>CM019826.1:147203001-152946749 GCA_009763385.1 Coix lacryma-jobi var. lacryma-jobi | reverse complement strand
CCGTCACAATTTACTGTCCACACAGGCTCTTCGAATTCAAGCGTTGTGTCGAAAGCGGCGGGAGTCCAGTCTGCTATGAAATCCGCCAATGCCTGCGACTTGATTGCGGATCGGTGCTGGAAGTCGATCACGTATTCGTTCAACTCCGCCGCCCACTTGCCGATTCGGCCGATAGCTTCGTTGTTGCGGAACAAGGCTTCCAATGGCTGAGCCGAAAGCACTATGATGTGGTGAGACTGAAAGTAATGCTTCAGCTTTCGGGAGGCCATTAGCACTGTGTAGGCTATCTTCTCTAGCTCTGAGTAGTTCAGCTTTGCGCCCGAAAGGGCCTCGGAACAAAATAGATTGGGAACTGCGTCATCTTGTTTGCGTGCTCCTTTTCTTCCACCAGTACCGCGCTTACAGTGGCGTGAGACGCTGCGAGATACAACAAGAGCGTTGCTTCCGGCGACGGCTTGGACAGCGTGGTTAGCTTGGTCAAATACTCCTTTAGCTGCTGAAAAGCTTGGTGCTGCTCTTCCCCCCAATCGAAAGGGTCGGAGCTACGCAGAGTTCGGAAGAAAGGCAGCCCTCTTTCGGCGGACCTTGCGATGAATCTGTTCAGAGAAGCCAGTCTTCCTGTCAACTTTTGCACTTGCTTTCGGTTTGAGGGCGGTTGCATGTTGATAATTGCCGCTATCTTGTCGGGATTAGCTTCAATTCCTCTTGCTGATACCAGGCAACCGAGGAGCTTGCCTTTCCTGATGCCGAAAATACACTTGTCGGGGTTTAGCTTTAAACCGCTCTTCCGAAGATTGCCGAAAGTCTCGAGCAAATCTGCCTGATGATCTTCCTGTCTATCGCTCTTGACCACTATGTCGTCAACGTACGCCAACAAGTTTTTCTTTTGCTTCTGGCTTTCGAACACTTTGTCGGTCATTCGCGAGAAAGTAGGGCCTGCATTCCGCAGCCCTTCCGGCATTCGCCGGTAGCAGTATGTGCCTGTAGGGGTGATGAAACTGGTTTTCTCTTCATCGTCGGGATGAAGCCAAATCTGGTGATAGCCTGAAAAACAATCTAGCAAGCTCATTATTTCACAACCAGATGCAATGTCGACAAGCTTGTCGATACGAGGCAAGGGATACGGATCTTTCGGGCAGCATTTGTTGAGGTCGGTGAAATCGACGCACATTCGCCATTTTCCATTTTTCTTTTTCACCAAGACGACATTCGCCAGCCATTCGGGATACTGGACCGGTCGGATTACTCCCGCGTCAAGTAATCTTTGCACTTCGGCTTTCGCCGCGTCTGCCCTTTCGTTTGACATTTTTCTCAGTTTTTGTTTTCTGGGCTTAGCGCCGCTTGCGATGTTCAAACTGTGCTGGGCGAGATCTCTGCTAACGCCTTGCAAGTCGCTTGCTGACCAAGCGAAAATGTCGTCATTGCTCGCAAGGAACGATGCCAAAGCGTTCCTTTCTTCTTCCGGCATGCTTGACCCAATATGCACGGCTCTTTCGGGCCTGGAGGCCGCGAGCGGGATTCTTATCGTTTCTTCAGCTGCCCCAACCTTGTGTTCCGACGCGCGTACGATAGCGTGCTCTTCGGTGGTTGTTTGCATTTCGCCTTTGTTTGCCACCTCGTTGATGAGGCTATAGCCTGGGGTTGGTTTCCCCTCAATCCTTCTGGAAGCTTGCTGATCTCCATGCACGGTGACGATGCCGAAAGGGATGGCATCTTCATGCATAGGTAGCTTTGCTTGATGACAACGTTGAACCTGTTGGTGAAACCTCTGCCGAAAATGGCAGTGTACGGGTAGTCCATGTTTATTATGTCGAATGTTAGTGTCTCGGTGCGGACTCTTTCCCCTTCGGCGAAGGATACAGGGATCTGCTTTTTGCCGATAGCGTCGATCTTTCTTCCTCCGAATCCGTACAGTGAATTACCGGCGGGGTCCAAACTGCGTCTGTCGAATCCCATTGCCTCGAAAGCTTTTACGAAAAGGATGTCTGCTGAGCTTCCGGTGTCAATCAGAATGTTGTGCAAAGTGAAGCCGGCCACGTTGGCTGTTGCGACGAAAGCGTCGCAATGCGGGTAGTCGCGGACTTTGAAGTCGGTCTCGTCGAAGCATATCGGCGCTAGCGACCAAGCTGGCCTGTTTAGTGGAAGCCTTGGTGATACTGTCTGGACTCTTCGGTGGTAGTCCCTTCTAGCTCTCTTGCTTTCGTGCTCTAGGTTAGATCCGCCCGTGATGGCGAAAATGTGCCCTCTCGACGGAAGGATGTTGTTGATTGCGCTAGTTTCATTTTCCACCTCCTGCGCCTGCTGGAAACCCGGCTGTGCTTGTTGCCCCTGAGGTTGGGTCTGAACCGGAAACACCGGTGGCGGCGTTGGCTGATGCTGATAATGCATAGGTGACGAAACCGCCGCCGAATGCGGCGCAAAGACCGGAAGGTGATAGCCCTGATACGCCGGATTGTACCAATGCAAGTTTTGGGGATGCATGTACTGCGGGGGATGCGTAGGTGTGCTCGCGTAATTGCTGCATGCTGCGCCACAGCTGGCGGGTCTTGCGAATTATGGAAAACATGCTTGGAGCTTTCGGCGGGGGCTGACGCTTGGTCCTTATCTTTCAGCTCTTTCGCCATTTTGCTGTATTTGCAATCCCGAGTGGTATGGCCGAAATTGCCGTCACAAATGACGCAATATGGCGGCCTGGGTCCTCTTCCGCGGCCTCTACCGTCTCGGCCGCCGCGTCCTGTCCTTCCGCCGCGCCCTCCGCGGAACGGCTGATCGAATCCTCTTTGGGGATGAAAGTCGGGCATGTCGGGCCTCTCTGTGCCAGCTGCTGATTGCGCCGGTTCTTCTTGCAAATTGTTGATTGAACGAAATGGCCTAACAATCCTTTGATTCGGCACAGGCGGCGGGCGGCTTGCTTTCGTCGCCTGCCTTTGAATCTGGCGGGCGGCCTTGCGTCGCCGAAAGTCATCGTCCGACCTCGCGTACGCATTCATCACGTCAAACAGTTCCTTGACATCTTTCGGCGGCTCCCTGGACAGATGAGCGGCGCACTGCCCAGTCCCCAAGCCTTCGATGGCTGCTGCTATCACCGCGGCTTCCGGCACATTCGGAGCTTGAGCTTTCAGCTGGATGAAACGTTTGAGGTAATCCGAAAGGGGCTCGTCGTCTTGCTGGGTGCAATTCATGAGGTCCCGCGTGGTCTTGACATCCGGACGGAATCCTTGGAAAGTGGCCAGCAGCTCGGCTTTCAGCTGTGCCCATGAATAGATGGACAGTGGCTTGAGAGTGGTGTACCAATCGTGGGCCACGTCTTCGACCGCCAAGATGAGAGATTTTGCTAGAGCCTGACTGTCCCCGCCTGCCGAAAAGACAGCTGTCTCGTAGCTTGCCAAGAACTTGCGCGGGTTCGCTTTACCGTCGAAAGTCGGAATACGAGGCTTGTAATTGAGTGGCCACGGATGAGCCTGCAACTCCCTCGAGAGTGGAGAGGTTTCGTCGATGGCGTTGCCGAAAGCCGGTGGCTGCTCTCGCCTTGGTATGAATACATCTTCTTGTGCTGTCGGGTTGGGGTCCGCCCCGGCTCTTCGCAGTTCCTGAATTTCCTTCTCGAGTTGCCTCCTGTGCGCCTCAGCTCGACGAATGGCGTTGCGAGTCTCGTCTTCTCTTGCTTTCGCCGCCAACTGCTGCTGCACTGGTCTCTTTGCAACAACAGCCTCTCGATTTCGTCTTGCTGCTGTGCCAACGCCTTGATTGCTTGGGCGTGCCTTGTGATTTCGTCAACATCATCATCCTCTTCGCCGAATTCGTCCTCGACAAGCCCTTCCGGTGTTCCCTCTCTGCCGAAAGTACGTTGATCCTGGGGTTGTACATTCTGGCTCGTCGAAGCTCCCGGCGGCGGCTGCGCTTCTATCGACAGGGCGCCGCCGAAAGGTGGCGGCTCTGCAACTGTGTTTGGTGGAACCTGGCTAGCTGGGACCGAAGCCGCGATGGTGTCGAGAGCATCCTTCCTCGCGGCGATAGCTTCCAGATTGTCGACCGCTTTCGGCGCTTTCCTTGGTGGCATGGTAAGCTCGGGCGACAACCACGGTGGGCGCCAATGTCGTTTCGGGGATCGAGATCCCGAAACAGCGGGTTGACGCACGAACGAAAGCCCAAAGCGAAAGCGGAAACCGGACGGTAAAACGGGAAACAGATGAAGTGAACAGTGTTCCCCCCGCCCCCCGTGGGAGGTTGGGAGCTTTTTATATTAGTCCGGATCAATTTGAAAGTACAAGAGCGCCCTTCCAACCACTCTGCTACAATTACAATGATGCCCTGCTCAACTACTCCATGGTCGTACGCCGCCCTTCCCGGCGCGAGGGGCATCATCGTAACTTCGCCCTCTGGTGGGCCCAGCGTCCCACGGCTCCTTTTCCTGGCCGGTGGGCCCGCTCCCTTTGACCTGCGAAAACCTTAAGAAAAACCAAAGTCATGAATGACGAAAGCTCTCGCCGGAAACGCTGGGCTCCTTTCGCGCGAATGCTTCTTTTCGCCCGAAAACTCCATCCTGCTCCGGCCATGCGGACCGGAGACGGACGCCTGCTTTCGCGCGAATGCTCCCTTTCGCACGAAAACTCCGCCTTCCCTTGGTCCGCAAGTCGAAACGCGTGCTTCCGCGCGAATTCTCCCTTTCGCACGAAACTCCGCCTTCCTACTCCGGTCATGCGGACCGTAGGCGAATGCCTGCTTCCGCGCGAATGCTTCCTTTCGCACGAAAGCTCCGCCTTCCCTTGGTGCGCAAGCCGAAACGCGTGCTTCCGCGCGAATGCTCCCTTTCGCACGAAAGCTCCGCCTTCCTACTCCGGTCATGCGGACCGTAGGCGAATGCCTGCTTCCGCGCGAATGCTTCCATTCGCACGAAAGCTGCGCCTCCCCTTGGTGCGCAAGCCGAAACGCGTGCTTCCGCGCGAATTCTCCCTTTCGCACGAAAGCACCATCATCTTTCGGTAAAATGCGGGTCGGAGGCGCCTGCGGTCTGGGTGCCGCCCCAACAGTAAGCATCGATGGAATCTCGAGGACGAGATTCTTTAGGGGGGTAGAATTGTAACATCCAAAATTTGCATAATTTAAAATAGGCAATATGATAGTTATGCATTTGTGTGTTGCATAAAACTTAGTTAATAAATTAATTTGCCAAAGCTAAAATTAATCCTAGGCCAAGATCATGTTTGCATACATGCTGGTGCTATTTTTTTTTTTTTGTGATGTGTGGTTTTAGTTCAAAAGATGTTTGAATTCAAAAAAGATTTGAAAAGCATTTGAAAAATCAAATCTGAAATTGGAAAACAATTTTCCTTCTCTCCCTTCCCCTTTCTCCCTTCTGGCCGAGCCACCTTGGCCGGCCCGCTCCCTCCCTCTTGCCGGCCTGCTTCTTTCCCCTCTCTCCCGCCCGCGTGGGCCGCCGCTCCGGCCCAGCTCGCGCGCAGCGTCGCAGCTCCGCGCCGCCCGGCCCAGCAGCCCTGCGCAGCGCCGCAGCCCGCGCTGAGCCGAGGGTCCAGCCTCGCGCTGCACTCGCGTGAGCGTAGCAGTCTCCGTCTCGCCCGAGGGTCCAGCCTCGCGTGAGCATCACCGTCTCCGTCTCGCCCGAGGCTCCAGCCTCGCGTGAGCATCGCCGTCTCCGTCTCGCCCGAGGGTCCAGCCTCGCGCGAGCGTAGCCGTTTCCGTCTCGCCCGAGGGTTCAGCCTCGCGCCTGCACTCGCTGACAGCTCGACCCCGTCTATCAGCGTCCCATCGCTCCTTCTCCCTCTCGTATCCGGCTCGGACTCCATGACCGGGATCGAGTCCATCCTCGCTACGCGTCCTCGCTTGCCAAATCGACCGAGCCGACCCTCTTATAAGGTCCCCAGGAACCCGCCGCCTCTTCCCACGCATCAAGCTCCTGCTCTCGTGCCCCAAAACGCCGCAACCGAGAGCTCCGCACGCCGCAAGATCTCCGCCGCCATCAACCCGACGATTCATCGAGTTTCCGAGCTCGTAAGTGGTACCTTGAGTTTCCCCTTGATCTTTCGAAGCTAACCGAGAAGTTTTCCCTCTTTTTCCCCCTCGTCTTGGTGCTCTAATCGCTCGCCGTCGCTCTGCAGAGCCCGCCACCCGCCAAGTCGAGCAATCCGCCGTCCCCGAGTCTTCTCCGGCGCCATAAACCCCTCTGGTGAGTTCGCCTTGAGCTCCTCTTTCGTTTGGATCTTTTCCCGAGGTCTCTACCGCTCTGTAGCGGAATCCCGAGCCGCGCCGCCGCCTTCCGGCCGTGGAGCCGCCGCGTCCTTCTTTCTCTCCGGCGACACAGCGCCGCCAGCTCCTCCCTGATCTAATCCGAGCCGTCCATTCTGGATCTAGCGCTCGGAATCGCTCGATACCCCTTCGTCTGTCACCTTTGCTAAAGAGTCCCCCAAATATTAGGTCTAAACCCGCGGTCCCAATGGCCCTGTTCATTGAGTCTGCGAATTCTTCCGTTTGAGCCCCTGCGCTTTGTCCTTTTTGAGGCGTAGTCCATCCAATCTGATAATTCGTTTAAATCGATTTTAAATACAAATTCAATTTCAGTTTATTTGCAGTTTTGCCACTGTTTTCAAATGCTTATAACTTCTACGTTTTTAGTCCGATTTAGTCCGTTCAAGTTGCGTTAGTTTTGTTTTGAAAAGATCTATCTATCTGTACAAGAATATCTACTGTTTTCAGAAACTAAAATTGGAGTTAAGTTTAATCTACTAATTAAGGTTTTGTAACTTGTTTAGTTCATAACTTTCGCGTTATAATTCCGTTTTTCGTGATCTTCGCGTTTATGTGATCGTAGTAGATCGTACTTTCTGTTTTTCAAACCTTTTATTATTTTTCTTGCTGATTGGTGTAATGTTCTAATTATAGCTTGTTTGCTTTGCATGATTGTGTTCCGATGATTGTGTGTTGATGTGATAATCGAGTATAGACGGTGAGAATTACGTTGGTGATCAAGAGCTCTACTTCGACAACCAGGAACAACCAGAGTACTCTGAATCAGGCAAGTATAGCATGGGATCATCCTTGTTGACCTACTCACCATGAAGCATCTAAATTCATATGCATGTGTCTAATTTGATCTCCTATCTAGTTTTCCCTAGACCTTTGACCCGTTACCTTGATAACCTTGGGACGCTATGCATATGGGTAGAGTTTTGCTAGAGCTTTACTTAAACCAAACATGATCTAATAACGGTGAATAAAACTTGATCTTTTAGCAATGGTTTAGGACCCCTGTCAGCAAAAGCTGGGACATACAGTGCAACCATGAGGGTTATATGGCTCTGACCTTAGCTCAGTATAAGGACTTTTTCTAGCTTGTTAGTGGACACCTGTATAGGCGCGTTGGATCTTGCCGAGTTGGGTATAGTGCGGCTTCTGTCCACGTGAGTATAGGCTGCGTGTTATTGTGCCACCTGGAAGGAGGGCTCTACATCCCCTTGCCTTAAGACCTAGCGGCCCTAACTTGTTAGACAAACCTTTGAAAGGCTTTGCGTGTATCCTGCCCGCTCACCTCGGAAGTGTTATGGGAGTAATTAACCCGGGCATCTGGATATCACGACTCATCGGGTAAAGTGTACACCTCTGCGCAGAGTTTAATAAACTGTTATAACAGCCGTGCTCACGGATACGAGCGGCCCGGAAACTCACAGACTTAGTTGTTATATGTTGTTTACTTATGTTGCTCATGTTGTTTACCTTATTGCTATGTTTCAATTATTATGATCATGTGGATTGGGTTTAAGCATTCATATATGTTCACCTTAATACTAAAATATTGCCAATTAAAAGCTACCACAGTTTAACCAGTGTCAGCCTTCTTTGAGCCTCATGAACCCCATGTTACACTTGTTAAGTACGAGATGTACTTATGCTTGTTTATTTTTCTTTCTACTTGGATAAAAATCCCGGATGGGTAACAGATTGCTATGGTAATGACGACTTCCCTGAAGAGTTCTAGTCTTGCTGTCAACCAGTCATCTTCCCTGTGATGGAGCTACCGCGAGAGATACTTTATTTATCCGCTGCTATGTAAAGTCTTTGAATAATATTCGTTATGTAATAAACATATGATGGTACTTCTTAAATTTGTGGCTTATGTGTGTGATTGATCTCTGGGCACACATGAGTTATTGCATTCAATTTTGTTCTTAAAATTGGGTGTGACAGAAGTATGATGATGGGTATACTCATACAAAATTTGTTATAGCAGTATAGTAAACAACAAATAGTTGGTGGACCTAACTTTATATTAAGTTTTTGTTCCTTTCGCCACATGTTAGCCTAAAACATTATCTTAAGGTTCGCACCAGGGATATATACATATTCAATTAATCTACCATGGTTTAGCCTCGCTTGTTTTTACCATTTCCGTTTTTTTTAACAAAACAACAGCGTCATTGTTAACATTTCCATTAACTGAAGTATTGCTCCTGCTCAAATATTGTTTTAAGGACTCCCTGCTTCAGCCAGTAGCTAATCTAATGTGGCTTCTTCCTATTACACATAGAAAATTCCCCCTCTATTTGAAGTTATTGTTCAGTCCAATAGATACCTACATTAATTCGTTGCTTCCAAGTTTCATGATTCCGACGGTACCCACATTTACAAAAAGATAGTCATCAATGTTTAAAATTTGCCACCTACTACGAGTAGTCTGCCTCAACTTTCATGGTGATGGCCTTGAATTGCCAAATCTGTTATTATACATGTACCCCAAAACTACATATCCTCATCTCTATACAGTGAAATAATAAAATGAAGACACCTCTATATATTACCCATAGGTTTTTTCCATATCTGTGATAATCTTATTCACGTAAGAACAACAAAACCAAACCTGTTATCATAAAGAGGTGGTAGCCTTAAATTGCCAAACCTGTTATCATAAACGAGAATGTTGGACTGTAGGTCTGCAAAAAAAAATATATGAATGCGCAGCCACATAACAGATGATTTTGTTCCTTAATTGTTCAGTGTTTGTAGTTGGGTACTGGAAAAGACCTGATTTTGCGGATTGACTGTCATAGCTTCCAATCTATTGCTGATTCATCGATGAAGGGACCAAAAAAAGAAACTCATTTTACCAGCCGCTCATTATTGCCTTATCATGATCATTATACCAATGTATCTTTACAGAGTTTGTTATGTTCGTTTATCTTTATGTAAGTCAAACATTTATGCTTTTGTTATCCAATGAACTATAGCATTAGTGTGTTTGACGACCATTCGCTGATAAACATACTCTCAAGTTTAGTTTGAATATATCAATCACGCATATGCTTTCTTCTATAACTATCATACTTTTTGCACCCACGCGTGCAGGGCGCACGTTTACTACTAGTTGCTACCTACAACTGTCTATCTGAGCAGAAACAGTGAGCGGCCTCTAAAAATTTGTAATAGTTTGTCATGTTTCGGTTATATATTTAGATGATATGCTTTGAGAAATAAACGGTTGCAGTTCCTAAAATCTCAATGCAATACAAGGGCTATACAAAGTGGTATTCATAGTTAATCTGTGGTAGATATAAAGCATTAAACAGTTTGAAGACGATCTTTTGTTTGTGGGTTGTATGACCTGTCTTTTTAATTGTCTCTACGTTAGTTTCAAGGTTTTTACAGACGATTCCCGCCTCTGGGTTGAACATATGCCCTTAAGCGAGAATCCACGTGTTAGTTAATTCGCAGTTTTTTCTGATCATTAATTGCTTTAATTAGTCAGCTATGATAAGCTGCGCGTGGCCATAGACATCAGATCAGTCAATCAGCAGTCTGGCCTTCAGACGACAGACGATTCTCGCGCCACTCATCCATAGATGCTTGTTGCATGTCCGGTCAACAATGGCATGCAGCTTGCCTCTGCTGTGAGGTAGCAGTAGTATGCGATAAGATGCCATGAGATGCGAGCAACTTATCTACATCTGCCCAAAAAATAATGTAAAATCTCGTTCTATTTTTAATCAAACTGTGTCTAAATGTTACATAACATTATAACAAAGAGATAGCCGCGATAGTGTAACGTGTTCAGTCTCCCTCCTTTCTAAGCACAAGAAGCAATCCATGTCCAATACAAACATTGGCAGTACCTTCCTAGGCGTCCAGGCAAATAGGCTCGTCCGTAATCTCCAAGCAATTCACCCTGGAATTGCTCTAGACCCAATCCACGAGTGGGTTAGGACTTAATTAGGAGACACATGTGTACGAGATACGTGTAGGTTAGGAGACATATGTAGTATGAGACATTTGTGGGACTGCATGTAGATTAGCAGATATGTGACTGAATAAAAAATAAAAACTGCTCCAAACTGAGGAAATTGGGGGGAAACTGAAGAATTTCACTGAAACCTGTTGGCTTCGATTATAATTAACCTAGGTGTCATAAGCATCCCCCAAGTGTCCCTTGGGTTCTTAAATCACCATGTGAAAACTGATAAACTAATTCATTGTATGCATGCTGAGCGGAATCTATATCCCCGAATTAGTTTGCTAGTGCAATCTGATTAGATAAGATATAGTTAGCACGCTCAACAATGAGAATATTGTCTATGTGACTTGACCAACCTGCTTGAAGCACATCCCTTTCACGTTTCACACAACATCAACAAGCATAATTCTTATTAGCACATTTTCTATGCCTCTATTGTGGTCAATACAGGAGAATAGAAAGGCCGGATTGACTGGCTGACTAAGTTTAATCAACCATGCCGTCATTATTTTCTTTGCCACAATACAGATTGCTTTTTTACTCGTAAAAACATTGTAATCATTTATTTATCACATTTTCTATGCCTCTCTACCTGAGACGAGGATACCCTTCAGGTCACGCTCCCGCACACATTTCCCATCCCATCGCACCCCTGGTGCCCAACGTCCTCCTTCCATGCCCTACCATAAACTCGTCGACGTCCCCAACACTAGCGAGCGGATCTGATGGTGACATGGAGGCTTTAGGCAGATTCAACGACAGCCATGTTGTCCCCTACCCTACCATGAATTCGTTGAGCTCCCCAACACCAGCGACATGGTCTGGCGGCAGCATGGAGGCTTCAGGCAGATTCGACGACAACCATGGTGGATCCCGTGCCCTACCATAATCCGCCAACCTCCCCAATACCAACAACCGGATCTGGCGCTAGCCATGGTAGATATCGCGCCTTACCATGAATCCGTCTACCTCCCTAGCACCAGCGAGCGGATTCGACAGTGGCATGGAGGCTTCAGGCGGATCCGACGGCAGCCATGGCGCATCTTGTGCCCTACCATGAATTTGTCGACATCCTCAACACCAACAAGCAGATCCAGTGGCAGCCATGGTGGATCCCACGTGCTACCATGAATCCATCGACCTCCCCAACATCAGCGAGCAGATCCGACGGTGGCATGGAGGCTTCAGGTGAATCCGATGGCAGCCATGGTAGATGCAGCGAGGTATGTCCCCCCCTCCTCCACCTCCTCATGGATCTAAGAGTTCTGGCGAAATCTCCTCTCATCTTCTCCACATACGTCCATGGAAATTTGTCGTCTTTGATCATTGGAAGTAAATTCCTCTATTCTTGTCAATACATGAGGATGGAGGATTAACTGGCTGGTTTAGTTTAATAAACCATGCCACATCATATTTTTCTTTGCCATAGAACGAATTTGCCTTTCTTACTCTTAACTACCATGTAATCATTTACTTATCACATTTCTTATGTCTGGCTGAGATGAGGACATTAGGCGATGCTCCCATATACACTTCCCATCTCCACACCTACATCTCTCTCTCTCGCTCTCTCTCATGTGCGCCTTGATTCATACACTCCTCGATTTTCCTCCTCACCCAGCGGTGCATCTAAACAACTCTGACCACTAGTGAGGCAGCCGCAACAGTGTAACACGTTCGGTCCCCCCTCCTTTCTAAGCACAGGAAGCAATTCGTGTTCAATACGAGCACTAGCAGTACCTCCAAGCAATTCAACACGTGGATTTGCTCTAGATGGGATCTACCGTTTGGGCAGGTAACCCAATCCATGGGTGCGTTAGGACTTAGGAGACATGTGTATGAGACACGTGTGGGTTAGGAGACATATGACGAGACACTTGTGCAACTGTGGATTAGAAGACATGTGACTGAATGAAAAATAAAAACTGCTCCAAACTAAGAAAACTAGGGGAATTGAAGAATTTCACTGAAATCTTCTCGCTTCAATTATAAGTAACTCGAGTGGCATAAGCATCCCCCAAAGTGTTCCTTGGATCATTAAATCACCATGTGAAAACTGATAAACTAATTCATTGCATGCACATGACACTAGATTAATAGAGCAGAATCTATGCCCCTAAATTAGTTTGCTAGTGCAAACTAATTAGATAAGATAATTAACATGCTCAACAATGAGAATATTGTCTATGTGACTTGACCAACCATCATGAAGCACATCTCTTTGACATTTCACCCAACATTAACAAGCATAATTCTTAGCACATTCCCTATGCCTCTATTGTTGTAAATACAGGAATGGAGGGGATTGACCGGCTGGCTTAGTTTAATCAACCATGTCGTCATTATTTTCTTTGCCACAATAATATGAATTGTCTTTCTTACTCATAAAAATAATGTAATCATTTATTTATTACATTTCCTATGTCTCTCTGCCTGACATGAGGATACCCTTCAGGCCATGCTCCCGCACGCACGTCCCATCCTCCTGCACCTCCCATCACTCTCTCTCTCTCTCTCTCACTCACTCTCTCTCTCTCTCCATTGCCCAACTCCCTACTCCCCGCACCCTACCATAAATCCATCGACCTCCCCAACATCAGTGAGTGGATCTGGTGGCGGCATGGAGGCTTTAGATGGATTCAACGACAGCCATGGTGGATCCCGCACCCTACCATGAATCCGTCGACCTCCCCAACACCAGCAAGCTAATCTAGCGGTGACATGGAGGCTTTCAGTGGATTCGACACCAACCATGGTGGATCTCGTGCCCTACAATGAATTTGTCAACCTCCCCAACACCAGCGAGCGGATCTAGCTGCAGCCATTGCAGATGTCGCACCTTACCATGAATCCATCTACCTCATAATACCAGCGAGCGAATTCAACAAGGACATGGAGGTTTTTGATGGATCGGGCAGTTGCCATGGCGGATCCCGCACCCTACCATGAATTTGTCGACATCCCAACACCAGCAAGCGGATCCGATGGAAGCCATGGCGGCGGATCCCACACGCTACCATGAATCCAACAGTGGCATGGAGGCTTCAGGCGGATCTGGCAGCAACCATGGCGAATGCAGCGAGGTATGTCGTCCTCCTCCTCCTAGATTTAAGAGTTAGAGTTCTGGCGAGCTCTTCCTCTCATCTTCTCCACATACTTACATGGAATTTTGTTGTTTTTGATCATTGGAAATAAATTCCTCTATTTTTATCAATACATGAGGATAGAGCTTTGACTGGCTGGTTTAGTTTAATCAATGATGCCACATCATATTTTTCTTTGCCACAAAATGGATCAACTTTCTTACTCTTAATAAAAACGTAATCATTTATTTATCATATTTCTTATGTAGATGAGGATACCCTTGAGGCTATGCTCTCATACGCATTTCCCATCTCCACACCCACATCTCTCTCTCTCTCTCTCTCTCTTCTATGCGCCTTGATTCATACACTCCTCGATATTCCTCCTCACCCGACCACACATCTAAAGAACTCTTACCACCAGTGAGCTAGCCGCAACGGTGTAACGCGTTCAGACTCCCTCCATTCTAAGCACGGGAAGCAATCCATATTCAATATGAGCACTGAAAATACCTTTCTAGGTGTCAAGGCAAAACTTCCAAGCAATTCACCCCATAGATTTGCTCCAGACGGGATCCAGTGTCTGGGCGGGTTTAACCCAATCCACAGGTGGGTTAGGACTTAAGAGACATGTGTACGAGACACATGTAGGTTAGGAGACATATGTACAAGACACTTGTGGGACTATGGATTAGGAGACATGCGTCTGAATGAAAAATAAAAACTGCTCCAAACTGAGGAAACTAGGGGCAAATTGAAGAATTTCATTGAAACATGCTAGCTTCGATTATAAGTAACTTGGGTGGCATAAGAATCCCCCCCAAATGCTCCTTGGATCCTTAAATCAAGATGTGAAAACTGATAAACTAATTCATTGGATGCATGCTGCACTAGATTATTTGAGCGGAATCTATGCCCCCGAATTAGTTTGCTAGTGCAATCTAATTAGATGAGATAATTAGCATGCTCAACAATGAGAATATTGTCTATGTTACTTGACCAACCAGCTTGAAGCACATCCCTTTCACGTTTCACACAACGTCAACAAGCATAATTCTTAGAACATTTCCAATGCCTCTATTATTGTCAATATAGGAAAATGAGAGGATTGACTAGCTGGCTTGATTTAATCAACCATGCCATCATTATTTTCTTTGCCACAATACAGATTGCCTTTCTTACTCATAAAAACAATGTAATCATTTATTTATCACATTTCTTATGCCTCTCTACCTGAAATGAGGATACCCTTCAGGCCACACTCCCACACACACTTCCCATCTCCCCACACCTCCTCTCTCTGGTGCCCAACGCCCTCCTCCCCGTGCCCTACCATAAATCCGTCGACCTCCCCAACACCAGTGAGCAAATCTAGTGGCAGCAAGGAGGCTTCAGGCGGATTCAGCGGCAACCATGGTGGATCCGACATCCTACCATGAATCCATCGACCTCCCCAACACCAGGGAGATGATCTTGCGGTGGCATGGAGGCTTCAGGTGAACTCGACGACAGCCATGGTGGATCTCGTGCCCTACCATGAATTCGTCAACTTCCCCAACACCAGCGAGCGGATCCGGTGTTATCCATGGTAGATGTCGCGCCTTACCATGAATCTGTCTACCTCCCCACCAACGAGCGGATTCAACAGCGACATGGAGGCTTTAGGCGGATCCAGTGGCAGCCATGGCGGATCCCGCGCCCAAGCATGAATCCATCAACATTGCCAACACCAGCAAGCAAATCCAGTGGCAGTCATGACAGATTCCACATGCTACCATGAATCCATTGACCTCCCCAACATTAGCAAGCAAATCTGACGGTGGCATGGAGGCTTCAGGCGGATCCAACGACAACCATAGCGGATTCAGCAAGGTATGTCCTCCTCCTTCTCCTCCTTTTGGATCTAAGAGAGAGTTCTGGCGAGCTCCCCCTCTCACCTTCTTCATATACTTACATGGAAAATTGTCATGTTTGATCATTGGAAATAAATTCCACTATTCTTATCAATGCATGAGGATAGAGGATTTACTAGCTGGTTTAGTTTAATCAACCATGACTCATCATATTTTTCTTTGCCGTAAAACAAGTTGCCTTTCTTACTCTTAACAACAATATAATCATTTATTTATCACATTTCATATGTCTGCTTGAGATGAGGATACCCTTTAGGCGACGCTCTAGTACACACTTCCCATCTCCAGACCCACATCTCTCTCTCATGCGTGACTTGATTCATACACTCCTCGATCTTCCTCCTCACCTGGCGGTGCATCAAAAGAAATCTGACCACCAGTGAGATAGCCACAACAGTGTAACACGTTTTGTCTCCCTCCTTTCTAAACACGGGAAGTCAACTATGTTCAATACAAGCACTGGTAGTACCTTTCCAGGTGTCAAGGCAAAACCTCCAAGCAATTCACCCCGTGGATTTGCTCCAAACGACATTTGGTGTCTAGGCGGTTTAACCCAATCCACGAGTGAGTTAGGACTTAGGAGACATGCGTACGAGGCATGTATGAGTAAGGAGACATATGTACAAGACACTTGTGGGACTATGGATTAGGAGACATGTGACTGTATGAAAAATAAAAAACTACTCCAAACTAAGGAAACTAGGTGTGTGCATATTGAAGAATTTCACTGAAACATACTGTCTTCGATTATAAGTAAATCCTATGGCATAAGCATTCCCCCCAAAGTGTCCCTTGGATCCTTAAATCACCATGTGAAAACTGATACACTAATTCATTGCGTGGATGCTGCACTAGATTAATAGATCAGAATCTATGCCACAAATTAGTTTGCTAGCTAGTGCAATCTAATTAGATAAGATAATGGCACACTCAACAATGAGAATATTGTCTATTTAACCTCACCAACCAGCTTGAAGCACATTCCTTTCATGTTTCACACAACATCAACAAGCATATTTCTTAGCACCATTTGCAATTAATACAAAGCAAACTCCCTAGAAACAGTTCTTAGTACAATGATCCATGGAGAAATTTCAAATTTCAGCGAGTTATTATATTGTTTGAGAAACACCTAACATTGGCCTGACACACCTGACACTATATATGTCATTAGTGTACCTGCAAGATCTCTATAGTTCTTCAATCACCGCTACACCCTCCTCACACCGGATCTCCTTTTTTCACAAACACATATCCTTTTGATGCTTCACTTCCTTTTTCACTGGTGATGGCGCGTCGTCCCCAAACTTCATTTCCTGATTCACTAGTGCAACATCCTCGTACTTCATCCTCTTTAAAGCTGGCATGGCATCCTCCTCGGGCTTCATTTTGGTTTTGATTAGTGTGTCATTGCGCCACACTAACACGACGCCAAAGTGTACACACCATACTACTTCTTGTATGTGCCCCATCAAGTAACTGACTCTAGCTTCCTTTGTTTTCAGCTTATTCAAAATCTTGTTTGAATCATAGTCATCATCATCTGATCTTCCACTACATACATCTCTTACTCGACATCGATATCTATTGCAATGATCTCCTGCTTCATGGAGCTCTTGATTTCTTGTTGACTACTGGTTGTAGCCACTTGTGTGCCATGGCTTGTGTCGAGAGATTCAGATGATGCCATCATGGGTTTCACTTGCTCCGCGGACGTGAGAATGGTGTCCTGATCATGAACCAACCAACATTGTTAGTGTGACATATTTGTGAAGATATAGTCCAATCCCTCAACTAGAACAACATTAATTATGCAAATGTTTTTGATGAACTACCATGTTTGCATAATGTTGTTCTAGTGGTAGATGTACATCCTTGTTGCGTATGAACTAACAATAATCAAATTAGTCAAGAAGGATTTCAAAAGAATGATTTAGCACATCATACTTAATCTCACACAACATGTTTCTCTGCTAGGTTTGACTTTCAATGTAGAAAACAAAGATCAAATGTAGAGGCATGAAAATTAAATTCCTAGGTAGATAATGGGGAGGACCATGTAGTTTGGTGGATGAAATGTTCACCTACAATTGTCGACCGTATCTTCCACTATGTTTGCCCCTCCTCCAGCAAATCCTACAAGCCATACATGATAACAAGCACAAAGGAGTCCATATCTTCAAGTGTGACTTTCACACTTTAAACACACACTCCATATCTTCAAGTGTGACTTCCACACTCCAAGTACATGTTCCAATGACTTCCACACTCCAAGCACATTCTCAGTACCAACGTGTTGCATCTCGATAGCATAGTTCAAGATTTTTCTTTGGTTGTGACAAGCATTAGCCTAACTGATCCATCCATCCATCCGCTGATTGAACTACTCTAGTTTCCTTCACTTATCGTCTTTCTGAATCCACAAGAGAGACCACGAGAAACCATCTTCGGTATGGTTCATCACGCCTGTCACATCTAATAGCTGGGCAGAGAGCTAAAACATCCACATCCGAAGAGAAAAAAGAACCATGTTCCATTCATATAGCAAGAACAGAAACCAAATACAATGAGGAAATAGTTCTTTTTTCACCTTCTTGCAGATCTCACTGCAGTACGCGTATATGTAGCGCCCGTTACCCAACAATGGGCGACAACTCTCATGATCTGCATTGTCAGTTTACTTACCTCGATTAGTTTCTCTTCAGAAAGAAGTAGAGAAAAAACAATTGAGACGGTGACTCGGCGAGCGAGTGAGATGCGTACACTTGTGAGCACACTGGTGGCATGTGGAGAGGCCCTGATCATCTCTTGACATGCACAACGTGCACCGACAGTAGTGGCACGACCTCGGGCCCTCTGGAACCTGGAAAGGATTCTAGCAGTTGTAGTTTTTTTTACACAAATCAATTCAGAAACGCTGTTGTTACACAAACACATGACAAGAGTGTTAGTGTATATATATATACTTTGATAGAGAGGCACTCAAGGTGGAAGGAGGTGGAGGTGCAGGTGTCGCAACAGAGCAGCTCGCCACCGTCGTCACAAACGCCGCAGGAATCATCGCTGGAGTCCTTGTCGCCTGCCTTCATCTTCTCCATCTGGAAACTCTTGTGACTTTATGTTCCAATTTTAATCCTCAAGAGAGACCACGAGAAACCATCTTCGGTATGGTTCATCACGCCTGTCACATCTAATAGCTGGGCAGAGAGCTAAAACATCCACATCCAAAGAGAAAAAAACACCATGTTCTGTTCATATAGCAAGAACAGAAACCAAATACAATGAGGAAATAGTTCTTTTTTTCACCTTCTTGCAGATCTCACTGCAGTACGCATATATGTAGCGCCCATTGCCCAACAATGGGCGACAACTCTCATGATCTGCATTGTCAGTTTAATTACCTCGATTAGTTTCTCTTCAGAAAGAAGTAGAGAAAAAACAAGTGAGATGGTGACTCGGTGAGCGAGTGAGACGCGTACACTTGTGAGCACACTGGTGGCATGTGAAGAGGCCCTGATCATCGCTTGACATGCACAGCGTGCACCGATAGTAGTGGCACGACAATGAGCCCTCTGGAAACTGAAAAGGATTCCAACAGTTATTGTTTTTTCAGACAAATCAATTCAGAAACATTGTTGTTACACAAACACATGACATGAGTGTTATTGTATATGTATACTTTGATGGAGAGGCACTCAGGGTGGAAGCAGGTGGAGGTGCAGCTGTCATAGTAGAGCAGCTCGCCACCGTCGTCACAAACGCCGCAGGCACCATCGCTGGAGTCCTTATCGCCTGCCTTCATCTTCTCCATCCGGAAACTCTTGTGACTTTATGTTCCAATCTGAATCCTCAAGAGAGACCACAAGAAACCATCTTCGGTATGGATCATCACGCCTGTCACATCTAATAACTAGGCAGAGAGCTAAAACATCCACATCCAAAGAGAAAAAAGCACCATGTTCTGTTCATATAGCAAGAACAGAAACGAAATACAATGAGGAAATAGTTCTTTTTTCACCTTCTTGCACATCTCACTGCAGTACGCATATATATAGCGCCTGTTGCCCAGTAATGGGTGACAACTCTCATGATCTGCATTGTCAGTTTACTTACCTCGATTAGTTTCTCTTCAGAAAGAAGCAGAGAAAAAACAATTGAGATGGTGACTCGGCGAGCGAGTGAGACGCGTACACTTGTGAGCACATTAGTGGCATGTGGAGAGGCCCTGATCATCGCTTGACATGCACAACGTGCACCGACAGTAGTGGCACAACCACGAGCCCTCTGGAACATAAAAAGGATTCCAACAGTTGTTGTTTTTTTCAGACAAATCGATTCAGAAACGTTGTTGTTACACAAACACATGACATGAGTGTTAGTGTATATATATACTTTGATGGAGAGGCACTCAGGGTGGAAGCAGCTGGAGGTGCAGGTGTCACAGTAGAGCAGCTCGCCACCGTCGTCACAAACACCGCAGGCATCGTCGCTGGAGTCCTTGTCGCCTGCCTTCATCTTCTCCATCCAGAAACTCTTGTGACTTTATGTTCCAATCTGAATCCTCAAGAGAGACCACGAGAAACCATCTTCGGTATGGTTCATCACGCCTGTCACATCTAATAGCTGGGCAGAGAGCTAAAACATCCACATCCAAAGAGAAAAAAGCACCATGTTCCGTTCATATAGCAAGAACAAAAACCAAATACAATGAGGAAATAGTTCTTTTTTCCACCTTCTTGCAGATCTCACTGCAGTACGCGTATATGTAGCGCCCGTTGCCCAGCAATGGGCGACAACTCTTGTGATCTGCATTGTCAGTTTACTTACCTCGATTAGTATCTCTTCAGAAAGAAGTAGAGAAAAACAATTGAGACGGTGACTCGGCGAGCGAGTGAGACGCGTACACTTGTGAGCACACTGGTGGCATGTGGAGAGGCCTTGATCATCACTTGACATACACAGCGTGCTCCGACAGTAGTGGCACGACCACGAGCCCTCTGGAACCTGAAAAGGATTCCAGTAGTTGTTGTTTTCAGACAAATCGATTCAGAAATGTTGCTGTTACACAAACACATGACAAGAGTGTTAGTGTATATATATATACTTTGATGGAGAGGCACTCAGGGTGGAAGCAAGTGTGGGTGCAGGTGTCGCAACAGAGCTGCTCGCCACCGTCGTCACAGATGCCGCAGGCATCGTCACTGGAGTCCTTGTCGCCTGCCTTCATCTTCTCCATCCGGAAACTCTTGTGACTTTATGTTCCAAAGACTAAAAGCTCTTTGTGACTGTATCGTGTTGAAATCTTGAAATTACTGCCCAAAGCATTTTATTGCATGATAGTCACTTACATGGAATTTATTGTATCTATTGTTGCAGTCCATTTTATTGTCTTTATTTGTAAATTTTATTTGGTCTCTCAAGCGAATGGAGCCACAGGAGAGACAGGAACCAAGACTGGACCACAACAGGATTGAAGCAAGTGAGGGGCCATACCCTCTAACTTCGAGGATGAGATTCTACCAGCCGATGTCTTGCAAACTGCTGCAGCTTCAACACTATTGTCACAGTCCCTCAGGTGCCAAGTTTGGTAACTCACATGTTCCTTTCTTCTTCGCTCATGTATCAATCAACATGAGTGAAGAAGAAAGGAGCAAAATGTGAGATAACAGTATGGCTGTCTTCTTGGGTTAAAACCATCAGATAATAGTATGTGTTACAGTAAAATATTTGATTAGGTGTAGCAATTTCTTATTTATAACAGTATGTAGAATTTCAGTTATCTGATGTTTCCTTTCCTTTTAGTATTGATATGAAATTGCTTGGAATTTTAGTAAAATATTTAATCAGTCTTTGTTTTCAGAATTGATATGAGCAGTGTTTGAAATTTCAGTTGCTGCGATTAAGCGGGTCATGTAACCATTGGAAGGTTATAAAAAACGGAACTAGCAATTTACACGTTCCTCTTCTAATCTGATACACATGCAGTAGACCAATAATTGCAGAATTAAGTAATGAATTAAGTTCCCTCCTATCTTGGGGCCTATGTTGGCTTGGGGCCCACCTCACAATGTACCAAGGGAATTAAGTAATGAATTAAGTTCCCTCCTATCTCTCTTCCTCTACCCATCCTTCTACTCTACAACATAGATTTGGGGTGGCAAGACTCAAAGCCTCCACAACCAGTTGATCACTTACACCACTTGCGTAGCCTTAGCCCTCCACCCATGACCCCCCTTGGCGGATTGTAACACACCTTTTAGATTAGGAAAGAAAATTAATGGAATCCAGATCTGATTCGATCCATTGACCTGATTAGCAAAACCTAATTCTTTTCCATTTTCAACTTGATATATGGGGCAGAAGGATCAGACAAGGGAGTAAATAGAAACAAATTGGGAGGAGTGTACACCTAACCTTATCATTCATCATCTTGAACCACTATTGTCGAGCGTTGATTGAGGAGATGATACAACAAACATTAGAAAACCGTAAGGATGTGGTGTCGAAGAGTAGAGTTATGAGGGTGGCGGCTGCAGTGGATGTGTAGAACAGAGAAGGTGTTGGGGGCCGATGCTAGGGTATATATATGTGTGTGGTGTGGGATGGTAATAATCCCTCAGTGGGTTATTGGGGTTTTCCTTATGATGAACTGTAGGTTGAGTGGAATGCAATGGCCCACATCTTGTGAAATGATTTTGGGCCTCAACTTTAATTTTCTAGACATAAGTAGAAAACCCAAGTTGGCTAACAATGGCTTGCCCCATAAAGTAAATTGCATATGTTTATTAGGAAGCAATAACAACTAAGCTATTACCTTTTAAGTATTCACACTATGTATGGCACACAAATGTAAGGATTTGTGTTCAAAGTTGATTCTCAAGTACCAGAAAATTTCGAAGGCAAGCATTGCTTAATATTGGCCCACACCATGAAAACATTAAGTGAAGTATTACTAAAAACCCATGACTAGTGCATAAATGAGCACTTATTTTGCATGTGTTAGATAAACTAGCTCGGTGCACTTGATGAACTATCAAGTAATCCTAAGTAATACCTGCACTGACTTTATTGGTTTCAAGTACAAGGAGATTGTTGTGAGATTTTTAAAGATATTCATGATTTTTTATTCTCATAAGAGGTATTTAGCTTCTCATAAGATCTTTAGAGGTTTGTATTTTTTCTCTTCAATTCCTTACCTTTTTTGTTCTTTGTACTCTGGTCATCATTCACTTTAAGTGTACTGGCAAGATTTTTAGATATTTTGCTTAGTATAAAAAAGAAATTCTAAAAACCAAAATAGTAAAGAGACGTGACTTGCTCCATGTCCATCTCCTTGCAAGGATTCCAACGGAGGCATCCAAATGTCAAAAGCACATGCAACAGTCGTACTAGTTAATGCAAAGGTAAAGAAATAAGATACGATGGTGTTTGTTTCACTGTTAATTTTTTTTTTGCCTACCACATCGGACATTGCGGCACTAGTTTAGCCTATTAAAAATAAACCAATTATAAAACTAATTACAACGTCATATGCTAATTAATAAGACAAATCTATTAAGGTAAATTAATCCATCATTAGCGAATGTTTACTGTAGCATCACATTATCAAATCATGAACTATTTAAGTTTAATAGATTGGTCTCGTGAATTAGTCTGTGACTGACAAATTAGTTTTTTTAATTAGTATACTTTTAATAGATTAAACTAGGGCTGCAATATTCGACGAGACAGGACAAAAACAAATTTGCCTTGAAAACGAACACGCCAGGATCGTGAAGGAATGACTAGAGTGCTTGGCTTATCGGCTACAAGAAGGCGTTACTTTTGCAAATTTTCTATAACACCACCTAGATTTATGATTACTTATTAAAATAATATTATTTGAAAAAAATCCCTGTTTCCACAATGCAATAATATGATGTAAGGAAGGACAGGCATTTCTTCAATGAACACATTGTAGTCGTCATGTCCATTTGATTGATCATTAGACCAGTCTCAGTAGGAGATTTCACCTCCCAGTTTCTAAGATATAAAACTTTAGTAGAAAATAGGTCTCTTTCACAGTGCATAGTTTCATTGTACAGTTTCATACATTATTTTAGAATTTTATGGGACCCACCCATCTCAACCCAACGCCTGCTGCTTCTCCGTCACGAACACAACACCTTCCTGCTGCTTCTCCGCCACGAACTCACACATAGGCACCTTCCTGCCTCTTCCCTGCAACACGGGTGCCAGACCCGATGGCACCGGCACTGTCATGTGCGGCCACGAGCCAGCACCAGCGACCGGCGGAGGAGGCTGTGCCTCCTCGGCGGAGCCCGCGCGTTTGCTGCCGACGGAGCTCGCAGAAGACGAGGCCGCGCCCGCTCGACGGGGCTCATGCACCTGCTGCAGACGGAGCCTGCACGCCCCCTGCCGATAGAGCTCGCGGGGGACGAGGTCGCGCCCGCCCGACGGAGCTCGTGCGCCCGCTGCTGGAGGAGGAGGCCGCGCCCGCCGGACGGAGCCCGTGCTCGCGTGGGCGACGGATCTCGTGCACGGCGGAGCTCGTGCCGGCGGAGGTCGCCTGCGCGCCGGAGGCGCTCACCCGCGGCGGCAAAGCAGCCTCACCCGTGCGGCGGAGGCGCTCGCCCACGCGGCGGCCTCGCTCGCGGCGGAGTGACCCGCACGACGGAGGCGCTCACCTGCGGTGGAGCGGCCTCGCCCGTGCGGCGGAGGCGCTCACCCGCAGCGGCCTCGCCCGTGGCGGAGCGGCATCGCGCAGCGGCGGAGGCGCTCGCTCCAGCCTGCGTTCCCGTTCCGATGAAATGTGAATGGTTCTGAGTGCGGGTTTGGTATCGGTTTCAAAGTCTTGGAAACACTGTCCGGCTCGTGTCGGGAGGACGAAACGAATCCCTTCTCTCTCCTACTCGTTTCATGCAAAAAGTACAGATTTGCTGATGTGACAGTCTACGCTGTCCGGCTCGTGTCGTGAGGACGAAACGAATCCCTTCTCTCTCCTACTCGTTTCATGCAAAAAGTACAGATTTGCTGATGTGACAGTCTATTAAATGTGCATGACACTTGCCATGAAATCCCATTGAGACTGGCCTTATTAGGGAGGCTATTAGCCAACCATAATGGTGAGCACATGGCCTGTAGGTATTGGAACACTCTTTTTGGCACCACACATCACTAGGAGCACAAAAACACGTCAGACATGGTGATTGCCCTTGTACATTTCATGGAACGCTTAGTGGGCACCCAAGCCGACATGGAACATCGGCTTTGTGGTTGAGAAGGCGATCAAGGATCAAGGTGAGGGAGATGAGCAACGAAGACATCAGTGATGGTGCCATATGTGAACTTGTGTATTTTGAAACATAATATGCATGGCTTGGACATTTGTTAAACAGTTGGTGGGCATGCCAATATTAATGTACGGAAGACACATTTGAAAATGAAATAATTGATTGTGGCATGCCTTAAAACCCATGGTGGAGCCCAAAGCCATACCATATGACAGCCACCAAGGCACGAAGGGGTATGGGCTTTGTGAGCTAGATTGATTGATAGACATTGACATAACCAAAATGCGCAAGGACTTTCCATTATGAACCCAATTGGCTTGTCATGCGCACATTTACTACTCCTTCAGTTCCTCAAGAAAGGGAAAAAATACCGGTGCTCCTTCAATGCAACCTCTGTAGTATGTTCATATATGGGCACCACACACCAAAAATGGAAGGTGTTGGTCAAACTACAAGTACTCCTACAGATAAACACGTGTGATGGAAATTATTTATGTGAAGCTATTGATAGCTTTTTTTTTTGCGAATATGTAGGTAATGACATTCATACCCAAAAATAATACATGTGTACTACACATATATAGTCGTCACACAAGCGTTGCACTGCTAATTCTTACACATATTTCCCTTTAGATAGAGAGTACACACATGAGGATAACATGTATCATGACATACCCCTCTACTTGCTTAGAGCTAGTGGCCTAATTAAGTATATTAGCACAGTGCATGGTTGGGACCACATCACCAGATACTCCTTTGCTTCCTGATGAACTTCTCTGCCTCTCTATCAACGTCAACCGTTGGCCTAGAGAGCATGTTACTTATGGAAGGGGATGGGAAGATATGTAATGTGGATCCACTACTATAGTTGCAGGAACAAGGAAGCTCTGACACGATCGACCAATGCTTGTTACGGAGTAGTTCAAAAGGAAAGAGATCGGCTTAACCAATTGATTTGTTAGATTGGATAAAATCTAGGGGGATTGTTGGCTTGCTGCCTATGTAAACCACCTCTCAATATACCGAGGGAATTAAATTTCCTCCTATCTCTCTTCCTATACCTGTCCTACTCTACAACATAGATTGGGGACGATGAGGCCCTAAGTTTCGACATCTAGTTGATCACCAGTACCACTTGAGCAGGCTTAGACCTCCAGGCCTGATCCTCTTGTCGGACCGTAACATCTTTTAGGTTAGGAAAGAAAATTAATAGAATCCAGATCTAAATCAATCCATTGACCTGATTCACAAAACCTAGATCTATTTCATTTTGAACTTGATGTGCCGGCGCAGAAGGATTGGAAAAGGGAGAAAATAGAAAGAAATGGGAGGAGTGTACACCTAACCTTACAATTTGTCATATCTTGGACCACTGTCATCGAGCACTGATGGATAAGATCACACAACCAACCTTAGAAAGTTGTAAGGATGTGGCGTTGAAGAGTAGAGTTATGTTGGTGGCAGGTGCAGTGGATGTATAGAATGGGGGAGGGTGTTGGGGAACAATGCTAGGGTATATATATGTGGTGCGGGATGATGATAGTCCTTTAGTGGGCTATTGGGCTTTGCCTTATGATGAACAGTAGGTTGAGTTGAATCTAATTATCACATCTTGTGAAATGATTTTGGGCCTCAACTTTAATTTTCTTGTTGGCTACAACAATGGCTTGCCCCATAAATTGAAGGAACTGGCATATGTGTTTATTAGGAAGCAATAACAAGTAACCTATTATTGTTTATTCACACTATGTACGATCCACAAATGTAAGAATTTTATGTTCAAAACATTTTGTGAAAATACGATTCTCAACAATAAGTGACGTATTACTAAAAAAACCCATCACTTTAATCTTAGTTCTCTCCCCCATGCGATGCCCCTCCCTTACCACGTGCGACACCCCTCTCTCTCCCCAATGTGGTGCTCCTCTTTCCCTATGCGATGCCCTCTTCTTTCCCCATGCGGTGCCCCTCTCTCACCCTTGCAGCAGAGTGCCTCCCTCTCACCCGCGCGGCAGCGTGCTCCTCCCTCTCCACTGCATGATGCCCCTTTCTCACTAGTAGATCCGGTAAGGCCAAATGCAAGCAACGCAAATACGATAGTGGCGGGGTTGCGGATTCCATGAGGGCTACAACGAATCCAACGCAGTGTCGGGGTTTTGGATCCGGTGAGGACAGTGACGGATACATCACGACGACAGGGCTTTGGATCCAACAAGGGTTGCAGTAGATCCGTCATGGCAGATGGGGCTATGGATCTGGGGAGGGCTGTGACAGATCTGACATGGTGGCACAACCATGGGAGCTCTTTGCGAAGGCAGCCCCTTGTCATGAAATTAATAGAATCCAGATCTGAATCGATCCATTGACTTGATTCAAAAAATCTAGATCTATTTTATTTTCAACTTGATGTACAAGGCCATAAGGATTGGAAAAGGGCAAAAAGGGAAACAAATGGGAGGATTCGACACCTAACCTTATCATTCATCATCTTGGACCACTGGCGCGCGCAGGTGCTGATGGAGGAGATGATGCAACATACCTTAGAAAGTTGTAAGGATGGGCGTCAAAGTGTAGAGTTGTGGGGGTGGCGGCTGGAGTGGATGCATAGGGGGAGGAGGGTGTCAAGGAGGGATGCTAGGGTATATATATATATTTGGTGCGGGACAGGTGATGACAGTATTTTAGTGGGCTATTGGGCTTGCCTTATTTACGCCTACAATTGTGTTAGCTTCTCGCAAAGAAGCTGGTGCCATGTCTCCCTGAAATCCCTAAGTCGTTGCATCTCCCCATCTGATGGCTGCGATCGCCCCCGCTAAATTCTGCTTGAAGCTTCTCCTTGTTTCGATATGGCTTCTCAAAATTGGTAGATGACAAATATATACATGCGAGCTTCTACTTCTCCTTGACGCTTCTCTTCCCTTCCTGACCCTTCTTCTCCATATTCCTCTAGCTCCCGCTCCCGATGCGTACGATGGCCTAGGGTTTCGCTTTTGCCTCTCCATCACGAGCCGACCCCATGGGCTCCCTCCTGGCGTTGGTTCCGGCCGTCCCAACGGGTTCCCCCCGGTGGCCGCACCTCAGCAAACGGATCCCCGCGTAGAGGCACTCGACGGTGGGTAGTACGCCACATCTAGCAGAGGTCATCGGCTCCCCTCTCCCCCCCCCCGCGCGGATGCCCCCTTGCAGCACGACATTGCGTGGCCAGCGCACGGTGTGGGTTGGGCACGACGTGAGTTGTGTCGACCCCACATCACAGTGCTGCACGATAGGCAGCCATCGCCCTCCCCCATCCGTCCGAGCTCCTACATAGTCGGCGTGGCTCTACTCTCCCTTGATCTGTCTGCTCGATGGTTTACTCCCCCTCTCTTTCTCTTTTCCTCTCGCTCTCTTCCTTATGTGGCATATACATGGGTACATGCTTGATTTTGCCATAGATCTGGTGTTCTCCTCTTTTTCTCCTACCAATCTACATGGTTACTGAGAGCTTCTATGATTTTTTGTTGTTCTGTAAGTCCTCATCTCCTCGGTTCGGTAGTATCTGAGAACAGACATCTATTATGATAGAGATTTGAGCACTTGAACATGTCAGTGATATTTGTTTTACATTATGTGCACAATAGTTCTGATATTTGTTTGCATTCCAGTCATGTGCAGTGATGAGTAGGATTTTGTATTCTTGATATGTTTAAAATTGAGGGAATGTGATGCTGCTATGGTGATTGCACCATACATTAGGCTTCATGTTCCATGTAATCATCATGGTCTATCTTTCCTCATATTACATCTCTTTCTTTTTTAGATGCCAGAGGCAATGCTCATGACATATGTTGACAACTTACACGATGACCATGGCCAGTGTTGATACTATTTTTGCCATCTCTTTCTGCCTCTCCCATGATAGTTGAGGCAATGGTCAATTGGTTGCTTCTGTTTTCTTCCATTCATTCCTACCTATTCTGTTTTGTGTAGTTTAGACACACCAATGAAAGGTACTATTCATTGCCTATTTAGTCACAACTATTTTACTCCTACAAATGCCATCTGATTCTCCACTAAAAGCAGGCGCTACTTCGCTTCTAATTGCCTTCACCGTTTAATCTCCGCATCTGTTGGATGCGACTAGAATTCGTTCTTAATTATGAGATCTTAGGATGAAATGTCATAGCCTGTGATGATTTCTCCCTTTGCTCATTATTTGTGATCATTGCCTGTGACATCAGATGATATACTATTGCTTCTGAGCACATGCCCTATTCCCAAGGATTACATTGCCATACACTTTGGTTGTGTGCAAGCCCTTTTGGTTCTCCTGTGTCTTTGAGTTTTTTGGTATGAATCTTGTACTTTCTTGTGCTCTACTTGCTTTTGTAATGTTTTTGTTGACATTTTGGGCACCAGCGACAACACTTGCCTGCTGCTTCATAACAAGAAGGCTCATGCATCTTTTTTAGTCTAATCTTGTGGTTGCACTAATAATTGCAATTTTCGCCTTAGACCAGTAGGCTACCTTTCCTGACCATAGCCAGATCTCGGCGTGCCTGTTGTGATGCGTAATTTTCATAGCCATCCTGATCTTGCATCAATTGAGACAAACAAAAATTGTTGTTGGAGGTGACCTTTTTATTCAGATGATTAGTCTCATGATATATTTTCATACCTTTGAATTTCCATGGGTGCCCAAAGTCTTATACCTACAAGAGAGCATACATATTGCGTTTGTGAAGAAGGTAGGTCATATGCTTAACCACATGATTGTATTATCTTTCTGATGCACATTGCCAAAAGAATAGATCCAACTAACTTCATGGATCAGACCATGAAGTAATCATTGTTCCATATTCTCCGTGTGGAAATTTATATGAAAATGTTGAACTAATGTCACCGTCCTAAAATGATAGTAATAGGTGTAGATTATTTGTTACCTCTTGTTTCTCTGTTGCTGATGTTTTGCCCCCATTTTAATTTTTTTAGGTTGTGCACTACAGTTTCATGATGTGTTTAGGCATGACTCGAAGAACATATTTTCCTTTTTATTTCTGGTTCCACAAGACATGTGTGGATGATGAATCAAGGGATCGATATACGGTTGTCATAGGTTTGCCTAGTGATTATGAAATATTTCTTGTGCAGATTAGTGCCTTGTTTGTTCCCCTAGATCAGAACCTTGTTTTCTAAATGCTTCACAGTAAAGCCATCGATGTTGGCAAGGCGAGCGGGATCAGCAGTTCACCGAAGAACACATGATCAACTTTCCATGCTGACCAGGTAGCCTCCTTTTTCTGCAGTAGCAACCTCTCCTACCCTGCGGGCCCCTTGCAGGTTCATGCTTCCCTTTCTTCTCCATGCGTACCGCATCATTATCATCTTTCCTGGAGCAAACTTGTGTTGTTTTTCAGGTCTCTTTGACAATTGATAACTTTGTTTTTCAGGTCTTGCTGCTCATGCTCAAGGAGGCCACCTACATGAAGGCTCATATGTCATGCTTCATGAAGACGCATGTCTAAAGGTATGTTTTTCGACACGCTTGAACTTTCCAATAAAATGAAAGCTAAGACAGCTGCACATAGTGTCCTTAAATATGGAACCGAGAAAGTATATATTACTACTATTTGATTGTGGACATAATCAAATTTGCTGGAATCATAGGATAAATCAGTTAAATTATTTGTCACCCACCTTTCTGTAGTAACATAAATATATTCATGCCTTCTATCACAAACCATTAATTATATTATGTAATGAAAATAGTGATCCTACCGGGTAGAATCCTAGGGAAACTCCTATGGAGATTTTCTTTGCACTCATTTCAGATGCAACTTCGAGTTACATATTTTTCATTATTTACCAAAGGTTTTAAAGCCAAGGCGAATATTTCTATACCGAATATGCTAGATGATAAGCATGCATGTCATGGTTTTGATATTTGTGTATGTTCTTGTCTAACGAGATGCATTCATGCCTGAAGCGTGTTGTATAATATATTTACTTCTTGATCTCTCGGTAAAATATATCATGATAATGCTGTAATCCTCTTCTATATATATTAACTTGGCATCTATACTCTTATGCTTTTAGTTATAACTTTTTAAGATAGGTTTCTGGGGCCTTTGGCAAACACTTAGACTACCTTTGATGGTTAGGACTTCCCTATCGTGGAGAGATTCTATGAAAGACATTATGGTATGCCAACTTCTTGAACCCTTTGAAAGGTCCTAGTATGTCTATGGGAGGGAGGTTAATAGCCTATTAAAAATCTACAAGGCACTTAGCAGCACACTAAGCGGAACTTTTGGCGCTAGTCTACTGGGTGTTGCAAGCCACACTTTGTTCCTCAAAGATAATATCATCCAGACAACCCCTCAATCTATTGGCCAAAACTTTTGCACATATTTTGTAGATCACATTGCAAAGAGAAATTGGCCTATTTCATCGATCTCTTGCGGATTTTTTACCTTCAGAATTAGCACTATAGTAGTACTATTAACAGATTCCGGCATAATACCTCCATTCAAAAACTCCAGCACTGCTTCTATAACACTTGGACCCACTGTTGCCCAGTGAAACTGATAGAAGCCTGCCGCTAGTCCATCTGGTCCTGGTGCTTTGCTTTCACCCTCTCATGAAGAACACCTCTTTCACCTCTTCTGCTGTGAACTGTGAACGGTCTCCATAGGAAGTCGTTCATCTCTGTAGTTACTTTTGTAGGTACACAACTGAGAATCGGGCCCGGGTCCAATACCTCCTGCCCGGTGAAGAGTTGTATGTAAAACTCCATGGCCGTCACCTCCCAGTTCTTCCTGGGTGGACACCACCGAACCATCTTCTCTTCATCATAGAGCAACAATTCGATTTGTTTTTGCTCTCTTTCGATTTTGCTTAGAAAAACGTTGTGTTATGATCACCCTCTTTGAGCCATTCAATTCTTGAACGCCGTTTTTCTATACATTCTTCTCTTGACAGTAGTTTAGACATTATTACCATCAAGTATCTTTCATGCCTCGACGGTCCAAAATGCAAAGACCGCCTTCTCACGTTCTCCAGCTCATCACCGTGCAGCCTTGACGAACCAAGCCAAAGGACGATCTCATAATAAAAATAATAATGTCTCGATTAGATTGGGGTTTGGACGAAGAGATACGGGCTTTGTGGGATTCATTGGTCGACAGACATGGACATAACCAAAAGCCCAAGCCCTTTCCATTTTGAGGCCAGTTGGCTGCGCCTTGCCCACATTTTACTCCATCAATTCAACCTATCCGTCCAAGGGCACCAGAAAAGGAAGACACGTAGTCAAATTTTAAGTACTGCTACACATAAACATGTGTGGTGGAAAATTATCTAATTGTAGCTAATAGCATTTTTTGCGAATATATAGCTAATGTCATTCATACAACATAAATAAAAGAGAAATTTTGCGATAGGACATCGTTAAAATTCGTAAGGATGGACACTGCCAGGAGAGAAATTTACCGAGCACCATTATACAATTGTATCCATTTGTTGTAACACATTGCGCCAAATATTTTTATGGAGAGGAAGGTGGGTGAAATGACTCTTTTGTCCTTGTCTTCAACCTCCAACTGCTCACTAATTTTTGCTTTAACACATTGGTGGGGTTGGGGGTTGAAACATCCTCAATTTTTCGCGAAGGGAAAATACACATAATGAGTTATAACATGACAAAACCAGAATCTGATCTTATCATATTATTATCATATATCAGTCGATATCACAGTCATACATCGTAATATTACATGGTTATAAGTATTACATCATTGAGGTATCACCTATTACAGAGTTTATTCTAGCGGAAGTCTATCGAGTGATGGCTCCTCCTTCACGGACATCATCAGAGTTTGTTGTAGCGCAGCATCGACCGGATCCTCCGAACCAAACTTGAGCGTAGGCACAAAACCTCTTAATCCTCCTAGAGTCTGTACTTCTGAAGCAGGAAATCTGCACACCGCCAGATGTGTGCAGGCCATGGTCAGCACCGATGAGCTTTAGTGGAAAAGATAAAATAAGGGATCTGGCGATCCTAAGATTTGGTTGTGTGGATTTGCATCCTAGCGCATGGGCAGTAATCATTATAGTAATGTTATCAAGTTTTAACACATTCCAGTCACACACATCCACATCCATCCACCATATCCATATCCATATACATCCCAATCATCACCACACCATCACCTCATCTCATCTCACACACTCAGTCGACAGAGGCCAGCTCCCTCCCAGCCTTGTCTCAACGGCCCGCAGCCTCACACCAGGCTCACGGCCGACACTCTCCTACCAGAGGGAGAAAAGAGAACTCTCATTAGTTGGAATCAGGTCAAGGAAAAGGTCCGCAGCCAACGAATTGGCTAACGTATCGATCGATCAACCATACACTCTACAGAGGTTCTACAATATCCACAAGATCGCCATCATCGGCACCCATGGTGTGCCTAGGCGGATACCGGTCGCTTGCTAGCCTAGAGTAATGCCACCCTACCACTCAGCCTTGGAATCATCCCAAGTCCGTCTGGGATGGCTAAGTCTGTGAAGTCACGTTCCCTCTCCCGAAGTGGGAGCTGTGATCGTCTCGAAAGGGTGTGGGACTCTCATACCCGTACCTTCCTCGCACTCTCTCGCCTAGCAGTAGTGGCATCACTCTACCAGGTAGTCTGACCGTCCCCGTCCATAAGGAGCGAGTGGCATGTAAAGGTATTCCCCGTGGTCCAGGTTCCGCTCCACCTAGGGTGACTAAGCTGGAATGTCTTCTCAAAGGTTTTCATTATCCGTGCCACCACAGCACGCTCCTGACCGGGCTCCACCAGCGGCTCACACGTCGATCCACCTCAAGTCACCACTTAACCCGCCACAGATTTCACCACCACAGGGGCATCCAGATCTACCCCACGGCAAGACTCGCGCCAGGCTCGTCGTATATTCCGGCTCGGTTGACACAACCCTCACCCTCCACACACCCAAATCACACACACAGCACGCTCACACATCATCGAGTTTGGCATCACCCACCAAACCATTCCCAAGGGTTCGCCATCCGCATCACATCTCTGATATAATACGAAGTGAAGTTAATAATGGTGAAACATGCAAGCAAGCAGGTGAGTAAGCATGAATAAATGAGCGATTGCGCAAAGCAGTGTGTTGTGGTAGAGTGGGTTGCAATCAGGTAATAATGGCTTAGGTAGTATCATGCATCAATATACTAGCAAAGGAATAAATATAAAGCTCTAGCAAGTCTACATATTTGCAATGTCTAATAGGATTCTCTAAAAGAGGGTGCTGCCATGACACCTGCGAAGTAGTTGTAGTCGTGGTTAATTATTCCTCGTTGGTGTTCCATCAGCGAGGTCTTCTCCTCCTGAGTTGACTCCATGTCGCCGTCCTTGTTGTCGTCCATGCTCTATTGGTCTAATCGTATGCTACTCCATGAAATGACACACAAGGCAAGAGAATACTCACACCGTAATTGAAAAGACAACAAGACGTAGGAAGATCCATTAACACCAACGAGACACTAATATACACAAGGTTTAGCCCTCTCGGCGGTTGTCCGATTTCCTCGGGCTAGGAACAAGGTGGTGGTTTGCTAGTTTAAGTCTTGGGATCTCTAGCACTAAGTCATTTCTAGATTCGTAGCGATGCGGTTGTCACCGCGAGAATCGAGATATGCAATGGTCAATGGGTACAAGCATACAAGAGTTTGTGCACGAAGAAGCATAAGAGCGTAGCTCCATGGTCATGGCGAGGTGTACTCACGACCACAAGATACACTAACAAGGGTCGTGTTACATTCGGCATCACGACCATGGTGAGATGGGTCTCGCGATCGTAATGTCCGAACGAGGTATGATCCCTTAGCCAACTTAAAGGCTCGGCACACACAGACAACACGCAAACATTTATCCATACAACGTTAAGAACCATAAAGCGACACAAAGACACATCGAACCAAATAAGTGGAGTAGCACATTTCCATAGCATGAAATTGGATGGATCCTGTATCACAAGTGCATATACAGGTGGTCGTAAGAACGAGGTATAGCATGAGTACATATAGATATACAAGAGACTTTCCAGGGAGCTTGGTAGGTCGACGATAAGATAACAAAGGTCCCAAAGGGTCATGGTGGCGGCACATAGGGTCACGGGGTCTCCTTATTTGTCATAAGCTACGGTTTCCATCAGGGGGCATCCTTTGGTCAAGATAAGAAGGGAATTACCTTGTCGTCCAGTATGTCGACTAGGGTTCGTTCCATCCGATCTAAACACGTTGTGGTCATGGTTTCGTCGTGGACATACTTCCGGGGCGATCAATAACACGTCGGTGTTCTTGGAACACCGAGGGTTCGATTTGGCTTGGGCCGGTCGTGTGTGTGTGCACGAGTGTCCAACGATTGGAAGTGACCTCGGTCTACGTGTTCAGTTCGACAAGCAGGGTCAGGGGTTAGAAGAGAGGGACATTTAGCTAACCATGATTCATCGTGTAATTATGGATGATTTTGCTTGACATCTAGGTCTTGGCGTCGTGGTGCCATCCACATAGATCTTCTTTTGTCCTTGCATGTGGTTCACTAGCAGATGAAAACAGGTCGATTCGAGATAACGAATTTGTCGATAACGAGGTCATGCAGAGGTAGCCGACACGATGGCACAGGCAGGCATGGATATGCGATGCGTACACTTGTTAGCACACTGTTGGCATGTGGAGAGGCCTTAATCACCGCTTGACATGCACAACATGCACCAACAGTAGTGGCACGACCATGGGCCCTATGGAACATGAAAAGGATTCTAGCTGTTGTTGTTTTTTTCAAACAAATCGATTCAGAAATGTTGTTGTTACACAAACACATGACAGGAGTGTTATTTGGTCTCTCAAGGGAATGGAGCCACAAGAGAGACATGAACCAAAACTGAACCACAATAGGATTGAAGCAAGTGAGGGGCCATACCCTCAACCTTTGAGGATGAGATTCTACTAGCCGATGTCTTGCAAACTGCTGCAGCTTCAACACCATTGTCACAATCCCTCAGGTGACAAGTTTGGTAACTCACATGCTCCTTTCTTCTTCACTCATGTATCAATCAACAAGAGTGAAGAAGAAAGGAGCAAAAGGTGAGATAACAGTATGGGTGTTTTCTTGGGTTAAAACCACACACTCCATATCTTGAAGTGTAACTTCCACACTCCAAATGAACCTTCCATATCTTCAAGTGTGACTTCCACACTCCAAGCACATGTTCCATTTTAATTGTATCTCTTGTTGCAGTCCATTTTAATGTCTTTATTTGTAAATTTTATTTGGTCTCTCAAGGGAATGGAGCCACAAGAGAGACATGAACCAAGACTGAACCACAACAGGATTGAAGCAAGTGAGGGGCCATACCCTCAACCTTTGAGGATGAGATTCCACCAGCCAATGTCTTGCAAAGTGTTGCAGCTTCAACACCATTGTCACAGTCCCTCAGGTGACAAGTTTGGTAACTCACATGCTCCTTTCTTCTTCACTCATGTAGCAATCAACAAGAGTGAAGAATAAAGGAGCAAAAGGTGAGATAACAGTATGGGTGTTTTCTTGGGTTAAAACCACACACACTCCATATCTTGAAGTGTGACTTCCACACTCCAAATGAACCTTCCATATCTTCAAGTGTGACTTCCACACTCCAAGCACATGTTCCAATGACTCCCACACTCCAAGCACATTCTCAGTACCAACGTGTCGCATCTCGATCTGTTAGCATAGTCCAAGATTTTTCTTTGGTTGTGACAAGCATTAGCCTGACTGATCCATCCATCCATCCGCTGATTGAACTACTCTAGTTTCCTTCGCTTATCGTCTTTCTGAATCCTCAAGAGAGACCACGAGAAACCATCTTCGGTATGGTTCATCACGCCTGTCACATCTAATAGCTGGGCAGAGAGTTAAAACATCAACATCCATAGAGAAAAAAGCACTATGTTCTGTTCATATAGCAAGAACAGAAACCAAATACAATGAGGAAAAAGTTCTTTTTTAACCTTCTTGCAGATCTCACTGCAGTACGCGTCTATGTAGCGCCCGTTGCCCAGCAATGGGCGACAAGTCTCGTGATCTGGATTGTTAGTTTACTTACCTCGATTAGTTTCTCTTCAGAAAGAATTAGAGAAAAAACAATTGAGACGGTGACTCGGCGAGCGAGTGAGACGCGTACACTTGTGAGCACACTGGTGGCATGTGGAGAGGCCCTAATCATCGCTTGACATGCACAACATGCACCGTCAGTAGTGGCACGACCACGAGCCCTCTGGAACTTGAAAAGGATTCTAGCAGTTGTTGTTTTTTTGAGACAAATCAATTCAGAAACGTTGCTGTTACACAAACACATGACAAGAGTGTTAGTGTATATATATATACTTTGATGGAGAGGCACTCAGGGTGGAAGTAGGAGGAGATGCAGGTGTCGCAGCAGAGCAGCTCCCCACCGTTTTCACAGATGCCGCAAGTGTTGACACTGGTTATCTATCAAAATTAAAGGATAAATAAATATGAAAAGAACATGAATTCAATCACCAACAAAGGTTTAGGGTTTTAATTGACAATATTCCACGAGTTTTGGTGAATTGTGATTCTGCAGGGACTAAACCAAGAAACCAACACTGATCGCTTCCCCTAGAAGGAAACCGACGCGAGATAACGCAACTGACACGTTAGGAATATTCTAGAAGACTCCAGAGGACACTAGAAGACACCAGGAGGTCGGGCACTGCGGGACCCTGCCAGGTGGGACCGACCGGTCCCACCAGGAGACCGACCGGTCTCCACCCGGGCCCGCTGGCTTTCGTCTTCTGCAAGCTTCCTCCACCGCCTCCTAGGATGCATCTACACCATCCCTAAAGTCGGTTTGATCCAACGGTCGCGGTTGATCCCTCAGGGCTATAAAACCAGACCCAGACCCCCCTCTCCAGGCATCTCCATCTTCATTATTCATCTCCACATCAGAAACTAGGGTTTCAGTTAGAAGTAGAGGTCCCTCTAGATGAATCTCTTCTAGTTCATCTAGAATTAGATCTAGTTCATCTAGTTGTAATCAAGAGCCAGCTATCAAGTAGAAGACTAGTTACCCCTTTATTTAGGATTAGAACCTAGTCTTATACTAGAACTAGAAGGGAGAGAGAGAGGAAGAAATCAAGAAGGAGCTCCGGCCTGTCGGATCAACTTCTTCATCTTGTACCTGCGGATTCAAGTTCATCTTCAACTTGCTTTAGCGATTGTTTCGGTAATCAACGTCTATATTTAAGTTTGAGTTATTGTTCTCATTATTCTTAAGGTTTATGACTCTCTTTTGAGTACTTTAACTCTAAGTTGCTCTAGAGTTAGAGTAGTTGGATAGTGTAAGCGTGGTGCTTAGACTTGATAGCTCATCATAAATGTCTCCTATAACGCCGGTAGTTGTGGTTGTTCGCAAGGGTGACTCTTATAGCCTTGTTGATTCTTCTATAGTCCACTTACCCGTGTGTAGGCTCGGTAGGATTATACATTTGCATAAAAGACTCATACTCTGTTTGTGACCTTTTATGGCAACTTCCCCACTAAGAATAATATGAACATATCACTCTTGAATTGGAATTAGATAGCCTTAGTGATCCCCTCTATGCTTCTAGATTCTCCGTCCTTGTTAGCTACTCAGGGGTTAGACTTAAAGACTTAACACTATCCGTTCCTTTGGGTTCGATATTAAAACTGGGTTACTCCGGTGAAGTGCTACATCGGTAGATCTTATCTGTGCGCTTGCGGATAAAGTAGAGTGTGCGTTAATTTATACCAACAAGCATTTCTGGCGCCGTTGCCGGGGATAGAGTTTATCTCTACTCTCGGTAGTGACGTTAGTAAGTGTCAACAAGCATTTCTGGCGCCGTTGCCGGGGAACGGTAGATCAACTTAAGTCTTAGTTTAACCTTGTAATCATACTTTTATCTTTTCCTTTTTGTCCCAGTCTTTTCATTATTTTTGTTTTCATTCTGTAACACCCTAAAAATTTCTCCAAAATAAAATAGGTGAAAGTGATTTATTTATGATCTTGTGAGCATTTTAACCTAGGGGTTAAATAATTTTTATTGAATTAAAATAAATGTGGCAACATGTTTTTGCACTCATGGTGATGCATTGGATTTATTTGAGTGAATGGTTTTTTCCAAAACTTGGTTTGAATTCAAATTCTGTTTGAAAATGGTTTGAAATGCTTGGGTTAAAAAGGAAAAAGGATTTATTCTTTGTCTCCCTCTCTTCCTTGCTTCCGGCCCAAGCAGCCTGGCGGCCCAGCCCGCCTTTTCCTCCCTCCTCTCCTCCCTTCCCCCGCGTTGGGCCGACCCCCTCCCCTTCCCTTCGCCCGCGTGGCCCGCAGGCCGGCCCAGTTCGGCGCTCGCTGAGCAACCACCGACTCCCTCCCTTCCTTTCTTCTCATCGCCCGCGAGGCCCATCGGCCGGCCCAGCTCGGCCGGGTGCTCACGCCCGCAACCGCCGCCTCTCATCCCTTTCCTCACTGACGTGGTGGCCCCGCCTGTCAGCGTCTCCTTCATCCCCTCCGCGCGCGCGTCGTCCGTGCGCAACCGCCGCAGCCGCACGCCTCCGAGTCCACCGCGAGCCGCTCCCACGACTTCGGCCTCCTCCTCGTGCATATAGCGGACGCACCCGCACCCCCGCTCCCTTTTCCCTCATTCTCTCCCGCAGCGCCGCACAGCAGAGCACCCGAGCAACCGTGTGCGACCTCCTCCGAGCTCCGCCGCGCCACGGTGAAGCTGCCGAACCATGTCTCCCTCTCTCTTTCTCTGGTTTGGCCCTAACCGCCGTTGTGTGCTCGCAGCTCCGACGCCGTCGCTCAGATCCCCGCTGTCCCTCGCCGTGCGCCGCCACCAGAGACTCCCCGTCCCTTCCTTCAACGCGGTGAGCACCCCTTTGCGATCCGCTTGCCCTCCGTCCGCTTGGTTTGGCTCGGTGTGCCCCCTGCGCCCGAGTCAGCGAGTTCCTCCGTGCTGTCCATGGCGTCGGCGTGCACGACGTCGTGCGGTGAGCCGCGACGTCGCGGCCACGGCGCGCCGTCGACCGTCCCTTGCGCACGCGCCTGCCGTGTCTAATCTGCGCCGTCCGACTCTGATCCGGCGGCCCAGATCGGCGGATACCCCTTCGGGGTGCCGTTTTGCTTAAGAGCCCCCGTAGGATTAGGGAATCAACCCGCACTCCCTTTAGTGCTATTCCCTGAGTCTTGAGAAACTCCCTTTAAGCCCCCTGTGCTTCTACTAAATTGAGGCGCAGTCCAGCCGGTTGTGAATTCGATTTAAAATTCAATTTAAATTCTGATTTAAATTCAAATACATTTCCAGTTATTTCCGTTTTGCCACTGCACTAAAACGTTTATAAAATCCACGTTTTAGCTCCGTTTTGGTCCGTTCAAGTTGCGTTAGATTCGTAATTTAGTTATCCACCTGTTGACGTCTCTGTTAGACTGTTTTGAACAGTTTAGTTGTAGGGTCCAAGTTAATCTTGTTTAGGCCTTTAGAATCACTGTTTCGGCCGTAACTCTCGCGTCGTAACTCCGTTTTCGGTGAACCAAAACTTGTTGTGACCGTAGAAACACGCACTTCTGTTTTATCAAAGTTTTATTTCTGTTTATTACTGTTTGGTGTACTATTCTAATGATAGCCCTGTTTGCATTGTATGTATGCGCCTGGAATGCGTGTTGATGTTGTGATCGAGTAGACAGTGAGACGGTGTGGTACGACCAGGACCCCTCTTTCGACGACCAGCAGAAAGACCAGCCGTTCAACAACCAAGGCAAGTTAGCATGGGATCTCCTTGTTACCTATTCACTTTACCATTAACCTACTCATTTATGCATGTGTCCAATTGAGCAACCTTAGAGACCCACTTAGCTTTGTTATCTGTGATGTTCTTGACTCCGTGGGATATTTGCATATGGGTAGAATGCTAGTGCTTACTGACTAATAACTGATCCAGTCCAATGATGAATATTTCTCATGTTGATATGATGATAAACGGTTAATAAAACTTGCTGTTAGCAAAAGCTGGGATTGACAGTGCTACCATGAGTGCTATATGGCTCTGGTTTTAGCTCAGTAAACTGGACCTTTTCTAACTTGTTAGCGGTAACCCGGAAGGGCGCAAGAGGGGCTTGCCTCTACGGATGTACGGCTGCTCCTGTTCCTATGAGTATAGCTGTGATGGCCTTGTGCCATAGGAAAGGGGGGTTTGCTACGTCTGATTGCCAAGGAAACCTCGCGGCCCTAACCTGTTAGACGAACCAGCGAAAGGCTTCATAGTGTACCCTGCTGATCTACCTTGGAAGTGGATCAAGAGGTTGGCCGCCTCGGGCACAAGGGCAACACGGCTTGTGGGTAAAGATGCACCACCTCTGCAGAGTGTAAAACTGTTATAACAGTCGTGCTCACGGTCACGAGCGGCCCGGAAAACTAGCAGAACTATGATACGTTAATAACTGTTACTTTATGTTGATGACACCTTATGATGTTTTAATTATCTTTGTTGGACAAATGGATCATGGGTTAAGGGTTAAGCACAATATTTGTTTACCTTAATGCTAAAACTTTGCCAACTTAAAAGCTAACTGCAGTCAGACACTGTCAGCCTTTTGAGCCTCATGAACCCTATGTTAGCTTGCTAAGTACGTGGAGTACTTACGCTTGTTGTTTCTTTTCTTTTTGGGCAAAATCCCGGATGGGTAACAGATGAAGGTGGAGTTGGTGACTTCCCAGAGGACTTCTAGGCTAGCTGTTCCCCCAGTCAGCTTTCCCTATGGAGTTGGTCTTGTTAGCAGTTCAGTTCTCTTTTGTTTTGCTTGATGTAAGACTTGTGATGACACTATCGTTATGTAATAAACACTGTGATGATGCCACTTTTTGTAATTTGTCTAACTTATGTGTGTGATTGTTTCCTGGGCACACATGAGTATTCCACCTCAATTTTATCCTTAAAGTTGGGGTGTGACACATTCTTATGAATGTTGTTTTAGAATTCCACTCTTATCTATCACTACCTCATGAGCACAAGCAATAACCAGTAGAATCCTTATATCCCATCATAATACCTGGTTATTAGCTATGCCTACATTTCTGCTGCACTGTCCTTGTAATGAGCATAGAAATATAATTATGAAAATATTCCTTCGGGTATTCTTGTCACTAACCTTTCCAGGTCTGGAGCAGAAAAGAACGAAGGAACAACAAACACAAGGTATGTCCCACCAATCATCATGCAACATTGAATTACATTCATCCAATCTTGATTTGTGCAAAATCCAAGCTTGGGGAATAGTCTTTCTAAGAATATTTCTTGCCATGTTGCTATGTTGGTTGTCCCTACCCTTAAGATATGCTCATATACTAATCATGCTCTTTCATCACCATCTGAATAAATCTCTACAATGTTTTCATGTTACCTTTACCTGCTATAGTATATGTATAGGTTTGAAGTACAGTCATACATCTCTTTAAATTAGGCATGGTGTTTAGTTTAAACCACGAGGTGTGTTGATTTCGCTTCAGAAGGATTTTAAATTAAGCATGGTTCTTAGGTTAGAATACCTTCCTAAGTCAAATTAGACATGGTGTCTAGGTTGATTTCTGAACTAATAGTATGCTATAGTAGATATTGGATATTTTGGACTAACCCCTGCAGAGAAACTTTCAATATCAATTTGGGAAAGTCCAGAGATGAACTCACACTGGAGATGAAGCAAGACGTACAATGAACTTCAACAACTCTTGCACAACGAAGACTCAGCTCGTTCATCAAAGATGAAAGAACTGTGAGTATCAAAGTTTATTTATTTTGTCTTCTACTACAAGTTATGCCTTGAATCATGCAGCAAACACATACTAGTCTATGCTAAAGTAATCCTAAAAACATCTTTTTATTAGCATAGATGCAAAATACATAAGTTATGGATAACAACCCATGTTTCAAATTCTTGCAATCTTTCGGGTATATATATCCGCTAACATTATGCAGGAGAGAAATTTTGTTTATCCATGGTTTGGTGTGAACATTGAAGATCCAAAACCCAAACCATAGACACACAAACATACTCTCAGATCACAAATGGTGCTAGCCTAGCTTTGAGTCTTGCTTGGGCACTGATGACAAACAGGATGCAACTTGTGAGACAACCGATGCCTGCAATCATCATTATCCAAGACATCAAGACAAGAAGTGGGAAGTTATCCTCTTTTCTAATCAAGAGCTAGCTTGGGAGACAAGATGGTACCGCTACAACAATAGCAAGATCTACAAGTCAAACACATGAACATGTTGTTTGGGAATCCATCTACATCACAAGCCAGCCTGGGAGAGACAATTTCGTTGTCTAGATGTGTTTCACAATCAAAGGAAGGAAGGCGAAACCCAACTTCAGACATATTGATCTCCTACCCACCACTTTGATCAATACAAACCACTAGATGCTATCCCAGTCGAGAAGAAGAATATGATCCACCACTCATTCTTGGAAGATTGTTCTTGAACATCATCAATGTTATCATCTTTGTCGGACCTAGAGAAGTCAACTTTTGGATCTTTCACTGCATCTTCAACATCTACATCACTTATGAGCAGCCAAAGAGACCAAGAGAAGACGTCGAAGGGAGAACCAACTGCCAAGAATTGAGGAGGGCATCATGAAGGATGAAGCCACTGCACCACATGAGTTAGAAGATGGAGATATAGTACCTGAGCCAGCAAATCAAGAAGAACAGTCAATAAGACCTCCATCATCTAGACACTGTTGAGAGGACAAGTCTCAGTTGTGACATTACAAGACAAAAGACTCTCATGGAGGCACTCGAGTAACAGTTCTAAATTCAAGTCTTTTGCCAACCCAATGATTAAAGGAAAACAAGAAAGATTGACAAGAGAAGAATGCGGAACTGTCCCTACATCCTCATAGTACAGAATTAAGACAAAAAAAAGAGAGAGGGGACCCTAGCCAGCATACTCGAAGAACAATGCGCCTTCACTGATAAGTCAACACAAGAGAAGGAAGATCAATACCTCTAAAGATGATTCCACTATGATCTTCCTCCTCTCAATCACACTGTGAGACAAACAAGAGAAGACAAGTCATTCATAAACAACAACCAGCTAGACAAGAGGAGCTTTCACAAGGTGGTTCAGCACAATCACTCTTCAATGACAAAGTAACATTTCAAGGTAAGTAACCATCACTTTAAAAGCTTCTTCTTGATTCTAGTATGAACATAAATAAAGAACTAAACATGTTTAAGTTGCACCTCACTTGATCCAACCTAATCAACTCAACATATTCAGTCCTTTGATCCTTGTTCATAGCTTTACTCTCTTGAATCTCACTGTCTCAACTAAATGAGCTAAAATGTTGTGCATCTAACCTTTGGAAGATGATATATCTCAATTATGAAAAGATCGACACTTTATGTATAGATTATCCTTCCTTGGGTTAAGTAACTTGATCTGTTAAATATTTTAAGATGCTACTTTCATGCTCATCCTCTGATCCTATCACTCATGTTAAGATTAAATAGAACATATAAACAATAAGTTTATCTTGTGCAATGTGCCTAAGGTTAGAGAAGAATAAACAAAACTTTTGGTTTTGTTGGTGTTTTTCCACCAACAGAGCCCATGCACTTGATCTCTACCTTGTCTTTATGAGCAGGACACACTCTTGAGCAAACATGGAGAAGTTTATCACTCCCAAATTCTACAGAGTGAAGGTCCTAGGTCTACAAGAACATGCACACTGATCAAGATGCTGCCAGCGTCCACAATTAACGCTTCACTTCAAACTGTTGGACGAACAAATGACATGAGTGACACCATATCAAGAGGCATAAACAAGAAGGAATGATGGAAGACATCGTAGTCAGAATTAGAGGTCATGAGGTTCCCACAGACTTCTTGATCCTCGACATGAGAAGACGATGATGTCCACCTCATCCTAGGAAGACGATTCCTCTACGCTACAAGTGCAATAATCTACAAGAGGAAATCCATTTTCACTTTCCTGGAGAAAAGGCACGATGCAACTTCATCAACTACATGCCTAATGAAGCACCCAAGAAGAATAGAAGTGAAAGACGCCGCTCTCAAAGCCAAAGAAAACAAACTATCAAGAATAGAGAGGCCAATCATGAAGACGAAGCTATCGACACTGTCCCAGAAAAGAAAGGAGAGAAACCTCAAGACTGTGAACCACAGGAAGTGAAGACTCAGACCAAAAAAGTATGAAAGAAAAAGTCTGCACCTCAGAGATACAATCAATAACAACTTTCCAAACGTCTGGCATATCTTGGGAGGTCTGAACCAAGGGAATGTTCGGTTCGTCGGATCTAAATATCCGAACCTTCGCCAAAAGGTAAAATCAGTAGTTATCCTCATATTTACTTTTCTACATATTTCTCATATTTAATTGTTAGTCATTTATTGCATCATCATGTTCAATTCACAAACATTTTAATTTCTGCATTGCATTAGAAAAGAAAATAAAAATGTTGCAATTGTTACACTATATCATAAACCATAAAGCCCCATGTGAATAATTCTATGGTGCGTAAAAACTCATAAGGATATTCACCGTGGTGGCATAAAAATAATAAAAATAAATATGCATGCATTCATCCTGTTGCATTTCCTCTTGCATCATAAAAATATAAAAATATAAAAATATTAAGAAAGAGATCTTACTGAAATTCTAAACAGCTGAGGCTTGAGTCGCCAACCACTAATGCTTAACCTGTTCCACAAGTTTTGTTGTCTATTTGAGTTTCACAGGATTTGAAAGGCCAAGAAAAGCTGACGAACAAGTGAATGCTCCATCCACTGTTGGAGCACTGTCTCAACAAACATCAACATCAATCAAAGCTCTAATAGAGTAAGGACATATCCACTGCCAGTCTGCTACATCGCAAGATCGAATGACTACGTCACATTCAGCTTAGGGGAAGGCACCCCCATGTATCCACGTAAGTATCTCTATCGTCTTAAGTTTTTCATTCTATAAATAAATTCAAAACACCAAAAAAATGTGAGCACATGAAGGCTCACCATTAATTAAAAAAGAGACAAAAATATGTGGGCACATGAAGGCTCACCATTAATTAAAGAGACAAAAATATATGGGCATATGAAAGCTCAACGCTATTAAGGGAACCAGCTTGGGGGAGACACACCCCCGTTATCTTCGCGTTTCAGGTATGTCTTTATTATTACTACTACTATTAGCTTTATCTTAAAGTGTGTTAGATTAAATAAATAAAATAGTGTGTCTAGTTTGTTTTAAGGAGTTGACGACTAAAGAAGAACCCTCTCTCTCTAATCTTTTACATGGAAAGGATGAATAGTTGCTCTATCTAATTTCTTTCAAGTACCTAGCCTTCAAAGCATGAGTTCTCCTAATTAATAATGATGCCTTAAAATAAAATTAAATGTATGGTTGACAAATACTTAATCTAAGGTCTAGGTAATTGGGATATGACATGTGATGATCTGAACTGCTATTATCTTGTTCTAAACAACACTAAAGTTCCGGATATTTCTAAATATAAACATGACTAATAATTGCATTGAGTTAAATTAAGCTTTGTGACCCTGTGAGATGTTATCTTGCCATTGAATTGAGATCACTTACATATTTCATCCATCTTCCGCATAAATGCTCATTATCTGTTGTTACCCTCTCAAAAGTTTGTTGGAAGCATGTGGCTATTAAAAAAAAGAAAAAAAAGAGAAAGATCCGAGGAAATAAAAAGGGACAAGTGTCCGAAACCTCAAAAAGGTAGATCTCGAGGAAATAAAAAGGGACAAGTGTCCGGAACCTCGAAAGAAAAAACAAGAGAAAAAAATGTGTGAGAAAAAAAATGGGCAGGTGCCCGATAGTAGAATTAGCCTAATAGCCATATGTCTCTGATAAACAGAAAAGAGTGATATATTCAAAAGAGCATCCGACTCCATTTTCCATACACATGCACTTCTTGATTCAATGGTTGGTTGACTTTCTCTTTGGATCCATTGTTTAATTTGACAACACATGTATTAAAGCTTTTGAAAATTAATTAAAACACCGGGATAAAGGTGAAGTAAAAGAACTAGAGACATAGTTGACATAGTGCTTGATTTGATCGTTCAATCTCTCAATTATTCAAGATCTAAGGTAAGAGTAATAAGCCCCATGAAGAATAACATAATATATTTTGGAGAATTTTTGTTTAATAGCAGGTATACTTGTTGGAAGTAAAGATATTGTAGCAACTCCTCAGCCATTGTTAAGTTTTGGTTTTGCTAAGGGACTAGCAAAGGGTAAGCTTGGGGGAATTGTTGACACTGGTTATATATCAAAATTAAAGGATAAATAAATATGAAAAGAGCATGAATTCAATCACCAACAAAGGTTTAGGGTTTTAATTGACAATATTCCACGAGTTTTGGTGAATTGTGATTCTGCAGGGACTAAACCAGGAAACCGGCACTGATCGCTTCCCCTAGAAGGAAATCGATGCAAGATAACGCAACCGGCACGTTAGGAATATTCTAGAAGACTCCAGAGGACACTAGAAGACACCAGGAGGTCGGGCACTACGGGACCCTGCCAGGTGGGACCGACCGGTCCCACCAGGAGACCGATCGGTCTCCACCCAGGCCCGCTGGCTTTCGTCTTCTGCAAGCTTCCTCCACCGCCTCCTAGGATGCATCTGTGACACCCTAGTGTCAAGCACTGCATTAGGAACCACATTTAGCTACTAAAATGCATAAGCAATGCATTGCATCATTTCATGTGCATATGAGTGCTTTTTGCCTTTTGTTTATTTATCTGGATTTTGGATTTTTGTTGGACTTGATGGTTAAAGTGGATTTCTGTTTTGGCAAATAGCTTTTTAAAATAGAGAATATTGAGTAGAGTGTTTTTCATGTTGGTATTTTGACCTAGTTCAAAATAGTTTATCAAATAAAAATGAGGCAAGCAAATTATTTTATGTTTCAAAACTGGCTTTGTTTATGTGGAGGTTGTAAAAATGGTTTTCAGAAAAAGTGTTTTATATGAAAGTTGTAGAGAAAATTATTTTGAGCAACTTTTATTTTTGGGTCAACACCTAGTTTGGAGTTTTGAAACTGTTTTTGAGTGGTCAAAGTTTGAAGGATTTTCGGAAAAAGGAAAAGAAATTTTTTCCCGCACCCACCTTTTCGGCCCAACCGGCCTTTCGGCCCAGCTCAGCCCGCGCTCGCTCGCCAGCGCTCGCCCGCGCGCTGCCGCCGCTGACACGCCGCGCCGTACGCCGGCCGCAAGCGCCGCGTGGCCGGCGATCTCTGCGAAAAATCTCGCGCGGCCACTCACTCTCCGATCCTTCTCCACCCGATCACGCCACGATCGGCTTCGCCCACTCCGCGCTCGCCTCGCCTGCCGCGTCACCCTCGCTCGCCGCGTCGTCGCCCGCCGCACGCCACGCCGTGGCCCCCGCCACGACCATCGGCCGGCCAAGCCGACCAAAACCCCGCGCACCGCACTCTCCTCCCTCTCACTCGCCATTCGCACAACCGCGCCCCAGCTCTCCCCTCTCACCTGCGCACGAACGCGAGCCGAGCGCTCCCCCGCTCGCCGCTGTTCGCCACCGCAAACCCTCTTCGCCGTTCCGGCCACACCGGAGCCTCGCCGTCCGATTCCTTCCACGCACCACCACACCTTCACCCCGGACACACGGTGCGCACCTCCGCGCCACCCGCCGAGCTCCACCGATGCCGGAGTCCGAAGAGCGCCGCCGCGAACGCCATCAGCGCCGCTCGGAGCCCGGAGCCGTTCGTCCCCGACCCGAGCTCCACCGCCTCCTTCCTTCGTCCTCGAGTCTCACCGAGCCAAGGCAAGGTGAGAACACTGACCAGCCTCAACGCTACCGACCCCCACCTCCCTCTTTTCTCCCGGCCGAGCGCCATGGGCGCCGCCGCGGCCATGCACGAGGCCAAGCTCCTCTGGAGCCGTTCGAGCCAAACCAACCCCTTAACCTTCTCCTTAGGGTTCGTGTAAGCCTTTGCCTCCACCAATTCCACCGGCAACCGCCGGAAACGGCGTAGCCGTATGTTGCCGCCGCCGCCGTGCGCCACCGCTCGCCGCAGGCACGCTTCGGTCGTGCGCTGGCCAAGCCGCCTACACCGTCCGATGCGCCTTGTCGAGACGAGTCCATCAAGCCTAGCCTCACCGCTGGCGAGCTCACCGTCGGCGAGCAATCGCCGGTCAAACCTTCCCCCTGCTTCGCCCTCTCTGACGGGTGGGTCCCGTTGACCCACGGACCCCGCGCGTCAGCCTCACCGGGTCTATGGACCGAGTCCACGCAGTTTGGGCCGGGAGATTTCAAATGTTTTCCTTTTTACTTTTATTTTCCAGAAATGCTTGTTATTTTTGTGTAGCTCGTTTTACAAGTCCAAATGAAGTACTTTCAGTTTTGTTAGATTGTTTATGAGTAGATCTATCATGGAAAAATATGAAAGTATTTTTGGTAGAAGTTTATTTTACTGTTTCTATTTATTTCAGTTTATATGCTTTTGTTGAGATAAATGAAAATGTGTGTTTTCTGGTTGAGATAATTCCTGGAAAATTTTGTGTAATTTTATTATCATGTTTTGCACCTGTGAAAAATATATGATGCACTATTTATGTGGAAAAAGTTTCTGTTATGATTTAAAGTCCTTTTTGACTGATTTCTTGAAATAAGTGTTAAGGTATATTATATGTCAAAATAAAATGTGGGAAAAATTATATAGTCTCTATGTATGATGTTTTAGTGAGGAAAAATGTAAGCTAGGGTTGTTATGTGAAGAAATCTGAAGTTGCTTTGTAAATGTACTTTTCTGTGTTGTCCTTTGGAAATTCATGTAAGAAATAATATAATGTTTCTGTTCATGGAACTTCCTTGATAAATATGAAATGTGAAGTAGAATCTGGGAAAAATATGAAAATGAGTTTAGCACCCTTTTACAGTAGAGTTGTAGTTCAAATGGTTTAATTTGGAATAGATTTGTTTATTTTGTGTAGGCTTGTATATTTATGTTCTGACAGTAAATTTTCTACAGTAGAATGTTTATGAGTAGTTGAAGCTAGGAAAATTATGAAATCTGCTGTTGAACACTTTTTGTGTAAAAAGTTAGTTCAAAGTACCTTTTGAGCAGTTTATTTGTTATTTTTATATCTGCAGTTCTGTATTTTATTTCTGGCTGAAAATTGTTCACTGAAGTCCAGCAGGTGTTAATTGCCTTCTGGAATTTTTGTGGATTTTTCTGAGTTCAGAAAAATGCACTTGCAGTTCAAACCTGAATTTCTTTTGAATTTCTAAATAAGAAATAGGTAAATTAATGGATTTTGTTTTATGAAATAAATAAGTATTTACCTCAATGTCAAAAGTGGTTCAACAAGTTGGTTTTGTTGGTTTGCAAGAAATGTTACTTTTCTTATCACCGCATCTCGCACCACGTATTGTTTATTTATCATTTTCAACCGCATTGCAATAGGATCGACAGTTCAGGATCAAGACCAGGAGCAGGAGACAAACGTCGAGCAGGAGATCCTGGAACTTCATCAAACCGAGGAAGTCGACCCCGCGGCCGACACTAACCTGCCTGAGTGCCCCTCCCACGAGGCCTCAGTCTTCTCTCAAGGCAAGCCTCGGAGCATTTTAAGCCTCCTATCTTTTGCAATTAAAATTACTTGAGTCCTTTTATATTGTGATGCATTAGGTATAGGAGTTGGCTGAATCCTACTTGTTGCATTACCATTCCTTGGTTATTGATTAATATCTACCTTGTTATCCTGTTATTTATTTACAATGTAGAATCACTTAGCCTGCTTAATAAAAATAGTAGTTAGGGATGCTCCGTAATACCCCTGATGGGTAGTTACTGGATCACGGTTGGCTATATTTGCTATCGTGGAAAAGAACCGGAGTTGTAATGAAATACGGTCAACTGGAAGGCAAGGCACAAGTTGGAAACTTGGGGCAGTCCGTCCGTTGGATCGTGTAGGTTTGTATCGATGTTGGCCCTCGTTCATTTTTGAACGCGCCCTTTTACTTAGGGATACGTCGGTGCCGTAATCATCGACCCCAAAGCCGATTAGAAGCTGTTCGGTCCGGAATCAACCCGAGTCGCGCCCTCTAGTATGGAAATACGATCTGCCGCGTGAGGCCATCGCCAGGTTCCAATTGGGCGGTCCGTGCTTGAACCGCGACGATTACCACCACGAACAAGCGTCGAGCGGTTGCCCAATGCATGGACCCGACGGGGAAAGTGTGGGCTGGTATTAAAGGTCTTTCACCAGCTGGTTTGGAATTCGATTCGAGTCGCCGTCTCCCCCGGTTAGTGGGAAACTATGGCGAGCTTCACCACGATACAACTCCATGTGATGATTAAAGGTTCAACTAAAATATGGAGAAGTCAACTGGATATGGTTATACTATTGCTTGTTAGACTCAAGTGTGTGTAATAGTTCAGGTGCAAACCTAGAGTAAAGAAATAGGTCTAAAACTGACAGCTCATCTATGTCAATTAATACTCCTTATCTTAATTGTGAGCTTTCCGCAACTAAAAGATCCCAGCTCCTCCCAAAAAGGTCTTGCATATCCTTGGTGTCTTTATTTTCAGTTGGACGGGTAAGTCTAGCTGAGTACATTCCCGTACTCAGGGTTTATCCCGTTTGTTGTAGATGGCCAGGTCTACTTTGGCTATTGTAAACACTGCCTCTACCCAGTGGAAGGTGATGAGGAGTAGGCCCAGGGCAGGGTCCTCTAGAAGCTTCCCCTTTTCTTTTGCTGGTCTGAGACTTCTAGTGGCACATTATCTAAAAAGGGAAGAGTGAGTTGTGTTGAGTTGGATTTATCAAACAATGTTTTATTTGGACCACATGTGTGGTGGTCGTGTTTTAAACTTATTTAAGCTTCCGCACTTTTAAATCTGGTATTGTAATAACTCTGTCTTAAATTCGTACTCTGATGTTTTAAATCCAGTTTCGTTTCCCTGCAATGTATCTTTGCGAATGTAATTCTTGAACAATGCGATGCTGTATGTTGTAAGATGATAGAAATCCTTCGAGATTTCCGGACTACCGGGGTTATATGGGTTCAAGTATGAGTCGGTGTCAGATAGTTTTGACTAAGACGGTACTTGAGCTCTTATAATCAGGACGGTTCCGCCACAGCTGGTATCAGAGCATGGTTCAAGTTATTGCATCCGCAAAGAGCTATTTTCAAACTAAAATGGGTATTTCAAAACTATTTTCAAAACTATTTTCAATTACTAAGTGTGCCTAGTCTCGTCCTTAAGCCCTATACTAGGATTCAGGTGGCTTAACTGCTAACAGGGTTCAGGGTTTTGCTTCATGCTATATCTTTATTTGCTGGTCCATTCTCGGGAAAAGAGAATGCGTCGATCGCGAAAACATGCATAAAATGATTTTGTGAGATATGAGAGCATGACCGTCCAACCGTCAGTCTAGGTGAGAGTTCTTATACCAAGTATGTGCGAGCTCCACGCAAACATATACGAGGGTATCAATGTTTTTGAGGGTGTTTTCTATATTGATGCATGGTGTTTAGTGTTGGCTTCTATGTATTTTGCGCATATTAGCCAATACTCAGTTGTTTTACCATTGGGATTGCTTTGGGCTGAAATGAATCTTCTGCAGGTACGCTAACTGTGCGATCGAGTAGAACGTGTAGATAACGCATGAGAGATCGTTCTTGCCACCGACTAGAACGTTAGGACTTACGAGTCATGTTAGTGAGTGAGAACGTAAGTACGATCATGCATCATGTTTATATTCTTGCATTTACATTACCTCCCTTAATTAAAAGTTGTCTCTTTTATATAAAAATTTGCCAACTTAATATCCGTCTCACGAGAGTTCGAAACCCTTTTGTTTCTACAGATGGCCCGGACTAAGCTGACCGCTCGCAAGGCCACCGGAGGTAGAGGAGTTCCGCGTCACCGCTTGGCAACCAAGCTGACCCGGAAGACGTTCTTGTCCTACTTCGGGTTGCCGACTATCCTTTGGAGGATTCTGCAGGTCGTGGGCTATGAGGAAGGACAGGAGCCCAGGTACTCATGGCAGAAGGAGATCTACGGGCAGGATTCCTTGGTCATGGTGGAAATCAAAGTCAAAGCTTTGCCTGCCAAGCCCCACTGGACAGGATGGACGGAGATCACCAGAGGCACATGTGCCAAGGATGGAGCCAACATGGCAGCGTATCTTGTGCTGAAGGATATCATCGCTCGTTTTCCCGCCGACCTAGCTAGTGCTATGGCAGGAGTGTTCCCTCGTGGATCACTTTTTCCATTGCGCTGGAAGCAGACCTTGGAGTCGGTTCTGACGGGAAGTGCAGAAGAAAGGTTCTACTGCGAGACGCCTGCGATGAGCACCACCGGAGCTTTGTTGGGTGTATGTGAGAGTTTGGAGCACACTCTCGAGAGCGTGTCCTTCACCCTCACAGCCACCTACCAGAGCAAGAGGAAGCTACAGGAAGAGTTTGATGCCGAGGTAGCTCGTCTCCAGAGAGGATTCAGTAGATCACCCTTGAGCGTGACGACGCCCGTACTACAGCAGCAGCACAGGCCACTGCCAGGACCGTTGCAGAGCAGATGTACCAGACTACCGCCCTTCAGAGGGATGAGGCCCGCACCGCGCTCGACCAGCTCAGAGAGGGAGCCCACCTCTTGATACAGCAGATCCATGGACAGCAGGCCTACATCGACCAGCTCCACGAGGCAGTCCACCAGATGCATCACGCCGCACAGGAGGCCGCCGCCCCAGCAGCAGCCGAGGCCCCGAATCCCCAGGACGGAGAGGTCCTTGGTCCTGACGCCCCACTGGAGGAGGATCACGCTGACGAGCCGATGATCGACGCCGACGTAGAGGACGCCGCGTCCGCCGCTGGAGACGCCTGAGCATTAGCTTGTTAGGGATCGTTTTCTTTTGTATAGCTTGAGCATGCTCGCTGATGATGTAACACCCTAAACATGTGTTGGTTTTATGTTTGAGATGTATGATGGCATGTATGGCTTTTGGGACAAAGTCCAGACTTCGATCTGGCATCTTTTATGGAGATTCGTCGTTTGCATGTCTAATTTCGAGCAATTATTCTGTGATGTTGTATGGAAATGAGTAATTATACTTGGTCGTGTGCTAAATTTTCGAATTACGTACAACGCAGTATTTATTCATGGTCAATGTGATATCACCTAATGGTTGCTTATTAATGGGATATGCAGATGCCGGCACACACTCGCAGCCAACGCGGACAGGGGGCAGGACAGGAGGAGAACTTGCCACCTCCCCCACCACCGCCGATGACGCCGGAAGCATTTTTCGGCCAGTTCTTGGGCAGCCAAAGGAACATGGAAGAAATACAGAGGCACATGGAGGCCACTCTCCGCAACATCACTAACAACACCGCGCAACAGCACCAGCAGCGCCAAGGTCCGGAGCCCAATCAGTACAACTCCTACCGTGACTTCTTGGACACCCGTCCCCCGGTGTTCAAGGAAGTCACTGAACCGCTTGAGGCTGATGAATGGCTCCACTCCATCACCCAGAAGTTCCGTCTGCTTCATTTGACGGAAGAGCTCAATGCAGAGTACGCCGCGCACATATTGGAAGGGCCCGCATGTTTGTGGTGGGCCCAGTACCATGCATCCTTGCCTGCAAATGCACGTGTCACTTGGGATCAGTTCTCAACTGCTATGCGCAACCACTACATCCCTAGTGGTCTGATGGAAATGAAGATTGCAGAGTTCATGAGGCTGTCTCAGGGAACCAGATCTATGTCCGAGTATCTGCACAGCTTCAACAACCTAGCTCGCTACGCCCCAGACTTTGTCAACACTGAGGCCAAGAAGATCGCAAGCTTCAAGCGTGGAATGAGTGCCGCCATGCTTTCAAAGATGGGCCACAGTCACCGCACTACCTTAAGTGACTTCGTCAGTGACTGCCTAAATCAAGAGGCCAATGACAGTAGGCTGGCGACAGAAAACCGCCGTCGTGCGAACGAAGGAGGTTCGTCTCAGCAGAGAACCCCTTTCGGAGCACGCGCCCTGTATCGCCCGCCAGTGGCTGGAGCAAGGTTCCGTCCCCCGCAGAGGAAAATCACCACCAACCGCCTCTGTCCCGATTTTCAGAAGCCCTACATCGCTCCTCTGTTGCAGAACAAGAATAAGGCAGGAAGTGCAGGGGGTCCCAAGACCCCATATGTGATTGGCCTGTGCTACAACTGTGGTCAGACGGGACACCTGTCACGTCAGTGCCCTCGTCCAAAGAAGCAGTACACCCAGCCTCCACCTTGCGCAGGTCATGTGCATTATACAACCGTGGAAGAAGTGCCTAAAGGAGAGCCTGTCACCGCTGGTACGTTTCTTGTTAATCAATATCCCGCAGTTGTGTTGTTTCATTCTGGAGCATCGCATTCTTTCATAAGTGAGAATTTTGTTATGAGAAGTAACCATAAGCTGGTAGAATTGGATAGGGGTTATCAGATAAGTTCAGCAGGGGCTGTTCTTTCTGCCCATACCATGGCTAAGGAGATGGAAATCACCTTTGGGGATAAAAAGATATCTGTGGATCTTATCGTAATTCCCGGATTAGGTTTGGATGTCATCTTGGGGATGGGATGGATGAAGCGTTGGAAGGTTAATTTGGATATTGCCGAACGAGTGGTTTCCATAGTGAGCCCCCGAAATGAGTATTCCTTCCGATTTAAGTTACCCCGAAACCCCCACGAGATTGGAGTGTTGTTCAATATCACGGCAAAACAGATAGCCGAGATCCCGATAGTGTGTGAGTTTCCAGATGTTTTTCCTGATGAGTTGTCTGGACTACCGCCGGATAGGGATGTGGAGTTTGCTATAGAGTTAATCCTTGGAACGGCACCCATATCTCGGAGGCCGTATAGGATGCACGCTAAAGAGTTAGCAGAGCTCAAGGTTCAGTTGCAGGAGCTTTTGGATAAGGGTTTGATACGCCCTAGTTCGTCACCTTGGGGATGTCCCACTATCTTTGTGAAGAAGAAGGATAAAACTTTAAGGATGTGTGTGGACTACAGACCGCTTAATGCAGTAACTATAAAGAACAAATATCCCTTACCCCGAATCGATGTCTTGTTTGATCAGTTGTCAAAGGCGAAAGTGTTCTCCAAGATCGACCTGAGGTCAGGATACCATCAGATTAAGATAAGAAGAGAAGATATACCAAAAACAGCTTTCTCTACCAGATACGAACTCTATGAGTATCTAGTTATGTCCTTCGGATTGACCAATGCACCGGCACATTTCATGTACCTGATGAATTCGGTCTTCATGCCCGAGTTGGACAAGTTCGTTGTAGTGTTCATCGATGATATCTTGGTATACTCTGAGAATGAGAAGGATCATGCTGAGCATCTACAAGTTGTTTTGACCCGGCTTCGGGAGCACAAGTTATATGCTAAGTTCAGCAAGTGTGAGTTTTGGTTGAAGAAGGTACCTTTCCTTGGTCACATCCTTTCAGAGGAAGGGATCTCTGTAGACCCTTCTAAGGTGCAAGAGGTTATGGATTGGGAAGCACCCACAAGTGTTTTTGAAGTTCGCAGCTTTTTGGGTTTGGCTGGATACTACCGTCGGTTCATTCTGGATTTTTCGAGAATAGCCAAATCTATGACCCGTTTAACGCAGAAAAACAAGAAGTTCGAATGGACTCCAGAGTGTGTAACAGCTTTTCGCACTCTGCGAACGTTGTTGACTTCCGCGCCTGTTTTGGCTCAGCCAAACTTAGAGGAACCTTTTGATGTGTTTTGTGACGCATCCAAGATTGGACTTGGATGTGTGCTCATGCAGAATGGGAGAGTTATAGCATATGCTTCGCGCCAGTTGCGACCACATGAAGAGAATTATCCCACTCATGATTTGGAATTGGCAGCCGTCGTGCATGCACTCAAGATCTGGAGGCATTATCTTATGGGAAACCTATGTCATGTGTACACGGATCATAAAAGTCTGAAATATATCTTCACCCAGCCAGAATTGAACATGAGGCAGAGAAGATGGTTGGAATTAATTAAGGATTACAACCTTGAAGTGCATTACATCCCGGAAAAGCGAACGTTGTAGCCGATGCCTTGAGTCGCAAGACTCATTGCAACTCCCTACAACCACTGTTGGAAGATGGATTTAACCTTATGCACCCCGTTATGCTGAACAATATCACTCTTCAGTGCACCTTAGAAAGTGACATCATCGAAAGACAAAAGACCGATGAAGAGATCTGTCAGATTAAGAAGAGGTTGGAAACCAATAGTTCTTTGAACTTCAGGACCGATAAACAAGGAATTATGTGGTATAATCAGAGGTTGGTTGTTCCTAAGGATACAGAGCTGAAAGAAAGAATTTTGAATGAAGCTCATAATTCAAAATTGTCTATCCACCCAGGAAGCAGTAAGATGTACCAAGATTTGAGAACAAGGTATTGTTGGTCAAGGATGAAGAAAGAAGTTGCAGCTTATGTTGCGAGGTGTGATACTTGCTGCAGGATAAAAGCTATACATTTGAGACCTGCCAGATTGTTACAGTCGTTATCTATTCCAGAATGGAAGTGGGAAGAGATTAGTATGGATTTCATCACAGGTCTTCCCACCACTCAAAAAGAAAATGATTCTATCTGGGTTATCGTGGATCGGTTATCTAAAGTGGCTCACTTCATACCAGTTAAGACTACACACCGCCCTCATCAGTATGCAGACTTGTACATTCAGAAGATCTTGAGGTTACACGGAGTTCCAAAAAGGATTGTCTCTGATAGAGGACCCCAGTTCATAGCACGTTTTTGGGAACAGTTGCACAAGGAGCTAGGAACTAAGTTGGTAAGAAGTTCCGCTTATCACCCTCAAACCGTAGGACAAACAGAAAGAGTAAATCAGATTTTGGAAGACATCCTCAGAGCTTGTGTTCTATCCTCAGGAGAATCATGGGAGAAATGGTTACCCCTTGCCGAGTTTTCATATAACAACAACTATCAAGAAAGCATAAAGATGGCACCATTTGAAGTATTATATGGACGAAGGTGCAGAACCCCGGTAAATTGGGTTGAATCAGGAGATCGAGGATTTTATGGGTCCGATTATGTAAAGGATGCTGAAGGGATTGTGCAAACAGTACAGCAACACATCAAGGCAGCACAATCCAGACAAAAGAGCTATGCAGACACACGAAGGAGACCCCTGGAATTTCAAGTAGGAGACTATGTTTACCTCAAGGTCTCACCCATGAGGAAAGTCCAACGTTTTGGAATTAAGAAAAAGCTAGCACCTCGATATGCGGGACCGTATCAGATCGTAGCTAAAAAGGGAGAAGTAGCATATGAAGTGCAGTTACCCCTAGAGATGAGCGCAGTTTTCCCGGTGTTCCATGTATCACAGTTGAAGAAGTGTCTTCGAGTTCCAGAACGAGAAGAAGTTCGGACCCCAGACGTCACTATCAGATTGGATCTGGAGTACTACGAACAGCCCAAAGAGATTTTAGACACCAAGACCCGAGAGACTCGTAACCGAACAGTGAAGACCTACAAGATTCTTTGGAGCAATCACGGACCCAACGATGCGACTTGGGAAACCGAGGAGTACTTGCGAGTAAACTATCCCGCTTTTTATAAAGATTGGTACGTAACTCAAAATCTCGGGACGAGATTTCTTTAAGGGGGAAGGGCTGTGACACCCTAGTGTCAAGCACTGCATTAGGAACCACATTTAGCTACTAAAATGCATAAGCAATGCATTGCATCATTTCATGTGCATATGAGTGCTTTTTGCCTTTTGTTTATTTATCTGGATTTTGGATTTCTGTTGGACTTGATGGTTAAAGTGGATTTCTGGTTTGGCAAATAGCTTTTTAAAATAGAGAATATTGAGTAGAGTGCTTTTCATGTTGGTATTTTGACCTAGTTCAAAATAGTTTATCAAATAAAAATGAGGCAAGCAAAATATTTTATGTTTTAAAACTGGCTTTGTTTATGTGGAGGTTGTAAAAATAGTTTTTAGAAAAAGTGTCTTATATGAAAGTTGTAGAGAAAATTATTTTGAGAAACTTTTATTTTTGGGTCAACGCCTAGTTTGGAGGTTTTGAAACTGTTTTTGAGTGGTCAAAGTTTGAAGGATTTTCAAAAAAAGGAAAAAGGAAAAGAAATTTTTTCCCGCGCCCACCTTTTTGGCCCAACCGGCCTTTTGGCCCAGCTCAGCCCGCGCCCGCTCGCCAGCGCTCGCCCGCGCGCTGCCACCGCTGACACGCCGCGCCGTACGCCGGCCGCAAGCGCCGCGTGGCCGGCGATCTCTGCGAAAAATCTCGAATGGCCACTCCCTCTCCCATCCTTCTCCACCCGATCACGCCACGATCGGCTTCGCCCACTCCGCGCTCGCCTCGCCTGCCGCGCCACCCTCGCTCGCCGCGCCGTCGCCCGCCGCACGCCACGCCGTGGCCCCCGCCACGACCGCCGGCCGGCCAAGCCGACCAAAACCCCGCGCACCGCACTCTCCTCCCTCTCACTCGCCATTCGCACAACCGCGCCCCAGCTCTCCCCTCTCACCTGCGCACGAACGCGAGCCGAGCGCTCCCCCGCTCGCCGTTGTTCGCCACCGCAAACCCTCTTCGCCGTTCCGGCCACACCGGAGCCTCGCCGTCCAATTCCTTCCACACACCACCACACCTTCACCTCGGACACACGGTGTCAGACGGTTTTGACTAAGACGGTACTTGAGCTCTTATAATCAGGATGGTTCCGCCACAACATCTACACCGTCCCTGAAGTCGGTTTGATCCAACGGCCGCGGTTGATCCCTCAGGGCTATAAAACCAGACCCAGACCCCCCTCTCCAGACATCTCCATCTTCATTATTCATCTCCACATCAGAAACTAGGGTTTCAATTAGAAGTAGAGGTCCCTCTAGATGAATCTCTTCTAGTTCATCTAGTTGTAATCAAGAGCTAGCTATCAAGTAGAAGACTAGTTACCCCTTTATTTAGGATTAGAACCTAGTCTTATACTAGAACTAGAAGGGAGAGAGAGAGGAAGAGATCAAGAAGGAGCTTCGGCCTGTCGGATCAACTTCTTCATCTTGTACCTGCGGATTCAAGTTCATCTTCAACTTGCTTCAATGATTGTTTCGGTAATCAACGTCTATATTTAAGTTTGAGTTATTGTTCTCATTATTCTTAAGGTTTATGACTCTCTTTTGAGTACTTTAACTCTAAGTTGCTCTAGAGTTAGAGTAGTTGGATAGTGTAAGCGTGGTGCTTAGACTTGATAGCTCATCATAAATGCCTCCTACAACGCCGATAGTAGTGGTTGTTCGCAAGGGTGACTCTTATAGCCTTGTTGATTCTTCTATAGTCCACTTACCCGTGTGTAGGCTCGGTAGGATTATACATTTGCATAAAAGACTCATACTCTGTTTGTGACCTTTTATGGCAACTTCCCCACTAAGAATAATATGAACATATCACTCTTGAATTAGAATTAGATAGCCTTAGTGATCCCCTCTATGCTTCTAGATTCTCCGTCCTTGTTAGCTACTCAGGGGTTAGTGTTGAAACTCCTTAATGGAATCACTCTAAGAAGAGAGCCACATAAAATAATAAACTAGTGAAAGCACTAAAGAGTGTACGGGACACTACTAACTCCACTTAACATCAAGTTGTCATCCCCAACATGAAGCTAGCAATGCAAATATATCAGGGCACTGGATTTAAAGATAGATATTTACCCACAAACGCACAGATAAACATACCCGCTGTAGAAGCATTTCACCCAAGCTAGTCTCAGGTATCGTTATTTATATTTAGCCTAGAGACTAATCAATTCAAGATATGATGGCATTGTAAGGACTTAACAACATTTAATATGGCACACTTATAATAAGACTGATAACACACTAATTACTTCAAACAGGAATCAGGTTGCAGAGTAAATGATATGATAAATAATTGATAAAGGATAACAGAGATCAGATCAATCAAGGATAAACTTAGAACAGTACTACCTAGCAAGTGATGATTAGAACAGGTATTAATGAGAAACATTCCTAAGTTATTCTAATTACAAGTCATAGCATACATTGATTAGTGCAATTATATTGGGCAATCATTGGCTAGGTCACATCATATTTATAATCAAGAGGCAACTCCATAGTAAAAGTGTCAAACAAAGTAACCCTTAGACCATGAGTTAACTGAGCCATACTGAACACTATATTCAGGAGGTGGAATACAGAGGACTCAACAGGTCTGTCACACCCGCGATCTACCACTCTATCCGGAACATAGGACGCATTCGCAGATAAATAATGTATAGGCACCACGCCTACACAACATCTATCACCCACCCGTTGTACTTTAAGATGAGCGCTATACGAACATGAGTATAAACATAAAGATGAACTATCTATGCCAAATATATAATCAAAGCAGACTATAAGCATTATAACTAAGAATATAATCATTGATGTCTTAATCATATCAATTGTATTGCTATCTAGAACACGATGATGAACAATAAGGTGAATTAGATCATCGAGAAGAACTAAAGTACGAACTAGAACATGAACTAGAACAAGATTATGAACTAGATGATGAACTAGACGATGAACATGAACTAGACGATGAACATGAACTAGACGATGAACTAGAACATAAGCAATGAAGAACAATGATGAACTAGAAGAGCAATTATAAAATAGATTCATAATGTTAATACAAGAGAGAAGATCTTGGGTTTACCGAGCTTTCTCGGGATTAGGTCAGGAATCCAAGCGAAGCTTGCCTCCTCTAATCCTATTCTTTCTACTAATCTAGGTAGATGAAGTTCTAGGGCTTTCGATTGATCTCCTTCTGAAGCTCTGATTGATGATGTCTAATGATCAAACTCTGATTGATTCTCCTGGAGAGGGGGGTCAGGGGCTGTTTATATAGCCCTGGGCGATGAACCGTGGCCCTTGGATCAAACCGACTCAAGGTACGGCCGAGATGCATCCTAAAGGTCGGTGGAGATAGCTTGCAGAGGACGGAACCCAGCGGGCCCAGGGGGCGACCGGTCGGTCACCTGGTGGGACCGGTCGGTCCCACCAGTCGGCCTCTCGCGGTGGTCGACCTCCTGGTGTCTTCTTACGTCCTCTGGAGTCTTCTAGAATAATCCTTACGTGGTGGTTGCGTTATCTCCCGTCGGTTTCCTTCTATGGGAAGCTATCGGTGCTGATTTCCTGGTTTAGTCCGTGTAGAATCATAACTCACCAAAACTCGTGGAATATTGTCAGTTGAAACCCTAAACCTTTGTTGGTGATCAAATTCTTGCCCTTTTTTATATTTATTTATCCCTTAATTATGATAGATAACCAGTGTCAACAACTCCCCCAAGCTTACCTTTTGCTAGTCCCTTAGCAAATATTTATGATGAATCAGGAACTGCTACTATGCCTTCACGCTTTTAAGGGTTCATATGTTCAAACAAAAAACTTCCCTTGGTTCAGAGTTAACTATTCTGACTTTCTCATATTTCCTTTAACTATGGAGCTTTTGCCTTCACCTGGGTCTTTAAACGATTGAAAGATAGAACAATCAAGTTAAGCACTATATCTCTAATTCTTTGCTCAACCTTCATTCTGGAGTTTTTTTTATATTTTCAAAAATAAAAAAAATCAGAGATTCCATTGTATGACACTCTCAAATCGCTCTTTTATATTTTATGATTGCTCACTGATGCAATTTTCTTACCTTCTATGGATATATATATCTGGAGCTTTAAGAAGTAGAAAGCATATCTTACTAAGTCAAAGTTCAAAGTTTAGAAAGAAAGATGTCATACTCATAGATCAAGACTTTAGAACATTTGAAATTTGTCATCTCTTGCTGGCATATTGTAATTAGAGGGACCATGGGCTATCATTCTTTTTTCTCATACTTTTATCATAACTCTTTTTTCTTTCTTTTCTTTGAGGTAGTCGGACACTTGTCCCTTTTTATTTCCTCCTTTTCATATTTTTGCATAGCCCATGCCTCTAACACAATACTACTTCGGAAGAGTGAATCTTTTAATAAAACATTCTTGATCTCTAGAGCATGATAAATTTCTCAACCATAACTAAAAACTTATAACAAAGCAAGTAGCCTTATGTTAAGATCATATTAATGGCTGTGGGTAGGAATTCATGTTATGTCATACAGGATCTCATCATGTATTTAATCTTTTTAAAGTGTAAATCTCCAGAACTCTAGTATCTCTAGGAATTAGATAAACAACAGCTCAAACCTTTTTATATCATATCTCACAATTATCTAGACTTTGGATTAAGCATTTGTCATCCATATGTTTTAGGTTCAGAGTTTATTCAGAACAGCTTTGTCTAAAACTCAAGAAAATTTGAATTCGAACAGTAAGTAGTTAGAAAAAGGTAGAGCAATTGTTCATCATGAGCAAAATTAAGTTTGTATCCACCTAGACATTTATTTATTATATAATATATTTATTTAGTTTTGTAATAGTTATTCATCTTTTTAGGGGTTCTAGATTTATTAACCTGATTTAATTAAACCGAACTAATAGTAATAGATAAAAAGCCATGATACTTATCGTGATAACTGAGGGTGCTCTCCCCCATGCTGGATCTTGACGTGGTCTTTTTCTCCAGAAGACGAGTAGACCGTTAGTGGTTTCTTGAGTCCTTCTCTTCTTCTCTTCCTGCTGAATTCAAAGATAGACAACACAACTAGTGGAACTTGATTAAGTGTTAGTGATAAATATTCCTCCATTTGTCTAGTTGTCTTAAAGCTCTTAAGATTATTTATATTCTTCCTTTCCACTAAGCAGAGTTTCAGCAGAGTTACATAGTATCTATTTTTAGATTTTATATGTATGCAATGCAAATGTATAGTTTATTTTTGTGCCTCCACAGAAAGTGTATACTCTCTTGGGGCTTAGAGTTTTCATTTTGTTTTCTAATGCAGATATAGTTGCTAGGAAGTAAATATGATACTAATATGATTATGCTGAAATTATGCAATGATTAATTTGATGCTAATGAATATGGATAACTACCGAGTTACCTTCCGGCGAGAATTCGACGTTTATAGTCTATCGAACAAGACTCCTTGTACGCCCTTTATTCTTCCTTGGGTGCATCAGCAGATCCTGAGGAGGACCTCGATGATTGCACGTCAGTAGAATTCTTTTTCTTTTAGCATACTTGTTTAACTGGTGGTCTTGTCTCCTTTACTTCTTCGTCCTTCGTTTCCTTTAATATGATATCTTCACTCCTGGTAACTTCTCCTTCATAGTCAGCCCATCCATCCTTGATTTGTCGATTCTTGTTGCGTTGGGATGTGCGGCGTCTCCTTCTTGAGTGGTTCTTCTTTTTCTGCACATTAGTGGCATAACTATTGAAGTAACAACGTACCTTCTCTCTGAAGAACTGGAAGTGGATCTCTCCAGATCTCATGTAGATGATGGCGCCAGTGGTGTTGAGGAAGGGTCTTCCTAGGATGATGTGAATGTCGTTTTCCTTTCCCATGTCTAGTACTAAGAAGTCGGTGGGAACATAGTGGTCTTTAATTTGGATCATCACGTCCTTTACTATTGTGGCGGAACCGTCCTGATTATAAGAGCTCAAGTACCGTCTTAGTCAAATCCGTCTGACATCGACTCATACTTGAACCCATATAACCCCGGTAGTCCGGAAATCTCGAAGGATTTCTATCATCATACACATACAGGATCGCATCATCCAAGAAATACATTCGCAAGGATACAACACAGAATAATCGAAACTGAATTTGAAACATCAGAGTGTGAAATTACGATAGAGTTATTACAATACCGAATTTTAAAGTGCGGAAGCTTAAATAAGTTTTGAAACACGACCACCACACATGTGGTCCAAATAAAACATTGTTTGATAAATCCAACTCAACACAACTCACTCTTCCCTTTTTAGATAATGTACCACTAGAAGCCTCAGACAAGCAAAAGAAAAGGGGAAGCTTCTGGACGACCCTGCCCTGGGCCTACTCCTCATCACCTTCCACTGGGTAGAGGCAGTGCTTACAATAGCCATAGTAAACCTGGCCATCTGCAACAAACGGGATAAACCCTGAGTACGGGAATGTACTCAGCTAGACTTACTCGTCTAACTGAAAATAAAGACACCAAGGCTATGAAAGGCCTTTTTGGTGGAGTTGGAATCTTTAGTTGCGAAAAGCTCAGCTTAAGAGGAGGGGTGTTAATAACGTTAATGAGCTGTTAGTTTTCAGACCTATCTCTTACTCTAGGTTTGCACCTGCACTACTTCACACACTTGAGTCTAACAAACAATAATATAACCATATCCAGTTGACTTATCCACATTTTAGTTGAACCTTTATGGCATCACATGGAGTTGCATCGTGGTGAAGCTCGCCATAGTTTCCCACTAACCGGGGGAGACGGCGACTCGAATCGAATTCCAAACCAGCTGGTGAAAGACCTTTAATACCAGCCCACACTTCCCCCGTCGGGTCCATGCATTGAGCAACCGCTCGATGCTTGTTCGTGGTGGTAATCATCGCGGCTCATAGCACAGACCACCCAATTGGAACCTGGCGATGGCCTCACGCGGCAGATCGCATTTCCATACTAGAGGGCACGACACAGGTTGAGACCGGCCCGAACAGCGTCTAACCGGCTTTGGGGTCGATGATTACGGCACCGACATATCCCTAAGTAAAAGGGCGCGTTCAAAAATAAACGAGGGCCAACATCGATACAAACCTACACGATCCAACGGACGGACTGCCCCAAGTTTCCAAACTTGTGTGTTGCCTTCCAGTTGATCGTATCTCATTACTACTCAGGTTCTTTTCCATGATAGCAAATATAGCCAACCGTGATCCGGTAAATACCCACCAGGGGTATTACGGGAACATCCTTAACTACTACTTTTATTTAGCAGGCTAAGCAATTCTACATTATAGTAACCAAAAGGATAACAAGGCAGGTATAAACAATAATCAAGGAAGGGTAATGCAACAAGTAGGATTCAATCAACTCCTATACCTAATGCATCATAATATAAAATACTCAAGTAATTTAATTATAAACTGGGAGACTTAGAATGCTCCGGGGCTTGCCTTGAGAGAAGACCGAGGCCTCGTGGGAGGGGCACTCGGGCAATTTAGTTTCTGCCGCGGGGTCGACTTCCTCTGCTTGATGAAGTTCCGGGATCTCCTGCTCGACGCTTGCTTCTTGCTCCTGGTCGGGCTCCGGATGTGTCGATCCTATTGCAATGCGGTTGAAAAATAATAAATAACTAATATGTGGTGCGGGATGTGGGTAAGAAAAGTAACATTTCTTGCAAACCAACAAAACCAACTTGTTAAACTACTTTTGACATTGAGGTAAATACGTATTTATTCCATAAGATAAAATCATTAATTCAACCATTTCCTATTTAGAAATTCAAAAGAAATTTAGGTTTGAACTGCAAGTGTATTTTTCTGAACTCAGAAAAATCCACAAAAATTCTAGAAAGCAACTAACACCATCAGGGCTTCACTGCACAAATTTCAGCAAGAAATAAAATGCAGAACAGCGGCCACAAAAAGATGAAATAAACTGCTCAAAATATGCTTTGAACTAACTTTTCACACCAAATATGTCAAACAGCAGATTTCATAGTTTTTCTTGCTTTATCTACACATGAACACTTTACTGCAGGAAGGGTACTGCCAAAACATAAACATATCACCCTACACAAAATAAACAAATCTATTCCAAATTAACCCCATTGAACTACAACCCTACTGGAAAAGGGTGCTAAACTCAGTTTCATATTTTTCCCAGATTCTACTCCACATTTCATATTTATCAAGAAAGTTCCATGAGCAGAAACAATATATTATATCCTACATGAATTTCTTAAGAAAAACACAGAAAAGTACATTTATAAAGCAACTTCATTTTTCTTCACATGACCGACCATGCTTACATTTTTCCTAACCAAAACATCATACACAGAGACTGTATGAATTTTCCCAAAATTTATTTTGACCTATAAAATACCTTAACACTTATTCCAAGAAAACAGCTAAAAAGGACATTAAACCATAACAGAAACTTTTCCCACATAATCAGTAGTTTATAAAATTTTCACAGGTACATAACATGATAAGAAACCTACACAAAATTTTCCATGAATTATCTTGACCAGAAAACATATATAACCATTTATTTCAACAAAAGCATATAAACTAAAATAAATAAAAACAGTAATAAAAACTTCTACCAAAAATACTTTCATATTTTTCCGTGATAGATCTACTCATAAACAAGCTAACAAAACTGAAAGCATTTCATTAGGATTTTTAAAACGAGCTACACAAAAATAACAAGTGTTCCTGGAAAATAAAACAAAAAGGAAAAAAACCGTTTGAATCTCGCGGCTCACTTGCATGGACCCGGTCTATAGGCCCTGGGTGGCTGACGTGTGGGGTCGTGTGGTCAACGGGGTCCACTGGTCAGTGAAAGCCGGACAGGGGACGAGGGTTGACCGGCGATTGCTCGCCGACGGCGAGGTCGCCAGCGGTGCGACCGGGCTCAACGCGTTCCCTTCGATGAGACGGACCGAGAGGTGGGGTTGGTTTGGCCAGCGCGCGACTGTAGCTCGCCGGCGACGAGCCATGGCGGACGACGGCGGCGGCGGTGCTTGGCTTGGCCGGTTCCGGTGGTCGCCGGTGAAATCGATGGAGGCAAAAGCTTAAGTGAACCCTAGGGAGTGAGACTAGGTGGTTGGTTGGGCTTGGGAAGCTCCGGGGAAGCTTGACCACATGCGCGGCCATGGCGGACGGTGGCGATGCTCGGTCAGAGGAGAAGAGGCGGTTAGGGAGCGGTAGAGACCTCGCAGAGGTGTGTTCTCACCTTGCCTTGGCCTGGCGGTGCTTGCGGGCGAAGGAGGGCGGTGGCGAAGCTCGGGGTCGCGCGGAACAGGTTCGGGCTCCGGGCGGCGCTGATGGCGTCCACGGCGGCGCTCCTCGGGTTCCGACGTCGGTGAAGCTCGGAGGATGGTGCGGAGGTGCGCACCGTATGTCCGAGGTGAAGGTGAGGTGGTGTGCGGAAGGAATCGACTGGCGGTGGCTCGGTGAGGGCTGGAACGGGGTGGACGTTTTCGCAGTGGCGTGCGGTGGCGAGGGCGAGCAGAGCTCTCGGCTCGCGTTCGCGGAAGAGAAGAGGGAGAGCGAGGGTGAGGGAGCGTGTGTGCGGTTGAGTGAGGGAGCGGTGAGGCGCTCGGGGTCTTGGCCGTGGCCTTGGCTGGCCGGTGGTCGTGGTGGGGGCCACGGCGTGGCGTGCGGCAGGCGATGGCACGGCGAGCGATGGCAGCGCGGCAGGCGAGGCGAGCGGAGAGTGGCCGGGGAGGATTGCTTGCGTGCTCGGGTGAGAGGAAATCGAGCGAGGAGTGGCCGGCGAGGATCCTCGGCAGGATGCGGCGGCCACATGGCGGTTGCGGCCGGCGTACGGCACGGCGGCGCTGTCGCGCGCGGCGCGGGCGAGCGCGGCTGGGCCGACACGGTGCTGGCGGGCCGAAAGGCTAAACGGGCCGGTTGGGGAGCGCGGGAAAGAAACGTTTCCCTTTTTTCTTTTTCCAAAAACTATTCAAACTTTGACCACTCAAAAACAGTTTCAAAAACGCTAAACTAGACTTTGACCCAAAAATAAAAGTTGCTCAAAATAATTTTCTCTACAACTTTCATATAGGACACTTTTTATGAAAACCATTTTTATAACCTCCACATAAATAAAGCCAATTTTGAGACATAAATCATTTTGTTTATCCCATTTTTATTTGATAAACTATTTTGAACTAGGTCAAGATGTCAACAAGAAAAACACTTTACTCAGTATTCTTTATTTTATGAAACTATTTGCCAAGTCAGAAAGTCACTCAAACAACCAAGTCCAATAGAAACCAAAAATTCAATTAAATAAATCAGAGATAAAAACACTTTGATGCACATGAAATGATGCAATGCATTGTTCATGCATTTTAGTAGCTAAATATAGTTCCTAATGCAGTGCTTGACACTAGGGTGTCACAGCCCTTCCCCCCTTAAAGAAATCTCATCCCGAGATTTGAGTTACGTACCAATCTTTATAAAAAGCGGGATAGTTCACTCGCAAGTACTCCTCGGTTTCCCAAGTCGCATCGTTGGGTCCGTGGTTGCTCCAGAGAATCTTGTAAGTCTTCACTGTTCGGTTGCGAGTCTCTCGGGTCTTGGTGTCCAAAATTTCCTTGGGTTGTTCATAGTATTTCAGATCGGATCTGAATGTAACAGCCGGAATCTGAACTTCTTCCCGTTCTGGAACTCGAAGACACTTCTTCAACTGGGACACATGGAACACTGGGAAGACTGCGCTCATCTCTGGGGGTAATTGTACTTCATAGGCCACTTCTCCCTTTTTAGCTACGATCTGATACAATCCCACGTATCGAGGTGCTAACTTTTTCTTGATTCCAAAACGTTGGACCTTTCTCATAGGTGAGACCTTGAGATAAACATAATCTCCTACTTGAAATTCCAGGGGCCTCCTTCGTGTATCAGCGTAGCTTTTCTGTCGGGACTGTGCTGCTTTGATATGTTGTTGCACTGTTTGCACAATCTCTTCAGCATCCTTTACATAATCTGACCCATAAAATCCTCGATCTCCTGATTCAACCCAATTTACCGGGGTTCTGCATCTTCGTCCATACAAAACTTCAAACGGTGCCATCTTTATGCTTTCCTGGTAGCTATTGTTATAAGAGAACTCGGCGAGGGGTAACCACTTTTCCCATGACTCTCCGGAGGATAAAACACAAGCTCTGAGGATATCCTCCAGAATTTGATTCACTCTTTCTGTCTGTCCTGCGGTTTGGGGATGATAAGCGGAACTCCTTATCAGCTTGGTCCCTAGTTCCTTGTGCAACTGTTCCCAAAAACGCGCTATGAACTGGGGTCCTCTATCAGAGACAATCCTTTTTGGAACTCCGTGTAACTTCAAAATGTTCTAAATGTACAAGTCTGCATACTGATGCGGTCGGTGGGTAGTCTTAACTAGTATGAAGTGAGCCACTTTAGATAACCGATCCACGATAATCCAGATAGAATCGTTTCCTTTCTGAGTGGTGGGAAGACCTGTGATGAAATCCATACTAATCTCTTCCCACTTCCATTCGGGGATGGACAACGGTTGTAACAATCCGGCAGGTCTCAGATGTATAGCTTTTATCCTGCAGCAAGTATCGCACTTTGCGACATAAGCTGCAACTTCTTTCTTCATTTTTGACCACCAAAACCTTGTTCTCAGATCTTGGTACATCTTACTGCTTCCTGGATGGATAGACAATTTTGAATTATGAGCTTCATTCAGAATTCTTTCTTTCAGCTCCGTATCCGTAGGAACAACCAACCTCTGATTATACCACAGAATTCCTTGTTCATCGGTCCTGAAGTTCAAAGAACTATTGGTTTCCAACCTCTTCTTAATCTGACAGATCTCTTCATCGGTCTTTTGTCTTTCGATGATGTCACTTTCTAGGGTGCACTAAAGAGTGATATTATTTAGCATAATAAGGTGCATAAGGTTGAATCCATCTTCCAAAAGTGGTTGTAGGGATTTGCAATGAGTCTTGCGACTCAAGGCATCTGCTACAACATTCGCTTTTCTCGGGTGGTAATGCACTTCAAGGTTGTAATCCTTAATCAACTCTAACCACCTTCTCTGCCTCATATTCAGCTCTGGCTGTGTGAAGATATATTTCAGACTTTTGTGATCTGTGTATATATGACATAGGTTACCCATAAGATAATGCCTCCAGACCTTGAGTGCATGCACTACGACTGCTAATTCCAAATCATGAGTGGGGTAATTCTCTTCATGCGGTCTCAACTGGCGGGAAGCATAGGCGATAACTCTTCCATTCTGCATGAGTACACATCCCAGTCCGATCTTGGATGCGTCACAAAACACATCAAAAGGTTCCTCCAAATCTGGTTGTGCCAAAACTGGCGCCGAAGTCAACAAAGTTCGCAGGGTGCGAAAAGCTGTTTCACATTCTAGAGTCCATTCGAACTTCTTGTTTTTCTGAGTTAGATGAGTCATAGGCTTCGCGATCCTTGAGAAATCTGGAATGAACCGACGGTAGTATCCGGCCAATCCTAGAAAGCTGCGTACCTCATGTACGTTGGTGGGTGCTTGCCAATCCATAACTTCCTGTACCTTCGTGGGATCCACGGAAATTCCTTCCTCTGAAAGGACGTGACCAAGAAAAGGTACCTTCTTTAACCAAAACTCTCACTTGCTAAACTTAGCATACAACTTGTGCTCTCGCCGTCGAGCTAAGACGACTCGAAGATGTTCAGCATGATCCTCTTTATTCTTAGAGTAGACCAAGATATCATCGATAAACACCACAACAAACTTATCCAGCTCGGGCATGAAGACTGAATTCATCAGGTACATGAAATGTGCCGGTGCATTGGTTAACCCGAAGGACATAACTAGATACTCATAGAGTCCGTATCTGGTGGAGAAAGCTGTTTTTGGTATATCTTCTCTTCTGATCTTAATCTGATGGTATCCTGACCTCAAGTCGATCTTGGAGAACACTTTTGCCTTTGATAACTGATCAAACAAAAGATCGATTCGGGGTAAGGGATATTTATTCTTTATAGTTACCGCATTAAGCGGCCTGTAGTCCACACACATCCTTAAAGTTTTATCCTTCTTCTTTACGAAGATGGCGGGACATCCCCAAGGTGATGAACTAGGACGAATTAACCCCTTATCCAAGAGCTCTTGCAACTGAGCCTTGAGCTCTGCTAACTCATTAGCTGGCATCCTATACGGCCTCCGAGAAATGGGTGCCGTTCTAGGGATTAACTCTATAGCAAACTCCACATCCCTATCTGGCGGTAGTCCAGGCAACTCATCAGGAAAAACATCTGGAAACTCACATACTATCGGGATCTCGGCTATCTGCTTTGCCGTGATATAGAACAACACTCTAATCTCATGGGGATTTCGGGGTAACTTAAACCGAAAGGTCGACCCACTGCGAGGGCTAACCATAGAAACTACTCGCTCTGCAACGTCAAGATTGACCTTCTAGAGTTTCATCCAACCCATACCCAAGATCACATCCAAACCCAGACCAGGGATTACGATGGGATCCACTATGGCCTTCTTATTCCCAAAAGTCATTTCCACCCCTTTAGCCATTTTACGCGCGGAGAGAACAGCTCCGACGGAACTTATCTGATATCCCCGATCTAACTCTACCAACTCAAGATTACTTCTTATAACAAAGTTCTCACTTATGAAGGAATGCGATGCTCCAGAATCAAACAACACAACTGCGGGGTATTGATTAACAAGAAACGTACCAACGGTGACAGGCTCTCCTTCAGGCACTTCTTCCACGGTAGTATAATGCACATGACCTGCGCGAGGTGGAGGCTGGGTGTACTACTTCTTTGGGCGAGGGCACTGGCGTGACAGATGTCCAGTCTGACCACAGTTGTAGCACGGTCCAATCACATATGGGGTCTTGGAACCTCCTGCACTTCCTGCCTTAGCCTTGTTCTGCATCAAAGGAGCGGTGTAGGGCTTCTGAAAACCGGGACGAGGACAGTTGGTGGTGATCTTCCTCTGCGGGGGTCGGAACCTTGCTCCAGCCACTGGCGGGCGATACGGAGCGCGTGCTCCGAAAGGGGTTCTCTGTTGAGACGAACCTCCTTCGTTTGCACAGCGACGGGTCTCTGTCGCCAGCCTGCTGTCATTGGCCTCTTGATTTAGTCAGTCACTAACGAAGTCACTGAAGGTAGTGCGGTGACTGTTGCCCATTTTTGAAAGCATGGCGGCACTCATGCCACGTTTGAAGCTTGCGATCTTTTTGGCCTCAGTGTTGACAAAGTCTAGAGCGTAGCGAGCTAGGTTGTTGAAGCTGTGTAGATACTCTAACATAGATTTGGTTCCTTGCGACAGCCTCATGAACTCTGCAATCTTCATTTCCATCAGACCACTAGGGATGTAGTGGTTGCGCATAGCAGTCGAGAACTGATCCCAAGTGAAACGTGCATTCGCAGGCAATAATGCACGGTACTGGGCCCACCACAAACCTGCGGGATCTTCCAACATGTGGGCGGCGTACTCCGCCTTGAGCTCTTCTGTCAGACGAAGCAGACGGAACTTCTGGGTGATGGAGTTGAGCCATTCATCAGCCTCAAGCGGTTCGGTGACTTCCTTGAACACCGGGGGACGGGTGTCCAAGAAGTCACGGTAGGAGCTGTACTGGTTGGGCTCTGGGCCTTGGCGTTGATGATGCTGCTGCGTAGTGTTGTTAGCGATATTGCGGAGGGTGGCCTCCATGTGCCTCTGCATCTCTTCCATGTTCCTTTGGTTGCCCAAGAACTGGCCGAAAAATGCTTCCAGCGTCATCGGCGGCGGTGGGGGAGGTGGCAAGTTCTCCTCCTGTCCTGCCCCCTGTCCACGCTGGCTGCGAGTGTGTGCCGGCATCTGCATACCCCATTAATAAGCAACCATTAGGAGATGTTACATCGATCATGAATAAATACTACGCTATACATAATTCGAAAATTTAGCACACGACCAAGTATAGTTACTCATTTCCATACAACATCACAGAATAACCGCTCGAAATTGGTCATGCAAACGACGGATCTCCATAAAAGATGCCAGATCGAAGTCTGGACTTTGTCCAAAAGCCATACATGCCATCAAACATCTAAAACATAAAACCAACACATGTTTAGGGTGTTACATCATTAGCGAGCGTGCTCAAGCTATACAAAAGAAAAACGGCTCCTAGCGAAACTAACGCTCAGGCGTCTCCAGCGGCGGATGCGGCGTCCTCTGCGTCGGCGTCGAACATCGGCTCATCAGCGTGATCCTCCTCCGGTGGGGCGTCAGGACCAAGGACCTCTCCGTCCTGGGGATCCTGGGCCTCGGCTGCGGGAACCTCGGCAGCTGCTGGGACGGCGGCCTCTTGCGCGGCGTGGTGCATCTGATGGACTGCCTCGTGGAGCTGGTCGATATAGGCCTGTTGTCCATGGATCTACTGTATCAAAAGGTGAGCTCCTTCTCTGAGCTGGTCGAGTGCGGTGCAGGCCTCATCCCTCTGAAGAGCGGTAGTCAGGTACATCTGCTCAGCTATGGTCCTGGCGGTGGTCTCTGCACCTGCGGTAGCACGGGCGTCGTCACGCTCAAGGGTGATCTGTTGAATCCTCTCCTGGAGACGAGCTACCTCAGCGTCAAACTCTTCCTGTAGCTTCCTCTTGCTCTGGTAGGTGGCTGTGAGGGTGAAGGACACGCTCTCGAGAGTGTGCTCCAAACTCTCACATACACCCAACAAAGCTCCGGTGGCACTCGTCGCAGGCGTCTCACAGTAGAACCTCTCCTCTGGGATCCCTGTCAAGACTGACTCCAAAGTCTGCTTCCAGCGCAATGGAAAAAGTGATCCACGGGGAAACACTCCTGCCATAGCACTAGCTAGATCGGCGGGAAAACGGGCGATGATATCCTTCAACACCAGGTATGCTGCCCTGTTAGCTCCATCCTTGGCACATGTGCCTCTGGTGATCTCTGTCCATCCTGTCCAGTGAGGCTTTGTGGGCAAAGCTTTGACTTTAATCTCCACCATGACTAACGAATCCTGCCCGTAGATCTCCTTCTGCCACGAGTACCTGGGCTCCTGTCCTTCCTCATAGCCCACGACCTGCAAAATCCTCCAAAGGATAGTCAGCAACCCGAAGTAGGTCAAGAACGTCTTCCGGGTCAGCTTGGTGGCCAAGCGGTGACGCGGAACTCCTCTTCCTCCGGTGGCCTTGCGAGCAGTCAGCTTAGTCCGGGCCATCTGTAGAAACAAAAAGGGTTTCGAACTCTCGTGAGACGGATATTATGTTGGCAAATTTTATAGAAAAGAGACAGCTTTTAATTAAGGGGAGGTAATGTAAATGCAAGAATTTAAACATGATGCATGATCGTACTTACGTTCTCACTCACTAACATGACTCGTAAGTCCTAACATTCTAGTCGATGGCAAGAACGATCTCTCATGCGTTATCTACACGTTCTACTCGAGCGCATAGTCAGTGTACCTGCAGAAGATTCATTTCAGCCCAAAGCAATTCCCAATGATAAAACAACTAAGTATTGGCTAATATGCGCAAAATGCATAGAAGCCAACACTAAACACTATGCACCAAAAGAGAAAACACCCTCAAAACATTGATACCCTCTTATGTGTCAGCGTGGAGCTCGCACATACTTGGTATAAGAACTCTCACCTAGACCGACGGTTGGACGGTCATGCTCTCATATCTCACAAAATCATTTTATGCATGTTTTCGCGATCGACGCATTCTCTTTTTCCCGAGAATGGACCATCAAATAAAGATCCAGCATGAAGCAAAACCCTGAACCCTGTTAGCAGTTAAGCCACCTGATTCCTAGTATAGGCTTAAGGACGAGACTGGGCACACTTAGTAATCGAAAATAGTTTTTGAAAATCATTTTGAAATACCCATTTTAGTTCGGAAATAGCTTTTTGCGGATGCAATAACTTGAACCATGCTCTGATACCAGCTGTGGCGGAACCGTCCTGATTATAAGAGCTCAAGTACCGTCTTAGTCAAATCCGTCTGACATCGACTCATACTTGAACCCATATAACCCCGGTAGTCCGGAAATCTCGAAGGATTTCTATCATCATACATATACAGGATCGCATCGTCCAAGAATTACATTCGCAAGGATACAAAACAGAATAATCGAAACTGAATTTGAAACATCAGAGTGCGAAATTACGATAGAGTTATTACAATACCGAATTTTAAAGTGCAGAAGCTTAAATAAGTTTTGAAACACGACCACCACACATGTGGTCCAAATAAAACATTGTTTGATAAATCCAACTCAACACAACTCACTCTTCCCTTTTTAGATAATGTACCACTAGAAGCCTCAGACAAGCAAAAGAAAAGGGGAAGCTTCTGGACGACCCTGCCCTGGGCCTACTCCTCATCACCTTCCACTGGGTAGAGGCAGTGCTTACAATAGCCATAGTAAACCTGGCCATCTGCAACAAACGGGATAAACCCTGAGTACGGGAATGTACTCAGCTAGACTTACCCGTCTAACTGAAAATAAAGACACCAAGGCTATGCAAGGCCTTTTTGGTGGAGTTGGAATCTTTAGTTGCGAAAAGCTCAGCTTAAGAGGAGGGGTGTTAATAACGTTGATGAGCTGTTAGTTTTCAGACCTATCTCTTACTCTAGGTTTGCACCTGCACTACTTCACACACTTGAGTCTAACAAACAATAATATAACCATATCCAGTTGACTTATCCACATTTTAGTTGAACCTTTATGGCATCACATGGAGTTGCATCGTGGTGAAGCTCGCCATAGTTTCCCACTAACCGGGGGAGACGACGACTCGAATCGAATTCCAAACCAGCTGGTGAAAGACCTTTAATACCAGCCCACACTTCCCCCGTCGGGTCCATGCATTGGGCAACCGCTCGATGCTTGTTCGTGGTGGTAATCGTCGTGGCTCACAGCACGGACCGCCCAATTGGAACCTGGCGATGGCCTCACGCGGCAGATCGCATTTCCATACTAGAGGGCACGACACGGGTTGAGACCGGCCCGAACAGCGTCTAACCGGCTTTGGGGTCGATGATTACGGCACCGACATATCCCTAAGTAAAAGGGCGCGTTCAAAAATAAACGAGGGCCAACATCGATACAAACCTACACGATCCAACGGACGGACTGCCCCAAGTTTCCAAACTTGTGTGTTGCCTTCCAGTTGATCGTATCTCATTACTACTCAGGTTCTTTTCCACGATAGCAAATATAGCCAACCGTGATCCGGTAAATACCCACCAGGGGTATTACGGGAACATCCTTAACTACTACTTTTATTTAGCAGGCTAAGCAATTCTACATTATAGTAACCAAAAGGATAACAAGGCAGGTATAAACAATAATCAAGGAAGGGTAATGCAACAAGTAGGATTCAATCAACTCCTATACCTAATGCATCATAATATAAAATACTCAAGTAATTTAATTATAAACTGGGAGACTTAGAATGCTCCGGGGCTTGCCTTGAGAGAAGACCGAGGCCTCGTGGGAGGGGCACTCGGGCAATTTAGTTTCTGCCGCGGGGTCGACTTCCTCTGCTTGATGAAGTTCCGGGATCTCCTGCTCGACGCTTGCTTCTTGCTCCTGGTCGGGCTCCGGATGTGTCGATCCTATTGCAATGCGGTTGAAAAATAATAAATAACTAATATGTGGTGCGGGATGTGGGTAAGAAAAGTAACATTTCTTGCAAACCAACAAAACCAACTTGTTAAACTACTTTTGACATTGAGGTAAATACGTATTTATTCCATAAGATAAAATCATTAATTCAACCATTTCCTATTTAGAAATTCAAAAGAAATTTAGGTTTGAACTGCAAGTGTATTTTTCATAGTTTTTCTAGAAAGCAACTAACACCATCAGGGCTTCACTGCACAAATTTCAGCAAGAAATAAAATGCAGAACAGCGGCCACAAAAAGATGAAATAAACTGCTCAAAATATGCTTTGAACTAACTTTTCACACCAAATATGTCAAACAGCAGATTTCATAGTTTTTCTTGCTTTATCTACACATGAACACTTTACTGCAGGAAGGGTACTGCCAAAACATAAACATATCACCCTACACAAAATAAACAAATCTATTCCAAATTAACCCCATTGAACTACAACCCTACTGGAAAAGGGTGCTAAACTCAGTTTCATATTTTTCCCAGATTCTACTCCACATTTCATATTTATCAAGAAAGTTCCATGAGCAGAAACAATATATTATATCCTACATGAATTTCTTAAAAAACACAGAAAAGTACATTTATAAAGCAACTTCATTTTTCTTCACATGACCGACCATGCTTACATTTTTCCTAACAAAAACATCATACACAGAGACTGTATGAATTTTCCCATAATTTATTTTGACCTATAAAATACCTTAACACTTATTCCAAGAAAACAGCTAAAAAGGACATTAAACCATAACAGAAACTTTTTCCACATAATTAGTGGTTTATAAAATTTTCACAGGTACATAACATGATAAGAAACCTACACAAAATTTTCCATGAATTATCTTGACAAGAAAACATATATAACCATTTATTTCAACAAAAGCGTATAAACTAAAATAAATAAAAACAGTAAGAAAAACTTCTACCAAAAATACTTTCATATTTTTCCATGATAGATCTACTCATAAACAAGCTAACAAAACTGAAAGCACTTCATTAGGATTTTTAAAATGAGCTACACAAAAATAACAAGTGTTCCTGGAAAATAAAACAAAAAGGAAAAAAACCGTTTGAATCTCCGGGCTCACTTGCATGGACCCGGTCTATAGGCCCTGGGTGGCTGACGTGTGGGGTCGCATGGTCAACGGGGTCCACTGGTCAGTGAAAGCCGGACAGGGGAAGAGGGTTGACCGGCGATTGCTCGCCGACGGCGAGGTCGCCGGCGGCGAGATCGCCGGCGATGGGACCGGGCTCAACGCGTTCCCCTCGATGAGACGAACCGAGAGGTGGGGTTGGTTTGGCCAGCGCGCGGCCGTAGCTCGCCGGCGACGAGCCATGGCGGACGGCGGCGACGGCGGTGCTCGGCTTGGCCGGTTCCGGTGGTCGCCGGTGAAATCGATGGAGGCAAAAGCTTAAGTGAACTCTAGGGAGTGAGACCAGGTGGTTGGTTGGGCTTGGGAAGCTCCGGGGAAGCTTGACCACGTGCGCGGCCATGGCGGACGGTGGCGGTGCTCGGTCGGAGGAGAAGAGGGGGTTAGGGAGCGGTAGAGACCTCGCAGAGGTGTGTTCTCACCTTGCCTTGGCCTGGCGATGCTTGCGGGCGAAGGAGGGCGGTGGCGAAGCTCGGGGTCGCGCGGAACAGGTTCGGGCTCCGGGTGGCGCTGATGGCGTCCGCGGCGGCGCTCCTCGGGTTCCGACGTCGGTGAAGCTCGAAGGATGGTGCGGAGGTGCGCACCGTGTGTCCGAGGTGAAGGTGAGGTGGTGTGCGGAAGGAATCGACTGGCGGTGGCTCAGTGAGGGCTGGAACGGGGTGGACGTTTTTGCGGTGGCGTGCGGCGGCGAGGGCGAGCAGAGCTCTCGGCTCGCGTTCGCGGAAGAGAAGAGGGAGAGCGAGGGTGAGGGAGCGTGTGTGCGGTTGAGTGAGGGAGCGGTGAGGCGCTCGGGGTCTTGGCCGTGGCCTTGGCCGGCCGGTGGTCGTGGCAGGGGCCACGGTGTGGCGTGCGGCAGGCGATGGCACGGCGAGCGATGGCAGCGCGGCAGGCGAGGCGAGCGGAGAGTGGCCGGGGAGGATTGCTTGCGTGCTCGGGTGAGAGGAAATCGAGCGAGGAGTGGCCGGCGAGGATCCTCGGCAGGATGCGGCGGCCACATGGCGGTTGCGGCCGGCGTACGGCGCGGCGGCGCTGTCGCGCGCGGCACGCGCGCGCGGGCGAGCGCGGCTGGGCTGACACGGCGCTGGCGGGTCGAAAGGCTAAACGGGCCGGATGGGGAGCGCAGGAAAGAAACATTTCCCTTTTTTCTTTTTCCAAAAACTTTTCAAACTTTGACCACTCAAAAACAGTTTCAAAAACGCCAAACTAGACTTTGACCCAAAAATAAAAGTTGCTCCAAATAATTTTCTCTACAACTTTCATATAGGACACTTTTTATGAAAACTATTTTTACAACCTCCACATAAATAAAGCCAATTTTAAGACATAAATCATTTTGTTTATCCCATTTTTATTTGATAAACTATTTTGAACTAGGTCAAGATGTCAACAAGAAAAATACTTTACTCAGTATTCTTTATTTTATGAAACTATTTGCCAAGTCAGAAAGTCACTCAAACAACCAAGTCCAATAGAAACCAAAAATTCAATTAAATAAATCAGAGATAAAAACACTTTGATGCACATGAAATGATGCAATGCATTGTTCATGCATTTTAGTAGCTAAATGTAGTTCCTAATGCAGTGCTTGACACTAGGGTGTCACAACTATTCCCTCCGGAAATTGATAAGTTTGGTCCGCCATATGTAGCTGCACATATGTTTGATACATTGGTCTATTTTTATATACGTGCTCATATGTTACCTTAGACATTATATTGACACTTGAGCCAATGTCGCAGAACGTCTTGTGAAATGTACTTCCTTCGATCTTGCAATCGATGGTGGGTACGCCTGGGTCATCCCTCTTGGCGAGGTATGGTGATGCAAGAAGGTGGTCGTGTTCTGTTTGGAGAGAGTTGACCATCCATACTGTGTCTTGATGTGGTTGTGTAGCCTTGTTCTTCCTCCTTCTGTTCCTATTCTTCTTCTTTGATGATATGATGTTTGCATCTTTGTAGGGCATCTGAGGGTGGACTTTGGTAGTGAGTGTACGTCTCTTGAAACTGAATCTTTCTTTGTTGCCTGTGATTGTGAAACAGATCTTGGCGCTGTCCGTGTAGATGATGGCTTTCGTTGAGCTTAGGAACAGGCGTCCAAGAATGATGGGTGCTCTTTTGTCTCCACCTGTTTCAATGATCATAAAGTCTGCACACACATACGAGCGTCCCACTCGTACACAGATATCTTCTAGAATTCCCAATGGGTAGCACAGTGTCTGATCTGCGAACTGCAAACACATAGTTGTATATAATAGAGGTGCACCATGTTTTTGTTCGTATATTACCCTTGGCATAATGTTGACGCTTGCTCCAAGGTCACAGACTGCTTCTTCAAAATTGTGAGGTCCAATATGAATTGGAATCACAGGTCTTCCTGGATCTCCTTTCTTTGGGGCAATGGAGTCATCCATCTATTCTCTTGAAGGTCTAGGTATGAGGTGTCCTGCATCAAAGATGTCTGCAAGATTTGCAGTTTCTAGCTCTTTTGGATTTCCTGGAATCTTACCTTTTTCAGCCATAGGGACTGAAGCTGCTAACTGAGATAACTGAGATTCTATCATTTTATTAAAGCCATGTTGATTCTTTATAGTAGAAGTAAAGGTATCCATTCTCGTATTAATATTTTCATGCAGTTTATCATTGGAGGCTATCTTCTTAGACATATTATCAATAATTTTATTTTGATTGGATATTGTGACACCCCAATTTTAAGAACAAAATTGGAGCACAATACATGTATGTCAGGATCAATTTTCATACATATATCCACATCATAGTAAATATCAAAACAATGCTTTATTAATAAATCGAACATTATTACAAAAATGACCCTCGAGTCTGAAAGAAAAGTACAGACTCTCAGTCTAACTCTAATGTAGACTCTGATGTAGACTTCGCGGAAACTGGACACCATCTCCACAGAAAGGTCGACCAGGGGCTGCACCATCCTAGTACATGTCGTCGTCTGGGTCGTATCCACCGTCTTCTCGGTACTCCTGCTCCGCGTCGTAGACTCCAGCGTCTGGGTGGGGTAGCAAGGGGTTCAAAGAGGAAGGGTGAGTACACCGAAATGTACTCCGCAAGTGTAGGAAATAAATGCTTATGAGGCTAAAAACAAAGGTAGGCTGACTCTGTTTGACTCAAGCTCCTAAAGCAACACATCCTATTAAATCCTATTTCCTATGCACCTATTTACTAGGTTATAACCTCAGTCTCCAACAGAAAAGTAACAACACTCGGAGTCGCACCGAGCAAACCATACTCGGAGTCACACCGAGCAACCAACACTTGGAGTCCACCAAGCAACCACACTTGGAGTCACACCAAGCACAACCCACACCTAAAGTCCATCAGGCAAACCACACCTGAAGTCCATCAGATGACCCGAACCAGGCCGTTACAAGGAGTCCTATGTGTATTAGTTCCACACGTCACGACATAGAGAGCTACCTTCCGTAATAACACCAGGTTTGCGCCCGAGCCTGGGAATCACTCCCGTACCAAGCAGTAACCCGCGTAGAAGAAGCCTCTGTACCCATGTCATATGGGACTAATGACCACATAAGGCTTCTCTAACGAACCAGAACCAAACCACCAACTAATCCCGAAGAAGTCCAAGCCGCTCGTGACCGTGAGCACGGCTGATATATCAGTTTTACACTCTGCAGAGGTTGCACATCGTTACCCATGAGTCATGCATTACCCGTCACGCTAAACACTGCCGAGGTGCATAGTGGGTTGCACTGCAAGGCCTTTACAAAGCCCCTCCAGGTCTGTGTTACACGTACTCTAAGGTTTCTCCCCTGTCCATAAGTCAACGACCCCAAGGGACCCCTCTTGAGCCACTATACAACCCCCGTGTAGCATAACTTGGAGGAAACTAATTAATTAGCCACGTCCAGCCCATCCAGATCTCATGGCTGCGCTGTTAAGCCGGGTTACAGGCTTCGAGAACCGGGTCCTAGGGATCCAGGCAGGATAATCTAGCACAAGCCAGAACCAAAAACCAAAACCAGCTGCCGAGTCCACGGCACAAAACCACCAATACGGTCCATCCTGCCGGATTTACCTACTCACCATACTACAACATTATCAGTCCATGTTCCATAGATCATTAATCAGAATTAATTATTTAACCACCAACCCAAGACAGCAAGGCTAAGCATGACTTCTACCCAATTCATCCCAAACCAGGTGTCAAGGAAAATATAATCAAGTGCTAGTAAACCATATCGTGGGATTCAATTTAAGACAGCATGCAACTACTGGATCTAACTACTCTAACTCAAAATAAAATAAATACAGGAGCAAGATGTTCAAGGACACTTGCCTTTATGGGAAAACGCGGTATAACTCAAACTCGTGGTCTTCGGAATCCATCGGTGACTTTTCTTCCATCGCGGCAAACTTCGGCGCGCAAACATACAAGCAAACATATACAAATAAATAAAAACAGTACACCAAACATTATGAAAACATACTAAAAAGGTTACTAACGCGTAGGGCTTATTTCTACGATCGCGTGAGCGCGAAAACCGCTGAAAACGGAGCTACGGTTTGAAAGTTATGGACTTTTGAAGTTTAGGGGCAATTTGGTAAATAAACATGATTTTATTTTTAAATGCTTTCCAAAATCAGTGACTAAAAAAGAAGTTCATTTGGGTTACAAAATCATTTTATTTAATCTGAAATATTTTATTTGCAAAGGTGACATTTTTAGATTTATTTTTATGAGTAAAACACATTAAAGACATTAATGGAAAGGGTTTATAAAAACATTAATTGTTTTAACAAAATAAAACTATTTTATTTTGTGAACCAAAACAGATTAACGATATAATTAATTTATTTACTAGCATCATTAACCATTTATGGCATTAAGAAAGCAGTAAAACCATTTTTAAAACAAAAGAACTAAACCTCCTCTTTGTTAGGGTCCGAAACAAGATTATGCATAGATGACAGGGGTTAGCTCATAAGATTTCGTAGACACAGTGAACAGTAAATGGAATAGGAAAAAGCGCAGGGGGTAGATCGCAAAACTGCGCCGACCGGTCTTTACCTTGCCGACGTGGACGCTGACCGCCACGTGGCGCTCAAGGATTGGCAGATTATGATGACGTGGCGAAGTGGTTGACCGAGTTGACCATCAGTCAACATCGCATCTGGATCGTCCATCTCGGATCGGATGGTGCCTGGGCGCTCTCCTTCCTCCTCTGTTCTGTTGGTGCAGGTGAGGGCGCACCTCCCGGTGGGGCTCACCGGCGCCGACCGAGACGGCGCCTCCGGCGGTCGGGGTGGACAGCGATCGGCGATTCGGGATGGTGATGGGGACACGGCGCAGTCGTCCGCGAAGCTCTCGGCAAGGAGGAGGCCGTGCAAAGGGAGGCCGAGGAGGTTCGGTGGCGGCGATGCGGTGAACTCCGGTGGGGTCGTGAGGGCACCGCCACGGGCACAGATCGGAGCCGGAAACAGGTTTCACGGCCTCATTGTGACACCGCGAAACGAAGGGTGGAGAAAGGAGGGTTTAGGTGGCTTGTTCAGGGAGATCAGTGAGCTCGAGCCGAGGTCGGCCATGGCGGCCGTGGTGGTGTTAGGGGAGGCGCCACAGAGGGAGGGGACTCGAGGAGGGGTGAAACGGCTGCGGCATGCTCTTGCGGTGCGAATGGATGCGGTGTGGAGTCGATTGAGGGCATGTGCGGTGAGATGGGGGGCTCGGCTGTACCACCCATGGCGGCGGCGGCGGTAGGAGGCGCTAGGGAAAGACGCTAGGGTGAGGGAGGGCAGAGCGACCGCGGCGCGTGGAGGTTCGGGGATGGCTTAATAGGGTTAGGGCTAGGGCAGGGAGAAGACCTCGGTGCACGCAGGCGGTGGCGGCGCTGTCTTCCGGTTCCTGCGGACAGAGGTTGGGGATGACTCCTGACATGTGGGTCCCACCTGTCAGTGGGAAGTGGGCGCCGACGCGCGGGTCCCACGTGTCAGCGACCGGAGAGGGAGGAGAGGCGGTGGGAGTGGGAGAGCTGGCGCGGGCCGCGCTACTGCTGGGCCGGCCTGTTGGCATGGGCCGCAGAGGAAGGGGGTGGGCTAGCGCGGGGTGAGGGGTGGTGAGGCCGGACGGCGCCTGCGGGCTGAGGGAGAGGGGTTGGGCTGGAGGTGGGCAGGCCGGCTGGACCAAGGGAGAGAGAGAGAGTCAGTTTTCTTTTTTTTCTTCTTTTCTTTTGCAAATTCATTTGAAATTCAAACTCAAAACCTTTTGAAACCGAGCAGCTTTTGTAAAAGTTTTGAAATATTTTTCTAGGTTTTGCAAACAAAACTTTGAGTTTATTTTCATCAAGTTTTATAAACCTTTATGTATTTTCTAAAATAGAGCAAAATCGATTCGCTATTAACCGAGTTTAATAAATTCTTTTTCACCCAAATAAAATTATGCAATGGCATGAATGCAACAAAACATTAATAAAATTTTTCTCTACCTAAGATTTTGACATTTACTAATTAAATTCTAATTTATTTTAATTATTTTAAAACTCGGGGTGTTACAGATATCATCTCTCTCAAAGGTGGTTGATTAAAAGTATTACCTTGGTAGTTACCTGAGTAATTACCTGAGTAATTAGGCCTTGATTGCTGGTTCCATCCTTGAGTTTGTTGAGGACGATAGTTGTTGTTGTTGTTGATGTACTTTGCATCCTCTTGAATCTCAGGGCAGTTGCTCCCTGAATGACCAGTGCCTCCACACTCTTCACATGTCATGCGAGATTCGTAGATTTGCTTGACGTCTTCTCTCTTGGGAGTGTGTTCATCGAACTTCTTCATGAGTAGGTCAAGTTTGGCAGACAACATGTCTACTTCCTTTAGTTGATGTATTCCTCCCCTCTTGCGTGGCTGAGAGCGTTCCTCGTTCCAACCTTGGTTAGAGGCCATCTTCTCTATGAGTGTAGTTGCATTGTTGATCGTGAGTGATAAGAATGATCCTCCAGCAGCGGCATCCACATTCTCACGGGTACTTGAAGTGAGCCCGTGGTAGAAGGTCTGCATGAGTAGCCAATTCTCCATCCCATGGTGAGGGCATTCTGATATGTAGTCTTGAAAGCGTTCCCAAGCTTCTGGGATTGATTCTTCATGTTGTTGCTGAAAAGTTGAAATCTTGGCACGGAGGGCATTCGTCTTGCCCACTAGAAAGAACTTTGCTAGGAAGGCAGTTGAACAGATCACCCACGAGGTGTTTTTATCTTTGTTGGTGTAGAACCATTGTTTTTCTTTCCCCAAGAGTGAGAATGGGAACAAGCGAAGTAGAATGGCGTCCCTTTCGACTCCTTTGATGGTGAAAGTGCTACAAATCTCTAGAAAGTGTTGGAGATGAGCACTTGCGTCTTCATGTGCCTTTCCGCAAAACTGATTAGCTTGCACCATGTTGATCAAAGCTGGCTTGAGTTCAAATCCGTTGTCTCCCACATTGACTGTTGGTCCAGTCCTGATGTTCGCAGTGGTTGGTGCAGAGAACTCGCGGAGTGTCTTGTCGGCCATGGTGTCCAACACTGGTGTTAAGCTTCTTCTTATCTGTCTAACTTCTGGTAGTGGTGCTGAGGGTCTCTTAAGTTTGCGTCTAGTTTTCCTTAGTAAAGCTTCAGGATCCTCAATGTAGATTTTCAGAAGTTGGAAACCGGTCATACATCACCCTGCATAAGATATAAAAGATAAACAAAGCCAGGGTAAGTCTGTTTGAGTAAAAGTAAATAATCAGTGCATTATCACATGTGTGTCAGTAAAATGATATGTTCTGGCTACCGTTCTAAATGCTGCTAATGCAATGTCCTATCAGTGTTCATAAAGATTTTAATAATTAACCCTAGGTACCATCCCTAATTGAATTGATGTGGTCCCCGGCAACGGCGCCAGAAATGCTTGTTGACACTCCTTAATGGAATCACTCTAAGAAGAGAGCCACATAAAATAATAAACTAGTGAAAGCACTAAAGAGTGTACGGGACACTACTAACTCCACTTAACGTCAAGTTGTCATCCCCAACATGAAGCTAGCAATGCAAATATATCAGGGCACTGGATTTAAAGATAGATATTTACCCGCAAGCGCACAGATAAACATACCCGCTGTAGAAGCATTTCACCCAAGCTAGTCTCAGGTATCGTTATTTATATTTAGCCTAGAGACTAATCAATTCAAGATATGATGGCATTGTAAGGACTTAACAGCATTTAATATGGCACACTTATAATAAGACTGATAACACACTAATTACTTCAAACAGGAATCAGGTTACAGAGTAAATGATATGATAAATAATTGATAAAGGATAACAGAGATCAGATCAATCAAGGATAAACTTAGAACAGTACTACCTAGCAAGTGATGATTAGAACAGGTATTAATGAGAAACATTCCTAAGTTATTCTAATTACAAGTCATAGCATACATTGATTAGTGCAATTATATTGGGCAATCATTGGCTAGGTCACATCATATTTATAATCAAGAGGCAACTCCATAGTAAAAGTGTCAAACAAAGTAACCCTTAGACCATGAGTTAACTGAGCCATACTGAACACTATATTCAGGAGGTGGAATACAGAGGACTCAACAGGTCTGTCACACCCGCGATCTACCACTCTATCCGGAACATAGGACGCATTCGCAGATAAATAATGTATAGGCACCACGCCTACACAACATCTATCACCCACCCGTTGTACTTTAAGATGAGCGCTATACGAACATGAGTATAAACATAAAGATGAACTATCTATGCCAAATATATAATCAAAGCAGACTATAAGCATTATAACTAAGAATATAATCATTGATGTCTTAATCATATCAATTGTATTGCTATCTAGAACACGATGATGAACAATAAGGTGAATTAGATCATCGAGAAGAACTAAAGTACGAACTAGAACATGAACTAGAACAAGATTATGAACTAGATGATGAACTAGACGATGAACATGAACTAGACGATGAACATGAACTAGACGATGAACTAGAACATAAGCAATGAAGAACAATGATGAACTAGAAGAGCAATTATGAAATAGATTCATAATGTTAATACAAGAGAGAAGATCTTGGGTTTACCGAGCTTTCTCGGGATTAGGTCAGGAATCCAAGCGAAGCTTGCCTCCTCTAATCCTATTTTATCTACTAATCTAGGTAGATGAAGTTCTAGGGCTTTCGATTGATCTCCTTCTGAAGCTCTGATTGATGATGTCTAATGATCAAACCCTGATTGATTCTCCTGGAGAGGGGGGTCAGGGGCTGTTTATATAGCCCTGGGCGATGAACCGTGGCCCTTGGATCAAACCGACTCAAGGTACGGCCGAGATGCATCCTAAAGGTCGGTGGAGATAGCTTGCAGAGGACGGAACCCAGCGAGCCTAGGGGGCGACCGGTCGGTCACCTGGTGGGACCGGTCGGTCCCACCAGTCGGCCTCTCGCGGTGGTAGACCTCCTGGTGTCTTCTTACGTCCTCTGGAGTCTTCTAGAATAATCCTTACATGGTGGTTGCGTTATCTCCCGTCGGTTTCCTTCTATGGGAAGCTATCGGTGCTGATTTCCTGGTTTAGTCCCTGCAGAATCATAACTCACCAAAACTCATGGAATATTGTCAGTTGAAACCCTAAACCTTTGTTGGTGATCAAATTCTTGCCCTTTTTTATATTTATTTATCCCTTAATTATGATAGATAACCAGTGTCAACAGTTAGACTTAAAGACTTAACACTATCCGTTCCTTTGTGTTCGATATTAAAACTGGGTTACTCCGGTGAAGTGCTACATCGGTAGATCTTATCTGTGCGCTTGCGGATAAAGTAGAGTGTGCGTTAATTTATACCAACAAGCATTTCTGGCGCCGTTGCCGGGGATAGAGTTTATCTCTACTCTCAGTAGCGACGTTAGTAAGTGTCAACAGCAAGCATCATCGCTGGAGTCCTTGTCTCCTGCCTTCATCTTCTCCTTCCGGAAACTCTTGTGACATTATGTTGCAAAGACTAAAAGCTCTTTGTGACGGTATCATGTTGAAATCTTGAAATTACTGCCCAAAGCATTTTATTGCATGATAGTCACTTACATGGAATTTATTGTATCTCTTGTTGCAGTCCATTTTAATGTCTTTATTTGTAAATTTATTTGGTCTCTCAAGGGAATGGAGCCACAAGAGAGACATGAACCAAGACTGAACCACAACAGGATTGTAGCAAGTGAGGGGCCATACCCTCAACCTTTGAGGATGAGATTCTACCAGCCGATGTCTTGCAAACTGCTGCAGCTTCAACACCATTGTCACAGTCCCTCAGGTGACAAGTTTGGTAACTCACATGCTCCTTTCTTCTTCACTCATTTATCAATCAACAAGAGTGAAGAAGAAAGGAGCAAAAGGTGAGATAACAGTATGGTTGTTTTCTTGGGTTAAAACCACACACACTCCATATCTTGAAGTGTGAGTTCCACACTCCAAATGAACCTTCCATATCTTCAAGTGTGACTTCCACACTCCAAGCACATGTTCCAATGACTCCCACACTCCAAGCACATTCTCAGTACCAACGTGTCGCATCTCGATCTGTTAGCATAGTCCAAGATTTTTCTTTGGTTGTGACAAGCATTAGCCTGACTGATCCATCCATCCATCCGCTGATTGAACTACTCTAGTTTCCTTCGCTTATCGTCTTTCTGAATCCTCAAGAGAGACCACGAGAAACCGTCTTCGGTATGGTTCATCACGCCTGTCACATCTAATAGCTGGACAGAGAGTTAAAACATCAACATCCATAGAGAAAAAAGCACTATGTTCTGTTCATATAGCAAGAACAGAAACCAAATACAACGAGGAAAAAGTTCTTTTTTAACCTTCTTCCAGATCTCACTGCAGTACGCGTCTATGTAGCGCCCGTTGCCCAGCAATGGGCAACAAGTCTCGTGATCTGGATTGTTAGTTTACTTACCTCGATTAGTTTCTCTTCAGAAAGAATTAGAGAAAAAACAATTGAGATGGTGACTCGGCGAGCGAGTGAGACGCGTACACTTGTGAGCACACTGGTGGCATGTGGAGAGGCCCTAATCATCGCTTGACATGCACAACATGCACCGATAGTAGTGACACGACCACGAGCCCTCTGGAACCTGAAAAGGATTCTAGCAGTTGTTGTTTTTTGAGACAAATCAATTCAGAAATGTTGCTGTTACATAAACACATGACAAGAGTGTTAGTGTATATATATACTTTGATGGAGAGGCACTCAGGGTGGAAGCAGGAGGAGATGCAGGTGTCGCAGCAGAGCAGCTCCCCACCGTCATCACAGATGCCGCAAGCATCATCGCTTGAGTCGTTGTCGCCTGCCTTCATCTTCTCCTTCCGGAAACTCTTGTGACTTTATGTTGCAAAGACTAAAAGCTCTTTGTGACTGTATCATGTTGAAATCTTGAAATTACTGCCCAAAGCATTTTATTGCATGATAGTCACTTACATGGAATTTATTGTATCTCTTGTTGCAGTCCATTTTAATGTCTTTATTTGTAAATTTATTTGGTCTCTCAAGGGAATGGAGCCACAAGAGAGACATGAACCAAGACTGAACCACAACAGGATTGAAGCAAGTGAGGGGCCATACCCTCAACCTTTGAGGATGAGATTCTACCAGTCGATGTCTTGCAAACTGCTGCAGCTTCAACACCATTGTCACAGTCCCTCAAGTGACAAGTTTGGTAACTCACATGCTCCTTTCTTCTTCACTCATGTATCAATCAACAAGAGTGAAGAAGAAAGGAGCAAAAGGTGAGATAACAATATGGTTGTTTTCTTGGGTTATAACCACACACACTCCATATCTTGAAGTGTGAGTTCCACACTCCAAATGAACCTTCCATATCTTCAAGTGTGACTTCCACACTCCAAGCACATGTTCCAATGACTCCCACACTCCAAGCACATTCTCAGTACCAACGTGTCGCATCTCGATCTGTTAGCATAGTCCAAGATTTTTCTTTGGTTGTGACAAGCATTAGCTTGACTGATCCATCCATCCATCCGCTGATTGAACTACTCTAGTTTCCTTTGCTTATCGTCTTTCTGAATCCTCAAGAGAGACCATGAGAAACCGTCTTCGGTATGGTTCATCACGCATGTCACATCTAATAGCTGGGCAAAGAGTTAAAACATCAACATCCGTAGAGAAAAAAGCACTATGTTCTGTTCATATAGCAAGAACAGAAACCAAATACAATGAAGAAATAGTTCTTTTTTCACCTTCTTGCAGACCTCACTGCAATACGCGTCTATGTAGCACCCGTTGCCCAGCAATGGGCGACAATTCTCGTGATCTGCATTGTTAGTTTACTTACCTCGATTAGTTTCTCTTCAGAAAGAATTAGAGAAAAAACAATTGAGACGGTGACTCGGCGAGCGAGTGAGATGCGTACACTTGTGAGCACACTGGTGGCATGTGGAGAGGCCCTAATCATCGCTTGACATGCACAACATGCACCGACAGTAGTGACACGACCACGAGCCCTCTGGAACCTGAAAAGGATTCTAGCAGTTGTTGTTTTTTGAGACAAATCAATTCAGAAACGTTGCTGTTACATAAACACATGACAAGAGTGTTAGTGTATATATATACTTTGATGGAGAGGCACTCAGGGTGGAAGCAGGAGGAGATGCAGGTGTCGCAGCAGAGCAGCTCCCCACCGTCATCACAGATGCCGCAAGCATCATCGCTTGAGTCGTTGTCGCCTGCCTTCATCTTCTCCTTCCGGAAACTCTTGTGACTTTATGTTGCAAAGACTAAAAGCTCTTTGTGACTGTATCATGTTGAAATCTTGAAATTACTGCCCAAAGCATTTTATTGCATGATAGTCACTTACATGGAATTTATTGTATCTCTTGTTGCAGTCCATTTTAATGTCTTTATTTGTAAATTTATTTGGTCTCTCAAGGGAATGGAGCCACAAGAGAGACATGAACCAAGACTGAACCACAACAGGATTGAAGCAAGTGAGGGGCCATACCCTCAACCTTTGAGGATGAGATTCTACCAGTCGATGTCTTGCAAACTGCTGCAGCTTCAACACCATTGTCACAGTCCCTCAGGTGACAAGTTTGGTAACTCACATGCTCCTTTCTTCTTCACTCATGTATCAATCAACAAGAGTGAAGAAGAAAGGAGCAAAAGGTGAGATAACCATATGGTTGTTTTCTTGGGTTATAACCACACACACTCCATATCTTGAAGTGTGAGTTCCACACTCCAAATGAACCTTCCATATCTTCAAGTGTGACTTCCACACTCCAAGCACATGTTCCAATGACTCCCACACTCCAAGCACATTCTCAGTACCAACGTGTCGCATCTCGATCTGTTAGCATAGTCCAAGATTTTTCTTTGGTTGTGACAAGCATTAGCCTGACTGATCCATCCATCCATCCGCTGATTGAACTACTCTAGTTTCCTTCGCTTATCGTCTTTCTGAATCCTCAAGAGAGACCACGAGAAACCGTCTTCGGTATGGTTCATCACGCATGTCACATCTAATAGCTGGGCAGAGAGTTAAAACATCAACATCTGTAGAGAAAAAAGCACTATGTTCTGTTCATATAGCAAGAACAGAAACCAAATACAATGAAGAAATAGTTCTTTTTTCACCTTCTTGCAGACCTCACTGCAATACGCGTCTATGTAGCACCCGTTGCCCAGCAATGGGCGACAACTCTCGTGATCTGCATTGTTAGTTTACTTACCTCGATTAGTTTCTCTTCAGAAAGAATTAGAGAAAAAACAATTGAGACGGTGACTCGGCGAGCGAGTGAGACGCGTACACTTGTGAGCACACTGGTGGCATGTGGAGAGGCCCTAATCATCGCTTGACATGCACAACATGCACCGACAGTAGTGGCACGACCACGAGCCCTCTGGAACCTGAAAAGGATTCTAGCAGTTGTTGTTTTTTTCAAGCAAATCGATTCAGAAACGTTGTTGTTACACAAACACATGACAGGAGTGTTAGTGTATATATATATACTTTGATGGAGAGGCACTCAGGGTGGAAGCAGGTGGAGATGCAGGTGTCGCAGCAGAGTAGCTCATCTTCTCCATCCGAAAACTCTTGTGACTTTATGTTGCAAAGACTAAAAGCTCTTTGTGACTGTATCATGTTGAAATCTTGAAATTACTACCCAAAGCATTTTTATTGCATGATAGTCACTTACATGGAATTTATTGTATCTCTTGTTGTAGTCCATTTTAATGTCTTTATTTGTAAATTTTATTTGGTCTCTCAAAGGAATGGAGCCACAAGAGAGACATGAACCAAGACTGAACCACAACAGGATTGAAGCAAGTGAGGGGCCATACCCTCAACCTTTGAGGATGAGATTCCACCAGCCAATGTCTTGCAAAGTGCTGCAGCTTCAACACCATTGTCACAGTCCCTCAGGTGACAAGTTTGGTAACTCACATGCTCCTTTCTTCTTCACTCATGTATCAATCAACAAGAGTGAAGAATAAAGGAGCAAAAGGTGAGATAACAGTATGGGTGTTTTCTTGGGTTAAAACCACACACACTCCATATCTTGAAGTGTGACTTCCACACTCCAAATGAACCTTCCATATCTTCAAGTGTGACTTCCACACTCCAAGCACATGTTCCAATGACTCCCACACTCCAAGCACATTCTCAGTACCAACGTGTCGCATCTCGATCTGTTAGCATAGTCCAAGATTTTTCTTTGGTTGTGACAAGCATTAGCCTGACTGATCCATCCATCCATCCGCTGATTGAACTACTCTAGCTTCCTTCGCTTATCGTCTTTCTGAATCCTCAAGAGAGACCACGAGAAACCGTCGTCGGTATGGTTCATCACGCCTATCACATCTAATAGCTGGGCAGAGAGTTAAAACATCAACATCCATAGAGAAAAAAGCACTATGTTCTGTTCATATAGCAAGAACAGAAACCAAATACAATGAGGAAATAGTTCTTTTTCACCTTCTTGCAGTTCTCACTGCAGTACGCGTCTATGTAGTGCCCGTTGCCTAGCAATGGGCGACAACTCTCATGATCTGCATTGTTAGTTTACTTACCTCAATTAGTTTCTCTTCAGAAAGAATTAGAGAAAAAACAATTGAGACGGTGTCTCGGCGAGCGAGTGAGACGCGTACACTTGTGAGCACACTGGTGTCATGTGGAGAGGCCCTAATCATCGCTTGACATGCACAACATGCACCGACAGTAGTGGCACGACCACGAGCCCTCTGGAACCTGAAAAGGATTCTAGCAGTTGTTGTTTTTTCAAACAAATCGATTCAGAAACGTTGTTGTTACACAAACACATGACAGGAGTGTTAGTGTATATATATATATATATACTTTGATGGAGAGGCACTTGTGGGACAGAGTCCCCAGGTACTCCGCAAGGAAGGGCGAAGACCTAGTCCAACTAGGACTCTCCATGTAATCCTAGTAGTATTGCTACCTTGTAATCCTACTAGGACTTCTAAGATGTAACCGACTAGGACTCTAGCCTCCTAGACTATATAAAGAGAGGCAGAGCTCCCTAGATCAGGACATAAGATAAGCCAGAGACAGGGGTCATGGTACACAACCAGACACCCATAAGCGCAGGGCGCCATATATTATTCCCCCCACACTGGACGTAGGGATGCTATTCAGCAGACCGAACCAGTATAAATACTTGTCTCTGCGTTTATCATCGAGTTCTGCATACGTCGATCCCCACCGAACAAATCGTCTGAGATCCCTCAGGACAAGTTGCCGGTTAACAAACACCGACAGCTGGCGCGCCAGGTAGGGGATTTCGGTGCAATTGCGATCAAGATCTCGATGGACATCAAGATCCAATTTTCCGACGCGGAACAACTTTCACCGGCGCAAGACGAGCTGTCTGGGCCAAAAGCAAGCTGCAAGCGAATCATCCAAGCTGCAAGCAAGTCGAGCCACGGGCAGACTCCACGCGTACTTTCGACTACCCGGACTCGACCGACTACTCCACTCGGATTCAACGTATTAGTCGGGAACGAGATCCAGATGATCAAGAATTACTCGGCAACAACCCGGGTCGATCAAGAATCTGCTGGGGAGCTATTCCGACGACTAATCGACTTCATCAACAACCAACTACTCGTATATCCACAATGCATGGGTACCGAGTCGTCGAGCTATCATGCTGCCGTTAGCCGCAAGTGAGCCATGAGCCACAAGCAAGCTGTCGAGCAGTCGTCAAGCCATCATGCTGCCGTAAAGCCGCAAGTGAGCCGTGAGCTGCATGTGAGCCCTCGAGCTACTGTTGAGCTGCCGTTGAGCTACAAGCAAGCGAGTCTTCGAGCTACTTCTGAGCCGCAAGCGAGCCATCAAGCTGCCGTTGAGCCGCAAAAGCGAGCCTTCGAGCTGCTATTGAGCCGCAAACGAGCCATCAAGCCGTCGTTGAACCGCAAGCAAGGGAGCCTTCGAGCTGCTGTTGAATCACGGGCAAGCCATCAAGTTGCCTAAGCCACGAGCGAGCCATTGAGCCACAAGCAAGCTGTCGAGCAGGCGTTGAACCATCAAGCCGTTATCGAGCTGCAAACAAGTCGTCCGAGTAATAAGCAAGCCGTCCGAGTACCAAGGCATCCATTACTCGGATATCTCGGCGATGTCGACTACTCCCCTCGACGGTGTCAACTACCCCACTCAGCAGTGCTGACCACTCAACTCGGCATCAATCAAGCTAAGTCAGGCTTTAATATTTTTAATATCTCCAAATATTAATCGTGAGCCGCTACGGCCACATCATAATTGCATTCTCGGCTACTCTATAGCTCCGAGCTTGTAGTCGGGACAACACCTTACGGGTGTACAATGTACACTCGGAGCATGCTCTTTTTTCGTGCAGTATGACTGTTATAATCTTCTCTTAGCAAAGTTGTTAATTTACTTGAGTAAGTGCAAGCCTTAATCCGTGAAGCCTGTACCTCACGCTCGACAAAGCTCGACACGCAGGATAGGTGCTTAAACGTCACAGGCCCACTACTCGGGTGATTTAAACAACCTAGCAAGAGCAAGATGCGAAAAATTTCATATGCATTTGTTAATGCTGGGACATGCTCCTGACTTGATATCATGAATATCAGTTACTACAAATTTGTGTATGTCTTCTTTGCAGGGAAAAGATATGGACTACAACACCGGTTGAGGTATGCCCCTGAGGGTTGCCTCACTCGGACACCAAGCCGCTAGGTTAGGTACGCCCCTGAGGGCTGCCTCACTCGGACACCATGTTGTTGCGACGAGCCTTCAAACATGGTTATGATGATTTGGGAGTCTCGAGGTGGGGGTGATACGGGGTCTCCGGTGAGGAGACTACCCACCTGAAGCCTTGAGCTCACCAATATTCTACTTCCACTACTTTGATCAAGCACCTTCTCCTCCACGGCTTAGTCGACATTAAGCTCGGGGGCTCGGTCGCTGCCTCAGCTTAGTCGACTTCACTTCGACTACACTCGGGGGTTCGGATTCAAGGATGAAAGATCAAATTTCCAAGCATTCAACCACTCGGCGACAAGCAGATGATGATCCTTGTCCTCGGGAGATTACTCGGCTGCACCCTTGAGGATGTCTACAAGATCCTATAATCGACTCCGAGTAGTCGATTTTAGGCTCGGGGGCTGCGGGATACATATCCTCAGATGTTGCATCTAAATTTCTTCGAAAGGAATTGGAGCAATTTCAGACAAGACCCTCTAGCTCTTTATGCTAAACAGCAAGAGGCTCGGGGGCTACACCCAATGGGTGCGTTTTTCAGAAAGCGCACACCATTAGAAGATTTCAAGAGCACTTTATGGTTTCTCTCAGAAGGTACTCGGATGACACTTGATCAAGGCCAAGGTCTCAAGATGACTTCACCGATAAACCAAGAAGAGCTCGGGGGCTTGTGGGACAGAGTCCCCAGGTACTCCGCAAGGAAGGGCGAAGACCTAGTCCAACTAGGACTCTCCATGTAATCCTAGTAGTATTGCTACCTTGTAATCCTACTAGGACTCCTAAGATGTAACCGACTAGGACTCTAGCCTCCTGGACTATATAAAGAGAGGCAGAGCTCCCTAGATCGGGACATAAGATAAGCCAGAGACAGGGGTCATGGTACACAACCAGACACCCATAAGCGCAGGGCGCCATATATTATTCCCCCCACACTGGACGTAGGGATGCTATTCAGCAGACCGAACCAGTATAAATACTTGTCTCTGCGTTTACCATCGAGTTCTGCATACGTCGATCCCCACCGAACAAATCGTCTGAGATCCCTCAGGACGAGTTGCCGGTTAACAAACACCGATAGCACTCTGGGTGGAAGCAGGTGGAGATGCAGGTGTCGCAGCAGAGTAGCTCATCTTCTCCATCCGAAAACTCTTGTGACTTTATGTTGCAAAGACTAAAAGCTCTTTGTGACTGTATCATGTTGAAATCTTTAAATTACTGCCCTAAGCATTTTATTGCATGATAGTCACTTACATGGAATTTATTGTATCTCTTGTTGCAGTCCATTTTAATGTCTTTATTTGTAAATTTTATTTGGTCTCTCAAGGGAATGGAGCCACAAGAGAGACATGAACCAAGACTGAACCACAACAGGATTGAAGCAAGTGAGGGGCCATACCCTCAACCTTTGAGGATGAGATTCCACCAGCCAATGTCTTGCAAAGTGTTGCAGCTTCAACACCATTGTCACAGTCCCTCAGGTGACAAGTTTGGTAACTCACATGCTCCTTTCTTCTTCACTCATGTAGCAATCAACAAGAGTGAAGAATAAAGGAGCAAAAGGTGAGATAACAGTATGGGTGTTTTCTTGGGTTAAAACCACACACACTCCATATCTTGAAGTGTGACTTCCACACTCCAAATGAACCTTCCATATCTTCAAGTGTGACTTCCACACTCCAAGCACATGTTCCAATGACTCCCACACTCCAAGCACATTCTCAGTACCAACGTGTCGCATCTCGATCTGTTAGCATAGTCCAAGATTTTTCTTTGGTTGTGACAAGCATTAGCCTGACTGATCCATCCATCCATCCGCTGATTGAACTACTCTAGTTTCCTTCGCTTATCGTCTTTCTGAATCCTCAAGAGAGACCACGAGAAACCGTCGTCGGTATGGTTCATCACGCCTGTCACATCTAATAGCTGGGCAGAGAGTTAAAACATCAACATCCATAGAGAAAAAAGCAATATGTTTTGTTCATATAGCAAGAACAGAAACCAAATACAATGAGGAAATAGTTCTTTTTTCACCTTCTTGCAGATCTCACTGCAGTACGCGTCTATGTAGCGCCCGTTGCCTAGCAATGGGCGACAACTCTCATGATCTGCATTGTTAGTTTACTTACCTCAATTAGTTTCTCTTCAGAAAGAATTAGAGAAAAAACAATTGAGACGGTGACTCGGTGAGTGGGTGAGACGCGTACACTTGTGAGCACACTGGTGGCATGTGGAGAGGCCCTAATCATTGCTTGACATGCACAATATAGACCGACAGTAGTGGCATGACCACGAGCCCTCTGGAACCTGAAAAGGATTCTAGCAGTTGTTGTTTTTTTCAAACAAATCGATTCAGAAACGTTGTTCTTACACAAACACATGACAGGAGTGTTAGTGTATATATATACTTTGATGGAGAGGCACTCAGGGTGGAAGCAGGTGGAGATGCAGGTGTCGTAGCAGAGTAGCTCATCTTCTCCATCCGAAAACTCTTATGACTTTATGTTGCAAAGACTAAAAGCTCTTTGTGACTGTATCATGTTGAAATCTTGAAATTACTGCCCAAAGCATTTTATTGCATGATAGTCACTTACATGGAATTTATTGTATCTCTTGTTGCAGTCCATTTTAATGTCTTTATTTGTAAATTTTATTTGGTCTCTTAAGGGAATGGAGCCACAAGAGAGACATGAACCAGGACTGAACCACAACAGGATTGAAGCAAGTGAGGGGCCATACCCTCAACCTTTGAGGATGAGATTCCACCAGCCAATGTCTTGCAAAGTGCTGCAGCTTCAACACCATTGTCATAGTCCCTCAGGTGACAAGTTTGGTAACTCACATGCTGCTTTCTTCTTCACTCATGTATCAATCAACAAGAGTGAAGAATAAAGGAGCAAAAGGTGAGATAACAGTATGGGTGTTTTCTTGGGTTAAAACCACACACACTCCATATCTTGAAGTGTGACTTCCACACTCCAAATGAAGCTTCCATATCTTCAAGTGTGACTTCCACACTCCAAGCACATGTTCCAATGACTCCCACACTCCAAGCACATTCTCAGTACCAACGTGTCGCATCTCGATCTGTTAGCATAGTCCAAGATTTTTCTTTTGTTGTGACAAGCATTAGCCTGACTGATCCATCCATCCATCCGCTGATTGAACTACTCTAGTTTCCTTCGCTTATCGTCTTTCTGAGTCCTCAAGAGAGACCACGAGAAACTGTCTTCAGTATGGTTCATCACGCATGTCACATCTAATAGCTGGGCAGAGTGTTAAAACGTCAACATACATAGAGAAAAAAAGCACTATGTTCTGTTCATATAGCAAGAACAGAAACCAAATACAATGAGGAAATAGTTCTTTTTTCACCTTCTTGTAGACCTCACTGCAGTACGCGTCTATGTGTCGCCCGTTGCCCAGCAATGGGCGACAACTCTCGTGATCTGCATTGTTAGTTTACTTACCTTGATTTGTTTCTCTTCAGAAAGAATTAGAGAAAAAACAATTGAGATGGTGACTCGGCGAGCGAGTGAGACGCGTACACTTGTGAGCACATTGGTGGCATGTGGAGAGGCCCTAATCATCGCTTGACATGCACAACATGCACTGACAGTAGTGACACGACCACGAGCCCTCTGGAACCTGAAAAGGATTCTAGCAGTTGTTGTTTTTTGAGACAAATCAATTCAGAAACGTTGCTGTTACACAAACACATGACAAAAGTGTTAGTGTATATATATACTTTGATGGAGAGGCACTCAGGGTGGAAGCAGGAGGAGATGCAGGTGTCGCAGCAGAGCAGCTCCCCACCGTCGTCACAGATGCCGCAAGCATCATCGCTGGAGTCCTTGTCGTCTGCCTTCATCTTCTCCTTCCGGAAACTCTTGTGACTTTATGTTGCAAAGACTAAAAGCTCTTTGTGACTGTATCATGTTGAAATCTTGAAATTACTGCCCAAAGCATTTTATTGCATGATAGTCACTTACATGGAATTTATTGTATCTCTTGTTGCAATCCATTTTAATGTCTTTATTTGTAAATTTATTTGGTCTCTCAAGGGAATGGAGCCACAAGAGAGACATGAACCAAGACTGAACCACAACAGGATTGAAGCAAGTGAGGGGCCATACCCTCAACCCTTGAGGATGAGATTCTACCAGCCGATGTCTTGCAAACTGCTGCAGCTTCAACACCATTGTCACCGTCCCTCAGGTAACAAGTTTGGTAACTCACATGCTCCTTTCTTCTTCACTCATGTATCATTCGACAAGAGTGAAGAAGAAAGGAGCAAAAGGTGAGATAACAGTATGGTTGTTTTCTTGGGTTAAAACCACACACACTCCATATCTTGAAGTGTGAGTTCCACACTCCAAATGAACCTTCCATATCTTCAAGTGTGACTTCCGCACTCCAAGCACATGTTCCAATGACTCCCACACTCCAAGCACATTCTCCGCATCAACGTGTCGCATCTCGATCTGTTAGCATAGTCCAAGATTTTTCTTTGTTTGTGACAAGCATTAGCCTGACTGATCCATCCATCCATCCGCTGATTGAACTACTCTAGTTTCCTTCGCTTATCGTCTTTCTGAATCCTCAAGAGAGACCATGAGAAACCGTCGTCGGTATGGTTCATCACGCCTGTCACATCTAATAGCTGGACAGAGAGTTAAAACATCAACATCCATAGAGAAAAAAACACTATGTTCTATTCATATAGCAAGAATAGAAACCAAATACAATGAGGAAATAGTTCTTTTTTCACCTTCTTGCAGATCTCACTGCAGTACGCGTCTATGTAGCGCTCGTTGCCTAGCAATGGGCGACAACTCTCATGATCTGCATTATTAGTTTACTTACCTCATTTAGTTTCTCTTTAGAAAGAATTAGAGAAAAAACAATTGAGACGGTGACTCGGCGAGCGAGTGAGACGCGTACACTTGTGAGCACACTGGTGGCATGTGGAGAGGCCCTAATCATCGCTTGACATGCACAACATGCACCGACAGTAGTGGCACGACCACAAGCCCTCTGGAACCTGAAAAGGATTCTAGCAGTTGTTATTTTTTTCAAACAAATTGATTCAGAAACGTTGTTGTTACACAAACACATGACAGGAGTGTTAGTGTATATATATATACTTTGATGGAGAGGCACTCAGGGTGGAAGCAGGTGGAGATGCAGGTGTCGCAGCAGAGTAGCTCATCTTCTCCATCTGAAAACTCTTGTGACTTTATGTTGCAAAGACTAAAAGCTCTTTGTGACTGTATCATGTTGAAATCTTGAAATTACTGCCCAAAGCATTTTATTGCATGATAGTCACTTACATGGAATTTATTGTATCTCTTGTTGCAGTCCATTTTAATGTCTTTATTTGTAAATTTTATTTGGTCTCTCAAGGGAATGGAGCCACAAGAGAGACATGAACCAAGATTGAACCACAACAGGATTGAAGCAAGTGAGGGGCCATACCCTCAACCTTTGAGGATGAGATTCCACCAGCCAATGTCTTGCAAAGTGCTGCAGCTTCAACACCATTGTCACAGTCCCTCAGGTGACAAGTTTCGTAACTCACATGCTCCTTTCTTCTTCTTCACTCATGTATCAATCAACATGAGTGAAGAAGAAAGGAGCAAAAGGTGAGATAACAGTATGGTTGTTTTCTTGGTTTAAAACCATCAGATAATAGTATGTGTTACAGTAAAATATTTGATTAGGTATAGCGATTGCTTATTTATAACACAATGTAGAATTTCAGTTATCTAATGTTTCCTTTCAGTATTGATATGATAGTGCTTGGAATTTTAGTAAAATATTTAATCAGTCTTTGTTTCCAGTATTGATATAAGCAGTGCTTGAAATTTCAGTTGCTGCAATTAAGCGGGTCATGTAACCATTGGAAGGTTATAAAAAACTGAACTAGCAATTTACATGTTCCTCTTCTAATCAGATACACATGCAGTAGACCAATAATTGCAGAATTAAGTAACAAATTAAGTTCCCTCCTATCTTGGGGCCTATGTTGGCTTGGAGCCTATGTAAACCACCTCACAATGTACCAAGGGAATTAAGTAACGAATTAAGTTCCCTCATATCTCTCTTCCTCTACCCATCCTTCTACTCTACAACATAGATTTGGGGTGGCAAGACTCAAAGCCTCCACAACCAGTTGATCACCTATACCACTTGCATAGCCTTAGCCCTCCATCCATGACCCCCTTGGTGGATTGTAACACACCTTTTAGATTAGGAAAGAAAATTAATGGAATCCAGATCTGATTTGATCCATTGACCTGATTAGCAAAACCTAGTTCTTTTCCATTTTCATCTTGATATACGAGGCAGAAGGATCAGACAAGGGAGTAAATAGAAACAAATTGGGAGGAACCTAACCTTATCATTCATCATCTTGAACCACTATTGTTGCGCGTTGATTGAGGAGATGATACAACGAACATCAGAAAACCGTAAGGATGTGGCATCGAAGAGTAGAGTTATGTGGGTGGCGGCTGCAGTGGATGTGTAGAACAGAGAGGGTGTTGGGGACCGATGCTAGTGCTAGGGTATATATATATGTGGTGTGGGATGGTAATAGTCCTTCTGTGGGTTATTGGGTTTTTTCCTTATGATGAACAGTAGATTGAGTGGAATGCAATGTCCCACATCTTGTGAAATGATTTTGGGCCTCAACTTTAATTTTCTAGACATAAGTAGAAAACCCAAGTTGGCTAACAATGGCTTGCCCCATAAAGTAAGTTGCATATGTTTATTAGGAAGCAATAAGAACTAAGCTATTACTTTTTAAGTATTCACACTACGTATGGCACACAAATGTAAGGATTTGTGTTCAAAGTTGATTCTCATGTACCAGAAAATTTCGAAGGCAAGCATTGCTTAATATTGGCCCACACCATGAAAACATCTTGTGAAAACATTAAGTGAAGTATTACTAAAACCCATGACTAGTGCATAAATGATCACTTATTTTGCATGTGTTAGATAAACTAGCTCGGTGCACTTGATGAACTATCAAGTAATTCTAAGTAATACCCGCACTGACTTTATTGGTTTCATGTACAAGGAGATTGTTGCGAGATTTTTCAAGATATTCATGTTTTTTTAATTCTCATAAGAGGTCTTTAGCTTCTCATCAGATCTTAAGAGGTTTGTATTTTTCTCTTCAATTCCTTACCTTTTTTTTTGTTCTTTGTACTCTGGTCATCATTCACTTTAAGCGTATTGGCAAGTTTTTTTAGTATACAATTATAACTAGGGAATTTTCATATGGTACCTTGGAGCCACCTGTTTCCATGATTTTTTTTTCAAATAATATTATTTTAATAAATAATTGCAGATTTAGATATTACTTTTACAAAATTGCAAAACTAGTGCATGTCGGCTGTCTATTGGCCAAGAGGGCCCCTATCAGCCATTGAATTGCCGACTGCCCTACATAACCATAGGGCAGAGTCTAGTCGGCAAGTGGTTAGCCGACTGAAGTCCTATCTCGGTCGCCCTGCCAATCGGCTCTTTATTGGCCGATAGGCCCCATGACCCAGTAGCCGGCCGACTGGACTCGACATGCTAACAAAGCAAGTCACGTCTCTTTACTATTTTGGTATTTTGAATTTCTTTTTTATACTAAGCAAAATATCTAAAGATCTTTAAAAAATATATAAATTTCTAAGTATCGGTGTATCATATCGACACCAACTAGTAAATTTGAATATGCGTGTTTAGGCTACCGATAGTGGGCAAAGAAGATAAAATGATGTATACTGATTCAGACTGAATGTCCCTACTACGTACAGTGAGTGTCGTTGTTCGTATTACTTTGCACTGGGTTGCTCATAGTAGGGGTACAAGCTGTTCGATACAGGGGGCTGATCCCAAATCTCTGGTGGGTGTTTGACTGTGTGGTCGTGGTTGTGCACTGATGGCTCGAAGTCTTGTGTGATTCTTATTCACCTACCTTGGACAGGCTCCCGCCTCCCCTTTTATAGCCTTAAGGGGAGGGCTCAGGTTACAACGATGGTAAATGTAAAAAGTCGTGAAGAAGGAGAAAAAAGGTGGCCTCGGGCGAAGCCATCATCCTCCTTATCCGGTATGCGTAGCTGACCCTGTAGCGCAAGGACGCAATGATCGTTGAGTCCTGGCCTCTTCGTCCACTGGTGCCATGCACCGTGGCCATATTTTGACCGTGTACTTTTGTACCGTTGAGGATTGGCGGAGCGTACACCGAGATTTGCATAGAGAGGGATTAGGCAGCACAATTGCTGTTAGCCCCATTGTTGCAGAGGCATGGACGCTGGGTTTTGATGGAATTACTGGAGTCATGTCGAGTTGTACCACGACTTCCACGTTCGCGTACACTGTGCGAGATCTGCATGTCCCACTGATGGGAGTGGATGGTGTGGTGGGGACCTGCACGACTCCTAGTTGCACCTGAGGTCTCGCTGCAGCCCTCAGGTGAGGCGAAGATGTGCCGAGGGGCTCGGGCTCTCCTGTGGTGACGTCACGGGGTCGAGAGAGAATAAGTCGTAATACGACTGATAAGTTTAGCGAACATAGCAGCCCAGTGATCGTGGGGCGGCGACTGTGCAAGCGTCAGGGCTTACGTGCGAGCGAGCAAAGTGAAGGAGCGCCAGGGGACGATTGCTCTGTTATTTTTTGGTCGTAGAGAAGAGATGAAACGCTTCGTGTCCATCTCCTTGCAAGGATTCCAACGGAGGCATCCGAATGTCAAAAGCACGTGCAATAGTCGTACTAGTTAATGCAAAGGTAAAGAAATAAGACAATGCTGTAAATAAATAGGATCGTGAAGGAATGACTAGACTGCTTGGCTTATGGGTACGCCTAGTCAGTCCTTTGGTTGCCGATATGCCTGTCGGCAACAAAAACTTTTGACGTGGCCATTCTCATATCTACATGGCGCGACTAATTGGCATCCAAGTTGCCGATACGGGGATATCGGCTGGCCAATAGCCGATGGGTATCCAATCGGCTTTTCAGGTGCTGATAGGCACTTACTTTTGCAAATTTTCTATAACACCATCTAGATTTACAATTACTTATTAAAATAATATTATTTGAAAAAAAATCCCTGTTTCAACAATGCAATAATATGATGTAAAGAAGGATAGGCATTTCTTCAATAAACACATTGTAATCGTCATGTCCATTTGCTTGATCATTAGGGAGGCTATTAGCCGACCATAATGGTGAGCACATGGCCTGTAGGTATTGGAACACTCATATTGGAACACTCTTTTTGGCAGCACACATCACTAGGAGCACAAAAACAGGTATGGCATGGTGATTGACCTTGTACATTTCATCGAACGCTTAGTGGGCACCCAAGCCGACATGGAACATCGGCTTTGTGGTTGAGAAGGCGATCAAGGATCAGGGTGAGCGAGCTGAGCAACGAAGACACGTCAGTGATGGTGCCATGTGAACTTGTGTATTTTGAAACATAATATGCGTGGCTTGGACATTTGTTAAACAGTTGGTGGCTGTGCCAATATTAATGTGCGGTAGACACCTTTGAAAATGAAATGATTGATTGTGGCATGCCTTAAAACCCATGGTGGAGCCCAAAGCCATACCATATGACAGCCACCAAGGCACGAAGGGGTATGGGCTTTGTGAGCTAGATTGATTGATAGACATTGACATAACCAAAATGCGCAAGGACTTTCCATTATGAACCCAATTGGCTTGCCATGGGCACATTTACTACTCCTTCAGTTCCTTAAGAAAGGGAAAAAATACCGGTACTCCTTCAATGCAACCTCTGTAGTAGTATGTTCATATATGGGCACCACACACCAAAAATGGAAGGTGTTGGTCAAACTACAAGTACTCCTACAGATAAACAGGTGTGATGGAAATTATTTATGTGAAGCTATTGATAGCTTATTTTTTTGCGAATATGTAGGTAATGACATTCATACCGAAAAAATAATACATATGTGTACTACACATATATAGTCGTCACACAAGCGTTGCACTGCTAATTCTTACACATATTTGCCTTTAGATATAGAGTACACACATGAGGATAACATGTATCATGACATACCCCTCTACTTGCTTAGAGCTAGTGGCCTAATTAAGTATATTAGCGCAGTGCATGGTTGGGACCACATCACCAGATACTCCTTTGCTTCCTGATGAACTTCTCTGCCTCTCTATCAACGTCAACCGTTGGCCTAGAGAGCATGCTACTTATGGAAGGGGATGGGAAGATATGCAATGTGGGTCCACTAATATAGTTGCAGGAAAAAGGAAGCTGACACGATCGACCAATGCTTGTTACTAGTTCAAAAGCAAAGAGATCGGCTTAACCAATTGATTTGTTAGATTGGATAAAATCTAGGGGGATTGTTGGCTTGCTGCCTATGTAAACCACCTCTCAATATACCAAGGGAATTAAATTTCCTCCTATCTCTCTTCCTATACCTGTCCTACTCTACAACATAGATTGGGGACGATGAGGCCCTAAGTTTCGACATCTAGTTGATCACTAGTACCACTTGAGCAGGCTTAGACCTCCATGCCTGATCCTCTTGTCGGACCGTAACATCTTTTAGGTTAGGAAAGAAAATTAATAGAATCCAGATCTAAATCAATACATTGACCTAATTCACAAAACCTAGATCTATTCCATTTTGAACTTGATGTGCCAGCGCAGAAGGATTGGAAAAGGGAGAAAATAGAAAGAAATGGGAGGAGTGTACACCTAACCTTACAATTTGTCATATCTTGGACCACTGTCATCGAGCACTGATGGAGAAGATCACACAACCAACCTTAGAAAGTTGTAAGGATGTGGCGTTGAAGAGTAGAGTTATGTTGGTGGCAGCTGCAGTGGATGTATAGAATGGGGGAGGGTGTTGGGGAGCGATGCTAGGGTATATATATGTGGTGCGGGATGATGATAGTCCTTTAGTGGGCTATTGGGCTTTGCCTTATGATGAACAGTAGGTTGAGTTGAATCTAATTATCACATCTTGTGAAATGATTTTGGGCCTCAAGGGCCTCAACTTTAATTTTCTAGTTGGCTACAACAATGGCTTGCCCCATAAATTGAAGGAACTGGCATATGTGTTTATTAGGAAGCAATAACAAGTAACCTATTATTGTTTATTCGCACTATGTACGATCCACAAATGTAAGAATTTTATGTTCAAAACATTTTGTGAAAATACGATTCTCAACAATAAGTGACGTATTACTAAAAAAACCCATCACTCCTGCATAAATCATCACCTGTTTTGCAAGAAGTGTTAGATAAACTAGGTGCACTCGATGAACTATATCAAGTAATCCTAGGTAATACCGGCACTGATTTTATTGGTTTCATGCACAAGGAGATTGTTGTGAGATTTTTGAAGCTATTTGTGATTTTTTAATTCTCATAAGAGGTCTTTAGCTTTTCATAAGATCTTGAAGAGGGGTTGCTTCCACTTTAATCTTAGTTCTCTCCCCCGTGCGGTGCCCCTCCCTTACCACGTGCGACACCCCTCTCTCTCTCCAATGTGGTGCTCCTCTTTCCCTATGTGATGCCCCTCTTCTTTCCCCATGCGGTGCCCCTCTCTCACCCTTGCAGCAGAGCGCCTCCCTCTCACATGCGCGGCAGCGCGCTCCTCCCTCTCCACTGCATGATGCCCCTTTCTCACTAGTAGATCCGATAAGGCCAAATACAGGCAACGCAAATACGATAGTGGCGAGGTTGCGGATTCCTTGAGGGCTACAACGAATCCAATGCAGTGCTGGGGTTTTGGATCCGGTGAGGACACTGACGGATACATCACAACGACAGGGCTTTGGATCCAACAAGGGTTGTCGTAGATCCGTCATGGCAGATGGGGCTATGGATCTGGAGAGGGCTGTGACAGATCTGACATGGTGGCACAACCATGGGAGCTCTTTGCGAAGGCAGCCCCTTGTCATGAAATTAATAGAATCCAGATCTGAATCGATCCATTGACTTGATTCAAAAAATCTAGATCTATTTTATTTTCAACTTGATGTACAAGGCCATAAGGATTGGAAAAGGGCAAAAAGGGAAACGAATGGGAGGATTCGACACCTAACCTTATCATTCATCATCTTGGACCACTGGCGCACGCGGGTGTTGATGGAGGAGATGATGCAACATACCTTAGAAAGTTGTAAGGATGGGCGTCAAAGTGTAGAGTTGTGGGGGTGGCGGCTGGAGTGGATGCATAGGGGGAGGAGGGTGTCAAAGAGGGATGCTAGGGTATATATATTTGGTGCGGGATGGGTGATGATAGTATTTTAGTGGGCTATTGAGCTTGCCTTATTTACGCCTACAATTGTGTTAGCTTCTCGCACAGAAGCTGGTGCCATGTCTCCCTGAAATCCCTAAGTCGTTGCATCTCCCCATCCGATGGCTGCGATCGCCCCCGCTAAATTCTGCTTGAAGCTTCTCCTTGTTTCGATATGGATTCTCCTCAGAATTGGTAGATGACAAATATATACATGCGAGCTTCTACTTCTCCTTGACGCTTCTCTTCCCTTCCTGGCCCTTCTTCTCCATATTCCTCTAGCTCCCGCTCCCGATGCGTACGATGGCCTAGGGTTTCGCTTTTGCCTCTCCAACACGAGCCGACCCCATGGGCTCCCTCCTGGCGTTGGTTCCGGTCGTCCCAACAGGTTCCCCCCGGTGGCCGCACCCCAGCAAACGGATCCCCGCGTAGAGGTACTCGGCGGTGGGCAGTACGCACTCGCATGTATAGGTTGAGTGGAATCTAATGATCACATCTTGTGAAATGATTTTGGGCCTCAACTTTAATTTTCTAGTTGGCTACAACAATGGCTTGCCCCATAAATTGAAGGAACTGGCATATGTGTTTATTAGGAAGCAATAACAAGTAACCTATTATTGTTTATTCACACTATGTACGATCCACAAATGTAAGAATTTTGTGTTCAAAACATTTTGTGAAAATATTATTGTCAACAATAAGTGATGTATGTATTATTTGAAAAACCCATCACTTGTGCATAAATCATCACCTGTTTTGCAAGAAGTGTGAGATAAACTAGCTAGGTGCACTCGATGAACTATATCAAGTAATCCTAGGTAATACCGGCACTGACTTTATTGGTTTCATGTACAAGGAGATTGTTGTGAGATTTTTGAAGCTATCCGTGATTTTTTTAATTCTCATATGAGGTCTTCAGCTTTTCATATAAGATCTTGAAGAGGGGTTTGTATTTTATCTTCGGTTCCTTCAACCTTTCACTTTTTTTGGGTACTTGGTCACCATTTACTTTAATCATATTAACAAGGTGATTTTTATAAGTATATAATTGTAACTAGTCATTTTCATGTACTTCGACCTGTAGGTATCAGAACACTCTTTGCCCGCAGCGAACACCAGGAGCACTGAAACAGGTACGACATGGTGATTGCCCTCGAACATTTCGTCAACATTCGGTAGGCACCACAACTGACATGGATTAGGGACCTTGAGGGCTCCTTTGGATGATGGGGTGGAAAAGGCACGTGGGCCAAAGGGATTTCCTTCCTTGCACATGTCACTCCTGTCCCGCTGAGTGACAGAAACCCTGTTGGGAAAGAAATTCCTAGATACTATTTGGACAACCCAGGGATACAAATCCCGGCCAACAAAAAAAACACTCAGAAAAATCCGAAAAAAATAAAGATTTCAATAACGTGATTGCAATATGGAAAATCTGTACCATGAATAACCTTTCAACAGTACAATACACGAATCGAATAAAAAAGGTCAATTACTTTACTAATTCAAAGCACAGATTCTTATCTTATAGAATAAGCAAACAAATAAACTTCGATCTTACAGAAAGCTGGTCATCACCATTGGCTTCAGATGAATTTGTTAAACTCAAGAAAACATACAAGAGTCTATTTTTACGACAAAACTATACATTACATTAGTCTTACTACAAAATTAAAGAGAATTAGCGACTTAACTCCACTACAATCTATCCCACACAAGCCACATCAGCGGGCCTGAACATATAGAATCAGCCCTGCAGTTAGATGAAGAGAAACTTCACTATTAGTCGATGCAATGTAATATTTATAAATAGTGCAATGTAAACTCAGACAAACTAATTCATATGCTTGTTTTTATTGGCAAGTTTCTTGTCTTAAGGAGAGGGCTTTGCAAAGGATAACGTTTTTATAATATAGCCAAAAGTATCATTCTTCTATATGCAAACTAGATTAGAAACTTTGCTCGTACAGCTATACACTTGTTGCAATGTTGTTCAGTGCTTCTTGTTTGATGGTGAATAAATACACCTGTTGCAATGAACTTTGCTTCCTGTTAGAAACTGTTGAGCACTGTAAAATTAGTCATTTGAGCTAGTACGTGCTAAATTAATGAAAGCTTATTACTTTTCAGAGTTCTGTAACAAATGAATGGGGAAAAATGGAACACACGATGATTTCTCAACTATTGTAAAGAAGATTCAGCTAGCTGCATTTGCTAAATCCTAGCAACATATACTAGTATGTACTCTGTTTCCAAACAAAGATGCAAACCTCTGTTTCCAAAGGCAAACGGAGGGACAACAACTAGCTGAACAACTCCTATAGACTATTTGATTGACAAACCATGAAGCAATCTGTAGATATAGGCATGCAACATTTCAAAAAAGAAAAAAAAAGATGCAGACATGCAGCATGTCAGAGCACAGCTAACTTTAGAACAATGATGAAAACTACTAACTATTACGTCAAGGGGATCTGATGATTTTTTTATAAGCTATAAACAAGTTACTGTAACTCAATGACAACTTCAAATGAAAATATTACATAGTTTGCAGCCAAATAATGGTATGTGCTACAGCTACAACTATTACTGACTAAAGTGATCTAGCCCATCTAAATTACTTTCTAGAAATGCAGAATCGAACTAACACGAAGCTGATACAAATAAGATGCCAAGAAAAACTGAAAATAATATATATGACCTGCAAGCACTGCTGCAGCATATGAGCGAGCCTCACGTGTGTTGGGCCAGTAATTTCCTCGTATCTTGGACCTGCAACCATACATAAACATCTTCCTTGTTTGCTAAACAAAACAAGATGTGTTTTTAAGAAATCAATGACTAAGCCCTTTAATTTGAATGGCGAAAATAAATCAGCAGCTTTTGTAACATATGCTTCCTTGTTTGCTAAACAAAACAAGATGTGTTTTTAAGAAAACATCCGGTGGGAAACCCAACCCAGAAGAAGACACTAGCTTAGAGCTCTTAAACAAGAGAAGAAAGTGGATAAACACTACACACTAGGGGGAGGGGAAAAGGCAAAACCCACTAGTACTTAGTAGCTCAAAGTTTGAAAAAAAGGAGAGGTAGAAATAAATCTGAAAACACATCGACCTACTGTAAACTCATGTATACTATCTCGGTTCTTGGACAATGAAATAGAGACAGAAAAAAACACACCGAGAAAAAACAAATCAATAAACGCTGAGAAAAAAATCAGTCAATGATGTTCTAATCTACGCATTCAGTCATTGACCTAATGTTCAGCCAAAAAAATTCTCAGCTCACTTTAACAACCAGTCGCTGCAGCTAACAAGTGAAGGAAGCAAATCACCTACTACTAGATCGAGCTATTGAATTAAAGAACCAATACCACAAACGCCATGTCCAAGAACCACAACTAAAACCATCATCCATTCATTTGATTTGATTCAAGAAGTTGCCAAAACTAGCAGATCTAATGAGGAACTCTCAAAATAAGAATGAAACGCTCAGCCTGTGCATACCTGTGCGTAGAATGCACGAACGAGGTGGCCAAGGACGTAGCAGCCACAGGCGGCGGCGGCAGCGGCGTGACGAGGGTGGGAACGATCCAAGTCGGAGTAGGATCAAAGATTGGCGGCGGCGACGGCGGCGACGGTGTGGCGAGGGACTGGGACGACGACGGCGGCGCAAGCGATGGAGATGGCGGCGCTCAAACCCTAGCCGCCATGCTTTCCTGGGTGAGGCGATACAGAAGTAGCGAGGAGAGACCGAGCGAGCGTCGAGCAGACAGGGAAAGAAATAAACGGGTGCGAAGTTTTTTTTCTCTCCCGTCGATTGACTAGGACGGGTCTAGAAACCACGCGCATTATCTGACTCGCGATGGATTCCAAACGGGTACCGGGTTTAGACGGAGAAAGAAATTCACACGAGTTTTTTCACCCACGTATCCAAAGGAGCCCTGAGGTTGGATCGGGCCATCGGGGTAAGGGAGCTGAGCAACTAAGACGCCAGTGATAGTGACATGTGAACTTGTGGATTTTGGGTCAGTGCAGCTTGGACATTTGTCGATAGTTGGTGGGAGAAGTGTGCCAATGTTGATGTCCGATAGACATCTTTGTAAATGAACGAGCTATTGTGGTCGGTGTGGCAAGCATGAAACCCACAGTAAAGCCCAAAGCCATACCGTGAGTCCATGAGTTGGTGGGCGTGTCAATGTTGACATCCCGTAGACATCTTTGAAAATGAACGATTTATTGCGGTGTGGCAAGCCTAAAATCCACAGTGAAGCCCAAAGCCATACCGTGAGTCAATGACAGCCTCCGAGGCATGAAAGGATATAGGATTTGTGGGCTAGATTGCACCAAAATGTTAAGTCCTTTCCATTTTGAACTAGCTAGTTGGCTTACCTTGCGCACATTTACTGCTCCTTCAGTTCCACTTCCACAGAAAAAGAAAAGAAAATTCTACTCCTTCAATTCAACCTCTGTATGTATATGTTCATATATGAGCACCACACACCAGAAATGAAAGGTATGGGTCAAACTATATGTACTACAGATAATAAACACATGTGGTGGAAATTATATATGTCAAGCTATTGATATCATATTTTTTTGGAGTATGTAGCTAACAACATTCATACATCACGAATAAAATTATGTTTTCCAAAAAAAAATGTATTACACATATTTTCCATTTAGGGCATGTTTATTTCATGAGAAATTTTATGGTACTTGGAAAAATCTAGATCCACTCATTTAAATAGATCTAGTGGTTATAAAATAAGAACAACCAATATAGAAGAACTTAAGTTGTGGACCAGAACCTATAATACGTGGGCCAGGAACCGATTCCAAATTTAACGTAAAGGGTACAATAGTATTTTTCACAATCTTACGAGCTCGTCGTCGTCTCTACTGTGCGCTCTCTCTCTCTCTCTGTTCTTATCATATCCTGTAGTTCTAACTTTCCGTCTCCTTTTTGGGGCTGCTTGCTACCGAGTCGTCACCGTCCCTACCTCGCCGGCCAGTAGCTCCTTGTACAGGAAAGAAACATTCCAGCAGCTGCATGTCGTAAAAATAATATTATAAGGGGACCATATCACCAAATACTTCTCTGTTTTCTGATGAACTTCTCTGCCACAATATATAACTTCTGTGTTTTCTGATGAAGTTCTCTGCTACACAACGAGATTCTCAGGGGACGTTTGGCAAAGCTCCACAGAGCGGATTCTCAGGGAGAATCACTCTCTGGCTGTCAAACATGTTTCTCAGCGAGAAGTGATTATTTACTGATTCTGTGAAGTGATTCTCTGAAATAAACTAGGAGGCTGAGAGCTGGAAAAAGTAGGTTCACCTGATTCTGTGAAGTGATTTTTTATCCTGATTTTAAGAGTTTAGTCTAAAGAAGAATCAAAGAGAATCTACTTTCAACCACAGAATCACTTCATCAGAGAATTTAAAAGCATAACTGGAGAATCAGGGAGCACACACCTCTCCTAAACAGGCCCTGAGGAGACAGGGATCCCACGGATGCGATTCGAGCAACTTGGGTACCTCCGTCACAAAAACTAGTGTAATTCTAGTTCCATCTTTAATCCAATTAACTAAATTTTAAATAACTTTGTATATTTATTTATGACGCTAGCTAGGTAGTTATATAATAAGAATATATTTTATGATGAACCTATTGATATATAGTGAGTGATTTGGTATCATAAAGTATTATATAAATCAGAAAAAAAAATTAACATGGTTTAAGGCAGTACTATCCACTATATGCTGGAATTCGTTCTTTTTGGAACGAAGTGAGAGTGAGGAGGAGCGGCCGTGTTGTCGTCATGCCACTCGCTGCTAAGTGAAGTTCTCGGATCCGCAGCTGCGGCGGCATATTCGTTGGGGTCCTGCTTTTTATTTGGCTTTGTGTAAAGGTGGTCATATTTTCAGACGTGTAGCGCGTTTAGCATTTCCTATACCATTCGTAAGCGAAAATTATATATTTGAGACTCTAAATAATACGCTTTCGAGATCTAATTGACTAGGACTCTAGATATCCACTTCGTAAAAATAATCTTATAAACGCTGGACTCTTGATTCTCTTGACATTTGGTTTATTTCATATTTTTTTTCTAATTATTAAAATATGTGTATTTACTATCTAAAAGGATATTTTTGCCCTTCTATGTTTTATTAAGCTCAGTTTGCGTCCGATGAGTTCTCAAAAACAAACGAGCCAGGTTCCTCGGCGCCTGCCACAGTCGAGGCTGGCCGGCCGCCGCCTTGGCTGGTCGGCTGGGTGGCCAATGCCTTGGCCGGCTAGGTGGCCGGACCACAGCCACAAGGATCGCGGGACGACGCCGCGTTCCCCGTTCCTGGAATTTTCGTTCCGGATCGCGGGACGGGGACGGTGTGGGTACGTCGCAGGGACGTGCTTGGATCGTGAACCGGATGAAGAGAAGAAGAGAAGGAGACGGCGTACCCGCGACAGCCTCGGACGACGGTGGCGGCGGTGGGTGGCCTCCCGACGTTGGACGACAGCGGAGGACCGGAGGTGCTAGGATCAATCGGCCCAGCCAGCCCACGATGGACGGTGGCACGCGAGTCCTCTTCGCGTCAAATGGCGACGTGGGCATTGAGTCGAGCGGAGCGGCCCGCCATCCCACGACGAACGGCGGTGGCGCTGGGACCTGGGAGTCGAGCGGCGGCGCTGGGACCTAGGAGTCAAGCGATGCTCGGATCGACGGGTGAAAATGATGGCAGCCCAGTAATCTTCACATCTAACGTAAATGGGCTTCCAGCCCAAGAGTGAAATAAATGACATGATCTATTTGAGGCTTTCAGGTGAACGTATGCTATGGAAACCAGGTTCCATGAAAACTATGAAAACTCGCACGTGGATCGCTGGATCTAAATCCAATGGTTATGGCTAATAGTACTGTGTACCTGTGTTGGCTATATATATTAGGGAGAGAACAATGGGAGGGGTTAATTGCTAATCTCCACCATTAGCCATAGCCATCGGATTTAGATCCAACAATCCACGTGCGAGTTTCCATAGCATACGTTCCCTTTATCTATATAATTACTATATAATTTTAACTTTGCGAATTTTAAATTCAGACTTATATAATATAATTATCAATCTATAATATATATGATTTATAGCCACGTTCCGGATATATCGTTTCGATTATTTAGGAATCATGGTTCCATTTACGTACTAAACGTTCCAAAGAAAGAGGTATACCCCTATATATAAAACCGAAAATTTAAAATTATCGATCCACGTACCATGTACCTTGTACCTGTATACCGGGAACATTTGTGACTGTGGGCCGGACAAGACCAGAGTCCGGCACAGCCTGGCCTGTGCGCGGCGGGGCAAGGCCAAGGGCACCGCGGTCAGGCTAGAGGCTAGAGACGGCAGGCACAGCCAGGCCTGAGGGCGTGAGGACTGAGGTAGGCAAAGTAGTGCGTCAATGACGATTGCTGATGGACGATTGGTAGCGCAGTGTCACGACGGCAGGAACGATAGGATGAAACGAAACGTCGCTTGGCCATGGCCGCTTAGGGCTCTGCTCTGCTCGGTGGATCACATGATACGTACATAGAATAGGACCAGAAGGAACATGCGACTTGGGCTGATTTGTTAATTGCTATGTGCCTTCAAATGCTTATTATACCAAATATAAAATTATATGTACTAATTACCTATATAATCGTGGGCCCCCTAGCTCCATGGGCCCTGGCGGTCGCACCGCCTGCCCTCACCTTAGAGCCGGCCGTGATAGCAATTGTCTAAGGTATCCCTGTGTTGCATGTGTACGTTTCGATGTTTTTGCAATCGAACAAATACGAAATTTGAAATTTATAATTTTATAAATTATAAATTAAATTCAAAAAATACTTGAATGCAAAAAAAACTAAAAAATAACATAACAATTCGCAGTGAATATTTGCGTTGATTTTTGCATAGTACTCATCCGTTCAAACAAATAGGTCCATAAAAAGTGATGATCTAGTACAAAAATCATATACCATGATATATTCTAATCTCTACCCGCGGGAGGATTGGCGCCCTCCCGCGGGTTGGGTTACTATAGTTTTTTTTTTGCTTTTTTCCTTTTCTTTTACTTTTTTCTACTTTTTATTTTTTTCTTTTTAAGATTTTTGTAGGCATCTTTTTCTATTAAAAATCGGTGCGACGATAGCGCGTCTAATAATACAAACTCTAATTGTGGAACGGCGCTCTCCTAATACTTGCGTGCGTTTTATACTTATACGGCCAATGCCTTTGACGAGACATGTAAATATCTTTTTGAGCAAGTCGCATGGCGGTATAGTGACTGATATATTTAGAGATTGTTTAGATCTAAGTTAAAAAGTTTTGGGATGTCATATTAGGTGTTTAACACTAATTTAGAGTATTAAATACTATTAACAAAACTAATTGCATAAGTGGAGAATAATTTGTGAGGCGAATTTATAAGTCTAATTGTTAATAATTATCAACTATATTATCAAAACATGAATTTATTACACTTAAAAAATTAGTCATCTCGCAAATTATTTTAAATTTATGTAATTAATTATTTTTTAGTTTATATTTAATACTCTATGTAAGGTCAAAACATCTGATGTAATAAGTGGAAAATTTATAGGGTAAAAACTAAACACATTTGTATTGTTTAGGCCGATCAAATTTTTCGTATGTCCATACACAGCAGAACAGAGGCACTTATGAGACTTTGACAATCATACCAATAGCAGGCGTGGCGAAGCGCGCTAACCACCCTTGTTATAATACATGGGGGAAAGAAAAGTCACGCAACAAGAAAGGCGCAGCCGCAACTGATGGGAAAAAAATCAGCTAAATCAGTTAATGACATTCTGTGTAAATTCGTATGAAGTAAAGGGGTCATATGTCGTGGGCATGGAATTAAATAGCCCGCTATTTGTGCCGCTATAGCCTGAAATAGCTTGAAAAAAATTGTGCCGCTATTTGCGTTCATGCACAATTCTGCCGCTAAAGTCCGCTAATTACAATTTATAAAACGCTAAACACTTTAGCTTTAACTCGCTATTTAAAACCATGGTCGTGGGTCTTTTGAGGGAGTCGGGTGAAACCACTTTTTTTTGGCTTATTCTCATCTTAAAGCTTTGTGAGAATACGTTTTATCGGTGGAGTCATTCCTTTTTTATCTCGTTTAGCTAAAATAGCTCTAAACAACTCTTGAAGCTGGGGAAGAAGCCCTGCCAAAACGGGGTCTAAATAAAGGATAGGCAAAGGCTCAAGAGCCACCCTAGCAAAAGCTAGCCCCATGAAAGCGGTGAGAACCTGGCCAGAGCATCGGAATCCATGAATGACCTTGACCTTGACCCCACTTCAACACTCACCCTAAATTCCATATTCCATAATTTATATCGAAATTTGAATATGCCAATATTGAATCTCTATATTCTTCGAGCCTTATTTATTTAATATATAATTTCCCCAGGGGGCAATGAATTAGGCAACATCCCACCGCATACTCAAACACTAGAGGCATCCCAACAATCAGTAGGAATAATTGCCGTAGTATTGCATTGCATGACTTGGTAGCAAGATTCCCCGCCTCTTAACGAAACACATGCTAAGCATGTTCGAGGAGAAAAAAACTTGGTTGGGACATTTGAACGTGCAGTGTTCATATGATTGACGTAATTATTGTTTCATTCCATGTACGTTTTGCCAGTAAAAAGATGTTGGTACGCGCAGATATCATGCTAGCTAATTGTTTCAAGAAGAGGCTTAGGTTTCAGAAGGCCACACCACACAGAATGGCAAGAGGAATTAAACCTGCTAGTTTTCACAGAGGATTTCAAGAAGAAGAAGAAAAAACTGTATATAACAACATTCAAAAGAAAGGTTTTCGAAAGAAAGGATATTTAAAAAGGAGCCAGGCAACTGAAATTCTACAATAATGAATATAGACCATCCATATATAGGGAGCATATTTGACTTCTCCAGTTCAACCTCTGTTCGTCCATTGTCACCAGAAATGCAAGGCACGGCCACAATTATTAAATTAAAGTACTACAAATTTACATATAATAACATGATGTGGGGAAGTTATTTATCTAGCTAATGACATTAATTATATTTAGACATCAGCATAAAATTCACGCAAGCCTGACACTGCTAATCTGTATAAAATATTTTCCTCCATATAGAGAGAGTATATATATACACGACACGAGGAGAGACTATCACAGACAGCTGAGGTTAACTTAACTCTACATATATATCATCGTCTCCAAGCTAGAGAACATATAATCCTTGTGCATGGATCAACAACGAGCCAACAACAACGATGATGATGACGACGACGACGACAACAAGGACGGCACGCTGGGCTGAAGTGCAGCTAGCGGATCGGAGGGACCAAATCCCACATCCTCCTCTGCTTCTGGATGAACTTCTCGGCCTCCCGGTCGATATTGTTGGGGCCACCAACAGATGGCGTGGAGACCTTGCTCTGAAACTGAAACCGTTCGATCTTGTCCACCTTCTGCACCGGCACTTCCCCGCCGGCCGCCTTGCTCGCACCGGCACCGGCACCGGCACGGCCAACACCGGCGCCCTGAGGAGGAGGAGGGATGTTGCTCCAGCGGCCGAACATCTTGTCTTTCTTTTTTTCTTTGTTGTTAGAGTGCACGGTTACTTCTAGACCCAAACGGATCTGTTAACTGAAGAATGCGGAAGTATAACCACCATAGAAGAAAATACGCAAACGAGAACGACACCAAGACACGATGTTTTTTAACGAGGTTCAGTGATGTGCCTAATCCTCGGGGCATGACTACGGGCGCTCCTCCCCATAAAACAGCAGCTACATCGGCATCCGGGCGATCCCGCGGCCTCGCCGCCACCCAAACCAGCCGCCAAGTCGTCTCTCGGTTACAACAGGGGTTGCCTCATATATTATGGCCCCCTAGGATACAGAGTTCGACTCCAACTCTATCCTAGCCCCTAACACAACTCAAGTCCAACTGTAACCGGATTATACACATATTCGACACATATCTAACAAACTCCACCTTGACGAATATGCACGCCATCTTGAAGTCGTCCATGCACGAACCTTCGTGTACCCGAACTGAGTTGTTGCCTTCACACCTCCACACGAGCTGTCCGACAAGTCTGATCGCAGACCCACCGCAAACAAGAGACTCCGCTATACCTGCAGCATCATACTTCATGACTCCATCTGCAGTTGTACACCCTTCTCTTTATCACTCAGTCTCTCTTGAATAAAATTAGATTCATCTTCAGCCCTGACATGTCTGACTCCTAAAGTACATCTACTCCTATTCGACAACACACGGGCTAACTGAATCCAATATCATACTCAACCTGACTATATATGTGACACTGAGAATTTCACAACCACTATCTGAGTCTCATATGAAAACTGACATATTAGCTTGCTCTTCTTTTCCACTGCATTGCTACGTCCGACGTCTTACACCGTAGCCTCCTGCAGAACTGGACCAATCAGATTACTCTAGTTGCAAGTATAGATATCAGTCGTCTATACTTCCTTCCAACTTAGCCCTACGTCTTTCGATCCCACGTACGACTTGAATCGATCCACGTACCTTGCTGTCTTAGAAGCACACAAACTCCTCCAATACAAAACCGCATCTTGAGTTCGCACCACGTGTCGCCACGCCACAGAGAACAAGGAACTTCATCAGCCGCCACGCTCCTACGTCGTCCTCGCTGATCCCATCGTCGTCTCTGCCTCACGATATGACTAGCATGACACCGCTAGCCTCTCCGCCATAGTCGCGCCGCTCACAAGTCTCGTCGACCGTCCTGCCGCTTGCACACGATAAAATCAACCCGCTTGAGCGTCGTCCTGTTCATCTTCAACCGTCATAACAGTCATGAACAACTTCGATTGCTATTGATCTTGCAATCTTCCGTGGACTTCCCTGGATTTTATAGAGGCTGAAATCAGAACGTATGCATAGGACCAAACCGAACATGACTCTACCGCGTTTCTGATTTCCTTTTTTTTTTCTTTGTTCTGAATTTTCCGTGACATGAAGACCGTATACGATCCGTATCCAACCATGCATGCACAATCAACACACCTCTGGGCCCACATGGTAACCAAATTGTCACACGCATGTATACCTTTTTCTTCAACTGAAATAAAGAACCACCATGCACGTAACGTAATTGATCATGTGGCCTACGGAGTATGTTGCAAGCCCGCATGTACTGATCCGAATCAGCTACCTCGTACGTAGCCTACCAGGAGTCCAGGAGATTAACTGCCGTAGGGAACGAAAAACATATCGAAGAAGCAAAACATCAAACCGCATGAAATTCTCCTTGCCGATCCTTCCAACTTCTGTTCCTGTACCGATAATGTACCTTAAAAATCACCTGGTCACAGGCTCGCCGTAGAGATATGATGTCACATAATCCACGAACAAAATGTCTCTAAGATACCCATAGTCCACCGTGGCTTTCACCATCACCATCGTTGCTAAGGCCGCAACGATCACTCCGATCAAGATCCAAATTCATCCATCCGATCACGAGTCAAAGTCGTCGTCTTCATCCACGACGTCTTCCAGCCGCACCGTCGAACCTGGCCGTCACGTCTGACCGACCCCTATCGAACAGTAGCCACCAGCCGCTATCAACCCGATCTCCACGTCTGGACAGATCCCTGTTGATTGCAGCCCATTGGACGGTTCGAGCCACCCGCTCGAAGTTTCCAACTCCACCGATCGAGTCGTCGATCGCCGTCATGCTCCACCTTGCGCCATGTCCTTCTCCGGACATACCCGTGCAAGCCTTTGCGCGGTGTGAAACATATCCATCGCACCTCTTTGATCTTCTTCTATGAATCTGGCTCTGATACCACTTGTTAGAGTGCACGGTTAGTTCCAGACCCAAACGGATCTGCTAACTGAAGAATGCGGAAGCATAACCACCATAGAAGAAAATACGCAAACGAGAACGACACCAAGGCACGATATTTTTTAACGAGGTTCAGTGATGTGCCTAATCCTCGGGGCATGACTACGGGCGCTCCTCCCCATAAAACAGCAGCTACACCGGCATCTGGGCGATCCCGCGGCCTCGCCGCCACCCAAACCAGCCGCCAAGTCGTCTCTCGGTTACAACAGGGGTTGCCTCATATATTATGGCCCCCTAGGATACAGAGTTCGACTCCAACTCTATCCTAGCCCCTAACACAACTCAAGTCCAACTGTAACCGGATTATACACATATTCGACACATATGTAACATTTGTGAGCTAGGTACCGAGCTCTCGTTGTTTGTAGTGTGTGAGTCGTCCGATGGTGCAATGGCTGACACGGCGAGGTCGCTCGCGTTTATATAGCTGTTCACCTACCTCAGCTCTTGGCTTCCTAGCTTTAGCTGAAGTTTCGCTGCGGCTGCGGCACGGCATCTTCGTTGCAACAATCAATATAATCTTCTGCTTTAATTGGCTAATAAAGCTAGTAGCTACTACCTCATGCATGCATTCTAATTAGTAACAATCTATATAAGATACTCTCTCCGTCTCTGAATAAATAGATTTCTAAAGTTGTTCTAAGTCAAACTTTTTGAATTTTTACCGAATTTTTGGAATAATACGTCAAGATTTATGATATATTTTTATAATATATTTATTTTATATCATAAATATTTTTACTCTTTTCTATAAATAAGATAGTGATTGATGCATCGTGATGAATCTATTCATCAAATTTAGCAGAATGGCTTTATTTATCATACTGTAACTAATTATTAATTTATGAAAAATAAGATGGTGATTGATCACCTCATTCTATTCTATAAATAAATAAACCACATAAAGTAAGAAAAAGTCAGGTGGTGACCAACCACCTCGTTTCACCACCGTGTGTTTGGTTTGGGGACCAAGCGGGTTGGGTTGGGTTCAACCTAGTTTTCTGGAATGAGATGAACCCAGCTTGTGTTTGGTTAAGGGGTTGGGTTGAACCCAATTCTTTGTTTGGATAGAAGGATGGAGAGGGATGTGATGATGATATTTTAACACCGTTAAACAGTAACCATCAGTGGGGCCCACCTATCACCCACCTTATTCCAGTCTTATCTTCTTCCTCCGATCTCCCGAATCCGCATCACACCAAATCCGCATTGCACCGCCCACCACCGCTCGCGCCCTACGGCTGCTCGCCGGAGCCGCTCCCCCGCTCTCCCCACCGAGCTCGCACGTCATGGCCGCGGTCTCCCCGAGCTCGAGCCCGACCACCGCGCCGGCAGCCGGACCTGCGCGTCGCCTGCCCTGCCAGCGCCCCTCCCCACCGCGTCGCACCACCGGCTGTCGGCCCGCCCTGCGCGTCTCCTGCACCGTCGGCACCCCGCCCCACCGCGTCGGCGGCCGCCCTGCTCGTCGCCCTGCCACTCGTGCGAGACGGAGGAGAACGACGTTGGAGTGGGTTGCGCTCGTCCCCTCGAATCGAGCGGACCACGCCAACCCGCATCTCAGGGGAATCTCCCAACCCGGGTTAACCCCGCTCCACTCATCCCTCCATCCAAACAGCTGGTCACCTGGGTCGAACCCGGGACAACCCGGGATATCCCGCAAACCAAACACACGCTTAACAGGACGGATGTGGACAAATGGAACTTCAGATAAAGGTGTGTTGCTGCGTTTCTTTTGGAGGGGCGCGGAGGTAGCGATTTTCTCAGACGGCACCATCAGGATAACTTGTGACGTTTTATTTTATTTAGTGACGAAAAGAGGCAAAAAAAAAAAGTGTTCAAGAGAAGAGGAATCCAAAGAGGAAAGGAGGAATTGCACCGGGACCTGGATTCAATTATATTTGCATGTGTCCCATGGACCCTTAATAATCAGCATCTGAAGTAGTAAACTAATTTACTGCATGCTGCGCTAGATTAATACAATCGAACAGCTCTACTTCGCTGCCTGGTGAAACAGGTCTTTAAGGTCAGTCTCAATGGAGTTTTATGGGAGGTTTCATGCACATTAAATAGGCTGCCACATCAGTTTTTTTGCATAAAACTAGAAGGAGAGAGAACAGAAAAGTTTCATCCCCATGAAACCTTTGAGCGTTGTTTCCAAAATGGTGAAACCATGGTGAAACCCCCATTGAGAGCATTATTATGTTTCATCTCATACAACACACACGGTTCGAGGAAGAAAAGAAGAGAGAAGGAGGAATCGCGGGGCCGCAATGCATGTGAAACTGTGCACTGAAACTGTACAGCATTGAGAAAGAGATCTATTTCATCAGTGATTTCATTCGTCTTGGAAATCGAGACATGAAACTGTGCCTTGAGACTGGCCTAACAAGACTTTCGCTCTACGAGTAGCGCCACTTGTGAAGCTGATGCTATTTTAGAAAAACATTTGTAAAACAAATTATCAAAGTAGACAGGACAAAGGGACCTCTTTATGATGCTGAAAAGGCTATGTCAAACTAAACCTTTGGTACTGGAATCTGATTAGATAATAAGATATTTGACCAGATAAAAAAAACACTTGATCTCGGCTACTAATTGTAACTATCTATCCATGAATTCGACACGCCATCAATTTAAATATGCACTACTCAACTTCTATGCGAATCAAGAGAAGTGCAAATGTATGTAGATGCGCCCTGTAAAACCTAACCATTACATAATAATAAAATAAGATTAAAGGTTCACAAAATCATCCGAGCATCGGCGAGGTGATCGTGGCGCGTTAGGAAGGACCAGCTGAGGTGAGAAGTAGGCACCATCATTGTCAAAGCCGGTGCGTGGGACGCTGACACTGGTGCATCCGCCCTCCATGGTGGGTTGGGGTGCAAGCGCAGTGGTGGCAGCGCCAGGTGCGAGGTTTGTGGGCGCGATGACCAGTCAAGGAAGACACGACAACCAAGCGCGAGAGGACGGGGGAGCATGGAGTGTGATGGCATGATGTGCGCTAGCAGGGAGGACGCTACTGGGTATTAATGAAAGATGAGGTGGATAGTGAGTAGGACCGTAGGAGATTATGATGTGGATATCTTGCATGTTAAGATGGAACTTGTAGTTAGGATTATTAGCTTTATAAGAGATATTTAGGTAAAACTATAGATTTCCTTTTCTTTTATCAATTTTAGAGGCAGATCGATATTCTAAGCATGGTGCCTCTAAGTATGGTTCCTCTAAAAATTCCATTTTTTAGTCAGAGTTGACAACCCACCTACATAGATCTTATGGCAAAGGCCAGGTCAAGCCACCTGTGCAAATCCTCTATGCTAATGTCGGAAATCCTTGTTTGTGCTAGTGCTCTAGAAAAGAAAACTCTACCCATTTAAGAAACCTTAAATCTACCCTCACATATCTCATGGTGTCTCTCTCGTCATGCCTCCATTATCTCTTCAAATCTCTGGCCACTTTTCCCACCACACCTCTCTCTCTCTCTCTCTCTCTCACACACACACACACACACACACACTCCATCTCCATCTACGTACATCTGCATCTCTTCATGTCTTCTTACCCAGTGTATTTCCCTCTCCAAGGCAGTGTGATGCAACAGCTTGCTTTGGGCAAGGGTGGCACAAATGCAAATGGTGTGTCTAGGCGTGGAAGGGGTGACGAGCTTAGGCGAGTGTAGGATGGAGGAGGCATGGATGTGGTGATGGGCCCATCCATGGAAACATAGATGCAGTTCAATTCATATCGAGGGAGCTTAGATAGTGGTGAGATCCCTCCATCCATCTCTCTCTCTCTCTCTCCGTTGATATTTCTCCCCAAATGGACAACATGTGCCAGACGGTGAGCCTCCCCTCATGTCCTCTCCTTCAATCTCCTCATTGGGTGGTACCCACGCAGCAGAGGGTGGCGGTTAGGAGGGCGACTTCCACTTAGTGTACAACATGTAGGATGGACGACATGGTAGGATCGGAGGGCCGCGAGTCAGTCATGAGAAGGGTGGGCAGTGTAAGTAGGAGGGACACTTGGAGGTCATCGTGGTCTATATCTGTTTTCCCCGTCTAGAGCTCCTACATAAATTTTGTTTTATAAGGTGCTCTTGAGCGCAAGTACATTGTCGATTCCATCACAACACAACATTAGTTGCTCTAGACAACAATAAAGACCGCAATAGCAGAAGTGGAAACAACATGCCCATAAAAGCTCTAGACATTTTTTTATTTGTTTACAACATACGAGTAGTAAATAAAATGATCCATTGGCTTCAATCAAACATCGTGGTGTCGGAGATCATATCCACTCCGGTACAATAGTAGGTAACTTAGAAGGGGAACAATTGGCTTCAATCAAACATCGGGGGGGGGGGGGGGGGGGGGAGATCATATCTACTCTAGTACAGTTAGTAGGTAAGTTAGAAGGGGAACACAAAAAAACTTTACGTTTTGTTGATTTATTGTGCGATGATTTTATTGAAAAAGATCATTCTCGTGGTATATTTTCCACTCAGGACTGGATATCCATTCCAGGTATTATACTGGTGGCTTCAAAGGGTATTCATGTTTGACATATGCTAGCTCTGACTGAAATCTTTGGAGATGATTCCATATTACAATTTGGTGGAGGAACTTTAGGACATCCTTGGGGAAATGCACCTGGTGCAGCAACCAATCGTGTGGCTTTAGAAGCCTGTATACAAGCTCGTAACGAAAAGCACGATCTTGCTCGTGAAGGTAATGAAATTATGAAAGAAGCTTGCAAATGGAGTGCTGGACTAGCCGCAACTTGTGAAATATGGAAGGGTTCAAATTTGATACTTTCGTTGTGATATATATATATATATATATATATATATATATATATATATATATATATATATATATATAGAAGTAGATAAAACTAGATATAAAGAAGTTTCACTCATCACTCTTATTGGTGACCGGAACAAGTAATACACGTACATACATGGGATCTTAACAGCAAGGGTCAACTCTAAAATACTATTATGCGATGTGTCCATATACATACAATATAATGATGCTTCTTGCATGCATGAGCTGGACGACCCTGATCGAGACCATGTATGTCACGCCGCCGACGGCGGCCCGCCGGGCTTTTGGCGGTGGAACCACTGCTTCCTCTCCCTGATGAACCTCTCCGCCTTCTCGTTGATGTCGTCCTCCGCCGCCCCTCGCGGAGGACGACGGCTGCCGCCGCCGTAGATGGTGGGCCTGGATATCAGGTTGTGGAACTCGATCTTGTTCACCTTCTGCACCGGCACCTCCCCTACGACACCATCAGCGCCAGCACCGGCACCGGCGCCGGTGCGGGCCGCCGCCGGAGCTGCAGGGTTGTTCTTGCCGTTGCCCCAACCCCAACGATTCATCTCCTTCCTTTCTTCTTGCTAATGACCTATACTACTGGTTATCAGATGCTCGTCCGGCCGGTTTGCTGCTGGTCGATCTGCTAGTTTGTCGTCTTGAGACGACCTGACCTCCGTTTATATAGGCGGCAGCAAGCCCATCCAGTGATCCTGTAATTATTGAGTTGGGGTGATCGTCGATGCTATAGCCTCCTGCTCCTGCACACTTCTTGGACGACGACGCACGTGTTCTCACTCCCATCTCATTTCAGGTCGTCTCTGATTGCTTCGGATAAGGCCATGCGTGTCTTCGTCAGTAGTGAGTATACGTAGGTGCGATGCTTGGGCAGCTTTTGTGGAGTCTCGTCTCGTCTCAGTCTCTCTCTCTCTCTCTCTCTCTCTCTCTCTCTCTCTCTCAGATGGCTGGCTGCAGTTGCATGGCAGCTGCTGCGGCAAGGCCGGGATTGGATGGGATTCCAGCGCGCCTTCAAAAGATGCGAGAGCATCAGCATGGCTACGCTACCAAAACCACCACCAGGCCGTGCCGTGCTGCCGCCACTTTTTGCTTGCTAATAGGCGCAGAGCAGATCGAGAGTGCCCCGGCGTGTTGCGCGTTGCGCACTAAGCTAGCTATATTATTGTCTCGATCGGAACAAGAATCATCTCGATCGGTTGCACTGCACCACATTTTTTGCAAAAGGCATGCGTGATGCAACAGGAGGCATCTGATAACCAGCAACGCGTGTGTCTGGACGCATCAGGGACGATAGAGCAGTGTCGTCAGCGATGGGTACGTCGTCCGCATGCATATGGTAACCAAACCAAAGACGACGACGGTGTATCAGGACATTATGAAGGTCTATCTATATCTATATATATATATACCTTTACCTTATATATATATATATAATATAATATAATAATAAAGAGATAAAATTTCAGCCTATTTTTTTGGTCTGGTTGTTTTTTTGGTCTGGCCTATAGTTTACTTAAAAGGGAAGCAGAAGAGGACGTGAAAAAAAATTTAACAGATACTTTTCACGAACTAAATCGATTCAAATGGATTCGAATGAAAATATCATTGACTACAAAGTTGTAGACCTCTCTCTATAAGTACTGCAACTTTGATATAAAGTTTGTCGTTGATATTATAAAGTTTATCGTCACCCGACTTGGTTTGCAAAAGTTGTGAATTGTATTGTGCGCCATGCCTATTGATAGAGCGAGCTAGCTAGTCGAGCCAAATTGCCGACCGTTTGTAGAAATACCTTCATCTCTAGAGGCGGCGTCTAAAAATATGCATTTCTAGAGGTGGCTAGCTAGCAAACCCAACCACCTCTCTAAAAATCGATTTCTAGAGACGAGCGGGCCGGGATTAGAAACCATTTTTTGAGACGGATTTTGATAGAGTTAGATCTTAGGTAGAGGTAGGAGATGATCATATGAGTTTAAAGGAGGGTTTACTCCCATCACTACATCAGAATCATTCTTTGCCGAGTGCTGGCAGCACTCGACAAAGAGCCTTTTGCACTCGGCGAAGGCTTCGCCGAGTGCCGCACTCGGCGAAGAAAATATCGGCAAAGGGTTCTTTGCCGAGTGCCCGAGTGCTGACATATTTGGCACTCGGCAAAGAAAAAAATAAAAAAACCCCGAAAAAATAGGAAAATTTTTTTATTTAATTGGAGGAGGAGCCCACTGGGCAGCGCCCACTCGTCGTCCTCGAAATCGCAAGTTCTACTATTTTTCACACAATTTTCTCTCACGCAGTCTGCAGGAATCGAACTCACGACCTCTCGTTCGCGCGGAGCTTCCTCTACCACTGCACTACACACTCTGCACTACACAGTCATATACGTTCCATCTCCGTTTCGATTACCCATATATTATACTAAACCGTGTATAACTTGCTTATTTGAGGCCCTAAACGAATTCAAATCAAAAAGTTGTAAACTACAAAGTTTTCTAACTTTTCAAGATCTACAACTTTTATTTTGATAGTTTTTCCATCCGAGGTCGTTTATAAAAATTTGAATTTCAAATTTTACAATTTGAAACGTAGTTTTCGTTGACAAGATGATTTCAAATTAAAAAGTTGTCAACACCAAAGTTTCATAACTTTTTGAGATCTACAACTTTCATTTTGGTCATTTCTCCATCTGAGGTATTTTGAAAAATTTGAATTTTAAATTTTTCAAATTCGACGCAGTTTTGCATAACTAGATGACTTCAAATTAAAAAGTTATCAACTACAAACTTTCATAACTTGTCAAGATCTACAAAGTTTATTTTGTTTGTTTGACTATTTGTGCATCCGACATTGTGGTTCTAATATTATTCACAAACATTATATATCACTCTTGTAGTTTTATAAACTACCGGAGAGATATATAAGATTTGTGAACGAATTTATTTTAAGTTTGTCAAATGAAGAAATCACCAAAAAATTGTTCATCTTGATAAGTTAACCAACTTTGTAGTTAAAAACTTTTTCATTAGGATTAATTTACTGCTTCAAAATGTAATTTAAAAACTGGCTTTGCCGAGTGTCAAAAAAAACACTAGGCAAAGAGCTCTTTGCCGAGTGCCACGTGGCTGGCACTCGGCAAAGGCACCTCTTTGCCGAGTGCCAGCCACGTGGCACTCGGCAAAGACCCGACCACGTGGCACAGTTCGGGGGCACATTCTTTGCCGAGTGCCACGTGGCTGGCACTCGGCAAAGGCACATCTTTGCCGAGTGCCAGCCACGTGGCACTCGGCAAAGACCCGACCACGTGGCACAGTTCGGGGCCACATTCTTTGCCGAGTGCCACGTGGCTGGCACTCGGCAAAGAGGTGCTTTTGCTTTGCCGAGTGCCACGTGGCCGGCACTCGGCAAAGAGGCTCTTTGCCCAGTGCCCGAAATTTGGCACTCGGCAAAGCTCTAGGCACTCGGCAAAGATTGATTTTCCCGTATATCAACCATTTGAGATGTACATTGTCTGACACAAAAAATTGAGATTCAAACTCAATCTAAAATTAATTGTATGAAAATGGCAAATTCAAAGGCATTTGCACTTTCCTAAGAATTTTCTCCTCCAGTATATATGCACCTAAAATTTGTCATTTTCATATGAATTTTTACAAAACGAATTTGAATATCGAATTCTGCAGCAATATACATCTATAGATGCACTCACTATACGTATATATATATTTTTTTCTAAAAGTATTTTCAAGATTCTACTGAGTAGAGGGTTTGCACTGAATATTCTTCCTTTTGTAACGGGTTTTCTTCGCGCCGCATTGCAAAAGTAGCTTTTGGATTAATTCATCGTTATTATATTACTCTTCCCGTTGCAACTGAGTAAACCATTATGTTGCTGCATGCTGAGATTTTGTCAAAGAGTTCTTCCGAGATAAAGTGGAATTTATGCTGCCAAATTAGTTTTGTAGTAGAATCCCGATTATATAAAATAATTGGTACATTAACAACACGCGGCCTCGACAAAAAAAAATCTAAAGTACAAGATCCTATCATCATTATGCGAATATATAGCACTCCTAATTGCTGCTAGCTGTCCGGTAATTTGACACGCTAATCATAATGAATGTGTCATTTTCAACTTTCACAAGAAACAAGAGGAAAAAGGGAAACGGCCGGGGTGCAGTGCACATATATGCTAATTTATTCTGAAAAATCTAATCCAGGCACTAGAAAAAGTTTTTGGTTGCAGCACAAAATCATCCGGGGCATGATCTTTGTTACAGATGTACTCTGACCACTACGGGAAAACCAATCTTTGCCGAGTGTTTTTTTTTCGGGCACTCGGCAAAAAGCTTCTTTGTCGAGTGTCAAATAAAAACACTTGGCAAAGAAAAAAACACTCGGCAAAGATTTTCTTTACCGACTGCCGGTTTGCCTCGGACCGAGTGTTTGTTTTCTGGCACTCGGCAAAGAAAATCTTTGTCGAGTGTTTTTTTTGGCACTTGGTAAAGAGCTCTTTCCGAGTGTTTTTTTCACTTGGCAAAGCCAGTTTTTAAATTACATTTTGAAGCAGTAAATTAATCCAAATGAAAAAGTTTTCAACTACAAAGTTGTTTAACTTATCAAGATGAATAATTTTTGTTTTGGTAATTTTTTCATTTGACAAACTTAAAATAAATTCGTTCACAAATATTTTGTAGTTGATAACTTTTTAAATTTGAAGTCATCTAGTTATTGCAAAACTGTGTTCGAATTTGAAAAATTTAAAATTCAAATTTTTTAAAATACCTCAGATGGAGAAATGACCAAAATGAAAGTTGTAGATCTCAAAAAGTTATGAAACTTTGGTTTTGACAAAACTTTTTAATTTGAATCATCTTGTCAACGAAAACTAACTTTCAATTGTCCAAATTGAATTCAAATTTGTATAAACGACCTCAGATAAATGGAAAAATACCAAATAAAAGTTGTAGATCTCAAAAGTTAGAAAACTTTGTAGTTGACAACTCTTTGATTTGAATTTTTTTAGGGCCTCAAATAAGCAAGTTACACTCGGTTTAGTATAATATATGGGTAACCGAAACGGAGATGGAACGTATATGTGTAGTGCAGTGGTAGAGGAGATTCCGCGCGAACGAGAGGTCTCGTGAGTTCGAATCCTGCTGACGGCGTGAGAGAAAATTGCGTGAAAAATACCAGGATGGGCGCTGCCCAGTGGGCCCCTCCCCCGATTTAATACAAGTTTTTCTCTATTTTTTGTATTTTTTTTCGTTTTTTCTTTGCCGAGTGCCAAATATGTCAGCACTCGGCAAAGAGCCTTTTGCCGACATTTTCTTTGCCTAGTGCTGCAAAAGGCTTTTTGCCGAGTGCTACCAGCACTCGGAAAAGTCTCCTGTAGTGGACTCTCTAAGAGATCATTTTATTACTAACTAGAGGAGCGAACGAAGGGAATGCATTGCTGCTGTTTGTATGATTACTTGTTACTGTTTATTAGTCACACGTCAAAAATTAATGATGAGAGTATATATATATATATATATATACACTACAAGAAATGGTGCTTTACACGACGGTTTTTGATGATGTTCTAAGAAAGCATCATAGAATCATATTCTTCATTCGTTAAGTGATTTATATACGACGATACGAACGTCACGGATTATTTTTCCATATCTTAGCAATTGAGTGGTAGATATATGACGGATACTTTCGTTTCGTCACAGCTCAACGTCCAACATGGCGATGACGTGGCTTTTTTTTTGCATAGCGCTGATATGGCCTGCCAACATGGGCTTTGTTTTTTTTGCGTGGCCTGCCAACATGGGCCTTGTTTATTCCAACATGGCTTGTTTTTTTTGCATGGCGCTGATATGGCCTGCCAACATGGACCTTGTTCTTTTTCCAACATGGGCCTTGTTTTTTAAAAGATCTAGGATGGAGAAATCACCGAAATGAAAGTTGAAAAGCTCAAAAATTTATGAAGCTTTGTAGTTAATAACTTTTAATTTGAAATCACGTTGTCATGCAAAACTGCATTTAAATTTTGAAATTCAAAATTTTCAAAATACCTCAAATGAAAAATAGCTAAAATGAAAGTCATAAATCTCAAAAAGTTATGAAACTTTCTAGTTGATAAATTTTTATTTTGAAACCATCTTGTTAATGAAAACTACATTTGAAATTTCTCAAATTTGAAATTTAAATTTTGTAAATGACCTCGGATGGAGAAACTTTCTAAAAAAAAAGTGTAGATCTCGAAAAGTTATGAAACTTTGTAGTTGATAACTTTTTTATTTGAATTCGTTTAGAGCTTCAAACTAGTAATTTACACATAGTTTAGCATAATATGAGGGAAATTAAAATGGAATATAGACACAAATGACAAAGGGGTGGAGTGGTAGTGGAGGTTACACGCGCATGTGCGAGAGGTCGCTGGTTCGAATCTTGGTTAATGCAAAGTGCAAAAAAATCATAAAAAAATTGAAAAAAAAGATTCAAAAGATACTATTGAAGTAGATGGGTGGTGTAGCTAGCTTGTGGGGCCCCTCCCCTAATTTTTTTTAAAAACATTTCTCCTATTTTTTTGGATTTTTTTTTCGCTCAAACTTTGTCGATTATTCTATGTTGAAATGAAATGACAATCAGTGACGGCTCCAGTTGGTCCAGCAAATGTATGACGTGAGATACATGACAGATTTTCCGATCGTCATGATAAGTTAATTGTGACGTATTTTTGACTGTTTATGACTAAAGTGATCGTCATGTAAAACACTATTCCTTGTAGTGATATATATATAGGAACCTGTAGGTTTGTCGAGTGCCAAATATCGGGCACTCAGCAAAGAATGACACTAGACAAAGGCCACATTTGCCGAGTGTACGACACTCGACAAAGATGAGCATTCGGTAATGAGGCCTCTTTGCCTAGAGTCAGGCACTCGTCAAAGATGGGCACTCGGCAAATCTCGCCGGGGCAAACGACATCCATGGCCGTTATCTTTGCCGAGTGCCAGCCGTCTGGCACTCGGCAAAGAGACACTCTTTGCCGAGTGCCGACAGCCTGGCACTCGGCAAAGAACCAATCTTTGCCGAGTACCAGGCCTGACACTTGGCAAAGTGGTTTTTTTTAAGATTTTTTCCGCCAAATTTTTTTAACACTTTTCACATATCACCGTGGTCAACATGTTCAAATTGGACACTTTTTCAAAACTTTTTGTTATATTTTTTGACTTTATTTTATTTTTTTGAATTTTCCAGAAAGACGCAAGTTTGAACTGCGGGTGCATCGAATATTGGATTTTCATGATTTAACAAATATTATTCTTGTTCTTAACCGTATGTTGAGGCCAAATCCAAAAACTGACCCGAGATTTCGATCAACGTGCTCACGGGGCAACGCTTCCAAATTATGTGTGGGTGGTTTTTTAATTATAAAAAATACAAATGAATTCCGAAAATTGCGAAACTTGGTGAGATGTTGTTACATCATATGCGTATGCCGTGAAAACATTTTGAGAAAGTTTCGAGCAAGTTGTCACGTACGATGCTTACAAACCAGTACATTTCAACATGTGATATGAGATATGGTGACCCTCCTCCGCAGTCTGGGTGGCTCCCGGTGGCCCTCCTCCGCCCTATGGGTGGCCAGGTTACCTTCCTGGCCATTCGGGGTGCACCGTGTGGCCATCTGGACCTCCGCCGCCTGGGTGGCAAGGTTGGCAAGGTGGTCCTTCGGGCGGGTCGTCGCACGGGTGGCAAGGTGGGTTTCTTCACAATCTGAGCAACAAGGTGAGCAGTGATGGCCGACTTAGATTTGTCATGGACTTGTGAGATGGATGTGATGGACTTGTGATGAACTTGTGATAAACTTGTGAGCTTGTGATGCGTGGAGACTCAACGTGTGATATTTGTCTGAAATGGATATGCATGTGATATATGGATGTGTGATATATATATGCATGTGATATTTGTCTGAAATGGAATATGGATGTGTGATATATATATATTATGTTTTCTGTGTAGGAAAATGAAAACAGAAAAAATCAATTTTTCCCAGCTTTGCCGAGTGCCACACTCGGCAAAGATGCCACGGCACTCGGCAAAGCTGGGCAAATTTTCCCCAGCTCGGCCTCTTTGCCGAGTGTCGAGACCATGACACTCGGCAAAAAGGGCCTCTTTGCCGAGTGCCGACCCACGTGGCACTCGACAAAGAGGCTCTCTTTGCCGAGTGCCGGTCCGTTCGGCACTCGGCAAAGAGGTTGTCAGTTGACGGCTCCTGTTTGCTTTGCCGAGTGCTGACCTGGCACTCGGTGAAGCCTTTGCCGAGTGCCCGATATTTGGCACTCGACAAAGAAATCTTTGCCGGCTTTTTCTTCACCGAGTGCGAGAGGCCCTTTGCCGAGTGCTGCCAGCACTCGGCAAAGTCTGAACGTCCTGTAGTGTATATATTTATTTATTTATTTTATACAGTGTGTGTGTTGGGGAGAGGAAGGATGGGAGTGGGGGGTGTAGTTCTCAGCAGTTTGGTTGAGTTAGGTCACCCTGGACATTCGGTATTTACCAGACCGATCGGTACGGTACTTCGGTTCCCACACAAATTTGGTTCTCAGAAAATTGGTATCTATCAGTTTCTTGTAAAAATCGATACCGAGGAAATTCGGTTTCGGTATTTTCGGTTCGATTTCGGTATTTACCAAAAAATATCAAACTGATCATAGAGACATGCATAGCATGTTCAAAAGTTATTTTTGACATGATTTTATAGGGAGTAATAATGCAAAATACATACATATAAAAGTCAACATAACTATAAGAGTAGAGTACCTCACAAATACATAATACAATAGCCTACTTAATAGTATAACACACTCATACTCAATACATTTGACATAGTTCGGTAAATTCAGTTTTACCGAGGTAAAGAACCGAAAATGTACCTCGGTAAATTCAGTTTCCATGAAGTAGGAACCGAATAGAGTACCAAAAAATTCGGTTTCGGTATTTTTGGTTCAGTTCTCGATATTTTCGGTTCGATATTCAGTTTTCAGTATTTTGTGCTCACGATTAGAGTTAGGCCCATAACTTTGCTTGGTTTGTAGGCTCTAGTTGAGTTGGGTCTAGTGTGGCACAAACTCGTGATAGAGTGTATAGCGAGTTGGATCATATTCATTGCGCACTTTGACAACTGGTATATTAGAGTCAAATTTGAAACAGCTGCACGTGTTGTATGTGATATGGAGAGTTGCACTCGGGGCCTTGGGATCAGAGATTGTTAGATTTAGTCACATATTGAAACTTGATGTTAGGTGAGCACACCATATAAACTGATACAATACTCACCGATAAGGCTAGACTTTTGAGTCGAGTTTGATTTAAAGACTTGCATTGTTGTGAGTTCTAAAACTAGGACCGATGTGCTTAGCTCATGTATTTAAATAGTATAGAATGTGTGTTGGGGTGGGGGAGGAGATTAGTCCTCGGCACTTTCCAAATCCATCTAAGCTGGTTTTGACAAATTTGATACTTGAACTTTAGTAGAAAATGTAAACCCCCCTAAAAATATGAACTCCAAAATTCATAAAATTTTGTACATATAACTTATTACCTGCTGCATAGGGAAAGTATTCCTAAGTGTTCTTGCGGAAAATATCAAGGCTTCTTCATGATTTATTTATTTCCCCTCAATTTGGGGGTTTTGACAAGAAAACTTAGAAAATGCAATTTTATATGCTCATGGAAATTCAGTGGTAGAGCAATCCTGGATATGTTCCCTTGAGGCAATAGCACCAAGATTGAGCAGAAAAATCAAGACAAAATGCCAGAATCAAAGATTTCACCAAAATATGAATTTGGGTGATGATAAGGTGGAACTAATCATGGGGAGTTATGTGCTTGGATCTATCCCATCATGTATCCATGTAACACAAAAATGATCACAAACTCATATCAAACATAACTCCAAAAGTTCACCCCAAAATGACTTTGAAAATGGAGAAAAAGGTAAATTTCACATTATGAGAGAGGGAACAATTGAGTCACAAAATTGATTCTTGGATTACTAAAGGATGCACAATTACAAGACACTTGTAGCACTAATCAAGGCTAAGAAGGCAAAATCTCAAGAACGAGAGCCTCTCCCCTCTCCTCCTATCTATTACCTTAACCTTCTCTCACAATCACACCAAACGCCCTTCTGCAAGGATTTCTACCCCCAAATAGCCACTTGACATGTATATAGGAACACCCATAAAAAGTAGAAAAACACCCTTAAATGAAGACACAAAATCAAAATACCCTACAATGGTAACATCGATGTAAACTATTGTTAGTGCATTGGACAGACTCAAAGCCATCATGACTTCGCTTTGTATCGATGCAAACTTCCTGATGGTCTCATGCATCCTCTACTAGCCACTAGCGGTTTTGATAGAGGCTTAAACCTATCAAACCCATTGTCAATGTTTTTAAATCCCAAACCATGAAATCATCCATGCTGAGTTTTGAGGGCCAAACTGTTAACTCTAACACACCACTCTCTAGGCTTGACTAGTCGATATCTAACCGTGTCCATCCTCCATGATCTTGGCCTAACAATCAACCAAGTGCTCTTGACGCCTCACCTTGACTTGGTCCAACCCTAGCCTTGACTCTAGTCAATGATATCTTCATCATTCATGCACTCTTGCTCTTCCATATGCTCAACGTGAGCTGCCCATGGTCATTGGTCTTTTGGTCCTTTGGTCCAAGCCTTCTTGTTCTTCCTTCATTTCTTTCATTTAATCGTGCATGGACTCCTCACATAACCTGTTGATCACCTTGGCTTACACAATGATGTCTGAACACTCCTTATATTTTAGGTGTGTAGAGATATTTTAGATCGTCTCGGTGCGTACACATGAGGCGACGCGATGTCTGACGATAACACTTCTTATATTTTAGGTGTGTAGAGATATTGAACTGTAAGGAAAATGGACCTCGGACCATTTAACTTCGAATTTTGGTGTTTGATGTACAACATAACCAAATTGGACTAATGAGTTTGCTAGTGTTTGTTTTGTAGTCCAATAGGGTGCAAATGTGACTTGGAAAAAGGCTACGTGATGATCCCATGATCAACACCTCAAGAAAGACATTTGAAGCTCAGAAGAAGACCCTAAAGATCAAGCAAAGTCCAAGGCACAAGAATGGAACCAATACGGCGCAAGAAATCGCGAAGAAATGAACAATCAGGGACATCAGATGCTGCATCGGAAGCTGCTCAAAAGCGTCGGATGCACCGATGCCAAACCCTAGCAAGAGTTTGCGCCAGCAGAGACATCGGACGCGCCGATGGTACCACATCGGATGCACCGGTAACACTGTGCGCTGTGCACAACGCTACATCGGACGCACCGATGCTACATCGGACGCTACAGTCCCTGCGTCCGATGGCTGAATAGAAAGGTTCCAGAGAGGCTCTGAAGACATCGGACGCATCCGATGGCCATGCATTGGACTCTCGTCAAAATCCGATGTGACTCAGTGCCAGGTCGGTAGAACTAGCCGTTATGTGACATCGGACGCGCTTCCGATGCTCCCGTCAGGAGCATCCGATGCTACGCAGGAAAGCCCATCCTTGGTGTCCAACGGCTCTATTTGCTTGGGGCTCTATATATACCCCCATGGCCGGCCAAAACAGTAAGGTTGGAGCTCAAGGAAGTATACCAAGTGCATAGACACATATTTAGTTGCTCTAGCCACCAAAGTGCTCAAGTGATATACTCGATGATTAGTGTATGTGCTTTGCGAAGTGCTTAAGCTAGTTAGACCACCGCTTTGCGCTTGCTCTAGGTGTTAGGCCTAGTGTTTAGTGAGGTTGAAAACCTCTTATCTACTGGTGCCTGTGCGCACCGTGGTTGTACATCGGCGGGGCTTGTAGTCTTGCGAGACCACACCAACCAAGTTTGTGGTGTGGCTGCCTGCGTGTACCGAAGGGAACAAGGCCCGCGGCGCTTCGGCCGGAAACTTGATAGTGAAGACGGCGGAGAGCATCCGGGAGAGGCTTTGCCACGAGTGGCTTAACCGGAGACCCACTTGCACGTGGGGAAGACCGGTGCTATCCACGGTGTTACCCGACCGGGAGCTTGGCCCTTGCGAGGGATTCCTTGCGAGGGGCTCCAACGAGGACTAGGGGGAAGCTTGTGTGCTTCTCGATACCTCGGTAAAAATTCCGGAGTCGTCGACGGGAGTTTGCATCTCTATCACACTCTTTAGCTTCCGCATTTACATTGCTACCTTGTTCATATGCTTTACGTTTCCTAGCTTACTTGCTAGTTGATAGGCTTGGAAACTAGGTAGCATAACTCCTTTTTGCGGTAGAGATAACAAACACACATAGCAAAACCTTAGTTGCACATTAGATAGTTTACTTTCTTGCATAAGGTTTTGTCTAGGTGGATTTTAGAGGCCTTAGTTTAGAGTAGAAGTTTTAAGTCGCCTAATTCACCCCCCCTCTCTCTTAGGCGTCACGGTCCTTTCAATTGGTATCGGAGCAGGTTGGCTCTCTTGAGGACTCTTGGCTTAATCACCTTCGAGCCGACGCCCCTAAGAGAGGTTGGGATGGATACCTCTAGGCCTCCACACTTTGACGGCACTAACTTCCCTTACTATAGTGCTAGGATGGCTTGCTTTTTAGAAGCCGTTGATCTAGGTGTTTGGAGAGTCACCCGCGATGGGATGAAACCCATTAAGAATCCCGAGAAGCCTACCGCGGGTGATGAAAAAGAAATTCATCTTAATGCTAGAGCTAAAATTGCTTGTTTGAATCTATTATCATGGATGTCTTTAACCAAGTTTTTACTTTGCAAACATCTCATGAAATTTGGTTAAAGCTACATGAGCTCCATGATGGTACAAGTAATGTACGTGAGCAAAAACATCATCTAACAAAACAAGCTATGATTCCTTTAAAATGAATGATAATGAGCTTGTTCGTGATATGTATTCTCGTTTGAATCTAATTATCAATGAGCTCCATTCTATAGGAATTACAAAGCTAGCTGATGCGGATATTGTGAGGAAGATCATCTCTGTGCTTCCAAAGAACAAATATGCAACCATCATCACCATCCTCCACAACATGGAGGACTTGAGCACCATGACCCCGACCATTGTCATTAGAAAATTGGTGGCATTTGAGATGTCACGCAAGATGGGTCAAGAAGAAGCCACTTCATCAAGCAAAGGCATTGCTCTCACATGTGATGAGCACAAAAAGATGAAGGGCAAGAAACAAGTTGAGTCAAGCTCAAGCTCCTCAAGTGAAGAAGAGGATGATGAAGATGAAGAATCAAGTGATGATGATCAAGCCTTCACCTCATTCGACTCCTCCTTAGATGAAGAAGAAACAATCAAGCTCATGAAAGGAGTGAAGAGGATGATCCGCAAGCTCAATGTCAAGGGTGTGCCCATCACCATAGAAGATTGTCTCTTCACTAATCAAAGAAGAGAGCAAAGGAAAAAGGGATGCTATGGATGCGGCAAAAGAGGGCACTTTGTGGAAGATTTCCCAAAACAAAAGCCCACACCCAAGGACAAGAAAAAGAAGGGATGCAAGGCCAAATCTCTCCCCACCATCAAGACATGGGATGATTCATCAAGTGATGATGAAGCCCATCACAAGAGGCATGGCCGCAAGCACTCATCATCAAGCTCCTCACGTATGTGCCTTATGGCACGAGGTAACTCAAGCTCTATCTCTAGTAATAGTGATAGTGATAGTGATGATGAGCTACCTTCTTATAATGAACTTGTGCAAGATAATCTCAACTATGCTAAAGCTTGTACTAGTCAACAAAAGAATCATCAATGCTTAAAAGAAAAATTAGATAGCTCTCAACAAGCCTACAATGCTATGCTTGAACAATATGAAACTTTTTCAAATTTGAATGTTGAGCTATCTAACAAAATTGAGGAACTTGAGGCTAGTAAAAGCACATGTGATTGCACAAGTAATGATGAGCAACTTGCTAAGAAAAATGAAAAACTAAAAGCAAAGTTAGCTAGCACACAAGATGCTTACAAAAGTTTGCTTGCCAAATGGAAATTATGTGCAAACATTGTGATGAGCTAACTAATAAAGTCGCTAATCTTGAAACCATCGGAGCAAACTCCAACAAGGCACCTAAAATTGAGAAATCAATCTTTAATATGCCTAAAAAGGATGCCTCTACTTCTTGCATTGATTTACTTGATTTAAACTCACCCATGTGCAAACAGGCTTGTGTTGAGAATGTGATTGTAGAAACTTGTACACAAGAAGTTGCAATGGAGAATGAGAAACTAAAGCAAGAAGTGGCTCGCCTCACCCAGGACTTAACTCAATCAAAAGGCAAGACGAAGCAAACCCGAACTCATCAAGATAACACCGTCAAGGGAGTGAAGAAGCTTGATGAGGAGCAAACCGTGGTTTGTTACCTTTGCCACAAGGAAGGTCGCAAGTCCTATGAGTGCAAAGTGAAGCATGGGGGAGAAAAGAAGAAAGAGAAAAACAAAATGCAAACAAGCAAGCTCTCCAACACCTACACCAACAAGGTGAACAAGAAGGCCTCCACACCTTATCTTTTGAAGAAGAAGAAGAATGACAAGGTGGTGGCCATCAAGGTGAACAAGCAAGCCAACAATGGAGCCAAACACATTTGGGTGCCTAAGGACATCATCTCAACCATGAAGAGCACCAAAAAGGTTTGGGTCCCAAAAGGGAAGTAAGTAGCCAAATTGGCTACGAGGAACTTGGAGACTTGGCAAAGTTTTGGGTGCATATCATGGGGTGCATCACATTGGATCATGTCATTACCAAGTATGTTAGTGGGTACTATGGACCCAGGTTCCCCCTCCCATGTTAGGTAACTAGATTTAAATTCTTGCAATTACTTTCATTTGGTGTATCTTGCAATTACATTTAGCATCTAGTTCCTTTCATTGCCTATGTTTGCATTAGTATGTTCATATCTTTTATCATGCAAATTAGGCTTTATCATATGGTAGTTTTGCTCGGTATCACTCATATTCTTAGAGCAAATCTACATGATTTTAATTGGTTAGAAGCACGGCACATAGCTTCTTTTACTTTGTATTTATCTATATGTGCAAATGAAATGACCTGATTTTCCACGAAGGGAAAATCCACAGAGTCAAGTGTAATAAAACTCTTTTGAGTCAAATTACCCGATAATCCAGTCAAATATCAATAATCCATACTTCGAATAAAAGCGTACTTAACACGATAATACTTATTACATCGCCAGCTGGCGAAAATTTAGATAAACAACATCCGGAACAGCTTGAAGAAGAAGCGCGATCGAACTCCAACTTGAGCGTAGAAGCGAAAACCCCCTATTCCTCGAACCCCTCGGAGTGGTACTCCTCCTCGGAACCTGAAACCTCAATTTTCAGTACGGTTTGTACTGGCCACACTTTCCCATCCTATATGATTTATATGTGGTAGTGGATGCAACAGGTAAATGAAATTCAGACCTAGCAGGCTGGGTTTTCCTATGCATAACAGTATAATAATTATGTATGTTTATCATGTTTCCACCATTTTAACTTATCACCGTATCCATCACCAATTCACCATTCCCTCACACACACATACTCTCGCTCAGTCGACAGAGGCCAGCTCCCTCCCAGCCTTTGCCTCAACGGCCCGCAGTCTCACCTGACTCACGGCCGGCACACTCTTACCAGAGGGAGAAAAGAGAAGCTCTCACTAGTCGGAAACAGGTCAGGGAAAAAGGGTCCGCGGCCAACGAATTGGCCAACGTATCGATCGATCAACCATACACTCTGCAGAGGTTCTACAAAATCCACAAGATCGCCATCATCAGCACCCCGGATGTGCCTAGGCGGATACCGGCCGCTTGCCAGCCTAGAGTAATGCCACCCTACCACTCAGCCCTGGATTCACCTCAAGTATGTCTGGGTGGCTAAGTCTGTGAAGTCACGATCCCTCTCCCGAAGGGGGAGCCGTGATCGTCTCGGAAGGGTGTGGGACTCTGATACCCGTACCTTCCTCGCACTCTCTCGCCTAGCAGTAATGGCATTACCCTACCAGGTAGTCCGGCCGTCCCCGTCCATAAGGAGCGAGTGGCTTGTAAAGGTATTTCCCCGTGTCCAGATCCCGCACCAATCTAGGGTGACTAAGCCGGAATGTCTTCTCAAAGGTTTTCATTATATGTGCCACCACAGCACGCTCCTGATCTGGGCTCCACCAGCGGCTCACACCCAGATCCACCTCATGTCACCATTTAACCCGCCACAGGTTTCACACCACAGGGGCATCCAGATATGCCCCACGGCAAGACTCGCACCAGGCTCGTCATATATTCCGGCTTGGTCGACACAACCCTCACCACCATACTCACCCAAAACACACGCAGCACACTCCCCGATATACACCGTATAACTTATGCACCGGTTTTCACCGTAGCACAAATAAATATAATCAACATAGTATTTACAGCGCGTGTGTCTATCCTATCAGCTGGGTAGCAAGGGATAGGTTGCGTCAAGGTATGAGCTTTACAAGCAAATCTATCATGCAAGTCCTCTACTGAGCATCATTAAATTAGAAATGTAATTTAGCATGCGTAATGGGATCTACGAGGTTGGATGGGCTGTGGCACCTTGAGATTGATCGTGGTCTTGTTCCTCCTCGTAGTCGTGATCCTCGTTGTCAGGCGTCCCTTCCGGCTCTGAAAACGTACGAAAACGGTCGCATTAGCGACATCTATAGAATAGCACAAAGAACGAATGAAAATTCAAAAGATCCAAATGCACTCAAACATGGTACCATTAGGTAGATCTCGATTTTAGATGAATTTAGCAACTTGAACCACTATTTTTGGAGTCTGTATGAATTAGTTATGAATTTCCGAAGTTTATTCTATTTTCTGAAAATAACAAACGACTGGTTAAACAGGGTGACGACACGTGTCGCTCTGTGACTGGTCCGCTTGGTGTCAGTGAATGACAGGTGGGTCCCACGGTCAATGTTGACTCGGTCACCGGATGCTGATGTCAGCATGACGTCAGCGTCACGTCATCTCGAACGCTTCTGTTCGCGTCCCTTGAGTGAGCCGAGGCCTCCCTTGGTCGGTGATGCCGAGGTCGCTACCCTCGAGTAAGTCGAGGCCTCCCTCGGCCTCGAGCCTCGGGCGAATCGGTGTTTTGCACCGAGCCCTCCTTCAACCTCGAGCCTCGGGCGAATCGGTGTTTGCACGAGGTCCTTCAGCCTCGAGCCTCGGGCGACGGTGTTTTGCTTCGAGCTCCTTCAGCCTCGAGCCTCGGGCGAGACGGACTTTGCTTCGAGGTCTCCTTCAGCCTCGAGCCTCGGCGTTCTCTCCCTTTCTCCTCTGTTTCGTTACGGCGGCGCCCGCCAACGGCGAGTTCGCGCCGGTGTTCAACTTCGCCCCTTCGGACTCGATTCTGAGCTCCAGCGTGATCGTGTTTCTACTGTGATTCGATCCAAATCACTAATTCCGTGATCCGGTGATCCTAGCGGCCAGCGTAGGTGACTTGGCGGCGGTGCCGCGGCGGTGATATGCCGTTCGGCTGGTTCCGCTTCTCCCAACCAAATTCAATCATACGGTCTCCTTCCCATCTCCTCTACTGCCTCCAGATCATGTTGTTGGCCTCGGTAAACTCGGCAGCAGCTCCATGCGTATGATCCCGCACGGCGGCACACAGCGGCGCGACCATGCGACATCGGAACAAGCTCATGAACGGGCACCAGTTAATTCTACGACGCGCTCGGTGTTCTCCATCTCTCGGTGATGCTATACGGCCAGTTAGTTTCCCAAAACGAGGTCCGTGGCAACTGGAGCACAGGCTCGCCATGGCATGCCCAGCCGCGACGGCGTCTCGCCCTCTCTGCTAGAGGGCTCCTCGGTTTATGGCTTCAACTAACGCGTGCACGGGATCTACCTCGAGTGGTGATCTCAATCGGCTATCCAGCATCGTCTCCAGAGGCTATAGCGTTTGGGACACTGGTTCGCCGCGGCGCGTCAGTCCGCAGCGACGTGTATGTGTTTCATCGTCGTGAGCTCGGTCTCCCTACTTAATTCGGGTGCGGTTCATGAGGCAGCACGTGTGCGCGGTGGAGTGAGTTTCGCTCCGAGCCGGTAGAGGCTCTGGCCTGCGCGCTCCGGTACGGGTGCCATGGCACGATGCAGAGGACGAAGATGGCGGAGGTGGCATGTGGCTTACCGTGGTGGCGGTGAAGATAGGATAGCGGTGCAGGGCGATTCGAGGCCGTGAAGCTCCGGTTGCAGTGCCGTGCAGCTCCTGGTTTCTCCCCGTGCTCCGCTCGCGGTCCTCTTCCTCGGCGCCGACGGATTCCGCGGCGGCGCCTTGCCGTCTCCCGCCTCCGGCTTCCTTCCTCCCCCGCCCTCGAATTTCTCTCACGGTGTGTGACGGGGTTGTTGCGCCACGGCGTGGCGATGCTGGTGAAGGGAGTCGCCGAGGGTAGGTGAGGATTTATAGCCGGCGGCTCATGTGGTGGCGGACGGAGATCGGGTGGGGTCTGCTCGATCGGAGGGCCGTGAGGTGTTCGGAGTTCGCACGGCTCTAATTCGAACAGTAGGGAACAGGCTGGCGAGTTTGTTAGAGCCGGTCGGCCGAGGGGGGCACGGTGGGGCCGCCTCTGTCGCCGTGCTCTGCCTTCCGACTTGCGGAAGAAGAAGAACAGTGCGACGCTCGCTGACGCGTGGGGTCGGGTTTGTCGGCGCTACAGAGCTAGCGTGGGCGGTACTCAAGCGATGGCGAAGTAGCTCCGCGCCGGGTTGGGCTCGGTCGGGCGGACCGCTGGGCCGGTCGTGTGTGCCTGGGCCGCGTGCGTGGGCGTCGCGTGTGTGCACGCGAGGCTGGTGCCGTGCGCTGTGCTGGTCGGTTGGGCCGTGTGCGTGGTGTTCTGGCCCAACCGGCCTCCTCTCCATTTCTTCTTTCTTTTACATTTTCATTTGTTTGTTTTATTCCAGATTAGTTTAGTGTTTAAACTAATTCTATCCAATTGTATTGTCTTTAGGTTGAGGATTATGGGATTTTCATGTAACAGTTTATATATAGATTATGTTTATATATGTTTTAATGCATTTCACACAAAAGTCCAAGAAGAGCCAAATCACATATGCTTATTAATTGGTTAGTTAGTTATTTACTATGCTACTAATGTTAATGCATATGCTTAAGGATGATTACAAGTAAGTTGTCTCACTCATCATGCAAAGTAAAAAAAAGAAAAATTTTGTAGTTGTGAATTTTGAGGTAGAAATTTGTGGGTTGTTACAGTCCTCCCCCCTTATTAGGATCTCGACCCCGAGATTAACCGATACGTACCCGATGAATAGGTAGGGAATTGCTCTCGTAGATCGGATTCTTTCTCCCTTGCTTTTCTTCTTCAGTGTGGTTACTCCACTGAACTTTACACATTCCGATAATCTTACTTCGGGTCTCTTTTGTGTCCCATCCCAATATCTTGATTGGATGTTCTCTATACTCGAGTGTATCTTGTAAATCAAGCGCATTAGTGGGCACAACCTCTTCTGGTACTCGTAAACATTTACGTAGCTGAGATACGTGGAACACAGGATGTACCCCATTAATTCTTTAGGTAGGTCCAGTTCATATGCAAGCTTTCCAACCTTCTCAGTAATTTGGTATGGTCCCACGAATCTTGGTGCAAGCTTTCCTTTCTTATGAAATCTGATGGTGCCCCGAAGTGGAGATACTTTTAGGTAAACAAAATCTCCTACCTCAAATGCGAGGTCTCTTCGCCTTTTATCTGCATAACTCTTGTATCGAGTTTGTGCTATCTTTAGATTTTCTCGAACCTGATTCACCCCTTCCTCTGCTTCCTTAATTTTTGCGGGTCCGAAGAGTGATCTTTCTCCAGGGTTAGACCACATTAACGGAGTCTGGCATGGTCTTCCGTACAAGGCCTCAAATGGGGACATCTTAATGCTAGCCTGGTAACTGTTGTTATATGCAAATTCTGCATGTGCTAAGCATTTCTCCCAATCCTTGCCGTAATTTAGCACACTGGCTCGGAGCATATCTTCCAGTATCTGATTTACTCTTTCTGTTTGCCCGTCGGTTTGTGGGTGGTAAGCTGTGCTGTAATCAAGTTTCGTCCCAATTGCCTTATGCAAGGATTTCCAAAATTGAGAAGTAAATTGTGGTCCTCGATCAGACACGATGCTTGCTGGTGCTCCATGAAGCTTAAGGATATGTTCCACAGTATACTCTGCTAATCTGTCAGTAGGATAAGCGGTCTTAACAGGTATGAAATGAGCCACTTTTGTCAACCTGTCCACAATCACCCAAATGGAGTTGTTGCCTTTTTGTGTCCTTGGCAACCCAACTATAAAGTCCATGGTTATGCATTCCCATTTCCACTGAGGAATTTCTAGTGGTTTAAGTAATCCCGCGGGTCTTCCATGCTCAGCTTTAACCCTGCTGCATGTGTCGCATTTTGCCACGTGTTTCGCTACAGAGGTTTTCATGCCTTTCCACCAGAAGTGTTTCTTCAAATCTTGATACATTTTGGCTCCTCCAGGGTGAATGCTATACTTAGAGCTATGTGCCTCAGTCAATATTTCATTGCGAAGCTCCGGGTTAGTGGGTACACATATTCGATCCTTGTACCAAAGAGTTCCTTGGTCATCTTCTCGGTGATCGGTGCGATACCCAAGCTTCATCAAACCCCGGATATACTCCATTTCCTCACAATTCTCCTGAGCTTTGCGGATTCTATCTGTGAGGTTGTATTGGATCCGTAACTCATTCAGCATTCCATGCGGTAGGATCTCTAACTGGAAGTGATCAATTTCCTCCTTCAGTTTAGCTGGCACAGATTCCGCTATTAGAGTGTGACAATAACTCTTGCGACTGAGTGCATCTGCCACAACATTGGCCTTTCCTGGGTGATAGTGAATTTCTAGATCATAATCTTTAATAAGTTCGAGCCATCGGCGCTGCCTCATATTTAGGTCTTCTTGAGTAAAGAAATATTTCAGGCTCTTGTGATCGGTATAAATATCGCACTTGTTGCCTATCAAATAGTGCCTCCAAATCTTTAGTGCATGTACCACAGCTGCAAGTTCGAGATCATGAGTGGGATACCGCTGTTCGTGATCTTTTAGCTGTCGGGAGGCATAGGCTATAGCCTTTCCATTCTGCATCAGACACACCCCGAGTCCTTGACGGGAGGCGTCACAATAGACTACGAAACTCTGATTGATGTCTGGCAGAGCTAACACAGGGGTGGTAGTGAGTCTCTTCTTTAGCTCAAGAAACTACTATTCTCACATTCATCTGACCATTCAAAGTTCTGTGTCTTTTTCAACAGATTGGTCATCGGGCGAGCGATCTTTGAGAAATTCTCAATGAATCGGCGATAATATCCCGCCAGTCCCAGAAAACTTCTGATTTCACCCACATTACGAGGTGATTCCCAATCTCTGATAGCTTCTATTTTCGTGGGATCAACAGCTACTCCTTCAGCTGATAGTACGTGTCCCAGAAATGTCACTTCTTCAAGCCAGAACTCACATTTGCTGAACTTAGCATAAAGCAGATTTTGTGCCAATCTTTCAAGTACAGTCCTCAAATGCAGCTCATGCTCTTCCGCTGTGGCTGAGTATATAAGAATGTCGTCAATGAATACTACGACAAACTTATCTAACTCCTCCATAAACACCTTATTCATCATGTTCATGAAATAGGCAGGTGCATTCGTGAGTCCAAATGGCACTACTGTGAACTCATACTGCCCATACCTCGTGACAAAAGCTGTTTTGGAAATATCAATTTCTCTGATCCTCATCTGATGATACCCTGATCGGAGGTCAATCTTGGAAAAGTACTTAGCATTTCGCAACTGATCAAGCAGGTCATCAATCCTCGGCAACGGGTATTTGTTCTTGATAGTCACCGCATTCAGGCTCCTATAATCAACACACATCCTCATTGTGCCATCCTTCTTCCTCACAAACAGTACAGGAGAACCCCAAGGTGATGCACTAGGCCTGATATATCCCTTATCAGCAAGTTCCTTCAATTGTTTCTTTAATTCAGCCAATTCATCAACAGACATGCGATATGGTCTTTTGGCTATAGGCCCTGTTCCCGGCAATAAATTGATCACAAACTCCACTTCCCGTTCCGGAGGCATCCCTGGTATTTCTTCCGGAAAAACATCGGCATGGTCTCTGACTATGGGCACATCATCTACTGTCAAAGGTTTGTCCCGGGTGTAACCTTGGTTTTAAGGGCACATAGAAGGGTAGCAGTTTTCTCGGCTTGGGGTGCATCGAACGGCTTGGCCTGTTGGATGAGTTATTTGAATGTATCTGGGTGAGCAGGATATAATACTCCGGTGCTTGGTTAACCAGTCCATTCCTAAAATAACCTCTAAGCTGGTAGAAGGTAGTAGGGTTAGGTCGGCTGTGAAAACTAATCCCTCGATGGTTAATTTCACTCCCTTACATATATGGGTACTCTTTAGGTCTCCTAAGGGTGAGCTAGTTATGATTGGAAGTTGGCGTGGGCTGACCGGAATGCAATGCTCATGTGCAAACTTTGATGATATGTAAGAACATGTAGCTCCTGAATCAAAAAGAACCGATGCTCTAATGCCGTTAACCAAAAACATACCGTATACCACATCTGGGGCATCTTGGGCATCCTCAGCATTCAGGTGACGCAGATTCCCGGGGTTGAGGTTGAGCTCTTGGTGGTGCCTTTCGGGCTTTGGCATTTTCTGGGCAGTTGGCAATCTTGTGGCCAGGCTGTCCACACTTGAAACATGTCCAAGGCATACCACTGGTGGAAGTTGGTGTGGGTGCCTTCCAAGTAGATGCATTCTGTGTAGTGCGATTCTGAGCAGTACGGTCTTGTGACGCACGAAAGCTTCCTGAACGATCCTGAGTGCGAGCCGGAGTACGGTCTTGGTATGAGCGAGAGTATTGAGCAGAATGTGAGCCTCCGCTCCTACTGGATCCAGGGCGAGAGTAGCTGGTGACATGGGTCATTCGTGCCTTCTTGCGCTCAGGGTGACGAAAGGAACCATCTGCTTTGCGCTTTCTCTCTCTGAACTCTTCTCCAGCTTCATTCCGATCCTTTTCGATCTGGATGCTGCGATCTATGAGGTCGCGCAGAGTGTGACTTTTAACTCCTCCCATATTCACCTTGATGCGGGAACTGAGACCCTTGCGATAGTAGTACAACTTCTCTTCTTCGCTGGTCACTATAGAAGTGGCGCAAAGCGAAGTAGGTTGGTGAAGCGGGTGGTGTACTCAGTAACCTTCTCATTCCCCATCTTAATGTTACGAAACTCTTCTGCCTTAGCTTGCATCACGCCTTCAGAACGTGTGATAGTCAGTGAAAGCTTCCACGAACTCATCCCAAGTAATCCCAGCTGGATTCTCATGAGAGTCACTGAAGCTGTCCCACCAGGCGCGGGCTGCACCAGTGAGCTGATGGGTTGCGGCTCCAACACACTCTTCATCGGACAGCATGGTAAGGTCGAGCTTCTTTTCCATCTCACGTAGCCAGTCGTTGGCAGCGAGTGGATCAGGATCGGTGCCATCATAGGTAGGTGGCCTGAGTTTGATGAATCCTTCAAGCTTTCCTCTGAAAGTCATTGTATTGACCACCATTGCGACGATTTGCACCCTCTACGAGTGCAGCTAGCAGCTGAGTCTGTTGAGCCATCACTTCAGCCAGACTTGGTGGTGCTGGCGGTGGTGGAGGCGGTGGTGCCGCGCCGATTGGCACGTGATCATCAGCGGGAACATGGTCATCCTCTGCTGGTGGTGGCGTCTGCTCCATATTGAATGGTACTCCACGTCTTCCTCCACGGCCACGACCGTTTCCCGCTCCGCGTCCTCGTCCACGGAGTCGCCCAGCTCTTACAGCGGGTTCAGGAGTCAGATCACGCGGGTGACTCAGACGTACTGAGCGGCGTAGCGACATCTGTGTCATAAAATAGATAGAGTTTTAGTATATATATTAACTGTTTAAACATTGCTTACAAGTTTTATTAGAGTCAGTTCAACGATTTACAAAAACATTATTCTATCCTGCACTCAAACAAAGAAGCGATAAAGATCCATAAGACGCAATAAAATCCGAACACTCATAACATGTTTGTCTTATTTAATAATTAACTTATTCGTACTACGCATCGTGGGTACAACTCGGGAATACATCTCATGGGTGACACACACTGGAACTCATCACATGACCACGCAGGGTCATCACTCACACCTACTCCTGCCCGTACACTGCTTCCGGGAAGCGACTGTCCTCAGCTTCGATGTCCTCGTTAGTCTTGTGGAGTCGGGCTACATACTTAAGTGCTTCGGCAAGCTCTTCAGTAGGCTTGGCTCCAGGTAGAACAGGGCAAGCGCTGAGGTTGAGTCGGGTGGGTGCCAGCTCAAAATCCTCAGTCCTGGGTCGGATTTTGACGCGTTCTTCTTTGGGTAGTTTCTCCCAATGCTCTTCATCTCCCTGAGTCGTTTTCTGTCTGACTTCTTCCAGGCATCCCGAGTTCGCTCGCATTTCTCTTGTAAGTACTCTGTGTTCTTGACATATTCTATCAGGTGACCTTGGTTACGCAATGCTTTCACCTGCATCTCCTTGACTTCTTGTTCCAGGGCCTTCACCTTGTTTTGAAGTTTCAGAAACTCCATGCCTTGATTCTTCTTCCGGTTCCAACTCTGGTTCAATGCTTCGGTCCTTTCTTCTAGATTTCTTTGCAATTCCAGCACTCGACAGTCCAGATACCAGTTGTCGTTTCCCAAATCTGCAGCCTTGTATCGCAGATCTGCCACTTCCGCCTTGTGCCTTTCCTCTTGTCGCTCCAACTTGTCTTGTAGTTTTGCTATAGTAGCTCTTAGTTCCTCCTGAACGGATCTCTCAATCTTGGTCGCTTCCTGGCACTCCATCAGGTGGTTGCGAGCTGCAGTCTGTTTGAGCTCAAGGTGACTTGCATAGCTGTTCAGGTCATACAAATGGTAAGCTGTGGTGCGCAGGCAGGGATCGGCTTCGGCAAGTACAGTCTGGGTATAGGCATGCTCCTGCTCAACCTGGGTGAGGTGAGGGTGTAAGGCCTGGGGTAGTAACCGGAACTCTGTTTTCTTCAAGTGGTCTCTGTTGTCTCGTGTTACAACCTTGAGTGCTTGAAAGGACACTGCCTGCACGCACTCATCAATGGTCTCTCCAATCACCATCTCTGAGTAAGCTGGAACGGATGGCAGGGTTTGACTTGCGGGTATCTCCAGTCTAGCCACTATAGGTGCCCTGAGTCCGCCCTCGGTGCTGGCTCTCCAGAGCAAGTATACAGAATTTGATCAACTGGGACTCCTAATGCCATAAGGACTTCACGCAGGGTAAGTGGAATTCCTGCGATCCCTTCGCCGTTGGAACACACTTTGCAGTAAGGCTGAGCAAAGGTCCTAGCGGCGGATACACTGGGGTTGTCTCCATCTGCACGTATCAAAAGCTAAGGTTAGCAAGTCCATAGTAAGATAAGCCTTGCATTGAAAAAAAAAATGCAGGGTCGGTATATAACCGAAGGAGAGTGGCTTCCTGTTTCTAACGTCCATTTTCTAGGGTTTCGTCCTAAGGTCAAGTATGGCTCTGATACCAACTGAAATGACCTGATTTTCCACGAAGGGAAAATCCACAGAGTCAAGTGTAATAAAACTCTTTGAGTCAAATTACCCGATAATCCAGTCAAATATCAATAATCCATACTTCGAATAAAAGCGTACTTAACACGATAATACTTATTACATCGCCAACAGGCGAAAATTTAGATAAACAACATCCGGAACAGCTTGAAGAAGAAGCGCGATCGAACTCCAACTTGAGCGTAGAAGCGAAAACCCCCTATTCCTCGAACCCCTCGGAGTGGTACTCCTCCTCGGAACCTGAAACCTCAATTTTCAGTACGATTTGTACTGGCCACACTTTCCCATCCTATATGATTTATATGTGGTAGTGGATGCAACAGGTAAATGAAATTCAGACCTAGCAGGCTGGGTTTTCCTATGCATAACAGTATAATAATTATGTATGTTTATCATGTTTCACCATTTTAACTTATCACCGTATCCATCACCATTCACCATTCCCTCACACACACATACTCTCGCTCAGTCGACAGAGGCCAGCTCCCTCCCAGCCTTTGTCTCAACGGCCCGCAGTCTCACCTGACTCACGGCCGGCACACTCTTACCAGAGGGAGAAAGAGAAGCTCTCACTAGTCGGAAACAGGTCAGGGAAAAAGGGTCCGCGACCAACGAATTGGCCAACGTATCGATCGATCAACCATACACTCTGCAGAGGTTCTACAATATCCACAAGATCGCCATCATCAGCACCCCGGATGTGCCTAGGCGGATACCGGCCGCTTGCCAGCCTAGAGTAATGCCACCCTACCACTCAGCCCTGGATTCACCTCAAGTATGTCTGGGTGGCTAAGTCTGTGAAGTCACATCCCTCTCTCCGAAGGGGAGCCGTGATCGTCTCGGAAGGGTGTGGGACTCTGATACCCGTACCTTCCTCGCACTCTCTCGCCTAGCAGTAATGGCATTACCCTACCAGGTAGTCCGACCGTCCCCGTCCATAAGGAGCGAGTGGCTTGTAAAGGTATTTCCCCGTGGTCCAGATCCCGCACCAATCTAGGGTGACTAAGCCGGAATGTCTTCTCAAAGGTTTTCATTATATGTGCCACCACAGCACGCTCCTGATCTGGGCTCCACCAGCGGCTCACACCAGATCCACCTCATGTCACCATTTAACCCGCCACAGGTTTCACACCACAGGGGCATCCAGATATGCCCCACGGCAAGACTCGCACCAGGCGTCATATATTCCGGCTTGGTCGACACAACCCTCACCACCATACTCACCCAAAACACACGCAGCACACTCCCCGATATACACCGTATAACTTATGCACCGGTTTTCACCGTAGCATAAATAAATATAATCAAGATAGTATTTACAGCGCGTGTGTCTATCCTATCAGCTGGGTAGCAAGGGATAGGTTGCGTCAAGGTATGGGCTTACAAGCAATCTATCATGCAAGTCCTATACTGAGCATCATTAAATTAGAAATGTAATTTAGCATGCGTAATGGGATCTACGAGGTGGATGGGCTGTGGCACCTTGAGATTGATCGTGGTCTTGTTCCTCCTCGTAGTCGTGATCCTCGTTGTCAGGCGTCCCTTCCTCGGCTCTGAAAACGTACGAAAACGGTCGCATTAGCGACATCTATAGAATAGCACAAAGAACGAATGAAAATTCAAAAGATCCAAATGCACTCAAACATGGTACCATTAGGTAGATCTCGATTTTAGATGAATTTAGCAACTTGAACCACTATTTTTGGAGTCTGTATGAATTAGTTATGAATTTCCGAAGTTTATTCTATTTTCTGAAAATAACAAATGGCCGATTTAACCCGGTGACACGTGTCGCTCTGTGACTGGTCCTTTGGTGTCAGTGAATGACAGGTGGGTCCGCGGTCAGCGTTGACTCGGTCAACGGATGCTGATGTCAGCATGACGTCAGCGTTACGTCATCTCGGACGCTTCTGTTCGCGTCCCTGAGTGAGCGAGGCCTCCCTCGGACGGTGAACCTCGAGGACGCCTACCTCGAGCCTTGCGCCTCGGGCGAGGCGGATCTTTGCTCGAAGCCTCCTCAGCCCGAGCCTAGGACGAGACGGACTTTTGCTCCGACCCTCCTTCAACCTCGAGCCTCGGGCGAACGGTGTTTGCACCGAGCCCTTCAACCTCGAGCCTCGGGCGAATCGGTGTTTTGCCCGAGCCCTCCTTCAGCCTCGAGCCTCGGGCGAATCGGTGTTTCTCCCCTTTTCTCCTCTGTTTTGTTACGGCGGCGCCCCGCCAACGGCGAGCTTGCGCCGGTGCTCAACTTCGCCTTCCCGGACTCGATTCTGTGCTCCAGCGTGATCGTGTTTCTACGGCGGATCGATCCAAGCCTCAATTTCGTGATCTGGTGATCCTAGCGGCCAGCGTGGGTGCTTGGCGGCGGAGCCGCGGCGGTGTGTGTGATGCCGTTTGGCTAGCTCCGCTTCTCCCCAACCAAATTCAATCATACGGTCTCCTTCCCATCTCCTCTACTTCCTCTAGATCATGCTGCTGCCTCGGTAATCTCGGCAGCAGCTCCATGCGTATGATCCCGCACGGCGGCACACAGCGGCGCGACCATGCGACATCGAAACAAGCTCATGAACGGGCACCAGTTAATTCTACGACGCGCTCGGTGTTCTCCATCTCTCGGTGATGCTATACGGCCAGTTAGTTTCCCAAAACGAGGTCCGTGGCAACTGGAGCACAGGCTCGCCATGGCATGCCCAGCCGCGACGGCGTCTCGCCCTCTCTGCTAGAGGGCTCCTCGGTTTATGGCTTCAACTAACGCGTGCACGGGATCTACCTCGAGTGGTGATCTCAATCGGCTATCCAGCATCGTCTCCAGAGGCTATAGCGTTTGGGACATTGGTTCGCCGCGGCGCGTCAGTCCGCGGCGACGTGTATGTGTTTCATCGTCGTGAGCTCGGTCTCCCTACTTAATTCGGGTGCGGTTCATGAGGCAGCAACGTGTGCGCGGTGGCGTGAGTTCGCTCCGAGCCGGTAGAGGCTAGAGGCTCTGGCCTGCGCGCTCCGGTACGGGCGCCATGGCCGATGCAGAGGACGAAGATGGCGGAGGTGGCATGTGGCTTACCGTGGTGGCGGTGAAGATAGGATAGCGGTGAAGGCATTCGAGGCCGGTGAAGTCTGTGCACTCAGGCTCCTGCTCCCTTCTGCTCTGCGGCGCTCTCTCCCCGTGCTCGCTCGCGGTCCCTTCCCGGCGCCGACGGATTTCGCGGCGGCGCCCTGCCGTCTCCCGCCTCCGGCTTCCTTCCTCCCCCGCCCTCGAATTCTCTCACGGTGTGTGACGGGGTTGTTGCGCCACGGCGTGGCGATGCTGGTGAAGGGAGTCGCCGAGGGTAGGTGGGGGATTTATAGCCGGCGGCTCATGTGGTGGCGGACGGAGATCGGGTGGGGTCTGCTCGATCGGAGGGCCGTGAGGTGTTCGGAGTTCGCACGGCTCTAATTCGAACAGTGGGGAACAGGCTGGCGAGTTTGTTAGAGCCGGTCGGCCGAGGGGGGCACGGTGGGGCCGCCTCTGTCGCCGTGCTCTGCCTTCCGACTTGCGGAAGAAGAAGAACAGTGCGACGCTCGCTGACGCGTGGGGTCGGGTTGTCGGCGCTACAGAGCTAGCGTGGGCGGTACTCAAGCGATGGCGAAGCAGCTCCGCGCGCGGTTGGCTCGGTCGTGCGGACGCTGGGCCGGTCGTGTGTGCCGGGTGGGCGTGGGCCGCGTGTGTGCACGCGAGGCTGGTGCCGCGCTGTGTGTGTGGTCGGTTGGGCCGTGTGCGTGGTGTTCTGGCCCAACCGGCCTCCTCTCCATTTCTTCTTTCTTTTTATTTTCATTTTTGTTTGTTTATTCCAGATTAGTTTAGTGTTTAAACTAATTCTATCCATTTGTATTGTCTTTAGGTTGAGGATTATGGGATTTTCATGTAACAGTTTATATAGATTATGTTTATATATGTTTTAATGCATTTCACACAAAAGTCCAAGAAGAGCCAAATCACATATGCTTATTAATTGGTTAGTTAGTTATTTACTATGCTACTAATGTTAATGCATATGCTTAAGGATGATTACAAGTAAGTTGTCTCACTCATCATGCAAAGTAAAAAGAAAAGAAAATTTTGTAGTTGTGAATTTGAGGTAGAAATTTGTGGGTTGTTACAGCCAAAGTCCAATTATAGATAAAACTACCCCTATTACCATCTTCAATTGATGTCACATTTCTTGTAATATCAATTTGAAACATGGTGTAGTTTGACCTTACAAGTCAATGTGCATGTCTCCTACAAGTATTTCAAACTTTATGCAACTTTTAGGGGAGTTTTACTCTACAATTTGGAAACTTTGAGGACAACAATACTGTCAAGCTTATCATGTGTGGAGTAGTCTATTGCAAGGAAAATGGAGTTCTCGGGGAGACAAGCATAAGTATGGTAATAATTCAATTGATATCTAATGTGGTATTCCTAACCGATTCATTATGTTGATTTCAATTGATACTTTTATATGCTTTCTCCATGCATTATATAGATTAAACTCCTTTGTACTTAATTTGCCCGTTATGCATATGCTTTGTACTCCTTGTATGCATATTCTTAGGGGGAGTTTTTAGCCTATATAATGTTTCCTCTCTTAAGCTTTAATGTCTTCCTTTTCGGTGTTTGATTCCAAAGGGGGAGAATGTGTAGGGACCAAAATCAATCCCAAACTAAAACAAACAAAATAACCAAAATCAAATTTTCAAAAATTCTATGGTTATTTCTATGGGAATGGTTCAAAAAGGGAGGAAGTGATTTATGGAGTTAGAGGGAGTCTTAATCTATAAAGTCACAAAGAGAGACTCTATGGCAAGGGCAAGATATGCTAGAATAAATATGTTTCTTTTTGGTATCTTTTAACATCATATGATCTTGCCTTTGCATTGCATCCTAGCAAGTAGATTGCATTTTAATTATGCATCTATTATTTGCTTGTTTTGGTCATGTTGTCATCAATCACCAAAAAGGGGGAGATTGTAAGGAAAATGGACCTCAGACCATTTAACTTCAGATTTTGGTGTTTGATGTACAACATAACCAAATTGGACTAATGAGTTTGCTAGTGTTTGTTTTGTAGTCCAATAGGGTGCAAATGTGACTTGGACAAAGGCTACGTGATGATCCCATGATCAACACCTCAAGCAAGACATTTGAAGCTCAGAAGAAGACCCTAAAGATCAAGCAAAGTCCAAGGCACAAGAATGGAACCAAGACGGCGCAAGAAATCACGAAGAAACGAACAATCAGGGACATCGGATGCTGCTTCAGAAGCTGCTCAAAAGCGTCGGATGCACCGATGCCAAACCCTAGCAAGAGTTTGCGCCAGCAGAGACATCGGACGCACCGATGGTACCACATCGGACGCACCGGTAACATTGTGCGCTGTGCACAACACTACATCAGATGCACCGATGCTACATCGGACGCTACAGTCCCTGCGTCCGATGGCTGAACAGAAAGGTTCCAGAGAGGCTCTGAAGACATCAGACGCATCCGATGGCCATGCATCGGACGCTCGTCAGAATCCGATGTGACTCAGTGCCAGGTCGGCAGAACTAGCCGTTATGTGACATCGGACGCGCTTCCGATGCTCCCGTCAGGAGCATCCGATGCTACGCAGGAAAGCCCATCCTTGGTGTCCAACGGCTCTATTTGCTTGGGGCTCTATATATACCCCATGGCCGGCCAACAAAACAGTAAGGTTGGAGCTCAAGGAAGTATACCAAGTGCATAGACACATATTTAGTTGCTCTAGCCACCAAAGTGCTCAAGTGATATACTCAGTGATTAGTATATGTGCTTTGCGAAGTGCTTAAGCTAGTTAGACCACCGCTTTGTGCTTGCTCTAGGTGTTAGGACTAGTGTTTAGTGAGGTTGAAAACCTCTTATCTACCGGTGCTTGCGCGCACCTTGGTTGTACATCAGTGGGGCTTGTAGTCTCGAGACCACACCAACCGAGTTTGTGGTGTGGCCGCCTGCATGTACCGAAGGGAACAAGGCCCGCGGCGCTTCGGCCGGAAACTTGATAGTGAAGACGGCGGAGAGCATCCGGGAGAGGCTTTGCCACGAGTGGCTTAACCGGAGACCCACTTGCGCGTGGGGAAGACCGGAGCTATCCACGGTGTTACCCGACCGGGAGCTTGGCCCTTGCGAGTGATTCCTTGCGAGGGGCTCCAACGAGGACTAGGGGGAAGCTTGCGCGCTTCTCGATACCTCGGTAAAAATACCGGAGTCGTCGACGGGAGTTTGCATCTCTACCTTGTTCATATGCTTTACCTTTCCTAGCTTACTTGCTAGTTGATAGGCTTGGAAACTAGGTAGCATAACTCCTTTTTGCGGTAGAGATAGCAAACACACATAGCAAAACCTTAGTTGCACATTAGATAGTTTACTTTCTTGCATAAGGTTTTGTCTAGGTGGATTTTAGAGGCCTTAGTTTAGAGTAGAAGTTTTAAGTCGCCTAATTCAACACCCCCTCTTAGGTAAAACCGTCGAACCCGAACTTTCAATCAGGCAATCACAGTTCGACATGCCTTTTAATTCTTTTAGAGGACAGACTTCACATATCAATTTTGGGCAATCTGGGTCTGTTGAGACCAGACACGGTGAAGTCGGTACCTCGGCGAATGTCAATAATGCCTACCATAGCTCTGGTCGGACTGCACAGACCGACCAGGGAACGACAACAAACAGAACTTCAGGAGGACAGGGAACAGTGTTGCCCAATCCACCGAAGTCCCCAAGCCACAATCCCATGCATAGTGGCACTCCTAATCTTGTTGACACCGATTTTGGACGAGCCATAAATCGGTTCAAGGAAGAGATAACTAGGTCTCTCGAGGCCAGTTTGGGGGTCCAATTTAAGCCTACCAGGACCACTTATTCTAAGCCATACCTTTCGTGTTTTGATTTTATGAAAGCACCTGACGGTTGGAGGGTACCAGATTTTTATAAGTTTAGTGGTGACGATAGTAAAACAACTATGGAACATATCAGCATGTTCCTCGCACAGATGGGCGAAGCTAGTACTTTAGATTACATGAATGTACGATATTTTCCTTTGTCTCTTACTGGTACGGCTTTCGCCTGGTTTACGTCACTACCAGAATGCACCATAGGTTCTTGGGCCGAGTTAGAAGGAAAATTTCATAATTACTTTTATGACGGGGTTCAAGAAACTAGGTTATCACACCTCACGTCGGTTCGACAAGGACGTAGTGAGCCTGTGGTCGACTTCTTTAAGCGTTTTAAAGAAATCAAGAACCGATGTTTCCATTTGATGATCTCCGACAGAGATCTGACAGATCTATGTCTCGCTGGTCTACGCCGGGAGATCAAAGATAAGCTCGAGCATCATGATTTCTTTAATGTAAATCAGCTTTTGCAGAAGGCCGTTTCAATAGAATCGTGCCTTAAAGAACCTTACGATCCGCATAAGACTCATCGATCGGGCGTACATATTGTTGAGATGAATTCTGATAGTTCCGACTATGAGTCTAAAGATTGTTACGCTGCCGAGCTTTTATGGCCAGCATAGAATAAACTAGTCATTTGTCCTTCCCTCAAACCGATTCAAAAGAATCGGGGTGAGGAAGTAAAGTTTACTTTTGATTTCTCCAAATGTGATCGAATATTTGATGAATTACTTAAATTCTGTTATCTTAAAGTTAATTATGCTTTGCCATCACCCGACAAATTAAAAAGAAGGGCTTATTGCAAGTATCATAATTCTTTTTCTCATGCTACTAACGATTGCAATGGTTTTCGTCGATAGGTCCAATTGGCCCTCAATGAAGGACGATTGAGTCTTACTGAGATGCAGATCAGTACCACCCCTTTTCCAGTTCACATGGTGGAAGCAGGGAACCCTGCTGTTCTAATTCGTCCAGAGCAAGCCGATACAACCAGAAGGAAGAATGTTGTCATCGGTGAACCACGAGTCGCACCAAATACTGAGGGTGATTCGGGGCGCAAGGTGGTGTTCGAGAAGGGTGATGATGGCAAAAGCAAGCTCATGATTACTGCAGGGTCAGCACGACACTTGCATAAACAAAGATATTTTGAGACTAGGGCTGCACAACAAAGACCGACCAGGTCGGGTTCTCAAGCCAACCAGTCTGGTTCATCTTCGAAGCAACCAGTGCAGTTGGAGCAGAAGGCCGACCAGGTCAAGCATACTTCTCCTAACCCCAATGGAAGCAATAAATCGTCTGATACAGTCGGTTTAGCTGGTTCTAAAGACCTTATCCCTTCCAGATACATGTCCTACGCACATTCGTCCCGCAGAAGCCTGAGGTTGGCACTTGGAAGACTAATGTGGATAAGGAGTAAGGGGAAGTTGCTAGGGAGCCATGCACCTTTGACAAGCTCATGGCTAAGTACCAACAGCAAAGGCCGATTCCCAGAATCGGCCATTAAAAAAGAGAGGTCTACTCCTCCGAAGCGTGAGGATGAAAAGTCCAAGCAAATGATGGTGTCCCAGTCAGCACCGAAGACCAGCCCTTATTGGCATCAGTGGGCCCCTCCTATTTCGCCACCGCCACAATGGGGTCCTCAAGGAGTATGGGTACCTTACCCTATGCCAGCACATATGTACTACCAACCAGGATGGGGAATGCCCGCTAATCAGCCTACAAGGGTCTTAGTGTTCGAGCGTTTAGGTGATCGGCCAAGCTCTAGTAACGCAAATCAGAATCGGTTGATCACGTCAAGGACCTTAAACTCTCAGGAAATGGGGAAGGCGCAAATACGACAAATCTATGTACCTAAGAGGGTGCAAAGTGTCCCCATTATTTCTCCGACCAGACCCGATCTTGTACCCACTATTACGATCGGGTCTATGGAGGTCCCTCTTGCCAATAAACCCGAGCCGATGGCGGTCGAGGAACCAACGGCAGAAAAGGTTCCAGAAGCTCAAAATACTTGAACCGGGGCAGAGGTAGAAAAGCCTATTGAGCGTGATCCCAAGTACATGCAGCCCAGGTGGTGCCCTCCTGGTTTAAGTAAAACTCAACGAAGGAAACTGCACAGGGCTCGCTGCAACAAACAGAGGCGGGAACAACTTGAGAAAATAAGGGAAGATATATTTAACTCGACGCATCCTGTTTTTCCTCAGGGCAAGCGAGGGGGTGAAGAGTCGGCTTGTAATCAAAAGTCGACTTTGACAATTGTAGAGCTAAATAGGTCGGATTCTGAACCGACCAGTCTAAACGCCGAATCTACCAGAGTGGCTTCGGAACCAATCAGGTCGGACCCCAATCCGACCACCTCAGGGAAGGTGTCGACCAGTTTGGGAGTCGAGCAATTTAAATCGTCTACTGCTGAATTAAGATGAGGAGCCGACTCGACAAGATTATGAGATAAATCGGTTCCTGATATTCCATGAGACCTGACACGTCTCTTAACGCCCTGTTTCCTTCCTCCTCCACTGTATTGTTGCGACAGTGAGGAATTAACTGCGGAACAAGATGAGGAGATTGTGGCCTACGAACCTTCCCCAGAAAGGCGGAGTCAACAATGGTGTACTTATCGCCGCTACTATGTGGTCGGAGAAGATTCGACAGCGGCGAGTTCAACTTCGTACACAGGCTGCTGTGTTCCAAACCGGAGGAAACTGTCAATCATCTTAAGCCATTGCATATAAAAGGTCACCCCATCAATGGTACACCAAGGTTCACAGGATGCTGGTCGACAGCGGGGGCGATCGTAACTTGATGCCCTACTCCCTCGCTTTACCCAGAAGCTTGGTGCACTGATTTGTCGGTGTTTCGAACCCGGGGGTATGACACCAACGAGTAATATGATCGCGTGCTCTCTTCCTGGATGGTGATGCAAGATGACACAAGGATTTATCCTGGTTCGGGCAAAGAAGGCCCTACGTCCAGCGGGGAGGAGGTTCTTGTATTACTTGCACCTAAGTGCTTGTACAGGGGCGAATACAAGCTCAGTGAGCGTGGACCGGAGTCCGGACTCGTGTGTGTGTGTGTGACTTGTGTCTAACGTGTCTGTCCCCCCAGAGAGAATGAGGGCCCTGGTGTCCCCTTTTATAGAGCAAGGGGAGGCCAGGGTTACACAAGGGTATTACAGGTGTCGGGGTGTATTGTGTCCCTTACGAAGAAGGGTAGGAACCCTGTCTTGTCGAAGACATTGTAGCCGACGTGGGCGTTGCTGTTGAAGCGTCCTTGAAGCGTGGCCTCCATCCTGGGCGCGGACGTGGAGGCGCGGCGAGGTGGAAGCCGTACAACACCCATCCCGGAACGTACAGGACGCGGCGGGGTCCCTCCGGGTCTTGGGGTACCTGTCCTCCAATAGCATGAAAGTAGTTAGGGCTCGAGGGGCGCGGAGCCGGCCTCGAGGCGGCGCCTACGGGGGCTCGAGTCCCCGCAGGTATGGGCAAGTCCCGTGAAAATCGATTGAGCGGCAGGCATCTGGGCCTCGAGGCGTGGCTTGGACGTGCCACAGTGTAGGGCGTGGGTTAACAGTGCTTCACTGGTGCCTTTTCGCCCATACTTGTGGTGAAAACGAGACTTGACTCTGCCCCAGACCACTGTGGCACATTGTGTTACAGAGGACGTGACTGGAGTAGGTGGATGAATTAAGTGCGCGGTATGGGGCTGGCATCCGATGTCTGCACCGCTCGAGGGAGGCATAACGCGTCTCGAGGGATAGGCCGCTGTGCCAGAGAGGCTCGAGGTCCCCGCGTGGGGTCTCGAGGTGTGGTGTTCGGCTGTGGGGGGCTCGAAGGGTAGTGGAGCGCTTGCCCGAGGCCTGACGTGGAGGGCTCGGGCGAGACGGAAAACGATCGTGCGCCGAGGCCTGGCTTGGAGGGCTCGGGCGAGACGGAAAACGAGCGTGCGCCCGAGGCCTGGCTTGGAGGGCTCGGCGAGACGGAAAACGAGCGTGCGCCCGAGGCTGGCTTGGAGGGCTCGGGCGAGACGGAAACGAGCGTGCGCCCGAGGCCTGGCTTGGAGGGCTCGCTCGGTGGGCCAGCGTTGTAGGCCTCGGGGGTCGGCTTTTTAGGGGGTTAGACTAGTTAGGTCTGTTATTAACCGGTGTTCTAGGTTTACCCTATTTGTTTGCGTTGATTGGGGGTACCCCTTTTGCGGACCCCGACAGTAGCCCCCGAGCCCTTGTTCGAGTGCTTGCACTCGAGCAGGGCTCCCGACTGGGATCTCGTGGGTTAGCTAACTGGCCTCGAGGTTTTCGTCGATTTGATTCCGTGGGTGTCGTGCGAGCGACACCCGCGGGTGTAGCCCCCGAGGCCACGGGGAGTGGTTAGAACTTCCTCGTGGGCTTTTTGCGAGTTTTAGTTGCGATTTTTAGGTTCGGGGGTGTCAGGCCCCCGAGTTTTTAGACCCTCTTTCGTCGAGGGGTGCCAGGCTGAACCGGCCGCCGGCTCTTCGAGCTGTCCGGCGCACCGGTTGCCCTGGCTTGTCATCCCGCGAGTCCTTTCGATCGGATGCGAGGGGGATGCCTCGTACTACCCCGAGTGGGCGAGTATCGAGGTTCCCGGTGAGCTGGTAACGGGGAATCCAAGTGAGAGCTCGTGCCCCGTTCGATAGGGGTCGACTGTGGCCCGGAGGCGGTCTCATAAAGCATGGGTGCTCAGTCTGCAGGAGTGCCGGGTCCATTCGATAGGACCCGGTGGCTCGATGCCTCCCTCCGAGGGGATCTCACTGCATGTCGAGCTCCCCGCCTTGGATACACGTGAGGGGCCTCGAGGGCTTGGCCCTCGAGTGATGCCGCGAATGGCGCCCCTTGGTGTCCCTGACTCGGGTGCTCGAAGCCGGCTGTCGAACCCTCTTTCGTCGAGGGCCAGCCTTCGCTGCTTCGAGACTTAGGGCCGGGGCCCGTTTTTGGGTGCTCGAAGCCGGCTGTCGAACCCTTTTTCGAGGGCCAGCCTTCGCTGCTTCGAGACTTAGGGCCGGGCCCGTTTTTTACTTCCGGAAGAAGCCTTCGTCGCTTGGAATCCTTCTGCCCGTTGGGCGCCCTTTTTAGGCGGAAACCGCCAGGGAGTGGAGATCGTGGCGCCAGCGGCGGGCGCGAAGTCGGAGCGGCGGCCGCAGAGGGCCCCGGTAGTTGAGCGAACGGTGAGCTGCCGCGTGTTCCCTGCATCCGGCTCGAGACGTAGTTAGGTGGGCGCATTAAATGCTATGCGGTTACCTTTTTACGTCGTGGGAGACCCCGCCCGTCGGGGTTTCCCCTTATAAATATCGAGAGAGGGGAAAAGGAACCCTTTACTTTGCCTTTGCCTTCACCGCCGCCGTAGCCTTCACGCGCCCTCTCCTTCGAGCTAGTTGATTGGGGATTTTCCGGCTGCCCGTCCGCTGCTCGGGTCCGCGCCGCGCCACCGCCATGGCCGCCCAGACACAAGTGCTGCCGGCCGAAGACTGGAGCTCGTCGAAGGTGACGCAGAGCGAGATGGACTCGTTGGTGGCCCAGGGGCTTCTGCGCCCCAACCCGGAGGAGGGACCCGCGTGGTGGGTTATCCCGTCGGCGGAGCACCGGGAGCCGCACCCGCCCGAGGGGTACGTGGTGAGCTTCACGCGCTACCACCGTATGGGGCTCGGCGTCCCGCCGAGCCGCTTCATGCGGGGGCTGGCCCACCACTTCGAGGTGGAGCTGCAGCACTTCTCCCCCAACTCCATCTCGCACGCCGCCATATTCGCCGCGGTGTGCGAGGGGTACCTGAAGATGGAGCCGCACTGGGAGATGTTCGTCCATCTCTTCCGGGGCGAGCTCTTCATCAAGGCCCTAAAGCCCAGCGGGAGGCGGCTCGTGCGCATGGGCTCCCTCGCCATCACTGCGAGGGCTGGGACCTCGTCGGCCAACGTCCCCCGTGAATACCTGCGATACAAGCTTTCCACCAACCAGGCCGGGGTGGGACGACCATTGGTTCTATCTGCGGAATGAAGATGGTCTCTTTCCGCAGTACACCGGCAGGGTCCTCGCTCAACGCCCGGAGAAGTGGACCTGGGGCGTCGCGGCGGACAGGCAACGCCACCTGGCCCCTGATGAAGATGATGAAGACGCTGGTGGATGAGAAGAAGTTGACCGTGCAAGCGGTCATTTGGGCGTTCCACCAGCGAAGAGTTCTCCCGCTGGCGGACCGCCCCCTTCTTATGCACGAGATGGGGCCGGAGGCCAAGCTCGAGGCGCTTAATCGATCGAGGATGGCCGAGGAGAGGCTGTCCCGGAACGAGGGCGTCTCCCGGTGTCAATCACGATCCAGGGGCGTTCATCCCTGAGTACACCCACCTGGTCGCCATGGCACCCGACGAGGGGTGTCTCGACCTGGTGAGCCTCCCTCGAGCTGAGCTGTTCCGAGCCCCCTCCCCCTTTCTCCTCCTTCGAACCTTTTGCATTCTTCTTGTGGTTTGTCTCGTCACGCTTCTTCTTTTTTCAGGGGCGTTTACTTGTCGCGCGTCGAGGCCCCCGGTGAGGGAGGACGCCGCGGATACTCAGGTGAGGCGCCTCTCTGCTCAGAAAGACAAGGAGAGCAAGGATGCCAGGAAGAAGAAAGAGAAAAACAAAAACCTGCGTCGCTTGGCTCGGGAGCAGAGACTGGCGAAGGCTCGTCGCAACCGTCAGCCTGGAGACGGGTCCCCCGAGCTGAGCTCCTCGAGCTCGGAGGAGGAGAGCGGTGATGAGGAGGAGAGCGACGACGAGGGGATGGATGCGCGCCTGAGGCGCGCGGGGGTCGTCGATGACAGGGCTGACCGCTCCTCTGTGCAGGAGGGTATGCTGGAGGTCCCCCCGGCGAAGGGACCGCGCGGGACGCAGCCGCGGAAGGCGGCGCCGAACCCTGCCTCGTCGGGGGCCCGAGGTCCGTCGAGCTCTGCGGCGGACGTGCCCCCGGTCGTGAGGAAGCCCCGAACCCGGAGCGCCTCCGCCACAGCACCAACGGAGGCCACCCCCGCGCCAGCCCAGGCGGGAGGTCTGGAGAAGGGCCGGCCTCGAGAAGCGGCCGACAGGTCGAGAAGGATTTCGGGCCCGACCGCCGCGAGCCGTCAAGGGCGCCGTCGAGCCCGCGGAGGAGCGGGCGTCAGGAGGAGGCGTCGAGCCCGCGCCATCACGAGCTTCGGGGAGGGAGCCCCCGGCGTCTCGTGACCAGGGGCGTGAGCGTCCCCGGAGTCCGTCGCCGCACCGCCGCCGGACACAGAAGCGGACGCGGGAGGGCGCGAGCGCCGAGCGGGTCCCGGAGCCCGCGCCGGGGCGGGCGCCACTACGACAGCACGAGGGAGGTACGGTCGCCCTCCCGCGACGTGGGGCGGAAGGAGGGCTCTCCCTCGAGGTCAAGCCACGGGAGGCGTCGGGAGCCCTCCCCCATCCCAGCCCTGCGGAGATGGCCCAGGCGCAGGGCTCGAGCCGTGGGGTGGGCTCGAAGCCCCCGAGTGGGTCCGGCGATTCCGGGAAGAAGCCCAGCCGCCGCTTTGGGTGAGTAATTTTCTTGGACCTCGTCGCAGCGAGGCTTGACCTCTTTACTTTTGATGATGCATGCCATCTCTGGTTCTCAGGGGGAAGCGCTCCTACCCGGAGGTGGACCTTGCTGCGTCCAAGCGGGCGAAGGCCTCGAGCCCCGTCGAGGCACAAGCACCTCGAGGTATGGCACCCTCCTCCGCTAGAGAAGCCGCTTGGCTGGAGAAGGCTCGAGCTGCCATGGCTCGAGGTGGTCAGATGATCGTCGCGAATTTTGGTGAGGCCGTCGCCGTCGACCGCAGGGGTCGAGGCATTCCTCTTGATTCTGATATCAATGTCATCTCGTATTGCAGGGGCCTCAGCTCACGGCATCGAGCCCGCCGCTACCATGCTTACTGAGGCGCTGCCGTCTCCCCTTCTCCTCCTGCGATGGCTGTCGGGAGCGCCACCCCTCCCCCCGCTACAACGGCTGTTCCGGGGGAAGCGCCTGGGGCGAGCACGGCCCCGCCGGTGTCTGGGGCCGAGGAGACTGCGCCCCTCGAGGCCCCGACGGTGGAGGACCTCCTGAACGAGCTGGAGCAAGGGCCGCCCCTCGCCGCGGGCTTGCCGATGGTGGAGGCGCCAGGCGCCGGCCAGTGCTGACGAGACGCAGGAGGGCCGGCCAGGGAAGAGCCGGGGCCCGTGCCGTCGGGCGGCGGCCGCAGCTGGGGCAGCTCGGGACGGAGGAGGATCAGCCCGACATCGAGCTCGACCGACCAGTATGGCCGTTTCCTGACGCGCCAAGCCCGCCCCTTGCCATGGTCCACGTCGAGCGACCGGTCCAGCGGGGGGCTCCGCGCGAGGTGCGGGCCATCTTTCGGGAGGTGGCCGAGCTCATGGCGGAGGCGGAGCGGTCCTGCTCCGAGGAGGCGGGCCGGTCCGCACAGGTGTCGGCCGCCCTCGCGAGGGCTGAGGCGGAGCTTCAAGATCTCCGCGCTGAGCTGAGCCGGAACGCCCAAATGGCGAGCCGGCTCAACGAGGCGGAGGCGGAGGTCCGGGCGGCTCGAGGTGAGGTCGCTCGATCCAAGGAGGAGGCCGCCGCCGCTCTCGAAGCGTCGAGGAAGGAGGCCGCGGACGCCCGAAGCGAGGCCACCTCCGCCCGGGCTGAAGCCGAGGCGGCGAAGCAGGAGGCCGCTGACGCCCGTGGCGAGGCCGCCGCCGCCCGAACCGCAGCGGAGGCGGCGAGAAAAGAGGCACCGAAGACGCCGAGATTGGTGTCGGTTGCCACCGCCCGAGCTGCCGAGGGGGCGGCGCGGCAGGAGGTGATCCGCAAGGATCTGGCCCTTGTGGAGGCGGGTCGGCTGATCGAGGACCTTAGGTCCGAGAGGCTCCTCATGTTGGCCGAGAAGCGCAGGCTTGAGCAGCGTGCTGAGGGCCTGACCAGCGACCTCGCCGCACTGGGGCAACATTGCGACGGTGAGGCTTACACCTTGTTCTGTTGGGTCTCGAAGTTTTTTGTTACGCCGCAGTCTCACTCTTCCTTGTTCGTTGCGCAGGGGTAGAGAGAAGACGGTCGAGGAGCTCCGCGGGACGAACCAGGCTCTCTTGGACCAACTCCAAGACGAGACGATGGTGGCGGAGCGGGCTCGCACTCCCTCGACCGGCTTGGCCCCATGTGGGGTGCTCCTCCAGTGGCTGCGGAGAAGGACAGAAGGTGCGGTGGCGAGGCGACGCCTTGGTCGACGCCTTGTGCTTCTTCGACGCAGCAGGCGGGACCGTGTCCGGCAAGCTCTCCATCATGGGGTCAAGCAGACGCTCGCGGTCGTTCGCTCCGGTTCCGCTTCCCGGTCCACGTTGTCGCCAACGGCTTCATCGAGATCGAGGGGAAGGACGAGGAGTGGAACAACCGCCGTGTCGACAAAATTTTGGAGAAGATGGAGAGGCCGGGGACATCGCTCGCCAAGATTTCGAGGAGGACGTGCTGCCTCCTGACGCCAGCAGCGGTGTCGAGGGCCCTCCTCCTTCTAGCTCGGGTGTCGAGGCTGAGCCCGCCGTGGAAGACCTCGGGGAGGAGTACCACACGACGAAGATTAGGGCCTGCGTGCCAAATTTGGGCGTCGAGGCCCTTGTAAGAATTTTATGGCATGGATGAGGGTCCGTCGAGACCCATTTGTATATATGACTTGTTTGTTAAAGGTGTTGTTTTCTTTTCAAATGCGTTTGACCACTTCTCTTTGTTGCAAGCTCGAGTTTCTGCTAACTTAGTCTGTACTCCTTCGATACGTCGCGAGCCCCTCGAGGGAGGCGTAGGTAGGGTACCGTAGCCCGGGGGCGTAGGTGGCCGTCTACGTCGACGCCTCCCGACCTTTGGAGGCTCGAGGTATTTTGGGATTTAGACGTCGCTAGTTCACTCGAGGCACGAGTCGAGACGAGGGTCGAATTTTTGAAAAGAAAACACGCATTTTTTCCGGAGTCTGGGGGGCGGTTACCCCCTGTCAGCCCCCGAGGGAGGCTCGACCCTGAGCAAGGCAGGGTCGAGGCTACCTTAAGTTGCTAAGCAAATGAAAGACAACGCACGAGTTGTTCATTCATTTTGACATGTTTGTACAAGCAACAAAATGAACAAGGCCTCGAGGCCCTTAAGGGTAGAAGCGACGTAGCTGAGATATGTTCCACGCGTTCGCCAGGATCTGCCTTGATCGTCGTAGAGCTTGTACGTTCCTGGCTGAGCACCTCAGCTACGGTGTATGGGGGGCCCTCCCATGGAGGGGTAAGCTTGTGGCGCCTCGATTATCTGCAGCCGTCGAAGCACGAGGTCCCCCACCGCCAGGTCCCTCTTGCGCACATGCTTGTCGTGGTAGCGTCGAAGTGATTGCTGGTAGCGTGCGGAGTTGATGAGCGCCACATCTCGGGCCTCCTCGAGCTGGTCCTTGGCGTTGGCAAGCCTCTTGTCGTTTTTTGCTCGTTGTAGGCTCGAAGTCGAGGGGAGCCGTACTCGAGGTCCGTAGGCAAGACTGCCTCGGCGCCGTAGGTTAGGAAAACGGAGTGAACCCGGTGGCTCGACTCGGCGTAGTCCTGAGGCCCCACAGCACCGAGGGGAGCTCTGCGGCCCATCCCTTTCCGAAATTTTGAGAGTCTTGAACAGCCTCGGCTTCAGCCCATGGAGTATCATGCCGTTGGCGCGCTCGACCTGCCCGTTGCATTGAGGGTATGCGACCGAGGCCCAGGTTACGCGAATGTTGTTGTCATCGCAGAAGTTTGTGAACTTTTTGCCCGTGAATTGGGTGCCATTGTCGGTGATGATGACGTTAGGCACCCAAACCGGTACATGATGTTGGCGATGAACTCGACAGCCTTCTCGGAGGTGGGGTCGCCTATCGGCTTAGCCTCGATCCACTTGGTGAACTTGTCGATGGCCACAAGCACGTGTGAGTGCCCTCCGTTGTCTTTTGAGGGGACCTACAAGGTCGAGCCCCCAAACGGCGAATGGCCAAAGTAATTGGGATCATCTGCAGGGCATGTGCGGGTCGGTGCGTTCTGCTTGGCGTAGAATTGACACCCGGCATGCCCGTACCAAGCGCTTGGCGTCTCCAATGGCGGTCGGCCAATAGAAGCCTTGACGGAAGGCATTCCCAACCAGGGTCCTTGGCGCTGCGTGGTGGGCCGCAAGCCCCGAGTGCATGTCGTCGAGGAGCTTGCGCCCTTCTTTGAGTGGATGCAGCGCTGAAGGATCCCGTCGGACTTCGTCGGTACAGTTCCCGCTCGTCGCCGTAGATGACGTAGGTCTTGGCCCTTCGAGCGACGCGTCGGGCCTCCGTCTTGTCTTCCGGTAGCACGCCTTGCGTCAGGTAGTCGAGGTAGGCGCGTGCGCCAGTCGAGTCGAGGGTCGTGGTGAAGAAGGGGCGGGTGCGTCGATCTGCATTGCCTCATCGGGTGCCGAGGCATCGCCCTCGGGGCGGCGGTGTCGAAGGTCGGGCCCCGTGTCTGGCTCGAGGGGTGGCGTCGAAGGGCCAGCCCCCGGACCGATTTTGACTGATGGCTCGAAACGTCCCTCGAGAAGACGTCGGGTGGAACCGTGCCGCGCGTGGACGCCAATTTGCCAGCTCGTCTGCGGCCTCGTTGTGCTTTCGAGCTACGTGGTTGAGCTCGAGGCCGTAGAACTTGTCTTCTAGCTTGCGCACCTCCCCGCAGTACGCTTCCATCTTGGGATCGATGCAGCTTGAAGCCTTCATAACCTGGTTGATGACGAGCTGCGAGTCTCCTCGGCATCGAGGCGTCGGACCCCGAGCTCGAGGGCGATGCGCAGTCCATTGACGAGGGCCTCGTACTCGGCGACGTTGTTGGAGGCGGGGAAGTGCAAGCGCAGCAGGTAGCGCATGTGGACCCCGAGGGGTGAGATGAAGAGCAGGCCTGCGCCTGCCCCCGTCTTCATGAGGGATCCGTCGAAGTACATGGTCCAGAGCTCGGCTTGAATCTGCGCCGACGGGAGCTGAGTGTCGGTCCATTCAGCAACGAAGTCCGCCAACGCTTGCGACTTGATGGCTTTTCCGCGGAGCGTAGGTGATGGTTCCCCCATCAGCTCTGTAGACCACTTGGCGATGCGCCCCGTGGCCTCTCGGTTGTTGATGATTTCACCGAGGGGAAAGGATGACACCACCGTTACGGGATGAGCGAGGAAGTAGTGCTGGAGCTTGCGCCTCGTAATGACGATGCCGTAGAGCAGCTTCTGGATGTGCGGGTACCGGACCTGGCCTCGGAGAGCACCTCACTGGTGAAGTACACCGGCCGTTGGACCGGCAATGTATGGCCCTCCTCGTGCCTCTCGACGGCTATGACCGCGCTGACCACCTGAGTGGTTGCGGTCACATAGAGGAGGAGAGGCTCGGGGGAATCGCCAACCTGGGCTGGTCGCGGTGGCACGAGAATTGGTGCGGAAGTCAGCAACCCCTTCAACTTGGTTAAGGCCTCCTCGGCTTCGACAGTCCACGCAAAGTGTTCCGTCTTCTTCAGCAGGCGGTAGAGGGGTAGCGCTTTTTCCCCTAGCCTCGAGATGAATCTGCTGAGAGCGGCTAGGCAGCCTGTCACTTTCTGCACACCCTTGAGGTCTCGAATTGGGCCCATCCTCGTGACTGCTGAGATTTTTTCGGGTTTGGCCTCGATCCCCCGTTGTGAGACAACGTAGCCTAGTAGCATGCCCCGAGGCACGCCAAAGACACATTTCTCGGGTTGAGCTTCACATTCTTGGCCCGGAGGCACTCGAACGTGGTCTCGAGATCGCTGATGAGGTTCCCGACTTTCTTGGTTTTAACCACGATGTCATCGACGTAGGCCTCGACGGTTTTGCCTATGTGCTCGCCAAAGATATGCTGCATACATCGCTGGTACGTTGCCCCGGCGTTTCGAAGGCCGAAGGGCATTGTAACGTAGCAATACATACCAAAGGCGTAACAAAAGAGGTAGCGAGCTCGTCGGATTTTTTCATCTTAATTTGGTGGTAGCCGGAATACGCATCAAGGAACGAAAGCACTTCGCACCCAGCAGTGGAATCGACAATCTGATCAATTCTAGGTAAAGGAAATGGAACTTTTGGACATGCTTTATTCAGACCAGTGTAGTCTACACACATCCGCATTTTTCCATTCTTTTTCCTAACTAATACAGGGTTAGCTAGCCACTCTGGGTAAAATACCTCCTTGATGAACCCGGCCGCCAAAAGCTTGTGCACCTCCTCGCCGATGATCCTGCGCTTCTCCTCGTCGAAGCGGCGCAGGCGTTGCTTCACCGGTCTGGAACCGGCCCGGATTTCCAAGGCGTGCTCGGCGACTTCCCTTGGTATGCCCGGCATGTCCGAGGGGCCCCACGCAAACATGTCGATGTTCGCGCGGAGAAAGTCGACGAGCACTGCTTCCTATTTAGGCTCGAGGCTGGCACTGACGGCCAGCGTCTTGCCATCGGTCGAGGTCGGGTCGACGGGTATCCGCTTTGTGTGCTCCGCCGGCTCGAAGTTGCCAGCGTGACGCTTCGCTTCAGGAGCCTCCTCGGTGGCCAGGGCGGCTAGGGCCTCGAGCGAGTCGAGGTGGACGTTGGCCTCCCACGCTCGACGCACTCCACGTCGCAGTGGTATGCGTGCTCGTAGGAGGTGTCGATGGTGATGACCCCTTTTGGCCCCGGCATCTTGAGCTTTAAGTACGTGTAGTTGGGAACCGCCATGAACTTGGCGTAGCCTGGCCGGCCGATGATGGCGTGGTAGGCCCTTGGAACCCAACCACCTCGAAGGTGAGCGTCTCCCGGCGGAAGTTAGCCGGCGTGCCAAAGCAAACCGGCAGGTCGATGCGCCCGAGGGGGTGGGCCTTCTTCCCCGGTACGACTCCGTGGAATCCCCCGACGCTGGGTCGGAGCTGACCCTCTGAAATCCCCAGGAGGTCGAGTGTCTCGAGGTATATGATGTTGAGGCTCGAGCCCCCATCCATCAACACCTTGGAGAACCGTACGTCGACGATAACGGGGTCGACGACGAGGGGGTACGCCCCCGGTTTATGACACGGTCCGGATGGTCGTCACGGTCGAACGTGATTGGCGCATCAGACCAGTCAAGGTACCGGGGGGCGTCGTGGCTGAGCGCAAAGATCTCCGGCGCTCCTTCTTTCTTTCTCGAGCTGAGAGCCCGACGGTCGGCCCCCCGTAGATCATGTAGCAGTCGCGCACCGGGGGAAGTTGCCGTCCGCGTCCCACCGCCGCGCCGATTGTTGTCATTGCCCTTAGGCGCGTCTTCTCTCTTATCGCCGAGCTTGGAGTAGTAGCCTTTCAACAGTCGGCAGTCCTTTAACTTGTGTTTACGGGGCCTTGTGATAAGTGCAGGGGCCCTCGAGCATCTGGTCGAAAACAGCCCCGTCAGGGGGCCTCGGGGCTTCTTAGGCTCGAGGGCGCCTGCGAGCACTTCTTCGTCGTCGTCGTCATTGGCGTCGCGCTTCGCCTTCTGACCTTTGCGTTTGTTCTTCTTCTTTTTGTTGCTGTTATTGTTGTCGTTCTTGGCGTCGTTGCCTTTGTTCGTGACCTCCGGCGCGGCCACCGCCTTGCCTTTGTCCGTGGAACGGCCAAAGAAGGCCCCCACTGCCTCGTCGCCTGAGGCAAAGCTGGTGACACGATCCATCAGGTCCTCGACCGTCCTGGGACGGTAGCGTCCTAGCTCATGGACTAGCTCTTGGCATGTCGTGCCCGCGAGGAACGCTGAGATGACGTCCTCATCAGGCACGTGGGGGAGCTCGAGGCGCTGCTTCGAGAACCGTCGAGCAAAATCGCGGAGGGGCTCGTTCGCCGCCTGCCTGCAACGCCGTAGATCCCAGGGGTTGCCTGGGCGCACGCACGTCCCCTTGAAATTCCCGTCGAAGACCCTGACTAGGTCGGCCCAGTCGTCGATCCGATCCGGCGGGAGCCCCTCGAGCCACCGGCGGGCGGTGTCCGAGAGGTAAAGTGGGAGTTGGCGTATGATCACACGGTCGTCGTTCTTCGCTCCGCCCAGTTGGCAGCCTAGGCGGAAGTCCGAGAGCCAGAGCTTGGGCTCGACCTCCCCGTCATACTTCACGATGTTGGTCGGCGGTCGGAAGCGGTCGGGGAGGGTTGAGCTGCGGATGGCCCGGCTGAAGACTCTGGGGCCCGGGGCTCGAGGACTTGCCGGTCCTCGTCGCTGTTGTCGTAGCGCCCCCTCGATGGGCGCTATAGCCACGCTCCTGGGCCCCCTTGTCCTTGCGCCGGCGGTTGATGTCGTTGCGGGCGTCGTTGGGGTCTCGAGGTGGCCGGTTGTCGATGATCCGTTCGCGGACTGGCCTACCTCGAGAGGCGTCAGGTTGGTGGACGGATGCCTCGCGCTCGTTGCGGGGCGTGTCCGCCGGCTTCCCCGAGGCTGCTCCGCGTCGTCGTGACGCCGAGCTCTCGGCTTGCTGCACAGCGGCTGTCTCGAGGAGGTTCTTCATTTCCCCAAGCATGCGCCTGGCGTCAGGGTTGGAGACGGCGGGCAGATCGCGGAGCAGCATCGCCGCCGCCACCACGTTCTGTCCCGCTCGCGGGAAACGCACCTCGGGGCGTGCTGGCGCCCCGTCCTCGAGGATCTGCCGGTGGACCTCTCGAGCTCGGCCACGAGCGCCGGCACCTCGAGGCTGGGCTGGTTCTTGTGCTAGGTTTTCTCGAGCTGCAGCAGGCGTTGTCGGTCCTCCTCAGCCTTGGCGATGGCCTCCCGCAGCTGCGCGAGCTGCGCCGCTCGGTCGTCGCTGTGCTGGGATGGTGCAGCCGGTGCCGGGGTTCGTTCCTCCCGTGAACACGTGACCCGCCTGCCGCAGCCACGTCTCCGGGCCCTTCGAGGTTGAGCGCCGGCCTGCCGTCGTCGCCCTCGTCCTCGGTGTCGCATACGACCCCCTCGAGTTGGAAGCACTCCCTGGTGGGATCCCAGAGGTCGGGGTCGTGGTAGTCGTATTCGTCGGAGTCGGAGCTGGTGATGCCGCGCCGCCTTGGCTCGTGCCGGGGCTGCAGCTCGCGGTACCACTCCCCGAAGGTGGCTTGACGAGGTGGCCCGACGGCTCGTGAGAGGCCGCGGTCGACGCGTGCGGGGTGGACAATCTCCAGGTTGGCCATGGCCTGCAGCAGCACGCCCGGCGTTCCTCCTGCTCCGCCGGCTGTCGGCCCTGACTGCGCTCGTTGAGCTGGCGGGCGTAGGCTGCCGCGGAGCTGTCGAGGCCGAACGGGAACTGCCGGCGTCGAGCGCGGTACACCCCGTGCGGGAGGAGGCTGGGCGGCGTCGACGGTGCACGGCTCGGAGGCCTCTGGCCTGGCTCCTGGTCCGTGCGCATGATGAACGCGAAGTCGCTGGGCGGGCGCGGGCGCGCCCGGGAAGTCTCCGGCCGTGCGCCGGGCAAGCTCCTCCTTGGGAACTCCGCGCCGGCCGCGGGAAGTGGGTGTATGCCGCCGGCACCGCCTGTGCCTGGCGACGATGATGACGACGGCGCCGCTCACGGGGTGGCGACGCGTGATGGTGTGGGCGACGTGCCATGCTCCTCGCACGGGGCGGCGCGACACGCCCTCCACTCGGGCCCTCCGTGGAGAGCAAGGTCAGCTCGTTGCCGTTGTCAGTGGCCAGGAACTCGAGGCTCCCGAACCAGATGACGGCACCGGCAGAGAACGAAGGAGTCGAAGCAGCCATCCAGGAAACGGCGAGAAACCGACTCGACACGCGAAGGCCCCTACCTGGCGCGCCAACTGTCGGTGTTTCGAACCCGGGGGTATGACACCAACGAGTAATATGATCGCGTGCTCTCTTCCTGGATGGTGATGCAAGATGACACAAGGATTTATCCTGGTTCGGGCAAAGAAGGCCCTACGTCCAGCGGGGGAGGAGGTTCTTGTATTACTTGCACCTAAGTGCTTGTACAGGGGCGAATACAAGCTCAGTGAGCGTGGACCGGAGTCCGGACTCGTGTGTGTATGTGTGTGGACTTGTGTCTAACGTGTCTGTCCCCTAGAGAAGGAATGAGGGCCCTGGTGTCCCCTTTTATAGAGCAAGGGAGGCCAGGGTTACACAAGGGTATTACAGGTGTCGGGGTATTGTGTCCCTTACGAAGAAGGGTAGGAACCCTGTCTTGTCGAAGACATTGTAGCCGACGTGGGCGTTGCTGTTGAAGCGTCCTTGAAGCGTGGCCTCCATCCTGGGCGCGGACGTGGAGGCGCGGCGAGGTGGAAGCCGTACAGCACCCATCCCGGAACGTACAGGACGCGGCGGGTCCCTCCGGGTCTTGGGGTACCTGTCCTCCAATAGCATGAAAGTAGTTAGGGCTCGAGGGGCGCGGAGCCGGCCTCGAGGCGGCGCCTACGGGGGCTCGAGTCCCCGCAGGTATGGGCAAGTCCCGTGAAAATCGATTGAGCGGCAGGCATCTGGGCCTCGAGGCGTGGCTTGGACGTGCCACAGTGTAGGGCGTGGGTTAACAGTGCTTCACTGGTGCCTTTTCGCCCATACTTGTGGTGAAAACGAGACTTGACTCTGCCCCAGACCACTGTGGCACACGTTGTGTTACAGAGGACGTGACTGGAGTAGGTGGATGAATTAAGTGCGCGGTATGGGGCTGGCATCCGATGTCTGCACCGCTCGAGGGAGGCATAACGCGTCTCGAGGGATAGGCCGCTGTGCCAGAGAGGCTCGAGGTCCCCGCGTGGGGTCTCGAGGTGTGGTATTGTTCGGCTGTGGGGGGCTCGAAGGTGAGTGTGGAGCGCTTGCCCGAGGCCTGACGTGGAGGGCTCGGCGAGACGGAAAACGATCGTGCCGCCCGAGGCCTGGCTTGGAGGGCTCGGGCGAGACGGAAAACGAGCGTGCGCCCGAGGCCTGGCTTGGAGGGCTCGGGCGAGACGGAAAACGAACGTGCGCCCGAGGCCTGGCTTGGAGGGCTCGGGCGCGACGGAAAACGAGCGGTGCGCCCGAGGCCTGGCTTGGAGGGCTCAGGCGAGACAGAAAACGAGCGTGCGCCCGAGGCCTGGCTTGGAGGGCTCGGCTCGGTGGGCCAGCGTTGTAGGCCTCGGGGGTCGGCTTTTTAGGGGGTTAGACTAGTTAGGTCTGTTATTAACCGGTGTTCTAGGTTTACCCTATTTGTTTGCGTTGATTGGGGGTACCCCTTTTGCGGACCCCCGACACTGATGAAGAGCCGATCAAGACCAATATGACTATCACTGGAGTCAGAGGAGGAGATCCTATTTTGGCCAAAGGAATTGCGTCCATGGAGCTGACCGTTGGGAGCAAGACTTTGGCCACTGCTTTCTTTGTCGCCGACATACAAGGTAGCTACAACCTTATACTTGGGCGTATTGGATTCATGCTAATCGGTGCATACCTTCTAGCCTACATCAGTTTCTCATTCAATGGGTGGGGGACGATGTTGAGGTGGTACATTCAGATTCATCGGCCTATGTAGCTACAGCCGATGCTCCTTTGCTCGGGGGGCATGATACTATTGCTTGTTTATCTGGTCGGGACCTTTCTGATTTCCAGTTTGTTAGTGTTACTAGGGAAGGTTTTGTTCCAGTGTCTTTAAAGCCGATCGACAATCGGTTCAACATTATCATGTAATTTGATGGATGCTAATGTCGATTGGTTAAAACATCATGTTGAGCAATATCAGACCTATAAGGCCGATACTTGCGAAGCTATTGATGATTTTGATGAGCTCAATAAGTTGGGCCAAGGTTTCACGTCGGCTGACCTTTTAGAACAAGTAGATATTGGGGATGGTTCTATACCTAGGCCGACCTTTGTAAATCAAAATCTTGAAGCCAATTATAAAATAAAATTAATCGCGCTTTTGAAGGAGTATGTTGATTGCTTTGCATGGAGTTATACGGAGATGCCCAGATTAAGCCGAGAAATTGTTGAGCATCGGCTTCCTATTAAGCCGGGGTTCAGACCATTCAAACAACATCCTTGTCGTTTTAATTCTACTATATATGACCAGATTAAAGAGGAAATTAATCGGTTATTGCAACCGAGGTTTATCCAGCCATGCAGATATGCAGAGTGGGTCTCTAATATCGTGCCTATGGAGAAGAAGGACACTGGGAAAATTAGGGTTTGCATTGATTTTAGAGATTTAAATAGAGCCACTCCCAAAGATGAGTATCCTATGCCTATAGCCGATATGTTGATCAATGATGCTTCAGGACATCAAGTTGTCAGTTTCCTTGATGGCAATGCTGGTTATAATCAGATATTCATGGCCGAGGAGGATATGTCCAAAACGGCTTTTATTTGTCCTGGGTTTGTTTGTCTTTTTGAGTGAGTTGTGATGATGTTTGGTCTGAAGAATGCAGGTGCTACCTATCAACGCGCTATGAATATGATCTTTCATGATTTAATTGGAATAATCATGGAAGTGTATATTGATGACATTGTGATCAAATCGACCGCTCGCCGGTATCTCATTTAGCCGATTTGCGTTTAGCGTTTGAGAGAATGCACCGCTATGGTTTGAAGATGAACCCACTAAAATGTGCTTTTGGTGTATCGGCTGGAAAGTTTTTAGGGTTTATCATTCACGACAAAGCCATAGAGATTGATCCTAAAAGGATAGAAAAGATCAAAAAAGTTCAAGCGCCTACATGCAAAAAGGACTTGCATAAGTTTTTGGGAAAAGTGAACTACTTGAGGAGATTTATTGCAAACTTGTCCGGAAAAATTATTCCTTCTACCCCTATATTAAAGCTAAAGGATGAAACTGAGTTCACTTGGGGACAGAGCAACAAGAAGCATTTGAGAAGATAAAGGAATATTTGTCGTCTCCACCAGTTCTTCGAGCGCCTAAGAGAGGGATCCCTTTCAGATTATATATCGCCGCCGAGGAGAAGGTCATTGGAGCTGTCTTAACACAAGAAGATGGAGGTACCTTATATTGGTCGCCGTCTTCTTGATCCCGAGACAAGGTACGCCCATATTAAAAAATTATGCTTATCCTTGTACTATGCTTGTGCTAAAATGAGACACTATTTACTATCTAGTACATGTGTTGTTGCGTGCCAGGCCGATGTAATTAAACACATGTTATATCGGCCAATACTTTGAGGAAGGATTGGTAAATGGGCGTATGTGTTGATTGAGTTTGACTTGACTTATGAATCATTGAAAACGTTAAAGGGTCAAGTTCTTGCTGATTTCATTGTTGAACATGGTATTAGTTTAGAGGACGAAATCAGTTATTTTACTTTTACTCCATGGAAACTTTATTTTGATGGATCGGCTTGTAAGGAGGGCCAAGGTGTTGGCGTGGTCATCATTTCTCCTAATGGTGCTGAATTGGAAATGCTAAGCCGGTTAGATTACCTTTGCACTAATAATCAAGCCGAATATAAAGCTCTGTTATTCGGTTTAGAAATTTTATGTTCCATGGAAGTTAAACATGTTGAGGCTTATGGTGATTCCTTACTAGTGGTGCAACAGGTTGCCGGTGAATTTCAATGCCTAGAAGGGTCGTTAAATGTTTATCTTGGCATGTGCCTTGATATCATTACTCATTTTACTGAATTTCAGATTCAGCATATACCAAGGCATGAAAATCATAAAGCCAACATATTAGCTCAACAAGCATCTGGCTATAGTATCAATAGACGTAATTTTCACATAAAGCCGATGCAACAACATGCAGAAGTATTGTCGGCTCGTAAAGCCGACCAGTTTGTTTTTAAACCAGTTCGGCCACCTTACCCCGGAGACCAGGTATACATTAAGCATACTTGGGTAGATACTTTGGCCGACCAGGTTGTTTGTGAATCAAGTCAGTTAATTCGTTCGATTGACTTGGTCGATCCTGGAACGATTAATTCAGCTGATTTATCTGAAGGAACTCTAAATCGGTCCGAGTCAAGTTCCAATGAAAGTGAAACCGATTTAGAAGATTGGAGGACTCCCTTGCTAAAATATCTCAGTGATCTGAATACTAAGGTTGATCAAAGTGTTCGGCGGAGTGCGTTTAAATATGTACTGCACAATGATGAGCTTTACCGAAGAACTACCGAAGACTTGTTGCTTAAGTGTTTGGGATCTGATCAAGCAAAGGTGGCTATGGGAGAAGTTCATGAAGGTATTTGTGGTACACATCAATCGGCTCCAAAGATGAAATGGCTATTATGTAGAGCTGGGTTTTATTGGCCCACGATGATGGCTGATTATTTTCGTTACTACAAAGGATGTGAAGAATGTCAACGATTTGAAAATATACAGCTTGCACCTGCTGCTATGCTTCATCCTATTATCAAACCGTGGCCTTTTCGTGGTTGGGGGCTAGACTTTATTGGCCAAATTCATCCTCCATCTTCAAAAGGGCATCGTTTTGTTCTGGTCGCTACCGATTACTTCACTAAATGGACTGAAGCAGTGCCTTTGAAGAATATGACATACAAGGAGGTGATTGAGTTTATTACTGAGCATATTATACATAGATTCGGCATACCTCAAATGTTAACTACAGATCAAGGAACATCTTTTATCTCTAAAGAGATACGAGACTTCGCTGGATTATACAAGATAAAGATGCTCAATTCGTCTCCATACTATGCTCAAGCTAATGGTCAGACTGAGTCTAGTAACAAGACTTTGATCAGGCTTATCAAAAAGAAGATTGAGGATAACCCAAGGAGGTGGCATGAGGTTTTGTCTGAGGCTCTATGGGCTCATCGAATATCGAGGCAAGGTGCTACGCAAGTTACTCCTTTCGAGCTAGTATATGGTCAAGAAGCGGTGTTACATGTCGAGGTAAATCTGGATGCATATAGACTGGCTAAACAGAATGATTTATCTATTGTTATGTATCATGATGCCATGATGGACAACATTGATGAAGTGACCGATAAGAGATTAAAAGCTTTTAAGGGGATAGAGAAAGAAAAAGCCCGGGTTGCCAGAGCTTACAATAAAAAGGTGAGAAGCAAATCGTTCCAAGAGTAGTACAATTGAGAGCTTATAGGCTACGGTTTAGTTTCAGCCTTTCAGGAAAGCCGTGTGGGAACTTGGGTGGTGGTGGAAATCCGTGCGTTTTCGGTTTCAAATTTAAGGAAGTACGTGGAAGATAAAGAAATCGAAGCAAGAAATCGATCCATATTTGCTGATTAATATAGAAAGCACACTCTTTCTGCTGAAAAGCTAAATATCGATCGGCATCAAATCGATCACACTGGCGCAAATGGTGCCTATAGCTAGCTAATTCGTTTGTGTGTTCTGATCTTTGAATTGAGGGCATGCATGCAAAAGATCTGTTAGCGTAGCTTGCTTACCTGGCTCGATCTGGCTCAGCGATAAGATCTAGCTCACTACACGTACGCGTACAGTAACAGGGATCGATGCTGTGTTTGATTGATCATGTTTGTGTGTGTCAATCACAATCGGATTATAATCGGAGTCGAAATTATTTCATCTAGAATCACACAACATGACTGATGTGTGATAGAGCTAGCGCAAGCTAAGTAACTGAAGGACCGAAAGTGTCAAACCAAGGCGACCAGAGGGGGGGTGAATGGGAGCCTCAAAAATTTCTTCACAGAAACTACGGCCTCAGTCCCAATAAAATCAAACCCCAAAAGCTTTGTTCTCAGAAGCGATGCCCACGACCCTTGGAAGAGGGTGGATGATCCCTAAGATCACAGCGAGGCACCACTGACCAGAGAATACGAAGAAAACCTACGGAGAACGGAGCCAACGAGGCCTCGGGGCAAAACTCCGATTCGCCCGAGGCTCGAGAAAGGCTTCAGAAGAAAACACCGACTCGCCCGAGGCTGAGGGAGGTCTCGGAGGAAAACTCCGTCTCGCCCGAGGGTCGGGGCTCGAGAGAGTGGCCTCGGAGCAAAACTCCGACTCGCCCGAGGCTTGAGGCTCGAGAGAGGCCTCAGAGTGAAACTCCGACTCGCCTGAGGCTGAGGGGACCTCGGAAAAAGTTCCGATTCGTCCGAGGCTCAAGAGGCCTCGGGAAAAGTTCCGCCTCGCCCGAGGGTGGTCTCGGCTTACTCGAGAGTCACCGAACAAAAGTAGCCTCGGCAGGTTCCGACACCCGAGCCTGCTGCGAACTGCTCCCGCAGAAGCTCGGATCTGGACGCGTTCTCCCGAAAAGCAAATCCCTCCGAAACTCAATCAAGACACAATCCCAAGTTTCCAAACTTGGAGAAGAAAATCACAGGGTAGTTAGAAGACTATCCCCAAGAGATCATCTTCTCAGAACAACCAAGAACACAGGGAAATCAAAAAGGGACAGTGGATGAACAAAAAAGTGCCACGAAAACGAAATCGTCCCGATCTATTCGATCATGAGGAGTTAGATGAATTCCTTTGGTCGAAATGACCTCCTCAATGATACGAACAAACTGATTCAAACGGATTTCGCAAAGACACACTGGAGAGAGAGATCGAGCAACGGGAAAAAACGAGCAGAGCCAAAGAACGCAACGAACACAGTGCACTACACAAGCCAATCGCAAAACTCAGCCAACGAACACAGTGCACAACACGTATCAGCTCAGGAAGGGTGAGGATACGGCCTCACTTCCTTGAATCAACAGAACACAGAGGTGAGTCTCTCTGTGGATCTCAACTAGCTACAGCAGGGAATGGGAGAGCAGGAAACCCTAAGAACAAAAGCAACTAACTGAGATAGGAAGGGAGGAGGGTGTCTCCCTCTATTTATACTACAACTAGCCTAATCTATTTCCTACTCTACCCCTCTCTAAGCTATTTACAGAGCAAGCCAGCTAAACCCTAAGGCTATACTGGACCAACTCAATGGTAGGTGTATCCGACGGCCACGTCCGCACAACTCGTCCGCGTTGCCTCCGCGCAACCTTCCGATTGCCGCCACGTGCCGCCTTTGCTCTGTACCCCCGGTTTTGAGGCCCAAACCGGGAAACCAGCCTTCCAGTATCTGAGTTTTGAGGCCCAAACTCAGCAACCCGCAGCGCCCAGGTTTTGAGGCCCAAACCTGGAAACCGTCCTCAGCCCGAGTTTTGTGGCCAAACTCGGAAACCCTCAGCACCCAGGTTTTGAGGCCCAAACCTGGAAACCGTCCACCGGTGGTTTTTCCCTGGCTGAACCACCAAACCGGCGTCGTAGAGGGGATGCACCTCCCGTGCACCCCATCCACCGACACGTGTTCCCAGGTCCTCGACCTGAGCAACACATGACCGCACTTCTTTGCTTGTCGTCGTCACAGGCTGCCAGCCTCCACAGCTGATCCTCAGGTACTCCGGTCCCTCAGTCCAAGCCTCACGTCTGCCCTTCACCGCTCGGTACATTGGCATGGCACGTCCGCCGCACGGCACGCCCCTTCACCGCACCCGGTCCGTCAGCACAGCACGTCTCAACTTGACCTTCACCTACCCTCGATCACTGTCTCCGTGCTCGACACCTGCACAACACAAGCCAAAGAACATGCGCATCATACCCGTTGACAATCACTCATCACTCAGAGCCTTCGGCATACACCCATGTATCCGCAATCTCCCCTTGATGAGTGCATTGTCAACTACCCACACAAATCATAATAAAAGAGAAAGAAAGAGGAAAGGAGGAAGGAGAGGAGAAAAACTCAACCAAATGACCCAAAAGCATAGCAAAGCCGGGAAAGGTCAAGTGAAAAGAGCAGAACAACTTGGTCCCCAAAGACATGGGCAACGGCTCGACGTAACCAAGCAAAGCAAAGCTAGCCTCAAGAAGAGGTAGAACAGGCTCAACACCGCTAGCAAAAATCAATCGAAGCTTCCAGAGAAAAGAGCTCGACAACAACTGAAGTAATGGTGGAAAACGAGGCAAAATGCTAGTCCCTCAAGAAAGAGGCAACGGCTCAACACAACTAGCACAGCAAACTCAACACCAAAACCTATCAGCCTGCGAGAAAGCAGCAAGACTCGAGGCAGAGGCCGGGGCTCGAGGCCGGGGCTCGAGGCCAGAGGCTCGAGGCAGAGGCTCGAGGCCGGGGCTCGAGGCAAAGGCTCGAGGCAGAGGCTCGAGCAAAAACAGACAAGCTTCCCCTCGAACAATAAAGCTCGATGCTGTGACTGAGGCTATTGGAAAGCAACAGCATAGCTCGAGGCCGAGACTCCCTCCGCTCCCCCTTGACTAGTGCAGATAATAACTCCCCCTCGGATGAACATCCAGGGAACAGGGAACATATGATTTGCAAAATTCTCCCCCTTAGTTGAAAATGCACTTATCAAGAGACAAAAGTTCTCCCCCTTCCATTATGCAAAGAAGTCAGAGATGCAAGTTAGGAGCTTCAGACTTATAGTCAAAAGAATGCAAAAATGCTCTAAACAGTATAGCCCGAGGGACTCAACAGATGCACATACAGGCTCGGCGAAGGCTCAGACTGATCACTGGAAATATGAGCCATATGAGCAATAGTGAGCAGTTTTGAGTCAAATAAGGTATTCACCATCAAAATAGCACTAACAAAGCGTAGACAGGAGTCTGTACAAGTGCTAAACATGTATACAAGGTGAACTACCCCTAGCACAGTTCAATCATCATGCATAGGAATGAAGCATATACTTGTGATTTCATGTTTATATCGGAGTTGCAGCGGTGAAATGACACAAGTTCAATTATTTGCATGTGAATGCGAGAGGTTGAAAGCTTGTCTTTGCCTTACTTTTCAACCGAGCGAAGCCTATGCCGAAGCAATCAGGAGCTTAAAGCTACGGTTTCGGTCATACACTACACGGCTCAAGTTTAACTCAAAATGCAATGAGAAACAGTCTTGATACCGTGAGGTGTTGACAAGCAATCCCATCTCGATCTTTTCAATTTACTAAAGCTTGGTTTAAATTTTAAACATTATATGAACAGACCAAGCAAGTGAATGACTCAGAACTAGAGACATAGCAACCTAGCATATATGAAAAGCGCGAGTAAACTCAACACAACCTACACATGCTAGTTGCATATCTTAATGGTGAACATTTTCAGAATTTAATTTATTTAAAACTTTCACAATTTTAAAATAGCTCAGCCCACAAATGTACTAGTGATCAGTAAGAGCATAAGCTACAGGCCTCCATCATAAGCCTCGGATCAGACTGAACAGAGTGTAAATACATTCTAGTGATTAAAAATCTGAGGCTCAGAATGTATGTTGAAACGCAAAAGAAGAGAAAGACAAATTAAAAAGTCAATCTGTACACAGCACAAAATGTTTCCCCATCTAAAAGGGGAAACACACACCAAGCTCACCCCTCAACCGATTAAAGGTTGATTCGTCTAAAGGCTTGGTAAAAATATCGGCCAGTTGATGATGAGTATCGACATGGCGAAGGTCGATATCACCCTTCTCCTGGTGGTCTCGCAAAAAATGAAAGCGCACATCAATATGTTTGGTCTTCGAGTGAAGCACGGGGTTCTTAGCAACGCTAATAGCACTCGTGCTATCACAAAGCAAAGGAACACGAGAAAAGCTCAGACCAAAATCACGCAAAGTAGCCATCATCCAGAGTAACTGGGAACAGCAGCTAGCCGCAGCAACATACTCAGCCTCCGTGGTAGACTGGGCGACACTAGACTGCTTGCGAGAAGACCACGAAACAAGAGAAGAACCGATAAACTGGCAAGTCCCAGAGGTGGACTTGCGATCAATACGACACCCAGCAAAATCGGCATCAGAATAACCGCAGAGGGAGAGAGTGGATGAGGCCGAATACCAGATCCGAGCTCGGGTGTGAACCGAAGGTACCTGAAGACCCTCTTCACCGCCTGACGGTGAGAAATACGCGGTGAAGCCTGGAAGCGCGCGCACAGACACACCGCAAACTGGATGTCCGGGCGTGTCGCCGTCAAGTAGAGGAGCGATCCAATCATGCTGCGGTACTCCTTCTGGTCCACTGCTTCGCCATCCACATCCGCATCCAGGGCAGTCGTCGTCGACATGGGCGTTGGTAGAGGCTTGGCCTCACCCATGTCGAACCGCTTCAGCAAGTCCTTGGTGTACTTGCCCTGGTGCACAAACGTCCCCTCTCGGGATTGCTTAATTTGCAACCCGAGAAAGAATGTCAGCTCTCCCATCATGCTCATCTCGAACTCCCTGCTCATAGTATCTGCAAACTTGGCAACCAAAGCGTGAGAAGAACCACCGAAAATGATATCATCCACGTAAATCTGGACCAAGAGAGTGTCTTTGCCTTGCCTGAGGAGAAAGAGCTTTATCTACACATCCCATTTTAAAACCCTTAGCAAGCAAAAGGTTTTAACCTATCATACCAGGCTCTAGGGGCTTGTTTCAAACCATATAAAGCTTTGTGAAGTTTAAAAACATGGTTCGGAAACTTGGGATTTTCAAAACCGGGGGGCTGCTCAACATATACTTCCTCTTCTATGTAGCCGTTTAAGAAGGCACTCTTGACATCCATTTGAAACAATTTAAAACCTTTGGATGCAGCAAAAGCCAAGAGTATCCTAATAGCCTCCAAACGAGCTACAGGAGCAAAAGTCTCCTCATAGTCTATCCCCTCCTTCTGACTGTAACCCTTCGCTACAAGCCTGGCCTTGTTTCTAACAACTTGGCCATTCTCTCCTTGCTTGTTTTTGAAAACCCATTTTGTCCCAATAGGTTTACAGTCTGGTGGAGGTGGAACTAGAACCCAAACCCGATTTCGCTCAAAGTTTTCTAACTCCTCATGCATGGCATTGACCCAATCTGGATCCGTCAAAGCGTGTCCAACATCTCGGGGCTCAAAATTAGCGACAAAAGCAGAGTGAGCGAAGTGCGAGATTTGCTGAGACCTGGACCGAGTGACTCGGTCGTCGAGGCTGCCGATCATCTGCTGAGGCGGGTGCCGGCGCTGGATGTGCTGCGGAGCCTCCCTGGCCGAGGTGGCCTCGGCTTCAGCCTCAGCAGCAGCTGGTGCCTCCCCGGGTACAAAAGGTACCCGCGCGGGGTGGCGGATCCCACGGCCCCCAGGAAGAAGAGGTCTCGGGGCCGTGGATCGTCGTCGAGGCTTCTCTATGGGCCTCAGCGAGTGGAGGGGGTGCTGGACCGTCCATACCCTCTGCAGGGTCGTCCATACCCTCGGCACCCTCCTCCCGGTCATCAAAAAGAGGCTCGCCGACCTCATGATCACCTGCACGCTCAAAACGAGAAGAAGGACAAACGAGAGTCTCGTCGAAGGTGACATCTGATGTCTCCATGACTCGGTTAGTGTCAAGGTTAAGTACACGATAAGCCCGAGTGTGAGTGCCATAACCCAAAAACACACCGTCAGAGGAACGAGACTCAAACTTGTCCAGGTTGCCTTTCTTCAAAATAAAACAGTGGCAACCGAAGACTCTAAAATAACTCACTTTGGGTTGGCGACCAAAACGCAACTCATAAGAAGTCTTTTTCAAGAACGCTCGCAGAAAAATGCGATTTGAAATATAGCACGCAGTGTTTATAGCCTCGGCCCAGTAGCGCCTGGGAGTCCTATGCTCGTCGAGCATCGTCCTGGCCATCTCAATGAGGGTCCGATTTTTCCTCTCTACAACACCATTCTGTGGCGGTGTGTAGGGGGAAGAAAACTGGTGCTCTAAACCCAGAGAGTTACAGAACTTCTCAAAATCTGAATTTTTAAATTCGGAACCATTATCACTTCTAATAGCTCGCATCGAGTTCAAAGGGAACTCGTTCTGAAGACGTAAAATCAGATTGCGAGCAAAGGAAAAAGTCTCGGTTTTCTCGGCTAAAAAGAAACCCACGAATATCTCGAAAAGTCATCAACAACAACCAGCACATACCACTTCCCCCAACCGAGCTCACCCGAGCCGGACCAACAAGATCCATGTGTAAAAGCTCTCCAGGGTGCGAGGTCATGACCTTAGTCACTGGATGGTGGGGAGCAGCGACCATCTTCCCGTGTCTACAAGAGTGACAAACTAGATCCTTCTCCATCGAAAGCTTGGGCAATCCTCGGATTAGGCCAAGTGAGCTAAGTCTTGCAAGCAAGTCGAAGCTTAAATGACCGAGCCTCCTATGCCACTTCCAAAGATCAGAGGAGGAAGGACTAGCCAAAAGACAGCGGAAGTGCCAAAAGACTCCGAGAAATTCGCACGAAAGACTTTCCCAAAGGGCAAAATCAGACATACAAGATTGCCCTGAGGGTCCAAAATACGACTGAGATTCGGTTTAAAACGAATCTCATAGTCATCGTCAAAAAGTTGCGAAACAGAAAGCAAGTTAAAATGCAAGTTAGAAACAAGAGCAACATCGCGCAACACAAAGTGCTCATTAACCCGCACTGATCCGCGGGACACTACCTTACCCTTGCTGTTGTCGCCGAAGGTTATGTACTCCTTCTCGGCAACAGGACTAAGGCTGGAGAACCACTTGGCGTTTCCGGTCATGTGCCTCGAGCAACCGGAATCCACCAACCAAATGTCCTCCAACCGATTTACCTACATCAATAAAAAGACATAGGGTGAGCATACGGTCCAACACTGGGGTTAGTGAAGTGAGGGTAATACCAGTGTTGGGCCGGCTGCTCAAAAGAACGGTCAGGATAAAAACACATTCCTATACTGTCTACGAGAGGAGCGATCACCATGCTGAGGAAAACATGGTCCGCTAGGGAAGGAGCGCTCACTGCAATGCTCAAACTGCAGTGGGGGAAAACGCTCAATGAAGCCTCCGTCACGGGGTCCGTAGCCTGCAAAACAGGACCCCGTCGGGCACGCTCTCTACGAGGCTGAGGCCTAGGCTCTACACTTCTGCGCCTAGCATCTCTCCTTGGGGCCCTCTGCTGCCGAGGCCAGGGTGCTCGAGGCTGAGGCCTGAGAACACGAGGCTGAGGCCTCGGGGCTCGAGGCTGAGGCTGAGGCCTCGAGACTTGAGGCTCTGAGCCCCTGGTCCTAACAGCAGGCTTCGGTGCCCTTTCCCTGGCACGGCGCGCTTCTCTCCTGCGCCTAAAACAGAACTCACTCAAGTGACCATCTCTCCCACAAAAATCACACTGGTACCTCACCACACGCAAAGGGGGTTGTTGGTACGCAGGGCTGTGGGTGTGGCTCACTTTGCCCTTCTGTGGCAAGCACTCCCCCTGGATGGGTGGCATTGTGTCGAGCTTGTTTTTGAGGTGGCTCGGCTTGGGTGCCCATACTTGGTTTTGGGTGGAGCTCTCGGGGGTTCCTCAAAAACCCCGTCTTTGGTGATAGGCTTGACAGGCTCACTGGGTGGCAGCTTGGTCAACTTGGGAGTGGTGGTGGAGTTGGGCTTCTCACTAGGATTTAGACCACTCGACTCTCCAATCTTCCCAAAAGCAGAAAGGTCAACACCCGGAGCAAAACCTACACCAGGACCCCCAGCAGCTCGCTTGAATTGGGAAATCATCATCCCGAGCTGCGGCTCACTACAGGAGACCCATGACAAGATGGTCCGAAGGTATGTGTTTTCTTCCTCGGTTTGCATCTTGTCATGCTTGACATTTGCAATCTCCATCTCCAGACCCTCGCACAAGGCGCACCTCACGACACAAGTGCTATCCGAGTTGGCCTCTTCAAGAGACACAATCTTGGCATTCTTCTCTGCCAACTCAGATTGCAAGACAGGACAAGTCTTGCATGCACCCAACAGCTGAGGCCTAGCACGGAGCTCATCCACCTCTCCAACCAACGCAGCATACTTACCTCTCAAAGTGAGAAGGTCAGTCATGTGCGCTGTGCACGACTCACACTCAGCCTCCTCCGACACGACTACGGTGGACCGAGCGAACTCAAGCTCCTTCACCGTGTCCTCCCACTTCTGCCTAAACTCCTTGCGCTCTCTAGCAGCACGCCTAAGCAGTTTATCTTGGCTAAGGAGGGCAGCAGTAAGCTTCTCAACCTCAGCAAGAGCTCATCGTGGAGGTGAGAGATACCTGGGAGGCGTCGTCGTCGTCGTTCCGAGGGTTGCGCTCCAGCTCGCCTCCGACCTCGTCGCTGAGCGCCATGGTGCAGAGGCCGTCGTCGTCGGCGAAGAAGCAGAGGCCGTTCAGCTGGTCCTCGATCCTCTTCTTCTTCTCGGACTCGTCATCGCTCGAGGAGGCGGAGTCGTCATCCGAGCCGTCGACGTCGCTGAGCGTGGCGAAGAACGCGCGCTGCTCAGCCTGGGCCTTCTCCAAGTACTTCTTCTTGATGTACTCCTTGTCGAAGCCGCCCCTCTTCTTGTGCCTCGGAGGGACGTACTTCTCCTTGCGCTTGCCGGAGTCGTACTTGTGCCCATGATCGCCCTTCCCCAGATGCTTGTTCTTCTTGGGGCAGTTGGCGATGAAGTGGTCGGGGTCGCCGCACTCGTAGCATCCCGAGCGTCCTCCTCCGCGGCGACGGTTCATGCGGTTGTTGTGAAACCGCGTGAACCGGTTGGCAAGCAAGCCAACTCATCATCCCCTAACGTCTCAAGCTGGTCCTCTGTGACAGAAAAAGAGACGAGAGTGCACAGCCAGCAGAGAGGTTAGCGGAAGAACCAGAAACCAAAGCCATCGTCGGGCCGGAAGGATTCGCATAAGAAGCCCTCGACATGGCGTCGATCTCACTGGACTTGAGCTTACTGAAGAGCTCGTCGCAGGTGAGGGTCTCATAGTTAGGCGATTCGATGATCGCCTGGACTTTTGAGTCCCCACACCGACCGGTCAAGAGTGTGCAAAGCTTCAAAGCACGCTCATGATCGTCAAAAGGCAACTGCTCCCTGTTAGCCCTCATCCTGTTGACAATCACCTGAAAGCGAGCGAATAAACTCTCTATGCTCTCGCCAGGCTGATGTCGGAAGTTCTCATACTCTCTCTTAAACGACTCGTAGAGTCGGGTTTTGACTTGAGAGGTACCCTCATGAAAACGCATGAGGGTGTCCCAGATCTCCCGAGCCGTAGAGAGGTGAGAAACGCGGTCAAACTCTCCCATGCTCAAACATGAAAAGAGAGCATTACGGGCTCGGCTATTGGCATCGTGCTCATCAATTTGCTGTTGAGTGACACGAGCAGCCAAGACCACGTAATCAGCGTTGTTGCAAATCTCCCAAACAGAAGAGCCCATGCTCTGGAGATAGGCCGACATGCGTATCTTCCAATACGCATAGTTCGTCCCATCAAAGAACGGCGGTTTGCCCACGCCGCGATCCATGTCGCCTTCTGTGGATCTGGAACCGGCTAAGGTGGAAGATCCTTAACCCGCTCCGATACCAATTGAAGGACCGAAAGTGTCAAACAAGGCGACCAGAGGGGGGGTGAATGGGAGCCTCAAAAATTTCTTCACAGAAACTAACGGCCTCAGTCCCAATAAAATCAACCCCAAAAGCTTTGTTCTCAGAAGCGATGCCCACGACCCTTGGAAGAGGGTGGATGATCCCTAAGATCACAGCGAGGCACCACTGACCAGAGAATACGAGAAAAACTACGGAGAACTGAGCCAACGAGGCCTCGGGGCAAAACTCCGATTCGCCCGAGGCTCGAGAAAGGCTTCAGAAAAACACCGACTCGCCCGAGGCTGAGGGAGGTCTCGGAGGAAAACTCCGTCCGTCTCGCCCGAGGGTCGGGGCTCGAGAGAGAGGCCTCGGACAAAACTCCGACTCGCCCGAGGCTTGAGGCTCGAGAGAGGCCTCAGAGTGAAACTCCGACTCGCCCGAGGCTGAGGGGACCTCGGAAAAAGTTCCGATTCGTCCGAGGCTCAAGAGGCCTCGGGAAAAGTTCCGCCTCGCCCGAGGGTGGTCTCGGCTTACTCGAGAGTCACCGTACAAAGGTAGCCTCGGCACGTTCCGACACCCGAGCCTGCTGCGAACTGCTCCCGCAGAAGCTCGGATCTGGACGCGTTCTCCCGAAAAGCAAATCCCTCCAAAACTCGATCAAGACACAATCCCAAGTTTCCAAACTTGGAGAAGAAGATCACAGGGTAGTTAGAAGACTATCCCCAAGAGATCATCTTCTCAGAACAACCAAGAACACAGGGAAATCAAAAGGGACAGTGGATGAACGAAAAAGTGCCACGAAAACGAAATCGTCCCGATCTATTCGATCATGAGGAGTTAGATGAATTCCTTTGGTCGAAATGACCTCCTCAATGATACGAACAAACTGATTCAAACGGATTTCGCAAAGACACACTGGAGAGAGAGATCGAGCGACGGGAAAATCGAGCAGAGCCAAAGAACGCAACGAACACAGTGCACTACACAAGCCAATCGCAAAACTCAGCCAACGAACACAGTGCACAACACGTATCAGCTCAGGAAGGGTGAGGATACGGCCTCACTTCCTTGAATCAACAGAACACAGAGGTGAGTCTCTCTGTGGATCTCAACTAGCTACAGCAGGGAATGGGAGAGCAGGAAACCCTAAGAACAAAAGCAACTAACTGAGATAGGAAGGGAGGAGGGTGTCTCCCTCTATTTATACTACAACTAGCCTAAATCTATTTCCTACTCTACCCCTCTCTAAGCTATTTACAGAGCAAGCCAGCTAAACCCTAAGGCTATACTGGACCAACTCAGTGGTAGGTGTATCCGACGGCCACGTCCGCACAACTCGTCCGCGTTGCCTCCGCGCAACCTTCCGATTGCCGCCACGTGCCGCCTTTGCTCTGTACCCCCGGTTTTGAGGCCCAAACCGGGAAACCAGCCTTCCAGTATCTGAGTTTTGAGGCCCAAACTCAGCAAACCCGCAGCGCCCAGGTTTTGAGGCCCAAACCTGGAAACCGTCCTCAGCCCGAGTTTTGTGGCCAAACTCGGAAACCCTCAGCACCCAGGTTTTGAGGCCCAAACCTGGAAAACCGTCCACCGGTGGTTTTTCCCTGGCTGAACCACCAAACCGGCGTCGTAGAGGGGATGCACCTCCCGTGCACCCCATCCACCGACACGTGTTCCCAGGTCCTCGACCTGAGCAACACATGACCGCACTTCTTTGCTTGTCGTCGTCACAGGCTGCCAGCCTCCACAGCTGATCCTCAGGTACTCCGGTCCCTCAGTCCAAGCCTCACGTCTGCCCTTCACCGCTCGGTACATTGGCATGGCACGTCCGCCGCACGGCACGCCCATCCTTCACCGCACCCGGTCCGTCAGCACAGCACGTCTCAACTTGACCTTCACCTACCCTCGATCACTGTCTCCGTGCTCGACACCTGCACAACACAAGCCAAAGAACATGCGCATCATACCCGTTGACAATCACTCATCACTCAGAGCCTTCGGCATACACCCATGTATCCGCAATAACAACCATTGGTAATCTAGCTAGCTTGTGTGTTGCCTAACCAGCCCAACAACTTTCCTAAGATATTATCTAGTGCGAGCTAGCTAGCTGCATGCCTGCCTGCATCATTGCAAAGGGTAATAAGCTTGCAGTTTGCACGTTTATTCAAAAGTGATGCATCAGGTGCCTTCATTCCTCACTGGTTGAAAGACTTCAGTATATATAGCTCCATCTCTGGGTCTGGGCTCAAGTAGCCCGTGCATGAACCCTAAAAAGGAGATACAAGACGTACTTATTCCCTTGTGTGAACATTTTTTTTCGCCTTTTCTCCCTTCAGGAGACCGACTCCGACTGAGATAGTCATGATCAAAGTTTTAAATAGCGGGCTATAGCACCGCTATAGCGCCGCTATAGCTTTCGGAGAAACTCAACGCTACGCTATTTCATATTTGCCGCTATGATAATTTTTACAACTATTTACCGCTATAGCACCGCTATTTACCGCTATAACACCGTTATGACAATTTTGACTGCTATCTATAAATTAGTATTTTCTGCTTAATTTGGTATTTTGGACAACTAAATTTTCATGAACCATATTGTAATATCATATTGGTATTTAATAATGTTATCTATACTTGTAGGACCCTAGAAACATATTTGTGATCATCAAATTTCATATTTACCATGTTTTTTTTGCATCAATTACTGGTATTTTTTATATTTTGTTAATAAAAACGCTATCTGTCATAGCGCCGCTATAGCTTTATAGCTGCTGGAAAAAAAGTTGCCTCTATTTTCTATAACCCGCTATTTAAAACTTTGGTCATGATGATGCCATTGCCGGGTAAAATTTAGGCGTCTCTCTGTAACTAGACCGCAATAATGGATTCTCTCCGATTGGATCAACAGTAGTAGTGTTCTTGATATAGGCTAGTAGCACCAAAACTCTGTAATTTGGAATGGATGGAGTAGTGAAACAGGCGATTTGATTCTTTTTCTCTGTGTGAAAACAAATCAGTTTCTTTTCAGACTTTCAGTAACAAAAAAGTGCGCATTTTCCTTTTTGTGTTTCACTTTCACCAGGCCAAATGGGAGAGAGAAACAATTGATGTCTTGATGAGGCAATATTTATCCGTTTTCTTATTTCTGTATATCTCTATCCGTTTTAATCCGTTTTTACTCCGATTCCGTCCTGTTTCACGGGGTTTTCCGACCGTTTTCATCTTTAGCTGTAATCTTCTCCATGCTCTAGGACATTAAACCTTTGCTTTCCAAGAGCTAAATATCAGCGTCAAATGTCGGGCAAAATGGGACATATAATTAGTCTTGGATGAAATGGTACATATACGTATGTGTTGAGCTTACGTTGAGGGCCAAACGTCATACACACAGTACCCAGGGATTGATGCTGTCGCTGAGACATCATATTCCTGCATGGCAATCTCAATGCAATATATCAAAATGGAAATCGAGATCGTTCTCGGAATCAAATGCGGTTTTGGCATAATAATAATTTCCACTTGATCGATCGAGCAGCTAGCAATACACTGATCGATGCAAATCTCTAATGTGTTGCTCAGGTTGCTCCACGTTAGTTCCAATCATTTTAAATATATATATAGCTAGCTGGCTGGACTGGTCGATCGATGCAAAGTTAAGCATGCAGTTTACACGTTGTGGAAGCGCATCAGGTGCTCCGGCCTTGTTAACGTTTTTTTTTTAAAAAAAAAAAGATACTCAAAAAGAACAAAACTAAAAACAATGAATACAAAAAATGCATGAACTTTTGCGTGCCATGTTCTTTGGATACAAAACTGAGTAAAACCATATTGGATGTTACAGAGGAAGCTAAGAAAGCACAGATTCAGGATCAGAGAGAAGAAAACTGGAAAGACTTGTGTTAGCTTTTGCCCTGAAGGCTGAAGTTTCTAGTAACTAATAATTGGGTAACTATTTCAAATAAACCATTTCAAATAAGTCATTGTAATAATTGATCTGATTCTATCATTTGATAGAAGAAGCCGGGTATAATCTACCCATTATCTAAAAAAAAACCATTTCTTTTGTTTCAAACAGAACCTTATATCAGCAAGTTAATTTGGCTACCAGCAGCGCATTTTACTGTTTCCTACTCAGATTGTCACAAAAAGGAACAGTCTACACATGAAACTGTACAGCTTTCTGAAAACTGACCATTGGTAGGCATATATCCATCATTCATATTGATACTAAACTTGTGATATCATATAGTACATAACATGCATATATAAAAGCATTTATATCTCAAAGCAGTCTCTCACATGCATATATATTCCATCATCCCACAGGGTACTAATAATATCATATATACATATAACCAAACCAATTCTATATCCATATGGACAACACCAATATAATACTATCAGATCTTCATCACCTTGTCATCACACAGGCTCAGGTACTACTAGTACTAGCTAGCCAAGAAATCGTTTCTTCATCTCAGTGATGTACTTTTCAGACCTCATGTTGATGTCTTCTACAGAAACTACACCCCTTGGCCTGCTGGTGGGGTTCTCAGTCTTCTTCCAGCCTGTGACCTCATGATGACCAGCAGCAGGATACTTCCCGGTTGCCGCAGTCGGCGGCGGCTTGTACAGTTTTGGCTTGGAGAGGATGTTGTAGACGAGCTCAATCTTGTCAACTTTCTGAATCTTCACCTCACCATCAGTAGTAGGAGGAGGAGCCATGGTGGTCTTGGTGCGTCGAAACATTCTCGATCAGCTGGTTAATTTTCTGCTGGATGCTATGCTAGAGAGAGATTAGAGTAGAGGATGGTAGCGATCGAGATGCTTGCCCTTGAGAGCTTGCTTGGTGCGGAGTGGAAATATCGTGGTCTCTATTTATAGGCGGTTTGCAGAGTTCTTTTCTGGTGAAGATTCCATAGCTTGGCACTATACCCATTTGTCTTTAGTTTCAGAAGCAATCAGTATTCCCATTTTGTTTAGAATAAAAACGACTAAAGGTCATGTACAGTATTCGAACCGGGACTAAAGGTTTAGAATAAAAACGAAAAAATATTGGGGTTTTGTGGAGATTTGAACTCAAGACCGCACATTTAGCCTTCACATGTGTTACCAACCGGAACTAAAAGTTCCTTTAGTCCCGGTTGGTAATACCACCAACCGGGACTAAAGGTCCTACCTTTAGTCCCAGTCCTCTAGAAAGAGGAACCTACCAACCGGGACTAAAGAACTTTTAGTCCCGAAAACAAAAAAAATCCGAGACTATAGTCGAATTTGTCTATCGTCTAAAGGTCTGTTATCTAGTAGTGTTTGTTGTCTAAAATCTCTTTGCCTAGATGCTCAAGGGATTGAGCAGGTGGATGTAAAAACGCTTTGGCATCTCTGTGGAGCTAGCCCTGAAAGTAAAAAGAAAAAAGAAAGAAAGAAAATATCAACATCCATAACACACTGACACGCACCTCGCTCATACCAGAAAATAGGAAGGAATACCATAGCCCCCTTGAGACCAAAAACCTACGATTCACTGAAGAAGAACTGAATTAATAACCGGGTTCATCAATTTGTAAAAAAAAAAAAAAAACTAGAACCAAAAACCGAACAGCCACATGGTTTATTTTTGGTAGTCGCTGTTGGATGACTAGGTAGACCATTTACATGGCACAGAGAACAATCACGCTCCCAATTTTCACAGTAGAGATGTACATCTAGAAGTAAATATATCTGCTATATAAGCGCAATCCATAACATAGAAATTATAGAGAACATAGCAGTGTCTCTCTTTTTTCTCTACTTGTTCTGCTCATCGGCAGAACTACCTACACAGATTATTGTCCAGTGGAAATGGACCTACATACTTCACCAAAGAATAAATGTAAAAAAAATACACTTTTGAAAATGATTAAGGCCCTTGAGAGTTGATACTCAGTTTAACCAACGGTACTAAAAGCTTTGGTAGTGGGGAATATCTCTGCTAACAAAGCTAATTAGTTTGGTGGTGGGAATCTGATTAGATAAAATAATTAGCACGCGGTGAGGAAGGATATTGATGACTGATGACACATCTAAATTGATGCTAAAAAGAAAAAGTGTATTCATAATCATTCAGACATATACTCACTTCGTACTCATATTATTAGTTGTCGTTTAGGATAGCGATACGATCTTCAAAACATAACTTTAACCTCTTATTTTTATAAAAATATTTATAGAAAAGTGATATATGTAATATTTTTTAAGATAAATCTATTCAAATTTTCATATTTGTAAACTTAGAAAGTTAATAGTTATTGATGATTTATATTCTCAATGTTTAACTCAAATAATCTTGTCTAAAACGACAACTAATATGAGTATGGAGGGAGTATATCTTATTGTAGTTAGCTGTCTGGTAATTTGACACAACAAGCACACCAAATTAATTAGCATTATATACTTTAAATATTTTAAACAAAAGCAGTAGAAAAAGGATCTGATACTAACATGTTAATTACATGCAGGGTCATCTATTATATTGAGAGCATATATACTAGTAGGTTCAGGAAAGTACTGAGAACGTACAGCTAATATAATGGAACTAGATAGGTATGCGCGCTTTGCCGCGCCGCAATATAAACCGTAAGTATATTGGTCAGTTGTTGCATGTTGATTTTATCTCCTCACGCCACTGCTCGCTGGTTGCGGGTAACTTTTTCGGAAAGAATGAAAGAATCTTATGAACTCGTGTAGCGCGGTCTCACATTATGCTACCTTGTTTAGTTCGTCGTCCAAAAACTTTTCACCTATTACATCGAATGTTTAGATATATGCATCAAATAAATATTAAATATAGACTAAAAATAACTAATTACATAAATTGTGATAACTTTGTGAGATGATTTTTTTAAGTCTAATTAGTCCATGATTTGATAATATTGTGCTACAATAAATACTCCCTCCGGACCGGTTTGTAAGAGCAGTCCCAACAATAGAAACTACGCACGATTTCCATAACAACCACGTCAGCAAAAAATCATCTATAAAAACTAACTCTCACAATGGAGATTTCTTCGTATAATAAATGTGGCCTCCTTTTCTCTCCCCTTGCCTTCCCTGGATGCTCTCTCTCATCTCTCCCTACCAGCCAAAGCACGGGCGAGTGCAGCACTGGGTCCTAGCGGAGCTAGCACAAGCGAGCGTAGAAGTGGTGGCCAGCGAGCATGGGACTAGCAGTGCGAGCGCGGGCAACAGCAGCGGCCGATGAGGGCGGAGCTAGCAGAGCGAGCACGCGCAGCTCGCGGTGGCACCTGCTGGGAGTATCGCACGGCGTTGGTAAGCTCTCCCGGCGGCTGGGCCCTCACGGCGACTCAAGCGAACTCTAGGCGGCCAGCAAACGCGCGGAGCGGCCGGGCTCTCGCGCGGCGTTGGTGAGCTCACCCAGCGGCTGGGCTCTCGCGGCGACTCAGGCGAACTCTAGCGGCAGCCAGCAAACGCGCGGAGCGGCCGGGCTCTCGCGCGGCGCGGCAAGTGCGGGCTCCGGCAGCGGCCATCGAGCGCGCAGCGCGGCATGAGCAAGCTCTGGCGGCAGCCGGCGAGCGCATGGCGCGAGCAAGCTCTCATGGCAGACGGCAAGCGCACGGCCCTAGCGAGCCCTCACGGTGGACGGTGCGCGCGGCGGTGGCCGGTGTGCGCTCACAGCTCGATGGGAACCACCAGTTCCTTTCCAACGGTGATTTCACCGTTTCTTGGTGCCTCGGTGCGAGAGACGAAATCGTTTCTCCGTGAAGAAACGGTTTCCTTTGATTCTTCTCTCTTTCCTCATTAATTACTCATTAATTAAGATGTCATGTCATCGTTTTGCTTACGTGGCATATCATTTATTAGGGATAAAAACTACAATTAATTCCTCATTGGGACTGCCCTGAGGCCTAACGGAGGAAATTCCAGATACCAAGAACAGTGTTGAAAACCTGTGCACGCCATTAACTATAGCGATTAACTTTTATGGCTCGCATGCTCAGGATTGGCCAAGTTATTTTAATTTATACGTGCATGTATGCATGCACAGTACTAGCAATAAAACTGATGGGCACTGGCAGTTGCTTTGAATCTGCTGCTTGAAATAAGTATGGTTGTGGCGCCTAACTTATTGGTCTTTCTCGAAAACACGAGCACGCCCTAGAAAGCGGACCGGAGGGAGTATATGCTAACGATGGATTAATTAGTCTTAATAAATTCGTCTCATGGTTTTCAGACGAAATATGTAATTTGTTTTTTATTAGTCTATTTTTAATAGACTAAATTAGTGCCACAACATTCGATGTGACACCTAAAAAATTTCCATCCTCCAACTAAACACCCAGTATCTGATATTTTGGGTAATATCATTAAACAACTTTGGAGTATTTCACCAATAAAAAAGGAAAATTAAAACTACCTCTCATCGTCGGTTTTAAATATTTTACTATTAATCCGTGTTAGTCAAACTTTTTAAAAATTGACTAATTTTAAAGAAGTGAGTAATAATATCTATGATATAAAATGGATGCATTATCAAAATATATTCTATGATATATCTAATGATATAAATTTGGTACTATCAAGCTTGATAGTTTTTTCTAGAAATTCGATTAAAGTTTAAGAAATTTAACTTAACCACTCTAGAGTTATTCTTTCATGGACAAAGAGAGTAGTATCTAAATAACATCATTACATAATATTGGAGTATGAGACTGAGCAGACAAATAAACCTATCTTATTGCTGGTCGTGAAAAATTGGCAGGGCAGAGATCGTTGGTATCCGTCACACGTTAAGCTGAAATTAGCGAAGCACACCACAACACTCACGTGGAAACCACATGATGGCCGAGAGCTAAGAGCTGTCTCGTTGTGCCAATTGTCCTGCGCGTATAGATTTGTATATATTATTGAACGCGCTACTGTCACACCGGTTTTTGAATAAAAAAAAATATCTGCAAAAATCTTAAAAAGAAAAAGTAAAAAACATAAAAGAAAAGGGAAAAAATAAAAAAAATAAAAATTGCTACAGTAACCTGACGCGCGGCTCCCGCGGGTATAGACTAGTTTTATATCACGACCTTGACCCTCCTTCTCAAGGTCTACGTACTCCTTCCGTTCCGTCCTGAAATACAAGAGATTTATTTAAGGAAATGTAAGACAAAATAAGGAGAATATCAAAAGACTAGGTACCATAGCTAATACCTTCTCCCCTAAGTTTTTTTTCAATGAAAAAATAGTTATTGACTAAAGCATAAGAAAATAAGAAGATGAAACATCTAGCTAGAGTTTTGGTATGAGTTACATTCAGAGAAAAATTGCAACAAAAATCATGCAGAAACCTTGACACCTGACCTAAGTCCTGATTCCAGACAATATTTTTTTGTCCTAGAAAAAAAAGAGTTTGAGCAATATTTTTAGATATGGAGCCAATAATTTATTGTGATGGATGTTCATTCTAAAAGCACACCACGCATATCGTGCAAGCTATATAGCTTAAGAGTTTGATGGTCTGCAAGCAGAAAATTGATGGGAGACTCATGCATCCTCTGAAAGTCGAAAAGAGAGTATATAGGTGGAATCTGTGATGTTCTGGCGTGATCTCCTCGCCCACAAAAATTGTTTGAAACGTTGGACCGCTAATTGTTTTCGTGGAAACACACAGAAGACGCCCTTGCAAGTGGGAAATTATTGGGGAAAAAGGTATAATTCCTGTCGGGAGGCATAATATTGATAAGAGAAATTAACTAACCCACATGTGTGCTAATTAGTTGTGCATGGAAGCATCCTGTGGACATATATACTATAAGTTCTTATTCGGCACATATCATCATACCTATATATGCTCAGTTTAATTGTTTGGTCAAGAGAAAGGTCTTGCTTCAACAAAACTAAAAAAAAACTGGCAGCTAGACTAATGTAACTAAGATAAAATTTTTGGGAAAATCTAGCTATATATCTTTTAATTGTATATCCAATTCCATCCAATAATGAGAAACTCCACACAATGCAAATTAGTGACCTTGCTTAGTGCCTTAGTCATGGACATGATGTCGTATATATATGAGGGAAAGCAAACGATCAGCTAGAGCTAATACCAGCCATGAGAAAAGCTCACACTGTCACTCAGACATTGACATGCTAGGAGTAAAAGAAACTGCAAAGGAAAGCTTGCGGTTGCAGCTGCGCGTCGAAGAAGAAGCGCATCAGGTGCCTTCCACACACACGCAGGAGACCTTCAGACTTGACTCCCTCGATGGGATTATCGCTTGGGTTGCGGTCTCTCGCGCACGCTCCACACGCAGGTCAGGTGCCCACCAATTTTCTGCTTGGGTGTGAACTCATCTCTTCTCTTTTATTTTCTTCTTTCAGGACTCAGGAGTCAGGAGACTTGACTGAAATTAACAACGTGGACGCAAAAGCCTAATAATGACTTTATGAATGGAACATAACTAGGTTCTGCAGAGAGACCAATATTTTTGATTTGTTTCTATGCCTACACATGATAGATTAATTGATAGATCACAAGCAAGTAGCTAGAAAACTGTCACTAATAGCTTTGGTAATTGACAACTCCAGATCATATGAGAATAATATGAAGTGACCGGCCGGTGCAACCCAACCTTCTTTTGGCATAGTAGTAATATACATATGCATCCCTATTATCTATATAGCCGTTTGGGAACGTATTTGGAAAATGAAAACAAAAGGCTGAAAATGAAAATACTAGATAAAAAAAAACGTTACATTAACAGTATAGTACACACAAACATGTCGTTATAGCGAAAGTCTTTAATGAGAACCTCACTTCTTCGTAACTTTTTGTGGCATAGAGATCTGGCTAGCTTATAGTGCTAAATTAGCAGCATATATGGAACGAGTTGCTCCCACACATTTGCTAACATAAGTACTGAATTAGGAGCAAGACATGACACATTATCGAGGCAGATTTTGCGTCGCCAAAGTTTATTGGCAATGTCCATTACAGAACCTCTCTCTATACCAACGAACACTACCGGACTGCTCTACTTTGCCATGTGGCACTCGACAAAGCCCTAAATGCAATCGGCAAAAGTTTTGTCGAGTGTCACTCGGCAAAGAATTTGTCAAAGTGTCACACTCGGCAAAAAATTGTCGAGTGCCTTTTGTTAGGCACTCGGCAAGCCTCGACAAAGAAAAAAATACTGGGCAAAGTAAAAATAAAAAAAACTCGAAAAATAGGAATTTTGTTTACTTAATCGAGGGACCCTCCCCACACACACACTAGGCAGTGCCCACCCATCTCCATCGAAGTCGCAAGTCACGACATTTTTCGCGCAATTTTGTTTAACGCAGCCGGCAAGATTCGAACTCACGACCTCTCCTTCACGTGGAGCCTCCTCTAACACTACACTACACACTCACATACGTTTTTACTCCGTTTCGGTTCCCCACATATTATACTAAACTGAGTGTAATTTTCTTATTTTAGGTTCTAAACAAATTCAAATCAAAAAGTTGTCAACTACAAAGTTTTCTAACTTTTTGAGATCTACAACTTTTTTATATTGGTAGTTTTTCTATCCAAGGTCGTTTATTAAAATTTGAATTTCAAATTTGACAATTTGAAACGTAGTTTTTGTTGACAAGATGATTTCAAATCAAAAAGTTATCAACTACAAAGTTTCATAACTTTTCGAGATATACAACTTTTATTTTGGTCGTTTCTCCATCTGAGGTATTTTTAAAAATTCAAATTTCAAAATTTTTAAATTCAAATACAGTTTTGCAAGACAAGATGATTTAAAATTAAAAAGTTGTCAACTACAAAGTTTCATAACTTTTCAAAATCTACAACTTGCATTTTGGTCATTTCTCCATCCGAGGTCTTTTGAAAAAAAATCAAACTTTAATTTTTTTAAATTCGGACGCAGTTTTGCAAAACTAGATGACTTTAAATTAAAAAGTTGTCAACTACAAACTTTCATAACTTGTCAAGATCGACAAAGTTAATTTTGGTTGTTTGACCATTTATGCATCCGATATTATGGTTCTAATATTATTCACAAATCTCATGTATCACTGTTGTAGTTTTCATAAACTGTCGGAGAGAGATGTAAGATTTGTGAACAAATTTATTTTAAGTTTGTAAAATGAAGAAATCATCAAAATAAAATTTGTTCATCTTGATAAATTAAACAACTTTGTGGTTGAAAATTGTTTCATTTGGATTAAGTTACTTCTTCAAAATGTGATTTCAAAATTGTCTTTGCCGAGTGTAAAAAAACACTCGGCAAAGAGCTTTCTTTGCCGAGTGTTTTTGGGCACTCGGTAAAGAAATTCTTTGCCGAGTGTTTTTTTTTTGCACTCGGCAAAGAAATTCTTTATCGAGTGTTTTTTATTTGGTACTCGGCAAAAAACGTCTTTGCCGAGTGCCCGCCATTTAACACTCGGCAAAGATTGAATCTCCAGTAGTGGAAGGAGTCTCCCTCGTGCTCCGCATGGTAAGCATACCAAGCTTGGAGGGGATGAACGACATATCTGGAAGGTCACCAAGATCGTGCTTTGGCTGGATAAGATTACGAGGGCGCACTAGCTGAATCACTCAAGCTTTCAAGCTACAAGGCCTATATCTCTCATCAGGATGAATACTGTCATATCCACTACATTGTCCGGGGGTGATTCCTCAACCATAGGATTGTGAGATTGTCCGTTGTGTAGTAATGCATAGTGCTTGAGTGTGCAGCACCACACTGGATGGCGATGACTTGGAGAACAACATTGTCGAGGTTGGAAAAGTAGTGTATGGTGTTAGGTTTAGTCTCACATCAGTAATTTATGGTGAAGGAGCGCAATATATAAGGCGAGGGCAAACCTCACCTATTAGACTAGTCTTTTGGCTTGAGTTAGCCTCAAGACCTGGATATGTTGTGGGCTCCGGTGGACCTGGGCTCGAGGGACGCCGGCTTGTGGGTATAGCGAGCTGAGCCGGATTTCACTACGCACTTAACAAGTCGTATCAGAGCCCATGGTAGGTAAAACCTAGAAAATCTCAATGGTTTGGGGGAGTCTGTTAAGCTCTCGGAGGTCACACAGGTTGTGTGTCATATGGATGTTGGACTCAAGGCCTGGGGGTCACATGTGATGGGGAGAGTTCGTTAAGCTATCGGAGGTCACACAGGTGGTGTATGATATGGAGCGTCGGACTTGAAGCCTGGAGAACTTCTTCCGGAGATCACACGGGATTGTGTGATGTGAAGAGTTGGGTCTGATGTGTGACGGGAGAGATTGTTAGGTTTAGTCCCACATCTGTAATTGATGGTGAAGGCGAGAGCAGCCCTCACCTATCATGCTAGTCTTTTGAGTTGAGTTAGGTAAAACCTAGAAAATCTCAACGATCTAAGAGAGTTTGTTAACCTCTCGGAGGTCACACCGGTTGTGTGTGATACGAGCGTTAGACTCTGGGTCTAGGGGTCACATATGACGGGGAGAGTTCGTTAAGCTCTCGGAGGTCACACGGTGGTGTGCGATATGGAGCGTTGGACTCGGAGCCTTGAGAACTTCTTTCGGAGATCACACGGGGTTGTGTGATGTGAAGAGTTGGGTTCGATGTGTGATGGGGGAGATTGTTAGTTTTAGTCCCACATGGGTAATTGATGGTGAAGGTGAGGGTAGCCCTCACCTATCAGGATAGTCTTTTGAGTTGAGTTAGGCCCAAGGTCTGGATATGTTGTGGGCTCCGGTGGACCTAGACTTGAGGGACACCGACTCGGAGGTCACACAGGTGGTGGGTGATATGGAGCGTTGGACTCAGGGCCTAGAGAACTTCTTCACATCTTTCAGAGATCACATGCGGGTTGTTTGATGTAAAGAGTTGGGTTCGATATGTGACGGAGAAGATTGTTAGGCACATCCAGTGGTAGATCTAGGTTAAAAGTTTAGGAGGGGCTAAGTTTAAACTATTTAGCAAAATTAAGACCTAAATCTCCTCTTTATAACATTATCTTTCACCTTAAACTTTTCTTAACCTAGTCTCATGGCTAAAAATTTATGGAGGGGCTAAGGAGGGGCTCCATGAACATGGCTGTCGTAGGGGGGCTGGAGCCCCGACAGCCCCCCTGGCAGATCCGCCACTGCCTACATCGGTAATTGATGGTGAAGGAGCACAAGTTATGGGTTCTGGTGGATCTGGGTTTAAGGGACGCTGGCTCGTGGGTATAGCGAGCTAGACCGGATTCAACTGTGCACTCTAACATATGGAACAATGAAGCAAGGAGTTAAGAGCGCTCTTAGTAGTAAATTAAATTGATTGTGGCATCTTCAATTTAAGAAACCGATCGATATTCCCATATAATCCCTGAAACTTGGCTAGATGCATGCTTTAGGACAAATTTCAGCAGGTACAGTCGCTGCATCCCTTGGAGCCCATGGTGTGTAAAATCAACATCCAGATCTCACGCATCATATCACAAAGTTAAAAGAACAAATATCAGTTTTGAAAGAAGAAGAAATACCACATGGTCAAATGGGAAGCTCTGAGCAGGCCCAAAGAATTTGGTGGTCTTGGCTTCACAGATGTTAGAGTTATGAATGTGTGCTTAATGATCACATGGATTGATAAGCTAGAAAGAGATGAGGACAGTGTGTGTTATTCTCTTCTGAGGAAAAAATATCTGGGCCATAGAAGTATTTTCCAGATCAAGAACAGACAAGGATCTCAGTTTTGGAGGTCTTTGCTTGACTTGAGAGACTGGTATCAGAGAGGGAGAGTGGTTGAGGTTAGGAGTGGCCAACAAACCAGATTCTGGCATGATGCCTGGCTGAGGGAATGTCCTCTTAGGATTTTATTCAGTAATCTCTTCGAAGTGGTTTCCCACCCAGACATAGAGGTTGTTGGTGCCTTTGTGAATAACCAGTGGGTGATCCACTTTAGAAGACAACTCTCCGAGCCTCTCAGTCTGGAGTGGGACCAACTTCAAACTATGCTGAATAGTGGGACTCTTTCAGAAGGTAGAGATAGGGTTCATTGGGCCTTAGAACGGTCAAACAGATATTCCTCCAAGTCTTTGTACAAGTTCATGACCTTTGGTGGGGTTAGAGATATTCAGATGATTGCCCTTTGGAAATGCCATATTCCTTTAAATAGTTAAAAAATTTCTGTGGATGGCTGCTCACGATAGGATCCAATCTGGAGTTCAGCTGAAGCGCAAGCAATGGTCAGGTCCCGAGGATTGTGCTTCATGTGGAAGAAAAGAAACAACTGATCATATCTTGTTAGTGTCCCATAGCAGTGTTTTTGTGGTCTTTTTTTCGAGTTAATTTGAATTGGCATAGATCTCCAACAACATGTGCAGAGTTCTTTTATGAGTTTGTGGAAAATTGTAGAGGGAATGTGCGGGAGTTAATGTTTTTTCTATGTGCAGGTGCAATGTGGACTATTTGGAAGACTAGGAATGACGTGGTGTTCAACAAGAAGGTGTTACCCTCCCCCGCAGCGATCGTATTCAAGACGGTGATGCTGGTGAAGACGTGGTGCCCGCTCCCAGGGGCGGACCCACACGGTATGCCAGGTGGTGCACGGCATACCTTGTGGGAAACAATACACTTAACACTTGGCTATATATTTTCTTAAAATATTGAAATTTGCATCATAATTTTGTACTCATCTTGTTAGTGCAATGGTACACCTGTCTCCTTTTGAGTAGGAGATCCCTGGTTCCATTCCTTGCTGTTGCATTTTTCCCATTTTCCAGTGTTTGCGATTCTTTGCTGCTGCATTTTTTGTTTTTTTTTTTCATTTTCCACTGTTGCATTTTTTTGTTCTTTTTTCCATTTTTCACTGTTGCATTTTTGTTCTTTTTTCCATTTTCCACTGTTTGCCAAAATATTTTATTTTTTATCTTTTATTCCCTCTCAGTATTAATAACTATATATATATGATATAAGTTTGACATCATTTTATTATCACTTACCAATAGCAATGTAGAATACTATTTTAAATTCTATTTTCTTGTCTCCTCTAAAATTAAGTATAGATAATAATATGCTTCATCCTTCAGTTTTATGGTATTTCGAACTATTTGTATCATTTGAATAATTTATATCGTTATTTTTTTGTAGTCTTTAGCTTAATCTTAGAATTTAAAGGCTTACTATAATGCACATGATTTTACCGAATTAAAATATGATTTTATCGAATTACATAAAAAAATTTATCCGGTATACTCTGTGATAAAATCCTAGGTCCGCCACTGCCCGCTCCTAAAGCCAGCCCTGAAGCCAGCGGCGGAGGAAGCAATCAACTTGCTAAAGACGAGGGTTGTTGATTGATGTGGGGAGCTGTTTTCAGAGAGTTTAGCCTTCGCGTCTGTTATGGGAGTTAGTTTTAACTGAACCTAAGACGGTCCTTTACCCTTTTGTTTTGTCTTGCTTTCATTAAGCTTTCAATAAAGCCGGGTGAATGCCTTTGATCTATAAAAATATCAGTTTTGAAAGAAGCCCTCATATGGGGGGTAAAATTACAATTTTCTCGATTTGTAGGCATTGCTCACAGTCACGGCCCTCATAATGGTAGAGTGACTCGATCAGTTTCCTTTACATGATGCCAACAACGAACCCGAATCTTGTATGATAGTAAAAATTTTACAAGTGGAGGGAGGAGAATAATGCATGTAAATGTACTCCTCATACAGATGCAGGGTACCCCATGACAGCAATAGAGCATTTGAGCTAGTCTCACTGTGTCATTGTCAGCTTTTTCCCTTCTTATCCGCTCATCGAAACTGCCATCACTGACAGTTTAATACTCCATTGATACGAAGGAGTATAGTATACATACGCCTGCAAGCAAAATACATTGATTCTTTACATTTTGATCCCTTTAACTATATGTCAAGTAAACTTAAAAATGTTTTGGTTCATTACAATACCAAATGAGTTAAAATTCCTGAACTTCTCATTGTGTAGTAGTGGTACTATTTTATTAGCTGTACGTGGGTTGTTCTGGGTTTTAAAATTTTATTTCAAATCTGCCGAGCCCTTAGGGATTTATTGCAAAATTTCCCTATCAAAACGCCCTAGGTTCAAAGCAATGACTGCATGTGTTTTATCTTATTTGTAACTCAAATGGGAAAATGCATGGTGCAACATTTGTGAAAATTCGTTTCTTCTATAGTACTCCCTCCGTCTCAGGATATAAGACATGCACGTATTTCAAAATTCAAACTTTATTAACTTTGACCAATAATAAGTCTAATAAAATAAAAAATATATAGTACAATAATGGTACCATTAGATTTATCTTTACAAATACTTTCTAATGATATTTTTGTTGTTTCCATTAATTATATAAAATAGTATAAATTAATGGTCAAAGCATAATCTTGAAGACCGCACCAAGTCAAATCGCGTCTTATATCTTGAGACGGAGGGAGTAACACACAGTGCCTGTGATTGAATGAGTGCGAGAAATTTCTAGCCATCCGACATTCATATAAATATTAATATACTAGTTAAGCACCTTGCTAAGATTAAAAAGTGTACCAACTAAGATATTTTGAATTGTCATGTGAGATGAGGGCCTACATCAATATCAATCAGCAACGACAAATTTGTAGCTTCATTATCAGTGACCCGGCCATATATAAAGTGAAAAGAACATGAGGAATTTGTTCCAAGTCTCATTCTTTCTTTGGGAAACAGGCTGACATTTACCTCCCAGCAGTTAGAAACAAACAAAAAATAAGAAACAAACAAAAAAATAACAATTAAACTAAAGTTGGTACAATAATGCTTCGTCATCAAAATTGATGTTCGTTGGTCAAGCTAATTTCAGGCTATTCAAAATTACCCATATAGAGGAAGTGTCATTAGAAAATAACTAGGAATTGAAATATAACCTCTTGAACCATAATAGATAAAAACATTTATATTAGGAACAACTAATAATAATGTCTCTTGAACCATGATAGATAAAGGAACATATCATAAAGCAAGCACATCTCACATGGTACTACATACATATATATATATGCAGCATCAGCTAGCATGCATAACTAAGTAGTCTTATAGAGGACATCAGGTGTTAATTCCATAATACACATATAAAGCCTCTACTCTGAGTATATATAGATAGAACTTTGACCATGAGCACCGGCGTGGGGCTTCTCGATAGACTTGTCATCTCTTCTCAACGATCTATGCAAACCATGTGTTGCCCTGTGGGATCTCCCCAGCAAATTGCTTCTTCTTTGTTGCGATATAGTCGCTTATTATCTCTTGCTCTGACAGCGCCCTCTGAAACACCTTCTTCTGGCCGGAGACAGAAACCCCAGCACCCGGCGGCGGCCGTGCCAGCACCGTCACCACCCTCGGGTTAGCGAACACCCAAGGTCTGGTGACTAGATCGTAGTCGTAGACAGACTCGATCTTCTTCACCTTCTGCACACTCACGTCGCCCTCGGCCCCCAAAGAGTTCTTATTAGCGCGAGGCATGGTGTCTGTGTGTGTGTTTGCTGCTGGTTTGTTCAGGGGAGGAAGCTAGCTACCAGGGACACGTTGTTTGAGCTTTGTGTGCCTTCCAACGGCGCTGGTGATGGCCTCCATTTATAGGCCGCAGGCGTTGGTGTTATGTTGGCTGTGAAGGATAGCAGAGTGAGAGAAGTAAAGGTGACAGTGGCAGCAGTGCTATTTCTCAATATCTGATGTGTCTTTGTTGTTTATTTATTTCATGCCGTATGCTAGCTTGGTATCATATATTGGCATTCTAATGGATACTCCAACTAGTTTGAACATATATCATGCAGCATCCTGAATTTTCATCACACGCTACTTGAAAAAGCTTAAAGCTTGACCAGGCATGTGTCCACAGTCCACACGCACAGTGGGGCAGCGGCAGCAAAGGCAAAAGCTTAATGGAGGCCGGGGAAGAGTTCAACAGAGAATAACCTGATCCTTCTAGCTATTTGTCTCTGAACGGCCAAAGGACCATGATCTGATAGTAGTAGCTAGTCAGATATCAGCGAAAAAACAGCTGCTAAACCTTACTTTTCCATCTGGCTCACAGGGACAGGTGAGTTACATACCATACATTGTCAGGTCAAATTAAGACATTTCTACACATACGAAAGCATAACCACAGCTTTATTTGTTACTTTTCGTATATATTTAGCTTAACATCTTATTCATCTTTGTTATCATTCATGATTCATATATACCCATTTCATGAAACATGAGCAAAATTTCCTGAACAAAATGCAAGCTTGGTGCCAAGAGAGTCCCTCTCTTTCCCCTAGAAATTGGTCATCATGCCACATGAGAGAATAAATACAACACTTTGATCACCCACATACTCATCAATATATATCTGCAAGAGAACTCTTGGCAGAAGAAGGGAATCCACTCAAAGTGCAAAGATCGCGAGCTCATAGTGGATATATAGCTGGCTAACTTTATTTGCTAGTAGTAGTAGTAGGTAGATTAATTAATCAGGAAACCTTCCGTTTCGAACACGACTAACTAACGCATTGCATGCCTAAGGTTTCAGATTCTTGTTAGTGGAGTTATATATTTTGCGCCCAGATATTTGCCAAGTGTAAGTGGCAGTGCTAATACCAGCAGCTATGGTGACATAACACTTACGGCGACAGCATGCAAATTCTGTAGTGACTCCAATTATTGTAGGTGTCGATTCTACCTGAGATTCTGAGAATAGACTGTGTTTGTCATGACCAGCTCGCTAAAATCAGAGAACACACTTGGCAGTTGGCACTGTACCATATCACATTGATGTAATCAACACCATCATGTTTATCAATTTATATACCTTCATATATATACTATTTCGTGCTTTAGTCTTTCCCCTTTTCTGTATATGAGGAAAGCATGTGCTACACTACACATCGATCAGCTGCTACTAGCTACCAATGACTGCAACATTATTTTTCTGTACCATCATTAATTTCAAATCAATTAACAAAGCCTAAATCAGTAAAATGGTTATTACAAACAGATAGGAGATATTTTAGAAGGTCCCAAAACAGATATTTTAGAAGGTATAGGAGAACATGAAGATTGTGAAGATAAGGTCAATCGATGAGCAAGTGACAGGAAGGTGCCTTGAAATTCCACGAGGGTTGCGTGGAATTATCCTCGGATTCCTTCATAGAATTTGCTCCAAAGTGCTAGATGCCCTCATTGCAAAGAAGTTTCTTGCAAGTGGAGAAACCGACACAGCATGATATTGTTATGAACCTTAGTTCATATGGGGATGGAGAGGATAACCATTGCCAAGAGGAAGGCCGGGCAAAGTCGGCGTGGAGGGAGACTAGAACATTTGGGGTAATAGGATTGTTTGTTGTTCATTGCTTCCCCCATCATAAGCTGATTACAGATATATATATAGAGAGCATGTCAGCCCTGCGCCCAGATCAGGCTCCTTGTTTCTCTCCTAACCATTATTGCCTAACATGCAGTTTACTGCCCTTAACTGCCAAGGCTGTGCATGCGCCTCCTTGGGTCTTGCCCCTGCCAGCTGTGTGCATGCGCCTCTACTACTGCAGCCATAACTACTAATACCCAACCATCTACTAACTGCAATTAACTACAACAATTGACCACGCTGCATGGCTGCATGCCTATACTGCTGGATTCCTGGTGCATACAGCCGGCTGCCCCCACATGACATCTCCCCCCTCCTTGAGGAGCAGCTGGTCCTCGAGCTGGAAGGTTGGAGAGTGCTCGATGAAGCTGTTGATGTCCTCCTGGATTCCATGGGAAGAGCCCAATAGCGAGCTTCTGGAAACGGGGAAGCCGGTCACCCTGGTGGTCGCCGTGGCCTGATCCCCTTGAACCAGAGAAGGACGCCGACACCAGATGCTTTTGCTGCAGGGCAGCAGCCGGCCCTTGCAAGTCACTGGTGGAGGCGTTGAGGCATTGGATGAGCTTGGCCAAATCAGCCGTGGTGGGTTCGGCTATTGGTGGCGAGAACATTGCAGCAGAGTATGGTGGCGAGGATGGAGTGGTGGTGGGAGGGGTGGTGGTGGCTGGTGGTGGCGTATGAGCAGATGAGGAACGCCTCATTGAAGGCGCAGTTTTAATCACAGCCAACATCTTCCATGTGGTGTGCCTCACCAGGAATCCTCGCGCCGCTGCTTGTAGGTGTACTGCAGCTAGGTGTTCACGCAGCTTCCTGGTGGTGTGCCGCACCATGAATCCACGCGCCGCCGCTTGTAGGCGTACTGCAGCAAGGCGTTCACGCTCAGACTTCTCCAGTTGAGCACAGTAGCGGTTGATCATCACGGCGACGCGATCCATGTCTTCTTGCAGACGACGCATCCCATCAGCAAGGCCAATGGTCGCAGCAGGGGCCGATCCGAAGCGCAGGTGTAGCAGATTGGTGAAGCGAAGCCATACCGGGGTACCTTCATCCTGCTGGACTTGGTGGAACCACAACCGGGCGCCATCTTCCAAATGCCGGGAAGCCAGCCATACCTTTTCTTCCTCCATGATATGTTGCCGACGGAAGTAGGACTCACATTGGTTGATGAAGACGATAGGATCAGATTTTCCGTCAAATTTTGGAAAATCCATCTTCTGGAATTGTGGCAGAGGTTGTGGAGGCGGCAGTTGATGGTGGTGTAGAGGCGACAGTGGTTGAAGGAATGGGCGCGGTGAAGGTGGCTGATGAGGAGCGGAGGTTGAAGAAGATGTTATGAACCTTAGTTCATATGGGGGATGGAGAGGATAACCATTGTGAAGAGGAAGGCCGGGCAAAGTCGGCGTGGAGGGAGACTAGAACATTTGGGGTAATAGGATTGTTTGTTGTTCATTGCTTCCCCCATCATAAGCTGATTACAGAGATATATATAGAGAGCATGCCAGCCCTGCGCCCAGATCAGGCTCCTTGTTTCTCTCCTAACCATTATTGCCTAACATGCAGTTTACTGCCCTTAACTGCCAAGGCTGTGCATGCGCCTCCTTGGGTCTTGCCCCTGCCAGCTGCGTGCATGCGCCTCTACTACTGCAGCCATAACTACTAATACTCAACCATCTACTAATTGCAATTAACTACAACAATTGACCACGCTGCATGGCTGCATGCCTATACTGCTGGATTCCTGGTGCATACAGCCGGCTGCCCCCACATGACAGATATTGATATGATCAAGCACGTAGGTTTCTCTGCACAACCGCCTGAAATTAAGGCCTGGTTGTGCACTCTGACTAAACTGTATCTTTCAGGCCCAGTTTTGATTTTAAAAAAATAGACAAGTGTTGTGGCACTGAATTATATAATGTCTGCTGAAGAAAACATGTATACATGCCTTGTGACAAACTACAAGTGCAAGATTACATATATATATACCTGCAAAAAAACATGCTATCACACAAAACCTGAAACATCAGGAGTCACGTCGTCCTTACATGAGTCTTGCTGCAGTCACAGCTCCAGGCCGACCCCGTTCATATCAGAGCAATGGTGGGAGGAGATAGAAAGTGTCTATTGCTGAACGTAGACAACTTAATTAATGAGGTAGTGATCTACATCTTTCGAAATATTAGGAAAGAGAGAAACAGGAGAACTTTCAGCAACACCACAGAAACGGTGCTACAGGTTGCCGTAAGAAGTAAGGAAGACATAGAGCAAAGAAAGAGAGCCTTTGCTTATGCTTAGTCACTACCCTTGCGGAGTCTTGCTGGCTCTCGGCTCAGTAAGAAGGATTCTTTTTTTTTTTTGCTAAAAAATGGAGGACTAAACCTGCTCATCATCTTAACAAGTTTAGTGTCTATACACCTCATATTGCTATAGTGCCAACTCAGCGCAAAGGTATCATCATTTGTTTTGAAGCATCAAGTATGTTCTGTGTTATGAACGACGTATAGTAATATGAAGTAAACGAAATCAATCACAGAGAAGACACACGATTTACGTGGAAAACCCTTTCAATGTGAAAGGAAAAAACCACGGGCACCAGTCGGCAACAATCTCACTATCTCAAGAGTTTTGGGTTACACGCCTATGGCGGCTTACAAGAGAATCAATCTCCACGAAACCCTAGCAAGGGTATATGTACCGTACCGCTACGCTCCGGCCCAAGCCTCCGGCGACGGGCCTCCGCTTCGCAAGCCCGGCCAAAATCGTGAAGTGAATTCGGAACAACTCCAACAAACTCCACCTTGAGACAAATTCATCTTGTATCATAAATCAACCCATCATCCTGAACACAATAAAATAGAAAACCACTTGTGCCAACAATAGTCTCTTGGACTATCCAATTAAACCGACTAAGCTTGAGCACAACTCAAACTTAGCAATAGGAACAGACTTTGTCATCATATCAGCAGGATTATCATGAGTACTGATCTTGCATACCTTCAGCTTACCTTCTACAATCACATCACACACAAAATGATACTTGATATCTATGTGCTTAGTTCTCTCATGAAACATCTGATCTTTAGTGAGGTAAATTGCACTTTGACTGTCACAATGCAAACTTATGCAAGATTCAACTCCACAAAGCTCAGCGTACAAACCTTTCAGCCAAATTAATTCTTTGCACGCTTCACAAATAGCCATATATTCTGCTTCGGTAGTAGACAAAGCAACAACAGACCGTAAAGTAGCCCTCCAACTCACAGCACAACTGCCAACAATAAACACATAACCTGTAAGTGATCTTCGCCTGTCCAGATCAGCAGCATAATCAGAATCCACATATCCTATAAGACCCTTATCAGTTCTTCCAAATTTTAAACAGGAATCTGCTGTGCCTCTGAGGTACCTGAAAATCCACTGAACTGCCATCCAATGTTCTTTGCCAGGATTAGACATATATCTACTAACAAGACTCATAGCATATGACAAATCTGGACGAGAGCAAACCATGACATACATCAAAGACCCAACAGCACTAGAATAAGGAACCCTTGACATGTACTCAATTTCTGCATCTGTACTAGAACACTGAGCAGCTGACAACTTAAAATGAGGTGCAATAGGGGTACTAACAGCCTTAGCATTTTGTATGTTGAAACGCTGAAGAACCTTCTTGATATAATTTTGTTGACTAAGAAATAGCAAACCAGATTTTCTGTCTCTACTAATTTCCATACTAAGAATTTTCTTAGCACTACCAAGATCTTTCATATCAAACTCACTACTCAGCAGATTCTTTAACTTAGTGATTTCAATCTTACTCTTGGCAGCAATCAGCATATCATCAACATATAACATCAAATATATAGGTGATCCATTAACATGCTTGATGTAAACACAACTATCATATTTAGATCTTTTAAAACTATGTGACAACATAAATGAATCAAACCTCTTTGTTCCACTGACGAGGGGACTGTTTCAAACCATACAAGGATCGCTCCAACTTGCACACATATTTTTCCTTGCCTGACACTATGAACCCTTCCGGTTGGTCCATGTATATGTCCTTCTCAAGCTCTCCATGCAAAAACGCAGTCTTCACATCTAACTGCTCAAGCTCAAGATCATGTGAAGCAACAATACTGAAGAAAGTACGAATTGTACTGTGTTTTACCACTGGAGAGAACACATCATTGTAATCAACACCCGGAATTTGACTATAGCCTTTAGCAACTAACCTTGTCTTATACTTTGGAGGCTCACTTGGAGATAAACCCTCCTTTCTCTTGAAGATCCACTTGCAACTGATGGTCTTCTTCTCAGGCAAAGGTACAACTTCCCATGTACTGTTCTTCTCAAGAGACTGCATCTCCTCATGCATAGTAGAAATCCAATTCTCACTATCAACGGAACGAACAACTTCTTTATAGGTAGCTGACTCATGAACATTCTCCACCTGTTCAGCACAACTCAAAGCATAGTAAGACAAATTACATTCTTCAATGAGACGTTTAGGAGGTGCAACTATCCTTTTTGACTTGCGTTGAGCAATAGATAAATCCTCCTCTAGCTACAAAATAGGAGGAGTTTGCCGAACATCATCATGAGCATCATTGTCAGCAACATCATTATCATGGTCATCCTGCTCATCAACAGGCTCCACCAGCACACTTGTATCATCATCAACATACTCCACCTGCATGTGCATACGCTGCAGCTCATTTTCTGGAACATGATCTGAGGGCAAACTGTTAGTAAACATCATAGATTCATTGAATACAACACTCCTGCTCATAAAAGTCTTTCCTGTTTCAGGATTCCACAATTTATAGCCTTTGACTCCTGACCCATAACCAAGGAAAAGACACTTAACAGCTCTAGGCTCCAATTTTCCATTATCAACATGAGCATAAGCAGTGCATCCAAAAACTTTCAACTGTGAATAATCAGCAGGCGTACCAGACCATACCTCAATGGGAGTTTTCTTATTTAGTGGAATAGAAGGCGACCTGTTTATCAAGTAACAGGCAGTATTAGCAGCTTCAGCCCAAAAACGCTTGCTCATCCTTGCATTAGACAGCATGCAACGGGCCTTGGATATGATGGTCCTGTTCATACGTTCGACCACACCATTCTGCTGTGGAGTATGTGGTATGGTGTGATGCCTAACAATGCATTCCTGTCTGCAATAATCATAAAAGGCATGCAAACAAAATTCTCCACCATTATCAGTACGAAGCAATTTTACCTTCCTTTCAGTTTTCCTTTCTATCATTAATTTCCAGTTCTTAAAAGCAGCAAAAGTATCATCTTTATGTTTCAGAAAATAAGGCCAAACCCTTCTAAAGTAGTCATCAATAATTGTAAGCATATAACGAGCACCACCAAGTGAGGGCTTCTTAGAAGGACCCCATAAATCAGCATGAACATAATCAAGAGTACCTTTAGTGGTGTGAACAGAAGTGTTGAACTGTACCCTTTTATGCTTCCAAAAAATGCAATGCTCACGAAACTTGATTTTACTCGAAGTGCAGCCATCCAGCAGGTTTCTCTTCATCAATTCTGCCATACCATGGTGACTCATATCTCCCAAACGCATGTGCCAAAGGTTAGTCTTACTAGGTTCATTATTAGTAACAGCAGCAACAGCGGAATCAGAACCATGTAAAGTACACCCTCTAAGGACATATAATTTTGCAGAATTAAGGTCACCTTTCAAGCAGACAAGAGAACCTTTTGATACCTTTAGAACGCCATCTGAACCGGAATATTTGTAACCTTCTGCATCAAGCGTGCTCAATGAGATAAGATTTCTGGACATCCCTGGTATATACCTGACGTTTTTCAGCGTGCGTGTCATGCCATCATCAGTCTTGATCTGAACTGATCCAATCCCCACAATGTCACATAGGTTGTCATCTCCCATCCGCACAACATCCCCTTTCTGCACAGGCTTATATGAACTAAACCAATTTCTGTTAGTGCATATATGAAATGAACATGCGGAATCAAGAATCTATTCATCATGACCAGCAACACAACCAACAAATACTACCAGACAATCTCCAGAATCATCATCAGAAGCAGCAGCAGCAACAGAGACCTTACCAGCTGACTTATTTTTTCTCTTCTCCTTATTCTGTACTTTTCTGCAATCCTCAACATTATGATTTGTCAACTTGCAATAAACACAGAACTTTTTATTACCCGGCAGCTTGGACTTTGAACGGCCTCTCCTTTCGTTTGAGTGCCTGTTTTCCGTTCTGCCTCTTACATGCAAAGCTTCGCCCTTTGAGGACGACGTCCCATCATTCTGCACCATGACTTTCATCTTCTCCCTAGACTGGAGAGCCTCATAAACTTCCTTTAGGGTTAGTTCATCACGGCTTAAAAGTATGGTGTCACAGAAATTTGCATACGAATTTGGCAAAGAACATAATAGTAAAAGACCTAAGTCATCATCATCATACGTCACCTCCATCGACACTAGGTCGGCCACGATCTTCTTGAATTCAGCGATGTGGGTCATCACCGAATCCTCCTCCTTCATCTTCAGAGTGAACAACTTCATCTTCATCTGCATCTTACTGGTTAGATCCTTGGACATACAGACCGATTCCAGTTTCAGCCATAGTTCTGCAGCAGTTTTCTCTTGCAAACACTCCTGCAAAATATCATTATGAAGATGTAACTGAATTAGGGCGAGCGCCTTCTGATCCTTGTGGATCTCCTCCGGAGTCCACTCGGCCTTCCTCTTGCCGAAGTTATCCAGCGCCTCATCGTAGTCATGAGTTTGCGCCAGAATCCCCCGCATCTTGACTTGCCATAGCGAGAACCGCGTGTCGAAGTTCAGCAGCGGAAGATCGAACTTCATCGACGTCGACATGAACCTAACAGCAACCGTAGCTCCGATACCACTTGTTATGAATGACGTATAGTAATATGAAGTAAACGAAATCAATCACAGAGAAGACACACGATTTACGTAGAAAACCCTTTCAATGTGAAAGGGAAAAACCACGGGCACCAGCCGGCAACAATCTCACTATCTCAAGAGTTTTGGGTTACACGCCTATGGCGGCTTACAAGAGAATCAATCTCCACGAAACCCTAGCAAGGGTATATGTACCGTACCGCTACGCTCCGGCCCAAGCCTCTGGCGACGGGCCTCCGCTTTGCTCCGTCAAAAGCCCGGCCAAAATCGTGAAGTGAATTCGGAACAACTCCAACATTCTGGACTCTAGAATGCAAGATCTTTACTCACACCAGTACGTCTACCCTGCCTATCCCAAATTAACCGAGCTAGAAGCACAAACACTACACAATACATAGAGGATAGCCTAGGTAGTAGCCATTTTGTAGGAAAAGATATGCTTTTTATGTATGCATGTATGTTGGCACATTAAAAAGATCCCTCATATAATCTTCGACATTGGCTATATGAAATATGTACCCCTTGGTATCGTTGAATTCAGTGGCGCAAGAATACTTATAGCTTCCCATGGTTGATTCTTCCTAGGCGCAAGAATACTTAGGCCAATCTCAATGGTGAGTTTTATTTTGTTGTTTCCAAGACTGTCATGTCATATGAAATAAAATGAAACTTCAATGAAACTCTCCATTGAGAGTGAGAGTTTCATAATATTGTAAAGTTTCATAGGCATTAAATTTCATGACTCATAGAGAGTTGATATTCGTGCCAAGAGATATTTCTTCTCTCACTTCTTAAATACACCGTCATGTCATCAACAATGCCTATGTGGCAAACTATTTAATGCAAATGAAATTCAAATGAAACTCTCATTGAGATTGACGTTATAGCTGTCCATGGTTAATTCTTCTGAGGAAACTACTAGCGGTTGTTGTTGTTGGATGATCTGCAAATCATGGCTTTGCATGATTTACCGCTAAACCTCTTTAAATTTCTTATGCTTGGGGAAAAAACATGCTATCCATCACAAAGACTGAAACATCAGGAGTCATATGCCCTTACATGAGTCTTGTTGTCTCTCGTCTCAATAAAAAAGAATAATTTGTTTCTGATAGAAAATATGGAGGGCAAAAGTTTCTCATCATGCATCTTAACAAGTTATGTGCCTATACACAGCTCCGTGTTGCTACTAGCCTACTATATAGTGCCAAATCAATTCAATGCCCGTTTGGATGCTTGGAATTAAATTCATTTAAGAATCATAATTTAGACACATATTAATTAAGCTAATATGATTATATATGAATTATATTTATATATTATTGTTGTCTATACAAGAGATACTCATGTGTTGTATTTATACCATAGGGGAATAAGATGGAGAGAGTGTGTTATAAGTTGAAAAGTAAAAATATAGCATGGTGATCTATATAATTCATTTTCTCCCACCCTATGAATTTCAGATAGGCTTATATGTGAACTTTGGAAAGTGGTGGGATATCAAATTTCAAGGAAACTAGCCTAATTTATTGAATTCTAATTCCTCCAAAATGAAGGATCCAAACAGACCTTTAAAGTTATCATTATTTATTGTGAAGCATCAGGTACGTTCTGGAGTACTCCGCCAGAATATAAGAACTTTAATCTCGCATCAGTCTAGCCTGCGTCTCCAAAATTAACCAAGGAAAACACAACACACACATAAGTAGATAGCCTAGGTAGTTGCCGTTTTGTAGGAAGAGGCCCTTTTTGTATGCAGATATAATCTTCGACAGATTGGCTTTAGAAAATATCCCCTTGGTGGTTGGATTCGCAAGAATACTCTGGCCATGGTTGATTCTTCCTAGGAAACTACTAGGGGTTGTTGGATGGTCTGCAGCAGATCACGGCTTTGCATGATTTATCGCTAAACACCTCTTTAAATTTTCCTATATTTTTACTTTTAAATAACAGAAAAAATTATCCGGCTCCATATCCTCTCAAAGGAGGAACCATACCCTAATTATTACAAAGTTCACCACTCAAAACAGCCAAACACAACTGAGAAGACAAAAGAAGATTAAACTCAAGTCTAATGGTAAAGGGCCATCCATGGGAAGCAAAAAACAACCAGCACTGTTTTTTTTCGAGAACATGCCATGGGCCCGTGTTGCTTTAAGGGAAAAAGGAGTTTTCGTACAAGGTTGCAGTGGTTCTAGGCGAGATGCCGAGCACCAAAGCACACTGACACTGTTACACACATCACCGGCTATAACGGTGGAGCTTAGGGGGTTGTTCTAGGTGGGCTAACAAATTTTGCTTCCAAGCTTGCAAGCAAGTAGCGACAACGGGCTAGGGAGCTAACGCGAAAAGAGGCACGAGCTTGCTGAAACCTGCCACGATCCAGGCGTCCCCCTCACTCCTGACACGAGCCAACAAATGTGAGGCCGTCTCACAGGTGCCGACAAAGGTCCTTCGGTTGCGCTCCTTCCAAATCTCCTAGGATACCAGCAGCACGAGCGCATCAAAACCGCGGCGGTGAGCAGGCGGAACCCTTGCCCTCACGTCGAGCCACCAGACGCCTATCTGGGCCGAGCGTGATGGCGAAAGCGCCTGCATCCCGGCCAAGCTGAGAACACGGAACCAAATCTCCCTGGAGAAGACGCAAGACGCCAGGAGGTGGTCACAAGTCTCATCCTCCTATCCACAGAGCAGACAGTCCGCATGAGGCTGGAGACCATGTCGTTTCCTCCGCTCCGCCGTCCATAGTCGGCCACGCAGCGCTAACTAGAAGAAGAATCTGGTCTTTGGCAGCGCCGGCGCCCGCCAAACCTCTCTAGCCCCAGCCAGCTCCGTCGTGCCAAGGAAGAAGGCACGGTATGCTGACGCACTTGAGTAGGCGCCGTCCGCGGTCCACTTCCAGATGAACTTGTCGTCCACGCCGGGCTGCAGGTGCACGTCAGCCAGGGCGTCCCAAAGCATGACGAACTCAGTGATGACCAAAGCGGTCCGAGCGCCTGTGATGTCCTGAGCCCATTGGCTATTCTGAAGCGCTTGGCTCACAGAATGTGTCCTTCGCCGCCTCCCCACCGCGCTGAAGAGGTCCGGCACGGAGAGGCTCAACGGGCCACCCGGAAGCCAGTCATCCGTCCAGAAGTGTGCCAAATTACCGTCCCCAAGCTGAACGCGCACCGAGGCCCTGAACATGGCGTCGACGGTGGCGTCTTGCCTGCATGGCAGCCCCGCCCAAGGCGCGTTCGGGTCAATACGTCTACGCCACTCCCATCGCAAGCCCAAGGCGGCGCCTAGCCGCCGGAGGTCGGGGAGGCCGAGCCCACCTAGATCCCTGGGGGAGCACACCACGGACCAAGCAACCCGACACTTCCCACCCGCCACCGAGTCAGAACCTGCCCAGAGGAAAGCGCACCTGCGTTTGTCGATCTCCGCGATCGCCCAGGGGGAGAGGGCGCAACATATCGACGTGTGGACGGGGATCGCCGACAGAGTAGACTTAGCGAGGGTAGCCCTTCCCATCTGCGTGAGCAGGTTCCCCTTCCAAGTCAGAATCCTGGTGGCGACCCTGTCGACGATCGGCTGCTCCTGCGCCCACGACAGCCTGGCGATGGAAAGCGGCACACCCAGGTAGGTCACTGGGAATTGCTGTACCCGGCATGGGAACACAGCCAGGACCGCAGCCACCGCTGCCTCGTCGCAACGAATGGGCGTGATCGTGCACTTGTCGATGTTCGTAGCCAGACCGGAAGCCCCAGCGAAGGCCTCCAGTATTTTCCTCATGCAGACGAAGTCTAGGGCGGCGGGGGAGAGGAAGATGACTAGATCATCCACGTAAATGGAGGCCCGGCACCTGATCGCGTTCCCGGGCAGCGGCGCGAGCTGCCCGCGTCGGTCTGCCTCCCGGATGAGCGCGTTAAGCACCTCCATGACAATGACGAACAGGAGCGGGGAGAGTGGGTCACCCGGCCGCAGTCCCCTCGCGTGGAAGATCCTCCTCCCTGGCCGCCCGTGTTGACACTTCTTAATGCAACCACTAGAACTAGACTATGGAGCCTAATCCCTGGCAGCGGCACCAGAGATGCTTGTTGACACCAGAAGTGGCAAACGGATATACCGCAAGCGCACGGTAGTCAATTGTAGCCTTTCACCGGGAGTATTCCAGGTATCGTATTTCCACAGGGAACGTGAAGTGGATTAACTAGAAGTAGGGTCGTCAAAGGATGATCAAAGGGTATATGATAACTGGGATAGAGAGGTCTTCCTAATATCAATATCTGGTACTGGTTTTCTAAGAGTACTGAGGTTTACCACCTCATTCCTTACTGGGGGCGAAGGACGAAACAATAGTTGATTAAAAGGTTCTCCACCTAACAACTACTGAGGCGGTAATGCTGCTACCCAACTATTATTTTCAACTTGCCTACAACACTTGAGAGGAACTCCAAGCACTGGCTGTGTCTGTCATCCTACCACCAGGCGTCTACACAAGTGCGACAAGAAGTCCACACTGGCAAGATATAGCCTAGACACCACGTCTACACTAATCTTACTACTCTAAAGCTAAGCTTAATAGGCCTAGAGCACTTCAACAAAGTAAAGCAATGTGCCAAGTAAAAGAACTGTAAACTTAAATTACCAGACCAGAATATTAAATACTAGAAGGACTCAGATGTAACACTTACAAGAAGAATCGCATCCGCTGAGGCGCACCTTGGAGAAGATTCCCGACAGGCCGGGACTCCTCCGTGGAACTCCTCACTCCCTTCCCTCTCTTCTAACACTAAAGCTACTAAGTAGGCTTTCTCTCCTTGGATGCATACAAATGAAGAGCTCTAGGGGGGTATTTATAGCTTGGAGGTGGAGTAGCGGCTACTCCGGTGCCACGTCAGCGATCCGTGTGCTCTCCTTCCTTGGCCATTGGATCAAACCGCCATAGTAACCGCCATGGATGGATGGCCTTGATTTCATCACGAGTGAAACATGTGCAAGCAACCGACATTGGATGGGGTTCACCCTGGGGTCGGCCGACCCCAGCCAATGACAGGTGGGCCCACCACTTTGCTTCTAGAAGATGCTGATGTCACCAGGCTGAATAGTGTAGCTAGGGCCCACCAAGGGGGGTCAGCCGACCCCCCAATGACAGGGTTGGCCCACTGTTTTGTCTCCAATGGTGTCCCCACTTGTCATAGAGCATGGTGTCATATGTTGGTTGCATTTGCTTTCTTGTGTGGGCCCATGGATCCATGTGCTTCTCATCTTTCACCGTTGAATGCAAACACATGTTTGATCTGATGGGGGAAAGTAGCTTGGTGAAGCTTCACTTGGATAGTGCCACGTCACCAAGCCCGAGGAGCTCCCATGGTGGGGTCGGCCGACCCCACCTTGGGTGGGTCCAGTGTCCATTTCCTTCTTATTTTGTTATACATGCAAATCAAATACTAAGAGTACAAGTGGAACTTATTAGTAATAAATATGCTCATGATATGCTATACTTCCTTGAAACCGAGGCCTGTTGACGGTATTTTGATAAGGTAAAACATGCTATAACTTCCGTCAACAAGATCCCCCACACTTGAATCTTTGCTCGTCCTCGAGTAAAGGTTGGAGAAAGTGAACAAGTGATTATTACATACTTAAAATGATAATGATCATAAAGCATCATTCCTAACATAGTTTATACAAATGGGTTATGTGGTACTGTCTATCATATATCCTTTAGATGTTGAGAAAAGGAACAAATCTCAAAGCAAAGTCATCTTCCTGAATTCTTGTTCTTGGTACTTAGAGTTTTTAGGACAGTTTGAAAGGAAAACACATAGTTCATGCTTACTCCTCATATAGTACTCTCAAGACACTCTTATAGGTGTTTGGTTCCTCACCAAGGCATAGCATGTGATTGCCTTATTTTTGTTTTATCCTAATCTATCAGGCTTATGTGGAGCTTGGTAGGGATAAACAAAGTAGCATACTTGTTTTGCATATATTGTAAACTCAAAAGAAGGATCCAAGGAGAAGAGTGTCATAATCCTAGATCAAGATGTGCATGTGTGTGGAAAGTATGCGGACTAGAATGCTCCTTTTAATATAATCTCTCTCTACTTTATTTTACCTTAAGACATGGCTAGCATTTTTCAACAATGGACCTTCATGTGTCCATATATTTTTTTTAGTGGACCTTCATGTGTCCAATTTTTTTTATACTGGACCTTCATGTGTCCACATTTTTTTCTTTTTCTTTTGCTTAGCCTTAATGTCTCTTTTTACTAACCAGAGTTAGAGAGAGATATTGTAGAACTTTAATGTACGGAGCATCTATAGAGTGGAAATGAATGGTATGTGTAGGCATACTTCCAGTGTAGAAGTTGCATATGTAGATGGTGTGTACGTGATCTTGATCTTGGGATTATGACAAAATTCTTGAGTAGGGTCAACAAGGTTTGACCAAACTCAAGACAAAAACAAGTAGCATGTGTGTAAAAGGTTTTGCTCATGTATGCATATGTATGGTTTTGGTAGGTATTTCTCACTATAGAGGAGTAAATGATACTATGGTTTTGAGATATTTTCAAAAACAAATCTCTAAGCACCTTAAACAAAAACAGGTTTGAGTCTTAAGCCAAGATTTATCTCACTTTTAACAACAACTTAGTCAATACGGTTTCCTAATTTAGTTTACCCATGAGTGTAAACATATGTAAGAACATGGTTTTATGTCATTAACATTCTTAGCATATCATAACTCAAGTCACTTTGTAGTTTTTTATTTTATTTTATTCAGAATATGGAATGATTATGAAACTGCTTGAATCGAGAGGAGAAAAGGGGAAACGAACCAGACAGCGGTGTTGAGCTTACTGTGCAGAGGTGAGCTGGTGGGCCCAGGTCACCATGGTGGGGTCGGCCGACCCCACCAAATGGTGGGTCTCGTTGCCATTCGCCTTTTCCTCCATTCAGTTTTACATCTGCAAAAGCACTTTTCAAAAATTCAAGAAAACGGGGGTCGCCCGACCCCTTACTTACCTCTGTTTTGTGCATTGCATCGTGTCAGCCTATGCTCAGCAGTTCGGTGATGAAATTTGGGGGTCGTCCGACCCCCCCACACTTGAATTTTTCCATAAATGAACTCTGAACATGACGCAAAGGTAAAATGCAAAGCGCTCTACTGGTGGCAAACACACCAGTAGAGACGAGATATATTTTATTTATTCTCTAAGAAGGGAAATGGAAATTTAAAAGGGAAATTCAAAAGAAATAAATCTAAGATGAAACTTGGAAATTCAAAATAAATCTAACATGGAATTTTATTCTAATCTAAACTAAACTATCTATGGAGACGGGGGGTTTAGGAGGTCTTCCCGCCCCAAAGCCTTAGCGAAGCGTTTGAGCTTCGTAGAGGTGCTAATCCTAAGATGGCGAAAATCATCTTCTAAGTCTTTATTCGCCATCTTCAACTCTGACACCGTCTCCTCCAACACCCTGTTCCTTGCTTGCAGGGTGGAGGTGACGTGCATCAGCCTCTCTAGATCTGTTTTCTCGTCTTCGTCCTCGAATTGTCCCGGCGGCCCCTTGATCGACGGAGAGTCCATCCTCCGCCGAATAGAAGCCTGGGACTCCAGGGACTCCCGCAACTCGCCCTTCTCTTCCGTGTTGAGAGAAGGGATGACCACCTTCCCTCGGCCATGCCCACCGGCCATGATCCGATGGGTCTTCCAGAACGTGGGCGTCGACGGGGAGTACGACGAAGTGTACTCCGTACTCCCCGTTGTCGTGGTGATCGCACGCGGGTTCTCCTCCAGCTGGGCCTTCCCCTTCAGCGCGAGTTGGCCCGTGGTCGGCCTAGTCGGCGTGATGGAGCGGCCGGGGGATTTCCTGATCCCCCTTCTCGGAGTCAGCGAGCGGGACGATGCCACCGGCCCGGCCAACCCCCCTAGTGGAGGTACCATGTCTAGCGGCACCGCATCGATCACGTTGATCGCGAGGGCCTGCTCTAGATCTTCGGTTAGGGCTCGTCGTGGCGTAGGTGTTGCAGGGCGTGTAGGCTTGCTAGTGGGTGCCATGGCTAGTGTTTTGGGTCACGGTGGAGAGTGCAGGGAAGGTTAGGAGGCTCTGGCCTTGCGTGGAATTGCGAGTAGGAGGAAGAAGGAGATGGGTGCAAGGTTAAATAGCGACTGCAGATGACTACGATGCCGATTTTCACGGGATCGCCGCAGAAAACTCGTAACTTGACAGAGCCCGTCGCGCCGCCGTTCCAATCCCGTAAGGTAGGGATCGGCCGACCCCTCAGGTTTTGGATTTGGGCTTTATCTCCAAGGGTTGTTATCCACTTGCCGTGGTGAACTCATCTGTGAGTCGAACCTCCCTGAGGCGGGGTCGCCCGACCCCCTTGATGGGTGTCCGGCGCGGTCATGTACCCGGCTCGAGACCATCTACGCGATTGTGCAACCCTTGTTGCAGGTGGGCCCAATATAGGGATCGCCCGACCCCCTAACTGGGGTCTGTGGGCCCCACCTCAAAGGCTAAGGTAAGTCTAGCCTATCCCTTCTCGAACAATGAAGTGGCATTTCTCCCAGTTTAAGATCAAGTGCTTTTCTTGATAGCGTTGTAAGACACGGTCCAGATTCTCTAAGTAGTGATCAAAGGTTGTTCCATAGACTGAAAAGTCATCCATGAAAACTTCCATGATTTCTTCTATCATATCCGAGAAGATGGACATCATGCACCTCTGAAATGAAGCAGGGGCATTGCACAGGCCAAATGACATGCGCCTGTATGCATATGTCCCATAGGGGCATGTGAACGTGGTCTTACTTTGGTCGTTGGGATGGATTGGAATTTGATGGTACCCCGAATACCCATCAAGGAAACAAAAGAAGGAATGTTTGGCTAGCCGTTCCAACATCTCATCGATGAATGGCAACGGAAAGTGGTCTTTCTTTGTGGCCTTGTTAAGTTTTCGGTAGTCTATGCACATTCTCCATCCCGTGACGGTTCGTTGTGGAATCAATTCGTTGTTTTGATTTTTAACGACCGTCATTCCTCCTTTCTTAGGAACTACTTGGACGGGGCTGACCCACTCGCTGTTTGGAACAAGGTAGATTATGCCCGCGTGCAAGAGCTTCAAGACCTCCTTCTTCACTACTTCTCTCATCGCATTGTTGAGCCTCCTTTGTGGCTCTCTAAAAGGTGTAGCATCGGGTTCGATCAGAATGCGATGTGTGCAAAGAGCGAGACTAATTCCCTTGAGATCTTGCAACGAATATCCTAAGACGGATCGGTGTTTTTCTAGGACGGTGATGAGTTTAGAAACTTCTTCCGTTGTAAGTTGATCACTAATGATCACGGGAGTCTCTCTATCACCATTAAGGAAGGAATACTTAAGCCCAGAAGGAAGTGGCTTAAGCTCTATAGAGGGTTTTGGTGGAGGTTCAGACTCATCCAAGTCTAACGGTTCATCTAAATTAGTCTCTTCTTCTTGGATAAAGTCATGGGCGTCTTCTTCTAGATTGGGTTGAGAAGTTTCTAGTGAAGATACCGACATCACCTCCTCTATTGGATCAGGCTCGGGTTTTGGTTTGGCTATCGAATTAACAGAGCCGGCAAAAGGAACTAAAAGATCTAGATCCTTCCCAAGGTGACCCTTAAGGCTCCCTTCACGAAATCCCTCAATGAATCTCATGAGTGGGTGCCCAATTAACAAGTCAACCTCGTCTACATCAAAGACATAGAAGTTTGCGAGGAAGCTAACCTTGTTAATTGTGATAGAAATATTTTGTGCAATCCCGCAACTCTTGACCAATTTTCCAGAAGGAAGCTTAAGGAATTTATTGGTTGGGTTTAGCGGTTCGTCACCTAGGAGTGTTAACATCAACGATTTAGACATTAAATTTACTCCTACAGCGGGATCATAGAGGGAATCTACAGCCGTCTTGTTGATGGCACACAGTATGGATGTGAAACAGGACAGAAGCTTAACGACATCTAAAGATGCTTCAGCCTCCCTGAACCATTCGTTGCTCATAATAGACATGAGCTCTTGGGCAGTCGCCTTAAGGTAACTTGCATCAAACTGGGTTGGCATGTGGTTATTAGGAGCTCTACGGGCTGTGGATCTCTTCTGCACAGGTTGTTTCGAGACAATGCCATAATCGGCGAAAAGATCTGTCTCGATATTTAGAGGATAATCCAAAGGATGAATTACTTCTTCCTTTGGAGGAGTAGGTGGTTGTGGTTCAGGTTTGACAGCTTGAGGTATAGGTAAAGGAGTTTCGGCTATCATGGGTTCGTCCCTAGGAGTTTGATCTTCCTCTAGAGTTTCACCATGGTCATCGGTGTAGGGGGTGTTCTTGAGAATGGTCACAAGGACTTCCTTACCTTCACTAATGGGTAAATGGAGGAAAGCTCCTTTAGAGGCTAAATCAAGGAATTGTGCGGAGTTTTGGCTAAGACCGAGATAGAAATATTGCATAAGGGTTGGTTCGGTTATAGCTAAATCTGGGCCAGAGGATGCTAAGTCTGTAAGTCGTGCCTAGGCCGCACCTAGAGATTCCTTCTCATCTTGTTTGAAGTTTAGCACATCTCTACGAAGATGAGCTATGCGGGATATGGGAAAGTACGTTAAGCAGAACATGGCTTGCAGTTTCTCCCATTCTCCGTTCACACTACCAACGTAGCGAGTATACCAGTGTCTAGCTTTTCCTGTTAACGAGAACGGAAATAGCTTCCACTTAAGAGTGACTCGCCTCATCCCATGGATGTGAATACACGAACAAAGTTGTTCGAAATCACGTAGGTGGGTATAAGGATTCTCATCTACATCTTCTGAAAAGGGATTCTCCTGAACCATCGCTATGAGGCTGGGGCGAAGCTCATAGCGAACTGCCAAAATGGCATGAGATGAACTAGGCGGCTCCAACTCAGCACTCGATGGAGCAGCGTAGTCAAAAAGGGTTGTTTGATCCATATTGATTTATGAAATGAAAGTTCTAATCAAACTACGATAACTTTAACGACTTTGTTCTAGCTAACACAGCTACCGTTCCCCGGTAACGGCGCCAGAAAAGCTTGTTGACACTTCTTAATGCAACCACTAGAACTAGACTATGGAGCCTAATCCCCGGCAGCGGCACCAGAGATGCTTGTTGACACCAGAAGTGGCAAACGGATATACCGCAAGCGCACGGTAGTCAATTGTAGCCTTTCACCGGGAGTATTCCAGGTATCGTATTTCCACAGGGAACGTGAAGTGGATTAACTAGAAGTAAGGTCGTCAAAGGATGATCAAAGGGTATATGATAACTGGGATAGAGAGGTCTTCCTAATATCAATATCTGGTACTGGTTTTCTAAGAGTACTGAGGTTTACCACCTCATTCCTTACTGGGGGCGAAGGACGAAACAATAGTTGATTAAAAGGTTCTCCAACTAACAACTACTGAGGCGGTAATGCTGCTACCCAACTATTATTTTCAACTTGCCTACAACACTTGAGAGGAACTCCAAGCACTGGCTGTGTCTGTCACCCTACCACCAGGCGTCTACACAAGTGCGACAAGAAGTCCACACTGGCAAGATATAGCCTAGACACCACGTCTACACTAATCTTACTACTCTAAAGCTAAGCTTAATAGGCCTAGAGCACTTCAACAAAGTAAAGCAATGTGCCAAGTAAAAGAACTGTAAACTTAAATTACCAGACCAGAATATTAAATACTAGAAGGACTCAGATGTAACACTTACAAGAAGAATCGCATCCGCTGAGGCGCACCTTGGAGAAGATTCCCGACAGGCCGGGACTCCTCCGTGGAACTCCTCACTCCCTTCCCTCTCTTCTAACACTAAAGCTACTAAGTAGGCTTTCTCTCCTTGGATGCATACAAATGAAGAGCTCTAGGGGGGTATTTATAGCTTGGAGGTGGAGTAGCGGCTACTCCGGTGCCACGTCAGCGATCCGCGTGCTCTCCTTCCTTGGCCATTGGATCAAACCGCCATAGTAACCGCCATGGATGGATGGCCTTGATTTCATCACGAGTGAAACATGTGCAAGCAACCGACATTGGATGGGGTTCACCCTAGGGTCGGCCGACCCCAGCCAATGACAGGTGGGCCCACCACTTTGCTTCTAGAAGATGCTGATGTCACCAGGCTGAATAGTGTAGCCAGGGCCCACCAAGGGGGGTCGGCCGACCCCCCAATGACAGGGTTGGCCCACTGTTTTGTCTCCAATGGTGTCCCCACTTGTCATAGAGCATGGTGTCATATGTTGGTTGCATTTGCTTTCTTGTGTGGGCCCATGGATCCATGTGCTTCTCATCTTTCACCGTTGAATGCAAACACATGTTTGATCTGATGGGGGAAAGTAGCTTGGTGAAGCTTCACTTGGATAGTGCCACGTCACCAAGCCCGAGGAGCTCCCATGGTGGGGTCGGCCGACCCCACCTTGGGTGGGTCCAGGTGTCCATTTCCTTCTTGTTTTGTTATACCTGCAAATCAAATACTAAAAGTACAAGTGGAACTTATTAGTAATAAATATGCTCATGATATGCTATACTTCCTTGAAACCGAGGCCTGTTGACGGTATTTTGATAAGGTAAAACATGCTATTACTTCCGTCAACAGCCCGTTGACCAAGACCTTGGTCGAAGCCATGGCGAGCAAGTACGAAATCCAATCCCGGCAGCGTCGAGGGAAGCCCATCCGCTCCAGCACCTCGAGCAGGAAGGGCCAGGGAACCGTGTCGAAGGCCTTGGCGAGGTCAACTTTTAGCAGGAACATCGGTAGCCGCCTCGCGTACAGCCACCTGCAGGCGAGCTGAACCGTCCTGAAATTCTCATGAATGCGCCTGCCCCTGATGAAAGCCGACTGGTTGATCTGAACCAGCTCTAGCATCCTAGGAGACAGCCGGATCGCGAGCCCTTTGGCAAACAGCTTTCCCACGGAGTGTATGAGGCTGATCGGCCTATAGTTCCTTAGCCCCGATGGCTCGCTCGTCTTATGCAGCAGCACCATGGATGCCTCGTTCAGGTTGTTGAAGCTCCTGAAGTCCATGTCCCACAACGCCGTGAAAGCGCAAACAACGTCCGGGCCGACCACCTGCCAGGCGGCTCTGAAGAATCCCGGGCCAAAGCCGTTCGGGCCCGGCGCGTGGTCGGCCAGGGAGGCGCGGACAGCAGCCAGGACCTCGTCTGGCGAGAAGGGGAGCACCAACTCTGAAAGATCGAGGGAGGGCAGCTGCAGCGCAGCAAGGTTGATACGGTGTTGGCGGAGGAAGGGGGCTCCCAGGATCGCATTGAAGTAAGAGTAGACTACCCCCGCCTTCGCCTCCTCCTCGAAGAAGGTGTGTCCGTCGTGCGATATGGCCAGAAGATAATTTTTACGTTGCCGATGGCATGCTTGTAGGTGGAAATAGCGCGTGCACGCATTGGACTCCCGCAGGTGCCGCGTTCTCGCCCGCTGCCTGCACATAGTGCGGTCGAGGGACGCCAGCCCAAGCACATGCATCTTGAGCTCGCGGTGCAAGGCCAACTCCTCCGCAGCAAGAGGCCTCGTCTCCTGCGCCATGTCGTACTCCTGTATGATTAGCCTGGCAGCCGCTAGCTAGAATCGGATCCCGCCCACCATCGAAGCACGCCAACTACGAAGAGCACGTGCCAGCCTTCGCAGCTTCATGTCAAGGGCCTTACAAGCGTCTACGTTCGGGTTTGGCGGACCCCAGGCCGAGGCAACCACGTCCATGAACCCATGCAGCTTGGTCCAGCACGACTCGAACCAGAAACGGGGCACCGCCCATGACACAGAGCTTAGGAGCAGCAACAGGGGCGCGTGGTCGGACGAGTCTGATGAGAGGCAGCGTAGATGGTGAGACGGGAACTGCCGAAGCCAGTCGGCGTTGGCGAAGGCGCGGTCGATGCGCTCTAGGGTGGGGACGTCCCTGCCGTTAGACCAAGTGAACAGCCTCCCGTTGAGGTGAAGCTCCTGAAGCTCCAGGTCGTCGATGACATCCCGAAAGGCCCGCATGAGACCGCGGTGCAATCGGCCATTGTTTTTATCCGCGGCTTGGTAGATGAGGTTGAAGTCCCCACACACCAACCACGGTCCCGCACATGCTGCAGCGATGTCATGAAGCTCCTGCAGGAACGCTGGCTTATCGGAGCGGTTCGCAGGGCCATACACGTTCGACAGGCAGCAAGGGTCGTGTGCTGAAACCGTCGAAGACAGCGTGATCGTAACGGAGAATCGGCGGACACAGACGGACGAGCAATCCCAAATATCACGACGCCAGGATGTGACGACACCACCAGCCGTGCCCAGGGCGGGGAGAGCAGCATAGTCGAAGTCACAGCCTGTTAAATCAGTGTTCAGGGATACAGAGAGGTTCACAATCTTGGACTCTTGGAGACAGACAACAGACGCTTGGTGCTGGAACGCGATGTTGCGCACGACGCTCCGACGCGCACGGCTGTTAAGACCGCGTGCGTTCCAGAAAATGAGGTGATTAGCACTCATGGGGAAACAGTGGACCGGGACACGACAGCAGGTCACGCCCTCCTCGGGGCAGACCGCGCAGGGCGCCGGGCGAGCTGGGGGAAGAGGCTCCGCATGGCATCTCGACGAGAGGACGGCGCATTGGCGCCGAATGCCTCGCGGAAACGCTCGGCAATGGCCGGGTCCGGCGAGTCGTAGGGTGCGTCGTCGGGACGTCCGTTCCACCTGTTGAGCATCACCCGACGCGCTTGGCGCTCTGGCTGCGGGTCCCGGAACGCGGACTTGGCAGCGAGGCGCGAGCTCCTACGGATGCGCCAATCGTCGTCGTCCGTGGCGCGCGAAGCCCTCAGGCGCGGCGGCTCCTGGAGAATCGGTTGTTCCAGAGGCAGAATGAGTTCACCGATGAAGTCAGCCATCGAAATGACGGATGGAGCGGCCATCCGCGGCCGGGGCGCTAACACGTCCGCCGGTTGGGGCTCGCCGACACCCCCGCCGCTCCTAGGCGAGACAGGGGGCGAGCCCAGCCCCCCCCCTAGCCGGAGGGGTGGAGCATGACCCATCGAGGTTATCAGCGTCGCGGGGAGGCGGTGTGCCGGCCAGGGGGCGCAGCGGCGCTCTGAGCTCCGCCTGCAGACAATCCTCCAACCACCAATCAAGGGCCCTAGGCTCCGGCGAGCGAATCCGTGTCCGCCGCGATGAGTGAGGCCTCCCCCCGCGGAACTCTACGCTGACCTCCGCGGCCCAGCGGTCCAGGGGGCGGCAGAAGGCGTTCCCCAGAAGGTGGCACCCATCTGCAGCAGCTGTGGCTCGGAGTTGATTAGCCGTCCCACGAAGCCGGCCGAGGTTTGGGGAGGACGGCAAAAGCCCGGCGAGGGAGAGTCAAGGTCCCTGGGGGGCGCGGGCGCGAAGCGCTGGCGAGCCAGGCGAGGCACAACGCGCTGGCGCCCCAGACACGGCCCCGACACCTCCCGCAGCCGCGCCAGAGAACAGTGGGCAGGTCACCTCCCCGATCTTGTCCGAATCGCGGAGGCGGTGGGGGGGGGGCATGAACCGCGCCGCGACGTCCCAGCGAGGAGTCATCCTCGAGCGTGGCCCGCCCGTGGCTGCACGCATCCCCACTGTCGCTCGCCCCGTCGTCCACTTCGCCGTCGCCGGCGTCCCCAAGGTGGCCCCCATTGCGGTCGCGTTCGTGGCCGCCCGCATCATCATCATCTCCTGGCGGGGAGCCCAGTGGCGTGGACCAGTCCTGGTAGGCGACCAGACGCGATCGGACCAGGTACCGCAGGCCCGGGAGATGGTCGTCGTTGGGGTAGCCAGGGATGCTGGGCTCTGGGATGAAGATCACCTGGCTGGCGTGGATGAAGCTTGGGTGCCAGCACCACGCTTCCACGAAGAACTCGCGATCGTCAACGGAAGGGCGGTCCCTGAAGTCTGAATGCCGCAGGTTGGCACACGCCGAGCCAAGCACGGTCTGGGCCACCTCGAGGTTACAGGCGTGGAGGGGAACTGGAGAGAGGACGACAACCACCTTGAAGCGGAATCGGCCGAGGGTCCCCAGGGAGGTACGACGCCATGGGTTCCAGACGAGCGGCAGCCACACCCCGGACAACCTGGACTCCAGAACCCGCTGGCGGTCTGCTCCGTGGCGAAAACGAACGATGAAGTCTTCGGGGAAGTGGTGGCGGACATCGAACTCCTCGTCCAAGAGCTCGAATCGACGCCGAAGGTAGTCCTAGACCTCCGCCACGGACACCGCCGGCCGCGTGCCCCCAACCATAGCCGTGAGAGCGAGCTCCGGGGCTGCCTCTGCTGCTTGAATTGTGCCTGACCGCGGCACGACGACGAAGGGGCAGCACGGGCGCTGGACCTCCGGCTCACGTGGCGGGGTCCCAGCGCCCACAGCCGACCCCTGGCCGACCGAGGGTTGTGGCGGAGGAGGCGGGGGTGGAGGAGGCGGGGGCGGCGGTGGTGGTGGGGGCGGCAGTGGTGGTGGGGGTGGTGGAGACCCTCGAGCAGCGCCGGACTCTGCAGAGAGGGAGCAGCCAGTGGATACCGAGCGCCCAGACGCAGTGTCCGCGGACGCCCGACTGCGGCCGCCGCGGGGCAGACGCCGCAGGACCCGCCTCTGAGTGGTGGGAGACGAAGAGCGCCGACGCTTACCGCCAGGCGCCCCAGGCCACAGCGGCAGCGGGCAGTCGTCCGCACGGTGCCCCTCGGTCCAGCAGTTGTAGCATCTCAGGGGGAAGGAGCAAGTCCCCCTTGTGTGGTCTTCACGGAGGCAGCGGAAGCAGCGGCCTTCAAGCTCCGGCGGGATGACCCGCGGGGATCGCGGCGGGGACCGTTGCTGCCCGTATCGCCTACTCTGGACGGAGAAGAAGCCCTCGGCGTCCGGCGAGCCGCGCTCCCGAGGCGGGTGTGCAGCCGGAGAGGGAGTGCGGCGCCCGGTGGAGGAGGCGGCCGGCGGGCGCACCAGGACCGAGAGTGGTCGGCACCGCGCAGCACCCCGCTCTGGGGTTGGGTCGGGGTTGGCGCGATGCCCATCGACGGGGCCCCCGTGTCCCCGGCGGCGTCGGTGGCGGCGGCCGCGTCGTCTCCTGCGGGATGGGGCCGACGCCTGCTTTCCACCGCCCGCAGGCGCTAGCGGCGGCATCCGGGGTGGGGGTCTCGGCAGTGGTGTCGGCGAGGGCTCCAGATCCGAGTAGTCCTCCGAGTCACTGAGAGCCACCCGCTCCCTAGGACCTCGGTCGAGGAATTCATGCAGCAAACCCGGGGAGCCCGCGAAGAACACCTCCGGCGGTGGCAGCTCGTCGCCGTCCAGATCCGCCCAAGCACGATGCGTGGGGGTCACCTCCGAGGCGCCTCGTGGCTCGGAGGCCAGGGCCTCCAGGAGGCGGCTAGGGGAGCCGTTCTGCAGGGCGGCCTCGACCTCGTCCGACCAGATCTGGCGGGAGGGAGAGTCGGCCATGGCTGGGATTGGGCGGAGGTGCAGGGTCGCTGCAGGGGAGGGGAGGGAGCGGGCACGAGCAGAGGAGCTGGGTGGAGGGGACTCACGCGTGAGGAGGCGGCGCGTCCGCCATTCCCGCCGCCGGCGGCGCGGAGGAGAGCTCAGTCCGCCTCGGGCATGTATCCAGACTGTGGAGGTGGGCCGCACCCTCGCGGAAGAGATGGGGGCGCAAAACCAAATCCGGCGCCGCAGTAGCTTGCTTCGGGGTGGGCGCCGGGGCCGGATTGACCGACGGCGGCTGGCGGTGGACGCCGGGGCCGGAGTGGCCACCGGCGGCGGCTTGGGGCGAGTCGCCCTCGAGTCGCCTGTTCGGGGCTCTCCGTACGGTGTCCGGTACAACCAGCACTGTAGATTCCAGCCTGCGGTAGTAAGCTTGTAAAATTTCCGTATATAGAAAAGGATGCTTGTAAAAGTGAATCTAATCATCATATATATTCTGAGTATATTTCAACTAATAATTATTTAGAATTAACAACTTTTCAATCTGCTAGATGATATGCTATTACACTCACACATGTAAATATTGTTTGGATTCTCTGTTTTGCTAAGTTTGTTTGTGGGTTCACATGCTACAGAAGAACAGAGTAAGGGTGAAGAATCCAGCGGTTTGTCTAGTGCTTATTCCTTCAATATAATTCAGAGATAAAACAATTACGTGTTGTTTGGTTATTCACACAGTAACGCAAACGTAAATGGAAGCAGTTCAAAATCCTTTCCGCCGGTAACGAAATTAGCCTGGTTTCATTTTCGTTTGCGTTACCTCATTGACAACCAAACAGTTCGTTAGAGTGACCGAACCTGATAAGAGGAGCTAACAGTTCACACAAGTTTATTTATACAGTAAGAAGCTCACCGATGCACTGCTTATAGAAACACACACAGAGACACATACATAGCCACATATACGTGTTAGTAATACGCGCTTTCCCTGACGAAACTGACAGTGAATATATGTATGACAAGAGCGGTCACTGATTAGCTGTGTGCAATAGGCACCGAGACAAAGCGGTCGGGCATTTCATCGACATCCCCGACCCGAACAACACTGACGGTCAGGCTCCGGGTCACCTTGGTCGTCGCAGTTTGCGACGGCTTGGTAGCAAGGTTGTTCGCCTCGATCCTCTCCACCTTCTTCACCCTCACCACACTCTCGATCGGCAGCTCGTTGCTCGCACTCACCCTAGGGTTGCTGCGGAACATTTTCGATGCTATATATCCTTTCCCCCTTTGGATGTATGGTAGCGATTCAACGACGAATTCGCTAATCGATGCTGATTTCTTGCTAGCTAGATTGCCCTATATGTTGTCTCTGAGCTTGGTGTGGTCTCCATTTATAGGCTGCTAGAGCTAGCAAGAGGAGTGTTCTTGAGGGACTCTGCAGATGCTGATGCGCAGTGATCGAGAGCAATTAGTCGCAGAGCTGCAGTGCTCTGATCAGCTACCTCCTGCAACTTTTTCTGATGCACAATAAGCTAGAGCTTTGTATGATATGCTGTCCAAATATGTTCGGTAGTTGCTGTGCAGATGAGTGATGCACTAATTTCGCAGCATCTTGTGTAGAACCTCACACAAATCACATGCATGAGGAAATATCATTAGGGAATTCGCATCGGGTACTCAAAAGATTTTTTTTAAAAAGCGCGCGAATCTTAATAATCAAACGCAGCCACCCTAACAGTGCACGTAGCCTGGAATATAATCTGTTGTACTATTTGACGCCGATTGTAGCAAGGCTTGTTTTAAACTTCGCAGTATATACGGACAACGGACTCTACTACGACTAAACAAAGCACTGGTAGATGTAGATGTTTAGTAGTCCAAATCTCAGGCTCGATAAAATATGAAAATATTTCTGTACCATATATTTCTGTCATAGACGATAGGCACTGCAGGAAACTGAAGCTTTGCCGAATGCCTGCAGGTTTGCCGAGTGCCAAATTTCGAGCACTCGGCAAAGAGCCACTTTGCCGAGTGCCTTGCCACGTGGCATTCGGCAAAGAGCGGCACTAGGCAGAGCCCATCTTTATCGAGTGTCCAACTCTCGGCAAAGATAGACACTTGGCAAAGAGGTCTTTTTTCGAAGAGCCAGACATTCAGCAAAGATGGGCACTCTAACCAACGGTATCCATGGCTGTTACCTTTGCCGAGTATCAGCCGTCTTGCACTCGGCAAAGAGATACCCTTTGCCGAGTGCCGACCTGCTGGCACTCAGCAAAGAACCAATCTTTGCCGAGTGTCGGGGCCGACACTCGGTAAAGAATTTTTTTTGTTCTGATTGACAAGAGCCTGAAGGATGGAGTAGTGGAGGTGAGAAGACAAGGAGATAGGATTATCTTAGTTAAACTTGTCGTTAGTGATATGGTTCTAAACGTAATTAGTGCTTATGCCCCTCAAGTAGGCCATGATGAGAGTGTTAAGAGGCAGTTCTGGGAAGATTTGGATGACTTGGTTAGAGCTGTACCTAGCAGTGAGAAGCTCTTCATAGGAGGGGACCTAAATGGCCATATAGGGTCTTCAAGTGCAGGTTTTGAGGCGGCTCATGGTGGTTTCGGTTATGGTAGTAGGAACCAGGAGGGAGTGGATGTCCTAGATTTTGCTACAGCTTTCGATCTGATGATAGCCCACATTTTCTTTACAAAGAGACCTTCCCATTTAGTGACCTTTAGTAGTGGTCGTTCCTCTAGCCAGATCGACTTTGTCCTTACAAGAAGGGGGATAAACACATTTGCGAGGATTGTAAGGTGATACCTGGAGAATGTGTGGTTTCTCAACACAAGCTATTGGTGGCCGATTTTCGCTTCCTGGTGCATGCTCGTAGGGTCAAACAAGCCAAGAGTGCGAGGACAAAGTGGTGGAATTTAAAGGGAGAAGCATTGAAGGGCTTCAAAGAAAGAGTTATTGATGAGGGCCCTTGGAAAGACGAAGGAGATGCAAACAACATGTGGGAGAAGATGGCAACTTGCGTTCGGAAGGTTGCTGCAGAGGTGCTTGGAGTGTCTAAAGGAAGTGGTCGCGATCCAAAAGACACTTGGTGGTGGAATGAAGATGTGCAAAAGGCTATTAAGGAAAAAAAGGAATGCTATAAGTGCTTGTACCAAGACCGGTGCGCGGACAACATAGAAAAGTACAAGGTGGCTAAGAAGGCTGCAAAACGAGCGGTGGGGGAGGCGAAGGGGCGGGCTTACGAGGATCTTTACCAACGTTTGAATACGAAGGAAGGAGAGAAGGACATTTATAGGAAGGCTAGGGCTCGTGATAAGAAGACAAGGGACTTCAACCAAGTCAAGTGCATTAAGGATAAGAGGGAGCAACTCTTGGTGAAGGAAGATGAGATTAGACATAGGTGGCAAGAATATTTTGATAATTTGTTCAATGGGGAGAATGAGAACTCCACCGTTCGGTTGGATGACTCATCTGATGACACCAATAGGCGCTATGTGCGAAGGATACAAGAGCAGGAGGTTAGAGAAGCTTTGAAAAGGATGAAAGTGGATAAAGCGATGGGTCCTGATGGTATTCCAATCAAGGTGTGGAGATGCCTCGGGGATATAGCTGTAGTATGGCTAACCAAGTTGTTTAACAATATCTATCATTCAAACAAGATGCCTCAGGAGTGGAGAAGAAGCATATTGGTTCCAATCTACAAGAACAAGGGAGACGTCCAAAGCTGCACTAATTATCGAGGAATTAAGTTGATGAGCCACACGATGAAGTTGTGGGAGAGAGTTATTGAGCATAGATTGCGAGGGTCGGCGCGGATATCCATGAACCAATTTGGTTTCATGCCTGGAAGGTCAACCATAGAAGCAATCTTCTTAATAAGACAAGTTATGGAGGGGTTCAGGGAGCAAAAGAAGGACCTACACATGGTTTTCATTGACTTGGAGAAGGCGTACGACAAGATACCAAGGAATGTTATGTGGTGGGCTTTGGACAAACATAAAGTCCCAACAAAATATGTTACCCTCATCAAGGACATGTACAACAACGTCGAGACCAGTGTGCGGACAAATGATGGTGACACTGTTTTCTTTCCGATTAAAATAGGTCTTCATCAAGGGTCAGCCTTGAGCCCATATCTCTTTGCCTTGGTTATGGATGAGGTTACGAGGGACATACAAGGAGATATCCCTTGGTGTATGCTTTTTGCAGACGATGTAGTGTTAGTTGATGAGAGTTAGACAGGAGTAAATAGGAAACTAGAGTTGTGGCGGCAGACCCTTGAGTCCAAAGGGTTTAGAATAAGCAGGACTAAGACTGAGTACATGAGATGTGATTTCGGCAATGCTGCACAGGAAGAGGGAGAGGTGAGCTTGGAAGACCAAGTGGTGCCTAAGAAAGATGTCTTCCGGTATCTTGGATCGATGTTACAGAAGGATGGAGATATTGATGCAGATGTTAGCCATAGGATCAAAGCAGGGTGGATGAAGTGGCGCCAAGCATCTGGTATTCTCTGTGACAAGAGGGTACCACAAAAGCTCAAAGGCAAGTTTTATAGGACGGCGATTAGACCGGCTATGTTGTATGGAGCAGAATATTGGCCTACTAAAAGAAGACATGTCCAACAAATGAGTGTTGCAGAAATGCGTATGTTGCGCTGGATTTGTGGCCACACAAGGATGGACCGAGTCCGAAATGACGATATTCGTGACCGGCTAGGGGTAGCACCAATTGAAGAAAAGTTGGTCCAACATCGGTTGAGGTGGTTTGGTCATGTCCAAAGGAGACCTCCGGAGGCATCAGTGCATTGTGGAGTTTTAGCCCAAGATTTTCATGTGAGGAGAGGTAGAGGTAGACCAAAATTGACGTGGGGGAGGCAATAAAGAGGGATCTAAAAAGTTGGGATATACCTAGAGATCTATGTTTGGATAGAAATGCATGGAGAGCAGCCATTGACGTGCCTAAACCGTGACTAGGGTCTCTTGTTGGGTTTCAACTCTAGCCTACCCCAACTTGTTTGGGACTAAGAGGCTTGGTTGTTGTTGTTGTTGTTGTTGTTGTTGTTGTTGTTGTTGTTGTTGATTTTGGCCTCCAAATTTTTTTTGCAACTTTCACATATCACCATGGTCAACATGTTCAAATTTGACACTTTTTCAAAACTTTTTGTTATATTTCCTGAGTTTATTTCATTTTCTTGAATTTTCTCGAAAGACGTTAGGTTGAATTGCGAGTGCATCGAATAATGGATTTTGATGATTTAAAAAATGTTATCTTCTTAACTGTATGTCTAAGCCAAATCCAAAAACTGACCCGAAATCTCGATCAACGTGCTCACGGCGCAACACCTCCAAATTACGTGCGGGCGGTTTTTTAATTATAAAAAATACAAATAAATTCCAAAAATCACGAAACTTGACGAGATGTTGTTACATCATATGCATATGCCGTGAAAAAAATTTGAGAAAGTTTCGAACACGTTGTCCCATATGATGCTCACAAACCAGTACATCTCAACATGTGATATCTGAGATGTACTCGTTTGTGAGCAGCGTACGTGACAACGTGCTCGAAACTTTCTCAAGTTTTTTCACGGCATACGCATATGATGTAACATCTCGCCAAGTTTCACGATTTTTGGAATTCATTTGCATTTTTTTTATAATTAAAAAACCGCCCGCATGTAATTTGGAGGCGTTGCCCTGTGAGCACGTTGATCGAGACTTCGGGTCAGTTTTTGGATTTGGCCTAAACATACAGTTAAGAACAAGCAGTTCAAACTAGCGTCTTTCGAGAAAATTCAAGAAAATGAAATAAACTCAGAAAATATAACAAAAAGTTTTGAAAAAGTGTCAAATTTGAACATGTTGTCTATGGTAGTGTGGAAGTGTCTCAAAAAATTTGGTGTCAAAATTTAAAAAATAAATAAAAACTTTGTCGAGTGTCAGCCGTGGCACTCGGCAAAGAGGTGCTTTGCCGAGTGCCACGCCAGCTGGCACTCGGCAAAGGGTACTTCTTTGCCGAGTGTCGTGCCAGCTGGCACTCGGCAAAGATTTGTCTGCTGGTCGGGGGTTGGCTGCCACGTTGCCCCTCTTTGCCGAGTGCCAGATCGGCTGGCTTTCGGCAAAGTGCCCCTCTTTGCCGAGTGCCAGCCGATCTGTCACTCGGCAAAGCCGTTAAAAAAAATATAAACACCCGACCACGCCACACACCCGCACACGCACACGTACACACCCTAGCTCACACCCCCCCGCCCGCCGTCGCCGGCTGCCTCGGCCGCCCGCCCAAGGCACGCCACCTACCCGCCGCCCTCCCGGCGTCGGCCGCCCCAGCCGTGCCCCCCCCCCCCGCCACGCCGGCCGCGACCGGTCGCCCGCCCGCCCCCTGGCCGGCCAGTGGAGGAGAGGAGGAGGTGGAGGAGGAAGAGTAGGGGGAGGAGGTGGAGGAGGAGAGGAGGAAGAGGAGGAGTGGAGAAGAGAGGAGGAGAAGGAGGAGAGGAGAAGAGAGGAGGAGAAGGACGAGGAGAAGAGAGGAGGAAGGTGTCGGCTTAGGTCCGTCGACCCTCAAGCCGCTTCAGTCGTCCCCGTCGTCGTCGCCAAAGCTCGTTCTTGCTATTCTCGTCGCGAAGGTATGCCCTATGTAGTTAGTACTTTGCAGTTAGTAGTTAGTAGTAGTTAGTAGTGTTAGTAGTAGTTAGTAGTGAAAGGACTGTGACGCCTAAGAGGGGGGTTGAATTAGGCAACTAAAAACTTTTACTCTAACTAAGGCCTCTAATTACCACCTAGTCAAAACCTATGCAAGAATGTAAACCATCTATATGTGCAACTAAGGTTTTGCTAGGTGTGTTGCTATCTCTACCGCAAAAGAGTTTTGCAACCTATAATCTAAACCTATCAACTAGCCTATCAACTATGTTAGAAAAGGTAAAGCACACAACAAGGTAGCAAAGTAAATGCGGAAGCTAAAGAGTGAGGTAGAGATACAAACTCCCGTCGATGACTCTGGTATTTTTACCGAGGTATCGAGAAGCACGCAAGCTTCCCCCTAGTTCTCGTTGGAGCCCCTCGCAAGGAATCCCTCGCAAGGGCCAAGCTCCCGGTCGGGTAACTCCGTGGATAGCTCCGGTCCTTCCCCACGCGCAAGTGGGTCTCCGGTTAAGCCACTCGTGGCAAAGCCTCTCTCGGATGCTCCCCGTCGTCTCCACTATCAAGCTTCCGACGAACCGCCGCAGGCCTTGTTCCCTTCGTTACACGGTGGCGGCCACACCACAAACGCGGTTGGTGTGGTCTCGCAAGACTACAAGCCCCTCCGATGTACAACAATGGTGCGCGCAAGCACCGAGTAGTAAGAGGTATGCAAACCTCACTAAACACTAGGCCTAAACCTAGAGCAAGCGCATGAGTGGTGGTCTAACTAGCCTAAGCACTTCGCAAAGCACCTACACTAATCACCATGTGAATCACTAAGCACTATGCATATGGAGGCACTAATATGGTGTAGCAACACCCTTGGTATGTTTCCTCACTCCTCCACACCTCATTTGGTCGGTTAGAGGTGGTATATATAGCCCCCTCAATCAAATAGAGCCGTTGGAGAGGCTGAAATCAGCTTTCTGTAGAGCATTAGACGCTACAGTGATAGCATCGGACGCGTCCTATGCTCATGTGATGAGTAGCCGTTGGAAAACTAGCCGTTAGACCTGGTTTTCGGGGGCATCGGACGCTACAGTAATGCATCGGACGCTGGCATCGGACTCTACCATCACACTGTTCATTCTGGGCTGATTTCGGAGGTCATCAGACGCGCGTCCGTTGCTCTGCATCGGAGCGTTCGTTGCTCCATTTTCAGAGAGACAAGCTTTCGTATTTTGGGCATAACTCTTAGCTCTGAACTCCGATTTCGATGATCTTGGACTTTTCGGAAAGCTAATGAAATTCTCTACAACTTTGTGATAATGCCATGTCAGTTTGAGCAAATCCAAAATCATGAGACAGTTCCAATTCAATCAGCTCTTGTCTCACCTTGAGCGTTAACTTTGTTTGCGTCCGGCTCTCTATTTCTTGTGTCTTGGACTTTGCTTGATCTTTGTAAGCCTCCAATACATATTGTAGGGTCTTGCTTGAAGTGTTGATCACTTGATCATCATATTGCCTTCGTCCAAGTCACACGTGCATCCTATTAGACTACAAAACGAACACTTGCAAACACATTAGTCCAATTTGGTTATGTTGATTATCAAACACTAAAATCCAAAGATAAATGGGCCGAGGTCCATTTTCCTTACAATCTCCCCCTTTTTGGTGATTGATGACAACACAACCAAAGCAAGCAAATAATAGAGACAAAAATTTAAAATGCAATCTACTTGCTAGGATGCAATGCAAAGGCAAGATCATATGATGTTTAATAGATACCAAATTGAAACACACTTATAAAAACATATCTTGCCCTTGCCATTGAGTTCCTTTTAGTAGCTTTATGGATTAATTCTCCCCCTAACTCCATAATCCACTTCCTCCATTTTTGGACCATTCACAGAAAGATAACCATAAAATTTTGAAAATTTGATTTTGGTTATTTTGTTTATTTTAGTTTGGGCTTGCTTTTGGTCCCTTCACATTCTCCCCCTTTGGAATCAAACACCGAAAAGGAAGACATTTAAAAGTACAAGGGAGGAAACATTATATAGGCTAAACTCCCCCTAAGTATATGCATACATATGGTGTAAGGCAAAGCATATGCATAACGGGCAAATTCGAGCACAAAGGAGTTTACTCTATATAATGCATGGAGAGAGCATATAAGAGTATCAAAGTGAAATCAACATAATGTTATCGGTTAGGAATACCATATGTAGATAGCAAATGAATTATCGTCACACATGATGCTTGTCTCCGGGAACTCTCCATTTTCCTTGCAATGAGACTACTACACACACACTACAAGATTTTCGGTCTACTGCAACGGCGAAGAATTGCAACGTAGAAAATTTGGTTGCCAGAGATCGTTGTATTACAACCATTCTAAAAAATGGTAGTGATACATGCCTTTAATACAACGGTTTTCAAGATGTTGCAAAGGTCTGTTGCATTTGGTGGACGATATTGTAATGGTGAAAAATGGTTGCAGTAGACTTGATTTTGGTTGCAATTGTGTGGTAGTATTGCAACTACATTTACGTTAGTTGCATTTGGTTTTGACTATTGCTACGGTTTTTTTGTGTTGCATAAAATTTGACAAGCGTTGCAAATGCTAGATGCTTAATGCAACGAGAACTCTTGGAGGCGAAGCAAAAGTGGGGGTCAATTGCAACCTTTTTTGGTAGTTGCAATATACTTTGATATTGTTGCAAGTGCTAAATTTTATTGCAACGAGATCTATGGGGTCGAAGCGAAAATTGTGTTCAAGTGCAACGCTTATTTTTTGTTGGAATATACTTTGATAATTGCAACGAATTTTTAACTTAAAAAGAGTATGGAAAGAAAAGAATTGGGGACGCATATTTAGAATTAAAAAGTGCTCCCCACAGGATTCGAACCATGGAGCTTTGGTTCAGATAAAACCTTCTCCACCACTGCGCTATGTATGTGTGTTTGTTGTAACACAGGTTTTAATTTATTTGATATGATTGAAGACCTTTTGAGTTATAAAACGCCCCAACCCTGGACCCATCTCGGCATCTCCGTCCTTATGCCTGGTGTCTGAAACTTTCTGTTAAGTAGTAGTTGTTGTTAAGTACTTGATGTTAAGTACACGTGGATATTAATTAGTACTTGAAGTTGTACCGGGGTGGTTGGTCACTTTGTTAGCGATAGTAAATGTCTGACCGTGCACCATCGGTCACATGGTGACCACGCTAATGAACCTTTCCTTGTCCAAACATTTACCGACCGGTGATTACTCTTGGGCAATCGTGATTTTTATTTCAAAACTTTCCACTTACCTCTTTATTTCAAATACTTTAAACATTTATCTCAAGAGGTATTCATTAGCATAACGAACATTAAGGTTCCATGCAACGGTTCAAACTTAACCATGTCATCAGTTCAAAAAAAAATAAAGTGCGACATATGCGTATGAAGGACAAGTGACCCTTCCCACCAAACAGTGCAACAAAAAAATGTCTTCAAGCAAAGAAATCATCTTCTATATTTTCTTCCATGACTGGTGCAATAACCCCATCATCAATGTAGGTGTCATCGTCGTCAGAATCATCATCACCAATATAGTCATCAACAGGTTCAGGAATTGCTTCGCTACACACTTGATTAATAATGGCGGCAGAACAAATTGTGCCTGCCCTATCTTGTCTTGACCAGTTTAAGAATTCTTGACCATGGCCTGATTCATTCATTTCTTGGATTCCCACATCAAGTGCATCGGCGTCATTTCCTGTGTCTGGCATGGAAAACAAATTTCTTGGTCTCACCAAAACAACAGTAGACCATCCCGGCTTGTTCACGATAGGGACATAAAACACCGGTTCAGCGTTTGAAGCAAGAATATAAGGTTCGTCTGAATATCTGAACATAGAAGTAGCAATGTCGATAATACCAAATTTATCCCTAGTGTATCCTCTGCTTCTGTTGGTACTGGTAGCAGGCATATCATACCAATCACACTGAAACAATATAACTTCTTTTTCTTGTGGGAATTCTAGTGAGATTATATTTTTAATGACTCCATACCAGGTCATGTTGCCTGTACTATCATCACCCTTCATAAGGACACCAGAATTTTGTGTCACGAGGCTTTTCTCTATGGCAGCTGTCCGAAATAGCCAATTATTGATGTGCACTCTATTCAACACACGAGCTCGAGGGTCAGGTCCTTGAGAAAGGACAAATCAGTTTACTTGCTTCCCCTTTCTCATATAGTTTTATTATCTGCAATTTAAAAATCAAGTTAGACATCTACCGGCTAATTACTACGTCGCTCTGACCATAAAGTGGAATTTAAAAATATAAAATAATACTACATACCTCGATTTCAAACCATTTTACAAAATGCTCCTTGTGTCATTTTTTAATGTTAATTGAACTATCCCTTGTTAGTTGTGTCTTATGCTCCCTACATCAAAGTGCACCAAATTATTAGTTGATGCCACAAACAAGCAGATAAAAGATAAATTTAGTGGTAAAAATTGCGACTTACTCTACCCATTTCCTGGCTTCATCATAATTAGTAATTATGTAGTGCCTCATCTTATAAAGTTCAACTTTCTCCAAATTCTTAAGCTTATTTCCTCTTCTCTTGTAATCAATTTCACTAAATATGCTTAGACCACTTGGAGGCTCATTCACAACTATATTTTCATGACGACCAGCTCGACTCAGCTTGGTGTCGACGTCGAAGAATCGAGAGCAAAATGTAAGACACTCCTCAGCTATGTATGTCTCGGCTATTGATCCTTCTAGTTGTGCCTTGTTCCTCCATCTACGGTAGCCAACTCTTTTCTTTGCTCGTGCTTTGCTTGGTGTACCAAAAAAATTCACCTGCTGAGAGGGCCTCCCTATTCACACACACTAAATTGTACCCACAAAACTGACTTCATAAAAATAAACGATCCAGATTAATTTTAGAACCTTCTCTCTCATTACTCACTCAGATCCGATGGACAAAATTGTATGTAAACCATTTATATGTGCAACTAAGGTTTTGCTAGGTGTGTTGCTATCTCTACCGCAAAAGAGTTTTGCATCCTATAACTAGCCTATCAACTAAGCTAGGAAAGGTAAAGCACACAATAAGGTAGCAAAGTAAATGCGGAAGCTAAAGAGTGAGGTAGAGATGCAAACTCCCGTCGATGACTCCGGTATTATTACCGAGGTATCGAGAAGCACGCAAGCTTCCCCCTAGTCCTCGATGGAGCCCCTCGCAAGGAATCCCTCGCAAGGGCCAAGCTCCCGGTCGGGTAACTCCGTGTGAAGGACCGGATTAGCGACCAGAGGGGGGAGTGAATGGGAGCCTCAAATTCAAATCGTGAATAGTATGACCCTTGTCCCAGAAAGTCACCCCAAAAGCGAAGACTCGAAACGACCGAAGAGTTCACGACCTATGAGTAGGCGGGTACCCTAGGAGATGTCCTAGTGGTACAGCGGAACCTCCGGAGAAACCACAAAACCAACTGCCAAAGCCACGGAACAAAACAGCACAAACAACAGTTTCGCGGACTGTCCGGGGTCTGGGTCCCGGACTGTCCGCTGAACACCGGACTGTCCGCCGGTAAAAAACGCAGAAACCAAACAGTGCTGCAAGTCTGCTGGACAGGTTTCGGACTGTCCGCGAGTTTGTACCGCGGACTGTCCGCCGTTCACTCGATAGAGAACAGTCAGGGGTCTGCGCCTGACTGACCCTAAAGAATCCCGATCAGCGGACTGTCCGCCGTCAGAGGCGCGGACTGTCCGCCACCACCCAGAAAGCACAAACTTGCTCGGGTTCAAACACAAATCCAAATCGATCTCAACCAAATCAAGAAGAACTTCGATCAAACTCCTCCTAGGTGATCCTCTATGTATTGGGGTGCTAATCCTAAGAAATCATTGCACCAAACCAAGTCAATCGAGAGAGATTCGTGGATCACCGAAAAAGGGGGAAGAACGAAGAACGAACGCGAAATCAACCCGATCTATGGATTCGTGAGGATAGGAGAGAAATCCTTCGGTAGAAAGAAGGGGCTCACGACCAAGAACAAATTGATTCAAGTGGAATCAAAAATCATCTCGCGGAGAGGGAGAACGAGGCAAATTTCCGGGAGATGAAAAACCAAAACGTGAAGAACACAACACACAAGACACGATTTGATTTCAGCCGAAATTCTTCCACACGAGGAGACAACGAGAATACGGTCTCGTTTCCTCAAAAGATCCAAATACACAGAGGTATGATTCCTGTCTCTGCGGATCGCTTGCAGTGAGGTATGATTGGAACCTAAGCAGAGGGCTAGAGAGAGAGAGAGAGCTCAGGAACAAATGACTGCAAGGATAGATAGAGAGGAGGGGTGCCTCTCTTATTTATAGCCTAAAACAATAATCCCCCTTCTACTCCTAGATACAAGAGCGAAGCGGCCAACCCTAGGGGTATCCCGATCCAACTCTACTGATAGCCGATCCGACGGCCACGCGCCCATCTCATCCTTAGCTTCGCCTCGACGCAAGCCTCAGGATGCCGCCACGTGCCGCCCTGTCGACCGCCGCGCCTACCTCGCGAATAGCTGCGCTGCCGCGCCAGCCTCTTCACGCCGCCACACGTCGACCGTCCTTTTTGCGGACCTCCCCCCGGTTTTGAGGCCGAAACCGGGAAACCTGGGCCTTCCCCCGGTTTTGAGGCCGAAACCGGGAAACCTGTCCTCAGGCTGAGTTTTGTGGCCCAAACTCAGAAACCCGTGCGCCCAGGTTTTGAGGCCCAAACCTGGAAACCGTCCACGCCGAGTTTTGAGGCCCAAACTTGGAAACCGGCCACCCCGAGTTTTGAGGCCCAAACTCGAAAACCGTTGAGGGTAGCTTTTCGAGGCTCAGCTACTGAACCCGTGCCGTAGACGGGATGTGGTTCGCACACCCCGAGTTCCAGCACCGATGTCGGAGCATGTCTAGCCTCCACGCCGGGCACAGTGCATTCGCCATCCTTCTCGGCCTCCCGCCAAGTGTCACGACGCCATCACCTTCCTCCCGACTCGGCCGATGCACCGCACATCCCCATGTGCTCTTGCTTGTCGACGCCATGTGCCAGCTACCACAGCTGGTCCTCAGGTCTCCCGGCCCGTCGGACCAAGCTCCACGTCCGCCCTTCACCGCTCCCGGTCCGTCGGCACGGCACGTCCCTACTTGTCCTTCACCTCACCTTCGACCACTGCCCGAGCTCCGCACCTACACATCAACATAGCCAAGAGACATGTTGCCCGTTGATCGATCACTCATCACTCAGGAAGGGAACCACAAGGGCACATATCAACCTTGTGTTCTCAATCTCCCCCTTGATGAGTGCATCATCAACTCATAGTAACCGTAACCAAAATAAAGAGAAAGCGGAATTAGATAGAAGGAGAAGAACTCACTCAAGATGTCCAAAAAGCCAAAGAAAAAGGCCGGAGGAGCACAAATCGAGATGAGCGAAGCTTGGTCCCCAAAGACATGGGCAACGGTTCGACACAACCAAGCAAGAGATCGGAGCAACAACTCATCAAGGAGCTAAACTCAATCAAAACAGAGCACAAGACTTGGTTCCAAAAGACATGGGCAATGGCTTGACGCAACCAAGTCAGAAACAAGCTAGTCCTCAAGAAGAGGCAGAAAGGGCTCAACACCACTAGCTGAAAGCTCGATACCAAATGAAGACTGCATAAGAAGCAACTACTGCTAGTCCCTCAAGATAGAGGCACAGAGGCTCAACACAACTAGCAGTAAGCCCGATATGAATCAAGAACCATCAAAACATGATGAAAAACAGCTAGTCCCTCAAGACAGAGGCACAGAGGCTCGACACAACTAGCTAAAACGATCGATATCAAGTAAGAAACCGACTCGGAACAGGCAGAAAAACTCCCCCTCACTCATAGAACTCCTCCTCAGCAAGTGAAGCATAAATTGCAAATTGACACCACCAGAAACATTCTCCCCCTTGGGGGCAAATTGCAATCAAAAGAGAGGGGTAAAAGACTCAAGTAAGGAAGACGGAGCTAGGTCATGCCTATCGGAGTCAAGCAAATGCACATGAGTTAAAAGTGCAAGCTAGCAGCTTCAGGTATATACTCGAAAGAGTGAAAGAATGCTCTAAGGAGTGCTGATCAGACTACTAAGCAACATGTAAAAGTGCTAGCAAAGGCTCAAACTGATCACCGAATACAGAATATGAATGCAGAAGCTTAGTGAGCAGTTTTAAGCCATTTAGAAAAGGGTTTCACCATCAAAATAGCACTGAACATGTATAGATAGGAAGTCAAACAAGTGATAAACATGTATACAAGGTGAACTACCCCTAGCAAAGTTCAATCATCATGCTATAGAATGAAACATAGACTTGTGTTTTTAGATTTTATCAGAGAAATTTGCAGCGGTTATTACACAAGTTCAAATTTAGCATGTGATTGCGAGAGGTTGAAAGCTTGTCATTGCCTAACTTTCCAACCGTGCTAAGCCTATGCATATGCAATCAGAAGCTTAAAGCATCGGTTTCGGTCTTACACTACACAGCTCAAGTTTAACTCAAAGTGCTATGAGAAACAGTCTCGATACCGTGATGTGCTGACAAAGCAATCCCATCTTGATCTTTTCAATTCACTAACACTTGGTTCATTTTAAGCAGAATATGAACAATCCAAGCAAGTGAAAGACTCAGAACTAGAGACATAGCAACCTAGCATATATGAAATAGCTCAAATGACCTCAACACATCCTACACATGCTAGTTGCCAATCTCAATGGTGAACATGTATCAAATTTTAAGTTCTTTAAGCATGTTCATCATTTTGAAAAATACAGCTTAGCTCACACCATGTATCAGAGATCAAAAAGAGCCTAAGCTACAAGCAACATCATATATCATCGAAGCATACACTAATCAGAGCATAAGTTCATTCTCAAGAATATAGACATGAAGCTTAAAAATGCAAGATGCATAAATGATGAAGTCAGAATCGGAGCCAAAACAACCACAAAAAGACTCAAAACCCAAAAACAAAAGGATCAGAAAGTTAGTCTATTGTACATCAGTCACAATGCTTCCCCCATCTAAAAGGGGAAACACACACCAAGCTCACCTCTCAATCTAGCAAAAGTTGAGAGATCCAAAGGCTTAGTGAAAATATCCGCAACCTGGTTATGGGTGTCTACATGCCTAAGATCAATATCGCCTTTCTCGTAGTGATCACGAAGAAAGTGAAAGCGGACATCGATGTGTTTGGTCTTGGAGTGAAGAACAGGGTTCTTTGCTACACTAATGGTAGAAGTACTATCGCAAAGCAAAGGGACCCGACTGAAATCTAGACCAAAATCACGCAAAGTAGCAACCATCCATAAAAGCTGCGAAGCACAAGAAGCAGCGGCAACATACTTGGCTTCTGTAGTAGACTGGGCTACGTTCGACTGTTTGCGAGAAGACCACGAGACCAAAGAAGAGCCAAGAAACTGACAAGTCCCAGAAGTAGACTTGCGCTCAAGCCGACAGCCGGCAAAATCCGCATCGGAATAACCACAAAGCGAAAGAGTCGAAGAAGAAGAGTACCAAAGTCCGAACTATGGAGTGTATCGGAGGTACCTCATGATGCGCTTGACCGCTTGCTTGTGGGAAGTCCGAGGGGACGCCTGAAAACGTGCGCATAGACACACAGAAAACTGTATATCCGGCCTCGTCACCGTCAGGTACAGGAGCGAGCCGATCATGCTCCTGTACTCCTTCTGATCAACCGGCTCTCCGTCCTGGTCCGCATCCATCGCAGCAGTCGTCGGCATGGGCGTCGTAAGAGGCTTGGCCTCGCCCATGTCGAATTTCTTTAGGATGTCCTTCGTGTATTTTCCTTGATGCACGAACGTCCCATCTCGGGTTTGCTTAATTTGCAACCCGAGTAAGAAAGTCAACTCGCCCATCATACTCATCTCGAACTCCCTGCTCATAGTATCTGAAAACTTTGCAACAAGCGCATGAGAAGAGCCACCAAAGATGATGTCATCCACGTAAATCTGGACTAACAGGGTATTGTTGCCTTGCTTGAGGAGAAACAACGTTCTATCGACCCGTCCCATTTTAAAACCCTTAGAGAGTAAAAAGGTTTTCAAACGATCATACCACGCTCTCGGGGCATGTTTCAAACCATACAAAGCTTTTGAAAGTTTATAAACATGGTTTGGAAACTTGGGATCCTCAAAACCAGGGGGTTGCCTCACATAAACCTCTTCCTCTATATACCCATTCAAGAAGGCACTCTTGACATCCATCTGATAAAGCTTAAAACCCTTTGAAGCAGCAAAGGCTAGAAGGATTCTAATAGCTTCTAAACGGGCTACAGGGGCAAAGGTTTCTTCATAGTCTATCCCCTCTTTTTGGCAGAAACCCTGGGCTACTAGCCTAGCCTTGTTCCTCACTACCATCTCATCCTCACCCTCTTTGTTTTTGAAAACCCATTTGGTACCTATAGGGTGGCATTCTGGTGGAGGTGGAACTAGGGTCCAAACTTGGTTTCGCTCAAAGTTTTCTAGCTCCTCATGCATGGCATTGACCCAGTTAGGATCAGAAAGTGCGTGTCCAACATCTTTGGGCTCAAAAGAAGCAACGAATGCAGAATGAGCAAAGTGAGAGATTTCATACGCTCGCGACCGCGTGACTCGCTGGTCGATGCCACCGATCATCTGACGCGGAGGGTGAACTTGCTGAACGCTTTGGGGTGCTTGCCTCGCTGAAGTCGCCTGTAACACCCCTGGTGTTTAAACTGTAATTAACTTGACATATCATCATTATCATCATTAAGCATCTTGATCATGATTTCATGTGTATGCATTTACTAAGTGTATCATTTTATGTGAAGTACCTCTATTGCAAAAAAACCCTAAAAGCCCTAACCTTCCTATAGGGGCAAAACAGTAATTTCACCTCTGTGGCTATGCTTGGTGTATTTCTTGTTCCTTTGGTGTATTGAAGTTTTGTTGTGTTGACCAAAGTTCAAAAACCAAAAATCAGATTTCAAACTCCTTGCAAAATTCTGATTTCCAAACCCTGGATTTTAACCCTCTCTTTGTAATTTAAAAATTATTCAAAATTTGGGGTTGGTCCAAAAAGCAAAGTTGTAGATCTGGTCAAGAGAAACAACTTTGGTATTTACAAATTTTCAAGTTGCAGTACAAAGTTTTGAGTTATTCCAAATTTATTCAAACTCCAACTTTTGTTCCCTTTTTGGTTTTCAAAATTAGTTTAAAAACTAATGAGTTTCAGAAAAAGTGTACGATAGCAAAGTTGTAGGTTTTGAAAAAAGGAACAACTTTCATATTTGTAGATTTTCAAGTTTCTATATAAAATCAAAAGTAATTTTGAATTGATTCAAATTCCAAAAAGTGTTCCCTTTGCTGTTTTCAAATATAGTTCAAAAACTATTTGGAATTTGAAAATGTTCTTATTGACAAAGTTGTAGATCTCATTTTTCTGTACAACTTTGGTGTTTTGAGTTTTTCCTGTGCAGTTCAATTTTTGAGAGTAATTTGTAAAATACAGAAAGTCAAACCCTACCCTAGCTACTGTTCTTCTTCTCCGGTAGGGGGGGGGGGGCGGCCATGGCCGCTCGCCGTCGCCGCGTGCGCCGCGCGCCTGGTTGCTGCACGCCAGCCCCCGACCTGTCGCCTTCAGCCGCGACAGCACGCCGCACCCGCACGCGCAAGCGCTGACCCTCGCGACCGTCCCCCCACTGCTTCCCGACAGCGCCGCCGCGTGGCCGTCGCCGGCGAGTGCACACCCGGCCCCTGCACGCACGCCTGTCCTTCTACCCGAGCGCAATCGAGCGCGCATGCCTCCGCGAACCTCGTCCGCACCTCCACTCGGTCTCTACCGGTTCCTAGCCGCGGTTATAAAAAGGCCCGCCGGTGAGCCGAAGCTCTCATCGCCTCCGCCACCGTCGCCAGAGCAAGCCAGTGCCTCCGCTTCCCTCCCAGCTAGCCCTAAAGCTCCGCCGTGGTCTCACGCAGCTTCACCGCCCCTCAATTTGGTCGCTACCGCCTCCATTCACCCGGCGTAGCTCGCCGTTGTCATCTCCGGCGAAAAACCCGGTGAGCTCGGATTCGGGAAATCCTTCCTCTCCGGCCTTGATCATCCTCCACTGACCCTCGCATCACCTTCCTCACTCCTTTGCGCCTCTTCCTGACCCTTTGCGGTCGCTTGTGTCGCGCAGGGTCGCCGAGTCGACGATCGCCGCCGCGAGCTTTCCGCCGGTCGCCGTCGACCACCTCCCTCCGTCCATCCCCTTCCCTCGCCGAGCAGCCTAATCAACGCCGGTGAGCTCCCTGTTGCCTTCCGTGCCCTCGGTTTCGCCGCGGAGTGCCCGCAGTAGCCGGCGTAGCAGCGCCGCCGCCGTCCGGTCGCCGGAGCGCGCGGGGGAGATAAACAGTGCCCCTTTTCTTTTTTTCAGATTAATGTGAATAGTGTCCAAATTTCATATTTTTGTGTGATTTTCTGTGATGCTTCAAAAATTCTGAAATTTTGAGGATAGACTCTTTGTACCCTGAAGTATTTTATAAAAATATAAAACTTGACTTTTCTACAAAAATTTGAAAATGAAAAATCTCCCATTTAATTAATAAATGGATGGTTTTGGATTTTTAGAAAAAGATTTATAACTCCAAAAATTTTGAGATAAGTTTTTGTGAGCTTCTTATGCCATGACAAGTCTCTGGTGCAATTTTGAAGTCTTTTGGAACAAGTTGATTTTTGGGCATTTATTTTAATTCTTGAATAGTGCCTTTTGTTAATTAAATGTCTAGATTTAATTGAGCACCTTAATGACCTCCAAAAATTATGAAATTTGTTTTGCCATATACTTGTACCATAAAGAACTTATGAGATTAATTTGGTAATTTTTGGAGCAACTTCATAAAATGACCTTTTTAGATAATTAAGAAAAATAGAAGAGCCATTAGGGTTTGGTGTTGAATGTCTTATGATGTGACTTTTGGGATTGATTGATGTTCATAGACCCCTACCCCTTTGGTCGATGATGTTTGTAGTGTCTTGCTATGTCCATGCTTAGGTTTAGTGAAGGTTGTCTAGAAAGGTTGACTAATGTTGCATAAAATGATGAGTCGTTTCATGTCCTTTGCTAAACACCACTTACTCTCTAAAAGTTATACCCTGGTTGTGTCCTTTGCACCTTGTTCATGCTAGCATACTCATGTGCATGCATCATTGCATTCGAATAGTTACCGAAGGAGGAGTTAAAGTCGAGACCGCCGCCAACGAACCAACTCCCGAGGCGATCCCGGACTCTGACCTCTGCACCACTTTTCCCGAGTCTGCCGTCTTCACTTTCCAAGGCAAGCCCCGGTGCATCCAAACCTTTTCCTTGGATTTATAAAATGTTTTCCTTAATGCTTTTGAGTAAATTACTGCATTAAGTTTATAGGAGTTGAGTGCTATCCTAATTGGTGCATTGTCCACCTTGACCACTGATATACCCGATACCTGCTTTTCAAAAGTATTGGAAAATGCTTAGCAATGCTTATCGACTTAGACTTTGCAATAAAAATGCCTATTTCAAAAGTGTGATCACTTTAAAGAACTTGATGGGAATTTTGGCTCTACTTCCCGACTATTGGCTAGGTAACTGGCCGTGCCTAGTCAATAGCGAGAAGAGGTTGTCCGCGCGTACGGTGCCGTCATGTTGTAGCCCGAGACTCAACAGTTGACACCGACCGGGACAGGGTTGAAAAACTGACAGGACTATTACGCTTGGGTGAGATATGACCAAGGTGTAGTTCCTGGCTGGAAAATAGGGACCATCCGTATGGGGGCCTGCTGGTCAAGACTTGTAACTATTCACATACTATGGAAAGCTCTGGCTCCGAGAAATCCTTGATTGAGGCCGACAACCGCGCACTGGGAGTGGAGAGATGGCGGAAGTAGCATGTACCCACGTGGGTTAGAGGCCCGGATTGGAGTGGAGTACTGTACTTCCGGGTGGCGTAGGACCGGTCTAATCTTGGAGGAATCGTGGTAGACGAGTTGGCATATGCAAGCTTGGGTGCTACATATGCAGTGTGGATAGGGATCCTCAGCTGAGTATTATTTATCCGAATTAACGTTGCTCCTCGGTTATGGAGACTTGGTCCACTGACTGTCAACGGAGAGTGGTTCTCAACTAGGAATGTTTTTGAATGGTAAAATGAATCATGAATGATGAAGAATTGAGGAATACTGAATCTTTCAAATAAAATAAGATTTACAAAAATGCTTTTCTGCAAAATACTTGATCTTGCTTAAGCCTTACCTTGACTACCCTAAGCCTTCATTCCTGAGTCTTCTCCCTTTTTCGTTAGTCGGGTAAGTCTTGTTGAGTACCTTTGTACTCAGGGTTTTATTACCCATGTTGCAGGTATGGCAGACCCCTCAGTATGCCTTGGACCCTGCTGTGTGACTGTTGTTCAGGAGGAGGCCGATGAGGCCGATGAGTGATTATTCACCCTCGGGCTGGGTGATGTATCTTTAAGTTGTTGTCATATGCTACTCTGCCAACTCTATCTATGTGAACTATGGTCTGTAATAACTTCATTTAAATTTTATGTTGAACCCTGGTTTGTAAAAATATTGTTATCTAAGTCTTCCGCTATTTACTCCGATGTTATTTGTCAAAATGTTAAAGAGATTGTAACTGAATTGTGAGATGATCCTGCGGACATCGGGCACTGATGTAGCCCAGTAGCGGAACAGGTCTTAATCTCTTGGCTGTACGGATCGACTGTCAGTGGTTGACGGTGGTCAGTGGGCCATGGGATTAGGGCAGTTACGTTACAGAGTGGTATCAAAGCATCTCACTATGACGTTGTAATCTTTTTGCGAAAACTTCAAAATGTTTTTAACAAAAACTAAGCTTGACTATTTTGAGTCCAAATTGCTTCTCTCATCTCATCTTGTCTTTGGCAACTAGTAGCAAGACGACTTGTATAAGCCCTATGTACCTTACCTTAGTAGTTGCATTGCCTTGTTCCGTAAGAACGATTCATGCATCATGTCACCTTCACTTAAGTTTATAAAAGAGCTCGTTGGGATAGTGTGCCTATACCTCTTTCTTGCTAGCCTTTCTCATCTATAACCTCTTGTCCAGATATGGCCATCATCAAGCGGACTGCTCGCAAGTCGACTGGACCAAACGGTGTGCCGCGTCACCAGCTGGCGCCACGCACCGGAGAAGAGACTGGAGAATCCTCCAATGGTCATCGCTTTCCCCGCCGCACCCGCAAGCAGCTGAAAGAGGAAATCAAGAATCTGAAGGCTGAAATGGAGAACATGGAGCATGACTTCTACCTTTCCCGCATGGAGTTTTATGAGGCACGAGCTTCCCTGGAGCAGGCCAATCGGAACACGGTTCGCGCTATCGAGCAGCGCAATGATGCTTGGACCCGCGAGGACGTTACCAGAGCCCAGCTCCACGGACTGCAGCAGTACACAGCTCAGATTGAACAGTTTAATGATATGCTTCATGAGGAAGTGCATCAGCTGTATGCTCAACTCCACCCCATGGTACCTCCAGTCATGGAAGACCCTGAGGACGGAGTAGTGGAAGAACCCGAAGTGGAGCAAGTCCCAGAAGTGGACAACGAGATTGCACCCGCTGAGGATGTCCACGCTGAGGACGAGGACGAGGAGGAAGAGCCGGAGCTCATCCTCGAAGAAGAAGACGACGACGAGGACATAATCATCATCGATGAAGACTAGGCTCGTCGCTAGGAGATGGAGATCACGTGTGTCTGTACCATCTGCTTACCTAAAACCTTAGTCTAGGTTTGGGAGCGTTAGTTTGTTAAGTCGAGTCTGTATCTTTCTTTCGTACCTTTTTCCCCTTATCAGTCAGTTGTCACCTGTCAGTATCTGTATCCATCAGCTACCTTTGAATCAATGAAGCTTGTCAGTCAGTTGTTTTCAAAGCTCTATCTATGAATGCTAAGTTCTAAGTTGCTTAACAGATGCCGGTGAACACCCGCACTGGAGCTGGAGGTTCCGGAAATGCCAACCTTCCCAATCCTCCACCAGTACCAGCCACTCTTGCAGATGCCATTGCAGCTTTGGCAGCCGCTGCTAACCTGATGGCTCAGAATCAGGGGCAGCAGAACATTGCTCACCGTGGTCGTCACGATGCCAACCGTGAGACTACCTATGCAGACTTCACCGAGACCCGACCACCGGTCTTTGTCAAGGCCGATGAACCCCTAGAAGCTGACGATTGGCTCCGCACCATGGAGCAGAAGTTTGGTCTGATCAACTGCACCAATATCCAAAAGCCCCGTTTCGCTTCTCAGCAGCTTCGTGGACCAGCAAGTGCTTGGTATGCTAATCTGGTAGCTGCCCAGCCAGAAGGTCACCAGTTGACCTGGGAGGAGTTCCGTACTGCTTTTCGTGCTCATCACATCCCTTCCGGATTGATGAAGATGAAGCTTGATCAATTCCTGGCGCTTCAACAGAAAGACTCCACAGTCATGCAGTATGTGGGTCAATTCAATCACCTCAGTCAGTATGCCTCTGAGTATGTCAACTCAGATGAGAAGAAGAGGGATTGTTTCCTCAGAGGGCTACATCCTAAGATCCGCAGAAGCTTGTCCAATAACTTGACCGGTTCTTATCATGATGTTGTTGACCGGGCTGTTGCTTTTGAAGAAAGCAATCGCCAGTACCAGGAAGAGAAAAAGAAGAAGAAAGTAGGGTCCAGCAGCTTCTCTGGCAATCATAAACGCCAGAGGGTCATCTATCACCCCAGCCACCACCACCAAAATCGCCTACCTTATCCCCACCAGCAAGTGGTTGTCCGTACTGCGGCTACCACCCACAACGCCAACCAACAGAGTGCCACGCAGCCGAACGCCCCAGGTGTTCGTATATCCAATCCGCAAACAGCTTACAATCATCCCTGCTACAACTGCGGCCAGACTGGCCACTGGTCTCGTGATTGTCCGAAGCCCAAGAAGTATGCACAGAACTTTCAGAAGGGTCCTGGAGGACCTCAGCCAGCAGCAGCACCGTGCCCCGCAGCAGCACGCTCAGAAGGGCAAGTTCGTCAAGAAGCACGGGCAAGTCTACTACACCACCGTCAGTGATATCCCAGAGGGAGAGCCCGTCATGATCGGTAGGTTTCCCGTTGCCAACCATCCTGCAGTTGTGTTGTTTTGATTCTGGTGCATCGCATTCCTTCATCAGCCGTACTTTTGTCATCAAGCATGAGATATCAATTGAAGCTTTAAAAGAAAATTTCTGCATATTTTCACCTGGAGGGCGTATAAGCACTAAGGAAGTGGTTCGCAGTATACCCGTAATGTTGGGGGAATATTCATTTCCCACCACTATGATAGTACTGCGTGATCAAGAGATAGATGTTATTCTAGACATGAACTGGATGTGTCAGTACAAAGCCATGATCGACATCCTGAATAGAGTTGTGAGAGTGGATATTCCTAACAGTACCTCCAAACTCCTTCTCCAACTTCCAATGCCTCAAAAACCAGCAGCCACTCAAATAAACACCACCTATGTTCTGGAAACCAGAGACATCCCCGTGGTCTGTGAATTCCCTGATGTTTTTCCAGAAGATTTACCTGGTCTACCTCCTGACCGTGATGTTGAGTTTGCCATAGAGCTAAAGCCCGGGACTGCTCCCATATCCCGCAGAGCTTATCGAATGCCTCCCAGAGAGTTGGCAGAGTTGAAAACTCAGTTACAAGAGTTGTTGGACAAGGGTTTCATTCGCCCAAGCTCGTCTCCTTGGGGTTGTCCTGCAATCTTTGTAAAGAAGAAAGACAAAAGTCTCAGGTTGTGTGTTGACTATCGTCCTCTCAACGAGGTCACCATCAAAAACAAATATCCTTTGCCTCGCATTGATCTCCTCTTTGATCAACTAGCTGGAGCCAAGGTGTTCTCCAAGATTGATCTTAGATCTGGCTACCATCAAATAAAAATTCATCCAGAAGACATTCCTAAAACAGCTTTCACCACCAGATACGGCCTATATGAGTATTTGGTCATGTCCTTCGGCTTGACCAATGCCCCTGCTCACTTCATGTATCTCATGAACTCTGTTTTCATGCCGGAGCTTGATAAATTTGTGGTCGTGTTCATTGACGACATTCTTATCTACTCAAAAACCCCTGAAGATCACGCCAAGCATCTTCGTATCGTTCTATCCCGTCTCAGAGAACATCAGCTGTATGCCAAGTTCAGTAAATGTGAGTTCTGGTTAGATCAGATACAGTTCCTTGGTCATGTCTTATCCGCTGAAGGTGTGTCAGTTGATCCTGGAAAAGTGGCAGATATCTTGGATTGGAAGCCACCTACCACTGTTCACAAGGTCCGCAGCTTTATGGGAATGGCTGGCTATTATCGTCGGTTCATCCCAGATTTCTCAAGAATCGCCAAGCCTATCACCGCGTTGTTGAAGAAGGATGTGAAGTTTGTCTGGTCACCAGCCTGTGAGCAAGCCTTTCAAACTTTGAAGAAACTGTTAACTACATCACCAGTGCTAGCCCAGCCGAACATCGAGATGCCCTTTGATGTCTATTGTGATGCATCTGGAACTGGTTTGGGCTGTGTGTTGATGCAAGAAGGTCGAGTAATCGCTTATGCCTCCCGGCAGCTTAAGCGACATGAGGAGAATTATCCCACTCATGATCTTGAGTTAGCAGCAGTAGTGCATGCCTTGAAGATTTGGCGTCATTATCTGTTGGGCAGTACTTGTAACGTGTACACTGATCACAAAAGCCTGAAGTATATCTTCACTCAAGAAGAGCTGAATATGAGACAAAGAAGATGGCTTGAGTTAATTAAGGACTATGATCTCGAAGTGCACTACCATCCGGGTAGGCGAATGTGGTCGCCGATGCACTCAGTCGCAAGTCGCATTGCAATCATTTGATGATGAAACCCAATGTTTCTTCTCTGTGTTATGAGCTAGAAAAGCTGGGTATTAAAGTGATTCCACAAGGAGCTCTAAATAATATCAGGATAGAGACCCCTATCAGAGAGCAGATCATCGCTGCACAGAAGGATAACCCTGGAATCAAGCACATCCTCGAAAAGGTCCAAGCCTGAAAGGCTAATTGCTTCAGGATTGATGACGAGGGAGTGGTATGGTTTAAGAATCGGTTAGTAGTTCCTAAAGTGCCTGAATTGAGACAGTTAATCCTTGATGAAGCACACTTAACTAGATTCTCTATCCACCCCGGCAGCAACAAGATGTACCAGGACTTGAAACAAAGGTTCTGGTGGACAAAGATGAAGATCGAAATCGCTCGTTATGTCGCTCGCTGTGATACTTGTCAGAAGGTCAAGGCTGTGCACATGAAGCCTGGAGGAGAGCTACAACCCTTGCCGGTACCTGCCTGGAAATGGGACGATATCAGTATGGATTTCATAAATGGGCTGCCCAAGACCCAAAAGGGTTATGATTCCATCTGGGTAATCGTGGATCGTCTCACAAAGCAAGCTCACTTCCTGCCAGTGAAAACCAGCTACACTGTTCCCACATATGCCGCTTTGTACAAGAACAACATAGTCAAACTCCATGGCATACCCAAGAGCATCATCTCCGATCGTGGTACCCAGTTTGTCGCAAAGTTTTGGAAAGCGTTCCATACCTCACTTGGAACCAAGCTCTTGCATAGTACAGCATATCATCCACAAACGGATGGGCAAACTGAGCGAGTCAACCAAGTATTGGAGGATATGTTGAGAGCCTGTGTGCTCACCTTTGCAGATACTTGGGATAATTGTTTGCCCTTGGCGGAATTCTCATATAATAACAGTTATCAAGAAAGCATCAAGATGGCACCCTTTGAAGCACTGTACGGTCGTCGTTGTCGTACACCTCTCAGTTGGTCTGAACCTGGAGAAAGAGAACTCTTTGGAGTGGACCTAGTACAAGATATGGAAGAGAAAGTCAAGCAAATACAAGAGAATATGAAGATTGCACAATCTCGACAGAAAAGTTATGCTGACAAGAGACGTCGACCTCTGCAGTTTGAGATCGGGGATTACGTGTATCTAAAGGTCTCACCTACCAAAGGAGTCACTCGTTTTGGAGTCAAAGGGAAGTTAGCACCTCGCTATATTGGTCCCTTTGAGATTCTGGATCGCTGTGGCAAGGTCGCTTACAGGCTGAGTTTGCCCGATCATCTTTCAGCAGTTCATAATGTGTTTCACGTCTCCCAACTCAAGAAGTGTCTCCGAGTGCCCGAGCATGTGGTTGAAGTTGAAGGTGTTGACCTAGAACCTGATTTGTCTTACTCTGAGTATCCAGTTCGCGTGTTGGATCACAAAGATCGTGTTACCCGGAGGACTACCACAAGATGGTACAAGATCCAGTGGAACCAACACTCTGAAGAAGAAGCCACTTGGGAATCAGAAGACTTCTTAGCAAAGAACTATCCCGACTTTCTCAATACGCTGTAGATGTAAGTTTTGTCTTTTCCTTCTTAAAACGTAGAATCTCGGGGCGAGATTTCTTTTTAGGGGGGAAGGCTGTAACACCCCTGGTGTTTAAACTGTAATTAACTTGACATATCATCATTATCATCATTAAGCATCTTGATCATGATTTCATGTGTATGCATTTACTAAGTGTATCATTTTATGTGAAGTACCTCTATTGCAAAAAAACCCTAAAAGCCCTAACCTTCCTATAGGGGCAAAACAGTAATTTCACCTCTGTGGCTATGCTTGGTGTATTTCTTGTTCCTTTGGTGTATTGAAGTTTTGTTGTGTTGACCAAAGTTCAAAAACCAAAAATCAGATTTCAAACTCCTTGCAAAATTCTGATTTCCAAACCCTGGATTTTAACCCTCTCTTTGTAATTTAAAAATTATTCAAAATTTGGGGTTGGTCCAAAAAGCAAAGTTGTAGATCTGGTCAAGAGAAACAACTTTGGTATTTACAAATTTTCAAGTTGCAGTACAAAGTTTTGAGTTATTCCAAATTCATTCAAACTCCAACTTTTGTTCCCTTTTTGGTTTTCAAAATTAGTTTAAAAACTAATGAGTTTCAGAAAAAGTGTATGATAGCAAAGTTGTAGGTTTTGAAAAAAGGAACAACTTTCATATTTGTAGATTTTCAAGTTTCTATATAAAATCAAAAGTAATTTTGAATTGATTCAAATTCCAAAAAGTGTTCCCTTTGCTGTTTTCAAATATAGTTCAAAAACTATTTGGAATTTGAAAATGTTCTTATTGACAAAGTTGTAGATCTCATTTTTCTGTACAACTTTGGTGTTTTGAGTTTTTCCTGTGCAGTTCAATTTTTGAGAGTAATTTGCAAAATACAGAAAGTCAAACCCTACCCTAGCTACTGTTCTTCTTCTCCGGTAGGGGGGGGCCCGGCCATGGCCGCTCGCCGTCGCCGCGTGCGCCGCGCGCCTGGCTGCTGCACGCCAGCCCCCGACCTGTCGCCTGCAGCCGCGACAGCACGCTGCACCCGCACGCGCAAGCGCTGACCCTCGCGACCGTCCCCCCACTGCTTCCCGACAGCGCCGCCGCGTGGCCGTCGCCGGCGAGTGCACACCCGGCCCCTACACGCACGCCTGTCCTTCTACCCGAGCGCAATCGAGCGTGCATGCCTCCGCGAACCTCGTCCGCACCTCCACTCGGTCTCTACCGGTTCCTAGCCGCGGTTATAAAAAGGCCCGCCGGTGAGCCGAAGCTCTCATCGCCTCCGCCACCGTCGCCAGAGCAAGCCAGTGCCTCCGCTTCCCTCCCAGCTAGCCCTAAAGCTCCGCCGTGGTCTCACGCAGCTTCACCGCCCCTCAATTTGGTCGCTACCGCCTCCATTCACCCGGCGTAGCTCGCCGTTGTCATCTCCGGCGAAAAACCCGGTGAGCTCGGATTCGGGAAATCCTTCCTCTCCGGCCTTGATCATCCTCCACTGACCCTCGCATCACCTTCCTCACTCCTTTGCGCCTCTTCCTGACCCTTTGCGGTCGCTTGTGTCGCGCAGGGTCGCCGAGTCGACGATCGCCGCCGCGAGCTTTCCGCCGGTCGCCGTCGACCACCTCCCTCCGTCCATCCCCTTCCCTCGCCGAGCAGCCTAATCAACGCCGGTGAGCTCCCTGTTGCCTTCCGTGCCCTCGGTTTCGCCGCGGAGTGCCCGCAGTAGCCGGCGTAGCAGCGCCGCCGCCGTCCGGTCGCCGGAGCGCGCGGGGGAGATAAACAGTGCCCCTTTTCTTTTTTTCAGATTAATGTGAATAGTGTCCAAATTTCATATTTTTGTGTGATTTTCTGTGATGCTTCAAAAATTCTGAAATTTTGAGGATAGACTCTTTGTACCCTGAAGTATTTTATAAAAATATAAAACTTGACTTTTCTACAAAAATTTGAAAATGAAAAATCTCCCATTTAATTAATAAATGGATGGTTTTGGATTTTTAGAAAAAGATTTATAACTCCAAAAATTTTGAGATAAGTTTTTGTGAGCTTCTTATGCCATGACAAGTCTCTGGTGCAATTTTGAAGTCTTTTGGAACAAGTTGATTTTTGGGCATTTATTTTAATTCTTGAATAGTGCCTTTTGTTAATTAAATGTCTAGATTTAATTGAGCACCTTAATGACCTCCAAAAATTATGAAATTTGTTTTGCCATATACTTGTACCATAAAGAACTTATGAGATTAATTTGGTAATTTTTGGAGCAACTTCATAAAATGACCTTTTTAGATAATTAAGAAAAATAGAAGAGCCATTAGGGTTTGGTGTTGAATGTCTTATGATGTGACTTTTGGGATTGATTGATGTTCATAGACCCCTACCCCTTTGGTCGATGATGTTTGTAGTGTCTTGCTATGTCCATGCTTAGGTTTAGTGAAGGTTGTCTAGAAAGGTTGACTAATGTTGCATAAAATGATGAGTCGTTTCATGTCCTTTGCTAAACACCACTTACTCTCTAAAAGTTATACCCTGGTTGTGTCCTTTGCACCTTGTTCATGCTAGCATACTCATGTGCATGCATCATTGCATTCGAATAGTTACCGAAGGAGGAGTTAAAGTCGAGACCGCCGCCAACGAACCAACTCCCGAGGCGATCCTGGACTCTGACCTCTGCACCACTTTTCCCGAGTCTGCCGTCTTCACTTTCCAAGGCAAGCCCCGGTGCATCCAACCTTTTCCTTGGATTTATAAAATGTTTTCCTTAATGCTTTTGAGTAAATTACTGCATTAAGTTTATAGGAGTTGAGTGCTATCCTAATTGGTGCATTGTCCACCTTGACCACTGATATACCCGATATCTGCTTTTCAAAAGTATTTGGAAAATGCTTAGCAATGCTTATCGACTTAGACTTTGCAATAAAAATGCCTATTTCAAAAGTGTGATCACTTTAAAGAACTTGATGGGAATTTTGGCTTTACTTCCCGACTATTGGCTAGGTAACTGGCCGTGTCTAGTCAATAGCGAGAAGAGGTTGTCCGCGCGTACGGTGCCGTCATGTTGTAGTCCGAGACTCAACAGTTGACACCGACCGGGACAGGGTTGAAAAACTGACAGGACTATCACTACTACAAAAAAGAACTTGCGCAGCGTTGCCTAAATGGGCTCTGTGGCGGGCACAGTTTTTGCCCGCCACGGTTATTCGATGGCCGGCCTGCAGCGGCCGGCCGCCGAAGCGCCCGCTGCGGTTAATCATTAACCAAAGCGGGCAACATAAGGTGCCCGCTGCGGTTAATCTTTTTAACCGCAGCGGGCTTCTTTATATGCCCGCTTCGGTTAATGATTAACCAAAGCGGGCGACGTAACTTGCCCGCTGCAGTTAAATAAGATTAACCGCAGCGGGCACCTTACGTTGCCCGCTTCGGTTATGCCTCGCTATTTAAGCCACCGTCGCCGCCACCAGAAGCGATCATCTTCTTCCTGTAGACCAAAAACGGGGGAAGAAGTTTTGCCGAATTTTTGTCCCAAATAACTTGTTTTTGAGGTTTATTTGTTTGATTTGGAGGAGAAGTACTCCACAAGAGGTACCTAGATGATCTCCACCCTCTTTCCCCTCTCTTTTTCGCTCTTTTTAGCCTCCCTTTTTAGATCTAGTTGTGTGTAGGAGAGAGAAAACTGGCATTTGTTTCTCTAAGTTCATCATGGATGCATTAATTTTATTTGTCATCGTTATTACTTCTGTCCCTAGATTTAACATAAATATAATAAATTATTATGTTTTTCTAATTCATCGTCTTTGTTTTGTGATTCATGATGTGTGTTATTAATTAAGGATCGCAGGTACGATGGACCGGTCGGAATGGATGTATAAGATCAATAGAGTACTTGATGTGCGGTATATCGTTGAAGTGAGAAAGTTTATTTCCGCTGCGAAAGCTGACCGTGAGAGATCGAACCAGACGACAATCATATGTCCATGTCATCGTTGCAAGAATCTGACCGCCTTCAAAGACGAAGGCACAGTGCAATCTCATTTGATTCGTTTTGGTTTCATGGATGATTACACGGTGTGGACTCATCACGGCGAGAGATTCGATCCGAGTGTCGGGGCGGCATCTGGAGTAAACTCAGCATCGACGGCGACGGTGAACCAAGATTCTGGATCGCACGTCTCATCAGCAACAGTAGCGCCTGCCTTCAGTGAGAGTAGTGCTCGTGACCACATCGCTGTGGAGGCAGATGTACTCCAGGATATGACAGATGATGGTGGTGGAGATGTTGAGGACGCTACGGTGCAGGACCCTGCGGATGTGCAGCTGTTTCAGGATTTAGTCAACCACATCGACGAAGACGACGTCGTGTATGGCTCCCCGAAGTGGCTGGAAAATTTCAGAGAGATGAAGCAGGCGTCACTTGATCCTTTATATAAGGACGGCGAGGAATGTCCGAAGGATTGCACGGTGCTCCGTTTCAACCTCCACATGTTGATGATGAAGGCTCGGCATGGGTGGTCAGACACTAGCTTTGATGAGCTGTTAGGTTACCTTGCTAAAACATTCCCGACGAGTAACAAGATCCCAGCAAATACGTATCGTGCGAAGAAGCTTATCCGGCCAGTGGCGATGAAGCTTAGAAAGTTCGATGCCTGCCCTAACCACTGCATCCTCTATCGGGGCATAAAGTATGAGAATTTGACGAGCTGTCCGCACTGTGGCGCCAGTCGCTACAAGAGAAATGCTGGCTGTCGCGTGGATGCAGACGACGATGAGGCCTTGCGAGGTGGTCAGAGGAAGAAGAAGAAGGGTGTCAACAAGAGCAATGTTGCAGCCAATCGCATCTTAGCTCATCAGCAGTACGAGGAAGAAGAGGGTTACACGTTGAGGAGAAGTCCGGCACTGTCGGTGTGGTACATGCCAGTGATCGACCGCCTCCGTGCGCTATTTGGGAACCCAGAGGACGCGAAGCTCATGTCCTGGCATGCATCAGCTGACCGCTTGAAGGACGATGGCATGCTGCGGCACCCCTCCGATGGCCAGCAGTGGAAAGATTTTGACAAGGCCTACCCGCAATTTGGCAAAGATCCCAGGAACATTCGGTTCGCACTCAGCACCGATGGGATGAATCCGTTCGGCGAGCTAAGCAGCTCCCACAGCACCTGGCCGGTCGTACTGACCATCTACAACCTACCTCCCCATCTGTGTCAGAGGCGCAGGTATCTTCTGTTGACCATGCTTATCTCGGGACCGAAGCAGCCCGGCAATGATATCGATGTTTTCCTGGAGCCGGTAATGGAGGAAATGAAGGAGCTATTTGATGTTGGGGTCGAGATGGTTGATGCGTCCCTCAAGGAGAAGTTCACCCTAAAAGCCATCATCTTTGTCACCATCACCGACTACCCCGGCCTCTTCTCACTGTCGGGGCAGATCAAAGGGAAGACCGGCTGCGTAATGTGCATCGACGAGACATGCTACACTTACCTCAAGGGATCAAACAAGATGGTGTACATGAGGCACAGGCGGTTCCTTCCGAGAAGGCACAGATATAGAAGAAGTGTCATGAATCAATTGTTCGATGATCAGGGCGAGCCACAGGGTGAACCACCGGCGCAGACTAGTTGGGGGCCGAAGGTGTATGAGATGGTGAAGGATATTGATCAGATCGAGTTTGGGAAGAAGAAGAAGCCACCAGAGGAGGGGACAAAACAAACGAGGAAGCGAAAGCGAGACACGACGGAGGAAGCGTCACAGGTCCCCTCTGTTCCTTTCAAGAAGAGGTCGATTTTCTTCGAGTACCTATCATATTGGAAGACACTGAAAACACCCCATGCCATCGACTGTATGCATCTCGAGAAGAACGTCTTTGATAGCACGATCGGTGTCCTGCTGGACATCCCGGGAAAGACGAAGGATGGTCTGAAGTCACGGACGGATCTTCTCAACCAGGGCATCAGGCAGGACCTTCACCCTGGGTCACCTCATAATGGTAAAGTCGATCTTCCAGGTGCGGCCTACAACCTAAGGCATGGCGAGAAGACTGCTATGCTCAACCTTCTCAGGGGTATCAAGGTGCCTACCGGTTTCTCTTCCAACATTAAAAGCCTCGTCACCTTGAAAGACCTCACATTGACTGGCTACAACGCACATGACTGCCACATCATGCTGACGGTGTTCCTTCCAATTGTGATAAGGGTTATCGGTCCAGAGTACGTGAAGATGGTGGTCACTCGGATATCATACTTCTTTAACCGCATCACGCAGAAGGTCATCGGTAAGGCTGACCTCCCTGCCCTTAAGGACTTCATCGCGGAGACCCTTTGCCAGCTTGAGATGTGCTTTCCCCCATCATATTTTGATATTATGGTACACCTAATGATGCACATGGTGGATCAGATCGAGCAACTAGGCCCCGTGTACCTACACGAGATGTGGACGTACGAGCGGTTCATGTCCACCCTCAACAGATATGTTCATAACCGTGCTCACCCGGAGGGCTCTATGATCGAGGCGTACACAACCGAAGAGGCAGTGAACTGGTGTATGAGGTACATAAAAGATGGGATGGCGATTGGGTTGCGTGTCCATCAGCACGAGGGCAGAACTGCGGGCATGGGGTGCACGGGCCGAAAAGTTCGCACGGATATACCATACAAGGAGATTGAACAAGCTCATTACAACATCCTTCATCAGTTGGTGAGCATGGAGAAATATGTCGAGAGGCACATAGAAGAGATCCGCGCCGCTAATGACGGACAACGCACAGAGGCATGGGTGCAGAATGAGCACAGAAACAGTTTCATAGATTGGCTCAAGGAGCAACACGTACCCTTAGAAAGATGCCCTGATGATGAAGATACGGAGACTGTCCAGAAGCTTCTGCAAGGCCCGTCAAGCCAAATCACGACGTGGCAAGGGTACGATGTGAAGGGGTATAGGTTCCACACGAAAGAGAAGGACAAGAAGAGCGCGGCACAGAACTGCGGTGTTCGATATGAGGGCGTCGACGAGGCCACAAACACGAGGACGCAATACTATGGCCAGATCGAAGAAATATGGGAACTTGACTATGGCAAGGACGTATGTGTAACGGTCTTCCGGTGCCACTGGGTAAACCCCAAAGCGGTTGCGGTCGACAGTTTCGGGCTAACCACCGTGAACCTCAAAAGTATCGGGTACAAAGATGACCAATGGGTACTTGCAACCAATGTCGCGCAACTGGCCTACTATATCTATCCGGAGGACCCAAAGAGGCATGTGGTCGTGTCTGGAAAGCAGCGGATTGTTGGAGCTGATGGGGTCCAAAGCCCAGAACAATACAACAACTATGCAGAGCTCCAACTTTTTACCGATTTTGCAAAGAAGATCAAGGCCGTCGAGGACCGTTGCAACAAGAGCGGTATCAAGCCCTGGGCCCGTCCCGATGGTGAGAAGCGGTCCGTGAAAGCGCCCGCACCAAAATGAGATGTAATAAAGTAGTGCACAAGTTATGTCAAAGCTATGGAGATAATTTTTGTAATAAATTATTGTTAATAAGCTAACATTATTAATAACAAATCTCATTTTTGTAATAGATTTTTGTTTTTAAGTTAATATTATTAATAACAATTCTCAATTTGTTAAAATGAACAACCACAGTGGGCGTCTTAACTTGCCCGCTGCGGTTATTTAGGTTAACCGAAGCGGGCAAATTAAGATGCCCGCTGCGGTTAATGTTTACCGCAGCGGGCGTCTTAATTTGCCCGCTTCGGTTAATCGCTCTCTATAAAAGCCCCGCAACCCAGAAGGGCACTTTAGTCCTTCACGCGTCATCGTTTCAACCCCGAAGGGCTGTCGATTTCCTCCACCGCGCCGCCATCGCCATTGCCGGCCCGTCCTGCTCCGCTCTGCGCCCGTCCTGCTCCCCCGCGCCCGTCCTGCTCCGCTCTGCGCCCGTCGTCGTCCGCGCCCTTTCTCCTCCGCCAGAGCACCTCACGGCGGTGCCCTAGCCACCGGAGCCGGAGCATCGCCCGAGCCACACTGCCGGAGCCCCCGTCCGCTGCTGGTGCCCTACCCACCGGAGCCGGAGCCCGATGTGAGTTCTCTGGACTTCTCTGGTCTTCTCTCTATTGATGACAAATCCTTAGCAATAGCTTGGGCTCTGGTCTTCTCTGGACTTGAAAAGTATCTCTGATGCATGGAAATATGCACACAATTCGAATGGTTATATCTAGATTAAATGACTTCTCTGTTCGATTTGTGAGAGCAGGAATCACATTTACAGTTCTGCAAAATTTTCACTCAAGGATCTGGAGCCATAATCTGACTTTTACTGTCATGATATGGCCTTATAGCTGAATTTCATTGCTAGGGTGCATATCTACTATAATGCATCTAGCTGTTTGGTTAGAGGGTACCTGGACATGTACACAAATGCATGTGCAAGAATTGCATATTTATTGGTGCCAAGGTTCAGTGACAGTTTGACAAAAATTTATCCAAATTTCTGCTCAATGTCCTAGATAGCTTACGACAAATCCCACATCTCTTTTGGTTCACATGTCATTCCTGCTCTCCTGTAGGTTGTGCTATTCCATTATTTGTTAGTACTCCTGAACAACTAACAAATGGCTCTAGGTCAAAACTGAATGAGGAATCTGGTTATGATGCACTTTGATGCCTTTTAGTCCATATGCTTTAATCTGATATGCTCTGTCCTTATTACTGGTTACTACTCTCTGATATGCTCTGATATGCTTTGATATGCTCTGGTTACTACTCTGTCCTACTTACTACTTACTACTACTACTTACTACTTACTACTGCTACTTACTACTTACTACTGCTACTCTGTCCTACTTCCTACTTACTACTGCTACTTACTACTTACTACTGCTACTTACTACTTACTACTTACTACTGCTACTCTGTCCTACTTCCTACTTACTACTGCTACTTACTACTTACTACTGCTACTTACTACTTACTACTGCTACTTTGTCCTACTTACTACTGCTACTTACTACACCTCTATCTACTTCTGCTACTTACTACTTACTACTGCTACTCTGTCCTACTTCCTACTTACTACTGCTACTTACTACACCTCTATCAGTCAAGCATATGTTTTAGTATATGTCCTGCATTTTCAGTAAGCTATGGGTTGTGATTATTTCTCTGCACTGATTATCAGTTTGCTATGGGTTGTGATTATCAGTCAAGCATATGTTTTAGTATATGTCCTGCATTTTCAGTGAAGCTATGGGTTGTGATTATTTCTCTGCACTGATTATCAGTTTGCTACGGATTATCTTATCTTCTCCATCAGTACCCTCGATACAGGCACTTGCACTCTTGTTCCCATTTGATTGTATCCTTCAACCATATATAGACATTGTAAGACCGTAATTGTGTCTCTATACTCATATTTGTTCAAACTTCACACAGATTTCTATACCTTATCAGTAGGAACACTCACCTACTGACATGCCATTCAGTTTCGGTTGTTTACTTTGTTAAATTGAGTCATGGCATATAACATGGATTTCCCTTTAGGTAACCAGACACCCTGTCCTGATTTATTGGGCAACCATGTGACTGAGCAAACTTCTGGGGAGAATAAGTATCGGGTGATACAACCACACTATCATCTGCAGCCACACTGTAATCTGCAGATGGAATAATGACCAGTGAATTCAGAGTTTATTTGCTGCCTATGATGCACTTTGATGCCTTTTTACCCTACTATGCAAATGCCACTACCTAAGATGCCATCTGATGCTTTTTTACACTATGCAAATGCCCTACTGTCTACTACTACTTTGTACTAGTGCCTCATTACTACTCTATACTACTGTACTACTCCTCTCCCTGCTCTCTACCTAGTCTCTGTACTACACCTCTCTGTTACTACTCCCCCTACTCCTCTCTATACTCCTCTCCCTACTACTCCTCTCTGTTACTCCTCTCCCTACTCCCTACTATGGCATTTGCATTGATGATTTTTTCGAACTTGTAAGCTGAGGTAGTGGCAAATGCGATGATGTGACCCCTTTCGATTTTATGCTGAGGCAGCGGCGATGATGATCAATTGCCCCCCTACTTTCTATGCTGAGTCAGCTGCTAGACTAGGATGGCTTGTATTTTACAAGTAACCAGTTTAGCAGTGACGTGTTGACGTACGGGGCAAATCTGAGCCAAAAACTTATACGTGTCATTATTTATTCAAAAGCTTTGAACTGAGCATATTCTATACGTGTCTGTGTATATGTAGAACTGAAATGGCGGAAGACAAAACAAACGAATGGAGGGACCCTACCCCTAGCTCCTCGTCAACCAGCTTGATGAGTGAGGTGTCTGTGACTCCACCGCCGAAGAAGCAGCGTACGGAGGAGGGCAACGATCCCACGTACGAACCAGGCGCGGACGAAGCAGAGACTTTCGAGGTTTACGCAACACGCTGGCTTTCTAACATGTACAAAGATGCGATTGAATCACTAAAGGCTCGTGACTCATGTCAACAGCTGCCGATTGTGCCTCGTCAGCTCGAGTTTGGGGACGAAGACGCGCTCAGGGAGGAAGAAGCCCCCGCTCCCTCTACGGCAACCTCTTCGTCCAAATCTAAGGGCCAGAAGAGGGTGAGGGGACAACACGGGAGGCACAAGTTGGACAAAGAAAACGAGGTGCATGTCATCGATGCGGTGGGGCCAGAGGGCAACCCAATAGCTCCAGATACAGTCATTGGCAAGTTCAGCAATCAAGTGGCGTGTATAGCCAAGGAGAAGGTGGAGATCACTTGGCCCAACTGGCACGATGTACCGAAAGACATAAAAAACAATGTCTGGGGTGAGGTGACAAGGAGATTCAGATATCCGCCCTCAGCTGACATGGAGAAGTGCCAAGAGTGGGCTTTGCACGTGGCGTCGACTGCGCTTCGCAACTTCAGGTCCATGTTGACCAGAAATTACCTGAACAAGGGGAAGTCGCCACTGCTTAAGTACAATATGGTCAAGGCACACGTGTGGGATGCTTTCTGCGAAATGAGAAAGACACAAGAAGCAGAGGAAAAGAGCGCCAAGTTCAGTGAGCTCGCAAAGAGGAACAAGAATCCTCACCACTTGGGCATGACTGGCTTTGCCGGTCAGAGGACCAAGTGGCAGCAAGAAGAACAAGCAAGACGGGCTGCCGGGGTTCCAGATCCGTATGAGGGCATCGACCCAAGGGCAAAGGACTACATGAGGGCCCGCATTCCAAAGAGGCTGAAGCCCGGGGCGACCAAGTTTAACGAGCCCCACCTCGAGGACGTCGAGAAGACTTTGATGGAAAAAGCAAAGCATAAGGACAGCATCGTGGTCCGTCGGGGCCACGACTTGCTCACCGAGGTCCTAGGAACCCCCGAGCACCGCGGCCGCGTTCGTGGTGTCGGGTCCAAGATGAGCTGGAAGTCAGTTGAGTCGTGGCAATCCGACGCGGCCACATACAAGTCCAGGCAAAGGTATAAAGATGAGCTATATAACAAGGGCTTCAATGAAGGCGTGGCTGAAATGATCAAAAGCTCAATAAAGGAAGCCTTCACGAGCAACGACCCGGAGATGGTCGCAATGAGGTCGAAGATGTTTGATCACCATGGCCTGCCCAATCCTCAAGCAAAGGAAAAGAAAGCCTTACTGCCGATGAACGAGGATCGCCCAAGGGTCTCGAACGAGGACTTCAAGGAAAACCAGCACGTCCAACTCCTCATCCCGTTCGGAAGGTCCAAGAAGATGGTGGTGGCCGAGGGATGCATTCTTGCACCCCACGATATTCACGACTTCAACAAAGACAACACCCCTGAAGACTATGTGGTCGTGAGCCCGTTATGGCACGTTCCCGACCAGGAACATTTTGAATTGGACCATCCCAACCTACAAACGGCCAGGTACCTAGGGCAGGCACTTGGATTGGAAGTCCTATGGAACCGCGAGGACATCGAGATCATTGTTCGGACGCCAACTCCAACGCCGACACCAGCATCACAACCATCAGCCGCCGGATCTTGTCCTCCGGAAGATCCAGATCACGACAGCGATGATGACGAAGAAAAGGGCAGGGACAAGGGCAACGAAAAGGACAAAGGAGAAGGTGGTACCGAAGGCGGGGACAAGGAAAAGGTAGAAGGTGATGGCGGGGAAAAGGAAAAGGGCACTGACATGGGAACTGTGTCTCCCCCGCCTCCAAATAGTCCGCCGATCGGCCCGGTCCATGAGGCAAGAAGCTCAAAGGCCGGTAAGGGCGACAACACGACAACGACAAACCAGCCAAGCACGAACGAGCAACAGGGAGGCACGACGGGGGAGGCAACAGGGACGAAGACACCTCCCCCGTCAACCACAAGCCAATGTCCTCCCCCGCCCACCAAGAATCCAAGAACGTCCACCGACAAGCTCCCGTACACCCTCACGTTCGAAAGGTATGGTAACATTGAGCATAATACCTCATAATAGTATATATGCTACTAACATCCCTATCCATCGTTTGCCAGGCCTGAAACTACCCGTCAACTATTTGATGAGGCCGAAGACTGCCCTGGCCACTATGTGTGCGGGAAGTTCATGATTCCCAAGGCCCAGCTCATCGACGAGGAAAAGTGGGATACAAGGAGGTTCCATCTATGGTACATGGAGGCTGCAAAAGCCGGGATGTCAAGTTTTAACGTTAAGATTCCCACAGAGTACTTCCACTTGCCCGCTGGTAACGAAATGCAACTACCCGTCGACTTTAGCGACATGTACAACCTGATGCGGGAAGAAGACCTGGACATCGTTCAAATCACCCTATTCACACTGTAAGCGATGAATGCAACTTCCACAGATCACTACATTCGTATTTTCCATAGTTCTATACTTATTATGTCACGATGACTTGTCCGTGCAGCATGACGGTCACTGTAAGCAATAAAAAGACACGTCCTGTACTCTACCTCTCTCCTGCACATATTGCCGAAAGAGTCATCAAGGGTTTCGAGATCACTGATCCGGAGCTGACAGTTCGACAGCGAGAGAGGAAATATGAAGAAAATATGAAAGCCGAGAAGACTAAGTTGAAAAATTACATACTAGAATGCATGAAGAAGATCAAGCCGGATGGGCCAGAGTGTATAATGGCTGCCTATCATTTTGGGTAAGTCAAATACATGTACGTAGACCTAAGTTGCTAGCATATCATGCCTTCTAGTCATCATAAACACTATTTTGTTGCAATGGTGCAGCCAGGGCCTCGTCGGTGGCCACTGGGTCGCTTTTATCATATACCCTCAAGATGGCAGGGCCTGTGTGTTTGACTCCTTGAGCGTGCCAAACAAGCAAGGCTACAAGGCATTCGAAGATTGTCTGAAAAAGTAAGTCATTCAGCTTTTTCATCAGTTACGGTTACCATACGTTTTTAAATTGTGGCTAAAACTATTATATTTCGTACAGCGCTTATAAGGAATACCAAAAGGTGCCCGGATTCTGGGACCGAAGAACTCAAAAGTTCAAGGACAAGCATAGGTACCACCTCAAAATCCGACGAGATTTCCCGGTAAGTATTTCAAAGGTTCAATTCATGTTTCATACATATATATGGGTTCTAATGCTTATGTATCAATCGTGCAGTGCGCCAAACAGCCACCAGGATCGAAGACATGTGGCTTGTACACATGCGAGTTTCTAAGGGAAAGCAAGGAGTACACCAATAGCTGGAAGAAGCTCAAGGAAGGTGTCAAGTATTGGGGAGAGCAGCAGAGCCGCAGGATGTGCTTTAAACAAGTCAAGGCGGACATATGCAAGTTTGTAATGGAGAAATGCATTCTCGAAGGAGAAACGTTCTTCGACAACGAATCCGACCTGGCGTTGCTACCCCAATACGAGAAGCTCCGCAAATGGAACACAATGCTTCGTCCGACAGATTATGCTCATCAAGTTGAAATATGAATTGTAATTTGAATTCGAAATCAACTAAGTCAATGTGTATATGATGACAACAAACAACTAAATCACTTTGTATGTTATGTGCAAATGGTTTATATGTGCGTATATATATATATCTGTTAGAAATCTGGAATTCTGGAGTTATTTGAAAACTGCAGATTTGAATTCCTGTTTTTGCTGTTTCTGCATTATTTATTTTTTTTAATCCAAAATTAATAACCGTGGCGGGCAACATAATCTGCCCGCTACGGTTAAAGGAAACTACCGCAGCGGGCAACCTAAAGCGACCGCTTCGGTTAATAATTTACCGCAGCGGGCGCCTAATGTTGTCCGCTGCGGTTAATGCTATTAACCGAAGCGGTCGCCTTATGTTGCCCGCTGCGGTTAAGTATTTTACCGCAGCGGGCAACAGCGCCCGCTGCGGTAATGGCCACGATTAACCGTGGCCTTAGCACCGCAGCGGACGATGTAGCCCGCTGCGGTAAAGCTAAAACGCCCGCTGCGGTTAAGCTTTGTGCAGTAGTGTATTACGCTTGGGTGAGATATGACCAAGGTGTAGTTCCTAGCTGGAAAATAGGGACCATCCGTATGGGGGCCTGCTGGTCAAGACTTGTACCTATTCACATACTACGGAAAGCTCTGGCTCCGAGAAATCCTTGATTGAGGCCGACAACCGCGCACTGGGAGTGGAGAGATGGCGGAAGTAGCATGTACCCACGTGGGTTAGAGGCCCGGATTGGAGTGGAGTACTGTACTTCCGGGTGGCGTAGGACCGGTCTAATCTTGGAGGAATCGTGGTAGACGAGTTGGCATATGCAAGCTTGGGTGCTACATATGCAGTGTGGATAGGGATCCTCAGCTGAGTATTATTTATCCGAATTAACGTTGCTCCTCGGTTATGGAGACTTGGTCCACTGACTGTCAACGGAGAGTGGTTCTCAACTAGAAATGTTTTTGAATGGTAAAATGAATCATGAATGATGAAGAATTGAGGAATACTGAATCTTTCAAAATAAAATAAGATTTACAAAAATGCTTTTTTGCAAAATACTTGATCTTGCTTAAGCCTTACCTTGACTACCCTAAGCCTTCATTCCTGAGTCTTCTCCCTTTTTCGTTAGTCGGGTAAGTCTTGTTGAGTACCTTTGTACTCAGGGTTTTATTACCCATGTTGCAGGTATGGCAGACCCCTCAGTATGCCTTGGACCCTGCTGTGTGACTGTTGTTCAGGAGGAGGCCGATGAGGCCGATGAGTGATTATTCACCCTCGGGCTGGGTGATGTATCTTTAAGTTGTTGTCATATGCTACTCTGCCAACTCTATCTATGTGAACTATGGTCTGTAATAACTTCATTTAAATTTTATGTTGAACCCTGGTTTGTAAAACTATTGTTATCTAAGTCTTCCGCTATTTACTCCGATGTTATTTGTCAAAATGTTAAAGAGATTGTAACTGAATTGTGAGATGATCCTGCGGACATCGGGCACTGATGTAGCCCAGTAGCGGAACAGGTCTTAATCTCTTGGCTGTACGGATCGACTGTCAGTGGTTGACGGTGGTCAGTGGGCCATGGGATTAGGGCAGTTACGTTACAAGGATGCCCACTTGTTCCAGTGTTGGAAGAAAAAACTATATCATGATTTTGTCAAGAAGAATCTGACGCCCAATTTTGACACTAGAGGTCCATATTCAAAGCTAAGGCCTTATTGGGATGAGTTTGTACAGTTCAAGACATCCGAAGAGGGTAAGGAACGAGTGTGCAGGAACCAACAAAATGCCAAAAAAGGAATACCACCATCACATGGGGTCAGGTGGCTACAAGACGGTCATTCCAAAGTGGCAAAAGCTAGAGCAAATGATAATTGAAAAGCAGCTCGTACCAGTTTCACTAAATTGATCTGAACGCGCGAAGAATTGGTTTTTCACTCATGGTGGATCACTTGACCTACAGACCGGAGGAATAGTTTATGGTGAAAAAATCAAAATAGCAGCAAAGAGGCTTTGTCATGCTATAGACGCTTCTGCTAGTGGTGCGTTCAGGCCCAACATAGAGAAAGATGAACTCGCATATGGCCTCAGGAACCTGAGCATGGTGGAAGAACAAGAGGCTTTGGTGCCGTAATATGGAAGGATGCCTTCGTCAGCAAAACCGCAAACGTCAGCATAAATTGATTTTGTACTGGTGTCAATCAGGGTTACTCATGTAAAAAAAAATCGATCTTGAAGTATTAATTGTTAGATAATTTACAAATTAATGTAGCTGATCGAATTGTTTAGTTCATGCGTGCATCTCGTGCTCATCATCATGGACCTCAAGAACTGAGATAAAGCAAGAGCTAGCGTGCTGCACGCTCCATGCTGAATAATTCAAAAGCGCGGGAACACTAAGCATCTCGAATCTGGATGGGCTCAACTCAATATTGACAAAAAGAAAGGTTTGGCCGTTTGGGAGGATGCACAATGCAGTCCATACACGGGTCCCTAATTGACAACCTTGAGATAGGTTTATTCCTACACGTGTATCACCTTGATAGGTTAAATCCATACTTTGGCTACTTCGTTCGTCTACGGTACGTCATGCATGTGTGAGCCGAGGAAAACTCCGTTTTCTAATTGTCGTGTACTCATCATCAGAACGCCCGTTTGTTTGTGCAGTAGCACATGTCTCGCAACGCAGACAACTAATTTTATAATTACTAGAGAAATGTATCGCACGTTACCGTGAAAATTGCTGATAATTTGAGATAAAATTACATGCATCAAGGGATAAATAATTATAAGTTAATATATGTTCGTGGGTGACGTGGTAGGTTGATGCGGACAACTAAATGCATATTAGTGGATGATGTGTTTTTGTTGACATGTATATCATAATCGCAAATGTTAGTTGGTCATAAATACATCCGATAATGGATCGATGAAGTGGATAGCTTGCATGTTGAAAGAAATAGCTAGTAAGGTCTTGCTTTATAAGAGCTATAGATTAGTACAGAAGAGTATAAGGGTGCGTTTGGGAGAGCTCCACGGAACTGATTCTCAGGGAGAATCACTCCCTGGTTGTCAAACGCATTTTTCAGTGTGAAGTGATTCTTTGCTGATTCTGTATCATGATTCTCTGAAATGAACTAGGAGGCTGAGAGCTGAAAAAAGTAGCTTCACCTGATTCTGTGAAGCGATTCTCTATTCTGATTTTGAGAGTTTAGGCTAAAGAATCAAAAGGAATCTACTTTCAGCCACAGAATCACTTCACCAGAGAATCTGGGAGCACAGCTATCGAATCAGGCAGCACAGCTCTCCCAAACAGACCCTAATAAAGCCTATGTACATCCTCAGGAGGGGTGGATCTCACTAAACTATGGAAACGAATTTCATAGACATTTTCTTTCAAACACAGTTCTATTTCTAGACGGTCATATAAATGGTTGTAGAGGGGCACATAATTTGGTCTCTTTACTGTAGTATAAAATGGCTCCGGCTCCTGATCCTAGCGGTCTAGAAGGAGCAGGCGGACTGATGTCATGGGGCTTTTGCGACTCTGGCTACAGCTGAGCCAGCTATTCCCAGGAGCCATACCAAACTCAAACCCTAGGGTTGAGGGTTTGAGCAGCAACCGTCACAGCCATCTTTGTCTTCTTCACCGCTGGTCCCCCTTAATCCCCTTTGGTATCTCGCCGGAGGTCAGAGGGAGTGGGGATCCATCGTTTTAATAAGTTTTCTAGTAGATTGAATCCTCTAGAGTTATAGTTTCTTCATGCCAAGGTTCTTAGTATTGGAGGTCTATTTCCTCCTCCTCCTTCCCGGCGACGACGAGGACGTAGGGTGGATCTGGCTCTGTTGAAGATAAGGGCGACAACTTCGGCGTCACCATCTTCATCGACATGACGACATGGAGACTTTTGTTTCCGGACAGCGACATCAAGACTGAGATGATGTTGTTGCCATGGAATAATTTTCTCTGGTCCCTTCTTCATTTTGTTGTGGTTGGATCTGGTCACGATGAAGAACTAAGGAGAATAATTTCCAGATTAGTCTTACTCATTCTTCGGTGGTAGAAAGAAGAAGAAGGAAGACACAAGGAAGAAGTTTTTCAACTCCGCATGCAGGAATGTTGGTCATTCGTTGGACATTTATTCTCAAATTTAATTCCTAGTTTTCTTTGTGACATCTCATCTGAGCTTCTTCTACTTGGTGACACTTGAACTTTTTGCATGACTTGTGGGTCCTCAACAATAGCTCTAATATGTCTAGCTTGAGGTGTTGATCACTTCAATCTTCATGTTGCCTTTGTCCAGTCCAACCTTGCACATCCATTTGAACTATACCTTACATACTAACAAATATTGTTAGTCCAAATGATCATGTCACCAATGACCATCAAAAATAACTAATAGCCCTAGCATAGGTGCAATTTTCCTTACAAAGAGGAGAGAGAAAATCTGCATGAGTGAGAAATGAGCAAGGAGGAAAACAGATCGAGGAGAGGACAAAGAGATTGAGAGCACCTCGTCCTTATTGGTACCGTCATCGCCACTGCTACCACTACTACGAGGCAGGCGAGATTAACCGAGGCAAACATTACAATCGCCTTGATTCAAAGGTCACGATAAATCAATCTTTCTCGAGGTGGTTGAAATGTCCACCTCGTTAAATCAAATAAAAAAAGAAAAAAGAAAACTCCATGGACAAGCCGAGCCCATCTACAGGCTAACGCTGTCGCGATCGCTTGCCAGATGCGGCCTCCCCACCACTAGATCTGGGCTTCTCGTCGCTTGCACCTGCCGGATCCGGTTGGGGCCTAAGGAAGGGAGGGAGGGGTGCCGCAGTCGGTCGCCATGCTCATCAGGGAGGGTGGGAGAGAGTGCCGAGAGAAGAAGGGTGAGCCCAAGAGAGAGATGTGGTTGAGGGAACCCTAACTCTACTATTTATATAAGCTCATTAGGAAGTGTGGTTATGGGCTTTGGCTGGGCCGCAACCACATAAATTGAGGTTGGCTTTTAAAGAGTCCCGCCTCTGAAAATGGAGGCATTTTTGGAGGCAGACCTCTTATAAGGCCCGCCTACATAAATAGATTTTAGGAGGTGGTTGTTTTTTAATCGTTTCCGTTAATTGTGGCATTAACCGAGATGATTGAATTTTATAAACATCTTGATTAGTAAAAAGGGCCCCGTCTCGTAAAACCATTTGTGTTGTAGTGTGACTCTATCGTGCTCGGTATTGATTAGTGCCTCTCTATCCCGCACTCGTGCCTCTCTATCCCGTCCCGTCGCTCGCTCTCTCTCGCGCAAACGCATCGCGCCGTCGTCTGGTCGCCCTCGCCTCGCTCAGGTAAGCCATGGCGGCTAGGGTTTGTGCGCCTCCCATCTCCTATCTCCGCTTCCTCCATCTCCTTGCCATTCGTTCTTGATTTCTAATCGTCTTCCTCGCATAGCACCACCATTGGGGCTAGGGTTTGATCGATGTTTGTTGTTGTGCCCTATGTCCCCAAGCCACCAGGTGCCGTCGGCGTTGTGTGCTGCTGCTTGAACCTGCTTCATCCGCGACATCCGCCCCGTGCGTAGTCTTCTAGCAGGTTGGACGTCTTCTCCTCTTTGTTTTGTTTCTTGTTAGATCTACTAGTAGGTGTTCATGAATTGTGTAGTTGTTCTTGCCATATCTTGTTAGATAATCACTAGCACACACGAAGTTTTAAAGGTCATACATCATAGATTCTGTTTTTTTTCTAAAGGGAATGAAACCGATTTTGTGTCATGTGTTGGCCCGAAATCGCCTGCATGATTGGACCCCCTCGATTTTCTCCATTCAGTCTTTCAGATCATATACCCATCTTTAGAGGAAAAAAAATGCTTTGCTGCTTTGACAATCGACATGCATGGCAGGATGGATGTGCTTATTGCATTGTTAATTCAATCAGTTGGGTTGTTTATTTTTGTCCTGCACTGCTGCGTTACTGAAATGCTAATAATGTCTACGCGCAGTTTACCACCACTTCCTTCAAATAATACAATACGCCCCTCTTTCTTTCCTCATAGATGTATAAATTAATCGATGTGGATTTCACTGAAGAAAATGCATACATTGTGTGTACTACTGCCCTGGACTTTAGTATTCACTATTTCGAGCTGCTATTTGAGAGTAAACATACAAGCTTTAATACTGTGTAGTATATACCATTGCTCATATGCTCATTCTTGTCCCTGTTCTGTAGTTTTGAATTAGTTGTGAGGGATTAGTAAACTTGCTGCCGCAAGTCAGTTGTTCAGTAGCTTTGGTTGTTAATTGTTTGGGCTTTGGCTTTGGGTAATAGGAACACTACTATCTAGCATCCAGTAGTGTCAGCAAGTTTCTTTCGATTAGGCCGTGTGTGCTCTATCTGGTAATAGAAACACTACTATCTGGCTTTGGGTAATAGGAACACTACTATCTGGCTTTGGCTTTGGGTAATAGGAACACTACTATCTGGAACACTACTATCTGGCATCCAGCGATATTAGGCATAATTTGAAGAGAAAAAGAAGAAGCACCCAACAAATGCAGAAGAGTACTGATTCAGTTCAACTTGTTAGCCCCTCTGTAGTTCAACTTATGCACCCAACTATCTGGCTGCAGTTCAACTTATTAGCCCCTCCGCAGTTTAGTTTTGTGTTGCAAGTTGTAGCTAGTTATTTCAGCTAGCTTAATTTTTAGAATTATAAATACTTATGTAGGTCAATATCTCAGCTTGTTTCTATTTGCAACTTTTAGATAATGGACTCTAGGAAGGAGAAAATTAGGAAATTCATACAGATGGAAGAAGAAGACGATGATGAATTGTTTCTTGTCATTGTTCCTGCCATACTTGAATACTTGAATGAAGAGAAGAGACCAGAGCATACTTCTGAATATACTGGTGCTAAGAAGGTGAAGGAAGTTCTGGAGGGACATGAGAATTGGTGTAAATCCGAGTTCCGTATGGAGACACGAATTTTTAAGGCGACATGTAACTATCTTAGGTGTGAGGGCCTATTGCGTGACACACGAGGTGTTACCGTTGAGGAGCAGCTAGGAATGTTTATGTATATGATTTCACACAATGCTAGCAATGATAGACTGAAGAAAGCATTTCAACATAGTGGTGAAACTGTCCACAGACACATAAGGGCAGTTTTTGATATCATTCTCATTCTCGCCCATAGGTTCGTGAAGCTTCCTACTTCCAACCAAACTCACCCCAAGATCGCTACAGATCCTAGATTTTGGCTTTTTTTCCAGGTGAGCCATAACACTAGACCCTACTGTTTTCACCAACATTTTGCTCTATTTTAAGTTTCTTTTTTTACAGAATTGCATTGGTGCTATTGATGGCACACATGTGCCTATCACAATTGCAGAACAGAAAGCTCCCCCATATAGGAATAGAAAAGGCACACTATCACAGAATGTTATGGTAGCATGTGACTTCAACTTAAACTTCACATTTATCTCTTGTGGGTGGGAAGGGTCTGCTTCAGATGCTGGAGTTCTTCGATCAGCTATTGCCAAGGGTTTTCAAGTTCCCGAGGGAAAGTTTTATCTTGTGGATGGTGGATATGCAAATGCACCACAATTCCTTGCGCCTTACCGAGGAGTTAGATATCACATTGCTGAGTTTCGGCGGCGTTCATCTCGAAGAAGAGAATATGCTAATTACAAGGAGCTATTCAACCATTGCCATGCGATTCTTAGAAACCATATTGAGAGGGCTATTGGGGTTCTTAAGAAAAGGTTTCAAATTCTGAAAGTGGGAACACATCATCCCATCGAATCTCAAATAAAAATTCCAGCAGCAGCTGCTGTATTTCATAACATAATTAGAGGTCTAAATGGTGATGAAAATTGGCTAGATCACCAACCTACTTATATACCACAATCTGATCATGTTGATCTGCCACAAGGAGATGATAATCATCAAAATGATGTGCAACCACTGAATATACAAGACCAGATTGTGCCACAAGGAAATGATCATCAAAATGCTGCAAATGTGCTAAGAGATCAGATTGCCATGCAAATGTGGGAAGACTACAATCAAAATCGAGCTTAGGAAGTAGCAGTCAAGTCTTAGAGCATGAGATTATTCTATAGTTTATTGATGTAATAAATATTAAACATGCCAATGTGCTATTGTTTGAGACATCTATATTTATGAGTTTTTATCTATGTAACTTATGTTATATGTCTACAAGCTATTACAAATGTTGATATGAATTTTATGAACTCTAGCAATGGCTAAAGGAGAAAGCTCGAGAGCATCATGGATCTTTAATTATGAGAAAGGACTTCTTGATGTACTTCATGAGCATAATCATGAAAGGTTTAAGGGCCAAAATGGTTGGTCACCTGAAGGATGGAGAAGTATCGTGAAGCATTTCAATGAGAAGTTTCCATCCGCTGGATATTCAAAGGCACAAATTCAAGACAAGGAGAAGGACATGAAAGGAAACTATAGGGCCATTCGTGCAGGGATTAAGGAAAGTGGGGTTGGATGGAATGATTCTTTGTGCATGATCAATGCTGAACCAGACAAATGGGAGAAACTTATTAGGGTATGTAAGATCTTTTCACTTGCTAGATATTTTAAACTTGTTACTATGTTGCTAACTTTATTTTATATTTGCCAGGATCATCCAAGGCTTAAGAAGTTCCAAGCCAAACCATTTCCTTTGTATCACGAGTGTGAGAAATTGTATGAAGGTAAACTTTGTTTTTTTCTTTTTTTAGTCTTCAGATTTAATGCATGTGCACTGCTGTAGTACTGTTCAGTATTCAGATTTTTTTTCTAAGTGTATTTACCCACATAAAACAGGAAGCATTGCAACAGGTGAATTAAATTTCACATCAACAGAGCCACTTGAGCTACAGAGACCACCTTCCGCTCAACATGTCAACACCAGTGACATAGATGCTCTAGATAGCAGCATTAACCCTTTCTTTGCAACTATGGATGGTCATAGGGCATCAAGTGAACCAATAGACCTCACTGAAGCAGAACAAACTTCCTCTGCTTGTTCAGGACAAAAGGGAAATGGAAGTGGAAAAAAGAGAAGCATTGCTGGAGTTCTCCAAGGCTATGTGGACTTCAAGATGAAGCAAAACAAAACTTTTGTGGATGCTCTAGATGAACCAAGTAAACAAGAAGATGACTATTCTATCAAGAAGTGTGTGGGTCTTCTTGAATCCATGGAAGAGCTCTCCGATGTAGAGAAGGCACAAGCAACAAGCATCATGAAGTGTGGGGTGAACAGAGAAATTTTTATCAACTTCACGAACCCAAGAGTTCGCCTATTGTGGATTAAGGGTGAGATTGCCCCTAAGGTAATTTTCTTGCTTTAGAATTTCAAATAAAGATCTCTGCGAATGCAGGGTCGTGTGCTGCAGTAGCGTTTGCAGGTCATATATATTTACAGTTTTTCTTGCCATCTTATCTGTATAAGCTTGTTAGTTCAATTCTGCATTTGATGAAAGTAATTTATATGGTTAGTACAGTAGTATTGAGCTTAGGGAAACCAATTGTAGCAGACAGTTTTGCTTTTACCACTTAACTAGAACATGTGAACTGCCATTCATTTAGTTCTTCATGAACGCACTTAGTTCTAGACAACCAATTATGTTAAAGAAATAAAAGCAGGGCCAAAAGACTGACATCTAATCACCTCAACATGTGGCATGCATGCTAGCTACCATTGATGTAATAACCCGAAAATTTGAACTTTTTAAAATTTTTCTGTGAATGGGTGAAGCATGTAGAAGCTAGCCAAACCGGGAACAATTTATAAATAAATTGTTGCATTCATATAGTGTTGCTTGTAGAAGTTTGCCGAAGATTCTCTTTGCAACATAAGACATATGTTGGAGAGCACTAGTCCATAGCAACCTCCTTGAAATTTTTCCTGGGATTACCTCAAGTCTCTCTCGAAAATCTTCTCAAATCTTTTCACGCAAATTCTATTCAAACCTCTCCAAAATTCTCTAAAATCAAATGACAAATTCCTTCTCTTCTCTTGGGCCTAAACCCCACTCCTTTCCCTTCTTCAGCCCGTGCGCAGCAAGCCCATGGCGGCAAGCCTGCTCGCCCTTCCCTTGACCCAACCGGACCAGCCCAACCCGGCCATTCGGCCCACCTGGCCCAACTGCCAGCCGCTACCCCAAACCCTAGCCTGGGCGCCCCTTGGCCGCCGCCGCCGCACAGGGCGCGCGACGCCCGCGCTGCCTTCGCCAACCCGCGCCCGCGACCCCTGCCAGCCTTGCGACACCGCGCGCGACGCCACCTACCACGCCACCTACCGCGCCCCTCTCTACCTACCGCGCACGCCCCTCTTCTCCCTAAGCCGTGCCGCCGCCTACTCCTCCTCTCCCTCCCTGCGCCGCCATCAGTTTCTTCCTCTCCTCCGACCGCGCCGGCCACAAGCGGCGCCACGCCGGGCGCCGAACGCACGACGACGACGCACCGCTAGCCTCTACGACACGACGGCCGCGTCCACGACATCATCTCCTTCCACACCGTGCTCCTCGACGTCGGTGCCGTGCTCCACCACGCCGCAACTCCGCTCGAACCACGCACCCGACGGACCAAGAAACCGGAGCTCCGACCTCGCCGTGCTCCCCCTCGACGACGACGTGACCGCGACGCCTCGCCCTCGGAGCCACAGCCTCGTCCTCGCCACGACGCCGAGCTGCCGCCACGGACGCCACGCCCCGGAACCAGAACCACTGCCGATGCCACCACTCCAACCGACGACAACCGCGCCAGCACCACCACGACGTCGTGACTCTCCTGCAACTCCACCGCGCTGCCTCGCCGCGACGCCGTGTTCCACCCGTGCCTCCGACTGCACCGCAGCTGCATCGCCGGTCGTCCACAGCACCGACGTCGAGCCCCGATCTCCTGCGCCGTCCTCCGACCACGCCGACCGCGCCGTGCACCGTTGCGGCCACGCCGTGGACTTCAGCTTCCTCTGCTCCGTCCTTGCCGAGCCGCAGTAGGACGTCGAGGCCGCAGCAACGTCCGCACCAGCAATGGTACCACTGCGACTCGTCGATCCGCCTTCGGCCACGACCCCGACGCGACGCGCGTCACCCACGACGCCGCGACCGCAACCACCGGGCCAGAACGCTTCACCGTCGGCATCGTCTCCGCCTCCTGCCACCGACCTCACCACCAGACGACGTTAACGTTCCCCGCGGCATCATCTTGACCTCGCCCTCGCCAAGCTCCTTCGCTGGGTGAGCCTGCAACTCTGAAACCCCCTCCGTCTCCTGTACAGTAACATGGATGCCTGAGCCCTGGCCTTCGCGCCGATGTCCTACACCCTGCAGGAAAGACGACCCTCACTGCGAGCCTCCGTTGAGGCTATGACGCCTCCCGGATGCTTGATGTTGCGTCCAGCCGGCGGCAGCTAACTTCCAGCAAGCCGAAACCATGTTCGGCCAGACCGCGTCGCTGTTCGGCAAAAGTCGCGCCCAATCCTATCGACTCGCCCGACGACTTCCCTGCCGAAACGCCATTCGGCCAAGACGCGCCCTGTTCGGTCGATGGCGCCGCATCGTCGAAGACCCCATTTATATCCTGAATATACCCTTGATGAATTCCTGTAATATGATTCATGATAATCATCTATGCCTGCCCGTGCCATCGTGCCGGCTATTTCTTGTTCGCGCTATCAACAAACTCTATCTCGTGTCGATCTGTTATCATCTACGATCAAAACTCTCTTCTCTAGGTGCACCATGTCCAATGGACGGAGGACGAGCTTCGTGGATGGCATCGCGACGCCAATACCTGATGCCAATCAACGACATCCATACGTGATGGTTAGCTAAATGATCCTCTCTTCCAACCCCTGACCCTGCTTGCCGAACGGAACGAGTAGACCGACGTCAAATCCGACCCCTGGACACTCATGCACGCACACACGACCGGCCCGAGCCAAGATGAACCCTCGGTGTTCCAAGAACACCGACGTGATTTTGACCGCTCTGAAAGCATGCCAATAACGAGACCATGACCGCGACGTTTTTAGACCGAACGGAACGAACCCTAGTCGACATGCTGGACGAAAAGGTAACTCCCTTCTCATCTCGACCGCAGGATGCCCCCTGATGGAAACGATAGCGTATGACAGTTGAGGAGATCCCGTGACCCTATGTGCCGCCACCATGACCCTTTAGGACCTGTGTTATCTTATAGTCGATCTACCGAGCCCCTTCTGGAAAGTCTCTTGTATATCTATCTGTACTCATGGAATATCTCGTTCTCACGACCACCTGTATATGCACTTGTGATACAGGATCCATCCAAACTCATGCTATGGGAATGTGCTACTCCACTTATTTGGTTCGACGTGTCTTTGTGTCGCTTTATGGTTCTTAACGTTGTATGGATGGATGTTCGTGTGTTGTCTGTGTGTGCCGAGCCTTTAAGCCGGCTGAGGGATCGTATCTCATTCGGACGTTACGATCGCGAGACCCGTCTCGCCATGGCCGTGATGCCGAATGAAACACGACCCTTGTTAGTGTATCTTGTGGTCGCGAATACACCTCGCCATGACCATGGAGCTACGCTCTATTTCACTTATTTGAATATGCTTCTTCGTGCACAAACTCTTGTATGCTTGTACCCATTGACCACTGCATATCTTGATTCTCGCGGTGACAACCGCACCGCTACGAATCTGGAAATGACTTAGTGCCAGAGCACCCCGGTCGGGTACCCTACGAGTAGTTGCGCACTTGCATCTTATATTGTGCCACTCCTTCCAACACCTCGTCTTCTACCATGACGTGTGCGTTGGAATGAACCTTTGACTTATATATTTATACTCTCGCTATTCCTTTTGATAGCAAAGCTATGGTCTATGTTGTATCTCAGAACCCCGCGTGTCGACTCGATCGACCACCTAAACACATTTCTTTCGAGATGTGCCTGAGGACATAGCATAGATGTGCTGAGCTAACCCCGCTCTTATGAGTGACCCTGAGTCTCGGTTCCCGACGTACTATGTCGTGTGGATCGAGAGGATTGTAGATCTCCAGATCCTTTGCGCTACCGCTGTTGCCATAGCGGGCAAGCCAAGGTACTTTGGAGTCAAGTCACAACGGTGTTAACCGTTCTTGTGATCCATTGATCTTTGGGATAAGGCTACAAGAGCTGAACCCCGTTGTTCTTTACTCGTTAGGCTCGTCCTCTGATTTACGTCCTGTTTAAATGACGACCAAATCGAAGGACGTGAGCCGTGGTGTTTGCTAAGGATAGGCCTTGGTTTGAACCCTATGTCATAAAGCCGTATTGGCTTGGCCAAGAATTAAACTAGCAAACCACCACCTTGTTCTTAGCTTGAGGAAATCGGACAAACGCCAAGGGAGCTAAACCCTGTGTATTTTAGTGTCTCATTGATGTTATTAGATCTCCTTGCGTCCTGATGTCTTTTCAATTATGGCGTGAGTGTTCTCTTGCCTTGCGTGTCATTTCGTGGAGTAGCATACGATTGGACCAAGAGAGCATGAACGACGACAAGAACGACGACATGGAGTCAACTCAGGAGGAGACGACCTCGCTGATGGAACACCAACGAGGAATAATTAACCACGACTACGACTACTTCGCAGGTGTCATGGCAGCACCCTTCTTTTAGAGAATCCTATTAGACATTGCAAATAAGTAGACTTGCTAGTGCTTTTATATTTATTCCTTTGCTAGTATAATGATGCATGATACTACCCAAGCCTTTATTACCTGATTGCAACCCGCTCTACCACAATACCCTGCTTTGCGCATTCGCTCACTTATTCATGCTTACTCGCCTGCTTGCTTGCATGATTCACCATTATATTATTAACTCCACTTCGTATTATATCTGAGATGTGATGCGGGTGGTGAACCCTTGGGAATGGTTTGGCGGGTGATGCCAGACTTGGTGATGTGTGAGCGTGCTGCGTGTGTGACTTGGGTGTGTGGAGGGTGAGGGTTGAGTCGACCGAGCCGGAATATACGACGAGCCTGGTGCGAGTCTTGCCGTGGGGCATATCTGGATGCCCCTGTGGAGTGAAATCTGTGGCGGGTTAAGTGGTGACTTGAGGTGGATCCGGGTGTGAGCCACTGGTGGAGCCCGGATCAGGAGCGTGCTGTGGTGGCACGGATAATGAAAACCTTTGAGAAGACATTCCGGCTTAGTCACCCTAGGTGGAACGGGGACCTGACCACGGGGAATACCTTTACATGCCACTCGCTCTTTATGGACGGGGACGGTCGGACTACCTGGTAGGGTAATGCCACTACTGCTAGGCGAGAGAGTGCAAGGAAGGTACGGGTATCAGAGTCCCACACCCTTCCGAGACGATCACGGCCCCCACTTCGGGAGAGGGAACGTGACTTCACAGACTTAGCCATCCCAAACATACTTGGGGTGATTCCAGGGCTGAGTGGTAGGGTGGCATTATTCTAGGCTGGCAAGCGACCGGTATCCGCCTAGGCATTCTAGAGTGCCGAGGATGGCGATCTTGTGGATATTGTAGAACCTCTGCAGAGTGTATGGTTGATCGATCGATACGTTGGCCAATTCGTTGGTCGCGGACCTTTTTCCCTGACTTGTTTCCGACTAGTGAGAGTTCTCTCTTCTCCCCCTGGTATATGAGTGCCGGCCGTGAACCTGGTGTGAGGTTGTGGGCCGTTGAGACAAGGCTGGGAGGGAGCTGGCCTCTGTCGATTGAGTGTGTGAGATGAGATGAGGTGATGGTGTGGTGATGTTGGATATGGATATGGTGGATGGATTTGGATGTGTGTGTATGGGAATGTGTTAAAACTTGATAAATATTATATATTACTATAGCTCATGCGCTAGGATGCAAATCCACAGCCAAATATTAGGATCGCCAGATCCCTTGTTTTATCTTTCCACTAAAGCTCATCGGTGCTGACCATGGCCTGCACACATCTGGCGGTGTGCAGATATCCTGCTTCAGAAGTGCTGACTTTAGGAGGTTTCGTGTCTACGCTCAAGTTTGGTTCGGAGGATCCGGTCGATGCTGCGCTACAACAACTCTGATGATGTCTTTGAAGGAGGAGCCTTCACTCAATAGTCTTCCGCTAAAATTAGACTCTGTAATAGGTGTTACTCAATGATGTAATGCTTATATCTATGTAATCTTACGATGTATGACTGAAATATCGACTGATATATGATAATATGATAGGATCAGTTCTTGGTTTTGTCATATTATAACTCGTTCTGTGGATTTTCCCTTCGCGGAAAATTGAGGACGTTTCAGTTGGTATCAGAGCCATACTTGACCTTAGGACGAAACCTCAGGACCCAAACACTAATATAGAAGCCAAATATCTCGTCTAATAACTGCTGACACTTGTTTCTTCTCCCCACCTTGACTTCTGCTACTTACTAGCACTCTTACCCTGGAAAAGCTTACTAGAAAATAACATACCCTATGACTGTCCACGTTAGACGGTAGATGTGTGAGACTTGAAGGTTTAAAGAGTCACCTTAAGTCAACACTATGCATATAGGAGTTGTAATGCTGTCTGATTGCCTGGATCTTGTGTTATTGCACTTTCATTCGTTCTTACTACATGAGTGTAATTTGTAGAGTTATTTTTATTAATGACTCTGGACCCTAGTTATCTCGGGGTAGATCCCACCCAAGATCCCTTCATATGGTACATAGGTGACCCAACTACCCAAAGTTATGTGACGATGCACCATGTCTTTCCAGACTATTTAGAAAATCAGATTTGATTTCTAAACTTCAAACTTCAAATTGTCCCCTATATGGTTAAAAATATAAACTGTCTCCTTTGTAAAATTTGGAATTATATTTCAACCTGGGACTAGTCTTGGATTTCAAAAGCAACTATTCTAATAGATTTTTCAAAGTCTATTTCAAAGGTTGATTCAAAAATGATTTCTCTTTAAAACCGCGTTATTTACAAAATCACTGCCTCCCAAAGACTGTCGAAGATTTTAAAAGCTCTTGTTCTCCAAAAATTTGTTAAAACAAAAGAGTGAGTTTTGTTTTCAAATCGGAAGGATTTTACAAACCATGCATCCCCTCTATTTTGAAACATCGTTTTACCAAAAGCCTTATAAAATATTTTGATTTTGAAATACCTCCTTTTCAAATGGCATTTTTCCCTTTTCGAACAAAAACAGATTTAGTCTCTTCTTAAACTGATTCCTTCACAAAGCTATTTTGAAAACAATTTTCTTTTCAAAAAAGCGATTCAAAACTCGATTTCAGGAAACCAAGTTTTGTTTTCATTAAGTAAAATGAGTTTAAACAAAGGACTCTGGCTCGATTTTGTTGTAAAACTATTTTGATTTCAAACCAAGAGCCAAGTTCCACTTTTCAAGAATCAATCCTACTTTCAAAGAATGCTTTGCAACTGTTTTAATCAAGCAAAATCTTTGCCTTCCAAACGAACACTATTCAAAAAGTTCGTTTCAAAACTAGTTTTATATTTTGTTTCAAACAAATGGGAGCAACGCCTCGCTTCAAAAACCTTTATGTTTCAAACTTTGTTTCAAAACTCTTAAAATAAACGAGTATGATTTGTCTCCGAAAACAAAAGACTTTCAAAATGCTTTTATTACAAAACCGGTGTCGAATTCAACTATCTTCAAAGATCTGTTTTCTCCGGATATATAAAGTTTTGCATAACGTCTCTTCAAAAGAGTTTCAAATTGTCTGTTTTCGCCATTACAAAACACCTTTTAACCAAAAGCTTGTTTAGAAAAGTGTTGCAAAATAGTTTGATTCCCAGATGCTCCCTTTACAAATGGCTCAACCGCTATTGAAAGTCTTTTCTAAAAAGTCTGGGAAAAACAAAGACTCTCTTTTATAAAAGCTTTGATCTTAAAATGTCTGAGGCCTATTTTTGAACTTCTTTCAAAACCCCTGGCTCGGCTTTATTTCAAAACCTTTGCAATTTAGACCAAAGAGCCATGACCCTCTTTAAAAACTCTCAATTTCAAATAGGTCTATAAAACCGAAAGCTATTGCAAAATATATATATGGTCTTTCAACCTTATTTTCGAAAATAAATCTCATTTTAAGAGCCTTTTTCAATTAATTCTCAAGTTACAAAATAAATAATTACTTCCATTTCAAAAGCTATGGATTTATTGAAAACCAGCTTGTATTTATCTTCATAAGCGCGTGGAGCAATGCCTCTTTTAAAAGTATCTTTCGAAATAATTCGATATTGTAAAACAAAATTGTGTTTCTTTATTTCAAAAACCTCCGATGTATTTATTTCAAATACCACCATTGAATTTCGAAAAAATTTTGCAAAAACTTATTTACAAACGGGTTAGGAAAAAAAAATTTGAATTCTATCCTGAAAGCCCTTTTCTCTCTTTCGTTTTAAAACAATGATTTAAAAAGTTTGCGAAAATCCTTTTCTATTGTAAAAGTTCTACCCTATAACATTTTTCCTATGCAAAAGATCTTTAAAATATATATATGTTTTCCAAAGCCCCGTTTTGTGCTTACTCCAAAAATTCCAAAACCTATGTCTATCAAACTACGACATTCCTTTTCAAACCTTCTGTTATAAATAAAACTCCTTTGAAAAGCTTTACGAAAACCCCGCTTGTCCCTATTTTTTTTTCAAATGACTTCCCGATTTGAAAAGTTTTCGAAAACTCCACTTTTTCTTTATCGTGCTTAAGAAAGTTTTCGATTAAACCGCCTTTTATTTGCGAAAATCATTCCTCGATTAGATGTTTGCAAAACTCTTTCGTTTTAAAAGAGGACCCTTTGCAAAACACAGTTGTTACCAAAATAATTTCTTGGGCCTTCTAGGAACCTTCTGAACATGAGACTTTGATTTCGAAAAATCGAACTGATTTCCTAAAAGGAATTGAAACACAGGTTGATTTTCCAAAACTAACCCTTAAGTTTGTTCTTCCGACAACAATGTTTACAAAAGTGTTTTTAACTAGAGTTTTAAACGGATTCCCTAATAATAAGAATTTTCCTTACTTCGCGAAACAAGGTTTCTCCATATTAAAAGGGCTTCCGAAAACAAATGTTTCCAAAACTCCTCTTCAAATGCTAGAATCCAAAACTAAATGCATTAATGCATATGACTTAACAACGAAGACCTGACTCATTAACACTAACCTCTAAATCTCGAGGTCGAGATCCTTGTAAGGTGGGTGGACTGTAATAACCCGAAAATTTGAACTTTTTAAAAATTTTCTGTGAATGGGTGAAGCATGTAGAAGCTAGCCAAACCGGGAACAATTTATAAATAAATTGTTGCATTCATATAGTGTTGCTTGTAGAAGTTTGCCGAAGATTCTCTTTGCAACATAAGACATATGTTGGAGAGCACTAGTCCATAGCAACCTCCTTGAAATTTTTCCTGGGATTACCTCAAGTCTCTCTCGAAAATCTTCTCAAATCTTTTCACGCAAATTCTATTCAAACCTCTCCAAAATTCTCTAAAATCAAATGACAAATTCCTTCTCTTCTCTTGGGCCTAAACCCCACTCCTTTCCCTTCTTCAGCCCGTGCGCAGCAAGCCCATGGCGGCAAGCCTGCTCGCCCTTCCCTTGACCCAACCGGACCAGCCCAACCCGGCCATTCGGCCCACCTGGCCCAACTGCCAGCCGCTACCCCAAACCCTAGCCTGGGCGCCCCTTGGCCGCCGCCGCCGCACAGGGCGCGCGACGCCCGCGCTGCCTTCGCCAACCCGCGCCCGCGACCCCTGCCAGCCTTGCGACACCGCGCGCGACGCCACCTACCACGCCACCTACCGCGCCCCTCTCTACCTACCGCGCACGCCCCTCTTCTCCCTAAGCCGTGCCGCCGCCTACTCCTCCTCTCCCTCCCTGCGCCGCCATCAGTTTCTTCCTCTCCTCCGACCGCGCCGGCCACAAGCGGCGCCACGCCGGGCGCCGAACGCACGACGACGACGCACCGCTAGCCTCTACGACACGACGGCCGCGTCCACGACATCATCTCCTTCCACACCGTGCTCCTCGACGTCGGTGCCGTGCTCCACCACGCCGCAACTCCGCTCGAACCACGCACCCGACGGACCAAGAAACCGGAGCTCCGACCTCGCCGTGCTCCCCCTCGACGACGACGTGACCGCGACGCCTCGCCCTCGGAGCCACAGCCTCGTCCTCGCCACGACGCCGAGCTGCCGCCACGGACGCCACGCCCCGGAACCAGAACCACTGCCGATGCCACCACTCCAACCGACGACAACCGCGCCAGCACCACCACGACGTCGTGACTCTCCTGCAACTCCACCGCGCTGCCTCGCCGCGACGCCGTGTTCCACCCGTGCCTCCGACTGCACCGCAGCTGCATCGCCGGTCGTCCACAGCACCGACGTCGAGCCCCGATCTCCTGCGCCGTCCTCCGACCACGCCGACCGCGCCGTGCACCGTTGCGGCCACGCCGTGGACTTCAGCTTCCTCTGCTCCGTCCTTGCCGAGCCGCAGTAGGACGTCGAGGCCGCAGCAACGTCCGCACCAGCAATGGTACCACTGCGACTCGTCGATCCGCCTTCGGCCACGACCCCGACGCGACGCGCGTCACCCACGACGCCGCGACCGCAACCACCGGGCCAGAACGCTTCACCGTCGGCATCGTCTCCGCCTCCTGCCACCGACCTCACCACCAGACGACGTTAACGTTCCCCGCGGCATCATCTTGACCTCGCCCTCGCCAAGCTCCTTCGCTGGGTGAGCCTGCAACTCTGAAACCCCCTCCGTCTCCTGTACAGTAACATGGATGCCTGAGCCCTGGCCTTCGCGCCGATGTCCTACACCCTGCAGGAAAGACGACCCTCACTGCGAGCCTCCGTTGAGGCTATGACGCCTCCCGGATGCTTGATGTTGCGTCCAGCCGGCGGCAGCTAACTTCCAGCAAGCCGAAACCATGTTCGGCCAGACCGCGTCGCTGTTCGGCAAAAGTCGCGCCCAATCCTATCGACTCGCCCGACGACTTCCCTGCCGAAACGCCATTCGGCCAAGACGCCCTGTTCGGTCGATGGCGCCGCATCGTCGAAGACCCCATTTATATCCTGAATATACCCTTGATGAATTCCTGTAATATGATTCATGATAATCATCTATGCCTGCCCGTGCCATCGTGCCGGCTATTTCTTGTTCGCGCTATCAACAAACTCTATCTCGTGTCGATCTGTTATCATCTACGATCAAAACTCTCTTCTCTAGGTGCACCATGTCCAATGGACGGAGGACGAGCTTCGTGGATGGCATCACGACGCCAATACCTGATGCCAATCAACGACATCCATACGTGATGGTTAGCTAAATGATCCTCTCTTCCAACCCCTGACCCTGCTTGCCGAACGGAACGAGTAGACCGACGTCAAATCCGACCCCTGGACACTCATGCACGCACACACGACCGGCCCGAGCCAAGATGAACCCTCGGTGTTCCAAGAACACCGACGTGATTTTGACCGCTCTGAAAGCATGCCAATAACGAGACCATGACCGCGACGTTTTTAGACCGAACGGAACGAACCCTAGTCGACATGCTGGACGAAAAGGTAATTCCCTTCTCATCTCGACCGCAGGATGCCCCCTGATGGAAACGATAGCGTATGACAGTTGAGGAGATCCCGTGACCCTATGTGCCGCCACCATGACCCTTTAGGACCTGTGTTATCTTATAGTCGATCTACCGAGCCCCTTCTGGAAAGTCTCTTGTATATCTATCTGTACTCATGGAATATCTCGTTCTCACGACCACCTGTATATGCACTTGTGATACAGGATCCATCCAAACTCATGCTATGGGAATGTGCTACTCCACTTATTTGGTTCGACGTGTCTTTGTGTCGCTTTATGGTTCTTAACGTTGTATGGATGGATGTTCGTGTGTTGTCTGTGTGTGCCGAGCCTTTAAGCCGGCTGAGGGATCGTATCTCATTCGGACGTTACGATCGCGAGACCCGTCTCGCCATGGCCGTGATGCCGAATGAAACACGACCCTTGTTAGTGTATCTTGTGGTCGCGAATACACCTCGCCATGACCATGGAGCTACGCTCTATTTCACTTATTTGAATATGCTTCTTCGTGCACAAACTCTTGTATGCTTGTACCCATTGACCACTGCATATCTTGATTCTCGCGGTGACAACCGCACCGCTACGAATCTGGAAATGACTTAGTGCCAGAGCACCCCGGTCGGGTACCCTACGAGTAGTTGCGCACTTGCATCTTATATTGTGCCACTCCTTCCAACACCCCGTCTTCTACCATGACGTGTGCGTTGGAATGAACCTTTGACTTATATATTTATACTCTCGCTATTCCTTTTGTTAGCAAAGCTATGGTCTATGTTGTATCTCAGAACCCCGCGTGTCGACTCGATCGACCACCTAAACACATTTCTTTCGAGATGTGCCTGAGGACATAGCATAGATGTGCTGAGCTAACCCCGCTCTTATGAGTGACCCTGAGTCTCGGTTCCCGACGTACTATGTCGTGTGGATCGAGAGGATTGTAGATCTCCAGATCCTTTGCGCTACCGTTGTTGCCATAGCGGGCAAGCCAAGGTACTTTGGAGTCAAGTCACAACGGTGTTAACCGTTCTTGTGATCCATTGATCTTTGGGATAAGGCTACAAGAGCTGAACCCCGTTGTTCTTTACTCGTTAGGCCCGTCCTCTGATTTACGTCCTGTTTAAATGACGACCAAATCGAAGGACGTGAGTCGTGGTGTTTGCTAAGGATAGGCCTTGGTTTGAACCCTATGTCATAAAGCCGTATTGGCTTGGCCAAGAATTAAACTAGCAAACCACCACCTTGTTCTTAGCTTGAGGAAATCGGACAAACGCCAAGGGAGCTAAACCCTGTGTATTTTAGTGTCTCATTGATGTTATTAGATCTCCTTGCGTCCTGATGTCTTTTCAATTATGGCGTGAGTGTTCTCTTGCCTTGCGTGTCATTTCGTGGAGTAGCATACGATTGGACCAAGAGAGCATGAACGACGACAAGAACGACGACATGGAGTCAACTCAGGAGGAGACGACCTCGCTGATGGAACACCAACGAGGAATAATTAACCACGACTACGACTACTTCGCAGGTGTCATGGCAGCACCCTTCTTTTAGAGAATCCTATTAGACATTGCAAATAAGTAGACTTGCTAGTGCTTTTATATTTATTCCTTTGCTAGTATAATGATGCATGATACTACCCAAGCCTTTATTACCTGATTGCAACCCGCTCTACCACAATACCCTGCTTTGCGCATTCGCTCACTTATTCATGCTTACTCGCCTGCTTGCTTGCATGATTCACCATTATATTATTAACTCCACTTCGTATTATATCTGAGATGTGATGCGGGTGGTGAACCCTTGGGAATGGTTTGGCGGGTGATGCCAGACTTGGTGATGTGTGAGCGTGCTGCGTGTGTGACTTGGGTGTGTGGAGGGTGAGGGTTGAGTCGACCGAGCCGGAATATACGACGAGCCTGGTGCGAGTCTTGCCGTGGGGCATATCTGGATGCCCCTGTGGAGTGAAACCTGTGGCGGGTTAAGTGGTGACTTGAGGTGGATCCGGGTGTGAGCCACTGGTGGAGCCCGGATCAGGAGCGTGCTGTGGTGGCACGGATAATGAAAACCTTTGAGAAGACATTCCGGCTTAGTCACCCTAGGTGGAACGGGGACCTGACCACGGGGAATACCTTTACATGCCACTCGCTCTTTATGGACGGGGACGGTCGGACTACCTGGTAGGGTAATGCCACTACTGCTAGGCGAGAGAGTGCAAGGAAGGTACGGGTATCAGAGTCCCACACCCTTCCGAGACGATCACGGCCCCCACTTCGGGAGAGGGAACGTGACTTCACAGACTTAGCCATCCCAAACATACTTGGGGTGATTCCAGGGCTGAGTGGTAGGGTGGCATTATTCTAGGCTGGCAAGCGACCGGTATCCGCCTAGGCATTCTAGAGTGCCGAGGATGGCGATCTTGTGGATATTGTAGAACCTCTGCAGAGTGTATGGTTGATCGATCGATACGTTGGCCAATTCGTTGGTCGCGGACCTTTTTCCCTGACTTGTTTCCGACTAGTGAGAGTTCTCTCTTCTCCCCCTGGTATATGAGTGCCGGCCGTGAACCTGGTGTGAGGTTGTGGGCCGTTGAGACAAGGCTGGGAGGGAGCTGGCCTCTGTCGATTGAGTGTGTGAGATGAGATGAGGTGATGGTGTGGTGATGTTGGATATGGATATGGTGGATGGATTTGGATGTGTGTGTATGGGAATGTGTTAAAACTTGATAAATATTATATATTACTATAGCTCATGCGCTAGGATGCAAATCCACAGCCAAATATTAGGATCGCCAGATCCCTTGTTTTATCTTTCCACTAAAGCTCATCGGTGCTGACCATGGCCTGCACACATCTGGCGGTGTGCAGATATCCTGCTTCAGAAGTGCTGACTTTAGGAGGTTTCGTGTCTACGCTCAAGTTTGGTTCGGAGGATCCGGTCGATGCTGCGCTACAACAACTCTGATGATGTCTTTGAAGGAGGAGCCTTCACTCAATAGTCTTCCGCTAAAATTAGACTCTGTAATAGGTGTTACTCAATGATGTAATGCTTATATCTATGTAATCTTACGATGTATGACTGAAATATCGACTGATATATGATAATATGATAGGATCAGTTCTTGGTTTTGTCATATTATAACTCGTTCTGTGGATTTTCCCTTCGCGGAAAATTGAGGACGTTTCAATTGATGTGCTTAAGCAACTGAATCACTAAACCTTGTTTTCTTTAAACAATCGAATCAATAAAATCTGTTCACTTATTCAGTGCTATATGGTTATACTAGTACTATACTGTCCACTTTGAGGATCAAAATTTTATTTGGAGGTGTTCATGTGTGAAGATATGTTTTATTTCTAGTGAAAATCTTGTGACAGCTCCAGTGCAAAAACATGTCTTTCATCTAAATGAAAATCTTGCGACAGTTCCTTGGTTCTTTCCCTAGAAGCTGGAGGCATATAGCTCAATCCTCTTGTTCTATGATGTGTGATGCCTGTTAACAAATGTTAACTTCATTTCTGAACTCTTTGGCCTTGAACTGTATTGATAATATTCAGACTGTACATAAAGTATTAGTGAACAACCTTGTGTGATAATCTATACAACAATCTTGATAGAGACAGTCTAGCTTGTTAACAAGCAAATTTGGTCCTTTTGGTTTGATAGTATGTTGCAGTTCCTATTTTAGTTATGTGATGGCTAATGACAATGTTTGTTGATGCAGATTTGAGAGTCCAGGACAATTGAAGAGGCACCACTTGAAGTATGAAAGTTACTGAACGTATAAGTCACACATGTTAGGTCTTGCTTGAATTAGATGTAGCTACATGTCTATCTTTTTCTTTCATAATCTGAAAGCCTATGCAAATGATATGTTAGATCAAAGTTCATCTGCTTGGTTACCCTGTGAGATGAAGAGTTTGTGTGCTTTGAATTAGTAAATTAATTCACCTTTTCTATCCAATGTATGTGTTGTACGGTCAAAAGGTTATTCATGGTACATATTTTTCATATTGTAATTGCATTTTTGAAATCTTTATTTTTTTCTGAGTTTTTTGGGATGTTTTTGGGTTACCGGGATTTATATCCCTGTGACATCCAAATGGTATCTAGGAATTTCTCCCCCTGTGGGATTCCTGTTACCCATCGGAAGAGGGATGTCATGTGCAAGGGAAGATTTTCCCTTGGGGGATGAAATCCACGTGTCTTTTGCTCCCAGCATCCAAAGGAGCCCTTAGTTGATCGTATCCATCCATCTCAAATCAATGGCCGCGATTCAATCGCACTTTAGAGTTCTTAGCTAGGCCGTGCTATGCGTGTAAATGGGCCAAATCCGGTGGTTGTCTAGTCATGGGCCTAAAGCCTTTTTCATTTTCTAGAATTTCAGGCGGTCAAAAACGATTTTACCAACGATTCATATATGAAGCGACGGTGAAAATTTTCAACAACGATTTCAGAAAAATGGCGATCGATCAAAATGGTGTTGGCAAAAATGATTTATATAGTGCTAGGAATTGAATATTCGGGTACAGAGGGAGTATATGTGTTAGTTCCTATATGTGATCTCTTAACTCTTTTTTTTATCAGGGATTGGGAAGCAGCTCGTCGCCCCCAGTGTTACAGTACCACCGAACGCGCACGCGTGCGTGTACCTGCAAAATTCTAGAAAAAATCTAGAAAAAAATGTATGACATTAGGGTTTGAACCCTAATAGGTAGTGTCCCACTAGACTACCCTACCACCAGACCACAGACCCTTTCATATGGTTGACCAGCCATGCATAATATATACCGGGATGCTGGTGCTATCTGTAATAGGATAGCTGTTTATTGAATTGTGTTGAGTGAAAGATCCCAGTCACATGCTGTAATAATATGCTACAAAATTGTCTGCGCCTTCGCAGTTAAGGCTGCTACAACTCTAAGAAACTCAACGAACACATGCAGACTTAATTGGAGCGCTTCATCAGTTTGCTCTCAGTTAGATTGTGAAGGTTGTTTGGTTAGATCAAGTACTGTATGTGACTTTATAAAAGCCTTGACAACAGGCTCAGGTTGCAGTGAATTCTTGGTTGAGACGATTAGTTGAACGAGAATAAATTGAGCGCTCGATTATTATTATTTTTTTGAAGCGAGTGAATGAGTGATTGAGTGATTGCTTTTTGCAAGGAAGTTACACCAAACCATGCATCGATCATTACAGAAAAGTAAAGACACTTACATAGTTACATCCATCCACGCATTAATTAGCTGCATCCGCAAAAAATGGACAGTGCGACTGAATGACTGAAACATGAATATATCCAATATATTGTATATATATACACATACAACATCTGACGGAGAATTAGCTAGCTATAGGCCACACAATTATTCATGCACACGTACTCACGTCATGACGCGACACACACACACACACAGTATGTAATAAGTTCAATATCAACATATATATTTGGATGATGTGGGCATTTATTTAGACCTGACCTTTGCTCCCACCTTCCCCTTTGAACCTCTCCCTGTTCTTCCTGATGAAATCTGCAGCCTGCTGGTTCACGTCGCCACTGATCCGCAACGGCGGCGGCGGCGGCGAAGGTATACCGTTCTTGACAAGCTCGAGATTCTCCACCCTCTCAACACGCACTTCACCTTCCACGACGCCCACGCGTGCACCATTGTTTCTGCCTCGCCACATCTTGGCTTAGCTTAATTAGCTTCTTCAGCAACTACTATATATATATACTGATCGAGCTGATGTGTTAAGTAATTTTTGCCTTGATCGATCGGGGGACCAGTGAGCAGCTGGTATTTATAGGCTCCAAATGCAAGTGCAACAACCCTGATGTGAACAAGGAGTAGCTAGAAGGTCGTCAGTCGTCAAAGTGGAGCAAGGCCACTGTGCATTGCAGACATATGCATGGCCGGTCAACAACAAATCAGCAAGTAAAGCCTAGCTGTGCCTGCCTGAACAAACCAATGCGCGCAGAAGTCCAAAAGAGTTTGGTTCGCGAATGACAGATCCAAATACTACTGGCTGCTGGCTGGCTTTGGATGGATGCCTTCCTCTTGGGGGAAATGTGCCTGTCGTGTTTCAGGCTTTCAGACATTGCGGCCACAAGCATCATCCAGGGACACAGTACTACAGTAGCTAGCTGCTGCCAGCTGATTTGATTTCCTAGCAAAAGGTAGGCGTGTGGTAATGGAAGTAGAGTCTGTATATAGTATATATGCATCATTGCTCCGATTCTTTTCAATTTTGGGATATGGTGATGAATCTATGAATCATGCATGTTTTTTTTCTTCCCTTGTGGTGTACAGTCGTGTATATATATGTGGCGTGCATTTTATTCAGTGTTTTTTAAGAAAACTCTCGAGTATATATGTTTAGTATTTTGACTAGAATAATCGAATTTTGTAATAAACTGTTTCGACGAAATCATTGGATTCGAATTTCAATTCTAGAACTCTACATACACAGATTCCTTTCTTTTTTTAAAAAAAAATCCTGCATATTTTAAATAAAAAATTGGATCTTTTTATATTCAGTTATTTAAAACTCCAGCAAAAAAAAAACTTGTGTAAATAGATTGATTTATGCAAGTTCTTTTTATAGGATAATATTAGCTGAAGTTCGTTCTGAGCACTGTGTCACAGAATAAAGAAAAGACACAAGGAGGGGTAGAAGATTCGTTTGTCGTGCAAGCGTTAAAGGTTAAAGGTTGTTGCTTTGGTTGTTATTGCCAAGAATGGATTGCACACAATTAATAATAGACTTTGCATATGTTTCTCTTTTCTTTATATTGTGTGTGCTATTTTTTACTTAATACACGACAACGCTATAACACTTAGCGGTGTGCAGCTCTAAGATTTCTAAATAAATGATACTAGAAGATACCCCAACACGTTGTTGCGGTTGAAGGCTCGTCGGTAATCGTCACCAGAGTAGTAATTGGCTGCTGTTGTTTTGCAAGAAGAAAGAAATGGTTGCTGTCGTTTTTAGTAAACTATGATAAAGATTATATTGGTCATTCAGTGTAATTGTGCACTGAATATATAGTTTATTATTTTCTCTTTTTCTTGTTTGTCTTGTGATGAGGAAATTGTGGCAACTTATTATTAAAATATTAACCAAGCATAATTTAGTAGTCTAATTTCTTTGTCATTTTGTAACATTAAGATTGATCAGGAGTTGATCCTGTAAAGGCAGCATGCAAACAAACAAAAGTAGTCTAGTTTATTTTATTTTTTTTCATTTTGTGAGGAAGTTGCACCAAATAATATTAACATCACACACACAAAAATCTGAAAGGAATTGAAGTTGCACCAATGCATGCAAATTATTATTTTTCGCTATATATAACAACATATATACAAATAAGATGATTCTACAAATATCTATACATACACTCGCAACAACGTTACTACTCATCGTTTAAGAAGACGAAACTTGCACACAACTAATGAGCTGACGTGCACGTCGTTCAATTCCATGCATGCATGCCCTGATCACGCTGCATATCCTCTACGGCATTTGGCCACCGTGGTCGCCGCCGGTGATCCCTCGCTGGAACGCCGCCCTGTTCCTCCGGATGAACTCCTCAGCTAGCTCGTCGATGTCTCGGTCTCGCACCGCCGCCACCTGCTCCTTTCCGTGCTGCCCCGCCAGCGGCGGCGCTGGTGGTTGGACGACGCCACCGCCCGCCACCGTCGTCGTCGTCGTCTTGGGCGACGGTATCCCGTTGATGACGATCTTCTCCACCCTCTCAACATGGACCTCACCGTCGGCAACCACACGTGGTGTACCTCGGCGCCACATCATCTCGATCGATCACTGTATTCTTGTAAGCCTCTCTGCTGCTGTACGTATTTATATCTCTTTTTGGTGGTGTTATTTATAGGCTCCGACGATCCACAACAGTCGTTGGGGATGGGGAAATAAAGCTGCTGATGCTTACGATCGCTGTACGTGCACCTCTCTCTAATCATGTCATGTGAACACAGATTCAGGTTGGTAGATGCCAAGATGGTTAGTCAGTTGACTAGCCAATACTTCAATTTTTTTTTAAAAAAAAAATGCAATTCTCATTTTGAGAAGACAAACCATTTTAAATTTAATTAAATATATATAAAAAAATACTAACATTTATACATTGTAGAATATATGCGTGTGTGTGCGCACGTGTCTGTGTGTGTCAATATGATGTATTCATGCCTATCCATCAGCTAATAATAACCAAACTTGCACACGTAATAACAAAGCTACACATATATGGTTGAATTCAATATAGAAATTTACAAGCTAGCTTAGTCACGAAGCTGATGATGAAAAGTCCAACAGAACAAGCCGGTTGGGTTTTCCTCCAGAGTGACAGATCGAAAGGAGCGGTTGGAAAGAAAATGCAGAATCACCAGACACCAGGTATGTATAGCCCAGCTCCAGCTGGGTAGGGAAAATATGTTGGATTTGTTCGATTATTCCTTCCTTCAATTCGTCGGGAGAGAATAAGAGTTTGTTTGGTACCGCTCATAACAGCTTTATGAGCTGTTTTTTTTTGTCAAGCACTTTTTTTCCAAAACAGCTTCACCCATGAAGTTGTTTTATTCCCTCTCTCACAAAACCATAAGCTAAGATGAAGCTGAAAAAAGTAGTTTTTCACAACTTACACCCTCATTTCTCTCTTCCAACCATGCATTAAGTTGTTGGTGAAGCTGTTTGTCAAACACTTTTTCCAAAACAGCTCAGCTTCACCTAGTAAGTTGCTCATAAAGCTATTTTCTAAAAAAACAACTTCACTAGTAAAGCTTAGTTGTACTGCCTCTGTCAATGAAAGAATCAATTCCTAGAATCCGTGTCAGTCAAACTTTTTAAACTTTGACTAACTTTATAGAAAAGATTAATAGTATTTATGATATAAAATGAACACATTATGAAAATATACTCTATGGTATATCTAATGATACGAATTTGAGATCATCAATCTTGATATTTTTTTCTAGAAATTCGGTCAAAGTTTAAAAAGTTTGACTTATGACAACTCTAGAAATCTATTTATTTGTGGACAGAGGGAGTACCAAACATGACTTAATAATATGTAGTACTGCTGGTGCCGGACCAGGACCTAGCTGTGTTTGTTTTCAGCTCTTCAGATTCAGACATTGCTGCGCAGCAGCGGAGCGTGCAATACTACTCCTACACGTACTAGAACGTCGGTCTACAGCGATATAGATATTGGTACCCGGTTTTTGTGTGCAGCTTTTTGAAAAAGAAGATATTCCATGTATACCATGTTTAGTAGCTTATTAGCTACGACTTTTCCTGGTCAAAGGATATGTATATATCAATCTAAACTTCGAGCATCATCAATGTCTTTTCACGTACCGAACAATGGAAGCTGACATTATATTGCTAATGTTTATCATCTTGAATTCATTCCGAATTATAAAGTGTTTTGACTTTTGTACTTAGATATATATATATATATATATATTGTGTCTAAATACATAGTAAAAGCAATATATCTAGAAAAGTCAAAATATTTTATAATTAAAATGAATGAGGTACTTGTCAACAAATCTTGAATAGTAATATCATGATAGTATATTTTTTATTTTCAATAATATTATACTCTCTCTTCATTTTAAATTATAAGATATTATTTTAGTATTTTTCTTTAGATATATAGTTTTTGTTAAATAAATACATATGCTATGCTAGATATATATAGTCAAAATAATATATGTAGAAAAAGTAAAATATCTTATAAATTGAAACCGGTAGATTTAGACGATTTGAAATCTTCAATCATCACGAGCTCTCTCCAACAAGACCAAGGTGGAGGCCAGACCTTGGATTTTGGCTTGAAACCCTTTTACATGAAGTGCTCTCCCCGTGTAGCGCTTTGTTTTACTAGGGCCGCCTTTAGCCGTTTTCCCTCTTCTATTCTACATGCCGCAGATTTCATGAAAGTTATAAACCAATTCATTGTTCATAATTTTGATTCAAGTGTATTAGCAGTGAGGGGATTAGTATCTGTTTCCCTCTACAAGGAATTGGTGTATCCAACATATCCCTCATCATGTATACTAGGTTTATCCAAACAACTTTTTTTTTTCTTTAGACTGTTTAGGCAACTACAACGCATGCAGCATCTAGTGTTAGGCTCAACGAAAAGCTATATACTCGATCGGTTCTAAATTAGGCCCCGGCCCCTTTGGCAGGGCTCCTCCAGCGGCTTCAAGAGCCGTTCTGTGCCAAACGAGATAAAATAAAACGGCTCCACCCAGGAAGCCCCTTAAATCGTGCTCTCACAGGCGTTTGAGGTGGGATGAAGCTAAAAATAATGGCTTCACCCGGCTTCACCTCATCCTACATGGCGTTCTGTGAGAGCATATTTTGAGAAACTTTGTATGTAGAGTTGTTTTGTCAAACGATTTATCATATGGCTCCAGCTTCACAGGTAGAGCCGTTCATGGAGCCGAAGTCTAAAATAATGGCTTCCTTAGTGAAGTGGAGCCGTGCCAAACGAGACCTTATAAGTCATTCCAGAAATATTAGAGAGTCAAAACATTTAAATTTTGATCAAAATCATAAAGAAAAACACAAAGATTTATATATGACACCAAATAGGTATACTATGAAAATAAAACTAATAAAAAAATCTAATAATACTTAGTTGATATCATAAATATTATTATATAAAATTGGTCAAACTTAAAAATTTTAACTCTTCAAAATTCTTAGAATGACTTATAATTTGGAACAGAGGGAGTATTAAATATAGACCTAAACGAGATGATGCTAATAACGTCTCACTGCAAGCAGTAGTACTGCCATATCATGCTTAGCTTTTACCCCACTTCTTTCATGCCAATCTCAACAACAATGCAACAATCTAGGGCGGAGCATTGGGCTAGGCCTTACTTACACATCTTCTTTTTGACTATTTGTTATCCAAGGTTGTTGTACTTTCTAGCCAGTTTTTTGAAAGGAAAAGGTCAAATTTACCTCCTCAAACTATTATCCCAATCTAATTTTCATCCTCGGTCTCTAAAACTAGACCTCTTACCCCCATAAACTTTTAAAACCGTCCAAATTACATTCCTACCTTGGTTTAGAGTGGTCTTGAAAGCAATTTTATCTTTTTTATTAGTTACAAAAATTTGGTAGATACTTGATAAAATTGCTAAACCACAAAAAATGTCTCTGTGCTTTTTATAAAATACCAAAAAAAAATCTAGAGGTAGATTGGGATATGTCAATTCCAAATAAAATATTTAGATCTCATGAAATATCTCTAAATGCTTTGGAAAACTAGATTTAGCTCTAGAAAATATACAAATATTCCAAAACATTCTAATCGGTGTATAAACATGTTTTCAAAATTCTGCATAGAAAAAAAAGATGCAACTAGAGCGAGAGTGCAACATACATTCATAAATCAATGTTTAATGCACTTATGATATGCATTTGTGCTAGTTTTCTATTATGTTTTTATTGCGATAAGTTTTTAAAACATATTTATACATAATTAGAATGTTATAGGGAATTTTCTAGATTTAGTCTGAACACTGTTTTTATTTTACTAGAGATAAATCTAATAATTTTCTAAAACATCTAGAGATATTTTCATGAGCTCTAATATTTTATTTGGATTTATCATATCTCATTCTATCTTCAAAAAAATTGGAATTTTTAAAAAATTTAAAATCCTAGGGTATATTTTGGGTGGTTTTAAAATCTTACCAAATATTTTATAAAAAATAACTAAAAATGATAGAACCTCCTTTAAAATCACTCCAAACCGGGGTAAGGATGTAATTTGAACACTTCTTAAAGTTGTGGGGATATAAAATATATAATGTTCGAATTTGAAGAGGTGGAATAGACTTTTTCGAGATCACGAGCGCACTGTACTAATCGGCCCAGTCCAGTGTCACATTGGTGTGTCCCGTGTAGGATGACGGCCCAGTCCGTACAAGTTTTGGTGGTGGTGTTTCCTGTCACCGTCACCATTGCCAACTCGAGAAACCCTGTCGGCCTGCCCGCCTGCCCTTCCCAAAGCCTCTAAACGGAAACCGCCGCCGCCGCCGCGTCAACCTCCCGTGCGCGCTCACATCTCAAAAGGGGCGGCAGAACAGAAAGCCCACCCATTCGCCGATGGCTGACGCGGCGGCGCAGGACACCACCGAGCAGCGGCTGCTCCACCTGAAGCTCGCGTTCCTCGCCGGGGAGCCTCCCGCCTGCGTGCTCGCACTCGCCAGGTACGCGCGCCGCCGCCGGCAGTCAAAATCGCAACGGTACCCAGAAATCTCCCGCTCTGCGGCGCCGGTTTTTTTGAGTGATTCGTGGTTCGGAAAGCGGTGGATATATTGGTGATAGCTAGTTTGGCTGGTAATTGGCCTCCAATGTTAGGCATATAAAGTCGATATCTAGGTGACCTGCTGTCTTGCAATTGTATTGCTGGTGGCTAGTTTGGTTGGTCATTGTCCTCCAATGTTAGGCATGTTCGTATAATAATAATAATAATAAATTAGGCCATGTTCAGATTCCCAAATATCCCCAAATATTTTGCATAGTAACCATCACATCGAATCTTTAGACACATGCATGAAACATTAAATATAAGTAAAAATAATAATTAATTGTACTTTTAGTTTGTTCATGTCGAGACGAATCTTTTGAGTCTAGTTAGTCCATGTTTGGGTAAAGTTTGTCAAATAACAACGAAAGTGCTACAGTAACTTTTCACCACAGATTTCGCGAACTGAACAAGGCCTTAATAACAATGACTTCATCATTGACCATCGTATGGTTCCAGGCGTACGGGTGAAGTGTCATGCTTTCTGTTTGGTATAATATTCCCCTATTATTAGCTCCAATTCTCTGATGGAGTGATCCTGGTGAGAAGCAGGGCGGAGAGCAGATGGGAAGTGATTCTGATGGGGATTAGATAGGGAATAATGAGGAACATGTTTTTTAGCCCCTAGGATCCACTGTAAATGCACATCGGAATCTAATATCTATGGGCATGTTTGGATGCACCAACTAAACTTTAGATAGCTAAATTTATCTGCTAGACATTCAAACAACTCAGCTAATGTTTAGCTAGGTTTAGTTGTTCCAACTTAGCTAAAGCTAGCTAAAATTTAGCTGAGTCTATTAGCTGAAGCATCCAAACACTCTGCTAAAGTTTAGCTAAGAAACTTTTAGCTGACTAAAATTTTATATTGAAGTTTTAGCTAACTAAATTTTGGTTGGGTACATCCAAACAGGCCCTATATATGGTTTTTGTGTGTTTGAGAAAGCGCTCCTTGGAGCACTGCTAAACTGCCCCTAATCGCTCCATCAACTTCACATAGCTGTGACCATGCCACAAGTTTTGAGTAAATTTTTACAGCGACTAATTAGTTAACCATGAAAATGTCATGCAGACCTCTGAATTTTTTTCAAGCACATACTGTAGCAGTCTAGCTCGTATTCTTTTTTTTCCCACCACGGACGAATCAAAATTCATTTCTCAAGAGCAACGAAATTACAATAGTTTGCAAAAACAAAACAAAAACTTCCCCAACCTAAGAGACTGACCAGATGGAATGAACACAAAGGATTCATCCAACCAGTAACAAAGTTCCACCATAAAAACCATACAGTTTACCCAAACGATAATGCCAACAGAACATAAAACGGTTTTAACCACTATCCAAGCTGCAACACTTATTACACACCCAAATTGGCGAAACAGCACATAGGCTGGACCCTAGCTCGTATTCATTGAGAGGAAGATGCAAACCTTGATTTAGGAGAAATATATGGCACTGCTATGAACCACGCATAAATTTCCTACAAGTTCAAAGAAGAAATATATCAGAAGCTCTATGTTGGTTCATATTTATGTAAGGTTTTATTTTATTTGCAGAGAAGCTGGGGGAGGTTCTATCACACCACATGTCCAAAAAATTATTTTGGAGACTTGCAGTGGCTCAAACGTAAATGATTTATTTTCTTGTTGTCTTGAAAAATTTGCTCAACTAATACAAATAAGATATATATTTGTTTTCACAATTGAAGGAATATATAATTTATTTCAGAAAGAAAATCACTAATATAGTGTTATTTAAGTTTCTGTTAATATGTATGTTGACATCGTTGTATTGGTGCAGGTAGAGAGATGCCAAGACTATACTTATACAACAGTTATTTTAAAAAAGATTCTATCTGAGGTTGAATTATCTTCAAATGTTGTGATTGATGAACTTTATGAGGAATTTTCTCAACGTATGTTGTATAAAGCAGTATGTAGATTTTATCTATACTGTATCTCAATAGTTGATAATCGTTGACACTATCATAAAATAACTTTTTGTTGCATGCAGAAAGATTCATTATTAAACAAGACAGATCATATTTATAAAGAAATATCTTTTCTCTCTTCTACACGTAAGTTGTCAATTTGAACTATTTATATTCTTCATGTATTATATCATAATTATATTATTAATTATAAAAATCTATAGTGACAGCCCGTTTTATATATGTAGATAATAATATTTCTTCAAAGCTAGTAAGTGTCATTGCTCGACTATCATGTTCTTCTAATATGCTTGAAGGTGATACAGGGTACGACATCATTAAACACTCTAACATAAGGTGGTCAGATAATTTACCATATTACTTTCATATATTATTTTGATATTGTGATATTTTACAATTTCAGGTGTTCTCTTTGGCCATCAAGCCTATTCTTGTCTGAATTTATTCTTTCATACCCTAAAATTTTCTCCACAAAGTGTTGCTTTGAGGTAAGTGATTAATTTTACTAGTAGTGTGAGATGCATTACCAGTATAACCTCATGTAAGAAAGTTTATGAAAATATGTTAGCACATGCTCCAATAATTAAGTTCTATCAAATATTCAAATAATAATGCAAATATATTTTGGTCTATTTTTGTTTGTTATAGGGCTAACTAGAATTTAGTACGATGACCAATATTGAGTAAAATTCACCGCCGGTCCCTAAACTTGGCCGGTGGTGTCATCCCGGTCCCTGAACTTATAAAGTGATATCTGGAGGTCCCTAAACTTGGTCGTTGGTATCATCCCAGTCCCTAAACTTATAAGGTGATCACCATTGGGCCCTAAACTTAGTCAGCAGTGTCATTCCAGTCCTTAAACTTGGCTTTGAGTCTCATCTGGGTCATCAAAACCGTGCGATTTAAAAACTTAATATAAAAAAATTCATAACTTTTTTATACAATCTCGGATGAAGACAAATTTTATATCAAAATTGTAGCCATCAACACGATGTACAAACTTTGTAGATGAAACTTTTTTGAATTAAAACTGTTTAGAGTCCCAAAATATTATTTTAAGTTTTTTGAATCAAAATCTACAAACTTAAAATGATATTTTGGGACTCTAAACAATTTTAATTCAAAAACGTTTCAACTACAAAGTTGTAGATCGCATCGAGAGCTACAATTTTGATATACAATTTGTCTTCATTAGAGTTTGTATAAAAAAGTTATGATTTTTTTATATTAAGTTTTTAAATCGCCCGATTTTGACCCGGATGAGACTCAAAGCCAAGTTTAAGGACTGGAATGACACCGCTAACCAAGTTTAGGGACCAGTGATGATCACCTTACAAGTTTAGGGACTGAGATGACACCAGCGACTAAGTTTAGGGACTTTCAGATATTACTTTATAAGTTCAGGGACCGGGATGACACCACCGGCCAAGTTTAGGGACCGACGGTGAATTTTACTCACCAATATTTGTATGTGTCGTTATATGCTCCGTGCACCAGATTTGATCCTGTATTCGTGAACATGTGTTAAAATTATGTATCCTCATGAAACTAATTTCTTATTCCTTTCATAATTTATAGTAGTACATGATATCTCTGGCCAGCTACCTAAGGAATACACTTGTTGTTTATGTGCAAAATTACCTAGATTTTTTTTTGCACGAATAGTTAGGTGTTTTTCTTTGCACTTGAGGAATATTCTCAGATTTTTTTTAGTTGTGGTTATTGCTCTAACGTTTGCATGACAAGCAGCTAGGTTCCGGTGTTGGTTTGGTGGGCATTTGTCTTAATTCTGTCGGTGCCTCTAAGGTATACAAGTCTATCCATTTGAATGTCATATCCTCCATGCTTGAAAAAGTGAATCGTGTATGACTTCCTAACTTTGTGAAGTGGGTGCTTATGTACTATTTAACTGCTTAATTTGGAGCTAAGAGCGGTAGCCGGTAATTACAGATGAATCGTTCAGTTCGATTATGTTCACAAGTTTCTTCTGAAAATCAAAAGATTAATTATAATTTAATATATGTGTCATGTGGAATTCATTAATATGCAGGTTATTCTTACCGATGGTGACCCATGTACACTCAGAAACATGAAGGAAAATATGGAACTGAATAACTTATGCATTGAGCAGGAAGATTCTAGAGTGCTAAAAGAAAGCAAGAATAAGGTCGGTTAGTTTCCTTGCATAACTCATAGTATTGTGTGCAGATGGTTTCTCTGTTACATAATCTGGCATTCAACAGTTCATTCATATGGCGCTCCTTGAGCATTGGTTAAATGCGTTATTAGATCTAACTTGGTGATAATGCATTGTGGCATGCAGGTAGAGTGCAAATATCTTTCTTGGGAAGAAGTATCTGAAAGCGATTTATGGGGCTACCATCCAGACGTAGTGTGAGTATAGAAATATATTTTTGCAATATTTCTTTGTATGCTTGTACACACAATCATAATCATGGGAACCCAGAACCATGCTATTCATCTAAAATTGGATTCCTAGTGTTTCAAATAGCCCTGGTAAACTGCGTCTTGTTTGAGTAAGATACTCAAGACTGGTAATAAAATTATAGCTATTTAGAGCATAGATATGGAGAAGCATCTGTAGAAGTTGTGATGAAAAGTGATGCTCGCTATGAATTTCTAGCAATATTTGTGATCAGTGAAGTGATTCACACAGATCAAATTTCAGTAGCATAGTGTTCCAATCAGAATTTTTCAAGGACTTCTCAGTGTGGCCTTTGTGTATTCTTAGCTCAGTTGCTATTTCTACATTTTGCTATTAAATTGTGTTAACCATTCATTCAACAACTGTTTAGACGTGACAAGAGTATTAGTTGTCCATTCACTGTTTGGGTAGTACTTGCTGGGACTCAAATAAATCTTGTGTTGTGGAGGTAGCGGTATCCCAACCCTGCTAGAGGCAGCGAATACATTGTGAACTACAGTAGCCTGTTTAGTGAGATAAAAAATTAACCTCGTAGAGTGGGTAACATGACGTGTCACTGCTGTTCATGCCTTCCTCTCTTTCATCTAAACACTTTCTTTTGCCAGTCTTGGTGCAGATATTATTTACGATCCGGTTTGTGTGCCACACCTTGTTCGCGTACTCTCAATGCTGTTAAGACGCGACCGTAGAAAAGCGGAAAACAACGGAACATCTTGTGATGAATATGAAACGGAGGCTCCGGCAGCCTATATTGCCACGGTGGTTCGAAATCCAGAGACTTTCAACTGCTTTGCCAAAGCAGCTGCCGACACAAAGTTGTCTGTTTTGAATATTACCAGTAGTGCGGCTCCTTCGAAATTTCTCCCTTACATGCTGTCTTATGATAGATCTAGTGTGCAGCTTCTTAAAATTACATTGTTGTCATAGAACATCGATAAAAGTTGATGTGCTTCAAGTATTTGTCATTACGGATCTCATTGTAAACATTGTTGTCATAGAACATCGACAAAAGTTGATGTGCTTCAACGATTTGTCATTACGAATCTCATTGCAAGGGTAGCAACCATGTCATTTGTATTTCCTAGTTCTTTCCTACTCTGCTTCTACGGAGGATGTAATAAGTGACTCGAGCTATTGTTTTCTCTCCTAATTATACAAACACATTGAAATTACTTTTTGAAAGTTCCAATATACGTCAGGATTCAACCAGGCATCAAACAGTTACTAAAGAAAAGAAGAAGAAAAAGCAGTGCAGCAGCTAGCTAGGTAGATAAAAAAAATATAAATAAGCTCTGGGCATTAGATTATCCAATGTTCAGAGAAGTAAAATTCATCTTTCACAATATACACTGAGTTACCTGCAAAATTCTGTACAATTTACAACTTGGCTCATTTTCTACAAGATCAATGAGAAACTATAATATATTCATGATTTCGGCAGGCCGAACTTGGTCCTACAGAAGCAGTACTGCAGCAATACTACACTCCTGAACCACAGGTGAGTATATCACAAGTGGGTCGACAAACCTATAAAAATTATGATAACTGCTCAAGTGCTCATGCAAACTTCAGCGCAGTGATTGCCAAGAGAGTTAATGCCCTGAAGAGAATTTCGTTCACGCTTTTTTCTATTTTCACTGCGACCTCATCATCCTCGATATCCATGTTACTTCGGCTTCTGAAAATGCTGGCAATGGTATCACGCAGTCCATGGACTGCCCAGGATAGCCAAAAGAGTCCGAATCCAACACTGGTGCTAAGCAGTCGAGCTGAAGCAAAAGGAGTCTTCATGCCAGTAGCCATCTTGCACATAACTGACAGAAGAATAGCCAATCCAGTTCCAGCTATGCCAATAGAGCACTGCGTCAAAAGTTCAGTGATCTCCGGACCAGCCTTTTTCAGTAAGAGGATTGTCGAGCTGCTTTTGTCCTTGTCCAGTAGGATGGATAAAATAGCTTCACTAGCATGTATGTAGTTTCTCTGATACGAGTCACGTTCTTTAATGTTTTTCACTTTATGTTTCTTCTTTGACAAAGATTTTGAGTTCACATCAGTACTGCACATTTTTTAAAACAAAAGGCATATTAATATCTTGATTGTCCAAAAAGGTGAAAACAACAATATAAATGTAGCACAACATAAAGTCAAATGTCCAAATGTTCTTGCACCTGCATGTAAATTTAAAGAATTCATTCCGAACATTACAGATTAAGGTTAAATGAAGACCTTCCAATTAAGGCTTTGTTTGGCTGTATACAAATACACCCCAATCCACGTAGGTTGAAGTGGATTGAAGTGTAAACTAAATTTCATCTCAATCCGTCCCAAACCATGTGGGTTGAATTGTATTTGGATGTAGCCAAACAAACCCTAAAGGTCTTTCATGCATGGACACATGGTTAGCCCCAAAATGATGCATTACACGTACTTACGGCATAGAGACAAAACTTTATAACCACTTAAGAATGTTCAGATAACAACATGCCCCTCTGCTTAGTGTTTGCTAACTTTCATAGGAACTTTCTAAATTATAACATGCAGAATAAAAATAGTTCTAAAAAAATGCCTACTACTATTAGAATCAGAAACTACTATAGGATCTATGCTGTGCTGCCAATTGGCATAATATTAAGCACTGTACTCAGTATCGAAACTTTTAAAATAAGTGGAATGAGAAAATAGCATGGGAGATGCCATAACTAATAATGTTTGAAAGCAACAACATGAAGTAACATATGCCTGAACATAAAAAGGAATAAAAAAGAATGCAGTACCTTTTCGAAACATCAGCCACTGTGCCTGTTAATTTTGAATTGGATACTTGGCTCTTAGCCCGAGAACGCCTTTTCCTATTTAGCAAAAAGAAACATGTCATATAAATGCGATAAATGGAAATGTACTGGCAATAATAATTAATAATACATAAATGAACCATAAAATTTAAATATGACAAGTAGACAAACAGTGAACATCATTTCTAACTTATAAACAAATCATTGGCATAGAAACTACATCTTCTATGTTGAAGGGTAACTTAAGAGACTTCCATTCCACGCATTTCTTTCTACCTAGCTATGCATTGCTACTATTCATGCTTCTTGCCTGTTAACCATGCAAAAAGATCCAGTTTTGTACTCATCCATGGGTCCTTAGAAGATATTGGATATACTATGCATCATTATATCCTATTAATCCCATGCGGATCTCAACAAAGATTTAGAATACAGCATCTTGCTCTCAGCTACCTGATTCATGTCTTTTAATGAACAAGCTAGTTCCAACATTAATACTTAACAGAAAAATAATTTTTTCCACATATCAGAGCAAAGTCACATAGAATGATTTGAGTTTGCAATCTTACTGACATTATGTGCGCTTAAGTCATTAGGCGACCCTTAAGTAGCAATTCAGAGATAAACATTCAGTAATCATGCTTTGCAGTATTACCTCTCAAAATATGGAACAAGAAATGCAGCCTTACAGCCACCTGTTTCTCGTTTAGACATGTTGAACTCCAGGAAAACTGAGAGCAAGTCTATCATCTCATCACCATTGCCAGCAAATAGGACCCGGCCATTTTGATCAATAGTAAGAACAGCGCCTTGGGACTGAACGAAGTGCAGAAGAGGATCAGGGATGACAAGTTCTTTCTCTGGCAGATAGTGTTGGGGCTCATTCAACACCAATTCAGAGATTGATAACTTATCATCCGGCATATATGGCTGAGTTCCCATGTTTATTGCTAGGGTCTGTTGCCCTGTGAATTCAGCTAGCAAGGATTCATCAAGTTCCTTCACATCAGACCCTGACATCAGAAATTTGAGAAGTTTCTCTTGCCTTGCACACTGCTCAGCGATCCCATTCCCAAGGCTAAGTTGAACTGAGTCAGGGTGAGAATCTGTTCCAAAGCATTAACATGAAACATGAGATGATTGGATCCATCCATCAGATGTTGTGAAAGATAACCATGAACACGTAACTCACAAATTCTAGATTGTGGAACATAGCATCCTACTGATGTTGGTGTTCAAGGTTAAGCATGCATAGAATGAAACCAACTGATGTAGAGGCTGGAACCCCATCCCATTATCTTATCTTAAAAAAAAAAGAATGAAACAAACTGCAGGTTCACCCCTTTTTTTGGCAAACATGGAAGGTGCCATGGATGTGTGAATAAATGTTCTAACCTAGCCCCTTATGAACTTTGATGAAATCAACTTTCTTTGCATCAGATACTAACCCACATCACTTCACTTTATTCTAAAAGTCCTAGGATCCTAAGCTGAAGCTGAGACATTCGTAGCACTCAATCGTGAAAGAGGTAAGTAAAGTGGCAGATAAGATAACATGAAAGAGAAGCCATCATCAACAATACGAGGCGTGCAGATCGAAATGAACGAACCTTGCACGTCGATGAGCGTGGCCGTGTCGGGCATCACCAAGGCCTGGTAGGCGGCCGGGAGTGCCTGTCCCTGATGGGCGCCGGGCACGACCATCTGCACGGGCTGGCCCTGGTGGTGGAGCGGGTGCTGCTGCAGCGGCGCGCAGAGCTGCACGCCGGCGTCCTGCGGCCTCTTTCCCTGGAGAGGAAGCACGCCATGGAGCTCCTGTCCACCGTGACACGACGAATCCGTCAGCCACAGCGAGCAAAAACAATCATCCGAAATGTGAATTTTCACTTGTTGGGGCCTTGGTGTGTGTGTGTGTGGTGGGTGGGGTGGGGGGGGGCAGCCCTGTTTGGGGGCTAGAGCCGCGTACCTTAGACGGCGGGAGGACGACGGGGGAGGCGGAGGCGACGGCGAGGAGGGACAGGTCCCCCACCATAGATCGATCCCTGCTAGGCGGCCGCGGCGAGAGGCGCGAGAGGATGTGAGCGGGCGGGCGTGCGGCGCGCGCGGGGCGAGGGGGAGGAGGATATAAGCGGGTGTTACCGGGGGCGAACGGGTGGAGTGGAGGCGGCGACGCCGGTGCGGCGTGGAGCGACGGTGGCGTGGGGAAAAAACGGGCGATTTTTGCCCGGCATGCGGCGGTGGAAAACGAGCAGCGACTTTGGGGAATTTTCGACCGGGCGTGCGGGGCGGGCGGACCGAGCTACTCCCTCCGACCCTTTCTTCCCTTTCCGACAAACAATTTTGATTAATTATATATTAAAAAATATTAGTAATTCATAATTAGTATCATTAGAAAGATTTTTAAATCTAATTTTTTAATAAATTTTTTTAAAAGATTTAAATGTTAGACGTATTTTCTATAAATTGAGTCATGTTCCACGCATGCCACGGCGACGTTACTCCGTAGGTGTTTTTCCTTTTCTTTTTTTTTCTTATTTTGTTGTGGTGCGCGAGGAAGATTCGGGAATCGGGACCACACTTGAGCGTGGGGCCCGTCTGGTGGGCCGCGGCCCGTGGGTTTGCGCGGCCGCAGTGGACGGTGGACCACCAGTCCACCACCTCCCGCGGCGTCTGATATTTTTGTCCCTCCTCTCTCCCGGCCCAGGTCACGACGACATTTCCAGCCTACGAGGGTCGAGGGGGAGAGGAGATCCGGAACGAAGATGAGAACCACAAGGACTAGATTGTGACAGTGACACGCGGGTCCCACATCGAAGACGGCGCGACGAGGCCAACCGGAGTCAGCTTCACGAGCAGCCTAGTAAGCCCAAAAAAGGCCCAGTACCGTACTAATGTAGCCTAACTTGGGTTTTTTTTTTCTTTTGCTGAATGGAAAATAAAAAGAGAGAGAGACGGCGAGTTTCCCGCGGTTTCCCGCGCGCGCGCCCCCAAATTCCCGCCAGAAGCCGCGCCCCTGCAGAGAATTGAGCGCGCCGCAACCGCCGCCGCGCGCCGAGTAGTCGGCATCGCCACCCGAGCCACCAGCGAGAGGGACACAACACGAGGGGAACGCGACGAGCATGTCCTCCTGGGACGAGGACGACGACTCGGCGGCGGCGGCGGCCACGGACGTCGAGCTGCTGAAGCGGGCGTGGCGCAACGAGAAGGCCGCGCCGGAGATCCTCCGCTTCGACTCGCCCCTCGTGTCCCGCGTCCGCGAGCAGATCCAGCTCCTCGTACGCTTCTCCCTCTCCGTCTTTGTTCTCGGTCGCGTTCCTCCACTCCACCCCCCCTCCTGCCTCCATCTCTTCGCCGCGAGCGCTCGGGTTACTGATTACGGTTCTGGATCTGACCGGGGGTGTCCCTCTCCCGGCGTCGTGTCGTGTCGTTTCCAGGAGGAGACGCTCGACGACTACGCCGACAGCGGCGTCGACGACCTGGTGGTCTCGCTCTACCAGATGGACCTCGACCGCACGCTCTTCCTCCTCCGCTCCTACCTCCGCCTCCGCCTGCAGAAGGTATACTGTTTGTTCGTGCGGCTGTCATGTTTGTTCGTGCGGCTGCCATGCCTACAGTGAACCAAAAATTAAAACTGTTGCGCCAATCTGATCGCGCTGCCTGCTGGTGTGGCTGCTGTAGATCGAGAGGTACACGATGCATATCTCCAGGTCCGACGACCTCCTCAGCCGCCTGTCGCAGCAGGAGCGCCGCTTCGCCAGGAGGTACCTTCTGAGTTCTGACTGGGGTCATTTCTGTCACAATCGTTTGTGCTACCTTGTGAAATTAACCGCGGTTCTGAGTTCTGATGGGGGATGGATTTCTCGTGTCTGCTCTGTCACAAGTTGCGCGGAGATCATGGAGAAGCATCTGGAGCAGTCGGTGCTGTCCAAGCTCCCCTACGGGTATGACTCGGTTACCAGGCAGTCGTTGTCCAGCACTGAGGATGACATGGGTAATAGCACCCTCCACTTGATCTCCCAAATTACCGTGTTCCTTGTTTTGTTGCCACTGTTATTGCACACTGAGGATGACCTGGGTAATAGCGCCCTCCACTTGATCCAAATTACCATGTTCCTTGTTTTATTGCTACTGTTACTGCTATACTGTTCTTGTTGTCTGCAGCTTCAGTCATGAGTAAGCCTGTATAGTTGGTACAAACTTTTGCCGTTTCATTTCAAGTGGGCGGCCTGTCATGTATCCTTGGCCTTGGGGACTGTGATCGTTAGTTGCGCTCAAAAGTCGAGTTCCTGCATAACAAATTTTAGTTGGCAAATTAATCACAGCTTTAGTACAAGGATGCAGTTTTTATGTGATGGTTCTGGTTACCTACCACGTCTTAGACTTCTGTCCCCTAATTATGAACATGATGATTTGATAGTTGTCTAATTTGAAACTTTGGACGTTCCCACACCAATCAGGCTGATTTATGTCCCTCCTAGCAGTGTGATTTTTAACTTATTGTCCTCTTCCATGGATGCATAGAGGTTATGCTATTGCAGCCTATCTTCAAGATTTGCCAAGTTTTTTTTCCCTTCTCTCCAGCTTGGGTATTTATCAAATTTGAGGAGATCAACCTATCTGAAAAGGCCCACCACTGATTAGTACTGAATAAAGGCAATGGCTAAGCAACCTTAGCTTCTCCTTTTTAGACTAGCCTTTAGCTTCACTTTTAGACAAAGGTTCAAGAGTAAATAAGGCTCTTAAAGCATGCTTTTCTACATTGGTAACAGCTGCAGGGGCATATTTATGCACGATTCATTCACATGCTTCTTAACTCTGAAAAATAGTGAATGCTTTAGAATTTTTATATTGCTAAAGACTAAAGATGTGCAGCAAATGTGCTTTTACCTTTTAGGACATGTATGTGTTCATGTAATCGGCCACTAGCAACCATCCATCTGATTCAGTTTCCATATGCCTCTTTCAGTGCCAGAGCCTCAGCTTGACACCTTTGTCTTCTGCAAGACCAAGAGCGACGTAGGTGCATTCCAGCTAGATGACATGTAAGTGCCCAAACACACATCCAACTCCTGCTTTGCACCCTTTCAAGCACTGCTGACCTTGATGCTTCCTTCCTTGAAGAGGAGAGGAGGTTGTGGATTTGGTTGCCGATGACTTGTATGTTCTTCGGTACAAGTCCATCAAGGGACTCGTTGAGGGTGGCAGGATCGACCTCATCTGATATCAATGACCGCAAGTAAACATATCATGGACCTTTTGGTCCAAGATTCTTCCCAATTCATGGAAATTAAGCAATCAAGGGAAGAAAAATGATAAGCACCGTCGCGAAAATGACCACAACTGAAAGTCGCTGTCTATGTGTCATTGGCATGTGGCTTAGAGGCTTCCTATGTATTTTGTAATTTGTACATGATTTGTGATGGTATTGAACTTAGTTTATCTACTCTACTTATTTTTGTACTCCATTTATAAATGAAGATCAGAGTCATGTAATTGTGGATTCCCTGCTTAACACTATCGATGGCACCTATAACTTCAGGTGTTTATAGTTTGTGGCACAGATATCTGCAGAGTAACCTCGCCCAAAAAAATAGGAATGGAGATCGGAGACACCATATGTACCCTTAACAATTTTTTTATAAAAGTGAAGAAATGGTGACTGACGAGATATGTACTATGTTTTGTTGACGCAAAGAAACATTTTTTCCCCTTGTTCACCTGGATTCAGATTTCAGAAAATTAGGTGCTTGAAAAGACGTGGCACATAACGTTTTTCCTTTTGAGATTCTACTTTTGAAACGATGAAGCGTCAGGTGAAATAACTTTTGTCAAATCATAATGTGCCATACGTCCTATAGTTTGACATTAGCACGTCAAATTTGATAACTGTTTTTTAATCACGCATGGTCGGACGGAGAGAGTAGATATGATGTATTAGAAGAAGAGAAAGTTGCATTGGAAGTGAGAGTGTTAAGTATTTTGGACAAATATATTTTTCTAAGGGATGTTAGCACATTAAAATCTAAATGCATATGCAATGAGTTAGAGTTTCTAGTGGCACTTTGGCAACTCTATTTTACAAACGAGTTTCACCCCTTTTTCATAATACGGCTATGAATCGTAAACGTGGTTATACTCTCTATAGTGTCTTAACCACCAAAAAATGGCTCATATCAATTATATCTTTGTCTTAAGCCCATTTTGTTTTTCTCTTTCTTTTTTCCATGTCGGAGCAAATATTCCACCATCACTTGGCTATCACCATCATCTAGCTCAATCATTTGTTGTGTATCAACCTATCTCATATAGCACTTATAACAAAAAGTTAGTACACTTAGGTTTAATCAATTATCTAAAACCAAACTAAGTCTTTCATCCACTGATCATGGGATGAGTCGCTCAACCTCAGGTTTATCCTCTCATAATCGACCAGGCCAGCAGGGACCTTGACCGGACTCCTCAAGTTCGAGGTCAACCCCGTCATAGCGGGAAAGGCGGACCGTCCGTCCAGGGTGGTCACCTGCTGACCTACTCACACTATTTCCACAATGCCCTTCGGGCCACTAGGGGCAAGAATGGACGCAACGATGAGCCCAAAGCCGCACATAATAGTTGATGAACCATCGTCAATTCGTCATTCCCATGGTACCACCATGACAGGTCATGCCTTGGTGCGAGGAGCAAGAACGCAACAACCCTGCTCATACATATCTATATGAGCAGGTGATCAAAGCCCTAGTTTGGTTTTTGGATCATTGATGAAATCTAACTATACTAATCATGTCATGAAGTGTGATATGAGATAGATCGGTACACACGAGCGATGGAGCTAGATGGATGGTGATAGCCAAGTGACGGTTGATCAAGTGCTCCAACTTAAAAAAGAAGAAAGAGAAAATACAAAATGGACTCAAGGCAAAGATATATCTGATAGGGTCATTTTGTTTTGATGGTTAAGACATTGTAGAAAGTGTGACCATATTTAGAATTGATAGTTGTACTATAGAGAGGGGTGAAACTCGTGTATGGAATGTGGCTATCAAAGTGCTAATAGATAATCAACTCATTGCATATGCATTTGGATTCTATTGTGCTAACATACCTTGGAAAATATGTTTGTGAAATGCAAACTTACATGCACAAGTGTTGAAAACTTCATAGAATTAACACATTTGTACAAGGGATAAAGTGGAGACAAAGAAGAGTCACTGGGGTGACGAGACATGTCCGATCAATGACCCGGGAGCTGGTAATATGCCTAGCATGATTGGACGCGTGCATCTGGTGCACTGTTCACCGTCGGGCGGGTAGAAGGAGCAAGGCTCAATCGGACGCTGAAACCTCTCTATGTTGGATCAAACGTTGCGGGCTGACGAGTCCGGTAGTTCGAGCAGTGTGTTCGGTCATTCGCTAAGCACTCGTGCACACATGTAGTTGTTGGTGTGTGACGGCTATATTCATACGGTCGGGGCACATGACCGTTCGAGGGCGATCGGATGCGTCCGATCAGTGCTAGCGCGTTCGGTCGATGCACAATCAACACATTAAGGGGCCGACGGGTATGTGCAAGACTCATTTTGCCATTAAGTTATGTAATCATTTTTGTTTAAGTATTGTTGTAGAATTTTTATAGGCTATTCACCCCCTCTAGCTATTTAGAACCTTTCAGCAGGGACAAGACACATGAGACTCACCAGCTACGACTCAACTACGATTCCCCCCTCCCCTCGGGCCCTCGACTACTCGGGTCAGGGGAACCTTTTCTCTCTATTGTAACCTAGCCCCCAGAGCTAGGCTTCCCAAGGGCCGAACGATCCACAAAATTGATTCCTACTATCTTGAATTTCTAGCTTTACGAACCCCTATTGTAAGCCCTCACTTGAACCGAGGAACATGAATGAGAGATGAGTGTTATTTGCATGTCGAAACAACATTTTGTGCCAATAAAATACAATGCAATATCTTAAAATGAAATGATAATTATAAATTTCAAAGATATCTGTCCTTAGTCTAGGTGGACCCAAACCCTACTCTGGTGATGTCCCGGAGGTCTGAAAACCTCTTGAAGATATGAAAGGACAGCCTCTGGAGGCCTCTCAAGGCTATTTGTTAATATATCATGATATTATACTCAATACTTGTCATCAGAATAACACTAAATAGAGGCGTAGAAACAACTCATACAATGTATTAGAGCAATTTTAAGAGACTATTTATTTCTTTTATAATTTATAGGAATATAGATTTTGGTGGAAAATTACCCTCCACTAGCTTCTTTGATTGGATCTCTAAATATATATATCCTCTGTTTCAGATTTCCTTTTCTCACTAGCTAATTAAAGATGAATTGCAAGGATGAATATAGAAATCGATTTTTATTTAAATGACTCTTTAAATGATAATTTTTTTTCTCGAATATGCACGAGTGTGCATATCATTGCATTAAGAAAGGAATAAGCATAAAGTAAGTACAAAAGGTCAGCCGAAGCTGGAGAACTCGACGCTGCACGAGTGTGCATATCATTGCATTAAGAAAGGAATAAGCATAAAGTAAGTACAAAAGGTCAGCCGAAGCTGGAGTACAAAAGGTCGCTCATCATAATTAAACAACCTGTGTATTATTTTACAGTGAATCAAATCAGATGAGATAAACAAAGAAGACGGTGTTGGCCTTGGTCAATTTAATTTCTTGATCAAGCCGTAACGTCACACCTGTCGTAATCTCGTTCCGTCCTGTGGTTTCCCATCTCCATCTCCTCGTCAAATTTGTCAATTGGTAGCGGGAAAGTAGCTAGGCTAGCTAGGGCTTGTTGCAGTCCCAACCCTTGAAACTGCGTCTAGTTTCTATAGACGACAGATCAACAAAAAACTAGCTTTAAAATCATCCAACATATTCAAGACAAATTTATTTATATAATTTTTACATCTCTAAACTCAATAATTTAAAACTAATTCATGATTTATATTCTCAATGTTTGACTTAAGCCTAATCCAAAACGACACCTTTTACCAATATTAGAGAGTATGACGGTGTAATTAGTTTATTTTTAATAGACTAAATTAGTGCCGCAACATTCGATATGACACGACTTAAAATTTTGTCGGAGAAACAAACACCCCGTGCTTACATGACGTAATTTTGCCGGCGAAACAAACACCGCATGCCAGATCACATTTTCTGCTTACCTGGCGTATAATCAATTCTATGGAAACTACGCGTTAGGATTGACCTTATGTCATGCATAGAGTCCATCGCTTGTATGGTCATGGTCATCATCAGTTGTGAATTTGAACGATGCCACAGCTTATTAATTATCATCTGTAATTCCGGATAAGCTTGTCTGCCCATAAATCTTTGACAATTCCTCTGTGCCCAATAAATCTTTAACGTTGCAATCTCGCCCATTCCTTTGGTCAGCATGGAGAGAGCCGCAGGAAATAGAAAATTAGTAATAATTGAGGCAGACGCCCTTGGTGGGCACGATTGAGTTCTTTTTGCTACCTTGGGTGGTACTGCTAGTGTTAGGTATCAGTATCTTTCCATCAAAATGACACAGCTTATGGGCAGTAGTCCTCCTTTATTAAAATGACACAGCTTTATTTAGGTCTTGTTTAGATGCATCAACTAAACTTTAGTTGGCTAAATTTAGCTGTTAGACATTCAAATAATCCAGCTAAAGTTTAGTTATATTGAGCTATTTCAACCTAGCTAAAGCCACCTAAAATTTAGTTGTGTCTAGGTATCTCGTACAAATACGCAGGAGTCAGGACTCATCTAACTACTCTTTCAACTATCCCTACTCTTACTTAAACTGTCCCCCTAAGAAGTCATCAAATGGTAACACGATGCCGGGTGTGGCAGGGATTGAAAAAAAAAGCATTAGCTCATTCGCAGAGAGAGAATGAGAGAAGGTGGATAATGGTTAGGGATGTAAGTACTATAGTTTGGTAGGTTTGAATTGTGTGGCCAGGGGTATTGGTTACGATTCCAGTGGTCTTCAGGCGAGTTGACAAAACTACCCCTATGCGAAAAGAATGAAGCTGATGTTCCAATTTATGAAATTGACTTGCTCTTCTCTCGTCCATTGGGATTGAAAAAAACTTCTATTTACTCGATGGTTGCTGTTTCCATGTGATATATTTTTCCTACGGAAACGTTTCCTTTTTTGTTAGAAACCCAGCTCTTTCCTTTCCCTTCCTGACCATGAAACAGGCTAGCACCTTTTATGAACTCTTATCCAAAATCTCTCATCAATCAAAGTCTGTTCCTTCTACTGCACCTCAAGCACCTCCGGTTCAGGTCTTTTATGATTGTGACCAATTTCCTGGCCCGTTGGAAGGCCAAAGCAGCCCAAGTGATTGATCTCTCCCCAGAAAAGGAACAAGTTCGGATAATGATGAATAACATGAGTAGGCAATACCATGACTATTTCGATTTCCAAGCGATGACCACGCTCTTTGATTGAAGCAGCCACTCGTATTGAAGATGCTATCTACAATGGGACTCATGGATCACAGGTCAAAGAGGCAGATCCAAAAGGAAAGAAGATAGCCCTGGGGGGCAAGAACAGTGAAGTGAATATCTTGTCTGACGGAAAACCAAAGACACTCAGGACTTTCACTCCGTTCGGCATAACTCTCAGCCGCGCCTTGGAAAATAAGCTTAAGAAGCATGTTGTACTTCCTCCTGCCAATATAAACATGATCGAGCCAACATTGTCGAGTTGGTAGTCTCTGACTCCCTCCTTATTACGCCAGCCGGAGAAAAGGGAGAAACCGATGGTAGAGACATGACTGGAATCCAGGAGACTGACGAGATTGAGCCCCCACCTCAAGTTCATATGCTCTGGTGGGATGATTTCAACGATCAATTCCCAACCCCTCCTATTACTCCCTGAAAGCCCAGCAAGTGATGAATCCTTTACCCTTGCTCATATTCTGGAAAATCTTCCCATGTCCTTCCATTCAGTATAGGTAAACCATTTAGGGAGAATGGGTTTTTCGGTCTTTTGAACGTGTTTTTTTTCGCTCGTCAAATGTTTACCTATCTTCCGCGGAGAATGGTCGATCGGTTTTCTTCTTTTAAAGAACTTTGTAAATGAATTAAGAAAGACAGAGAGATATTTACTTTTTTCACATCTGTAACTACATTTTCACATTTCTTTTAAAAAAGATGTAGAACTGAATAGCGCAGCTGTTTTGGCTCGCAATAAAGCAAGGGTCCTGATCGAGCAAGACTACGTCCTATCTATCTACCTCTCCAAACACAATATCTTGAGTACCTATGATGGTGACTACATCTGCTGGCATGTGATGTTTGGACATAGAATCGAGTCCTTGTGAATGGGCAAAGCCAGGTGCTCTTATTTTACAACGGTAGGGACGATTACTCCCATTACTGACAAGAAAGACACCAAATTCACCTTTAGGTGCTTCAACTGCGGTATAGGTAGAAGGAGCTGGTACGGAAAAACCTTCTGTATAAAGTTCGAAATGGTGAATTGAGGTAGAGTAGACCGATGATCCGGTAGTCATTTGGCCGGCTATGGAAAGAAAAAGCTTGCATCTGCTCCCCCTAAACTATAACAGGTCCCATCTCTCTCCAAACCTAACGTGGTAGTTTCCCATCATAAGGCTTTCCATCTATAGATTGATTGAGCCATTACCCACCAAGGATCCCATTCGTTCAGAACTCAGTTGACTGCTTCTATAGATAAGGCGGAACGTCCTTAGTTCAGCATTCTAGCACATAGTCTCCGACGCTACTACAGCGCTTCGCTAACTCGAAGCGCCTCGCTATGAGAATGACGCTTCGCTAACGCTCGGCTAAGTCGTCGAACCCTCGCGCTGACCATTCGCTTTCTCAGTAGCGAAAGCGCTTCTCTTTGCCCCTTAACTTAATCTTAATAAAGTAAAGTAAGTACTTGGAAAAGAAAGAGATTCTTGGTTTTATTGCTCCCGCTTCCTCATCTGCGCTCGTCAAGCCAACTTTGCTTTTTGGGAGGTGAAAGAGGAAGCGGACATTTCGAAATGACAGCATCGAAGATATCTATATACACAGGAACGCTTATTCCGGACTGCGTTCCGGAAAAAGTAGCCTACTTGACAGAAAGGGCGGGCACTCTCGGCTCGGGGGTAGGCACTCTCGTCTTTCAACCCCACCGTCACTTTGAATTTAGTGGGGCACTGTTTACTTACAGCCTCTACGAGTTGCAAGTGAATGGGGCCGGTGCGTGTGAACGGAAGGGTTCATCAAGCCATTTTAACCCCTAAACAAAATAGGAAGAGGGGTACTTGACTAATAGGGGGCAATTGCATCGCACCTGACTGTGAGGGACCTCTTGATACCTTATGTTCACTTCCTAACTAGTAGCCGGTTTCCTGTCGCGGAAGCCTTTTCCCAGTGCGCGGAGCCGAAGGTGTTAGTGCTTTCTCATGGGGTCAATAATGCTAATCCCTCTTTTTGTGCCGGGAAGAAGATAATAAAAGGCGAAGTTGGTTTCCCAACCTGTTGCTTCTAAAGGCTGCCCTCTCTCGGCTGGATTTTGGTCCAGCCTACTACGAGGATCCCGTATCCCGTACATCGTCTTTCTCCCTCCTGGGTTCCCGTGGTTCCTATGCCGCCGCGTTTCCCGGTCCTTTTCTTTTTTTAGTGCTTCGACCCGAAGCGATAGCTTGACGCGTTTTCCGTGGATAAGATGGCAGCGCTCCAGCTCACTAAAGAATGGGACGGCAGTGGTCCGCCGGCAAGCTCGTTCTGATCTTGGACGCAGTACATTGGAATCCTGAAGCACCACCACGAACGCTACCGCGCGTGCGCCTGCGGTGCGGTAAGGCACCACCCTGTTGTGCCAGCAGCCAACTCCGGCGTGTCAGCTTAGTTATCCTCATCAAGCCACAACCTTGATGTCTAGCTTCCCAACTGGTAGACGGTTCCCTTTCCCCCGGATCAATGAAGAAGGGAGAAGTCAGTTGATTCTTCCGAAGAACCGGAAGCGAAGCGCTATGCCGGGGCGAGGGGACGGGAAAAGAAACTGCTCCGAAGAAAGATATTGGGGTTCCCAATGCTTCTCCACGCCCAACGAGATGCGCCAACCTCGGGATGCTTTACTCCTAACCCCACGACGGTTCCGAGACGGAGCTTAACCTGAGTCTCGGTTAAGAACGGCGATGATCTACGTTTCACACGGCGCACGATTCCATGGATAGTTTCATTCGAGATCGTGATGGAGGACATAGCTTACGATCATCGGCTTTGATCATGCCACTAGGCATTTGATTAGGACATTGCACAATGATCCGAACACTTTGTCGCATCTCTTCGATACGAATACAGTAACGATCATAGCGATCTCCTCTGGTACCTACTGGTACGTCAAGATCCGATTGGTCATGAACATCGTAAGGTGCTGCTCTTCGCGAATCCCAGCATACCCCAGGTTGGGATGGGTAGGCCCACCACTTCACTTTTTCACTTTCACTTAGGCCCGGGCCAAGTCAGTGGGGGGACCCTGTCGGGCTCCTTCCCCCCAAAACAAACTGTACGTGGGAGTTTCCCTTCATACGGCTCGAATCATTCTCAGATGCCCCGAGAGGCATCTTTCCTTATGATCTGGTGGTTCACACGCGCGCAAACGAGCACCGGCCGCAACAGCAAGGAACTATGACCAATAGAGTCAGACACAGAGCGTCATACTTCTTTATCTTGTGATGGTTGAGGAGTTTCTTTCTCAGAGGGTGCGGGACGCTTGCGGAGTCCGTACCTTCCGTACCACCACAGGTCGTTCTTGGGCAGATCCCGCTCCTAAACATAAGGGAGGGATAGGGGGAAAGGGGCCGGGCCTATCATATAAATAGGGTTGTAGAAAGACCACGTATTTTCATTCGACGTTCCGGGGCGCCCGATTCGATCAACGAATTTGGCGAGCTGATCTGCTTTGATCCAGGAGAAAGCCCAGTCAGCCACCTTTTCGGTGCAGGTCACGTGACCTACAGCTCGGCCTTCACTTTTTGAGACTTCCTCTACCCACATCTCTATGTGCCCGCAGCACTTTCATATGGAGAAAGATGGGCTTACCATGTTCCATCAATAGCACCTAACCTATGCCGATTTTGGCGGACCGTGCTCCACCCCGGTGAACTCATGCGGTTCCGACGTGCCCAGAGGCCAGAGGCGAATCCGTTCACGGTCCGTAGGACCAACACCATTTGAAGGTTGATGGCCCGCCCCGCCTAGAATAGGAATCTTTGACTGGGCTTACACACATTCGCTCACTTACGCTGTCCCCCCTCAGCTCACCCTAGCCCCGGGTACGTCGTCTCCAAGGCTTCACACAAAATCTTCACTGACAACATATGCATGCTTTTGTAGGGTCGGGCAGAACCGTTGTTGCCTGATGGGAACTTCCCCCATATTGCTATCAATGTCTTCATGTCGCACGACCTCTTAACATTACACCACTGAATCCCCAATCCTTTGCTTGCTGTGCAGTGACAGTACCAATATCCACTAATCGTTGTTTCCAGATACGGTTGCCGGTTGACATCTCTTCTAATTCGTCGATACGAGAAGCAAATTGTTGTGTGGAGGAATCAATATCTCGACATAAGCCAAGAGGCAGATCTTGTGCCACTCCACCAGGTCGTATGAAACTGGCATGCATCCTGGCTGGGACTCTTTCATAGAATTCCAACAATTTCTCCCGCTCCTCAAAAGCCCAAAGGAACGGAGTTGATGCTCCCACATCCATAGCATGAGTAGTTGAAGCAAGTGAATGATTTGAAATTCGAGTTATTTCACAGAATAACACTCGTATATATTGAGCTCGTAATGGTACCTCACAATTCAAAAGTCTCTCTACGGCTGAAGAATGAGCGTGTTCTTGGGCCATCGTAGAAACATAGATAGGGTCAACGACGGAACGAACAACGAAACTTTACGACAGCTTTTTCGTACACGTTCACTTGCATCACATACACAAGTGCTCTCTGAACCGTGCAATAAGGTCACCCATAACACGGCTCTCCCACTGGAGTTACCTTAGCCCCGGGCCATGCTATTCCATGATATTGGAATAATGGCAGCCTAACTACTTATTATCATCGTCTTGAAAGCTGGGCGCCTTTTGAATATGAGTGGGGCTCCTAGTCTAGGCGGCGCCTTCGTGGAGCCAAACCGAAGGAAGAGCAAAAGGGCGAGGCCACACCCGGCTTCAAATAGGAGGGGGGCTTAGCTCTGGATCCCGCCTGCTTGCAGAAATGAATGGATCAGAAAGGGGCTGGGTTCTATTTCCGGGCCGGGCAGGAGGTGAAGGCCATAAGAAGAAGAGAAGTGCGCCTTCCCGGTAAGGAAGAGGATAAAAAGGTGCTGTCATCTATCTCGACCTGTTTCCCGAGGCGTTGGAAATGAAGACCGGCTCAGAGAATCACTGGCGTGCTTTCTCTCCCCCATCGTTTCGCCAACAAAGAAGTCATCCTTGACTTGACGATTGACCATTCCATCCCTACCGAGCCGCCTCTTCGAAGTATTTACCTCTGCCTTTCTTTTTTTCTCCAATATAAAAGAAAAAAAAAAAGAACCTCGTCTGTGATTTAATCGGCCCTAAGGGAGTTTACTCGACCCATTCTCCAGTCTCCCGCACTGCTCAAGTGTGCGACTCCGTATGAGGACCTCCTTCCCTTTTGCTCTGCCCACTCTCCGTTCACACGGTTATCAAAGCGGAGGAAGGGTGGGCAGCAGGTACCACGAGCCCTCTGTCCCACACATCTATCAAGAAGCAAGTGTAGTTCACCGGTTCCACCGAATGCTCCTATCTCTCGGCAAAGATCGTGTGAGTGTGCAGTTATGCTTCGGATGCTTCGCCATGGACGACTCTGTTCCCCTTCTTTTCCGGTGCACTCGCTTTATATCTCCGACACACAAGGAAGGACGTGGTGGGAAGAAAGCAGCCCTAGCCTCTGTCCGGTCGATCATTCCGCTGGCATCTTGCATTCACGCCTCCGTTTGACTGCCGCTCGGGAATGTAGTTGTAGATACGTGAGTCTTAGTGGGTCGTTGGCTCCACCTCTTATCTCCTTCTACGACATGCTGTAGTCGTCGCCATATTCAATATGTCACTTAGTCATATCTGCCTCGCAGCGGGTCAGCACCCCCGAAAGAAAGGGAGGGAGGACTTCATTCAGTGACTCCGCGATCGCCCTCTGAACGATCAAAATAAGGTAAAGCTTGAAGATAAGTTTTGTACTCGATTAATTTCTCAGTCCCTCTAGTCGGGTGGGCGCCGGCCGGCCGGATCCCCCTGAAAACCGTACGTGCGGGTCTCCCCGCATGCGGCTCACGCCATTTGAGGTGGCCCAGCCCAGCATTCATTCGAAAATCCTGTAGTTAAATTGAGACCGCTCGACCAGCAAGAGGATGCGCAACGGCTTTCGCGCTAGTTGCTCAATCCAATCCCTTGCTTGTTCGGAAGCTAATTCGCGTGTAGGCAGCGCTGTCTGTCTACCGTTGACTGTATCTATTCATTGATACATTGGCTCGCTCCCCCCCTCTTTTTCCAAGAATGAATGAGCTGCTCGGACCTTCCATTTCCGTCAAATGACCCGCTTCCCCTGGCTCTTCCACCGTCCGGGCTCCCTTTCCTCCCTATGCTCCCCCGGCGCAGGCCCACCACGCTTCGCGCCTGCGGCGTTTTCGCCAGACGGTCTTTGCCAGTAGTGCCATCCTCCTCCCCGCAGGCTGTCTGTATGGGTGGGTTGTCCCTTGCTGCTACGTTCTGTTAGGCGCTATGAATTACAGGAAATTAAGTGGTTGACTTGGACAGCAGGCGGGTTACACGTTCCACTGTGCCGAGATGTGAGGTGCAGGTGGTGATGATCACCCCGGGGTATGCGCTAGCGCCCTTGACGGGCACTCCAGGACCCGCCTACGCTCGTGAAAACCCAGGTCGGTCCTCCGACCAGATGTGTGGATAACGAGGCCACCTTCACAACCTTCTCCCTTCTATCTTTATCCAAAGTCAGGTAGAGCGGTTCGCTTGAGTTGCTCAACCGTCCCTTTGCCCGGTGCTCATGACGCGCTACTCACCGTGCTAGCGGCATAGGAGCCTACTCAGCGTCAGCGGCTTCGTGCCGCACTGGAGTGATCCAATATGTGGTTCCGCACGTTCCACCACTTCTCCGTTCATTTCCAATACTGATCGTGAAACACCATGAGCAGCAGGATGTTGAGGTCCGGAATTCGAAGTGAAATTCTTGATTTGCCCGTTCCTAGTCGTCATGGGAAAGAAATCAGAAAGAAATAAGAAAGAGATTATTCCCCTAGAGCTTGTCCAGTACCACCTGTACTAAAAATGCATCTCCGCGCGTCTACCTGGCGCTTTTATTAGCCGCCTTGCATGCAAGCGAAGCGCTATTGGCGGCAAGCTTACTGAGCGATGATTGATGCAGTCAGTCAGTGCCCTCGATTATTCCTGATAGAAGGATCATGGCGCCCCGGAAGCATTCCATCCAGCAGCAGCATCTCCTTCAACCACGCGAGGACAAAATCTACATTCGAGCGTTCACCGCACAGAGGCGATCTCGAACACTACCTATGATAATAAATCCAAAGGAAAGGTCGATAAAATGATTCAATCTGACTTTATCGGTATTCTGGATTGAGTCAAAAAGGGATATATGAAGTTCAAGGCCTTGCCCGTCATGGCCCTATTATGTATAGGCCGTACTAAGCCAATAGCGAATAACAAACTCTTTCCTGCTCCCTCGACCTTAATTCACTCCCATCCTGCCAAGCCTCAGCTGCCAGCGCATTGTATCTAAGCACACTGTGGCAAATTGATACAAGTAGCTAAAGATCTCGCATCCGACATCTCCGGCCGAACGGTTAGGCAACACTAGGGCGCCTGGGTCAAAATTCCGTTTACCAAACAAGATGTCGAGAGGCGAACTCTGTAATTCCCCTCCTGCAAAAGTGATAGCGGCTGTAGCATCCGTGTGGAAGAGGGTAAGCTTTCGGCAACACCTTTTTCAGATTGGAAAGGATGAATACTTGTGTTGGGTCCTGCAGACCAGGATAGCCTCAGATCAAAACCTAAATGTGCCAGGGGTTGATCATAGAAGCCAGGGCAATAAGTATTCAGGAATTTGAGCGCTTATGTAGCTAATAACTCTGCCACCTGAATACTTGATTCATTAAGGTCGTCACCCTATACCCGGAAGTCTCTATCGTTTTCTTTGTCTGTTAAGCTTCACAGGGTTAGGACTCCCTAAATCAAACAGCAATCGCTGTTTATCAACACCACTCACGGCGACACCGAGATCTTCGACTTAGCTCCCTCCCACAGGTCATCCCCCGGGGCGGAAGATAACGAAAGGGAGACAAAAAGTCCTAACTAAATCAACACACAATAACCTAAACCTTCTACCCATTCCATCCATCATATCCGTCGAGTCGAGGAGATTCGTTCTTATCTATAGATAAGGCAAGAGAGAACTTATGCCCTCGCGGATGGAGAGGGATTCGAACCCCCGGTATTCCTATCAATACTTCGGTTTTCAAGACCGACTCTTTCAACCGCTCAGACATCCATCCCTGCGCTCGCCCGCCCTATCTATCTGCGCGCTGGCAGGTAGGGGCAACTCTATGTGATTCGCTACGCTTACTTGCGCCCCACCCCGTAAGCTGACTCTATTGCCTAGCACACTTTTCCGGTAGTACGAATCGCTACGCTTCGCTTCTTTCTATATGATAATATGCACCGTCGGTTGCTGCGCTCCCTGCGGGTAATAGCAAGAGAGTGAAGAACGAACGATCCTCAAAACTCAAAAGTCAGCAGTGAATGAGTCCGACTCGAGTTCGTGAGTCAAAGGCGTGGCAAGAGAGCGAGTTCGACTCGCGAACGATCCGCAAGTGAAGGACCGATCCTTTAACGCCAGTACTGTTGCGAGACTGGTACTTGGCGGCTCACGAGCAACATATAGACTAAGGTTGCCCATCACTCCCTCGCTCCTTTTTGAAGGCCCACCGCTCCCCCTTTCTTTAAGTATCTATCCCGGCTTGCATTTTGGGGCGAGTACTACAGTTCCTCCATAATCACACAGAACGCCCAGCTTCGCAGAGCTGCTCTCTCCCCAGTCCACAGCAAGGTGTGGAATCTGGATCTACTGTGTGTTCTTACTCTATTGGATCAAGTCAGATACTAAGCCTTCTACTACTACTTAGGTTTACTACTTAGGTTAGGAGAAAAAATGCTATATTTCAGAGATTGGACTCTCTTACTGTGTTTTTTCAGGTGTTCCCGAGCCAGGTTCCCTGGATCCATTCTGACCTAAATGGATGAATGAAGAAGGGGTGTGACCTTATGGCCAACTATACTAGCTCCCCTAGAGGGATAATATAGCTCCTAAAGGATGATTGTTTATGGTATATTACCGTAATTGGAGAATTTGACCTGGTGCTGACTTGCTGCTGTTCTGAGAAGGGGACGGACCTTGCAAAGCTTGACAAGTTTTTTTTAGATTTATCGATCCAATCTGTCTACAGATAGGCGCCTGCTGTGGCAGCAATTAATTAATCTCCGCCTTAGCATACAAGGACCATGGCTCGCAGCGGGTGATTTTCATACTGTCCGTCGAAAATGGGAGGTAGAGTTCCGTTCCTTTTTTAACAGGAGCCCAGCCTTTTTTTTTCTTGACTGTCTGCAGAATGCGAACCTGACCGATCTTCGTTCCTCGGGGCACATACTCTATTGGAGCAATCAATCCGGTGGGGCCAGACGCATCATCGGCAGACTAGATCGAGCCTTAGTTAATCCTGAGTGGATCCAAAAGCTTCATGCTTCCTGTGCGGAATATCTTACGCCGGGCTGCAGTGATCATGCCCCGATCCTCGTCTTATTCCGGCTGTCAGCTCTGGACCAAAGCCATGAAAGTACTTTCGCATGTGGGAATCCCACCCCTATTGATGTAGTGAAGAAAGCTCCCGGTCACGAGAAATCCAATGTTTCTTCAAAAAGAATAAACTGAAGAACACCAAACTAGCGCTCAAAGCATGGGATAAGCAATCTTTCGGAAAAACTGGAGACAGAGTGAGGATATGCGGAAATAAAGTAAATGAAATTCTATTCAAGCAAGACTTGATCCAAATGGATCCCCTCAATGCTGAGCTTGTTGATGAAGAAAAAGAGAGCTGAAAGCTGGTACAACAGTTTCTTAGTGAATAGGGGACAAGTATCTTGGCAAGAGTGAATTCAAGAGATTGTAGAGAGGTTTGAGGTCAGAAATGTGGTTGGTGTAGTTGATGAGTTTAATCACTTGAGGCAAAGAGGAAGCCTAGAAGAGTACAAGTCACAATTGGAAAATTGAGGGCTGCCATGTTGATGTGCAATCCCTATTACGATGACAACCTTTTTCTACAAAGTTTTCTTGGGGGTAAGGGAATGAGTTAAGCCTGTGCTGGGAGTACGGTTTATTGGGTATCTTTTTGGTCACCATAGTGGGTGTAAGCCATGCAGCCTTTAAACACCATCTCAAAATACTTGTGCTACGCCTTAGTGTAGGGGTGAGCTAGGGCAAAGAGATGGCAATACTTGGTTAATCTTTCCTCTATTACCAATATTACCCCTTACCCTCCAATTTAGGTAACCCTGTGATAAAATAAATTCCATTAGCTGCTCATGCCTCCTCATCTGTCTCGCCTGCAAATCCTGCTAACAGCCTAGTCTATTAGGAAACAGCTGATTCAATTGCTTGCTGTTCGAGAAGGGACTAACGGCACTGATTTCGAGTGCTATAACAGAAACAGCCCTTAACGCGCAAATAAAAGCCCTCACAACACTCTTTACCTGCAACTGCTCCCGCTTATGGTAGTAGATAAACAGGTGGTGGACATGTATCTGCAGCCTCTGCTGCTGGTAGATTGACTGTTTTATATGGACTGAGGCTGCAACTGAGGGTAGTGCCTGAGAATGCTACTCTATTCCTGGAATTAGGCAAAACAACCCGGTGGGGTAAAGTCGTCAAGTGGACTATGGTTCACAATAATAGTGACTGACACGAGATGCGATGCCAAGTTAGAAGGTAAAAAGTAAGAATGTTAGAGGGGTGATACCAGAACGAATAGTTATTATAACTTTAGGTCATATGGTGTAGCTGAAAGATCTACAAGTGTTTACCGTGATTCATCTTTCATTCCAATTATGTCCCTGCCTGCATTTCTGGTGTCCTTCTTGCTTCACTTCTTCTACTTGGACGGGGGAAGCCACTGGAGTCCCCGCCTCTAGTTGAGTCCGGGTTGACCGGAGGATGATGACTCCCCCGTTTCAAAATGTGTTCGCTTTTGGGGTAAGTCAAGAATTTCATCTTCCCTCGGTCGTTTACCAAGTGAGGTCTGTTCCCCCCTTAATCTTCTGCACGTGGCCGTGCCTACGAAAATAATAGTCAAAATAGCACAGAGTAGTACTGACGTTTCAAATGAACTAAGTAAAATATTGTTCTCCATACTTAAGAAAGCATGATTGTAGCTCCGCTTCTTGCTCTAAGCAGAAAGACTTATCTGAAATCGCAGGTTGGGTTTTCCAACCAAAAGAAAGACATGGGAGTCTTTGTGCATCTTCTTCTTCGTAACCCAAGGACCGACGAACATAAATTGAAACAACGCAACCGTACTATCTATTTACGATAATTTGATTGCTGACAACATCACGCTTCTCTTTCTCCAGCGTCATGCCTTGTGACCTCTAGTTTCAACCTCCTAGCATTGGCTTCACTTGATTAGAACCATAAGCATTTGCATTCGCGACCGTCCTCGTCCCAGGTTTTGTTCTTCTTTGCTTTGGTGAGGTGGAAATGATGAGGTATACCTCTATCAAATGTGCTTAGCCTTTTCGCTAGTGCTATTTCATGCCATTGGTTTGAACTGGATAGAGGGGAAGGGCCTTACCTTATCTACAACTATATAATTGCAATTCCGGATAGCATTATTCTTTGCCGAGGAAGGAACCGTTGATGGCGGAGTTATTTGCACTGATTTTCCAGCTATATGAAGATGAGGCTAAAAGCAAAATTTACGCGGATAGAAGTCCGCAAATTGGTTAAAAAAGGCCACAATCGTTAAAGAAAGGGACCTTGATCCTTTCATCGTTTTTGCACTTGAAAAATAAATTTGCAAAGCGGGTTATTAACGAATTGAGTTTACTTTTCAGTTGAGAACCGTCCGGAAGCGCTGAAGAGGGTGTCGGAATCATTCGAGGCTCCTGGAAGTTACCAGCGAGTGCCGGATGAATTGAAGGCTCGACGACTCCCTCGAATCCAGCAGGGTTAAGGGAGGCTACCTGAAGCTGCTGGAAGGCGAGAATCGTTTAATAAACAGACTGAGTTATAACCCAGATTACAGTTATAAACTATATTCATCAAACTACTAGAATTGGAAATAAAATAATGATTATACTCGGCCAGCGAGTAACAAGAAGGTGGCACAATTGAGGGTAGGAAAGAATCCAGGGTAATGGTCAATACTGAGAACATTCATTCCCTTAGCGCGTTGGATCATCGAATAATTCCAAATTCCTATCTCTGGTAAGACCACCCATGAGGGTTCATCAACTCATTTCTCGGTCAGATATTGGTCAACAAAAGTACAATTGGAACTTGTCACCAGCCTCATCTGGTGAGGGATCAGCTGTATCGGCTTTCCCTAGTGATAAGGTCTGTGAGGTTGTGGAGAAGATGAAGTTGATGCAATGCAAGCAGATGAAGTTGATACACACTACGGAATTCTTTCTTCTTTTCTTTTCTCTTGTTGTTCAATCCATTCTTCAGCTCAATGAAAAGGCATATCTAGCAAATGAACAAACTCACTCTAGGTAAGACTCTCTGTCTGGGCATGAAAGGAATTCACTGTGTAAAGAGAAAGGAACACGCTACTCACTCGAAAATGAAAGACGAAGGCAATGAGGAAAATCTACTTCTTTCTATAACGTCTATCCGTTTGGGTATTTACTTAACAAGGAGAATCACATCCTCGCCGCTCGCTCGAAGTCAATTAATATGTATGTATGTACTACTAGATAGTTGGAAATGCCAGGTAATGCACTCATTGGTACATCTTTATTTTAGAAAAAATGAATTAGTAGGAAAATCATTTAAGTCAGAGTTGGGCGAGCGAGAACTTACAATTCGTGTTCAATATGCTACCTGCCCTATTTACAATAGAGGGCCGGCCCCCAAAAGGAAGGAAGGCGGCCTCTTTTATCAATGTGGGATGGGAGTACACACTGTCAGAAATGAGAGTCAATGGGAAAAATTCCATTCGTTACAAAGATAACCAACTAAACAGTGAATATGCACTACTGACTATGCTATATAGGTAGGCCCATTAGGTAGGTAGGCCAATCCAGATGAAGGAGAGAAGGCAGCATACAAATAAGAAATAGAATCTCTAGGGTTCTCGGCAAGGAGAAGGAATCCATATAGGAAAGCCCCTAGGGTTTGACGGTTCATGGCCTGTGTTTTCACACTCACGCATCATATGCAGGTGTGGTATGCTGCATGAAGGATAGGTCCTGGGGTTAAGTTCTTGGATTATTCTCTACAGGGCAATGACAATGCCATCGCGGATCCTGTTGTCGCGAAGTCATATCTTTAGGTTATGGAGGAGTGTGGGGTGACCATATCATATCATAAGAAAGTCTATGATCTCTGACTGTGGATGCCTAGAGTTTGCTAAGCAGTTTTGAATCAAGAAAGGTCGGGTCAACATTAGTCTTGTATCTGTCCTGATGGTTAGGGCTCTAGTACATAGTCTTTCTCTTGCATCTGCTATCCGAAAATGCCCGGGGAGGGGACCCATTCTTTATAATATAAGAGAACGGGAATACGGAATGGACCGATACGCTCGTCCTACAGATAGACAAAAATGAGCAACTACAGTAGCGACTGATTCCTCCTCTCCCCTCCTCTGCTCCTTCGGTGAACTCGGCTATTGCGGAAAGTGCACTTCAATAATACTATCTATACTGTGAAAGACTTCTCGATTCACTAGAACAGCGCTTCTTCCGCCTCTCATTCGAGTGAGGAGTCAGGAAGCACACAAGAAGTTCACGAGAGAGGTACTTGAGCTTAGGATCCAAGTAAGCATCCCTTTCCCCTAATCCAAAAGCCTGTCTAAAGCGCATTTGACAATATGAGGACCATGAGGATTCGTGTCAACAAGCTTCCATCGCAGCAGCAAGTAATATAGACAAGAAAGATAAGGACGTAGTTCCCTCATCTAATATAGGGCTGAGCCCACAGGCTGGTTCGACAAACAAAGAGAAGTACTTTTACTTTGAGTTAATAGGAGACACCAACTTGAGACGATTGCAACTACTTGACAATCCAAAGCCCGGGCACTAGGAAGAGTCAAAGCTAATGAGAAGAAATGGGCTCGCGTGTGATTAGCTAGTTAGCGAGGCCCCATCTTTCGGTACAAGACTGATCTATTGGCCTATCTATCTGAGATAGACTATGTTCCCTTATTTTTCATAAACTGGGATGGGACCCTTGTGAATCCAATCCGTTGCAATTGGTGCAGTTTCTACTCTCAGGGGCTTTCGAACTATCAGTCTTGCTTTATTTATTAGTTCATGGATTGGTTGAATACTCCGCAGGGGAACACGAAGGTGAATTGGAAATCTAAAAAAATGTATTTAGGGAAAGGATGATCGGTATAATAATAGCATGTAGAAGGCCCCTAGTTAGAAAGAAAATAAGCTATTCTTCCACTTTATCTCTGTTGCCTATCGGATTGTCGCCTGTTGATGGTAGGTTTGTTCTTTCGGTAGACGAGGCATTACTTTGGCTAGGTGGAGGCGAGTACCCTATCTATCACATTGATCCCTCAAGAGAATTTTAAATAGACCATTTATCTACATTACATTCCCGGAAGGGTTCCTCCTTGAACAAATGTCTCATTTATGGATACATTGGGAGCAAAATTGGAAACCCTAGCTAGTATTATTTTGGAAGATTAATAACCCAGTCGTGAAAGTGAATGAGTTAAGCCAAGGTAGGAATGAGTTAAGCCAAGAACTTACCTAACCTTCCCGGATGAATGAGCAAATCAATCACGAGTGGGGCCTCCATCAATAAAATGTAACACTTTCACCGCGGAAGCAGCTTTTCTTTTTTGCTAATCCACTAATCCGTTTCGTTCCGAGGTTCAACCTATTCCTGCTAATCCGTGGGTTCGGCTTGGCCCTGCTCTTTACTGAACTTCAACAACACCTGATCCCTGTCTATTCTCATCTCTCACCGAAATAGACCTATCATCCCGGAGGAGAGTCCCTATTCTTTCTTTTCTTCGTTTCGTTTCTCTCACTTGAAACTCTATCTTATTCAGAGGTTGGTTTCTATGGCATAAGAATTGGTCTACTGCGAGTTTAATCTATTCTAAGGTATATCGTTATTGGGTATTCAAAATGTGTTCTATCGTTAGATAGGTATCCAAATAACAATTGTCTTCTGAGCCATACGCTCTTGTCTTCCTGGTAGGAATTGGCAAGAATAGGATGAACTTGACTCTCTGGCAAGGTTCCTCTTCCCCGTTCGTGATGCCCTTAATGGGTATCAGGAACAGAGAATAGAGGACTTGAGGAATAAATAAATCTGCTGCTTGAGATTAAGGAATCCCTCCTACGACTTAGACTCAACTTGGACTGCTGCTTTCGATTCGCAGTTCACTTTCTATAAGATAACAAAACAGCAGACCCGCCCCATGCTTTTCTTTACGCTGACCCAGCCCTTTGCATTTCTTTCATGCACAAAGGGATTCGTTTTTATGAGAAGCGAGTTGTTCTAGGCTGGGCCGATCCCTACCCGTTTTGATCTGACAGCGGACGAACAGAGAAACGTGGGTCTTTTTCTCGCATTTTAGCGATCAATACCGAATCCTCATCTATGCAATTCTTGTACTTATTTGATGAAAAGACAAAGAAAGAGATCAGGTTATTTATGATCGGAGAAAAGGAAGGGGAAGTTCTTGGTTGAGTGCGGTTGTTCTCCGATAATCCGGTTGAGAACTTTTCCAGCGATGCAGAGGAGAGATCATTTACAAAGAAAGCAATGTAGGATATTCTTCATAAAGATACTCTGGACAGGATCATCGATTCGCTTCCATGGTTGAAAGTAGTGGGACTGCCACATAATACAATGAAAATGAATTCATTCTCGGTTGAGCAGGAGATTCTGATCCAGAAGATGCCGCAGAAGACTTTGAAACGGTTACAAATGGATTGGCTCACTCCGCTCTAGATTTGGTTATGCCAGCCATAGGCAAAAGTGAGAAACCACACCCTCGGGAGAAAGGAATATGCCTCCTACTAGAAGCGTTGGCCAAGGCCCCGATTAGAGGTATGAGCTGCTTTCGGCAATGGGTGCTGCGGTCAACTAGACCAAAGAGGAAGGGCTACTACCTCCAGTTATTAGTGGGCTTTTTTTATCTATGGGAATACTTAATCGAATTCAGCCGTTTTTCCGAAGAAAGAAGACTCCTCTCTATGGGGCAAGGCATAGAAGTACAAGTGGGAAAACGAGGAATTACCATCGGGGCGTCAAACTGTTGTAAAGTAAATAAATGGGTTAGTTAAGTGCAAAGCTGATGGGTCTGTCGATAGATAGTTGGCTCGCTTAGTAGCAAAGGGATCCGGGTAGGTAGATTAGAATGAGACATTCGTTGAAAGAAAGGCCTAGTCTGACGCTTCCTAATTGAATGAACTGATCGAACTTCTTTTCTTTACTCACGAAGAAAAAGCAACTCCTTTTCCCCCGGATCCCGAAGCTGCCTACCTTTCTTTTTGGCGGGTAGCCGCGAGGAATGTACTTGATGACATCGAGTTTAAGCTATTCCAAGAATTCAAACTTTACTCAATCAAGCTGACCGCTATTCCCTAGATAGCTAAGATCTCTGACACTGCGCCTAAGAGGCTAGCTTTGAACTAGAAAGATAAGATAAATCCTAAGAGGCTAGCTTTGAACTAGAAAGATAAATAAACGGTTGATTTCCCCGTTCATAATACCTATTAACTATTGCCATCTCTTTCCCCTAGCTCATCTGACTGAGCTCTGCCCTTAATGGGTAGAGCGAGGGATGGGTATTCCAATACGATGATCTTTAAGAAAAGGTTTCTTGAAGCGAATTCAATGCAGCAGCTATACTATAAAAGTAGGATGACCCACCTATCGATAAAAGTACTAGACTTATTATCAATCAACTCAATTGACACATTTATTCACCTCATCCTACAAAATAACTCACTGCCACTTTATCCTCAAAAGATTGGAGTGTGAAAAAGCAACCTCTTCATGAAACCTTTCCTAGTACCTTCGGACACTACAATAGGTAGAGAAATTTCCGTCTTTCTTAGCCATTATTATCAATTTCAAGTTGTTAAGCATTAACTTCCTGCACCTAACCTCCTCACACCAACTCCTTACAGATCGGGTCTTTAGGGCGGCTCACAACAACAGGGTGGTTTTACATCCTTTTCCTTTATAGTTAGCAGTTCGTTTTATTGTATCAAATGACTTGCCCAAGCTACCTTTCCGACTTGATGAACTAATCATCACAAGCAAGGGAATGAAAACAAGGCATCTTTTGCCCTAGTGAGAGATTTATTTTAGTAGCATAAACCGGTGCTAGCCCTATTACTGGCATATTAGGTAGTAGCCTAGCTAGCGCCCTTCAGTGCTATTAAGCATATCTTGACCCTTGCAAACCAACTGTACTTACCTTTTCCGTCAATATCTCGGTCCTCGAAAGCTTGGATCTTTGCTTACGCTTTTGAGTACATAATTAACTTACTCATCGGGATTTATATATTGAACCGGGGGATATGCCTAACTCTTTTTCGGCTTGCATTCCTTTGGTGAGTAGTTACCAAAAAAAGAAATGAGTATTGCAAAAATAACACGAGATAGTGGTTTTGAACCTGTGCGCCAGAACAAGAAATGTTTCGCCCACTAATTCTTCAAGTGTCACTTTGCAAAGGGGAAGGGTTGTTGGAAGGGATAGATCAGTAGCTAAGTCAGCTTTCTTATTTCTTATTCGTTAGCAACGCCGGCTTGTTGTCAAGCTTCGTGAAGGCTAAGTTTGGTATTTCTATGCCCTATGATAGATAGGCGAATTTCACTTGCCCGGGCTTCCAGCATAGTAGTTTTGCTTTACCAGATTTAAGACTATAATCACATTCGTGGTTTAGGCACACTCTCTCAGTTGTATTGGATAGGGCTGTCTAAAGAGTAGTGGTGGTAGTGGTCTCAGGAACCCTACGGTACTAACCTAGAAAAACAAAAGAATAGGCTCGATCGAAGAGAGGCAAGCGGTACTTTCCTACCATCGCACCAATCCACTTCTTAGGAAGGAACGGTAAGTGTGAAGAGTCAAAAAGTAACTCTATATGAGTTCCAATCGCATAACCGCAGCGCGCCTTTTCTCTTTCGTTTTCTTCAAAGAAGGGATAAGCTTTTTCATTCAAGCGCCGGGAGAACTACCAACAAGCACTTCATAAACTCCTACTTACTCTCGGCATCTACTGAACATCACTTCTATGCTGATCTTTCCTCTCTACCTATACAACTGAAGTTTCCAGCTTTCCAGCAAGGTATTGGGATAGTTAACTCAGATTTGTAGATGGTTTTTGGGCAAGTGTTTAAAGACGGAACCAGGCCCAGTGTGACTTCAGGTAAAGTATGGCTGCCTTGTAGGACAGGAGTTTACTTAGCTGCATGCATTCATTGCAGACCTGGCAGCAAGCATCCATAGATAGCAGCCGAAGGTACTTGTGTTATCAGTCTTTGGCAATCGAATTGACAGTGCATGTGTGGAAAAGAGAGCTAGTACCATATCCTAATAAAAGGATCTTTAGCTTCCAAAGTAAATCATGAAGAGTCCAGGCCCATAGGAGAGTGTGTCAGAGTAGGGTATATTTCTCCACACAAAGATAGTAGGAGAATTATTTTCAAGGTGAGAAAGGATCTCCTTGCCTGAGACCTATCTTGCAATAAAAATACCCTTACTCCATTTATAGCATCTGATACGCTCTGATCTTCCACCCCAGGAATATAGTCCAGGCCGAGAGACAACCAATACGCAATTACATCCATCGTACGCTCGGCCATCCTTTCAGCATCCCTAAAACCCGTGGCGGAAGGAAGGATTTAATCCTATTAGCCACTTGGGGCTTCAGCATTCTCAGGTGGACGGACTACATTATGGGGAGGGTGCTATACTCAATATGGATAAGGACAACCTATATATATTGGATAGGTCAGGTGCGCTGCTATCGCCTAGGGCAGTACTGCTACCAGAAAAGATATACTAAAATGAGTCGTTCTCTAAAAACTTATTATGTGCTGATTCGAAATAAGACCTGAATAGCCTAGGGAACGGAATGTTAAGAAAGGTCAGGGTAGGCGACTCATAAACCCTATTCCACTACACCTATTAGATGATGCTACAAATACGGCACCACCTGATATACACGAATAAGGTGTTCTTATGTGTAAAGGGGTTGGTTTAAAAAGGATGTTCTTCATGCCATTGCTGGATCCACACTACCAGCACTACTACCGGTGGGAGAGGGAAGACACACCTATTTGTATCGACCGGATCCCCCGTTCCGGCTGGACGGAAAAGACCTACTCCTGAGTTGGTTGCCAATATAACTATCTCTCTTTCTCACTAGCCATTGAGAGCAATTCTACACGGGTCCACCCCACCTGTGCTTATTGATGCAGCTTCTGACCCAGGCGGATGACCCTATCTAAAGTAAGCTTCTGATCCGAGAGAGCATCAGTTCTTTCTTCGATTTCAAGAGATATTATGAAGAGCGCTTCCATCCATATCAGTAATTTAATCAGTCGGATTCGGCTGCCTAGCTTGTTTTCGATAAGGAGACCTCTTTCTCAACCTCTTCTGATTGTCAATGCCAATTGATATCATAGATTGTAAGAACTGAGCTGTTAACAGAAGGAGAACTTGGCTAGTATCTGCCCTTTTCAATTCATAAGTAAGATTTGGATTTGTCTTTACTTGCCTAAATATCTGCTTTGGTAAAAGCACTTGAAGAGCAGCTGAGTAAGGATAAGAAAGCCAATCGATCTACCAGGAATTCTGTGTTTAAGAAAGCTAAGCAGCCAGGCCAGTACGTGAGCCAGCCAATGGTTTACTTTTAGGAACTATAACAACTGGACTTCACTATTGAAGATACTATTCATTCCCAACTTTCACTTCAGTCTTGAAAAAAGATCTCCACTCCGCGGGGTTGAACTTACTCTAGCAACGGAAACTAACAAAGTAAATACCTCGACTGATATGGTTTCTGGATTTCCAACAAAAACGGAAACTTGAACTGAAGCTTCTCCCCTTTGAATAAGTGTATTCAACTCATTCGACAGAGTGGTCTGATACCGCAACAGAACTTCCTAAATGCCCAACTTCAACTCCACTTTTCTCTAAGCTTCGAACTGACCTAACCGCTTGAAACTAGAGATTTAAAGGAATTTTAAATCCTTGCTTAGCTTGCCATTAAAGAGTCAGATGCTTATTTATACTCTTATTCCTTTATATACTACTACTTGCTTATGCTTTCTTTTCTACAGGGGAAAGCTATTTCAGTCAGTAGTTTCCGGTGTCAATTCCAAGAGCAAAAGGATAGGTTTTGGTTAGTTCGGTGCTCGGGTAAGCTTCTTCGGTGCCTACTCTCTCTGTCCCCTCCGCTCCTCGCACAAAGCTTCTTTTCCTTCTTGTCAATCAAAGGAAAGAAACTACTGATAACGTACGTAAACTACAGGATTCGTTTCCTAGCACTACTCAAGGGCTATCCAAGAAGAGAGTGAGCTCTACCCTTAATGGGTAGAGCGAGGGAGAGTCAGTATAATTTATGAAAAGTCCTTTCACCAGAAGAGGAAGAAAGACTTCTATAACTTCACTTCCCTATTGAGTAGAATGCATGGCAAGTTTCCACTGCTTTAGGCTACTCTACTAAGACTCGAGGGCCGACTTCACGTAACTAAATGGCTTAACTAAACTAAAAAGGAACTAAACTGGGATAAATCTGAACTAAAGGCGTACTGTACTTTGCTTAACACTCACTATATTCAGCTAAAGCTGGATGCGTATTATATCTTGCCTTGGTAGAGCGAAACTTTGAACCCAACACAAGCAACTCTCCAGGTTTAGCGATATTGATGGGTTCCAGCCTCATTCCACTACTTACGCTTCCCGCAAGAGAAGAGTCTTGATTTCGAGAAGGTAGTTCCGCGAGAAGGTAGTTATTCTTCTTCCGATAGTCATATTGATTGATTCGAAGAGACTAGAACGATACACATTCCCTGCATTTCTGCCCTTCGAGGGAGGATAGGGATGCCAAGGACTACGAACGAACTGGGATCATTCCATTCTCACAGCCAACTTTCCTTCATTCATTCATTCTTATCTCTATAAGGGATACCCTCAACACTGTAGTATGTCACTACACTTGATGGCCAAGCAACGAAGTACGATCTGTGGGGAATAGCAAAGCAAGGATTAGTTGGTTCGCCGAATCCGTCACTAGGAATGGTTATCCAAACCAGGGAAGAGGCTGGGTTAAAGGAAGGGGGAAGAGGAACCTTGTCTTCTATCTCTTCGGATTGGGATCGGCGGAGGACCTCTCTCTCGGAAAGGAAGCACTCGACGAATAGCCATCGCCCAATTAGCGAAAGCAATGCAAGCAAGGGTTCGGATTGGAATCTGGATACGAATATACCTCTGACTATGGACAACCCTGAACTAGGAAAGCTAGCTGTCGATTCAAAAGGTAAACTGTCCACGAAGACTACTTTATCAATGAATGGATCAAAGAAGGAGGATCTATCTATTGAAGAGTATATAAGGGAAGAATGGAATCATACTCAAGCTAGATGGGTCGGTTGAGCACGGGTTAACTGCTTCTTCATATGTCGATGGCTCTACCACTTGAATTCATTTCTTTTCTTACGGATATGACTCAAAGTTGGAAGGCCAACCTATCCCTCTAAGTACTTACTATACAGACAGATTAGGAATCCACTCATTATTGTTATGAAACTGCCAAGCAAGCGCAAAGGAAGATAGAATTACCCGTTAGCCATCCTGGCATCTGTCCGGAACTCAACCTGGGTTGGGTGGAGGCCACCGCGAAGATCTTGAATCAATAGAAAGGGCTGGTTAAATAAAGAGTTCAGGTTGTTGGATTTGAGTAGAGTACTGGGTAGGGTCTACTGCCTACCTTATACGATCCTCTCTCTGCTCTTTAGACTCTCCTCTCGCCTCCTCTTTATGCTCTCCCTCGCCTCCGTAAGGAGTGATTTGTATAGTATTGCCTTGTAGCTTGCATTCCTGTACTTCACTAGCTAGGGTGAAATAAATACATTCCTAAGTTGGTGCGTGAAAGTAAGACAGGGAAGAGTCAAGGAATCCATCCTCGTAACAGCCTAGTCCGTAGAAGGAGGGCTTTCTTTGAGGAAGTAGTCGGGAATTAGTCGGATCTAAGCTAAGGAACTGAACAGCTATCCTCAACATCTCTATCGCCAGTCCTATGATTTCTCGATTTCCTTTTCTCGTCTCTACTCTATCAGTACTGCCTTTGCTCTACTCTATTAGTACGCATGTAACTTCCCTTTGCTCTCCATTATTGGTAAGTCCTACTGCTGTAACAGCAACATAAAGCAAGTCAAGATAGCAGTTAAGGAATATCGGAGAGGCCTTCTCAGCATATAGATCAACAAGTTCGAGTACTGATGTCAGAATTGTCTTACGGTTCACTTCATTTTCTCACTTCTCTTTAGATTCGATTCTTCGGTTTCTGGGAAAGTAATTCATTGATGTAGCCTCCTTTCTTCTCTTTTCAGTGAGTGATGCCCTGGCAGGGCATCACGAACGGGGAAGAGGAACCTTGCATTCGAGTCAAGTTCATCCTATTCTTGCCAATTCCCACCAAAAGTTAGAATAGCTCCTTTAAGCGCAGTAAGAAGAAGTGATTAACTCCTTATGAGCCCAACGGTAGTTTCTACTGTTTGAAAAGGTTGCGAGCCAGAAATAAGAATAAAAGCAGTGATTTAGGTTGTCGTTGGCGTATCGCCTTGTCCCTCTCGGCTAGAGTCTTTTACCAAGCAGTAAGTGAATTAGCAGATTTAAGTTAAGTAGGAAGATTCAAAGTCGGTGATAAGCTTTCAAGAGCTGCTGTCGTACCCAAGTGCTTTTAGTTCTCGGTATCAGCTCTCCGGTTTCGAGTAAGCAAGTAGGTTTCGTCTCGAGAGTATGGAGCTGTCATATCTACTGTTTTACCAGCTCACAAATAAGATTGCCAGTACAAAATAAGAATTGCGATCGGGTATTCGGTTCCGTAGTAGCTGTTAATTATCTCTCTCACCTATAACAATTAAACTCTGAAATAAGAATAGCAGGCTTGCCTAGTAGTTTACGTATCGGCTATTGCTGTCTCGGTTTTCCTTCTACTTAGAAGTTTTTATGCCGTTTAGAAGCTTTCAAGCCCGACATCAGATTCTCAGTCAGCTAGACCAGCTAGAGGAGTCAAAGTACGAGATAAGAATTCAAGTCCTGTAAGCCGACTAGTAGGCATGTTACGAACCACAAAGATAGTATCGATACTCTTATTCAGTTGTTTGCATCCCAGCTATGAGAAGGAGTGAAGTTATAAAGTCAGCTACAATTCTTGCTAGCCAGTTAGCAGCTTAAGAGGAAGTGTAGTTGTATCAGTAGCTGTCGGTTAGAAAGTAGTAGGCTCGCTTAGCTCGTAATCAAAGCTACCAGAATACCAATAAGCAGACGAGCCGTATCTGTAGTTTGAGTAAGCATATGTTGTGTATTGCCTGTTATCAATCCCAGCTAGCCTAGAAGACTTACAGTAACAACTAAGGTTTTAGAGCCTATCTGGTTTCCGTGCTTTACCAGTCAAAGTCATAAATACGAAGTCCGCGAAGAAGGTTGGCAATTGCTTGGCTCGTTTAGAGAGTTTGAGACTGGCTTAATAGATGAGTGACTTCCTTCGCGTTTCATAGCTAAATTCCAGAAATGGTCTGGGTCCCTCCCTTGGATAAGATCTTTTCCATTGAGACGCTTTTCTTAACGCCCTACAGGACAAGTCGTGGAGGGATTAGATACTGATTTATTTTTTCTTGAAGTTAGATCGCCCAAAGCATGAGCTTTGGAACCAAGGTTCTTTTCTCCGGATTGCCTCATCAACTCGAAGCTAGCACTATTCGTTCAACCCAACTGAGCAGCTATCAGCCTGGAACAAACTTCAAAAGCCTTCTTTTAGTTCGCGCGTAGTTATGAGCTTTCTTAGGTTCGTAACATCGCGTAGTTATGAGCTGGCCCTGCCCTTTCAATCAATCTCCGGCCGCTCAGTGCCGCTATTGGTGCGAGTTGTAAGGAGTCTTGGTCTGCGGGTGGGGGTTAGCGAGGGGGAAGGCGGATCCCCTTGCACACATGCTTTCGTTATTACCAGTATCTAAAATAGATTCAAGCAGAGATACTGAAACCGGCTTATGGGTTGCCTAAGCACATTGACAGCTTATCATTTCTCGTACGCTATGACCCTTAGAATCGCAGGATGGCACGGAGTGGGACGGGTTAGAGATGCAAGGTAGGTAAGTAAAGAGTAGTCGGGTTATGGCAGCTATATCTCAGAATGGTGTGGAATCTAAAGGTAACTAGGCTTAGGGGAGTCCAATAGGGAACTGGTATTCCTAGTGGAATCTAAAGGTAACTAGGCTTAGGGGAGTCCAATAGGGACATAACTAGTTGCTAAGCCCAGTCAGTAGCTGTCGAGAAGAAGTAAGTAGCATTCATCTGTTCTCGGAAGATCAGTGGGGGCAAGCTCACTTCCGGAACTAGGAAAGATACTAGAACAAGCAGATAAAAGCGATCATTGAATTTATGGTTGCAATCAAGGAATTGAGACTAAGTCCAGGTTGCCCTCAAGAAGGGAAGCACGGATAACGAGTTTATACGCCTACAGCTCTGAAACCAAACATATTAAACACCTAGGGGAACTTCAAGGCATCCATAGACATATCAATTAAAAAACAGATTGGGAATACACGGGGTGATCTAAAGGGACTCGACACAAAGGGAAAAGCATTCCCACTATATTACAACTTCCGATCCTAAGCTTAAAGGCTTGACTCATCCTACACTTAACTAACTATATTATTCTTTACTAAACTGGCTATTAGCCGGTACAACACTCCTTTGAAGGCATAGCTAAAAGACGCATTCTACTTTCGCTTTCGAACATATATTACTGGCCTCTAACCAAGGTTGACCGATACGCTCATTAGGGAACTTAGGCACTCGGAGAACCTATGAGGACAGGATAGTCAGCAACGGGTTACACCGAGAGAAATCTCTAACAACTCGCTGAACACTCTACTTTCCACTGGGCTCTATTTTCCACTTCTCACTACAAATATTAAGCTATAACGGGTTGCGAATCCTAAGAGAATAGAATCTAGACATAAATACTTACTAGGCGGCTACTTTGGGCTACTGATTCTACTGCTACTGATCTGAAAACATTTGACACACCTAGGCTCATTGAGAGGCTTACTTACTAGTCCACTAATAATGATTGGGACTAAGAACTCTCATACACTTCAGACTATATAGAAAAAGGTCAATCCTTCACATAAACATTGATTGAAACAGCTTACGAGTTAGCTTACTCCTGACTAAGGATAAAGCTTAAAAGGAAATTGCGCATATACTCATTTACCAGTGCGTCTGTTTTTTGAGCTGTACCTCGAAGAAGCCCAAGAGTGATGAAGGTTCCACGCTCGTAAGGCTTTTCTCATATCGAATTATGACAAGCTCGCTCACATCCGAATGCGCACTAAACTCCTCAAAAAACATAGATTGGTAAGCAGATCGTTTACTGTTTTAAATCTTCGAACTCTTCTGCTCGAGCTAATCGCTCCAACTCGTCCTTTAGCTGCAAGCACTCTTGCTCTAAGTCTTCCACGGTTTGCACCTGTTGTTAGGTATGGTCATTGCATTTCTGATCTTCTTAGGTGTTTTCTTTCTCTCAGCCTGTACTGCTTTCTTACTGAAAATTAGAAGAGTGATATCTAGTAATTTCCTGCATTCTACTTAACCTTCTTTCTCAAGGGCCTCTTCTCTACTGTCTACTAAGTCAGCGCCAACAAGGCTAGGATCAATAGCAGCATCAGGTGCTCTCTCTACTGAATTGGGCGAGCCAATACATATTATAAGGCTTAGGTCTTCTCGCCTATAAAGAAGAAAATGGAATCCAGAAATAGAACCATGCCATTATCAAGAACCGACTTTCCAGTATTTGATGGTTCAGACCCATGCGACTGGCTTATGAAGAGCAAATATTATTTCGGGCTTTATCAGGTTAATGAACAATTCAAAACCAAGTTGGCCGTCCTTAACTTCACGGGTAGAGCTAGCGAATGGTATAGGAGAAGATGACTCAAGATCACCCGCCTTGGCCTTAATTCGTGAATATTGTAAAAAGGAGACAAGGGTAACAAGAGATCCAGTGGGGGATTGCAACAAATCGGTACGGCAGAAGAGTACATGGACAGGTTCGAAGCGTTACTCTTATAAAAGCCTTTTTCTTCATAAAGTATTTAGTTGCATCTTTTTTTTTTAGTGGGCTCAAAGAAGAGATTAAGTACTTGGTTAAAGCGATGAAAGCAGTAAGCTTAAGTGATGCTCTTTAACTTGGCCCCCAGGAAGAAAATATACTTTTTTCTCGATATGATATATGAACTTAAAAATGCACGTCGAAATAAAAAAAACCAAGTGGCCTTGCTCTTTCACAAGCCATTTTGCCACGGGTATACCGAATCATAAATCTTCAACCCTGAAGGGCGTGCAGTGCAGGAGGGATCTGGCAGCCCCTATGGAAGCTCCTTTCGTCACTACACTAGAATATTCCATGCCAGTGCAAGCAAGGAATCACTAACGGATGAATGGTAAATTTGAGCCGCTATATAACGAATACAAATGTGAGGCTATAAAGAGAGCCACGGAAACCTAAACTTCTAAAAGAATTGGTTTTATCTTCTTCATGCGCTTCGTTTGAGAGTGTCGACAGATCTTTCGACTCTTCGCAGCGGGAATATACTGGTACTGGCTCCTATTCCACGATATAAGGTCCGCATCTGATTCACCCGATTACGAGACTCCTCCGACTCCTTCATTATTTGAAGATTGGAAAACTTCCTTCCTTGGCACAAGGACAACAAAGACGGTAATTCCCTTTGCGGATCCTTTCTACTCCTATCCCACCCGAGCATTTAGTCGCACCGATTCTTCGCACATACGAACTGCGAAATCCTACTGAATCTGAAAAAGGGCTTGACCTCTCTCATCTTATCTTATGCTTTTTCTTTTACTCTGGCCAACAAAAAGAAGTTATAGAGGGGAAGTGCGAAAGGGGGGTATAAAGCCTGGCCTAAGCATAGGGCAAAGACTGAACACATTTCTCTGTCCTCAAAAGCAAAAAGCAGAGGTCGCAGGTAGGTTACGTAGTCCGTAACCATTAAAGGCTAAAGAACCATCGCATCCTAAACTTTTATTCATCACGACCTTGAAAACAAGGATTTATATGAAAGTGAGTGCTTACAAAGTAGTTCGGTATTAAGACTAAGCATAACCTCGGTAAGAGTCTCGCACAGATACAGGTTGATGATGACTTCAGTGTGAGGGTGAACGCACAAAGTCCCCAGGTACCACAACCCCAGTGCGGCAGCTCTGTATGCTTTTTGTTGGATTATCTGCTTTATTAACATTATCTTGATGCTAGAAGATAAAGTAAAGAACTTATGCCTAGCACTACCTTTTCATCTATAAATATGGAATAATGGAATAATCTATCAATATAGAATATTGGAATAAGTAGTAGGCCCATAACGTAATTTGATAGTTTGGCAAGGTAGGACAACACTTCTGAGGGCTGGGTAGGCTGGTAGGAACTCAGACTTTGTGATAGGAAAGGATACGTTTGTGATAGGAAAGGATACGGTTAACTTAGACTTTATCATGGATCATGGCGTAGATGAGGCCAATAGGAGAAGGAAAAGAAGAACTCCTTTCACGAGAAGAAATAAAAGAGCTAACTGTATGTATAAACGCGTTATTGTACTTAGGGGAAGACATCTATTTAGTAGCTTTATAGCACATGTTAGGCTGTCTTTGGACTCTCTAGGCTGCTTACTAATGAATGCCTTTCGAACTACTCCCTCTATGCCAGAAGTACAACAATCTGCATTTATCAATAACCAGCTATCCTCTTAACCTCTCTTTTCCTAGAAATGGAGTACTCAAAGGCTTGCATCAGGAAAGGCTTGCTCTATATTCAGTAATTGCATTCTCTTTTCTTTGACCATGGACAATGAATGGGCATAGAGATTTTCTGAATTAGCTTACGTGATGAGGTGATACAATGGAATAGAGTTCATTAAGATACGTCAAAGATGATGGCCTTTCATGAAGTATATAATAACTATAGAAATCTCCTATTTCATAATTTCCACATAGATCTCTGAGTAAGGCAGATAAGTACTGTATCCTAATTGCTTATCCAAGAAAAAGAAAGCGGCGGAGCTGCTATAGACGCTTTGATTGGCTGGAGACAGAGATCTCTCAAGTGTGCAGTGATAGATCTTTAGAGATAGCCATACTGATGAAGTCGGCCCAAGCAATGCCCAAAGAATCCCATTCTCTTTCTTGGTTGGACTAACCCAACCGGCAATTTCCGTCTTTCTGAATTGGGATAGTCAGATTCAGTCTTTCTTTCGTATCAAAGTCAGTTCTTTCCTTGATTCTTTCTTTTCGTGCATGACCTTTCTCGAACTTTCGAAAAATGATAGAATTTACTTTTCCGCAGCCACTATTTGGACTTCTCCTTTTAAGCTAAGCAATTATGAACGGAACGGGCAAGAGTGATCTTCAAAAGCCCAGGTTGGCTTTCCCACTTCCAAATCCGTAATAGTAAAGTAAGAGTAAGGTGCGGATAGCGGACAATTTCCATAATAGATAGCTAAAGTGCTTAATCCTGAGAAGATGGGAGACGTCGATTGTTAGAGTACTCTTGACAAGTGCATTTCTCAAATTCTAGAGATTGAAAGCATGCCTGCCTGTTTGTTCTTTTCAGTTCCAATCAACCTTCTTTTTCTTTTTGAATCCAAGCAAGAAAACGGATGCGCGTTAGCGCAACGGCTTTCGCGTTAGCGCATCCTCTTGCTGGGATGGACAAAGATTTTACATAGATAATGCTTTCTCGCTACCCTGCCCGCAATGGTCACTGATCAATACTTCACAAAGTCATCAACATGTGATACGACAAAACTAGAAATAAATCGTATCGTATAGAAAGTTAAGTTCAGTTCCATGTCGGTATCTTCCTGAATTCCAGAAAGTAGGACATTATTAGGTAAGCACTAGAGTAGAGGCACGCACCCCGAACTGTTTGGAAAGCAATTCAACGAAGCAAGCTGGTTGTTTATGACCCTAGTATGTTCTTTAGAAAAAAAGGAAGTGGGGCGCTCGCCGGACATCAATGATTTCAAAAGGGACATGCGAGGCACTACTTCCCTTCTTGTTTATAACCTGCTCCTTATCCGATTGAAGGACAACCCTAGTATTCCTACTTCAGGGACAACCCTTGTTAACCGAGTTCAGGGCAAACCCTAGCATTGTTTGACGGCAAAGGAAACTATAAATTAGTTGATTTAATTGAAGGAAGTGAGCGGCTACCATTCGAGGAGCCAGCTTCTCCAACAATTAATGCTCTACTGGTTTGTAATTTCCCTAGCTTTGGGAAAGACCGGATCAGAATATGAATTTCTGGGCATACTTAGTAGATGCAGATCTAGGCACTCATTCTTCCTCAGATGGGGAATGGGCCAAGCCGATCCGTTGTTGGCTCTGAAAGTGCATTTGCTAGTTCGAAAGAGCTGAATCCGGGTGCAAATGGGATTTCAAATGATTCTTCTGTTTCGTAGCATGCAGCGCAGACTCACTTGGTAAATAACCTTCCCTAAAAGAGGCAAGGTGCTCACACATGAAATTCCCTTTTGAAGGATATCCTATTTGACTTTTATGCCATACTAGGGCAAAGCAATAGAGAGAAGATATCCAGGTCATTAAGTTAAAGGGTCGTGGGGGCTTTCGTTGAAGATCTCAGTTCTTTCGCGCATATGGAGTCAGTTCATCCCGAGCATCACAAGCTTCCTGAACCTTTTCCTTCACACAGTGATGAGGTAGTCGAATTCCTATATGTCGATAACTTGTGTAAAAGTTCTTGTAGAAGTAAGAGTCCCTCTGAGATCTTTCGTTAGCCCGAACGTCCTCTGAGATAGAATCAAATAAGTGACAAATGAATGGTAACACATGGTACCTATCCGTGGTCGGGAAAAGAATAGGCAATATCCAGATTAAAACCAGAATATAAATCATGATAAAAAGATGATCTAGATATCTCAGATTGTATTGTTTACTAGCATAGCAAAACATGCATAACATGATCTCATACATGACAACCGGTGTAAACATAGCTCGTACACCAGATAGATTAAAAAGCAAGAACAAAGGCATAAAACCTGATATAAGCATAGAAATTAGATCACGAACGGCGTACCTTTCTGATGCTGGAGAAGACGGTGGCGGAGTCGGCGCTGGACGATCCTCGATGAGCGCTGGAGGAAGAGCTCGGAGCAGTTGACGACGAGTACGTCTTGACGCAGCGCCGCCTGACTTGGACGGTAGACGACCCGTTGTTGAAGACGAGAGCAGTCGCGCGACGAGCGCTTCCCAAAAACCTTATTCGCCTTCTCCCGGTGCAGGATCGCAAAGACGAGGGTTCCGGAGACCTGCTCGCCCGGTCGCTGGTGCACGCAAGCGAACGGACTGGAGACGACTAGACGGCAGCGCAAAAGCGATATGAGACAAACCCTAGCTCGAGAGGTGTTGATATACGTTTTGGCGTGGCCGATAGGTTGCTTATATAGCCCTGTTGAACCGACCTCGTGTCGCGATCACGATCTAAATCGGTTTAGGACTCTTGAGTCGTAACTGTTTAGGACTCTGCAACTTGAAGGCCAAGAAACCAAAAACTAAAACTGCAAAAGGAGACCGCGCTCCCGCAAGGCGAGGAGCCGGATTTCGGCGGACCATTCACGCAGGTGCCGCGCACCCGCGCAAGTCGCCACGCCACGCCACGCCCCGCCCGGCGAGGCGAGGCGAGCGAGCGCGCGCGTGTGGGTTTCTCTTTCTCCTTCTCACACTAGACTTGAGGAAGTGGAGAGGACTTCCATATTTAAGCAAGTCCTTAGCTAAATTTTAGTTGGATACATTTAAACAGGGCCTCAGTCGCTTCACAATGCTGATGTGGCAATGAGCTCTAGAAAGGAGGCGAAATTAAACGCACTGGACATACTAAATGATGTATCCAACGATGCTGCACTCGGAGTGTACCAGTGTTTTCAGCATGCATGGTTCGATACATTTGACAATAATACATGCAACAATTATTGAACCCATGCATACAGTCTTAATCTCTTTTATTAGATACCTGAGAAAGTACGTGTTTCATCACAATAATACTAGAGTATTTTGTAGAGTATGACCATGTTAGGTAGGCACCCAAATTCAACAAATCCAAATTAAGGAGTACTTCTCCTGTCGCGGCGACTTCCGTCCCTTTCTCTTCTTCTCCAGTGATGGATGGCCTCACCACTCGCTCCCCTCCATGTTGAGGCCACACGCTCCTTGCCGCTTGAGCCGCCCCGCACCAGTGCACCACGCGCCCCTCTCCGCGGAGCCGCCCCGCATCGCAAGCTCCTCTGCCCCCAGCCGCCGTGAGCTCCCTCCACGTCCTGTTCATGCGCTGACCGCCGCTACCCAGGAGCACCGGCCCTACCCTTGTTGTGCACCATTGCGAGCTCCGGCCATGAGCAACGGTCGTGACCGCCCATGAGCTCTGGTCGAGGGCACCCCTCCCTGGGCGGCCGTGCGCTCGCCCAAGGCCGGACGCGCCCCTCACTGGCCGCACTTGTTGTTGGGTCGGTCGCGCCTGTCGCTGGGCCGGTAGTGCCCCTCCCTGGCCGGCTGTGCGCTCGCCCGAGGCCAGATGGCGCAGACCCCCAAGGCTGGCCGCAGTGCGTGCCTTTTGCCGGTTGCGCCTGTTAATGGTTTGGTAGCGCCCCACCCTAGGCGGTTGTGCGCTCGCCCGAGGCCGGACGCTGCATGCCCCCGAGGCTAGCCGGGGTGCGCGCTCCTTGGCGGTCACGCCCGCCACTGGGCCAGCAACGCCCGCTCTCTGGGCGGATGCGTGCCTGCCCGAGGTTGACCGTTGCATCCGCCGCCTGTTTTCTTTAATTTGTTTGAGGAGGAAGAAGAATAACAGACATTTGCTCGTTTTGGCAGGACTTAAAACGACTTCTACCTGTTTATATGACTGATTTATTATGGGAGAAAAATACTGTTTCACGACTGGTTCGTATTGATTAAAGCCGGCTTATAGCTTAAGCGAACAAAGCCATTGACAGGTGGGCCCTATCTCAAGGACAAAACAATCTATTTCACTAAAATGTCCTTGTGTGGATCTGGAGCTGGTGTATTTGGCCAACAGTTTTCCTATTCCTATAGATGCATGGTAAATCTCAGAACCAGGTTTACTTTTTTACAATATGAATCTCTACCAACAAACCCTGTATGCCAGCCTTCGGTTTTGAAGTAGGTTATCCAATACTACATCGGGAATAGCCTAACAAACCAAACCAGAATGGCAGAATACCCCCAAACTCTTCCAACACAACGAGGTTCACTAATCGACAAGTGAGTCTAATCTAACTTAAGTAACCTGTCCAAGCGCCCACTCACTCACAGCTAGCGAGCGGCCTTGCACAAAGCGTGTTCCAGCTTCAGCTCTGACGAGGACGATCGCCGTCCGCCACCGTCCACAGTCCTTTAGTTTACACGTCGAGAGACGCATCCTAAAATCGGCGCAACCTGTGCTCCAACTGTGCGCGACGGCGACACTTCCAGGTGGCTCCATGCGCCCCAATCCTTTTGCCATCGCCTCACGCCCTCGCCCCCATCGGGGGCGGCCACCGCGGCTCGTGAGGACAGGAGCACACCAGCCAAGCAAACCCCTCCCCACGGGCGAAGAAAGTGTGAAGAAAACAGCTCGTGGCTGGCAGCTGAGCTGAGAGTCTGAGACGCCCCGAAATAAAACTTGGGGAAGCCACAAGGGCCACTAGTGCTGCTGCTGCCTGCCGGACTCTGCTGCTGGTGGTCTCCCTCACTTGACGACGCCTCAGCTACCACTCTTCTCTGTTTCTCTCTCTTTTCCCCCACTCCATGTTGGTGGTGGCCTCGAGCTCTGCCTAGATCACAGCTGTGCTCGTTGGTTGGGTGATCCGCCCCCTTCCCCCCTTGTCGGCTCCTTTCAGCTCGAGAGCTCCGGGGACACGGAGATCTGTGCTGTCGCCGCGCTCGCCTCGCCTCGCCTTTCTTGCGCGCGCGCGCGTGTGGGCAGGCACTGGGCAGCAGTGAGCTCCCCCCCACAACGTCTCCCTCAGCCTCGTTTCCCCTCTTCCTGCTGGATCTGGCTCGCAAGATCCAACCTTTCGTGCCCTCTTTGCTCAAAGATCCTCGCTTCGTGGTGGTTCCTGAAGATTGCTGAGAGGATGCAGCACGACCAGAAGAAGAAGGTTGGGCTCTGCTTCTGTCTCATCTCGTGGTGGTGGTCCTCCTTGCTTTCTCTGCTCTAAATCTGGGGTTTTTTTTTGCTAAGAGGCTCCAAATCTGGGTGTTTAGGGCTCTGTTGACTTTTATTCTTGTGTAGTATTTGGTTTTCCGTTGCCAGCTTTGTACTTGCTGTGATTTTCCGTTGCTTTATTGGTCACAACGGTCTTGCAGTTTACAAATCTCCATGAGGTCCTGCTGTCTGATCTCTGATGTGGCCATTTTCTTTTCTGATCTGTGGATAATTTTCGCCCCCCTCCCCACGAAGTTGTGTTTTTTTAACCTCATCAGCCAGTTCTTGCCATACATTGTGCAGCCTGAGTCATTCACTGTTTCTGGCGATGCAGGCACCTTCAGAGATGGATTTTTTCACGGAGTATGGCGAGGGAAGCAGGTACAAGATCGAAGAGGTCATAGGCAAAGGCAGTTACGGCGTGGTTTGCTCCGCCATGGACACTCATACAGGTGAAAAGGTGGCTATAAAGAAGATAAACGACATCTTCGAGCACGTGTCCGACGCCACGCGGATTCTTCGGGAGATCAAGCTGCTCAGGCTCCTGCGGCACCCGGATATTGTGGAAATAAAGCATATCCTGCTCCCTCCGTCGAGGAGGGAGTTCAGGGATATATACGTTGTTTTTGAACTCATGGAGTCTGATTTGCACCAAGTTATAAAGGCTAACGATGACTTGACCCCGGAGCATTATCAGTTTTTCTTGTATCAGTTGCTTCGAGGATTGAAATACATACATACAGGTAATTGATTTGCTTCCACATGGATTATTATGGTTCTTTCTGTATATTCTAATAGGCCGTGCGTCGTAGCCTGTGGTGTGGACTTCTACATTTACAGAAAGATAATTGCGATTAACTTGCCACTGTGCATGACCACTGGAGTGATGTAAATGCAACTTGACAATTGTAGGTTACTTTCATATACATCAAAACTGTTCATTTTAGTGTCTACTGTCTACCTTCTACTTTCTTGAAGGAAGACCTTTCTTTGCAGTAGTCAAATATATCTCTTCCAAAGTTCTTTACTGTTGAGTTTCTGAAATCTTGGCCAAATGGAGTGGTACTTTGCACTTGTTTTGGTGCAAATCAAGGTTCACTATAGGTTGTATGAAACTAAGAGGTTGCTGCTTCACTATGTCAGCCTAGCTACATTCTCAATTCAGACAACATTATTTTGCTTGTCTTTATGAGATACTCAATTATATATGTATACTGCCTAGGTCCTAGATATATTATATAAGATTCCTTGGTCTTGATAGCCATACTATTTTAGTGAATTGGCTGTATGCATAAAGGGATATTTTTTCTTTTTACAATGATTATGTATAACATGTTTATGATCAAGAATATTTCTTACAACTCATTTTCTTTTAGGGCCCATTTGGATCCTTGGAATTGAATTCATTTTAAGAATCATAATTTACACACATTAATTAAGCTAATATGGATTATATTTGTATATTCTTGTTGGTTATCTAAGATATATACTCATGTGTTGCATTTCTACCGTAAGGGGAGTGGGTTGAAGAGAGTGTTATAAATTGCAAAGTAGCAATATAGCATGGTGATCTATAGAATCCATTTCCCTCTCTCAACCTATGAATTTGCGATAGACTTATATGTGAACTTTGGAAAGTGGTGGAATGTCAAATTCTAAGACAAATAGACTAGTTTATTGAGTGGATTCCAATTCCTCCAAATGAACGGATCCAAACGGCCCCTTAGGGCAATAGCTTTTTATATAAAATATGTAGTAAATATGATAGCACTCTTTCACAGTCATATCTCAAATTTTTTTGTATAAAATAACTAGAATTGGACAAGTCTATTTGAGCAAGACAATAGCAATGTTTGTTATATAGAAAAATGTTGAAAAATGCAAATATGGAAGTAAGGGGTGAGCAGTAATACACAGGGGAAACTGTAATGCTTATTAAAGATTCATAATTGGTCATCATTAGGGGCTCCTCATCTGTTTGATTTCCACTGAGTCCTTCTAGTTGCACTAACATGCCTGATATGACTGATGCATCTTTCAATAGCTTATTGCAGCAAATGTATTTCATCGAGATCTCAAACCAAAAAATATTCTGGCAAATGCTGATTGTAAGCTCAAAATATGCGACTTTGGCCTAGCAAGAGTAGCTTTCAATGATACTCCAACTGCCATCTTTTGGACGGTATGCCATTTTTTGACCACTATGTTGTTCAGTTCATGTAGCTAGTCTAGCTTTCTAGTGGTGCCTAATTTCTTACTCCTGTTTTAGGATTATGTTGCAACTAGGTGGTACCGAGCACCAGAACTATGTGGATCTTTCTTCTCCAAGGTTAGTGGTCTTCTAAACACATGTTTGATTTGATGTCAATCATGACACTGGCAGTAATATTCATAATCTATTTTCTTCTTTATTGCTCGAGTAATCAAATTTAATGTGGTTAGTATTTACTTTTCAAGAATGCTGCTGTTCTGACTAGGAAAGCAAACATCTTACCATTTGTAATGCCCCAGGGTCCAAACGGCTCAGATTCACTCTGCATGTTGAGCTAACCACACTTGCCACCATTCCACTTACGCTTTCGTCCTCGTTTCACGTAAAAGGATTAACCCGAGGATGGTGGGATGGACTCTAGAAGCCTTATATGTTGGTTTAACCCACTCTAAACAATCAAGGTGGGACTAAACCCCCCACAATATCTCATTAACAAGCACATGGACCACCATGGGCCAAATTCCAAACTGGGCCGAGTGTTACGTACACCTCCTCAAAGGGCCCGACGTCCTTGTCGGCCCAACACACCCACAACCCAGCAAATGATGACCAGGAATGTTCCCCTCTTAGCACACGCGACCGCGCGTCCAGTGCCGGCACATGTGCCATACTCCCATGGCCATGCACCCTGCAGGGCCTACACGTGCAGTGATCCTCCATGTCCGTGCTCCTAACCCGCACACGTCCGTGGCCGCGAAGGTCGGCTTTGATACCATTTGTAACGCCCTAGAGTCCAAACGGCTCAGATCCACCCTCACGTTGAGCGAACCACACCTACCACCATCCCATTTACGCTTTCGTCCTTGCTTCACGTAAAAGGATTAACCTGAGGTGGTGGGATGGACTCTAGAAGCCTTATATGTTGGTCTAACCCACTCTAAACAACCAAGGTGGAAATAAACCCCCCACAATATCTCATTAACAAGCACATGGACCACCATGAGCCAAATTCCAAACTGGGCCAGGTGTTACACCATTCTTTTGTTTCAATCATAATATATCGAGACCTTTTACAATGGTTGGAATCACTTCCCATCGCCTCCGTAGAATAACCATTTTTGTTGATTTAATCCGTTGAAGGGCAATATGGTCATTGCACATGCCCTCTCACTCCCCCACCCCCACCACGCTGCCCTGCTCTCTCTCTCTCGCCTTCGCACGGTGCCGCCACCGTCGTCACCCTGCCCTGGCCCTCACCAAAGGCCTGAAGCGGAGCAGCCCCTGCCGAAGGGGTCACACCCTGCCCCGCTGCCTCAGGCCTGCCCTTGCCCACGCTTGTCGCTGGGATCCCGTCGCTCCGCCCTCCTCCTCGGCGCCCCTGTCTGACAAGAGCCGGCCCGCCCTCGCTAGCTGCCGCCACAGCCGGTCACGCCCTACCCTGCCGCTGCCTTGCCTGCCCTTCACTGCCGCTGCCCTTGCCATTGCGTGGCGCCGCCGCTGCCGCAGGCCTGCCCTCGCATGCGCTCGTTGCTGGGATCCTGTCGCTCCGCCCTCCTCCCCGGCGCCCCCGGCTGACACAAGCCTGCCTGCCCTCGCCAGCTGCAGAACCACGTGAGCAAATGGGCGGATCCAGGGCGGACCGGCCAGCAGGGGAGGAGCACCCACCTCACCGGCGCCACCCTTGGTGGCCCCAAACCCTAACGAATCGCTGGCGCCGCCTTTGCATGGAGTGTGTGGATGAAGAGATTCGCGGAGACGGAGGGAGAAGAGTCACAGGCGGAAGAGCGAAGTCACATGGGCCGACCTGGCCAGTCCAATCTTGACTCATCTAACTATATTATTTGAATCGTACACCCTAACTATACTACTCAAAACATTAATTTTATAATTATGAATTTACCCTTTAGGCCTTCATTAAATAAAAGAACTACGACAAAAGAATTACCACTCCTTTATTTGGAGTCCTAATCCCATCAATTTTTGGAGGCGACATGATGCATATGGGCCCACCGACCATAGACACACCTATCTCCTCCCATTGTCTCTCATCACTTTCTGCCTTCATAGCCGTCGGATCGTGCGATGTGAGCCGTCGAAATCCCCCCCCCCCCCCCCCCCCCCCCCCAACCATTGTAAAAAATTTCAATACATTGACATCCGAACATTTAGTTTGGTTTTGGTGTCAACGGGTATTAGGCTGACAATTGAAGACGAGTTCCTGCAGAGTCCATAGTTATTGAGTTCACTCTTATGGCTTATGCTGAGTTTTATATGCAGAGAATCTCACATATGTGGCTTCCATAAGTGTCTGCTTTAATCGCTTGATGTAATATCATGTGGTTTTAGATCTGTCACTATAGCATGTTCTTTGTTCATAGGAAAGATTGTTTTATATTTCTCTCACTTGTTCCATGGCCCTGTCTAGTTTGTGAAATATCTGGAACACTGTTGAACATTGTGTGTTTTTGTTTTTTGCAGTATACACCGGCGATAGATATATGGAGTATTGGTTGTATATTTGCTGAATTGTTAACTGGAAAACCTCTTTTTCCGGGGAAAAATGTGGTACATCAACTTGATATAATTACAGATCTCCTGGGAACACCTTCTCCAGAAGCAATATCGAGGGTAGGTACATTTTAGCATCAATATGTTTATTATACTGCAACAAAAGTGGTCTAATGCTTCTATATAATTTTCCTGTAGATTCGTAATGAAAAGGCCAGGCGCTACTTGAGCAGTATGAGGCGGAAAAAGACTATACCGTTTACGCAAAAGTTCCCAAATGCAGATCCACTTGCACTAAGTTTGTTAGAGCGAATGCTAGCTTTTGAGCCAAAAGACAGGCCAAGTGCTGAAGAGGTGATTTTATTGACACTTTTTTTAGTACTGTATTATAGAGCGTTCAACTTCACATGCTAGTAACCTGAAGTGTTGGCACCATCAGCTAATGTCTACACTTTGCCAGGCTCTTGCTGATCCTTATTTCAAGAATATAGCCAATGTGGATAGAGAGCCTTCTGCACAGGCTGTGACAAAGCTTGAATTTGAATTTGAGAGGCGGAGAGTTACAAAGGAAGACATAAGGGAGCTCATATATAGGGAAATTCTTGAGTATCATCCAAAGATGTTGAGGGAGTGTCTTGAGGGAACTGAGTCAAGTGGTTTCATGTACCCAAGGTGTGTACATAGCCCATGTCACTTTCATTCTTTAACATCTTTTGACTAAAAGTGCCTAATTTAGTTCTTGAGACAATTTTGTGCGGCTATAGTAGTAACCTGGCTACTCTCTATGTTTGTATGGTCATCATTCTTGTTCTATTATGTGTGCAGATTTATGAATCACATAACAATTTTCACTGCTATGTGATTGCCAATAAGTGGTATATAAAGTATGAGATATATAGTCATGCTTGATTGGTATTGAGTAGTGATTACCTTGTTCTGTGGGACAGGATTAATGCTGATTAGTCTAGCCAGTCAGGCACTAAATAAATTTGAGACTCGTTTTCGTAGAACTGAAATGAGTTGCTCTATCATTTTTCAGTGCAGTAGATCATTTTAAAAAGCAGTTTGCATACCTTGAAGAACATTATGCCAAGGGATCTACAGGAACTCCACCTGAGAGGCAACATAATTCATTGCCACGGTGAGATATCGCTCCTTCTCTCTGCCTTGAATTAAGTGATAACAATCTTAGGCACGATTGTCTGGTTCCTGATTATCTACTTGTGTATATTACGACAGGCCGTCTGTTGTCTATTCGGACAACCGATCACAAACCACAGCCAACATCACCGAGGATCTTTCCAAGTGTATAATAAGAGAAAATACACAGAAGACGCATCAACATTCTGCTTATGTTGCAAGTAAATTTCCACCTCATATTCCTCAAGGTAAACATCTGCAACCCCGAGGAGGCCATTTTACTTAGCTGTATAAACTGATGTGTTGTTACTGTATATTTGAGTTTCAGCCAAGCAGCAAGTTTTTGGATTACGTTTTTATTCGTTAATGTTCTGTTATTTTGGAGAACTGATATCTAGCATGTACAATAGATCTTTGAATCAGCATTATTAGTTCTGCATAATTTTAAGAGTAATTTTAACTGTTAATCCTAGACTTGTTTTATGCATCACTTCATCTGACAGGTGATGTTGCAAGACCTGGTAAAGCGGTTGGTTCGGTGATGCAGTACAACCCCTGTCCAGCAACTGCTGCTGAGCAATATGAGCAACGAAGAATTGCTAGGCACCCAGGAATTGCCCCAAACAATATCCCTTCTGGAAGCTCATACCCCAGAAGAAGCCAGACCTGCAAGAGTGAGACAGGTGATGCTGAAAGGATGGATGTGAACCAAGCTGGGCAGCCAAAGCCATACGCAGCGAACAAATTACCTGCTACCGTGGATGGTCGTGGTGGCCACTGGTAGAATTTCTACAGTGCACCGGCAAACCATTTCAAACCATTTCTTAACATGTTATCAGTATCGACTACTTATGCCAAGTGCTACATTATTCTGACAAAATTCAGAAATGTAGTTCTGTACAGATTTGTATTCTTTGTCAGGATACCTGAATACCGAAAGACTCTAGAACTGTACTCGAAGTTTCTGATTTCTACTCCTTGTCGCTATTCAATGATTCAATCACTAAAAGATCTGTGCCTGGTGGAGAAGATTTGGCGGACTCAATGCAGAGTTCTTGACTGACGTTGTCATGGACATGTTCTTCAACCTTGGTAGCTCTGAAGAACTGAATAGCTATTAGTTTCTGCTAAGCATCTACAGTCAGGTGCAGATTGTTTCTGGGAGCTAGTTCTGAATATCATGTTACTGGTGTAATCTGCACGTTTCTGAGCTCCTAACTTCTAAGCATGCTACTACTGTATTTTGTAATTTAATCAACTGTACTATCCAATACTCTGTTTACATTTATAATAACACTTTGCAAAGAAATTATTATTACATTCCTGAAGGTGGAGGATGTTTAGTTAGAACATTCCTTTAGATTCATGGCATGAATTGTTACAGCACAATAGGGGAAAAGAGTTCAATTTATCTTGTGAGGATCTGTTGGAACATGGATTATCTACAGCTTTTGGGCTCTAGGGTGTATGACCCCTTTATATTTTGATATATAAGGCGTGCTGGTGGTGCTCAACGAATCTCATCATGGATGGGTGCTTTCAATCCACGCATTCATGTCACGAGTCTAGCATTTGAGGATACTCCTGCGTGAAGGTATGGTGCTGATGGTCAAGGAGAAAGTAAGCAGCCTGAGATATACTACACGAATCAGGCTATCTGAAAGATGTCCCATTCACTGTCTTGAAGAAATACTTGGCAGCTGGAATGTATGTATTGCTGTTTTTGAAGGTGTTAGAGCATCTTCTACAGTCTCTCTATTTTCTGCCGAATAACTCGGAATACAGATTTTGATGGAAAATATGCTTGCAACAGAGTCTCTATTCTGTTCTCCAAAAATAGATTGACGCTATTCCTGGAATTTCGCTCGCTAGAGGAGGCGAGCCGCACTCGTTCGCTATCTGGACTCACAACCTCTCTCCCGCGCTCCTCCCCCCCTCCTGCAGACACTATTTTTTTTTTGAGCACAACTTGGCCATCATGGCCTTTCATTCAAAGACGTAAATTCGACGAAATCGCGAGTTACCAGACTGTTTACAAACTCTGGGATAGGGTTATTCCACACCTGAAATTGACCCGGGTCCCAACTCAAACCAACTTTGGCAAGCTCGTGCGCAGACGAGTTACAATAGCGAGGAATATTAACTATCTTATTACAATAAAAGTGATCAACTAGAAGCTCTCTAATGCTTATGAAAATCCCGCCTCCAGGAGCCAAGTCTCTTACCGCTGAGGTGACTGCTTCTTTCAGTTGGCTGCAGTCCATTTCTAGCTCAATCCAGGAAATGCCCAGCTTTTCAGCCTCTCGAAGTGCAAACATGCATGCCATTGCTTCTGCTGATAGAGCATCTAAAATAGGACTGAAGTTTGCTGCTCCAGCAAGTACCAGCTCCCCAAGGTGATTACAAATGATGAAACCACCGGCCCCAGACATGTTCTCCAGCCTGAAACTGCCATCAACATTGATCTTCAGGAAGTCTATATCAGGAGGTTTCTAGGTTTGTCGAGGATGGGACAGACGGGCCTGAGGACACATCCCTTCAGCGAATTCTCCAACCATCGAATTCACAGCACACACCACCTGTAAGCACTAAGCAGGATGGAGTCTGTTCCCCAACATTGGCCTTGTTCCTTACATCCCACCATTTCCACAAAAGAATACACACACGTAAGCATTGTTCAGGTTTCAGACCAAGGATTTAGTGGACAAACTCTTTTGATGTATGCATGTCCAGCAGCTTACTTCGGATTCCTTCTAGCTGCAATTCTTTCCAGCACTGTCGGACCTGTTTGCACTTTAGGAAGCAATGCCCGCCGTCTTCATCCAGGCGCAGGCAAACTGGACATCTTGTATCGAGCTCGATGTGGCGTCTTTTGATGTTCATTTTCGTAGCCAAACTATTGTGTGCCACCCTCCAAACAAATTGCTTAATCTTTGGCGGGCATGGCAGCTTCCAGATCTTCCCCCAAACTTCATCCCGTGGACTCTTGGCAGTATTGCTCGATGACTCACCTTGTTGGACTCTCCTACTTTGCTCCTCCACGCTGACAAGCAGGTGGTATGCTGATTTCACAGAGAAAATCCCCTTTGGATCAAAGTGCCAAGCTATTAAGTCTTCTCTGTTTGTATTGAGAGGTATAGCGAGAATATTACTTGCATCTTCTTCCCAGAATATGTCCTTAACTAAAGCATGATCCCAGGACCCAGTTGATTGGTCAATCAACTCTGCCACCTTGGTGAGAACAATTGCACCTCTCGGAGTTCTTGGTCTACGTGTGCTCCCAGCAGGGATCCATGGATCCTCCCATATCCGAATTTGTGTGCCGTCACCGACCCTCCATATAATGTGCAGACACTATTTTTGGGCATGCATGTTTGCAGCCTCATCGACTAAGAAGAAAAGACAACATAATTTAAAGAGTCAGCTGTAGTGCTCTAGTTATTTAGAGAGCCAATTTTTTTTAAAGAGCCTCTAAATCCTGGTATTTGAAGATTTATTTTACATAATCTCTTGGAGATGCTCTTACAGTATTGTTATGGTGTTCTAAAAAGCTGTGGATTTGAGTAAACAACCTCAGTTCATTTTGCTCCAAACTCACCGGATTTCCATGTGGATACATTATTGAATTGCATGAGGAACATCTATCTACTCGCCGCCGGCCACGGGTTTGATCCGGCATTTATCGTCTCTCATCTCTGCAGCTGTCGCCGATGGCCACAGCCCACGGGAGACGATAAAATGATGAGAAAATTCCTTCAATGCCATTGAAATCTATAACAATTCCTTTATTGCCATCCAAAATTATAGGTTCCCCTCACTGCCATTCAATTTAAACTTTTGATTCCTTCATTGCCATTGTCGTCAAATGTGGAGAGAGTCATGTTAGATGGCATATAAAAAGACAATTTTACCCTCAGAAATTTTCTATGAGAATCCCTTGCTTTGTTAGAACCGAGCAGTAAACTCGCATCAAGATCGGTGTGGCGGCGGCTCTGTTAGAGCTGACCCCAACAAACTAAACGGCACACACGAGCTCTTGCTGGAGAACACACGCACACAATTTTTTTTTGCCGGCGACGAACACCCCCTTTTTCTATTATCTGGCACACTAAAACTGTTATGAACGACGTATAGAAATATGAAGTAAACGAAAATCAATCACAGAGAAGACACACAATTTACGTGGAAAACCCTTTCTGAACGCATCTTGGCCCCTAGTGGGTTTAGGTGATTGGATGAAACACAAGATTACTGTGACTAACGTGTGTTTTGCAGAAACAGGATTGAGTTAGGTCACGGTAATTACGACGATACGGGCATATGGAGTTCATGTCCCCTGTCGATGGATATCGTTTCGGTTTTCAAAGGACGGACGACGAAGACGGTGGTAGACTAGGCTAAGTGTCATATGGTGTTGGAGGATACTTAGGTAGTCTTAGGTCTTTGTTTTTTCCTTTGGCCGTACTATAAAGGGGAGCGTGAATCAGTAGCTTGACCTAGATGAGTCTATTGAGGTAGGTGTGGTGCACACTTGTTATTTCATAGCCCTAGGTAGCTCAGAGAGATGCCTTATGTCGAGAGGATCAAAAGTCGTTAAGGTCGCGTCGCGATCCGAGTTGGTTTTGCCCTTGTAATGGGCATCGGACGCTCTCAGACTAGGGTTTAGTCTGGTGCGTGGCATCGGACGCGCCAGTGTGTTCACATCGGACGCGCCCCGTGCCACTGTTCACGTGCGCGTGAACTGGAGGTTGCACCGGACGCTGGCATCGGACGCTGAGGGCCAGCGTCCGATGTCCATGCAGAGAGGTTCCAGAGAGGGTAAATCCGCATCGGACGCGTCCGATGTGGAGGCATCGGACGCTGCCCAGCGTCCGATGCTCCTTTAACAGGTCTGACAAGAGGGTACAGTCGACCGTTGGTCGAGGTCATCGGCGCGTCCGATGCCTAGCATCGGAGCGTCCGATGCCGCCGCAGTGAGCCCTGTTTGGTGCTCTTTTGGATGGCCGGTTGGGGGAGTATTTATACTCCTCCTCCTCATCCATTAGAGTGTTCTTGCCACTTCCATCTGCTGAGAGACACATTGTGAGTGTGAGATAGTGCAAGAGCCCTAGTGAGGTTGAGTGAATTGCTAATTGAGAGAATTAGTGACCTCCTAGTGAGAATTGAGTAGCAAGTGTGCATCCATCTATCTCTTTGGCCTTGTCTTGGTCAAGTGAGAGTTCTAGCTTGTTACTCTTGGTGATCGGCATCACCTAGATGACTTGGTGGTGATCGTGAAGCTTGGAGAGCATCCGGTGGCATTGTGGATGACCCAAGCAAGCTTGTGACCGGTAGTGAGCGATTCACCGGGCCGGAGCAGCGAAGAATCAGCTCATAGTGAGCACTTGGTCCTTGCGCGGATCAAGGGGGAGCGATACCCTTGCGCGGGTGCTCCAACGAGGACTAGGGGGGGTGTGCCGACACCTCGATACCTCGGCAAAAAGATCGTCTTGTCATCTCTACTCCATTACTTACGCATTTACTTTCAAGCAATTCAATTCCGCATTATACTTGTTGTTCATTCACTATCTAATTGCTTTGCTAGAGTAGGAGTGGCATAGACTTGGTCTTTTGTGCGGTAGAATAGAGAGAAACACACTTCTAGGCAGAAGGGGGTTAATTGGGCTTAATAGGTTTTAATTCTTGCTAAAGTTTTAGAAAAGCCCAATTCACCCCTCTCTTGGGCATCTTGATCCTTTCAATTGGTATCGGAGCCTCGTGCTCTCGATTTAGGCTTAACCGCCTAGAGTTAAGATGTCCGGAGGTGATGGACCACCTCCCATGTTCGAGGGAGACGACTTTCCATATTGGAAAATCTGTATGGAGTCATACCTAGAAGCGGTTGATGTTAGATGCCGCGAAGCCGCCATAACCGGTGAAAGGATCAAGATGCCCAAGAGGGGGGGGGGGTGAATTGGGCTTTTCTAAAACTTCTTGCAAGAATTGAAACCTATCAAGCCCCAATTAACCCCCTAGTGCCTAGAAGTGTGTTTGATTAGAAACAACCGCACAAAAGACTATCGCTAAACCAATTCTACTCTAGCATGACAATTCAACTTATGAAAGAACAACAAGTAAATGCGGAATTGAATTGCTCAAAGGTAAATGCGTAGTAAAGAGAGTAGAGATGACTCGACGATCTTTTTGCCGAGGTATCGAGGTGTCGGCACCCCCCCCTAGTCCTCGTTGGAGCACCCGCGCAAGGGTATTGCTCCCCCTTGATCCGCGCAAGGATCAAGTGCTCACTATGAGCTGATTCTTCGCCACTCCGGCCCGGTGAATCGCTCGCTACCGGTCACAACTTGACTTGGGTCATCCACAAAGCCTCCGGATGATCACCAAGCTCTTCGATCACCACCAAACTGTCTAGGTGATGCCGATCACCAAGAGTAACAAGCAAGAACTCTCACTTGACCAACGCAAGGCTAATGAGATGGGTGGATGCACACTTGCTACTCTCTATTCACTAATGAGGTGTTTGATCACTCAATTATCAAATCTCTCAACCTCACTAGGCCTCTTGCACTCACTTGCAATCACTATGTGTTTGGCAACCTTTCAAATGAGCAAGAGTTACAGCATGAATGAGGGGGAGGCATATTTATACCCCCCAACTCAAATCATGCACGAAGGGGTAAGTCCAGCCAGTTTATACACTGACCGGACGCACTGTCGGGGTGACCGGACGCGTCCGGTCAGTGCCCAACGGCTACGTGACGTCTAGCCTAACAACTGCACGAAGTACTGACCGGACGCAACCATGCGTCCGATCACTACTGACCGGACGCGTCCGGTCAACAATTTTCCTCTTTGGAACCTCTCTGGACGCGACCGAACTCACCCTCCTGGTGCGTCCGATCGATTGCTGAGGGAGAGTTCGGTCGCAACCAGATTGACCCCTCAGCCAATACTACTGACCGGACGCATGCCCCAGCGTCCGGTCACTAGGGTTCGAGCGTCCAGTCGCAAATAGAAGTCCAAAACGACTTCGGTTTGCGACGCTCCCTTCACGAACTTTCTTCCTTATGATCTTAGGGACCTTTCTAAGCTACCTAGGGCTTTGGTTAACAAGTGTGCACCACACCTAACTCAAAAGTCTCACCTAGGTCAAGCTACCCATTCAAACCCCTCTTAATAGTACGACCAAAGATAAAACAAAGACCTATGCTACTCTAAGTGTCCTTCAACACCAAATGACACTTAGCACTAGCCTATCACCGTCTTCGTCGTCCATCCTTTGAAAACCGAACGAATTCCATCAATAAGGGGACATGAATACCATAGTGTCCTCACGATCATCATTACCATGACCTAACTCAACTGTTTCTGCAAAACACACGTTAGTCATAGTAATTTACCGTTGTCATCCAATCACCGAAACCCACTGGGGGCCTAGATGCTCACAACCGGGTTCCCCAAACCCGAGGAGGGCACTAGCCTCACGCCACATGAGGAAGAGAATGAGAAGTGGAATGCAAAAGCCAAAAACATTCTTTTTAGAGGCATTTGCAAGGATGTGTTTAACCGCGTCTGAAACCACAAGAATGCCCATGATCTATGGGATAACATTTGTGCTCTCCATGAGGGAACCAAGAGTGAGCGTGAGGAGCGCTATCATTTAGTTATGCAAAAGCTTCACTCCTTTGATATGCATGCTAATGAAAATGCAAATGAAATGTACTCACGCTTGAATGTTCTTGTAGAAGAACTCAATGGACTTGGCCTCACACAAATGCAACCATCCGATGTTGTGAGGAAGATTCTTTGTGTACTCCCAATTGACAAATATGGACACATTGTGATGGTGCTACATCAAGGCGATCTTTTCACCGCTACACCAACTCAAATCTTGGGAAAGATCAATGCGCATGAGATGTACATGCACATCACACCAAGTGGTGGCTCTTCCACCGACAAGAAGAAGGATTTGGCCTTCAAAGCAAGCCATGACAAGAAGGGCAAGTCCAAGGCTATTGAGGTGCATCATGAAAGCTCAAGTGATGAAGAGGATGATTCCAACATCGCTCTCATGGTGAGAAGAACCACCAAGATGTTGAAGAAGCTTCACAAGAATGGAGTCAACTTTGACTCAAGAAAGAAGAAGTTCTTCACAAGTAGCAAGAGAAGGCCAATCTCCGAAATGGATTGCTACAATTGCGGTGAACTTGGCCATCTTGCTCACCAATGCACCAAGCCCAAGAAAGACAACTACAAGAACAAGAACAAGGGCAAGAAATATGACTCATCAAGCGAAGATGAGAAGAGAAGTGAGAAGCCCTACAAGAAGGATGCAAGAAGAAGAAGCAATACCACAAGAAAGGTGGCAAAGCTTACATTGTTGGTGATTGGCTCACCGACATTGACTTCTCCGGTGGCTCATCAAATGAAGATAGTGATGATGAGAAGGAGAAGGTGGCCGCTCTAGTCATTGGCTCCTCTACACCACCACCACCACCATCACCGTCATCATCTACACACCTATGTCTTATGGCTAAGGGTGATCGGAAGGTACAAAGCGATGATGACCCTAGTGATAATGATAGTGATGGTGAATTTGAGGCACCCACTTATGATGAGCTTGTTACTTTGCTAAACAACTACTCTAAAATCATAAGAAAGACTAGAGCTAAAAATGAAAGGCTTGTTCATGACAATGAAGCTCTTGTTGAAAAATATAACAATGCTACACATGCTAGTGATGAGCTAAAAAATGAACTTGCTACTATGTCATCTTCCATCAAGGAGCTCAAGTCCTTTAACAAGGAGCTCAAAGCTAAAAATGAAAAACTTGATAAGATGCATAGTGACTTTACCACTAGTTATGCTTTGCTCAAAGAACAATACACTCAAGTGAAAGTTGATTATGACACCCTCACCATTGCTTATGATATACTTTCTCATGAGACACATGATGCTCCTAACCTTGTTGTTAAGTGTGATATAGCTACATCTTGTGAGGACTTGGTTAGTGAGCATGATGAGCAAAAGGCTAGTGGCAAGGGCAAGAAAGTGGTTGTGGCCGATCACTATGATGACTATGTCAAGATCAAGAATGAGAATGCAAAGCTCAAGGTTGATCTAGAGAAGCTTACAACCACCAAGCAAGTTGTCATTGAAACTCATGATGATGACTATAGCATGTCACTTGAGCTAGACATGCTAAAAGAAGAAAACAAGAGATTGAAGATGGAGAGGGACTACAAAATGACACCATCTCAATTAGAGCTCCAACAAGAGAATGACAAGCTCAAGAAAGAAAAGGAGCACCTCACCACCGGATTGAAGAAATTCACCAAGGGTCAATGTCTTCAAAGTGAGCTACTCATGAACACCGTGATGAAGACAAATAGAAATGGCATTGGCTTTCTTGAAGAGAAGATGAAGCAACGCAAGAGCATCACTAAGCTAAAGAAGAAGAAGATTGGGAGATGCTATGAGTGTGGAAAAGAAGGACACTTTGCTCGTGATTGTGAAGATCCCAAACCCACACCCTTGCCCAAGCATGCTAGGCCCTTTGCTTTCAATGCTCATTACATGCTTAGACAAGATTCTAGTGGCAAAATGAAAGTCATGTTAATGGGGCCTCCTAACAAGAATAGGCCAAAGCAAATATGGGTTGCAAAGTCACTAGTTGAGAAGGTTAAGGGACCTCAACAAGTTTGGGTCCCAAAAGCTCAAGCTTGATTTCTTGTGTATGTAGGTGAACTACAAGACCAGTGGATCTCATTGGGTGATTGATAGTGGTTGCACACAACATATGACCGGTGATCCCCGGATGTTCACCTCACTAGAAGAGAATGTCGATGACCAAGAAAAGATTACATTTGGTGACAACTCAAAGGGCAATTTCAAGGGATTGGGCAAAGTGGCAATATCAAATGATCATACCATCTCCAATGTGCTTCTTGTTGCATCATTGAGCTTCAACTTGCTATCCGTTGGGCAACTATGTGATCTTGGCTTTCAATGCTTGTTCACCGATAAAGAAGTGGTTGTGACCAAGAAAGATGATACACAAGTGATATTCAAAGGCTTTAGATACAACAATCTCTATCTAGTGGATTTCTCCTCCGAAGATGCCAACTTGAAGACTTGTTTGTTCACTAAGCAATCACTTGGTTGTGTAAGTGCAATCAAGCCCTAATTGTGGGTTTTGGTGATAATGACCACACGATTGGAGAACTAATGAGATTCATGAAGTTGATAAGCAGGTTATGATAAGAAAGGATGGTTTATACGCGTTGGTGGACCCCTCATACTATACTTCATCGGATCCGGACTCAAAGTGATATATCAAGCTTTTTCATTTGAATTTGAGTTATAGGAATGCCGTACTATCAAGGGGGAATGCAAATACATTGCTATGGCTGAATGACATGTGCTCAAACCAACCTAAGCCATCCATGTTTTTAACCAAAGACAACTGCACTGAATTCCAATCCAACCCTGTCTGATTGGTAGGCGCGGCAGTGCCGCTCTTGTCGCGGCAGTGCCGGGCCGCGGCACTACCGGGCTTCGGCCGGCACTGCCGTGACTTATTGTAATCGTTGGCAGGGAGGAGATATTTACTCCATCTCCCTGCCACCCCAACGGTGATCCACGACCAGAACTCATCACCTACCTCCAGACAAGCTTCTCTCTTCCCCATTGAAGGCTCTCAACTCCCCTCTCACCAATCCTTCGATTTCCATTGATTCCAAGTGATTGAGAGGCTTAAACCTTCATCAAAGAGAAGCCCTAGCTGAGATCTACTTCCTAAAGCACTTGATTTGAGCCATAGCCGGTGGATTTGCTTCTATTACTCTTGGGTTCTTGGAACCCTAGCCGGCTAGGCGTCGCCCTAGAGCCTTGCCAACTTGTGTGGCGGCCTAGGGAGGTTTGTAATCACTTGTGCAGCTAGTATTATTACCCCTCACTTCAAGGATTTGGTTCCTTGACTTGAGAACGAGGTAGAGTTGCAAAGCTCATGACCTAAAGTGGTCAACCTCAACAACGTGGAGGTAGGCAAGCCTTGGTGGCGAGCTGAACCACGGGATAAATCACTTGTCTCTTGTGCTTGCTTAGTTTCATTCTTCATATTCATGAGCTTGTGATAGATTCTAGGGTTTGGCCCGATCTACTTTATTCTTCATATTTGGCTTGGAGTAGTTGGTTCTGCTGGTTCATAGAACTTGTTGTAGCATTTCTATTCATATAGAATCAGTTAGTTGTGGCTGGATTTCGAATTGCAGCTTCTGGTCTCACACTGCGCGGCAGTACCGCGCTGGGGCCGGTAGTGCCGGGCAGCGGCAGTGCCGGGCACAGAGCGGTAGTGCCGGGCTTATCTAATTAAGTTTTGAGCTGTGATTTTTGACAGGCCTATTCACCCCCCCTCTAGGCCACACAGGTCCTTACAAGTGGTATCAGAGCCTGGTCTCTCAGCAGCACTTCACCGTGCGAGAGAATGGCCACCGGCGGAGGAACGGGTAACGTTAGCGTTGTGCAACCCACACCTGAAGTGGAAATGCACACCGCTAGCAGCAATGAAAGTCTCTCCACAGCAAGTGAGAAGGCACCTCCTCAAATGGGTGTGTCGGCCGGAGAGCTCGCAAGAAGAAAGGAGGAAAGAAGATTGAGAAGAGAAGCTAGAGCCAAAGCAAGAGAAGATGCAGCGGCTCTCAAAGCAAAAGAAGAAAAGGCTCAAAGAAAAGAAGAGAGAAGGATTAGAAGAGAAGAAAGAGCCAAGAGAAGAGAAGAAAAGAAGGAGGAGGAAGAGCTCCAAGCAAAGAAGAGTGTGAACTTGAGTGATGACTCAAGTAGCACCGAAGATGGAGATGATCACTTCTCCTACACACATAAGGACAACAAGAAGAAGGAGGAGATGAAGAAGTCATATAAAGAAGTATCCTTTAACTATTCTTCTATGACTAACCATGACTCTAGGCCTCTCATCAATGTGCCCGCGGGCAAGTTACCTCGTTTCGACGGGACTAACTTTGCCAAGTGGAAGCACATTATGAAGACCTATCTTATTGGTCTCCATCCAGGTATTTGGGAGATAGTGCACAATGGACTTGAAGCACCAGTTGATCCAAAGAGCCCCACTCAAGATGAATTCCGCAACATTCATCTCAATGCCCAAGCCACTAGTGTGTTGCTTAGTGCCTTGGATGGTGATGAGTACAACAAGGTCATGGGAGTTGAGGTTGCAAAGGAGATTTGGGACACATTGCATATAGCTCATGAAGGGGTTGACAAAGTGAGGCAATCCAAGATTGACTTGTTGATGGCTAAGCTCAACCGGTTTGTGATTTGTGATGGTGAAGGTCCTCAAGAGATGTTTGATAGATTGATGGTGATTGTTGGTAAGATTAGAGGGCTAGGTGGAAATGAAATCAATGATCACAAGGTTGTGAAGATCATGTTAGAGGCATACTCACCTAGAAATGAGACCGTAGTGACATTGATTAGGGACAAGAAGAAGTTTGAGCAATTCACACCTAGTGATGTGCTTGGAAGGATTATCACATTTGATATGCAAAGAGAAGAGGCAAATGAGAGAAGGAAGCTTGGAGAGTTGCAAGCTAGGCTAGATGGGATGAAGATCAAGGATGTGGCACTTAAGGCTAGCAAGCCATCAAGGCAAGCAACATCAAGCAAGACAAAATCAAGCAAGCAAGCCTCTACAAGCAAGCCCAAGCAACAAAAGAAGAAAATTGAAGTTGAGGACAACACATCATCATCTTGTGGAAGTGAAAGTGATGGTGAAGAATTTGAAGAAATTGGTGATATAGCACTTTTCATGAGAAGATACCGCAAGGGGCTCAAGAAGGAAGGTTACAAGTTTGTAAAGAGAAGGTTTCCAAACAAGAAGAAAAGAACTTGCTACAATTGTGGAAGCACCGACCATTTCATAGCACATTGTCCACATGAGAAGAAGGACAACTTCAACAAGGGCAAGAAAGATGACAAAGGCACTTACAAGAAACACAACAAGAGATACATGGGAGAAGCTCACATTGGACATGAATGGGATTCAACCGCACAAACCTCAAGTGAAGAAGATGAGAAGATAGCAACAATAGCATTTCAAAAGTCATCTCCTTCACCAAGACTATTCAACAACTTGTCCGATGATGATGATTGCAACTCCCACACTTGTCTCATGGCCAAGAAAGAGAAGGTGAAAAAGGCTCACACTTCTAAAACCTCTCTTCCACCTAGTGACATCTCTAGTAGTGAACTTAGTGATTCCTCTAGTGATGATGATTCTAGTGATGAAGAGATAAACATGATAACTAAAAGGTTGGACAAGAAAACCAAACTCTTTATCACTAAACTAATGGAGGAACTAGAATGTGTACAAGCCGAGCTAGCAATAAGTGAGGATGCTCTCATCAAACAAGAGGACCTCTACATTGCTTGCAAGGAAGCTCTTGCATTAGAGAGAAGTGAGTTGGACGTCTTGCACGAGGCCTTGGCCAAAGAGCAAGATGAACATGCTTCCCTAAAGAAGGCTCATACTGCACTCAAGGAAAAGTATTGTGGCTTAGATGAAAAGCACAAAGAACTTGAGTTGCAATATAATCTTCTTTGGGAAAGCAACTCAACTCTTCCTAAAGCAAATGTCACCTCTATTCCCTCCACTAGTGAAGGTTGTGGAAAATGCTATAATGTTGATTTAAATATCTATTCCACTAACCTTGTGAACATGGAGGCCATGAGAAAGGAGATAGCAAGATTGACAAATATCATTGCAAATGGTTGTGTCAAGTCTACCACAAGTGCTAATGAGAAGACTCAAGAGAAGAGCAAGCCCAAGTTCAAGAATGGACGGCGTCCTTCCATAAAAGATGGGTTGGGGCACGAAAAAGGAGCCAAGACTAATGGAGCAAGGACAGTGAATGGCTATGAGTGTGTGAGGTTTGAGAAGAAGGGTCAGATTGGTACAGTTCAGCCTGCACAGATCGCGGCAGTGCCGCGCCAGAAGGCGGCAGTGCCGCCCCCAGGCCGGCAGTGCCGCGTCCCAAGAAAGGGAAGGCTACCAGTTTGCCTTCTGCTCAGTCTCACACACAGCACAAGCAGGTACCCAACCCAAAGCAAGAATCTCAGAAACCAAAGGAATCTATTTGGGTGACCAAGAACAAGTTTGCACATCAACCCAAGATAGAAGCCCCAAGGAAGAGCATGTCATCTTGTTACATTTTAGGACACAACAACAGTGGTAAAGTTGTTGCAAAGTATGTTGGTGATAACAAGAGGACAGCCGACAAGTGCATTTGGGTTCCTAAGATACTTGTGACTAACTTGCAAGGCCCCAATATCAATTGGGGACCTAAACCTAGGAACTAAACTTGTCTTGCAGGCATACTCCTCCGGTGGATCAAGTTGGGTGCTTGATAGCGGATGTACAAATCATATGACCGGAGAAAGGAGTATGTTCTCATCATATTCCCCAACTTCAAATGCAAGCGAAAACATCATATTCGGTGATAACTCCAAGGGGGATGTGTTAGGTCTTGGTAAAGTTGCTATTACACTTGAGCATTCAATTACTAATGTCTTACATGTTGATTCGTTGAGTTACAACTTGCTATCCGTTTCACAATTATGTGGAATGGGTTTCAATTGTCTCTTTACGGATGAGGGTGTGGAAGTCTTTAGAAGGGAGGATTCCTCTATTGTCTTTACGGGTCGTTTGAAAGGGAAGCTTTACTTAGTTGATTTCAACAAAAGTGAAGCCAAACTTGAGACTTGTTTAGTGGCAAAATCTAGCATGGGTTGGTTATGGCATCGCCGACTAGCTCATGTTGGGATGAGGAACTTGGCCAAACTTCAAAAGGACAATCACATCCTAGGACTAACCAATGTTGATTTTGAGAAAGACAGAGTATGTGGAGCTTGCCAAGCCGGAAAACAAGTAGGCGTACCTCACCCACCGAAGAGCTACGACACTACTACTCATCCATTGGAGTTGATCCACATGGACCTCTTTGGACCGGTTGCCTACCTTAGCATCGGCGGTAACAAACATGGTCTTGTTATTGTTGATGATTTTTCTCGTTTCACTTGGGTATTCTTTATGCATGACAAAAGTGTAGTGCAAGAGAAGGTGAAGATGTTCATACGAAGAGCTCAAAGGGAATTCGGTTTCAACATCAAGAAAGTTCGTAGCGACAACGGAACCGAATTCCGAAACACCCAAGTGGATGAGTTTCTTGATGAAGAGGGCATCAAACATGAATTTTCAGTTCCATACACCCCTCAACAAAATGGTGTGGTGGAGAGGAAGAATAGAACACTCATTGACATGGCAAGGACGATGCTAGATGAGTACAAGACGCCGGACATCTTTTGGGCCGAAGCCGTCAATACCGCTTGTCATGCAATCAACCGCCTCTACCTCCACAAGAGAAGAAAGAAGACCTCCTATGAGCTGCTCACCGGTAACAAACCAAAGGTGTCGTACTTTAGAGTATTTGGGTGCAAATGTTTCATATTGAACAAGAAGCCCAAAGCCTCTAAGTTCGCATCCAAGGTTGATGAAGGTTTTCTTCTCGGTTATGGATCAAACGAGCATGCCTATCGTGTTCTCAACAAGGCCTCCGGCAAGGTTGAAATAGTGATAGACGTGATGTTTGATGAAACTAATGGCTCTCAAGTAGAGCAAGTTGATGAGGTTGTTGTAGGTAATGAGGAACCACCTTGTGAAGCAATCAAGCAACTAGCCATTGGTGATATTAGACCACAAGAACAGCAGGCTACTGGTCGAGATGGTCCTCAAGCTGAAGCTCCTGCTGGGATTGATCAGATACAGTCCCTGGCAGTGCCGGGCCTGACCCCGGCAGTGCCGGACGGCGGCAGTGCCGGGCTAAGCCCAGCAGTGCCGGGTACATCCAGAGCAGCTGCAGCCACTCCACTTCATGGAGTAAACTTACAACCCATCTTCGAGCAAGATGAAGAAGAGGATGCTGAAGATGAACCAGAACCCATTGATCATCCAAGACTCAAGCAAACTATTCAACGGGATCACCCCGTTGACAACATTCTTGGGAGTCTACGAAAGGGGGTAACGACACGCTCTCATTTGGCAAATTTCTGTCAATATTACTCGTTTGTCTCCTCCTTGGAACCTCTCAAGGTAGAAGAAGCCCTGGATGATCCGGATTGGGTGATGGCCATGCAAGAAGAGCTCAACAACTTCGAGCGCAATCAAGTATGGTCACTTGTGGAAAGACCAAATACCAATGTTATTGGAACCAAATGGGTTTTCCGCAACAAGCAAGATGAAGAAGGTGTGGTGACAAGGAACAAGGCAAGATTGGTAGCTCAAGGGTTCACTCAAGTAGAGGGCTTGGACTTTGAAGAAACATATGCACCGGTTGCAAGGCTTGAAGCCATTCGGATTCTTCTAGCCTATGCAGCCCATCACAACTTCAAGCTATATCAAATGGATGTGAAGAGTGCATTTCTCAATGGCCCTATACAAGAGTTGGTGTATGTCGAGCAACCACCGGGCTTTGAAGATCCCAAGTTCCCCAACCACGTCTTCAAACTCCATAAGGCACTCTATGGGCTTAAACAAGCACCTAGAGCATGGTATGAATGCCTTAAGGAATTCTTGCTCAAACAAGGCTTTGAAATAGGCAAAGCCGATCCTACTCTCTTCACTCATAAAGTCAATGGAGATATCTTTGTGTGCCAAATATATGTCGATGACATAATATTTGGTAGTACTAACAAATCTTTTTGTGATGAGTTTAGTAGGATCATGACTAAGAGATTTGAGATGTCTATGATGGGTGAGCTCAAGTTCTTCCTTGGTTTTCAAATCAAGCAATTAAAGGAAGGGACTTTCCTTTGTCAAACCAAGTACACCCATGATATGTTAAGGAAGTTTGACATGGTAAACGCCAAGCCTATCAAAACTCCCATGCCAACCAATGGGCATCTTGATCTCAACGTAGAAGGGAAAGCCGTGGACATTAAGGTATATCGCTCCATGATCGGCTCACTACTCTACTTATGCGCATCTAGGCCCGATATTATGCTTAGTGTGTGCATGTGTGCTAGATTTCAAGCTAACCCGAAAGAGTGTCACTTAGTGGCCGTTAAGAGAATCTTGAGATATCTAGTTCACACTCCAAACCTTGGCTTGTGGTATCCTAAGGGCTCCAAGTTTGATCTACTTGGCTATTCGGATTCCGATTACGCCGGTTGCAAGGTAGATCGAAAAAGCACTTCGGGGACATGTCAATTCCTTGGACGCTCCTTAGTGTCTTGGAGTTCTAAAAAGCAAAATTGTGTAGCCCTTTCCACGGCCGAGGCCGAGTATGTTGCAGCAGGTGCATGTTGTGCGCAACTACTTTGGATGAGGCAAACCCTTTGTGATTTCAGGATGTCATTTTACTCATATCCCACTCCTGTGTGACAATGAAAGTGCCATAAAACTTGCAAACAACCCAGTGAGTCACTCAAGAACCAAACATATAGACATCCGACATCACTTCTTAAGAGATCATGAAATCAAAGGAGATATCGCCATTAGACATGTGAGCACCGACAAACAACTAGCCGATATCTTCACTAAGCCTCTAGATGAGTCAAGGTTTTGTGCTTTGAGAAGTGAACTAAATATCCTTGACTCTCGTAACATAGTTTGAAACCTAGCATGCTTGATTGATCTACTAGAATGACCTAGGTAAAACAAATTTCAAAACTTTCATATATTGTGTTTCAAAACCTTTGTGAAAGAAACTTGCTTGGAATGACCATTGTTCTGAATTGATTACTTGTCACTGGTCATAACATGCAAGTAGTACTTGTCCACTCCAAGAATAAGATATAGTGCTGTAGAGAATAAACCTGTCTATAGGTAACTGTCCGGCAGTGCCGGGCCAGGCGCGGTAGTGCCGGGCCCCGGCAGTGCCGTGACAGGCGCGGTAGTGCCGCGACTTACCGATTCAGCCTGAATCGGTTTGTTACCGAGTGGGGCCAAGGGAAAACTTTCCTATTCTTACCCGACGGCCCCCTCTCTCTCTCTCCCTCATCCATTCACCGCACCCGTGCTCTCCTTTTCACCTCTCTCTCACGGGCGACCGGGCGACCGCACTCTCCCTCTCCACCGACCGTGCTCCCCGGCAGCTCCGGCCTCCGGAGGTGCTGCTCGGGATCTCCTTCGGTGCTGCTCCGTCGTCCTCTTCTCCAAGGGTCTCCTTCCCTCTCCTTCCTCTCAAGGTGAAGGTTCAAAATCCCAAACCCTAAGTTTTTCCCGATTTGTAAAATGCGCCATGGGTATTGTATTTAGAGGTTGTAGAAGGGTTTGTAGATGTTAGGGAAGTGATAGAGATGATGGATGTGGTGTTCCTTGGCTCAGATCTGGCCTGCCTGCGCAGCAGTGCCGCGCCCTGCGCGGCAGTGCCGGGCCCCGACAGTGCCGCTCACAGAGCGGCAGTGCCGGACCATGAGCAGGGATTTGATCCAAGTAACACCTTATCCATCAAAATCTATCGCCTCACTATAACCTACCAGCACTTATGCAGTCTTCTAATTCGCAGTTTCCATGTTTTAGATGTCGGGCGGAAGAGGAGATGAGAGAAGGGTCAAGCAGAGGATGGATCCGCTCAGGGGGAGGAGCAAGCAGCCATCCCGTCGAGGTGGCTCTAGCTCTCAAGGAGATGTTTCAGCGAGGCAGCAGATCCGGGATGAGGCTCGCCTGCAGATGCAGGGTCGTCAGATTCGGGATGACCTCTATCCCAACACCCCAGAGCACCTGGCAGAGGTCAGCAGAGCACACTTGCAGCCCTACACAGAGGATGTGCAGGAGAGGCCTCCTCAGGACACCAGGGACAGGCAGCCCCTGTCATACTATCAGCAGTTCAGTTCGGTCAAGTCTCAGCGCCAGCACAACCCATACAACCATCAAAAGGATATGGGCATTGATTACAGGTTCTGGAACGAGTTCCATTCAGATTTCTATCGCTCAGTCCTGTACAATGCTAAGAAGCAAAAGATTCTGAACATGAAGTATGTTGATTGGGAGCATCTAGAGAGCAAGACTGACCGTGACATCAATAGGGTGGTGGCTGCGTGCAAGGCAAGAAACATGTATGATTTGATGGGATTTAGCTATAATTGGAACACTGAGATCATCCATCAGTTTCATGCAACTTTGTATGTTGATAATGTGGTTGAGGAGATGCACTGGATGACCGAGGGTCGCCACTACAAGGTCACCTATGAGACCTTTAGTAGGATCCTCGGTTTGGGCAGCGAGGATAGAGAGCTTGATAATCTGCATGATGAGAGGACGTTGACAGATTCTGAGATTGCTTTCATGTATGAGGACCCTCGGAAGGCAGATGGGTTGGTCAAGGGACTACAAGGTTTTTATTACATGTTGAACAACCTCTTCAGGCAAACTCTCAACCCAAAGAGTGGGTCCCATTCTAACTTGTATGGATATGGCAGGAACATGTTGGCTAGGATGGCCCCAGGGGCTAATCGCTTTTCCATATCCAGCTTTATATGGACTGAGCTTCAGGTTGCAGCCGAGGATGCTAGGAAGGCAGTTCTATATGCCCCCTACATCATGTTTATGATTGAGATGGTTTCCGGCTATACCTTTGCTAAGGATGGGTTGCATGAGCCATACCGTGCAGAGAAGAAGAGAGGAGCAGCATCAGGGGCAGCAGCAGCAGCTGACAGGCCAGAGAGCTCTCGCCCTTCCTATCAGAGGAAGAAGAAGAGCAAGTTGGCCAAATGGATCAAGGCCATCTTCTCTACTTGCACCTACGCAGCCCAGACAGCTCACCAGGCACTCGTTGAGCAGCGAGCAGAGCGAGAGCGGGCGGGACGTTCGCCGTTACCTCCACCCCGCTCTCCACCTCACTTCGACCTCTCCAGTCTCGACTCAGATGACATAGACTCAGATGGAGATGAGGAGCAGGAGGAGATAGTGCCTGTGCCACCCCGTCGTTCTACACGTGCCTCGACCTCGACCCGCTACACCAGTTCCACTCACCGTCAGGGGAAGGCCGTGGTAGAGTCCGACGACGACGATGATGACGATGATGATGAGGAGGAGGAAGAAGAAGTTCAGTGGGACAAGATAGCTTCGGATGATGAGTGAGTGTTTGGACACTCTTCTCTTCTCTACTTCTCTCTTTTTGGTGACTTGTTGCCAAAGGGGGAGAATTAGGTGAAGCGAAGGGGGTACAACACTTTCTTTCTGTTCATGTCCCCATCATGTTAGTAGTTGTGAGTTGTGAGGGAGTTTGATTCGTTCAAAACTCTATGTTTGTAATATTACTCTATGGTACTACTTCTTAGGCTTGGATGTGGACATGTACTTTTACCTGCTTATCTGCCATGTGTTATCTTGTTTAGTTCTGTTATTGATTATGCTTTGTGGCTTTGTGTTAATTCCGCTGCGTTTGCTGTCTGTAGCCTGAGCGGCAGTGCCGCTCCAGGGCCGGCAGTGCCGGGCTCCGGCAGTGCCGCGCCCAGAGCGGCAGTGCCGCTCTGGCAGAAAGACAGCAAACATCTCTGATGTGCTTAAACTGTCATTCGCATCACGTATTATTCTTGACACAGTTTAGTTGCACCCCACAAAGCTATTAGATGTGAAACTGAACCTATCTCTCACCTTTGAATATGTGAATGATGGCCTCTAATGCCAATTCGAGATTTCAGTTCTCATTCACACATTTAGGGGGAGGTTTCACACCTAAGCTTCTAAATCTCAAGTATTGTACCCTTTTATTGTAAGCTTCGATTGTGTTGTCATCAATCACCAAAAAGGGGGAGATTGTAAGTGCAATCAAGCCCTAATTGTGGGTTTTGGTGATAATGACCACACGATTGGAGAACTAATGAGATTCATGAAGTTGATAAGCAGGTTATGATAAGAAAGGATGGTTTATACGCGTTGGTGGACCCCTCATACTATACTTCATCGGATCCGGACTCAAAGTGATATATCAAGCTTTTTCATTTGAATTTGAGTTATAGGAATGCCGTACTATCAAGGGGGAATGCAAATACATTGCTATGGCTGAATGACATGTGCTCAAACCAACCTAAGCCATCCATGTTTTTAACCAAAGACAGCTGCACTGAATTCCAATCCAACCCTGTCTGATTGGTAGGCGCGGCAGTGCCGCTCTTGTCGCGGCAGTGCCGGGCCGCGGCACTGCCGGGCTTCGGCCGGCACTGCCGCGACTTATTGTAACCGTTGGCAGGGAGGAGATATTTACTCCATCTCCCTGCCACCCCAACGGTTATCCACGACCAGAACTCATCACCTACCTCCAGACAAGCTTCTCTCTTCCCCATTGAAGGCTCTCAACTCCCCTTCTCACCAATCCTTCGATTTCCATTGATTCCAAGTGATTGAGAGGCTTAAACCTTCATCAAAGAGAAGCCCTAGCTGAGATCTACTTCCTAAAGCACTTGATTTGAGCCATAGCCGGTGGATTTGCTTCTATTACTCTTGGGTTCTTGGAACCCTAGCCGGCTAGGCGTCGCCCTAGAGCCTTGCCAACTTGTGTGGCGGCCTAGGGAGGTTTGTAATCACTTGTGCAGCTAGTATTATTACCCCTCACTTCAAGGATTTGGTTCCTTGACTTGAGAACGAGGTAGAGTTGCAAAGCTCATGACCTAAAGTGGTCAACCTCAACAACGTGGAGGTAGGCAAGCCTTGGTGGCGAGCTGAACCACGGGATAAATCACTTGTCTCTTGTGCTTGCTTAGTTTCATTCTTCATATTCATGAGCTTGTGATAGATTCTAGGGTTTGGCCCGATCTACTTTATTCTTCATATTTGGCTTGGAGTAGTTGGTTCTGCTGGTTCATAGAACTTGTTGTAGCATTTCTATTCATATAGAATCAGTTAGTTGTGGCTGGATTTCGAATTGCAGCTTCTGGTCTCACACTGCGCGGCAGTACCGCGCTGGGGCCGGCAGTGCCGGGCAGCGGCAGTGCCGGGCACAGAGCGGTAGTGCCGGGCTTATCTAATTAAGTTTTGAGCTGTGATTTTTGACAGGCCTATTCACCCCCCCTCTAGGCCACACAGGTCCTTACAGGTTGGCTATGGCATAGAAGATTGGCTCATGTGGGAATGAACAATCTCAACAAGCTATTGAAGAAGGATTTGGTTAGAGGCTTGAAGGATGTCAAATTTGAGAAGGACAAATTGTGTAGTGCATGTCAAGCCGGCAAGCAAGTTGCAAATACTCATCCAACCAAAGCCTTTGTGTCAACATCAAGAGAGTTAGAGCTACTTCACATGGATCTATTTGGGCCAACAACATATGCTAGCTTGGGTGGAAATCTCTATTGCCTAGTGATTATTGATGACTATTCTAGATACACTTGGGTATTCTTTCTTCATGACAAATCCGAAGCAACCCCTTCATTCAAGAAGTTTGCCAAGAGAGCCCAAAATGAGTTTGACTTGAAGATCAAGAAAATAAGAAGTGATAATGGAAGAGAATTTGACAACACCCACATTGAGGAATATTGTGATGAAGTTGGGATCAAACATGAAGTCTCCGCAACCTACACACCACAACAAAATGGGATAGTTGAGAGGAAGAACCGGACACTAATCACCCTAGCAAGAACAATGTTAGATGAGTACACTACACTGGAAATATTTTGGGCGGAAGCAATCAACACCGCTTGTTATGCATCAAACCGATTGTTCCCCCATCGTCTCCTTGGCAAGACCCCCTATGAGCTACTCAACAACAAGAAGCCGGATATATCTTTCTTTAGGGTGTTTGGGTGCAAATGCTACATCTACAAGAAGCGCCAAAACCTAGGGAAGTTTCAACGCCGATGTGATATTGGTTTTCTTGTTGGTTACTCATTGAAGTCCAAAGCATATCGAGTATTCAACCATGCCACCGGGATGGTAGAAGAAACATATGATGTGGAATTCGATGAATCTAATGGCTCTCAAGGAGAGCATGAAAATCTTGATGATGTAGGTGATGAACCATTGAGGGAAGCAATGAAGAACATGCCGGTTGGAGCTATCAAGCCTAAAGATGATGATGATGATGTGCAAGTCATTAACAAGTCATCCTCATCCAATGTACCACAAGATGATGATAAAGATGGGAGAGAGCCATTTGAAGATACTCATGTCTCCCATAATCAAATGGTGGTACAAGCCCAAGATGTTGATGCTCCACAAGCGGCCCCTCAAGTTGTTGATCCAAGGACTACTCCTCCACTACAAGCTCATCCTCAAGATCTCATCATAGGGAGTCCAACAAGGGGTGTAATGACTCGATCTCAAAAACTTGCTTTATTTATTGAACATCACTCCTTTGTGTCTCTTGTTGAGCCTACCATTGTAGATGAAGCTCTAGGTGATCCGGATTGGGTGAATGCTATGCATGAAGAATTAAACAACTTCACCCGCAACCAAGTTTGGACACTTGAAGAGCGACCCAAAGGCGCAAGAGTCATTGGAACAAAATGGGTGTTTAGGAACAAGCAAGATGATCAAGGCAAGGTTGTTAGAAATAAGGCAAGGCTAGTTGCAAAGGGGTTCTCTCAAGTTGAAGGGTTGGATTTTGGAGAGACCTTTGCACCGGTTGCAAGACTAGAAGCCATCCGTATCCTCCTTGCATATGCATCACATCATGACATTAAATTATATCAAATGGATGTGAAAAGTGCATTTTTAAATGGCTTCATAAATGAACTAGTCTATGTTGATCAACCTCCCGGGTTTGAAGACCCTAGATATCCTAATCATGTTTATAGGTTGTCCAAGGCGCTATATGGGCTCAAGCAAGCCCCAAGAGCATGGTACGAGCGCCTCCGGGACTTCCTCATTGAGAAGGGTTTCACCATTGGGAAGGTCGACACCACACTATTCACCAAGAAGCTTGATGGAGAGATCTTCATTTGTCAAGTCTACGTCGATGATATCATCTTCGGGTCGACAAATGAAGCTTATTGCAAGGAATTTGGTGACTTGATGTCGAAGGAGTTCGAAATGTCCATGATTGGCGAGCTCACATTCTTCCTAGGCTTCCAAGTCAAGCAATTGAAGGAGGGGACTTTCATATCTCAAGAGAAGTATACAAAAGACCTCCTCAAGCGCTTCAACATGGATGATTGCAAGCCTATCAAGACTCCAATGCCAACAAATGGACATCTCGACCTAGATGTGGGAGGTAACCCGGTTGATCAAACTCTCTACCGTTCTATGATTGGTAGCTTGTTATATTTGACCGCATCTAGGCCCGACATCATGTTTAGTGTGTGCATGTGTGCAAGCTTTCAAGCCGATCCTAGGGAATCACATCTTATAGCGGTGAAGAGAATCCTTAGGTACCTAAAGCACACCCCAAGCATTGGCCTTTGGTATCCCAAAGGAGCTAACTTCCAACTCGTTGGGTATTCCGATTCGGATTACGCAGGTTGCAAAGTAGATAGAAAAAGCACATCCGGAGGGTGCCATTTGCTTGGGAGATCACTAGTTTCATGGAGTTCGAAAAAGCAAAATAGTGTGGCCTTGTCTACCGCCGAGGCGGAATACATAGCCGCGGGTGCTTGTTGTGCACAAATCCTTTATATGAAACAAACCCTTTTAGACTATGGTGTAGTTCTAGAAAGGGTACCTTTGTTGTGTGACAATGAGAGGGCGGTTAAGCTTGCTAACAACCCGGTTCAACACTCTCGCACCAAGCACATAGATATTCGCCATCACTTTCTTAGAGATCATGTTTCAAAGAAAGACATATCCTTAGAGGGAGTTAGAACCGAAGATCAATTGGCGGATATATTCACAAAACCCCTAGATGAAAACACTCTTTGTAGATTGCGAAGTGAGCTTAATGTGCTTGATCTAAGTAACTTTGTCAAAAGGTGAAAGGGGGTTATCTTTGCATTGAATTGTATCATATGCCATGTTTAAATTATGCTATGCACATAGGCTTGTCAGACGTGGTTAAGATAACCGCCCTAAAAAGCGTGTGAAGAAGCTTACCCATGAACAAACTTGACAAGCAACTTAGATTCAAATTCCGTATTGCATTGCATATGCATGTGTGTTGCTTTGTCGTTTCTTTTCGGTTATGTTTTGAGCAACCGTTGTGTTCGTCCACCGCTAGGGGGAGCATTTGAGGCTCCTATTGGTTGAGTCCCCTAGTTTTGGTGGCCACATGTTGTCTCCTCGGGATTTATCGCCTATTTTACCTAAAAATGATATATAGCCTATGGCAAAATATTTGTAAAATTGTGGGTTTATGCGAGGATGCTCATACTAGGTTCCAACTGGTGTTTATTTGCCTCTTCTTTGAGTTGGAACTTGGTTGGGAAAGGGAGCCGCAACAGAGATCTTCGAAACTGCTCAAAATGCAGCATCAGACGCTGCATCGGACGCTGGCCCAGCGTCCGATGCCTGCACTGTAGGCAGCCCCGGCTGAAACAGTGTTTTGTCAGCGTCCGTTGTGGCCACAACGGCGCGTCCGGTGCCCCATCGGACGCTGACCAGCGTCCGATGCCAAGGCAAAGGACGCGTCCGTTGCGATTTTGGCAGCTTTGAACCTCTCTGGACGGGCATCGGAGCGTCCGATGGTTTTCATCGGCGCGTCCGATGCTCCTTAAAGCGGCGCAATAGGTTCTTTTCATTGACATCTGGGACCCACGTGTCATTCCATCGCCCTCATCTTCCTCATCGTGCCCGCCCTCGCTGAGCCCGATTCGCCGCCGCATCGAGCTCCAAACCCTAATACCTCGCCGGCCGCCGCGTCCCCACCCACCCGCGCCTTTGCCGTCAATTGCCGTGCCCCCGCCGCCGCCTGTCCCAGCCGATGCACCCGCGCACCTCGCACCCGTGCGCTTCGCCGTGCCATCCCTTTGCGCTCGGCGGCGCAGACGACCCTCGCCGGAGTGTCCTCGCCGGAGCCGCGCCCGTCTTCGCCGGAGACCGTCTTCCCCGTCCACGAGCCCGTCCTCGTCTCCAGCACTCCTCTCGGCCGGCCAACCGACACAGTGAGCAGCCGCCTCCTCCCCCATAAACAATGCATACCACGTGCTCGATGAAATGCCTCAATGTCTGTTCCACCCTGTTTTAACCCTCGTTTCCACCCAATTCCTTTGCAGTCCACCTAGGTGTGATACATGGGTGCCGAAACGTCCGCTCTTACCTCTTCTTGGGTTCGTTTCGTCGATCGTCAGGTAGCGAAGCCCTTTTCACCTCTTATCTCCATATGCTTTGCTTCCATAGGCCCTTTCTCGTCTCTAGATTATATGTCTCTTATATATATATCCCGTCTATTCTTGCAGCGAGTCAGTGGTCGTGCTCAGTTGTCAGTTGTCAGTGACAGATAACCCGGGGCCAAGCCCGCGGGTACGGATCGAGGCCCAGCCTCACGAGTGACAGCGGCAAAGGATCAGTGACAGGGGGAGTCTTTGGTCCGTCAGTTGGTTAGCGGATTTCTTGTCAGCTGTTTGCCAGGGGTTTTTCAGTGTCAGTGGGTCTTTCACCGGCAGTTTAGAGCTTCTTTCAGTGACAGTGAGTCTCGTTCTTGTCAGCCATGCTGCGCTGCAAGAACGTTGGTGGTGGCCCAGGGGACTCTCCTCCCCGTCCCCCCTTCCGGTCAGAGGCCCGGGAAGGGGAAGCTGATCACGCGCCGGAAGCGCACTAGAGAGGAGCGAGAGGCAGTTCAGGCTCAGGCGATTGCAGACGCCGCAGAGCGTGCCGAGCAGGGTGGTAGTGCTGGCGGACTCAGGATTGAGGATCAGTTGTCCCCAGACCAGCGCCGAGCAGTTGAGGAGGCTGAGCGGTTCCACGGTTCGCCGACTGGCACGCTCATGGCTGCCGGTCATCGGACCACGTTCACCTCACCGGGAGTCGAGCCCCAGAGCTCGCAGCAGGGCCAGGCAGAGGCCGAGACAGCTGAGGCAGCCGAGGCAGAGGCAGCAGAGGCCGTTCCAGAGGAGGCGCCTCGGCGCCGGTCGTCCCGTCGCACGACAGCGGTGCCACCCCGGCCCGATGTCCCTCTGCGGGGTGCACGTGGTCCGTCGCGGCATGCGCCCCCGCCGATTCCGCGTCTGGATCTCCGCGCGGCCACCTGTTTCCAGATACAAACGCTACGACTTGTACCAGTGGAGCAGTGGTTCCCCAGGGAGAGGCAGGAGCAGGCAGGGGCAGACTTCTTCATCGTACTCCAGGAGGACTTCTACCATGGTTACAGGAACGCCAGGATCAGCCTGCGTTCCCAGCGAGTGTGCACCCTGGAGGCCCTAGTGTCCGCTTTCGAGCAGCTCCGCCCCAGCCTCACCTACTTACCAGGCTTCTCAGACCTGTTGGGGTGGTCTGGCTCTTACATAGAGGACTGGGTGTTTCAGTTCTACGCGTCACTTTGGGTGCACCCAGACAGAGAGACCCTTGAGTTTGCCTTTGGTGGACAGCACTACAGACTCTTTGTGTCCGAGATTCGGGATTGGTTTGGTCTTCGTCGCTCTCAGACCCGGATACACGACTTATGCTATGGTCAGACAGAGCCACCACGACGCCCTCACGGCGGCGAGCAGCCTCCCAGAGACCTGGTGTGCCCCTGCTTCAGAGAGCCCTTCGGGGAGGGTTCGAGCCGTGCGCCGAAGGATCTCACTCCTGCGGCCCAGATCCTCCACGAGGTGCTCCAGCGCACCCTGCTGCCCCGTGTTGGGTTCAGAGAGGCGATCTCCAGACTTCAGCTGTGGTTGCTCAGTTACCTGATTCAGCAGAGGGAGTTCGATATCATGGATGTGATCATCTGCGAGATGGAGGACACAGTGGCAGAGGGCATCAAGGCCCGTCGGCAGCTACCGTACGCCCATTGGATCTCCTACATTCTCTGGAAGGTAGCTGCCACTACAGGGAGTCGTCCAGATCAGACACTCACAGGCTCCGCGACCGTGTTCCCTGCATACAACATGAGTCAGCTTCTGGGACACGGTCGGGACCGCAGACAGCAGCAGCAGAGTGGACCGTCCAGCTCCAGACAGAGACCTGAGGTGCCAGAGTCAGCACAGGAGCAGGACGAGACAGTCTGGGCCCTCGCAGAGCAGGAGCTTGCTGACTTGGAGGGTGAGGACACCTACATGGTCGACGACCCCACAGACAGCTCTGACGAGGACTACCACCTCCCGCCTCACTACCAGCCTCGAGCTCACGACTCTCAGGCCGGGACGAGTGGTACTGCTTCCTCTGATCCTTCTCTACTTGCTATATTGTCACGGATGGAGGAGCAGCAGCGGACGGTCACTCAGGACGTCCAGAGGCTAGCCCAGGAGCAGCAGCGCCTAGCTCAGGCACAGGCCTTGGCACAGCAGCAGGCCCAGGAGAGGTCAGATGCCCTGCAGCGACAGATGATGGCATTGCAGCAGCAGACACTCAGCTTCATGGAGAGACTTGCGAGTGGTCCACCTCAGTGGCAGTGCAAGCAGCCCCCTCCCCAGCACCAGCTTCAGTGGCAGCCACCGCAGTTTCAGCAGCAGCAGCAGCTTGCGGGCCCCAGCACTTCGCAGTTTACGAGTTTCACCACTCCTCTAGGCGGGGCCCTGCTCTTTAGTCCTTTGCGCACCGGCTTCACTCCCCGCCCGACAGAGTCCCTATATGCGACGACTACCACAGTGACTCGGGATCTATCGGCTAGCTTCAGTGAGCTCACTGGGTTCCCCACGCCAGATCTACAGGACCCAGTACAGACGACGACGGCTCCAGTCACTTCTACTACTGAGATCCTTCCGAGCTCCGTCGTGTCGTCTGAGCAGACAGAGCCTGTCCAGTCTGAGACCACTACTACAGCGCAGCCTGAGCTATCTACTATTCTAGAGCTTCCGCACTCCGAGGCTCAGGCGGCCACAGCTACAGAGACTACGACAGAGCAGCCAGAGCCGACCCGGACCGCTTCGCCACAGCTGCCAGCTCCAAAGGGTCAGACTGCCGGCTCTTCTTCCAAACTATTGTGTGCCACCCTCCAAACAAATTGCTTAATCTTTGGCGGGCATGGCAGCTTCCAGATCTTCCCCCAAACTTCATCCTGTGGACTCTTGGCAGTATTGCTCGATGACTCACCTTGTTGGACTCTCCTACTTTGCTCCTCCACGCTGACAAGCAGGTGGTATGCTGATTTCACAGAGAAAATCCCCTTTGGATCAAAGTGCCAAGCTATTAAGTCTTCTCTGTTTGGATTGAGAACTATAGCGAGAATATTACTTGCATCTTCTTCCCAGAATATGTCCTTAACTAAAGCATGATCCCAGGACCCAGTTGATGGGTCAATCAACTTTGCCACCTTGGTGAGAACAATTGCACCTCTCGGAGTTCTTGGTCTACGCGTGCTCCCAGCAGGGATCCATGGATCCTCCCATATCCGAATTTGTGTGCCGTCACCGACCCTCCATATAATGTGCAGACACTATTTTTGGACATGCATGTTTGCAGCTTCATCGACTAAGAAGAAAAGACAACATAATTTAAAGAGTCAGCTGTAGTGCTCTAGTTATTTAGAGAGCCAATTTTTTTTAAAGAGCCTCTAAATCCTGGTATTTGAAGATTTATTTTACATAATCTCTTGGAGATGCTCTTACAGTATTGTTATGGTGTTCTAAAAAGCTGTGGATTTGAGTAAACAACCTCAGTTCATTTTGCTCCAAACTCATCGGATTTCCATGTGGATACATTATTGAATTGCATGAGGAACATCTATCTACTCGCCGCCGGCCACGGGTTTGATCCGGCATTTATCGTCTCTCATCTCTGCAGCTGTCGCCGATGGCCACAGCCCACGGGAGACGATAAAATGATGAGAAAATTCCCTCAATGCCATTGAAATCTATAACAATTCCTTTATTGCCATCCAAAATTATAGGTTCCCCTCACTGCCATTCAATTTAAACTTTTGATTCCTTCATTGCCATTGTCGTCAAATGTGGAGAGAGTCATGTTAGATGGCATATAAAAAGACAATTTTACCCTCAGAAATTTTCTATGAGAATCCCTTGCTTTGTTAGAACCGAGCAGTAAACTCGCATCAAGATCGGTGTGGCGGCAGCTCTGTTAGAGCTGACCCCAACAAACTAAACGGCACACACGAGCTCTTGCTGGAGAACACACGCACACAATTTTTTTTTGCCGGCGACGAACACCCCCTTTTTCTATTATTTGGCACACTAAAACTGTTATGAACGACGTATAGAAATATGAAGTAAACGAAAATCAATCACAGAGAAGACACACAATTTACGTGGAAAACCCTTTCTGAACGCATCTTGGCCCCTAGTGGGTTTAGGTGATTGGATGAAACACAAGATTACTGTGACTAACGTGTGTTTTGCAGAAACAGGATTGAGTTAGGTCACGGTAATGACGACGATACGAGCATATGGAGTTCATGTCCCCTGGCGATGGATATCGTTTCGGTTTTCAAAGGACGGACGACGAAGACGGTGGTAGACTAGGCTAAGTGTCATATGGTGTTGGAGGACACTTAGGTAGTCTTAGGTCTTTGTTTTTTCCTTTGGCCGTACTATAAAGGGGAGCGTGAATTAGTAGCTTGACCTAAATGAGTCTATTGAGGTAGGTGTGGTGCACACTTGTTATTTCATAGCCCTAGGTAGCTCAGAGAGCGAGATGCCTTATGTCGAGAGGATCAAAAGTCGTTAAGGTCGCGTCATGATCCGAGTTGGTTTTGCCCTTGTAATGGGCATCGGACGCTGGCCTGGTGAGCATCGGACGCGTCTGATGCTCACTCAGACTAGGGTTTAATCTGGTGCGTGGCATCGGACACACCAGTGTGTTCACATCGGACGCGCCCCGTGCCACTATTCATGTGCGCGTGAACTGGAGGTTGCACCGGACGCTGGCATCGGACGCTGAGGGCCAGCGTCCGATGTCCATGCAGAGAGGTTCCAGAGAGGGTAAATCCGCATCGGACGCGTCCGATGTGGAGGCATCAGACGCTGCCCAACGTCCGATGCTCCTTTAACAGGTCTGACAAGAGGGTACAGTCGACCATTGGTCGAGGTCATCGGCGCGTCCTATGCCTAGCATCGGAGCGTCCGATGCCCCCGCAGTGAGCCCTGTTTGGTGCTCTTTTGGATGGCCGGTTGGGGGAGTATTTATACTCCTCCTCCTCATCCATTAGAGTGTTCTTGCCACTTCCATCTGCTGAGAGACACATTGTGAGTGTGAGATAGTGCAAGAGCCCTAGTGAGGTTGAGTGAATTGCTAATTGAGAGAATTAGTGACCTCCTAGTGAGAATTGAGTAGCAAGTGTGCATCCATCCATCCCTTTGGCCTTGTCTTGGTCAAGTGAGAGTTCTAGCTTGTTACTCTTGGTGATCTGCATCACCTAGACGGCTTGATGGTGATCGTGAAGCTTGGAGAGCATCCGGTGGCATTGTGGATGACCCAAGCAAGCTTGTGACCGGTAGTGAGCGATTCACCGGGCCGGAGCGGCGAAGAATCAGCTCATAGTGAGCACTTGGTCCTTGCGCTAATAAGGGGGAGCGATACCCTTGCGCGGGTGCTCCAACGAGGACTAGGGGGTGTGCCGACACCTTGATACCTCGGCAAAAGGATCGTCTTGTCATCTCTACTTCCTTACTTACGCATTTACTTTCAACCAATTCAATTCCGCATTATACTTGTTGTTCATTCACTATTGAATTGCTTTGCTAGAGTAGGAGTGGCATAGACTTGGTCTTTTGTGCGGTAGAATAGAGAGAAACACAGTTCTAGGCACAAGGGGGTTAATTGGGCTTAATAGGTTTTAATTCTTGCTAAAGTTTTAGAAAAGCCCAATTCACCCCCCTCTTGGGCGTCTTGATCCTTTCACTTTCAATGTAAAAGGGAAAAACCACGGGCACCAGCCGGCAACAATCTCACTATCTCAAGAGTTTTTGGGGTTACACGCCTATGACGGCTTACAAGAGAATCATCTCCACGAAACCCTAAGCCCGGCCAATATCCTGAAATGAATTTGGAACAACTCCAACTAAAACAACATGAGTACATGACTGTTTATACAACAACGATGCCAGCACCTACTGGCAGACCGGGTTTCATGCACCCACGAGCACACGACGCACATGCACAGACACTACCTTATGCATGTTTTGCGCAACTCCTACTCATTCTACGCAAGAACCGGTCCTTCTTGTGACAACCATATCTCCATGATGCCTATCTAGCACACCTACATGCAAACAACTAGATAAGGCTAGAACCAGAACACATCTCGTTCAGCTACATGCAGACCCATACATGACACACACGTACTCTAATGACTAATGACGCCGGCCACAACTAATGACGCCGACCATGAACTCAATCATGCATGGAGTAGAATGACTAACACTACCTATCTTATATGCAAGATAAGACATGCAAGTAAAGATTAATGCTAACATGCTTGTCTTTGTCAATTACAGGGATTTGTCAGCAACATGCAATCACCAATAGAGAACAGGTATTTGGTCGATCTATCAACTGAGCTCTGAGCTTTAGTCTGCCAACCGTGACTAAATGGTGAAGGTCTTTCACGAGTGAATTCAAAAGTAAAACGTCCATAATTATATCACTTGTGTTGTGTAGCTGAGTTGGTAAGTGAGTTGTGCGCGAGGCAAAAGGTGGTGAGTTCGAATCTCACATACGCATATTTATTTTTTCTCGTGGGATAGCCTTTAGTCCCGGTTGAGAGCATTGAGACCTTTAGTCCCGGATTGTTAGTCTCGATTGAAAAACCGGGGGCTAAAGCCCGTTCCCAACGGGGACTAAAGACGCTTTGTGTAGTACGTTCCCAACGGGGACTAAGGGCACTCACAATGCAGGCTCTACTTAGAGTCTAAATTTATTTATTACCTCGAAGTTATCATAGACTTGGAGTCTAAATAAGACTTGGAGTCTTGCTTTTTTACCCTCTCTCTTCAATAACTACACTGCCACATCAGCAAAATACAATAAATAGGAGTGTAATAAATAGGTTTAGACTCTATGATAGAGTCTGCATTGTGAGTGCCCTAAAGACGCTTTGTGTAGTAGTGAATGACAGTACCGCGGCGCGCACTAACATGTCAAAACCAAACAACCGGATTTTATAGTCAGTCACGGCCCTCGAACCAAATAACCAGGTGGCACTGGCATGTCCTAATTGAATTCTTGGTCTGGTTCGGTGAGGGCCATTGCCACGAGCTGTACATGGATCACGCCAAATTTGGTAGCTCCTTGATGAAACCGAAAGACGAGCTCGGCGCCGGAGGAAGGCGATAGCCAGAGCACAAATGAACGCATGATGTGGCAGCGTGGGTGTCGTTGCTGGCGCAAGTGGGTCGGGGCAGAGCGTGGGGGACATCGGAGTCTTCTTCCGCGTCGAGGAGCTGGGCGGAGGAAATACAGGGCGCGTGCGTCGATTCTGCGCGGGGTGCGTTGTCCGTGGCCAGGGCCACCTGGGCCCGGACGTCGATGCGGCTTGTTTGGGCAACGATGCATCCCGTTCGTGGTTCAGAATAATGGCGGAGCCACCACCCGGCCACCCCGGGCGACAGGCCGGGCTCGTGGACGAAATTTAAAAGAAATTTTTTCACTGTATTAATGAAGAATATTGTAGCTTTCTAGCTAAATATTTATACACACAATACAAGTTGTCCGGGCTTCTAAAAGATTCTAGCTCTGCCAATGGTTCAGAATTCGACGTGAACCCATCTAACGTACTCGTAGTCATGATTTCATCAAGAGGCAAGGGCAAAATCGTGACAACAGTATTCGACGTGAACCATCTAACGTCGTTCCGTTTTATCAGAGTGGCAGTGAAGGAAATAAATTACGTCTATGGATGGCAGCAAAGGGACCAATACATATTTACGTAACGGCAATGGCAATGAAGGGATGAAAAATTTAAATTGGATGGTAGTGAAGGGAACCTATAATTTCGAATGACAATGAAGAGATCGCTATAGATTTTAATGGCAATGAGGAAATTTTCTCTAAAATGATTCCCACCTCCGCGTGCGATTAAGGCCTGCTTTGGAAACCCAAATCCCCTTAAAATTTATGACTTTTTTTCGGGTGATATAAATTCATGAGGATATTATTTGAACAACCATTTAGCTAAAACGACATCTTTTTTTTTTGAAGGAAGGAGTATGGTTTTTAAAACTTTTCTAAATTAATTAGACAGACGTTTGCATGAGGTGGTGTTTGCTTGTTGCTTGACTTTAAGTCATGAGTGCGTAAAGTTTTAAAAACACGTTCTGAGTAAGTCGTTTATCTCTCGAGCGATGTCTCTGTCGTCTTTATTATAATTAAATCTCTTGTTTCTCCGCTTAAGCCTACATATAGAGTTTCTTTGAACCTTTTTTCTCTGCTTTAAATTACATATTTGAGTTCATCATCCATCAACCAACCTCTGAAATCTTCATAAGAATTATTTCAGCTTTTTCTAAAATTCTTTTTCACTTTTCTATGAGCATAATCTAATTTTTAAATGTTCCAGAATCTTTTTTATGAGCTCTAAATGCTTTATTTAGGTTCCTCATGTTCCAAAATGATTGAGATTTTTTTTCTAAAATTTTTAGAGCTTTTGGAGTATTTTTATGACTTAGATAACAATTCTAGATTTTTTGGAGCTATTTTATTCACGAAATTAATTAATTTTAAAAATAATAATATATCCCGTTTTCTCATCAACCTCAAACCTTACCTCTCTATATATTTCAGATGAGTTTTCTATAGTCCTAAGAGTAGTTACTTTCATCTTCAATAAACCACGTTGTATATGAGTACATTCTCATTTATCATCTTGAGTATGTTTACATACTTATTTATTTTAAGATACTCTAAATCTTATTATGTGAATTTTTTAATAGAGTATATATTTTTAAATATATTACTATAGTACTACTACAATAAAATAAGTATAACCAATGTATACATACTCGACATATATACTACTGTAGATGTTCTAGTATGATCATATACTCTGCGTGCATATACTTTATCAGGCTATATACACTACAAATCTTGAGATATACACATGGGAGTAACTACCCCTTAGGTCTTATTTGGCTGCATATAAATACACCCTAATCCACGTGGTTGAGAGATTGAGGTGAAACTTAGTTCAAGTTCCACTCCAATCCACGTGAATTGAGGTGTATTTATGTGCAGCCAAACAAGACCTTAGAGTATGAAACAATTTTCCTAAATCTTATATACACTTTGTTGGGCAATATGTGTCGGATACCAAAATAATGGTTACTCTAAACAAACAGATTAAAGGGATAACCTAGTTCGGAGGAGAGAAAAAATTGTCCGCGGTTTTTTCTCACCTCAGGGAACGCCCTTGGCGAGCCTGACGTCTCTTGCCTTCGCCGAAACCCTCCGAGACGGGCCTCAGCTAGCAAACCGGACGTCTCGATCCATCCAGCCCCTTCCCTCATGAGCAAAGACTTCCCGCCTAGCCACCTCAGACCATACCCACCGAGGGCACGATTGGTTTGAGGACGGGGGTAGGGCAGAGGGCGTTAGCCCACTCAAAGCCTGCCATTTCACTAACGCGTCAGGCACGCCGAGATGCGGGATGTGTAAACAACTGGCCAAATGTGGTACGACCCGAGAGAGTGGCTGCTTCCATGATGCACTTGCTTATCCGTTCCACCACTACAGGATTGAGCGCACCTGCTTATCCATGACACTACAGGATTAAGCATCAGGACCGGTTATCACGGAACCCTCGCTCGTGAGACTGAAGGCCACACCCCGTCGATCAGTCATTCCAACGCCTGACAAACATCGACTGCTGGCCGCTGCACCTCACTGGTCGCACAACACCCACGCCCCAATAAAGAAGATTCGCCAGGAACCAGTCCCCGCGAACCTAATAAAGGCGATCGCATGCAAGAATCCACTGTTACGCCCACTCTCTGACAACTCAGAATACGACCTGATTTCCTTCTCGTCCAAGGTGCGAGGCCTCGAACAGGAAGCAACACCTCCAACTCGCCCGAGGCCCCCCACAGGCCTCGGATGGAGGCCAACTCTTCGCCTCGCCCAAGGCCTCAGACGTAGAGCAAACCTCTGATTCGCCCGAGGCCGACTCGGGCGGATTAGGATGCACACCTCCCCGTACCCTGCGCAACGTCAGCCATGTACCCACCTGATACTGACGACATGGTTAAAGGGGATGGGGGTCAAACACCCTCTGCCCACTCCCGATGGGACGGAGCTGGGGTTACCGAGCACTGCTCCGCACTGTTCCCACAACCAAGGCCTCAGCTGCCCACGGGTACGAAGACCAAACTCCCAAAGTCACGACAGAAGGACCATGACACTGACATGGCCTCGGTACCCAATGAAGTCAAATACACAAGGAACTACTCATCAACAACATTGAAGCCACGACCGGCACGTCGCCTACAGGGGCCTCTACAGAGACGGACGTGTCAAAGGCATGGCAGCGGTACATCAAAGGACGAGCGCCACTCTACCACGACGAAGCCACGCTACCACAGTGAAGGCTCTGCAACTTGTCTTCCCTCTTTGACTAAAATAAGTCACAAGTGTAACACCACCTTGTAACCCTGTGCCCTCCTTGCGGCTATAAAAGGAGGAGCCGGTGACGCCCTTTAGAGGGACTCGATCCCAATAACCACAGTGACACAAGATTGAGCAAGACCCACACACACCCACTGCCATCCCTTGAGACTTGGGACTAGCTCCCTCTCTTGTTCGTCTATAAAATCCCACCACGAGCACTTTGGTGCAAGATAATACAAGACCTCTCTCCTTCACTAGACGTAGGGCGCTCCTCGCCCGAACCAGTATAAACCCTTGTGTTCTTCTTGTGCCTCCATCCGGAGCAGGAGCACATAGCCCCTCCCCTGATACAAATCTACTTGCCGGTCTAGGGACCCTTCGATTCTGAACGCCGATAATATGCACTATAGATCTTGAGATATACACATGAGAGTAACTACTCCCTAAGAGTATAATGTTCTAGGTGATGCTTCCTAGCTAGGTTGGGTGCAAGAGCTTATCCTTTCTCTTCAAGAATATGAGCTTAGGGCCCAAGGTTGGTGTGGAGAGATTAGGGTGTCGCCTTCTTTCCCTTCTCTTCTTGCTCCTTCTTCTCCCCACAAGCTAGAGGATGGGATCTCTCCTAGATCTACCCTAGAAATAGGGGAGAGGTTTGAGGATAAAAGCTTCTGCTCTTGGGGATCTCCCTTGGCCTATCTTTTTGCTCATTCTTTCATCTTCTTCTACCTTGCTTGGATCCAGCTGTTGCTCTTAGAGAGGTGTGATGTATTTGGGAAGAGTAAGAATGGAGGTGTGTTGTTGATGCTGCTATGGGGGTGACCACACTTGTGCCAACATGTGGGTCAAAGGAGAGGGTTATATGAACACCTCACAAACTGCATGACCAAGCTGCTGACATGTTATGGCAGACCATCTTAATGTCTCTGCTGGATTATTCGTTAGAGCACAAACTCTGGCTGACACATTCGCTGGACCATCCGATAGCTCCAACCACGAGGTCATAACACCATATGTCCTACTCTTGCAAATATGTACCTTTTGCAGATATGGATGTTTATGATGCAATGATCATGCTTATTATCAGGTGCATACTATTACACCGTATGTCCTACAAATAATTTTATGAAACTATAATGGAACAACTCAATCTCTTCTAGCTTTTGCACTGACATTGTAGGATAAGAACATGAAAGTAAGGTTGAGTTCAAATTAGGGGATACCATGAATCCCCCCCCCCCCCAAATGTAAAGTATATTCACTACACCACAGCCCCAAAACAGCAATGCACAATCGGTCGGTATAGGCAGCTATAGCAACGCTCCATCGGTCGGTATAGATCTATGCCGACACTTAGTTGCAGTCGCTAAAAGTGGTGTCGCTATAGCCTATACCGACCGACATGTTTTTAGCGACCGACAGTCTGATGCCTTAGGAGCTACATATGCCGACACATAGTTTGAAGCTATAAACACTTTTAGCAACTAATAGTCCAACGCGAATCATTCATATAGAGACAATATATATGTTGCTAATCAGTGCACACACATTCATCACAAGATATATTAACAATACACACATGGAACATTCATCACAAGATATATTAACAATACACACATGGAACATCATAAAATATATTGGCACAAACCATTGATCACTAATTCATTCATATATGAGTAGCCCAATGTAAGGTCTGTTAGATTCAACATCATATGTACAAAATAGATTAAAAGCTTGCAAACATAAAGTTTGTGCATGAGCAAGCCATCAACATCCCTACATCTATCCCATATGACCAAAAGTCATACATCTACCTCATGTGACCAAAATCATACATCCACCACTAGTGACCAAATGCTTAGCTCACTAACACCTAAAGTCACTGCTCCAATTTCGAGAACAGTGAGCTTATAGTCATATCTATAATAGGTTCAAAACAAAACGCAACTTTGATGAACACTTTTAACTTCTGGACACCATCAGGTATGCTGCCTAGGACTTTGCAGGAGTAGGATGACCTGAAATATAGTATGAATATCTAATTAGCGATACATAACAACACCGGGATGAAGGAGATTAGGATCAGAGATACATGGCAGCAGTTAGTTAGAGTACAAGACTGATGGAAATTCCCTCTTAGTGGCAAGCATACAGGAGCAAAAGGCGCATCTGAATTAAATCTACTAATAAAAGAATGCTCCGCTACTGTTTATACATCTTGGATTAGTATTAGTTTATACTATTTTTTTTGGGCATGTGTACATAACTCCGATACTGTGTATACATGTATTGCTATCTCATGAGAATATGTGCAGCCCTAAATAATCGTATATACAACAGAACTATATAGACATACTCGCGAACTACCATGTATGCACATATACTCCTTTTATTTATTTTATTAAATACATAAGTATACGTCCATACTCATTTCACTTGCAAGGAACAATCACGTATCTGTTTTCTAAAAGAGAAGTACTAATGCATGTGCAATTGCTGGCCTCTCCAACCAAATGCATAGCGCGTCTGGCTGCATGACAGCAGGTTCTCAACCTGTTAGTGCTAACTGGCTGCCGAGCCTGTAGTAGCTACTCCCGGGAGTAGCAAAAATGCACCCTTTTCAATATTCAATGTATTACATATATACTACATTCTACATCCCATTATCCCTTCGAGTTTACTAGTGCCAAGAAAAAAAAGAAAACTGGTTGCAGTTTGCAGTGCATTGGTTAGGCTAAGATAATAATAGACCATAAGCATCACACCAGCTACACTTTGATAATAATATGCATACCATGCATCCACAAAATGGTTATAATTTAAACAAGATTATCATGTTCATGTCCATACAGTATGTAAAGAGATGTACTAGAGAAAGAGGAACATACCGTTACACACGAGGCGAGTCACAACCAATGTTCTAGATGTTCAAATATTCTCCAAATGCCTGTTCGCCACACACGTCGTCTATGGGTTGTAGGTGTTTAGGCTATAGCTCCAATACACTAGTGCTGCAAATTAGTATAATTTTACTTTAGAAATATTTAACAAATTCCATGGATATAAAATAGTGTCTGGTGCGTATTCAGAAATTTGGAATGAATGAATGATTTCTTTTAGGACTGAACTAAAAATCACTAAATAGGTTTACTGCCCAGTGGGCCCCTCCTCCAATTAAATAAAATTTTTTCCCTATTTTTTCGGGGTTTTTTTATTTTTTTCTTTGCCGAGTGCCACTCGGCAAGCCTTCGCCGAGTGCCCGATATTTGGCACTCGGCAAAGAACCCTTTGCCGTGAAATTCTTCGCCAAGTGCCCTTCGCCGAGTGCGGCACTCGGCGAAGCCTTCGCCGAGTGCAAAAGGCTCTTTGCCGAGTGCTGCCAGCACTCGGCAAAGAGCGATTCTGCTGTAGTGATATATGTGTGACAAACCATGCTAATCCACAGCATAATCTAGAATTTGCTATATTCAGGCTCTAGCACAGGACTGCAAAATGTCTTGTGACTTTTATGCTCTGAGTACCCTGTATTTTCTATGTGCTTTGAAGTCTGAAAGTTGCATAAATAATAATACAACAAAATAAAGGATTGCTCTTTCAACATATATCTGTTGGCCATGGAACTAGCTAGATTACTGGACAGAGGAAAACCAAGTGTAAAGATCTAATGTTGGTTGTGATTGGCGCAGGATAGTACAAAATCAAGGTATGGCGGAGTCAGTGTGATAGACAACAAAGCACACTCAAATAAAAGATCTCTGAAAAAAATGAAGGATGCAAGTAAGAGAACTAAAAGAAGATACTGTCTCACTGAAATTACAAGAACTGCAGTGTTGGAGCAAATTAACAGTTCATCACCACGGCTATAATGAGCAAGGGGCGCCTAAAAGCATAAAAGAACTACATTACAGACACAAATGAAATTAACACAAACAGAAGATATTCGTGCATCTAAGTCACATAGCATCGAAACTCAGATGATTTTTCTTAATATTTTCCTGAACATGCATCATGGGCTCATGGCATATAGATCACCTGTACTCCCCAGCCCAATCGTCTTCCACCAGCGTTTCCTATGACAAGCCAAACATCAGCCATGGTGGACGACCCAACAATGATTCAAAGGGGTATTCACATGCCAGAGAAGAACAAAAGCAAATTGTTGAAGACAAGGACAAGCAAAAACTTAATTACCTCGTCAACCAACTAGACCGGTGTGACTCTCGGGCGTTCGGTGTTCTCTTGGTCTTGGGTCACCGGGTACTGCTGCTTGGGGACAGGGGAAGGGGAAGGAGGCTGGTGTTGCTCCCTCCTTCTACACCTCGATCTGGGGTCATGAGCTGCTTCGGGACGGAGGAAGGGGAAGAAGGTTGTGGTTGCTCCCTCCTTCAATCCTTCTACACCTCAATCTGGAATCACCACGTGCTGCTGCTTGGGGACAGGGAAAGGGACTTACGTGCAGGCATTTGGAGCAAGGGAAGTGGTGGGCGATGGAGGATCTGGATGCATGCCACACGGCTGCGGATCTGGGTGGCCTTGCAGCGAGCGATGCAAATCATGTAACGTGGAGTTGGGCAGCAGCAAAGTCGAGCGGCAGCGGGATGGCGGCGGCGGGCAAGTCGAGAGGCAGCGGGATGGCGGCGGTGGCGAAATTGGGCGTGATGGATTTGGGCGGCCGTGTAGGGATTTGATAGGAGCGAGATGGATGGAGGCGGCGACCATGGCAAGTTGAAGACTGAAGCGACGTGTTAGGGTTTGGACTGGAGAGTGTATTTGGGCCTTAAAATTTTACCGTGAACGGGCCTATTTTCCATTTCAGTTCCCACGAGCAAGTTTTTTTTTCATTTTCAGAGCGCGCCATAGGCACCGTCCTATACCGACCGAACGTTGGTCCCCTTTGCTTAGCTATCCCGACCAACAGTTTGATTGTATATGTAAATATTTTTACCGACCGATCATTTATCGTAAAAACATATTTAGCGACACTTGATCTGTGGACCAGCTATACCGACCAACGGTTCAACGGTATTAATATATTTATAGCGACACATATGTGACACTATATTAGTGTTGTGGTGTAGTGATTGTTAAATTACTAATCAACAAATATATATGCATTTATTATGGGTATTGAATAAGAAAGCACGAGGATTTATAATTTAGGGATTCGTTAGAGTAATACCCTAGGTCCTATATATGCTTGACTATTACTATTGGATGCATCTAGAAGTGGATTCACTCCTTTAATGTCAATGAGTTATTATACATAGAAGTGGATTCAATCAGAAATGGGACTTAACTGGTTCACACTCCTATAATAAAGACATTTTGTGATGGCATATAAACAAAAACACAATGGAATCATGGTGTTTATGTTTCCCTTTGTTAAATTCTTTGGCAATCTTGTTGTCTGATGAATTAACCAAACAAGTCATAGTAATAAACATACACAAATGAGGAAAACATAGTTGAGATAGGAATCAGAAAACATGGGGACAAACAAGGATATAATTAACACAAACCAATGAACACATACATATAATGGGACCACACTGATACTTGCTAGTTCATTGCAAAGTGCATGGCAATGAAACTATTTGAAGCTCAATATAGAGTAGTACAAACACTTAAGACTACCATACATATTGTCTTCAACAAGATAGGTGTCCATGCATCATAGGATATACTAAACCATATGGAACAACTACTACATTATGTTGTTCATGTCCATCCATAGCTTAGGAACAAAACCTCCAAGCTAATAATAATTGGTCCATTCCATCTGGGTCCCACCCTCCTGCATCATTGGAGTTGCATATGAATGAATCGGTGTCTGCTGACCTCCCATCCAGGTGACTGTCTGGCTGTTGCTAGCCTGACTGGCCTGGCTTTGGAAGGGAGAACAAAACTGTGTGAGGTTGTCCATGGAAGCGAGCTGGCCACCAAAGCCATAACAATGTGGGTTGTAAGCATTGCTAGTGAAAGGGAATTCCTCACAGCTAGAAGAGTTGTTCTGCACCCATGGCTCAGTGTCATAGAGGCCGACATCGTTGATACTATAGCGTTGCTTCTTTGTAGTGCTCTCCTGCCTGCGGAAGAACTTCTGTGCATGGCTAGAGACCTGGACTGGCGTTTTAGTGGTGACGAAGTCCTTAGAGATGCTCTTCCAATTACCGCGTCCATACACGTGCAGGCCACACAAGAAATTCCTGTAGTGAGAGAAACATAGGGTTTAACATAAACTTTTTAATAAAACAAGAGAGGTTTAACAAAAACTAGTGAAATAACAATAGAGATCTCATGATAAGTGAAAGATCATATCGTAGTGCCTCGGGCTAATCAAGTAATACCCCTAACCGCATTTCTAGTAACTGTACTAATAGTCAACATGAAAGAAACAAGAATTTCCAAAATGGTGTAAAAGTGAATGACCTGTGCTCATCCAGGGTCCAAAACCTCCCTGCACGTTGCTTCTCCTGTGGAGGAACAACAACTTTCCTATGTTGTTGTTCCTCCACCATCCTCTGGGCCTTCATCTCATCTATTAAATAGCCATGCAACACATCCATGTTGTGCACGCCTGGGTTCTCCACCATCACTCCAAAATTGTTGTTGACCACAAGTTCGTCGCCCAACAACATAGGCATCTGTTGGTTGCTGCTCATCTCTGTTGCATTTATCATCTCTACCACAAGTTCAACATACAAGTCAGTTACCTGACGCTTATCCTTCCTTGGGAACCTTGCTTGGAGCACATCCACAATGCCATAGTGCTTAGAGTTCCTGTTGTTGGCGCAACTGATGTTGGCATCGTGATTAGCGATGAGAGATCTCGCCATCTCGATCTCGTTGGCACTCCATTCGCCGCTGAACTTGGGATCCATGGGGCTTGAGGGTTGAGTTTACTAGCTAAAACACAGTTGGTAGTATGAACTGCGATTGGGATGTGAAGAATGACAAGCCAAGGCTGGGTACTTATAGGCCTTGTGGTGAATCTTTTTGCCCAGGTTTCAATTAATTGTGTATATCCAACGTTGACATAATGAAGTCAAACATGGAATTTTAAATGATTAAATCAAAGATATGGAGTCGTGCGGATTAATATCTTAGGGATATACTATAATATAATATAATACAATCTCATATAGTCTATCATCCTTCAATGGTTCACATACGAGAGAGTGAGATATCGATGATGGCCTAGGATATACGCAAGACCACATATATCAATGTTTGTCTACTAACAAAATAAATATATACCTTTTCTACCGATATGATGTTACAATTAATGATCATTTGCACCCAATCCAAGGCCATCAGGACGACTGCAGTTCTATCGATCTGGTTGATCGCCTGCTCATTTTTGAACTAATAAGAACGTGATGCATGCACGTCAGTCATATTTTCTCTAACACATGCGATAAACCAAATGCAACAGTTGTGCATGCCTCGAGATACATATTACCGTGCAGCAAAAATACTACACTGTTGTGTGAACAATGGTGGACATGTACACAATGTAGTACACGTGTACATGCTCCCTCCGTACAAGTATTTCAAGTCGTTTTGTACGAGACTTAGATTAAACATTGGGAATATAAGTCAAGAATAATTTTTAAGTTGTTAAGTTTGAAAATATGAAAATCATATGAATAAATAGATTTATCTTAAAAAATGTTTTTTATAAAAATATACATATATCATATTTTAATAAATATTTTTATAAAAATAAAAAGTCAAAGTTATATTTTAGAAACCGTATCGATGTCTAAAATGATTTAAAGTATGGAGAGAGAGTACAAACGTACACAAGAGTAGACCTATAGCACAGGACAAACCCTAGTGCAGCGCTTCCTGATACGGTCGTGTGCTTATATTATATAAAAAAGATAGTGTCGTGTTGTGTATGCACCGCCTATGGATTTGCATGGTCATACTTTATTTTTTTGATATTATATTCTTGAGCACACAGGTTGGTAAGGACTGATGTCTGGTTTCCCTACTATCAGTTGACTCCATACATTGTCAGTGGTGATGAAGAAGTGCCATAACTACGATACTGATATTAATTAATTAGCACATGGTTTATACCTTTTATTTAGTGTGTTGCTACTACTACTATACATAAATAATTGTGAGATATTCAAATTCTATATATGCATATCTTTCCTTTGTGGTTTTGCATTTACTAGTTATTTTCCCTTTCTTTCTAATATTATGAGCGTGAGCACATTAAAAGTCAACTGGTGCAATGGAGAGTCGTTACACAGCTTATACAATATATGATCTAAGAATTCTAGCTGATGGTTTTGGTAATTTCTCCTTTTCTCAGGAGGTCGCTCTACTGTAGGGTCAAGGATACTGTGACTACAGGAGACAGAGAAGAGGAGGGGGGGGGGGGGGCGCAAATAACATCAATCATAACACTGGACTATTAGTAACACAAGAGAGCCCCTATTTATACACTACGAGATCGTTTGGGAGCGCTCCGCGAAGCGGGATTCTCTAGCAGAATCACTCCCTGACTGTCAAACAATTTTTCAGCGAAAAGTGATTCTTCGCTGATTCTCTGAAATGAACTAAGAAGCTGAGAGCTGAAAAAGTAGGTTCACCTAATTTTCTGAAGTGATTCTCTATCCTGATTTTGAGAGTTTATGCCAAAGAATGAAAGAGAATCATTTTTTGCGACATAATCACTTCACCAGAGAATCAGAGAACACAACTGAAGAATCATGGAGCACAACTCTCTCAAACATGCCCTATGATCTCTAGGTGAAGTGCTCAAGGTCAATTGCAAGTCAATTAAGTTAAAAAACCGATCGAACATGAGCCAAGGATTTTATTCCATGATATCAATGACTTGTTGGTCATCCTAGTTCACATTGAGGTGGATTCAATGTTCAACTGCTCCTCGTTTATTTGAGGCACCACTTGATCCTGAGCCATTAGAAACAAATAACCACTCCACAACTCGATTCCACTAGAGTTTCTCTTCACCACTTTTGCAAGGAGAGAGCAATGGCTCTCACAAGAGCAACCAGGGCACCCACACAATCTTTTTGAAGTGCTCCATGGATCCGCAATCTCTAAGATATCTAGGAGATGACAATATTAATCTCCAAGAGTAGTAACAAGCCAATGACACTTACTTGAAGACTCCTTAGTGCCACAAAGCTCAAACTCTTGATGCAATGCACTAGGATGCTTGATCTCAATCTCACAAAAATGTGATCTCTAAACAATGTGTATGAGATAGAGGTGAAAGAAGGCTCAAATATGCCATAAAAGCTTTCCAAAGTGTGAAGAGATGACCTTCCCACTCGATTACTAGCCGTTACAAAGCATTTCTTGTGAAAACAATGATTTCATGGACCATCCGCAATACAAAACCAGGTTGGTCCACTGTTCAAACCAACAACTATATTATTCATGTTGAATGTCTATTAGAGTTGACAGTTAACTGACTTTGTATTGTTCGTGGTACAGAGCTCAAACCATTTGTAGTACTAAGAATTATTGTCACATGAGCAACTTTAACATTCTATAGAAACTGGAACTTCAAGAAAATGCACCATGGGCTGTCCAGCCTAATAACTTATCCATATCTCATCCTCTAATCTCCTCAAGATTGTTTATAATTGAAAAAACTACCATTATATTATTCCTTGCCTTTGAGCTATCCATCATATTTTCAAACACCTTGCACTATGATATATCTAGTTTCTTAAAGACAACATACATACTTAAGTATGTTGTTTATTCACTATATTTGTACTATGAGACATATAAACTTAAATATTAAGTTGTGCCTATGTAGATATATAACAAGTCATGCATATTCATATATTTTAGTGTCTAATGAATAATAGGTAAACTTGTTGCATGTGTTGACCCATCTAAAATTTGGAGTGTGGTTGTAATTGGTTGACATGAAGATGTCTTGTTCCTTTGGTCGATTTGTTGATATAGTTTTAGTTTAAATGATCATATCAACAAAAACTACCTTGCCTATTTAGTTATATAATGGTTGATGCTAGAACTAAAACCATTAGCATGAAGAGGGTTTGAACTTTGGATGTACTGCACTACTGTTGACATGAAGAAAATGCATACCTTTTAGGCAAACAATTTGTATCCCATGTAAAACAAAAAAGAGACAAGATATATCAATGTCAGCGAGTAAGGATCATATAGTCACATATGGATGGATCATATAGTCACATATGGATGTCATGACAAAAGGGAAGGAATTGATGCATGGATATCACTTTAGCTTGTTGTCCTTTGATAAAAAGACGATGCAACTGGAGACCTATAACATTACATGCCATTTTCTTATCCTCTGCTCTTTGCTTCTCCCTCGATCTCAGCCTGTATTGGTTTCTTCAATTAGTTCTACCATTCACTTTATCAAGACTTAATTGCATCTTGAAAGAACTGATCTATAGCCAAATTTGACAAGGAAAGATACCTTTGAATAACAAAACTAAAACAAGGTAGCATCTTACTTGTTACCAAAGGCAGTTCATAAAATGTTAGATGGTGACTCTTGGTGGGTAAATACATGAAGCATTTTTCACTCCTTCAAGAAGAACTTCCTAGTGAAAAGAAAGGTATCGATCAATACAATAATGATATAACATTAATGCAAGAAAGTAAGCTTGGTTAGCAGCAGATCACTTCATAGAGGAGATAACTCAATCATAATTTGGTAGCAACTGAGTCCTTTGAAGAACTCAACTTTGGCATTTAATGACTAGCATGTCGCACATGTGTCTTCTAGATGTTTATATGAAATGAGAGGTTGTTTCTCTTCTAATTAAGTGTTAAATGTTTTAGCTTAATCTTTATTCATTTATGTCCTAATAAGATTTTGATAAAATTCTAGATGTTTATATGAAATGAGTTTTTCTCTTCTAAGTGTTGAATGTCTTATCTCAATCTTTATTCATTTATGTTATGATAATTTGAAACATTTGAAGGAAGGAAACCCACTCTATTTTATCTTCTAGGCATATTGCTAGTTCTAGGATTAATAAATGTTTAGTTGAAGGGTTGAATGAGAATTTTGGGCATTAAGCATTCTCGATGATGGCAGGTTGTGCTCTTGAGGAATCAATGGTCCTAGAAAAGGTTGAAGTGTGACATAAGAGAGGAGGGGTGAATTGGGTCACTTAAAAGTTTTATACCTATCGCTTTTATCTAATGTATGTATTTAACCTCACAAGGAGTTTTGCAAACTATAGCCAATCTTATTAACTAGCTTAAGCTGCTCTAGAAACGTAAAGGCACACAAGAAAACAAAATGGAAGCATACGTGAGGTAAGTGAAAGATCAAGTGAAGAAGGGTAAACTTGGATGCATATGATGTATCTCGTAGGGCATCACTTGCTGAAACTCAACCCTAGCTCTTCCTAGAGCTCCACATATGATTTGTTCTCATTCACCAAAGCTTTCCCCTGGTAATGGTGTTGCGCTTCCTAGTAAGGTTTGATTCCTACCAACAAAAGCAAGTGTTGAAAGCCACTAAGGCCCACCACTTGCTACTTGACCGTCCTAGTCACCTTGATGCCATCTAGTATGGAGATTCTCCGTAAAGGAAGTGGTTTCATCATCCCTAGTATATAGTCATCACTACCCACACCAAGCTTGGAGGGTCGTCGATGTTTCTAGTGATCTACTAAGGCTCTAGGGTCCAACACACTAAGGTTATAAGGATCACAAAATTCAACATCATAAACTCACAATCTAAGGCCTAAGAAGCACTTAGTTAAGCATGCACTAATGATGATTAAAAACCTTGGATATGATCATTAAGCTCTTGTATAGTAGATGGAGTGCCTTGACACTTGAACTATATTCTTTGGGCTTCAATGGACTCCAATCCCCTCAAATGGTTGGTGAAATAGAGTATTCATAGCCCTTTCATTAAGAAATAACCGTTGCTAAAGGCTAATGAAAGTTTCCTTCACTGCATGATCTAGTGCTTTAATACCATCAAATCATCTAGTGTGTACTTGATGTATGATCTTGCGCAACAATACCATCAGACCTATGATTTATTTTAATAAAACCTTCTCACCCATTGTCAAACTTGTAGCAACTCAAATCATTTCTCTTGTCTTGCTCTTGCTCTTGCTACTAAGTAGTTAGTTTAGGAACCCAAAATTTAAAATTCATCTATGCATAGAAATCTTGCCAAAATAGTCTATGCCTCAAAACCATCTTGAGATTAGTTGATTCCTCTCGTCTTGACAAAGTATCTAATTAGTAGTTCACTGTATGGCCTAAAGAAAGTATCATGATCTTGGTTCACTTGTTTTATACTTTTCTAGGGTGATTAAATTTGTTCTCTATTAATCTATTCGACTTGTCTTATCTCTTGTGGTATTTAGATGCACCATCTCTTCCACAACATTATGATAGCATCTTACATGCTTTTCACTTCATGGAAATTTTGCTATTACTGACATGGTATTCTTGTCACTCATACCGCTCTTCTGGCTTCATTCTCTCTCAAGAGAAATACGACATGAAATATTAGAATGGGACAATACGGAGCATTGTATACCCTATGCAATTGCTACTGATCCCCACAGTCAAAAGTCTCCTCCATATATAGCTACCTACTCATTCCATGATCCAACTCTACCTAAGTCTTGTTAAGGCACTTCAATATCTTACATTCACAAAACCAGAAATAATTCACGTCGTGTAGTAGGTTTGATTGCACATGCACGAAACCATTATCGATCATTTAAGTTTGATCAAACACATATTGATATATCTTGAAGGAATTTTGAATCTTGGTCTTTCACACTCCAGCATTCCTCATCTCATGCATTGGTTTCCTACTACAACACCCATTGGTTTGGATGCCCAGATATGTGTTGCTTGGCTTCTGTATGTTGCATATTCCTTGGAGACAATTCCATATCTTGGTCCTCCAAGTGCCAAATCAATGTCTCCCATTATTCTATCTTTAAGGTAAAATATCATGGAGTCACCAATGCCATTGCTAAAACATGTTATGTTTGTCAATTACTTGAGGAACTGCATTCTCCATTATTGTCTGCATCAATGTTCTACTTTGACACATAAATGTGGTATATCTTTCCATAAACACAGTACAACTTACATAGCACAAAGAAATCAATCTCCTATTTTGTCAAAAAGTTTTTAATGTCATATGTGAACATATGCATAAAGTGTTTATTATAACACCTTGTGTCCAAAATTAATTTGCTTACATCTAAACTCATGTGGAATGAGGTTGTATACACATCTCACCTCTCTTATACTTTCATCCTCACTTTGTGTAAAAAGGTTAACTTGGAGGTGCTACTTTTGGAGGTACTGATTTGGCTCTTAACCTCGTAAGTGTCCAAGGTGATACTAAACCTACTAGCTACAACCACACATGGACCAACTACTACAAGGTACTAATGGGCTTAGGGTATGACATTCACCCCGTTAATAGCTAACGCCCTTAGTAGCTCACCACATACGTAGGAGATGCACGAACCACCTCTTGGTACATGGCTATGCCATTGCACCCCTCCTCAGAAAATGTACAATAATGTCACACACATGCAACAAGAGTTGATGATCTAATACCATCTATAACACCCTTTGTCAAAATTTTGCTTATGGACCAACTCCTCTTGTGGAATGGGCCCGCACACGTGTACCACCTTCTTACACTTCCATCCTTGCTTCATGCAAATGGCTTAACTTGGAGGTGCTATGTTTGGTGCGACAAGTATTATAAGTTGGCCCTCAACCTCAACTTCCAAGGTGGTACTAAACCCACCAACTACAATCACACATGGGCAAACCAAGATAGTAGCATGGGTGCATTGCTTGGCCATCGAGGCTAAGGTTGTAACCCAACACAACAAGGGAGACAAAAAAAATTGAGCATGACATGGGAAAGCAGATTACTCAAAAAGTAATTTCATTACATGAGAATGACCTTTAGTGATTACAATACATGTCTGCAAAAATCGCAATGAAAGCCCGCCTATACGACGGGAAAACCCTCGAACAGAGCACCTGACCCTCCATCAAATCCTCCATGGCACACAAAAGGGCTCTGCTCAAGCCCTCTCCACTAACCCCTGATCGTGCAAGGGAAGCCGGAACCCTTGGTTATAGATCTAGGGAAGAAGGATTCATTGGGTGGAAGAAAGAAGAGGAAGGTAATAGGGGACTATGCCTCACACTTGTCCTCTCCTTTGATGATCCTTGGGAGCTACCCTCCCCTTCCAAGTGTCAACCGAAGACATATCAAGAGGAGCAACAGTTTCCATTCTGGCGTCGATTAACGGTATAGCCCTGGATCACCAGATTTTGATCATGAAAAAATGGAGCACCCCATAATGGACCTTCTTTCCACTAGCGGAAGGGATACAGGATTCTCGAGCAACCATAGTTGCTAAAATCCTCCAACCTCATAGATGGACCAAAGTGAGAGCACCCACAGACCGTTCTAGGCCGACCCGAGCGATGATGGGAAAGTAGAAGGTAGCCACCGCCCTTGACCCTCTACTTGTGGTGGCACGAGAAAAGTGGGGCCACACCTCCAAAACCACTAGGGGTATAGGGGAACTCGCCCACTCGTGACCTGCAATGGATCTGATCCTCCTTCTCCACCTTGCCTCTAGACTACCTTTGTTGAAATCCTAGAAAAGTTGCAAAAGAGGAACTCATGACACTCTGAGGATTCACATGGTCCCATGGGCTACTCATGGTGGCAAAGATTATGGAAAGTATGGGATGCTCTTTGGTTGCCTCATCAGGGGCCATTTGTAGCCCAAAGCGTGAGAACTCGCAGCGAGGACAATAGTCTGATCGACCACCGACGAAGGATCAACCAAAAGGACTATGAAAGTCCTTGTTTGCTTTTGGCTAGTTGATGAAACCTATTGGACTAATTGTATGCTAAACATGTGTGTAGCAATGAGAAGGGATTAGTGCCAAACCAAGTGAAGTGTTTGACAAGACTCCTAGGTGGTCGATAAGGTTTATAGGAGGTCGACAAGTGGTTGGCTACACTAGGGAATGCTCAGCCATGAATATGGAGAGGTCAACGTGTGGTCGGATTGAAGATCAAGAGCTCCGTTTAGTGAAAAGAAGAAATAAAAAACAAAAGGGGCATAATGCAAATGTATAACCTATAAGGCTCTTTGTTTTGGTGATCAAACACCATAGAGGGTGTGATCACATTTAGGATATATAGTCGTACTATCAAGAAGGGATAAATGATGGTAAATGTGGTGTTCGAGTGCCACTAGGTGTTCTCTAACATATCAATGCATTAGAGCCTAGTGAGTGACTAACAAAACCCATGGAAATGCTTGTAAAATGCCAACACATGTGCACAAGTGGTGAAACACTTTGGTGTTGACGCATAGAAGAAAGGGTGGAAGAAGTTGAAAAAGAGGCATTTAAGCTATTCGAACCATAGGGTATACGATGGTCAGGACAATCAATGATGGGTCCTGCGCCAAACCCTATTGTCCTTTGGAGTACAACTGGGTCTGGACCTAGGCTTGTGCATAATTAGGAACTATGGTCCTCGGTCCAGATTGCATAGTGCCCCCACGACTGCAGTGCATGCGCTCGGACCCAAGTGTCCAGACTCTATGGCATAGAGGGTCCAGACTAGGGGCGCTGAGGCCGGTTGAGTAAGGTGGTGTTGGCTGTGCTCTGGAGATGAGTCCGGACCTAGGCTGTTGGTACGAATGAGGGTCTTGTACTGGTCCAGACCCATTTCAGCATTCTAGAACCTCTCTGTTAGGTTTCAGACACATGCAGGAGTTGGTCCAAATGGCACCACTATAGGACCGGTCCTAACATTTTCGACATGGGAGAGAGCCATTGCGCGTGGCAATGGCTATCCCATTCAAATGGGACACGTGACAACCTATATCTCGTGAGGAGGTGAGCGTTCGGACCTAGGCAGTTGGTCTGGATGGCCCGATCCCTGGTTCGGACCCTAGGTCCAGACGGTGTTTTGGGGGCCTAATGGCTAGTGGTGTTGAGGGGGCTTATAAATAAAAGGTGGGTGCCCTTGGGGTGCATGTATTGTACATTTTGATCAGAGATACATCCTAGTGATCTAAGCCTAGGTTCTACACTCATCTCCTTGATTTCATTTGCATACTCCAAGTGAGATTAAGTGATTCTAGTGCACTGCTTTGTGAGATAGCATCTTGTGACACTAGTTCTTCGCATTGGCTGTGGTTTTATTGTTACTCTTGACACTTGTCAGTGCCTAGATGGCTTGGAGCATCTTGGTGGAGTTGGCAAGAGTTGGTGGTTATTCTTGTCCACCACATGATCGATTGTGAAGGAGTCATTCAGTTTCATCCCTAGCGGAGTGGCAAAAGACACATATAGTGGATTGCTCATGTCATTGAGATATCTCACTTGTGGTAGGTTCCTATGGCTCTCTAGTGAGGAGCTTGGTGTGGTGCCGATTAGCCATCGAACCACCAAGTGTTGTTCAACACAATGTGAACTAGGTCGTGCCGACAAGCACATGAACCTCAGGAAAAATCATTCTCTCGTGTGTTGATATTGGTGATTGGCTCTACTCTTGGTATTCACCGGTGATCGGTTATTCATTGGTGACCCTGAAGGCTTGGTGAAATCATTCCATTCCCTAGCTCTTTTACATCCACAATTACATTTGTTGTTGAGCTAGTTGATCTTGTTTAGTTTGATAGAGTAATTTGGGTAGTTGTAATAATCTTGTGTAGTTCCCTAGCTTGTGGTGTGCCATAGAAATATTAGGATGGAAATTGTTGGTTTAGGTGGCTTGCAACCCTTGTTGACCTAGAGGCCAAAAGCTGATTTGTTATTTGCTAACAAGGCTGCTTAGTTTTATATAGATTTTTAATTAGGCTATTCACCCCCTCTAGCCATTTATTAGGACCTTTTAGACTGCCAATTATGGGATCGACATACCATTACTCTATGAAACTGATGTTGTGTGGTTGCATGGGGACAATCACATGCCATAATGGCTTAGGAAACGACATGATACCACTGAGCCGTCGCTTCCCTCCCCATGACCCGTGCCACCACAAGACAAAATTGAATCCATGCGCACGCCCTTGGATGGGAATTGAGGGGCCACACCACCATCGAATCCTCCACACATAATTGATGGAGCACAGTGCACCATGTGCATTGATTCCCCTGCCAGTACGATAATGAAGGAATATCAAAAGACTACACCAAATTGTTGCAGGAAGGGTGCGTGTGGAGAAATAGCCTTTTTGGCAAACAAACTGGCCTCACAAGGGCATAGGGGCTCCACTAGCCTGCATCATTGAGAGTTCAAAGGCCTAATCATCGGACAACACGTGTCCACTCCTGAACTCAGAGATCAAGAGCAATCGACACTATGCAATTAGCCCACTGATGACCTTTAGCCTGGGTACACGGAGCACCTTGGTTGTTGCTATGTTTAACTCAAGCACCTGAGGGCTATTATCGAGCCCACAAATGAGCTTGGGACATCAAGCAATGAGACAACATTAAGCCAAGGCACCAAGCGATGTTTCTCAACCCATAACAAGCTGGCATAAGCAGGGAACCTCACAAAGGCCTCGTGCTAGCAGTCCCCCGAAGGACTCTTCGGGCCCTCGCTCGAGCTTTTCCTGATTAACACTCACTAAGGGTATCACCCAACCTCGGTATCGCAAGAACCCCTCACGTCCACATAAGGGCATCCGACCAAAGACCCATAGGACTTGTCCCCCTTTGGCTGATCCATTAACCAAAGCTAGGGATAGCCCCTTATCACCATCCTAGGAGTGACCTAGAAGGCCATGAAGAGCATAGGGATCCTAATGAGGGTCTAACATAGGGGTATGCTAAATTTGCTGAGTCTCTATGAAGGCAACATTTCAAATGACCCTTGGTTGGGGCTAATCTAAATTAGTTGAGGGCTTAGGGGCTATAACCATTGGGTACACTCTCATGTGTCCTCTAGAAAAGGGAGGATGTCTTGGCAGCCCGTAAATCACCCTCCTCGAGGAGGCCCATGATGTCAGAAGGGAAAGGCCAAGTAGGCTAGGTAGCCATCACTTAGGGCTCATAGCACCGGAATTCATGACCAACGAGGAGCCTAGGCTGAGCTCCTGCCCTAGTGATTCTCAAAACCATGGCTCGGGCCAACAAATACCCTGAGCCAAGATTGAAAGCCAGCTCTAGAATTCATCAGGCATTTAGAGCCTGACAAGCATAAAACCACTATACTGTTATTTCATTCCATATCGTGAGGCATTATTACACACTTCCTCAGTAGGGCCATATAAGGGGTTTGACGCATAAGGACAATGAACTCCCCTAGTTAGTAGATTAAAGGGCTCATGGCTTGCTCATAAGCCCCTTTGGGCAACAGGAGGATCCTTGTGTACCAATAAAGCCTCAAGAAGGCTCACCTGGGGACGATCGTCTTGTAGTAGACAACACGTGATGTTCAAGCGCTAGACTACAAAAGAGGCATTACATAGTGGTTGCAGCATTGTTGGCCACCTCCTACATGACAAAGGAGTACCCGGTGGCACCAAGATGATGGAACCGAGAGCACCAAGCTGAGAAGCCTTAGGTTAGAATCAACTCATTTTTGTACCCCATGCTCTTCTCGATATATAGGGGACGCATGGGCTCCTTTAGAAGGCTAGGGGTCGATCAACCAGAGATAGGAAGATCGAGTCAAACCCATGTACCCTAGGGTAGCAATAGAAAATTCCTTGCCAATCTCTCTCTACTCCATTGTTGTAAGAAACCCCAACAAGGCATTCCTAACTTGAACAATACTATATGATATAGAATTGGCACTTGCAACCTTCATTTTTCACCACATGCAAGATTAAATCAAGGATTAAAGTTGAAATTTGTTCCTAGGAAGAATTGAGAGATTTCTTGAGCTCATACTTATGAAGGATGAGGAGAGGTGATGAGCTTCATCTTCTTCTACTAACTTGGTGTTGGTTTGTATTTCTTCATTTCTTCTTCTCTTTTCCTTGCCTCTTTCCTTTCTCTTCCACGTTCTTATTTCTAGAGAGTGACAGAGATGAGAGTGGGACGGTGGGTCAGAGGAGAGGGCTGAATCTGGTGGTTTGAGGACTCTACTTCATGCTCACATGTGGGGCCAATGGGTGAGAAAGGAAGACAACTCATATACTTGCATGTCTGCTGATTCAATGTTCTAGAGGACAGTTCAATAGGGAAGGTTGTACGATTCCTCAGAACCTTGTTGATTGGTTAACTGGGATCTGACATGACTTTCAGAACAGTCCAAGGGACATCTCTGGATAGTTGGAGGGAACATCAAGAGACCTGATTTCTTTGATTAAGGCGAGGAATTAGGATTTGAGCTTGATCATCGTATGTAAAGAGTCGATAAACACAATTTGAGCTTGGAGAGTCTCTTCTGGTTGATGTCATGGTATCTCATTCCATACAATCATTGTGTTGACTTGGGTTGACCGGGGACTTCCATGGGATCGATCTATTAGCTACTTTTGGGGAAATTCCATCTTTGAGATTAGATTTGTGGAATATGGACTTTGTCAATATAAGAAAAATGGACCTCGGCCCATTTAACTTTAGATTTTGGTGTTTGATGATCAACATAACCAAATTGGATTAATGTGTTTGCAAGTGTTTGTTTTGAAGTTCAATAGGGTGCAAACGTGACTTGGACAAAGGTGACATGCTGATCAAATGATCAACACCTCAAGCAAGACCCTAGAATATGTATTGAAGACTTACAAAGATCAAGCAAAGTCCAAGACACGAGAAACAGAGCTCCGGACGCAAACAAAGTTGAGCCACTCAAGCCGAGACAAGAGTTGATTGAATTGGAACTGTTTCATAATTTTGGATCTGCTCAAACTAGCATGACACTAGCATAAAGCTGTAGAGCTTTTCATTAGCTTTCCGAAAAGTCTAAGATCATCAAAATCGGAGTTCGGAGCTAAAAGTTATGCTCAAAATATGAATGCATGTCTCACTGAAAAAAGAGCATCGGACGCGTCCGAACAGAGTCCGATGCTCACTAAAATCAGCTCGAAATGAACAACGTTATAGGGGAGCCCGATGTTGAGCATCCAATGTCATAAGACGCGTCCGATGCCCCCAGAAAACAGGTATAACAGCTAGTTTTCCAACGGCTATTCAACATATGAGCATAGGACACGTCTGATACCTTCACTGTAGCGTCATGACCGAGACCGAACCGAACTAACCGAGACCGAGCTTTCTCAGTCTTGAGTTTTTTGAAACTATACAAAACATCTACTAAATAATATAATTTTTAGTAAATTTGAGCATTTTTTCTATTCCATGGCAAAAATAATAATGCAAACTGTAGATTAAATAGAGTGATAAGAGTGATGGTTGATATAAACCCCTTAGAATAAATATTATATCACTAACAATAGTCTAAAATACACATTATATTCATAAAAATTAGATGTTCGGTTAGTTCGGTCAGTTCGGTTACCTGAGGCATATAACCGAACTAACCGTAAAAAGTTCGGTTAGTGTGGACTCAGGACCGAACTAGTGACCGAATTTCGGTCTCGGTTACTTCGGTCTCGGTCTCGGTTAATTCAGTTCGGTCTTCGGTGTTCGGTCAATTATGGCTAGAGCTAATCACTCTTGTAGTTTCATAAACTGCCGGAGAAAGATGTAAGATTTGTGAATAAATTTATTTTAAGTTTGTCAAATGAAGAAATCACGAAAACAAAAATTGTTCATCTTGATAAGTTAAACAACTTTGTAGTTGAATTTTTTTATTTGATTAATTTACTGCTTCAAAATGTGATTTCAAAATTGTCTTTGCCGAGTGTAAAAAAAAACACTCGGCTAATACCTCTTTGTCGAGTGCCAGAAAAAACACTCGATAAAAAAAATTCTTTGCCGAGTGCCAAAAAAACACTCGGCAAAGAAATTCTTTGCCGAGTATTTTTTGGCACTCGGCAAAGAATTTCTTCGCAGATTTTTTTTTGTCGAGTGTTTTTTATTTGTCACTTGGTAAAGAGCTAAAAAAAACACTCGACAAAGTGAGTTTTTCCTGTAGTGACCTTTGGTAGTCTTCTTGCATTGTATGCAACGAAAGGCCTAAATACTTACGGAAAGGAACTGATTTTGCCATGGAACTATGGAAGGCAGACAGTAGGGCCTACACTACATTCTACTCCCTCCGTCCCTAAATAAGTGTCGTCGTTGGTGTGCGTGCCACGTGTTTGACTCAATTTATAGAAAATATGTGCAATATTTATATCTCCAAATAATGTTGTTAAAAAACTAGATGTAAAGATCTTTCCGATGATACTAATTACTTAACATAAATATTAATATATTTTAATATATAATTGCCGGTAACTTTTTCTCGGGAAGCGAGAACGACACTTATTTAGGGACGGAGGGAGTACTACTGAACTAATTGAACAGGATGCAACGAAGCTGCTGATGACTGAAACCTCCTGTCAGCTGCCTTCGCCGCTGACGAGGTAGGTAGCGGACTTGGGAGAGGGTAGAGACGAGAATGAGCTCCGCCGGCAGTTTGCCACCTGCACATCAATCGTGAATATAGAACTCAAAACCTGTACCCGGCATATAATAATAACAACACATATTCTAGCATGAGATCTCCATTCGTTTTCATCCAGGTCATCAGGATCAGGCACACTGCCTCATACAGATTTCTGGAAATATAATGAGTAGATCGAGACATGACATGATCGATTTGAATCCAGCTGCAACTCGCAACGCAACGCTTGTTCGATCGAGCTGACGACGGTTCGTCGTCGCTACGGGTGCACGTAGACACCCAGGGCATCGAGTAGGGATCCTGACCTCCCGAAGAACCCCACGACACGGCTGCCGTTCTGCAGCGGGACGCTGAAGGGCGTGCCCTGATGCGGCTCGCCGAACGGCCCGTGCTTGCCGACGTTGGTGACGAAGGTGAGCGACCTGACGATGCCGGCGTGGCCGTCGAAGGGGCCGTACGTCCCGGAGATCTCCGTGACGACCTCCGTGTCGCCGAACCTGACCTGCGTTCGTTCATTAGATTGCAGAGAACAACAAGGATTAAGATCGAGAACGTGGCGTGCGTGTTCTGTGCATGCATGATAATTGAGGAGTTACCCTGTGCTTCTTGCCGCCGGAGCCGCCCCACTGCCCTGTCTTGCGCGACGTCCCGTCGATGCCGGCGTAGGTGAAGGAGATGGCGTCGACGGCCGCCGCGCAGCGGATCACCACGCTCTCGAGGCGATGCGGCGCGACGCCGGCGGCCACGATGTCCCGCTCGTGGCCGCCGCGGCCGCCCCACGGACCAATCTTGACGAGCCCCTCCATTCGCCGCCTGCAAAGAGCGAGACGACGAGGCGATCGACCAAGAAGACTAGCGGTACGGTTCTCAACTTCAGCTGTCGATCTGTTGGTGTGCGTGCAGGTGAAGGATCTATCTGCGTATGCTTGCTCTATTTAATACTGCACTGAGGAGGAGCGAGCTCCCATCCCTCGGTCTTCCGCGTTTGGATCGAGGCTGTGTTTTAAATTCTCGTATCGGATGATGGCGTTGATTTTGGTTTCTCTGAGGACCATAATGTGCACGAATGCCAAAGGGGTGACTGGTGAGCAGACGCAGTAAAGTAGAGAGCACAGAGAGAAGAGCAAGCGATTTCGTCTCCATGCTGACGATATTGACTCATCCATCGTCTGTTGTAAATCAGGGATTGGAATAGTACTTCCTCCGTATCAAAAAAAAAAAACTAGAGATTTTGGAGGGTAATCCTGTTTTCACAAAATATGACACCGTACCATCTCGTGGCCTCGCGCGAACGAGTTTACCGCTGCCTCGCACGGATGGGATCGCACGCGGGAGAAAAAGAAGTCAGGCCAAGGGATCAAACCCCGCCCACGCAATTGAGGCCCCTCAAGCGCCGCTGGCCTGACCAATCGAGCTAGAAGACATTCTTGTGTAGCAAACACCCGCAGCCCTATTTAATAAGGACAAAATTGGAAGAATACCTCTTAATTAATCACTCCTTGGTTACCATAATCCTGTTCTAAACGTCTAGTTTTTTGATATGAAGTGAGTACACCATTCAACATGAACAAAGACTAAAAAGCTTATAAATCTAACATACTTACTGCTACGAACACAATAAGGAAAGAACCACTCTAATCATATTTAAAACATAAAAGTTATGCTTAAAACAAGTTTCAATGGTATTTTTGTAAATGAACCTATCGGTATTTCGAACCCGAGGGTCTACACCAACGAATGAATTTGTGTGCGCGTGTTCCCTGATCCGGATGGTAATACAAGAAGAATACAAGCGGTTCATCCTGGTTTGGGCAATTCATCCTGGTTTGGGCAAGAGAAGGCCCTACGTCCAGCGGGGGAGGGGGGAGATTGTATTATCTCGCATCGAAGTGCTTGTACAGGGACGAATACAAGCGTGAATGAGAGAGAACAAGGATGTGTAGGAAGGAACTAGGACCCGTGAGCTAGCCCTAGAGTCCTAGACTATGGAGGAAAACTCGAGGACTTGAGTGCTTGTGTCTGTGAATGCCTTGCCCTAGCCTAATCCCGGCCTCCCCTTTTATAGATGAAGAGGAGGCACTGGGTTACACAGTCTTTAGGGCTGTCGTAGGTGATGACGTAACTGATGACGTCGGGGATGACGATGCCGGTCATGTCGGTGCCGCTGTAGCGACGCTCCTCATCCTATGGCGACGTGCCCGGCGATGGGGGTGAAGGACGACGCCCATGCGCCGGTGTGTGCAGAGACGTCGTATCGGGAGTTGTTGGAGTGTTGACCGGTCTTGGTAGATCTGTGCTCGAGGGTGCGGTCGAGACCTTCACGGTTGAATTCGAGGCCAGACGGATGAGGTCGAGCTTCGAACCGTACGTGAGACGTAGCGCTGTACATACCTCGAGGGGTGTCCTCGAGAGGGGTAGAACGCGTGGTATGGGGCGATAGCTCCGCACGACGTGCTTGTTTTCTTGGGAAAGCAGTTGAAGTCTGATTTCACTGTGGTACGATCAACTGTGTACTAGCTGTAGCCATGCGGGCCTTGATCGGAGTGGACAAGGCGCAATTAATGCTTCTGGGGTCGCACAAGTGGTAGGTATGGGATAGTCGTGACCTGCTTCCTTCGTTAGGAAGCTTTTGATGCTTTATTCTGATACCTGACGCGAAGGGCTCAGGCGGGACGGAGAATGGGCGCTTGTCCGAGGCTCGGCTCGGAAGGCTTGGGCGAGGCGGTGAATAGGTGTTAGCCCGAAGCCTGGCTCGGATGGCTCGGGCGAGGTAGAGAAATAACGCTTAGCCCGAGGCCTAGCTTTGGAGGCTCGGGCGAGGCGGAGAGCGTGTGCTGACTCGGAGTTTTTCTTGGATCGTTGGGCCGTCGTGGCCCACTTCCTTTTGATGGGCTTTTCGACTTGACGGGCCGTGTAGTGCTGCTTACCTTCTTGGCCCCGGTTATGTTTTTCCGAAGCGGAGGTTTTGGGGTACCCATTTTCCATACCATCGACAGAACCAAACTCAAAATTGAATTTAAATTAATTAATTAAGAATTCTAATGAAATTAGGACCGCACGTCTTATTTTCCAAAACACAAGGGCTAAAATAGAAAAGAACATGGCATAAATAAACAAATTTGAACTGAGATAGATTGTGGATTAATTTCAACTAAACCCAGGGGCTTAAGTGCAAAAAGACTTGTGTTTGACAGTTCCGACAGCGTCGCCGGCTGACTGGGTGCCATGCGGCGCATTGTGATTGGCGCTACGCACCATGCGCGGTAACTAGTGGTGATCTGGCCATGTGCGAGTCCACGGTCCACGTGATGGATCAATTACATAACCCTAAAGGGGTTGTGATCTCGGTTGACGATCAAAGAACACAGTGCACGCGCGATGGAGGCCATGGGTAACCGGGGAAGAAGCTCCCACGGCCGACGCCATGGCCGTCGACGACCCTACCTCGCTGGCAAACATCGGGATGACGATTCTGGACACCCTGATCCTAACCAAGACCATAGGGATGATGGGAGCACATAGAGATGAAAAGAGAGGGCAGGGAAGCACATCGAAGCGACGGCATCGCGGAAGCACCATGGTTGGCGACTTGGCGTGAACCAAAAAGCTCGTCGTCGAAATGCATGGTGATTGAATGAAAACGAGAGCAAATAAGGCACGTGGATGACGAGGGCTATACCGCAGACCCGATCAAGACGTTTGCGTCCTCCGGAGAGGCTCCTCTCCGCGATGGCTGACGACGAGCTACGACGGCCGGAGAGACAAAATTCATTGGTGAGCACCAAAACGAAGGAAACCAAAAAACCAAAACTGAAGGGAGAAGGGACCAATGACCGTGGAGAAGTCCAAGAAGCTGCTTGGCACGACCTCGGCGACGAACGACGAGCTCCAGATGTTAGTGTTGATCTCCTCCCGTTGGTAGGCCCAACGGCCCACACGGAACTTGATCCGCTCCCTGATCGGGGGAGCCCAACCCATCTATGGTTGGGGGGGCCCTGTCACTCTGCGGTACATAAAGGAGGGTGGGAGGCCAGGGCTCGGGTAACGAGGTTCACCGTAGCCGCCACTCCCACCTACAGTCCTACCCTAATCCGATCTCCTAGGGTCGCAGCTAGTGACGGGAAGTCCCCCTCCGCCGCCGCTGCATCGACCCCGACTGCTCCCTCCTCTACTACGACGAGCACTTCACCGCCCCGGCTTCCGTGACTCCCATGGCGGAATCGAGCTCCAACCTCAAGCCCGCCGATGTGGTATCGGAGCCTAACTAAGCAGTGGGTTCAAGATCGGGAAACTAAGGAATCAGACACTAAGTCTTTTGTGTTGGCCGCCGTGCGACATGCCGATGAGTATCGTCCCGGGCCAGGAGAAGAAGCAAAGCGACCGATCCGGTTTTGGATCGGCGAATCCCTAAGAAATCAGAAGGGGAAACCGAATCCCTAACCCTAAAGAACTCAGATCGGGGAAGGGGAAAAATTGATTTCGCCCAAAACCCTAACCATAAAAAAAAAATCAGATAAGGGTTTTTTCCCTACCTGAGTCGTGTGCGCCCCGTGGAGGCGTCGTCCTCCACCGCCGTCGTGCTCGGCACCGGCGACGGCGCTGCTGCTCAAGTTAGTAGCGGCTCGGACGGCTCGGAAAACCGTCGAGGCCCTAAGGGTGCCGACACGACACCACTCGACGGCAACGCGTTCAACCCAGCGGGGAGCGCGTGCACCGGCGAGAGGTGGCGCGGCGACACCGGTTCTTCTTCCTGCGCCGTCGTCGAGGTTGCGGCGGCGCCGCCCGGTCTCTGTTCTGTAGAGAGGAGGCGAGAGGGAGAGAGCGAAGTGAGGTTAGGGTTTGGGGAGTGGCCGCCGGCTCGTGGTTTTGTTCGCGCGAGAGTCGCGGAGGGCCGTCGGATCAGATCAAACGGCCGAAAGCAGCCGGGTCGTCTTGTGGCCCATGCGGCCGCGAGCGCATCCGCGCTTTCCTGGCCCAGGCCCAGGTTGCGGCCTGGGTGCGGGGGAGCCTGGCCAGGGCGTGCGAAAGGCCGTCGTGGGCCGGTTTTTCCCTCCCTGGTGGTCCATCAGAATTAAGAAAGGATTTTCATTTTCAGACAAGTTTTTAAGTTCATATCTCTGTAAATTTTGAACCAACGGAATAAATTTTCAGAGAATATCAGAAAATAAGTATAAGTTTATTCAGTCACGTTTTCCGCTGCAAAGTTTATTTTTTTGTTCTTTAATTAAATTCGAACCAACGGGAGGATTTAATTGTTGGAACAATTATTAAATTTAGATATTCAGGAAATTTGTAATATTGTTATATTCTGACCAACGATGATTATATCAATATTATAAATGTTTTAGTTTCATCAGTTTTATGCATTATTTTTATTTTCTGCCCAACGGTGATGTAGAAATAATGCAGAAGGAATTGTATGTTTTAATACTGACCAACGTTGTTTTAAAACATGCAATTTTTATGGATAAGATATTATTTGTGTTAAAATATCTCACTATTTTGTCAATGGTTTTCAGGAATCAACTGGATCGCTCAGATTCCACCTCTGACTAGGAACAACTATAAGAAGTGGCGTGAGCAGCTTGAGTTAGCCTTGGTCATGACGAGCAATGACCTTGCTCTCTCATCACCGTGTTCCGTTGCTCCAGAGGAGCCCGTGAGAGAGGAGAATGAGGAAGATGCCGCTTTTGCGACACGCAAAAGGGATCATGCTGATAAGAGGATGTCCTATGACCTTGAGAAAAGGCAATGGGACAGTTCCAATAAGAAATGTCTCACTTTAGCTAAGGCTACCATTTCAGAGCCCATCAGAGGGTCTATCCCTGAGACACCCACCATTGCTGAGTATTTAGAACATGTTAAGAATCAGTTCCATGGAACTACTAAGTCTCAGGCAAGTGCTCTTATCAAAGAGCTATGCAATAAGAAATACAATGGTGGTGGCGTTAGAGACCACATACTTAGAATGAGCACCATAGCTGCTAAGCTTGAGTCCATGAAAATTAAGTTACCTGATCCATTTGTCATTCACATGATCTTTGCCTCACTGCCAAGTGAGTTTGACACATTTTGTGTCAATTACGACATGTTGCCTGATGACTGGAACATGGACAAGCTCATTAGTATGTGTGTGCAAGAGGAAGAGCGCATTAAGGCTTCACATGGGGACTCTGCCCTCTATGTGAAGGATAATAAGAGAAAATTTTTCAATAAGAATGCTAAACCACAAGGGAAACCAAAGTGGGATGGCAGCTCATCCTCCAATGCTAATGCCAAGGGAAAGGCCCCTCAGTTCCAATCTCACCCTCAGTTCCAAGCTCAGCCACAGTTCCCATCTCAGCCTCAGTACCAGAAGGGACAGAAGATCCCTGTAGACAAAGATCAGTGCATGTACTGCAAGGAAAGAGGGCATTGGATGAAAGATTGCCCTGGCTTCCTGAAGTTCCTGAGTAAGAATGGTGAGGATATTATTACATTTGTAGATGAATCCTTGTTTCTAAGTTATGACAAATCCACATGGTGGGTTGATTCAGGTGCAACTACTCATGTTGCTAATTCTTTTCAGGGGTTCGCTACGAGGAAGATCCTGCAAAGAGGAGAAAGAACCATTAAGGTGGCTAATGGAGTACAAGCCGACGTCCAAGCCATTGGAGACGTATCATTAGAATTAGTAAATGGTTTTGTACTTAGGCTTCATGATGTACTCTATGTTCCTTCTTTGCATCGAAACTTAATAAGTGTGTCTAAGTTAGATGATGATGGATTGGCTTGTCATTTTGGAGATGGCAAGTGTAAGATATTTTTTAATAATCAGTGTGTTGGTCTTGCCTTCCGACAAGACAAACTTTATTTGTTATCCATCTCTGAGAATGTTAATGTTATAAGTTCTGAGAATAAGATTGCTTCCTCGTCTATGAATGTAAGTAAAAAGCGTAAGAATATTCAGGTTGACTCTTCAAAATTGTGGCATTGTCGATTAGGCCACATTTCGAGGGGGAGAATTGATAGATTAGTCAAGACTGAAATTCTTCCGCCATTAGAACTATCAGAATTAGATCAATGTGTTGATTGCATTAAAGGTAAGTATGTTAAGAAAATTAAGAAAAATGCCAAACGAAGTGCAGGGATTTTAGAAATAATCCACACCGATATATGTGGACCGTTTCCCGTCATGAGTGTGGATGGTTACGACTCATTTATAACATTCACTGATGACTACTCACGTTATGGCTACATCTATCCGATTAAAGAAAGATCAGAAGCTTTAGATAAGTTTAAGATATTTAAGGCAGAAGTAGAAAATCAACACAATAAGAAAATTAAGATAGTAAGATCAGATCGTGGTGGAGAATACTATGGGCGACATACCCCGTATGGTCAAGTTCCAAGACCTTTTGCAAAGTTCCTTCAGGAGCATGGCATAGTTGCTCAGTATTCAATGCCAGGAGAACCTCAGCAAAATGGAGTGGCTGAAAGAAGAAACCGTACTCTGATGGATATGGTAAGAAGCATGGTCAGTTACTCCACTTTACCGATAAGTTTGTGGATGGAGGCGTTAAAAACCGCCATTCATATCCTTAATCGTGTACCCAGTAAGTCGGTGCCTAAAACACCGTATGAGTTATGGACAGACAGAGTACCCTCACTTAAGCATTTAAGGGTGTGGGGCTGTCCAGCTGAGGCTAAAGTCTTTAACCCAAATTCAGGAAAATTAGATCCTAAGACTGTTAGTTGCCATTTTATTGGCTACCCAGATAGATCAAAAGGCTACCGCTTTTATTGCCCTGACAGGCATACAAAGTTTGTAGAGACAAGACATGCTGAGTTTTTAGAACATGATGTGATCAGGGGGAGCAAGGTGGTTCAAGAAGTTAACTTAGAGGAGAAACGGGTTCACGCCCCTACTCCAATGTTTCAGGAACCATACTTCATGCTACCTGTTGTTGCTGTGCCAACGGTGTCAAGCACTATAGTGTCAGTGCCTGTTGTTGAGCCTCCCTTGCCGACAGAAAATCTGGAACCTGTCATTCAGGAGCCATTAGAACCACCTGTTGTGCATGGGGAAGAACAACAACAGCCCCAAATGGCGCCAAATAATGAGAACATTAGAAGGTCACATAGAGTTAGAAGATCAGCTATCTCAGATGATTATGAAGTCTATGAGGCCGAAGAGTTTCATATGGAGGATGATCCCACTACATATGAACAAGCCATGAGCAGCGAGCACTCAGATAAGTGGTTAGAAGCCATGAAAGATGAGCTAAGATCCATGGATTCCAACAATGTTTGGGATTTAGTGGAAATTCCTAAAGGAGCCAAAACAGTAGACTGTAAATGGGTCTACAAAACCAAATGTGACTCCCAAGGGAACATTGAGAGATATAAGGCGCGACTTGTGGCAAAGGGTTTTACCCAAAGAGAAGGAATTGATTACAATGAGACTTTTTCTCCTGTCTCATGTAAGGATTCTTTTAGAATTATAATGGCGCTAGTGGCACATTATGACTTAGAGTTGCATCAAATGGATGTTAAGACGGCATTCCTTAATGGGGATCTAGAAGAAGATGTTTACATGGCACAACCGAAAGGTTTTGTTGTGGAAGGAAAAGAAGAGATGGGATGTCGACTAAGAAAGTCCATTTATGGGTTAAAACAAGCTTCGAGACAGTGGTACTTGAAGTTTGATAACACCATAAGACGTTTTGGGTTTAAAGCTAATGTTGAGGATAACTGTGTGTATACAAAGTTTAAGAATAGTAAGTTCATCTTCTTGGTTCTATATGTGGACGATATTTTGCTGGCAAGCAATGATGTCAGTCTGCTAATGGAAACAAAGGAGTTCTTATCCTCACATTTTGATATGAAGGATCTCGGTGAGGCCTCTTTTGTTCTGGGGATAGAGATTCACCGTGATAGAAACAGAGGGGTATTAGGCTTGTCTCAGAATGCATACATAGATAAGATTCTTAAGAAATATAGTATGCATAAGTGCAGCCCGTCACCTGCACCCATAGTCAAGGGCGATAAGTATGGGGAACATCAGTGCCCCAAGAATCAGATAGAGCTCGAGCAAATGAGATCAGTTCCTTACGCATCCGCTGTCGGAAGTTTACAATATGCTCAAATTTGTACTCGCCCTGACATAGCCTTTGTTACCGGGTTACTTGGCAGATATCAGAAAAATCCAGGCATAGAGCACTGGAAATTAGTAAAGAAAGTCTTGCGTTATTTGCAGGGCACAAAAGGCTTCATGCTAACCTATAAGAGATCAGATTCCCTTGAGATTGTAGGGTTCTCAGATTCAGATTATGCGGGGGAGGAAAGAAAATCCACTTCGGGTTATATTTTCACCCTTGCAGGTGGGGCTATATCATGGAAAAGCTCCAAACAAACTCTCGTTACATCATCCACAATGTATGCGGAGTTTGTAGCATGTTATGAGGCCTCGGGGCAGGTGAACTGGCTTAAGAAATTCTTACCCGGATTAGTAGTGGTAGACAGCATTCAGAAACCACTTAAGTTATACTGCGACAATAATCCTGCAGTTGAATATGCTCACAACAATAGGTCAAGTGGTGCTGCCAAACACATTGACATTAAGTACTATGTTGTGAAAGATAAAGTTCAGGATCATGTCATTAGCCTTGAGCATATAAGTACAGATAAAATGTTAGCGGATCCGTTGACAAAAGGCTTACCACCCAACGTGTTTAGAAGACACGTAGCCGGCATGGGGTTAAGGGAAAGCCTATGATTCCTGAACACTTAGGGCCCAGTTAGTGTTCTGTTTCAAGTTAGAGAGATGTATTGTAGCTGTTAAGTCCAACGGCAATTGGCTGGAACGGCGAGACACGCTCTACGCATTTCTCTATAATGGAATGGCGCAAACAAGATAAGTATTTAAGATAAGACTAAGATAAGTTATTAGAAGAGATCAAGGGGGAGAATGTTAGTGTTGATCTCCTCCCGTTGGTAGGCCCAACGGCCCACACGGAACTTGATCCGCTCCCTGATCGGGGGAGCCCAACCCATCTATGGTTGGGGGGCCCTGTCACTCTGCGGTACATAAAGGAGGGTGGGAGGCCAGGGCTCGGGTAACGAGGTTCACCGTAGCCGCCACTCCCACCTACAGTCCTACCCTAATCCGATCTCCTAGGGTCGCAGCCAATGACGGGAAGTCCCCCTCCGCCGCCGCTGCATCGACCCCGACTGCTCCCTCCTCTACTACGACGAGCACTTCACCGCCCCGGCTTCCGTGACTCCCATGGCGGAATCGAGCTCCAACCTCAAGCCCGCCGATGGTCGGTAACCCTAACGCACACCTCTTCTCTCACCCTCCCTCTCTAATCTAGTAGATCAATTAGGAATCCTTATTTACCCTAAGTTAAACACCCGTCTGATCTACTGGTTAGTGATCCTTTTAATCTAACACCAGAACGATGATTTGGGGGTGTTGACACCATTTTTGCCTCTACCTAAAATATGTGAAAAATTTGAGACCACATTAAATAAAATAATATAAGTAGTCAAATGCCATCTAAATATGAAATACACAAATGATAAAATAATATGGCTAAAAGGAAAATAAAATCACTATAGTGTAATATTGGTTTTGAAATTCAGTGCATTTAAATATGCGCGATAAGCAATGGTGTGTGCATATGTATTTCATATGTATAAATTAAATACCATGTGTTCACGTTGGGCTGGATAGCAAGTTATCCAAAGTCCACATATGAAAATAAAATCTTTATTGATTGACTAAAATAATTAATCATTTCATCCTGTAAAAAAAGTAATGATGGGGTGATTGATAGAAAAAAGAAGAAAAGCAAGATGGGAGTATATATACTGTTAGATTTATTATGGGCCAAGCCTATTAATATATTTAATAAATCAATAACTCTATGGTGTGTAACCGTGAGAATTAATGTTTGTACCGGATTGGAAGTTAAACGGACGTTGACTCAAATGGTGGGTATTATTTCATCTAATTTGAGAAGTTGAGAAACGGACAAAGACAGCCACGCGCGCGCGCGCCGCCGCCGCCGTCGGCCGAGCCGGGCATGGGCACGGGCCGGGGCATGGGCGAGGGCGAGGCAGGCGTGGCATGTTAGTTTTTGTTAACACCCACTAACCACAGGAGTTTCCAACTATTCACTTGTCTATCTCTTGGCCTTCCATCTTCTGCACTCTTCGCCTCCGTGCGCATCTGTCCCTTACGGGATTAAAGGAGCAGCGCCTCCTTTCTTCCATCTTCTTCCTTCCAGAGCTCAATTTCTGTTGCTTGATTGGCGTCTCCATCTCGTAACTCCGCGCGCACGACGGAGCGAGAGGGCAAGTGCCTCCGGAGCCGGTGCCGTTTGAGACCTTGCACGGGGGATCGACAATTAGGTTTTTGGGGAGCGATTACGCGACTGCCCGAACCATCTTCGCCGCCGTTCGTCTTCTTTAGATCGAGCTCTGTCATCGTCTTCTTTCCGGCGAAGTTGCTGTTGTTCATCTTCGTCCGCGACTGCAAGAGGAGCATTCGTCGTCTTCTTCTTGGAGGACTTCATCTCCATCTACTGTGGCATGACCAAGGAAGTTGGATAAGGATCTGGATCTTCGAATACTCTCTGTTTTTCGTACTTCAGAATTTTGTTCCGTCATGCTGTTTCAGTAGTACTATTGAACATGTTGCAGCAGTTGCCTTATATTGTTTCATAAGTTATCCAGTGCTGTTGTATGTTATATATCATGGGTTGTTGTTTGTTATATTTTTCCTGAATGTTGCAGTAGCTCTGTTTCGTTGTTTGAGTAGTTGCTGCATATATATTTCAGTAAGCTTGTTACGTTGCTTCACATGTTTTTCTGCAGTAAATGATATATTATATTTTATTATCATTTATATGTTTTACATGCTTATTGCACATGTGTGCCATACTATTACGGTCATATGTGAAATCATAAAATCACTAGTTTATTATCTCAACTATGTCGTCATCATAAGGTTAATTTGTGGAACTAAAATGACATGGAAATTGCCTTTATTTCTAACAATCCAAAAACCTAATTATAGATATTTTTCTATCAATGGTTTTGCTGTCGTGTTAAAGCCTGATGCTTTTGATGGTAAAAACTTCTTGGTATGGCGTGCTAAAATGGAATTATGGCTAACTCCTATGTCATGTTATCATGCCGCTGAGGGCAAGCCTGCTAACTTGTCTCTTGAGGATGAGGCTAAGTTTAAGGCTGATGACAACCTCTTTCGAGGAGCAGTGATTAGCGCACTTGATGCAAAATTTCAGAAAAAGCTACATCATACTTCTCACAGGTAAAGAGCTGTGGGATGCACTTGTGGGAAAATTTGGAGTTACCGATGCTGGTAGCGAGCTGTATCTTATGGAGCAATTGTATGACTACAAGATGGTTGAGAACCGATGTGTAGTGGAACAAGCTCATGAGATTGAGGCACTAGCAAAGGAACTTGAGCTTTTTCCTTGTCCTCTTCCTGATAAGTTTGTGGCTGGCGGTATTATCGCTAAGCTACCACCATCATGGAAGGACTTTGCTACCTCCCTCAAACATAAGAGACAATAGTTTAATGTGAAAGAGCTCACTGGCACTCTTGATGTTGCGGAGAGGGCGAGAGCAAAGGACAATGGAAAAGGTGTTGAGACCTCTACCGCCAATGTGGTGCAGAAGAGAAACTCCAAATTCCGCAAGTACAAAAATAAGAAAAACCAGAACAAGCAATAGAATATTCCTAAGACTAATCAGACAACACAGTTTAAGAAAAAGAACAACAACAAGAACAAGGGAGAATGCTTTGTCTGTGGTAGTGAGGATCATTGGTCAAGTGAGTGTCCTGATCGCAAATACCAGCATGACAATAAATCAGCACATGTTGTGACCACTGACAATGGAGAAGGAACATCTGGGTATGGTAATTCTTTACCATTCATTCTTTCCATTTGTAATTCACCAGAGTGGTGGATGGACAGTGGTGCAAATATACATGTGTGTGCTGATGTATCTCTGCTTTCCTCCTACCAGGTCGGGAGGTCTGGCGCCTTATTGATGGGAAATGGGTCGCGTGCTCATATTCTTGGTGTTGGTACAATCATTCTGAAGTTTACTTCGGGAAAGACGGTGTCATTGAGGAGCGTGCAACATGTGCCCTCCATCAAGAAGAATCTTGTTAGTGCATCTATGTTGTGCCGAGATGGCTACAAAGTTGTTCTTGAGTCGAATAAATGTGTTGTGTCAAAACATGGTTCGTTTATTGGTAAAGGATATGATTGCAGAGGTTTGTTCCGCTTGTCGTTGTATGATGTGTGTAATAAACTGGTGAATTATGTTAATATTTTTGATGAGTCAGATCTATGGCATTCACGTTTTTGTCATGCAAGTTTTTGGTTGTTTAATGCGGTTAACAAATCTAAATTTAATTCCTAAATTTTGCTTGGTCAAAAAGTCTAAGTGTCATGTGTGTGTTGAATCAAAACAACCTCGCAAGCCACACAAGGCTGCTGAGGCGAGGAACTTGGCACCTCTAGAACTTGTGAATTCCGATCTATGCGAGATAAACGGAATTTTGACTAAAGACGGTAAAAAATACTTTCTCACCTTTATAGATGACTTCACTAGGTTCTGCTATGTGTATCTCTTAAAAACAAAAGATAAAGCGTTTAATTATTTTAAGGCTTATAAAGCTGAAGTTGAGAACCAACTTGAGAGGAAAATAAAACATTTAAGGTCCGATCGAGGTGAAGAGTATTTCTCTAATGTGTTCGATGAGTTCTGTGTGGAACATGAGATTTTTCATGAGAGGACACCGCCAATACTCACCACAATCCAATGGGATTGCTGAAAGAAAAAACCGCACTCTAACAGAGCTGGTGAATGCAATGTTGAGTACAGTGGAATTATCCAAGGAATGGTGGGGTGGGGCGATTTTGACAGTGTGTCATGTCCCGAACAGAGTTCCAACAAAGAACAAAGAGGTCACACCATTCGAGGAATCGGAAAAGAGAAGATTAAATCTCTCATATTTACGCACTTGGGGTTGTTTGGCTAAGGTGAATGTGTCAATCAACAAGAAGCGTAAACTTGGGCCTAAAACTATTGACTGTATTTTTCTAGGTTATGTTTTTCATAGCATTGGGTATAGGTTCATAATTATTAAATCTAATGTTCCTGATGTGTATGTGGATACAATCATGGAATCAAGAGACACAACATTTTTTGAGAATGAATTTCCAATGAAGAATACACCTAGTGAAACAAGTCATGAGACTATAATTCTCCATGAGCTAGAACAAATAGATCATGCTGAGGATACTTATGTGCACATCCCTGAGGAGGATAACACTATAGTCACTCGAAAGAGTAAGAGACAAAGAGTTGCAAAATTCTTTGGTGATGACTATATCGTGTACCTTGTGGAAGACACACCAACCACCATTAGACAAGCATATTATTCTCCTAATGCTGACTTGTGGAAGGAAGCTGTCAGGAGTGAGATGGAATCGATTATGTCTAATGGAACATGGGAGGTCGTTGATCGTTCTTATGGTTGTCAACCTATAGGTTGCAAATGAATATTCAAGAAAAAGCTTAGGCCTGATGGTACCGTTGAGAGGTACAAGGCAAGGCTTGTGGCCAAAGGATACACCCAAAAGGAGGGTGAAGATTTCTTTGACACCTATTCACCAGTTGCTCGTATGACTACAATTCACACTTTGATTTTCGTGGCAGCCTCATATGATGTTAAGACAGTTTTCCTAAATGGAGAGTTGGATGAGGAGATCTATATGGACCAGCCAGAGGGCTTCATTGCGGCTGGTCAAGAGAACAAGGTGTGCAGGTTGTTAAAGTCATTATATGGCCTGAAACAAGCACCTAAGCAATGACATGAAAATTTGATAATACTCTACTTGTTGTTGGCTTTGTTGTGAACGAAGCTGACACGTGTGTGTATTATCGGTATGGTGGGGGTGAGGCTATTATGTTGTGCCTTTATGTTGATGACATACTGATCTTTGGATCAAATCTCAATGTGATTGAGGAAGTAAAGAAACTTTTGTCAAACAATTTTGACATGAAAGATTTGGGAGAAGCTGATGTCATTCTGAACATTAAGCTAATTAGAGAAGGTGATGGTAGGGTAACTTTGTTACAATCCCATTACATGGAAAAGATGTTAAGTCGCTTTGGTTATAGTGACTGTAACCCTGCTCCTACACCTTATGATCCTAGCGTGCTATTGAGGAAAAATCAAAGAATAGCAAGGGATCAATTGACATACTCCCAGATCATTGGCTCGCTCATTACCTTGCGAGTGCAACAAGGCCTGACATCTCATATGCTATGAGCAAGCTGAGCAGGTTTGTGTCCAAACCTGGAGATGATCACTGGCGTGCTCTTGAGAGAGTGTTGCGGTACCTGAAAGGTACTATGACTTACGGTATTCATTATACCGGACACCCAAAAGTGCTGGAAGGCTATTGTGATGCCAACTGAATTTCTGATGCTGATGAGCTTAGAGCCACAAGCGGATATGTGTTCCTGCTTGGAGGTGGCACTGTTTCCTGGAAGTCATGCAAGCAGACTCTCATTATGAAGTTTACCATGGAAGCAGAACTCACAACATTAGACACTGATGGGGCTGAGGCCGAGTGGCTTCGTGAACTCCTGTTGGATTTACCGGTGGTTGAAAAACCGATACCGGCTATTTCCATGAACTGTGACAATCAAACTGTGATTGCAAAGGTCAACAGTTACAGGAGTAACATGAAGTCTACAAGGCATGTTAAGAGAAGATTAAAATCTGTCAGAAAGCTAAAAACCTCCGGAGTTATAACGGTGGATTATGTCCACACATCGAATAATTTGGTAGATCAATTCAATAAGGGATTATCATGAAATGTGATAGAAAATGCATCGAGAGATATGGGTATGAGACCCATGTGAAAATATACTATAGTGGTAACCTGCTATATGTGATCGGAGATCCCGTGAAGTAGAGTGGTGAAACAACCTATGAGTAGGTTGAGAGTAAAGTTCCCTATGAACCTATTTCTGATGCATAACTTTCCTTCTGTAAGGCAGGTTGGTATTTACCTTAAAATATATTCCGAGAGTCTTATAAAGATGAGATATTGTCCTACAGAACATCTCGTGAGGAGTACACCTATATGAGTCAGACTACTGGTCATAGTCTATGGGATTTGGACGGTCCCTAAATAATCATGAAAGACACTGAAGTGAAGACACTGAAGTGTGACTTATATGTTTTAAACAACAGAGGTGCCTGTTGCAGCCTAGTACCAGCGAAGGACTTTAGTGAATCTCACCTCATGCAAAACATGTCGTGGCTAAGTTTGGCACTCTTTAAATTTTGTCTGTTGTACGCTGTGATCTAGCTTTACACACGATCTATTTCGCCCAATCGCACCAGCTCACCGTCATCCAAAGCCAGGCGCTGTGTTCATCGCTGGTCTGATCTATTTCGCCCAATCGCAGAGAAGGCCACTAGGAGTACGTCGATCATCCGATCACTAGGGCAGTACAAGTTGCTCGTCTAGGCTCTGAAGGTGAGGAGCCATATGTTGTGCTTCGCCGCTCGTTCTTGTTCCCGTTCTGCTCGAATGCCCGACCGGTTCATCAGCAACTCTACGACCTTCTCATCAGGAGCGGAGCCAGGATTTGATCATAGGGGGCCGTGCAAACCGGCAACATTTTTTTTTGCGACTTGCAAACCGACAATAATTATATGTGTTAAAATATAACATGTCAAAGGTATATATAATATAACACGTAAACAAACGTTTGTGTTATAATACATTACAAAATAAGTAAAAATAAAGAGAAATTAATTAATCTCAGATCTTCAAACTTCGCCCATTCAATATAATTCTTTGTCTACAAAAAGAATCACGATAATAATAATAAATTAATCGGAGCAAAATTATAATTAGCACTAGATACTAAATAATAAATGGTAAGCAATCAGTCACTTGTTATTTAGGCCTTGTTTAGATGCAAAAATTTTGCAAAATTTTCCATCACATCAACCATGCATCACATCAATGTTTAGACGTATGCATGTAGCATTAAATGTAGGTAAAAAAATAACTAATTGTACTTTTAGTATGTACATGTCGAGACAAATCTTTTGAGTCTAGTTGGTTCATATTTGGACAAAGTTTGTCAAATAACAACGAAAATGCTACAGTGAAAATTTTTGCAAAATTGGTGCATCTAAACAAGGCCTTAGTGTCAGACAAAACGGTCATTTAAACGTGTGAACTAGTCATTTAAATAATCGTATTACTGTGTAGTATTTAAATATTGAGTATATAAGCTAATGACCGTTTATAAGAACAGTGATGAGAACGTTGGAGATAAGAAAGATAATAAAAAGACTAATACTAAATACTATAGATCTCATTGCAAACCAATTCAAAAGGATAAATAAAAAACATTCATTTCCAATTAACTCGCTAATTAGAGTGTTTGTTATGAGAATAGACTGATGTTTCATATACTAAGAAAAATAAAAGATATGAGAAAAATATTAGGAAGATCTATTTTTTATTTATATAAGATATATTTTAGAGATTAATATAGAGTAGAAATAAAAATCATAGCACAAATAGTATTATTAACTAGCTAATTAGATAATTAAGCACTTAATTAAGAGGATATATTAGGGGAGTTATGAGAAGGTTGGGGTGTGCCTAGCCTCCCTCTGCCACTGCTTCTCATGTTCTGGTAGAAGGACCAACATCGATGCACCTGGATTATATTCACTACTAGGGATGTGATCATCAGTGACGTACTCCTTTCGTCACTATAGATGAGCAAATCGTCACCTAGTTTAATCTGTGACGATTTTGTGACGAAAATCATACCGTCATTGGGGTCGCGTCACATTCATTCTATCGTGACGAAATGATAATTTTGGTCATAGATGTGCTTCATTTTTGTGACGAAAAGGATGTGGTTACGGATGTGATAACTTTCTGTGACGATCGGTTTTGGTCAAGGATGGGTCCAGGTTTTCGTCATAATCCATCGTCTGACGTCGCGCTGTAACGACGTCGTTAACGGCGTTTGTAACCTGTGACGGCCCATTTTAGTCACAGATTGAACTCTGTTTTCGTCATAATAGTCCGTTTGGAAGGCCTGACGGCGCTTGCCACGTAGAATGCTTACATGGCTGATGACATCATCGCTGATGTGTCACGTGACGTGGCGGTTACATCATCGCTAGCCCGGCTGCTGCCTTTGTTGCCACGTGGACCAATCATATTCTGCCACGTGGCTTGGTTTGATTGGTTCTTATTTCGTCACAGATTGCAGTTTGAAATCGTCAGTGAAGATGAAAGAATTTGGTCACAAATGGAGATTTGAAATCGTCACTGAAGATGACATAGTTTTGGTCATAGATTGCGATTTGTAATCATCACCGAAGACGCCATCATTTTCGTCAGAGAAATGTAGATAGTAATTTAATTGCAATTTGGAAATGATACTAGAAAGACCAAATAATTCCATAATTAATAAAACAACATTCCAACGAGCATACAACTCAGTTCACAGCAACACCACTTAGCATACACATCAGTTCACAGAACATTACAACATATAATAAAAAGTTGTCAACCAACATTACAACATATAATAAAAAATTGCCAACCACAAGCAACTTAAGTTTCTGACTTCCCAAAATCAACAGCCCAAACACAGCAGCACTGACCACAAGCCCTCATGACAACGAAGAAGCATTACCATGCAAGGATAAGAGTTCTTGAGGAGCGCATTGGTCTCTTCTATCTCCTTGTTCTTCTCGGTCAACATCTTATACTCCTGCAGCTCTTTCTGTGTCCTCGCCAGCGGTTCCTCAACTTCTTCACTTTTCTTCTTGAGCTCATCGAGTTCACCTTGAATAGCAGCCACCGCTTCAGCTGCGAGTTGTTCCTGAAGCATTACAGAATGATGTATAATAATAATTAATCCAGCAGGAACTATACTGAATAATGCAAAAACTTAATAGAGCTTAGATGAACATGATTTTGTTCAGAAACTCAGTGGCCTCATAGTTCAAAAATCTGCATATATAATGCAAAAGTTGGGACATCTGTTCTATTTCCATTTCAGTTCTGGAACAACAGTAGTAATAATCAACTATTTATTGAAGGTAATTTAGTATTTATTGAAGGTAATTTAGGGACTGATAGATGTCAATCTCGAATATGCACTCACCAAACCACATAATCCACTCATCCTTATGGCATCCCTAACAAAGTTGGAACTTGTGTCCAACGATAGCCCCACTATTTAGCTGCAAGTGCAAGGGCCGAAAAATATATCAAATTACAAATTCTGCATAGTAATCATATCTACAGTAAATCATGAATTCACATGAACGACTGCAAAAATGATACAAAAGTAAATAAATAGCAAATCATAACGTAATAACTGAAACTGTAATATAACATATTAATTGTACATGTCTACAATCTGCAATAAACAAATAATTTGTCGATATCCATTTCAACAAGGAGACATACAGGCAACAACCTTTCGGAAGACATGTACTAGTAATATACTACCATTGTCATCACTTAGTCATCAAAGCAAAAACTAGGGCACTACGTGGCAGCTGTATCGAGCAATTAAACAAAAAAAGAAAATGAAAACCTGCTAGGTTCATAGGTAAATTTTACCATACTCAGTGGCCTCATAGTTCAAAAATCTGCATATATAATGCAAAAGTTGGGACATTCGTTCTATTTTCATTTCAGTTCTGGAACAATAGTAGTAGTCTTAGAGTATATAATGCTTATGTTAGTTGATAACTACTCTGCTCTAGGAATTATTTACAACATATATCACTTCTAGTTTTTCATGCGATGCTCACCTATTGAAAAAATGTATGATCAAGCAAGTCTCAAGCATCATGTCGTCTAAAGCATCCTATCAAAAACCATTTGAATGCAACCACAAACAGTAATAGGAAGTGACATATCACTTGACAAATTATGCATAATTAGTATAAGGGAAGGATTAATGAATATTTGGGGATGAAAATGCTAACTTAAGTTAAAATAATGTTATGTGGCAACAATATCCTTAGCTGATACTTGAGTAGGTACAGTTTATGGCGAAACAAAAGAAGACAAACCAATCTTATGATTAGGTAAACATAAGTTTTATATATTTAAGAAGACAAAGAAAACATAAAAGTTAACTCACATTGCTGAGGAAGTCATGTATGAAACAAGAGGATATATGTGATCGTCTGTAGTGGCTCATTTATTGCTTTCCTACTACACTTAGCAGTTTCGTAACTTCACTACTAGGCGTGTCTGATACCTGCCAACCAACAACACTACATTCCATGGAGGCAAACTATTACATTTAAAGAATCAATAATCTTGCTTTATTATAAATTAGAAACCACTAAACACGCTTGGCATTTACTAGATGTATCTTTCAGTGCAATATGTATACATGAATACATAATTTAATTTGATAAAGCTTACCATTTACCGACTGAGCGAAACAACAATGGCTTTGAGAATGAAAGAAACCACAGTATTGTAATATATATATATGTTAGGAGTAGGCATCAAATTAAAGATAATCAGGGGCAGTACTGATCATAAATGTTAATGTCAAGTAAAATTAAAATGGAGTACAGAGGACATATGCATTCTTCTAAATTAAGATGGAGTACAGAGGCCTTGTCCAGGTGCCTCCGTATTCCGATCATAAATAAGGGAAATATGCATGAACCTGAAACACTGGCCAAGGCATTATCCTCTTCCCAAAATCTTAAATTATTTAAGAACTAATTATATCATTCCAATCACAGACAAGGGAAATATGCACGAACCTGAAACACTGACCAACTTTATCCTCTTCCTAAAATCTCAAATTATTTAAGAACTAATGATATCATAATAAATATTTGCAAAGATCAGAATCCTTCACTTCAACATAAGTATAAGACATACAATGATAGATCAATCTAGTGACAATGAAGTACAAAGGCATGAATGAGGCCGTATCAGAGTGAGTTTTGACTTTTGACTACCTGCAAATTAGCAAACAATGATTCATGTGGCCTCTTGATTAAATAACCCAATCTCCAGTTTAGAAATCAAAATACCTCAAAAGATGATGCCTCGCTTCTTGATTAATCAACATTCCACGGAGCACTATGCAATTAATCAACACATTATATTCCATGGAGCACTATGCAATCAGGCAAGACTAATGAGGTTGCACACTAGTACTGGCCGCCGGCAAGAAACACAGAACGTTAAGGGGATGAGATATAAAGGTAATGATTTGTGAGAGGTCCACCACCAAGGTGTTGAGCGGAGGCACCCAGAGGAGTGAGGATAGAAGACCTAGCTAGGGTTTGGAGTTGACTGCGAGTGCTAGATATGAGAGTCCACGGAGAGCACGAGCGCCGCCGTGACCGGCGATTGGTTGGAATGGGGAGCAGCGACACCTGAGAAGATCGCATGGGAGAGAGGAGCATCGTAGCGTACCTGCAGCGGGGGAGGCGGAGATCAGCAACAAACGAAGGACGACTTAGATTTTTGGGGCGGTTGTGCGCGTGGAGACAAAGGGGTATTGGAGTATGTGTGGGCCTTTTTAGAATTCTCTCTCCACCGTGGATGGCTTCAGATGCCTTTCTAGTAATCGTATTAAATTTCGTTTCTATGTGCTATTGCGTGTTTAGTATAGATTAAATTTCATAAGCAGCTCGTCCACGGCGGTTGAGTCCAGACGGCGACGGCTAGGGTAGGAGAAATGGGAGGATGAGAGGAATTAATTAAGGGGATAAATATGTGATTAGTGGCGGGATCAATTTTCGGGACGACAGCCATTTTGACGCTCTTTTTTTTTTGCCTCAAGCTGGGGTATGTCGTCATTAAACTAAACCGCATCGAAAGGTTATTGAAATGATTTGAATAGCATAGTGGTAACGCGTGTTGATTTTGGTACATTGGTCCCGGGGTCGAATCCTTCAGGATGCAATTTTTTGTTTTTTCTAAATTTTTGTGATCTTCACTAATTTTGTTTTCCTATGTATATTTGAATATTTTTTTGTTATAATTTTTTTTGAGTTTTAGCACTGCCATATTTTGGTGTATGGTCATCAAAAAAGATTCAAATGATTCAGAGAAATTGGTACTACACATTCCCCAGAAGGATGAACATCTCTTACTTAGTTACAATGGTATGTGTGAGCGATGGATGACTCTGTGAGAATGTGCATCACCACTTTCTCAGAATGATTTGAAATTTTTTACAACATTATATACCAAAATGGAGTGTCCATGCAAGTTTTCAGATTTTTCTAGTTACATTAGGGGGTTTTTCCATTTATTCTTGAGTAAATAAAAAAATACTTTAATAGGAAAACTAGTTCTAAAAATTGCACAGATACACACAACATCATGGGACACCTTTATGATCATCCAAAAAAATATTCAAATGATTCGGAGAAATTGGTACTACACATTCCCCAGAAGGATGAACATCTCTCACTTAGTTACAATGGTATGTGTGAGTGATGGATGACTCTGTGAGGATATGCATCACCACTTTCTCAGAATGATTTGAATTTTTTTTTACAATATTATACACCAAAATGGAGTGTCCATGCAAGTTTTTAGATTTTTCTAGTTAATTTAGAGTTTTTTTCCATTTATTCTTGAGTAAATAAAAAAATTACTTTAATAGGAAAACTAGTTCTAAAAATTGCATAGATGCACCCAACATCATGGGACACCTTCGTGATCATCCCAAAAAAGATTCAAATAATTTGGAGAAATTGGTACTACACATTCCCAGAAGGATGAACATCTCCCACTTAGTTACAATGGTGTGAGTGATGGATGACTCCGTGAGTATATGCATCAGCACTTTCTCAGAATGATTTGAATTTTTTTACAACATTATACACCAAAATGGAGTGTCCATGCAAGTTTTCAGATTTTTCTAGTTAATTTAGAGGTTTTCCCCATTTATTCTTGAGTAAATCAAAAAAATACATTAATAGGAAAACTAGTTCTAAAAATTACGCAGATGCACGCAACATCATGGGACACCTTCATGATCATCCCAAAAAAGATTCAAATGATTCAGAGAAATTGGTACTACACATTCCCCAGAAGGATGAACGTCTCAGCGTCACGTTCGTATTCGCGAAACGGTGCACGCCGCTCGGCACTCAGTGGCTTAAACGAGCGACAGATGTCGGGCACTAGGCAGTGGCTTACGTTCTCGACATCCTTCACCACGGTTGCAAGGAGAAGGTAGAAGTCGAGCGCTACATTAGGCAGGTCGAGGGCGAGGGCGTCGTCGTCGTCGGATGGAAGCAGGCCAGCCGCATGACCAACCGGGAGTTTCTGGTGCTTGCTCAATGGTTGTGTTTAGTAGCTAGTTTTCAAGAGGAACCAATACTCACGTCCGGGGCTTGGTTTCATATCTGCTCACTAGGTACAGATGACAAATCTTAGTCTATGGCTCAGGATCTATGATCCATTCAGTTAAGAGACCCACCATTCAATTATCATGTTGATACCTTACAAATAAAGTAACTTTATTTTTTTTGCAAGAATGGTCGAGTAGCCTAGTGGTAAGGCTGTTACTCACCTAACGCTAGGTCACGAGATCGAAGCTCCACCAGCGTAATTTTTTTGCCAAAAAAATCCAGCCTACTGTGTACACTTGTGGCCCAATATGAAAGAGGTCGACCGGGCCGCCAACGCCGTCAAGTGGTACAGGTGGGGGCAAACTAGACACGTAACTATGACGTTAGAAAAAATGATTTGTGACCAATTCGTTTCATCACTACATGAGCCACACAAGGCAAATTATCTATGACCATATCGAAATATAATCTGTGACGAATATTTTCATCATTACAATATAGCACACCGACAACCTGATCTATGACGATTTCCATTTAGTAATCGATGACGTTCCTCTCATTTTCGTCACTGAAAGTCAAGCCAAAACTTCGTCACTTGTACCTTGTGACAAAAAGGAAAATTTCGTCATCGAAAGGTATCATTCGGTGACGAAACTTACCAGCGTCACTAGCAAATCGTCACTGATGATCATATTTCTAGTAGTGATTACCCTGGTAAAAGGTAAATTAATTGGTGATGGTTGCGCTTTGCGCATAAACTCCGAGCCCAATAAAAATGCAAAAGGCCACGAAAAGTGCCTCAGTAAAATTCCGGGGAGGAGGGGGGAGGGGGCTCCCTCACGTTTTTTTTATCAGGTACAATTTGGACGCACAGAACTCACACACATCACACTCATACCACACGCACATATACACGTGCGCGTCCGTACACACGCAAAGAGAGATTGGGAAGCTCGCCGCCTCCAGTGCACGGGAAATGCGCAGTACTACCGAACGCGCACGCGTGCGTTTACCTGCAAAATCTGGAAAAAATCTAGAGAAAAGGTGCGACACCAGAATTTGAAACCTGGTGCGACACCAGGGTTTGAACCCTGGTGGGTAGCGTCCTACCGGACTGCCCTACCACCGGATCACAAGCCCTTTCGCGGGGCTCCTTCACGTTTGAAATTGGGTCACACACGATTTGGCTCATCTCGGATATGGTGCGTGGTGAAATTGGATCGGATATGCTTTGGCTCCACCCCAGTTATGTTCAATAGTGTAAAATTTGTGGACGCGTTTTGGTTTCACCCGGTTCATGATAAAATTGGTATGGGTACGAGTTGGCACTATACCCAAAGAAAATTGCATATAAATCTTATGGCTCAAGTGAAGTACGTCCTTGAGAGATTATGTCCATGCATACAAATTATGATAAAACAAACAACGTTATTTGTTGAGCATGTCATATAACTAGCAACTTGCTCAGGCCTCGAAATGCGCTTGCAAATATGATATCATGCATGCCCGCAAGATGATGAACCAATGTTGCATCAAAATCTTCATGGTGCATTGAATATTAGTGATAGTTAAAAGTGCCTCTACAGCTGCTAAGTTTAGTCGAGTGAAGTTAAAGACTCGATCACTATTAATTTTCTAGTTAATCCAAATCCAAGCAAACAAAAGTAAACAGAGACAGCCTGTTCCACGACATGGAATTGTCAAATTAGTCCGTGTCCTGCATGTCACTGGTAAAGAAAAGTAAAGGCTAGCATAAAGGTGCACCTTGCATCTTAATCGTGTGGCGTTCACCTAAAACCATGCCAAACTAAGTCATATAATAAACTAAGCAAAATTAGTTTCCATCTCCAAGTGTTTGCCAAAACTTGTTTGCCAAAACTTGGTATTTGGCAACTCAAAAAACTAGATAGCAAGTCGATTTGTTTGTCATCTCCAAGTGTTTGCCAAATAGACTTGCCAAACCAAAAAAAAAGGCCCACCTCCAACACGTTAATCATCCTGCTCCACCGTCCAGTTTGCCGTGTCCCTCCGTCCATGGCGTCGTCGGTGCCGGGTTCCTGCATCTACTAATGACCGACGACCATCCTGACTCCCAACACCATGCTAGGCTGACCCGAATTTCACCCGGCTTGAGCTTCCACCGTTCGTTCATGGCATCGTCGTCCAAGCGCACTGAGGTTGAAGTTGAACCGTCCGTGTGTTCTTGGATCCGAGCACTCCTCTTCACGAGCAGGACTTGATGAGTCCGAGGTTGTACAGGTTGCGCTTCACGAGGTTGCCGAGGTACACGAGCCCAAGCCCGCCGCTGACGCCGAAGCCGCCGTGGTCACGGTCGCCGCCAGGCCCGTCCTTCGGGAACGCCTGCGGCGGCCGGGGCGGCTCCTCGCTCACGACGAGGCGGTCCGTGCCGACCCGCTCCCTGACGGCGTCGATGGCGCTCTGGTCCGCCGTCTTGCCGGCCGCATCGGTCACGTAGAACCAGGGGAAGCAGCAGCACCGGCGGCCCCGACACGCGAAGAAGAAGGCCGCGCCGCGGGATACGACAGGTTTGCGCCGCGCGGAAAGCTGCACGCGCGGGGATGAAATTTGGCAACCCACTCAATTTGGCAAATGAAGATGGCAAACTGTTGGAGAGGATTTTTTCCACTTTTTGCCAAATAATTTAGGATTGCAAGTGGGATGGCAAACACTTGGAGATGCTCTACCATGTTGTGACCCCTAATGCTAATTAGCCAGTTGCGGCTCCATGGTAAAATAAAATAACAAATCATCACCATGTTGTATAAACCAAACATGCTTTGTTGTTTTTATCATAATTTCTCAATATTTCATGTACCCCATACACCATGAGTAAATCAAATTGTATTTTAACTAGATAGCCTCCATGGGACGTCATAGCGAGCTAGGTTGCATAAATAAAGCTCAAGTTAAATAAAATAAACAACATCACATATGCTAATCCATGGATAAAATATAGTACCGAGATCGAGCATTTGTATCTTCACTTGATGAAGTAAATCAATCACTTTTTGCCACGGCTAAATTCGGGGTTACCATAGCCCGAATAAAATATCATACCAAATAATAAGTGCATCGTATATATCAAAACATGGTGACCCATGATCTCGCATGATATAACAAGACTGTCAAATTTAGTCTACAAATAAACTAGGTGCATATACGTGAATATAATGCACTATCCAAATAGATGTTGATTATAAATAAATAATTGTCCCTCGGTCGATGCACATGCATGCCATACTGTAAATAGTATATCGAGATATACATGCCCCAAAACATAAAATAGAGATTCTCATGCTGAACTAATAAAAGGCTTGGCACCATATCATATTTTAAATAAGTAACAAGATATCCATGCGCATGAATTAAATATGTGTATATCATGGTTTGCTAAAAGACTAAACCAGCTAGCAACCAGTCATATCAGGGTTATACGTTTACTCCTCAATGAATTCACGCCATGTGAAAAGAAATAACAATTATCAAGTCCAACATTATGTCAAGCATTATGCATATGCATCCATCTGCAACTACAAGACTGAAGACTTTGCTTTCTTTTATAGTTTGTAATAGGACTGAAGCTATATGATGCAATCTTCTTTTTCGTGTACTCGTGTTGGAACTCTTAATCAAGGGTGTTCTCTATGGAGATGTAATTAACATAATTTTTATGCCAATATAAGATTTATGGAAGTATGGACTCACAATACTTGTTCTTTTACTTTTGTCCCACTTAAATTTAATCAAAACTAAATTTTTCTCTGCTGACGCGAAGGCGGGTCATAGCCGCCCGTTTTCTCGCCATCAGAGGGGTTGTGTGTGTGTGAGACAGAATGAAAGGGAGAGGAAGAGAGCTTGACGACAGGCTTTATAGGACGAAGGGGCACGGTAGAGGCAGAGGCGTGAGTGAGTGTTGTTGCCCGCTGCTTCAAAACCCTACTTGATGGCCACCTCGAAGGGCTCCTTCATTCAGGTTTTCAAACGACGAGTGGAGGGGGTAATGGCAGTTGTAGGATTCTAGCGCAAGGAAGGAGAAGGGGTGGGCGGCTGACATGTGGGCCACAACGAACAGAGATAGAAGAGGGGAGCCCAAGCTAAGCAGTGTGGCTGACAGGCTGGACCCAACTACCAGCTAGTGAGAGAGCCAGGGTGTGCGGGTGGACGCAGTTGTGCCTCATGGGTCGCCAAGTGGGCCGAGGGAAGCCTTGCGTGCGTGACTAAGAGGAAGGAGAGGGCTGGGATGAGCGGGCCAGCACTAGGATGCTAACGGGCCAAAGCCGGGTGGGTGCACAGGAAAAAAAGAGAGGTGGGCTGACTTTCGTGATGGGCTAGAAAGGGGGAAAGGAGAAAAGTTTAAAAGAAAATCCTTTTTTCTATTTCTAGAGCTTTGAAACTTGGTCAAATTCAAATAAAATTTGAATTCAACCTCAATAACCTAGCCCTACACTCAACCAAAAACAATATACTCCAGCATGAAAGCAACAAACATGTTTCTAAACTTTATATTAAATTTTAATTAACCAAAATTATTATTTGCTCTAGGTTAAATGCATAGAAAATTACATAAATGCTCAATTTAATTACTAAATTGCAAATAATTTTTAGGGTGCTACAAGACATCTCCAGACAGTCCGAGGGAATATCAAGAGACCTGATTTATTGGATTAAGGTGAGGAATTAGGATTTGAGATTGATCACTATTTATAAAGAGTTGATAAACACAATTTTCATTTGCATAGTGTCTTCCGGTTGATATTACAGTATCTCAATCCAAGCAAACTAACTGGGATGGCTAGAGACTTTCATTGGATCTATTTTCTAGTTTTGAGGACATTCCATCTTCGAGATTAGAGTTGTGAAATATGATATTCATTTATGAGTGTAGCTATTGCGGGAAGAGTGTAAAAGAAGAGACGGTTTTGAGGCTTGATCAAATCAAGTTTTGCAGTTGAAAGAAGTTTTAGGTGATTAGTGAGGTTCATGTCGAACATCATGGAGGTAATGAATAAGGATTAGGGATTCCAAGCCAATTTTTGGAAAGTTTAAATTTGGAATGACCGGTGGATCTTGACAGGATATGACACCTTCGGATACCATTGACTAGAAGGTGAGCTTGTTCCTATATTTGCACACTGATTTTTGGTATAACTCACTTGGTTCCACATGTACATGTCACTATTTGCTTGTAGGTATAGACATGTCTCAAAGTGCAAGCTCGTTAAAATCCAACATTTGGTTTGTTGGCAGACTCACCTTGCTTCATTGGGAAGGCAATAACTCATCCATCCAGAGTGTAATTGAGGTCAATGAGCACTTGATGGATTTCGAAAGATCAGATCCCACCTTAATATCACATTGTTAAGGTCTTCAAACAACAATCTGCTACTATTTCTATCGGGTGGTACGACGTCGTCTTGGGCTTATCATGCAACCTTGGGACCTTGGCCCAAAGTGGGAGCACGTCCAACACATATAGAGAATAGCCTAAGGATGCTAAATGACATCCTCCTCTATGGCCACCACCTTAGTAGGGCAGCAAGGGCGTCCAACCCAAGTTGGAGGCCCAATCCATGTCAAGTTTGAGTCCATCTCGGGCTCTAGGAGCAGCCTGTAGTAAAATGGACGCCTAGGTCGCATACAGACTCTGTTTTCAATGATCGACATATGGATGTAAAGATAATTTGATAAGCTAACCAATGGCTTTCGTTTGAGATCCAAATTGCACATGAATAAATAGAAATCTTCAAAACAAGTTGACGTCCAAAATCTGTTGTGATGCTATATCACCGTCTTTTGGACCGTTTTAGCCTAACTACTTGCAAGAGGACCAAGACACAAGAGAAGAGCTAAGAAACTAACAAGTCTCAGAAGTAGACTTGCGCTCAAGTTGATAGCCGGCAAAATTCGCATCGGAATAACCACAAAGCGAGAGGGTCGAAGAAGAAGAGTACCAAAGTCCAAACTCAGAGTGTATCAGAGGTACCTCATGATGCGCTTGACCGCCTGCTTGTGTGATGTCCGAGGGGACGCCTAAAAGCGAGCATATGGACACACCGTAAAGTGTTTGGCCTCATCGCCATCAAGTACAAGAGAGAGCCAATAATGCTCCTATACTCCTTCTGGTCCACGGGCTCTCTGTCCTCGTCTGCATCCATCGCAATCGTCGTCGCCATGAGAGTCAAAATAGGCTTGGCCTCGCCCATGACTCAGCCATCGTCCTCATCTTGCCCTCCTACTCATAAGATCTGCAAATATGCCAATAAGAACGTGAAAGGAGCCACCAAAGATGATATCATCCACATCAGTCTGAATTAGATCAGACGGTATGTGTCCAACATCTCTAGGCTCAAAAGGGGCAACAAAAGTAGAATGAGCGGAATGAGACATGAAAAACCTAGACCGCTCCTCGTGCTGATCAAAGTTGTAGATCATCTGCAGAGGGGGGTAAACCTACTGAAAGCTCCAGGCCGCCTATCTCACCGAAGTCATCTCCCCCTTGCCAGATGCTCGAACGGAACCTCAAGTCATGGAAGAAGAGGTAGCAGGTTCATGAGCCCAAAGTGCTCTCTCCCAGCTCATGTTCTCCTGCAAGCTCAAAAGCAGAAGAAACACAAGGTATCGTCTCGTCTAGTGTGACCTCAAAGTCTCCACAAAACAGTTAGTCACATAATAAGCACTTGGTAAACTCTCGACAAAGAGACCTACCTAAGTAATGAACCACAAGAAGACTTGAACTCAAACTAGTCAAGACCACCATGCAACAGGATAAAGCACTACAAAGCACAATGCAACCTAGAAACATGATCAACCCAAACATAGCCTAAATCTCAACACATGCTACAATGCAAGATGAAGATAGCAATGAATCCAAAAGCATGTAACATGAAAAAGTGTGGAATGGCTAATGCTTGGACTAACAAACATGTCAACAAGGTACATGTATCTATACAAAACTAGCACCTGAAAATGATACTTGATGAACATCATACCACTATGCAAATTAAGCTCATGGAGAAGTATGCTGAAGCATGGCGCAATGTTCATGAGGATCACAAACTAGCATGAAAAGTGGATAAACCGCTAAAGCTATACATAAGGCTAGCATGACATATGATACACAAGATAACACATGCTAGACTAAACAAAAGCATCATAGACACAAGATATATGCAAGAACTATACAAGTGAGCATATGACCGACTATCTCATACCATAAGCAAGAGAACATGAATGTACAAGGTATGAGTGAATATGATAGCTCACAAAAGTGTGTGTAAACACCACACATTTGCACAAGCCTCTTGGAGGCTTCTCCAAAAGAGTGTAGAGAACAATCATGACTTGATCACATCTAAGGGATCAAGTTCTATCAAGCGCATGTTCTCCACCCCGTGTCCTGCATCAATAGTAGGGCAGGGAATGGGCAAGGGGCACAACACTGGGGTTAGTAAACTGTGAAGGATACTAGTGTCGTGTCATTGGCCCAGAAAAGGTGTTAGGAAACACACCAAACTGTCCTCGTTCCATGGGGGGATAGTGTTCACCACAAAAATGGAATTGTGGTCCGCTATGGAATGGAAAACCTCCATCCATACCTCGTCCCATCTATGGGGCTGCGATCACCACGTTGCTGAAAACGTGGTCCACTATGGGACGATGCAGCAAAGCCACTTACACGAGGCTCACGATCGTATGGAGCACGACCGGAACCACGCCGGGCACGACCACCTTGTGGTCTAGCTGCCTGGGGCCTAGCTACCTAAGTAGGTGCACCTCTAGGTCTTGCCCTCTACCTCTAAACACCTGGAGCATGTACACCATGGAAAGGGTGGTACATGGCCTGATTATTCAGCTCAAACTCTCGTCGAGCATCTCTCTTCCTTCGGAAGCAAAACTTAGCTAGGTGACCCTCACGGTGTCAATATTTGCACTGGAACCTCACTCTTTCATAGGTTGTTGGTTCGCTCTCTTGCGGAGGTTGCGCACTCCAGCTGGCTTCTTACCTCTCAAAAGGGGATCACTAGAGATGTCGAGTAGAGTGTCAAATGGGTTCCGGAGATGGTTCGATTTTGGAATCCACACTTGTTTCTGAGGTGGAGCTCTCGGGGCTTCTACAAACACCACATCCTGGGTAATAGGCTTGGATGGGTTAGGTGGGGGTGATCTTGGTCAGCTTGGGAGTAGTGGAAGGTTTCTCACTCGGGTTCACACCGCTGCACTCACCAATCATACCAAAAGAGTTAGCGTCCTTCCCACCTATAGCAAAGCCTACACCGGGTTCACCAGTTCCCCACCCGAACTGACTGACCATCATGCCCAACTGCGGCTCGCTGCATGACACCCAACTCAAGATGGACTAAAGGTATGTGTTTTCCTCTTTGGTTTGCATCTTGTCATGCCGGCAGTTGGCAATCTCAAGCTCCAACCCCTCACATCGAGCGACACTTGTGCTAACTGAGATGGGCTTCTTAAACTTGGCAAGCTTGGCATCCTTCTCTGCCAACTCAGTTTGCAAGCCTGGACATGACTTGCACGCACCCAACAAGGAAGGACTAGCCTTGACCTCCTCAAGCTCCTTCCTCAAAGTGGGACATGCTTTACAGTCACCCACCAAGTCAAGCCTCGACTTGAACTCATCATACACTTCAATCAAAGAGGCATACTTGGTTTGAGGGGTGGTAAAGTTGGTCATGTGCACCACACACTCCTCACACTCATCCTCCTCCATGACACACACCTCAGAACAAGAAAACTCAAGGTCCTTAAGTGTTATAGCTAACTTCTCCTTGTACTCCTTATGCTCTCGGGCTGCACTCCTAAGTAGCTTGTCTTGACTAAGCAAGGTGGCATTCATAGACTCAAGCTCAGCAAAGACACGGTCGATGCGGTAGAAGAGGTTGATACCTCAGAAGATGTGTTGTCATCGCCAGGACGCTCCTCCGTGTGGGTGTTCGCCTCCTTGCCCAGCGCCATGGTGCAGTATCCTCTAGAGGTGGAGTTGCTAAAGAATCACAAGCCGTTGAAGCGGTCCTCCGTCTTCCTCTCGAACTCGTAGTCGCTGGAAGGAGCATTGAGATCACCGGAGTCATCGTCTAGGTCGTTGATCGACACGAGGAAAGCGTGTTCTTGTGCTTTGGCCTTCTTGTAGTACTTCTTCTTGAGGGCCTCCTTGTTGAACTTGCCCTTAGCCTTATTCTTGTTGATGATATACTCATTCTTGTCCTTGTGCCTGGAGTTGTTATACTTGCTGGGGAAGACCTTGTCCCTCTTGGGGCAGTTCATGACAAAGTGGTCGGGGTTGCCACACCCGAAGCATCCATCCTTTGCGCCACCACATCAGCGGTTCAAGTAGTCGTTGTGAAACCGTGAAAACCAGCCGATGATGAGTGCGAGCTCGTCATCGCCTAACACCTCCACATGCTCCGTTGTCACTAAAAGCAAAGAAGACAAAGCAAAGAACGGTGGTGAAGTGTTAGCGGAATTAGTCGACCCTTGCTTGCCCGAGACCCTTGTGTCCTCACAAACCTTCCACACAGAAGAATCAATGCTGTTGAGATAAGCACACATCTGAATCTTCCAATAGGGGTAATTCGTTCCACCAAAGAACGGTGTGTTGCTTCAACCACGCTCCATGTCGCCTTCACAGATCTGGAACCAGTTAAGGTGGAAAGATCCTTAACCTACTTTGATACCAATTGAAGGACCAAAAAAGGTGACCAAATGGTGGTGAATGGGAGCCTCAAATTTCTTTGTGGAAATTGATAACCTCTATCCCAAATTCAAACCCTAAAAGCGAGAGTTGCTCAGCGTGATGTCCACGACCCAAATGATTGGGTGGATGTTCCCTAGGAACACAGCGGGACACCACAAAAACTCCCACGCCCTTAGTGCAGAAGGGTCACTGACCGGACTCTGTGATGAGGACATCGCCAAGATGGAGTCGAGGACGACTCCAATTCAAGAAGGGGAGGATGATGAGGACATTGCCACGCTGGACACACCGACGCCATGGTCTTCTCCATGTTGCAATCCGTCTCCAACTCAACTACCTCGTCACCCTCGGAATTCAGGAGCAGTCCCGGGTAAAATCAACGCCCCGGATGCATACGGACTCTGTTTTCGATGAACCAGATATGCTTAGAAAGATAATTTGATAAGCTAACCAATGGCTTTGGAATCACGTCAAAATACATCTGGAGTCACCAGGAATCGTCAAAACAAGTCAGCGTCCAGAATCTGCCAGGGTGCTGCGACACCGTCTTTTGGTCCGATGGGCCGTGTATCATCTTAGAGCCCATTAGGGGGCGACGACCTAAACCTTATAATTAGCCGCCACCGTCGTCGTTAGTTCTTGGGTTTTGTTTAGTGTTTAGTTTTCCATCGAGGAACTGAATCGTTCATTGTAACTGTGGTGTCGAATCCTTTTACAGTGATCCAGGGCCCCCGTTCTTGATCTCCTCCACTGTGTCGATTAGTCCTTTGGAACAGAGTTCTTGAACCCTCTATTGATATTCTCATAATTCATATTTGCAATTTTAGATTGCGTGTTTTACCTTCTTGCTTGTGTTCTTCGATTCGCTTGCAGGATTAGCCTTCTTGGCGAGGTCAATCAAGTTGTACTTGGTTGATAACCAATGGAGCAGTGGTGTAACGGTTACAGGGTTCGAATCGTGTTTGATTTGAAGCCGGATCGCCAACGTCGAGTTCTCCACCAATCGAACCTATCGCTACCTCTCGGAAGATCGGGCTGTCCCTCATCACTCTGAGTGCGTCCGGTCAGGTGTGACCGGATGCTTCCGGTCTGGAGAACCCCGTTCTGGAATGTGTTGGACTAGACTCTAAGAGGAGTGTGTGCGGTCAGCAGCGTCCGGTCGCAACAACTCAATGAACAGTGCTAGAACTACATCCGGTCAAAAGCACAAGACATGTTCGGTCAACTCATATGCTGAAAGGACCTAGGATGCCTCTTAGAGGAGGGGTGAATAGGCGTTTCTGAAAATTAACAACTTAAGATGCGGAAGCGATTAGTATGCGAGCTTTCAATTACTTGGAAGCTCTCACTCGGAGTAAAACAACCCCTCAAGAGACGAACACAAAGTATATGACAAGTATTTATTACACCTAGAAGCTAAACACCCTACACCACAAAGATTAGCTCAGTGGATAAACCAATTTGGAGCAGTCAACAAATACAAGACATGTCCGGTATCAATATCGGACTTGTCCGGTATGGGCGTGCTGTGCATGACTGCTCCTTTTTCTTCCCCAATTTCTCACACAACCTGCAGGCACTATGTATGATGTATATATGGAACCGAATCCCTGCAAAATAACTTGCACAATGAAGAATAACAAATAACCAAAAGTAATGCACAAGAGGTTGACACGGTATTTATTTTACCGAAGTTTGGCACCCCCTCAGGTCCTACTCTCCGTTGAGCCTGCTGCGAGCTACCACCAAGGTGAGCTCTAGAGGACACCATAGGTCACTCTAGACGCGGTCTATTTCACCCGCAATGCTCCTTCCACTAGATGATCTCTTTTGAGGTGAGATCGAACTTTTACAAACTTTTCGAGGCACACCACAAGCTCTTGGGTGCTCTCCGGTGACGCCTAGCCATCTAGGACCGAGGAGTCCAAGAGTAACGAATGTACACAATAGGATCGATGATTTGCACAAGTGCTCAAGAGGTGGCTTGCTCTCTAATTTGAATTTCACTCAATCCACACAAGGATTTGCAATTAGGGATCAATCACTCACTAAGAGAGGGTTGGAAAGTGTTTTCAAAGCTCTAGAATGAGGTGGGGAACCAGCAGAATCAGCGGCCTCCAAACCCCACTCACGAAACTAGCCGTTTTCTAGCCGTTGGCTGTGTTAGTTCATATCGGACATGTCCGGTATGACTCTACTATGTGAAACAACAGACCATTTAGCCAAGTTAGTGGCTCCAGTTAAGGGTCGGAACTTCCGATGAACTTGGGACAGAGATCTCGGGAGCAGGCTGTTAGAAAGCTCGGAACTTCCAACGTTCCACCACAGAGAGGAACTGAGAGAAACAGGTTAGTACCGGATATGTCCGGTATGGACTATGAGTGCCCGAACAAATAGCAGAACAAGAGGACAAGGTGCACTATTGTGGGCAAATACCGGACATGTCCGGTATGGACTCTCTACGCCAAAACAAAAACCGGAACCAGAGGAAGGTTGCACCGCTGTGGGCTGGACAGACAGTGCAACAACAAGGTGAAAGTTATTCCTAGATCTCTCATGTCTTACATACTTAGGTTGGTTTGAGCACTTATGAAGAATCATCTATTATATGTTGCATCCCTCTTAATAGTACGATATTCCTATTTACTCAAGTTAAATTGAAAGAAGAATTTTAAACCTCTTGAGTTGATTTCCATTGAACCGAAGCCGCTTCTCTTTGCCTTCTTCACTTTGGGAAATGTTTGTCATGATTAATAGTAGATTTCTCTTGAGCATAGCCATCTTGAGCATGTGACTTGACTCCATACATGTGATGTGAAGAAATCCCAAATGTGTCAAGTCACTCCAATCAAAATTGTTGCTGGGAATGTTGATTCTCCACTAAATGTAACCTTCAAGCTTGATTGGTCCCTTGACTAAATGCAAGTACTTTCTTCTTCACCCTAGATAGGTTCTTCGGCCGCCAAGCTGTCTCTTGCCCTTCACCCTTGCTTAGTACCTCAAAGACTCTTTCCTTGCTATCTTCACCATCTCAAGCTATTCAATCACACTTTGCTTTGAATCCTTTGTTTGCACACTATGAACCATATTTATCCCACAATAGAATAGCCTTTTAATCAATATCATTTTCATTGTTGTCTCGTGCTTTTAACATGATTTTCATACAACAATGCATCATTTTGGCGTTGCATTGCATTTCAAGTACATTGTGAGATAAACCTTTTCCCGTGTCACACTTAGTAAACACATTAGACCTTTAATCAATGTTATCATCAAGTCATCTAAAACAAACTTAAGCGCAACATGCACTTTCAGATGCTCTCTGAGTAGTTACCAGACTCACTCGGCCAGCATCCGGTCGCTATTGAGCAGTGCGTTCGGTCAAGTCAACGCAAACTAGACTGTGCGACCTTCAAAGACCGGACTCACTAGTCAGCGTCTGGTCGCCCTGTAGTAAGTGTTCGGTCACCCCGAAACAACACAGTTCATCCACCGAATTGACTCGATCTCCCTCAAATCTCAAGCACTTGGCTCAAACTTTGCACAACGAATCACAAGCATGTTATTGAGCTACTCCAACGAGATCATGGCTCGAACCTAACTGCAGATTGGTGAATCAAAGAAATTTAGTGGAAAGAGGCAAAACGAGATCCAAAACAAAATCCGCCCGATTTGTGTGCTCTTGAGGAATTAGAGAAAATCCTTCGGTGAAAAGATGACTCTCACGATGCCACACAAGCTGATTCAAATGGATTTTCAATCATCCCTCAAAACACAAGATCTCATGAAAGAGCAATGAGGAGAAATGAAGAACGCGAAGAACAAAACATGATCACAAAGATTCAACCAAAATCCCCAATGAGGAGACAAGGTGATTACGGTCTCCTTTCCTGAAATTAAAATACACAGAGGAATGTTTGCCATCTCTACGGATCTCTACAGCAACTACAGAGAGAGGAACCCTAACAGATGAAGTGGGATGAGGGGTGTCATCCCTTATTTAAAGCCTATTACACTAGATACAAGAGCAAACTAGCTAACCCTAGGGGTATTCTAGTCCAACTCTGTCAGGATCTCCATCGACAGTCACACGCCTTCCTCATCGGTCACTTCGCCGCACACCAAGTTCCCCGATGCCGCCATGTGTCGTCCTGACGACCACCACACCTTCTCACCGCTAGCTTCGCCTCGACACAAGCCTCACGGTGCTGCCACGTGTTGTCCCATTCTGCATAGGAACCTCCGCTGGGTATTGAGGCCCGAACCGGCAAACCTGCCATCCTGTGAGGCCCAAACACAGAAACCGGCCACCGTAGGTTTTGTGACCCCCTGGAAAACGTCGGGGTAGTTTTCTGAGGCTCAACTACCAAACTCGTGTCGTAGACGGAGCGTGGGTCACATAGAGCCTGGGTCCATCCTCCGCAAAGCACGACACCTTTACCTTCCTTCCTGACTCGACCGATGATACTTGCATCTCCCATGCAAACCCGTGTCCAGCCTCCGCTAGGTGCCACGACGCCATCACCTTCTGTCTTGACTCGACCGATGCGGCCGACATCCCCATGTACTTGCTTGTTGTCGCCAAGTGCCAGCTACCGCAACTGGTCCTCCGACCTCCTGATCTGTTAGTACAAGCCTCACGTCCGTCCTTTGCCACTCCCGGTCCATCAGCATGACATGTCTCTACTTGACCTTCACCTCGCCATCGACCATTGCCTCCGAGCTCCACACTTGCACACCAACACAATCAAGAAACATGTTGCACTCACGCGAACCCGTGAACCTTTTGACCAATCACTCATCACAAGGACGAACCCAAGGGCACATATCAACCTTGTGTTCACATAATTTGGACCGCTTGGATTTGATCCAACAATCAGGATTGGTTGATACCCCTTCACTGGCAAATATGCTAAAGAACCCCTTGGCTATTCCAATATAGAACCCGCCATCCTCAGTGGATTTAAAATCCGATTTAATTTTCGTTTTAAATTTTGTGTAAATTCAAATGCAAATTTGATTCTTTACCAAAATGCCACTGCACTAAAATGCTTATAAAAACTTCGTTTTAGCTCCGATTTGACCCGTTCAAATTTTGTTAAGTTCATAATTTATTTCTCTACATGTTAGTACCACTGTTAGTCATGTTTATAGAGTTTAATTTTCAAGGTTAGTGTTAATTAATTATAGGGCTATAGAAAACACCATTTTGATCATAACTTCTGTGTTTTAAATCCAATTTCGGTGAATCAAAGGTCTACGTGATCGTAGCGACGGGGCATAGGACTATTTTATAAACTTTATATTTTATTTTAATTCTGTTTGTGCACTATTATAATTGTAGTCTTGTTTGCTATGCATGATTGTTTCCGAAATGTGTGTGTGATGCAATGTGACCGAGTTCAGACGATGAGCAGAACACGTTTGAGCAGGAGCCCTTCTTCGAAGACCAGCAGGAGAACCCACAATTTGCTGATCAAGGAAAGTATAGCATGAGATTTCCTTGATGTCCTATCATTTGAATTATCACTTCATACTGCATGTGTCTAAATTTGTAACCTTAGAGACCCACTTAGCTATTGATTTTTGTGATTCTCTTGACACCTAAGGGGTTGAATGCATATGGGTAGAATGCTAGTGCTTGATCTAATGATATATGATCCAATCCACTGGTAAATGATGTTATAAAAGGAATGGTGAAAATTGTTTCATGAACTTCACTATTGTCAAAAGCTAGGGCTTACAGTGCAGCCATGAGGGCTACATGGCTCTTGTTTTAGTTAAGTAATCTGGATCTTTTCTAGCTTCTTAGAGATTACCCAAAAGGGTGCAAAAGGGGCTTGCCACTTTGGGTGTAGGGCTGCTCCTGTTCCTATGTGTATAGCCACGATGGCATTGTGTCATAGGAAAGGAGGGTTTGCTACATGTGCCTGCCAAGAAAACCTAGCGGCCCTAACTTGTTAGACAAACCAGCGAAAGGCTTCATGTGTACCCTACCCGCTCAACTTGGAAGTGTTATGGGAGTAATTACCCCAGGCATATGGGCAACACGGCTCATCGGTAAAGCTGCACAACCTCTGCAGAGTGTTAAAAAACTGTTATAACAGTCGTGCTCATGGTTACGCGTGGCCCAAAAAACTGACAGAATAAATGGTTACTAATTTGTTGCTCTTTATGAAATGGTTTTGTCTATTTTGATTATTTACTGATGGTGGATTAAATGGATCATGAGGTTTTATGGGAATAAGCACAACATACGTTTACTATATGTTAAAACTTCAGTCTAACCGTGTCAGCCTTTTGAGCCTCATGAACCCATGTTATCTTGTTAAGTATGAGTTGTACTTATGCTTGTTTACTTCTATTACTTGGATAAAAATCTCGGATGGGTAACAGATGTTGATGGCTTTGGAGACTTTCCCGAGGACTTCTAGACTTGTGATCTCCCAGTTGATAGTTCCTGTGGATGGAGCTCGTGAGCGTTGTTTAGATTTTCTTTTCCGTTGTTTATGTAAGACTATGTATTAAATATTCTCATGATGTAATATACACTGTCATGGTACCTTTCCATAATTTGTCAACTTATGTGTGTAATTGATCTCTGGGCACGCATGAGTTTTATGCTCTCAATTTTATCCTCAAAATTGAGTGCGACAATTCTATTCAATATGTTCTGACAGGTTTAGTGACAAATATTGGTTAGTGATAGAATAACTATTGTTGCTATATTTATGACAATGTCCTCTAGTGGTCATAGAAACTAGTTAGTGACTTACCTTATGTGACGACAATCACTTTGTCACTGCAAAATCATAGAATATAGTCTGTGACATGAAACCAGTTGTAATCACCATAGAATCCGAGATTTTTTGTAGTGGACGTGCTCCTCATGTTAGCTCGATTATCAATCATTTATATAGGTCTATTTCATCAATATTTGTGAATTACCTTGTCTTCCTAGTTCCTTAATCGTGATTGAATTATATGTGTGACTCAATTTGTTCACATCCTAATAGGCATGCATATATATAACATCCATAGTAGAAATCATGATAACTTCTCATCTTTGTTAATTTCTTTGGGAACCTTATCTCTGATGAAGTGATCAAACTTTTATAACAAAATATACAACAAACCATATCTCTGATGAAGAATCAAACTTATTATTGTACTATTCATTTAGATATAGCTGCTATACAAAATAAAGAACATGAGGACATCCAAAATATAGTTAACACATACAAACAAACATATATATATATATATGGCAAGAACATATGATAGTATTTCATTGCAATGTTCTACTAGTATGACCGTTTGTAGCCCATACAAAATTTGTAGTAGCACTTAACACCATATATTGTCTTCAACCAATGCAACTAGTTTTACAAACACCTTTTGATACTAAACCATAGATAACTAGTAAATATATAGTTCATATTCATCCACTGATTATGAAATCTCCCTTACTGATTGGCAATACAAGTTTACTGGTGGCTCCAAGCTGACCTATTGTCTAGGTAGAGCTACCCGGTTGCTGCTCACCATGGTTGACCCCTAATGATGTTGTCCATCAAAGTCATAGTAGTTTGTGTTGTAAGCACTGCCAGTGAAGGAAAGCACCTCCCAGCTAGGAGAAGTATTCTGGATCATCGCTGGAGCAACAGAAGAACTGGTTGTTGTCTGTTGACCTCTAGTCCGGGTGGCTGCATGGTTGCTGCTCACCTGGTTAACACATGCGAGGTTGTTCATGGCATCATGTTGTCCATCAAAGTCATAGTAGTTCGTATTGTTAGCACCGCTAGTGAAGGCGAGTGCCTCCCATCCAAGAGAGTTACTCTGCACCATCATTGGATCAATGGATGAATTAGCTATTGTGTGCTGACCTCTAGTCCAGGTGGTTATGTGGTTGTTGCTCGCATGGCTAGCATGTGCAAGTTTGTTCAAGACAACATGTTGTCCCTCAAAGTCAAAATAATTTGTGTTATAAGCACAATGGCCAAATGCGAGAGCCTCTGAACTAGAAGAGTTTTTCTGCACCCATGGCTTTGTGTCATAGAGCTCGACATCATTGATGCTGAAGCGTTGTTTCCTTGCGGTGCACTCCTTCCTATGGAAATACTTCTGTGCATGGCTACAGATCTGTACTGGCGTCCTTGTGGGGACGAAGTACCTAGATATGTTCTTCCAATTACCACGACCACACACTTCTAGACCACGAAGGAAATTCCTGTAAATATATATGGTTTAGAATTAACAAGATAAAAACATATGCCTTGTTCATACACTCAAGATCAGTGAAAACCAAATCTCAATACCTCATAGTATGAAATATTGTACACCACTAGCTTATTACTTGTAAAAAATAACATTAAAGATGTGACAAACATTTCAAAAAATAGAGTAGAAATGAATTACTTGTGCTCGTCGTGAGTCCAAACTATCACTGGGTGTTGTCTCTTTTTCTTAGGAACAATATTCAGCATGTGCGGTGGTTCCTCCACCATCTTCATGGCCTCCACATCATCCATTAGACAACCATGAAACATGTCCACGTTGTCCATGTCTATATCCTCAGTTGCCATCCCAAAGTTACCATTCAAAAGGCCATTGCTTGCCACAATTTGTTGGTTGTTGCTCTGTGTTGCATTCATCTCAAATATAAGACCAACATACAATTGAATTACCTGTTGCTTCTTTTTGCATGGGAACCTTGCTTGGAGATCATCAACAATGTCATTGTGCATCTTGTTTGTGTCATTTGTGTAGGTGGTGTTGGTGTTGTAACTAGCTATGAGTGACTTCACCATATCTATTTCAGAGGTGCTCCACACACCATTGAAGTTGGGATCCATGGGCAGTGAGGATTGAGTACTACACGACAAACTTAATGTATGAACAATGATGCATGGATGGAGAAAACGACATCACAAAGGCAAGTATTTATAGGCCTTATGGTGAATCTTTTAGTATTGGTTTCAATTGATTGTACAATAAAGTTTTGTATTTAGTCAAACAAGATTTTTCTATATCAATATTTGGTTTCAATTTATTATACAATAAAGTTCTATATTTAGTCAAACAAATTTTTTAATCATAATGATAGTCATATTTAACATGTGTATCCATTTCGCAGTGATACACTAATTTATAGTCACATACATCAAATGCTTAGATTAATGAGAGTGAGATATCAAAAACCAAGGACACACGACATCATAAAACCAACTATTAATAACATAATGACTATATAGTTTTAGTAAAGAAAGCTGATTTGACAATAAATGCCATTTGACGCAAATCTATATTTGGTCTCCAATTTAGGTTGGTTAGTTAGCTGCTTATTTTTGGAAAATCACTTGATCTCAAGGCCACGCTTCAAACAGTAACTCTTGTTCATAAGCAGACAATGTTTCTGCATCACATATTTTCTCCCATGTTTAATAAAATGAAGGCAACAACTTTGCTTGTCTCGACACCCATCTTGTCAACTCAGCAGCACAAAGACTGCACTCTCGCAGGCCATGATGGTTATACATACATTATACCTAAAAACAAACACTATAATGGATTTAGAGTACATGAGGACAAATATTGGTACAACCAAGCAACTTAAACTGTGTGCTTCGTGTGCTGATGAGGTTTTAAGGAATACATGCATGCACATATCCGCAATTTTTAATCACATTACTTTTATGTCTAACCAAATGCCTTATTAATGTGTTTCTGATGCATAAATGAATGTGAATTTATCAAATCTATATGCATATCTTTCCTTGTGATTAACATTTATTAGTTTTTGTTTCTATATGATGTCCAAATATACTAGAACCTTGACACTGGAAGTCAAATTTTGACTTAGGTACAAGTCTCTTACTCTCTCTCTCTCTCTCCCTCTATTTCCATACATCTATATCTATATCTGTATTTGTATCTGTATCTATAGATGTAGATGTGCAATAAGTGACTTATCTGTATCTTATCTATATATGTATCCATATCTATATTTGTATTTGTATTTGTATCTATATTTGTATCTATATCTATATCTATATTTATATCTATATCTATATCTATATCTACATCTATATGGGTTGACTTTTTTCTTGTTTCTCAAGATGTCATTCTATACTTCTAGGTGATTACAGAGTCTACAAATTGCATTTAGCTCCAAGATATTTTGGATGTATGCATACAAGTCTATTTTGTTGCATTGTACCACAAAAATAAAGTTATTGTGAAAACTAAGTTAGATAAGATATAGATAAGATACATCTACAGATATAGATATAGATATAGATATAGATATAGATATAGATATAGATATAGATGTAGATGCAGATAAGATAAGATACAAATATAAATTTAGATAAGATACATACAAGTCACTTAAATATTGTGTTGATTGCCACTAACTGCTTATTTTATACCATCAACTATGCCTAAATGGTGAATATAAATGACATCCACCAAAGTCATAGGGCCTAATTATAATCAATTCCACACGTTTTGTTGACTATGTGAATGTAGGAACAAAGATGACATGGGACATGGTAAAACGCATGATCAAATGTCTATTTCCACTGCACTATGTTGAAGAGTTCGACAAGACAAATGAAATCAAGTTTTGGATCACCCAATTCAGAGTCGAAACAGAAAGTTACACCTTTTGAAATATTGCAACATGGACTAGACTCAAAATGTGCAGTAAGAGGGTTGGGCAACCCCAACTATGGGTCGGTCACCAAGCACTAAGCCTAATGGCCCTGAAACTGGTCCAGAGGCACTCTACTCAACAAGAAACCCAAGGGAAGCAGTGTCAACCCTAGAAGCTAGAATTGGACTTCAAGCAACCTAGCCCAAGGTCGGGCGAACCAACCAGAGGCCCAATCAGAGTCCACTTCATCCACATGCAGAAGAAACACACTCAGGAGTCATCCTGCATGCTAGTTGAATGGCAGTTCACATCAAGGGATACAATGTGGCCAAGTGGATACCACATGGATCTGTGGGCCCATCCAACCAAACCAAATGAAGTTCCATTCAGCCAAAACTTCACCCACGCTCATTTGGACCATAGATGAAGGAACTGACAAAAGATGGGTGGTGGGTATGTTGAGGTGCAAGGTTATCCGACTTATCATTTTCATCAAACAACCACATACTAAGCTAGATAAATGTCAATCACCATCAAGAGTGATCTCTAGTCCTAGATGCACCAAGGTGTTGCATCCAAGGTCGGCCAACCCTCAAGGAGGTCGCCCAACCCAACTTGGAGGATGCACCGACTTCACACTCTCCTACAAGTAACCCTCCACTCCATGGTGCTATAAATACTAGTGTCATTTCCACTTAAAGATCATCTAAGAAGGGATCAAACATATAGAAGCAAGAAGAAGTTCTCTAGGTAAAGCTATACCACTTTAGAAGTAGAAGATAGGGAGAGAGAGTGAGAAGTTTTAGTGATATGGACCTAGGATACTTCATCACCCTAATATAAGCTCGTTACCATCAGTACGGGCCAAGGCTAGCAAAGATAGGGTCCACCAGAGCTAGAGTTAGCTACCAGATGTGCTGACTAGGCTACAAGATACAATATGCATTATGTTGTTATTTCCAAGTAATTAAACCTAGTCCAAAGAAGTCAAGCAAGGGTGGTTCCTAATCCTGAGCTCGAGCTCAAATTGGTACTGGTTCTTCATCGAAGGTCCATTTCCTAGATTCTCATGTTGTGGAATCTCACATTGAATTGTCTAGGACTCTCCCTCATACCCCAAACTGTCACAAAAGACAACAAAGTGCAGAATAGCATCCAAATCTACTACTAACAGAAGAATACTTGAAGGAACGAAGCTTAAGAACATGGAAACCAACAAGACACAAAGAGACAGGTAAATGAAAAACTCTGTCCAACAGAGGAAGAACCACAAAATCACCAACAACACCATCGATCGAGTGTGGCCTAAAGAAGAATACCATAGAAGTAGGAGAGAGCTAAAACTTGTATTGGCCAAAGGAAGCAGCCAAGAAGAAGGCACGATTTGGGGCAACTGGAGAAATAGAGCAACCAAACTTACTCCTAAACGCCAAAACCTGGTAAAAAAATAGGCCTTAGAGCCCCAATGCTTCAGGAAGGAGGTGCTCACAGCACATGCATGGAGCTTGGAGGCATCAAACTCACCTTTCGATGCAGGAGCTATCATGGGCCAAAAGTTTCTATAAACTCAGGTGAATCTAATGGATATGTATGAGATTAATCCTAATCTCTCAAGTATATAGGCTAAATAATGATATTACATATGAGAATCGATGTTGATGAGCCTAGGCGGGCAGCCCAAGGTCGTCAAACACTGGGTCCTCTAGTGGGTGGCGGTGGGGGCCTGAGTAGGGAGGATAGGGGAGCAGGAAGAGAAAGGAGAGCAGGGAGAGGACAAGCATCTTTCGGATACAATGCTCTTTTTGGGGGCATACTATACTAGTGGTAGTGCTACTGCTTTGTATGAGTATTCCCCATTTGCTATATTCAACGGGTGACCTACCGACCACAAACTTGGATTTAGCTTTTGGCATTTTCTCCAAGTGCTCACCATGAACCATACACTTCTAGAGTAGGGACATTCAATACCAAATGATATGTCATTTCTAAATTCTTCATGCGGATGGGGAAAATAATTATTCAGTCATTCTCTAAGCAGTAGACGGTTAGTGGTTTGAATCCTATTCGGATGCAATAGCCAAATGAAGAATTTGTGTTTGTTGATGCCCAGATATTACAAACCAACGGTGCCATGAAATTGAGGTGATGTCCAGCGAATTGAATATTAAAGGTTGATCTTGTTGTATATTTTCTGAAATTTCTAAGGCCCAATTAATCTAGTCATCTTCTAGGTCAACCTCATCGAAGTTACACTCTTCGATCATAGACTAGAGATGGAAGTCACAGATATGTTTTTCATTTAGGTTGTGAGCTACTCCCTTCGTCCTAGAAATAAGGTCAATCTAGGAACGAGCACAACAACCAAGAAGCATGAAAAAAGTCCATAGTACATATATATATATATCCTACTCTTCTCTCTCGTTCGCACTCTAGTTTCCAGACCCACATGGTCGCTGGTGCCGGTGTGTCTGCCAAACCAAGCTCGTGTTCGCCATCGATTCGCTTTGTGTCTAGCGCCACAAGGGAGGTCACGGCTCACCATCGGTCTACTCTGTGTCACATGCTGCCAAGGCGGGCTCACTCGCCTGCTCACCCGACACAGGCTCCATATTGTCCATCATGCCACTATTGAAGAAAACGAGGGGCTAGAGGAGGAGAAGACGAGGGGTGATGGCCAAGGGGAAGAAGAGGAACCGCCAATAGGGACTAGCTTTGGGCTCGTAGATGGCGCTGATGTGGCCATATAGTCTTATATTATTTCAAAATGCCAAAGGAACTACTTTAGTTCAGGAGAAAGACAATGAATCCTTTCTAAAAATTAGCTTTGGCCTATCAACTGCTTATTATCTAGCCATCAATCATGCAAATCTAATTGGTAATCATTAAACGAATTTATCTCCATGTTGAGCTGACAAAAAATATATCAATCTCAGAAACATTACGATGAATAGGTGTAATATTTTTTTAGACAAGCAATAGAGGTAGTAGCATTTAATTAGTATAGCTTGCTTCTTTAGAACTTTCAACAAAAGTCATTGTTTGATCTTGATGTCTAAACTCATTGCTTTACAATGAAATGGTACCTACCACTAGGGACCAACCTACCACTACGACTCTTCCATTGTTATTGCTATATGATAGCAATGTCGTCTGCACCGGCCCGCTCCTCGCCCCTAGCACTGCCCACTTCCCCACCGCGGCATGGTAGGGTCTCGTTTAAGCTCTTTCACTGTGGTGGCGAAGCTCTGACAAGACCCTATTGCTCTTGTGGCGGCCTTTCCTTTCCTCCCCCTCCTACAATTGCTTTCTTCTCTAACTCTGGCAAACAGTCACGGGGCGCCCCCCGCCCCGACCTAGCCTAGCCGCCTCCACCACCGCCAGGGCCTCTAGACCGCCTTCCACCATTCCACCACCTGACTGACCTTCCTCCCCCCTACACACACACTTTCCCTTTCTAAGCCCACCAAAGTTGTGAAAGATTAGAGGGTGAGATCACTACAACTCTAACTCTTAGATCTAGGAGGAGGAGGAGGACGAAGAAGAAGAAGACATACCTCATTGCTTCCGCCATGTCTGCCGTTGTAGCCTCCATGTCATTGTCAGATCTGCTCACTGGTGTTAGGAAGGTCGACAGATTCATGGTAGGGCGTAGGATCTACCATGATGGCACGGGATCTTTCATGGTTGTCACTGGATCAGCCTGAAACCTCCATGTCGCTGCCATATCCACTTGCTAGTGTTGGGGAGGTTGACAAATTCATGGTAGGGCATGAGTAGGGCGCTGGACGCTAGAGAGAGATGTGGGTGTAGAGATGGGAAGTGCATACAGGAGCATCGCTAAAGGGTATCCTCATCTCAGGCAGACATAAGAAATGTGATAAATAAATGATTGCATTGTTGTTAAGAGTAAGAAAGGCAATCTGTTTTTGTGGCAAAGAAAAATATGATGTGGCATGGTTGATTAAATTAAACCAGCCAGTCAATCCTCCATCCTCATCTATTGACAAGGATAGAGAAATTTATTTCCAATTATCAAACACAACAAATTTCCATGTATGTGGAGAATATGAGAGGGAGACCTCGCTAGAACTCTAACTCTTAGATCCAGGAGGAGGAGGAGGACATACCTCGTTGCATCTGCCATGGTTGTCGCCAGATCCGCCCGAAGACTCCATGCCACTGTTGGGTCTGCTCGCTAATATTGGGGAGGCCAACAAATTCATGGTAGCGTGTGGGATCCACCATGGTTGCCGCCAGATCTGCTTGCTGGTGTTTGGGAGGTCGACGGTTTCATGGTAGGGCATAGGATCCGCCATGGATGCCATCGAATCCACCTAAAGTCTCCATGCTGCCACCGAATCTGCTCGCTGGAGCTGAGGAGGTTGACAGATTCATGGTAGGGCGCAACATCTGCCATGGCTACCGCAGGATCTGCTCATTGGTGTTGGGGAGGTTGATGGATTCATGGTAGGGCACGGGATCCACCACATGGCTGCCGCCAAAAACACCTGAAGCCTCCATGCCACCGCCAGATCAGCTTGTTGGTGTTGCGGAGGTCAGTGGATTCATGGTAGGGCGCGGGATCCACCATGGCTGTCGTCGAATCCGCCTAAAGCCTCCATACCGCCACCAGACCTGCTCACTGGTGTTGGGGAGGTTGACGAATTTATGGTAGGGCGCGGGAAGAAGGGCGCTGAGCGCGCGCGCGCGCGCGAGAGAGAGAGAGAGAGAGAGAGAGAGAGAGAGAGAGAGAGAGAGAGAGAGGTGTGCAGGGGGGATGGGAAGTGCGTGCAGGAGCGTGGCCTGAAGTATATCCTCATCTCAAGCAGAAAGCATAGGAAATGTGATAAACAACTGATTACATTTTTGTTATGAGTAAGAAAGGCAATCCTTGTTGTGAAGAAAATAATGACGGCATTATTGATTAAACTGAGCCAACTTGTCAATCCTCTCAATTCTCTTGTATTGACAACAATAGAGGAATTTATTTCCAATGACCAAACACAATAGATTTCCATGTAAATATGTGGACAAGCGCGGCATAATTTCATGCAATACGAGAAGCCCACATATTTCTAATGCAGGCTACCACACCTTTTTCCACACTAGTAGAGTGCCCGTGCTAACGCTATGGCGATATTTAAGTACAAGGAATTAACAATCCAAGATCATTTCAGGCCGTTGCAACTGCATCTCACCAATGTCCTTAATTTTTTCAGGCCATCGATTATGCAAAAACTGTATCAAATAAACAGGATTGAGCTTGTATGGGTTGGCCTATTTCTTGTTGAACTGAATTTCAACAAAAGAATACTGAGCCTTACTCTACAAATTTATCAAATTATGGCTTCTAAAGTACTACCGATGCATCAATTTCATATAACATGTAAAATAATATGAAAAAAGAGGTCTTACTAATAAAAAAATGAAACATATCTGGTGGAAACCAACCTTGGTGAAAACCGGTGTAAACCATAGCAAAAAAGTTATCAAATTCATTAAAAAAAATCACACATGTAGATGATATGATGATACACAACCTTATAAAATATCTTGTCTAAAATCGAATTTGTTTGTGAGATATAAAAATAACAAATTTCTAACAAATCACGTGGAAAACTTTCTGGCTTGAAATTGTTATTTTTATAACTCACAAACGAAGTCGAGTTTGGACAAGATATTTTACAAGGTTGTGTATCATCATACCATCTACATGTGTGATTTTTTTGGTGAATTTAGACAATTTGTTTACCATGGTTTGCACGGGTTTTCATAAAAGTTGGGGTTTCCACCAGATACGCTCCCATAAAAAAAATGACCTCTCAGTTATAGCTAAACAAGAGCCGATATTATTAATGTAATATAGCCACTTAAAGCCTTTCGAATATCTGACATATAGTCATACATATTGCCCCTCACTAACTCTCGTCAAATATCGTGAGCTGAAAAGAACATAAAAGCAAATATTTATTAATCTAACTGATTATCATGGGGATAATCCTACCATTCATATGTTTGGTGAGGATATCAATTTAGCAAGCTAACAAACATAAATAAAATAAAAGGATGAAACAATTATGTACCATCAAATTTACATAGAGAGCCTGACCTCAAATTTGTCAGTGTAGCATTTTGAAACGGATACTACAAACTCAGATAGTTATTATTACATTATAAAAATAAAAAATTTAACTTGGCATTATATATTGACTCAAAATTCCACATAAATATTATTTCCTCGATCCCAAATTACATGACGTTTTGGCTTTTCTAAAAACATTACATGAGGGAGTACCAAGCATGGTATTAGGCTAGAGATGCCTTTACATATTATACTAACTTTATGACCCGTACATAACTTTTAAAGGAACCATGACTTGATGAAAACCATATCTATACAAGCACACACATCTAACTTTTTTCTAAACTGACACTACATCTCTTTGGCCTTCTCCCGGTCAGGCAGGGAGGTTGCCCGGTTGGGAAACCGGGGCTGGCACACTACATCTCTTTGGCCTTCTCCGAGTTAGGCAGGGAGGTTGAGAAAGAGTAGTGAGAAGCCCCGGTTGGGAAACCGGGGCTGGCACTCCGGGAATAAAGGTCTCAGGCTTTAGTCCCGGGTGCTTCCAACCGGGGCTAAAGGCTCCCACAAGAAAAAATAAATGTGCATCTATGAGATTCGAACTCAGCACCTCTCGCCTCACGCACGCTTACCAACTGAGCTACACAACCCACGTGATATAGTTCTGGACGTTTTCCTTTTGAATCCACTCGTGAAGAACCTTTAGTCCCGGTTCGTAATACCAATCAGGGCTAAAAGGTCACCCTTTAATCCCGGTTGGTAATGGTATTACCAACCGGGACTACCGAACGCAATTTTTTACCGAGACTAAAGCACAGTTGATAGATCGTCTAAAGGTCTGTTCTCTGGTAGTGTTTGTGAGGCGGTTACAAGGCCAAAGTGGAGATCCCCGCTGCATGCTGCAACTGGCCTGCAACAGCGAGATGGAGACCATGGTGTGCGGGGCGATTGATTTGTAGGTCACACTGCAAATCATGGACATAATAAATTTGTACCCAGTTATGCATGATTTGATGCCATCAGTGAAATTAATAACAACATGAAGACATTCTTAGCCTCATCTATGAATTTTATTAGTTTTTCAAAATGTTTTACTACTGCACTAAAAGTCCCTATGCTCTAATAGAGAAAAAAATGGAACCTAATTACATATCTGGAAAAGAACACAAATTCATCTTTGTGCAGCAGCACCTTCCTCCTTCCAGTCTCTAAATGCATCATTGGCCTACGAACACACACATATACATGTAGTATCATGATGTTATCTCTTAGGTGTCAGGTGCTCTAAGCATTATGACAGCTGAACAATCAAACAAGTGATGATGAGGTGCATAATTTGGAAACATAAAAGGCATAATTAATTGCACTGGAGAATGATACATGATGAAGATCAATTAAATTATCTTGATATTTTCATCCTACTAGACCAGTGAACATAAAAATGGAATAATTTGATCATTACTAAAAGAACATGTATCACAAAATAGAGCAAGGTAGTATTGTACGACTAAAAGTATAGAATACAAATATGAGAATGAACTTGTAGCTCGCTTAACACTGAATGCCAAATTTACCATATACTGAAAGACTAAAACTAAAGAGCTGTTGAATGAAATCCGATGGTTTATATATTTGTTAAACCATCACTACTGTACATGACTTTATATATTTCCAAACCATGTTAGCTTACATTTCTCCTGCTAGCTCCAGCACTATCCAATAAGTTCCGCAATTCCACATCAACCTAAATTGGATAAAAAAACATTGATCACAACATCGGTTTCCATCTAAAATAATCACCGTATATGGCATATGTAATTCCTCTAGGGAAAAGAAATGATCTGTTCAAAGCTTTCCTACTACCAACATTTGTTTTTGCAGCAGTAAGCTGTATATTAGCCTTGCAAAGCGCTATAAAGGCTAATTCTTCAGAAAACAGCAATGAGAAACTAGTTGCATTTAAAGTTGTCAAAACTACAAAGTTTCATACGAAAAAAATCTGATGGGAATCCTTCATTCTAAATGCAAAGAATTTTTTATAGGTTGAAACTAAATATCATTGTAGAACTTGTGAGCATTCTGTACAAGACATTTAAATTGCTTCCTAATGTCAAGATGGTAAAATGCTAGAAACAAACCTAAGACCATTTAACAAAAGTTAGCATCAACAAAGAAAGAGTAGTATCCTTCTCAGCGCACGCAGGGGCCGCTGCCACCATGGCCTTCACTAGTAGAAAGATGATTTTTCTTAGCGCCTCAATTTTTTTTTATTGGCGGTTTGAGTTACCACGCACATGTAGAAATAAACCGGTGGACCTCAAGTGTAGAACCGCCTGTAGAAATAGATTTCTACATGCGGTTTGTTAAGACAACCGCCTGTAGAAATGCCTCATTTCTACAGGCGGTTGTGTTAACAAACCGCTTGTAGAAATCCATTTCTACAGGCGGTTCGTTAAGACAACCGCCAGTAGAAATACACGTGTTTTTTAAAATTTAATTTTTTCAAACTATCTCGGATGAGAAAACACCCAAAATAAAAGTTATTTGTCTCGAAAAGTTATAAAACTTTGTAAATTACAACTTTTTAATTTGAAGTCATCTTGTTAACGAAAAATATATTTGAATGGTCTCAAATTTGAAATATGAATTTTGTAAATGACCTCAGATGGGAAAATGACCAATACTAAAGTTGTTCGTCTCAAAAAGTTATGAAACTTTGTAGTTGATAATTTTTTGATTTGAAATCGTTTAGGACCTCAAACAAGCAAATTACACTCGGGTTTGTATAATATGTGGGGAACAAAAAGGGTATTTGAACATATTTGAGTGTGTGGTGCAGTGGTAGAGGAAGCTCCGCGCGAGGCTGAGGTCGTGGGTTTGAATCCCATCGGCTGTGGATTTTGCACAAAAAATGCTTGGCGGTAAGGTCCTCGTCGTAATTAAAATTTTTTTCCCTATTTATTTTTGGCTTTTTTCGAAAAGTTTTTCCACATGCGGTTCTCTATGTCATCTGCCTGTGGAAATGCTCATTTTCACAGGCGGTTTGCTAAGTCAACCGCCTGTGAAAATCCTTTCCGCAGGATCTACAACCGCCTGTGCAGTATGGTTCTGTATTAGTGCTTGCTCCGTATGCAGCAAATGAGAGAGGGAAGGGGCGGGGCGGCGGCCTGGTGGCGTGGAGAAGGGAGGATTCGCGCCGCATGGGGAGGATAGGGGCGGAGGTTTGCAGGAGTTTCTTTTCCTAGATATTTTCTGTGGGAAATTGCAGTGGTGGTGGGTATTGAACCTTAGTCTCATTGGGTTGGGTGCTTGGACGCGGGTGCGAAAGATGCGAGGATGACAAATACCATACATATGATTTTGATCGTTAGATCTGAGTGGCTAAGGAGACAGAAAATTAAGAAGCAATCTGGATGATTGATTTCTATAAAGTTGATTTTTTGGGTATATTTTGTTGAGTGTCTGGAAGGAGGTCATTTCAGCAGGAGAAGTTTGTTTGGTACACCAAGCAAAAAAAAAAGAGTTGGTGCTTTAGTAGGCTATAGAAGCAGGAGAAGTTTGTTTGGTATACCAAGTAAAGAAAAGAGTTGGTGTTTTAGTAGAGTAGATAGATGTTGCTTAAAAAACCTTTTTCCACATTTTATCTCCTCTTTTCATATTTTCGGGGCAAAAATCTAGGATGTTGTGGGAGGGGGGGGAGGGGGATACATGCGGCCGGGACCAGGACAGAAACGGAAAGGGCTGTATCCCGCCTGTATGCGGAAATGTCCAGGAGAGCCCTAAACAATGTATGTAGCCCACCAAATAAACAATGTATGTACCTCAACGTCCAAGGCCCAACAGGCTGGCCCACTGCCGCCATGATCTAGCCCCTGTGGCCCTGCGCCGTGCTCAGCCAGAAAGAACTACAGAAGTTTGGGGGGTTGCTCTGCCACTAGACAGCAGTAGTAGTGCCTGATTACACTTTTTTTGCGCTGTGGATTCAGAGTAACAAAATTAGTAGTGGCTGGCAGTTAGACTTGATTCTCATCTTCAGAGGTACAGTACGTATATAGTAGTGAAGGTTTCTGTGCCAAGTGACTATGGTCTACCAGTACAGTCAAGCTCAAGTGAGCTGTGAATGATACGATACGTGTGGGGGTCAAGGGGCCACGTCTCTTCCTATTCCCAGCCGCCGGATCGGATCGGATCGTTCTTACAGAGGAAAATCCTAGCATGTGCCAGCCGTAGAGAGTTTCTAGCTAGAGATGCTCTGTTCGTGAAGCGCGTGATTGATGTAATAATGTTGTTGCTGCCAGAGACACCGGCCACCTGCTACGTATACAGAGAGTTTGTTGAGCATGTACATGTTGCAATATATCTTGTGTCCTCATCCCTTGCTCCCGTCCACCCGTGCGACGGGTAACGAGGGCGGGCACCATATCGGTCGGTCGTACAAGAGCCCCCCTAATTTCAAACCTTGTTCTTGTGTATGTAACCTTGTTTAAAGTCAAGGTTTGAAATTCAAATTCAAAGCTTACACTAAGGGGGAGCTTGAATTAAATTTTGGAATTCAAAAGCTTAAATTCTTTCTATCTCTATTGTAAGCCTAAGTTGGTTGTCATCAATTACCAAAAAGGGGGAGTTTGTAAGTGCATTCGCCCTCATTGTGGGTTTGGCTAATTAATGATAATCAAATTAGGGACTAACGGATTAATAAAGGCATGTATGCAGGTGTTAGTCCTTAGAAAGAATTACAATGTTGATATCTCGTGAACAAAGCACGTAAAAGTATGTTAGACGAAAGATGCCTAGCCCAAGTGGTGGATTGATAGTTTACTTTAACCTTGAGTTATAGGTAAGCCGGACTATCAAGAGGGATACAAATTAGGCTAGCTAGATGGGGAGAAAAGTGCTCATGTCGACTAACAAAAGTTTTATTGAGAGACACCGCGCACTCACGAACACATGGTTGTTTTTCTGCACAGTCGGTAGTACCGATCATAGGGTCGGTGGTACCGACCAGGGGTGCCTCGCGCAATGCTCTCTTGATGGAGTTCATTTTGAACTGTCGGTAGTACCACCATAAAACCCGGTAGTACCGACCATCTAGACCCAGATTACACCCTCTGTGTAGATCCCAAAATGACCTGGCGGTAGTACCGCCATAAGGTCGGTACTACCGACCCCGGTACTACCGACCGACGGGTCGGTGGTATCGCCCTCCTCGGCTCAGTTTGCAGACCTCTCTGTTCGTGACCCATAATGGCTTGGCGGTAGTACCGCTATAATAGTCGGTACTACCGAGGTCGGTGGTACTGACCCCTGGTCGGTGGTACCGAGATCCCCGAGCATCTTTCGCAAACCTCTCTGTTCGCGGCCTTTTTGGCCTGGCGGTAGTACCGCCATATAGTCGGTACTAACGACCCTCGGTGGTACCGACCTGCTGGTCGGTAGGTGCTGTCTGGTCAACTCAGATCTGGTGCAGTGTTTTTGGTCGGTCGGTACTACCGACCGTATGGTGATGGTACTACTGACAGGCCTCGGGACTGGGTGACTATAAAAGCCACCCACTCCACTTTTAACCGTTACACACTCTCTTCTAACATTCATTGCGACCTAACAGCAGACAAGAGAGCTCACAAGAATTGACTCCTCCCCTCTCTCTCCCCCTTTGCTCCTAGATTCATTCCCTTGCGAAGTTTGAACTAGGGAAGTGAGATTAGAGAGTGGGAAGCTTCGATCTACGACTTGAGCACTTGGTTGCTCATCTTGTCGGCTTGGTTTGTGTTTATTACTCTTGGGTTCTTGGAACCCTAGCCGGTTAGGTGTTCTTCGTGGTAGCCCGTGTTGATTCATTTGTGAGGGCTCCCCGAAGCGTTTGTGTTTCCCCTGTGATTCTTAGTGCAGAAACTCGGCTAACCTTTGTGGTGGCTTGAGTGAGGCGACGAGGTGATAGAGACTCCGACCTTGGTGGTCACCTCAACAACGAGGACGTAGGCACTCCTTAGTGGTTTGACCGAACCTCAGGATAAATCTTAGTGTCCCACGTGCTTATTGTTGTCTCTACTTTGTATATTACGCTTGTACTTGTGTTCTTCGTGGTCTTCCTCTCCCCTCTCACGTTCTTAGGTTGGGAAGGACCGATCTACACTTTGGGAAGGAACTAAGCCTTGGGAAGGTTACAATCATCGCCTACAACACTTAGGGAAGTGGGGTAATTTCTCGATCTGAAATCATATCTCGTTTACATCGGATTTGTAGTTGCTTTTAGGTTTCCGGTAGTGTCGTTTGTTTGCGTCGGTAGTACCGGTGTTTGACACCCGGTAGTACCAACCCAAACAAACCGGCAATACCGATTGTCATTTAACTACAAGTTTTAGTCTTTGAAGTTTCAGATTGTAGAGAATCACCTATTCACCCCCTACCCTCTAGGCTGATATGATCCTTTCAAGGGCTATCGTAGGCGATGACGTTGACGATGATGTTGGCAATGACGTTGCCGGTCATGTCGGCGCCGCTGTAGAGACGTGCTCGGCCCTGTAGCGACGTGGCTGGCGATGCCGGTGAAGGACGATGCTCATGTGCGGGCGTACGTGAAGACATCTCGTCGAGAGTTGTTGGAGTGCTGACCGATCTTGGCGGAGTTGCGCTCGAGGGGGTGGTTGAGGCGGTCGAGGCTTCTACGGGGGTCGAGCCCTATGCGAGCAGGGTCGAGCTCTGAGAAACATGGGAAATATGTTGACAATCGAACCTCGAGGAGGTACCTGACGTGGAACAGTGCGCGGCATGGAGCAACAGCGTCGTACGAGTCGCCCCCTTTCCCGGGGATGGGCGGTTAAAGTTGGATTTAACCGGGGTACGACTCACTGCGACATGTGTCGTGCTCATACGATTTGGACGGGAGTAGGTAGGTGCATTAAATTCTTCTGAAGCTGCACGGGAGTTATTCGAGGAGTACTCGAGGGGTACTCGAGGGATGCTCGAGGGAGTATGAGGCATTATGAGGCAGTCGAGGCCTGAATCAGTGGGGTCGAGCCCCGGATATTGCGGGAAAGGTGTTGACAAATGTGCCTCGAAGGGATGCCCGATGAGGTATAGTGAGTGACGTAACGCAACAATGTTGTATGTCATGCCTGTTTCCCGGGCATGGGCGGTTAAAGTTGGATTTAATCGGGGTACGACCCGTTGTGGTGCTCGCTGTAGCCATACGAGCTAGACTGGAGCAGGCGGAGCGTATTGAATGCTCCTGGGGTCATACAGGAGGTAGGTATGAGACGGTTCGCGTGGAGGCAGTCGAGGTCTGCTTCCTTCGTTCAGAAGGGTTTCGTATCGAGGGCCACCCGAAGGATGCCCTTCGATAGATGTGTGGCGAGGCGGATGAGGCCTGCATCAGGTGTGCTTGAGGGAGGGCCCCTCGAGAGGTGCTCGTGGAGTGAGGGGGTACGAGGTAAGGCGGTCAAGGCCTTCCCCGTTCGCTTCGGGGAGTTTCCATTACCGCAGTGTGCCTCGGGCGGGCTTTGGCGCGGTCTCAAGGAGGGACTCCTCGAAGGTTTGGTGCGTTGTTGAGGTTTGTTTGCGGGTCGGCCCAGCATAGATCGACACCTAGGCCGGTTTTGACGTTGTGGTTGAAGGACGATTGTGGGTTTTGCCGTGGTTTGGTTTTTCGAAGTCGAGGTTTTGGGTCGGTACCCCTTTTCTATGTACCCGACAGTAGCCCCCGAGCCCTAGCTCGAGTGCGGGGTGATGAAATCAGGAGCGCGAGGTACTTTCGAAACTTCTCCGTGGGGGTCGTATGAGTGTTCCCTGCGGGGGTAGCCCCCGAGCCCTGGTTCGAGGCTAGCACTTGAGCCGGGGGTTAGAAATCGAGGGAGAGGGATGACTCATGTCTTTTCCGCGGGGGACGCGCGAGCGTTCCTCGCGGGGGTTGCCCCTAAGGCCTCGGAGAAGTGGGTAAGACTCCTTCGAGGACTTTATTTTCCTTGTGTGGTATGACCTACATGCAGTCGAATGTGGTTGATATCCGTGCAAGACTAAGCCAACTTGAATCGGGTAATGGTCCTTACTTGCGATAGCCTTGGAACTATCGAGCCTCTGGGTGAGTTCGGCCCTCTCTCGTTAAGGGTTGCTTGGCGTAGTCGAGCCCCCGAGTGAATTCGACCCTCTTTCGTTGAGGGTTGTCGGACGTAGTCGAGCCCCGAGCCTCGTGCGGCTTTGGGCGTTGCTAGCTCCAGCGTCCTTCCCGCGAGCCCTTTCGATCAGGTGCGAGGTGAAGAGCGTCGTACTACCCTCGATAGGGCGGAGTCTCGACGTCCTCGGTGAGCTGTTAACTGGAGAATCCAAGGTATTTACCCAAGGCCTGTCGTGGAGGGCTCGGACGAGATGGGAAAGTTCGCCCGAGGCCTAAGCATGAGGGCTTAGGAGAGGTGGAGTGTAAGCTCGACCCCCGAGGCCTGAGCTTGTGGGCTCGAGTGATGAGGTGGGTCGCGGTCCTGTTTAGCCCATGAGGTAGTTGGCACAGTGTTTTTGCATGTGTATCACTGTTATTGGATTCGTTGGAATCGAATCACTGCGGAGTCCTCCTTTTGAGGAGTTAGTGATGAACGACCAGTGAGGCATGGTGGCAGTGTCATCTGCATCATCAGTGGTCTTGAAAAGACCTTTCGGAGAGTGTAGTCTTTAGACCGCCAGCTCCCACGGTGAGGCGGCCCGGATTGCCCGGTTCATAAAGGGTCCTTATGGAGGCACGGACGAGGAGGCGGGCTCGGGGCCCTCCATCCTTGTTAAAGTGAAGCGCTCTGCCCGGTCATGGTACCACCCCTGTACGGGACGATTCCAACCCCGGTTTGCGTTGGGGGTTGGGATGGCTTGGCGTTTTCCGCTTTGACCCCAGGTCGTGGTTTGCCCCTTGGGTCGGGGCCCCTCGCCATGAGGTCTGTCTGAGTGTCGGATCCCCACCCCTGGGGGTGATCCTTATGTGGGGTCGTAGTTGAAGATGATTCTGGCCGGGTCGGGATTAACCAACGAATCCGATTTTGCCTTTGTCGAGCCGCTCGAGGTACCCTACTTACCCTTTCGATCGGGTGCTAGGTGAGGAGCATCGTACTACCCTCGATTAGGCGAGTCTCGACGTCCTCGGTGTACAAGACAGAGGTGTCACAGATCATGGGGTCAGCGTCGTTTGGATGCCCTCTTGCCGCAGGAACTCTTTAGGTATGGCTTCCCCTTCACTGTGGGGTCTTGCGTCGGCTGTGGCCTTGGCAAGCGTTGTCCTTTTCCATGGCATAGGGGGTGAGGCGCATTAGCATGCTGTTGGGTGATCCTTTTTAGGACTGTTGTGTCTTTTCATTTTTTTAGTCGAAAAAGTTATTATGTGAGCGCTCCCCCCCGCATCCTCGCCTCGTGACTTCATTTTGCCTTTTTGCGTGGCTTACTGTGACTGTGACACCCCTAATTTTCTAAGTTTTGAAAATCACTAAAAAATTGAGCCAAATTAAAACTTGACCTAGTTTAATTTATAGGAAACATAATTAGAATGAATGGGACAACAATCTTTTCTTGTTTGATTGTGTGTGACATGTGTTGAGCAAAAAGGTAACATTATTTGGAAACTTTTGGAAAACTCAGCTTAATTTCAAAACCCAAAAGGAATTTGAATCAAAGGGAATAGAAAGGAAAAATAAAAGGAAAGGAAATAGAAAAGGAAAAGGGAAAAGATGGCAACGGGCCTCAATCACTTCCCCTTCCCCTTCTGGCATGCTAGCACCCACTCCTTCTTTCCCCTCTACCACGAAAACGGGCCGAACCCACCCCGGCCGCGCGACGCGCCTCACTCCCCGCGTGCGCCGCGGCCCATCACCGCGCGAGCGCAGTGCCAGCCTGACCGGCTTTGTTCCCCTCTCAATACGGATGACAAGTGGGGCCCTGCCGTCAGCTTCGTCTCCTCCAGGACGACGTGACGAAGCAGAGCGAGCCAACCACCATGGCCCATCTGGAGCTGTTGCCGCTGACCCTCGCGAAAGCTCGACCGACGCGTCGTGTCCATTCCCCGGCACCGCCATCCTGTTCCATGGCATGACAGCACATAAAAGAGAGAGAAGAGAGGACGAGCAATGAGCTCCGCAGCGGCTTTACGGGAGCGCCATTAATGGCGGTGACAAGAACTCACGAAGAACCGACCTAGCTCGACGTGGACACGATGGAGGGAAGTGTATGGCGACCGAAGAACTCTTTAGACACTCGGGACACGCCGGCGACGCGGAGGAGAAATATCTCCGAACCGCCATGGCCGCCACCGCCACTACCGGCCTATAAAAGGCTCCGCACTCTGAATCGACGCCACCCCGAGCTCCGCAGTGAACCCCTCCACCGCGCAGTCACATGCATTCCACCTCTACCACCTCCCTCTCCTCTAATTCTCGACTTCCCCCAAATTGGAGCCGTTGTTGGAATAAATTAACGCACACTCTACTTTATCCGCAAGCGCACAGATAAAATCTACCGATGTAGCACTTCACCGGAGTAACCCAGTTTTAATATCGAACCCAAAGGAACGGATAGTGTTAAGTCTCAAAGAATATAACCCCTAAGTAGCTAATAAGGACGGAGAAGCTAAAAGTATAGAGGGGATCATTAAGGTTATCTAAATCCAACTTTAAGAGTGATATGTTTATATTATTCTTAGTGGGTAAATTGCCATAAAAGGTCACAAACATAGTATGATTCTTTTATGCAAATGTATAATCCTACCGAGCCTACACACGGGTAAGTGGACTATAGAAGAATCAACAAGGCTATAAGAGTCACCCTTGCGAACAACCACTACTACCGGCGTTATTGGAGGCAAATATGAGCTATCAAGTCTAAGCACCACGCTTACACTATCCAACTACTCTAACTCTAGAGCGACTAGAGTTAAAGTACTCAAAAGATAGTCATTAAACCTTAAGAATAATAAGAACAATAGCTCAAACTTAAATGTAGATGTTGATTACCGAAACAATCGTTGAAGCAAGTTGGCGAAGAACTTGAATCCACAGGTACAAGATGAAGAAGTTGATCCGACAGGCCGGAGCTCCTTCTTGATCTCTTCCTCTCTCTCTCTCTCTTCTAGTTCTAGAATAAGACTAGGTTCTAATCCTACTAGAGGGGTATCTAGTCTTCTACTTGAAAGCTAACTCCTGAAGTCTCTTCTAGGGTTTCTAATTGAAGCGTAGTCTTCTAAAGAGGGACCTTCTGTCTGACCTGGGGCCTGGGGGCCTGTTTATATAGCCCTGAGGGATCAACCGCAACTGTTGGATCAAACCAACTTCACGTAGGGCTGATATTGATCCTCAAAGGCGGTGGAAGAAGATTCCAAAAGGGGGAGGCCGGCGGCGCCCTGGGGAGACCGATCGGTGGGCCCACCAGACCGGTCGGTCCCACCTGGTGGTGGCTCGGGGTGCCCCACCTTGTGGTGTCTTTAGGTGTCCTCTAGAGTCTTCTGGATGGTTCCTGACTTGACGAATGCGTTATCTCCCGTCGGTTTCCTTCTAGGGGAAGCAATTGAGGGTTGTTTCCCGGTTTAATCCCTGCAGATTCACAATTCACCAAAACTCGTGGAATTCATTAGATTCAATCCCTATACTAAGGTGGAGTTTATATATTCATCCATTTTCATGTTTAATTGACCTTTAATAATAAGAGTTAATTAGTGTCAACAAGCTCCCCCACACTTAGACTTTTACTCGTCCTCGATAAAAGGTTGGATCATAACTGTAGGATAAGATATCAAACATTAGTCCTTTCTGTTTATACCTGCATTGTAAGATTCAGTGTGTTTACCATAAAACCTTGAGTAGTTGGAGAACGGAATAGTTGAAGCAGATCACCCTTTTCTTTAGCACAAGACATTGGAGTTTTTGAATTTTCTTGAAACAAGTCATAGCTTTCCTTCTCCTTTTGTAGCACTTCAATTCCTTACCAAAGTATTTTATTTATGTAGAGTAGTTTTATCTTACTAAGTCAATGGAGAAAAATACTATACTCTTAGATCAAGATATTAATCTTTTTAAACTTTGTCACTCTTGCTGGCATATTGTAATTAGAGGGACCATGGGCTATCTCTTTTTTTCTCTTTATCATATTTTTATCATAATACTTTTCTTTCTCTTTTTCTGAGGTGTATCAGACACTTGTCCATTTTTCTTTCCTCATTTTTCATACTTTTGCATAGCCCATGCCTCTAATACAATACTACTTCGGAAGAGTGAATCTTTCTTTATTTGTAAGGATCTCGATCTTTAGAGCATAATAAATTTCTCAACAAAGAACTTAGTATTAAAGTAAACAATAATTGATTGATTATGAATGACTTTGGCAGGAGATCTATTTACTACAAAGGAGAAGTGTTGCTAGTCTCTTTTTAACTTTGCAAGTAAAATTCTCCAATGCTCATACTTTAAGAATTGAGTTCTCATCATTCTTCTACCATATTTCCACAACAACTCTAGATAAAATGGGTTCCTTCAAATTTTTCTCAAAGCAGGTCTTTTCAGAAAAGGTTTTGTGAGACTCTATACCATGAGCATGTCAAAATAATCTTTTCCTTTTTAATTAGAGTTTATGAATTGCATATTATTGACGAGAATGAACAGAAGTTTTAAACATTGAGAAATAGAGTGTAACAATTACGTACCGAACCGTGGACGAAGGAGGAGGTCAGAGGTAGCGACCCCTGACCGACCGGTGGGGTCCACCAACCGGTCGGTTGGGCTTAGGGCCCAACCGTGGCCTGCTTCGAGGTGCATCATTTCGGTGACGATGTCTTCTGTTCTATGCAGCTTTCGCGATCGGTTTTCGGTAATTCTTTCGTCGTCTTCTCCCCCACACTTATTTTCTGTTTTTCTGCTAATCACAACATGTGGAGACAAGACATATATCCAAAATAACAAGATAAAAGATAACTCTAACAAAAACTTTATTGATATTCAAGGCACTTTTATTACACAATGAATTAACTAAACAAAACTCTTAACAAAACAAGACTTAAACACGAGACTCTGCAAACACGAGTGCCTTATCAAACTATTGACAAACTATTTCTCACTTCTCTCCCTCGAGTAGATTTCCTAGCGTAGTGGCTACACTGACAACCTTATCCTTTAGGCTAATGTGTTTAGTTACATATTTATGCAGCACATCAGTCGCCTGTTTTGTAGCCTTAGCTAGAGAAGTGTATTTCCTTTTAAGCTCTACGTTATCTCTCTCAAGGTCTTCAATTTTGTCCCCGAGGCAATCTAACTGGCGTAGTCCTCTTGCCTTTAGCCACGATATTAGGAGTGGTGGGTGCCCTCTTTACTGGCGGAGTGACTTTGATCTGCTTAGGGTGACCACGAACTCCATTAATGCGCGGACGCGGATTTGTAGATGTGTATTTTATGACTGTGGGTTCCCCAAGCTTGTTCGTCTTTAGCCCGACGAGTGTCTCATTGGGCCTAGGAGGAACAAGCGGGAGTTGCTTGTATACGGAGAAAGTCGGGAGTCCTCTTGCCGGCACCGCTTGTGCGTAGAAAGCTTGTTGACGATGCGACGAGGTCTCTTCTGGCGGGATCATATCGACGGGTGTCGGCAAGTCAACGGGGCGATCTCCTTTGATGGCGTTACGACAAGCTCCTTTGATGCGGCGACGACAAGAGCCATCGAATCATCGGCGGGCTCGTTGAGGTCGATCCTTGGATAAGAGGCCATTAGCGCTGGTGGGAGGAGAGCTTTGCTGCTGCTGGTATTCTGGAGGAGGCTGCAATGAATCTAGAGGCAGGCCTGGGGCTGGTTTTATAGCTAAGGTGGCTTGGAGAGGAGACTGAATGATAGGCATGATAGGTTCGTTATGGGAGTTATTGATTCTGCGGATCAGGTTACCAGAATGGATACGAGAAAGAGTCTGGACACGTAACGAAAGAAGGCAGACGGCGAGGGGACTCCAGGGCAGACCGGTCAGTCTCCCTAGGAGACCGGTCGATCCCACCCTGTGGGCCCTCGTGGGTCCGTCGCTCATGGTGTCTTAAAACTTGATCCTAATCCCAGAAAATATAACCCCGATTTGCAAACTTATCGGAAAAATGATGATAGTGTAAGTCTATGGGACAATAAAGAATTGGACGACATCCAACTCTTCAGGACTCTTTTCAGGTTCTAGAAAAATCTTAAGACGTTGTCCATTTACCTTGAATAGCGTACCTTCGTCATTTTGAAGCGTAATAGCTCCATGCGATGAAGTGGCTACCACCGTAAAAGGTCCTTCCCATTTGCTTCGTAGTTTCCATGCCCGAACAATTTTACCCTGGAATTAAAGAGTAATACCTTGTCTCCCGGAGTGAAGCTCTTCTTTTTGATTCTCTTGTCATGCCACCTTTGTGTTCTCTCTTTGTAAATCTTTGCGTTATGATATGCTTTTTCGCGCCATTCATCTAGTTCAGAGAGTTGCATTTTCTTCTTGACTCCTGCAGCTTCTAAGTCCGTGTTCCATCTTTTGATTGCCCAGTGAGCTTTGAATTCTAGTTCCACTGGTAAGTGACAAGTCTTTCCGTAGACGAGCTGATATGGAGACATTCCCAGTGGTGTTTCGTAGGCAGTACGATAAGCCCACAGTGCTTCGGGTAATCTGTCTTTCCATTTGTGTTCCCATCTTGTTGACCATTTTCTGCAGAATATTCTTGATTTGCTTGTTCGACGTTTCTGCTTGGCCACTTGTCTGAGGGTGATAGGGAGTGGCAACATTGTGACGGATCCCATGATTTATCAGATATTTATGGAAGCCTTTGTCAATGAAATGTGTTCCTCCGTCACTAATTACCATCCTTGGCACTCCAAATCTTGAAAATATCACCTCCTCGAACATCCTCTGAGAGTTTCTTGCATTAGCAGACTTGCATGCCACCGCTTCGACCCATTTTGAGACGTAGTCGACAGCAACCAGGATGTACTCATGGTTCCTTGATTTAGGGAATGGTCCCATGTAATCAATTCCCCAGACATCGAAGAGCTCAATCTGAAGATTGTTGGTGAGTGGCATGGCATCTCTGGGTTGAAGCTGTCGTGCCTCTGACATGGTCCACACCTCCGGACAAAGTCTTTTGTGTCTTGGTACATAGTTGGCCAAAAAATCCACTTTGCCAGATCTTTGCATGTGTTCGGAATGCCCCATAATGTCCTCCATATGGTGAAGAGTGACAGCGTTCAATGATCTTGATTCCTTCTTCAGCTGGCACACATCTTCTGAGTAACCCATCAGAGCATACTCTGAATAGATATGGATCATCCCATATGTGGATCCTACTCTCATAGATCAACTTCTTCTTATTTGCTCCTGGTGATACATACCCTGCAACTATAAAATTGACAATATCTGCATACCAGGGGTCAGATCTAGAGACTTGAAAAAGCATGTCATCCCTGAGTGAGTCATTTATAGGCAATTCTTGAGGATTTTCAAAATACATTCTAGACAAGTGATCAGCTACAGAGTTTTCTACTCCTTTCTTATCTTTTATTTCTAAGTCAAATTCTTGGAGTAACAAAACTCATCTTATCAAGCGTGACTTAGCATCTTTCTTAGTGAGCAGGTACTTTAATGCAGCATGATCAGTAAAAACAATCACATTTGATCCCACTAAATAAGATCTAAACTTTCTATAGCAAAAACAACAGCTAGAAGTTCTTTTTCAGTAGTAGCATAATTAAGTTGAGGTCCTGTTAAAGTTTTGCTGGCATAAGCGACTGCATGATGCTTTTTATCTGTCACACCCGGTTTTAAAAACAAAACCAGGTATACACCATATGTGAGCACAGGAAGTCAAATCTCACATATAGCTATAAATAAAGGGTAATATCAAAAGACAATGCACATATATAACGTATAAACACAAAGAACATAACCTTAAAGAGCAGGCAGCGGAAAGACACTCCGATCTTCAGATGGAGACTCCAACTTCACAGGGACAACTGACTGGTTGATCACAAGCCTAACTTCTCCAACTCTTGCAGTCTGGTACCCATCCGGGATTTTTCCAAAGTATTGAAAAGTAAAACAAGCATAAGTACATCTCGTACTTAACAAACATAACATGGGGTTCATGAGGCTCAAAAAAGTTGACACTGGTTTAACTGCAGAAGCTTTTAATTGGCATAATTTTAGCATTAAGTAGCATCAAAGTATAACCATCCTAATTAAACATATGATCAAGTAAACATGTATCCATTGAATAAACATAGTATCATCATATCATTACCATTATTTAGCAACAACTATACCATAAGAATTCCAGGCCGCTCGTAACCGTGAGCACGGCTGATATATCAGTTTTGCACTCTATAGAGGTTGTACACTTTACCCGATGAGTAGTGATTCCCGTTTGCCAGGGATAGCTAGTCCCATATCACACTGCCAAGGTGCATGGCTGGGTTCACCGCGCAGCCTTTCAAAGGTTCGTCTAACAAGTTAGGGTCGCTAGGTCTTAAGGCAAGGGGATGTAGAGCCCTCCTTCCAGGTGGCACAATAACACGCAACCTATACACACGTGGACAGAAGCCGCACTATACCCGTCTCGTCAAGCGCCTTATGCGCCATTTCGGGTAACCACTAACAAGCTAGAAAAGGTCCTTATACTGAGCTAAGGTCAGAGCCATATAACTCCCATGGTTGCACTGTATGTCCCGGGTGATCCCTTATAGTAGTTCCTAAACCATGTTGCTATAAAAGACATATTTTAACATGTCTCATCTCATATATCATTAATACAAATTTACATGATCATAGTTTAAGTTGAGAACTAGCATCAAGCTATCCAATGCATACCCATGGTTATCAAGGTACAAGGTCAAACATCTAGGATAAGTCTATATAGGCATCAAGGTAGACACATGCAATATGAATTAAGTGATTACAGTGAATAGGTAACAAGGATGGTCCCATGCTATACTTGCCTTAACTCAAGATCCTTCTTTTGTTGACTCGTATACTTCCAAAGGTTGACTCTTGATCATGATCTTCTTCTTCTTGATCACCAACGTAAAACTCACCGACTAGGCATACGATCAAAGAACACCACACATGTATCCAAAAGCAATCATGCAAAGCAAACATAGCCTATGATTAGAACATTACATCAATCATAAGAAAATAAGATAAAGAGTTTTGAAAACTGATCTACGTCTCACTACGATCACGCAGACGCGAAGATCACACTAGTCGGAGTTTTAACGGAAAAACTATGATCTAAACAAGATTAAAGACACTAATTACTAGATTATATTTAACTCAAATTTTAGTTATATAAAACAGTATTGAAAGTTATATGATTGGAAAGAATTTTTCAAAACGAATCTAACGCAAGATGAATGGACTAAAACGGAGTTAAAACGAAGAAGTTATGGCCTTTTGAAATCAGTGGCAGTTTTGTAAATAAATCAAACTCGAATTTGCAGATTTAAATAAATAAAACAAAATTGGAAATTCGGCTGGACTGCGCCTCATTAAGTAGAAAACGCAGGGGCTTGGGGGTAAGATTAGGTCGACTCAATGAATAGTGGTCAATGGACCCTAGGTTGGGATACGAAAAGTTGTAAGGGGTTTTCTCTAAAATAGCGGCCGAAGGGGTATGGAAGGCTTTCGGCCGTTGGATCTGGAACCAAGGGCTGGGATTAGATCTGAGCAGGCCGGCGGCGCTGCAGACCGAAGATAGGGGAGGAGGCGGTGCCCGTGGCGGCGCCATCGCCAGAGTTGGGCGGCGGGGCTCGGCTTCGAGGTAGAAGGCAGTAGAGACCACAAAACTTGGTCCATTCAAACCGGGGACTCAAGGAGGACTCACCAGAGGTGAATATAGCGATGAAGAGGGCTCTAGGATAGTGGGCGGCCCGGTTTGGCGGCGGCGGAGCTTCTGTGTACAACGGCGAGCAATCAAAGCACCGTACAGAGGGTAATCAAGGGGAAAAGAGAGGGGACGGACTTACGGGACTCAACCGAAACTTGGAGATGAACTAGCAGCGGCGGTGGAGCGGTGTAGATGGAGTTCGGCGGCGGCAGGATCTCGGCGGCGGCGGCAGGATCTCGGCGGCGGCAGAGCTGGGCGCTAGGGCAGAGCAAGGCACGAGAGCCCATAGTTTTGGGAGGAGGGAAGGAAACGGGTGACGCCAAGCTGTATAGGAGGGCTTCGATGTGCTCAGCAAGGCAGGGATAGGGCTTAGGCACAGCAGATTCGAGCTCGGGCTCGTAACCGTGCCGGAGTCGGAGGAGGGAGACGACGGCTGACAGGGCGGGGCCAACGGTCAGCGGGAGAGGGGGGGACATGGCGCAACATTGAGAAGCTGACGCGTGGGCCGACGGTGTCAGCGACCAGGAGGAGCCGGATGCGTGCGAGTGAGGCGGGTTGTGGCGCTAGCGGCCCAGGTGGGGAAATGCGGGCGCGGGGGGAGAATGGAATGGGCCGTTGGGCCTGCAGCTGGGCGGGCTACAGGCCGAGTGGAGAGGAGGGAAGCGCGGCCGGGAGTCAGGCCAAGCAGGCCGGCCGGGCCAAAAACAAGGAGAAGGGAGAAGGAAAAACGGCTTTTCCATTTTTGTTTTGATTTTCCAAAGGACTTTTTCAATTAGAATTTAAATTTCTTTTGCACTTTTGAATTGGATCCTTGAGAGAATAAATAAGTTTTGAAATTTTGAACTTTTATAAACTTTTTAAAAAACAAAAACTCTTTCCCTATTTTCAAACCCTTTTCTAAGAAATTCATTTTAAAAAATTGTTTCTAAACCATTTTGAACTCAATTTGAATTTTAGCCAAAACCACACATCACAAAAACTCAAATGCTCCAACATGAATGCACAAACATATTTCTAAACCCTAAGATAAATTTTAATTTAGAGAAAAATTTTATTTCCCTACATTTTATGAGCACAAAAGTTCATAATTAAATCATTTTAATACTAATTCCAAAAATGCAAATTTTGGGGTGTGACATTATCCTTATATTGTCCTAGCACAGCTCCTACAGCAAAATCACTTGCATCACACATGATCTCAAAAGGTAGAGACCAATCAGGAGGTTGAATGATAGGTGCAGAAGTGAGTGCTTTCTCAAGAGTGTTAAAAGATTCTAAGCATGCATCATTAAATTCAAAAGGAACATCCTTGGCCAAAATATTTGTAACTGGTCTAGCAATATGAGAGAAATCTTTTATAAACCTACGGTAAAAACCAGCATGGCCAAGAAAACTTCGAATTCCTTTGACATTATTCGGCGGAGGCAAACGTTCAATTACTTCAATTTTAGCTTTGTCTACCTCAATTCCACGTTCAGACACTAAGTGACTTAGCACTATGCCCTCTTTAACCATAAAGTGACATTTTTCCCAATTAAGGACTAAGTGGTTTTCTTCACATCTTTGCAAAACCTTGTCTAAATTTTCAAGACAATCATCAAAAGTGTTTCCATAAACAGAAAAGTCATCCATGAAAACTTCCATGATTTCTTCAATCATATCAGAAAATATAGACATCACACATCTTTGAAAAGAAGCAGGTGTATTACATAATCCAAAAGACATTCGGCGATAAGCATAAGTTCTGTAAGGACATGTAAAAGTGGTTTTGCTTTGATCATCTGGATGGATTGGGATTTGGTGATATCCAGAGTATCCATCAAGAAAACAAAAGAAAGAGTGATTGACTAACCGTTCTAACATTTCGTCTATGAAAGGTAGCAGAAAGTGATCTTTCTTAGTTGCCTTATTTAATTTTCTGTAATCAATACACATTCTCCAACCAGTAACAGTTCTTTGTGGAATTAATTCGTTCTTCTCATTCTTTACCACAGTCATGCCTCCCTTTTTAGGCACAACTTGGACAGGGCTCACCCACTCACTGTGTGGCACAGGATAAATGATCCTGGTGTGCAAGAGTTTCAAAACCTCTTTCTTTACTACCTCTCTCATCGCATTGTTAAGCCTGTGTTGTGGCTCTCTAGATGGTGATATGTCAGGATCAGTAGGAATGCGATGGGTGCAGAAAGTGGGGTTGATTCCCTTTAGGTCATGGAGTGAATAGCCAAAAGCTAATTTATGCTTTTCTAAGACAGTGATCAACCTAGAAGTTTGTTCCTGAGTAAGATTATTATTTATTATCACATGAAACTCAGGATCATAATTCAAGAAAGCATATCGAAGCCTAGAAGGTAAGGGTTTTAACTCTATGGGAGGTTTAGGAGGTTCTTCTAAGGAATCTAGAGGATTTGGATCTGGTGTGTTATCTTCTTCCTCAGTGAAGAACTGATCATCTTCTTCATATTCAGGTTCATTTATTATTTCAAAAGATGATTCCTTAATTTCTTCCATAGGATCTGGCTCGGGACATGATTCATTTTCAGCATTTAGAGAGTGAGTAATAGGTATGGTTCCTTTAAGATTTTTCCCAAGACAGAAGTTTAAGATCTCTGTTTGTCCTTCATGAATGAGTTGTTTGAGTGGTTGGTCTATTAGCAGATTAAACTCTTTAATATCAAAGATATAAAAGCTTAAGTGTAGTGGAGTGTTATCTACAGTGACAGGCAGGACATACATGATTCCTGAGCTAGGAATAACATGTCCTAAAGGGCTTTTTAACAATTTAGTTGCTGGGGTAAGTGGCATTTGTTTTAATAAATCTTGAGCAAAGGTTTCAGACATAATGTTGGTTCCCACAACAGGATTATAGAGAGCTTCGAAGGGTTGTTGATGGATTTGGCACTGAATGTGTGTAGAAGGTGAATTTAAGCGGATTATATCAGTGGAAAGCTCTGATTCTTCTAACCATTCATGACTTATTATAGAGGTTAGTTTCTTCGTAGTCTCTTTTAGGAAAACCTTATCAGTAAGTTTTTCAAGTGATGATTTTTGATTTTGTGGTTTCCTAATTGTTTGGTATTTCGAGGTATTACCAAATTCGGTAAAAAATTCATCCTCGAATTCAAAGGTGTCTCCTAAGATTGAGGTTTCCCTCTCACTAGGAATTAAGCCTGAGGTTTGTTCATGACTAAGAATGGATATAGGCTCAGCTTCTAAATTTACTTCCAGTGGTTCTTGTGGTTTAACTTCAGGAGTGGGAGTGATTTGAGATAAGTTTTGCAACATTTCCCTTGCTTTAGAGGCTGGGGTATGTAAGAATGATCCGTTTGAAGCTAAGTTAAGGTAATTAAAAGTTTTTCTATTCAGACCATTATAAAAGTGTTGAAGCAAGACAGGATCTGGAATAGATAAGGCTGGACCAGAATGGACAAGATTATCGAATCTTTCCCAGGCTACAATTAGAGACTCATCATCTTCTTGGATGAAGGACAAAATCTCTAAGCGAAGACAAATAATTTTGGAGACAGGGAAGTATTCTAAGCAAAAGCTAGAGCAGCGTTCTTTCCAATCCCTATTTTTACTTGGTGCAGTTTGAAGGTACCATGTTTTGGCTTTTCCCTCTAAAGAGAATGGAAAAGTTTCCATCTAAGGGTTTCGTCAGACATGCCTGCGATGTGAAGGCACGCACAGGTTTGTTCAAACTCATTTAAATGAATGTGTGGATTTTCGTCTTCTAAGCCAGAAAAAGTTTGATTCTTAACCATTTCTATCAAGCATGGGCGTAGCTCATAGTTGTCTGAAAGGATAGGTTTAGCAGAATTGGGCAACTCTAAGTCTACGACAATGCGATAGGTATAATGGTTCAGTGGAATGGAATCTGTGGAGCTAGTGATTGGCTCTGAGAAATCCATTGTGAAAAGAATAAGAATAAAAGATATAGAAGATAAAAGCAAAGGCAAAGTATAAAGATAAAAGGTAAAGTATAATACAAGGTTATACTTAAGACTTAAAATGATATATCGTTCCCCGGCAACGGCGCCAGAAATGCTTGTTGGTATAAATTAACGCACACTCTACTTTATCCGCAAGCGCACAGATAAAATCTACCGATGTAGCACTTCACCGGAGTAACCCAGTTTTAATATCGAACCCAAAGGAATGGATAGTGTTAAGTCTCAAAGAATATAACCCCTGAGTAGCTAATAAGGACGGAGAAGCTAAAAGTATAGAGGGGATCACTAAGGTTATCTAAATCCAACTTTAAGAGTGATATGTTTATATTATTCTTAGTGGGGAAATTACCAAAAAAGGTCACAAACATAGTATGATTCTTTTATGCAAATGTATAATCCTACCGAGCCTACACACGGGTAAGTGGACTATAGAAGAATCAACAAGGCTATAAGAGTCACCCTTGCGAACAACCACTACTACCGACGTTATAGGAGGCAAATATGAGCTATCAAGTCTAAGCACCACGCTTTCACTATCCAACTACTCTAACTCTAGAGCGACTAGAATTAAAGTACTCAAAAGATAGTCATTAAACCTTAAGAATAATAAGAACAATAGCTCAAACTTAAATGTAGATGTTGATTACCGAAACAATCGTTGAAGCAAGTTGACGAAGAACTTGAATCCACACGTACAAGATGAAGAAGTTGATCCGACAGGCCGGAGCTCCTTCTTGATCTCTACCTCTCTCTCTCTTCTAGTTCTAGAATAAGACTAGGTTCTAATCCTACTAGAGGGGTATCTAGTCTTCTACTTGAAAGCTAACTCCTGAAGTCTCTTCTAGGGTTTCTAATTGAAGCGTAGTCTTCTGAAGAGGGACCTTCTGTCTGACCTGGGGCCTGGGGGCCTGTTTATATAGCCCTGAGGGATCAACTGTGACCGTTGGATCAAACCGACTTCACATAGGGCTGAGATTGATCCTCAAAGGCGGTGGAAGAAGATTCCAGAAGGGGGAGGCCGACGGCGCCCTGGGGAGACCGACCAGTGGGCCCACCAGATCGGTCGGTCCCACCTGGTGGTGGCTCGGGGTGCCCCGCCTCGTGGTGTCTTTAGGTGTCCTCTAGAGTCTTCTGGAAGGTTCCTGACTTGACGAATGCGTTATCTCCCGTTGGTTTCCTTCTAGGGGAAGCAATTGAGGGCTGTTTCCCGGTTTAATCCCTGCAGATTCACAATTCACCAAAACTCGTGGAATTCATTAGTTTCAATCCCTATACTAAGATGGAGTTTATATATTCATCTATTTTCATGTTTAATTGACCTTTAATAATAAGAGTTAATTAGTGTCAACAGCCGCCTCGACCGCTGGGGGACCAAGGCGAAATAGGAGCTGTGGGAGGCCACCTCAGGCAAATTGGTGTGAGGGTAAGCTTCACCGATCCATCACCTTCCTTTTCCTCTTCCTAACCCTACCTCTACTAGCCCGGAGCAACCGACCACCTCGAGCGCCACTGGCCGAGCTGCCATTGCCCGCGGCAAGACACCGAGAGCGACGTCGAGCCCCAATTGCTTCCCCTGACGGACGAAGGAGTGAGTGGGAGTACGAGTGGGAGACCCTCCCGCTGCCAGAAGGAGCCTAGGAGGAGCAAACTCGCCGGCGAGGCTAACTCCGGCGAGGTCAGGACCCTCCTCTGCTTTCTGAGCAAGCCAAGCGGCGTCACCGTCGGGAGACCGTGGAGGGCCCACGCATCAGTCACTACGAGCGGCCGACACGCGGGACCCACGCGTCATCGACTGTCGGCCAAGCCCTCTATCCTTCTATCCTTTCGTGCACTCGATTCACGTGAACCAGTGACCGCGGGGTACGCGTCCACGGCACAGTGCCGTAGACCGGTGGAACCCCTCCTCACAGTCATGCAGGAAAATGCTAGGTGCACCCGGCTAGTGTACACAAGAGGCTAGAAATCCTATTTCCCTTTTGATAAAAATTCCTAAAAATACTACATACACTCAGTAACTTTACCCAATAATTAGTTTTCCAAAAATGAATATAGAAAATAGTTATTAATTTTCAACCTATATGTTTAAACTTGTAAAAATCATATCTTTCATGTTTTACCGCCGAAAATTATGAAACCACTTCTAAAAATTCTATAAAAATAATCTAAAAGTGGCCAACCTGAGAGTAACCCTTTTGATCAACATATGTTTGCTTGTGATGTTTGTTTCTTTGTCAATGCTTATCGTTTTCGTCGGATCGAACGACAGAAGGAGACGACTACCAGGAAGAAGACGACCCGAATTACCAGGAACTGGGAACTGTGAGCTGCAACGAAGGCAAGTCCTAACCCCACTCTTATCTACTCTAATTAATCACTCACTGATGATTATATGTTTGGAATGTCATATGGTAAATATGACTGGATAATGGGCAACTCTGATATGTTCATGTGCTTAAGGCAAACCTGAATTGATAGGAACAAGTGGGGGATGTTTATATGCAGATATAACATATTGGGGTAGACTCGCCTGCTGAGGGACTCTACCTAGGAGACACTTGTTTGCCATACTGAGTAGTTTCATAGGCCACGAAACTTGGTCAGAAACGCGTCTAGCCACACGCCTATATGGGTAGGCTTAGTTTCACACCCCAATAGGCATAAGTGTAACACCTACCTGGAGGTCGGGAGACAACGGTTTGACAGGAGAAGGCACGACTGCTAAGTGATCTCTCGTGGCCCGGTCGGCGTGGTTGCTAAGTGATCTTCCACATTAAATTCCTGTTGGGCCGTGTGCGAGCCCCCCTCTTTTATGATATTGATTTGGCTAGTTGGACCATGCGTGGTCTGTTTTCTGGCACCTGTGTAAACCGTGGTGAGGGTTACATGGACCCTATGGATGCGTCCTCTCGGATATGAGCTTTGTTGGAGTAGACGGGACCACTGATCATGGTCGAGTTCACTCCATCGTGTGGGGAAAATTGGACATTTGCTGCAGTAGAATTACCTGAATCCTATTCGAATAGCCATGTCCTTGGTTATGGGCAACCGCCGAGATGAGGTCACCTATGGTTAGGTTAATAACAATCTTTGCACTGGCACAACCATGAACTTGTGATAATGTTGCCTATGTTTCCAAACTAACCGGGAACTAGCGAGAAGGATGACACTCTCCTAGGGCCCAACCTCTCTTTTATTCTTGCTATCTCTCTAGGACTTGTTGAGTACTCTATGTACTCACCCGTTGTTGACTCACAGGTTACGAAGATGAAGGAGAACCCGGCTACAACGAGGAGGACTTCCAGGAGGACCAGTGATAGCGACTGCGACCATGAAGGAATCGTTAGGATAGGGTCTACGCCTACGCTCTAGCTTGCCTGTGAGGATAGACGCCGCTACGCATCGACTACCGTCTTAGTAGCTTCCGCACCCTGTTACGCAACCACCATTGTAGTGTGCTTTGGTCAAGTGATATAAATAAAAGCCTTGACCCTGTTGTAATATATCACCTACCTAAGTGTGAACCCCAGACCCTTTTGTATGAACCCTTTTATTCGCTAGATTAATAAAGTTCGGTATTTATCTTTAAATCTGTATATCATTTCTGTTGATCTCGTACATATTTGTGCATGACCCTGGCGCAAATATGGGATGTTTGGACTCTCAGGATGAGGGCCCGACACTTACTGCTGCTTTGAGGGACAAGGACATGGGTGTAGAGGTCTGCATACTCCCATCGTTACGTCCATGTTTGCTTAGCCTCTTGCTTGAACTTTTGGGAACTCGGTCTGCCGCCCGTGTTCTGGTTCAACCGGGGGACCGGTGCCGTTAGCCGACGGGGGCGTTGGCAGCCGAGTCCCGACCAGCTTCCCTAGAAGGCACGGATGCCGACGTCGTTCCTTGGGTTCGAAAACAAAGACGCGACGAACACGGGTGCGACAACAAGGTTTTTATGTAATTTTTGCGAAGCGTTGTCTTCCCCTATTATTGAAACGAAAGGGTAATCTTAGAAGAAAGAAACATAGCTTCTTTTTCGTGGGGAGAATCATCGTCATTGTTCTCCTTGTTTTGGTGAAGACGTCCTTCTGGTGATGACTTGTTAGAAGTTCTTCGGCCTCTTGTCGGGGCGCTTTGGTGAAGAAGTCTTCGAAGGAATTCGCGCTTGGAGTTTTGGTTCGAGGCCTGGCGAATGTCGTGTCCACCCGAGGCCTATCATTAAAGCCTCGATCGGGACGGATCTCGACGCTCGGGGTAGTTTTGTTCCATTCTTTCGGGATCTCGGGTTGGTGGCCCGACTTTTATTGCCTTTGCTTAGCGTGTCAAGGCGAATTTTCTGGTTTTAAACAACGCCCCTTTTGGAAAGAAGGGAGCTCTTTTATTTCCTTTCTCAGATTACAGTGGTACAGAGCTAGCGTTCTTAGGATGGACGCCAGGGAAAATAAAAGAGCAAAAGGAAGAGTCGATGGGACCCCAGGGTTGAATCCATGGGATCCCAGCTCCCCTGGGTCAGATGGAGGGTCATCAGGTTTGATGCATGCGCCCTGGTTGGGTTCAGCTCCTTCTCTTCTCTTCTCCGACTCGTTCAGCACGCCCTCTCCAGGACGGTGTTTTGAACATGTCGGAGAGTCATAGGCAGCGAACGTGACGCTGTCCCTAAGGACTCCGGCACTGCCGCGAATGATTTCCTCACTGTCCGAGGAAGGGATAAACGGAACTGTTGGGCTTGCCTTGCTCTGCTGCGTGCCACCTTTCTGCCGATCTCGGCAAGGACGGCGACCCTGAGAACTAGGGTCGTAGCGCCTGTTTGTCGGTGGTGACGCAGGCTGGGTGAAGAACTTGCTGGGAGCAGCAAGTTCTTGGGCTCGCCCAATTGAGCCGTCGTGGGCGTGGGAGGCGTTTTCGGGTTGTTGACCCTTTGAAAAGCCTCTTGAGCCCATCGTGGCTGCCCATGGGGGGAGGTAGCTGGTTCCATTCCACTAAACATCTTCTTTTGTTGCACCGGTTCCTGGCGGACGAACGAGTCGTCGACAGGCCCAGTGAGCCCAAAGGCAGGTCTTAGCGGGTATGGCGCCAGCCCTCCCCCCGTGCCCCTTGTTTCTTCTCCCGGCTCTGGATCCTCTTCTCCGCTTGACGTAACATCAGTGAATGGAGAGGTCGACTAGCATGGGGAGACGAAATGGGGCATGATGTAACATCAACGAACGAATGTGTTCACTAATGCAGGTCCTTCCCAGACTTTTCATAGGGCCCGAGAGGAGTCGAGAACTACGTCGAGGACATGTCGAGCCCCCGGGTGCCCCCTTAGGCGCGATGAGTAGCCTCCAGCTGCATCGGGGACATGCCGAGCCCCCGGGGCCAAGCAGGAGTGCGGCTACCGCGCAGAAGAGCACCCCTACCTGGCGCGCCAACTGTCAGTGTTCGGAACCTAGGGGGTCAACACCAACGAGTGAATTTGTGTGTGCGTGCTCCCTAATCCGGATGGTGATGCAAGAAGAACACAACGATTTATCCTGGTTCAGGCAAGAGAAGGCCCTACGTCCAGTGGGGGAGAGAGTTTGTATTTGTTTACACTGGATTTTGGACCAAAAAGGATTATTATTTTGTGAGCACAAACGACTAATTTGTTAATGAAAGAGTCGGCCGAAAAAATTGAAGAGACTTGCTTGGATCCAGACACAACCAGAATTCATGTGGGCCAGACGTGACATGCTTTGGAGGCATATTGGGTTCGGTCGAGAGGGTTCAAGTCCGGGTCGACTTTTGTTTTATTATTATGTATCCTAGTCGTGTTAGAACAGGAGTCTGTCGGGTTATAAATAGCTAGAAACCCGATTTTGTAAACACAATCAATCAATCAATAAACACATCGGCCATCGGCCAAACCCTAGGAGTAGGAGTAAGGTAGAACTCGGCGGAACCTTCAACCAAGCAGGGCTGCATCGGCTAGACTGACCTCCGGTTTGCTTGTAAGTTTCACCAATGACTCGTGTTATCGTTCAATAAGACTGTATTTGGCATCGACCAAACTCTTGTTTAGCTATGACATGGGTTAGTTATCGGTTAAGTTCGCCTTTTGTAAGACTGTCATGACTCCGATCAATCTCTTGCTTTAGTCGATCTTGACTAGTTATCGGCTCTATTGGTTTTTGGCAAGCTAATAGATTCATCAAGTTATCGATGTTGTTTATGCTTTAATGTTTTTCTTTAGATTTTAAAACAATATCTTGCCCAATCAAGATTGACAAATTAGCTTAAGCTTAAATGTTGTTTAGTCTCGGCTATCCAAAGGCTCTACATGCTTACACCAAGGAAAATAGCCGATTTAAGCCTCTCATCGACTATTTTGTCATTCTTGATTGTTACATGTTGTGCGTTTGAGATATTCGTTTAAATCATGGTTTGATATAAGAAATAGGTAGATTTGATCTGGCATGTTTATTACGGTTGTATTTCCGAACCCCACTGATACACATGATAGGTTAGATCTGTTTGATCTTAGATCAAATCGTGGTTTCAACGGATAGATCTTGTTCGTGCTTTATGGACCATGTATCGGCTAAATAGCCGATCCAGTTATTCTTCCCTCATAATGCATACTTTTAAGTGGTCTAAAATCAATGTATCTGCTCGTTGCATCGGACGTGATTTAGCTTGGTCATCATTATGGTTGTATGGAAACACCCCACTGTTGATGTTTAAGCTACTTTATCGATCTATTTGTTATTATGGCTGCATGGAAACACTCCACTGTTAACAGATAGAACTGCCTATGCAATTAGTAAATTCATTGATTTCATGCCATCTAAATGTATACATAGATCTTTGTTAAATATCCATGTTCAAGCTTATCGGTTGTGCTTTACTCTAAATACTTTCTTTATATGTACAACTGTCATTTTGCTTTAAATATTGTCAATGCTTCAACTTTCTCTTGGGAGTTGACTTTCCAGTCAACGTCCTCTAACAATGGCCGTATCAGAGCCGCATAATTTGGAACTATCTGGCATCAAACCGGCAGATTCCGTAATTTGATGTTTTTTTTCTTTTCCTTGTCAATTACAGGTCAAATTGACTGGCACGTCTGAAGTCGTTCTCACCAAGATTCGGCACCGCCATCCATTGAAGGCCCAGGAGGTCAAGACCTTGCTCTACACGGCCTCTGAGGACCGTGGTCGAGTGTGTTGGCACCTCATCCAAATTTTCGTGTCAACAGTATTGTCTTGCACCGAAGTGCTTGTACAGGGGCGAATACAAGCGTGAGAGAATGGGGGATGAAGAGAAGAAGGGAGCTAGAACTAGAGAACTGAACTCTGGAGTCCTAGACTATAGTGGAGAGTTGGAGCGCTTGGGTGCTTGGATGCATGTGAGTCGCTCTGAGAGTGGGAAGCTATAAGTCGTGCTAACCTGCTATGTCCTAAGCCCTAGCGTCCCCTTTTATAGGCGAAGGGGAGGCTCAGGGTTACATGAGTTTAGGGCTATCATAGGCGATGACGTTGACGATGATGTTGGCGATGACGTTGCCGGTCATGTCGGCGCCACTGTAGAGACGTGCTCGGCCCTGTAGCGACGTGGCTGGCGATGCCGGTGAAGGACAACACCCATGCGCGGGCGTACCTGAAGACATCTCGTCGGGAGTTGTTGGAGTGCTGACCCATCTTGGCGGAGTTGCGCTCGAGGGGGTGGTCGAGGCGGTCGAGGCTTCCACAGGGCGTCGAGCCTTATGCGAGCAAGGTCGAGCTCTGGGAAACATGGGAAATATGTTGACAATCGAACCTCGAGGAGGTACCTAACGTGGAACAGTGCACGGCATGGAGCAACAGCGTCGTACGAGTCACCCCCTTTCCCGGGGATGGGCGGTTAAAGTTGGATTTAACCGGGGTACGACTCATTGCGGCATGTGTCGTGCCCATACAATTTGGACGGGAGTAGGTAGGTGCATTAAATGCTTCTGAAGCTGCACAGGAGTTATTCGAGGAGTACTCGAGGGGTACTCGAGGGATGCTCGAGGGAGTATGAGGCGTTATAAGGTGGTAGAGGCCTGAATCGGTGGGGTCGAGCCCCAGATATTGCGGGAAAGGTGTTGATAAACGTGCCTCGAGGGGATGCCCGATGAGGTATAGTGAGTGACGTAATGCAACAGCGTTGTACGTCATGCCTGTTTCCCGGGCATGGGCTGTTAAAGATGGATTTAACCGAGGTACGGCCCGTTGTGGTGCTCCCTGTAGCCATACGAGCTAGACTGGAGCAGACGGAGCGTATTGAATGCTCCTGGGGTTGTACAGGAGGTAGGTATGAGACGGTTCATGTGGAGGCAGTCGAGGTCTGCTTCCTTCGTTCAGAAGAGTTTTGTATCGAGGGCCACCCGGGGGATGCCCTTCGATAGATGTGTGGCGAGGCGGTCGAGGCCTGCATCAGGTGTGCTCGAGGCAGGGCCCATTGAGAGGTGCTCGTGGAGTGAGGGGGGTACAAGGTAAGGCGGTCGAGGCCTTCCCTGTTCGCTTCGGGGAGTTTCTGTTACCGCGGTGTGCCTCGGGCGGGCTTTGGCGCGGTCTCAAGGAGGGACTCCTCGAAGGTTTGGTGCGTTGTTGAGGTTTGTTTGCGGGCCGGCCCAACATAGATCGACACCTGGGCCGGTTTTGACGTTGTGGTTGAAGGACGATTGTGGGTTTTGTCGTGGTTTGGTTTTTCGAGGTCGAGGTTTTGGGGTACCCCTTTTCTATGTACTCGTCACCAAGTAGTTCTGCACTTCAGTACATGGCGATGCAGAAGCCGGTGGCAATTAACCTCTTGAGATGCAGCAGTACATCGGATCAAGTAGCAGGTTAGGGGAGGAATGAATCACCTCAGACGCAGCCCGTAGTGGCGAGCTTCAGTACGTCGTGCAGATGGCAGCTGAAAACGACCTACTTCCTGCGCCTCTTTTGGATCTCCACCAGTCAAAATCAGATCCAGTCAGTACGGCCATCAGGAATTCCACCTGTCAAAATCAGCCAGTCAAAATCAGCCAGTCAAAATCAAATCCTGTCAGTATGAACATCAGGAATTCCACCCGGACAGGATACCTTGTGTTATTCCAGACCTGAGGCCGACCAAAAGGACAACCAGACTGTCATCACTCATCAGGTCTTAATTTGTACCAGAACTGTCTCATAATACCACAAATATCATCCATATTTGTGTGCAATTTATACATCAGCTCACAAGTCTTCATTGTTCATGTAGGAAAAACAACATGACAGCTCCTATACTGACTTAAGAATGCAAGTTGCCAAGTTCACAACACTGCATGTTGCTATATTGGTAGCTTGACAAAAGGAGTCTTTTTCACACCTCTACACTCCTACTAACTACGCAAAGAAGGAGAAACATCATTTCCAGCATGGGGCAATCAAATTACCTACAAAGTTGACTCAAAATTGTCATGGGATACAAATGCATGTTGTAATAGCTTATTTGCATTGGCTGTTGAGCCGCTATACAGGCTGTTGTAACCATGCCTGTCTAGTACCCTGGCATTATATGGCAGTTCAAATGACTTTACTTAACAGAAAGAAGTGATGAAGCTATTCTCAAACAAATATAGCACATGCCTAATTTCTCATACAAACGTAACCTTTTGTTCAATATAAATTAGAGGCCCAAGTAGGCTTGATGTTTAGTTGTTCACAACATCGACAATGGCCAGCATATGATACTTTGGGAATCAATGTAATAACATGATGATAAAACATAGGCAAAGAGGCCATCATCTAGTAAAAAAATTAGCATAGGCCAGAACTAATTTCAATAATTGAGCAAACTATTCCATTGCTAAATTATTTTCTCACTAGCTCAGCCAATAGTGGATAGGTTTTGAATAACTAAGAACGGCCCAAAAGGAATATACTATATATAGACTCACCGGTTTAAGAAGTCAACATGATCAACTTCAAAAAAGCCATACACAGTTACGAAGGCACTTAAGCTTGGTGAAAAATACTCTTTATCCTGGATAAATGAGGCATCCTCAGTGTATGCATGATAAAGATTGATGTTCACCAAGCTGTTTACTCATGGACAAACAATTTATAGCTTAATATTTAGTTAAGAAGGCACTTGAAATGTTTGAACATCATATGTGCAGTTCATTCACGACCCCATGATTTCATATCCAGGCTCTTATAGTCTACAACATATCAATTAAGACTAGTAAATCAATACAAGATACTAGTAAATCATTACAAGATGGAATGCAAAGGACTTATATTTCAGGTGTCAGAATGAATGCCTCATTGAGTCATTGGCTTAGCAGGGAACAAGTTAAATGGCTAGCTCCAATGAACCACAGGAACATTGCGATTGATGACAGAAACATCATCAAGACTATGAAAGACCAATTGAATTAATAAATAGATTGTAATACTTTTGCCGATTGCAATAGGCTGTAACTATGATACAAACATTTTTGTAGTTTATTTGCAATGGTTCAGTACCAATCAGGTCACTGGTACCTATCTACATCTTCCATAGTAGTGATGAAATGCAGGTCATATATTCTCTTGTTTGATTATCATATAGCATGACCAAAATAGAAAAGAAGAATCAAAACATACTCATGTAGTGCAAAAATCACGACATGAGCAGCCTATGTTCAAACCAAGTAGTTCTGTACTTCAGTACATGGCGAAGCAGAAGCCAGTGGCAATTAATCACTTGAGATGCAGCAGCGCATCAGATCAAGTAGTAGGTTAGGGGAGGAATTGATCACCTCAGTCAGACGCCGCTCGCGGTGGCAGGCTTCAGTACGTCATGCAGACGAAAGCTGAAGACGACCTACTCCCCGCGCCTCTTTTGGATCTCCTCCTCTTGGCTCCCCTGTGGTTCACTCCGACTCCACAGTCCTCAAGAAGCGGGGGGCTAGGTTGGGATGCCCGGCGCTCGGGGACGAGGCTTCTGAACAGCTCCTGACGAAGAAGACGGCTTCGGGATCGCGAATTTGCTCGCTCTTGCCCGCCACGAGGAGGAGGACGGCGTCGAGGTCAGTGAATCTGCCCGCTCTCGCCCACCACGGCGGTGCGGTCGTGGATCAGACCGCTCTCGGCTCTCGCCCACAATGAGCCCTGTGGAGAACACGGCGACTGGGTCAAGGATCCGACCGCTGTGGCCCGCACCGACCGCGGAATGGGCTATGGGCGTAGGCGGAGGAGAGGACGGGGATGTCGAAATTGCCGGAGGCGCGTGGTGATGGTGGCACTAGGCAAGGGATGCGACGGTGTGTAGGGGCGCGCTGCCGGCGGTGGATGCGATTGGTTCGGCGGGGCTTCGGGCGGTGGAGGCGACAGGCGAGCGGGCGCCGGGCGAGGGGATTCGGATCGGAGGAGGCATGGTTGTCAGCATGTGGGCCCAAGAACGCTTGTGGAGCAGGATTTTAGCGAGGCAAAGTGGACCGAAGAGCGCATGGTTGTCAGCATGTGGGCCCAAGAACGCTTATGGAGCATGGTTGTCAACATGTGGGCCCGAGAACTCCTCTGTCGTCATCACCGTCACCGTCAGGAACCGACAGGAGTTCTGCGGCTTCCTAGGGCGTGTTTGGTACCATGTAGCCCAGGAGCCAGGCTCGACGACCAGGCCGAAACCAGCCAGAGCCAGGTGGAGATGATGTAAGTGCCCATGTTTGGTGCCCAGCCAAAAGCAGTCTGGCCCAACACAGATTGAGTTTGATTTACAACACAATAGCTTGGCCCAAGGCCAACTGCCACCAACCGCCAGGGAGGGGACGTGTTTCCCAGCCCAGGCATCAACCGCCAGTAACCAGCAACGACAACCAGATAAGACTCACAACAGGGTAGAGAAGATTAACAAGAAGAAGATGCAATAGGTCTTATGCACAGGCAGAGAAGATTAACAAGAAGAAGATGCAACATAATTTGCCTCAGGTACTCATCAAAGTGTAAAATTAAGGAGTACAAAGCCCTCAGTTAGCAACAAGAAACAGATGATTCAATAGCATGAAGACATAACAACAGCTCATCCATCCAGCAAAGCTAGTCATCACAGGCTTAAAATAAAACCAACAACACTTTTTACAAGCCCTAAACAGAACCAACAGCCAGTTTGGCTGGACCACCTTTAGATCACTATTGTCAGGGTTAGGGGTGACATGGCAACAATTGCAGAATTCCAAATATGTTGTTGTTGCAAGCTGCTTTGTGGCATATTTTTTGTAGTTGTTATTGTTGTAACCAGTTACCTGTTCATGGCATTTAGGCCATGATTCATACACACCAGGGATCCTTCCTCTGAACACAACATACCAAGCCATCTAACAAACAAATAGAGAATCAAATGTAAGGCCTCAGTGGAGAATGATTCATAGCTGCCATGGAATCGTGTATGATGATATGCCACCTCAGTTTGTATGATTCATAGCTGATCCATGGTGGCATGTTGTCATTACATGATTTGATGACAGTCATGACTAAATTTAGGTGACAGTTAGGCATTTCAGATTGTCTTCAGTTCATCATAGGCCCAAAACACAACTAGTTATTTGCCTCAACTATATAATCATGTTAGTCAATACTTGTTTTGTATCCTTGGTGGCTCCTTTTGAAAAAGCAAATGGAGAACCAGAAGAAGAAGAGGCAAGCTCATAGATGACATGATATCCACGAGCACATCCATACCTTGCCATCAGCTCAAGACAGAAGGGAGAGTTGCAAAGGGTGTGGACGTGTCTCATGGTTACAATGGCATACATGAAACAACAAGTGATGCGGCAACCTGAAACTCATAATGCAATTAGGAGCCACCTCTACAAAATATTTTGTAGCATCATCGGCTTGACAACACAATAACCAATAGGTGCTCACACCTGGCATGACATCCATGGATACACCCATGCCCTGCCATCACATAGGTCCTCTAGTGTTGCAAAGGGCATGGATGTTTCACATGGATGTGATGACAGACATGAAAAATAATTGCCTCCAAACATTGAAAGTAACCAGTCCCTCAATCTATAAATTGAGTGCACCCGATGACAAGGAACTTGAAGACCTACTGTTCCACTATAAGGCTAAGTAGATCTTTTGGACGTTTTCAATGTTCACAATCAGGATTCACATTGACATCAAAGGGAACAAAATAAATTATTGGCCTCGATGTAGATCTGAAGACCAAACCTTGAACGTTTTATCATAATCTCGAGTTGCTTAAATTGCTCATCGATTGGACACTCCTATCGCATCCCCAACCTGTTAAAGAAAACCATGCATGATTATTATGATTATTAGGCAAACTTTTGAACAACCGAGAGTATATGGGCTTGTTTGGTACAGCTTACAACAGCTTCATGAGCTGTTTTTTTACCAAATACCTTTTTCCAAAATAGCTTCACCCATGAAGTTGTTTTATTCTCCCTCTCACAAAATCATAAGCTGAGATGAAGCTGGAAAAAAGTAGCTTTTCACAACTTATACCTCCATTTCTCTCTCCCAACCATACATGAAGTTGTTTTGCCAAACACTATTTTCAAAACAGCTCAGCTTCATCCAGTAAGTTGCTCATGAAGCTATTTTCTAAAAAAAACAGCTTCACTTGTGAAGTTGAGCTGTACCAAACGGGGCCTACATATGATTAGCTCTTGCATCACAATATAGTGAGGGCAATTCCTGCCGGGGGGTCATTAACACAACATTTACTTAAGGCCACGTTCACTTCCCAATATTACCCTAAAAATATTGCATAGTACTCGTCACATCAAATTTTTAGACGCATGCATAGAGTATTAAATGTAGGTAAAAAAATAACTAATTGTACTTTTAGTATGTACATGTCGAGACGAATCTTTTGAGCCTAATTAGACTATGTTTAGATAAAGTTTGTCAAATAATAATAAAATTGATACAGTAACTTTTCGCCTAATATTTCGCGAACTGAAAAGGCCTTTACTTCCTTGGTATCCTAAAGAGTGTCATTCGCACGAAAAGGTCTACAGTATGATCTAGCTAGGGGTAGGACAATCTAGTGACATGCATGTTACCCACTGGGTTAAACTTTGGTACCGTGTTTTTCTGTATTTTTTTCAAAATATAAAGGATACATGAACGCGTACATGTTCAGTGGTATGGCATGTTTTTCGCGTACTGAAGACGGCAAATCTCTCAATCTCTTTCTTTGCATGTATATGAACGTGCACACGCGTGTGTATGGTATGAGTTTGGAGTGTGTGAGTTGTGTATGTCCAAATTGTACCCGATCAAAAAAAAAGAGTGTCATTCTCGCTTTCGGAGAAGTCAAACATTTATCAACTTTAACCAAATATATAAAAAAATATTTAATGTTTATGGTACATATATATAATTAATTAGTATCATGAATCATTGAATATATTTTTATAATATAAATATATTTAGAGATATAAATATTACTAATATTTTCTATAAATGTGGTCAAACGGTATGAGTCACGTAGCGACAATCCTTTGACAGAGAGAGTAGCTGGCATGGTATTTATAGGATGAAACATCTCCATCACGTCTACAAAAACAGTGAACCTCAACTGAGACTAATTCATTTCATTCTCACACGCTCTCAAAGGCATACGTGAGATATAAGCAAACAAAAAAAATGTATGTTGGTTTGCGTTTCGACCTCGAGTGGTGCCGCTCACAGCGACTCCGCCGGTTCCATGTGCACATGCATTGTAGGTTATTTTGCACATACACTGTAGGTTATTGTACACTACTATATTATATATGCACCGTATCACAGAGCAGAACAGCGCTCCATGCAACACATGAAGGAGTCGAAGGAGCAAGTGTTTTGGGGCTCCGACGGCTTCACTACAGTACTGTTACATTATCAAAGCTGGAGCCGCACGGATCCCGTCTGGTTTGGCCACACACAAATATACTTCAATCTCTACCAACCAACGTGAATTGGGGTGTATTTGTATGCAGTCAGCTGATAAGGCCTCAAACGGGCTCTTCATATGCCGTATTTGATCATAGCGCCATGTAACAATGAAATGACGTGGATAGACTATAAAACTATACATTGAGATGGACTATTTCATTTACTTGTAAAGCGCTGATGTAGCATTTTGGTAAATATATATTGAAACTCTACATTATGTACTAGCCTAAGTATAGACTCTTATTTGCTTAAAATGCTAGGACTATATATATATATATATATATATATATATATATATATATATATATATATATATATATAAATGTACAAAAAAAAACAAAGTGAATTCGTATCAAGATATTTTCTTATGTGAGGATATAAATGAACAATATTATATTAAATGAGGAATGGAACATTTCATTTAATTTTTAGTTAGCCAGTAGGAAAAGTACAGTGAACAGTATTCCTGCAGTTAAAACGATTATTAGTCGTTTGATAAGGAGACGACATTCTTTAGTTTTTCGTGCGCATATGATTCTCTTTCAACTATGGGTCCCAATTAAATAGCCGATTGATGTGTAGGGCAATAGTTAGGCGTGATGAGTGCATGCCAGCATGGCAGCCTTGGCAGGGGTAAATTATGATATGCTAGCTAATCCGTGAGATGTTGCATGGAGAAAACTACGATCAAACCAAACGTAGTTAGAAGTAGAAAACTACGATCAAACCAAACGTAGCTAGAAGTGTTGTACTGCAAGTGCTGATTACATGCTGGTATATAGCGTGGTTCTGGTAAAAGGCAAACAAATGATTTTCTTGTTTGACACTTGCTTTGACCTTCCGGTCCCTTACTTGTCAGTGTATATATAATAATACCATGTAAGAAAAACATGCAAAGATGAAAGGTCATGCATATACATAATGCAGTGTCTACTCAGCACTTGGGTATTTCACAGGCATCTGACACCTGAGTCTTGGATGCCATCTAAATAACCGATGCACGTACTTCTTACACCTTAATATTAGATTTATAAACTCTTAAAATGCATTTATAGCACCTTAATATTGTTGTGTGTCAATTAAGTCCATAATCATCCGGGAACTGGCTTTTGGCCTATGTGGCTTCGTCGGTATGGCGCCTTTGTCGAGTGTGCAGCTGCGCAATTTGTCACCGTCGAGCCGCTCGTCCCCGGTGGCCCGCTCGTGTTCACGTGGTTGGCGCGCTCGCCCTGGCTGCGTGGCGCTGACTGTGCCATTGCGCAAGTGAGGTGGTTTGGGCGAGCCAGCCATCTACTTCATGACGACCGCGCTAGTGTCAATGCCAGTGCCATCCACGTGTTCCACTGCCAAGTCATCAAGCTCTACATTAAGCAGGTATTTGTCAACCCTGCCAACAGACACAGTTGCCTGCGTCACAACAACAAAATCGCCTCAGGGAAGTTCTGCATAGGTGTGTCGAACTTGTTGGCGAAGGCCACAATGACCACGGTGATGGCAGCAATCCTGGGCAGCATGACGGGGCCAGGCTAAGTTAAGGTGGGTGTATACAGCAGGAAGAGAGCTACAAAGATCTCCAATGGCATGAGCCACATGTTGTGGAGTTGGTGCGTGACGTTGGTCACCTCTTCAACATCCACCTAGCTCCATGTAGTTCATGATCACGCCAGCGCCATGTGGATCGACTTGTGGTACGTACATGGCGACAAGCAGTACGGTGTTGATGCGCATGGCCGCATGCCCAGCTTCTGGCCCTCCTTGAGCTCGTAACATCTCGACGCCCTTGCCAACATGGAGGATGACGACGAGCTTCAACCCCTTTTAGCTCCCTATTATGTCGCACGAATTCGATATGAAGCGATCTTGACACTGGTGCGGGCCTGTTGGAGGCAAACAGTGTGTACGTTGCCTCGCTGGTGTTAGGCGACACGACGAACATGACTTGGCCTAGAGCCCTTGGTGATGAGCGGGTTGATCCATCAGGACATGTTCAGAGAGAGCCACGACATCATGGCAAACACCTCCTGGAATTGATGACAAGGCCGGTGGAGCTGATGGTCGCGTGGCCGAGAAATAGAGCAGCTGGAGTGAGAGTGCTAGCCATGCGAATGCGAGAGCGGATCATCGGGGATGAGCAAGTTGGTGGCGATATTGTACCAACTAGGAGGCATGCACCTAGCGAGAAGCTTGGTGACGATGATGTATCAACCAAGCATGCACCTAGCGAAATCGCCAAGCTGGCGATACCACGTAGGCTAAAAGTTAGGTCCTAAATAGTTATGAACCTAAGTGGCACATTTGAAGAACATTAAGATGCTAATTTTTTTTAGAGTTTATGGATCTAAGTGGTATAAAACAACATTAGGATACCAAAAATATATTTTAAGAGTTTGTGGACCTAAAGTGCACTCCTAAACAAGTTCAAGGATCTACCATACACTTAACTCGTACTCCGTAATAAAATATGGTCCAATGAGTTGTAATTTGCAACTACTAGCCATTGCAAGGCTTTCCATAACTTTCTTGTTCAATACCAGCAACGATGACCCTTTTCATTCTTCTCTTACCCTCAGAAGGATCTAGAGTCGTGCATGCATGAGTCCATGGTGGGGCCTAGCGGCAGCTATTTTTTCAAAACCCGATGCAGGGGCCATGTGGTTTCTAAGGTGTAGGAGTGGTGGTTTCCAACTCGATCTACATCCTTGGTGGGGCCATCATGCAGACATGGTCTCCAACACCCATAGAGAGATGACGTGAGATCTGAAACGTACGTGGCACTAGAGAGTCAATAGTGTTATGTGATTTATTCACGAGTAGGCTCGATCTGTTCCGTAAACTCAATAGCTAGAGTCAACACCTAGTAGAGACTTGTTGAGGTTTGTTCGTTTAAATTTATTCACGACTATTTTCAACTACTTCAATAGTATTTTGTGAGAGAGAATAAGTCAAAGTATGACTGGTAATAAGTCGACTGATGGTTTAAGCGAACAAAGCCTCAGGCGCGCGATGTCGGTGGTGACACGCGACGAGGAATAGGCGTACAAGTAAGATTAGCGAACCAAGGATCTGTTGACGCCCGCCCAGGAAATCGAGCGTGCACGGGAGAGAAACATTCAAGCAACAGACACCAACCAAATCGTTTGGTTAATTTACTAGCTAGTACTTGCGCCCTGCTCCTGCAAGTACTGTTTTATTAATTCACTAGTATATATGTGGGGAGATGAATTAGGGAAAACGAACGAAGAACGAGAGCTATTTGAATCGCCAACCTGTTTGTATTGGGTGTCGATCGTGTCCTTAAGAGCAAGTATTATAATACAGCCGACTTGCTGGCTGTAAAAGTCTTTGCAGCCTTTTTTCAGCTCACTCATACAGTGATTGAGCCTTTACCATTAATATTGGACCCACTTGTCTCTCTCATAGATTTCTTGGTTCTTGTGCCCAAGCCGGCTGTAAGCTTAGAGCCCGCTTCTCCTCTCTCTCATCTCTTCTTTCCTCCACGTCAGCATTTAGCCGGTTTACAGTCTTCTATAATACTTGCTCTAAGTAGGTTCTTCGTCGTACACACGTGTGGAAGAGCAAACAATAACAATTCTGACTTTGACACAAAGAGCGAGCGAGGACACGCATACGCATGTGCATGCATATGCATCTCTTATCTTTGCTCTTCTGATCTCCGGTAATTAATTAAAGTAATTCGCGCGCGTTTATTAGGGTTCTAGCACCACCGTAGTACCTACTGCTGCTTGCTCGGAATCAGTACAGTATCACACACGAAAATCGCTTTTTGCGCGCGATTATATTGAAAGCCCAGACCCTACTAGCTAGCAGGACACACGAGAGGTGTTTTAATTTCGAGATGAGAGGGTATACGGTACTAGTACGTGCAGATCGAGGGACTTGCTGGGGACGATGGGAATGGGATCGATCGTCAGCGGCGTGTCACCTTCTCGCCGCGCCTGAACTGCCATACCCCGGCCGTCGTCTTGATCCTCTCGCCGGCTCGCCGGCTCGCCGATCTCGCGCATCCCTCGCCGCCGTCGTTGAGGATGGAGGGGTTGTTGGTAGGCGGAGAGCTAGCGAATGATAGATCGGACGCGCAGAGACCGGCTAGCTGAGGCGCAGTTGCCGGCGGAGTAGCGACGCCGGCTAGCCGGTTATTCACCGCAGGGGCCGCCTGGACAGCAGCGGAGGCCGGCCAGAAGTGCGGCGAGGGAAGGCGGCCGACCGGGACTCTCTCTTTCTCTGTTTTTTCTTTTTATTATTACTAGGACAAATGCCCGTACGTTGCAACGGATGTGTGGTTACTTATTTAACTTCCAACTTGATATTTATATTTAACTAACACATCGTGCACTACGGGAGGCGCGTGCTTTGCCGAGTGTCAGTTGCACTCGGCAAAGGCATTTCGACAAACCTCCTTCCGGTAAAGTCGTGCTTTGTCGAGTGCTGGAACACGGACACTCGGCAAATATTTAACGCCGTCCATCCAATAACGCCGTCTTTTAAAAAAAACAATTTCTTTGCTGAGTGCAACACTCGGCAAAGAATTGCCGATTTTCTTTGCCGAGTGCAACACATATGTGTTTCAATTCGGTTTTAAATCGGCTGCGCTTTACTCTAACTTGTACAAACATGAAAAGTTTTAGAAATCCAAATGTTTTAATGTGTCATGCATTTCATCAATTCATTTTGTGGTTGAGCCCTGATAACACACACATCCAATTACATAGCAAAATACTTATTTTAATAAAAACTGAGACATCTAGTGCTGCTACCCATTATTTTTAATTAAAGAAATAATTAAAAACAGTGCTATACCTAGATTATCAAACCTAGAAACTAAAATAAGAAGAATTGTTTAGTCGGAGATTGCTGCAAAATTGGTCTTCATTGCCAACAGCTAAAGTATTGTTGGGCCAAGGACACAGCCGGCCCAATACCTTCAGGTCAATTGCCCAAACCACGTAAACCTAGACTCCACTACTATGCTCGACCTCCAGCTCCAGAATAGCGGCGGCGGCGGCTATGCCCGGTGCCCGGTGCTCGGCGTTGGCTGCGGATCCAAGACGGTGGCCCAGCACAGCTCTTCGGTTTTCCCCAAGCCCGGCTTCGAGGGGCAGCTTTGAGCGGAGGTGGCTGGCGACGTCGGCGGCTGCTGCTGTGGTGGATGTGGATTCGATATGTCGGCGTGGCGCCAAGAGGCGGCTTCGAGCAGATGCGGCAGGCGACGACCTCTTCGAGCAAAAGTAGCTGGCGGGAGCGGCAGCAGCTCGAATCAACGTGGAGTAAGCGACGAGGATTGATTGGTTTGGATTGAGAAATTGCTTGACTTGATTCCTCTTTGTTTTATATGGTGCACATGATCCTTTCCTTTCTGATTGGGTGTTTGGATCGAGCACGGGCGATGGGTATCAACTTCTCTGTCTTTTTTAAGATTTGATTCGGTCATGTTTTTTTGTTGGGATTGAACTCCTGGACATGCAGGACCGAACTCTCATGTGGCAAAATCCATATATGTTAACAAATTTGTGTTCGAATCAGTTTGATCTTGTCGTCCATACAGGTGGAAACCGAATTGATCTTCCTTTTTTTCGTCTACTGTCTCCAACTCTATGATGGTCCTGTCTATGATCGTATCCAACTTTGCTAGCGTATGGAGGCAAACGTACACGTAGAGGCCAGATGAAAAACGACCAGACGAAAAGAGATGGGAGAAATTTTGCCTCTTTATTATTATTAGGTATAGATTACCTGGCCCTGGGAAAAAAAACGGGGGTTGTTGTGGTTGAGGGAGGCCTTGATCGAGGGCCGCGAGAGCATGGCGGGTTCCTTGGCCGCGGGCCCAGCACGCATCGGGCGGTCCAGATTCGATCCAACGGCGGGGAGCACACTGTAGCTGTACTGTGGCTCTACAAAGAGTGATACTATGTGCGCTGTGGCCTCGCAGCTAGCACGCAGGGTGCCAGCTGGCCGCATATGCCCTGCTTCGTACGGTGCTAGGGTTTTTACTCCCTGCCTCTCACTATAATTTCCTGTAGTTTATTTGCAGTGATTCTCACGATTCTAGCCAGCATCTATCCTCTCTGGGGGTCTGGCTTTCTCGCAAAAAAAAAAAAAAAAAAAAAAAAAAACTCTAGGGCTGGCTGGCTAGTTTCAAACCCAACCATGCATATTGTCGACCACGACTACTCGACTAGTAGTAGGTATGCATATGTGTTGAAAAAAATGGCTTTAACTAGCTAGCTAGGTCACGTCACACACGCGTTGTTAGTTCCTACCATCCTCGGTTCATGAGGACAGCTACAAAGATTATTAGTATTAATTAGCACTTACGTGCACGCATGTCTCTATACTTAGTATTTAGTATATAATTAGCTTATTTGCTATTGAAGATTATATTCAGTATTTATCATTATCATCAGAATCACATGCATCATCAACCTGTGCTGGGCTGCTTGCTTTCTCATGCATGCATGCATGCATGCAGTGGAAAGATAAGAAACACTGTGGCACTAGCACTGTGCACTAGTACTTCTCGTTCTGAACAGCTAGCGCGTCTGCTCAGCCTGCACCTAATAATAATGAAGAATAGGTTGTTTATTATGTGTCGTCCCACTTTCGAATATTATGCAGCATATATATACGATTTCAACTTTGCGCAGCTTAAACAACCCCAAAAAATAATTGACCAGACAACGACAAAACTATCTTTAGTACTATATAATTCATGCTGGGGCAAAAAATAAAAATTAAAGGCCCTTTTGTTTTAGTAATTTAACAAGCAGACATAGTTATAGAGAATATTAAAGAGAGAGAGAGAGCAAAAAGGCATTATGAAACAGCTTACTTTTGTCCGTATGTGTACCTTGATTCCAAAAAATCTCGATCGGTATTTCAAACTACTCCGTAGATTTCTATTGTTATTTGTACTCAGCACGATAAGGTATATACACTCTTTTATTTTGCTACTGTCGTCTATATTTATATGCAAACAATATTAGTGATTGCTCGTATAGACGTATGGACACTTTTCTCCACTGACATCCTGGTAGCTAGTTAGCTAGGCTATCTAGGTTTCCCATCATGTCAGGAACGGACACTGTACACACACCCGCACACTGAAAAGTGAACACACACTACTCTCTGTGCATACAAAAGCCATACCACTACCTGCTGTACGTGCTGCCTGTCTAGCAGCATCAGATCACACGTCATCCGACCGGCTACACAAACAGCTAGTGCATCATTTGGTGCTTAGCTTAATCGCATGGCCTGCATCTGTATATATATAATTAATTAATTAAGCGTGTAAGTGCGCATCATATATGTCGTGTCCTATATATAGCAGCTTGATTAGTCTAAAAAATATATATATAGCAGCTTGATTTGCTTGACCATATTAGCTCATATGATGACGTCAAATCAGAGCTAGTGCTTCCTAAAGCTTGTCACAGGGACCCTAAATTATTAGTCCAACTTGCATGGCACTGGCACTAGCAGCAGCTCGTACGTAGGATGGAGAATCCAACGACCCGCGTTAACTACACGTCTGGTATTAATTAATACTAGCTGCTCCTCACTCCATGAGCCATGGCGAAATATACATTTATTTTGTATTATTATTAAGAATAAGAATATTATGCAATGAAAAATAGTATAAAATTATTTGTCATAATGACGAATCTAATAATTAATGGCAATTCATCTTTTGTAATTAATATGCACATAAAATTTTAGATATCGATACAGACAATAAAACTAGAAAAGAATAACTTATTAGAACAAATTTGGATTCATGTACTGGCAGTAAATAGTATATATATTTCATCATCTCGTGTGTAGGCCGGATGGGCTGGTCGCAGTATAATCTTATGATGCTATGCATTGTTTTCAAAGGAAAAAAAAAGGTAGTTCTTATAGCTAAATGTTTCTTGGCCCGACAATCTGACGAATAATTAAGTCCAGCTAAGATCTGAGAACTCTGTTCGTCGATCTATTTTCCCCAGTCGATCTTGTCGATGGAACGTTGCAGTTAATTGATTCCTAGGTTTTTCCACTACCCAAGGCCGGAGCGAGTAATGCTTTAGGTACCAGACATTGTACACCTATATATATTTACCACGAAGAAACCAAACTTATTCGTCTGTTGCAAGCATGAATTGATGTTCTAATAGAACTAAGAACTAATGTTCATTGGACCTGTATGAGTACGTAGCTAGCTAGAAATATTTGTTTTTTACAGTCAGGTGCATATATGTGAGCTTTAATTTAATTTATACCAAGATCTTGGTCAGTATACGATGACCACCATACAATTATTCACCGCATGCTTTATAGATCGAGCTGATACGACTACGAGAGTACTGCCCTAGCTGCAAGAAGCAAATGTATATTTCTAGCTACAAAGATTGAATAAAGAAAAAAGCTAATTAAAGTAAACTTTTGGGGCGCACGAATGCATCACACAAGTAGCTAGTCCAAAACAAAATATAGTGTCCTAATACTGCGGACATGGATCCTATGGGTATATAAATCGATGAAGCAAACAACACGACGTATGAGTAGGTGTCAAACACTCAAACTAACCAAGCATGTCTGGCAGTATGTTAAAAAAATCATATAATATATATTTATATACACATGCACGTACATCATCTCCCATTCAGAACGTGTATAAAAAACAGCTATTAAGGAAGATAGTTTTGAATCCTTAATCGCTGTGTGATGTTCAACTATATTCAACTGACACAAAAAGAGTAAAGATGAAAAGTAGAAAGGCAAGATTTACAAATTAAACGATCTTCGTTCAAAATATACCTTGCTTGGAGTAGCTGTTCTATCCATGGATCCACACAACACGCTAACATGCATGGTGTGTGCAAGCTATCTAGCATAAGATAAGGAAAAAATGTGAAGTTATGCACGCGCCTAGGAATATTAATATATAGAGGAAAGTGAAAACCAATTTGTCTAGAATATAATTGTATATTTTGCAAGTTAAACGAACATATGGTTTTAAAACAAAGGAAAACTTGGACCAAATGCCAAATAGTTTAAATAAATATATTTTTGTTTGCAGCACAGTGCTTCGTCCTTAAGCATTTCCACACACACGAAATATATATATTAAGGAAAAGAAAACCTAACTACCTTTTTTTTAGTTTAAGTGCCAAAAACCAAGTCACTCATGTAAATAAGTATTTTAGTCCTTCATATAAACTTGTTAACTTTGGTGTCCGTCAATTTATAAGGTAAAATTTGTTTCTTTTTTGTCTAATCCATTTTTAGCTTTGCATAATACATTCATGTTCAATAGTTGGATCGTATCCTATCATCTTGCCCCACTCGGCTCCTACTAATCCCCTCTATGTTAGATATGCCGCCAACGACCATTGCCAGCTAACCTGACACTGGAAGGACATTGAGTAGGCACCACAACTCGATCTTTTCTCTAGTGGCAGATCAGCCGGCATGCCTTCATATTGATACCATAAAGCTAGAAGATCTAGATAAATTGACTCCATAGGCCAACTTCTATACACGCTTGTTAATTCCAGTAAGACTACCTACCCCACTCGGTGCTCATCGATCTATTAATCTTAGCTGTCAGATATGTCACCAACGGTCATTGCCAGCTAGCTTGAGGACGCTCTGGATGTTGGTTAGGCACTCCAACTCATCTTGTTTAGTGACAGTCCAGCAAGCATGCCTCCCTATCGTTACTGTAAAGCTAAAAGAAATAGGTAAATCCACACATAAGCCAACTTTTTATACAACCATGTTAATTCCAGTAAGACTCTTTGTCCCACTTGCCTCTTCTCTATCAATCCCAACGGTTAGATATGCCGACAATGCTCATTACCAGCAAACCCGACGGTGGTGGGACATTGAGTATATTAATAAGCGCCCTAACCAGATTTTTCCTAGTGGTAGTCCAACTAACATGCCTTCCTATTGATATTTTGAAGCTAGCAGATCCAGGTAAATCCACACCATAAGCCAGCTTCTATACATTGTTGTTAATTTTAGTAAAACCCAATGCCCCATGTATTCGTCTATTCTATTAATCCAACTAGCTGTCAGATACATCACCAACAGTTATTTCTAGCTAATTTGACGTTTGTAGAACATTGATTATTAAGTGCCTCAACCCGATCTCTCCTAGTGGTAGTCCAGCTAACATGTCTCCCTGTCGATATCCTAAAGCTAGCAGGATCCAGGTAAATTCACACCATAAGTCAGCTTCTATACACTCTTGTTAATTTTAGTAAGACTCCATTCCCCACTTGTCTTCTATTAATCCCGACCCGACTAGCTGTCAGATACATCACCAACGGTCATTGCCAGCTAACTCGCTGTCGGGACATTCATTAAGCACCCCAAACTTGATCTTTCCTAGTGGTAGTCCAGCTAACATGCCTCCCTGTTGATATATCCTAAAGGTAGTGGCCAGGTAAATCCACATCAACAACCTTAAATTCTACGACTACACTTAATTCCCATATCAAATTTTGATTCTTTCGTTGCCTCGAAAGTTTTGCAAAAATTAATTAAGTTAGATGTAGGCACCCATCTTTCAAGGAACGTTAATCAAGGGTCCTCACGCAAAGTTGCCTGGCCTACACCTTCATCTATCTGTTAAATCCATTGGATCGAGAAGTAATTCAATCATCACCACAGGAGCGTATCCTCTAGTATATTTATCTACTCGGATGATGTCTACAAATTAATACAAAACCACTTTTATACCCTCTTGTTAATTTCAGAAAGACTCCCTGCCCCGTTTGCTCTTCTGTTAGTCCCAACTAGCCGTTAGATACATCGCCAACGGCCATTTCCAGCTAACCTGACGCTGGCAGGACATTGATTAAGCACCGAAAACCTAATCGTTCCTAGTGGCAATCCAGTTAACATGGCTCCCTATTCATATCCTAAAGTTAGCACATCCAGGTAAATCCATGCCATAAGCATAAACCCATTCCATAAAGCCTTAAATTTTGTGACTACATTTAATTCCCAAATCAAATTTTGATTCTTTCGTGAAAGATTTGCAAGAATTAATTAAGTTGTATCCACCAGCTACCACCATCGCCTAAGGAACGTCGGTCAAGGGTCCTCAACCGAATTCGCCAGCCTCTATCTCTAGCTATCCCTATATCTCCATCTATCTGTTAAATCTATCAGATAGAGACGTAATTCAATCACCACCACAAAACCGTATCCTCGTATACTATTATTTTATTTGGACGACATCTCTAAATCAATACGGAAACCATTGTGCAGGATTCTTTGTGGGCGGTTTTTCTGCTTCTAGTATGGCTCCTTGGTGCACGGTTTGTGTGCATCTAGCAAGCTCAAAAACAAAAGAAAAAAAAAACCCGTAAAGGTGGCTTGACAACAACCTCCATCACCTTGAATGCTCCAAAGCCCCCACCAGGGCACGGCACTTTCAATTGCTGGCCATGGACCGGGACCACCACCCCCACCTCGCCCCTCCGGTTAGCTAGGGTTACTCGCGGTTAACCATCCTCTGGTTAGCAGCGTCTAGGGTTAGTTAGGGTTAGGGTTTGCTTTTCACATCCTCCGTTATAACGTGGCGTAGTAGTAGTAGTAGGATCATGTGTGGCCGCCCTGTGGGCGTGCCGCTATTCGATCGGTGGGTGTGGGCGGAGCAATAATAATAATAATAAATAATAATTATACTAGTAATTTAACAATTTTTAAAAAGAAAAAAAAAAGATAGTGGGGGATGGGTGGTGTGTCATGTGTGGCCGTATGGGATGGATGGAGGATGGGGGTGCGGATTGGGTGTGCGCATCGGCTTCCGCGCCGTCGCTGTGCTGCCTGTCGCTGGCTTTGCTTCGTGTGGGGGCGGGCGACCCGGCTGCCAGGGGGCCAGCTGTGACTGCATGTGGGCCCCGAGACGTAGCTTAGGGCATCCAGCGCGTACTGTGTATTGTTAAGGCCAGCGTCGTTTTCAGGGCTGGGGCCCGCGCCGAAATATAATAAAAAAGAAAACCCTCGCCCCTCCTCTCTCGCCTTCGCCAGCCAGTTCGCTCCCCTCTCTCTCTCTCTCGGCTCTCGCGTGAAATTCCCCTTTCCCCATTCGCGTCCGCAGGCAGCCAGCCCAGCCCTCGGCTCTCCGCTCCGCCGCCGCCCTATCCGCGCCGCTCCCGCCTTATTCCCCACCGCTGCCGGCGCCTGCTCGCCCGATTCCGCGCCCGCCCGCGCCGGATTTCACCTCCCGGTCGCGGATCTGGTCCGAGGCGCGCGGCGGGGAGGAGGAGGGAGCACGAAGAACCCGAGCGCGGGGTTGTTGCGACGGCGTCACCAGGCGACGCCGCGGGCGGCCGTGCCGAGAAGGAGTCCCCGGCCCTGCCCAGCCGCCAGCGTCCCCGCTCGCTTCCGATCCACGCCTTCCTGCTTTCCTTCCGGCACCAAGCCGTCCGCCGCGGTAACCCGTGTACAGCGGGGGGACACGGCCATCGGCGCAGCTAGTTCCACCACGCCCGACGCCTTCAGCGCGACGACAACAGCAAAGGCACCAGGTAAAAATCAATATTTTAATTCTTGGTGATGAGGTCGGGGTCGTCTTTGGCTTCAGAGAAGCCTTTTTCTGCTTAAGGACTTCCTAGATCGTTCTTGCTACGCGTACAAGGCCGGCTTTAGCTCTACTTTCGCTGTCCTAGTGCCGCCTCCTTATCTCCCACCTTCTTATTTTGCACACTCTAGATGCGTTACTGTGCCTGCACGGAAGCCGTGACCACCTATATTTCATGTCCCGAAAAACGCGGGCTTTACTTGGATTCTTGCAGAAACGAGTGGCCAAACCCTGTCACAGTTAGCTCTGCAGCCTTGCTGGCATAGACATGCATGGAAGTTAATCATGTTTTATCTATCTCTGCCTTGTTTGGTAATTTGACGTTGCGTTTTGTTTTTGTATCTATATGTATATAGTCGTCTGGCCGTCAGCTAGCTGGGAATGAATTAATTGGAGGTACAGGTTGTATTCATTTCTTCCCTTTGTTTTCGATGTCTATATTAACTCCATATATATGGCTCGTTATGCTGTCTTCTATTCCATGAACGAACTAAGATGTATGGTCTGCGTTATGTTGGGATTTACACAATCAAGCCTGCTAGTTCCTTACTGCTGTTGTACGTCGTTCTTTGTTTCAGCGTACTAGCTATCTCTTTCTGCAGTCTCGACGAAACATGATGTGTACGATAAGTCATGCAAAGCTTGCTGTTTTTTCAGGGCTGTGTGAGGTGCTTGCTTCGGTTATAAGTCCACAAGACTAAAGCGACAAAGTTGTGCTGCGCACGGTCTGCTGCTTCTAGCAAATGGAAACGTCGACTCTTGCTCGTAGAAGTAGAGCTGTGGACGAACTACGGCGTCTGTCTACAATTGCTGAATCTGATGACACACCAGCTGCTCTTGCTCGTAGAGCTAGAGCAGTGGAGGAACTACGGCGCCTCTCTACAGTCGCTGAATCTGATGACACACCAGCAGAGCGTCTATCTACAGTTGCTGAATCTGGTGACACGCCAGCGGAGCAGGAATGCAGCCACTTCTCCCTGAGGTAATCATTTTCTATATCCACTAGATGTCTGCATTTCTTCATTGACTGCCGTTCAACGTTGCATACTGTACGTATCTATCTAGCAGTGTAGCACTGTTTAGTGGGTACTGTGTGAGCATGGTTAATTAAGCATACTTACTATACAGTAGTCATTTGTTGTATGCAAGCATGATACATTGGCATTATTGTGACAACAACTGATCAACGACCAGGTGAGCATGGTATATCATCTTTCTGCCCTATATATACAGTCATATGTTGTCTGCAAGAATGATACAGGCTTGTTGCATGTAAGGAGTGAGGTGGTCAACTAAAGCAGAATGACATGTTTAATTTTTATATTGTTTTTTAGATTTTTTTCAATCATTTAATAAAGTGTTTAGACATTCCAGAGTTAATGTTATCTATTCCCTTTGTTAGCCTTTCGTTTTGGTAATGATTACAAGAAATCTTTCATCCTCCTTATTTATGGTTAATATGCCAGCTAGCTGTTGCGCGCCTCACTAATATATTTCTCTCACTAAAGTGTAAGTCACTTTTTTCACAGAAGGTTTCAATTAGTCTTTTATATTATGTTTATAACACAAGCAACTGGATTTGCATATGTTGTTTCTTCCTTTGATGGATAGATCTGGCATGATGGTCTAGTACATTTATATATGCTCCGCACAAGTACTTTTTGTAGTTGACATTAGTATTGTCCTAAAAGGAGTGCATACTTCAAATAAAGTTACATATAGAATTTTGTATGTATTGAAATGGTTTACTTTGGTCTCTATACTTTAAAATTGGTCATTGGTGAACCCATGGTTTCAAATGCGAGGCTGAGTGCTGGGTCCACCTGAATGCCTAGGCGACAAGGCGAGCTGGGTATATATGCCTGAGCGTGTAGGCAACACCTATGAAACATGGATTGAATCCATATTCTTCTGATAACTATCTTTATATGCTTTTGTGCGCTCAATTTGAAAATGCCTGACGTTATACTTGATGATTTTAGCCATATAGTTCTTCCTTTCTGTTTAATATACCAGCTAAGTAGAAATGAATGATGTAAATGTTTCTTTCTTTATTACACGTTCACAAAGCGAGAGGCCAAAATGAGATCCATGAGTGGAACTGAGAATTGCTTTTGGATATTGATCATTTCTTTTTATCTAGAGCAAATATTTGATGATTTGTCTATGATGATATCATAAGTCTTATTAATGATTGATGCTTTTGTCAGGGGTTATGTTGCTATGCTTCAGAAGAAGGATCCGAAACTTTGCTCTCATATTTTCCATAACCAGCCACAATATGATGAGCACCATGATAATTCATCCCCAGTTTTGGCGTCAAAGTATCATCGATGGGACTGTTCAAAATGTCTTGACAGAGTGAAAGTTTCAAGCCATAGACCTACATCTGAAAATGTTTCTATGCATCAGGATGTAATGAATGATGGCTGCTCTATTTCAATTGTCCGGATTCGGCCAAGTGTTGATTCCAGAAGACTGTTTTCTTGCACACAGCAATCATCTGATCGATTGACCCTTTCAAAGACTGCCCAAGAATGCAATTCGAAATGCAGTTCTCCTGGCAACAAAGCAATTACTGCGATGAATGTTCCAGTAGCTGAAGAAAATGTTCCAGAGGCACTCGTGGAAAGAAGTGTTCCAGTGACAGAAGGTATGGCTGAGCATGTTGAGTTCTTAATGTATTCTTTTCACTGTATACAATCAGCTAATATGACAGTATTTTCTCAGATTTACAGGCCTCTCCCAATAATATTGATGTCTCAGCAAATGTCTTGAATGTTGTCTCAAAGGATGCCAGCGATTTACCAGATGATGTTCAAATTATATCAGCCATTGAAGAAAATGGCACACAGAATCCACGCAGTCCAAAATCTAATGTGGCGCCAAATGAAGATGAGAATAAAATAGCTCAAGATATTCCTAATGATGACCCCAATGAGTCTAATGTTTGTAAACCAGTATCTGGGCACAAAGGCAAATCTGGGCACAAAAGAAACAAGGTCTGCAACAAGGGTCCACGCCGAGCATCGTTAAAAAGAAAAGTTGGATCTGATGCCAAGAAGAAAAGGAAGAAATCCACTGAACTGCCTGATACTTCAGATGCCAAATCTTGTCAAAGAAAGCGAAAGAAGATGAGGCTGTTATCTGAACTCATTGGCGCTGACCAGGTAGGGGTTTCTGCAGATGCTGTTCCAGTGGACCCTTCAAACAGTGTTGACATCTGTGAGGGTCGTAAAAGAAAAATGCACCTTGAGGTTGGAAAAGATAATGACACTCCTAATCAGGAAGTGGATGAAATTCAGTCAGGAGCTATCAAGAACAAGGCAAAACACTCAGTAGACAAGATAGACGATGGTTCCTCTCTAATGAACTGGCTGAAAAGCACCCATAAGAAAGTTAGAACAGAGAAAAAAGACTCAGAACACAAGAACCTTGAATCCTCTGCTGTTTCAAGCTCTTACCCAGGTATTGTTGCTGCTAATGATATGCATCATGATTTTCTACCCTCAGTTGGGGACGTGGGCCAAGAAAAGGAGCCATCTACTACCAGTGCCAAGCATGGGAATGGAAATGCACAGAATGACAACCTGGAGCAGAATATGCAGAAGGTGGATGACCTGTACCAAAATGAATCCAGGAACTTGAAACAGAGCTTCTTCTCAAATGAAAAATCAACAATTTTGCTAAAGAGAAAGGTACTGTCCACTTCAGTTCCTCGTGACGAAAACATTAGGAACAGTACTATAAAGAGAGATATGCTCAGGTCAGTTGATTTGCCTCAAATGGAACCTGAAGGCTCTGTACAGAGATGTTTGGAAAAGGTATGATTAAAGAAAAAATCTTACTGAATAGATAAATAGATTATTACATTCATTTACCCGTTTTACCTACTTTTGCTGACCTGATGAATTGAGGACCTCTGTCCAGTATAGGATTTTTAATCCCCTTAATATTTGTGCATTTGTGTCTATGCCACTTTGCTCCCATGCCATCCATGCTTGCTGTTGTGTACACCACTAGAATTTTTTTGGCACTTTTTCTGACATTTGAGTTCACAAGTTTGCACGCAAGCCCCAAATGACATACACTTTCTTTATAAACTATTATGATATATTATTTTTACAATGGTGCAAGCAATGGGAATTCCGAACTGAAAATTTACTCTGCCTCAACAAATATTGTACCCTCTTCTACCCTGATCTGGATTTGCGGATATTATGAAATATTCACTTTTCTTCGTTACCACAGGTTTCTGTTGATAAACAGAAGATCCAGAATGTGCCTGGCCGCAAGAAGAATATACCAAAGAATAAGAAGAAAGGAAAGCCGGAGGTTCACGAGAAACAGAATGTGATAGATGACATCCCCATGGACGTTGTTGAACTTCTTGCTAGAAATCAGCATGAGAGACAGTTGATGACTGACACCAATTCTATGGAAAACTGTCATACTCAACCCAAGGTAGCTCAAGTTGATCGTGCTGAATTAGCAGCCAAGGATTGTCCCATCAAGGCTTCAAATGAGTTAGACACTAATTTCCAGAAGTCTTCGACATCAGAAAGGAAGAAGTCGTCCTTACAGGATAATGCATCATCCAGCACACAGGCTGCCAACGTGAATCTGCAGGATTTACATACTCAGAAGTCATCACAGTGTCATGCAGCATCCAGCACCAGCACTGAGGTTCCAAATGGTCATCCTCCAGAATTACAAATGCAGAATTCGCTTCAGGTTCATGCATTACCCATCACACAGTCCTTCAATGCATACCCTTCAAAATTACCTGTCCTTGACATATTGGAGTGTACCCAGGAACAACAGACACAATTTCACAGGGACGAAGAAGTCACCATTGCATGTACTTCACCTATATTTCCACATCATCAACATATTGCTGAAGCTCCTGCTCGGAGCTGGAGGAGTAATGGGGAAAAGAAATTATTGTGGGATTCTTTCAAGACAGCTTCAAGGAATTCACCAACATCATCATATGGTTTTCAATTTGGAAACAGACTTCAAGAAGTTGATTCAGCTCCCATTCATGCATATGGAGCTTCTAGTAATTATGCAGCTCACCAGCAAGTAATTGTGGCTGTAGATCAGCCGAGAAGTGTTCCAAGCACAGCATTGACTATGGAGGCTGCTAGGTTGTACGATCAAAGGATTCCTGGACAGTCAGGCCTTTACCCAAAAGAGCCTATGCCTGCAACACATCTTCTGAGATTGATGGACTCATCAACAACTCCAGGCTTCACAAACTACCAAAGAGCTGATAGGCGCCAGATGGAACTTCAAGCACAAACTCTTGGCTCACAATATACACAGCATGATCAGTATAATGCATCGCCGCGCACATCATATGGAAGCCACATAATCGAAGAGGTTCCACTGACGCTGCAAGACTTATCTCGGCGTCAGGTCCAGCAAAACATGCGCAGGCCTTTGCGCCCTCATCCTCGAGTTGGCGTGCTTGGTTCGTTGCTGCAGCAGGATATTGCAAACTGGTCTGAAAACTGTGGGCCACAGTCTGGATATGGACTAGGTGTTTCTAAAGGGATGACATCACTTGATATGAACAGGAAAGGAAACTACGAGACCTTGAACTCAGGAATGCTCTCAGCAGGATGGGATGCCCTGCAGTTGGGTTCTGTTACATCTGTTGCCAATCCAGAGTACCAAGTGCCAAGGTATGGTACAGGTGAACCTTCTACCAGTGGCAATGGGAAAGCAGTTCATCCGTTGGATAAGCTTGTGAGAAAAGATATCTGTGTGACTAACAGAAACCCAGCTGAGTTTACTGTAGTCAGTGACAAGAATAAGTATATGAGAAGCATTTGATTCTGAGGCAGGGAGGAGTGTTGACATTTTAGATTGTGATACATTTCACCTTTTCAGTGCCAAGCAGTCATCATTGGCAGAGGATGGCTTTGTTGAATCTTCTGCTAGGTAAAAGACCCCTCTGTCTCCCCTCTTATTATTTCTATTTATTAACGGAGTCACTTAGATGAAACTTGAATAATCTCTTACTTTAGATGGATGGTGCGTGCAGGCTCTTTGTAAGACATTGATGGATGGTTTCCTGGACGCAGATCAGCAGCTTCCATAGCCAGGTGCAGCCTCCAATGTATTGTTGCAAATGTTTTATACATAAGAGAAGAACTGATGTCGGGTTGCCATGGAAAACCCCTATAAACTTATATCTTGTAGATAGGCAAATGTACAAGAGAAGCATGTGAGGCTGTGGCCATAGTAATGTTTTTTTTTTTTTTTTTTTTTTTTTGTAATCCTGTCCCAGAACAGTATGGAATTCTACAGCTCAAAATTTATCCCAAAAGAATGGCCCATATAGGTGGGAGATTTAATGTACTATCAGCTTTACTGTACTCTCTGTCATGTGGTTGAGCTATGTGTATGCTAGGTCAACTCGTTCTGGCTAGCATGAGACTGCCCTGATGAAGGCTTATTAAAAGCATGGCCGAATCTTATTTGAAATCTTTTTATTGGGTTTTGTCCAAACAGGCTAGATGTTGGTGCTAGTTGTTGTCGGACAGTGGGGCCTGCATTTCTTCCGTGGTTCGGTGGCTGGCTGAATGAAGCAGCAGTTTGTGATGGCTGCGCTGCACTGGTGACTGGTGACTGGTGGTAGGTGGCTGAGGATCTCTGGGGAAAGTTTCCGCAGGTGTTGCCGATGTGGTGACCGAGTGGCAGATGTGTTGCAGGTTGATGTGCAGTTGCTTGCACAGCTGGAATTCAGAAGTCAGGCCTTGTTTAGTTTCTCCAACTTCTCCCGAATATTTCTAGATTCTCCGTCACATCAATCTTTAGCTACATGTATGGAGCATTAAATGTAGGTAAAAAAATTAACTAATTGTACTTTTAGTATGTACATGTCGAGACAAATCTTTCGAGTCTACTTAGTCCATGTTTGAACAAAGTTTGTCAAATAACAACGAAAGTGCTACAGTGCCAATTCCAAATATTTCCCCAAACTAAACAAGGCCTGTTGTCGAGCGACATAAATAGAGTACTCCCTCCGTCACTTTTTAACTGTTGTCCAGAAAATGTGTCTGTGAGCGAAACACAGATTTTTAGAGACAGTTATTTAGGGACGGAGCGAGTAGGGTGTAATGTGACTCCTGCAATGCGAGCTTGCATGTCCATTTCGTACTGGTTTACTGTATGTGACAACATGGTTTTTTTTTTTTTTTTGGCAATGTATTGGTTTTGTTTCCGCAAACTCAAATGTGTGATGGGTCGTTTGTGGACTCACGCGCCGCCATCGGTGAATAATATGATCCAGGATTAAGTTTCCTAATCATCACCGATGGACCTAAAGGTGTTGTTGACGCATGAGAACAGGAGTGGCGGAGGAGCCGACCAACGCAGGAGTGGTCTAAATCAGCGGCAGCCGCAATAAGTCATGCCGAACAGAGCTATATATGCTCCTTTTATTTTTATTTTGTACGGGCATCTCCAACAATACCACCTAAAACACAACTTCTACTTCTTTATTTAGGCAGTGGCCTATTCTCAGGCTACACTTATATTTTACTTTCAACTCAAGCAATAAACGATGTCTCTTGAATTCGTTTGTGTAGTCAATGATATCCTCTTCCTCGAGGCCACAGACAAACTTCGACATGGAACTGAGTCGCCACTGGGGGAGTGGCCGCCGTGTAGGACAGGGGAGTCGGTGTGGAGTAGGGTGTTGAGGAGCGTCAGTGTTGGGGAGGTTGGCCCGCGCCGAGGAGATATTCGTGCTGGGGACGCCGACCTATCCCGGGACCGCCTGACTCATGAGTATTTGTAGCTCAAGAACATGGTCCTTTCGACAACAGATTCCCAAACCAAGCATTTCAGGGAATCCAGTGACTCAGCAAGCGCAGTTGCCTTTACCTTTTTGAAATAATTATGGTCGGCTCTCTCATCTCATAGTTATTAGACAGGCCGACGAGTAGTGCTACTTTTTTTTCCCCCGGATGAAGCGAACTACGGATAGTATTCGGACTGAGAGTCTGTACGTATGTTCAGAAAACAGCTCTGCGCATGCAGATGTTTCAATTCAAAGGCAGAAATAAACCAGCAGAAAAGGGCGCATGACGACGTTGGAGATCCGGAAGGAGCTGATCGAGGAGCGAGGTGGTGGACATGTATCGCCGCCTCTGGCGCCTATCGGGAAGCAATGGATGATAGATCAGATAGCCTCCAGGCCCAAACGCTCTCCATGCATAGACGCATACAAGTTGGCACATACAGTACAGTATGCAGTGGAGACCGAGGAGTCGAGGACCTAGGCACCGGCCTAGCTAGCCCTGAGAGAGAGAGAGAGGGAGAACGAGATGTACTCCGTACGTACGTACGCATCCATGGAGGTGGAGCCAGTGACATCGACGACCAGACACATGGCCCACTTGAGCTATACCTGCGGTGCACGTGTACGTACAGGTGCTCCTTCTGTCTTCCATTTTTAATTTCTTTCCCATCTCTAAACACGTACTACTACTAGAGCCTACCGGCGGCGGCGGCGGACTCCGGCACATCGGCGTATGGCCCGCGTGTGTGACGGTGATGTGAGAGATCGAGCTACTAGTACAGTACTCTATAGTATGCGCAGTGGCGTCACGGGCACCACACGGGGCTGTGAGCCTGTCGCCTGTCGTCTGTCCCAGACTGACAGAGTCCCACGGCGCAAGCAAGCTGCTGCAGTGCAGGGTGATCCGATGCTTGTTTGGAAGACTGGTTTTAGACGGGCAGGAACTGAAAAATACCATTGTAAATTACACATCTGTAAAATTATACGGGCAGAACTGGAAAATACTGTTTGGATGGTCTAATAATGCTTAAAATACTGTAAAATAATCCGATGCTCAAGTGGATGATCCGTATGATCTGATGCTTGTACCAGTCATTGCATGCATACGAACTTTTCATATATTTTGTAGTATATATATATATATGTGTCACGTTTAGTTTGTCCCACAGAGAAATCTAGATGATGATCCACAGCGGCGGAGCCAAGGCCCGGCCACCCTGCGCGGATGGCCGGGCTCCCCGGCTGGCTGCTGTATGCACATACTTGTATGTTGGCTATTCATGCGTACACACAAATACACAAACATTTGATCAGTGTTTAGCTACATACATATATAGATGCTAGTTCCTCCCATATATTCTTATCGGTGTTTTAGTTTATAATAATTTGGCTGTCTAATTTACTTATACTCCCTGTCTCTGAATAACTGTCTCTAAAAATCTGTGTTTTCCTCACGGACACGCTTTCCGGACGACAATTAAAAAGGGACGAAGGGGTACTCCGTATGTTATATAATTATTTGCACTACCTTTCCTAGCATTGCAAATGTTAGGGTCTATTTGCTTCGGGTACACAAAGTATTTTTTTTCAACTTCTCCTATCAAATAGGTGTTGATGAGACATCCTCTCCCGAAGAAGCTTTTCTCTTAGATGCACAGTTCTTTGGTTGAAGCTTAAAATAGGGGCTTCGGCGTTTCTACCCTTGTTTTAGAACCTATTTGTGAGTTTACCCTCGTTTTTTAAACTTTGTGATTTTACCCCTGCTTTTTTTAAACGAAGGTTGACTTTACCCCTGGTCTGTTAAGGCAATGTAACGGTGTTAACTTTCTCACAAAAGGACAATGTTGCCCATTCATTTTTACCCCTATTTCATCATGTTCTTTGTATTTTTACTCCTATTTTCAGTCAACACTTTGATAATTTTGTACAGAATTTTTAGAAAAAATCGGCAGCATTTCAGCTAACACTCCACATAAACATAATTTAATATCAAATTCGGCAGCATTTCAGCTAAGAATCCACATAAACACAATTTAATATCACACAAGTATTATATATGAACTAGATCCATGTAATATGTCATGATAGTATCACAGTACAAACCAACATAAAAATCCAAATGACATGTCAAACACTAACGTATTGGTCTAAATGACATGTCCAACAAAAGTGGAGAGCTACTAGTGAGTTCTCTAGGCAACTAGTAGTGAGCTACATGTCAAGCATCGAAACCAAGCAAAGTAGCAAGTCTCCCAGTAGTTGCTCCTCTTCCCCTCCTTCCTCGTCCCCTTCCTGTAGTGCTTTCACTTTATAAGGAAAAGAGCAGAATTATATTAGTAAATTTACTATAATATATACTAAAGAGAAAAAAAATGTTTCCTTGTCTTACTTTGTCTTATTGTTGGCCTGTGCTGGCCCTGTTGCCCTTGCCCTTGCCCTTTCCCTTGCTGTAGCACTTGTACTTCATAAGAACAAGAGTAAAAAACAAGTTAACATAGGTCGCAATGCTATAATTGCTAGAAAAAAAGTAGCAGACAACATGCATGAACCACATACATTGTCTCATTGTTGTCCTCTCCTGAATCCCTTCCTCTTCCCCTTCCCCTTCCTCTTCCCCTTCCCCTTCTCCTTCCCCTTCCAGTATCACTTGCAGTAGCACTTGCACTAGCACTTAATGTTTGTTAGAGAAAAATGTTAGTACTAATAAATATGAATAATTAGGATAAATAAATGAAATTGGGCAGCAATACATGTATTACTCACATTGGGTCATTGCTTCCTTGTCCTGATCCATCTTGTGGTGTTGATTGCCTCCTCTTTTGACTAGCTGTAGGACCTCCTTGGCAAGTCTTGGCTGTATGGCCTAGTTCATTGCATTCAGAACACACCTTTCTTTTCTTGCTAGTGCTAACTTCATCAAATGGCTTGATCCTAGATTTTCTTGGCCTACCAGGTTTCCTTCTCAATTTGGGTTTGTTGATTTTGTAGCCTAAGTCAACTTTGGACCACTAATCTTTGGATGTCATTGGATTAAATTTACTTGCATATGCCTTTCTATACCTATCAATAGAGAAGTATTCATGTACAAATTCATCCATCTGTACCTCCCTACTGATCTTAGCAATGAAAGCCAACGCGTGGCTGCATGGTTTTCCAGTCACTTGCCAAGCCCGACAACTACAATTCTTTTCCTCCAAGTTGACTGCATGTCTAAATCTATTCACAGTTACTTCAGCTTTCACAGCCTCACAAATTAGAACCTCATGATCTTTGATAGTCTTTGTTTTAGCATTCAAATCATTGATAATAGCTGGGATTATAATGCCTGACATACCACTAGCAATCTTGGACCTCGAAATAAACTTCTCAATGATCATTTGTCTAATATGGTCAAGCATTTCTACAATCTGGAAGTTCTTAGTTTTTGATACCCAACTATTAAAAGATTCAGAGAGGTTGTTGTTGATGTAATCTACCTTGCAGTCTTCACTGAATTTGCTTCGACTCCACACATATGGATGGTGATCGTCCAACCATTCAATGGCTTTAGGATCCTTCTCCTCTATTTTCCCAATAAAGTAGTTGAACTTTGAAATTGTGAAGCTCTTGGCGGCACACCACATATTCTTGCCATAAAGATCACCACTATAACTTTTCTTCATGTTCTTCCACAAGTGCCACATGTACCAGCGGTCATATTTTACCTTGCACCCAACATATTTCTTGCTTGTAGATGCAAAAAAAAGTCCACTTGCAACCTTGTTCATCTCTCTTGCATATGGCCCTAAATCTTGTCTTGTCTTTTTGCACAGTATGAAATGCATGATCATGCAATATAGCATGATGTATCACTGCTAACTTGCACTGATCCACATCTGGGAACACCACATTTACATCAATACATGGATCATCAGCATCATAAGAAAACATGGGATGATCATACTCATCTTCCTCATCAACAATTTCACCATCAGGATTAAACTCAGTGTCAGAGTCAGACCAAGCATCATCAGAGCCAGATGATGCAGCCAAATCGGTGTCGTAGCTGTTATCACTTAGTACGTCTTCATCAGCAATCTCAGAAGCACTATCTTTGGTGCCAACTCTCTTTTTTTAGTGGATATTGTCTTTTTTTTAGATGGGGTTGTGGCTGTTTTATTTGTGGCTGTAGCATTTGTGGCTCTCTCAATGGTGCCTTCCTCAATTAGGAGCACACTAGCCCTCACAGTAGGGTGAAACCTTCTCTTTGTTGGAGAAAATTGCAATGCTCCCTCAAAATCATTTATCTGAGCATTGATACGTGAAAGGATCAAGATGCCCAAGAGGGGGGGTGAATTGGGCTTCTCTAAAACTTCTTGCAATAATAAAACCTATCAAAGCCTCAATTAACCCCCTAGTGCCTAGAAGTGTGATTCTATTTAATCTACCGCACAAAAGACCAAGTCTAAGCCACTCCTACTCTAGCAAAGCAATTCAATATAGAATGAACAACAAGAGTAATGCGGAATTGAATTGCTTGAAAGTAAATGCGTAAGTAAAAGAGTAGAGATGACTCGATGATCTTTTTACCGAGGTATCGAGGTGTCGGCACATCCCCCTAGTCCTCGTTGGAGCACCCGCGCAAGGGTATCGCTCCCCCTTGATCCGCGCAAGGATCAAGTGCTCACTACGAGCTGATTCTTCGCCACTCCGGCCCGGTGAATCGCTCGCTACCGGTCACAACTTGGCTTGGGTCATCCACAATGCCTCCGGATGATCACCAAGCTCTCCGATTGCCACCAAGCCATCTAGGTGATGCCGATCACCAAGAGTAACAAGCTATAACTCTCACTTGACCAACACAAGGCCAAAGAGATGGATGGATGCACACTTGCTACTCAATTCTCACTAGGAGGTGTCTAATTCTCACAATTAGCAAATCACTCAACCTCACTAGGGCTCTTGCACTCACTCACACTCACAAGGTGTTTCTCAGCAGATGGAAGTGGCAAGAACACTCAAATGGATGGAGGGAAGGAAGTATATATACCCCCCAACCCGACCATCCAAAAACATGACAAGACAGGGTTTCTGCGGGGGCATCGGACGCTCCGATGCCTAGCATCAGACGCGCCGATGACCACACCCAACGGTCGACTGTACCCTCTTGTCAGACAAGTTTATGGAGCATCGGACGCTGGGGAGCGTCCGATGCCCCTGCATCGGACGCGTCCGATGCCAAAAGGACCTCTCTGGAACCTCTCTGCATGGCCATCGGACGCTGCCCCTCAACGTCCGATGCCAGCGTCCGATGCCTTCCACAGTTCACTGCCAAGTGAACAGTGACACCGGATCATCCGATGTGGCACCATCGGAGCCTCCGATGCCACGCACCAGACCAAACCCTAAGTCGGTGTGGGCATCGGAGCCACTGATGCCCACTCAACCAGCGTCTGATGCCCGTAACTAGGGCAAGATCAACTCGGATCGCAACGCGGTCTTAACGACTTTTGTTCCTCTCGACATAAGGCATCTCTCTGAGCTACCTAGGGCTATGAAATAACAAGTGTGCACCACACCTACCTCAATAGACTCATCTAGGTCAAGCTACTGATTCACACCCCTCTTTATAGTATGGCCAAAGGGAAAACAAAGACCTAAGACTACCTAAGTGTCCTCCAACACCATGCGACACTTAGCCTAGCCTACCACCATCTTCGTCGACCATCCTTTGAAAACCGAAACGATTTCCATCGCCAGGGGACATGAACTCCATATGCCTGTATCGTCGCCATTACCGTGACCTAACTTATCCCTGTTTCTGCAAAACACACGTTAGTCACAGTAATCTTGTGTTTCATCCAATCACCGAAACCCACTAGGGGCCAAGATGCGTTCAATCTCCCCCCTTTTGGTGATTGATGACAACACGAGATCGAGTATAGAGAGAAGAGGTTTTCAAGTCATGACATGTATGAACTTGCAATGAATAAGAGAAAATGATTAGGGCAAGTTCATACATATCATGCCAACATCCTGCACTCAACAAGTTAGAATGAATAGCAAGTGCAAGAGTAAAGAGCTCGAATACATGACAAATGAGAATTGAGCGCAAGTAAATGAGCCAAACGAAATGACATGTCATATATGATAACATAGTGAGCACATACATGTCATCAAGGTCCATAACACAAGTATATCACATAAACATGCACAAAAGATGCGATAAGCAAAGAGCGTATGAGAATATAACAAATCATAAGACTCGAAAACCCTCTCACATCGCTCCCCCTATCGCTATACTCGGCCACTCTCCCCCTTTGGCATCAAGCGCCAAACTAAGCGTCGGAGGGCGAAGGTGGTGCAGACGAGTCAGGTGTCGTCTCCGGAGTCCTCTGAGTGAACTCGAACTGCTGAAGGAGGGCCTCAGAGTCGGAGGATGAGTCGCCGGTAGCCTGCTGACCCTCTGTAGCTGGAAGCTGCGGAGAAGCGGTCTGGGTCGGCTCGGACTGCTGGACCGGCTCGGTCTGCTCTGCCTGCTCTGAAGCTGTCACAGTCTCTGTAGCAGTGTCAAGCTGAGTAGTGGAGTGCGGAAGCTCATGAATCAGAGGTAACTCAGCCTGCACGGTCGTCGTGGTCTCGGACTGGACGGGCTCTGTCCGCTCTGAGGACGCTACTGAACTCGGAAAAGTCTCGGTAGTGGAAGTGACTGGAGTTGTAGACGTCCGGACTGGGTCCTGCAGATCTGGCGTAGGGAACCCAGTGAGCTCGCTGAAAGTGGCCGACAGGTCTCGAGTCACAGAGGTCGTCGTAGCGTAGAGAGACTCTGTCGGCCTAGGCGTGAAACCTGTCCGCAGCGGACTGAAAAGCGGGGCCCCGCCTGGAGGAGTAGTGAAACTCGTAAACTGCGAGGAGCTGGGGCCCGGGAACTGCTGCTGCTGCGGACCAAACTGCGGCTGCGGCTGAGGAGGGACTGGTGGCTGCCACTGAAGCTGCTGAGGAGGGGGCTGCTGCCACTGCCACTGAGGAGGACCGCTGGCTAATCGCTCCATGAAGCTCAACGTCTGCTGCTGTAAAGCCATCATCTGACGCTATAGTGCATCAGACCTCTCCTGCGCCTGCTGCTGTGCCAACCTCTGCTGCTCCTGGGCAAGCCGCTGGACGTCCTGGGTCACCATCCTCTACTGCTCCTCCATCCGTGCTAGAATAGCAAGGAGTGCTGGATCGGAGGAAGCAGTACCGCTGGTCCCAGCCTGGGAGTCGTGTGCACGCGGCTGGTAGCGAGGCGGGAGCTGGTAATCCTCATCTGAGCTGTCGGTGGGATCCGAGACTACGTGGGGGTCACCACCCTCGAGATCTGCAAGCTCCTGCTCTGCGAGGGCCTGAACTGCCTCGTCCTGCTCCTGAGCTGACTCGGGCACCTCAGGTCTCTGGCGTGAGGAAGACGGTGCCTGCTGCTCCTGCTGCCTGCGGTCTCGGCCGTATCCCAATAACTGACTCATGTTATACTCCAGGAATACGGTCGCAGAACTGGTGAGTGACTGACTGAGGCGGGTACCAGTGGTGGCAGCGACCTTCCAAAGAATGTAGGAAATCCAATGAGCATATGGAAGCTGCCGGCGAGCCTTAATGCCCTCTGCTACAGTGTCCTCGATCTCACACAGGATCACGTCCCAAACGTCAAACTCCTGCTGCCTGACCATATACGCAAGTAACCATAGCTGCAGCCTGGAAAGACCCTCTCCGAAGCCCACCCTGGGAAGCAAGGTCCGCCTGAGGATCGCGTTGAGGATCCGAGCCGTAGGGGTAAGGTCCCTAGGGGTGCGACTCGAACCCTCGCCGAACGGCTCTGTGAAGCACGGGCGAACCAGGTCTGTCGAAGGCTGTGCACCACCGTGAGGACGACGGGGTGGCTCCGTCCGGTCGTAGCACAAGTCGTGGATCCGGGTCTGTGATCGTGTCAATCCAAACCAAACCCGGATCTCGGACGAGAACAGTCTGTAGTGGTCCCCCTCAAGTGCGAACTCAATAGTCTCTCGGTCTAGGTGTACCCACAACGAAGCATAAAACTGAAAGACCCAGTCCTCGACATATGAGCCAGACCGCCCCAGAAGGTCTACTACACCAGGTAAGTAAGTGAGGATGGGGCGAATCTGCTCTCCTGTTGCGTCCACAACTGCCTCCAGTGAACAAACACGCTGGGGTCGCAAAGAAATCCCGGCGTTCCTGTAACCCTGGTAGAAATCCTCCTGTAGCACAGTATAGAACGACGGACCAGCCTGCTGCTGTCTCTCCCGCGGGAACCACTGCTCGACTGGGACGAGCCTGAGTGTCTAGATCTGTGAGCAAGTGGCGCCCCTGAGGTCCAGTCGCGAGATCGGCGGAGGAGCACGCCTCGACGGAGCACGTGCTCCCCGCAGAGGGACGTCGGGCCGGGGTGGCACCGCTGTCCGGCGACGGGTGGACCGGCGTCGGGGAACCTGCTCCTCTGCCTCTACCTCTGGAGTCGCTGCCTCGGCTGCCTCGGCCGCTGCCTGGCCCTGTGCTGAACTCTGGGGCTCGACCCCTGGTGAAGTGAACGTCGTCCGACGACCGGCAGCCATAAGCGTGCCAGTCGGAGAGTGGTGAAACCGCTCAACCTCCTCAACTGCTCTGCGCTGGTCGGGGGACAACTGGTCCTCAATCCTGAGTCCGCCCGAACTGCCTCCCTGCTCGGCTCTCGCTGCTGCATCGGCCACTGCCTGGGCCTGAGCTGCCTCTCGCTCCTGACGAGTGCGCTTCCGGCACACTATGAGCTTCCCTTTCCTAGGCCTCTGACCGGAAGGGGGACGACAGGGAGGAGAGTCGTCAGGGCCACCACCAACGTTCTTGCAGTGCGGCATAGCTGACAAGAACGGGAAACTGAGGCGGAAAGAGCAACTGCCACTGAAAGAGCTACTGACCCTGACAACCCAACGGACCAACGGAACCCTGACACTGATCGGCTGCCGCTGTCACTCATGAGGCTTGGCCTCGATCCTTACCCGCGGGCTTGGCCCCGGGTTAACTGACACTGCCAACTAACCGAGCTGCCAACTGTCACAGACCCTGACTCGCTGCGAGAAAGATAGGATATATATAAGCATATATAGTCTAAAGATAAGCGAGACCTATGGAAGCAAAGCAATTGGAGAAGAGAGTGAATGGCTTCGCTACCTGACGATCTGACGAAACGACACAAGCAAGAGGTGAGAGCTGACGTTCCGGGATCCACACGACACACCGAGGGGTCTGCAAAGAGTTCGGGTGAAAATGGGTGTCAAAACTTGATGAACGACCATTGGGACAATACGTCGAGCACCTTATGGGCAAGGGTTATGGAGGAGGGTGGTGATGCTCACTGGGAAGAGTCGGCCGGCCGAAGGGAGAGCACCGGAGACGGAGTGAGGTGCTCGGTGACGAAAGGCAGAACTCCGGCGAGATTTCGTGAAGCACGGTCGTGGCTCCGACTGGGCTTGGGCGGGGCTCCAGCGAGCGCGCGAGCGCGGGGAAGGCGCGGGCGTGAAGCAACTGCGGCGGCCGGCAAGGACACGGTGGCCAGCGGCGGGGCGGGTGGGTGGGGCTCAGGCGAGGGCGCACGGTGGAGCTAGGGTTTGGACGGAGTCGGTGCTGTCGCAGTGGTTCGGGCAGAGCACGAGTAGGCGCGAGGAGGAAGACGGAGGGAGGTATGATATGTGGGACCCGGTTGTCAATGAATAGAACTCAACGCGCCGCGCAAAGGAGCATCGAACGCTCCGATGCCTGTCCAGAGAGTTCCAGAATGACCGAAATTGCATCGGATGCTTCCGGTGCCATGGCATCGGATGCTGGGGAGCGTCCGATGGGGCATCGGAGCCTCCGTTGAGGACACATCGGATGCAGGCAAAGCACTGTTCCAGCCGGGGCAGTCTACAGTGCAGGCATCGGACGCTGGGCTAGCTTCCGATGCAGCATACGATGCTGCTTCCGATGCAACATTTAGGGCAGATCTGAAGGTCTCCGTTGCGGCTCCCTCTCCCAACTAAGTTCCAACTCAAATAAGATCCAGATAAACACTAGTTGGAACCGAGTATGAGCATCCTCGCATAAACCCTCAATTTTACAAATATTTTGCCATAGGCTACATATCATTTTTAGGTAAAATAGGCGATAAATCCCGAGGAGACAACATGTGGCCACCAAAACTAGGGGACTTAACCATTAGGAGCCTCAAATGCTCCCCCTAGCGGTGGACGAACACAGCGGTTGCTCAAAACAAAACCGAAAAGAAACGACAAAACAACAACCATGCATATGTAATGCAATACGGAATTTGAATCTAGGTTGCTTGTCAAGTTTGCTCATGGGTAAGCTTCTTCATACGCTTTTTAGGGCGGTTATCTTAACCACGTCTGACAAGCCTATGAGCATAGCATAATTAAAACATGGCATATGATACAATGCAATGCAAACACAACCCCCTTTCACCTTTTGACAAAGTTACTTAGATCAAGCACATTAAGCTCACTTCACAATCTACAAAGAGTGTTTTCATCTAGGGGTTTTGTGAAGATATCCGCCAATTGATCTTCGGTTCTAACTCCCTCTAAGGATATATCTTTCTTTGAAACATGATCTCTAAGGAAGTGATGGCGAATATCTATATGCTTTGTGCGAGAGTGTTGAACCGGGTTGTTGGCAAGCTTAACCGCGCTCTCATTGTCACACAACAAAGGTACACTTTCTAGAACTACACCATAGTCTAAAAGGGTTTGTTTCATGTAAAGGATTTGTGCACAACAAGCACCCGCGGCTATGTATTCCGCCTCAACGGTAGACAAGGCCACACTATTTTGCTTCTTTGAACTCCATGACACTAGTGATCTCCCAAGCAAATGGCACCCTCCGGATGTGCTTTTTCTATCTACTTTGCAACCCGCGTAATCCGAATCGGAATACCCAACGAGTTGGAAGTTAGCTCCTTTGGGATACCAAAGGCCAAAGCTTGGGGTGTGCTTTAGGTACCTAAGGATTCTTTTCACCGCTACAAGATGTGATTCCCTAGGGTCGGCTTGAAACCGAGCACACATGCACACACTAAACGTGATGTCGGGCCTAGATGCGGTCAAATATAACAAACTACCAATCATAGAGCGGTAGAGAGTTTGGTCAACCGGGTTACCTCCCACATCTAGGTCGAGATGTCCATTTGTTGGCATTGGAGTCTTGATAGGCTTGCAATCATCCATGTTGAAGCGCTTGAGGAGGTCTTTTGTATACTTCTCTTGAGATATGAAAGTCCCCTCCTTCAATTGCTTGACTTGGAAGCCTAGGAAGAATGTGAGCTCTCCAATCATGGACATTTCGAACTCCTTCGACATCAAGTCACCAAATTCCTTGCAATAGGCTTCATTTGTTGACCCGAAGATGATATCATCAACGTAGACTTGACAAATGAAGATCTCTCCATCAAGCTTCTTGGTGAATAGTGTGGTGTCAACCATCCCAATGGTGAAGCCTTTCTCAATGAGGAAGTCCCGGAGGCGCTCGTACCATGCTCTTGGGGCTTGCTTGAGCCCATATAGCGCCTTGGACAACCTATAAACATGATTAGGATATCTAGGGTCTTCAAAACTGGGAGGTTGATCAACATAGACTAGTTCATTTATGAAGCCATTTAAAAATGCACTTTTCACATCCATTTGATATAATTTAATGTCATGATGTGATGCATATGCAAGGAGGATACGAATGGCTTTGAGTCTTGCAACCAGTGCAAAGGTCTCTCCAAAATCCAAACCTTCAACTTGAGAGAACCCCTTTGCCACTAGCCTTGCCTTGTTTCTAACAACCTTGCCTTGATCATCTTGTTTGTTCCTAAACACCCATTTGGTTCCAATGACTCTTGCGCCTTTGGGTCGCTCTTCAAGTGTCCAAACTTGGTTGCGGGTGAAGTTGTTCAATTCTTCATGCATAGCATTCACCCAATCCGGATCACCTAGAGCTTCATCTACAATGGTAGGCTCAACAAGAGACACAAAGAAGTGATGTTCAATAAATAAAGCAAGTTTTTGAGATCGAGTCATTACACCCCTTGTTGGACTCCCTATGATGAGATCTTGAGGATGAGCTTGTAGTAGAGGAGTAGTCCTTTGATCAACCACTTGAGGGGCCGCTTGTGGAGCATCAACATCTTGAGCTTGTACCACCATTTGATCATGGGAGACATGGGTATCTTCAAATGGATCTCTCCCTTCTTTGTCATCAACATGTGGTACATTGGATGATGATGGCTTGTCAATGACTTGCACATCATCATCATCTTTAGGCTTGATGGCTCCAACCGGCATGTTCTTCATGGCTTCCCTCAATGGTTCATCACCTACATCATCAAGATTTTCATGCTCTCCTTGAGAGCCATTAGATTCATCGAATTCCACATCATATGTTTCTTCTACCATCCCGGTGGCATGGTTGAATACTCGATATGCTTTGGACTTCAATGAGTAACCAACAAGAAAACCAATATCACATCGGCGTTGAAACTTCCCTAGGTGTTGGCGCTTCTTGTAGATGTAGCATTTGCACCCAAACACTCTAAAGAATGATACATCCGGCTTCTTGTTGTTGAGTAGCTCATAGGGGGTCTTGCCAAGGAGACGATGGGGGAACAACCGGTTTGATGCATAGCAAGCGGTGTTGATTGCTTCCGCCCAAAATCTTTCCGGTGTAGTGTACTCATCTAACATAGTCCTTGCTAGGGTGATTAGTGTTCGGTTCTTCCTCTCAACTACCCCATTTTGTTGTGGTGTGTAGGTTGCAGAGACTTAATGCTTGATCCCAACTTCATCACAATATTGCTCAATGTGGGAGTTGTCAAACTCTCTTCCATTGTCACTTCTTATCTTCTTGATCTTCAAGTCAAACTCATTTTGGGCTCTCTTGGCAAAATTCTTGAATGAAGGGGTTGCTTCGGATTTGTCATGAAGAAAGAATACCCAAGTGTATCTAGAGTAGTCATCAACAATCACTAGGCAATAGAGATTTCCACCCAAGCTAGCATATGTTGTTGGTCCAAATAGATCCATGTGAAGTAGCTCCAACTCTCTTGATGTTGACACAAAGGCTTTGGTTGGATGTGTATTAGCAACTTGCTTGCCGGCTTGACATGCACTACACAATTTGTCCTTCTCAAATTTGACATCCTTCAAGCCCCTAACCAAATCCTTCTTCAATAGCTTGTTGAGAGTGTTCATTCCAACATGTGCTAATCTTCTATGCCATAGCCAACCAAGTGATTGCTTAGTGAACAAGCATGTCTTCAAGTTGGCATCTTCGGAGGTGAAGTCCACTAGGTAGAGATTGTTGTATCTAAAGCCCTTGAATATCACTTGTGTATCATCTTTCTTGGTCACAACCACTTCCTTGTCGGTGAACAAACATTGAAAGCCAAAATCACATAATTGCCCAACGGATAGCAAGTTGAAGCTCAATGATGCAACTAGAAGCACATTGGAGATGGTATGATCATTTGATATAGCCACTTTGCCCAATCCCTTGACATTGCCCTTTGAGTTGTCACCAAATGTAATCTTTTCTTGGTCATTGACATTCTCTTCTAGTGAGGTGAACATCCGGGGATCACCGGTCATATGTTGTGTGCAACCATTATCAATCACCCAATGAGATCCACCGGTATTGTAGTTCACCTACACACACAAGAAATCAAGCTTGAGCTTTTGGGACCCAAACTTGTTGCGGTCCCTTAACCTTCTCAACTAGTGACTTAGCAACCCAAATTTGCTTTGGCCTACTCTTGTTAGGTGGCCCCATAAACATGACCTTCACTTTGCCACTAGAATCTTGTCTAAGCATGTAGTGAGCATTGAAAGCAAAGGGCCTAGCATGCTTGGGCAAGGGTGTGGGCTTTGGCTCTTCACAATCATGAGCAAAGTGACCTTCCTTTCCACATTCATAGCATCTTCCAATCTTCTTCTTCTTCGGCTTAGTGATGCTCTTGCGTTGCTTCATCTTCTCTTCAAGAAAGTCAATGCCATTTCTATTTGTCTTCATGACGGTGTTCATGAGAAGCTCACTTTGAAGACATTGACCCTTGGTGAAGTTCCTCAATCCGGTGGTGAGGTGTTCCTTTTCCCTCTTGAGCTTGTCATTCTCTTGTTGGAGCTCTAATTGAGATGGTGTCATCTTGTAGTCTCTCTCCATCTTCAATCTCTTGTTTTCTTCTTTTAGCATGTCAAGCTCAAGTGTCATGCTATACTCATCATCTTGGGTCTCAACAATGACTTGCTTTGTGGTTGCGAGCTTCTCTAGATCAACCTTGAGCTTTGCATTCTCATTCTTGATCTTGATGTAATCATCATAGTGATCGGCCACAACCACACTCTTGCCTTTGCCACTAGCTCTTTGCTCATCATGCTCACTAACCAAGTCCTCACAAGATGTTGCTATGTCACACTTAACAACAAGGTTAGGAGCATCATGTGTCTCATGTGAAAGCATATCATAAGAAATGGTGAGAGCATCATAGTCAACTTTCACTTGAGTGTATTGTTCTTTTAGCAAAGCATAACTAGTGGTAAAGTCACTATGCATCTTATCAAGTTTTTCATTTTTAGCTTTGAGCTCCTTGTTAGAGGACTTGAGCTCCTTGATAGTGGATGACATAGTTGCAAGTTCATCTTTTAGTTCATCATTAGCATGAATAGTATGATCACATTTCTCAACAAGAGATTCATTTTCATCAACAAGTTTTTCATTTTTAGCTCTAGTCTTTCTTATGATTTTAGAGTAGTCATTTAGCAATTTGACAAGTTCATCATAAGTGGGAGCCTCAAATTCACCATCACTATCACTATCACTTGAGTCATCATCATTTTGTACCTTCCGATCACCTTTAGCCATGAGGCATAGGTGTGTAGATGATGGTGGTGGTGGTGGTGTAGAGGAGCCAATGACTAGAGCGGCCACCTTCTCCTTCTCATCATCACTATCTTCATTTGATGAGCCACCGGAGGAGTCAATGTCGGTGAGCCAATCACCAACAATGTAAGCCTTCCCACCTTTCTTATGGTATTGCTTCTTCTTCTTGCCATCCTTCTTGTAGTAAGGCTTTTCATCCTTCTTCTCATCTTCACTTGATGAGTCATACTTCTTGCCCTTGTTCTTGTTCTTGTAGCTCTCTTTCTTGGGCTTGGTGCATTGATGAGCAAGATGGCCAAGCTCACCGCAATTGTAGCAATCCATTTCGGAGATTGGCCTCCTCTTGCTACTTGTGAAGAACTTCTTCTTTCTTGAGTCAAAGTTGACTCCATTCTTGTGAAGCTTCTTCAACATCTTGGTGGTTCTTCTCACCATGAGAGCAATGTTGGAATCATCTTCTTCATCACTTGAACTCTCATGATGCACCACAATAGCCTTGGACTTGCCCTTCTTGTCATGGCTAGCTTTGAAGGCCAAGTCCTTCTTCTTGTCGGTGGAGGAGCCACCACTTGGTGTGATGTGCATGTACATCTCATGCGCATTGATCTTTCCCAAGATTTGAGTTGGTGTAGCGGTGGAAAGATCACCTTGATGTAGCACCATCACGATGTGTCCATACTTCTCAATTGGAAGGACACAAAGAATCTTCCTCACAACATCGGATGGTTGCATTTGTGTGAGGCCAAGTCCATTGAGTTCTTCTACAAGAACATTCAAGCGTGAGTACATTTCATTTGCACTTTCATTAGCATGCATATCAAAAGAATGAAGTTTTTGCATAACTAAATGATATCTCTCCTCACGCTCACTCTTGGTTCCCTCGTGGAGAGCACAAATGTTTTCCCATAGATCATGGGCATCCTTGTGGTTCCGGACGCGGTTAAACACATCCTTGCAAATGCCTCTAAAAAGAATGTTTTTGGCCTTTGCATTCCACTTCTCGTTTTCTTCCTCATGTGGCGTGAGACTAGTGCCCTCCTTGGGTTTGGGGAACCCGGTTATGGCGGCATTGCGGCATTTCACATCAACCGCTTCTAGGTATGACTCCATATGGATTTTCCAATATGGAAAGTCGTCTCCCTCGAACATGGGAGGTGGTCCATCACCTCCGGACATCTTAACTCTAGGCGGTTAAGCCTAAATCGAGAGCATGAGGCTCCGATATTGTCTTTTTTTAGATGGGGTTGTGGCTGTTTTATTTGTGGCTGTAGCATTTGTGGCTCTCTCAATGGTGTCTTCCTCAATTAGGAGCACACTAGCCCTCACAGTAGGGTGAAACCTTCTCTTTGTTCGAGAAAATTGCTATGCTCCCTCAAAATCATTTATCTGAGCATTGATACGTGAAAGGATCAAGATGCCCAAGAGGGGGGGTGAATTGGGCTTCTCTAAAACTTCTTGCAATAATAAAACCTATCAAGCCTCAATTAACCCCCTAGTGCCTAGAAGTGTGATTCTATTTAATCTACCGCACAAAAGACCAAGTCTAAGCCACTCCTACTCTAGCAAAGCAATTCAATATAGAATGAACAACAAGAGTAATGCGGAATTGAATTGCTTGAAAGTAAATGCGTAAGTAAAAGAGTAGAGATGACTCGACGATCTTTTTACCGAGGTATCGAGGTGTCGGCACACCCCCTAGTCCTCGTTGGAGCACCCGCGCAAGGGTATCGCTCCCCCTTGATCCGCGCAAGGATCAAGTGCTCACTACGAGCTGATTCTTCGCCACTCCGGCCCGGTGAATCCCTCCGTTCTAAAATAAGTGTCACTAGAAATCCGTGTTTCCCTCACAGATACGCTCTCCGGACGACACTTATTCTGGAACGGACAGAGTATATGCGATATGTATACATCACTCCTTACTGATCAAGTCAGGCAGTCAGTCAGTCAAATTAAACACGCATGAATCACACCTAGCCCATCCTTCGTTCAGGCATGCACAAGTGATGTGGGCTGATGGCGAGGCGGCGGGCGGCGCGCGAGTTCTTCAGATCGAGCGGCGGCGCTCAGCGCCGCTGACGCAACCTCGCTCGGGCGGCGGATGCGCTCTCGTCTACCGGCCTGAGAGCTAACGGGTCCCGCCTCGGTCGCTGAATCCGAGGAGGGTGCTGCGCGGGTGGTTGGTGCGGCCGCCGGCAGCCTGACTCGCACGCGGCAGCGGGGATCCGATCCGAGAGATCGAGCTCTGTCTGTTTTGCTTTTGCTTGCCGCTGCTTGCGTTGCGTTGCGTGCGGGCCGTGCGCGGGTGGGGAAAGAAGCCCACCACAACACAACTCTGCAGTTCGTGGGCTGCTGTCGCGTCTAGCAAGCAGGGCCGAAAGAAGCGGGCGCGAAAGGAAACACAACTCGGTCAGGCTTAAAGCGTTCTGCTCTGCAGGTTCCTGGGCTGCTGTCCCGTCTAGCAAGCAGGGCCGGAAGAAGCGGGCGCGAAAGGAAGAAACCAGGCCGACGGAGCTGCGCTGTGGGCCACTGGATCTTACCACTTTAGCAGGCCGACGAAAACAGAGGAAGGGGGAAAACAAAACAAAAAAAAGAAGATTCTTCTTCTACGTGATTGAGTTTTAATCACTTTTTAAGGGGTTCTTTTTTCAATTTACTCAAGTAATAGGAACTATCTATCACACTTTTATCAATGGGTTTCTAAAGTATAATGTAAACCTCTTCCAGTTCTTTGATATTCATATATATATATATATTATTTTTTTTAAAAAAAGATCCTTTTAAATCTTGTCTTAAATGATCATTCTAAAACATTTTCAATTTTTTTTTCCAAAGTCGAAACACAATGTTTTTTGAACTACAATTAGAAACATGTTTCCTTACTTTTTCCAAAGTCGAAACACAATGTTTTGAGAGTATTAACCTCTGCTTCTGCAACTTCAGCCACGTGAAAAGCACCACTATAGTTGATCTTTCAGGCACTTCTGAGTAGTATGTATAAGAAAAACCGATCAATTCATCGATGACATATTTGAGGATACCTTTTATGCTCATTATTTCTCTTTAGTTATATTCATCCTTTTCATCACTCATGCATGTTTGCCATACAAGTATACAACATATGCAGGCTAATGAGAATTCGCTAATGATGGCTTGTGTGCCTGTAAATCTTTTTATTTATGCAGTGCACCACACCAACGTAATGTGCGGCTTCAGATAAAAGTTGCCAACAATAAGGTTTACTATTTGACTAAGGATTTCATGTTGTCCATTTCACATATTTCATTTTGTCGACAAGTTCTGTTCTTTTTTTCAGTGGAAAAGGTAACTGAACTCTAAGTTCCATTCAAATTAAATGCTGGAGCTCACATAGAGGTTAGTGGCGTTCTCATTCAGCTTCCCATATTGCCACATGTAGCATAGAATTCCTCTTAGTTTTGGATGTGGCTTTTGTTCTATCAAATTGTGCTCTAATTATTTTGCTAGAACACTTGGAGATATTAATATGGGCTCAGCTCAGTGGTCCGGACAATGTAGTGACACAAGTGGCACCACTTAGCATGGTAACCTGGCTAAATAAACTTTGATACACTTCTTCTCTTTTAATGATCTAGAGATTGAACCATGTGACAAGAATTTTCCACACATTGACCTGTAGGTGCGTACTCTAGGACTCCAGGTCTCTTTATTCCTGTTTTAGGAAATGTGGGCCAAGGTGATCCTAAGTACCACTACACCCCTTGTCATTAACTTCAATGGTCAGTGGCTGGTTGCATTGTGAATGAACACTACATGTTTCAATTCAATAACAAACAATGTAGTGACCTGGAGAAAATTAAACCTAATTTCAGGTGCTTATGTAGACACAAAGTGCAATTGCTGCTAAGTTTTTGGTGCAACTATGAGTTGATGAATTTGGAAATGGATGCTTGAAATATGTATAGTGTAGACCAAGTAGTAGTTATTCTTTTCAGTTTTTGAGATATTTCATTTGATGGGAGGGGGTCGCTGAATTATTAGTAGACAATTTTTCCTTCGGATTAATAGAACGACTTGCTAGTAACTTTTTTTTTACAGAATCTTATGAACTTGTCTATGCTTGGCCTGCAACACATTATGCTCTTGGTAGCACAGTTTGGAGAGTTTGATGGCCACTCAAAAGAGAGGGTTTCATGCCAACACACCTGTTTTGAATTGTGACATGTGGTGAAGATTTTCTAGCTAACTTTTATAAAGGATCATTCAAATTCAACTATTCCATCAGGTCAGTAGTCATTGCTGGTTTCCAGATCTACCTAACAGTGTATAACAATAGCTCTTGTGCCATAATTGTTTTTGCTATGATCTTCTTTACCTTTTGCCAACGTGTCAGATATGCACATTTGATGTGGCTTACTATAGCCATACATATATGTGAAGTTCTCAAAGGTCTCAAAATCTAACATGAAGAGAATTTGATTAAACTTGAAGGAGCTTGACATATTAGGGTTGTTGTTACATGCTAACTGTGCTATAGGTTACATGTGCATCAAATACGTGTAGTGAGACAAGCTTTCATGATCCACCACAGCTTTCTGCTGGTCTCTTAGGCATCCTAGCTCCGTACACATGTAAGCAACTTGTGGATTACAAGCTTAAGAAGTGTCTTTCATGGACCAAATGTCATACTAATGGTACAAGTTGGATGGATAATTGTTTGCTACATGACTTCTTGGCAGTTGTTTGGTCACTGGGAATGGTTTTGTAGATGGGAGAAACAAAGAGAAAAAGGTGATTCGGTAGGCATGATTCCGTAGTTTAGATAAGTACCAACGTATCTAGGGCCACAATGCTTAAAAAAGTTAAGTTGTCTTTATGTATTACAAGTCCATGGTGTATGCTAAGAATGTGGGTGTTGCAGTCGTCCGGGAGATGACATGGAGGGAATCATCCTTTGAAGTTTTGATGTTGGATAGCTGTATAGTTATGTCAATTGAGGTGATTGCCTATTATTTTGTTCTCGTTGCAATTTGACTTGTCATAAGGATTGAATTTGGGTTAGTAAACACTATCTACATGAGCATAATAAAATTTTTATATGCTATAGGGATTGACTTCAAAACATAGCTTTGCAATTTTGTTATTCCGCTATAGGAAACTTTTACCATACATGTGCATGTGTATATATAATGTTTGGTACTTGGTGTCGTGGGAGCAACTTCCATCACATGTTTAGATATGAGTATGTCTTACCATAAGGCATAGACACATGTGTGCCACACATGCATGACCATTAGTTAGAGTAATACCTTATGTAAGCTTGATTAGCAAGAATTTATGCATATCTATCTCATCATTCTTAAGGAGTTATCTCATATTCCTAGGTCCTGAATCATGGTTCATTTTTATTGAATACGTAGGAGAGAGAGAGTTGTGTATCATTGCATTAAGATAGGAAAAACGGACCCGTACAAAAAAGCATCCCTCCACTCTGGCCCGAGCTGTGGGGGTGCTGAGTTACAACAAGGCCCAGATCACTAAAACACAAACACAAGGTAGGACCAAACCCACAACACGCAAACTGTCGACAACAACTAGGTTGTCACCACTTGTTGACCTAAAGCACCATGTTTTCATGCCGCTGTGAGACAACATAAATGGTTCTCATCATCAAAGGAGCGGAGCTAACAATTCAAGCTCGGGCTGGCTCCTTCAAATACACAAACATTCCTATGTTTCCACAGCAGCCATGCCCCTAGAATGATCAAAGGTTGAAACCTTTCTTCTTTTCTTTGAATACCCACTTAGCTGATTTTCTCCACTAGCCTATGATCTCTTGGTCTCTGTTGTCTCACACGCACCCCTAGAAACCTACTAGTGATAGAATTCTAAACAGAACTCGTGTGCAAAGACAAAGGAGGTTAATAGGTGATGAATGGTTTCTTCTGCTCGATCACACAATGGGTAAAGACTCTGATGCCACAAATTTTGTTTGGCCAATCGATCAGCTGTTCGACATTTGTTTTGAACTGCCAACTAGAGAAAAACTTTACAATTGGAGGGGTGCCGAGATTTCTAGATGTGCCACCATGGCTCAAAGGTGATCGACCCATTAAAGAAAGCCTGATATGCTGATATGGATGATAAATGTCCCGAGCTCTCACATCTCCAAGTGTGTGAGTTTTCGGTTGTGGTCAACAAGAAATCTTGTATGATGTCCCACAACTAAAAGTACTCAAATAGTCCAATCATCGACATACCTCCTTCTACATCCCTTGTTGGCCAACATTGCTCTTGAAAAGCTTCAGCCACCAACTATTTCAAAAAAAATTTGAGGCACTGCAAAGAAATCATTAGGTGCAATGCACTTGATGCAGCATCCAAAAAGCCACATGTCTGTCAAGAAAAAACATATTGTTTCCATTGCCCACATGAGAGATCAGGGCAATAGAAAAGATGACACCACGTTGGGATGAACTGGGATTTCAAGTCCCTCCCAGGATATGTTATTGTTTGTCTTTGTGAACCACAACCAGCGCATTTGTAGCTCCCAACTCATGTACTCGAGATTAAGGACACCTAGTCCCATGAGATTGATCAAGTGGACGTTGCACATTTTCCCAATCTACTAGACAACTTCTGCCATTGGTCTGCTTGTGACCCTTCCATAAGTATGATCTTCGAAGCTTGTTCATTGCCTTGATAAACCATTTGGGTGCTTTGATGGCAATGAGCACATAAATAGGAATCACATACAACACAAAATGAACCCAAGTAATCCCGTCAGTTGTGATCATGAGTGTTGCTTTCCATCCTAGCAACCTATCCCCAATCTTCTCTATCCAAGGAAGCAAGTCGGTCTTTCTCAACTTCTTGTCTGCAACTGGTAGACCCAAATATGTTCAAGGGAACTGAGCTGGTGTACAAGGCATATAAACTTATTGATGTTGTCCACCATCTTCTAATGGGAATAGCACAACTTTTATGAAGATTAGTTTCGAGACCTAAAGCTTCCCCAAATTTGCTAAGTGTTTCCATGGTCACACTCATTTCATCTTCTGTTGTTTTGATAAAAAGCACCACATCGTCAGCATACAATGAGATGCATGCATTGGCTCGCGTTGTGTCGAGAAAACAACGGTAGCAATCCAACTCCTCCCGCCTATTCGGGACATCCATAACCAAGATAAAAAAGCATGGGAGAAAGGGGATTCCCTTATCTTAGGTCACGTTGGTGCCTTATTTCCTCCCCAGGTTGATTGTTTACTAAAATCCATGTGGATTTCTGTTTGCAATCTTTACTCAGATGAGTAATCAAACTTGTTACAACAAAACATACATATATAGATCACAAAAAAGAATATGGCCAACAATGACAATACATAATTATATCTATTCATTATAATGTTCATATATATATTGTTGATATACCAGACAAAGAAAATGAGGATAAACATAAGATAATTAAGACATACAAATAGACACATTCATATAGAAACAACACATTGATTGTATTTTGTTGCAATGTTCTTGCAATGAAACTATGTGTACCCCTTATAGAGCAGTACTACACTTAACATCATATATTGCCTTCAACCAATCAACTAGGTTGACATGCATCACTGGATATTAAACCATAGATAAAAACTAGTCAATATTGTCCATGCCCATCCCCTGATTGTGAGGAAAGCCTCCTAGTTCATGACCATTACTGGTCGTTTGACACCGATGGTTGTGTGTCATAGAGGCTAACATTGTTGGTGCTAAAGCGTTGTCTTCTGGTGGTGCACCCTTGTCTACAAAAATACTTTTCTGCGTGGTTGGAGATCTCCACCAGTGTCCTTGTGGGGACAAAGTACGTGGATATACTATTCCATTCACTACTGCCAAATGCCTGTATACCACGAATGAAATTCCTATAGTTAGAATAATAAGTCAGATAAGAATACATATCATATCCATACTCTAAAGAATGGTGAAAAGAAATCATTGCACTAAAAATTAACATTGAAGATGTGGCAAAATTTTCCAAATCAATGCAAAAACAAAAGACCTGTGCCCGCCTGTAGTCCAAAACTTCACTGCATGTCTCCTTTCCTTAGGAACAACATTAGACATATGTGGTTGTTCCTCTATAAGCCTCATGGCCTCCATCTCATCCATTAGATAACCTTGCATCATTTCTATGTTGTCCATGGGTTCCGATGACATCCCAAAGTTATGATTCACAAGGGCACCGCTTGCCACAACATGTTGGTCGTTGCTCTGTGCCAACATCATCTCCACTACTAGGTCAACATATAAACTCATTACCTGGTTCTTCTCCTTACATGGGAACATTGCTTGGAGATCATCCACAAAGTCATTGTGCTTCTTGTTTGTGTCATTTGTGTAGGTTTTGTTGGTGATGTGACTATTAAGGAATGACTTGACCATATCGATCTCGGAGGAACTCCACACACCGTGGAAGTTGGGATCCATGAGGTGTGAGGGTTGAGTACTACACAAGAGGTTACTGTATGAACCACGATGTTGGGTTGGAGTGAATGTCAAGGACAAGGCTAAGCATTTATAGGCCTTGTAGCAAATCTTTTAGTACTGGTTTCAATTGATTGTACATCTAACTTTTATATTTAGTCAAACAATTATTTTTAATGATGATATTATTTATTAATGATATCTAGTCATGTGTATCCATATCTTGGAGATGCTATAATTTTATAATTGTAGTCCGGCTTTAGTCGTTAAAATCAAAGACTGAGATATTAATGACCAAGGATAAACGAGACCACATATCCAATTCTCGCAGGCCATGATGTGTAAGACATACATAGTAGCTACAAGCAGACCCTAGAGTTGACTTACGAGTATGTGGGGGACAAATATTGGTGCAGCCTAGATATTTTTCGATAGTGTGCTTGCCATGCTAATTGTTTGTCAAGGAATATATGCATGCACATCCATAACACCTATATGGATGTTCATAGGCCATACCACTATTCTCTAGCACACGGGTTGGAAGGAAACAAATGTCTAGATTTGCTACAATCAATTGATCGACCCCATCTTAGGTTATAAAGCATTGTGGCTGCCATGTTTAATCACTTGACTTTTAGCTCTCTGCAACCAAATCCCTTATCAATGTGTTTCCACTACTTAAATAAATGCGATTTTTTCGAAACCTATATCCATATCTTTCCTTGTGATATGGCATTTATCACTTTTGTTTTTGTTTGCTGTCAAAATATGCTATAATCTTAAGAGTTGGAGTAAACTTTTGACTTTTGTTTTTGTTTGGGTATTTTTCTCATTTATCAAGGAGTCATTCTAGCCTTCTAGGTGATTAAAGAGTGTACAATTTGCATTTTATTATCTCGATATTTGACATATATGCATAAGTCTGCTTTTTGTGCACTGTACCACATAAATAGTGTTGTGTGAAAGCTGAGGCAGAAATATTTTATAATAAATATATATTTTATCATAGACTCATCATGACAACGGCCACATTACTCAGCACATCTTTTTTTTTTTCAAATAGCTATAGGTTTACGCATTTGAGCATATATGAAACTAAATTAACCTGTACTGTATTCAGTATCCTTATTATTGTATATATCTTGCCATGTACGTAAACTGCTTTTGAATAGAATATACTTACATTTATCTGTGCTTGGAGCCTATTGTATTTACAAATGGTCATTTCTTCAATATGGCACTATACTCAAATACAGTGACGGAGCCAGGAAAAAATGGAAAAAATTATAGGTGGGGCGAATTTTAGCATAGAAATAAATCAAGAAGACACCGTGCACACAACGCACCGCATCCACATACTACAATCACACAAATCCTAGCAAAAATGTTGCAATCACACATTGTGGCAAAAAGTAGATAAGAAAACACATGATATTACCTCAAATTTGAAGATTGAACTGGTAGTTTGGTTAATTCAAATGGATGACGGAGCATGCAATGGATGCGGTGCATGCAAGCCCTGGTGCAAAATACAGGACCTCAAAGTAGATTGTGCAAAATACAAATAACTAACAATGGATGAACCTGTAGATTCCCATGATTGCAAAATACAAATAATTCTTTAAGTCTGCACAAAAATTACTTGTTAAATTGGTATAATACTATAAATTAAGATTCTCGTGAACTGATAAGATCGAAAAACAAGACCATATTTTTTTTTGCTGTTCTTGCCAATGCCACGTACTCCTAGTCCTGGAAACTCCTCTGCTTGAACCTCGCCTTCGGCCAAATCCAGATGTTGGCACAGACGGAGCTGCCGCCCCTGCCCTTCCGCGGCCATGGCCGGCCACAACGGCAGGTTGGTCACGCACCTCCTCCTCTCCTCTTCCCTCCATCGCTACCTCCTGGCTCCTGCGGCGAGCGGCCGCGCGCACCTGGACCGCGGCAACGACACATCGGCGCCCACGCCCAGCGGCTCGTGTTGCTCACAGCTCAAGAGCGTGGCGCAGTCCAAGCCGCAGTGCCTGTGCGCCGCGCTCGGCAGCGACGCCTCGTCCTCCACGCGCACCTGGGGCTGGGAGGCTGGGAACTGGCAGGCAGCAGCAGGCAGTCGGATGGGCGCAGCCGCGCCCGCGCTGGTGCCTGGCGGGCAGGGCGTAGGCAGCAGGGTCTGGCTAGCGCGTGGCGGCGGTCGGCCAGGGGCAAGGCGGGGCGGGCGGTGGCCGACGGCCGGCGAGGGCTGCAGGCGGCGCAGAGTCATGGCTCGATGCGGCGTGTGGCTCCGTGTCCGTGACCGTGAGGCTGAACCTGAGATGCCGATGGATGGAGTTGGGGAATTGGGAGAGGGAACCAAATTGGGCTTTAATTGGGCTAAAATAAAAAGGCCCAGTATGCAGTGTACTCTATTAGCCTTGCTCCGGAGGACAGGACATGGAGCTTCTGCTTGAGCCTCGCTGTCGCCATGGCCGCATAGCTCCGTGCTCGGGATTCAGGAAGAAGAAGGGGTCCGGGGGTCTAAAGCTACGGCGCCGGTAGCTGGGGCGGCCGCCCCAGCTCGCCCCTAGGGCAGCTCCGCACATATATAAAAGCATGACCTAGGACTCACTAACATGAAGATGGTGTTTACCTTTGGCGTACCGACAAATTAAATTTTAGCAAGTAATAGAGCTGATTTGCAAATATCTCCACTATTTGCATACATATTCTTGTATTTTCCTAGCAGAAGAACCATTTTTATTATAAACCTTTGACGAGAAGATGGTAAGATGGTGTTTACCTTTGGTGTACCGACAAATTAAATTTTAGCAAGTAATAGAGCTAATTTGCAAATATCTCCACTATTTGCATACATATTCTTGTATTTTTCTAGCAGAAGAACCATTTTTTATTATAAACCTTTGACGGGAAGATGGTATGTACCTTGGCTGTAGAGTACTACGATTGTCATAAAGACAATATGTACCTTTTGGAGAAAAAAACAACTATCCCATATAAGAAGATAAATTAATTCTAATAGAACTAACTAGGAATGCTAGCAGTAGATCCAGGGGATTCCACTTTGGATTCGGGATAAAACACATAGAGTATAGACTGGAGAAGGAGAGGGAAAAGGAGGTGCAGACCATCCAGGGTGAGCTCATCATCACAGATTCGTTGATAAAGATCTGCACACGGGCAACGACAGTCGGTGAAGGGAAGTCGTTGGCGTTAGTGAAGAGGATGCAGTTCCCACAGTGGTGCTTCCCGTCGCTGGCTGCTTACCCTCTCAGTTTGATCTAGGGTTTTGTCGATAGGATGTTGCGGCTCTGGTAAACCTCGTACCCTGAGCCGCCAGCCCCCACCTCTCTTTATAGTGCTGTGTGACAAGGGCCATAGCTAATATTGGGTTGGGCGCCCCTCTCGATCAGGGCGCAAGACAAGGACCAGGTTAGCCATTGGGCTAACCCGGAGAGAGATCAATCTAACGAATCCAAGTGTAGAAGCACCATAAACATATCATGCTAGCCACAAATAAATTTAGGAAATGACGCCAAGAATGTCACATCAGCTTGTCGTCTTCTAACAAAAAATGGCTTAGGGCTAATTTGGAAACTCCAATCTCTTCGGGATCCTAGACTTTTCCTAGGGTGGGTAATCCATGGGTATATTATTTATTTATCATCTTAGCTCTTAATAGGGTTTTTTCTATCCCTAGGTTTTGCTCCCGTTGCTTCCAAAAGAGCCCTTAGGGATCTTGGAATCTCATGTATTTGCATGTTAGTTTTGCATCCTTAACTTCTTTCTTCCCTCTGTTGGGCTAACTTGGTTGCTTTATTAATTTTGTCATTGACTTTATGTACACTCAATTGTAGCTTGAGAACTCATCTCTAGGTAAATTTAAAGGTGGAAAGTATGCTACCTTTATAAAAAAAGTAAAACGAAGTTGCAGCTCACTCCTTATCAAGGAATTATTCCAAAAATAGATGGTTATTCCAAATGAAAAATGCTTAGCAATTCAGTCTTAAGAAGCAACAATCCAATGAAAAAGATGGTACTACAAATCTAAACGATAATGATAATATTTACAGACGAAAGCTTTAGTATCGCTTCATAGAAGAGATAGCTCAGTAAAAAAATTGTTAGCAACTCATTTTTTTGAAGAAGGTAAGTTTCACATTTAAATGGCCACTTGCTATGTTTCTATGTTATAGCTAGGTCTATGGAAAACTAAGGAAACAAATCTTTCTCTTCTCTGGGTGATGAAGGTATTAACACAACCTCTATTTCCTTATGTCCTACAAAGATTTTGATACCTTTGGATGAAAAAACAACCTTTTTAAGTTTTCGTATTGCCAACTAATAAGATTAGGGCTCACTTAATGCATCGGTTAAATGAGAACTTGTGAGCATGACTCCCCCTCAAGCAGCTCTCCTTGGTCGCCGACGCTGTCCGACAAACATAGAGGAGTGGCCCATAGTGGCACTTAAAAAAGTCAGCTATCCACAGTGCCTCCCCCATCTCCATTCTCCAAGCTTTTACTGTCCTTCTTTGGCAACCAGCGAGCACTCTGGGGCCGAGGCATGTGCCACCGGCTTGATCCACCTCTTCCTTGTCTAGTTTCGTGTGTGTGTGGGGGGGGGGGCAATGTCGTGCCCACGTGGGCCATTGCCCGTGGCCGGCGCACCACCCCACCCTTCCCTCTTTTTCCTCACCAGCTAGGCTACACAACACACAATTATAGCAGCTTAGCCACATATTTTTCCTTTTTAAAATGTTTCTTGTGCTTAGTCTATCCTTGAGAAGCGTCCAAAAGAAAACCTTGTGTTTTGGCTGACAAAAGCAATTCCAGAGCCATCTGAAGGCCTAATGAACTTTTGCTTATGACCAATCGAAAGTTTATAAGTCCTTGAAGCTGAGAAGGTACCACAGATTGAAGCCTAACTGCCCTGCTGATGCGTTAGTGGAAAGTGATAATCGCTTATTGATTCAACATAGTGAAGCTGATTGAAGGCTTTGTTAAGGTAAGATGATGAACATATATGTAATTGGTTGTTGATGTCATTTACCATTTACCTCTATATTTGCGAGGGGCTTCTAGCCCAGAACATCCATCCACGTCACCCCTTTTTTTCAGACCGTCTGATCTTCGGTTCAATGGCCCAGATCGCCTGAATCCGATTCAGTCAGCAGCGAATTCTGCTGCTTATTGTTCTCTTACAACAACTTCCTCTTTGTAGTCCGGATTCTGCTCCAGAGCCAGGCCACCAAATATATACCGTGGATTCTGATTCTACTTCAAAAAAACGCTACCTCTTCTCCGTCCTTCCGTCTCGTACCAAACCGTGCGCCGCCGCCCACCTCCACGCCCCATCCACACCTGCGCCTCCCCTTCGTCTCCCTGTCTCCCGATATGCCAGCGCACCGGCTAGGCCCCAGCACGGCCGCGTCCAAGCCCCGTCCGCGGCCAGGCCGGCGGCGCCCCCGGTGCGCGGTGGGCAGCTGCGCGGACTCCGTACCATCGTCGTCCCCAGGCACGCCGCGGCTGCTGCGGCCACCACCGGGGCGGTTGGTGCCCCCGCCTCCCATGGCTCCTCCCGGTCATGGCTGCTTCGTTCTCGTGTGACTCTGTGTGCTTTGGTGCTACAGGAAACCCTAGCTACTGCACGGCGGGATCTGGTGCCTCCATGGCCAGATCCATCCATCCAACAGAGGTAGGCCTGCCGGGATGCCGTGGGGGAGGAGCAGGGTGGCCGCAGCCATGCCCCGCCCGCGCCGGTGGCCAACGGCGGGGGCAGCCTACCCCACGGCCGCGCGTCCCGCGGCGGCGGTGGCTAGCGTCCCCACGGGCTCCCCCAGCAACGGCGCCTCCAACGAGACCCTCGGCGGTGGGGATGGCCTACCACGGCTGCCTCCCGACAAGACGGCGGTCTGCGTCGCCCATCGTCCTCCTTGTCTCCTTGCCGTCCATCGCCCTCGACCTCCAATGCCCCATGGGCGGGGAAGGGTTGCCCCGACCGATGGCGTCGCGGGCTCCATGGCCGCTGGCCACCACCGCCCGGTACGCACAACCCTTCTCGTCTCTGCCTGCTCTGTGAAGCCCAACACCCAAACCCTAACTTTCCACTCTCATTTTCTATGCCTCGATTTACCCTCAGATTTAGTTTCCTCATACTCTAGGGTTTCTATAGACATATGGCGATAAAAGTCTGTGCTCAACAATTTGGAAATAATCAGCGTTGAATTACAAAATTGATGTGTCCAGTTGCAACATGGTCTTACAGTGTCTTGTTTATATGACATCTTATATTGTGCTATTATTTAGTGTTTCTAAATTTCAAACTGAAATTAATGCAAATTTCTAACCACTGCCAAAATAAGATTTTGGTAACGATGTGTTTACTAATGCAAGATTTTTTTTTTGCTCTTGCAGTGACTCAAAACTTGGACAATGCTTAGATGAGTTTATGATACTATTTCTAATTGGATTCATTTTTGTTTCTGCAACATGAGCAAGGCCATTAGTTATTGTGGTACCTTCTGCTGTTTGTATCAAATTTGGCACCATTGCAAATTTAGTTTTCTGGAGTCAGGGTATGTCCGGTATCAATTTCCTTCAATGCTCACTTAGGCAGGTAAATAGTTTTAGCGTATGTTCTTTATAAATTATAAATGTTACCATGCCACTTTACATTGATGAATTTGCTTCCTTTTAGTTTTTCCCTATTTATGTTCCCCATCTCTCATCATAGATTAGGAATTTCCTCAGCATGGTTTCAGACTTGCTTGCTATGTGTCCTCTTCCAGTACATAAATAGGCGGATGTCTATATTTGTCACACCCGGTTTTAAGAACAAAACCAGGTATACACCATATGTGAGCCCAGGAAGTCAAATCTCACATATAGCCACAAATAAAGGGTAATATCGAAAGACAATGCTCATATATAACGTATAAACACAAAGAACTTAACCTTAAGGAGCAGACAGCGGAAAGACACTCCGATCTTCAGATGGAGACACCAACTTCACAGGGAACAACTGACTGGTTGACCACAAGCCTAAGATATGCCTAGCACTTCCATCGGCCTTCTAGGAAACTCATCTGTGTCAACACCACGCTTCTGCTGCGCGACTCTGATGGAGACTGGGGTGTGGGGGAAAAGCAAGAGTGAGTCCATGTTGAACTCAACAAGTATAGCATTAAGTGATATAGATCCCAAGTCTCATGATCAATGTAACGTAAACAATGAATAGCATAAAATGGTAAATAATGAACATGTTAACCAACAAAAGTCATAATCTTAATGTAAAAGTCTTCAAGGCCGCTCGTGTCCTTGAGCAAGGCTGATATATCAGTTTAATAAACTTTGCGCAAAGGTGTACACTTTCACTGTGAGACGTGAATTGCCCTTTCGCCCGAGGTGATCAGCCTCTTAACTCACTTCCAAGGAAAGTCGGCAGGGTTCACGATGAAGCTTTTCAAAGGTTCGTCTAGCAAGTTAGGGCCGCTAGGTTTCATTAGTCAGTCTGGGTGATTCAACCAGTCACAGGGAATCCCCAGTCTGCTATCCCCCATTGGCGCCACAAGGGTAACCTCTAACAAGCTAGAAAAGGTCCTCATACTGAGCTAAAGCCAGAGCCATATAACCCCCATCAGTTGCACTGTAAAACCCGAAGGCACTTGTACAGATAATTTCTTAAGTTGCTAATAAGTCATTTTTATCATTCGATGCATACATTAATTAAGTAACATGATCATGATTGCGAAGAGAAAACTCGATTGCTATACTTGCCTTAACTCAAGATCCTTCTTCTGTTGACTTGTAGATTTCCAAAGATTGACTCTTGATCACGATCTCTGGATCACAAACTTCTTCTTGATTCACCAACGTACAACTCACCGACTGGACATACGATCACAGAACACCACGCAAACATCCAACACCAATCATGCAAAGCAAACATAGCCTATGATTAGAACAGTACATCAATCATAATAAAACAAAAATAAAACTTTGATAAAACAGAAGTACGTGTCGCTACGATCACAACGATATTTGGTTCACTGAAAACGGGGTTATGACGCGAAAGATACGGCCGAAACGGGGTTTTCTAAAGCCCTAAACTTGGCTGGCTAGGACCCTACAGCGATCTGGTCCAAAACAGGGTAACAGGGACATAAACGGATAGAGCACTAAATTATGAAGCTAACGCAAGTTGAACGGATCAAAACGGAGCTAAAACGTGAATTTTATAAGCATTTTAACTCAGTGGCAAACTTGTAAATAAGCTGAAACTTGTTTGAATTTAAACCAGATTTTAAATTGAATTTTAAACCAAATTTCAACCCTGCCAAGGACTGCGGGTTGATTTCACAAGAAACCGGGGTCTCTTTAGAAAAATACCCAGCGAAAGGGTACCGGCTATTTTGGGTCGTCCGATCCATCACGAACGGCCCCGATTAGACCCAGGGGCAAGGGAGCGGCGCTTTGGCCGGCGGGAACGCGAGACGCGGCGGTGGAAAGAGGCGCCCACGGCGGCGGCCATGGCCGAGGCCAAAGCTCTCGCCGGAGCTTACTGGGAAAGCCCTAGAGGCCACCAAATCCGACGGGGAAAGCATGGGGAGAAAGAGGAGGGCAAGGCGGAGCTCACCAGAGGGCTTTGGGAGGCCGGGGTTCGACGACGACGGCGAGCGGCCAAGAATGGCGGACGGCGGCGCCTGCTCCAAGGAAGGTTGCAATTAGGGCGATGCAAAGATGAATTGAACGGGGAAGAGGGTTCAGGGGCTCTTTTACCCCGACGCGAAGCTTGCCGGCGTGTCGAATTGGACAGCGCCGCGGCCAGACGACGAGGTGAGCTCGGCGGGCGATGGCGGAGGTCTGCGGTGGTTCCAGGCACTCGGGAGCGAATGGGTGCAGAGGCAAAATGACGGAGAGGGTAAGTGTGCGCGGGCGGTTGTCGTCTTGATGCCGAGAGAGGAGTGGGAGTGCCCACGATGCGGGGGGGGGGGGGGGGAGAGCGGCGAGGCAGTGCGCTGCAGCGGCGGTTGCTCGCACGGAGGTTCGAGCTGGAGCGGGGATTGGAGGAGGGGAGGCGCTGACACGCGGGACCCGGTTCTCAGCGAGAGGCGAGGGAGGAGGCGCTGCGGCTAGCGCTGCAGCTGGCATGGGCCGGCCCAGCAGCGAGGGCCGAGGGAGGCGGGGAGGAGCGACCGGTGGGCTGGCCCAGCACCGGAGAGGAGGGAAAGGAGAGGAAAAAGAAGAATGGGCCGGCAGGGAAGAAGCAGGCCACCGGGCTTGCAGGCCGAAAGGAAAAGAAGAGAGAGGAGGGAAAGAAAAAATCCTTTCCCTTTTTATTTTTCAGCACTTTTTAAATATCTCCAAAACCATTTGAATTCAAACCAAACTTTGAGAAAACCACTCATCACAGAACTAAAAAAAAATGCAGAGGCATGAATGCAACAACATGTCTCTAACTTGGTTTTAAATTTTGTGAAAATTATTTAATCCTAGATTAAATGCTCACTAAAAATCAAAATAAAACATTTTCACCTATTTTTAAATTTGGTAAATTTTAGGGTGTCACAAATCTACCCCCCTTAAGAGAATCTCGTCCCGAGATTCGGGAGAGACTTAGAGCACAGGAGAGAAACGAGAAAAGATCTTGATAACACTTTCACTTCACACTTGTATACCAAGCTTATCAAACCACTGATGTCTCATGATCATAACTTGTGAACAAAGATTTCAAGAAAAGATTATTACACTTGATTATCCCAAACTTATCTTGATCGCTAACTTGATTGGCTTACAACTCAAAGAGATGTGGAAACTTGATCTGCAGTTGTTCCTCGGTTTCCCACATTGCTTCTTCTTCACTTAGGTTACTCCACTGAACCTTACACACTTTAAACCTTCTTCCATTAAAAGTTCTCCAGACTGTTTCTAGAATCTTGACCAGATATCCTGCATTTGCCAGATGGTCTATTGTATCGACTTCCACTGAAGATGTTTGCCCATCTGTGTCCTTAGCCATATGCTCATTATTATCCACGATAACATCCTTAGTTTGCACTCCATTGTACAAGTCATCAGCTTTCTCAGATTGAAGTTGACAACCATGATACTCAATTCTTTTCCCCAACGGTGCAGTTAGAAGCATTGTGCATTGAGTACCATGAATTACTCCTTTGTGCGCACACAACCATCCATTACCAAGAACCATAGGAATATTGAGTGACTCCAAAACAATGAAGGTTGCGGTAAAGTTTTCCTTGTTTATGACAAGACTGACTTTCGGGCACATCTGATCTGCCTGTATTTCTCCAACTGGGGTATGAACTATCAAGGGCCTCTTTGTTGGACACTTCGCCATCTTGTTCGTCTCTAAACACTCGACTGAGATGAAAGAGTGAGAAGCACTGGGATCAAACAGAGCAAAAACTTGTGTTGAGGTCACTTGAATGTAACCACCAACCATTTTTGTAGCACCTTGAATGTTATCCATATCCATATTGCTCAACCTTCCATTGGTATAATTGCGCTGTGCTCTACTTGCTTCAGTAAGCTTCTTTTTGACTTTCCTTTTTCGCTTTCGTTGTTGTGGATTCTGACTCGGATCACTCCCAACTTGAACTTCAACATCGTTGTTTTGATAGTGCTCGGCTTCATTGTACTCGTGATCATCAGCGAGAGGTGGCATATAGGGATCCTGATTCATGGTGTGCCACATTTCCTGTCATCAGGTGACCAACAAAAGCAACATGAGCAAGGATAGATGATTACCATGAGAGACAACTCACAACTTCAACATCTGTTGATCAAAACACTACCCCCCTTAAGAAAGGACCGATTAGAGAACACAAAAGGGTAGCTTGCATATTATTTCCAGTATGTTGACAGCCATAACCAACTTCTGATATCCCAGAGAGACATATGTAAGGGTAAGAACAAGAATTCTAAAATTTCTCGCGAGTAGCAAAACAGCAGTGCAGTAAAACAGCCATAACTCGAGCTCTGTTTATCCAATGAAGTTGCAGCTTATCTTTCTGGAAAGCTTATGAAATCCTCTACAACTTTCATGTAGAACACGTTTCCAGATTCTGTAGTAAAGGTCGTCGAAAACAGCAGACAACAGAAACTATTCCAGATTCCAGACAGCACAGATGCATCAACTTGTGAATTTCATAACTCCAAAACCATAAGAGCTATCAGGATGATTCTTGCGCTCAGAGAAAGATCATGAAGTCTACTTGTGTCCAGAATTGTTCCATGATTTTTGAACATCCACAAACAGAGGTATAAGCTGATAAAGACAGACTGCTCCGAAAGGATAGGATAGAGGGAACAGAAGAAACAGAAACCCAACCTTCTATGCATAAAACCTATCAACTAAACCTAAATGAGATTGTGAGAAAACCCACAAAATCATTGCACTCATTACAAAGATCCGAAACAAACATTATCATAAGGACAAACAACAAACATTACAGATTCACAGGCCACACATGGGCCAAAGACTTGACTTGACTTTGCTACTAACGTTTTATTACATAAGGGCTCAAGAACTACTAGAACACGATACATCTACAAGAACATCAAGGACAACTTTTCTTGTACACTCTTCATTTGTCATCTATTATCAGGGACTTCCTTTGCATCAGGCACTGACATCACATGTTGATGGCTACTCTGTAGTGACTGGGCTCGGGCCACTTCCATGAGTCGACTGTTGATCTTTTTGGGGCAGGATCTGATATAATGTCCTTCCTGTTGACAATGATAACATCTTCCTTTGGTTGGATCTGTTGCGATAGAAGTGTTGTTTGATGTGCTGCCATCTTGCTGACTCGGAGGATTGACTTTTACCAGTTTATTTTGCTTCTTAACTCGCTTTGGTGGTTGGAATTCTTTGTAGGTGATTGTCCATCCATCTATGTAAACCTCATGTGGAAGGTTCTTAACTGGAGGAGCTTCTAAATGCTGCTGATCTAGGCTTGTCTGAACAAGGGTTGAAACTGGATGTGGTACTGGAGTAGAACTCAACTGTTGGTGACGTATCAATGGTGGCTCAAATGAATTTGCTTTCCTCTTCTTATCTTCCTTGACTTCACCACTTGGGTTTTCTTTGACCTCATCCTTGGTTGACTTCTCTTGAAGACAAGAATTCCCATAATGCTTGCAACAAAGACATCGATCCTGAACCTCGTGCACCTTACTAGTGCTATCTTCCAACAGACTTGCTTCACATTCATTGGGTGATAATGGCATACCTCGATATTCAATCCTTTCGCCTGATGGTGTTCTTAAAAACACTGAACGTCGGGAATAATTGACCTCACTTTTACGACCCCTTAACCATCCATGTCCAAGGATAACATCGATTCCTGAGAGTTCCAAAACATTCAGTTTCACTATGAATTCACTCTCTTTTATCTGGATTCTGACATCTCGGCATTCATGGTTTGTCTCAAGTTCTCCAGTTAGTGTACGGACTACTATGAGCTTCTTTGTTGTCCATTCCCTTATCTTCAGGCGAGCTACAAACTTGGCAGAGATGAACGAGTGCGAGGCACTAGGGTCAAAAAGAACCATGGCAGGTACTGAATTGACTGGGATCATGCCATACACAGCTTTCTTTGTTCCATGAATGGTGGTCATATCCACATGCTTCAATCTTCCATAGATGTAATCTTGCTCCACTTTATCACCTTGTAACTGTTCCTTATGGCTTCCTTCCATGTTGGTTGGTCCTTGTGTTGAGTCTTGCTGTTGAGTCATTCTTCCCAGGTCTTGACTTTGCACAGCGATCAGCTTCTGTTTGTCAACTGCGGTCAGAGACGATATAGCTTGGTCAACGATCCATCTACTTAGACAGAGGGAAGTTTTCAAAAGCAATTCAAGGCAAGGAGTGAAGGTGAGGGCAAATTTTAAAATTTAAGCAACAAGGAGGAGACAAATAACAAGGGTAGAAGATACAATAAAGAAGAAAATACCAAGATGGATAGAACAAGGGTTCTATAGCAATTTTCAAAAGCTTAAAACGACCAGTTTCCAACTAGGCTTGCGTCCTACAGTCAGCATTGCTTTGATACCACTTTGTCACACCCGGTTTTAAGAACAAAACCAGGTATACACCATATGTGAGCCCAGGAAGTCAAATCTCACATATAGCCACAAATAAAGGGTAATATCGAAAGACAATGCTCATATATAACGTATAAACACAAAGAACTTAACCTTAAGGAGCAGACAGCGGAAAGACACTCCGATCTTCAGATGGAGACACCAACTTCACAGGGAACAACTGACTGGTTGACCACAAGCCTAAGATATGCCTAGCACTTCCATCGGCCTTCTAGGAAACTCATCTGTGTCAACACCACGCTTCTGCTGCGCGACTCTGATGGAGACTGGGGTGTGGGGGAAAAGCAAGAGTGAGTCCATGTTGAACTCAACAAGTATAGCATTAAGTGATATAGATCCCAAGTCTCATGATCAATGTAACGTAAACAATGAATAGCATAAAATGGTAAATAATGAACATGTTAACCAACAAAAGTCATAATCTTAATGTAAAAGTCTTCAAGGCCGCTCGTGTCCTTGAGCAAGGCTGATATATCAGTTTAATAAACTTTGCGCAAAGGTGTACACTTTCACTGTGAGACGTGAATTGCCCTTTCGCCCGAGGTGATCAGCCTCTTAACTCACTTCCAAGGAAAGTCGGCAGGGTTCACGATGAAGCTTTTCAAAGGTTCGTCTAGCAAGTTAGGGCCGCTAGGTTTCATTAGTCAGTCTGGGTGATTCAACCAGTCACAGGGAATCCCCAGTCTGCTATCCCCCATTGGCGCCACAAGGGTAACCTCTAACAAGCTAGAAAAGGTCCTCATACTGAGCTAAAGCCAGAGCCATATAACCCCCATCAGTTGCACTGTAAAACCCGAAGGCACTTGTACAGATAATTTCTTAAGTTGCTAATAAGTCATTTTTATCATTCGATGCATACATTAATTAAGTAACATGATCATGATTGCGAAGAGAAAACTCGATTGCTATACTTGCCTTAACTCAAGATCCTTCTTCTGTTGACTTGTAGATTTCCAAAGATTGACTCTTGATCACGATCTCTGGATCACAAACTTCTTCTTGATTCACCAACGTACAACTCACCGACTGGACATACGATCACAGAACACCACGCAAACATCCAACACCAATCATGCAAAGCAAACATAGCCTATGATTAGAACAGTACATCAATCATAATAAAACAAAAATAAAACTTTGATAAAACAGAAGTACGTGTCGCTACGATCACAACGATATTTGGTTCACTGAAAACGGGGTTATGACGCGAAAGATACGGCCGAAACGGGGTTTTCTAAAGCCCTAAACTTGGCTGGCTAGGACCCTACAGCGATCTGGTCCAAAACAGGGTAACAGGGACATAAACGGATAGAGCACTAAATTATGAAGCTAACGCAAGTTGAACGGATCAAAACGGAGCTAAAACGTGAATTTTATAAGCATTTTAACTCAGTGGCAAACTTGTAAATAAGCTGAAACTTGTTTGAATTTAAACCAGATTTTAAATTGAATTTTAAACCAAATTTCAACCCTGCCAAGGACTGCGGGTTGATTTCACAAGAAACCGGGGTCTCTTTAGAAAAATACCCAGCGAAAGGGTACCGGCTATTTTGGGTCGTCCGATCCATCACGAACGGCCCCGATTAGACCCAGGGGCAAGGGAGCGGCGCTTTGGCCGGCGGGAACGCGAGACGCGGCGGTGGAAAGAGGCGCCCACGGCGGCGGCCATGGCCGAGGCCAAAGCTCTCGCCGGAGCTTACTGGGAAAGCCCTAGAGGCCACCAAATCCGACGGGGAAAGCATGGGGAGAAAGAGGAGGGCAAGGCGGAGCTCACCAGAGGGCTTTGGGAGGCCGGGGTTCGACGACGACGGCGAGCGGCCAAGAATGGCGGACGGCGGCGCCTGCTCCAAGGAAGGTTGCAATTAGGGCGATGCAAAGATGAATTGAACGGGGAAGAGGGTTCAGGGGCTCTTTTACCCCGACGCGAAGCTTGCCGGCGTGTCGAATTGGACAGCGCCGCGGCCAGACGACGAGGTGAGCTCGGCGGGCGATGGCGGAGGTCTGCGGTGGTTCCAGGCACTCGGGAGCGAATGGGTGCAGAGGCAAAATGACGGAGAGGGTAAGTGTGCGCGGGCGGTTGTCGTCTTGATGCCGAGAGAGGAGTGGGAGTGCCCACGATGCGGGGGGGGGGGGGGGGAGAGCGGCGAGGCAGTGCGCTGCAGCGGCGGTTGCTCGCACGGAGGTTCGAGCTGGAGCGGGGATTGGAGGAGGGGAGGCGCTGACACGCGGGACCCGGTTCTCAGCGAGAGGCGAGGGAGGAGGCGCTGCGGCTAGCGCTGCAGCTGGCATGGGCCGGCCCAGCAGCGAGGGCCGAGGGAGGCGGGGAGGAGCGACCGGTGGGCTGGCCCAGCACCGGAGAGGAGGGAAAGGAGAGGAAAAAGAAGAATGGGCCGGCAGGGAAGAAGCAGGCCACCGGGCTTGCAGGCCGAAAGGAAAAGAAGAGAGAGGAGGGAAAGAAAAAATCCTTTCCCTTTTTATTTTTCAGCACTTTTTAAATATCTCCAAAACCATTTGAATTCAAACCAAACTTTGAGAAAACCACTCATCACAGAACTAAAAAAAAATGCAGAGGCATGAATGCAACAACATGTCTCTAACTTGGTTTTAAATTTTGTGAAAATTATTTAATCCTAGATTAAATGCTCACTAAAAATCAAAATAAAACATTTTCACCTATTTTTAAATTTGGTAAATTTTAGGGTGTCACAATATTACCGGTGGATATGAAAAACTTAAAGAGACACCACCTGCGCCCAAAAGACATTCAGTGTCAATAATTTATTTGAGCTGACTGACCAAAAAAGGTTAAGTGCAGTTATTTGTTCATGAACTTTTGAAGATAGCAGTAATTTTTATTGAATTTACCTATTGTTACTTCTGAGATGGTTGACTTCCTACGATCCATTGAGACCATCTTACCTTGGTACCTTACTAGCAATAGTTTACACTCAAATAGCTCTATGCTCATGTTAGTATTGTTTCTATAAAAAAAGATTAGTACTTCACGTTGTTTACAGTTGCTTGTCATTCCATACGATGGCAAAGGTCTATTGACAAAGACTACTCTTACCTTCCATGTCCCTATTTTTTTAACAAAAAAAACACCACTTACCAAATTCTGTAAGTCCATTCTCAAGAGTTCTAACTGTACTAGAGTTCTAAATAAATGAGTATGTACCTTTTTATTGCAGGTTTTCTATGCCCACTGCAGATGGTTCTTTCAATTAAATAGAGATTTTTACACTTGAGTGCTCCTGTTCTCAGGTTTTGTTTTCCTTCATATATGTACATGCCTGTCGAAATACTGCTATTACCCGCTTCTTACCCAAATGGAATCTTGCTATCATGGTATTCAGTTTGTCATCACTGATCTCAAATACAGGAGTTGACATAAGACTGCTGAGCAGTGGGTCTGGAGAAGCCTAAAGCAATTACTAGACAGTATTAGTTCCACCTTTGCCCAGTTCAGATAATGGTACTGTATAAGATAACCTATCTCCTAGAAATTTATTACGTTTTGCTATTTAAATTGTACATATCTTGACTCACTAAACCATGGATGTGTTGAGTTGCACTGTTGTTAATGATGGCCTCTTCAGAGAAGAAAACATGGACAAAATAATGGATTTCTTGGATGGTACGCCACATACTGCTGCTGCAATTGCCCTCAATTCTGGACAAAGGTGAAATTATTTCTCTTATTAGTTTACTCCTTTTGGAAAAATCTCAAATTTGCAAATTGGGAGTAATTTGGGAGTTACTCTATCAAATGAATGATGTGTCAGCTGTGATTAATAAAAAATGCATATAATAATGTCAGTAGCCTAAATGAATCATCTGTTAGCCTACTTACAGAAAAAATAGAACTAATAAATATAGCTTTCTATGGTTCTGCATAAACATTGATGATTTTTTTATTTTCCGCAATTGCTAGACTACAATGTTCCTTTTTCCATATTATTGGTTTGTAATTAATTCCATGTCCCGTGTCTCCAATTTTTATCTACCAAAACATGGTAGCCTACTTAAATAGGATCTTTTTTAAGACCTGAGGTGCACAATATCACTAACCTAAATGAATCACCTGTTAGCCTACTTACAAAAAAATGATAAATATTGCTTTCTATGGTTATGCATAAACATTGATGATTTTTTTAGTTTTTGCCATTACTACAATAAAATGTTTCTTTTTCAATATTATTTGCATGTCCTGTTGGTTGTTTAGTCTCTCTAATTGTTGTTCATTCCATTAAACATCAATATAATTAATTAGTCAGCTGATACACTAGCCATTCTAAATAGTAGTGTTTCTTGTCTGTATAATAACCTAGCAAGTTCAAATAGTATGCCAATTTTTAATATCATTTATTCCTTTAACATGTCAATCTACACCTAATGTCTGTCTTATTCTCTATTAAGTGTATGCTTCGTTTGAAATGTCTGGAGTTTCGAAGTCAGTTATAAGATGACTCCCTACTCAGAAATAAACAATGTCTTACTATAAATAGAACACTCTCTGCTCAGTCCTTCACATACAGACCATAACTTTTCATGTTTTAGGCTTCTTGATTGATGAATGCATCATCTCCACATCTGCATCTTTTGATCCCTCAATATTCTATATAATCAGTGTCCTCTAAATTATATTTATAGTTGCCTCTTTTGTTCATCAAAAGTCTAACTGTTATTCAAATTTTACAGACAAAAAGAAGATAGCCACCTCACCACATGGAGAAGGTTGCTTTCTTGACACCACAAACCCTATGATTGTATCGCACTGTCACACCTGGTTTTAAAAACAAAACCGGACTCACCATATGTGTGCCGAGGAAGTCCACTCATACAACAACAAAATAAAAAATATCAGAAACAATGTTATTATATAACGTAAACATAATCATATTAACACTCATATCTATCGGAGTACAGCAAAACGATTACTAATCTTCTCTTCAGGCTCCACTCTTCACAGGGACGGCTGACTGGGGTACATACGTCTAGCACTCCATAGTAACTTAAACCATGCTCCATCCTTTGAGTAGCTTCTACTAATGACTGGAGGTGTTGGGAAATAGCAAGAGTGAGCACATATTGTACTCAGCAAATATAACATGGGGTTCATGAGGCTCAAAAGGATGACACAAGTTTAACTGCGGAAGCTTTTAGTTGGCATAATTTTAGCATTAAATAGCATCAAAGTATATCCATCCCAATTCAAACATATGATCAAGTAAACATGTATCCATTGAATAAACATATCATCATCATCATTACCATTATTTATAGCAACAACTATACCATAAGAATTCTAGGCCGCTCGTAAACGAGAGCACGACTGATATATCAGTTTTACACTCTGCAGAGGTTGTACACTTTACCCGATGAGTAGTGATCCCCGTTTGCCAGGGATAGCTAGTCCCATATCACACTGCCAAGGTGCATGGCTGGGTTCACCGCGAAGCCTTTCAAAGGTTCGTCTAACAAGTTAGGGCCGCTAGGTCTTAAGGCAAGGGGAAGAAGGGTCTCTCAACCTTGCGGCACGCAGGCAAGGGGAGAGAAGCCGCCCTAATTCCAGCTCATCAAGCGCCTTATGCGCCCTTTCAGGTAACCACTAACAAGCTAGAAAAGGTGCTCATACTGAGCTAAGGTCAGAGCCACATAACCCTCATGGTTGCACTGTAAGTCCCGGGTGATCCCTTATAGTAGTTCCTAAACCATGTTGCTATAAAAGTCATATTTTAACATGTCTCATATATCATTAAGTCAAATTTACATGATAATAGTTTAAGTTGAGCACTAGCATAGATCTAACCAATGCATACCCATGGTTATCAAGGTACAAGATCAAACATCTAAGATAAGTCTATATAGGCATCAAGGTAGACTCATGCAATATGAATTTAAGTGATTATAAGGTGAATAGGTAACAAGGATGGTCTCATGCTATACTTGCCTTGATTACTTGCTCAACCCTCATAGCATCAACTTTCGGTCATCATCTTCTGATCTTCAGCACACGTAAACGGTCCTCGTCTACTCATAGCAAACACCACACATAGACAACCATACAAGCACACGAAAAGAGATAACTAAGAACAATACAACATACAAGAGAGAACATTGTACTAAAGAAAAGCTAGATACTACGGTCGCCAGATGCAAGAAATGTCAGTAACGGAACTATCGTTAAAAAGACTACGGAGAGTTTTATATTATAAAAGTGACAACCACAAACTTATTTTATTTTAGTTAAATAAAAAGGTATTAACTCAAATCAGACAAAAACATATTTAATTTCAAGATCAGATTAGACTAGTCATATTTTACAAGTGATCACATATGAGTCAAGCCAATTAAATATTTAACTTGAAAGATCAAGGCCTTGCGACTTAATCTAGTGAAAACATTTATGTTTCAAAATTAAACTAAGCATAGCATTAGTGTAGATACTAATATTTTATTTGATAACATATGTCATATTTATTTAACCAAGTTATACTTTATTATGCAATAGAAATAAATGCAAAAGAGAGCATATAAACAGGTTATATATATATATATGTAAACTAAGCAAATTAACTTTATCTTTGTGACAAAAAAAAGAAATATGTGTGAGCATCTAATCAGACTGTATGTGACGTGATATTTAACTAAGCAGATTATAATTTAGTAAATACACATTTAAGTTGACTAGTTAATAGCCAATTATAAAACATCGGATATTAAACACTAGATTGCTTTTAATTAGAAAAGTAATTAAATAGTTATTAAGCAAATTAACATTTGGATTAATCATAATTAAAAGACATGATGAACATTATCACTAACATATAGATCACCTCGACGTTAATCTAATGCAACTTGAACAAGATAAAATAAAATTAAACTTAAATTACTTTTAATTAAAAGCTAATAAGTAAACATTAACTAAATTAATTATTTATATTAAAATTTAAGTACGATGCAAAGCCTATAATTAGAACAGTACACTAATCACAAGATACATGATAAAGAGTTTTGAAAATCAATCTACGTCTAACTACGATCACACAGACACAAAGAACACGCCAAACGGAGCTATAACGCGAAAGCTATATTCTAAGCAACATTAGAAGATACTAATTATTCCCTCCGTCCCTTTTTAATTGTCGTCCGGAAAGGGTGTCTGTGAGGGAAACACGGATTTCTAGAGACAGTTATTTAGGGACGGAGGGAGTACTAGATTAGTTCTAAGTCAAATTTTAATTATGAAAAATAATATGAACAGTAGTATAATTAGATAGATCTTAACTAAACGAATCTAATGTAATTAAAACGGAGTAAAACGAAGCTAAAACGAAACAACGGTGACTAAGCTCGTAATTAAGGGCATAAACTACCTTGCTTATCTTCTGTTCGTCACGTACGGACATGTCCTGCTGCTGTTCCTCACGTGCACCAGCGCTGGAAGGAGAAAGGGGCTCAGCCAGGAGGCCTGACCGGCCAGCCAGACGCACCGACGATGAATGGCGCTGAGGACCACGCGAGGGAGGCCAGGGGCCTGCTCGCCCGCGCGATGTTACGCAGGAGAGGCTACGCGGTCTCCTGCCTGCTCGGCCACGACACGGGCAGGGGCAGTCCAGGGCAGCGACGCGGGGATGGCACCTCGGGCTGGGGCGGCGACGTCAGACCCAAGGTGAGGATCACGACCATGACCAAAGATGGCTTCTTGATGGTGATGACGACGACGGTGGCGGCAACGAGAAGCACAACCAAGCGAAAGAAATTTATGATGAATTTGATGATCAAAAGTTGAGTGCGGATATATGGGGAAGAAAAACTCCTTACCTCTACATCAACTAGTGATATGGTACTAATTGATATTGCAACTCTCACCTTTACTAATGGATCTAAATAAATATAAAGGCCTACTAGTAAATAAAAGACATAAATCTTTAGAATTTAATTGGATTATTGCACATGGGCTTTGCGGAAGGGAGGAAAAATGCGAACTTTATTATTTTCGGAATTAATTTAATTTCTGTAATAAAATAATTCCAGAAAAGTCTACAAATGATATTCAAGCCAGAAAAAATAATTCGATGGCTCCGAAAATCCAAGGAAAATTCTCAGAGACACTTGAGGACATGACAACCCAAATAAAATATTTGGAGCTCATGAAAAGATGTTTTAGGAAATCTAAAAATTAGATTATGCTCTCAGAAAAATAAGAAAAAGTGCCCGAAAAAGCTAGAAAACTTCTCGGGGAGATCTTGGAGATATGATGATGAATGATGAGCACCAAGGAACGATTTTAGTTAGACGAAAAATATTTTTGGGAGATTCCAACAAAAAGGTTGAGCTAGGAAACAAAGAATTTGGTTATAGGAAAAGACATGGACAAGACGGAGAAAGATAAACAACTTACTAAACGTGTTTTTGGAAAACTTTACTTACTCGCAATAAAGGACGAAACAACAAGCAACCATCACATCAAGCATAACTCGTCAAACAACTTTAGCAAAAAATTTGAAATTCATATTTTTCCTATGACTATATTTGCGCGATCAAACAAACTTAGTAAATTTTATTCCAAACATTGAAATCATTAATTTTATTTAATATTTTCTACTCACAACCCAAAATCAGAAATTTTGGGATGTGACACGCACCAGAATCAACATGTTAGTATCTCAGACTGCAGAGTCGAAGCACAAAAAAAAAATGCTCAATCCTTTATGTCATCTATCCTATGTATCATCCTTGGTTTCTTCCAAACTTCAACAGCATACGCAATATACACATCCTAACATAAGTAAATATCTTGTACTGATTGCTCGCCCACGCGCGCAATGGCGCGCGACTTATACTAGTTAATCAAGATAGCTAACAAGTACCCAATGGAGTTGTAAGTGCAAAAGACAAATATATTAAACTGGTTGCTGACTACTATATGTGCACTGATTTCATAATCACTTGGGTCCAGCAAGAAAGCTTATCAAGGCTACATACAAAACTCGGGAAATTAGCAACTAAAGACAAAGATATATACTTTGTGCATAATAATTCAAGTGTTTAACAAATTATGCCCGAGAAATGAGGAGACTATCATAATTCATGCTCATGTATTGTTCGAACAATATACTGAGTAAATTATTTATGAATTTTTTTGACGGAAAACAGGAGGGGTTTGATCCCCTACTGTGCGTAAATTGTTTATGAATTTTTTTGAGGGAAAATAGGAGGGGTTTGATCCCCTACTGTGCTTTTATTACAAAACAAAATAAAACATTTCCAAGTACAGAGCTTAAGAAACAAAGAAGGTTACAAAAAAATAGAAACAATTACACATAAGCTTCTAGCCATGAGATAATACTAGGTTGCTAAGAAGATTTTGTTGTGAGTAAAACTAACGTGAATTCATATTTACATATCAACTTGCAACGTTGTACTGAAGTTGGGATGCTTTAAAGATAACATCGTTTTGACATGTCCAAATGGCCCAACACATTGTAATCACAATCTCCATGAAGAAAGGTAAATGAAGTTGGGTCTTGAAGGCTTCAAAGATCTAAGAAAGTGACTGACTCATCGGAACCAAGCTACAAAGAGTTCCAACAAGCTATAGCAAACATGCATTCAAAGAAGAGATGGAAGAGTGATTCCTCCACATTGCGAACAAAGGATGCAGTTGTAATCTTGAAGTAGCATGTTTTTACGCCACAATAACTCTCTTGTGCTGAGTCTATCCTTGAGGGGTAGCAAGGACAACGAACATGAAAAAGGAAGATATCTCTTAAATGTTTGATCCTACAACCATGAAACTTTGTAGAGGCATGTGCAACTATATAAAAGGTGTTCTTGCCAAATGATCCATAGGGTTTACTAGATTAACGGAAACACCATTGCCAAAAACAGGGTGATTGTTGTTTGGACAACAGGGGTAGTAAACACTTTGGTCTCGTTATCTCGGCCATCAGGGATTGCAAAGCCGAGCCAACTTGTTGGATATGTGTAGGGATGTCATAAACATGTAGATTCAAGGGCTTGGTGATTTGGATAGTGGTTTAGCGGGAAATGGCAAAACCACTCAGAGCTACAATCTGGCCAAATAGCAGGAACAGTGGCACAGAGATGACAATATCTCTAGTTTCTCAACTCTTATGGCAAAACCATCTTACAGAGATTTGTTCAAGGATGTTATCTACAATTTTACAAAAGGGTTTGATGATCGGAGCAACGAAATAGCAAGGAACGTCAATTTCATCAACAACAATAGGGTTGGCCACGAGGACAGCAACACATACGACGGGTAAACTTCGCCGGATATCAACCATGCATCATTTAAGGTACTTAATATGTATAGAATAACATGAAAATAGTATGGGGGATATGATGGAGTGTTCTCACCAAGAGGGAGGGTGTGGTGGAGTGAGGAGATGCATCAACGACGGCCGATGACAACGATGTAGCACAACGAGACATCTTTTTCATGTTACGGTTGATCAGGGCACCCATGGGCGAGGAGGAGCTATAGAGCAGGTTCTCCTATGTTTCTCATGTGGGAAATGAAGGAGAGGCGAGAGGAGGGGATGAGGGAGTGTATATGAAGGGGAGAGGTTGGGAGATGAAGGTGTGGGAAGGTAAAGGGGTCATGGCTTGATATTTTCTTGCCTTGCTTGATATTTTTGTGCAAGATGAAAAGGGCTTCCAAGGGGTAACGTAGAAGAGGGGATAAGAAGAGATAGAGGGCTGGTTGGGCTTGATTTTGGACCACAAAGGAGAGGAGGATGGTTGGGCTTTGACCCATGGCAAGAGCTAATGCAAGGTTTGGACCGAGTTTAGCCCAAAGCGAAGATATAGTTATAGACTTATAGGATAGGTTGCTTATGGTTTTTTTGGGTTGTGGGTTTTGCTCAAGAGGGGAACAGGTAGAGGGTAAAGATTCCATGAGGATGTTGACCAAGGTGAGGAAAAAAGAGAAAGTTAAAATTGAGATTATCTTGGGTGTGCGACTATGATTGATTTGACTTGAACAAGGCGATGGTCGAATTGTGTGAGCGAGAAGAGGTACAATGATTGGTCATCTAGCATAGATTTTGGGCTTTGAAAAGTACTCATAAAAAATGATTAAGAGCTCAATTATCAGGAGGAAAAATAAAGAAGAACAAGACAGAGCAAGTCAAGATATGATTAGTTAGGGTTTTAGAGAACACAAGTTTGGGTGTTTAGCAAGGTCAATGTTTGAAGATCCATCAAGATTTTGGAACAAGGGTCAAGGTGTATCCTAGGCACACTTGAAAAACTTTAAATTCATTTTTCATATATAAACCTATATATATGCAAAGGCATAAAATACAACAGACCATTAAATTAGATTCTTAAAGCTTTTTGGAAACTCATATTTTCCACTATATAAATTGTCAACAACTAAATAAAGGTTTGGAAATTTTAGAAAATAATAGAAATTTTGGGGTGTGACAATTTTCTCCATCTTACATGTGGTACCCAACAGCTTCTGTGTCACTTTTACCATGGGTCCCCGTCGTTTCTCCATCTACTCATGGGATCTGATGGTAATTTGTAAAGAAGGTCTGATACATGGGATCAAACCCCGTGACCTGGACAAAGGAATGAAACGTCATTACCATTGCACTACATGAATGGTTGTGTTGTTGTCTCTTTAGAACCCTTATAGTATTCTATTCTCTGCACATGCCCTATAGGTTTACCTACATTGGATATGCCCTCCAAGTGGAAAAAGATATGTGCCTTCTTGACTTGCGGCGACAGTGGAGGCAGAGATAGAGGATCTCCGATCCGTTGTGGTGGCTTAGGTGTCCTTTTGGAGGCTATGCGATGAAGATTTCCCGGTGTAGCACGATGGCATTGACATCCACTTCATTATTTGCTCCAGTATCATACTAGCGTTGGTACTGCATGGGTGTTGTCCCATGGTTGTCTACCATTCAACAATATTGATTACGTTTTTGAATTCTTTTCTAAGAGCCATTGGAGATCTAGTTAGGCCAATGATGATGTATTGGTTTGCTACTGATGTCTTAGTTTTGTGCATATTGTTGACGGTCCTTAAACACCTGTTTTACCGTCAACATTTGACCCTAAAGTTCACCAAAAAGGCATGAAATGTAGTCAAATAGGTTTCAAACTAACCGAATTCCACATGTCCATAGAATTTTATTTGAATGCAGGATTTGAACCAAATTTGGACATATGGACCCACCAGGAGACAAGCCCACTCAGCAGGGCCCAAATGGGCCTAAGAGGGGTGGCGCCCGCCACCCCTAGGTGGCGCCCGCCAGCTCTAAGTGGCGCCCGCCACTTGGGTTGGCCCAAGTTGCAACCCCTGCCACGTCACCGATCCGTGTGACCTCCCCAGGGCCAAATCTTGGCCCTTGGTCACTAGGTCAGTGGCATCGGATGGCTCAGGATGAAGTGGCGTGGATCAAGGCTGAATGTCGGTTGCTAGGACATGCAACCGACCTCCAAACCGCCTTGGACAACCACCTGGATGCCGTTGAAGCCAAGGCGGTGCATCCAACGGTGAGGGAGGTGGCGGCCGCCACCTAGGGCTGGCACCCGCCACTAGGGTTAGCCCTAGGTCGGCTGGCTGCCCCCTATAAGTACCCCCCCCCCCTCACTCATTTGGGCTATAAATACCCCCTAAGGCACCTCTTCATTCATATCCATCACAACATCCCTCATATCCCACACTTCCAAGAGAAGCAAAGCAAGAGAAGCAAGTGAGAGTTAGGTTAGAAGCTTAGAGAGCTTAGGCAAGTAGGTAGCTAGTAGAGCAAGGCATCTTCACCCTCGCGGTAGCGCTGCTCAAGGGTTAGCTCAAGAGTAGAGGCGTGCGAATGATCGGCTCTGGAGCTGGGAAGAGTCTTCCTTCATCTCCAGTTCAGGTTTTGCTCTTGTTACTCAAGCACTTACTATATTCTAGTTCATCATTTCAAGTATTACTTTATTCTACTTATCAGTATTGAGTGGTATACTTGATTGATTGCTTGAGTGCCTAGCTATCCTACAGTTCAATTCACTTAGCCATAGCAGTTAATCTCTAGTGAGCTTAGTGTTTGATCTTTGCCAATAGGTTGCTTAGTTAGTTTAGTGTTTATCTTATTAAGTCAAGTGTTTGCTCTGACGTCCGCAAGGGTGTCTCTATTCAAAGCTAGGGTAGAGATAGTTAGAATATAGTTAAGCGTGGTGCTTAGTTATAGACTTACCTTCAGATACGGCTGGACCCCCGGATAGTTGTGGTAGCAAGCAGGTGGTGACAGCCTTGTGCGCCTTGAATTCCACCACGTAGTTGGCCCAGTTTAACAGTAAGGCTCGTTGTGCTAGCGTTCAACCTAAGTAAGTGGTAAAGGCTAGTACGCCTCGATACTTGACAAGATAGGAATAAAACTATACTCAACTTAGTTGCTTTATTGTCTTTTGCCTGCCTTGCTTCGAAACTATCTCGCTTCGTAGTTATCTGGCTTTGTAGTTATCTAGGAGTAGTTAGTAGTTAGTAGTTAGTTAGTTATCCTTAGTTACCCTCTATCTACCTATCCATTCCACCTTACCTTAGCCATCCACTTCATCCTTACCTATCCACCCATATATTCTTTCTAGCCTTTCATCTTCTCTTCTCCCCTTTTCTTTTCTCTTTTCTTCGACTCTCATCCCCTCCTTGACTCAACTCATACACCACCCTAGCCTTCCCTTGGGATCAAATAAATCAACACCTGGTACTCCCAGGCGAAGTGCTACTACGATAGTTCTGTGCGCTTGCAGAATCTCCTCTTGGTAGATTGCATTCTCTCTAGCTAGCTCTTACTAGTGTCGGGCCCCGCTTGGCATTAGTAGATAGCTGCTTTAGCTCCACTCCTTTAGGTATAGTGACCGATCTTGCTTCAAGCACTTCTGACGCCGTTGCCGGGGATAAACTCCATAGTCTACTCCTAGTAACATCGTTAGCAAGTGCCAACAAGCATTCCTGGGCCGTTATCGAGGATAGTTGCCTAGCTCTATCTTTAGTGAAGCTAAGAACTACCAACACATATGTTTAGTGTTCTCACTATAAATGCCCAAGTGCAACTAGGTTTGTTGATTGTCAACTAATACTTGCTTGATTATACCTATCAGTTTAACAAACAGGTCATTTTCTTCTACCTTAAACTATTTTTCCATTTAGTGCTTGCATGATTCTACAATTTTTGTTCTATATGCATTGTTTTGGAAGGCCTATGCATCAGTTGCTATGAATTGATCTCTTGGGTTTTTAGTTTAAGTCCTCATCCATTATATGTAACCAAATGTTTACTCTTTAATTTCGTAGGAATCTACGAAAACTATGCAATCAGAGCATGTTGTTGATGCGCATGAAGGAATGAGTACTGTTGATGTTGTTTCCAGGGTCCTCTGCCTTTCCTAGGGTAAGGTCCCCTCCTAGGGGAGCGATAATACCCTATTTTTTTTAAGAATGTGGGTATCCCGATAAGCTCTGCTAGAACAGAGGCATCAGCGGAGAGAATGCTTTGGGAACAACTTCTTGCTAAACAGGAAAGCTCCACTGCCCTCGTTGAATAAGTGGATGAACTGAAGAGGAAGGCAGAAGGGATTGAAAGGAAGTTTGAGGAGTTCAAGAAATAGCAACAAGAGGAGTACAATAAGCTCTGTGAGGATATCATGCACTTCACCTCTTCTAGTAATAACTCTCAGTCTTCATATCATATTTGGCCTTGATGTTGTGAACATTTATGGTTTGATATGTGGACTCTTGTGTCGATTTGATGCATTGAAACACTGTTAGCGGCTTGTTATTGTAATTTTTTTATTTGACTACCAGGTTGAATAATTATGTAGTCATTTGTTGAATAATTATGTAATTATTCTATGCAGCAGTGATGAGCTCAAATTATTTTTATGATGAAATTATTGTTCTACAAGGGGTAGAACCATGACAAACCACCGCGATCAAATAAAAATGTGGCACATGGACAAAACAGTGCATGACACGTGAAATAACCAAGGCACGACATGTGAGTTAGTAAAAAATCAAGACGTGGAAGCAAATTGTCAAGCCATGTGGTCGAATCAAAGAACGATGTGTGGACGCACAGTGTCTCGACGCGTGGTCGAATAAGAAAAATCCACGGGGACTAATAAAAATATGAACATGGTCCATTGGAGAATTGACATGTGGGCAAACGACAACACGACAAGTGTACCAATAAAAACTAGCAAGTGGAATGACAGGGACCCGACACATGGTCCAATAAGAACCCATCACATGCAAAAACAAGAGAGCGTCATGTTGTCGAATAAGAAGGTGACATGTGGTCGAAGCATCTTCAATGTAAGCGATTATAGTATGTAAACGTGGAAGCATCACCAACGGAAGCACCCGCCGGTGTGGTTGTCCCTGACATGTGTGCCAGAACAGTTCTATGAGGGTTAGTTTATCGTCATAGAACAAACTACTTCTATGATGAGTTGCTAGGGTTCGTCATGCATGAGCTAGTATGATGCATCATTTTTTACGAATGGATTTTCGTCATAAATTCATCATAGAACTAAATTTATAACGAATATCGCTTGTTCAGTGACGAAAACAGTTTATCCTGTATGTTCAGATTTCTACTAGTGAAATAAGGTATTCTTAGACAGATGAGGGTACAACTTGTTGCATACAAAATTGGTCACTTGATAGAGTGCTATCTCATCTACAATCTTGTTGCTAATAACATTGAAGAGAATGACTTAACTTGGTGCTTAAATGGCTCATATGTACCAATACTGACCTCTAGTGTTGCTAGTTCTTCTTGACAATATCTATCTGAGGAAGACCAATAAATGAGCATGTTTCTCTTAAAATGGATGGTGGCCTTACTCCCTTATGTTCTACAAAAAATATGCATTTGGAAACAATTAACCAAATATCCTCTAGTTGTCACATTGCAATGCCATAATACAAAAGAACATCAAAACTAGACATTTGAACTAGAATTAGGTGGTACTATGCAATGCCCAAAATATTTAAAGATGATTGTAAAATTACTTATTGAAAAATAAAGATGATTGTTCAAAAACTGTATGAAAATACGAAGGTTTGTTTAGAAATTATCATCCTGTCTAGTTTGGAATTTAGTTCATGTGCATGTTAATGAGATATTATGGAGGGTTTAGTCCCACCTTGGTTGTTTAGGGTGGGTGAAAGGTCCTTGTTTGGTTTTGGTAATTTAGTGACAACCCATGGTGAACTAATATGTGTTCAAGTGAGATACATAGGAGATTAGTTCACAAGTGAATGTGTAATGAAGGAGCTTATTGCATATGAGACATGACATGGAGTCATGTGGCTAAGGTGGTGAAGATCAAGGCAAGACTTGGCTTGATGGACCGGTTGTGAAGGTGAAGGGCAAGTTGGAGGCTTTGAAGTCATTGGTACCGAGTGTCGGGAGGCTTGAGCAAAGACTTGGTGTCGATGGACCTAAGCAATGGTGAAGAGCAAGTGAAGTCAAGATCGATGGACGATGGAGGCCATGTGATGATATGAAGTGGATCATATCATTTGATCAAGATTAGTGCATGTGTTGCATCAATGTTGGTATAAATTAACGCACACTCTACTTTATCCGCAAGCACACAGATAAAATCTACCGATGTAGCACTTCACCGGAGTAACCCAGTTTTAATATCGAACTCAAAGGAACGGATAGTGTTAAGTCTTAAAGTATAACCCCTGAGTAGCTAACAAGGACGGAGAATCTAGAAGTATAGAGGGGATCACTAAGGTTGTCTAATTCTAATTTAAGAGTGATATGTTTATATTATTCTTAGTGGGGAAGTTGCCATAAAAGGTCACAAACAGAGTATGAGTCTTTTATGCAAATGTATAATCCTACCGAGCCTACACACAGGTAAGTGGACTATATAAGAATCAACAAGGCTATAAGAGTCACCCTTGCGAACAACCACTACTACCGGCGTTATAGGAGGCATTTATGAGCTATCAAGTCTAAGCACCACGCTTACACTATCCAACTACTCTAACTCTAGAGCGACTTAGAATTAAAGTACTCAAAAGAGAGTCATAAACCTTCAGAATAATAAGAACAATTGCTCAAACTTAAATATAGACGTTGATTACCGAAACAATCGCTGAAGCAAGTTGAAGATGAACTTGAATCCGTAGGTACAAGATGAAGAAGTTGATCCGACAGGCCGGAGCTTCTTCTTGACCTCTTCCTCTCTCTCTCTTCTAGTTCTAGTATAAGAATAGGTTCTAAACCTAAACTAGAGGGGTAACTAGTCTTCTACTTGAAAGCTGGCTCTTGAAGTCTTCTTCTAGGGTTTCTGAATGAGGCGTAGACTTTTCTGAAGAGAGACTTGTTCTACCCTGGGGCCTGGGGGCCTGTATATATAGCCCTGAGGGATCAACTACGGCCATTAGATCAAACCGACTTCACGTAGGGTTGAGATGAGTCCTCGGGGTCGGTAGAGGAAGGTTCCAGAAGGAGGAGGCGTGGGGGCCCGGGACCCAACTGACCGGTGGGCCCACCAGACCGGTCGGTCCCACCTGTCGGGGTCTCAGGGTGCCCCGCCTCATGGAGTCCTCTGGTGCCCTCTGGAGTCTTCTAGAGAATTCCTGACTTGGCAGTGGAGTAATCTATGTCGGTTTCCTTCTAGGAGAAGTAATCAGTGCTGGTTTTCCTGTTTAGTCCCTACAGAATCACAATTCACCAAAACTCATGGAATATTGTCAATTAAAACCCTAAACCTTTATTGGTGATTGAATTCATGCCCTTTTCATATTTATTTATCTTTTAATTTTGATAGATAACCAGTGTCAACAATCAAATTTGGTGGAGTTAAAATGGAATGCACAAGGCAAAGGTATATTTGTAGGGCATTTCATTTCACCGGTCTACGTTGAGTAGAGAAGTGTTTGGCCGGGTTTAGGATAGATAGCCGTACTATAAAGAGGGGAAATATTTTAGTTGCAACAGTTATCTAGTGCCATTAAGTGTCACACCTGGTTTTAAGAACAAAACCAGGTATACACCATATGTGAGCCCAGGAAGTCAAATCTCACATATAGCTACAAATAAAGGGTAATATCAAAAGACCATGCTCATATATAACGTATAAAACACAAAGAACATAACCTTAAGGAGCAGACAGCGGGAAGACACTCCGATCTTCAGATGGAGACACCAACTTCATAGGGAACAACTGACTGGTTGACTACAAGCCTAAGACATGCCTAGCACTTCCATCGGCCTTCTAGGAAACTCATCTGTGTCATCACCATGCTTCCGCTGCGCGACTCTGATGGAGACTGGGGTGTGGGGGAAAAGCAAGAGTGAGTCCATGTTGAACTCCACAAGTATAGCAACAAGTGATATAGATCCCAAGTCTCATGATCAATGTAACATAAATAATGAATAGCATAAAATGGTAAATAATGAACATGTTAACCAACAAAAGTCATAAACTTAATATAAAGTCTTCAAGGCCGCTCGTGTCCTTGAGCAAGACTGATATATCAGTTTAATAAACTTTGCGCAAAGGTGTACACTTTCCCTGTGAGACGTGAATTGCCCTTTCGCCCGAGGTGATCAGCCTCTTAACTCACTTCCAAGGAAAGTCGGCAGGGTTCACGATGAAGCCTTTCAAAGGTTCGTCTAACAAGTTAGGGCCGCTAGGTTTCATTAGTCAGTCTGGGTGATTCAACCAACCGCAGGGATCCCCAGTCTTCTAACCCCCACTTGCGCCACAAGGGTAGCCTCTAACAAGCTAGAAAAGGTTCTCATACTGAGCTAAAGCCAGAGCCATATAACCCCCATCAGTTGCACTGTAAAACCCGAAGGTGCTTGTACAAATAATTTCTTAAGTTGCTAATAAGTCATTTTTATCATTCAATGCATACATTAATTAAGTAACATGATCATGATTGCCAAAAGAAAACCCGATTGCTATACTTGCCTTAACTCAAGATCCTTCTTCTGTTGACTTGTAGATTTTCAAAGGTTGACTCTTCATCACGATCTCTGGATCACAAACTTCTTCTTGATTCACCAACGTACAACTCACCGACTAGACATACGATCACAGAACACCACACATGCATCCAAAGGCAATTCATGCAAAGCAAACATAGCTTATGATTAGAACGGTACATCAATCATAATAAAACAACATAAAGAGTTTTGAAAACTGATCTACGTCTCACTACGAACACACAGACGCGAAGATCACGCTAAACGGAGCTATAACGGAGAAAATATGATCTAAACAAGATTAAAGACACTAATTAATAGATTAGATTTAACTCAAATTTTAATTACGGAAAACAGTACTGAAAGTTATTTGGTTTGAAAGAACTTTTTGAAATGAATCTAACGCAAGTTGAACGGATCAAAACAGAGCTAAAACGTGGATTTTATAAGCGTTTTAGTGTAATGGCAAAACTGTAAATAACTGGAAATTTGTTTAGATTCAAATCTGATTTTAAACGAAATTTAAATCAATTTTAAATCTGATTTCAACCGGCTGAAGGACTGCGGGTTGATTCCTGAGTTTCCCGGGGTCTCTTTAGGAAAAATCCCCCGAAGGGGTATCAGCCATCTTGGGTCGTTGGATCGGGCAAGGACGGTCGGGATTAAATCCTGGGGACGCGTGCGCAAGGGGGCGAGCCGACGGCACACCGAATCCGTGACGTCGCGGCCTCCTGGCGACGTCGTGCGCGCACGCACCATGGCCAGCGCATGGAAGCTCGGCGGATCGGCCATAGGCTCCACCTCTGGCAACGCGAAGAGGGTGAGAGGGAAAGAGAATAAGGTGGGATCCTCACCGAGGGCTAGGAGGAGGCGGGGAGACGCTGGCGGCGGCGCCCGGCGAGGAACGGCGAACGGCGGCGCACTGCTCAGAGAAACGGGCGCCGGTTAGGGAGGTTCAGCGGTCAAGGAAAAGAGGGGAGCGGTTCGGGGACTTCACCACCTCAATGCGGAGCTCAGAGGTCGTTGAATCGGACGGCGGAGCGGTGAATCGACGAGACGAACGCGGCGGCGGACATGGCAGAGCTTCGGCTCTAGTGGTTCGGAGGCAGGCAAGGCAAGGGAAAAATAGGAGAAAAAGGGAGCGGGAGCGGTGCCGGTTCGCTTAAAAGGACGAAGGAGAGGAAGTGGAGGCGGATGCACGACACGAGGGGCGGAGGAGCGTGCGGCAACGACGGTTGCGCGCACTGCAATTCGGACGAGCAGAGCGGGGACGCGGGATTGGGGAAGAGGGAGGCGCTGACATGTGGGGACGGGGAGTCAGCGAGTTGGGCGAAGACGGCGGCGGCCGGTTACGCGAGCGCATGCGCGGCTTGGGCCGACTGGGTTGTTGGGCCGCCGATAGGAAAGGTGGGAGTCGGCCCGGCGCAGGAGAGAGGGGAGGGGAACATCGGCCGGTGGGCTGGGCCACCAGGTCGATCGGGCCAAAAAGCAAGGGAGATGGGAGAAAGAAATAAAAATCCCTTTTCTTTTTATTTTCAACACTTTTCAACCCCTTTTCAAATGAAATTTGAATTCCAATCAAAATTTGACAAAAGCCACTCATCTCAAAACTTAAAATGCAAAGGCATGAATGCAACAACATGTTTCTAGCTTGGTTTTAATTTTGTGAAAATTATTTAATTCTAGATTAAATGCACACCAAAATTCAATAAAGAAACATTTTCACCTATTTTTAAATTGGACAAATTTTAGGGTGTCACATTAAGTGTGAGTTTCACTTGTATATGTATTGCGCTTAGTAACATGGTGAGATTGATGAGATTAACCCTGAAAAATCTTTGTGAAAATGCTAACTTAAGTGCTAAATTATTTTGGTGCTTTTTGGGAGAGTTAGCAACTTAAAAGAGAACAAAATGGAGAAGTTCTTATGCCTGGATAGCAAGGGGTCACTCGGAGTTTCTTTTGGTCGTAGCTGGATATTCCGGTAAATATTGGCTCAAGTCAATGTGCATGAACAACAAGGTTGTGCTCGGACATTTTCCTGGCTCGAGCCGGATTTTCCGCTTCAACCTAGATCCAGCGTCGCAACGGTGAGGAGCGTGAGCTGAGTGTTTTTAGGGTGGATCAGCCCCCTTTCTTCCCTTCCTCAACCCTTTGGCTCATTTGTTGGGGAAAAGTTCTAGGGTTCTTTCTGTCCCTCTCCTCTCCCTCTCTCCATGATTTGAGCAAGGATTTCTAAAGAGAGAAGAGTGCCCTTTGTGGGTGTGGATGAGAGAGTGAAGATCCGCCTCCTCCCCTTTTTCTCCCTCTCAAGCTTGGTGCTATTTTGAGTGAGGGATTGAGAGCCTAGTGTGTGTGCATTTGAGTTTTGTATTTGGTGGCACTAGGTAATCTTTGTGATTGGGGATTTCTTATTACTCTTGGTGATTGCCATCACCTAGACGACTTGGTGGATTGTGTTCTCCGTTGTGAAGCCCACGTGGAGATTGTGTGTGGCTTCGGAGAAGGATTTGTGAGGGGTGTTGTGCTCACCCCGCAGAAGATCACGGAGAGCAACTCTAGTTGAGCGAGACGTGAAGAGTATCAAGTGGCCTAACCAGGTCAAGTGCTAGATCTTGTGGTAAGCACTCCTCGTGGGAGAGTGTGACTAGTGTAGTCACCACTAGCAAGAGGATCGGCAGCAACCTTGAGCTTGTCTCAACGGGGAGTAGGTGGTTGGCAAGCCACCGAACCTCGGGATAAAATTACTGTGTCAATTTGTTCATCCGATTGGTTTGCTTACTCCTAACACAAGCTTGTATTTACTCTTTCATATATTATGCTTGTGTTATTGTTCTTGTGTAGCTAATTTGCTTGTGTAGCATATTTGTAGCTCCCATGAGTAACTAGTTGGCTTGTGTAGCCTTGCTAGTTATATTGCTTAGTTTGTGTAGCTAAGTAATTTGAGCTCTCTAATTTGGCTTGTGTAGCCTTGTTATTGAGCATTGCTAGTGAGCTTAGGAACTTTGTGCTTTTGCTTACTAGATTGTGTAGGAGCTCCCTTGTACTTAAAGTACTAGTTGCATATGTTTGTGTGACCTTGCTTCTAGAATTATTTAGGTGAGCTTTTGCTAGCCTGACACCTTTGTTGCCTAATTAGGATCTTTGTAAGGTGCTAGAGAACTTAGATAGAGGGGTGTAGTCTTGGCTAGACCGATAGTTTAAATTCCGCATTTGTTTCGGTTAGCCAGTGCGATTAATTTTAGAAAGGACTATTCACCTCCCCTCTAGTCCGCCATCTCGACCCTACAGTGGGTTTGACCAACATATAAGGTTTCTAGAGTTCATCCCACCATCCTTGAGTTAATCCTTTTACGCAAATCAAGGACGAAAGTGTAAGTGGGATGGTGATAGTTGTGGTTCACTTAGTGTGCAAAGTGGATTTGAGTTGTTTGGACTCGGGGGCATCACAAATGGTAATAGAGCCAACCTTTGCAGCCACAGGCTTGTGCGGGTCTGGGACATAGACATGTGACTCATTGTGCACGACGTGGCACATGTGCCGGCACCAAACACGCGGTTGTATGTGCTAAGAGGCAACGTTCCTGGTCTGCCCGATTGTGGGTGTGTTGGGTCAAAGAGGATGTCAGGCCCTTTAGAGGGGTTGTATGTTATATCTGGTCCAGTTTAAAATTTGACTCATAGTGGTCCATGTACATGTTAATGAGATATTATGGAGGGTTGAGTTCTACCTTTGGTTGTTAGGGTGGGTTAGACCAACATATAAGACATCTAGAGTCCATCCCACCATCCCCTTGTTCATCCTTTAACATGAAGCAAGGACAAAAGCATAAGTCCGATGGTGGTAGGTGTGGTTCACTCAGTGTGTAGAGTGGATTTGAGCCGTTTGGACTCCGGGGCGTTACAAAAATTCATTAGAGCAATATGCACGCTCCATTATCAAGAATTTGTGTAGATCTATTTCATGAATCTCTCTGAGTTATCCCATCTTGCTAGTTCTTGAATCTTGATTCAGTCATATGCCAATCTCCACATATAATGAAAATAGTCATATACCATCCAAATTGAAATTATAATAACTTCTCATCTTTGTCAATTTCTTTGGCAGCCTTACCTCTAATGGAGTAATCAAACATTTACAACAAAACTTACATAGTTCACGAAAAAAGTATAACACCCCATGTGAGTGTGTTTGTAGTGGTAATAAGGTGTTATTGTTGAGTAATAGGTCGTTAATTTGCTTCTTGAGATGCACATAATATTTCTATAGATGATATTCAGAGCATTGCCCCTTGTTTCATGTGGGTGTGTTGCACTATTACGCCCGTGGAGGGGTAAGAGTGGCACCAATCGTGTATTGAGGGGTGGTTATGGGCGTCTGCTGCATATGTGGTGAGTTGTCGAGGGCATCAACCCTTAAGGGGTCAAGTGAATGTAACACCCCAACCCATTAGTAGAATATAGTAGTTGGCCCATGTGACCCATGTGTGGTTATAATTGGTGGATTTAGTACCACCATGGATGTTTATGAGGGTGACGACCAGCTTATAATCCTTGTCACTCCAAACTGGCACATCTAGGTTAACCCTTTTATATGAAGCGAGGACCAAAGTGTAAGAGAGGTACAGAGCTAAGGCGTAAGCAGATTTTGGATGAGGGGTGTTACAAAAAGAATATGACCAACAATAACAATACATAATTATATACAATCATTGTAATGTTCATATAGATATTGGTGATAAATACCAAACAAAGGAAATGACACGAAGATAGACAAAATATAACAAACACATACAAACATGCACATTAACATAGAAATAACACATTGATAATATTTCATTGCATTATTCTAGTAATGAAAATATTTGTAGCCCATATAGAATGGTACTAGTAACACTTAACACCAAATATTGTCTTCAACCAACTAGGTTTTACATGCATCATTGGATACTGACCCATAGATAAAAACTAGTCAATATTATGCATGCATGTCCATCCACTGATCAGTTATGAGGAAAGCCTCCCAACTAATGGCCATTATTGGTCATTTGGCTCCCATCATCCTCCATCACCGGAGCTGAAGAAGAATTTGTTGTTGTCTTCTGGTCTGTAATCCATGTAGCTACATGGTTGTTACTTGTCTGGTTGGCATATGTGAGGTTGTTAAAGGAAACATGTTTTCCATCAAAGCCGTAGTAGTTTGTGTTGTTGTAAGCACCGCCAGTGAAGGTGAGCGCCTCCCAGCTAGAAGAGTTGTTGTGCACCCAGGGTTGTGTGTCATAGAGACCGACATCGTTGATGCTGAAGCGATGTTTTCTAGTGGTGCACTCCTGCCTACGAAAATACTTTTGCGCGTGGCTAGATATCTGCACTGGTGTCCTTGTGGGGACGAAATACTTGGATATGTTCTTCCATTTACCACGGCCAAACACTTCTAGACCACGGAGGAAATTCCTATAGTAAGATTAATAATTAGATAAGAATAGATGTCCTATCCATACTTTAAAGATCAATGAAAATCAAATCTCAACATCTCGTGGTGAGAAATTCTAAAGACCACATGCTTATTAATTGTAATAAAAATAACAAGATGTGACCAAAGTTTCCAAATAAGTGCAAAAGGAAAGACCTGTGCTCGTCTGTAGTCCAAAACCTCACTGCATGTCTCCTTTTCTTAGGAACAACATTCAGCATATGTTGTTGTCCCTCTAAATGTCTCATGGCCTCCATCTCATCCATTAGATAACCTTGCAACATGTCCATGTTGTACATGGGTGGAGCCTCTGTTGGCATCCCAAAGTTATCATTCACAAGGGCGGCACTACTTTCCACAACACGTTGGTTGTTGCTTTGTGCCGTCGTCATCTCCACTACTAGCTTAACATATAAATTAGTTACCTGATGCTTCTCCTTCCATGGGAACATTGCTTGGAGATCATTCACAAAGTCAATGTGCTTGCTTGTGTCATTTATGTATGTGTTGTTGGTGACGTGACTAGTGATGAATGACTTCACCAAATTGATCTCGGAGGCGCTCCACACATCGTTGAAGTTGGGATCCATGAGGTGTGAGGGTTGAGTATTACACAAGAGGTTATTGTGTGAACCACAATGTTTGGATGGAGTGCATGTCAAGGACAACGCTAGGTATTTATAGGCCTTGTGACAAATCTTTTAGTTTTGGTTTCAATTGATTATACATATAACTTTTATAATAAGTCAAACAATTATTTTTAAATCATATAATACTAATGATATCTAGTAATGTGTATCCCTATTTTGGTGATGCTATATTTTTATACATGTAGTCCAACATGTTTCAATTTCTTAGATCAAGGATTGAGGTATCAATGACCAAGGACAAATGAGACCACATATCCAACCCATAGTAATATAATGACCATTTTAACTAAAATGAGCCTATTCCACAATAAACAACCATTTGACATAACTCAATACTAGGAGTGCAATTTAGGCTGGTTGGTTAGTTGTTCATTTTAGAACTAGCGAGCTTGATCTCGGGACCATACTTCCAAGAGCATAGGTCATAAGCACACAATTTCTACACATCGCGTGTGTTCTCTCTCACACACATGTATGATAAAATTAAGGCGACAATTGTGTCAGCCTCGACATCTGCGTTGTCAACTTCTTTTTGAAACTTGTTGGCAGCACAAAGGATGCACTCTTGCAGGCTATGATCTGTAAGACACACATAGTAGCTACACGCAGACCGTAGAGTTGATTTATTAGAGTACGGAAGGACAAATCTTGGTGCAGCCCAGCAATTTTTTAATAGTGTGCTTTGCACGCTAATCAGGTGTCAAGGAACACATGCCTGCACGCATCCATAACACCTATGGATGTGCATAGGACATACCACTATTCTCGGGCACACAGGTTGGAAGGAAATAAATGTCTGGATTTGCTACTATCAGTTGACTCCATCTCAAGGCCGTCGTCCCAGAGAGATCTGAGACCATGTATACGAAACTAAAAAAAAAATAAGACCTACTAGCTAGCCTAAAAAAATAAAACTAGAATAATATATACCATGTAATGCATTACATTGCAATAAGATATATCAAGAATAGTACCTATAATGCTTAATCTTTACTTGAATAGTATCATTTTTTAGTGTTCTTTGAAATAAAATCTTCATAATCAATCTTCTCCAACAGTTTGCTCTCAAAGTGCTATTATAGTCGAATCATTTATTCTTTCTTGTGTTATTGTATAACATAAATAGGATTTCAATAGCTTCAATTTAGAAAAGCTTCGGTTCGCTGATGCAACAGTTACAAGAATGGTCAATAGGACTCTATATCTATATGCAATAGTTGCATTAGGAAAATAACCATGCTTTTGCCAACTCAATTAAAATTTTCTAGACCGATTTGCAGAAGGTTTTAATCTGCTTTTCAACACTATTGCACTAGGCACCTAGATGAAAGAACAAAATTTACAGGTCGATCTGCTACTCGCTATAGCTCGTTGTGAATGGATTGACAAAAAAATATATATTTGACTAGTATTACCTTTACGGCCTCACCTCGGTGCCTCGACGTTGATGTAACTCATGAGACCTGGCCGATAGCAACAATAAAGAAAGAACTTTCGATTCAACACATTAGTCTCAGCTAAAATTAGACCCGGGACTAATGTGAGCATTAATCCCTGGTTCAAAATTCTTATACATGACAAAATATTTTAATCTTGGTTAGTGTTACCAGCACAGACTAAAGGTCTACATTAGTCTTAGTTGGTGTTTCTAACTCGGACTAAAGATCCTTAACCATAGGAGACAAACACGTTTAGGATCATAGGAGTTGGGAGATAATTGGAAATCGTAGGAGATGAACATGTTTGGGATCGTAGGAGTTGGGAGACAATTGGGGACCGGGTGTTTAGGATCATATCGTAGGGGTTGGCAGGGGCGGATATATCACCGAGGTTGTCGGCAGGCCATCCTCGGTGAGAGGCGTGCAGCCGAACAGAAAATCATTTTTAATTGGGCTTAGAGCATCTCTAACGGTTTTGCAAATGAGCTTTGCATTCTTGTTTTTGCAAAAAAATCTAAACATCTCATATCCAACGGTTTGGCAAATGAATTTGGCATTTTTAGCAACTTGGCAAATACCGGGTGATATTTGACATATATGTCAAGCCGCGGTTCGTTTGGCAAACGCCCTCACGTGCTACCCGTGTGAGATATTTTCCTCTCGCACGCATATTTTTTTTAGTTTTGCCAAGTCTAAATGCAAAACCGTTGGAGATTGATTCTTTTTAGCTTTGCCATATTAATTTGAGAGTTGACAAATACCATATTTTGCCAAACAAAAAATGCAAAACCGTTGGAGTTGCTCGGCGATCCTCTCATGGGTCAATGAAACAATATATGTGCTTAGCTATATGGGTTATGATACTAGAAAATTAGAGGCCTATTAGATTTGGAGGCCCTGCGTCGTCCTGGCTGCACGCCCCATCTTATTAGATTATTTTTAGTGAGAGTTTGATGTTATAGTTTTCAATCTATCCAAATTTTAGAAATAATGCATGAGTTTCATACTCATAAAATTTTCTTTACTCCCATGAAATTTTCATCATCTCCCTTCATTAATACACTGTTATATCAACTTATTTAATGTCCATAAAACTTTATGAAACTTTCGTTGAAATTGATCTTAGATTACAAAGTGTTGTGCCTTATTATTAATTAATGTGTTTCCACTACTTTAATAAATGTGTGAATTGCTCAAATCCTATATTCATATCTTTCCTTAGGATATGCATTTATTAGTTTTGTTTTTGTCTGTGTCCAAATATTATGTTATAATCTTGAGTGAAAGTAAACTTTTGACTTTTGAATTTGGTACAACGACTATGAGCATGTTTAGTTGCTCCCAAAATTCTAAAAGATTTTGAATTTTGACCATTTTTTGAAAGTTGGATCTAAACAGGGGTCTGTAAAGTTTAGGAAAAGAAGGTTTGTAAAGATTTAGAATTTGAAATCTTGAAGGCCCAAAAGTTTTGTAATTTAACGTTGGAGCCCATGCAGCTCACACTGCCCTTGCCTTATCCATTCGCCCCTACCCATCCAAACCCGAGCTCTCGCTCACTCTCTCCATCGCCGCCGCTCTCGCTCACTCTCTCCCCCGTCCCTGCACTCTCCTCCACCGCCCAAATCCACCCCTCCTCTGTCAGATCCACCTCTCCCTCAGTCAGATCCACCTCATCCTCAACTAGATTTGCCTTGTTCTCATTGTCGTTGGCGATGGACGGCTACGACGGTGACGGCAATCACGGAGACGACTACCATGGCTACAGCGACGAGGACATGTACGGCGACGGCGGCCACACCAGGGACTTCCTATAGCAGCTGCCAGGACTATCCACACCTGGGGTCTTCAACACCTTCGTTGACGCATCGTACCACTTCCTAGGGTCTTTGAGCACCCCAACCCTAACCACCTAGGGATGGCTGCGCTGGACCTCAACGCCGGCGAGGAGTGTCCTAGGATCCATGCCTATGAGGGCATCCTTCGTTCCGGTCCTGCTAACGGCGGAATTAGAGGCAGCCGGACTCCCCCTCCCATACGCGTGCCTCCCAGCTACGGCAGAGGTGCACGTCATCACAGCGTGGTGCCAGCTCAGTTCACGGACAACTTCTTAGCAAATGACGTCATCCCAACCCCCCCCCCCCCCCCCCCCCCCCCCGAAGTCCAGGTTCGTACTATTCTCTTTTCCACGTTTCGGGGATCATACATAATGCTTGTATCAAGTGATGCGCTTACGTGATGTACCCGTTGTGTAGTGCTTAATTAGTACTGTAATTTTGGTCATATATTCATTGTATAATGCAATAGCTTAATTTTTTGTTATGCGTCATTTTAGATCAGAACACGGTAAGTTTTATGAGATTTACAATAGTCGGATTGACATGCGAAACTGCAATAGGTTAAGATCTATTGCTACAATTTTTTTAGAGCCTCGATTCAACCACCCCATCCACTCACACCCCCCCCATGAGGTCGTTCGATCCTCACAACACATCTACTATATATAGCAAAAAAGGATTGGGCCACTGGTGCAAAACAGGGTTTTTTTTTTGCGAAAAGTGCAAAACAGGATTGGGCCACTGGTGATATAATTCAGAGCATCTTCAAGAGTTTGCCAAAATTTACTTGGCAAATCTTGTCCTTTGGCAACTCCCTAAACTATATGCCAAGTAAAAAAACTGCCTCTCTCCAAGAGTTTGGCATTCTTGACTTACTAAATTAAAAAAAGTGGGCCCACATGTATTTTTGCTCACGGTTTTCTCTACGCGCCGCCTTCATGTCGCGCGCGAGGTCGCGCGTTTTTCTTCGTGTGCCGCCGCCTCGAGTCGACGTCCGATCCCTTTCCTGGCCGTCGTTGTTGCCTGATCGCCGGTCAGGAACCAGGTACTTTGCAACAGCTTGCAGAGCAGCCGTGCCCCAGCTTCGTTTCGTTCATCGCCCAGCCATGGTATTTGTCCCCTTATTTGATCACTGCAGCTCTCCTGTCTTTGCTCATTGCAAATCGCCATTCTTTGATCAATGCACCTCGCCTAGATAGGAAGACACAGCTTGCTCGTCCATCCAGCAGCAGGAGACGACAAACCAAGGAGCTATGTCCCATCGGAACAGTCTCAAGGGGATCATATGCACACGTACAAACATGTTCACCGAGGACACAAGCAGCCGACGTTGACGTTGAATCTGATGGCGTCTTCGTGAAACGATAAGCGGTGGCGGCGCATCCAGGAGAAAAGGAAGGAGTCTTCGCGTGCGGATGGAGCAGATGGCAAGTTGCAATCTTTAGCAAGTCCATTTGCCAAACCATTGGAGAAGAAATTTTCTTATTTTGCCAAAAATAGAGGGATGACAAGTTGATTTGGGGAACTCTTGGAGATGCTCTTAGGGAGCCAAAAATAGATTCCATAAGTACATGGACCTATTTGAGAATGCGGGACAAGTTCAAGGATCTCTAGTAGATTTCACTCTTTTATGTATAACTAATAAAGATAATGAAAACAGAAACTTTTAATTTGGTCAATGTAACATTACACTTAAATAGTAAATTATTCCAATAAATTTAAAAGGTGAAGATAAGTCTCCTGATTTATTAATATAAATATGGTAAATTCTTGCAGGTTCTTCAAAAAAAAAGATGACTATAAGTAAAGAACAAATATATGGTCCCTCAACACGAGTACACAGTGTGAAATTTATCCATAAACAGTAAACTCTTGGCACCAAGAATTAGTCATTTATTGCCCAAAAAAAAAATTCTATACATGTCCCAGTATTATTATCAGCGCACAGTTGCCACATAAAGACTACCAATGACCAAGCACAAGAACAGATCCCAAATATTAGAACAATAAACATGACATATAGAGAAGTCGCCAAAGGAAATCTTCTAGGCCTTGAACTTCTCTCTGTCATGTGGAGCATTATAATCGATGTTTGGCCCCACAGGGATAATCCCGTATGGATTTATGGGCGAGTGACCACCATAGTAGCTCTTTCGAATGTGCTCCATGTTAACCGTGCTGCTAATTCCAGAAATTTGGTAGATGTCCTTGGTGTAGTTGAATAGGGTCTTTTGGCCCCTCCACTTTCATAAAAAGAAAAAAGAAAAAGAAAAGAAAAAAAAGGATACATACCTCATCAAATCTTATAAGAGTTGTAAACAAGTGAACATCTGCCTCCGTAAGTTGATCGCCGCATAGACAGCGTTGCCTGCTTAATTAGAATATCCTCACATTTGTCCAGAGCCTCATACAGTTTTCTTGACAGCCTACAAACAAATTCAGAACAAAATAAGCGCTGGTCAAAAACATAGGAAATGCACCCAATTTTATTTCCAAGAAGCCATGAATAACCGATGGATTGATTTACCTCATCGTATGGCCCCTGCTGCTTTGCAAATCCACATCTGTACACGCCGATGTTTGTCGCCCGCCTCATACACCAACTCATTGATTTGACCTCGTCTATGAGAGGCCCTGTAAATGGGCAGGGTAGAGAGAGATCCAGGGCGAACTCGTTGAACTCAGTGTTGAGCATCCGGATGATCTCGGAGCTCTCGTTGTTGACGATCGTCTTGAGCTGCTTGTCCCACAGAACCTGAAACAGACAAACAGGTCAACCCAATTATTGAATGAACAAGAAAGAAATGGGAAGAAGAAATCTTTTTTTTTTCTGACAACAAAATACTCCTCCTGTCTCTGACAGTCACTACTTACAGGGACGCTTGGTTTCCCGGCGTAGTTTGCGCTGGCGATCTCGTAGAGCTCCCTGACGCTCCTGGCTCCGTTGAGAGGGTCGGGCTCGTCCTCGTCTCCGGCGGCAGGGAACACCCACCCCATGTGGTCGTCGGTCTCCCTCAAAGACGGGCTTCACCGACTGGAGAATTCGATCCACACACACGCAGACCCAGACACAAGAGAGAGAAGAAGATCGATCAACGGATTTTACAACCATGGCTGCAAAGATGGAGCCTTGGTGTGAGTTCTCAGTCTCACGGTGAATCGAATCCGATGGCGCGATCCAGGCCCTTGAACTTGAGGTAGGCGAGGCACCGGCACGCCCACGGGCAGGAGTAGGAGACGTAGAGGTGGTACCTCCCCGGCGCGGCGGCGAACCGGGCGGAGCTGTCCCTGGACACGAAGCTCCGGAAGGTGGACGGCGACGGGTCGAAGGCCCCGGAGTCGGTCACCTCGTCGTGCGCCGACCGCGCCATCTGGCGACCCTGCGGCGGCGGCGGTGGACCGGCGACTACGTACTGCTGGGGGAACCGTATGCTCTGCGCGCTCTGACTTTGGGCCCCTCAGCACTGTCACTCTCTATGTTAACCGTGACTACGACTAAGGCTAGTGTCAATGGAGGTTTTCACAGGGGTGTCATGCACATTTAATGGAGAAAATGGCTATTATAGGACTCTAATTGTTGTGGCTTCTCCCAAATAGAACTCCAAACATTTGATTCTCCCAAATAAGACTTCAAACATGGTTTGTAAGCTCTAATAACATTTTAACATAATTAATCACGTTTTAAGTACTACAGGGATGTATTTGCCTATGACCTTGACTTTTTTGCCCCTGCCCTGCCTGCCGTGGCTCCCCTGGCTCCGTGAACATACGTACGTGACCGTTGCCTGGGCTGGCTGGCAGCTGCCTGGCCATGGCTGACCGTGGCCTAGGCTGGCCATGGCTGATCGTGGCCTCCAGGATCTGTGGCCGCTGTGGCCGGCCCTCCAACAGCACCCAAGCCTCCAGGGTCCATGACCGAGGAAAGGAAGCAGGGACGAGGGAAGAAAGAAGCAGGTCCATCACCGCCCATGGCCGAGGGGAGGAAGGGCGGAGGATCGCCGTCCATGGCCGAGGGGAGGAGCAAGGCCGGCGGCACAAGTTTTTCCGCGGTCCTGGCGGCGGCGGCGAAACGAAGAGACGGACGGAAGATGAATGTACGGGAGATGACGTACAGGAGATGAATCGTTTTTCTGTCGTACAGTCACATACAAGGGCAATAAGGTCATATACGAAAATACATGTATTTGGAAAATGAGAATAAATGGTTAATTATGTTAAAATATCATTAGAGCTTATAAACCATGTTTGGAGTCCTATTTGGGAGAATCAAATGTTTGGAGTCCTATTTGGGAGAAGCCATAACGATTGGAGTCCTATAATAACCATTTTCTCCATTTAATGTGATGACGCATTAGTATGAATGGATTTTTTTGCATGAAATGGGGAGGAGAGAGAGAAAAAAAGTTTCATCTTGGTGAAACGATGACGCGTAGTTTCCAAAGCTTTGTTACTCGCGTGAAACAAGCATTGAGGAGCTTCGTTTTATCGCCAGGGATCCCGTGTGCACGGAGCAAGCCCACGGTCGTCCCCATTCTCCCGCGCTCCACCGGAAATCTTCCCGCCCTCTGCTCGATCTCGCTCCCGCCCTCTGCTACATCTCGGTCCCGCCCCGTCCGCCATCCGCAAGCACGACTCTGTTCCTCGCCGCATCCGCCCCTAGGGTTCTTCGTCGCAGCCACCGCTCCATGGATCCGCCGGTGGCAAAGCGTGCGGCCACGGATCCGGCGCCGACAAAGGAGTCCGGGCAACGCCTTCCCGGGAGAGCAGGGAACTCTCGCAGCCATCGGCTCGGCTTGAAGAAGGCCGCCGTGCGTGGCCCGGCACTGGTTCCGTCGTCGCCGCCACCACCGATTTCGTCCCCATCTGCGCCGACTACATCGCCAGCCACGACGGCCCCCACCCCTGCTGCGTCGACTGTCGGCCCTTCTGTGCCAAGCTCCTCCTCAACACCCCAGGCATCCATGTTGCCATGGACACAGCAAGGAGCAGTCTGGGGCGCCATTCCCCCAAATTTATCATCTGCAAATCAACAGTGGCCAAATTCACGGTAAACATTTGATTTTAATCTGAGCAACTAGTTCTTTTCCATGGATGCAGTTCATTTGTATTGTATTTTGTCGTAAATAAAGTATCATCTCTATAGCACTTAGATGTTGGACAAGTTTCTTTTTTTACTGTGACTAGGGCAGAGCAACAATGTTCTAAAAAATAGCACTTAGATTCCAGATTTGTTAACTGTCTCAAGCCATGATCCTATATGTTATCTTTACTGTTTCAAATTAGCACTCTGATAAGTAGTTGTCATGATCCTCGTCACTGTCTGAAGCCCCAGTTTTGTTACATAACCCAAGTTGATTTTCAGTTCCTTGTATCATCCTCTCCCCAAGTTTTATCCCTAAGAAAAATATTAATTACATGGCTACTGATTCTTTGAAAAATTCAGGATCTATCCACCTGGTGGCTTTGTAAATATGATTAATCAACCACAAGTCCAAGGAGAAAACTTTCATTTGGTTGGTCAAACTATGAGCTTCAATCCAATCTCTTGACTAGTGAATGACTATTTATCAGAGAATCCTCTATACCCTACCAATATTTTTCGTCGAAGGTTTGTATGTCTAGGCCACTCTTTCTTCGCATTGTTGCGGCATTAGGCCAATGGTCTGATTATTTTACTTAAAGAGTGGATGTTGTTAATCGGCCAGGACTCAGTCCACTACAAAAGTGTACTACAGCTATTCGTCAATTGGCTACTGGTAGTGGTGCAGATGAACTAGATGACTACTTGAAGATAGGAGAAACTACAGCAATGGAGGCGTTGAAGAATTTTGTGAAAGGTATTAGAGAAATATTTGGTGAGAGATACCTAAGGCGCCCCACAATGGAAGATACTGAACGTCTACTAAAACTTGGTGAGAAACGAGGTTTTCCGGGTATGTTTGGTAGCATTGACTGCATGCATTGGCAATGGGAAAGATGCCCAAATGCATGGAAGGGTCAGTTCACTCGAGGAGATCAAAAAGTGTCGACGCTGATACTTGAGGTTGTGGCATCACATGATATTTGGATTTGACATGCGTTCTTTGGAGCAGCGGGTTCTAACAACGATATTAATGTTTTGAACCAGTCCACTGTCTTTATCAATGAGCTCAAAGGACAAGCTCCTAGAGTCCAGTACATGGTAAATGAGAATCAACACAACATTGGGTATTTTCTTGCTGATGGAATATACCCTGAATGAGCAGTGTTTGTTAAGTCAATACGACTCCCTATCACTGACAAGGAGAAGTTATATGCACAAGAACAAGAAGGGGCAAGAAAGGATATCGAGAGAGCTTTTGGTGTATTACAACGACGATTTTGCATCTTAAAACGACCAGCTCGTCTATATGACCGAGCAGTACTTCGTGATGTCGTGCTAGCTTGCATCATACTTCACAATATGATAGTTGAAGATGCGAAGGAACCAGACATTATTGAAGAAGATCTAGATCTAAATGTGCCTCCTAGTTCATCAACGGTTCAAGAACCCGAATTCTCTCCAGATCAGAATGTTCCGTTAGAGAGAGCTTTAGAAAAAGACACTTTTATTCGAGATAAATCGGCTCATCGCCGACTTAAGAATGATTTGGTAGAACATATTTGAAATAAGTTTGGTGGACGTGCTCGTATGTCTGGTACTTGAGGTAGAATACATGTAATTATTTTATATATCTGTAAGGTTTTTATATATGTGAAAGTGTATTTATATCTGAGCACATGATGACCTTTTTTTATCTGTACAGGGTGAAACAATCTATATGGATTTGCTGCTCCAGAAGTTGCTGCTCTAGTTACCAGAAGTTGCTGCTTCCAGTTATCAGAACTTGGTGTTCTAGTTTTCATTATTTGTTCCAGTTATTAGAACTTAATTTGTTGTTCCAGTTACGGCACCAGTTAAAGATGTTGATGTTTCAGTTATCTCGGTTATGATTTCTTGTTGTTCTAGTCATTATCAGTTAATTTGGTTTCTGTACGGTGCCAGTCTGCCTGTGTTATCTCCATTATATTGTTTGGTTCAGTGGCCATTGTCAATTTATCTATAGATGATTATCGTCTTTGCGTCTATCTGGTCTGTCCATGTACGAATGCAGTATGGTGTAGCAGGCCAATATGTACAGGCCGCAAAGTTTCAGTCTTCGAATGTGGAATGGGCTACACGAGCATCTTGTGCAGATGATCCCATCGTTTTGCTGTTAATTAAATGCTTTACTTAACTTTGGATTTGGTGAAATGAAACCTTGCATTGTGAAGGACAGTTTCATTCATTGTTTCATCTCATTCTTGCTGATGTGGTGTTTTGGAAACCGTGTAGTGAAACTAGCCATTGAGACTGACCTAATAATGTACTAAGTCACTCAGCTGATTAAGCTTGCTATCTACAGTAATGTCACTCCCTCCGGTTGGTAAAAAATGACTTTTAGACAACAACTGAATTACAAAAGGGGTTTGTTTGCATGCTGCCTGTGACTGTGATGGGGGCTGCATATATAAGGGGTTTGCATGCTGTGTGACTGTGATGGGGGCTGCATATATAAGGGGTTTGCATGTTGTGACTGTGATCAAGCCATATATAATAAGGGGTTTATAAATTACTCCCTCCATAATCTTTTGTAGGGCATATTTAGAGATGACACAATGACCAAGAAAGTCTAGGAAAAGTTATAGTAGTAATTAAAGTGCATGCATGCACGTCTTTTAATTGGACGCTACATATAAATTAAGTAGTGCTTCGTTTTTAGAGAAGAGCAGTTGCTCAAGCTTTTGATTGGACGTTGTTTGGACTCAACGAGATTTGTACCTACATACGCCTTACAAAAGATCAAAATGAGAAATCTCCATACGCCTTACAAAAGATTATGGAGGGAGTATACAAGAGCGTCTCTCGAGTCCACCTTGCCTAATATTGACCCCTGTTGCTGCCAAAGACCAAGACCCGAGACCTTGAGTCTGTCGACTTTGCCAGCTTCCACACGGCACGACACACCTACTTTCTCGGTCCCATTAAAAATATCATTATTTGTATTTACTAAATTTATTAAAAAAAATACGTGCAACATTGATAAGCGTTTAATTATATGCAAATAAGACTCATATTTAGTGGCACCAGATAATCATTGTAAATAAAGATTTTTCTCTTTATAGTACGGATATCTAGCCTAAACCCGATCACGCACTTTGTTACGTCTTGATTGGCAAAACAAACATCTTATTTATACCTTTGCCTGGAGCTCATAGGGTTTTGTTTTCTCTTTCTTCTTTTTCAAATGTGGAGAAATGTATAATCAATTTGGCCATCACCATCACATTTGAGTGTCATCTAGCTCCACCTTGGTGTGAACCAACTTATCTCATATATCACTTGGAGCAAGAGGTTAGTACACTTGGGTTTCATCAATTATCCAAAACCAAATTATGATCTTCGGCCATGGAGCCATAGGCCACGCGTGTAGTTTAGGTTGATTCCAACAGATCCTAGGATTGTCATATTCAAAATATAGCTTCTTAGGGCTTCGGTCGAGCAAGGAACAACAACTCTTGTATTTCTTTTATAAAATACTTCTATCTTATTAATACAATAATACATAATGCTCTTGTGTGTTCGAGAAAAAAATATTGGACCTATGGTATCAATCAACAGTGAAGGTTTTGAGCCAATATAAACCATATGTGCTCTATGTGTATATATGATCTGCGATCTATTCATGATAGATGTCCACTTTTATTTTTTTATGAATAAAGGATTTTATTAATTCATGATTATTACATCAAGTTGATACAATAAAAATGAATTCACTTCTGGCTTCTACCTAAGTACAAAACCTATGACAAAGAAATCTGACACTCTAATGGCTATCAATTCTAAGAATAGATCGTCACCCATCTTCTCAGGAGAAAAACATCCAACCTCTTCTCTTAAGCTTATTAGCCATAATTAGCTTACTTTTTAATCGTAAAATGATGTCTTTTTTCTTTCACACAAATCAGCTTAAACAATGTTTTCAGTTGCAGAAACCATCAGTCGAACAGGCACCGTAACCGCTTGCATCAATTGTTGTGATGCCTTCAACACCAAAGCCCATGTGTAGGTCTTTGGAGGATATAACCCATGTACGAAGCCATTGGATTACGGAATAAACCACCTGCAAGGGAAAGTAAAGAAGTTTTTTTTCAAATATTAAATTATTTATGCATAATCAAAGTGATCAACAAGTAGTCGTTGCATCCAACAAAATTATATGTTTGAGATCTTTCTGAAACCCTCGAAGCCAACTCCCAAAAAGATGGGAAATACAAGGCTGGGAGATTTGACACAACTTATATGCAACCCAAATTACCTGTGCAGAGCGACATTCAAAGAAAAGCTGCTTAATTGTCTTGATCTTGTGATAAAGCAACACTTCTCATTGTCTATTGTAAGAATGACCATTTCAGCTTGCCATATGTTTTCTCAAAGTCTAGCTTCAAGATCACCCATCTAACTTTTTCTTATGTAAATCATATAAAACGGCTTCATGCTGAATGACCTCACCTTCCTTCATATAAATGTTGATTGTGATGGTTGGATCACCTTTTGAGCCACTAAAGCTATTTCGTTAGTCATCACCTTTGTAAAAAAATTAAAGCTTCCATTTAATAACAAATAAATGAGCCTAAATTGTTGAATCTGCGTAGCTTCATTTTGTTTTGGTACTAATGTAATTGTACCAAAGTTTTGAAAAGAGAAAGATTGCCTTTGCAAAATTCAGCAAAGAGAGACATTATGTCTTCTTTTATTAATCCCCAAAAAACTTGGTAAAACTTAGCCAGGAACTTATTGGGTCTAGGAGCTTTATTATGCTCCATTTGAAAAATAGCCTCATCAACCTCCTTTTCTATAAATTCCGTTGTTAAGACGTCATGTTCTAACTGTGAAACGTACTTGTGCAATGTCACTCATTTAGGATTCTCTATCATTGAAAATTATTACCATCTAGTTTCAAGAGGCCTTCTGATGATGATTTTTTTTCAGATTTTCATCACCCTCCATTATTCCTTCCTCTTGCTCTAGACGAAAAAACTTTGTTTTTCTATATTTTCCATTGGCCACTAGATAAAAACATTTTGTTTATGATTACACAGTATAACTCAGACACTCACAACACACGCACACTCACCTCTATGAACACACGCATGCAAACCTTACCCCTAGGAGCATCTTCGAAGACTGGGCCAACAAATCCTCAAGATTGATGAAGTCATCACAGGGGCTTCACTCCCTACCGCTACCGGTGATCAATGAGTTGTGTATGAGGAGATAAACATCGGTGTGTACAAATGTGGCTTTTGCAAAGAAACAGGTTCCATACAATAAGGTAAATCAATTTGTTATTCATGGCTTCTTGGAAATAAAATTTTGTTCTGAATTTGTTTATAGGCTGGCACGAAACTGTATGAGGCCCTGGACAAATGTGATGAAGCTTGTCTAATAAAAATGAACATGTAGGTCACTTAGCTGTGTAAGCTTAAGTTTGCTATCCAGTGTCATGTTACTTCCCTCCTGTCAGTAAAAGATGTGTTTTTTAGACAAGAATGATGAACTACAAAAGCAAGCCAATAATATTATTATTGGAAGTTACATTGTTGTGGCTATATATGATCGATCAGTCGGTACGAGTTGTTGTAGGCTTTCAACGTTTTATGGTACATAACCTTGAAGATTGTTATTGTTAAGGTACAACTGTCTCAGGCGCGGAAGATTTCCCAAGCTTGCTGGTATGGGACCCTCCAGTTTATTTCCATGTAAGTCGAGGTGTTCCAACTGAGTTAGGTTGTCGATCCATCCACCAATCGTCCCTCTGAAATTGTTTCCACCTAAATCCAACCAAGTTAAGGCACTAAGATTCCCTATGCCCCGTGGGATGATTTGTCCTGAGAAGCCGATTCCAGGCAACCAGAGTTTGTGCAGAGTAAGGTAGACTGAAGACGGCATGTGGAATTCCACCCGAAAGTCTGTTGTCACCTATGCTCAGGACCTGTAAATTCATCAATTGGCCAAGCTCGTCAGGAATTCTTCCCTTCAGTCGATTTGAACCCAAACCGAGGAGTTCTAGATTCGATAGTAAGCCTAATTTCGGAGTGATTGAGCCCCACTAGCAAGTTTGAATATAAATAAATGTAGGACGGTCAAGTTGGAGCAATTAGTGAGGGCATTTGGGATGGTCCCAACCAGATTGTTCCTGTACAAGTAAAGGTACCGAAGATGTCGCAGGCGACCAAGGAGAGGCAAGGGACCACGAAAGTTGTTTTGAGAGAGGTCAAGATACTCGAGGAATGTAAGGTTGGCAAGGAAATAGCTGATTTGGCCTGACAGACAGACCTTGATTGAAGAGTCTGAGCTCCGAGACGCGGAATGGTCGTGTGCGCGTGCAGCACGTGACGCCATTCCACTGGCAGAAGTGCCAGTGGGAGCTCGTGTTCCAGTCGCTCAAGGCTCCATGTGGATCTCTGGTGATACCCTGCTTGAAATGGAGCAGCGAGCGAAGGTCTTGGCTGCTGCTGCTGTCATGAACTCTCGAGCAATGGATGTTGGCAACTCCTCCGTAACACAAGAGCAGCAAGGGCAGCAGTAGATGTATATGCATGTCCACTTTCACCGGCCCAGGGTTGCAGACAGGATGATCAGATCACTCTGCACGACAGAGTTGCAGACAGGAGCGAAAGCTAGAAGAGATGTTCAGTAGGAACACTACTAAACCTAAAGCCAGCCGGCTGGGTGATGGTGTGAGAACAGAGTTTGTTTAGATGCTGTGAGCCTGTGACTGTGATGCATGGGAGCTGATAGATAAGAGGCCATACGGGGTTTTAAGAACACAGGGTCTCACGGCTTTACTGCTACTTTACCCAATCTTGACCTCTGCCGTCCTTGTGCTTTACCTCGTCATTTTTTGTAATTTGCCTACCTGATCTTGACCTCCATTGCTGCGAAGACCAAAGAACTTTAGTCCGTCAATCAAATTTGGTAGCTTAATGCGGACCAGATGACTTAAAGAGTGGGGGCTTAACTGTATCTGTACCAACAGGTGCTGTGTTGTTGCAGACTTGCAGTTCGATTGGGGGGACACGCTTCCGGCTTGTCGCTCCTCTCCAACACAGGTTCTACGTACCTCTCCACATTCATTTCGAGTAGATTTAACTATCACGTTCAAAATTGAGTTACCCTTAGGTATATTATCAAACAGAAATCATGGTTACAACTCGACTTGCGTCGATTCAGCAGGCAGATCACTAAGCACATTGCCTCTCTATCCTAGAGCAAAATCAGAAATCAACGCTTACAGGACCTGATGCTCTGCTAAATGTGTCCAGAAGAAAATCAAAACAGAAAAGGTAAACTAGCTGCTTGAGCGTGTGAGCGTCTGAGTCAAAACTGGAGACATGATCTTCAGCTCCATCCAAATCACCCCTGGCACGTGCGTTCATCATGTATGTGGAACATAAGCTGCAATGATGTCACCAGCTATATAAGTAAAAGAGGGAAAAAATGGTGACCGAAATGGATTAGTGAGCGATCACCTTAACACCCACGTAGAAGGTAGTAAATATGAAGGCAAGGGCAGGCATGGCTGCAAAATGGGAACGTGTGTTAACCACAAAGGCCACTGGACCGTGTACATCTGACCCACCATGGGAATGTAGGACATATGAAATTCATCACAAGTTATGGGTGTGAAATTGCAACTCACCATGCTTCCCAGCCATTTTTGAGAGCAGAACTTTAATCCCAGATGGTCCCACAACATAACCAACAAGGTTTGCCACCTGTGCATGAAACATCTCAGAAATAGCATTCACATGAATGGCTGATCTAATGTACAGCTGGATTTCAGTTATGCCCGCCACTGTCCAAATTATCATGGCACATTTGAATTTTCCATTAAATAGTACATGAATTCTCTTGGTTATGTATTATTCAATATCTTCGATTCTTTTACTGCTAGGAGATCAGGTAATAATTGTGTACATTCTTTTAGCTACGCATGCAGAATCAGATATAGAACATACCATAAGACAGCTGATTGTCACAGCACCAGCAATTGCTTTAAATTCACGATGAACAAGGATCCCAAGGGAACTACTTGCCTGCAAAAAACCAAAATGAATATATATTAGATGGTAGCATTGTTAAATTTCCATGAAATATTTTGCAAGAATGCTGAAATATCCAGGCATCTTAGAAAAATCATTCCAGCAGATATCTTGAAATCTTTCTTATACCATATATATTGTCATGGAGTTATTTGGATCCTCAATAAATATACCATCCTTAAATCAAAACTACAAAATGGATCGATTTTCTCAAACAAAGACAACTTGACATGTTTTAAGTAAATTTAGTATGTTGCTGTAGCTGTTCTAAAAAATTTTAAACTAGATTGTAGTAACTTCTGAGAGCCAGATGAACTGCAACCACAGCAGGCCTACCGATCACAGTTCTCTAATAAACTTTACCTGAAATTTGTTGGACAGAGATTTGACCAATATCTCTGGAACAAAAAAAAAGCAAGTTAACCACGCCCATGAAACAAGTTTCCTGTTTAGGCAATCAAATAGAACAATTTAAGTCATTACATCTGATGTATCAACAGAGTATGATGTATTAACAGAGTAAGCAAGCATGTCAACTGTAAAATTCTGCTGAAGCTACCATTCCAAATCATGCCACACTGCTACAAACGTGAATATCACCCAGATACTCAGTAGTTTTCTTTGAGAACCACCAAGAGGAATGTACAAGTACCTGCAATAACCAAGAGGTCAATCAAACAAAGCAATATGGACTAATCAATGTCTGTATAGGTCTATGTACCAACTCTATATACAAGCTTCATGCATTCAAAAAAATGGATGCAAAACTATAAAGTAAACATTTGTTGCAGCTTCCTTGTGCATCAATCAAAGAATTGTGAAGCTATAACCAGAAATGAACTATATATTACTTCAAGCAAAACCAAAAAAGAAAAAGCAAGACAAACACAAACATCCCCATGAGATATATGTGGGTAGCCCAGAACAGATTTAAACCACCTGACACATACCTAACCAACCATCTGTTAAAAGAAGCATGCCAGCTTTTCCAGAAACTCTCCAGATCGTGGCAGTTATTTATGCACCTAGGCATGTTTTCAGGTGTCTCGACTCCTCCAACCTGAGATGAATTGCTCAGCTTTAAATTTTATCAAAAAATAACATGAAACAGATGCTGAGATCAGAACAAAGTTGTGTCGATACCAACGCTATCCATTGCATAAATAATTGTTCGAGACAAATAAAACATATAATACTGTATGTCAGAAGTACTGAATACAAAATTTAAATATTAAAGTACCAGTGACCAAAACCGGAAGTAGCGCCAAATAAGAAAGAATTTCAACCACATAAAGTTCAATACCTGCATTGAAAAGTTTGAGAAGCCAATGAGCTTGATTATTAACCAAATGAACCAAGCCAACAAAGCAGCTCCAGAATGTTAGCTAAGAACAGAGTATAACACATAAAGTTGGACATAAAGCCAACCCAGATAGTAATACAAAAATGAGAAGCCATGATGCTCTGATAGTGGTACAGGAAAACATATATGCAGGTAATCAATTAAAAAAATCTAACAACTAAGGAACAATCCAAAATACTGCTTCACATGGACTAAAAAGGAGACAAATACAATTCCATAAGTGACAAACTCAGAAGTAAGGCCTGGAGCACTTAAAGGAAATATAATATGTATAAAAGTTATAATGTAATCTTTCTTATGAGAATGTAAAGTATAATCTTACCCCATAACTGATGATGAAGATCTCAAATGGGGATAAGTGCTGCCATAATCGGCTGTCGTCAGAATATTTAATCCAATTTTAGAATATAGTATATAACCATTATAGGAAGGAATAAAAAATTAACCACATAGTATGAAGACAAGCAAATACCTTACTACAAAAGCATTGTAGTGGAAAAAGTGTGTCATGCCTTCCATAATGAGGAAACTTAAGATCCACCTCAGGCCATATAAAGATATTTGTGCAAATGAATAATTTTTCTGAGGTACCTCTAACTGCAAGATCGCTACATCACAAACAGGTTAGTATGCATAACTACTGGGACGTTTCTATGGAAGCTACTATTAAACCACTACATGAATTAGAAACACAACCGAAATTCATCTCCAAAACTCTGCATGCAATTTCTTAAGTTTTTTTTCTCGAACACGCAGGAGATCTGGGTATCAATATATTAAGAAGAGAAAACAAAAAGGGTACAGAACCCAGTCAACAGTACAGAGTTTTGGACAAGGGGTGACACTAGAACCCAGTGCAAACCTGTCCAAAGAACCCCGCCGACCACTCACACTAAATCGCCTATTACAGTAAGCAACGACCCCAGACCACAACTAAATAGGGGGGAGGGGGGGGGGGGGCGGTGGAGGTCTGCAGGGCGAGGAGGTGGGAAATTCCTCTAGCCCCAGCCATGACCCACACATCCGCCTCGTCCTTAAAGGAAGAGATGAGCCCGTTCATATCCGGTTGTCGCCCATCAAAACACATCTATTCCTATGATTCCAGATCAGCCAAGCCACCAGGATAACGACCGAGTTAAGGCCCTTTTTCAACGGATCAGCCACCCTAGTGGATGTGTGCTCCCACCAATCTTCAAAGCTGTGATCCCCAACTTGTGGGGCTAAGCTTTGTAGGCCAAAGAGTTGTAAGATGATAAAACCAAACTTGGTGCGAGAAGACACATGAAACCAGTAAATGATTGATCGTCTCATCCTCTTGATCACAGAGAGGGCAATGCTCAGGGTGCGGCAGTCCCTTCCTTGCAAGTCTGTCAGCAGTCCAGCATTTGTTGTGTGCAACCAGCCACATGAAGAATCGACACTTGCCGGGCGCCCAACTCTTCCATATTCTTTCCCACGGCTTGAAATGAATGGCCCCAATGAACATTGCCTTATATGCTGATTTGGTTGAAAATTTCCCTGTGGTCGAGAACTGCCAGATATGTGAATCATCCACTTCTGGCTGTAGCACCACCTCAGCCAAAAGGTCCCATAGCTCAAAGTATTCAGCCAAAACATCAACGGTATGAGCTCCTCTTATGTCATCGACCCATCTACCATTGGTGAGTGCCTCCTGGACTGACCTCTTCTTAGCTCGGCTAGATAGTGAGGCGAAGATATGCGGTGCCAGTCTATCCAAACTCTCTCCGTGAAGCCATTTATCAGTCCAAAAGAGAGTGCTCCTGCCATTTCCAACAACCGAAACTATGGCAACAGAGAAAAAGGCTTTAACCGAGTGGTGTGCTTGGATGGGCAGGAAGGCCCATGGCTTTTCTGGTTCCGTTTTTTGTAACCACAACCATCTCATTCTTAGTGCCCATCCTAGCTGCTGCAGCTGATAGATGCCCAGACCACCCAGTTCTGGTGGTCGGGTTACTTTTGGCCAGGCCACCAAGCAATGTCCTCCCTTCACATCTTTCCTGCCCTTCCAAAGAAAGCCCCTTCTAATTTTGTCAATGGCCTTGAGAGCCCAAGAGGGGAGATCCATGGCCATAAAAAGGTATATTAGCATGGACGAAAGCACGAACTGAACCAAAACTTTTCTTCCCGCCTTTGTAAGAAGATCAGCTTTCCATCCAGGAAGTTGATTTGCTATCTTATCAATAAAAGGTTGGATTTGGGCCCTGGTCAATTTCTGAAGGGAAAGAGGCACTCCCAAATATTTGCAAGGGAATTCCAGGAGCTGTACCAAATAGCTGCAGCATGTCAAGTGTAATATCTTACCAAAACTTTTCCACATTGGTCACCAGCCCACTAGCTGTACCAAATAGCTGCAGCATGTCAAGTGTAATGTCGATGTCATCTGCAGAAGGCCGTAGGAATATTACCACATCATCGGCATAGATGGAAATTCGGTGGGGCAGCGCCCTTCTTGCCAGTGGCTGTAACAGGTCCTCTTCGGCAGCTTTTTTGATCATAAAACCCAACACATCCATTACTAAGATGAATAGCATTGGAGATAGCGGATCTCCTTGCCTCAACCCTCTTTTATGGAATATTGTTTCTCCAGGGAACCATTGAGTATTACCTGCGTGGACGAGGAAGAGAGGAGACCACTGATGATGTCACACCAGATCTGTCCAAAACCCAAGTTTTCCAAAACTTCCAACAAGAAGGGCCATGAGACAGAATCAAAGGCTTTTGTTATATCCAATTTCAGCAAAATTCTGGCCTGTTTTTGCTGGTGAAGATAACGGGCCGTTTGCTGGACTAACATGAAATTATCCTGGATAAAACGCCCCTTGATGAATGCACTTTGAATCGGTGAGACCAGCTCATTAAGCTTCCCAGCCAAACGATTGCCAAGCATTTTTGTGATCAGTTTGGCGAAGGAATGAACCAGGCTGATGGGCCTAAATTCTCTGATGTTCGAGGCGTCATCTTTCTTTGGCAGGAGAGTAATATAGGCCGAGTTCAGCTGCTCAAAATTGGTAAACCTCCTACTCCAAACTGCCGACACAGCAGCCATCATCCTCCTTGATGATAGGCCAGCAGGTTTTGTAGAATTTGCCAGTAAAACCATCCGGCCCAGGCGCTTTGTCGGAAGGGAGTGAGCAGATCGTCCTCCATACTTCCTCTTCAGAAAAAGGGGCATCCAGTCCAGAGAGATCATGCTGTGGAATGCCTAGTGCTTCCAAATTGATGGTTTCGTTGCGTTCCATAGCTTCCCCAATAAGCTTGTTAAAAAACTCGAAAATATTGTTTTCTTTCTCTTCATGGCTGGTCAGGACCTGGCCGTCATCCGATACGAGCCGACATATGAAATTCTTCCTCTTACGGTGCCTAGCAAAGGAGTGGAACAATGAGGTGTTGGCGTCCCCTTCACGTAGCCAGTTGATGCGGGACCGGCTGTGGGCAATAGTGCGCTGCAAGGAAGATAAGGCAAGAGAATGCCTTTTGAGCTGATTTCGCAGCCACACCTCCAGATTAGACAGTTGCCTGTGATCTTCAGCGATTTCCAGCTGGTGGAGGACTTCTCTGGCCAGTCCAAGCTGCGTGTTGACATGTCCAATTTTCTGATGACTCCACCTCTGGAGACCTCTAACTGTAGCTCTGAATTTTTTTTGCCAAGGTGCTGAAAGGGCAGGCAGAGACCGGAACCGAATTCCAGGCCTCTCCAGCGGCCTCCGAAAACCCATCAAGTTTTGTCCAGAAGGCCTCAAAATGAAATCTGGCTTTTCCAGGCTTGATTGCATTCAGGCTAAGAAGGAGGGGGCAATGATCGGACCCATCGGTGGAAGCGCTTTGCAATAAGCTGTTCGGGAAACATTGATCCCAGTCCATGGAGCACAACGCTCTGTCCAGTCTTACCAAAGTGGGCGAGTCCTGCCGATTGGACCAAGTAAACTTGCGCCCATGCATTGGCAAGTCCATCAGTCCCAGGTCGTTGATAAGGCGGCGGAACCTGCCCATCATAGCCCTATTCAAGTTATCATTACTTTTGTCTTCGGCATTGAGGATTAGATTGTAGTCTCCCATTGCAATCCAGGGTCCAGTACATGCTGCTCGCACGTCTCTCAATTCTTGTAAGAAGAGCAACTTGTTGTCATCCCCTTGGGGGCCATAGACTCCAGTGAACCACCAATCTTGACCAGTAGAAGGACAAAAATGAACTGAAATGCAATGGATACCAGTCCGAGCAGCAGCTGCTGGGCCCAGACACTGTCTCCAAGCAATAAGAATTCCACCGCTCGCACCATTAGACGGCAGCTCCACGAAGAATGGAAAGTCTGAGCCGAGCATAGACAGAATTAACCCACGAGAGATACCAGCAATTTTGGTTTCCTGAAGGCAAACCACATCGACCCTTGAGGAATTGACCAGAGTCCGAACAGAATCTTGCCGCGCTCTGGAGTTAAGCCCCCGCACAATCCAACATAAGATATTAGACGGATTCATTGGTACATCAGCATTATATCGACCAAAATAGAGGAGGCAGTGACAAATAAAGCTCAGTTCAAGCCCCGATCTTCCTCATCAGGAATTTGCCAGCCAAACAGAGCAGCCAGCGCTTGCACTTGGGAGGGTGTTAGAGAGGAAGATTGGGTGAACAGCTTACAGTATCGATCGGCCGCTTCCTGGCTGATGCCTTCAGCTTCATCCATCAAATCCAGAGAGCGCATCACCTTTTTCTTGTTGCGGGTTGTGTGCCCAGCTTCCGAATCCCCAGGCCCGAGTCCGGCGATCCGGCGGCTGCGCCGAGGAGGAGCTCCTGGGGTGCGGCGGCGCTGCCGGGTTCTGTTGGTGCGCGGGGTGGGGAGGATCCTGGAAGTCTTCTTAGAGATCTTGGCCATGAATCTGGATCGCTTGCTGGGGGAAGATGTCGTGGTGGCCGGCACGGGGCCAGCATCACCCCCCCCCCCCCCCCAAGCAGCTCCGGTGATCTTGGAGTTTGCACGAAGTCTCGCCAGGCGCCCTCCTTCCAGCCCCATCCTCCGACTCAGGTGGCGCTGCAGATTCTTTCCGCCGGCGCGAGTAGAACTTCGGGAAACTCGGCACCAGGGTGGCTCTGTCCCGGACCCGTGGTGTAGGCCTGGGAGGAGTCTCGGTCCACATTGTTTCCAGAACCGGAGCCCAATTGGTAGCCTCATCAAGTTGGGCCGAGGACATGTTTATGGGAGGCAGACCCCCACAAACCTCGTGGCCCGTCGGCCCACCGATCCCCTGACAAGCCAGCCCAGACGTGGAGTGAGCCGGCCCAGCCACGGAGCGAGCTGGCACCGTCGTAGAGAGAGCTGGCCCAGCCGCAGAGTCAGCCACCAGGCTGGTCGGTCCCTCGCCCCCAAGGCATGCCGGCCCAGCCGCGGCGCTAGCCGGCACAACCGCGGAGCCAGCCCCCAGGCAGTTCTTCGCACACCGCACCGCCTCCTCCATCGCACCCTGCGCCGACTTAGATGCCGCACCGCACCCGAGGCCCAACGGTTCGCCATTAAGTTGCAATGCCTTGGACCTATAGCCAGCCTCCAGGGAAGAGGAAGGCTCGGGCAGTGAAAGCAATAGAGATTGCGTGGAATATTGGATAGGATTGATTGGAGAGTCCTATGTACATATATATAAGGAAGAGGAGATATTGTGGCTTATGGAAACAGAACCAACAGAGATCTCCTCATATCTCTCTAACCAAATATAGTCTAACCAAATATAGGGGCTGGCCGGCTATACCATGCACATGCCCACCATACACGCACAACACATATACATGTATATTCTAACACGCCCCCGCAGTCACAGCATCGATGGGTCGAACGTTGAGACTGGACCGAAACTCCGTGAAGACAGCAGTAGGCAAGCCTTTGGTAAAAATGTCGGCGAACTGGGACGTCGTCGGGACGTGAAGAACGCGGACAGCACCAAGAGCCACTCGTTCTCGGATGAAGTGAAGATCTATCTCAATGTGCTTGGTACGCTGATGCTGAACGGGGTTGGAAGACATGTACACGGTGCTGACATTGTCGCAGTAGACCAATGTGGCATGGCGCAGGGGTGTATGCAGCTCAGACAACAACTGGCGCAACCAAGAAGCTTCGGCGACGGCATTGGCGACCGCACGATACTCAGCTTCAGCACTGGAGCGAGAGACCGTGTTCTGGCGCTTGGAGGACCAGGAAATCAAAGTGTCACCGAGAAACACCGCGTAGCCCGAGGTGGACTTACGAGTGTCAGGACAGCCAGCCCAGTCGGCATCGGAGTAGACAACAAGATCAAGCTGACTGGAGGCTCGAATGTGTAACCCCAACTCCAAAGTGCCACGAACATAGCGCAATATGCGCTTCAAAGCTGCAAGGTGAGGCTCTCGCGGATCATGCATATGAAGACACACTTGCTGCACGGCATAAGCAATGTCCGGCCGTGTGAAGGTGAGATACTGCAGAGCTCCTGCTAGGCTGCGAAAATCTGTAGGATCTGCAATGGGGTTGCCACCAGCTGAGAGCTTCGGGTTGATATCAACCGGAGTAGAGCAGGGCTTGCAATCTGCCATACCAGCACGATCTAAGATGTCCAGCATATACTGATGTTGAGATAGGAAAAGACCACAGCTGGTGCGCTGAACCTGCATGCCCAGAAAATGATGGAGTTCTCCCAAATCCTTCATAGAAAATTCCCGCTGTAGCGCTGCAATAATGCGCTGGCGCAGATCCGCTGAGGAAGCAGTCAACACAATATCATCAACATACAGCAGGAGATATGCAGTCTCAGAACCCCGACGATAAACAAATAAGGACGTGTCCGACTTGGCCTCAACAAAGCCCAACTGGAGAAGGAACGTGGCGAACCTGCTATACCAAGCACGGGGCGCCTGTTTCAGTCCGTATAAGGACCTATTCAAGCAGCAGACAAAATCCGGGCGAGAGGTGTCCTCAAATCCTGCTGGCTGGGCGCAGTAGACTGTCTCGGAGAGGGTCCCATGGAGGAATGCATTTTTCACATCAAGCTGATGAACTGGCCAACTGCGTGAGACAGCCAACGAGAGAACTGTGCGAACAGTAGCGGGCTTCACAACAGGGCTGAAAGTCTCATCGTAGTCAATGCCTGGGCGTTGGGTGAATCCACGAAGAACCCAGCGCGCCTTGTAGCGCTCGAGAGAACCGTCTGCCTTGAACTTGTGTTTGAAGACCCACTTGCCAGTCACCACATTGGAGCGCGGTGGTCGCGGAACTAGATCCCAAGTGTGGTTGGCAAGCAGAGCTGAGAACTCCTCCTGCATAGCTGCACGCCAATGGGGGTCAGCAAGAGCGGCGTGATACGTCCGCGGGATCGGCGACAGGGAGGTCGTCTGAAGTGCCGCCGGCTGTCGGAAACCGGCTTTCCCACGCGTCCTCATGGCATGCTGATTGGCCACAGGGACGATGGGAACCGCCCCATGTGGAAGGCGAACAGCAGCAGCAGCAGCCGGTGGTGGTGGAGCAGTTGCAGATGGAGGCCATGGGCGACGGCTGTATGTCAGCCGAACAGGTGGGACTGGCGCCGTAGCAGCCTGCCCATCCCAGCGCTGGAAGCCGGGTGGAGGACCAGCCGGCTGGCTGCTGGAGGGGCCAGCAGCTGGTGGGGCACGTGCCTGACTGCCCAGACCAGCCGGCTGGCTGATGGAGGAGCCAGCTGCTGGTGGTGCATGACCGGCTGTTGCAGCCGGGCCTGCTGTAGATGACGCGCCAGGGGCCAGGGGAGCAGCAGCAAGCCATGGGGCGTTGCTCCCTGGAAACACAGCCGCACGTGGCTGTGCAGCAGCGGCGCCGGGAGAACCTGCAGGCATAAAAAATGACGGTACTGGTGGAGCCATCACAGGGTCAGTAGAGTCCAAGAACTCGAAATCCTAGGGTGTAGGACGAGCGGAATCCTCGGAGAAGGGAAAGGATGTCTCATCAAAGACGACATGCCGGGATATGATGATCCGGTTGGATGACCGGTCAAGACAGCAGTAGCCTTTGTGATGAGGGGAATAGCCAAGAAAGACACACAAGGAGGAACGGGGGGCGAGTTTGTGGGGAGCGGTGGCTGAAAGGTTGGGATAGCAACGGCACCCAAAAACACGAAGATGCTCATAAGAGGGTGGAGACCCGTATAGTACCATGTGAGGGGTGGAGAAATTGAGTGTCTTGGTAGGGAGAATGTTAAGGAGCAGTGTGGCGGTGGAGAGGGCCTCGACCCAATAGGCTGGAGGGACACTAGCCTGGAACATGAGGGAGCGAACAACATTATTTATGGTACGAATAATGCGTTCAGCTTTACCGTTTTGGGAGGAGGTGTATGGACAAGACATGCGTAGCTGCACGCCGTGAGAGAGGAAGAAGGCACGAGAAGCATGATTGTCGAACTCGCGTCCATTGTCGCATTGAATACCCTGAATGGGGACACCGAACTGTGTAGCAACATATGCGAAGAAGTTAGACAGGGTCGAAAAGGTGTCTGACTTTAACCTAAGTGGAAAAGTCCAGAGGTAGTGCGAAAAGTCATCAAGAACGACAAGATAATACTTGCATCCAGCAACACCTGGAATAGGCGAGGTCCACAAATCACAATGTATTAATTGGAAAATATGAGTGGTTCTGGAATTGGACGCATGAAATGGCAAACGAGTATGACGCCCCAACTGACAAGCATGACATAATGTTTGACTAGCACTATTATTACATGGAATGGCAGACGATTGTGCTAGCCTAGACAAGACTTCATGACCGGGATGACCAAGACGCTGGTGCCAAAGCGAAGGACTGGAAGTGGCGATCAGAGTAGAGGCAGGCTCCTGGAACTGTAGTGGGTAAAGGGGACCGGAGCTGTTCGCCTTCCACATGGGGCCCGCGACGAAGGTGGAGCCCAATGGCTTCAAAGCGGCCATTGAGACCGCGGATGAGGTTGAGCACAAGCGTGCGGTCTAGAACGGGCTCACCAAGGTCGCGGAGAGCATCAGCCATGCCCTTGAGCTTCCTGCAGTAGGTGGTGATGTCTTGATCGCCTTGCTTGAAGTTGCGGAATTCCGCGTCGAGGTGGAGGGCACGGGTTTCGCGATTCGCACGGAACTGTGACTCGATGGCAAGCCATGAGACACGGGCAGTGTTGCCCGGTTCGATGGTGGTCTCGGCGAGAGCGTCGGTGATGGTGCCGCCGAGCCAAGTCCGAACGACGTAGTCCATGCGTACCCAATCCGGCGAGGTGGGAGTGGACACGTCGGAGAGAACGTGACTCTCCAGAGAGTAGCGGCCGACGACGTGGAGGAAGGACTCGCGCCAGCGCCCGTAGAACGTCGAAGAGACGTCGAGGACGAGCGGCACGAGGAGACGGATGTTCTGCACAGCCACGGCTTGGGCATGCAGATTGATCAAGGCGGCGGCCTCGTGCTGGAGGAGAGCATCCTGGAGGGGATCGTCGCCGGCGTCGGAGTCTTCGCCGCCGGAACCGTCGTCACTTCCAGGGAGGGGTTGGGTCGCAGCACGCTCGAGGGCGGCGCGAGCCAGGGCAGCGCGGAGGCGAGTGTCGGCGGCGTCGCGCTCAGCCTGCGCTGCAGCAGCCACGCGGTCAGCCTCAGCCACGCGGGCAAGGGCAGCGGCGTGGCGAGCCTGGGCCGCGCGCTCGCGTTCCTCCTTAGCGAGGCGAGCAGCGTCGGCACGGGCGCGCTTCTCCTGGGCAGCGATGGCTGCAGCACCAGAGGTGTCGGTGAGGACACCGGAGGCTGTGCTCGAGGGCTGCGGAGCGTGCGGCTGTGAAGCAGGGGGTGGAGGATCGGCGGCCATGATTGGTGCTGCAGAGGATGCGCACGCGAATTGGCGGCGAGCAGGAGCGGAAGGGAACCCTAGACTCGCGATACCATGAAAGCAATAGAGATTGCGTGGAATATTGGATTGGATTGATTGGAGAGTCCTATGTACATATATATAGGGAAGAGGAGATATTGTGGCTTATGGAAACAGAACCAACAGAGATCTCCTCATATCTCTCTAACCAAATATAGTCTAACCAAATATAGGGGCTGGCCGGCTATACCATGCACATGCCCACCATACACGCACAACACATATACATGTATATTCTAACAGGCAGGGGCGGCTCCTCACGAGACGGGCTCGCGCCCATCACTGGGGGAGCCGTATCGAGAGGTGGAGCGGCCACCGAGCCATCAATGCCGCCGCTGAAGGGAGACTGACCGTGCGGGTGGGGCGCCGAGGAGGGAACACCAGAATCTCCCCGAACCTCGACGGCAGAATCAAGCGTCTCCACGTGTCCATCTCCCGTAGGCCGCGCACCCAACCGTTCATGCACCGAAACCCGAGGGGCGCTCGAGGGCGCCGCTGGAGGTGGCCGGGGACGAGAGTCCGGGCGCCGCCGCCCATGGCGCCGTCGATCGTCGTCTGCCGGAGGCGGGGGTGGGGAGTCCCCCGGCCTCAACGGCATCCCAGTAGAGGAGACCGAGATCGAGATCGGATACACCAGAGTACGCTTCTCCACATGCAGGCTGACCTCCTCCATAATCGGCTCCACGATTTCCAGGTCCAACTCAGAAGGAATCAGACCAGGATCGGAACACCAGGCCTTCACCATGAACACATCCCGGCGCCCCGTCGATGCAGGGGGAACGCCTTCAATCCAACAGTGATCACCAAGGAGGAGCTCCGCCGTTGCCAATTCCCACGCGTGAGCGGGGATGCCACGGATGTTCACCTCGACCGGACAGTCCAGGCTCGATGCCGAGGAATTCAGGAACCGCGTCCATCTCATGACATGAAGCCGGAGAGACGAAGAGATGAAAGCACGACCTCCATTGTAGACTCGCTCCACCAGATTGACGCTCGGCAAGATCAAAAGGAACCTCACGTCCCCAAGGCGCATCAGGGAAAGCGAGGACTCCTCGATCTCAAACAAGCCAGCAATGCTGGAGAGGATACAATCAGAGCGGCCACAGAGCACAGTGATGATCAGCGCTCGGGCCAGCTCGTCTTCTCTTCTAGTGATGGACGGAGAGCGATCCAGAATCCGACGAGGGCGGATGCTGCCTTCCTCCGGAACAGCCCGACCCCCCCCCCCCCACTGAACGCGGGGACGGGGCTGCCGCCTTCACCTTCTTGCAAGACCATCTGATCAGCATCAGCAGGGTGTTGCTCCCTGGACTGCCCCTTCCTTCGAGACTTGCGTCGTCGCTTCCGGCTATGAGAACCTCCCGGTGCCGCCTCATGAGCGGCAGCGTTGACCGGGGGAGCTACGTCCCTGGCCGCAGCAAGCTTAGGCCGCCAGACCAGACGAGAAGGCCGGGGCACAGCAGGGCCAGGGTGGCGCAGCCAACGGCGCGATGCCCTAGAGCCCGGCATCGGAAGCATCGTGTCCTGGACCGGCAGCTCGCTGCGCGATGATCAGTCGCGAAGCAATTGAAGCACCTGCCCTGGAGATCCGCCGGAACCGGCCGACGGTGGAGGCGCCGGTCGCGGCGCCACTGCTTCTTGCGCGCGTTGCGGTTCACGACCTTCGACCAACCATCTCCCTCCGGGGCCCAACCCTTCTGCCGCTGGTTACGCACATCCTCACGGAGTACAATGCGAACCGGCCCCCGAGGAGCAGCTTGACGGGCAACAGCCGAGGCAGTCGGGTGGGCGACGCCGGACTCCTGCGATGCCGCCGCCGGTCGGGCGCCCAGAAGAAGGGCCTCCATGTACGACGGAGTGCCGCCGTTCGACTTTCCAGAGGGGGGGGTATCGTCTCCCCACCGCTGCGCCTTCGAACGACCATCGGTGACGGGGAGAGACAGGGGAGGGGCTCCCGGCGCGAAGGAGGGGGTGCGCGTCGCCTGGGCGGCGGTCGCGAGCTTGGAGGTGGCCGCCGGACCCGGAGTGGTTTCCGGCGTGAGGCTGGTGGGGGAGGGGGTGCCGGGAGGCGGAGGGGGAGGGGAAGGGGAAGCGAGAGCCATCCTTAGGCGTATTTTGCAATTTCTTAAGTTGCCCAGAAAAATATGAGGGAACTTAAATGAAGACTGGAATTCATGATGATCAATGGTATATTACAATTAGCCATATCCAAATTCAAATTGAAAATGCCTTCCATATTTCTTTCATTCTTTGTCTTGAAAGGAAATCCAGAGTTCCAGATTAAACATCTGCCACACTATATATTGACTTATTTCCTTTGAACTCCATTTTAGAAATTCTACAGCTTATATGGCAAGGTGTGTGCAAAAATAGCTAGAACTTACTGGGTACTGTTAGACTGCCTCTTTAGCTGTGTATATGCGGCTGTGTTTACACCAGCCTAGTGGTTAGTTTATCATTAGTTCAGTTAAGGTGTTCACACTATTGACCCCTTCGGTCTCCTGCCTGTTCACACCTCTAGGACCCCTGCTCTCTCCTCTATATATTTGTAACCTTGTTTCCCTGGTTAATCAATGAGAATATAGTCTCTTTCATGGTATCAGACGCCTAGGCTTCTCCCTAGGACCTCCTTTCCACCCCAGGGCTGCTCCACGCGCCCTTTCCCCTTCCAGCACGCCTTCCCGGCGGCGCTCCCCCCCCCCCCTTCCCGGCGCTGCTCTTCCTCCTCTGCCTACGCGCGCCCTTCATGGCGGACGTCGACCCCGACCAGGCGGAGCGCGAAGCCCAGGCCGCCCGCGATGCCCAGGCGCAGGCCGAGCGCGCGGCTCAGGCTGCCCGCGCGGCCGCCTTGGCCCGCGCGGAAGAAGCCGACCGCGAACTCGCCCAGGCACAGGCGGATCGAGACGCCGCCGATGCCCGCATCCGCGCGGCTCAGGAGCGTGCCGCGCGCGAGCGCGCCGCGGCGGCGATGCCTTCACCCCCGGACAGCGACGACGATGAAGAATTCCTCGACGCCTTGGCCCAGAACGAGGCCGTCGCCCTGCTGAATCTTCACGCGCAGGCCGTCTCTGTGCAGAACATCCGCGCCCTCGTCCCGCTCGTCCTCGACACCTCCTCCACGTTCTACGCTCGCTGGCGGGAGACCTTCCTCCTCACGCTTGGGAAGTACTCCCTGGAGCGCCATGTGCTTTCGGACCACGCCGCTCCAACTTCTCCCGATTGGGTCCGTATGGACTGCGTCGTTCGGACTTGGCTCCGTGGCACCATCTCCGACGACCTCATCGACACCATCTCCGAGCGCAACGCCACCGCCCGTGCCCTGTGGCTCGTCATCGAGTCCCAGTTCTTTGGCAACCGGGCGACCCGAATCCTCTACGCGGACGCCGACTTCCGCAACTTCTGCCAAGGCGACCTCCCTGTGGCGGACTTCTGTCGCCTCTACAAGCGCAAGGCAGAGGATCTGCGCGATCTTGGCGCCCCGGTCTCGGATCAGACCCTCGTCCTCAACATCATTCGTGGCCTCAACGAACGCTTCGCCGCCATCGGCCTTCATCTTCGCCGCACCAACCCGCTGCCCAGTTTTCTGCAGGTGCGGGACGATCTTCGCATCGAAGAGCTCTCCATGGCCAAAGCTGCCCCTGCTTCCGCGCTTCTGGCCACCTCCGGCAACAAGGGCGCCAACTCCGGTGGTTCTTCCTCTGCCCCGACACCTCCTCTGCAACAAAGTACCCCTGCGACCTTCCCCAAACGCGGCAAACGCGGCGGCAGACGCCGCGGGGGCAGCAGCAACGGAGGAGGCGGACACGGAGGAGGCGGCCATGCCGGCCCCTACGGCGGGGGCGCCCCCAACACCGGCTCCTTCCCTGGCGGCCAGACCGCTTCTGCTTCCTCCACCAGCGGCTCCAGGGCGGGCTACTGGCAGCCTACCTTCATGAACCCCTGGTCTGGGTCCATCCACATGTGGCCCGATGCCCAGGGACCTCCGGCACCTCGGCCTCCCACTGGTCCGCTCCAGCAGCCCCAGGCCCTCCTGGCTGGGCAGCCTGCTCTGTGGGCTGGCCAATGGGGTGTCCCCCCCTCTGCTCCCTCCTACGGTGCTGGCTGGGATCCGCAAGCCCTGGCCACCCAGTTCCAGACCATGCAGCTCCAACAACCACCGCGACAGGACTGGTATTTCGACACCGGGGCCACCAGTCATGTCACTTCCGACGCCGGTATCATTTCCCCTACTATTCCCTCTCCCCCTTCCTCCCCTTCCGCCATTGTTGTAGGTAACGGGAACCTCGTTCCTGTCACTTCCACCGGCGTCGCTCGTCTTTCCCACAATCTTCAGCTTAATAATGTTCTTGTTGCTCCTAACATTATTAAAAATCTTGTCTCTGTTCGTCAATTCACTGTTGACAACAATTGCACCGTGGAATTTGACCCTTTTGGTTGTTCTGTGAAGGATCTTCCTACTCGGAGCGAGATCGTCAGGTGTAACAGCTCCGGGCCCCTCTACCCTTTGCAGTTCCCAGCCACAACGCTCCTCACTTCTTCCTCCTCGTCGCTTTGGCACCAGCGTCTTGGACATCCCGGAGTGGAGGCTTTATCAAAACTTGCCACTTCTTCTGTCATTAAGTGTCATCCTAGTGCCCCTGATGGTCTTTGTCATGCCTGTCAGCTTGGCCGTCATATTCGCCTACCTTTTCATACCTCTTTTTCCCGTGCTACCCGTAATTTCCAATTAATACATTGTGATCTTTGGACCTCTCCTGTCGTCAGTGTTTCTGGTCACAAATATTATTTGGTTATTCTCGATGATTGTTCACATTACCTATGGACATTCCCCTTGCGCCTCAAATCTGATACTTTTTCCACGCGGTCCAATTTCTTCGCCTACGTTCGCACACAGTTTGGTGCTTCCATTCAGGAAGTCCAGTGCGATAATGGTCGTGAATTCGACAACCACTCTTCCCGTTCCTTCTTCCTCACCCATGGCGTTCACCTTCGAATGTCCTGTCCTTATACCTCTGCGCAAAACGGCAAAGCTGAACGCATGATTCGTACTACCAACAATGTTGTTCGCTCCCTGCTGATCCATGCGCATGTTCCTCCTTCTTTTTGGGCAACTGCTCTCAGCACCGCTTCCCATCTTCTTAACCTTCTACCGACCAAAACCCTCCAATTTTCAACTCCTCACTTCGCGCTTTTTGGTGTTCAGCCCTCGTATGAGCACCTTCGCGTCTTCGGGTGCAAATGTTACCCCAACCTTTCCGCCACCACACCCCACAAACTCGCTCCCCGCTCCGCCCTTTGTGTCTTCCTTGGTTACTCTCCCAACCACAAGGGCTACATTTGTCTCAATCGTCACACCAATCGTGTGATCATCTCTCGCCATGTCATCTTTGATGAATCCTCCTTTCCCTTCGCCGAGGACTCCTCCCCACCCCCACCGGAAGCTTTTGACTTCCTTGCTGATACTAACTCTGTGATGGTCCCCTTTCCATCATGTTTTCACCCTGCAGGTACATCCTCCGCATCGCCACATGCGGCCCCTGCTGTCCCGGTGCCTGGTGCAGTGTCCCCTCCGGTGCCTGGCTCCCTGCTGCCTGGTCCTCCACCCTCGGACAGCACCCTGGTCGGCGGGATGCCTCAGCCCTTCATGGCTGCATCACCGGTGCCCGTTCAGCGGCCACCGCCCCTCCACCCGGCATCAGCTTCTGCCTCCGTGCGGCCTCCTGGACCGCCTCCAGGTTTTCCCCCTCCGCCTGGCCGCTTTGGAAATGTCTACTCCCGGCGCAGCACTACAGCTCCTGTGGTGCCCTCCACAACACCTGCTGCAACTCCTGCGCCCTCTGGGTCCACTTCAGCGGCACCGGCAACAGTACAGCACCCTCCTGCTGGTGCTGTTTCCACCACTCCCGTCAGAAATCAGCACAGCATGACCACCAGAGGCAAGAATGGCTTTCGTGTCCCTGCCATCTATGCAACAGCGCCGTTGTCCCCAGTTCCCAAAAGCTACAGGGCTGCTCTTGCTGATCCGAATTGGCGTGCTGCCATGGAAGCAGAATACTCTGCTCTACTCGCCAACAACACTTGGGACCTCATATCACGGCCTCCAGGTTCCAACATTGTCTCTGGCAAATGGATTTTCAAACATAAATTCAAGGCGGACGGCTCCCTTGAACGGTACAAGGCTCGTTGGGTTCTTCGAGGCTTCACACAGCGCCCCGGCGTGGACTTTGCTGAAACCTTCAGTCCTGTTGTCAAACCAGCAACTGTTCGCACTGTACTCTCGGTTGCTTTATCCCGGGCTTGGCCGATTCACCAACTGGATGTCAACAATGCCTTTCTCCAAGGCACCTTGTCTAAAACAGTATATTGCGCCCAGCCTGCTGGTTTTGAGGACTCCGTGCATCCTGATTTCATTTGCCGCCTCAACCGGTCTCTTTACGGCCTCAAGCAAGCACCCCGTGCCTGGTTCAGTCGGTTTGCTTCCTTCCTCCTTCAGATCGGTTTCATAGAGGCCAAGACAGATTCTTCGCTGTTTGTCTACTGCTCAGGTTCAGACATGGTTTACCTCTTGCTGTACGTTGATGATATCATCCTCACCGCATCCTCCATGGATCTGCTTCAACGCACAATTGGCACTCTTCAGCGGGAATTCTCCATGAAGGATCTTGGGTCTCTTCACCATTTTCTTGGTATGCATGTGCAGCACACTTCTTCTGGGTTGTTCCTATCCCAACGCCAGTACATGATTGAGATTCTTGATCGCGCTGGAATGACCAATTGCAAGCCATGTACCACTCCAGTTGATCTGAACCCCAAGGTTTCTGCTGATGGTCCTCCCGTTTCTGATCCCTCGGATTACAGAAGCCTTGCTGGTGCTCTACAATATTTGACCTTCACACGGCCAGATATTTCCTACGCAGTTCAACAGATTTGCCTTCACATGCATGACCCGCGCGAGCCTCACCTTGCTGCCCTCAAGCGTATTTTGCGCTATATTTGCGGGACTCTTCATCTGGGATTACTCATCCGTCCCTCATCCCACTCCGAGCTGGTGGTTTACTCAGATGTTGATTGGGCCGGCTGCCCGGACACTCGGAAATCTACTTCAGGCTATGCTGTGTTTCTTGGTGACAGTTTGGTCTCCTGGTCTTCCAAGCGACAAAACACAGTCTCCCGTTCTAGCGCCGAGGCTGAATATCGTGCCGTTGCTAATGCCGTCGCTGAAGCCTCTTGGCTGCGCCAACTGCTGACCGAACTCCATGTTCCCTTGCGCAAAGCCACGCTGGCTTACTGCGACAACATCAGCGCCGTTTACATGTCTTCAAACCCTGTTCAGCATCAACGCACTAAACATGTGGAGATTGATCTTCATTTTGTCCGGGAGCGTGTTGCTATTGGTGATGTCCGCGTCCTTCACGTCCCGACGACCTCTCAGTACGCCGATATCTTCACCAAGGGGCTGCCATCTTCTGTCTTCACCGAGTTTCGCTCCAGTCTCAATGTCTGGGCTCCAGACGCTTCGACTGCGGGGGGGTGTTAGACTGCCTCTTTAGCTGTGTATATGCGGCTGTGTTTACACCAGCCTAGTGGTTAGTTTATCATTAGTTCAGTTAAGGTGTTCACACTATTGACCCCTTCGGTCTCCTGCCTGTTCACACCTCTAGGACCCCTGCTCTCTCCTCTATATATTTGTAACCTTGTTTCCCTGGTTAATCAATGAGAATATAGTCTCTTTCAGGTACCATATACCAGTTGATACCATTATGCCGAATGGCACAAAACTAAAAACTTATGCAAGTGTAACTGTGTAAGGCAGTCTAGAAATTCCCTTCCCCAGACCCCACCTTGTCTGATAGCTTTCAACACTGGTTACACCATTTTTTAATAAAACAATTTGAAAATACAAACTAAGAATATGTTCATCATGGAAAATGGTCTTCATTTCTTAAAGCATAACTTTTACGTGAAATATCATTTTAAAGTGCTTCTTCTGATTTCACCTTGATAACAAAACAGATTCAATAAAAACTACCTATACGGGAAAAACCAACCTGAGCAGAAAAGGCATTGTATCCAACAATAGGACCAGCAATGTAGAGTGGAGCATATGTCAAGTAGCATAAATATGTGAGGAAAGTGTACCTGTCAACACTGAGCCCTCTTTCCTGCCATGAACATTACTTCTATCACCAGAATGAAAAAAAGATATAGACATATAGTTCATCTTCATAAGGAATTGATTAAGCTAAATAGTAACAGATGCTAAATAAAAATCAACAAAATATATAATAATATACCATAGTGCAAACTATAAAAAAAATGTCAGGGCCCACCGACCCACTTTACAGACAACCTAGAAGATGGGTTTTATATTCACCGACAGGCCAACCTGTTAGCAGGAACTAATCATTTCTTAGTAAGTATTCTTCCACAGATCTTTACTTGGGAGGCCTTATTCCTCTCCCCAAACAAATCCCTATGCCAGTCAGTCGATAGGCAAAATAAAAGGAGCTAGCCCAGTAATTATTAACATAGCTAGATTAAAAACATACTAGTTTTGTTCTTGCCCATGTAATTATCCAGTTCTCATGAACACCCTTTTACATGTCTAGAACTAACAGTGGTGTATCATGTACCGCCTTAGCACATTAAGCAAAAATGGATACAAGAAAAATTGGACAAATAAAATACCTGCAAAGCAAAGTAGCATGTTTTGCCAGAATAACAAACCTTACACCTTTGCATATGTTTCTGTAGCGGGAGTGCTCATGTTAGTATACTGCAGTATTGAGCAAGATAGTGCATTTTGTGTATATGAAAGCTGGTACATCAACACATGTGACTATATCAAAGGTACAGTTAAGAAAATATAGAGATGCAGATATCCATGACAACTATGAGCAAAAATTATTCCTTTACAAAATAAGGCTGATTCCAAACATTGTTTTGAAACCTGACTTTCATACAGATTCTGTCAGATATCAGATACACTACAGTCCAACAAGTATGTCAAGCTAGACAGATCAACTTTCTCAAACATTAAAGATCTGATGCTGAAAACCTAACATGTACATAAAAGGTACTCCCTCCATATTGAAAAAGTTGACGTTTTGGACAAGGTTTGGGTCAAACATTGGGAATATAAATCATAAATAAATTTTACATTATTGAGTTTAGAGATGTAAAAATCATATAAATAAATTCGTTTTGAAAAGTACTTTCATAAAAATATACATATACCACTTTCCAATAAATATTTTTAAAGAAACAAGTGGTCAAAGTGATGTTTTGGAGACCGTGTCGCTATCTGAAACGTCAAGTTTTACAATATGGAGGGAGTACGTCATTAGGGAACATAGTACCTTGTGATCAAAGTGAGAAGAATGAACTGTCCAGCAGTAGTCACATCCAAAGCTAATCATCCGTAATACAACTGCGGCAGGAAATTAGAAAGTTGCCAATATTGAATCAAGTAAACTAGACATACTTGATATCACATAAACACAGACGTCTAACTGTGTATAAAAATTGACACAATACTTATGATAAAATGAATACAAAGAAACTCTTGTGATAGATGGATCAAGCCTAATGCAACTTGAGACAATACATGCCTTAGCTTTAGGCATGTTGCAAGATAATCACCAAAATAAAGTAGCCCAGATCAATGGCATCTGACCTCACAGCATCGAGAGAATGAATAGTCACATTTAACGGCAAAAGCGAGTATCTCTTCAATGGTTTAAAAGTTTTAATGGGACATGGGGTTTGGTATTCTGGGAACATGTTCATATCAATTGGGATAATAATTATCCATAGATGATAATCTGTGGACCAACAAATCTAAAACATACCTTATAATAAAAAAAAACTGAAAACACTAGTACTTTTTATGTCAACACGAATTTTTCATGGCTTCCCAGATCTGAAGAGAAACTAATTTGAAGAGCAAGAGCTGAAGTAAACTTCTATATACAAATGCACAGAATACATAGACTATTTCGATCAAATAAGAGTATAAGACAAGATAAGGTGAAGCATACCAAAATTGAAGCATATGTGCCATCGAAATGTACCCCGATAATTGTCTAGAAAAGCCAGATTTTGCCTGTTTCGATATGAAATTTAAATCTCATCAAATAAAATGAAAAGGGGCTTTAGAAAAGAAAAAAGATCCCCCTGCATCTTTCAAGAAAAAAAAGGAGGGGAAGATGAAGCAGCAGCATTAAGAATCTAACCCGAACAATGAGAATGAATAGCCTTCATAAACTCGGTTAAAAACAAGAACAGATAAGTTGAAGCTCCAAATGAGGCTTGTGCAATACTTATAAGGAGCAAATAGCTGAAAAATATAGACCTATGGTCAGCCAGAGAATGAAGCAGTCAAGCAGACGTTAACCAAAATTACGGTAGCAAAAGTTCCATTCATGATTGGTGTTGGTTTTAACTGATCCATGCGACTTAGCAGCTAGTGATGTCACAAAACAAACAAAGTGGCATTGTGCACTGGATTCTGGATAATAATAAATTCACAGATTTAAAAGCACATAATTACAATACAGCCTCTTCTTTGTTTACGGCCTACTTGATATTATGTGTAGCAATGACTGGGGTCATTTCCTGCTTTTGACACAACGTTGAGACCAGACACAGTTTCCAGAATAGGTTCATCAACTCTGAAACAAAACAGTAACTGTTTGCTGTACTGACAATGAGATCAGATTCTTCTATCTAATTTTTATATGTAGTACTTTTTGTGTACACAAACAACGGGGGGAAATGACCAATACAGTTTCAAGCAACAGTGGGGGAACATGTAAGCACTGACCTTGACGATTGAGTAATTAATCAATGAAATTAAAACAATGAAGACAACACTGCCATGAAGACAAACAAGTTAGAGGATTACAAGAGGGGCAACAAAGAAGCCAAACCAAAATGGGCTGGCGAGTTGCATACCAAGCACCGTGAAGATAGCACAGATAGCTCAAGGACAGCACAAGCCACAACAAGGCGGTCCCTCGGCCCTTCAGGCCATAGCAGTATCGCAGTCCATTAACTAACATCAGAAATGCTCCCATTACAGCGGTCAGAACAGGCAAGTTCCCGCGGAAGTTTCTCCATTGCGCATCGGACAGGTCCTGCGACAGAAAGCAACCGAGATCAAACGGGCAGCTCCGTAGTCTTCCTTCAGATGAGAGGGCAGAACACTAGCAGAGACACGCGAAGCGTCACGCACATTCAGATGCCCCGCAAGTGATCCCGCGCGTAGTCCGTAGAGCCTCCCGGAGTAATCTGCACCAGTAAAGCAGCTGTGTGTGACGAGCGGCAATCGCTGACTGAGAAGGTAACGGGAGGGGTGAGGGCTGCCGCCGCCGCCGTACCGTGCGAGAGGCGAAGCGATTTCCGGATCACGAGGAGGTAGAAGCCCAGCGCGTAGAGGACGAGCGCGGCGAGCTCCACCCGCTTCCAGGGCACGCCGCCCATCTCCGCCCCGACCTCGAGCCTTCCCCCCGCCTGGGAAATTAATGGGGGGCAGCGAGCTGCGGGACAGCGGGAGACACCAACCGAGGAAGGGCCCCGTCCAGCGGGGAATGCGCGGCTGTCGCCGGGAGCAGAGGCAGCCGGGCGACCGAGATCCGAGGTCAAACGGCAGAAGCGGACGCCGCTGCACGAACGATCAGGCGGAGAGGCCACGGCGAGGCCTGCTGCACTGGGAGGGGGAGGGGAGGAGAGCGGAGAGCCTCGTCGCTGGCGAGACCTCAGGTAGGCCCCACCGGATCATCCGACTCGTGGCCCAGTGTTACGGCCTTGTGGGCCATTCAGCAGACAGGATAGAATTACAAGGATCCTCGTGGGCCGTTTCGACCTCATAGGCCATATAACGGGAGGTTTTAAGTGGGCTGTGGGCTGTGTTAGGATGATTTGTGAGGTCCTACTGATTTGGACGCCCTGTTTGATTAGGGTTCTTGTTTCTCAAAAGAAAATTTGATTAGGGTTCTTTAAAAACGACTTCACTTGGGAAGTTAGAGAAATCAGAGAAGCCACATTTAGGTGTCCTTATATATCTTTTAAATTTGAGAAATAATAGTTTTTCTTACTACTTTCATAGAGTCGTTTCATGAATTATGTTTAGCGGGACTTCATAAGAAAACTAGAGCTAGAACTCCTCAAAAAGGGAACCTACCTCACTCCATCTCCCTTCTTCTACGGTTCTACTGACACCAATCCCCTTCCTCTCAGTATAAAAAAAAATCCCCTTCCTCTCATATCCTAATTACCTCGCATCCCAGTTACCTATCCGATTTCATGAAACTAATCGGATGCCACCAACCCCTCCATTGTCATTCTCTCCCTTTTTCTCAATTTTTCTTTTTATTGTTTATGTTGTCTACATTTTTCTACTTAATAGATGTATAGTCATAAAGCATGGTAAATATTTTTTAGATCTAAAAAATAGAAAAATTGTAAAAGTATAAAAAATAATTTCAATGACATTTCGTGAATCTCTCTTCTTCTCAGACAACATAGGACAGTCATAAGATTACTAATGCATGTCTTCATCTTTCTTCCACAATCCTCAATGACACATGCAGAGTAGACGTCTAAGAGGGTATTTGGTTCTCCTAACTAAACTTTAGTCTGTCTCACATTAAATATTTAGATACTAATTTAAAGTATTAAATATAAATTAATTACAAAACTAATTGTATAGATAAAGGACTAATTTATGAGACAAATTTAGTTCTGTGCAACACGAACTCTAAGACTGGGTCATTAACACCAAACATAGTGGTCTTGTTCACTTCACGAAATATGTGGCGAAAAGTTATTATAATATTTTTGTTGTTATTTGACAAACTTTGTCCAAACATAGTCTAATTAGACTCAGAAGATTCGTCTCGACATAAACAGACTAAAAGTACAATTAGTTATTTTTTACCTACATTTAATGCTTCATGCATGCGTTAAAGATTTGATATGACGAGTACTGCGTAACATTTTTAGGCATATTTGGTGAACTGAACATGGCTAGTGTTGTAGCCTAGGAGTGCAGGTGCAGTCGGGGCTGCTGGGCCACTGTTGCAAACACGTTCCAAGTTCACCATCGGGGCCTGACGTCACGGCACACGCCACGCGCCGTTGACACGGCCGCCGCACGGGCTGCGCCTGCACCGCCGGCCGCCAGGTGTCGGCGCGCTCTTCCGGCCTCCCCCGTCCGTCACCCGGAGCCGGACGGGCCACGCGACTGCGCTCCCCGCCGCACGAGCGCGACGGCGCAACGCACCGTAGGTCCCGCGTGCCAGTGAGCGCGGGAGAAAGCTCGGACGCCATCTCCAGCCCGCGGTGCTCTCGACTCTGGAGTTCGTTCAGTTCAGTCAGGTTCCCAAAGGAGCCGCGCGGCCAACCACCAAAAACCCTCGTGGTGCCTCCGCGGAATCCCAGCAGGGCAGCCCCCCGCACCCCACCGGTATGGTTCCAGTTCCAGGGAACAAGAAATCTGCGGCCAGTTTCTGCAATTGCTCGTTTTCTTTTTTTCTTTTCGCTCTGGGGGAGCGACATCTTCTGCTCAGCTCGCTTCAAGAACACCGCGCGCCTGATGTTTCTGTTTTTTTCCAGCGATCCAGTGCGGGGCTCTGCAGGACTGGCCTCATCCCCCGACTCGCCTGCTGTTGCCCGGAGCGATCGCCGCCGCGAATTCCACCAAGCTACGGCGAGAACCGGTTCTTTCGCGGCAGGATGCGAGGAGTGCGGCGGAGCGCGCGGGGGGAATCCTCGCGCTCCCGGAAGGCGGCGGACCGCGACCGCGACCGCGAGGTGGAGCGGTTCTCGCTGTGCGCCAAGATGTCCAGCCTCACCAGGGCCGCGTCGGAGCCGTGCCGCAGGACCCGCGGCGCCGCTCCCGCCCGCCGGACGAGGCCCTTCTCGGCGTTCGAGCTGGTGTCGGCGAGGGAGGCCGGCCGCGCGGCCGGCGCCGGGTTCTCCTCCGCCGACCGAGCCTACCTCGGCAGGCAGCACGTCCCCACCAAGGGGCCCTGGGGCGTCGACGACGTCGACAGCGAGGCCTACGTCTCGCAGTTCTCCGCCGATGGCTCGCTGCTCATCGCCGGGTTTCGGGTAGGTGACTGGTTGGTTCTGCTGGTACAGTGGGTACTGTTGGTTCTTGAGCTTCTGCTCATGAAAGAAGCTGTGTAGTGGCTGACGATTCTGTGTGCGAAAATGTGATTATTTAAGGGAAGCCGCATCAGAGTCTATGACGCCGAGAAAGGGTGGAAGATTCATAAGGATATAAGCTGCAGAAGCGTACACTGGACGATCTCAGACATTGCTCTCTCACCCGACCAACGATTCCTTGTAAGCATCTTGAGCACCGAATTTTCCTTTTCGACTGGATCCTGGACCTCTTAATGCTATTCTGGGGGCACATTTTGCGTTGTGTTTGATCCGACTACAAGATACCTATTTTGATGCAACTTCTACCAGGTTCGATTTCCGAAAGCTTCTTGTAAGGCATAATGTTGGTACCAAAATTACAGGGCTTCAGCCTTCCACAAATTTAATGGTCTTTGTATAGGACTGTGAGTTGGACTTTGAATTTACAACATGTTCACCGTGTCTAGGACTTCAAATGTTCAACACGTTCACCATTGTATATCATACAAACCACCTAAAATTAAACTACTCATTGAGAATTCTAATAGCATGGGAGCTATTGGAACATCAAAACAATTGTGTCTTTATTAATGCTTCTACACGTGCATTCTTGATCGTGCGGACAGTAGAGGAAGGAAACCTATGGTGTGCAGCCAGGGCTCAGTCAGGGCTTCCGTAGGTTTTCTAGAGCGTCTTGTCCTTGCATTGTGGTCGTTATGTAATTCAAGTGTGGCACGCGTGATCTTAACTCTTAAGTCTTAAGTGCTTTGTGATGTCTCTGGTGTCTTAGACTCTTAGGATTGTTGTGTGACTAGTGTTGTACATTTGGTAGTCTTTCTTCTCTTAATGAACTGACAAAAAGAAAGACTAATCGTATCGTATATCTGGTCCATACCCTTTCTTCTTAGTTCTTTCAAACTTACAGTCTATCTCTGTCTATAATCATTTATCCCTAGTATGTGTTCCTTCTTAAAAAGTTTACTACATATGGTTATTGTGATTTGCAATTCCAGCAGTTCCTTACATTTTTACAAGAATCTTCACCAGGTCCAGGAGATTTTATCGCTATAATGACAACTTTAACTGGGTGTGATGGTTGCTGTTAAGTAGTTAATATATCTATTTTTAAAAGTTGCAACAATTATTAGTAGTACTTACTTGATACCAATATTTATTTCTTCTTGCCATAATAAGGTAATTTCAGATTAGTAAGAAAATAGGCACCCAAGAAGGCTGCAACTTTAGTGCTCTGGTGTATTACTGTTATTTTAGTACCACTTAAGGTTTATTTTTTAATCTTATATGCACTGCCTCTTTTTCTTGGAAAGGTGAAGGGTCGAGATGGCGGACTAGAGGGGGGGTGAATAGTCCTTTTTAAAACTTAAACATAATCGGAGCGGCTAACCGAAACAAATGCGGAATTAAAACTATCGGTCTAGCCAAGACTACACCCCTCTACTTATACTCTATGACACCTTACAAAAGAACCTAAACAAAGCAAATAAGGTGTCGGGCTAGCTAGAGCTCACCTAAACAATTCTAGCTTGCAAGGTTACACAAACCTAAGCAACTAGTACTCAATCAACCGGAGAGCTCCTACACATGCCACTAAGCAAAAAGCACAAAGCCTAAGCTCACTAGCAAGCTCACTAGCAATGCTCAATAACAAGGCTACACAAGCCAAATTAGAGAGCTCAACTTAGCTACACAAACTAAGCAATGTGACTAGCAAGACTACAAGTCAACTAGTCACTCACGGGATCAACTTCTATGCTACACAAGCAAGGAAGATAACTAGCAAGCTACACAAGCTAACTAATTACAAGAGCAACTACACAAGCACAATATATATGAAAGTAAATACAAGCTTGTGTATGGAGATAGCAAACCACCGAGAAGATGTAGACAATGTTGACACGGTGATTTTATCTCGAGGTTCACTTGGTTGCCACCAAGCTAGTCCCCGTTGTGTCGACCACACACTTTGGTAGTTCGGCGGCTAATAGGCACCACACCTAGCTCGACACTCGAGCGCCGCAAGAACTCACCCACAAGTGAGGGTAACTCAATGACACGCGCAATCCACTAGAGTTGCTCTTCGCGATCCCCGCGGGGCGAGCACAATGCCCCTCACAAAGCCTTCTCCGGAGCCACGCACAATCTTCTTGCGGGCTTCACGACGGAGACACAACCACCAAGCCGTCTAGGAGGTGGCAACCTCCAAGAGTAACAAGCACTACCGGCTTGCAACACGATCACCTAGTGCCACTCGAAGCAATCTCTCAATGCAACGCACTAGTGATCACTCACTCGCTATCGATTCGCACACTAGCAAACATAAGCGAGTTAGAGGGCTCCCAAGCACATCCACACAAGCCACCAAGGCTTTGGAGTGCTCAACCACCAGCCAAAGGCCGGTTACCAACGCTATTTATAGCCCCAAGGGCTAACTAGCCGTTGCCCCTTTACTGGGCAACCTGCGCCACCATCGGACGCTCCGGATCGGGACCATCGGACGCTGAGGCCAGCGTCCGATGCTTGGATGCTCGCCACGTGTCCCCCACGTTCAACTTCGGCCGAGCGATCCCAACGGCTATATTCCTTCCCGCGCCAGTTAAAGTGGCATCAGACGCGCCGATGCCTAGCATCGGACGCTCCGATGCCTCTGCTCGATTCTGCACGAAAACACCCTCACATCGGACGCGCCGGACCCTTAGCATCGGACGCTATGTCTATGCAGAGAGCTCCCCGAGAGCTCCATTCTACATCGGACGCGTCAGATGGGTCCACATCGGACGCTAGGGTGCGTCCGATGCTCCCAGCACAGAAAGCTTACGCCACGTCATTGCCATCGGACGCTCGGACCAGCGTCCGATGCATCCTCTGCAACAGACTTCAACTAGGGTTTGCCATCGGACGCTCGGCCCAGCGTCCGATGCCCCTCGGACCAGCGTCCGATGCTCCCAGAGCACTATACTTCTCCTCCGAAAACCGCTGAATCCTGCCTCGCAAGCTCGGCAGGAGGGAGAGGGACTATACACTAGTTTCTCCCACTTCTCCACACTTCCTTTCAACACAACTTCTTCTCCAACAACTTCTCCTTTGCAAAAGTGCCAACACCACTAAGAGTATACAACCTCATGCATGTGTGTTAGCATTTTCACAATCATTTTTCAAAGGATTTTCACTTGCACTCACCACGCCACTCGATCCTAGTAACAACGCAATGTTAGATCGCTCAAGTGGCACTAGATAACCGATATGCAAACAAGTTTGCTCCTCTTGATAGTACGGCCATCTATCCTAAACCTGGTCATAACCTTCTCTACACACCTATGACCGGTGAAATGAAATGCCCTACAAATATACCTTTGCCTTGCGCATTCCATTCCATCTCCTTCGGTGTTGATGCAACACATGCACCAACCTATCTTCAAATGATATGATCCACTTCATATCATCATATGGCCTCCATGGTCCATCGATCTTGACATCACTTGCTCTTCACCATTGCTTCGGTCCTTCGGCGCCAAGTCTTGCTTAAGCCTCCCGACACTCGGTACCAACGGCTTCAAAGCCTCCAACTTGCCCTTCACCTTCGCAACCGGTCCATCAAGCCAAGTCTTGCCTTGATCTTCACCATCTTAGCCACATGACCACATGTCATGTTTCATGTGCATTAAGCTCCTCCATCACATGTGTGAGTCTTGCAACATATTCCAAGCCATTTCTCCTCTATGGCATATGTTGCTCACACATGATCACATGTGGACTAATCACCTGTATAATTTACTTCAAACACATATTAGTCCACCTAAGTTGTCACTCAATTACCAAAACCAAACAAGGACCTTTCAAAAGGGACCGATCTTGTGGTCTATTTTGTATACAGGGTGTGTTGTTAACTTCCCCAAGTGTTGTGTCTCATATTTGGCATGCCTAGTTTTTTCATAGAGTGCATCTGATCACTTTGCAGGCCTATGCAAGTCTGTCGCATACTGTTCACATTGTGAACGTGCAGAGTGCTGGAAAGGAATCACATGCTAATATTACTGTATGCTCTATTCCCAAACCTTTTTTTATCTCTTGTCATCTATTAAAAACTTCAGTTTCATGCTCCTGCTGAGTTCTTAAAACGTCACTGATGTGCTTGTAATCCATGTTCTGCAGGAAATTCATGAGGGATTGGATTTAACTGGTGGTGATGAGGATGAGGACTTTGGAATATTTTCTGTTAAATTCTCAAAAGATGGTAAAGAAGTTGTTGTTGGGAACAATGAAAGCTCAATATATGTTTATGACCTTGCAGCAAATAAAGTGTCAGCCCGCATCCGTGCTCATAAAGTATGTAACCATTTGATTAACACTTTTTTTTTCTTGAAAAACACAGGAGAACACTATCTTATTTGATATGCATTATTATGTTTGTTTTCCACATCAGATGGAAAAAAAAATTAGTCGTGTCTAATTTTATCAACCATGCACAAAATGGCAATATAAACAGCTACTGTACTCCATTGCAGTGCTTCATCATCATAGAAGCATAGAAGTGTCTGGTGGCTCAAGAATTCCATAGAGTCAATTCAAAGTACTCTCTAATGATGACATACAATGTTAGTGCCTTATGCAAGAGGGTGATTACACACTTCAGAAGGAAATATAATAGGACGAAGTGAAACAAAACTAGTTTCAAGTGGAGTCAATTTAATGTAGACTAGAGATCAGCAAGCCACAGTCCATTGTATAATCACAGCTTAATCATCCAATAGATTTCCTGTAAGACAACTTTTTTTCTAATTTCATGGTGTGGTTGGAACTTTTTTTTTTGTGACTGGTGTGGTTAGAACTTGTGAAAACTAGGAAGTACAAAGCTCATATTGCTTGATGATGGAAAAGCTACAACCATGCTTGAGTTGGGTGGTATAAATTCATGATACGGTTTGATGTCATAGTATTGGAATGGCAGCTAGAAGTAAATAAATATTTATCTCTTGTTCGGGTTGTGTTAGGAAAATAATTTCTCTGATCATTTATTTTCCACTGTTTATCTAAGGCTGATGTCAATGCTGTTACCTTTGCTGATGAAAGTGGAAACGTGTTGTACTCTGGAAGTGATGATAGTCTCTGTAAGGTTAGTATTGTCTGAATGTTTCTTATTCCCTTTTGTTTTCTTTAGTCTTACTTCATTAGAATCGTCCGTTTCATCTATTAGATCATACCCGCACAAATTTTCTGTATGATAAATATAGTTAGACCTGAAAATGTGATTGGTAAAACATTGCTTTATGGTATGGCTATGAAACCTCTTGAAGCAAACAAGTTTTTATACTTTAAAATGGCGGTTGGAGACATACCATCTAGATCCTAGAAGGTAATTATGACTATTTATGAGGAACTACAGCAAAAGCAACTTCAGTGAATCGCCTATGAGATCATCCATATATTTTCTTTTGTGACGATCCATTCAAGTATTCATCATTAATCATCTATGTATAGAGTTTTATCTTCACCGACTATATTTTGTGAATTATAACCCTCAGGTGTGGGACAGGCGTTGCCTTTCAGGGGAAAAGTCAGCAGGTATTTTGACAGGTCATTTAGATGGAGTTACTTTTATCGATAGCCGTGGTGATGGACGTTATTTCATCTCCAATTGCAAGGATCAGAGAATCAAACTTTGGGACATCAGGAAAATGTCTTCTGTCGTGAAAGCGTAGGGTCTTGCTTTATAGCCATTTATTATGTGGATAATTTTGCTACTGGACCCTAAACTTCTGTGAAAATTGCTACAAGACATTAAAAAAGTATTTATTGTAGGACACTACCTAGTGTCTTCTAGCAAATAATTGTTGTATCAGGTAGCAATAGAAAGTTTGGACAATGTCTTAGAGCAAATATATCCTATTATCTAATGTTAACTAAGTTCCATCTCCTTTTTTTGTGCGTACTAAATTCTATCTGTTTAATTTGATTCTGTTGTTTTCAGTCGCCCAGTGAGTCTAGTGGACTGGGACTATAGGTGGATGCCATTTCCATCAGAAGCCCATTATTTTAAGCATCCAGATGATCAGTCTGTGGCCACATACAGAGGCCATTCGGTTCTACGAACTCTTATCCGTTGCTATTTCTCCCCTGTGCACAGGTCAGGAAGGAACAGCAGATATTTTTATTTATGTCGCCAGCATACTGGAATTTTCCTTCGAACTGCTTTCAAAAGGTTACATTTGTTAGTGTGAAGTTGACCATTGACTTGAGATTGTGGAGTTTGGCAATATTATCCTATCGGATAGTTGACATAATTATAATCTGGATACGTATGCAGATTAGGAGCATCAGTCGATTAAGATCACACATCTAAAACAACTACCAGTGATGAGTTTCTTTCATTCTTTCCTTGTGAGCCAGAGTTCAATAATTCAAGAAACACCATGATGTCTTCTGCTGGTTGCCCCTCTTTAGTCACGAAAGTTCAGTAATTTAATATTGCATTTGCACCTTATTAACAGTGACATAAGGTCCTCATGGCATATATCAGCACAAGATTATCAGATATTTAGAAGCACATTTATTTAGTACAAAAATTGAATATCATGCACCAAGTCTATGATGTGCATTTCGTAAATTTAGGTGCACTTATTCAGAGCATTCAGCTAAGTTTTCTTTGAACATTGTGTATCCAACTTTCTTGTAAGTTTATCACGTGGAAGTCAAATATGTGAACGATGAGATATCTTGCTTGCTTAGAATAGCATGTAAAGAGGGAACAGTGTAAATTGAATTTTGGAAATAATTTACTAAAATGGTAGTGTCAATCAAATATTATATGTTATCATCTCTTGGTTCCTAGTGGGCTTGGTATGGTTGCTGTAGTCTTTATGCGCAATTTTTTTTACTTTCCTTTCCATAATAACATGAGTGATTTCCCTATTCAAGTGTAGTAACAATGATAAGTCTATGTTCATATTTTCATCCATTGTTGCGTTTTCTGTTTCAGCACGGGTCAGAGGTACATATACACAGGATCCAGTGACAAGTCTGTACATATTTATGACGTGGTATGCTGCTTTCATCTTCTCCTTGAATTACTCTTTTTATGTTTTATTTTTGTGGTTAAACAATATTTTCCAAATGATATAGCCTGCTGAAGTCTGAATTCTGGTACAGTTTTTGGATATCCAGTTACATTACATCAGCATTGTGTTAACTGTCAGTTATCAACTACAAACAGTAATCTCGGTTAGTCGCCATCGGTAGCCAACCATATGCACACAACTAGATGGAGACTTGGGGGTTTCTTGGTTGACAACAATACAGCATTAGCTGCATATCCCATGTGCATCAACACGTTTGATCTTTAAGCATATCTCAAAGGTGTTGTTTGGCTGGTTGTTTTTACGGTTGTTTCAATAGTGTTCTGTGAGAGAATAAGCCGAAGTATGTTTGTTCTGGTTTCTTGCTCTTTACCGGCTGAACTTGCTGCTCGTACAGGTAAGCGGGAAAACTGTCAAGAGGCTTTCATGGCATAGCTCGATCATCAGAGACTGCACCTGGCATCCATACTACCCAACGCTCGTCAGCTCCTCCTGGGACGGCTATATTGCCCGCTGGGAGGCCTCAGGCGACGACGACGACCCTTCAATGCTCGTCACCGACGAGAGTAGGGCAACCCCTTACCTCCGGAGATACGGCGATTCCTTCATGTAGAGATGTTTGTTCCTCAGTCTGCGAAGAGGTTACACCAAATGGTGCCTGGTGAACGTGGTGCCTGTTTTGTTGTTTGGTAATTGCAACTGAGCTACATGTACAGCGCCCTTTGGCTTCATATAGTTATATAAGTCGTGCCATAATATGTTGCTTTTAGCTCACAAAGTAAATCCTCAAGTCATGTTGTAAAAATGTTTCCAATAAGCTTCCCCGTAGGTAGGGATTAAAACAGAACAGATGGTATTGGAGCATTTTCCTCTTCCATTTTTTCGAATTTTGATTGGATTGAAACACGGCCACCGTTGTTGGATTCGTAAATTATCCACTCCACTCACCCGATATGGGATAGATAATATACCTCATCCATGTGTGTGGATAATTACTCCTCGCATATCCAAACAGATTTATAAAATTCTTTCCAATTTCCATGACAGTCGGATTCGGAAATTATCCATTCCACTTAAACCTCCAACCAGTCTACCACAAAGGTCGGAGCTTGTCTGTACCACGCCAGTACAGGTATATGAGTACATTCCAGATCCTATGAAACTAGCGTCAACAGCGAGATTGTGTAGCAACAGCGCGCATAAAAAAAAATCAAATCAATACAAATAATAGCACTCTTACTATCATGTATTCATGTCACATCCGTTTAAGTACTAAACAACTCCTGAGATCCATAGCAAAGAATAGAATTGCCTCACAGGACATTGAAAAGGGAGAAACATTCCCTGCCCTACTAGGCCCTGAACATGCCAAGGGAGATGTAGATGCCGTAAAACAAGCTCTTTGCTTATAACACGGACTTCTCATCGTTATCGATTCTAGTAAAGCCTCTTCAATCCCTCTGACTTCCTCGACGTTGGTTGGGGACAAGGTTAAGATCACCATATCATCCGCCAAACTGGAACTTGACTTCACTACCGATGTTTGCTGCACATGGATGAGTTTGTAGGTTATGCATCTTATATGTAGCATAAAAGTACAATGTTCTAGCTTCAGATCCAGAGTGCAACAGATTGACTAACTTTTCAAGTTCTCAAGAATTCACTAACATAACTTCCTAAGGAAATGTTTTTTTTTCTAGAAAATACTGTAATGGTTTGTGGACAACAAACTTAGGTGAATATCTAAATTGACCAGGTGCATAAGACAGTACTGCAAACCCCCGGCAAGACACCACTAAAACCATCAGACAGTCATGCAGGATGTTGAATAAGTGGACACATGCTGAAAGCGATAAGTTCGAGAAGGCTATCACAATATGTAAGCCTTCATGTAAGTCAGTATGGCATATTCAAAACTAGTAGACTAAAATCAACAACTCTTTTGGAGGAAAAACAAAGGCAAACCTTATTCTCTTGCTTGGTGCAAGTATTCCACGTTTCTCAATGCTCTTGTAGCGATCCCTCGCAAGATTACAACACCCCTACATGAATTTTATAGTTAACTACTGCAGAAAAAACAGAGAATCAACCAAACAAGCAGTTGTTACCTTTAGCTTTCTAAGAGAGCCAGTAATCTCTTCTGTCAATAGAACTTGAACAGGAGCTGGTTCAAATCTGTAACATTTGGAGTCTTGTGGTTATCAATCACTAATCGTAAAACTAAAAATTCAACAAATGTACCAAGGACAATAGCTTGATAAATATTTATGTACCACAATGCTCCCATAATCTACCATCATACCACTACATGCAGCTAGTGTGATGATGTGATTTGCTAAGCATCTAGTATAGCATAGCCATTTTCATCACGAATGATTATTGGATAACTAATTAGTTAACATAGAAATGTACTTGTGTCTGCCCAGACGAGGTGGGCCTAATTTACGCCTCTCCTCTTTAACCACAGTTCGCCGTATGCGCCTCTTCTCCTTTTCCTTGTCCTCTTTATCTATCTCATCCATTATATTTGGCAAGCTGCAAAAGTAATGACAGAATTCCGGTTTTGCTAAGTACATTTACAGTAACCTCGATAATCCAAGAACATAAACACCTACCTGTCAATTTCTTTTGAAATATTTTCCATTTTCTTTGCTTCCACTTCTGCTCTTAACCTCTCCTTCCGGCGAGCTCTTTTGTTCAGTTCTACTCTTGTAACTCTTTTTGTTTTGTTCTTCCTGAAAAAAAAAAGTAAAATACAATAAGATCTTCAGATATAAATAGGTCAAAATAAGAAACATCTTGACTCCAATACTTTTGTAAAGGGAATATCTTGAAATTTAAACATTTCCAACAGAATGTTTGGCCAAGAATACATAGGATCCCTCCACAGATCAGATTACAAAATTTTATAGTCATTCGGAAACTTCAAATGTTAATTCTAAAGTTTGGTTAATCTCGCTCAAAGAGCATGTCTTGCTTTATGTATATAGATCTCCAAAATACTAAATAACTCATTCTGCAGAACAATTAAATCTTTGCAACCATCATTACCATTACCCATGACCATGAGCCATGATTCCATGAAAGATTTGATGATGGATGTACCATGTACCAAAGTCAAAATATGGCAGCACAATTACTGTAGCTCATTAACATTGTCAAATATTTTCAGATTAAGTTTGAGTACGTGATCACATCCGCAGATTTTTCAACATATTTTTTATATTACTACTTTACAAGCTTCTGGTTTATATTGCAATGCAACCAGCATCGAAGGTGCATTATGTGTGCAGTATTATCTATATTGCCAAAACAATACCAATGTCACATACGGAGGTACTACCACAGATTTCCAGGTCTAACCTTTGTCCAACCGAAGTATCAGCATCCTGATCTCCATCATTTTCTGCAGCATCTTCATCTCCATCATCAGCATCAAGAAAGAATTTCTGCAAGCCACATAAATGGTTAGTCAAACACTGCGTTGAAAAATATTTGTCATCACAAAGCACACAGTTTATGAATAAGATGTCAAGCAAGTCTTTCAAAGGTGAATCATGAGAAGAAACACATTTTCATGCTATATGTTAATGGACATGTTTTTTTACCATGGTGAATCATTAAAAACATTTATATAATATGGATTTCTGCATTCCTAAGAAAAGAAAATCAACAGATGCAAATCAATTGGAAATAGGCATGCAGTTAAAATCACAGACAGAGAGCTTCTGCTCTTCTAGAGGACAAGGCAATGTCCAAATTGCAAAATAGCTGTATAAGCGTCAGAGATAAAAACGCACATCTTCTTCAGTTATAGCTTCACCAGGAACTATGAGTGGTACAGGTGCTGGTCCCAACTCTTTGATGTACTCTTTACGCTTTTCGTCTGCTACAGCTTGAGCAAGAGAGTCCTACAAATACCAACACAATCTGCATGAGTCAAATGACTTCACTTTTAACAAAAGCAACAGCAGGATCTTCCTGTTAGACTGTTACTGTGATCACTGAAAAATATAGGAGTATGTACTAGCACTTTTTAACTACTCAGGAATAGAGTACATTGTCCATATCAGGTACTTCTCAAAATAAATGCTTTAACACATACTTGATGCGCTTCCAATGGAGGATTAAATGAACATCCAGCAGGCTCAACTTCAACAGCAGGAATAACTGATGTAGTAGATCTCTGCCAGTAGAAATACAAGAACACGCATTTAGTTTGACCATATAAAAAAATGCAGAAACCACCCAATTCAGCATTTCAAAAATAGAGATATGTATGTCATACATAGAGCACCGAATACTTCGCAAATGCAAATATACGTGCTTTTAGATACAAACAGTAGTTTGTATTAACGAGACTTCCATCACCTTTTTGGACTTGGAATCACCTTTACCATCCCAGATGTCAAAGTTCTTTACTACAGAATCATCTTCCTGTGGAGAAAAAAATAAGCAATCCCATCACTTAGCAAGCAGCACAAATAAACTTAAGCAAGACAATCATTTTATATGATAGATACCATAGGGATAATTTTCTCTCCCTGTGTCTCCTGCAATTCCTTCTTCTTTGGCTTCTTCTTATCCTTCTTGCTCACCACAGAAGATGGAATTGGCTGCACAAACGGATTCCGCTTCAACAAACTCTCATGGTAAAGAACCTTCTCCCTCTTCTTCTCAATCTTCCTTTTGACGGGAATATCTGAAAAACAGTAACCAAAATTTCAGCTATGGCACGGCATCAATTAGAACAAAGAACGAAAAGTATTGAGTTATAGATGTGGTAAACTGGTAACAGAAAGAGTGATCAAGCAGATATGCTTTAAACTCCACTCCGAAACTACTGTGGCAATTACATCACTGATATGAACCACCCAGTTATGAAGATTGAAGGGACGTGGTTAAGTATTACACACAAGGGTCTAGAATTTGAAGATTGACAAGTTATCACAATATCACAAACAGATACTGAGCGATTCAATAACACAACAGACACATCGATTATCATGGGTTATTTATATTCTATCATACTGTGTTACTCTTATTACAAGTAACGTTTACCATGTTGCTTCCCAAAAAGAAATTTCACTTTATACTCTATCATTCAACTTTATTTATACTCTATATCAGAATCAGAAACTACCAAAGTTTTGTAACTGAAAGCAAGCGGGAGGTGAAGAAGTTAGTGGCGGCGCAAGTGACGGGGGTGACCTTTGCCGGTTGTGTCCGAGGCGCCGGCGGCGGAAGTCGACGCGGAGGCGGCGGGCTTGTCGACAAAGAAGAGTGAGTCGGAAGGGAGGGAGGGGATGGCGGCGGCGCCCGCGTGGGCATCGCGTGTCTGCTTCTCGAAGAATTCGTCGATGTCGTCGGTGCGGATGTTGGCGCGCCACGCCTTCTTCCCCTTCCGCGAGCCCTTGGACGCCTTCCCCATCACCGCGGCCGCTCTCTTTCACGCGCACGCGGTGGGGGTCCAGAGGGAAGGGAAGCCGCCGGCAGGGAGGTCTGGGAAGGAGGCGGCGGGGAGAGGGGAGGTGACTAGGTGAGGGGTTCTGGTGGGGGGAAGCTAGGGTTTCTGCGGTCTCGGTGGGTCACTGGCAGGTGGGGTCACAATAGTGCTCGTTCCGCACCAGAAGTCCAGATTAGTTTTGCAGAGAATTGCGTCCCTCTCATCAAAAAAGTATATACTATATATTAAATAAATAACAAAAATTACACTTACAAGAAAGTTTTAATTTTTTTTTAGTGTTACAAAATTCACAGTGGACATTGCATATATTCGGATTTCGGACAGACTTTCTTCATTTCCACCTGAATTTATATTTTGAGGTAGCACTTGCCAAGGAAATTGATTTTTATTGGAAAGAGAGCTATTTGGCGTCTAATTTTCACACATTTTTGCATTGTTGGCTACAGCTACATCGAATCACAACGAGTTCCTTTTGGCTTTCTAGACGTGTTTGGTTTAACGGTCGGCAGCATGCAGCATGGGTCGGTTCCGCACGAGTTCATCCGACAATTTTTTGCGGAACGAACTGGCTCTCATTTTTAGCTGTTAGCTTGTCTGCAGAACCGACGGACGAGCTGATGTTGTGACTCAAACCAAACGGCAATACAGGTTTGGACGTAGGTTCGGATCATTCTCGGACTAGTAGATGCCGCAAACCAAACGCGTAGCCTATACGTCAAGCACAAATTTGATCGTAAAGTTGTGGTACAATATCTACAAAAGAACTTAATAAACATATATTATCTTTATACAAAGCTATTTTTATTTAAATTTGTTTATGCAAAGCATATCGAGGAGCTCCTAATAAAACTTGCCGGCTCACTCAGTATCCAATCGGATAAAAGAATAGGATCAATGGTTCTGTTTATTTAAATTTATCAATCATATTATGATTTATTCTCTCTCAAAAAAATATTATTGAAATAGTCGAAATAAGTTCAAGTAAATAGAGCCAATTTTTTTTCTACAACACTTAAAATTTATGTTCTATATAGACGAGACACAACATTGCTTTTTACTCATGAGAAAATAGGAGAGAGAGTACTGGAGCATCGAGTAAACACTCTATGGAGATCAATGTTGAACCAAATTTACTCGTTGAGTCATCTTCTTTCATTGTGGTGCTATATAAATGAGAAAGTATATTTCAATCTGTCGTTGGTTCCAGATAAATAAAAACATATATTTCATTTGGTTGTTATTTTCGACCATAGTTGCAGTTGCAGTTTCGACACCAGATGAAATATATTTTTGACCATAGTTGCAGTTCCAGATAAATGAAATATATTCCATGTCATAAATGAATGGTGAGCAGCCAGAAACGGTAGAGCTGTTTTTTTAGTTTGTGTCTCATAGTATAAATGGAGAAATGATTCTCGTTAACTCTCCACTTAAATCCAGTTGCACTTTAATAGTGTATTTGGTTTAATTTGTGGTGTCAGGTGATCGGGAATCATTCAATCCTACATTCGAGGCTGAAAATATCGTTTGGTTCATAGCATAGAGTCGCACCATCCATCGTCATATGACTCCACTTAGCATTGATTAAAACCAATCATGACAGACCAGATCATTCCAAAAAAAAAGTACCGGACGAGCGCATTCGAGACCGAGTCATGTTGGACGGTAACAACCTCCAATCCAAACCCGTTGTAAGTGTTTAGTCTACACGGAAATTGAGTGAAGCTAGGGCTAGAAGTTGTGCAAAAAAAAAACACCATCCAAAATTATAAAACATTTAAGATAAGATACGTAGATTATATTATAGATCCAGTGGCGGATCGAGGATGAGAATAAATGGGCCTAAATAATGAAGATTTAGAGATACAACTAGAAATTAATGATGATTTGAGGATAATCAATTGTGGTTTAGGCCCTATTAATGTTTTTGGGTGTAAAGCTCTTTTCAACCTACATTTTGCAAAAGGTGTTTAGATGTCTCAAAAGTTTTTGCAAAATGACAGGAACGACTAAAGAGTGTCAGGTTCATCCACCAAGATACTTTTGTTTTTTTGCATTTTGGGCTCTTGGCTCCCAAATACAAACTACACTTTTTTTTTGCATTTTGGGCTCTTGCTCCCAAATACAAACTATACTTTTTTGCAAACTGGACCAAAGATGTTTAGATCTATTTTGCAAAAAAAAAATAGACTAAACCTAAAAACTTTTGCAAAATAAAGGAACTAGACAGGCCCTTAATGAAGAAATCAGACTTAGTAGGGGGCTACAGCCCCTGTAGATCCGCCCCTATATATATCTAGGCATAATATATATAGTAGGTGCATAGCAAAACTTAGGTATACAAAAAAGAAATGTTACAATTTAGAACCAAGAGTACTTATTTTACCCTTCCATTTTGAGGACCTAACATTAGGTAAGAATGGTTTTGTTCGCCAATACACCAATAAAAATCATGTTTGCTAGAACTTATCAAATTCGACTGATCAACCATTATATAATAATGATTTTATCTCATAACAAAACAACATCTGCCGGCTTATCAGCCATAAAAACCAACCTATTCTCCGAATACACCAATAAAACTTGGCCACAAAGTCTTTGATTAACCCAAAAAAAAATGTAGGCACGGCCTGATAGCAGAATTGAAGTAAGCAACCAACCACCACCGGTTATTTACCAATAAATAAGCAACCCCCAATTTCAGTTTGATGTGTAACGAAATTAATATTTAAAGGAGTTACAAATTCACGCCAAGTCCATACAGTATACTAGTAATAATAACCCTAATAAAGTTTATAGGCTTGAAGGTACTTCTATGTCGCAGTTGTAGCCCTGCTACCAGTCTACAGGGGTACTCCAGTGTTGGACTTCCATCAAATAAACAGGTCAAGGCCATAACATTCACGTATTATGCTGACATTAGAATGGTGGGCGCCCTTTCCAGTCCGACGACGAACTGAAGTGGCTTGACCTTCTTCTTCCAAGGGTGTTCCATGTGAAACTGTTTCCCTTCTGTAAGCCGCTAGTAATGACTTCATCTTCGCCATCATCTTCAGTCTCGTCCTTGCTGTACGATGAAACTCCAGCCCTTCCTTTGTCAGGTGTCCACGTTGGGTTGCTCGCACCATCTGCGCTGTTTTCTACGGACCTAGGCCTTTTTCTCCTTTCACTAAACTCAACTTGGATGTCAGATGAGTAAGCAGTCCTCTTCGGCCTTGGAGCTGCCTTTGGGATTTCTTCAAATCCCTCATCAGATTTCATCCACTGATCACCAAAAGAGTCTGAATAGACAACCTCCTTTCTACGTCGCTTCGCACCAACCATTATATTCTGGAATTCATCTGCCACGGTTCTCTTGGGTAAATCATTATTGTTGGCAAACACCCAGTCTGGAACCTCATTCCCATCCATAAGTCTAGATTTGTAGTTTTCTCTAAGCCTCCTTTCTTCATCCATCTTCTCAAACAACCAGAATTCTTCATCAGTTCGTGCAGCCAAACGATTTATCTCACGCTCACTGGGGATATCTGTTCCCAGCGAGCTTGTTCCCCTCCTGAGGATCTCCTGCAGCAATGCTCGTCTGTCCTGTGCTGTAGTGGGAATGAACATGAAAATATGTCATGCGAGTTCTAGTACAAAGTCTACATGTATAGTAGACAAAAATTAAATAAATAGTAATTAGAGCATTCAAACTCTCACCTGTGGAAGTTGTGTTAAACAACCCAGCCTGTATAACTTTTGCATCGATACCCATCTTTTGTTTTGCACGGTCCAGGATCTCTTCTTCAATTGAGCCAACGCTAACAAGAACAAATACACGCACTTCATTCTTCTGCCCTATACGATGGGCACGATCTTCAGCTTGTTGGTCCATTTGAGGGTTCCAGTCACTATCAAAGATAATGACTGTGTCTGCCGTCTGCAAGTTCAACCCAAGGCCTCCAGCACGTGTGCTGAGGAGAAACATGAAATATTCTGAATCCTTCTTATTAAAATCTGCCAGTAACCTCCCTCGTTCTTCAGTCTTCGTGGATCCATCAAGCCTCATGTACTTGAAATTGTACATTTGCAAATATACTTCTAAAACATCAAGCAGTTTCGTCATCTGAGAGAAAAGTAGAACCCTGTGACCAGCTCTCTGCAGTTTTGGAAGTAGACGATCAAGCAATTCAAACTTCCCTGATGCTCTAACAATTTCCTCCCGCTGGTACATGTTATAGTGCTCTACAAATAGGTAGGGGTGGTTGCAACATTTCCTAAGTTGCATTGACAGATTTTGCAGAGCCTTTGATCTGAGCCCTGCACACGCACACAAATATAACAATAAATCAATAATAAGCACATTACTAACACAAACACAAGGAAAATGGAAGTGCAAGACTAACACAACAATAAGATAGTGAACTAAATAAACTAGCAATACAGATAAATCCAAATTGCCAAATTGCAGTAACATTAAAGTAGCTTTATACTCCAAGGTCTGGAATAGAATCACAAATTTTATTTCACTCAGAAATTAATTCTCTAGAGGGGGCAGATTAGTAATACTAGGACATACCATTTCCTAGTGCAACCTTTTCCCTGCTTGTGACTTGTTCGTAGTATGCTTTTTGCCAAGCAGACATGTCACACTTGAGAATCACTTGTGTTTTCACAGGGAGATATTTTTCCACTTCATCCTTCTTCCTCCTAAGCAAAAATGGACGCAAAACCTGGGGAAAAAAAGGAGCAACGGATAAATCTAGATGTTCACAAATATAAAATTGGCCATCAGCTTTCTTTGCATCCGTTATGTGCTACCAACTCACATTCTCACTACATGGTTGCAGTCAACCAAAATATGAGGATGCAAGTTAAGGATCATGTGGCAACATCTGAGAGGGTTAAAAGAATTGAATAATTGGAGGGCATATAACAGAGGCAGCATCACTCACTTGATGCAAACGATGTATGATTAGTAGTTGTTCCTCATCATTAAGACTAACATCACATGCAAATGGTGCATTAAACCATTCCTCAAAATTCTGAGATGAATTGAAAATATTGGGCAGAATGAAGTTAAGCAAAGACCACAGTTCTTGCAGGCTATTTTGGATTGGAGTGCCAGTTAAAAGCAGTCTGCGGCGTATCTGATATCTGTAAATCAAGAATCAGCGATATGTAAGTATTATTTCCAAATCGCCGAAATAAACTAATTTGTTGTCTTTAAGAAAAAATAAGTAGGTTAATAGCAATCACTAAATGAATGAACAATGAACAAGGTAAAATGGAAAAATGAGAGTAATCAACTAGCAATGACAAGAGAATAGTAATGAAAAATGAATAAAATAGTGTCTCAATCATATCAGTTACAGTCCCGCAAAAACTTTGTTCGTATTTATAAGGTAAATTTGGTATAATAATACCTAAAAGAATGATTACCATTAAAGTTGGTAATTAATCACAGCATTTATACAATATACAATATTACAACATCAATGCAATTCAATACTTTTTTAGACACAACTTAACAAATTATGAGCCAGCACCAAACACTACTTGATCAATATAAAGACTTATTTACTTAGTTCCCATTATTTTCTACTATCAAGGATAACCTTCTTCAGAAAAGGCAGAAGGTATGTCAATGTGATAACCTGCCAAGACAAGGCATTTAAGATCCATCCGTGAATCTGTGAAATGCTACAAGGTCTAGACCCATTGTCACCACATGAACAAAACTTATGTGGAACCTATCTGACAAAACTAGTTTAATGATTGATCAAGAAGATTCACAAGGTTCTGCGGCCTAGTACTAAAAATGAAACTTGATGCTGTTCAGTTGCTGGTATTTCTAGTGTCAATGTGTCAACTATCAAAAAGCCATTACTCACAATCAGAGCCGCATACAATAATTATTAAGTGCATATCCAAAGCCTTAAGACAGTAAAAAAGGATTATGAATAAAGTGTATACCCTGAAACTAGTGTGCGAGCAAGAGCGCATTCATGATTTTTCAGACGATGGCCTTCATCAACAATCAAATAATGCCAGTGAACTTTCTTTAGGAACTTCTTATCTTTCAGTATCAAGTCATAATGCGTGAGCAAAACATTAAATTGAAATCCATCAAAATTCTTTTCCCTTAAAAGCTTCCTCTCTTCTGGACGACCATCATACAGAATTGTCCCAATGCTGCAACAGATAAAACCATGTTGAGTTAGGCTCTGGTATAAAGTGCAATAGAATGTACTCACAGAAATTTGATCATACACACTCCAGTGAAACATTACCTGGGAGCCCAGGTTTTGAATTCATTAGACCAATTTGGTAATACTGCTTTTGGAGCAATTATTAAGTGTGGTCCTGCAACCTCCTTCTTTTCCAACAGATAAGCGATCAAACCTATGGTCTGAATTGTTTTACCCAGACCCATTTCATCAGCCAGAATGCCATTCAAATTGTTGTTAAACAAAGAAAGCATCCATTGGAGACCCTCCAGTTGATATGGCCTCAATTCCCCACCTTCGAGAGCTGATGGTTGTTCTGTTACCTGTAAGAGCAAAGAACACAAGAGAAACATTAGAGATGCTACTTCACCAGAAGTACACACGATCACAGATTACACTATGATTTTGCAAAAAAGGGCAAAGGTCAAATTAATGAACAAAGGAGGGAGCATAAATTCAACTGAGGAAGACAAATGGAATCAATTAGCACTTGAAGTTTTCTATTGTTAGACCTTTGGAGTGAAATATCACAAATTTTAAAACCAGAAAGGAACAATCAAGATCAGTCACAGAATCTTAATAGCATTCATCTTTATAATATCCCCCACATTACATGAGACAGAATGAGGCAGCAATTGTGGGCAGTTGGACCTTACAGAAGCAAGAATTCCCATAAATCAGCACATTATGTACTATATCATAGAGTTGCTTGATAATTACGGATATGGTCACAAAGCTGCATTCATTCTAAAAACTGTTGAAGCCAGCACAACCAAAAATCTGTCAAGCAATAAGTTCAATATATAGCTAGTGAAAATTTGCTATACCTTTTCTTCAATGGAATGGACAGTAAAATCAAGTCTACGACCTGCATTGAATTTACTTTCATCTGCAGGGCCAGCAAAGTCTGCATCATCATCTGAAGGAGACTCTGCAGGTGATTCACTCTTGACACCTGAGATTTGAGAACAATCCTCAGATTCTGACCCTTTTAGCACTTCACTCCCTTCTGGCTGACTAACATGCTCAGCATCTTTTTGTCGCTGTACAGCTTTTCCAATTCCTTCAAGAAGCTCATTTGTTTTGTCGAGGAGCATTTTCAGGCGTTCGTTCTTGCTCTCCTCGACCATCTTCATATATGCTTCCTGATCACCAATTTTCAGAAGATTCAACCTATTTTTCTCTTGCCGTGAGATACGTTGACGTGCCCGAACATGCCATGCCTACAATTGGCAAGTGAAAAAGGCTCTCAAGCACTAAAGTGGCACAACCAGAACATGAGTATCTATAGGATAAAATCAAATTACACAGGAATGTGGTTCACTGTGTGGAAAAAATGCAACGATGTGCTAACAAAGTAGAAATTAGAAAACAAAATGGTGTACATACCGTCATACCCTTTCTAAATATTTCAATTTTGTTCTCAGGATTAAATATTAATTATGTTGAAATTTGCACCTTCCATAATCACAAGTGGCAAACTATAGTCTACTGATGAGGTTAGACAGGTAGCTAGTTTAGACTGGGGGCCATAGCCTTGTGGATGTGAAGGACATAGGACCATGCCGCATCCATAGATTGATTTGGTGTTAGGCAAGGATCTCTGTGATTGGTGCTATTTCTATAAACCAAAACCCTAGAGCACCCTTGCCTATATAATTATGTACTCTATTCCCTCAATCAATCTATTATTTACCACCTATGTAACACGGATACGCCAGGGAGGTGCCGTATCCACACTGCCAATACGCAACGGATACGTATCCGCGAAGTATCTGATTTTTTTATTAATTTCACGAATATTGAGTACATGGGCTGACTGACCATTCAATACGGCCCAGCCCAACAAACACGCGTGCACTCCCTTATCTCCCTCTGTTCCTGACGCCGGTACTCTTGCACCTCGTGCCGCCTCCAGCGAACACGCGTGAATGTGTGATGATGCCTTGCCGCACTTGCCAGCCGCCACGACGAGCCTCCGTCCCTGCTCGCGGGCCACCGGCCGCTGGCAACATCTCTTCCCCCATGACATGGAAACGGGCATCCAGTGACCTCCCGTGACTTCATCCCCCTTTACCGTTCTCAATCTACTATATTTCTGCAGTTCATGACCTGTTGCTTGATGTCTTTGGTCCCCACTTCCTCTTTCTCTGGCCATTCTCGATCTACTCTATTTTTGCAGTTCTTAATTTCTTATTGCTTGATTTTCTTTGTATGCAGTGGATGGCGTCTCCGAATGTGAGTAGATGGCATCGCCTTTTTATTCATTCTCAATCCACTATGCAGCTTGATGTCGTGGATGTGAGAGTGAAACAAATGAGGAAATATATAGTTGATGCGAACCTAAATGCCATTTATTGTTATTAGTTTTAATATGCATTATTATCTTTTTTATTTTAAAATAGTAAACTGAATCTGCATATCAGATTTTTCAGAAAATTGCCGTATCCATGCTGCATAGTTTGTGAAAGTGCATTCGCCCCCAATGTGGGTTTTGGCTAATTAATGACAATCAAATTAGGGACTAACCGGTTTATAAAAGCATGTATGCAGGTGTTAGTCCTAAGAAAGATTTGAAACGTTGAAATCTCGTGAACAAAGCACGTAGGATACATTTGGACATAAAGATGCCTAGCTCAAGTGGTAGTTTAAAATTTCAATTTTAAACTTGAGTTATAGGTAAGCCAGACTATGAAGAGGGTCACAAAGTAGGTTGGCTAGATGTGGAGAAAAGTGCTCAAATCAACTAACCATAGTTCGGTTCGCTTGAGAGACACCGCACAATCACAAGCACATTGAGGGTATTTTTATGTGGTCGGTGGTACCGACCACAGCTTCTCCGCGCAGCGCTCAAACACCCTCTCTGTGTTGGTCAAAAATGACCTGGCGGTAGTACCGCTATAACCTCGGTACTACCGCCCTCGGTGGTACCGACCCTGGTCGGTAGTAACCTGGTTTTGTGAAGCTCTCTGTGTAGAGTTCAATTTGGCCTGGCGGTAGTACCGCCATAACCTCGGTACTACCGCCCGCGGTGGTACCGACCCATGGCCGGTGGTTACCAAGTTTGCAAGTCTCTCTATTCGCGCTGAAATTGGTCTGGCGGTAGTACCGCCATTACCTCGGTAGTACCGCCCCCGGTGCTACCGACCCAAGGCCGGTGGTAATCAAAGTTTGCAGGGCTCTCTGGACTGACTCGCTTTTGGCCTGGCGGTAGTACCGCCATAACCTCGGTACTACCGACCCTCGGTGGTACCGACGTTGGTCGGTAGTTTCCGAGGGACCAAGTATCTAACTTCGGAGCTCTCTGTTCGCGACCGATTTGGCCTGGCGGTAGTACCGCCATAACCTCGGTACTACCGCCCGCGGTGGTACCGACCTGAGGTCGGTAGTTGTCCTTTTTGGTCAGATCTGGATCTATGCGACCGTTGTGAACTGGTCGGTAGTACCGACCATGGGTGGTCGGTTCCACCGACCAGCCTCGGGACTGAGGGAGTATAAATGCTTCCTCTCTTCACTTTTCACGGTCACCCACTCATTCCACTCACTTATTGCTGACCTAACTTGAGACAAACACTCTCCAAGCATTGACTCCTCCCCTCTCTCTCCCCCTTTGCTCCTAGATTCATTCCCTTGCGAGATTTGAGCTAGGGAAGTGAGATTCGAGAGTGGGAAGCTTCGATCTACGACTTGAGCACTTGGTTTCCATCTAGCCGGCTTGATTTGTGTCTTTTACTCTTGAGCTCTTTGAGCTCTAGCCGGTTAGGTGTTCTTCGTGGTAGCCCGTATTGATTTACTTGTGAGGGCTCCCCGAAGCGTTTGTATTACCCTGAGATTTCTAGTGGAGAAACTCTCGTAGCCTTTGTGGTTGCTTGAGTGAGGCAAGGAGGTGAAATAGACTCCGACCTTTGTGGTCACCTCAACAACGAGGAAGTAGGCACTCCTTAGTGGATTGGCCGAACCTCGGGATAAATCGCGTGTCCCGTGTGCTTGTTGTTGTCCCTATTTTCTCTACTTCACTTGTTATTGTGTTCTTCGAGTTCTTCCTATCCCTATCTTCTTCTTAGGTTGGAAAGGCTCGATCTACATCAAGGGAAGCTACCAAGGCTCGGTGAGAATAGATTTGCTATCTATCATACTTAGGGAAGTGGGGTAGATTCTTGTATTACATTCATAGTTCACTTACATTGGATTTGTAGTTCCTTTTAGGATCCCGGTTGTGCCGTTTGTTTGTGTCGGTAGTACTGGTGTTCTACACCTACCCAAACAAACCGGCCTCTCCGGTTGATATCTAATTACATCTTCTAGTTTGTGAAGTTGCAGATTGTTAAAAATCACCTATTCACCCCCCTCTAGGCTGATTCGGTCCTTTCAGTTTGCCACCTATTATCCTAGCTAGAACATTTCAGATAGATAAACAGATACAGTCAAAAACATGATGCCTACATCATATTGTTTGAATTTCAATAGACGGTTCTAACAAACCATACCTGAACTCCATCATTCCGCTGCTTTCTTTGCTTGAATGTAGTAGCTAATTGCACCTGGTGTTCCCTAGAAGCATTTAGAATTTCTGCAAAGAACTTCCTCTTCCTGATATCTGCCTGATTTTTTTCTTCCTCTTCGAGTCTTGACATCCTCTAAAGTTCGAAAGCACCAGCATTGGGATCATGGTTTCATTAAATATAAACTGCCAAAAATATATGAAGATATATTGAACAAACCTCTGTAAATCTCTTTTTGCGATGAACATCATCAGCATCCATTGAAAGGATATCTCCTATTCCATACATGGATAAAGGATACCGTATCCGCATCAGCCCCCAATCAAAAAGTTGCCTCTCCGGATATGCACATTTCTTGTGTAGCCAATATTCTGCACTGATATCGGATCGCACTTTCTTCTGCAAATCTAACAACTGCACAATATATGAATAATCAACAAGAATTGAATGTCACGTATCACCACTTATGGGCGTGTAAAAATCATGTGGCAAATGAATAATGCAAGGCATAGCGATAAATAACCCTAAATTTCAGATTGTATCATTTGTTGGTAGTAATCCATACATTGAGCGTTAAAAATAAATATCAAATGAACAGCCAGTAAGAACAAAGTAATCTCTGGTTCTATATACTGCATTACTGATTTTACCTTTAGCCCATACAATTCAAGCAAACACTTCATTTGCAAGTCTTCACCCCTAGTAGAAGGTAATCCTGGCAACAAAAAGAGAAATGACTGATGATGTAGCAGCAGATAGACAATAACGATATCCAGCAACTAAAGTTCTTTAAAGAAGGCAAGAAATAAAGAAGCTTTAAAGGCAGCTGCAAGGAAAATAAATGCAAGAAACTGTATTTTCCATAAGATTCAACATTCAATAACAAGTGGATAGCGTCTATTGTACAATCAAATAAGAAAACGTAATCCTAAATTGCAGTTCTTAGCAGAATAGTGGTTCGCTAGGTTCACGGTACGGGGTTCATGATTTGTGGCCTTGTAGGGGGTATGCTTCTTTGGGTTCATGATTCAGAACTATTTGTGGTGTGGCCATATAGGAATATATAAGTAAGAAGCAGCCACAAAGATCTCCAGACACCAAAAATTTGAAAGCTTATTTAGAGGAATCAATTAAAGAGTTTGGAGAATATAAACTGGGAAAAAAAAGATGTGTGCCAGCAGATGTTGGCTGGTCCAGCCCAACCAAGCCACCATGCATTCTCCTAATCTGCCCTAGCATGCTCTGTTCACTCCCCCACAACACAACAGCCATCTCCGTGGAATGGCGATACAGCAAAAAACAATCCAGCACAAGGGAGATGGAATGACAAAGGATGCTGCAATGGGGACACGTTTTTGACTCTGAAGGCGTGAAGCAGCACCATGGCAACCAGTGGCGAAGCTAGGTACACTGTTGTGGGTGCCAATGCACCTACGAAAAATTTGAATACCAGTGAATTGGGTCAAATTTTCACAATGGTTACAAATCAGGTTCACGCATCTACAAGGTAAGCGCACCCCCTCCAGTTTACTCTAGCTTCACCACTGATGACAACCTCAATCTATTGGAGAAAGGCAGTGGAGGTGCAAGCATCTCTCTCTCACCCATGATCTACCCCAACAATTAGTGCGCAGCGGCAGGAATCAGATCTTGGCATTTGTCTTAAACTTTGGTTCGGCAAGGGGAATGAACAGCCTGCCAACTCAGCGCAAATCCGAATGGATCATACACCACGATTTGGTCCACACAACCTGAATCGCAGCACATGGCCTCTTTAAATGATTCCTATAACTGTGGTTTTCACCTTCCCAAAGTTCCATTATGCATTCTTTTTCACCAAAGTCAAACTTAGCAACAGAGCTGGGACCAAGGTGGTCACAAGACCAAAAGAAGGCTTAGAACTGATGCCAAACCAAGAACCTTCATAGACATTAGACTTAGTTCAGTTGACATGGAAGGCTAAAAACAAAGATACCCAGACAACTCAGCCAGGCTTTATAAGACCATAAAAACAAATTTGGGAAATGAAAGCTCAGAAATGTGTTTCATAAAACTAATGTGACCTAGAGAATTAGACAGCTAACAGCTCTCAAAAATATAAGACCTTCAAGTTCAGCTAGCCGATGCTGGATGGATGCATTGAATCGCCCTTCTTTTAGAGCTGCCAACTCTGAGTAGGATATTGGTGCTTTTTGATTCTTATATATTGCATCTTCAAGCTCTTCGATCAAGGAGCCCCCCTGTATGGTAACAGCTTTACTCTCAGTGAAAACATAAGAGGATAAGATCATTCAGATGTTATTTCAGAAAAAACACTTCACGTCAACCAAACAAAAAGGAGGTACATCAACCAAAACTAAAGGAGGTAAAGTACCCAATTATCACAATGACAATTTGACAAATATGATATTTAAGGTTGCATCCGAAACAATATGGCAAATACCGCAACACGTAATGAAGATGGGCACTTTTATCATTGTTTCAGTGAGTAATCAAATTCTAAACCACAATACATTTTTAAGGAAAGGAAAACTGGATAAGTCAAGCCATCCACCAAGGGCAGTCGGGAACTGATAATTTATCCCTAGTCAAACTTCATCTGATGTATCGATTAGTTATTACTAAAACAACACCCTATTCATCCATTCACAACAGATCAAACTTCAGAGAGCACAAACTCCAGTCACCACAAATTCATCAAATAGCGGCTGCAATCTCGGACGTCTCTAAAGATTCCAGAGCATACATGTATGTTGACCGATGACACTTTTTCCACTCCTGGTAAGAGCATCTCCAACCGTTTGGCATTTTTTGTTTGGCATATTTGGGAATTTGCCAAGTCTCAAATGGATTTGGCAAAGGTGGAAAGACTTAATCTCCAACCGTTTTGCATTTTATTTTGGCAAATTCCAAAATTGTGGAAACGGCGGCGGCGCGAGGTTTCTCGTCGCGCGCGGAACAAAGGCGCCGAAGCCGCGCGAGGCCAAATGCCAAGTCGGGAGGGACTCGCATATATGCCTAGTGAGACCAGGAATTTGCCAAGTTGATAAAAATGCAAAGACCAAATGCAAAACGGTTGGATAGGAGATTTTTCAACTTTTTGGCAAAAATACAAATGCAAAGCCTAAATGCCAAACGGTTGGAGATGCTCTAAGTGGTAACAAAAGGGGATGAATACGCCCATCACAGTTCCCAGCTAACTAATCAGTGATGGTTTCGAATACTACCTAAGCGAGATCCAACAAATGTTACTTAAACGGTAAATCGTCCACGCTCGGCAGATGCATATTGCTGTTGGAGAAAAAAATTAATGCAACACAAAATCCAATGCCAAGAGAAGTAAAGCAACCCACATTCCCACAATTTGTCTTATCAATAGCTAAGGTTAGAAAGTTGTACCAAGATGTTTATTAATTAGTTATAAATTCAAGAATATGTGCCTAATAAAAAAAAGAACCAAAAGGACCCAAAGGAAAAGCTGGCATAACCGAGCACAGATGACACCCAAGGGAACAAAATAATAGCATATCATGCTTATTTCAGCATGTATTTAAATATAAACCATACTACATTAGCAAAGAACAAAACATAAATTTATGACAAATGATATACATAATTATGTATTTTCTAAAGTAAGCAATATGTTGCTGTTTCCAACACAGCATCAGAAGCAAGTAGAATTTCAATCAACTGGAAATATAAATCCTCGATCCTACATTATCCAACAGAGTTGGGTCATCGGGATCTCAAACATGTAGGTGTATTAGAAACATTCTCCCTTGCAGCATAATCAAGCAATTCCCAATTATGGGATATACCCAAATAAAATATTTCACCTAATGAATATGAAGACCCCCAATAGAGAAATTTGCAGAACCTCATAATCAAGCTACTAATGCAAGGGAGCAAAAAACAATGCTCAGGTGCAGTCCACAATCCCCAGCACGAAGCTCGCTCGAATCTAGAAATACTAGCGAAAACTGGAAATCCCCACACAAACCAGAAGAACCACCCGCACGCACCTTGGCCGCAGCGTCAGCGGGGTCCTCCTTGGCCTCCGAGACCCCATCCGCGGCCGCCATCTCCTTATCCCATTCCTTCTCCGCTTCCCGCTCCTCCTCCTCCTCCTCCTCATCGTCACCGGCACCTCCATCGTGGTAGATGGACGAGACCGCGCGCAGGACGTCGGGGGGCAGCGGCAGGTTGCGGGAGAGCAGGTTGAGCGCGCCGATGAGCGTCCTGGCCTGCTCAACCGCGCTGCCCGCCTCCTCCAGCGCGGGAGGCGCCACCGCCACCGCCACCGCCGCCGCAGCGTCCACGGACGCCGCCATCGCTAGGGTTTCGCCCCGCGTCGCCTCCGAGGAGCGAGACGGCGTGGCGTCGGCGCCTCCCCCGGCGGGTTCGAATCGGCGCGCGGCAAACGGTCCGCGAGTGTTTTGAGCGGGGTTTGATTGATGGGGTGAGCGTTTTCGCGCCGGCCTTGTGTCAGGGGAAGCCGAAGCTTCGATCGATCGGGGGAGACGCGGATGCCTTGCCTGCGCAGCGGATGGGGAAATTTGGTGATTTCTTTTTTTATTGTTTTTTTAGCAGCGTTCGGGCCAACGGGGTATATATACTGGGTCGGGTTGGGCGTGGACGGGTGGGATCCGATTCGGCGGTTGGGTGTGGATCGGGTGGTGTGCAGTTGGTATGGGCTGGGCCTCAGCAACGGAGGCGGCCTGTATACGAACCTGACTAAAGTCGGCCCAATTAGTCAATTATACGATTTACGACATGGCTTGGCCTGACACATGTTACGATTTACGACATATATGGTCCTCCAATAGCAACTACATACATACACAAATCAAAATGATAAAAGATTTTGCTCCTTTCCAATGATCCTTACAAAACATGCGGATTGTCTTAGCCCACCAATCAACAAACACAGAGATCAATACGTGAGCTTCGCTTCCCAAATCCAAAGGTGACAAAATACTGAACCAAACTTGCGGTGCAAACACACAAGTAGTAAGCAAAGTTGAATCGTCTTCTCCTTTTGACCACACAAAGGTCACTTCTCTAGTTGTGAAAATCCTTAGCGTTGATATCAGATGTGGCACCTATTTGGAATGGAGAAATATAAATCTAATAAAGGAGGAAAACAAAAAAAAAGGAAATAAGTGTAGGCTTAAAACAAAAGATTAAAAAACTCAAGAATTATATAGGAATGAGTTATGAGTGTCTAGAACACAGGAATATAAGAACATGTTTATTTTCCCATTCTAGTGCTTCTCTCTTATTTTTTTCCAAAAGGTTGAAGTGGGTGTTTTATTTTTTTCTATTTCATTAAGGAAAGCAAGCTTTTCCATAGGGGTGCGGTTGGCATGGAATCAAGAACAGGAACTGATCCGACCAGGAGTGCTATTATATTCTATACAACCAGACATTATGATGAACTGTTCTGACCAGGATTGATCCTAAACGAACGGGTCCTAGGAAAGAAAAAAACATTCATCTATTCCAAACACCACGTGACGTATAAGATATGAATTTCTTTTAATTTGAGACCTTGTTTGGTTACGTCAGAACGGAGTCGTACCGGTCGGATTGATCTCATCCGGTTTTGAATCTGATCTATAGCAAAATAGCCGTTCAATTAAAGTTTGATTCCGGACGGATTGATGTGTCCCGGTTTCAATTTAGCTCATTTCTTATGCTCTGAGATCTGAATTTGTTCTCCACCTATTGATACTACAACCAGATCAAGTGAATCTTTCTGGTTTACTTATTCTGAATTTATATGGTTTTATACCTTATTTCAATTCAAAGGAAACGAACTACCTCCAGAGAAATTTCCAAATCAGACCGGGAAGCCAACCGCATCTGAGGATGGAGAAATACAGCAAGGCAGGAGAGCCCTTGGGTCTGGAAATAGGACCTGCACTGCACTGCACTGCACTGCAGTCTGCACCTATCAAAGCCGGGCAGCTCGCGCAGCGTTGGCAGTGTGGGCCCCACAATCCAGTTCCCACACGGCGGCGGCCGCGCCCGCCATTTACTCCGCTCCGACGTACTACTCCTCCTCCCCCACTCCTGAGCTGTCGCTGACAGCAACCCCCATTGACTCCCGCCCGACACCCACAGCCGCACTTTACCCGCGAGCCCCCGACACTGCGGACCCACCATATTAACCCTCTCCCGCCGCCACGCGGGCCCCGCCGCGTTTCCCCGACCTTTGCTGCCTGTCCCCGCGGCCGTCGTCTCCCTCCCCCCCCACGTCCTATTCCCGAATTCCGAATTCCACTGCGCTGCGCTTCTGCTCCCCCCCTTCTCTCTCTCTCTCTCTCTCTCCGTGCTCGCTCTCCCTCGGATCCCACGCGGCTGCGGCTGCGGCTGCGGCTGCGGCTGCGGGCTTGCGCGGTGGCGGCGTCCGAGGCTTAGGGTTTAGCGCGGGGGAGGAGCTTAGGGTTTTGGGAGGAGGAGGAGAAGGGAGGAGCGGATGGGGACGGCGGGGAAGGGCGCGTGGGTGGTGCCGGCGCCGGCGTACAGGGAGGTGGAGGGGTGGGAGGGCGTCGGGGAGGACGCGCCGGGCTTCAGGTGCGGCCACTCGCTCACCGCCGTCGCGCCCACCAAGGGCCACGGCCCGCGGCTCATCCTCTTCGGCGGCGCCACCGCCATCGAGGCCGGCGCGTCCTCGGGCCTCCCCGGCATCAGTTCGGTCCCCGCGCCAGCTAAGCTTTAGAGTCTCTCGCCCTTCCGGGGTTTTCGCTCCTTTCGTGATCTAATGGCGGCGTCCTTTGGCTTGTAACTGAAGGGCTCGCGGGGGTGACGAACTCGGTGCACTCGTACGATGTGGAGAAGCGCAGGTGGACTAGGTACGCACGCGGCACTGCTGTCTTTTAGATTCTGTTCTTCTCGCTTCCTAGTGTGCGGGCATTGAGCTCAATTTCGAGTCCTGCTCTTGCTTCGGAGCTCTATTGGAGGTCAATTCTGTTCTGTAGGTTCCGTCTCTACGGAGTATGCAATAATAGTTTGTTTAGTGTGGTGAACTTTGTATGTAGTTTTTAATCCTGATCAGAATTGCATAGAATTGCATGCTTTCCATCCATAATTCAGTGCCTGTTATCACGCTTGCTTGTTTGGAATGTGTCTCCGTGGTGGTAGTATGGTGACTACCAACTTTGCATAGCTTGTTGTGAAATGGATTCATTAAATGCCCAGGGTTAAATTATACGTTTCTGCAGGTTACATCCTGCTGGAGATCCTCCATCTCCGAGGGCCGCACATGCTGCAGGTGCAGTGGGCACGATGGTTGTTTTCCAGGTACTAGGGACGTGGGATCTTCAAATTCCATTTTCGCGCCAATTTTTTTCAGTTGTGATTTACAAAATGTCGATTTTAGGGTGGGATTGGACCAGCCGGGCACTCCACAGACGATCTCTATGTCCTTGACCTCACAAACGACAAGTTTAAATGGCACAGGTTAGGTTGACTCAAGACGCACCGTTTCTTTTTCCCATGTGCTTTCCTTTTTATCTTGTTTGTCAGATTGCGATCTGACGTGCCCTCTTTCTGGCACTTGATGCAGGGTCGTTGTTCAAGGGGCAGGGCCTGGTCCTCGCTATGGTCACTGCATGGATTTGGTAGCCCAGCGGTATCTTGTTACTGTTTCGGGAAATGACGGTTAGCTCCTATGCACAGCTCCTCTTAAATGTATTTCTGCAATAATTACTATGACGTCACACTTATTTTTAGAAGGCCTTAACTTCCTTTTTCCATAATGTGTCCTTGGATTCCACTAACAAGATAAGTAGATAACGGAACTACGAAATTGTCTGTCTTTTGATCAAAAATATTTTAAGAAATCCAGTTGGGAAGCAAGACAAAGATCTAGACCCCAGGCCAATGAAATCCAACACCTGGGATCTCTTGCCTGGGTCAGGCAACTTTTGAGTCCTCTAAGCAAACAGCCCCCCAGTGTTTTAAATTTAAACTGAGACATCTAATCTGCACCAAGGAATGCCCTTTTACAACATTTCTGGTCATTTCTGTTCTGTGCGGTACAGCAGTATGTGAGTACACAAATAATTTTTCCAATGTAACAGCAGTTTTGAAGTTTGAACCGAATTGCTCTAAGAAGATAAAGTTGGTATTATATTTCACAAGTACTTGTAGAGGTTCTACAAAAAAAAGGAACATCAAATAATGTTTATTTAGAAGATAAGGCAGTTTCTTCAAAAATAGATATATCCTGTTTCAGTAATCTGGTTCTCAGTAGTAAACTACGGTGTACTTGTTAGTTTGTTACCCGTGACTCATGATTACACTTCAGCCAAGTGGTGTGATCTATTTTGTTTGTTTTAAGGGCTTGTGGTAGTTCTTTACTTAATTTTTCCTGGGCTTATGCCCCATCTTTTGGTACAGGAAAGCGGGTATTGTCAGATGCTTGGGCTTTGGACACAGCACAGAAACCATATAGGTGGCAGAAACTTAACCCTGAAGGTGATAAACCTTCAGCAAGAATGTAAGTTGTCCATTGACCTTCACGACCTCTATACTCTTTGTTCAGTATACCGTCTTCTTTTATATTCTTATCATACAATATTTTTCCAACTTTTCTCCCTCCTTCCAAGTGTATCCTACAACACTTCTCTACCTTCAAATCTTACTACTTTGTTTGGATTTGTTGAATCTCTGTTGGAGTTCTAGCTGTATAGATGAACCATCCTCCAAGAAATAGGGAAGAACCATCAATTTAATAGGTGGATTAATTTAGTATACTTTATTTCGCTCTAAAAGAATTGTAAGGAAAGTCACATCTGCTCTGACTGCATGCTGGGTAACATTTGCTCAATGCAATATTATTGCTATATTGCTGTAAATGCGACATAAAGCTGGCGATTAAGGTCTATTAGGCATTGTGTCTGCATTGAATTTCAAATGTCTGTATAAGTATGCATTTTTTCTTTTAGCTGTTTTTAATTTAAATCACTACAGGTATGCTACTGCCAGTGCACGCTCTGATGGCATGCTTTTACTTTGTGGTGGAAGGGATGCTTCTGGCACGGTAGACTCCTCTGCTTTTGTCACTGCTTGATAGATTTAAAAGGCTGAGCCTATTTTGTTTGTTATCGTGTTGGCTGTCAATATTTAGCTCTGCTCTGCTGGCCTAGAATCTTACATGTTATATATGGTAATAATGAAGATCACCAATCAAGGCCTATGTAATACTTTCTTATAATCCAAAGAGTCACCCCTTCATTAGTTTCGCTGTATATTTTCAGCTTACCTTATATGCCAAATCTTCTGTTGTAATGATCTATCTTTGCAATCTGGAGGAAGCATAAGGAATGCAGAATTTTCTCATTTACATTGCAAAAAATTGAAATTAGAGAAATACCATTGCAAGGCAGTTATATTTGCCAACTGACTTTGCAGTTCCTGTCTTTTTATGGAAAATAACATGTAGTTAAAGCCATGCTTTAGCCCTTCTCGTGGAATTGGGCCTGCAATGAGTTTCATAGTACATGGTAGTGTAGCATGCGTTTATCATGTGGGATACCTGCAGTGGATTACATGCTAGGATATCTTGTCAATCAATTTAGTTACTTCCTTCAAAATTCTGTTCAGTTTTTCATATTTCCCATTCTATCTGTTGAAATTTATTTGACGATAATTGCAATGCATTTGCAGCCACTTTCTGACGCCTATGGACTATTAATGCATACAAATGGCCAGTGGGAATGGACTCTGGCCCCAGGGGTATCTCCATCTCCAAGATATCAGCATGCAGCTGTAAGTCACCTATACCATATGTAAGCTGAATTACTTGTTAATATGGTGCAATCACAACCAGCTGATTTGCATAACTGCTCCAGATTGAACCTTTTGACCTTAACAGTGTATTTATTTATTTATTCTTGAAAGTGATTCCTTCCTTATTGCTCTAATTTGTTCACTTAAGTGTTAATGCTAATTTTCGCTGCCTCTCCTGATGTTCTTGAACTCTAGGTTTTTGTTGGTGCTCGGTTGCATGTTACTGGAGGTGTCCTTAGAGGAGGTAGAGCTATTGAAGGAGAGGGCGCAATAGCAGGTAAGCTTATCTTTTTGCTCCTACCTTCAGAAACATCTATTTGTCTTAAGCCTGACAAAACCACACACTGTGAAGTCCTGGACACTGCTGCTGGACTTTGGTTGGATAGAAATGGCATTGTGACCTCTCGTACTTTGAAGTCATCCAATGAGCATGATGCTTCTTCGGATCTACTTCGGCGCTGTCGTCATGCTGCTGCTTCAGTTGGTTCTCAGATTTACATTTATGGCGGACTCAGGGGAGGTAAATGATTGTGGATATCATTTTTGGTGCTTCTCTGCCCCGTTTTGTTTTGGTTCATCTGAAAATCAAAACCCTTCTAATTGGCATTATGGCAATTTTTGAGGTTGTAAACTTGTATTTCCTTTTGTTATTAATAGATAGCACCACAATACCAATGGTTTGTTATTCACTTTAGACTCATAACGTGGTAGATTCTCACAGCATGCAGCCTAATTGTAGCAAATTACTGAGTTTCTGATGTTAGGGAATGGTAGGACCACCAGTGTTTAGCAAGCCACTTAACACAACATCTCCAACAATTTGGTAAAATTGACTTGCTAAATGTTGTGTTTTAGCATGTTGCTAAAATAATATACTAAGTTAAAAAGAAGCTCTCTCCAACAGTTCCCTATTTTCAACTTGTCAAAACTAAAAAAAGAAGGGTCCACCACATATATATACACACACTACTTATTGTAGTATATGTCAATGCATGTACATCCATGCAAATGAGCGAGCACATGCAATACAATCAGTGACAGATGGGGCACATCATGAGTCCATTCTCGTTGCACTTGCTGCACCTCTCCGTCCCTCCGTCCGCTGCCACCACCTTGCAGCTGTAGCCGCACTCCCAGCACGGCACAAACCGCGCGCCGCCGCAACCCTCGCAGCCACGGCCGTCCTTGGCCGCGCACGTCTCGTCTCGCGCCTTGGCCCACCGCATCATCTCCCGTGTTTGAGGATAGCAAGTTGGATAGCAAGTTTGTATATATGTGAGTGTGAGACCTCAGGATAGCAAGTTTGGATAAATAGCAAGTTGGTTTAAGGAGTTGTTGGAGAAGGATTTTTGTGATTTTGCTAAATTAATAAGGATAGCAACTTGATTTGAGGAGTTGTTGGAGATGCTCTATTTAGCAAATGTTTGAACAGATGGGCAATTGACTTGTTCGTTATTTCAGTTAGTTTATGTTGTATGATTTATTACTGAAATCTAGGCCACCCCTAGTGCAATTTTTGTTGTGATGATTAAGTCACCATCAATTTGTGCCACAGAAACCTGACATTCTTTTCCAACAGATATCCTCCTCGATGATTTCCTGGTTGCTGAGAATGCACCTTTCCAATCAGAAATCACTTCATCTATGTACAATGTTGATAGAGTCCCTAGGGGGGAATCTCAAAATAGAAACAATAGTTTTCATTCAGATTCACCTGTCCATCAATCTACAAATAACAGGCAAGAGACAACTTCTGGTTTCAGATTCCTAACTTGTCATGCTAATAGAGTTTTTATGCTTCTGACTTCATGAAAGCTAAATGAGTTTACATTGTTTCCAGTGCGGACAGGAAGTCAATTGACATGTTGATAGAGGCCTCAACTGCGGAAGCTGAAGCTGTCAGCGCTGTATGGCGAGCTGCTAAGGAAGCATCTGCAGCATCTTCAGAAGACAGTCTTTCAGAGGGAATAGGATCGGAGTCACCACTGAGTGAAACTTCACCAATGCCTGAAGATTTCGATGATGGGGGATCTCTAGAACCAGATGTGAAACTACATTCTAGAGCGGTATGTATTCTCATAGAAATTCATTCCATTTCCTTTTTAAAATTGTATACTGACAAAGTCATCATTACAAAATAATTGGATTCAATAATAGTCCTTTCCTTAGCATTTGAAGGCAACTATCCAATGGTTATGACTGGCATAGAGCTGGGACTGGTTGGCTAACTGTTTCAGTACAAATTTTCTTCGATTAGAATAACCAATTACCTAAGTAGAAACGTATTCAATCTAATATAATAATGTGGCCTCTGCAATTAACTAGGCTTTAGCAATATCCTGAATGAGCTTTCATGGCTGACTGTGTATCCAAAGGTTTCTATATGATTTTCTTGCAAATGAAGCTGTTTTCTTCATCCAAGCTCTATGCTTTCTCAATTATTGGTCAATGCAAATTATTGATCCTGAACTCCTGATCTTCTATTTTCAAGGTTGTGGTTGCTAAAGAAGCAGTAGGAGATTTAGGATGCTTGGTCAGACAGCTCTCACTGGATCAGTTTGAGAATGAAAGCAGACGGATGCATCCTTCAAACAATGACCAATCTTATCCAGGCAGGAGAACATTAAATAGACAACGATCGCCACAAGGTTTGCATAAGAAGGTATGTCCAAAATTTACTTTCTCTTGATTTTGTGGCAGGAATTCTCTGTTCTTACTCTTTTGTTTGCAGGTTATTTCGTTCTTACTTAAGCCAAGGAATTGGAGAGCTCCTGCTGATAGAACCTTTTTCCTGGATTCTTACGAAGTTGGCGAGCTATGCTATGCTGCTGAGCAAATTTTTATGCAAGAACCAACTGTTTTACAACTAAAAGCACCAATTAAAGTATTTGGTGATCTTCATGGGCAGTTTGGGGACTTAATGCGCCTTTTTGATGAGTATGGTTTTCCGTCAACTGCTGGTGACATAACGTAAGTAGCCCTTGAACTTCGTATCTCCTTTGAATGCGCATTTGAAAGTACACTGAACCGAAAGTTTTGGAATAAGTTTTTTTTTTTTTGTACACTATCTGTTTTTGTATTGTTTTTTGGTCTTGTTCTGCATGCACTCTAAACTTACCCTTTCTGTTATGTAACACACTTGCTTTTTTAGGTATATTGATTATCTCTTCTTGGGAGACTATGTTGACCGAGGTCAGCACAGCTTGGAAACAATAACTTTGCTTCTTGCTCTTAAAGTGAGTAACAATATCTGAAATGCCTTTGTTTTCGCTGCAACCATTTGTATAAAATTTAGTTTTGATCTTTGAGAAACATTACAGATTGAGTACCCTGAAAATGTACACTTAATTAGAGGAAATCATGAAGCTGCTGACATCAATGCTCTTTTTGGCTTTCGCCTTGAATGTATTGAGAGAATGGTAGGCATGCAGTTCTGCATATATTTTTTTTTAATTGAGATATTTTATGTCTTAGTTGAATAAATCCTTTGATGTAGGGTGAAAGTGATGGGATATGGGCTTGGACAAGATTCAATCAACTGTTTAATTATCTTCCACTTGCTGCCATGATAGAAAAGAAAATAATCTGCATGCATGGTGGTATAGGAAGGTCAATTAACACAGTGGAGCAAATTGAGAAACTTGAAAGGCCTATCACAATGGATGTTGGTTCCATTATTCTAATGGACCTTCTATGGTATTTGGTTGCCTATTTCATCGTCTTCATATTCATCTATAGTATGATTGTGAATATTTTTTCTTCCATAAATGCAGGTCTGATCCTACAGAAAATGATAGTGTGGAGGGTTTGAGACCTAATGCACGAGGGCCCGGCTTAGTGACATTTGGGGTACGTATGATGGTTCTGTCGCTATAGAATTCTTGATAGTTGTGTTTTCTTTTACTTTATCACGAGTTAGTCACTTCAGACCGAATATTGTATTGGTTTTTCTTTTTTAGAGAATTAATCTTGTCTTAATCTTGTTGTTGACCCTTCTGATTAATTTTTTTTGTTAAATTTTCAGCCTGATCGAGTAACAGAATTCTGTAAACGAAACAAATTGCAATTGATCATAAGAGCCCATGAGTGTGTTATGGATGGGTTTGAGCGTTTCGCTCATGGGCAATTGATCACTTTATTTTCAGCAACAAATTACTGTGGTATGTATCTTGCACCTTCTAGCTCATTTTTAAATTATGTTTCCTTTTTGTAGTTTTCTCTTAGACCTTTCTTGCACCAGGTACTGCAAACAACGCAGGGGCCATACTTGTTGTTGGTAGGGGCTTAGTTATCGTGCCAAAGTTAATTCATCCACTTCCACCGCCTGTTAATTCACCTGAGTCCTCCCCTGAACGTGGGGATGCCACATGGATGCAGGTCAGAATTAATCCTTTTCTCCTTTTACTTATTTTTTCGTAAGGGTCCGCGGGAAAAATGAGGATTGATCAAGAATTGTAAGTTGTTGGAAATTACTGAATGCATATTAATTAAAAATATATATTCCTGTGCCTATTTGATCACTGAATGCCTCACCATGAGTTATTCTTCTGTCTTCTATTGTGGAATTAATAAAAATAGGCTAACTTATAATGGTCTTGGAATTCTAATTATCTGTAGGAGCTTAACATCCAGCGGCCACCTACTCCGACCAGAGGGCGGCCGCAAGCTGCCGGTGATAGGAATTCTCTTGCATACATATGATACTTGACATGACAGAGCCACCTCAGACTTCTGGATATGTTTGTTTGTAATCAGAAATTTCTTTACCAGTTTCAAGGTACATATGGTATAGCCAAGAAGAACAATCAACCAACAGGACATAATGGATACACTTGTGATCAGTTCCCTGGTAGTCCATTGTGATGCATCGGTTTTAACTGTAGTTGTGTACTACCGTGACTTCAGCTCCTCATCGGGAAGCTACATAACAGCAGTTCACATCTCAAACAAACAACATTATATGCTTCCCAGCCCGATTTGGCGCTCTACTCCATTGCTTGGAGGGAAAGATTGCGGTACCGGTGGACAATAATCAAGTCTGATGTAGTTGTAATAGCTAATCTGTAATTTTAGTGTACATGGATAGATTGTTCTTTCTTCAGAGTAAGAAGGTTTGCATACAAGTTACCAGATCTGAGTTAGATTGCGCAGAGAGATCTGAGCCATTTCATTTGCTCTTTGCGGAGCATGAATGTAAGGGGTTGTGTTGTGAAATATTGAATTCGTTATAGGTGTTTGTGCAATAAATTAAGTTTTGCTTAATTCAGTGAATGCTTTGATTTTTAGTGACCCGAGCTACAAATGGATATATTTGGGAGGTCAATTGTCTAAAAGCTACACCCTCTAGTCACAAATTAGTTTTTGTTCTGGGTTATCTTGAGTAAACTATTTGAAACTTTGGTTATAAATTACCTTTTATATGTTTAGTTTAGAATTTTCAAAGTGATACAAGTAGGTTTTGTCTCCAAATGGGGTTTAGTAAGATTACGCAGTTCTGTTTCATAAATATTACTGTACGTACATATTGGAGATTTGATATGCAGAGCGTCACTTATAGTGTTTATAAATGAAAGTGCGGTTAAACATAACTTATATAGAAATTTAAACTATAATATGTCACTTATATCATACCCACCTTTCGGGTGGTTATAACGAAGAAGCAAAAGCAACATGGTGTTGATATAAAGAGAAAAAGAAAGCTACATTAGCCATATCTTACGCAGGTGCACTTAAATTATTAAGAAACAACAAAATAAAGCATAGGACCAACAATACCTGTTGTGTGTTTCTATATTGATATCTATCTGAAAAAGAAGACTAGCATTGAACTGAGCTCAAAAAGCAAGTACAATACTGATCAAAAAAAAAAAAGCAAGTACAATAATACACTTCAGCTTATCTTATAGCAAAGACACATCAACAAATATCTACAGAGAGAGAGGAGGAGACAGAAGGTGTTGGTCGCTAGGTCCAGCGCCGAGCGCTTGCATCGTTTTCGGTGCTTTGTGGTGCTTCGTCAGGACGTCGTCGCTTGACCACACATCTGCTCAGCACGGGAAGGGCCCAAGCAGATAAACTAACAAAGAAAGAGATATCAAGAGATGGTGCGCTCCACACACACAATAAAAAATATTATTACTTATAGCCAAGCTTATTAAACTTGGTCATGAAGCCACAGACACCCCCCTATCCAATAATGTTCAATTACATAACTTGAGCATGGACTCCTGAACACCGATGTAAATCTGTGCAAAGGAAGTCATATTCTTTAATTTGTTTGTGCGAGACACGTCATATGCACACTCTTATATACTTGTTCTCACACGCTTGTTTAAGCACTTTATGAATTCCAAAATATAGGTGGAGTATATCACCTTAATATATGCAAATATGATGACTTGGCGGGTCAACCTTACCTCTAGACACCGTTGATCCTTTCAATGGTATCTTCAGGGATTAGCAAAGTTTTGGTCAAGAATTACACTCGGTTTGGGTGAATTAACTTAACAGGTGTTGAGTGTTTTTATGGTGCTTCACCAAATTTGGCCATGTTATTAATATCCACTAGGGATGAGTTGAAGTCATAAAGTATGGAAGGGGGGTGAGGTATTTCGTTACTGTTAGCCACGACACCCAAAACTATTTACATCTCATTAGTCTTGGTCGTCGTGTTTCTTGTTGCAATGATGATCTTGTTTCTTCTGTGTACATGTGTGAGAGTGTGTGTGTTCAGTGTGGGGTGAAGTGTTGTTTGTTTAGGGGTTTCCCCACCTTTTTTCCAAATTTTAATATAATACTCACTTTATTCTAAATATAAGATATTTTGGCATTTCTAGATACATAATTTTTGCTATGTATTTAGATATAGATTATGTCTAGATACATAATAAATACAACATATCTTAAAAAGTCAAAACATCTTTAGTTTGAAATGGAGGGAGTAATATGTAACTCTCCTTCATGTTAGAGAGGAATATATAGTTTGTTATGTTTTATAGTTATTACTCTAATAGAGTATCATCGAAGTCGTATTTTTTAGACTATGCCAATGGACAAATGTGTCACTTGTTTCTATGTAAATGGAAATATGGTTAAACACAAGTAAATAAAAAATCTATATTTCCCTTATCATACATTTCAGGGTCTTATAAGCAAGAGGCAAAAGAAAATAGAGTTTATTTTTAAAAAAATTACTGTCAGGTGCACCGTCGAGAGATGACAAGAGGAAAGAGTCCTAGACATGTGCAAGAGACATTTAAAATCCAAAGAAATCACACAAAAAAGAAGATAGAGAATCCAAAACAAAACATATACACAAGACATTAAAATAGGAGCAAAATCAGATGACAGTCCAAACATGTGCACGAGATATTTAAAATCCAAAACATTGCTAAGAAATCACAAAAAATGATGGTAGAGAATGCAAAACAAACGTACATGAAACATTTCAAATGAAAAAAGGAGAAAACCCGAGAGTCCAAACATATTCATGAGATATTTTTAAATTAAAAAAATGTGCATGAGACGGAGGTAATAGCAGAGAATGCAAAACAAAACTTGAGACATTTAAATTTAAAAATAAAACAAAAATGATGAGAGTCTAAATATGTGCACAATATATTTAAAATACAGGAAAAACATGTGCACAAGTCATCTAAAATTCAAAGGGGATGACTTTAAAATCCAGGGGAAAAAAAACATGTGCAGATGACATTTAAAATGCAAAAGGAGATGACTCAAAAAAAAAATCGCTAGAAGGAGGGCTTGAACCTCCGACCTTGTGGTTAACAGCCACACGCTCTAACCAACTGAGCTATTCCAGCTTTCAATGTAACATGAGACATTTACATTATTATAACATTATGCGAAGACGCTTCTCAACAAGGAAGAATTGAGCTACCTGGACAGATGGATCAGCAGTCACGATCAAAGACGCTTCAAGCTGCGTTTAGAGTTTCTCGATAATAAGGCTAATGGGCTGTTTGGTTCCTCTAGCGACCCCTAAAGTTTAGTTAGGGTGCTTGGCATTCTAGGGCTAAAATAGATTAATTTAAGTGACTAAACTTTAGGTAGGGGCTAACAAAATAGGCCTTAAGTTATCCTATAGATTGGAAGGTGAATCAGTTCAACTTATTGAGTGGAATGTGTTGCTATGCACCCAATCACTGAAGTCTGAGTCCTCTAGGACTATAATTCAGGTTAGTTTCTTATATTTTGTTCTTAATGATGACAATGTGATAACGAAAAGAAAGCTTAGTTTCTCCTACGTTGCTCACATTTTGATAATAAAAAAACTGCTTCGTTTCTCCTAGGCTCCTAGCTTAGTTGATCCCTAATATGGATTCACCTCTGCAGAACTACAAACCAGTTGATTAACCTACGTTTCAGTCTCCAGACTTCACTAACAGAGTAACAGTCGTGAATCAAGCACATGAAAACTTTGGTCACCATATTCATGCACTATACCCAGATAAATAGTCTGTGGGTTCTTATCCAACAAAGTTAACCAAAAATGTTTTTAAATCAAATTCACGGCTTTTAACCCAGCAGAAAAACCCACGAGATGAATCAAGGCTATGTAATGACACAGCACTTGCCCATAGATGCAGTGTACCAAGTGTGGAATTTTCTTTGTTTGGAAACATGATCTATGATTTCTCTCTGTTATGTTTGGATGATCAAATCCGTGTGATCACGAGTAATATTAATTGGCATGCATCATGAGGTTTGAACCGATGCTTCAAACAAGCTATCTACCACCATAAAATGGCTACAAAAATTTTTGTACAACAGTACCCAACAAAACTCCAATCTCATCCCTGATTTTACATCTCCATGCCGTCCTGCGCCATATTCTGCAGATCCTCCTCAGTTAACAGCGTCTTCTTCCCACCGCTTCCCGTTTTGTCATACGGCTGTGCCATCCTCCGGAGAAACTGTTGCAGAGCAAGCGTTTGAGCATCACTATGACAAGCAACAGAACAGGTTTGGTGATAGAGACGAATATGCTAACAGTTCGATACAACGTTCAATATATAGCATGAGTGCCATTGAAGCTGTCTTAGGATAAATCCTTTTAAGTAGGGGGGAGGAACCTTGCTAGTTGTGGACACCGAACCTGGTATTATAGCTTCTGGATGATAATAAAACTGGCAGCAGATTGCTTTATCAGCTAATTTGCTCCTCACTACTTGCAAATCGCAATAGCCCAAAGCAACAGTAGTTTCAAGGAACCAGTCAAGGAAAATAAATTTGTAAACCATACCTCACGAGCTATATGGAGAGCCATATCAGTGCTCAGATTTAGGTGTGCATCATGCAAATGCGAGAGTATCCACCCAGGCAACTTAGACCGTTTATCATGCCGACTGTATCTGTAAGCAAGAAAGGAACCAAAAGTGAAACTTCACATAAAACATTAACACAAGGAAATGAGCACAACAAATGGCATTGTGTTATGGAAGTATGGATGCAATTTTGATGGAATTCAGATCTAAAAATAACCAAAACCAAGCTGTCCGCTTATGGTCCATAAGACCCAAAATAAAAAGTATGATATGCATAAAGGTCCATAACACATAAGTATCAAACCAAGCAATGGTTATAAGAGAGTTGTTGGTGAAAGAAACACTGACCAAATGCACATTTTTTAGTTGGAAAGTTCACGTTCATGCATAATTTTAATACTTCATAAGCATGTCACCTCTTGCTGATATTTTAATAGAGGTTTAAAACTAAAACAGCTTGTTTCCAAATATGCATATTGATAATCTGCTGAGTGATAAGACGACACAAGACTGGAGCTGGTTCGTCAGCATACAACTATACATGAGGGTTTCTTCATGCTCAGCTATGCTAGAACTAAGTGCCTCTTGTCAGCAAGTACCTCTTGTCAGCAAATATCATCATCCCATAATCAGCTTTGGAGCGTATCACACGGCCAACACATTGGGCTGCTTGCCTCTGACATTAATGAGATTTCAAATTTATTTCAAGAAATTTTGTTAGACAACATAAGAGGTGACAATCGAAAGGAGTTATTTTTCTTGAAAGTAATATTTTTTTCTTACCAAAGCATCAAATGTTAGGAAGTCACCCTCCTTTATCTGAAAAGTTTCCCGGAGGTACTCCAACCTAGCAAGCAATATCCTGCAAATCGTATAGAGACAAACAAAGGCAAATAATATAAAATCATTAAGCCACCACAAATTGCAACTGTGTACATGCATCAAACTACTTATACATACGAAGTAACTATAACTTGGCACCAAAATCAAGAGGCAGAGAGGATTGAAGCTAAATGTGAACAGAACTCACCGGCTCAGTGTGTACTGGAAAGGAACACCAAACATGATAACTAATCTGCCATAGTGCCGATCAAAATCAATACCTTCAGCAACTTTGCCCCTGCATTAGTTAAGTGTTAGCAAGAGTGAAACTATAGCTTACAATGGTGACAACAACATTTTTTTTGTCTATACTACATAGTCAGTCACATCACTGATTATTTGACATGATCAATCTAAAATTTGGAAGGTTGCTTTCAGTTCGCAAAATAATAAGGTGGACTAACCTGGCAACAGAGAAGAAGATGGCACCTCTTCCACAATCACATGCCTTTCTGTAGTTATCAAGAGCCAATGTTGTCTCAACGACATCTGGTGTTTCGATGAACACTAACTTATGTTGCATGATGTCCTGAAAAACAGTAAGACCAGGTTTTCATTATTGGAACTAATGCATATATATATCTTATCTGGGCTATAGAAAATTTACATGTATTTCATTTTCATAACACAAATGACTAGCATATCTTTGTGGATAACAAAAATTAGAACCAATACGGGGGAGCATATCTGTTTAGATAACAAAACTGCAGATATGATAGATGTAATTCTTTGTCCAAAGACTAGATAGTATTTGTCTAGTACCAAAGGTAAGACTTAAAGCAACCTACCCAGTTCCATATGCATGTTGCTGATGTAATAAAATAATTCGAAGTACTGGTAGATACTTTTAAGGCCCCGTTTAGCAGAGCTCCAGAGCTGATTCTTTGTTGAATCCAGCTGGAACTCTGTCAAACAGTTTTTCAGAGAGAAGTGATTTTCTGTTGATTCTATGAGTGATTCTTTGAAATGAACTAAGAGGCTGAGAACTGAAAAAAGTAGCTTCAATTGATTCTGTGAAATGATTCTCCATGTTGATTTTAAGAGTTCATGCTAAAAAATCAAAGAGAATCAGTTTCAGCTAAGGAATCAATTCTCCCAGAGAATCAGAATCAGATGGAGCTCTACCAAATAGGACCTAAGAGGCTGAGAGCTGAAAAAAGCAGCTTCATCTGATTCTGTGAAGTGATTCTCCATACTGATTTTAAGAGTTTATGCTAAAAAATCAAAGAGAATCACTTTCAGCCAAGGAATCACTTCTCCCAGAGAATCAGCTTCTATAAAGAATCAGAATCAGATGGAGCTCTACCCAACAGGCCCTAAGTCTTAATGCAACTTGAGGCTCTTATTATCAATATAGATAGTTGGATGAAAAATCCAGAACATGCAATGAAAACATGGCATTAGATGCTTAGACACCATTCATAAACTTACTATAAACCGATGATGTTCTGGAGGACCTGCCCTGTTATCTAACAGATATGGAGGATTTATGAACTTGGCTGAGTTGCATAGGTGTTACACGATTAGACCCATTCCTCGTTGCCATATCTATATTTTATCTGAATTGTAGGTTTATATGAGAGAAAGAAAAAGAAATAACCTGCAGAATTCCCATTTCGTGCCAGCTGTTGACAATGCCATCCATATAGGAATAACTGACAAAAAAGCAAACTATGCCATCTGGAACAGAAGAAGACATTTCCAGCAAGAGGCGGCCATAATTTCTCACAACACCAGGATCACTACGCATGTCAAACTTTGTACTCACAGGTAGCTGATCACTGAAAATGATGGAACAATTGATGTTTACACAAAGTGTACAATGCTACCAGTAATATGAAATGTTGGAAACAACTAAAGCTGTCATAAAAGCTCAACATAAGTGTCATATGATCCTCAGGAATAAAAAGGTATTATGTATATGCTATACAGTGTTAGCATTTCCAAACCTAAGAATACGTTGGCAATGCTAGCATTTAAAGACTCAGGCATGCTACATTAAATTTTGAAATATGAAGTTCATGTGGGACCAGAACTGCTCATACCTTCCTCGAGTCAAGACCATGGGACAAATACAATCTCTTGTTAAGGACATTGTGAAGCTTCTGCTTATGACAGGATTAAAATTCAAGAGACGAGGATAAAGATCTATTGGGCTGAGAGTTCCAGAAGTAATCACAACCGTTTCGAAACGATCAAAAACAGGTCTTATTGCGAGTGAAGCATCATGGCAACTCAGCTGCAAAACAGATGAGCTCATTAGTAGCACATTAAAGAAGCAGTGCAGTTATAATTTCATCATGATCACAAAGAGTACTCCGGGTACCTGAATAACAGGATCGCGAATATCAGGCATTCTGTCATCATATGGCTCTATTATAATAGAAAAGCCCCGTGTATAAGTTCCAATCAGTGTGGCAAAGTCACATATGGTCTGTACGTGCATGAACTCATCTGTATCAGTTATCTCTAAAGTCATCATCAGGGAGTGCAGCCGGTCATAACAAAACCTCAGCATTTTTTGGTCGATTCCAGCCTGGGAGTGGATTGAAGCAACAAAGGAAACAGGCATTTCATTCTCAACATTTTCTGTCTCAAGCCGGCCATCAAGGAATCTCACAAGCCTCCGCAAGACAGCAAGAAAGTGTTCAGCCCTCCTTATGTTTCCAGGAACAGCTTCCTTCAGAATATCATCAGGCAGAGCCGGATTTGCGAGCCAGGCATCCGATACTTCATCACAAGAAGCATAATACTATAAGGTATCTGTAGAAGGCCATAGTTGGAAATGTGAAATGCAGTAACAGTGACAAAAGGCAGTGCTTACTTGGTAGGTTTCCTCTCTGCGCCAGTCCATCCACCAGTCTGTTGTATTCGGCACGGAGCCTATTGGCATCGGTGGCCTTGAACCTTCCTACCAGATAAAGCAGTTAGCAAGAAAGCTTATACCCATCACAAAGTTGGACAATAGTTTTTAATGAAACAGAACATATCGTTCAGTGAGTATTGGTGGCTGAACTTCAGTATATCGATCCAACCCAATTGAGAGTAGTACCTGTCGATCTCTTGCGAGATGCGCCGCAGGTTTCGCTCAGCGCCTTCCAGCGTCTGCTTGCGGATGCTGACACTCAGCGCCTCTATGCAGACATTGTCAATGTTGTGAGCCTCATCGAAGACGACCACACACTCTTTCTGCATCTCCCTGGACACAATGCTGGCGACCTTGGGGTCGAGCAGGTACTGGTAGCTGTACACCACGACATTGGCGTACTTGACCATCTGCCTGGCGAGGAAGTAGGGGCAGACCCGGCGCTCCCTCCCGAGCGCGCGGAGGTCGGCCAGGGTGTACACCCCGGGCGGCATGAAGGAGGCGAGGTCGCCGGCGGCAGCGGCCCGGTCGAACGACTCGTAGAAGTCGCAGAGCGGGGTGGATTCCGGGTCGGAGGCGGCCTTCTCGCGGACCCAGGAGGCCGTGAGGCGGCGGCAGGCGGTGTCGACGGAGTCCCGGGCGGCGGCGGCGGACGCCTGCGGGTGGACGCAGAGGTTCTTGCGGGAGGAGAGGCCGAGCGCGAGGAGGGAGCGGGAGGCGGCGGGCGGGAGGTGGGCGAAGAGGAGGCGGAGCTCGGCGAGGGTCTTCTCCATCTCGTGCACGGTGCGGGTGCAGTAGATGAGGCGGAGCGGGCGGGCCGGGTTGGCGAGGGAGTAGGAGGTGATGAGGGAGATGAGCGCCGCCGTCTTGCCGGTGCCCGTGGGCATCTCGAGCAGCGCGTGCCCGCGCGCGTCGAGGGCGCGCTTCAGCTCCCCCATGTACGCGTACTGCTCCGGGTAGATCGCCGCGTACGGGAAGTGCACCGGCAGGCCGTCCAGGTCGAACCGCATCGTGGCCGAGTGGGGCGACCGCCGGAGTGCCGGAGTGGGAGGGTTTGATTCGCCGCCGCGGGGAGGAGAGCACGTGAGGTGCTCGGTGGAATGCCCCCGTGCGAGGAGAAGCTGGTGGGCTCGTGACGAGAATAGAGGCTTCTGGGTTGGGCCGCTGCAGAGGAGTCGCCTGAGGGCCTAAATTCTTTTTTCTCTCCATTGGACACGTTTCTTCCAAACTAGAGCATTGTTTTTCTTCTTATTTTGGAATGTTCCGTTAGTCTTTTTTAGCTCGTGTCATAAGCAGAAAAACAATCTTATGACATTTAGGACAATTCAAAATTTTCATGTAAAGACAATCTTACGTGAGGCATAGTTCCAAAAGTTGTTTGGTATTTGTTATCATACGTATCCAATTCATGTCAATCCATGCCTCTCCCAATATTTTGGTATTTGTTAGGACAATTGAATTCATGTCAAGACAGTCTCCGCTAATTCAGTAATAAGGAGAGGCATAGTCGTGCCGATCACCCCCTGTTTTTCGCTTTAAAAATACAATCTTAAGTTCTTTGTGAAACTGTTTGTCAATCAATGACCATTTTCAGGAGTTTTCCCCTCACACAACCACTGCAAAAAGTGAGAAGACATGACAACCACCACGTCCACCAGAGCTAGCACATGAACCCCTCCATTTAAACGGACGAATAAATGTACAAATACAAACTGTGTTTAGAGCAACTAGTTTCAAGATTTTCTTAGGAAAAAACTAGTGCACTTGGCTGTTCTTTGTTCTTTTTTTGTTTTTTTTTTTGAGCGGTAGAAACGTATTTTAATTTCTTCAATTCAATGAGATGAGACCATCCGCGTGTTCTGTGTGACAGAATGCAGGTACTGTCTACATATAACTTGAGCTGTCGTTTTCCGATGCTAATCTGGGGGTAAATTGATTGTCCTTACATTGCAGAACAAAGGTTTGCCAAATGCTTTCAACGGCAGTTCTCCGCCCTTTCACACACACAAAAAAAGAAAGTTTTGCCAATGCTTGGTGATAGTACTAGTAACAGTTAAGCACGCGTTCAATGGAGGAAGGTTTGGTAAAGGATGTCTTAAGGATGGAGAGATCAGAGATATGTCTTGAAGGAAATGAGGTTAATTTGTTTGCCATGTTGATGAGCACCCTCACAAATTTATCCCCAGTCATATACGCCGATGTACTTTAAGTGACCAATCTAGCTGTGCAACTAGCTTGGAACCTTGCCAGTGAGAAGTGAGATGTAACCCGTGGAATGTTTCTTGCAACACTAGAATTGTTCCAGCCTTGTCAACTTGTCATCTATCCAGTCTCTTCTCTGCTTCATACGGCGTATCGGATATATTCAGATTATGCCACATTCAGTTGTTTCATTGTTCATGTGGCATTTCATTGCCATTCTGCTCTTCTGGATGCCCAAGAAAAGAAGAAGAAAAATTACATTCCGGTATCTTCACTTCACACCAACTTTGTTTTTTTTTTTTTCCATCCTCTCAGTTTTTAGGAAGTATATATTCAGGAAGTATGAGAAGCTCTTGCTGTTAGGAGGCAATGACTGGTTTGCTGCTAGTATGCCGCATAGATTTCTTCTTCCTCTTCTTCTTCTTTGAGCAGAGAGCATGGACAACAACGCCATGTTTGAACTGGCAGGCCGAGGGCCCAAGACGTAGTTGAGGCTGCGCGCGGCCTAACAAGCCCTGTTTTTGTTTTTTTTTGTTTTTGATGAGAAACGGAAATATATTAACAGCAAGAAGCTGATAATGTTTCTACATCATGAAGGAGTACATTTTGTAGTGCCAAGAGTAGAGGACACTGAGGAACATGAGAGGCAGAGGAGCAGGTCCTCTGAGGCAAAACACTCTGTGAAAGAGCCTGAGCCGCTAGATTATGCGACGTGGAGTTCAAGGTCCTGGAGATTTTCCTAATGGCGATCGAAGAAGACGCGGAGCAGTTTGCGACGACCTGTGTGAAAGGCTTTATTCTCCAGTCCGGTGGGTGTGTGGTGTCAATCTGGTTAAGGAATAACACCAGCTGCTGGCAGTCTGAAAGAATGGTACCGTGTGTTTGGTTTGAGAATGATGTGGGATGGGTTGGACCCAACACAGATTTTTGGCTTGGGTTCGACTCATCTCGTGTTTGGTTTGAGGGTTGGGGTTATTCCAGATTTTTGTTTGGTTTGAGGGATCATACAGGTTGGGATGAATAGCACAGTAAAGTCCATCAGTTACTTAGAACGTGGGACCCAGCTGTCAGTGACTTGCTTCTTCTTCAACCTCCAGTTGCGAACCACCGCTTTGCCAGCCCTGCTTCGCCCTAATGGTCGGCCGCCCTGCACCGTCCCGGCGGCGCGCCCCGCACCGCGTCGCCCAACTTCATCCCAGCGGTCGACGCGCCCGTCGGGCTGCTCCGCTCGCGCGTGCAGCTCTGGCATCTCGGCGGTCCGCCATGCTTCGCCGCCGTGCCCCGCTGCTCCGCCCCGCCATGCTCCGCCGCCGTCCAGCTCTGGCATCTCGGCGGCCTACTCCGACCCGGCGCCCCGCCGCCACCTAGCTCCGGCATCCAGCGCCCCGCCCCGTCCCGCCCTGCTCCGCGCACCACCGGCGACCGAGCCCCCGCCTCGACGGCCGCGCCGCCCTGGCCAGCGCACTGCCCAGCTCCATTTGGGAAGAAACGAAAGAAGAGGAAGAAACGGAAGTAGATGACATGCAACTGGGTTGGCTTGGTCCCTCCGATTTGGTGGTATATGGGGAACCCGCATCTAGTGAGCATATTCCCTACTGGGTTGGACCCAATTCCACAACTCCCCAAACCAAACAGCAAGTGACGTGGGTTCAACCCGGGACAACCCAGAATATCCCTCAAACCAAACACATGGGTAGTGTTCTGGAATCCCAGGGCTTCATTTATGAAGCTTGCAAGCGCTACCCCTGCGGCCTCCGCCATTAGGACTGAAGAAACTTGTGGAATTCACGCCTTGATGAACATCTTGATGGCCGGTTGCACCTGCACATTGATAAAGAACATACCTATGCCCGCTGGTCGTAAGAAGATTGTAGTTTGATCTGGAGCAGTAGACGCGTCAACGTAGCATCGGATCCCTGGTAAGGTAGCTGGTAGAGACACAGATAAAGTATTAATGTTAGGAACTCTGAGGGATCTTTGTAGCGGCTGAGTTGGGTCCTGCAGAATGTGATCAACCAGCTGAGGTGTTGCATTTTGCATGTATGCTTGTACTGCTTGATGAACTTGTTGCGGAGTCCAAGTTCTTCTGTGGAAACGTACATCATTTCTTGCCTTCCAAATGTACCAAAGAGTTATGAATATTTTGGAAAATAAATCATCAGGAGTGTTATCTGAAATGAAGTTTTGTAGGGTAATCTGGACACCATCATTTTCAATTGGGAGATCATCTATTCTCAATGGCGGGTTAGTGCAGAACCAAACAGCTCTTAGTAATTGACAGTGAAAGAATAGATGAGCATCGTCTTCTACTGCACCACAGGTAACACAATGTTTATCAATATTAGCCGAGTACCTGGCAGCACGCTCTGCCGAAGCAAGAGCTCTTCTAATGAGTCTCCAAGTGAATGCTTTAATAAGAGGAGGCAGCTTTGTTGTCTTCCATGCTCTCTGCAAAATGGAGTTGGCTTGGGGAGTTATGCTTTTGGAGCCGGTGGGAGGAAGGTTTACTAACTGCTGGGAACTGAGATGCTTGTAGATAGCTTTGGAGGTGCAGATTCCATTTGTAGCAGGTACCCATCCGAGGATGTCCTTTTGGGTATATTGGTTACTAGTGGGGACAATTTTGGTCTTGATAATAGTCTCGGTGGCTTGATTATCAAAAATAGAGTCTATAAAAGGATGGTGCCAATAAGAATTTGTTGAATCCCAGAGGTCTGCTACTGTTGGAGGAAGAGGGTTTTGGGTTACTGGAAGTTTTAGGTGGTCATGGATATTGTTCCAAATAGAGCACCAAGGAGTTGACCAAATAGAACTGTTGCCTGCATGAATTTGAAGAATGGAGTTGGAAGCTAGCTCATCTTTGACCTGCAAGATAGAGGACCAAAAAATAGATCTTGGGCCTGAACTATTAGTATTCCAGAAGGATGAGTTATAATAATATTTTGCTTTGAGTATTTGAGTTAGGAAATGATCCTTTTCTATGGCTATGTTCCATGCTGCCTGCATGATAAGGCTTTTGTTGACAGTGTGTAAATCCCTAACACCCAGACCTCCGTTTTCCTTTGGTTGACAAATATCTTCCCATGATCTGAAAGCAATTGGATTAGTGCAGTTTTCCTCTTGTACTCCCGCCCACCAGAATCTCCTGATGATTGTTGTGATCTGTTCTACAAAAGTTTTTGAGAACAAAACAATGGACATATAGTAAATGGGTATTGAAGCAAGCACAAATTTTATGTAGGTTAGCCGACCTGCATGGTTGATAGAATTAGCTTTCACAGTAGTTAATTTAGAAAGAAATTTTGATTTGATGAAATCATAAGCCTTGTTTCTGTCTTTGTGTGAGAAAATTATGGGGTGGCCCAGATGCATGGTGTTGGGAAGAAAGTCAGGGACCGGGAAAATGTTCTTAATCTGATTCTTAATAATACCGGGAACCTTTTTACTGAAAAGAATGGAAGACTTCTGCAGGTTCAGAGACTGACCAGAATGGGCACAGAAATCATCCAAGATGGTCTTAATGGTATGAGCCTTTTGAATAGAGGCAGAACCGCAAATAATAAGGTCATCAGCAAAAAGAAGGGAGTGAATAGTGGGACAATTGGGACCCAGGGAGATTCCAATTAAGTTTGCAGAATGAAGATGATGCTGCAGCCTAATTGAGAGATCATTAATGGCAAGAACAAAAAGGTAAGGAGATAGAGGGAAACCTTGCCTAATACCATGGTTAGGGAAGAAGAAATCAGTTGGTTGACCGTTAACTAGGATAGAAAAAGAATTTGTGGAGATGCAAGCACGAACTAAGGCTCTGAAGTGTTGGCTGAGGCCTAGTCTTTGCATGGAAGAGGCAATAAAGTGCCATTGAAGGCGATCAAAGGCTTTGGCTAGGTCAATTTTGAGCATAAAGGCATGATGATTCCAAGAAGAAAGACTGAAAGAATGCACAATTTCCTGGGTGATGATGATATTTGTGGAGATGTGTCTGTTCTGGACAAAAGCGGATTGAGTTGGATCAATGAAGCTGGGAAGATGGGGTTTGAGCCTTTCAGCAAGGGACTTAGCAATTATTTTATAAATGACATTGCAAAGACTAATAGGTCTAAAATCCTGAGGAATAGAAGGTTGAAGCTTTTTAGGAATTGGCACAATGAAGGTCTGATTAATTTCAGGCTGCATGAAAGTGTTGGTATAGAAATCACTTACCAGAGAGTGGACATCTTGAGCTATCCAAGGCCAAGCCGACTTGTAGAAGGCAGCGTTAAGACCATCTGGTCCAGGAGATGCATTACTACGCATGTTCTTGAGAATTTTGTGCAATTCATCCACCCGCGGAACAAAATTAGTGTAGACAAGATGCTGGTGGTCCAAGTATGAAGTATATGTGGGGACATTTAAATTGTTATATGGCACAACAGTGAAGGAAAGCTGATTAACGTAAGAGGAGAAGAGATTTTTGAAATAGGTGGACAGGGTATGCGCAAGCTGCTGGGGAGTAGTGGAGAAGGATCCATCAGGGTTCTGCAGGCTAGTAATCCTGTTTTTCCTAGTTCTTTTGGTGATGGCCGAGTGGAAGAAAGAAGTGTTTCTGTCCCCTAATTTTGCCCAATACTTTTTGGCCCTTTGAAGGTGGAATTCCTCATTTTTTGTTAGAAGTTGCTGGTGTTGCAAGGCTATATGTTTTTGGATACTGAAATCCTGAAGGTGGGGAGGCTTTGCTCGCTGGTGGAGAAGTTGGTTCTCTATGCTTTCTAAATGGTCAGAGAGGCGAGGTTTTGATCTTCTCCATTCTCTAAGGTCTGTGGCAAGATATTTGGTTTTTAGGTGAAAGGCTCTAGCGGAAGAACAGTTCCAACTGCGTTGTGCCACCTGATTGTAATCCTGTTCCATAAGCCATCAGTTTTCAAAACGGAAGGGTTTATTAGTACTGAAATTTGAAGATTGCAGCATAGTAAGAATAGGAGCATGGTCGCTTCTAAGCATGGGGAGGTGATATACAGTAGTAGTCGGAAAAGTAGAGCATCAGCGAGCATTAGCTAGAGAGCGATCCAGACGTTGGAAGGTGGGGGAGTGAGCTGAATCTTTTGTTCGTCCACGTGTACGCCGGGCCACTGTACCCTAAATCAATGAGTCCGCACTGCTTCACATAATCACAAAAATGGTTAATACGACGATTGTCAGTCCTACATGGACCGACCTTTTTCACTAGAGTGCATAAGTTCATTTAGGTCCCCTGTACATAAGATGGGCAGAACACTATTATTTATAACAAAATGGTGTACACTATCCCAAATGTCCTGCATATGACGATGACGTGGATCCCCATAGATACAGAGCAAACCAAAATGCTGATTAGTGGATCTAAGCATGCAGGTTGCAAAGATGTAATAGCGGTTATGATCAACTACAGAGACATCGACTTCAGCATCCCATAACAACCAAATTAGGCCTCCTGACTGGCGGCTTGATGCTGGAACTACAAAAGCGTCAGTGAGATTAAATCGATTTATAAGAGAAGTGTGAGATATTGTAGACTTTCTGGTTTTGGAAATAAAGCTTACCTTAGCTTTAGTAGATACCATTAGGCGGTCCAGGTGCTGCATTTTGGAACTACGCAGGTGACCGCCACACCCGCGGCGGTTCCAAGCGAGGATCGTCATGGTCCCCGTGGCGCTCGTGAGGCCGGCGCCGTAGCCATCTGAGCAGGTCCTCTGTCCGCATGCGCACCTGCAGGCTGCTGGGAGACTCCGCCAGAGAGAGAACACTGGAGACCAGTGCTCACACCTATCCGCCGCCGGACAGCAGCGTTGCCAGGAGAGTGCTCTTGAGAGCGGATGGGAACTGTGTTGACGAAGGAGACCCAGACACCCTTTGGCGTGGAGGTCCTCGGGCAGCTTGAGCATCGGCGTGATGTGGCCCTGCGTTGCAAGCAGTACGCACACCGCGTGCAGGTAGTGAAGCCTGGAAAGTCGAGATCCCGACCGCCCGCATGCTCGACGGATCCCAACGGCTTGAAGAGGGGGTTTGAGTGCATCAGATTCGCGACGCCATGTATCCGGATCGGGTGAAGGCCAAGGAGGCGATGGTGAAGCTGCACCGAGATGATGCGGAAGATCTGCTGGTTTGAGGGTACCGGAGATGCATGCACGGAGCGCGCGTACGTCGACCATCAGGGAAGGCGAGGAAAATCGATGTCGATCGCTAATGGGTTCAGATTGATCCTTCCTCCGACCTCCATGCATGCGCGTGCTTGTTTCTCCACGAAAATCAAGCCCAACCGGGCCCATCTTTATCGTGGTTTCAGTTAGTTTATTAGTTGTGGCATACTGCCTCCTGCCATGCACCTTTTTTCCGTCTTTCATCCACGTGTCGACGTTGTCATCAGCTGGGAAATCTTTGAATGAATGAAAGAAAGAAAGAATGAAATCCAGCCACCTTCTAAGTTCTAACTAACAGGCAGAAAGATATGTGCTCTGGAGAGAGGTCAGAGGTCCCTAACAAAATCAAAGAAAAGTCGAGAACATGCATGGGAACTATCTAGCTGCACAAAAACTGTGGCCTCTATATATGGTGCCTACTAACGTGTAAAATGCTCCAAGTAAACTCGTTTATCTATCAACACTATTGGCACACGTGTTGTTCCAAAAAGGCTTCTTTTTCACATTTTCCATTTCCATGTTTTGGTAAAAGAATACTCTCTGCTCTACTCCATCCGTCTAAAAATAATAATTTTAACATGGTATCAAGTTAAACTCAAAGTACGTTGAGTTTGACTAACTATATATAACCAAATATCAATATTTATGATGATACCAAACGACCTAGCTCTTATTTTAAAGAAAACCTGTGCCAAAAGAATGTACAGCTACACCAGAGGTGTAGCGCCTGCCAATGACTACCACAACTACCTCGCCTCTAAACCAACTAACTTGTTGTTTGGATCAGCGCGCGATGGTAACACAACCGCAAATGTAATTAAAAATATGTCGATAACGTTAACAAAGTATCAGAAGACGGAATTTGTATGTTTCACTTGATATAACTGTATGGAACAACCAACTGCCAGCTGCCAGCAAACCGGTGGAATTGCCACTAGTGCTCCATAAGCAAAGGCAGAGCCATGAAGTCAAAGCGGAGACGGTGATATATCGATATGATTACGGAGGGGAGGGAGCGGTATCTGATAACGGTGGAACTTGATTGCGGGAGGGCTGAAACAAACAATTACTAAAGGGATGTGTTACCCTGGGTAATGAAGTCACGTTACAGTTTCCCGAAACAAACACTACGTTACAACTCAACTCGCTAAGGAGAAAAACACACTAAACAAGGCTAGAAAAGCGTCATCTAGAAAAAGAACCGTCATAAAAACTCACCAAGGGCCTTAACATCGAGCACCACTTGTAACATTAGAGAGACCCGGATGCAGCATATCCACACTGCAAAGGCTAGTGTCAACAAACAAATTGAAGGCTGAAAATGTATAGTATGGAGTTTTTTTGTGATGAAATCATAATTATATTAGATAATTGTTAGGGTACATCAACACGTTACAAGCACTATGGATTACACTATACATATCTAAAACCTGATTTTTCATCTAAATTATACCCACACTGCGAATAGCTCTAGATCTCAAAACTAAACCTGCACGACGACTTACAGTACTAGTATAGTGCCCGTGCTAATGCTACGGCTTCATTTATAAGATACACATAAAAATAACCAAACAATGATATTTTTTATATACAGTTCAAGTTTCACATAATTCTATATGACCGTGTATATAACCGGAAAACACTTATGCATAACTAAATATAATAAAATTGTTTCATTTCAACCATCTAATTTGTAATCTGCTTAAGACCTTTGCCTCGCCTCCCCAAGGGTGTAAGCGTCTCGCATGCCCCAGACTCCTGTTGTCGCCGCCGCTCGGTCCATCAACGGTGCAGGTAGTCATGTCGCCACCGCCATGGCTTTGTCCTTTGTTTCTCTGTCGCACTTTCTTTTTTACTTTTAAATTGACAAAGGGAGCCGTTACAAAAATAGGCTCTGGTCTGGGCATGAGAGGGTAATGGGTGATTTAACTTGAGACCTTGAGCAGATGCTTTTTACAAGGTAGTAAGATACATCATTACATTCAGAACAAAAAAAGGAGCTTAATTTCAATACAATACCTACAATTACGGCACGGGAGGAGTCCGTCCGAGTCTTTATGCTTTTTTATTCGGTGAGAAATAGAAAGAAGTGTGTGGGAATCGAACTCGGGTTGCGTCGGTGCTAGGCCGAGGTCGTGTCGCGTTTGTACGGGCGAGGAGGGTGAGGTGAGAAGCCTGACACAAACTTCTTGTATCGGTCATCTGATCTGATCTAGGTGTTATATTGGCCTTTGATTTTAATGAAGACGAATTTTTGTGTACGTTTTTCTGGGTGTACAATGGTTAAGACTCTCAGCAGTGGACGTTTTTATGGGTGGATCTAAAATAATTTAAGTGTTCCATTATAGTATGGAAGTATAGTGCCCGTGCTAACACCACGGCTTGATTTCAGAAATGCATATAAAAACAACTAAATGACGATATTTTTTCCATATTTAGTTTCACGCAATTATATGATCATGTATATAATCCAGAAAACACTCATGTTGGTCCTAGAGTTCTCCTAGGATAATGCCTTTATATTCATTTGCATGTGATAACGTTATGGTCCCATATAAATCAGAGAGTGTCGAGTTTCCAATCTTCGTTCTTCACTTTGACATAGAACATCTCTCTTGACAAGAATCCTAATAGGCTCATGAACCTGTGGGTGATCGATAATGACTTTACATTCATTTGCATGTGATAACGTTATGGTCCCATATAAATCAGAGAGTGTCGAGCTTCCAATCTTCGTTCTCCACTTTGACATAGAACATCTCTCTTGACCAGAATCCTAATAGGCTCATGAACCTGTGGGTGATCTCAAGGGCCTCGGGACCGACCTGAATCGTCGATGGAAGAAGCTAGAAACTAACCATAGATCTGCAAATGGCACATGTTAGTTGAAGCCAACTAACTTTGCATAATTTTCAAAAAAAAGGCCATGCTTATGGAATTTAATGATTGAACATATATAAATATGAAAAAACTTTCTCAAGATACTGAGAAATTTGACCTACTTATATATGCCCTAATATGAAAAAATCATTCTGAAAGGAAGCTTACATTCTGTAAATCTACTAAGCTAACCAAAGGATTGTAGCTAATTTTTTTGGACACATATGTGAGCATCTAGGCCCCCAGTGGGTTTCGGTGATTGGATGACAACGGTAAACTACTATGACTAACGTGTGTTTTGCAGAAACAATTGAGTTAGGTCATGGTAATGATGATCGTAAGGGCACTATGGTATTCATGCCTCTCTATTGATGGAATTCGTTCGGTTTTCAAAGGATGGACGACGAAGACGGTGATAGGCTAGCACTAAGTGTCACTTGGTGTTGAAGGACACTTAGAGTAGCATAGGTCTTTGTTTTATCTCTTTGGCCGTACTATAAAGAGGGGTTTGAATGGGTAGCTTGACCTAGGTGAGACTTTTGAGTTAGATGTGGTGCACACTTGTTAACCAAAGCCCTAGGTAGCTTAGAAAGGTCCCTAAGATCATAAGGAAGAAAATTCGTGAAGGGAGCGTCGCAAACCGAAGTCGTTTCGGACTTCAAAATTTGACCGGACGCTTCAACCCTAATGACCGGACGCTGGGGCGTGCGTCCGGTCAGTTGGTTTGGCTAAGAAGCAGGCTTGGCTTCGACCGGACGCTCTTCAGTTTTCGACCGGACGCACCAGGAGGTGAGTCCGGTCGCGTCCAGAGAGGTTCCAGAGAGGGAAATTGATGACCGGACGCGTCCGGTCAGTGGTGATCGGACGCATGGGTGCGTCCGGTCAGTGTATCGTACTGGTGTCAGGGCTAACGTCACGTAGCCGTTAGACACTGACCGGACGCGTCCGGTCACCCCGACAGGTGCGTCCGGTCAGTGTGTAACTGGCTGGACTTACCCCTTCGTGCATGTTTTGAGTTGGGGGGTATAAATATGCTTCCCCCTCATTCATGCTGACTCTCTTGCTCATTTGAAAGGTTCCCAAACACATTGTGATTGCAAGTGAGTGCAAGAGGCCTAGTGAGGTTGAGAGATTTGATAGTTGAGTGATCAAACACCTCATTAGTGAGTAGAGAGTAGCAAGTGTGCATCCACCCATCTCATTAGCCTTGCGTTGGTCAAGTGAGTGTTCTTGCTTGTTACTCTTGGTGATCGGCATCACCTAGACGGCTTGGTGGCGATCGGAGAGCTTGGTGATCATCCGGAGGCATTGTGGATGACCCAAGCCAAGTTGTGACCGGTAGCGAGCGATTCACCGGGCCGGAGTGGCGAAGAATCAGCTCGTAGTGAGCACTTGATCCTTGCGCGGATCAAGGGGGAGCGATACCCTTGCGCGGGTGCTCCAACGAGGACTAGGGGGGTGTGCCGACACCTCGATACCTCGGCAAAAAGATCGTCGAGTCATCTCTACTCTTTACTTACGCATTTACATTCAAGCAATTCAATTCCGCATTACACTTGTTGTTCATCCCAAATTGAATTGCCATGCTAGAGTAGAATTGGCTTAGTGATAATCTTTTGTGCTATTGATTCTTGTCATACACACTTCTAGGCACTAGGGGGTTAATTGGGGCTTGATAGGTTTTGTTATTGCAAGAAGTTTTAGAAAAGCCCAATTCACCCCCCCTCTTGGGCATCTTGATCCTTTCAATTGGTATCTGAGCCTCGTGCTCTCGATTTAGGCTTAACCGCCTAGAGTTAAGATGTCCGGAGGTGATGGTCCACCTCCCATGTTCGAGGGAGACGACTTCCCATATTGGAAAATCCGTATGGAGTCGTACCTAGAAGCGGTTGATGTTAAATGCCTCAATGCCGCGATCACCGGCTTTGCCAAGCCCAAAGAAGGCACTAGCCTCACTCCTAATGAGGAGGAAAATGAAAAATGGAATGCAAAAGCCAAAAACATCCTTTTTAGAGGCATTTGCAAGGATGTGTTCAATCGTGTTCGGAACCACAAAAATGCCCATGATCTATGGGAAAATATTTGTGCGCTCCATGAGGGAACCAAGAGTGAGCGTGAGGAGCGTTATCATTTGGTTGTGCAAAAGATGAACTCGTTTGAAATGCTTGCTCATGAAAATGCAAACGAAATGTACTCACGCTTGAATGTTCTTGTAGAGGAGCTCAATGGTCTTGGCCTCACACAAATGCAACCATCCGATGTTGTGAGGAAGATCCTATGTGTCCTTCCCATTGACAAGTATGGACACATTGTGACCGTGCTACATCAAGGTGATCTTTCCACATCTACACCAACACAAGTCTTGGGGAAGATCAATGCTCATGAGATGTACATGCACATCACACCGAGTGGTGGCTCCTCCACCGACAAGAAGAAGGACTTGGCCTTCAAAGCAAGCCATGACAAGAAGGGCAAGTCCAAGGCTATTGAGGTGCATCATGAGAGCACAAGCGATGATGAAGATGATTCCAACATTGCTCTCATGGTGAAGAAGACCACCAAGATGTTGAAGAAGCTTCACAAGAATGGAGTCAACTTTGACTCAAGAAAGAAGAAATTCTTCACAAGTAGCAAGAGGAGACCAATCTCCGAAATGGATTGCTACAATTGCGGTGAGCTTGGCCATCTTGCCCATCAATGCACCAAGCCCAAGAAAGAGAGCTACAAGAACAAGAACAAGGGCAAGAAGTATGACTCATCAAGTGAAGATGAGAAGAAGGATGAAAAGCCCTACTACAAGAAGGATGGCAAGAAAAAGAAGCAATACCACAAGAAAGGTGGGAAGGCTTACATTGTTGGTGATTGGCTCACCGATATTGACTCCTCCGGTGGCTCATCAAATGAAGATAGTGATGATGAGAAGGAGAAGGTGGCCGCTCTAGTCATTGGCTCCTCTACACCACCATCACCACCGTCACCATCATCATCTACACACCTATGCCTTATGGCCAAGGGTGACCGGAAGGTACAAAACAATGATGACTCTAGTGATAGTGATAGTGATGGTGAATTTGAGGCTCCCACTTATGATGAACTTGTCAAATTGCTAAATGACTACTCTAAAATCATAAGAAAGACTAGAGCTAAAAATGAGAAGCTTGTTGATGAAAATGAATCTCTTGTTGAAAAGTGTGATCATGCTATTCATGCTAGTGATGAACTAAAAGATGAACTTGCAACTATGTCATCCACTATCAAGGAGCTCAAGTCCTCTAACAAGGAGCTCAAAGCTAAAAATGAAAAACTTGATAAGATGCATAGTGACCTTTCCACTAGTCATGCTTTGCTTAAGGAACAATATACTCAAGTGAAAGTAGACTATGATACTCTCACCATTGCTTATGATATGCTTTCACATGAGACACATGATGCTCCTAACCTTGTTGTTAAGTGTGACATAGCAACATCTTGTGAGGACTTGGTTAGTGAGCATGTTGAGCAAAGTGCTAGTGGCAAGGGCAAGAAAGTGGTTGAGGCCGATCACTATGATGACTATGTCAAGATCAAGAATGAGAATGCAAAGCTCAAGGTTGATTTAGAAAAGCTTTCAACCACCAAGCAAGTTATCATTCAATCTCATGACGATGAATATAGCATGACACTTGAGCTAGACATGCTAAAAGAAGAGAACAAGAGATTAAAGATGGAGAGGGACTACAAAATGACACCATCTCAAATGGAACTCCAACAAGAGAATGACAAGCTCAAGAAGGAGAAAGAGCACCTCACCACCGGTTTGAGGAACTTCACCAAGGGTCAATGTCTTCAAAGTGAGCTTCTCATGAACACCGTCATGAAGACCAATAGAAATGGCATTGGCTTTCTTGAAGAGAAGATGAAGCAACGCAAGAGCATCACTAAGCCAAAGAAGAAGAAGATTGGGAGATGCTATGAGTGTGGAAAGGAAGGACACTTTGCTCATGCTTGTGAGGAGCCAAAGCCCACACCCTTGCCCAAGCATGCTAGACCCTTTGCCTTCAATGCTCACTACATGCTTAGACAAGATTCTAGTGGCAAAGTGAAGGTTATGTTTATGGGGCCACCTAACAAGAATAGGCCAAGGCAAATTTGGGTTGCTAAGTCACTAGTTGAGAAAGTTAAGGGACCGCAACAAGTTTGGGTCCCGAAAGCTCAAGCTTGATTTCTTGTGTGTAGGTGAACTACAAGACCGGTGGATCACATTGGGTAATTGATAGTGGATGCACACAACATATGACCGGAGATCCCCGGATGTTCACCTCACTAGAAGAGAATGTCGATGACCAAGAAAAGATAACATTTGGTGACAACTCAAAGGGCAATGTCAAAGGATTGGGCAAAGTGGCTATATCAAACGATCATACCATCTCCAATGTGCTTCTAGTTGCATCATTAAGCTTCAACTTGCTATCCGTTGGGCAACTATGTGATCTTGGCTTTCAATGCTTGTTCACCGACAAGGAAGTGGTTGTAACCAAGAAAGATGATATACAAGTGATATTCAAAGGCTTTAGATACAACAATCTCTATCTAGTGGATTTTACCTCCGAAGATGCCAACTTGAAGACATGTTTGTTCACTAAGCAATCTCTTGGTTGGCTCTGGCATAGAAGATTAGCACATGTTGGAATGAACACTCTCAACAAGCTATTGAAGAAGGATTTGGTTAGGGGCTTGAAGGATGTCAAATTTGAGAAGGACAAATTGTGTAGTGCATGTCAAGCCGGCAAGCAAGTTGCAAATACACATCCAACCAAAGCTTTTGTGTCAACATCAAGAGAGTTAGAGCTACTTCACATGGATCTATTTGGACCAACAACATATGCTAGCTTGGGTGGAAATCTCTATTGTCTAGTGATTGTTGATGACTACTCTAGATACACTTGGGTATTCTTTCTTCATGACAAATCCGAAGCAACCCCTTCATTCAAGAAGTTTGCCAAGAGAGCCCAAAATGAGTTTGACTTGAAGATCAAAAAGATAAGAAGTGACAATGGAAGAGAGTTCGACAACACCCACATTGAGCAATATTGTGATGAAGTTGGGATCAAGCATGAAGTCTCCGCAACCTACACACCACAACAAAATGGGGTAGTTGAGAGGAAGAACCGAACACTAATCACCCTAGCAAGGACTATGTTAGATGAGTACACTACACCGGAAAGATTTTGGGCGGAAGCAATCAACACCGCTTGCTATGCATCAAACCGGTTGTTCCCCCATCGTCTCCTTGGCAAGACCCCCTATGAGCTACTCAACAACAAGAAGCCGGATGTATCCTTCTTTAGAGTGTTTGGGTGCAAATGCTACATCTTCAAGAAGCGCCAACACCTAGGGAAGTTTCAACGCCGATGTGATATTGGTTTTCTTGTTGGTTACTCATTGAAGTCCAAAGCATATCGAGTATTCAACCATGCCACCGGGATGGTAGAGGAAACATATGATGTGGAATTCGATGAATCTAATGGCTCTCAAGGAGAGCATGAAAATCTTGATGATGTAGGTGATGAACCATTGAGGGATGCAATGAAGAACATGCCGGTTGGAGTCATCAAGCCTAAAGATGATGATGATGATGTGCAAGTCATTGACAAGCCATCCTCATCACATGTACCACTTGATGATGACAAAGATGGGAGGGATCCAAATGAAGATACTCATGTCTCCCATGATCAAATGGTGGTACACGCTCAAGATGTTGATGCTCCACAAGCGGCCCCTCAAGTGGTTGATCGAAGGACTACTCCTCTACTACAAGCTCATCCTCAAGATCTCATCATAGGGAGTCCGACAAGGGGTGTAATGACTCGCTCTCAAAAACTTGCTTTATTTATGGAACATCACTCCTTTGTTTCTCTTGTTGAGCCTACCATTGTAGATGAAGCTCTAGGTGATCCGGATTGGGTGAATGCCATGCATGAAGAATTAAACAACTTCACCCGCAACCAAGTTTGGACACTTGAAGAGCGACCAAAAGGCGCAAGAGTCATTGGAACAAAATGGGTGTTTAGGAACAAGCAAGATGATCAAGGCAAGGTTGTTAGAAACAAGGCAAGGCTAGTGGCAAAGGGGTTCTCTCAAGTTGAAGGCTTGGATTTTGGAGAGACCTTTGCACCGGTTGCAAGACTCGAAGCCATTCGTATCCTCCTTGCATATGCATCACATCATGACATCAAATTATATCAAATGGATGTGAAAAGTGCATTTTTAAATGGCTTCATAAATGAACTAGTCTATGTTGATCAACCTCCCGGGTTTGAAGACCCTAGATATCCTAATCATGTTTATAGGTTGTCCAAGGCGCTTTATGGGCTCAAGCAAGCCCCTAGAGCGTGGTACGAGCGCCTTCGGGACTTCCTAATTGAGAAGGGCTTCACCATTGGGAAGGTCGACACCACACTATTCACCAAGAAGCTTGATGGAGAGATCTTCATTTGTCAAGTCTACGTCGATGATATCATCTTCGGGTCAACAAATGAAGCCTATTGCAAGGAATTTGGTGACTTGATGTCGAAGGAGTTCGAGATGTCGATGATTGGCGAGCTCACATTTTTCCTAGGCTTTCAAGTCAAGCAATTGAAGGAGGGGACTTTTATATCTCAAGAGAAGTACACAAAAGACCTCCTCAAGCGCTTCAACATGGATGATTGCAAGCCTATCAAGACTCCAATGCCAACCAACGGACATCTCGACCTAGATGAGGGAGGTAACCCGGTTGATCAAACTCTCTACCGTTCTATGATTGGTAGTTTGTTATACTTGACCGCATCTAGGCCCGACATCATGTTTAGTGTATGCATGTGTGCTCGTTTTCAAGCCGATCCTAGGGAATCACATCTCATAGCGGTGAAGAGAATCCTTAGGTACCTCAAGCACACCCCAAGCATTGGCCTGTGGTATCCCAAAGGAGCTAACTTCCAACTCGTTGGGTATTCCGATTCGGATTACGCGGGTTGCAAAATTGATAGAAAAAGCACATCCGGAGGGTGCCATTTGCTTGGGAGATCTCTAGTGTCATGGAGTTCAAAGAAGCAAAATAGTGTGGCCTTGTCTACCGCCGAGGCGGAATACATAGCCGCGGGTGCTTGTTGTGCACAAATCCTTTACATGAAGCAAACCCTTTTAGATTATGGTGTAGTTCTAGAAAGGGTACCTTTGTTGTGTGACAATGAGAGCGCGGTTAAGCTTGCTAACAACCCGGTTCAACACTCTCGCACAAAGCACATAGATATTCACCATCACTTCCTTAGAGATCATGTTTCCAAGAAAGATATATCCTTAGAGGGAGTTAGAACCGAAGATCAATTGGCGGATATCTTCACAAAACCCCTAGATGAGAGCACCCTTTGTAGATTGCGAAGTGAGCTCAATGTGCTTGATCTAAGTAACTTTGTCAAAAGGTGAAAGGGGGTTGTCTTTGCATTGCATTGTATCATATGCCATGTTTAAATTATGCTATGCACATAGGCTTGTCAGACGTGGTTAAGATAACCGCCCTAAAAAGCGTGTGAAGAAGCTTACCCATGAGCAAACTTGACAAGCAACCTAGATTCAAATTCCGCTTTGCATTGCATATGCATGTTTGTTGCTTTGTCATTTCTTTTCGGTTATGTTTTGAGCAACCGCTGTGTTCGTCCACCGCTAGGGGGAGCATTTGAGGCTCTAATTGGTTAAAACCCCTAGTTTTGGTGGCCACATGTTGTCTCCTTGGAGCTTTATTGCCTATTTTATCTAAAAATTTAACTTAGCCTATGGCAAATTATTTGAAAATTTTGAGGGTTTGAGAGAGGTCACTCCTCTAGGTTCCAACTAGTGTTTATTTGCCTCTTATTTGAGTTGGAACTTAGTTGCGAGAAGTCGGCGCGAAATATCGAGTCAAAACTGTGTTTTCCCTGTGACCGGACGCTGCGACCGGACTCATAGGGTGCGTCCGGTCAGTGCAGAGCGCGCGCAAGTGCACAGTGTCTTCGGCGCGTCCGGTCAGGAATTTGATCGTGCGTCCGGTCCATTGCCAGCGGTTGACCGGACGCTGGATGAGTCCGGTCATGTCTGATCGGACGCGTCCGGTCGTGGAAATCACGTTCCGGGAGCTCTCTGTTCGTGACCGGACGCTGGGTGCCGTGCGTCCGGTCATTTCGAGCAGTGCGTCCGGTCGTCACTTAACGAGCGCAATAAACTCATCCAACCGACACGTGGGCCTCACCTCTTTTTCTTCCTCGTCGCGCCAGCGCCCGTGCCGCCGTCTTTCCCGCGCCGCCGCACCACCTCGCCCCCGGCGTGCCCGCTCCCTGCCGCACCACCTCGCCCCCGGCGTGCTCGCTCCCCGCCGCGCTCGCTCGCCCCCGGCGTGCCCGCTCCCCGCCGCGCTCGCTCGCCCCCGGTGTGACCGCTCCCCGCCCCGCGCCCGCGCCCGTGCCCAAGCTCGCCGGACCTCGCTGTTCGCCGGAGTTCCCCCGCCGGATTCCTCCTCGCCGGCGTGCTTCCCCATCGGATTCCTCTCCGGCTCGTCCTCTCTCCGGCCGACCCTCCGCAGTGCGCTTCCCCCCTCTCCATATACCCTGCCCACCAGGTGTTCGGCGAAATGTCTCAACCAATGTTCCGGCTGTTTTAACTTTTTTTTTGTGGCCGTTTTCTCGCGCAGATCCTTCCGGCGAGACATCTTGGTGCCCGCACGTGTCGGTGTCTTACCTACGCTTCGTCGGCTCATCGTGTCTCGTCAGCGAGTCGGTCCGATACAGTGGTCCTCAGTGGCAGTGCGTCTTGTCAGTGGTTGTGATTCTCAGTGGCAGTTGGCAGCAGTTAGTGGCAGTTGTTCTGTTCTTGTAGCGATGGCTCGCTGCAAGAACGTCGGCGGAGGTCCCGGGGACGATCCTCCTCCCCCGCCTCCTCCCTCTGGCGACAAGGGGAAGCGGCCTCAGAAGCTCGTCTCCAAGAAGCGCAAGCGCCGCGATCGAGATTCAGAGGTTGCGCTTGCAGTGGCTCGAGCAGCCGAGAGGGCAGAGCAGGGTGGTTCCACCGGTGGTCTGCGGATTCACGACTCTTCTACAGAGCAGGCCGGTCAGGGCAGTAGTCAGCAGGCTGTTACGCGCATTCGCGATCTCCTTACAGAGCAGCAGGTTCAGGCCTTACTTCAGACAGAGGGTGGCGTCGTCCGGGTCCGCGGTCACGAGTACTCCCTTGACGACCCGGCTGACGTCCTCCCTCCGGACTTTCAGTTTCCGTCCGAGGCAGCTTCAGCCCTCGCCGCAGCTTCAGCCGGCGGTTCTGCTCCAGAGGCCCAGGCAGAGGACCAGCCAGAGGAGCAGCCAGCTCAGCAGCCTCTCCGCAGGTCTACCCGTACTCGCACTCAGGTTTCTCCTCGACCTGAGGGACAGAGGCGGGGTGGACGACCCCCTCCGAGGCCACAGGGACCCCCACCTGTGGAGCACTTGGACCTGCGGACAGCGACAGCACGTCAGGTGCAGGCTCTTCGTTTGATACCGTACGAGGAGTGGTTTCCAGCAGCCCGGCACCCTCAGGCAGCAGAGGGTTTTTACACAGTTATTCAGGAGGACTTCTATCGGGCCTACGTCACCAGTGGTGTGCACATCAGACCACACAGAGTTTGCTCGCTGGAGGCGCTTGTTGCAGTTGCTGGCGAGCCGCTCCGCCCGATGCTATCCTACCTGCCAGGGTTAGCGGATCTTCTTGGTCGAGGTGGTTTGTACATTGAGGACTGGGTTCGACAGTTCTATGCCTCTCTGTGGATCTCCCCGGACCACCGGTTTCTCCACTTCGCCTTCAGGGGGAGGTCCTACAGGCTCTACAGCTCACGTGCCAGGGAGTACCTTGGTTTGACAGTCTATCCGACTCGTGTGCACACAGTTTGTTACGGACAGACAGAGCCACCCAGGCGACCACACGCAGGAGAGATTCCCCCCGCAGAGACAGTGCGTGCCTGCTTCCGGGAGCCGTTCGACGAGGGGTCCAGCCGGCGTCCTCGTGACTTGACGCCGACGGCCCGCCTCGTGCACGAGGTTATGAGGCGTACTCTTTTGCCCCGGACAGGTTACAGAGAGGGGTTGACCCGGATACAGATTTGGCTAGTTCACCACCTTGTGTCACAGCTTGAGTTCGATATTTGGGACGTCATTATTTCAGAGATGGAGGACACACTAGCAGAGGGCTTCAAGGGTCACCGCCAGCTTCCATATGCTCACATTATCTGTTTCCTTTTGCGGCGGATAATTCCTGGTCTTCTACCTGAGCTTCTTCAGTCGCCGACCGAGTTCCCTGAGTACGACACTCGCCAGCTTGCAGGGGCTCATCCCGACACTAGGCCCCGAGGTCCGCGCCAGAGGCCAGAGGTTCCTGAGACTGAGGCTCAGCAGGATGAGACAGTCAGTCAGTTGGCAGAGGCTGAGCTCGCAGCTCTTGAGGCAGAGGGAGAGGACCCAGACGACGACTTCCCGTCCGACAGCACCGACGAGGACTACGCTCCTCTTCCGAGGATGCGACCACAGGGTGCTCACGACTCCGAGGCCTCCTCCTCTCGTATGGCCGGCTCCGACCCAGCACTTCTAGCCATTCTCTCACGAATGGAGCAGCAGCAGTCGCGCCTTACCGAGGAGGTTCAGCGTCAGGCTGAGGAGCAGCGCAGACAGGCACAGGAGCAGGCTCGCCTAGCAGAGGCACAGGCAGTGGCAGCCGCACAGACACAGGAGCGCCAGGACGCTCTCCAGAGGCAGATGATCCAGCTTCAGACTCAGACCCTAGCCTTCATGGAGAGGATGGCCGCTTTTCAGTTACCTCAGCCATCTCAGCTCCAGCTGCAGCAGTCCGGGCCATCGGCCTCGTTCTTCACAGCTCCCTCGTCGACGGTCTCGCCTTTCCCTCAGTACCCTCAGTGGTTCACGACCCCTCAGCCAGGGCAGCCGTCAGGGTGCACGCCGCTCCGCTCCGGATTCCCTCCTCCTCAGACCGAGTCGATCCTCGTGACCCCTAGGACTTTGGAGGCTACCTTCAGTGAGCTCACCGGCCTGCCTACACCTCCTGAGTTTCAGTTGCCGGTGACCTCCGCTCCAGATCCAGCTACCGGTACCACAGAGACCATACCCTCCTCAGTCGCGTCGTTTGAGCCTCCGGTCTCTCAGAGTGCGACTTTGCCAGACAGTTCAGTGCCTGCGGCTTCGACGTCAGTGACAGTGGCCGTGACTGAGTCAGTAGACCCTCCTCCAGAGCCAGCGCTCCCAGCGCCAGACACAGCTCCCGAGTCAGCTGAGCAGACCCAGACTGCTTCTCCTCCACGTCCAGTGTCAGAGGGTCAGCCAGCTCTCAGTTCTTCGTCCGACGAGGCAGCTTACCTTGCTCAGTTCGAGACTCTGCCGCGCACCTCATCGCCCGACTCGTCTGCTCCCATCCCTCCTACCGACCCTTAGGTTTTGGTCCTTGATGCCAAAGGGGGAGAGAGCGTATGTTAGTCTTAGGGGGAGCTTGTGAGAGGGTTTCCGATCTTTTGTGTGATCTTGCACTCATTCGCATGCATGTTTATCTTTTGGCACTTGTACGTTAATTGGATGTCTTTTGGTTGTGACATGTGTTGCTACTCTTGTTTTATATTCATGTCACTTGTTTATGCTCAGTTATGACATGTTATGCTTCACTCGTTATCCTATTCAGGTCATATGCTTATGCTCATTTACTTCGCTTCCGCACTCTTATACTCCGATAAATGAGCATGTTTCATAAGTACTTGTGTTATCTCTTATCATGTTGAGTACTTATGGTGACTTGGTTCGTATAAGCATGCCTAACCCCTTTGATCTTATTGTCACATGCTTATATGAATCAAGCATTTGAAAACCTCCTCTCTTTCAAACATACTTGAGGTTGTCATCAATCACCAAAAAGGGGGAGATTGTGAGCATCTAGGCCCCCAGTGGGTTTCGGTGATTGGATGACAACGGTAAACTACTATGACTAACGTGTGTTTTGCAGAAACAATTGAGTTAGGTCATGGTAATGATGATCGTAAGGGCACTATGGTATTCATGCCTCTCTATTGATGGAATTCGTTCGGTTTTCAAAGGATGGACGACGAAGACGGTGATAGGCTAGCACTAAGTGTCACTTGGTGTTGAAGGACACTTAGAGTAGCATAGGTCTTTGTTTTATCTCTTTGGCCGTACTATAAAGAGGGGTTTGAATGGGTAGCTTGACCTAGGTGAGACTTTTGAGTTAGATGTGGTGCACACTTGTTAACCAAAGCCCTAGGTAGCTTAGAAAGGTCCCTAAGATCATAAGGGAGAAAATTCGTGAAGGGAGCGTCGCAAACCGAAGTCGTTTCGGACTTCAAAATTTGACCGGACGCTTCAACCCTAATGACCGGACGCTGGGGCGTGCGTCCGGTCAGTTGGTTTGGCTAAGAAGCAGGCTTGGCTTCGACCGGACGCTCTTCAGTTTTCGACCGGACGCACCAGGAGGTGAGTCCGGTCGCGTCCAGAGAGGTTCCAGAGAGGGAAATTGATGACCGGACGCGTCCGGTCAGTGGTGATCGGACGCATGGGTGCGTCCGGTCAGTGTATCGTACTGGTGTCAGGGCTAACGTCACGTAGCCGTTAGACACTGACCGGACGCGTCCGGTCACCCCGACAGGTGCGTCCGGTCAGTGTGTAACTGGCTGGACTTACCCCTTCGTGCATGTTTTGAGTTGGGGGGTATAAATATGCTTCCCCCTCATTCATGCTGACTCTCTTGCTCATTTGAAAGGTTCCCAAACACATTGTGATTGCAAGTGAGTGCAAGAGGCCTAGTGAGGTTGAGAGATTTGATAGTTGAGTGATCAAACACCTCATTAGTGAGTAGAGAGTAGCAAGTGTGCATCCACCCATCTCATTAGCCTTGCGTTGGTCAAGTGAGTGTTCTTGCTTGTTACTCTTGGTGATCGGCATCACCTAGACGGCTTGGTGGCGATCGGAGAGCTTGGTGATCATCCGGAGGCATTGTGGATGACCCAAGCCAAGTTGTGACCGGTAGCGAGCGATTCACCGGGCCGGAGTGGCGAAGAATCAGCTCGTAGTGAGCACTTGATCCTTGCGCGGATCAAGGGGGAGCGATACCCTTGCGCGGGTGCTCCAACGAGGACTAGGGGGGTGTGCCGACACCTCGATACCTCGGCAAAAAGATCGTCGAGTCATCTCTACTCTTTACTTACGCATTTACATTCAAGCAATTCAATTCCGCATTACACTTGTTGTTCATCCCAAATTGAATTGCCATGCTAGAGTAGAATTGGCTTAGTGATAATCTTTTGTGCTATTGATTCTTGTCATACACACTTCTAGGCACTAGGGGGTTAATTGGGGCTTGATAGGTTTTGTTATTGCAAGAAGTTTTAGAAAAACCCAATTCACCCCCCCTCTTGGGCATCTTGATCCTTTCAACATACACCTACTTGAAGAGTTATTGATGGTGCAAAGAGTTTTGCAGCTTGCTTGAATTTTTTCCATAGTTCATATAATTTACCATACATCAAATGATTTAAACAAAAAAGTTATAAACAACATGCCATGAAAATAAATTTAGTAAATGATAACAGAGTGAACATGAAATAAAAAAATATCAGACATAGTTGTAGTAAAATATACCAATCCTAAACATAGAACATCCACAGCTCTAGCTTCATCTTCATTCTCCACGGCTTCACCCCCTTCCCCATCCATCACAAGGCACTACTCACAATTCAGATCATGATTCAACTTCATTGGTTAACCAAAAAAAAATCCAAAACAGAAGATCCTGAAAACAGGAGCAGCCCAGCAGCAGACCGCATGCAAAAAGAGGCGGTTGTCGTCTGACGTCCGCCTTCACACTGGGGCAGCGCAACACAGTTACCCGTCATGTTGCAGCCATCTGCCAGGATCTGTGTGCGCCAAGAAAAAAAAATCATTTATCCCTTCCAGATGATACATTTTTCAAGGTAAAATCAAGTCTTTTATGCAACAAATACTTAAGATTAGGCATGGTCAAAATCAAGCAGGGTATTTCCCACCAAATTGATTTCTTGCAAGATGCTCGTGAACTCGGCCCTCATGTCCTGAATCGGGCTCCTGAAAGACACCTTTGTCCTGCATCGTGCAAGAACAAAAACTTCTAAAAAACGGAAAGTGAAGTATCAACCACTAACTTGGATAAGCAATGCAACAAAACATGTTGCATTTTAGTGCCATATAACAAGACCAATCCAAAATTCTTGGTTTTGTTCTTCTATCTACTACTAAATATTATATAATAAATGATGACATTGGAAGATTCATTGATGCCAAAATTTGATGTAGGCTATCATTTCAAATAGTTAGAAACAGTGGCAGGCTATCATGTGGAGAGATCTAACCCATCCATTCTGAGATTAGTGCTACAAGCGGTACAATATCACAAAAAACCTCCTCATACAGATTCCACCAATTATTTAGATGTAACTCCAAATTTCAATAAACCAGCTAGAGACAAAAAAGAATTAAGAGGATTTAAGTCATCAGTTACCTAGGAGCATCAACCAAGGTTGCCGACAATGGGAGCTTGCGGCCACGAAGAGTGAGGCTGACGTAGAACCCGTCCTTAGCGAGATGGGGCTAGATGGAATCGATCCTGGTGGTGCCATCCCTTGTGGCCGTCATCCTAGCGGCTATGACAAATGGGAACATTTGTTTGTAGTCTCAAAGTGAATATATTTCTAAAGTTTAATCATAGTAATTTAATGCATTTCAGTCTTCCAGGTGAACACAGTGACCTTAAGGTTGGTACAAGTGGCTCTCTAAAGGATGGTCACTACATTATTTCGGAAAAGTAATTATTTCATTTTCTTTTGTTCATTTGCTATAGTAATGCAATATGAGTGGCAAGCAGAAATGTCTCGCAATACCTAATTTAGAAGGTATGGGAAAATGTCTAAAACATAAAGGGTAGTATAAATTAGAAGGCTACAATAACAAAGTAATATATCGAGAGGTTGAGCAGACAAACAACGCCGTGTAGATGGGTAAGATGTTAAATGGAAACTTGCAGGGAAGTCGTCAGGGGATTCTCCTATGTCAGTTCCATTAGGTATAAAGCTAATAATACCAGCAGACATGAATAGAGATACTGCTTCACTTACCAAGAACTCAAGATGCAGTGCCCTGTGTACGCCTCCTACGTAGATTATTAGCCGTTCATGCCACATAGATTATTCTCAAATCATGCCAGCAAATGTAATCATGCAAGATGGATATCCTTTTTCTCTGCACCATGCAAGAGACCGAGAGAAATAGCTTAGGCTTCCTCCTTCCAAGATCTGGGTGAGCAGAGGAGCATCATTAATAAATTTTAACCTGCCAAACTGATCCTTGTAATCGTGGATAATCAACATGAACAAAGGTAAAGATAACGTGCTAATCCCTTTTGCTTGTCTGAGCGTTCTATACATGAGAAAGTGTCTGCTGATAAGAAATAGCCTACTACCAATACTATTATTTGATTCCCGTGACATCTTTTTAAAACTTTAGATAATTAGAAAAAATATTCATTAGAACATAATCAACTTTATTAGAATCAAGCAATTCAGATTTTTTAATTCTCAAAGGCAGTGTCTACGTCCATTTTCAGAAGATGCGCGTGCAAGCTATCAACAAAGCATATCAAAATTTGTACATGTAGTCATATGGAACTATTGTAGCCTAATACTATAGTATGATGGAGTTGGTACAGTTGCAGCAAATTCAGAGTTGTAGGAGCCACTGTTTTCCCTATAAGATAGGATCCTAACTTAATGCAATAACGGAAAGTAATTAGAATTGTGAGTAAATAATGCTAATGAATATGTACGGGCATTATAACTATAAATAAGAATATTTCACCATCTCCTTTAATATATTACAAAATTCATACCCAAGCAGACTTACATTTAAAGCATGCAGATAGTTTGGAACTGTCTATAATTGACAATGTTAAGGATTTAAGATAATAGACTAATCAGAAGTGACAACACCGAGGATTTAACATGCTATTATAAATGAGATGCAGCAAAATTGGATCCTTCATCGGATCCTTTACCGGATCTGCACTGGTGGAACTGCTCCTGCAGCTGCCGAGTAGATCCTTCACCGGATTTGCAGTGTTGCACTGTTGCCTCAGCATGGAGGGAGGCCCGGGCGTACGCATGATGTCCACGTCGGCGAGGGCCTCATGATGGCACAGCTTGCGGCCACGGTGCCCAGCTGGAGCGGGGGAGGCCGCTGGAGAGGAGGAGCGGTTGGGGAAGGGAGGGAACGCCTTGGGAATGCACGTTGTGCCCCCGGTGCAGGCTAGGGTTTTGCGGCGTGGACGAGGAGCCGAATTGCCTTGAAGCTCCCATCCCATCCCGCCGCCTGGAAGCATCCACGGCTCCACGCGACATATACCCGCGACCGCGCGTCCCCGCCTCCGACGGCACCGGCGTTGGGCGGCATGGACCCCAAGCAGACATGGGCATGGCTGGCCGCCGCCACTGCTACTCTCCGTCTCCGCCCCCGCGAGGGCTGTTGCAGTGCGGCATGGAGCGCGGTGGCTTCACGCAGTCTGGAGATGGCGGCTAGCAGCACCGGCAAGGAAGATCCATCAAGGCGGCGGCGGGGAACCCTATCTGTGCGACGGGATCTAACCGTGGTCGGGGACGGGGAGATGTTTAATTTGTTTTATTTAACCTCAGGAAGGATCGAACTGTGGTCGATGTGGGGGCTGGGCGGGATCTAAGCGGGCATGCGGTGTCGTGCCGGTGAGGGAGGTAGCACGGTGAGAAGCGTGACACAAACTTCTCACATCAGCCATCGGATCTGATCTAGTGTTATATTAGCCCTTGATTTTAATGGAGACAAATTTCTGTGTATGTTTTTGTGGGTGTACGATAGTTAGGACTCTCAGCGGGGGACGTTTTTGTGGGGGGATCTAAAATAATTTAAGTGTTCCATTATAGTATGGATGAATGAACGCACTGGCAAACACTTGATAAAAGGTCTGAGAACAGATGTCCAACGAACGACGACCAACATTCATGTAGATGAAGTTAAAAAACTTCTTCTTCTTTTTCTTCCACTAAAAAATGAGGAAGACTAACCTGAAATTTATTCTCTCTAGTCCTTCATCGTGGTTAGTCTAACCATAATAAAACGAACAAGACACCAGAGAAATTTATTCTATAGCGGCCATACTATCTCCGGCTTGAAATTATTTTGTAATTAGACATAGTTTGTCAAGGAAATTATCCGCGCATATCTTTGTTTTCAAATAAGGAAACATCTCGACTTTTAATAATAAAAAAAGGCATGATATGAGGGTCTTGCTTGGATCCCATGGTGTAAAGTTTAGTTGTTTAAAGTTTTAGACCACTTTAGCTCACTTGTATGGTCTAATAAACTAATGACTTTTCGGTGAGGTTGGCTAAACTTTAGAAAACACTTTAGACCGTCTGTTTGGAGTCTCAAGAGTTAAAAGTAGCCAATATTTAGCGCTTAACTTTATATCCTGGTATATTCAAACAGTAGCAAGTTGGTTTACAAAGTTCTGTTGGGGATACTAGTCTATGGCCCTATTTAGATTCATGAAGATGGTAGAAGTTGGCTTCTAGAATCTAAGTAATGGTCTAAGCAGTCGTAGCTTATAGTTAGCTTTTGGATTCTAGAGACCCCCAAATTCTCCAGTCTGTAAGAGCAACTCCAATAGATTAGCTAAAAATGGATATCAATATCTAAGATTTAGCCATTCTCTAAAATAAAATCTTGTACAAAAGCGTGAGTTCTCCAACAACCTTTATAAATTTTCTATTTTGATAGTCAAAACATGCCATGTCATCTTCTCAGCTATTTTTTTTGTTTTGGATCCAAACTCAGATCTTCAGATCATGTGTGCACATGTCATGAGAAGAAACTCCCCGTGCGCACGAATCCCGTGAAATCAACGTGAAAGGGCCGATAGCTAGCGCCCGCGCTGGCTTGCTTTCTTTGACGAACGGAATAGGTGGGATAGCTGACTTGGTATTTTACAAATTCGGATACAATATCTGTTGGAGTCCATTTTATGTAGTAAACTAGCTAAATTGGATTCGTAACTAGAAATAGCATCACTCTTGGAGTTGCTCACCTTAGGGAACCTACCTTCTAAACACCAAAGACTATTTTGCCCTCTGTTTCTTTGTAGCTAGTTTCAAACATAAGAATTAGACCCCGTTCTTTTCCTTTATCAGCCGGCTTATCAGTCGCACTTTGACTTATTCTCTCACAGAACACTATTGAAACAGCCGAAACCAGCTGACCACCTCACAACTCAGCTTCTTAGAATAGTGTTATGTGAGGTGGTATCCAAAGTTCCAAAACAAGGCCTATTCCATCGAGCTGATTCGTGCTACAGTACACATGAAACTGAAACATTTGTCTGCATCTGCTCGCGTACTTTTTGTTACTGGAAAAAGATATGATTTGGTTCTAGACGACAAAAAAACTGTTTCTTGGAAGCTTCGTTCTTCCATTGCTGTTTCGGACTGGCACAAGCACGAGCGGCATCCCGATGTGACTTGTCTGAATTGACCCTCGGAGTTCTCCTGGATGTTGCTCTTGCCTGAAAAAAAAGGACCACAAGCATGCGGCCACGCGCTGCCGGGAGTGTTTAGTTGGAGAGAATAAAGTTTAGTATTTGTCCTATTAAAAATATATTAATTATAAAACTATTTACGTATTTAACAAGCTGAAACTTAAGATAAATTAATCTATCATTAGATTGTGGTTTCATAAATTAATCTATCAAAGGAAACTAATTATTATAGTACTATATTATTAAATTATGAACTAATTAGATTTAATATTTTTTTTAGCAAATTAACCTTTGACTGATAAATTAATTTATTTTAATAGACTAAAGTACGACTATAATATCTAATATAATAGAGATTAAATTTTGGCCTGTTTGGTTGGTGACTGTAACTTGCCACGTCTGACCTTTGGCAAACTGTGGCTGCCACATAAAGTGTGGCGAGTAAAATCGAAGCCACACTTGTGGCAAAGTTTGACACGAAAATGAGTCTATGACGTGTGGGGCATGGTGCTAAGAAAGTGTGGCGTGCCATAACTGTGGCAGTGAACTAAACGACTGCCAGAAAAACTGTGGCACGACGAATCTGTGGCGTGACAAGTTCTGCTCATCAACCAAACGAACCCTAGTCACGAGAACCAAACAAGATGCACCAGCCAATGATGAGTGAGTCCCACATCCCCGCAGAGCTTTTGTGAGGTCGACGTCAAGTCAAATGGTAGTATGGTACCATCACATTTGCATGGGTGGTTACTGTATATATATTTCATGGAAAGGGCATGGAAACTGCAGCGAGACCCATCATCTTGTCGTGTTTGTCCATGCGCGATTGCGACTAGTGACCCACCAATATGTCCATCTGAAGTTCCAACGGATAAACACGCCGGATAGTTTTTGTATCAAAACCCTGTTTGGATGATTCGAGTTTTCAGTGAAAAATTTGAGACTATCATAGCTATGTTCGCTAGAGCTTAAAGCGATTTGCGGCTGGTTTATGCAGCTAATTTGTTATGAGAGAAAAACACCGTTTTACGGCCGATTCGTATGGATTAAAATCGTTGAATAGCTCAAACGAACATAGCTAAAATGAAATATAGATGAAACATCTATTTTTAATATGGAGTTTTATTGCATAGTTTGTACCCCTCTGTCTTTGAAAAAAAATCAATTTCTAGAATCCGTGACAGTTATTTTTTTTTAACTTTGACTAACTTTATAGAAAAAAGTAATAACATGTATGATATAAAATAGACGCATTATGAAAATATATTTGATAATATATCTAATGATATGAATTTGGTACCATCAATCTTGATAGTTTTTTTTTTGAAGAAATTCGATCAAAGTTTAAAATATCTGACTTAAGACAAGTCTAGAAATTGATTTTTTTAGAGACGGATGGAGTAAATATTTAATTATATGATCATCAAGAATTGGTAGCCGTGTCATATGAAACTCACTTTCTATCTCCCTTCTTAAAAACGTCGTCACACGATTAAAATCGCTTTTTGTAGGAAGTCATTACATGCAAATAAAAAAAATTCTGAGTAAACTCCTACTCAGACAGACTGGCCTAACAATTGGCCAGTTAGTCAAAGCGCCGTCATTCTAGGCAGGGACGCACATTTTGGATCGGAGGAAGTAAAAGTTTATGCGCAAATTGGCCGGCCATATTCTCCCCACTTGGTGTAATTTTAATTTGTTTCCGTTTGATATTTGATATGATAATGGAAAGCGCCAAGCAGCAGCAGCATTTGTTCTTTGCGCACTTTTGGCCACTTCCCTTCCCTCCAGTCCAGTCCAGCACTCCAGCGCCTCCTCCAGCCGTCCAGCGGCGCGGCGCGACGATTCTTCCTCTCCCCGGTCGGAAGCCCGCACACGCCGCCGCCACCGTCCGGCCGCCGCCGCCCCAGCTGGACGGACCCAGGTGAGACGACCCTCCGCCAGTCGTCCGCGCGCCCCTTTCCATTGAACCCCCGTTTGTCATGTACTCCGTACTTGTGCGGAACTGCGGATGCGCGCGGCTGTTTGATTTCTTCCTTCCTTTCTTCCCATCGTTGACTTGGATCCTCGCGCTCAACCAACGCATTGCGCGATCTCGCCTGCGCCCGTCAATCTGGCCCGTACCGCCGCCCAGATTCGACCGCGCGCCGCCGCCGCCGCCGCACAAAAGCCAACGCTTGCGCAGCCGCCATTAGATGGGGGGTGGTGGGGTGGAGATAGATGCTTAGCAGCGAGAAACGTGAAACAGGAAATGGCCGTGTTCGTGGTTCTGTGAACGTCGTTCTAGGAACATTCATGTTTCCAATATTCTGAAGAACAATTTACGTTGCCATAGTACAAAAACATTATAAATTATCTCCACGTTCCCGGTTCCCTCCCATGAACATGGCTGCTATGGACAGATGCATAGAGTTTCCTATGTCTACTCCATATATATTGCATACCCAGCAGTCAGCAATGCTTATCTCCTCGCCTTCCTCATCAGTAGAGTAGCGCTCGGACAGTAGCACGTGTGGATATGGCTGGCTCTGCCTGTCAATAACAAATGTTGGTACTGACGTACAGTTGCTTCTAACGAGTATATAACTTTTAAGATAAGATTTGAGTCAAACATTAGAAATATAAATCATGAATAACTTTTAAGTTGTTGAATTTGGAAATGTGGCAACTATATAAATAAATTCATCTTGAAAAGTGCTTTCATAAAAATATACATATACCATTTTTTAATAAATATTTTTACAAAAATTAGTAGTCAAAGTTATATTCTGGAGACCGTATCGGTGTTCAAAACGACATTCTGACATTCTTTACGAGTATGAAGTAGTATATATCAAGGTGGGAGGAGATACTACCACTACCTGTCGATGCAGCCATCCTTCACTTCTTCTTTTTGAAGCAAGACAAGACTTTATCAGTTGTTGACCAAATGGCAGCTGAAGAATAAGGAGCACATTGTTTTGTTTGCCGTGTTTGTGCAGGAAAGTGTACAGTCAAAAGCACTTCTTCTTCTTATCCTTGCTGTTTTACAGCTGAGTTGTGCCGGTCTACCAGATGGATAGGCTCGGCGGTTCTGCTCGCCTCGTGCTCGTTTCCGATCTTGACCAGACGATGGTGCGTGTTTCAGCACTGAATCAGTATGAGCTGAATCATACTTTTCAGCTGTGTACCTGATCATCAGCTCTCAAACTTACGGATCATTTATTTGCTCGCAGATTGATCATCAGGATCGAGAGAACCTGTCCTTGCTTAGGTTCGAAGCGCTGTGGGAGGCCGAGTTCTCCCAAGATTCTCTGCTGGTCTTCTCGACTGGAAGAACGCCAATCAGTTACAAGGGCTTGCGTAAAGATAAGCCTCTGATCACGCCGGACATCACTATCATGTCTGTGGGAACCGTGATAGCATACGGTGAAGAGATGATCCGTGATGTTGGTTGGGAGGAGTATCTGAACAACAATTGGGACAGGACTATTGTCGTTGAGGAGACATCTAGGTTCCCTCAGCTAAAGCCTCAGGCATGTCCGGTTGCTTTTGCTACGACGATTTCTTTTTGCTGGTTATTAGTCACATTTTGATGCCTGAACTAGAACTGTGTATTTACTTTTTTATTGTATGGATGTGGATGCAGCCAGAGAGGAATCAGGGTCCCCATAAGGTTAGTTTCTTTGTCGACAAACAGGGTGCTCAAGAAGTAATGGACTATCTCCCACAGAAGTTGGAGAAACGCGGGGTAATGCACATGCATGCCTTCTAGATTTCTCATTCAGTTCTCCACATTTTTTTAATGCTGGAGCAGCAGTTATTGGAATTTTTTGTTCTAACTTTCTGCTTCCTTAACTGTGATTAGCTAGATGTGAAAATAGTCTACAGCAGCGGTGAGGCCCTTGATGTTCTACCACGAGGTGCAGGCAAGGGCCAGGCCCTTATGTACTTGTTAAATAAGCTCAATTCATACGAGAAACCGCCAAAGAATACTCTTGTTTGTGGTGACTCTGGAAATGATGCCGAACTATTCAGTGTCCCATCTGTATATGGAGTCATGGTCAGTGATTTAGTGCACAAGGAGTCCCTTGAAACTGTCAACTAAAGTTCGTTGGTGACAATGGCTACTCTGATAAGCTTACCAAAGGGTTTTCGTATCATGTTCAGGTCTGCAATGCCCAAGAGGAGCTGCTTCTGTGGTATGAAGAAAATGCAAAGGATAATCCTAATATAATTCATGCAACTGAGAGATGTGCTGCCGGTATCATGCAAGCTATTGGACACTTCAAACTAGGACCGAATGTTTCTGCAAGAGATCTTGAGTTCCCTTATCTAAAGGCAGACACCGCTAAGCCTGCGGATGTGGTGGTGAAATTCTATGTTCTCTATGAGAAGTGGCGGAGAGGTGACCTTCCAAATTCTTCATCAGTTATGCAGTACTTGAAAAGCATTACTGTAAGTACTTCCTCTTTTCAGTTCTCAGAGTAACTTGGTTTTTGTTTGTAAATGTCCACTATTTTTTGTCATGATCACTTGCATACAGTGGGCAATGCAGAAAGTAATTATACATTTCAAAGCTCCATTTATCTTTTTTTTCTCTCTTCATAAGTTATTCGGGATCAAATCATATAACTAGTATTTTGTCTGAGAAAATACACATTTTGCTGCCTTAAATGGTTAAATTTGATTCTTTGAAGTTTCTTTAACATCATTTTTTTTTATTTTGTAGCATTTCAATGGTACAATTATTCATCCTTCTGGATCGGAACGTTCTCTTCACGCATCTATTGATGCTCTAAGTTCTTGCTATGGGGACAAACAAGGCAACAAGTTCCGGGTATGGGTGGACAGACTAGTTACATCGCCAATTGGTACAAGTAACTGGTTGGTGAGGTTTGATAACTGGGAAATGGAAGGTCCGCCCTTAGTCCTTCACATGATAAACTGATTATGGCTCTTAATCCATGCCAGTAGTTGCCACTTCTTTCATGTAGACTCATGACATGCTTTATACTTAAATTTATCATACCGTGTCTCTATTTTCCTTCTTGTTTCCTTTGATCCTTGGATACTCTGCGCTTCGGTATTTCGTTTTTTTTTTCAAGCTCCACTGTTAACGCTCCTGCTATTCTCAGGTGGTGTCCGGTATTGCTGCCGTACTACTCTTCTGCTGAATGTCAAGGTAAATTCTCTCGTTCTGCGAGAATCATTAGCTGTCTGCTGTCCTGCTGTTGCTTAATTTCGTGCACCTGTATATATAATTTTATGTTTTAACTATTTCTACCTGCTTCAACTCAGCCTGAGACTCCAGAGGGCCTGGAACTGACACACATCCACAAGACCTGGGTTGAAGGACACTCTGCAGGGAGCGAGCACATGTTCATCTTGTAGGTTAATTAGTCACTTGCGAAGCGACAGATAGTCATAACACATTTTGCTCACGTCCAGATAGAATCAAAATGTACTTCCAGACCGGCTCGATGCTCGGTAACTTCATGTACAAGAAAAGATGTTCCATGATCCCTTCTCATGAATTCCATGAGATCCATAAATTAGCTGAAGCTCTTGCCTCAAAAATTGTCTGTGGATTTTCACATGATTCAGTAATATGACCTCTTGCCTCTGTTGCTGAGTCCTTATGGACAATTAACTATGATACCTGGAAAAGAAAGAAGAAGAGCTGTGTGCAAATTCTCCTAACCTGATCCATGGTCATTCTCAGAAGTCGCAGCTTGATTTCATCTGCAACTCTTATCAGCATTGACCATGTACCCAAATTACTGCAGGCGCAATCGCTGTCGATGGTGGCCGGAATTCCTCCAGGCACAATCCATATTCACCTTTTCTTCTTTATTTTTAACATAAAACAAGACCTGACCACTGGTTGACCAAAGGGCAGGTGAAGAATACACGAGGAGCACATTTCTGTTGTTTGCCATGTTTGTTCTGGGAACCGAACAGCAGAAGCACCCAACTTTCCCTGCCAGCAATCTTCGCAAGAGCTTCAATGGAGAAGCTCGACACTTCAGCCCGCCTTATGATCGTCTCGGATCTTGACCAGACCATGGTGCGCAAACCTTCTATTTCTGATAAATCCAGATTCAGGAGCTGACCCGTGCTGTGTTCTTCAATGTTTTGGATCATTTACATGCAGGTTGATCGTGATGATCCAGAAAACCTGTCCTTGCTGAGGTTCGAGGCGCTCTGGGAGGCCGAGTTCTCCCATGATTCTCTTCTCATCTTCTCGACTGGGAGATCGCCAATCAGCTACGATAATTTGAGGAAAAACAAGCCTCTGATCACTCCGGACATTACCATCATGTCTGTGGGGACTGTGATAGCTTATGGCACCGACATGGTTCACGACGCTGACTGGGAGGAGCATTTGAGCAGCAACTGGGACCGAGATATCGTCGTCGAGGAGGCGGCAAAGTTCCCTCAGCTCAAGCTTGAGGCAGGTTTCAATCTAGTTGCATTGCATGCATGATCACCTTTGCTTTTTGTTTTGTGCTTGATGCTGAGCTGAATCCTCTGTACGGATACAGCCAGAGAAGGATCAGGGTCCCCATAAGGTCACCTTTGTGGTTGACAAGCAAAGTGCTCAGGAAGTAATGCATGCTCTCCCTCACAAGTTGAAGAAACGTGGGGTAAGATCAATCAATTTTCTTATATTAATACTACTGAGGCATTCTCCAGTAGAGATTTGTTTTGAGTTTTCAGCTTCTTTTTTCTGTGTTACAGATACATGTAAAAATAATCTTCAGCTACGGTGTGCTTATTGATGTGGTACCACAAGGTGCAGGAAAGGGGCAGGCTCTTCAGTATTTGCTGAACAAGTTCACTTCACAGGGGAGAGCACCGAGCAATATTCTTGTTTGTGGCGACTCAGGAAATGACGCAGAATTATTCAGTGTCCCATCAGTCCATGGCGTCATGGTCAGTAATTCACTGCACAAGGGCTACTCCCTTAAACACTCCAATAAAGTTCATTAGTGATGATGTTGCAATCACCCTTTTAAAACCATGTTCAGGTCAGTAATGCCCAAGAGGAGCTTCTTCAATGGCGCGAAGAAAATGCCATGTCTAATCCCAAGATAATTCATTCCACTAAGAGATGTGCAGCCGGTATCATGCAAGCTATTGGACACTTCAAACTAGGACCCAATGTTTCTCCAAGGGATCTTGAACTCCCTCACCCAAAGCTAGGCGTCATCAAGCCTGCAGATGTGGTGGTGAAGTTCTACGTTATCTACGAGAAGTGGCGGAGGGGTGAAGTTGAAAAGTCATCATCGATAATACAGTACTTGAAAAGCATTGCTGTAAGTACACACCTTGTTTAATTTCTTAGAGTAACCTGGTTTTTAAGTTCACTGGCATCATTCTTTTCATATCTGAAATCTCTTTATGAAGTAGACAATTCAAGTTGGAGTGTGCAGAAGTTAACTATACCTGATCATATTGTACTAGTAATTCGTTCTGACAAAATTTACCTTTTTCCTGCCTCATATCTGTATATATTTCTCTCATAGTGTCTTACAAGTAATACCTGATCGATTTGTACTAGTAATTTGTTGTCTGACAAAATGTGCATTTTCCCGCCTCTCATCGTTTCTTGTTCTTTCTTTAAAGTTGAAGCTGATGGTTTTCTCCTTCTTTTTTAGCATTTGAATGGAACAATTATTCGTCCTTGTGGATTGGAGCATTCACTTCATGCATCCATTGATGCACTGCGTTCTTGCTATGGTGACAAAAAAGGCAAGAAGTTTCGGGCATGGGTGGACAGACTTGTTACATCACAGATGGGTACAATTAACTGGCTGGTTAAGTTTGACTACTGGGAAATGGAATGTATGTCCCCATGCACAGCTCTTCTCATGCTTGAACTGATTTTTGGTAGAGTTTCAATAGTTTTGTACTTTTGAAATCTACTACGGAGTATTTTATTTGTTATCTTCAGCTTCAGTGGTTAATATTCCTTCTAATTTCAGGTGATGCTCGGCATTGCTGCCGCACAACTCTTCTTCTGAATCTGAAGGTAAATTCTCTCGATCCTACTGTAATCCTTCACAGTCCTGCAGTTACATGCGTTTGTGTTCATCTAAAAAAATTCACATAGCTTATGCTGTTACTATCTGCTTCAACTGACAGTCTGAGACTCCAGAGGGATTGGAGCTGGTACATATCCAGAAGACCTGGCTTGATGGACACTCTGCAGCAAGTGGGCACACGTTCATGTTATAGATCACATGGCAATGCACTCTCACAGGAGAGGACTATAGGTGCTACCTGAAATTCCATATATCAAAAAAAAAGTTCAATGATTCTATCTCGTCAAGTTCATGAGACCCATAATAAATAATCTGAATACCTTGCCTCAAATGTTTGTATATATAGATTCTTACATCATTCAAACAATGTCGTGTCCTGCCACTGTTTATATACTATGAGAGCTGCAAAAGAAAGAAAATGACAAGAAATGTGAAGAATGGTGTTACTGCACAATAATATCTTTGACATCATTTAGGAGTAATCTTAATGTCCTTTTTTTTCTAAAAGTATATCCCCGTATATTATTTTGATTCGTGTAAAGTTAAAAACCAAACGGAAAAGCTAAGCTATTTAAATTTAGAAGTTAATACAAGAAAATGTCAATACTAATTAAATAGGATATTATGAATATAAGGCGCAAAATAAATAGTTTTGAAGGACACACTTGGCATACCTCGCACCACATAATAATCAGTTAAACTAATAGTAGAAGAATAGTAGAATTGATATATATTCTATATTATAACGGTGGACTAGACTAAAGGTGGAAAGTGGAGGATGCTTCTTCTCATGTCATAGAGGTGTGTGTGTGTAAAATAAAAGCCTAAAAGGATGTCATCCTCATCGTTGTACCGAATGCATGTGCCTGATTTCTTTTATTTGTCTTCATTGTTGTCTGAACATCTGGACAGTGCTGCGCTCTTCAATAACAATATATCCTGCAGGCTATAGTGGCACATTCATTATTGCCCTTGCATATTCTTTTTGCATTGTCTTTTGGTGCCGGGTTGCTTTCATGTGGCCTTAGTATATGGCCTTCCCCGCTTGAATGTTTTTATAATTTATAAGACCAAATACATGTTAGAGTCTTTTTATAATTTGATTAAATTGTGATCTTGTGGGAGTGTGTGTAAAAGGTGGTCATCGTCGTCGTACCGAATGCATATATATACACATGAAAAATATTGCGCTCTTCAATACTCTTGACTCATCCATAATTGCCCTTGCATGCATTGTCTTTCACGTGGCCATCTACTTTTTGGTCTTTCACATCCGAATGATCTTTTTTTTTTTTTTGCAAACGATAGGAGTTCTTAGGGTTGTTTAGTTTCCACTCCAAAAACTTTTCATGTATCACATTACATATATGGAGTATTAAATATACGCTAAAAATAATCAATTGTACAGATTGTGATAACTTTGTGAGATGATTTTTAAAGTCTAATTAGTCTGTGATTTGATAATGTCGTGATACAGTTAACATATGCTAATGACAGATTAATTAATCTTATAAATTCGTATCACACTGACAGAATATGTAATTTGTTACACCCAAAACTTTCACCCGCCAACTAAACACCCTACTAACATAGAAAAAGAGAGTTCAGAGTGCACGCAGCAGCCAGACTAGATAGCTAGCCACACAACAGATCGACGCCGGAATGATTACAGTTACAAAGATTCAATTATAAAAATATAGCCATCGTTGGCCACCACAGGTCCATGGCGCGGCGGAACGCCGGAATGACGACGGGGGTGATGCGGGCTGCGAAAACAGTAGTCAGCAATATTATTTAAAGGAAGCTGCGTCTCCGTGTCGGATTTGGACTGTAGCTCGAAGTTTCGTCTACGTATATCTCTATTCTCTATCTAGCTCTAGTGTAAAGCTTTTGGAATTGGACCTCATTAGTCGGTGTATTTTGATCTTTCTTATTAGAGAGTATTTTAAAAACTTACACCCAGAAAGTTTACAGTTTTGGAGGCATGTCTTGGCTGATGTGTAAAGCCCAAAGCTAGCAGCAATGCCATTTAACTTGGCGTGCCTTAGTAATTAAAGAAAAACAACTTTTCTCTAAGACTACCCGCACTCTTCAACCTCTATATTCATCCTCTAAAAAGAATATTTCATCTTATTCATCACAAAATATACAGTTTTCCCGCACTCATCCATACTCTATCACATCCTCTATACCAACTATACCATATATTTTATTCAATCATCTCAACTACCATCTCCTCTCTCTCCTCACTTTTTTTCCCCTCCTCTCCTTCTCCGCCCGACACTCATCTTCTTCTCCGCCCGGCACTCCCTTCGCAGCGAGCAAGAGCGCCCCCCTCCTCTTCCTCCTCCACGCGGGCGCGGATCCGGGCGGCCTCCATGGCGAGCTCGCCCTCCATGGCCGGATCCACGCAGGAGCTCGCCATGGCCGCGGGCGAGCGCCTCCCCCTCCCTCCGCCTCCTTCACGCGCACCGAATCCGGGCGGCCTCCATGGCGAGCGCGCGGCCAAATCCGGCCCCGACGCGGCCACGGCGAGGCGGCCAGGCCACGACGCGGCGGGCGGGATGCGGAGGCGGCGACCGGGATGCGGAGGTGGCGACCGACGAGCAGCAGGCGGAGCTCGGCGAGGCGGCCGGCGAGCAGCAGGCGGAGCTCGGCGAGGCAGCGGCCAGCGAGCAGCAGGCGGAGCTCGGCAAGGCGGCGGCCGGCGAGCAGCAGGCGGAGCTCGGCGAGCGCCTCCTCTTCTTCCTCCCTGTTCTCTCTCCCCTTCCTTCTCGTGGCGGGAGCTCCTGCCCGCAGGCCCCACGCCCTGTAGCGGGCTCCCTCTACCCCGCCATTTTTACCGTTCCCCCGAGCGTAGCGCACGGGGTAGCGGCTCCCACTGCGGCGTTTTTCAGACGCTAAACGCTGGCGTGGCGTTTACCGTCTCCGTTTACCGAGCCCGGTGCGGGTAGTCTAAGTTGGTTAGAAGGAATATAATTATAGCTTTTCCTGATTCTTGGACCGACCATAGGGTAGGCTTAGAACTAACCATATGCATTTAATCAAATTGATCTAGGTTTTCAAAGAAACTATATAATATATTCTAAAATTGAGCCAAGGGAAATGATGAATCAAAACTTGCAGATGAAAACTTGTAATATATAAATGCTCACGGGAATGCACGGGCTTGATAATTGATATATTTGACGCAATATGATTCATTAATTAATTTCAACTATGGTCTTATTAAACAATTTCGCCCTAGCTTGTTTACTCTGCACGCTCTGCCACTACCTCTAGGGCGGTAATGTCATCATAATGTCCTCCATAGCGTCCAACGGATGACTGGAGCCACAACCCTAGGAGGTGTTGTGCTATGCATGAGGGTGGCAATCGATGGAGGAGCGCTAGGTGGCTAACTTGCGTGTATTCATCGTTAGGGGTAGAGAGGACACCAAAATGGGAAACGAGGAATCGTTTGTGTGGATCTCCATTATATCGAGTAGGTTGCCATGAGAGCATGAATGATGTATCATAGTGTGGGGCGTGCGGAGGAGATGGGGCTAGGTATGGTTCAGAAGTCTGAGGTTGCACTTGAGGAGGCGATGAGGTTGAGTAGGTTAATAAAAGTGGTGGCAAAGGCTAGGGGGTTGATTAGCAAGGGGCCTTGGAGGGACAACAACATGTGGTGTAGCCAAAGATAAAGCTGATATGAGATGGTAGAAGGGGCGGTAATGATATCATTAGGCTCGAGAGAGTTGGGGCACATCATGTTGATTAGCAGAGGACATGTTGATTTGTGGCAGGGAAGCAAAAGGGGAGAGGGGGCGAAGGCGCGATTATTAGATGGAAAAGATCCACACATTTTCTTTGTTTTGAGCAGGTTATCTGCATAGAGGAGGGTTGTCGCGTCTGAGGGGAGTTGTCTGTCACTTAGGGTTGTCCACATGCAGGTGGCTGTCACATCTTAGGGGAGTTGTCTCTCAGCGAGGTACCATTATAGCTAAGACTAGTAGTAACTCTCAAGGGCTCCTGGTCGGTAGTTAGGTGGGCATTGAAGTCATTGTTACTTTGCAGCTTCCTGACACATTGTGCATGGAGGCATATAGAAGCATCTAGACTGTTACTTGCAACATTGGCGTGGAGCACACAATGTTGAGGCAATTGGAAAACATGACTAATAGAGCTATAAGATTGGAAGTCTCGAAGGAGATCATGAAATGCCACACCTGATCTGGCAGCTTCGATGACCTTGACATATTTGGTAGTGACAAGTGGCTCGAGGCAAGGCTCGACAAAGCCACTAGGGGATAGTGTGTTGTTGATGGCAAGACAATGTGGCCGCGATGTGCAACATGGGTAGAAGCTCGCCGGCAGACTAGGCAGTGGTGGTGCGGTAGCAAAGACGTAAAGGTGGCGAAACCAATCCCAGCTAGCCCCACCAAAATCCTTACCCAAACCTCACGTTGACTGAAAACACATCCTAGAACTAGAATGAGATGATCCATTCCATGGTTTCAGAGTTTTGATCATGGAACACGCAGACGTCAACATTGTAAATGGGACATGTTTTTATGACAGGAGGGAATACTCCATACTACTTACTCGCTCTATCTCAAATTATAAGTCGCTTTACTATGTATCTAGATACATATAATAAAATCAATATACTAAAAAATTCAAAACGAATTATAATTTGGAATAGAGGGAGTACTTATAGACTATTTCCAACAACCGTTACCTAAAATACAAGACTCATTCGACGTTTGGGTAGCGCTACAAGCAAAGAGTTTAATATCTGTTTTTAGCCTTCTCCAACAACAGGATCTAAAAAGAACCCTTTCTATAAAATAAGTCTTGAGGAGAGAAGATTATTATTTTTGGGTTATGTCTCCCTGCTACCTAAAATAGGTATGTTGTATATAGGTCCTTTGTTGAAGGCTATATGTATTATGTTAGATACCCAGCCTAAACCAGTGCATGGCATTGACCAGAGGGGTCGCGGCACCCCAAAAATTGAAGGGACCTGAATGTGGATCCGGTTTTGAGTTCCATTTATGTTTAAGTGCGTCTCACACATGAACTGTCCTGAACATGTGCTAGGAACAGAATTTTTTAGGCTTCACGAAATTCAGTCAGAACAGAATGGAACAAAATTTAAGTTGCACTTACGGGAAACATGCATTGGATTCTTGAAGAGAACTCGATCATGTACACGCACAAAGTTTGCAAAAGCATTCTGGGTCTGAGACAAGATGATGTCAGATGCCTGACGTCATGAAATGGCACGCAGCGCACCCCGACCCCATCTTCTTCTACATCTCTACGAACTCTACATCATCTACCTAGCTACCTGGCCGGGGATGCCCCGTCCATGGCGGGCGGCGGGCCGGGGGCCGGCGGCTACTACACTGCTGCCGTACCAGTCATGAGTTCATGGGCGAGCTAGTATCCATGCGCAATGCAAGCCTCCCAGAAGAGCCTGTTGCTCTCGGCCGTATGGCCGCGTGGTCCGGCCACAACAGCCGCCGCGCCGCCCTCCGCCGCCACCGCTGCCTGCGGCCGCGCGCAGCGCCCACCCGCACCGGCACCGGCCGCAGCGTCGTCCTGGACCATCCGACGACGGCGCCACCAGGGGACGGACATCCTGCTGTCGACTTCGCTCTCGTCACCCTCTACGTCCACGGCCAGGTCGTCGTCGCCGTCGACGCTAGCGGCAGGGGTGCGATTGCTACCGCCACCGCCGGCGCCGGTGCAGGACTCGGCGTCGTCGTCCTCGGCGCCGTAGCCAGCTGCCGCCGCCACCGAGGAACGGTCCCCTACCGTGAGTCCCGACACGGGGACGGGGGTGTCGGACTCCGAGTCGCCAGTGGCTTCTTGCGGCCCCGCGGCGCGCGCGGGTGGCGCCGGCGCTGGAGCCTGCGGAGAAGCAAGCTCCGGCGGGTTGGGTTTGGGTATGGGCTGGTGTGTGCAGGCGTCCATGGCGGAACGCCGGAATGACGACGGGGGCGGTGCGGCTATGAAAACAGTGGTCAGCAATATTTAAAGGAAGCTGCTTGGATCTCCCTGTCCCTGGTCGGTTTTGGACCGTAGCTCGAAGTTTCGTCTGTGGGTATCTCTGTTCTCTCTATCTATATATAGCATCTCTAATAAAGCTTTAATATGACTAGTCCTGTATTAGATAGAGATTATTAGAGAGTGTATTTTCAATTTTCTCTCCAAAAAGTTTACCGGTTTCGGAGGCATGTGTCGGCTGATGTGTAAAGCTAAGCCTAAAAAAAGTCATTTAACTTTGCGTGCATTATTTAGTATGTAGTACGTACTTACAATAATATAATGATGGATAGTGTATGCGTGTGCCTCATTACATACGGAGTACATGTATACATGTTTTGGGGGGGGGGGGGTTAGAAGCATTATAATTATTGCTTTTCATGAGTCAGATACTCACAGGGTAGGCTTAAAACCATGCAGTTAATCAAACTGATCTAGGTTTTCAAGGAAATTATATGTATATATTCTATACTTGAGCCAAGCAAGGCAGCTGATGAATCAAAACTTGCAAATGAAAACTTGTAACAAATGGCCACTGGAATTTATTAGGAGGCTAGGGTGGGTTCCTTGAAGGAGCATTGAGGAAGACCTAGTCTAGCTATATCTTCCCACAACACTCCATATATATCAGCATCACACTATCTAGGCATAAAGGAGGCAATCAGATGGACCGAGTAGGGGGGCAGAAGGGGACATCGAAATGGCAAATGAGGAACTGTTGTTGTGGATCTTCTCCGATCCATATCAGGTAGGTTGGCATGAGTGCATGAATGATGTATCGTAGTGTAGGGCACGAGGAGGAGACGGAGCTAGTGAGCGTGGTTTAGAAGTGTGTGGTTGCACTCGACGAGCTGATAATAATAAGATTTAGTAGGTTAAAGAAGTTGGTAAAGCCTAGACGTGTGTGAAAACCAGGAAACAGGCCGGGTAGAACAAAGGTGAAAGGGGGTAGTGAGGAGGTGTTCATGCTGCGATAGCAACCATCAAGGCTAGAACTAGGTGGGACAACAACATGTGGTTTAGCTAGAGAAAAAGATGATTGGAGGAAAGGAGTGATAGGATGGGCAGTAATGATGTCATTAGGCACGAGAGAGGAGTTGGGGCACATCACGGGATGGTGTGTCTATACTCGAGGACATATCGATTGTGGCACGTGGAGCAAAAGGGGAGAAGGGCAGAGGCGTTTGTCGTTCGATGGAAATTATACACACATATATTCTTTGTTTCGAGTAGGTTGTCTGCATGGAGGGGACTTGTCTGCCATCGAGGGTTGTCGACATGCATGTATAGGGGACTGTCACATCTTAGGGGAGTTGTCTCTTAGCGAGACACTGTTGTAGCTACGACTAATAGTAACTCTCAAGGGCTCCCGGTTGGCAGTTAAGGTAGGCATTGACGTCACCGTTACTTTGTAGCTAGCTTCTCGACAACAACCATGAGCGCATTGTGCATCGAGGCATATAGAAGGAGCTAGACTGTTACTTGCAACATTGGCGCGGAGCACACAATTGTGAGGCGACTAGGAAACATGACTTGCGGAAGCGGTGTTATTGAAGTCTTGAAGGAGATCTTGAAAGGTCACACCCGATCTAACAACTATAACAACTTTGACAATTTTGATGACTACAAGTGGCACAAGGCAAGCTGGCTCGACAAGCCACCAGGAGGGAGGTTAGCATGGAGCTCCATTGGTAGAAATAAGCTCGGTAGGCTAGGCACGCAGTGGAGGTGCAGCGGCAAAGGTGTAAAGGTGGTGGCGAGCAATGGCTTCCACCGTGGGCCGAGGGGTTAAACTTATTGTTGCCATTTCCATCCACAATAACCCAAATAAAAATCACAAAAAAGGGGAGGAGGGAATTTGACGTGAATCAGAAAAAAAAATATACTTAAAATAAAAAAACAAATGAGATAAGGAACGCTTTTGTGTGTGTGTGTTCACGTCTTGAGCACCCATACTTAAAGTAGAGTTTTGTTATCATTTGACAAGTGTAATGGGTCGTTTTTTTTAAAAAAGAAAAATGAACAAACGATCGATATCTGCAGTGACTAGGTAGCGACTTTGTTGCAAAAGGTATATGTTCTGTGTATGAAAAAGAAGCCGAACCGCAGTTACATGAAAAAAGCAGGCTTCGTCTTGGAGTGTTGTGTGTGCCATGGCAAATTAAAAGTCGCACTGCTACTGCTACTCAACAAGTCTCGCTCGTTGGAGCAAAAAAGTGGACCATCTAGAGGCATACATACATATATAGTACGTTTGTCCGGCCGGCACTGCTTTGGTGCTTTATTATGTGATGACGACGAACAAGCATACATACACCTCGGTCCTTTTTGACCTGCTATACGTTACCTCGGTCTAAGAGAAGCGTACGGTTTCGTCCACGCATTTTCTGCATCATCGATGACCTCCTTTTCGATCGATGATGGCTTATTACTTCTAGAGAACCATGCATGCATGCATCTCGATCAGATGTGGACGCTTGCTTGCACTTGAGAAATTTGCATGCGTGCAGGCAGCCATCTATCTAGATCGAAAAAGAAAGGCATATCAGATATATATATGATACACACACACGACAGCTACACTCTTTCTCTGTTGAAAGAAAAGAAAAGGAAAAGATTGTGCGGTGAATACACTGTGCTACGCACTCTTACTGTGGCTCTGTTTGGCGGAGCTCATAGAGCTGATTTTCTGGTAAATCTCACCAGCAAGAGCTGTGCCAAACGGTTTTTTTTTAGAGAAGAGTGATTCTATGAAGTGATTCTCTGAAATAAACTAAGAGGCTGAAAGCTAGAAAAAAATATTATCTCTTGATTTTGTGAAGTGATTCTCTATCCTGATTTTAATAGTTTATGTTAAAGAATTGAATAGAATTACTTTTAATTATAGAATCACTGGTCTTGGAGAATCGGCTTTGATAGAGAATTCTATAAAGAATTAAAATCAGACGCTCTACCAAAGAGACCCTACAGGTCTAGTCCAAACGCAACTACGCATGCAAGCAAGCGCCAAAAACCAAAAAGGGGTTGGGTCGGTGGCGCTCTTCTAGAAGCCTGACGCGGTCAGAGAGAGAGAGAGTGATCTAGAGAGTTGCGGCGGCGATCGAGCAGCAATCCCATCAGAGAGCCAGTGCTGTCTGTCTCTGTCTCTATCTATCTCACTGTATGACTGCATGATCCAAGCAGAAGCAGAAGCAGAAGCAGAAGCAGAAGCAGAGTATCATCATCCATCGGCCGGCGCGGCGGGCGGCCGGTCACTCACCCCACGCGAACCAGCCGCGGCGCTGCACGAGCACGATGGAAACGTGTGCTAGCTGTAGCTGGTGCGGCCCACCGGAATATTATTTTATAATAAAAAAGAAAAAAAAAAGAGAGAGACAAGTCTGTGGGCCGCTCCTGCCTGCGGCAGCGGCGCCCCACCGTCTCATCCGTCTCACGAAACGGCCGCCGCCTTCCCTCCGACGAGTAGATGTAGTAGCGAGCACCGAGCAGGGCCGGCCAGGCGTCTCCCGTCCCAAGTCCCATCCCATCCCATCCCATCCTTGGCACGGGCACAAGTCGGCCGGATACACTTTCCTTTTTCCTGTGTGTTAATAAGTAGTACTCCTATGGTGGCAGAGTATACTTGTGTACTCCTATGCAGTAGAGTAGTATTTACTTGTTGCCTGCCCTCCTTATATTCCGTGGCAAATGCGGTCTGTTCCTCTAGGTTCGTTACGTTGACCTGTGGCTGCGAGAAAAAGCTACTATGACATGCAAGGTATGAAAAAGTTGTTGTGGGTTGTGACCTAACAAATATAAAAAAAAGATCTTCTATCTTTATTTTTACTAAGACAATTATAAAAAAAGTTTTTTATTTCACCTATTTTAAAAAACAGAAAGCCAAAATCAATTAAGGTCAAAACAGCTTAAAAAAAATATACTACAAAAAATATGCGCTTCTAAAAAAAATCGCCTCCAGCAACAACCTCTTTGTTGATTGAGCTTTTAGCTTTTGGGACCAAAAGCCCAACCAAACGGTCCCTAAGTAAATTTTTAGATCCAATATACCTCTCACGATGGTTAACGTGCGTGTTTTCAAGCACAAAAAAATTGCGAGTTATAAGTCGATCGAGCGTCAGTTACCTGAATATTTTAGGCTCTCTTCGACATGACTTGTTGCAGCTATGCCTGATTTATACGGCTAATTTGTTATGAGAGAAAAGAAATATTATACCCTATAGCTCAAAAGTATATAGACACACACTATACGTACGTGTGCAATTAGCAAAGACTACAAGAACTACACTATTCCACTACACTGAATATGAGATCTGCTCCGGCACTCCTCCTCTTTCAGAGAAATTGCACGCATCTCAAAGCTCCTAGCTAATTGATTTTTTATTAATTGCTTCTTTTTTTTCCACCTGTGTCACACATGGGCCTAAGCCTTGGACCGTCCAATCCAGCCCATGCCTAGCTCGAACCCAAGCCGAACTAGCTCATCCCTCTCGATCGTTAATATACTTTGACATGCGCCTTGATGGGCTGCTTCAGGGACCTAGCTAGAGGTGGGGCGGGAGGGGCTCGAGCCCCCCCTACCGCTACCGAGTACATGAAATCCCTATAGTATTCTGTTGAAATTTTAGTCATAGATATATAAGGTAGGAGGGACTGAGATTGTAGATGTACAAGGTAGGAGGGGCTAGAATTTATTGGGAGTACAAAATGTTATCTTTTGTTAATTAGACAAGTAATCCAGTAGACACCAAGAATTATTATTCAGCTAAGGCACAAGACACAATCCTAACTTTTCAGTTCCTAGCCCACCGCCCCAACTCATCCCTATTAGTGTTCTTCTCTGCACCCTTACTCATCCCTATAGAGTGTTCCTGCCCATTCACGTGGTGTTCTTCCCTGCGGCCTAACTCGTCTCTCTAGAGTGTTCCTTCCCGTTCACATGGCGTCATGCAATTCCTAGTGAGCAACGGACGCGACTACGCCGTAACACAACCAACGGGTCAATGACTCCTGGGTGCGGTTGTGCGGGGGCAAGCCAGCGGGGCCACGATCGGCGACCAGCGAGCAGCCATGCCTATTCGCAAAGCTGAGTGACGCGGCAAGCTGTGAGCGTGTAGCCAGGTGTGGCAGCCAGCGGATGAGTAGCCTGGCATAGCGGGCAGGCTGGCAAGCGAGCATTGGCGGCAGGACCGACAATCAAAGAGCTAGGTGCAGCGCTAGTGGACGAGGACACGCCACAGTCTGCAACAGGCTCCAGGTATCTAGAGAGCAGGCGACTTTTTTTTTTGTAAATTTCAGCATCAACTTTCGTTCAGCCCCTCCTAAATTTTTTTCCTGGCTTCGTCCCTGGGCTGCTTAATTTATTTTCCGGCAGGAAGCAGCCGCGGACTTGCTTGCTCGCGCGAAATGGAACGACGCCGTCCGACCTCCTCCCTCCGGGAATCGAACAGCATCCCCTTGTCGAGGGAAGGGGTCAAGGGGATGGTGGAGGTGCTGTCATGCGCTCGTTACTACGGAGGAGTTGCTAACACACCAGGAAAATAATCCTCCGATGGATGAGCTATCACGGAGCCTCGCGGCCTCGCGGGCGCATCTCCCCTCGCCGGCTCACATGGGAATGGCAGAGAGAGATGAACGGAATCCTCTTTTTTTTTTTTTTTTGGATTGAACTAGATAGATCGAGATGAACGGAATCTGACGGAAGGGGGTTTGAGGAGAGGTGAGTTCGGCTTGGATGCTGGGTTTGGCAGGCAAGCCCATACGGGGATTTGAAACCACCATCACCTCCCTCCATTCTACTCCTCCGCCCCCCACCAAGTACAATAATTATATCTAGATTTTAGATAAGTCAAACTTCTTTAAGTTCAGCAAGTTTTACTTTTTAAAAATCATATCTCAAATTAGTTTTTTTTATGAAAATATATTCCATAACCAGTCTAATAAAATTTATCCAGTACCATAACTGTCTGTATATATTTTTATACAAATTTGATCAAATTTAAAATTGTTTAACTAAGCAATAAATGAAAACTGCATTGGTTTTAGGACAGATATGGAGTATTCGTCCAATCATGTAATAAATTATTTAATGTATTGAAGCCTGCTCACCTTTTGTTTAGTGCGTTCTAGTACGTTATTTTGCAGCAACAGTATCACGTGCAGCAAACGGTGCAACCGAGTACGTACTATATGATGGAAATATTTTGGCCCCCACCGGATTGTTTTCCAGGATTTTACTTGTTTTGTTTTCACAAGCATTTTGCATTTCCACCCCACCCCACCCTGGTCAGCCGTCAGATCTGACGGCTCAACGTCCACCACCTCGCATCAGACGGCCAGTCAAGCTCCTGCTTCCTCACCCCGTTGCCTCGCCGCCTCGCCTTCCAGACGCTCCCAGAGCCGCCGGCGGCAGCGGCGGCCAGCCAGAGACGTGTGGGCTCTCCGGGGCCTCCTCCGGGCAGCCTCGCCGTCGTTCCTCTGCAGGTGCGCCCTGCCCCCCATCCCTCCCCTCCGGCCCTCCTTCGACATGGCCGCAGAGATATCTGACGCGTATTTCTGCGGGTTCATCACCTATACAAATACAATACACACAGAATGTTTTTTTTTCCTTCAAACCAACAGGGCTTCGAAACGACCGCTAGGGTCCGGGGATATGAGCGAGCATCGGTTCACATATTTACTGTTTGACTGGTTGTTTTTGGTTGTTTTAATAATGTTCGGTGAGAGAGTACGGCTTATCGAACTGAACCAATTGAATATGCAAGCAAAGTTTATAGATGGTCACTACAATTTGAATTTTAAAGGCAATCCGTGATCCTTTTATCATCCATTCGTTCTTGTTTAGGGGAGCCTTTCAGCATTGCTGAGTTTGGAACATGCAATTTTTTTCCAGTTTTTTGTTCGTTTTTTTTTACACAAGCGAAACTATTTCATACAATTTTTTTCAACTCCCATGTGTGAGTTACAGACGGCAACCCGTAGTGTGAATGAACAACGGGCATGAAATATTTGCACAACCATTAGCGTCAGTTTCTCGTCAGTCTCTGATTGAACAATTCTCAAATGCACAACATAATTCCCGAGGGAAACAAATCGACATATAGTACATATTATTACAGTACATACTGCGGGGATAGTAGCACACATATTGCACAACAGGAAAAGGCAAGCTTCAATTCCACAACTTTCTGAACCAATGCCAAGCTCTGGTCCTTGCCTAAAATTTTGAATGGCGAAGAGAAAAGGTGCATCCATACCAGCGAGAGATCGGCAATCTTCATGAGCAATATTTTGTACAGATATTTCATGAGCGATGTCAATCATGCTAGAAAAATTCTTTTATACGGACATGAGCAATCTTTTGCCAGTTTGGATCACCGGCCTTTTGGCAGCTCTTCATGAATGACTCGTCACAGTAATGAAGTGCAAAAGAACGTAGAGATACGGGCAGAGTTGGAAGTGACCGGACATTTGGGCACCGCAGCAAAACCAATCGCTGTAGTTGTGGTAGGGTCCCCAAATTCTCTGGCAAGCTGCTCCACTTGCACCAACTAAAGTCAAGGCCTGTTAGAGAAGGAAATTGTTGCAGGATTTCTTCTTCCCTCAGCTCATCCGATTCCTCAATAGTAAGCCTCCGTAGGGATGATAAGCCTTCTCTTGACAGCAGCTGTGGCACAACAGGTATGTCATCAACGGTGATCCCAAAAAGATATTGCACCTTTTCGTCCTCCTGGAAGGTCATAATAAGGTTGGGACAATTCACGATGGTGAGGTTTTGCAGGCTGGTGAGGTAATTTAGGCCTTGCAAACAAGTAAATTGGATACAATCATCGATTCCAAGAGTCCGAAGCATAGATAGAGACATCATCACCTCACAAGGGATTGCTCTGAAAAATGGAAGACACCTTAAGGTCAACCAAGTTAGAGATGATGTAGAGCGTCTCCACCAGTTATGGAGGACGGTGTCAGTGATGGCACAATATGAGAGGATGAGGCAATCTAATGACGCAGGACAGAGAAATTGGGAGTAATCTTCCTCCGTTATCTGGCCTCGAATAAGCCTAGGAGAAAAACTAGCACATGTGCTTCCGAAAATGCTGCGCAAGATTGTGTCAAACCTTTCAGGCTGCTCTTCAGCGAACCGATGTATCTCCTCGGGATGCGCTGCAATCTGCAAGGATGGCTCGATTTGAGACACTCGTTCATTGAAAAATGACCTCATCAGCTTCACATCTTCCACACATGTCTCAACTAGGGCCTCACAGACCTGAATATCTAGGCTCTTCAGGCTATCTGGAAGTCTTGGTAACTTCTTTAGCTTGCGAAGATCAACAAGTCTAAGATTATCAAGGTGAACGAAAAGCTCACTGATATCAGGGAGACTTTCAAGGTTAACACAATGCTCGAGTTGTAGGCGTCGTAGGCTGCTAAACTTTTGTGCCAACCAGCTTGGGCACCTCCATCCGCTGTATCTATGTATTCCTAGTTCTGTCAGCTGTGACGGTGGGCAGAGGCCCTCAATTATCTCCACTTCGAGGTCTGGATGTTGACTAGACGGGTTCTGTGACCATGCAAGACTCAATGTTGTCAGGTACTTTTTGTCAGATAGCTTGGCTTCTAGTGCTCTCTCCTTGCTTTCCACATTTTCAAGACCACTGATTCTCAGGCTGCCACAAAGGTGATTTAGTCTCTCTAGCTGCTGCAACTCATATCCCTTCTCATTCCTCACTCCGAAGTCACTCAGTTCTCGAAGTGATTTCATCTCCCCAACCCCAGGAAAACATGAAACCTTAGAAAAAGAATATAAACGACGCTGGGAATTCTTGACATGTCTCAAGCTAATCAGGCTGCTCATGTTCTTCACGTTTGAGAATTCTAAAAGTCCATCCCGGAGCTCTAAGGTCTGCAAGTGATATAGTTTATCAAAATTTCTTGGCAAATGTATCTCACTGTACAGAGTGTTGGTGTAGCCATTGATGGTGAGACACCGTAGATGTTTTAAGTCACAAATACAGGCAGGGATCGTCACCATTTTGCCTTGTAGAGGCACTTGCAGCACACGCAGCTTCTTTAACTTCTTCAACATTTGCTCAATTTCTCTTATAGTTATCGTTGATCCTTCAATAAAACCATTATTAATGATTAGTGTGCGTAGATTTTTTAATTCGCAAATCTGTGCAGCAAACATCATTGGTTCATTCAACCTCACAGAAAGATGCCAGACATCAGGATTTAATTGTTTCATCTCACTGCCATCAACTCTGGTACAATCATTTCCGGCAACCATGGTAGCCAATTCATGTAGAAGATCATGTGTAGTAAACCACTCATCCTCACTGAAGCTACCTGAGTATTTTCTTGTCTGCAGAAATGAACATGACACCAGCTCATCAAAGTAGCCCTGCGCTCAACAGTGCCTGTACTTTTTATAAAGCCTTCTGCCATCCACAAGTCAACTAACTCAGCACGTTTAAACATATGTCCTTGGGAAAATATGCTACAGTATGCAAAGCATCGCCTAACATGCTCATCAAGGTACTGATAGCTCCACCATAGAGCTCCCATGGTATCTGTCAACAAGCCATGATCTTCAACTCTTCTCCAAATGATAGGTTGTAATTGTTTGCATAGTCGTGCTCCTACTACTCTTGCTGCTAATGGTGACCTCTTCAATTTTTTCGCAATACGTCTTCCAATTATTCTAAAAGTTTCTAATTCTTGGTCACCAAGGTTTGCGCCGTGTAGTGCATAACGCATAAAAAGGTCGAAAAAATCCATCTCGTTCAACTCAGGTATTTGCATAGGGCTATGGCAACCTAGATACTTAGCTGCATGGGCGAATCGAGTTGTGACCAGGACCTTACTCCCTGTATCGCCGGCCATCAATGGAGAACATAGCTGATCTAATCTGTATTCATCATTCACATCCTTCCCAGTCCATACATCATCTAAGACCAACAGGAACCTTTTGCTTCTCAGTGCTGCCTCTAACTTCATTTGTAGGGTATCAATATTACTGAACTCTTGGCATGGCTCCCCTAAAGCTGCCTCCAGCATCTGACGATAAATTCCATGCACGCTGAAAGTCTGATTAACATGAATCCACATGATAGGGTTAAAATAGTTCTCTCTTCGTTCATAAGTACAGACATGTTGTGCTAGTGTTGTCTTCCCAGAACCAGCGATACCGTAGACACCAATCACTGAATAACACTTGCTACTGGAGGTTGGTTCAGAAACACTTGTTGTTTCGTGGAGCATCCTTATTGTCTCATCACGTTCCTTGTCCCTACCAATCATGAAACCTGTAGGAGATGAAGTAGTGGTAATCCTGGTCACGCTGTTTGCAGGATCTGATATGTCATTGCTACTGGTACCACTAGTAATGGTGCTAGTCAGTGGTGTCAAAAGCTGAGACCCTTCTTCAACTATATCTTCCAACTTCTTTAGAGCTTTCTTCAGTTTTCTGTTTTTCCCAGAAGTGATCTGTTTCACACGGTTTATAGCTAACTTGGTTCCCGATTGAGACATGACCTGCATGGCAAGATTCTACTGTTACACACTGACAATCATTAGGTGACATTTGGATGCAGTGGTATTGATAAACTGGATTTTTTTTTTTTTTTTTGGAACTGCGGCTATGTGCATCCTCGATTATTCTAACAATCTAATCTTAGTTTGATTTTCAGAAAATCTTGATTATCACTTATCAGATCTGGAATTGCAATTCTACTGTAGTTTGGTGGACTTGTAACCTGCTTCTCGAGGCGGTGATAGTCGGCGACGTCAAGGATGTCCTCGGCGTCGTAGAAGGCGGACTTGAGCCTTCTCGCCCACTGCTCCACAAGACCCCGCTGTCCGGGAGGGATCCTCTCGACCTGTTGCCGCATCAGCTCCAGCCGCGGGAGAAGACGCTCCTCCAGATCCCGCAGCTTCTCCGACTCGTCGAAGCCGAGCATGGCGAAGCCGTGGTTGAGGAGCTTGGTGGTGATGGGCGACGCGATCCACCCAAGCGTGGAGATGGCCCACCCCACCGCTGCAAACTCCGCCATGGACGCAAGCAAGCAAAGGAAGCTGGAAGGAGCTCAGCTCGGTGGAAATTCTAGTCCTTGAGGCAGTTCTAGGAATTAGATTTCCACCGTGCAGCAACAAGAGGAGTAGAGGACGAGAGAATTTGTTCGTCGTCGTCGTCGTCGTCGCGTCTCTGAGCTCTTTCCTCGAAGTTGTTGCTGTAGTCCCAGTGGGGGTTTTTAATTGGGAGCTAGAAAGTTTCTAGATGTCACACTAAACGTTGCGATATTAATTTAATCTATTAAAAATAGACTAATTAAAAAATATATTAGATATTGTGTCAAAGAACTTTGAGACGAATTTATTATAATTAATTTATCATTAGTATATGTTTACTATAACACAACATTGTCAAATTATGACCTAATTAGACTTAAACAATCGTCTCACAAAGGTATCGTAATCTGTATAATTAAACATTCTGTATAATTAAACATTAGGATGAGAACTAAACACTCTGGACCACTTTAAAACTTTTCATCTATCACATCAATTGTTTAGACATATGTATGAAGTATTAAATATAAATTAAAAAATAACTAATTATATAGATTGCAATAACTTTACGAGATGATTTTTTAAGTCTAATTAGTTCATGATTTGATAATTTTGTGCTACAATAAACATGTGTTAATGATGAATTAATTAGTCTTAGGTTTGAGTAGATACAAAATTTCCTGTAGTTTTTTTTTTTTAAAAAAACAGCATTTAAAGGAAAAATTTGTACACTATTCTTATGCTTCATTTTTGTGAACCAATGACATAAACAGTAGCAATATTTCTTAATGAATTCTCAATCTTATATTTTTCTTCCATTTTTTTCTATGACCAAACGTGGCCTTCAATTTGCAGCCTGTCTCAAAAAGTTTTCACAATTTTCCCTTGAAATTCTGTTTCCCTTTGCGTTTCCCTGCCACAGCCCACAGTAACTGCATTTGCATTGCAGCCGTTGACCCTCCTAACCGATCAGATCGAACGGCTCACGGCGACCACCTCGCATTCGACGGCCAATCAAGCTCCTGCTTCCCCTGCCCGCACCCAGGTCACAGCCCAACCCACCCAGGCCGTCCCCACCACCAGGCCAGGGTTTATCGCGCCGCCGCGCCCCGCCGCCTCCTAAACCCACCTCGCCTCCGCCCCGCCGCGGCGGCGCCTTCCGGAAGAGCTCCCACAACCGTCGGTGTCGGCGGGTGCCGCCCAACCAGCCATGTGGGTTCTCCGGAGCCTCCTCCGGACAGCCTCGCCGTCGCTCCGCCGCAGGTGCGTTCCGCCCCCCTTCTTCCCTCTCGCCTCCGGAGCAGCAGCACCGGCTCTCTCTCTCTCTCCCATCCCTCTCGACCTCTGACGCGCGCGCGCGTGTGTTTTTTTTTCCTGCGGCGGGACAGCTCCGGGCGCTTCGCCGCGAGGGGCGAGGCGGTGGCCGCCGCGGCCTCGGGCTCCGCTCCGGCGCCCGCGGGGCTGCTGGCGGCGGGAGCGGGAGCGGACGGCGCGTGGCGGCGGGCGATGTCTACCAAGGGGAGGAGCATGCGGAGCAAGGTGGAGAACCGGATGGCGAGGGAGACCGGTCGCACGCAGCGGGAGCTCCGCCGCGCCGTCAAGCTCAGGAAGAAGCTCATGACCGAGGACGAGAAGCTCATCTACAACCTGCGCAGGGTAAGGAGGCTTCAAACTTCCCCCCATTTCCCTTCCCTCGTGAAAATCAGCACTGACCTACTTATTCGATTTGTGAATTGTTTTGTGGGTTTTTTTTGGTTGAGAGTGTTGTTCTCTATATGATTTATGGAGAAGGAATGTAGGGCGTAATGTTAAATAAATTATAGGAACTGCCACAAGTAGTTGTTCATCCCAGAAAATGGTGAATACGACGATATTGTTGGGGGGTTGCTCTGTTTACCTGAAGGAATCAAATAGCTAACATAGAAGATTGTAAAGTCAACCACACCTTTTGTACACATACTTAAGCGTCATACAGTTCCCATGATTTGCAAGTTTTCAAATCCCAAAATTATGTTGTACTATGTTGTGCATATATCATGGCATATTTGAAACCCTATGGACCATTTCTTATGTACTGAATGAAGAAATGTGACTGGTAATGAACACAGTGCTTGCATTCCTTTAGGCTTGAAGAAAAATCAGTTTCAATAAATTGCAAAAAATATGACTTTTTGTATAGTGATTGGATGCTTAATAATAGCTGATCTGGCACACGTGTTAAAAATAAAATAATAATTCCCATATGTATCATGAAAAATCTAGGTAAACTACATCATCTATTGTTTTTGGTCTATTCTTTTAGTAGCAAAGTCCTTGACTTATGATATTCTCGATCTTCTTTTATCTAGGCCAAGAAAAAAGTGGCTTTGCTCCTACAAAAGCTGAAGAAGTATGAGCTCCCAGACTTACCATCTCCTCGTCATGATCCTGAGCTGTTAACGGCTGAGCAACTACAAGCTTACAAGAAGATTGGATTCAGAAATAGAAACTATGTGCCTGTTGGAGTTCGTGGAGTCTTTGGAGGTGTTGTTCAAAACATGCATATGCATTGGAAATTCCATGAGACAGTGCAAGTTTGTTGTGACAACTTCCCAAAGGAAAAAATTAAGGAAATGGCAGCAATGCTGACAAGATTGAGTGGTGGAATAGTGATCAACATTCATAATACCAAAACAATCATCATGTTTCGAGGGAGAAACTACCGCCAACCAAAGAACCTTATACCTTTCAACACACTTACCAAAAGGAAGGTCAGTCGCTTTCAACTGATGTGTCTATCTCAGTTAACATTGACTTGCTATTTCCATTCTACTTACCCCTTGCTTTGGATAACACATGTTATCTGCATGGCATTTGTGAATAACCAATTCCTAGAGGACTGGTTTGTTTAGGTTTCATATGGTTAACTCCGATGGAGTATTTTCGTTCCCATTAAGTTGATTATCTTATCTCCATCTTTGCGAGACTTTTCTCTCTCGAATCTATATCATTATATTAAGAAGATGACTTTTAGTTACTGAATAATTTAGTTACATTGTTTATTCTTTGCTATGGCTCGTGGGGCTTGATACAAGAGTATTCTCGTTGCAGGCATTATTCAAGGCTAGATTTGAACAAGCACTTGAATCGCAGAAATTGAACATCAAGAAAATAGAAACACAACTCCGTCGTAAGGGTATCAATCCAGAGGACCCAGTTGCTATGGCCAGCATCCAGCGTGTTGCCTCTACATTCTTCCGAGCCATAGATGAGCAGCAAGGTACTCCCTACATTTTCCGTGGGGATGGACAACCTTCTACTGGGACTTCTGAAATAAAAGAACCACGTGATGAACCATCTGAAGATAGTGACCAGGAGGAGCTTGACAGGTTCATTTCAGAGATAGAAAGTGCAGCAGAGAAGCAATGGGAGGAAGAAGAGGCTGCAGAGAAAGAAGAATCTTCAAGAATGCAATATTGGGAGAGGGAAGATGTAGGTGATCGTAGGGGTTTCAACAGAAGTTTTGAAAACTCAGATTATGAGGATAGAGGACAGGGAAGATATAGGAGAGAGCATAACGATAACAGAAGGACATCAGATATGAGGAGGTGGGATGATGATAGTGAGTTCGAGGTATCAGGTGAAGAATGGAACTCTGGTGATGACAGGGGTGATGCTCTGGGCTTCAACAATGCTAGAGGTTCTACTGATGAGCATCCTCGACGATTTGGAAGCATGAGGAATGAGAAGAACAGATCCAGTCGGACACAGGATTTTGTTTCTAGGGGAGACCTGGGCGAGGGGAAGGGTTTCAATAGAAGCTATGGCAAGTCAGATGTTCACGATAGAGGCCAGGGAAGACATAGGAGAGATAATAACAACAACAAAAGAGCATCAGATGCAAGGAGGTGGGATGATGATAGTGAGATCAAGGCATCAGGCGAAGAATGGGACTCTGGTGACGATAGTGACAATGTTCTTGGACTCGACAATGATATAGATGCAACTGATAGTCATCCTCGTCAATTCAAAAGTATGAGGAATGAGAAGAGCAGATCCAGTGGCAAGCAGGGGGGATTCAGAGGTTCCAATCGGATTCCAGGGAATTCAGTCGATGCTTCCGATGGCACTATGTTCAGAGGCAGCAATAGCGATGAGTTAGACACCGAAGATGACCTGTGGGGGTCAGATTATAAGGGGGGAGAAACGAACTCAAGAGGCCCAAAGGTGAATTTCCCAAACTTCCACAGCAGTAGTGAGGACAGTGATGACAACAGGAAAAACGATGGCGGGATTGGTAAAATGAAGGAAAATACTGATGAAAGTTGGGACAGTGACTGAGAACTCAAGAAATAGAAATGTTGATATATGATGCATGAAGGTCAGCTCCAATGATTGTCAGTCAATCCACTGATCCAGATTCTTTGATTGGCCATATTAGAGGAATAAGCATGATTTCCATGAGAACTACTGTTTGAGCGTTTGCTGCAAGTTTTCTGACGTCTTTTGTTCCAGTTGTCATGGTATAATACCTGAAAAGTTGCCCGAACTGAATGAGAGGGGCAAGTTGCCAACGGTGTGCTAGGTTGCTGGCCTCATCAAAGTTCAAAAATCAAAACCAGAATACTGCATAACTTGCACAAGCTGAGGAGGACAAAGTGGCAGATGTAGTCAGAGTTCAATGTTGAGAAGCTTAACAGATCGAGCGAGGCTCCTGAAGGTCCCAGAGATGTGAAATCCTCACTGCGATCACATTTATTAATTCTCATATTCTTGAAGTTTTGATGCGAGCGACAAAACATGCACATAGATTTGTCTGAAGGTCATGTGTATCTTCTTGCGTGAGAGAGTTCTCATTTTCGGTAAATTGTCCGATACACGTTCTTCAGAGTGTTCTCTTCTGTAAAACTTTTACTCTATTTTAATACCGTGTATTTCATCGTCCTCTATACATAATCATAAGAGAAATGTACGTGAAGTCGACAGCCTTACCGGGATTTGATATCTCTACTTGCTGTCCACATGCTTATATCCCTCGATTATTAAAATCCGAGCACTCCAACCTAAATGCTAGTCATTTCCCAGCTACTTTTTTTTTAAAACAAAAAGTTATCTAGTTGGCATTATTCATTTCACTGCTACATTTGTCCTTTTAAGAAGTTATCTAGCTGGCCACAAACAATATAATGTGGTACTTCGAGTCAACAAATAAGAGAAGGTATTATCTATTTATCGAACGATACATTTCACATACTCCTACTTTTTTTTATATAATTATAAGAAGTGTGAACCCATCATTCACCTAGATGCGATCATTCGTCACCAGTCGGCAGTGCAGTGAAGAGGGCGCCAAGAGAGGTCTATCTTTTTCATTTTCTATATATTTACTTTAGTCCTCTTTCTAAGTTTTAATGACTCAAATTTATCTAGAGACTTAAAAAAGCTTCCATATTTAGTCCTATATATATATTTTTAATTTTAGTCACCTTAAATAATATTTTAATATTAATCTATCCCTAATTTTACTTTTGAATATAATCTTTTTTGACCGCGCCACCACATCTAGCATAGCACAACTGCACTGCACCACCGTGCCAGTGCATGTGTGTGGCGGCAGTCTACCAGCGCTGCAATCCGACATATAATGTGGATGCCACGTGGGTCACCCCTACAACACTAACTCGCTTGTGTGGCGACTCTAATGCGCCAACCTATACCAAGTGTGGTAGGGCCATACTCCTCCTCTTCTTCTTCTTCGGCTCTATTCACTTTAGCTATAAATCGGCTCTGAACACTCCTATAAGGTATATGATATTATTGCACTTATATGTATTTTTAAATGTTTGCATTAATACATTAGATTTGGTAGTGTTTTGGTATATGACATAAGTTGTTCTAGCATACAATATTACTCCTTTCATCTAAATTATAAGACGTTTGACTTTTTAGTTCTCAAGTTTGACCACTTGTTTTATTTAAAAAAATGTGCAAATAAAGTTAAATTTAAGTTATTCTTAAAAATTTTTATTAATAAATAAAGCCATGACAAAAGAAGTGATATTTTGCACAAAATTTTGAATAAGATCAGTGGTCAAATTTGGTGTTAAAAAAGTTAAACATTTTATAATTTAGGATGGATTGAGTAGGTCATAAATCCAGATAGTATATATAAAGAAGACACGGTAGCAATTTGAGAAGTACATAAAAGTGAGACGAAAGAAACATTTCACTCTTTAAATTATTATATAGATAGATATAGAATATTTGTGCAAATAGACAAACATACGAGACATGTTTGAAGCATTTTTGACAAGGAACTCACTTTACCTAACGTAAAATCAAATAGAAGTTATAAAAAATAACCATGGTACAACATATTCACATAGAAACGGAGTATTCAATTTATCTACCACGTTCTAAAGACGGTAGAACTATTTTTAGGGATGCGCATATGGGCTTGCAAATCCTGGTATTTTTACTGGCAAACTATTGTTATGTTGCTCTTGGGAACAAAATGAAGTAGTGTAAACTTTAGAAAAAGAAAAATTCCAGTAGGGTAAAGATAACGAAAATCATACAAGCACAAGTAAACCAGAGATTTTGTACCATCAAATTCCATTTACGATGATATATAACGCCAACAGACTATCTCCAAAAGAATTTCTCAATGAGCCACAACAAAAAATAACAGAACATTCTACAATAATTTTGGATTCGCCCTAGTAATCCAATTGAAAATTAAGTTTCCACTACTTCCTGATGGAAAAGAATTATTTCAGAGCAGGCTATTTGCTGCCTAAAATAATTTCCTATTTTCACAGATACCCCTTTAATTGCTGTCAAATTGATGGAATAAACTAGAATTTCACTGCCACCGATCAGGGAAAAATATGGACAATCAGTGAGTTAGCAATATCTTGAGCTCTAATCCTTCTGTCCTAATGCCATAGTTTGTTGCAGAAACCGGTTTTTGCCTTCTTGCTGTTTAAGATTTCTCCAAAAGAATCGACGAGCTGCTCAGCCAGGCTGCTTGGTTCGTCGTTTAATGTTTTGACATATGTGGTCACAGCCTTGCGCTCCTGGTCTGTCGATCTTAGACTATACCACGTCAAGAACTTCATCCTGAAACCGTTTTCAATGTGTCCATCGCATTCCAACTGCCTTATTACCTTTACGCAATGCTCGTAATCCCCATCCAGTTGCCTCGTTGATCGGGAGAGCACTTTTTCATGGCAAATAGCAGAAACACCATTCTGCTCACATTTATTAACTTGTAGAGCATTCACCTTGCTTACTGGCCGAGATTCAACAGCAGGCGGCTCTGTAGTGTGGCCAACTGCGCAGGTCTCAGAGTCACCACTGTCATTTGATCTCACAAGTCCCTTCTTAGAATAATAATGCTTCTCAGTGGTGTAGTCCATGGGCACAGGTACCTCAGCGTTTAGGTCAGGGACAGAAGATGAGTTGAAATGAAGTTTGCGACAAGCTCCAGATAACTCAGTCTCTGTAACATTTCTGCTGCAGGAACCTTCATGCACATCTTCAGAAAACCCTTCAAAACAGCCTTCTGCATCCAAAGCTTCCTGAAAGTTCTTCCAAATATCTCGGATCTTGAACCCAGTTGACTTACAAGACCGATTCCTGTCTCTTTTTTGTGCCTGTGTACCCCCTCCCACTGCATTCTGTGGTGCACGCATGACAAATATCTCCCTGCTCTCAGTACGACATCTAGATTCTGAATGGCCAAGTACCCCATCATCTGTGAATGATATAACTCTGAAAGAATATTCTGTGCATGGGGTAAGGTCATAAAGTAGTATTTTTCTTTCATCTTTGGGCACAATAACAGGCTTTTCCATACTTGGTTGCTCTCTGCTCTTCCAGTACCATAGCTTATAACCTTTGATAGTGTCAGAAGACGATGTTTCTTTCAAGATGACAATGAGCGAAGAAGATTTTATGTCTATAAATTTAAATCTACAGGCAACAGGTAACGAATCTGCAAAGAAAGAAGTGCATAAGTCTTTTGAGGCAACGCCAAAACTATTAGACTAATATTTTATGTAAGAATGATCATCACCTCGAAGATGCAGGTCAGGAGAACTCAACCACTCATCAGCTCTTTGAATTGCTGTAGAGCATAGTTTCTGCACAGCAATACCAGCTGAGAACCTACTTACGATACCATGTGCGTTCTTTGCCGACATTCCATCAAGTGGGCCAACCTCACTTTCCAATTTTGTTTTTGCATCTTTGATAATCTCATGCAATTCTTTAAAATGGATAGTTCCCTCTAGTAGCCTGTAGCTCAAATAAATGCGTTGGCAGAGATTATCAACTCGGCGGGCATCTTTTCCAATTACTAATTGCCTTTTCCAATATCTGCTACAATGATTAATACATATGTCAATTAAACAAGTCTACCAAGAATGACCAAGCCACAGCAGGTGTTCCAATAATGTCCCAAGTAAATACAAGTCTATCAAGAATGACCAAGCCACAGAAGGTGTTCCAATTATATCGCAAGTAAATACTGTATCTATATGCAAATTATTACCACAATTTAAGATGAGGCACTTAATTAAAATAAAAAAAACTACTCGACCAAAATTTGGAGGTGCTGGTATGTTGTACACAGTACCTGTGTCAGGCTAATCAAACAACTTCATGCTCCAAAGAACTAAAAATTCAAAAAGATAACTTCAGCCTTTTAGGTTTATTCATCTATGAAGATGTACTCCCTTCATTTTTTTTAATATATGACATTTAGGATAAGCTAATTAGGTAAAAAAATGAAACTAATTAGCTTGTCCTAAATGTCATATATATATATAAATGGAGGAGGTACATTTTACAACTTTGGAGGGAGTTTTTCTACACAATGTTATACACATTGGAGGACTACACAAGCTTACAAGTGCGAATAGAATATCATTATCCACTGAAAAGATGAATTGGGTCCGGGTAACCTAATTAACTTGAATGTTGCATGTTCTAAAATGGTTTGACAAAATTACTTATGTACCGTCAATAGGAATGAAACTTCTGTCAAAGATAAAGAAAATACCACACAGTTGAAAATGGTTTCTGACTTTGTTCACATTAATTTCGTTATTACAGAGGTGGAGCTGGTCACTTTCCATGCAGAAGAACTAATTTTTGCACATGTCATACAAAGAATTTCAACTGCACTTGCACGATGTTTCATATAATTTAATAATATATATTAAGAACACATCTATATTATCTAATGCTGTAATGCAATTGCATTATGTTTCTAGAAGATTCCAAACAAAACTATTATGATCGAACAGGAAAAAGAAGCAGAGCAAAATACAGCAGAAATAATGAGACTTGAGTTAAGAAATTGTACTTTACCCTAGTATTCCAGAAATCTTTCCACACGAGGCACAAGAATAACTCCCATCAAGATGTAAAGTTTGCTCCAGATCAAAGCATCCTACCCTCTTCTCTCGGAAAGCACATTCAATATGGCAAGAAGAACCACAACAATTCTTGCTATCACTGTCAGATGAACAAACTAACCATTGACTAGGATCCTTATTGTCATCAAACTTGTGGCAAATACAACACGAGCACCTCTTGCAGAAGGAATCTTCTGATGGTCGAACAGCTTTACAGGCCAAATTTTTGCAGATCCAAGTGGTAATGTGTTTCATATCATTGATAGAGCGCTCTGTTTTTACCACTTCCTTCGTACTTGCGTGCCCATTTGTTATTGTTAAGTTGGGTACGGATTGCTTCTGCAGTTCAGTGTTCTTGCTTGCTTTGACAGGAGGTGTTTTGGGCATGTCTTCAGTTCAGTAAAGCAAGCAAAATCCTGTCCGTCCTTTGCTGACTAGCATGAGTAACTCTCTTCTTAGTAAGAACTCCAAAACCCTCCTCGGACAGCTGGTTGTCAATGATTGACCTCTTTATTACCAGTTCATCATTAAGCCACGGAGTACTTTGAATCAGCGAAATCACAACCTGGAATTTTAATGCAACGGTAAACAGAACATAATCAATGGCGGAGTAAAACAAACCGAATAGAAACAAATCCGGAATCATGATCAGTTGGGGCACAAACACACATGGCAATTAATTCACAACTTTCCAGCATTGCGATTCGGAAAGGGAAGTACTCGATTAATCTGGAAGCCGTTATTTCGATAAAAATAGAAACCAGAGCACATGATGTCGGTAGCTCAGCCCTATCTAGATTAATGATGACAAGGTGTCTAATACTTGCTATATCTAATACGTAACAAAGAAACAGGTAGCATTCAATAGTACGTAGAACAACAAAAGGCATGCAGTTTCATGTAATGCCTCTAAAAACAAGAGAGGAGGCAGGACACAAAAGCCTAGGGCCCTGATCACACAAAAAAACTCTTACCCCACCCTAACAATAACAATGTGCAGCTTGAGTACCAATTAATCGGGCGTATCCCCTAGGTTAGTTAGGTACCCTAATATCTCATACAACCAATCATCGAATCCAATGAGGTAGAAGCGCCCAGTGGTAGGCAAAAGCTCCCCTTCCTTATGGCTCTACAATCCTGTAACCACATCTATCTTCAGCAACATTACATTACAACCACACGGAGCAACATGTATCCTCCATTTCCAGAAATCCCATATCCGTAGGATCGAACAACAAATCAACCAACGGCACCATACCAAAAGCTCCCCTTTACAATCGTATATAATGGAAAGGCAGGGCTCTAGCCATTTGCTACTTAAACAAAAGCTCCTTTACACGTGATGAAGCAATACCCAGGCGATTGCGTCTCCCGAACCCACCACGGCGCCGCGCCAAACACGAGGGATAATAAGGCCGTTCAATCAAAACCCGCGAGAAAAAAAAAAATTACACAACGCGCGCGCGCAGCAGCAGCACGGCACAGGGTCAAGTCAGGGCGCCGAGGAGCTTACCACCACCACCTTCCGCCTCCCCCAGCCCCAGCTCCTCCCGTCGGCGTCGGCGTCGGAAGAGGATAGGGTTTGGTACCCAGGCGAGGAGTCGGTGGGTACAGACAGACGGGCCGCGCGCGAGATCCCCAATGCTCGACGCGGCGGGACCGAGCAGCGACTGGGCGCGACGACGCGGGCTTCTGGTGGCGGTCGTGCGGCGCCGCGGGCGGTCCTCCTCCGTCCGCCGGTACGACGCGGCCCGGGCCCGAGCCCGCGGTCTCCCCGACGACGAGGAGGCGCGCGGGTCAAGTCAAGCGCAGGCGGCGGCCGTGCGACGAGTCGAGGAGACGAGACGAGACGAGAGGAGGAGGCTCCCCTGGCCAGGTAGTAGTTTTTGCTGGTAAAAAAAAAAAAAAAAAAAACTTGGGGCGACTTGGGGGAGGGGAGGGCAAGCAGCAATGCGCGTCGTCTCGTGTCGGAGGCGTAACGGAACAGCGCGTGGGCTTCTGGGCTGGGCCCGGCCCAGCCAGCCCACACCGTTGGAGAGAGAGGGAGATCTGGAGCGTCGGCGCCCGATCCGACGGCCGAGACGCGGTGGCGTGCGGCCTTTGGTTATCCATCATCCGTTGTTGCTGCGCGTGTGCTGTTGTCGTCCTCTCGAGGTCGTGGGCTAGTTTTGTGTTATTTTTGGAAGGTCGTTGCATCGTCTAGATTTTTTTTTAGAGTTTTGGTTTTAATAGCACAACTAACAAAGCCTACACATTACACAATGCAGTCGACATGTTTTAGAGTTTTCTTTTTAACGTCTATTAATATTTGTAGGTTTTTTTTTCTTATTTATTACCAAGTTTCTCTTGGATTGTAGGATTTACAAAATCGATGCCTTATAAGATTTTCAAAATCACTCTTAGAATCTCATTTGTGTTTTCAAAATCACTCTTAGAATCTCATTTGTGTCGTCTAGATTTTTGTTAGGGTTTTCGTTTTGACACAACGTGCCTACGTATTGCACAACCTCCTTGTTGAGATTTTTTTTAGGATTTTTTAACGTCTAATAATATGTGTGGTCTCTTTTTAGATTTGATTGAGATGTTTTCTTATTTATTATTATCAGGATTCTCTTGGATTGTAGGATTTACAAAATCAATGTCTTACAAGATTTTTAAAATCACTCTTAGAATCTCATCTATGTTGGATTTTGTTGGGTCAAATAAGCTCATATAGGGCTTTTGGTTATTACTGCTCCTCATCTAACTTTGTCCACCTAGAATGATAGAAAGGAATACGGTGGTGGGTGGTTAAGGTTATTTTGTGTTTAGTTGATTTATTTTTAGTTTTATGATCGCGTTGCAAACACAAACATGTTTGCTATAATTTCAACCACGAAGAGTATTAGTTTTGATCTTTTTCTAGCTTTTTTTTTCCCTGCGTGGCGGCTTTAGTGGCGAGGAAGGAGGCTGACGACAACATAGCTAGAAGACGAGGGCGAGGAAAGACATGGTCACGGCGAGCTAGCAGTGGTTAAACTCCAAACAAATTCAAGCACTCATGCATGTCGAAAGGATGAGGGAGGGTTGGGGTTTTAGTTAAGTAAGAGAGTAGAAATGGTAGGAGACAGTTGCATATTGAATTTGAGCGTGACACATATTCAAACAAAAGGTTTGTTCATAAAATGATTTTGTTTCGAATGCTTCTTGTCATGGCATTGATTTGGTCATTAGTGTGTATGTACGAAATACCATCATAGTGTTAGCATGGACAATATACTAGTTATCATAGGAGGGCTAATCTAGCTCACCCAAGGGTGGCAAGGCAGAACAAAACTTTGCCCGAACAAAACTGACCATATACTTTAGACTATTAGTTGATCTACTTATATGTTGTTGGATTTGTTGATTGTATATGTTGTCGATGAAATGCAAACATGACCTATATTTTGGCTGGTGATGAAGGTGTAACCCACTCAGAACTATCACCTAATTTCTAGTTCATGCCGCGAAGAACGATTTTCACGTGAAAATCCTACGTTACATTCAAAAACAAAACAAGGCCAGCTCTAAGCCTCTGAGCATCCAGCTCGGACTCAGATAGTCAAATAGCACATGGCTTCATCCAGCTCTCAGCTCTCTTTTTTTTTTTTTTTGGATTTGGACTTGGCTTCATCAAGCTGTTGTCGGTCGACTGGTTTGCCGAATGTTTCACTCGGTCAACAGCTGACCAGAACAGTAAGGACATCACGTTTTTCTCGAGAAGAAATAGCATCCATGCTCGACAAAACAGAAGTTACTCTTTATTACTAACAGATAGATGTTCATTGAGTGGAAGGGTCAAAACGAACGGCATGGCGGCCTGCAGCTTGACTCGCGCACAACTAGACTCCCGCTGTTTAGATGAAAAGCTCCGATAAATGATTATACAACAATCGAAGGTAACATGGGCACATTAAATTTCAAATCAAAACTCAGGGCATCTAAGTTCAGGTCTTCAGGCTTGGCAGGTGAAAAATTCTCAAGAAAACCCTAGAAACAACTGGCTTCCGCTTCCGGTCCACACCTGCCAATGCCCCTCAGATGCCTGGTGGTTCTGCTTTAGGTCATCCTAATGAACCTTCTTGGTTTCTAGACTGTAAACATGTCTTTGCATCCAGAAGCCTAACAAAGACAACGTATCAGTGGCAACAGCACTGTTACTATGTTACTTGAGTGTTTCTTCTTGGCCCAAATCGGAGCTGCAAGTTGTCCACAACGCGGGTAACGTTGATAAGCCGTGGATCGTCACAAGGAATCTCTCTCGCCTGAATTTCAAAAACAAGAGACCGTGAGCAGAATGCGAATCACAAACATCCAGAGCTTAAATTGCTAACAAGTGACAGCAGACAACTGATTTCAAAGTACAAACAGGTCCAAGACCCATATGAATATGCACATGAAGGACCAATATAATAACTCACTCTAGTTAGCAAGCATTCAATTATTCATAGATGCCTTCAAGGTGAAGAAAGTGCACTAAGTCACAAGTTCGAAACACTGAAGCTTACCGTCAAACCCTTGTGGTATGCCTCAACAGCAGGAAGATGTGGAGTGACATTATGGCTTTGCAGGAGATCCCAGACATAATTTGCAGTTGTATATCCACCAGTCTAGATAAATTGTTGAACTTAACTTCAGTCATCCAACCATCTCAGTGAAGCAATTTATGTTTATTAAAAATGCTAAGCAAGTATCAAAAAACAATTCAAGCATTCATATTAAAAATGCAGTTGGTTACCGTTTCACCGGCAGCTGCATGTAGGAGATCACTTCCCATCTTGGCATTCAAGAAGAAATTTCTTGAAATCATTTTCTCCTGAAAATCATTGTTGATGTAAAATTTCAAAATTTTGAAGCCAGTCAAAACTATACAGCAAAACTGGAACTGCAAAGAACAGAAAATTACTATAGTTTCTTGAGCAAGTTGCATTCCTCTCGGAGTGTACCCAATCATAGCTCCCTCAGCAAGTGTCTGCATTTCATAGAAGAAGAAGACTTCAGGCGAACATATGCAGTACATGATGCAAAATAAGAAAGATGGACTGATTTTGTCTTGATAGAAGGTGGCTATTATTTTATTATGACCACAGAAAAGTCATTTTACCATTCAGTGAGGAATATTATCTTTAATAATTTCAAGGCTTTATGCATCTGGTTTCTTTTTGGCTGGCAGATTTGTTCTTGCTTGTTAATTCATTCTTTTAATTTACTAGCTAACTTAATAATTTTCACAGTATTTGGCAGTAGAGAAGTCTGGCTAAGTTTTGTCAATTCTTGATGAGCAGATTTGTTGTCAATTAGGTGTGACTCACAGCATACAAATCCACAGGTGGGGGTCTCGAGCTTGAATACTCTTCAAACATCTTAACAGCAGAATCAATATCTCCACACCGTAGGTAACACCTTTTTCAATTGGAGGACATCAAATCAATAATAAATAGAATAAAATGGAGAAAGCATGATAAGACAAAAAGGGTAGACACAAGGATTATAGAATCAGAATACAAATGGCAAAAAGTAGTCACTTAAGCTATGTCCACTCATCTCTATAAACACAATGATTCTGTCATTATTATTAATTTAGAATAATGAGATCTCATTGTGACATGCTTATAAAATGAGTACATGTATATCTGAATAAAGTTAATAATGATAAATACATAAACTATCAGACATTAACTTTCAGCGCTTTAAGAAAATAGCAAAATATCAACATTACATATTACCTCATGGCTTGCATCACCATGTAGGGATCATAAGTAGATCCATCTCTACTATCCTTATTGAACATTTCCAGAAGTGCTTCAAGTGTCTGCAAAATTTTGAATTAAACGAAATTTCAGAATAAACTAAACTCACCACCTTCTGGTGATTTCAAAAAAATATATACTAGTGGTAGAAATAATTACAAAGTTAGGGTTACGTCGGGTGTCCATGGCCAATGTGCAGTAACCAAAATATATGACGGAAAATGGCAAAGCACATGCAAAAAATCACCTCTTTGCTTCGCAGTTCTGCACAAGCATGGATAGCAACATGATAAACTGTAAATTCTTTAAAGACAAATAATCCTCGTCTATTTACATATTCTGCTGTTGGGAGGTTGTATAACTCTTCGTCTGACACATTCATCATTATATTCTCAGCATTGTCCTTTGATACTCTCTCAACATATTGCCAACCTTTCGACTGCCCGACAAAGTCAAGAATCTGATTGAAAGAGAAGTTATAGAACATTTAGATTTGGTTTAAGTACATCCTTACAGTCTTACACATGCGTACCATACCTTTGCCATAGTTTCCTCAGTGGTCGGTGTCTTGTTCTTGAATGCAGTTATCAGTCCGGCATAACAAAACTTGTTTAATCCAAGACCAGCAGCACTCATATCACTAACTATGGCATACCTATCAAAACAAATTCTCGTTATATAAGTTTCTCATGTGAGCAAGTAAATAGGTAAACCGGATGGTGTTGACAACTGAGGGTAAACTTTTTCTTGAAAAACTCTAATCAGTCGCAATGTAGTCTCTAGAGCAAAACTCCACATGCAAAACTGCTAATGCGTTCACAAATAGTACATCTGAGAATCCTACCTGGCAGCCATACCCTAGGCACTAAAGACTCCAACTCTGATGTTATCAGCAAGAAATTAACAGAAAGTTGTATTACTCTAGGCCTTCAAATCCATGAGATTAGTACTTACATATCTCATATTCTCAAATGATAGCTAACTGTTAGTGGTGTGGATGAACCTCTAACAAACAAAATGCAGAGTGAACAAGTACAACTGACAAAATGTCGCTAATCTGTTTTGCTAGTTTGTGTTTGGTAAACTTCAAGTCATTGTACTAAGAGTGGCCAACCACCATAAATGGCAGTGGCAGGCAACAAGTGATGTAATATTTCAATTTCAATTGTGTATTCTTATATCTGTTGGAGCATGTAAATTACTGTCAAAAAGTGTGCCTTACACTTGATCAGTCTGTCCTGTTGATGCAAATGCATTCAGTAGACAAATGTAGGTTTCTCCTTTCAACTTAACACCATGTGCCTTCATTTCTTCTAAAAGCTTTGTTACAGGTAAAGGACAGGAGCATCAGTGAGCATAAAGAATAAAATAAAGCTGTTGAAGCATGAAAATGGTACCATAATGATATAACACAGCTAGCATTCAGGTACACAGAAAAACCAACCATGATTGCTGCATCTGAGTTCTTGCATTTTCCACAAGTGGAGATCAAGAAGTTGTAAATGTTAACCTGGAAAACATTAAGAACATCAGACTAATAGTCTATCAACGGTAAAAGTAACCGGAGTGTATTTAAAGAAGTCAGTAGTCTAACATCAGGCTGCAAACCCATTTCTTTCATCTGATCACGGAAGTAGAGTGCATCTTGTAGACGGCTGCCTTTCATGGTACCAACTATGAGTGTGTGGAATGTATCGCGCTCAGGCTTCACGCCATCAAGCATCATGTCGTCATAAGCATCACGCAGAAGGTAGGGCCTAAAAACAATGAGAATGTAACTGTTAGACTTGCAAAGTATACATGGTTATAAAATAGAGGTTTCTGACACTGGAGCTGTCATTCTACTCAAACAGAATTCAAATCAAGATAAGCATAGGCATGAAGAAAAATGACAGTACAATAGGACATGAAGTAATTTGCAAAATTATATAAAACATAACTTTTAGAAAACAACATACAGGAAAACTAACATCTCATAGGCCACAGATGAGTAGTCAAACAATATCAGGGAAATAAAGCAGCCGCATAACTGCATATTTTCCCCTCAGCATATATAGAGAATAAAGGAGGCTGTCGAAACAGGCATGGACATCTGTGTGTATCCAAGAAAGAAATATGAGAAGCTCACAGGTACCCTGTGTTCTCACGATTTTACAATGCATACAATGCTTTAAGCCATTAAGCCATTTGGGAGTAACGGTGGCGATCGTTTCTTTTTCTTTACTGTAATCCTTGCAGCCTCATTGGTCAGGTGGCCTGGCTCACCAACACGACGAACAAAAAGACTTCCTGAGTCAGCATTGGGAATTCCCATGCACAAAAGGGGAAACTGGCCTAGAGCTGCATGACACCACCAAAGTCCAGTTTTCACATGGCCACCAATCCCACAACAAGCAAGGCCACAGTGAACAATCGAATCAGCAAACACATGCTTACACACGCAGCAGCACAACATCAACGCAGCAACAGAAACCAAACCAAGGCATATCAACGAAAAAGCGCCCCGCTTGGCAATGCGTCGAACAGCTAGCGCGCAGCGGGACGCAGCAAACCAAAAAAGCAACATTTCCCTTGCCTGCGCTGCGCGACGAGCGACCCCATGACCGTGTTGTACTCGGAGGTGTTGTCGGCGTAGTTCCGGCGCATGTACTCTTCCGTCGACGTCGTCGCGCCGCGCCGCGCCGTGAGCGCCGCCGCCGCCGCCGCATGGCGCACCCGCCCTGCGCCGCGAACACCCGGAGGTCAGCCTGGCGAAGAGATCCGAGAAGGAAATGGGAGGGGGAGGAAGTACGGAGAGAGAGAGAGACCCTGGAGCATGAGGGAGTTCTTGAGGAGAGCCATGGTGGCTACGATGCTGCAGCACTGCGACCGGCGGAGGGGGGCGGGGGGAGGAGGCGGACCAATGCAAGGAGAAGGGTTTAATATGCGTCCGCCGTTGGATCGTGGCCAGGACGGTTGAGATTGAGATGGGCCGAAGCCACTAATAAAAGATTATAATGGCCCAAATAAGCCCACCACCGGCTAGACCGACGGTGGCCAGGCCAGGCTAACGGCCTCAGGCTCTGTTTGGCAGCTTAGTAATTTTTTTCACATGTAACTAGCTTCCGATTGTAATTTTCTGCGCACAATAATACTAATGATTTTTTTTACGCTCATAAAACGGTGTTTGGTATCTATTGCAGACATGATGCCATCAACAATCGTGCGCTTGCGAGGGGGACGAGGGGGTCGCGGCTGCTCGTAACCCTGTCCTGACCGTAAGGGAGCCCCGCTGGCCATGCCTCCGTGAGGGAGCTGTGCCCGGCAGCAGCAGTGACCGCTCCTGGCCCTGCCCGTGAGGGAGTTGTGCCCAGGGTTTTTCTTACCGGAACGGTAACCGACGAACCGGTCGGTAACCGGTCCAACCGGGCCGGTCCGGTTACCATGTAAGCCGGTTACCAAATTTGAATTTGAAATTTGAAAATTTGAAAAAAAAGTGCCCAAAAAATTCCTAAAAATAGATTATAATTTATGGAGACCAATGGTATAAAATTTTTTCAAATTGGAGTTCGTTTAGTATTCATTTGGACGTTTGGAAGTTTGAAAAAAAAGGGACGGCCCGTTAAGGCCCATGAGGCCCATTAGGCGCTCACGGGCACAAAACGACTCGTGGCCGGGCGGGGGGGCAGAAGGGTGCCTTCCCGAGCCTTATCCGCGCCCCGCCCCCTGCCCTCCGCCCCCAGCGCCGCCGTCCGCTCACCGCCGCCGGCTAACCGCTCGGTTAGGCTCGGTTACCGAGCGGGAGCGAGCGGTAACCGCTCCGGCGACGCGCCCTCGGTGGCGGTGGTGGTGGGAATGGTGGTGGGACTAGTTTTGGAATTCGTTTCACAGGTATCCATTGCACTTGCACGTACATACACACATTTATTTCTGTCTATGATTACTAATTATGGTTCATTGCAGGCGAGACCCAATACACACATGCTACGCAAGATCGTGACCATGGACAACCACAGTCCCAGAGGAAATCAATTTCATTTCCACCCACGCACGACGACAATCCAGAGGACTCGCAGGGGAGATCAATTTCTTTTGCACCCACGTACTACGACACTCCAGACTACTCTACTTCATCCTACAGCGATGCCTCACAACCTTCTTATAGCTATCACATTCCTGACGTGAGCACGCAGCCTCAGACTAGGTGGGTGTACGAATGGGAAGACCCCAGCTTTTACAGTATGTTGGTTCAAGAATGGGAGACAACCGCAGCTTGGACGGGCCAGACGTGGCAAGATTACAAGGCAACCCTGCTTCGAACCAAAGGTATCGCTCTTATGTCCATCGCCGAGTATGAAATGTCGTGCCAACATGGGGCCTTTCCATACATCTTGCGTAGATGACCATGCATTCCTGTGACTGTGAGGATGTGAGCCTGTGACAATATTTATGCAACAATAAGTTGTTGATGCTTTCGTTGATGCTTTCGAGACAATATTTATTTGTATGCGACTATATGTATGACTATATATATTTGTATGCGACTATGTCTATGTGTAGTGACTAGTGAGTATATATATTTGTATGCGACTATTTGTTCATGTTTTCGAGACAATGAATTTATTGCCGCATTGTGCGGTCTTTTTTATATCTATATGTCCAAAGGAAGTACCAAAAAATCATTTTTATCCGACAAAAAAAAAAGACAACCCACCGGTTTGGTCCGGTTACCGAGCTAACCGGTCGGTAACCGACCCAAACCGATCGGTTTACCGCTGCAAAACCGAACAACTGAGGCGTTTGAATTCAAACTTCAAACCGGCCGGTACCTGGCGGTTACCGGTCAAACCGGACCGGTAAGCCGCTACCGGAGGCCGGCGGTTTTGTTAATCCGGTCGGTAAAAAAAACCCTGGTTGTGCCTAGCCATGCCTGTGAGGGGGGCGCGACCGGCGGCGGCTGCTGTGCCTGGCCCTGCCCATGAAGGAGCCGCGCTTGGCCATGCCTCCGAGGAGGCTGCGCCCAGCGACGGTGGCCGCGTCTTGACCATGCCATGAGGGAGATGTGTGCCTTTGCCTAGCTATGCCCGCGAGGGCCGCGCGGCTGGCGGCGGCCGCCGCGCCTGCCCGTGAAGGAGCCGCTCCTGGGCATGCCTGCAAGGGGCCTGCGCCTAGCGGTCGCACTTGCCAGACCTCAGGATGGGGATGTTTTAAATGAGTATCCGTGGTTCTCCCCTAGTTCAACTAAATGAACTAGATATACAAAAACGAGGAAAGAAATTATAAGTTAGTTCTTTAAATTAAATCAGAGGAGAACCGTGAATATCCATTTGGAGCACCATCCTCATCCATAGCCAGATCCGTGCGGTGGAGAAGAAGCAAACAGTGGGAGACGAGGCTGTTGCAGTGAGCCCGATAATTGTCATTTTCAAATCCGGAGCTAAGGAGATCCGTTTTCTTTTACACCGGTTTTGATCCAATCCGGATGTAAAATTAGTATAGTCACCAGTCATCCAAACAACTAATTTTGAATTGGGTTGGAAAAAATTACATACCTGTAATTTACAAGTGTTTTTTGAGTAATTTACAAGTGTTTTTTGATTAAAATCCAGGCTTCCAAACATGACCTCAAGGTTCTTTTCATAGGAATTTTGGAGTCTCTCAGGGCTTGTTTGGATGTACATGTATTTAGCTAAATCCATATGTATTAGAGTGTATTTGAACTAAGTTCCACTTCAATCCATATGATTTGAGGCAGATACATGCGCATTCAAACAAGGCCTCATGTGGGATTCGTGTGAAATGTGATGATGATACCTTATGACTCGTGTGATACCCGACTGGAACAGAGAAACTCTGGCTTCCGTTCCTTTGAAAAGGTAACACAAAATGTCACCAAAGAATTCTCCTCCAAAAGAAAACTCCCACATGAAAACTGTTCCCGTGAGATATCTTTTCGCCTGCTATCACCGTATCAGTCTCTCTCCTCTCTCCCATGCGGCGATCTCGCTGGTGGTCAGAGAACTGGGGACTCAACCCCTTTGTAGTTTGTTATCTATTTTTCTTGGGTTTGGTTTCTTGTGTCATCGAGGTGGTGACAGACGATGACACATTGGATTAAGGTTTGTCTGGCCTCTGCTTTCTAACTCGACGAGGTTTGATCTGACGTCGACCAAGGGTCAGTGAGAACATGACTTGTCAGATCTATTGGTTGTCTTTAGATCTTGGCAGTTAGTGTGTTTATCATCGGAAGCAGTGGGCTGACTTTAGATGTGATGGTTTCTACATCTTCTTTCGGTCTATATTTGAAAACAAGGCTAGGTTTTTCAACACTATATTCTAATGGTGAAGGATTGCAAGCATGTGTTCCTTGGAAGGTTTCTTCAACTGATATTCTTTCAATGAGTACTAGATCTCATTGTCGGTAACGAATGACTTTTATGGTCTTCAAAGCCATGTTTGGTGAGGATGTTTGTGGGTGTTTACTTTCTTTACCGCATATTCAGTGCGATTTCAAGCTCCAACATGTAGCAGATGATGGAAGAAAGAATATGATCAATTTGATTTTTATGTACTCTTATTATTTTTAAGGTCGCTTTAAGTCTTATTGTTCATCTTCTATAATAGTCTTTGTTTCTCGATATATATAGCAGATAATCAGATATGAGACACACTTTATACAAAAAAGGCAACACAAGTCAAAGGACTCCTTCCTACAAGCCTGCAGTCCAACTAACACAGTAAACTTTAGACATTCCTCTCTTTTAAATTCTTGTTGTTTTCACTTTAGGTTGTGATTCTATTCATGCACATTCCAAACACAACCATTGTGTTATTTAATCAATGGATGCTAGGAAATGTTTAAATCATAAGAGTGGATGTGTGTGAAGGTATTCCATGACATCGTAGTGAATAAAATTGTGAAATCCCTAGTTTGGTTTTGTCTAATTGACGAAACATGTTGGATTAACCTCATGCTCTAAGTGTGAAGATGAGATAGGTTGGTCCAATTCCATGCTAGAGCTAGATGGCGCCTAAGGTGATGGACATGACCAAAAAGATGGTGATCACGTGCTCCAACATGGAAAAAAAAGAAAGAGAAAAACAAAATAGGGCTCAAGACAAATGTATAAAACCTAAGACCATTTTGTATTTCTAGTCAATTCACAATAGAGTGTGTGATCGAATTTAGGATAGATAATCATACTATGAAGGGGGAAACTTATGGTAATTACGGTTATCAAGTGTCACTAGGTGAAATGATTCATTGCATATGCATTAGGATCTAGTGAGTGCTAACAATCCCTTGAAAATGCTTTGAAAAAATGCTAACAAAATGTGCAGAAGTGTCTATGACACTTTCGTGTTGACACATTAGAGCAACGGTTGAAGGAGAAGATCAAAGAGTGATGAAACAGGGGTGTTAGACCCTGACCCTGAGGTGTCGGACCATTGGCCATTTTGGTTTGATGGTTGGAAGGCTGAGACAGAGAGCACTGGTTTCGGTTGGATCAGGTGAAGGCCAGGCGTCAGGTCGAATGAAAGTACTGTTCAAAGTTCAATGCCTAGAGGAGTTGTGCTGACGCACACATTGTTGAGAGAGTTAGACCATTGATGGTTCGACGGTCCCCAATTTGACCGAAGTTTGACACTTTTCATCGTTCTAGAACCACTATGGAGTTTGTCAGACTATCACTATTCAAAAGGTTGACGATTGGTTCGATGGTGTGGACTGACGTGTGGCAGCTTGGCTATCGCTGCGGTTGAGCGTCAAATTGGGGCTCAAACGGTTGGATGGTCCCACGCAGTAGTTCAATGACCAATTTGTTATGTGTAACAACTAGGAGAGGTTCGAGTGCTATATATGTTTTGAGGGTCGGCCTTAGATGCTCTCTCTTGGCTATTTTTCATGTGATACACACCCTAGAGCTAAGAAATAACACTCTAACTCATTTCTCTTGATTGCTTCATCTTCTAGTGAGTTGGGACAATATCCAATTGCACTTTGCTTTGAGTGATTGCATCTAGTGACACATGGGATTGCATTTGTTGCAGGTTTTCTTATCACTCTTGGTGGTTGCCGCCACCTAGACAACTTGGATCAGTGTTGATCATTGAGCCAAGGGTGGTGATTGTCTCCGACTCCGGTCAATGATTTGTGAGGGGTTCTTGTGCCTATTCCCCACGGGAGATCGCGAAAGACAACTCTAGTGGATTGCTCATGCTTGTGGAGCCTCGTCTCTTGTGTAGTTCTTATGGTACCCTTGTGTAGGGCTAGGCATGTGATGCATATAGTGTGAGCCACCAAGTTAGTACTCTCCATAATGTGGACTTAGGTTGCCAGCAAGCAACTGAACCACAAGGATAAATCTTGTCTCACATTGTGTCATTGGTGTGTTGATTGACACTTGTCCGGTTTGGTATATCGCTCTGTCACTTGCAATTACATTTGATATACTTGTATTGTGGAAGTTGTTTATTTTCTTGCACTACTACAAAAAGGATTTGCAGCAATGCCTCCCATTTTTGTAGGGGCGGCGGAAAGAAATTTCTAAGAAGACATTGCCGACACTTTGGGCCGCGTCCCGAGGTCGCGCCCCTCGTCTCGAGGCCGCGCCTCCTTCCCATTGGCACAGAGGGGCGGTGCCCTCTGCCGCCCTCTCCTCCCATTGGCCAAAAAGGACGGCGTCCCTGCCTCTCCCGGCAAGAAAACAGGCGCTCCTCTCCCCTCACCCACGCAAAAAGGCCGGCCTCCCTCTCCCTCGGTCTCCCTCCATTCACTCAATCTCTCTTTCTTTCTTACAGCAGAAGAAAACCAGCAACACGAAAGCCTCCATAGCCGAGCTCCTCCCTCCTCCTCTCCAGGCCCCAAGCAGCAGCTTCTCCTTCCCCTTGCCGTCTGCTCCTCATCTCCTTTCATCATGGAGCAAGCAGCAGCGTCCTTCCACTTTTTCCCTTCCCCTCCGTTGCTCCTTTCTGCTCCCGCTCGGAGTGCCGCGCAGAGCCGCGCCCATGTGCGCGCCTTTGCTGGCCGCGGCCAGGAGCAGCAGCCCGGCACCAGCAGAAGGGCAGGCCAGCCACAGCCCAAGACCGGCCAGCATCCGGCGCCCAAACCCTAGGTCCAACCCGGGCTCCATCCCCTTGCCGTGCCGACGACCTCCTCCTCGGTTCCGTGATTTCTTCAGTGAAATTCATGGTGAGGACCATCTAGCGAAGCTGAAGCTTTTCGTTGGGTTTTTATGTTAAGTTGCATGACTCATTAGATTTACTAACAAGTCTCTAATTGTTTTGTGCAGATCTGAGGGGTCCTAATGCAAAACAGTTTTTGTTTTTTGTTTTTCTTTAATTGGTAAATCTAGCTGAAACTTTGAAAATGCGTAATAAATTGTATGTTTGTCCAAAAATTGCGAGTGAGGACTTTTTGGAATCCTCATGAAGTGTACTGTCCAGTGAATGTTTTATATGATATGTGTTAGTTGATAGTTTCTGCTATAATGATTTATTTGTGTTAAATAACATTAAATAGGGATAAAATGATATCTGTGCTATTGCTTAGATTGCTGTGAAATTTTTATGGTGGACTGTTCATGTGATATGTGTGCTGTGATAAAAATTTCAGCATTTTTGGTGCATGTATGAATTAGTTATGAATTTATTTTGCTTGCAACCTATTAAATGGATTAAAATGAATTGTGATAAATGTTTGCATGTAAAAATGGAAAAGGTAGTTCTACTGCCTTCCTATGATGTTGTGGTAGCTTAGGTAATTTTATTGTGGTCATGTGTTTGCAGAAAATATAAGTTGTATATTTATTTTGCTCTCACATGCATTTTGTGAATAAAACCTGCCCTATTTTTAATAAGTAAATTATAATACCTGAGCATGTAATATTTTTACAGTAGTCATGATTTGATATTATCTATCATCAGTAAAAATATGAACCCCAAATTATATGTTTGCAGCATCACTTAAAAATAATACCTATGTTAGTTAATTATTTAATTAATAAAAGCATGGTGATAAATAAAAATATATATATTTGAATGATTGACCTTGTTGCATATTAATCTGAGATAAGTGATGTGTAATCATGATTATGACTGTTAGAAGTGTTTAATAGGTTGTATGTGTGCTCAAATTATTAACTAAACAAGTAGTGAAGTGAGTTTATTAATATGCTGAAATTGCTGCATGCACAGTTTCTGTAGTGGTGATTAGTTCATGAATAAAATGATATTTTCTGTAGTAATGTTCTATACAAAAGTTGTAGATAACTTCTTTATCTTGTTTGTCCTAAAATTTCATGATTTTAGGCCAAGTGGTTTAGGGGTTATAGTTTTTGTAATTTGGCTGTCAAGTGTTGCATACTTTCTGGACAGATCTGAAAGAATGAATTGTTTGGCTTATTTAAGTTATAAATCATGTCTTCATGTTAATAGAAGAGTTTTAGTGCTTTTTATAATATTTCTAAATTGTCTTGGATCACTATTTTTGGTGGTCTAGAACTTGAGTTACATGTGTTTAAAGTTAGAGGTCAGAATCTGTCCAAGTCTGGACAGATTTACTTGTTTGAGTTGGATAGCCTTGATAACTGCTTATCATCTTGAGGTGATTATAAATAAGTTGTAGACAACTTAATAAGATTTCTAATTAATCTAATATCAAGTCTTTTGGTGCTTTAGATCTCTAGTTATAGCTGTTCGAAGATGAATGTAATATTCTGTCCAAAGTTTGGACAGAAATGCTTGTCTGTTATGTTTGGTCTTTCAATCACTGAATCATACTTAAGTGATAATAACAAAGTTGTAGATAATTTCATTAGCATTCCAGAAAGTCTAGGATCACCTTGTTTGGATGTGTGTAGCTCTAGTTATGTCTGTTTAAAGAACATGTTGTGTTGCTGTCCAAATTGTGCAAATGAACCAAAGTTGATTGCTTTAGTTTGAGGTTGCTTATGTGATCATAGTGCTATCTTTGGCCTTGCTAATAATTAGCTTATGCATTCTATGTTGTTAAATTAATTCACCTAAGATATTATATGGTCATATCATATAATGTTAATTAACTTACTTAACTAAAGGATGAGCTATATGTGTGCATGCATGTGTTTCCCAGGAGTGATGTATGTAATGTAGTTTTGATTGATTGTTATAGTTAGGCACTACGAATGCCTATTGAACCGTGTGTCATACTTTGCTTTAATAATAACCTGCTAAAGTGATCATGCCATGTTGTGTGTTAGAGCTATGCCTATTTTTCGTAGTTATCCTGTATACTTATGTGAAGTAATTAGCGATGCTTGTGTTGTGCGCCTTATGTTTGCTTCATAAGCGTTTTCCTGGCATTCATACGCTTGCATTGCGCATCTCATTTAGGTAACGGTAGATACATCGTGAAGGACGTGATGATGAGGCTAAACCTGAAGACGGTGTTTGGTGGATTATCCCGAAGATGCGGAGTTAAGCAAGTGCTGCAGCGGAGATGCTCGCCAAGCGAGTATCACCTAACAAACACTAACCTAGTGTTGGTTCTCAGGCAAGCCCCGGAGCATTCTAAGGCTCCCAGTTTTATAATTAATTTACTTGAGTATTTTATATTGTGATGCATTAGGTATAGGAGTTGATTGAATCCTACCTGCTGCATTATCCTCCCTTGAATTATTGATTATACCTGTCTTGTTATCCTGTTACTTATTTAAAGGTAGAACTGCTTAGCCTACTTAGTAAATAGTAAATAGGTAATGTTACTGTAATACCCATGGTGGGTATTTACCGGATCACGGTTGGCTATATTTGCTATCGTCGAAAAAACCTGAGTAGTAATGAAATACGGTCAACCGGAAGGCAAGGCACCAAGTTGGAACTTGGGGGCAGCTCGTCCGTTGGATCGTGTAGGTTTGTATCGATGTTGGCCCTCGTTCATTTTTAAAAGCGCCCTTTTACTTAGGGTTGTCGATGCTGTAATCGCCGACCCCGAAGCCGGTTAGACGCTGTTCGGGCCGGTCTCAACCCGTGTCGCACCCTCTAGTATGGAAACACGATCTGCCTCGGAATGGCCATCGTATAGTTCCAATTGGGTGGTCCGTGCTGTGAGCCGCGACGATTACCACCACGAACAGTATCGAGCGGTGACCCAATGCATGGACCCGACGGAGAAAGTGTGGGTTTGTATTAAAGGTTTCTCGCCAGCTGGTTTGTAATTCGATTCGAGTCGCCGTCTCCCCCGGTTAGTGGGAAACTATGTCGAGCTTCACCGCGATACAACTCCATGTGACATTGATGGTTCAACTAAAATATTGATAAAGCAAACCTGATATGGTATTATATTATTGTTTGCTATATTCAAGTGAATGCTCTAGTGCAGGTGCAAACCTAGAGTGTAAGGAATAGGATAAAAGATGACTGCTCATATAAATAAATGATGAGCCCTTTATCTTAAGCTCCTTTTGCAAATAAAGTTAGCCAGCTCCACTATTTATATCAGCCTTGCATACTCCTTGGTGTTACTTTATTTTTGGTTTACGATGAGTAAGTCTAGCTGAGTACATTCGAGTACTCAGGGTTTATCCCACCTTGTTGCAGGTGAAGGTTAGGTCCGCTGAAAGGTGATGGCCAGTGCCGGTGGGCTCGGCAGTTCCATACTTCTTCTCTTTATGCTGTTGTTGGAGGATGTCACTCAAGCTAGCAAAGTATTTCAACTTATGTTATGATACTCATTTCAAAGCTATGTTGTTTCTTCTAAAAATAAGTGGAACTCCACTTGTATTATTATTTAAGAACTCTATTGTAATTTTATTTCCGTTGCAAAGCTCCGGGAACATGATCTGTATTTGCTTGACCATGCGATCTTGGCTGAGATGTTAGAAATCTTTGAAATCCCTCAGGATTTCACGGACTATCGGGTTTATATGGGCTCAAGTGTGCTAATTCAGCTGCTCCGGCAGAGGTTTTCGTACTTGTGCTCTTATAAATTGGTCGGTTCTGTCACAATGAGTGCAAGAGTAAATAAATCAAATGAAATGCATATGACATGGTATATCACACAATAATCAAAATAAAAGCAATACACCATCCATAAGTCTATACTACTCAGTCAAGCATGGGTCATATGAAATTAAATGCATAAGTAGAAACACACATAGCACTCATCACAATAGTTTCCCAAATCCATAAGCCACTAGGATAGATATGGAAATAAAGAGCATGTCTCTCAAAGTCTCATCTCCCACATGATACAACTCGAACCAACATCAAACTGAGACTAGTACATAACTGATCTGGCACATATGATACATGAACTAGTCTGATACATAAAAGATGATACACCAATAAAGCTCAACACAGATACATCAACTCAATACATAGCTGCAGTACATATCTCCAGATACAAGAATAGAACATATGAAGCATCTCTGAAGCTTTAATCATCACAATCTCTCCCCCTTTGTCATCCATCACCACAAAAGGTCTGACAAGAACAATAGAACAAAGGGGCTGCAAGTTGTATCTGTCACTGGAGATCACTAGTCATCGTCGTCACCGTCACCCTCGTCGTCTGTCCGTGGAGCACCTGCGGGACGAGAACCACCCTGTCCGGAGTCACCAAGACCGCTCTGGAAGTAGGGGTCCTAAACATAGGAACCCTGCTAGTGCCCGTACCCAAAGATGTCCTCCCACCAGAACGCAGCTGACTCCTCTGTTGCACTAGGACGAGCTGCACCCTGACTGGACTGTCCACCAAGAAGCAGTCTCTGCTGTGAAGAACTGTGGGGTGCCTGCTGCTGTGTCTCCTGCTGCTGCTCCTACTGCGGCTCCTGCTACTGAGAGTGACTACCAAAGTGCTCCTGGTACTCCCTCTAGTACCTAGCCTGCTGCTCCTCAAATGACTCAGGCTCCTCATCAGTGTCCTCAGACGGAGGAGACCTGGGTGGCTGAAACTGAAAGTGCTCATGCAGCATCTTCATCGTCCTTGAGTCCTCTCTCCTGGCCCTCCTCTCATGATGTTGCTTCCTCTTGACTACATTGATGTCCTTGCACATACCGAAGATAGCACTGAAAATTTTCTTAATTGGAGAGGGAGGGCTGCCACGGCGTGAAGCTGAACGTGAAGGGGCACGTGGCGGAGGTGAAGCTGGTCCTCCTGCACCTGCTGCGGGTGCGTCCTCTGCTGCTGCTCCTCCTCCTCCTGGACCTGGTGGTGGGGTGTGTGTCTCTGTCAAGTCCATAGCAAGCCTCAACACCCTGTGACAACAGTCATAGTCAAACGTGTATCCTGTCACCTGCTCAATCATATGCATGATGTACAGAGCAAAGCCACAGCCCTTGAGGGGCCTCTCACCAACACTCCTGATCTCGCTCCATATAAAATCAAACACACTGAAGGGTCTAGCTCCTGGAGCCATCCTTTGGAGAAGGTTCTTGGAATAATCTGCAACTGTCCCCTTGTCTCCAGCCTTGCAATCAATAGTCCTCCTGAAAATCCTTTCAAGGTACCTGTAGGTGGGGTGAAGACCTAGAACCTTCTCAACCACTCCTGGACCACCTGCTGGATACATAAATCTCATCTGCTCTGGTGGTAGTGCAAGCTCTGAGTGAATCTTGTCCTTCTGGAGGTCCTCCTCTGTGAAGCCAAGGTAAGCAGCAAAAGCCTCGTACTCTACACTGTACCAGGTACCCTCAAGCATCCAATGCATGTGGCTCGAGTCCTCCTCAACAAACAGAGTGGAGCAAAACTGAGCAATGGCCTCTGAGTTCCAGTCATGCTGAAACTCCATAATCTGATATGCACCCACTCACTGACAGATAGCAATAGCATGGTCAATGGAGTCCTTCTCGAGCTCTCTAAATGCTGCCCAATCTACCCACTCAGATCTGGCAATCAATGGGTTTCTGGAAAGAATCACACTGGTATAGAAATTTGCATGGAACTGTGTGTGAAACCGGTAGTCATACTGGATCTTGGGCAAACCTCTGGGATCGATCCTTCTTTGATCTCTAGCAAGTCTGGTCTTTCCCTTTCCCTTGTAGTTTACTCTGGCAATGTACTAAGGGACATGAGGGGCATGAATCTCTAGCATCCTATAGTTCATATGCTGACCACCCTGAAAACCCTGCTGATAGAGAGGATTTGCTGCCTCTTTCTCCTCCTCCTCCTCCTCCTCATCTTCTTCTTCTTCCTCAATCTCCTCCTCACTATCTCTGTCAATGCTCTTTCTCTTCCTGAATCTATACTCCTGCGGGTCACTGTCTGAAGTGTCTGAGCCTCCCTGAGCTGCTGCCCTCACTGGCTTGCGCCCTGCTGAGCTGGTCCCTGTCTCTTGCCTGGCCTTCTTCTGCCTCTCATGGCGAGGGTCATGCCTGCCCTTGGTCCTTGGCTCTATGCGATCACTCATATCTGCTGCCCTGAATCCACAAAATTATCCAAGAACAATATTAAGAACCGAGGCTCAAAGTATATCTCATTTAATTATATCACTATAACACAATCATTTATCCGAAGATTTGCCGTCACCTAGTCCAACATATGACAAAAGGTTTGCAAATACATCGTAGACAAATAATAGTATCACAGGATATAATATCTAGTTGGATTGGAATCAAACTGCAGGCAAAGCCTGCACTGCCTGGCCATGCATACTGGACACGTCCGGTATGAGCGCAGTCTGCAGCCCTAACTAGGGTTTGAATCCAATCCATCTCCATTCCAATCCAAATTTTGAGCACTACTTCTAGACATCCAATGCATCATTTTGTCCGAAGGAAACTTTGAATGAACTTGAATCCAATAGATCGGACGAGGTCCGAGATTTGAATACCTTGGGGATGGAGAAAAGGATGAGAAACTGAAATCCAAAACTTGAGGCCTTCAAACTTGATGCAAGGCCTCTCCAATCCCTTCTCCTTCTTCACTTTTCCACGGACGAATCAAAGGGGCTCCAAATGAGGTGTTAGGGTCGGTTTTGGCTATTTGAAGGAAGGAGAAATAAAGAGAGAGGGAATAACTCTTTACTGGTCTAGCTGACCCTTTAAGTCACGCGCATACCTGCATACCGGACACATCCGGTATGTGCTGACTCTGTCCATTTCGACCAGAAACCATATTGTTTCTTTCTATCTCTTCCTCTGACCCTTTTAAAATCCAAAATAAGTGCAGACCTTTGATCCAAGCAATTTTAGGAACATACTCATTCCAATATTCTCAATTTATTCTCTTTTCCAAAAAGATCATATAAGAGATTTGAACAAAGAGAGACATGGTGGCTTATGACCTTGAGAGAGTCATGTCATATGTGATGAGCCAAACAATCAACCAAGGGGAACAATAATCACATTATGACATGACTAGGTCACAAAGACCAAAAGGATCAAAGATTTTATAAATCCATACCACCTATGCATGCTAGTAAGGGGTTTTGAAAAGAACTATCCTATTACACACAAATGCACACACTAGCATATAATAGGGCCTATTATGCACTTTCAATGCACATATTTAAACTTATACCTTTGCCTTGAGCCCACTGATTCCACTAAGCTTACTTATGACATGGCAATGATTTTGTTGACCTTTCTTGTCAAATAGCCATATCCTCACTAAGTGATTAATTTAATCATGGTGAACTACAACATATACTAGACAAAGCTCATTAGTTCACAAAAGGCACAAATGGAAACTTGGCTCCCCCTCAATTAGTGCTTCAAGTGTTTGAATTCCTTTCCAAGCACTTTCATTCCATTAAGAATGTGAGAGTCAAGTTTCAACTTTGGCTGAAACAAAGTAATTTGCCATATATGAAAAGATGTTAAGTTCTATGCACAAATTACTGAGAAACAATAACATATGAGATCTGGGCTAACAGGTGAAACATAGCATGAATATAAATAGACTCAAATCTCATGTAGGCAAAGATGGGCAACTCACTATCATACCGAACACGTCCGGTATGCTTTGACAGCGCAGAAATGTTCTCTGTCAGCAGTGCTGGTTCCAGGTCGAAAGTTCCGATAGTTAGCACTTCTGACATGGGTCAGCACTTCCGGCATAGAATGATTCGAAGTTGTTTTGTCAACACCAACTTTTCACATATAAATCAATTTATGAAGTAGTAAGCATGAATGGTGAAAAGATGGCTATCCTACCAAGTTTAGGTACTCTAAGTCATGGTGAATATGAAGCAATAGATGAGACAAACATAGATTACCAACGAGTCAACCATATAAGCAATTATGATGAACATTGGTTGATAGGTTGAGTTAGAATTTCCAAATTGGCTTGCTCAACCACCCTGAAGGACTTCATCTCACCATTGGTACCTACATCAACATCCTAAGCACATTTTGGTACCCAACTCTTGTTGGGTCCTACAATGTTAGTCAACAAGTGCTTAGGCACCCAAATGGGCTTAGAGCTAGTATGTGGTGAACACATCACCTTACTAGTGCTAAGTCCCTTTGTGGCCTTCCTAAGCACATTATCATTTGCGAATGTGTTCGGCTTAGGATGCATACCATTTGGGCAATCATAGCTTAGATGCCCCTTTCTCCTACAAGCATAGCAAATACGCCCATTGTTTGCTTTTTGCTTGTCTTGCTTGTTTGGGCATTGGTTCACCATGTGGCCTTCTTGATTGCACCCATAGCACTTTCTTGTAGCTACTAAAGCCCTCTTTCTTGAATCTTGGGCTAGGGTGTATCTCTTGCTTGTATGGCATGAAGTGTGACACTTCACACCATCTTTTGGACCATCACTCTTCACTTGATTTGCCACCTTGGTGGCTGCCCTCTTCTCGGCCGCTTCACATTTGTCGGCCCAAGTCTTGTGTGGACACATGGCACTTTCATGACCATATGTCCCGCAACCATAGCAAAGCCTTTTCTTGCTTTTCTTGCTCTTGGTTGCATTCTCTTTGAATGAGATGAGATTATTTTGTTGGACTTTGGAGGAAGCAAGGTTTGAACCCTTCTCAAGCTTCTTCACCATGTAATCACGGTTATCTTGAGAAGGTTGTGCTTTCTCCTCATCCTTCAATCTAATCGCATCCTTCTTTAGACTTTTCACTTCTTCGATGAGCCTAGCATTTTCTTTAAGAATTTGCTCAATCGAAGATTGGCTTGCTTGAGAGGCACACTCATTAGCACAAATAATATTTAATTGAGATGGTGCACTAGTGAGTGTAGTAGTGTGAGGTTGAGAAGATTTTACCATTGCAATCACAACCTCATGTGCTATCTCAAGCATGGCATTTGATTCTACTAGTTTCTCATGTGAGCACTTGAGATGGGAGAAGTCCTTTTGTAGGAACTTGTGCTCAAATGAGAGATCACTCAATCTTGCTTTGAGCTTGTAGTTTTCCTTCTCTAGCCTTTCCACATTAGAGAGAGAGTTAGTAGCTAAAGCATGCTCAATTGATAATTTTGCATACCTTTCATTTAATGTCTTTAGCTCTTCTAATTTGGAGATGAGGAACTTTTCTTGATTTTGAAGGGATTTCTCTTGTTCCTCCACCTCCTTCTCTAGCTCATCATTTTTCTTCAATACTTTGACAAACAAGAGCTTGTCTTCATATTTGAGATAATCGAGAGAGTCATCATCCTCATCATCTTCGTCACTCTCTATTTGACTATCTCTTGATGCCTTCTCCTTGATTCCACCAAGAATCTTCTCTTGATCTTTCTTGGTTGCTTTCTTCTTGTTCTTCTTGGCCATGAGACACAAGTGATGAGTATCATGAGATACTGAGGTTGACTCATCACTTGGTCGCCACCGGGATTGAGAGCTGCTGTTGGTTGCCTCCTGATCCCTGTCTGCTGGGCAAATATCGGACACGTCCGGTGGCAATACCGGACACGTCCGGTGGCAATACCGGACACGTCCCGTATGTGCAGACAGGCACCAGAGGAGGAGCAGCTCGCACCTCCCGATCCGGTGCATCTTCCTTGAGGCTTCTTCACATGATGATGATTCAATGGACTCCATTTCCAATGAATCGTAACCATGTGCTTCATCACATTTGGACTTTCCATATAGGTTGGCAAGTCTAGTCCAAATCACATGAGAACTCTCCAGCGGAGATTCTCCATTGTAGATGGTCTCCTCAAGTACCTCTCACTCAATGAGTTTAACAAGATTAAACACGCATGAGCATTGAGTTGCACACATATCTCTTCCTCTTTTGTCAAGTTCTTATAGTTGCTCCAATCAACTATAGAAAGAGATATGTTCGCATCCACAATATGCTCAATAATGGGGCTAATAGCCCGAAATGCATTGAGTACATAAGATGACCAACGTAGAAAGTTTGAACCATCATTTTGGAGAAGCACCACGTCCGTATCCATAGGTGAATCCATCCGTTCTCACAAGCGGTGAAGCTCAAACGTGAGTCCGAGCTCTGATACCAATTGAAAGGACTGAACGGGCCTAAGATGCCGCCTAGAGGGGGGTGAATAGGCATTTCTGAAAAATTAACACCTTAAATGCGGAAGCAATTAGTATATGAGCTTCTAATTTCTTGGAAGCTCTCAATCGGAGTAAATCAGCCCCACAAGAGAGAAACACACAGTATATGAAAGATATACAATGAATATAGAGTCAAGTCCCTACACCACAAACGAATTAGAGCAAGATATAAAAGTTTCTGCACAGAGAGCTAATACCGGACACGTCTGATAGGGATACCGGACACGTCCGGTAATCCCTAAGTCGCTGAGCCTCTAGGCAATACCGGACACGTTCGGTAGCAATACCGGACACGTCTGGTATTTGCGATTTTGGCACAGAGCTCCAAATCGACTCCGGATTCTTCACAACTTTCACACACCCTGCAGAGATACAATATATATATGCACAACACACAGAACCTGCAGGGAAAGCTCGAGCCACACAAATATCAAATGTAATAAAGAGAGAGGACACGATATTTGTTTTACCGAAGTTCAGCACCCCCTCGGGTCCTACTCTCCGTTGAGCCAGCTGCGAGCTACCACAAAGGTGGGCTCTAGAGGACACCACAGGTCACTCTAGTCGCGGTCTATTTCACCCGCAATGCTCCTTCCACTAGATGATCTCTTTTGAGGAGAGATCGAACCTTCACAAACTTTCCGAGGCACTCCACAAAGCTCTTGGGTGCTCAACGGCGACGCCTAGCCGTCTACGACCGTAGAGTCCAAGAGTAACGAATGCGCACAACAAGATCGACGATTTGCACAAGTGCTCAAGAGGTGGCTTGCTCTCTAATTTGAATCTCTCTCAACCCACAAATGGATTTGGCAATTAGAGGTCAATCACTCACTAAGAGAGGGTTGGAAAGTGCTTTGGAAGCTCTAGAATGGGTGTGGGAACCAGCAGAATCAGCAGCCTTCAAATGACAAGGCTTGGGGGTATTTATAGCCCCACCCACGAAACTAGTCGTTTTCTAGCCGTTGGTCTGAAAACGTGAAGGTCGAAACTTCCGGTCTAGATCTCGGAACTTCCGACGTTCACTAGAAACACTGTTCATAGAGAGACAACGACTACTTTTCAGTCAGTGTCAGAAGTCGGGTCAGAACTTCCAGCACGTCGGAACTTTTGGGATTTAACCAAAACTTCCAACGAGCTTGCGGCAGGGAGGCTGAGCAGGTCGAGATCTGTGACACCCCAATTTTAAGAACAAAATTGGAGCACAATATATGTATGTCAGGATCAATTTTCATACATATATCCACATCATAGTAAATATCAAAACAATGCTTTATTAATAATATCGAACTTTATTACAAAAATGACCCTCGGGTCCAAAAGAAAAGTATAGACTCTCAGTCTAACTCTAATGTAGTCTTCGCGGAAACTGGACGCCATCTCCACAAGAAGGTCGACCGGGGGTTGCGCCATCCTAGTACAGGTCGTCTGGGTCGTATCCACCGTCTTCTAGGTACAAGTTGTCGGGTCGTATCCGTCGTCTTCTGGGTACTCTTGCTCTGCGTCATAGACACCAACGTCTGGGTGGGGTAGCAGGGGGTTCAAAGAGGAAGGGTGAGAACATCGAAATGTACTCCGTAAGTGTAGGAAATATATGCGTATGAGGCTATTAACAAAGGTAGGCTGACTCTATTTGACTCAAGCGCCTAAAGCAACACATCCTATTAAATCCTATTTCCTATGCACCTATTTACTAGGTTATAACCACAGTCTCCAACAGAACAGTAACGACACTCGGAGTCGCACCGAGCAAATCACACTCGGAGTCACACCGAGCAACCAACACTTGGAGTCCACCAAGCAACCACACTTGGAGTCACACCAAGCAAACCACACCTGAAGTCCATCAGGCAAACCACACCTGAAGTCCATCAGATGACCCGAACTAGGCCGTTTCAAGGAGTCCTATGTGTATTAGTTCCATACGTCATGACATAGAAAGCTACCTTCCGTAATAACACCAGGTCTGCGCCCGAGCCTGGGAATCACTCCCGTACCAAGCAGTAACCCGCGTAGAAGAAGCCTCTGTACCCATGTCATATGAGACTAATAACCACATAAGACTTCTCTAACGAACTAGAACAAAACCACCAGCTAATCTCAAAGAAGTCCAAGCCCGCTCGTGACCGTGAGCACGACTGATATATCATTTTTAATACTATGCAGAGTCCGCACATCTTTACCCATGAGTCATGTGTTCCCCATCACGCTAAACACTGCCAAGGTGCACAGCGGGGTCGCACTACAAGGCCTTTACAAAGCCGCCTCCAAGTCCGTTCCACAGGTACCTCTAAGGTTTCACCCCGTACAAAGGTCTACGACCCCCAGGGCCCCCTCGTGAGCCACTAAAACAAACCCCGTGTGAACCCTCAACTTGGAGGAAACTAATTAATTAGCCAGTCCCAGAGCCATATAGGCCTCATGGTTTGCGCTGTTTTGCCGAGTTACATGCTCCAAGAACCGAGTCCTAGAGATCCAGGCAGGATAAATCTAGCACAAGCCCAGAACCAAAAACCAAAACCAGCTGCCGAGTCTCACGGCACAAAAACCACCACACGGTCCATCCTGCCGGATTTACCTACTCACCATACTACTCATTACCAGACCACATGTTCTATAGATCATTAATCAGAATTAATTATTAACCATCCCATCCCAAGACAGCAGGGCTAAGCGTGACTTCTACCCGAACATCCCAAACCAGGCGACAAGGATAATAGAGCAAAAAATCTAGTAAACCATAACATAGGATTCAATATTAAGACACTGCATGCAACTACTGGATCTAACTACTCTAACTCAAAATAAAATAAATACAGGAGCAATATGTGCAAGGACACTTGCCTTCGGGCTGGGTCGAATCAACAAAGGCACAGGCTGGATCTGGAGGTTCCACGTAGATCGCACTCGCTGGATCAAACATCATCACATGGCCCAAACAAAGGCATATAAGAAACAGTACATCAATAGTATAAAAATAGAACGTAAATAGATCTAACACGTAGAGCTCGACGAGACGAATCTAACGCGACTTGAACGGGTCAAAATGGAGTTAAAATGAGCAAGTTATGAGCTTTTGAAGTTGAGTGGCAAAACTGTAAATCATTTGAACTCATTTTCGTATTTTAAATAAATAAAATCTGAATTTTAAAGACACTTGGACCGGGCCTCATTTTGGAGAAAGGACAGGGTTTATACTGAAAGAAAACGCAGACTCAAGGAATAGTAGGAGTGGACGACGGGTTGATTAACACAAAGTTGAGGGTCCTTTATGCAAAAGGCGCAGGGACGGTCGGCGGCGCCGGCGCTGGTGACACGTGGCGGCGCGTCACTGGTTCGGTGCACGGCTGTGCCGTGGACGGGGCGCACAACCCTCTGGTTCGCGGTTCACGGTGGACCCGAGGACGGTGCCTCGTTTTCCCAAGTGTACAGGGGCTAAACCCAAAGGTTTACGAGACTCAGTGAACAATGCCGAACGGACGGCAGGTTGATTTCAATGAAAAGCAGGGTCTCTTTTGTAAAACGCATGACGCGTGGCGAAGGCAGCTGGCGTGGCGCTGACACGGCGGCAGGTGGCGCTCAGGGATTGGTCGGGTGCACCACGCCACCGGTGGACCGGCTGACGCGGATAGAGAGTCGGGGTGCACGGGTCTTGTAGACCCGGCGCATACCGGTTCACGAAACGATCTAATCTCAGCCACCCGAGACAGATCTAACGGCCGACATAGGTTTGGGGAGAAGGAGGCAGCGCCGGCGACACTGCGCTCGGCGGCGCTCCGAGCAGGCACGGTGGCGCCATGAATCCGGACGTGGAGGCTCGCTGGAGTGCGCGGAGGGGACCCTACGGGCCATAACTGACCGAACCAACAACACCAGGGTAGAGAAAAGAGGACGGCGAGATCACCTAGGGGTTTCGCGCCGTCGGAGAAGGCTCGGAGGGGAAGGACGACGAGGACTTAAAGATGCCTAGCTCAAGTGGTAGTTTAAAATTTCAATTTTAAACTTGAGTTATAGGTAAGCCGGACTATCAAGAGGGTCATAAATTATGTTGGCTAGATGTGGAGAAAAGTGCTCAATTCGTCTAACTTTAGTTCGCTTGAGAGACACCGCACAATCACGAACACATAGAGGGTATTTTTATGTGGTCGGTGGTACCGACCGCAGCTGATCCGCGCAGTGCTCAAACACCCTCTCTGTTTTTGGTTCAAAAATGACCTAGCGGTGGTACCGCCATTACCTCGGTACTACCGCCCGTGGTGGTACCGACGGCAGTCGGTAGTAAGCCTGGTTTCACAGATCTCTCTGGACGCGATCAAAATGAACTGGCGGTGGTACCGCCATCATCTCGGTGGTACCGCCCTCGGTGGTACCGCCCCCCGTCGGTGGTAAGTCAAAGTTTTACAGAGGTCTCTGGAAGTAGCGTTTTTGGCCTGGCGGTGGTACCGCCATTATGTCGGTACCACCGACCTCGGAGGTACCGACCCAGGCCCGGTGGTAACCAGGTTTGCAGGGCTCTCTGGACTGACAAGTATTTGACTTGGCGGTGGTACCGCCATTATGTCCGTACCACCGACCTCGGAGGTACCGACCTCTGGGCGGTAGTTTCCGAGGGACCGAGTCCCTTTCTGCTGAGCTCTCTGTATGGGGCCAAATTTGGCCTGGCGGTAGTACCGCCATTACCTCGGTACTACCGCCCGTGGTGGTACCGACCTGAAGTCGGTAGCTGACTTTTTGGTCAGATCTGGATCTTTGCGACCGTTATGAACTGGTCAGTGGTACCGACCATGGGTGGTCGGTGGTACCGACCAGCCTCGGGACTGAGGGAGTATAAATGCCTCCCCTCTTCACTTTTCACGGTTACCCACTCATTCCACTCACTTATTTCCTACCTAACTTCAAAAAAAGCTCTCTCAAGCATTGACTCCTCCTCTCTCTCTCCCCCTTTGCTCCTAGATTCACTCTCTTGCAAGGATTGAGCTAGGGACGTGAGATTAGAGAGCGGGAAGCATCGATCTACGACTTGAGCACTTGGTTTCCATCTAGCCGGCTTGGTTTGTGTCTATTACTCTTGAGCTCTTTGAGCTCTAGCCGGTTAGGTGTTCTTCGTGGTAGCCCGTGTTGCTCATTTGTGAGGGCTCCCCGAAGTGTTTGTATTTCCCTTGTGATTTCTAGTGGAGAAACTCTCGTAGCCTTTGTGGTTGCTTGAGTGAGGCACGGAGGTGAAATAGACTCCGACCTTTGTGGTCACCTCAACAACGAGGACGTAGGCACTCCTTAGTGGATTGGCCGAACCTCGGGATAAATCGCGTGTCCCGTGTGCTTGTTGTTGTCTCTACTTTGTTTATTTCGCTTGCTATTGTGTTGTTCGTGTTCTTCCCTCTCCCTATTTCATTCTTAGGTTGAGAAGGCTCGATCCACATCAAGGGAAGCAACCAAGGCTTGGTGAGAGTAGATTTACGGTCTATCATTCTTAGAAAAGTGGGGCTAGAAACTTGTATTATCTTCACAGCTTACATACATCGGATTTGTAGTTCCTTTTAGGATCCCGGGTGTGCCGTTTGTTTGTGTCGGTAGTACCGGTGTTCGACACCGGTAGTACCTACCCAAACAAACCGGCCTCTCCGGTTGAGATCTAACTACATCTTTTAGTTTGTGAAGTTTCAGATTGTCAAAAATCACCTATTCACCCCCCTCTAGGCTGATTCGATCCTTTCAATTGGTATCAGAGCCTAACCCTTGTGTTAGCGCTTCACCGCGTAAGGGAGAATCATGTCTACCATAAGTCAAGAATAGCTTGATGAGATTATCAAGAAGGTTACTGCTCAGGTAATTGAAGATCAAGAGAAGAAGTATGAAGATGAGATGAAGAGGATGAAAGATGAGATGGAGAGTTTGAGGCGAGCCTTAGACAGCAAAGCCGAATCATTCGGAACCGGTGGTAATCCGCCGCCCAAGGAAGACAAGAAGAAGGATGATGAAGAGAAAGGCAAGAAAGACACCGAGTTCACTAGAGTGCCATTTGACTATAGCAATATGGGCAAAGTCATTCAACTGCCTAGCGTCAATCTAGGTAAACCACCCGCCTTTGATGGAATCAACTACAATGATTGGGCGCACAAGATGAAGGTACACCTTCTTGCCGCAAGAGTTTGGGAGATTGTAGAGAATGGACTGAGTCATGTTGCAGGACAAGAGTTCACTGACAATGATGTGATTGAGTTTCAACAAAATGTCCAAGCTGCATCGTTGATTCTGTCATGTCTCAAGCCCGAAGAGAGTAACAAGGTACATGGAATGGAGGATGCCAAGTTGATTTGGGACACTCTCAGGATATCATATGAGGGTGATGCAAGTGTGAGGAAGTGCAACATAGAGCTTCTTCATGGAAAGATTGAGAACTTCGCTATCCGGAGTGGTGAGACCACTCAACAAATGTTTGATAGATTCATGACCTTGATCAACAAGATTAGAGCTCTTGGAGACAAGAAGTGGGATGACAACTCAGCTGCAAGAAAGCTATTGAGAGCATATAGAAAGAAGAACAAGAACCTTGCGTCAATCATCATGGAGAGACCTAACTATGAGAGCATGGGACATCATGAGATGCTTGCCAAGATAAAGCATCATGAAGTCTTGGATGATGAAGATATAGAAGAACGAGAGGCAAGCAACAAGAAGGTAGTGGCGCTCAAGGCTAACCAAGAAGAAGGAAGGAAGGCCCAAGATGACTCATCAAGTGAAGGGAGTGATAATTCTGATGATGAGTTGGCTCTTATTGTGAAGAACTTTAGAAGGTTCATGAGGAAGAAGATGCACAAGAAGGGCAAGGGTGGATACTTCAAGAAGTCCAAGAAGAGGAATTGCTATGAGTGTGGTGCGAATGATCACTTCATTGCCGATTGTCCACAAAAGAAGAACAAGAACAAGTATAGCAAGAGTGATGACAAGAAGCAAAGAAGAAGAAGAGGTGGTGAAGCTCATCTTGGCGAGGAGTGGTTCTCGGAAGATGACTCAAGTGATCAAGAGAAGAGCAAGAGCAAGGAGAAGGAGAAGGGAGCGACCAACATTGCCATACACAAGACCTCCTCTCCAAGCCTCTTCTCCAACATGGTTACATCAAGCACTTCATCACGCTTGTTCGAGAGCCTCTCCGACGACGAGGATGACTTCACTCATTCTTGCTTCATGTCCAAGAATGAGAAGGTATCATCCAACTCCCCTACTTGTTCTAGTGATGAATGTAGTGATGATGATATGGATGAATTTGAGCTTAGCATAATTAGAAAATTTGGTAAGAAAGGTGGACCTAAAATTATAAAGTTGCTCACTAAATTAGAGAATCGGAATGAGAGTCTTGCTTTGCAAGGGGACTTGATCTCTCAAGAGAGAGAAAAGAACCTTGCATTGGAAGCCTCTCTTGCCGAGGAGAAGTTGAAGGTTGAGAAATTGACCGTGGAACTATCTTTAGCCAATGACTCTAACAAGAAGTTGACTAAGGAGTGTTCCACGAGCAATGACTCAATTGCTAAACTAAAGAATGAAGTTAGCTTGGTTCAAGAAAGCCTCACAAGCTTTCAAGATAAATATCAAACTCTTGAACTAAGCTACAACACTCTTTGGAATAGCACCTCTTCAACCTCTCCTAAGGATTCCGACGGCTCTAATGCCTCAACTAGTAATGGTTGCAAAAGATGTTATAAAATTGATATAAACGCTTGTGCAACTAACCTTGTTGAGCTAGAGAAGAAAGACAAGGAGATTCATAGGTTGAATATGATCTTGAGGAATGGTTGCAAGTGTAAGGTGCAACAACCAAAGGACATCCTCAAGACCGCAAGACATCCATCCATCAAGGATGGGATTGGCTACAGTAGGTATGATGGTAAGGCCAATGGAAGGAAGATGGTCAATGGAGTACCCTTTGTTAACTTTAACAAAGGGGTTCCTCTCTTTGACCTAATGAACAAGGCCAACAAGATCGTCAATCCAAAGGCTCCACTTGCTAATGGTAAGATCAACAAGGAAAAGCAAGTGGAGGCCCCCAAGCAACAAACGCCCATATCAAGAAGCTATACATGTGATTACTTGTGTTGTTGGGGGGACGATGGGAAGATAGTAGTCAAGTATGTTGGTGCACTCAAGAAGAGAGAGATCATGAGAAATGTTTGGGTGCCCAAAGCTTATGTGACTAACCCCCTAGGACCCAATCTCATTTGGGTACCCAAATCAAGAACATAATCTTGTTTTGTAGGAATATGCCTCCGGTGGATCAAGTTGGGTGTTGGATAGTGGATGCACCAATCATATGACCGGGGCAAAAGAGATGTTCACCTCCTTCCAACCAAGCAACGACTCATGCAACAACATTGTGTTTGGTGACAATGGTAAAGGAGAGGTGCTTGGTTTGGGTAAAATTGCCATCTCAACTGACAATTCCATATCTAATGTATTACTTGTGCATTCGTTGAGTTACAATTTGTTATCCGTTTCTCAACTTTGTGAAATGGGTTACGATTGTCTCTTTACGGATAAGGGTGTGACCATCTCTAGAAGAAGGGATTCCTCTATTGCATTTAAAGGAGTGTTAAAGGGAAAGCTTTACCTAGTTGACTTCTCAACTGGTAAAGTGGAACCTAAGACATGCCTAATGGCAAAATCTAGCATGGGTTGGCTTTGGCATCGCCGGCTAGCTCATGTTGGGATGAGGAACTTGGCCCAACTTCAAAGAGAAGGACACATCTTCGGACTAACCAATGTTTCCTTTGAGAAAGATAGGATTTGCAGTGCATGCCAAGCCAGAAAGCAAGTTGGAGCAAAGCATCCAATCAAGAACATTGTGTCAACTACAAGACCGTTGGAGCTATTGCACATGGACCTCATCGGACCCGTTGCTTACCAAAGCATCGGTGGTAACAAATATGGTTTCGTTATTGTTGATGACTATTCTCGCTTCACTTGGGTGTTCTTTTTAGCAGATAAAAGTGAAACGCAAGGCATTTTCAAGAAGTTTGCTAGAAGAGCACAAAATGAGTTTGACATCAAGATCAAGAAAGTGAGGAGTGACAACGGGACCGAGTTTAGGAACACCAACATAGAGGAGTATCTTGATGATGAAGGGATCAAGCACGAGTTCTCCGTTCCATATACCCCACAACAAAATGGGGTTGTGGAAAGGAAGAATAGAACTCTTGTTGAAGCCGCAAGGTCTATGTTGGATGAGTACAAGACTTACCATGGCTTTTGGGCAGAGGCGATGAACACGGCGTGTCATGCAATCAACCGCCTCTACCTTCACAAGCTAAGGGGGAAGACGCCTTATGAGCTTCTAACCGGTAACAAACCGATGGTGCACTACTTTAGAGTCTTTGGCTGCAAGTGTTTCATACTTAACAAGAGGGCCAAAAGCTCAAAGTTTGCACCTAAGGTACACGAAGGCTTTCTACTTGGTTATGGTACTAACGAACATGGCTATCGTGTATTCAATAATGCCACCGACACTATTGAGTTAACGGTAGACGTGACTTTTGATGAATCCGACGGCTCTCAAAAGGAGCAAGTCAATGATGAGCTTGTAGGTAATGACGTGCCTCCATCCGAAGCTATCAAGAAGCTTGCAACCGGTGATGTGAGGCCCGTTGAGATACAAGATGATGAAGATGATCCATCACACACTCCACAAGTTTCTCATGTCCATCATGTGCATCCACATGCGCATGATGAAGCTTCCGCAACTCCGAATGGTGGTAGTGTTGATGATGTTCAAGTGATACACCAAGTTGATGATCAAGTACAAGCTCAACATGAAGTCCGACAAGAAGATGGAGACATCAACACACATGATGAAGATGGACCCATCCAAAGGAGATCACTTGTGCCACATCCAAGAGTTCATCATACAGTTCAACGAGATCATCCCGTTGACAACATATTGGGGAGCATACGGCGTGGGGTAACGACACGCTCACGTTTAGCAAGTTTTTGTGAACATTACTTGTTTGTCTCCTCTTTGGAACCTCTCAGGGTGGAAGAAGCACTTGATGATCCGGACTGGGTGATGGCTATGCGAGAAGAGTTGAACAACTTCACCAGGAATGAAGTCTGGTCCTTAGTGGAAAGGCCCAAGCAAAATGTGATAGGAACCAAGTGGGTCTTCCGCAACAAGCAAGACGAGCATGGTGTGGTAACAAGAAACAAAGCACGGTTGGTGGCTCAAGGTTTCACTCAAATCGAAGGTTTGGATTTTGGGGAAACCTATGCATCTGTAGCTAGGCTTGAATCAATTCGCATATTACTTGCCTTTGCTACTCACCATGATTTCAAGCTATATCAAATGGACGTGAAAAGTGCATTCCTCAACGGCCCCCTCTCCGAATTGGTCTATGTGGAGCAACCACCGGGTTTTGAGGACCCAAAGTTTCCCAACCACGTCTACAAGCTCGACAAGGCGCTCTATGAGCTCAAACAAGCCCCTAGAGCTTGGTATGATTGCCTTAAGAATTTCCTACTCAAAAAGGGTTTTGAGATAGGGAAGGCCGATCCTACTTTATTTACTCGCAAAGTTGATAATGATATCTTTGTGTGCCAAATATATGTCGATGACATAATATTTGGTAGTACTAATGTTGCCTTTTGTGAGGAATTTAGTAGGATCATGACCAAAAGGTTCAAGATGTCCATGATGGGTGAGTTGAAGTAATTTCTTGGATTCCAAATCAAGCAACTCAAGGATGGCATGTTCCTCAGTCAAACCAAGTACACAAAGGACATGCTAAAGAAGTTTGAGATGGACAAGGCCAAACCCATCAAGACTCCCATGCCAACCAATGGACATCTTGATCTAAATGTGGATGGTAAGTCAGTGGACCAAAAGGTATATCGCTCTATGATCGGTTCATTGCTTTACCTTTGTGCATCTAGGCCCGATATTATGCTTAGTGTGTGCATGTGTGCAAGGTTTCAAGCTAATCCGAAAGAATGTCATATTATGGCCGTTAAGAGAATCTTTCGATACTTAGTCCACACTCCGAATCTTGGCTTGTGGTATCCCAAGGGCTCCACTTTTGATCTACTTGGCTATTCTGATTCGGACTATGCCGGTTGCAAAGTAGATCGGAAGAGTACAACCGGGACTTGCCAATTTATTGGAAGGTCTTTGGTGTCTTGGAGTTCTAAGAAACAAAATAGTGTTGCCCTATCCACTGCCGAAGCCGAGTATGTGGCGGCCGGCGCATGCTGTGCTCAACTACTTTGGATGAAGCAAACACTAAAAGACTTCGGATGTGAGGAAACCAAAATTCCACTTTTGTGTGACAATGAGGGTGCTATCAAACTAGCAAACAATCCCGTAAACCATTCTCTCACAAAACATATAGACATCCGACACCATTTCTTGAGAGACCATGAAGCCAAAGGAGATATCGCAATACGCCATGTGAGCACCGAAAAACAACTAGCCGATATCTTCACAAAGCCTTTAGATGAGTCAAGATTTTGTGCTTTGAGGAGTGAACTAAATATCATTGATTCTCGTAACGTGGCTTGATGTCTTGCACATATTTGTTTTCACCTAGAGACCTAGACAAATGCTTTGACAAATATTGTGTGTGTGATTTTAAAATCTATTTTGCATGCTTCACTTATGTCCATGGCTATGTACTGGTTATATGAAATCTGGGCATATTTGAAGTATGTGTAGTATACCACACAAGGTTCTCTTGGAATCTTTCTCTGATCCCACTGTTTTTGTAATGTCGGTGGTACCGCCATAGGGTCGGTAGTACCGACCCCTATGGGCGGTACCACCGACCGGGTTTGACCCGAGTATAAAAAGGGGCGCGGTGAATCCTTTCAACCCTAGTCAATTCCAGTTTGACCGCCGCCTCTTGCCTCCTTGCGCCGCCGCTCGAGCCCGTGCAGCCGCTGCTTCGTTCTCCTCTCCCGATCTCCTTCCTCCTCCGCTCAAATCTCAATCCCTCCGGTGGAAAGGTGCTTTGAAGGTTGGAGATCGTCTTGGTGGTGTTCTTGAAGCTCGGAAGTTCTTCCTCCATCGGATTTCGGCCTCTTCTTCACGAGTAGCAAGGTACTAGGGTGTTCTTGCCCAATCTCTCAATGTACCTTGTTCTAGGTCGATTCCTTTGGTAGGATTGCTCTATCTAGTGTGTAGATGCTTCTAGGATGTATGGTTTGCAAGTTCATGGCAATTTGTGAGATTGGATTGCAGGAAACCGCACGCTGTGGTGCGGTCGGTAGTACCGCCCGCTGGGGTCGGTAGTACCGACCGCGCGCAGCGAAGGGTTTTCCTCCCCGATTTCGATTGACAATCTTGCTATATCCTTTGAAGTAATCTCCTTTGTCCGTTTTGTCTCACTTTGGTCTATGCTATCTTTTTCTAGATGTCGCATAGCTAGAGGCCCTCTCGTGCGCGGACCCCTAGTGATGATGATGATGAGGAGTATGCTGCCGTGGAGCATGGTGGTGTTGAGCAAGGGGCGCTGTGGCGGAACCGTCCTGATTATAAGAGCTCAAGTATTATCTTAGCCAAATCCGTCTGACTTCGACTGATACTTGAACCCATATAACCCCGGTAGTCCGGAAATCTCGAAGGATTTCTAACACCATACATCATACAGGATCGCATCGTTCAAGGATTACATTCGCAAAGATACATCACAGAGAAACGAAACCGAATTTAAAATATCAGAGTGCGGAATTTTAAAACGGAGTTATTACAATACCAAATTTAAAAGTGTGGAAGCTTAAATAAGTTTTTAACACACGACCACTACACACGTGGTCCAAATAAAACATTGTTTTGGTAAATCCACTCGACACAACTCACTCCTCCCTTTTTAAGATAATGTGCCACTAGTAGTCTCAGTCCAGCAAAAGAAAAGGGAAAAGCTTCTGGACGACCCTGCCCTGGGCCTACTCCTCATCACCTTCCACTGGGTAGAGGCAGTGCTTACAATAGCCGAAGTAGACCTGGCCATCTGCAACAACGGGATAAACCCTGAGTACGGGAATGTACTCAGCTAGACTTACCCGTCCAACTGAAAATAAAGACTCCAAGGGTATGCAAGGCTTTTGAGGTGGAGCTGGGATCTTTCAGTTGCGAAAAGCTCAGATTCAGATAAGAGGTAATTAATGATAAAGATGAGCTGCCATTCTTTTTAGACCTATTCCTTAACTCTAGGTTTTTCACCTGTACTAGAGCACTCACTTGAATCTATCAATCAATAATATAACCATATCCAGTTGACTTATCCACATTTTAGTTGAACCTTAAATCATCACATGGAGTTGTATCGTGGTGAAGCTCGCCATAGTTTCCCACTAACCGGGGGAGACGGCGACTCGAATCGAATTCCAAACCAGCTGGTGAAAGACCTTTAATACCAGCCCACACTTTCCCCGTCGGTTCCATGCATTGGGCAACCGCTCGACGCTTGTTCGTGGTGGTAATCGCCGCGGTTCAAGCACGGACCGCCCAATTGGAACCTGGCGATGGCCTCACGCGGCAGATCGCAATTTCCATACTAGAGGGCACGACACGGGTTGAGACCGGCCCGAACAGCTTCTAACCGGCTTTGGGGTCGATGATTACGGCACCGACATATCCCTAAGTAAAAGGGCGCGTTCAAAAATGAACGAGGGCCAACATCGATACAAACCTACACGATCCAACGGACGGACTGCCCCAAGTTTCCAAACTTGTGCCTTGCCTTCCAGTTGACCGTATTTCATTACTACTTAGGTTCTTTTCCACGATAGCAAATATAGCCAACCGTGATCCGGTAAGTACCCATCAGGGTATTACGGAGACATCCTTAACTACTACTTTTATTAAGCAGGCTAAGCAATTCTACATTGCAAATAAATAACAGGATAACAAGGTAGATATTAATCAATCATCAAGGAATGGTAATGCAGCAAATAGGATTCATTCAACTCCTAAACCTAATGCATCACAATATAAAAGGACTCAAGTAATTTAATTGTAAATACTGGGAGACTTAGAATGCTCCGGGGCTTGCCTTGGGTGAAGACCGAGGCCTCGTGAGACGGGCACTCGGGCAAGTTAGTGTCGGGGACGGGGTCGGCTTCCTCGGCTTGCTGGAGCTCCGGAATCTGCTGCTCGGCGCTTATCTCCTGCTCCTGGTCGGGCTCCGGCGGGGTCGATCCTATTGCATGCGACGAATATAAATAATTGGAATACGGGTGCAAGATGTGAGGTATGAAAAATATTTCTTGCAAACCAACAAAGCCAACTTGTTGAACCACTTTTGACATTGAGGTAATTACTTATTTATTTCATAAAACCAAATCTGATTATTCACCCTTTTCTTATTTAAATAAATCAAAAGAAACTCCGATTAGAACTGCGATTGCATTTTTCTGGACTCAGAAAAATCCACAAAAATTCCAGAAGGCAAACAACACTCTCAGGACTCCACTGAACAAATTTCAGCCAAAAATAAAATACAGAGCTGCATATACGAAAATGACAAACAAACTGCCCAAAAAGGTGCTTTGAACTAGCTCTCCATCCAAAAAGTGTCAAACAGCAGGTTTCATAATTTTCCTGGCTTCTTCTACTCAAAAGCATTCTACTGCAGAAAACTTGTGGCCAGAGCATAAACATACAAGCCTACACCAAATAAACAAATCTATTGCAAAATAAACCACTTGAACTGCAACCCTACTGGAAAAGGGTGCTAAACTCAATTTCATATTTTTCCCAGATTCTACTTCACATTTTATGCTTATCAAGAAAGTTCCATGAACAGAAACATTATATTATTTCTTACATGAATTTTCAAAGGAAAACACAGAAAAGCACATCTGTGAAGCAACTCCAGATTTCTTCACATAACAGATCATTCTTACATTTTTCTTAGCTTGAACATCATAAACAGAATTACACAAATTTTCCCATATTTTATTTCAGCATATAAAACACCTTAACATTTATTCTAAGAAATCAGCCAAAAAGGACTTTTAATTAAAACAGAAACTTTTCCTATATAAACAGTACCTCATAAAATTTTCACAGGTACTCCACATGACAACAAACTTACACAAATTTTGCCAGGAATTATCTCAACCAGAAAACATATATAACCATTTATCTAAACAAAAGCATATAAACTGAAATAAATGAAAACAGTAAAATTAACTTCTGCCAAAAATACCTTCATATTTTTCCATGGTAGATCTACTCATAAACAAACTAGCAAACTAAAATTTCATAATTACAGAGCTACAGATTAATTATAGCAAAATTAACAAACTTAGTTACTGTGCAGAAAAAGAAAAACTTTATTCTAGCCCAAACGTGGCTTTCGGCCCAGTCCAACTCGATCCAACCTGGCTCGAGCGCACGGCGGTAGGTGTGTGTTTGCTCGAGGCCTGGCTCGAACGAGACAGTGCCCGAGGGTTCGCTCGAGGCCTAGCTCGAGCGAGATGATAAAAACAAACGTCTGTCCGAGGCCTGACTCGGAGGCTCGGGCGAGACGGAAACAATCGCCCGTCCGAGGCCGAGGCCTGGCTCGGAGGCTCGGGCGAGACGGAAACAATCGCCCGTCCGAGGCCGAGGCCTGGCTCGGAGGCTCGGGCGAGACGGAAACAATCGCCCGTCCGAGGCCGAGGCCTGGCTCGAGGCTCGGGCGAGACGGAAAATAATCGCCCGTCCGAGGCCGAGGCCTGGCTCGGAGGCTCGGGCGAGACGGAAAATAATCGCCCGTCCGAGGCCTGGCTCGAGGGGTCCGTGGGTCAACGGGACCCACCCGTCAAAGAGAGGAAAACAGGGGAGAGGTTTGACCGTTGATTCCTCGCCGACGGTGAGGTCGCCGGCGGGGAAGCTAGGCTTGTGGACTCGCCTCGACGAGGCGCATCCGGTGAGGTAGGTGGTTTGGCTAGGGAACGTCCGGAGCATGCCGGCGACGAGCGGCGGCGCACGGAGGCGGCGGCATCGCGTGGCTACGCCGTTTCCGGCGGTCGCCGGTGAAATAGGTGGAGGCATAAGCTTCTACGAACCCTAGGGAGCAAGACTACGGGGTTGGTTTGGCTCGGGAAGCTCCGAGAAAGCTCGGTCACGTGAGCGGCCATGGCGTTCGGCCGGAGAAGAAGAGGGAGGTAGAAGGCGGTAGAGTTAGGGCTAGTTGGCGTTCTCACCTTGCCTTGGCTCGGTGATGCTCGAGGAGGAAGAAGAAGAGTCGGTGGAGCTCGGGTTGGGGAAGAACGGCGTTGTGGCTCGGCGGTGGCGACTGGCGGACCGAAGGAGGCGTTACATCCTCCGGCGGCATCGGGGCTCGGTCGGGGACGACGACGTGCGCACGGCTTGTGCACGGCGTAGGCGGAGCGGCGTGCGGAAGGAATCGGTCGGCGATGGGGGGGTGGTGGTCGGAACGGAGAGGGGTGGTTGCGGCGGTGGTCGCGGCGAGAGCGAGCAGTGCTCTCGACTCGCGTTCGTGGGTGAGGAGAGTGTGAGCGAGAGTGGAAGAGTGTGTGCGGTTGGGAGAGAGAGCGAAGGGTGCCCGGGGTCTTAGCCGGGGGCCTTGGCCGGCCAGTGGTGGTGGCGGGGCCGGCGACGGGACGTCGCGGCAGCGCGGCGCGGTTGGCGAGGCGGTGCGACAGGCAAGACCGCGCGGGAGTGGGCAAGCGCGATCGCTTGCGTGATCGGGGAGGCGAGGATCGAGCGGGGAGTGGCGGAGGCGGATTTGGCGCAGGGTTTGGGCGCCACGCGGCAGGGCAAGCCGCCACGCGGCGATTTGGCCGGCGTACGGCGCGGCCGTGTCAGGCGGCCGGTGCGCCGTGCGCGCGCGGGCGAGCGGAGCTGGGCCGGCGCTGGCGCGGCGAGCGGGGCGCGCGGGCGAGTGGGAGCGGCGCGGGTTGGGCCGAAAGGCCGGATGGGCCGGAAGGGTTGGCGCCGGGAAAAATCGTTTTCCTTTTTCTTTTTCCAAATTCTTTTCAAACTTTGACCACTCAAAAACAGTTTCAAAAACTCCAAACCAGGTTTTGACCCAAATATAAAAGTTGCTCAAAATAATTTTCTCTACAACTTTCATATAGGACACTTTTCCTGAAAACCATTTTCATAGCCTCTGCAAAAATAAAGCCAATTTTAAAGCATGAAACATTTTTGTTCAACACATTTTTATTTGACAACTATTTTGAACTAGGTCCAAACTTCAACATGAAAAACACTCTACTCAAAGCTCTCCACTTTATAAAATCATTGCCAAGACAGAAATCCAATTAAATCATCGAGCCAAAAGAAATCCAAATAAATAAACAAAGACAAAACACTCTCATGCTCATGAAATGATGCAATGCATTGCTTATGCTTTCTTAGTATCTAATTGCAATTCCTAATGCAGTGCTTGACACTAGAGTGTCACAACCCTTCCCCCCTTAAAAGAAATCTCGTCCCGAGATTTGAGTTACGTACCAATCTTTATAAAAAGCGGGGTAGTTTACGCGTAAGTACTCCTCGGTTTCCCAAGTCGTATCGTTGGGTCCGTGATTGCTCCAAAGAATCTTGTGAGTCTTCACCGTTCGGTTACGAGTCTCTCGGGTCTTGGTGTCCAAAATCTCCTTGGGTTGTTCGTAGTATTCCAGGTCTGATCTGATCGTGACGTCCGGGATTTGAACTTCTTCATGTTCTGGAACTCGAAGACACTTCTTCAATTGTGAGACGTGAAACACTGGAAAGACTGCGCTCATCTCTGGGGGTAACTGCACTTCATATGCTACTTCTCCCTTCTTTGCTATGATCTGGTACGGTCCCACATATCGAGGTGCTAACTTCTTCTTAATTCCAAAACGTTGGACCTTTCTCATGGGTGAGACTTTGAGGTAAACATAATCTCCTACTTGAAATTCCAAGGGTCTTCTTCGTGTGTCGGCATAGCTCTTTTGCCGGGATTGCGCTACCTTAATATGTTGCTGTACTGTTTGCACAATCTCTTCGGCATCCTTTACGTAATCTGACCCATAAAATTCTCGATCTCCTGATTCAACCCAATTTACCGGGGTTCTGCACTTTCGTCCGTATAAGACTTCAAACGGTGCCATCTTTATACTTTCTTGGTAGCTGTTGTTATATGAAAATTCGGCAAGGGGTAACCATTTCTCCCATGATTCTCCTGAAGATAAAACACAAGCTCTCAGGATGTCTTCCAAAATCTGATTTACTCTTTCAGTTTGTCCTGCGGTCTGGGGGTGATAGGCAGAACTCCTTACCAATTTAGTTCCTAGCTCTTTGTGCAACTGTTCCCAAAAACGTGCTATGAACTGGGGTCCTCTATCAGAGACGATCCGCTTCGGAACTCCATGCAACCTCAAGATATTCTGGATATACAAGTCTGCATACTGATGAGGGCGGTGTGTAGTCTTAACGGGTATGAAGTGAGCCACTTTAGATAACCGATCCACGATAACCCAGATAGAATCATTTCCTTTTTGAGTAGTGGGAAGGCCGGTGATGAAATCCATACTGATTTCTTCCCATTTCCACTCTGGGATTGATAACGGTTGTAACAGTCCTGCAGGTCTCAGGTGTATAGCTTTTATCCTGCAGCAAGTATCACACCTTCCAACATAAGCTGCAACTTCTTTCCTCATCTTTGACCACCAATACCTGGTTCTCAAATCCTGGTACATCTTACTGCTTCCTGGGTGAATGGACAACTTTGACTTGTGAGCTTCATCCAGAATTCTTTCTTTCAGCTCTGCGTCCTTAGGAACAACTAAACGCTGATTATACCATAGAATTCCTTGTTCATCCGTTCTGAAGTTCAAAGAACTACTGGTTTCCAACCTCTTCTTAATCTGACAGATCTCTTCATCGATCCTTTGTCTCTCGATGATGTCACTTTCTAAGGTGCACTGAAGAGTGATATTGTTCAGCATAATAGGGTGCACAAGGTTAAATCCATCTTCTAACAGTGGTTGTAGGGAGTTGAAATGAGTCTTGCGACTCAAGGCATCGACTACAACGTTTGCTTTTCCGGGGTGGTAATGCACTTCAAGGTTGTAATCCTTAATTAGCTCTAACCATCTTCTCTGCCTCATATTCAATTCTGGCTGGGTGAAGATATATTTCAGACTTTTATGATCCGTGTACACATGACATAGGTTTCCCATAAGATAATGCCTCCAAATTTTAAGCGCATGCACGACGGCTGCTAACTCCAAATCATGAGTGGGATAATTTTCTTCGTGCGGCCTTAACTGGCGGGAAGCATAGGCAATAACTCTTCCATTTTGCATGAGTACACATCCGAGTCCAATCTTGGATGCGTCATAAAACACATCAAAAGGTTCCTCCAAGTTTGGCTGAGCCAGAACAGGCGCAGAAGTCAACAACGTTCGCAGGGTGCGAAAAGCTGTTTCACACTCTGGAGTCCATTCGAACTTCTTGTTTTTCTGCGTTAAACGAGTCATAGGCTTGGCTATTCTTGAAAAATCCGGAATGAACCGACGGTAGTATCCGGCCAAACCCAAAAAGCTGCGAACCTCAAAAACACTCGTGGGTGCTTCCCAATCCATAACCTCTTGTACTTTAGAAGGGTCTACTGAGATCCCTTCCTCTGAAAGGACGTGACCAAGGAAAGGTACTTTCTTCAACCAAAACTCACACTTGCTGAACTTAGCATACAACTTATGTTCCCTAAGTCGAGCTAAAACAACTCGAAGATGTTTGGCATGATCCTCCTTGTTTTCCGAGTAGACCAAGATATCATCAATGAACACTACAACAAACTTATCCAACTCTGGCAAGAAGACCGAATTCATCAGGTACATGAAATGTGCCGGTGCATTGGTCAATCCAAAAGACATAACTAGATACTCATAGAGTCCGTATCTGGTAGAGAAAGCTGTCTTTGGTACATCTTCTCTTCTGATCTTAATCTGATGGTATCCTGACCTCAGGTCGATCTTGGAGAACACTTTCGCCTTCGACAACTGATCGAACAAGACATCGATTCGGGGTAACGGATATTTGTTCTTTATAGTTACTGCATTAAGCGGTCTGTAGTCCACGCACATCCTCAAAGTTTTATCCTTCTTCTTCACAAAGATAGCGGGACATCCCCAAGGTGACGAACTAGGGCGTATCAAACCCTTATCTAACAGCTCTTGCAACTGAACTTTAAGCTCTGCGAGTTCTTTAGAGTGCATTCTATACGGTCTTCGAGATATGGGTGCTGTTCCAGGGACTAACTCTATAGCAAACTCCACATCTCTGTCTGGCGGTAGTCCAGGCAACTCATCAGGGAAAACATCCGGAAACTCACATACTACCGGAATCTCAGCTATCTGCTTTGCCGTGATATTAAACAATACTCCGATCTCGTGGGGGTTTCGGGGTAAATGGATTCGAAAAGAAGATCCATTCCTGGGACTAACCATGGACACTACTCTTTCTGCGGTGTCTAGATTAACCTTCCAGAGTTTCATCCAACTCATACCCAAGATTACATCCAAACCTAGACCAGGAATGACTATGGGGTCCACTACGGCCTGTTTATCCCCAAAGGTCATTTCCACTCCTTTAGCCATTTTACGCGCGGAGAGAACAGCTCCGGCGGAACTTATCTGATATCCCCGGTCTAACTCTATCAACTTCAAATGACTTCTTATAACAAAATTCTCACTTATGAAAGAATGCGATGCTCCAGAATCAAACAGCACAACTGCAGGGCATTTATTAACAAGAAACGTACCAGCGGTGACAGGCTCTCCCTCTGGCACTTCTTCCACGGTGGTGTGATGCACATGACCGGTGCGAGGTGGGGGCTGAGTGTACTGCTTCTTGGGGCGAGGGCACTGACGTGACAAGTGTCCAGTCTGACCACAGTTGTAGCATGGGCCAATCACATAAGGAGTCTTGGGACCTCCGGCACTTCCTGCTTTGTTCTTGTTCTGCATCATAGGGGCGGTGTAGGGCTTCTGAAAGCTGGGACGGGAACGACTGGTAGTGATCTTTCTCTGCGGGGGACGGAATCTTGCTCCTGTGACAGGCGGGCGGTACGGGGCGCGTGCTCCGAAAGGGGTCCTCTGCTGAGACGAACCTCCTTCGTTCGCACGACGACGATTTTCTGTTGCCAGTCTGCCGTCGTTGGCCTCTTGGTTCAGACAGTCACTGACGAAGTCGCTGAAGGTGGTGCGGTGACTGTTACCCATCTTGGAAAGCATGGCGGCACTCATGCCACGCTTAAAGCTTGCGATCTTCTTGGCCTCAGTATCAACAAAGTCTGGGGCGTAGCGAGCTAGGTTGTTGAAACTGTGGAGGTACTCGGACATAGACCTGGTTCCCTGGGATAACCTCATGAACTCTGCAACCTTCATTTCCATCAGACCACTAGGGATGTAGTGGTTGCGCATAGCGGTAGAGAACTGATCCCAAGTGACACGTGCATTTGCAGGCAAGGATGCACGGTACTGGGCCCACCACAGACCTGCGGGTCCTTCCAACATGTGGGCGGCGTACTCCGCCTTGAGCTCTTCCGTCAGACGAAGCAGACGGAACTTCTGAGTGATGGAGTTGAGCCACTCATCAGCCTCAAGCGGTTCGGTGGCTTCCTTGAACACAAGAGGGCGAGTGTCCAAGAAGTCACGGTAGGAGCTGTACTGGTTGGGCTCCGGGCCTTGACGTTGATGATGCTGCTGTGCAGTGTTGTTAGCGATATTGCGGAGGGTGGCTTCCATGTGCCTCTGCATTTCCTCCATATTCCTTTGACTACCCAAGAACTGGCCAAAGGACGCTTCCGGCGTCATCGGCGGCGGTGGGGGAGGTGGCAGATTCTCCTCCTGTCCTGCCCCCTGCCCACGCTGGCTGCGAGTGTGTGCCGGCATCTGCATATCCCATTAATAAGCAATCATTAGGTGATGTTACATCGATCATGAATAAATACCGCGCTGTACATAATTCGAAAATTTAGCACACGACCAAGTATAATTACTCATTTCCATACAACATCACAAAACAATCGCTCGAAATTAGACATGCAAACGACGGATTTCCATAAAAGATGCCGGATCGGAGTCCGGACTTTGTCCAAAAGCTTACATGCCATCAACCATTTAAACATAAAACTAGCACATGTTTAGGGCGTTACATCACTTAGCGAGCAAGCTCAAGCTATACAAAAGAAAAACGTCTCCTAGATAAACTAGCGCTCAGACGTCTCCAGCGGCGGATGCGGCGTCCTCTACGTCAGCGTCGAACATAGGCTCATCAGCATGAGCCTCCTCCGATGGGGCGTCGGGACCAAAGACCTCTCCGTCCTGGGGATCCGGGACCTCTGCTGCGGGAGCTGCTGGGGCGGCGGCCTCCTGTGCGGCGTGATGCATCTGGTGGACGGCCTCGTGGAGCTGGTCGATGTAGGCCTGCTGTCCGTGGATCTGCTGTATCAAGAGGTGAGCTCCCTCTCTGAGCTGGTCGAGCGCGGTGCGGGCCTCATCCCTCTGAAGAGCGGTGGTCAGGTACATCTGCTCTGCAACTGTCCTGGCAGTGGACTGTGCTGCTGCTGTGGTGCGGGCGTCGTCACGCTCAAGTGTGATCTGCTGAATCCTCTCCTGAAGTCGGGCTACCTCGGCGTCGAACTCCTCCTGCAGCTTCCTCTTGTTCTGGTAGGTGGCTGCGAGAGTGAAGGACACGCTCTCAAGAGTGTGCTCCAAACTCTCACATACACCCAACAGAGCTCCGGTGGCGCTCATCGCAGGTGTCTCACAGTAGAACCTCTCCTCTGGGCTCCCTGTCGAGACTGACTCCGAAGTCTGCTTCCAGCGCAATGGGAAAAGTGATCCACGGGGAAACACTCCTGCCATCGCACTTGCTAGGTCGGCGGGGAAGCGGGCGATGATATCCTTCAGCACTAGGTATGCTGCCCTGTTGGCTCCATCCTTGGCACAGGTGCCTCTGGTGATCTCTCTCCACCCTGTCCAGTGCGGCTTGGCAGGCAAGGCTTTGACCTTGATCTCTACCATAACCAGGGAATCCTGCCCGTAGATCTCCTTCTGCCAGGAGTACTTGGGCTCCTGTCCTTCCTCATAACCCACTGCCTGCAAAATCCTCCAAAGGATAGTCGGCAGCCCGAAGTAGGTCAAGAACGTCCTCCGGGTCAGCTTGGTGGCCAAGCGATGACGCGGAACTCCTCTGCCTCCGGTGGCCTTGCGAGCAGTCAACTTGGTCCGGGCCATCTGTAGAAACAAAAGGGTTTCGAACTCTCGTGAGACGGATATTAAGTTGGCAAATTTTATAGAAAGGAGACAACTTTTAATTTAAGGGGAGGTAATGTAAATGCAAGAATATAAACATGATGCATGATCGTACTTACGTTCTCACTCACTAATAACGACTCGTAAGTCCTAACGTTCTAGTCGGTGGCAAGAACGATCTCTCATGCGTTATCTACACGTTCTACTCGTTCGCATAGTTAGTGTACCTGCAGAAGATTCATTTCAGCCCAAAGAAATTCCCAATGATAAAGCAACTGAGTATTGACTAATATGCGCAACACATAGAAGCCAACACTAAACACCATGCACCAATATAGAAAATACCCTTGAAAACATTGATACCCTCGTATGTGTCTGCGTGGAGCTCGCACATACTTGGTATAAGAACTCTCACCTAGACCGACGGTTGGACGGTCATGCTCTCATATCTCACAAAATCATTTTATGCATGTTTTCGCGATCGACGCATTCTCTTTTTCCCGAGAATGGACCAGCAAATAAAGATCCAGCATGAAGCAAAACCCTGAACCCTGTTAGCAGTTAAACCACCTGAATCCTAGTATAGGGCTTAAGGACGAGACTGGGCACACTTAGTAATCGAAAATAGTTTTGAAATACCCATTTTAGTTCGAAAATAGCTCTTCACGGAGGTAATCACTTGAACCATGCTCCGATACCAGCTGTGGCGGAACCGTCCTGATTATAAGAGCTCAAGTATTATCTTAGCCAAATCCGTCTGACTTCGACTGATACTTGAACCCATATAACCCCGGTAGTCCGGAAATCTCGAAGGATTTCTAACACCATACATCATACAGGATCGCATCGTTCAAGGATTACATTCGCAAAGATACATCACAGAGAAACGAAACCGAATTTAAAATATCAGAGTGCGGAATTTTAAAACGGAGTTATTACAATACCAAATTTAAAAGTGCGGAAGCTTAAATAAGTTTTTAACACACGACCACTACACACGTGGTCCAAATAAAACATTATTTTGGTAAATCCACTCGACACAACTCACTCCTCCCTTTTTAAGATAATGTGCCACTAGTAGTCTCAGTCCAGCAAAAGAAAAGGGAAAAGCTTCTGGACGACCCTGCCCTGGGCCTACTCCTCATCACCTTCCACTGGGTAGAGGCAGTGCTTACAATAGCCGAAGTAGACCTGGCCATCTGCAACAACGGGATAAACCCTGAGTACGGGAATGTACTCAGCTAGACTTACCCGTCCAACTGAAAATAAAGACTCCAAGGGTATGCAAGGCTTTTGAGGTGGAGCTGGGATCTTTCAGTTGCGAAAAGCTCAGATTCAGATAAGAGGTAATTAATGATAAAGATGAGCTGCCATTCTTTTTAGACCTATTCCTTAACTCTAGGTTTTTCACCTGTACTAGAGCACTCACTTGAATCTATCAATCAATAATATAACCATATCCAGTTGACTTATCCACATTTTAGTTGAACCTTAAATCATCACATGGAGTTGTATCGTGGTGAAGCTCGCCATAGTTTCCCACTAACCGGGGGAGACGGCGACTCGAATCGAATTCCAAACCAGCTGGTGAAAGACCTTTAATACCAGCCCACACTTTCCCCGTCGGGTCCATGCATTGGGCAACCGCTCGACGCTTGTTCGTGGTGGTAATCGCCGCGGTTCAAGCACGGACCGCCCAATTGGAACCTGGCGATGGCCTCACGCGGCAGATCGCAATTTCCATACTAGAGGGCACGACACGGGTTGAGACCGGCCCGAACAGCTTCTAACCGGCTTTGGGGTCGATGATTACGGCACCGACATATCCCTAAGTAAAAGGGCGCGTTCAAAAATGAACGAGGGCCAACATCGATACAAACCTACACGATCCAACGGACGGACTGCCCCAAGTTTCCAAACTTGTGCCTTGCCTTCCAGTTGACCGTATTTCATTACTACTTAGGTTCTTTTCCACGATAGCAAATATAGCCAACCGTGATCCGGTAAGTACCCATCAGGGTATTACGGAGACATCCTTAACTACTACTTTTATTAAGCAGGCTAAGCAATTCTACATTGCAAATAAATAACAGGATAACAAGGTAGATATTAATCAATCATCAAGGAATGGTAATGCAGCAAATAGGATTCATTCAACTCCTAAACCTAATGCATCACAATATAAAAGGACTCAAGTAATTTAATTGTAAATACTGGGAGACTTAGAATGCTCCGGGGCTTGCCTTGGGTGAAGACCGAGGCCTCGTGAGACGGGCACTCGGGCAAGTTAGTGTCGGGGACGGGGTCGGCTTCCTCGGCTTGCTGGAGCTCCGGAATCTGCTGCTCGGCGCTTATCTCCTGCTCCTGGTCGGGCTCCGGCGGGGTCGATCCTATTGCATGCGACGAATATAAATAATTGGAATACGGGTGCAAGATGTGAGGTATGAAAAATATTTCTTGCAAACCAACAAAGCCAACTTGTTGAACCACTTTTGACATTGAGGTAATTACTTATTTATTTCATAAAACCAAATCTGATTATTCACCCTTTTCTTATTTAAATAAATCAAAAGAAACTCCGATTAGAACTGCGATTGCATTTTTCTGGACTCAGAAAAATCCACAAAAATTCCAGAAGGCAAACAACACTCTCAGGACTCCACTGAACAAATTTCAGCCAAAAATAAAATACAGAGCTGCATATACGAAAATGACAAACAAACTGCCCAAAAAGGTGCTTTGAACTAGCTCTCCATCCAAAAAGTGTCAAACAGCAGGTTTCATAATTTTCCTGGCTTCTTCTACTCAAAAGCATTCTACTGCAGAAAACTTGTGGCCAGAGCATAAACATACAAGCCTACACCAAATAAACAAATCTATTGCAAAATAAACCACTTGAACTGCAACCCTACTGGAAAAGGGTGCTAAACTCAATTTCATATTTTTCCCAGATTCTACTTCACATTTTATGCTTATCAAGAAAGTTCCATGAACAGAAACATTATATTATTTCTTACATGAATTTTCAAAGGAAAACACAGAAAAGCACATCTGTGAAGCAACTCCAGATTTCTTCACATAACAGATCATTCTTACATTTTTCTTAGCTTGAACATCATAAACAGAATTACACAAATTTTCCCATATTTTATTTCAGCATATAAAACACCTTAACATTTATTCTAAGAAATCAGCCAAAAAGGACTTTTAATTAAAACAGAAACTTTTCCTATATAAACAGTACCTCATAAAATTTTCACAGGTACTCCACATGACAACAAACTTACACAAATTTTGCCAGGAATTATCTCAACCAGAAAACATATATAACCATTTATCTAAACAAAAGCATATAAACTGAAATAAATGAAAACAGTAAAATTAACTTCTGCCAAAAATACCTTCATATTTTTCCATGGTAGATCTACTCATAAACAAACTAGCAAACTAAAATTTCATAATTACAGAGCTACAGATTAATTATAGCAAAATTAACAAACTTAGTTACTGTGCAGAAAAAGAAAAACTTTATTCTAGCCCAAACGTGGCTTTCGGCCCAGTCCAACTCGATCCAACCTGGCTCGAGCGCACGGCGGTAGGTGTGTGTTTGCTCGAGGCCTGGCTCGAACGAGACAGTGCCCGAGGGTTCGCTCGAGGCCTAGCTCGAGCGAGATGATAAAAACAAACGTCTGTCCGAGGCCTGGCTCGGAGGCTCGGGCGAGACGGAAACAATCGCCCGTCCGAGGCCGAGGCCTGGCTCGGAGGCTCGGGCGAGACGGAAACAATCGCCCGTCCGAGGCCGAGGCCTGGCTCGGAGGCTCGGGCGAGACGGAAACAATCACCCGTCCGAGGCCGAGGCCTGGCTCGAGGCTCGGGCGAGACGGAAAATAATCGCCCGTCCGAGGCCGAGGCCTGGCTCGGAGGCTCGGGCGAGACGGAAAATAATCGCCCGTCCGAGGCCTGGCTCGAGGGGTCCGTGGGTCAACGGGACCCACCCGTCAAAGAGAGGAAAACAGGGGAGAGGTTTGACCGTTGATTCCTCGCCGACGGTGAGGTCGCCGGCGGGGAAGCTAGGCTTGTGGACTCGCCTCGACGAGGCGCATCCGGTGAGGTAGGTGGTTTGGCTAGGGAACGTCCGGAGCATGCCGGCGACGAGCGGCGGCGCACGGAGGCGGCGGCATCGCGTGGCTACGCCGTTTCCGGCGGTCGCCGGTGAAATAGGTGGAGGCATAAGCTTCTACGAACCCTAGGGAGCAAGACTACGGGGTTGGTTTGGCTCGGGAAGCTCCGAGAAAGCTCGGTCACGTGAGCGGCCATGGCGTTCGGCCGGAGAAGAAGAGGGAGGTAGAAGGCGGTAGAGTTAGGGCTAGTTGGCGTTCTCACCTTGCCTTGGCTCGGTGATGCTCGAGGAGGAAGAAGAAGAGTCGGTGGAGCTCGGGTTGGGGAAGAACGGCGTTGTGGCTTGGCGGTGGCGACTGGCGGACCGAAGGAGGCGTTACGTCCTCCGGCGGCATCGGGGCTCGGTCGGGGACGACGACGTGCGCACGGCGTGCGCACGGCGTAGGCGGAGCGGCGTGCGGAAGGAATCGGTCGGCGATGGGGGGGTGGTGGTCGGAACGGAGAGGGGTGGTTGCGGCGGTGGTCGCGGCGAGAGCGAGCAGTGCTCTCGACTCGCGTTCGTGGGTGAGGAGAGTGTGTGCGAGAGTGGAAGAGTGTGTGCGGTTGGGAGAGAGAGCGAAGGGTGCCCGGGGTCTTAGCCGGGGGCCTTGGCCGGCCAGTGGTGGTGGCGGGGCCGGCGACGGGACGTCGCGGCAGCGCGGCGCGGTTGGCGAGGCGGTGCGACAGGCAAGACCGCGCGGGAGTGGGCAAGCGCGATCGCTTGCGTGATCGGGGAGGCGAGGATCGAGCGGGGAGTGGCGGAGGCGGATTTGGCACAGGGTTTGGGGCGCCACGCGGCAGGGCAAGCCGCCACGCGGCGATTTGGCCGGCGTACGGCGCGGCCGTGTCAGGCGGCCGGTGCGCCGTGCGCGCGCGGGCGAGCGGAGCTGGGCCGGCGCTGGCGCGGCGAGCGGGGCGCGCGGGCGAGTGGGAGCGGCGCGGGTTGGGCCGAAAGGCCGGATGGGCCGGAAGGGTTGGCGCCGGGAAAAATCGTTTTCCTTTTTCTTTTTCCAAATTCTTTTCAAACTTTGACCACTCAAAAACAGTTTCAAAAACTCCAAACCAGGTTTTGACCCAAATATAAAAGTTGCTCAAAATAATTTTCTCTACAACTTTCATATAGGACACTTTTCCTGAAAACCATTTTCATAGCCTCTGCAAAAATAAAGCCAATTTTAAAGCATGAAACATTTTTGTTCAACACATTTTTATTTGACAACTATTTTGAACTAGGTCAAAACTTCAACATGAAAAACACTCTACTCAAAGCTCTCCACTTTATAAAATCATTGCCAAGACAGAAATCCAATTAAATCATCGAGCCAAAAGAAATCCAAATAAATAAACAAAGACAAAACACTCTCATGCTCATGAAATGATGCAATGCATTGCTTATGCTTTCTTAGTATCTAATTGCAATTCCTAATGCAGTGCTTGACACTAGAGTGTCACAGCCCTTCCCCCCTTAAAAGAAATCTCGTCCCGAGATTTGAGTTACGTACCAATCTTTATAAAAAGCGGGGTAGTTTACGCGTAAGTACTCCTCGGTTTCCCAAGTCGTATCGTTGGGTCCGTGATTGCTCCAAAGAATCTTGTGAGTCTTCACCGTTCGGTTACGAGTCTCTCGGGTCTTGGTGTCCAAAATCTCCTTGGGTTGTTCGTAGTATTCCAGGTCTGATCTGATCGTGACGTCCGGGATTTGAACTTCTTCATGTTCTGGAACTCGAAGACACTTCTTCAATTGTGAGACGTGAAACACTGGAAAGACTGCGCTCATCTCTGGGGGTAACTGCACTTCATATGCTACTTCTCCCTTCTTTGCTATGATCTGGTACGGTCCCACATATCGAGGTGCTAACTTCTTCTTAATTCCAAAACGTTGGACCTTTCTCATGGGTGAGACTTTGAGGTAAACATAATCTCCTACTTGAAATTCCAAGGGTCTTCTTCGTGTGTCGGCATAGCTCTTTTGCCGGGATTGCGCTACCTTAATATGTTGTTGTACTGTTTGCACAATCTCTTCGGCATCCTTTACGTAATCTGACCCATAAAATTCTCGATCTCCTGATTCAACCCAATTTACCGGGGTTCTGCACTTTCGTCCGTATAAGACTTCAAACGGTGCCATCTTTATACTTTCTTGGTAGCTGTTGTTATATGAAAATTCGGCAAGGGGTAACCATTTCTCCCATGATTCTCCTGAAGATAAAACACAAGCTCTCAGGATGTCTTCCAAAATCTGATTTACTCTTTCAGTTTGTCCTGCGGTCTGGGGGTGATAGGCAGAACTCCTTACCAATTTAGTTCCTAGCTCTTTGTGCAACTGTTCCCAAAAACGTGCTATGAACTGGGGTCCTCTATCAGAGACGATCCGCTTCGGAACTCCATGCAACCTCAAGATATTCTGGATATACAAGTCTGCATACTGATGAGGGCGGTGTGTAGTCTTAACGGGTATGAAGTGAGCCACTTTAGATAACCGATCCACGATAACCCAGATAGAATCATTTCCTTTTTGAGTAGTGGGAAGGCCGGTGATGAAATCCATACTGATTTCTTCCCATTTCCACTCTGGGATTGATAACGGTTGTAACAGTCCTGCAGGTCTCAGGTGTATAGCTTTTATCCTGCAGCAAGTATCACACCTTCCAACATAAGCTGCAACTTCTTTCCTCATCTTTGACCACTAATACCTGGTTCTCAAATCCTGGTACATCTTACTGCTTCCTGGGTGAATGGACAACTTTGACTTGTGAGCTTCATCCAGAATTCTTTCTTTCAGCTCTGCGTCCTTAGGAACAACTAAACGCTGATTATACCATAGAATTCCTTGTTCATCCGTTCTGAAGTTCAAAGAACTACTGGTTTCCAACCTCTTCTTAATCTGACAGATCTCTTCATCGATCCTTTGTCTCTCGATGATGTCACTTTCTAAGGTGCACTGAAGAGTGATATTGTTCAGCATAATAGGGTGCACAAGGTTAAATCCATCTTCTAACAGTGGTTGTAGGGAGTTGAAATGAGTCTTGCGACTCAAGGCATCGACTACAACGTTTGCTTTTCCGGGGTGGTAATGCACTTCAAGGTTGTAATCCTTAATTAGCTCTAACCATCTTCTCTGCCTCATATTCAATTCTGGCTGGGTGAAGATATATTTCAGACTTTTATGATCCGTGTACACATGACATAGGTTTCCCATAAGATAATGCCTCCAAATTTTAAGCGCATGCACGACGGCTGCTAACTCCAAATCATGAGTGGGATAATTTTCTTCGTGCGGCCTTAACTGGCGGGAAGCATAGGCAATAACTCTTCCATTTTGCATGAGTACACATCCGAGTCCAATCTTGGATGCGTCACAAAACACATCAAAAGGTTCCTCCAAGTTTGGCTGAGCCAGAACAGGCGCGGAAGTCAACAACGTTCGCAGGGTGCGAAAAGCTGTTTCACACTCTGGAGTCCATTCGAACTTCTTGTTTTTCTGCGTTAAACGAGTCATAGGCTTGGCTATTCTTGAAAAATCCGGAATGAACCGACGGTAGTATCCGGCCAAACCCAAAAAGCTGCGAACCTCAAAAACACTCGTGGGTGCTTCCCAATCCATAACCTCTTGTACTTTAGAAGGGTCTACTGAGATCCCTTCCTCTGAAAGGATGTGACCAAGGAAAGGTACTTTCTTCAACCAAAACTCACACTTGCTGAACTTAGCATACAACTTATGTTCCCTAAGTCGAGCTAAAACAACTCGAAGATGTTTGGCATGATCCTCCTTGTTTTCCGAGTAGACCAAGATATCATCAATGAACACTACAACAAACTTATCCAACTCTGGCAAGAAGACCGAATTCATCAGGTACATGAAATGTGCCGGTGCATTGGTCAATCCAAAAGACATAACTAGATACTCATAGAGTCCGTATCTGGTAGAGAAAGCTGTCTTTGGTACATCTTCTCTTCTGATCTTAATCTGATGGTATCCTGACCTCAGGTCGATCTTGGAGAACACTTTCGCCTTCGACAACTGATCGAACAAGACATCGATTCGGGGTAACGGATATTTGTTCTTTATAGTTACTGCATTAAGCGGTCTGTAGTCCACGCACATCCTCAAAGTTTTATCCTTCTTCTTCACAAAGATAGCGGGACATCCCCAAGGTGACGAACTAGGGCGTATCAAACCCTTATCTAACAGCTCTTGCAACTGAACTTTAAGCTCTGCGAGTTCTTTAGAGTGCATTCTATACGGTCTTCGAGATATGGGTGCTGTTCCAGGGACTAACTCTATAGCAAACTCCACATCTCTGTCTGGCGGTAGTCCAGGCAACTCATCAGGGAAAACATCCGGAAACTCACATACTACCGGAATCTCAGCTATCTGCTTTGCCGTGATATTAAACAATACTCCGATCTCGTGGGGGTTTCGGGGTAAATGGATTCGAAAAGAAGATCCATTCCTGGGACTAACCATGGACACTACTCTTTCTGCGGTGTCTAGATTAACCTTCCAGAGTTTCATCCAACTCATACCCAAGATTACATCCAAACCTAGACCAGGAATGACTATGGGGTCCACTACGGCCTGTTTATCCCCAAAGGTCATTTCCACTCCTTTAGCCATTTTACGCGCGGAGAGAACAGCTCCGGCGGAACTTATCTGATATCCCCGGTCTAACTCTATCAACTTCAAATGACTTCTTATAACAAAATTCTCACTTATGAAAGAATGCGATGCTCCAGAATCAAACAGCACAACTGCAGGGCATTTATTAACAAGAAACGTACCAGCGGTGACAGGCTCTCCCTCTGGCACTTCTTCCACGGTGGTGTGATGCACATGACCGGTGCGAGGTGGGGGCTGAGTGTACTGCTTCTTGGGGCGAGGGCACTGACGTGACAAGTGTCCAGTCTGACCACAGTTGTAGCATGGGCCAATCACATAAGGAGTCTTGGGACCTCCGGCACTTCCTGCTTTGTTCTTGTTCTGCATCATAGGGGCGGTGTAGGGCTTCTGAAAGCTGGGACGGGAACGACTGGTAGTGATCTTTCTCTGCGGGGGACGGAATCTTGCTCCTGTGACAGGCGGGCGGTACGGGGCGCGTGCTCCGAAAGGGGTCCTCTGCTGAGACGAACCTCCTTCGTTCGCACGACGACGGTTTTCTGTTGCCAGTCTGCCGTCGTTGGCCTCTTGGTTCAGACAGTCACTGACGAAGTCGCTGAAGGTGGTGCGGTGACTGTTACCCATCTTGGAAAGCATGGCGGCACTCATGCCACGCTTAAAGCTTGCGATCTTCTTGGCCTCAGTATCAACAAAGTCTGGGGCGTAGCGAGCTAGGTTGTTGAAACTGTGGAGGTACTCGGACATAGACCTGGTTCCCTGGGATAACCTCATGAACTCTGCAACCTTCATTTCCATCAGACCACTAGGGATGTAGTGGTTGCGCATAGCGGTAGAGAACTGATCCCAAGTGACACGTGCATTTGCAGGCAAGGATGCACGGTACTGGGCCCACCACAGACCTGCGGGTCCTTCCAACATGTGGGCGGCGTACTCCGCCTTGAGCTCTTCCGTCAGACGAAGCAGACGGAACTTCTGAGTGATGGAGTTGAGCCACTCATCAGCCTCAAGCGGTTCGGTGGCTTCCTTGAACACAAGAGGGCGAGTGTCCAAGAAGTCACGGTAGGAGCTGTACTGGTTGGGCTCCGGGCCTTGACGTTGATGATGCTGCTGTGCAGTGTTGTTAGCGATATTGCGGAGGGTGGCTTCCATGTGCCTCTGCATTTCCTCCATATTCCTTTGACTACCCAAGAACTGGCCAAAGAACGCTTCCGGCGTCATCGGCGGCGGTGGGGGAGGTGGCAGATTCTCCTCCTGTCCTGCCCCCTGCCCACGCTGGCTGCGAGTGTGTGCCGGCATCTGCATATCCCATTAATAAGCAATCATTAGGTGATGTTACATCGATCATGAATAAATACCGCGCTGTACATAATTCGAAAATTTAGCACACGACCAAGTATAATTACTCATTTCCATACAACATCACAAAACAATCGCTCGAAATTAGACATGCAAACGACGGATTTCCATAAAAGATGCCGGATCGGAGTCCGGACTTTGTCCAAAAGCTTACATGCCATCAACCATTTAAACATAAAACTAGCACATGTTTAGGGCGTTACATCACTTAGCGAGCAAGCTCAAGCTATACAAAAGAAAAACGTCTCCTAGATAAACTAGCGCTCAGACGTCTCCAGCGGCGGATGCGGCGTCCTCTACGTCAGCGTCGAACATAGGCTCATCAGCATGAGCCTCCTCCGATGGGGCGTCGGGACCAAAGACCTCTCCGTCCTGGGGATCCGGGACCTCTGCTGCGGGAGCTGCTGGGGCGGCGGCCTCCTGTGCGGCGTGATGCATCTGGTGGACGGCCTCGTGGAGCTGGTCGATGTAGGCCTGCTGTCCGTGGATCTGCTGTATCAAGAGGTGAGCTCCCTCTCTGAGCTGGTCGAGCGCGGTGCGGGCCTCATCCCTCTGAAGAGCGGTGGTCAGGTACATCTGCTCTGCAACTGTCCTGGCAGTGGACTGTGCTGCTGCTGTGGTGCGGGCGTCGTCACGCTCAAGTGTGATCTGCTGAATCCTCTCCTGAAGTCGGGCTACCTCGGCGTCGAACTCCTCCTGCAGCTTCCTCTTGTTCTGGTAGGTGGCTGCGAGAGTGAAGGACACGCTCTCAAGAGTGTGCTCCAAACTCTCACATACACCCAACAGAGCTCCGGTGGCGCTCATCGCAGGTGTCTCACAGTAGAACCTCTCCTCTGGGCTCCCTGTCGAGACTGACTCCGAAGTCTGCTTCCAGCGCAATGGGAAAAGTGATCCACGGGGAAACACTCCTGCCATCGCACTTGCTAGGTCGGCGGGGAAGCGGGCGATGATATCCTTCAGCACTAGGTATGCTGCCCTGTTGGCTCCATCCTTGGCACAGGTGCCTCTGGTGATCTCTCTCCACCCTGTCCAGTGCGGCTTGGCAGGCAAGGCTTTGACCTTGATCTCTACCATAACCAGGGAATCCTGCCCGTAGATCTCCTTCTGCCAGGAGTACTTGGGCTCCTGTCCTTCCTCATAACCCACTGCCTGCAAAATCCTCCAAAGGATAGTCGGCAGCCCGAAGTAGGTCAAGAACGTCCTCCGGGTCAGCTTGGTGGCCAAGCGATGACGCGGAACTCCTCTGCCTCCGGTGGCCTTGCGAGCAGTCAACTTGGTCCGGGCCATCTGTAGAAACAAAAGGGTTTCGAACTCTCGTGAGACGGATATTAAGTTGGCAAATTTTATAGAAAGGAGACAACTTTTAATTTAAGGGGAGGTAATGTAAATGCAAGAATATAAACATGATGCATGATCGTACTTACGTTCTCACTCACTAATAACGACTCGTAAGTCCTAACGTTCTAGTCGGTGGCAAGAACGATCTCTCATGCGTTATCTACACGTTCTACTCGTTCGCATAGTTAGTGTACCTGCAGAAGATTCATTTCAGCCCAAAGAAATTCCCAATGATAAAGCAACTGAGTATTGACTAATATGCGCAACACATAGAAGCCAACACTAAACACCATGCACCAATATAGAAAATACCCTTGAAAACATTGATACCCTCGTATGTGTCTGCGTGGAGCTCGCACATACTTGGTATAAGAACTCTCACCTAGACCGACGGTTGGACGGTCATGCTCTCATATCTCACAAAATCATTTTATGCATGTTTTCGCGATCGACGCATTCTCTTTTTCCCGAGAATGGACCAGCAAATAAAGATCCAGCATGAAGCAAAACCCTGAACCCTGTTAGCAGTTAAACCACCTGAATCCTAGTATAGGGCTTAAGGACGAGACTGGGCACACTTAGTAATCGAAAATAGTTTTGAAATACCCATTTTAGTTCGAAAATAGCTCTTCACGGAGGTAATCACTTGAACCATGCTCCGATACCAGCTGTGGCGGAACCGTCCTGATTATAAGAGCTCAAGTATTATCTTAGCCAAATCCGTCTGACTTCGACTGATACTTGAACCCATATAACCCCGGTAGTCCGGAAATCTCGAAGGATTTCTAACACCATACATCATACAGGATCGCATCGTTCAAGGATTACATTCGCAAAGATACATCACAGAGAAACGAAACCGAATTTAAAATATCAGAGTGCGGAATTTTAAAACGGAGTTATTACAATACCAAATTTAAAAGTGCGGAAGCTTAAATAAGTTTTTAACACACGACCACTACACACGTGGTCCAAATAAAACATTATTTTGGTAAATCCACTCGACACAACTCACTCCTCCCTTTTTAAGATAATGTGCCACTAGTAGTCTCAGTCCAGCAAAAGAAAAGGGAAAAGCTTCTGGACGACCCTGCCCTGGGCCTACTCCTCATCACCTTCCACTGGGTAGAGGCAGTGCTTACAATAGCCGAAGTAGACCTGGCCATCTGCAACAACGGGATAAACCCTGAGTACGGGAATGTACTCAGCTAGACTTACCCGTCCAACTGAAAATAAAGACTCCAAGGGTATGCAAGGCTTTTGAGGTGGAGCTGGGATCTTTCAGTTGCGAAAAGCTCAGATTCAGATAAGAGGTAATTAATGATAAAGATGAGCTGCCATTCTTTTTAGACCTATTCCTTAACTCTAGGTTTTTCACCTGTACTAGAGCACTCACTTGAATCTATCAATCAATAATATAACCATATCCAGTTGACTTATCCACATTTTAGTTGAACCTTAAATCATCACATGGAGTTGTATCGTGGTGAAGCTCGCCATAGTTTCCCACTAACCGGGGGAGACGGCGACTCGAATCGAATTCCAAACCAGCTGGTGAAAGACCTTTAATACCAGCCCACACTTTCCCCGTCGGGTCCATGCATTGGGCAACCGCTCGACGCTTGTTCGTGGTGGTAATCGCCGCGGTTCAAGCACGGACCGCCCAATTGGAACCTGGCGATGGCCTCACGCGGCAGATCACAATTTCCATACTAGAGGGCACGACACGGGTTGAGACCGGCCCGAACAGCTTCTAACCGGCTTTGGGGTCGATGATTACGGCACCGACATATCCCTAAGTAAAAGGGCGCGTTCAAAAATGAACGAGGGCCAACATCGATACAAACCTACACGATCCAACGGACGGACTGCCCCAAGTTTCCAAACTTGTGCCTTGCCTTCCAGTTGACCGTATTTCATTACTACTTAGGTTCTTTTCCACGATAGCAAATATAGCCAACCGTGATCCGGTAAGTACCCATCAGGGTATTACGGAGACATCCTTAACTACTACTTTTATTAAGCAGGCTAAGCAATTCTACATTGCAAATAAATAATAGGATAACAAGGTAGATATTAATCAATCATCAAGGAATGGTAATGCAGCAAATAGGATTCATTCAACTCCTAAACCTAATGCATCACAATATAAAAGGACTCAAGTAATTTAATTGTAAATACTGGGAGACTTAGAATGCTCCGGGGCTTGCCTTGGGTGAAGACCGAGGCCTCGTGAGACGGGCACTCGGGCAAGTTAGTGTCGGGGACGGGGTCGGCTTCCTCGGCTTGCTGGAGCTCCGGAATCTGCTGCTCGGTGCTTATCTCCTGCTCCTGGTCGGGCTCCGGCGGGGTCGATCCTATTGCATGCGACGAATATAAATAATTGGAATACGGGTGCAAGATGTGAGGTATGAAAAATATTTCTTGCAAACCAACAAAGCCAACTTGTTGAACCACTTTTGACATTGAGGTAATTACTTATTTATTTCATAAAACCAAATCTGATTATTCACCCTTTTCTTATTTAAATAAATCAAAAGAAACTCCGATTAGAACTGCGATTGCATTTTTCTGGACTCAGAAAAATCCACAAAAATTCCAGAAGGCAAACAACACTCTCAGGACTCCACTCAACAAATTTCAGCCAAAAATAAAATACAGAGCTGCATATACGAAAATGACAAACAAACTGCCCAAAAAGGTGCTTTGAACTAGCTCTCCATCCAAAAAGTGTCAAACAGCAGGTTTCATAATTTTCCTGGCTTCTTCTACTCAAAAGCATTCTACTGCAGAAAACTTGTGGCCAGAGCATAAACATACAAGCCTACACCAAATAAACAAATCTATTGCAAAATAAACCACTTGAACTGCAACCCTACTGGAAAAGGGTGCTAAACTCAATTTCATATTTTTCCCAGATTCTACTTCACATTTTATGCTTATCAAGAAAGTTCCATGAACAGAAACATTATATTATTTCTTACATGAATTTTCAAAGGAAAACACAGAAAAGCACATCTGTGAAGCAACTCCAGATTTCTTCACATAACAGATCATTCTTACATTTTTCTTAGCTTGAACATCATAAACAGAATTACACAAATTTTCCCATATTTTATTTCAGCATATAAAACACCTTAACATTTATTCTAAGAAATCAGCCAAAAAGGACTTTTAATGAAAACAGAAACTTTTCCTATATAAACAGTACCTCATAAAATTTTCACAGGTACTCCACATGACAACAAACTTACACAAATTTTGCCAGGAATTATCTCAACCAGAAAACATATATAACCATTTATCTAAACAAAAGCATATAAACTGAAATAAATGAAAATAGTAAAATTAACTTCTGCCAAAAATACCTTCATATTTTTCCATGGTAGATCTACTCATAAACAAACTAGCAAACTAAAATTTCATAATTACAGAGCTACAGATTAATTATAGCAAAATTAACAAACTTAGTTACTGTGCAGAAAAAGAAAAACTTTATTCTAGCCCAAACGTGGCTTTCGGCCCAGTCCAACTCGATCCAACCTGGCTCGAGCGCACGGCGGTAGGTGTGTGTTTGCTCGAGGCCTGGCTCGAACGAGACAGTGCCCGAGGGTTCGCTCGAGGCCTAGCTCGAGCGAGATGATAAAAACAAACGTCTGTCCGAGGCCTGGCTCGGAGGCTCGGGCGAGACGGAAACAATCGCCCGTCCGAGGCCGAGGCCTGGCTCGGAGGCTCGGGCGAGACGGAAACAATCGCCCGTCCGAGGCCGAGGCCTGGCTCGGAGGCTCGGGCGAGACGGAAACAATCGCCCGTCCGAGGCCGAGGCCTGGCTCGAGGCTCGGGCGAGACGGAAAATAATCGCCCGTCCGAGGCCGAGGCCTGGCTCGGAGGCTCGGGCGAGACGGAAAATAATCGCCCGTCCGAGGCCTGGCTCGAGGGGTCCGTGGGTCAACGGGACCCACCCGTCAAAGAGAGGAAAACAGGGGAGAGGTTTGACCGTTGATTCCTCGCCGACGGTGAGGTCGCCGGCGGGGAAGCTAGGCTTGTGGACTCGCCTCGACGAGGCGCATCCGGTGAGGTAGGTGGTTTGGCTAGGGAACGTCCGGAGCATGCCGGCGACGAGCGGCGGCGCACGGAGGCGGCGGCATCGCGTGGCTACGCCGTTTCCGGCGGTCGCCGGTGAAATAGGTGGAGGCATAAGCTTCTACGAACCCTAGGGAGCAAGACTACGGGGTTGGTTTGGCTCGGGAAGCTCCGAGAAAGCTCGGTCACGTGAGCGGCCATGGCGTTCGGCCGGAGAAGAAGAGGGAGGTAGAAGGCGGTAGAGTTAGGGCTAGTTGGCGTTCTCACCTTGCCTTGGCTCGGTGATGCTCGAGGAGGAAGAAGAAGAGTCGGTGGAGCTCGGGTTGGGGAAGAACGGCGTTGTGGCTCGGCGGTGGCGACTGGCGGACCGAAGGAGGCGTTATGTCCTCCGGCGGCATCGGGGCTCGGTCGGGGACGACGACGTGCGCACGGCGTGCGCACGGCGTAGGCGGAGCGGCGTGCGGAAGGAATCGGTCGGCGATGGGGGGGTGGTGGTCGGAACGGAGAGGGGTGGTTGCGGCGGTGGTCGCGGCGAGAGCGAGCAGTGCTCTCGACTCGCGTTCGTGGGTGAGGAGAGTGTGTGCGAGAGTGGAAGAGTGTGTGCGGTTGGGAGAGAGAGCGAAGGGTGCCCGGGGTCTTAGCCGGGGGCCTTGGCCGGCCAGTGGTGGTGGCGGGGCCGGCGACGGGACGTCGCGGCAGCGCGGCGCGGTTGGCGAGGCGGTGCGACAGGCAAGACCGCGCGGGAGTAGGCAAGCGCGATCGCTTGCGTGATCGGGGAGGCGAGGATCGAGCGGGGAGTGGCGGAGGTGGATTTGGCGCAGGGTTTGGGGCGCCACGCGGCAGGGCAAGCCGCCACGCGGCGATTTGGCCGGCGTACGGCGCGGCCGTGTCAGGCGGCCGGCGCGCCGTGCGCGGGCGGGCGCGCGCGCGGGCGAGCGGAGCTGGGCCGGCGCTGGCGCGGCGAGCGGGGCGCGCGGGCGAGCGGGAGCGGCGCGGGTTGGGCCGAAAGGCCGGATGGGCCGGAAGGGTTGGCGCCGGGAAAAATCGTTTTCCTTTTTCTTTTTCCAAATTCTTTTCAAACTTTGACCACTCAAAAACAGTTTCAAAAACTCCAAACCAGGTTTTGACCCAAATATAAAAGTTGCTCAAAATAATTTTCTCTACAACTTTCATATAGGACACTTTTCCTGAAAACCATTTTCATAGCCTCTGCAAAAATAAAGCCAATTTTAAAGCATGAAACATTTTTGTTCAACACATTTTTATTTGACAACTATTTTGAACTAGGTCAAAACTTCAACATGAAAAACACTCTACTCAAAGCTCTCCACTTTATAAAATCATTGCCAAGACAGAAATCCAATTAAATCATCGAGCCAAAAGAAATCCAAATAAATAAACAAAGACAAAACACTCTCATGCTCATGAAATGATGCAATGCATTGCTTATGCTTTCTTAGTATCTAATTGCAATTCCTAATGCAGTGCTTGACACTAGAGTGTCACAGGCGCCGCAGCGACGCAATCCCGGGCGTCGTGCTCGTCCTGGTGGTAGCAGTGAGGACGTCCCTCGTCAGGTCCGTGGACACTCGTCCGCGAGCCACGCGGGCCGTTGCAGCGTGGATAGTGCTAGGGGAAGCGGGAGCGGTCATGCCCATGGCAGTGGGCATGCTGCTCCTCCGCCTCCTCCGCCCCTTGTTGTTGGTCCGCCTGGGCGCTTGCATAGCATCGTCGTGGGTGGCGTGGCCTCGGCGGCTGGTACTGATCGTGAGGGTCGCTCCATCGATCCTCGCGTTGGACCGGCATCCCCTCCGACTTCTGGGTTGATGCTCATCAACAGGGTGTTTCCTATGCACCCCGAAGCCGGAGCTTTGATGACCATCGTCTCCCCCGCTCAGCTTGGAGATCATATTGACTACTCTGACAGGAAGAAAGGGAACTTGATGAGGAGGCAGCGTGAGGAAAACCCGTATCTGTTTGTCAGAGATGACTCTGTGGACCGGAGGTTTTGGTCCAGGTTTCAGCAAGACTTCTACATGTCTGTTTGCTGGAAGGGGTTCTGTACTAAAGGGTCTCCTCCTCTTTTTGAGCATAAGCGGCTGGCAGTCCGCTCCTTGACTGACAAGGATTCAGAGGAGATTCAGGCTTTGGTGCAGAGTCTAGAGGAGTGGAGAGTGTTGGGGATGATCTCTGGCGAGCGAAGTTTCAACCAGGAGATCATCTGCCAGTTTTGGGCTACTCTCTTTATTGATCAGGAGGCTCGGGTGCTGCACTGGATGACCCAAGGGGTCCACTACCGGTGCAACTTCGTCACGTTTGCTCGGTTGTTGGGCTTCGATCATGTGGACAGGGATGCCCCTCGCCTTTCTGAGATGTATGGTGGAGAGATGTACATAGAGCAGCTGCAGAGCTCAGGCGTCTACATTGATGGTGCAGTGGCAAACTTCAAGGTCCCTGGCCTGAAGCCTGCCTACTTCGTGCTCAACAACATAATGCGCCTGACCCTGGACCCTAAGATTGGCGATCAGGACAACTTAAGAGATGATGCTGCCAAGATCCTTGTCCAGTTTGCTCTACCAGCTGGACGTTTTAGCATATCCCATTTGCTCTGGCAGAAGATCTCGGACGTGTACAATGACCCTCACAAGACCCTGCCCTATGCTCCATACCTTATGCATATCATTGAGCATGTGGTTGGGGCCACCTTTGAGTATGATCGTTCCATGAAGGAGTACAGTGTTCGCAAGTTCACTTCTGCTCCCTCCAAGGACAAGGGCAAGGTTGATGAGAGTGGAGATGTTCCAGCAGCAGCACCAGCGCCTGGCGAGGCTCAGCCGGGTCATGGAGATGTTCCCCCTGCCACCGCTCCTCCTCCGCGTCGTGAGAGGCGTAGGAGTGGCTGTCTTCGCTCCGCGCTCGGCAAGATTTTCTCCTGGATGTGCTACAGCGCCGACCGCGACGAGCTGTTTCAGCAGGAGGTGCGTCAGCATCTCGGTCTTCCTCCGCGCTCTCCGCCCCTACCCCATCCGGATCCTTTTGCGGAGTATGATGCTCAGGCACAGCGCGACGACGACGACGACGACGATGATGATGGTGGTCACCAGCAGCAGCAGCCCCAGCAGCCCGGTGGTGGTGAGGCTGGCTTTTACAGCTCTATGCTGTATCAGCCCCCTCAGTTCTATCAGCCTCCACCACAGTACCAGCCTCCTCCTTTCTACCCTGACTATGGTGCAGGTACGTCCTTCGCGGGCGGATCCACATCATATCAAGGTGGTGGTGGCGGCTCGTACATGGGCTTTGCTGGCCCCGACGCCGATCCAGCTGGGAGTGGAGGTCTCCGTGGCTCTACTCCTCCGCCGGACCCTTCTGCTCCTTCGTCGTCGTTCCCAGGTGGTGATGTTGGTGCTTCTGCTTTTTCCTCTCTCTTTGGTGGTCCTTATCCTGGTGGATCTTTCGGTGGCTATTACTAGTTCTTTGCTTATCTTGGCCTACCTGTTTTGGTACTTGATGCCAAAGGGGGAGTGTTAGGCTTTATCTTGCTGTAATAGCTGTGAGAGAGGGTTAAAACTTTGAGAACTACGTGTGGTATGCTACTTTAAATTTGTGATGTGTTGATGAGGATGTAAAACATTTGTGCTTATTGTTATATTCATGTATGGTTCATCCTCTATATTTATGCTCTTGTCATGGTGATTGTTGTTTTCGATATGGCTATGTGAATTGAGTCCTTTTCTTTCTTCCATAGCCGTTCGCTTCTCTTATTACATTGTTTTGTGAATCACCATGTCATATTGCTTATGCATCACAAATTTGATATATATGATGTTGTCACACATTTAGGCACCCCACGGATTGCAAAATTTAGGGGGAGCTCTTGTCCTTGTGTATGCAACCTTGTTTTTTAATCAAGGTTTGAAATTCATATCCAAAGCATACACTAAGGGGGAGCTTGAACTAAATTTTGGAATTCAAAAGCTTCAATTCTTGCTATCCTTATTGTAAGCCTAAGTTGGTTGTCATCAATTACCAAAAAGGGGGAGTTTGTAAGTGCATTCGCCCCCAATGTGGGTTTTGGCTAATTAATGACAATCAAATTAGGGACTAACCGGTTTATAAAAGCATGTATGCAGGTGTTAGTCCTTAGAAAGATTTGAAACGTTGAAATCTCGTGAACAAAGCACGTTGGATACATTTGGACTTAAAGATGCCTAGCTCAGGTGGTAGTTTAAAATTTCAATTTTAAACTTGAGTTATAGGTAAGCCGGACTATCAAGAGGGTCACAAATTATGTTGGCTAGATGTGGAGAAAAGTGCTCAATTCGTCTAACTTTAGTTCGCTTGAGAGACACCGCACAATCACGAACACATAAAGGGTATTTTTATGTGGTCGGTGGTACCGACCATGGGTGGTCGGTGGTACCGACCGCAGCTGATCCGTGCAGTGCTCAAACACCCTCTCTGTTTTTGGTTCGAAAATGACCTAGCGGTGGTACCACCATTACCTCGGTACTACCGCCCGCGGTGGTACCGACGGCAGTCGGTAGTAAGCCTGGTTTCGCAGATCTCTCTGGACGCGCTCAAAATGAACTGGCGGTGGTACCGCCATCATCTCGGTGGTACCGCCCTTGGTGGTACCGCCCCCTGTCGGTGGTAAGTCAAAGTTTTACAGAGGTCTCTGGAAGTAGCATTTTTGGCCTGGCGGTGGTAGCGCCATTATGTCGGTACCACCGACCTCGGAGGTACCGACCCAGGCCCGGTGGTAACCAGGTTTGCAGGGCTCTCTGGACTGACAAGTATTTGACTTGGCGGTGGTACCGCCATTATGTCGGTACCACCGACCTCGGAGGTACCGACCTCTGGGCGGTAGTTTCTGAGGGACTGAGTCCCTTTCTGCTGAGCTCTCTGTATGGGGCCAAATTTGGCCTGGCGGTAGTACCGCCATTACCTCGGTACTACCGCCCGCGGTGGTACCGACCTGAAGTCGGTAGCTGACTTTTTGGTCAGATCTGGATCTTTGCGACCGTTATGAACTGGTCGGTGGTACCGACCATGGGTGGTCGGTGGTACCGACCAGCCTCAGGACTGAGGGAGTATAAATGCCTCCCCTCTTCACTTTTCACGGTTACCCACTCATTCCACTCACTTATTTCCTACCTAACTTCAGAAAAATCTCTCTCAAGCATTGACTCCTCCCCTCTCTCTCCCCCTTTGCTCCTAGATTCACTCTCTTGCAAGGATTGAGCTAGGGACGTGAGATTAGAGAGCGGGAAACATCGATCTATGACTTGAGCACTTGGTTTCCATCTAGCCGGCTTGGTTTGTGTCTATTACTCTTGAGCTCTTTGAGCTCTAGCCGGTTAGGTGTTCTTCGTGGTAGCCCGTGTTGCTCATTTGTGAGGGCTCCCCGAAGTGTTTGTATTTCCCTTGTGATTTCTAGTGGAGAAACTCTCGTAGCCTTTTTGGTTGCTTGAGTGAGGCACGGAGGTGAAATAGACTCCGACCTTTGTGGTCACCTCAACAACGAGGACGTAGGCACTCCTTAGTGGATTGGCCGAACCTCGGGATAAATCGCGTGTCCCGTGTGCTTGTTGTTGTCTCTACTTTGTTTATTTCGCTTGCTATTGTGTTGTTCGTGTTCTTCCCTCTCCCTATTTCATTCTTAGGTTGAGAAGGCTCGATCCACATCAAGGGAAGCAACCAAGGCTTGGTGAGAGTAGATTTACGGTCTATCATTCTTAGAAAAGTGGGGCTAGAAACTTGTATTATCTTCACAGCTTACATACATCGGATTTGTAGTTCCTTTTAGGATCCCGGGTGTGTCGTTTGTTTGTGTCGGTAGTACCGGTGTTCGATACTGGTAGTACCTACCCAAACAAACCGGCCTCTCCGGTTGAGATCTAACTACATCTTTTAGTTTGTGAAGTTTCAGATTGTCAAAAATCACCTATTCACCCCCCCTCTAGGCTGATTCGATCCTTTCAGTTACAAACTTACCCCCTTAACTTGAATCTCGTCCTGAGATTCGGGGAGGCTACAGTCAATACAAAGAAGCAAATCAAACAAGTGCACAAGTACATGTCAATCAACGTTCTACGAGTTCAAACAATTATGGTGGGCATCCTAGGATTGGAGGACCTACTTTTAAACGAAAGTTTGAATTTTCAGCAGAGAAAGTCTACAGAAGTGGGAAAAGAGATGGGGCTTTTAAAAATAGTTTTATAAACAACACGACCTGACTAGGGTAGCGTCCTACGGTCAACACGGCTTTGATACCACTCTGTGACACCCCAATTTTAAGAACAAAATTGGAGCACAATATATGTATGCCAGGATCAATTTTCATACATATATCCACATCATAGTAAATATCAAAACAATGCTTTATTAATAATATCAAACTTTATTACAAAAATGACCCTCGGGTCCAAAAGAAAAGTATAGACTCTCAGTCTAACTCTAATGTAGTCTTCGCGGAAACTGGACGCCATCTCCACAGGAAGGTCAACCGGGGGCTGCGCCATCCTAGTACAGGTCGTCTGGGTCATATCCACCGTCATCTGGGTACAAGTTGTCGGGTCGTATCCATCGTCTTCTGGGTACTCCTGCTCTGCGTCGTAGACACCAACGTCTGGGTGGGGTAGCAGGGGGTTCAAAGAGGAAGGGTGAGTACATCGAAATGTACTCCGCAAGTGTAGGAAATATATGCGTATGAGGCTATTAACAAAGGTAGGCTGACTCTGTTTGACTCAAGCGCCTAAAGCAACACATCCTATTAAATCCTATTTCCTATGCACCTATTTACTAGGTTATAACCACAGTATCCAACAGAACAGTAACCACACTCGGAGTCGCACCGAGCAAACCACACTCGGAGTCACACCGAGCAACCAACACTTGGAGTCCACCAAGCAACAACACTTGGAGTCACACCAAGCAAACCACACCTGAAGTCCATCAGGCAAACCACACCTGAAGTCCATCAGATGACCCGAACTAGGCCGTTTCAAGGAGTCCTATGTGTATTAGTTCCATACGTCACGACATAGAAAGCTACCTTCCGTAATAACACCAGGTCTGCGCCCGAGCCTGGGAATCACTCCGTACCAAGCAGTAACCCGCGTAGAAGAAGCCTCTGTACCCATGTCATATGAGACTAATAACCACATAAGGCTTCTCTAACGAACTAGAACAAAACCACCAGCTAATCTCGAAGAAGTCCAAGCCCGCTCGTGACCGTGAGCACGGCTGATATATCAGTTTTAATACTCTGCAGAGTCCGCACATCTTTACCCATGAGTCATGCGTTCGCCATCACGCTAAACACTGCCAAGGTGCACAGCGGGGTCGCACTACAAGGCCTTTACAAAGCCGCCTCCAAGTCCGTTCCACACGTACCTCTAAGGTTTCACCCCGTACAAAGGTCTACGACCCCCAGGGCCCCCTCATGAGCCACTAAAACAAACCCCGTGTGAACCCTCAACTTGGAGGAAACTAATTAATTAGCCAGTCCCAGAGCCATATAGGCCTCATGGTTTGCGCTGTTTTGCCGGGTTACATGCTCCAAGAACCGGGTCCTAGGGATCCAGGCAGGATAAATCTAGCACAAGCCCAGAACCAAAAACCAAAACCAGCTGCCGAGTCTCACGGCACAAAAACCACCACACGGTCCATCCTGCCGGATTTACCTACTCACCATACTAATTACCTGACCACATGTTCTATAGATCATTAATCAGAATTAATTATTAACCATCCCATCCCAAGACAGCAGGGCTAAGCGTGCCTTCTACCCGAACATCCCAAACCAGGCGACAAGGATAATAGAGCAAAAAATCTAGTAAACCATAACATGGGATTCAATATTAAGACACTGCATGCAACTACTGGATCTAACTACTCTAACTCAAAATAAAATAAATACAGGAGCAATATGTGCAAGGACACTTGCCTTCGGGCTGGGTCGAATCAACAAAGGCACAGGCTGGATCTGGAGGTTCCACGTAGATCGCACTCGCTGGATCAAACATCATCACATGGCCCAAACAAAGGCATATAAGAAATAGTACATTAATAGTATAAAAATAGAACGTAAATAGATCTAACGCATAGAGCTCGACGAGATGAATCTAACGCGACTTGAACGGGTCAAAACGGAGTTAAAATGAGCAAGTTATGAGCTTTTGAAGTTGAGTGGCAAAACTGTAAATCATTTGAATTCATTTTCGTATTTTAAATAAATAAAATCTGAATTTTAAAGACACTTGGACCGGGCCTCATTTTGGAGAAAGGACAGGGTTTATACTGAAAGAAAACGCAGACTCAAGGAATAGTAGGAGTGGACGGCGGGTTGATTAACACAAAGTTGAGGGTCCTTTATGCAAAAGGCGCAGGGACGGTCGGCGGCGCCGACGCTGGTGACACGTGGCGGCGCGTCACTGGTTCGGTGCACGGCTGTGCCGTGGACGGGGCGCACAACCCTCTGGTTCGCGGTTCACGGTGGACCTAGGGACGGTGCCTCATTTTCCCAAGTGTACAGGGGCTAAACCCAAAGGTTTACGAGGCTCAGTGAACAATGCCGAACGAACGGCGGGTTGATTTCAATGAAAAGCAGGGTCTCTTTTGTAAAACGCGTGACGCGTGGCAAAGGCGGCTGGCGTGGCGCTGACACGGCGGCAGGTGGCGCTCAGGGATTGGTCGGGTGCACCATGCCACCGGTGGACCGGCTGACACGGATAGAGAGTCGGGGTGCACGGGTCTTGTAGACCCGGCGCATACCGGTTCACGAAACGATCTAATCTCAGCCACCCGAGACAGATCTAACGGCCGACATAGGTTTGGGGAGAAGGAGGCAGCGCCGGCGACGCTGCGCTCGGCGGCGCTCCGAGCAGGCACGGTGGCGCCATGAATCCGGACGTGGAGGCTCGCCGGAGTGCGCGGAGGGGACCCTACGGGCCATAACTGACCGAACCAACAACACCAGGGTAGAGAAAAGAGGACGGCGAGATCACCTAGGGGTTTCGCGCCGTCGGAGAAGGCTCGGAGGGGAAGGACGACGGGGAAGGCGATGGTGGCGGCCCGGAACTCCGGCGGGGTCGGCGAACTTGTCCCCGAGCGCCGATGTCTCCCGATGAATGGCCTCCCGATTTTGGCGCCGCTCGGTGAGTCCAACAGCGTGCAGAGAGGGAGGGCGGTGGCGGCCTCTGCTTGTGACGCCGAGCTTCTCACCGAGCTCGGTAATGACGGCGTGGCGTCGGTGAGGGCGCTGGTGGGGGAGGGAGCATTTTGATGAGATGCAGTGGTAGCGGGGTGGCGGCGGCGTGGTGGTAGGGTTTCTCTGGTGGCCCTTAAAGGGACGGAGAGGCGAAGGGGAGACCGCAGGGCTCGGGCGTATCCGGTGCGCGCGGAAGAGTCGGAGGGGGCCGTTGGAGGTTGAAGACAGGGCTGACGGCTGGGGCCCGTTTGTCAGTGAGAGAAGGGGAGACGCGCGGCGGGGCCGCCTTGCCAGCGGAAGAAGGGAGGGGAGGGAGCGCCCGCGGTACGCGGTCTGGCCTGGGGCGCGCGGCGGGAGGGCGTGCGGGCCGGAGCAGATTGGAGAGTGGAGGGAGAGGAGTTGGGCCGGCTCGGCCAAAACGAGGAGAAGGGAGGTGGCCGACTGGATCGTTTGGGGCCAAGGAGGGAGAAAAGTGGACGCGGGCCGAGCGGAAAATGGCGGGCCAAGGGGAGGCGGGTGGAGATGGTTGGGCCGACTGGAAGGAGAGGGGTGAGGGAAAATGGGGTTAGGCCCTTTTGCCTTTTCTTTTTCTTTTCCCTTTTTGTAAATTCTTTTTCAATTCAAATACAAATCTATTTGAAACCAAATCAGTTTGTAAAATTTTGAAAACATTTTCCCTAGGTTTTTAAAATAAAATTTTGAGTTTGAAATTTTATAATTTTTCACATAAATCTTTTATTTATTTCTAAATAGAATAAAACCGATTCGCCCTATTCGGGTTTAATAAAATTCTTTTTCCACTCAAAAAATTATGCAACGGCATGAATGCAACATACACATGGTTAGAATTTTCCTCCCTCTAGGATTTTGTCCATTTCCTAATTCAATTCTAATTTATTTTAATTAATTTAACACCCGGGGTGTTATAAGATCCCACTGTCGGAACTCGTGTCAAAACTTCCGACGCTGGCAGTGTCGGAACTCGGGTAAGAACTCGGGTCGGAACTTCCAATGCTGGGAGTGTCGGAACTCGGGTCGGAACTTCCGACGCTGGTAGGGCAGAAAAACTTTCTACTTGCTGAAAGTCCGAGTGCCAGAACTTCCGACTTTAGGGTCGGAACTTCCGACGCTGGAAGTCGACAGCAACCTCTCCAACTGTTCGTGAAGTGATTTTGTGTCTCTCTTTTGTTTTTATTTTATACTTGAGCACTTATGAGAATCATCTACTATATGTTGCATCCCTCTTAATAGTACGGCTTTCCTAATTACTCAAGATGAATTGAAAAACAAGTTTTAAACCTCTTGAGTTGATCTTTATCGAACCGAAGTCGCTTCTCTTTCACCTTCTTCATTTAGAGGAATGCTTGTCATGATTAGAAGTAGATATCCCTCGAGCATAGCCATCTTGAGTGTGTGACTTGACTCCATACAAGTGATATGATGAAATCCCAAATGTGTCAAGTCACTTCAATCAATATTGTTGCTAGGAATGTTGATTCTCCACTCAATGTAATCTTCAAGCTTGATTGATCCTTCGACTAAATGCAAGTACTTTCTTCTTCACCCTAGCTAGGTTCTTCGGTCGCCAAGCCATCGCTTGCCCTCCACCCTTGCTTAGTACCTCGAAGACTCTTTCCTTGCTATCTTCATCATCTTCAAGCCATTCAATCACACTTTGCTTTGAATCCTTTGTTAGCACATATATGAACTATGATTATCCCACAATAGAGTAGCCTTTTCATCAATGTCTTTTCATTGTTGTCTTGTGTTTGTGACATGAATATCATACAACAATACATCATTTTGGCTTTGCATTTCATTTCAAACATATTGTGAGATAAGTTTTTTCCTGTGTCACACTTAGCAAACACATTAGACCTTTAATCAATGATGTCATCAAGTCATCCAAAACATACTTAAGTGCAACATGCACTTTCACCGACTCGTCAGCGTCTGAGAGGGAAAAGGGGAGGAGCTGCGGGCGCGGTTCGTGGGTTTGCTCGCGGTGGGCTTCGCGCGCGGTGCAGCCAGCGGGGAGGGTGGTTGGGCCGGCGGTAGGGTCTCGGCCCACGACGGATGAGGAGGGAGAGGGAAGCGGCGCCTGGGCCAGAGGCAAACGACCCAGGCCGGAGAGGGGGGAATGGGAAGGAGGGGCGCGGGCGAGGTGTGGGGTGGGCCGCCGTTTGGGCTGCATGGGGAGAGAGAGGGAGAGCTGAGGGAGCCCTTGCCAATTTCCTTTTTTTTCTTTTTCTTTTCTTTCCTTTGCAAACTCATTTCAAATCCAAATTCAAATCAATTTGAAAATCAAAACAATTGCAAAATTTTGGAAATATTTTCCCTAGGTTTTGTAAATAAAATTTAAGTTTGATTTTGCAAACTTTTTATAAATCTTTTTATTGTTTTTCTAAATAGAGAAAATTTGATTAGCCCTAATCGGCTTTAACAAAAATTCTTTTTCACCCAATAAAAATATGCAACAGGATGAATGCAACAAACATCTGGTTAGAATTTTTCCTCCATCTAGGATTTTGGCTATTTCTTTATTAAATTCTAATTTATTTTATTTATTTAAAAATCGGGGTGTTACACAACGCCAAACCCCCCCTCACCGCGCGGCCCGGTTCTCCCCACGCCCTCTCCTCTCGCTCTCATTGTTGAGCGGACCCCGCGTCCCCGCTCACTGATGGGTGGGTCCGCCTTGTTGGACCTATCCCCTCCCCACACCCTTCGGACGCAGCCGCTAACAGCCGCCTCCAACGTTGTCGCTGCACCGCTCGAGCTCGGCGACATCTAATCCACGCGTGCGAAGTAATCCCTTTCCCCTCTCGCGCGTAACCAACCGCAAGACCGGTCGTGCCCTCGGTCAGTCGACCTGATCCGCACCGGGCAAACCAGATCGACCGCCACCACCAGCGCATGAAGCCTCTGCTCTTCCGCCTTCACCTTCCCCTCCACTCTATAAAGCAGGAACTCGACTTCGTGCACCGCCTCCGCCCCAGTCTGTTATATGCTCTCTCTCTCTCCCTCCCCATTGATCTCACCGTCGTTGCAGTGCGCCACCACCGCTCCGTGTCGCTAGCCATAACCAGAGCCGAATCAGCGACGAGAACGCCGTGAAAGGACTGTGACGCCTAAGAGGGGGGTGAATTAGGCAACTTAAAACTTCTACTCTAAAATATGGCCTCTAATTATCACCTAGTCAAAACCTATGCAAGAAAATAAACTATCTAATGTGCAACTAAGGTTTTGCTAGGTGTGTTGCTATCTCTACCGCAAAACAGTTATGCAACCTATGTTCCAAACAAGGCTGGGCATTCGGGTTACCCGAAAAATTCGGGTCGGGTAATTCGGGTTTTGACAAATTTGGGTTTTCAAAAATGTTACCCGATGTTTGTCCAAAATAGCATTACCCGAATTTATGGGTACCCAATATTTTGGGTTTGGATTCGGGTAGTACCCATTATACGATTATAAAAATTTCAGTTTGGCTGCACTTTACAGCAATAAACAACAGTTTTCTGACAACGTTTCTTAGTGAAAATAAGCAACAAACGACATCAGTTTTTAACATTTCTGACAACGTCACGGAGAAGTAGTTTTTGTGTTGTCTGTTGTGTACGTGTACTTGTGTTCTTGGGCCATGGGCACTTGGGCAGGGAGGTGCTAGTGCTATTGGGCTGAGCCACACGTAGGCCGCATGGCCGCAAGGTGTTTGAACCAAAATTTGGATGGGCTTACTTAAATTTCGGGTTATATGGGTATATCGGGTACCCAGGCATATAACCCGACTTACCCAAAATAATTTCGTGTTTCTAGAGTCGGTATCCGAATTAGTGACCGGGTATTTCGGGTTCGGGTAATTTGGATCCGGGTTCAGGTATTTCGGGTTTGGGTAATGGGTAACGGGTAATGTGCCCAGGCTTAGTTCCAAACCTATCAACTAGCCTATCAACTAAGCTAGGAAAGGTAAAGCACATAAACAAGGTAGCAAAGAAAATACGGAAGCTAAAGAGTCATTAGTTGATGGTATAATATTGACTGTAAGGACCGTCAACATCAGCCCTAACCAAAAGTGTTGTAACAACACGTGGTTGGGTAGAGACAAGTCTGGGCCTAATCGTGAAAGAGTTGTAAATCTCTGCCAGGCTGCACCTAACATTTCCTTCTCTTTTTGTTGGAAGATGATTAACTCTTGCTGCAGGTTTGCAATACGAGATATGGGAAAGAATGCGAGACAGAATCTGTTCCTCAGCTCTTTCCAATCTTCGTTAACCTTTCCTACGTTATTGTTGTACCATTGTTTCGCCCTCTCAGAAAGAGAGAATGGAAACAACTTCCAACGCAGTGTTTCTTGTGACATGCCCAAAATTGTTAGGCACGCACAGAGTAACTCAAACTCCCGTAAATGAGGGTAGGGGTTTTCATGATCGTACCCCGAGAAGGGCTGCTCACGGAACCATGGCTATAAAGCCGGGGCGGAGTTCATAGCTGCTATGATGGGCTTCAACGATTGTGGTGGCTCACAAAACTCGGCGCATGGAGCGGATAGGTTTTAGATAGTGGTTTGCTCCATAGGTAAAGTAAGAAAAGAAAACAAAGATACACATGCGATCTAGGTTCCAAGACTAAAGACGACAACCGCTCCCTGGCAACGGCGCCAGAAATGCTTGTTGACACTTCTTAGCGTCAGCAGAAAAGTTCGCAAGCGCACGGAAGTATCGTTGTAGCACTTCACCCGGAAGTATTCAAGGTATCATATTTTCCACAGGGAACGGTGTGCTATAGTCTCTTGGTCTAGTCCTCCTAGATATGACAAGGAGAAGGGTAACAAGGGTAGCAAGGTTCTTCTAAGGAACAAGTCCTTATGTGATCAAGCTCGGCCAAACGTAGCTTGCTTCGGTCAATGGGTGGAGACTGGTTTCCCAATCTATGCCGATACTGCTCTACCTGGAATCCCGAACATGGGTGGATTACAAAGGACGGACAGGGCTGTCACCACCTGTCGCCTACCTCCTCAACCGTGGAGACCCAGTCAACCAACCTGCAACCACTTAGCCTAAACACCGCGTTTACGCTAAGGGCCACTACTCTAGCGGTAGCTAGGACTTGCACCCTCTCGCCAGAGCACTCACCCAAGGGTGAATGATCGGTCCAGCTAGCTACGAAAGCGATAAGCTAGAACACAATAAGAACTTAGAACCAAAGTTGAACACAAACCTTTATACTTCAAGAAGCATACAAGATCGTAGAGGTACAAGCGGAGTCATACCGGCAATCCCGATGTTCCTTCCACGGAGGTAGCCGACAACTCTGGTACTTCTCTAACTCGCACTCACTCGCTCCCTATTCTTGTTAGCTACTAGAGCTAAGATATATGAAGCACTACTCCTTCTTCCATGGATCCCTCTTGAGATATGATCAATGAGCACTTGGATGCTTTGTGAGGAGGATGGAGGCCTTCTTTTATAGGTGGAGGTGTAGGGTTACGAGGAAGCTACGCTAGCCAAAAACAAAAAATTTTGACCCAATAAACCAGGAACTACTGCTAGTTATAGATCATGGGAATACCACTAGACGCGCAGATGCAGGGGAAGACGTCTCGGTGTAGACGTGCGCGTCGCAGCGGTGTCGTGCAGTTGCTCATGTCCGTCCTTCACGTCTCCACGTGTGGTTCGTCCTTGTGCTCTAGATGTAGCACCTCTGAGGTATCCACACGTTCAGGGAGGAAGCGTCACGCCTCCAGACTGCTAGGTCCGCGAGGAGCAATAGACGCGGGCGTGGGGTGGGTGTCGATGTTTGTTAACCGACAACTCGTCTTGAGTAATCTCAGGACGATTTGTTCGGTGGGGATCGGCGTTCATAGGGCTCGACGAGTACACAGAGATAGCGATTTATACTGGTTCAGGCCGCTAAATAGCGTAATACCTTACGTCCAGTGCGGCGTGTGCCTTGTGTGTGATTATGATTCAATGTTCAATGATCTAGGACCTGTGCTCGGCTCCCCTTATATATCCGGGTAAGCCTTAGCATAGTCCGAGTCCTAGCCGGTTACAAAGGTAGAGTCCTATTCTAATTACAAGACTTCCCTTAACAACTCGGCTAAGTTACAAATCAGAGTCCTAATCCAAGTACACTGCGTAACGAGTCTTCGGATCTCCTGCGCCGTCCGGGATTAGTCGGAGTGATCATCTACTGATGACATCTCTGACATCCTGGTCCGTCAAGCCCCCGAGCTCTTCATCATTTCTTCACGACGTTATCTTCTAGCTTCTCCTTGAGAATCTCCGAGTAATGTCTTGAGAAATCCTAAAGTGCTCTGAAGTTTAAAGAAATCTCATGGCGTGCGCTTTTTATCAAAAAGCGCACCCATAGGGTGTAGCCCCCGAGCCTCTTGTTATTTACAATAACTTTGAGGATCTTTTGAACCTTTTCCAAGTAATTCTTGAATAAGAAAAAACATTTCCTTTATGGATTGTACCCTACAGCCCCCGAGCCTGAGATCCGAGTACTACAGTAGTCGGTGCTTAGGATCTGTAGAATCATATGTTTGGGTAATCCATTTAAGGTTTGAAGGAGTCGGATCATGACACCAGTTTATTGTTTAAACCGTCCGAGTAATAAACACTCAGCTTCAGGTGGGTAATGTTTTCAACAAACATCCCGTATCACCCCCCACTGAGTAAAAATTACCATGGGTCAGCAATAATTGACTGATGACTGTTCCAACTGTACGCAATAATGATGTTTGTCGTTTTCTGCAACTGCAAACTTTGTCATCTTTGTCTTGAAATGCGTGAGAGTCAGTCCTGTTACCCATGCTGAGCTTCACATGCACCACAGTACAATCATTGAATTATTGGTCCAGCGGTCACTCTTGAAGATGAACCATGTCCATGGACCGAGAAGAAATCGCCTATAAATACCCTGCCTGGGAAGCGAGGAGCTCATATCCCATTGTAGTGTAGAACTTCTTTTAATCCCATGTGTATTCTAATAGTAGTAGCGGAGATGGCTGAGCCCCCGGGTGTCTTCCTTTTGTAAAGTAGATGAGGTGCCCAGAAGAACTCTTGTGAAGGGACCATCCGCCAGGGTGGTTTCCAAGTGGTCGCGAGCAGCGGAATACAGAGCTGCGCCTAGAAGAACTCTTGTGACTACCACTCGTAGATAACCTCGGAGTCACATGTTGTCAAAAGGGCGGCGAGGGTGATGGTCTTCCCCGAGTTCCTTCAGCACTGGGGTAGTACCAAAGACCCACCTTGGGATGCACTGAAAAGATAGTGTCTACCCAAGGTTCTGTGTCTGCTTTACTGCGTCTCACTGAACCCGGTCCTTGGTGCAATAGGCATCAAGGCTATGTGCCTTGAATTCACTAGAGTAGCGTTTTACACCTTGATTGTATTTCTGTTGAAAGTTGTTGTATCTCAAGATGTTTCCATGTATCTTCATTGTAATTCCGAGTAGTAATAACAAAAATCTGGGTACTTGGAATATTTTCCGAGTCCTCTGTTTTGTTTTCCGAGTATTAACTGTATCTTGCGGATGGAAAACTTGTCTGTTTACCGCTTCTGCCCTCCGTCTCTGACGCCGTCTAACACGTGTACCCAACCGTTAGGGTTACTAACGTTGCTATGACACCGTTTATGAAAGCCGAACGGTTATCAAAATAGATCTATAATAGGCCGCCACCGGGCTTGTGCTTTCCTCACGCTTCCATCAAGCTCTTGCCTTCAAAGCCACAAATCTCTTAGCCAAATGCCAGTTGATGCGTAGAATGTCTCTCGTTACCAACATGGGTCCCAAGAGGCAGTCTGCAACTGACAGGAAGAAGCCTAGGATCACCACCACCGGGAAGCCTAAGCATCCAAACCCGCCGACTGATGTTTTGGCGTGGAAGAAACCAGACACCACCTTGGCGGAACTAGCCTTCTTGGCGCAGCAAGGGTACCTGCGAGCACAGCCACTCGACGGCTGGAGAGTACCCATCGACCATCGTGCTCCCGCCCCCAACACTACGGAGATCGTGATGTTTAAATCCTTTGTAGAGCGGGGATTGGGGCTACCTGCGTCGGATTTCTTCCGTGGGTTGCTGCATTATTATGGTTTGACTCTAAACTATATTACTCCCAATGCGGTTCTTCATATTGCAATCTTCGTCCACCTTTGTGAAGCTTTCCTGGGGGTTTGTCCCAATTTTACCCTTTTCCGCTACTTTTTCTGGTTTAAGTGTCAACCTAGTGACGCTAAGACCGAAGTAGTCGGAGGGGCTAGTCTTCAAGTTAGGCTAGAAGTAGCCAATCAGTATATAACTGTTGAGTTATCAGACTCTGTAAAAGACTGGACTGGCGGGTGGTTTTACATGGGTAACACACCCCCAGCTCTTCGTCGTCATGATGGATGGCCACCACAGAAGTGCCGTGAGTGGAAGGAGAAGCTTACGATTGAGGAGCTGGGAACTATCCAACCCCTCCTCATGATGATAGATGGATTGATAATCGGCGGGCTGACTGGATTCAATGTTGTCCAAGATTTTTTTGCCCGACGCATCCACCCTCTTCAGCAACGGGCGAACTTTGGGTTCGAGTACCTAGGGAAGAATGACCCGGGTCGCCACGCTGTTGAACAGCTGTCGGATTATGAAGTCTTATGGAGGGTGAACCGGCTGCTTAAGAGCCCGTGAACACTTAGCTCCAGTGATGGCGACATTCTCCGCCATTAATCCTCCTCCTCAGGTGAGTGACTAAATTATCATGTCGTCGGTGTTCTGAATAGATATCCTTCTGACCTGACTATATGCTTCTTGCGTGTAGGGTCAGGGGAGAGAAAACAATGACTGTCCTCCCCTGCCTCCACCGACTCAAGAAGGCTGAGGCATAGCCTTGGAGGGTCCTATCCGAAGTGAGGACCTGCCAAACAAACGAAGCTCTTCTGCTGATCTTGATTGGCTTGACTCAGACTCGACTCACTCTGATGTCGTGCTCATAGACCCCGAAGCAGAGAGCAGCCGGAAGAGGTCGCCGACTCCCCATCTAGAAGCCGGAGGACCCGTCCATAAGAAGGCTCGCACTGGTAATCGCCGTGCTTGTCGCAAAGTACTTTTATCACAAGAATTGGCTGAAAAGCACTGTAAGCCGGGTGCTCCTGGTAAGGGAAAACTCGAGTACTTTGTAGTCCTTTTGCTTGTTGATAATCTCTCTTCTTATATGTGGTATTGTATCAGACACCGGAGCAGATCAAGGTACTTCAGGTAGTGCGGTTGCTGAGGATTCTTCTGTTTCAGACCCGCAGCTGCTTTTGAAGTTACCAAAGCCTTTAAAGCTCGCGAAGTAAGTCGCGTCTTCATACTCATAGGAAAACTCACAAACTTCTGGTACTAACACAGGTACTCGTCTGTTTGTAGGAAAGCGAAGCCGGCTGCAACAACTTCAAGTGCCGTCCCTGATCCTCAGACGGTAGAGGAGTTGGAGCCACTAGCCAAAAATGACTCTAGCGTGCCGCCAGCCTTCAGTCAGGTAGATGCGCTGCCTGGCTCTTCTCCGTCTAAGTCTTGGGCCGACGCTGCTCCTGACGCGGATATTCTGCCATTGACTCAGGTTGGTTGGTCGTACTCCATCTTTCGCTCCCCCGCGCAATTGGAATTTGATCGGGTTTGGAATGACTGGTTTTTTCGTACCCGACAGCCTGATGAGCCAACTCTGGATATGGTCTTGGCGGATATTCACGCAGAGACTTCAGCCCGTCAACAGGGAGGGTCCTTAGATGCGCCCGAGTCCTCGCGCCAAGGGGTGACTCTCGACGTATTTGGGTACGATCAGGACCTTACCCGGCTGAAGGAACTGAGCGATCAGGTGAAGGCTCCTGTTGAAGCTCTTCACCAGTTTGTCGAGGTAAGATTCCCAATCTCTTCTTATTGTTCTGTAGACTCGTCCGAGTACTTACAATATAATTGTGCTCTAGGCCTTTGACTTCAAGTTCCGGGATCAAATTACTCAGATCCGTCAGGAGATGTCCCGTGAAAACCAAGAACTCAAGGATTATATTGCTCAGGAGCAGATCAGCCAGAAAGTAGCCACCCAGGTGCTAAACAGCCGCATCAATGAGCTCCAAAGTAACCTCAAGGTGGTCATAACTGAGCGTGACGCTGCCAATGCTCGTGAGATTGAGCTGATTGCCAAAGCCGCCTCCACGGATCAGAAGGTGAAGGAGCTGAAGAAATCTTCCAAGAAACAGCTGGAAGGTACGTTTGAAGTTTGCTTGGTAGTCTTGTCCATATTATTAGTCTGATTGTATGGTAACCGACTAAGATTTATGCAGATGCAAACAAATTGGCTTCAGGGTGGCAAAACGCGTTCAACCGGAAGCAGGCGGAGCTTGAGGAGGTATTTGCTAATGCGCAAAATACTCTTCAAGAAGCCAAACTGATGCGTGAGGGTGCTGACCGGGATCTTCTGCAGGCTTTGAAGTCTACAAAGGAGTCGCGAGATTCCTTGAAGGCTTTAGAGCAAGCCGTCGAACCCCTGCTCAATATGATTCCGGCGCCTGAAGGAGTCGAGGAGGCTTTGGTTGAGCGAGCCAAAGCTGCACCCAAGCGGCTGGCCCAATATATCAAGGATATGTCAATCTCCGTGGTGCAGGGTTTGATGGCAACTCTGCGGCTGCATCTACCGGCCTTTGATCTGGGTGCTCTGATGACCCTTCCTGAAGGCAAAGGCGACGAAGATCTTGCGGCAATGCAGGAGGAGGTGAAAGCTGCTGCGGAGGAGTACTCGCAGATCTTAGATCTTATAGAGTAATATAGGCTCCTTAGTCCTTTGAGCGCAGCTTATATCCCATGTAAACAATTATTATAAGATATCAAAAATATTTGTTACTTTTGATTCTTGTGAATTACATATGTGTCCAACTCCTTATTGCGGCAAAAAAAATTTTGGCAATGGGTTGAGTTTTATTTGTTGTGGATGTATGACCAGGCGTCTAATTAGACGAGTCTATCCGAGTGCTCTCTAACACTTTTAGTCTGGGTCGTATGACTTTGTTTCTCTAATTTATTGCGTAGAGAACATAGTCTTGCCCGAGTACTACTCTTAGTACCCTTGGTCAAGGGATAATTCCGATCAGGCACCTCTTGAAGGACCATGATGTTGGTTCCTTCTGGGTGGATCGTATCCTCTTGGGGATCGCAGCTTGAGTGCGAAAGTAGGTGGACCTCTGTCCAGTAGGTATGTAATAGGGTGAGTACTATCCCGCCTTGTTACGCCTTATAGGAACTAGTCCCCACTATGGTGGATTCCATATTCGCTATAGGCTGATAGCCGGGTGTTAAGTCGTACTATCTTGTGAGTTGTATTGAGCTCGAAGCTCGTAACTCAAGTATGGTTTTCGTTGAACCAATCTATCCGAGTAATCAATTATTAGTTGGAGGTGAGCCCTGCTATTGCAGAGATTTGTTGCGCGACTGAATAGTCATGAAGAGGTATAAATCCTGGATAAATTGCAAAGTTCTTGTTTCTAATGAACTTCAAACTTTATTAATATCCGATTAATAAATACAATTGCCCGGAGCCAAATTTGTAGCATAGTCCTTAAATATGGAATTTCTTCAAGTGCTCGATATTCCATGAATTTGGCAATGGAGATCCATCTTCAGTGACTAGCTCAAATGACCCGGGTCTTGTTACTTTGGATACAATGTAGGGACCTTCCCGTGGACTCATGAGCTTATGGCGTCCAGTAGTGTTCTGGATTTTCTTTAACACCATGTCGCCTACTCGAAAGGTGCGGTGATGGACGTTTTTATTGTAGTGGCGCCTCATCCCTTGAAGGTATCTTGCTGACTGAAACAATGCGGTTAGTCGGGCTTCTTCAAGGCTGTCGACTTCTAGCCGTCTGCTATCATCAGTGAAAGGACCGTGACGCCTAAGAGGGGGGGGTGAATTAGGCAACTAAAAACTTCTACTCTAAACTATGGCCTCTAATTTCCACCTAAGCAAAACCTATGCAAGAAAGTAAACTATCTAAAGTGCAACTAAGGTTTTGCTAAGTGTGTTTGCTATCTCTACCGCTAAAGGAGTCATGCTACCTAGTTTCCAAACCTATCAACTAGCATATCAAGCTATGAAAGGTAAAGCACATGAACTAGATAGCAATGTAAATGCGGAAGCTAAAGAGTGAGATAGAGATGCAAACTCCCGTCGACGACTCCGGTATTTTTACCGAGGTATCGAGAAGTGCGCAAGCTTCCCCCTAGTCCTCGTTGGAGCCCCTCGCAAGGAATCCCTCGCAAGGGCCAAGCTCCCGGTCGGGTAACTCCGTGGATAGCTCCGGTTCTTCCCCACGCGCAAGTGGGTCTCCGGTTAAGCCACTCGTGGCAAAGCCTCTCCCGGATGCTCCCCGCCGTCTTCACTATCAAGCTTCCGGCCGAAGCGCCGCGGGCCTTGTTCCCTTCAGTACACGGAGGCGGCCACACCACAAACGCAGTTGGTGTGATCTCGCAAGACTTACAAGCCCCACCGATGTACAACCACGGTGCACGCAAGCACCGATAGACAAGAGGTTTTCAAACCTCACTAAACACTAGGCCTAACACCTAGAGCAAGCGCAAAGCGGTGGTCTAACTAGCCTAAGCACTTCGCAAAGCACCTACACTAATCACCTAGTATATTCACTAAGCACTTTGGGGGCTAGAGCAACTAAATATGTGTCTATGCACTATGAACACTTCCTTGAGCTCCAACCTAATTGTTTTGGCCGGCCATGGGGGTATATATAGAGCCCCAAGCAAATAGAGCCGTTGGGCAAAGAGATGCACTCGTCAGGCATTGACCGGACGCACTTCACGTCCTGACCGGACGCGTCCGGTCCCTCCAACGGCTAGTTGGCCGCCAACGCAGGCACTGATCGGACTCTGGCATGAGTCCGGTCATGTACGATCGGACGCGTCCGGTCGCGATTTTGTGCCTCTGGAACCTCTCTGTTTCCGATCGGACTCTGCTGAGCTTCAGCGTCCGGTCGTCGTCGTAGCGTCCGGTCGCGTTGCCACGCTGATGAACAGTAGGACCGTTGCGTCCGGTCGCGATTGTCACAGCGTCCGGTCGAGCGGCGCAGCGTCCGGTCGTGTCGACGTGGCGCTGACAGGCTGGGTGAACTGACCGGACGCATCCAGACCAGCGTCCGGTCACTGCGTGAGCAGCGTCCGGTCACTCCAATTTCTTCGTTTCTTCGCGATTTCTTGCGCCATCTTGGTTCCGTTCTTGTGCCTTGGACTTTGCTTGATCTTGAGGGTCTTCTACTGAGCTTCTAGTGTCTTGCTTGAGGTGTTGATCATCGGATCACCACGTAGCCTTTGTCCAAGCCACAATTGCACCCTATTGAACTACAAAACAAACACTTGCAAACACATTAGTCCAATTTGGTTATGTTGTTCATCAAACACCAAAATCCGAAGTTAAATGGTCCGAGGTCCATTTTCCTTACAATCTCCCCCTTTTTGGTGATTGATGACAACACGACCAAAACAAGCAGATAATAAAAACATAATTTAAAATGCAATCTACTTGCTAGGATGCAATGCAAAGGCAAGATCATATAATGATTAGAAGATATCAAAATGAAGAACATTTCTTCTAGCATATCTTGCCCTTGCCAAAGAGTTCCTCTTTGTGACTTTATGGATTAAGACTCCCCCTAACTCCATAAATCGCTTCCTCCCTATATGAACCATTCCCATGAAAATAACCATAGAAATTTTGAAAAATTTGATTTTGGTTATTTTGTTTGTTTTAGTTTGGGCTTGATTTTGGTCCCTACACATTCTCCCCCTTTGGAATCAAACACCGAAAAGGAAGACATTAAAGCTCTAGAGAGGAAACATTATATATAAGCTAAACTCCCCCTAAATATATGCATACATATGATGTAAGACTAAAGTAAATGCATAACCGGCAAAATAAAGCATAAAGGAGTTTAAACTATATAATGCATGGAGAAAGCATGATAGTATCAATTGAAATCAACATGAGGTTATCGGTTAGGAATACCAAATGTAGATACCAAATGAAATCTCATCACGTATTGATGCTTGTCTCCGGGAACTCCATTTTCCTTGCAATGAGACTACTACACACATGATAGACTTGAAAGTAGTGTTAGTCTCAAAGCTTCCAAATTGTAGAGTAAACTCCCCCTAAAAGTGTGCATACAAGTCGGAATACTTGTAGGAGTCATGCACATTGACTTGTAAGGTCAAACTACCATTTTCATTTTGATATTACAAGAATTGTGACATCAATTGAAGATGGTAATTGGGGTAGTTTGTCTACACTTTGGACTTTGGCACATATAAGATTAATACAAAGTAAAAGAAGCTATGTGCCGTGCTTCTAACCAATTAAGCTCATGTAGAATTGCTCTAGAAATATGAGTTAAACCGAGCAAAAACTACCATATGATAAGCCCAATTTGCATGACTAAAGATATGAATGTATTAATGCAAACATAGGCAATGAAGGTAACTAGATGCTAAAATAAACCAATTGAAAATATACCACTTGAAAATAATTGCGATAATTTAAATCTAGTTACCTAACATGGGAAGGGGAACTTGGGTACATAGTACTTACTAACATACTTGGCAATGACATAATCCAATGTGATGCATCCCATGATATGCACCCAAAACTTCGCCAAGTCTCCAAATTCCCCAAAGCCAATTAGGCTACTCACTTCCCTTTCGGGACCCAAACCTTTTTGGTGCTCTTCATGGTTGAGATAATATCCTTAGGCACCCAAATGCGTTTGGTCCCATTGTTGGCTTGCTTGTTCACCTTGATGGCTACCACCTTGTCATTCTTTTTCTTCTTCAAAAGATAAGGTGTGGAGGCCTTCTTGTTCACCTTGTTGGTGTAGGTGTTGGAGAGCTTGCTTGTTTGCTTTTTGTTTTTCTCTTTCTTCTTTTCTCCCCCACGCTTCACCTTGCACTCATAGGACTTGTGGCCTTCCTTGTGGCAAAGGTAACAAACCACGGTTTGCTCCTCATCAAGCTTCTTCACTCCCTTGATGGTGTTATCTTGATGAGTTCGGGTTTGCTTCCCCTTGCCTTTTGCTTGGGTCAAGTCCTTGGTGAGGCGAGCCACTTCTTGCCTTAGTAGCTCATTCTCCATTGCAACTTCTTGTGTACATGTTTCTACAATGACATTCTCAACACAAGCTTGTTTGCACATGGGTGAGTCTAAATCATGTAAATCTATGCAAGAAGTAGAGGCATCCTTTTTAGGCATATCAAGAATTGATTTTTCAATTTTAGGTGCCTCTATGGGGTTTGCTCCGATGGTTTCAAGATTAGCAACTTTGTTAGTTAGCTCATCACAATGCTTGCACATAATTTCCATTTTAGCAAGCAAGCTTTTGTAAGCATCTTGTGTGCTAGCTAACTTTGCTTTTAGTTTTTCATTTTTCTTAACAAGTTGCTCATCATTACTTGTGCTATCACATGTGCTTATACTAGCCTCTAGTTTCTCAACTTTATTAGATAGCTCAACATTCAAGTTTGAAAAAGTTTCATATTGATCAAGCATAGTATTGTAGGCTTGTTGAGAGCTATCCAATTTTTCTTTTAAGTCTTTGATTTTCTTTTGTTGACTAGTACAAGTTTTAGCATATTTAATGTTATCTTGCACAAGTTCATTGTAAGAAGGAAGCTCATCATCACTATCACTATCACTATTACTAGAGATAGAGCTTGTTTTACCTCGTGCCATAAGGCACATACGCGAGGAGCTTGATGATGAGTGCTTGCGGCCATGTCTCTTGTGTTGGGCTTCATCATCACTTGATGAATCATCCCATGTCTTGATGGAGGTGAGAGCTTGGGCCTTGCATCCCTTCTTTTTCTTGTCCTTGGGTGTGGGCTTTTGCTTTGGACAATCTTCCATAAAGTGCCCTTTCTTGCCACATCTATAGCAACCCTTTTTCCTTTGCTCTCTTCTTTGATTGGTGAAGAGGCAATCTTCTATGGTGATGGGCACACCCTTGACATTGAGCTTGCGGATCATCCTCTTCACTCCTTTCATGAGTTTGATTGTTTCTTCTTCATCTAAGGAGGAATCGGATGAGGTGGAGGCTTGATCATCATCACTTGATTCTTCATCATCATCCTCTTCTTCATCTTCACTTGAGGAGCTTGAGCTTGTCTCAACTTGCTTCTTCCCCTTCATCTTTTTGTGCTCACAAGAGAGAGCAATATCTTTGCTTGATGAAGTGGCTTCTTCTTGACCCATCTTGCGTGACATCTCAAATGCCACCAATTTGCCAATGACAATGGCCGGGGTCATGGTGCTCAAGTCCTCCATGTTGTGGAGGATGGTGATGATGGTTGCGTACTTGCTCTTGGGAAGCACGGAGATGATCTTCCTCACAATATCCGCATCACCTAGCTTTGTGATTCCTATAGAGTTGAGCTCATTGATAATTAGATTCAAACGCGAATACATATCACGAACAAGCTCATTATCATTCATTTTAAAGGAATCATAGCATGATTTTGTTAGGTGATGTTTTTGCTCTCTAACATTACTTGTACCATCATGGAGCTCATGGAGTTTTAACCAAATTTCATGGGATGTTTGCAAAGTAAAAACTTGGTTAAATACATCCATGCTAAAAGATTCAAACAAGCAATTTTTAGCTCTAGCATTTAGATGAATTTCTTTTTCATCACCCGCGGTAGGCTTTTCGGGATTCTTAATGGGTTTCATCCCGTCGTGGGTGACTCTCCAAACACCTAAATCAACGGCTTCTAAAAAGCAAGCCATCCTAGCACTATAGTAGGGGAAGTTAGTGCCGTCAAAGTGTGGAGGCCTAGAGGTATCCATCCCAACCTTTCTTAGGGGCGTCGGCTCAAAGGCGATTAAGCCAATAGTCCACAAGGGAGCCAACCGGCTTTGATACCAATTGAAAGGACCGTGACGCCTAAGAGGGGGGGGGGTGAATTAGGCAACTAAAAACTTCTACTCTAAACTATGGCCTCTAATTTCCACCTAAGCAAAACCTATGCAAGAAAGTAAACTATCTAAAGTGCAACTAAGGTTTTGCTAAGTGTGTTTGCTATCTCTACCGCTAAAGGAGTCATGCTACCTAGTTTCCAAACCTATCAACTAGCATATCAAGCTATGAAAGGTAAAGCACATGAACTAGATAGCAATGTAAATGCGGAAGCTAAAGAGTGAGATAGAGATGCAAACTCCCGTCGACGACTCCGGTATTTTTACCGAGGTATCGAGAAGTGCGCAAGCTTCCCCCTAGTCCTCGTTGGAGCCCCTCGCAAGGAATCCCTCGCAAGGGCCAAGCTCCCGGTCGGGTAACTCCGTGGATAGCTCCGGTTCTTCCCCACGCGCAAGTGGGTCTCCGGTTAAGCCACTCGTGGCAAAGCCTCTCCCGGATGCTCCCCGCCGTCTTCACTATCAAGCTTCCGGCCGAAGCGCCGCGGGCCTTGTTCCCTTCGGTACACGGAGGCGGCCACACCACAAACGCAGTTGGTGTGATCTCGCAAGACTTACAAGCCCCACCGATGTACAACCACGGTGCACGCAAGCACCGATAGACAAGAGGTTTTCAAACCTCACTAAACACTAGGCCTAACACCTAGAGCAAGCGCAAAGCGGTGGTCTAACTAGCCTAAGCACTTCGCAAAGCACCTACACTAATCACCTAGTATATTCACTAAGCACTTTGGGGGCTAGAGCAACTAAATATGTGTCTATGCACTATGAACACTTCCTTGAGCTCCAACCTAATTGTTTTGGCCGGCCATGGGGGTATATATAGAGCCCCAAGCAAATAGAGCCGTTGGGCAAAGAGATGCACTCGTCAGGCATTGACCGGACGCACTTCACGTCCTGACCGGACGCGTCCGGTCCCTCCAACGGCTAGTTGGCCGCCAACGCAGGCACTGATCGGACTCTGGCATGAGTCCGGTCATGTACGATCGGACGCGTCCGGTCGCGATTTTGTGCCTCTGGAACCTCTCTGTTTCCGATCGGACTCTGCTGAGCTTCAGCGTCCGGTCGTCGTCGTAGCGTCCGGTCGCGTTGCCACGCTGATGAACAGTAGGACCGTTGCGTCCGGTCGCGATTGTCACAGCGTCCGGTCGAGCGGCGCAGCGTCCGGTCGTGTCGACGTGGCGCTGACAGGCTGGGTGAACTGACCGGACGCATCCAGACCAGCGTCCGGTCACTGCGTGAGCAGCGTCCGGTCACTCCAATTTCTTCGTTTCTTCGCGATTTCTTGCGCCATCTTGGTTCCGTTCTTGTGCCTTGGACTTTGCTTGATCTTGAGGGTCTTCTACTGAGCTTCTAGTGTCTTGCTTGAGGTGTTGATCATCGGATCACCACGTAGCCTTTGTCCAAGCCACAATTGCACCCTATTGAACTACAAAACAAACACTTGCAAACACATTAGTCCAATTTGGTTATGTTGTTCATCAAACACCAAAATCCGAAGTTAAATGGTCCGAGGTCCATTTTCCTTACAATCAGCTTCTCCTTCGTTGTACTGCTCTACTCGTGGGGAGTTCCAGATTAAATCGGCCGGGAGGATTGCTTCAGTGCCATATACCAGAAAGAAAGGAGTGTGGCCTGTTGCCCAACTTCGTTGTGTTCGTAGCCCCCAAACTACCTTGGGCAGTTCTTCAACCCATTTTCCACCATGATCCTTTAGAAGGTCGAAAAGCCTTGGCTTCAATCCTGCGAGAATCAGGGCGTTTGCTCGTTCAACTTGGCCATTAGACTGTGGGTGAGCTACTGATGCGTAGTCTATCCTTATTCCGCAGTCACTGGCCCATGACTTGAATTCGATAGCCGTAAAGGGGGATCCAAGGTCGGTGATGATTCTGTGCGGCATTCCGAAGCGGTTAAAGATGCTCTGCATGAATTGGACTGACTTGGATGCATTGAACTTGACCAGGGGCATGTACTCAATCCACTTTGTAAATTTGTCAATTGCGACATATATGTACTCGAATCCGCCTGGGGCACGCTTAAGAGGACCCACCATATCGAGCCCCCAGCATGAGAAGGGCCATGACGGAGGAATGCAGATTAATTCATGTGCGGGTACATGCTGCTGCTTGGCAAAGAACTGGCATGACTGACAGCGGCGGACTAAGTCTTCTGCGTCTTTCAAAGCTGAGGGCCAATAGTACCCTGATCTGAAGATTTTTCCGACTAGCGTCCTTGAAGCTGCGTGATTACCGCAACATCCGGAGTGAACTTCATTTAAGATCTCCCTGCCTTCTTCTGGTGAGATACACTTGAGGAGGACACCTGATGAAGCTCCGCGTCGATACAACTTGTCTCCGACTAGGACATAGTTTTTACTACGTCTGGTGACTTGCTCTGCAGCAGTTTTGTCACTTGGTAGCTTATGCTCTTTGAAGTAGTCGATGAAGACTTGAGTCCAACCGGGTGCTATGGATAGGACCTGGGTGGAGGGTACTGGCTCGAATTCTTCCTTCTCTTGGATTGAAGGTTTGGATAACTCGTGTACGAAGGTACCGCTAGGGACCTGTGCTCTATCAGAACCCAATTTTTCAAGTATATCTGCTGCCACATTGAGGTCCCGAGTAATATGGATGAGTTCCAATCCTGAAAAATGCTTTTCTAGCTTGCGGACTTCAGCACAGTAGGCGTTCATAGTTTCCTTGGTACAGTCCCAGTCTTTATTAACCTGGTGAATTACCACGGAGGAATCGCCATAGACTAGTAGTCGCTTGATACCCAAGGTGACTGCTAGTTTGAGTCCGTGGAGTAATGCTTCATATTCTGCTTCATTGTTGGTAGCCGGCCACAATATTTGCAGAACGTATTTGAGCTGTTCTCCTGCGGGTGATACAAGAAGAACCCCGGCTCCTGCTCCTCCGAGTTTTAGAGACCCATCAAAGTACATCTTCCAATGATCAGGAATAGCGTTGTCTTGGAGCTGCTGTATTTCTGTCCATTCAGCGACGAAATCAGCTAGAGCTTGTGACTTAATAGCTTTCTTGGGAGTGAACTTGATGTTGAGTGCTCCTAGTTCAACTGCCCACTTAGAGATCCTGCCGGTAGCATCGCGATTGTGGAGGATTTCTTCTAAGGGAAAATCCGTGACTACCGTGATCTCATGAGCTTCGAAATAGTGGCGTAGCTTTCTTGAGGATATGAGTAATGCATAGAGCAGTTTCTGCACTTGCGGGTACCTGACCTTCGAGTCGGAGAGTACCTCGCTAATGTAGTAAACTGGTCGTTGAGTACTGTAGATGTGTTTGTCATCTTTGCGCTCCACCATAATTGCGGTACTCACAACGTGCGTGGTAGCAGCAATATATAGCATCATTGGTTCTTTAGGTTCCAGTGGCGTGAGTATGGGTGAATTGGTCAGGTAGCCTTTGAGTTGTTCAAAAGCCCTGGCCGCTTCTTCCGTCCACTGGAATTTGTCGCCGGCTTTGAGCAATTTGAAGAAAGGTAATCCCTTTTCTCCTAATCGTGAGATAAACCGATTTAGCGCAGCCATGCATCCGGTGAGTTTCTGAACGTCCCTGACAGAGATAGGTGGCTTCATGTTGATGATGGCTGTGATCTGCTTTTGACTGGCCTCAATGCCTCTGTGACTCACAAGGAATCCGAGTAACTGGCCTGAGGGTACCCCGAAGACGCATTTGGTTGGATTAAGTCGCCATTGATACGCGCGTAATCGGTTGAAGGTTTCCTCTAGGTCTGATATCAGGGTAGTCAGATCCTTTGTTTTTATGACTACATCATCAACATACGCTTCTGCATTGCGGCCAATCTGATCACCCAGACAATCTTGGATGGCACGTTGATAAGTAGCCCCCGCGTTCTTCAGTCCAAAGGACATAGTTTTGTAACAGTATGCTCCGAAAGGAGTAATGAACGATGTCTTGGGTTGATCTTCTTCTTTGAGGGCAATTTGGTGGTACCCGGAGTAACAATCCAGGAAGGAGAGTAAGGCGGAGCCTGCGGTGGCATCAACTATTTGGTCTATCCTTGGTAATCCGAAAGGATCCTTTCGACAGTGCCTATTGAGGTCCATGTAGTCGACACACATGCGCCACTCAGCAGAGTTCTTCTTCTTGACTAGTACTGGGTTGGCTAACCACTCGGGGTGAAGGATTTCTCTGATGAATCCAGCCGCGAGTAGTTTGGCTATTTCCTTCTTGATTGCCTCCTTCTTCTCTGGTGAGAATCATCGTAATCTTTGCTTGATAGGTCTAGAGCCTTCCTTTAACTCCAATTTGTGCTCAGCCAAGTTCCTTGGAACCCCAGGCATGTCTGCTAGTTTCCAAGCAAATATGTCTTTGTTTGCTCTAAGGAACTTGGTGAGCGCGAGTTCCTATTCTTCAGATAGGTGAGCACTGATAACCGTTGTCTTGGAGGGATCACCGGTTTCCAGATCAATAGCTTTTGTGGAGACTTCTGCAGATGGTTGAATAGTACTCGCCTTCTTGGTTGGGATCTCTGAATCTCCAGGCTTGGTATTATGCACCATCTGAGCGAGTTCTTGTACTTCCAGGGCGAGTTGAGCTTTTTCAGCGATTTGGACAGCCTCTGTGTCGCAATCAAATGACCGCTTCAAGTCGCCTCTGAAGGTTAGGATTCCTTTGGGACCCGGCATCTTCAATAAGAGGTACGGGTAGTGGGGTACTGCCATAAACTTGGCAATAGCAGGTCGCCCAAATATGGCGTGATATGATGACTCGAAGTCAGCTACCTCGAAACTGATGTACTCCGTTCTGTAGTTGGCCGGAGTTCCAAAAGTGACGGGTAGTATGATCCTTCCGAGTGGTACAACTGCTTTTCCGGGTACTATGCCGTAAAAAGGAGCGGTTGATGGTGTGAGCTGAGTTGCAAGATCTAGATTCATCTTTCATAGGGTGCTTGCAAAGATGACATTGAGTCCTGCCCCGCCATCAATGAGTACCCTACCAAGTGTATATCCAGCGACCATGGGATCCAACACCAACGGGTAATGCCCTGCATTGGAAACACTGGTCCATTGATCTGCTCTGGAAAAATTGATTGGATGCTCGGACCAGTCAAGATATTTGGGCGTTGCTGGTTCCGTAGACATGATCTCTCGCAGAGAAAGCTTTTGGAGCCTCTTGTTGTCGCTGGTAGTTACTCCCCCAAAGATGACGTTGATAGTTCCTTTTGGGTGCTGGAAACCACCGGCTTCTTGCTGGGGATCTTCAGCTGTCTTCTTGCCTTTATCTTTCTTGTTTTTATTGAAGTCGGGATTCAAGCCTCGCTCCTTGAGCTGTCGGCAGTGCCTAGCTTGATGTCCGCTTTTCGGGTGGAAAGGGCAGGGCCCGTCGAGTAAGTCATCAAAGGTGTATGGCTTGTTTCCCTTCTTCTGAGGTTCCATGGCAGCAACAGTATTGTCTCCTGCCCTTTTATGGGTGTTTGGCTGTGGTGCCTGGTTACCTCTCTGGTTGTTCTCTCGATCACCTTGTGTGTTTCTGTCGGGGAAGCGCTCCTGTGTGCGTTCTTCTATTGCCATCATGGAGTTTACAGCCCGATGAAACTCGTCCGTGGTGGTCGGGTCCTGCTTGATGAAATCTTTGTAATTGTACCTTTCGCAAATACCGTTGCCAAAGAGGTCAATTACTTCTCTGTCTGTGATATCAGATACTGTAGAGCGGATTTCTGAGAAACGCCTATAGTATTCCCGCATTGATTTGTTCTTCTGTTGTTTGCAGGTTCTAAGCTTAGTTCGAGGATCTGATCTCTCTGGGACGCCTGCAAAGTTTTCGACGAAGATACGATGGAGTTGTTCCCAGGAGTCGATGGACTCGGGTTTAAGCCTGTCGAACCAAGCAAGCGGCATTGTTTCCAGGGCCATTGGGAGGTAGAGTGCTTTGACGTCATTGCTTCCTCCGGCTAACTCGACTGCCTGAGCATACAGCCTGAGCCACCGTTTGGGTTCTGTCTTCCCGTCGTACTTTGAGTAGTTCCCGGGTTTGAATTTTCGCGGGAACGAGACTGCTCGAAGCCTTTGGGAAAAGCAGGGGAAGCGATCGACTGCGTCAAGTGCTGCGACTGCGGGTCCTCTGTATGAGGATTCGGCTCCTCCTTCGGCTTGATCATGTGCTCGGGGACCCAGGCGACTCCTTGCTGGGATCCTACCGAGCCTCTCTTGGACGGGTCGCCTTTGGCCCGGGTGGGATGAATCTTGCTCATCAGCTAGGGACTCGAGGTTGCGTCCCCGGAGTTGGAGTGCGGTAGTCTGAAGCATGATTAGTCATCGCTCTTCGTCCGGGGTGCGGTTGGTGTTGGCTCCCATTTCCGTAGCTAGAGCTAGGATATTCTGATAGGGGGTCTGGAAGACTTTATGTCCTGCTACCCTCATGAACTTAGGTTCAAGGTTGCGAGAACAATCAGGACGTCGCCTGTTGAGATCATCATGAGAGTGATTCTCTTCAGTGCGAGCTTGGCGCTCTACCTCTGCTTCCAGACGCCTCCGCGTGTTGTACTCTTCTAGTCGTACATTGTAGCGATCCACAGCTTCCTTGCGATGATTGGCCCGCCTCCTGCGGGCTTCTTTAGCTTGGTTCTTACGGATTCTCTCAGCCTTTAAGGACTCGGTTTCCCCGGGTACCTCGGGATCATTATCAGAGATCATACTCAACGTTTTGTCGTCTTGGAAGACATCTGGTGGGGTTGGCGGTCGTAGAGATGACTGGTTGCGGATACATGGGTGTATGCCGAGTCTCGGTGTGATGAGTGATTGTCAACGGGTTTGATCGCAGGTTCTTTGGCTTGTGTTGTGTAGGTGTCGAGCCCGGAGACAGTGATCGAGGGCAAGGTGAAGGTCAAGTAGAGACGCGCCGTGCCAACGGACCGAGAGCGATGAAGGGCGGACGTGAGGCTTGGACTGAGGGACCGGTGGCCTGAGGATCAGCTGTGGTGGCTGACAGCCTGGGACAGCGACGAGCGGAGGATTGCGGGGCACGGTGTTGCTCGGGTCGCGGACCTGGGGCCACGTGTCGATGGACGGGGTGCACGGGCGGTGCATCCCCTCTACAGCGCCGGTTTGGTGGTTCAGCCAGAGAAAAACCACCGGGTGGACGGTTTCCGAGTTTGGGCCACAAAACTCGGGTGCTCGGTTTCCAGGTTTGGGCCACAAAACCTGGGCGTGCGGCGGGTTTCCGAGTTTGGGCCACAAAACTCGGGCTGAGGACGGTTTTCAGGTTTGGGCCTCAAAACCTGGGCGCTGGCGGGTTTCCTGGTTTCGGCCACAAAACCAGGGGATGGACTTGGAGGCTGGTTTCCCGGTTTGGGCCTCAAAACCGGGGGATGGCGTGAAGGCCTGGTTTTCCGGTTTTGGCCACAAAACCGGGGGTGCGGCGTCGAGGAAAAGGACGGGCAGAGCGATGGCGGCACGTGGCGGCAATCGGAAGGTTGCGTCGAGGCAACGCTTCGAGTTGTGCGGGCGTGGCCGTCGGATCACCACCTACCATGAGTTGGTCCAGAATAACCTTAGGGTTTAGCTGGTTCGCTCTGTAATTAGTTAGGGGTAGAGTGGGAATTAGGATTAGTTAGAATTAGGATAAGAAGGGGGAGACACCCACCTCCCCACCTATCTCAGTCATTTGCTTCTCCAGGCTTAGGTTTTCCTGCACTTGAGATTTTGAGGAAGTGAGGCCGTAACCTCACTGTTGTAGCGTGTGTTTGCGCTACGGTTGCAGATCGATGTGTTGATTCGCGTTTTGTTCGTGTTGTTCGTGTTCTTCGTTTCTCCGTGATTTTCCCGTCACTCGATCTCCCTCTCTAGTGCGTCTTTGCGAAATCCATTTGAATCATCTTGTTCGTTTTTGAAAGGAGATCATTTCCACCGAAGGGTTTCATCCAACTCCTTGCGAACAAGTAGATCGGGTTGATTTCATTTTCGTGGCGCTTTTTTGGTTCATACACCTTCCCCTTCGATTTCCCGTTGATTGAGTCAATTTGAGCGGATGATTTCTTGGGGATAGTCTCCCAACTACCTCGTGATCATCCTCTCCAAGTTTGGGATCAAGGGATTTTGGTTTGAATCGATTTGGAGGAGATTTGGGTGTTGGGCGACCAAAATCGCCCTTTCTGGGTGTTGGCGGACAGTCCACCACCCTAGGCGCGGACAGTCCGCGAGTCGGGGACGAGCTGGTCCAGTAGCTCTGCTCTTCGGCTGTTTGGTCTTTTTCTTGACCGGTGGACAGTCCGCAGGTGTAGTTCGCGGACAGTCCGGGAGTTCCCAGGGACACTTCAGCAGCAGTGCATTTCTGCACTTTTGACCGGCGGACAGTCCGCCACCAGAGCGCGGACAGTCCGCAGTAGGGGCGGACAGTCCGGGACCCCAGGGCCGGACAGTCCGGGACCCTGCTGAAGGGTGTTTCTCAGTGCATTTGCCGTCCCGGCTTTTCCGCTTGGTTTTTGGACTTCTCGTTTGGCCCTAGAGTTAACCAAGAAACATTTCTAGGTATCTTTGCTACTTGTTTGCATTGGTATTTGGAGATTTCTCGGCGTAGCCCTCAATCTACGTTCGGGACTCGGTTTTCAAGGGGTAAACGTGAGCCGGAGCTTTTGGTCTTTGGTTCGCTTGTGTTTGGTGGTGCTCCGCTGTGATCCTAGGGATCATCCACCCTCTTCCAAGGGTCGTGAGCACCACGGTTTCGATCGAAGCTTTCGGGGGTTGATTTTGGGACATTTGGCCAAAGTTTCGAGAGAAATTTGATTGGCTCCCATTCACCCCCCCTCTGGTCGCCTTGCTTTTGCATTCTTGGTCCTTCAATTGGTATCGGAGCGGGTTAAGGATCTTCCACCTTAGCCGGTTCCAGATCCACCGAAGGCGACATGGATCGCGGCGTGGGCAAACCGCCGTTCTTTGATGGGACGAACTATGTGTATTGGAAGATACGCATGTCGACCTATCTCCAGAGCATGGGCTCTTCTGTTTGGGAGATTTGCAACAAGGCCGATTACGTTGTTCTGGCTGCTCGTGTCACTCAGCTCCAGATAGATGAGCACGAGGCCAATAGCCGGGCGCGTAACACCTTGTTCTCCTGTTTGAGCATGTCTGAGTTTGATCGCGTTTCTCACCTCCCCACGGCTCGTGAGATTTGGGACACCCTCATGCGCTTCCATGAGGGCACCTCTCAAGTCAAATCCCGTCTCTACGAGTCGCACAATCGGGAGTATGAGAACTTTCGACATATGCCTGGTGAGAGCATAGAGAGTTTATTCGCTCGCTTTCAGGTGATTGTCAACAAGATGCGAGCTAACAAGGAGTTGTTGCCTTTCGACGATCATGAGAGGGCTTTGAAGCTTTTGCATACTCTCGATCGGTCGCTGTGGGACTCAAAGGTCCAGGCGATCATCGAATCGTCTAACTATGAGACCCTCACTTGCGACGAGCTCTTCAGTAAGCTCAAGTCTAGTGAGATTGACGCCATTCGAGGGCTTCTTATGCGAATCCTTCTGCCCCGACTATGGCTTTGGTTTCTGGCTCTTCTGCTAACCCCTCTGGTGGCTTTGCACTCTCTTCACTCCTTTCTGTCACACAGGACCAGCTGGAGTCTTTGGGAGATGATGAGTTGGCTTTGCTTGCCAACCGGTTCTTGCGGTTCCACAACAACCGCATGAACCGTCGCCGCAGAGGAGGACACTCGGGCTGTTTCGAGTGCGGCGACCCCGACCACTTCATCGCCAACTGCCCCAAGAAGAACAAGCATTCGGGGAAGGGCGATCACGGGCACAAGTACGACTCCGGCAAGCGCAAGGAGAAGCACGTCCCCACTAGGCGCAAGCGGAAGGGCGGCTTCGACAAGGAGTACATCAAGAAGAAGTACTTGGAGAAGGCCCAAGCTGAGCAGCGTGCTTTCTTCTCCATGCTCAGCGACGTCGATGGCTCGGATGACGACTCCGCTTGCTCAAGCGACGACGAGTCCGAGAAGATGAAGAAGATCGAGGACAAGCTGAACGGCCTCTGCTTCTTCGCCGACAACGAGGGCTTCTACACCATGGCCCTCGGCAAGGAGGTCGACACCCAGCTGGAGGACACTCATCGGAACGACGATGACGACACCTCCCAGGTAAGACGGTTGGAGGACATTTGGTTGGTGGATTCCGGTTGCTCGAGGCACATGACCGGAAACGCCAAGTGGTTCTCCAGCCTTAGCCCTGTTGCCGGAAAGGAGTTTATCACCTTCGGCGACAATAGCAAAGGTAAGGTGTTGTCTCGCGGGTCGGTGCGGGTTAATGAGCACTTTGTGTTGCGCGATGTTGCTCTTGTTTCTAACCTGCATTTTAACCTTCTCTCTGTTTCGCAACTTTTTGATGATGACTATGAGATTCGTTTTAAACCGAATCTCAGTCACATTTTAGATCCTCGGGGCAATCTTGTATGTTTGATTTCGCCCTTTGGGAAAGTCTTTCGCGCGAATTTCTCGGAGTCGTTTGGTGTTTCCCGCTGTCTTTTGGCTAGTCCTTCTTCCTCTGATCTTTGGAAGTGGCATAGGAGGCTCGGTCACTTAAGCTTCGACTTGCTTGCAAGACTTAGCTCACTTGGCCTAATCCGAGGATTGCCCAAGCTATCGATGGAGAAGGATCTAGTTTGCCATTCTTGTAGACATGGAAAGATGGTTGCCGCTCCCCACCATCCAGTGACTAAGGTCATGACTTCGCACCCTGGAGAGCTTTTACACATGGATCTTGTTGGTCCGGCTCGGGTGAGCTCAGTTGGGGGGAAGTGGTACGTGCCTGTTGTTGTCGACGATTTTTCGAGATATTCGTGGGTCTTCTTTTTGACTGAGAAGACTGAGACTTTCTCATTTGCTCGCAATCTGATTTTGCGTCTTCAGAACGAGTTCCCTATGAACTCGATGCGAGCTATTAGAAGTGATAATGGTTCCGAATTCAAGAATTCGGATTTTGAGAAGTTTTGTAACTCTTTGGGTTTGGAGCATCAGTTTTCTTCCCCCTACACACCGCCCCAAAATGGTGTTGTAGAGAGGAAGAATCGGACCCTTGTTGAGATGGCCAGGACGATGCTCGATGAGCATAGGACTCCTAGGCGATATTGGGCCGAGGCTATGAACACTGCATGCTACATTTCAAATCGCATTTTTCTGAGAGCTTTCTTGAAGAAGCCCTCTTATGAGTTACATTTTGGTAGACAACCCAAGGTGAGTTATTTTAGAGTCTTCGGTTGCCATTGTTTTATATTGAAGAAAGGCAACCTGGACAAATTTGAGTCTCATTCTTCTGACGGTGTATTTTTGGGTTATGGCACTCACACTCGCGCATATCGTGTACTTAACCTCGATACTAACCGAGTCATGGAGACATCAGATGTCACCTTCGATGAGACCCTTGTTTGTCCTTCTTCTCGTTTTGAGCGTGCAGGTGATCATGAGATTGGTGAGCCTCTTTTCGATGATGAGGACGAGGATGCTGAAGGCATGGGTGACCCAGCATCGCCTCCACCTGCTGTGCCGCAAAGAGCGGCTTCTACGATGACTCACAGCCCCGATACCTCCTCTTCCTGGGGGCCGTGGGATCCGCCACCCCGAGCGGTACCTTTTGTACCCGGGGAGGCACTAGCTGCTGTTGAGGGGGAGGCTACTTCAGCTCGGGAGGTGCCACGACACATCCAGCGCCAGCACCCCCCTCAGCAGATGATCGGCAACATCGACGAACGTGTCACTCGGTCCAGGTCACAGCGAATCTCGCACTTTGCTCATTCTGCTTTTGTTGCTAATTTTGAGCCTCGAGATGTTGGACACGCTTTGACGGATCCGGATTGGGTCAATGCCATGCATGAGGAGTTAGAAAATTTTGAGAGAAATCGGGTTTGGGTTCTAGTTCCACCTCCTCCAAACTGTAATCCTATTGGGACAAAATGGGTTTTCAAAAACAAACAAGGAGAGGATGGCCACATTGTGAGGAACAAAGCACGCCTTGTGGCCAAGGGTTATAGTCAGAAGGAGGGGATAGACTTTGAGGAGACTTTTGCTCCTGTAGCTTATTTGGAGGCTATTAGGATACTCTTGGCTTTTGCAGCATCCAAAGGTTTCAAACTTTTTCAAATGGATGTCAAGAGTGCCTTCTTAAACGGCTACATAGAAGAGGAAGTTTATGTTGAGCAACCCCCCGGTTTTGAAAATCCCAAGTTTCCAAACCATGTTTTTAAACTTCACAAAGCTTTATATGGTTTGAACAAGCCCCTAGAGCCTGGTATGATAGGTTGAAAACCTTTTTGCTTGCTAAGGGTTTTAAAATGGGATGTGTAGATAAAACGCTCTTTCTCCTCAAGCAAGGCAAAGACACTCTCTTGGTCTAGATTTACGTGGATGATATCATCTTCGGTGGTTCTTCTCACGCTTTGGTTGCCAAGTTTGCAGATACTATGAGCAGGGAGTTCGAGATGAGCATGATGGGCGAGCTGACATTCTTTCTCGGGTTGCAAATTAAGCAATCCCGAGAGGGGACGTTTGTGCACCAGGGCAAGTACACCAAGGACTTGCTGAAGCGGTTCGATATGGGTGAGGCCAAGCCTCTTCCAACACCCATGTCGACGACGACTGCCCTGGATGCAGACAAGGATGGAGAAGCAGTGGACCAGAAGGAGTACCGAAGCATGATCGGGTCGCTGCTCTACCTTACGGCGACACGCTCGGACATCCAGTTCGCGGTGTGTCTGTGCGCGCGCTTTCAGGCGTCGCCGCGCACATCTCACCGTCAGGCGATGAAGCGCATTTTCAGGAACCTTCGTTTCACACCTGAGTTTGGGATTTGGTATTCTGCTTCCTCCACCCTCTCCCTTTGCGGTTATTCGGATGCCGATTTTGCTGGTTGCCGTATTGAGCGGAAGTCCACTTCTGGGACTTGCCAGTTTATTGTCTCTTCTCTTGTATCGTGGTCTTCTCGCAAGCAGTCTAGTGTCGCTCAGTCTACCACAGAGGCTGAATATGTTGCTGCGGCTAGCTGCTGTTCTCAGTTGCTTTGGATGATGGCCACTTTGCGTGATTTTGGTCTGAGCTTTTCTCGCGTCCCTCTGCTTTGTGATAGCACGAGTGCTATTAGCGTTGCTAAGAACCCCGTGCTTCACTCGAAGACCAAACACATTGATGTGCGCTTTCATTTTTTGCGTGACCACCAGGAGAAGGGTGATATCGACCTTCGCCATGTCGATACTCATCATCAGTTGGCTGATATTTTCACCAAGCCTTTAGATGAATCAACCTTTAATAGGTTGAGGGGTGAGCTTGGTGTGTGTTTCCCCTTTTAGATGGGGGAAACATTTTGGATCTTGTATTATAGACTGACTCTTTTCGTTTGTCTTTCTTTTCTTTTGCATTTCAGCATACACATTTACATTCTGAGCTTCATGTATATAATCATTAGAATGTGACTATGCTCTATGTAGTATGCTCCGATGCTTATGTTGATGCTTGTAGCTTATGCTCTTTCTGATCACTAGTACATGTTGTGAGCTGAGCTATTTTGGAATGGTGAATTTGCTTAATCTACCTAAAATCTGAAAATGTTCACCATTGAGATATGCAACTAGCATGTGTAGGATGTGTTGAATTCACTCGTGCTTTTCATATATGCTAGGTTGCTATGTCTCTAGTTCTGAGTCTTTCACTTGCTTGGTTTGGTCATATTCTGTCTAAAATTTGAACCAAGTTTTAGTGATTTGAAAAGATCGAGATGAGATTGCTTGTCAACACATCACGGTATCGAGACTGTTTCTCACTGCACTTTGAGTTAAACTTGAGCCGTGTAGTGTATGACCGAAACCGACGCTTTAAGCTTCTGATTGCTTCGGCATAGGCTTCGCTCGGTTGAAAAGTTAGGCAAAGACAAGCTTTCAACCTCTCGCAATCACATGCTAATATTTGAACTTGTGCAATTTCACCGCTGCAACTCCGATTTAAAATTGAAATCACAAGTGTATGTTTCATTCTATAGCATGATGATTGAACTTTGCTAGGGGTAGTTCACCTTGTATACATGCTTAGCACTTGTTCGGATTCCTGTCTATACATGTTTAGTGCTATTTTGATGGTGACTATCTTTTGACTCAAAACTGCTCATTTTGCTCATATGTTCATATTTCATATCTGGTGATCAGTTTGAGCCTTTGCTGTAAGAGTGCTTAGTTGTGTCATTGGAGTTATATTGTTTAGAGCATCCTTGCATTCTTTTGACTATATGCCTGGAGCTGCTAACTTGCATTTTGACTCATATGCATTTTGGAAGGAGGAGAGTTTCTCTTATTGGCTTTTGATAGTGCCTTTGCTGAGGGGGAGAACTTCCACTTGATTAGTGCATTTTCAACTAAGGGGGAGAATTTTTGACAAATCATGTGTTCTCCGAAAGTTTAACTAAGGGGGAGAAATTATTGCAAATCATGTGCTTTCTAGTTGAACTAAGGGGAAGTCCTTCTGGTTGGGTTGCACTATTTGAGGGGGAGTTTTGCTGCTTTCTCTTGGCCGTAAGGCATTGGTATCGAGCTTTCTTGCTAGTTGTGTTGAGCCTCTGTGCCTCTATCTTGAGGGACTAGCATTTGCTTCGATTTCTCATTTTGGTTCAATTGGTGTCGAGCTCTTTTTCTGGAGTTTTCAATTGGTATTTGCTAGCGGTGTTGAGCCTGTTCTACCTCTTCTTGAGGGCTAGCTTTGCTTTGCTTGGTTGTGTCGAGCCGTTGCCCATGTCTTTGGGGACCAAGTTGTTTCGTTTCTTCCACTTGACCTTCTTCGGCTTTGCTATGCTTTTGGGTCATTTGGTCGAGTTCCCTCTTCTCCTTCTTCTTCTATCATTATGATTTGTGTGAGTAGTTGACAATGCACTCATCAAGGGGGAGATTGCGGATACATGGGTGTATGCCGAGTCTCGGTGTGATGAGTGATTGTCAACGCGTTTGATCGCAGGTTCTTTGGCTTGTGTTGTGCAGGTGTCGAGCCCGGAGACAGTGATCGAGGGCAAGGTGAAGGTCAAGTAGAGACGTGCCGTGCCGACGGACCGGGAGCGGTGAAGGGCGGACGTGAGGCTTGGACTGAGGGACCGGTGGCCTGAGGATCAGCTGTGGTGGCTGACAGCGACGAGCGGAGGCTTGCGAGGCACGGTGTTGCTCGGGTCGAGGACCTGGGGACACGTGTCGGTGGACGGGGTGCACGGGCGGTGCATCCCCTCTACAACGCCGGTTTGGTGGTTCAGCCAGAGAAAAACCACCGGGTGGATGGTTTCCGAGTTTGGGCCACAAAAACTCGGGTGCTCGGTTTCCAGGTTTGGGCCACAAAACCTGGGCGTGCGGCGGGTTTCCGAGTTTGGGCCACAAAACTCGAGCTGAGGACGGTTTCCAGGTTTGGGCCTCAAAACCTAGGCGCTGGCGGGTTTCCTGGTTTCGGCCACAAAACCAGGGGACGGACTTGGAGGCTGGTTTCCCAGTTTGGGCCTCAAAACCGGGGGATGGTGTGAAGGCCTGGTTTCCCGGTTTCGGCCACAAAACCGGGGGTGCGGCGTCCAGGAAAAGGACGGGCAGAGCGATGGCGGCACGTGGCGGCAATCGGAAGGTTGCGTCGAGGCAACGCTTCGAGTTGTGCGGGCGTGGCCGTCGGATCACCACCTACCATGAGTTGGTCCAGAATAACCTTAGGGTTTAGCTGGTTCGCTCTGTAATTAGTTAGGGGTAGAGTGGGAATTAGGATTAGTTAGAATTAGGATAAGAAGGGGGAGACACCCACCTCCCCACCTATCTCAGTCATTTGCTTCTCCAGGCTTAGGTTTTCCTGCTCTCCCTGCCCCCTGCTGTAGCTACTGAGATCCGCAGAGAACCATACCTCTGTGCACTTGAGATTTTGAGGAAGTGAGGCCGTAACCTCACTGTTGTAGCGTGTGTTTGCGCTACGGTTGCAGATCGATGTGTTGATTCGCGTTTTGTTCGTGTTGTTCGTGTTCTTCGTTTCTCCGTGATTTTCCTGTCACTCGATCTCCCTCTCTATTGCGTCTTTGCAAAATCCGTTTGAATCATCTTGTTCGTTTTTGAAAGGAGATCATTTCCACCGAAAGGTTTCCTCCAACTCCTTGCGAACAAGTAGATCGGGTTGATTTCATTTTCGTGGCGCTTTTTCGGTTCATACACCTTCCCCTTCGATTTCCCGTTGATTGAGTTGATTTGAGCGGATGATTTCTTGGGGATAGTCTCCCAACTACCTCGTGATCATCCTCTCCAAGTTTGGGATCAAGGGATTTTGGTTTGAATCGATTTGGAGGAGATTTGGGTGTTGGGCGACCAAAATCGCCCTTTCTGGGTGTTGGTGGACAGTCCGCCACCCGAGGCACGGACAGTCCGCGGGTCGGGGATGAGCTGGTCCAGTAGCTCTGCTCTTCGGCTGTTTGGTCTTTTTCTTGACCGGCGGACAGTCCGCAGGTGTAGTTCGCAGACAGTCCGGGAGTTCCTAGGGACACTTCAGCAGCAGTGCATTGTGCATTTCTGCACTTTTGACCGGCGGATAGTCCGCCACCAGAGCGCGGACAGTCCGCGGTAGGGGCGGACAGTCCGGGACCCCAGGGCCGGACAGTCCGGGACCCTGCTGAAGGGTGTTTCTCAGTGCATTTGCCGTCCCGGCTTTTCCGCTTGGTTTTTGGACTTCTCGTTTGGCCCTAGAGTTAACCAAGAAACATTTCTAGGTATCTTTGCTACTTGTTTGCATTGGTATTTGGAGATTTCTCGGCGTAGCCCTCAATCTACGTTCGGGACTCGGTTTTCAAGGGGTAAACGTGAGCCGGAGCTTTTGGTCTTTGGTTCGCTTGTGCTTGGTGGTGCTCCGCTGTGATCCTAGGGATCATCCACCCTCTTCCAAGGGTCGTGAGCACCACGGTTTCGATCGAAGCTTTCGGGGGTTGATTTTGGGACATTTGGCCAAAGTTTCGAGAGAAATTTGATTGGCTCCCATTCACCCCACCCCCCTCTGGTCGCCTTGCTTTTGCATTCTTGGTCCTTCACTGGTGCCCCGTCATGAAGACTTCACGGTTGAAACCTTGGTTTGACCCTGGTGTTACTGATTCCAGGGTAGAAGTGCTGGAGATTAGTTCCGTTGAGATGTCGTGTTCCTCAAAGGGGAGCTGATGTCCATACTGATATGGGAGTTGCTGGTCAATTGTGCCAATCAGTCTAGCCGGAGCGGGCTGAATTGTCCAATGGACAATGTTACCCTCCTTGGTAGAGCTGAAAACGAGTCCTTGCTGAGCTCCTGTCAAAGGTATTTGTTGATACTCTGTGAATTTGGCTTCAATCAGGTCTTGAAAACTTCCAGCGGAATTCCGCAGCCCGAAGGAGATGCCGTGGCTGGTGTCCGGGTCCTTCTCTTCAGAATTTGAATTCGGGTAGGATTCGGATGCCCTTGGACTGTCCTCAGGGTGCTGCGGGTCTTGGATTTGCAGACTTGCTAGATTCTGGGCGAGGAGATCCATCTTTGGCGTGGCTTGCAGCTTTGATTCAATGTCGAGTTGGCTATGTAGCTTTCCTTGATCATCCGCGATGCAAGTCCACGAGCCAAAAACGAAAATTGATCCCGCCGAGAACATGTTGTCGTGGTTCGCCGGGCTCTTGGTCGTCGAATCGCCGAGTTCCCCTACCTAGCGCGCCAGCTGTCGGTGTTTGTTAACCGGCAACTCGTCTTGAGTAATCTCAGGACGATTTGTTCGGTGGGGATCGGCGTTCACAGGGCTCGACGAGTACACAGAGACAGGGATTTATACTGGTTCAGGCCGCTAAATAGCGTAATACCTTACGTCCAGTGCAGCGTGTGCCTTGTGTGTGATTATGATTCAATGTTCGATGATCTAGGACCTGTGCCCGGCTCCCCTTATATATCCGGGTAAGCCTTAGCATAGTCCGAGTCCTAGCCGGTTACAAAGGTAGAGTCCTATTCTAATTACAAGACTTCCCTTAACAACTCGGCTAGGTTACAAATCAGAGTCCTAATCCAAGTACACTGCGTAACGAGTCTTCGGATCTCCTGCGCCGTCCGGGATTAGTCGGAGTGATCATCTACTGATGACATCTCTGACATCTTGGTCCGTCAGTGGGCGATGGCTGGCCAAACTGGCGTGAGTTACCCTGGCCCTTGAGCCCACCCTCATTATATAGGCGTTCCTAATGAGCTCGCGAGTCGGAGGCCCATTAGTAACCCTAAGCCTGGTCTAATATGGATCCAATCCGAATTAGGCTTCCAACCCCTTAAGCGTGTGACCCTATGGGTTCACGCGCACATAGACATGGCCCGAGTACTCCTACTCGCCCGATAGTTTACAGTAGCCTCTAGCAAGACGTGTCAACTCCTATGTATGCGCAATGATCATATCAGATGAACCACCACGATCACATACACGTAATTCCCTTGCCACACAATATTTGGTCCAACTCATAGGTTAACACTTAACCTAAGCACGACCATGCATTTTATGATCCAATCATTTGAGTGGTCCTGTGATATGTCTCTCACATGGAGAGGGGCAAATCTCATCTTGATCGTCTATGTCTCACAGCATATTTCCTAACAAACCCGAAGACTATCTTTATGACTACCCTATTATGAAGTAGCATTTGACAGTCCCTAAGTAAGTCAATTCAAAACTTGAGTACATACCACAATCTCAGGTCGAAGGACATAACGTATATGATGTGTAAAGAGATAATAAGAACATCTCATGTTGGGTCAGTCCAGCCCCATGTTATACATGTGCCCACATTATTAGTTTGACATCTCCATGTCTATGACTTGTGAAACATAGTCATCAACTAATACATGTGCTGATCTAATATTCATGTGTGTCCTCACATGAACTCTGATCAGGGACAACTATCGAATAACCAAACAAGTAAAAGAGTTTCACAGACAATTCACATAATCGCCAATCAATACAAGTTGTCTTTAATGGATATTCAATGAACATATAATAAATCATGGATACAATTGAAACATCATCATCTCAATGATTACCTTTAGGGCATATTCCCAACAGTCTCTCACTTGCACTAGAGTTAATCTTTTAGATATCTAATACCCATAGACCTCACATGTGCCTCATGCTTAGGCTGTGGAAGAGCCTTTATCAAAGGATCTGCTACATTCAAATCCATATGTATCTTGCACATCTTAATTTCATCTCTTCTAATGAACTCTCGAATGAGGTGAAATTTCCGCAATACATGTTTGTTCTTCTAGTGATTCCTTGGCTCCTTAGCCTGCGCGATCGCCCCATTGCTATCACAATGTAAAGACAATGGGCAGGACGCATTTGGAAACACACCAAGATCAATGAGGAACCTCCTCATCCAAACACCTTCCTTTGCAGCTCCACTGGCTGCAATGTACTCGGCTTCCGCTGTAGAGTCAGACACGGTCTCCTGCTTGGAACTTTTCCAACAAACTGCACCACCATTTATTGTGAACACAAAACCTGATTGAGATTGTGAATCATCTGTGTCAGTTTGGAAGCTAGCATCGGTGTAACCATTTACAACGAGCTCCTCCTCACCTCCATAGATTAGGAACACATCTTTAGTTCTTCTCAAGTACTTAAGGATGTTTTTAACAAGTGTCCAGTGACTCTCACTTGGATTAGCTTGATATCTGCTCGCAACACTTATAGCATATGAGACATCCGGGCATGTACATATCATGGCATACATGATGGAACCAATAACCGAAGCATATGGTACTTTACTCATGCGCTCTCGCTCATCAGATGTCGAAGGACATTGTTTCTCGCTAAAGCGCATGCCATGATAGGCAAGAACCCTTTCTTGGACTGTTCCATGTTGAACCGTTTCAACACCTTGTCAATGTACGTATCTTAGCTTAATCCTATTAGACTCTTCGACCTATCTCTATAGATCTTAATGCCCAGAATATATGTTGCTTCTCCTAAATCCTTCATAGAAAAACTATTATTCAGTGAAGTCTTTACGGTTTGCAACATTGGAATATCATTCCCAATCAATAGTATGTCATCTACATACAAGACTAGAAACACAACAATGCTCCCACTTTCCTTCTTGTAAACACAAGGTTCTTCTTCACTTTGACGGAAGCCAAACCCTTTGACCACCTCATCAAAATGAATATTCCAACTCCGAGATGCTTGCTTTAACCCATAAATAGATTTCTTAAGCTTGCATATTTTTCTAGCATTGCTAGGATCTACAAAACCTTCGGGTTGTATCATATACACGTCCCCTTCCAAATTTCCATTTAGAAAGGTTGTTTTAACATCCATTTGCCATATCTCATAGTCATAATAAGCAGCAATTGCTAGAATGATCCGGATAGATTTAAGCATCGCTACCGGTGAGAAAGTCTCATCGTAGTCAACTCCTTGAACTTGCCAAAAACATTTTGTGACAAGTTGAGCTTTATAAACTTGGACGTTTCTGTCCATATCCTTTTTCTTTTTGTAGATCCATTTGCACTATATGGGTCTTACCCCATCAGGCGGGTCAACCAAGTTCCAAACTTGATTGGCTCCCGTGGAATCTATCTCGGATCTCATGGCACTATGCCATTTCTTGGAATCTGGGTTCATCATTGCCTCGGCATAAGTCATAGGTTCGTCATCGTCTAACAATAACACATCCCCACACAACTCACGGATTCTTGTCGACCTTCGTGGTTGGGGCGGGGTGTCTGTTGCCATAGGTAGCTCAATTTGTTCTGCTACATTAGCATCACTCGTGGAGTCAATCCCTGTTGGCTCATCCTAAACTTCTTCAAGATACACCTTCTGCCCTCTCTTGTCTCTTTTGAGAAACACTTTCTCTAAGAAAACATCGTTTCGAGCAACAAACACTTTACACCCTCTGAGCGGTTGTAAAGGTAATACCCTAAAGTTTCCTTTGGGTATCCCACGAAAAAGCACTTGTCCGACTTGGGTGTTAGTTTGTCTGATATAAGTCGTTTGACATAAACTTCACAACCCCAAATCTTTAGAAAAAGACAAACTGGGACTCTTATTACCAGTCCACATCTCATATGGTGTCTTAACTACGGACTTAGACGGTACCCTATTTAATGTGAAAGCGGATGTTTCTAGAGCATATCCCCAAAACGATAAAGGAAGGTCCGACTGGCTCATCGTAGACCGAACCATGTCTAACAGAGTCCGGTTACGTCGCTCGGACACGCTGTTTCTCTGAGGCATTCTGGGTAGCGTAAGCTGTGGAACAATTCCGCAACTCTTAAGATGATTGCTAAACTCATGGCTCAAATATTCGCCTCCACGATCAGATCGCAAGGCCTTAATTTTCTTGCCACGTTGATTCTGTACCTCATTCTGAAATTCTTTGAACTTTTCAAATGTCTCAGACTTATGCTTCATCAGATATACATAGCCATATCTGCTAAAATCATCAGTGAAGGTTATGAAGTATTGAAATCCGCCTCTAGCTGTCGTACTCATTGGTCCGCATACTCAGTATGTACAAGTTCCAACAAGTCAAACGCCCTCTCAGGAAAACCTGTGAAAGGCAACTTGGTCATCTTGCCCAGCAAACAAGCCTCACATGTCTCGTATGATTCAAAATCAAATGAAGTTAGAAACCCATCATCATGGAGCCTCTTCATGCGATTCTCACTTATATGACCCAAACGACAATGCCACATATAGGTAGGACTTAACTCATTAAGTCGAGGCCTTTTAGCAGTTACATTACAGATAGACATAGGTGCATCATCAAGATTTAAAATAAACAACTCATTCACAATGGATGCAAAAGCCACAAACATATCATTCTTAGAGATCACACAACCATATTGTATTTACTCGCAAATGAATAACTATCCTTCATCAAACATGAAGGTGACACAATGTTTTGACTTAAACTTGGAACAAAATAACAATTATTCAACTCCAAAATAAATATTGATGGGAGGTGTAGTTGCATCGTCCCGACGTTCAATGCAGCAACTCTTGCATTATTGCCCACGCGGAAGTCAACCTCCCCTTTTCCAACGCTCCTACTTCTTATCATTCTCTGCATCGTATTGCAAATATGAGCAACCGAGCCGGTATCAAATACCCAAGAATTAATATAAGAATTAGCGAGGAAAATATTTGTAACATAAACAACAAGTGTATGAGCAGCGGGAGTACCTTCACCACCGCCATCCTTCTTCAAGGATGCCAAGTACACCTTGCAGTTTCTCTTCCAGTGACCTTTCCCCTTGCAATGGAAGCACTCAGAATCAGGAGTTGGTCCAGCAGCTTTAGGCGCAGGAGGGTTTGGCTTAGAGATCACATCTTTGGCCTTGCCCTTGCCCTTCTTGTTCTTCCAAAAGTTGCCCTTCTTCTTAAAGTTAGGCTTGTTTTGGATTGCCATCACATGGTTGCTGCCAGCACCTTTCTTGATGTCTGCCTCTGCTGTCTTAAGCATGCCACATAGCTCATTCAAGCCCCTCTCCGTGCCATGCATATGGTAGTTCGAAATGAAGTTCCCATAGCTAGGTGGGAGAGAAGAGAGAATGAAGTTGTTGGTAGTTCTTAGCTTCACTAAAGATAGTGCTAGGTACTATCCCCGGTAACGGCCCAGGAATGCTTGTTGGCACTTGCTAACGTTGTTACTAGGAGTAGACTATGGAGTCTATCCCCGGCAACGGCGTCAGAAATGCTCGAAGCAAGACCGGTCACTATACCTAAAGGAGTGCAGCTAAAGAAGCTATCTACTAATGCCAAGCGGGGTTGTCAATCCCGACACTAGTAGGAGCTAGCTAGAGAGAATGCAATCTACCAGGAGGAGCTTCTGCAAGCGCACAGAATTATCGTAGTAGCACTTCGCCTGGGAGTACCAGGTGTCGATTTATTTGATCCCAAGGGAAGGCTAGGGTGGTGTATGAGTCGAGTCAAGGAGGGGATGAGAGTCGAAGAAATAAGAAAAAGGAAAAGGGGAGAAGGGAAGATGAAAGGCTAGAAAGAATATATGGGTGGCTAGGTAAGGATGAAGTGGATGGCTAAGGTAAGGTGGGTAACTAGATAGATAAGGGGATATAGGATAACTAAAGGTAACTAAGATAACTAACTAGTCCTAGATAACTACAAAGCAAGATAACTACGAAGCGAGATAGTTACGAAGCAGGGCAGGCAAAAGACAATAAAGCAACTAAATTGAGTAAAGTTTTATTCCTATCTTGTCAAGTATCGAGGCGTACTAGCCTTTACCACTTACTTAGGTTGAACGCTAGCACAACGAGCCTTACTGTTAAACTGGGCCAACTACATGGTGGAATTCAAGGCGCACAGGGCTGTCACCACCTGCTTGCTACCACAGTTATCCGGGGGTCCAGCCGTATCTGAAGATAAGTCTATAACTAAGCACCACGCTTAACTATATTCTAACTATCTCTACCCTAGCTTTGAATAGAGACACCCTTGCGGACGTCAGAGCAAATACTTGACTTAATAAGATAAACACTAAACTAACTAAGCAACCTATTGGCAAAGATCAAACACTAAGCTCACTAGAGATTAACTACTATGGCTAAGTGAATTGAACTGTAGGATAGCTAGGCACTCAAGCAATCAATCAAGTATACCACTCAATACTGATAAGTAGAATAAAGTAATACTTGAAATGATGAACTAGAATATAGTAAAGTGCTTGAGTAACAAGAGCAAAACCTGAACTGGAGATGAAGGAAGACTCTTCCCAGCTCCAGGACCGATCACTCGTACGCCTCTACTCTTGAGCTAAGCCTTGAGCAGCGCTACCGCGAGGGCGAAGATGCCTTGCTCTACTAGCTACCTACTTGCCTAAGCTCTCTGAGTTTCTAACCTAACTCTCACTTCTCTTGCTTGGTGTTGCTTTGCTTGGAATGGTACGAAGGTGTGAATGAAGAGGTGCCTCCAGGGGGGTATTTATAGCCCAAGTGAGTGAGGGGGGTACTTATAGGGGGCAGCCAGCCGACCTAGGGCTAACCCTAGTGGCGGGCGCCAGCCCTAGGTGGCGGCCGCCACCTCCCTCACCGTTGGATGGACCGCCTCTGCTTCAACGGCATCCAGGTGGTTGTCCAAGGCGGTTTGGAGGTCGGTTGCATGTCCTAGCAACCGCCATTCAGCCTTGATCCGCGCCATTCTCTCCTGAGCCGTCCGATGCCACTGACCTAGTGACCAAGGGCCAGGATTTGGCCCTGGGGAGGTCACACGGATCGGTGACGTGGCAGGGTTTGCAACTTGGGCCAACCCAAGTGGCGGGCGCCACTTGTGGCTGGCGGGCGCCACCTCTCTTAGGCCCATTTGGGCCCTGCTGAGTGGGCTTGTCTCCTGGTGGGTCAAAATGTCCAAATTTGGTTCAAATCCTGCATTCAAATAAAATTCTATGGACATGTGGAATTCGGTTAGTTTGAAACCTATTTGACTACATTTCATGCCCTTTTCGGTGGATTTTAGGGTCAAATGTTGACGGTAAAACAAGTGTTTAAGGACCGTCAACAGAAGTCAGTAGCCAACTCTGGACCAATTGGGAAGCCTAGCTTCTCCAACCTCTGTGTGTAACCAACCATCTTGATCACGTCTGGCCCAACTATTGCGCCCTCTGCTAGCTTAGTCTCAGCAAGAGACTTAGAGACATTGAACCTTTCAGTGCTAGCACGAGTCTGGAACATCTCATCCAGCGCCACGATCATATCGTAGGTTGTATGGTTATTATCTGTCGGTGTTTCGAACCCGGGGGTATGACACCAACGAGTGAATGTGATCGCGTGCTCTCTTCCTGGATGGTGGTGCAAGATGACACAAGGATTTATCCTGGTTCGGGCAAAGAAGGCCCTACGTCCAGCGGGGGAGGAGGTTCTTGTATTACTTGCACCTAAGTGCTTGTACAGGGGCGAATACAAGCTCGGTGAGCGTGGACCAGAGTCCGGACTTGAGTGTGTGGATGTATACGTGATCTCACCTGTTCGTCCCCCCCGGAATGAAGGCCCTGGTGTCTCCTTTTATAGAGCAAGGAGAGGTCAGGGTTACACAAGGGTACGACAGGTGTCGGGGCATACTGTGCCCAATACGAAGTAGGGTAGGAACCCTGTCTTGTCGAAGACATTGTAGCCGACGTGGGCGTTGCTGTTGAAGCGTCCTTGGGGTGTAGCCTCCATCCCGGGCGCGGACGTGGAGGCGTGGCGAGGTGGAAGCCGTACAGCACCCATCCCGGAACGTACAGGACGCGGCGAGGTCCCTCCGGGTCTTGGGGTACCTGTCCTCCAATAGCGTGAGAGCAGTTAGGGCTCGAGGGGCGCAGTGCCGGCCTCGAGGTAGCGCCTACGGGGGGCTCGAGCCCCTGCAGGTACGGGCAAGTCCCGTGAAAATTGATTGAGCGGCAGGCATCTGTGCCCCGAGACATGGCTTGGACGTGCCACAGGGTAGGGCGTGGGTTAACAGTGCTTCACTGGTGCCTTTTCGCCCATACTTGCGGTGAAAACGAGACTTGACTCTGCCCTAGCTCACTGTAGTACACGTTATGTTGCAGAGGACGTGACTGGAGTAGGTGGACGTATTAAATGCGCGGTATGGGGCTGGCATCCGATGTCTGCACCGCTCGAGGGAGGCATAAAGTGTCTCGAGGGATAAGCCGCAGTGTCAGAGAGGCTCGAGGTCCCCGCGCGGGGTCTCGAGGTGTGGTGTTCGGCTGTGGGGGGGGGCTCGAAGGGTGGTGGAGTGCTTGCCCGAGGTCTGACGCGGAGGGCTCGGGCGAGGCGGAGAACGAGCGTTCGCCCGAGGCCTGGCTTGGAGGGCTCGGGCGAGACGGAAAACGAGCGTTCGTCCGAGGCCTCGCTTGGAGGGCTCGGGTGAGACGGGAAACGAGCGTTCGTCCGAGGCCTCGCTTGGAGGGCTCGGGCGAGACGGGAAACGAGCGTTCATCCGAGGCCTCGCTTGGAGGGCTCGGGCGAGACGGGAAACGAGCGTTCGTCCGAGGCCTAGCTTGGAGGGCTCGGCTTGGCGGGCCAGCGTTGTAGGCCTCGAGGGGTTGGTTCTTTAGGGGGTTAGACCTAGTTAGGTTTATTATTAATTGGTGTTCTAGGTTTAACCTATTTGTTTGCGTTGATTGGGGGGTACCCCCTTTGCGGACCCCCGACAGTAGCCCCCGAGGCCACGGGGGAGTGGTTAGAACTCCCTCGTGGGCTTTTTGCGAGTGTGAGTGTTAGTCGCGATTTTTAGGTTCGGGGGTGTCGAGCCCCCGAGTTTTTTAGACCCTCTTTCGTCGAGGGGTGCCAGGCTGAACCGGCCGGCCGGCTCTTCGAGCTGTCCGGCACGCCGGCTGCCCTGGCTTGTCATCCCGCGAGTCCTTTCGATCGGATGCGAGGGGGATGCCTCGTACTACCATGAGCGGGCGAGTATCGAGGTTCCCGGTGAGCTGGTAACGGGGAATCCAAGTGAGACCTCGTGCCCCGTTCGATAGGGGTCGACTGTGGCCCGGAGGCGATCTCATAAAGCATGGGTGCTCGGTCTGCAGGAGTGCCGGGTCCATTCGATAGGGCCCGGTGGCTCGATGCCTCCCTCCGAGGGGATCTCACTGCACGTCGTGCTCCCTGCCTTGGATACACGTGAGGGGCCTCGAGGGCTTGGCCCTCGAGTGATGCCGCGAGTGGCGCCCCTTGGTGTCCCTGACTCGGGTGCTCGAAGCCGGCTGTCGAACCCTTTTCGAGGGCCAGCCTTCGCTGCTTTGAGGCTTAGGGCCGGGGCCCGTTTTTACCTTCGTGAAGAAGCCTCCGTCGTCTGGGAATCCTTCTGCCCATTGGGCGCGCCTTTTTAGGCGGAAAACGTCGGAGAGGGCGCCGGACGCGAAGCCGGAGCGACGGTCGTGGCGGGCCCGGGAAGTGGAGCGAATGGAGAGCTGTCGCGTGTACCCTGCATCCGGCTCGAGACGCAGTTAGGTGGGCGCATTAAATGCATGCGGTTACCTTTTTACGTCGTGGGAGACCCCGCCCGTCGGGGTTTCCCCTTATAAATATCGAAAGAGGGGAAAAGGAACCCTTTACTTTGCCTTTGCCTTCACCGCCGCCGTAGCCTTCACGCGCCCTCTCCTTCGAGCTGGTCGATTGGCGATTTTCCAGCCGCCCGTCCGCTGCTCGGGTCCGCGCCGCACCACCGCCATGGCCGCCCAGACACAAGTGCTGCCGGCCGAAGACTGGAGCCCGTCGAAGGTGACGCAGAGCGAGATGGACTCGTTGGTGGCCCAGGGGCTTCTGCGCCCCAACCCGGAGGAGGGACCCGCGTGGTGGGTTATCCCGTCGGCGGAGCACCGGGAGCCGCACCCGCCGGAGGGGTACGTGGTGAGCTTCACGCGCTACCACCGTATGGGGCTCGGCGTCCCGCCGAGCCGCTTCATGCGGGGGCTGGCACACCACTTCGAGGTGGAGCTGCAGCACTTCTCCCCCAACTCCATCTCGCACGCTGCCATATTCGCCGCGGTGTGCGAGGGGTACCTGAAGATGGAGCCGCACTGGGAGATGTTCGTCCATCTCTTCCGGGGCGAGCTCTTCATCAAGGCCCTAAAGCCCAGCGGGAGGCGGCTCATGCGCATGGGCTCCCTCGCCATCACTGCGAGGGCTGGGACCTCATCGGCCAATGTCCCCCGCGAATACCTGCGATACAAGCTTTCCACCAACCAGGCCGGGTGGGACGACCATTGGTTCTATCTGCGGAATGAAGGTGGTCTCTTTCCGCAGTACACCGGCAGGGTCCTCACTCAACGCCCGGAGAAGTGGACCTGGGGCGTCGCGGCGGACAGGCAACGCCATCTGGCCCCGCTGATGAAGATGATGAAGACGCTGGTGGACGAGAAGAAGTTGACCGTGCAAGCGGTCATTTGGGCGTTCCACCAGCGAAGAGTTCTCCCGCTGGCGGAGCGCCCCCTTCTTATGCACGAGATGGGGCCGAAGGCCCAGCTCGAGGCGCTTAATCGATCGAGGATGGCCGAGGAGAGGCTGTCCCGGAACGAGGGCGTCTCCCGGGTATCAATCACGATCCAGGGGCCGTTCATCCCTGAGTACGCCGTCCTGATCGCCATGGCGCCCGACGAGGGGTGCCTTGACCTGGTAAGCCTCCCTCGAGCTGAGCTGTCCCGAGCCTTCTCCCCCCTTTCTCCTCCTTCGATCCCTTTGCATTCTTCTTGTGGTTTGTCTCGTCACGCTTCTTCTTTTTTGCAGGGGGCGTTTACTTGTCGCACGTCGAGGCCCCCGGTGAGGGAGGACGCCGCGGATACTCAGGTGAGGCGCCTCTCTGCTCAGAAAGACAAGGAGAGCAAGGATGCCAGGAGGAAGAAAGAGAAAAACAAAAACTTGTGTCGCTTGGCTCGGGAGCAGAGGCTGGCGAAGGCTCGTCGCAACCGTCAGCCTGGAGACGGGTCCCCCGAGCTGAGCTCCTCGAGCTCGGAGGAGGAGAGCGATGATGAGGAGGAGAGCGACGACGAGGGGATGGATGCGCGCCTGAGGCGCGCGGGGGTCGTCGATGACAGGGCTGACCGCTCCTCTGTGCAGGAGGGTATACTGGAGGTCCCCGCGGCGATGGGACCGCGCAGGACGCAGCCGCGGAAGGCGGCGCCGATCCCCGCCTCGTCGGGGGCCCAAGGTCCGTCGAGCTCTGCGCTGGACGTGCCCCCGGTCGCGAGGAAGCCCCGAACCCGGAGTGCCTCTGCCACAGCACCAACGGAGGCTGCCCCCGCGTCAGCCCAGGCGGGAGGTCTCGAGAAGGGTCGAGCCTCGAGGGGCAGTGACCACATCGGGAGGGGCTCCGGGTCCGACCGCCGCGAGCTATCGAGGTCGGGGTCGAGCCCGCGGAGGAGCGGGCGCCAGGAGGAGGTGTCGAGCCCGCGCCATCACGAGCGTCGGGGAGGGAGCCCCCGGGCGTCTCGTGCCCAGGGGCGGGAGCGCCCCCGGAGTCCATCGCCGCACCGCCGCCGGGACACAGAAGCGGACGCGGGAGGGCGCGACCGCCAGCGCGAGCGCCAGAGCAAGTCCCGGAGCCCGCGCCGGGGCGGGCGCCGCGATGACAGCACGAGGGATGTGCGGTCGCCCTCCCGCGATGCGGGGCGGAAGGAGGGATCCCCCTCGAGGTCGAGCCACGGGAGGCGTCGGGAGCCCTCCCCCCATCCCAGCCCCGAGGAGACGGCCCAGGCGCAGGGCTCGAGCCGCGGGGTGGGCTCGAAGCCCCTGAGTGGGTCCGGCGATTCCGGGAAGAAGCCTAGCCGCCGCTTTGGGTGAGTAATTTTCTTGGACCTCGTTGGCAGCGAGGCTTTACCTCTTTATCTTTTGATGACGCATGCCGTCTCTGGTTTCTCAGGGGGAAGCGCTCCTACCAGGAGGTGGACCTCGCTTCGTCCAAGCGGGCCAAGACCTCGAGCCCCGTCGAGGCACAAGCACCTCGAGGTATGGCACCTTCCTCCGCTAGAGAAGCCGCTTGGCTGGAGAAGGCTCGAGCTGCCATGGCTCGAGGGGGCCAGATGATCGTCGCAAATTTTGGTGAGGCCGTCGCCATCGACCGCAGGGGTCGAGGCACTCTTCCTGGTTCTGATATCACCGTTATCTCGTATTGCAGGGGCCTCAGCTCATGGCATCGAGCCCGCCACTACCATATCCACTGAAGCGCTGCCTCCTCCCCCTCCTCCTCCTCCCGCGATGGCGCCAGCTGGGAGCGCCACCCTTCCCCCCACCACGACGACTGTTCCGGGGGAAGCGCCTGGGGCGAGCACGGCCCCGCCGGTGTCTGGGGCTGAGGAGACTGCGCCCCTCGAGGCCCCGACCGACACGAGCCGGGCTGCGGAGGAGGGAAAGGGGGGAGAGGCGTTGGCGGAGGAGGAGCCGACGGTGGAGGACCTCCTGAACGAGCTGGAGCAGGGGCCGCTCCTCGCCGCGGGCTCGATGATGGTGGAGGCGCCCGAGGCGCCGGCTAGCGCCGACAAGGCGCCGGAGGGCCCGGTCAGGGAAGAGCCGGGGCTCGTGCCGTCGGGCGGCGGGCCACAGTCGGGGCAGCTCGGGGCGGAGGAGGATCAGCCCGACATCGAGCTTGACCGACCAGCATGGCCGTTTCCCGACGCGCCGAGCCCGTCCCTCGCCATGGTCTCCGTCGAGCAACCGGTCCAGCAGGGGGCCCCGCGCGAGGTGCGGTCCATCTTCCGGGAGGTGGCCGGGCTTATGGCGGAGGCGGAGCGGTCCTGCTCCGAGGAGGCGGGCCGGTCCGCACAGGTGTCGGCCGCCCTCGCGAGGGCTGAGGCGGAGCTTCAAGATCTCCGCGCTGAGCTGAGCCGGAACGCCCAAATGGCGAGCCGGCTCAACGAGGCGGAGGCGGAGGTCCGGGCGGCTCGAGGTGAGGCCGCTCGATCCAAGGAGGAGGCCGCCGCCGCTCTCGAGGCGTCGAGGCAAGAGGCCGCGGACGCCCGAAGCGAGGCCACCTCCGCCCGGGCTGAAGTTGAGGCGGCGAAGCAGGAGGCCGCTGACGCCCGTGGCGAGGCCGCCACCGCCCGAACCGCAGCGGAGGCGGCGAGAAAAGAGGCCGAAGACGCCGAGAGCGGTGTCGCCACCGCCCGAGCTGCCGAGGGGGCGGCGCGGCAGGAGGTGATCCGAAAGGATCTGGCCCTCGTGGAGGCGGGCAGGCTGATCGAGGAGTTTAGGTCCGAGAAGCTCCTCATGCTGGCCGAGAAGCGCAGGCTCGAGCAGCGTGCTGAGGGCCTTACCAGCGACCTCGCCGCACTGGGGCGACATTGCGATGGTGAGGCTTATACCTTGTCCTTGTTTGGGTCTCGAAGTTTTTTGTTACGCCGCAGTCTCACTCTTCTTCGCTTGTTGCGCAGGAGTCGAGGAGACGGTCGAGGAGCTCCACGGGACGAACCAGGCTCTCTTGGACCAACTCCAAGACGAGACGATGGTGGCGGAGCGGGCTCGCACTTCCCTCGACCGGCTCGGCCCCATGTGGGGTGCTCCTCCAGTGGCTGTGGCAGAAGGTGCGATTGCCTGAGGCGACGCCTTGGTCGACGCCTTGTGCTTCCTCGACGCAGCCACGCGGGACCGTGTCCGGCAAGCTCTCCATCATGGCGTAAAGCAGACGCTCGCGGTTGTCCGCTCCGGCTTCCGCTTCCCAGTCCACGTTGTCGCCAATGGCTTCATCGAGATCGAGGGGAAGGACGAGGAGTGGAACAACCGCCGTGTCGACAAAATTTTGGAGAAGATGGAGAGGTCGGGGACGTCGCTCGCGAAGATCTTCGAGGAGGACGTGCTGCCTCCTGACGCCAGCAGCGGTGTCGAGGGCCCTCCTCCCTCTAGCTCGGGTGTCGAGGCTGAGCCCGTCGTGGGAGACCTCGGGGAGGAGTACCACACCGACGAAGATTAGGGCCTGCGTGCCAAATTTGGGCATCGAGGCCCCTGTAAGGATTTTATGACATGAATGAGGGTCCGTCGAGACCCGTATGTATATATGACTTGTTTGTTTAAAGGAGTCGTTTTCTTTTCAAACTTATTTGACCACTTCTCCTTGTTTGCAAGCTCGAGTTTCTGCTAGCTTAGTCTGTGTTCCTTCGGTACGTCGCGAGCCCCTCGAGGGGAGGCGTAGGTAGGGTACCGTAGCCCGGGGGCGTAGGTGGCCGTCTACGTCGACGCCTCCCGGCCCTTGGAGGCTCGAGGTATTTTGGGATTTAGACGTCGCTAGTTCACTCGAGGCACGAGTCGAGACGAGGGTCGAATTTTTGAAAAGAAAACACGCGTTTTTTCCGGAGTCTGGGGGGCGGTTACCCCCTTGTCAGCCCCCGAGGGAGGCTCGACCCTGAGCAAAGCAGGGTCGAGGCTACCTTAAGATGCTTAAGCAAAATGAAAGACAATGCACGAGTTTGTTCATTCATTTTGGGCGTGTTTGTACAAAGCAACAAAATGAATGAGGCCTCGAAGCCTTTAAGGGTAGAAGCGATGTAGCTGAGATATGTTCCACGCGTTCGCCAGGATCCTGCCTCGATCGTCGTAGAGCTTGTATGTTCCTGGCTTGAGCACCTCAGCTACGGTGTATGGGCCTTCCCACGGAGGAGTGAGTTTGTGGCGCCCTCGGTTGTCTTGCAGCCGTCGAAGCACGAGGTCCCCCACCGCCAAGTCCCTTTTGCGTACGTGCTTGTCGTGGTAGCGTCGAAGCGTTTGCTGGTAGCGTGCGGAGTTAATGAGCGCCACGTCTCGAGCCTCCTCGAGCTGGTCCTTGGCGTTGGCGAGCTTCTTGTCGTTGGTTTGCTCGTTGTAGGCTCGAAGTCGAGGGGAGCCGTACTTCGAGGTCCGTAGGCAAGACGGCCTCGGCACCGTAGGTCAGGAAGAACGGAGTGAACCCGGTGGCTCGACTCGGCGTAGTCCTGAGGCCCCACAGCACCGAGGGGAGCTCTGCGGCCCACCCCTTTCCTGAAGTCTTTGAGGGTCTTGAACAGCCTCGGCTTCAGCCCATGGAGTATCATGCCGTTGGCGCGCTCGACCTGCCCGTTGCACTGAGGGTACGCGACCGAGGCCCAGGTCACGCGAATGCTGTTGTCGTCGCAGAAGTTGGTAAACTTTTTGCCCGTGAATTGGGTGCCATTATCGGTGATGATGACGTTAGGCACCCCAAACCGGTACATGACGTCGGCGATGAACTCGACCGCCCTCTCGGAGGTGGGGTCGCCTATGGGCTTGGCCTCGATCCACTTGGTGAATTTGTCGATGGCTACGAGCACATGCGTGTACTTTCCGGTTGTCATCTTGAGGGGGCCCACGAGGTCGAGCCCCCAGACGGCAAACGGCCAAGTGATGGGGATCATCTGCAGGGCGTGTGCGGGCTGGTGCGTCTGCTTGGCGTAGAATTGACACCCATGGCACGCTCGGACCAAACGCTTGGCGTCTCCAATGGCGGTCGGCCAATAGAAGCCTTGGCGGAAGGCGTTCCCAACCAGGGTCCTTGGCGCTGCGTGGTGGCCGCAAGCCCCCGAGTGCATGTCGTCGAGGAGCTCGCGTCCTTCCTCGAGGGGGATTCGCGCTGAAGGATCCCGGTCGGGCTTCGTCGGTACAGCTCCCGTTCGTCGCCGTAGATGACGTAGGTCTTGGCCCTTCGAGCGATGCGTCGGGCCTCCGTCTTGTCTTCTGGTAGCTCGCCTTGCGTCAAGGTAGTCGAGGTAGGGCGTCCGCCAGTCGAGGGGTCGTGATGAAGAAGAGGCGGGTGCGTCAACCTGCATCGCCTCAGCGGATGTCGAGGGGTCATTCCCGAGGGGTGGCGTTGAAAGTCGAGCCCCCGTGTCTAGCTCGAGGGGTGGCGTCGAGGGGCCAGCCCCCGGGTCGATTTTGACGGATGGCTCGAAAACGTCCCTCGAGAAGATGTCTGGTGGAACTGTGCCGCGCGTGGACGCCAACTTTGCCAGCTCGTCAGCGGCCTCGTTGTACTTTCGAGCTATGTGGTTAAGCTCGAGGCCGTAGAACTTATCTTCTAGCTTGCGCACATCCCCGCAGTACGCTTCCATCTTGGGATCGATGCAGCTCGAGGCCTTCATGACCTGGTTGACGACGAGCTGAGAGTCCCCTCGAACGTCGAGGCGTCGGACTCCGAGCTCGAGGGCGATGCGCAGCCCATTGACGAGGGCCTCGTACTCGGCGACGTTGTTGGAGGCGGGGAAGTGCAAGCGTAGCAGGTAGCGCATGTGGACTCCGAGGGGTGAGATGAAGAGCAGGCCTGCGCCTGCCCCCGTCTTCATGAGGGATCCGTCGAAGTACATGGTCCAGAGCTCGGCTTGAATCTGCGCCGGCGGGAGCTGAGTGTCGGTCCATTCAGCAACGAAGTCTGCCAATGCTTGCGACTTGATGGCTTTTCGCGGGGCGTAGGTGATGGTCTCTCCCATTAGCTCGGCGGACCATTTGGCGATGCGCCCCGTGGCCTCCCGATTGTTGATGATCTCACCGAGGGGAAAGGACGACACCACCGTTACGGGATGAGCGAGGAAGTAGTGCTGGAGCTTGCGCCTTGTGATGATGATGCCGTAGAGCAGTTTCTGGATGTGCGGGTACCGGACCTTGGCCTCGGAGAGCACCTCACTGGTGAAGTACACCGGTCGTTGGACCGGCAACGCATGACCCTCCTCATTCCTCTCGACGGCTATGACCGCGCTGACCACCTGAGTGGTCGCGGCCACATAGAGGAGGAGGGGCTCGGGGCGATCGTCACCCTCGGCCGGTCGCGGTGGCACGAGAATTGGTGCGGAAGTCAGCAACCCCTTCAACTTGGTTAAGGCCTCCTCGGCTTCGGCAGTCCACGCAAAGTGTTCCGTCTTCTTTAGCAGGCGGTAGAGGGGTAGCGCTTTTTCCCCTAGCCTCGAGATGAATCTGCTGAGAGCGGCTAGGCAGCCTGTCACTTTCTGCACACCCTTGAGGTCTCGAATTGGGCCCATCCTCGTGACGGCTGAGATTTTTTCAGGGTTTGCCTCGATCCCCCGTTGTGAGACAATGTAGCCAAGTAGCATGCCTCGAGGCACTCCAAAGACACACTTCTCGGGGTTGAGCTTCACATTCTTGGCCCGGAGGCACTCGAATGTGGTCTCGAGATCGCTGATGAGGTTCCCGACTTTCTTGGTCTTCACCACGATGTCATCGACGTAAGCCTCGACGGTTTTGCCTATGTGTGCATCAAAAATATGCTGCATGCAACGTTGGTACGTTGCCCCGGCGTTTCGAAGGCCGAAGGGCATTGTAACGTAGCAATACATACCAAAAGGCGTAATAAAAGAGGTTGCGAGTTCGTCGGATTTTTTCATCTTAATTTGGTGGTAGCCGGAATATGCATCAAGGAACGAAAGCACTTCGCACCCAGCAGTGGAATCGACAATCTGATCAATTCTAGGTAAAGGAAATGGAGCCTTTGGACATGCTTTATTCAGACCAGTGTAGTCTACACACATCCGCATTTTTCCATTCTTTTTCCTAACTAGTACAGGGTTAGCTAGCCACTCTGGGTGAAGTACCTCCTTGATGAACCCGGCCGCCAAAAGCTTGTGCACCTCCTCACCGATGATCCTGCGCTTCTCCTCGTCGAAGCGGCGCAGGCGTTGCTTCACCGGTCTGGACCCGGCCTGGATTTCCAAGGCGTGCTCGGCGACTTCCCTCGGTATGCCCGGCATGTCCGAGGGGCCCCACGCAAACATGTCGATGTTCGCGCGGAGAAAGTCGACGAGCACTGCTTCCTATTTAGGCTCGAGGCTGGTACTGACGGCCAGCGTCTTGCCATCGGTCGAGGTCGGGTCGATAGGTATCCGCTTTGTGTGCTCCGCCGACTCGAAGGTGCCAGCGTGGCGCTTTGCTTCTGGGGCCTCCTCGGTAGCCAAGGCTGCCAAGGCCTCGAGCGAGTCGAGGTGGACGTTGGCCTCCCCACGCTCGACGCACTCCACGTCGCAGTGGTACGCGTGCTCGTAGGAGGTGTCGACGGTGATGACCCCTTTTGGCCCCGGCATCTTGAGCTTTAAGTACGTGTAGTTAGGAACCGCCATGAACTTGGCGTAGCCTGGCCGGCCGATGATGGCGTGGTAGGTCCCTTGGAAGCCAACCACCTCGAAGGTGAGCGTTTCCTGACGGAAGTTTGCCGGCGTGCCGAAGCAAACCGGCAGGTCGATGCGCCCGAGGGGGTGGGCCTTCTTCCCTGGTACGACTCCGTGGAACCCCCCGACGCTGGGTCGGAGCTGACCCTCTGAAATCCCCAGGAGGTCGAGGGTCTCGAGGTATATGATGTTGAGGCTCGAGCCCCCATCCATCAACACCTTGGAGAACCGCACGTCGATTATGACGGGGTCGACGACGAGGGGGTACGCTCCCGGGTTTATGACACGGCCCGGATGGTCGTCACGGTCGAACGTGATCGGCGCATCAGACCAGTCAAGGTACCGGGGGGCGTCGTGGCCAAGTGTAAAGATCTCCCGGCGCTCCTTCTTTCTTTCTCGAGCTGAGAGTCCGACGGTCGGCCCCCCGTAGATCATGTAGCAGTCGCGCACCGGGGGGAAGTTGCCGTCCGCGTCCCCTCCGCCGCGCCGATTGTTATCCTTGCCCTTGAGTGCGTCTTCTTTCTTATCGCCGAGCTTGGAGTAGTAGCCTTTCAACAGTCGGCAGTCCTTTAACTTGTGATTTACTAGGCCCCTGTGGTAAGTGCAGGGATCCTCGAGCATCTGGTCGAAAACAGCCCCGTCAGGGGGGCCTCGGGGCTTCTTAGGCTCGAGGGCGCCCGCGAGCACCTCTTCATCGTCGTCGTCATTGGCGCCGCGCTTCGCCTTCTGGCCCTTGCGTTTGTTCTTCTTCTTTTTGTTGCCGTTATTGTTGTCGTTCTTGGCGTCGTTGCCCTTGTTCGAGCCCTCCGGCGCGATCACCGCCTTACCTTTGTCAGTGGAACGGCCAAAGAAGGCTCCCACTGCCTCGTCGCCTGAGGCAAAGCTGGTGGCGCGATCCATCAGGTCCTCAACCGTCCTGGGACGGTAGTGTCCTAGCTCATGAACTAGCTCTTGGCATGTCGTGCCCGCGAGGAACGCTGAGATGACGTCCTCGTCAGGCACGTGGGGGAGCTCGAGGCGCTGCTTCGAGAACCGCCGAGCAAAGTCGCGGAGGGGCTCATCCGCCACCTGCCTGCAACGCCGTAGGTCCCAGGGGTTGCCTGGGCGCACGCAGGTCCCCTTGAAATTCCCGTCGAAGACCCTGACTAGGTCGGCCTAGTCATCGATCCGGTCCGGCGGGAGCCCCTCGAGCCACCGACGGGCGGTGTCCGAGAGGTAAAGTGGGAGTTGGCGTATGATCACACGGTCGTCGTTCTTTGCTCCGCCCAGTTGGCAGCCTAGGCGGAAGTCCGAGAGCCAGAGCTTGGGCTCGACCTCCCCGTCATACTTCACGATGTTGGTCGGCGGTCGGAAGCGGTCGGGGAGGGTTGAGCTGCGGATGGCCCGGCTGAAGACTCTGGGGCCCGGGGGCTCGAGGACTTGCCGGTCCTCGTCGCTGTCGTACAGCCCCCCTCGATGGGCGCTATAGCCATGCTCCTGGGCCCCCTTGTCCTTGCGCCGGCGGTTGATGTCGTTGCGGGCGTCATTGGGGTCTCGAGGTGGCCGGTTGTCGACGATCCGTTCGCGGACTGGCCTAGCTCGAGAGGCGTCCGGCTGGTGGACGGATGCCTCGCGCTCGTTGCGGGGCGTGTCCGCCGGCCTCCCCGAGGCTGCTCCGCGCCGGCGTGACGCCGAGCTCTCGGCCTGCTGCACAGCGGCTGTCTCGAGGAGGTTCTTCATTTCCCCGAGCATGCGCCTGGCATCGGGGTTGGAGATGGCGGGCAGGTCACGGAGCATCATCGCCGCCGCCACCACGTTCTGCCCGGCTCGCGGGAAGCATACCTCGGGGCGTGCTGGTGCCCCGTCCTCGAGGATCCGCCGGTGGACCTCTCGAGCCCGACCTCGAGCTCCAGCTCCTCGGGGCTGGGGTGGTTCCTGCATCAGGGTTTGCCGGAGCTGCAGCAGGTGTCGCCGTTCTTCCTCGGCTTTGGTGATTGCCTCCTGCATCTGCGCGAGTTGCGCCGCCCGGCCGTCGTCGTGCTGAGGTGGTACAGCCGGTGCTGGAGGTTCGTTCCTCCCCTGAACACGTGATCCGCCTGCCGCGGCCACGTCGCTGGGGCCCTCTAGGTCGAGCGCTGGCCTGCCGTCGTCGCCCTCGTCCTCGGTATCGCATGCGACCCCCTCGAGTTGGAAGCACTCCCTGGTGGGATCCCAGAGGTCGGGGTCGTGGTAGTCGTATTCGTCGGAGTCGGAGCTGTCGACGGCGTGCCGTCTTGGCAGATGCTGGGACCGCAGCTCGCGGTACCATTCTCCGACGGTGGATCGCCGGGGAGGCTCGATGGCTCGCGAGAAGCCGCGGTCGACGCACGCGGGGTGGACGATCTCCAGGTTGGCCATGGCCTGCAGTAGCACGCCCGGGCGCCCCTCCTGGCCTGCTGGCGGTCGGTCCCGACGGCGCTCGTTGAGCTGGCAGGCATAGGCTGCTGCGGAGCTGTCGAGGCCGAACGGGAACCGCCGGCGTCGAGCGCGGTACACCCCGTGCGGGAGGAGGCTGGGAGGCGTCGACGGTGCGCGGCTGGGAGGCCTCTGGCCTGGCTCCTGGTCCGTGCGCATGATGAACGCGAAGTCGCTGGGTGGGCGCGAGCGCGCCCTGGAAGTCTCCGGCCGTGTGCCGGGCAGGCTCCTCCTCGGGAACTCCGCGCCGGCCACAGGGAAGTGGGTGTACGCCGCTGGCACTGCCTGTGCCTGGCGACGATGTTGACGACGGCGCCGCTCACGGGGTGGCGACGCGTGGTGGTGTGGGCGACGTGCCACGCTCCTCGCACGGGGTGGCGTGACACGCCCTCCACCCGGGCCCTCCATGGAGAGCAAAGTCGGCTCGTTGCCGTTGTCGGTGGCCAGGAACTCGAGGCTCCCGAACCAGATGACGGCACCGGCAGAGAACGAAGGAGTCGAAGCAGCCATCCAGGAAACAGCGAGAAACCGACTCGACACGCGAACCCCCATATCTGGCGCGCCAACTGTTGGTGTTTCGAACCCGGGGGTATGACACCAACGAGTGAATGTGATCGCGTGCTCTCTTCCTGGATGGTGGTGCAAGATGACACAAGGATTTATCCTGGTTCGGGCAAAGAAGGCCCTACGTCCAGCGGGGGAGGAGGTTCTTGTATTACTTGCACCTAAGTGCTTGTACAGGGGCGAATACAAGCTCGGTGAGCGTGGACCAGAGTCCGGACTTGAGTGTGTGGATGTATACGTGATCTCACCTGTTCGTCCCCCCGGAATGAAGGCCCTGGTGTCTCCTTTTATAGAGCAAGGAGAGGTCAGGGTTACACAAGGGTACGACAGGTGTCGGGGCGTACTGTGCCCAATACGAAGTAGGGTAGGAACCCTGTCTTGTCGAAGACATTGTAGCCGACGTGGGCGTTGCTGTTGAAGCGTCCTTGGGGTGTAGCCTCCATCCCGGGCGCGGACGTGGAGGCGTGGCGAGGTGGAAGCCGTACAGCACCCATCCCGGAACGTACAGGATGCGGCGAGGTCCCTCCGGGTCTTGGGGTACCTGTCCTCCAATAGCGTGAGAGCAGTTAGGGCTCGAGGGGCGCAGTGCCGGCCTCGAGGTAGCGCCTACGGGGGGCTCGAGCCCCTGCAGGTACGGGCAAGTCCCGTGAAAATTGATTGAGCGGCAGGCATCTGTGCCCCGAGACATGGCTTGGACGTGCCACAGGGTAGGGCGTGGGTTAACAGTGCTTCACTGGTGCCTTTTCGCCCATACTTGCGATGAAAACGAGACTTGACTCTGCCCTAGCTCACTGTAGTACACGTTATGTTGCAGAGGACGTGACTGGAGTAGGTGGACGTATTAAATGCGCGGTATGGGGCTGGCATCCGATGTCTGCACCGCTCGAGGGAGGCATAAAGTGTCTCGAGGGATAAGCCGCAGTGTCAGAGAGGCTCGAGGTCCCCGCGCGGGGTCTCGAGGTGTGGTGTTCGGCTGTGGGGGGGGGGCTCGAAGGGTGGTGGAGTGCTTGCCCGAGGTCTGACGCGGAGGGCTCGGGCGAGGCGGAGAACGAGCGTTCGCCCGAGGCCTGGCTTGGAGGGCTCGGGCGAGACGGAAAACGAGCGTTCGTCCGAGGCCTCGCTTGGAGGGCTCGGGTGAGACGGGAAACGAGCGTTCGTCCGAGGCCTCGCTTGGAGGGCTCGGGCGAGACGGGAAACGAGCGTTCGTCCGAGGCCTCGCTTGGAGGGCTCGGGCGAGACGGGAAACGAGCGTTCGTCCGAGGCCTAGCTTGGAGGGCTCGGCTTGGCGGGCCAGCGTTGTAGGCCTCGAGGGGTTGGTTCTTTAGGGGGTTAGACCTAGTTAGGTTTATTATTAATTGGTGTTCTAGGTTTAACCTATTTGTTTGCGTTGATTGGGGGGTACCCCCTTTGCGGACCCCCGACATTATCAAACTGCATCTGCAGATCTGGTTCCATGCTAGCAAGCATCAGACATCCCACTTCAAGATCAACATCACATGTTTTCTTGTAAGCGGTTTTCTCAGCAGTAGGCACATTATCTGCAGGTTCCGCTGGTAATGGGGTGTCTAGAATATCTTTTTTTCTCAGCCCTGAGAACAATTCTCAGGTTGGGGATCCAATCTGCATAGTTTGTTCCATTCAACTTATCTTTCTCAAGTATTGAACGTAAAGTAAATGGTTGAGGTGCAGGTGCCATTTATCTACAACAAAAGTAAATGCAAAATACTAAGACAATGTATCCAAGACAGAGTAAATGATATTAAAAACTTTAATAAAATCTACTCCCACTAAGACCAATATCCCTCTATTGAATCTTAGTGATTCAAGACCCAAACTAACAAGTCTACTAGTGAGCTTTAGCATCACCGCTAGTGAACATGGTAGATCGTTAAGCAACTCTTTGCTAATCATATCACATATGACTCTTGTTGTTGGCTAGCATCTCTATGCGTGCTCAACTCCTTATGCTTCAAGGTCCCTAACCGTTAGGATAACCTTGTTCAAGCAACCAACCCTTCTGCAGTAAGTATCTGATACGAACCTGCCTAGTCAAGGAAAATCAGTGACACCCTAATTATAAATGTCCATGCAGCCCGAGGCACGGAGGCACGACACGAAGCACGGGAAAAAAGCATGACACAAGCACGGCCCGACCTGAATGACCTCGGGCCCGGGCTGGCCCGGCCCGAGGGTGCAGGCCGTGCCTGGGCCTTAGCCAAGGCATGCGGGCTGGCACGGGCATGGCCCGGTATACAACACATGGCCTGGTGCGGCCCGACCTAGTAAAGAAAGGGGACTCCACCAGTCCATCCCATCCCTCCCCTCCGGCCCTCCCCTCCCTCCGCCAGTCCGCCTCCACTCCTTCAGGCTCCAATCCTCCATGCTCGGCTCCAGGCGGCCAGGCGCCGCTCCCTCCCAACTCGCGCCCTCCATGGCGTCCCCCTTCGGCCCCTCCCGCAACCCATCCATGGCGCCGCTCTCTCGCAGCCCCTCCACGACGCTCGAGGACCACAGGCGCTCAAGCTGAGCCGCCGAGGCGAAGGCGAGGACACAGCGGCCGGCGTGACGCGCTCCTCCGCTTCCCTCGCCGAGTCGCCGCCTCGCACTGCACGCGCGCCTTCACTTCCACCTCCGGCACCGCCAGTCCGCCTCCCATGGCCGCCTCGCATGGCGACCGCACCGCCGCCTCCGGTGCCGCCTCCCTGGCCGGATCTACCTCCCCCATGTCCCCACCTCTAGGGCAAGCGCGTAGATGGTCGGATCCGTCTCTTGCAGCGCACGCGGTGGCCACCCCTTCACTCCCTGCACCGGCAGCGAGTTACGGTCGTCTGCTCAACCTCCCGTCGGGCGTCGGCTGCCGTCTCCTACTCAACTCAGCTACTCTTCCCTCCCCCCCTCTCTCTGTGGGCCTCAGGCCGACCCGAGGCGTTGGAGTTGGCCGTGCTTCTCGGGTCAGCCCGACATGAAAATCGGCCTATGGGCCCGTGCCTGGGCCGGCGGCCAGGCCCGTGGGCTAATAAGGCATGGCACGGGAGGCCCACGATGTGAACACAAGGTTGATATGTGCCCTTGTGGTTCCCTTCCTGAGTGATGAGTGATCGATCAACGGGCAACATGTCTCTTGGCTGTGTTGATGTGCAGGTGCGGAGCTCGGAGACAGTGGTCGAAGGTGAGGTGAAGGTCAAGTAGAGATGTGCCGTGCCGACAGACCGGGAGCGATGAAGGGCGGACGTGAGACTTGGACCGACGGACCGGGAGACCTGAGGACCAGCTGTGGTAGCTGGCACGTGGCATTGACAAGCAAGAGCACATGGGGATGTGTGGTGCATCAGCCGAGTCGGGAGAAAGGTGATGGTGTCGTGACACTTGGCGGGAGGCCGAGAAGGAAGGCTAATGCACTATGCTCGGCGTGGAGGATGGACATTCTCCGACATCGGTGCTGGAACTCGGGGTGTGCGAACCACATCCCGTCTACGGCGCGGGTTCGGTAGTTGAGCCTCGAAACGCTACCCTCGACGGTTTCCGAGTTTGGGCCTCAAAACTCGGCGAGGGCAGTTTCCATGTTTGGGCCTCAAAACCTGGGCTCGCGGGTTTCTGAGTTTGGGCCACAAAACTCAGCCAGAGGATAGGTTTCCCGATTTCAGCCTCAAAACCGGGGGCAGGTCCAGGTTTCCCGATTTCGACCTCAAAACCGGCCAGGGGGTCCATAAAAAGGACGGTTGATGCATGGCGGCGTGGAGAAGCTGGCGCGGTGGCGCAGCTATCCACGAGGAAGGCGCGGCGGTCGGTAGGGCGGCACGTGGCGGCATCCTGAGGCTTGCGTCAAGGCGAAGCTAAGGATGAGGAAGGCGCGTGGCCGTCGGATCGTCAATCAGTAGAGTTGGACCGGGATACCCCTAGGGTTGGCCGCTTCGCTCTTGTATCTAGGGGTAGAAGGGGACTATTGTACTTAGGCTATAAATAAGAGAGGCGCCCCTCCTCTCTCTCCCCATCCTAGCAGCCATTTGTTCCTGAGCTCTATCTCTCTAGCCCCCGCTTAGGTTCTAATCATACCTCGCTGCTAGCGATCCACAGAGAGACTCCAATCATACCTATGTGCTTTGGGATTTTCAGGAAGTGAGACCGTAATCTCACGATTGTCTCGTGTGGTAGACACACGGTTGAAATCCCGGATCGATTCGCGTTTTTGTGTTCTTCGTGTTTTTGGTTTTGCCTTCCCGGAGTTTTGCTTGATTCTCCCTCTCCGAGGAACGGTTTTTGATTCCACTTGAACACACTTGTGCTAGATCACGACGCGCATCTTTTCACCAAAGGAATTTGTCTCAAACCTCACGAGCTAGTAGATCGAGTGATTTTTGTGTTGGATCGGTTTTCTTCCCATTCCCCAAATCTCTTCGATTCATCGATTTGGAGTTAGGTTCGAGCCATGATCTCTTAGGAGTGGCTCACTAACATCCTTGTGACCTCTCAGATCAAGTCTTAGCCCTAGAGCTTTTGATTCGGAGGAGATCGGGTTGAATCACCAAAGAACTGTGCAGTTTTCGGGAGCATCGGACGCTGTTGTTCATAGCATCGGATGCTCCAGTGACACGTGTCACTTTCTGTGTTTTTGAGTGAGCATCGGACGCTCCATTGACCATCGGATGCTCCAATGCTGACACATCAGACGTTGAGTGATTACTGTAGCAGCGTCTGATGGTCATGTAGTAAGGTTCTAGAACTGCTCTGTTCACATCGGACGCGTCCGCCACTCCGGCATCGGACGCTGCCAGCGTTCGATGCAGTGATTTGTTCACTGTTTCATCCGCTGTTCATTCGTCCGACTTCGGATTTGGTTTCTAGCTTTTGTGTTGGACTTCTTGGGTTGTGTAGTGCCCTGCTATGCTTCTCAGAAGCATCCACCCTACATCTAGGGTCGTGGACACTAGCAAGCCCGTGTCTTGCTTTTGGGGTGACTATCTGGGACAAGGGCTATCTATTTCTCAAGAAGAAATTTGAGGCTCTCATTCACCCCCCCCCCCTCTGGTCGTCAATTCGGTCCTTCAATTTGTATCAGAGCCGGTTAAGGATCTTCTCTACCTTAATCGGTTTCGGATCCTAAGGGTGACATAGATCGAGGGAACGGCAAGGCTCCCTACTTCGATGGGACGAACTATCCCTATTGGAAGATTCGGATGCGTGCCTATCTTAGCAGCATCAGTTCTTCTGTTTGGGAGATATGCGAGAACGCTGAGTACGAGGTCCTTGCGGCTCATGTGGGTCAGGTCCAGATTGACCAGCACGAGGCTAACTCCAAGGCTCGTAACGCTCTTTTGGCCAACATCTCCCTTCCTGAGTTCGAGCGTGTTTCTGAGCTTCGGACTGCTCGAGAGATCTGGGTGAAGCATTAGAGCTATCACGAGGGGACCGTCCAGGTCAAGACCAGACTCTTTGAGACTTACAAGTAGGAATACGAGAACTTTGTTCAGTTGGAGGGAGAGACGATTGACGCCATGTTCGCTCGTTTCCAAACGATTGTGAACAAGATGCGTGCCAATCGGGCCAACCTACCTTATGATGATCATGAGAGGGCACTCAAGCTTCTATATGCCCTGGATCGAAAGGTATGGGAGGTGAAGGTGTCGACCATCATTGAGTCTTCTTCTTACGACACCCTCACCGTGGACGAGCTATTCAGCAAGCTCACGTCCACCAAAATCGATCACTTGACTCAGGCCAAGCTGAAGAACCCATCTTCTCACTCCATGGCTTTGGTCTCAAGCAAGGGTGGATCGACTCTTTCCGCTGACGTTTCACCACCTCTCTTTGTTTTGTCTTCTTTGCTTTTAGTGACAGAGGAGCAAGTGGAGGCGTTGGACGATGACGACCTTGCCCTCATCATCACCCAGTTCTAATGGTTTCACAACAACCGCTTGAATCGCCGGCATGGTGGCACACGTGAGGGCTGCTACGGATGTGGAGATCCGGATCACTTCGTCACGAACTACCCCAAGCGCGACAAGAGCTTCCCCGGCAAGAGTTGCAACTCCAGGCGCAAGACCAAGCCAGAGAACAAGGCCGGGAAGAAGAGGAAGGGCACCTACCGCTGGGAGGACGTGGAGAAGGCTTTTGTGCCGGTTGGCGTGCCTTCATCGCCTCCACCAGCGACGACGAGAAGAGCTCCGACGGCGACTCCAGCGATGACGGGTCCGAGCACAAGATGGAAGAATGCTTCAACAAACTCTGCTTCTTCAGCAACTCCTCCAAGGGCTTTTGCACCATGGCCTTGGACGAAGTGGACCGCAAACGCCAGGCAAAGGACGGCGACGATGACGACGCCGCCTCTGAGGTATCGACCTCTTCTCTTGTCGATCGTCTTACCGGTGAGTGCGATTCTCTTGTCGACATAGTTCTCGGTCAGGACAAGCAACTCAAGCGTGCTATCCGAGAGCGCAACGAGTTTAAGGCTAAGATGAATGAGGCGCTTAAGGAGCTTGAGTTCGCTAGGTCCGAGGTGAAGGTGACCGATGAGGAGGAGTGTGAGGAGTGCACAATGCACATGACAAACTTCTCCACCATGCAAACCAAGTATGCCTCTTTGATCGAGGTGTATGATGAACTGAAGGGTAGGCTAGACCTGGTGGGAGATTGTCATGAGTGTGCCTCCTTGAAGAAGGAGCTGGAGGAAGTGAAGGTGAGGCCTTCTTTGCTGGGTGCATGCAAGCTTTGTCCTAGCTTGTGAACTAAGTTGGCAGGAGTTAATGCCAAGCTTGTTGAAGCCTTGAAGGCCAGCTCAGTTAGCACCTTGTCCGCTCCTTGCGAGCGATGAGCGGCAATGGAGCTTGAGATTGCGAACTGTCGGCATGACAGGATGCAAACCGAGGAGGAAAACACATACCTTCGGTCCATCCTGAGTTGGGTGTCTTGCAGTGAGCCGCAGTTGGGCATGATGGTCAGTCAGTTCAAGAGGGGAACTGATTGCTCGGGAGTAGGCTTTGCTTCAGGTGGGAAGGGCGCTAGCATCTTTGGCAAGATCGATGAGTTTAGCGGAGTGAACCCTAGTGAGAAGCCATCCGCTATCCCTAAGCTTACCAAGATCACCCCACCTGAGCCTCCCAAGCCTGTCACCAAGGATGGTATCCTTGATGAACCTCCCTAGGCTCCACCTCGCAAGCAAGTGTGGATTCCCAAACCTAACCATTTTAGGAACACACTTGACACCCTTCCTGACGTCTCTAGTGATCCCCTTCTGAGAGGCAAACAGCCAGCTAGAGTGAACAATCCCCGCAACCATAGGAACCAACAACCCAAGAAAGTGGTGAGGTTCGAGTGCGAGTACTGTCACCGTGAGGGTCACCTAGCTAAGTTTTGCTTTCGGAGGAAGAGAGACGCTAGGAAGGAGTTGGAGCTGAACAACCAGGCCAGGCACCACCCTCTCCATGGTGTGCAAGGTCAGGGAGTTTAGAGGCAGGGCGCTAGGCCTGGAGGTGCACCCCCTCAGGCGGCTAGGCCCAGGCAGCTAGACCACGGGGTGGTGGTCGTGCCCATCGTAGTTCCGGTCGTTCTCAATTCGATCGTGAGCCGGGTGTAAGAGGCTTTGCTGCACCGTCTCATAGCGGACCACCTTTTTAGCATGGTGGTGATCGCTTTGCTCAAATGGGACACAGTGGTGAGTTTGGAGGTTTTCCGTTCCATAGCGGACCACCCTTTTAGTTTGGTGGTGATCGCTATCCACCCATGGAACGAGGACAATTTGGTGTTGCTACTAACACTTTTTCTGGGCCTATGACACAACACTGGTATCCTTCTCAGTATACTAACCCCAGTGTTGTGCCATATGCTCACTTCCTGCCTTTCTATTGATGTGGGAACTTCGGCTGGAGAACATGTGGCTCATGGATTCTGGGTGTTTGCGCCACATGACCGGAAAGAAGGAATGGTTCTCCAGCCTAGACCCCATGGTGCACAAGGAGTACATCACTTTTGGGGATAGTGGTAGAGGTAAGGTTGTTTCTCATGGAGCTATTCGGCTCAATGAGAACTTCGTTCTTAAGGATGTTGCTTTGGTTTCTAACTTGCATTTCAATTTGCTTTCTGTTTCGCAACTCCTTGAAGACGATTTTGAAGTGCGCTTTAAGAAGGGTTTGAGTCGTGTTTTGGACTCTCGGGGAGACCTTGTTTGTTGGGTTGTCCCTTTTGGCCGTGTTTTCAGAGCCGATTTTTCTTGTTCTTTCGGCTCTACTAGATGTTTGATGGCTGGTCCTTCTTCTGATTTGTGGAAGTGTCATAGGAGGCTTGGTCACTTGAGCTTCGACTTGCTTGCAAGGCTTAGCTCACTTGGCTTAATCCAAGGATTGCCCAAACTTAAGTTTCAGAAGGACCTTGTTTGCCATCCTTGTCGTCACAGGAAGATGGTTGCTGCTTCTCACCCACCTGTTAATCAGGTGATGACAAAGCGACCTGGCGAGCTTTTACACATGGACACTGTTGGTCCAGCTCGGGTTTGCTCAGCGGGTGGGAAGTGGTACATTCTAGTGATCGTTGACGATTTTTCGAGGTACTCTTGGGTGTTCTTCATGGAGGCTAAGGATGAAGCTTTTTCTTTTGCTCGAGATTTTATTTTGAGGTTGAAAACTGAGTTTCCCCATGATACCATTAGAGCTATTCGTAGCGATAATGGTACTGAGTTTGTTAACTCCTAGTTTGCCTCTTTCTGTTCTTCTCATGGAATCGAGAATCAGTTGTCTTCTCCTTATGTCCCCAAGCAGAACGGTGTTGTTGAGCGCAAGAACCAGACTCTTGTTGAGATGGCCAGGACGATGCTCGATGAGCATAGGACTCCTAGGCGTTTTTGGGCTGAGGCGATCAACACCGCTTGCCATGTTTCAAATCGCATCTTTCCTCGAGCTTTCATGAAGAAGACTTTTTATGAGTTGCGTTTTGGGCGGGTACCCAAGGTGTCTCACTTCCGGGTGTTTGGCTGCAAGTGCTTTATCCTGAAGCAAGGCAATTTAGATAAATTTGAATCTCGCTCTACTGATGGTGTGTTTCTTGGTTATGCTTTACATTCGCATGCTTATCGAGTTCTTAACCTTGAGACTAACCGGATAGTGGAGACCTGCGAGGTCACATTCGACGAGACTATGTCTTGTGCTTCTTCTGCTTTTGATGTTGCAGGGGAACTAGAGCTAGGAGAGACAATCTTTGTGGAGGAGGAGCAGGAAGATGCCGATTGGGGTGATCCCGAGCCAACTCCACTGGCTGCCCCTGTTGACCCTGCGACGACTACTTCAGCTCGAGGACCCAATCCCACTACTTCTTCGTCTTGGGGTCCTCTTGAGCCACCTCTCCAGGGGACACTGACTACACCTGAGGGAGCGACAACATCAGACGAGGGGGAGGCTACTTTAGCGAGGCAGGCGCCCCGAAGCGTTCAGCAAGCACACCCCCGCAGCAGATGATCAGCGGCATCGACCAGCGAGTCATGCGGTTGCGAGCGTATGAGATCTCACACTTTGCTCATTCTGCATTCGTTGCTTCTTTTGAGCCCAAAGATGTTGGACATGCTCTTTCTGATCCTAACTGGGTAAATGCCATGCACGAGGAGTTAGAGAACTTTGAGCGAAACCAAGTTTGGACCCTAGTTCCACCTCCACCAGAATGCCACCCTATAGGTACCAAATGGGTCTTCAAAAACAAACAGGGTGAGGATGGGATGTTAGTGAGGAACAAGGCTAGGCTAGTAGCCCAGGGTTTTTGCCAAAAAGAGGGGATAGATTATGAGGAAATCTTTGCTCCTGTAGCCCATTTAGAAGCCATTAGGATCCTTCTAGCCTTTGCTGCTTCGAAGGGTTTTAAGCTTTACCAAATGGATGTCAAGAGTGCTTTCTTGAACGGGTATATAGAGGAAGAGGTTTTTGTTAGACAACCCCCTGGTTTCGAGGATCCCAAGTTTCTAAACCATGTCTTTAAACTTTCAAAAGCTTTGTATGGTTTGAAACAAGCCTCGAGAGCGTGGTATGAGCGTTTGAAAACCTTTTTGCTCTCTAAGGGTTTCAAAATGGGACGGTTAGATAAGACTCTTTTTCTCCTCAAGCAAGGCAATGACACCCTTTTAGTTCAGGTTTATGTGGATGATATTATCTTTGGTGGCTCCTCTCACACACTTGTTGCCAAGTTTGCAGATACTATGAGCAAGGAGTTTGAGATGAGTATGATGGGTGAGTTGACCTTCTTCCTCGGGTTGGAAATCAAGCAAACCCGAGACATGACGTTCATGCATCAAGGCAAGTACATGAAGGACATCCTGAAGAAGTTCGACATGGGCGAGGCCAAGCCTCTTACGACGCCCATGGCGACGACTACTGCGATGGATGCGGACCAGGACGGAGAGGCAGTTGACCAGAAGGAGTACAGGAGCATGATCGGCTCGCTCCTGTACCTAACGGCGACGAGGCCAGACATATAGTTCTTTGTGTGCCTGTGCGATCACTTTCAGGCGTCCCCTCGGACTTCACACAAGCAAGCGGTCAAGCGCATCATGAGGTACCTCCGATATACTCCTGAGTTCATACTTTGGTACTCTTCTTCTTCGACCCTTTCCCTTTGTGGTTATTCCGATGCGGATTTTGCCGGCTGTCGGCTTGAGCGCAAGTCTACTTCTGGGACTTGTCAGTTTCTTGGCTCTTCATTGGTTTCGTGGTCGTCTTGCAAATAGTCGAACGTAGCACAGTCTACTATGGAAGTCGAGTATGTTGCCGCTGCTTCTTGTGCTTCGCAGCTTTTATGGATGGTTGCTACATTGCGTGATTATGGTTTAGATTTCAGTCAGGTTCCTTTGCTTTGCGACAGCACTTCTGCCATTGGTGTAGCAAAGAACCCCGTTCTTCACTCCAAGACCAAGCACATCGATGTTCGCTTTCAGTTTCTTCGTGATCACTACGAGAAAGGCAACATTGATCTTAGGCATGTAGACACTCATAACCAGGTTGCAGATATTTTCACCAAGCCCTTAGATCTCTCAACTTTTGCTAGGTTCAGAGGTGAGCTTGGTGTGTGTTTTCCCTTTTAGATGGGGGAAGCATTTTGTTTGATGTACCATAGACTGACTTTCTGATCCTTTTGTTTTTGGGTCTTGAGTCTGTTTAGTTTTGTCTTTGCTCCGTTTCTGACTTCCGCATGCATTTCATCATGTATACATCCTGCATTTTTGAGCTTCATATCTATATTCCTTAGAATGTACTTATGCTCTGATTAGCATATGCTTCGATGATATATGATGTTGCTTGTAGCTTAGGCTCTTCTTGATCACTGATACATGTTGTGAGCTAAGCTATTTTTCAGAATGATGAACATGCTTAATGAACTTTGTAAGGAAAATGGACCCCGGACCATTTAACTTCGGATTTTGGTGTTTGATGAACAACATAACCAAATTGGACTAATGTGTTTGCGAGTGTTTGTTTTGTAGTCCAATAGGGTGCAAATGTGACTTGGACTAAGGCGACGTGGTGATCCGATGATCAACACCTCAAGCAAGACATTTGAAGCTCAATAGAAGACTCTCAAGATCAAGCAAAGTCCAAGGCACAAGAACGGAACCAAGACGGCGCAAGAAACCGCGAAGAAACGAAGAAGAAGAAGTGACCGGACGCTGCTTCGCAGTGACCGGACGCTGGCCTGGATGCGTCCGGTCAGTTCACCCAGCCAACAGCGCCACGTCAAAAGCGACCGGACGCTACGCCAGTTGGACCGGACGCGACGATGCGACTGTTCATCAGCGTGGCGGCGTGACCAGACGCTACGACGTCGACCGGACGCTGGAGCTCAGCAGAGTCCGATCAAACTCAGAGAGGTTCCAGAGGCACGAAAACGCGATCGGACGCGTCCGATCGTCTGCGACCGGACTCATACCAGAGTCCGATCAGTGCCTGTGCAGGCTGGCAACTAGCCGTTGGAAAGACCGGACGCGTCCGGTCAGGACGTGGAGTGCGTCCGGTCGATGCCTGACAAGTGCATCCCTTTGCCCAACGGCTCTATTTGGTTGGGGCTCTATAAATACCCCCATGGCCGGCCAAAACAATAGGGTTGGAGCTCAAGGAAGTGTAACAAGTGTATAGACACATATTTAGTTGCTCTAGCCACCAAAGTGCTTAAGTGATATACTAGGTGATTAGTGTAGGTGCTTTGCGAAGTGCTTAAGCTAGTTAGACCACCGCTTTGCGCTTGCTCTAGGTGTTAGGCCTAGTGTTTAGTGAGGTTGAAAACCTCTTGTCTACCGGTGCTTGCGCGCACCGTGGTTGTACATCGGCGGGGCTTGTAGTCTTGCGAGATCACACCAACCGAGTTTGTGGTGTGGCCGCCTCCGTGTACCGAAGGGAACAAGGCCCGCGGTGCTTCGGCCGGAAACTTGATAGTGAAGACGGCGGAGAGCATCCGGGAGAGGCTTTGCCACGAGTGGCTTAACCGGAGACCCACTTGCGCGTGGGGAAGGCCCGGAGCTATCCACGGAGTTATCCGACCGGGAGCTTGGCCCTTGCGAGGGATTCCTTGCGAGGGGCTCCAACGAGGACTAGGGGGAAGCTTGCGCGCTTCTCGATACCTCGGTAAAAATATCGGAGTCGCCGACGGGAGTTTGTATCTCTACCACACTCTTTAGCTTCCGCATTTACATTGCTACCTTGTTCATATGCTTTACCTTTCCTAGCTTACTTGCTAGTTGATAGGTTTGGAAACTAGGTAGCATAACTCCTTTTGCGGTAGAGATAGCAAACACACGTAGCAAAACCTTAGTTGCACAATAGATAGTTTACTTTCTTACATAGGTTTTGACTAGGTGGAAATTAGAGGCCATAGTTTAGAGTAGAAGTTTTAAGTTGCCTAATTCACCCCCCCCCCCCTCTTAGGTGTCACGGTCCTTTCAATTGGTATCAGAGCCGGTTGGCTCTCTTGTGGACTCTTGGCTTAATCGCCTTTGAGCCGACGCCCCTAAGAGAGGTTGGGATGGATACCTCTAGGCCTCCACACTTTGACGGCATTAACTTCCCCTACTATAGTGCTAGGATGGCTTGCTTTTTAGAAGCCGTTGATCTAGGTGTTTGGAGAGTCACCCGCGACGGGATGAAACCCATTAAGAATCCCGAGAAGCCTACCGCGGGTGATGAAAAAGAAATTCATCTTAATGCTAGAGCTAAGAATTGCTTGTTTGAATCTATTAGCATGGATGTCTTTAACCAAGTTTTTACTTTGCAAACATCTCATGAAATTTGGTTAAAGCTACATGAGCTCCATGATGGTACAAGTAATGTACGTGAGCAAAAACATCACCTAACAAAAACAAGCTATGATTCCTTTAAAATGAATGATAATGAGCTTGTTCGTGATATGTATTCTCGTTTGAATCTAATTATCAATGAGCTCCATTCTATAGGAATTACAAAGCTAGGTGATGCGGATATTGTGAGGAAGATCATCTCCGTTCTTCCAAAGAACAAGTATGCAACCATCATCACCATCCTCCACAACATGGAAGACTTGAGCACCATGACCCCGGCCATTGTCATTGGCAAATTGGTGGCATTTGAGATGTCACGCAAGATGGGTCAAGAAGAAGCCACTTCATCAAGCAAAGACATCGCTCTCACATGTGAGCACAAAAAGATGAAGGGCAAAAAGCAAGTTGAGACAAGCTCAAGTTCCTCAAGTGAAGAAGAGGATGATGAAGATGAAGAATCAAGTGATGATGATCGAGCCTCCACCTCATCCGACTCCTCCTTAGATGAAGAAGAAACAATCAAGCTCATGAAGGGAGTCAAGAGGATGATCCGCAAGCTCAATGTCAAGGGTGTGCCCATCACTATAGAAGATTGCCTCTTCACCAATCAAAGAAGAGAGCAAAGAAAAAAGGGATGCTATAGATGTGGCAAGAAAGGGCACTTTATGGAAGATTGTCCAAAACAAAAGCCCACACCCAACGACAAGAAAAAGAAGGGATGCAAGGCCAAAGCTCTCACCACCATCAAGACATGGGATGACTCATCAAGTGATAATGAAGCCCGTCACAAGAGACATGGCCGCAAGCACTCATCATCAAACTCCTCACGTATGTGCCTTATGGCACGAGGTAACACAAGCCCTATCTCTAGTGATAGTGATAGAGATAGTGATAGTGATGATGAGCTACCTTCTTATAATCAACTTGTGCAAGATAATCTTAAATATGCTAAAGCTTGTACTAGTCAACAAAAGAAAATTAATATCTTAAAAGAAAAATTAGATAGTTCTCAACAAGCTTATAATGTCATGCTTGATCAATATGAAACCTTTTCAAACTTAAATGTTGAGCTATCTAATAAAATTGAGAAACTTGAGGCTAGTATAAGCACATATGATAGCACAAGTAGTGATGAGCAACTTGCTAAGAAAAATGAAAAACTAAAAGCAAAGTTAGCTAGCACACAAGATGCTTACAAAAGCTTGCTTGCTAAAATGGAAATTATGTGCAAGCATTGTGATGAGCTAACTAACAAAGTTGCTAATCTTGAAACCATCAGAGCAAACCCCACTAAGGCACCTAAAATTGAAAAATCAATCTTTGATATGCCTAAAAAGGATGCCTCTACTTCTTGCATTGATTTACTTGATTTAGACTCACCCATGTGCAAACAAGCTTGTGTTGAGAATGTCATTGTAGAAACATGTACACAAGAAGTTGCAATGGAGAATGAGCTACTAAAGCAAGAAGTGGCTTGCCTCACCAAGGACTTGATCCAAGCAAAAGGCAAGGGGAAGCAAACCCGAACTCATCAAGATAACACCGTCAAGGGAGTGAAGAAGCTTGATGTGGAGCAAACCGTGGTTTGTTACCTTTGCCACAAGGAAGGCCACAAGTCCTATGAGTGCAAGGTGAAGCATGGGGGAGAAAAGAAGAAAGAGAAAAACAAAAAGCAAACAAGCAAGCTCTCCAACACCTACACCAACAAGGTGAACAAGAAGGCCTCCACACCCTATCTTTTGAAGAAGAAAAAGAATGACAAGGTGGTGGCCATCAAGGTAAACAAGCAAGCTAACAATGGGGCCAAACGCATTTGGGTGCCTAAGGATATTATCTCAACCATGAAGAGCACCAAAAAGGTTTGGGTCCCGAAAGAGAAGTGAGTTGCCAATTTGGCAACGGGGAATTTGGAGACTTGGCAAAGGTTGGGTGCATATCATGGGGTGCATCACATTTGATCTTGTCATTGCCAAGTATGTTAGTGGGTACTATGGACCCAAGTTCCCCCTCCCATGTTAGGTAACTAGATTTAAATTTTTGCAATTACTTTCATTTGATATAATGTCTTGCAATTATTTTTAGCATCTAGTTCCTTCTTTGCCTATGTTTGCATTAGTATATTCATATCTTTTGTCATGCAAATTAGGCTTTATCATATGGTAGTTTTGCTCGGTTTCTCTCACATTCTTAGAGCAATTCTACATGGTCTTAATTGGTTGGAAGCACGGCACATAGCTTCTTTTACTTTGTTTATCTTATATGTGCCAAAGACCAAATTTTAGATAAACTACCCCAATTACCATCTTCAATTGATGTCACATTCTTGTAATATCAATATGGAAAATGGTAGTTTGACCTTACCAGTCAATGTGCATATCTCCCACAAGTATTCCAACTTGTATGCACACTTTTAGGGGGAGTTTACTCTACAATTTGGAAACTTTGAGACTAACACTACTTTCAAGTCTATCATGTGTGTAGTAGTCTCATTGCAAGAAAAATGGAGTTCCCGGAGACAAACATCATATGTGCTGAGAATTCATTTGGTATCTACATATGGTATTCCTAACCGATAACCTTATGTTGATTTTACTTTGATACTCTTATATGCTCTCTCCATACATTATATAGTTTAAACTCCTTTATGCTTTATTTTGTCGGTTATGTGTATGCATATACTTAGGGGGAGTTTAGCCTATATAATGTTTCCTCTCTAGAGCTTTAATGTCTTCCTTTTCGGTGTTTGATTCCAAAGGGGGAGAATGTGTAGGGACCAAAATCAAGCCCAAACTAAAACAAACAAAATAACCAAAATCATCAAATTTTCAAAAAATCTATGGTTATTTTCATGGGAATGGTTCAAAAAGGGAGGAAGTGATTTATGGAGTTAGGGGGAGTCTTAATCCATAAAGTCACAAAGAGGAACTCTATGGCAAGGACAAGATATGCTAGAAGAAATGTATTTCTATTTGGTCTTGCCTTTGCATTGCATCCTAGCAAGTAGATTGCATTTTAAACTTTGTATCTTTTATTTGCTTGTTTTGGTCGTGTTGTCATCAATCACCAAAAAGGGGGAGATTGTAAGGAAAATGGACCCCGGACCATTTAACTTCGGATTTTGGTGTTTGATGAACAACATAACCAAATTGGACTAATGTGTTTGCGAGTGTTTGTTTTGTAGTCCAATAGGGTGCAAATGTGACTTGGACTAAGGCGACGTGGTGATCCGATGATCAACACCTCAAGCAAGACATTTGAAGCTCAATAGAAGACTCTCAAGATCAAGCAAAGTCCAAGGCACAAGAACGGAACCAAGACGGCGCAAGAAACCGCGAAGAAACGAAGAAGAAGGAGTGACCGGACGCTGCTTCGCAGTGACCGGACACTGGCCTGGATGCGTCCGGTCAGTTCACCCAGCCAACAGCGCCACGTCAAAAGCGACCGGACGCTACGCCAGTTGGACCGGACGCGATGATGCGACTGTTCATCAGCGTGGCGGCGTGACCGGACGCTACGACATCGACCGGGCGCTGGAGCTCAGCAGAGTCCGATCAAACTCAGAGAGGTTCCAGAGGCACGAAAACGCGATCGGACGCGTCCGATCGTCTGCAACCGGACTCATACCAGAGTCCGATCAGTGCCTGTGCAGGCTGGCAACTAGCCATTGGAAAGACCGGACGCGTCCGGTCAGGACGTGGAGTGCGTCCGGTCGATGCCTGACAAGTGCATCCCTTTGCCCAACGGCTCTATTTGGTTGGGGCTCTATAAATACCCCCATGGCCGGCCAAAACAATAGGGTTGGAGCTCAAGGAAGTGTACCAAGTGTATAGACACATATTTAGTTGCTCTAGCCACCAAAGTGCTTAAGTGATATACTAGGTGATTAGTGTAGGTGCTTTGCGAAGTGCTTAAGCTAGTTAGACCACCGCTTTGCGCTTGCTCTAGGTGTTAGGCCTAGTGTTTAGTGAGGTTGAAAACCTCTTGTCTACCGGTGCTTGCGCGCACCGTGGTTGTACATCGGCGGGGCTTGTAGTCTTGCGAGATCACACCAACCGAGTTTGTGGTGTGGCCGCCTCCGTGTACCGAAGGGAACAAGGCCCGCGGCGCTTCAGCCGGAAACTTGATAGTGAAGACGGCGGAGAGCATCCGGGAGAGGCTTTGCCACGAGTGGCTTAACCGAAGACCCACTTGCGCGTGGGGAAGGCCCGGAGCTATCCACGGAGTTATCCGACCGGGAGCTTGGCCCTTGCGAGGGATTCCTTGCGAGGGGCTCCAACGAGAACTAGGGGGAAGCTTGCGCGCTTCTCGATACCTCGGTAAAAATACCAGAGTCGCCGACGGGAGTTTGTATCTCTACCACAGTCTTTAGCTTCCGCATTTACATTGCTACCTTGTTCATATGCTTTACCTTTCCTAGCTTACTTGCTAGTTGATAGGTTTGGAAACTAGGTAGCATAACTCCTTTTGCGGTAGAGATAGCAAACACACGTAGCAAAACCTTAGTTGCACAATAGATAGTTTACTTTCTTACATAGGTTTTGACTAGGTGGAAATTAGAGGCCATAGTTTAGAGTAGAAGTTTTAAGTTGCCTAATTCACCCCCCCCCCCTCTTAGGCGTCACGGTCCTTTCAAACTTAAAATTGATACATGTTCACCATTGAGATTGGCAACTAGCATGTGTAGGATGTGTTGAGGTCACTTGAGCTATTTCATATATGCTAGGTTGCTATGTCTCTAGTTCTGAGTCTTTCACTTGCTTGGATTGGTCATATTCTGCTTAAAATGAGCCAAGTTTTAGTGATTTGAAAAGATCGAGATGGGATTGCTTTGTCAGCACATCACAATATCGAGACTATTTCTCATTGCACATTGAGTTAAACTTGAGCCGTGTAGTGTAAGACCGAAACCGATGCTTCAAGCTTCTGATTGCTTCTGCATAGGCTTAGCTCGGTTGAAAAGTTAGGCAATGAAAAGCTTTCAACCTCTCGCAATCACATGCTGAATTTGAACATGTGTAATAACCGCTGCAAATTTCTCCGATAAAATCTGAAAACACAAGTCTATGTTTCATTCTATGGCATGATGATTGAACTTTGCTAGGGGTAGTTCACCTTGTATACATGTTTAGCACTTGTCTGGCTTCTTGTCTATACATGTTCAGTGTTATTTTGATTATGAAATCCCTTTCTGAATGGCTTAAAACTGCTCACTTGGCTTGTGAATTCACATTTCGTATTTGGTGATCAGTTTGAGCCTTCGCTAGCATTTTTGTTTGATGCTTAGTAGTCGGATCAGCACTCTTTAGAGCATTCTTTCACTCTATCGATTATATACCTGAAGCTGCTAACATGCATTTTTAACTCATATGCATTTGCTTGACTCTGATAGGTATGGCCTAGCTCCGTTATCTCTTGATTGAGCTCTTTTCCCTTCTCTTTTGATAGCAAATTGCCCCAAGGGGGAGAATTTTTCCAAGGGGGAGATCTTCAAATTTTTATGATGTGGTGACAATTTGCAATTTCTGTACTTCACATGTTGAGGGGGAGTTCATGTAGTGAGGGGGGGCTTTTCTGTTTTGCTCCGAGTCCGTGTTCTTTTGGTATCGATCTTTCAGCTAGTTGTGTCGAGCCTCTGTGCCTCTGTCTTGAGGGACTAGCTGTTTTCACCATTTTGTTTTGATGATTCTTGATTGGTATCGAGGTTACTGCTAGTTGTGTCGAGCCTTTGTGCCTCTATCTTGAGGGACTAGCAGTAATTGCCTCTTATGCAGTCTTCATTTGGTATCGAGCTTTCAGCTAGTGGTGTTGAGCCCTTTCTGCCTCTTCTTGAGGACTAGCTTGATTCTGACTTGGTTGCCCATGTCTTTGGGAACCAAGTCTTGTGCTCCGATTTTTGATCGAGTTTTACTCCTTGATGAGTTGTTGTTCTAATCTTTTGCTTGGTTGTGTCGAACCGTTGCCCATGTCTTTGGGGACCAAACTTTGCTTATCTCGATTTGTTCTTCTAAGGCCTTTATCTTGGCTTTTGGACATCTTGAGTGAGTTTTCTCCTTCTATCTACTTTTGTTTTTGTTTTCTTTTTTATTACGGTTACTATGAGTTGACGATGAACTCATCAAGGGGGAGATTGCGAACACAAGGTTGATATGTGCCCTTGTGGTTCCGTTCCTGAGTGATGAGTGATCGATCAACGGGCAACATGTCTCTTGGCTGTGTTGATGTGCAGGTGCGGAGCTCGGAGACAGTGGTCGAAGGTGAGGTGAAGGTCAAGTAGAGACGTGTCGTGCCGACGGACCGGGAGCGGTGAAGGGCGGACGTGAGGCTTGGACCGACGGACCGGGAGACTTGAGGACCAGCTGTGGCAGCTGGCACGTGGCATTGACAAGCAAGAGCACATGGGGATGTGCGGTGCATCGGCCGAGTCAGGAGAAAGGTGATGGCATCGTGACACTTGGCGGGAGGCCGAGAAGGAAGGCGAATGCACTATGCCCGGCGTGGAGGCTGGACATGCTTCGGCATCGGTGCTGGAACTCGGGGTGTGCGAACCACATCCCGTCTATGGCACGGTTCGGTAGTTGAGCCTCAAAAAGCTACCCTCGATGGTTTCCGAGTTTGGGCCTCAAAACTCAAGGTGGCCGGTTTCCGAGTTTGGGCCTCAAAACTCAGCGAGGATGGTTTCTAGGTTTGGGCCTCAAAACCTGGGCTCGCGGGTTTCTGAGTTTGGGCCACAAAACTCAGCCGGAGGACAGGTTTCCCGATTTCAGCCTCAAAACCGGGGGCGGGTCTAGGTTTCCCGGTTTCGACCTCAAAACCGGCCGGGGGGGTCCATAAAAAGGACGGTCGATGTGTGGCGGCGTGGAGAGGCTGGCGCGGTGGCGCAGCTATCCACGAGGAAGGCGCGGCGGTCGGCAGGGCGGCACGTGGCGGCATCCTGAGGCTTGCGTCGAGGCGAAGCTAAGGATGAGGAAGGCGCGTGGCCGTCGGATCGTCAATCAGCAGAGTTGGACCGAGATACCCCTAGGGTTGGCCGCTTCGCTCTTGTATCTAGGGGTAGAAGGGGACTATTGTACTTAGGCTATAAATAAGAGAGGCGCCTCTCCTCTCTCCCCATCCTGGCAGCCATTTGTTCCTGAGCTCTCTCTCTCTCTCTCTCTAGCCCCCGCTTAGGTTCTAATCATACCTCGCTGCTAGCGATCCACAGAGAGACTCCAATCATACCTCTATGCTTTGGGATTTTCAGGAAGTGAGACCGTAATCTCACGATTGTCTCATGTGGTAGACACACAGTTGAAATCCCAGATCGATTCGCGTTTTTGTGTTCTTCATGTTTTGGTTTTGCCTTCCCGGAGTTTTGCTCGATTCTCCCTCTCCGAGGAACGGTTTTCGATTCCACTTGAACACACTTGTGCTAGATCGTGAGGCGCATCTTTTCACCAAAGGAATTTGTCTCAAACCTCACGAGCTAGTAGATCGAGTGATTTTTGTGTTGGATCAGTTTTTTTCCTATTCCCCCAAATCTCTTCGATTCACCGATTTGGAGTTAGGTTCGAGCCATGATCTCTTAGGAGTAGCTCACTAACATCCTTGTGACCTCTCAGATCGAGTCTTAGCCCTAGAGCTTTTGATTCAGAGGAGATCGGGATGAATCACCGAAGAACTGTGCAGTTTTCGGGAGCATCGGACGCTGCTGTTCATAGCATCGGACGCTCCGGTGACACGTGTCACTTTCTGTGTTTTTGAGTGAGCATTGGACGCTCCATTGACCATCGAACGCTCTGACGCTGACACATCGGACGCTGAGTGATTACTGTAGCAGCGTCCGATGGTCATGCAGTAAGGTTCCAGAACTGCTCTGTTCACATCGGACGCGTCCTTCACTCAGGCATCGGCCAGCGTCTGATGGAGTGATTTGTTCACTATTTCATCCGCAGTTCGTTCGTCCGACTTTGGATTTGGTTTCCGGCTTTTGCGTTGGACTTATTGGGTTGTGTAGTGCCCCGATGTGCTTCTTAGAAGCATCCACCCTACATCTAGGGTCGTGGACACTAGCAAGCCCGTGTCTTGCTTTTGGGGTGACTGTCTGGGACAAGGGCTATCTATTTCTCGAGAAGAAATTTGAGGCTCCCATTCACCCCCCCTCTGGTCGCCAATTCGGTCCTTCACACGGGCCATGCAAGCCCAGCACGGTGCGGGTCGTGCCTACCTCGGGCCCAGGCCGGGGCGGGCTGGGCCAGCCCGGTCGCCATCTATAACTCTAATTTCATAGGCACGCCACCGATTGTACACGACATATGACAGTGCAAGGTTTGAGTAAGCATATGATTTGAACATTACTGTGGGATCGTTCTACACTTTCACTACCGCATGTAGACAATAAACATGAATCACACGTGAAAGTAGAACATAATAAGAGAATAACATCAATACAGATATGACTTGGTATAGCCCAGTGTCCCTTTGGAGATCTCATCTCCGCCAATCTATTCACCATGATGATCTCCATCTACATGGTACATGTACATCATCCTCCAGCGATGAATCCACCAAGACTAGCTACAACTAGCGTAATTAATAAAGTAATTACATAGTCGCGAGTAGGATCATCACAATTTGGCACGCATGCCATTACATCAAATTGATGACAATATCTATGTGGCTCCTGCCATATTGTCATATTACATGACGTGCAAGCCATGAATCAATTACATGCATGCATCACATACACATAAGGGCTATACCAGTCATCAATTCCTGCAAAACAGAGTTATCCGTTTCCGACGTCTAATCTTGAATCGCAGAAAACATAATTTTCCTAGCCTTTTCGCAAATCTAAATTCGACAAAACTGGCTAAAGCGGGTGAAAATCGGATGTAAAATTTTTTATAGATCGATTTTTATTTAAAGTTTGTCTCAATCTGAGGTCGTATGCAAAAGTTACGGCCGTTTTACCGAACAACGCTCCTTTGGTAGATTTCATCATGCCGCCGCACATCTCATGCACCCGGCTCTTGACCTAGATTCGATTCGATCAATCTGATTGATCTCCATCTTGCCATGATTGGATTTACACATATCACTTAACTCCGAAGGCAGAATTCCGACCGGTAGGAGTAGATCGTTACATGACCATCATGGCAAGATCACGAATCAAGATCAGAAACTGGTCTACAACCGTGCATATCTCTATATGCACACAACCGAATCTATAACGAGGCAGTAATGACTCTGATACCACTGTAGGGTTACGAGGAAGCTACACTAGCCGAACACAAAAATTTTCGATCCCATAAACCAGGAGCTACTGCTAGTTATAGATCACGGGATTACCACTAGACGCGCAGATGCAGCGGAAAACGTCTCGGTGTAGACGTGCGCGTCGCAGCGGTGCCGTGCAGTTGCTCAAGTCCGTCCTTCACGTCTCCACGTGCGGTTTGTCCTTGTGCTCCAGATGCAGCACCTCCGAGGTATCCACACGTACAGGGAGGAAGCGTCACGCCTCTAGACTGCTAGGTCTACGAGGAGCAATAGACGCGGGCATGGGGTGGGCGATGGCTAGCCAAACTTGCGTGAGTTACCCTAGCCCTTGCGCCCACCCTCATTATATAGGCGTTCCTAATGAGCTCGTGAGTCAGAGGCCCATTAGTACCCCTGAGCCTGGTCTAATACGGATCCAATTTGAATTAGGCTTCCAGCCCCTTAAGCGTGCGACCCTATGGGTTCGCGCACACATAGACACGGCTCGAGTACTCCTACTCACCCGATAGTTGACAGTGGCCTCTAGCAAGACGTGTCAACTCCTATGTACGCGTAAAGATCATATCAGACGAACCACCACGATCACATACACGTAATTCCCTTGCCACACAATATTTGGTCCAACTCATAGGTTAACACTTAACCTAAGCACGACCATGCATTTTATGATCCAATCATTTGAGTGGTCCAGTGATATCTCTCTCGCATAGAGAGGGGCAAATCCCATCTTGATCGTCTATGTCTCACAGCATATTTCCTGACAAACCCGAAGACTATCTTTATGACTACCCTGTTACGAAGTAGCGTTTGACAGTCCCTAAGTAAGTCAATTCAAAACTTGAGTACATACCACAATCTCAGGTCGAAGGACATAACGTATATGATGTGTAAAGAGATAATAAGAACATCTCATATTGGGTCAGTCCAGCCCCATGTTATATATGTGCCCACATTATTATTTTGACATCTCCATGTTTATGACTTGTGAAACATAGTCATCAACTAATACATGTGTTGATCTAATATTCATGTGTGTCCTCACATGAACTCTGATCAGGGACAACTATCGAATAACCAAACAAGTAAAAGAGTTTCACAGACAATTCACATAATCACCAATCAATACAAGTTGTCTTTAATGGATATTCAATGAACATATATTAAATCATGGATACAATAGAAACATCATCATCTCTATGATTACCTCTAGGGCCTATTCTCAACAGGAGGTGCCTTAGGGGAGTGGAGGACCTCTTCTCCTCCTTTGGAAAGTCCAAACCGACCTCAAACCGCCTTCAAGATGCGCTGCACCTGGATGGAAACCACGTGCACCACCTTTGCAAAGGCGGTGGGAGTCTCCCTGCCAGAATTGGCTGGAAAGTGGAAACCTCCTTGCCCATGGTGCGGGCGCACCAGGGGTGCGGCAGCACCCTCAATCAGCCCAAATCGGCCCATCTTTGGTGGGTTGCTTCTTTTAGGCCTCTAGATGGGTCCTCCAAAGTTTGGGCTCATTTGGAGTTGGTTTGATTTAGGTCTTGGCCTTTTTATCCTCCCGATAGGACCCTAATTTTCCTGGTATTGGGCCTATTCCCCCTTGGGCTCATATCGGGTATATTTACATGCCATATGGTGTATGCGTTCGAGCCCATTTGTAGTCGTTTACACGAATGCCCTCCTACAATTGACCAAACACCAAAACTTGTGGAAATAGTTAGTTGTAAGCCCTATTCTATGTTTGATGTTGGTTTTATGCGAGTCTTGACGGATATAAAGTATGAGTTTAGGACCGCCTGTAAGGAAAATGGACCTCAACCCATTTAACTTTGGATTTTGTTGTTTGATGATCAACATAACCAAATTGGACTAATGTGTTTGCATGTGTTTGTTTTGTAGTCCAATTGGATGCACATGTGACTTGGACGAAGGCAATATGGTTATCAAATGATCAACACCTCAAGCAAGGCCCTACAAGATGTATTGAAGGATTACAATGATCAAGCAAAGTCCAAGACACAAGAAACAGAGGCCCGGACGCAAACAAAGTTGAGCCACTCAAGCTGAGACAAGAGCCGATTGAATTGGAACTGTCTCATGATTTTGGATTTGCTCAAATTGACATGGCATTAGCATAAAGTTATATAGCATTTCATTAGCTTTCTGAAAAGTCCAAGATCATCGAAATCAGAGTTTGGAGCTAAAAGTTATGCCCAAAATACGAAAGTCTGAGGGGCATAGGACGCGAGTCCGATGCAAGCAAAGGACAGTCCGATGCATAGGACGGTCCGATGCCAGAGTCTGATGCAGAGTTTGATGCTCACTAAAATCAGCCCATAATGAATAGTGTTATGGTAGAGTCCGATGCCAGAGTCCGATGCCTCTCTGTAGAGTCTGATGCCCCCGAAATACAGGTCTAACGGTTGGTTTTCCAACGGCTATTCAACATATAGGCATAGGACGGTCCGATGTCGACCATAGGACGGTCCGATGCTCTACAGAAAGCTGTTTTCAGCCTCTCAACGGCTCTATTTGATTGGGGGCCTATATATACCACCTCTAATCGGCCAAAAGAGGTGTGGGAGAGTGAGGAAACATACCAAGAGTGTTGCTACACCATATTAGTGCCTCCATATGCATAGTGCTTAGTGATTTACATGGTGATTAGTGTAGGTGCTTTGCGAAGTGCTTAGGCTAGTTAGACCACCGCTCATGCGCTTGCTCTAGGTTTACGCCTAGTGTTTAGTGAGGTTTGCATACCTCTTGCTACTCGGTGCTTACGCGCACCATTGTTGTACATCGGAGGGGCTTGTAGTCTTGCGAGACCACACCAACCGCGTTTGTGGTGTGGCCGCCACCGTGTACCGAAGGGAACAAGGCCCGCGGTGGTTCGGCCGGAAGCTTGATAGTGGAGACGACGGGGAGCATCCGGGAGAGGCTTTGCCACGAGTAGCTTAACCGGAGACCCACTTGCGCGTGGGGAAGGACCGAAGCTATCCATGGAGTTACCCGACCGGGAGCTTGGACCTTGCGAGGGATTCCTTGCGAGGGGCTCCAACGAGGACTAGGGGGAAGCTTGCATGCTTCTCAATACTTCGGTAAAAATACCGGAGTCGTCGACGGGAGTTTGCATCTCTACCTTGCTCTTTAGCTTCCGCATTTACTTTGCTACCTTAATTATGTCTTTACCTTTCCTAGCTTAGTTGTTAGGCTAGTTGATAGGATTGGAACATAGGTCGCATAACTCTTTTGCGGTAGAGATAGCAACACACCTAGCAAAACCATAGTTCCACTTTTATCTAGTTTTCTATCTTGCATAGATTTTGACTAGGTGGTAACTAGAGGCCATAGTAAGAGTAAAGTTTTTAGTTGCCTAATTCACCCCCCCCCCCTCTTAGGCGTCATGGTCCTTTCAATTGGTATCAAAGCCGGTTGGCTCATTTTTGGACCCTTGGCTTCACCGCCGTTGAGCCGACGCTATTGAGAGTGGTTGGGATGGATACCTCTAGGCCTCCGCACTTTGACGGCACAAACTTTCCCTACTATAGTGCTAGAATGGCTTGCTACCTAGAAGCAGATGATCTAGGTGTTTGGAGAGTCACCCGCGATAGGATGAAACCCCTTAAGAATCCTGAGAAACCTACCGCGGGTGATGAAAAAGAGCTTCATTTTAATGCCAGAGCTAAAAATTGCTTGTTTGAATCTTTTAGCATGGATGTGTTTAACCAAGTTTTTATTTTACAAACATCTCATGAAATTTGGCTAAAACTCCATGAGCTCCATGATGGTACAAGTAATGTTAGAGAGCAAAAACATCATCTAGCTAAATCATGTTATGATTCCTCTAAATGAATGAAAATGAGCTTGTTCGTGATATGTACTCTCGTTTGAATCTAATTATCAATGAGCTCAATTCTATAGGAATTACAAAGCTAGGTGATGCGGACATTGTGAGGAAGATCATCTCCATACTTCCAAAGAACAAGTATGCAACCATCATCACCATCCTCCACAACATGGAAGACTTGAGCACCATGACCCCGACCATTATCATTGGCAAGTTGGTGGCATTTGAGATGTCACGCAAGATGGGTCATGAAGAAGCCACTTCATCAAACAAAGACATAGCTCTCACATGTGATGAGCACAAAAAGATGAAGGGCAAGAAGCAAATTGAGACATGCTCAAGCTCAAGCTCCTCAAGTGAAGATGAGGAAGAAGAAGGGGATGATGATGATGAATCAAGTGATGATGATCGAGCCTCCACCTCATCCAACTCCTCCTTAGATGAAGAAGAAACAGTCAAGCTAGTGCAAGGAGTGAAGAGGATGATCCGCAAGCTCAATGTCAAGGGTGTGCCCATCACAATTGAAGATTGCCTCTTCACTAATCAAAGAAGAGAACAAAGAAAAAAGGGATGCTATAGATGTGGCAAGAGACGACACTTTGTGGAGGATTGTCCAAAACAAAAGCTCACGCCCAAGGACAAGAAAAAGAAGGGATGCAAGGCCAAGGCCCTCACCACCATCAAGACATAGGAAGACTCATTAAGTGATGATGAAGCCCAACACAAGAGGCGCGGTGACAAGCACTCATCATCGAGCTCCTCACGTGTGTGCCTTATGGCACGAGGTAACACAAACTCTATCTCGAGTGATAGTGATAGTGATGATGAGCTACCTTCTTACAATCAACTTGTGCAAGATAATCTCAACTATGCTAAGGCTTGCACTAGCCAACAAAAGAAAATAAATGCCTTAAAAGAAAAATTAGATAGTTCTCAACAAGCTTATAATGCTATGCTTGATCAATATGAAACCTTTTCAAACTTGAATGTTGAGCTATCTAAAAAAATTGAGAAACTTGAGGCTAGTGCAAACACAAGTAATAGCACAAGTAATGATGAGCAACTTGTTAAGAAAAATGAAAAACTAAAATCAAAGTTAGCTAGCACACAAGATGCCTACAAAAGTTTGCTTGCTAAAATGGAAATCATGTGCAAACATTGTGATGAGCTAACTAAAAAAGTTGCCAATCTTGAAACCATTGGAGCGAACCCCACCGAGGCACCTAAAATTAAAAAATCAATCTTTTATATGCCTAAAAAGGATGCCTCTACTGCTTGCTTTGATTTACTTGATTTAGACTCACCCATGTGCAAACAAGCTTGTGTTGAGAATGTCATTGTAGAAACATGTACACAAGAAGTTGTAATGGAGAATGAGCTACTAAAGCAAGAAGTGGCTCGCCTCACCAAGGACTTGACTCAAGCAAAAGGCAAGACAAAGCAAACCCGAACTCATCAAGATAACACCGTCAAGGGAGTGAAGAAGCTTGATGAGGAGCAAACTGTGGTTTTGTTATGTTTGCCACAAGGAAGGCCACAAGTCCTATGAGTGCAAGGTGAAGCATGGGGGAGAAAAGAAGAAAGAGAAAAACGAAAAGCAAACAAGCAAGCTCTCCAACACCTACACCAACAAGGTGAACAAAAAGGCCTCCACACCTTACCTTTTGATGAAGAAGAACAATGACAAGGTGGTGGCCACCAAGGAGAACAAGCAAGCCAACAATGGGGCCAAACGCATTTGGGTGCCTAAGGATATTATCTCCACCATGAAGAGCACCAAAAAGGTTTGGGTCCCGAAAGGGAAGTGGGTAGTCAAGTGGACTTCGGGGAATTTGGAGACTTGGCAAAGGTTGGGTGCATATCATGGGATGCATCACATTGGGTCATGCCATTGCCAAGTGTATTAGTAGCTACTATGGACCCAAGTTCCCCTTCCCATGTTAGGTAACTAGATTTAAATTCTTGCAATTTCTTTTAGCATCTAGTTCCTTCCATTGCCTAGGTTTGCATTTGCATATTTAAATCCTTTGTCATGCATACACTAGGCTTATCATATGGTAGTTTTGCTCGGTATCACTCTCATCTTTGGAGCAAACCTACATGGTTTAATTTGCTTAGGAGCACGACACATAGCTTCTCTTACTTGTATTTATCTTATAAGTTCCAAAGTCCAAATAGTAGATAAACTACCCTGATTACCATCTTCACTTGGTGTCACTTTTTTAGTGATGTCAACTTGCAAAAATGGTAGTTTGACCTTGCAAGTCAATGTGCATGTCTCCTACAAGTATTTCAAACTTGTATGCACACTTTTAGGGGGAGTTTATTCTACAATTTGGAAGCTTTGAGACTAACACTACTTTCAAGTCTATCAAGGAAAATGGAGTCCCCGGAGACAAGCATCATGTGTGGCGATAATCCAATTGGTATCTACATGTGGTATTCCTAACCGATATCATTATGTTGATTTCAATTTGATACTCTTATATGCTTTCTCCATGTATTATATAAATTAAACTTGTTTGTGCATTAATTTGCCAGTTATGCATATGCTTTGTCATACACCATATGTATGCATACACCTAGGGGGAGTTTAGTTTATATAATATGAGAGTCAAGTTTTGTGATCAGTTTCACTCCACATAATAAGGATCACAAAATTTGACCCTCCCATGTGCCACTAATGTCTTCCTTTTTGGTGTTTGATTCCAAAGGGGGAGAATTTGAAGGACCAAAAGCAAGCCCAACTCAAAATAAATAACCTAAACCAAAATTCAAATTTTTTGTGGTTATTAATTTGGGAAGTTTCCTATTTTGGGAATGGTCATAGAAAGGGAGGAAGTGGATTATGGAGTTAGGGAGAGGCTTAAATCCATATGCCACAATGGGACACTATGGCAAGGGCAAGATAAGTCATAAAAGTAGTTTCATGTTGGAATCTTTTAGCATCATATAATCTTGTCTTTGCATTGCATCCTAACAAGTAGATTGCATTTTTAAATTATGTATCTATTATTTGCTTGCTTTGGTTGTGTTGTCATCAATCACCAAAAGGGGGGAGATTATAAGGAAAATGGACCTCGACCCATTTAACTTTGGATTTTGGTGTTTGATGATCAACATAACCAAATTGGACTAATGTTTGTTTGCAAGTGTTTGTTTTGTAGTCCAATAGGATGCACATGTGACTTGGACGAAGGCAATATGGTTATCAAATGATCAACACCTCAAGCAAGGCCCTACAAGATGTATTGAAGGATTACAAAGATCAAGCAAAGTCCAAGACACAAGAAACAGAGGCCCGGACGCAAACAAAGATGGGCCACTCAAGCTGAGACAAGAGCTGATTGAATTGGAACTGTCTCATGATTTTGGATTTCCTCAAACTGACATGGCATTAGCATAAAGCTGTAGAGCATTTCATTAGCTTTCCGAAAAGTCCAAGATCATCGAAATCGGAGTTCGGAGCTAAAAGTTATGCCCAAAATACGAAAGTCTTAGGGGCATAGGACGCGAGTCCGATGCAAGCATAGGACGGTCCAATGCCAGAGTCCGATGCATAGGACGGTCCGATGCCAGAGTCCGATGCAGAGTCCGATGATCACTAAAATCAGCCCAGAATGAACAGTGTTATGGTAGAGTCCGATGCCAGAGTCTGATGCCCCCGAAAAATAGGTCTAACGACTAGTTTTCCAACGGCTATTCAACATATAGGCATAGGACGGTCCGATGCCGACCATAGGACGATCCAATGCTCTACAGAAAGCTGTTTTCAGCCCCTCAACGGCTCTATTTGATTGGGGGCCTATATATACCACCTCTAACTGGCCAAAAGAGGTGTGGAGGAGTGAGGAAACATACCAAGAGTGTTGCTACACCATATAAGTGCCTCCATATGCATAGTGCTTAGTGATTTACATGGTGATTAGTGTAGGTGCTTTGCGAAGTGCTTAGGCTAGTTAGACTACCGCTCATGCGCTTGCTCTAGGTTTAGGCCTAGTGTTTAGTGAGGTTTGCATACCTCTTGCTACTCGGTGCTTGCGCGCACCATTGTTGTACATTGGAGGGGCTTGTAGTCTTGCGAGACCACACCAACCGCGTTTGTGGTGTGGCCGCCACCGTGTACCGAAGGGAACAAGGCCCGCGGCGGTTCGGCCGGAAGCTTGATAGTGGAGACGGTGGGGAGCAAACCCCTTCCTTCCCACTCTGTATCCACTATTACCGGTCGGTGATCCGAATGACGTGGATCACCGTTGGTGACTTTGAAGGCCGGGAATCTGTCTCTCCATGCTCCATCTGCTACAGCACGGTCCAATCTCTCTCGGACATACAACCGATCCGTATGATAGTTGTTCCACCAGGTGAACGGATCACCGGTGAACCCCAGGTCAGCCAGACCACAATCCTCCAAAGCCTCCCTAAAAGCGTCCATGCAGCTCTGTGGTCTTGGCACACCTCCTTCCTTCTCCCCACTCAACAGAACCTCATTAAAATCGCCTACGCACAGCCAAGGATGCTCCCTCGTTGCAGACAGGGTTCTCAGCGCCTTCCAGGAGAGCCATTTCAGGTCTGACTTCGGCTCCCCATAAAACCCCGTTAGCCTCCACAGGTATCCATCTGATTCCATCACGTTCGCATCAATGTAAAACTTCAACATCATGAGAACATGAAGGTTAATCCCCCTTCTCCAAAAGATCGCCAGGCCCCCACTCCTCCCCGCACAATCCTTCACCATCATATTTACAAGCCCCAGCTTCCAACGGAAGCCCTCCAACCTCCTAGCATCCATCTTTGTTTCTGAAAGAAACAAAATGTCAGGGTCCTCCTCCTTCTGTGTATCCAGAAGGCCTTGAACTGCCGCGTCGTTCCCCAACCCGCGGCAGTTCCACGCTATGATCTTCATTGATCCCCGCGGAGCTGATCAGACAACCCCGCTTCCTTTTGTTTTGTATTACCACCCTCCATCGTCTCCACCACACGCTTCATCTTATTCAACTCCTGACTTCTATCAACTTCCATGGGGTCGTCAGCACCCCTTTTCCTGCCTCCAGACTGCACATCTGCCCCGGTTGCACCAAGTCTCGCCCCTTGCTCCGCGCCCTTGTCACGCGAACGTTTTTTGTAAGTGCCCTTCTTCCCATCTTTCACCGCCAACACAACAACATCCCCTCCAACTCCTTCCGCATTTGCACACACCACGTCCGCGCGGGCTCCATGCATGCCACTGTTTATGTCAGCCAATGGCAATGTGACAGCCGGTGGAGCATCCAACTCCAAGGCTAACTTTTTGCGTCCCGCGCTTTTTGGGTCCTTCATAGCCTCGGGTAGCACATTCTTCTTCACCGGACTGTTCACCTCCTCCTCCTCACCCTTCCCCTCCTTCCTTCAAGACAGCTTCTCCGGTGATTTGCGCCAGGAAGGGCCATCACTCTGCCCATACCCCCAGAGTTCCTGCTACCCGATCCAGTACCCAGCTCCCTGAACGACGACCCTGATAACCATACCCGCCCCTTCCACCACTCATAAAACCTGCATCTCCACTTGATCGACGTTTAGGAGGGATATACCTCAGATCCCTGCTGAATTGTCTCCCATCCGACCCGCCCTGATGCTTTTGGCACGACCTCTCTGTATGGCCAAGGATGCCACACTAGTAACAAAAATCGGGAAGAAACTCATACGATAGGGGGCACCACCGATCTTCACTACCATCACCCAGAGAGACCGTGACTCCTCTCATCAGAGGCACTCGAATGTCAAGCCGGACTTTCACCCTCAACACTCTCCCTGCAATGATGTCTTCAGAATTCGACTCCATCTCTATGAAGGATCCCACTTCGTCCCCGTTCGCCTTCGCCGATTCTTTATTCATCAGTTCCATTGGGAGCCTTGCAACCCTTACCCAGATGGGGATATGGGTAAACTCAATCTCCTCTAGGGTTTTGCTCCCGTCAAATTCTGCCACCACCATCAGCTCATTGGACATGATGAGGACAACCTCCATTATTACCCGCTGGCAAAGACGCAACAAAGATGGGCCAAGTGGCCCAGTTGTAGTCGGGCGGCGACCGTGTGAGCCTCTGAATAATCCCACCTTGCTTAGCTTGGGAGGAGGAAGCCACCTTAAAAGGGAGAGCCACTCTTCCCCTATTAGACTAGTCTTTTAGGGAGATTGGGCCTTACCCCGAGTGGGTGTACATAAGAACTGTTGGGCTCCGGGCAACCTTAATTTATTGGGCCTCGACCAACCCCACCTGGGCTGGATGCATCATTTGATATCAAAGCTGGGCCCTTGTTAAGAAGGGGAGAATGATGAGGACATCCTCCATTATTACCCGCTGGCAAAGACGCAACAAAGATGGGTCAAGTGGCCCAGTTGTAGTCGGGCGGCGACCATGTGAGCCTCTGAATAATCCCACCTTGCTTAGCTTGGGAGGAGGAAGACACCTTTCCATTATTACCCGCTGGCAAAGACGCAACAAAGATGGGTCAAGTGGCCCAGTTCACTATACCACACACTAAAATTAGCGTCAGACATCGGTCGCTAAAACTAGTTATTTAGCGATGCTATATTGGTCGGTAAAGAATTGTCACCCAGCATTGGCCGGTAAAGATGCTTTCAGTGGCTGTACATCGGTCGCAGTATATTTCGGCCAACTATCGGTCAGTATAGGTCAGTAATAACATCAGACCATCGGTCGGTACATATGTAGAGCCAAAAGAGCGCGTAGCGCTTGTCGATTCGCGCCCAAGATGTGCCTACCAAACTCCAAAACCCTAGTACGCGCGGCTAAAAAAATCACGGCCGCCAGTTTTTTCGCTTCCTCGCGCCCTATCTTATCCCCTTCCGTCCGTGAAAAAACACCACCCATCCAAATCGACGCCCACATGGTCCTCTCCCGTCGCATCTCCACCGCCGCTCCACTGCGCTCTAGGCGCCGCTGCTCCGGGAGATCCTAGCAGGGGGTCGCGCGAGGAGGCAGGAGGAGGGTCGTGCTTCGCCGCTGCCGAGGTCGTGCCCCATCGCTGGAGGAGGGCCACGCCGCCGCTCCTAGTTCCGACCGCAGGAGGGTGACGCCGCCACGCCCAGCAGGTGGGCCGCGACGCACAGGAGGGGCGCTTCCGTCTCAGCAGTCCGGCAACTCTAATTTGTGCAAAAGGTTAGTGGCTCGGTGACTACTAGATGTATACTATTATGTGCGTACTTTTCTTGGCCAAATATTTTATTCCTGCTACAGCAGATTTCCGTTCATCTAGTGAACTACCAGAGAGGTTGCGAATTATTGCTAATCTGTTGCCAGTTTGCCACCAACGACCTCAAGAGGAGAACCGTCACTTTTAGATCTGCTAGGTGGTTCAATCCCCTTTTCCTCGTACCACTGCATTATTAAACTTCTAAGCACATTGTTTGCGGTCAATGCAAGATTCTGAAGCTTCTGCCGACTTTTTGGGCAAGTTTGGTTTTTTCCATGGTCAATACACTTCTGAATGAAAGCACACTCACAAGTCTACATAATTTGTCAGTAGCTGGCAAATTATACATGACAGTTTGAAAGAGAGATTATGTAGTGCATGATGACCAATAAAAGGGTAATAATGTGAAGTCTCACGTGTCCCATTTAAACAAAATTACTGGATCTCTCATCAGCTCGAGAGATATTGGGCAATGGATTCAGACTTTAGTCTCAGTAGCCATCGATATCCATTTTTAGTTCTGAGCAAATTGGTTTTAGCTAAATACGTGAATCTTTTTGGTTTGTTGGACTTTGCTTGTTGACCTGCAAGGGCCTTCTCCATTTTCCGAAACACACTTTGCTAGTCTGTGTTGGTTGGTTGCTTGCTGGGAAAACGTATTGTGGACCAAGCCTTTAGTAATTTCAGGTCATTAGTCTAGATCTATACTGCTAGGATAGATGTATATATATATATATATATATTTAGTTCCTATATTCTGTGAATTTATCTTGTTCAGCAACTCTGATTGTGTGAGTGCAGGTGTTGAGTGTGGTGTTGCTGCTACTGGACAACAGATAGTTCTACTTGTGCACCTCCCGAAGACGTTCGAACGATATTGTGGCAACATCTCTCTTTGTTTCCATTGGTAGGATTCCCTTTCGCTAGCTATTCATCTTTTTTTCAATATTGTCAAACTATGCAACTATTTCAATGTGTGTGATATGTTTTTCTATTTAATATTATAAGTTGCTGGATCTCTTACATAAAGGTTGATGATGGATAAAACATGGATTGATGATAATGCTAGGTAAAAGATAATAACTTCACCACTACTAATATAAGTGCTATTTTAGGTAAACTGGAATTTAACCTAAAATTTTTATATAGGCACACCAAGTTGTATTTGCAAGGGGTAAACAGCTTCTTAGCTTTTGCATTTAGGAATTCAGCAGTAGGCAGCAAGATATTATGTCCTTGTAGAAAGTGTGTTAACTCATTTTGGAAAGAGGCAAGTGAAGTCTGTGAGCACTTGATATGTGATGGGTTTCTAAAAGGGTATAGAACATGGACCTTACATGGAGAAAGTAGCTCTTCAATGAATCATGGGAATTATGATGATGAGAATTATGAGGGTGTTGAGTTTATAGAGGATTCTAGTGAGGATGATGATATATCTGCTTTTCTTAGAGACTTAGGTGCTGGTTTGGATGATAGAGGAGATTTTGAGGACGATGGTTCTAGTCTGGAGCCTTGTCCTGAACTAGTCACTCTTGAGAAGTTGGTTGCAGAAAATAACAAGGAGTTGTACTCAAATTGCAAGAAATATACACAACTAAGGTTTCTAATTAGATTGCTCCATATCAAACTCCTTGGAGGATGGTCTGATAGATCTATTAATCTGCTTTTAGATCTTCTTAATGATGCACTTCCTGAGGGTTCAGCACTACCTAGAACATTTCATGAAGCTAAGAAATTGGTCAAATCCATTGGAATTGGTTACAATAGTATTCATGCATGTGAAAATGATTGTATTCTCTATTGGAAGGGGAATGTAGATCTGAATTCATGTCCGAAATGTAAGGTTTCGCGATGGAAATCAGAAAGGAAGAGTTTAGATGGGAAACGTGTTCATAAGGTTCCTAGGAAGGTTCTTCGTTACTTTCCTATAAAGAAACAACTCAAAAGATTATTTTTATCCTCAAAAACAGCAAGGCTAACAAGATGGCACGATGAAGACCGAAAAAAGGATGGCCTACTAAGGCATCTTGCAGATTCACCTCTATGGCAGGCCTTTGATAAAGACCATCCACAATTTGCTGCTGATAGCCGAAACATACGTCTAACATTCGCCACTGATGGTTTTAATCCATTTAGATCCATGAATGTTAGCTATAGTGTGTGGCCTGGTATATGTATTCCCTTGAACTTTCCACCTTCAATGTGCATGAAGCAGTCAAATTTCATCCTGTCTTATTTGATTCCTGGTAGAAATGCTCCCGGTAGTGATATGGATCTCTATTGTCAGCCACTTATTTATGACTTGTTAGATATGTTTGAACATGGTGTTAGAACTTATGATGCTTCAAGGGGCGAGTACTTTCAGTTGCGGGCAGCAGTATTGTGGACCATTACTGATTTCCCAGGTCTTGGATATGTATCTGGGTCTGTCACATCTGGTGAAGCTGCATGTCCAGATTGTCACTTCTTTACAGATTCACTTAGACTCGGTAATGGTAGCAAGACTTGCTATATGGGTCATAGAAGATTCTTGCATGAAAATCACCCATTTAGGTTTGATGCTGATAAATTTGGTGGTACAACTGAGTTTAGGCCAGCACCTATACCACTTTCCGGAGAGGAAATTTTGGCATGCACTAAAGATCTTAGTAATAGTTTTGGCAAGGATCCATCTAGAAAGAAACCAACCAGGAAGAGACGAAAGGAAGGGGAGCCCTTGGTAATTTACAAAAGGAGATCTATTTGGTTCTTACTTCCATACTGGAAAGATTTGATGTTGCGTCATAATTTTGATTTCATGCACATAGGAAAAAATGTGAGTGAAAGCTTACTTAATACATTCATGGGCACTGATGGGAAGTCCAAGGATAATCTGAATTCCCGCCTTGACCTTCAAGCTCTAGGTATTAGAAGTGATCTTCACCCTGTTGAAGTGGATGACCAAATGTATTTACCAGCGGCACCATACTCAATGAGTTCAGATGAGAAAAAATTATTTTGCCAAATACTAAAAGGGGTCAAGTTTCCTGATGGTTATGCATCTGATATACGACATAATATACATGTTAATGAGAAAAAGATATTTGGACTAAAGAGTCATGAGAGCCATATTATTCTACAACACTTGTTGCCACTTGCTGTGAGAAGGATATTGCCTGAAATGGTCACTGCTGCAGTCATTCGTATAAGTAATTTTTTCAAAAAACTTAGCTCAGCTATCATTCGAATAAGTGATATGGAAAGTCTAGAGGCCGATATAGCTGAAACCTTGAGCCTTCTTGAGACTATATTCCTTCCTTCCTTTTTTGATATTATGGTACACTTGATGGTACATCTTCCTGCCCAAGCAAGAATAGCTGGTCCAGTCCATTTTCGCAGCATGTGGCCTGTAGAGAGGTAATCTTTTTAGACATCTAAATATTGTAACATAGTTGAAGGTTGAAGTACCGACTATTTTTTATAATATTGTCAATGTGCCTTTTCTTTTTATATAGATACCTAATGCGATTAAAGGGTTCTGTTCATACAAAAAGTCACCCTGAGGGATCGATTATGGAGTGGTCTACATTTACTGAGTGCCTTACACTCTGTTCTCGCTATCTACATGGTGCAAATCAATTGAGTCGTCAAATTATAAATCATGAAGATTGTACCATAACTCCTTTCTTCCGTAGCATTGGTCGTGGATTGGCTGGGAAGTGTGCAGTGAGTATAGATCACAAGACATGGCTACAAGCTCATAGATATGTTCTATTCAACTATGCTGATATAGAACCTTACTTGGAGTAAGACATCTCAATTATTGAACATTTCATTTGATCAATTTCCATCGCCTGCTAAACTAATAAAAAAACACATTTACAGCAAGCATGCTCAATATCTATCCTCAATTGGTGTTCAAAATAATCGAGACATCAACCGCATGCATCATTCATCCTTTCATGAGTGGTTCAGGTTGCACGTAAGTAAGAAGAAATCTCAGTAAATGTAACTTTAGATGGATTTCATATTTAGGTTAATAGCAGATTTTCATGAATACAGGTGGAAGAAATGGGTGACAAAGCAACAGATGAGATTAAAATTTTGGCAAAGGGGCCAATGATGATTGCACATAAGTATAGTAGCTTTAACATAAATGGCTTTAATTTTCACACAAGATCCTATGATGAGGGTAGAGCTGTTCAAAATAGTGGGGTTGCTGTAGTTGCGGAGTCAACAAGTTTTGAGAGGGGTAACAATGATAACACTATAATTGGGAAAAAGGTCTATTATGGTGTTCTAAAGGAAATTCTTGAACTTAACTATCATCAAAAAGGAAATCTAGTGCTATTCATGTGTGATTGGGTTGATAACCGGGTGCATGACAAATGGGTACAAACTGATCAATTTGGGATCACAAGTGTCAACTTTAAGCATTTATTCAATACAGGTGAAAAAATATCAGATGAGCCTTTCATTCTAGCCTCACAAGCGCTTCAAGTTTACTATGTTCATGATCAAGTCGATGATAATAACTGGGCTGCTGCTATTCAATCAAAACCTATTGATGTGTATGATTTGGATAATTTGGACAATGAACACATTGATGGTGATAATGGATTGATTATCTCATTTCCTGATCTAAACGACAATGTGACTGTGGACATTATAAATGGGGTTGTTCCTTCTGTTAGAAGCGACATAGATGGTATAATTGTTGACAAAAAATCTAAAAAGATGTCCAAAAAGTAAGTATTGATTAAATAATGTGGCTGCAATGATTTTCTACAAATTTCTTGGCTACAGAATGGTGATTTATTTGATTGTAAAAGGTTGCTGATTTGATTCTATTTTTTAGGAGGAAAAATGACAAGCGCTAGAAGAAATAATGAGGATGCTCCCCTCACCGAGATCGAACTGGAAAGGAATGCAAACATTGCAAGAAACAAAGCGATGCTAGCGAGTCTGATTCCTCCTAGGCCAGAAGTGCAGCATGGTCAAGCTAAGAAAAGAACAAAGGTTCTGTAGAAAAGATTGTTACTAGTGTTTGAATATTAAATGACAGGTACTTATGCTATCATGTTACATGTAGAGAACTTATCACACAAGTGCTGCTGCAACTGAACATCATAATCTGCGCCCAAGGCCAGAAAGAAATCATGTTGAGAGCGCAAATGAGCAGATTGATGAAGATCTAGATTGTGACTCAATTGGAGACTTTTTATGTGACAACGAAGGTATTATACCATGTCATCTGCCTTGTTATTGCAATAATATCATATCATGTTATTTGAGTTGTTGCTCATGATTAAAATTGCTTGTAATAGATGTTCACGCTAATCCACACAAGAAAAGGAATGGGAGGAAGACCACTAGAATGGAGGCTATATTTGCAAGGACACCTGACATGCCAAAAATCATAATTACCCTTAATGAATATGGTCAGCCTGTAGGGAAGAATTATAGACAACTTTCTAGTGTTATTGGTTGCCTGGTGAGGAAGAAATTATCAGTTTGTTATTATGATTGGAGGCTTATTGATGCTGATGAAAAGGATGCAGTTTGGGATGAAGTAAAGGTAAATTTGTGCTAGAATAGTTTGCTGCTTTTTCATTGATGCCAAAAAAATCAATCAAATGTCTATGCTGTTTCTACACATCAATTAGCTAGATTATGTTATAGAACATGTGGCATGGTTATCTACTAGAACAATATGTCACTATTCATTTGCTAGAACAGTATGTTGTTTTCTTGTGTAAAACTGATTTTGTACTTTTCTATGAAAAAACAGAAATTCTATGATATAGATGATGCGGCTAAGAATTGGTTTTTGAGCACCGCTGCAAGGAAGTGGAAGGAATTTAAGGCAACCCTAAAGGAGCAGTATTTTGATGAAAACTTAACAGATGAGGAATTGAAGAAAAGACATGGTGATAGAGTTAATGATGAGGATTGAAATTTTCTCGTAAATTATTGGAGGTCTCCTGAATCTGATGTAAGGCTAATCTTATTATAACATATGTAACTTCTATTGTACAATATCTTTGCATAATGTAACAATTTCTATCTTAGGTTCGTACGCAAATTGCCAAAGCGAACCGTGCTAAGTTGGAGATACATCATACAGCAGGCACTAAGAGTTTTGCTTCTTGTGGACATGAAATGGTACATACCACATAGAACTATAATTACTTATTTCCCATTGTCTTATATAGGTGCTTTGTGCAGATTATTTATGCTGAAAGCTAAAACATTTGCAGGTTGATGAACTTGGACGCCCTCCTCGAAGGGATGAACTCTATATCAAAACTCATACAAGAAAAAATGGTGTTGCAATAAGGAATGATGAACCAATAATTGTAAGTTATTCTTGTCTTTAGTTGCTGAACTACAGTATGTAATCTTTATGGATTGCAAATATTGATATTTCATTTATGTAGAGCAAACTTAAAGAAGTTGTTGAGGCCCATCCAGAGTTGATAGAAAGAACAATTCAACAAGGTGACATATTTGCTGCTGCTCTGGGTTCGAAGGAGCCAAGAGGCCGTGTGCGAGCTTTAGGTCTAGGACCTACTCCTCAAGATATTGGTATAGCAGGACTGAAGTGTTATACATCTACAAAATTTCAAATGGAAGTTTTGGCCCGTAAAAAGGCTGAAAGTAGGAATGAAGCTCTAGAACAACGCCTAACACAGATGGAAGCGCAAATCCAAATGATGGAGGAAAGGTTTGCACAGGAAAGAAGAAATACAGAAGTAATGTCACAAAATGGTTCTAATTCACAACGTGTGGTATGTACTACTATACAATACATCAACTAGCTATTTGCAGATTTATCTCATTATCTCTTCTATTTTGTTGTAGAGCCCAAGATCTGCAGAAGATGAAGCTTATGAAGATAATGAGAACAATGATGTCATTGATGTGGAAGAAAACTTGATGCCCTACCAATCCATCTCCAACTATGTGGATAGACGTACTGCAGCCCCAACTATGCAAAACCCTTCCAATGTCGCCCTTGCAATGCATTCCCATGCAGCCCCATCCTCTCGATGCAGCCCTACCAATTTATCCCCAACAGTGCAACCCAATGTGGCCTCACAAGTTCAGTCTCGTCAGTATAGCCTCACTAATGCAGCCCCTACAATGCAGCCCCATGCATCACAACCCCAAGCAGCCAAACCAGTACAGCCCCAAACGGCCAAACTATCACAAACTAAGGTAGCCAAACAAGCACAGCCCCAGCTAGCCAAACCAGCGATGAATTTAAATGCCCCTCGCTCTCATTCACATGAAGAACATGTAATGCTCCCATCCAATGCAACTATTTTTCTTATCATAATTGCATTATTTGCTTTATCGTTAATTCAATTCTCATAGATGTATTACTTTATTCAGGTTGGAAGGGATGTGATATTATATAAAGTGGTCAGATCTGATACAGCTGTTGCTAGGGGAACAATTATTTCTGTAAATCCAAAAACCACTCTTGGAGGTGTAGCTCTTGGGAAGCACTATTGTGAAGTTGTTGTGAACCATGTGATCAAAAGGGATGCAATTCTTCCTCGCCCTTATACTGGTGTGGAGAAGATGGTTGATGCTCTTAAATTGCCGATTGCATGGCCATACAATAGAGTAATAAACTGTGCTGATCATTGTTTCTTGTTTTCTCATATGTGATAGTAACCAGACTTCTAACTAGTGATATTTGTAATAGATGAAGGTTTGCAAGGCATCGACAACAAATCATGGTACTTCGGGTATGTTTTTCTCTAAGTAACTTAGTTTATTTCACCTGATTTCCAAACTATAGACTGTTGACAGTAGAGTAAAAGCACTAAAATCTGTACTGCTCAAGTGACAATCATCATTTGGCTCTAAACCTGTATTGGTACGTGCAAAACATGTACTAAAAATACCAGTAGGAGAACGATTATTATGGAGTGGGTACCAACTAGTGACTTAGCGCAATGCTGTAAAAAAAGAACTCACTTGCGCAATGCTGTAGGTAAAGGTGCTCAACACTCAGGGCGCAATGCTGTAGGTAAAGGTGCTCAACACTCAGGGCAAGGTCTTCAGGCTTGTTCTTAGAAATAATAATTTTTCCAAAATTAGAAGCCTGTACACATAAGAAAAGGATGAATCAACCAACTAGATAGTCCAACTTATGCTATGTAGTAGAAACCAGTATGGGATTGCTAGTTATTATAAGTTATAAAAAGATTGTTAGGTACTTATGCTCTGTAGTAGAAACCAGTATTGTACATTGTATAACCTTTTCCTTACTTTTATAGATAGTGCAGCACTATGGGATTGCTAGTTACATAGTTAACAATCAGCTACTAGTTACTACAAGAAGTTGAAAGAACATAATTAGGTACTTATGTTCTATATTAGGAAACATTATTGTATAATCTTTTAATGATCTGATACATACTACAACACACAAGTTGCTTCGGTCTTAATTTAGAGCAAATAACTCTAGTAGTAGATATACTTCATGAGCACTAAAATATGATAGATCAGTTGAAGCAAGGCTGCTTTCTTGTACAGGAAACAAAATCACAGTTTGTCCAGGATGCCTGTATTCTCAAACAGAGAACAATTTGTTCATGTAGGTCATGCCTCCTTCACATTAAGCAATACACACCAACAATTTTAAATTTGTAGTGGAAATCAATTAATGACAGCAGAGAACAATTTGACATATCTCCACGTGGTACTTGTGCAGTGTGCTGGACATGTATTACCAATATCAAATTATAGAGTCCTGGACATGTATTACCATGTATGTTCTACATGAACAATACATGAACATAAAGTTGAGATGAAATATATAATTGTTATATATCAGTAGTCAGTTTTATTAACAAATTTTACTTTCACTTTGTTTAGGTGGGAGGCCCTAGAGATTCTGTGATGCTGGATCAACATCAAGCAAATTTATCTAGTGTTCAGTGATGCTATTTTGTATTCGAGGAAGACGAAGCATTTTGTAGATTGTAAGGCCAACATGTATGGCTTGTGGATGCCATTTGATCTAGCTACTAATTAGAAGTTGTGTATGTTGTTTCTCTTTTGGTAAACATGGTACAACTTCCATGTCAGTTCTGTGAGACATTATCCAGCTATGTTATGCATCTATATATGTCATGTTGATGTTCAATGAAAAATTGAGACATTATCCAGCTATGTGTTCTGTGATGTGAACTTATATGTATGTTCAGTAAGCCTGAGATTATATGGTTGATGTGAAATTAATTATATAACAATATAATGTTCATGCTAAATTAATTATGTAATCATGTCAGTTCATAGCATTGGAGTGTTAGTCGCTATAAAGTAATGTACCATCAAAACATTGGTCGGTATAACTAGCAACAGAGCATCGGTCGCTATAAATAATAGTAACTAACTATCGGTCGGTATAGATGTGTCGGTCGGTATAGATATGTACCGACGCCATTTACACGGGCTAATGACATCCGTCGGTATAGAGTTATAGCGACCGATGATCGGTCGCTATAACTATTGGGAGCACACTTGCCCAACCTCCGCACTTGTGCAGGGGAAGGAGCGAAGGTGACCAAGCGTCGGATGCAGTAGCGAAGGTGAAACGGAAGTGGAAAGTGCTCGAATTCCCAAAAAGTCGTCCTTTACACTGTTCATCCCCTTGGTATTTATAGGGAATGCCAAGGGGTACGGGCCAAATTACAAAAGGGTACAGCAAAGATTCCTCGCCTCCGCGCAGGGAGGAAGGGCAGAAGCGTAAACACACAGCTGGAGCGGAAACCCTAATCGGTCACACCCCGGCGCGCCGCCACCTGGCCCCCTGTTCACCTTCGGGGAGAGGTGCGGCGGTCTTGACCTTCGGCCGCGCTCACCCTTGGGCCCGCGCACCTCCGGCTTCACTTGCCTCCCGGGAGAGGCAAGTGAACACGCTTGCTGCTTGCCTGGACCCTCGCTCCAAGCGAAGGTGGTGTCGACGGTCAGCGAAGGTTTCCTGCAGTGCGACCATCGCCTCAGACCTGCACGGGAACACAGCAAGAGAGCGAGGGTTGATCCCGCATTCGGGGGTCAGGGTAGTGGCCTCCGACGGGAGGGAGACCCCGCAAGCACGCCAGGCGTTACGCGAGGGCTGATTTTGAGCACCAGTTCGGGCGGCGCTTCTGTCGAGGGTCCTTTCCCCCAACAGTAGCCCCTCGTTGTCTTGGATCTAAAAGATTGTGTTTAGGCCCAAGCAGCGCCTTTAAAAACGGGACCCTCGGCAGCGACGCCCGCGGCTGCTTTGGGCCGGGCCGTTGTGGTGTTGTTTTATACTATTGAAGCCTGCTTCGTTTTTTGTGCCGCGTTCTTTGGTTGTCGTGCCGACTTCGTCGGGTGAGGGTTTCGTCTCCCGGCCTATAAATAGAAAGAGTGAGCGTGGAGTTTTGATTGTGCTCTTTGTTGCTATAGCCATCCTGTTGTTGCAATTTGCTTGTAGCGAAGGTTTGTTTGAGCTTGTCTGCGAGGGTTGAGACAGGCGTTGGTTGTTCGGTAGTGTTAGCAGTTGAAGAGATGGCAAGGTTGAAGCAAACTGCTCGTGCTGTTTCCCCCACAGCCGCGGATGAGGGGATTACCTTCGAGTTTGGTTTGAGCCGGGTTTGTGCAAGTGAGATTGCATCTTACGTGCGGTGGGGCTGGATTGAGGAAGGCAAGGCGAGGGCTAGCAGTGGGGAGACCGTGCCGAAGCCGGATGCAGACGAGGTTGTGGTGTTCGAAGAGTTCTTTTCGGCTGGCCTTCGCTTCCCAGCTGACTCCTTCGTGACTTCGGTCCTGCGGAGGTTCAACCTGCGGTTTCATCAGCTTACGCCTTCGTGCTTCACAAAGATGTCGGTCTACGTCTGGGCCTGCAGGTCTCAGGGGGTTGTCCCTCATGTCGAGGGTTTTGTTCGCACTCATCGCGTTCACATGCAGCCTCGCAAGATTATGGACAGCGAGGGCAGGACCAGCCTTGGACAATTTGCGGTGTACACTTTTTGCCATCGCGCCGGCGCGGAGCTGCCGGTGCAAGCGCAGAAAAACAAGTGGAGCAGCGGGTGGCAGGAGTCCTGGTTTTATTACAAACTCAGTGACGGCTCCGAGCTTTGCGGCGAGCTTCCGGTGCTTGGAGATGTGGGCGCCGAAGCTAAGATGAGCATCGAGGCCCATGCTGCTGTTGATTGCCTGAGGGTCGTTGCGCGCTCTCAGTGCGCGCGTGATTTGGTGGAGGAATATTGCTGTGCCAAGATTTGGCCTCTTGGCCGAAGGCAGACTTGGTTCGTTGTGGAGAACGACCCAAGGTACGAAGGTAGGGGCTTGAAGAAGCCTAGTTTGGATCTGGAGAAGGTCTGGGAAAGAACTCTTAAGAAATTTCCGAGGCGCGAGGATGGGAACGAAGCTGTTTTCAAACGAGTTCAGCAGTGGACGGACGAGCTCGTGGGGAAGCTTTCCCCATTGGAAGTGAAGGCTATCCATAGCTTGATGGGCGGCGAAGGTCGCGTGAACAGAATGTTTGACATTCTTGGCGTTCGGTACGCCGACTGGCCGGCTCCTTCGAGCGACGACGCGCCGAAGAAGAGGAAGCGTAAGGCTTTGGGAGGAACGGAGATCGTCTCTCGGCCGAAGAGAGGGCGTGGTCGAGGCCGCGGGGGAGCTGGTGGCCGAGCGAAGGTGCTTGCGACAAAGGTCACTGCGGGCTCGGTTGCTGCGGGCACTTCTTTGGCCGCGGGCCGGAGCGGCCGAGGTGCCAGTTCAGTCGGGGGACGCATGCCTCGCGTTGGAGGGATCGGTGCTTTGGTCCAGACTTCGGGCGACGAGGATGAATCTGATGATGATGTGGAGGAAAAAGCAGAGGGGGAGACGGGCGAGGGCTCGTCTGATGAAGGTAGCGAGGGTTCTTCTGAAGGGCATGACACGGATGAGGAGGTGTCGATTGGAGGCGGAGCCTCGCCGGTTGTTGGTGCGATGGTTACCCAGGGCGCAGATGAGCTTACACGAGATATTGAGCCAGGTAGCCCTCGACGAGGTGCGGTTCCCAGGTTCGCGGGCTCACACCTTTGGGTGGAGGGGTCAGAGTTTGATGGGGAACTTGACTCTGCGCGGTCCCGGGGAAAAAAACCGTTTGGCGAGGCTAGCCGGTCGAGCCTTCCGGAATATGCCAGGAAGCTTGGGATTTCTGATCCGGCCACTGCGCTGTTCACCAGTCCGGACCTTCGGGATTGCCACTTGCAGTGTAGCCCGGAGGAAAGGCGTTTTTTGGGCCGGATCTTCGGCCGCATTTGTGTGCCGGAGGCGGAGGTTCTTCTTGCAGATCAAGCGGTTGGCGATACCTTCGATGATGTTGACGTCAAGTTGGCGGAGCTGATGCTCTTGAACCGCTCAGCGAGGCGGAAGGTTGGCTCCGACATGGAGTTTATGAGGAACCATATGACAGAACTTGAGAAGGAGAACAGCAAACTGGCGCGGAGCCTAGAGGGCAAGGAAAATGAAATGAGAATTGCTTCGGAGAAGGCCGCGAAGGCTCGAGAGGAGGTGGTTGAGCTGGCGAGGCGTAATGCTGATCTGATTGCCGCGGGAAAGGAGAAGGACAAAGCTTTAGCCGAGGCCGAGGGTCGGCTGGTTGATTTGAAGAACTCTTGGCGGGCGAGCATGGAGAACGTCAAACGTAAACTTGATTGTTGTCTGACCGAGGCTGGGGGTTCAGCCGGAGAGCCGTTGCCTGCGGTTGATGCAGAGGCCTTCGAGGGCTGGCTGGGCAACGAGCTTGATGTGTTTAGCTCGCTAGTCTCCAATGCAGCCGATTTTGGTGGCTACGCCGGGGCCTTGGCAATGGCGAGCACGCTTCGACTGGCGGATTGTGATCATCTTCGCAAGGTCAAAAGGCCGAGCCATGTCTTTCCGACGGTTGAAGAGGTTCGCCAGATGAAGGTTGATGACGCAGATGTCCGGAACTGTGCGATGCGTTTGCTTCGCAAGTTTTGGATCTCCGGAGGTGGCCGGGCTCTCGCCTTCGAAGAAGCTGCCGAGGCTACGCGCCAGGTTCGCACCTTTGTTTAAGTTTTTTGGTCTGTGTTGCTTTCGTTTTAGAGGGGTTGTTTGTTGATTTTGGCGAGGTTTGTCCTTTATTTTGCTTGTAGGCTCGACGAGATGCAATGCCCTCGCCGCCTGCGGAAGATGCAGCGAGGGGTGACCCCGAAGCCGCCCCTGAGCCAGGCTGTGCGGGGGTTACGCTCGCCGAGATCGAGGCGTTGACCGGGAGCGGGCCGATCGCGGAAGGAGATGCTGCGAAAGAATCCACGGCGGAGGAGGCGTCAGCTGGGACCTCGACTGCCACCGCTGGCGAGGGTGTGGACATCAATCGGGGGGAAGCTGGGCAGGTGTGATGCCTGGGTTTGTTGGGGCGAGGGAGGCCTTTTTGTAGATACTATGGTTGTTTGTAAAGACTTGGCGAGGCTGAGACATCTCGTATTTTTGTGCAACATGCAGGTTCCTGACGGAACCGTGCTAGACGTGTTCGACGTGACCCCGCTGATGTTGAACTACCAAGATGTTTTTATAACTGGTGAATCATGGGCTCGCGCTAGATTTAAATATCCTTCGCTTTCCTTTGAACGTTTTTGGTGGTCGAAGGTGCGGAGATATGATTTAAAGAATAGTAGGTCGAGTCGATTTTGGCGCGAGACAGACTATACAGACCGTCAAGCCGATCGTTATTTGTTTGGGTCTTCGTCGACTTCGCAAGCTGTCGGTGATGATGATATTGACGAGAACACGGCTTTGGAATATTTGTTCGGTCGAAGGGAGCTTGAAATTGGTTCGGATGGGGCGCTTGTGATCCCGAAGGAGGAACCTTCGGAAGCTGTGACGAGGCATAGGTACATGTATAGGGCGAGGGTTTTGCCCGGGGAGCTGCCAATTGTCCCTGCAGCTCCTTTGTTGTGGGGACCCCTGGTTCCAGTGGAGGGGGGGTCTGAGATGGAGGCCGAAGGTTTGGATGATTTGGAGTTAATTGAGGGGAGCGGTGGTCCCTTGTAAAGATTTTTTATTTTGGGATATGTTTGTTGTTGTAACATTGTTTTGTAACGGTATGAGAAAAGCGTATGGGTTTTCGCGAGGCTCGCGCACTTGCTCGTGTACGCTTGTTTTGAAAAAACAGCGACGCCCCCTTTTTCTTTTAGCGAGGCTCGCGCACTTGCTCGTGTACGCTTGTTTTGAAAAAACAGCGACGCCCCCTTTTTCTTTTAGCGAGGCTCGCGCACTTGCTCGTGTTCGCTTGTTTTGAAAAAACAGCGACGTCCCCTTTTTCTTTTAGCGAGGCTCGCGCACTTGCTCGTGTACGCTTGTTTTGAAAAAACAGCGACGCCCCCTTTTTCTTTTAGCGAGGCTCGCGCACTTGCTCGTGTACGCTTGTTTTGAAAAAACAGCGACGCCCCCTTTTTCTTTTAGCGAGGCTCGCGCACTTGCTCGTGTACGCTTGTTTTGAAAAAACAGCGACGCCCCCTTTTTCTTTTAGCGAGGCTCGCGCACTTGCTCGTGTACGCTTGTTTTGAAAAAACAGCGACGTCCCCCTTTTTCTTTTAGCGAGGCTCGCGCACTTGCTCGTGTACGCTTGTTTTGAAAAAACAGCGACGCCCCCTTTTTTCTTTTAGCGAGGCTCGCGCACTTGCTCGTGTACGCTTGTTTTGAAAAAACAGCGACGTCCCCCTTTTTCTTTTAGCGAGGCTCGCGCACTTGCTCGTGTACGCTTGTTTTGAAAAAACAGCGACGCCCCCTTTTTCTTTTAGCGAGGCTCGCGCACTTGCTCGTGTACGCTTGTTTTGAAAAAACAGCGACGCCCCCTTTTTCTTTTAGCGAGGCTCGCGCACTTGCTCGTGTACGCTTGTTTTGAAAAAACAGCGACGCCCCCTTTTTCTTTTAGCGAGGCTCGCGCACTTGCTCGTGTACGCTTGTTTTGAAAAAACAGCGACGTCCCCTTTTTCTTTTAGCGAGGCTCGCGCACTTGCTCGTGTACGCTTGTTTTGAAAAACAGCGACGCCCCCTTTTTCTTTTAGCGAGGCTCGCGCACTTGCTCGTGTACGCTTGTTTTGAAAAAACAGCGACGCCCCCTATTTCTTTTAGCGAGGCTCGCGCACTTCTTTTTGATCGCGTTGATGTAGCCCCGCGCCGAGGCCTGGCTTGGAGGGCTCGGGCGGGACGGAGAAAGTGGGGCCCGCGCCGAGACCTGGCTTGGAGGGCTCGGGCGAGACGGAGAAAGTGGGGCCCGCGCCGAGGCCTGTCTTGGAGGGCTCGGGCGAGACGGAGAAAGTGGGGCCCGCGCCGAGGCCTGTCTTGGAGGGCTCGGGCGAGACGGAGAAAGTGGGGCCCGCGCCGAGGCCTGGCTTGGAGGGTTCGGGCGAGACGGAGAAAGTGGGGCCCGCGCCGAGGCCTGGCTTGGAGGGTTCGGGCGAGACGGAGAAAGTGGGGCTCGCGCCGAGACCTGGCTTGGAGGGCTCGGGCGAGACGGAGAAAGTGGGGCCCGCGCCGAGGCCTGGCTTGGAGGGTTCGGGCGAGACGGAGAAAGTGGGGCTCGCGCCGAGACCTGGCTTGGAGGGCTCGGGCGAGACGGAGAAAGTGGGGCCCGCGCCGAGGCCTGGCTTGGAGGGCTCGGGCGAGACGGAGAAAGTGGGGCCCGCGCCGAGGCCTGGCTTGGAGGGCTCGGGCGAGACGGAGAATGTGGCCGGGTGCTCGACTTTCCTCCCCTTATCTTAGGCGGAGGTGAGTTTGCTTTTGCGAGCCCCCGTCGTTTGTGCCAGGGTGCTCGACTTTCCTCCCCTTATCTTAGGCGGAGGTGAGTTTGCTTTTGCGAGCCCCCGTCGTTTGTGCCAGGGTGCTCGACTTTCCTCCCCTTATCTTAGGCGGAGGTGGGTTTGCTTTTGCGAGCCCCTGTCGTTTGTGCCAGGGTGCTCGACTTTCCTCCCCTTATCTTAGGCGGAGGTGAGTTTGCTTTTGCGAGCCCCCGTCGTTTGTGCCAGGGTGCTCGACTTTCCTCCCCTTATCTTAGGCGGAGGTGGGTTTGCTTTTGCGAGCCCCTGTCGTTTGTGCCAGGGTGCTCGACTTTCCTCCCCTTATCTTAGGCGGAGGTGGGTTTGCTTTTGCGAGCCCCTGTCGTTTGTGCCAGGGTGCTCGACTTTCCTCCCCTTATCTTAGGCGGAGGTGAGTTTGCTTTTGCGAGCCCCCGTCGTTTGTGCCAGGGTGCTCGACTTTCCTCCCCTTATCTTAGGCGGAGGTGGGTTTGCTTTTGCGAGCCCCTGTCGTTTGTGCCAGGGTGCTCGACTTTCCTCCCCTTATCTTAGGCGGAGGTGGGTTTGCTTTTGCGAGCCCCTGTCGTTTGTGCCAGGGTGCTCGACTTTCCTCCCCTTATCTTAGGCGGAGGTGAGTTTGCTTTTGCGAGCCCCTGTCGTTTGTGCCAGGGTGCTCGACTTTCCTCCCCTTATCTTAGGCGGAGGTGAGTTTGCTTTTGCGAGCCCCTGTCGTTTGTGCCAGGGTGCTCGACTTTCCTCCCCTTATCTTAGGCGGAGGTGAGTTTGCTTTTGCGAGCCCCTGTCGTTTGTGCCAGGGTGCTCGACTTTCCTCCCCTTATCTTAGGCGGAGGTGAGTTTGCTTTGAAAAGAAAAGGAATGTTTTTCAAAGCAATCTTAGCAGGTTTTCATCGAATGTAGCGCTCTTTGAAAGAGATCCGCTTTTTCGATGCTTGGGAGTAGAAGGTTGGGGATTTTGCTTTTTTGGGGGTTCTAGCCTGTATTAATGCTTTGGATACTGCCTCATTAAAAAACCTTACGCCCCTTCGTAAGTAAAAAGAGTGCAGCTCCTGTTTTTGTTAAATACATGAGAGTAGGTAACATAGAAAGTGACAAAAATTACATAACGCGAGGGCTCGCTAAGGCTCCGCTATGGGTAGAATTTGCGAAGGTCGTCGATGTTCCAGGTGTGTGGTAGGATATTACCTTCGCTGTCGGAGAGGTGGAAAGAGCCTGGGCGATTGCATTCTGCGATCAGGAACGGGCCTGTCCACTTAGGCTGGAACTTTCCGGCCATGCTGGCGTTTTGTTTACGGATGAGGACGAGGTCACCCTTCTGCAGGTTCTTGATTCTGACCTTTTTATCTCTCCACTTCTTGGTCTCTTCCTGATATTTGCGAAGGTTGTGAACTGCGATGCATCTTGTTTCTTCTAGCAAGTCCTTGTCAGTTAGTATGGCTTGCTCATTACTTGCGAGGGTTGTTCTTGGTGAGATGAATTTTAGCTCCTCTGGTAACACGGCTTCTTCGCCGAACAAAAGTTTGAAGGGTGTGAACTTGGTGGCTCTGCATTCGGAGGTATTGTGAGACCAGGTGACTGCGGTTAGCTCGTCTGCCCATTTGCCTTTGGGTCTGCCTTGCAACTTTTTGGATATGGATTGGAAGATTGTTGCGTTGGCTCTTTCGACTAGGCCGTTGGACTGCGGGTGTCGGACTGAGGCGAAGCATAGAATTGTTCCGATTTGTGTACAGAACTCTTTGAAAACCTCACTGTCAAACTGGGTGCCGTTGTCGACGGTTAGGTGTTGGGGGACTCCGAAGCGACAGACTATCTGCTGCCAGAAAAACTTTTTTACTGCGAGGGAGGTTATGGAGGACAGCGGTCTTGTTTCGGTCCATTTGGTGAAATATTCGACGGCTACCACCGCATAGCGAAGGTTTCCCGGAGCCGTCGGGAGTGGGCCCACGAGATCCATTGCCCACCTTTGTAGAGGCCAGGTTGGGCATATGAGGGTTGTGGGAGCCCCTGGGGCGTTTTGGTTTTTTGCTGTCAGTTGGCAACCTTCGCACTTCTTGACGATGGTTTCAGCGTCTCTCAGCGCGGTTGGCCAGTAGAAACCTTGCCGGAAAGCCTTTCCTACCAGTGCCCTCGGGCCATTGTGTGAACCACATATACCTTCGTGGATGAGTTTGAGGATGTCGTTACCTTCGGACTGTGACACGCACTTGAGCCAAGGTGAAGTTACCGAAGCTTTGAACAAGGTGTTATTCACAATCTTGTACCCTCGCGTTCTTTGCTTTAGTCTGTTCTCTTCTTCTTTGGAGCTGGGCTCGTGGAGTCCTTTGATGTAGGCCATGATAGGTGCTCTCCAATCCTCGCACTGGATTGTGTTGATCAGCTTGATGCTGATTTCGGAAGCTTCGAAAGCTGACCGAGTGGAAACCTCATAGAACACGTCCGGAGGGAGCTGTAGCTGCTGTGCGGCGGCTTTGGCTAAGCAATCTGCTTCGCTGTTTTCAGTCCTCGATATCGCTTTTACGGTTATGCCGAGGAAGAAGGATTCTAACCTTCGCACATACTGAAAATACTTTTGAAGCTCTGGATCTTTTGCTTTGTAGTTCTTTTCAATGTGCCCCGCAATGACCTGAGAGTCTGTGTTGATGAGCGCCCTTCGGACTGATAACGATCGCAACCTTGAAAGTGCCAGAATCACAGCCTCATATTCAGCGGAGTTGTTTGTGCACTTGAAGTCCAGCCTTCGTGCGTATCTCAGCTTCGACCCGGAGGGCGAGATTAAGATGGCCGAGGCACCGGCTCCGGTTGCGCCCCAGGCCCCGTCGACGTAAACGATCCAAAACTGGTCCTGCTGCAGCTCACCGGGGCGAGGGTCGGGTGTCCATTCTGCTATGAAATCAGCCAGCACCTGCGATTTGATCGCTGTTCGGCCAACGAAGGTTACAGCATAACTATTAAGCTCCACTGCCCATTTTGCTATTCTCCCCACTGCTTCGCTGTTTTTGAAAATGTTCTCGAGGGGGTACGACGAAGGTACTTGGATCTCGTATGCCTGGAAATAGTGTTTGAGCTTTCTTGATGCCATGACGACTGCGTATGCTATTTTCTCAAGCTCCGAATAATTTCTCTTTGGGCCCTCGAGGGTTTCTGAAACATAATAGATTGGGGCTTGTCTGGTCTTGTCGTTTTCGCGGAGTTCCTTGATGAGAACCGCGCTTGCAGCGTGAGGCGAGGCTGCGACGTAAAGTAACAATAAATCTCCCATGCTTGGGCTGGTTAGGGCAGTCAAGCTGGTCAGATACTTTTTTAACTCCTCGAAGGCCTTTTGTTGGTGGGGGCCCCAATTGAATGGAGCGTTGCTTCTGAGTGTTTCGAAGAAGGGTAACCCTCGCTCTGCGGATCTTGAGATGAATCTGCTAAGTGCTGCCAACCGACCGGTCAGACGCTGAGCTGCTTTCTTGGTTGCCGGAGGTTCCATGTTCATGATGGCGTCAATCTTCTCGGGGTTAGCTTCGATTCCTTTGACTGAGACGATGCAGCCTAGCAATTTGCCTTCGCTTACCCCGAAAACACATTTTTCTGGGTTTAGTTTCAGTCCGGCGGACCGGAGGTTGCTGAATACCCTCGACAAGTCTGGTATGTGGCTCTCTTTTAGTTCGCTTTGAACGACTAGGTCGTCGACATAGGCGGAGACTGCATGCTCATCCTTGAAAACTTCGGAGGTCATGCGAGCGAAGGTTGAGCCTGCATTTTTCAAACCTTCTGCCATCCTTCGGAAGCAAAAGGTGCCCGAGGGTGTGATGAAGCTTGTTTTTTCTTCGTCTTCTTCATTCATCCAGATTTGGTGATAGCCTGAGAAGCAATCGAGGAGGGATAGCATTTGGCAGCCTGCCGCTCTGTCGACCAGGGTGCTTATGTTTGGGAGGGGAAAGTCATCCTTCGGACAGGCTTTGTTCAAGCAAGTGAAGTCTACGCACATTCGCCATTTTTTGTTCTTTTTTTGAACTAGGACCACATTTGAGAGCCAACTTGGGTATTTGACCGGGCGAATGACGCCTGCGTCCAGAAGCCTTTTTACCTCGGCCTTCGCTGCCTCCTTTCTTTCTTCTGACATCTTGCGAAGCTTTTGCTTGATTGGCCGATAGCCTGTTTTGATGTTCAGGCTATGCTCGATCATTGATCTGTTGACTCCTTTTAGGTCTTCCGCGGACCAAGCGAAGGTGTCTGAATTTTCCCTGAGGAAAGTAACGAGGTTGCCTTCGGACTGAGGGTCTAGATTGGCTGATATGAGCAGCTTTCTTTCTGTGTTGCCCTCGAATAGTTGAACTTGTTTCGTTTCCTCCTTTGGGGCTGCCTTCACTTTGTCTTTACAGACTTCACCCTCGTCGTTGATAGCGGGGGTTTGTGGCTTGGACAGATTGTGCACATTGCGTTGCCCTGGAGCTACGTTTCCTTCCGCTGCTCTCGCAATATCCTGGTCCCCATATACTGCGACCACACCCTTCGGAGCGGGGAGCTTCATGCAGAGGTAGGCGGGGTGGATAACAGCGTTGAACGCGTTTGTTACCCCTCGGCCAAAGATGGCATTGTATGGGTAAAACATATCAACCACATCGAATGTGATGTGCTCAGTCCTGCAGTTGATTTGGTCGCCGAAGGTTACGGGCAGCGAAATTTTCCCGACGGCTCTCACTTGTTGACCACCGAAACCGTATAGGGGGTTGTCGGCCGGTTGCAGAAGATTTCTGTCAAGCTTCATGCTGTCGAAGGTTGACGCGAACAAGATGTCAGCGGAGCTACCTGTATCCACCAGTATTTTGGTGACAGTCCACCCAGCGAGGTTGGTTTCGATCACCATGGCATCTGTGTGAGGGTAATCTCTTAGGTTCATGTCGCTGGAATCGAAGGTTATGGGGATGTGAGACCACCGGCCGAATTTATGTGGTCCTTCGACGGCCACGTGGTGAACGCGTCTGGCATGTTCCTTCCTCTGCCGTTTGTTGCCATGGTCTTCATTTGAACCTCCGGTGATAGCTAGAATCACACCGAAGGTCGAAGTTGGATTGTTGATGGTTGTTTGGCTCGAGGCTTCGGCTTTCACGGGTTGTGGTGCTGGTAACGCGGGGATTGGCGGTGGTGATGGCAGAGCGCTGGTGGCTTGGTGGGTTGTTGGAATTTGGTTTTGGGGGGTAGCTGGGTATGTGACTGTGTAAGGTGGGTTTTGGCGTTGTGGGGTGGTGGTTGGCTGATAATGGGTTTGGTTGTAGAGTGGGTGGTGGGAGTAGGGGGGTTGTTGCGAAGGTAGGCCGTAGTTTATGGGGGTATAGTGGTATGTTGGATTTGGTGGGTGGAAGTTTGGTTTCCTTGTGTGGTTTATGGTTCGGGAGTCTGACAGAGTAGGTTTCCTGGATTCTTGGAATTCTTTTCCCTTGGCGAAGCACTCGCATTGCTTTGTTGTGTGCCCCTTTCCCATTCCACAGAAGTGACAATACATTTTGGCAGGATCTCGCTGCTGGTAGCGCTGGTTCGGCGGAGGTGGCAAAACCTGCGGGGCTTGACTGCTCGGGTGTTGAGCGTCCCGTGTTTGATGTTCGTAGTTTGTTGCTTTGTTGATTGCACCGACGTTGCTTTGCTCTTGGCGAAGGTTGCTTTCTCTCGGTTGGGGCCTCGGCTGTGGCCTCTGCTGAGACCGCCGAGCGTCGGACTTCGCTCTGAAATCCATGTCAGCTCTACAGTATCTTTCCATTGTTTCATGCAACTCCTCGATTGAGTTTGCCGGTTTTCTGGCAAATTTGGAGGAACATGGCCCTGGGCGCAGGCCACTGACTGCAGCGAGGATGACAGCCTCGTCCGATATCCCAGGGGTCCTTGCTCTGATTTGAATGAACCTTCGCCAATAATCTTGGAGCGGCTCGCGTTCTTCTTGCTTGCAATTGAATAGCTCGATGGGGTTTAACGGGGCTGGAGTGATGCCCTTGAAGTTTGTGCACAGCTTATCTCTGAGGGAGGCCCAGGAATCCACAGTTCCGGGGCGAAGGTTGCTTGTACCAAGTTTGTGCGATGTCTCGCAGAATGATGACAAAGGATTTTGCCATCGTTGATTCGTCGCCGCCTGCTGCGGCAACCGCTGCTTCGTAGCTCATGATGAACTGGCGAGGGTCGGAAAGTCCATCGTAGCGGGGTAGATTTTGTGGATTATAGCATGGTGGCCAGGGTTGGGTTTGGAGTATTTGGGAGAGTGGTGACTTTGGATCGTACGGCATTTGGTGTTGCTGATGCCTTCGCTGAATGCGAAGGTTATGCTCTCTCTCATCTGGGTGGAGTTGGCGGTAAGTTTGGGTGTCTCACAGGATATGGCTCTGGGTGTACTGGTGGTGGTGGGGGTGGTGGATGGTGACGAAGGTTGTCTTGATTTGGCTCCTCATTTCCCTCTCGCAACGGGGGTATGTCCTCGTTGTCCCAGCCCTCGGCTTCGGCTTCTGCCGCGGCGAGGGATTCCTCCATGCGGCGAAGTCGCTCCCTGGCCTCGTCTGCCCTCTGTCTGATCGAGCGCAGTCGGTTATGCCTCTCAAGCTGTTCCAAGCGCCTTTTCTTCTCTTGGAGCTCAGCCTCGAGCCTTTCGAGGGCCTCGAGGCCCACCTCTTCTTCTTCTCCTTCTCCCTCTCCCGAGGTGTGAGGGTGTGGCTGCGTCGCCATTCGGACCTGAGGGCCCAGGGATTGGGGTTCTGGGGTGACATTCTCTTCTCCCGAGGGTTGCACAATTTCTTCCGCAGGAGGGACCACCGTCGCTGTCTCTCTGGGCATGCGTAGGTCCCTCGCTGGGTGAGCTCTTCTGTTTCCCGCCATGTCAGGATTTCGACTGTCTACTCTCCGCTCCCCACGGTCGGCGCCAAACTGTTGGGAGCACACTTGCCCAACCTCCGCACTTGTGCAGGGGAAGGAGCGAAGGTGACCAAGCGTCGGATGCAGTAGCGAAGGTGAAACGGAAGTGGAAAGTGCTCGAATTCCCAAAAAGTCGTCCTTTACACTGTTCATCCCCTTGGTATTTATAGGGAATGCCAAGGGGTACGGGCCAAATTACAAAAGGGTACAGCAAAGATTCCTCGCCTCCGCGCAGGGAGGAAGGGCAGAAGCGTAAACACACAGCTGGAGCGGAAACCCTAATCGGTCACACCCCGGCGCGCCGCCACCTGGCCCCCTGTTCACCTTCGGGGAGAGGTGCGGCGGTCTTGACCTTCGGCCGCGCTCACCCTTGGGCCCGCGCACCTCCGGCTTCACTTGCCTCCCGGGAGAGGCAAGTGAACACGCTTGCTGCTTGCCTGGACCCTCGCTCCAAGCGAAGGTGGTGTCGACGGTCAGCGAAGGTTTCCTGCAGTGCGACCATCGCCTCAGACCTGCACGGGAACACAGCAAGAGAGCGAGGGTTGATCCCGCATTCGGGGGTCAGGGTAGTGGCCTCCGACGGGAGGGAGACCCCGCAAGCACGCCAGGCGTTACGCGAGGGCTGATTTTGAGCACCAGTTCGGGCGGCGCTTCTGTCGAGGGTCCTTTCCCCCAACAATAACGACTTATAGCGACTCTTCTGTAGTTGCTATAAAAAGTGTGTGGTATAGTGGTTGTAGTCGGGTGGCGACCATGTGAGCCTCTGAATAATCCCACCTTGCTTAGCTTGGGAGGAGGAAGACATCTTAAAAGGGAGAGCCACTCTTCCCCTATCAGACTAGTCTTTTAGGGAGATTGGGCCTTTCCCCGAGTGAGTGTACATCGCTGCCTTCGGACCCGAGCTGGGTCCTAGGCACACCTTCTTCTTCTCCGCCTCCGACAGCTTCAGCCCCTTCAACAGATCCTCGACTTTCTCCATGTTCACGACGATCCCAGGAAGCGGCAGAGGCCGCCACCTACCCGGGTGATGGCGATCCCGCACTCAGTGAACTACCAGGTTAGCAGGAAAGGTTGGCTCCAAACAGGAGAAATTGACAGTGGACGCGAACGGAGGGTTGGGGGATGGACACAGGATCTTGATCCAGAGAGGGAACAAGGTACAAGGGAGGAATCAGATGGAGCCCTAGACACGGAGGACGAAACCGACTCGAGTCGCCTGTTCGCCAGGCGCCGAGACCAATATGGGTTCAGCAATTGAGGTTTTCCTTCTTGATTGCATGAATGTTTGTTGTTTGCATGCACATACTATTCTTGTTTCCGTGATTGTCATGGTTGTTTGCATGAAGGGAGCATGTGTTGTTTTCCTAATTTGATCGTATGAAGGGAGTGTGCTACATCATGTGGATGGAATCACACCAAATGTTTTAGTTGTAGAGAAGAGAAGAGAAGAGGGGAGAAGAGATAGAGATTTTTGATTTAGAAAGATGACTATTTTTGCAGAAAACATATATAGTAGAAATAATAATAAAAAATTCCTTAGTTTACTGGCGCAATAAGCCCAGCACCGTCTTGAGAGACCCATCACGGGGCCACAAGTCTGACCGTACGCCACCCTTCCCTATTCCCAGGTGTGTTCGGCCCAAATAAGCCCACCACCGGCTAGATCAACTCCCTCTCCCCATCACAGGGCCCTTCCCTTCCCTTCGCTAACCCTAAATCGATCCCAATCCGAGCGATTCCCACGCCCGCGGAAGCAGAAAGGCTGCGTGCCATCGCGATCAGTATGCCGCCGGCGCCGACCAAAGGGAAGAGGAGAGGTGCGGGGGGCTCGGGCTCCCGCTCCCGCTCCCAGTCGCGGCGGGGGCGCGCTCATTTAAGCCGCCCCACGCCCGCAGTGACCACCCGGTCGAGAGCGACGCAGCGGGAACCCTCGTCATCACCGCAGTTCGGCAAGCGGTCCAGGGTGGCCGAGAAGAGTGTCGATGATGAGGGGAGTTCCTCTAAGAAGCAGAAAACGGCGGCAGGTTCAGCTTCTGCTGCCGCCAGCCAAGAGGATACGGCGGTGGCCGCCTCACCACGCGCTACTGTCTCCTCCGACGGGGCCAGCGCGGAGGCCGTATCCGATGGCGCCGCCTCAGATGTCTCCTCACCCATTCGGCGACCATACATGGTTAGGGAGCCTTATGACGAGGCTAACATCGTTCCCTACCAGAACGAGCGTGACAAGTACATAGCAAAGCTCGGTATGTTGCTCGATCCATCGTTTTCTTTTCTCCTCCCCTTTGTGTGCCAATTCATACTGTGCAGTAATACATATTGTCATGGCATGTTAAAATGGCGCAAATTCAAGATTCCCATTGTGGAGTGATTGGTTCATTCCATGAAATTGTTATTGTCATCCTTTTTTTTATTTTACCATAAATTAAAGGGGCCACTTTAAACATCATTTTGAATCGAAGAGTTACAAGCTAATAACTAACTAATTAATATAAGCAAGGGAACGTGCAAACTATAGAAACTCTAATCAAGACCACGGAAATCTATTCCGATGGTGGGCTATTTTAGCACTTAAATCCTCCACTCATCTCATCCTAATCCAAACAGGCGTGGGCACAGTGGGAGGGTTTAAGTGGAAAATAACTCACCTTCACCTCTAATCATCGGATTAGATTCCTGTGGTGTTGATTAGAGTTTCTATAGTTTGCACAGGAGGCTGGTTTCCATAGCATATGTTGCCTATAACCAAAACCTATCATCCAGCATTATGTTCATGATGTTTATTCACTGATCTTTAACATGAACGTGAAAAAGAATAAAAAGTGGATAAGATAGCTAAGGACCAGACCTGTTCATTTTCATTACCAGATTCCCCAACTCAAAGTTTTCCATCAGAGTTCCTAAGGCAAACCGCAGTATGGCCTGCACAAGAGCCAGTAACCCACCTCTCCAGTGTTTCTCATTTAAAATGTATTTTTTTTCCTTAGCTTTCAGTCTAATCAACTACAAGCTTTGTATTAAAATGAATAAACTACTCGTGATATTCTTTTTTATAATGAACTGGTATTATGTTGAACGAATAATAGCTCGTGATATTCTTTTTATGATGAACCTGTCTACATGCAGACCGTCAAAGTGAGCTCTTATCTCTCAAACACTATGGGCCTATTACATGTCTTGATGATGATGAATCATTGCTCCCTGTTCGAGAGTCTGTCACACAGATGGTTTTCCAAACTGCCAAGACTGTTTTTGGACTCACATCTTATATTGGTATATATAATGCACTCTCTTTTCCTTTTATATGAAATATGAATTTATATAAGTCTGCTGTATTTTTTTTTTATGCTGGCTAATTATACATCGATTATAATACACTAGGAAAAAAATTAGATTATATATAATCTCCGTGTAGTTTGCTTTTGTATACATATAAGCTTCGTAAAGTTTGCCTTTGTTTGCTTTTATCTATACATATATAAATGCTGTTTTTAAGAGCTTGTATAATGGTGCTGTAATTTTTTTATGTTGGTTAATTATTAGACATGGGTTCTAAATTTCTAATTGCACTAGAATAAAAGATTTTATATACAAGGTTTGTCAAATTTTCCAATGTTTGATTATATATGTATGCATAATATACAGACGGCAAACTCTTGAAAAGGTGTTCTGGTTTCTTAATTGACTGGAACAAGGACACCAAACGTGGTACTGTCTTGACATCCGCCAATTTATTGTGTACCAAATCTCCAAAAATTGATGACTGGTCATGCCCACGTGAATATGCTCCTGATGCTGAGGTAAGATTGCCATTCTAATTTAGTTTGTTTTAGTTTTGCACTTAGATTACTCATTATAATATCTCCATTTTATAACATTTGTTCGGTCCTCATAAAAATGAGATTGTATTTTCATAAACTATTCAGTGCATTCTTCTTCAATACTTCCATTTAATCATAATTGAATACACTGCCATCTATGTATTTAGACCAAACAACTATTGTGAAGCGGGTGGAGTAGATCGGTTGTGTTGAAAATTTTTAGAAAGTAAAAATTATAATATAAGTCTACCGAATGAAGTATGGAGCATGTCTTTTGTACTTTTTTGGGGGGCAAAATGTGATTACATTTTTGTTGTTTCAGGTGCTGATTCATTTATTAGATGACACTACTCAAGAGGGCAAATTAATCAACTATCACAAGCACTACAACATTGCACTGTTTGAGGTGGATGTGAATCTGTCTACAGAGTTACCTCCTGTTAGCACTGAACTTGTAGACTATGGCCAAGAGGTTTTTCTTATTGGAAGGGATGAAGATCTAAATCTAAATGCCTCTTGTGGCAGAATGCTATATGAAGATCCAGGACTTTTTACTCACCATCACTATATGTACCCTGGATGTGATTTTGCCGAGGTACTAATGTAACTACTCATGTGTTTTATTTTTATTTAAATCTGATATAATTTTTCTTGATTTCTCAACTATCACAAAGCATTCTTAACTACTGTTGTCAGCAAATCTCATGTTATGATAAATGCAACAGTTTGGTGATGGAGGGCCAGCCATTGACACAAAGGGAAGAATTGTGGGAATGACCAACCCCACTAAAGGAGCATCGTTCATTCCTCATTTATTTACACTTAAGTGCTTGCGTATGTGGAATGATTTCAAGTAAGTATTGCTTTTCATTTCTATTACCTAGTCGCCTCATAGTGATGCATGATGTACTCTATTGTTTTGTTTAGCATTTGTGAAAATCATTTAGGTGTAATATGTCTTGAAAAATTGCAGAAGTTACTCCATATCTTTGATTTTGAAATAGACACGTTGCATATTTCTACAATTGTTTTTGAGGCGTCGCCTAGGCGTTGTGGCATACTCCAGGTGCCGTAGGACGCCACAGGGTTTTAGTTACGCCATATCGATGCCTAAAGGGCGCATAGGCGTCCAGGCTACCTCCAGCGCCTCAAAAACATTGATTTCTACCCTTCCTGGTTTCAATACAACAATCACCACACCGCACAATCAAGTGGTTTTCGTAACCAAAAAAATACATCAGGTGGATGGATTTTTTTTGCAACAAACTGGGGGTGGGGTCTCAATTGAAATGGGACATGGGGGTGATTTTGCATTTTCCCTAAAATGTTGATACCGTGTTTACAACATGTTTTTGAGTATATAACTATATGCCATTTCAACCATGAACAAAAACAATAAAGGGGCAATTCTCACATCACACCTTTGGTTGTGCCTATCTCGTCTGAAATCTAACCCATATTTATATTTATTTGGCAATAGGTGTGTACCCCGGCTGCACCTTGGGCTGAAAGTTAAATCTATAAAGTTTCTTAGGAGTTCCCGTAGAGAAAAAATGTCCCGCAAGTTCAACATTGATGCTGGTCTTATTGTTCAAGAGGTATATCTTCTATTTGATTATTTTGTATAATCATATTTTAGTGCTAACTGAACCACAGGTATCAGAAGGGTCTGCTGCTGAAAAAATTGGAATCAGAAATGGTGATATTATCGAGTCGTTGAATGGAGAATGTATTCCTACTGTTGTTGAGGTAGGGTGTACTGCAGATGTGTTCCTTCAAGTGAAGTAGAAACTAGAAAGGATCTGCAATTCATTCATATCCAATATTTTCAAATTATCTAACTCACTTTAGGCACCAATTAACCGACTAGTTGTCATGTGTCTTCGATCAGCTTGAGTAGTCGGGCACTAGAGCAGCAGTAATAGATCACTAATTAGTAGTTAGTGTTAGAGCATTCCAAATACTTGGTACCACCACTTATCTGTTTCAAAACTAAAAAAAATTACACCACACCACTACTTAGTTTAAAATAATAGTGTAAGGGCACCCCCAAATACTTAGTAGCACTACTTGAGCTAATTCACTCCCGTTATGCTCACATCTAGATGTGCAAACATCAAAGAATTCTTTTTTTGAGCTCATATGCTAGTCCCATGTTTATGCTTTGATATTTTTTATTTGCTCCAATTTTTCAGCTTGAGATCATGCTGATGCGTTTATGTGAGCATTTTCTTGATAAAGGAGGTGTCCTTGGTTCAAATGTGGATCTTATGGTGAGTTTAGTTTTTCATTTGCAATTTACTTTGTTTCTTCAATTTGTCCCTAACTAGAAACATATTTTTATAAGACAAGGGTGAAGTGTGCAAGTAAATAGAAAGTAAACGAATTGGACTGGTTCTTGTCAGAATGTTTTATGTTGCTCTTTTACCCACATATGCCTTGGTCTGTATTTCCATGATGTTTTTTTTTATGTTTTCGCTACTGTTGTTTACAGTTTTCCAATAAAGACTGACTGAGCTATGTTGAAGTTCTTGTAACTTATTTCTTACTCAGATTGAATAATCTTGCTCTGGATGAGATTAATTGATGGCACTAATAAATGTGTTTTACCTTTGTAGGTTGGTTTGTTCCAAATGCGCAAACAAAAACGTTGCACTAAAACGTTGACGTTAAATGTATCTGATGACATGGAGGTCATTGCACAAGGTGTGCATCCCTTCTTTCAACCCTATCAAATTTCCTTTTGGTACTGCCTTCTCTACAATCTAATTTGCAGCTGTTCTTGCAATATTAGTAGGACACTACAACCTGTGACCTTCCTTTTCCCTTTTTTTTTTTTTGGGGGGGGGGGGGGAGCATCCCTCCAACATATATTAGTTAATAATATGACAATTATTTGGAATTTTAAATGTTGATGATCAAAGTTAGAAAACAATGACTTAAGACAAGGTCAAAGTGAACTATAATTTGAGAAGGCGGGTGTAGTATCATTGTCGCCCTTTCCAGTCCTTGCTAACACTTGCTTCTTTTTTTTCTTTCATACCTGGCTCACTAGTGCCACATTTGTACACAGTGCACTTATTGTGTGCTAAAGACAGTTCAAGGATAGGACCACTTAGCTAAATAGCTGAGCAAAATCTAATTTTAGAACATTGGGATGTAAATTGTTTGACATGGCTAAAGAAAGTTTGGGGTGCATAGCTAAAGACAGTTTGACATATCTATTTGCCTCTTAACATTTATGCAAAGCGGCCTTTGTTGTCTAATAACACCGATCTTTCTATTGTGTAGGTACTTACCCTGTCTCTGCAGCACTAGAAAAAAACTCGGTTGATATGAGCTCACGTAAGTCAATTGTGCTATTATCTGTTTTCGATTAGGTTTTTTAAGCCCATGCCGAAGAATATACAGTGTTATCCACTTGTATCGAATGGGGTATTGATACATCCCACGAATTGCGGATGAGCTTACTAGAGTCATGTCTAGGAAATCTAGTATAAGGGCTGTATTGAGCACGCATGGACTGAGTAATATGAATCTTTTAATTTTGACTTCCAGGACAGGAGACACGTCTGTTCACAAGTGACAGGGAACTTAGGATTGAAGGCTGTGCATAGGCTCTTGCAACAGTGAGTAGTCGGTTGGTTCAGCAATGACAAGTGTAGACTCTTTATGTATTAGGCCTCGGAACCACTCATCATGGAGTTTGGTTGTTTGTGGCGACCTGATGCTAATGTCAGATGCCTGCACTGGGCATACGGTACTTGATATATAATGCTGTAATTTTGGATGGGGTGCGAACCTGATCATGGAGTTTCGTTGTTTGTGGTGACCTGATGCTAATACTCCTAGATGACTGCAGTATGCATGAAGTAATGAGATGTGTAATCCTGGGGATGTATTACTTCACACGCTAAGGTCTTGTTTGGATGTACATTATCTACACCAATTCACATGTATTGAAGTTGATTAGGGTCATGTTTGGTTGCACACAAATCTACTAAATACATGTGGTTTGGAGTGGAATTTAAGCTAAACTTTATCTCAATCTCTCCTTAACCACATGAACTGATGTGGATTTATGTGCAGTCAAACAAGTCCTAGAGTGGAAATTAGTTCAAGTTCTATTTTAATACATGTGGATTAAGGAGATACATGTGCATCCAAAGGTCTAATGGCATTCGTTTTAATCTCAATCCAAGTGGAAATGAGGAGATTGAGAGGGATTTGATCCTCTGTAGGTCAGAATCCCTCAATACCTTTTGATGCACTTGGAGGCTATGTTCGGTTGCAGGGGGTCAAATCCGCACGCTGATTTAATCCTGACAGGGAATGAGTGGATCTCTCTAAACCACTCAATCCCTGTGAGATTTAGTTCCCTGCCGTTAAGGCTAACCCCTTGCCTCCATTTGCTGTTCGTGTTGCGAGTAGAAAGTTACGAGTAATATAGAAGATATAGAGAGAATGGAATGAAGGAATGAATTCTCGGTGATTCTTTTATTAATCGTACGGTATTTATATTACAATTGAGGAGGAAGTGGAAGGAGGAAACTCGATAAATGAGTCTCACGCGTGAGTCGTGCCCACGTCCCGTGGATGTGAGATTTCCCGTGGGAACGCGGAAGGCTCCTACGACGTGAATTGTGCCCATGTTCCGTGGATGCGAGCGTTCCCATGTTCCGTGGATGCGAGCGTTCCCATGTTCCATGGATGCGAGCGTTCCTTGTGGGAAAGTGGGAAACTCCCACAAAGAGGAAAATACGGGTGACTCGGTGAACCAGGGGAATCCTAGGATTAGGGAGGAAGTGGAAGGAGGAAACCCTGGTAAATGAGTCGTGCCCATGTCCCGTGGACGTGAGATTTTCCCGTGGGAACGAGGAAGGCTCCTAAGATGTGAGTTGTGTGAAACGACCCACGATTTCATCGAAGGGGAATTCGCAGATTACATCATAATGTGACAGTCCAGATGGTCCTAAACCGTCACATTATCATTATTCAGTTGTTACCATAGTTCATACAACACAGAAGTACAGATTATAAGACATTAGAATATATGGGAACACCACCTAGTACAAACTATAATTGTAACACACACCTAATTGACGCAAGAGTCGTCATTGTGCGTTGACGGGTGAAGGCTCCTCCTTCACGGCATCCATCTTCGTCTTCTCATCCAAACTTGCGTATAGGAATGAGACCTCCTAATCCGTCTAACCTCCACTGCTGTCGTGGTAGAAGTCGTCCAACCTGTCGAATAACTATCAGTACGATTTGTATTGGCCACTGGCTCTCATCCTATGCTTTGCATTTGCTATGTGGTATATGGAATGCAAGAATAGAGAAAAAGAAACCTATTTATGGCTATAGTCTTCCTATGCAGGTAATCAATATTTTATAAATATAATCATCTAGTTTCCAGGCCACATGACCATCCATTCAGTCATCGGCCGAACATCCCGCCATATGGCCAACCACCCACCCATCCCATCCACACACATACACATCTCACCACGCTCGCACTCTCTAGGCGGCAAGGACGACTCTTTCTCGTACCTTGCCTCAATGGCCAACGCCGGACCTATCAACTCAGGGGAAGAGAAGAAAGGACTCCTCTCACTAAGTCCAAGGGAAACTGAGCACAATATTGTTGTCCATGACCGTGGACACGGCTATACGTATAGATTGATCGACTCTGCAGTGCGTGTATGCCTGGAACCACAAGTTAACCATCATCGATGATCGCGCTCGTCTAAGCTAATTCCCAACTTCCCCCTAGCCGTCACGATGCCACCCTACCACTCAGCCCTAGGGCACCTCGAAGATCCACCGACACGCTGAGACTATGAGATGTGGATCCTGGCGCACCAAATAAAGAGGGTGTGAGTGTCAGCCCTTACCTCCCTACACTTATCACCTTCCAACCTAGCAGTACTGGTATCGCCCTGTTTAGAGGGTGTAAGGAAAATACACCTTGGCCCATTTAACTTTGGATTTTGGTGTTTGATGATCAAGATAACCAAATTGGACTAATGTGTTTGCGAGTGTTTGTTTTGTAGTCCAGTAGGGTGCGTTGGCTTAAAAGTTTGACAAGACGCCAACACACTCGACCACGGTCCTCAGAGACCGTATGAAGCGAGGTCTTGATCTCCTGGACCTTCAAGCAGTGGCGGTGCCACTTCTTCGGTGAGAACGACTCCGAGGCGTGCCAGCCAACTTGACTTGCAGTTGACAAGGAGAAAGAAAATGACGTCAAATTATGGAACCTGTCAGTTTGGTGCCAGACAGTTCCAAATTGTGCGACTCTGAGATAGCCATTGTCATAGAATTTTGACTACAAAGTCAACTCCCAAAAGAGCAGAAAATATTGACGTTGATTGAAGCAAAAACGGTTATTGAGAATGCAAAGAGAGATATAAGAAAACGGCTAGCCGGTTAACTTTAGCTTAAGAAAGATATATAGATCTATATATACGTCAAAAAAGCTTAAAACTAACAAATCTACTAATCGTATTGGCAATTCTGATTGTTAACAGTGGGGTGTCTCCATACAGCTGTAATAACAAACAGGTCGATAAAATAACTTAACCATCAACAGTGGGGTGTCTCCATGCAGCCTTAATGACGACCAAGTTAGATGACGTCCGATACGATTGATAGAATTGCTAGCTTTAGACTGCAAAGACATATACATTATGAAGAAAGCATAACTGGATCGACTATTTTAGCCGATACAGGGTCCATGAGGCACGAACAAGATCTATCTGTCAGAACTATGACCTAGACTAAGATTAAGCAGACTTACCCTAACATGCCTATTAGTGGGGTTCAAAAATACAGCTATAACAAGCATATTAAACCAAATCTACTTGTTCTCAGATTAAACCATAATTTAAACAAATATCTTGAACGCACAACATGTAACAATCAAGAGTGACAAGCTAGTCGATGAGGATCTAGATCAGCTATTCCCTTTAATATGATCACAGGAAAGTCTGGGATAACCGATCTTGATTGGACGAGATGTTGTTGAAAAGAAAAATAAATTCTTAAAAGCATAAGCAACATCGATAACTTAATGAATCTATTAGATTGCCAAGTCTAATAGAGCCGATAACTAGCCAAGATCGACTAAAGCAAGAGATTGATCAAAGTCAAGACAGTCTTATAAAAGACGAGCTTAAACCGATAGCTAACCCATGTCATAGCTTAACAAGAGTTTGGTCGATGCTAAATAGAGCCTTATTGAACGATAACACAAGCCATTAGTAAAACTTACAAGCAAACCGGAGTTCGGTCCAGCCGATGCAACCCTGCTTGATTGAAGGTTTCACCGAGATCTACTTTACTCATACTCCTAGGGTTTTGGCCGGTGGTCGAAGAATTGTTTGATTGATTGATTCCTTACAAAAATCGGGTTTCTAGCTTTATAACCCGATAGACTCCTATTCTAACACGACTAGTGTTGACACCGAAATTTGGTCAGCCGAAAATGTCATTGGGAAGAGGATATTCTTATGCGTATGTGTTGTCAGAATCGGCAAACCAAACTCGGAATCGGCAAATGCTGATCGGCTATTGAGGAGGCTCGCTGCAGGTGTATAACCAACCAGCATGTTTGGCCATACTACTGCTGGGAATATCTTTCATACGTGAAGCTTCAGAGGTGGAATCTAAGTGCAAGAGTCTGTTCATCCAAGAGCTTCTGGTCGTCAAGAAATATAATTTCAGAAGGACGATATGCATACACCTACGGCTGAGGCTCACGTGATCGGATATTAGGGGTTCTTATGCACGGCGGCCAATCAGCATAAATATTCTTATTCAAGATATCCAGATGCATGACGATGGAAGAGGCAAGCGTTTCACGGATCAGCTATACAAGGAATATTATTTGCTTAGTAACTGAGGAGACGTACGTACATATATGTTCGGCTTGGGATGCCCATATACGGATGGTTTGCGGCTATGAGATTAAGGAAAGCGCACGGTGTACACGGTTGGTTCGTGATTGCTGAAGACGAAGATCGGCCTAAAGAATACGTGCTTGTATGGGACTTTGAGAATGTCCTGTGTATTCTACACGTATGTGCACACGGCAAGATGGCGTATCTATTTGAGTCAGAACAAGGAGGACGACGCCTCGGCCACGGAAGCTTCAACGCCAAGGCTCTACACAAAGGAAAAATAGAGTCTGTATATTTTAATATTTCCATACTGTTATTAGCTAGGCAAGTCATGTACGGGGTCTTTAGAGGTTAGTCAGCCCAGGGCTATAAATATGAGGCCCCGGCCATTGTAAAAGATTGGTGGAACACGCACAGCCTACATCAATACAACGGCGCCCGCGTCACCCTTCGAGTCCATCTAGTCGTGTCGTCGAGTTTCTACGAGAGGAATCATCGATCCGTCGACCTCCGTAAGTCCCGGCAACCTTGTTATCATGTCTAGTATCGTGCGGCGGATTTAGATCTGATGCAAGTAGTCTCGTACGTTTAGCTTAGTATCATGCGGTGGATTTAAGCTAATGATGGGAAGTCTTTGTTTATGTCTTGTATCGTGCGGCGGATTGAGACACAAATAAAGATAGTTATCGGCTCTATTAGATGTGGCAGTCTAGTAGATTCATTAAGTTATCATGTGTTTGTTATGTTAATTTATATACATGCAACACTCTTTTGCCCAATCTAGACTGATATGCTTCGGCTTTATCTGATAGATCCGTTTGTTCTTAATGCTTTATGAGATAGATCATATAATTGTATAGCCGAATCAGATCAATCTAGGTTGTTACATGCTGTGGGTTCAATGCATTGTTAGATTCGTTTTGATCCTGATGGGACTGGGTATTGTGCGGCAGATGCAGGTTTTATTAGGTTTAGATCGGTTTGCTTGTCTTGTTCCTGCTTCATGGACCCCAATTCGGCAATCTTGCCGAATATGGTTATGCTTACACGAGTAATGAGTATTTATAGATCTGTTTGGATATATGCATGCTTTTAGCTTCTTATCACTAGATCGTATCATGCGGTGGATTAATCTAGTAGTAAGAAGTGATGTAGATTCGTAGCAAGCGGTATTATGCGGTGGATTAACTTGCTTGGGTTTATGCTTGACGGGTTTATGAAGGCTAGACGTGCGGCAGACTAGCCGAATTGGGCCTATGCATGCGTTGTTTAGATAGATTTATATTTACGAACTACCTGTTGATAATTTACCATGCTTGATGATATCTTTGGTCTAGATCACGTTCCTTCATAAATCATATACATGACCAATTGTTATTCATTCATGCATGCCTTCGTTATTTGTTTATTCGGCAAGTTACAGTTTACATGCTTACATCCTGATCTAGCCGAATGGCTTTATGAACATGCTTGGCAGACAGCTTCTATAGCTGTATGTCGTCGTAAGTGGCTTCAGGGCCGTAAATATGGAACTGTCTGGTCTCACCCGGCATGTTCCAGCTTTTGCTCTCACAGTTTATCCCTTGTTGGCTTTCAGGTCAAACCGACTGGCACGCTTCCGGATTCAGAAACGCCCGGGCACCCGATTGAAGCCACGCTTTCCGGCTTGCTGTGTGATTGGCACAGAGGGTCACATTTTGTGTCAACACACTTTTTGGCACGTCCAGTGGGACCGAACAGTATTCACCCATGACAATAAGTATTTGATCGGAAGTCAGATTCTCTCCAAATATTTATCACCTTCCAGATCAGATCATGATGGAGATGCCATTTAATTTTTTCGTCAACAAGGTCCAATAAGCCGATGAAACAAATAGGAGATGCAATCGGCTAATTGATTTCCACAAAATATTGTTGTACAGGACCTGCCTAACGATGTTCATCCAATCTTGACTAATAATGCCTCAGGGACAGTACGTCAAGTCGGCCAATAAAACGGAATTGCAAGAATACTCATCAAGTCAGAATTGAAAGATCAAGGTACTTGGCCGATGTTACCGTATATGTGCTCATCAAATTTTAATTATCAGGGCTATTGCAAACGAACAATCAAGAGTGAAGAAGATGGATTCAACTAGTCTGGGCAGTTTAGGATATTCTCATATCTGGTCGATAGCTGATTATGTTTAATCGGCTAAATCAATAGTTCAGATTGGTGGGTTCAAGATCAAAATGAAGGCAGTGCACCATCGGCTAAATTTCACATGTACATCAATGGCAGGGAACATTAAGGTAATAGCCGATGGAACATTTTAAAATTGATTAGGTGACTTTCGATGCCTGGAGTTAGAGTCAGAGCAATTACAAAGATGTCATACTCAGTGAAAGACGTAAAGGACAGATCCAATGAGACATCCAGAACGTACTCCAAACAGTATGGGTGTCAGCACCTGAGAAGACAAACAGCCGATGTCAGCATCAAGAGGAGAATCGACTATTGGCTCATCGGCTATTTGATCAAATGGCAGGACCAGTCAGCAAATAAAGTACGTACATGTAGAGTCCAGATGAATTGATGCATGCGTAAAGGAAGAAAGCAAGATAATTATAGAAGATGCATGCATGTACAAAGCATGCCATGATCAAGTAAGAAAATACGGCATCGGAAGCTCCTGTCTCATTAGATTTCAATGTTAAAAAATCAGAATCCAAGAAAGAGGCACATTGGCTAGCTGCAGCGCGGTCGTCAAGATGGAGAGCAATTTTCTTGCAAGCCAATTTGATGGCCGATATCATTATCAAATCAGATACAAGGCCAAGTCCGCCACATGTCACTACACGCTACTGCTACAAGGATTCTGAGGTCCTAAGAGGAGAAGGCATGTGCATGTTCTCTTAATGATTCTTTAGCAGAAGACATATAGTTGGAGAGCTGTTACCTTAGTTTGTCGTCTTTGGCTGCTTGACTTTGCTGATTGGTTTATGGGAGAGCCAGTTCCTGTCATAGATGTGTCAAAGTGTCCTGAAGGTTCACACGTAGTCGACACATGGTAGTTTTGGTATACTTCATTCAGCCGCTGCCACGACATTGCCGGAGACGCCAACAAGTCAAGTAGCATGGCAGAATTCCTAATCTCTAATCGATCAGACCCATGAACTACACCAACCGACCTGAAAGAAGCTAAGTGACCAAAATAGAGGTAGTGTATCATCGGCTAAACTTGACATGTGCATCAAGTCACTCATCAGCTTAAAGTGGAAGATCAGACAAATAGCCGATGGGATATTTTGATATGAACCAGGTAGCCTTCAGTATATGGAGCTAGAGTGGGAGCAGTTGCAGGATCTGTGATAGCCGATCATATGCGCAAAGATGACTGACATGTGTAATATCGGCTCAGTATTCTCCACCAAGATGTCGTAAAGACACTGAGAAGAGGATTCAACAAGTAATTCAGGACATATACATGAAGCCGCATGGGTGCCAGTACACGAAATTGAGAAGACATAGCTGATGGCGGCATTGGAAAAAGAAATCGGCTATTTTCTGAAGCTGAATCGGCTATCCTAAAGTTGAATCGGCTATCCTAAAGCTGAATCGGCTATCCTAAAACTGAGTCGGTTGTTAGCCTTGGAGATCGAAGCATTGCTTTATGTCTTTCTCTGACTAGTCGATCGCATATATGTGATATCTTCGGTTATTACTGCCCGATCATGTGCAGCAATCATGGCAATCTAAGTACTGCATATACAAGTCTGAAGTGTGCTGGTCAAGAAAGTGAAAGACGGACAAGCATACTTGGAAGGCCTAAAAGGTTGCTCATGCCATCAACTAAGGAGAGGTCCCCAAAACATTGCACACATCCAGGTGTTTTCTGTCAAGAATTGGAGCTATACGTGGTGAAGGCCATGGTGTAGTTCGGCGAGCACCACTGAAAGTCACAAAGTGCGCATGCCTATTTTGGTCGTATGGAGGAAGCATGCGAGCGAAGCATTGACCATCAGGAAAAGTTCTCCGTGGCAAAGACTTAAGCATGCAAGACTCGAGCAGTACATGTGCATTTGTATGTTCAGGGCCGATTCAGGAACCAGAGAATCGGCAAGCATGTATAGCATCATGTGCTGGATTGCCACCGTAATGTTGCAAGTTTCCAAACAACACGTTGGCACTAATGAGGGACAAAAGAAGTCAAAAGCTGATATTTCCATGGCTCAAAGATGGTTCTATCGGCTAAGCAAGGATATGCTGAGGACAACGTGCATGACATGATGAGTATTGCCTTTGGCCGTTGGAAGCAGAGTCCAGTTTAATTATTTGAGGAAAAAGATGCTATTTGCCGGGAATACATATGAGAGACATATCACGTACGCACATACACATGGCTCGACAAGGTGATGTGTTTCTATACAGGGATTCTGCTACATAAAGCCGAAAGCAAGGATGACATGTACAGAAGTCATTAAAGTATCAGTGAGACATGGTCAGAGTACCCGAATCGGCTGTTTTCTTTTAACCGATATCAACGCCAAATCACGGATCATGACGATTTGATAGCTAAAGATCCAAGAAGGAGATATTAATTGCACGTGGTGCGGAGTTGAATATGACATGGAGAGTATAAAATCCAAAAACTACAGGCGTCGAGATATTCAAGCCATGAGGCCGATGGTCGTGACAGAATCAATTTGAGTTTTCCTCCATCGGCCATTATTATCAACTATTCTGTCACCATTTTCAACTCAAGATACTCTCATACCAATCATCAAGTTTTGAGAAGTGACCATGCTAAGGATTCGAAGAGTAATCCAGGATGTACACGAAGCCACACAGGTGTCAGTACACTGAATTGGAAGGACATAGCCGACGGCAACATCAAAAGAAGAAATCGGCTATTTGTATCGGCTGTCTGGCACACGTTCTAGTAAAGGCTGATGACGCCTTCTACCAGGAATGAAAAGAAATATACACAAATTAGCTCGGGGGGCCGGTGCTAGCTTTGTTCCCTTTTAGCTGACGCATCAAGCGATGACTCGACGAGGCCCGCTCAAAAAAATCTCGGCGGTAGGGACAACCAAGATATATGGTTGGCCAGCAAGAGCAAAGTGACACACGGTCCAGTAAAAGCCGATGAGATCACTTTCCATGTACAAGATCAGACAAATCAAGAAGATCATATTAGCAAGAAAGATACTGTTGTTTGGCCAAAGGTAATACAAGGATTGATGGAGTTCGAACGTGAAGACAGGGGAAGCTTTCAGGAGTCCAAAGGGAGTACGTGGCCAAGCAAGCAATCGGCTATTTTTGCCGATACTATGCGACAGGAGGCCTTACGCAGGAATTCAAAGTCGGTGCAAGCAAGAGGCAAGGCTTCCAAGTTTTCATGACCGAAGTGCCTGATGTTGACTTTGATTCGGGAAAGTTCTATGGCAAGTGTTAGTAGCCGATTAAATAGAGTTATGGAGATCAGCTGTCCTAAAATTGAGTCGGCTGCTAACCTCAATGCTGAATTAGATCGACGCGTGAAGATTGAAATAAATTTCCAGGATTCCAAAGAAGCATAAGAAAGGCTAGCGACTATTTCGAGCCTAACAGGATCGGCTATTCAGAAGAAGTAATGGATAGTAGCTAATCGGCAAAAGTGCAGATCGGCTATCCAAGGGAAGCATTGGCTGTCTTACAAATAAATAGCCGATGGTTTCGGCAACCTACAGTGGCAACTCTTAAGTTAAAACAAAACCATGCCTCGTTGTCCAAAAACCTCAAGAGGATTTGTCGGTCATGGGAGAAAGTTCTATTCAGATTTATTCAATAAAGAAGAAAAAAGGCCATGTATTGAATCAACAGAGGCTGATGTCCATTATTGGTTCGGCTAGATATCTTGCACGATGATTTTGAAGCTGAGTCGTATCTTGACTTTCGATGGTGCTGACGAAGGACATTGAACGTTATGGAAGCTGCAGAGTATCCAAGAGATCCTGGCAAATACGAGCCGCACGGAAACCAGATATGATTTGCCGATTTCAAGGAATTAGTTCATCTGCTAAACATATATGCTACGAGAGCAAAGGCAAAATATTTCTATACATAGCAGTGTGCTGAAGAAAGATGATAAATGAGGTCATTGGGAATCATCTATACAGATGCAGGCCTCGACGGGCACATATCTAAGTGGAATATACCGACCAGGAAGAAGTCCGAAGAACAAATTAAATGATGATTCAGATTGGAAACCATGCATGCAGGTGTCAGACACGCATCGGTCATTGGCTTGGAAAATTCCAAATCGACTAAGAACCCTATCCTCAGACTGATGACATGCTTGTTTCCTCATAAGCTGATGAGATATCACAGATCGGTTATTCAGGAGAAGATCAGATACGGTAATCGGCTTAAGAACATTGTATGGCACGGAAGAGATCTGTGATTCTTCACATCTATGACGCATGCATACCAGGTTTTTTACGTGAAGGAGAAGATCAAAAGCTGTAGCCATTGTGCTCCACCACATTCAAGGAAGCAGAAATAGAGGCTCACGTGCTTGGTGTTCAAGGATATATACACATATATACACCAATAAAAGAAGAGCAAATAGCATGCATGCACAAGATATTAGTCTTGGAAATATTCGTGCACGTACGACCAATGAACGTTCGTATTTGGCCATGCCTTTTGGTTCGGATAGTATATATGAGAGGAGTTCATGTACAGAAGTGGAGTTCAAGCTCAGGATTATTCACATCCGAACTGCAAGCAACAGGTGTAATTAAGCGGCAAAATACAAGTAAGATGTACATCCTCAGGAAACACGAAGAAAAGGGAGATACATAACCGCAGGAGGCACATATGCATGCAAGCTGTTGTTGTTGGACGTGGCAGTCGGACGTCTGATCATGGTGACACAAAGGAAACATATCAAGAGAAGCTTCATTGATTCCAAGATATTCTGCGAAAGCCGGTTGTTCCAGGCGATCTGGTTTGGCTCACTCTTCGCCATCACCACCAGTCCTAATTCCCTACATCAAGGACAAGGGTATGTTCGAAGATTGATGCAGATAGCCAACGCCACGCATGGAAAGGTGTACCGGCACAGGAGAAGACAAGCAGCAATGGGGGAAGAAGAATGAATATCATGCAGAAGAAATCATTGATATCAAATTTCAATCAGCCCAAACCTCATATTGCAACGGCCGATTTCAAGGTAATGAATCACCAGCATCTTCTTCGGCTCAGAATAAAGGGGCGCATATGCGGATGAGGAGCCAATGGCGAGGAAAACCCTTGAAGAAAACATGCTCAGTAGTTCAAGCTTCTGCATAAGCTATGGCTCGGGGGGCCTGGATTCGCCATACATGTACATTGAGCGACGTCGGGTGATTCATCACAATGAGAACAAGACGGCTTCCATTGGCTTCTTTATCTTCAACGTTGGTTTGCAAAATTCTATCTCCACTTCTTCAGCAGTTTTAATTTTTGAATTGAAATATCCATGTTACTGCTGGAACTAAAATCTCGAGAACAATTCCACCCTACATATGTGATATAAGTGTTTTGGTTTATCCATTTGCTGAAATGATGATAGATGCTCTGTTTTATGTTTCACCTGTGCCTAGTTTATAAATTCGATTTCTTTAAGGCTTGGGTTTAGTGGCTATAATATTTATCTTGAAATCTTGTAGATTTGTGGGTTGCATAAAGTTCCAGCTTTGTCTAAGGGTGTTTGTAAAATAAGAATGGAAATAGGGTTTGCTATGATGTTGTTCTGAGAGATACTTGACATCCGGAGAATTTTTATATAAAATCTAAATAAAATTATCATGTTGAGCTTTGTCAAATTATTGTGACCCATAGTGTAGATTATAGTCATATGCTCAAGATCAGGATTCATTTACACTAAAATATCTTATAATTGTATTTCTTCTTTGATTAAAATTTGCGTGGCTATCATACCAAAAAAGACAAAAAAAAGACAAAAAAGAAGAGAAATAATAAAGTTCAGAAATAAAAACGACGGACAAGTGTTCGCCAGAACCGAGCTAAAAGATGGCCAAAGGCCCAATAGCCTCATAAGTTTTAAGATGATTAGAGGGAATATGTGTGCAAGAAAGTAATTTTGATCAAACTTGATAAATTCTTGATCTAAGCATATGGCTTGTATCTCCTTGAGGTCCGGTTTTTTGATTTTGCAATATTATGTGATACCTTTTTTCAATCTGGGAAAAAAGACGGACGCGTATTCGCCAAACAAAACAATGGGTACTCCGATGCCCGCCAAAAATAAATACAATAAACAAAACTCCGGAAAGAAAGAGATCGATGAATGAAAGATAAGCAAATTTTGTAACTATTCTGTTTTGCAGTTGCTCAAGAACTTAGTGGGAATTATAAGCCCCATGGTTGAAGGAATAGAAGGATAAGTAGAGTACCATTTTATTCAAGTTCAAAAGAAATCCTAGTTATAAACCCGATACTTTTGAGATGTAGTCGGCATTGTAGCATCTCCTGATCAACAGCAACATGGAGAACTATAATATTTATACACATGCATTTACTACTAACCTATTTCCACATGTATTGGAAGTTTACTGTGTATTGGAAGTTTACTGTTTTGCAGGAAGAATTGTGGAGGTATGGAGAGAGCATATTGTTGTTGCTGGTAGGTGTGTCGGCTCTTTGAAAGAGATTATCACGCCAAATAGTTCGAAGCATGAGATTCATACTCCGAACTAGGGGGGCCTGTGTTGACACCGAAATTTGGTCAGCCGAAAATGTCATTGGGAAGAGGATATTCTTATGCGTATGTGTTGTCAGAATCGGCAAACCAAACTCGGAATCGGCAAATGCTGATCGGCTATTGAGGAGGCTCGCTGCAGGTGTATAACCAACCAGCATGTTTGGCCATACTACTGCTGGGAATATCTTTCATACGTGAAGCTTCAGAGGTGGAATCTAAGTGCAAGAGTCTGTTCGTCCAAGAGCTTCTGGTCGTCAAGAAATATAATTTCAGAAGGACGATATGCATACACCTACGGCTGAGGCTCACGTGATCGGATATTAGGGGTTCTTATGCACGGCGGCCAATCAGCATAAATATTCTTATTCAAGATATCCAGATGCATGACGATGGAAGAGGCAAGCGTTTCACGGATCAGCTATACAAGGAATATTATTTGCTTAGTAACTGAGGAGACGTACATACATATATGTTCGGCTTGGGATGCCCATATACGGATGGTTTGCGGCTATGAGATTAAGGAAAGCGCACGGTGTACACGGTTGGTTCGTGATTGCTGAAGACGAAGATCGGCCTAAAGAATACGTGCTTGTATGGGACTTTGAGAATGTCCTGTGTATTCTACACGTATGTGCACACGGCAAGATGGCGTATCTATTTGAGTCAGAACAAGGAGGACGACGCCTCGGCCACGGAAGCTTCAACGCCAAGGCTCTACGCAAAGGAAAAATAGAGTCTGTATATTTTAATATTTCCATACTGTTATTAGCTAGGCAAGTCATGTACGGGGTCTTTAGAGGTTAGTCAGCCCAGGGCTATAAATATGAGGCCCCGGCCATTGTAAAAGATTGGTGGAACACGCACAGCCTACATCAATACAACGGCGCCCGCGTCACCCTTCGAGTCCATCTAGTCGTGTCGTCGAGTTTCTACGAGAGGAATCATCGATCCGTCGACCTCCGTAAGTCCCGGCAACCTTGTTATCATGTCTAGTATCGTGCGGCGGATTTAGATCTGATGCAAGTAGTCTCGTACGTTTAGCTTAGTATCATGCGGTGGATTTAAGCTAATGATGGGAAGTCTTTGTTTATGTCTTGTATCGTGCGGCGGATTGAGACACAAATAAAGATAGTTATCGGCTCTATTAGATGTGGCAGTCTAGTAGATTCATTAAGTTATCATGTGTTTGTTATGTTAATTTATATACATGCAACACTCTTTTGCCCAATCTAGACTGATATGCTTCGGCTTTATCTGATAGATCCGTTTGTTCTTAATGCTTTATGAGATAGATCATATAATTGTATAGCCGAATCAGATCAATCTAGGTTGTTACATGCTGTGGGTTCAATGCATTGTTAGATTCGTTTTGATCCTGATGGGACTGGGTATTGTGCGGCAGATGCAGGTTTTATTAGGTTTAGATCGGTTTGCTTGTCTTGTTCCTGCTTCATGGACCCCAATTCGGCAATCTTGCCGAATATGGTTATGCTTACACGAGTAATGAGTATTTATAGATCTGTTTGGATATATGCATGCTTTTAGCTTCTTATCACTAGATCGTATCATGCGGTGGATTAATCTAGTAGTAAGAAGTGATGTAGATTCGTAGCAAGCGGTATTATGCGGTGGATTAACTTGCTTGGGTTTATGCTTGACGGGTTTATGAAGGCTAGACGTGCGGCAGACTAGCCGAATTGGGCCTATGCATGCGTTGTTTAGATAGATTTATATTTACGAACTACCTGTTGATAATTTACCATGCTTGATGATATCTTTGGTCTAGATCACGTTCCTTCATAAATCATATACATGACCAATTGTTATTCATTCATGCATGCCTTCGTTATTTGTTTATTCGGCAAGTTACAGTTTACATGCTTACATCCTGATCTAGCCGAATGGCTTTATGAACATGCTTGGCAGACAGCTTCTATAGCTGTATGTCGTCGTAAGTGGCTTCAGGGCCGTAAATATGGAACTGTCTGGTCTCACCCGGCATGTTCCAGCTTTTGCTCTCACAGTTTATCCCTTGTTGGCTTTCAGGTCAAACCGACTGGCACGCTTCCGGATTCAGAAACGCCCGGGCACCCGATTGAAGCCACGCTTTCCGGCTTGCTGTGTGATTGGCACAGAGGGTCACATTTTGTGTCAACAACTAGGATACATTATAATATAAACAAAAGACGATCCGTACTTCAACTTCCTTGGTCGAGCCCGACACGTCTTCCAAGCCCATCGAGTCTGGTTCATGCGAATTTTCTGGTCGTATCTTGACCCAAATAAGCTTTTCTTTTATTTTGGCCGATTTTCCTTAATAAATCAGTCACTTGTGTTCACAAAATGAAAATCTCCTTTGCTCCAAAATCTGGTGTCAACACATGCCCTCCAATTTTAGGATAAAATTTATTTTATTCCCGAAATTGCCATTCCTTACCCCCTTTTTTTGAGCAAAAACCGTGGGGCAAACACCCCCTGATAACTTAAGATAAATTAACATAGAAGATTCAACACTTACAGGGGATTACATAGTCTAACCAGAGGTTAGAGCAAACTAGAAGAAAAAGAAGGGGCTGACAGCTAAGGAGAGAAACAACAAGGGGACAAAGGAACAAAGCGAAAATTACAGGGCGTGTAGCCACGACTGAATCGACTGATGAAGACTCGATTTGATTCTGTAGAGGTGGTTAGTCACTTCAGCCTTAAAACTTGTCTTCCAGGAAGACAAGCAGGGTAATTTTCCATTGAAAATATAGGCGTTTCTTTCATTCCATATGCACCAGGCTCCAATCATGGCAATTTTCATGAAAAAAGGAAGGACAAACAAATTTCTAGCATCCATAATCTTCTCGCAGATATCCCTGTTCTCATTCCACGTGATGCCAAGAGCATACCATCTAGCTTCTGCAGAGGTGCAGCCAAAGAAAAGGTGCTCCACAGTTTCTTCTCTGCCATCCTGACACATTGCACAATTGTACCCTTCTTCTAGAAATTTTTTCCTCCTCCTTAGCATATTTCTAGTGTTCAGTCTGTCATTTAGAAGAAGCCAAACAAAGAATTTGATTTTTGGGACACACTTGGACTTCCAAATCCAGATGATTGCTTTTGGGGGGGGGGGGGGGGGGGGTTAAGAAGAGGAACTGATGCTGATAAAATCTGCTAGCAGAAAATTTTCGATTGCCCCAGATATAGTTCCAGGTATCTTTCATATCATTGACTAATGGTTGATATTGATCCAGCTCTTCTTGTAAGGCAAGAAACTCATTGTAGGCTTGCCTGGACATGGGAATTCAAAAGCAATGTAACAGATTTTCTGCATTTCGAAGCTTCCATAGAGAAATCTTTGGGTCCTTAGCAAACTGAAAGAGACTTGGGAGGGTGACATAGTGAATCTGATTGTTTATGAGATCATCCCAGAAACCGACCGTGTCACCTTTGAGGGGGGAGCAAACAGTGATTCCTCTGTATTTAACATGCAGTCTTAAGATGTCCTTCCACCAAAATGAACCTTTCTTCCTGGCAAGATGAGGCACATCATTGACATAGTATTTCTGCCAAAGAAGATTAATCCATTGGACATTTTCCTTCCTATAAAATTTGTCTAGCTGTTCCAAAAGGAGAGCATCATTTTGCAGACTAAGATTAACAACCCCAAGGCCCCCTTTGTGCTTTGGCTTTTGAACCAAATCCCAAGCAGCCAAGTTATAACCCTTATTTCTGAACTCCTTTCCTCTCCAAAGACAGTTTTTCCTGTGCTTGTCAATTATTTCAATCACAGTAACCGGAAGCTTGAGGGAGCATAGATAATAGGTGGGGAGGGAGGAAATAACGGAGTTCACCAATTGCAGTCTACCAGCGTATGACAGGAACTAAGAAGAGGCCTATAATCTTCTCTCGATTCTGCAGATCAAAGGAGCATAATCCTTCACTTGAGGTTTAGTGAGTCCCAGGGGTAGCCCAAGATAAGTGAAGGGAAAGGAACCAACAACACAACGAAAGGCATTTGCCAGCTCAGCAGCTCTATCATGGTTGATATTTATGGGGACAAGGCAAGATTTGTGATAGTTAACAATCAGTCCCGTGGAGATATAAAGCTTATGCAAAATTTCTTTTAGCAACAGCAGCTGATTCACACTTCCATCCATGATTATGATGGTGTCATCAGCATATTGAACAATAGGGAAGGGACTTTCTGGATTCAGAGGGAAAGGAGGAAGCAGCTGCCCAAATCTATATTCATGATTAATAACACTTTGAAGGAGGTCAGCAGCAATGACAAAAAGGAGAGGGGAAAGAGGGTCACCCTGCCTAACCCCTCTTTTGCATTTGAAATCTTTTCCAGCAACTCCATTAAGAAGGACCGAAGAAGTAGCAGAGGAAAGAATATTTTTAATCCAGGTGATCCATTTAGCACTAAACCCTTTTGCCCGCAGGATCTGAAGAATGGCAGCATGCTCAACCAAATCGAAAGCTTTTTCAAAATCCAATTTCAGCACAATGATGCCTCTCCTTGAGTGATGACACTGATGAAGAAATTCAAAAGCCAACCCTAGACAATCCTGGATAGTTTTTCCTTTTATAAAACCATACTGATTCTCATGCACTAACCGTAGAGCATGGGCCTGCAGCCTATTTGCCAAGATCTTTGTGATGATTTTAATCGAAGAATTCAGGAGAGAAATTGGCCTAAAGTCTTCCACCTTTTCAGGGTTGTCTTTCTTGGGGACCAGAGTAATGTAAGAATAATTGATACTTTTGAGGTCAGCCAAATGAGAGAAGAAGTCCCAGCAGAGCTTATAGATATCATCTCTAATAATATGCCAAGCTCTTTTGAAAAATAGATTATTAAAGCCGTCAGGACCTGGGGCCTTATCATTGGGAAGGTCGAGAATAACTGCATCTATCTCCTCCTTACTGAAAGGGAGGCACAGGTTTTCTAGATTATCCCTTGGCTGAAATAGAATTTGAAGATCAAACTGCATTAAGGTGGCGACAGAGGTACCTAACCTGCCCTTGAATTCTTGGAGAAAGAGAGCACTTTTCTCATTATGATTTGTGACCATTCTCCCAGAACTATCCATTATCTGGCAGATAACATTTGTTCTATATCTTTCAGTGGCCATGGCATGAAAGAATTTAGTGTTCTCATCACCGAAACGTATAAGCCTCTGAGTAAATCTTTGCTTCCAATATGCATGCTGCATGGCAAGGAGATTTTTAATATGGGTTTTGAGAACTGATCTAAAGAAGAGCACCTGAGGGAATAAGTCTCTAATTTCTTCAAGCTTATCAAAAAAACTGATTGTGCTGTGGCAGTTCGAAATCAACTTAGCAAGATTGGAGAGTTTTTTTGCCCATAACTTAAGAATTCTTCTAAGAAGCTTAAACTTTTCACTAAGAATATGAGCACTGTTCGTTTTTCTGACCTGGGTGAACCAGGCACTTGAGATCTGTGCCAGGCAGTCAGGATGACTTAGCCAAAAGTTTTCAAATCTAAAGATGTTTGCCTTAGGTATCCTGGTACCAATCTGGACTTTACAAGGAAGATGGTCTGAGGTAATTCTGGCAAGAGGCAGCACCAATGTGTGTGGGTATTGACTCGTCCAAGAAACCGAGGTGAAGAACCAATCGACTTGCTCTAACAGCGGAGAGCTTTGCATGTTACTCCAGGTGAAGCCCCTACCTTTGATAGGCAATTCAATGAGACCCAAATGACTAATGATATTATTGAAAATTGTGGAGTCATTGAAGTTTCCACCCGACCTGTTTCTATTTTCCTCAGACCTATAGAAATTGAAATCTCCCACTACCAACCAGAGATCATCATCATTGATGTTCAAATTAAAAAGCCAATCCACGAAAATGTCTCTAGCAGGCTGCCTACAGGGACCATAGACAACAACTAAGGTCCAAATTTCAGAATTGTGGGCAGAGGTAAATTCAAGTCGCATAGCAAAAGGGAGTTTCTCAATTACTTCGGCAGAAAAATAGGAGGAAGCCCAGCAAACAAGAATACCCCTAGAAGCCCCCAAAGATGGACAGAAATCAAATTTATCAAACCTTCTAGGGGCAAACTTTTTGATAAATTGCAAATCAAACATCTCCCTCTTTGTTTCTTGCAGGCAAAAGATATTAGCACTGCTTTCATCAATTTTGTTTCTAATGGCTTCCCACTTTTCTTTGTCATTAATCCCACGCACATTCCAACATAACAAGTTCCAGGGACGACTATCCATTATAACAGATAAATAAAAAGCACGATAAATCATGGAGGCACAACCCCCATGGGCATATAGCACAAGTTCGAGTCATAATGATACATAATGGATAAGATACTTTATAAAAGCATAAAAGGCCTAAAAGCAGCAACCAATATGAGGAGGCATTCGATGTGATCTTCATTTTCAGATGCTTGGGGCTTGACCATTATTGACATCAGAGAGCTCCACAGGAGGGATGCCACAGAAAGAAGTTCCCAGTTCCAACAGGGTGGAGGCTTGAATTGGTTCAACTTCTTCTATTTCCATATCAGAGTCCATGCTTCTGTTTATGATGACAAACTTCAGGTCTTCCACCGTGGAAAAAGAAAGACTTGTTGGCAGCACCTTTCTTCCTTCTGGGTTCATTGTCCAGCTGGATATGCCTCAGTCCAACTATCTTCCTGAATCTGGCACTCCTTCTGACTTCATCATCCACAACAGGGGTTTTGCTCTTACCTTTCTCTTTTTCTTTGCACTGATGAACCTGCTAGCAGAGCTCCCAACAAATTCAGCCTCTTCAGTCTGCTGAGAAAAAGCCTCACTAGGGGAGTCAGTGATATTGCCCAATCCAACAGAGACATCCACCTAAGGGAGACAACTAGAATCATCATCCATTTGAGCAGAGGGGTGCAGATTTGCAAGAATCTGACTTCTTGCAAACCTCTGATCATATTCCACAATCTCTTTGCAAGGCTCAGAGGCAGCCAGACTATTCTTGATGAGCTGAAGCCTTGGAATTTTGATACCCGGGGAAGAGGAGGCTTCAACATTGTTACCCCAGGAAGTGTTATCCATGTTAAACAGCCAAGTGTCTAGGGGAGGAGACCTAGGCAGGTGGTTCCAGATTGACTGAGGAAGGGGGGCCTTCAAAGGGAGCAACTTTTGGGCCTCTTGAGCAAGATGGGCCAATTCGCCCAGCAGCATTTCCACTCAAGGAGATGGGCCAAACCCAGTATGCAGTCCCAGCCTGTTGGCCATCTCTCTGATCAAATAGTCATTGTCAAAGACCTAAACGTTGAAACTAGAGTGCTGCAAGATTCTGAAATCTGCAGTGGCTTTATCAGCAGAAGAAGGAAGGGGAGCTCAAGGGTGATTGGGGGGCCCTGAGCTCTGAAAAAGGAACGAGTTCCACTGCTCATTGAAGCACTATGCTGAGGGGGGTCTTGTTGTTGTAAGATTGCATTTGCAACCGCAGCTTCTGCAAGTTGATCAACAGCAGCAAGTTCATTTTCATCAACCAACTCTCCTTCCTGTTGGATCCACTGACCCCACCCCCCACCATTGTTCTGAGGAGGCTCTGGAGGGGCTTCCTAACCATTATCAACATTATTTTGCTGCACTTCATTCAGGTCCCCCACATCTTCAAAGAAACCCGGAATCTGATCTCCATGGTTCTGCTCAGCATTGAGGAAATGTGGGTTTATCGGATGAGTGTTCCCATTGGGGGGATTAAGTCCTCATCACCTGCAATTCCTTCAGTGGGATCACTGCTCAACACAAAGACAGGAACAGACCAGGAGGACCCAATATCACCCCCAACATTTCCCTCACAGATGAGCAGACTCTTTGGAATTCTGCTGACCAGAGTAACCTTGCATCTGAGCAGGAGCCTAGATTTGCATCTATGATTATTAGTCCACGTGATAATCATACCAAACTGCCCAACAGCCTGCGAGATGATAGCTTCTGTCTGGAAATCTAGGGGGAAAGCTAAAAACATGATCCAGCAGGTTCTAGTAAAGGGGCAGCTTCTCAGATTAATACCCCTATCATGCTCTTCAATGAAAATTTCACGCACATCATCTAATTGATGAGGACTCAAATTGATCATAGCCTGCTTAGCAACCGGCGAACTGAACCTGACAAGACAAAGCCCGAGCGGGGAGAGGCACCTAGACAGAACTCTGACACGACCAACTTCCTCAAAGTATTGGACTACTTCTTCCATCTCATCATACAAATGGCCTTGTTGAGGAGGGGGACGAACCATTTTAGCCGATCAGCCGAGTCTTCTTATTCCAACCGTTGCTCTTTTCCCCAATCAGCTTCTAAGCCCTAGCCTTCAAACGAACCCGCCGCCACGCGACTTTTGGACAAAAATCTTCAAGAACCTCAAGTCCAGCATCCACGTAAATCAAATGGCGACCCTAGATTTCATTCCTGAGGTAAGAAATCTCGCTTTCAATGTCTCTTCCTTTTTTCTGGTGATTCTTAATTCACGCACCCTTTATATTTTCACGAAATTTAGGTGCTTCACGACCAAATCCTCATCCCTGTACATGATAGTCTGAACGACTTCTTTCTTGGCCCAGTAGGTAACCCTAACCCTACTGAAGTTATCATTGCTGAGACTCAGAGGATCCCCTTCAAGAATTCAGATCTGAGATCAAAGCATTAGGGTAAAACTCCCTTCAGGAACTAGCCGTCAATTATTCCAGGCTGGAGGGACTGGCTGATTAAAGTTGAAGCCAAGAAGAAGCCAGCCTGGTTCCTTCATAATTTGGATCAGTGTATCACTCTATCCTTATCTGACATGAAGAAAAATGAATCGATGTTGAGGGCTGCCTGTTACTTTTGGTCTGGTACTTTCAATGCTTTCATGTTTAAGCAAGGTCCCATGACTCCAACTTTAGCCGATGTGCATATGCTTACCAGCTTGAATGTCACTGGATCCATCAATACCCACAACCTTCCACTAAACTTGGAAATCTTAAATCAGGCGGTTGGTCTGGCTATATTGCTTCTTTCAATACCCCTCAGAATAGTATTTCAGAAAGAGAGCATATAATATTTTTGAACATGTGGCTGGAGAAATATTTGTTCTGTGGGCAAAGTTGTGGTCCAACTTCTAACTTCTTGGCATTATCAAAGATATTGCCAGTGAACTCAAACATACCTCTGGGAAAATACCTCTTGGGTGCTTTGTATAGTATGTTGAACAAAGTATCTCAATGTTTGATGAAAAATGAAAGCATTCCATCAATAATTGAACCTTGGTGGTTTCTTCAGCTCTGGCTCAATCTCTGTGAGCATCTAGGCCCCTAGTGGGTTTCGGTGATTGGATGACAACGGTAAATTACTATGACTAACGTGTGTTTTGCAGAAACAGTTGAGTTAGGTCATGGTAATGATGATCGTGAGGGCACTATGGTATTCATGCCCCCTTATTGATGGAATTCGTTCGGTTTTCAAAGGATGGACGACGAAGACGGTGATAGGCTAGTGCTAAGTGTCATTTGGTGTTGAAGGACACTTAGAGTAACATAGGTCTTTGTTTTATCTTTGGCCGTACTATAAAGAGGGGTTTGAATGGGTACCTTGACCTAGGTGAGACTTTTGAGTTAGGTGTGGTGCACACTTGTTAACCAAAGCCCTAGATAGCTTAGAAAGGTCCCTAAGATCATAAGGATGAAAGTTCGTGAAGGGAGCGTCGCAAACCGAAGTCGTTTTGGACTTCAAAATACGACCGGACGCTGCAAACCCTAGTGACCGGACGTTGGGCATGCGTCCGGTCAGTTGGTTTGGCTGAGGTGTCGGTCTGGTTGCGACCGGACTCACCCTCAGCATTCGACCGGACGCACCAGGGGGTGAGTCCGGTCGCGTCCAGAGAGGTTCCAGAGAGCATTTTCGTGGACCGGACGCGTCCGGTCAGTGGTGACCGGACGCATGCGAGCGTCCGATCAGCACTTCCTACATGTGTCAGGCTGCACGTCACGTAGCCGTTGGGCTCTGACCGGACGCGTCCGGTCACCCCGACAGGTGCGTCTGGACAGTGTGTAACTGGCTGGACTTACCCCTTCGTGCATGTTTCGAGTTGGGGGGGTATAAATATGCCTTCCCCTCCTTCATGCTGTTTCTCTTGCTCATTTGAAAGGTTCCCAAACACATTGTGATTGCAAGTGAGTGCAAGAGGCCTAGTGAGGTTGAGAGATTTGATAATTGAGTGATCAAACACCTCATTAGTGAGTAGAGAGTAACAAGTGTGCATCCACCCATCTCATTAGCCTTGCGTTGGTCAAGTGAGAGTTCTTGCTTGTTACTCTTGGTGATCGGCATCACCTAGACGGCTTGGTGGCGATCGGAGAGCTTGGTGATCATCCGGAGGCTTTGTGGATGACCCAAGCCATGTTGTGACCGGTAGCGAGCGATTCACCGGGCCGGAGTGGCGAAGAATCAGCTCGTAGTGAGCACTTGATCCTTGCGTGGATCAAGGGGGAGCAATACCCTTGCGCGGGTGCTCCAACGAGGACTAGGGGGGTGTGCCGACACCTCGATACCTCGGAAAAAGATCGTCGTGTCATCTCTACTCTCTTTACCTTCGCTTTTACATTTGAGCAATTCATTTCCGCACTTTACTTATTGTTCATCTCTATTTGAATTGCCATGATAGAGTAGAAATGTCTTAGTTTCGATCTTTTGCTTGGTTGTTTCTAGAATATCACACTTCTAGGCACTAGGGGGTTAATTGGGCTTGTTAGGATTTAATTATCGCAAAAAGTTTTAGAAAAGCCCAATTCACCCCCCCTCTTGGGCATCTTGATCCTTTCAATTGGTATCGGAGCCTCGTGCTCTCGATTTAGGCTTAACCGCCTAGAGTTAAGATGTCCGGGGGTGATGGACCACCGCCCATGTTCGAGGGAGATGACTTTCCATATTGGAAAATTCGTATGGAGTCATACCTTGAAGCGGTAGATGTTAAATGCCGCCAAGCCGCAATCACCGGCTTTCCCAAGCCTAAGGAGGGTACAAGCTTAACCCCTCATGAGGAAGAAAATGAGAAGTGGAATGCAAAGGCCAAAAACATCATCTTTAGAGGCATTTGCAAAGATGTGTTTAACCGTGTTCGGAACCACAAGAATGCTCATGAGCTATGGGATAATATTTGTGCGCTCCATGAGGGAACCAAGAGTGAGCGTGAGGAGCGTTATCATTTGGTCATGCAAAAGTTAAATTCTTTTGAGATGCTTGCTCATGAAAATGCCAATGAAATGTACTCACGCTTGAATGTTCTTGTAGAGGAGCTCAATGGTCTTGGCCTCACACAAATGCAACCATCCGATGTTGTGAGGAAGATTCTATGTGTCCTTCCTATTGACAAGTATGGACACATTGTGACCGTGCTACATCAAGGTGATCTTTCCACATCCACACCAACACAAGTCTTGGGGAAGATCAATGCTCATGAGATGTATATGCACATCACACCAAGTGGTGGCTCTTCCACCGACAAGAAGAAGGACTTGGCCTTCAAAGCAAGTCATGACAAGAAAGGCAAGTCCAAGGCAATTGTGGTGCATCATGAGAGCACAAGTGATGAAGAGGATGATTCCAATATTGCTCTCATGGTGAAGAGAACCACCAAGATGTTGAAGAAGCTTCACAAGAATGGAGTCAACTTTGACTCAAGAAAGAAGAAGTTCTTCACAAGTAGCAAGAGAAGGCCAATCTCCGAAATGGATTGCTACAATTGCGGTGATCTTGGCCATCTTGCTCATCAATGCCCCAAGCCCAAGAAAGAGAGCTACAGGAACAAGAACAAGGGCAAGAAAGATGACTCATCTAGCGAAGATGAGAAGAAGAATGAGAAGCCCTACAAGAAGGATGGCAAGAAGAAGAAGCAACACCACAAGAAAGGTGGCAAGGCCTACATTGTTGGTGATTGGCTCACCGATATTGATTCCTCTGGTGGCTCATCAAATGAAGATAGTGATGATGAGAAGGAGAAGGTGTCCGCTCTAGTCATTGGGACCTCTACACCACCACCACCATCACCGCCATCATCCTCTACACACCTATGCCTCATGGCAAACGGTGATCGGAAGGTACAAAGTGATGATGACTCTAGTGATGATGAAAGTGATGGAGGGTTCAAAGGTCCTTCTTATGATGAACTTGTTGAATTGCTAAATGACTACACTAAAATCATAAGAAAGACTAGAGCTAAGAATGATAGGCTTGCTCATGATAATGATGCTCTTGTTGAAAAATATGACAATGTTATGCATGCTAGTGATGAGTTGAAAAATGAACTTGCTACTATGTCATCTTCCATCAAGGAGCTCAAGTCTTCTAACAAAGAGCTCAAAGCTAAAAATGAAAAACTTGATAAGATGCATAGTGATCTTTCCACTAGTCATACTTTGCTTAAGGAACAATATACTCAAGTGAAAGTAGATTATGATACTCTCACCATTGCTTATGATATGCTTTCACATGAGACACATGATGCTCCTAACCTTGTTGTTAAGTGTGATATAGCAACATCTTGTGAGGACTTGGTTAGTGAGCATGTTGAGCAAAGTGCTAGTGGCAAGGGCAAGAAAGTGGTTGAGGCCGATCACTACGATGACTATGTCAAGATCAAGAATGAGAATGCAAAGCTCAAGGTTGATCTAGAGAAGCTTACAACCACCAAGCAAGTTATCATTCAATCTCATGATGATGACTATAGCATGACACTTGAGCTAGACATGCTAAAAGAAGAGAACAAGAGATTGAAGATGGAGAGGGACTACAAAATGACACCATCCCAATTGGAACTCCAACAAGAAAATGACAAGCTCAAGAAGGAGAAAGAGCATCTCACCATCGGATTGAGGAACTTCACCAAGGGTCAATGTCTTCAAAGTGAGCTTCTCATGAACACCGTCATGAAGACAAATAGAAATGACATTGGCTTTCTTGAAGAGAAGATGAAGCAACGCAAGAGCATCACAAAGCCAAAGAAGAAGAAGATTGGGAGATGCTATGAGTGTGGAAAGGAAGGTCACTTTGCTCATGATTGTGAGGAGCCAAAGCCCACACCCTTGCCCAAGCATGCTAGGCCCCTTGCTTTCAATGCTCACTACATGCTTAGACAAGATTCTAGTGGCAAAGTGAAGGTCATGTTTATGGGGCCACCTAACAAGAATAGGCCAAGGCAAATTTGTGTTGCTAAGTCGCTAGTTGAGAAGGTTAAGGGACCGCAACAAGTTTGGGTCCCAAAAGCTCAAGCTTGATTTCTTGTGTGTGTAGGTGAACTACAAGACCGGTGGATCACATTGGGTAATTGATAGTGGTTGCACACAACACATGACTGGCGATCCCCGGATGTTCACCTCACTAGAAGAGAATGTCGATGACCAAGAAAAGATAATATTTGGTGACAACTCAAAGGGCAATGTCAAAGGATTGGGCAAACTGGCTATCTCAAATGATCATACCATCTCCAATGTACTTCTTGTTGCATCTTTGAGCTTCAACTTACTATCCATTGGGCAACTTTGTGATCTTGGCTTTCAATGTTTGTTCACCGACAAGGAAGTGATTGTGACCAAGAAAGATGATGCACAAGTGATCTTCAAAGGCTTTAGATACAACAATCTCTATCTAGTGGATTTCTCCTCCAAAGATGCCAACTTGAAGACATGTTTGTTCACTAAGCAATCTCTTGGTTGGCTATGGCATAGAAGATTGGCTCATGTGGGGATGAACACTCTCAACAAGCTATTGAAGAAGGATTTGGTTAGGGGCTTGAAGGATGTCAAATTTGAGAAGGACAAATTGTGTAGTGCATGTCAAGTCGGCAAGCAAGTTGCAAACACTCATCCAACCAAAGCCTTTGTATCAACATCAAGAGAGTTGGAGCTTCTTCATATGGATCTATTTGGGCCAACGACATATGCAAGCTTGGGATGAAACCTCTATTGCCTAGTGATTGTTGATGACTACTCTAGATATACTTGGGTATTCTTTCTTCATGATAAATCCGAAGCAACCCCTTCCTTTAAGAAGTTTGCCAAGAGAGCTCAAAATTAATTTGATGTGAAGATCAAGAAGATTAGAAGTGACAACGGAAAGGAGTTTGACAACACCCATATTGAGGAATATTGTGATGAAGTTGGGATCAAGCATGAAGTGTCCGAAACCTACACACCACAACAAAATGGGGTAGTTGAGAGGAAGAACCAGACTCTAATCACCCTAGCAAGGACAATGCTAGACGAGTACTCTACACCGGAGAGATTTTGGGCGGAAGCAATCAACACCACTTGCTATGCATCAAACCGATTGTTCCCCCATCGTCTACTTGGCAAGACCCCCTATGAGCTACTCAACAACAAGAAGCCGGATGTATCCTTCTTTAGAGTGTTTGGGTGCAAATGCTACATCTACAAGAAGCGCCAACACCTAGGGAAGTTTCAACGCCGATGTGATATTGGTTTTCTTGTTGGTTACTCATTGAAGTCCAAAGCATATCGAGTATTCAACCATGCCACCGGGATGGTAGAAGAAACATATGATGTGAAATTCGATGAATCTAATGGCTCTCAAGGAGAGCATGAGAATCTTGATGATGTAGGTGATGAACCATTGAGGGAATCAATGAAGAACATGCCGGTTGGAGCCATCAAGCCTAAAGATGATGATGATGATGTGCAAGTCATTGACAAGCCATCCTCATCCAATGTACCACTTGATGATGACAAAGATGGGAGGGATCCAAATGAAGATACTCATGTCTCCCATGATCAAATGGTGGTACAAGCTCAAGATGTTGGTGCTCCACAAGCGGCCCCTCAAGTGGTTGATCGAAGGACTACTCCTCTACTACAAGCTCATCCTCAAGATCTCATCATAGGGAGTCCTACAAGGGGTGTAATGACTCGATCTCAAAAACTTGCTTTATTTATGGAACATCACTCCTTTGTTTCTCTTGTTGAGCCTACCATTATAGATGAAGCTCTAGGTGATCCGGATTGGGTGAATGCCATGCATGAAGAACTAAACAACTTCACCCGCAACCAAGTTTGGACACTTGAAGAGCGACCAAAAGGCGCAAGAGTCATTGGAACAAAATGGGTGTTTAGAAACAAGCAAGATGATCAAGGCAAGGTTGTTAGAAACAAGGCAAGGCTAGTGGCAAAGGGGTTCTCTCAAGTTGAAGGCTTGGATTTTGGAGAGACCTTTGCACCGGTTGCAAGACTCAAAGCCATTCGTATCCTCCTTGCATATGCATCACATCATGACATTAAATTATATCAAATGGATGTGAAAAGTGCATTTTTAAATGGCTTCATAAATGAACTAGTCTATGTTGATCAACCTCCCGGGTTTGAAGACCCTAGATATCCTAATCATGTTTATAGGTTGTCCAAGGCGCTATATGGGCTCAAGCAAGCCCCTAGAGCGTGGTATGAGCGCCTCCGGGACTTCCTCATTGAGAAGGGCTTCACCATTGGGAAGGTCGACACCACACTATTCACCAAGAAGCTTGATGGAGAGATCTTCATTTGTCAAGTCTACGTCGATGATATCATCTTCGGGTCAACAAATGAAGCCTATTGCAAGGAATTTGGTGACTTGATGTCGAAGGAGTTCGAGATGTCTATGATTGGCGAGCTCACATTCTTCCTAGGCTTTCAAGTCAAGCAATTGAAGGAGGGGACTTTTATATCTCAAGAGAAGTACACAAAAGACCTCCTCAAGCGCTTCAACATGGATGATTGGAAGCCTATCAAGACTCCAATGCCAACCAACGGACATCTCGACCTAGATGTGGGAGGTAACCCGGTTGATCAAACTCTCTACCGTTCTATGATTGGTAGCTTGTTATATTTGACCGCATCTAGGCCCGACATCATGTTTAGTGTGTGCATGTGTGCTCGCTTTCAAGCCGATCCTAGGGAATCACATCTCATAGCGGTGAAGAGAATCCTTAGGTACCTAAAGCACACCCCAAGCATTGGCCTTTGGTATCCCAAAGGAGCTAACTTCCAACTCGTTGGGTATTCCGATTCGGATTACGCGGGTTGCAAAATTGATAGAAAGAGCACATCCGGAGGGTGCCATTTGCTTGGGAGATCACTAGTGTCATGGAGTTCGAAGAAGCAAAATAGTGTGGCCTTGTCTACTGCCGAGGCGGAATACATAGCCGCGGGTGCTTGTTGTGCACAAATCCTCTACATGAAGCAAACCCTTTTAGACTATGGTGTAGTTCTAGAAAGGGTACCTTTGTTATGTGACAATGAGAGCGCGGTTAAGCTTGCTAACAACCTGGTTCAACACTCTCGCACAAAGCACATAGATATTCGCCATCACTTTCTTAGAGACCATGTTTCCAAGAAAGACATATCCCTAGAGGGAGTTAGAACCGAAGATCAATTGGCGGATATCTTCACAAAACCCCTAGATGAAAACACCCTTTGTAGATTGCGAAGTGAGCTTAATGTGCTTGATCTAAGTAACTTTGTCAAAAGGTGAATGGGGGTTGTCTTTGCATTGCATTGTATCATATGCCATGTTTAAATTCCGCTATGCATATAGGCTTGTCAGACGTGGTTAAGATAACCGCCCTAAAAAGCGTGTGAAGAAGCTTACCCATGAGCAAACTTGACAAGAAACCTAGATTCAAATTCCGTATTGCATTGCATATGCATGTTTGTTGCCTTGTCGTTTCTTTTCGTTTATGCTTTGAGCAACCGTTGTGTTCGTCCACCGCTAGGGGGAGCATTTGAGGCTCCAATTGGTTAAGACCCCTAGTTTTGGTGGCCACAAGTTGTCTCCTCGAGTTTTATCGCCTATTTTATCTAGAAAACTAACTTAGCCTATGGCAAAATATTTCAAAAATTTGAGGGTTTGAGAGAGGTCACTCCTCTAGGTTCCAACTGGTGTTTATTTGCGTCTTATTTGAGTTGGAATCTGGTTGGGAGAAGTCGGCGCGAAAAATCGAGTCAAAAGAGGGCTTTTCCTGTGACCGGACGCTGCGACCGGACGCTCCCGGTGCGTCCGGTCAGTTCACCCCTCGCGCTGGTGAACAGTGTCATAGGCGCGTCCGGTCAGCAGTTCGCGCGTGCGTCCGGTCGTCAGCTGCTGGTTGATCGGACGCTCCGTGCGTCCGGTCGCGTGCGACAGGACGCGTCCGATCACGGATTTCGCGTTTTGGGAGCTCTCTGTAATCGATCAGACGCTGGGTCCTTGTGCGTCCGGTCCAGCCTCCGTGCGTCCGGTCGCCACTTAAGGAGCGCAGTATGTTTATCCAACCAACACGTGGGTCCCCCCTCTCCTCCTGTCTTCCTCGTCTCGCCCCAACCCGATCCGCTCCCGCACTCGGCTCCCGTGCCCTAACCGCCTCGCCGCCCCTCCCCGCCGCGCCATCTCCTCGCCGTCCACGCGCCGCCTCTTCCCCCTCTGCGCCCGCGCCGCCGCCCCAAGCCTCCCCCGCCCGCCTGCACCTCCACCCCCGCGCGTCCCCACCGCCTCCTTGCGCGCCCGTGCCGCCTCCCCGATCGAGCAGCTCGCCAGCGTCATCCTCTCCTCGCCGGACTGTCCTCCTCGCTGGTGCTCGCCCCCGTCAGTCCTCGACTCCGGCGACCTCTCCCTCGGCTGAGCTGCCCCTCCCCAGTGCGCTTCCCACCCCACCCCATACATCCTGCCCACCATGTGTTCGACATAATGCCTCAACCAACGCTCCTGTCGTTTTAACCCGTTTCTTGGCCGTTCTCTCGCGCAGATCCTTCCGGCGAGACGACTTGGTGCCCGAACGTGTCGGTGTCTTACCTACGCTTCGTCGGTTCGTCGTGTCTCGTCAGGTAGCAAAGCCACGCTTCGTCTCTTTCTTATCTCTCTATGCTTTGCTTCCGCTAGGGTTTCTTATCTCTAGATTATATGCTTATGTATATCCCTATCTATCTATTGCAGCGAGTCAGGACCTTTTCAGTGAGCAGTGTCACAGTGACAGCTAAATCCGGGGCCAAGATCGCGGATACGGAACGAGGCCAAGCCTCTAAGGTTCAGTCCAGTCTTCTGGTTTGATTGGCAGTGGTTTTCAGCGGCAGTGGTTCTCAGCGGCAGTCAGTGACAGTCAGTGGCAGTGTTTCTATTCTTGTAGCGATGCCTCGCTGCAAGAACATCGATGGAGGTCCCGGGGCAGATCCTCCTCCCCCTCGCCCTCCCTCTGGTGGCAAGGGGAAGGGGCCGCAGAAGATTGTGATGAAGAAGCGCAAGCGCCTCGACCGCGACTCTCAGATGGCACTTGCAATGGCTCGCGCAGCAGAGAGGGCAGAGCAGGGTGGTCAGGCAGGGGGTCTTTGTATTCGAGACCCGGCTTCAGCTCAGAAGGGGCAGGGCAGTGGTCAGCCGAGCAGTCAGCGGATTCGCGACTTACTTACAGAGCAGCAGGTGCAGGCTCTCCTTCAGACTGAGGGTGGCGTCGTCAGGATTCAGGGCCATGAGTACTCTCTCGACGACCCAGCTGAGCTCCTCCCTCCCGACTTTCAGTTCCCGTCCGAGGCAGCTTCAGCTCTCGCAGCAGCCACCGCCAGTGGGTCAGCTCCAGAGCCCAGTTCAGCTACAGAGACCCAGGCAGAGGGTCAGCCAGAGGAGGACCAGCCAGCTCAGCCGCCAGTCCGTCGGTCCACCCGTACTCGCACTCAGGTGTCTCCTAGACCTGACGTGCAGAGGCGGGGTGGTCGACCCCCTCCGAGGCCACAGGGACCCCCCACCTGTGGAGCACTTGGACCTGCGGACTGCGACAGCACGTCAGGTGCAGGCCCTGCGTCTGATCCCGTACGAGGAGTGGTTCCCAGCAGCCCGGCACCCTCAGGCCGCCGAGGGGTTCTACACAGTTCTTCAGGAGGACTTTTACAGAGCTTATGTCAACAATGGCGTTCATATCCGTCCCCACAGAGTTTGCCCGCTGGAGACGATAGTTGCAGTTGCTGGGGAGGCCATCCGTCCTATGCTATCATATCTACCTGGATTAGCAGATCTTCTTGGACGTGGTGGTTTGTACATCGAGGATTGGGTTCGACAGTTCTACGCGTCCCTGTGGATCTCCCCAGATCACCGCTTCCTCCACTTTGCCTTCAGGGGGAGGTCCTACAGGCTATACAGTGCCCGTGCTCGAGAGTACCTTGGCCTGACAGCTTATGAGACCAAGGTCCACACAGTTTGCTATGGAGAGACAGAGCCACCCAGGCGACCACACGCAGGACAGATTCCACCAGCAGACTTGGTTCGCGCCTGCTTCCGGGAGCCGTTCGGAGAGGGGTCCAGCCGGCGTCCTCGTGACTTGACACCGACAGCCCGTCTCGTGAACGAGGTCATGAGGCGCACTCTGCTGCCCCGGACAGGCTACAGAGAGGGGTTGACCAGGATTCAGATCTGGCTCGTTCACCACTTGGTCTCTCAGCTCGAGTTTGACATTTGGGATGTTATTATTTCTGAGATGGAGGACACCTTGGCAGAGGGTTTCAAGGGACACCGGCAGCTTCCGAATGCTCACATGATCTGTTTTCTTTTGAGGCGGATGATTCCGGGGTTGCTTCCAGAGCTACTTCAGTCCCCGACAGAGTTCCCAGAGTATGACACTCGCCAGATTGCAGGGGCTCGTCCAGACACTCGGCCCAGGGGTCCGCGTCAGAGGCCAGTGATCACCGAGACAGAGGCTGAGCAGGACGAGGCAGTTCATCAGTTGGCAGAGGTTGAGCTTGCAGGCCTTGAGGCAGAGGGAGAGGACCCTGACGATGAGTTTCCTACTGACAGCTCCGACGACGACTACGCTCCTCTTCCGAGGATGCGTCCACCGGCAGCTCACGACTCAGAGGCTTCCTCCTCACATATGGCCGGCTCCGATCCAGCGCTCCTAGCCATACTCTCTAGGATGGAGCAGCAGCAGTCTAGACTCTCTGAGGAGGTTCAGCGTCAGGCTGAGGAGCAGCGACTACAGGCACAGGAGTAGGCCCGACTGGCAGAGGCACAGGCAGTGGCCGTAGCACAGGCTCAGGAGCGCCAGGACGCTCTCCAGAGGCAGATGATTCAGCTTCAGACACAGACTCTTGCCTTCATGGAGAGGATGGCGGCTCTTCCACAGTTACCTCCACCGCCGACTCAGTTTCAGCTGCAGCAGCCCGGACCATCGACCTCGTTCTACACGTCAGTTCCTCCGTCGACGGTCTCGCCCTTCCCACAGTACCCTCAGTGGTTCACCTCACCTCAGCCAGGGCAGCTGCCAGGGTTCACACCGCTCCGCTCATGCTTCACTCCCACTCAGACGGAGTCGGTTCTAGTGACCCCTAGGAGTCTGGAGGCTTCTTTCAGCGAGCTCACCGGCCAGCCTACCCCGCCAGAGTTTCAGGTGCCGGTGACCTCAGCTCCAGCTCCCGCTACTGGTACTACAGAGACATTACCTTCCTCAGTAGCGTCGTCCGAGCCACCGACCTCTCAGAGTCAGACTCTTCCTGTCAGCTCCGCCCCTAAGACTTCGTTGACTGTGTCAGTGGCCGCGACTGAGACCGTGGACCCTCTTCCAGAGACAGCGCTTCCAGAGACAGAGCCTCAGCAGCCCGAGCTTCCGCAGCCAGAGCTTCCAGCGCCAGAGGCCGCTCCAGAGACAGTTGAGCAGACCCAGACCGCTTCTCCTCCACGTCCAGTGTCAGAGGGTCAGTCAGCTCACAGTACGTCGTCCGACGAGGAGGCTTACCTTGCTCAGTTTGAGACTCTTCCGCGCAACTCGTCGCCCGGCTCGTCTGCTCCAGTCCTGCCTTCCGACCCTTAGGTTTTGGTCTTTGATGCCAAAGGGGGAGAGAGCGTATGTTAGACATAGGGGGAGCCTGTGAGAGGGTTTCGGTTCTTTTGTGTGACCTTGCACTCATATGCATACATGTTTATCTTTTGGCACCTGTACGATTTGTGTATGTCTTTTGGATGTGACATGTTATGTTTTCACTTGTTATATACTTCATGTCACTCGTTTATGCTCAGTTGTGACATATTATGCTTCACTCGTTATTTTATACATGTCACTTGATTATGCTCATTTACTTTGCTTCCGCACTTATACTCTGATAAATGAGCTTGTTCATATGTACTTGTGTTAATTCTTATATGTTGAGTACTTATGTGGACTTGGTTTGCATAAGCATGCCTAACCCCTTTTATCTTATTGTCACATGCTTATATAAACCAAGCCGTTGAAAACCTCACCTCTCTTTCAAACATACTTAAGGTTGTCATCAATCACCAAAAAGGGGGAGATTGTGAGCATCTAGGCCCCCAGTGGGTTTCGGTGATTGGATGACAACGGTAAATTACTATGACTAACGTGTGTTTTGCAGAAACAGTTGAGTTAGGTCATGGTAATGATGATCATGAGGGCACTATGGTATTCATGCCCCCGTATTGATGGAATTTGTTCGGTTTTCAAAGGATGGACGACGAAGACGGTGATAGGCTAGTGCTAAGTGTCATTTGGTGTTGAAGGACACTTAGAGTAGCATAGGTCTTTGTTTTATCTTTGGTCGTACTATAAAGAGGGGTTTGAATGGGTAGCTTGACCTAGGTGAGACTTTTGAGTTAGGTGTGGTGCACACTTGTTAACCAAAGCCCTAGGTAGCTTAGAAAGGTCCCTAAGATCATAAGGATGAAAGTTCGTGAAGGGAGCGTCGCAAACCGAAGTCGTTTTGGACTTCAAAATGCGACCGGACGCTGCAAACCCTAGTGACCGGACGCTTGGCATGCGTCTGGTTAGTTGGTTTGGCTGAGGTGTCGGTCTGGTTGCAACCGGACTCACCCTCAGCATTCGACCAGACGCACCAGGGGGTGAGTCCGGTCGCGTCCAGAGAGGTTCCAGAGAGCATTTTCGTGGACCGGACGCGTCCGGTCAGTGGTGACCGGACGCGTCCGGTCAGTGGTGACCGGACGCATGCGAGCGTCCGATCAGCACTTCGTACATGTGTCAGGCTGCACGTCACGTAGCCGTTGGGCTTTGACCGGACGCGTCCGGTCACCCCGACAGGTGCGTTCGGTCAGTGTGTAACTGGCTGGACTTACCCCTTCGTGCATGTTTCGAGTTTGGGGGTATAAATATGCCTTCCCCTCCTTCATGCTGTTTCTCTTGCTCATTTGAAAGGTTCCCAAACACATTGTGATTGCAAGTGAGTGCAAGAGGCCTAGTGAGGTTGAGAGATTTGATAATTGAGTGATCAAACACCTCATTAGTGAGAAGAGAATAACAAGTGTGCATTGTAACACCTCTGGTGTTACTAATGTAATTAACCTGACATGTCATCATCTTAAGCATTAATCATTTCTGTGATGCATCTGAATTGCTTAAATTGCTATGCTTTGATCCCTTTTCAAAACCCTATATGCCCAAATCCTACTATAAGGGAAAAATGGTAATTTCACCTCTGTGTCTAGTTCTTTGTATTCCTCTTTCAGTTTTGTGCTCTGATGTTTTGTTATGTTGACCAAAGTTCAAAAATCAGATTCTGATTTCAAATCTCTTTGCAAAAACCCTGATTCCCAATTTGTAGTTTTACCCCTCTTTTATTAATTCAAAAACTATTCCAAATTTGGGGTTGGTTCAAAAAGTAAAGTTGTAGATCTGATCAAGGTAAACAACTTTGGTATTTACAAATTTTCAAGTTGCAGTATAAAATTTTGAGTTATTTCAAATTCATTCAAACTCCAACTTTTGTTCCCTTTTCGGTTTTCAAATATAGTTCAAAAACTATTTGGATTTTGAAAATGTTCATATTGACAAAGTTGTAGATCCCTCTTTTCTGAACAACTTTGATGTTTTGAGTTTTTGCTGCTCAGTTCAAATTTTGGGAGTATTTTTGCAAAATACAGAAACCAGCCAAAAGTCAAACCCTAAACCCTAGCCCTGTTCATCTTCCTCGCGTAGGGGGAGGGCCCCGGCCGTGGCCGAGCCTCCGGCGCTGCGCGCGCCACGCGTTTGGCAGCCGCTCGTCTGTCCCCGACCAGCCGCCTGCGTCCGCGCCATCATTCCGCCCCCGCACGCGCACGCGCTGACCTCCACACCCGTCCCCTACAGTGCCCAGGGCGTCGCCGCCGCGTGGCCATCGCCGGCGAGCCTTCGCCCAGGCCCTGCACGCACGCCTGTCCTTCCCGCCAGAGCGCAATCGAGTGCGCACGCTCTCGCCGAGCGTATCCACCCCACCCCGTGCTCTCTACCGGCCTCTGGCCGCGGCTATATAAGCCCGCCGGAGCCCCGAGCTTCTCACTCAGCTCCGCCTCCGTCGCCAGCACAGTCCACAGCCTCCATCGCTCATCCACCAAGTCCAGCAACTCCGCTTTGAGTTCGTGAAGCTTCCCAGCTCTCCATTTTCACCGCTACCGCCTCCCACCGCCGAGCGCGAGTCCTTCTTCCTCAGCTCCGGTGAGAAGCCGCCGTCTCGGATCGACGAGATTCGCCGCCGTCGCTCCATCCCTTCTCTCTCTGACCCTAAATCTTCATTCCTTGATTCATTGCGTTCCTAACCGACTACTGGTAACCGTGCCTGGTGCACAGAGTCGCCGGATCGACGGAGTGCCGCCGTGGTCGTCTCCACCCTCGAGCACGCCTTCGTGCCGCGCCCCTCGAAGCACCCGAGGCCACCCTCAGCCTCGGGCGAGTCGCGACTACCCTCGACCGTCTCGAGCCTCAGCCTCGAGCACACCCTCGAACCCCGCCCTCGAGACCAGCCTCAGCCTCGGGCGAATCGCACCACCCTCGAGTCGCAAGCCTCGAATAAGCCGAGGCCACCCTCGAGACGTCCGCCGAAAGAGAATCCGCCGAGGCCTCGCCCGTCGAGCCCTCTGTTCCATCTGCCTCGCCGAGCCTCGCCTCTGAATCTCGGTGAGCCCAGCCTCTGTTCTTCCCAGCCGAGCCTCGAGCCTCGACGCCGAGCCCGTTCCGACTCGAGCACAGTGCTCTTTTCCTTTTAAAGATGTGAACAGTTCTGTTATTTCATCTTTTTGTATGATTTTCGGTGTTGATCCAAAAATTCTGAAAATTTTACAGTTGACTCTTTATGCCCTGTAGTATTTTATAAAAATATGAAACTTGAGTTTTGTGCAAAATTTTAAAAATGTAAAATCCCCTTTTAATTGAAAAATGAAAGGTTTTGGACTTTTGGAGAGTTAGTTATAGCTCCAAAAATCTGGAGATAAATTTTTATGTGCTAGTTATGCCTTTCTGAGTCTCTGGTAAAATTTTGAAGTCTTTTTGAGCAAGTTGATTTTTGAGCATTTATTTTAATTCATGAATAGTGCCTTTTGTTAATTAAATGTCTAGATTTAATTGAGGACCTTAATGATCTCCAAAAATTATGAAATTTGTTTTGCCATCTATTTATGTCATAGTAAACTTATGTGATTAATTTGGTAATTTTTGGAGCAACTTCATAAAATGACCTTGTTAAAAAAATTAAGAAAATGGAAAAGGTGGATTAGGGTTGGTAATAAGTGTTTAATGATGTGATCTTTGGATTGATTGATGTTCATAGACCCCTACCCTTTGGTCTATGATGTTTGTGATGATATGTTTGGTTAATACTTAGGATAATTATAATAAGGCCTAACATCAATATTGCTTAAGGAAGAAATGGTTACCTTTTATGCTCAACCTAGATTTCGATTATGCCTTGCCTAAGAGTAATCTAGAATCAGTGGAATTGTCTTGCACCATAAGTCCATATCATCATTCTCATGAGCATTCATCATTGCATCCGTATAGTTGACGAAGAAGGTACCAGAGTCGAGGCCGCTGTTGACGAACCAACTCCCGAGGCGACCCCGAGCTCCGACACCTATACCTACCCCGAGTCTGCTCTCTTTGCCATCCAAGGCAAGCCCCGGTGCATTTAACCCTTTCCTTGAATTTATAAAATGATTTCCTTAAATGCTTTTGAGTTAAATTATTGCATTAGGTTTATAGGAGTTGTGTGCTATCCTAATTGATGCACTATCCACCTTGACCACTGATACACCCGATACCTGCTTTTCAAAAGTATTTGAAAAATGCTTAGCAATGCTTATTGAATTAGACTTTGCAATAAAATGCCAATTTCAAAAGTGTGATCACTTAAGGAATGTTTATGGGAATTTGGTCTTACTCCCCGGCTGTTGGCTAGGTATCTGATCCATACCTAGTCAATAGCGAGGAGAGGTTGTCCGAGCGTACGGTGCCGTCATGTTGTAGTCCGGGACTCAACAGTTGACACCGACCGGGACAGGGTTGAAAAACTGACGGGACTATTACGCTTGGGTGAGATATAACCAAGGTATAGTTCTGGCTGGAAAATTAGGGACCATCCGTATGGGGGCCTGCTGGTCAAGACTTGTAACTATTCACATACTTCGGAAAGCTCTGGCTCCGAGAAATCCTTGATTGGGACCGACAACCGCGCACTGGGAGTGGAGAGATGGCGGAAGTAGCATGTACCCACGTGGTCGTCGTACCTGGAAAGGAGTGGTGTACTGTACTTCCGGGTGGCGTAGGACCGGTCCAATCTTGGAGGAATCGTGGTAGGCGAGTTGGCATATGCAAGCTTGGGTGCTACATATGCAGTGTGGATAGGGATCCTCAGCTGAGTATTATTTATCCGGATTAACGTTGCTCCTCGGTTATGGAGACTTGGTCACTGACTGTCAACGGAGAGTGGTTCTCAACTAGGTATGTTTTGAAATGTAAAATGAATCATGAACGATGAAGAATTGAGGAATACTGAATCTTTCCAAAATAAAATAAGGTTTACAAAATGCTTTTCTGCAAAATACCTGATCTTGCTTAAGCCTTACCTTGACTACCCTAAGCCTCTCATTCCTGAGTCTTCTCCCTTTTCTTTAGTCGGGTAAGTCTTGTTGAGTACCCCAGTACTCAGGGTTTGTTACCCATGCTGCAGGTATGACAGAGTCCCCGATGTGTCTTGCACCCTGCTGCGTGACCATCGTCCAGGAAGAGGCCGATGAGGCCGAAGAATAGCTGTACACCCACGGGCTGGGTGATTATAAGTATCTTTGCTGTTCTCCACTATGTTGCCTATGTCTATTTCTATTATCAGAACTTGGTTTGTAATAACTGCACCTCAATTTCTATTTGGAACCCTGCTTTGTAAAACTAATGTTATTTAAGTCTTCCGCTCTTTATTCCGATATTATTTGTAAAAGTATGCAATGCTGTAACCGAATTGTGAGATGATCCTGCGGACATTGGGCGCTGATGTAGCCCAGTGATGGACAGTCTTAATCACATGGAACATGGGTTCGGCTGTCAGAGGTTGACAGGGACACGTGGGCCATGAGATTAGGGCCGTTCCGTCACAGAGTGGTATCGGAGCATCTCACTTTAACGTTGCAGTGTTCGTTTTTGCGAAAACTTCAAAAGACCTTTTGAGTCCAAACAAACTACACTTGACTATTTTGAGTCCAAATTGCTTCTCTCATCTTGTCTCTCATATGGCAACACTAGCTAGTGGAACAACATGTTTTAAGCCCTATGTACTTTATTTATTGCATTGCTTTGTTCCGTAGGAACGATTCATGCATCATGTCATAATCACTTAAGTAACTTCCTCTCTAAGTTCGTTTGGGTAGAATGCCTTTACCTGTTCTTGCTAGCCTTCTGCTCCTCATCCATCTTCTCTTATCCAGACATGGCCCGTATCAAGCTGACTGCCCGCAAGTCAACTGGACCGCATGGTGTACCACGCCACCAGCTGGCACCACGCGCTGAGGAGGAGACTGGAGAATCTTCCAACAGTCGTCGCTTTCCCCGCCGCACCCGTAAGAACCTCAAGGAGGAAATCAAGGATCTGAAGGCCGAGCTGAAGAACTTGGAGCATGACTTCTACCACTCACGCCTGGAGTTTTATGAGGCACGAGCTTCCCTGGAGCAGGCCAACCGGAACACGGTTCGCGCTATCGAGCAGCGCAATGATGCTTGGACCCGCGAGGACGTTACCAGAGCCCAGCTCCACGGACTGCAGCAGTACACAGCTCAGATTGAGCAGTTCAATGATATGCTTCATGAGGAAGTGCATCAGCTGTATGATCAACTCCACCCCTTGGTACCCCCGGTTATGGAAGACCCTGAGAACGGAATAGTGGAAGAACCCGATGTGGAACAAGAGCCAGACGTGGACGAAGAAATTGAACCTGCTGAGGACGTCCACGCTGAAGACGAGGACGAGGAGGAAGAGCCTGAGCTCATCCTCGAAGAAGACGACGACGAAGACATGATCATCATCGACGACGACTAGACTCGTAGTGTTTGTACCATCTGCTTACCTAAAACCTTAGTCTAGGTTTGGGAGCGTTAGTCTGTCTTTTGTTAAGTCAGTCTGTATCTTTCTTTTCGTACCTTTTCCCTCATCAGACAGTCGCTATCTGTCAGTCATCTTTATCAATCTATCAGCCTTTGTATCAGAAGAAACTATCAGTCATACTTTTGTCATCAAGCATGGGATATCAATTGGGGAGTTGAAAGAAAATTTCTGCATATTTTCGCCTGGAGGGCGTATAAGTACTAAGGAAGTGGTTCGCAGTATACCAGTGATGTTGGGAAATCATGCATTCCCTACCACCATGATAGTGTTGAAAGATCAGGAGATAGATGTCATTTTAGGCATGAATTGGATGTGCCAGTATAAGGCCATGCTTGACATTCTGAGTAGAGTTGTGAGAGTGGATGTTCCTAACAGTACCTCGAAACTCCTTCTCCAACTTCCCATGCCTTCAAAACCAGCTACCACACAGCTAAATGCCACCTATGATCAAGGGATCAGAGACATCCCTGTAGTCTGTGAGTTTCCTGAAGTCTTCCCCGAGGACTTACATGGTCTACCTCCCAACCGCGATGTTGAGTTTGCCATAGAGCTTAAGCCCGGGACTGCTCCTATATCCCGCCGAGCTTATCGAATGCCTCCCAGAGAGTTGGCAGAGTTGAAAACTCAGTTACAAGATTTGTTGGACAAGGGTTTCATTCGCCCAAGCTCGTCTCCTTGGGGCTGTCCTGCAATCTTTGTAAAGAAGAAAGACAAAAGTCTCAGGTTATGCGTTGATTATCGCCCACTCAACGAAGTCACCATCAAAAACAAATACCCCTTGCCTCGTATCGATCTTCTGTTTGACCAGTTAGCTGGGGCCAAGGTATTCTCCAAGATTGACCTCAGATCTGGTTACCACCAAATAAAAATCCGTCCTGAAGATATTCCTAAAACAGCTTTCACCACCAGATACGGCCTATATGAGTATTTGGTCATGTCTTTCGGATTGACCAATGCACCCGCTCATTTCATGTACCTCATGAACTCTGTTTTCATGCCAGAGCTTGATAAATTCGTGGTCGTGTTCATTGACGACATCCTTGTCTACTCAAAAACCCCTGAACAGCATGCCAAACATCTTCGCATCATTCTATCCCGTCTCAGAGACCATCAGCTCTATGCTAAGTTCAGTAAGTGTGAATTCTGGTTGGATCAGATACAGTTTCTTGGTCATGTCCTATCCGCAGAAGGTGTGTCAGTCGACCCCGGAAAAGTGTCAGATATCCTGGATTGGAAGCCATCTACCTCTGTTCACAAGGTCCGCAGTTTTATGGGAATGGCTGGATATTATCGTCGATTCATCCCAGATTTCTCCAGAATCGCCAAGCCTATCACCGAGTTGCTGAAGAATTCTGTGAAGTTCTTTTGGTCACCAGCTTGTGAACAAGCTTTTCAGACTTTGAAGAAGTTGTTAACCACGTCACCAGTGCTAGCTCAGCCGAACGTCGAGAAGCCCTTTGATGTCTACTGTGATGCATCTGGTACTGGTTTGGGTTGCGTGTTGATGCAAGAAGGAAGAGTGATCGCTTATGCCTCGCGGCAGCTTAAGCGACATGAGGAAAATTATCCAACTCATGATCTTGAGTTAGCAGCAGTGGTTCATGCCTTGAAGATATGGCGTCATTATCTGTTGGGCAGTACCTGCAATGTGTACACAGATCACAAGAGCCTGAAGTATATCTTCACCCAAGAAGAGCTGAACATGAGGCAGCGAAGATGGCTTGAGTTAATCAAGGACTATGATATCGAAGTGCATTACCATCCGGGTAAGGCGAATGTGGTCGCCGATGCACTCAGTCGCAAGTCATACTGTAACTGCCTGGTTATGAAATCCTATGAATCTTCCCTATGCTATGAACTAGAGAAGCTGGGTATTGAAATGGTTCCACAAGGAAGTCTAGGCAATGTCAGAGTAGAAACCTCTATCAGAGAACAGATCATAGCTGCACAGAAAGATAACCCCGGAATCAAGCACATCAGCGAAAAGGTTCGAGCTGGAAAAGCCGACTGTTTCAGAATTGATGATGAAGGAGTGGTATGGTTCAAGAACCGTCTGGTAGTTCCCAAGGTACCTGAGCTGAGACAGATAATCCTTGATGAAGCACACTCAACCAGATTTGCCATCCATCCTGGCAGCAACAAGATGTACCAAGACTTGAAGCAGAAATTCTGGTGGACAAAGATGAAGATCGAAATCGCTCGACATGTCGCTCGCTGTGATACATGTCAGAAAGTCAAGGCTGTGCATATGAAGCCCGGAGGAGAGCTGCAACCTTTGTCAGTACCTGATTGGAAATGGGAGGATATCAGCATGGATTTTATCAATGGATTACCCAAGACTCAAAAGGGATTCGATTCCATTTGGGTGATAGTGGACCGTCTCACGAAGCAAGCTCACTTCCTACCGGTCAAAACAAGTTATACCGCCCCAACTTATGCCACCTTGTACAAGAACAACATAGTGAAGCTCCATGGCATACCCAAGACCATCATCTCAGATCGTGGTACTCAGTTTGTCGCTAAGTTCTGGAAAGCGTTCCATGCCTCACTTGGAACCAAGCTATTGTATAGCACGGCTTATCATCCGCAGACTGATGGACAGACTGAGAGAGTCAACCAAGTGTTAGAAGATATGTTGAGAGCCTGTGTGCTTACCTTCGCAGATACTTGGGATCAGTGTTTGCCCTTGGCAGAATTCTCTTATAATAACAGTTATCAAGAGAGCATCAAAATGGCACCCTTTGAAGCACTGTACGGTCGTCGTTGTCATACACCTCTCAATTGGTCTGAGCCCGGAGAAAGAGAATTCTTTGGAGTTGACCTAGTAAAGGATATGGAAGAAAAAGTCAAACAGATCCAAGAGAATATGAAGATTGCGCAGTCTCGACAGAAGAGTTATGCCGATAAGAGACGCCGACCTCTGAAGTTCCAGATTGGAGATTATGTGTACCTGAAGGTCTCACCCACTAAAGGAGTTACTCGTTTCGGAGTAAAAGGAAAGTTAGCACCCCGCTATATTGGTCCGTTTGAGATTCTGGATCGCTGTGGCAAGGTAGCTTACAAGTTAAAGTTGCCTGATCATCTCTCCGCAGTCCATAATGTGTTTCATGTCTCCCAACTCAAGAAGTGTCTCCGAGTGCCTGAACAAGTGGTGGAAGTTGAAGGTGTTGAGCTAGAACCCGATCTATCATATTCAGAGTATCCTGTTCGTGTGTTGGATCACAAAGATCGTGTTACCCGGAGAACCACCACAAGATGGTACAAGATCCAGTGGAACCAGCACTCTGAAGAAGAAGCCACCTGGGAATCTGAAGACTTCTTGGCAAAGCACTATCCTGATTTTCTCGAATCTCTTTAGGTGTGAAGTTTCCTTCTTTGTTCTTTGTAAGACGCAGAATCTCGGGGCGAGATTTCTTTTAGGAGGGAGGGTTGTAACACCTCTGGTGTTACTAATGTAATTAACCTGACATGTCATCATCTTAAGCATTAATCATTTCTGTGATGCATCTGAATTGCTTAAATTGCTATGCTTTGATCCCTTTTCAAAACCCTATATGCCCAAATCCTACTATAAGGGAAAAATGGTAATTTCACCTCTGTGTCTAGTTCTTTGTATTCCTCTTTCAGTTTTGTGCTCTGATGTTTTGTTATGTTGACCAAAGTTCAAAAATCAGATTCTGATTTCAAATCTCTTTGCAAAAACCCTGATTCCCAATTTGTAGTTTTACCCCTCTTTTATTAATTCAAAAACTATTCCAAATTTGGGGTTGGTTCAAAAAGTAAAGTTGTAGATCTGATCAAGGTAAACAACTTTGGTATTTACAAATTTTCAAGTTGCAGTATAAAATTTTGAGTTATTTCAAATTCATTCAAACTCCAACTTTTGTTCCCTTTTCGGTTTTCAAATATAGTTCAAAAACTATTTGGATTTTGAAAATGTTCATATTGACAAAGTTGTAGATCCCTCTTTTCTGAACAACTTTGATGTTTTGAGTTTTTGCTGCTCAGTTCAAATTTTGGGAGTATTTTTGCAAAATACAGAAACCAGCCAAAAGTCAAACCCTAAACCCTAGCCCTGTTCATCTTCCTCGCGTAGGGGGAGGGCCCCGGCCGTGGCCGAGCCTCCGGCGCTGCGCGCGCCACGCGTTTGGCAGCCGCTCGTCTGTCCCCGACCAGCCGCCTGCGTCCGCGCCATCATTCCGCCCCCGCACGCGCACGCGCTGACCTCCGCACCCGTCCCCTACAGTGCCCAGGGCGTCGCCGCCGCGTGGCCATCGCCGGCGAGCCTTCGCCCAGGCCCTGCACGCACGCCTGTCCTTCCCGCCAGAGCGCAATCGAGTGCGCACGCTCTCGCCGAGCGTATCCACCCCACCCCGTGCTCTCTACCGGCCTCTGGCCGCGGCTATATAAGCCCGCCGGAGCCCCGAGCTTCTCACTCAGCTCCGCCTCCGTCGCCAGCACAGTCCACAGCCTCCATCGCTCATCCACCAAGTCCAGCAACTCCGCTTTGAGTTCGTGAAGCTTCCCAGCTCTCCATTTTCACCGCTACCGCCTCCCACCGCCGAGCGCGAGTCCTTCTTCCTCAGCTCCGGTGAGAAGCCGCCGTCTCGGATCGACGAGATTCGCCGCCGTCGCTCCATCCCTTCTCTCTCTGACCCTAAATCTTCATTCCTTGATTCATTGCGTTCCTAACCGACTACTGGTAACCGTGCCTGGTGCACAGAGACGCCGGATCGACGGAGTGCCGCCGTGGTCGTCTCCACCCTCGAGCACGCCTTCGTGCCGCGCCCCTCGAAGCACCCGAGGCCACCCTCAGCCTCGGGCGAGTCGCGACTACCCTCGACCGTCTCGAGCCTCAGCCTCGAGCACACCCTCGAACCCCGCCCTCGAGACCAGCCTCAGCCTCGGGCGAATCGCACCACCCTCGAGTCGCAAGCCTCGAATAAGCCGAGGCCACCCTCGAGACGTCCGCCGAAAGAGAATCCGCCGAGGCCTCGCCCGTCGAGCCCTCTGTTCCATCTGCCTCGCCGAGCCTCGCCTCTGAATCTCGGTGAGCCCAGCCTCTGTTCTTCCCAGCCGAGCCTCGAGCCTCGACGCCGAGCCCGTTCCGACTCGAGCACAGTGCTCTTTTCCTTTTAAAGATGTGAACAGTTCTGTTATTTCATCTTTTTGTATGATTTTCGGTGTTGATCCAAAAATTCTGAAAATTTTACAGTTGACTCTTTATGCCCTGTAGTATTTTATAAAAATATGAAACTTGAGTTTTGTGCAAAATTTTAAAAATGTAAAATCCCCTTTTAATTGAAAAATGAAAGGTTTTGGACTTTTGGAGAGTTAGTTATAGCTCCAAAAATCTGGAGATAAATTTTTATGTGCTAGTTATGCCTTTCTGAGTCTCTGGTAAAATTTTGAAGTCTTTTTGAGCAAGTTGATTTTTGAGCATTTATTTTAATTCATGAATAGTGCCTTTTGTTAATTAAATGTCTAGATTTAATTGAGGACCTTAATGACCTCCAAAAATTATGAAATTTGTTTTGCCATCTATTTATGTCATAGTAAACTTATGTGATTAATTTGGTAATTTTTGGAGCAACTTCATAAAATGACCTTGTTAAAAAAATTAAGAAAATGGAAAAGGTGGATTAGGGTTGGTAATAAGTGTTTAATGATGTGATCTTTGGATTGATTGATGTTCATAGACCCCTACCCTTTGGTCTATGATGTTTGTGATGATATGTTTGGTTAATACTTAGGATAATTATAATAAGGCCTAACATCAATATTGCTTAAGGAAGAAATGGTTACCTTTTATGCTCAACCTAGATTTCGATTATGCCTTGCCTAAGAGTAATCTAGAATCAGTGGAATTGTCTTGCACCATAAGTCCATATCATCATTCTCATGAGCATTCATCATTGCATCCGTATAGTTGACGAAGAAGGTACCAGAGTCGAGGCCGCTGTTGACGAACCAACTCCCGAGGCGACCCCGAGCTCCGACACCTATACCTACCCCGAGTCTGCTCTCTTTGCCATCCAAGGCAAGCCCCGGTGCATTTAACCCTTTCCTTGAATTTATAAAATGATTTCCTTAAATGCTTTTGAGTTAAATTATTGCATTAGGTTTATAGGAGTTGTGTGCTATCCTAATTGATGCACTATCCACCTTGACCACTGATACACCCGATACCTGCTTTTCAAAAGTATTTGAAAAATGCTTAGCAATGCTTATTGAATTAGACTTTGCAATAAAATGCCAATTTCAAAAGTGTGATCACTTAAGGAATGTTTATGGGAATTTGGTCTTACTCCCCGGCTGTTGGCTAGGTATCTGATCCATACCTAGTCAATAGCGAGGAGAGGTTGTCCGAGCGTACGGTGCCGTCATGTTGTAGTCCGGGACTCAACAGTTGACACCGACCGGGACAGGGTTGAAAAACTGACGGGACTATTACGCTTGGGTGAGATATAACCAAGGTATAGTTCTGGCTGGAAAATTAGGGACCATCCGTATGGGGGCCTGCTGGTCAAGACTTGTAACTATTCACATACTTCGGAAAGCTCTGGCTCCGAGAAATCCTTGATTGGGACCGACAACCGCGCACTGGGAGTGGAGAGATGGCGGAAGTAGCATGTACCCACGTGGTCGTCGTACCTGGAAAGGAGTGGTGTACTGTACTTCCGGGTGGCGTAGGACCGGTCCAATCTTGGAGGAATCGTGGTAGGCGAGTTGGCATATGCAAGCTTGGGTGCTACATATGCAGTGTGGATAGGGATCCTCAGCTGAGTATTATTTATCCGGATTAACGTTGCTCCTCGGTTATGGAGACTTGGTCACTGACTGTCAACGGAGAGTGGTTCTCAACTAGGTATGTTTTGAAATGTAAAATGAATCATGAACGATGAAGAATTGAGGAATACTGAATCTTTCCAAAATAAAATAAGGTTTACAAAATGCTTTTCTGCAAAATACCTGATCTTGCTTAAGCCTTACCTTGACTACCCTAAGCCTCTCATTCCTGAGTCTTCTCCCTTTTCTTTAGTCGGGTAAGTCTTGTTGAGTACCCCAGTACTCAGGGTTTGTTACCCATGCTGCAGGTATGACAGAGTCCCCGATGTGTCTTGCACCCTGCTGCGTGACCATCGTCCAGGAAGAGGCCGATGAGGCCGAAGAATAGCTGTACACCCACGGGCTGGGTGATTATAAGTATCTTTGCTGTTCTCCACTATGTTGCCTATGTCTATTTCTATTATCAGAACTTGGTTTGTAATAACTGCACCTCAATTTCTATTTGGAACCCTGCTTTGTAAAACTAATGTTATTTAAGTCTTCCGCTCTTTATTCCGATATTATTTGTAAAAGTATGCAATGCTGTAACCGAATTGTGAGATGATCCTGCGGACATTGGGCGCTGATGTAGCCCAGTGATGGACAGTCTTAATCACATGGAACATGGGTTCGGCTGTCAGAGGTTGACAGGGACACGTGGGCCATGAGATTAGGGCCGTTCCGTCACATGCATCCACCCATCTCATTAGCCTTGCGTTGGTCAAGTGAGAGTTCTTGCTTGTTACTCTTGGTGATCGGCATCACCTATACGGCTTGGTGGCGATCGGAGAGCTTGGTGATCATCCGGAGGCTTTGGGGATGACCCAAGCCATGTTGTGACCGGTAGCGAGCGATTCACCGGGCCGGAGTGGCGAAGAATCAGCTCGTAGTGGGCACTTGATCCTTGCACGGATCAATGGGGAGCAATACGCTTGCGCAGGTGCTCCAACGAGGACTAGGGGGGTGTGCCGACACCTCGATACCTCGGAAAAAGATCGTCGTGTCATCTCTACTCTCTTTACCTTCGCTTTTACATTTGAGCAATTCATTTCCGCACTTTACTTATTGTTCATCTCTATTTGAATTGCCATGATAGAGTAGAAATGTCTTAGTTTCGATCTTTTGGTTGGTTGTTTCTAGAACTAGATAATACCCCGCGCGTTGCTGCGGGACATGTTGTGTTAAAATTAATAGGCTTGGCCAAGCAAAAGAAAAAAATTAAATATTATATAGATTGGTCAGCCCAAGCATCTTGGCTACAATTAAAATTTTAAACTAAGATTGATGGAATGATTTACATGATACGAAGCCAGCATATATTTTACAGGGCATCCAAGTGAAAAAAATAAAGAACCAATCTTAATCCATACGACATGGAAAAACAAATAAAAATCCTTTCAGGAGAATAAGGAACATGCACTTTATTGTTAGGCTTGGTGCTTGGCAACAAATTCTAGTGTCTCTCCTGACCGAAAAAATTAGACGTGAAGCATCAGTATAGTCACCACTGATAAAAAGAGAAGATCCACCCTATCCTGCAGAAGCATCATAGCATCACAATTCATTGTGGAGAACAAAGCCATAAATAAATAGATAAAAGAAGGCCAAACATGCATGATCATTTGTATGCCCCACACAGCGCAGCCGGCGATCAAATAAAATTGAGATAGAGCAAGTGAATAATTAGCTAATGAAACAAACAATACGAATGGTGTGGTAAACAAATTAAGTTCATGCTTGGTGCTCATTGAACAAAAAGTTTAAACAATAGGCAATTAAGCAATAAAAAATGAAAATAACCCGCTTATCTGGTCATGTTCACTGCTCAGCTGCTGTATGATGATAGCGTTCTCCATGCATCGGCTTCTCTTTGCTGGTGTGCACGACGGGCGAAAAAGCTTGTTTGGTGCAATTAAGGATTCATGGTGTGCACTCACTGTGTGGAATTAATGCTTGTTTGGTGGAGACTAATTTGTATGCTTGAGAGGGCTGCTCGAAACAGAATGACAATTCAAATCCCTCCATAGTGGTCACGTAGTGGAGGTAAGGAGGTACAAAGACATGCATTGGATTTTTGATGACGTGGCGGCATGAGAAGCGAGAGAAATATTGTAGTGGGGATCTCCTATTTAGTTATAGAAGATATCACACTTCTAGGCACTAGGAGGTTAATTGGGCTTGTTAGGATTTAATTATCGCAAAAAGTTTTAGAAAAGCCCAATTCACCCCCCCTCTTGGGCATCTTGATCCATTCAATCTCCACTTCCACAAACTGATAGTTCCAGATCTAAGGACTCTGTCTTTCCCTTCATCATCTTATCCAGAGGATCAAGAAAAACAATTAGCCGATAAAGCCAAGACAAGAAGGTGCACTTTATTTGGAGAATGTTACGGCGCGGCAGCGGACGAAGACGATAGGGATAGGAAGGAGGTGGGCGCGGCTGGCGAGCTGATCGCTGGCGAGCAGGCGGCGCCGTGTTCGACGCGGGAGCTAGGGCAAGGCGCGGTTAGGGGAGGGAGACGACACGTGCTGGGGGCCCAAGGGAGACGTATGTCTCAATCCCAGGCTAACTCATCTGTTATTCAATTGTGTCTCTTATAATCCTGATTACAAGCGAAATAAACTCTTCCCTAACACATACCGGCTAAGCCGGACCGCTAACCGGGACCTGGTCGCGCGCCCTCCTAGCATAGGTGCGGCCGACCATAACATCTCTCCCCTCCTCCGAAAACAGCTCGTCCTCGAGCTGAAAGGAAGGATGAGCCGTACGGAAGTCATCCACAGTCTCCCACGTAGCCTCCGATGCCGGCATATCAGCCCACTGGACAAGAACGTGCCAGACGCCGCGACGATGGCTGGAGCGCAGAACCCGTGCCGGCTGGAGAAGCGGGCGCCCATGATGCAGAGGAGGGAGCGCCGGCGTCGTCGTCGGTACTGGTCCACGGAACGGCTTAAGAACCCCAACGTGGAAAACATCATGAATCCGGGCACCCTCAGGCAGAGCGAGACGGTGGGCCACCTCACCCACGCGTTCCAGCACCTTGAAGGGCCCAGCGGCCCGAGCTTCCCACGAGCTGCCGGAGCTAAGGACTGGGCTGGACGGTGAAGAAGGCGCAGCCACACCCAATCACCCACCGCGAACTCCAGCGCACGGTGCTTGGCGTCGTAGAACCGGCGGGCATACTCCTGCGCCTGAAGAAGCCTGGCGCGCACCTCGGCGATGAACTCATCACGGTCGGCAAGCAAGGCGTCGACAGCTTCGGTCCGAGCGCCCCCTGGGTATACGGCAGGAGCTCCGGGGGAGGCCGCCCATAGACGACGGCGAACGGCGTGGTGCGGAGAGCCGAATGATATGCAGTGTTGTAGCAGAACTCCGCCCAAGGCAGCCAGTCGAGCCAATCCCGCGGACGATCACCAGTGAGGCAGCGGAGGTACATTGCGATCACCTTGTTAACAGCCTCGGACTGGCCGTCCGTCTGCGGGTGAAAGGCCGTACTCATTCGGAGTTGGACGCCCGCCTGCCGGAACAAGTCACGCCAAACCTGCCCAGTGAAGACGGGGTCGCGGTCGCTGACGATGGAGTCGGGGAAGCCGTGGAGGCGGACGATGCAGTTGAAGAACGCACGCGCGACTGAAGTGGCGGTGTACGGGTGGCCCAGTGGGATGAAGTGGGTGTACTTCGAGAACCTGTCGACGACGATGAGGATGACGCTCTTGCCATGGACCTTAGGGAGAGCCTCGACGAAGTCCATGGCGATATCCGCCCAAACGCGCGACGGCACGGGCAGCGGCTGGAGCAGGCCTGCCGGATGGAGAGCCTCCGTCTTGTTACGCTGGCCGGTCATGCAGGCCTTCACGAACTCGCGAACGACACGTCGGTCGTGGTCGATGAAGAACTCAGCACGAAGGCGCTGGAGGGTTTTCTGGATCCCCTCGTGCGCCCCCGTATGCGCGAGCTGCAGCACGTCGTCGAGAACAGCCGAAGAGGGCGGCACGTAGACGCGGCCTTTGAAGAGGAGGAGGCCGTCGCGGACCGACCAGTCCGCCCCGTGCTCCCCGGCGAGGACTGCGTCGCGGCGCGACCGGAGAAGCTCGTCCCCGTCCAGTTCCCGGCGGAGGTCGTCGAAGAGGAGGAACGTTGGCCGGGACAGGGCAGCCAAGGACGCCGACGGCGCGGGAAGATCCTCCAGCAGCGGCGCCTCACCGTCCCGGCGCGACAGGGCATCGACGACGACGTTGAGGCCCCCCGGACGGTACTCCACCCTGAAATCATAGCCAAAGAGCTTGCTAATCCAGTGAGTCTGTGGGATGGTGGACAGGCGCTGATCGAGCATGAATTTCAGCGCGTAGTGATCCGTGTGCACGACGAAGTGACGACCCCAAAGGTACGGCCGCCAATGCCGCACCGCCTGGACCAGCCCAATGAGTTCGCGTTCGTACGCCGCGACCTTCAGATGCCGCGCGGTGAAAGGCCGACTGAAGAAAGCAATCGGGTCGGCCTCCTGATGCAGCACCGCCCCAAACCCAGAGCCCGACGCGTCGCAATCGACGGTGAACTCACGACCGAAGTCCGGAAGCTGGAGAACGGGGGCGGTGGACAGCGCCGTCTTGAGCTCCTGGAACGCCTTCTCTGCCGACTCCCCCACACACGAAACCCTCCTTGCGCAGGAGAGATGTTAGTGGGGCAGCGATGATGCCATACGATTTGATGAAGCGCCGGTAGTAACCGGACAGCCCCAGGAAGCCGCGCAGGCCCCGGGCTGAGCGCGGCTGCGGCCAGGACTGCACCGCAGCAATCTTGGTGGTGTCGACCGCGACCCCGGCATGCGTGATAACGTGGCCGAGGTAGTGGACGCTGGACGTGGCGAAGGAGCACTTGTACCTCTTGAGGTGCAGCCGGTGCACGCGCAGCACATCGAGGACGGCGCGCAACAGCTGGAGGTGGTCCGTCCACGAGGCGCTGTAGATCAATATGTCGTCGAAGAAGACCAAGACGCCACGACGGAGAAAGGGCTTGAGGACGAAGTTCATTAGCGCCTGGAACGTCGACGGAGCATTGGACAGCCCGAACGGCATGACCAAAAACTCAAAGTGGCCGTGATGGGTGCGGAACGCCGTCTTGGCCACATCCTCCGGATGAACACGCACTTGATGGTAGCCGGAACGGAGATCCAGTTTCGTGAAAAACTTGGCGCCATGGAGTTCGTCCAGCAGCTCCTCAACGACAGGGATCGGAAACTTGTCTTTGATCGTGGCTGTGTTCAGTGCCCGGTAATCAACACAGAAACGCCATGACCCGTCCTGCTTCTTGACAAGCAACACGGGTGCTGAAAACGGAGAAGTGCTGGCGCGGATTGTCCCTTGCTGAAGCATGTCCTCACACTGCCGTTCCAACTCATCCTTCTGGAGGTGAGGGTAGCGGTAGGGCCGAACCGCGATAGGATCGGTGCCGGGGCGAAGATGAATCCGATGATCGCACGGACGGGCAGGTGGCAGTCCCGTCGGCGCGGTGAACACGTCGGCGTACGTGTCCAAGAGGCGCTCCAACAGAGCTGGTTCGGTCCCCCTGGCCGAGAACAGCTGGCCCTCGGCCAGGCCGCTGGACGGCGAGGATACGGGGGAGTCTGATCCAAGGCCGGTCCAAACAATGCGCCTGCCCTTGCAGTGGAACATCATGGCGAGATTGGCGAAGTCCCACAAGATGGGTCCCAGCGTGCGCAGCCAGGCGATGCCGAGAACCACGTCATAGCAGTCGAGCGGGATCGAGAAGCAACTGATGGAGAAGGCCTCGCCGCTGATCACCAGGGGAACATCCCGGGCCAGGCCCCGGCAAGGCACCCGATCGCCGTTGGCCACCACCACATGGGCGCCCCGGCTGTCAGTGGGCTGCAGACCGGCACGGCGAGCCGCGTCCAGGCTGACGAAGTTGTGCGTGGAGCCGGTGTCGAGCAGGGCGACGAAGGCATGACCACCGAGATGGACCTTGAGCTGCATCGTCTCCTCACCACGAATGCCTGTGATCGCGTTCAATGAGATCATCGGCGCATCAGGGTCAAACTGCTGGGCATCCGGCACTGGCGCTGAAGAGTTGTCCTCGGTGTCCTCCGGCTCTTCGACGATGTAATCCGCGGCCTCAAGGAAAAATAGGCGCGCACACTTGTGGCCACGGACATAGGGTTCATCACAGTTGTAACATAAGCCCTGTTTGCGGCGTTGCGCCATCTCGTCGGGTGTCAGCTTCTTGAACGGCCGTGTCGCGACCGCGATGGAGGGAGCTCTGCCGGTGGGCGCCGAGGGCGCCTGGAACGCACGCCGCGGCGGGCGCGGGGGCGCTGGTAGTGCAGGAACGGCCGACGCATTGCGCCGTTCATACGCGCGAGCCAGGTGCATGGCACGCTGCAGATCCCGTGGCTCGTGCAACTCGACGTCCACGCGGATATGTTCCGGCAGTCCACCGGTGAACAGCTGGGCCTTCTGGTGCGGGGACAGATATCCTGCGTGCGCCGCGCGAGCCTGGAACGCCTCCATGTACGCATCGACGGTCGACGTGAACGGCAGCCGCGCGAGGTCGGAGAGGTGGTTGGTGCTCAAGGGCGGCCCAAACCGCTGGTGGCAGAGCTGGCGGAACTCCTCCCACTGGGGGCGGCCTTGGTCGCTTTCCAGCACCACGTACCACTGCTGGGCAACTCCGGTCATGTGGTAGGAGGCCAGCCAGACCCAGTCGGCATGGCGTGTCTGTTGTCCGCGAAAAAATTGCTCACATTTGTTGAGCCAGCCGAGGGGATCCTCCTTGCCGTCGAAGGTTGGGAAGGAGAGTTTGTGGAAACGTGGGACAACGGAGGATTGGGGCTCAGGGGGCAGATGAGTGCGGGGCGGAGCATAGCTCATGGGGGCGGACGGCATGGCCGATGATGGAGCTGGGGAATAGCCGCCCATGACAGAGGTCGCGGACGGGATCGGGGATGGGGAGTGGGGAAAAGGAATTTGGGTGATGGGGAGGCCGGTGGTGGCTGGGGAAGGGGATGTCGACGCCGGAACCGAGGACGACGGAAAATCCATCAACGGAACGGACGACGATAGAGGAAACGGCGGCACGGAGAACAACTCCGAGATCGTCGGGACGGGTCCAGGCAGCGGCGGAAGACCCCCATAGCCCGGGAGGCCAAGGGGTTGCGGCTGGCTGAAGGACGGCGGCCGCTGCTCGTAAGTGGACATGCGCAGGGACAGATCGCCGATCTGCCGCTGCATGGCGTAGATGGCGGCGGCGAGATCGCCGAACGCCGCCGCAGTTGGTTCGATCGATGGGGTGGTGTGGGGCGCTGGCAGGGTCGTGATGATGGCGTTGGATGGGTGAACGGATTGAGGCACGGTGGTGGTGGGCATGGTGGAGGCAGGGATCCCGGCGGTCGGCGGGATGCCGGAGCTGGACGGCGCGGTGGTGGAGACGATCGGCGCCGAAGACATGGTCTCCGATACCAGATTGTTACGGCGCGGCAGCGGACGAAGACGATAGGGATAGGAAGGAGGTGGGCGCGGCTGGCGAGCTGATCGCCGGCGAGCAGGCGGCGCCGTGTTCGACGCGGGAGCTAGGGCAAGGCGCGGTTAGGGGAGGGAGACGACACGTGCTGGGGGCCCAAGGGAGACGTATGTCTCAATCCCAGGCTAACTCATCTGTTATTCAATTGTGTCTCTTATAATCCTAATTACAAGCGAAATAAACTCTTCCCTAACACATACCGGCTAAGCCGGACCGCTAACCGGGACCTGGTCGCGCGCCCTCCTAGCATAGGTGCGGCCGACCATAACAGAGAAGTAGCGACCATGGTGACTATTGATGAATTAATCAGCTTCTTCTTCAAAACATTCTATGGGGGCTTTTCAATAGCTTTCTTCAATTGGTTTCAATATCCAGACATTGCAGAGCTTGAAAACTCATACTCCTTTAGATTCCAAACATAATGTGATGATGAGGGTTTGAAAATTCTATGTCAGTTGATGAAACCTTGTCTCTTGCCTACTGAAATCAGGCATGGCAGAGAAAAACCTTCAATGTCCTATGAATTTTATCACCCTGTCATAGTAGCCAGGCAGATGGGCTTTGGTCAAGTGCCTCCAGCTCTTTTCTTTGCTGACAAGCTGAGACCAAGGGAGGTAGTAGATACTGCACTGGAATATAACAGAATCTTTCAGCTGAAGCAGTCTATCTCTCTGAAGATGATTAAAGAATGGAATTGCCAACCTTTTGCTTCGTCTTCTTTCAAAAACTGGTGGCAGCAATGGAGCATCCATCTCTTCAATGAGGTTGTATCCACTTATTGTCTCAAACTGGATCCAGATTTTCAGGCAACTGATGAAGTATGCTTTCATCTTCCTTCCTCTCTAAATTCTGTATCTTTGACATTTGCTGATCCTGATATCATTGCGGATGTTTGCAGTATCTAGTCAGTTTGAATCCTCCCAAGGTAGATTGACATATGGTGTCCAAACCCAAGAATAGGCTGTGATGCTCCTACCATAAAGGCAATAATGAAGAGGAAAGCTGTTGAAATCTCTGATGACAAACCCCTCAACACTTTTATAAAGGAGGTTGGTCCTTCCAAAGCGAAGAAATCTAAAATTATATCCAAGAAGAAGAAAGTTTCTGAAGAAAACCAACCACCACCAATCAAGGATATTACCACAGAGGTAAGGAAGTTGTCTTCTCTTTATATCCAAGCCTTAATTATGATCTTTCTTCTTATTTCTCAATACTAGGAGCAGGATACATAGGAAATTGATATTCAGAATGTCAAATCTGATCTGCCCCTCTTCCTGATACTCATCAGGAGTCCCCTCAACCATCGCCAGGTATAATTTTAGCCGATGGTTCTATATATGCAACAATTGACTTGATACTGATAGAAATCCATTTCGGATACACTTCCTGAGTCTTCATCGGCTGTTCCTGAGTCTCAAATTATCCCATTTGGACAGGTACTTCAAATAACACTCTTTTCTTTTAACAGTTCTTGTTCACGGTTACTCACATATTTATCTATATAGGAACAAGGACAGTCCTCTTCTCCTGTCATCCCCTTTGATCTGAAAGATTACATAAATGAAGAGGAAACTTCCGCACCAGAATCTTCAAGTAAATTTTCTGAAGAGGTCAGGGCTCGACTTCAAATGTTACTTCCCCTCTTGGAAGCTAATATAGCTGATCTGGTGCAAGATGCAAAAGGAATCACACTTGCTTCTCAATTCTCACTAGGAGGTCACTAATTCTCTCAATTAGCAATTCTCTCAACCTCACTAGGGCTCTTGCTCTTCCTTGCTCTCTCAAGGTGTTTCTCAGCAATTCAAATGGGCAAGAACACTCTAATGAAGGTGGATGAGGAGTATAAATACTCCCCCAACCGACCATCCAAAAGAGTACTAAAACAGTACAGTTTCAGGGACGCGCTGATGCCCTTGATCCAACGATCAACTGTACTTTTTTGACACGTAGTTTAAAGGGACATCGAACGCTCGCAGCGTTTGATGCCTCTGCCTCGGACACGTCCGATGCAGAAACTGCCTCTCCAGAACCTCTCTGGACTTGCATCGGACGCTGGACCTCAGCGTCCGTTGCCAGCGTCCGATGTGCCCCTAAGGGCACTCTCTCATGAACAGTGGCACTGTAGCATCCGATGTGACAACATCGGAGCGTCCGCTGCCACGCACGAGATCCTTCCAAGTCTAGTGCGCATCGGACGTGCATCTGATGCACACCAGGCCAGCGTCTGATGCCCATAACAGGGGTAAAACGACCTCGGATTGCGACGCTGCCTTAACGATTGTTCGACCTCACGACATAGGGGCTCTCTCTGAGCTATCTAGGGCTATGAAATAACAAGTGTGTACCACACCTACCTCAATAGTCTCATCTAGGTCAAGCTACCGATTCACGCTCCTCTTTATAGTACGGCCAAAGGAAAAACAAAGACCCAAGACTACCTAAGTGTCCTCCAACACCATGTGACACTTAGTGCTAGCCTATCTTCGTCTTCGTCGTTCGTCCTTTGAAAACTGAATCGATTTCCATCGCCAGGGGACATGAACTTTGTATGCCCTTATCGTCGCCATTACGGTAACCTAACTCATCTCTCTTTCTGCAAAACACACGTTAGTAACAGTAATCTTGTGTTTTATTCAATCACCGAAACCTACTAGGGGCCTAGATGCTTTCAAATTGCAATCTGTAGCGGCTACCACCCGATTCCATTTAATGGTCAGGTTTTACGTATGATTAAAATTTTGCTAGAACTACCGAGCTTCCTGTAGATTATTATTATTATTATTCGGACCACAATAGCCTACTATAATAAAAAGACTGCATCCTCACTTGCAATAATGTAATCATACGCCCATTTAGTTGTCTCTCTATCATTTTGGTGTACTGTAGCAAGTTCCTATGCTGCCGAATGTTCCTGTAAAATTTGCTTTTTACTACATGAGGTATCTACACATAAGCTTTATTTGAGCTTTTAGTCAATGAATCAGCTTTCAAAGTTTGAACATATACATTTCACACCGTTGTTATCTTATTATACGATCCATATATTTTTAATACAAAAAGGTTAGTTGTCCAGTACCAACGTACGGCCATGCTACCTAGTACTACTCCCTCCATCCCAAATTATAAGGCATTCGAAGAATATTGGAGAGTCAGAGTTTTTCAACTTTGACCAAAATTCTAGAGAGAAACACAAATATTTATGACATCAAATATGTATATTATAAAAACATAACTAATAAAAAATCTAATTATACTTAGTTGGTATTATAAATATTATTATCTTATTATATAAATTTGGTCAAAGTTGAAAAACTTTGACTTTCCAAGATTCTTGAAATGTCTTATAATTTGGGATTGAGAGAGTAGTATATATATGTACGTAATATTAAAAAGAAAAATTATTTATTCTAATTTCCGTTCTCTCTTGCGTCCATCTATTCCTCGTTGCTACCTTTGAATTTGGAGTTACAAAACATTCATTGGTATTCCCTCCGTCTGACAATAAAGTCATTTTAGATTTGAACATTAGAATTAAAGAGATGTAAAAGGATATTATACACAGAAAATAAAATATAGAGAGATAGAGAGAAATAAAGATAAAGATGTGTTGGTAAAAGAAGAATGTAAATTGAAAGAAGAAAAAGATATATTAGAAAGCGAGAGTGACAAATATTTTAGGATAAAATTTTGAATCCTAAAATAACTCCTGTTTTAGGACCGAGTGATTACCTATATCATCATCATTACATAGTTGTCCAAGCATGTGCACGCGTCCAGACGTATAACTTGCCTTCTAACTTTTTCAAATCCATCATAGGTGTAGTTATTAATTATTTAAGTTGAGTTAATTACCTGCCAGATGAGATTAATCTACAGATTTTAAATTTATCTATGGATTTAAATAGACTAATTATAAAACTAATTTATCAATTAAAGAATAATTCCTTAAATAAATCTACTTTCTAGATTTGACAATATAGTGTTACATTTAATATTTACTAATGATAAATTAATTTGGTTTAATAGATTTGTCTTGTTAGTTATTACTAGCCGAAATGCACGTGCGACACGCACGTGTGTCAAGAATCATATATATTATATATAAATACTCCTTTCATCCTTAAATATTTTTTTTTGTTTTTATCATAAGTTTGATTGTATTTGTAGAAAATATGTTAGCAACATTTATATCTACAAATAAATTTATTATGAAGATAGATTCTATGATCTATCTAATGGGTAATGATATTAATTATGTATCATAAATATTAATATTTTTTATATAAAATTATTCAAAGTTATTTCTTGGGAAGCGAGAGAAATAAGTATTCAAAGTTATTCTTGTTTCCCTCTGGGGACAAAGGGAGTAGAAGAATAACAATATTAGACTTAGACCATGGAATGAATATACTCCCTCCTCTCTAATTTATAAAGCACTGTTCAATATAACACGGGCTCAAATTAAACTTTAACCATAAGACTGGATCAGAGGTAGTACATACTAAAAAAATTTATCTAGCCACAAATTTATTAATGGTCTAATGATCTATTAAATCATGGTATGATAAACGGTCCAAAATTATCATTGCTTTGAATAATTGCCTTGTCAATGTATGTAATGCACAAATCAGCAACATATAATTTACCGTCAGTATTTGTTTCTTGAGCCAAATCACACTCTTTTGCAGTGACCATGCATGTCATGCTTGAATCATGGACATTGCATACATATCGTTGTACATTGCTTATGGAAAATGAGGAAGTGAATTAGTGATGTAGAATGACCAAAAAAATGTCAGTCAACATGCTAAGCCTAAGAATCTATCTATACTATAAAAGAGCGAAGGAATTATAAAATATATCTCACCTAAAAATTTCTTACCCACCTAAGTTCTCACATCCCTTAAATATATTTTCATTTTACATCTAACGTTAGATATTTATTTGATAGGTGGGATCAACATGGATGTAACATACTGACATGGGTATTTTCTTCCTTCATTACTACGTCAGAATTTTCGGACAAATCCTCCTTTACGGTGATCCAGATGCTCTAGGGTGCACGGGCGTAGCCTATCAAGTTCCGTGGTTCCGACAATATGCTAGGACAGTGACAGATCTAAGATTTAATTATTCAGAGGATATTTGTGCTAAAATATTCATAGTAATTTGATAAATCACATTTATTAATTCGATAAGTCAGTATGAAATCTACATCGTAATTTGGTATATATATTGTATAACTCAATAAATTAAATACTATATATATTTATTAATTTGAAATATATGCTATAAAATCATAGTTTACTGATGATGTGATTACACAAAGTGGTTCCATGAACTAAAATTTAGTTTTTATTATATTTGATGTTTGATTACTAATTATGAGCATTAAATATGAGCTAATTAGAAAACTAATTGTAGAAGCCATGACTAATTCATGAGACGAATCTATTAAACCTAATTAATCTATCGTTAACACATGTCTATTAGTTTGCATAGCATATGTTCTCATTATAATTAGTCTATGTTTAAACTGTAAATTAATTAGTGTCTAAACCTTTGATACGACGGAGAGGCTGGAACCAAGCAAGCACTGGTACACTCACTCATTCGTTCGTAGACCTGAGTGCCTCCTTTTCTGCGCTCTAAGGTTGAATCTGATAGGTCCTCAGTCATTCCATGCGTGGCGTGGGTATCTTCACCAAATTGCCTCACCATGACTTCATCAAAAACTCGACATGCACCTATATGACATGCATGTTTCAATAAATAGTTTTGAATACCGTGATTGAATTGCAACAAAGATATATTAGTTATCTGCTCTCCATTACTTCCAGGACCATTGATGATGGCATCAGCTAGGGTGCAAGGCATAGAGAACACCAACCTGCAGATGTGATTTCGTTCTTGCCATCCTACCGACGCCGCCATAAAGCTCAAAGTTGTGATGTCTTGATGGCATTCTCCTTCTACTGATGTTTCTAGGTTTATTAGCCTTCCACCACATGACGCGGGAAGATTCGATGATTGTGTGGCTTGCAAAGATAAACACAGGGATGCTAACTGGCCGTAAAATCTTCGTTCATGCGCTCGCCGCAAGGGGATGTCCGTGTGCGTGCTCCCAGGCTAGCGTTGGCGATTGGTCTCATCTCGCTTGCGCCGCCGCTGTAGGGTTCGTTGCCAATGAAAACAACGCCTATGTGAGGAGCTTATACGTATATTGAGAATTCGTATACGTATAGGTAGGTGGGTACTACGCCGGGCGTCGGAAAAGCGAGAGAAGGGGCACGAGGGTACAACGGGCGGGTAGAGTCGACGACGGTAAGAAAAAAACCAGAGAGGAGAGCGCGGCGTAAGCGACGAAGGAAGAAAATAGCCGTGTCATGTCACTATGTTCCGTCCATACTAGTCCTACATGTCAAATGTATATTTAGCGTTAGATGTAAAATCGAAACACATCCAAGGGAGGATAGCTTGGGTAGGTAGATATTTTTTTAGGTGAGAGATACTCCCTCCGTCCCAAGATATAAGGCGCGCACGTATTTCAAAATTCAAACTTTCTTATCTTTGACTAAGAATTAGTCTAATCATATGAAAAGCTTATACTACAAAAGTAATTATATTATATTTGTATTTAGAAATACTTTCTGATGATCAAACTTTTATTTCTATAAATTATATATTATAAAAGAAATTATAGGTCAAAATATATTTCTGAAGACCGTGTCAAGTCAAATCGCGCCTTATATCTTGGGACGGAGGGAGTATTTTCTAATTTTTTCGCTCTTTTATAGTATAGATAGATATAGATAGATAGATAGGACCGTGTAATTAGTTTTATAATTATTTTATTTTTAATAGAATAAATTAGTGTTATAAGATTTGATGTGACACGAATTGAACTCTAAAAACAATATGTGGTTCATATATACAAAGGGACACAAACAGGAATATATATATCCTAAATAGTTAGAGCGCCGGTGGAGCATCCTAAACCCCATAACCGTAAATGTTGTTACCAACAACCATCTTTCTGTATGCACTGGCAAAGCGATCCCGCAACCGTAAATATTTCAGCCCGCAACCGTAAATGTCGTAGAAGGAAGAGAATGATCTGGATAACATTTATGGTTGTGGGATGAGAATTAGCAGTAACTTTTACGGTTGCGGATGGAAGAGAGAATGGTGTGGCTACCATTTACGATTGCAAAATGAGAATTAGTAGTAACTTTTATGGTTACGAGGACTGATGGCCAGTGACGCTCTAAATAATATTTAGAGCGCTCCGCTTCAAATAGCGAGGTCATATATATATATATATATATATATATATATATATATATATATATATATGCAGAGAGCAGACGCTGTCAGCGGCCTCGCTCCCGAGTAGTCACAGTAGCAAAGCACAAAGCAGTCATGATGCATGCCATTGTCTCGTGAGACGTGTAATCGTCGTGCTCGCTGCGGCCAAAAAATAAACAAAAAACAAAAAAGCTTCTCTGCTTTCGCCACGTCTAGAGTAAAGAAAACGGCAGGGCCACAGTAATTTTGGCAATTAACTGCGACGGGGACGCCACCGTCCGCATGATCATTATCATCATCATTACGTATTGTATTTAATTTCTGGTGGTGGTGGTGGTGGTGGTCCACGTATATAGCCACTATATATACGGCGGGCTAGCAATTTCGCCGTCTTGGATTCCTCTTGCGACCCCAAAACGCCAAAAGGCCAGCCGCCAGCGGCCAGCCCCTCCCTCTCCTCTGCTGCTGGTCCAACGATGCAACCTTCTCTGTTTGTGGTGGTGGTGGTGTGGACGGTGCATGCAACCGGCGGCGGCTCGATCGGCGCCCGCACGCGGCATCATGTTGGCGGCGGAGGTAGAGATCACGAGGAAATCCCGACGTTCCGGGTTCGATCGGGTATGTATCTCAAGTCTCAACGCCAACAAACAGATCGAGCTTTTTTTTTACAACAAAACAGATCGAGTTGAAACTTGCGTATACCGTTTCTTTGGATACACGAAAGCAATAATGGAAGAATCAGATCGACCGATGCGTGCTCTAAGGTAGGTTATTACGTCCATCATGCTAAGTTTTGTTTGCATATAACTCTCGATACCTTGCCTCGCTCGTTTTGAGAGGAATTGAAGGGGGATTAATCCCGGCCCGTTTCAAGTCAAATCCCTCCCCCTAGCAAGCTCGACCCCCTTTGGGACCCTGTTCCTGTTCCCGATCTGGTCGTGACGTGGCCGTGAGTTCCAGATCCGGACGACTCCCCATCCCATACCAGCCCTAGCAGACCTTGGGTGAGATACGGGTGCGCTGGTTAGAGCTTCTTTGGGCCTTTCGTTTCCTTCGATTAAAATAGAATCTAGAACCATTCTACAGTTTTTTTTTTTTTTGGTTCTTAACCTCAGTAGATGAGGAATAAATCTGGATTTTAGAAAATTCAAACCGGTCCCTATTAGGCCCCGTTCGGTTAGCTACGTTCTATATCGAAATAGCGTGGAATGGTTCCGATGCTGTACAAATTATTGAAGGAGACCTTCGGTAATGATTCGTTCCCAATAAACTGGACGAGGGCTTAATTTATTCGGAATCAAACTTCAACCAAACAGCTATTTTTATTATAAACTACAGTAGATTTAAACTGGCCGGAACGAGTTCATTCCAACGTAGTAGTACGCAGTAAGATGCAAGGCAGTAGAAGTAGGTACGCGCACGCCACCGGTGTCCTGAATGCAGAGGCACCTAGCCATATTGTTGGTGCCAATTATTGCTTCACATGCGCCAGCCATTATTGTTGGTGCCTGCCATCGGCACGGTGGGGCTGTCTGTATGTGCCGGTTCCAAACATATACTGTACTAGTATACTTCCTCTCTATAGAAAAATAGAAATTATTTTTTAATAAAGTTTAGATCAAAATATAAATAATTACTAACTTTTAAATAATTGAGTTTAAAGATATTAAAATCATATAAATAAATTTATCTTGAAAAGTACATATACCACTTTATAATAAATATTTTGAAAAATAAGTGGTCAAACTTATACTTTGAAGACCATGTCACTGTTCCTAAATATCTTCTATTTTCTATATGGAGAGTACAGTAATAGTTGTGGAGTGGACGGGGATGGGACAGACCGACGGTGAGCAGGGTTCTTCTAGCCTTGTTTAGTTCCGAGAAATATTTGGGATTTGCACCGTAGCACTTTCGTTGTTATTTGATAAATTTTGTCTAAACATGGACTAACTAGGCTCAAAAGATTCGTCTCAACATGTAGATACTAAAAGTACAATTAATTATTTTTTTACCTACATTTAATGCTTCATGCATACAGCTAAAGATTGATGTGACGGGGAATCTAGAAATATTTAGGGTAAGTCGGTGAAACTAAACAAGGCCAAACCACATTGTTTCACCTATATCAAAAGATGACGTGACACTTTAATTAAAGAAAAAAAGATAATAAAATGGTTTCTTAGACAAAAAAAAACATATCTACACGAGAACCAAGATATAAAGAGATATAATTGGTTCAGCATGTAGAGACAAGATATTTAATTGTATAAATAAAAGTAACTCTGTAGAAACTATAATGTCTATATAAATTAAATAGACATAAAAACTGTATATAAAAACTATATATAGTTTCTAGCATTATGACTGTTTTTATATACTCCCTCTGTCTCAGATTATAAGTCATTCTAAGAATCTTAGAGAGTCAAACTTATATAAGTTTGACTAAATTTATATAATAAAGTAATAATATTTATGAGACTAACTAAGCATCATTAGATTCTTTGTTAGTTATATTTTCATGATATACTTATTTGATGTCATAAACCTTTATATTTTTCTCTATAATTTTAGTCAAATGTTGAGATGCTTTGACTCTTTAAAATTTTTGGAATGACTTATAATTTGGAACTGAGGGAGTACATCTAATATCTATCTAATAGTTTGTATTCGTAGAATGTTGCTTTCTTAAAAGCTTAGCAAATCTCTTTTCAGAAGGGAAAAAAGGTTGTATTTGCAGATTCGATAAGAGAGTGGTCGCCATTCTAAACGACCGAGCACGTTTTTTTTTTTCAGTACGGCGCTCCAAAATTCCCACCCAGTCCACGGGCCCCCTTTGGTAGGAGGGCCCCCTTTTGGTAGGAATCGTGGGATCTGAAGATCCGTACCAAAAGGGCCAAAGTCGAGAGTCTAAGTTATCATGTTTAGTTCTAAAAAATTTCAAGATTTCTCATTACATTAAATCTTTAGATGCATGTATAAAATATTAAATATAATTAAAAAAATAACTAACTGCACAGTTTGTCTGTAAATATTGACACAAATCTTTTGAGTCTAGTTAGTTTATGTTTGGATAAAGTTTATCAAATAATAACGAAAGTGCTACAAAAATTTTTTCTAAAATTTTTGTGAACTACCTATTTTTTTCTAGATTCTTTATCACATCGAATCTTTAGACGCATGCAGACATAAAGCATTAACTGTAGGTAAAAAACTAATTGTACTTTTAGTATGTACATGTCGAGACGAATCTTTTGAGTCTAGTTAGTCTATATTTAGATAAAATTTGTCAAATAACAACCTAAGTGCTACAGAAACTCTTCCCAAAATTTTTATGAAACTAAACAAGGCCTCGTTTAAAACGAGTCACGCGAGTTTTGTGGGAGCTCCTCCTCCCACGCCGCGACCTAAGAGCTATGCTAATGTAAAAATAGTTTTTTTAGTTTCATTCATGAGCAAACCTAAAGTTGTTTTAAAATTGTTTAATAAAAAAGTTTTTTAAGACAAAATAACAAGAAGAGTTGTGACAAGCTAGCATTTTCAGTTTTACTAGGATTTCTGTGCATGTGAGAAGCTTTGGTTTTGTTTTTTGAGTAGTAGTTTGAAAAGGACCTGTTTAGTAGGAGAGGAAAACAAAAGTATTGTGAAGTTCTTCCATAATCTATAACAAATATATCCTAATAATACAATCCACTGTTGGTTTTATAGATTTTTGTCTCAGCTCACACCAATATAGTAGCTACCCTTTTCACTATTAATATATGATCCACTTCCTTCTCTCTAAATTTGTTAGAGTTTGTGTATGGACAATAAACTTAGACCTTGTTTAGTTCACAATTGAAAAGTTTTTATATGTCACATCAGATATTCTAATACTAATTTAGTCTATTATCTATTAAAAATAGACTAATAAGAAAACAAATTATACAAAAACTGTGAGACGAATTTAATTAGTTCGTCATTATCACATGTTTACTAAAGCAAAATATTATCAAATTATGGACTGATTAGACTTAAAAATTATATCATAAAGTTATCGCAATCTGTGTAATTAGTTATTTTTTTAGTTTATATTTAATACTTCATGCATGTGACTAAACATTTATGTAATGGGTAAAAAGTTTTTTGAGGTAAAAACTAAAGACTTTAAACACGACCAATCTTTCCTCTTCCTTTTTCTCAACCTAGCTGGACCATCGCATAAAAAACCGTGGGACCGTAGGAGTAATAGGTTGTACGGATTGCTATTTTTAGGTTGTGTTTAGTTTTCAGAAGTTTTTAGGAAAAATATTGTAGCATTTTCGTTGTTATTTGATAAACTTTATTCAAATATGGACTAACTAAGCTGAAAAGATTCGTTTCGACATGTACATACTAAAAGTACAATTAGTTATTTTTTTAAGTACATTTAATGCTTTATGCATGCATCTAAAGATTGATGTGACTGGAAATCTAGAAAACTTTTGGGAAATTTGAGGCTAAACATGGCCTTAACTAAGGTTCAATGTTTTTAAGCGGGATGTTTGTTTTTGGGACTCCCTTCGTATAGGAAATAAATGTCGTTTTGGATAAGACTTGAGTCAAATATTAAAAATATAAATCATGAAATAACTTTTAAATTGTTGAGTTTAGAGATTTAAAAATCATATAAATAAATTTGTCTTAAAAAATATTTTCATAAAAAGTACACATATACAACTCTATAACAAATATTTTCAAAGAAATAAGTGGTGAAAGTCTTTGGAGACAGTGATGTTGTCCTAAACGACATCTATTTCCTTTATGGAGGGAGTACTTAACAAGATAAATCTATTAAGTCAAATGGATTCATTATTAACCAATGTTTATTGTAGCACTATATTGTCAAATCATGCACTAAGCTTATTAGATTTGTCTCGTAATTTAGTCTTTGGCTAATAAATTAATTTTTTAATTAATCTATTTTTAATAAACTAAATTAGAGCCGTAACATCTAATGTGACAGATCTAAAATTTTTAATGAAAGCAAACACGCCCTAGCTGGCAAGGACCGTTCGAGACTATCACTGCTTGGTGGTGCTCTAGCCGCCTCTCTCTCCTTGTATGGTAGCAAGGAGACGTTTTTTTTATTCTTCTCAAAATAAGCTAGGAACTGGTAAACTGTGGCTCATCTTTAGTTGGACTTAAAAAAATAATTAGTCCAGTCTCGGTAGAAAGTTTCATGACGTTGTTTCTAAAACTATCATACTATATACTCCCTCCATCTCAAATTATAAGAGCAAAAATCTTGGAGAGTCAAAGTTTATCAACTTTGACCAAAATTACAAAGAGAAACACAAAGATTTATAACATCAAAAATGTATATAACTAATTAAAAATCTAATTATACTTAGTTGGTATCATAAATATTATTATCTTATTATATAAATTTGGTCAAAGTTGAAAATTTTTTACTCTCCAAAATTCTTGGAATGTCTTATAATTTGGGATGAAGGAGTATTATATAATAAAATAAAGCATGGATGAAACATCTACTCTCAATTATAAGTTTAATTTATGGTTCTATAGATAATAGATAGTTGACAATCGTAACAGGAGAGTCTCACATGTGGCAGCTTATTAAATGCAAATAAAACTCTGATGAAATAAAATTTCACTGAGACTGATCTTGAACAATTTTGTTCACTACTTTTGTATATAAAAAATTTAGTTAAGTTGAATTAAAAAGAAGATCCATGTACCACTCTACCCTCTTCCTTAGGCGCACATTAAGAGCACGGTGGACCACCAGAGTTTAGTGGGTTGTGCACAGACGGCACACTTGCAAGCGGCTGTATAGACAATCCCGATTTAGAAAATGGTAGGTTTGTTTAACTACATATTATATTTCAAATGGATGGATGGTTTCTTCAAAACAATTTTTTGTCCAATAGTACACTTCCCCTCAAGTTATCTACCATATCTTTTCTTCCGTGTAGTATAGAATTCTTTTACTCTTTCTTAAATCCAATACCTCATTACTGTTTTGATTAGTTGATGATATCCTAATTAGTGACAATAAAAATAATCCTTATTTTTGGCCGGGTCCATGCTGAGTTTGCACATGGATAATTGAACGGAAGAATCCTAGGGAAGACGGCCCAGTCCCTGAAGCTTCAGGGCTTGTTCGCTTCCGTCGGATTAAAATAGGGTCCGGAACCATTTTAAACCGGGAATGAGTGAACCAAAGGGATTCACTTAATCCGATTCTTTTCATTCCTAACCTCAAGAGGTAGGGAACAAATCCGGGTCTTAGAGCATAATAAATAAACTAAATTTAAACCGAATCATATCAATCCACCCAAAACTAAATCTCAACTCAACTATTATTTTGTTATGGGCTGGATTTAAAACTGAATGAGATTATTCCGATCGGAATAGCCCTGTTCCTATGAAACCGAACAAGGCACTTAAGAAAACAAGTGCTCGGCCTCTCGGTGGGTGTGGTTTGGTTGTTGGTCAGCGTGAGATAGGGAAGTGTACACTACAGTATATGTTACGTACCGAACAGACTGGTACAGATATTTAAGATCATGTGAGAATATTACTTGTGAGAATATTACATGGATCAAATCATGCTATGAGTCATAACTAAAACTACTATTATTAGAGAGATTGACTTAGAGTTAGTAACAGACTTGTATATCACTATGGCGTCCTAATAACTACTCCCTCTCTGTCTAAATGTCTATCGTTTTTGTTTCTTGAAAGATAACTGACTTAATTAATATCTATGATACATAATTAGTATAAATGGTTTGAATATAGTTTTTAAAAATTTATTTGGAGATACAAATGTTATACATACACTAATAAAGATAGTCCCCCCTGCGTCCATAAATCAAATCAAACTTGTGGTGGGTTGTCCATAAGAGTGCATTCAGAAGCATGGATACTAATTAATTGACCATTTGGTCAGGAAAGCTTACATATTCAATAGCTCTTACCATTAAAAAAAAATAAGATCGGGCCAAGGCCTCATGAGTGTGGTTATTAAGGTGAGATTTCTGATATGTTTGATACACACACAAGAGGACTCCATCATTGATCATTCAGACACGTGAATAGAATTATGCTATGGTATTGTTTAGTTTTGGAAAATATTTGGGAAATACACTATAGCACTTTCGTTGTTATTTGACAAACTTTGCCCAAACATGGACTAGCTAGGCTCAAAAGATTCGTCTCGACATATATATACTAAAATTTCAATTAGTTATTTTTTTATCTATATATTTAATGCTTCATACATACAGCTAAAGATTGATGTGACGGGGAATTTAGAGCATCTCCAATAGTTTGGAAAAATGACTTGCTATCCTTGTTTTATTGGGAAAAGAAGAAAAAACGTTCTCCAACAGATTGGTATATGACTTGATAAATTTTTCCAAGTTGGAATCGGAGGCCATCTACTTGCTATATTTACCAAGTCAGCTTCACTTGCTATCCAGCGTTTCTATGTTATTTTTACCAAGTTGAAATACTTTTCTATGTTATTTTTACCAAACTATTGAAGATACATAAAAAATTTACTTGCCAAAAGTTTTTTAGCAAGTTGCTAAATGACAACTTTTTCCAAGTCATTTTTTTCAAACAATTGGAGATGCTCTTAGAAATATTTGGGGAAGTTGCCAAGTTGCGGAAACTAAACAAGACCTCTGTTTGATAAAGCTCCTACTGGCGGCGCCTTCTCTGACGCATGTACTGTTCAGCACTGCACGCATTCACTGTTCAAGGAGCTTTTCCTCTTTCCTCAGAACAGGGAGAAAACAGCTTTGGGCTTGTTTAGTTCTGAGAAATATTTGGAAAACGCATTGTAGCACTTTCGTTGTTATTTGACAAACTTTGTCCAACTGAGAGAGGAGAGAGAAAAAGAACCGTAAACAGTGCATGAATAGTGGATGTTAGAGAATCCAGAGCCGGTGGAAGCTCTACCCAACGAAACCTTAGTTTTAACTAATTTTTATAGGTCACCACGAGAAAAAAGAATTATCCTCTGGAGCAACAATAGAAATTACCGCTTATAAAAAGAATACAGCAATGTATCGCCAGATTCGGCGCCTAGCTTGGCACGCTCGCCTATGCAGGTGTGGGGCCATCACAAGCTCAAGATGCAGTAATGGATTGACACCTAGATATATTGTAGGCCTATAGGCTTAATAGAAAGATAAAAATAATCTATTGTAGGCTAGTAAGCAGTCATTGTTATATGAAGATGCTATTAACTTGCAGATCTATTAGTCTTGTAGCCAAGCATTATTGGTCTTATAGCACAACACAACCAACACACAAAAGATAACTTGAAATTAAATTCACACATTTTATTCCTGCATACTCTTGCTTCAAGCGTTCTCTTCCGTTGTTTTCCCAAATATATAATAGGTTATACTTAGTTAAGAGGGACCAATTTAGATCTGTATTTATATTCTAGTCTTTTAAATTTTCAGAATAGCTACATATTGATTTGACTTGTATATTTTATTGTTTTGTCATGTAGTGAGATCTTGACAGTTACATTGGATGTCAATGGCAAATAAGGATTTTTTTCTTCACACTACTCAAATGGCAGTTGCTACAGGTATGGGTATGTTTGGTTAAACTATGATTTCTGAAAAAGTTGTTATAAGCTATGTGCTATGTAGAAGTTGTAGTAATAGGCCTTGTTGAGTTTGCGAAATATGTGGCGAAAAGTTACTGTAGCACTTTTGTTGTTATTTGACAAACTTTGCCCAAACATAGACTAACTAGACTCAAAAGATTCGTCTCGATATGAGCAGACCAAAAGTACAATTAGTTATTTTTTTACCTACATTTAATGCTCCGTGCATGCGTGTAAATATTCGATGTGATGAGTACTATGCAAAATATTTTGGGTGATTTCGTGAACTGAACGTGGCCTGAGTTGTGGGTTGTGAAAGAGTTGAAGTTGTTAGGTTAAACAAGTTGTGACTGCTGCAAAAGCTGCTATCCACAGACCCACGTATCAACCAAATATTACATGTTTTGCTATTTTTTCTGCTTGCTTCCTCAGTTGTTGTCACGGGGGGACGTCAAGGGGCCAAGGGAAGCAATACTCTACTTGCACCACCATCGGCTTATCTATGTAGAGAAGAGGAATAGCAGGCAGCGCCATCCCGGGCCACGTTCAGGGAGGGGAGCATTGTTGGAATGTTGGGTGAGGCCTAGGTGTCATAAATACCATATATGTTATCTATAATTACTAAGGATTAGATGGCAAATAAGGATTTTTTTTCTTCACACTACTAATTAGATAGCATAAATACCATATATGTTGATGTTTTTTTTCTAAAAATTAAGTTAAAGTTTAAAAAGCTACAACTTTGGGAATCTAAGGGAGTTGTTAATTTTTCCATATTACTAAGCTTTTCTATTTTAGGATCTATTTGGATGTACCAATTAAAATTTAGCTAGCTAAAATTTCAATGTAAAAATTTAGCTAGCTAAAAGTTTCTCAGCTAAACTTTAGCTGGGCGTTTGGATGCTCCAACTAATAGATTCATCTAATTTTTAGCTGGGTTGAAATAGCTAAATCCAGCTAAACCATCTAAACTTTAGATGGTCTTAATAGGGTTTAACCACTTTTTTCAATCTCCATTTTTTACATCAATGAAAAAAACTAACGAGTCTTTCACTCTTTTCAGCTTGTGGGCTTAGGGAATTTGTTTTGGGCCTCGGGATCCTAGTCCGAGGCAGTCGTGTGCTGCAAGAGGCCCGGACCCATTACAATCCCACGAGAGAACACGGCGGGCGGCAAGCACAATCCCACAATCCCTGATCCCTCGAGAGCACAACCCTAGGCGGCGGGCTGCGAGCGGCGCGAAGGCAGCTCGAGCCCGAGGAGCAGCGAAGGCAGGTCGAGCCCCACCAGCTCAGCAGCGAAGGCAGCTCGAGCCCGTCGAGCGGCGAAGGCAGGTCGAGCCCCACCAGTTCTTCAGCGAAGGCAGGTCGAGCCCGAGGAGCAGCGAAGGCAGGTTGAGCTCCACCAGCTCTTCTCTGCATTGCAGGCTTCCCTCCTTTGCCAGCTCTTCTCTGCATTGCAGGCTTCCCTCCTTTGCCAGGTATGTCTCTGCAATCGCAGATTGCAGCCAGATCTACTACCTGTTCTTACCTTCTCTCAGTGTAGCTCTGGTTTTCTGTCACGAAAGGGTCAGTTTTTGTCGTTGCTTAGCCAGTGTGCTGGCTGTAGCTCTAGCAAGTCCTTGTCCTTAATTTCTGTCTTTTTAAAAATTATGGATGTCTGTATTTCTGCTATTTCATAATTGAAATGGGGAGTTCCTCTCTTTAAAAACTACTGTATGCTGTTTGTATTTCGGCTATGTCATAATGGAAACGGGGAGTTGCTCGTGTTGATTATGGATATCGGGTCAACTGATTTTAGTTTTTTTTTTTTCACCTGTAGATGGCACCGCCTAATGCCTTTACGAATGAACTGGGGAAGTGGATTTTTCATGAGTATATTGGATCTATAGTGTTCGTGGAATGTCACTTCAAAAATCTCGACGAAATGAAGGATCTGTGGAATAAAGTGGCACCAATTGTAGAGAAGAAGCAGATGAGGAAGGAGGAGAAGGAGGCTTTCAAGAAGAGGGAGGAGATTCTTGATGATGGAGTTTTTTACAGCACTGGCTTTGTGGTAAAAGCTCAAAACAACCGCATTTTGATTCTTACATGTGCCCATGTTTTAGGAGAATCCTTCAGCCATTCTAAGCCAATCACATCTGTAGAAGTAGAAGAGTACTTTGATGTGCGTATTATGTGCGACCATCGTGAGGGAAGGTATCGTGCTGGTTTAGAACAAAGTAGGGTATCGGTTCCAGCTGCTGTGGTAAACATTAGTTGTGAGATGGACATGATGCTTTTAAGTGTATCCAGGGATGCTTTTCAGAACTACTGTTCAGAGAATCATCGCCCAATTCCTATGGCCACAGCATGTCCAGAACCATTAGAAAAGGTGATTATGCTCTCGTGGCCTCCTCTAAGGCACAGGACTGCTGTGAGCGGTGAAATATCCCATCCGTCTCGGCCCATAGACTCAATCTCTATTGGAAATCCCCGTGGTTTCATATGCCACCTCTCAGAGGTCAATATCCCTTCAGAAGAGGGGTCCTCTGGTGCCCCCCTCATAAATGGTGCTGGTGAATACCTCTCCATACTACATGCTGGTTATGGAAATAGGTTCTCTTTCTTCGTCAGGTTTGAGGATGTGAGAAACACAATGTTGCTCTGGGGTAAGTACTTAAATTCACATTCTTCCTTTGTTCCTTAAATTCATAAATTCACATTCTTCCTTTGTTCCTTAAATTCACATTCTTCCTGCAGGTGTCGTGTAGGATGTGTAGCTGGTCTCCTCTGCTGTGCTAGCTGGTGTTCTCAATGTAGCTGTGCTGGCTGGTCTCCTCTGCTGTGCTAGCTGGTGTTCTCAATGTAGCTGTGCTGGCTGGTCTCCTCTGCTGTGCTAGCTGGTCTCCTGCTGTGCTGTGTTCTCAATGTAGCTGTGCTGGCTGGTCTCCTCTGCTGTGCTGTGTTCTCAATGTAACTGTGCTGGCTGGTCTCCTGCTGTGCTGTGTTCTCAATGTAGCTGTGCTGTGTGTCTCAATGTAATGCTCTCATGTGTTCTCAATGTAATGCTCTCATGTGTTCGGTGCTCGGCAATTTTGGAGCATCTGTTTGCTCACATGTGGTTGAACAAGAGTTATCATTTAATGTAATATGTAACTTTTCGGTGCTCATGGATCTTCTAACTAAATTTATGCCCTCCAACTATGCTTGTGATGGTTAGACCTTGTTTCACTGCATGTAGATCCACCCTAATTCATGAGTTCCACTTCAATCCCCTTGCATTCAAATGAGGCTTGACCATCACAAGCATAGGAATCCTAGAAATCTGAAATGCTAGATCAGTTTTATTTCACTCACTTTTATCTCCAAACAAAAGTGAACGAGTGCTCACATGCTCACCTTGCTGGTAAACAAACAGAATCCAAGTTCATCTGACAAGATTTCTTTTCACAACCCATTCCACATAATCAACCGCGGGCATTCACCACCACATTTGAAGCTGACATGGGACTTCCTGTTAGATTACTGCGCCTCTGTCCCCTAGGTTATTGTGCTAGTTACTTCTACTTATCTCCTAGATTGGGGTGCTAATTACTCTCCCATTTATCTGCTGTGCGCCACCCTATGTGTGCAAGCTGCTGGCCTTCCCAGGCCCCCTTTATATATCTATAACCTCTTTGTAATCTCAATCAACTATGGAATAGAACAGGCTTACTGCTTTTCATGGTATCAATCACCTAATCCTAATCCCCTCCCCCCCCCCCCCCCCCCCCGGCGCGCGCTACTTTGCTTCCGCGCCGCGCGATCCCCTTCCATGGCCGCCTCTTCTACCTCGTCCGCCGCCACCACCGCAGCCCACGCGGCTCAGCTGCGTGACGACGCGAACGCGGCCGCCTAGCGCCTCGAGGACGAGGCTGTCGCGATCCGCGCGGACCAACTCCAGAAGGAGGCAAACCTCAAGTCCGCCGCGGTTGTCCGCGCCGCCGCCGCCGCTCTGTCCGAGGAGCGCGCCCAGGCCGACGCCCTGGAAGCGCAGGCGCCTACCATCCGCGAACGTGTCCGCCTGGAGTCCCTCCGCGACGAGGACGCCCACGACGACGAGCACTCCGTCTCCAACGAGGCTGCCACCATCGCGCACCTGCATAGCCAGGCCTGCGCTGTCCAGAACATCAAGTATCTGGTCCCCATCGTCCTCGAGCTCAAGTCTACCCAATACTCCAAGTGGCACGGCTACCTTGTGCTCGCCCTTGGTCGGTTCTCTCTAAAGGACCATGTCCTCAGCGACGCTTGCCGCCCCTCTGATCCGGCCTGGTACCAGATGGATTGCGTAGTCGTCTCCTGGATCTTCAACAGCATCTCCCCCGACCTCCTCGACATCATCACCGCTCACGTGGCTTGGCTCGGGGTCGAGCAACAATTCCTGGGGAACAACGAGTCCCGGGCTTTGATCCTGGATGCAGAGTTCCGCAATCTCTCCCAAGGCGACCTCTCGGTTGATGACTACTGCCGCAAGATGAAGGCCATGGCCGACGCCCTCGCTGATCTTGGCTTACCAATCAACGACCGCACTTTGGTCCTGAATGTCCTGCGCGGCCTCAATGAGCGATTTCAGTTCATGGCTCAGCTCATCACTCGACAGAAGCCGTTCCCTTCATTCGGGGACGTTCGTGCTGACCTTCGCCTCGCCGAGCTCAACATGGTACAGTCATCATCAGCACCCTCTGCCACCCTCGCCATCCTGTCGGGCAAGCTGCCCTCCACCACGCCGGCTCCCAGCTCTACCACTCCTCGCCATCCCCACCCACAGGGCGTGCCCCCTACTGGCGGCGGGCGCAACCAAGGCACCCAAGGTGCCCAAGGCGGCTCTCAGTGGCCGTCCCTCTACAACCCATGGACCGGGTCCATTCATATGTGGCCCAGCCCACACCCGACGGCCCCCGTCCTCCATCAGCTCACCGCGGGGTGCCTACTCAGCAGCAGCAGCACCCCGGGGTGTCTTCCACCACAAGAAAACATGGCATCATCTGGCCTCTCGCATCTCCAATACAACAGAATACGTACATTTCATCAAACACTCAACAGTCTCATAGAGGATTCGTCACATCCACTACTGATCACCACTCAGGTTCAGCTGAGTCAGGTAAACACATGTTCAGAAGCGCTGGGAAGAAACAAAAACAGGCTACAACACACACCTACATCACAAAATTTACAGACGAGGAAAACAAAAGATCAGGCCCACACATTACGCAATCAGCGCAGGGAAGACGCATTTGCGGCACATACATTTACGCTGGTCTAGAGCTGGAGAGGCCAGGGGACAAGCAGGAGTAGTTTACCATGGCTTACATATATACAGTGGTCCTGAACTACTAACGCTCGGGAAACAGGAGCACAATTTAGTTGAAAGATTATGCACCACCCTTGTTCCCCTAGGTACGGGAACGCTTTGGTACAGGGACAAACCGGTCTTGCACGGTGTCCTTCAACCACCGTGATGAGCGGGTCTGTTTGACTCGGTCCATGAAAAGGCGGTGCCTGCACAAATATCAACAGCGAAGAATGTTGATCTATGGAGGAAAACTAGTGCAGAGAAATGCATGTTTCAATGAAAGAGCTTAGGTTCACTCACCTCTCATACTCCAGCTTCTGAATGACTATACCGTTTAGTAGAAACTCCACGCTGAAAACGCTTGCACCTATTGGGTACTCATGCACATTAGCTGACCGCCCATATCCTGAGAAGAAAATAGTATGCAGAGTATGGTGTACTATGTCTGACCTTTCTCGAGCAGTGGTGCACAAGTTTCGTAGTCTTCTTCACATGATATAACCAGTAGGTCAGAAGGTAGTTCCTTTTCCTTCATTATGGATCGTCCTACCCTCTCTAGTGGCTGCAAAACCAAAAACAAAGGTTAGGTCTCCCATTGAGACAAAATCCCATTTAATTTGTCACATCGAAAACAGTGTGCAGGTCTCCCGGGCATAATATAATCATGAATTCACATCCCAACTTGGTTCAAATTTCGCAGCATGGACAGAAGATTGCATAAATTTGACCCTTTACAGAGTACTTAACATGGATGCAATTACTTTTGCGTCTGTTTGGAGAAGGCATTAGTCAAAATTTGAACCAAATCAAGTACCCTGATGCCTGGTAGATAACCATTTTCAATATTATAGTGTCCACTTAATGTATCACAATGGAAGACAGTTAAACAGTACAACATTGAAAAAGATGAGAGAAGGAAAAAGAAAAAGAAAACCAACTAAAAAAATTCGGTGCTGCATGTTTGTATACTAAAACCATGAGCCGTAATTTTTTAAAAGAAAGATGTATTGAGACATTCCACGTATATTCAGTGAAAGCAACTTTAGAGCCATTAGCTGGTTGGTGTGTTACACAAAACCGTTCAGTTTCATTAGTCAAGTATTTGGCAACACATCACTGATTGGACCAGAATACCTACTAATACAGCAAGGATGGATATGACTTCTATATTTTGATTAAAGAAAAATTATTTTTCAAATTACTGAGGGAAACAGCAAAGTGTAACAGCAATTGCCTGCTTGATACTAGTATATATTGGAAAGTTTCCTACTTTATTGGTTTATTCACATCTTTTGCAAGGGTTAAAGAAGAATATGGGGTGCCAAATTGTATTTTAAGCAGCAGGCTGAGCATTCATAAGGAACTGACTTTTCTAGTTTATAGTACTCACTCTATCCCAAATTATAAGACATTCCAAAAATCTTGGAGAGTCAAAGTTTTTTAACTTTGACCAATATTATATAATAAGATAATAATATTTATGATACCAACTAAGTACAATTAGATTCTTCATTGGTTATATTTTCATAATATACATATTTGATGTTATAAAACTTTATGTTTCTCTCTATAATTTTGGTCAAATTTGAAAAACTTTGACTCTCCAAGATTCTTGAAATACCTTATAATTTGGGATGGAGGGAGTAGCTTTTACTATGCACATAATGTATATCTAGGTGCATAGCAAAAGTTATGTACATAGAAAAACCAAAATGGTTTACAATTGGAGAAGAGGGAGTAGTTGCTAATATAAACCATGAAGTATGTTGACAATGCTAAAGAACTTCATGGGAGACCAGTATTCCTACCTAGAAGATTTTCAACTCTAAAGCAGTAAGAACAAACATACAAATGCTATTATCACATACAAAAAAAAACTAATGTTTGCCTGTATAAAATAATTCAACCGTTTAACTTGATAACCAGTTTAGTCGACTTTTGGTGTACCAGATTATCCTAGTTTATTTGTTTTCAAAACAGTCTTGTTGTATTTATATTTTTGTGAATAACATATATCAATTTATCATATTAACCAGTAGGGACCCCCTTACTGTTTCCTACAAAACAATTGTTATTGTTACATAACTAATCAATGCCATTGTTAACATGTAATTCAAAATTCAAACACAAACAAAAGATTAAAGTATGTTGGAAAATAAAATAAGGCTGACCTGCCCCGATGATGCTTTAACCAAGCTAGTCACCACTACTTGACTTGGTTTCACATTTGATGTTACAAAGACTCTTTTTCCCTATAAATGATTTTTCAGTAAAATAAAATGAATCGAGGACAGGTGTAGATGAAATAGGATTACAAATTTCACAGTACCAGCAGAAGAGGATGTTTGCAAGCTGAGGCCAGTGATATAGGCATGTTGAAACCTATCTCCTTTTCCTTTTTTTCATCTCTCAGAATATACTTCCTCTCATCAATAAAACAGCCTGCTTGTCCACAATTTTCAAGCCACATTGATGTAACTACTGGTTTGCCAAGAGTGATTGCTTCTAGCATATTCTTTGTGCGGCAAAATCTATCTGCAACAAAGTGTGTTGCATCGGCCATCGAAAATGCTTCACAAACTCCTAAGCGTGCCAAGATCTACAGCATAGGTCATCATGAATATACCTCATTCAAAGTGGCGATTACTATAACAAGAATATATATAGAAATATAGTTTACCTTCTTTTGACGCTTGATAACATCGTCATCCAAATGATGGCTGAACAAAATACTGACATTGGCCATATCCTTCCTTCTTCTGGAATCTTTTCTCTGCTGATTTGATAGAACATTTTCAGGATCTAGCTTCAGTAATTCTCTCGCGATAGAAGCTTTTGACAAGCTTCTACTCGAGCCTTTTGATGGATTCACAGGACTAAAAGTGGGTGACAATTCATTAACCACTTTTGAAGGTGTTTTCATGGCACTATTTGGAACTTGAGGATTATTTTTTGGTGATTTGCTTGTATCCTCAACGTGGGAGGATTCCTTCAGTCGCTGTGCAGACCTGACATCAGAAGAAGTTTTCCTGTTATCTCTTACAGAAGAATTAAGTACAGAAGCAGCAGCTAATGACTTTTCTATAATGTTGGACATCATAGAAGCTGATCTTCCATGGGAAGGTTCCCTCTTTGCATACTTTAGCAGGTCAGAAACACTTCTTATGAAAATCCGCCTTTTCTTGCATGGTATTGCCGCTTCTGACGGTATTTCATGATTTGCAGCAGCTGCAGCAGTTGACTGTATCATTTTTGTAGGTGTTCTTCGCCGTTTGGGATGCGATGGGGAAACTCTGCATGTAACATCAGTTGTTGGTTCGACTCTGTGTGCTTCAAGGTTTTGAACATTATTTACACTGGTCCATTGTGTGCTTCCATCCCTAGATTGCTGAAGATCTTGATCATTGTTTGTATGAGTCTGCTCTGTGCTTTCTTTTTCAAAATAACTCAAACCAGATTGGGTTGCAATGTGGTTATTTTGCACTTGCCCAATAGTGGAGCTGTCACCTGTCAATTTCTTGCCTCTCCTCAAGTGTTTATTAGATGACTCGATAAATGCAGAAGAGTCATTCCTACCACAGTGCCTAGTTTGGTGAGCAACAGGTGTCCCCTGGTACTTATTTTCATCGATAAATTTCTTTGAAACTTTGCTCTTCTCTGGTACAGACTTTGTTTGCTTATGTTTCACTTTTACTATATGCTCAGAACTTTCTTGCATCTTCGATCCTCTCTGTCTTTCTTTTTGAGGCTTTGTACTGAACTCAGTTACTTTTCTTCTTTTAGAACGTGTTGTGACACCTTCCTGGATGTTGCTAGTTCTCTGAGAAGAACCATTCTTTGGATGATTTTTAGTTATTCTAGACTTCTCAGCTCTCATATCTGTATTGAACAGAGGTTGACCTTCGGCAGATAAACTTTTAGTAGGTGAACATTGTACCAGGGCCTCCATAGCTTCAACAGCCATTTGAGTATCTGGACCAACATCATTCAAAGCTACATCAGCCTTTTCCTGTTCTTCCAATGATTTGGCATTTGATAGATCATCTAAGTCCTTCAAAAGGCTTTTCTTAGTCCTGTTTCCAGAAGCCCTATTACTCTTTACATCACTTTTGAATAGTCTTGAATCTGATAAAGGAATAGTTTCAAACCTCCCAGGTAGTTTAGTATTTCTTTTGTTCATGGCTGCCCCTATTTTATTTTCTCCCCATGATTTTTTTGTGGAAGATTTCTTTGCTCTGGTAGAATGACTCTTTGGTTTTCCTCTACCAATTGGTTTTGTAAACAAGATGTCTTTGTTTTTACTGAAAAAGTCACCTCCTCCATCATCTTCACGGCTATCCACAAATTCAAATATTTCTGCCATCGTATTGTTACTTTTACCAAGGTCAACCCTCTCAGCCAACATTAAAGTCCCCCTTTTACTTGAAGCACGTGGCTTTGCTGTTTCCAATTTATTTGGGGTGTTTTCTTGAGATGATAATCCACCATTGATTGAAATCAACCTGTCCACAACATCAAAAGCATTTGCTTGTGACAGATCACCAGGCTCCTGTGATCCAACATAGCTTAATCCAGCAAGACATCTGCTGTTGTTTTCACCATCCTCAGCTGCTGCATCAGTAAAAAGTTTTTTTGCTGTTGAGCACTTATCTCTTCTTTTAGCTTCACCTTTATCATGGTTCTGTATGTAACCATAGGAGTCGTTATCAACCCCACCAAAGGAGGTGCTACGCGAAGTAGATTCATCTACAACTTTCAGCAGGGGATGTATTGCATTGGATGAGGCCTTTTGTTTCCCTTGCTTCATACAGTTCACAGACATAGTATCCCGAGGTTCAGAAATTCCACATGTCCGTACCGATGCAACACGAACAGAAGGCAATTTCATCTGAAGGTGACCTAGATGTTGCAGATATGTAGGCGTTAGAAAAACAAAATTTAAGTTTCACTAAAAAGCCAGATTAATTAAATCTAATACACTAAGCATTTTTAGAAATAAGGGCAGTATATATAAAATAAAATCAAGTGCAATTCTTCATTATGTTCAACCCAGAGATACAGATCACTTTTACTATTTGACAATGTCAATCCCCTTTACTTGCCTTCAAGTAAGAAACAAAGCATTCATAACTAAAATTGCCCCCAAGATGAATATTTAACGCTAAATTACTTCTTTACCAGGGAAAACAAAAATGAAATAAAATCAAAACAAAAGCACTGTTACCTTAAAAAAAAAGAGAGACTACACATTGTGATTGCCTGAGAAAATATATTTCTGTTATCGGACAAAACTCTAAAATACAAGTTCTAATTTTAAAATAAGAAACAGAACAAGTGGTCTTTGAACTACTTTGATACCTTTAGGCCTCTGTCAACTGAAAACTGATAAAACTACAGGGTACTTCTGTAAGCATTTTATGGAGTAAATTTTATAGAATGGTACTAATGAATTACATGACAAAGATAGCAATAATAGCAGATTCAGTAGCTGGTAACTAACCTGAACCTGTGTCACCCTCCTCATCTGTTGATGCATCAGAATCTACCAAATTATTGTTATCATCATGCTTCTTAATCCCTCCATTTAACCCCTCGATAATTCCTTTCGTTCCCAACTTTGCATCCCTTTTATCCATTCCTGACTCCACACCCCTCTCATCTCCTGACAAGCTCTCATTGTCACTTAGGACAACAGTGCCATCGCTCAACTCATCGTCGCTTATGTCTTCATCAGAGTCTTCAACCAACTGGGTCTTCCCCAACTCACCAAGATCATGTCCATCATCATCATCATCATTTAATTCGTCGTTGTCATCATCCTCCGATTCCTCAACCAGCTGGGTGTCAACCATGTCTCCAACAACATTTTTCACTACATCCACCTCACATTCTTCATCAATCTGGGTCTTTGTCCAATTACCTGCATTATCCTCCGTGCCACCACCAACATCGCCCCCTTCCCCATCTTCCACCTGCTGCGTATTCACTTGGTCACCATCCTCATCGCCACTCTCCACCAACTGCATCTCCATCCAATCGCCAGCCACACCCTCCTCCTCCACCTCGTCTACTAACTGGGTCTCCGCATCATCCACAGGCTGTGTTTCGTCATACAGCGCCCAATCATCCGCCTCGCGCTGTGTCCCATCGCCATCACTCGATGGAGAACCTGATGACCACAATGTCCAAAAAAAAAAATAGCACCTTTACATTACGCCAATCGCCCACAGAATCATGGCCAATAAACAATGCGCACTCACCTAACGGAGGTGTCCCACCGTCCAGCACTTGGGTGTCCCCGCCACCGCCGTCATTGCCGGCCTCGCCGCGCATCGCAAGTTCGCGACACGGGTAGGACCCGGCTTACTGTGGCGGATGGGGATTCGACCGAACCCCCACAGATACTCGGAGGAAGACGAAGAACGACCCAATCGAACCACGGATGTCTTGGCCTGGCTGGATCGGGCGCAGCGCAAAAATCCAAGACGGATTGAACGGATAGAGAAAAAGGAAATCTTGGAACGAACCCGACTCCTAGGACAACCCGCCCGGAAACAGTAGAGGGCGGGGAAGGGGAGGAGGAGGAGAAGGGTGACGCCTCTCGCTGAGAGGGGGGGGCACGGCCGGGAAAATCTCTGATCTGTTGTGCGCGAGTTCGCCGGCGGCGATGCGGCACGCGCGGCTAGTCGTGGCGGCGGGAAAAGAGGGAGCGGGGGAGCGCGCGCGGGCGCAGAAAGCCAAAAACCCTTGGATTCCAGAATCCAGATGTTGCCTCTTTCTGTTGGAACGGCTCGATTCTACGGTAGGTTTCAAAAAAAAAAAAACGGTTGGTTTGGTGGTTTTCTCTAGACTGTTCCTTACTTCATCATCATTACTACTACTAAATGATCATTCTAAGAGATTTTGAATGAAAAAAATCCCCTATTTTAAATTCCTAGAATTACATTAGCTTGCTAGAATTTTCGCATTACCGGGGGTCCGAAGGCTAGAGTTAAGCATCGCCAACTTCTTCATGAACTTTTTAAATTGAGTTCGGGTTAGACCAGACTTTTAGAAAATGAAATATTACACAACCTTGATAAAAAGAAAATAAAAGTTCAGACTAGCTTTAACTCTTAGGCTAGTAAAGAGAAATGGTATTGTCTAGCATATGCTTTTTATTAGTCATGACTAGCTGATGTATGGTGGTCACCTCTAAGCAAAGTAGGAGAGAATAACTCTCGATAGGATGTTATTCTACTCGCAATATTGTTAAACATGTTATATGTTTAGTTAACTATTGTTACATCGAATTTAAGAGGACAAGTCAATGAAAATACAAAGGAGACAAAAGTCAAGTGTATAAAAAAATCCACCGTCTAGGACGGGACTTTTTGCTTGCTAAGTCACAGGACACCACGTAGGCATAAAAAAGCATCCATAAAGTTTCTCTATGAAAGTTATGACTGGTTCTTGCTGAATATCTAATATTTTTCTCTCACAATAAATCAGCCTTACAAATCGATCGCAATCACAGTAAGTCCTACCGAACAGAGTCCACGTGTTTTTTTTATCTTGGAGAATGATAGATAGCAGACTAACTTTTTTCAATACAATTCTATTACATATATTTAATGGAATGCAATTTACTTCTAGACTAGAAGCAAGGAAATTCTCAGGACAAATTAAATCTTGGCATCTCTCAAAATTTCTATAGTATTTTTAGGTTGAGCAAATCACTTCTCAATCTCAATTCAAAAAGAAGTGATCAAGAAAGATTAAAGAATACTACACGGCTAAAAATTGGCTAAAGTGGTTCCAGCCCATTAACAAGTATCTCTTTTTCCACATTTCAGCCTCAATACCCAGTGGGCCAAAACTCAAATCGGCCCAAACGTGCCCTGCCCTCACAGAACTCTCCTCCCTCTTCCCCTGCGGCTGCGCTCTGCCGGCGCCGACTCCTGCCGTCGTGCGGGTGCGCTCTCCCGCCGCCCCCCGCCCGCCGCCCCCGGAACTCTCCTCTCTCTTCCCCCGCGGGTGCGCTCTCCCGCCGCCGAACAATCCAGACTCAGCCGCCCGCCCGCCCGCCCGCCGCCCGTCGCATTCCCTCCTTCTGTTGCGTCTCTGTTTGTCTCTCTTCTCCCCTACCGCTCTCCGACGACTGGTTGGCCGCCTTTGGAGCATTTGGAGTAATCATGGCAGGTAAGAGCTTTTTTTCTGAGTCTCATACCTGTTCTCAGTGATGAACGAACTCTACTACTGCAACAATGCATGCTGATCGTTTGCTCTTGGTGCTTGTTCCAGGGAAATCAGAGCAGAAGTCTCGGAAAGATAGGCGGAAAGAGGCGAGATCAGAGAAGCACAAGCTGCGGTTTCTTTCTTGGGTTGAGCATCAGGTGAGTTTACCATGTCTTGTTTTGTTTTCTTTAGCGTCTTAATTCTGATGCACAAAATTCATTGAGTTAGGGTGGCAAAAAGAAGAAGCCGGCAATACCAGTAGTAGAGCCAAGTCCAGTTGAGGAGAAGAAGCCAAAGAAAGAGCCTGATGGCATGAAGAAGAAGAAGAAGAGAAAGAGGGAAGCAGAGGGTAAGCAGAAGCCCAAGTCCAACTTCCAGGAATATCTTGAGATGGAAATGGGTGGAGCTGTGAGCATGGAGGAGGATCTAGAGATGGAGAGGAAACTTGCGAAAAAGCTCAAGGTGAAGAAAGGAAAGTTGGGAGGTCCTGATGATGGTATGGATGACCTTTTTGCGGACCTTGGGTTTGGTGGCGAGTTTGGTTCAGATGATGAAACAAAAGCATATGATTGGAATGTGGTGGGTGACACTAGTTTAGACAAGAAAAAAGGTAAAAAGAAAATTAAGAAGGCGAATAAGGATGACACTGAGATGGAGGAACCAGATGACATTTATGAAGAGAATGGTCGGAAGAAGAACAGGAAGAAGAAAAACAAGAAGGATGGTATGAAGACAGAGGAACTGGTTGATGTAGGTGAAGAGAACAGTCGGAGAAGGAAAAAGAAGAATATGAAGGATGACTCAGAGATGGACAAACTAGATGATGAAGCTGTTGACATGTATAAAGAGAATGATGGAGCAGTTCTAGAATCTGAGGATGGAGAGCCTAATGTGGTTGAACTGCCCACAGAATCAAAAGGGAAGTATGTACCTCCGAGTTTGCGTAATGCTTCAAATTCAGAATCAGAAGAAATTGCTCAGATGCGTCGCAGAGTAAGAGGTTTGAACCTAAACTCTATCTTTTATTTACTTGATTAATTTGTGACATGTATTTATTGTTTTTAGTTTGCAAGTGTATTTCCGTGTATGACTTAATGTTTGCTATGCATCAGGACTTCTGAACAGACTTTCAGAGTCAAATGTGGAGTCCATTACTCAGGAAATTGCCACGCTTTTTCGAGTACAACTCCAGACTACAAGATCTCTCATTTCTTCTGATATCTGTCTACCATCTGTCTTTCATATATTTTTTGGGGGTCATGATTAACCATGTGGTACTGTTTTCTGGTTTTGTTGTTTTTTATCTATCAGTCTGTTCCACGAAGTGTTGGCTCTCAGATAATTGGGGATGAGGTTTTGGCTAGTTGTTCCCGAGGACCTCGTGGCAATGAACAGTTAAGGATCCCCCGTCAACCATATAAATATTTTTCTTTAGATTGATTAAAAACTTAGTATATTTGTTCCACGAACCCCATTTTTGTATGGTAGTCTCAGCCTTGTCAGAATTTGATATAGTTTACTACCACAAAACTAATTTTATCATTTTTGCAGGTATGCTGCTGTGTTTGCAGCTTTTGTTGCAGGCATGGCATGCTTGGTTGGTGTTGACTTCAGTGCCAAGATCCTTGCATCTATTGCTATGTCATTTGAGGTATTACTCTTCTTATTACGAAGATAAATACGACTTATTATGTTCTCTGTATGTCTGCGTACCTTGAAGGTTCTTGAATCATTTTCTTTTGTGTGGCGATCCGCCGATCCTTATGGGTTCTTTGTTGAGCTGATACTATCTGTGTTTTCTCTTGTGGCAGGATGAGTACTCAAAAGAAGATGGTCTATCTCTGAGAAATCTTACCTTACTATTCTGCTATTTGTGCATATTTGGTGTCGTCTCAAGGTTTGTAGTTTGAATGGAACAGCTTCTGTAAAGCCACATCAAACATAAATTCTCATAATATTGATTAGTGCATCCTGTTTTCCAATATTACAGCGATCTTGTGTATGACCTTCTGTCGATTCTGAGCAAGCGCTTGACAGAGCTGGATGTCTCTACAGTGTTGACCATCCTACAGTGTATGGCGTTATATCATGTTTCAATAGTAACTCAACTGGAACATTTAACCATCATGATAGCTATTCATGTATAGAGTACCGTACCCTCTTTTTCTGTTTCTGAGTGAAGCTGGGAATACGCTTTCATCTAAATGGGCAGGCTGTGGAATGAAGCTGCGGGGAGATGATCCAGGTGCTATGAAAGATTTTGTCCTTAGTATTCAGAACTGTGTGAATCAGCTTAAATTGCACTCTGGTATTCGAGAAGATGGGAAGACTGATATACGTAGCAGAAGAGTAAGTTTATGTTGCTCAGTGCATCTATTTAAAAAGCATCACTTTCCACGTTGGTTTTAAATTTGTCTGAATGGTTTTAACTTACTACTCAGATGGAATTTATGCTTGAGACCATATGTGACATTAAGAACAATAAGAAAAGGCCTAAAGAGGATCCTTCACACCATACTCGAATAAAAAAGTGGCTTCAAAAGGTTTGAACGATAATTACTTGCCCATCATCTGTGTTATGAATTGTGATTTCAGAATGCAGTTAACACTTATTTTATTTATTCCTCTTTTACATACTGACAGCTTAAGGCAGAAGATGTCCTCTTGCGTGGGCTAACATGGAGTAGGCTTTTGGACCCTGATAAGAAAGGGCAATGGTGGTTGTCTGGGGATATTCCATCCACAGTAGCTAATATCGAAGATGTTGCAGCTGTTATTAGTAAGGATGTTGTAGAGACACAAAAGCTTCTTCAGCTTGCAGCTGCCCAGCGGATGAACACTGACATACGAAGAGCAATCTTTTGTATCATAATGAGTGCTGAAGACTATGTAGATGCTTTTGAGAAGCTCTTGAGTCTGGGCCTTTCTGGGAAGCAGGTATGTATCAATGTTCCTGAAGATTAGTTGTTGTTCATGTATTTGACAATATTATTGATGTATGCCTTTTCCTGTGTTTGATATGCAGGACCGAGAAATTATAAGGGTCATTGTTGACTGTTGTCTGCATGAGAAGATGTTCAATAAGTATTACACAGTCCTTGCTTCCAAGCTATGCAACCATGAGAAAAATCACAAGTTCAGCTTGCAGGTATATTGTTCTATTTATCATGTTTGCTATCTATATTAAAGCTTGTTTGGCTCAGAAAATGCTTATTCTCAAGTAGTTTATGTAGATTTATTTTTATGTGTATCCATTTTTAGGCCTTCCCTTTCTGAAATAAGTGAACTTAGTATGAATCAACATTCTATTATGACCGCCCGAGACATCGGTGAATTTCAACTTGTGTTATCGGTGAATTTCAACTTGTGTTTTTCATATATTTCATATTGGTATGGTGCTAATACCACATCCGCATTGCCAGATGGTAGCTTACATGGACTAATTTGGATTTAGAATGAATATTGTCTAGCTGTTTACTTGTAGTGCTTTCAGCATAGGTGGTGATCGAAGGTTCTCCCTTTCTAATTATTTGATCTCTGCTTTGTTCAGTACTGCATCTGGGACCATTTTAAGGAGCTAGATAATATGGAGTCAAGTCGGTCCATGAACCTTGCGAGACTAGTTGCAGAGATGCTGTCGAACTTCACGCTCTCCCTCGCAACTCTGAAGGTTGTTAACCTGGCCAACCCAGTGGAAATGACTCCAGCAAGGATCTCACATTTCCAGATGCTGTTTGAGACCTTACTACAGAAAGACGACGCACGGGTGTGGAATGTCTTTACTCGCGTCGCCGGTCTTCCAGAGCTCGAGATACTGAGGGATGGCATTGCGCTGTTCATCAAGCAGCATGTGATCGCCGAGGACACCGGGAAGGACTTGGCTAGCAAATTCAAGGTTGCAAAGAAGGCGCTTGACAATGCTGCTGGAGTTCTGATGTAACTCTGCCTTTGTGCACCCATTCTGGGCAGTGTTAGTCCTCTGTTCTCGTTTTCTGCTTTGTTCATTCAGAGTTCAGAGAAACGAAGGATAATCCATTTCTGTATGCATGCTAAAATTAGAGAAAATTTTTGGTAGATTGATGCCTTGGTTATTAGAACGCTTCTCCAAGAGACCTTTCATGGGTTTGGAATGCTTACAAATAGCTTTGATGACAAGTGGTTATACATCCTTCCGTTCTAAGATATAAGACACACACGAAATTCAAACTTTCTTATTTTTAACTAACAATTAACCTAATCATATAAAAAGCCTATACACAAAAGTATTTGCATTATATTTGTTAGAAATACTCTCTGTTTAATTGTTTAACCGCACATGAAGATCCATACGGTTGATCCTCGAGAAACAAAAAATGAAGATGCATACACCTCGTTGACTTGGGCCTTGTTTACATGAACTACGCTACTATGATATTTTCATTTGTATTTGACAAATATTGTTTAATTATATGCTAACTAGACTCAAAAGATTCGTTTAACTAATTTGTGCAATTAGTTATTTATTTTACCAATATTTAATAGTCCATGCATGCATCCAAACATTGATGTAATGGAGAGAGTGAAAAAGGTTAGAAGTTTGATGCAGTCTAAACAAGACCTTGTTATCATAACAGCATCATTTCCGTATTTCCTAGTATTAGGCTATTATCTACAGCAACATGCCGTCTAGACCTTGTTTAGATGCTGAAGAGTTGAAAATTTTGTTATTGTAGCACTTTCGTTTGTATTTGACAAATATTGTCTAATCATGTGCTAACTAGGCTCAAAAGATTTATCTCGTGATTTACAACTAATCTGTGTAATTAGTTATTTATTTTACCAACATTTAATGTTCCATGTATGCGTCCAAACATTGATGTGACGAAGAGAGTGAAAAAAGTTAGAAGCCTTGTTTAAATGGTGAAATATTAAGAATTTTGCTACTGTAGCACTTTTGTTTGTATTTGACAAATATTGTTCAATCATGTGCTAACTAGGCTCAAAAGATTTGTCTCATGATTTAGAAGTAATTTGTACAATTAGTTATTTATTTTACCAACATTTAATGATCTATGCATGCGTCCAAACATTGATGTGATGGTTGATGCGATGGAGAGAGGGTGAAAAGAGCAGGAATCTAAGGGGATGTTTGGTTCCAACCCACTGAACTTTAGTCACTAAACTTTAGTCACTTTTAGTGGCTAAAATGTCAAACACCCCCACTAAAAAGAACTAAACATGTTTTTTAGTCCCTTTTAGTAGGGGTGTTTAACATTTTAGCCACTAAAAAGGACTAAAGTTTAGTGGTGTAGAACCAAACACCCCCTAAACAAGGCCGGAAGTTGGAAGTAATCTAAAGAGTAAAGTTCATCACCGGTCTCTAAACTTGTGTCGTTGTGTCATCCCGGTCCCTAAACTCTCAAATCGACCGTCTAGGTCCTTAAACTTGTTCGGTTGTGTCATCCTGGTCCCTAAACTTGTTTGGTTATGTCATCCCGGTCAATAAACTTACAAATCGCTCGTTTAGGTCCTCAAACTTAGTCAGTTGTGTCATCCTGGTCCTTAAACTTTGTTTTGAGTCTCATCTAGATCTAAACATGACAATTTAAAAACTTTATATCAACAAATAATTCATAACCTTTTCATACAAACTCGAACGAAGACAAACTTTATATCAAAATTATAGCCCTCGATGTGATCTACAACATTGTACATAAATTTTTTTATTTAAAGTCATTTAGTATCCAAAAAAATTATTTTAAATTTTAAATTTCAAAATCTATAAACATATAACAATATTTTGGGACCTTAAATAGTTTTAAATAAAATACTTTTCAACTACAAAATTGTAGATCACGTCGAGGGCTACAATTTTGATATAAATGTTGTCTTTATTTGAGTTTATATGAAAAAGTTATGAATTATTTATTTATATGAAGTTTTTAAATTGTCATGTTTAGATTAGATGAGACTCAAAACAAAGTTTAGGGACCAGAATGACACAACTGACTAAGTTTGATGGTCTAAAAGAATGATTTGCAAGTTTATGGATCGGGATGACACAACCGAACAAGTTTGAAGACCTAAACGGTCGTTTTACGAGTTTAGGGACCGGAATGATATAACAGTACAGATTTAAGGACAGATGATGGTGACATAACAGTACAAATTTAAGGACAGATGATGGACTTTACTCTAATATAAACAAGAACCTAGAGCAGAGATAAGAATGTCACGTGGTGCGCACGTGAGGCCCCCCTCCCCAACCGAAAGTCACTCTATAGAGAGGATAAGGAGCTCGGCGCTCACTCCCGCAGGGGAGGGAAACACCCAAATCAAACCCAGCGCGTCGCCAGCCAGCCGCAGCAGCAATGGCGTGCGTCGCCGCGCTCTTCGCGTCCCCGGCGCTCCTCCCCTTCCCCTCCAGCACCTCGTCCACGGCCTCGGCCTCCTGCTCGTGCCGCCTCCGCCTCCGCCCCGCCGTCGTCGCCTGCGCGCCGCGCCAGCAGCCGCGGGGCCGGCGCGCGCTGCGGCGCTTCGACGAGGTGCTTGCGTTGCGTCACACTACTCTGTCCGTGGCTCTTGCCCGACGCGTGCGGTGCGACTGCCACTTGGGCTCCTCCTTCTCTGGAATGACTGCGGCGCCGACTGAAACTTTGCTGCTGTGGGGGTGGGGTGCCCGTGCGCGCAGGTGGAGGGGGTGTCGAAGAAGCGGCGCGGCATCGGAGGCGGTAGCGGTGCTGGGGGGTCGCAGCCGTCGTCGTCGCGCAGGGACAGGGGGCTTGCCGTCGATTTCAAGGAGTCGCAGGTCCGAGGCGCATCCATTTTTTCTCTGTTTGGTTTACACTTTACACGTTGCACAGTTCATACTAGCTGTAGTTCCAAATTGAATGAGGGCGCCATTTAGCTGTTTTAGATGATGGGTGCAATCTATCCCAGCCTCTGCATCCAGAGTAGAATCAATGGCAATTAGAGTGAGGATGAATGTTTCACTTCATTGCTGCTTCCATTGTCAACATGCTTACTGTTGTTTGGCTGGGTGCTCTGGGTTACACTATACATTGTCGTCTGTGTGGATTTGGATTGTATGCTGTGGGTGGGGTTTCGTCTGTTCGAACTGTTAATTGCACTTAGCCATTTTGGATTTGAGTCAGTTTGCATTTCCTTTTTGTAAGTTCACCGCCTCAGTTATAAACCATGCTCTACAGTCTGATGACTGAATCTCTTATGATGCTTTCATTCTGTTAACCTGTTATGCATATGCTCATGCACCTGTGAATGCTAACATCCATGTACATTTCTTCTTCCTTTTCACTGCAATCCACGTGTATGCTTGACTAAATGTTGCCCCAAAATCTTGCAAACTTTCTCTTATGCTAACTGTGCGGTTGCATCAGGTTGCTGAGTTTGATGATCTTGAAGAGGACAAATTCCTTAATGCTGTCGTCAAGGTGGGGTTCAAGAATACGTGTCCCTGGCTATTGATGATGCTTGTTTTGCTTACTTTCCATATTATAGTTAGCCTATATTTCATCAAGATATATTTATATGTGCACTAAGTACTGCTTTGTCATATTCATATTGCAACTTCCTCTCCAGTAAATTATGTCAAGCACATGATTAGTCATGTCCTTTTTGCCTGAAGTAGTTTCTCTCCTGTTAGGTCTACTGCACTCATATCGCACCCGATTATGGTCTTCCTTGGCAGAAGCAAAGGCAGCATTCAAGCAGTGGGAGGTAAGTGTTGAAGTGTGTATCTGGTTCAACTGCTGATTTTACTTCTTCCATATAAAATTTCATCCGTTGTGCATTTCTAGGTGGGTGGGGATATGTGCAAGCGTAGAATATAAATTATCATTATGCAATAGATGATTTCTAATTTTGTAAAGATTAAGTTGCAGCATTTTCTTTCTTGTACTGATTAGACTACTCAAGACTATGGCTGTAGACATAATGATGTTTGTTTCATTCTGATAGGAATCCTGCTTTAGTCATCGACAGGCTAGGGCTGTTGTGATCACATTAGTTGATTTTGGTACCTGTGTTTATCTTATGACAGATATTCATACCTTACATGTTTTGAACTTTATGCATGCCTTTTGGATGAGGCCACTCATTTTGAAGATAATGATTTTCACATGTATTGATTGAACTTGGTAGCTCTTTGTGTATCTTACAAGACATGTTCTTTAACAGTGCTTTTATGATTGGGGATGGCAAACTCTTGACAAATGCACATTGTGTTGAGCATGACACCCAGGTGATAATTCAACTAGACAGCTTTACCTGTTTCACATTTTTATTTTACCTTGGTTTCTCACTATCTTTTTTCTGTTGGACTATTTTGATTTAATGTTTTGAGCTACTAGCAGTTGCAGATGAACTAATTTAAATTTCTGCTGATATCCATGTACCATTAGTTTTTCTATGGATAAGAGTTTAGGTATGTCAGTTATTTTGTTAAGGTAAGACTGCTTCTCATTGCAGGTTAAAGTAAAGAAAAGGGGAGATGACAAAAAGTATATTGCCAAGGTAAATCACCTATAACAATGCTGCTTTCAAAATATTTTGTCAAAATGTCTTTTCCCCCCCTTGAATGTTCAATCAAAATGTTATGCAATGAACATTGTAGTTCTCTTGAATTAAGGTAACTATCAGTTTGTTGTGAATCTGAATTATCTGAAAAAAGATATCTGGTTATGAGTTTTAAAATCCTAGATCCCTGAGTCAGTCTTCTGTTCATTTTCTTACAACTAATATCCATTGCAAGCCAACTTAGCTTTTCAACCATATTCCACTATACTAGTGGGACTGGGCTATTGGAAGCTCCACCTTTGGGACTTGGGAATTCTTAAAAGAACCATAATCATAACTATTTTTCTAATTTTCAGTATTACTCTTTTGGGATCAACATTAAAAGTTACCACATATGCTTAGTAATTTTTTGAGCAAGGTATTTGACTATTTTATTTAAATTTATAAAACTTGATTTTGTAAAAAGTCACTGACAAAGGGATTTCCAGGTTTTAGCTAGGGGTATCGAATGCGATCTTGCATTGCTATCTGTTGAGAATGAAGAGTTCTGGAGAGGAACAGAGGCACTTCAATTTGGTCGTTTGCCATGCCTTCAGGTGACTAATTATCTTCATGATGTCTTTACTGGACCTTTAATCATCCGTATAGTCTGAATATCAGTTTTTTCTCTGGCTAGTCATCACAGGTATAGTTAAACGCTTAAAACTATAGTTGAGGCAACTTTTTTGTAACTGTTGCAACTCTAACATGTACTGCTTGTTAATAGCACATCAACACCATAAAAGTTTCTATTAGAGCTGAAATCATTCTTTGCTCATGATTCAAAGCACTTCTTTTTCCATTACACTATTTCAGAAACCTCTGCAAATGAGACAAACATTTACCATATTGTTTCTGGTTATATATGAAAAAATACTTCACATTTACTTCATGCTGTATACATTCTTCTTATGTTTAAACTTATGACAGGATTCGGTAACTGTTGTGGGATATCCTCTTGGTGGAGACACTATATCTGTAACAAAAGGCGTTGTATCACGCATTGAGGTGCTATTTCTTGGATGCTTCAATTCTCTGTATCTATGTTTTTCATTTGACTCTTGCCTCAATGAGGAGAAAGCAATGATATTTCTTGCATGCAGTAGCTGTATTATTTCTCAAAATGTTAAACATGATCCCATGCTCCTTTTTAGTTGTCCAGTGCATGTTGGTAGGATTAAGAACACATTATGCTATGCTTCATTGATTCCTGACTTCTGAGTTCATTTGTTTGGAAGACTGGTCCATCGTTTTTCATTCTCCAGTCATATACTGCTGTCTTCTTCTATCTGGTTAGGAGTAGCCATAATCATCTTGGTCTTCAATTCTCAAATAGTTACTATTTTTCAAAAAGAAAAAGAAAAAGAAAAAAGTGACTAGTTGTCAAATAACTTTATTTTTCTGCGTTGAACTTGTATGCAGAAACATAGCCTAAATACAGCATTGCTTTATATACATTCAGAAAGCAAAGCACGGTTCTGAAATGTTCTCTAATAATTATATTTGATTTATATTCAACTGGATGGTTGAACTTACACTGTTTCCTTTGGAATAGCCCAGGTCACTCCATATGCACATGGGACATCAGATCTTCTTGGCATTCAAATTGACGCAGCCATAAATCCTGGTTTGGCCTTTGCATCTGACTTAAAAAAGCCTCACTAGTCTGCTATTTGCTATATGATGATATTCAGAGCATTGACCTATCTTTGTCCTTACCAGAATTCCTACAAATGATGAGCTGATTTGTTCTCCTGGTCCTTTTGTTCAGGAAACAGTGGGGGACCAGCCTTTAATGAACAAGGGGAGTGCATTGGTGTAGCATTTCAGGTACTTTTACTCGGTCACATTACTGGTACCTGCGCAGGTGACTTGTGGTTGTGGGCATAATTGATGGACAACCCAGTATATCTGAACATATTAAAAACATATTTAGGTAGATTTCTATTTTAAAATCAAATAGCTATTCAACTTTCAGAAACAGACCTAGTTTTGGATTTTGATACGCTCTGGTAATGATTACTCTATATGAACTTGGATTGGTATTATATTTGATTATGGATCAGAATCACATGCATTCATTTTTCATTGTTCTCTCTGAGGGTACTTTTTTTCCTCGAACGACGCAGGAGAGATGCGTGTCATTTCATTAATTAAGAAGAAGAAAAAGGGGGCTACAAATAAGGGTGCAAATTAGTGACCCTTAGGTGCACCTTCAACCCTCTTTAGTTCAAATATCTATACTACTTCAAAATTAGATAGAAGTAGTACAAATATTTGAACTAAAGAGGGTTGGAGGTGCACCTAAAGGTTACCCATTTGCACCCTTGGCTACAACGGAGAGGTCAAAAGACCAATCTTGAACCCCTCCTCACCAGTATGTTACAAAGGGAGGGTCGAGATACCAATCCCAAAACCCCACAACACCAAAACTAAAAGAAAATGCTTTTGATCAGGGTATTCAAAATATTGCTTCTACCAGTTACAAATACTTGCCACTTTGACAGTTTTATTTGTTCACAAATACCTTGCACTTCACATTTTTAGCAATATTTTCTATTTTACTCTTTTTAAGTATCTCTTCAGTCCTCTCACTTCACCATCAAGAAGTGAGTGCATGACAAACTATTTAACGAAGTTTTCCATATGCTAACAAAAAAAAAGAACTCACCTGTGAAAGATCGCACCCACGGTACAATTCGCTCCCAGTTGAACCTAGGACCTGGGGTGCTACTTAAGCCCTGCTAACCAGTCAGGTAGCAGGCCCTTTCGCGCATATGCTCACAGAAGATAATAATTAGATATGCAAGACTCTTTTTTTGCAATAGTTATAAATACACCTTGATCATGTTAGATAAAAGTAATGATTGCCATGGTGATCAGTGTTTGATAAAAAATTCTGAAATTATAAGTATTTGTGAATGAAGGTAGTAGCACTAAGCATGATGATGCACAGATAGGTGAGTTAATGAAAGAGGATGCAAGTTTTTTTTTCTTTCTATTTTCTTTCTCATTATGTGTTATGTTTAGGTGTACAGGTCAGATGAAGCTGAAAATATTGGATATGTTATTCCAACTACAGTTGTATCGCATTTCTTAAATGACTATCAGAATAATGGAAAGTACACAGGTAAATTTTTCTTTGTTTTAAAGATAAGCAAGCAAAAACAATGTCTACTTTATCTAGTTAGCTGTAGATATTGACTTATTACCTTTTTTTTATAAGTTGGTGTTGGTCTGTACATTCAACCAGACATTTCAAATCGATGCTACTTTTGCACTATATAAAGTCAGAAGTAGCAACTTCCCTTGAAGAAAAAAATTATTCTTTAAACATGCTATATTTAGTTCCTAACTGTATGAATATTGAGTATGCATTACTTAGTAAAACTGTATTCCAATTCACTGACACTTTGAGAAGTCCTACTATGTTGAAGTTGTGCTCAATGTTTCCAAAAAAATGTAGGATTTCCTTGTTTGGGTGTTTTACTTCAGAAATTGGAAAATTCGGCATTGCGTGAAAGCTTAAAAGTACCTTCAAGCGAGGTATGCTACCTGTATCTTATGAACTTCACCTTGTAAATATTGAAGTATAGAACTATAGATTGTCAAGTGTACTCTGATGCACACACAGGCACAGTTCTAGATGGTTTAGCTGCTCTTTCCCTGTTGAAATCTGTGTAATCTATGGTTGCACTTATCATCTTGCATACTGTGTATGTGCTCCTGTACTTCCACATTTGATAAGCATGATATTTATGAGTGGTTTGAGTTATCACACACCACGAAATAATGAAATATCCTATATAGCAATAAAATTTAAAAGAAGAGCAGATAAAGAGATAAATTATGCTTGAATTTTTTAATATATTCAGAATTTCTGACCGAGTGTAGATGGCTTTTTTTTCATGTGACGTGGACCTCAGATATCTTTAGATTAGTCTGGTAATATTTAAGGAAGATTTCACTTGGAAGAAAACAAAGAATATTTGAGGGAGATTTGCTATCATCTTTGAATCATTCATCCTGGTGGCACATCCCTTGATGGACTTAATTGGACTTAAATGTGCCTTGTTGTTTCTGAGTTAGCTACATTAGGTGGGATTGCTACTTGGTAGTTATGGTTTCTGGCTGAGAGTACCTTGCATATCCATACAATATTCTAAAAGTTATTAGTTTAAAATTATTTTTTTTTAAAAATGTCCTCTGAATACTAATATTTGGTCCTTAGCTTTGAGTACAGCTCTAAGCTTAGTCCAGTGTGTCCTTATGACATGCCATCTTGCTTTTCTCTTGAAGGGTGTTCTTGTTCGTCGGGTTGAGCCTACTGCTCCAGCAAGCAGTGTTTTGCGAAAGGTAACATTCACTAATTTGATGCAGTTCACAGATTTGAATGCCTTCAGTTATCCTTGTTTCTTATTGAAATGTTTCTTTCTGGGTTAATGATTGGCCAAACTGTATTTGCTTCGTCTGTTTAAGCTTATCAGATTGTTTTATCTCCAGGGAGATGTAATTGTTAGCTTTGATGGTATCGCAGTAGGATGTGAAGCAACAGTACCGTTTCGGTCCACAGAACGGATCGCTTTCCGCTATCTCACAAGCCAAAAGTAAGTTTTGTAGCTTATTCCGGATAGCTTTCATTGCATTCATAATTTGTTGATGTTATCTTTTCCAGAAAACATTGCTTTTCCCTATGTTTCTTAAACATTTTTTATGTGCAACCTGATAATTTTATGTTGTCCAAAATTTTGTATTTCACTTTGGTTCATCTTCCATTAATAGTAATGAATCAATAGTGTGAACATGTGATTAGACATTATATGCGAATCATGTGCTTTGTCAACTGTGCTTTGGGTATGGATGGGTAACATTTCTTGTTCAGACACCTATTGGCATGTAAGCCTCAATCCACCATGTGGATTGGGGTGGACAAGCCCCTATGTGGAATCCCTTTTTACATTATATAAGCCTCCTCTGGATATGAATACATCGTTACAAACTTGATCCATCTAAAGCATCCTTGTTTTGTTTCCAAATTCCAATGCAATGTTTATGTTCTATATATCTGATATTCTGTTGCATCTTTATTCAAAATCTATGAAGCTACATGTTTCCCTACCTAGTCCCTAGTGTTGGAGTATATGTGTTAGGCCCATGAGGCCAGGCCCATAAGGCCCATGTATGAAACTGATATAGCTACCCTTCCTAGGGTTAGCCCAATAATCCAATCACTCTTTCCAACATGGTATCAAGCTAGGGTTTCTTTTTTTTTCCTTCTTCCACCTCCAGCAGCCAGCCGCCGCCGCCTCCTCACCGCGGCTCCCGCGGCCATGGCCGCCGGCCGGCCGCCTCCTCCCTTCCCCGACTCCTTCTCCTCCTTCCCTCCCCTTCCTCGCGTGACCTGGGCGCAGCTAGCAGCGCTGCGGCCCGACCAGCCGCGCGCCGCCACCCTGGTCGCGGCCGCGGGCGGGTCTGGCGCGGGCGGCCTGGGCTCGGGCGCGACGGGCGCGGGCGGCCTGGGCGCGGACGGCAGGGGCGCCGCCTGTTAGAATAGAATTGTAACAGCCCATATTGGGCGTATGGCCCATTGGTCCATGTACATTGTAACCCTAGCCTATTAGGCTATATAATGAAGGTCACCCCCCCTGGTTTGGGTGTGCGGTGTTTCTCTACATGGTATCACGAGTCCCGGGGCCCTAATTCTGGGTTTCCTTTTTTCCCTTCCGCTTGCCTCAGCACGCTTCCCCTGTTTTCGCGAAGCTCTGCTCGTGCGCCCTGCCTCCAGGGCGTGCTCCACCGCACCATCGCCGCTCGTCTCCAGTCCGGCCGCCGCCTCCACAGCCCCGCCGCCTCCCTGGCCACGCGCTGCAGGCCGCCGCCCGACCGCCGCCGATCCGCCTCGGCCGCTGCGCGCCTTCCCTCGCGCCGCCGCCCCACCTCCGTCTCAGGTCGCCGCGCGCAATCCCTCGCGCTGCCGCCCAGGCGCCGCGCGAGTTTCCTTGCGCCGCCGCCTCACCTCTGCTCCAGGCCGCCGCGCGAGTGCCTCGCGCCGCCGCCCAGGCCGCCGCGCGCCTCCCGCGCCGCCGCCCTAACCTCGCGCCGCCACCTTCCAGGCCGCGCGATTGCCGATCCAGACCGCGCCGTTTCCGCGCCGTCCCGATCCGACCGCCCCTGCCATGACGTCCTCGACGGGTTCCTCCTCCACCACCGGGTCCCTTGGCTCCCAGTCGTCTGGCGCCATGGGGGATGGCGTTGCTCCGTCCCTCTGCCTCGCCTATGCCGCCGTCAACGTGAAGCAGCACGTCCCTGTCGTCCTCAGCCTCGAGCGCCCCAACTACTCCAAGTGGAAGGCGTTCTTCACTGCCCTCTGCGCCAAGTACGCGTTGCTCGGGCACATCGACGGCACGATGGCCGCGCGTCCGGCTGACCCCACCTGGTCTCAGCCCGATGCCTGCATTCGTGGCTGGATGTACGGCTCCGTCGACGACACCGTCCTCGACCTCGCCATGGAGCCGGATTAGGACGCGCACGCGCTCTACAGCTCCATCGAGGCGCTGTTCCAGGCGAACAGGGAGCCCCGCGCCATTGTCCTCGGGGAGGAGTTCCACACCATGTCCCAGGGCGACCTCTCCGTCGACGCCTACGCCCAGCAGATGAAGCACACCTCTGATGCCCTCCGGGAGGTTGGTCACACCATCTCCCCCGCTCAACTTGTGCTCAACCTGCTGCGTGGTCTCAACCCCCGCTTCGCCTCGACCGCCGACATCATCGCCAACACGTCGCCGCTCCCCGACTTCAGGTCTGCCACCAACATGCTACGTGTCAAGGAACTTCGCCTCGGCACCGAGCACAAGGCGGCCTCGGCATCAGCTCTTGTCGCCACCACCGTCCCCTCCTGCACGTCGCCGTCCTGCCGGTCCACCCCTTCTACCTCCAACCGTGGGGGCGGTGGCAAGGGCAAGGGGGGCAAGGGCAAGGGTGGTGGTCGCGGTGGCAACGGCAACAGCGGCAACGGTGGAGGACGAAACCAGCAGCAGGTCGCGCCACAAGGTGGCTTCAGCGGGCGTTCGGGCTCCCAGCCAGCTGGTCCTTGGGTTTGCTACAACCCTTGGGCCGCCCAGTGGGCTGCTCAGGAGCAACGGTGGGCGCCGCAGCAGCAACAGCCGTGGACGCCGCCAGTGCCTCCTCCACAGGCGCACACTGCCTTCGCGCCGCCGCAGTTCTCCGCCGCGACTGGTCCTCCGGCGTACGGGCCTCCAGGCAGCTGGGATCAGGCCAGCCTGATCGCCGCCCTCAATCAGCTGGCTGTTCAAGGGTCTTCCCCCTGGGTCATGGACAGCGGAGCGACTTCCCACATGTCCTCCAACGACGGTATTCTTCTATCCCGTCTCCCGTCCCTACCGTCCTCCATTACGGTTGGGAACGGACAATCTATTCCTATTTTCTGTCGTGGCACATCTTCTTTACAAATAGCTGATCGCTGTTTTCATCTTGATAATGTTCTTGTCGCTCCGCAACTCACTCGTAACCTGTTATCTGTTCGACAGTTTACCCGCGACAATAACTGTTCAATTGAGTTTGACGCCTCTGGTTTTTCTGTTAAGGATCTCCAGACCAAGACGGTCCTCCTTCGGTGCAATAGCTACGGGGACCTCTACACCATTCCACATCACATGCCTCCTCGCTGTCATGTCGCCGTCGTCTCCCCGGAGCTGTGGCACTCCCGCCTCGGTCATCCAGCACCAGCAGTCGTCACCACTCTAAATAAGCTTTCAGCCATACAATGTAATAAAGCAGCTCGCCGCCTTTGTCATGCCTGTCAGCTCGGCAAACACGCTAGGCTGCCCTTTGCTAGTTCATTTTCTAGTACATCAGCACCTTTTGAACTCGTTCACTGTGATGTCTGGACCTCTCCAGTTTCGAGTATTTCTGGTTATAAATTTTATCTTGTGTTAGTTGATGACTATACTCATTATTGTTGGACGTATCCTCTTCGCCATAAATCTGAAGTTTATGACCATATTGTTCAGTTTGTTGCTTACGCTCACACACAGTTCAGTTTCCCTGTGCGCTGTTTTCAGGCAGATAATGGGACCGAGTTCCTCAACAATGCCACTGCTGCCTTCTTGGCTGGCCGCGGCATTCTACTTCGCACCTCGTGCCCCTACACATCCGCCCAGAACGGCAAAGCTGAGCGGATGCTTCGCACACTGAACAATGTTGTTCGCACGCTTCTGATTCATGCCGCCATGCCTTCTTCCTATTGGGTTGAAGCCCTTTCCACCGCTGTGTTTCTGATCAACCGGCGACCCTCATCGTCCATCCATAATGGTATTCCCTATCATCTTCTTCACCACAAGATGCCAGACTACTCCATTCTTCGAGTTTTTGGTTGCTTGTGCTATCCGAACCTCAGTGCCACAACTCCCCACAAATTGTCTCCTCGCTCAGCAGCGTGTGTCTTCCTCGGTTACCCTCCTTCCCAGAAGGGCTACCAGTGTCTTGATCTCTCCACTCGCAAGATCATCATCTCTCGACACGTTATCTTTGATGAGACTCACTTTCCGTTTGCGGCTTCGAAGCCTCGACCAGATTCTTTTGATTTTCTGTTACAGGATATACTACCCGCGCCTGCCCCGTCTCCATCCGACGTTCGGCACTCGCGGGACTCGGTTGCGCCCGCCTTGTCTACCTCAGACGATGCCGGCGACCCCGTCGGGCTGGATCCTGCCATCCTATGGCATGGTGCCGCCTACCAGCTGCCCCGAGCGCCACAGCAGGTCGCGCCTGTTCCCGCTGCTGCACCCGTCGCAGCCGTGCGGCAGCGTTTCGGCCTCCACTACACTCGTCGACCGCGCCCAGCAGCGGCTCCGCTGCCACAGCCTCCGGCCCCAGAGCCGCAGGTAGAGGTGCTCCCAGTGCCTCCAGTGCCAGCACCGCAGGCGGCGGCGCCCACGGCTCCAGAGCCCCCTGCGCGGGCGACTCGCTCCCATACGGGCTCACTTCCGTCGCCCATGCAGCGGTACGGCTTCACCGCGGCGATCTCCAGTCGGGCTTCTCCGTTGCCAGGCAACTCTCGTGCCGCGCTCGCCGATGCCAATTGGCGCGCGGCTATGACGGAAGAATACAAGGCGCTCGTGGATAATGGCACCTGGCGTCTCGTTCCTCGACCACCTCGTGCCAATGTCATCACCGGCAAGTGGGTCTTCAAGCACAAGTACCATGCTGACGGCTCCCTGGCTCGTCATAAAGCCAGATGGGTCGTTCGTGGTTTTTCGCAGCAGTACGACATCGACTACGACGAGACGTTCAGCCCGGTTGTCAAACCGGCCACCATCCGGGTCGTCCTCAGCATCGCCGCTTCTCGCTCCTGGCCGATACATCAGCTGGACGTGAAGAACGCTTTTCTTCACGGCCATCTGAACGAGACGGTCTACTGCCAGCAGCCGCCCGGCTTCGTCGACCCAGTCGCTCCCGACCACGTCTGTCTCCTGCAAAAGTCCCTGTACGGACTCAAGCAGGCGCCCCGGGCGTGGCACCAGCGGTTCTCCAGCTTCGTCCAGCGGTCCGGCTTCACTGCTTCGACCTCCGACCCGTCCCTCTTTGTTTACAAAGCCGGGGCTGACATCGCCTACTTGCTGCTCTACGTCGATGACATCATCTTGACCGCTTCGTCGACTTCGCTTCTTCGTCGCCTCACCGAGCTTCTTCACTCCGAGTTCGCCATGACAGATCTCGGGGATCTTCACCACTTCCTCGGGATCTCTGTCACGCGTTCTACCGACGGCCTCTTCCTCTCCCAGCGCCAGTATGCTGTGGATCTGCTCCAGCGCGCCGGCATGGCTGAGTGCCACTCTACGGTGACTCCTGTGGATACTCATGCCAAGCTCTCAGCTACAGCCGGCGCTCCAGTGGCGGATGCCACTCAGTACCGCAGCCTCGCCGGTGCTCTACAGTACCTCACGCTGACTCGTCCGGACCTTGCCTATGCAGTTCAGCAGGTGTGCCTCTTCATGCACGACCCGCGCGAGCCTCATCTTGCGATGCTCAAGCGTGTCCTGCGGTACGTCAAGGGCACTCTCTCCGCCGGACTTCACATCGGCACAGGCAGTACCACCAGCTTGACCGCCTACTCCGATGCTGATTGGGCTGGTTGTCCCGACTCTCGGCGCTCCACTTCAGGTTACTGTGTCTTCCTCGGCGACAACTTAGTCTCTTGGTCCTCTAAACGTCAGACTACGATCTCTCGTTCGAGTGCGGAGGCTGAGTATCGTGCTGTTGCACACGCTGTGGCTGAGACTTGTTGGCTACGTCAGCTGCTTCAGGAGCTTCATGCACCCATCTCTTCGGCGACGATTGTCTACTGCGACAATGTTAGTGCTGTCTACATGACCACCAATCCTGTCCATCATCGTCGTACGAAGCATATTGAGATAGACATTCACTTTGTCTGTGAGAAGGTGGCTTTGGGACAGGTTCGGGTGCTCCATGTTCCCTCTTCGCATCAGTTTGCGGACATTATGACCAAAGGGTTACATGTACAGTTGTTTACTGACTTTAGGTCCAGTCTTTGTATTCGTGATACTCCCCCTTAGACTGAGGGAGGATGTTAGAATAGAATTGTAACAGCCCATATTGGGCGTATGGCCCATTGGCCCATGTACATTGTAACCCTAGCCTATTAGCCTATATAATGAAGGTCACCCCCCCTGGTTTGGGTGTGCGGTGTTTCTCTACACCGCCGACCCCGACCCTCCTCTGGGCGCGACGGGCGCGGGCGGCCTGGGCGCGGACGGCCGGGGCGCCGCCGACCTCGACCCTCCTCTGCTCCAACACCACGGCGACCTTCCCCTGGCCACCGGCGACCCTCCCCTGCCGGGCAGCCAGCCCCTGGGCGCGGGCGGCCAGGGCGGCCAGCCCCTGCTCGGCACCCTCGGCGCAGCAGCCGGTGGCTCCTTCCCCGCGCCACCCACTCCACCGCTTCTTCCCCAACCCGACTACGCTCTCGCCCCTGCTCTGGTCGCCGCACGGGCAGCAGCCGCCGATGGCCAGGCGCGAGTGCGTGCTGCTGCCCTCATCTGGGAACGTGAGCGTGACGCGGCTGATGCTCTCGCTCGTCAGCTCCTCGAGGCAGAACAGCTCCTCGAGGCAGAACAGCTCCTCGGCGGCCCTGTGCTGTTCGACACCGGTGCCACGTCCTCCGGGTCCCGCGCTCTGCGGTCCTCTCCTACCTCGGTGCCCGACTCGGCTGACCCTCTCGTCGCTCAGCTACACTACCAGGCCGGGGCCGTCCAGAACATCCGCAGTCTGGTTCCCATCGTCCTCGACACCGAGTCACCTTCCTACGCCCGCTGGAAGGAACTGGTCCTCCTCACCTTCCGTCGCTACGCCCTCGACGACCATGTCCTCACCACCACTCCAGCAGCGGCTCAGACCTTCGTGTGGCAGCGCCTTGACAACATCGTCCTCTCGTGGATTCTTGGGACCATCTCCCTTGATCTGCACGACCTCGTTCGTGCTCCACCGGAGGGCACACCCGCCACCGCCCGTCGTGCCTGGCTTGCGCTCGAGGGCCAGTTCCTGGGCAACGCCGAAGCCCGGGCACTGCGTCTCGATGCGAGCTTCCGCACCTTCGTCCAGGGTGACCTCTCTGTCGGTGAGTACTGTCGCCGGATGAAGGGCATGGCTGATGCACTCGGAGACCTGGGATGTGCTGTGGAGGACCGGATCTTGGTCCTCAACGTCCTCCGCGGCCTCAGCGAGCGCTACGGCCATCTTCGGACCTGGATCACTCGGCAGCGGCCGTTCCCCTCCTTCCTTCAGGTTCGAGATGACCTCGTCCTGGAGGAGCTCACTCAGGGCATCCAGCCAGGGTCCCTCTCCGCCCCGGGGTCCTCGTCGTCCTCGACTGCTCTGGCTGCCACTCCTCCGCCGCGCCCCACCGCTCCGCCTACGTCGTCTCTTCTTGGTCCTCCTCCTCCCGGGCCGAGCGGGGGTGGGGGGGGGGGGGGGGGGCGTGGCGCTCGCCGTCGCCGCGGCGGCGGCGGCCGAGGTGCGGGCGCTGGTCGTGGGAGCACTCCGGCACCTCCACGCGGTGTACCCTGGCCATCCTACAACCACCCATGGTCAGGGCGCATCTCAATGTGGCCCTTTCAGGCAGGTGGCGGCGCGTCCTCCGGCGGCCATGCTCGCTGGGGGAGTCCCGGGAGCTCAGTGGACTCCGGGGGCGGTCGTCCCTCCGCTTCCGTGGACTCCTCCCCCAGGGGTTGCGCCTGGCCCTGTCGGTTGGGACCCGACAGCCCTGGCACACTCCTTCAGCACCATGAGTCTGACTCCACCAGTCGGCCCGGACTGGATTGCTGACTCGGGTGCCACCTACCACACCACTCCTGACCCTGGTATACTTTCCTCGGTTCAATCTCCTTCCTCCTCTCACCCTTCGTCCATCATGGTCGCAAATGGTTCATGCCTTCCTGTCACATCTGTGGGTGCTGCCGGCACTCATGGCTCCTTTCGTCTTCCTGACGTTCTTGTTGCTCCGTCTATGGTTCACAACCTTCTGTCTATTCGTCGTTTTACCACTGACAACTCTTGTACTGTTGAATTTGACTTATCTGGTCTTACTGTGAAGGATTTGGTTTCCCGGCGTCCACTCCTCCGATGTGACAGCGCGGGGCCCCTTTACACCCTTCGGTTTCCTCCACCGCCTTCCACTTCGTCCGCTGCTTTCGCCGCCGTTTCTTGGCACCGCCGGCTTGGACATCCCGGCCGCGACATTTTGCGACAGCTTAGTCGTAGTTCCGATATTCCCTGTACTCGGGCTCACGATGAGCATGTATGTCACGCGTGCCAACTGGGCCGTCATGTTCGCCTCCCTTTCTCCACCTCTTCTTCACATGCGACCCGTATTTTTGATCTTGTACATTGTGACCTGTGGACATCTCCTGTTCTGAGTATTTCTGGCTACAAATACTATCTTGTGTTGGTGGATGATTTCTCTCACTATTCCTGGACTTTTCCCCTTCGTGCGAAGTCTGACACTTTCTCCACGCTCCTTCACTTCTTTGCCTGGGTGTCTACACAGTTCGGCCTCACCATCGAGGCCGTCCAGTGTGACAACGGGCGTGAGTTCGACAACTCCACGTCTCGTGCCTTCTTCCTCTCTCGCGGCGTGCAGTTGCGCATGTCTTGCCCCTACACCTCCTCCCAGAACGGCAAGGCCAAACGCATGATTCGCACCACCAACGACACCATACGCACCCTTCTCTTGCAGGCCTCCCTTCCTGCTCGCTTCTGGGCTGAGGCCCTTCACACCTCCACATACCTCCTCAACCGTCTTCCTTCCACTGCCTGTCCTGCTCCCACTCCACACCACGCCCTTTTCGGTACCCCCCCTCGCTATGACCACCTCCGAGTCTTCGGGTGTGCGTGTTACCCTAACACCACTGCCACTGCTCCCCACAGACTCGCTCCCCGATCGACTCGGTGCGTCTTCCTCGGTTACTCCCCGGATCACAAGGGGTACCGTTGCTTTGACCTTTCCTCTCGTCGCGTCCTCATCTCTCGTCACGTTGTGTTCGACGAGTCTGTTTTTCCCTTCTCCACCACCACTACTACCGCCTCCCCACCACCCACCACCGATCCTACCCTCTCCTCCCTGTTTCCCACTGACGCGGTGGCCCAGCCACCATTGCTGTTTTACCCTGCAGGTCCTCTCCCGCGTCCTCCGCCGGGCCCTTGCCCCGGCCAGCCGACCTCGGGACCCGTGCCTGACCATGCGCCATGCGCGGGTCCAGCGGCCACGACACCAGGTGCTGCGTCGGCCCCTGCACCTTGCGCCGGTCCTGTGGCTGTGCCCGACCCTGCGCCCACTGCGGGTCCGACGTCTACGGCACCTCCTGCGCGGTTCGCCCAGCCGGTGCGTGTCTACCAGCGCCGTGCGCGGGCGGCCCCACCGCCACCGGTGCTGGCTCCGTCACCGTCGTCGCCACCTCGACCTCCTCTCGTGGCCGGCTCTCCGCCGTCGACGCCTACGCCGCCGCCTCCACCATCGCCGGCTGCTCGGGTCGAGTCACCCGTGTATCACCCACCGATTCTTCACCGCGACCCGCGTCATGTTCACCCCATGGTGACGCGGCATGCGGCGGGGGTGTTGCGGCCTCGGGCTCTTGTCGCGACCCACGACGACACGCGGGTCTCTCTGGTACCCTCTTCCGTGCGCGACGCCCTTGCCGACCCTCACTGGCGTCGTGCGATGGAGGAGGAGTACGCGGCCCTTCTCGCCAACCAGACCTGGGATCTGGTGCCACGTCCACCTCGTTCCAATGTTGTCACCGGCAAGTGGATCTGGACTCACAAGCGTCGGGCGGATGACACTCTTGATCGGTATAAGGCTCGCTGGGTACTACGAGGTTTCACTCAGCGACCTGGAGTTGACTATGACGAGACGTTCAGTCCAGTGGTGAAGCCAGCTACAGTCCGCACGGTTCTCTCACTGGCTCTCTCTCGCTCCTGTCCTGTCCATCAGCTGGACGTCAAGAATGCTTTTCTCCACGGGACACTTGCTGAGACAGTCTACTGCAGTCAGCCGGCGGGTTTTGCTGACTCTACTCAGCCTGATCTGGTCTGCCGCCTCAACAAGTCACTCTACGGCCTCAAGCAGGCTCCTTGGGCGTGGTACTCTCGCTTTGCTACATTCCTGCTCACTCTGGGGTTTGTGGAGGCCAAATCAGACACTTCGCTGTTCATCTACCACCATGGTGGGGAGACTGTCTATCTTCTGCTCTATGTTGATGACATTGTGCTCACCGCTTTCAGCCCGACACTACTGCGGCGGATCATCTCCTCTCTTCAGCAGGAGTTCGCGATGAAGGACCTCGGTGTGCTCCATCACTTCCTCGGGGTCACCGTTGAGCCCCGTCCGGGGGGTCTCTTTCTTCACCAGCGGCAGTATACTCTTAATATCCTGGAGCATGCTGGGATGACTGCCTGCAAGCCCTGCTCCACCCCTGTTGATACTCAGGCCAAGCTGTCAGAGACCGAGGGCGCCACAGTCACTGACCCTACCGCCTACAGGAGTCTTGCGGGGGCACTTCAGTACCTCACCTTCACTCGCCCGGACATCACATATGCAGTTCAGCAGATTTGCCTTCATATGTATGATCCGCGGGAGCCTCATCTCACGGCCCTCAAGCGCCTCCTCCGCTACCTCCGCGGCACCGTCGACTACGACTTGCTTCTCCACCGGTCTGCCTCCACCGAGCTCGTCGTCTACACCGACGCAGACTGGGTCGGGTGTCCGGACACTCGCCGGTCCACCTCCGGCTATGCTGTCTTCCTCGGCGGCAACCTGGTGTCCTGGTCGTCCAAGCGCCAGCCGGTGGTCTCCCGCTCCAGTGCCGAGGCGGAGTACCGTGATGTTGCTAACGGCGTGGCTGAGGCCTCCTGGCTCCGGCAGCTCTTGGCTGAGCTCCACAGTCCCCGGACCCGGAGCACGTTGGTCTACTGTGACAACGTCAGTGCCGTGTACCTCTCCACCAACCCCGTTCAGCACCAGTGGACCAAGCATGTCGAGATCGACCTTCACTTTGTCCGTGACCGGGTGGCCATCGGCGATGTTCGGGTTCTCCACGTCCCGACCACTTCCCAGTTCGCCGACATCTTCACCAAGGGCCTCCCGTCCTCGACCTTCTCTGAGTTTCGCTCCAGCCTCAACATCACTGGTGGCTAGTTGAGTCTGTGGGGGGCTCATGTGTTGTGCTTCTTTTCGTGCCTAGTCTTGAAACTCCGCTGCGCCGGTAGTTCAGACTGCGGGGGGTGTTGGAGTATATGTGTTAGGCCCATGAGGCCAGGCCCATAAGGCCCATGTATGAAACTGATATAGCTACCCTTCCTAGGGTTAGCCCAATAATCCAATCACTCTTTCCAACACCTAGAGCATGTGTTACAGTAAAATTGATGGTTTCATTATTCAGGTATGCAGGTGATATTGCTCAGCTAGGAATCATTCGTGATGGCAATTCCATGAAAGTCCAAACTATTTTGCAGCCAAGAAAACATTTGGTGAGATACTGAAAACCCTCATCTTACCGAAAACTTAAATGCAAATTTCACCGGTGTGCACTTTAACAAGAGTCTTAATTCTTAATTAAGGTGCCGTTTCATGTCGAGGGGGGGCAACCTTCTTATCTGATAGTTGCCGGCCTTGTCTTTACACCCTTAACAGAACCATTTATAGAGTAAGTAACCAGTGAACTTCCCCTTTTAGGACTAGTGATATCATGAAGCTTTTAGTTACTAAATCATAAATTTCTGTTCATGTACAGGGAGGAGTGTGAAGATACACTAGGGGTAATTTCACCATTAGCATGCTAATCTTGCTTGCAGCTTACTTTTGTCTTGAGTTATGCATTTTCTTATTGTTAGTGTTGTCATCTTGCCTTCGTATACAGTTGAAATTGTTAGCAAAAGCACGCTACTCTCTAGCTACTTTTGAGGGGGAGCAAATTGTTATTGTGTCACAGGTATGCTTTATTTTGTGGCTAGTCCAGTCGACTAATCTTGTGGTTTGCTATTCTATTATGCTCTTGATTAACCACCTCCATCTAGGTTTTGGCGCACGAGGTCAACATCGGGTATGAGCACATGGGCAATCAACAAGTAAACCTCTTCAACTTTTAGTTTGTCTTACTTATGCTTGTGAATTGGAACGTTAGGGGTTACATTAGCCAATAATGTTACCAGGTCATGAAGCTAAACGGAACCACAATAAAGAATATCCATCACCTTGCTCATCTTGTGGACAGTAAGTACTGACTGCCTGATGTTGAATGAATTCCCAACACTTTTAGATTCCTTCTCACCTTTCATGGTTCAACGCAAATGTGCAGCTTGTAAAGACAAGTTCCTCACGTTCGAATTTGAAGACGACTTCCTTGTTGTTTTGCATCGAGAAGAAGCAGCTGCTGCATCATCAGACATTCTCAAGGAACATGCCATACCGTCTGTACGGTCATCTGATCTATCAGAACCATATGTAGAAACAAAGAATGACATACAAAAAACAAGCGAAGATTTTGGTGAAAGTCCTGTTACAAACTTTGAAATGGGAATCGATTGTCTCTTGTGGGCATGACCATTCTTTCTTAATGGATGGGTTACTGAGCATGAAGTTTCAGTTAAATCTGCAGTAAGGCCAGTGAAATGCAAGCATCTGCTGGTGAACAACGGCGGCAGGAGTACTCTCTCATTGTATATCGTGTAGGCATACACGTACTTCGCGGCAAAGGTCATGTTGTATGTTAGCATAGACAGAATTATAAGTTATGTTGTACACTAGGAGCCATAGGATTATTTATTTATTCTCATTTTTTAGGCACTCAGGAATTGAGGGATGGTACAATTTGTCCATCAGCAATCCTGTAAACCTCTGGACATGCAAATATGCAATAGATCGTCCAGAAATTTTGTTGGTTTAAGCTTGCTCTCTGATTGATTTTGCAAAACAAAGAATATCTATAGGATGTTATGTTTCCTTTAGTTTTTGTAACTCATGGAGTTATGCTTTATATAGTTTATTATTAGGAGTTGCTAGAGCCGGGTGTCCAGTAGTCCAGAAGATGAATTGCTTAGGTTTTCTTAAGGACCTGGCTACTAAACAGTCTGAAGAAAGTGTCTATTGCCATAGAGGGCAAACTTATGAAAGGGAATATCTTTCTCAATTAAGGACAAGGTGGAACTTGAGAAGCAGAGGAAGAGCATTATTGGGCATCTGAAGACTTCCAAATTAGAAGTCATTTTGGCTTTTTCAAATGGATAAATAAAAAATGGCAAATTCATTAATGCAATACTCGTACATAAGATGGGTCCAAGATACATGATAGTATAGTGTACTCCGTATAGTAGTAGCTCAAGGACCCTGTCCACTGCAGAACAGTGGGAATCTTCAGATAGATCAAATTGCTTCAGGCAGAGTGAAAACCAGAAACCACTACCAGTCTACCACCATCAGATAGATCAATTCTCAGTCCTTGCTGTGAATGCACACATGACAATTGTGGAAGCAACCGAAAGTGACAAACCATATGGAGTGATCCAGAAATTGGCACAAAATAATTATAGTTATGCAACAGACTAAGCAGTTTCTGATGAGCATAACTAGAGCACAACAACCAAACACAACACTCTCACCGTTCAGACATGAGAGTAAGGACAAGATTTAGAGAACATTGTGCCAATCTAGTAGAAAGAGAATATACTAATATAGGACCTAAGGGCCAAGGCCACAGGAGAAACTAGTAACAATCACAAACTATAGCAACTGATCATCCCCAAGACTTCATCAGAATAACTGAGATTCTTCCTTTTCCACCATCGCCTCTACAAAAACACCTTAGGCCTTGTTTGGATGCGCACGTATCTACCTCAAACCACATGTGTTGAAGTGGATTGAAGTGGAATTTAGTTCAAATACACTCCAACACATGTGGATTGAGCTAAATACATGTACATCCAAACAAGCCCTTATGGAGATCGAGCTTACCGTCATATTATGATATTCCTACACCAAACTTAAAAGGACTCAGTTATACCAGGACACCAAACCTAACAAACTATCCCTGTTTGGAACGCGGGAAAATTTCCCGGTTCCTGCGTTTTTCCCGTGAAATTGAACTGATTCCTGTGAAATTCCTGCGTGATTCCTGTGAAATTCCTGCGTTCCAAACAGGCCCTAACAATTAAGGTTTTGAACAGCAAAAACACTAGCATAATCTTTTGACTACAAAAAACAAAGCTCACATCATCACTATAAAAAGTAACTTACATAAGTAGAAACATGTGAATCAAGAGTTGCACCACTGACTAGTTCCCCACTAGTACATCAACCGCCTTGTCCACCAGGATTCAAGAAAGATGGTGGCCACACAGCTGTGTAAGGATAGGCCATCGCCTCCAGGCGATCCACGTCGCGCAAGGGCAGCTTCTTGAGCTCCATAGTTTCAAGATCAATGGAGAAGAGATGAGTCCACTGCCGAAAGAACACAAGGCCAGCGGCCACCCCGGCGAGAGAGACACCAACCCCATCCTGGTATGACTGGAACAAAGGATCGACCATCTCCGTCAGTGCCTTGTGGAACCTCATCGATTTCTCCACACGCCTCCATTCCATCATCCCACCGCCGTCACCGTCCGCCGTGCCAGCCCACACCTCGACGCGGAAGCCCCTCACAGTGAGCAGGTGGAGGACACTGGCATCCTCCTCTTCACCCCTGTCGACGGCGTCGAAGTGGAGCTGCTGCAGGGCAGGCGGGAGGTGCACAACCGAGAGCTCCATGGACGCCGTGCTGAACGCCACCATGCGCTTCCCGCCCTCCAGCCTCCAGTACAGCGAGCGGTTCGCCTGCATCACCCGGGAGCCGGCGACTACATCGGGCAGGCACGCGATGCCGGCGACGTCGGCCCAGGAGAGCTCGCCGGAGGCCAGGACCAGCGCGCGCAGCTCGGGCGAGGCGGCGTCCCGCGAGACGCAAACCACCCGGAACTCCGACGAATCGCCGTCGTCGGTGAATAGGCCGTAACCGACGGCGCGCCTGGCGGGAGGCGCGGGGAGGGAGACGTAGCGGCGGGAGATCGGATCCGCGACGGCGAGTTCATGGGACTCCAGGTTCTCGAGGAGAAGGCGGCCGTTGCGACAGTCCAGGTGCTTCCATGTGGCTGCGCCCTGGCCTAGCCAACCGCCGCCGGGAAGGAAGGAGAGGGCGAAGTCGCCACCGCCGGTGGCTGCGGCCGCAGACGACGACGAGGAGGAGGAAGCAGAGACGGGCATGAATAAGGATTTGCCGCGGCGGCGACTGGGGAAGAGGAGGAGGCAGCCGAGGAGGCGCGGGCAGGAGGAGCGGTGGCGGCGGCGGAAGCGGCGGAGGAAGGGCGCGCTGCGGGCAGCGCGGAGGAAGGGCTTGCAGGCGGCGGCTGCGCGGAGGAGGTCCGCGGAGGCGGGAAGGCGGATGAAGACCTCGCGGAGGAGGTCGTCGCCCAGGGCGACGATGGGGGCACCGGCCGCCGGAGCCATGCGGGCATGCGCACCAGGGCCGGAAAGAATGGACAGATCAAAGTTAGGGGGTGTTTGGTTGCCACAGAGTTGTAGTGTTAAAAATGACTTTTAGTAGAGGTGTTTAGAACTTTAGTGACTAAACTTTAGTGGCTAAACTCTAGGGGGTGGGAACCAAACACCCCCTTAAAAGTTTGTGAGGTGACTAGTGAGGGGAAAATGCCTTGGACTCGGCATGCAGGGACTAGGGGAAACTGGCGCAGCAATCACATAAGAATTTCACATGAATCAGTTCAATTTCATAAAAAAAAAATGCAAAAACAAAAAAAATTCTCTGTTCCAAACCAATCAAGAATTTCCATATGATCATTTTACAGGCTTTTCTGACCTACAAGTGTTTACAAATCAGCTATGCTCTTAGCATTAATTTATTCGAGTCAAGCTAGTGTACATTAATGATTTTCACAGGCACTAAGTGTGAATACGAGCATGTAGATAAAATTGATAGATGACCTTGAATCGGTGAATGTAATATCAAAAGTATATTTAGGATACAGAAAATGTGCTCTTGCAGATGATCGAGAATACGAGGCTGCAGTTCCACTATGCCAGCAACCAGAAGATTGCAGTATATGACTGGAGAATGAAAAATTATGTACCAGTCTCCCAAACAAATCAACTCGGAAGTTAGGATAAAGAATGTCACAAATTAATGAAGCATAGCATAATTTGTTCTTACCAACATACACAGGACATTACAGTATCAAATTACTACATTGAAACCTTGGCCTTATCCAAACTACATTAAATTGCATTTCTGAATTACAGATTGCATTGAATGATAACTTATCTTGTCAATTGTTTAACCACATGCGAGGAGCGAACAGATACTACAAAATTATCCTAAGAGCACCGAATAGATAAGGGCATTATATTGAGAACATGTTATATATGGATTTGGAAGGGACTGTTGACTTCGTACACATATTTGACAAAACAAAAAGTCTAGGTGTCTTGAACTCCTTTTACTTCATAGTGCAATTTTATTTTTCCTCTTTTTACTTTATAGTGCAATTTTACTTTTCCTCTCATGGTAAGAGCATGCTTATTTGCATTGAACACTATTACTACTGAAATTCATACTTATGAAATGTCATCTAAAAAAGCTGCACTACATATTTACTTTCTTCAAAAACAAAACTTAGTTTGTACCCCCAAAGTATTAAAATCTTACTGGATAAAAGTAATTAGAACTAGATCTAATTGTAGATGAACTAGAAGAGATTCATCTAGAGTGACCTCTACTTCTACTTGAAACCCTAGTTTCTGATGTGTAGATGATAAATGAAGATGGAGATGCCTCCCAAGAGGTATGGGTCTAGTTTTATAGCGCGGAGAGATGAACCGTAGCCCTTGGATCAAACCGACTTCAATCAATGGTTGAGATGTGTAGTACAGTTGTATTGAAATACGTCACGCGAAGGAGGAGGGACTTCCATGTGGGCCAGGGCCGGCCGTCCTGGGGGTGGGGCCGGTCGGCCCCACCTGGTAGCCACCAGGCACTGCCTTCGTTCGGTTGTCTTCTGTAACCTCCCTTGTTACCCTAATGCAACTTTCCATCTGTTTTTGCAATTCGTCGTGTTGGAGTATGACTCTACCTCTTTCCATCTGCTGTAAAACTTCCTGGAAAATAGTAATTCATCAAAGTTATAGAATCTGTCAGTTTAGCCTGTGAATTATGTTGCTTGGTGATCACTCCAGGTTGTTCTAGAAGCTTTCAAGTCGTATCCAACAAGGACTCTCGCTCCGGGACTCCAAATATAGCAAATCATATGTCCGTTTTGATCGTCTCGACGAGCTCTTCGCAATGGTATGCTCTGATTCATCACTTGAGATACTTTTATATAGTGAAATATTAATTATCCTACAAAACAAGTGAGAATAACACAGCTCGTGAAATCTATTAGAATCAAACCCTACAATTATGCATTGTCAACCATTTAATATCATTTTATGTATTAGTTGATGGTATAATATTGACTGTAAGGATCGTCAACAAGCACCCCCAAGCTTACCCTTTGCTAGTCCCTTAGCAAAAACAAACTTAACAATGGATCAGGAGTTGTTGTAATATTTTCACTTTCAACGAGTATACCTGTTGTTTAAACAAAAGTTCTCCGAAATACATATTCTTCATGAGGCTTATTACTTTTACCTTAGATCTTGAGTAATTAAAAGATAGAATGATCAAATCAAGCACCATGTCTCTAGCTCTTTCACTTTACCTTTATCTCAGAGTTTTAATAAGTTTTCAAAGGTTTTAATACATGTGTTGTCAAATTAAACAATGGATCCAAAGAGAAAGTCAACCAACCATTAAATCAAGAAATGCATGTGTATGAAAAATAGAGTCAGATAATATTTTAAATATATCACTCTCTTTAAGAGATCCAAAGAGAAAGTCAACCAACCATTATATCACTCACTTGCAGGCCTTATTAAGCAATAGCATTTTTAGATGTTCTGTAGTCTGATTTGAATCAAAATGTGTTAACAGTATTATTATAATTTTGTAAAGTTAGAGATATATTATTAGAATCTTACTTACATACTTCCTCAATACTCGTAAAGAAAGGTGTTTTAGACAGGTTTAAGTCAAAAAATGAGAATATAAATCACTAATAACTTTTTAGTTGTTAAGTTTGCAAATGTAAAAATATATGAGACCAAGTTTAGGTCTTCTGCAATGTGTTCGCTGAGTGATGTAAAAAAAGAGAAGATTTGAGAACCGCTGCAAACACTGCAACCAACCAGTGGTGCCACCTTTTAGCGAATCCAAAAAAAAGGAGCGATGAAAGTAGTTGCTTCTATAATAGAAAATTATTTTGTTAGTACCACTGTCAGCAACCATTGGTCTATAGTGGGTCTTATCTCTGCAAGTTCAGGTGAGAGAGAGGAGGATGTAGTGAATATTTTATTTGGAGATCATAGTGATTTTTGTGCTTGTTTTCTTCTCACATTGCAGCTCTGCTAGGGTGATGCTCCGCTTCCAACCTCGCCACTAATTTTTTTGTGGGTATCGCTTGTACTTCCCGTTGACTCCGGACGTATTTTGACGTGATTCCAAAGCCATTGGTTAGCTTATCAAATTATCTTTCCAAGCATATCTGGTTCGTCGCTGTGAAAGACTTAGTTCCCAAAATTTTTCAAGAATTTTCGTCATATTGAATCTTTAACGTATGCATGGAACATTAAATGTAAGTAAAAAAAACAATTAAATTTTTTATCTGTAAATATCGAGACGAACCTTTTGAGCCTAGTTAGTCCATGTTTGAACAAAGTTTGTCAAATAATAATGAAAGTACTATAGGGTCAGAACCTAAAAAAAATTTAGGAACTCAACACTCTCTAGATTTGTCTTCAAAAATACTTTCATAAAAATATACATATATCATTTTTCATAAATATTTTAATAAAAATAAAAAGTTAAAATTGTGTTTTGAAGACTCTGTCGCTGTCCTTATAGACTTCCTTTACAGATAAAGGGAGTATACTCCTTTCATCTCTATTCGCTTTGCAATCTTTGACTAAATATATATTAAAAAGTATTAATGTTTATCGTATATAATTTGTATTATTAGAAAAATCTTTGCATCTAGTTTTTAACAAAATTATTTGAAGATATAAATATTGTATGTATTTGCTACAGATTAAATCAAACTTGTGTCACGAACATCAACAATAATAATTAATTAGGGACGGAGGAAGTACTCTGTATATGAGTTAATGATATACATGTGGCGATGGTCGATGCGGACACCCAGGGCCATCAGAATGGACAAGTCAAGTCTGTGAAATGAGGGAATGTTAAATGCAATCCCCTTGCTGCCTTGCTGGTTTGGAGCTTTGGGCATCTAGTGGGAAATAAAATGGGTCTTTAAGCGAAGCCATCTACCAAATAGTTTTTAGTAAAGTAATTAGGCCTAAGTTAATAGAGAACATATGGTATAAAAATCAGCCTCCTGTATAAGTTATAGAAACTCTAATCAACACCACAAGAATCTAATCCGATGATGTGTTATTTTAGCACTTAAACCCCTCCACTCACCTCATCCTAATCCAAACAGGCATATGCACAATAGGGGGTTAAGTGCTAAAATAACCCACCTTCACCTTTAACCATCAAATTAGATTCATATGGTCTTGATTAGAATTTTTATAGTTTAGTTTGTATAGGAGGCTAGTTTCCATAGCATCACCAAATTAATATTATCAAATTATAGAGTAATTAGGTTTAAAAAATTATCTTGTAAAGTTATCATGTAATTATTTTTTAAATCTATATTAAATACTTCGATGCGATGACTAAAAAGTTTTTAGAGTCTGATGAACTAAACAAGGCTGAAAAAATTAAAAAAAGAAAAATAGAGAAAGAAAATGGACAGTAATGTACGCCGGAGTGCGGAGTAGTTATTATGATAGTATGGTCCAATTAACCCTTAACTATCGTGGGGTCCAGAGTTTCCTCATTCCTCGCCCAATTCACGACTTGACCTGTCCCTTCCGATCCCGGCCCTAGCCCAGGTGCGCCATCGCCGCATGGCTCCGGCGGCCGCCGCCCCCATCGTCGCCCTGGGCGACGACCTCCTCCGCGAGGTCTTCATCCACCTTCCGGCCTCCGCCGACCTCCTCCGCGCAGCCGCCGCCTGCAAGCCCTTCCTCCGCGCTGCCCGCAGCGCGCCCTTCCTCCGCCGCTTCCGCCGCCGCCACCCCTCCTGCCCGCGCCTCCTCGGCTGCCTCCTCCTCTCCCCCTACCGCCGCAGCGGCAAATCCCATTTCGTACCCATCTCTGCCTCCTGCTGCCCCTCCTCCTCGTCCTCTGCGGCCGCGGCCGCGGCCGCCGACGGTGGCGACTTCGCCCTCTCCTTCCTTCCCGGCGGCGGTTGGCTGGGCCAGGGCGCAGCCACGTGGAAGCACCTGGACTGCCGCAACGGCCGCCTTCTCCTCGAGAACCTGGGGTCCCATGAGCTCGCCGTCGCGGATCCGATCTCCCGCCGCTACGTCTCCCTCCCCGCGCCTCCCGCCGGGCGCGCGGTCGGGTACGGCCTCTTCGCCGACGACGGGGACTCGTCGGAGTTCCGGGTGGTCTGCGTCTCGCGGGACGCCGCCTTGCCCCAGCTGCGCGCGCTGGTCCTGGCCTCCGCCGAGCTCTCCTGGGCAGACGTCGCCGGCATCGAATGCCAGCCAGATCTAGGCGCCGGGTTCCGGGTGATGCCCGGCTCCCGTGTGATGCAGGCGAACCGGTCGCTGTACTGGAGGCTCGAGGGCGGGGAGCGCATGGTGGCGTTCAGCACGGAGTCCTTGGAGCTCTCGGTTGTGGACCTCCCGCCTGCCCTGCGGGACCTTCGCTTCGACGCCCTCGACAAGGGGGAAGAGGAGGATGCCAATGTCCTCCATCTGCTCACTATGACCGGCTACCGCATCGAAGTGTGGGCTGGCACGAAGGACGGCGACGGTGGGATGGCGTGGAGGCAGGTGGAGAAATCGTTTAGGTTCCACAAGGCACTGACGGAGATGATCGATCCTTCACTGGACTCATATGAGATGATCGATCCTTCACTGGACTCATACACAGATGATGTACATGTCATCGGGGTGGCCGCTGGCCTTGTGTTGTTCCGGAAGTGGACTCATATATTCTCCATTGATCTTGAAACTATGAAGCTCAAGAGGTTGCCCAAAGCGGATTGCCTGAGGGCGCTCATCTACCCTTACACAATTATGTGGCCACCCTCTTTCTTGAATCCTGCTGGACAAGGCGCTTGATGTTGTGGGAAACTAGTCACTCGTGGGTACCTCATGCTACTCTGAGTAATTATACCTGCTTAAACACAACTATCTCAACCAAGCTTTTCATTCATATTTTCTAGTATATTACTTATTTAAGTTACTTATTAATTATTATACAAATAACCAGAAATTTTACTTTTGTAGTGGAAATATTATGCTAGTGTCTTTGCTGTTCAAAACTTCAGTTATTACTTTACTAGTTTGTTAGGTTTGGCATACTGGTATAACTGAGTGCTTTTGGGTTTGATGTAGGAACATGACGGTAAGCTCCAGCATAAGATGTTTTTGCAGAGGCAATGGTGGAAAAGGAACAGTCTCAGTTATTCTGATGAAGTCTTGGAGATAATCAGTCGCTATAGTTTGTGATTGTTAGAGTCCTATATTCACTGTTTAGATTGGCACAATGTTTCCCTAAATTGTATCCGAACTCTCCATGGTGAGACTTGATCGTACAATAGTTGTGTTTGGTTGGTGTGTTCTAGTTTGCCAATTTCTGGATCACTCCATCTGATTTGTCACTTTCGGTTCCTTCCGCAATTGTCATGTGCATTCACAGCAAGGTCCTAGAATTGACTCATCTGATGGTGGTAGTGGCTTTTCACTCTGCCTGAAACAATTTGATCTATCTGAAGATTTCCACTGCTCTGCAGTGGAAACAAGGGTCCTTTGCTACTGCACACTGTTGCAGTGATGAATGTGAATTTCTGTTCCAGGGGCTTCATTGCGTAGGTTTGATAGCGTTGCTGCGTGAATGTGCCATCTGGTGATTTGGACAGTTATCCTGCTGCTGTGGCCAATCTTGTTCCCGGTGGAGACTGGGAATTGTCTGGAATTAGCATTTTGGTTTTCATAGCATACGTTGTCTTTTCGGGATGCAAACTTAGCTGATGCTGTGATGTTATGATATCATAACAAAGTCAATAGCTAGCACTGGCTCCAAGCAACATGGTCGTTCATACGTTATGTACATAAGAGTCTGAAAGGTCGCAGATACAAAGGAGTGAAATCGGATTTGCATCAAGCATTTATGCAGCAAACCAGAACGCATTTTGCACAAATTTCAGGCGAAATATATGAATAAACAATCCTGAAACATAGTATAGCGACTATCGTGTATGATGCCCAATTGCTCATGGAAAATCAGATATATATATGTAAACAAGAAACTAGAATGGACTATAGACACCTGACATTTCACAAAAGCATTGCTCTCTACTAGATCTAGATTTAAGCAACTCTATTTGCTATGGTTTTGTTGAACACGATAATTCATACGTTATGTACAAAGGTGTGAAATCAGATTTTGCATTTGCATCATTATCACTACCAAGGTCGACGCTGTACAAGCCATGATGCATACATAGGTTCCCTTGTACTTCATTCCAAATTATAAGACCTAGATACGAAGCTTTTGCTATGCACTATGCCTAGAGACATAGTAAAAACAACGTATCTAGAAAAGTCAAAACGTCTTATAATTTGGAATAGAGGGAGCAGATGCTGCCCAATCGGGCCGTCAGCAACGCCAATGCTCCCTCTTCGTTGTGGTACGCTCTTCGATCTTCCATCCGCTACCTCCATGCGTGCTACCTCGTCCCCTTAGGCCCTTACGTGCTGGTATGAAGCATGCCCGCCTTCGTCTGCTTATCCATGTTCTGATATGAGTGACTCATGAGGGCAAGACACCCATTGATGAAGCAAACCGGAATACATTCTGTAACATTTCGTGCAAGACATGAATAAACAATCCTGAAACATAGTATAGCGACTATCATGTATGAAGCTCAGTTGACCATGGAAAATCAGATATGCAAACAAGAAACTAGAATGGAAGGTAGACACCTGACATTTCACAAAGCATTGCTCTCTACTAGATGTTCTTGATCACAATTGCATCAGCACATCATCAGGTTCAGGGTGAGACCTTGGCCCAATGACAAAAGAACGGACCTCCTTTTTCAGCTCAATCCAGCTCTTGCCAGTGTCCTTCCTCAAGCCCTTTTCTCTCATCCTCTTCATGATCCTGGCTCTGTCATCCCATCTGCCCTCGAATGAGTAGATGTTTGAGAGCAAGACATAAGCGGCAGTGCAGTCAGGGTCCAGGAGGAGCAACTTCTGTGCTGCATATTTTCCAACTTCTGAGTTCTTATGGAAGCTGCAAGCTCCCATTAAGGCTTGCCACAGAAGAGCGTTGTCCTTGAAAGGTCCATCTTCTATGAATACTTTGGCATCATCCAGCTGGCTGGCTCGGCCAAGTATGTCAACCACACATGCATAATGCTCTACCTTTGGATGGATTCCATACTGTGATGACATGGAGTTCAATATCTCCAGTCCCTTCCTGGCTGATCCAATATGGCTGCATCCGTGGAGCAGTGACAAGAACGTGACATTAGTTGGCTTGACACCATCGGCTTTCATGGACTCAAACAATCCAAAAACCTTGGAACCATGACCATGTCGTGCAAAGGCTGCAATGATGGAATTCCATGTAATCGTATTCTTGCTCGGCATTCCATCAAACACTTTGGTAGACTCCTGTAGTTCACCGCATTTGGAATACATATTAATCAGACCATTGCAGACATAGGTGTTCTGTCCGAAGCATTTCTTGATGACCAGTGCGTGGATCTGCTTCCCAAGAGCAAATGGCGCAGAAGCACCGAAGGCCCCCAGGACTGCAGAAACCATGTTTGCATCAATGTGGATTCCTTTCCCGACCATCTCAGCAAACAATTCGAATGCCTTCTCCTCCAGTCCGTTTTGAGCAAACCCAACAAGAATCACAGTCAAGAAAACTTCATCAGGATCCTGACAGGAGCGGAACACCCTCAGCGCATCCTCCATCAACCCACATTTGGAGTACATATCCATGAGCTCACTCTCGACATGGAGATCAGTCTCAAACCCAGCCTTAATGGCGAGCCCATGAATCTGCTGCCCTTCGTAGGCGGCAAGTGATCCGGCACATGCTAACAAAGAGCTCGAGTATGAGGCCCTGTTGGCGTCCACCGCGTGCCTCATCTGCCGGAACAGAGACAGACTCTTCCTATATCGTTCTGCCCGAGCCATCCCGGAGACCATCGCCGTCCACGTGATGACGTTCCTGTCTGCCATGGCGTCGAACACCCGTTCCGCCGAGCCTGGGGAGCTGCACCCGAAGTAGGCGGTGATCAGCGCGTTCCCGACGGACACCTCAGCGTCGAGCCCGCACGACACCGCCAGCCCGTGCACCGCGGGGAGCGACGCAGCGCCCGTGCCCCCGTCGGCACGCGCGCATGCGGACAGGACGGTGGTGAGCGTGGCATGGTCGCACGCGGCGGCGCCTGGTGCGGCGCGCAGCATCCGCCTGAGCAGCGCGACCGCATCCGTGGCCGAGGCGGAGGCGGCGAGGAGCGAGTTCCAGGACACGGAGTCCCGGAGGGGCATTTCGTCGAACGCCCTGGCGGCGTCCCCGCGGCGGCCGCAGCGGGCGTACATGGCGACGAGGGAGTTCCATACGGCGAGCACGTGTTGCAGGCTGGCACGGTGCGGGCAGAGGCGGAAATGGGCGGGGTTCTTGGCGACGATGCCGTGCAGGGCGGTCCCCAGGCGGAAGTCCCCGGCGCGGCCGCAGCGGGCGAGGAGGCCGCTGAGGTGGGCGTAGCTGAGGAGCGGGGACCCCGCATCTCTCATTCGGTGTCGGTTGTTGCAGATCGACAAAGAAACTGGAAACGTAGTAACGTACGGAATGAAAAAAAAAAGTAGTCCTATGGGCCTGTTTGGATTGGAACCAGCTACCAGCTAGTGTGCTCGTGGCCGGCTGGCCCAGACCCATCTCAAGCGTCTACTAGGTTGTCACCTTACTACGTCGATTTCATATATATTAAGTGACAAAAGATGGGATCAAAGTCTCGAACACCGACGATTGCCGGGTTCGCCGTCGCCGCTACCCCCTAGGGTACGGTTCAGAACCAAAATGACCAAGTCCACCTCTTCCTGATACTCTCTCCGTTACATGAAGGAGCCTCGCAGGCCGCCTCCGAAACGACCACGCAGGGCCAGACCGCTCACTTTCCCCACTCTGGGCCTGATATACGAGTATTGGGCCTCCGGGCCCTTGTCGTCTGCCTTTGGGCTGTCTGCCCCATCGGAGAAGCTCCTGCACTAGTCGTGGCAGCAGTACGGTTGGTGACACTCCCCCTTCCTTGAAAGCCTGCTTGTCCCCAAGCAGGTGCGCGAGGGAACTGTTGACGGAGGGGTAGTTCATCCTCCCAGGTGGAAAGAGCTTCAGGAAGGAAGGACCAGCGGACCAGCACTTGAGGAATCATGGTGTCTTGGTGTTGGCGGAGATGACGATCGAGAACTATCAGAGGTACCTGTAGCTCATCAGAATTGTCAGGTAAATCAGGACTTACAATTGTAGTGGGTGGAACCGCCTTCTTGAGCTGGGATACATGAAAAACTGGATGAATCAAGCAGTGAGCCGGTAGCTTGAGGCGGTATGCAGCAGCACCAATAGTCTCAATAATGTTGTAAGGACCAAAATATCTGAAGGAAAGTTTGTTGGAGGATCGAGGAGCCAACGGCGTTTGCACATATGGTTGGGCCTTAAGATAGACAGAGTCACCAACTTGGAAAACTCTTGGGGGCCAGTGCTTGTCAGCTGCAAGTTTCATCTTGTTTTGAGCCCGTGTCAAATGTTGTCGCACCAAATGTTGCATCAATTCCCGTTCTTTTAACCAATTTTGCAGATCCACATTATGACAGGATTGAGAGATATCAATGCCAAAGTGCCTGGGTTCATGACCATACAGAACCACAAAAGGGCTTTTTCCAAGGGATGAATGAAAAGATGTGTTATACCAGTATTCAGCCAAGGGCAACCATTTTGACCATTTGGTGGGATATGCATTGACAAAACACCTGAGATAGGTTTCCAAACATTGATTGACTCGTTCCGTTTGACCATCGGCTTGAGGATGGTAAGCACTGCTCATCTTTAGGTCTGTCCCCAATAATTTGAATAATTCTTGCCAAATGGTGCTAGTGAATACTCGATCCCTATCCGAGATTATGGCAGAGGGCATACCATGGAGTTTAAATATATTGTTCATGTAGAGCAGTGCCACTTGGAAAGCAGTAAAGGGGTGTGAAAGGGTGAGAAAATGAGCATACTTGGAAAATTTATCAACCACCACCAGAATACAATTGGAACCAGCTGATTTGAGGAGGCCCTCAATGAAATCCAGTGTTACAGTTTGCCATGCACCTTCAGGGATGGGCAGAGGAGCAAGGAGTCCTGGGTAAGCCACCTTTTCAGACTTGGCTTGTTGACATATAGTGCACTGAGCAACAAAATCTTTGACTGACTGTTTAAGTTGAGGCCACGCAAAGATATGTTTAACACGCTGATAAGTGACTTCATAACCAGAGTGCCCTCCAATAGCACTGGAATGGAGTGAAGAGAGAATCTTGGTCTTGAGGGTTGTATCAGATCCCACCCATAATCTGCCTTTATACCTTATGAGACCATCTTGGAGTGAATAGAGGCCTTGTGGTGAAGAAATAGACAGTTCAGCCAGCAGTTTAGTAGAAAGGGGGTCCTTATGATAGGAAGACTGTATGTCTTGTAACCACAAGGGTTTGGCAACAGAAACTGCAGAAATATCATAAGAATCAGCTGGGGAGACTCTTGAAAGGGCATCAACCACTTTGTTGTCAACTCCTTTCTTGTAGACTATTTTATAGTTGAGTCCCATTAGTTTGGTGAGAGCCTTGTGCTGCCAGGGGGTGGATAGTCTCTGATCATCCAAATGAGTGAGACTCTTTTGATCAGTTAAGATGATAAAAGGTGAAGATTGAATATAATGATACCAATGCTCCACTGCCATCAAGATGGCCAGACATTCCTTCTCATATGTAGACAACCCCTGGGCTTTTGGACCAAGTGCCTTGCTGACATAAGCAATGGGATGACCTTGTTGCTGCAAAACTGCTCCTATTCCCTTAGCCGAGGCATCAGTCTCAACGATGAAGGGTAAGGTAAAATTTGGTAAGGCCAACACTGGAGCAGTAACTAAGGCCTTCTTAAGTGATTGAAATGCAGTTTCAGTCTCAGAAGTCCAAAGGAACATAGTGTTTTTGCGGAGGAGATTGGTTAAGGGTTTGGAAATGAGCCCAAAATGGGAAACAAATCGTCGATAGTACCCTGCCATGCCAAGAAAACTTCTGAGAGCCTTGAGGTTTGTAGGAGTAGGCCAATTCTGAATAGATTCAATTTTAGAAGGATCTGTGGCTACTCCTTGTGCACTAACAATATGGCCCAAATAGCATAGTTGTTGTTGAGCAAATGAACACTTGGACAATTTAACATGGAACTGATGTGACCGAAGGAGAGTCAGGACTTATCTGATGTGCTGCAAATGGTCTGGCCAAGTTTTACTGTAAATCATTATGTCATCGATGAAGACTACTGCACATTTCCTCAATAGTGGCTCAAGAAGTATATTCATCACATTTTGAAATGTAGCCGGGCCACCAGTTACACCATAAGGCATCACATTATACTCATAGTGGCCACTATGTGTTTGAAAAGCAGTTTTAAAAGCATCTTGGGGATCCATCCTGATATGGTGAAAGCCTGAGCACAAATCCAGGGTAGTAAACCACTGAGCTCCTTGTAATTCCTCGAGGAGTTCTTCAATGATGGGTAAAGGATACTTATTCTTCACTGTCATCGCGTTGAGACGTCTGAAATCAACACAAAGACGCCAATCACCAGTTTTCTTGCGCACAAGTAAGGCTGGGGAGGAGTAAGGACTGGTGCTTGGCTGAATCCACCCTTTGACGAGCATATCTTTGATTTGATTTTCAATCTCAGTCTTCTGAGCAAGATTGTAACGATATGGTCTGAGACAGAAAGGCTGAGCACCTTCTATTAAAGGTATCTTATGATCACCAGACCTTGAGGGTGGCAATGCTGTTGGAGGGGTAAAGACTGTGTTGAACTGCTGAAGAAGTTGGTGCAACTCCTCAGGAAGTACTGATGGTTTGGGTTCAGCAGGCTGTACTGCCTGGAGTTGAACAAGATATAATATAGAATCTGCTTTTGCCAAAGCTTGCAGCTGATGGTTAGAGATAGGAGGACCTAGGAGGGTCTCAGGTTGAATGCCCTGAAGTTTGATTTTTTGGTAGTGATGGACAAACTCCAACCATTTCTGTTCCCAGTGGACTATCATGGGACTTTGTGCACTTAACCAGTCCATGCCTAAGATTATATCATAGCCCTGCAGTGAGACAATCTTGAAAGTTGTAAGGAAGGTACTACCCTGACATCCCCAAATTTGATGAGATAACTCATGAGTGCATGATAACTGAGCACCACTGGCCACTTGAACTTGAACAGGTTGGGACAAGGGCTGCCATTTGTCAATGAAGGAAGCCATGTGTTCACTGATAAAGCTGTGAGAACTGCCTGAATCCACCAGCATAAAGACTTCTTTGCCCTGCAGATGACCTCGAAGTCTTATAGTTTTGGAGCCTTCTGTACCATTGAGAGCTTGAATAGATATAGCCATGAGTTCATCCCCAGAGTCTGACTCTTCTGTGTGTTCAGGTATCTCCAGTTCTTGCCCTTCAGTAACACATTGCCAGAGTTGTTCCACAGCATAAAGAGAAACAGTGGCTGGACATTTATGTTGAGGGTTCCACTTTTCCCCACATTTGAAACACAAGCCCTTAGCTCTTCTATATTGCTTCAAAGCAGTAACCTTGTCCTCGCCAGTGATTCTATTTTTGACAGGTTCAGGGAGCTTCCTTTCTTCCGGCATTCGAGCAGCACTGGTTGCCTGAGGTGACACTGACTTGCCCAGCTCATAAGAATTTTTCTTTAAATAAAAACCTGAATCAGACCTTCTGAAAGGTTGGTCTTGAGTAGCTTCCTCCTGCAAAAAGGCCAAAGAGCTAGCAGTATCTAGATCTTGGGGACGATGCATCATAACAACAGCACGTATTTCCTTTTTAAGACCGTCCATAAAGCGATTGGTTATGACAGAGGGTTGGAAGGATGGGTCATGGGCAAGAATTTGGTGGACCAAATCACTGAATTGCTCAACATAATCAGTGACTGTCGAAGTTTGTCTGATGTGGAAGAATTGACGTAGCAGATGATTGTGCTCATCTCTATCAAACCTATTGCAGACAGCTTGTACAAAATTATCCCATGGCATAGTACTAACAAAAGTTTGCATGGTCTGAAACCACAGAGCAGCAGCGCCAGTAAGATGCATGGAGGCTAATCTAACCCATAGTTCAGGAACGGTTTGATAAACATCAAAATAGGTTTCACAACGCCTGACCCACAATCTAGGGTTGGATCCATCAAACTTAGGGAATTCTACCTCAGGAAAAGGAGTAGGGGTTGGGTTGGGTGGGTAATAACGTCGATCACGATGCATAACACCATCCAAATGAAACAAAACAGGAGAGGTTTTCAGAATCGGTGTCGCACCTGTGACCGGGGCCGTTTCGGGGGCGACAGTGTACACCGCCCCGAAACCAGAACCCCGGTGAGTTAATCCCTTGCCGTGGTCTAACGACCCAGATGCCGCCCGAGACAGGTGAAGCTCGAGTGAAGAGGAGCTCGACACCTTATCCTTCGGAGAGACGAAGTGGTCCTCCCGAACGGCCGCAGTCATGGATGGTTGGGCCATGGCGATGGTGATGTCGCCCTGTGGCTCCACAGCAGATGTTCCCGTCGGAGAAGATTCCACGGGCTGCGCGGACGGAAGAAGTCCCGCCAGCACCTGCTCGACCCGCTCGCCGAGATCCAACACTGCATGCTCCAATTCATGGACGCGGCTGTCGACATCCGGCTTCCAGATGAGGATCTCCGTCCTCAAGGCTCGCATCTCCGTCATGGAGCTCTTCAGTTCGTTGATGCCCTTGGAATTCTCGCCCAACAATGCCAAAATCTGACCCAGCTGTTCCTCGGGAGAGGCCATGGCCATCTGCTTCCTGGTAAGATAAGTGTGGAATGCCAGAATTTCAATCCTGGTCGCTGTTGTTGATCACACCGACCTCGGCACGGACCTATGGATCCTCGTAATCAACGCTACCAGAGCGGATCACAAGGAGAGCCAGCCGTCGGGAATCACGGCGCCAGATCAAAACAACAGAGATTAGGAAGAAAAATTCAGCAAAAAGATGGGAAAGAGTGGATCGACACGGCTCCGATACCAAATTGTCACCTTACTACCCTGATTTCATATATATTAAGTGGCAAAAGATGGGATCAAAGTCTCGAACACCGACGATTGCCGGGTTCGCCGCCGCCGCTACCCCCTAGGGTACAATTCAGAACCAAAATGACCAAGTCCACCTCTTCCTGATACTCTCTCCGTTACATGAAGGAGCCTCGCAGGCCGCCTCCGAAACGACCACGCAGGCCAGACCGCTCACTTTCCCCACTCTGGGCCTGATATACGAGTATTGGGCCTCCGGGCCCTTGTCGTCTGCCTTTGGGCTGTCTGCCCCATCGGAGAAGCTCCTGCACTAGTCGTGGCAGCAGTACGGTTGGTGACATAGGTCTTCATCAATCAAGCGATCTATAAAAGAAAAACTAGGTCTTCAGGCAAGCACACAGAGGATGTTTGTGCAGGCTAAAGTTTAATCCATGTCACATTAAATATTACAGTACTAATTTAGTTTATTAAAAATATACTAATTATAAAACTAACTACACCGTCATACAGTAATTAACAAGACAAATTAGCCAAATTAATTTATCATTAGCAAATATTTATCGTAGTGCCACATTGTCAAATCATAGACTAATTAGAATTAATAGATTCATCTTATGAATTAGCCCCTGACTGACAAATTAGTTTTGTAATTAGAGCAACTCAAGAGACTCTATATCCTTCCTAAATGCTAGGAATAGAGATTTTGGTAAAAAAAACTACCCTCCAACAACTTCTCCAAATGGTTATCAAATATGACTGTTTTCTATTTTGGATTTTTCACTAGTCATTAAGAGAAGATGAGAATAGATCTCTAAAGTGTGTATGAGATATAGAAAAACTATTGGAAAATGAGAAAATATAGAAAACAATTTTTTTTATGTCAATGACTCTCTAAATGATGATTTAGAGTGTGAGATTTGGAAAAGCTTTAGACTATTAGAACTGTAATATCCGATGTGATAGGAACTAAACTTTAACCCCAATAACCAAACAAGGCTATATGCTTGAATTCCTTTATATAATCATGCAACAATTTTTTTTATTGGATCAAAACCCGATGGTCTGAAAGTTTCTCCTTTCGGTATAGGCTTGGAGGTAGGTTAGGGGGAGGAGGTTGTTGCTGTTGGGTGAGAGTTGGTAGGCCTCACAATGGTGGTGAGAAAGACAATGGGGGCGCGAATGCGGTAGAGGCGTCGTGGCTATGGCGGTGGTGGACAACTGGTGTGAGCAGGGAGAGGGTGGAGATGAGGTAGTGGCATTGCTGCCACTAGAGATAGGAGGAGAGGGAGGGCTTTGGCTGGTTAATAATAACTCTGTATTGTATCAGAGGACAACATGCAGACAGACTCCTCCCCGCTGCCGCCACCCTGTTCCCGCTCCTGCGCGCGCTCCCAACGAGCTCTCTCTTCTCAACCGACGCCCGCACGTGATCTGCAGCAACGCGAATCACCCGCGGAGGCAGATCCGCAGCAACGCGACCTGCACGACGACGCTGACGCTGTTTCCGCTCCCCCGCGCGCGCGCCCTGACGACGCGCAGCGCGAACGCGAACTGCCGACGGAGACCGGCACCAGCGGCGGAGGTGGTGTCTTGTGTTGGCTGGACGCCAGCAATTCGCGGCGGCGACGCGAAGTGAATAGAAGAGAAGAGGGCGCTGATGCCCGCGAGATGATCTGCTCCCCGATTCACGCGGACTGCATGCAAGCGTGCACCTGCGGACTTCGCAAGCCACCGTCCTGCATGGGCACTTGTTGCTGTGGCGGTCCTGCTCCTGCGCGCCCCTGTACCCTCTCGCACTCTCAGCTCCACGGACCTTCTGCATATGCGACTCCGTCCCCTCTCGCACCGGCCGGTGCCTCGGCTCTGATCCACGAAACAATCCACCGTCACCAACAGGATGCTGTAGATCCTGCTCCCCTTTACGTCCCTGGCCAGGCAAGTGGCGGAAGCCGACGGCGCCAAGCCACAACACAATATCGATGGATGCATTATTGTCTTTTTAGATGTGTACTGTAGTGTAGATTGTATAGCAATATGTCACGGCTGATCAGCTAACTTTTATGTATAGAAACTACTATAAAAATTATGCATTTGGGAGAATGGTTTCGTGTTGTGAGATATAGAAACTATGGATAGTTTCTGCATTGAGAGTGTCGTTATGGAAAGGAAGAGCTTGCTGGCGCCTACGTGCATGTGCAATGACAATTAATTTCACCATTGAACGCATCTTGACCCCTAGTGGGTTTCGGTGATTGGATAAAACACAAGATTACTATGACTAGCGTGTGTTTTGCAGAAACATGATTGAATTAGGTCACAGTAATGGCGACGATACGGGCATATGGAGTTCATGTCCCCTGGCGATGGATATCGTTTCGGTTTTCAAAGGACGGACGACGAAGACGGTGGTAGACTAGGCTAAGTGTCATATGGTGTTGGAGGACACTTAGGTAGTCTTAGGTCTTTGTTTTTCCTTCGGCCGTACTATAAAGGGGAGCGTGAATCAGTAGCTTGACCTAGATGAATCTATTGAGGTAGGTGTGGTGCACACTTGTTATTTCATAGCCCTAGGTAGCTCAGAGAGATGCCTTATGTCGAGAGGAACAAAAGTCGTTAAGGCAGCGTCGCGATCCGAGTTGAGTTTGCCCTTGTAATGGGCATCGGACGCTGGCCTGGTGGACATCGGACGCGTCCGATGCCCACCCCGACTAGGGTTTAGTCTGGTGCGTGGCATCGGACGCGCCGATGTGTTCACATCGGACGCGCCCGTGCCACTGTTCACGTGCGCGTGAACTGGAGGTCGCATCGGACGCTGAGGGCCAGCGTCCGATGGCCATCCAGAGAGGTTCCAGAGAGGGCAAATCCACATCGGACGCGTCCGATGTGGTGGCAACGGACGCTGCCCAGCGTCCGATGTCCCTTTAACCAGTCTGACAGGGTGGTACAGTCGACCGTTGGTCGAGGTCATCGGCGCGTCCGATGCCAGGCATCGGAGCGTCCGATGCCCCCGCAGAGAGCCCTGTTTTGTGCTCTCTTGGATGACCGGTTGGGGGAGTATTTATACTCCTTCCCTTCATCCATTAGAGTGTTCTTGCCACTTCCATCTGCTGAGAGACACATTGTGAGTGTGAGATAGTGCAAGAGCCCTATTGAGGTTGAGTGATTTGCTAATTGTGAGAATTAGACACCTCCTAGTGAGAATTGAGTAGCAAGTGTGCATCCATCCATCTCTTTGGCCTTGTGTTGGTCAAGTGAGAGTTCTAGCTTGTTACTCTTGGTGATCGGCATCACCTAGACGGCTTGGTGGCGATCGTGAAGCTTGGAGAGCATCCGGTGGCATTGTGGATGACCCAAGCAAGCTTGTGACCGGTAGTGAGCGATTCACCGGGCCGGAGCGGCGAAGAATCAGCTCATAGTGAGCACTTGATCCTTGCGCGGATCAAGGGGGAGCTATACCCTTGCGCGGGTGCTCCAACGAGGACTAGGGGTGTGCCGACACCTCGATACCTCGGTAAAAAGATCGTCTTGTCATCTCTACTCCTTTACTTACGCATTTACTTTCAAGCAATTCAATTCCGCATTATACTTGTTGTTCATTCACTATTGAATTGCTTTGCTAGAGTAGGAGTGGCATAGACTTGGTCTTTTGTGCGGTAGAATAGAGAGAAATACACTTCTAGGCACAAGGGGGTTAATTGGGCTTAATAGGTTTTAATTCTTGCTAAAGTTTTAGAAAAGCCCAATTCACCCCCCCTCTTGGGCATCTTGATCCTTTCATTTGGTATCGGAGCCTCGTGCTCTCGATTTAGGCTTAACCGCCTAGAGTTAAGATGTCCGGAGGTGATGGACCACCTCCCATGTTCGAGGGAGACGACTTTCCATATTGGAAAATCCGTATGGAGTCGTACCTAGAAGCGGTTGATGTTAAATGCCGCGAAGCCGCCATAACCGGGTTCCCCAAACCCAAGGAGGGCACTAGCCTCACGCCACATGAGGAAGAGAATGAGAAGTGGAATGCAAAAGCCAAAAACATTCTATTTAGAGGCATTTGCAAGGATGTGTTCAACCGTGTCCGTAACCACAAGAATGCCCATGATCTATGGGATAACATTTGTGCTCTCCATGAGGGAACCAAGAGTGAGCGTGAGGAGAGATATCATTTAGTTATGCAAAAGCTTCATTCATTTGATATGCATGCTAATGAAAGTGCAAATGAAATGTACTCACGCTTGAATGTTCTTGTAGAAGAACTCAATGGACTTGGCCTCACACAAATGCAACCATCCGATGTTGTGAGGAAGATCCTTTGTGTCCTCCCAATTGAGAAATATGGACACATTGTGACGGTGCTACATCAAGGCGATCTTTCCACCGCTACACCAACTCAAATCTTGGGAAAGATCAATGCGCATGAGATGTACATGCACATCACACCAAGTGGTGGCTCTTCCACCGACAAGAAGAAGGACTTGGCCTTCAAAGCAAGCCATGACAAGAAGGGCAAGTCAAAGGCTATTGAGGCATCATGAGAGCTCAAGTGATGAAGAGGATGATTCCAACATCGCTCTCATGGTGAGGAAGACCACCAAGATGTTGAAGAAGCTTCACAAAAATGGAGTCAACTTTGACTCAAGAAAGAAGAAATTCTTCACAAGTAGCAAGAGGAGGCCAATCTCTAAAATGGATTGCTACAATTGCGGTGAGCTTGGCCATCTAGCCCACCAATGCACCAAGCCCAAGAAGGACAACTACAAGAACAAGAACAAGGGCAAGAAGTATGACTCATCAAGTGAAGATGAGAAGAAGGATGACAAGCCCTACAAGAAGAGAGATGGCAAGAAGAAGCAATACCACAAGAAAGGTGGTAAAGCATACATTGTTGGTGATTGGCTCACCGACATTGACTCCTCCGATGGCTCATCCGATGAAGATAGTGATGATGAGAAGGAGAAGGTGGCCGCTCTAGTCATTGGCTCCTCTACGCCACCACCACCACCGTCACCATCATCATCTACACACCTATGCCTCATGGCTAAAGGTGATCGAAAGGTACAAAGCGATGATGACTCTAGTGATAGTGATAGTGATGGTGAATTTGAGGCACCCACTTATGATGAGCTTGTTAAATTGCTAAACAACTACTCTAAAATCATAAGAAAGACTAGAGCTAAAAATGAAAAGCTTGTTGATGAAAATGAATCTCTTGTTGAGAAATATGATCATGCTATTCATACTAGTGATGAGCTAAAAGATGAACTTGCTACTATGTCATCATCCATCAAGGAGCTCAAGTCCTCTAACAAGGAGCTCAAAGCTAAAAATGAAAAACTTGATAAGATGCATAGTGACTTTACCACTAGTTATGCTTTGCTCAAAGAACAATACACTCAAGTGAAAGTTGACTATGATACTCTCACCATTGCTTATGATATGCTTTCACATGAGACACTTGATGCTCCTAACCTTGTTGTTAAGTGTGACATAGCAACATCTTATGAGGACTTGGTTAGTGAGCATGATGAGCAAAGAGCTAGTGGCAAGGGCAAGAATGTGGTTGTGGCCGATCACTATGATGACTATGTCAAGATCAAGAATGAGAATGCAAAGCTCAAGGTTGATCTAGAGAAGCTTGCAACCACAAAGCAAGTCATTGTTGAGACCCAAAATGATGATTATAGCATGTCACTTGAGCTAGACATGCTAAAAGAAGAAAACAAGAGATTGAAGATAGAGAGGGATTACAAAATGATACCATCTCAATTAGAGCTCCAACAAGAGAACAACAAGCTCAAGAAAGAGAAGGAGCACCTCACCACCGGGTTGAAGAAATTCACCAAGGGCCAATGTCTTCAAAGTGAGCTACTCATGAACACCGTCATGAAGACCAATAGAAATGGCATTGGGTTTCTTGAAGAGAAGATGAAGCAACGCAAGAGCATAACAAAGTCGAAGAAGAAGAAGAAGATTAGGAGATGCTATGAGTGTGGAAAGGAAGGACACTTTGCACATGATTGTGAAGAGTCAAAACCCACACCCTTGCCCAAGCATGCTAGACCCTTTGCTTTCAATGCTCACTACATGCTTAGACAAGACTCTAGTGGCAAGATGAAAGTCATGTTCATGGGGCCACCCAACAAGAATAGGCCAAAGCAAATTTGGGTTGCAAAGTCACTAGTTGAGAAGATTAAGGGACCTCAACAAGTTTGGGTCCCGAAAGCTCAAGCTTGATTTCTTGTGTGTGTAGGTGAACTACAAGACCATTGCGAATACATGGGTGTATGTCGAGTCTCTGAGTGATGAGTGATTGTCAACTGGGATGATGCGCATGTTCTTTGGCTTGTGTTGTGCAGGTGTCGAGCACGGATACAGTGATCAGAGGCAAGGTGAAGGTCAAGTAGAGACGTGCCGTGCCGATGGACCGAGAGTGGCGAAGGGCGGACGTGAGGCTTGGACTGAGGGACCGGTGGCCTGAGGATCAGCTGTGGTGGCTGGCAGCCTGGGACGGCGACGAGCGAAGACTTGTGGTCATGTGTTGCCTGAGTCGTGGACTTGGGGACACGTGTCGGTGGACGGGGTGCACGAGCGGTGCATCCCTTCTACAGTTTCGGTTTGGTGGTAGAGCCAGAGAAAAACCATCGGGTGGACGGTTTCCAGGTTTGGGCCTCAAAACCTGGGTGCTGAGGGTTTCCGAGTTTGGCCACAAAACTCGGGCTGAGGACGGTTTCCAGGTTTGGGCCTCAAAACTCAGATGCTGGTGGGCTGGTTTCCCGGTTTGGGCCTCAAAACCGGGGGTTGGCTGGAAAGGCTGGTTTCCCGATTTGGGCCACAAAACCGGGGGTGCAGAGCGGTGGCGGCACGTGGCGGCAATCGGGAGGTTGCGTCGAGGCAACGCTACGAGTTGTGCGGGCGTGGCCGTCGGATCCACCTACCATCGAGTTGGTCCAGAATAACCTTAGGGTTTAGCTGGTTCGCTCTGTAAGTAGTTAGGGGTAGAGTGGGAATTAGGAATAGTTAGGATTAGGATAAGTAGGGGGAGACACTCACCTCCCCATCTATCTCAGTCATTTGCTATTTTGCTTCTAGGTTTTCTTGCTCTCCCTCTCCCCTGCTGTAGTGAATCTGAGATCCACAGAGAAGAGAACAATACCTCTGTGCCTTTGAGATTTTGAGGAAGTGAGGCCGTAACCTCACCATTGTAGCGTGTGGTAGCCACACGGTTGCAATTTCGTGGTTGTGATTTGCGATTTGTTCGTGTTCTTCGCGGATTACTTTTTGCCACGTTTTTCCCGTCGATTGATCTCTTTGCTCGGTTCATCTTTTGCAAATCCGTTTGAACCAAGTTGTTCTAGATCGTGAGGCACTTCTTTTCACCGAAGGAATTCACCTCTAACCTCACGGTCTAGGAGATCGAGCGATTTTAGTTTCGGATCGGTTTTTGCTCCCTTGCCCCGATTTCTTTCAATTCCTCGATTTGGAGTTAGGTTCGAGCCATGATTCCGTTGGGATAGCTCACTAACATCCTTGGAACTCCTCATACCAAGTCTAAGCCTTAGTGCTTTTGATTCGGAGGAGATCGAGTGAATTTCGCGGAAGAACTGTGCTGTTTCGGGACCATCGGACGCTGAGACTGTGACCATCGGACGCTGAGTTCATCACAACGGAGCGTCCGATGCCACGTGTCGTCTGACAGCATTTTTCAAAGGAGCATCGGACGCTGACCATCGGAGCGTCCGTTGCCATCGGACGCGCCGGAGGTCGAGCATCGGACGCTACTGTTTCACTGTAGCAGCGTCCGATGCCTATGCAGTAAGGTTCCCGAGACGCACTGTTTGCATCGGACGCGTCCGACGCTTGGACATCGGACGCTGGCCAGCGTCCGATGCAGGTGTCTCTGCTCAGTTTCGTTCGCCGTTCGTTCGTTCGTTGTCGGTTTTGATTTCCGGCTTTTACGTTGGGTTTCTAGAGTCGTGAAGTGTCTCGCTGTGCTTCTTGGAAGCATCCACCCTACATCTAGGGTCGTGGACACTTACGAGCTCTAGGGTTTGTTCTTAAGGGTTGATTTTCGGGTTGATTTTCGGGTTGATTTTCGGGACAGTGGCGACAAGTTTCCGAAAGGAATTTTGAAGCTCCCATTCACCCCCCTCTGGTCGCTTTCTGATTGCATTCTCGGTCCTTCAATTGGTATCGGAGCGGGTTAAGGATCTTCCACCTTAGCCGATTCCAGATCCACAGAAGGCGACATGGATCGCGGCGTGGGCAAACCGCCGTTCTTTGATGGGACGAACTATGCGTATTGGAAGATACGCATGTCAGCCTATCTTCAGAGCATGGGCTCTTCGGTTTGGGAGATTTGCAACAAGGCGGATTACGTTGTGCTGGTTGCTCGTGTCTCTCAGCTTCAGATCGATGAGCACGATGCCAATAGCCGAGCGCGTAACGCTTTGTTCTCCTGTTTGAGCATGTCCGAGTTTGATCGCGTTTCTCACCTCCCCACGACTCGTGAGATTTGGGCGACCCTCATGCGCTTCCATGAGGGAACCACTCAAGTCAAATCCCGTCTCTACGAGTCGCACAAGCGGGAGTATGAGAACTTTCGACACATGCCTGGCGAGAGCATAGAGAGTTTATTCGCTCGCTTTCAGGTCATTGTCAACAAGATGCGAGCTAACAAGGAGTTGTTGCCTTTCGACGATCATGAGAGAGCTTTGAAGCTTTTGCATACTCTTGATCGGTCGGTGTGGGACTCAAAGGTCCAGGCGATCATCGAATCGTCTAACTATGAGACCCTCACTTGTGACGAGCTCTTCAGTAAGCTCAACTCTAGTGAGATTGACGCCATGTCGAGGGCTTCTTATGAGAATCCTTCCGGCCCGACTATGGCTTTGGTTTCTGGCTCTTCTGCTAACCTGTGACACCCCAATTTTAAGAACAAAATTGGAGCACAATATATGTATGGCAGGATCAATTTTCATACATATATCCACATCATAGTAAACATCAAAACAATGCTTTATTAATAATAACGAACTTTATTACATAAATGACCCTCGGGTCTGAAAGAAAAGTACAGACTCTCAGTCTAACTCTAAAATAAACTCTGGTGTCGATGCGGAAGATCTGGACTCCACTCCACAGGAAGGTCGACCGGGGGTAGCGCCATCCTAGTACAGGTCGTCAGGGTCGTAGCCTCCGTCTTCTGGATACTCCTGCTCCTCGTACGCGTAGTCTCCAGCGTCTGGGTGGGGTAGCAGGGGGAACAAAGAGGAAGGGTGAGTACATCGAAATGTACTCCGCAAGTGTAGGAAATATATGCTTATGAGGCTTATAACAAAGGTAGGCTGACTTTGTTTGACTCAAGCGCCTAAAGCGACACATCCTATTAATCCTATGCACCTATTTACTAGGTTATAGACAGATACTGTAGAAAAGTAACAACACTCGGAGTCGCACCGAGCAAACCACACTCGGAGTCACACCGAGCAACCAACACCTGAAGTCCATCAGGCAACCGCACCTGAAGTCCGTCCATCAGGCAACCGCACCTGAAGTCCATCAGATGACCCGAACCCAAAACCAACCAGTAACCAACTAATCTCGAAGAAGTCCAAGCCCGCTCGTGACCGTGAGCACGGCTGATATATCAGTTTTACACTCTGCAGAGGTTGCACATCGTTACCCATGAGTCGTGCAGTTCCCGTCACGCCAAACACTGCCAAGGTGCACAGCGGGTTGCACTGCAAGGCCTTTACAAAGCCCCCTCCAAGTCCGTTCCACACGTACCTCTAAGGTTTCACCCCGTACAAAGGTCTACGACCCCCAGGGCCCCCTCGTGAGCCACTAAAACAAACCCCGTGTGGACCCTCAACTTAGAGGTAACTAATTAATTAGCCAGGTCCAGCCCATCCAGATCTCATGGCTGCGCTGTTAAGCCGGGTTACAGGCTTCGAGAACCGGGTCCTAGGGATCCAGGCAGGATATGTCTAGCACGAGCCCCGAACCAAAAACCAAAAGCAGCTGCCGAGTCCCACGGCACAAAACCACCAATACGGGTCCATCCTGCCGGATTTACCTAATAACCATGTTACTACAAAATTACCATGACCACGTTCATTTCATAGTTCATTAATCAAGATTATAAACATTTTAACTCCCATCCCAACCATGACTGCAGGGCTAAGCAAGACACCTACCCGAACATCCCAAAACAGGCGACAAGGATAATATAAACAAATTCTAGTAAACCCTAACATGGGATTCAAATTAATGACAAGCATGCATCTACAAGATCTAACTACTCTAGTACCAAAAGTAAAATTAAGTAGGTGCAAGATGTTCAAGGACACTTGCCTTCGGACTGGGTCGAATCAACTGGGTCGCAAGGATGGTCTGGAGCGTCCTCGAACTCCGCACTCTCTGGCCCAATCAACATACATGGCACAATACATAGAAATAAATAACAGTACAACAAACAGTATGAAAACAGTAAACTAATAGATCTACTGCGTAGAGAACGAAATTATAAATCTAACGCAAGTTGAATGGGTCGAAACGGAGTTAAAATGAGCAAGTTATGGGGTTTTGAAGTTTGATGGCAAAACTGTAAATAGAGCGAACTCGTTTTTGCAATTTAAATAAATAAAAACTGAAAAAGGGAACTGCGGCTGGACCCGGCCTCAATTCCTCGGAAGAACAGGGGCGAAACCGAAAGGTTTACAAGACTCAGTGAACAACGGGTGGAGTGCGGGTTTATTAGAGGAAAACTGAGGGGTGTTCATGCAAAACAACCGCGGCGGCCGGATCTGCAGGTGGTGGGCGCCACGTGTCGCGTGCTGGGTGGTTGTGGTGCATGACTGTGCCGTGGGCACGGGCGCGATAGCGCCGTGGGCCTGGTTCACGGGGCCATGGACCGGGTCTATACCCCTTCGCTCTTTAATCTAATCTCGTCCGTCCGGCTGAGATCTGACGGCCAGAGCGAGAGGGAGGGAGAGGCATTCGTCGCCGGCGCCAGGGACGCAGCGGCGCTAGGGCCTTCACGGCGGCGCCATTGCTGGTGATGCTCGGGGTGCCCTAGGGTGCGGTAGGGACTAAACAAAAGGGTCTAGGAGGTAGGGGAGCTCACCACGAGTCCAGTGGAGGGGTCGGCGACGCCTGTGAGATCCCGTAGACGGTCCGCGACAGGAAGGAGGCAGCGGGGTAGCTCCGTGCGGTGGTGGTGCTGCTGTGTGCACCAGATGGAGGAGGAGAGCTCGGAGAAGTGGCGCAGCGGTGGCGACGTAACCCGACGGTGCCAACGGCGGTGTTCGTGGCGCCTGGAACAGACTGGAGGGGGGGGGGGGATTCGGAGCTCTGCCGTTGTCCGCAATGGCGATAACGGTGCCATGGCGTGGGGCTGGTTTGGGGTTTTCTTGTAGGCAGAGGGTATGGGGTGGCGGCGGCGCCAATCCGATAGTTACGGATCGAAGCGGAGGGATCGGACGAAGCCGCTGCGCGGGTTCTCGGTCGCGGCCGGTGCGCAACGGAAACAGGGGAGGGGTGAGCGCTGGAGGTGGAGGAGGGACCCTGACAAGTGGACCTCACCTGTCGGTGGCACTGGCCGCGGGGCTGCCATACAGTGAGAGGGTGAGGGACGACGCGGCGTGGCTTCGGGCCGGACGCGGAGCGACCTGGAGCGAGCGGGGCGCGGGCTCGGCGGGAGCTGGGCCGCGCGGAGGAGTTGGGGAGCGGGCCGGCGCTGCGGTGATGGGGAAGAAGCGGGGCTTGGCCCAGGTGGTAGCAGGCCAGCGGAGAGGGAATGCGGCCGGGGAGGGAGTGCGGGCCGCGAGCGAGTGAGGGAGAGTTGGGCTGGAGGGAGGTGGGCTGAAAGGGAGATGAGGAAAAGCCTTTGCATTTTTCCTTTTCTTTTCAAATCTTTTGCAAAGTCTTTTGAAATCAAATTCAAAACCAGTTTTGAAATCAAATGCTAAGTTGCAAACTTTTCAAAAGATTTTCCCTAGGTTTTGGAAATAAAATTTGATTTTGAATTTATAAATTTTTCCTAAACTTTTATTTATTTTCTAAATAGAATAAAACTGATTCGCCTTATAGGAGTTTTAACAAAATTTATTTTCCACTCAATAAAAATATGCAATGGCATGAATGCAACATGAAAATGATAAACAAATTTTATTTTCCTCCTCTAATAAACTAGCCAACCTATTTAATTTCTAATTAATTTAATTCAATTGGGGAAAAATTAAATCAGGGTGTTACAAACCTACCCCCCTTAGAAGAATCTCGTCCTCGAGATTAGGAAGAGTCGGCGAAGAGGTGAGGGAAATCTGCCCGAAGATCATCTTCCTTCTCCCATGTGGCTTCTTCTTCGGAATAATGCTTCCATTGCACTTTGCAGATTTTAATCCTCTTGTTGCGAGTGCCTCGTTCCATCGTGTCTAGGATCTTGATCGGCTCAGAGAATGTCAGATCATCTCGTAGATCGAGCTCCTCAAGTGGCAACTGCTCCTCTGGAACTCGGAGGCATCTCTTCAGCTGGGATACATGGAACACATCATGAATACCTGCTAGACGTGCAGGCAACTCCAGCTGATAAGCAACTGCACCTTTCTTGTCAATCACCTTGAAAGGGCCAATGAATCTCGGAGATAGCTTCCCTTTGACATTAAACCTCCGAAGACCTCTGAAAGGTGACACCTTCAGATAGACATAGTCCCCAATCTGGAACTCCAGCTCACGTCGTCTGACATCTGCATAACTCTTCTGTCTAGACTGAGCTGTCTTCAGGTTGCTTCTAATCTGCCTGACCTGTTCTTCAGCTTCTTCTATAGACTCAGGGCCAAAGACTTTTCTTTCTCCAACCTGATTCCAGAATAGAGGAGTTCTGCACTTCCTGCCATACAGTGCCTCAAATGGGGACATTTTGAGACTGGCCTGATAGCTATTGTTATATGAGAACTCTGCATATGGCAGACTCACATCCCAACTCTGGCTGTTCTGGAGTGCACTAGCTCTCAACATGTCCTCCAGAATCTGATTCACCCTTTCTGTCTGACCATCAGTCTGAGGATGATAAGCCGAACTGAAACTGAGGCGAGTGTCCATAGACTCATGCAACCGCTTCCAGAATCTAGATGTGAACTGTGTACCTCTGTCAGATACTATGATCTTAGGTACTCCATGCAAGCATACAATGCGGGACATGTACAACTCTGCAAGTCTATCTCCCTTATATGTTTCCTTGACAGGAATGAAGTGAGCCACCTTGGTCAAACGATCAACTATGACCCAGATAGAATCATATCCCGACTGGGTCCTGGGCAAACCAGTGATGAAATCCATGCTGATCTCTTCCCATTTCCACTCGGGAATCTGCAGGGGCTGTAACAAACCAGCTGGTCTCTGATGTTGGGCCTTAACCCTCTGACATGTGTCACACAAAGCCACATACTCTGCAACTTCCCTCTTCATCCCATACCACCAGTAATACTGCTTCAGATCCTGGTACATCTTGGTACTGCCTGGGTGAAGAGAGTAGGCTGAATCATGAGCTTCTCTCAAGATCAACTCCTTGATAGCATTTGCATCAGGGACACAGATCCTGCCTCTGAACCACAAGACACCCTGATCATCCTCTGTGAAACCCGGGGCTTTGCCCTCCTTGATCGACTGTCTGATCTCCAGAAGATACTCGTCAGTGAGCTGCCCTGCCCGGATATCACGCTCAAGCGTCGAATCAACCTCCATTGCTACTGCATCAGTGTGGCCAAGAATACCCAAGTTGAGCTTCACAAACTCCTCATGCAACTCGGGCTGCTGCTCCTTGATCTCAAGCACATTACAGTAGACCTTCCTGCTCAAGGCATCTGCAACAACATTTGCCTTGCCTGGATGATAGTTGATACTCAGATCATAGTCTTTGATCAACTCGAGCCATCTCCGTTGGCGAAGATTCAGATCTGGTTGGGTGAAAATGTACTTCAAGCTCTTATGATCAGTGTATATCTCTGTCTTCTTGCCCATCAGATAATGCCTCCAGATCTTCAGAGCATGAACAACAGCTGCCAACTCTAGATCATGAGTAGGGTAATTCAGCTCATGCTTCCTGAGCTGTCTCGAGGCATAAGCAATCACACGACCTTCCTGCATAAGCACACATCCCAGACCCTGTCGCGAAGCATCACAATGCACCGTGAAGTTCTTCTGGACATCTGGCATGACGAGGATAGGAGCAGAGGTCAATCTCGCTTTCAGCTCCTCGAAACCAGTCTGGCATTCAGGGGACCATACAAACTTGGCACCCTTCTCAGTCAGTCTCGTCATCGGCTTCACGATCTTGGAGAATCCCTCAATGAATCTGCGATAATATCCAGCCATACCGAGGAAACTCCGAATCTCAGTGACGCTCTCAGGTACCTTCCAGTCCAATATATCCTGGACCTTGCCTGGATCAACAGATACTCCACCTTCTGAGATGATATGCCCCAAGTAAGCAACCTTCTTCAACCAGAACTCGCATTTGCTCAGTTTCGCATACAACTGATGCTCTCTGAGCTTCTGCAACACTAACCTCAGATGCTTCTCATGTTCTTCTTCGTCCTTCGAGAATATCAGGATATCATCAAGGAACACCACGACGAACAGATCTAAAAACTCCATGAAGACCTTGTTCATCAGATACATGAAGAAAGCTGGGGCATTTGTCAAACCGAAGGACATCACTGTGTACTCATATAGCCCATATCGAGTTACAAATGTCGTCTTCGGGATATCAGCTTTACGAATCTTCAGCTGATTATAACCTGTTTGTAGGTCAATCTTCGAGAACACATGAGCACCCTTCAACTGATCAAACAGATCATCAATGCGAGGAATCGGGTACTTATTCCTGATGGTAGCTTCATTCAATGCGCGGTAATCAACGCACATCCGCAGGCCTCCATCCTTCTTTGGAACAAAGATCACAGGGGCTCCCCACGGGGATGTACTAGGACGAATATGCCCCTTCTCTAACTGCTCTTGGATCTGCGTCTTCAGCTCGGCTAGCTTTTCGGCATCCATTCTATATGGTCGCCTGTATATAGGTGTAGTGCCAGGAACTAAATCAATAGAGAACTCAATCTCACGATCAGGTGGCATACCTGGCACTTTCTGGAAGACATCAGGGAACTCTTTGACAACTCGGATATCCGGTACCACGACAGCCTCATATGCTCTGGCTTCTTCTATCATCTTCGTCGGTGCCTGATACACAATCTCCGTGCCATCTGGATGCTTCACTGTGATGATCCTCTGAGCACAATCAATAACCCCTCGATACTTGCTCAGCCAGTTCATTTCCAGAATGACATCTATCCCCTCAGAATCTAGAACGATAAGATCAGAAGGAAACTCTACCCCCCTTATGTTTATACTCAGCTCCCGACACACCTGTCTGGAAACCATCTCTCCTCCAGGAGATGTAACTATCAAGCCTCTAAGCATAGGCGAAACTGACAGACTACATGCTGATGCGAACCTTGCGGTTATGAAAGAGTGTGATGCACCAGAATCAAAGAGTACTGCAGCTGGATGGGAATTAACAGTGAACATACCCAATACCACATCTGGAGCCGTCTGAGCTGACTCTGCTGCGACATGGTTCACACGGCCACGTGCGAACGCCTGGGGCTGTCCTGCGGGACGGGACTGCGGTGGAGCCGGCTGCCTCAACGGACACTTGTTAGCGAAGTGTCCCATCTGGTTGCACTTGTAGCACGGGCCAACCTGCCCTGCCCCCTGTGCTGAACGGGGCTGCTGCGGAGCTGGAAGACCCTGGCGAGGTGCCTGAGCCTGGCGTGGCTGCTGCTGCTGCTGGTGCTGCTGGGGTGGAGCCTGGTACTGTGGAGCTGGGTGCCTGTACTGAGGAGCGGGCTGCCGGTGCTGGGGCGGCCGGTACTGCTGCTGCTGGGGAATCTGCCTGGAAGCTGGAGCAGGTGGAGCGTAGCGGGGACGGGTAGAGCTGCCGGAGGACTGTCCCTGGAACGTCATCTTCCTCTTGCGATCTGCATCGAGGTCCTTCCGTTCCTTCTCCACCGCGAAGGCACGGTCAACCAGCTTCTGAAATGAGGAATACTCATTTGAAGCTAGGGCATAGCGGAGTCCTGGGTTAAGCCCATGCCTGAAGCAGATAACAATTTTATTATTTATCAGGTAGCAAAAGGAATGAACAAGGGTGTATGAAGAATTTATTAATATTAAAGAATGACAGAGATCTTGCCTGAAGCACTCCTGCTTCTTGTCGTCCGTGTCCACGTCATCTGGGGCGTAACGGGACAGCTGGCTGAACTGCGTGAGATACTCACGCACTGTCATCGCGCCCTGCCTGAGGTCCTGAAACTCCCGGCGCTTCACCCTGATCTCGCCGAAAGGGACGTACTGGTCGCGGAATGCCTTACGGAAAACCTCCCAAGTGATCGAGTTGGCGTCCGCATGAGCTGCGGTGTAGGCAGTCCACCAGTTCTTCGCGGGGCCCTGGAGCTGGTGCGCGGCGTAGAGGGCCTTATCAAGGTCCCCGACATGGGCAAGCTGCAACTTGCCTGTAATCGTCTCGAGCCAATCATCTGCATCCATTGGCTCTATGGCGTGGTGGAACACTGGAGGGCGCGTCGTCATGAAACTCCTGAGAGTGTCATCCGGTCGGGGTGGCTGTGCAGCTCCTGCACCCTGAGCACCCTGAGCTCCCTGAGCAGCCTGCGCCATTTGCTGCATGTACTGCATCATCTGGGCCATGTTCTGCATCATCTGGTTCTGCACCTGGGCCATCTGGAGCGGGTCGTACGGGGGCGGAGGTGGATGAGGCGGCTGGTTGCCACCTGCCCCGCTCCCGCCAGCGTTACCTGCGCTGCTCCTGGTGTCAACCATCTGTTACATTTTCCAGGAGTAAAAGTGAGACATGATAGATAGATATATAACAACCCTGATTTGGTTTAATTAATTCGATTAGTAAAATATTTTGAACAAATGATGTCGCTGCAACCTGACGGTCGCAACACACCAACAATCATTACAAAGAACCAAAACATTACATATGCACAAGTACATGTCATACAACGACCTACGAGATCACATAATTATGGCGGGCTTCTTACGAGTTTGGAGGACCTAGTTTTAAACAAAATTTAAATTTCAGCAGAGACAGGCTATAGAAGTGGGAAAATAGGGTGAGGCTTTATAAAAATAGTTTTGTAAATTCGACGACTGACTAGGGTAGCGTCCTACGGTCAACACAGCTTTGATACCACTCTGTGACACCCCAATTTTAAGAACAAAATTAGAGCACAATATATGTATGCCAGGATCAATTTTCATACATATATCCACATCATAGTAAACATCAAAACAATGCTTTATTAATAATAACGAACTTTATTACATAAATGACCCTCGGGTCTGAAAGAAAAGTACAGACTCTCAGTCTAACTCTAAAATAAACTCTGGTGTCGATGCGGAAGATCTGGACTCCACTCCACAGGAAGGTCGACCGGGGGTAGCGCCATCCTAGTACAGGTCGTCAGGGTCGTAGCCTCCGTCTTCTGGATACTCCTGCTCCTCGTACGCGTAGTCTCCAGCGTCTGGGTGGGGTAGCAGGGGGAACAAAGAGGAAGGGTGAGTACATCGAAATGTACTCCGCAAGTGTAGGAAATATATGCTTATGAGGCTTATAACAAAGGTAGGCTGACTTTGTTTGACTCAAGCGCCTAAAGCGACACATCCTATTAATCCTATGCACCTATTTACTAGGTTATAGACAGATACTGTAGAAAAGTAACAACACTCGGAGTCGCACCGAGCAAACCACACTCGGAGTCACACCGAGCAACCAACACCTGAAGTCCATCAGGCAACCGCACCTGAAGTCCGTCCATCAGGCAACCGCACCTGAAGTCCATCAGATGACCCGAACCCAAAACCAACCAGTAACCAACTAATCTCGAAGAAGTCCAAGCCCGCTCGTGACCGTGAGCACGGCTGATATATCAGTTTTACACTCTGCAGAGGTTGCACATCGTTACCCATGAGTCGTGCAGTTCCCGTCACGCCAAACACTGCCAAGGTGCACAGCGGGTTGCACTGCAAGGCCTTTACAAAGCCCCCTCCAAGTCCGTTCCACACGTACCTCTAAGGTTTCACCCCGTACAAAGGTCTACGACCCCCAGGGCCCCCTCGTGAGCCACTAAAACAAACCCCGTGTGGACCCTCAACTTAGAGGTAACTAATTAATTAGCCAGGTCCAGCCCATCCAGATCTCATGGCTGCGCTGTTAAGCCGGGTTACAGGCTTCGAGAACCGGGTCCTAGGGATCCAGGCAGGATATGTCTAGCACGAGCCCCGAACCAAAAACCAAAAGCAGCTGCCGAGTCCCACGGCACAAAACCACCAATACGGGTCCATCCTGCCGGATTTACCTAATAACCATGTTACTACAAAATTACCATGACCACGTTCATTTCATAGTTCATTAATCAAGATTATAAACATTTTAACTCCCATCCCAACCATGACTGCAGGGCTAAGCAAGACACCTACCCGAACATCCCAAAACAGGCGACAAGGATAATATAAACAAATTCTAGTAAACCCTAACATGGGATTCAAATTAATGACAAGCATGCATCTACAAGATCTAACTACTCTAGTACCAAAAGTAAAATTAAGTAGGTGCAAGATGTTCAAGGACACTTGCCTTCGGACTGGGTCGAATCAACTGGGTCGCAAGGATGGTCTGGAGCGTCCTCGAACTCCGCACTCTCTGGCCCAATCAACATACATGGCACAATACATAGAAATAAATAACAGTACAACAAACAGTATGAAAACAGTAAACTAATAGATCTACTGCGTAGAGAACGAAATTATAAATCTAACGCAAGTTGAATGGGTCGAAACGGAGTTAAAATGAGCAAGTTATGGGGTTTTGAAGTTTGATGGCAAAACTGTAAATAGAGCGAACTCGTTTTTGCAATTTAAATAAATAAAAACTGAAAAAGGGAACTGCGGCTGGACCCGGCCTCAATTCCTCGGAAGAACAGGGGCGAAACCGAAAGGTTTACAAGACTCAGTGAACAACGGGTGGAGTGCGGGTTTATTAGAGGAAAACTGAGGGGTGTTCATGCAAAACAACCGCGGCGGCCGGATCTGCAGGCGGTGGGCGCCACGTGTCGCGTGCTGGGTGGTTGTGGTGCATGACTGTGCCGTGGGCACGGGCGCGATAGCGCCGTGGGCCTGGTTCACGGGGCCATGGACCGGGTCTATACCCCTTCGCTCTTTAATCTAATCTCGTCCGTCCGGCTGAGATCTGACGGCCAGAGCGAGAGGGAGGGAGAGGCATTCGTCGCCGGCGCCAGGGACGCAGCGGCGCTAGGGCCTTCACGGCGGCGCCATTGCTGGTGATGCTCGGGGTGCCCTAGGGTGCGGTAGGGACTAAACAAAAGGGTCTAGGAGGTAGGGGAGCTCACCACGAGTCCAGTGGAGGGGTCGGCGACGCCTGTGAGATCCCGTAGACGGTCCGCGACAGGAAGGAGGCAGCGGGGTAGCTCCGTGCGGTGGTGGTGCTGCTGTGTGCACCAGATGGAGGAGGAGAGCTCGGAGAAGTGGCGCAGCGGTGGCGACGTAACCCGACGGTGCCAACGGCGGTGTTCGTGGCGCCTGGAACAGACTGGAGGGGGGGGGGATTCGGAGCTCTGCCGTTGTCCGCAATGGCGATAACGGTGCCATGGCGTGGGGCTGGTTTGGGGTTTTCTTGTAGGCAGAGGGTATGGGGTGGCGGCGGCGCCAATCCGATAGTTACGGATCGAAGCGGAGGGATCGGACGAAGCCGCTGCGCGGGTTCTCGGTCGCGGCCGGTGCGCAACGGAAACAGGGGAGGGGTGAGCGCTGGAGGTGGAGGAGGGACCCTGACAAGTGGACCTCACCTGTCGGTGGCACTGGCCGCGGGGCTGCCATACAGTGAGAGGGTGAGGGACGACGCGGCGTGGCTTCGGGCCGGACGCGGAGCGACCTGGAGCGAGCGGGGCGCGGGCTCGGCGGGAGCTGGGCCGCGCGGAGGAGTTGGGGAGCGGGCCGGCGCTGCGGTGATGGGGAAGAAGCGGGGCTTGGCCCAGGTGGTAGCAGGCCAGCGGAGAGGGAATGCGGCCGGGGAGGGAGTGCGGGCCGCGAGCGAGTGAGGGAGAGTTGGGCTGGAGGGAGGTGGGCTGAAAGGGAGATGAGGAAAAGCCTTTGCATTTTTCCTTTTCTTTTCAAATCTTTTGCAAAGTCTTTTGAAATCAAATTCAAAACCAGTTTTGAAATCAAATGCTAAGTTGCAAACTTTTCAAAAGATTTTCCCTAGGTTTTGGAAATAAAATTTGATTTTGAATTTATAAATTTTTCCTAAACTTTTATTTATTTTCTAAATAGAATAAAACCGATTCGCCTTATAGGAGTTTTAACAAAATTTATTTTCCACTCAATAAAAATATGCAATGGCATGAATGCAACATGAAAATGATAAACAAATTTTATTTTCCTCCTCTAATAAACTAGCCAACCTATTTAATTTCTAATTAATTTAATTCAATTGGGGAAAAATTAAATCAGGGTGTTACATAACCCCTCTGGAGGATTTGCACTCTCTTCACTCTTTTCTGTCACAGAGGACCAGCTTGAGTCGTTGGGGGATGACGAGTTGGCAATGCTCGCCAACCGGTTCTCGCGGTTCCACAACAACCGCATGAACCGTCGCCGCGGAGGAGGACGCTCAGGATGCTTTGAGTGCGGCGACCCCGACCACTTCATCGCCAACTGTCCCAAGAAGAAGAACTCATTTGGGAAGGGCGATCATGGGCACAAGTATGACTCCGGCAAGCGCAAGGAGAAGTACGTCCCCGCGAGGCACAAGCGGAGGGGCGACTTCGACAAGGAGTACATCAAGAAGAAGTACTTGGAGAAGGCCCAGGCTGAGCAGCGTGCGTTCTTCGCCACGCTCAGCGACATTGACGGCTCGGATGACGACTCCGCTTGCTCAAGCGATGACGAGTCCGAGAAGAAGAAGAGGATCGAGGACAAGCTGAACGGTCTCTGCTTCTTCGCCGACGACGACGGCCTCTGCACCATGGCCCTTGGTGATGAGGTCGACGGCAAGCTGGAGGACTCCCCTCGGAACGACGACGATGACGACACCTCCCAGGTATCCCTCACCTACGACGAGCTTTCTGCTGAGGTTGAGAAGCTTACTGCCGCCTTGCTTAGTGAAGATAAGTTGCTTAGGCATACCGCTAGAGAGCGCAAGGAGTTTAGGCAGAAGTGGGAGGACACGGTGAGGGAGCTTGAGTTTGCTAAGTCCACCGTGGTCGTTTCTGAGGAGACTGAGTGTGAGATGTGCACCACGCACATGACTGACCTTGTCACTGTGAGAGGTAAGTATGCTGCGTTGGTAGGAGAGGTGGATGAGCTGAAGGCTAGACCCTCGCTGTTGGGTGCGTGCAAGACTTGTCCTGTCTTGCAATCTGAGTTGGCAGAGAAGAATGCCAAGATTGTGTCTCTTGAAGAGGCCAACTCAGGTAGCACATGTGTGGCTAGGTGTGTTCTTTGTGAGGGTTTGGAGATGGAGATAGCCAATGTGAAGCATGACAAGATGCAAACCGAGGAGGAAAACACATACCTTCGGACCATCTTGTCATGGGTGTCTAGTGGTGAGCCACAGCTCGGGATGATGATCTCCCAATTCAAGCGAGCTGCTGGAGGTCCTGGTGTAGGTTTTGCTCCGGGCGTTGATGTTTCAGCTTTTGGGAAGATTGGAGAGTCGAGTGGTTTGAACCCGAGTGAGAAGCCCAACTCCACCACTACTCCCAAACTTACCAAACTTCCACCCAAAGAGCCTCTCAAGCCTAACACCAAGGATGGAGTGTTTGAGGAACCTCCGAGAGCTCCACCCAAGAACCAAGTGTGGCATCCCAAACCCAACCACCTCAAGAACAAGCTTGACACCATGCCACCCATCCAGGAGGAGCTTATGCCACAGAAGGGCAAAGTGATCCACACCCACTACCGTGAGTACCAACAACCCCCTATGAGAGCGGTGAGGTACCATTGTGAGCATTGTGGGAGAGATGGACACTTGAGCGAGTTCTGCTTTCAACGCAAGAGAGAGGCACGCCGTGCAAGGGAGATGAACAACCCGGACATGTACCATCCTTTCCATGATGTACATGTGCTGAATGTTCAGAGGAGAGCTCCGAGAAGAGCTGCTAGGCCTAGAGGTCCAGAACCTTGAGTTCCTAGGCCTAGGCCGCGAGGAGGTCGTGCCCGACGGGAGCCTGCAGTTGTAGGCTATGGACCCCGTGGCGGTGGCTTTGTAGTTGAGCGCTTTCCTCCACCACGTTTTGAGTATCGTGGTGAGCGCTCCTTCCCTAGCGGACCACGTTTTCCTTAGCGTGGTGATCGCTCCTCTCGTAGACGTGCTAGGAATGGTTTTTCTGCTAACCGTTCTTTTGAGCAGTCGGCCCAACACTGGTTTTCTTCTTACTTCACTAACCCCAGTGTTGGACCGTATGCTCACCCTATGTCTTTTTATTGATGTAGGTAAAACGATTGGAGAACGTTTGGTTGGTGGATTCCGGTTGCTCGAGGCACATGACCGGAAACGCCAAGTGGTTCTCCAGTCTTAGTCCAGTCGCCGGAAAGGAGTTTATCACCTTCGGCGACAATAGAAAAGGTAAGGTTTTGTCTCGTGGGTCTGTGCGAGTTAATGAGCACTTTGTGTTGCGCGATGTTGCTCTTGTTTCTAACTTGCATTTTAACCTTCTTTCTGTTTCGCAACTCTTTGACGACGACTATGAGATTCGTTTTAAACCGAATCTCAGTCGTATTTTGGATCCTCAGGGCAACCTTGTGTGTTTGATTTCACCCTTTGGAAAAGTCTTTCGTGCGAATTTCTCGGAGTCTTTTGGCACTTCTCGCTGTCTTGTGGCTGGATCTTCTTCTTCTGATCTTTGGAAGTGGCATAGGAGACTAGGACACTTGAGCTTCGACTTGCTTGCAAGACTTAGTTCACTTGGCCTAATCCGAGGATTGCCCAAGTTATCCATGGAGAAGGATCTTGTTTGCCACTCTTGTAGACATAGGAAGATGGTTGCCGCTCCCCACCATCCAGTGACTCAGGTCATGACCAAGCACCCTGGAGAGCTTTTGCACATGGACCTTGTTGGTCCAGCTCGGGTGAGCTCGGTTGGGGGAAAGTGGTATGTGCTTGTTGTTGTTGATGACTTTTCGAGATATTCGTGGGTTTTCTTTTTAGCTGAGAAAACTGAGACTTTCTCCTTTGCTCGCAATCTGATTTTGCGTCTTCAGAATGAGTTCCCTTTGAACTCAATGCGAGCAATTCGGAGTGATAATGGTTCCGAATTCAAGAATTCGGATTTTGAGAAGTTTTGTAACTCTTTGGGCTTAGAGCATCAGTTTTCTTCCCCCTACACACCGCCTCAGAATGGTGTTGTAGAGAGGAAGAATCGGACCCTTGTTGAGATGGCCAGGACGATGCTCGATGAGCATAGGACTCCTAGGCGATATTGGGCCGAAGCCATGAGCACTGCATGCTACATTTCCAATCGCATTTTTCTCCGAGCTTTCTTGAAAAAGACTTCTTATGAGTTGCGTTTTGGAAAACTGCCCAAGGTGAGTTATTTTCGAGTTTTTGGTTGCCACTGTTTTATACTCAAGAAAGGCAACTTGGACAAATTTGAGTCTCGTTCTTCTGACGGTGTATTTTTGGGTTATGGCACTCACACTCGCGCTTATCGTGTACTTAACCTTGATACTAACCGAGTCATGGAGACATCCGATGTCACCTTCGACGAGACCATGGTCTGTCCTTCTTCTCGTTTTGAGCGTGCAGGTGATCACGAGGTTGGTGAGCCTCTTTTTGATGACGAGGATGAGGGTGCTGAAGGTATGGATGATCCAACACCCCCTCCACCTGCTTTGTCGCAAGGAGCGGCTTCTACGACGACTCACGGCCCCGACATGTCTTCTTCCTGGGGGCCGTGGGATCCGCCACCTCGAGCGGTACCTTTTGTACCCGGGGAGGCACCAGCTGCTGTTGAGGGGGAGATCACCTCTGCACGGGAGGCGCCACGACACATTCAGCGCCAGCACCCACCTCAACAGATGATCGGCAGCATCGACGAACGCGTCACCCGGTCAAGGCAAATCTCTCACTTTGCTCATTCTGCATTTGTTGCTGATTTTGAACCCCAGGATGTTGGACACGCTTTGACGGATCCAGATTGGGTCAATGTCATGCATGAGGAGCTTGAGAACTTTGAGAGAAATCGGGTTTGGGTTCTAGTGTCTCCACCTTCTGAGTGTCACCCAATTGGGACAAAATGGGTTTTCAAAAACAAACAGGGAGAAGATGGCCATGTTGTGAGAAACAAGGCCAGACTCGTAGCCCAGGGATATAGTCAGAAGGAGGGGATAGACTATGAGGAGACGTTTGCTCCTGTAGCTCGTTTGGAGGCTATTAGGATACTCTTGGCTTTTGCTGCATCCAAAGGTTTCAAACTTTTTCAAATGGATGTCAAGAGTGCCTTCTTAAACGGCTACATAGAAGAGGAGGTGTATGTAAGACAACCCCCCGGTTTCGAAAATCCCAAGTTTCCAAACCATGTCTTTAAACTCCACAAAGCTTTGTATGGTTTGAAACAAGCCCCTAGAGCCTGGTATGATAGGTTGAAAACCTTTTTGCTTGCTAAGGGTTTTAAAATGGGATGTGTAGATAAAACGCTCTTTCTCCTCAGGCAAGGCAAAGACACTCTCTTGGTCCAGATTTACGTGGATGATATCATTTTTGGTGGTTCTTCTCACGCTTTGGTTGCCAAGTTTGCAGATACTATGAGCAGGGAGTTCGAGATGAGCATGATGGGCGAGCTGACCTTCTTTCTCGGATTGCAAATTAAGCAATCCCGAGAAGGAACGTTTGTGCACCAGGGCAAGTACACCAAGGACTTGCTGAAGAGGTTCGATATGGGTGAGGCCAAGCCTCTTCCAACACCCATGTCGACCACGACGGCCCTGGATGCGGACAAGGATGGAGAAGCTGTGGACCAGAAGGAGTACCAAAGCATGATCGGATCGCTGCTCTACCTGACGGCGACACGCCCGGACATCCAGTTCGCGGTGTGTCTGTGTGCGCGCTTTCAGGCGTCGCCGCGCACTTCTCACCGTCAGGCGGTCAAGCGCATTTTCAGGTACCTTCGTTTCTCACCTGAGTTCGGGATTTGGTATTCAGCTTCCTCCACCCTCTCCCTTTGCGGTTATTCCGATGCCGATTTTGCTGGTTGTCGCATTGAGCGCAAGTCCACTTCTGGGACTTGCCAATTTATTGGATCTTCTCTTGTATCGTGGTCTTCTCGCAAGCAGTCTAGTGTCGCCCAGTCTACCACAGAGGCTGAGTATGTTGCTGCGGCTAGCTGCTGTTCCCAGTTGCTTTGGATGATGGCCACTTTGCGTGATTTTGGTCTGAGCTTTTCTCATGTCCCTTTGTTTTGTGACAGCACGAGTGCGATTAGCGTTGCTAAGAACCCTGTGCTTCACTCGAAGACCAAACACATTGATGTGCGCTTTCATTTTTTGCGAGACCACCAGGAGAAGGGTGATATCGACCTTCGCCATGTCGATACTCATCATCAGTTGGCTGATATTTTCACCAAGCCATTAGACGAATCAACCTTTAATCGGTTGAGGGGTGAGCTTGGTGTGTGTTTCCCCTTTTAGATGGGGGAAACATTTTTGACTCTTGTATGATACACTGACTTTGTGTTTTTCGGTTGTTTTTGCTTCTTTGTGGTTTCTTCATGCATCTTTGAATTTTAGCATACGCTTTTACATTCTGAGCTTCATGAATATAGTCTGAAGAATGTAACTATGCTCTATGTAATTTTTGCTCTGATGCTTTATATAGATGCTATAGCTTATGCTCTTTCTGATCACTGAAACATACTGTGAGCTGAGCTATTTTTGAATGGTGAATTGGATAATGAACTTAAAACTTGAAAATGTTCACCATTGAGATATGCAACTAGCATGTGTAGGATGTGTCGAAGTCACTTATGCTATCTATGTATGCTAGGTTGCTATGTCTCTAGTGTTGAGTCATTCACTTGCTTGGTATGTCATATTCTGTTTAAAATCTGAACCAAGTTAAGTAAATTGAAAAGATCGAGATGGGTTTGCTTGTTAGCACCTCACAGTTTCGAGACTGTTTCTCATTGCACTTTGAGTTAAACTTGAGCTGTAGTGTATGACCGAAACTGTTGCTTTAAGCTTCTGATTGCTTATGCATAGGCTTCGCACAGTTGGAAAGTTAGGCAATAACAAGCATTCAACCTCTCGCAGTCACATGCTGATTTCTGAACTTGTGTAATTTCACCGCTGCAACTCCGATTAAAATTTGAAATCACAAGTACATGCTTCATGTTTCATTTGGTATCAGCATGATGATTGAACTGTGCTAGGGGTAGTTCACCTTGTATACATGTTTAGCACTTGTTTGACTTCCTGTCTATACATGTCTGTGCTATTTTGATGGTGAATACCTTTTCGGCTACAAACTGCTCTTTTCGCTCTCATTTCAGACTTAGTGATCAGTTTGAGCCTTTGCTAGCATTCTGTGCATTTTTCTGAGTCATCGGATCAGAACTCTGTAGAGCATCTTTGCACTCTTTTGAGTATACTCCTGAAGCTCCTAACTTGCATATTTACATTTTGGAAGGGGAGAAATCTGCGTGTTGGCACTTTTTGATGGTGCATTTTCTGAGGGGGAGCATTGTTTCTTGATAGGTGCATTTTCAACTAAGGGGGAGAAATTGCAAATCATTACCCTCCGTTTGGACTAAGGGGGAGCCTTCCTGGTTGTGTGCACTATTCGAGGGGGAGTTTGCTCCGGATGAGTTTTTGACATTTTCAATTGGTTTGGAGCGGATTGCTAGTTGTGTTGAGCCTTTGCCTCCTTCTTGAGGGACTAGCATTTGCTTTTCAGATCTTCAATTGGTGTCGAGCTCTTTTTCTTAAGCTGGTAACAGTTGGTATCGAGCTTTCTCTGCTAGTTGAGCCTCTGTGCCTCTGTCTTGAGGGACTAGCATTTGTTTCGATTTTTCGTTTGGTTTCTGCTAGCGGTGTTGAGCCTGTTCTACCTCTTCTTGAGGGCTAGCTTTGCTTGGTTGCGTCGAGCCGTTGCCCATGTCTTTGGGAACCAAGTTGTCTTTGCTTCTTCCACTTGACCTTCTTCGGCTTTGCTATGCTTTTGGGTCATTTGGTCGAGTTTTACTCCTCTCCTTCCTTCCTTCTTTCTTCTGCTTCCATTATGATTTGTGTTGGTAGTTGACAATGCACTCATCAAGGGGGAGATTGCGAATACATGGGTGTATGTCGAGTCTCTGAGTGATGAGTGATTGTCAACTGGGATGATGCGCATGTTCTTTGGCTTGTGTTGTGCAGGTGTCGAGCACGGATACAGTGATCAGAGGCAAGGTGAAGGTCAAGTAGAGACGTGCCGTGCCGATGGACCGAGAGTGGCGAAGGGCGGACGTGAGGCTTGGACTGAGGGACCGGTGGCCCGAGGATCAGCTGTGGTGGCTGGCAGCCTGGGACGGCGACGAGCAAAGACTTGCGGTCATGTGTTGCCTGAGTCGTGGACTTGGGGACACGTGTCGGTGAACGGGGTGCACGAGCGGTGCATCCCTTCTACAGTTTCGGTTTGGTGGTAGAGCCAGAGAAAAACCATCGGGTGGATGGTTTCCAGGTTTGGGCCTCAAAACCTAGGTGCTGAGGGTTTCCGAGTTTGGCCACAAAACTCGGGCTGAGGACGGTTTCCAGGTTTGGGCCTCAAAACCTGGGCGCTGCGGGTTTGCTGAGTTTGGGCCTCAAAACTCAGATGCTGGTGGGCTGGTTTCCCGGTTTGGGCCTCAAAACCGGGGGTTGGCTGGAAGGGCTGGTTTCCCGGTTTGGGCCACAAAACCGGGGGTGCAGAGCGGTGGCGGCACATGGCGGCAATCGGGAGGTTGCGTCGAGGCAACGCTACGAGTTGTGCGGGCGTGGCCGTCGGATCCACCTACCATCGAGTTGGTCCAGAATAACCTTAGGGTTTAGCTGGTTCGCTCTGTAAGTAGTTAGGGGTAGAGTGGGAATTAGGAATAGTTAGGATTAGGATAAGTAGGGGGAGACACTCACCTCCCCATCTATCTCAGTCATTTGCTATTTTGCTTCTAGGTTTTCTTGCTCTCCCTCTCCCCTGCTGTAGTGAATCTGAGATCCACAGAGAAGAGAACAATACCTCTGTGCCTTTGAGATTTTGAGGAAGTGAGGCCGTAACCTCACCATTGTAGCGTGTGGTAGCCACACGGTTGCAATTTCGTGGTTGTGATTTGCGATTTGTTCGTGTTCTTCGCGGATTACTTTTTGCCACGTTTTTCCCGTCGATTGATCTCTTTGCTCGGTTCATCTTTTGCAAATCCGTTTGAACCAAGTTGTTCTAGATCGTGAGGCACTTCTTTTCACCGAAGGAATTCACCTCTAACCTCACGGTCTAGGAGATCGAGCGATTTTAGTTTCGGATCGGTTTTTGCTCCCTTGCCCCGATTTCTTCCAATTCCTCGATTTGGAGTTAGGTTCGAGCCATGATTCCATTGGGATAGCTCACTAACATCCTTGGAACTCCTCATACCAAGTCTAAGCCTTAGTGCTTTTGATTCGGAGGAGATCGAGTGAATTTCGCGGAAGAACTGTGCTGTTTCGGGACCATCGGACGCTGAGACTGTGACCATCGGACGCTGAGTTCATCACAACGGAGCGTCCGATGCCACGTGTCGTCTGACAGCATTTTTCAAAGGAGCATCGGACGCTGACCATCGGAGCGTCCGTTGCCATCGGACGCGCCGGAGGTCGAGCATCGGACGCTACTGTTTCACTGTAGCAGCGTCCGATGCCTATGCAGTAAGGTTCCCGAGACGCACTGTTTGCATCGGACGCGTCCGACGCTTGGACATCGGACGCTGGCCAGCGTCCGATGCAGGTGTCTCTGCTCAGTTTCGTTCGCCGTTCGTTCGTCCGTTGTCGGTTTTGATTTCCGGCTTTTACGTTGGGTTTCTAGAGTCGTGAAGTGTCTCGCTGTGCTTCTTGGAAGCATCCACCCTACATCTAGGGTCGTGGACACTTACGAGCTCTAGGGTTTGTTCTTAAGGGTTGATTTTTGGGTTGATTTTCGGGACAGTGGCGACAAGTTTCCGAAAGGAAATTTGAAGCTCCCATTCACCCCCCTCTGGTCGCTTTCTGATTGCATTCTCGGTCCTTCACGGTGGATCTCATTGGGTGATTGATAGTGGTTGCACACAACATATGACCGGTGATTCCCGGATGTTCACCTCACTAGAAGAGAATGTCAATGACCAAGAAAAGATAACATTTGGTGACAACTCAAAGGGCAATGTCAAAGGATTGGGCAAAGTGGCAATATCAAATGATCATACCATCTCCAATGTGCTTCTTGTTGCATCATTGAGCTTCAACTTGTTATTCATTGGGCAACTATGTGATCTTGGCTTTCAATGTTTGTTCACCGACAAAGAAGTGGTTGTGACCAAGAAAGATGATACACAAGTGATATTCAAAGGCTTTAGATACAATAATCTCTATCTAGTGGATTTCTCCTCCGAAGATGCCAACTTGAAGACATGTTTGTTCACTAAGCAATCACTTGGTTGGCTATGACATAGAAGATTGGCTCATGTTGGAATGAACACTCTCAACAAGCTATTGAAGAAGGATTTGGTTAGGGGCTTGAAGGATGTCAAATTTGAGAATGACAAATTGTGTAGTGCATGTCAAGCCGGCAAGCAAGTTGCAAACACTCATCCAACCAAAGCCTTTGTATCAACATCAAGAGAGTTAGAGCTACTTCACATGGATCTATTTGGGCCAACAACATATGCTAGCTTGGGTGGAAATCTCTATTGCCTAGTGATTGTTGATGACTATTCTAGATACGCTTGGATATTCTTTCTTCATGACAAATCCGAAGCAACCCCTTCATTCAAGAAGTTTGCCAAGAGAGCCCAAAATGAGTTTGACTTGAAAATCAAGAAGATAAGAAGTGACAATGGAAGAGAGTTTGACAACACCCACATTGAGCAATATTGTGATGAAGTTGGGATCAAGCATGAAGTTTTCGCAACCTACACACCACAACAAAATGGGGTAGTTGAGATAAAGAACCGGACACTAATCACCCTAGCAAGGACAATGCTAGATGAGTACACTACACCGGAAAGATTTTGGGCGGAAGCAATCAACACCGCTTGCTATGCATCAGACCGGTTGTTCCCCCATCGTCTCCTTGGAAAGACCCCCATATGAGCTACTCAACAACAAGAAGCCGGATATATCATTCTTTAGAGTGTTTGGGTGCAAATGCTACATCTACAAGAAGCACCAACACCTAGGGAAGTTTCAACGCCGATGTGATATTGGTTTTCTTGTTGGTTACTCATTAAAGTCCAAAGCATATCGAGTATTCAACCATGCCACCGGGATGGTAGAAGAAACATATGATGTGGAATTCGATGAATCTAATGGCTCTCAAGGAGAGCATGAAAATCTTGATGATGTAGGTGATGAACCATTGAGGGAAGCCATGAAGAACATGCCGGTTGGAGCCATCAAGCCTAAAGATGATGATGATGATGATGTGCAAATCATTGACAAGCCATCTTCATCCAATGTACCACAAGATGATGACAAAGATGGGAGAGATCCATTTGAAGATACTCATGTCTCCCATGATCAAATGGTGGTACAAGTACATGATGTTGATGCTCCACAAGCGGTCCCTCAAGTGGTTGATCAAAGGACTACTCCTCTTCTACAAGCTCATCCTCAAGAACTCATCATAGGGAGTCCAACAAGGGGTGTAATGACTCGATCTCAAAAACTTGCTTTATTCATTGAACATCACTCCTTTGTGTCTCTTGTTGAGCCTACCATTGTAGATGAAGCTCTAGGTGATCCGGATTGGGTGAATGCTATGCATGAAGAACTAAACAACTTCACCCGCAACCAAGTATGGACACTTGAAGAGCGACCCAAAGGAGCAAGAGTCATTGGAACAAAATGAGTGTTTAGGAACAAGCAAGATGATCAAGGCAAGGTTGTTAGAAACAAGGCAAGGCTAGTTGCAAAGGGGTTCTCTCAAGTTGAAGGTTTGGATTTTGGAGAGACTTTTGCCCTGGTTGCAAGACTCGAAGCCATTCGTATCCTCCTTGCATATGCATCACATCATGACATTAAATTATATCAAATGGATGTGAAAAGTGCATTTTTAAATGGCTTCATAAATGAACTAGTCTATGTTGATCAACCTCCCGGGTTTGAAGACCCTAGATATCCTAATCATGTTTATAGGTTGTCTAAGGCACTATATGGGCTCAAGCAAGCCCCAAGAGCATGGTACGAGCGCCTCCGGGACTTCCTCATTGAGAAGGGCTTTACCATTGGGAAGGTCGACACCACACTATTCACCAAGAAGCTTGATGGAGAGATCTTCATTTGTCAAGTCTACGTTGATGACATCATCTTCGGGTCAACAAATGAAGCCTATTGCAAGGAATTTGGTGACTTGATGTCAAAGGAGTTTGAAATGTCCATGATTGGAAAGCTCACATTCTTCCTAGGCTTCCAAGTCAAGCAATTGAAGGAGGGGACTTTCATATCTCAAGAGAAGTATACAAAAGACCTCCTCAAGCGCTTCAACATGGATGATTGCAAGCCTATCAAGACTCCAATGCCAACAAACGTACATCTCGACCTAGATGTGGGAGGTAACCCGGTTGACCAAACTCTCTACCGTTCTATGATTGGTAGCTTGTTATATTTGACCGCGTCTAGGCCCGACATCATGTTTAGTGTGTGCATGTGTGCTCGCTTTCAAGCCAATCCTAGGGAATCACATCTCATAGCGGTGAAGAGAATCCTTAGGTACCTAAAGCACACCCCAAGCATTGGCCTTTGGTATCCCAAAGGAGCTAACTTCCAACTCGTTGGGTATTCCGATTCGGATTACGCGGGTTGCAAAGTAGATAGAAAAAGCACATCCGGAGGGTGCCATTTGCTTGGGAGATCACTAGTTTCATGAAGTTCGAAAAAGCAAAATAGTGTGGCCTTGTCTACCGCTGAGGCGGAATACATAGCCACGGGAGCTTGTTGTGCACAAATCCTTTACATGAAACAAACCCTTTTAGACTATGGTGTAGTTCTAGAAAGGGTACCTTTGTTGTGTGACAATGAGAGCGCGGTTAAGCTTGCTAACAACCCGGTTCAACACTCTCGCACCAAGCACATAGATATTCGCCATCACTTTCTTAGGGACCATGTTTCTAAGAAAGACATATCCTTAGAAGGAGTTAGAACCGAAGATCAATTGGCGGATATCTTCACAAAACCCTAGATGAGAACACCCTTTGTAGATTGCGAAGTGATCTTAATGTGCTTGATCTAAGTAACTTTGTTAAAAGGTGAAAGGGGGTTGTCTTTGCATTGCATTGTACCATATGCCACGTTTAAATTATGCTACGCACATAGGCTTGTCAGACGTGGTTAAGATAACCACCCTAAAAAGCGTGTGAAGAAGCTTACCCATGAGCAAACTTGACAAGCAACCTAGATTCAAATTCTGTATTGCATTGCACATGCATGGTTGTTGCTTTGTCGTTTTCTTTTCGGTTAAGTTTTGAGCAACCGCTGTGTTCATCCACCGCTAGGGGGAGCATTTGAGGCTCCTAATGGTTGAGTCCCCTAGTTTTGGTGGCCACATGTTGTCTCCTCGGGATTCATTGCCTACTTTACCTAAAAATGATATGTAGCCTATGGCAAAATATTTACAAAACTGAGGGTTTATGCGAGGATGCTCATACTAGGTTCCAACTGGTGTTTATTTGTCTCTTATTTGAGTTGGAACTCGGTTGGGAGAGGGAGTCGCAACGGAGATCTTCGGAACAGTCCAAATTGCTGCATCGGACGCTGCATCGGACGCTGGTCCAACGTCCGATGCCCCCACTGTACACAGCTCAGGCTGGAACAGTGTTGGCGTAGCGTCCATTGTGTTCTCAACGGAGCGACCGTTGACCCATCGGACGCTGCTCCGCGTCCGTTGCTATGGCAAAGGACGCGTCCGATGTAAATTTGGCCGTTTTGAACCTCTCTGGACGAGCATCGGAGCGTCCGTTGTGATCACAACGGCGCGTCCGATGCTCCTTTAAGCGGCGCAGTAAGGTCTTCTCTTTGACAAACGGGCCCCACATGTCATTTCTCCTTTCGTCTTCGTTCTCCTCGCACCCACTCGCCCATGCCCGATCACCGCCGCCGCTACTGCGACCCAAACCCTAACCGTCGGCCGCTGTGCCCATCGCCGTCGGCCGCCGTGCCCCTCGCCGCCGTCCGCCGCTCCGCCGTGCCCGCAGCCGCGCGCCCCCACCGCAGACCGCCTGCGCGCGCTCGTCGCCGTCGGAGCTCATCAGGGCCGCACCTTCCCCCCCCCTCGCCGGAGTTTCCCCTCGTCGGAGCTGCCCGTCCCTGCCTCGCTGGTGTGGTCCTCCACGTCCCCGTGCTCGTTTCATTCTCTGGTGACCTCTTCTCCGGCCGTCCGACCCCCGCAGTAAGCACCACCACCAACTGCCTTAACCCTGCCCTCAAGGTGCTCGATGAATTGCCCCAATGACCGTTCCACCATGATTTGACCCAGTTTTCACTCAAATCTTTTGCAGTCCCCTTTGGTGTGCCGTGTGGGTGCCCGAACGTCAGCTCTCATCTCTTGCTTGGGTCATTTCGTCGATCGTCAGGTAGCAAAGCCAATTCCCTTCTTAACCCCATTGCTTTGCTTCCATAGGTCTTGCTTATCTCTAGATTATACGTCTCTTATATATCTCTCGTCTTTCTCGCAGCAAGCGGATGGAGGAGCAGCAGCGGACAGTGACTCAGGACGTATAGCGGTTAGCCCAGGAGCAGCAGCGCTTGGCACAGCAGCAGGCCCTGGCACAGCAGCAGGCTCAGGAGCGTTCAGACGCCCTGCAGCGTCAGATGATGGCCCTTCAGCAGCAGACACTCAGCTTCATGGAGCGCCTTGCGAGCGGACCTCCCCAGTGGCAGTGGCAGCAACCCCCTCCCCAGCACCAGATCCAGTTGTTTCCGCAGTGGCAGTGGCACCACCCGTACCTCCTCAGCTGCAGCAGCAGTTGTTTCCGCAGCCATAGTCGTTTGGCCAGAGCTCCTCACAGTTCACATCGTTCACCACTCCGCCTGGAGGAGCTCCTGTCTTCAGTCCTTTGCGCACTGGTTTCATGCCACGTCTGACAGAGTCTCTGTTCGCGACGACCACCACAGTGACGCGGGACTTGTCCGCCAGTTTCAGTGAGCTCACTGGGTTTCCTACGCCAGATCTCCAGGACCCAGTTCAGACGCCAACAGCTCCAGTGACCTCCACTACTGAGACTCTTCCGAGTTCTATGGCGTCTTCTGAGCAGACAGAGCCAGTCCAGTCTGAGACTACCACTCCAGCGCAGCCTGAGCTATCTACGATTCCAGAGCTTCCGCACTCCGAGGCTCAGGCAGCTATAGCTACAGAGACTGTGACAGAGTCAGAGCAGCCCGAGCAGACCGAGCAGTCAGTGCTAGAGCCGACGCCGACCGCTTCTCAGCAGCTTCCAGCTTCAGAGGGTCAGCAGGCTACTGGCGTCTCTTCTTCCGACTCCGAGGAGTTTCTACAGCAGTTTGAGTTTACTCAGCGCACTCCGGAGACGGCTCCTGACTCGTCTGCACCACCTCCGCCCTCCGACGCTTAGTTTGGCGCTTGATGCCAAAGGGGGAGAGTGGTTGAGTATAGCGATAGGGGGAGTGTTGTGAGAGGGGATTTGATCTTTTGATGTGTTTTGTTCCTCATACGCTCTTTACTTATCGCATCTTTTGGCACTTTGTTTTATATATGTGTGCTATGGACCTTGTGACATGTTTATGCTTCTATGATACTATATATGACATGTCATTCTGTTTCACTCGTATACTTGCGCTAAATTCTCCTTTGTTATGTATATATGCTCTCTTCTCTTGCACTTGCTTTCACTCTAATCTGTTGAGTGCAGGATGATGGCATGATATGTATGAGCTTGCCCCTAACCATTTTCTCTTATCCATTGCAAGTTCATACATGTCATGGTTTAAAAACCTCTTCTCTCTATACTCGATCTCGTGTTGTCATCAATCACCAAAAAGGGGGAGATTGAACGCATCTTGGCCCCTAGTGGGTTTCGGTGATTGGATGAAACACAAGATTACTGTGACTAACGTGTGTGTTGACGCAAAATGTGACGCCCTGCGCCAGGCACACAGCAAGCCGAATGAGGCTGGCTTCAATCAGGTGCCCGGAGTATTCCGAATCCGGAAACGTGCCAGTCGGTTTGACCTAAAAACCAACAAGCGGTAAAAGTATGAGAATACCTTGGAACATGCTGGGTGAGACCAGGCAGTTCCATATGTATGGCTTTGAAAGCCAATCATGACGGCACACAGCTACAAAAGCTGTTTGTCGGAACAAGCTTATAATGTCATTCGGCAAGTATGAAGACGGAGCCCATAAACATGTTGAATGCCGAACACGTGAATAACAGAAAGGTAAAAGGGTAATTTGTAAATATAAATCTATTCAAATAACATATGCATAGGCCAATCCAGCTAATCTGTCGCACGTTTAGCCTTCATGAACCCGTCAAGCATAAACTCAAGCAAAGCTAATCCACCGCATGATACCACTTGCTATAAATCCACACCACCCCTTATAATTAGATTAATCCACCGCATGATACGATCTAATTATAAGAGGCTAAAAGCATACATATATCTGAACATATCTATAAAAACTCGTTACTCATGTAAGCTTAACCAGAGTCGGCAAACTAGCCGAGCTGGGGTCCATGAAGAAGGAACATACAAGCAAAGCATGATTAAACTAATCTAAAAAAACCTGCACCTGCCGCACGGTACCCAGCTCTATCAAAGCCTAAACATGGTCGACATGCATGAACCCACAACACGTAACAATCTCGATTGAAAGTTAATTCGGCCATCATGATCTTATGATTAACGAAAGCACAAAAAAAACTCGTGCAGCAAGGCCGAACAAAGATCAATCTAGATTGGGCAAAGAGTGTTATAGGAATTGAATAAATAACACATATAACACATGATAACTTAATGAATCTATTAGATCTGCCAAATCTAACAGAGCCGATAACTATTTTTACTCATGACTTAATCCGCCGCACGATACAAGGCATAAGCAAAAACTTCCCGTCATAAGCTTAAATCCGCCGCACGATACTAAGCTTAACATACGAGACTACTTGCATCATATCTAAATCCACCGCATGATACTAGACATGATAGCAAGGTTGCCGGTACTTACGGAGGTCGACGGATCGATGATTCCTCTCGAAGAACTCGACGACACGACTTAGGGACTCGAAAGGCGGCACGGGGCCGGTTGTATTGATGTGGTTGTGAACAGTTTTACAATGGTCGAGGGTTTATATTTATACCCCGGACGAAACACGAATCCTAGACGATTACGATTCGTAATAATAAAATATGGAAAGATACAAAACTCATCCCTAAACTTCCCGGTGTCCTCCACCGTCACGTCTCTTCTTGCGTAAGCCGGCTTTACTCACATCATCCATCTCCCGAATGGGGCCACTGCTTCACGAAATAGCCGACCGCACAGATATTCACCGAAAGTTTTAAGGTCCAAACAACCGTCCGAATGCCTGTCGAATCCTTCCCTTCTGATGGCTGGACCCACCTGTCATACTTTCGTGTGTGCGAAAATCCGATGTTAACAGTGTGTTTTGCAGAAACAAGATTGAGTTAGGTCACAGTAATGGCGACGATACAGGCATATGGAGTTCATGTCCCCTGGCGATGGATATCGTTTTGGTTTTCAAAGGATGGACGACGAAGACGGTGGTAGACTAGGCTAAGTGTCATATGGTGTTGGAGGACACTTAGGTAGTCTTAGGTCTTTGTTTTTCCTTTGGCCGTACTATAAAGGGGAGCGTGAATCAGTAGCTTGACCTAGATGAGTCTATTGAGGTAGGTGTGGTGCACACTTGTTATTTCATAGCCCTAGGTAGCTCAGAGAGATGCCTTATGTCGAGAGGAACAAAAGTCGTTAAGGCAGCGTCGCGATCCGAGTTGAGTTTGCCCTTGTAATGGGCATCGAACGCTGGCCTGGTGGACATCGGACGCGTCCGATGCCCACCCCGAGTTGAGTTGAGTTTAGTCTGGTGCGTGGCATCAGACGCGCCGATGTGTTCACATCGGACGCGCCCGTGCCACTGTTCACGTTAGAGTGTTCTTGCCATTAGAGTGTTCTTGCCATTAGAGTGTCCTTCCCTTCATCCATTAGAGTGTTCTTGCCACTTTCATCTGCTGAGAGACACATTGTGAGTGTGAGATAGTGCAAGAGCCCTAGTGAGGTTGAGTGATTTGCTAATTGTGAGAATTAGACACCTCCTAGTGAGAATTGAGTAGCAAGTGTGCATCCATCCATCTCTTTGGCCTTGTGTTGGTCAAGTGAGAGTTCTAGCTTGTTACTCTTGGTGATCGGCATCACCTAGACGGCTTGGTGGCGATCATGAAGCTTGGAGAGCATCCGATGGCATTGTGGATGACCCAAGCAAGCTTGTGACCGGTAGTGAGCGATTCACCGGGCCGGAGCGGCGAAGAATCAGCTCATAGTGAGCACTTGATCCCTGCGCGGATCAAGGGGGAGCTATACCCTTGCACGGGTGCTCCAACGAGGACTAGGGGGGTGTGCCGACACCTCGATACCTCGGCAAAAAGATCGTCTTGTCATCTCTACTCCTTTACTTACGCATTTACTTTCAAGCAATTCAATTCCGCATTATAGTTGTTGTTCATTCACTATTGAATTGCTTTGCTAGAGTAGGAGTGGCATAGACTTGGTCTTTTGTACGGTAGAATAGAGAGAAATACACTTCTAGGCACAAGAGGGTTAATTGGGCTTAATAGGTTTTAATTTTTGCTAAAGTTTTAGAAAAACCCAATTCACCCCCCTCTTGGGCATCTTGATCCTTTCAACCATAAACCTACTACTTCCTTTATTCCCAGCTTTATGACTGGGCAAATACATTGCCAACACAACATGGCACGTTCAGAAGTCCGAACTATCACCTTTTTCGGCTCACAACTAGCCCAACCATTCCTGATTACGATCTAGACAACAGTAATGGTGATCTTGCACTTGACTATGGATGCCCGAGGAATCAAATACATCAAGGATCTTTATAGAGAGTTTTATATGTATATCATTATGAAAGATGATAATTGTGTACATGACACTAAAAATTTTGAACGGTCATGTATGTCATCGTGCTAAACGTTTTGCTGTCCATGCCATTTCCGTCAGAGCTGGCTCTAACGGTGTTAAACAGCTGGTATGAAAAGTCGAAAATGCCCTCACGCTGAATATGTTATTAATTCTCTTTGAGTATCTTAACGACTTCAAATGAAAAAAAAATCAGAAATAGAAAGTTATAGAGCTCTTAGAGATCTAAATTTTTATATAAAAATATTTTTATTTTATTTTGTACAAAAAATTATGGCTTAGGGCCTGTTTAGATCCCAAATTTTTAAGTCTCAATTTTGAAAAATCTTATATGCCTCTCCTTTACCCCTTTCCATCCTCATATCAATCTCTCTTCCCCTTACATTCTCCCCAAAATTTCTCCCCCTTTGGCATTAATCTCCAAAAAGGATCTCTCCACCAAAAGGAAGAAATGATGGTAGACAAGTGAGGGCAAGAGGTAGGTAAAAGTTCAGCATATAGGATTTCTCTTCTATGTTTTCTACCAAACAAAGTATGGAACACTTTAAGTCAAGATTCTTGAGAAGCTAGCATATTTAGCTCATACCTCACATAGGTAGCATAACATGAGACAAACTCATAGCATCACCACAAGAGGTATCAACCAAATATCTAACTCATTCTCTAATCGTCACCATAAGAACAAACTCATGGCGTGACTCAAAATATTGCATACACATGCACACACTAGCATGTAAGGGCCTAGATGCACAAAGGTAATACAAATGTTCATGGAGCGATATACCTTTGTTTTAAGCCTCATAATCTCCACCATGATGATGATTTTGAATTTAGTGCTTTGATGGGCATAGCACTTTATTAAGCAAAAGATCTCATTTGTGCCCATCTCTCTTTTTCATCATCTTCAAGGAGACATTTCAAACTTGTGCTTCATCTTAGTTGAAAGTCCATTGCTAGCTCTTGTTGTCATTTTGAGATACCAATTGAAGACATATTTCTTGATATACCAAATTGAAAGATTATCCACCAATACCAATTGAAATATGATCTTCATAGTTTGACACCGATGGAAGGAATCTTCACAAGTTGATGTCAATTTGCATGGAAGCTTGTATCTCATAATATCACCTAGATGTCTTCTAGGAACCTTGATGTCTCCTAGGAAATGCTCACAAAGACAAGAGATGACATTAAATTGCACAAGCTACAGTTTTACAACTAGTGACCATTTGGATGTGGAAGGCATGTGGATCACTAATTGCAAACCTCATAACATAGACTAAATTCCCCCTATTTAATAGTGCATACATATGTAAGTGGATGGCAAGAACATATGCACTGTTGGTCAATTAAGTCCAAACAAGGGAATTTAAGCTATATTATGGAAAGTAGCTACATAAGAGTTAAAATTGCAATCCAAATGAATATGAGAGATAACTTTACCAATTTGGATTGATATGGTTATGTAGCATATCCATGAGAAACTTATTCTCACCAAGAGACTACACAAGTTCACTAGAAGAAAATGTTAGTCCCAAAAGACACAAGACATAGAATGAGCTCCCCCTTAATATGTGCATCAAGTACTCGAATTACTTGTGAAATGCACTTGAATCGGTTTAAGAGTTTAGAGGAGTACATCCTACATCTTGGTCAAGGCACACCAAATTTGTAACAATTGAAATTATGCCAAAGGAACATACCACCACTAAGGTAGAGAGATCACCACATAAATTTTGATTGACATGACCATCATATAAGTAAGATCTCAATGATTTAGATGGCCATAGTTCTCTTTTGATGAAATGTGGTGAATTAGAGCTTTGGTCATCATCCAAGATCCAAATTAAGTTCCTAGTTCTTTCTTTACCTAAAGCAACTCATATAGAAAGCAAATGGTAAAGTTCATGAAATTTGCAAATTATGAACTAGGAGTTACCACTCTTTGTTGACAAGGTCTTGGTTGATCAATAGGATGGATCTTGTGCACTTTATAAGCTCAAGTGAGGAGAAATAATAATGAAAGTTCACTTTTCAATTCTTTTCTTCTCCAACTCATTCAGTTTTAGTTCCACTAAAGGATTGGGGCATTCGATACTAAGTCAAGAGAACTTGGTTTACAAAGACCAAGACCTCCTAGAGTAATTGTGAATTACCCAATGTGAATCCAAAAGGAACCATCCATCCTTCCAATGTGTGAGACTGCACAACATGAACTTGAGAGAAATCTTTTGTCCCACAAGATATCACAGTAAACTCCCCCTCAATTTGTGCATACAAGAGTACACAAAGCACACTCATGCATATCAAAGATCCTGGGCCAAGGGAGAAGTTTACACTACATTCCAATTGATTTCAAACTCCTTCAAGCTTGCTTTCAATCCAATTAGTTTCAGCTAGTTCTTAGTTGCTTCAATATGATGTCAAGTGATTCCAGCTAATTGTAACTCATTTCCTCTGCTTGTATCTGCTAAATTCAATCAATTACAACTAGTTTCAATTGATTGCAGCTGCTGAATCTGAAAGCATGTCACTGATTTCTTCTAGTTCCAACTAGCTGACACTTCTTGTTGTTGCTTGCAATTTGGTTCCAACCCCTTTGGATGCTTGTATGTGTCCTTCTCTCTCTCATTTGAACTCCTTTGGACCAAACTGATGCTTCTCATCTTCACTGATTCTTCATGACCAACTCGAGAGCCAAATGAAACTTGTTGTTGCAATGCAATTCAACTTCATGCAGTAATTTTCAGATTCTGTCTTCCTTGAAGAAAAAATCATATCTCTCAAACTACTGATCCAATATGCATGGAATTTGGTAGAAATGTTCATCTATGAGTCCTCTAACGGCTATCAAAATTTCAGCCCATTTGGACTCCATTTGATCAGTCAAATCTATTTTCTACCAAAACTGCTTAAGTCTGAAACTGCGGTGCTGAGGCTGACAGAATTCAACTGAAACTGATTTTCTTCAAAACCAAACTGCATCCCAACTGTACAGAAACAAGTACTAGATGTATATAGCATGCTCACAAAGTTTCAGGTCATTTCATTAGCGTTTGAACATCCAAATCCATGCTTGAAGACTACAAACCCAGAATTTCAGATTTCTAGACAGATTTGATGTTTTTCACAATCCTTCCCTTCTTGTCCAATAATGAGGTGGTTTTGGCTAAGAACACTCACAAGATGTCATTACCATTCAGTCCTCTTGTCAATGATTGAAGTCTTGTGAATTCTTCCAATATAGCTCATCCATTTCAACCTCAAACTTGATTTGTCAATTCACCTCAAATTTTGATCTCTTTAGCTTCTAGTGACCTCATCTTACTTTAGGTGAAGAGTAACCTTTAGGCTTGTGATTTATCCAATTATACAAGCACCACCTCTTCTTATTGATTTCCTATGAATAAGCTCAAACACAAGAGGGCATTAGTAACACAAGCACTAGTTTCTCATTTAGTAACCCTTTATGTGTGGAAGGCAAGTGGGCTACCAAAATAGAGAAACCTCATAACATGGACTAAATCTCCCTTAATGCCTCATGCACATTCTTTTGAGTGGAATGGAAATGTGAATGTGCATGGTTGGTCACTTAAGTCCAAGGGGCAGATTTAAGCCATATTATGGTGAGTGGCTAACATAAATGAAGCAATTCCAAAAAGCTAGAGAGAACACATCACATAGTTTTTGGATTGATGACATTGATATAATAGCACACTCCATTTGAGAAACATACTCTCACCCTTATTTGTAGTTGATGACAACCTAAATAGAGCTTACAAAAGGATGTATAAAGGTGCTGAGATTTATGAGTCATGGATGTAGAAGACTCCCCCTAAATATGTGAATAGAAATTTGAATTTCCAAATTAACATAAGAAGTCAATTTTCACATACTAGTGAGATTGGGGCCTCCCCTTACATCCATGTCTGCTGTGGGGTGCAAGAAACATAGTGTCATAGTATAAAACATGATGTAAAAGACAGTTCATGCACAACAAGGTCTGACTGCTGTTGCACTGGTCGGCACTGCCGACCAGATGGTCGGCACTGCCGACCAAGCTTCAACAGCCAGATCATAGTGAAACTTACACAGCAGTTAACATGCATAAAAATGAACATCTTGCACAGATATGACAAGCTGGATCAATATTAAACACACATGTCCATATCCGAGTGCGAAATAAGCCTAATAGGTAGCCAAGAGATACTCACAACCATTTGAGCATGTAGATGGCCATAAGATGTGAATAAGAATTTGCCAATCTACCATATGACAAGAGTCCATCAAGTAGAGAGTTCTTGAGATTTGAGTGATGAATGTCTCTACTTGAGCTTGATTCTTTACTCTTGTCTTTCTTGACATTCTTGGTTTGAAATCCACAAAGGAAACATAAGCCATGTATCTTGCTTAGAGTGAATGATCAATTTAATTCCAAACATTGCTTTTCTTTCGAAACCAACAACCAATAAATATCCTCAAGTGCTTTATTTCCCTAAGTGGCTACACAAGACACAAAGAGATAAGATTTGAAATAAATTGCACTTGAGATTTAGAAGTTACCACCCTTCTGGAAATATAATGGATGATGTGGTCTCTTCATCTTCACTTTGCTCATATGAAGGTTGTAGGTTTTGTCCATGTATTAAAGTGGAATGAGTTGCTGCAGTAGGAGGGGCAGCACTACCACCCTACTGATTTGCAGCAGGGGTGCCCCAACACCTCTACATCGAGTACGTCAGCGGAAATTGTTGTAGCAGCAACTTGAGTAACCTTCAATTAAGTGGCTTGGATTTCTAGTGGTATAATATCAACAATAGCCAATTACTTCATTGCCTCATAAGGTATATCCTCATTACCTACAACATGAACAAGATCTTGCTCTACTAGAGAGCCATTAAAAACATCATATGGCAAATGATTCATTTAAACTTGAAATGCTTTAGCCACTCCTAATAATTCACAAACAACACATATTTATGAACTACTAGAGACTACACAAGTCAAGTGGCTAGCCTACAAGGGTTAGGTACTTGTTACATAGGTGAATATGAAGTTTTAAATATTTCCATCAAATCATCTTCGGGTCAACATATAAGAAAAGACAATATGAATTGGTTGATAGCTTGAGTGAATAATTTTCAATCAACTTGCTCAAGCACCCCCAAAGCCTCATATCACCTTCAAGTACCTACAACACTCATCAAGCACAATTTGGTACCCAAACTACGTTGGGTCCAATAAGGTTAGTCACAAGAGACTTAGGCACCCAAATGGCCTTTGTGCTAGCAAGCGGTGAACCAATCACCTTTCTAGCACAAGTGTCACTTTTGGGCCTACTAAGCAATTTTGAATCAATTGACGAGTTAGGCTTAAGAGTGTTACCCATGGGACAATCCATGCTTAGATGTCCCTTCCCCTTGCAAGTGTAGCATAGGCGTGTCTTGTTCTTCTTAGCCTTCTTTTCTTGCAATTTGCTTGCTACCTTGCTAATAAGCCTCTTTCTTGATGACCCCAAACCTTTATCTTCCATGTAGGGGCATGATGCAATTTCATGACCCTTCTCATTGCACTCATAGCACTTCCTCTTGCTTTTTCTTGTCTTCTTGTTTGGAAGTGTGGCTTGGTCATCAACCTTGTTGGAACACATAGAGGCATTGTGCCCCATGTTGGAGCACTTGCCATGAGCCATCTTTTTCTTCTCTTGAATTTTGCTCATGACCTTCGCTTCTTTCTTCAAGGAGCAATCCCTTACATGGTGACCCTCTTTCTTGCACTTGAAGCAAGTGATGAGAGTTATCTTTTGTTGATGTTGCACCTTGTTTTGAGTCACCCACATTGATTCATTTGACTTCTGTGGAACCTGCTTTTGCTTGGGCACCATCTTCTTGGGCTTGTTCTGACCAGGGGCATGGTTGGTGGCCTTCCCTTTCTTGCGGGGGTCGGCACTGCCGACCAACCCATCAGCACTGCCGACCAAGTGTGGTAGTGATGATTTGGTTGGTTGCTGCGCTGACATCTGTGCAGGCTGATCTATACCAACCTTGCCCTTGATCATGGACTGAGCACACTCAGAGCTATTTTCCACCTTCTTGCCACTGTTTTGAGTCTTGCCATCCATGCACTCTTTTGCTATGATCTCATTGAGCCTAGCAATCTCTTTTCTCATAGCCTCCATATTAGCAAGGTTAGTGGCATAAATATTCAAATCAATATTAAAGCATTTTCCACAACCTTGACTAATGGAGGGAGTAGATTCATTCATTGCCTTAGAGGGATGTGAGTTGCTATCCCAAAGAATGTTATATTGCAACTCAAGCTCCTTGTACTTTTCATCCAAGCTACAATACTTTTGCTTGAGTGCAACATTCTCATTCTTTGTAATAGCATGGCTTTCTTGCTCTTTGGCCAAAGCCTTGCGCAAGGCAGCTGTGACACCCCAATTTTAAGAACAAAATTGGAGCACAATATATGTATGCCAGGATCAATTTTCATACATATATCCACATCATAGTAAATATCAAAACAATGCTTTATTAATAATAACGAACTTTGTTACATAAATGACCCTCGGGTCTGAAATAAAAAGTACAGACTCTCATGATAACGAACTCTAATGAAGACTCTGATGTAGATGCGGAAATCTGGACTCCATCTCCACAGGAAGGTCGACCGGGGGTAGCGCCATCCTAGTACAGGTCGTCAGGGTCGTAGCCTCCGTCTTCTGGATACTCCTGCTTCTCGTACGCGTAGTCTCCAGCGTCTGGGTGGGGTAGCAGGGGGGACAAAGAGGAAGGGTGAGTACATCGAAATGTACTCCGCAAGTGTGGGAAATATATGCTTATGAGGCTTATAACAAAGGTAGGCTGACTTTGTTTGACTCAAGCGCCTGAAGCGACACATCCTATTAATCCTATTAATCCTATGCACCTATTTACTAAGTTATAGACAGACTCTGTAGAAAAGTAACAACACTCGGAGTCGCACCGAGCAACCACACTCGGAGTCACACCGAGCAACCAACACCTGAAGTCCATCAGATGACCCGAACCCAAAACCAACCAGTAACCAACTAATCTCAAAGAAGTCCAAGCCGCTCGTGACCGTGAGCATGGCTGATATATCAGTTTTACACTCTACAGAGGTTGCACATCGTTACCCATGAGTCGTGCAGATCCCGTCACGCTAAACACTGCCGAGGTGTATAGCAGGTTGCACTGCAAGGCCTTTACAAAGCCCCCTCCAAGTCCGTTCCACACGTACCTCTAAGGTTTCACCCCGTACAAAGGTCTACGACCCCCAGGGCCCCCTCGTGAGCCACTAAAACAAACCCCGTGTGGACCCTCAACTTAGAGGTTACTAATTAATTAGCCAGGTCCAGCCCATCCAGATCTCATGGCTGCGCTGTTAAGCCGGGTTACAGGCTTCGAGAACCGGGTCCTAGGGATCCAGGCAGGATATGTCTAGCATGAGCCCCGAACCAAAAACCAAAAGCAGCTGCCGAGTCCCACGGCACAAAACCACCAATACGGGTCCATCCTGCCGGATTTACCTAATAACCATGTTACTACAAAATTACCATGTCCACATTCGTTTCATAATTCATTAATCAAGATTATAAACATTTTAACTCCCATCCCAACCATGACTGCAGGGCTAAGCAAGACACCTACCCGAACATCCCAAAACAGGCGACAAGGATAATATGTACAAATTCTAGTAAACCATAACATGGGATTCAAATTAATGACAAGCATGCATCTACAAGATCTAACTACTCTAGTACCAAAAGTAAAATAAAGTAGGTGCAAGATGTTCAAGGACACTTGCCTGCGGGCTGGGTCGAATCAACTGGACCACAAGGAGAATCTGGAGCGTCCTCGAACTCCGCACTCTCTGGCCCAATCAACATACATGGCACATACAAAGCGAAATGAATAACAGTACAACAAATAGTATGAAAACAGTAAACTAATAGATCTACTGCGTAGAGAACGAAATTATGAATCTAACGCAAGTTGAATGGGTCGAATCGGAGTTAAAACGTAAAAGTTATAAATGTTTGAAGTTGAGTGGCAAAACTGTAATTAGATTGAACTCATTTTGTGGATTTAAATAAAAGAAAACTGAATTAAAAGGCAACAGGATCGGGCCTCATTTACCGAGAAGTACAGGGGCTAGGATGCAAGGTTTCCGTGACTCAGTGAATAGTGCCGGCTGGACGGTGGGTTGATTTCCGGAAAAGACAGGGGCTCTTTAACAAAAACGCATCGGCGAAGGGGTATCGGCTATTCTCGGTCGTCGATCTGGCGATGGCCGGCTGAGATTAGATCAGGGGCGGTCGGCTGTGGGTGGACCGCGCCTCATTTCCAGGAAAACGCAGGGTCCAAAGCGAATAAATCCGCAGACTCAGCGCACAGTAGGGATGGACGGCGGGTTTGTTTTGGTGAAACTCAGGGGTTCTTTAGCAAAGTGGGCGCTGACGCGGGGCGGTGGCTGACGCGGCGCTGGCGTGGCACCACGTGTCGAGCAACCGTTGGCGCGGTGCGTCGCGGTGGCGGTGGACCGGTTGACGTGGCGGTGTGAGTCGGGTGCACCCGGTCATAGACCCGGCTCATACCCCTTCGTCCGTGCGATCTAATCACGGTCGTTCGTAGGGGATCCAAGGGCTAGGAAAGAGTTGGGGAGAGTGAGGGCGGCGCTGTGTGCGGCGGCGGGGTACAGGAGACGGCGGCGCCATGCCTGCGCTCGCGGCACCGCTCGGACTAAGCCCTAGGAACCGGTAGCGACCTAGGGAGACTATGGGGAGGGGAGCGGAGGAGATGGCGAGCTCACCGAGGGGACTTGCGCGGTCGGAGGAGGCCCGGGTACGTGGGTTTTACGATGAGGGCGGTCGTGGTGGTTCCGAGCTCCGGCGTGGTCCGCTGACGGCGCTCCCGGGCGCCGAGTCCACCGGAGATGACCCTGTGGGCGCGGTGCGTCCTTGCAAGACCGAGGGAGGGTCCGGTGTGGTGGTTCACAGCGTCGTCGAGGTGCCCGTGAGCTCCAGTGAGGGAGGCAATGGCGATGGCGGCTGTGTGCTTCGTGAGGGAGAAAGGAGGGTTGAGGCACGGGCAAGGCTTCTTGTAGGCGGAGGTATGGGTGGTGGTGCGATCTTCTAGCGGATCGGATCGGGGACGCGGGATTGAGTGCGAGCGCGAAGGGCGGAGGGATTCGGTGTGGGGATGGGCGAGTCCGCGCGGCGACGGGGAAGGGATAGACCCGACAAGCGGGGTCCACCCATCAGCGATGCGGGAAGGGGGCGCTCGATTGCTTGCGCGTGGGCCGCTGGGACGACGGGCCGGAGCGGGGAGACAGCCTGGGGAGAGTTGGGCCGGCTTGCTGGCACTGCGCGCGCGGAGGGGAGAGCAAGAGCGGCTCGGGCCGGGAATGAGGCAGGCCGGAGGGAGGGGGCCGGGGCGTGTGCGGTGGGGGAGAGGGGAGAGCCGGGTTGGGCTTGGCCCATGGCGAGAGAGGGGAGGGGTAGAGGCCCAAACCAAATCCTTTCCCTTTTCTTTTTAGTTTATTTTCAAAACTCTTTTGCAAATTCATTTCAAATCCAAATTCAAATCAGTTTGAAATCAAATAAGTTTTGCAGAGTTTTGGAAATAAAACTTGGGATTTGATTTTATAAAGTTTTTCATAAATATTTTATTGTTTTCTAAATAGAATAAATTCGACTCGCCCTATACGGGTTTAATAAATTTATTTTCCACTCAATAAAAATATGCAATGGCATGAATGCAACATGAAAATGATAAATAAATTTTATTTTCCTCCTCTAATAAACGAGCCAACCTATTTAATTTCTAATTCCTTTTATTAAATTGGGGAAAAAAATTAAATCAGGGTGTTACAAACCTACTCCCCTTAGAAGAATCTCGTCCTCGAGATTAGGAAGAGTCGGCGAAGAGATGAGGAAAATCTGCCCGAAGATCATCTTCCTTCTCCCATGTGGCTTCTTCTTCGGAATAATGCTTCCATTGCACCTTGCAGATTTTGATCCTCTTGTTGCGAGTACCTCGTTCCATCGTGTCCAGAATCTTGATCGGCTCAGAGAATGTCAGATCATCCCTCAGATCAAGTTCCTCAAGTGGCAACTGCTCCTCTGGAACTCGGAGGCATCTCTTCAGCTGGGATACATGGAACACATCATGAATACCTGCCAGACGTGCAGGCAACTCCAGCTGATAAGCAACTGCACCTTTCTTATCAATCACCTTGAAAGGGCCAATGAATCTCGGAGATAGCTTCCCTTTGACATTAAACCTCCGAAGACCCCTGAAGGGTGACACCTTCAGATAGACATAGTCCCCAATCTGAAACTCCAGCTCACGTCGTCTGACATCTGCATAACTCTTCTGTCTAGACTGAGCTGTCTTCAGGTTGCTTCTGATCTGCCTGACCTGTTCTTCAGCTTCTTCTAAAGATTCAGGGCCGAAGACTTTCCTTTCTCCAACCTGATTCCAGAATAGAGGAGTTCTGCACTTCCTGCCATACAGTGCCTCGAAAGGTGACATCTTCAGACTGGCCTGATAGCTGTTGTTATATGAGAACTCTGCATATGGCAGACTCACATCCCAACTCTGGCTGTTCTGAAGCGCACTGGCTCTCAACATATCCTCCAGAATCTGATTCACCCTTTCTGTCTGACCATCAGTCTGAGGGTGATAAGCTGAACTGAAACTGAGGCGAGTGTCCATAGACTCATGCAACCGCTTCCAGAACCTGGATGTGAACTGGGTACCTCTGTCAGATACTATGATCTTAGGCACTCCATGAAGACACACAATGCGGGACATGTACAACTCTGCAAGTCTATCTCCCTTATATGTTTCCTTGACAGGAATGAAGTGAGCCACCTTGGTCAAACGATCAACTATGACCCAGATAGAATCATATCCCGACTGGGTCCTGGGCAAACCAGTGATGAAATCCATGCTGATCTCTTCCCATTTCCACTCGGGAATCTGCAGGGGCTGTAACAAACCAGCAGGTCTCTGATGTTGGGCCTTAACCCTCTGACATGTGTCACACAAAGCCACATACTCTGCTACTTCCCTCTTCATCCCATACCACCAGTAGTACTGCTTCAGATCCTGGTACATCTTGGTACTGCCTGGGTGAAGAGAGTAGGCTGAATCATGAGCTTCTCTCAAGATCAACTCCTTGATAGCCTTCACATCTGGAACACAGATCCTGCCTCTGAACCATAAGACACCCTGATCATCCTCTGCGAAACCCGGGGCTTTGCCCTCCTTGATCGACTGTCTGATCTCCAGAAGATACTCATCAGTGAGTTGCCCTGCCCGGATATCGTGCTCAAGTGTCGAATCAACCTCCATTGCTACTGCATCAGTGTGGCCAAGAATACCCAAGTTGAGCTTCACAAACTCTTCATGCAACTCGGGCTGCTGCTCCTTGATCTCAAGCACATTGCAGTAGACCTTCCTGCTCAAGGCATCTGCAACAACATTCGCCTTGCCTGGATGATAGTTGATACTCAGATCATAGTCTTTGATCAACTCGAGCCATCTCCGTTGGCGAAGATTCAGATCTGGCTGGGTGAAAATGTACTTCAAGCTCTTATGATCAGTGTATATCTCTGTCTTCTTGCCCATCAGATAGTGCCTCCAGATCTTCAGAGCATGAACAACAGCTGCCAACTCTAGATCATGAGTAGGGTAATTCAGCTCATGCTTCCTGAGCTGTCTCGAGGCATAAGCAATCACACGACCTTCCTGCATAAGCACACATCCTAGACCCTGTCGCGAAGCATCACAATACACCGTGAAGTTCTTCTGGACATCTGGCATGACAAGAATAGGAGCAGAGGTCAATCTCGCTTTCAGCTCCTCGAAACCAGTCTGGCATTCAGGGGACCATACAAACTTGGCACCCTTCTCAGTCAGTCTCGTCATCGGCTTCACGATCTTGGAGAATCCCTCAATGAATCTGCGATAGTATCCAGCCATACCGAGGAAACTCCGAATCTCAGTAACGCTCTCAGGCACCTTCCAGTCCAATATATCCTGGACCTTGCCTGGATCAACAGATACTCCACCTTCTGAGATGATATGCCCCAAGTAAGCAACCTTCTTCAACCAGAACTCGCATTTGCTCAGCTTTGCATACAACCGATGCTCTCTGAGCTTCTGCAACACTAACCTCAGATGCTTCTCATGTTCTTCTTCATTCTTCGAGAATATCAGGATATCATCAAGGAACACTACGACGAACAGATCTAAAAACTCCATGAAGACCTTGTTCATCAGATACATGAAGAAAGCTGGGGCATTAGTCAAGCCGAAGGACATCACTGTGTACTCATACAGCCCATATCGAGTCACGAATGCCGTCTTCGGGATATCAGCTTCACGAATCTTCAGCTGATTATAACCTGTTTGCAGGTCAATCTTCGAGAACACATGAGCACCCTTCAACTGATCAAACAGATCATCAATGCGAGGAATCGGGTACTTGTTCTTGATGGTAGCTTCATTCAATGCGCGGTAATCAACGCACATCCGCAGGCCTCCATCCTTCTTTGGAACAAAGATCACAGGGGCTCCCCACGGGGATGTACTAGGACGAATATGCCCCTTCTCTAACTGCTCTTGGATCTGCTTCTTCAGCTCGGCTAGCTTTTCGGCATCCATTCTATATGGTCGCCTGTATATAGGTGCAGTGCCAGGAACTAAATCAATAGAGAACTCAATCTCACGATCAGGTGGCATACCTGGCACTTTCTGGAAGACATCTGGGAACTCCTTGACAACTCGGATTTCAGGTACCACGACAGCCTCATATGCTCTGGCTTCTTCTATCATCTTCGTCGGTGCCTGATACACAATCTCCGTGCCATCTGGATGCTTCACTGTGATGATCCTCTGAGCACAATCAATAACCCCTCGATACTTGCTCAGCCAGTTCATTCCCAGAATGACATCTATCCCCTCGGAATCCAGAACGATAAGATCAGAAGGAAACTCTACCCCCCTTATGTTTATACTCAGCTCCCGACACATCTGTCTGGAAACCATCTCTCCTCCAGGAGATGTAACTATCAAGCCTCTAAGCATAGGCGAAACTGACAGACTACATGCTAATGCGAACCTTGCGGTTATGAAAGAGTGTGATGCACCAGAATCAAAGAGTACTGTAGCTGGATGGGAATTAACAGTGAACATACCCAATACCACATCTGGAGCCGTCTGAGCTGACTCTGCCGCGACATGGTTCACACGGCCACGTGCGAACGCCTGGGGTTGTCCTGCGGGACGGGACTGCGGTGGAGCTGGCTGCCTCAACGGACACTTGTTGGCGAAGTGTCCCATCTGGTTGCACTTGTAGCACGGGCCAACCTGCCCTGCCCCCTATGCTGAACGGGGCTGCTGCGGAGCTGGAAGACCCTGGCGAGGTGCCTGAGCCTGGCGAGGCGGCTGCTGCTGCTGCTGCTGAGGTGGAGCCTGGTACTGTGGAGCTGGGTGCCTGTACTGAGGAGCGGGCTGCCGGGACTGGGGCGGGCGGTACTGCTGCTGCTGGGGAATCTGCCTGGAAGCTGAGGCAGGTGGAGCGTAGCGGGGACGAGCAGAGCTGCCGGAGGACTGTCCCTGGAACGTCATCTTCCTCTTGCGATCTGCATCGAGGTCCTTCCGTTCCTTCTCCACTGCGAAGGCACGGTCAACCAGCTTCTGAAATGAGGAATACTCATTTGAAGCTAGGGCATAACGGAGTCCTGGGTTAAGCCCATGCCTGAAGCAGATAACAATTTCATTATTTATCAGGTAGCAAAAGGAATGAACAAGGGTATATGAAGAATGTATTTAATATGAAAGGATGACAGAGATCTTGCCTGAAGCATTCCTGTTTCTTGTCATCTGTGTCCACGTCATCTGGGGCGTAACGGGACAGCTGGCTGAACTGTGTGAGATACTCACGCACGGTCATCGCGCCCTGCCTGAGATCCTGAAACTCACGGCGCTTCACCCTGATCTCGCCGAAGGGGACGTACTGGTCGCGGAATGCCCTACGGAACTCCTCCCAGGTGATCGAGTCGGCGTCCGCATGAGCTGCGGTGTAGGCAGTCCACCAGTTCTTCGCTGGGCCCTGAAGCTGGTGCGCGGCGTAGAGGGCCTTATCAAGGTCCCCGACATGGGCAAGCTGCAACTTGCCTGTAATCGTCTCGAGCCAATCATCTGCATCCATTGGCTCTATGGCGTGGTGGAACACTGGAGGGCGCGTCGTCATGAAGCTCCTGAGAGTGTCATCTGGTCGGGGTGGCTGTGCAGCTCCTGCACCCTGAGCACCCTGAGCAGCCTGCGCCATCTGTTGCATGTGCTGCATCATCTGGGCCATGTTCTGCATCATCTGGTTCTGCACCTGGGCCATCTGGAGCGGGTCGTACGGAGGCGGAGGTGGAGGTGGATGAGGATGAGGCGGCTGGTTGCCACCTGCCCCGCTCCCGCCAGCGTTACCGGCGTTACCCGCGCTGCTCCTAGTGTCAACCATCTGTTACATTTTCCAGGAGTAAGAGTGAGATATGATAAGTAGATATATAACAACCCTGATTTGGTTAGTTAATTCGATTAGTAAAATATTTTAAACAAATGATGTCGCCGCAACCTGACGGTCGCAACACACCAACAATCATTACAAAGAACCAAAACATTACATATGCACAAGTACATGTCATTCAACGACCTACGAGATCACATAATTATGGCGGGCTTCTTACGAGTTTGGAGGACCTACTTTTAAACAAAATTTGAATTTTCAGCAGAGACAGGCTACAGAAGTGGAAAAAGGGGTCAGATTTTGTAAAAATAGTTTTGTAAATTCGACGACTGACTAGGGTAGCGTCCTACGGTCAACACGGCTTTGATACCACTCTGTGACACCCCAATTTTAAGAACAAAATTGGAGCACAATATATGTATGCCAGGATCAATTTTCATACATATATCCACATCATAGTAAATATCAAAACAATGCTTTATTAATAATAACGAACTTTGTTACATAAATGACCCTCGGGTCTGAAATAAAAAGTACAGACTCTCATGATAACGAACTCTAATGAAGACTCTGATGTAGATGCGGAAATCTGGACTCCATCTCCACAGGAAGGTCGACCGGGGGTAGCGCCATCCTAGTACAGGTCGTCAGGGTCGTAGCCTCCGTCTTCTGGATACTCCTGCTTCTCGTACGCGTAGTCTCCAGCGTCTGGGTGGGGTAGCAGGGGGGACAAAGAGGAAGGGTGAGTACATCGAAATGTACTCCGCAAGTGTGGGAAATATATGCTTATGAGGCTTATAACAAAGGTAGGCTGACTTTGTTTGACTCAAGCGCCTGAAGCGACACATCCTATTAATCCTATTAATCCTATGCACCTATTTACTAAGTTATAGACAGACTCTGTAGAAAAGTAACAACACTCGGAGTCGCACCGAGCAACCACACTCGGAGTCACACCGAGCAACCAACACCTGAAGTCCATCAGATGACCCGAACCCAAAACCAACCAGTAACCAACTAATCTCAAAGAAGTCCAAGCCGCTCGTGACCGTGAGCACGGCTGATATATCAGTTTTACACTCTGCAGAGGTTGCACATCGTTACCCATGAGTCGTGCAGATCCCGTCACGCTAAACACTGCCGAGGTGTATAGCAGGTTGCACTGCAAGGCCTTTACAAAGCCCCCTCCAAGTCCGTTCCACACGTACCTCTAAGGTTTCACCCCGTACAAAGGTCTACGACCCCCAGGGCCCCCTCGTGAGCCACTAAAACAAACCCCGTGTGGACCCTCAACTTAGAGGTTACTAATTAATTAGCCAGGTCCAGCCCATCCAGATCTCATGGCTGCGCTGTTAAGCCGGGTTACAGGCTTCGAGAACCGGGTCCTAGGGATCCAGGCAGGATATGTCTAGCACGAGCCCCGAACCAAAAACCAAAAGCAGCTGCCGAGTCCCACGGCACAAAACCACCAATACGGGTCCATCCTGCCGGATTTACCTAATAACCATGTTACTACAAAATTACCATGTCCACATTCGTTTCATAATTCATTAATCAAGATTATAAACATTTTAACTCCCATCCCAACCATGACTGCAGGGCTAAGCAAGACACCTACCCGAACATCCCAAAACAGGCGACAAGGATAATATGTACAAATTCTAGTAAACCATAACATGGGATTCAAATTAATGACAAGCATGCATCTACAAGATCTAACTACTCTAGTACCAAAAGTAAAATAAAGTAGGTGCAAGATGTTCAAGGACACTTGCCTGCGGGCTGGGTCGAATCAACTGGACCACAAGGAGAATCTGGAGCGTCCTCGAACTCCGCACTCTCTGGCCCAATCAACATACATGGCACATACAAAGCGAAATGAATAACAGTACAACAAACAGTATGAAAACAGTAAACTAATAGATCTACTGCGTAGAGAACGAAATTATGAATCTAACGCAAGTTGAATGGGTCGAATCGGAGTTAAAACGTAAAAGTTATAAACGTTTGAAGTTGAGTGGCAAAACTGTAATTAGATTGAACTCATTTTGTGGATTTAAATAAAAGAAAACTGAATTAAAAGGCAACAGGATCGGGCCTCATTTACCGAGAAGTACAGGGGCTAGGATGCAAGGTTTCCGTGACTCAGTGAATAGTGCCGGCTGGACGGTGGGTTGATTTCCGGAAAAGACAGGGGCTCTTTAACAAAAACGCATCGGCGAAGGGGTATCGGCTATTCTCGGTCGTCGATCTGGCGATGGCCGGCTGAGATTAGATCAGGGGCGGTCGGCTGTGGGTGGACCGCGCCTCATTTCCAGGAAAACGCAGGGTCCAAAGCGAATAAATCCGCAGACTCAGCGCACAGTAGGGATGGACGGCGGGTTTGTTTTGGTGAAACTCAGGGGTTCTTTAGCAAAGTGGGCGCTGACGCGGGGCGGTGGCTGACGCGGCGCTGGCGTGGCACCACGTGTCGAGCAACCGTTGGCGCGGTGCGTCGCGGTGGCGGTGGACCGGTTGACGTGGCGGTGTGAGTCGGGTGCACCCGGTCATAGACCCGACTCATACCCCTTCGTCCGTGCGATCTAATCACGGTCGTTCGTAGGGGATCCAAGGGCTAGGAAAGAGTTGGGGAGAGTGAGGGCGGCGCTGTGTGCGGCGGCGGGGTACAGGAGACGGCGGCGCCATGCCTGCGCTCGCGGCACCGCTCGGACTAAGCCCTAGGAACCGGTAGCGACCTAGGGAGACTATGGGGAGGGGAGCGGAGGAGATGGCGAACTCACCGAGGGGACTTGCGCGGTCGGAGGAGGCCCGGGTACGTGGGTTTTACGATGAGGGCGGTCGTGGTGGTTCCGAGCTCCGGCGTGGTCCGCTGACGGCGCTCCCGGGCGCCGAGTCCACCGGAGATGACCCTGTGGGCGCGGTGCGTCCTTGCAAGACCGAGGGAGGGTCCGGTGTGGTGGTTCACAGCGTCGTCGAGGTGCCTGTGAGCTCCAGTGAGGGAGGCAATGGCGATGGCGGCTGTGTGCTTCGTGAGGGAGAAAGGAGGGTTGAGGCACGGGCAAGGCTTCTTGTAGGCGGAGGTATGGGTGGTGGTGCGATCTTCTAGCGGATCGGATCGGGGACGCGGGATTGAGTGCGAGCGCGAAGGGCGGAGGGATTCGGTGTGGGGATGGGCGAGTCCGCGCGGCGACGGGGAAGGGATAGACCCGACAAGCGGGGTCCACCCGTCAGCGATGCGGGAAGGGGGCGCTCGATTGCTTGCGCGTGGGCCGCTGGGACGACGGGCCGGAGCGGGGAGACGGCCTGGGGAGAGTTGGGCCGGCTTGCTGGCACTGCGCGCGCGGAGGGGACAGCAAGAGCGGCTCGGGCCGGGAATGAGGCAGGCCGGAGGGAGGGGGCCGGGGCGTGTGCGGTGGGGGAGAGGGGAGAGCCGGGTTGGGCTTGGCCCATGGCGAGAGAGGGGAGGGGTAGAGGCCCAAACCAAATCCTTTCCCTTTTCTTTTTAGTTTATTTTCAAAACTCTTTTGCAAATTCATTTCAAATCCAAATTCAAATCAGTTTGAAATCAAATAAGTTTTGCAGAGTTTTGGAAATAAAACTTGGGATTTGATTTTATAAAGTTTTTCATAAATATTTTATTGTTTTCTAAATAGAATAAATTCGACTCGCCCTATACGGGTTTAATAAATTTATTTTCCACTCAATAAAAATATGCAATGGCATGAATGCAACATGAAAATGATAAATAAATTTTATTTTCCTCCTCTAATAAACGAGCCAACCTATTTAATTTCTAATTCCTTTTATTAAATTGGGGAAAAAATTAAATCAGGGTGTTACAGCAGCCACCTCACTTCTCTCTGTTGCAAGAGCTTCCTTGCTAGCTATGTAGATGTTCTCTTGTGCAATGAGATCATCATCTCTAGTGGCTAGCTCGGCTTGAACGCTCTCTAATTCCTCCAATAGCTTAGTGATATAGACTTTGGTCATTTTATCCAAGTTCTTAGTTATATTGTCTATCTCTTCATCACTAGATTCATCATCACTAGAGCTATCACTAAGATCACTACTAGAGATGTCTTCTAGAGTTGGAGGAGGTTTGGCTTTTGTTTTTACCTTCTTACCCTTTGTCATAAGACATATATGAGAAGTGGCATGAATAGTTGAGCACTCCGGTGAAGTAGATTCATCATTTGGCCTCCACCGATCACAAGCTTCTTCTTCCTTCAAAATGTTAGTCTTGCAAGAACTATAGGAAGTAGAAGCACCACATGTATAATCCTTGTTCTCACCAACCATTTCATTACCTTCCACATATGTTGGTGAGAGAGTGGTTGTGGCATGTTCAGCTAGACCTTTTGGGAGAATCACTTGAGGCTCATCATTTGTCGGTGAAGTTGAGCACTCCTCAAGTGATTCCTCCAGTGCGGGCATCTTCTCATCACATTTGGACTTGTCATATCTTTCTTTGAGCGTGGCCCAAATGATATGAGCATCACCAAGTGGTTCACCATCTCCAAATATGACGGCATCAAAAACATCTTCACTCAAAGCACTAAATAAGACATTAGAGGCTTGAGCATTGTGTTGTAAGCATTTCACTTCCTCTTTAGATAGATAGGTCAAATCATCACTAGGAGGTGAAATGCTCACATCAACAATCCGCTCGATATGAGGACCCATGGTCCTAAAAACAGTAAGCACACTAGCGGACCAAGATGCATAATTTGAGCCATCTAAAAGTAAAAGTTCTAGAGACACTTCCTCACTTGTCGACATCGTCTCTCAAGGCGGTTAAGCCCGAATTTGAGAGCTCAGGCTTTGATACCAATTGAAAGGACCTTGATGTCACCAAGGAGGCCTAGAGGGGGGGTGAATAGGCCTGTCAAAACTCAAAACTCAATTTAATCAGTAGACAGATCAGCACTGTCGATCCTGAGATCAGCACTGCCGATCTGGGAAAAAATGAAACTGAGTTTCGTGGGTATGAGAAGAAATGTTGCACAGGCAGAGGATAAGCTTCCTGCAGGGTTAGACAGTTCACAGATATGCCAGAAATCGAAAGCACAAGTATAAAGCACTAGATCAAACCCTAACCCTAGAAATCACTTCAAGAATGGAATGTAAACCAAAGCACAAGGTGACACAAGGATTTATCCCATGGTTCAGCTCGCCACAAAGGCTTGCCTAAGTCCACGTTGTTGAGGTATGCCACAAAGGCTCAAGCTCACCACTTAGGTTTGCCCTTTCCTCGTTCTCAAGTCAAGAGAGTGAACTCTTGAGGTGAGGGGTGATTTCTTACCTGCAAGAAGGTGGTTACAAACCTCCCAAGGCTGCCACAAACGTTGGCAAGCTCAAGGGCAACGCCTAGCCGGCTAGGAGCAAGCTCCAAGAGTAATAAACCCTAGAACCTCCGGCCAAACGTGAACCAATGCTCTTGGGACTTTGGGAATCAATGGATCTGCTCTTTAATCGAGTTTTGCTGCCCTCTCTTTCAAGTTTTAGTGGTTGGAATGGGAGATCCACTTGAAAGCTTTGGGAGCAACAATGGAGGAGTGAGAGAGAGAGAGGGGGGCTCTTCAAACGGTCAGATCCCGAGCTGGAAGAAGCACTGGTGTAACTGAACCGTTATGGGCTTTCTGAAAAGGTATATATATAGTCTGGGCCCAACGGTTCGATTATGATCGGCACTGCCGACCATAAGGTTCGGCACTGCCGACCTCCCCAAAAGGATCTGATCCATATGAAACCTATGGGGTTAGAAAGGTGGCTGGATGTGTATCTATCTAGCAAAGATTGAGCATTGGTAACACAATTTGACTGTGGGTGCTAGAATCCCTCTTAATAGTACGGCATACCTATACTCAAGAATAAGAGAATATAAACAATTAACCACTTGAGTCTTCAGTATCTTCATATGCCATTTCTTCTCAATGTCACTTCATAGGGGTTGCAACTAATTGCAACTATCTCATCTCTTCGAGCAAACATCCCTTGAGCATGTGACTTGAACCATTTCTCCATATGTGAGTTCAACTTCATGGCTTCAAGTCACTATCACTAATGATCTGATCGTCAACACAATATGACTCCTCATAGCTTGATTAGTACCTCGACTCAATGCAAGTACTCTCTTCTTCACCCTAGCCATAGTACTTCGGTCTCCTTGACCTTCACTTTCGCTTAGTACCTCGAAGTCCTTTCCTTGCTATCTTCACCCTATCAAGCCATACTCAAGTCACATCATATTAAGCATCCATTGAAAACCATTTCTTCAATATTGTGATCCTTGCTTGAACATCTTGTAGGTATGAATGTTGAGATCAATCAAGCTTTAGTTTGACTCACATAGAGACATATATGGATCATCATTAATATGGTCAAGCCAATTCACGGTTCCTTATATCCTCTCCATTTTGGCTTGACACTCAACACTTACTTCAATCTCCATCTTCATACTTCTAGCTTGATCAAATCAATGCAAAGTGATTCTCCAAATATTTATCCATACAAGCAAACCAATGTAGAGATGACATATATCCAATATGAGTTAAGTCCTTGTCATTTGACCTTTGCTTGACATTTACTCACTTATGCATTCTTGATTCATTCTTCAACCTTGATCAAAGCTAGTTCACTATCAAACTCTTCTTGCTCATGAAAAGCAACCCATTGTTGAGACCATTCCAAAATCATCAATCTATGTCCCACTTGTCATTTGTCAAATATGTTTGCTTTCTCATGATGCCATGATATCCCACAACATAGAAGCCATATCATCAACTCTATTTGCATTGTTGTCTTTTGCTTGAACAAGATTGTTTCCATGATCTTCCAATACAACAGTACACAATTTTGGCCTTCATTTCAACACTATGTGGAATACCATCAAGTTTGCTTTTCTTGTTGAACCTTGGATACACTTAGCAAACTTGTTAGACCTTTAATTATGTTGTCACTCAGTTCACCAAAACCCACTAAGGGCTAGATGCACTTACATTACCGTACCTGTCGATTCATTCCCCGATGCACCCCTTGGGGTTCTTTAAAGTCCTCTTTTCACTTTATTTCGGCCTGTGCTTCTCGACTTCCCCTGCTTTGCTCGCAAACCAGAAAACCCTCTTCTCTCTTGCTATTCCAAATCAGCTAGAAGATGTCTTCTCAGGCGAGCCGCCATAGTCTCGAGTTCGGCGCTTCCAGTACCTCCAAGAGAAGGTTACTTCTTTCTTCCCTTTCTTTATCAAAATGAAGTATCGGCTCACTTCGTTATTCTTGCTCAGGAGGACTAGCGACATCTCCACTGAGGATTTGACCCAGAAAATTACAGATCTTTAGCTTGACCTGGAAAGGAAAGATTGGGAAATTACCCGCATTTCCAAAGAGCGTGACATCGCTCGAAAAAGGGCTGCCGGTAAATATCCTTTCATCGTCTTTTCTCTATTCTTCCTTTCTGCTTTTACCGACTTCCTTCTTTCTCAGCCCTGGCGGCCGAACTCCATACTCTTGAAACTGCCATTACCAAGCTTGCCGTCACGGCCGATGTGATGGGCACAACACCTCTGAAGCGGGTAAACGAAGTCAACCGCGTCCTCCCCGTCATCTCCAGAGCCGGCATGGGGTACGGAGCGACACTCGCCTTCTCTGCAGTGAAGATCCATTCTGGTGCAGATTATCAGAGGTTTGACGTTTGTGAACAAGATCTAGAGGATAGAGTAGAACACTCCGCAGAAGACATGAAGGTAGCCGGATCAGATCTGGCCGATACCTTCGACCACCTTCTCCCGATTAGGCGTAGGATGGAGTGGACGAACTAACTCACTGTAATCTTGCCCCTTCTTTTGTAAACAAGAAATTTCCATGTTCGTCCTTTGCAATTAATCTGTGATTGGTCCTTTGAGATCAATATGTGTTCTGTTTCTCCGCATTTTGATTGCCGATTTCTATTCTCTGCTTCAACAGTGATGCATATCGGCTACCGCTGATAACTCTTAAAGATCCTTTCTACTTTTGTTCCTAGTGTCAATCGGTAATACGGGTTCCCAAGCGATCAGTCGAGACTGAACAGTTTTAGCCGAACCCCATCGGCTTCCTGACTTTGGAATTATGACTTTTCTTTAATCGTCAAAGATCTGGCCCGGCCCAATAACGGCCCATAAACTGCGAAAACCCTGAACAAATGTTTGGTCTTCTAGCGTGCAAGCCAAAGCCTTATAAATATGACTCTACGCAGGCTGCCATTTTATCCTTAGTCAAATAGCTTGACCTGCTGATTTTCAGTCTTGGTCCTCAACTTAAACCAGAGAAAAACCTTCCATCCGCGCCTTTACTAATGGCAGGTAGCAGACAAACCATCGAAGACGAAGCAGGAAGAAGTCAAGCACCATCTTACCGATGTAATGGGTACAAACTGATTTCTCTTGCCCCCTTGCGATAGCTCCTTTTTGCTTATTTATCTCTGACTTATCATCCATCCTTTCCTCAGAATGGGATCTATGTCCAAACAAGCTTGGGCTTCCTCAGAAACGGTAGATCCAACATCCCTTTTCAATCTTTCTTCGGGCTACCAGATTCCGAGCTTTGATGATTTACTTTGGCAGACTCATCTGGACGCTCTCCGCTACCGCGAGGAAAGGGATAAAGCTCAAAAGGAACTGAAGGATGTATCCAAGAAACATGACATTGAGGAAGCTGAATGGGCAGAACAACGGAAGCAACTCTGTAACATCATTACGGGTTAGTAGAATCTTGGTTCTTTTCTTTCTTCTAATCGAGCCTGCTTTTGCCTAACACTCTTTCTTCTTGCCAGCTCTTTCTGCAGAGAATGACCGTTTGAAAGCGTCAGCAAACAGAGTCGCCCTCAAGGTGAATGCTCGTGGGGATTCAGCCGAAGCTCGTCTTGATGCTGTGGATAGCCGTATTGATCAGGCCGTCATCCAAGGTGTCCATGCCGGGGTTTCTTTCGGGCTAGCAGCGATGAGTTCTTGGACCAAAGAAGATTACTCCTTCCTACCAGTTGGCTTCGCAGGGGACCCAGATGAATTTGAAAACCTTGAGATCTATAATAGCCATGCAGCCGCCATTGCCGAGACAATCGACCCGCAATCCATTGTGAATAAATTATTCTGAGAGTAGTTTGTACCAGGATAGATCTATAAATGAAGTTTGCAGCAGATGAACTTGCTCTTCTCTGAATAATGTTCATTTTTGATTCTTCAATGACTTTCCTGGTTCGCAACATTTCTTCAAAAGAATGCTTGCCGAATATATGACGTCATCTTAGCCGACTAAATCCCACTCTCAACATGTCATATCACTCGGCATTGCACTTACTGCATTTCGCCTTTCTCTTCCCCCGATAAACCTGCCAACTTGAAAAACGCTAGGGTCACCAAGGTTATGAATATCTGTACTGAAGGCGATATAAATAAAATATCGGCTATAACTTGACACTTGCGAAACATGTTTCCGCTAAAGGCGATGCTCTTACATCGGCTGTATAGAAACATCTCTCGACTTACATAACTCCCACACGTTCGGCTTTTGACAAGCAATGTCAAAGCTTCAATATACAAATCAAAAATTTGTCACAGCCCAATACCCTTTCCTGGGGTTTAACATTTTCGGCTAAGGCAAATTGCTACTTATCTTTTCTTTTAAACTTCAAAATAAGGGCCGATTCTACTATAAGACCATCGGCCGTTACGTACAACTTGAAACGATCACCAAGTCGCAGAAGTGCTCTCATATATCTTTAATCTCATCAGAATCTTCTGTTGCACGTCACCTTATATAAACCCCTTCTGATCCTCCTTGAGCTCTTGGTAATGAAGAAATAAACAGAATCCTCTATAGGTTCGTCAATTTTAAAACATACTCGAGACCCAAACTTGTGTACATCGATCCAACCTCGGCTTTATTACCAACACTTTATTCCTTGTCAGCCGATATGAAACTTTGGTCTCAATTCTTCTCCACTACCACCGGTTGGATTAAAAATTACTCTGAGAGCCGATCGTTTGAATCGGCTGTTGATCCTCGTCGAAAACGTTCACAGGACCTGCCTCCCAAGCTCTTCCAGAGAAACACTCGACACCTTCATATTCCCAGTAGGTGGGCTCTGTGTTAGCAATACTCACCGAATCATCAGCATGGACGATCTCAATGTCATCCCCAATCCACTGGATGAGGAACTGGTGCATAGTTGACGGCACACAGCAGTTTGCATGTATCCAATCTCTTCCTAACAGCAAACTGTATGCCCCCTTGCCATCAATGACAAAGAAGGTGGTGATTAAAGTTTTAGTCCCAATTGTTAACTCGACATGGACTGCACCTCGAGTATCAGAAGAATTGCCGGCAAAGTCCCTCAACACCATGTCGGTCTTCAATAGATCTTCACTTGTCATGCCAAGTTTTCTGAAAGTGGTATACGACATGATATTTATGGCAGCTCCTCCATCAATGAACATCTTGGTTAATGGCTTGCCATTGACATACCCTCTCATGTATAATGGCCTCAAGTGTCGGTGCCTGATTGGTTTATCAAATACTGCTTTTTGAGCCAAGACGAGATGAGCCAACAAGTCCTGAAATTCACTTTCATCAAAGTCTGAATATATTTCGTCTTGGACATCTTGATTCTCAGGGGCTATGAACTCTGATGGTAGAAAGAATGCCATGCACGTATCGGTTGAATGATTATCTTTACTCGGCCTTTCCTTAGGACGCCAGACTTGCTTTGTTCCGGTGCTTGCTTGTGCCAACTCTTTGTTCCTTAAGCGCTGCACTCTCCTCTTCTGGCTTCTTCTTAAACCTGGCGGACACCATTGTCCTTTCTGCCATACGTATTTACGGTACTCTTCCTCTTCAGTATGAGCCCAATCTCGATCGGCAAATCTTCTTACCTGCCGATCTCCAGAACTATTTATTTTTACGCGCCGATCGTCCTCAGGGATTCGTGCCCCAAGCCTTTCATGGACAGATCGGCGGTTGACTCGAGACTGCCTATACTCAGAATACCGATTACTGCACTCGGGGCAGTCGTTTTTAACAGGCAGCTTCAAGCCTTCGTTCCAACAATACTGGAAAAACGAGCATTCCCAATGAGACTGTTCCTGCTCCCTCGTATCTTCTCGTTCTTCCCGGTACATCTCTTCTTCGTACCGTTTCTGTCTTTCCAGGAACCTTTGTTCTTCATAAAACCTCTGCTTTTGATATCGTTCCTGTTCCCGACGCCACTTGTTCAACAGAATACGCGTCGTAACCCTGGGTCTAGAAGTTTCACCCGTTTCAGTTCGGCTATTCTGGAACCGAACCCTTTGCTGAAGTTCTCTATTTGTAATCTGCCGATTAGGGTCAACGGTACCAGCTTCCTTCGCTTTATCAGAAGTTAAAACTTTCATTTTACCCTCACCCCCAAAATCGGCTGCATTGATCATGCTAACAGAGAAGGATACGGTATTCTGTCCAAAAGGATTGCCGTCCACTTTCATTTTTCCGTCAAACCTCAGGTGTCCGTCCTGGATGGCCTTCTGAATCCGCACTCTGAACACTCGGCAATCATTTATGGAGTGGGACTTAGTATTGTGGAAACCACAATACTTCTTGTCTTTGACTCCCTCAGGAAGCAGCATAGGATGACCTTCCGGCAACTTGATGCGTCCCTCCTTCAGCAAATACTCAAATAATTTATCTGACTTGGACACATCAAAGTCATAAGTACTTTTATGTTGCCTCAGCCACCGTTGGTTGACTTGAGTCGGCTCTTTAGACCAGGTTATCTCGGCTGCAGCCACTTCATCTTCATTATCATATTCATCTGCTTCGTCTAGAAAAGCCTGATACATCCCGGCAGCCACATCACCCTTCTGGTATTGATTATTCCTTCTGAATCCCTGGGCTTGATTACTCATCATCGCCAACCTTTGTGATAACTGCCCAAGGTCATCAAACTCCATGCCGAATAGCCTCTCTTTGATACTCGGCAACATACCAGCTATGGCTATCTCCGGCAATTGGTCATCCGGCAAATTCAAGGAATAGCAGAGATTTTTGGTTTCCCTGAATCGGCGCAAATAATCTTGCGGCGTTTCACCGGGCTTCATCCTTAGGCTCATAAGATCAACCAATTTCTTTTCACTGGTTTCGGTAAAGAAGTATGAATGGAACTTCTGCTCTAACTCTGCCCATGTATTGATAGAATTCACCGGCAGAGAAGCAAACCAGGAGAAGGCTGGTCCTGTCAGCGACAATGGGAAATACCAAATCCTCCAAGCTTCATCTGTAGACGCTTCCCCAAGTTGCATCAAGTATCGGCTGATGTGCTCTATAGTACTGGTATCATCCTGACCCGAAAACTTGGTGAAATCAGTGGGAGGTTTTACTCTTGGAGGAAGAGCCACCCGATTGTACCATTCAGGGTAGGGAGACTTGTAAGCATATGTCTGATTCTTTGGCTTTAGGCCGAACTGATTCTGCATCATATCAGCCATTTTGTGCATGATGAGATCAACACTTGAATCAGGAGTTGTTTGCGCTTGCCCCCCAGTATGTGGTCCTACCGAACTTCTGTAGCCTGGATTCGGAAGAGCATTGATCGAGTTATAGTCCATAAACTCCCGATGCCCATCTCCAAACATATCTCTCTGTACCCTGTTCGCCACAGGAGACACTCTAGAAGCAGATTGTGGGACATTCCCCATTGTGCCGAACGCGAGCTGGCCATAGGTCTGGGGAAGTTGTTGCATCTCCTGAGAAACCACCCCTCCTGTGCTTGGGCCAGCTCCACTGTTTTCGGCAATCCTCCGTTGTTGAGGTACTTGAAACAACAACGGTCCCTGCACCGGACCAGCGGCTTCTTCAAAGTACTTATCTACGTTTGGACCGAAAGTATCGACTATGATGGCACGAAAGGTGTTCAAGAAAGCCGATTGATGATTGGTCACTACTCCCGATATGACCCTATGCATTATTTCAGTCATCTTTCGAATAGCTTCTTCTTCATTGGGGATATCATGTTGATGGTGAGGAAGAACCTTTGGGAACTCCTGCTTCTGGAAGACCCTGCCGCTCTTGTTCTTGGAGAAAGACGCCAGGCACTTGCGTTGGAATTCATCGCAGGCCTGCTGTACCAAGCTTTTCGACTCTAGCGGCAAGTCGTCCATGATCACATCCAAAACTTGATCATCGCTGATGTCAGGCATCTTGAAACGAAGTTGTCCCACCGAGCGTGCCAAAAAGTGTGTTGACGCAAAACGTGACGCCCGGCGCCAGGCACACAGCAAGCCGAACGAGGCTGGCTTCAATCGGGTGCCCCTAACCATTTTCTCTTATCCATTGCAAGTTCATACATGTCATGGTTTAAAAACCTCTTCTCTCTATACTCGATCTCGTGTTGTCATCAATCACCAAAAAGGGGGAGATTGAACGCATCTTGGCCCCTAGTGGGTTTCGGTGATTGGATGAAACACAAGATTACTGTGACTAACGTGTGTGTTGACGCAAAATGTGACGCCCTGCGCCAGGCACACAGCAAGCCAAATGAGGCTGGCTTCAATCAGGTGCCCGGAGTATTCCGAATCCGAAAACGTGCCAGTCGGTTTGACCTAAAAACCAACAAGCGGTAAAAGTATGAGAATACCTTGGAACATGCTGGGTGAGACCAGGCAGTTCCATATGTATGGCTTTGAAAGCCAATCATGACGGCACACAGCTACAAAAGCTGTTTGTCGGAACAAGCTTATAATGTCATTCGGCAAGTATGAAGACGGAGCCCATAAACATGTTGAATGCCGAACACGTGAATAGCAGAAAGGTAAAAGGGTAATTTGTAAATATAAATCTATTCAAATAACATATGCATAGGCCAATCCAGCTAATCTGTCGCACGTTTAGCCTTCATGAACCCGTCAAGCATAAACTCAAGCAAAGCTAATCCACCGCATGATACCACTTGCTATAAATCCACACCACCCCTTATAATTAGATTAATCCACCGCATGATACGATCTAATTATAAGAGGCTAAAAGCATACATATATCTGAACAGATCTATAAAAACTCGTTACTCATGTAAGCTTAACCAGAGTCGGCAAACTAGCCGAGCTGGGGTCCATGAAGAAGGAACATACAAGCAAAGCATGATTAAACTAATCTAAAAAAACCTGCACCTGCCGCACGGTACCCAGCTCTATCAAAGCCTAAACATGGTCGACATGCATGAACCCACAACACGTAACAATCTCGATTGAAAGTTAATTCGGCCATCATGATCTTATGATTAACGAAAGCACAAAAAAAACTCGTGCAGCAAGGCCGAACAAAGATCAATCTAGATTGGGCAAAGAGTGTTATAGGAATTGAATAAATAACACATATAACACATGATAACTTAATGAATCTATTAGATCTGCCAAATCTAACAGAGCCGATAACTATTTTTACTCATGACTTAATCCGCCGCACGATACAAGGCATAAGCAAAAACTTCCCGTCATAAGCTTAAATCCGCCGCACGATACTAAGCTTAACATACGAGACTACTTGCATCATATCTAAATCCACCGCATGATACTAGACATGATAGCAAGGTTGCCGGTACTTACGGAGGTCGACGGATCGATGATTCCTCTCGAAGAACTCGACGACACGACTTAGGGACTCGAAAGGCGGCACGGGGCCGGTTGTATTGATGTGGTTGTGAACAGTTTTACAATGGTCGAGGGTTTATATTTATACCCCGGACGAAACACGAATCCTAGACGATTACGATTCGTAATAATAAAATATGGAAAGATACAAAACTCATCCCTAAACTTCCCGGTGTCCTCCACCGTCACGTCTCTTCTTGCGTAAGCCGGCTTTACTCACATCATCCATCTCCCGAATGGGGCCACTGCTTCACGAAATAGCCGACCGCACAGATATTCACCGAAAGTTTTAAGGTCCAAACAACCGTCCGAATGCCTGTCGAATCCTTCCCTTCTGATGGCTGGACCCACCTGTCATACTTTCGTGTGTGCGAAAATCCGATGTTAACAGTGTGTTTTGCAGAAACAAGATTGAGTTAGGTCACAGTAATGGCGACGATACAGGCATATGGAGTTCATGTCCCCTGGCGATGGATATCGTTTTGGTTTTCAAAGGATGGACGACGAAGACGGTGGTAGACTAGGCTAAGTGTCATATGGTGTTGGAGGACACTTAGGTAGTCTTAGGTCTTTGTTTTTCCTTTGGCCGTACTATAAAGGGGAGCGTGAATCAGTAGCTTGACCTAGATGAGTCTATTGAGGTAGGTGTGGTGCACACTTGTTATTTCATAGCCCTAGGTAGCTCAGAGAGATGCCTTATGTCGAGAGGAACAAAAGTCGTTAAGGCAGCGTCGCGATCCGAGTTGAGTTTGCCCTTGTAATGGGCATCGAACGCTGGCCTGGTGGACATCGGACGCGTCCGATGCCCACCCCGAGTTGAGTTGAGTTTAGTCTGGTGCGTGGCATCAGACGCGCCGATGTGTTCACATCGGACGCGCCCGTGCCACTGTTCACGTTAGAGTGTTCTTGCCATTAGAGTGTTCTTGCCATTAGAGTGTCCTTCCCTTCATCCATTAGAGTGTTCTTGCCACTTTCATCTGCTGAGAGACACATTGTGAGTGTGAGATAGTGCAAGAGCCCTAGTGAGGTTGAGTGATTTGCTAATTGTGAGAATTAGACACCTCCTAGTGAGAATTGAGTAGCAAGTGTGCATCCATCCATCTCTTTGGCCTTGTGTTGGTCAAGTGAGAGTTCTAGCTTGTTACTCTTGGTGATCGGCATCACCTAGACGGCTTGGTGGCGATCATGAAGCTTGGAGAGCATCCGATGGCATTGTGGATGACCCAAGCAAGCTTGTGACCGGTAGTGAGCGATTCACCGGGCCGGAGCGGCGAAGAATCAGCTCATAGTGAGCACTTGATCCCTGCGCGGATCAAGGGGGAGCTATACCCTTGCACGGGTGCTCCAACGAGGACTAGGGGGGTGTGCCGACACCTCGATACCTCGGCAAAAAGATCGTCTTGTCATCTCTACTCCTTTACTTACGCATTTACTTTCAAGCAATTCAATTCCGCATTATAGTTGTTGTTCATTCACTATTGAATTGCTTTGCTAGAGTAGGAGTGGCATAGACTTGGTCTTTTGTACGGTAGAATAGAGAGAAATACACTTCTAGGCACAAGAGGGTTAATTGGGCTTAATAGGTTTTAATTTTTGCTAAAGTTTTAGAAAAACCCAATTCACCCCCCTCTTGGGCATCTTGATCCTTTCAACCATAAACCTACTACTTCCTTTATTCCCAGCTTTATGACTGGGCAAATACATTGCCAACACAACATGGCACGTTCAGAAGTCCGAACTATCACCTTTTTCGGCTCACAACTAGCCCAACCATTCCTGATTACGATCTAGACAACAGTAATGGTGATCTTGCACTTGACTATGGATGCCCGAGGAATCAAATACATCAAGGATCTTTATAGAGAGTTTTATATGTATATCATTATGAAAGATGATAATTGTGTACATGACACTAAAAATTTTGAACGGTCATGTATGTCATCGTGCTAAACGTTTTGCTGTCCATGCCATTTCCGTCAGAGCTGGCTCTAACGGTGTTAAACAGCTGGTATGAAAAGTCGAAAATGCCCTCAAGCTGAATATGTTATTAATTCTCTTTGAGTATCTTAACGACTTCAAATGAAAAAAAATCAGAAATAGAAAGTTATAGAGCTCTTAGAGATCTAAATTTTTATATAAAAATATTTTTATTTTATTTTGTACAAAAAATTATGGCTTAGGGCCTGTTTAGATCCCAAATTTTTACATTCCAAAACTTTACAAATATTTTGGTTGTAAACTTTACAATCTAAAACTTTACAAGTGCTTGTTTAGTTAGCTGTAAACTTTACTCTTGCCCTCATTGAATGCTGGTTTTTTAATGATCTGCATGCACTGCATGCAAATCTTTGCCGCATGTTGCATGCTGCATGCTGGCCGATTGCTGCATGCTAGCCAATTGCTGCATGTTGCATGCTGGCCGATTGCACATGTACAACAAAATTTTATTTTATTTCGAACGATCATTATTCAAATACAAATAATATTCAAAAAATTACTTTGAAATTACAACAAGTTCAAATCACAAGCCGAATAGTCTCTGAAAAAAAGTACAAACTACATGCCGTCAACCTCTATGTAACAACCCAAGCGCGATGGAGTCCCGAAATGCATTCATCTGTGCACATTCTTCCCTACTAGGCGCTGGAACACACGTAGGCTGATTGTATGATGCTTCAGGTGGCACGTAGTTCTCATCACGATCACAACGTTCAAAGTCCCTATCAAATAGTCCGCTCATCCTAATGAAGTTATGCAAAGCACAACAAGCAACTATAATTTCACTTTGTGTTTGACTAGGATATTTTTGGATGCGCTCTAGTATGCGCCACTTCATCTTTAGAACTCCAAAGGCCCTTTCGATGACATTTCGAAGAGATGAATGTGCATAGTTGAATACCTTCTTTTTACCTTGTAGATCTGGGGCGTTTTGATACTCTGGAAGATGATACTTGGTTCCCTTGTAAGGCGCAAGGTACCCAGGACGATTTGGGTAGCCGGAGTCCACCAGGTAGTACTTCCCTACACCAGACAGTACCTGTAAGTGTCACATCCTTCGATTAGGAAGCTTAAATGAATTATGTGTCACATGTGTACCTTCAGGTGGATGAGGAAAAACATGGGAGTACTTTGTCATTGCATCATCAAACACTCTCATGTCATGTACTGAACCAGGCCATCCACTTAGGACAAATGTAAAGACCATGTCAAAGTCACAACAAGCCATCACATTCTGGGTTGTCAGGCCCTTGCGACTTAAGTGTTGAACAAACTTGTCTGCTGGCACCACCACAGGAATGTGAGTGCCATCTATGGCCCCTATACAATCCTTGAAAAAAGGATAGAACCTACGACTTGTCAATCTTGGATGTATATTTTGAAATCCTGGGTATTGCGGCCTAATGATATCTTCAGCAAGCTTAAGGACACATTTCAACACTTTGTAAAACATGTTGTGAACAGTGGCAAGTGATCTTTCAAATCTGTCCTCAGCTTGCCTAACTGATTGTGGAGCTCCAACCATCCAAAGGAACATTCCTAAAGCCTCCAACGAGGTACTTTTCGAACTAGATACTAGGCCATACCTCTCTACCAATAAATCATGCAGCCGATTGAACATAGTTGGGGTCATTCTGAACATGTTAAAACATGTTGTCCTACTACTCAGTTTCTTATGTACCCATTCCAAACCAGTAATGGTTGGTTGCCTATACTCAGACCTAGTGTAGTACTTGTCAATATGCATAGCGTAGTCATACATACCATAAAAGTATCCACTTGCATCATCCTCCATGAACATGTTGAAAAAGTCCTCTTCAAATGTATCCTCTTCATCATTCCGACTCAGCTGAACTGGTGTTCCAACATTGCCCTGTTCATCAAAAGTGAAGAAAATATTTAATATTGTAACACAAAATTAATTCAAACCGACATAATTACTTCAAATTCACAAACAATTACTTCAAATCCACACAGAATTACTTCAAATTCACACAGAATTACTTCAAATCCGCACCACATAATTAATTCATTACAGACATAGTTCAAATAACACAGAAAACCGAAACAGTTCAAATACGTAGTTCAAATCACAGACATGGTAGTTCAAACCACAGACATGACAAGATAAGACACCAACAATCCTACATGACGATCTAGTTCTGTAAGGACCTGTGTGGCCTAGAGGGGGGGTGAATAGGCCTGTCAAAAATCACAGCTCAAAACTTAATTAGATGAGCCCGGCACTACCGCTCTGTGCCCGGCATTGCCGCTGCCCGGCACTGCCGGCCCCAGAGCGGTACTGTCGCGCAGTGTGAGACCTGAGACTGTAATTCGAAATCCAGCCACAACAAACCAAATCTATATGAATGGAAATGTAGCACTTGGTTCACTGAACCAACTCTAACAAGCCTAATATGTGACAATAAGTAGATCGGGCCAAACCCTAGAATCTATCACAAGCTCATGAATATGAAGAATGAAACTAAGCAAGCACAAGATACAAGTGATTTATCCCGTGGTTCAACTCGCCACCAAGGCTTGCCTACCTCCACGTTGTTGAGGTTGACCACTTAGGTCATGAGCTTTGCAACTCTACCTCGTTCTCAAGTCAAGGAACCAAATCCTTGAGGTGAGGGGTAATAATACTAGCTGCACAATCGATTACAAACCTCCCTAGGCCGCCACACAAGTTGGCAAGGCTCTAGGGTGACGCCTAGCCGGCTAGGGTTCCAAGAACCCAAGAGTAATAGAAGCAAATCCACCGACTATGGCTCAAATCAAGTGCTCTAGGAAGTAGATCTCAGCTAGGGCTTCTCTTTGATGAAGGTTTGAGCCTCTCAATCACTTGGAATCAATGGGAATCGAAGATTTGGTGAGAGGGGAGTTGAGAGCCCTCAATGGGGAAGAGAGAAGCTTGTCTGGAGGTAGGTGATGAGTTATGGTCGTGGATGACCGTTGGGGTGGCAGGGAGATGGAGTAAATATCCCCTGCCTTCCAACGGTTACGATAAGTCGCGGCAGTGCCGGCCTTAGCCCGGCAGTGCCGCGGCCCGGCACTGCCGCGCCCTGGGCGGCACTGCCGCGCCTACCAGACAGACAAACAGATCTGAAATAGGTGCAGCTGTCTTTGGTTAGGAATAAGGATGGCTTGGGTTGGTTTGAGCACATGTCATTCAGCCATAGCAATGTATTTGCATTCCCCCTTGATAGTACGACATTCCTATAACTCAAATTCAAATAAAAAAGCTTGATATAGCGCTTTGAGTCCGGATCCGATGAAATATAGTATGAGGGGTCCACCAACACATATGCACCATCCTTTGTTTACTTAAACCTGCTTGTCATCTTCATAAATCTCATTAGTTCTCCAATCATGTGGTCATTATCACCAAAACCCACAATTAGGGCTTGATTGCACTTACAATCTCCCCCTTTTTGGTGATTGATGACAACACAATCGAAGCTTACAATAAAAGGGTACAATACTTGAGATTTAGAAGCTTAGGTGTGAAACCTCCCCCTTAATGTGTGAATGAGAGCTGAAATCTCAAATTGGCATTAAAGGCCAATCATTCACATATTAGAAGAGTGGTAGAGGTTCAGTTTCACATCTATTAGCTTTGTGGGGTGCCAACAAACTGTGTCAAGAATAATACGTGATGCGAATGACAGTTTAAGCACATCAGAGTGGTTTGCTGCCTATCTGCCAGAGCGGCACTACCGCTCTGGGCGCGGCACTGCCGGAGCCCGGCACTGCCGGCCCTGGAGCGGCACTGCCGCTCAGGCTACAGACAGCAAACGCAGCGGAAATTTAAAACAGCCACAAAGCATAAACATCATCAAGACTAAACAAGATATGACAAGCTAGATAAACAAACAAACGTACATGTCCACATCCAAGCCTAAGAAGTAGTACCATAGAGTAATATTACAAACATAGAGTTTTGAACGAATCAAACTCCCTCACAACTCACAACTACTAAAAGATGGGGACATGAAACTGAAAAGTGTTGTACCCCCTTCTCTTCCCCTAATTCTCCCCCTTTGGCAACAAGTCACTAAAAAGAGAGAAGTAGAGAGAAGAGAAGAGTGTCCAAACACTCACTCATCATCGGAAGCGATCTTGTCCCACTGAACTTCTTCCTCCTCCTCCTCATCATCATCGTCGTCATCGTCGTCGTCGGACTCTACCACGGCCTTCCCATGGCGATGGGTGGTACTGGTGTAGCGGGTCGAGGCACGTGTAGAACGACGGGGTGGCGCAGGCACTATCTCTTCCTGCTCCTCATCGCCATCTGAATCTATATCATCCGAGTCCAGGCTGGAGAGGTCGAAGTGAGGTGGAGAGCGGGGTGGAGGTAACGGCGAACGACCCGCCCGCTCTCTCTCTGCGCGCTGCTCAACTAGTGCCTGGTGAGCTGTCTGGGTTGCGTAGGTGCAAGTGGAGAAGATGGCCTTGATCCATTTGGCCAGCTTGCTCTTCTTCTTCCTCTGATAGGAAGGGCGAGAGCTCTCTGGCCTATCAACTGCTGCTGCCCCTGCTGCTGCTGCCCTCTTCTTCTCCGCTCTGTACGGCTCATGCAACTCATCCTTGACGAAGGTGTAGCCGGAGACCATCTCAATCATATACATGATGTAGGGGGCATAGAGAACTGCCTTCCTAGCATCCTCGACTGCAACCTGAAGCTCAGTCCATATAAAGCTGGATATGGAAAAGTGATTAGCCCTAGGGGCCATCCTAGCCAACATGTTCCTGCCATATCCATATAAGTTAGAATGGGACCCACTCTTTGGGTTGAGAGTCTGCCTGAAAAGGTTGTTCAACATGTAATAGAAACCTTTCAGCCCCTTGACCAACCCATCTGCCTTCCGAGGGTCCTCATACATGAAAGCAATCTCAGAATCTGTCAGGGTCCTCTCATCATGCAGATTATCAAACTCTCTATCCTCGCTGCCCAAACCGAGGATCCTACTAAAGGTCTCATAAGTGACCTTGTAGTGACGACCCTCAGTCATCCAATGCATCTCCTCAACCACATTGTCAACATAAAGCGTTGCATGAAACTGATGGATGATCTCGGTGTTCCAATTATAGCTAAATCCCATCAAATCATACATGTTTCTTGCCTTGCATGCAGCCACTACTCTGTTAATGTCACGGTCAGCCTTGCTCTCAAGATGCTCCCAATCAACATACCTCATGTTCAGAATCTTTTGCTTCTTGGCATTGTACAGGACTGAGCGATAGAAGTCAGAGTGGAACTCATTCCAGAACCTGTAATCAATGCCCATATCCTTATGATAGTTGTATGGATTGAGCTGGCGCTGAGACTTCACTGAGCTGAACTGCTGGTAATAGGATACAGGCTGCCTGTCCTTGGTGTCCTGAGGAGGCCTCTCCTGCACGTCCTCTGTATATGGCTGCAAGTGTGCCTTGCTGACCTCTGCCAGATGCTCTGGTGTATTGGGATAGAGGTCATCCTGAATCTGTCGCCCTTGCATCTGCAGGCGAGCCTCATCTCGGATCTGCTGTCTAGCTGAAACATCTCCTTGGGAGCTAGAGCCACCTCGGCGAGATGGCTGCTTGCTCCTCCCCCTGAGCGGATCCATCCTCTGCTTGACCCTTCTTTCATCACCTCCACCTCCCGACATCTAAAACATGGGAACTGCGAATTAGAAGACTGCATAAGAGCTGATAGATTATAGTGAGGCAGTAGGTTTTGATGGATAAGGTGTTCCATGGATCAAGTCCCTGCTCATGGTCCGGCACTGCCGCTCTGGGAGCGGCACTGCCGGGGCCCGGCACTGCCGCGCTTAGCGCGGCACTGCCGCGCGGGCAGGCCATATCTGAGCCAAAGAACACCACATCCATCACTCCCACTACCTCCCTATCATCTACAAACCCTTCTACAACCTCTAAATACAACAACCATGGCGCATTTTACAAATCGGGAAAAACTAGGGTTAGGGATTTGAAATATCACCTTGAGGAAAGGGAAGGAGATCGGTGCAGCAACAAGGAGGAGCTTGGAGCAGCACCGCAGGTGGCCTATCTCACCGGGAAGGAGCCCGGAGGAGAGGAAAGCCGCCGGTCGCCTTCGGTCGCCCGTGAAAGAGGTGAAAGTCACGGGCTGGGTGAAAGGATGAGGGAGAGAGAGATGGTGAGGCCGTTGGGTAGGAGTAAGAAATATTTTCCCTTGGCCCCACACGGTAACAAATCAATTCCTGCTGAATTGATAAGTCGCGGCACTGCCGCGCCTGTCGCGGCACTGCCGGGGCCCGGCACTTCCGCGCCTGGCCCGGCACTGCCAGACAGATACCTACAGATAGATGTATTCTCTAAGTTACTACAGCTCATTCTTGGAGTGGACACATATTGCTTGCATGTTATGACCAGTGACAATCAATCAATACAGAACGATGGTCATATCAAGCAAGTTGCTTTCTTAAAGATTTTGAAACACAATATATGAAAGTTTTGAAATTGGTTTTGCCTAGGTCAAACTAGTTGATCAATCAAGCATGCTAGGTTTCAAACTACGTTGCGAGAGTCAAGTATATTTAGTTCACTCCTTAAGGCACAAAACCTTGACTCATCTAGAGGCTTAGTGAAGATATCGGCTAGTTGTTTGTCGGTGCTCACATGTCTAATGGCGATATCTCCTTTGATTTCATGATCTCTCAAGAAGTGATGTCGGATGTCTATATGTTTGGTTCTTGAGTGACTCACTGGGTTGTTTGCAAGTTTTATGGCGCTTTCATTGTCACACAAGAGTGGGATATGGGTGAAATGACATCCGAAGTCACAAAGGGTTTGCCTCATCCAAAGTAGTTGCGCACAACATGCACCTGCTGCAACATACTCGGCCTTGGCTATGGATAGGGCTACACAATTTTGCTTTTTAGAACTCCAAGACACTAAGGAGCATCCAAGGAATTGACATGTCCCCGAAGTGCTTTTTCGATCTACTTTACAACCGGCATAATCGGAATCTGAATAGCCAAGTAGTTCGAACTTGGAGCCCTTAGGATACCACAAGCCAAGGTTTGGTGTGTGAACTAGATATCTCAAGATTCTCTTAACGGCCACTAAGTGACACTCTTTCGGGTTAGCTTGAAATCTAGCACACATGCACACACTAAGCATAATATCAGGTCTAGATGCGCATAAGTAAAGAAGAGAGCCGATCATGGAGCGATATACCTTGATGTCCACGGCTTTCCCTTCCACATTGAGATCAAGATGTCCATTAGTTGGCATGGGAGTTTTGATAGGCTTTGCGTTCACCATGTCAAACTTCTTCAACATATCATGGGTGTACTTGGTTTGGCAAAGAAAAGTCCCTTCCTTCAATTGCTTGATTTGAAAACCAAGGAAGAACTTGAGCTCACCCATCATAGACATCTCAAATCTCTTAGTCATGATCCTACTAAACTCATCACAAAAGGATTTGTTAGTACTACCAAATATTATGTCATCGACATATATTTGGCACACAAAAATATCTCCATTGACTTTATGTGTGAAGAGAGTAGGATCGGCTTTGCCTATTTCAAAGCCTTGTTTAAGCAAGAATTCCTTAAGGCATTCATACCATGCTCTAGGTGCTTGTTTAAGCCCATAGAGCGCCTTTTGGAGTTTGAAGACATGGTTGGGGAACTTGGGATCTTCAAAACCCGGTGGTTGCTCAACATACACCAACTCTTGTATGGGGCCATTGAGAAATGCACTCTTCACATCCATTTGATATAGCTTGAAGTTGTGATGGGCTGCATAGGCTAAGAGAATCCGAATGGCTTCAAGCCTAGCAACCGGTGCATAAGTTTCTTCAAAGTCCAAGCCCTCTACTTGAGTGTACCCTTGAGCTACCAATCTTGCCTTGTTCCTTGTCACCACACCTTCTTCATCTTGCTTGTTGCGGAAGACCCATTTGGTTCCAATCACATTGGTATTTGGTCTTTCCACAAGTGACCATACTTGATTGCGTTCAAAGTTGTTGAGCTCCTCTTGCATGGCCATCACCCAATCTGGATCTTCAAGAGCTTCTTCTACCTTGAGAGGTTCCAAAGAGGAAACAAACGAGTAATATTGACAGAAATTTGCCAAATGAGAGCGTGTCGTTACCCCCTTTCGAAGACTCCCAAGAATGTTGTCAACGGGATGATCCCGTTGAATAGTTTGCTTGAGCCTTGGATGATCTATGGGTTCTGCTGCATCTTCAGCATCTTCTTCATCTTGCTCGAAGATGGGTTGTAGGTTCACTCCACGAAGTGGAGTAGCTGCAGCTGCCCTGGGTGTGCCCGGCACTGCTGGGCTTCGCCCGGCGCTGCCGTGGTCCGGCACTGCTGGGGTCGGGCCCGGCACTGCCGGGGACTGTATCCCACCAGTCCCAGCAGGAGCTTCAGCTTGAGGACCATCCTGACCAGTAGCCTGTTGTTCTTGTGGTCTGATATCACCGATAGCTAATTGCTTGATTGCCTCACAAGGTGGTTCCTCATTTCCTACAACAACTTCATCAACTTGCTCTACTTGAGAGCCGTTAGTTTCATCAAACATCACGTCTATCGCTATTTCAACCTTGCCGGAGGCCTTGTTGAAAACACGATAGGCATGCTCGTTTGATCCATAACCGAGAAGAAAACCTTCATCAACCTTAGATGCGAACTTAGAGGCTTTGGGCTTCTTGTTCAAAATGAAACATTTGCACCCAAATACTCTAAAGTACGACACCTTTGGCTTGTTACCGGTGAGCAGCTCATAAGAGGTCTTCTTTCTTCTCTTGTGGAGGTAGAGACGGTTGATTGCATGGCAAGCGGTATTGACGTCTTCGGCCCAAAAGATGTCCGGCGTCTTGTATTCATCTAGCATCGTTCTTGCCATGTCAATGAGTGTTCTATTCTTCCTCTCCACCACGCCATTTTGTTGAGGGGTGTATGGAACTGAAAATTCATGCTTGATGCCCTCTTCATCAAGAAACTCTTCCACTTGGGTGTTTCGGAATTCGGTTCCATTGTCACTACGAACTTTCTTGATGTTGAAACCGAATTCCCTTTGAGCTCTTCGTACGAACATCTTGATCTTCTCTTGCACTACACTCTTGTCATGCAAAAAGAATACCCAAGTGAAACGAGAAAAGTCATCAACAATAACAAGACCATGTTTGTTACCGCCGATGCTAAGGTAGGCAACCGGTCCAAAGAGGTCCATGTGGATCAACTCCAATGGATGAGTAGTAGTGTCATAGCTCTTTGGTGGGTGAGGTACGCCTACTTGTTTTCCGGCTTGGCAAGCTCCACATACTCTGTCTTTCTCAAAATCAACATTGGTTAGTCCTAGGATGTGGTTGTCCTTTTGAAGTTTGGCCAAGTTCCTCATCCCAACATGAGCTAGTCGGCGATGTCATAACCAACCCATGCTAGATTTTGCCACTAAACAAGTCTCAAGTTTGGCTTCACTTTTGTTGAAATCAACTAAGTAAAGCTTCCCTTTCAAACGACCCATAAAGACAATAGAGGAATCCTCCCTTCTAAAGACTTCCACACCCTCATCTGTAAAGAGACAATTGAAACCCATCCCACACAATTGTGAAACGGATAACAAGTTGTAACTCAACGAATCAACATGTAAGACATTAGTAATTGAATGCTCAAGTGTAATGGCAACTTTACCAAGACCTAACACATCCCCCTTGGAGTTATCACCGAAAATGATGTTTTCATTTGCATTTGAAGTTGGGGAATATGATGAGAACATACTCCTTTCTCCGGTCATATGATTTGTACATCCACTATCAAGCACCCAACTTGATCCACCGGAGGAGTATGCCTGCAAGACAAGTTTAGTTCCTAGGTTTAGGTCCCCAATTGATATTGGGGCCTTGCAAGTTAGTCACAAGTATCTTAGGAACCCAAATACACTTGTCGGTTGTCCTCATGTCATCACCAACATATTTTGCAACAACTTTACCACTGTTGTTGTGTCCTAATATGTAACAAGAGGACATGCTCTTCCTTGGGGCTTCTATCTTGGGTTGATGTGCAAACTTGTTCTTCGTTACCCAAATAGATTCCTTTGGTTTCTGAGATTCTTGCTTTGGGTTGGGCACCTGCTTGTGCTGTGTGTGAGACTGAGCAGAAGGTAAGCTGGTAGCCTTCCCTTTCTTGGGGCGCGGCACTGCCGGCCTGGGGGCGGCACTGCCGGGGCCCGGCACTGCCGCCTTCTGGCGCGGCACTGCCGCGGTCTGTGCAGGCTGAACTGTACCAATCTGACCCTTCTTCTCAAACCTCACACACTCATAGTCATTCACTGTTCTTCTTCCATTAGTCTTGGCTCCTTTTTCGTGCCCCAACCCATCTTTTATGGAAGGCCGCCGTCCATTCTTGAACTTGAGCTTGCTCTTCTCTTGAGTCTTCTCATTTGCACTTGTGGTAGACATGACACAACCATTTGCAATGATATTTGTCAATCTTGCTATCTCCTTTCTCATGGCCTCCATGTTCACAAGGTTAGTGGAATAGACATTCAAATCAACATTATAGCATTTTCCACAACCTTCACTAGTGGAGGGAATAGAGGTGACATTTGCTATAGGAAGAGTTGAGTTGCTTTCCCAAAGAATATTATATTGCAACTCAAGTTCTTTGTGCTTTTCATCTAAGCCACAATACTTTTCCTTGAGTGCAATATGAGCCTTCTTTAGGGAAGCATGTTCATCTTGCTCTTTGGCCAAGGCCTCGTGCAAGACATCCAACTCACTTCTCTCTAATGCAAGAGCTTCCTTGCAAGCAATGTAGAGGTCCTCTTGTTTGATGAGAGCATCCTCACTTATTGCTAGCTCGGCTTGTACACTTTCTAGTTCCTCCATTAGCTTAGTGATAAAGAGTTTGGTTTTCTTGTCCAACCTTTTAGTTATCATATTTATTTCTTCATCACTAGAATCATCATCACTAGAGGAATCACTAAGTTCACTACTAGAGATGTCACTAGGTGGAAGAGAAGTTTTAGAAGTGTGAGCCTTTTTCACCTTCTCTTTCTTGGCCATGAGACAAGTGTGGGAGTTGCAATCATCATCATCGGACAAGTTGTTGAATAGTCTTGGTGAAGGAGATGACTTTTGAAATGCTATTGTTGCTATCTTCTCATCTTCTTCACTTGAGGTTTGTGCGGTTGAATCTCATTCATGTCCAATGTGAGCTTCTCCCATGTATCTCTTGTTGTGTTTCTTGTAAGTGCCTTTGTCAACTTTCTTGCCCTTGTTGAAGTTGTTGTCCTTCTTCTCATGTGGACAATGTGCTATGAAATGATCGGTGCTTCCACAATTGTAACAAGTTCTTTTCTTCTTGTTTGGAAACCTTCTCTTCACAAACTTGTATCCTTCCTTCTTGAGCCCCTTGCGGTATCTTCTCATGAAAAGAGCTATATCACCTATTTCTTCAAATTCTTCACCATCACTTTCACTTCCACAAGATGATGATGTGCTGTCCTCAACTTCAATTTTCTTCTTTTGTTGCTTAGGCTTGCTTGTAGAGGCTTGCTTGCTTGATTTTGCCTTGCTTGATGTTGCTTGTCTTGATGGCTTGCTAGCCTTGAGTGCCACATCCTTGATCTTCATCCCATCTAGCCTAGCTTGCAACTCTCCAAGCTTCCTTCTCTCATTTGCCTCTTCTCTTTGCATATCAAATGTGATAATCCTTCCAAGCACATCACTAGGTGTGAATTGCTCAAACTTCTTCTTGTCCCTAATCAATGTCACTACGGTCTCATTCCTAGGTGAGTATGCCTCTAACATGATCTTCACAACCTTGTGATCATTGATTTCATTTCCACCTAGCCCTCTAATCTTGCCAACAATCACCATCAATCTATCAAACATCTCTTGTGGACCTTCACCATCACAAATCACAAACCGGTTGAGCTTAGCCATCAACAAGTCAATCTTGGATTGCCTCACCTTGTCAACCCCTTCATGAGCTATATGCAATGTGTCCCAAATCTCCTTTGCAACCTCAACTCCCATGACCTTGTTGTACTCATCACCATCCAAGGCACTAAGTAACACACTAGTGGCTTGGGCATTGAGATGAATGTTGCGAAATTCATCTTGAGTGGGGCTCTTTGGATCAACCGGTGCTTCAAGTCCATTGTGCACTATCTCCCAAATACCTGGATGGAGACCAATAAGATAGGTCTTCATAATGTGCTTCCACTTGGCAAAGTTAGTCCCGTCGAAACGAGGTAACTTGCCCGCGAGCACATTGATGAGAGGCCTAGAGTCATGGTTAGTCATAGAAGAATAGTTAAAGGATACTTCTTTATATGACTTCTTCATCTCCTCCTTCTTCTTGTTGTCCTTGTGCGTGTAGGAGAAGTGATCGTCTCCATCTTCGGTGCTACTTGAGTCATCACTCAAGTTCACACTCTTCTTTGCTTGAAGCTCTTCCTCCTTCTTCTTTTCTTCTCTTCTCTTGGCTCTTTCTTCTCTTCTAATCCTTCTTTCTTCTTTTCTTTGAGCCTTTTCTTCTCTTGCTTTGTGAGCCGCTGCATCTTCTCTTGCTTTGGCTCTTGCTTCTCTTCTCAACCTTCTTTCCTCCTTTCTTATTGCGAGCTCTCCGGCCGACACATCCCTTTGAGGGAGTGCCTTCTCACTTGCTGTGGAGAGACTCTCATTGCTGCTAGCGGTGTGCATTTCCACTTCGGGTGTGGGTTGCACAACGCTAACGTTAACGTTAACGTTACCCGTTCCTCCGTCGGTGGCCATTCTCTCGCACGGTGAAGTGCTGCTGAGAAAACCTGCTCCGATACCACTTGTAAGGACCTGTGTGGCCTAGAGGGGGGGTGAATAGGCTTGTCAAAAATCACAGCTCAAAACTTAATTAGATGAGCCCGGCACTACCGCTCTGTGCCCGGCACTGCCGCTGCCCGGCACTGCCGGCCCCAGCGCGGTACTGCCGCGCAGTGTGAGACCTGAGACTGTAATTCGAAATCCAGCCACAACAAACCAAATCTATATGAATGGACATGTAGCACTTGGTTCACTGAACCAACTCTAACAAGCCTAATATGTGACAATAAGTAGATCGGGCCAAACCCTAGAATCTATCACAAGCTCATGAATATGAAGAATGAAACTAAGCAAGCACAAGAGACAAGTGATTTATCCCGTGGTTCAGCTCGCCACCAAGGCTTGCCTACCTCCACGTTATTGAGGTTGACCACTTAGGTCATGAGCTTTGCAACTCTACCTCGTTCTCAAGTCAAGGAACCAAATCCTTGAGGTGAGGGGTAATAATACTAGCTGCACAATCGATTACAAACCTCCCTAGGCCGCCACACAAGTTGGCAAGGCTCTAGGGTGACGCCTAGCCGGCTAGGGTTCCAAGAACCCAAGAGTAATAGAAGCAAATCCACCGGCTATGGCTCAAATCAAGTGCTCTAGGAAGTAGATCTCAGCTAGGGCTTCTCTTTGATGAAGGTTTGAGCCTCTCAATCACTTGGAATCAATGGGAATCGAAGATTTGGTGAGAGGGGAGTTGAGAGCCTTCAATGGGGAAGAGAGAAGCTTGTCTGGAGGTAGGTGATGAGTTATGGTCGTGGATGACCGTTGGGGTGGCAGGGAGATGGAGTAAATATCCCCTGCCTTCCAACGGTTACGATAAGTCGCGGCAGTGCCGGCCTTAGCCCGGCAGTGCCGCGGCCCGGCACTGCCGCGCCTACCAGACAGACAGAAACAGATCTGAAATAGGTGCAGCTGTCTTTGGTTAGGAATAAGGATGGCTTGGGTTGGTTTGAGCACATGTCATTCAGCCATAGCAATGTATTTGCATTCCCCCTTGATAGTACGGCATTCCTATAACTCAAATTCAAATAAAAAAGCTTGATATAGCGCTTTGAGTCCGGATCCGATGAAATATAGTATGAGGGGTCCACCAACACATATGCACCATCCTTTGTTTACTTAAACCTGCTTGTCATCTTCATAAATCTCATTAGTTCTCCAATCATGTGGTCATTATCACCAAAACCCACAATTAGGGCTTGATTGCACTTACAAGTTCAAATGCATAAGGTGGTCTAGTTGTTGACCCGAGCATGGTGCTTAATGAGAGCCATCCTTCCTTCTGGCTTTGAAGTCAAGAAGAAGTTCATCGCCTCTTCACACTTTGCAATCTTGTACACACCAATCCACAGCTCTTCATTAGCTTCGGTTGCACCACACTCCCTAGCCAACTCTTGGACCTTAACAACCATTGCGGCCTTGGCTTCAGCCTTCTCTTCCTCAGCTTTCTACTTCCTATTCCAAATGCTGAGCATCATGGCATTCCTATTCTCCTGGATTGTGTTGAAGTCTTTCATGTTGCTGTCCATGACCCTAACAGCTGGGCTCCTTGGCTTCTTGTTTGGACTGGATCCTGTGCTGCGTGTGTTGGGTGTGCTCCAAGCCCTCTTGCTCCCATTGCTGAGTGGGGTCAGCTGGTATGTAACCTCTTGGTCTTCTACCGGTTCTTCATCATCAGTAGTGTCGTCCCATTGCTGTCCAGGAGCATATGAGCTGGAGCCATCCACTGCAACTCCCATAAACATTTGGTCCAGCTCTTGCAGGTAAGGTGGCCACCCATTCTTCAGTTTCCTCCACTCTGGATGCCCCTGTTAAAGTTGATCAAGAAGAAACTTAGTGTTCATACACACCTGGGAGAATAGAGGGTTTGGTAGGAGGTATACCTTAGTGTTGTCCTTCCACCATTCATCATCAGCTATAATAGATCCATCAGTCCTGCGGCCCAAACCAGTTGCTTTGCGGAGTTTTTGAATGAACAGCCATAGGGTCTTTAACTGCCTTACTCTGTTGCCAAATTGCTCATTGTCATGCACAAGCCTTGTCGCAGCATAATACCTCTCTATGACATCTTTCCAACCAGATTTGCTCATGACACCCCTATTGCAGTTTCTGTTCTCAATCTGGGTGCAGTAAATCTCACAAAACTTTCCTGTATTTTCAGCACCCCACTGTGCTCTGTCGTTCCGATCCTAAACGATGCATAACCAAATAGACAATATATAAAACAGATTCGACCGAAGAATACATTGAACTGAACAAACTATTTGAACACATTCAAATAGATTGATAACACATTCAAACAGTTTGATAACACATTCAACTATTGCACTTCGAACTGAATAGTACTCACAGAAAACAAAGCACAAGAAAATTCGACCAAAGAATAGTACTCACCGGGACTTGTGGAGGGGGTATGTCATCCATTGGTACGAAGTTGTCAGCCGCCTGAGGTTGCGGCGAGCTGCCAAGACGTACGACGCCTCGACCCCTGGAACCGCCTGGAAACGAAGGAGCACCGACAGGAACCCGTGCACGTCGACCTGCACCTCCACCTCCACCTCGATCGGCACCTCCACCGCCACCTCCACCTCGACCTCCACCTCCACCTCCACCACCACCACTACCGCTCCGAGGGCCCCGCAAACCGAGGGTACTTCTGGCGTTGCGGGGTGGCACGCGCACGGGAGGAGGAGTCCGATTCCCAACGTTGCCACCGGCATGGGGATCCGAACGAAGAATGCCTTCGTAGGCATGGATCCCGGGCCACTCACCGGCGTTGAGGTCCAGAGCATCCATCCCAAGCCCGATAGGGTTGGGGTTGCTCGAAGACCCCGGGTAGGCGAAGCCGTTGAAGACCCCGGCCGTGGAGAAACCCTGCGGCTGGGACAAAAAGTCCCTTGTGTGGCCGGCGCCGCCGTACACGTCCTCATCGCTGTGGTTGCTGTCACCGCGGTACCCGTCCATCGTCGAAAGACGGCGGAAAAGGGCCGGACGCGGTGGATCTTGCTACGGAGGAGGCGGATCTGCCGGCGGAGGAGGCGGATCCGGCGGTCAAGGGGCGGATTCGAGCGGTGGATGAGAGAGCGGCGGCGGGGCTGAGAGCGAGCGAGAGCGGCGGCGTGGGAGAGAAGTGGCGAGAAGATAGGGTTCGTGAAGGGGGGTATCGGATAAGGCAGTGGAAGGAGGGCTGCACGGGACCCAAGACAAAATTACACTCTTTTGGGCCTTGAGGATTCCAAATTCCAAATTTTTACAGGTCATGTTTACCCACACTTTACAACCCCATGTTTACTTCCAAACTTCCAAAAAGTGACACAAATTCAAAATAATTTGGAATTTTGGATGCATCTAAACAGGCCCTTAATATGTCTTAGAAAAAAATTTATATGAAATTAAAACTGTGGATCTCTAAAGAGGTCACTTCCGTATTGGCACGTGGATCACAGCATGACACGTCATCCAAACATGCTCTAAATATGCAAGTCGGTATCCATTCTGGATACACTTTAAGTTTTTTTTTTAAAAAAAAATCAATCCATCTTCTGTGACGCAAAACCTGAGACTCATTTTCTAACAACAAAAATAAAATCATTGACACACGATTTAATGCTCAAAAAACATCGTCCAAACTCTCCCACGTTCGTTCAGGTTGTTCTCCTTGTCCAGCGGCCAATCCAGAGCCAGCCCAGCTCCCCTTCTCCATCCGTTGGTCGTTGCCGTGCTGGCACTGTCACTGTGGTCCCCACCGGAAAAAGACGAGCGCCCACGTCGTCCACCCAAGCTGGTCTCCCACGCATCCAGCCACGTCGGCCTCACACCCTTCCGAGATCCCTTCCTCCCGCGCACCCAGCCCACGCCCGCAACTTCCACAGACACGTGGGGCCCCTACAACCCGGTCCCGCACGTCATGCACACGCGCCTTCCCCGCGGTCGGTCGGAGACCGCGCGTTTGACCGCCCGCGCCCCCCGGCCGGCGTGGCCTTTTCTTCCTTTCTTTCTTTCGTTTGTTAATTCCCTCCGCCTCGCGTTCACAGTCTCATGGCCAGCGCGGGACTCCACCACTCCCCTCCTCTCCGGATCACCCACCGAGCCCACGAGAAACCGGCGTCCAGATCTTCTCCCCCGCGGTTCAGATCCCCGGACCGGGCCGGCGCCGCCTGAACAATCCGCAGCGGCGGCGAGGTAAAGCCCGATCTTTTCTTTTCCTTCTCCTGTTCTCGGAGAAAATGCTGGCACCACCGATTCCTTTCTAGGTTGGATTTGCAGCTGCTTCTGCTTGGCTTGAATTAATTGGCTTTCTTTACTGGTATACATGCGATGCTGCTTAGTTTGAATCTCCTGGTTCTGTCCAGCTTGTTTAAGATCCATTTGTTCTGCTAGTTTAATTAATCAAAAACTACACTGTTCGGTCAATAATTGAGTTCTTTCTTTGCAACTTGCAACGTGTGGTCCGGTTGTGACTGTGAGTGGCCACCTGGCCTCCATGTCTGTCTATGTTTCGTGCTGCCAGGTCTGCTTCGAGCTGTGGTGGATTTCCTGGCGTGGCGACGACATGGGGCTGATGGGTTTGGGAGCTCTCCTCATCAAATCCGGCGGGCTCTCGGTCTCGGACTACGACGCCATCGTCTCGATCAACATCTTCATCGCGCTGCTCTGCAGCTGCATTGTCATCGGCCACTTGCTGGAAGGGAACCGATGGGTGAACGAGTCCATCACCGCGCTTGTCATGGTGGGCTCTCGGGGTCTCCGCTCTCGCGGTCCACGTGTTTGTGGTTTTCCTTCTGTGGCCACTGGTTTGAGTGTGTGCCTCGTTTCCTGTAGGGCCTCATCACCGGAGGCGTCATACTGCTGTTCACTAATGGGACAAATTCACGCATTCTTGTGTTCAGCGAGGACCTGTTTTTCATATATTTGCTTCCACCAATAATCTTCAATGCCGGGTGAGTCTGCTAAGTACCATCGTGGTTTTTGTGTCTTAGATTTCTCTTTTGGAGCCGAGTTTTTCTTCCTAGGTGGAAAATGCTGTCTTAGTTTGATCTTATTGTTCAAGCAATATGCAAAATGTCCTGAGTTTATCAAAGCCATGTAATGTAATATGTGAATTGCTAAATGGGGAATGCACAACCAATGTAGTCAGCTTCGGACCTATTCTCTTTCCTCTGTACTCCTATGTTGTAATTACACTATGATGAAACCGTGGAACTCACTATCTTCCTAAAAACCATTTTCTCTAATAGTCCTAAACAACTGTTTCCCTGAAGTACAAAGCTGCCTTTGGATTATCTAGGGTTCGGACTTGTATAACTAAATGATTCAAATTATGAGTGAGCACCACCACTTTGTTTAATCATTTTTTCTTCTGAATTTGGCAAGCTATTTCAGTAATTTAGGCTAAAAGAACTGTGTTAGACTATCTATGGAACCCTGTAAAACATTTTGCACTGTTTGTCTAAACTCCAAAGTTACATTTCATACAATTAATGAAATATACCTTTGTAAATGTTTCTCCGCATTATCAGGTTTCGAGTAAAGAAAAAGCAATTCTTCCGCAACTTTATAACAATTATTTTGTTTGGTGCGGTTGGAACTCTGATTTCATTTGTAATAATCTCTCTTGGTAAGTTGCTAAACCACTTGTGCAGTTTGCATGGTCGTACTTTGGTTTCACATATTCATATTGTTTCTAATCACACAGTATTTTTGACGAAAAATATATTACCGTTATTATTTCGCATATAAAAAAGCATGATCGTGGTAGTAAGTAGTATAGTGTGCATGGCCTTTATTTGTAATCCATACTGACTAGGGCATGCTAACAGTGGACACTGAAAAGAAGTCAGTTCCTTTCCTTTTAATTCAAAATGTGCCCTTGCATATACATTTGAAATCATGAAATCAGATAATTTAGATAAATGCTAAATTAAGTATGCTTCTTGATAGCTGACCACCAAATAATTTGTCACTGATAATTAGTTGTTCTTGAAATCTGTGGAGGTCATCTTCATACAGGAAGTTATATTCAAATATATGTCAAAGCCTTGTAGTTGTCAAACTTGTCTTGCTCAGGCTTCTAAGTCTTTTTTTTGTCTAATGGACACATCAGGTGCTATGGGATTGTTCAAGAAACTTGACGTTGGTCCACTCGAGCTTGGGGACTATCTTGGTTGGATATATACTAGACCCTTTTCATTCTCTGATACTCTGATTAGACCATGGATGCCATTGTCAATTTGCTAATACTTGTTTTTTTTTTGTTTACCCATGTTTGCAGCAATTGGTGCTATTTTCTCTGCAACAGATTCTGTCTGCACCTTACAGGTTTCTTGTTGAACAATCTGCCATCTTTATCTTATAAAATGAGATAGGAAGCCAATTTCATTGGAAGTTCATTACTTGCAGGTGCTTAACCAGGATGAAACACCCCTACTCTATAGTCTAGTTTTTGGTGAAGGTGTTGTTAATGATGCCACATCTGTTGTGCTCTTCAATGCAATTGAAAACCTTGATATTGGTAATTTTGATGCTATTGTTCTGTTGAATTTCGTCGGAAAATTTCTCTACCTGTTCTTCACCAGCACAATACTTGGAGTAGCTGTAAGTAATCACCTACTGCCACTGTTGTGAATCGTCTTATGAATGCTTTCCTACTGCCAAAATAATCAGAAAATCTACTCTGATGATTTGAGCATGGCTCTTTTGACTGGCTGATAATATTGTTTCATGGCAGACTGGGTTGCTTAGTGCGTACATTATCAAGAAGCTCTGTTTTGCCAGGTCTGTACATAACTCTCTGGCTCTGTGGGGTAGTTTATTGTGTTTTACTTTACACTATAAAACAACAGACATTTGAAAATTACTGTTTCACGCTTGTGGTGATGTGCAGACATTCAACTGATAGAGAAGTTTCTATCATGATACTCATGGCATACCTTTCGTACATGCTGTCGATGGTAAGTGCATGAATATAGGAAGTTCCAAACGTCATAAATAAGCAAGTCTTGGAAAATTTTTAGGGGGTGTATATTAATATCATATGGTATTGATACTATATTAAAAATTTAACCTTTAGTTACCAATTTCTCTTGATTTGCTACCTTTCTTCTTATTTTTCTGCAGCATGCACTGATCTAGTTTCCTGTTAGCCTTTTGCAAACAACATGATACCAAGATTTGTTTCTGATATTTTCTTCCATTTTTCAGCTGTTGGACCTGAGTGGCATTCTTACTGTCTTCTTCTGTGGAATAGTAATGTCACATTACACTTGGCATAATGTGACAGAAAGTTCTAGGGTTACCACTAAGTATGTCTTTTCTGGATTCAGCTTTTCTAGCAAAACTTATGGTTCTAACATTATGTATACTAATTGCTGATTTTCCCTTTCCATGCTGCAGGCATACTTTTGCAACTTTATCATTCATTGCAGAAATTTTCCTCTTCCTCTATGTTGGGATGGATGCATTGGACATTGAGAAGTGGAAATTAGCTAGTAGCAGGTACCTTTCACTATTGAAATGATTGATATTTTAAGGACAACATAGATAACATACTAGTAAGAAAATTTCTGCTGTGTTATTAGTTATCTTGAACAAACTCATGTATCAGCTATTGACTGTGCATCCAAGTAGGCTGATGTTATGTCAGTCCTGAACTAAAACATTCTTGTTATACTGGTTCTGTTGTTGGCAAGAGGAACCTGTATTCTTTCTTTTTTATATTTGGAGATTCCTCAGTGAACCAGAACACCAGATCCTTCATCAGGTTTCTATTAACTGTTAATGAACTCCCGCCCCTGTCCCCCCCCCCCCCCCCACCCCCACCCAAAGGTAATATCTATTTGTTTCTCCTATGATGCAGTCCTAAGAAACCAATTGTTTTAAGTGCAATTATATTGGGCTTGGTTATGGTTGGAAGAGCGGCATTTGTATTCCCTTTGTCGTTCCTATCCAACCTAAGTAAAAAGGAGGCCCGTCCAAAGATCTCCTTCAAGCAACAAGTTAGTACTATATCTTCTTTTTCATTCTCCTGCCATTGTGTCCCTCTGGAAACCTGGAAGAGCTAACATTGCTAGAATTTTCCTTTAGGTAATCATATGGTGGGCTGGTCTCATGAGAGGAGCAGTGTCAATTGCACTTGCCTATAACAAGGTGATGTTTGAAGCAAATTCTCATCTGCTTTGAGCTGCAGGTTTTACATATCCTTGCTTCAGCATCTATAGGCTCTTATTTATTTATACTAGGCCATGTAAACTTTTGCAGTTTACAGCATCTGGTCATACTGAAGTGCGAGTTAATGCTATCATGATCACCAGCACAGTTATTGTTGTTCTATTCAGCACAATGGTAAGCCTGCTATAACTTATTATTATCTTGAACAGCTGTTCTTCATATATATGCATATGCTACACAGTTCAGCACAAAACATGACACATGACACTGAAACCATTGGGTATAATAATAACACATGTGATGCTTTTCATATTTGTTTATTCATGATGTGCAAATTGAATTGAAGCTCCATACACATGAATCAACTAGTTTTTTTTTTCTTTTGAGAAAAATGAAACTACTACCATCTTGCTAATTTATATGCCATCATTTGATTCAGGTTTTCGGTCTGCTGACCAAGCCGTTGCTTAGTCTCCTCATCCCACCAAGGACTGGCCCGAACACATCATCTCTGCTCTCAAGCCAGTCTTTTCTGGACCCACTTCTTACTAGCATGATGGGGTCTGACTTTGATGTAGGACAGATCAACTCCCCTCAATACAACCTCCAGTTTATTCTCACCGCGCCAACTCGATCTGTCCATCGACTTTGGCGCAAGTTTGACAATCGGTTCATGCGCCCGATGTTCGGGGGACGAGGTTTTGTTCCCTTTGTGCCTGGTTCGCCGGTGGAGCGGAGCGTCCCTGAACCTCTCCTGGGCACTGTGACAGAGGCTGAGCATAGTTGAAATGAGGCAAGAGAGATGTAGACAATTTTCTGTAGATTTTCAGACAGATACCACTCATACTCATATTTTGTCCTCGGATTCCATTGGTGTAAATTGCTGTTATAGTATCTTGTGCAGATAGTGTAGAGCTACACAAGCTGCTGTAAATTTCTGGGAGGCACTCCCAACTGTAGATTGCCACAATTCATCTGTAAATCCCAATGTTGTTCAAGAAGAATAATCACATGTTAGCACATTGGCATGTTTTTTTATATATATAATTGTATAATTGTGGGGCTGGCACAAACAGTTCTTAGTTATCGTGTCTCAAACGATGTTGGGTTTGGTGTTAGTTTTTGTCACGGATATATACATTTACCCCAAGAATGTTAAATGTGGAAAAACAAGATTGTCAAAACTCCCGGTGATTTTTCCTTGTACGTAAGATGAAAGAGGTAAAAGCTTGAGTAAGTTGTTTTAGCTTTGTCCTAAGTCAAACTTATCTCTTGGGATAGTACGTCCATGCCTCGGCTCGCCACAATGCACTTCGCCGTGATGTCTTTCATTAGTGATCGAGTTTCTTCGTACTAAATTCTACAGAGACAGACATACAACAATGCTACTCAATACCCCTATCCATTTAATAAAATTATAAGATGTTTTAACTTTTCTAGATACCTACCAAATTAGAAAAGTGTATTCCTAAATGAGACAATAACTCTATACATGGTCATCGGCCCATGGCCCGAAATTTTGGTCCGCAGCCCGATATATATATAATATATATACATATATATAAATATAAGGTAATTATTCTGTACTCCCAGGGAGCAGTTAGTTCCATGTATATTTCTCTTTATTTATTGTGTTTATGTCCGAACGAAGTATACGTAGATGAAGTATATAATCATACTAGACCTTCTAGGATATTATATGTATGTCAAATATGCAAGCATACATAGAGTATATGGTCATACTTATTTTATATACTACTATAGTGGCATTTTAGTAATATGATAAAAAGTATGAGTTCTTTCAAAAAAATTCGCGTAAGTAAGATTTGAAGTATCTTAAAATAAGTATATAAACATATTCAAACTGATAAATAAGTATGCACATATACGTAATATGATTTATTAAAGATGAGAGTAACTACTACTGGGAGTATAGAAAACTCACCCTATATACCCCATATACATATACATATATACACATATTTATATGATTAAAAGGCTAAATCTAGTTGCGGGCTCGGTGAGCCTTCGGACTAGCCCGAGGCCTGCTTAGGCTGGGCCTGGGCTGCCGACGCCGCACGAGGCCTGACCTCGGCCCTGCCTGGCGGCTCGTCGTGCCTTGATCGGCCCGGCTCGTTCGGACCGTGTCTAGCGTGGATCCAGGGCGGCCTGATGGCCATGTATAACAAGACAATAAGAGCATCTCCAATAACTTTGTAAATCAAGTTGCTATCCTTATAAAATTGTCAAAATCACAAAAATCCATCTCCAATCACTTGGTAAATGAAGTTGCTATTTATCCCCAACTTGGGAAACACAGCTGCCGCACGCGCAAGAATACGCGCGCGGTGTGGCTTCCTATCGCGCCTCCTCTCCCGCGCGCGAAAGACTTTCCCTCCCTCTGCTGTTGTCTGTCTGTCGCCTTCTGCTGTTGCCTGTCGTCACTCTCCTCCCATCTTGGTAAATGGCGCTGCTGCTGCTGCTGCAAAACGCTGCTGCTGCGAGCTGTACTAGCAGGGAGCATGCAGCGAGCTGCTGCTGGTACAGTGCCAAACATTGCTGTTGCCTGCCATCGCTCTCCTCCCATGTGCCGAGATGCAAAACGTTGATGCGAGCCAAAAGATGGGACAAAAACGCTGTGATTGGCCGGTTAGAGCAACTCCAACGGTTTTGCATTTTTTGTTTGGCAAAATATGTTATTTGCCAACTCTCAAATTAATATGGCAAGGATAAAAAGAGTCAATCTCCAACGGTTTTGCATTTAGACTTGATAAAACTAAAAAATTATGCGTGCGAGAGGGAAATATCCCGCGGGAGTAGCACGCGAGGACAATTGCCAAGCGAATCGCGGCTTGGGATATATGCCAAATATCACCCGGTATTTGCCAAGTTGCTAAAAATACCAAACTCATTTGCCAAACCGTTGGATATAAGATTTTTAGACTTTTTTGCAAAAACAAGAATGCAAAGCTCATTTGCAAAACCGTTGGAGATGCTCTTACTGCTCATTGCTTGATTTAAATCGACACCAACAGTGGACCTCTTTTTTTATTTTACCAAGTTAGAATAGCAAATTGTTGGAGATAAGTCTTTTTTTCACTTGCCAAATAAATTACCAAATTGCTAAAACTCAAGATATACCAAATGATTTTTCTAAAGTTGTTGGAGATGCTCAAAGAAGGTAAAGAAAAAGGAAAAATATTGGAAATGCACCCGAAAGTGGCCGCAAGCGCACAGGCGCCGCAGAAGATCCCCGCCCCCTGACCACAACCATTTCGAGTCTCGAGAGACGAGACCGTTACACCCCCGCGGCCCCGCCTCGCCTCGCACCTCCCCCGCCTTCGGAGCGGACGAACCAGCGAACCGCGCGCCCGCTCATCTCTCCCCTTCTTCCTCCTCCTCCCCCCACCGAATCCGTCCACCGAATCCCCTCCCCTCACACTCCCATGGATCGCTTGTCGCGGCCGGCGAGCCCGGGCGGCGGCGGGCTGGGGTACGCGTCGCGGCGGGGCCTCTACGCGCAGGCGGCGTCGCATCACCACCAGGCCGGCGGCAGCGCGCAGACGTCGCCCGGCGGGTCCCCGAAGGAGCTGTCCCCAGTCCACCGCCACGCGCGGGCGGGATCCCTCGGCGGCGCCGGGCCGGCCTCCACCGCAGGCCGCCGCGCGGGGGTCGGCGCCGGCGCCCGCGCGCAGAACAGCGCCGCGCGCGCCGCCGCGCAGCGCCTCGCGCGGGTCATGGGCGGCCCGGGCGGGGACGCCGGCAGCGGGAGCGACGACGACGACGAATACGAGCTGTCCGGGCCCCCCATCGAGCTCTCCAACACCCCGCGCCGCACCTCCACCCGATCCCCTTCCCCCTCGGTAACCATCGATCCCCGATGCCCTTGGTTACATTGCGTGCCATCCATCTCGACGCCACCTTCGCGTGTCCATGCGGTTGCATTTGGCTCTGCATGTGATTTCGCAGTGTATACTTTGCAACAATGCTACTCGATTCTCACTACGACCTGTGTGTGCGATGCGCTAAGCGGTGGCGTGCATTTCTGTGCATTTTAGATAGGCCGTTACCTTGTGGATCAGACGCAGGTGAGCCGGCCGCCGTCGCTGACGAACCGTTACACGACTGGGAAGTCGGTCCCCATGATCCCGTCGATCAAGCGGCCGGCGACCAGCGGTGCGGGGGCTGGGGCTGGGGCTGGTTCAGAGTCGCCCATGCCGAACCGAAGGGAGCAGAGGTAAGGACTGTCCTGCTCTCAAGTATTAATTATTGTGCCCCATGTATGACAGATTTCGTGGTGCAATACGTTAATACATTTTTGCAAGCAATCTTCACTGTGGGCTTGTCTGGAGTTTTTCCAATTATCCAAAAGTTCTGCTATCTCATTTTAGCGTATCACACTATGATCTCTGGATTCAATGCCATGTCTCTGCTCAAGGCAGATGATTAATTTCCCCATGCTTCATGGTTGCTAGTTTGCTTTGAGGCTACAAATTATCTTCCAAGCACTATGTTGTGGCATGGTGGATGTGGATGAAAGACTGCGGAGTTGATAGTGGCGATCGACAGTCAGCCGAGTCTGTTCGCCTCACCTCACTGGAGCTATGGTGGACTTAAGAGAGACGAAGATAGGAGGAATATTTTTTTTCTCATTGCTGGCTTTGAGGACTAGCAGTACATCAGTTTGGTTTATATAACACCAGCTGTTCTCCTTCTGAAACACCTATTAGTTTTGCTAAACTAATAAGCCTATATAACTGGATTGCCTATCCAAATCCAAAGCAAACTAATCACCTAAAATACTGAAGGTAACTGAAGCCAATATTTCAGGCAGTGATAGGCTTCTTTGTTGTGCCTGCTTTAGGTCCTGCCGCCATACATAACACACTATGTATGCAACGTGTTGTTGTTTCCCAGATGCAGAAACTGTGCTAAATAAATACCAAAGCAATAGAACTGCATGTTAATCATACAAACGTTTGCAACTGACATGTCACATTACTGAATAACACTCATTGATTGAATTACGCTTGACTAAAGACATTTTTTTAGAAAATTTAATCATGGCGTTCCTTTCAGAATTATTCTATCTATCAGTGTTAGTTGTGTAAGTATTTGTTTTTTATTTAAAAGAATCTTTAGATACCTTCTGCCTTTGCATTATTGGTTCTCAATGATCACTTGGTAAGTAATATAGGCTACATCATTCTTAGGAGATCAGTTGATCTTGGAAGCTCATTGAGAGGTCGTCGTACATCTTCTTCTCTTAACGATGAGGTAATTTCTTTCATGAATGTAAGTTTTATATAGAATCTTACGATCTGTGTAACGTTCTGTTTACCGCTTGCGGGGTTAACCTTCAATATGAGTTATCTCTCCTCCATGCTACAATTATTGTCTAACCAATGTTGTGGACACTCTGTCAACCATTTACCTAATTAGTTTTTTCTCTTAATCTGGAGTGCCACTGTGGTTCTTAATTTCTTATGTTCATGCTTTGCAGATTAACACACTTCAAGTGGAAAATGAAAGCATGTATGACAAAGTGAGATGTCATGATTCTATTTTATTTTATAGTTTAACATGTTGAAAGCAATCAATCTTGCTTTTATCTTACCTGCATCTTCGTAGTTTCAGCTTGCAGAAGAAAGGTCTGATGATGGAGATGCCAAATCCATGCACATGGAGAGAGAGGTATTTTCTGTGACAAAATGATGACGAAATCTTTGCTTCTAATATTACTTGATTGAATCATACTTGATAGAAGCCAAAGGCTTAGATTGATTCACTTGATGGATGATTACAGCAGTGGTGTTACATATAAATAGGGAATACAAGGGAGCCCAAAGGGCTTGGCCAGCCTGGAGGCAGCGCCTCAAGGGGCCAGTCTATCCTAGGGAAAAGGCAGCAATAAAAGAGGACTAATAACTCTAACACCCCCCCGCAGTCGGAACGTTGCTGGGACGAACGTTCAGGCTGGAGCGAAAATCCATGAAGACCGAGGAGGGAAGACCCTTGGTGAAGACATCGGCGAATTGTGACGTGGTAGGAACATGAAGCACACGGACAGCCCCAAGGGCGACCCGTTCCCGAACGAAGTGGAGGTCGATCTCCACGTGCTTGGTGCGCTGATGTTGAACGGGGTTGGTGGAGAGGTAGACGGCGCTGACGTTGTCGCAGTAGACGAGGGAGGCAGAGGTCAGCGGGTGATGCAGTTCCTGAAGAAGTTGCCGCAGCCAGGAGGCTTCAGCCACGCCGTTAGCAACAGCGCGGTATTCAGCCTCCGCACTTGAGCGCGAAACCGTGGGTTGGCGCTTGGAGGACCAAGAGATGAGGCTGCCACCGAGGAAGACAGCATAGCCGGAGGTGGAGCGGCGGGTGTCAGGGCAGCCGGCCCAATCGGCGTCGGTGTAGACCACGAGTTGAGTTGGAGCAGACCGGGGAATGACAAGGCCAAACTCAAGAGTGCCCTGAAGGTAGCGAAGGATCCGCTTGGCAGCCACAAGATGGGCTTCCCTAGGATCATGCATGTATAAGCAGACTTGTTGAACAGCGTAGGTGATGTCAGGCCGGGTGAAAGTCAGGTATTGAAGGGCACCAACAAGGCTACGGTATGCTGTAGGATCAGCAACAGCAGGGCCGGCAGTAGCTGAGACCTTAGCACAAGTGTCAACAGGGGTGGAGCATGACTTGCAGTCACTCATGCCGTGGCGAGCAAGAATGTCCAGGGTGTACTGCCGCTGTGAGAGAAACAAACAGTCCCGGTTGCGCTGAACAGCTACGCCAAGGAAATGGTGTAGGGGACCAAGATCTTTCATGGCGAATTCTTGTTTAAGTGCAGCGATTACCCGGTGTAAGATGTGCTGAGAGGATGCAGTGAGCACAATATCATCCACATAGAGAAGTAGATAGACTGTCTCAGTACCATGCCGGTAGATAAACAAAGAAGTGTCAGACTTGGCCTCGGTGAATCCCAGAACCGGCTGTACCATGCGCGCGGTGCCTGCTTCAAACCATAAAGTGACTTGTTGAGTTTGCAAACATGTTCAGGAAGAGCAGGATCAACAAAACCAGCGGGCTGTGAGCAGTAGACTGTTTCAGACAGAGTGCCATGAAGAAAGGCATTCTTTACATCAAGTTGATGGATCGGCCAATCACGGGAATGAGCCAAAGTGAGGACTGTACGAACTGTTGCAGGCTTGACAACCGGGCTGAATGTTTCATCATAATCAACACCGGGCTGTTGAGTAAAACCGCGAAGAACCCAACGAGCCTTGTATCTGTCCAGAGAGCCATCAGCATGAAGTTTGTGCTTGAAAATCCATTTACCGGTGACAACATTTGTCTTGGGAGGACGAGGAACGAGGTCCCAAGTGTGGTTGTCGGAAAGAGCAGCAAATTCCTCTTCCATGGCCTTGCGCCAGTGAGGATTGGCAAGAGCATCGCGGCACGTGCGCGGGAGCGGGGAGAGGACCTCGGCATGCAGACCGAAGCGAGGCTGCCGGAACCCGATCTTCCCACGGGTAGCCATGCCATGGGAATTGGCGACGGGTGGGATGGGAACAGCCCCAGTTGGGAGCTGGGGGCCGTGCTTGACGTAGCGCGGTGGAGAAGGAACGATGTTGGAGCGTCGAAGAGCGGGAGCCGACACAGGAGGCTCGGTCGTTGAGCTCGGTGCAGGAGAACGCCGGTGGTAGACGTGGACGATGGGCGGCCTGTGGACCGGCACCTGTACAGGAGGTGTTGTGGATGTCGAGACACCATGTACAGGGGGTACAGGAGGTGCTGGAGGCGCCGAAACAGCCTGCACAGGGGGTGCAGCAGGCACTGCAGGGACAGCGGGCGCCAGGGGCACCTGCACAGCGGGCGCTGCAGGTACAGAGGGCGCTGCAGGCACCTGTACAGCAGGCGGAGCAGGTTCAGGTGCTGCAGGTTCCTGAACAGGGGGCGGCCTGGGCAGGGAGTAACCTGGTGGAGGCCCAGCAGCCCTGGGAGTACCTGCAGATAGAGGAGTGACTGGCAGGGAATCATCATTAGTTAGAAAATCAAGGTCGGTGGGTGGAGGGGAGGGCCGTTGGCGGGATAAGGGAAACGTTGTTTCGTCAAAGACAACGTGCCGAGAGATTACGACACGATTGGTGGTAAGGTCAAGGCACCGATAGCCCTTGTGATCCGGAGAGTAACCGAGGAATGCGCACAAAGTGGACCGAGGGGCCAGCTTGTGAGGGGCAGTGGCGGTGAGATTTGGATAGCAGGAGCATCCAAAGGTCCGGAGATCATGATAAGAGGGAAGGGTGCCATGGAGAGCGAAGAAGGGAGTGCTTACGTGCAAGGTTTTGGTGGGGAGGCGATTGATGAGGTGGGTGGCTGTGGCGAGAGCATCTGCCCAATATGAAGAGGGCATGGAAGCTTGGAACAGCAAGGTGCGGGCGGTGTTGTTGAGGGTGCGAATCATGCGTTCGGCTTTGCCATTCTGCTGTGAGGTGTAGGGGCAGGACATGCGAAGGGAGACACCTTTAGCAAGAAAGAAAGCGCGAGACGCAGAATTATCAAACTCGCGGCCATTATCACATTTCACAGCCTTGATAACGCACCCAAACTGAGTAAGCACGAAAGCAAAGAAATTGGAGAGGACAGGAAAAGTGTCAGATTTCAGGCGAAGAGTAAAAGTCCAAACAAAGTGTGAGCAATCATCAATAATAACTAAATAGTATTTAAAACCGGAAGCACTGATGATAGGTGATGTCCACAGATCACAATGAATTAAGTCAAAATTTTTGATTGCTCTGGACAGGGAACTAGTGAAGGGCAAGCGAACATGTCGCCCGAGCTGACACGCATGGCAGATGGAAACATCATCAGGTTTGCTGCAGACGATAGAAGAGGTTTGAGCAAGACGCTGAAGGGTAGCTTTGCCGGGGTGTCCGAGGCGACGATGCCAAGTGGTCGGAGATGGAGTAGCCACGAGAGCGCAGGGGCCGGAGGATGATGATGGGAGCTGCAGGGTGTACAGGGGCCCCGAGCTGTTACAGCGAAGGAGGACGTTCTTGGTACGGAGATCCTTCACAGAAATACCAAGAGGGTCAAATTCAATAGAAACAAGATTATCAGTGGTAAATTGTCTTACGGACAAAAGATTTTTGATAATATCAGGGGCAATAAGAACATTATTAAGGTGAAAGGGGCCAGGGAGAGTGGAGTAGCCAGTACCCACGACTGGTAAAGTGGCTCCATTGCCGACAACAATGGAGGAGGGGAAAGAGGAGGAAGGCGACAAAGTGACCATACCGGAGTTAGAAGCGATGTGGGAAGAAGCTCCCGAATCGACAACCCAGTCTGAGGTGCTTGGTGGAGTGAGGGAGACGGTGCTGAACGCGTTGGCGAGCGTCTGAGGGTCCCATGGAGACCATGTAGGCGGGGGTGCCGGGACGGGCTGCTGGTAGAAGGTAGCCGGTGCCGGAGGATAATAGGCGCCGGGAGCAGCAGGGCCAGCCATCATGGCCTGCTGTGGTGGCTGGCCATGGCGGGGTGGAGGGCCGCGAGAGCCGCCGGAGGAGGACCCAGGCCACATATGAATGGACCCAGTCCACGGGTTGAGGAAGGTGGGCCACTGCGGGGCACTGGGAGGACCACCAGTGGACTGGAGGCCGCCAGGCGAGTGGCCATGTCCGCGACCACCGCGATGACGCCGGCCACGCCCGCTGTTGCCACCAGCTGGAGCTCCCCCGGCAGCTGGTGGAGGTCGCGGGGACGCAGCAGCAGGGGTGGGCGTCCTGGGTGGCGTAGAGGCGACGAGAGCTGAAGGAGGCGCCGAAGGCGGTGCCATGTTGAGCTCGGCTAGGCGCAGGTTGGCACGAACGTCAGTGAAGGAAGGAAACGGTCGCTGGCGGGTGACGAGTTGAGACATGAACTGGAAACGTTCATTAAGGCCGCGCAGGACGTTCAGCACAAGGGTGCGGTCCTGGACGGGCTCGCCAAGATCAGCGAGAGCATCGGCCATGGTCTTCATCTTGCGGCAGAAGTCGTCGACGGAGAGGGCACCCTGGCAGAGAGTGCGGAACTCGGCGTCGAGAAGCATGGCGCGGGACTCGCGATTGTTCAGGAACTGTTGTTCCAGCCCCAGCCATGCCCCCCGAGCAGTGATGCCGTCCCGCTCATGGACGACGTCCTGAAGGTCGGGGGAGATGGTGTTGAAGATCCAGGAGACAACGACGCAGTCCATACGGGACCACGCCGGATCGTAGAGGCGGGGGTCGTCACAGAGGACGTGATCCTGTAGGGCAAAGCGGCCGAGGATGAGGAGGACGTAGCCGCGCCACTTGGAGTAGTTGGAAGCCTGAAGATCGAGGACGATCGGGATCAGGTTCTTGATATTCTGTATCGCGGCAGCTTGGCTGTGAAGATGAGCGATGGCGGCTGCTTCAGACGAGAAGGAGCGGGCGTCCTCATCGTCCTGCGGATCCTCGTCGCGAATGGGGTCGCCGCGAAGGCGCTCCCGGAGGGCCGCGGCCTGCTGCTCCAGGGCGGCTGCCTGCGCGCGCTCTTTGTCGAGGGCGGCGGCGGCGAGGCGAACACGCTCCTGGGCCGCGGCGGCGCTCTTGAGGAGGTCAGCCTCCGCCTGGAGGGTCAGACAACATTCGGTGTTGATGGAGCGCAGGGAAGTGGCCTCATCTTCCAGCTTCTGGGCGGCGGCGAGTGCCTCGTCGCGGAGTTTGGCGGCGGCGGAGGCATCCAGGGCACCGGAGGCAGAGGGGGCGGCCATGGTGGCGCGCGGGCGGCAGCAAGCCGAGGGGCGCGCGCGCGGAAGCTGGGACGAGAGAGGAGGCGGGCGCGGTGACCGAGCGGGCGGGCGCGGGCGCCGAGAAGGGCGGCGCGCGCAGGGACCGAGAGGGCGCGGGCGCGTGCGCCAAGGAAACGCGAGAGCGGTGGGGAAAAGCGGAAGGGGATGGGGGCGGTACGGCTCAGGAGAGAGCGTTTGATACCATGATAGAAGCCAAAGGCTTAGATTGATTCACTTGATGGATGATTACAGCAGTGGTGTTACATATAAATAGGGAATACAAGGGAGCCCAAAGGGCTTGGCCAGCCTGGAGGCAGCGCCTCAAGGGGCCAGTCTATCCTAGGGAAAAGGCAGCAATAAAAGAGGACTAATAACTCTAACAATACTGTCCTTTTTTTTGACTTGATAACTTCAAGATTGGATGTATGCTAGTATTATTTATTTGGATTCTACGCAAAAAAAAAATAAAAAAATAAAAAAAAATCATGTTTTGCATTTACCATATTTGTTTCTGGACTTCAGGATTCTGATATTGGCAATGCAGTAGAAACAGAGCCAATTTTAATTAGCAGGTATGTCAGTTACTAAAAATATGCTACTTATTGTCGATGCCTACTTCGCTAAACCATATTTTCAATTTGGCTCTCAGGAAAGACGCAGCGCTAGAACAAAGAAAGGTATGTTTCCATAGAAAGCTTCTCCTGCTCAAAGTTTTTAGAGAACAATGGAGAGAGAAGTTTGCTTTTGTTTGAGTCTGATAGACAGTAAAGCCAATAGGCTTAGCATACATCATTATGTTTACACAGGGAATTACAATATATAGAGGCCCAAAGGGCCTGTTCACATAGCCACATAGGGTGGCGAACAGCTGACTTAAATAGCAGTAATAGACTAGCACAAAGACCAAAGGGATTAGCAGCACAGTAATCTAACACCCCCCCGCAGTCGGAATGTCGCAGCAGCGGACATTCAGACTGGAGCGAAAGTCTTGAAAAACTGAGGTAGGCAGCCCCTTGGTGAAGACATCAGCAAACTGAGAAGTAGTGGGTACATGAAGTACGCGGACAGCACCAATAGCAACACGTTCCCGGACGAAATGGAGGTCGATCTCCACATGTTTGGTGCGCTGATGTTGCACAGGGTTGGTGGAGAGGTAGACGGCGCTCACATTGTCGCAGTAGACGAGGCAGGCCGTGTCAAGAGGATGATGGAGTTCCTGGAGAAGCTGCCGCAGCCAAGAAGCTTCAGCGACGCCGTTAGCAACAGCCCGGTACTCGGCCTCAGCGCTAGAGCGAGAGACAGTGGGCTGCCGCTTAGAAGACCAGGAGACAAGGCTGCCTCCGAGGAATACAGCATAGCCGGAGGTGGAACGGCGTGTGTCCGGGCAACCGGCCCAATCAGCATCAGTGTAAACAACAAGTTGTGTTGGGGAAGTCCGAGGAATGACGAGGCCATGATCAAGAGTCCCCTGGAGATACCGCAGGATCCGTTTGGCAGCAACAAGATGACTCTCCCGAGGATCGTGCATGTGAAGGCAAACTTGTTGGACAGCATATGCAATGTCGGGCCTGGTGAATGTCAAGTACTGAAGAGCACCCGCGAGGCTGCGAAAAGCTGTGGGATCAGCAACAGAAGGACCAGCAGTGGCAGATACTTTGGCACAGGTGTCAACGGGAGTGGAGCATGGTTTGCAGTCAGCCATGCCATGACGAGTCAAAATGTCCAGAGCATACTGACGTTGAGAGAGGAATAAAGAGTCACCTCGTCGCTGAACTACCATGCCAAGAAAATGATGAAGAGGGCCAAGGTCCTTCATGGCGAACTCCTTCATCAGAGCATCAATAACTCGGCGGAGAAGCTGCTGGGAGGAGGCAGTGAGAATAATATCGTCCACGTAAAGCAGCAGATAGACAGTCTCTGAACCATGGCGGTAAACAAAGAGAGAGGTGTCTGAGCGAGCTTCAGTGAACCCCAGGGAGAGCAGGAATGATGCAAAGCGGCTGTACCATGCACGGGGAGCTTGCTTCAGGCCATAAACGGATTTGTTGAGTCTGCAAACATGCTGAGGGAGAGCAGATTTGGTGAATCCGGTTGGCTGGAAGCAGTACACAGTCTCTGAGAGGGTCCCTTGAAGGAAGGCATTCTTGACGTCAAGTTGATGAATCGGCCAATCCCGGGAGTGAGCTATAGTGAGGACAGAGCGGACAGTGGCCGGTTTGACAACAGGACTGAAGGTTTCATCGTAGTCAATACCGGGGCGTTGAGAGAAGCCACGAAGAACCCAACGAGCTTTGTATCTCTCCAGCGAACCATCAGCATGGAATTTATGTTTGAAAACCCATTTTCCGGTGACCACGTTGGCATTGGCGGGCCGAGGGACAAGCTCCCAAGTGTTATTGTCCATGAAGGCGGCATATTCTTCTTCCATGGCGCGACGCCAGTGAGGATCAGCGAGGGCATCGCGGCAGGACCGGGGAATTGGAGACAGACCCTCAGCATGAAGAATACGAGGCTGAATGTATCCAGTCTTCCCACGAGTCATCATACCATGGTTGTTGTCAACCGGTGTGACGGGTACAGCACCAACCGGAGGACCATCTTTAACATACCGTGGGGGGGAAGGTATGATGCTGGAGCGGCGAGGAGGAGCAGCAGCCGGTGATGATGGTGATGGTGGAGAGCGCCGAGTGTACACTTGGGTGACAGGCGGCTTCTGAAAGGTTGCTGCCATAGGATTTGCAGGGGATGGATGGCGCCTGGAGTACACGTGGGTGACCGGCGGCCTCGGTAGAGCTTCAGCCATGGGCAGTACCGGAGGAGCAGCAGGCGCCGGAGCAGCAGGCGCCGGGGCTGCAGCAGACGCCGGGGCTGCAGCAGGCGCCGTGGCTGCAGCAGACGCCAGGGCTGGGCGAGCTGCTGGCGGTGTGTGGAAGCCTGGGGGAGGGCGCCGGGGTGCGGGCCTGGCCAGAACGGGGGGCCAGAGCGGAACAGGAGCATCCTCAGATACCTCTGGTGCAGCCTGCAGAGGGAACTGAGCAGGGGCACCAGAAGTTGTACCTGCAGACGAAGAAGGAGCTAGCAGCTCATTGTTAGTTAGAAAATCAAGCTCGTGAGGAGTGGAGGTCCGGTGTTGAGAGAAGGGAAAGGTCGTCTCATCAAAGATGACATGACGAGAGATGATGACACGATTAGTGTTGAGATCGAGGCACCGGTATCCTTTGTGATCAGAAGAGTAGCCAATGAAGGCGCACAGGGAAGAGCGAGGGGCAAGTTTATGAGGGGTGGTTGCGGTGAGGTTGGGGTAGCAAGTGCAACCGAAAGTACGAAGATCATGATAGGCGGGCTGGGTGCCGTGGAGAGCAAAGTAGGGTGTGCTCATGTCTAGAGTCTTAGTGGGAAGGCGATTCAGGAGGTGGGTGGCTGTAGCAAGGGCATCAGCCCAATAAGAAGGGGGCATGGAGGCTTGAAATAGTAGAGTGCGGGTGACATTGTTGGTGGTGCGAATCATGCGCTCGGCTTTGCCATTCTGCTGTGAGGTGTAGGGGCAGGACATGCGAAGCACAACACCTTTAGCGAGAAAGAAGGCACGGGCAGCAGAGTTGTCAAACTCACGCCCATTGTCACATTGCACGGATTTGATGGTGCAACCAAACTGAGTATGCACATAGGCAAAGAAATTAGAGAGCACAGAAAAAGTATCGGACTTGAGGCGCAGTGGAAAGGTCCAAAGAAAATGAGAGCAGTCATCGAGGATAACTAAGTAATATTTGAAACCGGAGACACTGGTAATAGGTGATGTCCACAGATCACAATGCACCAAATCAAAATTCTTAGCTGCTCTAGAGGAAGAACTATGAAAAGGTAAACGAACATGGCGTCCAAGCTGACACGCATGACAGAGGGAATCATCAGCAGGCTTGCTGCAGACTATGGAGGAAGACTGAGCAAGACTCTGAAGGGTAGCTGTGCCGGGATGACCGAGACGACGATGCCAGGTAGTCGGGGAGGGAGTTGCCACCAAGGCGCAGGGACTGGATGGAGATGCAGGAAGCTGCAAGGTGTAGAGGGGCCCCGAGCTGTTACACCGAAGGAGGGTGTTCTTGGAATGGAGATCCTTCACAGAAACACCAAGAGGGTCAAATTCAACTGAAACAGAATTGTCAGTGGTGAATTTGCGAACAGAAATAAGATTTTTAATAATATCAGGAGCTAGGAGGACATTGTTGAGGCGAAACGGGCCGGGAAGAGTGGAAAAACCAGTGCCAACCACTGGAAGGATGGCACCGTTGCCAACAACAATAGAAGATGGAAAAGAGGAAGATGGCGAAGCTGTGATCATACCAGGGTTGGAGGCAATATGAGAGGAAGCACCAGAGTCAATCACCCATTCCGAGGAGCTTGGTGGTGGTGACAGGGTGACGGTGCTGAAGGCGTTGGCGAGATTCTCAGCAGTCCATGGCGACCAAGTGGAGGTGGGAGCCTGCTGAGGCGCCTGGTAGTATGCCCCGGGGGATGGCGATGGAGTGAAGTATCCCGGGGGCACACCAGCAACCAGAGCTTGCTGTGGTGATGGAGACTGGACGACGCGAGGCGGTGGAGCACGAGGACCGCCAGGAGTGGACCCGGGCCACATATGAATAGACCCTGTCCAGGGGTTTAGGACAGAGGGCCACTGCTGACCACCTTGAGACTGCTGGTGCTGGTTGCTTGATGAGCCACCCTGTGAGCCGCCTTGGCCACGTCCGCCGCGGCGGCGTCGACTGCGGCTGTTGCCGTTGCCTGGCTGCTGCCCCCCGGCAATCTGATGAGAGCGCGGAGGAGGAGCCGGCGGCTTGCTGGAGGATGAGGCGATGAGGGCCGAAGGCGGTGCTGAAGGTGGCGCCATGTTGAGCTCGGCCAGGCGGAGATCAGCACGGACATCAGTGAAAGAGGGAAAAGGCCTCTGTCGAGTGACGAGCTGCGACATGAACTGGAAGCGTTCATTGAGTCCGCGCAGAACGTTTAGTACCAGCGTACGGTCCAGAATGGGCTCGCCAAGGTCGGCAAGGGCATCCGCCATATTCTTCATCTTGCGACAGTATTCGTCGATGGAGAGGGCGCCCTGGCAGAGGGTGCGAAACTCGGCGTCGAGCAGCATGGCGCGTGACTCGCGGTTGTTGAAGAACTGCTGTTCGAGGCTGAGCCACGCCGCCCGAGCAGTGATGCCGTCGCGCTCGTGGACGACGTCGAGGAGGTCGGGGGAGATGGTGTTGAAGATCCACGAGACGACGACGCAGTCCATGCGAGACCACGCCGCATCGTGGGCATGAACGACGTCGCTGAGGACATGGTCCTTCAGGGCGAAGCGGCCGAGGACGAGCAGGATGTAGCCACGCCACTTGGAGTAGTTGGAGGACTGCAGGTCGAGGACGATGGGAATCAAATTCTTGATGTTCTGCACAGCAGCAGCCTGGCTATGGAGGCGAGCGATGGCCACGGCTTCAGAGGTGACAGAACGCAAGTCGTCGTCGTCGTCGGAAGCGTCGTCGCGGAGCGATTCAGCGCGGAGCCGTTCGCGGAGAGCGGAGGCCTGCCGCTCCAGAGCGTCGGCCTGCTCGCGCTCCGCATCGAGGGCGGCGGCGGCGGCGCGGACGCGTTCCTGAGCATCAGCGGCGGACTTGAGGAGGGCCGCCTCCTCCCGGAGCTGCTGGGACCGCTCGGCGTTGGAGTCCCGCAGGGAGGCGGCCTCGTCTTCCAGCTTCTTGGCGGCGGCGAGGGCTTCGTCGCGAAGCTTAGCCGCGGCGGCGGCCGCCGAGGCGCTGGAGCTCGAACCGCCGGATGGGGGAGCAGCCATGGAGAGGAGAAGGGACGGGACGCGCGCAGCGGCCGACGAGGGGCGCGCGACGGCCGTCCGTCGAGGGGCGCGCGGCGGCGCGGGTCGCGCGGCTGTGCGGGTCGCGCGGCGGCGCGGGGCGCGGAGCGCGAGGCGCGCGCGCGACGCGAGTCGGGCACGGGGTGCGAGGCGGGCGCGTGCGGTGGAAAAGCGGAAGCAGGGGAAAGGGTACAGGACCAGATTAGCCTTCTGATACCATGATAGACAGTAAAGCCAATAGGCTTAGCATACATCATTATGTTTACACAGGGAATTACAATATATAGAGGCCCAAAGGGCCTGTTCACATAGCCACATAGGGTGGCGAACAGCTGACTTAAATAGCAGTAATAGACTAGCACAAAGACCAAAGGGATTAGCAGCACAGTAATCTAACAGAGTCACTTTTGATTATTACTGTGTGCACTATAGATTCATTTCTTATTTGTGATCATTTTTTTACTTACTAGTTTTGTTCAAGCTTCATGTCTGTTTTGATCTTAGATTGCTATGCGAATTGCTTCCCGAAGGTCCAGCAGTGCAAGCTGTGATGAGATTGCAACCCTTAAGTCAGAAGCAAAGGTGTATTGGATTTTTCCTTGAATCTGGTTATCATTGCTGTTGCTGATTGAATTTTCCAGACATCTTTTGCAACCATAAACTTTTATTTACACTTTGTGATAGGTTACTAGTAATGTGGTTACATCTCTACCTCGGAGAGTAAAAAGTGCTAGATCAGAACTGAAATCTTTTCAGCCAACAGCCAACAGAATGATCCTGTCACAGGAAGAGCTGGTGTGTATGTTGGTTACATAATCACAATATGAGCACTTCTTGTCTGTGGCTTATCATTGTAATTGTTCATGAAATTTCTTAATCAGGAGGAGGTTGTGCTAAAGAGATGTTGGCTGGCCCGCTACTGGACATTATGTTCTAAGCTTGGTACCAAGATCACTTTTAGGGAGTATTCCCAGTGCCCAAATAATATCTCAAATATTATGTTCTTGAATTAACATATTGAGACAGCAATTAGCCACCATTGTAATTTGTACTCCCTTGTCCCTTCATTCCAAATTATAAGACCTTTTGGCTTTTCTAGATACACTATATCTAACTGCATAGCAAAAGCTATGAATCTAGAAAAGCCAAAGCATCTTATAATTTGGAACGGAGGGAGGGCTAGGATGCATAATTATCCAACCCTGTTTGTCCTTGTCGTGTTCACACCACACATTTTTTGCTACTGTTTCACTTAATTTGTGTTTAAACACTAGTGCCGTCTTGTTATTCATAAAGTTTGAACTTGTAATCTCCCTTTTGTTCTTTTTCATAATAAATTCACAGTATTTCCCCTAAAAAGAAGAATAATGTGAATTTCCCATTTTATATGTTCCATGGAAAAAAATGTGTCTCATTAATAAGCAAGCAGAGGTTTTTTTTATATACAAATTGTTATATAGTGTCTGGTTTTGGCTAATGGTGAGTTTTCCCCTTAGGGATACATTCTGATATTGCTGAAGAAAAAAAAGAATACTGGTCCTCATTTGCGCCACTTGCACTTGAAGCAGTCCTATCAATTGGGCAAAAAGCGAGAGATGGAACTTTATCAGGTGATCAAAAGCTATCTTTAATTCTTCTTGTTTTGATATTTTACTTCTATGAAGCTGTTGATACAAGAATAATACTCCTATGTTCCGCTTACTATGCATCTATTGGATAAACTTGGAGATGAGACCCAGATTCCCCACGGGTCATGACACAATTTGACAAGTAGCAATTGAAAACCTTCAGTGGTATTCTTTATTTTTTAGAGTGATTTGATTGTAACAAAATGAAACAACGTGGCCACTTTCTACCCGCTAGAAATTTGGGAACAACGTCAATTTAGTTGCTCAGATTTGACTCTCTATTTTCATCTTCTGGCTGCAAAATAGGATTTTTATTTGCACTTCACATTTGTACCATGCAGTGTAAAAGGAGCCTTTTTTGAAGGAACCGGCACTAGCTGTGCCAATTTCTATTAATAGAGAAGAAGGTTGCAAAGTCTCATGGAGGAGGCAAAAAAAATACAAAAAATAGTCTCTGATGTGTACTAAAAGCCTTTTGCTATGTGTACTAAAAAATCTCATCTGAAGGGTTAATATAGTAGTTTTACCACTTTTAAAATAATCTCTTATGATGAAGGATTACTATGTGTATCAGATTTCATGCATGTCCTTAGCCACATAGCCCCGTTCTTTTCTCATAGTTCATGTGGTGACAGATAATTCTGACATGGAGAGCAGAAGCAAAATGTCTGATGTAAATGATATATCTAGTGATGGAAATATTGAGACCATGCTTTCAGTTGAGAAAGGATTGCGTGAATTGGCTTCACTCAAGGTTTTTCTGAAACTTGAATTGTGTATATGGACCTATATGCTACTTCAAAGTTTCAACTGCATATCAGCATGATCAATTTAACTCAGAGACATAGTCACCAATAAATAAATAAAATAACTCAGAGACATGATTCACACTCTATAAAATTCGCTTTGTGTGTATTAATTGATGTACATGATTTCCTAGAATGTGAAACCTATTGCCTGCCACCTCTCATACAGTTCTATTCTAGTTAATTGTTCAGAATATTTTGGATTCTGTTGTGCCACATCAGGTGATATGGAAAAGTGGATTATCAAACTTCAGAATCCTACTGCTACTAGAGTGACTGGTCCATCTCTGTAAAGTATATAGCAAATGCAACATTTTGAGATTGAGTTAGCTTTTGCATATTCTCAGAAAAATGGCATTACTATATTTCTGCTTTTATTCATAGTGCAGTAATAATAAATTCATATTTACTTTGAAGGTAGAGGATGCAATCATGCTTACTTTGGCTGAAAATCGGCATATCAAACCTCTCTCAGGTGGCTTTTCCAAAATGTACTCATTTCTTATACTTTCATCTTACTAATATTTTTTGTACAATATTTCCCTGGACCACCAATAGATAGCCATAACTGGTTCTTTTTGTTAACAAAGAAAGATAAACCCGTAAAAGTAATGATTTTGATATCTCTTATTCACTATAACGAGAACATAGTAGGGAATGTCTCAGACTCAATGAGATGATGATAATATTTGCATGCATGTAGCTTAACTTGCACAATGTTGAGCCACTTCCGAGAAATATTATGCATAATTCACCTGTAAAAAGTGTTATTGTATTAATTAATGTCATTGGATGGATAATTTTTACCCTTTTGATAAGGATTTGAGCTTGCATTACAGGCCAAGCTTCTGAGGGTCGGAGCCCTTCTGAGTCATTAGGTTGGTTACTCTGTCAGTATTTTTGTATGCATGACGTTTTTTTGTATACATGACCTTTGAAGAACACTATGTCAATTCACTTTTCTAATTATGTGTCTGACATATTTCCTGGTCCTAGAGTTAAGTGTGGACGAACTAGAAGATGTACACTTCAAGCAGGTAACAGACTATGTTATGTTACTCGATTTTATTTTTTGTTTTTTCGCTGGCCAACATTAATATTCTTTTTTGTTCCGTTGTTAAATAACACTAACAAACCATAAACTTGGTCTATGGTGTCATCCAGATCACTAAACTCTTAAATACATTGTCACTCTAGGTCCAAATCAACACGTGTTTGTTTATGTGGTACTCTTGACTAAGAGAGATGTCTCTAATCACATGCTGATAGGGGATTTGGACCTTGACTGGCACAGACTCTGATCTGCAATGTTAAGAGTTTAGGGACATGAATGACACCATGGTACAAGTTTAAGGACGCTAGTGCATTTTACTCAATAATAAAAATACAGCATCATTGGAAGTTAATATATAATCATGAACCTAATCTTTTAATTTCATATTAGTGTGTCCATTATTTTCTTAACTTGATTAAGTTAGTAAAGAGAAATGTAAAATAAATATTATGTGAAAACACTTCATGTCTTTGCTTTTCATTATTTGGTAAGCTTCGTGTTTGGTGTCCTCTTATTTTGACTTCCAACATACACTACAGGCATGGTTGACCTATTTCTGGAGACGGGCCAAAAATCACAACATAGAAGAAGATATAGCTGATGAGAGGCTACAGTTTTGGATAGAACAAATCAATCACCCAGTTACTATGAGTGACGTAATAGAAGGTAGATTGTCTTCATCCATTCCGATAGTAAAACCTGAATTAATAGTCTAACACCATGATCTTTTTATTTTTGAGTGCTCAGTTGGATCAAGTTTAATGCATGTTCTCTCCACCTGATGCCTTGCTAAATTTATATTTTGAAGTCACAATGAATTCATTATGATTGTTTTCCCCCCACAATCATGTATAAAACCATAAAGAGGACTCAGCAAGCTGAACTTCAAGTTTGAGGTCAATGATGTCCTTTTTTTTTTCTGCAAACATGTAAAAAGTTGAGAGAGGACTCCACGAGCTGAAGAAGCTGGGAATCGAGTCTAAACTGTGGGATGCGACGAGGAGAGCTCTCGATGATGATTTAAGCAACCACGGGAGTCCAACTGGATCTGAAGCTTAGCAAACAAATTTAGCAAATGCATAGTATGGAGCTAGGCTCTATTGCCGATTTTGTGCCGTCACAGGCCCTAGAGCCCACCTGATATACTTTTCGTGTTGTTATTAATGGCCCTTTGCTTGGTATCTTCATGTAACATATTGAACTTTGATCAAAATATCCGGGAATCCTTTCTTTTGAGTTATCTATTTTCTGTTAAATCCTAATGTGAAGAAAGCAAAAGGGTGTTTAATCATGGAGTCATCGTGATGCTTTGCTCTCCGTCAGGTAACTCTACTGCAACATAAAAAAAATATTATGCATTGCTTGATTTCCTTTTTCCTTTTGCAATGCTGGTGGTCTATTCTTTTTAGGAGCAAAAAAGCGTACCAAAGCAGCTTCCATTCCAGGGTTATTAATTAATAGTAAAGCCTAGCAATGGCTGGAGCCATGTATCAGTCTGTATCACACACTGACGATCCAGCAGCTGCACTTCCCATCCAGCCATCCAGCGAGAGCGAGCCATGTCCACGGAGACGCCGTCGCCGGCGAGCCAGCGGCGGCGGCAGTGCGCGGCAGGAGTGGCAGCCGCGGCCGCGGCTTGTCTCGCGCCTCTGGTCGTGTTCCTGGCGGTGCTCGTCCTCGTGCCGTCCCTTATCCCGCGGCTGCTCCTCCGGCCGCACCACGTCGTCCCCTACGTCGCGTCCGGCGAGCTCCGCGCCCTGGCCTTCGACGCCGCGGCCTCAGCCGTCACGTACAACCTCTCCGCCGTGCTGCGCTTCGACGGCCCGCCGAGCCTGTACGCGCGCCGGTACACGGGGATCAGGGCCGCGCCGTTCTACGCCGGGCAGGAGCTCGGCGCCGCCGTGGCGCTCCCGGGGTTCACGCAGCGCAGCGGTGGAGGCGCCGCGCTGCCGGTGGCGTGGGCCGGCGTGCAACGCGTGCCGCGCGCCGTGGCCGCGGCGCTCGCTCGGGAGCGCGCCGAGGGGTGGATCACCGTCAAGGTCGCCGTGCGCGCCGCGCAGGACGGCGCGGAGAGCGACTTCGCGTGCTTGCTGAGCTTCCCGGTGCCCCGCAAGCGCGGCCGGGGTGGCAATGGCAATGGCGCGGCCCAAGGCGTGTTCGATGGTGGCAGTTGCATCGACGCCGTACGCAGCGAGTTCTAGACGCCAGCCCCAGGCGTGTTCGATGGCGGCAGTTGCATCGACGCCGTACGCAGCGAGTTCTAGACGCCACGATTATGCTTATGCATGATCCGACGATGTTTGACTTCGGTTTGGTTGATTCGTGTGCATGCATTTACGATGTTGCTGTACAATATACTGCGCCTGTGCTTTGATTGTCCAAGATTTTTTTTTTTTGACTTTTGAGCATCTTCAGATTCGGATTTTTTTTCATCCTAATCTTGACGGCAAGACGCCTAAGTCATCCTGAAAATTTTAACAGAACACTGTAACTACCACTTACTTAGAGCAACTCTAACGGTTTTGCAAATAGACTTTGCATTCTTATTTTTGCCAAAAAATGTACAAAACTCTTATCCAACGGTTTGACAAATGTGCATTGCATTTTTGTTAACTTGGCAAAATCCTGAGATGGATTGACATATATGCAAACTCGCGATCGGCTTGGCATTTCCGTCTCGTGTACTACTACCAAGCGCGCTCTTCCCTCCCGCGCCGTCGGGTTTCCTTTTTTTAGATTTTGCCAAGTCAATTTTGCCAAACCGTTAGAGATAACTTTTTTTCTCCTCCCCATATTGATTTAAGAGTTGACAAATTTCATGTTTTGTCAAATAAAAAATGCAAAACCGTTGAAGTTGCTCTTAGGTGTTAGCATCATGAACTCTATTGGAAGCACATCATTCTTCCAACACGGAAGGCTGTTTCATTTCATTGCAAAAATAGTTGTAAGCTAAAACTTGATAGAGCAAAGGAGGGGTTTCTTCATCTATCGTCCCCCAACAAATCATCACGTTACAGCATTCAAACAAGGCAAACGCCAGAAACAGAGCTGAGCATTGGTAGCGCGACTATTTGCTTCTCTTGACAGCACGCCTTCCCTGGCCCTTCTTTGGCGGGCCCTTGCCACGACGCTTCAGCATTTCCAGCTTAGCCAGACGCCTGCGGAAAGTAGACATGCCCCAGTTAGATAAATGCTCGTAGCAATGAGAAAGTACCATAAAAAAATACTGAGTAGTCTGTAACTCATGCATTTTGTCCGCTTCTCCACTCATGATAATGTGGGCAGAAAGAACAGAAAGCAAGAGGCTATGTCCAATGCTGCAGTTCAGAATGGGAAACACTAATATCTATCATACTTGATTCACGCTTGCTCTATGCTTAGTATTCTTTCAGCTAGCTAGCATGCTCCATTTTTTTCATCTCATTGTCAAATCTGCAATACTTTTACAGTCTTCCAAGGGTGAATACTAAAAGTCTAACACCAAAGACATGTAATGTAACTATACATAAACAACATCACAAACTCCATTTTGGTCCTCGTAGTAGAACTAAGGTTTGATAAGCAGTCTTAAACTCCTATGCCAGTGGAATTTCCAATACCTTTACTGTCTTACAAGGGTGAATACTAAAACCAAAGACTTGTATAATAATTATATATTATATATAAGAATAAAATAATGACTTCTGGCTTTCTAAAGATGCAAGGCAATCCACAGGTTCCTCATGTAATTCTCGCTGCTGAACTAAGGTTCGATAAGCAGTCTTGAACTCCTGTGACAAACAGCACAGGACAAACCTCATGCAGCCCTAATGCCATTAACAAAACACATCTAGGAGTTCTCATCATTTTCATTGTTTCAACTCAAACCCAGGAAAGAAGGATCAATTGTGATCTTTTATGGTTTCAACTGAAACCCAGAAAACAAAAGGAGAGGGTCAAGTAGTCACACTGATTCTTGCATATTTTTCATACACTTTTTAGCAGTCAGTGTTACCTCAGAAAAATTACAGAAAAAATTATAGATGGTCTGTGCCAACCAGTTTTCCATTCCTAGATGCTAAGTGGAAATATGCCCATGTGCATGAACCTTGCAATAAACTGAAAGAGAACTAAGTTCAACATGGTCAAAGATTGAATGATCAGATTTACCGTACTACAATCATCAAAATACAGATATCTGGACATGTCAGCTGTAGTATGTATCTTGCATTTCTCAACACATATTAAGTTGTGCGAGCAGGGGCGGACCCACAGGGTATGCCAGGTGGTCCACGGCATACCCTGTGGGCCACCTTGTATTCAACATTGGATCATAATGTTTTCATAAATAAAAACAGTTGCAACAATAGGTATTGATATATCCTGATAGCGCAATGGTAAAGCCTCTGTTTTGTGACTTAAAGGTCACAGGTTCAACTCTTTGAAGCTGCATTTTCTGTTTTTATTTCCCATTTTCCACTTTTGGTTTTGTTTTCCGTCTCCATCAAACCCCCATTGATAGCTTTTAATTTTTGATGTTTTATTATTCTCTCTCAATATTAATAGCTATATTTGATATATTCTGTTCTTTATTCTCTATTTTTTATCCTATGTTATTGTGCCTCATGAGACCAAATGAAAATGATATGACTCCGGCATTATTTATTATCACTTACCAATATTTAGTCCTCATCCTTCAGTTCCATAGTTATATTTTAAAACTATTTGTAGCCTTGTTTAGATTCACTCCATTTTGCAAAAAAAAATTGCAAAATTGTTGTAGCATTTGTAAATCAAAGATTATGAGGACTAAATATGATCCAAATACAAAACTAATTACATGGGTGGACAGGAAATCACGAGATCTATCTATTAAGCCTAATTAACCCGTCATTAGAGACTGTTTACTGTAGTATAACATTGTCTAATCATGACCTATTTAGGCTTATTAGAAAGGTCTCACGATTTTACTGGGGGTTGTGGAATGGGTTTCATCATTAATTCATGTTTAATACTCCGAATTAGATTTACTTAGAAAGCAAAATTATTTGGGCAGACAACTAAACAAGGCCGTATTTAATTTGAACTATATTTATTATAGTTTTTAGTTTAATCTTTGAATTTAAGGCTTACCATGTCATTTTATGCACGTGATTTTATCAAATTGAAGATGGTTTTGTCAAATTACATAAGAATTTTTTTTATATGGCATACCCTGTGATAAAATCCTAGGTCCGCCACTGTGTGCGAGAGGACCCCTTATCAAACAATAGATGCATTCTTGGGACAAAAAAAAAAAGCCAACATATCCTATGGTGACACCAAAGCCAGATATCAGAGCACCAGACTAGCTGGAGAAGCCAAAGCAGTGACATAGTTCCATACTTTACTTGGTGATTGCCAGACTAACCCTCTGACAAAAACAAATGCATTTGTGCCACAACACAATCAGCAGAAGCTGCTACCCAGCTTGCTGATGCCAACTTATCATCCAGCATCACTAGCTCCCTAAAGTACAACAAAAATTCACCTTAGCCTGTTTACTGTCAGAATTCAATGTGAACAGCCGTGACATCGAGGGAGTTCATTTGCTTCACGATAACACAACATCGTGCCAGACCGGCCACCACCAAAGATAGATGAAAATGAACTGGACAGCCATCAGAGGTGCTAGAGATACTAATTGCGCTAGACCTCCACCGAAAATATCCATCAAAGGTGAAATCACCCATATTCATGCTGCAATGGCACTACGGCATCCGGGTTGAACTAACCAACGACTAACATTATACTTTTTACCTGGCGCGGAGCTCTTGTGACCACCGGTAACTGAAGCGAGCAAATGCATCCCCGGGCGTCAGTGAGATGACACACTGGTTCAGAGGCATATCAACGAACACACGCCGGGCAGTCGGGCACGAGCAACCCACAACACTGGGAACACGTAGCAAGGCAAGCGAGACATGCGAACCACTACAAGCCCCCCAACCCAAGCGGCGGAGAGGATGAGGAGGGGGGAGGATGCGAGCACTTACTCCTTCTCCTCGCGCTTCATGACGAGCGGGTCGTCGCGCTTGATGTCGTAGGGGTACCACTGCGCTACCTGGTCGCCGACCATCTTCTTCCTCAGAAGCTTCGTCGCCGCGCGCTTCCCCGTCGGGTTCAGCGCGTGGCCGAAGATGGACGCCCGCACCTCCGCGGCCCCTGCCGTCGCCGCCGCCGCAAGCAGCCGCCGCAGCCCGCCCGCCGCCGCGTTCATTTCTCCCCTCGTGCTCCTTCCTCCCTCTCGGCGGTGATCTGACGGACCGACGGCCCAGATCGCCCTGTATTATCGTGGTTTGGTGGGCCTCTGGATTATTGGGCTGGACCGGATGGCTGATGGGCTATCGTCCTTTTGCTGAGCGGTCTTTTTTTTTACAGTTTCCTAAATCCATGTTCACCTCATCAAAACACAAAAAAACAAAACACACACAACACCATGTTTCTCTCTGTTAGACCTTATTTAAATGTTACTGGTTTTACTTCAATCCAAGAACTAAGGCCTTGTTTGAATGTGCATGTATCTGCCTCAAATTATATGTATTAAGAGGAACACGTACAAGGCAACGAGACATGCGAACCACTACAGCCCCCCAACCCAAGCGGCGGAGAGGATGAGGAGGGGGGAGGATGCGAGCACTTACTCCTTCCTCGCGCTTCATGACGAGCGGTCGTCGCGCTTGAGGTCGTAGGGGTACCACTGCGCTACCTGGTCGCCGACCATCTTCTTCCTCAAACTTCGTCCGCGCGCGCTTCCCTCGGGTTCAGCGCGTGCCGAAGATGGACGCCCCCACCTCCGCGGCCCCTGCCGTCGCCCGCCGCGCAACAGCCCCGCAGCCCGCCCGCCGCCGCTTTCATTTCTCCCCTCGTGCTCCTTCCTCCCTCGGCGGTGATCTGACGGACCGACGGCCCAGATCGCCCTGTATTATCGTGGTTTGGTGGTCTCTCTGTTAGACTATTTAAATGTACTGGTTTTTACTTCAATCCAAGAACTAAGGCATGTGTTGAATGTGCATGTATCATGCCTCAAATTATATGTATTAAGATTTTGTTTGGCTGCACATAAATATACTTCAATCCACGTGGGTTGAAGTGTAACTTCAACTAAATTACACTTCAATCTCTTCCAAACCATTACACACTTCAATCTCTTTTAAACCACGTGGATTGAGTTGTATTAGTGCGTAGTCAAACGAAGACATTATTTGGCTGCACACAAATACACCTCAATCTATGTGGGTTAGAGTGGATTGGAGTGTAACTGGAACTAAATTACACCTCAATCTCTTCCAACTCACAAGGATTGAGGTATATTTATGTGCAGTCAAACAAGGATGGATTGAAGTGAAACTTAGTTCAAGTACACTCTAATACATGTGAATTGAACTAAACACATGTACATCCAAACAAAAGATACAACGACTCACAGTGCCATGGATGGGAACCACAATACCACATGCTGCAACGGCGGAGGTGACCCTGCAGTGCTCGCCGGAGAAGAGAGCAGGCACGGCAGCGCTCAAGCAGAGGAGCTACCATCTTCTTGCTATTTTTGATGAGTTGTTAACGGAAATTGGAATCAATTTGTTATCAGTCGAGAGGTCTTGTTGTAATTATTTTTTTAGAACCAACTGAATTCGAATCTATTGGTTTTGAAAAAAAAAAGGTGACGGAGACCACCGTAACCAGCCTTGTTGTAATTATTTTCTCGATCCGGCTTGGCTCAGAAAATGTATTTTCATCTGGTTGTGTGATTGAACTGTTGGGATACGTGGCTCTCATCCACACTGGACTACACGGAGATGTCGGTGCAGGTAGTCTGCATGCAATTTTTTTCCGTAACCACACTCTACACCAATTCATTTTTCGCCTAGTGGTAAAAACATCATTTTGCTTTGCTCCCGACCTTAAGCGTGTGTTTGGTTTAAGGACAAAGGTGGATGGGATATGGCTATCCATGGATTTGGGGATATGGATATCAATATTTTCTGTTTGGTTGGGTGGATTGGACGAGCCATTTTTCTGTTTGGTTGGATGGATAAGACTGAATGAGATGAGAATATTTGACTAATTATATCTATTATTTAAAATAATAGCAACTAATTATATTATAATAAATATGCATTGACACTAATCTTATCATTATAATCACTAATTAAAACTAAAATATGTTAATTAGTATTATACTACTCTAATTATCACACAAAACATGTGGTAATCAATATATTAGCACTTATCAAAACTTATCTTGTCATCATGATTACTAATTAATATTATAACATACTAATAATCCTTAATTTATTTGCTAATGACAAAGATTATAAAGCATGGATAAGCTTATCCGCAAGTTTTTTGGTGGCCACCATATCCAGCATCTACTAGGTGCTGTGGATATCCATATTCAGCTGATCAACCGAACCAAACACTACTCATCCATGGATGACCATGTCCCATCCAGGGATATCCATCCAACCAAACACACCCTAAATTTCAAAACTAACGGAGGACCAATATAAAGAATTAAAGATAGCTTTCGAGCCAATATGGTAAATAAAGGGAAAGAAAGGTAGAGAAAATTTTTTAGAGCCAGGAAAATAACTTTTGTCTCAAGATTGGATCGCAACACCACCGATAGTGATGCTTGTGCACTGCAGCTAAATTACTAAAGAGAAAAAGGCGGCACCGGCCTGTGTTTGGCGTAGTGGTGTATTGTTTCGACTTTCGAGCTTTTTGGTTCACCTTGCTGCACACGCTGCGCTGCTGTGTTTTGCTAGGTGGAGCGTGGTGGAACGGCAGAGTGTTTTTTTAGTTTGGTGCGGGAATATGCTTCTGGAACAAACTGGTTTTTGTGAATGTGATATTGGAATAAATTTGAGGCCAAGCTCCCGTGCGTCATGAGGGTTTTGCATCGCATGGTAGAAGTAAGAAACTTCGTTATCCGAATATTCTTTTTGTTGGGTGGGGTGGGGTTTAGTTGGTTGGTACTGTGTTGCATTTTTTTGGCGGGGGATGCTGCACAAAACTGATATAGTGGTGTCTTCAAGTTACTATAGCTTGTATATGTTGTATATTATTATTATTATTATTATTATTATTGTTGTTGTTGTTGTTGTTGTTGTTATATAAATCGATTATCTGTTGTTAAAATACTAAGTGCATGTTTGCATTGTTGGAAAAAAAAATCCTATTCATATGTTTTTCAGATTCATGTGAAATTATTGTGTGATTCCTACAAAATTCCTATGTTCTAAACATATCCTGAAATGTTTTCTATAGATTCCTTGAGACCAAATTGTTTTTCTCAAATTGTGTCTTCAGACCTCTCTCATAGCAGCTCTCAGACTCAGTTCGCCCGTGGAACTACCAATAAGCGCCATTGCTAACACACGCAGGACAAGATCAGTTGGTAGTTGACTAATGAGAATCAGCCCTGTAACCAGTGCGTACGCAGCATAGCATAAGCACATCAAACACCAATAAGAGTCATGCATATAGGGCTAGTTTGGTTCCTACTCTGGCAAATTTGCCTGGCGCGGGAGCTCCTCCAGGCGTCCGATTTTGAACGCCTGGGTAGAGATTGATGTCTGACCGACTTGTTGCCTGGGAGCGCCTCCAGACGTCCGATTTTGAACGCCTGGGGTAGAGATTGATGTCTGATCGACTTGTTGCCTGGGAGGTATCAAACCCATATAACATGATGCATTGCAATTCAAAGATTTTTAGGCCCTATCTGACAAAGCTTCCAGAATTTTGATTACTTGTTGAATCCAACAGGGGTTAGTTCTATCATACAATTTTTTATGTCGATCAAACGATTCTTTGAAATGAACCAAGAGATTGAGAGCTAAAAATAGAGATAATATTGATTTTGCCAAGTGAGTCAAAGAGTTTATATATGGATCAAATAGAATCACTTCTATCAATAGAATAGAATAGAATAAGAGCCTGTTTGGGAGAGTTGTGCTTCTTGATTCTCCAGTTGTGTTTCTAGATTTTCTGGTGAAGTGATTATGTGGCTGAAAGTGATTCTCTTTAAAATCTTTAACATGAATTCTCAAAACCAGGATAGAGAATCACTTCACAGAATCATGTGAAGCTATTTTTTCAGCTCTCAGCCTCCTAGTTTATTTCAGAGAATCACTTCACAGAATCATCACTTCTCGCTGAAAAATACGTTTGGCAGCTCTGCCGTACGGCCCCTAACTTTCTCAGAGAATCATGTTCGTTCTATACAAAAAAATAAGAATTAGTTGGAGCTCTATCAAAGTATCAAACAGACTCTAGCTTGGATATTGCATAATATGGACGGATAATCATATTTGTTATCACACATGTACACCACCAACTTTTGTCCAACAAGGACCGGGAAACCAAATGCTCTGAAGCCGCAGCCAGTTAGCTAGCTAGAGAGAAGAAGAATGATGACCTGTATTGTATGGTTATTTACAGCGATCGAGCTACTCCCTCCGTCCCTAAATAACTGTCTCTAGAAATCCGTGTTTCCCTCACAGGCACGCTTTCCGGACGACACTTAAAAAGGGACGGAGGGAGTACTAGCATTCCATATGAATAATGATTGCATTGTGTATTGCTGGCCGGTCTCCATATGACTGACCGATCGATGATAAATCATAAGCAGAAAGAACTAGCTAGAATGTTGTTTCTTCTGCATATGCACGCTGAGCAGTATCTGGCCACTTCCACAAAAGGGGTGGCTCATTCAGACTCTTCAGGAGTCGTCGTCTACGCTAGTTACATGGCATGCATGTTTTGAGCTAGCTAGCTAGGTTCATCAGCTAGCCTGTGACTTGGCTTCGTCGATGGCATGAGCTAGCTCCTCGATCTTGGCGCCGGTGACCTCCTTGACGACCTTCCCACCCTTGAGGATCTTGAACGTTGGCACAACCTTTATGCCCAGCTCCTTTGCAAGCGGCTGCGGGCATCCATATGCAACAAGCACATACAGCACGGCCGGATCGGAGCAGTGATTTATATGAATGAAATATACGGATCAGAATTCAGAAGAGAAGATGCATGCATATATAGATGTCAAAGCTAGTAATAATAATAATAATCCTAGCTAGAATTCTTCCTAGCTAGCTGTTAGCCGACCTACCTTGTTGTCCTGGTTGCAGTCGAGCTTGAGGAAGACGACATCCAGGTTCTTCTCAGACATCTCCTGGAACTTGGGAGCCATCACTTTGCAAGGCCCGCACCTGCAAATCATGATCCAAATATATCCAGTACGTACTGTCGCTGCATCAGATTCTACAATCTACAGTCTCGATAAGTCAGATTCTACAATAATCTACAATCTACGTACCATTGGGTGTACATGTCGAGGACGACGACCTTGTCGCCGGCGGCCTCGACGATGGGCCAGAAGGTGTCCTTGCTTACCTCCGTGACCTGCCCGGCGACGGCTTCGGCGGCAGCTCCCACCGAGGTCGTCGTCGTCTCGAGCCCGCTCGACCTCACCGGCGCGACGGCGGCTCCCCTCGTCTCGGAGGCCGACGTCGCCAGCAGCAGGCTCCTCTTCTGAGACGACGCCGAGCTGCTGCCACCAGCCGCCAAGGCGGCCGGCCGGCACGTCGTGGAGATGGGCGCCGCCGGCGACGAGGCCAGCCTGTGCGACGAGGAGATTGGTAGGCGCAGGGCCATTGGTTATTGGTCTTCTGGTCCGTACTCGCTGGTGGTGGACGACGGAGCTGAGCTAGCTAGCTGCTGATCGAGGGTACAGTACAGTGCCGGCCGCCCCGGGCGACGACGACTGGCTGGCGATGATGGAGGGGCTGCGCAAGCAAAGGTGCTGGCTGGTGGAGCGCTGTGATTGGCCGCCCGGATTTCCCAGGATAAGCCGCGTGGCGCCAATCACATAGAGGCATATTCCTGCTTGGTCTTGAAAAAAAAGTTCAGGCTACTTTTTTAAACTTTTTATTTTTGATGAACGTTTCTATTTGTGGCCTGGAAATTATCTTTAGTTGTTTAAATAAAAGAGACCCCCAAAATTTCAAATCCGTTGTCTAGGATCACAGAAAAACTAATACCAACAAAAAATAGTGAAAATTAGCTCGTTAGGAACCCATCCAAGATTGTTAGTTTTAAGACTCAGCGGTGTTAAGTCAGAGTCAGAGGTCAAATGATGATTTTTGTCCCTAAGTGAAAAGTGAATCAGCGTAGAGTTTAGTTTATCTGTTTCTAATTTTTCAAAGAATATTTTTAAACCATGTGAGATATTTCTCAAAATTAAATATATATACAAACTAAACTCTAGATTGAATCATTTTTCACTGGGCAACAATTGATATTTCATTCTTGACTTAACACCATTAAATTCTAAAACTGATGTAAGGGCCATATAAGAGTAAAATGCACTGGCGGTCCTTAAACTTATCAGCAGGTGTCATATAGGTCCCAAATTTTTAAAACGCATTTCTGAGTCCCTAAAGTTGTCGGTATGTGTCGTATAGGTCCCAAAGTCCTAAAAATACATTTCTAGGTCCCTGGAATTAGTTCGGGTGTTATCTAGGTCCCAACGGGCGTTTATCCGACCCGTTAACTGATGTGTCAGACTGACTCAACGTTGATATGGACTGGTGGACTCACACATCAACAGTATACTTAATTATTTTTTTTAAAAAAAATCATATTATTTGTATATGATCTTGGATGAAGACGAATTATATATGAAAATTGTAGCCCTCAATGAGATCTATAACTTTTTAGTTTTAATATTTCTCATTTAAGATTGTTAAGATGACAAAAATAATAATATAAAGTTTTAATAGCTTATTATTCGCGTATTTGAGCTTGTCAAAATAATAAATTTATAGGTCTCATCGGTGTCGGGGGTCCACAAAAGGGGTACCCCAATCAACGCAAACAAATAGGTTAAACCTAGAACACCAATTAATAAACCCAGCTAGACTAACCTTCCAAGAAACCAACCCCTCGAAGCCTGCAACGCTGGCCCACCGCCAGGGAGCTTAGACTTGCCAAAACCTTACCGACCGCCTCCTGGTAGCCTACCCCTCGAACCCGCTACAGCTGTGCACCGCTCCTCGGGACCCCGCGCGGGGACCTCGAGCCCCTCCAGCACGATAGCCTATCCCTCGAGGCTCGTCACACCCTAGGCCTCGAGCTGGAGCTCAACCTCCGTCTCGCCCGAGCCCTCCAAGCCAGGCCTCGGGCGAACGCTCGTTCTCCGTCTCGCCCGAGCCCTCCAAGCCAGGCCTCGGGCGAACGCTCGTTCTCCGTCTCGCCCGAGCCCTCCAAGCCAGGCCTCGGACGAACGCTCGTTCTCCGTCCTGCCCAGACGCCCAATCTCCGTCTCGCCCGAGCCCTCCGAGCCAGGCCTCGGGCTGGCGCTCCGTACTAGCCCCATACTACGCATTCAATGCGTCCTCTTACTCCGGTCACGTCCTCCGGTGCACAGCGTGTGCCACAGTGAACCGGAGCCGGAGTCAAACCTCGTTTTCACCACCAAGCATGGGCAAAAAAGCACAAGTACAACACTGTTCGGCCATACCACGCGCTGTAGCACACTCGAGCTCCACCCCGAGGCCTGGGTTCACGCAGTACGCCCAGGAGTTCCGGGACTTGCCCATACCTGCGGGGCTCGAGCCTCCCGTAGGCGCCACCTCGAGGCCGGCCCTGCGCCCCTCGAGCCCTGACTGCTTTCACGCTATTGGAGGACAGGAACCCCAAGACCCGGAGGGACCCCGCCGTGTCCTGTACGTGCCGGGATGGGTGTTGTACGGCTTACACGTCGCCACGCCTCCACGTCCACGCTCGGGATGGAGGCCACGCATCAAAGACGCCTCAACAGCAACACCCACGTTGGCTACAATGACTTCGACAAGACAGAGTTCCTACCCTTCGCCATACCGAGCGATGTACACGCCAATCCTGTGTAAACTCTGGCATCCTCTTGTTCTATAAAAGGGGACGTCAGGGCCCTTCGCGCAGGGGGACGGTTACGCACAAGAAACAACGCACGAGTCCACACACATACACAAGTCCGGACTCCGGTCCACGCTCACTGAGCTTGTATTCGCCCCTGTACAAGCACTTAGGTGCAAGTAATACAAGAACATCCTCCCCTCGCTGGACGTAGGGCCTTCTTTGCCCGAACCAGGATAAACCCTTCTGTCATCTTGCATCACCATCCAGGAAGAGAGCATGCGATCATATTACTCGTTGGTGTCATACCCCCAGGTTCGAAACACCGACAGTTGGCGCGCCAGGTAGGGGCCTTCGCGTGTCCGAGCCAATTTCTCGTTGTTTCCTGGATGGCTTCATCCCCTACTTCGTTCTCGGCTGGTGCCGTCGTCTGGTTCGGGAGCCTCGAGTTCCTGGCCACTGGCAGCGGCAGCGAGCTGACCCTGCTCTCCACGGAGAGCCCGAGCGGAGGACGTGCCACGCCACCCCGCGCGGGGGCATGGCGCGTCGCCCGCACCACCACGCGTCGCCACCTCGTGAGCGGCGCCGTCGTCACCATCGTCGCCAAGCACAGGCGGTGCCCGCGGCATACACCCACTTTCCCGCGGCCAGCGCAGAGTCCCCAATGAGGAACCTGTCTGGCTCGCGACCGGAGACTTCTAGGGCGCGCGCGCACTCTCCCACCGAGTTCGCGTTCGTCACGCGCACGGACCGGGAGCCTGGCCAGAGGCCCCCGAGCCGTGCTCCGTCGACACCACCAGGCCTCCTCCCGCACGGGGTGTACCGCACCCAACGCCAGCGGTTCCCGTTTGGCGTCAACAACTCCGCGGCAGTTTACGCCCACCGCCTCGACGAGCGCCATCAGGACCGGCCGGCCGCAGAGCGGGAGGAGCGTCCGGGCGTACTCCTACGAGCCACCGCCGGCCTGGAGATCGTCTACCCCGTGCACGTCGACCGCGGCCTCTCACGAGCCGTCGAGCCACCTCGTCGAGCCACCTTCGGGGAGTGGTACCGCGAGCTGCAGTCCCGGCACGAGCCAGGGCGGCGCGGCATCAGCAGCTCCGACTCCGATGAGTACGACTACCACGACCCTGACCTCTGGGACCCCACCAGGGAGTGCTTCCAGCTCGAGGGGGTCGTGGACGACGCCGAGGACGACGGCGACGACGACACCAGGCCGGCGCTCAACCTCGAAGAGCCCGAAAACGTGGCTGCGGCAGGAGGATCACGCGTTCACGGGAGGAACGAACCCCCGACACCGGCTGCACCATCTCAGCACGGCGACGACCAGGCGGCGCAGCTCGCGTAGCTGCGGGAGGCCATCGCTAAGGCTGAGGAGGAGCGACAGCGCCTGTTGCAACTCGAGAAAACTATAGCACAGGAACCAGCCCAGCCTCGAGGCACCGGTGTTCGTGGCCGCGCTCGAGAGGTCCACCGGCAGATCCTCGAGGACGAAGCACCAGCACGCCCCGAGGTGCGTTTCCCGCGGGCCGGGCAGAACGTGGTGGCGGCGGCAATGCTGCTCCGTGATCTACCCGCCGTCTCCAACCCTGACACCAGGCGCATGCTTGGGGAAATGAAGAACCTCCTCGAGACAGCCGCTGTGCAGTAGGCGGAGAGCTCAGCCTCGCGGCGGAGCGGGGCGGCCTTGGGGAAACCAGCAGACACGCCCCGCAACGAGCGCGAGATGTCCGTCCACCAGTCGGACGCCTCTCGAGCTAAGCCAGTCCGGGAACGGATCGTCGACAACCGGCCGCCTCGAGACCCCAACGACGCCCGCAACGACATCAACCGCCGGCGCAAGGACAAAAGGGCCCAAGAGCGTGGCTATAGCGCCCATCGAGGGGGGCGCTACGACAGTGACGAGGACCGGCAAGTCCTCGAGCCCCCGGGCCCCAGAGTCTTCAGCCGGGCCATCCGCAGCTCAACCCTCCCCGATCGCTTCCGACCACCGGCCAACATCGTGAAGTATGACGGGGAGGTCGAGCCCAAGCTCTGGCTCTCGGACTTCCGCCTAGGCTGCCAACTGGGCGGAGCGAAGAACGACGACCGTGTGATCATATGCCAACTCCCACTTTACCTCTCGGACACCGCCCGCCGGTGGCTCGAGGGGCTCCCGCCGGATCGGATCGACGACTGGGCCGACCTAGTCAGGGTCTTCGACGGGAATTTCAAGGGGACTTGCGTGCGCCCAGGCAACCCCTGGGATCTACGGCGTTGCAGGCAGGCAGCGGACGAGCCCCTCCGCGACTTTGCTCGTGATTCTCGAAGTAGCGCCTCGAGCTCCCCCACGTGCCTGATGAGGACGTCATCTCAGCGTTCCTCGCGGGCACGACATGCTAAGAGCTAGTTCATGAGCTAGGACGCTACCGTCCCAGGACGGTTGAGGACCTGATGGATCGTGTCACCAGCTTTGCCTCAGGCGACGAGGCAGTGGGGGCCTTCTTTGGCCGCTCCACGGACAAAGGTAAGGCGGTGACCGCGCCAGAGGGCTCGAACAAGGGCAACGACGCCAAGAACCGCAACAACAACAACAAAAAGAAGAAGAACAAAAGCAAAGGTCAAAAGGCGAAGCGCGACGCCGACAACGACAATGATGAAGAAGCGCTCATGGGCGCCCTCGACCATAAGAAACCTCGAGGCCCCCCTGACGGGGCTGTTTTCGACCAGATGCTTGAGGACGCCTGCCCTTATCACAAGGGCCTCATAAATCACAAGCTAAAAGACTGCCGACTGTTGAAGGGCTTCTACTCCAAGCTCGGCGACAAGAAGGAAGACGCGCCTAAGGGCAAGGACAACAATCGACACGACGACGGGGACGCGGATTTCCCCCCGGTGCGCGACTGCTTCATGATCTACGGGGGCCCGACCGTCGGGCTCTCGGCTCAACAGAGAAAGAAGGAGAGCCGGGAGATCTTTGCACTCCGCCACGACGCCACCCGGTACCTCGACTGGTCTGATGCGCCGATCACGTTCGATCGTGACGACCATCCGGATCATGTCGTAAATCCGGGAGCATACCCTCTTGTCGTCAACCCCGTCATCATCGATGTACGGTTCTCCAAGGTGTTGATGGATGGGGGCTCGAGCCTCAACATCATATACCTCGAGACCCTCGACCTCCTAGGGATTTCGAGGGACCAGCTCTGACCCAGCGTTGGGGGGTTCCACGGAGTCGTACCTGGGAAGAAGGCACACCACCTGGGGCGCATCGACCTGCCTGTCTGCTTTGGCACGCCGGCCAACTTCCGCCGGGAAACGCTCACCTTCGAGGCGGTCAGGTTCCAAGGGACCTACCACGCCATCATCGGCAGGCCCGGCTATGCTAAGTTCATGGCGGACCCCAACTACACGTACTTGAAGCTCAAGATGCTGGGGCCAAAAGGGGTCATCACCGTCGACACCTCCTACGAGCACGCGTACCACTGCGACGTGGAGTGCGTCGAGCGTGGGGAGGCAAACGTCCAGCTCGACTCGCTCGAGGCCCTAGCTGCCCTGGCCACCGAGGAGGCCCCTGAAGCGAAGCGCCACGCTGGCACCTTCGAGCCGGCGGAGCACACCAAGCAGATACCCGTCGACCCGACCTCGACCAATGGCAAGACGCTGGCCATCAGCGCCAGCCTCGAGCCTAAATAGGAAGCAGTGCTCGTCGACTTTCTCCGCGCAAACGTCGACATGTTTGCGTGGGGCCCCTCGGACATGCCAGGCATACCGAGGGGAGTCGCCGAGCACGCCTTGGAGATCCAGGCCGGGTCCAGACCGGTGAAGCAACGCCTGCGCCGCTTCGACGAGGAGAAGCGTAGGATCATCGGCGAGGAGGTGCACAAGCTTTTGGCGGCCGGGTTCATCAAGGAGGTATTTCACCCAGAGTGGCTAGCCAACCCTGTACTAGTTAGGAAAAAGAATGGAAAAATGCGGATGTGTGTAGACTACACTGGTCTAAATAAAGCATGTCCAAAAGTTCCATTTCCTTTACCTAGAATTGATCAGATTGTCGATTCCACTGCGGGGTGTGAAGTACTTTCGTTTCTCGATGCGTATTCCGGCTACCACCAGATTAGGATGAAAGAGTCCGACGAACTCGCCACCTCTTTTATTACACCTTTTGGTATGTATTGCTACGTTACAATGCCCTTCAGCCTTCGAAACGCCGGGGCAACGTATCAGCGTTGTATGCAACATATCTTTGGCGAACATATAGGCAAAACCGTCGAGGCCTACGTCGATGACATCGTGGTTAAAACCAATAAAGTCGAGAACCTCATCAGCGATCTCGAGACCACGTTCAAGTGCCTCCGGGCCAAGAATGTGAAGCTCAACCCCGAGAAATGTGCCTTTGGTGTGCCTTGGGGCATGCTACTTGGCTACATTATCTCACAGCGGGGGATCGAGGCCAACCCCGAAAAGATCTCAGCAGTCATGAAGATGGGCCCAATTCGAGACCTCAAGGGCGTACAGAAAGTGACAGGCTGCCTAGCTGCTCTCAGTAGGTTCATCTCGAGGCTAGGGGAAAAGGCGCTACCTCTCTACCGCTTGCTGAAGAAGACGGAACGCTTTGCGTGGACCCTTGAAGCCGAGGACGCCCTAACCAAGTTGAAGGGGCTGCTGACTTCCGCGCCAATCCTCGTGCCACCACGACCAGCCCAGGGTGGCGATCCCCCCGAGTCACTTCTCCTCTATGTGGCCGCAACCACTCAGGTGGTCAGCGCGGTCATAGTCGTCGAGAGGCACGAGGAGGGTCATGCGTTGCCGGTCCAACGGCCGGTGTACTTCACCAGTGAGGTGCTCTCCGAGGCCAAGGTCCGGTACCCGCACATCCAGAAGCTGCTCTACGGCATCATCATCACGAGGCGCAAGCTCCAGCACTACTTCCTTGCTCATCTCGTAACGGTGGTGTCATCCTTCCCCCTCGGTGAGATCATCAACAATCGGGAGGCCACGGGGCGCATCGCCAAATGGTCCGCCGAGCTAATGGGGGAGGCCATCACCTACGCCCCGCGAAAAGCCATCAATTCGCAAGCGTTGGCTAACTTCGTTGCTGAATGGACCGACACCGAGCTCCCGCCGGCACAAATCCAAGCCGAGCTCTGGACCATGTATTTCGATGGATCCCTCATGAAGACGGGGGTAGGCGCAGGCCTGCTCTTCATTTCACCCCTCAGAGTCCACATGCGCTACCTGCTACGCTTGCACTTCCCCGCCTCCAACAACGTCGCCGAGTACAAGGCCCTCGTCAATGGGCTGCGCATCGCCCTCGAGCTCGGGGTCCGACGCCTCGACGTTCGAGGGGACTCGCAGCTCGTCATCAACCAGGTTATGAAGGCTTCGAGCTGCATCGATCCCAAGATGGAGGCATACTGCGGAGAAGTGCGCAAGCTAGAAGACAAGTTCTACGGCCTCGAGCTCAACCACATCGCTCAAAAATACAACGAGGCCGCTGACGAGCTGGCAAAGTTAGCGTCCACACGCGGCACGGTTCCACCAGATGTCTTCTCGAGGGACGTTTTCGAGCCATCCGTCAAAATCGGCCCGGGGGCTAGCCCCTCGACGCTACCCCTCGAGCCAAACGCGGGGCTCGACCGTCAACGCCACCCCTCGAGAACGACCCCTCGACATCCGATGAGGCGATGCAGATTGACACGCCCGCCTCTTCTTCATCACGACCCCTTGACTAGCGGACGCCTTTCCTCGACTACCTGACGCAAGGCGTGCTACCAGAAGACAAGACAGAGGCCCGACGCATCGCTCGAAGGGCCAAGACCTACGTCATCTACGGCGACGAACGAGAGTTGTACCGTCGAAGCCCATCAGGAATCCTTCAACGCTGCATCCCCCTCGAGGAGGGACACAGGCTCCTCGACGACATGCACTCGCGGGCTTGCGGCCATCACGCAGCGCCAAGGACCCTGGTAGGGAACGCCTTCCGACAGGGCTTCTACTGGCCAACCGCCATTGGAGACGCCAAGCGCCTGGTCCAAGCCTGCCAAGGGTGTCAGTTCTACGCCAAGCAAACGCACCAGCCCGCGCACGCCCTGCAGATGATCCCCATCACTTGGGCGTTTGCCGTCTGGGGGCTCGACCTCGTGGGTCCCCTCAAGATGACAACCGGAAAGTACACGCATGTGCTCGTGGCCATCGACAAATTCACCAAGTGGATCGAGGCCAAGCCCATAGGTGACCCCACCTCCGAGAAGGCTGTCGAGTTCATCGCCGACATCATGTACCGGTTTGGGGTGCCTAACGTCATCATCACCGACAATGGCACCCAATTCACTGGCAAAAAGTTCACCAACTTCTGCGACGACAACAACATTCGCCTGACCTGGGCCTCGGTCGCGTACCCTCAATGCAACGGGCAGGTCGAGCGCGCCAACGGCATGATACTTCATGGGCTGAAGCCGAGGCTGTTCAAGACCCTCAAAAATTTCGGAAACGGGTGGGCTGCAGAGCTCCCCTCGGTGCTGTGGGGCCTCAGGACTACGCCGAGTCGAGCCACCGGGTTCACTCCGTTCTTCCTAACTTACGGCGCCGAGGCTGTCTTACCTACGGACCTCGAGTACGGCTCCCCTCGACTTCGAGCCTACAACGAGCAAACCAACGATGAAAGGCTCGCCAACGCCATGGACCAGCTCGAGGAGGCCCAAGACGTGGCGCTCATCAACTCCGCGCGCTATCAGCAAACACTTCGACGCTACCACGACACGCACGTGCGCAAGAGGGACCTGGCGGTGGGGGACCTCGTGCTTCGACGGCTGCAGGATAATCGAGGGCGCCACAAGCTCACCCCTCCATGGGAGGGCCCATACACCGTAGCTGAAGTGCTCAAGCCAGGAACGTACAAGCTCTACGACGGTCAAGGCAGGATCCTGGCGAACGCATGGAACATATCCCAGCTACGTCGCTTCTACCCTTAAGGGCCTCGAGGCCTTGTTCATTTGGTTGCTTTGTACAAACACGTTGAATATGAATGAGCCAACTCGTGCACCATCTTTCATATTACTTAGCAACTTAAGGTAGCCTCGACCCTGCCTTGCTCAGGGTCAAGCCTCCCTCGAGGGCTGACAGGCCCCCCCCAGACTCCGGAAAAAACGCGTTTCCTTTTCAAAAAAATTTGATCCTTGTCTCGATTCGCACCTCGAGCATACTAGCAGTCTAAATCCGTAAATACCCCGAGCCTCCAAGAGTCGGGGGGCGTCGACGTAGACGGCCACCTACGCCCCCGGGCTACGGTACCCTACCTACGCCTCCCCTCGAGGTACTCGTGGCACGTATCGAAGGAACACGGACCAAGCCGGCTGAAGCTCGAGCTAGCGACAAAGAGAAGTGATCGAATAAATTTGAAAAGAAAACAACTTCTCTAAATAAACAAGTCATATACAGATATTGACCTCGACGGGCCATAAGTCATGATTTGAATTCTTACAAGGGCCTCGACGCCCAAATTTAGCACGTAGGCCTCATTCTTCATCCGTCTGGAATTCCTCCCCAAGCTCTTCTACCGCGGGCTCAGCCTCGATATCCGGGCCAGGAGGAGGGGGGCCACCCGCACCACTGTGCGCATCGGGAGGCAGCACGTCCTCCTCGAAGAGCTTCGCGAATGCCGCCCCCGGCTTCTCCACCTTCTCCAGGATCTTGCCGACGCGGCGGTCGTTCACTCCTCGTCCTTCCCTTCGATCTCGATGAAGCCCTTGGCAACAACGTTGACCGGGTAGCGGAAGCCGGAGCGGACGGTCGCAAACGCCTGCTTTACGCCATGGTGGAGAGCGCTCCTGACGCGGTCCCGCGCGGCCACGTCGAAGAAGCACAGGGCGTCGACCAAGGCGTCGCCTCGAGCCACCGCGCCCTCCGCCGCGGCCACCGGGTCGGCACCCCACATAGAGCTGAGCCGGTCGAGGGTGCAGCGCGCCCGTTCTGCCACCATGGTCTCACCCCAGAGTTGCTCCACGAGAGTCTGATTCGTCTCACGGAGCTCCTCGGCGGTCTTCTCGACGTCTACGCAACAGACAGAAGAGGGTAAGTCCGCGACGTGACAAAAAACCTCGAAATCAAGGCAAAGACAGGCATGAAAATTACCATCGCAGTGCGCGCCCAGAGCAGCGAGGTCGCCGGTGAGGCCCTCGACGCGCTGCTCGAGCCTACGCTTCTCGGACAGCACGTCAAGCTTTTCGGCCCTGAGGCCTTCGACCAGCTTGCCCGTATCGGCAAGGGCCAGATCCTTCCGGATCACCTCTTGCCGCGCCGCCTCCGCTACAGTCTGGGCGGTGGCGACACCATTCTTGGCCTCCTCGGCCTCCTTCTTCGCCGCCTCCGCCGCAGATCGGGCGGTGGCGGCTTCGCTTTAGGCCTTCTCGGCCTCCTTCTTTGCCGCTTCCGTCGCAGATCGGGCGGTAGCGGCCTCACTTCGAGCATCGGCGGCATCCTTCTTCGACGCCTCCGCCTCGAACAGCGCGGTGGTGACCTCCTCCTTTTCCTGAGCGGCCTCGTCCCGAGCCGCCCGAGCCTCCGCCTGTGCGGCGTTGAGCCGGCTCGCCATCTGGGCGTTCCGATCCAGCTCGGCACGGAGCTCTTGGAGTTGCGCCTGCGCCTTCGCAAGGGCAGCCGCCGCCTGCGCGGACCTCTCCGCTTCCTCCGAGAAGGACTGCTCCGCCTCCGCCACGAGCGCGGCCAGCTCCCTAAAGATCAACCCCGCCTCCCGCGGAGTTCCCTGCTGAGCCGATCGCTCCACGGGGATCATGGCGCGGGAGGAGCTCGGCGCGTCAGGATATGGCCACGCCAGTCGATCAAGCTCGACGATGGGCGGGCCCTCGACCTCCGGCTCAAGCAGCGCCAGCTGCAAACCACCAGCCGGTGGCACCGGCTGTGGCTCTCCCCGCACCTCCGCTGTCTCCTCCTGCTGCTTCGTCCGAGGCGATGGTACGGCCTCGCGTAGAGGCAGGGACTCGAGCGATAGCGGGTCGCTCGAAGGATGGCTCGTCGCCAACCTCTCCTCCCTCGTCGGGTCCTCCGGCGTCTTGTCGACCCCGGCCGGTGCCTCGAGCGCTTCCTCCAGCGTTGAGCCCTCGACCGGGGGCGGCACCCGCTCCAGCTCGTCCAGGAGCTCCTCCACCATCGGCACCCTCTCCGCCGACGCCTCTCCCTCCTTCCCCTTCTCCGCGGGCCGGCTCGCGTCGACCTGGGGCTCGAGGGCCGCCGACCCTTCAGCCCCAGACGCCAACGGAGCCACGCTTGTCTCGGGAGCTCCCCCCGAGATGGTCGTCGCGACGGGGGGAGGAGTGGCCCTCTCGATAGGTGCCACCTGAGGAGGAGGAGGAAGAGGAGGACGTGGTGCCGCGACGGACGCGGTGGCGGCAGGCTCGGCGCCAGGAGTCGTGGTCCCTGCTGAAAAATGGAGAACAACGTCGTCAGAAACAGGAAAAAGCTTCGACCCCCGTGGTCGACGGCGTCGGCCTCACCAAGATCCGCGGCGGCCATCTGGCTTCCCCGAGCCATGGCTGCTCGAGCCTTCGCCAGCCAAGCGGCCTCCCCAGCGGAAGAAGGAGCCATACCTCGAGGTGCTTGGACCTCGGCGGAACTCGAGGTCTTGGCCCGCTTGGACGCCGCGGGGACCATCTCCTGCCGGGGGCGCTTCTCCCTGAAAAGCCAGAAAACAGCCCATATCACCAAAGGTAAAAAAGTAAAGTTTCCCTACCAACGAAATTAAGGAGACCCACTCACCCAAAGCGAGGGCGGGGCTTCTTCCCCGAATCGCCGGACCCGCTCCAGGGCTCCGAGCCCGCCCTATAGCTCGAGCCACGCCCCTGAGCCGTCTCCACGTGGCTTGGACGGGGGGAAGGCTCCCGACGCATCCCGTGGCTCGACCCCAGCGGGGAGCTCTCCTCCTGCCTTTTGTCCCGAGGGGGGGGGCTGCGTCCCCCTCGAGCGGTCCTCGTGGCGCCCTTCCTCGCGCGGGGCTCCGGGACCTGCTCCGGCGCACGTGCCGGCGGTCGCGTCCCCCCGCGTCGGTCTCCTTCTCCCGACGACGGTGCAGTGAGGAGCTCCCGGAGCGCTCACGGCTCCCCACCCGACGGACATCATGGCGAGGGCTCGACGCCCCCTCATGTTGCCCGCTCCTCCGCGGGCTCGACGCCGCCCTCGGCGACTTGCGGCGATCGGACCCGGAGTCCCTCTCGACGTGTTGGCCGCTTCTCGAGGGCCGACCCTTCTTGAGACCCCCCGCCTGGGCGGACGTGGTCGTGGCCTCCTTCTGAGCCGCGGCGACGGCGCCCCGGGTCCGAGGCTTCCTTGCGTCCGGGGGCACGTCCGGCACGGAGCTCGACAGGCCGTGAGCCCCCGACGAGGCAGGGCTCGGCACCGCCTTCCGCGGCTGCGTCCCGCGCGATCCCTTCGCCCGAGGGACCTCCAAGACATCCTCCTGCACAGAGGAACGGTCAGCCCGGACGTCGACGACCCCCGCGCGCCTCAGACGCGCATCCATCCCCTCGTCGTCACTTTCCTCCTCATCATCACTCTCCCCCTCCGAGCTCGAAGAGCTGAGCTCGGGGGACCCATCTCCAGGCTGCCGGTTACGACGAGCCTTCGCCAGCCTCTGCTCCCGAGCCGAGCGACGCAAGTTTTTGTCTTTCTCTTTCTTCTTTCTGGCATCCTTGCTCTCCTTGTCTTTCTGGGCAGAAAGGCGCCTCACCTGGGTATCTACGGCGTCCTCCCTCACCGGGGGCCTCGACGCACGACAAGTAAACGTCCCCTGTGAAGAAGAAGAAGCGTGACGAGAAAAACCACCAGAAGAATGTACAAGGTTCGGAGAAAGAGAAAGGGGGAGGAGGCTCGGGACAGCTTAGCTCGAGGAGGGCTTACCAGGTCTAGACACCCCTTGTCGGGTGCCATGGCGACCAGGTTGGTGTCCTCGGGAACGAACGACCCTTGGATCGTGATCGATACCCGGGAGACGCCCTCGTTCTGAGGCAGCCTCTCCTCGGCCATCCTCGACCGATTTAGCGCCTCGAGCTGGGCCTTCGGCCCCATCTCGTGCAAAAGAAGGGGGCGGTCCGCCAGCGAAAGAACCCTTCGCTGATGGAACGCCCAGATGACCGCCTGAACGGTCAGATTCTTCTCGTCCACCAGCATCTTCATCATCTTCATCAGCGGAACCAGGTGGCATTGCCTGTCCGCCGTGACACCTCAGGTCCACTTCTCCGGGCGCTGAGTGAGGACCCTGCCGGTGTACTGCGGAAGGAGACCACCTTCATTCCGCAGGTAGAACCAGTGGTCGTCCCACCCGGCCTGGTTGGTGGAAAGCTTGTAGCGGAGGTATTCGCGGGGGACATTGGCCGACGAGGTCCCAGCCCTCGCAGTGACGGTGAGGGAGCCCATGCGCACGAGCCGCCTCCCGCTGGGCTTCAAGGCCTTGATGAAAAGCTCGCCCCGGAAGAGGTGGACGAACATCTCCCAGTGCGGCTCGATCTTCAGGTACCCCTCGCACACCGCGGCGAAGATGGCGGCGTGCGAAATCGAGTTGGGGGAGAAGTGTTGCAGCTCCACCTCGTAGTGGTGGGTCAACGCCCGCATGAAGCGGCTCGGCGGAACACCGAGCCCCATGCGGTGGTAGCGCGTGAAGCTCACCACGTACCCCTCCGCGGGTGCGGCTCCCGGTGATCCGCCGACGGGATAACCCACCCCATGCGGGTCCCTCCTCCGGGTTGGGACGGAGAAGCCCCTGGGCCACCAACGACTCCATCTCGCGCTGCGTCACCTTCGTCGGGCTCCAGTCTTCGGCCGGCAGCGCTTGTGTCTGGGCAGCCATGGCGATGACGGCGCGTACCCGGGCGGCAGACGGACGGCCGGAAATTTCCCAATCGACTAACTCAAGGAAGAGGGCGCGTGAAGGCTACGGCGGCGGTAAAGGCAAAGGCAAAGTAAAGGGTTCCTCTTCCCCTCTTTCGATATTTATAAGAGAAAACCCCAGCGGGCGGGGTTTCCCACGACAGCAGAAAAGGTAACCGCAAACAATTAATGCACCCATCTAACCGCGTCTCGAGCCGGTTGACAGGTACACGCGACAATCCCCCATTCGCTCCACTTTCGGGGCCCACCGCGGCCGCCGCTCTGACTTCCTGTCCGTCGCCCTAGCGCCACGATCTCCACTACCTCGCCTAAAAAGGCGCGCCCAACGGGCAGAAGGTTTCCAAGCGACGGAGGCTTCTTCAGGAAGGTAAGAACGGGCCCCGGCCCTAAGTCTCGAAGCAGCGAAGGCTGGCCCTCGAAGAGGGTTCGACAGCCGGCTTCGAGCACCCGAGTCAGGGACACCAAGGGGCGCCACTCGCAGCATCGCTCGAGGGCCAAGCCCTCGAGGCCCCTCACGTGTATCCAAGGCGGGGAGCTCGACATGCAGTGAGATCCCCTCTGAGGGAGGCATCGAGCCACTGGGTCCTATCGAATGGACCCGGCACTCCTGCAGACTGAGCACCCATGCTTTATGAGATCGCCTCCGGGCTACAGTCGACCCCTATCGAACGGGGCACGAGGTTCACTTGGATTCACCGTTACCAGCTCACCGGGAACCTCGATACTTCGCCCGCTCGTGGTAGTACGAGGCATCCCCCCTCGCATCGATCGAAAGGACTCGCGGGATGACACGCCAGGGCAACCGGCGTTGCGGACAGCTCGAAGAGCCGGCCGGTCGGTTCAGCCTGGCCACCCCTCGACGAAAGAGGGTCTAAACAACTCGGGGGCTTGACACTCCCGAACCTAAAAAACGCAACTAAAACTCACACTCGCAAAAAGCCCACGAGGGAGTTCTAACCACTCCCTCGTGGCCTCGGGGGCTACACCCACGGGTGTCGTTCGCACGCCACCCATGGAATCAAAGCAACCAAACCCTCGAGAACCGGCTAGCTAAACCTCGAGATCCCAGTCGGGAGCCCCTGCTCGAGTGCAAGCACTCAAACAAGGGATCGGGGGCTACTGTCGGGGGTCCACAAAAGGGGTACCCCCAATCAACGCAAACAAATAGGTTAACCTAGAACACCAATTAATAAACCCAGCTAGGCTAACCTTCTAAGAAACCAACCCCTCGAAGCCTGCAACGCTGGCCCACCGCCAGGGAGCTTAGACTTGCCAAAACCTTACCGACCGCCTCCTGGTAGCCTACCCCTCGAACCCGCTACAGCTGTGCACCGCTCCTCGGGACCCCGCGCGGGGGACCTCGAGCCCCTCCAGCACGATAGCCTATCCCTCGAGGCTCGTCACACCCTAGGCCTCGAGCGAACGCTCGTTCTCCGTCTCGCCCGAGCCCTCCAAGCCAGGCCTCGGGCGAACGCTCCTTCTCTGTCTCGCCCGAGCCCTCCAAGCCAGGCCTCGGGCGAACGCTCGTTCTCCGTCTCGCCCGAGCCCTCCAAGCCAGGCCTCGGGCGAACGCTCGTTCTCCGTCTCGCCCGAGCCCTCCAAGCCAGGCCTCGGGCGAACGCTCGTTCTCCGTCCTGCCCAGACGCCCAATCTCCGTCTCGCCCGAGCCCTCCAAGCCAGGCCTCGGGTTGGCGCTCCGTACTAGCCCCATACCACGCATTCAATGCGTCCTCTTACTCCGGTCACCTCCTCCGGTGCACAGCGTGTGCCACAGTGAACCGGAGCCGGAGTCAAACCTCGTTTTCACCACCAAGCATGGGCAAAAAGGCACAAGTACAGCACTGTTCGGCCATACCACGCGCTGTAGCACACTCGAGCTCCACCCCGAGGCCTGGGTTCACGCAGTACGCCCGGGCGTTCCGGGACTTGCCCATACCTGCGGGGGCTCGAGCCTCCCGTAGGCGCCACCTCGAGGCCGGCCCTGCGCCCCTCGAGCCCTGACTGCTTTCACGCTATTGGAGGACAGGAACCCCAAGACCCGGAGGGACCCCGCCGTGTCTTGTAAGTGCCGGGATGGGTGTTGTACGGCTTACACGTCGCCACGCCTCCACGTCCACGCCCGGGATGGAGGCCACGCATCAAGGACGCCTCAACAGCAACACCCACGTTGGCTACAGCGACTTCGACAAGACAGAGTTCCTACCCTTCGCCATACCGAGCGTTGTACACGTCAATCCTGTGTAAACCCTGGCCTCCTCTTGTTCTATAAAAGGGGACGTCAGGGCCCTTCGCGCAGGGGGACAGTTACGCACAAGAAACAACACACGAGTCCACACACATACACGAGTCCGGACTCCGGTCCACGCTCACTGAGCTTGTATTCGCTCCTGTACAAGCACTTAGGTGCAAGTAATACAAGAACATCCTCCCCCCGCTGGACGTAGGGCCTTCTTTGCCCGAACCAGGATAAACCCTTGTGTAATCTTGCATCACCATCCAGGAAGAGAGCACGCGATCATATTACTCGTTGGTGTCATACCCTCAGGTTCGAAACACCGACAATCAATGACTATAATTTGTATATATAATCTATCTTTATTTGTCACTGTATTTGAGAACATGATTCCTCTAGGATGACAAGCTCTAGTGCGCGATTAATATGCTGCTAAAATTTTGTTTTATTTCTTTTACAATTTTAATGACCTCAAATAACTAAATTATAAATTATAAATTTGTCTATCTTATTGAGACCTACAATATTCATATAAAGTATTTTTTATTTGTTGTCATACACGAAAGATATGAGTTTTTTATATGACAAACTCTAGTGCGCGAATAATATATTGGTGAAACTTTATATTACTCTTTTAACCATTTTAACAATCTCAAATGAAAAATATTAAAACTAAAAAGTTGTAGATCTCATCGAGGGCTACAATTTTCATATATAATTCATCTTCATCTGAGATCATATGCAAAACATATGATTTTTTAAAAATAACTAAGTGTACCGCTGATGTATAGGTCCCACCTATCAGGTCTATATAAGCACTGAGTTAGCCTGTCATGTCAGCTAATGGATCGGTTAAGCGTCTATTGGGACCTAGATGACACCCGAACTAATTTCAGGAACCTAGAAATGCGTTTTTAAGACTTTGGGACCTATACGACACCTGCCGACAATTTTAGGGATCTAGAAATACGTTTTTAAAAGTTTGGAACCTATATGACACCTAGTGACAACTTTAAGGACCGCAAGTGCATTTTACTCGCCATATAATAAGTAAGGATAGTTCTCATGCCAAATAAATAAGTTCAAAAATAAAAAAGGCCACAAAGCCAGCCGATTTTTTTTGGGCCAAGCAAATAGTTGTCTCAAGGAAAAAGTCTACTTTTCTCCCTTAACTTTTGTGAAAGTCTGATTTTCCTCCCTGAACTCTAAAACTAGACAGAATGTCTTCCTTAACTTTTAAAACAATGCAACTTACCCTGGACGGTTTTGAACAGTGGTTTTGCTATACTTAAGGTGGTTTTGCTACATTAACAGTTGTTTTGTCTTTTTCTTTTTTTATTTATCTTTGCTAAATTTTTAAAAAAATCATAGTAAATCACAGAAAAATCATAAAATGAAGAATCCAATTTTATTGAACTCAACATGAGTAGATCTACACAATGAACATATAATATGGTATACTTTAGTAAAATGTTTTTTGTTGTACCTTTATATAAATGCTTTCCTGTAATTAAATTAAATTTATAACTATGTTATACATGATCCAATGAGTATGAAATTTTTATTACAATTTAAGATTATAATAATTAGTCTATAATAAAAATTCCACCATAATTGGACTATATAAACAACAACTATGAATTATTCTAATTAATTACAGAAAAGCATATAAATGTATGAAATTAATTGAAATAATTAATCGTTGTAGTTTCTATAGTCCAATTATAGTGAATTTTTTATGGTGGGCTAATTATTGTATGTTTGAACTGTAGTAAAAATTTCATACTCATTGGATCGTGTATAACTTAATTATAAATTTATTTTATTTACAAAAAGCATAAATCTAAAGCTACAACAAAAAAGTTTGTACTAAAGCATACCATATTATATGATTGATGTGTAGTTCTACTCATGTGGAGTTCAACAAAATTGGATTTTCCATTTTATGATTTTTCTATGATTTACTATGTGTTTTAAAAAAAATCAGTGAAAATAAATAAATAAATAAAAGGCAAAACCACTGTTACTGTAGCAAAACCGCCTTAACTGTAGAAAAACCACTGTTCAAAACCGTCCAGAGAGGTAAGTTGCATTGTTTCAATAGTTGAGGAAAGCGTTATGTCTGGTTTTGGAGTTTGAGGAGAAAAATTAGACTTTCGCAATAGTTAAGGGAGGAAAAGTAGAGTTTTTCTTCTGTCGATCACATACATGTTCACACACGCCACGCAGCTCGTCCTTGTTCGTTCGCCTGGTAATTTTCTCTTGGGCCGCAAAACAAGACGAACGACAGGCCCAAGAAGGCCCAAAACAAGCCCAACCCCACCGTTCTGGCCGAACACTTTCCAGCCCAGAGGAGGGCGCTGGCGACGACACTCACGAGATGAGACGAGAGGGTTTTGTGCTCTTCTTCTCCCGGTCCGGGTAGTGCTCTCTCTGCTGCTCATGGCGCCGCCGCCGGCCTAGCGGCACGACCGGCATCTCTTCCCGATTTCAGGTATGGCCATGGATTATCCCCTCTCTCCGTTCTCTCATGATCTCAACAGTAGACTAGTAGTGCCCTGGCGTTGTGAAATCCCTTCTTTTGGTTAATTAGTAGGCAAATTACTATTCCATTGGTATAAGAACGGCCCCCCGGGCTGTGCGGCGCAATAGATGGAGCAGGCTCGATTCGTCTGTGCTGCTCGTAAGTCGCTTGGCATACCTCATAGATTTGTTGGATTTCGTGTGAGGTTTCTGCGGCCAGATTTTGATTCGATTGGGTACGCGGTTCCCAAATATTGGAGATGACTTGACTGCTACTCGTCGCCTGCTCGTTTAGTTAGCCAGTGATTTCTAGTCCCTTTGGACGGTGGAGGAGTTGCCGGCATGGCAACGTTTTGTTTTGTCGTCTAGACTTGCTTTGGTCGTTGTGCTGTTTTAGAGGGACAGGTGGTGGAGAATTTCCTCTTGCTTTGGTTCGCTGCCATTTGTTTGAGGAATGTTCTTAGCTAGTGACTGTTTTGAACTCATCCTGTAAACTGGTATCCCCATTTCTGAACTGCCATATGCCGGCTTTCTATAAAAGCTGGACCAAGTGGCCTGTTACCTTAAGTTTCCAGTTCCTTTGTTGTTTTAACTGTTTGTGTGGATTGTGCATACAGGGTCTTAGTCTGGTGTGTTTCTCACTTCCTTGATGTTTGCTCTGTGATTTGTGGCTGGATAGATAGGTTAACAGGCTATGCCCAAATTCACCTTTTTCATTCATGCAGTAGCCTGGTAGGTGCATGGACCTTTTAGTGTGCGAATTTTTTTTATTAATAACCCAATTAAATAAGATATTTTAAAATTAACACTGTTTAATTTTTTTTTTTCAAAACTAACCCTTTTGCCGCGCCGTGCCGCATGGCGCGGCAAAAGCGTTAGCCGCGCCATGCGGGCTGGCGCGGCAAACGGTGCCAGCGTGGCACCGGCCGGCCACGCAGGCCCGCGTGGGCCCCGCCTGTCAGTTTGCCGCGCCAGGCGGGCTGGCGCGGCTGGTGGCTTTGCCGCGCCAGGCGGCCTGGCGCGGTCAACGGCTTTGCCGCGCCAGGCGGGGTGGCGCGGCAAAGCGCATCTAGATCTTCTTCCTCCTTTCTCCTCCTTCTCGCCCGCCCGCGCCTCCGTCCCGCCGCCGTCGCTGTGCCGCCGCCGCCGTCGTGCCCCGTCCCCGTCCTGCCCCGTCCCCGTCCCCAGCCTCGTCCCCGTCCCGGCCGGCCGCCCCGTGCGCACCGGCGCCACCGGCCGGCACCGGCCGCCACCGGCCGCCCCCGGGCGCCCCCGGCCGCCACCGGCGCCACCGTCTCCACCATCGTCCACGACCGGAAGGTATTTTTTTTCTTTTGTTATTTTTTTGTAGTTTGCGTTAATTAGTTAGTTAAATAGGTTAGTAATTTAGTTATTTATTTATTTATTTGCTTAGTTAGTTAGTTAGTTAGTTAGTTAGTTAGTTAGGTTAGTTAGGTTAGATTAGTTAGTTAGGTTAGGTTAGTTTAGGTGGTTAGTTAGTTAGTTAGTTATATAGTTAGTTAGTGTGTTAGTTAGTTAGTTAGCTAGCTAGTTAGTTAGGTTTATGTTAGGTTAGTTTTAGTTAGTTAGTTAGGTAGGTTAGTTAGGTTAGGTTTAGTTAGTTAGTTAATTAGTTAGGTTAGTTACTTAGTCTAGGGTTTAGGGTTTAGGGTTTAGGTTAATATGGTAGTTAGGTTAGTGAAGACAACTTAGTATTTATGTCATTCTGTACTTTAGAGAAGACCATCACTTGACCATCACTTGACCTTAGTTGCACTATTGACTTTGTAGATGGACACTGTATTCACATTGTTTTATGGAGGCACAGTTAGTAAACGAGACGGGTTGTTTGATGATAACATGGAACAAGAACTCGAAGTATTTGATGAGCGTCCTTCCTTTACGAACCTTATGTTGCGTCTGAAGGAGAAGTTTGATGGTGATTTCTCGTTGAAAGGGAGATTTGACAGTGGCAAGATTAGGTCGAACTATGCGTTGTTGCCCTTGCGCAACCAGGCTGACTGGGCAAAATACCAGGCGATCGTTATGGCATCCAATTCGACAATGGGTGAGATCGTGGTAGTGGATGGTTTGAGGAAGCAGGCAGAGGCGTCCGATGATGGCAACGATGGTGAAGCACAGGAGGTAGGGGATGATGACGATGCAGCTCCGATGACTATGGACGTTGATGGTCACCCCACGCAGGAGACGGTGTATGCAACTGAAGATGCCCACGCTGACGTCGGTCAAATAAACAATGATTTTGATGTGGCCGACATAGAGCGGGAGGAGCAGGAGGAGCATGAGGCACAACTATTTGATGAAAACTATGATTCTGATGATGATTCAGACTATGACGAAGAAGAGGACATTTATATTTCTGCTATGCCAGAGCCGGTTCGTGCTATTCCACAACCGGTTCGTGCTATGCCACAGCCGGTTCCTCAGAATATGCATCCTCCAGGGAGACTAGTCACTGATATACCAGAGGATCATACACATTTTGATGCGTGGGGGCGTTTTAGCGAAGCACGGTATTATGTTCCGCCTGATCCTTTGACTGAGACAGAGCTGCAGCAATTGAGGTCGGTTAACATGCAGTTTAGAGGCATTCCAAGTTATAGGGATGTCAGTATGGTGGACCAGGCTGTTTGTGATACTGGATTGAACCTGTGCAAGCAAACACTGCACGACCATACAGATTGTATTCTTCAGAAGGGTATGATTTTCAACACTATGACTGAGCTGAAGCTATTTCTTGAGAACTATGCTGTGCATCATCATCGACCGTACACGGTCAGCCATTCTGATATTAGTTTGAGGTACCACGTCAAGTGTTTGAGTCTTGGTTGTCCGTGGAGGCTGAATGCTCGCAAGAGAACTGATGGCAAGTGGAGGATCAGTAAAGTAGTACAACCGCATACCTGTTTTACAAATAAGGGACAAGAAAAACATCCTCAATTGACGGCAAGATACCTTGCACGGCGCATTTTGGCATTTGTTGATGATGACGCCGACGTATCTGTTTCACAATTGCTTGTCTCCATATTTGGATTCACAGGCTATAAGGTGACTTATGGAAAGGCGTGGCGTGCGAAGCAGATCGCCCTTGCAATTCGTTGGGGTGGTTGGGATGAAGCGTACAACAGGATTCCTCGGATTTTGTGTGCAATGGCATACTATAATCCTGGCCTTAAATGGTTTCCACACACCAATGGGCAGTATATAGACCGCAACACCGGCAAGGTTACACATGTGCTTCAGCGTGTATTTTGGTCTTTTGCACAAACAGAGCATGCGTATCAGTACTGTCGTCCAGTCATACTTGTGGACGGTACTTTCTTGACCGGAGCGTACAAGGGTGTGTTGATGATGGCGGCGGCTGTTGATCCCGAGGACCAGATAGTTCCAATTGCTTTCGCCTTGGCTGAGGGGGAGAACGTTGAGTCTTGGTCTTGGTTCATGGCCCTGCTACGGATACAAGTGTTAGGGCCTTCTCGGACAATATGTTTGATTTCGGACCGTCATGTTGGGTTGCTTCGTGCCGCAGAGGAGGAGATAGAGGGTTGTCCTCCTCTAGTGCACAGATGGTGCATGCGTCACTTTGCCGCCAATTTCTGGCGTCGGCAGAGAAAAAAGGAGGTTTGTGCCAAGGTGAAAGAGCTATGTTGTGTTAAAACTGAGCACAAATTCAAAGAAACAATGGAAGAGTTGGACAAAATGTTAAACAGTGCTGCCAGGGCCTGGATCGAGAGACAGATGGAACACAAGGAGAAGTGGGCGCTTGCTTACGATGAGGGCGGTTTCCGGTTTGGCATAATGACCACCAACTCATCGGAGTCTTTCAACAAGGTATTCACCGGTGTTAGAGCCTTGCCCGTTTCTGGAATCGTTGAGTACTCGTTTCACAAGACCAACGAGTATTTTGTGAAAAGGTGGTCCATTGCTCAAGACAACCTACAAACGGATGGTGAATTTGGAAAGGCGGGAAAGGAGCACATTCAGGAAAATGAGATCTGGGCAACGCAGCTAACTTGTGAGGCTTATGGACCAACCAGACAAATCTATAATGTTCGAGCAAAGGGTGGAACTACCATGGGCGGGGAACGCTACGGTGGTCGCAACTATCGGATCGATCTTCAAAGAGTGGAATGCAGTTGTAACGTGCCGCAGATAATGCATGCCCCTTGCTCTCACATGATTGCGTCCTGTAGAGCGCGCGGATATAACTACAAGGCCGTACCATATATGTCCGAGTACTATCGCCGGAGCAACACCGTCGCAATATGGCAGAGCAGCTTCGAGCCTTACCTTGATCCCACTCAATGGCCTCCATACTTGGGTAGAGACTTCATGCCTGATCCTGAGCTGCTGAAGTTAGGTAAGGGTAGGAGGAGGAAGAAGAGACTAAAGGGTGACATGGACAATATGGATAGGTATGGCGGGGGGGGGACTTTGACCAGACACCGAGCACGAACCTGTGCTCTGTTTGCCACATGCCAGGGCATAATGCAGCCTTCCATCGTAGACAAACACAACAGGTGTACATATGTCTTCATTTGTTTTAATGCTTTATTATTTTTATCTTTACTTATATTAATTATTTGAATGCTTTTGCTATTATTGTACATATGTCTTTCATTTGTTTTAATGCTTTATTATTTTTGACGCTGTACTAACCTGTTACCATGTTTTGTTTAAACAGGATGGCGAACCCTCCGGCGTACCCTCTCCTTGAGCCGTTCTACGACGGCGAGCACCGGGCGCACAGGCTCACCGACTACGCCCCTCCGGAGAGGTTGTCCTTGCTGAGGCCGCGCACCCACCTATGGCACCGGTGGGACGAGCGCTACGCGCCCTTCCTACGGCGCGCGGGCTTCTTGGTGCTAGCCCGCGTTGCCAACGACGTGGGGTTGCAGCTCGACCCCGCGCTCCTCACCGCGCTGGCGGACAGGTGGCGTCCCGAGACGCACACCTTCCACCTAGCCTGTGGGGAGATGACCGTGACGTTACAGGACGTGGCCAAGATTTTTGGTCTACGCCTGGGCGGCCTCCCCGTGACGGGGATTCTTGACACCGACACGTGGATGGACACCGTCCACCAGTTCTGTGGTCGTACGCCCCCCGACGACGCAGACGCTAAGAGGAACAAGTAAGCTAATTTTTTTTTCTAATTTAGTTGCATACGATGTGCTACTATCCTTTCCTAACTTTTACTTTTTGTAAACAAACAGAAAGACTACTGGGGTGCCTTCGTCGTGGATCACCCAGCACTTTTCGTATTGCCCCCTCAACGCTGACCCACAGGTAGTCGAGAGGTATGCCAGAGTGTGGCTGTGGCACTTTATTGGGGCCTTCCTGTTTCCCGACTCATCGGGGAACACCATCAGCTGGATGTTCGTCCCCATCCTCGCACAGCCGTGGGAGAACATCGCCGGCTACAGCTGGGGGAGCGCTGTTCTAGCATGGCTGTACAGACAGCTGTGCGAGGGGTGCCGGCGGAGGCAGGCCTCCTCTAGCTTGGGAGGGTGTCTGCCCCTGCTCCAGGTTTGGGCCTGGCAGCGGCTGCCTGTGGGTCGTCCCAGCGTACGAGAGTAGGCGGTAAGTACATACCTCTTGCGTGCGTGTGCTTTTACAAATTTACAGTCATTTAACTGATTCAAATTGGAATGCAGGTGTGGAGGCACCCGGACACCCGACCCACTGCTCTGTTTGTCTGGTCCACGGCAGAGGCAGTTAGAGGCAACCCCCAGCGCCGCTACCACCTGTACACGGACTTGCTGGACGTCCTGACACAGCACCAGGTAATTCCGGAATGAGTTCAATTTTTTATATTGAAAAAGGAACATGACTAACTATGTCTGTTCATTACAAACAGGTCAGTTGGGACCCCTGGGACCTGTACGACAACGTGTTCGACCCCGCCACGGAGCTGGACCGTTTAGATTGGCGTTGCACCGTCCCTCTTATCTGCTTCTACGTGGTCGAGATGCACTTGCCCATCAGGGTGATGCGTCAGTTCGGCCTACGACAGGAGTTTCCTCCACCTCTGATTAGCACGGATCAGAGGTTGCACAAGTAAGTATCCTCCACAGTGTTGTTCAGTTACTCTAGTAAATTCTATCTTATGCTCTAATAGATGGGTTTCCTTTGCAATGCAGGGTGAAGCGCCAAAGCAGACGGAAGAATCCCGTTGATTGGCGCGCGGAGCACGCCGATCATGTCCTGAGTTGGACAAACAGGTACCAGCAGGACGTTGACGACGGCGAGCCGTACGACCAGGGCGTCTTCGACCAGTACCTGCAGTGGCTGCACCGGAGCACCCGGTTGCACATTAAGCCACCGTACTACGAGGCCACCGCTGAGGACGAGTCGGACGACGACGAGGACCCCTACGATGCTACCACTAGGGCATCGACTCAGCCTGACAGAGCCCCTCTACACAGCTACGTGGTAATATATCATCTCCTTCAACTATTGTTTGTGTTTCTGTACTTGGTGCACTTACCCCCTGGTCTTGTGTCGGCAGGCGTCGCAGCTGTCTCGGTACTCTGACGAGGCAGCGCAGCTTATACACCACACCAGCTCTACTGGGGACCACGCCCCGGTACAGGCTTTTCTGCAGGTATCATAGCACATTCGAACTGCACGTGTAAATTTTAAGAAGTCATAAACTGTACTAATATTTATTATTATTATTTTCTTATTTGCAGAAAATCAGGAAGGGCTGCAGGAAGCTTGCTCAGAAGCTTGGGTGCATGGACACAGCGTGGGCCCCACCGCACCTTCCTCAGCCTTCGAGCCCTTTGGTGTCAGACACTGTCCCAGCAGCAGCAGCGTCGTCCGACGCTCGGACGGGAGGCACTTCTGCGGATCCACGCGGAAAGGGCCCCACTGCAGAGGAGCAGCCCGAGGAGGAGGGGGAGGAGGAGGAGGACGAGGAGCAGTACGTCGAGCGCACGACACCACCCTACACGGCTAGTGCAGGCTACATGGCCCTCGGCCATAGCTCGCACTACGCTGGAGGGTCCTCCTCCAGAGGTGGCCTGGACGACACGGCGTGGCAGGTACCTGGTGCTTACGACTACCCTAGTGGCTACTACACCGGCCCTGGCTGGCAGCCTTGGCCAGAGCAGGGCGCAGCACAGGAGCTGGGGTACTCACAGCTAGGTGGAGCTCCACTACCTACTCAGGAGGACGTGCAGGTACATAAGTTGACCGCTATACATTTAAGTTCGTCAGATATATTTAAGTTGTTTGCTAACATTTATTTTGAATGTTGCAGGGACCTAGTCAGACGCAGGGGTCACCACGCCGGCAGCCACGCGCACGAGACCGCACGGACGTCACGTTCACGCCGAACATGGATCTGTCGCAGCCGAGGCGTCGGAGGCGGCCTCGTCAGCCGTACACACCTAGCTAGGCTTAGTGTTAGACTATATGGATAGGTGATGTATATGTTAGATAACTTGTTTGAGAACCCTATTATGTACTTCGTGGAGCCTGAGCCACTAAGCCTGGTTTTTATGACCGCTATTATGTTTCCGTTTATTCAAATTGTGTCAATGTTTGGTTCCTTGTTATTCCGTTTGCGGAAAAAGACAGGAAAAACGGAAAAACACATTCGATCAAACAGAGACAACACATTAGGACAAAGATCGATCAGAAACTCGACCAGTCGGCGGGAAACCTTGGGGCCTTGCCTGAACTTCATGCCAGCTTTTGCCGCGCCAACCCTGGAGGCGCGGCTGACGCTTTTGCCGCGCCAGGCGCGGTTGAAAGGTCCTAGTTTGGTTTTGGTAATTGAGTGACAACTTTAGGTGGACTAATGGTGTTTGAAGTGAATTACACAGGTGATTAGTCCACAGGTGATCATGTGTGAGCAACATATGCCATAGAGGTGAAATGGCTTGGAGGATGTTGCAAGGGCCACACATGTGAAGAAGGAGCTTAATGCACATGAAACGTGACATGTGGTCATGTGGCTAAGATGGTGAAGATCAAGGCAAGACTTGACTTGATGGACCGGTTGCGAAGGTGAAGGGCAAGTTGGAGGCTTTGAAGCCGTTGGTACCGAGTGTCGGGAGGCTTGAGCAAAGACTTGGCGCCGAAGGACCGAAGCAATGGTGAAGAGCAAGTGATGTCAAGATCGATGGACCATGGAGGCCATGTGATGATATGAAGTGGATCATATCATTTGAAGATAGGTTGGTGCATGTGTTGCATCAACACCGAAGGAGATGGAATGGAATGCGCAAGGCAAAGGTATATTTGTAGGGCATTTCATTTCACCGGTCATAGGTGTGTAGAGAAGATTATGACCGGGTTTAGGATAGATGGCCGTACTATTAAGAGGAGCAAACCTGTTTGCATATCGGTCATCTAGTGCCACTTGAGCGATCTAACTTTGCGATGTTACTAAGATCGAGTGGCGTGGTGAGTGCAAGTGCTAATCCTTTGAAAAATGATTGTGAAAATGCTAACACACATGCACAAGGTGGTATACACTTGGTGGTGTTGGCACATTTGCAAAGGAGAAGGTGTTGGAGTTGAAGTGGATCAACTCCGAGAAGAGAAGGAGGCTTTTCGGTGTGTTCCGGACTCTAGGATGGCTCTTGGATTGGAATTCTGTACTAATCCTTTGTGAGTTGGATCAGCTATGTATGTGGGATGTGTAGCCCTCTGAGTTAGCTTTCCAAAATGTCCAAGATCATCGAAATCGGAGTTCGGAGCTAAGAGTTATAGTCGTTTGAGCGTTGAAAGGTCAGTGACCGGACTCACTGACCGGACGCGTCCGGTCAGTAGAGTGAGTCCGGTCATCAGAGTCCGGTCAGTGCATTTTGAGTGCTGATTTGAGGTGTATTAACCGGACGCTCGGTAGAGTCCGGTCAGTAGTGACCGGACGCGTCCGGTCACTGAAAAACAGCCCCGAAACCTCTCTGTTTGCGACCGGACTCAGGCATAGGCGCGTCCGGTCATTATGACCTGACGCGTCCGGTCAGTAGAAGGCTGAACGCGCGCGAAAACTAGCCGTTGGGGACGGACGACCGGACTCTAGTGACCGGACGCGTCCGGTCACCCTGTAGTGAGTCCGGTCAGTACGAAAAAAGCCCAGTGAAGGGGGTAACGGCTAGTTGAGCCCTTGGGGCTATAAAGGGAGATGGTGGCCGGCCTTGGCTGGTGCTTAGCACCCTTGGGACTTGGTGTCCATGCTTGGGGAGTGCTTGGGAGCCCTCTAACTCGCTTGTGCTTGCTAGTGTGCGAATCTATTGCGAGTGAGCGATTCTAGTGCGTTGCTTTGAGAGATTGCATCGAGTGGCACTAGGTGTTCGTGTTGCAAGCCGGTGGTGCTTGTTACTCTTGGAGGTTGCCACCTCCTAGACGGCTTGGTGATCGAGTCTCCGTCGTGAAGCCCGCGTGAAGATTGTGCGTGGCTCCGGAGAAGGATTGTGAGGGGCATTGTGCTCGCCCCGCGGGGATCGCGAAGAGCAACTCTAGTGGATTGCGCGTGTCATTGAGTTACCCTCACTTGTGGGTGAGTTCTTGCGGCGCTCGAGTGTCGAGCTAGGTGTGGTGCCTATTAGCCGCCGAACTACCAAAGTGTGTGGTCGACACAACGGGGACTAGCTTGGTGGCAACCAAGTGAACCTCGGGAGAAAAATCACCGTGTCAACTTCGTGTTCATCTTCTCGGTGGTTTGCAAACTCTTTTCACTAGCTTGTATTTACTTGTTCATATACATGTGCTAGTTGCTCTTATGATTAGTTGGCTTGTGTAGCTTGCTAGTTACCTTTCTTGCTTGTGTAGCATAGAAGTTGATCCCATGAGTGACTAGTTGACTTGTAGTCTTGCTAGTCACATTGCTTAGTTTGTGTAGCTAAGTTGAGCTCTCTAATTTGGCTTGTGTAGCCCTGTTATTGAGCATTGCTAGTGAGCTTAGGCTTTGTGCTTTTTGCTTAGTGGCATGTGTAGGAGCTCCCCGGTTGTTTGAGTACTAGTTGCTTAGGTTTGTGTAACCTTGCAAGCTAGAATTGTTTAGGTGAGCTCTAGCTAGCCCGACACCTTATTTGCTTTGTTTAGGATCTTTTATAAGGTGTCATAGAGTATAAGTAGAGGGGTGTAGTCTTGGCTAGACCGATAGATTTATTTCCGCATTTGTTTCGGTTAGCCATTCCGCTGAAATTAAGTTTAAGTTTTTAGAAAAGACTATTCACCCCCCCCTCTAGTCCGCCATCTCGACCCTTCAATTGGTATCGGAGCTAGGTCTCTCATTTGTGGTCTTCACCGACCCGAGAGGATGGCGACTAGTTGGCTAGATGTTGAGTGTGACACACATATTTTTGATGGCACACACTATGCACGATGGAAACTTCATATGCTTGATCATTTCCGTGCTTTTGGTCCGAAGTTTTGGTGGATCGTTGTTGTTGGTTTTACTCATGCCTTGGATGAGAGTAATCTAACCCAAGCGCAAGAGGATTGCCTAACACTCGATGCACAAGCCCAATGTTTTCTAACAAATGCTTTGCAAGATGAGATATTTGGTAGGGTGATGACTTCGGTGAGTGCCCATGATATGTGGATGACACTCAAATATCTCTATGGTGATTTCTCTATTTGGGATGATGGCAAATTCAAGGAGGAGGATCACATAGAGATGGTACATGAGGATATTGAGCATGACCGAAACATGGTGGTTGTGAAGGATTGCTCCACCTCATGGTCAAGTGATGATGATGATGATCAATCCACAAGATCACTTGACAAAGATGACGGTGACCATAGCCGAAGCTCAAGTGGTGCAAATGATGATGTCATTCCATGCACACTTGATGATGATGATGACGGCTATGAGAGTGATGTCTCTTCAAGCTCTTCTACTACTCCACATTGCTTCATGTCACATGGTGACACTAAGGTATCAATTGCTAATGTGGTAGTTGATTGTGATGATCCAAATTTTGAGCTTGTATGTAGACTCACTAAGGCTTTAGAAAATGAGATGGCTAAAACAATGAAATTGACAAAAGAAAACTCATTTCTAAAGAATGCATGTGAACAACAAAAGCATCTACTTTATGTTACTACTTGTTCACATGATGAGCTTAAATTGACTCATGAGGAACTTAGTGTTGCTCATGACAACTTGGTACAAGACCATGCTTTTCTCACTAAAAAGCTTTCTAATGAAGAAACTAAAACTAGTGAGAGCTCATCATTTGGGTCAAATGATCAATCACATATTTGTGCTAACCCATGTGATGTAGAGAAGAAGCATGTATCCACCTCTTGTGATGATTTAATATCTATGCCATGTTCTTCACATATAGATGCTTGTTCTACTTCTATGTCTTGTGAGACTAACCTTTTGAAGGAGAACAATGAGCTCAAAAGTGAAGTGAAGAACTTGAGCAACAAGTTAGAGAGGTGGTGTAGATCAAAAGTCACCCATGAGCACATGATGAAGAATCAAAGAAGCTATGGTGACAAGAGTGGCATTGGCTTCAACAAAAGCAATGTCAACGGCAAGAGATGGGGCAAGAGAAGATTTGAAAGAGAAATGAAGAAGCAAGAACAAGAAAAGCTATCTCATTTCATGTGCTATCAATGCCATGAGATGGGACATCTTGCAAAAGCTTGCCCCAACAAGAAGAAGCCCCAAGTTCAAATCAAGAACAACCATCATGATGGTGACTTGATGAAGAAGAAGAAAACAAGAAGGGGCGGAAGAGCAAGGCATCCAACTCACATTCAAGATGCCAAAATGATGATGAGCAAGAATGAAGAAAAGAAGAAAGATTTGGCTCACATCAAGTGCTACAAGTGTGGTGATATGGGACACTTTGCCTCGAAGTGTCCTACCAAGCTTGAGAAGAAGGCTCAAGCAAATGAGAAGAGGCAAGGCAATGAGAAGCAACAAATGAGCAAGGAAGAGAAGGCTCAATCAAAGAGAAGTTGCTACTCATGCCGGGAAAGGGGACACATGGCTCATTCATGTCCCCTAGGTATGACCCCTAAGCCTATTTCAATTACTAATGATTCTATGCTTAGGAAGGATGTAAATGGTACCACATTGGTCGCTATTGCAAAACATCCCGCTACTCATACTAAGGCTATGCCAAAGTATGTTGCACCTAACTTGAGAGGACCCAAACTAGTTTGGGTACCATCAAAAAGTGGATGATTGCGTGTAGGTACCATGGCATTGGAGGCTTGACTCAATTGATTTCATATTATTCATCATGTGATTGATTCAAGTAATGAAGCCTAGTGCTATCCAAACCCAATGCCAAGACAAAAGAAGTGAAGTCCAAGTGCAAAACATACAAGTGCAAAAGATCAAGTTGTGATGTTTGATTGGAATTATTTGAAGGCTTGCAATCTAATTGAGTAGAAGCTTGCTATTTGGATGATCATGAGCTACTAAGGTATATCTCTAGTTGATCATGTTATTTTAGATGCATATGAGATGATCGAATCGGATATATATGCATATGTTGCTTGCTATAAGATGATTGAATGGATTTGATGCTTAGTGATCAAAATTGAGTTAGTTTGAATGGATATGTTCATAAGACTTCTTTTAGTGAGTGGTTTGAATGGATATATGTCTTGTGTTGATGTTCAAACAAGTTTAGCTCAAGTTTGATTCAAATTGGTAGAGTATAGCTCAATTGCTCAAAGTTGTCAAAAATCTGAAATCTGAGCTAGCTGTGATAATAGTCATGTTTGAATGACCAAATCTATTTGGATTGGCTTGAAATTTGGTACACATGCTCTACACTTGTGATATTAGTCGCTGTGCAAAATTCATGATAATTGGATAAGTGATGCTTTAGTTTTGGAGTAGATCTTGTCAACTATTGTGCAGCAGTTTTCAGCATGTAGTACTATGGAGAGAATTGAAATCTGGTAGCAATCTAGAAAGCCAATGAAGCTCAAATTTTTATGGCTGCTAGAACATTTAGAGAGGCACATCTCCACCAAATTTCATAGTCATTAGACTTATATTTTGGGAGATATGCATGTTTCTTTGAGAAGGACAGAATCTGCCAGAAAAGTGACAAATATTGGATTGATTTAGAGTCACTTTGATTGAAAGGTCCTCAAGTTGGAATCATATTTATAAGTGGTTGAGGGACCTATGTTTGGTTTTGAGATGAGCTAGAAGTATGACAAATATGAGTACAAGTTCATTTGATTGGGAAGTGTATTTGGCACACATTTGGTACTCAAATTGAAGATCAAGACCAACATCAAGATGAAGATAAAGATCAAGTTCTAGTATCAAATTGAAGATCATTTGGAAGAAAGAGAAGGACTCAAAGATGGATTCAAAGTCACATTTCAAGAAGAGTTCAAATGGATCAATCAAACAAAGTCAATTCAAGTGAGTATCAAGGATGATTCTTTGGAGAGAGGTCACTTCTCCCTTTTGTAGGGGCTTGCCGCCTTTGGTAGGTTAACCAAGTATGGTACTTGGAAGGCTAATATGGAAGTGGTGATTCAAAGGATATTTGAGATGCTTAGTTGAAGCAATGAAAGGATTGACCAAGCAAAGCAAGCAACATCCAAGATAGAAAAGCAAATCATGTCAAATCAAGTGGTATTCATATGCAAGCTATGTTCAAATGAAGAAGCAAGCCAACCACAACAAGATAGTGCACTTAATCATATGGGTGAAGATTTGTTCTATCAATTGGTATATATTGGTCTTCACCATGGACTTCACATTGCTATTTGGAGCTTAATAGGAATCAAATGACTATCCTCTACTCCAAGATAGCAAAGGTATTATTGTAATGTGCATGATCATTTCATCCCTTACTAGTATGCGGTTGGTGCATATAGTACATGCTCAATAGGATCATGCATAACAAATGAAAAGTTTCAATTCATAGCCTACCACTATTGCTTGATTGATTATATGATCTAGTGGTTAGTATATGAGTTTGTTCATGAGCTAGTGAACCCAAGTACTTGATCTAGAAGATGAGCATTCAAGTGTCTAATTCAACGTGAGTAAGATAACCATTGAAAGATGTGTGAAGAAGCTTACTCTAGAGCAAACCGAGTTAGATATCTTGTGCAAGTTTAATAGTTCAAGTCACAAATGAGAGGCTCATGACAAGAGTTCAAGAAGAAGACAATAATGCAAATGGATATCAAGTTTAAACTTTCATTCAAGTGGTATCCTACAAGACTTCAAGTGATCCTCAACTATAAGTGATCAATTCAAGCAAAACATCCCTCACCATCAAGAGCTCAAGTTTATCAAGTGGATGACCCATGCTATGACATAGGGGAGGTGCCCCACCTATTGGTATCAAGGTCAAAGATCCTACACATGGTGTCATTCCAACACATATGGTGGTGTCCATCAAAAATGAAGACTCAAGTATCATCCATCTACCCTAGTCCAACCCTTTGTATCAAGAGAAGCATACCTTTTATGGTCATTGATGACAAAGGGGGAGAAGTTATGGAAAAGATATGTGGAAAAGATATGTCAATTATGATATGTCAAGGACAAAGAGGGAGAAAAGAAGATGGACATGGATCAAGAGGGAGCAAGATTGAAGGAACAAAATTCTTGGACAATGAGAGCACACAAGTAGGGGGAGCAAGCTCATGAACTTGGTTGTTGCATTTGATATGTGCATAATCATGTGCTTGCTTGCATTGCATAAGTTTTAAAATTTTATATGCATGCTTGTGTGGTATATGCTAGTTATAGGATTTAATTGATGAATTGATAACTAGCATGCATAGGTTAATAGCTAGATTTGTGCTTTTAATGCAAAACTAGACCCTTGCTATTAATGTTGATCTCACGGGGTTTTCTAGTTTTTATGATGTCTAGCTACTCTTCGATGCTAAGGATGAATCAAAATGTGGTATGCACGCTTCAAAGGTAAAATTTCATCATGTATACCTTAGCATCACTTAGTAGTGCTAACACTCCCACAAATTTCATATTTATGCATGTGTGCAAGCTTGAAACCAAACCATTTGAGCACACATGTAGGGGGAGTTAACACTACAAAGTTGGGTTGTATGGTGCTTATCCAAATTCTCTTATATGGTCTTAACGTTGGATAAGTAACATAGAATCCAAAAAGCTTAATTTCCATATCTTTGTAGAGTTGTCATCAATTACCAAAAAGGGGGAGATTGAAAGGTCCTAGTTTGGTTTTGGTAATTGAGTGACAACTTTAGGTGGACTAATGGTGTTTGAAGTGAATTACACAGGTGATTAGTCCACAGGTGATCATGTGTGAGCAACATATGCCATAGAGGTGAAATGGCTTGGAGGATGTTGCAAGGGCCACACATGTGAAGAAGGAGCTTAATGCACATGAAACGTGACATGTGGTCATGTGGCTAAGATGGTGAAGATCAAGGCAAGACTTGACTTGATGGACCGGTTGCGAAGGTGAAGGGCAAGTTGGAGGCTTTGAAGCCGTTGGTACCGAGTGTCGGGAGGCTTGAGCAAAGACTTGGCGCCGAAGGACCGAAGCAATGGTGAAGAGCAAGTGATGTCAAGATCGATGGACCATGGAGGCCATGTGATGATATGAAGTGGATCATATCATTTGAAGATAGGTTGGTGCATGTGTTGCATCAACACCGAAGGAGATGGAATGGAATGCGCAAGGCAAAGGTATATTTGTAGGGCATTTCATTTCACCGGTCATAGGTGTGTAGAGAAGATTATGACCGGGTTTAGGATAGATGGCCGTACTATTAAGAGGAGCAAACCTGTTTGCATATCGGTCATCTAGTGCCACTTGAGCGATCTAACTTTGCGATGTTACTAAGATCGAGTGGCGTGGTGAGTGCAAGTGCTAATCCTTTGAAAAATGATTGTGAAAATGCTAACACACATGCACAAGGTGGTATACACTTGGTGGTGTTGGCACATTTGCAAAGGAGAAGGTGTTGGAGTTGAAGTGGATCAACTCCGAGAAGAGAAGGAGGCTTTTCGGTGTGTTCCGGACTCTAGGATGGCTCTTGGATTGGAATTCTGTACTAATCCTTTGTGAGTTGGATCAGCTATGTATGTGGGATGTGTAGCCCTCTGAGTTAGCTTTCCAAAATGTCCAAGATCATCGAAATCGGAGTTCGGAGCTAAGAGTTATAGTCGTTTGAGCGTTGAAAGGTCAGTGACCGGACTCACTGACCGGACGCGTCCGGTCAGTAGAGTGAGTCCGGTCATCAGAGTCCGGTCAGTGCATTTTGAGTGCTGATTTGAGGTGTATTAACCGGACGCTCGGTAGAGTCCGGTCAGTAGTGACCGGACGCGTCCGGTCACTGAAAAACAGCCCCGAAACCTCTCTGTTTGCGACCGGACTCAGGCATAGGCGCGTCCGGTCATTATGACCTGACGCGTCCGGTCAGTAGAAGGCTGAACGCGCGCGAAAACTAGCCGTTGGGGACGGACGACCGGACTCTAGTGACCGGACGCGTCCGGTCACCCTGTAGTGAGTCCGGTCAGTACGAAAAAAGCCCAGTGAAGGGGGTAACGGCTAGTTGAGCCCTTGGGGCTATAAAGGGAGATGGTGGCCGGCCTTGGCTGGTGCTTAGCACCCTTGGGACTTGGTGTCCATGCTTGGGGAGTGCTTGGGAGCCCTCTAACTCGCTTGTGCTTGCTAGTGTGCGAATCTATTGCGAGTGAGCGATTCTAGTGCGTTGCTTTGAGAGATTGCATCGAGTGGCACTAGGTGTTCGTGTTGCAAGCCGGTGGTGCTTGTTACTCTTGGAGGTTGCCACCTCCTAGACGGCTTGGTGATCGAGTCTCCGTCGTGAAGCCCGCGTGAAGATTGTGCGTGGCTCCGGAGAAGGATTGTGAGGGGCATTGTGCTCGCCCCGCGGGGATCGCGAAGAGCAACTCTAGTGGATTGCGCGTGTCATTGAGTTACCCTCACTTGTGGGTGAGTTCTTGCGGCGCTCGAGTGTCGAGCTAGGTGTGGTGCCTATTAGCCGCCGAACTACCAAAGTGTGTGGTCGACACAACGGGGACTAGCTTGGTGGCAACCAAGTGAACCTCGGGAGAAAAATCACCGTGTCAACTTCGTGTTCATCTTCTCGGTGGTTTGCAAACTCTTTTCACTAGCTTGTATTTACTTGTTCATATACATGTGCTAGTTGCTCTTATGATTAGTTGGCTTGTGTAGCTTGCTAGTTACCTTTCTTGCTTGTGTAGCATAGAAGTTGATCCCATGAGTGACTAGTTGACTTGTAGTCTTGCTAGTCACATTGCTTAGTTTGTGTAGCTAAGTTGAGCTCTCTAATTTGGCTTGTGTAGCCCTGTTATTGAGCATTGCTAGTGAGCTTAGGCTTTGTGCTTTTTGCTTAGTGGCATGTGTAGGAGCTCCCCGGTTGTTTGAGTACTAGTTGCTTAGGTTTGTGTAACCTTGCAAGCTAGAATTGTTTAGGTGAGCTCTAGCTAGCCCGACACCTTATTTGCTTTGTTTAGGATCTTTTATAAGGTGTCATAGAGTATAAGTAGAGGGGTGTAGTCTTGGCTAGACCGATAGATTTATTTCCGCATTTGTTTCGGTTAGCCATTCCGCTGAAATTAAGTTTAAGTTTTTAGAAAAGACTATTCACCCCCCCTCTAGTCCGCCATCTCGACCCTTCAGCGGTGGCGCGGCAAATGCATTAGCCGCGCCATCCCGCCTGGCGCGGCAAAAGCGTCAGCCGCGCCCCCAGGGTTGGCGCGGCAAAAGCTGGCATCGTGTCTCATAAGTGCTCTGCAGTTTTGATTCCCTTGCACAGCCTTTTCAGTGTCGTGTCCTGTCCTCATAAGTGCTCTGCAGTTTTGATTCCCATAGACTTTTCAGTGTATAGGCTTTTCAGTGTATAGGCTTTTCAGTATATAGGCTTTTCAGTGATTAGATTTTTCAGCGAATAGCCTTTTCAGTTGCATTAACTACACACTCACAATGCAGCTGAGATAATTCACAAGTTCAAAACCAGGGCTCCGCCTATATAAACCCATCAGCGCCTTGCATATTCAACAACTTCAGCAGAGCTTGCGAGGTTCGTAGTAGAGATGTCTGCAGGTTCGTCCAAAGGCGGGAGAGGAAAGGGTGGGAGGAAGGGACCTCCCATTGTGTGGGAGGGATCTCTTGGTCCTGATTTCTTCTTAGAGGCACTATATGACTTTCCCGTTGAGAGCAAAAAGGATTTCAGCCGAGACCGTCCTCTTAGGGGATATGATAACCGTTTAGAGGACTGGCCAAAATGCCGCCATGGTGAGGACTGTTTGGTGCAGATGCTCCACGACGACCTGGAGGCAGGCCGACGTTTCTTCAAATGCCCGCGAGCATGGGTAACTTTATTTAATTGTTGTTGCTATGCCTCTCATGTTTGCTAATACTTAGTCATTTTGTGAATGACAGTCTTCTATTTCCGAAGAAAACTGCGGCTTCACCAGATGGGTGGATCCTCCTCCAATATGGCCGCATCAGGAATACATCTATTATCTGCAGCGTCGTATCGACGATCTTGAAAGAGAAGTTAAAAGCATGCTCAAGGACTATGATGATGACGACAGCGATGCAGGCGGTTCAGATGAAGCAATATGCCTTGATCCATATTGCAACTGCCCGCATCACAAGAACAAGGGGCCTCCACCTCCGCCCCCACCACCGCCACCACCACCACCACCCGCAATGGGAGGCTATTACGGAGAAGGGTCTACTCAGTTTGCTATGTGGGACGGCTTCTAGACTACTTAGATCACTATGTGCGTGTTGTGTTGTGCCAATCAATTACCTAAGGCATGTTAGGATTAGTCTAGGACCTTTTAACCAAGTTACGGTAAAAGGTCCTCACATGCCATGTACTAGTTTGTTGTTTGTGTAATGGTTTGCTCAATTCTATTTCTCGTACTTTATCCCACAAAAAATCAATGACACATGAACTACCGCAAACAATACAACAACATATAATAAAGCCGAACAAAGTGCAGTTCAAGACTACATAATCGAGGATCCGAAATAAACGGTACACGGAAGTACAAACCAAGAGTACAATACACTAACAAGTCCACCAAATGACAACAATGTTCATTACTCAATAATGACTACCGAACCTACCACACTACTGAGTGCAACGAGGCCATTTTCCCTTCCTCACAGCATCCGGATCCTGCTCCATGGCAGCCTTGGCACGGCGCACACGCTCAAGCCTCTTCTCCCTCTCCCCCCTACGCTTAGCTGCATCCCTCATTCTTGCCTCTTCCTCATGCTGCTTTTGTGCTGCCTCTTCTTTGCGTCTCTTCTCCAAACGCTCCTTATCCTCCGCAGCCCACTTTTTCATCCTCTCTACGTGCTCCTTGTCCTCCGGCTTCATCTCAGTGTCGATCCACTGCTCGAAGTCACATAGTGGTGGAGGCTCCTGCAAAATACGACTAAATCAATTAGGTAATAAAATATAAATGATTTTTCATTCATGTATAGAACAAGCCATCAGCTTCTCACCATCAGTCCAATACGGATCTGTTTAGGTGTAGGGTCAAAGGCATAATTCTCACACATCCAATACCTCTGACCGTATGTGTGCTCCTCATCAGATATTGCGACCTTACAATCATCGCCGCAGTAGCACATGGGCACCGGAACACCGCTAGGCAATGGCAAACGGGCATAGGCATTGCCCGTGAGAGGCTGCCTACAATCATCAACGCAATAACAAATGAACATAACACAAAATTACTTCATTAAAACAGACAAATAAATCAACAATGTACCGATCTTACCTTGCCTTACTAGCTTTGCCACGCCGCGGCATCCTAACAATAAAAAATATGTCAATGCTACACATACATTCATGATTAATTATAAATCTACATAATGACGTAACAAATATTACATAAAAAATTGTACACAAAATGAACAAAATATTAAGCAAAACAGATATAAAAAGTCTAATACATGAACAAATCCATCATTAATTAACAACTAACGTCACGACAGTATCAAAATAAATATTGTCTACAAACCCTAACTTACAAAAATATGGTTCAATCCTACATTGTAAATATGGATAAAGAACAATAATATGGATCAAAATACCTCTTGTAGACAAGTTTGATTGGAGGAGGGAGATGAAGAGAGGAGGAATGAAATGGAATGGATTGGATTGAATTGGTTTGGGAGAAGAGAGGAATGAGGAGGAGCCTGCTGCTCGGCGCGGCGGCCAGATCTAGATCGGCTTTGCCGCGCCACCCCGCCTGGCGCGGCAAAGACGTTGACCGCGCCAGGCCGCCTGGCGCGGCAAACGCACTAGCCGCGCCAGCCTGCCTGGCGCGGCAAACTGACAGGCGGGGCCCGCCCGAGACTGCGTGGCCGGGCGGTGCCACGGTGGCCCTTTTGCCGCGCCGCCATGCATGGCGCGGCTAACGCCGGCGCGGCAAAAGGGTTAGTTTTGCAAAAAAAAAAAATAGACAGTGTTATTTATGAAATTTTTTATTTAATTGGGTTATTAATAAAAAAAAATTCTAGTGTGCTGCCTAATTTAGTCTTCTTGTTGGCTTCTTGGAGATGTAGGAGAATTTGACACAAAAGTTCCTCTGTGTGACCTTAGCTTCGCAGATGATGATTTTGCACTCTTCTATATGATCTGCTTAGTTTGTATCTGATCTATATGCTACATGTATGTGTTATCTAATCTGAAGAAAAGTTTGTCTATTTGTGCGGACGCAATGTCTTGCATGATCTGATCAGTATCCTGGTGAAAAAAGAAGCTGAGTAATGGAAAATGATTTGTTATCGATACCGATGATCGATCTCCAATTAATATTCATGTGATGTTGCTGAGTTAACTCAATTAGTAGCCTCTATGTTAGGATGGACAGAAGAGCTTTTAAAATGTTTATAATAACAGCTTCAAAACATCATCATATGCATTTTTGCTTCTTGATTAATTTCAGTGCCATGATCTGATTATCTTCCATGCTTCAAGTTCATACTGAACTCCATCTTCTTTATTTCAGTCTCGCACTCTGAATACCTACCACAACTTGAGATTGTGAAACTAGCCAAGCTGCTTTGCTCGATGGACAATCTCCCAGAGGCGCTGCTTGCAGAGATTGTCAAGCGGCTTACCAATCCAAGTGATCTTAGATCTATTTCTCTCGTTTCAAAGTGACTGTATGCCGTTGAGGGAGAGCTGGTGGATTCTTTGTAAATTGTCTGTGGCGCTTTCCCTGTGACAGTGGCCTTGATTCGCATGTGCTTCCGGTACCGCAATTTGTGCAAAGTGGAATTCAATTACTCTGGTTGGACTTCCAAGCATGCGATGCAGTTGGATGATCATGGCCTTGAGGTGTTTTCATCTTGTTGTCCCTCATTGACTGATCTTACCTTAAGCTTCTGCTCGGATGTTCATGACTCAGGCCTTGGGTTTTTAGCGCGCTTCAAGAAGCTGATGTCTCTAAGGCTGATCGAACTACCAGCAATAACTTCTTCTGGGCTTCTCTCAGTGGCTGAAGGCTGCAAGAGTCTGTCTGCTCTCCACCTTATTGGCTGCAACGAAGTAGTAGGTAGGTGTTCATGACTCAGGCCTTGGGTTTTTAGCGCGCTTCAAGAAGCTGATGTCTCTAAGGCTGATCGAACTACCAGCAATAACTTCTTCTGGGCTTCTCTCAGTGGCTGAAGGCTGCAAGAGTCTGTCTGCTCTCCACCTTATTGGCTGCAACGAAGTAGTAGGTAGGGAAAAGTGGCTGGAGTGCCTTGGAAGGGTTGGATCATTGGAAGAACTTGTAGTGAGTTTTTGTGACGAGATCAGCCAGTTTGACCTACTAAAGTTCGGTCCAGGATGGATGAAGCTTCAGAAGTTTGAGTTTCAGACCAAAGGTTTGGCCAATATATTTGATCATTGTTATCCTTCATGTGTGGAACACTGTCAGTATAGATATGATTTCAGCTGTCAGAGTTTGGAGGATTTGACATTGGCAAAAGTCTCAACTGAGGCCATGTTTACTTTCCCCAAATTCCCCCAAATATTTCTAGATTCCCTGTCACATCAATCTTAGATACATGCATGGAGTATTAAATGTAGGTAAAAAAAATAACTAATTGTACTTTTAGTATGTACATGTCGAGACGAATCTTTTGAGTCTAGTTGGGCCATATTTGGACAAAATTTGTCAAATAACAACGAAAGTGCTACAGTGCAGAATCCAAATATTTCTCCAAACTAAACACACCCTGAGAAGGAAATAGGACTCTGTTGTCTCCTTGGGAAGTGCAAGGCATTAAAGAACTTGTGCCTTTACTATGTTCATGGTGTACATGACAATGACATAGGGTGTGTTTAGTTTGGAGAAATATTTGGATTCTGCACTGTAGCACTTTCGTTGTTATTTGACAAATTTTGTCCAAATATGGCCCAACTAGACTCAAAAGATTCGTCTCGACATGTACATACTAAAAGTACAATTAGTTATTTTTTTTATCTACATTTAATACTCCATGCATGTATCTAAAGATTGATGTGACAGGGAATCTAGAAATATTTGGGGGAATTTGGGGAAAGTAAACATGGCCATAGTTACACTCTCCAACAACTGCAGCAACCTTACAAGCATCTCACTTCGGTTGACACCTCAGTTCAATGAAGGTCATGTTTTCAGGACATCATTGACTGATGACAGCCTTAAGGCTCTAGTCCTCGGGTGCCGTAAGCTTCAGTCTTTTGAACTCATACTTTGTGCATGTGACCGATTCTACCCAGAAATCGGATTCACGCAGGAGGGCCTTGTCATGCTCATTCAGTCTTGTCCAATTCGTAATCTCGTGCTAAGTGGTGCTCACATCTTTGATGACGAGGGGATGAAGGCCGTCTCATCTGCACAATTCCTAGAATCACTCGAACTTATGGATTGTAGAAATGTAACTGATGCTGGGATACGCCTCCTCGCACATTGCCCATGTTTGGTTAACCTCACACTGAGGCAGTGTGGTCGTTTGTCTGATGCTGGAGTAACTGAGGTAGCATGTGCACGGAAGCTGAAGACCCTGGTTATTGAAGGCTGTTCTCGGGTTTCTCCAGAAGCCATGCAGGGGGCTGCATTATCAGTTCACTACAATCAGCATTCCCCAGGCCTTTACTGTCTTGGCAGGGGATGACGGGAAGGATGACGCTCCTCTCAAAATATTAAGCATGCTCTATAAGTCGCTGCCTAATCGACCTGTTGCGATTACCCTTAGTATTATGAGACGAGAGATTTCATATTTGCTACTTTATGCGGTGCACTAACACTCTAGTAGCATTACTTATTATGATATTACTCCATGCTAAGAATTGGCAATGTTACGATATGATTTGCTTCTGAATTCAGTATCATTATATATACTGAGATGTTTGTATGGTGTAGTCGACAGACCACAGAAATGGTGGGTTGCTGTTGCTTAACATAATGCCTTAATGACCATGATATGATCTATTTTTGGGCTCCAGGCTAGGGATTGCTCACAATGGACGGCAGACATTTTAATTTTACACATTTTCGTCTATCGCTTTACTACCCGTTTGTGGTTTTAGAATGTTAGTGCATAATCATGAGATTTGGGTGTTCTGAACTCATCTGATCGTTGGGTATCGTAAATTCATAATACTTGCTGTTGCTAGTTAATGACAACTATAGTTTACTTCTGCTTGCAGTACGTTTTTTTTTTCGATTTTCATCTCTGTACTTTTCCCCTGTTCAGGCTAGTACTTGCTCTAGATCTTTGGAGTTGGAGAGGTCCTCTTTCAGGCGAATATTATGAAACGTTTTTTTAAATGATTTGAAAAGACATATTTGTTGTTTCATCGATGGCTGTTTAGTATGGTCAAGTTTAGAGTATGTTTTTTGTTTCCATGTGTAAAGTGTCGACAGTTAAATTACGTGAGCATCACTTTTTTTGTTATTATCTCATTTCCGCTCACTACGCACGTGTGTTTTTTTTAGAAAATTTAAAGATTGCCATTATAATTTTGCTAAAATCATGCTCTACCTTTTTGTTCTTTGCTTAGAATTGTGTCTTGATTAACCACCAAGACATGTATGGGAAATTCAAAATAAAAAAAAACATGTAATTCAAAATCAGATCGCCTAATGGCAACATATAATATATGGTTTAACTTTGTAGCAATACTGTTTTCTTCAAGGAACATCAGGAAGATGACGAGTGTAGACTCATTTGAACCATCTAGGGTGTGATTTCTCATACTCTCGAACCGATGTCTGCGACTTGGTCGGCAGCTTACGGATGGAGGCTATTTAGATGAGCTGAGGATGCCGACCTTGATGTGTTCCCTGAAATTATTTTCTCTATTATGGTGTCTAGTTTATAGAAACACAGAGCATAATTTTAGGGTTTCATTTTTTCTAAGTTAGCACAAAATTTGTTTTCCAATATTAAATCATATTTTAGTATTTTCAAAGTGCTTTTTTTATTTTAGAAAAAGAATTTAGATTTTTTTTAAAACCTCCTCAAATAAACTATCATGAAAGTTTGGTTTATCTTGTAGTTGACATGACGCCACATCAGAAAGTTTCAAAAGTTGAAGATCCTAAAAATATGTTTTTCTAATTTTTTTGAGCAAGGGGAGTAATTTACTCATGCAAAAGTTAAGGTCTCCTCTACCATAACTCCACTTCACTAGTGGCATCTTTTTTTTCGTGCTTCAACTCCACAAACAACTCTAGTGGTGGAGGTGAGCCATTTTTAGTGACCTGTTTGCCAAAACTGCTCCTCGTGGTAGACAAAAAGAATGAAATGACCATAATATCCTCTTTATTTTTTTTCCTTATTTTCTCGTTCTCGTTCGTTCTCTGGTAATTTTCGCTTGGGCCGCCAAAATAATAGGAACGACAGGCCCATGTAGGACCAAGCCCATTAATGCCGAACACTTTCTGTCTACTCTACGATCGAGCCCAGCCCAGAATAACGCGGCGACGGTGAACTCGCGAGCCGAGGCCGAAGGGTTCTGTGCTTTTCTTCTCCCGGTCCGGTAGGCTGCCCATGGCGCCGCCGACTGCCAAGCGGCACGACCGGCTCTGCCCCTCCAAAAGAGACCTAGCGGGATCTGTTCTTACTTCTGGTATGGCGCTGGATTCTTCCTCTCTCTCTCTCTCTCTCCTTTCCCTGCTGATCTCAGCAAAAAACTAGTGCCCTGGCGTGTCGTTGTGAAATCCCCCATCTTTTTTTTTGGTTATTTTGCCAACCCTCGGTTGTGCAGTATGATAGATGGAATAAGCACGATTCGTGATCGTACAGGAGTCGCTTGGCAGCCCTGGTAAATGGGTTGTGCTTCGTCTGAGGTTTCTGGGGGCCAGATTTTGATGCGATTGAGTAGGCGGTTCCCAAATATGCCAGTTGTGTAGATGGCTGCTACCGTCGCCTGTTAGTTTACTCACCCAGTAATTTCCAGTTCGGTTGTTTTAAATGTTTGAGTGGAAAATGTGCATACTATGGTCCTGGATTGGAAAATATGTTATCTAAAGAAGACTTCATCCATTTGTGTGCACACGATGTGTTTTGCACTTCAGTATATGGAGTACCACTTGCCCACTTACATGATCTGATCATTATCCTGGTGAAAAAGAAGATGAATATGATTCAGTACCGGTGAACAATCTCCAATTAGTATTGATATGATGTTGCTGAATTAGCTTAATTAGTAGGCCATATGTTGGGTTGGGCAGAAGAGTTTTTTATATGTTTATAATAGCTTCAAAACATCATCATATGCATTTCCACTTCTTGATTATTTTCAGTGCCATGATCTGATTATCTTCAATGCTTCATACTGAATTACATTACATCTCCTTTATTTCAGTCTCGCACTCTGAATACCCACCCCACCTTGAGAGAGCCAAACTAGCAAAGCTGCATTGCTCGATGGATGATCTCCCAGAGGCAGTGCTTGCAGAGATTGTCAAGCGGCTTACCAGTCCAAGTGATCTTAAATCTCTTTCTCTTGTGTCAAAGCGACTATATTCCGTTGAGGGAGAGTTGAGGAATTCTATGTACATTGGCTGTGGCGTTTTCCCTGTGACAGTCGCCTTGATTCGTCTGTGCTTACGGTACCCCAATCTGTGCAAGGTGGAATTCAATTACTCTGGCTGGACTTCCAACCATGGGATGCAGTTGGACAATCATGGCCTTGAGGTGTTCTCATCTTGCTGCCCCTCATTGACTGATCTCACCTTAAGCTTCTGCTCGGATGTTCATGACTCAGGCCTTGGCTATTTAGCGCACTTCAAGCGGCTTATGTCTCTAAGGTTGAACAGACTACCAGCAATAACTTCGTCTGGGCTTCTCTCAGTGGCTGTCGGCTGCAAGAATCTGTCTGCTCTCCACCTTATTGGCTGCAACAAAGTAGTCGGTAGGGAAAAGTGGTTGGAGTACCTTGGCAGGGTTGGATCATTGGAAGAACTTGTAGTGAGTTGCTGTAAGAAGATCAGCCAGTTTGACCTACTGAAGTTTGGTCCAGGATGGATGAAGCTTCAGAAGTTTGAGTTTCAGATCAAAGGTCGGCCCGGTGTATGTGACCCTCGTGATCCTTCATGTGTGGAGAATTGTCAGTATAGATATGATTTCAACTGTGAGAGTTTGGAGGATTTGACATTGGCAAGAGTCTCAACTGAGAAGGAAATAGGACTACGTTGTCTCCTGAGGAAGTGCAATGCATTAAAGAACTTGTGCCTTTACTATGTTCATGGTGTACATGACAATGACATAGTTATGCTCTCCAACAACTGCAGCAACCTTACAAGCATCTCACTTCGGTTGACACCTCAGTTCAATGAAGGTTATGTTTTCAGGACATCATTGACTGATGACAGCCTTAAGGCTCTAGCCCTCAGCTGCCGCAAGCTTCAGTCTTTTGAACTCATATTTTTTGCATGTGATGAAAACTGGCCAGAAATAGGATTCACACAGGAGGGCCTTGTCATGCTCATTCAGTCTTGTCCGATTCGTAATCTCGTGCTAAGTGGTGCTCACATCTTTGATGACGAGGGGATGAAGGCCATCTCATCTGCACAATTCCTAGAATCACTCGAACTTATGGAATGTATAAATGTAACTGATGTTGGGATGTGCCTCCTCGCACATTGCCCATGTCTGATTAACCTCACACTGCGGGACTGTGATGGTTTCTCTGATGCTGGAGTGACTGAGGTAGCACGTGCACTGGAGCTGGAGACCCTGGTTATTGAAGGCTGTTCTAGGGTCTCTCGAGAAGCTGTGCAGGGGGCTGCAACATCAGTTCACTACAATGAACGTTCCCCAGGCTTGTTAAATCTTTACCATCAGGAAGGATGAAGTGCCCCTCATTTTGTGCTCGAGCTGGATTTCAATTTTACACATTTCCTTGGTGATCCTTTTACCGTTGTGTGTGGTTCGAGAATGTTAGTGTGTAATTGCAAGATCTGGGTGTTTGGAAGAGTTATATGATTAGTGGGCACCATAAATTCATAATACTTGCCAGTTAGTGACAACTGTGGTTTAGGTTTACTTCTGCTCTTGTAGTACTTCAGTTGGGGAGTACCTCTTTTGAGACGAATGTCAATTGTCATGAACTATTGGTTTTTGGAAATAATCTGGAAGACATATTTGTTGTTTTCTCGACTGCTGTTTTTTACGGCCAATTTTTTTTTTATAAGTAATCAGCAGTTAAATTACATGACCTTTAACATGGTTCTTCATATTTTCTGTTTCAATTTGCAGCCACAGTCCTTTCACATTTCCACTCGCTACTGACTTGTGCCTTTTTTGTTTTCCTTTTTTTTTTCCACTGCTCAATCTTTACCTCTAGTGCTTAAAAAAAATTTAGTAGTTCTGATTTATGAGGGAGACACAATGCATGAAGGTTCTAGTTCTAATATTTTGCAGATACATGATCGTAATTGTCAGGATAAGACATCAGCTAGCCTGTGCAGCAACGCACAGATCTTCGATGAGAGTGGTTTCCTGCACGTGCATACACACGTAATAACAACAGTTGGTTTTATTATTATAAAAAAGTTGGGGGGAAATAAACAAGAAATTTACAAAAGAAGGGGAAAAAGGGAACAGCCCCTGGTCGGTTGTCTCGTCTAATTTTTTCTGCGTTTGATTGAGAATTCAGGCATCTCTGAATTCTTGTTCGCCATTGACCAATTAAAAGGGATACTATGTATGTATAATTCTACGATCTACATTCTACACAATACTGTTTTATGAATAGTAGCAAGACGTACTAGGGCTATCTTATAGTATTTTTATTATAGCCACTTTGCAAAGTGTTGTCGTCTTCCATTCAGCAGTGGGTATTGGAAAGACTATATGTCAATGAGACTGACTCAACCTTAATCCCCATGATATTTTTTAAAAAAAATATAAATAGTTTGTTGAATTTATCGGTGGAAGCAGTGTTAGGGAGAGGCGGCGAATGGCCAGACCCTTGTAATCTTTATTAATTTTTTAAAATTTGAATAAATTTTTGATAAAACTAGACTGCTGACTCCTCTAACAAAGGAAGGTTTATTTTTTTTTTGGCTCCTTCACTAGTGGAAACCAAGGACAGAGGCTTCTATATGTCCTGAAACAGAGCCTGTTCGCTTCAACCATTTCAACCGTCACAATCGTATTTTTCTCTCACAATAAATTAGTCGTTTTAGCTTATCAGCGAGTTTATAAGTCCTGCCTAACAAAGCCTCTGGGGCATGTAGATGCCTACTAGTTCAGTTTTATTTGAATTTTTGTTCCTAACAAATGTCTTGCGGCGGTTCTTTTGTTAGGGGGTGTTTAGTTGGTGCATGAAAAGTTTTTGAATGTCATATTGAATGTTATTGTACTAATTTGGTCTATTAAAAATAGACTAATAAAAATAAATTATATATTCCGTCGAGAAACTGTGAGATGAATTTATTAAGACTAATTAATTCGTAACGTAGCACAACATTATCAAATCATAGACTAATTAGGCTTAAAAAGTCGTTTGCAAAATTATTGCAATCCGTGTAATTAGTTATTTTTTAATCTATATTTAATACTGTATGCAAGTGTCCAAACATTCTACGCGATACATGAAAAATTTCTGGGGTGAGAACTAAATACCCCTTGGTTGCATTAATTTCATCACATTTGACAATTTGCGCCAGGATTGATATCGTTCTTGGCAGTCTGATTGACATTACTCCCTCCGTCCCTTTTCAAATGTTGTCCGGAAAGCGTATCTGTGAGAGAAACACAGATTTCTAGAGACACTTATTTAGAGACGGAGAGAGTAGGTGTTTGGATTGAGGGACCTTTAAATATTGGGAACCAAATCATAGTTACTGTCAGTCTAGCCGGCGGCCTTTGACACTATCGTTGCAGTTGCAACAGCGCGCCATACTCCTTGAAGTTCTCAACTTTTTTAGTATGACTAGCAAAACATGCCTGTGCGTTGCAACGGGAGAAAATAATTAAAATTTTATTAAAAAAAGAACTAAAATAGTACATACGTCTATAACATATAAGATTGTATAGAAGATATTTTTTATAGAGATATAAAATTTGAGATTCACTAAATAAAAGAAGAAAGCTAAAGAAAAAACAACTTATGCACCACACACACAATATAGCACAACTGCATGAGAGGAAAAAGCACACACGGTTACTTTTTTTAGCAACAGCACGCATGGGCCACCTGCCTTATTTTATCGAACTCTCTATCTCTGCGTGAGTCTCCCTCGGTGCTCCTGCAAGGGCTAAGGCCCATAAACGGATTGACGGCCCAGTTCTTTGTGTATAGATATATATACAACATATAACCCTAGTCTTATCCTTTTGTTCCCAATCGCAGTCGTCACTCCCAAATCTCCCAGTGTCGAGCACCAGCACTCCAGCAGACATAGCTCAGCGTCTCAGCCATCGCTCACCAGATACGGGAGAGGAGCAAGGTGTCGGTGTGTGGATATGGAGTCAGCTAGCTTCTTCACGCAGTTATGGTTCACCCACACCTGCCTCTCCATTCCACAATTGTTGTCTGTCAGACGTCTAGGTGCGAGCTATTGAGCATAGGTTATTACATAGTATATAAGTTTAGACTAAAAACTCTTTATTATCGAATGGACCGAAAAATAGATAGACAAAAAATAAGCTGAAATTTTGCCAAAACAGGCTCGTGCGTTGTATCGGGGCGTATAATTTATTGTTCAATATGTTAATAATAAGTATGTCCATGTATCGTAGCAGCAGGACGATATATAACTTATTGGCAGTACTTATGCTAATAACATATATCGCAACAGGACATCTAAAGCTAGCGATCTTTTTTATTTTATTTAACTGGACTAACCTTATTTGAAATAAATATTAAAGTTTATAATACTCTTTTATATGTTTATTATTTTATTTCTACCTTTTTGTTTCTTAATTTCTTTCTCACTTTTATACCCGTCGAGATATCCACCGTGCAGACCTTATCTATCTACCTCTCTTTTTTTCTCTCCCTCTCTAATCCTTTTCTCTCTCCTTATCCTCTTCTAGCCTCACGCACGTACGGTCGAGTCTGAGGATCTCCGTCCTCACCGCATGGCTGTCCTTGGCGATCTGGTAGTCGGAGCAGCCCCATTCCATGAGCTCTGGCGACGTCGCCGGCACAGCGTCCCACGCCGTTGCGCCTCGCTGTACGCGTCTCCTCCCCTCGCCGGTTGTTTGTTGAGTCCACCTCCGAGAGCGGCGCCTACTGGGATGCCAAGCCGCCGACCACGGTGGTGCTCTGCGCATATATTATCCTTCTCTATTGTCTTCCTTTGCTCTTGTACAAGACACGAAGCAAAATCCAATCTAGAAGTTCCCCGCCTCTCTTCCCCATTCGAACCCAATCTAATCGACGCCATCCCGAGATGGGCCGCGGTTCTTCGTCGGTGGCAACTGGAAGTGCGTAATTTCTCTTCCCCATCAGCATCACTGTCTTTCTTTCGTGGAAAGGATGTGGAGCTCTGATATTTCTGGTTCATGTCCTATTTGGAGCCGGATGTACTTGATTTGGATGTGATTTGTATTGCTTCGTGATTGATGAGAGATTTATGGTGGTATGGAGTCTTGTTCTATCTGTGTTCTAAGTTTGGATTCGACTTCGTATCCGAATTGGATTTTTTCTGGTAGAGGCTTCAACCAAGAAGAAAAGACAGAGAACACGTGAATTTCTATTTCAATTTAGATATTGAGATCTTGATTCCCGGAAGGCAACGTATAGAATATGGATTTTTGAGTTGGATCCTTAGACAACTTGTTTTGAAGAGGAGTCCAAGCAGAAATTTTGCCTGTACCGTGACCGAACCGAAGAGCACATGTGACCGAAAACGCAGCACAGGTGACCGAAAACGCAGGGAGTTAGGGGAGACCAGAAGAAAGAAAATGGGGAGAAATTTTGGCTTGTAAACAGATTATTAGGACTTCCAGTTATCTTTACATTCACAGAGTTAGTTATAGGAGGTCATACAAAAAAAATGGTACCAAAAAAGAGGCGGAAATTTTGCCTCTTTATTATTATATTAGGTATAGATAGATATAGATATAGGCCTTGTTTAGATGCTTGTAGCGTTTTCGTTGTTATTTGACAAACTTTGTGCAAATATGGACTACATAGACTCTAAAGATTTGTCTCGATATGTGCATACTAAAAGTACAATTAGTTTTTTTTACCTATATTTAATGCTTCATACATACGTCCGAACATTGATGTGATGGAAAATTTTGTGAAATAGGGAAACTAAACAGGGTCATAGAAATTTTCAGGAAAGTGTCTCTCACTAATGTGAGACTAATGTGAGAAATATTTTCAGGAAATATTTTGCGTACGTAAGCGACGACGTCACGCGTTCCCCCTCCCCGTTGACGGTTGACCAAACACCGATCCACCACCCACTTCTAGCACCTTCTTCTTCCCCAAGCAGCAGCAGCCAGCAGCAGGCCAGCAGCGCCAGCGTCATCTCTCCTCGCCTAGTCGCCTCTCGCCGCTGTATAAGTTGCAGCTGCACATCCCATCCATTTCTATCTCTGCATCTATCTATCGTTGGATACTTGGATCTCGCGCGCGCGCGCGCACAAGGAGCTAGAGCTGCAAGTCGTAGCACTCGCGCGAGAGGAAGAAAATTAAAGCCATGGCGGTGAAGGTGTACGGGTGGGCAATCTCGCCGTTCGTGTCGCGGGCTCTGCTGGCCCTCGAGGAGGCCGGCGTCGACTACGAGCTCGTCCCCATGAGCCGCCAGGCCGGCGACCACCGCCTCCCGGAGCACCTCGCCAGGAACGTACGTACCTTGCTGCTCCTTGCTCGCCCACAGTCGTCCACCATGAATCCCCTCATCGAATCACCTCTCTCTCGCTTTGCCCCCACTGATTTATTTGCGCTCCCCCCCTGTGCTTACTGCTGCAGCCTTTCGCCAAGGTGCCGGTGCTAGAGGACGACGACCTAACGCTCTTCGGTAAGTTCATTCATCAGTCCCCACCTCCCCCCCCCCCCACCCCACACACACACACCCACCCCACCACCACCACAAAAAGAAAAGAAAAAGAAACCTACATCTTCAACTCAAAATAGACTTATTATGCAAATACATGCTATAATCAATCTAGTAATATTTATTGTGCATAATGAATATTAGTATTTATTTTTCTTAAATTTAAGGTTATTTGACTCTTTACTATAAGAAACGAGATTTTTTTTCTTCTTATTTTAGAGAGGGAGTAATTCACAGCTTTATTTATGCCTTTATCATAATCAACGCTTTCAACTTTAAGTAAGTCTATATATATATATAAAATATGACAACACCTACATGTCCACATTAGTTTTATTAAATCTTTCATCACTAACACTTTAATAGTACACTTATCTTTAAACATATAGGCGGTGAGGCACATTCTTTCACTGAGACCATTTTCAGTAGAGATTTCATCTCCTATCTTCTTTCACTAGGACCATCCTTAGTGAAGATTTCATCTTCTAGTTTTCAAGACACTAAAACAGTACACAAGAATTTCATCTCTACTTCTATGAAACTTTCATCATCCTTCTCTTCATTAATATAGTATCATCTCAACGTATTTGATGTCTATAAAACTTTACGAAACTCCTATTGAGATTGGATTAACACTTTGTTAAATTAATTAAAAGTGATCTATAATTTAGAAGGGATCCGAGTGGCACACTAATTTGCTTCGATAATTTGATTCCATGAGTTCTGATCGAGCGTGTGACCCATATATTTATGTCTTCCAGAATCCCGCGCGATCGCGAGGCACGTTCTGCGCAAGCACAAGCCGGAGCTGCTGGGCGCCGGCGCCGGCGGCAGCCTGGAGGAGGCGGCGATGGTGGACGTGTGGCTGGACGTGGAGGCGCACCAGCTGAGCCCGCCGGCGATCGCCATCTTGGTGGAGTGCATCGTCGCGCCGTTCCTCGGCCGCGAGCGCGACCAGGCCGTCGTCGACGCGAACGTCGAGAAGCTCAGCAAGGTGCTGGAGGCGTACGAGGCGCGGCTCAGCCGGTGCAGGTACCTCGCCGGCGACTTCCTCAGCCTCGCCGACCTCAGCCACTTCTCCATCATGCACTGCTTCATGGCCTCCGAGTACGCCGCGCTGGTCCAGGCGCTGCCGCACGTCAGCGCCTGGTGGGAGGACCTCGCCGCGCGCCCGGCGGCGAAGAAGGTGGCCCAGTTCATGCCCGCCGGCGGGGCACCACCCGAGAAGCCGGAGTGATGAACTGATGATATGATGAAACAAAAGTGATGCGTGTCTTAGTTGTGCTTAATTACTTTCTAATAATAATGTACGGAGTAAAGTCCATCACCGGTCCCTAAACTTGTACTGTTGTGTCATTCCGGTCCCTAAACTCGTAAAACGACCGTTCAGGTCCTCAAACTTGTTCGGTTGTGTCATCCCGGTCCCTAAACTTGCAAATCACTCGTTTAGGTCCTCAAACTTAGTCAGTTGTGTCATCCTGGTCCCTAAACTTTGTTTTGAGTCTCATCTAGATCTAAACATGACAATTTAAAAACTTTATATCAATAAATAATTCATAACTTTTTCATATAAACTCAAATGGACACAACATGTATATCAAAATTGTAGCCCTCGACGTGATCTACAACTTTGTAGTTGAAAAGTTTTTGATTTAAAATTGTTTAGGGTCCCAAAATATTGTTATATGTTTATAGATTTTGAAATTTAAAATTTAAAATTAATTTTTTAGATACTAAATGACTTTAAATAATAAAAAATTATCTACAACGTTGTAGATTGCATTGAGAACTATAACTTTTGTATAGATCATATCAATATTCAAGATTGTTTGATAATTTTAAAATTTCAATTTCAAAATCTATAAACATACAACACTATTTTGGGACCCTAAACAGTTTTAAATCAAAAAAAAATTCAACTATAAAATTGTAGATCACATCGAGGGCTATAATTTTGATATAAAGTTTGTCATCATTCAAGTTTGTATGAAAAAGTTATGAATTATTTGTTAATATAAAGTTTTTAAATTGCCATGTTTAGATCTAGATGAGACTCAAAACAAAGTTTAGGGACCAGGATGACACAACTGACTAAGTTTGATGACCTAAACGAGCGATTTGTAAGTTTATGAACCGGGATGACACGACCGAAAAAGTTTAGGGACCGGGATGACACAACCGAACAAGTTTGAGGACCTAGACGTTCGATTTGCGAGTTTAGGGACCGAGATGATACAACGACACAAGTTTAGGGACCGATGATAGACTTTACTCTAATGTACGTCTCTGTACGTGATGCCTCTGTAGTTTGTGTTTTTTTATATATATTTGTCTTTTGCTGCTTTTCCTTCATATACAATAATGGATATTTGGAAATTTAATGTATTTCATCACATTTAGCTAAAATTTTCATTGGATTTTCATATCGCTAGCTGTGTGTATGTACCAGATCGATATCGTCATCAAATTTGGCAGATGGCCGATGGCCGCGCTACTGAACACGGCCGAATGAAATTGGTTTTCAAGAGTTGGTTTCCGCAACAGCCTCTCCTGACCAAGCAACGACTCTAGAAGTCACCTAACATAATTTATCTAAAAATAGTCATTTGGCAACTGGTACATTTGAAAATCTTTGTAGGAGTGGTTGGAAAGCTGACTCAATACTAGAAGTTGATTTAAAAAAACAAACAAAAAAACAACATCGGTCTCTACCGCCGAATGGTCGTGACACATGCCCGCAATGGCACTGATTATTATTTTTAAATTATATAATGAAATAAAACTTGGATAAAACACCTACTTTCAGTGGAGAGTTTCATTCTATAATTTCTAATTCTATGACTCATACAGAGTTGATAATCGTATTAAAAGAGTTTTATCTAAGGTCAATTTCAATGGTGAGTTTTATTTTGTTGTTTTCAAGACTGTTATGTCATATGAAATAAAATGAAACTCCTCATTGAGAGTTTGAGTTACATTCTAAAGTTTCATAGGTATTAAATTCCATGACTCATAGAGAGTTGGTATTCGTGCCAAGAGAGTTTCATCTAGATAAAAACTTATTTTTTTTCTCTCTTCTTAAATACAATGTTATGTCATAAACAACGCTTATGTGGCAGCATATTTAATACAAATGAAACTCAAATCAAACTCCTATTGAGATTGGCCTAAATAAAACTCATTTTATCTCGGTTCTTCGATACATTGGCATGTCATCAAAATTGTCTATGTGATAAACTATTTAATGCAGCACTGAGACTAGCCTAAGGGCATGATCAATAATAGAGCCAAGTGTTTGGTTATAAGCCAAGCTATACAATAGTTATAGTTAGTCTTTTATTTATCTATAAATTATTTCTCTTTCTCATTCCTTCTCACATACATCTTTATTGGGACCCATTACTATATATGTTTTCGTGCTCAGCTTGGTGCTTGCATGAGAGCCAAGCTCTCCTCTCTTTTTTTCATTCTCTTCTTCACATCAGCATTTGCTTGGCTATAAACCAATTATTATACCTGCTCTAATAACGTCAAACACTTATGTTTTGAACTTATGTTTTGAACCTGGCCAACTGACAACCCATTCGTTGACCGTACCAACGTCAGACATCACTGCGCTTCTTTTTTTTACGGGTACTTGGCATTGTTTAGATACCGCAAACTATTAACTTTTTTTCACTCTCTCCATCACATCATCATCACATCAATGTTCGGATGCATGCATGAAGCATTAAATGTTGGTAAATAAATAACTAATTATACTTTTAGTATGTACATGTCGAGACGAATCTTTTGAATCTACATAGTCCATATTTGAACAAAGTTTATCAAATAACAACGAAAGTGCTACAGTTAAGAAAAAAACTAACCGATTGCACCTGAACAAGGCCTCGTAGATTGATTTTCTGCCTGCTGCGGTCCGCTTTGGCAGGTACACTCATTAGAAATTGTTCGTGAAATGATATTTTTTTATGATTAATTATAGATTTGAGCTGTTGACCGCCACTCAGTTGGACAAGTTGACGTGGCAGCCGACCACCATTCATGGGCCCTAGCCGCCTGGACCGTAGCCGGGCGATGGATCTTCTTCGATATATGCATGTCATTGATTAGGCCGCTGGCCTGCACACTCTGATTGTGATCGCCGACAGAAATGTTGGCCCATCTGCCGACAAAGGCCTGTCATCGGACGTGGGACTAGTGATTACTGCTACTCGCTGTGTCTCTGAATGTCTATCTCTATAAACTCGTGTTTCCCTCACACGTTAGAATCTGATACCTCTAGTTATGCACAACACCCTTCGGGTCTTTAAAAGGATGCTGCGAATATGACACAAGCTAGCACCATATCAAGAACGATGTAGTCGAATCGCGTAAAAAACCCTAGATGATGATGAATCAACCACGACAAGAGATTAGGATTTGGCGAAGCCGACCGCAAATTCTATTAGCACAACTCTAAAAGAGTACAAGAGATTGTCGCTCTCTCAAAACCCTACTTGACCCTCCAGGACCCACTGATTCTTGCCCTATACAAGAATCTAGTGCAATCTATCATAATCCTCTTGAGCGCTCCTAGTTGCTCCGTACAAACCTTGGATGAGACCTCTTGTGTTGGCTTGGTTATCTTCCTTGATCTTTTTGTGATGCCTATGGCCTCTGCCCCTTGATTTATATAGTCCCCTCCAAGGTCCTCATACATACAAATAGGAGTCCTACTTCTAGTAGGATTCTACACTCAAGACCTAATAGAACTAGAAGTCCTAATAGCACACCTTTCTTGAGTCATATTCTAAGTAGGATTTGAGCCACCATACAACAATCTCCACCTTGACTCTAATCCTTTGAAGTAATCGTGCTCCTCCAAGAAATTGCTCCAAATCGGCTTCTTTTTTTATTTATACTCCCACCTCGAGAGTGCCTCCACCACAGAGGCTCATGCACATCGCCACAATGTGCGTGTCAGTTCCAGGCTGGACTGTCGGAACCTTCCATCTGAGAGCTCCTTTGTTGTTGGTTAACCACACAACCTTCTCCTTTGGCCCTCCATGCCATAGGTCTGTACCGCCTTCGAGCTCCACCTACTCGTTGGTACTGCGTGGTTGGTTCGACCACGTCTTCCTTCCTCCAACAACTCGTAGCTTCGCCTCTACGATTGTTAGATTTTGCAACCGTCTTTGTAGCCTTGCACTTGACCACAATTGAGATTTGAGCACCTGCCGTTGACGAGACGCCTTCCTTGTCCTGATCAGAATTTTTACCAAATCTCCTCATGGTTGCACCACCCATAAGATTTCCAATCACTCGGTATCCTCCATTAATCCAGATACTTTTCATAATTACCTGTCCTTTGCAAGTAACTCGCATGACTCCACCTTGAAGTGATAATTCACAACCTTGGAGTTCTAGCGACCTCACAGATATTAGATTCATTTTCAATCCCGGGATATACCGAACTCCCGTCAGTGTGCAAAGTGTTCCATTATGCATCTCCAATGTAATTGTTCCCACCTCAGTGACTGCATACTCCTGGCAATCCGCTAAGTGAACAATTCCATTTGCCGGGTGTAGAGATCCTTCGTCAAACATCTCCCTCACCGAACATATATGGAAACAGCTTCCTGAATCTAATATCCAATCATGAATAGTACCTGGTTGACTGACGATAAGTACGTCACCTTCATCCTCACTTGCCACTGAGCATGTTCCTCTCATAGTCTTCAAACTTGGACAGTCCTTTATCATGTGACCCTCCTTGTCACATAGATAGCATGTACGTTGTCCCTTGCTCTTGTCTTTCTTCTTCCCATGATTCTTAACTTTTCCTCCTCCACTTGAAACGGTGAAAGCTTGATCACCCGAGAATGAAGAATCTTGTGGCTTCTTCAAGGACTCTGCCTCCAGTAGATATGCAACTGTCTCGTTGAAGTTGAGAGTAGTCTTCCCGACGAGAATATTCATCACTAGCTGCTCCCACGATGGTGGTAAGGATGAGGCCAATATGACGACTTTATCGTTTTCCTCAATTTTCTCATCCACACTAATCAGCTGCGTGACAAGCTTGTTGAAGACATTTAGATGGTCGACGAATCGTGTACCTTCCTCCATGCGTAACCTAAATAGTTGACGCTTCAGTACCCACCGATTTGTCAGCGACTTTGCCATATACAACTCTTCTAGGCTCTTCCATAATTTCTTCGGTGAATTCTCCTTAATTGCCGAGTACTTTACCTCATCGGAGAGACATAGTCGAATTGTACTAACAGCCTTTCGCTCCATCACCTTCCATTCTTCATCAGTTATCTTGTCCGGCTTGGTGCCCTCGAGAGCATCAATCAATCCTTGTTGGACAAGCACATCTTGTACCACGCATTGCACATGCTGAAATTCCCTTTGCCATCAAATTTCTCTACTTGATTCCACATCCCTGACATCGTCTTAATTTTGTGCTTCCTAGCCCTGTCAACCTTCTCACAAAATCAAATCAATCTGACCTTGGCTCCGATACCACTTGTTAGAATCTGATACCCCTAGTTATGCGCAGCAGCCTTCGGATCTTTGAAAGGATGTTGCGAATATGACACAAGCTAGCACCGTATCAAGAACGATGTAGTCGAATCGCGTAGAAAACCCTAGATGATGATGAAGCAACCACGACAAGATATTAGGATTTGGCGAAGCCGACCGCAAATTCTATTAGCACAACTCTAAAAGAGTACAAGATATTGTCGCTCTCTCACAACCCTACTTGACCCTCCAGGACCCACTGATTCTTGCCCTATACAAGAATCTAGTGCAATAGAACTGTCTAGCCTAATCCTCTTGAGCGCTCCTAATTGCTCCGTACAAACCTTGGATGAGACCCCTTGTGTTGGCTTAGTTATCTTCCTTGATCTTGTTGTGATGCCTATGGCCTCTGCCCCTTGATTTATATAGTCCCCTCCAAGGCCCTCATACATACAAATAGGAGTCCTACTCCTAGTAGGATTCTACACTCAAGACCTAATAGAACTAGAAGTCCTAATAGCACACCTTTCTTGAGTCTTATTCTAAGTAGGATTTGAGCCACCATACAACATCACAGACACGCTTTCCGAACGACACACATAAAGGGACGGAGGAAGTAGCATTTTGGCACCTCTTTATTTTTTTAAGAATCGAAGTAAAATACACCAGCGGTCCTTAAAGTTGTCAACAGGTGTCATATAGGGTTTAAACTTCTAAAATCGTATTTCTGAGTTTCTAAAGTTATCGGTAGGTGTCCTACAGTCCCAAAGTTCTAAAAACGCATTTCTAGGTCCTGAAGTTAGTTCGGGTGTCATCTAGGTCCCAACGAGCATTTACCCGATCCGTTAGCTGACGTAACAGGCTGAATCAACGCTTATATGGACCTGAGAGGTGGGATCCACACATCCGCGATACACTTAATTATTTTTAAAAAATCATATCTTTTGCATATGATCTCGGATGAAGATGAATTATATATGAAAATTGTAACTCTCGATGAGATCTACAACTTTGTGGTTGTAATATTTTTCATTTGAGATTACTAAGATGGTCAAAAGAGTAATATAAAGTTTCATCAATATATATTCGCGTACTAGAGTTTATCAAATTAAAAAACCCATATCTCTCGTGTGTGACGACGGAAAAAATACTTTATATGAATATTGTAGATCTCAATGAGATATGCAAAATCATAATTTTAAATTTTATTATCTGTGGTCATTAAAATTATAAACAAAATAAAACAAAATTTCAGCAACATGTTAATCGTGTACTAGAGTCTGTCATGCTAAAGGCATATTTTCAAATACGGTGATAAATAAAGATAGTTTGTATATGCAAATTATAGTCATCGATGATACCTATAAATTTATTATTTTGACGAGCTATATAGTCATCGGTGACAAGCAACGGCGTTAAGGTTGACGTGGTCTGCGCCACGCAAGTAAAAACGTCACAGGCCACTCCCACGTTGACAGAGAATACTGTCCTGTACTGTACTACACGTGGCTGTATCGTCTCTGCGGGTCTCTCTCTCTCTCTGATTATCGAGTGATTGATTGATTCGTACTACACGGTGGTGTGCTTGCTCGATCGCCCCCGGCCCTCGATGGCGTACAAATAGCGAGCGAGAGGGCCGGTGGCAGGCACGACGCGTTGGTTCACTCCACACCACGGGAGGTTGTTCACAGGGCCGGATGCCCGGATCCCCCCGATTCCCAGAATTCCCAATTCCCACGAGAGCACAAGCAGGGCAGGAGGAAGGAGAAGATCTGGAGAAGAGAGCAGACCATGAAGAAGATGAAGGTGTACGGGTGGGCGATCTCGCCGTTCGTGTCGCAGGTGCTGCTCTGCCTGGAGGAGGCCGGCGCCGACTACGAGCTCGTCCCCATGCGCCGCGACGCCGCCGACCACCGCCACCCCGACCACCTCGCCAAGAATGTGCGTGCGTACTACTGCTGCTAGTCTCTCTCTCTGCTACGAGCACCTTTCAGTTCCCTGCCTGACTGTGTTTCTCCTCCCTGCTCTGCTCCTGCTCCTGCTCTGCTCTGTTAATTTGCAGCCGTTCGGGGAGGTGCCCGTGCTTGAGGACGGAGACCTCACCCTCTTTGGTACGCCCGCCAATTCACCAACAAATAACCAGTGGTGCTCTGTTTCTTCTCCTGTTTCCAATTTTTTTTTAGGAAAGTTTCCAAATTTGCTACTCAAGCTTACCCAGTCTCCACTTGCCGCAACTAGAATATGCCATAATTATTACATAACAGCCTCATAGCGTTTTTTTGCCCCCCAGCAACTACAACAGTTTGTCAAAACCACTTGGCATCCTAGGATTTTTGCCAAAACCATAAAAAACCTCCTCCGACAACTTGGCAAAATTCCCCCTTCACTTGCCAAATATGTCAAGTCCTCCATCGCTTGACATCACGTGTATCCCAATTTGCCAACTAGTTTTGCCAACTTGTTGGAGGCTCAATTTTATGATTTTGGCAAAAATTCTATGATACCAAGTTCTTTTGACAACCCCAAATAGTAAACTATTGGAGAAGGACTCTTTTTCCACTTGACATTTGGTTTTCGGACTTGACAAAACTATAGATTTGTCAGGTGAGTTTTAGCAAACTGTTGGCGTTAAGCTTAAGGCCATGTAAACATGTCAATTGGGTTCGCTGTATCACACCCTTAGCTCTACTCCCAGACATACCAAGATATACATGACCATGGCAGCATTTCTTTTTCCTTTTTTGCCACATCCACATAAACTCGATGATATTGCTAAAGCAACTAATGGTCTTAACCAACATTCACCGACCGGTGGTAAAAGAGGACTATAAGCAAATCAGAGAGCTCCATGAGTGCGTATAAGTACAATTCCACCGTCTAATTCTCATTAGCGTAAATAAATGTTACTAACAAGTACGTAGTAACACGGCTTGGTTTATGTGAGAGTTGAGACTAGAGCGCTACGGTGGGCTAAAGTGAAACGATTTTACATGTCTTTATATGGAGTCGTCAAGTGGTACAAAACACTTCATCTGTCTTTAAACCATGACCCTTTTATGTGTTGTTGTAACTTGCAATTCAGTAATTACTGGTGCTCCGGAACCGGAACGTAAGCCGGGCAAAACACTTCGGCGTTGTTTGGATGCGCATGTATCCACCTCAAACCACATGGATTGGAGTGTAACTTAGTTCAAATACACTTCAATACATGTGGATTTAGCTAAATACATGTGCATCCAAACAAGCCCTTCATCTGTCTTTAAACCATGTCTTTTCTTACTCAGAATCCCGGGCGATCGCGAGGCACGTGCTCCGGAAGTACAAGCCTGAGCTCCTCCTGGGATCCGCCGCCGGCAGCCTGGAGCAGTCGGCGGCGGCGATGGTGGACATGTGGGTGGAGGTGGAGGCGCACCAGCTGCAGCCGCCGGCGGGCGCCATCGCCGTCGAGTGCATCGTCGCGCCCGCCCTGCACGGCCGCGGGCGCGACCAGGCCGTCGTCGACGAGAACGTGGAGAAGCTCGAGAAGGTGCTGGAGGCGTACGAGGCGCGGCTCAGCCGGAGCAGGTACCTCGCCGGCGACGCCCTCAGCTTCGCCGACCTCAGCCACTTCACCGTCATGCACTACTTCATGGCCACCGAGTACGCCGCGCTCGTCCAGGCGCTCCCGCACGTCAGCGCCTGGTGGGATGGCCTCGCCGCCAGGCCGGCGGCCAGGAAGGTGGCGGAGCTCATGCCACTGAGCGCCGGGGCCACCCAAGAACAACAAGAGTGACTGCTTTCACGAGTGTTATGCCTCTCTGACTGTACTTTGTGCTACGTTTGTATTTGTTCTGCTTTTGTCGACATGAGTAACAAACGTATGTAAATTTAATATGTTTCATCGGACAATGCTACGATACCCCCGATATCTACTACTATGAGGTAATAACTTAAATGAATCTGAACTATTGATTTTTTTATTTTATAAATTAGTTAAATAAATAAATATAATTTAAAAAGTATATGTTCCAGTGGTGTTGTTTGGCTGGTCGTTCGTATGACTGATTTTGGCTGTTTTAATAGTGTTATGTGAGAGAGAATAAGTCGAAAAAAGACTGATAAGGCCAAAAACCGGGATGACTGTTTGCTAATAAGGAGGTATTACGTGTAAAAAAGCTTAGAGCATCTCCAAATATTTTCTATATTTTACTTGGCAAATTTTGTGTTTGTTTTTGCTAAACTTACAAAAAAAATGTGTATTGGAGTTCTCTTTTTATTTATTAGTTATTCTTAGTCGATCTCAAAACATGTTGACTTGGTTTCGTTCTCAGAGGTGTCCGTATATATAAGTGAGCATTTTCGTCGGTTTGGAAAGAAAATAATTTGTGAAGGAGGGGCTATTATTACTTGATTCCTTTGCAAAGAATTAAAATGGGAAATCACGCCTACACTCCAAAATTTAATCTACCTTTTCATAGTTTGGATACCTAGAATTGAATTTATTTTAAGAATCAGACCCATTTTAGTTGAGCTAATATGATTATATATGGATTGTATTTGTATATTATTGTTGCCTATATGAGAGAGGTACTCATGTGTTGCATTTCTACCGTGAGAGAATGAGATGGTGAGAATGTTATAAATTGCAAATTAAAAATATAGCATGGTAATCTCTAGAATCCATTTCCCTCCACAACCTATGAATTTGAGGTAGTCTTGTATGTGAACTCGGTAAAATGGTGAAATATTAAATTTCAAGTCAAATAACGTAATTTATTGAGCGAATTATAATTCGTCCGAAACGAAGGAATCCAAACGGTCCCTTATATTATTTTAATTGGAGGCGCCGGCGTTGACCAGACGCTGAAACCAGCTAGATTACCAGTCCGCTCATCAGTCATCTGATCACTCTGCCGCTCGGGGTCTTGAGTCTTGACCATTGGCTCAAGTGACTGGGTGACTAATAAAGATGCATGACAAGCAAAGTTTTAAATCTCGGGCTATAGCTGTGTAGCTATAGCCGGAGATAGCTGCTAGACGGGATGAAAGCTAAGCTATTCTGACTTTTTGCGCTAAGAATAGCCAGCAGCTAATAGCCGGAGAAACCTGGATATAGCCGCTAATGGAGTCATATTTTAGCTGCGCTAAAACACTGCCAAGCCCAGATAACACATGCGGCCCAACTAAAATTTGTCGGCCCAACTTTTCCCAACCCAACCTTACCTCCCGTAACCTTAATTAGGCCCTGTTTGGAACGCGAGAATTTTTTTTTCGTTCCTACATTTTTCCTGTAAAATTGAACTGATTTCTGCAAATTTTCTGTGAAATTCCTGTGTTCCAAACACACCCTTAACCTGTAGTCTCGGTCACAAGCTCGACCCTGTCCCGGTCTCTGAGAAAAGGAGCAGGCGGCAGCAGGCTCTCTTCCGACGGCGGGCTCTGCTTCTGAAGCCGGCGAAGGCATCTACTAGTGAGTCCAGTGTCGAGCCGGGGCAGCAGCGCAGCCAGCCGGATCCCGAAGTGGCGGTTGCTGCCTGCTGCAGATCCCCCAACCAGCCAACCCGGCTGCAGCTCAGGTGGAAAAGTCAGCACGATCGGAGGCAGTTCGAGTTCCTCAATCCTAAGAAGCAGCACCAATACAAAGTGGTCGAACACCATGGTAGATCCATCAAGTGACTTTCTTCTCTGCTGATCTGCTAGTTTTTAATTTGTTCTCCTTACTTATTAGCCTGCGTGAACTCCTGCCGGTGTCCTGATGTGTTGTATAATATTTTAGGCCTAGTGAAACTGATGTTTTAAAATTCCGTTAGCCTATGATGTACTCCTTTGAACTGGTTATATATCAATTAGTAATGGTTATGAAGTTATTTCAAGGTCATGTTTTTTTTTCTATTTTTTAAAGCAAAAATAGCTAAATGGCTTAACTGCAGCTATCTCCGGCTATAGCTGTGCATAGCTGTTGAGAAGGTCCACAGCTAAGAGGCTTAGCCGGAGATTTAAAACCTTGATGACAAGTAAAGAATAGCGTTGAACTCCTAGCAAATTGTTTCCCTATATTATGATTGTGGCTCTATCGTACTTTTAGTATTATTGCAACAATTTGGCTCTATCCGGTAGAACTTATGAGCCGAGAATAAGCTGAAACGACTGATTTGTTGTGAAAGGAAAATATTGTTCCACGGCTGATTTGTACAGATTAAAGTCGGTTTGTAGCTCAAGCGAACACTTTTGCTATTTTTTCACATGAATACACTTTTGATCTTTTTACCTATATGGCCTTGTAAAAGATGACTCTTCCTTGTGTGACTTTTTTTCTTTTGAACTTACTTCTATGACCCTGAAATAAACTTTCATTCCTTCTATGACCTTCCGTCCGTTTTTGCCACTTGACAGTGTTAATTCAAGTGTAAAAAGACCGTTTTGCCCCTGACATAAAAATTACAATTTTATTTGTTTGTTGTATATTTAGAATAATATTAAATAAATAAATTTATACATAACAATATTTCTTTTATGTGAAATATTATCATGTTTGAATTTATTTTTTTAATATTAATTTTAATATACAACAAAAATATAACTCTGCAATTTTTTTTATGCTAGGGGTAAAATTATCTTTTCACCCTTGACTTAACACCGTTAAGTAGCAAAAACGGACGGAAGCTCATAGAAGGAATAAAAATTCGTTTCAGGGCCATAGAAATAAGTTCAAATAAAAAAGGGTCATACAAGGAAGAACCATTATTCGTAAGGCCATACAGGTAAAAAGCTCTACACTTTTATGTTTCATCAGTTTTTTCATATGAATACTCTTTGTGTACGTACTCCTAGAAGAGATTCGAAATTGTTTCTCTAGCTTCTCGATAGTATCTGAATCTACCAAGCATATGGTTAAACCTATATTCGCAATGTTCTTTCTTTTTCTTTAAGCTATCATCTTATTTGCAATGTAAGCAAGCTCTAACTTAAAGTTTGATTAACTTCTAGGATCTGTTTGGTAGAACTCCTCCTGCTCCAGATTATTTTAGTAAGTCGATTCTTTAATTGAAGTAACTCTCTAACTTAAATGTTTGTTTATGATTCTCTGGGATAAACTCTCTATGCATACAGTGACTTAGTACCTGGTGCGAATTAGAAGAAACTATTTTTTAAGCTCTCAGATCCTAGTTTATTTCAGAGAATTACTTCTGTGCAAACAACTATTGGGCAGAGCTCCTCTTTTGGCTAGCAGTTACTATGCTGCCATGCCCCCTAGTTGGATTCTGAAGACCCTATTTGACACAGCTTCACCAATAGTTTAATGAGTTGTTGTTTTTTTTTTGTCAAACAGCTTTATTAGTGATGCTTTTTTTCTCCTTTCACAAAGGAATGAGAAGAGATAAAGCTGAAAAAGTAGTTTTTCACAACACTCTCCCTCATTTCTCTCTCTTAACCATGTATGAAGTTGTTGGTGAAACTATTTTGCTAAACACTTTTTCCAAAACATGTCCACTTCACTTAGAAAGCTGCTCATTAAGTTGTTTCACAAAAAATAATTTTACTAGTGAAATTGAGCTGTGTCAAACAGGACCTAAATAGGCCCAACTTCATCTCTCTATTTTATTTATATGTTTTAACTAAATGTTTTGAAATTTAAACATCTTGAGAAGCGGAAAAGGTTAGTGTAGACCGCAATTTGCTATATTTGAGTGGCATTTGATATTTCTTTGGAGTAAACAATCATCATAACAACAACAACAACAACAACCAAGCCTCTTAGTCCCAAACAAGTTGGGGGTAGGCTAGAGTTGAAACCCAACAAGAGACCCTAGTCACGGTTTAGGCACGACAATAGCTGCTCTCCAAGCATTTCTATCTAAACATAAATCTCTAGGTATATCCCAACTTTTTAGATCTCTCTTTATTGCCTCCCCCCACGTCAATTTCGGTCTACCTCTACCTCTCCTCACAAGAAAATCTTGGGCTAAAACTCCACAATGCACTGGTGCCTCTGGAGGTCTCCTTTGGACATGACCAAACCACCTCAACCGATGTTTGACCAACTTTTCTTCAATTGGTGCTACCCCTAGCCGGTCACGAATATCGTCATTTCGGACTCGATCCATCCTTGTGTGGCCACAAATCCAGCGCAACATACGCATTTCTGCAACACTCATTTGTTGGACATGTCTTCTTTTAGTAGGCCAATATTCTGCTCCATACAACATAGCCGGTCTAATCGCCGTCCTATAAAATTTGCCTTTGAGCTTTTGTGGTACCCTCTTGTCACAGAGAATACCAGATGCTTGACGCCACTTCATCCACCCTGCTTTGATCCTATGGCTAACATCTGCATCAATATCTCCATCCTTCTGTAACATCGATCCAAGATACCGGAAGACATCTTTCTTAGGCACCACTTGGTCGTCCAAGCTCACCTCTCCCTCTTCCTGCGCAGCATTGCCGAAAACACATCTCATGTACTCAGTCTTAGTCCTGCTTATTCTAAACCCTTTGGACTCAAGGGTCTGCCGCCACAACTCCAGTTTCCTATTTACTCCTGACTGACTTTCATCAACTAACACTACATCGTCTGCAAAAAGCATACACCAAGGGATATCTCCTTGTATGTCCCTCGCAACCTCATCCATAACCAAGGCAAAGAGATATGGGCTCAAGGCTGACCCTTGATGAAGACCTATTTTAATCGGAAAGAAATCAGTGTCACCATCATTTGTTCGCACACTGGTCTCGGCGTTGTTGTACATGTCCTTGATGAGGGTAACATACTTTGTTGGGACTTTATGTTTGTCCAAAGCCCACCACATAACATTCCTTGGTATCTTGTCGTACGCCTTCTCCAAGTCAATGAAAACCTTGTGTAGGTCCTTCTTTTGCCCCCTGAACCGCTCCATAACTTGTCTTATTAAGAAGATTGCTTCTATGGTTGACCTTCCAGGCATGAAACCAAATTGGTTCATGGATATCCGCGTCGACCCTCGCAATCTATGCTCAATAACTCTCTCCCACAACTTCATCGTGTGGCTCATCAACTTAATTCCCCGATAATTAGTGCAACTTTGGATGTCTCCCTTGTTCTTGTAGATTGGCACCAATATGCTTCTTCTCCACTCCTGAGGCATCTTGTTTGAAAGATAGATATTGTTAAACAACTTGGTTAGCCATACTATAGCTATATCCCCGAGGCATCTCCACACCTTGATTGGAATACCATCAAGACCCATCGCTTTATCCACTTTCATCCTTTTCAAAGCTTCTCTAACCTCCTGCTCTTGGATCCTCCGCACATAGCGCCTATTGGTGTCATCAGAAGAGTCATCCAACCGAACGGTGGAGTTCTCATTCTCCCCATTGAACAAATTATCAAAATATTCTTGCCACCTATGTCTAATCTCATCTTCCTTCACCAAGAGTTGCTCTCTCTTATCCTTAATGCACTTGACTTGGTTGAAGTCCCTTGTCTTCTTATCACGAGCCCTAGCCATCCTATAAATGTCCTTCTCTCCTTCCTTCGTATTCAAACGTTGGTAAAGATCCTCGTAAGCCCGCCCCTTTGCCTTCCCCACCGCTCGTTTTGCAGCCTTCTTAGCCACCTTGTACTTGTCTATGTTGTCCGCGCATCGGTCTTGGAACAAGCACTTATAGCATTCCTTTTTTCCTTAATGGCCTTTTGCACATCTTCATTCCACCACCAAGTGTCTTTTGGATCGCGACCACTTCCTTTAGACACTCCAAGCACCTCTGCGGCAACCTTCCGAACGCAAGTTGCCATCTTCTCCCACATGTTGTTTGCATCTCCTTCGTCTTTCCAAGGGCCCTCATCAATAACTTTTTCTTTGAAGCCCTTCAATGCTTCCCCTTTTAAATTCCACCACTTTGTCCTCGCACTCTTGGCTTGTTTGACCCTACGAGCATGCACCAGGAAGCGAAAATCGGCCACCAGTAGCTTGTGTTGAGAAACCACACATTCTCCAGGTATCACCTTACAATCCTCGCAAGTGTGTTTATCCCCCCTTCTTGTAAGGACAAAGTCGATCTGGCTAGAGGAACAACCACTACTAAAGGTTACTAAATGGGAAGGTCTCTTTCTAAAGAAAGTGTTGGCTATCATCAGATCGAAAGCTGTAGTAAAATCTAAGACATCCACTCCCTCCTGGTTCCTACTACCATAACCGAAACCACCATGAGCCGCTTCAAAACCTGCACTTGAAGACCCTACATGGCCATTTAGGTCCCCTCCTATGAAGAGCTTCTCACTGCTAGGTACAGCTCTAACCAAGTCATCCAAATCTTCCCAGAACTGCATCTTAACACTCTCATCATGGCCTACTTGAGGGGCATAAGCACTAATATTTGCTTGAGGTTAGCATTACTACTTGGTCTCACTTCAACCTTTACCACTTAAGTAATATGTTGCAGGTTTTAAATACCTGTTTATGCCATCATAATACTTAAGTGCGTTGTCATATGCAAAGGAAAAAACACCGTGGATACAGATAAAAAAAACATATAGATCGGTAATTAATAAATTTATCACTACTTGATAGGGACTATATAGAATCTACTATATATGGCTACCGTGCTAGGAAATAAACAAAGAGCAAAAACTTGTAATTTAATGATGTTGATTTTTATTAGTCAGAGGTATTAAATAATAACTAGCTTGTGCGGGAGCACGGATTGTTGGATCAAGGAACCCTAATCGGAAGGAAGAATGATGCGTGGCTTGTATGTGCAACAGAAGCTCTCGTAGATAGAATATGGGCCAAATTTGTAACAGACGAAGAGGAACCAAATGCTGCCTTGCTCCTTCATAAAGAGCAGACCCGACAAAGAAGAAATGAAGCTATGAAGCAATGAATATAATGAGAGAAGTATTGGTGACGTATGTTCGCTTGAGGTATAAGCCCCTGTTTAGTTCCCCAAAATTTCTTAATTTTTTTCAGATTCTTCGTCACATTAATCTTTAGACGCATGCATGTAACATTAAATGTAGGTAAAAATAACTAATTGTACTTTTAATATGTACATGTCGAGATGAATCTTTTTAGCCTAGTTAGTCTATGTTTGGACAAAGTTTGTCAAATAACAACGAAAGTGCTACAGAACTTTTTCTAAAAATTTCTGGGAACTAAACATAGCCTAAGTCAACTTTAATCCATACAAATCAGCTGAAGAACAGTATTTTTCTCTCACAACAAATTAGTTGTATAATAAATAAGCAGAAGCCACTTTAAATCCTGCCGAACAATCGTTTTCAGTCAGCTCGGCTCGTTAAATAAAACTTGCATTGGATGCTGATGAGCTAGTTCGGCTGCGCCCGCTCGTCTCGTTAGCTACGGCTAGAAAGAGAGCTAGGAACCGAGCCAAACAAAGTTTGTTTTGGCAACACTCTAGCTCCTCCAAAAATAGCTCCTCCAAAAACAGTTTCAATTTCGACTCCTTTGAAGGAGTAGTTTCTAAGCTATAGGTTCACCAAGGATTTGATCGGCAAGGCCTTCCCACCACAGCACCAAATCGATCTGTCACAAGCAGTAGCAGATCTAGAAACACCTCAAGATAGAGGCTAAAATAATATAAAGAAATTTGGACCGGATCAGGTAGAACTAAAGATATATTTTTATAGTCATAAATTGAATTAGTTAAAAGATTTGTTAAAAGGACTTTTAGGCCACACCTCGGGCTGCAGCCCGGACAGCCCAGGGCCTGAATTTGCCCCTAGTCACAGCTCGACCTCCCGCGACTTTAAGATTTTTTTTAAAAGAAATAAATAGAGGTAATTTCTCTATCCTAAATTAAATTATAAGTCGTTTTGACATTTCTCGGTACATAGCTTTTGCCATATATCTAGATATATGTAATATTTCGAGATATATAATAAAAGTTATGTATCCAGGAAAGCCAAAACGTCCTAGAGAAGTAGATTACAGAACATTTTAGGCCAAGGCCCGTACGGCTTGCACTGCTCCCTCTCCTTCCTTCCAAATCCAAGACGGCCACCGATTAACCCTTCTGTGCGCAGGGCGTAGGCCACCGTGATGCGCTCTGGCGCGGTTGTTCCCCGTCTCCCACGCGGGGACACCCTCCCCCAGGCCATGCTACCGTCGCCGTAAAGCGTGTTTGGTAGCGCTCCTCCGTGCACGCGCGCCGCGGGCGGAGCCAGTTTTTAGCGCTCCGGCTCCGCACATCCTGGCGAAGAAGCACTTCTCCGCGCAAGGCGTTCTCAACGACCAGTTATTTAGCTAGCTAGATGCGATGTGACAAGAAAAAAAAATAGGATATAAAGTAGTCATTAGCGACGAGCAAATAGCTAATCTATTTCACATATAGCTAATCTATTTCACATAGTTCAAAAACATGAGAGAAGAGTATATAAGTCCAACAAGTATATAGAACAATAAAATAGTCTTTGCATTTATCTCTTACCACTACATCAGCTGACTGCGTAGATGGTACCATTGTAGACGCCCTAGGAGCAGTTGCAGGCACTAAAGCTAATAGCCAGCTGGAGTTCAGAAAGGTACCCAGATACTTGTCTTGGGCCTTGTTTAGTTCCGAGAAATATTTGGAATTTACACTGTAGCACTTTCGTTGTTATTTGACAAACTTTATCCAAACATGGACCAACTAGGCTCAAAAGATTCGTCTCGACATATAAATACTAAAAGTACAATCAGTTATTTTTTTTACCTACATTTAATGCTCTATGCATGTAGCTAAAGATTGATGTGACGTAGAATCTACAAATATTTGGGGGAAGTTAGGGAAACTAAAGGAGGCTGTGGGTCCGGTCGGATCCCCACCCGACACCCCCAGTCTCAGATGGAGACCGCTTTGCGTGCCATAATCACATTTGATTTATTTGCCCACATACGCCACGAGAACACAGCCACATGCATTTTGTGTGGACAGAATGTGCATGCATGAGCCATCCTTGCTACTATAGGAAACCACAAGTAATTTAACTATAGAAACCCACCCGCGCCGGCCGCTGGATCGGCGGCGGGGGGAAGCAGAGGAGGAGCGATGGCCGAGCTCGCGTCTGGCGCCGTGAGCTCTTTGCTGGGCGTCATCCGCAACGAGGTGGGGCTGCTGGGCGGCGTCCGGAACGACGTGCAGTTCATCAAGGAGGAGATGGAGAGCATGCAGAGCTTCCTGGCGCACCTGGCCCGGACGACGAGGCCGTCCGCCGGCGGCGAGCAGGTGCGGACCTGGACGAACCAGGTCCGGCTGCTCGCCCAGGACTGCAGCAACTGCATCGACCTCTACCTCTACCGCGGCAACAACAGCCCCGACATGCACCGCGCCAGGGGCGGCCTCTGGCGCTACCTCTGGTGGCTCCCCTGGCTCGTACGCAGCGTCGTCCCTCTCCCGAGGCACAGCGTGGCCGTCCATCTGCGTGAGCTCAAGCAGAGGGCTCGCGACGTCAGCGAGAGACGGCAGAGGTACGACGTCAAGATCCTGGCGGCGGCTTCGCGGTCTGTCCGTCTGACACAAGGCAGTGGCAGCGGCAGCGGCAGCGGCAGCGACAGCGACGACGTTGATGTCACCACCTCAGACGAGGAGGAGGAGGACGGCGACGACGTTGATGTTCAACTCGTGGTGTCAAGGACGGTGACGGCGAATCGCCGTCGCCGTTCAAGAGCCTTCCTCTTCGAGACGCCCACTCTGGGCGGCTACTTGGAGGGGAAGCTAGTCGAGTGGATAAAGAAATCCGAGCTGGAGCAGGGACAACTGGGAGGCGGCATAGATCCAGATCCAACACCATCCATCGCCGTTATGGCGGCACCAGCACCACGTTCCGAGGACGCCCCAGCTCTTGCACGTCAAGTCAAGGCTTTGGCAGCAAGACATCTCCAGTGCGGCAACGTCATCTTGGTCGACAACATGCCTCTGGGGGGCCAACATACGCTGCAACCCTGGGAAATTCTCTGCTACATCCTGCGGAAGCTCCAAGGTGCCGAGTCCGAGTCCGAGTCCGAGTCCGAGTCCGGGCCCGGGCCCGAGAAGAGACAAGGCAGTAGTGCGGCATCTTCTAAAGGAAACGAAGGCGGTGGCACGGCGAATCAAAACGAGAATGAGGAGAACCAAGGCGGCACGGCTCATCAAGGAGCCTCGCCGCGCACTTATTTCGAAGTTTCGAAAAGCTGGGAGAATGGTTCAGTTCTTATTGTCTTTGTATAATAAGTACAAAATACCGGAGCTTGATGAAATCACGAGAAATATCGAGCAGATGAAGGTTGCAGACAAGATTGGAAAAATCAAGCGCAAGATGGTACAGATGATGCAGCAGGACGACCAGTTAAATCTGGAGCTGGAACAGATCAAGGACGGTGACCTGCTGTTCCAGCTGAAAGACCAAAGCTTGGCTACTGAACCCCTTGCCGTACTACACCTGGCGCTGTTGCTCCCGGCGGCGGCGGCTGCTGCTGCTGCTAAAAGTAATACTACTGCTACTAAACAATATCAAAGAAGTAACAAAGCACTGCACCTGTACCAAGCCACCGTCGATAAAACCGCCAAAATGATCAAGGATCATATGGAAACACTACGAGAAGACGAAGACGACGAAGAAGCAGCAGCAGCAGCATCAGCAAAGGAGGCACCCCTGATTTGTCTCCATCATACCCAATATAAATGCATCCTGCAGCAGGTGTTCCCGATGGCCAATCCTCTGCAGGCCGAGAAGCAAGCCACAGAGGCCCCCTCCACTACAAGTAGAGCTACTGCATTGGGCGAGGATCAAATCAAAGAAATCATCCCGGTAGCAGTTATTGAAGAAACAACAGAGAAGCTAGGAGAACTCCATCACAGGCTTGAAGAGCAGCTAAAGATCAAAGGGCTCGTGGACAAGATCAATAACCATTTGAATCAAGAGAGGGCCCTGATTATCCTCCTAACTGGATCGAATGACATAAACAGATGGGAGGAGACAAGAAACGCTTTGAGCCTGTTGCGCTGCATCATCGGCGCAGTGATTGTGACCACCAAGGAGACCACTGAAAGTGCCCAAGAATATTGCTCTCCACCCTGGAAGCCCATAAACTACTCTCTTCTTGGCCTCTACCATGACATTGTGCTTGGCCTTACAAGCCAGCAGAAGAATGAAGCCAGCAACTACGATCCCAAGATCCTCTATGACATCTTGAACAAGTGCGGCCCACATGAATTCTGCATGAAGATGTTCGCTCATGCTTTGTACACCAACCCCAACAGGAGCTACCAAGCGCTGCACAAGTTAGACAGCGCCTTGCAGGAGTCACCAAAATCACTGGGCAGTATTGCTAACAAGATGTTCATGTTCTCCTACAGGGATTTGACAAAAGAATACAGGTCCTGCTTGTTGCACCTAGCTATCTTCCCTTCAGGTTGCAACCTTAGGCGGTCAACCCTGATAGGACGCTGGGTTGCGGAAGGACTGATAAATAAGGAGGATTGGCACCATTCTGTGCATTGGGCCAGACGATGTTTTGACGCGCTTGTCAACCGTTGGCTTGTTTATCCTGTTAATATTGGTGGTACGGGAAAGGTCAAGGCCTGTGAGGTTGGCAGTATAGTTCATGGAATCATTACCAAGATCGCAAGAAAACAGCACATGGTGAAGACAAGCCTATCACATCACTTAGCTCGACACTTCTCCATTTTCAACGATATCCGGCTCCGTGGTTCTGATAAAATCCACACTTTCTTTCGAAACCTATCTGAATCATCTCAGTTGTGTCTGCTCAAGGTACTTGATCTAGAAGGATGCCTTTGCTTTGGGAAGAAACAATCTTACCTCAAGGTTATTTGCAGCCAGATGTTACTGCTCAAGTTTCTAAGCCTAAGGGGAACGGATGTGACCCGAATACCCAGTGAAATCAACAATCTCCAAGTGCTGGAGGTATTGGACATCCGGCAGACCAAGGTGCCAGCATCTGCAACAAAACATATCCTGCTCCCGAAGCTGAAGCGTCTACTGGCTGGTAACTCTGCTACAACTCCAAGCAGTACTGATGACACGAGTATGACCAAGGAACTCTCCGGTGTACGAATTCCTAACAAGGTCGAAAAATTTGTAAACATGGAGGTATTGTCCAATGTCAAGGCTTCGCAGACTGGTCAAGAATTGAAAGACATTGGAAAGTTATGGCAGCTGAGAAAGCTTGGTGTGGTCATTGACGACAAGAATGGTCACCTAATAAATCTGCTTCGAGCAATCAGTGACCTGCATGAGTGCCTTCGGTCTCTGTCGATCTCGCTTTCTAAGGGTGCTGCTTCTAGTTCTAGCAGAGAGTTGCCAGTTGATATTTCCTCTTTCCTGACATACTATCCCAAGCTTCTTGGAGGTATTGTCCAATGTCAAGGCTTCGCAGACTGGTCAAGAATTGAAAGACATTGGAAAGTTATGGCAGCTGAGAAAGCTTGGTGTGGTCATTGACGACAAGAATGGTCACCTAATAAATCTGCTTCGAGCAATCAGTGACCTGCATGAGTGCCTTCGGTCTCTGTCGATCTCGCTTTCTAAGGGTGCTGCTTCTAGTTCTAGCAGAGAGTTGCCAGTTGATATTTCCTCTTTCCTGACATACTATCCCAAGCTTCTTGAGAGCCTGAGCATTAGTGGAACCACTGAAAAGGTGCAGCTGTTTCCATTATTTACCAAATCTGGTAATCAACTTTCCAAGGTAACTCTACGTAGCACCTGGCTGCACCAGGGAGATCTTGATGTCTTGTCCAAGTTGCCCAAGTTGCTCTGTGTTAGACTCCAACGCAATGCGTACAGAGAAAGAAAGCTCACCTTCAAGACCGAAGAATTCACAAATCTCAGCTACTTCCTTGTTGAGGGCTCTAACATGACTGAAATCAGCTTTGATGGTGGAGCCCCTGAGCTCAAGAAGATTGTTTTGTCCTTCACCAACATAGAGTATATTGGCGGATTCGATAACCTTCCAAAATTGGAGGAGCTTGAGTTGAGAAACAGCAGCAGCAGGTTGCTTTCATTGTTTGACAATGCCAACCAAATAGCCAAGGTGACTCTTTGTGGTACATCATTGAAGCAATGTGATCTACAAATGCTCGCCAAGAAGCCAAACTTGCGCTGCTTAGTGCTCATGGAGAACTCTTATGTTGAAAAGAAGCTTAATTTCAACAGTCATGAGTTCCCACAGCTCACCCTTCTTATTGTCAACTGCTCTGACGTCACCAACATCAGCTTCAACAAAGGGTCGTCTGCAAATCTCGAGAAGATTGTCTGTATCTTCACCAAGATGGAGTCTCTGTCTGGCATCAACCATCTTCCAAAATTGAAGAAACTCGAATTCAAGGGTGGTGGCATTGTTCCTAAAGATATGGAAGAAGCCTTAGATGAGTATGAGAAACTATATGGAAATAGACCTGACTACAAATACAGCAAGCAAAAAAATCAAGACCAACAAAAAGAAAATGCACCAGAGGAGGACGATGTTTCAAAATGCCCATTATTCTGGAAGAGCAAAGGTTGGCAATAGAGAAACAGAAGGCCTTTCCTTGTCATCTGTTCATCATGGAGTCCCTCCAATGGTTTGTGGTTTTGTGTGCTCATGCGGTTTGCTGTTGTGTTTTTCTGATATGCTACATGTGTTGGCCTCAGCCCTGTGATTGTACATGGTCGGTCATAATAGTTGTCTGTATATGCTCAAGGATTTGGACTTCTGCGACTTTCCTCTCTGTAGCATGATGAATCATGCTAAATGCATGGTTTCGTGTAATAAGTGCAATGCTTTTGCACATATGGCAGTTCTTATTAATGTACTGTATGCTACACTGCTAGCATATTATATGCATTGATTGTACTAAGTAGTGTGTGTCATCATAATATAGATATCTGTAACATATGTGTACGTATATATTATGCACCAGTTACTTACTCCCTGTGGATGGATTCAAACTAGCTGTTCCATGCATTTCTGTGTCGGCACTTAAAGAGGTTTTATGTAGATCAATGTTTGGTTCAGACAACATGGTAACATAAATGCAAAGGGAATGATATTGCGGTGCATTTGCTGGTGGTGATTACCCTCTTTGTATGGTTGCACTGTTGTAACAGTTACCAGCAGTGGCGGAGCTGGTGAATCTTGACGCCTAGGGCAATTGCGTAAGCGCCTAATAAACAACCCAAGCTCGACCCATGCACTGATAATTCAGAAAAGCGAAGGTGAAAATGGATAATTTAGTAGATATATCAATTCCACACTTAATTGTACAACAAACTTGGTAAAACCATAATGTGGTACAAAATAAGTACCTAATTAAAAAACATTTGCTATATCTCGCCTCTCATATCAATATCTTAAACAACATTATTACATGATCCTGAAACCTACATATCACAAAATGCAAGGTGGTTTCAAGCACATGAGCTTTCAACCTGCTCGCTACTTGCTACAAAGCGGCCCTCGCTGTGTAACTCTCTAAAGAGATGTACGTGCTGCGGGCGCACGTCCTGGACAGCCAGCTTTCAGGGCCTTTTCTCAACCCTGTGGTTCGAGGAAATTTCTTCCTTGCTGTTATACCTCGGGGGAGGTCAACCACTCAACCCCCAAGGGTCGAGGTTTTTTTTTTTTTTTGTATATACTTGCTACAAAGCCAAGTATTGCTACACAAATAACTGAAAACAAAATTGGAAATGAAACATGACATTGCATATTTGGGAGTTAAGAACAGTGAACAACCTGCTGATTGCTAGCTAGCTTGCTTGCTCCGGACGGGCGCGATGCGTCGTTGGCCCGCGAAGGCGGGATGTCGGGTCGCCGCCTTGCCGGCCAGTGCGGCTGCGGCCGCCTCCCTCTACGGTCGGCCGGTTAGGGGATACGGGCTGGGCGCCTGTCAGCCGCCAGCAGCCGCGGCCCCTCTCTTCCGGATGCGGCCCTGCGCTCCGCCGATTTGCTGCACCGCCAGGCGCCGGGTGAAGTCCACCGGCACCGCCAGCGGTGGCTAGGGGTTCGAAGCCGGGAAAGGAAGGAACGCAGGACAAAGGAGGAAGAAGAGACATTGCAGTGTAAATGTGCGGAGTACCGCACGGCGACACGGGGTCGGGGTCGGTGACGGGGTCGTGGATGCAAATGCAAAGCGTCCGTGCGCTCCTGTTGGGCCACCTGGGCCGATTAGGGGAGTCGAGAGGGATTTTGGCCCAATGTCGAGGGCCCACCATATCAGACAGTATGTACGGAGTATGATTCATTTGGTTTGCAAAAACCACACGGTGGACAATGAATGAACAACACAAGGCCTGAAAAGGACACGCCGATCGATCCAGAATCAAAAGATAACCGGAGGAGTGGAGACAAAACCAATCTATGCATACGCATACATGAATACAGTACACGATGATGAAACTTACCAGTTCCACCAATAATAGAGAAATGTCAGGTATTTCCAGTTCCACCAAGCACCAACCCCTTCGGTTTATATAAATGAACCACCATGTAATGTAATGTCCTGGATGGACTAACTCGGTTGTACAAATGGTTCATGACAGCACGTCAATCAATCATCATCAATAAATAAGAAAAATAAAATCTCCATGCGAAATTCAGCATGCACCGCTGTCGAAGAGAGAGTCGGCGCGCAACACCGATGACTATTTGGAGCCGCAATTTCTTGGGCCGGAAGATCAACGTTTTAGAATTAGCAGCAATAATAGAGAACAGGAGAATTAAAAAACTCGTCGATTTTGACTATTATTACACGGCCTACTCCCCCAACTTCCATGAGATTGACAGTGACGACAAAACACATGTGCATGATTTAAAAATAAAAAAAAAAGTAGATGACCAGATGCACATTAGCACCTTCCTCGATTCTTCCTGGTAATCACACACCTCCGATGAAGCATAAGAATGGAGCAGAGTAGCGAGCTGCTCGGTCGGTCGCCACGGCGAGAACGAAGGGGAACGAGACGAAGCCCAAGCAAGGCACAGCAAAAGCATCGCATATATGGCGGGCGGCGGCGTCGTGAAGGTGTACGGCCCGGCGGCTTCGCCGTTCGTGGCGACGGTGCTGGTGTGCCTGGAGGAGGCCGGCGCCGCGTACGAGCTCGTCCCCGTCGACATGGCGGCGCGCGAGAACAAGGCGCCGCACCACCTCGCGCGTAACGTACGTATGCGGATTGCGGAAACGGAATCATCATCTCTCTCGCTCATCAAATCATCGCCTGTCAAATTTATCTGTGCATCCTCTCAAATCTAACAAATCAATCGATCTCTCTCCAGCCGTTCGGCAAGATCCCTGCCTTTCAGGACGGAGAACTCATGCTATTTGGTAATCCCTCCTCCCGTCCACGAGAAATGCAATTCTACATCATTTAAACCAAGTCCATTTGTTTTTCAAAATTTTGAAAACTACATTTAAGCCAAGGACTATCTTGTCTTTTTTGCTAGAATCCCGTGCGATTTCACGGCACGTGCTCCGAAAGCACCGCAGGAGCGGCGGCGGTGGCGGCGACCTGCTGCGGGAAGGCGACCTCAGGGAGGCCGCGATGGTGGACGTGTGGCTGGAGGTGGAGGCGCACCAGTACGAGCCGGCCGTCGCGCAGATCGTGCGGCACTGCGTGATCCTGCCGATGATCGGCGGCGAGCGCGACCAGCGCGTGGTCGACGAGAACGTCGACAAGCTGCGGGCGGTGCTGGCGGCGTACGAGGCGCGGCTGCGCGAGCACCGGTACCTGGCCGGGGGCGACGCCGCCAGCCTCGCCGACCTCGCGCACTTCGGCTTCACGCACCTCCTCATGGCCACCGAGTACGCCGCGCTGGTGGAGGAGCGCCCCGCCGTCGCCGCGTGGTGGCGCAGGATCGCCGCCCGCCCGGCGGCCAGGAAGGTCGCCGCGCTCATGTCGTCGTCGTGGCCACCGCGCGCTTAACTGAGCCGGTGACTGACCGACAAGCGGGCCCATGTTCTACACATACAGTAAATAAAAACTAGTGTTCAGGTTTCAGAATTCAGACACAGATAACTATGAATCAGATTGTATTAGTATCAGAGATTTTTATTAATCGTCAGTGATTAAGTTGTTCACTTCGCAGCTGGTACTAGCTATAAACCGGACACTTGTTCGGCCTCTCCCTGTTTCATGCAAACAACCCATCATGGTGGTCTCATTTCTTCACTATGCGAAAATGGATCAATTTATCTCTTATTATTAACCTTGCAATTGTGTAATAAAGAGAATGATGATGAAGAAGGCTCCATCCTCTCCTCTGGCCGTCGTCGCCATGGCGGTGCTGGCCGTCGCGTGGGCCTCCTCCACGGGCCCGCGCGCGGCGGAGGCGACGATCGAGAGCACGTGCGCGGCGGCCGCGGCGCGGGACGGGCGCGTGGACGCCGGGTTCTGCGCGCGGCAGTTCCTGGCGTACCACGGCGCGGCGGAGGCGGACCTGTGGGGGCTGGCGAGGACGGCGGCGCTGATCGGCGTCAGCCTCGGCGACGACGCCGTGTACGACGTCCGCGAGGGCGCGATCCCGGCGCCGCCGCCGGCGGCGGGCGGCGGCGCCAGGGGGAAGGCGGCCATGCGCGCGGGCGTACGACGACGTGGGCATGGCCTTCGCCGAGGCCGCCGACGAGCTTGGCGCGCGCCGGTTCGAGGCCGCCGGGGAGAGGCTCCACCGCGTGGCGCCGCTCGTGCGCCGGTGTGACGCCGCGCTCAAGGTGGCCGGCGCCAGGACGCCGCCGCCGCCGCTCGCGAGGTATGGCGCCGAATGCCGCCAGATGGCCGTCATCGCCGTCGCCATCGCCAACCTCGTCGAGTGATCCAGCAGCACCTTCCGTGGCTCTGTACTTTTGTGGTTTTTGTAGTAGTAGCTGCTAGCCTGCTAGTGTTATTAGAAGGCCCTTTTGGAACCTGAATAAAACAAAGGTGTATGGGTATACATGTGAAAATTGCCGATCGATTGTCACCCATAATTTTTTTTTTGTTCATTGTGATTGTAGAGCATGATCTCATTGTATTTGGCCTGGCCTCAGTTCTGATGAGGAAGGATATTAGATTTGTGCAAGATTCTTATTCAGCACATGGACACCTCTGCACCAATGTATTGAAATTTCATGAGTTTTTTTTTTCTTCAGGACACACAAGAAGCAACAAGATTAGGTGACAGATGATCGTGATAAGTCATCCCGTTTTGTTGACACACACGGTACCTACGTAGTACAAACTTATCCCGGAATTAGGTACCTAGAATTGTTAATTAACGAGATAAAGTGCATTCATTGGAACCATGCATAATCCAGAATGCGGATGGACAGCCATGCAAACAAGGTGTCTTCGATTGACGATTATTGAGCGAGCGACGACCGCACACAGAATTCAGAAGCTCATGCCGTCCATGAACCCGCCGTCGTACGCCGCGTCGACCTCGGCGTCGGCGATCATGTCGCCGATCATCAACCCGCCGAGGAGGCCGAGCCCGAGCCCCGCCGTGGCGCCCATCCCTGGTCCGCCGGACCTCGGCGCCGGCGCGGCGGCGCCGTGGCCCGCGTACGCGTACGGCGCGGCGCCGTAGCCGTACGCGCCGTACCCGTACTGGTGGTGGTGCGGGTACGCTCCGGCGGGGCCGCCGCCGTAGGGAGCAGGAGCCGGCCCGCCGTACGGCGGGTGGTGGTACGGCGGGTACTGCTGCTGCTGCGCGCCGCCGCGGGGCGTGGCCGCCACCGGGTACGCGGTGATGGCGGCGGCGTCGGCGCCGGCCTTGCCGTGGTGGTGCTGCTTGGACGACGCGGACGGCGCCGGCAGCGGGGCGTGCGCGGCGTACCGGTGGTGGGCGTGGGCGTCCGGTGCCGGCGCCGGCGCGTCGGAGAGCCTGTAGGAGATGTGAAGCACGCCGCGCTTGCGGCCGCTGACGGGGCGGCGCACCTGGGAGCTGAGGTGCCTCTGCTCGGCGCCGGCGCCGGTGGCGCCGGCGGCGGTCTCGGGCAGCGAGGCGGCGGCGAGGTCCTGCATGGGCACGACCACCTCGCCGACGTCGCGGTCGCCGAAGGCGCGCTCGGCGCGGAGCAGCACGTGCAGCGCGAGGCCGCGCGGGTCGGCGGCGGGCGGGATGGTGAACCGCAGCGGGGCGTGCCACATCGGGTTCCGGCCCCCTTCCCGGTCGGCGTACGTCCGGTGCGTCGGCAGCCGCGGGTCGCCGCCGGAGATGGACGCCACGGCGTACACGCGCATCTTGGTGAAGAGCGTCACCCGCTTCAGGTCCTTGGCCGAGATCAGCGTCACCTCCAGCACCTGGTACGCCATTGCGTTGCGTGGCGGTGGGCGCTGCACTGCACGCCGCCGGCTGCTGCTCGTCGTCTTTTCTCTGCTTGCCTCTTTCTTTGTGTTGTGTCTGAATGGAGGAGACTCGGGACTCGGAGGATGGAAGGTTAGTCGATGGCGAAACGATGATGGTTTTGGCCTTCCAGCAATTCTCTAAGCTCAGCTCGTGGCTTTTTTGAGGGGGGCGATTTTGTGCAATGCCAAGGGCACTTGTACCGGCCTGGCGTGGGCACGTGACCATTGGACAAGAATAGCTTCACTAAAAGTTGGTTACATTTGCTATTCTTGGGGGAAAAAAAAAATTGGGTGTGGGGAGACCGTACAGTGTTTCTGTGAACCTCCTGCTGAAACGAAGACGCGTGTACCATGAAGATCGGGTGTCGTGGCTCGTGCTCGTTTGGCTCGCCTCACAGCTCGGCTTACCCTCTTCTTGCGTCACCGCAGCGCAACTCGGCTCGAGCCTCGAGGCCGCAGGAGCCGGCGCCATTGCGGCCTCTCGCCTCTCTTCCCGCCGCTCTCCACCATGGCCCGTGTCGGCGCCTCGATCTCGCTTTTACCCCAGCTAGGTGATTTAGATGAGTGCATCAACGACACCATTGAGGGCTCCCACGCTGGATGGCCGTGTATGACTGCCTGAGATAAGCTTTTTCTATACAGAAAGTGATGATTTAATTCAATCTGCTATTTCATTTCTCTGTTCCTTATGCAGGTAAGAGCAAGGTCAAGGGTGCAGATGGGTAATTTTTAGAGGCATCTTCGACCCTCTACAGTACAAATTTTCTCGATTTTTTTTCATAGCATATCCATAACATATAACGACATCTCGCCAAGTTTTGCGATTTTCGAAAATCATTTGTATTTTTTATAATTTTAAAACCGCCCGCACGTAATTTCGAGGCCTTGCCCCCATGAGCACGTTGATCGAAATTTCGCGTCAGTTCCCAAATTTGGCCTAAACATACACTCAATAACAACAATAACAATTTTCGAATCATTGAAATCCATTATTCGATGCACCCGCATTTCAAACTTGCGTCTAGCGGGAAAATTCAAGAAAATACAATAAAGACATAAAATATAACAAAAGGTATTGAAAAAGTGCGAACTTTGAACATGTTGGTCATGGTACTGTGGGCATGATCCACAAAAAAATTTGGTGTCCAAAATCCAAAAAAAAACTTCGCCGAGTGCCAGCATGGCGGCACTCGGCAAAGCACCGACCACGTGACGTCCAAATTTTTTTAAAAAACAATTTCTTTGTCGAGTGCCAGATCGGCGGCACTCGGTAAAAGCCGTGCCGATTTTTTTTTAAAAAAATTCTTTGCCGAGTGCCAGATCGGCGGCACTCGGTAAAGAAGGGCTCTTTGTCGAGTGTCGCCGATCTAGCACTCGGCAAAGGCGTTCGAAAAATAAAAAAAATACAAAACGGTTCACGCTCACACTCACACTCACTCACACACTCACCGGCACGCGCCCCGCCGCCGCCGTCGTCGCCTGCCCGGCCCCCCGCGCCCCGCCCGCCGTCGCTCACCGGCCGCCCCCGCGCCGAGCGCCGGCCGCCGGCCCCGGCGCCCCAGCCGCCCGCGCTCCGCCCACGCCGCCGGCCCCCCCGGCCCCGGCCGCCCGCGTCCCGCTCCCCGGCCGCCGGCCCCGACCCGCCCCGCCCGCGCCCCACCACAGCCCCTGTCTGCCCGCCGGTTGGAGAGAGGAGGAGGAGGAGGAGCAGAGGAGGAGGAGGAGGAGGAGGAGAGGAGGAGGAAGAAGAGCAGCCCCTGTCCGCAGTGGTCGTCGTCCCGCCGTCGTCGTTTTATCATTGCCGCCGTCATCGTTCATCGCCGGCAAGGTTAGTAGTAAGTTAGCATGTTAGTAGTTAGTTTGTAGTAAGTTAGTAGTTGTGGTTTGTTAGTAGTTAGTTACTTGTAAGCTAGTAGTTAGTAGTAGTAGTAATTAGTAAGTAGTTAGCAGTACTAAGTAGTTAGTAGTAGTATAAGTAGTTAGTAGTAGTAGTAGTAGTAAGTTCTTAGTAGTAGTAAGCAGTGAGTTAGTAGTTGTGTTAGTAGAGTAAGTCGTAGTAAGTAGTAATTAGTAGTTGAGTGATTTTTATAGTTCCTATATTACTTTGCATTTTTTGTGTGCATGTAAAGATAAGTTAAGTACATGACTTCTGTGAAGATATATGTGGTTGTCGGCCTTCGTGCCGACGTTTTGTGCAGGTTATGGGTACCTCCCTGTGCAGGGGAGGTGCTGCCAAAATTTTTGGTCGGGACTAACCAATATTCTCCTTTTTTAGAAGGAGGAGGACCTGTGTGAGGGACTCGGCGACCCCGATCGTCTTCGTCGGCGTTGCGGGTCTGCCTGCACTGCATCGTCTCGCCACTGCCTCGACTCACCACCGCCCTGCTACCCTGACCTCACCGGCACCTTAGGTATGACTACATCTTTGAACCAAACACATATAGCGGAGAGTTGTTTCAACTTGAGGGCCTAGAAGTGTCGGTGTTTCGAACCCGGGGGTATGACACCAACTAGTAATATGATCGCGTGCTCTCTTCCTGGATGGTGATGCAAGATGACACAAAGATTTATCCTGGTTCGGGCAAAGAAGGCCCTACGTCTAACGGGGGAGGATGTTCTTGTATTACTTGCACCTAAGTGCTTGTACATGGGCGAATACAAGCTCAATGAGCGTGGACCGGAGTCCGGACTCGAGTGTGTGTGGTGTTGTGTAACCGTGGACTCGCCTGTTGTCTCTTGGAGTTGTGCCAACCTGTGCACGAGGGGCCCCGGCGTCCCCTTTTATAGAGCAAGAGGAGGCCAGGGTTATACGAGAATGACATGTACAACGCTCGATATGGCGAAGGGTAGGAATCCTGTCTTGTCGGGGCCACTGGAGCCGATGTGGGCGTTGCTGTTGAGGCGTCCTTGGGGCGTGGCCTCCATCTCGGGCGCGGTCGTGGTGGCGTGGCGACGCGGAAGCCGTACAACGCCTATCCCGGCATGTACAGGACGCGGTGGGGTCCCTCCGAGTCTTGGGGTACCTGTCCTCCAATAGCGTGAAAGCAGTTAGGGCTCGAGGGGCGCGGAGCCGGCCTCGAGGTGGCGCCTACGGGGGGCTCGAGCCCCCGCAGGTATGGGCAAGTCCCGTGAAAATTGATTGAGCAGCAGGCATCCGGGCCTCGAGACGTTGCTTGGACGTGCAACAGTGTAGGGCATGGGTTAACAGTGCCTTACTGGTGCCTTTTCGCCCATACTTGTGGTGAAAACGAGACTTGACTCTGCCCTAGTTCACTGTGGTACACGTTGGGTTGCAGAGGACGTGACTGGAGTAGGTGGATGTATTAAATGCGCGGTATGGGGCTGGCATCCGATGTCTGCGCCGCTCGAGGGAAGCATAAAGCGTCTCGAGGGATAGGCTGCTGTGCCAGAGAGGCTCGAGGTCCCCGCGTGGGGTCTCGAGGTGTGGTGTTCGGCTGTGGGGGGCTCGAGCCCTATATGCCAAGACTCGAGGTTTTAGTGGAGCGCTCGCCCGAGGCCTGGCTTGGAGGGCTCGGGTGAGACGGAGAACGGGCGCCGGCCCGAGGCCTGGCTTGGTGGGCCAGCGTTGTGGGCCTCGAGGGGTTGGTCTCTTTAGGGGGTTAGACTAGTTAGGTTTGTTATTAACCGGTGTTCTAGGTTTACCCTATTTGTTTTGCGTTGATTGGGGGTACCCCTTTGGTGTTCCCCCGACAAGAAGGGAGGTTTGACATTGACATTTTAACGTTGATGGACTTGGAAGAAGACAATGACATTGATGAGGACGAGGGTGTTGAGGTGCAGAATGCCAAAGACTTAAGAATGCTTGAGCGGTTCAAGTTAGGAGCGGACGCGGGTGATGACGACGATGGAGACGAGAACGAGGCATTAGAGTACGATAATATGGATAGTGATGACGACACACGAGTGCCACGAGCCACTACCGTGGAGATAATTTCTAATTCATGTAATACTTACTATATTGTTATTATTATTATTTTGCAATTATATCTCTTTATAAGTACTTACCATTTATTTATGCTAATTGGTTTCATCTTTGTAATTGCAGGCACTCGACAAAATGCTAGGCGGAAGGCGGTCACAGCGGCAGGGGTTCTCCTCCTACCGGAGGGCTACTGAGGACCCTGAGGACCTAGCAGAGGCATCAGCTCCACAGGCGAGGACCGGTCGCCCCCGCGGGCATCCTAGGAGGGAGAGGACTCCTCCTCGAGAGTCGACGCCCGAGGAGACCCCCGACGAGGCAGGACACGGCGACACTACCTCTTCGGACGACGAGGTGGCCCTGCCGGCAGCTGGAGGTTCCACTTCCTCTGGTTCGAGGGCAGTCTACCTACGCGGGCCCTCGCAGCTCCCGTAGCAGCCTCTCCCAGTTGGTCGTCGTCCGGTGATTCGACCCGTTGGCCACACGTAAGTAACCATTGATGTTATCACTACTTGTTCATATGACATGTTGAAAATCGAACTTCAGACTAACAATTGTTCTTAATGACTCGTGCAGTCAATGGAAGGTTGTGAGCGGAGGGGGCAAGGTTCGCCATATCAATGGCACCATGACTCTTCTGATTAGGAGGCACTTCCCTGGCAACGTCACCTACGTCGGGGTTGTCGGCCCGCCCTGGACGTGGGAGCACTTTGGCGTTGTCCTGCTCGGCAACAACGGGACCCTTGCAGGCCGGATTAAGGCCAACTTCTGGGTAAGTCTTCATCACACAACATTTCTCAATACTACGCAATCGTTGGAATAATTAAAGGGTACCCTATGTCTGTATGCAGCTTTACTGGACGTGCGAGCAGGGGAGAGAGACCGAGGCGGACCGAGTGTTGGACAGAGTTGTCAAGTCCCGACTCGCGGACATGTACCACGAGGCGCGGATCCAATGCATCATCTACGCCTACGCCAACTTGTGGGGTGAGAAGGTGACAAAGGCGCAAGCCAGGGAGAAGATGCGTGAGAGGGCGACCGACCTCACCAGGGAGCAGTACGAGCAGGTAAGTAGGCGTGAAGAATATTTAGGCTTCAATTGATCTTCTGACATATTACATAATTGACTTGATGTCATGCAATCCTGTCCTGTTTGGTGCCAAAAGTTCACGGATTGTTGGAAGGCCATCGTGGACAGGTGGCTTTCGGACGAGTGGGCTGAGAGGCACAGTGTGCGCCGGGACTGCCGCCTGCAGATGACTAGGGTGCCACACCACCAAGGCAACCTTAGCCTCGACGCCTATGCTGAGAGATGGGTACGCTCTACTAATTAATTTTTTAATTCTAATGCTCAATACTCATTACTTGCAATCAACTCTGTGTCTTTCTTGTAGTCCCAGTCGCATGGTGGCGCGGAATGTAACTCGTTCGTGGCGTACCACCTTGCCCACAAAGGCAAGGCGACCGCGCCGGAGACCCAGTACAACCCGGAGGACGGGTCCGACTCGTTCACCAACTCGGCAGCCTACACCAAGTTGAACGAGTACACGGTGGCGACTCGCGAGCGCTATGGGGCGGACTACGATCCGTCCTCTCAGCCCCTGGACACGGACCTACTGATGAGGCTGGGAGGAGGAAGACAACACAGTCGCTTGTATATGGCCAGTAGCACAGTCTCCTCGGACTCTGTCCCCAACCTCGCCAAGATTCAGTCTAGGAGCACGAGCTCCTCCATGGCCATACGGCCAAGGCAGCAAACCATGGCGCAGCTTCAGGTTAGTACAGTTCAATTTATCGTCCATTACTCAACTTTTTTTTGCATTATTTAATCCTTGCGGTACAAATATTGCAGGCCCATATGCATGAGGAGATGCAGAGGTTCCAGGCCCAGCTGCAGGCTCAGGACGAGGCTCGGCAGGAGGCCCATCGCCGCGAGATGGAGGCCGCCCAAATGCGGGAGGCACAGAGGTCGACGGAGATAGCTCGCTTTTTTGGGAGTCTCAACATCCCAGGTGTGGTCGTGCCTCCCTCGCTGCTCAATCCGTATCTGTTGCCGCCGCTGCCGCAGCCGTCTCATAGTCCTATTGGGACTCCGGTGAGTATATATATATGGTTGTTTATTGCTTTAACTTCTTCGGTCGTACTAACGACATCGCTTCTTCGTGCAGGTGCAGTCGCAGGGTTCGACGTCGACCCCTCTGAGTGGCCCTTCATCACAGTCCGGGTGTCCGGCTCCAGGAGGCCCTTCTCGTCTGCCGTACTATGTGTGGCCTGGCGTTCCTCCTCAGCCCGGATACTCCGGGTGGTCTCTTGGAGCCGTTGTGCCGCCGCCCCAGTGGCAAGGTCCTCCACCGACCGGCTCTTCGCAAGGGTGGGGGCAAGGTGGGAGCTTTTCAAGCACTGGGGGCGAAGGTGAGCAGTGATCGGCTTATGTGTTGGACTTATGGATTATGGTCTACTTGTATGTATTGGACATGTGTTGGTTGAACTTGAATTTGTGATGGATGAATGGACGGAATTGTGTGACATGTATGGATTATGCGATGGATTTATGTTTTGTGATGGATGGACATGAACGTGATAAATATTATGATTTGTGTGATGAAATATGGATATGAATGTGATATATATTGTATTGTGTGTGATGGAATATGGATGTGAAATATATATTGTTTTGTGTGACAAAAATAAAAAAAACAAAAAAAAGAAAAAATTTCTCAGCTTTGCCGAGTGCCACACTCGGCAAAGATGCCATGGCACTCGACAAAGCTGGGCAAAATTAACCCAGTTCTGCCTCTTTGCCGAGTGCTGGCCGACGTGACACTCGGCAACGATTTTTTTAAAAAAAATAAACAAGTTTTCTTTGCCGAGTGCCGCCGACGTGGCACTCGGCAAAGAGGGCCTCTTTGCCGAGTGCCACGTGGATGACACTCGGCAACGAATTTTTTTTAAAAAAGAAAAAAAATCCTTTGCCGAGTGCCTGCCACGTCAGCACTCGACAAAGAAGCCGTCAAGTTGACGGTCGCTGTTTTCTTTGCCGAGTGCTGACTTGACACTCGGCAAAGGCTTTGTCGAGTGCCCGATTTTTGGCACTCGGCAAAGAAACCTTTGCCGACCATTTCTTTGCCGACTAATCTTTGTCGAGTGCCGCACTTGGCAAAGCCTTTGCCGAGTACCGCCGGCACTCGGCAAAGTCGTTGTACCCTATAGTGGATAGACAAGCTCTCGGACTCTCGTAGCCACGCACCCTAAAGAATGGCAGGAGCTAGGTTGAAGATGACCTACCAGCCACACGGTTAAAGTGGATTTGCTTGGACACCTACAGGGGCGGACTCATAGCGTATGTCAGGTGGGTCGTGGCATACCCTGCGGGGCCAACCTTGTACTTACTTAACACTAGAATAAACTTCCTTAGATAAATAAATTTGCAAGTCATATTATCACTTGGTTTCTTGGCCTAGTTGGAAATCTATTACCTTTCATCCACAAGGACTCCGGTTTTTAATACCTCGAGGCGGCACTTTTTGTTTTGATTTTCCATTTTGTATCCCATTTTAATAATAATAATAATAATAACTTATATAGAGAATACAATATATTTCTTTCTTTATTATAGTTTATCTATTTATATCTATAATATTTCTATTTTCTTTTGTCCCCTCTAAATGAACTATAAATTTTATACTTTACCCTTTAGTTTTTCTACTTTTTATCCTCTCTTGGTGTGTCTCATGGGACCTCACACGAGTCTATGTTTTTTTTTAAAAAAAATTCAACCTTTTCCACTCAAGTTGTTACAAGTATAAATAATATATTTAATCCTTAATTTTGTTGTTTTTCATCGCATCTTGTTATGTCATGTGAGATACGCTATGAAATGGAAAGAAAACCTTATAATGTCATGTCTCCTTTACAAAGTGGTCACTTTGACATCAGTTGTGTATCATGGATATTAGCCAGATCAGTGACTAAAGATTAGCTTGCATAGTTCGCCCAACATTAATATTAGGATTAAGTCCAGTTTTGGCCCCTCAACTCTTGTGTGTGTCTAATTTTAACCCTCAACTCCAAAACCGTCTAATTTTAGTACCCAAACTATTAAAACCATTCAAGTTTGACCCCTAACACAGTTTTGAGTGGTTTTCATATTGGTTTGGGGGTCAAAATTGAACGATTTTGATAGTTGAGGTGTCAAACTTATATAAAAACAAGAGTTGTTACATAAAAATAAACATAATCAAGTATTTAGTTTTTTAGATATTTATGAAAAAAATATATATTTAAATTTACTCATTGATAAATATTTAGATGATAGATTTATTTTGATTTGACTAATTTCTCCATCTGAGTTCATTTGAATAAATTGGAAAAAAAATACGAGAACTTCAATTTATTCGAATGAACTCAGATTTTGTTTGAAAAGAAATATGAGAACTTCAAACAGAACTTCAATTTATTCGAATGAACTTAGATTTTGTTTGAAAAAAAATACGAGAACTTCAAACAAACGAATTGTTCAAACGAGTTTGTTTGAAGTTCTCGTATTTTTTTCAATTTATTCAAATGAACGCAGATGGAGAAATTAGTCAAATCAAAGTAAATCTATCATCTAAATATTTATCAATGAGTAAATTTAAATATATATTTATTCATAAATATCTAAAAAAACTAAATTACTTGATTAATTTCATTTTTATCTCACAACTCTGGTTTTTGTCTAAGTTTGACACCTCAACTATCAAAACCGTTCAATTTTGACCCCCAAAGCAATCTGAAAACCACTCAAAACTGTGTTATGTGTCAAACTTGAATGGTTTTGATAGTTGGGTACCAAAATTAGACGGTTTTGTAGTTGAGGGTTAAAATTAGACACAGACAAGAGTTGAGGGGCCAGAATTAGACTTAATCCTTAATATTAACATACCATATGAGTTATTTTATGAATTGTGATCGATATTCCTATAACCGGTGGCATTCAAAAGCAATGTCGATATTCCTTTAACCGGTGGCATTCAAAAAGCAATGTCAGACAAGTAGTATTATAACTATATTTTTTGGCTATATTTTAAATTATTTGTATTTTATTTGAAATTTTACAATGTAATTTGTTGTAGTTATAGGTTAATATGTCTATTATTCATGTGGTTTTACCAAATTATATAAGAAGTTTTTATGTGGCATACCCTATGCTAAAATTCTAGATCCATCCCTGGACACCTATGAGAAATAAAAAAACCTAATGTATAGCAGTTTCCGTTGAAAATAATATTCCCAAAACAATCAAGCGACCTGAGTTGTCAACTCAAAACTGTTGGAATTGTGAATTCCATTACTCGACCATGTCAGCTAAATCGTCGCTTGACACCAAATCCAGAATACAATCAGGCACTCCGACCATGACAAACAGAACAAGAACATTATTTCTACTTTCCAAAGAAGCTAATTCATGTGCGGAAGGTTCCCAACGTTAACCTATAAAATACCATGTGCATGAAGATGTGATCATGTGAAGAGTAGAGGAGCGTGAGATATCTACTGAAAGTTGTTACAATTACGTGTGGACAACTTTTTTAAACTCACTACTGCACAAAACTTAACCGCAGTGGGTCTTTTGGCTTTACCGCAACGGGCAACAACGTCCGCTGCGGTTCTAAGGCCACGGTTAATCGTGGCCATTACCGCAGCAGGCGCTCTTGCCTGCTGCGGTAAAAGACTTAACCACAGCGGGCAACATAAAGAGCCCGCTGCGGTTAATAGAATTTACCGCAGCGGGCAACCTAAAGCGCCCGCTGCGGTAAATTATTTATCGCAGCGGTCGATTTAGGTTGCCCGCTGCGGTAGTTTCGTTTAACCGTAGCGGGCTACTTATGTTGCCCGCGACGGTTATTAATTTTGGATTAAAAAAATAAATAATGCAGCCAGCAGAGACAGCAGGATATGAATTCAAATCAATCGCAGTTTTCAAATAATTCCAGAATTCCAGATTTGTAACAGAGATATATATATACACATATAAACCATTTGGACATAACATACAAAGTCACTTAGTTGTTTGTTTTCATCATATACACATTGACTTAGTTGATTTCAAATTCAAATTACAATTCATAGTTCAACTTGATGAGCATAATCTGTCGGACGAAGCATTGTGTTCCATTTATGGAGCTTCTCGTATTGGGGTAGCAACGCCAGCTCGGATTCGTTGTCGAAGAACGTTTCTCCTTCGAGAATGCATTTCTCCATTACAAACTTGCATATGTCAGCCTTGACTTGTTTAAAGCACATCCTGAGGCTCTGCTACTCTCCCCAGTACTTGACACCTTCCTTGACCTTCTTCCAGCTATTGGTGTACTACTTGCTTTCTCTTAGAAACTCGCATGTGTACAAGCCACATGTCTTCGATCCTAGTGGCTGTTTGGCGCACTGCACGATTGATACACAAGCATTAGAACCTATATATATATATGTATGAAACATGAATTGAACCTTAGAAATACGTACCGAGAAATCTCGTCGGATTTTGAGGTGGTACCTATGCTTGTCCTTGAACTTTTGAGTTCTTCGGTCCCAGAATCCGGGCACCTTTTGGTATTCCTTATAACCGTTGTACGAAATATAATAGTTTTAGCCACCATTTAAAAACGTATGGTAACCGTAACTGATACTGATGAAAAAGTTGGATGGCTTACTTTTTCAGACAATCTTCAAATGTCTTGTACCCTTGCTTGTTTGGTACGCTCAAAGAGTCAAACACACAGGCCTGCCATCTTGAGGGTATATGATAAAAGCGACCCAGTGGCCACCCACGAGGCCCTGGCTGCACCATTGCAACAAAATAGAGTTTACGAGGACGAGAAGACATGATATGCTAGCGACTTAGGTGTACGTACATGTATTTGACTTACCCAAAGTGATAGGCAACCATTATACACTCCGGCCCATCCGGCTTGATCTTCTTCATGCATTCTAGTATGTAATTTTTCAACTTAATCTTCTCGGCTTTCATATTTTCTTCATATTTCTTCTCTCGCTGTCGAACTGGCATCTCCAGATCAGTGATCTCGAAACCCTTGATGACTCTTTCAGCAATATGTGCAGGAGAGAGGTAGAGTACAGGACGTGTCTTTTTATTACTTACAGTGACTGTCATGCTGCATGGACAAGTCATCGTGACATAATAAGTATAGAACTATGAAAAATACGAATGTAGTGATCTATGGAAGTTGCATTCAGAGCTTACAGTGTGAATAGGGTGATTTGAACGATGTCCAGGTCTTCTTCCCGCATCAGGTTGTACATGTCGCTAAAGTCGACGGGTAGGTGCATTTCGTTACCAGCGGGCAAGTGAAAGTACTCCGTGGGAATCTTGACGTTAAAACTTGACATCCCGGCTTTTGCAGCTTCCATGTACCATAGATGGAACCTCCTTGTATCCCACTTTTCCTCGTCGATGAGCTGGGCCTTGGGAATCATGAACTTCCCGCACACATAGTGGTCAGGGCAGTCTTCGGCCTCATCAAATAGTTGACGGGTAGTTTCAGGCCTGACAAACGATGGATAGGAATGTTAGTAGCATATATACTATGGACGTGGTATTATGCTCAATGTTACCAAACCTTTCGAATGTGAGCGTGTACGGGAGCTTGTCGGTGGACGTTCTTGGATTTTTGGTGGGCGGAGGAGGACATTGGCTTGTGGTTGACGAGGGAGGTGTCTTCGTCCCTGTTGCCTCCCCCGTCGTGCCTCCCTGTTGCTCATTCGTGCTTGGCTGGCTTGTCGTTGTCGTGTTGTCGCCCTTACCGGCCTCTGAGCTTCTTGCCTCATTGACTGGGCCGATCGGTGGACTATTTGGAGGCGGGGGAGACATAGTTCCCATGCTAGTGCCCTTTTCCTTTTCCCCGCCATCACCTTATACCTTTTCCTTGTCCCCGCCTTCGCTACCGCCTTCTCCTTTGTCCTTTCCCTTGTCCTTGTCCCCGCCTTTTTCTTCGTCATCATCACTGTCGTGATCTGGATCTTCCGGAGGACAAGATCCGGCGGCTGATGGTTGTGATGCTGGTGTCGGCGTTGGAGTTGGCGTCCGAGCAATGATCTCGATGTCCTCGCGGTTCCATAGAACTTCCAATCCAAGTGCCTGCCCTAGGTGCCTGGCCGGTTGTAGGTTGGGATGGTCCAATTCAAAATGTTCCTGGCCGAGAACATGCCATAACGGGCTCACGACCACATAGTCTTCAGGGATGTGTTCTTTGTTGAAGTCGTGGATATCGTGGGGTGCAAGTATGCATCCCTCGGCCACGCACACCTTCTTGGACCTTCCGAACGGGATGAGGAGTTGGACGTGCTGGTTTTCCTGGAAGTCCTCGTTCGAGACCCTTGGGCGATCCTCGTTCATCGGCAGTAAGGCTTTCTTTTCCTTTGCTTGAGGATTGGGCAGACCATGGTGATCAAACATTTTCGACCTCATCGCGACCATCTCCGGGTCGTTGCTCGTGAAGGCTTCCTTTACTGAGCTTTTGATCATTTCAGCCACGTCTTCATTGAAGCCCTTCTTATATAGCTCATCTTTATACCTCTGCCTGGACTTGTATGTGGCCGCGTCGGATTGCCACGACTCAACCGACTTCCAGCTCATCTTCGACCCGACACCACGAACGCGGCCGCGGTGCTCGGTGGTTCCCAGGACCTCGGTGAGCAAGTCGTGGCCCCGGCGGACCACGATGTTGTCCTTAAGCTTTGCTTTCTCCATCAAAGTCTTCTCGACGTCCTCGAGGTGGGGCTCGTTAAACTTGGTCGCCCCAGGCTTCAGCCTCTTTGGAATGCGGGCCCTCATGTAGTCCTTTGCCCTTGGGTCGATGCCCTCATACGGATCTGGAACCCCGACAGCCTGTCTTGCTTGTTCTTCTTGCTGCCACTTGGTCCTATGACCGGCAAAGCCAGTCATGCCCAAGTGGTGAGGATTCTTGTTCCTCTTCGCGAGCTCACTGAACTTAGCGCTCTTTTCCTTTGCTTCTTGCGTCTTCCTCATTTCGCAGAAAGCGTCCCACATGTGTGCCTTGACCATAGTGTACTTCAGCAGTGGCGACTTCCCCTTCTTCAGGTAATTTCTGGTCAGCATGGACCTGAAGTTGCGAAGCGCAGTCGACGCCACGTGCAAAGCCCACTCCCGGCACTTCTCCATGTCAGCTGAGGGCAGATATCTAACTCTCCTTGTCACCTCACCCCATACATTGTTTTTTATGTCAACCGGTACGACATGCCAGTTGGGCCAAGTGATCTCCACCTTCTCCTTGGCTACACATGTCACTTGATTGCTGAACTTGCCAATGACTGTATCTGAAGCTATTGAGTTTCCCTCTGGCCCCACCTCATCGATGACATGCACCTCGTTTGCTTTGTCCAACTTGTGCCTCCCGTGTTGTCCCCTCACCCTCTTCTGGCTCTTAGATTTGGACGAAGAGGTTGCCGTAGAGGGAGCGGGGGCTTCTTCCTCCCTGACCGCATATTCGTCCTTAAACTCGAGCTGACGAGGCACAATCGGCAGCTGTTGACAAGAGTCTCTTGCCTTTAGTTTTTCGCACGCATCATTGTACATGTTAGAAAGCCAGCGTATGGAGAAACCCTCGAAGTCGTAACTATCTGCTTCATTCGCCCCCAGTTTGTACGTCGGATCGTTGTCCACATCTGTACGCTGCTTCTTCGGTGGTGGAGTCACGGACGCACTGCTCATCAAGCTAGTTGACGAGGAGCTAGGGGTAGGGTCCCTCTACTCATTTGTTTTGTCTTCCACCATTTTAGTTCTACGTATCAGTTCAAAGCTGCGGTTAATAATTAACCGAAGCGGGCCCTTACGATGCCCGCTGCGGTTAATAGGCATTACCGCAGCGGGCCCTTACGATGCCCGCTGTGGTTATTCACCACAGTACATTAACTTCAAAATAATACTAACTTAATAATAAGTTATTAACTTCATAATAATACTAACTTAATAATAACTTATTAGTACTAACTTAATAATACTAACTTATTATTAATAATAATAACTTTTATTAATAACTTTTCATAAGTTCACTTTTTCATATTATTACAAAATGATATTAACTTCCACTACTTTATTACATAGACGTGTGGCATATATATACATCTCATTTTGGTGTTGGCGCTTTCACGGACCGCTTCTCACCATCGGGACGGGCCCAGGGCTTCATACCGCTCTTGTTGCAACGGTCCTCGATGGCCTTGATCTTCTTTGCAAAATCGGTAAAAAGTTGGAGCTCTGCATAGTTGTTGTATTGTTCTGGGCTTTGGACCCCATCAGCTCCAACAATCCGCTGCTTTCCTGACACGATCACATGCCTCTTTGGGTCCTCCAGATAGATATAGTAGGCCACTTGCGCGACATTGGTTGCAAGTACCCATTGGTCATCTTTGTACCCGATACTTTTGAGGTTCACGGTGGTTAGCCCGAAACTGTCGACCGCAACCGCTTTGGGGTTTACCCAGTGGCACCGGAAGACGGTTACGCATACGTCCTTGCCATAGTCAAGTTCCCATATTTCTTCGATCTGGCCATAGTATTGCGTCCTCGTGTTTGTGGCCTCGTCGATGCCCTCATATCGAACACCGCAGTTTTGTGACGCGCTCTTCTTGTCCTTCTCTTTTGTGTGGAACCTGTACCCCTTCACATCGTACCCTTGCCACGTCGTGATTTGGCTTGACGGGCCTTGCAGAAGCTTCTACACGGTCTCCGTATCTTCATCATCAGGGCATCTTTCTAGGGGTACGTGTTGCTCTTTGAGCCAATCTATGAAACTGTTCCTGTGCTCATTCTGGACCCATGCCTCTGTGTGTTGACCGTCATTAGCGGCGCAGATCTCTTCTATATGCCTCTCGACATATTTCTCCATGCTCACCAACTGATGAAGGATGTTGTAATGAGCTTGTTCAATCTCCTTGTATGGTATATCCGTGCGAACTTTTCGGCCCGTGCACCCCATGCCCGCGATTCTGCCCTCATGCTAATGGACAGTCAACCCAATCGCCCTCCCATCTTTTATGTACCTCATACACCAGTTCACTGCCTCTTCGGTTGTGTACGCCTCGATCATTGAGCCCTCCGGGTGAGCACGGTTATGAACATATCTGTTGAGGGTGGACATGAACCGCTCGTACGTCCACATCTCGTGCAGGTACACGGGGCCTAGTTTCTCGATCTGATCCACCATGTGCATCATCAGGTGTACCATAATATCAAAATATGATGGGGGAAAGCACATCTCAAGCTGGCAAAGGGTCTCTGCGATGAATTCCTTCAGGGCAGGGAGGTCAGCCTTACCGATGACCTTCTGTGTGATGCGGTTGAAGAAGTATGATATCCGAATGACCACCATCTTCACGTACTCTGGACCGATAACCCTTATCACAACTGGAAGGAACACCGTCAGCATGATGTGGCAGTAATGTGCGTTGTAGCCGGTCAATGTGAGGTCTTTCAAGGAGACGAGGCTCTTGATGTTGGAAGAGAAACCGGTCGGCACCTTGATACCCCTAAGAAGCTTGAGCATAGCAGTCTTCTCGCCATGCCTTAGGTTGTAGGCTGCACCTGGAAGATCGACTTTACCATTATGAGGTGACCCAGGGTGAAGCTCCTGCCTGATGCCCTGGTTGAGAAGATCCGTCCGTGACTTCAGACCATCCTTCGACTTTCCCGGGATGTCCAGCAGGACACCGATCGTGCTATCAAAGACGTTCTTCTCGAGATGCATACAATTGATGGCATGAGGTGTTTTCAGTGTCTTCCAATATGACAGGTACTCAAAGAAAATCGACCTCTTCTTGAAAGGAATAGAGGGGACCTGCGACGCTTCCTCCGTCGTGTCTCGCTTTCGCTTCCTCGTTTGTTTTTCCCCTCCTCTGGTGGCTTCTTCTTCTTCCCAAACTCGATCTGATCAATATCCTTCACCATCTCATACACCTTTGGCCCCCAACTAGTCTGCGCCGGTGGTTCACCCTGTGGCTCACCCTGATCATCGAACAATTGATTCATGACACTTCTTCTATATCTGTGCCTTTTTGGAAGGAACCGCCTGTGCCTCATGTAGACCATCTTGTTTGATCCCTTGAGGTAAGTGTAGCATGTCTCGTCGATGCACATTACGCAGCCGGTCTTCCCTTTGATCTGCCCCGATAGTGAGAAGAGGCCGGGGTAGTCGGTGATGGTGACAAAGATGATGACTTTTAGGGTGAACTTCTCCTTGAGGGACGCATCCACCATCTCGACCCCAACATCAAATAGCTCCTTCATTTCCTCCATTACCGGCTCGAGGAAAACATCGATATCGTTGTCAGGCTGCTTCGGTCCCGAGATAAGCATGGTCAACAGAAGATACCTGCGCCTCTGACACAGATGGGGAGGTAGGTTGTAGATGGTCAGTACGACCGGCCAGGTGTTGTGGGAGCTGCTCAGCTCGCCGAACGGATTCATCCCATCGGTGCTCAGCGCGAACCAAACGTTCCTAGGATCTTTGCCAAATTGCGGGTAGGCCTTGTCGAAATCTTTCCACTGCTGGGCATCAGAGGGGTGCCGTAGCATGCCATCATCCTTCAAGCGGTCAGCTGATGCATGCCAGGACATGAGCTTCGTGTCCTCTGGGTTCCCAAATAGCGCACGCAGGCGATCGATCACTGGCATGTACCACACCGACACTGCCGGACTTCTCCTCAACATGTAACCCTCTTCTTCCTCGTACTGCTGATGAGCCAAGATGCGATTGGCTGCAACACTGCTCTTCTTGACACCCTTCTTCTTCTTCCTCTGACCACCTCGCAAGGCCTCATCGTCGTCTACATCCACGCGACAGCCAACATTTCTCTTGTCGCGACTGGCGCCACAGTGCGGACAGCTCGTCAAATTCTCATACTTTGTGCCCCGATAGAGGATGCAGTGGTTAGGGCAGGCATCAAACTTTCTAAGCTTCATCGCCACTGGTCGGATAAGCTTCTTCGCCTGATACGTATTTGCTGGAATCTTGTTACTCGTCGGGAATGTTTTAGCAAGGTAACCTAACAGCTCATCAAAGCTACTGTCTGACCACCCATGCCGAGCCTTCATCATCAACATGTGGAGGTTGAAACGGAGCACCGTGCAAACCTTCGGACATTCCCCGCCGTCCTTATATAAAGGATCAAGTGACGCCTGCTTCATCTGTCTGAAATTTTCCAGCCACTTCGGGGAGCCATACACGACGTCGTCTTCGTCGATGTGGTTGAGTAAATCCTGAAACAGCTGCACATCCGCAGGGTCCTGCACCGTAGCGTCCTCAACATCTCGACCACCATCATCTGTCATATCCTGGAGTACATCCTCCACAACGATGTGGTCATGAGCACTACTGTCACTGAGGGCAGACGCTACTGTTGCTGGTGAGACGTGCGCTCCAGGATCTTGGTTCACCGTCGTCGTCGACGCTGAGCTTACTCCAGATGCCGCCCTGACACTCGGATCGAATCTCTCGCCGTGATGAGTCCACATCATGTAATCCTCCATGAAACCAAAACGAATCAAATGAGATTGCACTGTGGCTTCGTCTTTGAAGGCGGTCAGATTCTTGCAACGATGACATGGACATATGATTGTCATCTGGTTCGATCTCTCACGGTCAGCTTTCGCAGCGGCAATAAACTTTCTCACTTCAACGAGATACCGCATATCAAGTACTCTATTGATCTTATACATCCATTCAGACCGATCCATCGTAGTACCTGTGATCCTTAATTAATTACACACATCATGAATCAAAAAAAAGATGAATTAGAAAAAAAATAATATGTTATTATATTTATGTCAAATTTAGGGACAGAAATAACGACGACAAATAAAATTAATGCATCCATGATGAACTTAGAGAAACAAATACCAGTTTTCTCTCTCCTACATGCTGAAACTAGATCTAAAAGGGGGCTAAAAAGAGAGAAAAAGAGAGGGGAAAGAGGCTGGAGATCATCTAGGTACCTCTTGTGGAGTACTTCTCCTCCAAATCAAACAAATAAACCTCAAAAACAAGTTATTTAAGACAAAAATTCACCAAAACTTCTTCCCCCATTTTGGTCTAGAGGAAGAAGATGATCAGATTCTTTTCTGCTGCTGGCGGCGGCTTAAATAGCCACGAATAACCGAAGCGGTCAACGTAACGGGCCCGCTGCGGTTAATCATCTTTAACCGCAACGGGCTTCTTTACCTGCCCGCTGCGGTTAATCATTAACCGAAGCGGGCAGGTAAGGAAGCCCGCTGCGGTTAAAGATGATTAACCGCAACGGGCTACTTACGTTGCTCGCTGTGGTTAATTATTAACCGCAGCGGGCGCTTCGGCGGCCGGCCGCTGTAGGCTGGCCACCGAATAACCGTGACGGGCAAAAAGAGTGCCCACCACAGAGGTCTTTTAGGCAACGCTGCGCAAGTTCTTTTTTTTAGTAGCGACTGCGCAGAGAGCATGAAGTATGAGAAGTGATACATGAAGCATTGATAGCTTGGAGCGAGGGTTCAGTAGTTTCAGTAACTAGTTTATAGTTGAGGGCACAAAATATGTTAATATGGTAGCAAGACAAAAACATGAAACCTACAAACCTGAACTACGACTCATTTTATGTTAACGTATGCAGTTTTTCAAATATGTATTGATTGGGTTCATATGCTTAGACAGTGACACCATCGAGTAGTTTTAAAAGCAACTCGTTATGAGGAGTGATATAATTTGCAAAGCAAGTTTTTTTTATCGTCTTGCCCTCTCTTCTTGGGCTTTTTGGCTTCTGGCCCAATTATCCCAGATGCATTTGTGTATATGGGCGGTGAGGGTATCCCTAGCTCATATATTTGACACATTACGTATCTAGCTAGATACAACGTATATTTGAATGTATAATAAAAATAACGCATCTAGAAAATCTAAACATCTTATAAATTAGAATGGATAGAGAGAGTGTAAATTTTATTGGTCTAGCAATACTTATTTTTTGTTTTATGTTTCCATAACATTATTTTTGAATCATTTTATTTTTATTAGCAAAAATATAGACCTAATATTTAGTTGATATTTGTGTTGGTCAATTTTTTTTGTAGGTTTTCACATCTTTGTTGATGTTTCGTTGAAGTTACTTCCATGCATGAAATTTATGATGATGTTTTCTTTAAAGAACAAACATAAAAGGTAAAAGTAAATGAATAATTTTCATGCAAACTACTCAAACCTCTCTCGAGATGGCTAAGGTGTCAATGTGGGCAATAATTTAACACGTTCTTTTTCTTATAGAAATTTAAAATAGTCACAATGCTTATGTCCACCAAAGTATCCTAATCTAGCCGCTTACCGAATCACAACCTAGCTACTCTTGGATCATCGTTCATCGTCATCCACCAAACCGCTCTTACCTAGACATCACCAATTCACACCTACCTAGTCGTCCTTGATTCACACTTACCTATTCGTCCTTGAACTGTACTAATCAACCATCCACTGTCACCACTAAACCGCTCTTACCCCACCATCTCCGAAACCATACCTACCCCAGCCGCCCACCGTATCAAACCCTATGCCGCCGCCCACCGTATTAAATCCTATATAGCCATTCGCCCACTGTATTACACAGCGTCTATAAAAGACCTCTACACATTATGTGCTTATAAAAACGGGAGAAATACCTCACTTTCACTCACTTGAGGTCTCTCTTGAAGATAAAAAAAACCTTATTATAGAATGGGAAAACCTCTTAATAATAATAAAATTTACCAACAATGGCCCTCCTTCCTCCGATCCCCAAGTCACCTTCCTCCGCAGCCCAAACCCAAGCCCAAGCCCAGATCGATCGACCCTTCATCCAAATCTAGGTTTTCGGTTCCCCTCCGCAGGATGTCCGATCCCGCCGCCGGAGGCGCCATGGTCCCCGCTGCCGGAGGCGGCGGCGCGTGGGCGAACGGCGGCCCCCGCTTCGGCGACATGGTCTGGGCCAAGGTGAAGTCCCACCCGTGGTGGCCGGGCCACATCTACAGCGTCAGCCTCACCGACGACGAGGAGGTACACCGCGGCTACCGCGACGGGCTCGTCCTCGTCGCCTTCTTCGGCGACTCGAGCTACGGGTGGTTTGAGCCCAGCGATCTCGTCCCCTTCGAGGACCACTTCACCGAGAAGGCGGCCCAGGGCGGCAGCTCCCGCAGCAGCTTCGCCGGCGCCGTGGCCGAGGCCGTCGACGAGGTAGCCCGCCGCAGCGCGCTGGCGCTGCTCTGCCCGTGCAACAACCCTGACGCCTTCCGCCCCCACCCCATCGACGACAACTTCCTCCTGGTCGATGTCCCGGCATTCGACACCGACGCTGACTACCACCGCGACCAGATCCGGGCCGCGCGGCAGCGATTCGTGCCGCGGAAGGCGCTCGACTACCTGCTGGACGCCGCCGTGGCTCAGCACGACGCTGCGGGAAAAGCCGCGCGCACCGTGCCTGGGATGGAGATGGCCGGGCTGTTCTCGGCGTACCGCCGCGCAGTGTTTTCACCGATAGACAACACCTACGCCCAAGCGTTCGGGGTGGATCCCGAGGTGGCCCTTGCTGCCGAGCAGAAAGCAAAGGCAGAGCGAGCTCAACGAGGTATCAACACTCACATGCCCAATTCTAGCTGTACTATTGACTGCGTTGTTGTTCTTGTTGCTGTGTACTTGAAATTGATGGCTAAACAATGTTACTACTGCTGTTATAGATCAAGCAACAATTATTTTTATGTGAATAGAGGAGTGCATCTGATTCAAATAGTTTCTATTTCTCTTCTGTTGAACTGCTTGCTGCATCCTTTTATCAGGGAGAGTGATTATTGAATTTGGGTGATAGTCATGCAGAAATTTGTTGAAGTCAGATCCATGCATCATGGTGTTATTGGAATCTTTAGATGTTTTACTTTTATAATCCATGCACTTACATGAGTAGGAAGTTTTTTCTCTAGTATATTTAGTTCTTGTGCACTACAACGACAATTATCATATATTTGGAATTTGTGGTTCCTTCCTATTCTAGTTTTTGTTGTTGCACATCAGCTTTCTGTTCATTCCATCCATTGAAATCAGATCATATTAAATTACGGGTTCACATATAATAGCTGCATGTTTGATGAAATTGTTAATTTTGCTTGTCAAGGAGTGGATGCACCTAGATTAGACAAATCAATCCTTATGCATGAGTCAGTACAGAGCAATGAAATTCATGTTTTGTAAAAGAACTGCAATAAACTTTGTGAAACTGATTATGAATGAATGCCCATGTGACTGATGATTAAATATGTTGGTGACACCTTGAGATGCGAGGATTGATAACTTTGGGGTGTTCTGTATTCCTGGACATAACATCTTCTGTTGTGCTTGCATCATTTGCCTGTTCATCATGGGCAGGAGGCATTGAGGTAAGCTGGTTGAGTCCACATGTACATGGTGAAGGAAGGCACTGCGCTCCACATTTGCTCTGTTGTGGTGCTTAGTAGCTATTAAATTCATAAGCATGTATACAATATATGTCGAGTAGATATGTTAACCTGAGCATTCAGATTCACTGATTTGATTAGGACTTTTCCTCTGTGCATCTTATCTAAAATAAATAAAATCCTAACATTTGTAAACGAGTTGTCTCTTCACAAGCATTAAGTGAAAGTCCCCGGGGGAGAGAGTTTTGCCTAAGTAAAGCAAGTCCTACCAGGCTTGCGTCCTAGTACGTTGATATATAAGCCCATTACTATAGATGCCATGACTAATTTGGTGTGCCCATCTCTTACCTCTCCTTGATCTTCCATTATGTTACCACACTCTGCACTGCAGTCTGCACAGGTTTTGTACATGGCGAGTAATTGAACTCTTGCTGGAGCTAGAATACTTCTTGCCTCAGAAATCATGAAGCAATTGCACACCCGTACGGCCGTACCCCACAACTCCACTCTGTCAGGAGTCATGACCCACTGACAAATGGCTAGCTGCTAACAAAGTGGATTACTTGTGCCTTCCAGGGATCTAACACGATGACGCTCGTTGATCACTGGGGTGCGTGCCCTGTTGCTCCGCTGATAAAGCTTTCTGAGCCATATCTTCCCGTTTCAGCGTTGTGTTCCTCACGAGGATGAAAAGCCACGCTGGGGAAAGAGGATTGACGGCAATATTGTAGATTATCGTCCTCTTTGGTGGATGGTTTTCACGGCTGAATGTGGCTGTTTTAGAAGTGCTCTGTGAGAGAAAAATGATAAGCCGCTGAAAAGGGCTGAAGAACGAAAGACCGTAGGTTTAGCCAAACTTGATAGGCTCTTGGCACTGTGTCTTGCACAGTGCTTAGAGTAGATAACAGGCTCCTTTTTCCAAGCCATAGATTAAACACAGGCAAACACTAGATTAGAAGAAAACACTAATCCTGGAGCTTAGCCCCGTAGTGGTTCGGAAACAGGAAGCAGTGCAGTGTATATATGATATTATTATATATATTGCCCTTGGTGGTATGGTCAGCGTACTAGTGGCTTTTGTGTTCCTGGCTCTTGGCCTCTCCTGCTGCTAGCCGGGCCAGCCACCCTGGTGCTAGTCACTGGGCCGTGGAAAGCAGCGTGGCTCAGCCCGTTCTGACCTAGGACCAACCAACCATGCCAAACCTGGCAAATATGCGTATAGATGGCCATGCAGCCTGAGGCACGAAAAAAAAGCACGTCCCGGTCCGGAGGACCTCGGGCCCGGGCTGGCCCGACCCGGTGCCCCAGGCCGTGCCTGAGCCTCCTATCAGGCCTGTGGGCCGGCACGGGGCACGACCCGACTTCAACAGGAGGCACGATGGTGGCCCGACCTGCTAAGCCCCACCCCTACCCCTCCCCAAACCCTAACTCCCTCCCCCAGTCCCTAGACTCGCGCAGCTGCTGCCGCTCGCCCGCTCCCCACCCCTCCCCAGACCCAAACCTCCCCACAGCAGGACAGCAGCGCAGCGGCTTGGCCGTCGGCACGCGCCCGCAGAAGCAGGCGGCAGGCTGCCACGCGTCGCCCCTTCCTCCCGTGGCCGGCAGACCGTCGTGGCCCTGCCCCATCCCCACGCGGCCGCCGGCCAACATCCGCATCCCCTCCCCAGATCCAGCGACGTGGAGCACGAGCGACGGCGACGACAACTTCCTCCGCCCCTCTTGCATCGACGTTTGACGGCCACGGAGATGCAGCAGAGGGCGACGACGCCTCCTTCCTCGAGCTATACAGAGGGTGCCGACCGGTGACACCGCGGCCTGCTCCCTTCCCCCTTCGGTCGGATCGAGCTTGAGGGCGGCCATGGCTCCTCTCCTTCCTCCGGCGCTTCTCCGAGCTTTGCCCCAAGCTCTGCTTGCCGCCGGCCATGGCTGCCCTTCCCTCTCTCTGCAGGCCTCGGGCCGCACGGCCCACTAGAAATGACCGTGCCTAGGGGGCTGGCCCGACACGAAAATAGGCACGTGGGCCCGTGCCTGGGCCGACGGCCAGGCCGCTAAGGCACGGCACGGGAGGCTCGTGGGCCATGTCGGCCCGGCCCGGCGCAGGCTGTGCCTAGCCCGGGCCGGGGCCGGGGCCAGGGCTGGTCGGGTCGGCCCGATGGCCATCTATAAATATGCGCAAACTCTACTACGCGACTAGTTGCACAATTGCAGACGGTGTGTCCTCGCAGCCCATGAGACCATTACCCTGCTGCTGTCATTGGAGATAAGGAGCTCGCCGGCATTAGGGTTTGGGGTTAGGGGGATTTACTCGCCGGTGGCTGTAGAATGGGGTTTTGGGAAGAGAGGGGAAGGGGTTTTTTTTGGGAGGATGGGGAGTGGCGGCTGTGACACGATAGTGGTGGCGGTCGAGACGACGATAGGGCAGAGTGGCGGGAGCGCCGACCGTCGGGGCATAGTGGCGGGGGCATCGACCGTCGAGGCCGTGGGAGGCGACAGAGTAGTCGTGGGGCTGGTAGTAGAGTAGTCGCCGGTTGTCGTGCGATTAGGGGGGGGGGGGGGGGGGGGGGGAAGAAGGGTCACACAATTCCCAATCGTGTGACCCCTGGTCGCGCAATTGCATCATCCAAAGATTAGGAGTTGCTGCAATTTAATTTTCTAACTTTGTTATATAAAAATTTAACAATACACAAAGAAGAGGAGGAAGGAAAAGTCATGGCACCGGGTTCATGTATAGAAGTCGTCTTAGGGAGGGGTGGCTCGGACTGTGTGAGGGTGCCTAATCCATGCGCTAGTTGGTAACGTGTCTCGTGCTGGTGCATGTGCACGTTTCTTCAGTCGTCACTGGAATGAAAGACGAAGCTAGTGCCAAGGCAGTTTCCTTTGCCATGGCCCATGGGTGAAAGCAACGGCGCAGGCAGAGCGATCCACTACCAGCAGCACGCCTCTCGGGAGAGTGGCTGGCGTTACTCTTTGCCTCTGCCCGCGGGCTACCGCTGGCTGCCGCCACGTCTACAGAGAGCAGCGTCGCCAAGCGCATCTGCCGGCCTCTAGCTTCTCCTTCACACAAGAAGGAAATATTAACGTTTCCCAATCCCAAGCTATTACCGGCTAAATTAAAGTTGGCTTTTCAGCCTTTGATGCATGTCGTGCCCGTCACTACGATAACCGGCCGATTCGGTTCTTCTTGTGTGTGGTATAAAAAATAGACGACTTCGAATCACCAGTACGATCTACTACTACTAGCCATGTTGCCGTCTAGCCACTCCGACAGTATGACTGACATGTCTCAAGTCTGAACTATCACACACACTTGACACTAGTCATTGTGTTTACAAGAAAATACTTGTGCATAATTAGTTTCTTTATTTATACAGTCGTGGCATTATTTTATTTCATTATTGTAGATAGAAATTAGTAGAATTTTTTAAAATTCTTTTGTGACGCTTTCACGTTTGTACGGTCTTTCTGCCTTGCGTTGACTGCAATGTTGTGTATTGTGTGTGCCTGCTCTGCTTTCCTGCTGTTGACTGAGACAGTGACTGACTGACATGGCCCACTCGGATGGTGATCCCTTGCAGCGAGGCCGCTCAAAGGGGGCCTCAGGAAGACGGCGGAGCAGGCCACGCCGACGGGCGGCCGCCGGAGGGGCGGCGCCGCCGGGGCCGCCGCGAGGCTCATGGAGAAGATCGTGCCCGGCGCGTCCGCCATGAAGGCCAAGTCGAGCAAGAAGGACCAGTACCTGCTCAAGCGCCGGGACGCGCCCGAGGCCTCCGCCCACCGCCAGCCGCAGCTCCCGGACGCGCCGCCGCCCCTCGCGCCCGAGCCTGCGCCCGCGCCCGCGCTGGACGACGGCCCGCCTGGCTTCCCGGCGATTGGCGACCCGCCCACGCCGCCGCTGCCCGGGAGCTCCATCGCCGATGAGGACTTCATGCTGCAGAGGCGCGCCCCGCTCGTCGAGGTCGCTCCCGCCGCCCAGGCCCAGCCGACCGAGGGGCCCGCCGCCGCGGCAGCCAACGCGGCCAAGAAGGCGACCAAGCCCAAGAAGCCCCGCAAGCGCGATCGGGAGGAGGAAGGTGTCGACGCCGACGCCAGCCCGGACTCCGTGGACGCCGCCGGCGACCCCAAGAAGAGGAAGAAAAATAAGAAGCTTTCCGACCTGGCCGCCGTGGTTCAGGACCCCAACGGGCTTGACCTGACGCAGGTACTATCGGACATCCGGAACCTCCCGCTGGCTCCCTTCCATGGCGCAGTCGACCGCCGCATCTCTGACACCGCTCGCTCCTTCGTCCTCGCGTTCCGCTCAAAATACTACAAGAAGAGCTACGAGAACGACCCACCGGAGGAGTCAAACAAGGGCCTGGACAAGCCCAGTGCCGCCGCCGCCGCGGCTGACGGCCAGTCGCCTAAGAAGAAGAAGCAGCCTGCTGCACCGAGGCCTGGCGCAGGCAGTAATGACCCCACCAAAGCCGGCGTGAAGCGCGGGCCATCGGACCGCCAGGGGGAGCTGGCCGTGAAGAAGAAAGCCAAGCTCGATAAGATCAAGACACTGTCCAGCGAGAAGAAGGCCGCCGGTCTGGAGCAGAAAGACACCACCACCGCTGTGGCGGCGGCGGCGCAGCAGCAGGCACGGGCTGCAGGCGCCACCAAGGACAAGGCCGAGACGGGTGGCGCGGCGCCCAAGAAGAAGGAGCCGCCAGCGCCGGCGCCCAGGGCCCGGACCCCGTCGCCGACGGCGCTGATGATGAAGTTCCCGCTCAGGAGCACGCTGCCGTCGGTGGCCTCCCTCAAGGCCCGGTTCGCGCGGTTCGGCCCGCTGGACGTGGACGGCATCCGCGTGTACTGGAAGTCCCACATGTGCCGCGTCATCTACAGGTTCAAGGCCGACGCGGAGGCCGCGCTCAGGTACGCCAAGGCCAACGCCATGTTCGGGCAGGTGGACACGCAGTACCACCTCCGCGAGGTCGAGTCGGGGGCGGCGCTGCCGCCGTCGGAAGCGCCGCCCCCGCCGCCGCCGCAGCAGCAGCAGCAGCGCTCCGAGCTGCGGCTGATGGAGACCGCCGCGTTCAGGCCGGGAAGCTCCGGCAACGGCGCCCCGCTGGCCATGTCCAGGGCCGGGGCCGTGCCGGCGCGTCCGGCCGTGGGGGGGCAGCCCAAGTCGATCCTGAAGAAGAGCACCGACGACGGGAACTCCGGGGCCGCCACCAGGGAGGTCTCCCGGGTGAAGTTCATGCTGGACGGCGCGGACGGCGGCAAGCTCGAGCCAACCGCGCCGCCGGCGAGCGGCGGCAATGGCGCGGACAACGCCGCACTAATGGTGGCCAAGGCCGCTAAATCCGTGGGCTTCGCTTCTTCCCAGCCTCTGCAGCCACCACCACCGCGCGCGCTGCTGCAGCCGCCCATGCGCCCGGCGCTGATGCAGCAGCAGCAGCAGGCTCCACGCGCCGCCGCCGCCGTCACGCAGCAGCTCCCGCCAGCGCCGCCCCTGCAGCAGCAGCATCTCCTCCCGTACCACCAGGCTCGCGTCGCCGACGGGCCTCCGATGGTCCCTCCTCTCCCAGGTCAGATGCTGGCGTACCCACCGCGCGGCCACGGCGAGGGCCCCTCCGCGCTCCCTGGGCCACCGCCGCCGCTGCCGTACCAGCCTCGCCCCACCGGCTTCCCTGGTGGACAGATGCAGCAGCAGCTGGGGTACCCGCCTCGCTCCGGCGGCAGCCCGCCGCTCCTTGCCGGACAGCAGCAGCAGCAGCAGTTCCCGCCTCGCCCCAGCAACGCCAACGCCGGCGAGGAGGTTCCGGCGTGGAAGAGGGGGGAGAAGGAGTTCAAGGAGGAGGTGTGGAGGCTGATGACGGGGATCGCCAAGATGGTGGAGCCGCTGACCGACAAGAACGGCTTCTTCCCCTACCACCTGTTCCAAGCACAGTGACCGTACTGAGCATGCGTGGCGTCCTACTCCCCCCCCCCCCCCCCCCCCCCCAAGTCCCCTCTGCACCGAGAGCTTGCATGCAGAGCAGTCAGCAGAGGTGGGGTCGCGGCAGCTGCATGGCCGGACAGGTCATGGAGCTGCCGCGTTGTATCCGTCGGGCCCCAGGGCCAGTAGTAATAGGAACCGGAGAGAGACAGAGAGAGTGAAAGGCTGGCAGGTTCCTGCCCTGTCCGTTTGATAGCGATAAATGACTGGTTTCGTACTCTGGTTTATCCGTTTATGCGAGTGTGCATACACACTCCACCGTAGTAGATTTTTTTATACAATGGGATGTTGTAGTGCTTGTTTTTGTTTGTAAAATCATCTTCGTTTTGCAGTTAATAATAACCGTAGGTTTTATTTATTTTGCAATCGCAAATTCTATTCCACGGATCGGTCATGCCGCCTGTGCAACCACGCGACACACCGTTTCTCAAGCTGTCCATCGCCGCACCTTCCCTAAAGTTAGGGGGAGGTGCTTCCTCCTTGACTCTATAACCCTAGCAATAAGTTAACCTAGGCTACACATTGGTGATAATGACTAATGAGGCAGCGAAGCAGGTTTTATTATTTTCGCAATCACAAACTCCAATCTACGATCAGTCAAAAGCTTCTGTAACCGCGCAACAATGCTCTCCAGCCGTCCATCGTCACACCTTCCCTAGAGTGAGGCAGTGTTCCTCTCCAACTCTAGAACCCTGAAAGTAGGCTAATCTAGCTAGCACTCAAAACTCATCTAGAAAATAAATAGGTGAGTATAGTCTTCTCCTTTCACCAACTAAGAAGAGGTAGTGGAGTAGCACTCAAAACTCCTCTCCAACTCTAGAACCCTGTAAGTAGGCTTGTTTGGTGAACACTTATGCATGCCTTGCTAGAGATGTGGCCGTGCCAAAAATGCAATGGTGATTTGTCCACCCAACACTTGCCAAAACTGCGGCGTGAAAAATGAACTAGGCGCACGCGAGAAAGGATTGTGACGTCGCAACTCAATGAACGAACCAAACATGTGACTAACTTGTGGCACGAAACCTATGGCGTGGTGTGATGAGGTCTGGCTGCCAACCAAACAAACCTAGAGTGTTCTTGTGTCTTCCTCCAATCCAAACGTTCTGACATGGTGAACGCCATTAGTTGTAGCACCGATCACTACGGACTTGAGACCTTTTAACATTTCAATCATAATCTTTCTTACTCTGTCATTTTCATTACCCACCACGTACCAGTGACATTGATAACCTAAGTTAGAGGAGCTGATTCTCACCACCAGTCCCTTGCAAATTTGGCACATGGATTTAAGGTTTTTACGAGCGTTCTCTGGCCACATCCCACGTTGAGGTCCTTTTTTGAATTCCACAAAATGCCTTTTTCTTATTTTTGAAAAAGAAAGCTCTTATTGGAGACTATGTGACTATGTTTGCTTGTTCATAACAAGCAATTGCCTTATCTGTGCAAAATCAATCAAATAGTCGACATCTTATTCTTGTAGTAGCGAAAAAATAATGGAACACTACTAGTACCAGTGTTCACATTGACAACTACAATAAACTATAACAAACACATTTAAATACGTAAATACACAAGCAAACATTATCCTACAATAAATCTGCCACTGAAGCTAACTAAAATCGATATACTCCATTTAGGTCCCCTTTTGGAACGTACAATTGAAGAAATACAAAAATAGCAAAAAAAAACATGAATAAAATAGGAATACATAAGCAAAACTGAATTTTGTAGTAATAAGTGTACAGATAAACTGTAGTAAAAACACATGAAACAAAACAATGAGGTTAGACTAGATTTTTTTGCTTGGTTTTTCTCTAAAATCAAACATAAAGGGGCATTTAGATCCCTTCATTTTGGAGGAATTAAAATCCACTCAATAAACTAGGCTATTTGGCGTGCTTGAAATTTGACATTTCACCACTTTCCAAAATTCACATATAAGTCTATCTCAAATTCATAAGGTGAAAGAGAAAAATGGATTCTATAGACCACCATGCTATATTTCTACTTTACAACTTCTAACACTCTCTTCAGCTCACTTCTCTATAGAGAAATGCAACATATAAGTAAATCTCTTGCATAGGCAATAGTAATATACTCATATAATCTATATACAACCATATTAGCTTAGTTAATATATGTCTAAATTATGATTCTTAAAATACCAAGGATGCAAATGGGCCCTAAAAGAATTCTCCTATGTTCTTTTCCCAAATGATTTCTACAAAACAAACGATGCTACAATTATTCAATCTATGGGGATGTGAAAGTTCTAAGGTTTTCCTACGATCCAAAGAGGACTAGGATTTTAAGATGCCTAGAAAGACAAGGACAATAGTAGATATTTGTTGATTTCAACTCTAAATTATTAGGTCAAAAAATTTAAATAGCTAACAGTATTAGTATTATAAGGGCAAAAGAGATGCATAGCACAAAACTCTACAATCTCTTCTTGCCTCTCGTGGTTCTTCGACCATGAAAGAATATTTTTTTACTCTCTTGACCCGTTGCTCTAGACAACATAATGTTGTACAATCCTTTAATTATTTTATTAGCTTATCGTCTTCTCTCTCATATGCATGTACTTGCTCCCATCCATCTTCTCTTGATCTAGAGGATCTATGTATGTGTTGGGTTTAAATTAAGCTTGAAGAGGGTTGTAATCTGTTGGATTTATTTTTAGAGGTGTTTGGTTGAAAGGATGGGTGAGATGGGTTTTGACCCATAGAGGAATATACCTCTTAGATCTGAGAAATTGTTTCAATCCAGATGGACGTCGTCGTTTCTTCATTGGCAAGCGCAGATGCGAAGACTGCTCGGGGGCTTAGTCCATCGTCGTCTTAGATGCAAGACAAGGCAATGCACGTGCTCAAGCGCTCAACCATGGCGCCTCACAGGTGAGAGCTCTAGCACACGACCACAGCGGCACCGGGCAAGCTCTAGCCCCCATCCCTGTCAGAAAGCCAAGAACATCAGCATGCTGACAGGTTGAATCGTCCACGGAAGTGGCTGCTGGAGAGCCCCAATCATCCATGCCAGGAAGCTGTCTGCTCATTTGTCTGCTGGTTGCTGGGAAGTTATTTTCTCGTCGGTACCCTGTGCATCCACATCAGGCTAGCAGATACAAATTACGAAGGTGATTTACTTATCCATGTATGCTCGTTAATATCAATTTTACAGTCTACAGACATGGTTCATGATGCCCACAACAACTATTGCCTCCATGAACAATTGTTTATTTTGCTTTATATTCACCATCGTAGTCCATATTTACAAATGCACATTGTTGATTTCATTAGGCAAGTACCACGCTGCATAAGTTTCTATGATTCTAGCGAATTTAAGTACATATTGATGTTCCTGCTTTCAACCAAAATAGTGTAGACCACTCTAGCTACTTTAAGCAGTAACTGATTTTCCTGTTTATGGTAATTTGATCATTCCTACTAACTTTCACCGTCAATTATACTCAAAAAATTATTGTAAGTTCATATATCTGCAGTTCTCGTAAATATCATCACAACTTCTCGTAAATATTCCTAGTTCAAAATATTTCTCGTAACTATTCTCAGTGCAGAATCTAGTAAAAACTTCTTACTGATTATTCTCGTAAATATTTACTACTGCAGCATATTCATAATATTGTCGTAAATTTGCTTACCACAAAACTTATGGTTGAATCTCTCATAGGAAATGAGGCCTCCTAAACTTGTTCACGGGAGACTGAAATCATTCACCCTGCACACCACACAGGAGGATGTTAACATTGACATAAGTGACGTCACCACCTGAACCAGTTCATCAGCAGACAGCACATTGTCTAGGACCATCGACACGCCCTCGTTCACAGGGTGACGACGATGACTTCATGCAACCGCCCCCTCGGCGTACTACAAAAGTTGTTCTCAATGCGCGCAGAGATGGAAAGCTGCAGAAGAAAAATGCCCCTCGCACGGCTGCAACTAGGAAGGTATACTATTGTGAATAGATTATTAATTTTTGTTTGTTATGTTTACTATATTTTTTCTCAAAGTGCCACTCTACTCATATGGTTGTACCTTTTCCCAAACAGTATTCCATTACATTATTACTAGAATGGTCCATTGTTCATGCTCTTTCTTATTTATTAGCACTTATTTTCAAGAAATTACACAAGTCCTTTCTCTCCATTCTGCAGCCTAAACAACAAAAAGTTACCAAATATCTTCATGCACCAACTGTTCGATGTGCACCTTCAATTTTCAACTCATTTATTGATCTCCTTACCATGAGGCAGCGTACCATAATCAGTAATATGAATTTTGGTGGTCTCCAGATCCGAGCGGACAAGCTAGTTATCCGAGAAATGTTGAAGCATTTGTATGACAGGCTAGACCCTGTAAATATGGTAATGGATCTTGGTAAAGATAGGGTTATACATATCAACCCTTTTGCTGTTAAGCAAGTGTTTGGCATTCCGGACACTGGTGAAGAATTATCTCTAGACACAAACCAGGAAGCATGCAAGGCCCTGACTGATTTCAAGGATTTTATTGGCTTACAAGAAGCTGATGATGTGCACACGAAGTATCTAGAAGAGATCTGGGAGTCTGACATTGAGCTAGATTCTAGGATGCTTGACGACGACATGTGCATTAAAATTTTCTTCATGATCACTTCTAACAAGCTGCTGTTTCCTTCCTCCGATAATAACATCAGGGCCAAAGATGTTTATTTGGCTAGGAATTTGTCTCGACTACCAACTATGAACTGGTGTAAGGCTGTTACTAATGAAATCCGAGATGCTGCATGCACGTGGCGACTTGATAGAGCAACAAAAGTGTCACCTTCAATTACAGGATGCACGATTTTTCTATTGGTCAGTTTTTCATTTATCATACATGCCTTCAAATATTACTTTAGCTGATTAGTTACCCGCATATATTATAGTTAACTTATTCTCCCATATTTCCATTTTTCTTGGTGTAGATAGTGTATTTGGATAACTTACGTTGCACACACCAGATTAATCACAAGGACACTCCCCGTGCCAAGTACTTTACTCAAGATTTGATTAAAAAAATAATTGCTGCTGACAAGACAAAGGACAACCAAGGAAAGGTCACATTTGGGCGATTACCGGTGAGACACAGTAACTATTGCCCCCCATTTTCAAATGCGGTTCTTTGTGCCAATGACTACTTACTGCCAAATAACTTTTTCCATTTTGTGTGTGCAGCTTAGGAACATTAATGATACTCGCTACTATATGCCTGATCATTTTAGTCCAGACATGCCAGCAAACATCCACCCTGTGCCTGCTACACAGTTCCCTAGCCTTCTTTCAGAACTAATTGGAGTAGTAAATGTGACGGTTGCCAGGCCAAAGAGGAAGCTATTATTGCAAGCTTTGGCACAATTTGATATCAATTCAAAAAGGGCAACCAATTACATAAACAGGGGACAACTGATGTTACGGTCTTCACATGACCAAGTCATTGAAAACGTGCGGTCAATTTTGGAGAGCCAAGGATGTGAAAATAACAACATAGATCACCATGCTCAACCTACCTCTCCAAGTGCAGGTCCATAGACCTACCCACTACTAACTCTTTTCGTTCAATAATTTTTTTAATCTGACCCTATTTATTGTTTTATGTATAAAGCTGATGCCAACGATCTTGACATGCATGATATCCATATTGGAGATAGTGCACATTTTCAACATGTACCTGAGCAACCAAATCATTCTGAAGGTAGGGTAAATCAGATATCTGTTGGTATTGGTGGTAAATGCCTGTTGCAGATCCTCATGAAACATGCTACTGCAGTTATGTCTCCACTAATTTACATTTTATTTATTTAAGGTTATGGAACTAACCAACACATACACCACGACACACACGTTCCACTGCAACAAAACAGTCCCACCGACGTTTTGGCACCACAACCCACAGATGCCACACCGAATGTCGAGCCAGACCAGGAATCAGATCATGCACACTCACCGGTTCGATCTCTAGTTACCATATGCTCATTCACATTAAAATTACAGTATATAGATATAATATTTACTATTTCGCTATGCCACTTTCTTCGCCATTCAAGAAACATGTGATTTTTTCATATGCAGGTTCACACGGATGTGACAATTGGTCATGTTATTCCTCCAATTCTGGGTCAGGCGACGGACCAAGGAGGCACTGGACAAGCATCACACATTGTCGGTATGTGTTTTCTTAGTAAATTCGTTTGATCAAATATTATCGTCACACTTTTTAATATCCCTTGCAGGCTCGAATGTCAATGTTCAGGAAGAAACCTCACCCCTAGATTCTCTAGTTGACCTCATTCATGCATCTGTTATACCTACTGCCCACCAACAAACTACTACAACAGACACGATGACATCAGAGCCTACTGTGCTTACACAGACCCAACATCAGCTTCCTAATGAGGTCCCTTCACATGTTCATTCCCCATTTATTGTAATTTTATCAAGCTGCTTACTATAATTTTACTCTTTGGGGTTGAGCACAGGTTCTACGACCTGACAGCACAGTTCATGAAGAGCCCCTCCTACCTTCTGCTGTTTCTCCAAAACCACAACGTCTCACAAGACGCCCATCCAAGTACGTGTCGCCATTTAAAGGCGATCCAATGCGAACACGAGTACCAATGTCGAAGGCAAAAGCTATGAGGAAGAAGTTTCTCCCTAGTCTCAAGAGTTTAAAGTACCTCTTACGACCTCTTCTCAAATTTTGTATCATCTTATAAGTTACTGATGACGACTAACTTTTTCCCATACTAGTGAGGTTTTCATCAGCACAGGGTTCATGCAATTCACTGGCAATGAAATATTAGATTCCTTCCTTGATTATCAGGAGCTTTCCACCAAATTTATGTCTTACTTTGTTCAATGCTTGACCCATGACGAATCAGTCCACATGCCTGATGGTGGTGGCTACAGGGTGTTCCTATCACCCCGCATCGGGGTGAGTCCACACAAAGGACACCTTAACAACTGTGCCAACAAATTTTCAGTGAATTAAAATGTCTCAACTCTCTTTCTAGGAATACGTCAACATGGAGGATGACGAGGAATACTCTCAGTGGGATTTACATAATGCCCTTGAAATTTTAGAGAGTGACATTGCTGATGTTGACACAACTAACGTTAAGCTAGTAAGTATTACTTCTCATTCTCATTCCATGAAATCTGTATTAATTATAGTTTCCTTACTAATATCTTTTTTTGCCATTGACAGTTTTTTTTTGCCGATTATGGAGCAGTACCATTATACTGTTTACTGCATCAACCTTATACATGATCGGATAGATATACTTGACTCTAGTCCTGATGACCATAGGCTTTACCATGAAGTTGTGGGAAACAGAATTATTCCAAGGCTCAATCTTCTTTTCCAGGATGCCACAGTTGTCGGGGGACCACAAAAGGGGTACCCCCAATCAACGCAAAACAAATAAGTTAAACCTAGAACACCAATTAATAAGAGACCTGCATGGCCCACCAAGCCGAAGCCCGAAAACCCATTAAGCGGAAGTAGGCCGCGTCAGCCCTCCAAGCCAGGCCTCGGACGAACGCTCGTTCTCCGTCTCGCCCGAGCCCTCCAAGTCAGGCCTCGGATGAACACTCGTTCTCCGTCTCGCCCGAGCCCTCCGAGCCAGGCCTCGGGCGAACGCTCGTTCTCCGTCTCGCCCGAGCCCTCCGCGTCAGGCCTCGGGCGAGCGCTCCACTACCCCTCAAGCCTCTCTAACATGGTAACCTATCCCTCGAGACACATCGTACCCCACTCGAGCAGCGCCGGACATTGGATACCAGCCTCATACTGCGCATTTAATGCATCCACCTACTCCGGTCACATCCTTTGGTACCCGACGTGTGCCATAGTGGACCGGGGCAGAGTCAAACCTCGTTTTCACCACAAGCATGGGCAAAAAGGCACAAGTACAGCACTGTTACGCCATGCCCCGCACTGTAGCACGCTCGAGCCACAGCTCGAGACCTGGATTCCCGCTGTACGGCCGAGTTCTCCGGAACTTGCCCATACCTGCGGGGCTCGAGCTCCCCGTAGGCGCCACCTCGAGGAAAATGCGGCAATGTATAGATATCAGCTCCTCTTCTACGACATCTTCCACCGAATCAACAAAATTGAGAAGCTTCCTGTCGGACTAGAAGCACTCAAGCCGCGTCGATGAACATCACCTTGGGACTATTCTGCTTTGGAATGCCAGAATATGGATGCCGCCTGACTCAGTTCCTTTGTTTTTACTTAATATTGGTCATCGACGAGGCAGCTTACCAAAATCAAACTTCAGACCTTGTTTGTAATTCACGGCTCATACCGGATTTATAAATATTCATATCTGTTAGAATATCTAGTTATCTATGTGAACACTCTACTGGTCAGGCCCCTTCATATGTGAATGCGCCTCTGACCTGCCCCTTGGGCCCCTATTTATATGTAACTATCTGTTGTAATCTATCATCAAGGAATACAATGCCTCTTTGGCCCTTCCTCTATCATGGTATCAAACTAATCGATCCAACTTCCGCCAATCCCGGCGCCTGCCTCGTGCCGCGCCCTCTCCCCTTCCCCACTCACGCGTGCCTCGCCCCTCGCGCCGCGCCCGCCGTCGGGCGGCTCTCCTTCCGGTGCGCGCCCCGCCGCCGCGCCCGCTGGCGCGCACCCCGCCGCCGCGCCCTCCCTCTCCGGCGCGCGCTCCGCCACCGTCCCCATGGCTTCCAGCACCTCCGCCGCGGCCAAGCTTCGCGATGAAGCTCTCGCCGCCGCCCAGAAGCTGGAGGAGGAGGCCACCTCTCTGCACTCCACCAACACCGAGCGCAGCAAGCAACTTCAAACAGAGGCTGACCTTCTCAAGTCCGCCGCTGCCGCTCAAGACCGCGTTCGCGCCGCCGCTGACGCCCTTGAAAAGGAGCGCGCGCAGGCCGACGCTCTAGAGCAGCAAGCTGCCACCCTCCAGGAACGTCTCCGCCGGGACTCCCTCCGCGATGATGCCTCGCAGGACGACGACAACCACTCCATCTCCTCCGACGCTGCGGCTATTGCGCAACTTCACAGCCAAGCCGCCATCGTCCAGAACATCAAGAACCTGATCCCGATCGTGCTGGACCTCAAGGTCTCCAATTACTCCAAGTGGCGTGGCTACGTTCTCCTTGTTCTCGGCCGCTTCGCCTTACAGGACCATGTCCTCGGCGACGCCCCCCACTTCCACGACCCGGCCTGGTCTCGCATGGATTGCGTGGTCGTCTCATGGCTCTTCAACACCATCTCCACCGACCTCCAGGACGTCATCCACGAGCGCGACGACATCTCCGCTAGAGCAGCCTAGCTCGGTCTGGAACAACAGTTCTTGAACAACCGCGAGTCCCGCGCCATGCTCCTCGATGCCGAGTTCCGCACCCTCTCTCAGGGCGCTCTCTCTGTCGATGACTACTATCGCAAGATGAAGACTATGGCTGACGCCCTCGCCGACCTTGGCGAACCTGTCCCGGATCGCTCCCTCGTGCTGAACCTCCTGCGCGGGCTCAACAAACGGTTCCAGTTCATGTCTCAGCTCATCACGCGACAGAGGCCCTTCCCCTCTTTCGTTGATGTCCGCGCTGATCTGCGCCTGGCTGAGCTCAACATGGTGCCGCCCTCAGCACCTCCCTCCGCCCTCGTTGCCTCGTCATCCAGCAGATCGCCTGCTCCCTCGCCGGCCTCTGCTCCTGCCCTCCCACGACCTCACCAGGCTGCCGGAGGAGGGGCGTCTGGCAATGGCCGCGGACGGCGTCGCCGCGAAGGACGCGGCCAGGGCACCCCACATGGCGGCTCGCCCGGCGGTCCATACTCTGGTCCGTCGATCGGCACGCAGGGCAACGTGCCGGGCGGCGTGCAGGGCGGCGCACAGGGCGGCGCCCAGTGGCCAACCATCCTCAATCCATGGACCGGGTCCATCCACATGTGGCCCGGCTCCACCCCTGGTGCTCCGCGCGGACCTCCACCTCACGTTCCTCTGCCGCAGCAAGCTTTGGTGCTCGGCGTTCCACCCAACTACTACGCCCCCCCTCCGGCTCATGGGGCATACTACTCGGCGCCACCACAGGCTCCTCCTCTGGCATGGTCCCCATGGACTCCTGCGTCCCTTGCCAACGCGTTCAGCACCATCGCTCTCACCCCGCCATCGAGCTCCTCCGAGTGGATCATCGACTCAGGTGCCTCCTCCCACATCACCGCCAACCCCGGTATGGTCACCATGTCACCCTCTTCCTCTTTTCCTTCTTCCATCATTGTGGGCAATGGTGCCACCCTCCCGGTTGTTGGCTCTGGCTACTCTCAACTCCCTGGCCCCCTCCACCTCAACAATGTTCTCATCGCACTTGACATCATCAAAAATCTTTTGTCCGTATGACAATTCACTACTGACAATCTTGTGTCTGTTGAGTTTGACCCTCTTGGTGTTTCTGTGAAGGACCTTCGCACCAAGAACATCATACTTCGGTGTAACAGCAAGGGACCACTCTACACCCTACAGCTCCCGTCGTCATCATCCGGTTCCTGCGCTCTTGTGGCCACGCCCTCTTCGACCACTTGGCACCGTCGTCTTGGGCACCCCAGGAAGGCCATCCTCCAGAACCTTGCCAAGTCGTCCTCCATCATCTGCAGCGCGCACGATGACTCCCTCTGCCACGCCTGTCAACTTGGGCGCCATGTTCGCCTGCCGTTTTCCCATTCCCTGTCCCGAGCAACTCAGAATTTTGACTTAATCCACTGTGATTTGTGGACTTCCCCGATCACTAGTGTATCTGGTTCCAAATACTATCTAGTTATTATTGATGATTGCTCGCATTTCCTTTGGACTTTCCCACTTAAGTTAAAATCTGACAATTTCTCTACTCTCTCCAACTTCTTCGCATATGTGCTCACCCAGTTCAGCTGTACCATTAAATCTGTGCAATGTGACAATGGCCGTGAATTTGACAACGCTGCGTCTCGCGCCTTCTTCCTTGCTAAAGGTGTCTCCCTTCGCATGTCTTGCCCTTACACCTCACAGCAAAACGGCAAGGCTGAGCGCATGCTTCGCACAGCCAACAATCTCACCCGCACCCTACTCTTCCAAGCATCCATGCCCCATCCTTACTGGGCTGATGCTCTGGCCACCGCCACTCACATCATCAATCGCCTTCCCACCAAAACACTGAACATGAGCACTCCTCACTTCGCCCTCTATGGCACTCACCCTTCCTACCATGACCTACGAACCTTCGGCTGCACTTGCTACCCCAATCTCTCTGCCACCGCCCCTCACAAACTTGCCCCCCGCTCCTCTTTGTGTGCCTTCATCGGATATTCACCCGACCACAAGGGGTACAGGTGTCTTGACCTTTCCACAAACCGTGTCATCATCTCTCGCCATGTTGTCTTCGACGAAGCAACGTTTCCCTTCTCCCTCCACCGACCCTCACCACCTGCACAAGAGCTTGATTTTCTAACCGAGGACGACTCTCCGTCAGTCCCTCTCTTTTCTGCAGGTACACTTGGAACCGTTGGCACTCTGCCCACCTCGGCGCGGCCAGTGCCCCTGGCCTCTTCAGCACCGGGTCTGGGCACACCAGCACGTCGTCCACCACCACCGGGCTTCACATTGCCCCTGTCTTCTGGTGACCCGCTGGGCCCTCCTCCAGGCTTCCCCCCTCTCTAGCCCCAGGGGCTCCCTCAGGACCGGGCGCCTTCTGATCAGGCTCCCGTGCGCCCTGCACCTGCACCCACGGCGTCCCCTGCACCCTCGGCGCCCTTCGTGCGGGCGTCCACCGTGCAGGCGCCCACGGTGCCTACGATGCCTCCTGAGCAGGTGGCCCTGGTGTCCCCTGCGGCTGCGCCTCCGGCGGCTCCAGCGACGCCCCCGCCGACCCCTCCTGCACTGGCCTTCCACAAGCCGCCTGTCGTGCACGTCTACTCGCGGCGTGTTCCTGCCACCAGCTCGCCGATGGAGTCCCCTGCTGGGCCTCCTCCTCGACGCCCCAACATGATCCCCTCTCCGCCACGCTACATCAAGAAGGATCCTCCATTTCCCACTGGTGTTGTTCCCATACCGCCGATTGCCAACACTCATGTCATGGCGACCTATGGGAAGTCCGGCTACAAGCAACCTCGCCTTGCTCTTCACACTCAGGCTCTGTCCCCCATACCAAGGACTTGCCGTGATGCTCTTGCAGATCCTCATTGGCGTAAGGCAATGGAAGATGAATATTCTGCTTTTCTGGACAATCACACATGGGACCTAGTTCCTCGACCTCCCAAGGCAAATGTGGTCACTGGGAAATGGATTTTCAAACATAAATTCCACGCTGATGGTTCTCTGGACAGATACAAGGCTCGTTGGGTTCTTCGCGGGTGTACTCAACGTCCCGGGGTTGACTATGATGAGAAGTTCAGTCCCGTCGTCAAGACCGCCACTGTCCGCACAGTTCTCAGCTTGGCTCATTCTCAGGACTGGCCTATTCATCAACTCGACGTGAAGAATGCTTTTCTTCATGGGGTCCTATCTGAAACAGTCTATTGCTCTCAGCCCACTGGATTTGTCGATTCTGCTTTTCCTGACCATGTCTGCAAGCTCAATAAGTCTCTCTACGGTTTGAAGCAAGCACCATGTGCATGGTACAACCGGTTTGCCTCTCACCTCCTATCCCTGGGTTTCACCGAAGCCAAGTCTGACTCCTCGCTGTTCATATATCACCGTGGCACCGAGATAGTCTACTTGCTCCTATATGTGGATGACATTGTGCTTACTGCTTCCTCAACACACCTCCTGCACCGTGTGATTGCTGCTCTGAAGACCGAGTTTGCCATGAAGGATCTTGGTCCCCTGCATCATTTCCTTGGGGTGGCTGTACAACGCCACAAGGACACACTCTTCCTATCATAGCAGCAGTACACCTTGGACATACTCACCCGGCATAACATGAGCAACTGCAAACCCTGCTCCACACCGGTCGACACATGTGCTAAGGTTCCTGCTGATGCCGCCCCCCTGTGGATGATCCCACTGCCTACCGCAGTCTTGTGGGCGCCCTCCAGTACCTGACCTTCACTCGGCCCGACATTGCCTATGCCGTTCAGCAAGTTTGTCTTCACATGCATGATCCCCACGACGAACACCTCACTGCTGCCAAGCGCATCCTCCGCTACCTAAAGGGTACCACCGGTCATGGTCTTGTCATCCCGCGCTCTGCTCCAACTCAGCTCACTGTCTATACCGATGCTGACTGGGCTGGCTGCCCCGACACCCGCCGTTCCACCTCTGGATATGCCGTCTTCCTTGGTGGTAGCCTCATCTCCTGGTCATCGAAGCGGCAACACACTGTTTCTCGGTCAAGCGCCGAAGCCGAGTACCGTGCTGTTGCCAACGGCGTTGCCGAAGCCTCTTGGCTGCGGCAACTTCTTCAGGAGCTCCACCAGCCGCTGCAGACTGCCTGCCTCGTCTACTGCGACAACGTCAGCGCCGTCTACCTCTCCACCAACCCGGTCCAACATCAGCACACCAAGCACGTGGAGATCGACCTTCACTTCGTCCGGGAACGGGTCGCCATTGGGGCTGTTCGGGTCCTTCACGTTCCCACCACGTCGCAGTTCGCCGATGTCTTCACAAAGGGACTTCCTACCTCTGTTTTTCAAGAATTTCGCTCCAGTCCGAACGTTCGTACCGGCAACGTTCCGACTGCGGGGGGTGTTAGAATATCTAGTTATCTATGTGAACACTCTACTGGTCAGGCCCCTTCATATGTGAATGCGCCTCTGACCTGCCCCTTGGGCCCCTATTTATATGTAACTATCTGCTATAATCTATCATCAAGGAATACAGTGCCTCTTTGGCCCTTCCTCTATCAATATCTATCTGTACTTTGAACCTATACTACAGTCACTTTGCGTTCAGTTTAAACTATTTTTATTTGGATACTCAACTTCGTCAAATTTTGTGGTTTACCATTTGTTAACCTGTTCTCGTAAATATTACTGTGTGTTACGACCCGCACTAAACTCTCGTAAATATTATTCTGATTTACCACCGGCACTCCACTCTCAATCTCGTAAATATTATCGTGAGTTACAACTGGGACTGAAATCTTGTAAACATTATTGTGAGTTATGACCATCACTGAAATCTCGTAAATATTATCATAAGTTACGGCCGGAGTAGTTTTCGTTACATAAAACTCTCGTAAATGTCACATTCAAGAATAAAGTCTCCCTCGGTGCAAACTCTAATGAATAATTAATTATGTGCTTTATTCTCTCAAGAATAAAGTATTCAAATATTCCAAGTTGTACTTCATATTCTGCCACATTCAAAATATTTTCAAAGCTTATAAGTTATAACTCAGATACAAATTCACATAGAGAATTAATTAAAGTATGTAATGCACAAAAGCATGCACGTACCCCCAAACTTAACCACACAATACTTTATATTATTACTACTTTTCATAGTACTTAATTATTCATATATCATTGCCAGTAGTAATGACATTGTAAACAAAAATATTCGTGGCGTACATAGTTGCAAACACTGCACACATTCATATTCTTTGCACTAATCCACGTAGCTCATGCAACATCATCAAATTCATCCTCCAATTGCCTTTTTGTGGATGGTCTCCCTCTCTTCCGTCCCATTTTACCACGCAAACTACCACTGCCTCCTCTTTTCTTCGAAGCATTATCTGGGTTTTTATCACATCCCGTAATATAATGGCCAGGCAATCCACAATAGGAACAAATGCGGGTCCCTCCTGATTTATTGGTACAAGTCTCATCTCTTACAAGACTTTTCCCTCCGCGCTTCCTACCCTTTGTCATTGCCTCCCTCGGTGGACACTCTGATATCAGTCCATTGCTTATATCTCGAGTTGACTGGGCATCCAATCCAGTTTCAGTTTCCTCCCCTTCGCCAACTGTAGGAGCTTCACGATCAACTCTTACTCTATTTTCTGCAATTCCTTCATTTCCATTGTCCCCATTCAATGTTGCTCCAGTATCTCTAGCAACGGATTCACCCCACTCAGCTAATGCCATCAATTCTTCACACCCTTTCTGAACTCCTATTTTTGTTTACACTTTCACTCCTTTGTGTAGAAGTCGTTCTTCCACAGTATAATGGTTTCAGATAAGCTGCAACCCATAATTGCCTATTGTGCCAAAGACCCTGAATAGCTTCTTCTTCACGTATACCATATTCATCCACCAAGGCATTCCATGCAGCTTCAAACTCTACAGGTGTAAGTGGGTGATTGATCACAGTGAGCAATTTTATCTTGAGACCCTCATGCAACTTGTATAGTTTCTTCAGCTCGTTTCGATACTTATTCAGCATGTGCCAACGACACAACCTGTGTATACTGTTTTTAAACACCCTACTGATGGCCAAAGCCATGGCACTATCCTGATCTGTACCATAAAACATGGAGTTACAAATCATATCATACATTTACGATAAATATTTAACTTAATTTACGACAAATCAAGATATTTGAATTGAGATATATTTACGAGATTTAGCCCTAACAAATATTTAGAAGAATTAGCACTACAAATTATTTACGAGAAACTACACCCAGAAATATTTACGAGAATTAGCACTATAAATTATTTAGGAGACACTGCACCAGAAATACGCACAAGAATTAGCACTAAGTTATTTACAAGAAACTGCACCCAGAAATATTCATGAGAGTTACCACTACAAATTATTTACGAGACACTACACCCAGAAATATTTACGCGAATTCGCACTACGAAAAAATATTATAAATTGAACTAACAAGCATTTACGAGAATTTTGTATCCTATTTATGAGAACTATTTAAGAAATTTTTGTATGCTAACCTGTCAGTATACATCTTGGATCACGACTCGCAGACATGCATTTTTGGAATGATTTAAACAACCACTCAAACGTGTCAGCTTGCTCATCCTGCAAAAGTGCTTGCCCAAACACGACATTTTGTAGTTGATGGTTTGAACCGACAAACATAGCCACTGGCATGCTATACATATTAGTTTTGTACGTGGTGTCAAACGTGACAGCATCTCCAAAATCTCTATACTCTGCACGCTGGCTTGCATGACTCCAAAACACATTCTTTATAATGTTTTCATTGTCCACCTGCAAATCATAGTAGAAATATTCATTCTGAGCCTTCATCTCCGAAAAGAACTCTAGCAGCTTGGGAATATCGTTTTCTCTCTCCGCCTTGGCAGCTGCAGCCTTCCTGAAATTTCACCATTAAACAAATCCTATTGAAACTGATAAATTACCAATTAAGATGTTGTGAAAGTACTGCATTATATACATTACCTGTTTTTCAAGTCCATCTCAGTGAATGTGAAGTTTTGCCGACCACCATACAGGTCTGACAACACACTAACTGTTGCTGTAAGCGGTACATCACAACTCCACATCTGATCCACAATCCCCATGATTGTTGGTGTTGTATGCTAACACAAGGGGTCTCATCCAAGGCTTGTACGGAGTAATTAAGAGCGCTCAAGAGGATTAGACTAGACAGTTTTATTGCACTAGATTCTTGTATAGGGCAAGAATCAGTGGGTCCTGGAGGGTCAAGTAGGGTTGTGAGAGAGCGACAATCTCTTGTACTCTTTTGGAGTTGTGCTAATAGAATTTGCGGTCGGCTTCGCCAAATTCTAATCTCTTGTCGTGGTTGCTTCATCGTCATCTAGGGTTTTCTACGCGATTCGACTACATCGTTCTTGATACGGTGCTAGCTTGTGTCGTATTCGCAACATCCTTTCAAAGATCCGAGGGCTGCTGCGCATAACTAGGGGTATCAGATTCTAACAGCTGGGTCCTTCTGCTTGTGTGTGTTCATGTATTGGGTCAAGCTTGGGCACGGGCGCAGGGGGTGACTGTGTTCTAAGCGTATCCTCTCAAAAAACCAATAGTCCTTCTTCCGGTTCCATTTAACTTTCACAAATGCCTTGCATTCACACCTCTTTGACATTTTCTCTTTCACTCTATCTTCTCCAGGCTTGTAGAAATCCCAATGCCCTTGTTTATTGCAGCTTAACTCTACGACACTTGGATGGCTCTTGGTTATGCGAACGTCAAATCCTGCTTTGCTCGCATATTGCTTGTAAAACTCTTTAGCTTCTTCACTACTCTTGAAACGCACCTCACCATTTGGCACCATCGCTTCAGGCAACAAGGGATCCTATTTCACAAAGAGCAACTTTACGATAAATATTTACGACAAATAATATTTACGAGACATTGACAAATAATATTTTATGATAATTCATACCCACCTACGTTACGAGAATATACGGTAATACTGTTTACGACCATCTGCACGAGGAAATACTTACATGCATGATTTTGCATTAAGAAATATTTATGAGAATTTTGCATTGAAATATTAACGAGAACCTGCACGAATACTATTTTCAAGAATTTGTACTGAGAAATAGTTACGAAAATTTTATATATTCTATTAATCCAACATTATTTAACTAAATAATACAAAGTAGATGCATAGTAAAATATTTCTCCTTATCATACTACTATAGTACTATTCGAAACTAGTAAAATATACTCACATGCATGTATGTCTTCTCCTTATCAGGAGTCACCATGGTTGCTGGCGATACTGCTTGAAGAGGAGTCACTGCGTCTAATCTTGCCGGGGAGGGTGCATGACATGGCGATGGTGACACGTTGCTCGCTGCTGTCCCATTTCGACGTCACCGGCGGCGCCGACGACGACCCAACCTGCGCCGACTCCGTCGTCTGCTCTTCGTGGACGCCATGGATGCACATGTCGGACGAAACAACTGATAGAATGGATGTATCTAATACAATCTGGATGATCGGATTCACTTATCAAATGGATGTATTCTACAAACAGGCAAGCACTCAACGCCAATAATCAAGTCGACCTTATCTGATCCACTCCTTGTTCTTATCCGCCCATCCTATCCTATCTCTCTCCACCACTCTCTGCGACAGGCTGCGGCTGGGCTTTCTCGCAGGCTGGTCGCCACGCCTTTGAGTCCGAGGGGCGCCGGGATAATCACGTGCAGTTCCGCAGGTCGCGCAGGCTCGAGGCTCGAGGCTCGAGGCTCGGACCGGCTAGCAGGTCTTCGATCCTTTGATTCGTGGACATCTATTACGATTCGATTTGTATGCAGGCCTCGTCCCTGTGGGCGGGCATGGCTGGTGGCTGGTAGCGGCGAGATGAGCGACCGCAAGCTAAGGTGGACTTGAAGCCCTGCAGATGATTGTGGCCTCATCAAGAGTGCGCCGACTCAGAAGAAGTGCGACTCGATCGGCTGAGGAGTCATGATCACGTATGTGGTTTGCCGAATCGCGAGTGGTGGTTTGCATTGTGCTTCAACTCCTAAGGCGGCGATGTGTACGTCGCTGACTCCACCTCCGTCTCGACGGCGGTTCCACGACTCTGCGCCACGACAGCCGGCATCCCCGTGACCTCGCGCTTCGATGGCGATGCTCCTCCCAAGTTGCGATCCCTTCAATCCATATATTTTTTTTGTTTGTTTGATTTTTGTTACTGCCTTACGTAATTTATTTATGTGGTTGCTTTTCTCGAATTTTATTCTATTTCTACTTGGATATTGGACTCTAATCGAACTCGGTTTGACCCGAACTTTGTTTTGATGTCGATCTTGGTGGCCTCAATTTCATATACCTTGCAATCTCACGTTACCGTTACCGATTTGGAAAACTCCTTCACCCGTGTCGGCTTCTGACTCTCTCTCTCTCTCTGATGCCTTGGTAAGTGAAATTACTTGTGTCAGTTTCATTCCAACTCTAGGATGACACACATACGGTATTGTTTCTATGATTTCGTGACCGAAGATGCATCCAATTTGTAATCTATTTGGATTATGTCTGTCAGTCATTGTTACTGCTAATGAGGCCGGACGAAAAAAATGGTACCAAAAAAGAGCAGAAATTTTTATTTCATATTAGAAAAAAATATCTCTTATCATGCCACTGTATTATTCGTCTTAGTTTGATTGACCTACTTTGTAAATATTATCCTTAATATCCCAGCGAATTTTTATTTTTTAGCATCCAACAAAATTTTACATCGATCCATACGTGCTATATTAGTTGTAAAAATAGAAAAATACAAGGACACCACTACAGGTCTAGAGCGTGCTCATACAAATCTGGCTCGCTTGAGCTGTACACCAACTTTAATCTATACAAATCAGTCATAAAATACTATTTTTCTCTCACAACGAATCAGCCATTTCAGCTTACCAGTCAACTTATAAATCACTTCTTTCATAGTTGATTGTAATAGTAAACACAACAAGTCTCTCTTCTCCAACTTCAACGTCCTTCCTGCGAACTCCTAGTTAGTTTACCTGTGACACCATCTTCTTCCCCTATCCCTGCCACTACTGATGCTATTGTCAGAACTCCCTCGCCTTGACCTAGCTCAATTGCCCGTGCCGCCGCTAGCTCCCCTAAAACATCCGTCGACCATCCCCGCGCGCCTAACATTCCTGCCTCCCCCGACCGACCATTTTATAGCCCATCAGAGTTGGGGAAGATAGAGGAGAGCTCGCTGAAACCCTAGAAAGTAGACCCGGGAGGAGGGGGGAAGAGAGGAGGAGAAGAAGACCTACCTGGGGGCGGATCCACCGCTGTCGCATCCGCCATGGCCGCGTGCAGGGGAGGCGGTAGAGCGCTGACATGGGTGCGGGCGCATGGGAGGTTGTCGCTGTGGAGAGATAGATAGGGAAGTGAAAGACGAGATTGTGCAGGTGCGGGTAGGGATGGAGCGGTGCAGTATGAGACTATGTTCAGGAGGTGTTGCGCGTGCCCATAATAAATTATTTTCAAATATATAAATTGTTCAAGCATTCCCTTATCTAAAGGATGCCAAAAGTTGTACTGAAGTTGAAATTAAAATATTTATCATGCTGGACACATCATCATGTGGTCTATTTCACACTTTTTTCTAAATGAAAAATATATCTAAAGTAATCTATTATCATGTGTTGTACGTTACATTATTTTGTTTAAAATTAAGGTGCATGTAGCAGGGCCAATAACTTTAGTGTAGAATACATTTTAGATAGATACTATACATCATCTTTACAAAGCATGTTGTTTGCTGCCGGATCAATTTAGTCAAACCTTAAAGACTACAAAAACATCGACTTTCAAATTGTTTTGCTTAAAAATATATACTATACTTGTAAAGTTCTATTGGAAAGAGCTAAATACATGAAAGGCTCCTAAAATTGTCAAAGGATACCACTTTGATCTATGAACTTTGAAAACACATTTTTAGATCACTAATCTTATGAAAAAGTGCACCATTTTATAAGTTTAAGGATGCATTGTGCATCACATAACAAGTGTTTAGGGATCCAAAAATGTGTTTACAAAGTTTGTGAACCTAAATAGCATCCTTTGACAAGTTCAGACATTGTTGATGTATATCATGTATTTAGCTTTATTGAAAAATACTTGCAATGAAATTTTTATGATTTAGTGATTTTAGTAATTTATTCTAGGAAATGGTAAATAGTGGTCAAAGATATGCATCCAATACCATACGAGATCAAATATGGCAAACATTTTGAACGGAATTAAGTATACTCCCTCCATACCCATATTAGTTGACGTTTAGGACAGCGACACGGTCTTCAAAACACAACTTTGACCTCTTATTTTTATAAAAAAATTTATGGAAAAGTGATATATGTATACTTTTATGAAAGTATTCTTCAAGACAAATCTATTTATATAATTTTTATATTTGTAAACTTAAAAACTTAATAGTTATTGATGATTTATATTTCCAATGTTTGACTCTAATCTTTTCTAAAACGTCAACTAATATGGGTACGGAGGGAGTATGATCGAGAAAATTGCCTATTTGGCCCTGAAAATAATATTGTATTCCTATTTGACATTGAAACTCAAATTCTCTCCTATATGTCCTCATCTCAAGTTTGCATTTCCTATTTGACATTTCCGTGAAATCAGAGCAGTAACGGTGTTAAGTTTGAGGAGAAAAGACTATTTTGCCCCTAGAGCTGTTTTACTTGTGTATGACTTTTCCTGTATGATATTGGTATCTTTTTTAACGTTTTTGCGTATAATTATTATGGTTTCCTTTTTTCGAGCACAACAATAATAAAATAATTTCATAAGATAAATAATTTTTGTGGTTTCCTTTTTTCCAGCACAACAATAACAAAATAATTTCATAAGATGAACATAGATAATGACAATAACATCCAAATTCAAAAGATGAACATGCAGCATGACATATAACACATTTTTAAAAATAAAAGTAACTTAGTTTCCTTACATAATTAAAAAATTCTCACAAGTTCACAATAACAGCAATGTACGATGCACAAAAAAATTCTCACTGGTTCATAATGCAACATAGAGTACATAAAAAAGTTCACAAGTTCACATCCATTACATCTCTAAGATATAACACACATTTAGGCAATTTTCTCATGCACAAAACATAAACTCAGCCTTCTTTTGCACCTTGTGCTCAGTGCAGGACTACTTGGCTGAAGTTTTTTGCTCCTTGTGCCCATTGCAGGGCTATCGGGTTGCAACAGAAGATTTTTTCCAACCTTTTTATCTACTTCTTTCTTTCTCCTTTTTCCCTTTAACTTGACATGGTTATCTGTGGACGCAGGAAACTCAATTGAAAGTGGTTCAGGTTGATTTGAACCACTTCTTGACCTGTTCATGTTCATGTATATGAAAAATTAGTTGAGATCAAATCAAAAAGTCACCATGCAAAATAAATTCAGATTTAGTATAGGCTACCTTTTTATGCTCCAAAGTTAGAGGAACCACGCTTTCCCTTTTTCCTACTTGTAGTTTCCAAGCTTAGGCTATAAAAGAAAAGAATTTGACATTTACAATTCAGGATTAGATTCCTATTAGTAAAATATTTATCCAAGTTTTGATTAATTACCTTTTTGATGGTCCAGAATTAGAGTCAATATGTTTTCTCTTCTTATTAATTGTAGGTTCAGGTTCCAAGTTTTGACTATAGTAATATTGAAAGTACAAGGATCAGGTTCCAGGCATAAGTTGTTTCCCAAAGGTGATCATCAAACACCTTCCCACGGTATTTTTTCTTGAAATTGGTCACCATGTGAAACATACACTCTCTATGCTCTGTCTGTGGAAACACTTCAACAACCGCTGCTATGATTGCTTGGCCTGCATTAGTGCTTATCACTAAACCCAGAGATGACCCAATAGCCTCTCTAAGCCTACTCATGAACCAGATCCAGTTTTCATTAGTTTCGGAATAAAAAACTCCAACACAAACAAGATATAACCAATTGTGGCCATCAATTGCAGAAGCGCTAGCTAATTGCCCCTTGAACTTGCCCGTCAGGAATGTGCTATCTATTGCCAAGTAAGGTCTATAACCATTCAGGAAGCCATCTATGCAAGATTTCAAGGTAGAGAAGAATCTTCTAAATCTATTTTTCTCATTTACTACGTAATGGTCAATAATTACTGGGCTACCAGGACAAGAGCTCTCAACTTGTGCTTTGAACCTGAAAAAATTATCAAAGCTACTACCCCAATCACCATAAAGTTGTTTCAATGCTAGTTGTTGACCCTTATATACCCTTTGGTAGTTGATCCTCACCTTGTGGTGTTCTTTAATTTTTGTTTGCAATTCCTTTGCTCCCAAAGTAGCATCTTGTATCAAAAAATCCTTCACCTTCCAACATATCCAACGTTTGGTAGCATTTCTTACTTTCTTTTTCCTTCTACTGCTAGAACAAGCATGAAGAAAGTCATTCTTCTTGACCTACAAGAGAGAAACATAGTTAGTTATTAAAACAAAAACAAACAATCTACATGTACATGGGTCTAAGAATTTTTCCTTACCATAATAGTGCATTTGTCCACTGTTATAGATGCATGAAGCCTCCATGGACAATTATCCTCCACTTTCCTTGAACAGTAGTCTCGAAACCTAGTTCTTGAACTTTTCTCTGTATTGAATTCGAACTCATATGCCTCTAATTCATCCTCATCCTCAAACTCATCATCTGAGTCATCCTCCAAGTCAGGCACAACAAGATTAGTCTTTTCCTTCCCTCTTTCGGAACATCCAGCCACAACTAGAGCATTCACAGGTGCAATGTCCAAGTACATAGTCTCCTCACCGACACCAACATGTTGATTCTCTGGTATAGGATTTCTAAGATAATCATCCTCATCATGGTCTGTATTGTTTTCAGGTTGCCCTTCAACAACAAACTCCCACTCAGTGATAGGCTCAAATGTCTCTAAGGGGTCACAATAAGCGATGAACATATCTACAACTTTCTCCTTATTGTGTATATCAAACATAGACATCAAATCATGGTCTGATTATAGTTCTGGAAAAATCTTAAGAACATTATCATAGTACTGGACATGTGCAACTTCCAAGTAGCCTCGAGGGTACTTCTCTATAACTGATTCAACAAAATCTTTGTAATTTGACAAGTCTGAATCAACAACTATCTCAAAACTAAAATATTTTGCATCCTTTCTGGCCTTTTTCCGATTGCCAAGCAAATGAATTTTCAATAAAAAACTAGAAGTTGGATCCATCCTAAGTCTAAAATAATAATGACATGCATGGGAATTTCTGCAACTTTGTAACCCTATTCCTATGGGGGGCATGGAGATAGACTCACCCTGCAGCGCCAGCTGCCCTTGAGGCCGCGCCGATCGCCTTTGTCGCTATGCTGGCCGCCCTCGAGGCCGCACCGGCCGCCTCCATCGTCGCGGCTGCCGCCTCTGGGGCCACGATGCCCTCCAGAGAGGCCACGCGGGCCACCACCCGGGGTTGTGTCGGCCGCCTATAAGGCATCACGAGCTGCCTCCGGAGCCGCAGTGCTCTGCAGCGAGGCCGCGCGGGCCGCCTCTGGGGCCGCGGCACCCTGCAGCGAGGTCGCACGGGCTGCCTCCGTTGTCGTGCAGGCCGCCTCCGTCGTTGCGACAACCATCTCCGGGGCTGTCGTGCCCTCCAGCGAGGCCGCACGGGCCGCCTCCGAGGTCGCGGTTCCCTGCAGTGAGGCCATGCGAGGCGCCACTGACTCCAGGCTCCACAGGCCACCCTCCATGGTCACCGCGCCTCGATCTAGGGTTCAGGGGAGGGAGCGGTGTCGCGTGAGTCATGACTCGGAACGACCGCAAGCAGTATTGTTGACTCGGGAAGACCGCGTTTGCTTTCTAAAAGGCATTATTGTCTTTTTCCATCGCCTCACTTGGACAACTAATGGTGGTTGTTAGACAGATCTCATGAAAGGGAGCATATCATGTGCAACCATCGTTCGTGTGCAACCTTTGCAACATCCAACCACAGTCGCAAGATCTGCATCCGATGGTGGGTAATTTTAACACTTAAACCCCCCACCATTTGTGACACCCTAAAATTTGCCAAATTTTAAAATAGGTGAAAATGTTTTTTTATTGATTTTAGGTGTCCATTTAATCTAGGGTTAAATAATTTTCACAAAATTAAAACCAAGTTAGCAACATGATGTGGCATTCATGGCGATGCATCCTATTTCTTGAGATGATTGGTTTGGTCAAAATTTGGTTTGAATCCAAAAATCCTTTTGAAATGTTTTGATTTGTGCTGAAAATAAAATAAAAAGGTTTTCCCTCCCTCTCCCTTCACTCCCTTCCTTTCAGCCCGAGCTGCCTGGTGGCCCAGCCCACCGGCCCCTCCTCCCCTCATCTCTCTCCCGCGCTGGGCTCCCTTTCCCCTCTTTTCCCTTCACTGCGCGGCCCAGAAGGCCGGCCCGCTCGTGCTGCAACCGGCCGCCGCCTTCCCTCCTTCTCCCCTCGTCCTTGCGCGGCCCAGCTGGAGCTAGCTCGGCCCATCCGCGCTGCTCCAACCGCCTCCCTCCCTCTTCTCACTGACAAGCGGCCCCGCCTGTCAGCGCCTCCCTCTCCCCTACCTCCGCGCTCCCGCTCTGCGTTTCCAAATGCCGAGCGCGCACCCGCAAGCCTCGCCGCTCCCTCGCTTCGTGGGAGCTCCCCACTCCCCTCTCCCTCGCCTACTTGATCCCAACCGCACCCGCTCCCGCTCACTTCTCCCTCAGTTCCTCCTCTCCCCGTTCTCTCTTGAGCAACAATGCCGCCCGCCATTGACGCCCCCGCCGAGCTCGCCTCGTCGTCCGGCCGCGTCGCGGCCGGATCCGAACCCCTGTCGAGCCTCGCGTCGAGGTTTGGAAGCGCCCGTGCTCCTCTCCCCCTCCCTTACCCCTGCGACGCTCTAACTGCCGTCTTCTGACTTGCAGTGCACCGTCGTCCGCCGTTCGCCGCGGACCGCCGCCTCCAAGCCATCTCCTTTGCTTTGTTTAGCCGTGGTGAGCCCCAGCATCCTCCTCTATCTTCCCATGCTCTTACCGTGGTTGCGGAGGCGTCTCTCGGCCGAACCCGAGAGTTCCGCCGGGTTGGCCATGGCGGGAGCGCGCCCGGCGTCGCTAGGCGCCGCGACGTCGCGGTCTCAGCGTGTCCCCGGCTCGCCGTGCGCGTTCTCCCCCCTTTGCCCTAATCTGTGCCATCCATCGCAGATCCAACGAGTCTCAGCGGCCGATACCCCTTCATGGGATTTTTGTTAAAGAGACCCCGGGAAAGCTTGGAATCAACCCGCCGTCCTCGGTTGAGTTTAAAATCCGATTTAAATTTGTTTTAAATTTCGGTTTAAATTCAAATGCATTTCATTTATTTACAAAACTGCCACTACAATAAAATGCTTATAAAACCCGCGTTTTAGCTCTGTTTTGATCCGTTCAAATTGCGTTAGGTTTGTAATTTAGTTCTCTACCCGTTTATGTCTCTGTTAGTTGGTTTAGTTCAGTTTAGTTTCAGCGTTTATGTTAATCTTGTTTAGGGCTATAGAAACGCTGTTTCGGACGTAGCTTTCGCGTCTTAAGTCCGTTTTCGGTGAACCAAATATCGTCGTGATCGTAGGATCGAGTACTTCTGATTTGCAAATGTTTTATTTATATTTACTATTGTTTGGTGTACTGTTCTAATGGATAGCCTTGTTTGCAATGCATGTATGCACCTGGAGTGCGTGTGTGATGTTGTATGTGATTGAGTACAATTGGTGAGCAAACGTGGTTCGATCAAGAGCTTTCGTTCGAGGATCAATAAGAGGATCAACAGTACAACAATCAAGGCAAGTTAGCATGGGACCATCCTTGTTACCTATTTACTTTATTAAGCACTTCATATTGCATGTGTCAATCTGAACAACCTTAGAGACCCACTTAACTTTTGTTATCTGTGATATTCTTGACACCGTGGGATATCTGCATATGGGTAGAATGCTAGTGCTAACTGCTCTATATCGCATATGGGTAGAATGCTAGTGCTAACTGTTCTATATCTGATTCAGTCCAATGATGAATGTTCTCATGTGGTATATGTTGATAAACGGTTAATAAAACTTGCTGTTAGCAAAAGCTGGGATTGACAGTGCTACCATGAGTGCTATATGGCTCTGGTTTTAGCTCAGTATACTGGACCTTTTCTAGCTTGTTAGAGGTTACCCGAAAGGGCGCAAAAGGGGCTTGCCACTTTGGGTGTAGGGCTGCTCATGTTCCTATGTGTATAGCTGCGATGGCCTTGTGCCATAGGAAAGGGGGTTGCTACATCTGCCTGCCAAGGAAACCTAGCGGCCCTAACTTGTTAGATGAACCAGCGAAAGGCTTCATAGTGTACCATGCCCGCTCACCTTGGAAGTGTTATGGGGGTCGCTCCCCTGGGCATCTGGGCAACACGGCTTGTGGGTAAAGATGCACAACCTCTACAGAGTGTAAAACTATTATAACAGCCGTGCTCACGGTCATGAGCGGCCCGGAAAACTAGCAGAACTATGATAATTAATTAAATGTTACTTTATGTTGATGGTACCCTTATGCTGAATTATTTATCATTGATGGACAATATGGATCAGGGGTTTAAGGGTTAAGCACAATACTCGTTTACTCTAATGCTAAAACTTTGCCAACATAAAAGCTAACTGCAGTCAGACAGTGTCAGCCTTTTGAGCCTCATGAACCCTATGTTAGCTTGCTAAGTACAAGGAGTACTTACGCTTGTTGTTTATCTTTCTTTTTGGATAAAAATCCCGGATGGGTAACAGATGAAGTTGGAGTTGGAGTTTTCCCAGAAGTTTCTAGGCTAGCGTATCTCCCAGTCGGCAGTCCCTGTGGTGGTTGCCCGTGAGAGCTATATCTAGTTTACCTTTTCCGCCGATGTAAGTCTTTGTTTTGCTTGTATCGTTATGTAATAAACACCGTGATGGTACCTTTTTCATGATTTGTCTAGCTTATGTGTGCGACTGATCCCTGGGCACACATGAGTTTGCTGCCTCAGTTTTATTCTTAAAATTAGGGTGTGACACCATTACATTTGCTAGAGGTATGTCCAAAGGTTTAAGTGTTAAAATTACCCACCTCTCAATCTGGCCATCGGATGCAGATCTTACGACTATGGTTGAATGTTGCAAAGGTTGCACACGAACGATGATCGCACAGGATACGCTCCCCTCACGGAAATATCAAATAGAAAATAAAAACTTAAGATAAGGACATATAAAAAAGAATTTGAGTTTGGGTGTCAAATAAGAATGCAACATTATTTTTAGGACCAAATAGGCAATTTTCTCTAGGATATGTAACAAAATAATAGGCAAGGCTCAATGATACGTGCAAATTTCATCTTGTAAGAGATTCCCTCCATCCAAAAAGATAATAAAAAAATATTAGAAGGACATGCAAGGTTACTAGTATAATATTATACATCATGTGCTCACTTGTAGTGCTCACTTGTAGTGTACTCTCTCTTTCCCTTTTTATATGTCGGTTTCGGTTTTTTTACCATAAGTTTGACTCGATTTATAAAAAATATATAATATTTATACCTCTAAATAAATTTATTAAAAAACTAGATTAAAAGATCTATCTAATGATATCAGTTGTGTATTAAAAATATTAATATTTTTATATAAAATTAATCATAGATATTTGTTAGAAAATGAGAACGATAAATATTTAGAAACGGATGGAGTATATAAAATGGAGCAACTAAATTTGTGTTGAACTGAGATGCCATGCAAATTAGTCTTTTTATGTCTATTAGCTAAACTATTGGAATTTGATCAATAATGACGCGAAATAGATTACAAGGCATTGACATGATTTAAGTTTTTTAGGTGGCAGGTTCGGGATACAGGTTTTATCCAATGGCATATGTGAAAATATTTGTTGTTGTGTGTCACATGCCACCTCCACATAAACATGCGTACCTCACATGCACCTCTACTAGTTACTGTGAAAAAAAATGCATCCAGTACCGTATAAAGTCAAATATGAACAAAACAAAACGGAATTGGGCGGTGTTTAGTTTCTTAAAAAATCCAAAATTTTTCTAGATTCTTCGTCACATCGATCTTTAGATGCATACATGGAGCATTAAATATAGATAAAAAATAACTAATTATACTATATATATATATATATATCAAGACGAATCTTTTGAGTCTAGTTATTTCATGTTTGGATAAAATTTGTCAAATAACAACGAAAATGCTACAAAACTTTTTCCAAATAATTCCCGAAACTAAACAAGCCCTGAATTTTTTTACGGTGCTCCCATCCAAAGGTGTGCAGGGGAGAAGAAAGCGTTTTCCATCCAAATAAGGGTGTGTTTAGTTGAAAGAATTTTGGGTGTAAAGTTCTTGTAGCACTTTCGTTGTTATTTGACAAACTTTGTCCAAATATGGACCAACTAGACTCAAAAGATTCGTCTCAACATTTACAAACAAACTGTGCAATTAGTTATTTTATTTACCTACATTTAATACTTCATGCATGCGTCTAAAGATTCGATGTAATGGAGAATTTTGTAAATATTTGAGATCTAAACATGCCCTAATACAGTCAGGCTTACTACTAGGTGCCGTCTTTAATTTGGGAACCGAGCCCTCCTCGATTTGGCGTTCGGACACGACCTGAGATCGATCGATCCTGCAGAACCCACACGGAGACGGACTCGTGAACTCCTGATCCATCCACTCTTGGATAGACATAGGATTTCCGATTCAAAGACGTCATAATATCCCGCCCATAAATAGGACAGGTCGGTGGAATCATTCAAGACGCGGGCAGCAGAACGAGCGGCGCCGTGGACATGGACCAGCAGCAGCATGCCGACGAGCAGCAGGACCTGGCACTGGCAGCAGCAGCATCTGCAATAGTGCTGATCCCCGACGACGTCCTCGCCGCCGACGTGTTCCGCCGCGCGGGCTCGCGGCGTGCCGCTGCGTGTGCAGGGCATGGCGCGCGCTGATCGACGACCGGCGGCTGCTCCGCGCCGACCTCCTCCCGCTGTCGCTGGCGGGCCTCCTGCTCTGCCTCAACGTGGAAGGGAACAACCCGGAGCTGTTCGCGCGCCCCGGCGCCGACGTCAGCGGCTACCTGATGCCCTACCGCACCATCTGCATCGACGACCACTGCAACGGCCTCGTCCTGGTCCACGACACCGTCCTCAACCCGGCCACGGGCCGGGCCGTGGACCTGCCCGACTGCCCGCCGTCCCCGCTCTGGGAGGACCTGTGCTTCTTCGAGGACCGCTACCTCGCCTTCGATCCTGCGGCGGCGGCGGCAGCGGAGTGCTACTACCAGGTGTTCTGCATCCCGGAGGTGTTCATTACTCCTCGCCACGGCCTGTACACGGCCATCTCGCAGTCCGAATGGCCACCGTCGCCGTTCGTCCTCAGCGTCTACTCGTCGGCGACGGGGCGGTGGGAGACGAGGTCGCTGGTCCGGCGAGGTGCAGCCGCCGGAACGGTCGACGACATGGATGCCCCACTGTCGTCCTATGAGTGCATGCACACAGCGTGCTGGAGGGGTGCACTCTACGTTCATTGGCAAAACTATTTTGTGCTTAGGATACCATTGTCAGAGCATACGATGAGGTACCAGGTGATCAAGCAGCCCAGAGAGGTGGAACGTAATAAATATGGTCGTCTAGGGACGGTCGGAGAAGGGAGTCTACTTTGCATGCTTTGATCGTGGATATGGTACCTACCTTTGCGTTTGGATCCTCCAAGTCGACGTCAACGACGATGACGATGGATACTGAAACATCGAAGTACGTGCTTGTGGGCTAGCCCTGCCGAGCTTAGTGAGACATCGAAATGCTTATGGGCTGCTAGCCCTACCGATCGAGCTCACCAAGATCGTCGTCCTGGACCTTGCACAATGCTTTCCGAGATGAACAAGGCAACGGTGGCGACGCACAAGAATGGGATTCCGATGATGATGAAACAACGGAAGATAGGGTACAAGAGCAGTTTGTTGATTTCACAATACTTGGATTCCATCCTTACAGAGAGATTGTCTTCATGTTCATGGAGAGAGGGTCCACAGGAGGAGTGGCGTACGCGTACCATTTGAAGAGCTCTAAACTTGAGGCTTTGGGTAACCCGTTTCCAAGAGACGACACACATACGCCTGGTTGTCTTACTTGTATGGAAAACTCTTTCCCGTACACACCTTGTTTGATGGGAGTGCCGTAGGAAATCCCAATAACTTTTTTTGGGTCATTATTTGGCTTTGTAAGCAGTGGCGGATCTAGAAAAAATGTTAAGGGGGACTTCTTCAACCTCGCCAAACAACTTCAACCCCTCTATATTGTGTATCTATGGCAAAAAAATTTAGAGAGGGCTTAGGATCCGCCCCTGTTTGTAAGGTCTTGGATGCATATTTTCACCAGTAACTAGTAAACGTGCATGTGTGGTAGGCACGTTTCTAAGGATGTCGTATGTGACAGAGAACAAAAATATTTTCATATATATATATATATATATGTGTGTGTGTGTGTCATTGCCCGTTGGATAAACATTGTATCATATTCTGAATTTGTCACCTTAAATTTATAAATACTGTCAATGCCACTATTCATAAAGTCTAATCTCTTTCACGTCAACTGATCATATTACAATAGTTTCCCGCATCACCTGTTCCTCGATCATAGGTCCATCTCTACAACCTAGTTCCTCACTAAGCCACTCATATTTGCTCATTGTTGATCATCTTTGCATTTTGAGGGTGACTATAGTAGGAGCAATTGGCATCTAGATATTCATATATATACTTACTCAAGCAATTACCTTGGTATGGAAGGGATTATAGTTTAACACCAATGACATATACGACGATCATATTTTTTAGGTGGCAGATAAGGGATTCTGGTCTATGCCAATAGCATGTAAACCATTTTTTTAAAAAAACTAAACTTTAGTTAAAGTTAAAATAGTTTAACTTTGGTCAAAAGAAAACTTTCAAGCTTTTAGAGACTGAGGTAGTAGGTATAACACAAATAAATAAATGAATTCGAACAAAAAAAATCAAAAGATCTAAATACATTCAACTGTAAATCTCATCCTTTTAGAAATAATTATGTACCGATTTCATTTTTTTACATGATGAATTAGTATGAATTTCACAATAATTTAATCAGTATTGAATGATTTTTTAGGCCAGCGACAGTGGCAGGAGGCCGGCCAGCAACAGCGGGACTGCGGGAGGGGGTCGACGCGGAGCAGCCGGGCGGCCGTCGATCACCGCTCGCTATGCCCTACACACGCAGCGGGACACGGAGAGGAGAACGTCGCCGGGGATGAACACTATTACAGCTGTCGTCGACAATCTTGGCATTGGCACTGCTGCCTCGTTGGCATTAAGGGTGCAAATTGGTGACCCACAGGGACACCTCCGACCCTTGAACTAAAGAGGGTCGGAGGTGCCCCTAAAGGTTATCCGTTTGCACCATTGGTCAGCCTAGTTGGTGTTCCATCGAGATGGATCGACTCAAGTCGAGAGATCTCTTTGTCTGTCTGTCCATGGCGCCGTTCATTCTGCTACATTCTGCATGGTGTGTTTGGTTCGAGAAATGAGATGGTCCATCATCTTCCCACTTCTTCTATTTGGTTGGTGAAATAGAATGAGTTGATGTATTAACTCCACATTCCTATTTGGTTGGTGGAATAAAATGAGTTGCTGTATTAACTCCAGATTCCTCATAAGCCAGTAATAAGTATATGCATGAGGAATAGGTTGATTTTACTAAAATTAATACCATAAACTTATAATACTATCTCCTCATGAAGTATAGGATGACTTCATAAACTTATAATACTATCTCCTCATGAAGTATAGGATGACTTTATAAACCAAACACCGGGACTAAAGGTCACTCTCAAAACAAAAAAAATATTTACATTTCGTGAGATTCAAACCTAAGATCTCTCACCTCATATATAACTTACTTACCAACTCAACTACACAACTCACGTGACATAATTTTGGACGCTCTCCTTTTGAATTCACTCGTGAAGAACCTTTAGTACCGGGTGGAAGACCAACCGAGACTAAAAGTGTTTGAGTCGGGAATAAAAGTTTTTCGTCACGGATGTAATTTTTGTCGAGACTAAAACTCGTTTGGTAGATGGACGAAAGTGCTGTTCTTTGATGGTGAGCGTCGGTGATCGAGATGCAACGGCCGGGGAGTGCATGCAAGTCAGCTCGATCTGGAACCTTTCTCAATCGCGGGGGCGTGAACTCTCGAGCACGTACGGTTTACATGACCCAACAGCCGTCCTCTCAATCAGAGCTCACCACCAGAGACAGATCGAGAGAGATATCAAGCGATCGATCGCGAGAGAGGCAAGGCAACCCGCCGGCCGGTACGGTTGCCAAGGGCCGCCGTATCGGAAGTACGGTTTTGCCAGCCTGGCGGCGCCTTGAGGTTATTGCAAACAGCAAGTCCGCTATCGTCTCGGCTATACGAGTACTCATCGACACGCGCGCGGCCTCCTCCTCCGACTCCGACTCCGATCCTCTGCTGCCGCCTGCCACCGTGCCGCGTCCGGCGCCTCTCGGTCGGAACACCAGCGTTGGGCTCGGACCTCTCCCTCCTCCAGCTTTCTTCAGACCGAGTCAATTAGGTGAGCCCCCCGTGCATTGCTCATGCTCTAGCTACTGTAGTCAACTTTATTACCTACTCCCTCCGTACCCATATTATATATTAGTTGACGTTTAGGACAGCGACACGGTCTTCAAAACACAACTTTGACTTCTTATTTTTATAAAAATATTTATGGAAAAGTGATATATGTATACTTTTATGAAAGTATTCTTCAAGACAAATCTATTTATATAATTTTTATATTTGTAAACTTAGAAACTTAATAGTTATTGATGATTTATATTTCCAATGTTTGACTCTAATCTTTTCTAAAACGTCAACTAATATGGGTATGAAGGGAGAGTATATAGTAGTACTAGTAAATAAGCTTTTTTTTAGTATATAAATTTGTATGTGCTTGCGCGTTCGATGGGTTTAACCAGCTTGTCCGATGCTTGTTATTAGAGGAGGCCATCGAGGTGTGTAACAGCTCTATTTGCTTAGAGAGGCCTATATACCTCCATGGCCGGGGCGCCATTCTAGTTATGTTGAAGCTCAAGGAAGCATACCAAGAATTAAGGCTAGCTATCTCCGGTTGCTCTAGTCACCAAAGTACTTAGTGAAATGTTAGGTGATTAGTGTAGGTGTTTTGCGAAATGTTTTTAGGTTAGTTAGACCACCGCTTTACGCTTGCTCTAGGTGTTATGTTTAGTGTTTAGTGATGTTGCATATCTCATATCAGAAGGTGCTTGCGTATACCGCATTGTACTCGGAGGGGCTTGTAGTCTTGCGAGACCACACTAACCGCATTTATGGTATAGTTGCCACCGTATAATGAGGAAACAAGGCATGCGATGTTTCAGGCAGAAGCTTGATAGTGAAGATGACATGGAGCATCTAGGAGAGGTTTGACGGAAAGCACGTCAGAGACCCACTTATGCGTGGGGAATACTCGAGGCTATCCACGGAGTTACCGACTGGGAGCTTGGCCGCCCTTGCGAGAAATTCCTCGCGAGGGACTGCAGCGAGGAATAGGGGGAAGCTTGCGTGCTTTTTGATACCTCAGTAAAAATATCGGAGTCATAAACGAGAGTTTGCATTTCTAGCTCATCTTTTACTTCTGCATTTACTTTTGCTACCTTGCTTATGTGGTTTACCTTTTCTAGTTTAGTTGATAGTCTGGTTGATAGAATTGGAATCTAGATTGCATAACTCTTTTTCGGTAGAGATGACAACATACCTACTAAAACTATAGTTGCACATTTAGATAAACTAATTTCATGCATAAGTTTTGATTAGGTGAAAACTAGAGGTCATAGTTTGGAGTAGAGTTTTAAGTTGTCTAATTCACCCCTATCTTAGATGTCAAGGTCCCTTTAAAGACAAATACAGACAGTGCTAGAAAATAAAATGACAATAACATGATTAAATATTTTCGAGTATATATGAAAAGTCACAGAATAATATACATGTAAAAAGTTATCGGTTCAATATTCACTAGCATGCCATATACTAACATGTTAATTAACATGCATAATTGATGATTAATAGGTTTACTGACATATCAATTTCTAAACATATCTTACATAGATAAAAAACGAGATAAAAAAACAAAATAAATAAATATAAATCAATTTCAGATGAAAACGGGATTTCTAGAAACGGGAGTCCACAAATATGAAAATGGACGAAACAAAGTAGAAAACGGAACGAATCTGAATGAGTTTTTTTTCCGTCCATTTTCAACCTTATCGGTGATATATATATATACACACACGCGATCACCCCACCATATGTGTCTAATTGCCGCCGGCGCGCTCTAGCACCCAAACAGGCAAACACCACGCCTTCAATTCGTTCCTCTGCATCCAGGGAAGGGGATGACAATTTCCGGTCCTGCAAGAGCAGATCTAGCACGGTTGGCTCGATAATATGTACAGTAAGAGCATCTCCAACAACTTGATAAAATTGACTTGCCAAATCTTATGGTTTGACAAGTTGTTGAATTATATAGAAGTAGAAAAAAAGTCATTTTTCCAACAATTTGCTATTCTAACTTGGTAAACATAGAAAAGTGGGACCATATATACATGTATGCCACTGCGGGCCATGACCATGGATCTGCGCACGAGCGCGGGACAGGAGCCGGCGAGCGATAAATTTCACGATAGCAAGTCCATGCACGCGCGTATATATCCGCGTGCGGCACCCCTGGATAGCAACTTGGAATTAACAAGCTGATTTGAGAAGTTGTTGTAAAGAGAATTTTATAATTTTACCAAATTTATAAGCAACCTTGTTTGAGGAGTTGTTGGAGATGCTCACTTGTCCAATAACATGCTTGGTATTCTTAGTACTAGTAAACTTAGTATAAATTCGTATGTACACTAGCACACTCTGGTAGTTTGCCTGAGTCAGGCTATCAGCTACAACATTACAAACTATGGGTACATGAGAAATAATACACGCAGAGAACTCATAATACGTACATTTGAGTTCTAATCTCGGCCATTATAATTCCCATTACCGTACCTATATATCAAAGCTTGGGTTTGGTAAAGCCTTAGCAACAGTAGTTGTATCGGTCTCCAAAATAACAAGACCCATATTCCCTAATGCAGCTGCTTGCTCTACTTCATTCAAACAAGCAGTAGCTTCACTACCACCATGGTGAAGTGGTTTCTAATGACAAAACCCCACCTAGCTTTAGGTGGAGCTCTCCACGTTGGCTTGTTAGAAAATGTCGAAGGTTGCTTGGCCAAACGAAGTGCATCTCTCCATGCCTGAAAATGGAAACAGACATCACACTACTAGAGAAAAGGCCTTTGGTCGATCTGTCAAATTAGCTTTAGTCTCGATAAAAATTTACGTCCGGGACCAAAAACTTTTAGTCCTGGTTGGCGTTACCAACCCGGACTAAAGGTCTTTTACTCGGGACTAAAGATCCTTCACGAACGAATTCAAAAAAAAAGAGCGTCCAAAACTATGTAATGTTGGTTGTGTTGCTGACTTGGTAAAGTGAGTTGTGTGTGAGATGAGAGATCCTGGGTTCAAATCTCACAGAGTGCAAATATTTTTTTTTTGTTTTTTTTGGGTGATCCTGTGCAGTAGTGTCATTAACAACTTCATGTGCAGTTATCATCCTTTCACTAGAGTTTACCTTATTACGTGCAGACCACTACAACCAAATTATTTTTACATTGCCAATATTGTCAAATTTCTAAATTTTCTCCAACTTCGCTTTGGGTGAAGTTTCTCCCATCGTCAGCATGATTCTTTTGTCCTCCATGTTTAGCAACTGCTAGCCATGTCTTGCCCCTTTGCATTTAAAATTAAAAGGAGATAACCTGAATATTCATCAAACCAGCTCAAACACGCTGGGTATAGAGTGTTTCCACTCTACTTCATGAAATGTTAAGTTTTACCTATAGAGAATTATAAGCCATGAGCCATATATACAGACATTTTAACTTTATTTGGAACATCCAACCTCCATATTTTCTCATCCAATCAAAGCCACTCCCTTCAGAACATGAAGAGAAAGCATCACTATTGTTTTCGTGGTCCCTAATCTTTGTGCCTAAAGCATATGCAATTATGTAGATTTGATAGAAAATGTTCCTTTTCGATTTGGTGCCATATGCTGCAAAGTCTTCCCTCTGAACAGAGTGGTAAGGATAGGATGACATTTGACATCTTCCACCCAAGATATGTCCCGCACAAGTTGTTCATCCCAAACTTCTGCTATTGGGTTGATCATTTTAGAGGCTTTATATGTGTACGATGGATGGACCCCTTGGAGTAATAACCTTCCTTGTATCTCCTCGAGGAATCCATGGATCCCTCCATATATTAATAGAATTTCCATTTCCAACACTCTAGATTATGACATTCGTTAAAAGTTGTATCCTTTCGGCATATATACTCTCTTCAGGTTGGTAAAAGAAGTCGTTTTGCACAAGGTTTGAATCAAACATTGGGAATATAAATCCTGAATAACTTTTAATTTGTTGAGTTTAGAGATGTAAAAATCATATAAATAAATTTGTCTTGAAAAATACTTTTATTAAAATATACATATACCACTTTCTAATAAATATTTTTAAAGAAATAAGTGGTCAAAGTTACGTTTTGGAGACCATGTTATTGTCTCAAACGACATCTTTTAACAATATGAAGGCAGTATATGAAAACCTTGTATCTCCTCGAGGAATCCATCGATCCCTCCAGATATTAATAGAATTTCCATTCTCAACCCTCTAAATTATGTCATCGTTAAAAGTTGTATCCTTTAATGAAATCCCTCCCTTGAAGTAATAACCTTCCTTGTCTCGAGGAATCCATGGATCCCTCCAGATATTAATAGAATTTCCATTCTCAACCCTCTAGATTATTCCATTCGTTAAAAGTTGTATCCTTTCAGTATACTCCACCATGTATATGAAATTCCTCTCTTAGGTTTTGCCTCAAGTGTGTTCCCCATCGAGAAATATTTACACACAAAATTTGAGTGCACAGGTGTATCTGCAGTCCTACCTCTTGATCACAGATGATATTGTCACACGGTCCTTTTATTAGATCAAAGCATGACAAGGCATGGGTGGGAATAATGATCTATGCCACCATTTTGATCATAATTTCCTTTCCTGCTTTTGGGAGGAGTTTCGAGATGCTCTGAACAAGGTATTTTTTCCCCGACAATAAAATGTCTGCTTGCTTGCATGCTTTACGATATATATGCTGAAGCCAACTGGTACTAGTCTGCTTGCTTTAGTACTGTATAATTTTCGCGCTGGTTCAATCATGGCCATATTTTATTCGCTAATTAACATGATGTCTGCAGCGGTAAAGCCTTCTTCATCACCACGCCATGGCCAGTTTCATATACATCAGCAGCCTCCTCTTGCTGCTGGCAGTGGCCCCTCAGCTCTCCGGCATCCAGGTATCACAACCGGGAGAGATAAGGTAAGCAGCAACAAGTTTTATATGCTTTTGTTTCAATGAGTGGTATCAAGTTATGCACCATAATTTTTTCTTAACAAAAAATGGGCGTATGGACTTTCGTGCAAAATAAATTTGCAGCGTAAATTAACTAAATGTGTCGAAGGTATATATAGGCTCATCATTTTATCTAGATGTTTTGGTTCTTCTTAATGCAATGTGACATGTAGCTCTATGCTCATGGCTAATCTTATAGATAATGAACACAATTAAACCATCCATATTGTTAGCGTAAATAGGAACATTACCACATTGTCTATCCACGTGTGGTGTTACTCCTATGTATCCTGTATAATCAGCCCATGAGGCCTAATGCAATACAACCAATATTCATCCAATTCTATTCTCCTTCCCATATGAGTATACTGTGTAGATATAGGATCTCATAAGGACACATTACTATTACTATTAGGATTGAAAACAGTGATATGGAATTATGCTAGCCACAAATACATACATATTTGTATTCTTTCGTTTATAGTATACTGTATGGGCTAATATTCTCTAATTTGTGTGTGCACACTGGACACAGCTTATTTGGGATACCAACCATGTCTATGACAGCTAGTCGACGCTGCCACCGAGTGGCTTCTTGGTCCAGTGATAGAACTATTTGAAGGTTATTTGCCCGGCAGTGTCTCCGGTCTTCCACAGTTGTATTTCCATGGAGATGGAGGGCAATACAATTACCGGCGTTCCTTTCTCCCACGACGGGCCGGATTAATTCAGCTGAGACTCCTGGCCGGCCGGCTTGGATGGCAGCAGTACAAGATTGCTGTTCAGGGTGGACAACCTGAACCTCGTAGGCTTCACCAACCAGACGGATCACTGGTTCGCGCTGGAGGACGGCAAGGACCTGATGCCCGGCGCCACGGTGCTGCCGTTACTCACAGCTCCTAGGCGAAGGAAGCCTCGCGGAGAATCTGGCCAAATTGCCCATAGGGAGACCGGTAAGGCCAGCTACCCTTCATCTGATCCCAGTGGCAGTGCTAGCCTCCTTCCCCTTCAGTTAGCAGTGGCGACAGTAATGGTAACGGTCCCGGAATCGTTAAGGATCATTCCCGTCTGTGCCAAGGTGGGCCAACTTTGGGAAGAAGCAGAAGCAGAGGGCTACCTTCTTCTTGAGGATGATGGCAAGAAGTATGCAGACTACATCCAGAACTGGGGCACCATGTCGCGCCTCTTGCTGTGCTCAGCCTGGGGCCGCCCACTGGGGAGCGAGAGGGCTAGTCTCAGCTCAGCCGAATTGGTATCACGACCCCAACGCAAGCACTGATGGTCGTCGCCATTATCCTTTGGCCTGCTGATTTCGATATGATTAATCTGGAGGCATCTTGCAATGATCCACCATAGGATAGATAGATAGGAGGTCCTCGCCTGGCCTGGGACTACTTCCCTGAATGATGCATTGTATACCTCACTCAGTAATACTACTACTACTATAATAATAATAATTATAATAATGGGTGTAACATGCAGTGGATGGTGAAATAATGGTCCGAACATCAATAGTCAAGCACTTGCTTATTCTGGAATGTGACATTTTTGCTTCATTGTGGAATAATGTGTACTGTATTCTAGCAACTGCTGAGGAAGAAGATACTGCATGCAACTTCAGTGTATTCTGAACCTGCTGATTTGCTGAATGCGTGAGGCAATGAGAGGAGGAATCCTAAATCCTAACGCAGAACAATATGCAGTCTAATACTACCACTTATCTATGCAAATATGCAATGAAGCAGGTGCCATTCATTCTCGTCGGAGATAGAACTGATGTATGAACTTAACCTTGCAATGATTTTAGCCAAGGCATTACCTGGTTGATATAATACTGACGAACAGCCTGTGAGCCGCATGCCATGGAGGCCAAATTGGCATGAATCCTCTCTCGTCGGCGTCAGTGGCATGAACCAACGCACGCGCTCATCACCTGCAGGCTGCAGCCACAGCTCTAAGCGATCCGACGGGCTTAGTCTGGAACCCTCGACGTGGCCGGTGAGCGCCAGGCCGGCCGCGGCAGGGGGTGTGCATCCCGTCGAACTGTTGGCCGGCGCAGCGCACCACGGCAGTGCTCCCGCCGCGCTTGTGCATCTATCGTAGTAAGGGAGGAGGCCAGCGGAAGCGGCAGGGGGCTGCGGCGGCCGGCGGCGGCGGAATCTGAGCAGCGCGGGCCGCCGGGGGGCCGGAGGCGCGACTGCGAACTGGCTCCAAGGTCCAACTTGTCAGTCAGAATCGCACCTCAACCGTGGTTGGTTTTGGGCCTTGGGCCGAATTGGCAGGCCTTCTCCTCTTCCATTTTTTCCTCGCGTCAGCTAGCAGACGTCCCCGACGAAACCCACCCCCGACAACGGCGCCGCCGCTGCCACCGTCGGCGGCCCTGCCGGAGGAGCTCGTCGAACAGATCCTCCAACGCTTCCCGCGCGTGGCGAACTGGCGAGCCTCTTCCGCGCCGTCCTCATCTGCAACTGCAAGCCATAGTGTCATCTCATCTCCGGCCCCGCTTCCGCGAGCTCCACGACACGTCCTCAGTGCTCGGATTCCTTACACCGATCTAAAAGCAACCATAGTCTGATGTAAAAGTAGTCTATAGACCTTTAACTATTTTCTACAGCCTGCCTGAAATATTGTGTAACCAGTTCGTAGTGTAGTTTGGGTGTTTGGATCCCTGGCAAAAAAAATTTGCCATTCACATCGGACGTTGCGGCACTAGTTTCGTCTATTAAAAATAAACTAATTATAAAACTAATTACAGGGTCATATGCTAATTACTAAGACGAATCTATTAAGATAAATTAATTCATCATTAGCGAATGTGTAAGTCAAATCATGAACTAATTAAAATTTTTTGTCCTGCCACATCGAATCTTGCGGCCCTAATTTAGCCTATTAAAAATATAGTAATTTAAAAACTAATTTGTTAGCCGGAGACTAATTCACGAGACGAATCTATTAAACTTAATTAGTCCATGATTTGACAATGTGGTGCTACAGTAAACATTCGCTAATGATAGATTAATTTACCTTAATAGATTTGTCTCCGTAATTAGCATATGACCCTGTAATTAGTTTTATAATTAGTTTATTTTTAATAGGCTAAACTAGTGCCGCAACGTCCGATGTGACTGGCAAAAAAAATTTGCTAGGAAACGAACATACCCGGGGTGTTCGTTTCCAGGACAATTTTTTTTTGCCCTGTCATATCGAATATTGCGACCCTAGTTTAGCCTATTAAAAATATACTAATTAAAAAACTAATTTGTCCGTCTGAGGCTATTTCACGAGACGAATCTATTAAACTTAATTAGTTCATGTTTTGACAATGTGGTGCTACAGTAAACATTCGCTAATGATGGATTAATTTACCTTAATAGATTCGTCTTAGTAATTAGCATATGACCTTGTAATTAGTTTTATAATTAGTTTATTTTTAATAGACTAAACTAGTATCGCAACGTCCGATGTGACAGCCAAAAAAATTTGCCAGAAAACGAACACCCCTTATAGCATCACCTACCCATATAGACCACCCATAAAAATAGAAAAACATTACTTTTTCTTCATCCTCTATCCCTTGTGTACTATGAAACTGCTTTTAGGTATATGACCTTTTCTCTTTCGAATTTAGTTCTATGGCCTCAAAACAAAATTTATTTAGCTCTATGGTCTTTCGTCAGTTTTGGACAGCTAACGATGTTAAGTCAGGGATAAAAAGACTATTTTACCTCTAGCGAAAAATAAAACAATTTTGTTTGTATATAGAAAAATTTGGTACATAGTTTGGCTCAATTACGAATACAATTCACAGTGCCAAACTATGTACCAAATTTTTCTATATACAAACAAAGTTATTTTATTTTTTTGCTAGGGGTAAAATAGTCTTTTAATCGCTGACTTAACACCGTTAGCTGCCCAAAACTGACGGAAACCATAGAGCCAAATAAATTTTGTTTTGAGGCCATAGAACCAAATTCAAAAAAAAGAGTCATATACCTAAGAGCATTTTCTTTAGGGCCATACACCTAATTCTTCCATGAAACTATGGTATGATGTTTTATTGGTAGAGGATTTACATGCATAGTTCTTTTTTATTCTAATATATTGTAGAGATAAAAATAATTGTAGACTATTATCACTTGATCTACTTATATGGACCACTTGGTCTAAATACATTGTGGCTACTCTAAAGACCTACAAGGTGAAGTTATACGAGGACAGAGGAAATGACTACATTGTTCTTTTCATGAGCTTCTACACTATACATGTTTTACTTAGTACCCAGAACAAGTAAAGAATTGGTTACATGGCATGATAGGCTCTAAGAATAACGAAATTTATGAAAGTGCAAAGTCACAATCTTGTATGGTACTGATTCCGTCCTACCTAAATCCTTTTAATATTAGCAATCTTGACATGCTAAGAATTTACTTGTTGGCCTATGATGCATGTTATGCTCTTATGGTAAGGTCCTCATGAAAGGACCGAACGGACCTAAGATGCCGCCTAGAGGGGAGGTGAATAGGCGTTTCTGAAAAATTAACACCTTAAATGCGGAAGCAATTAGTATATGAGCTTCAAATTTCTTGGAAGCTCTTAAACGGAGTAAATCAACCCCACAAGAGACAATACACACAGTATATGAAAGATATACAAAGAATATAGAGTCAATTCCCTGCACCACAAAAGATTAGAACAATCTAAAATAATTCCTGTGCAAGAAGGTAATACCGGACACGTCCGGTAGGGATACCGGACACGTCCGGTAAACCCTAAGTCGCTGAGCCCTCAGGCAATACCGGACATGCCGGTAGCAATACCGGACACGTCCGGTATTTGCGATTTCAGCGCCGGGCTCCAAACGGACTCCGGTTTCTTCTCAACTTTGTCACACCCTGCAGAGATACAATCTATATATATGCACAACACACAGAACCTGCAGGGAAAGCTCGAGCCACACAAATATCGAATGCAATACAGAGAGAAGACACGATATTTGTTTTACCGAAGTTCGGCACCCCCTCGGGTCCTACTCTCCGTTGAGCCGGCTGCGAGCTACCACAAAGGTGGGCTCTAGAGGACACCACGGGTCACTCTAGCCGCGGTCTATTTCACCCGCAATGCTCCTTCCACTAGATGATCTCTTTTGAGGAGAGATCGAACCTTCACAAACTTTCCGAGGCACTCCACAAAGCTCTTGGGTGCTCAACGGCGACGCCTAGCCGTCTAGGACCGTAGAGTCCAAGAGTAACGAATGCGCACAACAAGATCGACGATTTGCACAGGTGCTCAAGAGGTGGCTTGCTCTCTAGTTTTGAATCTCTCTCAACCCACAAATGGATTTGGCAATTAGAGGACAATCACTCACTAAGAGAGGGTTGGAAAGTGTTTTGAAAGCTTTAGAATGAGTGGGGGAACCAGTAGAATCAGCAGCCTCCAAAGGTGGAGGCTTGGAGGCATTTATAAGCCCACTTTCAAAACTAGCCGTTTTCTAGCCGTTGGTTGAGTCAGCTCATGCATACCGGACATGCCCGGTATGACTTCACTGCGTGGGAAACACCCTGGACAGACCAACTCTCAAACTTCCCATATGAGCCCGGTAGTACCGACCATATGGTCGGTAGTACCGCCAGTTAGAAAGGGGTTTCTGTAACCTCTCTGGAAGTGGCCAAATTTGGCCTACCGGTACTACCGCCAGTTAGAAAGGGGTTTCTGTAACCTCTCTGTATCGGTCGGTGGTACCGACCCACGGGGCGGTAGAACCGCCCAACCCAAAAACACTCAGTCAGAAAACCGCAAATACCGGACACGTCCGGTATAACTTTACTGCGCCGGGACTAACTAAGAGACCATTAGGAAGGCTGCACTACTACGGTATGCATATGAACAGACAGTGCAGCACACAAGCTGGAAGTTAGTTCTAGCTCTCTCAGGTCTCACCTAGGTTGGTTTGAGCACTTGTGAAAGATCATCTACTATATGTTGCATCCCTCTTAATAGTACGGCTTTCCTATTTACTCAAGATAAATTGGAAAACAAAATTTAAACCTCTTGAGTTGATCTCCATTTGAACCAAAGTCGCTTCTCTTTGTTTTCTATATTGAGAGGAATGGTTGTCATGATTAGAAGTAGATATCCCTCGAGCTTAGCCATCTTGAGCATGTGACTTGACTTCATGCAAGTGATACAATGAAGTTCCAAATGTGCCAAGTCAGTCCAATCAATATTGTTGCTAGGAATGTTAATTCTCCACTAGATGCGATCTTCAGGCTTGATTGATCCTTCGACTAAATGCAAGTACTTTCTTCTTCACTCTAGCTAGGTTCTTCAGCCGCCAAGCCGTCGCTTGCCCTTCGCCCTTTCTTAGTACCTCAAAGACTCTTTCCTTGCTATCTTCACCATCTCAAGCCATTCAACCATACTTTGTTTTGAATCTCTTCTTAGCAATCATATGTGAACCATGATTATCCCACAATATGATAGCCCTCTACATCAATATCATTCCCATTGTTGTCATAAGCTTGGAATGTGACTTTCATACAACAATTCATCTTTTGGGCTTTGCATTTCATTCCAAGTACATAGTGAGATAACCCTTTCCCTGTGTCACACTTAGTAAACACATTAGATCTTTAATCAACATTGTCATCAAGTCATCCAAAACATACTTAAGTTCAACATGCACTTTCAATCTCCCCCTTTTTGGTGATTGATGACAATCTTGATTAAAGCTTACAAAAGGATAAAACAATTAAGCTTATGAGTTCAATGATTTATGAAGAGCTCCCCCTTAGTATGTGCAACATGAATTGAATTCATAAAGGACCTCTAAATGTCAATTTGCACATACTAAGGTGAGTTGCAAACTCCCCCTAAATCATTGCATCCGATGAGTTCAAGAGAAGATAAATCAAATGAAATACATATGACATGGTATATTTCACAAAGATCAAAAAGAAGACAATACACCATTCATAAAGCTATACTTCTCAATCAAGCATGAATCATATGAAATTAAATGCATAAGTAGAAACACACATAGCACTCATCACAAAGGGTTCCCAAATCCATAAGCCACTAAGATAGATATGGAAATTAAGATCATGTCTCACAGAGTCTCATCTCTCACATGATACAACCCGAAACATCATCAAACTGAGACTAGTACATAACTAATCTGATACATGATACATGAACTAGTCTGATACATGTCTGATACATAAAAGATGATACACCAAAGAAGCTCAACACAGATGCATCGATACAAAACACAGCTGTAGTACATATCTCCAGATACAAGAATAGAACATATGAAGCATCTCTGAAGCATCTCTGAAGCTTTAATCATCACAATCTCTCCCCCTTTGTCATCCATCACCACAAAAGGTCTGACAACAAGAACAAAAGAACAAAGGGGCTGCAAGCTGTAACTGACACTGGAGGTCACTCGTCGTCGTCTCTGCCGTGACCGTCACCCTCGTCGTCGGACCGAGGAGCACCTGAGGGACGAGAGCCACCTTGACCAGGGTCACCCATACCACCCTGGAAGAAGGGGTCCTGACCATAGGAACCCTGCTGGTGTCCGTACCCAAAGATATCCTCCCACCAGAAAGCAGTTGACTCCTCTGCTGCACTAGGACGAGCTGCATCCTGACTAGACTGTCCACCAAGAAACAGTCTCTACTGAGAAGAACTGTGGGGTGTCTGCTGCTGCTGCTCCTGCTGTGGCTCCTGCTGCTGAGAGTGACTACCAAAGTGCTCCTGGTACTCCCTCTGGTACCTAGCCTGCTGCTCCTCAAACGACTCAGGCTCCTCGTCAGTGTCCTCAGACGGAGGAGACCTGGGTGGCTGAAACTGAAAGTGCTCATGCAGCATCTTCATCGTCCTCGAGTCCTCTCTCCTGGCCCTCCTCTCGTGATGCTGCTTCCTCTTGACTACATTGATGTCCTTGCACATACCGAAGATAGCACTGAAAAACTTCTTGATCGGAGAGGGAGGGCTGCCACGGCGTGAAGCTAAACATGGAGGTGCACGTGGCGGAGGTGAAGCTGCTCCTCCTGCACCTGCTGCAGGTGCGTCCTCTGCTGCTGCTGCTCCTGGACCTGGTGGCGGGGTGTGTGTCTCTGGTAAATCCATAGCTAGCCTCAACACCCTGTGATGACTGTGAAGGGTCGAGATGGCGGACTAGAGGGGGGGTGAATAGTCCTTTCTAAAATTTAACGTACCGGCTAACCGAAACAAATGCGGAATTAACAACTATCGGTCTAGCCAAGACTACACCCCTCTATCTATACTCTCAAGCACCTTATAAAAGATCCTAAACAAAGCAATTAAGGTGTCGGGCTAGCTAGAGCTCACCTAAACAATTCTAGCTTGCAAGGTTACACAAACCTAAGCAACTAGTACTCAATCAATCGGGGAGCTCCTACACATTCCACTAAGCAAAAGCACAAAGCCTAAGCTCACTAGTAATGCTCAATAACAAGGCTACACAAGCCAAATTAGAGAGCTCAACTTAGCTACACAAACTAAGCAATATAACTAGCAAGACTACAAGTCAACTAGTCACTCACGGGATTAACTTCTATGCTACACAAGCTAAGAAGGTAACTAGCATGCTACACAAGCTAACTAATTACAAGAGCAACTACACTAGCACAAGTATATGAACAAGTAAATACAAGCTAGTGAATGGAGTTTGCAAACCACCGAGAAGATGAACACGAAGTTGACACGATGATTTTTCTCCCGAGGTTCACTTGGTTGCCACCAAGCTAGTCCCCGTTGTGTCGACCACACACTTTGGTAGTTCGGCGGCTAATAGGCACCACACCTAGCTCGACACTCGAGCGCCGCAAGAACTCACCCACAAGTGAGGGTAACTCAATGACACGCTCTATTAGAGTTGCTCTTCGCGATCCCCGCGGGGCGAGCACAATGCCCCTCACAATCCTTCTCCGGAGCCACGCACAATCTTCACGTGGGCTTCACGACGGAGACTCGATCACCAAGCCGTCTAGGAGGTGGCAACCTCCAAGAGTAACAAGCACCACCGGCTTGCAACACGAACACCTAGTGCCACTTAATGCAATCTCTCAAAGCAACGCACTAGAATCGCTCACTCGCAACAGATTCGCACACTAGCAAGCACAAGCGAGTTAGAGGGCTCCTAAGCACTCCCCAAGCATGGACACCAAGTCCCAAGGGTGCTCAACCTTTGCCTAGGGCCGGCCACCCCTCTATATATAGAGGGGAGCCACAAACTAGCCGTTTTCCCCTTCTCCCGAGCTTCCACGCCTTTGGTCGGTACTACCGACCAAAGGGTCGGTACTACCGGCGGTCCAAAAGACCGTTAGAAACGACTTTCTAACACGGGCGGTAGTAGGGTCGGTACTACTGGCCTTATAGCGGTACTACCGGTAGGCCAGATCTAGATCTACACAGAACGCCTCCAAACTTCCTTCAAACCTCGGTACTACCGACCCCCTGGTCGGTACTACCGAGCCCGGTACTACCGAGGTTATGGCGGTACTACCTCTAGGCCAAAACTCCTCCGAACAGAGAGTTTGCGCGCTGCCTACAGAGGGGTCGGTAGTAGGGTCACTACTACCGACTTCAGGGTCGGTACTACCGGCCTCGGTACTACCGGGGTTATGACGGTACTACCGGTAGGCCAAAAACTCCCTCGAACAGAGAGTTTTGCGATCTGCTCGCGGAGGGGTCGGTAGTACCGAGGTTATGGCGGTACTACCTCTAGGCCAAAAACTTCTCCGCGCTAAAACGGCCATAACTCTTAGCTCCGAACTTCGATTTCGATGATCTTGGACATTTTGGAAAGCTTATTCAGAGGGCTACACATCCCACATATAAAGCTAATCCAACTCACAAAGGGTTAGTACAGAATTCCAATCCAAGATCCATCGCTTCTCTTTTTCAACCAAAGATTTCTCCGAAAACTTCTCCGAGTTGATTCAATTCAACTCCAACACCTTCTCCTTTGCAAATGTGCCAACACCACCAAGTGTATACAACCTTGTGCATGTGTGTTAGCATTTTCACAAACATTTTTCAAAGGATTTTCACTTGCTCTCACCACGCCACTCGATCCTAGTAACATCGCAAAGTTAGATCGCTCAAGTGGCACTAGATGACCGATATGCAAATAAATTTGCTCCTCTTAATAGTACGGCCATCTATTCTAAACCCAGTCATAATCTTCTCTACACACCTATGACCGGTGAAATGAAATGCCCTACAAATATACCTTTGCCTTGCGCATTCCATTCCATCTCCTTCGGTGTTGATGCAACACATGCACCAACCTATCTTCAAATGATATGATCCACTTCATATCATCACATGGCCTCCATGGTCCATCGATCTTGACATCACTTGCTCTTCACCATCGCTTCGGTCCTTCGGCGCCAAGTCTTGCTTAAGCCTCCCGACACTCGGTACCAACGGCTTCAAAGCCTCCAACTTGCCCTTCACCTTCGCAACAGGTCCATCAAGCCAAGTCTTGCCTTGATCTTCACCATCTTAGCCACATGACCACATGTCATGTTTCATATGCAATAAGCTCCGTCATCGCTCATTCACATGTGAACTAATTTTCTGTGTATCTCACATAAGCACATATTAGTTCACCTAGGTTGTCACTCAATTACCAAAACCAAACAAGGACCTTTCAATCTCCCCCTTTTTGGTAATTGATGACAACTCTACAAAGATATGGAAATTATGCTTATTCCAAGCTAGCACTTCACAAGAATGTAAATTGCTAACTTGGTTTGGATTCATGTTGCTTGCCCAAGCTATTTTACCATGTGTAAAGGATTTTGGACAAGTAGCACAAATCTGAATTGGTAGTATTAGCTCCCCCTACATATGTGCTAGAGTGTTTGGAAATGAAACTTGCACATATGCATAGATATTGAAGTGTGGGAGAGTAATTACTACCAAAATGTGCTAAGGTGTATAGAATAACCTTTGAAGCGTGTTATTGATGAAGTTCATAGTTGTACACCTTCTTTAGCACCAAGAGTAGCTAGACATCATAAAAACTAGAAAACCCCGTGAGATCAATATTACTAGCAAGGGTCTAGTTTTGCATGAAAAGCACAAGTCTAGCTATCAACCTATGCATGCTAGTTATCAAATCATCAATTAAACCCTATAACTAGCATACACCACACAAGCATGCATATAAGATTTAAAAACTTATGCATTGCAAGCAAGCATATGATTATGCACATATCAAATGCAACAACCAAGTTCATGAGCTTGCTCCCCCTACTTGTGTGCTCAAAAACATTTTCATTTTTCCTTTCATTTTTCCTTACATTCTCTCCCCTCATTTTATCTTTGTTCTCCCCCTTTCATTTTATCTTTCATTCCTTTTATCTTTGTTATACTTTCTCCCCCTTTGTCATCTATTTCCATAAAAGGTATACATAAAGGAGGTTCAAAAAGTTAAGAGAGAGATGTTTGTTTCATTTCATTTGTGGTTCAACCTAGATCTTTTGCATGAAACATCTAACACGGTTTGCTCTAGAGTAAGCTTCTTCACACATTTTGCAATGGTTATCTTACTCACGTTGGTTAAAAGTTCTATTGCTCATTCTCTAGATTAAACACTAGGATTGCAAGCCCATAAATATGTCATATGTTACCACTAGATCATGTAAAGCATAGAAGCAATAGTGGCATCATATAAGCATCAAAACATTTGATTTTCATGGATGCTCCTAGATAGTATCACAAGAATGTCTATATGCTCTAATCAAGTCCTAATCATAGTATGAATGCATATGACAAACAATGATACCTTGCTATCTTGGAGTAGAGGTTAGTCATTTTGATTCCAACTCCGAAATAGCAATGTGAAGTCCATGGTGAAGACCAATAGATACCAATTTGAAAGAACAAATCTTCACTCATATGATCAAGTGCACTATCTTGTTGTGGTTGGCTTGCTTCTTCATTTGAACATAGCTTGCATATGAATACCACTTGAGTTGGCATGATTTGCTTGTCTTTTGGGTGTTGCTTGCTTCTTTAGATCAACCCTTTTGATATCTTCAACTAAGCATCTCAAATGACACTTTAGATCATCACTTCCATGTTAGCCTTCCAAGCCTTGCTTGGTTAACCTACCAATGGCGGCAAGCCCCTACAAAAGGGAGAAGTGACCTCTCTCCAAAGAACCATCCTTGATACTCACTTGAATTGACTGTGTTTGATTGATCCTTTTGAACTCTTCTTGAAATGTGACTTTGAATCCATCTTTGAGTCCTTTTCTTTCTTCCAAATGATCTTCAATTTGATACTAGGACTTGATCTTTCTCTTCATCTTGATGTTGGTCTTGATCTCATCTTTGTCATACTTCTAGCTCATCTCAAAACCAAACATAGGTCCCTCAACCACTTATAAATATGATTCCAACTTGAGGGCCTTTCAATCAAAGTGACTTGTGATCTATCCAATAATTATCACTTTTCTGGCAGATTCTGTCCTTCTCAAAGAAACATGCATATCTACCAAAATATAAGTCCAATGACTATGAAATTTGGTGGAGATGTGCCTCTCTAAGTGTTCTAGCAGCCATAAAAATTTGAGCTTCATTGGCTTTCTATATTGCTACCAGATTTCAATTCTTTCATAGTACTACATGCTGAAAACTGTTGCACTATAGTTGATAAGGTCTACTCCAAAACCGAAGCATCACTTATCCAATTTTCATGAATTTGGCACAGCAACTAATACTACAAGTGTAGAGCATGTGTACCAAATTTCAAGCCAATCCAACTAGATTTGATCATCCAAACATGGCTATCATCACAGCTCACTCAGATTTTGTAATATTGAACAACTTTGAGCAATTGAGCTATACTCTACCAATTTGAATCAAACTTGAGCTAACTTGTTTGAATATTCTCACAAGACATATATCCATTCAAATCACTTACTAAAAGAAGTCTCATGAACATATCCATTCAAACTAACTCAATTTGATCACTTAAGCATTAAATCCATTCAATCATCTTATAGCAAGCAACATATGCATATATATCCAATTCAATCATCTCATATGCATCTAAAATAACATGATCAACAAGAGATATACCTTAGTAGCTCATGATCATCCAAAAGCAAGCTTCAACTAAATTTGATTGCAAGCCTTCAAATATTCCATTCTACCACCACAACTTGATCTTTTGCACTTGTATGTTGTAGCACTTGGACTTCACTCTTTTGTCTTGGCATTGGGATGGATTTGCACTAAGCTTCATTACTTGATTCAATCACATGATGATCAACATAGAATAAATTGAATCAAGTCTCCAATGCCATGGTACCTACACACATTCATCCACTAGTTGATGGTACCCAAACTTGTTTGGGTCCTCTCAAGTTAGGTGCAACATACTTTGGCATAGCCTTAGTATGAATAGCGGGATGAGTTGTAATGGTAGTCTTAGAGGTACCATTTTCATCCTTCCTAAGCATAGAATCATTAGCAATTGAAATAGGCTTAGGAATGTTACCTAGGGGACATGAATGAGCCATGTGTCCCCTTTCCCGACATGAGTAGCAAACTCTCTTGGATTGAGCCTTTTTCTTCCTTGCTCAAATGTTGCTTCTCATTGCCTTGCCTCTCATGAGTAGCTTGAGCCTTCTTCTCAAGCTTGTTAGGACACTTCGAGGCAAAGTGTCCCATATCACCATACTTGTAGCACTTGATGTGAGACAAGTCTTTCTTCTTTTCTTCATTCTTGCTCATCATCATCTTGGCATCTTGAATGTGAGTTGGATGCCATGCTTTTCCGCCCCTTCTTGTTTTATTCTTCTTCATCAAGTCACCATCATGATGGTTGTTCTTGATTTGAACTTGGGGCTTCTTTTCTTGCTCAACTTGTGGCTTTGGTTGAGGCTCTTCTTATTGCTTCACCAATTGCTTGGTTGGGCACATAGAGGTGAGATGTCCTCTAGTGCGGCACTTGAAGCATTTGACATGCTTGAGCCTCTCTTCTTCCTTCTTCAACTTGAGCTTTTCTCCATTGGGGCAAGCATTTGCAAGATGTCCCATCTCATGGCATCTGAAGCACATGAAATGAGCTAGCTTCTTTTGTTCTTGCTTCGTCATCTTCTTCAACCTTTTTCTCTCCCCCTTGGACATGCTCTTGTTGAAACCAATGCCACTCTTATCACCATAGCTCTTTTGATTCTTCAACATGTGCTCAAAGGTGACTTTGGAGTTGTAGCACCTCTATAACTTGTTGCTCAAATTCTTCACTTCACTTTTGAGCTCATTGTTCTCCTTCAAAATGTTAATCTCACAAGACATAGAAGTAGAACATGCATCTAAATGTGAAGAACATGGCATGTCTAATAAATCATCACAAGAGGTGGATACATGCTTCTTCTCTACATCACATGGGTTAGCACAAATATGTGATTGATCATTTGACCCAAATGATGAGATCTCACTAGTTTTAGTTTCTTCATTAGAAAACTTCTTAGTGAGAAAAGCATGGTCTTGTACCAAGTTGTCATGAGCAACACTAAGTTCCTCATGAGTCAATTTTAGCTCCTCATGTGAACAAGTAGTAACATAAAGTAGATGCTTTTGTTGTTCACATGCATTCTTTAGAAATGAGTTTTCATTTTTCAATTTCATTGTTTTAGTCATCTCATTTTCTAAAGCCTTAGTGAGTCTACAAACAAGCTCAAAGTTTGGATCATCACAATCAACAACCACATTTGCAATTGATACCTTTGCGTCACCATGTGACATGAAGCAATGTGGTGTAGTAGAAGAGCTTGTGGAGACATCACTCTCATAGCCATCATCATCATCATCAAGTGAGCATGGAGTAGAATCATTGATTGCATCACTTGAGCATGGCCCATCATCAACAATCATGTCAAGTGAACTTGTGGATTGATCATCATCATCATCATCACTTGACCATGAGGTGGAGCAGTCCTCCACAACCATCAAGTTGTGGTCATGCTCAACATCCTCATGCGCCTCCTTCTTGGGCTCATCAACATCATCATCGAAGATCACCCCATATTTCTCATTGAGATAAATCCAAATCTCATGGGCGGACTTCAAGTCCATGATCTCACCAAATATGTTATCCTCCATAGATTGATAGAAAATGTTAGTAGCTTGGCAATCGAGATGTAGGCATTTCTTTTGAGCTTGAGTTGCATTCTTTCTATCCAACACAAGAGAAAGGCCCACATCTACGATCCACCACATTTGAGGACTAATAAACTTAAAATTACATATCATCCAATTTTTCCACCGTGCAAAGTGTGTGCCATCAAAAATGTGTGGACACTCAACATCTAGCCCATAAGTCGCCATCCTCTCGGGTCGGTGAAGACCACAAATGAGAGACCTCACTCTGATACCAATTGAAGGGTCGAGATGGCAGACTAGAGGGGGGGTGAATAGTCCTTTCTAAAATTTAACGTACCGGCTAACCGAAACAAATGCGGAATTAACAACTATCGGTCTAGCCAAGACTACACCCCTCTATCTATACTCTCAAGCACCTTATAAAAGATCCTAAACAAAGCAATTAAGGTGCCGGGCTAGCTAGAGCTCACCTAAACAATTCTAGCTTGCAAGGTTACACAAACCTAAGCAACTAGTACTCAATCAATCGGGGAGCTCCTACACATTCCACTAAGCAAAAGCACAAAGCCTAAGCTCACTAGTAATGCTCAATAACAAGGCTACACAAGCCAAATTAGAGAGCTCAACTTAGCTACAAAAACTAAGCAATGTAACTAGCAAGACTACAAGTCAACTAGTCACTCACGGGATTAACTTCTATGCTACACAAGCTAAGAAGGTAACTAGCATGCTACACAAGCTAACTAATTACAAGAGCAACTACACTAGCACAAGTATATGAACAAGTAAATACAAGCTAGTGAATGGAGTTTGCAAACCACCGAGAAGATGAACACGAAGTTGACACGATGATTTTTCTCCCGAGGTTCACTTGGTTGCCACCAAGCTAGTCCTCGTTGTGTCGACCACACACTTTGGTAGTTCGGCGGCTAATAGGCACCACACCTAGCTCGACACTCGAGCGCCGCAAGAACTCACCCACAAGTGAGGGTAACTCAATGACACGCTCTATTAGAGTTGCTCTTCGCGATCCCCGCGGGGCGAGCACAATGCCCCTCACAATCCTTCTCCGGAGCCACGCACAATCTTCACGCGGGCTTCACGACGGAGACTCGATCACCAAGCCGTCTAGGAGGTGGCAACCTCCAAGAGTAACAAGCACCACCGGCTTGCAACACGAACACCTAGTGCCACTTAATGCAATCTCTCAAAGCAACGCACTAGAATCGCTCACTCGCAACAGATTCGCACACTAGCAAGCACAAGCGAGTTAGAGGGCTCCTAAGCACTCCCCAAGCATGGACACCAAGTCCCAAGGGTGCTCAACCTTTGCCTAGGGCCGGCCACCCCTCTATATATAGAGGGGAGCCACAAACTAGCCGTTTTCCTCTTCTCCCAAGCTTCCACGCCTTCGGTCGGTACTACCAGCGGTCCAAAAGACCGTTAGAAATGACTTTCTAACACGGGCGGTAGTAGGGTCGGTAGTAGGGTCGGTACTACCGGCCTTATAGCGGTACTACCGGTAGGCCAGATCTAGATCTACACAGAACGCCTCCAAACTTCCTTCAACCCTCGGTACTACCGACCCCCTGGTCGGTACTACCGAGCCCGGTACTACCGAGGTTATGGCGGTACTACCTCTAGGCCAAAACTCCTCCGAACAGAGAGTTTGCGCGCTGCCTACAGAGGGGTCGGTAGTAGGGTCGGTACTACCGGCCCCGGTACTACCGGGGTTATGGCGGTACTACCGGTAGGCCAAAAACTCCCCCGAACAGAGAGTTTTGCGATCTGCTCGCGGAGGGGTCGGTAGTACCGAGGTTATGGCGGTACTACCTCTAGGCCAAAAACTTCTCCGCGCTAAAACGGCCATAACTCTTAGCTCCGAACTCCGATTTCGATGATCTTGGACATTTTGGAAAGCTTATTCAGAGGGCTACACATCCCACATATAAAGCTAATCCAACTCACAAAGGGTTAGTACAGAATTACAATCCAAGATCCATCGCTTCTCTTTTTCAACCAAAGATTTCTCCGAAAACTTCTCCGAGTTGATTCAATTCAACTCCAACACCTTCTCCTTTGCAAATGTTCCAACACCACCAAGTGTATACAACCTTGTGCATGTGTGTTAGCATTTTCACAAACATTTTTCAAAGGATTTTCACTTGCTCTCACCACGCCACTCGATCCTAGTAACATCGCAAAGTTAGATCGCTCAAGTGGCACTAGATGACCGATATGCAAACAAGTTTGCTCCTCTTAATAGTACGACCATCTATTCTAAACCCGGTCATAATCTTCTCTACACACCTATGACCGGTGAAATGAAATGCCCTGCAAATATACCTTTGCCTTGTGCATTCCATTCCATCTCCTTCGGTGTTGATGCAACACATGCACCAACCTATCTTCAAATGATATGATCCACTTCATATCATCACATGGCCTCCATGGTCCATCGATCTTGACATCACTTGCTCTTCACCATCGCTTCGGTCCTTCGGCGCCAAGTCTTGCTTAAGCCTCCCGACACTCGGTACCAACGGCTTCAAAGCCTCCAACTTGCCCTTCACCTTCGCAACAGGTCCATCAAGCCAAGTCTTGCCTTGATCTTCACCATCTTAGCCACATGACCACATGTCATGTTTCATATGCAATAAGCTCCGTTATCGCTCATTCACATGTGAACTAATTTCCTGTGTATGTCACATAAGCACATATTAGTTCACCTAGGTTGTCACTCAATTACCAAAACCAAACAAGGACCTTTCAGACTGTCATACTCAAAAGTGTGCCCTGTCACCTGCTCAATCATATGCATAATGTACGGAGCAAAGCCACAGCCCTTGAGAGGCCTCTCTCCTACACTCCTGATCTCGCTCCAAATAAAGTCAAAGACACTGAAGGGCCTAGCACCTGGAGCCATCCTCTGGAGAAGGTTCTTGGAATAATCTGCAACTGTCCCCTTGTCTCCACCCTTGCAGTCAATAGTCTTCCTGAATATCCTCTCAAGATACCTGTAGGTAGGGTGAAGACCTAGAACCTTCCCTACCACACCTGGACCACCTGCTGGATACATGAATCCCATCTGCTCTGGTGGTAGAGCAAGCTCTGAGTGAATCTGATCCTTCTGAAGATCCTCCTCTGAAAAGCCAAGATAGGCAGCAAAAGCACTGTACTCAACACTATACCAAACTCCTTCAAGCATCCAATGCATGCGTCTCGACTCCTCCTCAACGAACAAGGTGGCATAGAACTGTGCAATGGCCTCTGAGTTCCAGTCACGCTGAAACTCCATAATCTGGTATGCCCCCACACGCTGACAAGTAGCAATGGCATGGTCAATGGAGTCCTTCTCGAGCTCCCTGAAAGCTGCCCAATCCACCCACTCAGATCTGGCAATCACTGGGTTCCTAGACAGGATCACACTGGTATAGAAATCTGCGTGAAACTGTGTGTGAAACCTGTAGTCATACTGTATCTTGGGCAAACTTCTAGGATCGATCCTCCTCTGATCTCTAGCAAGTCTGGTCTTCCCCTTTCCCTTGTAGTTAACTCTGGCAATGTACTGAGGGACATGAGGGGCATGGATCTCTAGCATCCCATAGTTCATATGCTGACCACCCTGGAAACCCTGCTGATAAAGAGGATCTGCTGCCTCTTCCTCATCATCATCATCTTCCTCTTCTTCTTCTTCCTCAATCTCCTCCTCCTCATCTCTGTCGGTGCTCTTTCTCTTTCTGAATCTGTACTCTTGCGGGTCACTATCTGAAGAGGAGTCTGAGCCTCCCTGAGCTGCTGCCCTCACTGCCCTGCGCCCGGCTGAGCTAGTCCCTGTCTCCTGTCTGGCCTTCTTCTGCCTCTCATGGCGAGGGTCATGCCTGTCCTTGCGCCTCGGCTCAACGTGCTCACTCATAGCTGCTGTCCTGAATCCACAAAGATATCCGAGAACAAAATTAAGGACCGGGGCTCAAAGTATATCTCATTTAATTATATCACTATAACACAATCATTTATCCGAAGATTTGTCGTCACCTAGTCCATCATATGACAAAGGTTTGCAAACACATCATAGACAAATAATGGTATCACAGGATATAATAACTAGTTGGATTAGAATCAAACTGCAGACAAAGTCTGCACTGCCTGGCCATCCAGTATGAGCGCAGCAAGCAGCCCTAACTAGGGTTTCAATCCAAACCAACTCCAATTCAATCCAAACTTTGAGCACTACTTCTAGGCATCCAATGCAGCATATTGACCAAAGGAATCATCAAATGAACTTGAATCCAATAGATCGGACGAGGTCCGGGATTTGAATACCTTGGGGAAGGAGAAGAGGATGAGAATCTGAAATCCGAAAGATGGGGCCTTCAATCTTGATGCAAGGCCTCTCCAATCCCTTCTCTTTCTTCACTTTTCCACGGACGAATCGACGGGGCTCGGATTGAGGTGAGAAAGGGGAGGTTTTGGCTGTTTGAGTGAGAGAGAGAGGAGAATAGAAAATAACCCTTCGCTGGCCTGGGGTTCTTTAAGACACGCGCATACCGGACACGTCCGGTATGTGCGGTCTTCGTCCATTTTGTCTTCTCCCTCTTTCTTTCTTTGACCTTTCTTAGTCCAAATTTAAACATAGACCTTTGATCCAAGATATTCTAAAGCATACTTAACCAAAGATTCTCAAACTCTTATTCTCTTTTCCAAAATAGATCATATGAGAGATTTGAACAAAGAGAGACATGGTGGCTTATGAACTTGAGAGCGTCATGTCATATGTGATTAGCCAAACAATCAACCAAGGGGGACAATAATCACATAATGCCATGACTAGGTCACAAAGACCAAATAGGATCAAAGATTTGTAAATCCACACCACCTATGCATGCTAGTAAGGGGTTTTTGGATAGATCTATCCTATTACACACAAATGCACACACTAGCATAATTTAGGGCCTAGGATGCACTTTCAATGCATATAATCAAAAACATACCTTTGCCTTGAGCCCATGAATTCCACTAAGCATAATTGTGACATGGTGATGATTTAGTTGACCTTTCTCGTCAAATAGCCATGTCCTCACTGAGGAATCAATTTGATCAAGATGAACTACAACATATACTAGATAAACCTCATTAGTCCATAAAAGGCACAAAGTTGAAATTGAGCTCCCCCTCAATTAGTGCTTCAAGTATTTGAATTCCTTTCCAAGCACTTTCATTCCATTAAGAATGTGAGAGTCAAATTTCAGCTTTTGGCCAACACTAAGTAATTTCCCATATATGAAAAGATGTTAAAGACGATGCACAAATTACGGAGAAACAACAACATGTGAGATCTGAGCCAACATGGGAAACATAACAAGAATAGAATTAGACTCAAATCTCATGTAGGCTCAAATGGGCAGCTCACTGTCATACCGGACACGTCCGGTAGGCGTCCGGTATGCTCTGATAGTGCAGCATTGTTCTCTGTCAGCAGTGCTGGTTCCAGGTCAGAAGTTTCAGCAGTCAGCACTTCCGACATGGGTCAGCACTTCCGGCAGAAAATGATTTGAGGTCATTTTGCCATTTCCAAGATTTCACATATTAAACAAGTTTTGAAACAGTAAGCATGAAAAGTGAAAAGATGACTATTCTACCAAGTTTAGGCACTCTATGTCATGGTGAAGATGAAGCAAAAGATAGGATAAACATAGATTACCAATGGGTCAACCATATAAGCAATTATGATGAACATTGGTTGATAGGTTGAGTTAGAACTTCAAATTGACGTGCTCAACCATCCCGAAAGTATATTCTAGCATTATGAATCCTATATGCACCTACATAGTATGTATGTAAGCACATACCTTGGCCTTGAGCTCACACATGATTTACTAAGAATAACCATGGCATAAACATCTTCGTGTTGACTTGACTTGACAAGTGATTATGCCTTTGTCAAAGTGATCTCCCTTTTCATTTATAGAACTATCACATCACTTAGAGATAATTGTTAGATCACAATGGTTCAAGGTAGAAACTAAGCTTCCCTTTAATAAGTGCTCAAGTCATTTTGAATTACTTGTGAAAGCACTTTGCTTTTCTTTTAAGAAAATGGGAATGCTTTTCCACCTTGACTGAAATCAGGACGTTGTGCTTTTCCTGGCCATACCGGACATGTCCGATAGACATACCGGACAAGTCTGGTATGAAAAGACTTCGTCCAAATCTTTGTACTGAGTCACTGGTTCTGTCAGAGTGAATATCCCATACGATACCGGACAAGTCCGGTATTTTCAAATTAGAACCAGAAAACAGCCACTTCTGAGATTTCCTTTTGGCTCTAGTCTATTTCACTTCCCTACACTTCATCAAAGATAATGCTCTGCTAGAGAGCCATTAAGAGCATCGAATGGCAAATATCATAAGGATAGATTAAATTCATTTAATTACTAAGCTTTAGGCACTTATCATCAATGGTGTAGATGAGTAAAAGTGAAATCAACATCACATAAACTTCGGGTCAACCCTATAGGATAATATTAACAACATAGGTTGATAGTTTGAGTTGAGATGTCATTTTGCTTGCTCAAACACCCCGAAAGTCTTCATCTTACCATTTGTACCTATAATCACAATCTAAGCCCTCCTAGGTACCCAAGCTCCATTGGGTCCTTTTGAGTTAGTCAACAAGTGCTTAGGTACCCAAATGGCGTTGTCACTAGTTTGTGGTGAACATATCACCCTACTAGTGGCAACTCCATTTGTGGTACACCTAAGCACATTATCATTTGCAAATGTGTTTGGCTTAGAATGCATACCATTTGGGCAATCATAGCTTAGATGCCCCTTTCTCCTACAAGAATAGCAAATACGTCCATTGTTTGCTTTTTGCTTGTCTTGCTTGTTTGGGCATTGGTTCACCAAGTGACCTTCTTGATTGCACCCATAGCACTTTCTTGTTGCTACTAAAGCCCTCTTTCTTGAATCTTGGGCTAGGGTGCATTTCTTGCTTGAATGACATGAAGTGTGATACTTTACATCACTTTTTGGAGCATCTTTCTTCACTTGATTTGGCACCTTGGTGGCTGCCCTCTTCTCGGCCGCTTCACATTTGTCGGCCCAAGTCTTGTGTGGACACATGGCACTTTCATGACCATATGTTCCGCAACCATAGCAAATCCTTTTCTTGCTCTTGGTTGCTTTCTCTTTGAATGAGATGAGATTATTTTGTTGGACTCTGGAGGAAGCAAGGTTTGAACCCTTCTCAAGCTTCTTCACCATGTAATCACGGTTATCTTGAGAAGGTTGTGCTTTCTCCTCATCCTTCAATCTAATCACATCTTTCTTTAGACTTTCCACTTCTTCGATGAGCCTAGCATTTTCTTTAAGAGTTTGCTCAATCGAAGATTGGCTTGCTTGAGAGGCACACTCATTAGCACAAATAATATTTAATTGAGATGGTGCACTAGTGAGTGTAGTAGTGTGAGGTTGAGAAGATTTTACCATAGCAATCACAACCTCATGTGCTATCTCAAGCATGACATTTGATTCTACTAGCTTCTCATGTGAGCACTTGAGATGGGAGAAGTCCTCTTGTAGGAACTTGTGCTCAAATGAGAGATCACTCAATCTTGCCTTGAGCTTGTAGTTTTCATTTTCTAGCCTTTCCACATTAGAGAGAGAGTTAGTAACTAAAGCATGCTCAATTGACAATTTGTCATACCTTTCATTTAATGCCTTTAGCTCTTCCAATTTGGAGATGAGGAACTTTTCTTGATTTTGAAGGGATTGTTCTTGTTCCTCCACCTCCTTCTCTAGCTCATCATTTTCCTTCAATACTTTGACGAACAAGAGCTTGTCTTCATACTTGAGATAATCAAGAGTGTCATCGTCTTTGTCATCCTTATCACTCTCTACTTGACTATCTCTTAATGCCTTCTCCTTGATCTCACCAAGAATCTTCTCTTGATCTTTCTTGGTTGCTTTCTTCTTGTTCTTCTTGGCCATGAGACACAAGTGATGAGCGTCATGAGGTACTGAGGTTGACTCATCACTTGGTCGCCACCGGGGTTGAGAGTCGCTGCTGTCTGCCCCCTGCTCCCTGTCTGCTGAGCATATACCGGACACGTCCGGTAGGCATACCGGACACGTCCGGTATGTGCAGACAGTGCCCAGAGCAGCAGCAACCTGCCCCTCTCGATCCGGCTCATCTTCCTTGAGGCTTCTTCACATTATGATGATTCAATGGACTCCATTTCCAATGAATCACAATCATGTGCTTCATCACATTTGGACTTTCCATATAGGTTGGCAAGTCTATTCCAAATGACATGAGCACTCTCCGGCGGAGATTCTCCATTGTAGATAGCCTCCTTAAGAACCTCTGCACTCAATGAGTTCAACATGATCAAACACGCATGAGCATTGAGTTGCACACATATCTCTTCCTCTTTTGTCAAGTTCTTATAGTTGCTCCAATCAACTATAGAAAGAGATATGCTCGCATCCACAATATGCTCAATAATGGGGCTAATAGCCCGAAATGCATTGAGTACATAAGATGACCAAGATAGAAAGTTTGAACCATCATTTTGGAGAAGCACCACGTTTGTCTCCATAGGCGAATCCATCGGTTCTCACAAGCGGTGAAGCTCAAACATGAGTCCAAGCTCCGATACCAATTGAAAGGACCGAACGGACCTAAGATGCCGCCTAGAGGGGGGTGAATAGGCGTTTCTGAAAAATTAACACCTTAAATGCGGAAGCAATTAGTATATGAGCTTCAAATTTCTTGGAAGCTCTTAAACGGAGTAAATCAACCCCACAAGAGACAATACACACAGTATATGAAAGATATACAAAGAATATAGAGTCAATTCCCTGCACCACAAAAGATTAGAACAATCTAAAATAATTCCTGTGCAAGAAGGTAATACCGGACACGTCCGGTAGGGATACCGGACACGTCCGGTAAACCCTAAGTCGCTGAGCCCTCAGGCAATACCGGACACGTCCGGTAGCAATACCGGACACGTCCGGTATTTGCGATTTCAGCGCCGGGCTCCAAACGGACTCCGGTTTCTTCTCAACTTTGTCACACCCTGCAGAGATACAATCTATATATATGCACAACACACAGAACCTACAGGGAAAGCTCGAGCCACACAAATATCGAATGCAATACAGAGAGAAGACACGATATTTGTTTTACCGAAGTTCGGCACCCCCTCGGGTCCTACTCTCCGTTGAGCCGGCTGCGAGCTACCACAAAGGTGGGCTCTAGAGGACACCACGGGTCACTCTAGCCGCGGTCTATTTCACCCGCAATGCTCCTTCCACTAGATGATCTCTTTTGAGGAGAGATCGAACCTTCACAAACTTTCCGAGGCACTCCACAAAGCTCTTGGGTGCTCAACGGCGACGCCTAGCCGTCTAGGACCATAGAGTCCAAGAGTAATGAATGCGCACAACAAGATCGACGATTTGCACAGGTGCTCAAGAGGTGGCTTGCTCTCTAGTTTTGAATCTCTCTCAACCCACAAATGGATTTGGCAATTAGAGGACAATCACTCACTAAGAGAGGGTTGGAAAGTGTTTTGAAAGCTTTAGAATGAGTGGGGGAACCAGTAGAATCAGCAACCTCCAAAGGTGGAGGCTTGGAGGTATTTATAAGCCCACTTTCAAAACTAGCCGTTGGCTGAGTCAGCTCATACCGGACACGTCCGGTATGCATACCGGACACGTCCGGTATGACTTCACTGCGTGGGAAACACCCTGGACAGACCAACTCTCAAACTTCCCATATGAGCCCGGTAGTACCGACCATATGGTCGGTAGTACCGCCAGTTAGAAAGGGGTTTCTGTAACCTCTCTGGAAGTGGCCAAATTTGGCCTACCGGTACTACCGCTATTAAGCCGGTAGTATCGGTCGGTGGTACCGACCCACGGGGCGGTAGAACCGCCCAACCCAAAAACACTCAGTCAGAAAACCGCAAATACCGGACACGTCCGGTAAGCATACCGGACACGTCCGGTATAACTTTACTGCGCCGGGACTAACTGAGAGACCATTAGGAAGGCTGCACTGCTGCAGCCACATAGCATACCGGACATGTCCGGTATGAACAGACAGTGCAGCACACAAGCTGGAAGTTAGTTCTAGCTCTCTCAGGTCTCACCTAGGTTGGTTTGAGCACTTGTGAAAGATCATCTACTATATGTTGCATCCCTCTTAATAGTACGGCTTTCCTATTTACTCAAGATAAATTGGAAAACAAAATTTAAACCTCTTGAGTTGATCTCCATTTGAACCAAAGCCGCTTCTCTTTGTTTTCTATATTGAGAGGAATGGTTGTCATGATTAGAAGTAGATATCCCTCGAGCTTAGCCATCTTGAGCATGTGACTTGACTTCATGCAAGTGATACAATGAAGTTCCAAATGTGCCAAGTCAGTCCAATCAATATTGTTGCTAGGAATGTTAATTCTCCACTAGATGCGATCTTCAGGCTTGATTGATCCTTCGACTAAATGCAAGTACTTTCTTCTTCACTCTAGCTAGGTTCTTCAGCCGCCAAGCCGTCGCTTGCCCTTCACCCTTTCTTAGTACCTCAAAGACTCTTTCCTTGCTATCTTCACCATCTCAAGCCATTCAACCATACTTTGTTTTGAATCTCTTCTTAGCAATCATATATGAACCATGATTATCCCACAATATGATAGCCCTCTACATCAATATCATTCCCATTGTTGTCATAAGCTTGGAATGTGACTTTCATACAACAATTCATCTTTTGGGCTTTGCATTTCATTCCAAGTACATAGTGAGATAACCCTTTCCCTGTGTCACACTTAGTAAACACATTAGATCTTTAATCAACATTGTCATCAAGTCATCCAAAACATACTTAAGTGCAACATGCACTTTCACCTCACAACTTAGACCATGTTTGGTTCCACTAGGCTAAAAAAACTCACTTTTAGTCCTTGGAAGAACTAAACAGATGGACTAAAAGGAATGGGATAATTTTTAGCCCTCATGAAGCCTTTAGCCTCTCCAAGGTAGGCTAAGGGCCTGTTTGGTTCCCTCTCACTAAAGTTTAGTGACTAAATTTGAGTCACATTTAGTAGGTAAATTGCCAAACACCCCTACTAAAAGGGACTAAAATACCATTTTAGTTCATTTTTAGTCTCTTTTAGTAAGGGTGTTGCTACTAAAAGTGACTAAAGTTTAGTCACTAAATTTTAGTGGGAGGGAACCAAACAAGCCCTAAATATGGCAAAAAGTGGTCCTCCTATCTCTTTTCACGCATGTTACCCCACCCCAGTGCAACACTATCTCTTTCTGCACCCCACACCACTCCCTTTTCCTTCCCTTTCCTCAGATCTCGTCGCCATCGCCCCAACTAGTGCAATCCCCCCATCACTAGTCAGATACCACCGTTTGATGCCAGATCTAGTCGCCAGTAGCAAGCCACCACTCACCGAGCTCGAGATGGACAACCATGGTGGAGACGACTATCAAGACTTCTTCGCCTAGCCAGATTCGTTCTTCTCCGCCCCCTGCTACAACCACTTTGAATGTTTCTCGGGTTCTAGCAATGCCCATGTTCCCCAAATCATGAGAAAGCAAGCATATTTGATAAATAGAAAATGAGACATGAGTTGATGATTTTGGATTGGTCCCAATAATGGCTTGGTTTGCCTGAACAAGAAGAGTTTGGCTGTGAATTAGATTTGATCAAGGTTGAAGAATCAATCAAGAATGCATAAGTAAGGAATTGCCAAGCAAAGGTTAAATGACAAAGGACATAACTCATATTAGATATAACTCGGTCTCTAAATTGGTTTGCTTGTATGGATAAAGATTTAAAAAAACATTTTGCATTGATTTGATCAAGATAGAAGTATGTAGATATTGAAGCGAGTGTTAGGAGTGTGAAGGAATGAAGAGGATATAATAAATCATGAATTAGCTTGGCTATATTAATGTTAATTCATATATGTCTCTATGTGAATCAAACTGAAGCTTGATTGATGTCAATATTCATATCTAGAAGATATTTAAGCAAGGATCATAATATTGAAGAAATAATTGTTCAACGGAGGTTTAATATGATGTGACTTGAGTATGGCTTGATAGGTTGAAGATATCAAGGAAAGGGCTTTGAGGGACTAAGCGGAGGTGAAGCGCAAATGATGGCGTGAGGACCGAGGTACCATGGGTAAGATAAAGAAGAGAGTACTTGCATTGAGTCAAGGTCCTAATTGAGCTATAGTCATATTGTGTTGAGGATCAAATCATCTGTGAAAGTGACTTGAAGCCATGGAACCCCAATTAAAAAAGGGCATGGCGATGGACTCAAAGACGCTTAACTTATTTTATACTTTGAATCTAAGTTTAGGAAAAAAAATTCGTATTGTAAAGGGGATACAATGCACAAGCTTCAATGTGCAATCAAGTTCTCAAATACCCACAAAAATATCCTCAAAACCTACCCCTACAGCTTTGGTTGTATGAACTGAGCAGCAGTGTTGCGCGAGGGAGGAGGACTAGCGTGACTTAATATGAATGTTGAGGGGTATTTTCTTCTCGCTCACCACCCCAACGGTTATCTCGGCCATTCCCTTTCCAAGTGCGACTAGAAGCTCTCTCGTTTTCACTCTCTCACTCCATTGGAGCCCCTCAAGCTTTCCCTTTACTTCCCTTGCAAATCCATGAGAGTTTGACCCCCCAAACTGCAATATAGAGCTCCACAAACTTTTCTTCAACTCCTAGAGCACTTGGTTCGTGTTCAAGCTAGTGGGTTGTGTTTACTACTCTTGGAGAAAGGTTCCTAGTCGTCTAAGCATCACTTGGAAGCTTCCAACTCTTGTGTGACAGCTCTAGGATGTTTGTAATCAACCAAACATCCAGTAAGTACCCCCTCATTTCAAGAAACTTGCTCTCTTGACTTAAGAACAAGGATAGGGTTGAAAGAGACACAAAGCTTTTGTGGCTTCCTCAACAATATGGACATAGGCACGCCTTGGTGGTGACCTAAACCACGAGATAAATACTTTGTCTTTCTTGTGTCTTGTTTTATATTGATCTATGCTTTTTTTGGCGATTTTAGGGTTGGGTCCCGATCTACTTGTGCATAAGATTTTGACTTCAAAGAAGTGGTGAAATAGGCTCAACACTAGCACAAGAAGCTCAGTAATTTACCCGGTCTAAATTTTCTTAGGTAGTTTTTGAATTGTGAACTCGTGTGTTTGTGTGAGCAGTAATGCCGCGTGAGTGCCCAGCAGTGCTGCTCAGGTTTTTAACAGCGACTTCGAGTTTTATTTTAACAGCGACACCAAAGTCCTTTCATAATATCAGTTGGACCAAGTGCACAACTTCGCCACCTTGCAAGCGTGTTAACTCAAATGTTTTTCACAAACATGTTAGAGCTAAGTTAGCCTTTTCAAATATGACTTTCATAATTTTTTTTCACTTGGTCTCTGAGTGTGTTAGGCCTAAATGCAATGCACTTAAATCCAACACCTAGTGGCACTAGATGACTGAATCGTCTAATTAAATTCCTCTCTTAATAGTACTACCATCTATTCTAAATTTGATCACACACTTTATTGTGTCTTGACCAAAAAAATAATAAAGTTCCTATTTATATCTTTGCCTTAAGCCCATAGGATTTTGTTTTCTCTTTCTTATTTCCCAAGGTGTAGAGCACTTGATCACGTCATGAGGTCACCTCTTTCACCATGAGTGTCATCTTGCTCCACTTCGGATGTGAAAGGTTAGTGCACCTTGATTATCTCAATTAGCTAAAAATCAAACTAGGGATTTCACTACCTCCTTCCTTGTAAAAAAGCCCAAGACCAAATATACAAGGGTCTTGGACCTCCATGTAATATGTAACCCAAAGTGGGTAGGAAGGAAAATTGCCTACTCCCACCTCCCCTATAAATATATAGCAAGTGGCAAAAGTCAGGTGGTTCTATCATGACAAAACCATTGTTTAAAACAAAACTTTACAAACACTACTTTGAGCAACAAAAACCCTCAACCACCACTCTTTACAACCACCACTCTTTAGATCGATCCTTTGACATAGCTTGGTTCCCCATCTATCAAGACACTCAAACCTCAATTTCACTTATCTCTCTCACACACACATTTATTTCAATTGCTCGCCCAATTGAAAATTGGCCAGTCTACTAGGCTAGACGTGGTTAGAATGGTGACCCATGAGCGATTTCGTTATGCAATTTTTGTTGTTGGAACGATAGCTATTTTTGGTACCAGACGATATCATATGCTCCAATTTATGTAAACGGATCTTCAACTTATTAATGTGTGGTTTCTAAATGTCCTAAAGAATAGTATTTCTTTTGAATTTCAATTTTAGACATAGTGCATCTGTATTTCAATTGCTCCTCTAACTAGAAATTGATCTTCTAGTAGTTTTTAAATTTGTTATTGAGGGTTGCCCTCTAATAGTTTTTTACTTTGTTAGTAAGGGTTGTCTTTTAAATTTCACTTTCACACGATCACAATTCAATTAAAGCTGATGGAAGCACAAACAAGCTGAACTCTGCAGCATTGCCGTCGAAGTAGGAGATACAGCTAGTGCTGACGGGGGTCATGCTAATGCATACTGTTTCGACGACTCAGCTTCTCTTAGTTCGCCAGTTGTAGTGGTATGGGTACACCACCCTTATTGATGTGGTTGGAGAATTTCTCTTTGCGACCATAGCTCCCTGCATGTGCATATACTCTCGTTGCGCGGGTGCTACAATTAACAATCTTTCTGATCTTTTATTCTATATCTTCTGTAAGTCAACTAGTTCAAATTAACATTGTATATTATTATTTTTATTGTTTAGGTTGCTTGGAGTCTATTTTATATTAAGTATACGAGCTTGTCATGTGACCAAAGATTGTAAGTGCATTCGCCTCCGATGTTGGTTTTGGATAATTAATGACAATCAAATTAGGGACTAACATGTTTACGAAGTTACATCTACAGGTGTTAGTCCACAGATGCATTGAAATAGATAAATCCGGTGACTCATAGCATCCTAAATTTTGATGGAAAAAGAGGTGTCTAAACTCAAGCGGTTCATCGTTTTACTCTTTATTTTGAGTTATAGGAAACGTCGTACTATCAAGAGGGTCACAAATCATAGCTAGCTAGTTGAGGATAAAAAGTGCTCAGATCATTAACTTACTTCGCTTGCGAGAACACGTTTTCACCCACGGGTACTTATTTTTTCGAAGTCAGCCAGGGTGGAGCGGTAGTACCAGTCAAAGATCGGAAGTACCGCTCAAAGGAAGATGTAGTTCTGCAGGAGTTTTGGGTAAGGGCGGTAGTACCGCCAGTTACCTCTGGTCCTTGACCGGTAGTACAGGTTAGGCGACCGGAAGTTCTGGCTATTGCTCTCTTCTTCTAACGGGCGTCTGTGGAGGTGACCGGAACTACCGGTCAGCGACCGGTAGTACCGGTCCTATTGACTGGAAGTACCGGTCGTTGACAGGAAGTTCAGGACTTTTTCTCTCGTACACTTTTTGAACTATTGGACCTCCTTTGACCGGTAGTATCGGTCACCCCACTGGTACTTCCGGTGGGACGTCTGAAGCATGAGTATATATACTTTTTCCCGTCCTCTTTGGACGGGTTACTGACTTCACTCACCTCTCATTTGCTTTGCTTCAGCCTCCAAGCGTAGACTCACTCACTCTCTCTCCCCCTTTGCTTCCAAGCTTCAATCCTCCATCGATTTGAGCTAGGGACGTGAGATTAGAGAGCGAGAGCTTCAATCTTCGACTTGAGCACTTGGATTCCTCATCTCGCCGGCTTGGTTTGTGGCTTTTACTCTTGGGTTCTTTGAACCCTAGCCGGCTAGGTGTTCTTCGTGGTTGCCCGGATTGATTCACTTGTGAGGGCACCCCGAAACGTTTGTATCACCCTTTTTCTTAGTGGAAATCTCAGCTTCCTGTGTGGTTGCTTGAGAGAGGAGACCTAAGTGGTCGAACCTTAGTGGTCACCTCAACAACGAGGACGTAGGAACTCCTTCGTGGGGATTGTCGAACCTCGGGATAAATCATTTGTCCCGTGTGCTTGTTATTGTGGTGGTAGCTTCGACTACCCTTGTTATTTGTCTTTCCCTCCTCCATTTCCACTTGATAGGTTGAAGGTGGTCTTCCATCGGTTGGTGAGGAGTGAGGCTTTGCGGAGCTCAACTTCTTCATCAACATCATCCAAGAGGGTGGTATGCATAATTGGTTTGAAACAAACAACTCAGTTACTCTGATTTCGTAGCCTCGTAGGGCACCAGAAGAGCAGGTTGGTTTGCACCGGAAGTTTTGGTCTACAACCAGAACTTCCGCTTCAAACCACTGGTACTTCCGGTTGGTATTTAACTTCCGCATTTGAGTTTGTGAGTTTCAGGAATTTCAAATACGCCTATTCACCCCCTCTCTAGGCCAATTAGGTCCTTTCAATTGGTATCAGAGCAAGATTCCTCGGATAAACTCTTCACCACGTGAGGAATTTCATTGGCCAAGATGGATGACAGCACAATGAAAGCTCTCGTCGATCAAATCACTGCTCAACTCTCTGAGTCACTCAAAGTGCAACAAAAAGAGCAAATGGACAAGATGCAAGAGCAAATTGACAAGTTGAAGGAGATAATCAAGCCAAATCAAGAATCATTTCATGAAGGTGGTGGTGACAAGACTCCGAAGTCACCAAAGGATTATGCAAGAACCGGATTTGACTATGGCATGACAAGCAAAAGTATCAGTTCCAACTTGCATATGGTCAACCCCGGGAAGCCATCGTCATTCGATGGAGTGAGATACACGGATTGGGCTCATAGGATGAAGCTACATCTTATAGCTACAAGGTGTTGGGAAGTAGTCGATGTAGGTGTTACCTTACCCGCAGATGGTAGCGAGTGGACACCCGAAGATGCAGCAGACTTCTATCTCAATGCTACAGCTGCAACATTGATCTTGCAATGCCTATCTCCGGAAGAGAACAACAAAGTCAATGGCATGGTTAGTGCAAAGCAAATTTGAGATACTTTGAAGTATTATTTGAAGGTGACAAGAGTGTGAGAACGGGAAACATTGAGCTCCTTCTAGGGCAGATTGAGAACTTCAAGATAAGAGAAGGAGAAACAACTCATGACATGTTCAATAGATTCATGACCTTGATCAACCGGATTAGAGCACTTGGAGATATAAGATGGGATGACAATGCCGCAGCTAGGAAGATATGTAGAGTGTATCAGCAAAAGAACAACATGCTTGCATCAGTGATTATGGAAAGAGAAAATTATCACACCATGACACCACAAGAGATGCTTGCCAAGTTGATGCACCATGAAGTACTAGATGATGAAGCCATTGAAGCAACGAGGCATGGGAAGAGCATTGCTCTCACGACATCACATGGAAGTGAATCAAGTCATTGCAACAAAGGATGTTGTGAGCATGGACATAATGACAATGATGATGATCTTGATGAAGAACAAGCTTTCTTGGTAGGAAACTTCAAGAAATATTTGAGAATGAAGAAAGAGAATATGAGAAGTGGTGGAAACAAGTCATACAAGAAGAGATTTTGCTATGAGTGTGGTGATGTTGGTCACTTTGCGCCCGATTGTCCAAACAATGGCAAGAAGTCAAGGTACAACAAGCAAGGTGACAAGAAGTACAAGGACAAGAAGAGAGATGAAGCACATCTAGGTCAAGAATGGCAATCGGATGATGGAAGTGAAGATGACAATGACAATGAGAAGAAGAGTGTAGCCGCTATTGTGATACATGAGACATCTTCTTCAACAGAGCTCATCACCGACCACGCTTCATCGACATCTCTCTTCACCAACGCCTCTTCATCACCTTCGCTCTTCACCAACCTCTTCGACGACGACTATGATGCTCCTTCTTGCCTCATGGCAAAAGGAGACAAGGTACCACCCAACTCTCCTACACCCTCTCTTGGGAGCCACCATACTAAATCTCTAGTCGTGTCTTCCAAACACCTCCATTGCTACATATAATTAATCTTATAGATAATGAAGACAATTAACGTATCCTTATGATAAGTGTTTCATTAAGTAGAAGAGTTTGATCAGTTACAACACTCCCAAGTAATCCATATATTACCATGGTAGAGGGAACCCCAACACAACCCATAACTAGGGTGTTACTTAAACCATCCATTTCAGTAACTGTGTAGATTTGGGATTTCATATGGAAATTCTAGGATTGAAAATAGTGATATGTAATTATGATAGCCACAAAAGATACACATTTGTATTCTTTCATTTACAATACTATACTAATTCGTGTGCGCACACTAGACAGGTTATTTGGGACCATTTAGAGTCCAAACACCCCCTACGATAGATAGGGGACTACTACTTCCCTGAATGATTCAATGACTGCAGCAATGCAAATGCATAGTAGTAGCTCAGTAACACTATAGTGTAATAATGGGTGTAACAGCAGTGAGTGGTGCAATCGTCCGAACATCAATTCTTTTGCTTTCATTCACGATGACGTTGTTAACAATAACTTACTGTATTTAATTTCACTCAGGTGACACTGCATACAATTGAGGCCCGTTTTATTTATTAATGAATGTAATTGGGAACATATTTTGTTTTCATGCCCTTGCTGACCAAACAGCGACAGATCGAGGTTGTGCGTGTTGTTATTCTCTAGACCTGTACTGTACTACACTTGTTGATACTTGTGCCAACTGCCAAGTTATCTCTGGACAGTGCCCTATTTCGGTCACTACTCACTGTCGTGGATTTGCTTGTTTGGCTGCCATTTGAATCAAACTATTTCTTTTCCTTCTAAAAAGAATTCACACCACTGCTTCAATTCAGGGTTATGCTTGATTTGTACCTCCTTCAGCATCGCGAGGCGCTGCATGCACTGTGGCAAACTCTTGATTCTCTGGCATCCCCAGATGTCAAGTCTCTGAAGAGAGGTGAGGTCACCCAACCACTCTGGTAGCTCCGACATGCCGTCGCAGTGACCTAGGTGCAGCAATCTGAGGGAGCTGAGGCGCCTCATGCTCTGCTGCAAGGACTTGAGCTTCGGGCAGTAGTTGATTTCCAGTTCTTGGAGTGAGGTGAGACTGCCTAGCCATTCCGGCAGTTTCGTCAATCCATGGCATGCAAAAACAAGTAGAGAATGAAGGGAGGTGAGGCCTTCAGCACTTGCTGGTAAGCTTGTCAACTCATTGCACATGCGGATCCTCAGCTTGCGGAGGCCGGGTAGATGGTTGAGCAACCTCCAATCGTCAGGATGGACATGGCAATCTGAGATTTCCAAACAGGTTACTGCTGGACTGAAACAAATCCCCGCATGCCATCCCACATTCCATGATGATACAATTAAGTCATTAACCTCTATGATCCATTCCACGGTAGCAGGTGGGCATGGTTTCACCCTCAGCTTGTTGCATCCATGTATCAGCAACTTGTGAAGGTTTGGGAACATGAAGTTTCCCCTGGTATCATCATGGGGTCTTGATACTGTAGTGTTCCATATTTCTAGATTGTTCATGTCCTGCAGAGTAAATTTTGTTAACTTCGAAAATGCTGGACTGCCACCACAGAAATCCTCATCCAACTTGTTGATGTTTTGCAGTGCTCGGAGGGACAATTCTTGTAAGTTAGGCAACTGACCAAGTGGTGGTAGCTGTGTGCATCTTGGCAAATTTAGCAGCTCAATTCGGGAAAGATTTGCAAGATATGTAGCAGAGCCAGTCCAACAAGGAAATCTGGTACCCATGTAGCCTTGGAGAATAAACTGCTCCAAAGTGATTGGGGGTACAAGCTCCCTGAGCAAAGATTCGTCATCCAAAAGATGGTTGTTAACACTGCCAGTCCAAGATAGAAACAATTTGGAGAGCCTTGACTTAAATGCCAAGTTGACTTTCTTCACTTCTTCTAAACTTGTGACATTTTCAAGAAATTTTATCTCAAGCTCTCCAGGATTTACTCCCTCGAGTTGCACGATGTTGCTAGACATACCACCAGGAATGGTACATACGAAAAATTTTGGCAGTGACAGCAAACCATTGGCCAATGATGATTCCTTGATTTGCTCTTCAATGCGTGGAAAGCATCCTCTCACAACTAAAGACTCAAGATTTGGTAACTTGAGAATGGTTTGAGGTATTTTTCTTAGAGAAATGCAACGTGAGATGTCTAATGTGCGGAGCATTTTGAGATTGCCAAGAGATTCAGAAAGAGTAGAAACAGGACATGCTGACAAGTTTAAGTATTCAAGGTTGGATAGTTTACATAGGACTTGGAATAGCATGTTAAAGTAGGAGAGTAGATCACTGGGGTGCAAGGATGTGGAACACATGAAGCCTTCTAAGTTCAGATGCCGCAATTTTTTGAGATTACCAACTGAATCAGGCAATCTTACAAGACTTGAACAGTGTGATAATTCCAAAAACCTTAGTTCCTCAAGGTCGCCAAAGGATTTTGGTAGCTCTTGCAAAACAGAACAATACGATAGGTCTAACTCGTCTAAGGACACAAGATTACTGAGAAAATCAGGCAATAAGCGAAGCTTTGAACATCTGGATAGGTGCAGTAGCCGTAGCTTGCGAAGATTTCCTATAATTTGAGGTAATTCTTCCAGGACACAACCTGAAAGGTTTAAGATCTCTAAATTCACAAGGTCACATATGGAGTTAGGTAATGCAGAAAGGCTAGTACAATCTGTTAGGTTCAATAAAGAGAGATTTGTAAGGTTGGAGAAAATATCTGGTAAGTAGGCAAGGTTTCCACAACACGATAAGTCCAGATGTCTCAATTCTTTGAGCTTGCTGATTGACTCAGGCAACATCAAAATTTTAGAAGACCCATGGATGCTCAAATAGTGTAGTTTCAAGAGACTAGTAATCCACATGGGAAGATCTTTGTCAGGCAATAGTGAAGCATCAAGGTACCTCAAATGGGCTAACTGACGAATTGGATCTGACAACTTCCTCAAAGCACATCCTGTTATATCCAAGACATGTAAGTTTTTCGTTGATGAGAATGCATCACCAGGGATAGGGAGGCAGGGAGTTTTATTCCACATTCCACTGGAGCCTCTGAAATGTAGTGACCTTACTTGAACAGGCAAGGACTTGGAAAGCCTTTTATCATATCCCACGACAACAACATGATGACAGCTGTCAGTGAGTAAGTTGTTTGGCTTTGTACAGTCAAGAAAAAGTGTTTCATCACCAGCAACTGATCGTGCCAAGTCATGCACTAAGTCATGCATGATGAGATGTTGTGAAGTTTTGGCGTACACATGAGTAACCTACAGAGCAGTAACATTTGTGTTAGTGTAAGCAATCTCCCAAGTATATGAATGGAAAAATAAACAAGCATGTTTGCTTTAGTGTATGCTCTACTAGTCATGGATTTTGCACATTACATAATCTACATTCTTTGACCTTTTAAAATGGCTGATAATTTATGTACCACTATGGATGAGCATATGTACTATTTCAATATTATCTCATCAATCACAAATAATTTACTAAAACATCAAAGATATGCAAAAAAAATGCTCTAAATAATATATTAGTATACACAAACTCACCAAGGAAGATGCTAAGTTTTGAAGAAGAGATGTTGCCAAAATCTCTCTCAAATATTCCTCAGCTTGAACTCTGTATGACAAATCTGGTAGGGATGGCTTAATAAAGCCAAGAGCAATCCATTGCTGAATTAATTTGTCCTTGTCTATGGCAGAACCTTTTTGGAAGACGGCACAGTAGGCAAAGCATGGTTTTAAATAAGATGGCATATGGTCATAACTCAACCTCAATGATGGCAAGACATCTTCGTGAGATGAGTACTGATCCCAAGCATTGTTATCTCTAGTAGCTCTCCAGAAATCAACAGTTCTGTTGCGAAGCATGGATCCAACAGCATGAGCTGCCAAGGGTAAACCTTTGCATTTTTTAGCAATGTCCCTTCCAACAGCTTCTAGCACATGCGAATTTTCTTCATCTGTCCATTGGAAAGCAACTTGTCTGAATACAGTCCAGCATCTATCATCGGACAAAGGTCCCAATTTATATGGACCAAACGTCGACATTTCCTGAGCAATTTCTTCATTACGTGTTGTCACAATGACCTTAACCAAACTCCCACTCTTTCTACATTTTAGCAACAGTTTCAGTTTGCACAACATCTCAAAGTTACTCTCCCACAGGTCGTCCAACACAATTAAGCACCTTTTGCCGCTACAAATGTTTTCTATCTGATTATACAGAGACTGCAGATCATCAAAGGTAGCAGCAGTACCTTCAAATTGTGATATAACAGCTTTTCCTATTCTTCCCAAATCAAACCTTTGGGAGACATGGATCCATGCCTTCCTGTCAAAATCTTGCATTCTGCTGTCATTGAAGACCAATTTCGCTAAAGTGGTCTTACCAATGCCTCCAAGGCCAACAATAGAAATAATAGCCAGGTTTTCTTCAGACCCTAATAGAAGCCTTATTATCTCATCATTCTCTCCTGACCGTCCAATGACAGTGAATCCATCATCCATACATGCTATTGTTTCCCTCTTCGCTATCATGTTCTCAATGCTTGCATTATTATGCAAACTGAACCCCAACAAACAGTGGTTCTCTTCCAGTGACTTTAGCTTCTTCTTAAGCTCGTCTATCTTGTTAACTAAACTAAGTTTTGCAAAAACCTGTTGCAAATTCAAACGACCACTATCAGCAGACATAGCTTGTATTTCCTGGAAACATCAAATACAACATAGAAGTATGGAACAGAACGGAGCACAAGGAGCAACCATTTTCACTGCCTATAGATATGATAAATGAAATATACACAGATCAGAGCAATTTTGCTTCTAGTTCATACGTGACGTGAGTTTCTTGATTAGTGTGGTGCCACTTGCATGTTGCATCCGACCTTATATAAACCGAATTCCTTTCTCAGGAGTCAGGACTCAGGGTGTTAGTTCATATGCATATGCGAGGTGAGTTCCTTGGAAATGCAGGCAGCAATCAAGGCTAGCAGCTAGGCTAGCTTCAAAGGTAGATGTAGTTACCCAAATTAATCGGGATGTTTAGTAAGACCTCCTCACCTTCCACGGCGACGGCGGGGTTTTGTCGAGAGCTGCGGAGATTTCGCGCGCGACGGCCTTGAGCTGCCGCAGCCACACGCGCACCGCCTCCTCGGCCCCGGACCGTCGCTCGGCGTCCCTTAGGGCGGCCTCAAGCAGAGCAAGGGTGCCCCGCATCTCCTCTAGGTCTTTCTTGCAGCTCCCCCACAGCTTTGCCATCGGGCTCCCGGCGGCCGCCGCGAGACCCCGGATGGCCTGCTTCACGACCGCCGAGACTACCATCCCTTCTATGCCAGCCATGGACAGCTGCTGATGCTTCTTCGCCTCCCTAAAAAAAGGGCACACCACTCCCACTTTCCTTTTTTCTCACTCTATTCTGCCATTTCTGCGTGGTCTTCACGTTTGACCTTTTTGGTTCGAACAGCATTAACGAGACGGCGCATTTGACTTTTAAAACTCACCCCCCCCCCCCCCCCCCCCCCCCCCCCCCTGGGAGGATGGAGGAATACGTATATTTACAACGCGCGAAACTGCGCGATGTGGAGATGGGAAGTTAAACTCCCAACCTGGAGCTTCCCGCACGCAATGCATAGACAACTCCCTCGGTCTCAAAAAAAAAAAAAAAAAAATTGACGTTTTTAAGATTTACCCATATATCTCTATTTATTGAAGGTAGATCTTACGACAACGTATCCTATGCAAACTAGACTTCTATGCAAACTATGCAAACTTTAATCAAGACCACAAGAATCTAATCCGATGGCTGGTAATTTTAGCACTCAAACCCCCCACTCATCCTATCCGGCTGTTGCAAAACACCCCCATGAGTGGAGGGGTTTAAATGCTAAAATTACCAGCCATCATATTAGAATCTTGTTGTTTTGATTAAAGTTTGCATAGTTTGCAAAGGAGTCTAGTTTGCATAAGATACGTTCCCAGATCGTACTGATTACTCCCTCCGTCCATAAAAGAATACAATTCTCACATCTCGAGAAGTCAAAAATCGTAAACTTTAATTAAAACTATATGAAAAAATACTAACTCTTACTCCCTCCATACTCATATTAGTTGACGTTTAGGACAGCGACACGGTCTTCAAAACACAACTTTGACCTCTTATTTTTATAAAAATATTTATGGAAAAGTGATATATGTATACTTTTACGAAAGTATTCTTCAAGACAAATCTATTTATATAATTTTTATGTTTGTAAACTTAGAAACTTAATAGTTATTGATGATTTATATTCCCAATGTTTGACTCTAATCTTTTCTAAAACGTCAACTAATATGGGTATGGAGGGAGTATAAGACAAGTAAACATTACTCCCTCCGTCCCAAGATATAAGACGCAATTTAACTTGACACGGTCTTCAAAAATATATTTTGACCTATAATTTCTCTTATAATATATAATTTATAGAAATAAAAATTTGATCATTAGAAAATATTTCTAAATACAAATATAATACAATTACTTTTGTAGTATAAGCTTTTCATATAATTAGACTATTTTTTAGTCAAAGATAAGAAAGTTTGAATTTTGAAATATGTGCACGCCTTATATCTTGGGACGGAGGGAGTATTAGATTGATTATAAAATTTATTTTTATAATAAATTTATTTTAATATATAAATGCTAATACTATTTATTATAAGTTTGGTCAAAGTTAAAAGTTAAAATAGTTTGACCCGCACAATTCTCATAGTTGCATTCTTATGGACGGAGGGAGTAGCAAATAAGACATTCATCATTTAAAAAATGTATGAAGGTATGCGACTCAACAATAACAAGCTCTACTGACTTCAGATGAATCAACTAAAGTGAGCAGGGTTCAGAAGAGACAAGCCACCGTATTTCTTTGGAGATTCGTCCTATTAGGCATTAGCTTAATACAACTCCTAGAGAAGGCTGCATAAAATGATACAACTCGTAAATCAAAGCTATCGAAGAAGTTTCGTTAAAAAAACACTGCTGAAAGCATATCAGATACATACATGAAAATAAACTGCAGAAAACGATTTTAAAAAAAATGGGAGAGAAAATACTACAACAAAAATATCTAATATGTTCATCTACAAGCCTGACAATATATACATGCTTGTTGGTGTCAATTAACACCGACAAGTATAGTACAATGCCCTACTTTCAGACAGCTTAAGCTGCTCTATCATTGTCCACAACTCCCATGACCACTGCTTCCTCTCTACCCGATCTTTTAGTCTCCTTCCTTTCTGAGACTCTGGGTGAATTTGTCCAAGGAACAGACACGATTACATAATCATGTCACATGATGATGACCTATTTGTCCAGCTTTAGATTGTCGCAAAGGTGGCCAAGTTCAGGCCTTGCCTTCATCCATGATGTAAATGTTGCTTCACATGATCTTGTGCTGTATAGGTAGGACCTGAAGGTGATCAGAAAGAAGTAACGCCTGCGACACAAGAATTTTGAATGAATCAACACCAGGTGAAAAATAATAATAAACATACTGAAGCAGTTATTTGCGCTTGGGAATATGTAGGTAAGACATTGATTAACATACAATACCTAGCATGGTGCTAAAGTTAAACAAGGCACTACAATAAAACAAGGCACTACAATACCTAGCATGGTGAATAAAACTACCTTGTCTTTCTTTCCTATAAAATAGGGATTCTAAAAAAATCACCTTACCAACATCCTAGAGATGGTGTGGCTTTTTCTTCTTCTGGAGTTTATCCTCTCAGTCTCTTTACAAAGTTATTAATTTCAGAGGCATTACTCTTGTTCATGTCCCAGCTCTTTGGCGTACTAAAATCCCTCCTAGAGTACATTTCTTCTTATGGTTACTGTCTAATAATAGGGTTTTAACTAGAAATAATCTTGCTAAAAGAAGAAAGGTTGAGGATCCTTCCTGTCTTTTTTGTTCTGAACATGAATCTGCCCAACACCTTTTCTTTGATTGTGTTGTTGCTAAAGGTTGTTGGGATATCATTTCTGGTATTGTTGGTACCTCTGTCGGTTCAGATTTGGAGGTTATAGGAAAATTTTGGCTTAGTGAAAAAGGGCATGGTCTCTTAAATATCATTACTTCTGCTGTGTTGTGGAGTATTTGGAAACTAAGGAATGAGTTTTGTTTTCAGAAGGTTGGCTGGATGCTTTGCTCTTCAAGATAGTAGGTCTCCTACAGAGCTTGGAGCTCCTCTGTCCCTCAGACAAGAAAGATCACTTAGCTGCGTGAAGGGGATCATAGATGCATCCAAGATGACTCCCTGGCTGCCATGGGTAGAAACCTGAAGATGCCTCAAAGCGATGGTCTCCTGCCTGTTGCTTATGCTGATCTAAGTGGAGATTTGATGATGACAAGCCCGATGATTGATAAGATCTGGGGCTCTATTCTGGAGGAACCGCTGGCAGCTGCTGTTTTCTATCTCTAATGTTTTTTGTGGAGGTTTTGGTCTGAGTGGACCTCTTGCTGTTTTTCTGTTAATGTTCAGAACTCCTTTAGTAGTTTTCTGTTTAGTTTGGCTTACCCTCCTTCGGCTGTTGTGAGGGCTCATCCTGGGTACCCTATGCTGTAATGACTTGGTGGTCTTTTGACTAATATAGTTGGAAGACCGGGGCATTTATGCCCTCGAACTCTAAAAAACATCCTAGAGACATGACTTGTGGTTTTTTTTCAAATGAGCAATTTTTCACTATGTAGTCCCTTAGAAGCACACACATGACCACCAACGTGTTCAATACTTTAGCCAAACATGCTTGACTAAACAAACATGTATGTCTTCTTCTCTCCGTGCTTTATTTTCATTTAACGCTTATGTTTTCAGCAAAGTGGTTTCTGAAGCAGGTCATGACAGAGCAAGCACATTGTGACATGAATACAAGGCCTGATGAAAAGTGTCCTGATCCCCAGGCTGTTTCAATGAATACAGAAGAAACAGAAGTTCTTTATGATGTTAATAAATTTTCCTATTTCACAATACGGTTTTAAACACAGCATCATTTGATTTGTTATCATGTGAAGGGAAGGATTTTGAGTGTCAACCCCTCTTGATCACACGCAAGGGCTTGTTTGAATGCACTTTACGCGGGGGGGGGGGGGGGGGGGGGGGCAATTATACTGTAGCTTGGTTTGTTCACTTTCCAGCTGCTGCAGCTATATTCTCAGTAGCACTGTTGCACTAATTTGTGGAGGTAGCGCATGGCAGGACGCTAGATGTTGAACTGTCTGACGAATGGTTAGTAGCTGTCGTCCATTGGCTGAATTCCCTCCTGCAGCAGCTTTGCACTAATACGACCTACACCTAGTGTCCTCATAAATTTGCAAAGACCAAGGGGGGCCAGTGCCTAGGTTGGCCTACACTAAGCTCCGCCAGTGCTTGTATCCACCTCAATCCACTTGCGTTGGAGTGGATTGGGTGGAAATTAGTTATTTTTTCCACCCCAATCCACTCCAACACACATGGATTGAGGTGGATACGAGTGCAGCCAAACAAGGCCTAACATTAGTTATATTGTGAATTTCATGATAGTTTAGTCAGCCCACTCAACACATGTGGTTAGTTATGGCTAGCCGCCGGTGGTTCTCTTGGCAACACGAGCACCACATGTGTGGCATGGACGCATGGTTATGAGCATAATGTGGCTAGAATGGTGCTAGCTAACGTTAATTGCTGGGATTCCTGATAGATAAAATGATCATATGTACCTGGATATAACTCCTCTAGTCCAATAAAAAGGAAAAAAGACCGATATTTATAGTGGCACACAGTCAATTGCGTGTTTTCTGTGGCACTTCTCAAAATCACAGAGAATAAGTCGTAGTACGGCTGATAAGGCTGATAAGTTAGTATCATTTTATGATTCCTTGAGGTACTACTAACATATAATGGAAACGTGTATGTTGAAGTGTTTGTGCTAAATAAAAAGAATCATAACTGTTGGAAGAGAAATCATTTTATCACGAATTTAAGGTAAAGGACTTATTTTTTTCATCAGGTGATACTAATGTGGATACTTTATCTTGAGAATTACATATTAAGTGTGAACAAATAGAATACATGATGAGTAAGACAGAGGATATTATGCATTCAAAAATGAACAGCCTTCAGTTAAAACAAATTAAACACACCTCAAAGCTTTTGTACCCATATCAGTGAGATAAGAGTGTTCCTCATCGTCGTCATCGTCGTCATCATGTGAACAATCTTGCAGTGCTTTCCTGTAATGCATAATATCCTCCCGCAAATGACCAGCACCAGAACACCTTCAAGGGGGCAAATGGGAAATAAAGAAAATGTAGAACAATGTTAAGATAGATCAGATCATCAATGAAACTCATCAGACTTGCAGTTAGTCCACAACTGTATTTAATTTGTTGGTATAAAAGCACGTCTCAAGTAGCAGAAACAACTCCACAATACCTGTCAATAACTGTGTCAACCTCTTCTTTGCTCTTGGGCCCATGTACCAACACTCTAGTAAGGTTCAATATGTCACGGTAGTCACCCTGCCTAAGGGCTATGTCAGTTTTAGTTTTGATGGACACATTTTTTGTAAGAGATGTTGATACAAAGTGTGTTTCTGCTGTTTCTTCCATTACAAACTTTGCATCTGCACCCAGTCCCAAGCAGGTAATGGCCATTGCATAAGCAACACCACCATATCCAGTGTGTGAAATAAAGAGATAGTACCTAGCAGATCTGTGGAGAAGCAATAGTGAGTCTGGTATACTGTAACTGAGCAACGCAACTCGCAAAATTATGCAAATAAGAATTAGTGTACGTACTCATCGATTAACGATTGTATAGCATCTACATCAGCAGCTAATGCTTCTCTTTCCCTGGTTATAGGTATTCTATTGTAATCGATACAATAGCCCTTGTCGCTCAATGAGCTGTACACTTCAGCTGGTGTCATCACGTCCTCCAGATCTATGTGTTCCCAGTAACCTACCACACTACATTGGTTTGTGGCTGCATTGAATTCTTCTTGATGAAGCAGTAATCGACCACCTAGTTGTTTAACTTCAGAGAGTATATCCTCCTTTAGCCTTGTCTCTATGTTCTCTACCTGCACAGAAGATAATTTAAGGATTGCCCCCCCCCCCCCCCCCCCAAAAAAAAAAAAAAATATCCTGAATATTGGAAGGAAGCCTCTCACCATTGGACCACTAATGCCAACATGCTTCAAAGTATCAACAGGTTGATCTAGTTCTCTCAAAACAAATGGTGATCCCTTGATGTAAACAACCACTTCCTCTCTAAGATCTGTGACGACCACCTTGTGCGCAATGCTTCTTCCGGTTGTGTCTCTAGAGCCCAGATATGACAGAACATCACTTGCTCCATCAATAGTGGGTGTTGCCATGCTATACACAGGGTATCCATCCACCTAAAGCAGATATTCTAAAATTTATAGCTATCCATTCCATTAATTATCACTTCATTTCTAAAAATGAGGTTTAAGATTGGCAATTCCGGTAATTAGATCTTGTAGTTTGGTTGTAATAGCCATCAATTAATGCTTTCAAATGATGCAAGCACAGAGGCAAAAAAAAGAGAGGACCAGGCTAACCATGTCCGTTATAGTTGGTTACAGCTACAGTGCAGTTTTACTGACAAGGAAACATTTATTAGTTAATTGGCACATTGAATGCACTATGGATATGGATTTTCCCCATTTACTATGACTACGGGTCTGATTAGTTACTCGCACTAACTTGCATAGCATACAGACCCTATGCAGCATACCCTTATCCTGCATTAGGCAATGCAACTTGCAGTTGTTTGGTTGGATAGGTAGTTGTATAGTGTTGTGTACGTGATTGGTTTCTATGCATAGGCACAAGAGAGTACAAATGTGTGAGGGTGACTGCAGAGTGGGTGCAAGGCTCCTGCAGAGTGGGTGCAATACAGTTTTGCATAGCCGGATACGCCCAAATTTGAGGAAATAGTAGGATGCAGATCAACACTGCTTTGAGGACAGTGCTACACTGCATAAGACTCTATACAGATAACCGATCAAGTCTTGTTTGCATTATGAAAGCCAGAGAAGGAATTATGCAGGCAACCAATCAGATCCTACATGGATAAAAACATACCTGTGCACTGGGGTTCAACAACTTAAGTGTCATAGAAAGAACAACAAACTAACAAAATTTAACACAAAAGGTAAGCTGAATGTTATTATACCACCCAACATGTTACTTTAATATGAAACCTAACATAGAGATTCTAGGTTCCCAATTCGGAATGTAGCCATGAGCCAGCTGAATGACTAATATTAGCAGTAGCACATGTAGTTGACATAAGGAAAACTAAAAAGATTGAAGAAACAATATATGTTGAGGGCAAATGGAGAATAGCATTCCTTTATTTGTAATAAAATACTATAAATGGTGAACTGGTTTGAAATATTTGTATCTGAAATTTCATGCCAAAGATATCAGCTAATTTAACTCTAAATCAATAAATCTAATGGGCAAAGAAGTTTAGATAACAAAAAAAACTCATTCGATGCAACTGAGTAGGATAGGAAACTACAAAGATTGAATGATCAAAGATTGAATGCAACAACTTTTAGATAACACAGCAGTACCTTAAAAACATGAGGTGCACCCTGGAAATTCACACTGCTTGACCTTTTCTGCCCAGGAAAGAAGTACATTTTGAGTATTGATCCCTTTCCCAGAACAGAACCACTACGAGCTTTGACAATTGTTTCCATTGTTACATCACCTTGTGGAGGTGGATATGTTGCTTTCTGCTCATGCTGAAAATAGAAAATATGTTTAAGTTCCATCAAAGGTGCTAACATTAAGTTTTTATGAGAGTCAAGGAGTGTATTTACCGGCACAGTGAAAAAACGGCCAGGTCGCAGTCTTATGCTCCATTTCATGGTTTGGATCTCCGGCCGCTGTTGCAGCCATCCTTTAAATGAGATCTTTGTTTCTCCTTGTCCACAGAAACCATCAAATGCTTCACTGCCAAGGTATGCTGAAAATGCAATTAATTTGAGATATCTCTCCAAATATTCAGCGCCACGATTTAATGCAACCCTCCTAACTCTAGGCTCAACATGTTGTTGATTAATTAGTCTTGTGTACTTCAAAACAGCTTGCCGAATATTCTGCAAAGCTGAACATCTATCAATAACAGTATCCAAAGTTTGCCTACACTCAATTCCGTTATCAAATAATCTTGTAATTTTTCGCAGCAGAAGGATGTCATTAATTCCAAATCCAGAATTTAGCTTTGTCAAAGTGCGAGGTTTCCATGATTCTGAATTCAAGTGACCATTGTGATCTGTTGTATCTCCTCCAGTTGAATAAATGGCATCATCTTCATGGCCATATTGACAAACTGGGAATCTAATAGGTCTGCCATGATCGATTCGGAGTTTCAGCAAGCAAGCAATCACAGTACCTGTAGTTGTTCTGCCCCTGCCCATCTATAATCACCACAAAATCAACATTAAAGTATTTGAAATCTCACGTAACTCAAGAGTCAATCCAGTAAAGATATGCAGTACCTGGCAGTTGAATACGAAAGCAGTGCTCTTGCTAGCAGCAGTAACATTGAAGGCTATCGTGTCAAAGTCTGAACTTTTGGGAGCTTTACCATCAGTAATGGGCACTCGTGCATATTTGATCGGAAGGCCTTCACTCTGCAAGTTTTTGTATACCTCCAATGGAGTCAGAACAGCTTTATTATCTACATTTTCCCATGTGTCGAAGATCTCTCCATCGTCAGTTTCATGAATAACCATTATCGCTCCACCATATCGTTCCGCCTCGCGTAAAATGTCCTCCTTCAGCCGAGCTTCCATGCGTTCCACCCTATCACGATCAATCCCCTGATAACATGTATCAGTTAGAGCACTAAACCATTTCCCAGAGCATATGACATATCACATTAAATAATAGTTCTCTTAAGCATGGATGTAATTGTTAATAGTACACAAAACTAACAATATGAATAAATAAGTAAAGTTCTTTTCATAGGACCAGAATATGCAGAAGTTCTTAGGAGAGTTTTAAGACCAGTAGTTATATGAACACCATTGCAGAATGAGGATAAATAGCTTAGGTGTGTATCACACAAATTTATAATGACCTTCAAACCGGGGCATGCTTTCATAACAAGAGAAAAAACAAAGAAATACCCATGCAATACAAACTTTTGAAAAAATGCTCTTATTAGCCCAAAAAAAGTTACTCCCACCAGTCAACAGTAGTTGATGTTTAGGACAAAACAAACTAACTAAAACTATTTTTGTTCTTTCTTTGTACTAAATGTCAACTATTGTTGGCTGGATGTAGTACAAGCAACATATTCTTTGTAAAAAAATTCATTGAGGAAACTGAAGATGGTACTTACCGTGTACTCCAGCATATTCTTGCAAGGTCTTTCCACTTCGCGTAGCACAAATGGTTTTCCATTTATGTAGATAACTGGTTCTTCTCTCATATTATGCCACAATACAGGTCGCCCTCCCTTGCTTGTACTGATGCACTGGACAACAGCTCGAATACCATCAACTGTAGGATTCGCAACACCATAGACTGGAAACCCAGGGATTTCCCGAAAATTTGGTGCACCCTCCACCCTCTCAGGTAAATTAAGGCTGTGGCTGCCTTGGCAGTGGTCACTTTTTAAAACAGTTAGACGCCCAAGAACTTCTCCATTCCTCATGGCAGCAACAACATCCATATCTTGTGGACGCCCATTAGCAGACTCAACAATTTTTGGAAGAGCGGGTTTTGAACTTGAATAACCAAGAGCACCCATTGGATCTCTTCTCAATAGCCTGAACAAATTAAATATCAAGAAATGAGCTTCCTTGTTATGTGGAATGATCATGGAATATGAGGCTGGAAGAAGAGGATAAAATAGGTGATAGCATTAGCTATAGTTTTCTTTTTCAATATGATATTCTTGAAGGCTTCCTTGTTACGTCAAACGATCATGTAGCAAGATGTTAGAAATGGAAAATAAAATTGGTGGTAGTATTAGAAACAAAATTTTCTATATGGCACTCTTGACTATCATCACAATACATCTTTGCCAGTGCCCATGTTTTAATCAGAAAACAACGGAATAAAAAGAGTTTATATACTGGATAATAATTAGAGAGCAATATATGAGCACGTTACGCAAGTAATTGTGTGAAACATGGAAAGTTGCAATGTGTTCAGAGTGATCCTATAGACACTTATGCTTTGTACCTAAAGTGTCCTATTGCGGCTATATCACCATGCAAGCTGCCATAAGCAGCTGTGTACAGTGTTACCATGAGATGGGTGCAGGTGTTGAGGTCCAACTTGGGTACAGGGAGTCGAATTCAGCAAACAAAATTTTGAACACGACAAACACCACTAGGAGTCCAACACAGATGCATAGACCAACTCAGCAACAATTATACGACTCAAGTGTCCAGGTAACACTCCTGTCACATCTTGCCCATCTTACTGCACCGGCTAAAACAGTGGTCCTGCCCTTGAAATTATAAAGTATCACTTCCATTTATAGCTAAATATGCTGATGTCATGACAATACATCAAGGTTTCAGAGACATTATCTTTAGTGTATGCATGCTAAGTCTAATCCAAAAACAATCAAGCTAAGCATATCCACAGAAAAGATCAGATGGAAAAGAAAATGGTGTAGATCCTATAATGTCAAAAATTGTGGAAAGAAAGGTAGACAGATGGAAGTGAACAGTGATATCACTAAAATTAATTATTTGTAAGCCCTCATGTGCAGATGAGCATTATCTACATTTTAAATAGTACCTCTTAAAATTTTGGTCCTTGAGATGCAAAGTAGCTCTTCCGCAATTTAGCGCTTAGCATATATTGTGACTTAGAAACTAATGATATTTGAAATGGCAAACATATATATTGAATAAAAAAGAACTAACATATTTGCAGTCAATGAAGAGTTTCTGGAGTGCCCTTACTACACAAGATTGACCAAGATTTTCGCACATTCATTTTCCAAAATCCAGTGCACTGAATAATGGTTTAACATGTTCAGTTCATTAAGAATTGCCTGCTTGGATCTGATAAGTATACCAACTTTCTGAAGCAGGTCACAAGCAAAATAATTATTGCATTTGAAGCCACAGATATGAATTGAGATTTTTGACAAATATGGTAATTCTTCAGGTTTAGGCCATGAACTAAAGATTTATACAACCAAAATCCACAGCACTGCTATTGATCCCAAATGTTGTGTTGATGATCATGACACTAGTGTTTAAATTATGTAGCTTTTTACACGATGGCTTATGTCTTCCAACAGTTCTCACTGCCATCAAGAATAAAATCTGGCACAAAGATCAATGTGTCATCTGGTGGAGGCTAGAGAGCCTTCAAGACAAAACGTCTTGGTTGAAACACGACAAGTCTAGGAGGATGAATGGGCAAGGTGATAGCAGAATAAACTATGAGCATTCCACATATGTCAAGCACCACAAAACAGGAAAGCGTGTTGATTTTCAAGAACTAAGCTCAGGAAGGAAACATTATTTGGGTTGCATACACTCTTACAAGCTGTATATACTGCTGACATTTGTACAGTCAAGTTGCCATATCTCACCTTCGAAGAATGCTGTACAGTTCAGGCCTTGCTCTCATCCAATCAGAAAAACTAACTTCTACTGATAATGTTGTTTGGCGAGCAGAGCTCACCGAATGCACATAAACAGCAAAGCATATAAGGAAGTAATAACGTTCCAAGTACTCCACAAAGAAGGAAAGTGATGCCTCCCGTTTCAACTCATCAGGTTGCCGAAGAATGTTATTGCGGTAAGTAGCAATAGCTTCTCTTAGGTTCTGTTCACAATGAAAGCCAAACATAAACAGGAAATAAACTGCTAGTATTGCTCCAATTAAATTGCTAACATTCAGAGCATAAAATGTTCTACCTGCATGGAGTCACATTTGTCAATAACTTTGTCGACTTGCCTTTTTCCTTCAACACCACCCTGAAAAAAAAATGGCCACACTCAGAAAAATTAAGCAGAAAAGGGAAAAAATAAAGAAATAACATATTAAGGTTATTACTTCGAGAACTCGGACTAAGCTCCTAATGACAGCATATTCTCCTCTGAGTATTGCTTCTTCTGAGCTAGGCATATAGTCATCTACATCATTACCAGCATAGAAGACCTTCCCAATTGAGCCCGTCCTTGGAATACCTGCAGCACACAGAAAAGCCCAAACATCTCACAAGTCCAAGTACAGGCATCATTATATTATAAGCACAAAATGCAGCAAACATATATTAAGATGCAATGTGCTTTACGTAGAATCAGTTGCCATCAGTTTGTAATACTAAAAGACCACATGACAGTTCCCAACACGACTGTCAGTGGTCATGCTACTGTTTCTCAATAAGATCTACACAGATAACAGAAGCAGGAACCAGAGTAAATTGTGTTCTCACCTGAAGCTCCTATTCGGTTTAGGTAAACCAATGTAGCTATAACCATACCAGTAGTTGTCCGTCCCCTCCCCATTTGGCAGTTAAACACAATTTCTGTTTCTATATCAACTTGAGATATTCGATGTACCTGTTAAATGCAATGAAATTTTAGGTTATGGAGTAACCCTCTACAACAGGACAGCTTTGATGTAAAATCAGATTTGTGAACATTTCATAAATTTCAATTGCTGAGTGTCTGCATAAAATGGCAACAGATTAACATGAGATAAAGGTTTATCGCCCTCTAAGCTATAGTCTTCTCCCACCGAGAAGAAGCTTTTATCAGAGCTAAGTTGTTTGGGAAAGCCATTTACTAGATTATTTCTAGGTTGATTCATAAACATGACTAATGCTACCTTTACATAGGAGTCGTCTAAATAATTAAGGAAACAGGAAGTTAACTAAGATATAGTCAAGGATTCAGAGTCAAGGATTCAGAGTCAGAGCTAAAAAAATTGGACTCAGTTGATCCAACAAACTAGGTAAGTGCTAATATAGTTTCCATAACGCTGCAGATATTTTCAACCTGCAAAATGTTTTCATATGGTGGAAAAACAGTTCAGACCATTTTCAACTTATAAGGATAGGTAAATACATAGAAATAGCATCCAGGCAACATGGACCTCTGAATCTGAAGATCTAATTTTCCAGCAAAGGAGTAAGATATTAGGAGCGATGAGCAAGTTCAGCAGCAAGATGTAAAACTAACCAGGTTGTCAAAATCTCCTTCCTTTGGTGCTTTTTCATCAGTAATTGGAACACGTTCGTAGTCAACTAGGTACCCTTGATGTTGCAACTCCTCATAGACCTACAGAGGAATTATTTTTTCCTGAATAGGACTACATATGATAAAAGAATAATACATAATAAATATGACATTATTACCTCAAGTGGAGTCTTAACTGTATCATACACAACTGATTCCCACTGATCCACCATCTGACCGCTTGGCAGCTCATCAGTGACTAGTATCTTATTCCCATATCTGCAATCAAATATTCCAGTACCATATACCTCTTAATAGTAATAAGGGAATTAAATAGTTTGCATTGTAAGTTTAAAATTAGTGTACCTTGAAGCTTCCTGAAGAATATCTTCCTTAAGGCGAAACTCCATTTGTTCCACTCTCTCCCGGTTAATTCCCTATATCAACAGAGGCTCAGGATCACTAGTAGTTAAGAAAAAAAATAAAACAAAATGAGCAGTGAATTATGATAACTTCATGTATCCTACTTTGAAATTTTTGGTTTGTGGGACAAAATTTTTGTCCCACGTTTCACTTTCCTAGGCTGAAAAACATACGACTTAATAACAAGAACATGGCAATATTTTGCAAAAGAAATAAAACTAATTTATCTGAATACACATGTACCATGGATAAGTTAAGCATTTGACAAAGCATCAGTTATAGAACTCAAAGGAAATCAATCTATGTAGCAAGTGTGCTGATATATCATCATTCCTCTAAAACATAGCAATATATTCGATTTGGTCTCATAATTTCCATGGTGGAGGTTTCATAGGATCAATACCTTGTGGTTTATGAGCTTTGTGTATTTCTAAAAAAAGCAGTAACAACAATGTAGGAGAAATAGCTATGTAAGCCAGGGATCTAAGCTAACCGTGTATTCAAGATTTGAGAAGGGCCTTTCAACATCTCGCAAAACAAAGGGTCGACCATTGATGTAGATAACCTGCATAGTATAGTGGAGAAAACAGACGTTATTGGATGTCATGCCATGAGACAGAGACAGAACACCCTGGTCCAGGGAGATGCTGGTCTGCTTAGGAAAAAAAGGAAAGGAAAAAATCACTTGAAATCAAAATGCATATTTCTAGAGAGACTCGATCGCTTTTCTAATTCTCTGTGTTGATTTGATTCTAACTAGTGATGATGGTAACTTGATATTCTATATACTTTCAAAGGTTTTGAGGGCATCGACATAATGTAGTAGAAATCAGTGCTCTTACTGGTTCCTCCCGAAGACTATGCCATAGAATCCGGGTTTGCTTTCCTTTCTTGTGTGCTCCAATATGATTTAGCACATTAGCAATCCCTTCCATCGTGGGCATTGCAACACCATGAACACGCAACGATCCAGCCTGAAAAAAATGGTGATAAAGAACAACTTTGTTAACCTTCAAGAAATTGTATAATAAGGAAGAAATTTTTAAGAATGGTAGGAAACCAAGGCTAGACAGCTTATTGAATTTGATTGGTCCCCCATGGAAAAGGTAATTAGAGAAGTGAAAAAGCAATGATCATGCTTAATTAAAGTTTATGCATTCAGGCCAACATTATGGCAGCAAGTGCTTCGCCAAATTGAACATGAAATTTTTATTTATGCATATGTCTGCATGGAAAAATTTGTTTCTTTTTAGCACTAAGAATATTGTGTCTCCACAGTACTGGTGAGATTTAACTGCAGTAAGGGACTAAGGGATGCAATGTGGGAACGTCTAATTGTAGTGTTGGAACCGCAATCATCTTGCCAAGAATTTTACATCAAACCATGTACTAGTACAATTTTGTGAGAAGTAGTGTGTGGTTTTAAGTAACTGAGAAAAAATGTACATTTGGAGGCGAATGAAAATTAGCCAAGGTAGTCTACAATCAAAATGAGCATCAAGACCCGAAAACTAAAGCATGCTCCACGATTCAGAAGCAACGTTTAGATGCTTATTAGACAGATTGCGATTAAGGGAGGAAAAAAAAAGCCACGCCTGAAAAAAACAAACAGTTAACGCAGACGCGGCGCCTAACACCGTCAGGGAAACATGCGCGAGGTAGAGACAAGGCAAGCAAATCGTTTCTCCTGGACAGAGCAGGGGAATGCCGGCGGGGCGGGGGATTGGAGAAGTTTCCCCGCGGCGCGCGACAGAGGAGTGGCTACTGATTCTGCGCGCCCCCCAGTACCATCACATCCATCCGGAGGGATGTGAGGTGACGCGAGGTGCAGTGTTCAGAAACGCGAGACGTTATCGCGGAGGAGACGAGAAGAGAAGAGAATCCTCCGTCGAAGCAAGGCGAAAGCAGCGAACCTGGCGGTAATTGGGCGCGCCGTCGATTTGCGGGGTGAGGCGCTTGTTCTGGCAGCCCGGGAAGTGGTCGCTCTTGAGGATGGTCTTCTTCCCCAGCACGGAGCCGCCCCTGCTGCTGATGACCTCCTCGGCGGCGGCGGCGGCCCGCACGTCCTCCATCTCCCCGGCGTCCATCTTCGCGGCGGCGGAGGCGGAGGCGGAGGCGGAGGCGGAGGCGGAGGCGGAGGCGGGCGACACCCACGACAGCAGCAACCTCCGTCCCCTGAATTCCGCGCGGGAGCGGGAGCCGGAGCGGGAGCGCCTGGCTCTGGCTGCGGCGCGGGGTGGCAGAGCCGGGCGCGTGCGCCGGCGGCCCCGCGCCTCCGCAGTGGCGAGGAGGAGGGAGCGCGAGGCCGAGGTGGGGGGCAGGGCCCCAGGGGCCGGTGCCGGGAAGGGGTGGAAGCGGAAGCGGAGGCCAATAGGCGGAAGGGATGATGGGGCGGGCGTGGGGGCAGCAGGGGCGAAGCGAAAGGGGCAGCCGGAGCGTCCAGGCAGGCGCGACGGGATAGGAGGCATCGGCACCCGGCCCCGCCGACCCCCCGAGCGCTGTAGCAGCAGGCATGCATCGACATCGAATCATCGATCGCCGTCTCTGACTGACACCTGTGCCCCTCCCTCGCTCTCTGTGTTCTCGATCTGGATGACAACGATGGCGTCATCTCTGACTGACAGTGCGGCCCCCACGTGCGACTCCGGTTCCTTTCTTCCAGAATGGTGCCGCTCCAACTCCAATCATCACAGTCTCAGTCGGTCGTCACACTTGTGGCCGCGCACACAGCACACGGCACACGCGATAGCCGGCGGCGTACGTGTTCCCGTTTCCTGGGGGAGTTTGTGCCGGCGTGCCGCTGCCGGTTTTTTTTTTTTGACTCGCCAACCCACTCACTGTTCCAGCTGGTCGAGTGGAGCCGGACGCGTTGCGCGGCTGGGTAGCCCTAGCCACTCGGTGGTATTGGTATCGTCGTGGCATGATGGCAATGGCATGACCTGGCTGGCCTAGTTAATTAACAACTCTATCTGGGGGAAGTGAATGTGTGCGCGTGTGTGTTCTCGTGTTCGAGATGGCTAGTTAATAAACTCCACAGTTGGTATTAAAGTAATGGGTTACCGCACGCTAATCCAAGAGCTAATAACGAGGCCGGTCGCTGTCGCTTTATTCTGATCTGACGGTGGGTGGCGGCCATCAGGATCAGGATCGCATGCATGCTCCAACTCCGTCTCCAACCAAAGTAGTAGTACAGTATTAATATCGTGCTCGAACGGGACGGGTGACCATGGGATCTGGCGGTGACGCCGACCGTCGTCCTCCTCCTACACAATAGACTACACCCCCATTGTAGTAGTTTTTGTCGTGGTCGTGAACGAAAGAAAACCCGGGCCAGGGCGTTCCCTTCCCGGTCGGCCGCCTGGCCTGTGGCTGCCCATGGGGCACGGCACGGCCCGGCCCGGCCTCCGCATGGCATGGCATGGGCCACGCGCCCATGCCGAGCTAAGAGCAAAAGCCAACGAGGATCACGCGTGAGCGCGCGCCAGCGCCACCCGCGTCGTCTTCCCACTTCCACCGGGTCCGCGGCACGGCACAGGGCAGGGCAGAAGCGCCGGCATATTCCCCCCGCCAGCGCCAGGGCTTCCTCGAGGGCCTTTCCTCCTCCACTCGATCGCTTTCCGCAGCTTCCGCGCTCGCTTTTCCCATGTGCGGTGTGCGCCTCGCGGTTCCGCGGCGAATGCGTGCGTGTGCGCGGGCGCGGAATCCGCATATCCGACGCCGGGGATGCCGTGGCTTGCGCGAGGAGGCAGGCATATTCGGCGTCGCCCGGTGCGGGTGCGGGTGCGCCTCCCGGCTCGGCGGTTCCCGTGCCACGCTCGTGAAGTCGGTCCACGGACCACGGGAAGGGAGTCCAGGCGCTGGCAGTGGCAGGACCCTGTGCCCGTGCTCGTGCGCCGCCGTGCGGCACATGAAGCGCGTCGCGATCTGCCCGCGCTCGTCCAATCCAAAGCAGCAAAGCCGGTTCGATCCGATCTGATTTGATCCGGGAGCGTCCCGACGCGCCGTGTCGCGCCAGGGCAGCACAAAAAATGTCACCCGGCACTAGTCATCCTACTACTCGTACGTCGATCAGTAGCAGGGGGGACAATCCAATAATCTGAGCTGTACTGGTACGTCTGATCAGCGCAACATGGTTTTCCCACAACGGGCAGCGGCCGCCACCCTTATCTAGCGGTCCTCATTTCTTCAAGATTCGCACCAGTCAACATGCTGCCTTGTCCCATTTATTTCCCAGGTTCTATTCCATTCCCGTCTTTGTCTCTGTTTTCTTTCTTCATTCCTGTATTGCTTGTACTCCGATTCCATTGCTCTCAAATATCTCCCTCAGAAAACAGATAAGCTTTCGAGTCGTCTTCTACCTCTCGTCTCTCTCTCTCTCTCCGTATCCTCTCTCACTCAGATCTGACACTCGTCTCTCTCCCCCTCTCTCTATCTCTTCTACCTCTCGTCGCCCTCTCTCTCTCCGCATCCCCTCTCCCTCAGATCAGACACTCGTCTCTCTCCTCCCCTCTCTCTATCTTTGTTCTTCTCCTTCAGATCTGTCTCCCTCTCTTTCAGATCCGATACTCGTCTCTCTCCCTCAGCTCCTTCTCTCTTTCTCTCTCGCTGCTTGTGAGCTCGCAGAGCAGGCAGTTCACGGTTGGGGCATCATGATAGGTGTTTTCGATGGAACTAGTGTTACTTTGCTTTGGATCGGGTGGGTAAAGCTTGCCGTTCGTGCAGATCCATCTTTCTCGTTCTAGATTTCTATACGCAGACTGATCTGTTTCTCTTAAACTGTAAAGGAATGCGAGCATCTTTGCTCGCCTGTTTGGTACCAGAAGATGGGAAAAAAGTGGAGTTTTTGGGCAAGGAAAGCTAGCTCGAGATTTATTGTGGTCTCATTTTGCGAGAATAATATTCTTTCTTTTTCCCCCTTGGTTTCTTCTGCACGATCTGCTCTCTTCCTCTGTGAACAAATCTGCTCGTGGTTTATAGCAAAAGAAGTTCGTTTTTTTAGGCAAAGAAAAGAAGAGAACACTGCTCGCTAGCAACTGGAAGGAAAGACAATGAAGGAGCATGTTTTACTTCGTTTCTCTGGCTATTCAGTGCCTGATCTGTCCCTTCTCTGCTAGTTTCGATGTTCTCATTTCTTAGGCTATTATAGGTGAGGCACCGTATCAATGCCTTCCATTTGGTGTCTTTATCGGTGCACATAGACTGCTTATTCGTTTTTACCCCTTACAGCAGATACGGATCGAGTTTGTATCTAAAGCCTCTGATACTGAGATGGGTTTTTACCTTCTTTTTTTGTTTTTCGTTGGTACTGTTTAGTTCTTGTCGCTTCGATTTTTTTCAGTGTCGCTTCGAGATTTCAGTTTTGTTACTTTTGTATCGGTGAGCCCTGCTGCATTATTTCTTTGTTAAACTTTTTCTTCTTCTGTACAAGTTAAAAAGGAAATCTACTTAGCTCAGATTTCTCTTTTCCCATAGCAGGCATGACACTTATGATCCGATTGTTCGTTTGATTCTTGTATCTGCAATGATTTCATAAACCCGGATTAAATGTTACAGAGACAGTCGAGTGCATGGGTGGAGTTCAGTGTTCTGAGTGCAGACGCCATTATTCGGATTCTCTTTTTGGTGGTGATTCCTTATTGGTTTGATTGTGACATAAAACCGAATCCAATGCCATGGACCCAATCCATGCTATATTCTTGTTATCTATTAGTTAGTGGGCTCAACTCAATTATCTGAAATCTAGAATACAGGTCTGCCAAAGATGTCTAGGCATACCACCTCTCTGGGTCCAAGGTGAATATATATTGTTTTTTTAGTGGCACTGTGACTGGCTGAATGTATTGCAACATCTTACTAATACACTATTTCAACGCAGATGCTGATATATAGATAGAATATGACATATGTCATGTTGCTAGCAAGGTGAAGTATTTGGTTGTGTTCTGTACTGGTGGTGTGTGTAAATGTTATCTTCTTCCACTATTTATTGTTCTGAAAACAAAGTGATATGCTAGACATCCCTTTCATGGTAGCAGCAACTTGAAAAACTAGCAGCCTTTGGTATTGTGTTCCCAATAAGATCGGGATAAGATTATCCTCTTTGATTAAGATATGATTTGTTTCTTTATGCAGAACAGTACAATGACTGCATTATTGATGAAATGCTTTCAATTATCAAATTATTGATGAAATTTATAAGTGTTCAACTGTTTGATCCCTTCATAAGTTTCAATTTTTCTGTGCTACCTGAATTCATCCTGAGATGTAACTAGCATTTTCCTTGTGGTTTTATAATTTTATTAAAATCTGAGGAAACACATAGGTTGACAGTTTGATCATTTTTATTGGGTTTTTTAGTTTTCATGAAGCAAACACATAGGGTGAGTTGAGCAGATTGGACACTTTTATAACTAGTAAATTTAAATTATACACTGCATTTTGACATCTGAAATATTAAGCGCTATAGAAAATCATTACACCCAGTAGAACTAGTTTTGTTACGGTCTCTGTTCTAGTCTAAGTTCATGTGAATAAAACTATCTCTTATGCAAATTTCACAATGGCTGACTATCCCTTGCAATGAGTTGGGTTTCACTAAGTATGCAATGCAAAGAGTACCGGCTGACGCCAGAGCATAATATTGCAAAAGATATTGGGTAATTGTCATAGTTGAACACTAGACATTCACTGTTTTCAGGACATTTAAAAGTTGTATCTAACAATTATGTCTAATTTGGTATTTTTCTATGGTAAGGAAATGTTCATTCCACGATCGACAAAAGCTTTAACGAGACCTCTCTTACTTAGAAGGGAACATATGCTATGGAAACTAGGTTCCCGTGGAAACTATGAAAACTCGCACGTGGATCGCTGGATCTAAATTCGATGGCTATGGCTAATGGTGTTGTGCACCTGTGTTGTACCTGTGTTGGCTATATATACTAGGGAGAGATAAATGGGAGGGGCTAATTGCTAATCTCCTCCATTAGCCATATCCATCGGATTTAGATTCAGCGATCCACGTGCGAGTTTCCATAGTTTCCACGGGAACCTGGTTTACATAGCATACTTTCCCTACTTAGAAAGGGTCTCACATAATATATTTGTTATACTATTTTTACAGTCAGCAAGAATTTTTTAATGGTTGGATAAATTTTCACCCTGAGATTTTTGTGCATCTCAATATGCAATAGGTAACATGGTGGTCTCAAAAAAAAAATCTTTTCATAAGAAATATGTCATATGTCCGGCTGCTGTTTTATCATTTTTAGACAAGCTGACATCTTAGGTACAACAGTTTATTTTTTCACATATAGGAGCTGTGGACATTGCCAAAATTGTATTTTGGTGTTGGCACATGAAAAATTGAGTTGAGAAAAAAACTTACTCTTAATGTTGCCAGAATTGGTTGATTGTCGTTGCTCATTAAATATTATTTGTAGCTGATTGTTGTATAAGATGTTTAATATTGTCATCTGTTCAAAAAAATTTAAAATGTGAAGACATAATTTATCAGGACAGTAAAAAATTTGAACTAAGTAACTATAATAATTTACTTACAAATGGTTTTTTTATTAGTGCTATTACTTGCCAGTTATCATAGATTTGCTGAGCTTTTTTATTATCAATTTGGAGATGCACACATTTGCTTATGTAATTTTTTAAAGCAAAAATATAGTTATTAACTGTCAAACAAAATCAGTGGTCCCTTGAGGAAAAAAAACTTTTTGTTACAGTTTTTATTACAATTTTGTTTTGGGAGCACTTAGTTCATTCTCAGACATCAGCTAACCTCGGGGGTCCGTATGTATTGCGGACTAATTTATAAATGTATAGTGGAGATAACCAGTCAACCAGGACAGTCTATATTTTTACAAAAAAATTGTTTGCCCTTTTATTTTTAGATTAATTACTTTTGTTTTAAATGTGTTCCTGTCCAGGGTTCGATTGTCGCGGAAAACAACTAATTATGTCGCAAGCAGCAAGTGGCGACCGAATCAACTGTGCAATGAATCTGAGAGGTGTGTAGGCATTATCCATATCCATAATCATAAAATGTGCTTATGTTTTCTTTACCTACCTTGTGGTTGATGATACTACCTCTGCACCATGACAGTTGACGATACTACCGCTGCAACATTCTTGTTTTAAAGATTTCGTCAACTAGTTTGTAAAAATCTATTGAAAACCTTCTTAACGAAGTGGTGTAGCCAACTGACTGATTAACTATTTTGAATAGATTTATTAGAGAGGTGGGGACAAAATTGTATTTTGGTGTTGGCACATGAACAATTGAATTGAGGGGGGAACTTATTCTTAATGTTGCCAGAATTGTATCTTAGGTAGTTTGGTTCAGATTCCTGTATGCTTTAGCAATGGCTGCAAAAGTGGTCCTGACTGCTTTAGGATCTGCTTTAACAATGGCTGCAAAAATGAGAGTAATTTTCCTGACTGCTGGGCTTTGGCGGAGTTAGCAAAGCCGCTTCCGAAATAAAAAATTATAAACTCTTTAGTGATCCTTTGTCCTTGGACATTTTGAAAGCATAGCAAACGATTTTGTTTTTGAGGGCGCTTCACCTTGTTGCGGGCTGGATTTGATTTGAAAAAAAAAGGCTAACCTTTTTTGTTATTGAGGGTGCTTCACCTGGCTGTAAAAATCATACTCCCTCCGTATCGCTTTTAGATGACGTTTTGGACAAAGTTTGAGTCAAACATTGGGAATATAAATCATGAATAACTTTTAAATTATTGAGTTTAGAGATATAAAAATCATATAAATAAATTTGTCTTGAAAAATACTTTCATAAAAGTATACATATACCATTTTACAAGAAATATTTTTAAAAATACAAGTGGTCAAAGTTGCACTTTGGAGACCGTGTCGCTGTCCTAAACGTCATCTAAATGCGATACGGAGGGAGTACAAATTTATTTGGCCATTTACTCGCTCTGTTTTCGGTGGTTTAGTCTCCGCACTTGTCTCATGCTAGATTTGGTCGTCCTTTGCCTTGGCATCAACCTCCCATCTGGAGGCGGGAGCTTAGAGTGAAATAGTTAGGGTTAAGGGCTTAGGTGTGTTTGTTCTCCAGACAAATGGATGTTGTGTTATCATGCCACACACTAGACATGTTTTTCTCGCCACAAGGAATATTTTTTGGCTGGTTTTTTATTGATAATTCCTAATTCTGTTTTCAAGACGAGCAAAGACAGGTCCAGCCGATACTAACGCTTTTAGTTACTAAAAATATTTATGTTTCTCTTTTTGCACGACAAAATATGGTTGAGTGTTGTTGCTCATTAAATGTTATTTGTAGCTGATTGTTGTATAAGATGTTTAATATTGTCATATGTTCAAAAACATTTAAAATGTGAACAAATAATTAATTGGAACAATAAAAAAAGTAACAATAATAATTTACTTAAAAATGGTTTTTTGATTAGTGCTTTTTCTTAAAGGTTATCATACATTTTGCTGAACTTTTTAAATATTAATTTGGACATACACACATTGCTTGTATAAGTTTTTGTTGAATGAGCTGATAGTTGGAACAAGAACTCAAAGTTTGGAGTTTCACCATTCACAATAAATTTAACACACGGTGATGCGCCACTGCATTGCCAGTTCATGCTGGACAAAGCACTGCAGGAGCAGACTGTTGAAGAAGGGGAAAGGTAAAAAAATATTCACAGGTGGATTAAGGAAAAAATAAAAAAAATGGTGACTAATGCTCCTTTAAAACACAGGGCGTGGTACAAGCACGAGGTGGATCCAGTGATAACAATTGCAGATTGTTTGAAGAAATGGATGCAGAAATGTATGCAAGTTGGGATGAGAGAAGATGGAGGCATTTCATGCCAGCGGAGTTTGTCATTCAAATCAGTAAGTATATGTTGTGATTATTAATGGCAAATTGAGTAGCTGCTGACTCCAACAGTTTGCTAAAACTCACTTGGCAAATCTATAGTTTTGTCAAGTCCTAAAACCAAATGTCAAGTGAAAAAAGAGACCTTCTCCAACAGTTTGCTATTTGGGCTTGGCAAAAGAACTTGATATCCTAGAATTTTTGCCAAAATCATAAAATTGAGCCTCCAACAAGTTGGCAAAACTAGTTGGCAAATTAGGATACACGTGATGCCAAGCGACGGAGGACTTGGCATATTTGGCAAGTGAAGGGGGAATTTTGCCAAGCTTGCCAAATTGCCAAGTACTTTTGCCAAGTTGTTGGAGGAGGTTTTTTATAGTTTTGGTAAAAATCCTAGGATGCCAAGTGGTTTTGCCAAACTGTTGGAGTTGCTCTAAAAAATAACTAAGTTTCATGCATTAACAGCTAAATGCTAATGGCCATGAGATTGAGGTGGAATTCACCAGAGTTAGAGAAATGTTTGTAGGATGCAATGTTGACTACACATGGAGTAGCTGACTGCAGGCTGGTAAGTAAAAAATAACATAAAGTATTACTTAGCATAAGAATTGAAGCTGTTACTGATATAATTAAATTGAAAATAGATCTTGGCTCCATTAATGGTAGATTGGTACTGGAGTATGTATGTATGAGATTTTGATAGCAAAAAACTTATGGTGGTGGATCCGCTACACATGGATCTTGGTGTGGAATTCTTGTCAGAAAAACACAACATTAGTACTAGGTTGTTGCATCATGCAATGTGTGGATGCTTGAAAAATACTTCCCAGAGGAAGAAATTATAGATGAAGACTGGGAGGACTACATCATAATGCCTGGCGCAAGCTGTGATGCGTGAGTATGTCAATTACAGTGAAAACAGTGAAAAGGAAAAAGATAAGTGTGGGGGAAAATGACAAATTTTTTTGTTTTCAGGAATAACACGTGCGCGTACACGATGTTCTATGCGAGATACTTCGACGGGAACATCCTCACAAGGATACTGACTCAGGCAAGATATATTGAAAATGTTCTTTTCATATGTATAAAAGCCACAATAAAGTGTTAAGAGTTCTGTTTTCCACATGATGCAAGTAGAGTCACATGCAAGTAGACTACAAAGTTAAACATCTTGTACCAAATGCTAGCCATGAAAAGGAATGAAGGTGATCCCCCTATGTCACTTCAGGGACAGACCATCAACCGAAGGGACACAACATCAACAGAAGGGATTCCCGCAAAAAAAATCATTTGAAGCTCAGGTGTTTGTGGTCAAGAATAAGCTAAAAGGCTTTTGTAAGGCAAAAAACTGTGATTGAATTGATGAACGCTTCTGCAGTGTAGTGAATTATTGATTTTGGCATGGGAGAGAAGAAAAAAAATATGTTTGAAGTTCCATAAAATGTTTGTGTCCTGTCAATTCTTAGTACACAAAATGTTTGACGCATTTGTTGGCATGGGCAAAAAAAAAAAATGCAGTGTGACTGAAGGTTTGGGATTTTTTTTTCTGTTATGAGGTTATCTACATATGAGGTTATCCACACAGAAACATACAAATGACGAGAAGTCGAAGTGTGAAAAAAGGAAAAATAAAAAAGGGTGAATAGTAGTGGTAAAGCGAAATATGAAAACCACTATAAAATTTAGTAATAAACCGTAGAAGTTTTGACATAAAGGCAAGGAAAATAACTATTTTAACAAATTTGAGATAATTATGAAAATGAAAAAAGAAAAAAATCAATAGAATTGAGACAAAAAAAAAAGACTACCAAAAAGGAAAAATGTATATAAAACAAAAGTTCGTTAAAAAGTGTTAATGAAAACAAGTAGAATGAAAAAAAAAAGAAATGTAACTGACAGCGCGTGGGTTGGGAAAGCTGGGAAAGAGTTTGAGAATGGGAAGGACTTTGGGAATCGGTAGTGCACAGGCCAAAAGCTAGGAAGGAGTTTGGAAATGGGCACGTGAAGAAGCTGGGAAAAGGGAGGGAAAGTGGGAGTGTTGACCAGCGCGAATCCTAAAGCAATAGGAACGGTGACAGATAGAGGGAGCGGTCTTGTTCATCCGCTGATCAGCGCTCAGATGTGGAAAAGTTGTTGGATTGGGATGTGCGTGCGCCCGTGGCGCCACTCACTGATTTGGAACGTCTAAAGACAGGCGTTTCTTGTACGCAATCAAACTTTTTTTTAAAAAAAAAACTTTTTACCTATAACATGAAACGCTTGCACGTAGAGTGGTTCATATTTAACTAAATTTTTAGTAGTAAATATATATTTATATTATGAATTTAAATAAAACTAGTATAAAATACATTCTATAGCTAATCTAATAATATTTATTTGGTTTATATTATGAATTTAAATAAAACTAGTATAAAATACATTCTATAGCTAATCTAATAATATTTATTTGGTATCATAAATATATTTATCTTTAAATTTATAATTGGTTAAAGTTAAGATACTAAAACGTGCTAGTGCTACTATATATATTTTACACTAAAACTTTTTTCTGAAACGGTAAAAGAGTTGCAGTGTTACACTGTATACGTATTTTAACAAGAGGAAACACGTACTGTACTTCGTATCTACAAGCAGAGAAAACAACGGATCACAAAAAACACCAGCAGAACCAGGAAAACCGCGACACCTCCAGCACTCGCACGTCGCACACTATACACACTTATACAGAACTCCCTCCGTCCCTAAATAACTATCTCTAGAAATTCGTGTTTTCCTCACAAACACGCTTTCCGAACGATAATTAAAAAGAGACGGAGAGAGTAAAAGATAAAAGCCATGTCCGTACGTCCAGTGCCTGTGCGACGTGCTGTTTGGATTAATCATGACGAGATATATAGGACCCAATGATGCTGCGTCAAGACTCAAGACCAGCTTCCTCATGCAGGACAACCAAAAATTTAAAAACGTGCGCAGTGCACTGCGTCCATCACAAGTAGTACGTGCGGAGACTGGAAAAGAGCGTCGTGCACGTTTGTCGGGGTCCCATGCAGATGCTGCTCGAGTGCTCTGCTGGGGTCCATCGATCGATCGAGTGGATTTGGATTGCGAGGCTTTCCCCGTGCCGATCATCATCGGAGAGCTTCCACCACAAGCTCTCGCCGACAAAATAAAGCTAGTGTGGCTTTCTTGAGTTCTGCTTTGTTCCGCTCCTGCGTCAAGTAAAAGCAATCTGTTATTTTAACTAACAAAATAAAGAAAAAAGAACTTAACATGCATGGCTCTGCATAAGCTAAAAAAAATCTATCACCGCATATATACTTTCTGATTTGTCTATATATTTCACGATTCGTCTAGGTGTCAAGCATTTCGATCGATGTCAGGACATAGTACGTGATGATCGGCATAAACCTTTTGAGAGGAGAATAATATTGTTGTTAGTCACAGATCTTGACTTTAATTAATTTGTCACGACTCACGAACACATTTGACAGCTAGCTATAAATTCGCAGTGGCAAAATATCACTTTGGCACTATGAGCTGAGGTGATGACGATCGAGTATTGACGAACTACTAGTATATTATTAATTAGATATGTGTTGTTGAGGACACATGGACTACGCCTCATATACACCGGACAGCGATCGTCACCTGTTTGTAGAAACTCATTCACTTGATGGCGTACGCCGTCGTCCTCTGTGGCCAAGCTGACGAAAGAGGTGACTGGTTTTCTTAGAACAAGAGCATCTCCAAGAGAGTTGAGATCCAACTTGCTATTTCTATTTTTAGCTAATATACGAGAAATCTGGTTTCCAACAGACTAGCTAACGCCATTGCTATTCTATCTGAAGAGCTATCCCGTGAAGGTCGGAAGCCAAATTTGGCTCGCCGGTGTGTCTTGCTATACTAGTGTATGTGACACTGACAGCTAGTACCATGTTTGCATTGCTCAAAAATTCTATTCCTTCCTTCTTTGATAGAATATGATGGAGTGTGAGATATGGCCAGTCTCTTGGAGTGCGCTGAATTATATAGAGAGATTTTGTATGGAGTGGCTAGCCAAATGAAGATTTAGAGCATGGAATTTAGAATATCTCTTGGAGATGCTCTAAAAGGCGACTGGTTTTCTTTGAATAAAGGCGACTGTTTCTTGTTTGGGCATTCGCCGCGGTCACCAGATGGTGCCTGCCTTGCAATGTTTTCTATCCCATCTACGAATTACTCCCTCCAGGTTGATAAAATAAATCGTTTTGATAAGATTTAGGTCAAACATGAATATAAATCATAAATATTTTTTAAATTATTGAGTTTAGAGATGTAAAAATTATATAAATAAATTTATCTTCAAAAGTACTTCTATAAAAATATACATATATCATTTTCCAATAATTTTTTTAAAGAAACAATTGGTCAAAGTTATACTCTGGATATCGTGTCGTCGTTCGAAACGACATCTTTTACTAATATGGAGGGAGCACGTACCTATATAGGGTCACGAAAAAATGCAACTATTTCAAACAACTTTGTATTAATGGCTCCAGTAATAACAATCCTCTACCGCAATAATTCAGCAGCAAATGACAACTCAGTGGCAAGAAGTAATTTTAAATTTTATTATTCATCAACAAATCACATGCCCGAAAATATGATCCCATTGTCAATACTCTGCCTTTTTTAAGAAATATATAAATATAGTCAAATAACATGTAGAGAAAGGGCCGAGTCTAAGGCCTTGTTTGTTAGGCCCTCTAAAATTTAGTGTCTTCTAAAGTTTAGTTATCCCTAAAGTTTAGTTACTCTTGTTTGATTATAGTGACTAAACATCACTAAAGTTTTAGTCACTTTTAGCTATCTCTTCATGACTAAAGACTTCTAAACTTTAGTGAAATGTTTAGTACTTTAGGGACTAATTTTAGTGACTAAACTTTAGAGAGACGTTGTGACACCCCTAATTTTACAAGTTTTGAAAATCACTAAAAATTTGAACCAAATTAAAAACTTGACCTAGTTTAATTTATAGAAAACATAATTAGAATAAAATAGGACAACATAATCTTTTCTTGTTTGATTGTGTGTGACATGTGTTGAGCAAGAGATAACACTCAGTTGGAAACTTTTGGAAACCTAGTCTGTTTTCAAAACACAAAAGGGAATTTGAATCAAAGGGAATAGAAAGGAAAAAGAAAAGGAAAGGAAATAGAAAAGCTGGCAACGGGCCTCAATTACCTCCCCTCCCTTCGGCCCACTGCCCCACTCCTCTCCCCCCGCCTCCCCGCGCGTGGGCCACGGCCCAGCGCTGCAAGAGCGCAAGCGCTCTCAGCAAGCCGACCCTGCTCTTCCCCTCCCTTCAACTCGCTGACAGGTGGACCCCCGACGTCAGCTTCATCTTCCCAGGGTGAAATGACGAGGCAGAGCAGAGCAACCCTACCATGGCCCGCTCGACTCCATGGGCGCTGACCTTCGGGAAGGCTCGGACGAGACACCTCGACGGGCGCCAGGCCACCGCCTTCCTGTGCAGTACGGCGCCACCTACCGGAGCCAGAGAAGACCGAGAGAGGGAGAGCGGCTCCGCCGCGAAACCCGCCGAAGCCATTAATGGCGATGACAAGAACTCTCGAGGAACCGCCTTACTGGGGACAAGACCAAGCGAGCAGGGTGGAGTACGAGCGCCGAAGAACTCTCTGGAGCTCTGAAACACGCAGGCGACGCGGAGGAGGAAAATATCTCGGAACCGCCATGGCCGCCACCGCCATTGCTGGCCTATAAAAGGCACCTCACCCCGAATCAACGCTACCCCGAGCTCCGCAGTGAACCTCTCCACCGCGTAGTCACTTCCACTCCACCCCTACCGCCTTCCACTTCTCTGATTTCCAGCTTCCCCCAAATCGAAGCCGTTCCGTCACCGGAGAACAGAGGCAAAAATAGAGCCACTGGAGGTCATTGCGTCCCAATTGAAGTGAGGGTAAGCCATACCGAGTTCTTCCCTTCCTTTTCCCCTTCCTAACACTATCTCTACCACGCCGTAGCACCACACCATATCGACCGAGCCGCCATAGACGCTGGTGTGCATGAAGGTGAGCTTGGCCGAAGCGACTAGCGTTTCCAATGCCTTTCACGCTCATTCCCGCACCTGATACACCAAGATACGGGAGGAAAGACCCCCTCTCCGAGCCGTAGCGACGCGGCGCCGCCGCGGGAGCCACGGCGAGCCACCGAGCCTGATGGTGAGCCCCGTTTTTCCTCTCTGGCAGACGAAAGAGTGCGGGAATGCAAGAAGGACACACTACCAGAGACGGTTGAGGTCAGGAAGGAGCCACGCCGCCGGCGAGGCCAGGGACCTTTCCTCTGTTTCCCGGGCGGGCCAAGCGGTGTTGACGCCGACGCCGTCTGGGGCAGGGCAGCGTCGTTAGGTCCCAGGTGACTGTCAGGCGGACCCACGCAACGCCGTAACTTTCCCCGTTGCAGTGGGGAGCCCGTGGATGGCCCACGCGTCAGTCACCATAAGCGACCGACACGCGGGACCTATGTGTCAGCAACTGCCGGCTAATCTCTCTCCTTCCCTCCGTGCGCCTGGTTCATGTGAACCCGTGACCGCGGGGTACACGTCCATAGCACAGTGCCATAGACCATGGAACCCCTCCTCACAGTCGCGCTGGAAAATGCTAGGTGCACCCGGTTAGTGTACACAAGAGGCTAGAAAACCTATTTCCCTTTAGAGAAAAATTCCGGAAAAATTCCTAAAAATACTACATGCACTCAGTAATTTTACCCCATAATTAGTTTTCCAAAAATGATTATAGAAAATAGTTATTAATTCCCAACCTACATGATTAAACTTGTAAAAATCATATCTTTCATGTTTTAACTCCGAAAATTATGAAACCACTTCTAAAAATTCTATAAAAATAATCTAAAAGTGACCAACCTGAGAGTAGCCCTTTTGCTCAACATATGTTTTCTTGTGATGTTTGTTTCTTCGTTTGTGCTTATCGTTTCCGTCGGATCGATCGGTAGAAGGAGACGGCTACCAGGAAGAAGACGACCCAGATTACCAGGAGACGGGAACTGTGAGCGGCAACGAAGGCAAGTCCTAACCCCACTCTTATCTACTCTAATTAATTACCCACTGATGATTATATGCTTGGAATGCCATATGATAATTTTGACTGAATAATAGGTAACTGTGATATGTTTATGTGCTTAATGCAAACCTGATTAATGGGAACAAGTGGGGGATGCTTATATGCGGATATAACATCTTGGGGTAGACTCGCCTGTTGAGGGACTCTACCTAGGAGGCACTTGTTCGCCATTTTGAGTAGTTTTCATAGGCCACCAAACTTGGTCAGAAACGCGTCCAGCCATACGCCTGTATGGGTAGGCCTAGCTTCACACCCCGATAGGCATAAGTGTAACACCTGCCTGGAGGTCGGGAGACAACGGTTTGACAGGAGAAGGCACGACTGCTAAGTGATCTCTCGTGGCCCGGTCGGTGTGGTTGCTAAGTGATCCTCCACGTTAAATTCCTGTTGGGTCGTGTGCGAGCCCCTCTTTTATGATATTGTTTTGGCCAGTTAGACCATGCGTGGTCTGTTTTCCGGCCCCTGTATGAACCGTGGTGAGGGTTACATGGACCCTATGGATGCGTCCTCTCGGGTATGTGCTTTGTTGAAGTAGACAAGGCCACTGATCATGGTCGAGTCCACTCCATCGTGTGGGGAAAATTGGACATCTGCTGCAGTAGAATTATTCAAATCTTATTCGAATAGCCACGTCCTTGGTTATGGGCAATCGCCGAGATGAGGTAACCTATGGTTAGGAAAATGATTATTGCGATGGCACAACCATGAACCTGTGATGATAATTTGCCTATGTTTCTGAACTAACCGGGAACTAGCGAGAAGGATGACACTCTCCTAGGGCCCAACCTCTCTTTAACTTTGCTATTCCTATAGGACTTGCTGAGTACTCTATGTACTCACCTGTTGTTGACTCACAGATTATGAAGACGAAGGAGAACCCGGCTACAACGAGGAGGATTTCCAGGAGGACCAGTGACGACGACCGCGACCATGGAGGAGTCGTTAGGATAGGGTCTACGGCTACGCTCTAGCTTGCCTGTGAGGATAGACGCCATTACGCATCGACTACCGCCTTAGTAGCTTCCGCACCCTGTTACGTGATCACCACCGTAGTGTGTGTTTTAGTCAAGTGATATAAATAAAAGCCTTGACCCTGTTGTAATATATCACCTACCTAGGTGTGAACCCCAGACCTTTATGTATGAACCCTTTTATTCGCTAGATTAATAAAGTTCGGTATTTATCTTTAAATCTGTATATCATTTCTGTTGATCTCGTACATATTTGTGCATGATCCTAGCGCAAATATGGGGATGTTTGGACTCTCAAGATGAGGGCCTGACAGAGTGGTATCAGAGCCGAGCTTGACCATAGGATAAGACCCTAGGCATGGCACGCAGTCAGAAAACGAGCTGTGAACTTAATCCATCTTCGTTTGTTTCGCAAAAGTAATCTAACTTGTGTTTAAATATTTTGCAGCAAATGGAGGACGGATGGGTTCGCTCGAACTGTGAGAACACCAAAGGATTCTCGCAGCTTTTATGGGAGACTCTACGACGGCTGGGATACACCGAGCGCCCTACGTACTATGGACTTGAGTACGAGGACCACGGTGTGCCCAAGTGCAAGATATGCCTGCATATTCCTGAGTATCCGCAATGCCCAAATATTCCAAGAAAAGTATACAAGGCAGTAGGAAAGGATCTTTATGGAACAAGCCAGAAGATTGCAAAAATGGCACTCGGCGAATATTGCCAGATATTTGAAGAAGATATCGACCACACCCCTGCAAGGTATTTTCCCGTGGCCAACCAAACCACCGCAACTTGGAACTACAAGGTAGATGAGCTCGAGAAGATTAACCCGAAGATTCCAGAATACACTCTCGTGGCCACTGTCAGGTACCTCCATGCACTTGAAGACCTCTATGAAGAGCAGCAGAAGGTATTCTTAGAATGGAAGGAACGAGCTCTCAAGGCTGAAGCTGAAGTACGCGCCTTGATCCTGGACAACATGATATTAGAACAACTCAAGGAAAAGGCGCAGAAGGAGGTACATTGTATCGCAAGGAAATGGAAGAAGCCGAACAGCGACGCCAGTACAAGGAGCATGTCCGCCGAAGGAACAAAAGAAGGAGGGCCTTCGCCATCCCCAATGACCGGATTCAGCAACGCCGCGAAAGGCAAGCTGCTGAGGAAGCACGCAATCCACCCCGAGGACTGCAGAACCAAAGGCAACAGAATGAGCAACCTAGGCCAAGGCGACAACGTACACCAGAAGAAGAAGAAATAATAATGGAAGAAGAGGAAGATAGCAACCATGAGGAAGAACATGGTAATGATGAGGAAGAACTCCCTCCACCACCACCTACTCTAGCAGAGATAATGGACCGCCAAACGAATTTAATGGAAGCCCTTGCTAGGAGACCCGAGCATGGTAATGGACAGGGGAAGATGGCTGCATTTATGAGACTGAGTCCACCTACCTTTGACGGCTCTGAGGACGACCCGCTAGCTGCTGATGACTGGTTGCGTACCATCACCAAAAAGCTGAAGGTCATACGAGCTACCGAAGAGGAAAAAGTCACCTTAGCTACTCATCAACTAGTTGGAGCAGCTGGGGAATGGTGGGAAAACTACCAGGATGCCGTCGGAGACCCCGAAGCCATAACATGGGAAGAATTTCAGGAGGCGTTCCGCAACTATCATATCCCAGAAGGAATGATGGACAGGAAGTTCGAGGAATTCCGTAACATAAGGCAAGGAGCCATGACCATAAACCAATATATTCGCAAGTTCATGAAACTATCTCGCTATGCACCAAGAGAAGTTGATACCGAGAAGAAGAAGCAAAAGTGCTTTATGAGAGGTCTGAACTCTTCGTTCAGGACTCAGCTTGTTATCGGGACATACCCTAATTTTAACGCCCTCATGAACAAAGCAATACTACTTAAAGATGAACATGCCAAAGCTGACGGAGAAAGGAAGCGAAAGTTGAGCATACAACAGGCACGACAACAGGAAAGGACCCAAAGGATCAGGACCAACAATGTCCCAACAAAGTATTCATCACATATGCAGTTTAGATCTTCAAACAGCAACAACACACAAGCCAATACTTATGCCAACCGCAGCTACAACACAAACACCAACAACAATCCGCCAAGAAACAACAACAGCAACACCACAGGACAATCAGATTCCACATGCTATGGAAGTCGTCAGCCAGGCCACCAAATTGCTCAATGCCCGTACAAAGCCGCAAACTCTGCACTGGCACAGTCTGCAAATAGCAACAGGACTACAGCCTCAGGAATTGGTCGCACAGCACCTCAAAACTCGGGACAACAAAAGAGGAATCCGCCATCGTTTGGGCAAGGCCGAGTCAATCACGTGAGTGCGGAAGAAGTGCAAACAGCGCCCGACGTTGTGTACGGTGAGTTTTTAGTTAACTCCATTCCCGCAAACGTGTTATTTGATTCCGGGGCTTCGCATTCATTTGTTTCTACTTCGTTTGTTTTCAAAAACAACCTGAAAATGGTGTTACTCTCCACCCCTTTAATAATAAGAACCCCTGGAGCTGTTCTCAAGTGTACGCTAAAGTGCCCGAAAGTTAAGATGACCATTGATGGAATTGAATTTTGAGCAAATTTAGTCATACTAAAGACAGAAGGACTTGATGTGATATTAGGTATGGATTGGTTAAAAGAACATCATGGAAATATATCATGCAGAGACAAGGCTATAACATTGATAAATCATGAACGAATAAGAGTGAAATGTTATCCAAAAGCGCCAATAGCTGAACCAATGGTATGCAACTTGGAAGCCAAAACCGTTGAAGAAGTACCAGTAGTATGTGAATACCCGGATGTTTTTCCTGAAGAGTTACCTGGTATGCCACCAGATAGAGATATAGAATTTATCTGATGCCCGGAACTGCTCCTATAGCAAAAAGACCTTACAGAATGACAACAAATGAGCTGGAAGAATTAAAGGCACAACTACGAGAATTGCAAGAAAAAGGATATATCAGACCAAGTTCGTCACCATGGGGATCACCCGTACTATTTGTAAAGAAGAAGGATGGAAGTCTTCAGATGTGCATTGATTACCGCTCCTTAAATGAAGTCACCATCAAAAATAAATATCCATTGCCCCGAATTGACGATCTATTTGATCAACTAAAAGGAGCCAAGTATTTTTCAAAAATAGACCTACGATCGGGATACTATCAACTGAAGATCCGTTTAGATGACATTCCAAAGACTGCATTTGTCACCCGCTATGAACAATATGAGTTTACTGTAATGCCCTTTGGATTGACCAATGCTCCTGCATATTTCATGAATCTAATGAATAAGGTATTCATGGAAGAATTGGATAAGTTCGTAGTAGTATTCATTGACGACATGCTGATCTATTCAAGGAGTGCTAGCGAACATGAACAACACCTCAGAATAATATTGAACAAGTTAAGGAATCATGAGTTGTACGCGAAATTCAGCAAGTGCGAATTTTGGTTACAAGAAGTCGCATTTTTGGGACACATCATCAACCAAGAAGGAGTGAAGGTAGATCCTGATAAGGTAAAGGCTGTATCAGAATGGAGACAACCAACCAACGTGACGGAAGTTCGAAGTTTTCTTGGATTAGCAGGGTACTACCGATGATTTATCGAAGGATTCTCAAAAATAGCAAGACCCATGACATCACTTACACAAAAAGGAAAAGATTTTGAATGGACAGAGGCATGCGAAAGAAGTTTCCAGGAGTTAAAGCGAAGACTTACTACAACACCCGTACTTACATTACCCGATATACACCGTGATTTTGTGGTATATTGTGACGCATCTCGCCAAGGATTAGGCTGCGTATTAATGCAAGACGGCAAAGTTGTGGCCTATGCATCGAGACAGTTAAAGAAGCACGAAGAAAATTACCTACCCATGACTTGGAATTAGCTGCTGTGGTACACGCACTAAAAATATGGAGGCACTATTTAATTGGAAATAAGTGCGAAATATTCACAGACCACAAAAGTTTGAAATACATATTCACCCAGACAGATTTAAACCTGCGACAGAGAAGATGGTTGGAGCTAATAAAAGACTATGACCTAAGCATTCAATACCATCCCGGCAAAGCCAACGTAGTCGCAGATGCTTTAAGCCGACAACCATATTGCAATTCTATGACCGCCCTGGAAGAAAAGCCGGAGCTAGCCCAAGAAGCCCGAAAGCTTGGATTACAAATCGTACCACAAGGGACCCTAAATATGCTACATCTCCAGCCAAATTTGAAGGATCAAATACGTGCTGCACAAATAAACGATGAAGAAATACAGAAGCTTAAGGAAAGAAGTGCCGAAAAAGAGATTATCGGATTCAGAGTCGACGAAAAATGAACCTTATGGTTCGGTGAAAGGATATGTGTGCCCAATAATAGGGAGTTAAGGAAGCTGATTTTGGATGAGGCACACAATACCACATACTCTATCCACCCTGGAGCAACCAAAATGTATATGGATTTAAAACAAAAATATTGGTGGAACAAGCTGAAAGCAGATATTGCAGATTATGTAGCCAGATGCGATACATGCCGACGAGTAAAGGCAGAACACCAAAGACCTGCAGGACTACTTCAACCACTACATATTCCTCAATGAAAATGAGACGAAATTAGTATGGATTTTATTGTGGGACTACCCAAGACACAGAAAGGACATGACTCCATATGGGTAATAGTAGATAAACTAACAAAAGTAGCACACTTCATCCCCGTCAGAACCACCTACAGAGGAGATCAGCTAGCAAGGCTATACATCGACAACATCCTCCGGCTACACGAAATACCGAGTCGAATTGTGTTTGATCGAGGAGCACAGTTTACATCAAGATTTTGTAAGAGCTTACAAAAGGCACTCGGAACTCGCCTGGACTATAGTTCGGCATACCACCCCCAGACTGATGGGCAAACAGAAAGAGTAAATCAAATATTAGAGGACATGTTGAGAGCCTGTGTACTCACCTATGGACAAGATTGGGAACAAAGCTTAGCATTTGCCGAATTCTCCTACAATAACAGCTATCAAGCAAGCCTAAAAATGTCCCCATTCGAAGCACTATACGGGAGGAAATGTCAAACCCCCTTAATGTGGTCCGAGGTAGGGGAGCGTGCCCTCTTTGGACCCGATCTGATAAATGAAGCTGAGGAGCAAGTAGCCAAGATCCGAGAGAATTTAAAAGCAACACAAAGCCGACATAAGAGTTATGCTGATACACACAGGAAACCGTTAGAATTCCAGCCAGGAGATTTTGTATACCTAAAGGTGTCACCAATCAGAGGAACCCGAAGGTTCCAGGTCAGAGGAAAGCTAGCACCGAGGTACATTGGACCATATAGAATTCTTAAGAAGATTGGAGCCGTCGCTTACCGTTTAGAGTTACCCCCAGAAATGGCAGATGTGCACGATGTGTTTCACGTATCCCAACTAAAAAGATGCCTTCGAGTACCGGAAGAACAAGTACCTATGGAAGTAGTGGACCTACAACCTGACTTACAGTATCAAGAAAGGCCAGTAAAGATTTTGGATATAGTCATCCGACAAACAAGAAGAACGGTCGTAAGATTTTGTCGAGTTCAATGGAGCAACCATACCGAGGCAGAAGCAACATGGGAAAGAGAAGAAGACCTGAAAAGAGAATTTCCATACCTATTTGAGGAACAGCCCAAATCTCGAGGACGAGATTCTTTTTAAGGGGGTAGGTCTGTGACACCGCTAATTTTACAAGTTTTGAAAATCACTAAAAAAATTGAACCAAATTAAAAACTTGACCTAGTTTAATTTATAGAAAACATAATTAGAATAAAATAGGACAACATAATCTTTTCTTGTTTGATTGTGTGTGACATGTGTTGAGCAAGAGATAACACTCAGTTGGAAACTTTTGGAAACGTAGTCTGTTTTCAAAACACAAAAGGGAATTTGAATCAAAGGGAATAGAAAGGAAAAAGAAAAGGAAAGGAAATAGAAAAGCTGGCAACGGGCCTCAATTACCTCCCCTCCCTTCGGCCCACTGCCCCACTCCTCTCCTCCCGCCTCCCCGCGCGTGGGCCACGACCCAGCGCTGCACGAGCGCAAGCGCTCTCAGCAGGCCGACCCTGCTCTTCCCCTCCCTTCAACTCACTGACAGGTGGACCCCCGACGTCAGCTTCATCTTCCCAGGGTGAAATGACGAGGCAGAGCAGAGCAACCCCACCATGGCCCGCTCGACTCCATGGGCGCTGACCTTCGGGAAGGCTCGGACGAGACACCTCGACGGGCGCCAGGCCACCGCCTTCCTGTTCAGTACGACGCCACCTACCGGAGCCAGAGAAGACCGAGAGAGGGAGAGCGGCTCCGCCGCGAAACCCGCCGAAGCCATTAATGGCGATGACAAGAACTCTCGAGGAACCGCCTTACTGGGGACAAGACCAAGCGAGCAGGGTGGAGTACGAGCGCCGAAGAACTCTCTGGAGCTCGGAAACACGCAGGCGACGCGGAGGAGGAAAATATCTCGGAACCGCCATGGCCGCCACCGCCATTGCTGGCCTATAAAAGGCACCTCACCCCGAATCAACGCTACCCCGAGCTCCGCAGTGAACCTCTCCACCGCGTAGTCACTTCCACTCCACCCCTACCGCCTTCCACTTCTCTGATTTCCAGCTTCCCCCAAATCGGAGCCGTTCCGTCGCCGGAGAACAGAGGCGAAAATAGAGCCACTGGAGGTCATTGCGTCCCAATTGAAGTGAGGGTAAGCCATACCGAGTTCTTCCCTTCCTTTTCCCCTTCCTAACACTATCTCTACCACGCCGTAGCACCACACCACCAGGAGCGCTGTCGACCGAGCCGCCATAGACGCCGGTGTGCGTGAAGGTGAGCTTGGCCGAAGCGACTAGCGTTTCCAATGCCTTTCACGCTCATTCCCGCACCTGATACACCAAGATACGGGAGGAAAGACCCCCTCTGCGAGCCGTAGCGACGCGGCGCCGCCGCGGGAGCCACGGCGAGCCACCGAGCCTGGTGGTGAGCCCCGTTTTTCCTCTCTGGCAGACGAAAGGGTGCGGGAATGCAAGAAGGACACACTACCACTCTACCAGAGACGGTTGAGGTCAGGAAGGAGCCACGACGCCGGCGAGGCCGGGGACCTTTCCTCTGTTTCCCGGGCGGGCCAAGCGGTGTTGACGCCGACGCCGTCTGGGGCAGGGCAGCGTCGTTAGGTCCCAGGTGACTGTCAGGCGGACCCACGCAACGCCGTAACTTTCCCCGTTGCAGTGGGGAGCCCGTGGAGGGCCCACGCGTCAGTCACCATAAGCGACCGACACGCGGGACCTATGTGTCAGCAACTGCCGGCTGAGCTCTCTCCTTCCCTCCGTGCGCCTGGTTCATGTGAACCCGTGACCGCGGGGTACACGTCCATAGCACAGTGCCATAGACCGTGGAACCCCTCCTCACAGTCGCGCTGGAAAATGCTAGGTGCACCCGGTTAGTGTACACAAGAGGCTAGAAAACCTATTTCCCTTTAGAGAAAAATTCCGGAAAAATTCCTAAAAAAACTACATGCACTCAGTAATTTTACCCCATAATTAGTTTTCCAAAAATGATTATAGAAAATATTTATTAATTCCCAACCTACATGATTAAACTTGTAAAAATCATATCTTTCATGTTTTAACTCCGAAAATTATGACCACTTCTAAAAATTCTATAAAAATAATCTAAAAGTGACCAACCTGAGAGTAGCCCTTTTGCTCAACATATGTCTTCTTGTGATGTTTGTTTCTTCGTTTGTGCTTATCATTTCCGTCAGATCGATCGGCAGAAGGAGACGGCTACCAGGAAGAAGACGACCCAGATTACCAGGAGACGGGAACTGTGAGCGGCAACGAAGGCAAGTCCTAACCCCACACTTATCTACTCTAATTAATTACCCACTGATGATTATATGCTTGGAATGCCATATGATAATTTTGACTGAATAATAGGTAACTGTGATATGTTTATGTGCTTAATGCAAACCTGATTAATGGGAACAAGTGCGGGATGCTTATATGCGGATATAACATCTTGGGGTAGACTCGCCTGTTGAGGGACTCTACCTAGGAGGCACTTGTTCGCCATTTTGAGTAGTTTTCATAGGCCACCAAACTTGGTCAGAAACGCGTCCAGCCACACGCCTGTATGGGTAGGCCTAGCTTCACACCCCGATAGGCATAAGTGTAACACCTGCCTGGAGGTCGGGAGACAACGGTTTGACAGGAGAAGGCACGACTGCTAAGTGATCTCTCGTGGCCCGGTCGGTGTGGTTGCTAAGTGATCCTCCACGTTAAATTCCTGTTGTGCCGTGTGCGAGCCCCTCTTTTATGATATTGTTTTGGCCAGTTAGACCATGCGTGGTCTGTTTTCCGGCCCCTGTATGAACCGTGGTGAGGGTTACATGGACCCTATGGATGCGTCCTCTCGGGTATGTGCTTTGTTGAAGTAGACAAGGCCACTGATCATGGTCGAGTCCACTCCATCGTGTGGGGAAAATTGGACATCTGGTGCAGTAGAATTATTCAAATCCTATTCGAATAGCCGCGTCCTTGGTTATGGGCAATTGCCGAGATGAGGTCACCTATGGTTAGGAAAATGATTATTGCGATGGCACAACCATGAACCTGTGATGATAATTTGCCTATGTTTCTGAACTAACCGGGAACTAGCGAGAAGGATGACACTCTCCTAGGGCCCAACCTCTCTTTAACTTTGCTATTCCTATAGGACTTGCTGAGTACTCTATGTACTCACCCGTTGTTGACTCACAGATTATGAAGACGAAGGAGAACCCGGCTACAACGAGGAGGATTTCCAGGAGGACCAGTGACGACGACCGCGACCATGGACGAGTCGTTAGGATAGGGTCTACGCCTACGCTCTAGCTTGCCTGTGAGGATAGACGCCGCTACGCATCGACTACCGCCTTAGTAGCTTCCGCACCCTGTTACATGATCACCACCGTAGTGTGTGTTTTGGTCAAGTGATATAAATAAAAGCCTTGACCTTGTTGTAATATATCACCTACCTAGGTGTGAACCCCAGACCTTTATGTATGAACCCTTTTATTCGCTAGATTAATAAAGTTCGGTATTTATTTTTAAATCTGTATATCATTTCTGCTGATCCCGTACATATTTGTGCATGATCCTGGCGCAAATATGGGGATGTTTGGACTCTCAGGATGAGGGCCCGACAGACGTATCGAAACAGGGCCTAACTTTGATATTGACAAACTTTGTCACTCGGCCCAGCTAAATTTTCTTATTGAATGAGGCTCCAACCGGGCTTTCTTTATACTATAATTATATATACGGAATATGGTTCTAGACTAGTCTAGGGTTCAAACACACGTTCCAACAAAAAAGGCATTGGCTCTGTTCGATTAAACTTATTTTGACTGTTTTGATAATGTTTTGAGAAAAAAAATGTAGTATGGTTGATAAGTACAAACAAACAGTACCAGTGTTACTACAAAGGGTGAGCTGCATTTTCTTGTCGAGGCACGGGTACTCCGTAGTAGTAGCACTAGCACATGCGGTTAGGGCCAGTGAGCCACCATTTGTAATTGTTTCTTACAGTATGGATCTATTTGAATCTATTAATATTAAAAATTAGCTAACTAAGAGCAACTTCAACAGCTTGGCTAAACTTAGTAGCCATATTACATGGTTTAGCTAGTTTATAAAATAGAAAGGTCCTAAAAAAAGATTTCTAACAGTCTTGCTATTTCCCAACGTTAGATAGCTAGCGTTTATGGTTGACTATATATGACCACCTAAAATTAAGGAATAGCTAACTTCTTATTTTACAAAACCAGATAACACATTTGTTGGAGCTTGTTTTTTTTTTGCTATATACAAATGTCAAAATAGCATCCAAATCCAGAATAGTCTAGTTGTTGGAGTTGCTCTAATAGCTAACAACTGCTATTTTTAGCTAGCTATTTTTTAATAGTAGGGGCGGTGTTTAGATCCACTTGCTAAGAGCATCTCCAACCGTTTGTCATTTTTCGTTTGGCATATTTAGGAATTTGCAAAGTCTCAAATAGATTTGGCAAAGGTGAAAAGACTTAATCTCCAACCGTTTTGCATTTTATTTTGGCAAATTCCAAAATTGTGGAAACAGCGGCGGCGCGAGGTTTCTCATCGCGCGCGGAACAAAGGCGCCGAAGCCGCGCGGGGCCAAATACCAAGTCGGCAGGGACTCGCATATATGCCTAGTGAGCCCAGGAATTTGCCAAGTTGATAAAAATGCAAAGCCCAAATGCAAAACGGTTGGATAAGAGATTTTTCAACTTTTTGGCAAAAATACAAATGCAAAGCCCAAATGTCAAACGGTTGGAGATGCTCTAATAACTGCTAACAGATAGTTGCATAGTTAGTTGAAGGAACATATAAACTATTAACATCTAATATCAACTCCAAACCTTCTAATTAACAACCCTCCAAATAATAATTAGCAGGTTATTAATAGGGCAATGTATACTATGGAAACCAGCCTCCTGTGCAAACTATAAAAACTCTAATCAAGACTACATGAATCTAATCCGATGGTTTATAGGTGAAGGTGAGTTATTTTAGCACTTAAACCCTCTACTGTGCCCACGCCTGTTTGGATTAGGATGAGATGAGTGGAGGGGTTTAAGTGCTAAAATAACCCACCATCGGATTAGATTTCCATGATCTTGATTAGAGTTTTTATAGTTTGCACAATAGATTGGTTTCCATAGCATACGTTTCCTATTAGTAGGTCCTGTTTGGATCCATTAGTTTTAATTTAAACTACTAATTTTTATTGCTAATGGATCCAGACGATAGGTTCTGTTCGGAAGGTCTTATAAGCCGACTAATAAGTTGAAACGGTTAATTTATTATAAGAAAAAAAATATTATTACGCGACTGATTTATATGGACTAAAGTTAACTCGTAGTTCAGGCGAACAGGGCCGTGCTAGCAGTTTGGGCTATGCGATATGTACTCTCCGGTTCACACAGGAAAACTGCATCACCGACTCATCAAGGCAACTGTGCGTATCTTTGGGTCCTGGCTCTCGTTCTCACTGTCTCGTGAGTCGTGAGCTCGTGATGCACATGAATGACACTACTAGCTTCGGTACCCTAGGATGACTATTTATTTCGCGCAAACGCACTGCAAGGACCAATTTGCAAACCCGGCCGGGCCGGCTGTTCAAAACGAGCAGCAATGCCGACGAGGATTGCTCGTTAAACAAAGAAGGCCAATCGAAGGAGGATTGCTGTACAGCACTTGTTAAACATCGGAATGGTACGGTGGTGCGAGATTTGTCCCTAAAACAAACTGCCACTAACTTGGTCGGTGATCCGATAACGCTCTCGAGATCGACATATGCCGCCAATAGTTTTGAAAAAAGGTGGTGGCAAATCCGCACGTGTGTTCATTCAGCGGCCATAAAGCACGCTAAAAGTAAACACGATCGGGATGGATGACCAAAGTCCAAAGGTGTTCCGCACATGTTTTTGTTTCATTCACCCTTCTGCGAAGCGCGCATGTTGCATTGCGTTGCATGATGATGGACCCCAGAGTATATATAATAATTAGCATTTCGCACACGCCTAGGCTCGTTTCGAGTTGAGTTGTTTTTTCTTCAAACAAGTTGCAGTTTCTGGTTAAAACAACCGGCATACACAATAGTTTATGAAAAAGTGGAGCCCCACGCAAGCACGAAGATGTACAAGTTCACTGCAGATCATCGGGCTTCGATAAATAAGTAAGTAATAAAGTCGAAGCGGGCACACGAAGCCACGGAGATACTCATTGATTAAAAAATCATTAAACTATAATGATTTTTACTACAGTCAAATATAAAATAATTAGTTTATTATAAAAATTTGACCATAATTGAAGCATGAAAACTCCAGCTATGAATTAGTTACAGAAATACATAAATCTAAAATTATAGTAAAAAAATTCTATACTAAAGCATATTATATTATATGTTCACAGTGTACATCACATACTCCGTCCGTATAGGAAATAGATGATGTTTTGGACATCGACACGGTCTCCAAAATACAACTTTGACTCTCTTTATACTAAAAAATATTTATCAAAAAGTGATATACATATATTTTTATGAAAGTATTTTTCAAGATGAATCCATTCATATGGTTTTTATATTTTCAAGCTCAATAACTTAAAAGTTATTCATGATTTATGTTCTCAATGTTTGACCGAAATCATGTCTAAAACGTCATCTATTTACTATACGGAGGGAGTATATAGAGTCCAACAAATTGGATTTCTAATTTTATATATATTTTTAATGATTTTATATTTTTTTAAAGCTTCAACTAAAATAAATAAAAAGAAAAAGACAAACCCTCTTTTAAAAGCGCTTATAACTAATCAGGAAGCTAAAACAAATTGGTTTTAAAAGCTTATTAGGAAGGTGGTTTTACTGGGTTAGTTCAGTGAGAAAAATCAGATTTTTGCAAAAGTTGAAGGACGAAGACTTTTTTCAATACGAAATGCCCTAAACCCTGGGCTCCATTTTCTTTCTTCTTTCGCAGCCCATGCCGGCCCAACTTAACGGATTGCGAGAACAGGCCCGCCGCCTCGCCGCCCACTAGGTAGGTTTTGTTTGGGATCTCACCATTTCTTCATCGTCTCCGTCTCGACACGTCGCCGCCGCCGCTGCTGCCGGGAGCCAAGCCCAAGCCTGAGCTTAAGCCATGGCGATTGGTTCTCTCATCGCCTCGAGGTTCGCCAGGTCTAGCCATGCCCTTCTCCCCGCCGCCGCCGCCGCGGCCATCTCTCATGTGCCACCTCCCCCACCCCCTCCCCCTCCTCCTCTTTCGTATTGTTGGCTGTTCCTGCGTCGATATTGATCTGGTCAATTTGTATGTTCCACCGCGTGGTCTGGTCAGGCGCCCAGGGCCCAGCACATCGCATCTCCTCTACTCTCCGGCCTTGGAGCGGCGGCGCGTGCTTTCAGGTAAATATAACTACTACACAAGCTTATTGTGTATGCGGAGGGTCACCAATGCTAGCTCGTGCTTCTATGTCAGTCTAACTGTTGCGTTGCTCGTTGATCGTTGAATTGTATGTATGTACTGCTGTGTGCAGCTCAAGGGCTCTATGGAAGGGAGCATTCGTTGATGCTTTCCTGGCTAGAATAAAGAAGAACAGAGAAAACATGAATGGCAAGAAGATTTGGTCTCGTAGATCTTCTATTTTGCCAGAATTCGTCGGTTCCTCTGTGCTCATTTACAATGGAAAAACTCATGTCCGGTGCAAGATCACTGAAGGGAAGGTTGGCCATAAATTTGGAGAGTTTGCTTTTACACGGAGACGAAGGCCCCATCGAGCAATAACAGCAAAGGGAAATCAAGGGAAAGGCAGAAAGTAAAAGCAGAAATGTGCATGAAAGGTGAGGTGATAATGTCATAAGAAATGAATTTAGATGTCAGCTGATGCTGCATAAAGTTTTACCTGCTTTTTTTTTTTTGTAATATCTGAAATTTTAATTAGTTGCTGATAGGGGGAAAAAAACCCTTCAGCTAGCACTAATTTGGTAGATCTAATCGGTAGCTCTGATCAATGTCAAATATATGTATCAAAAGTTGATGTATTAGTTGAGTAGATTCCACTCTATATTAAAAAATTGATGTATTAAATTATTAATAGATTGTAGATAATTTCATTACCTTCCCAGAAAGATAAAGGATTTGAATATTTGTTAGGTAAATCAGAAGTTATGGCAATCTGAATTTGATCTGTTTTCCTGCACCTTCATTCCGCTGTACAATATTCTTGTCTGTTTATCTTGTAGCACAATTGTAACCTCTGGAGATGATTGAATTATATTTTTGTTAGTTTGTCTTTTTTTTTTTGGGTATAGATAGCAGATGCAAAATTATGAAGTGAATGCATATTATAAGAGGGTAATGTATCTAAGTATAGGAGCATGTCTTTTATTTATGTGTTTGGTAAGTGTATTTGTTAGCAAATCTTTGTCGCACGGTTAAGAGATGCCCAAATTTTTGCTGCTTTTATTGTGGCTGGGTTAAATTGATTTGTCCTTCCTGTGCAATTGAGCATTTGAGCTATGAATAGAGCCATGATCTGTGGCTCTTGTGTAGATAAAGGCTGGACCCATCCTGTCCCCACGTGTTATCGGCATGCTTTTAGTCTGCATTATGCATATTGGTAGCTGTGAAAAGCCCACAATCTGTACCAGTACTTTTTGATATGCAGTAACAGTGCGCCTGAAGCAAGCATGAAATGCAATGCGCGTTGTGACATCTTATGCAGCTAGAAGGGAACACAGTTGATTTATGTGGCCATAATATGAGTAACGGCGTTCTCAATTTGTTATGAGATCATTACAAAAGCTTGGTTCACTAAATGTGTTTTCACTATGATTGCAAAGACCATTAAGCTTACAGGGCAGTGTGCTAACTTGTCATTTGCTCAGATATTTACTACTGTGTTTATAACTTTTCAGGTGGGTTTAAGGACGGTGGGATGAGGGCATAGTTGACGAACAAGCACTTGAATCACCAGAGTTTATGATCTGGACTGCTTTTTCTTAGGCCAAATAATTTCATGAGAATGTTAGCTCATCTTACTTAAAAATTTGCCCATGGGCTCTGTTCCTGTGTTAACTATTGGTTGCTATTGGTGTTATGAGTGAACATTAAACTGACTGTAAGTTATGCCTCAGAGATTGTTTTTGGCCAGAATTAGCTACATTTTTTTGTGAAACTAATTAGCTACATTTCTGGTAGAATATCTCTTGTTCAAACTAACTGCTGCTAGCAGATTTGAGTGCATCAAGTAGCCGTCCGATAGATGTGCACTCTTGCTCGTTTGTTCTGCCTCGTCTGCTGAAACAAAAGTTTTGCTGTGTAACATTGTCAATTTTGTTTTACAATATTCAACTCGACTGATTGCAAGTCAAATGGTCTATAGCCTTGTGGTTAGAGTAGCTGAGTGGCATCCAGCAGGCCTGTATTCAACTCTCCAATAGGTATCCATCGTTCTCTAGTTCAATTTAAAGAACTAGCTAAACAATTTCTTCTCTTATTTTTGCATATCTAATTCATTTAGTTGAACTAAGGGAGAACTGCGGTTCGCTCCACCCCATCCTTAATCATTTTGCACATTGCAATGGCAGTTTAGCCTGAATAATGGCTAAACATTAGCTTAAGTAAATGAAGATCATACATTTCGCACATGCTTGTCTCACCAATTTGAGCGCACACATTTGCAGACCCAGACTAATTGCAAAATTCCACGTTTGAAGTTAAACTGAACTTTCTTACATTTTTTGGTTAATAACTGGCTGCCATACACGATGGTTTACAAAAATAATGAAAAATGGAAACCTCACACACACACAGGGGCAAAAAGATGTATTAAGTCACAACAGATCCAAGGACTTCACTATATCCTCCAGCCTATGTAGCATCATGTTTGGTTTGAACTGTGACACGAACATCCGAGTTAGCATAACCACAATTAGATGCAGTGCAGCTAGTGTAAAAATCAACAATGAGCACATCTGAATTATACTGTACAACACAATCAGTATCAGGCACTAGAAAACTGAAAATGCAGCATCTCAAACAATGCTACCAACAAAAAAGTAGAACAGTGCACTCAACTCCAGGGAATCTAGAATCGGACAGATTTCTTAAAACATCTCCGTTGTGTGAAAACTTTAAATCTCAACCCTAGCAAATGTATGTAACTATGTATTTCCTAAAACACATGGCATCAGCCCCCTCTCATTTTTAAGGCAGCGCAAATGACTGAAGCGACTCATGACTCAGTGTCACCATGAGTTCCCCACAGCTTCATCTCAAGCTTAGCACAGAGCAATAGGTCATTATTTGTTGGTGCCTAAAAGTATGAGGTACAGAGTATATATACAATGTCATTAGTCCCTTTCTAGGGCTATTCTACAATGGAAACGGTAATGTAGCTTTCAATGCTCTCTCATTTGGGCTCAGCAAATTGTGGGTTGCTAGCAGTTATTTCTGAATACATAGAATATAACAAAATAGAATATTTTACATGTTCATAATTTCGGTGGAGAAAGTTATAATTCCATACAATCAGGCAACAACAAAAACAAAACCTTGGTTCATCCTGAACTGTAGTGCACATGCAACTAGATGGCTGTCTACCATTTCACACACACTGCAGTTACTGATAAACAATTGCAGACGCTTTATCCAGAGGTCAGCAAATATAGTAATCTCTAGACACCCTTCAAGAATGTATTCAAATAAATTGCAAGTTTAAACCTAAAAGTGCAGCAAAAAGCAAAAAAAAATTATAGAGGTGACTTGGCCTAAAAAAGTTGTTGACTTATAGACGTCCTAATTCTAAACCATACCTCAGAATGGTTCATTATTAATTGTTCATTCAACTTGAAAAATACGTAGAAAAAAAATGCCTTACATGCTTGAAAATTAACATTTACTGTTCTCAATCAAACAGTCTTAAAAGACTCAGCATACCCTTTTGTGGCTTTTGGCTCGGTGGACAACTACTCTTGAGGCTTCATAGCCGGGAATAGAAGAACTTCCTGAGTTTGCATTGAAAGAGAATATATCAGTCAATAATATCCCAGGCAAAGCCAAGAATGTCAAGAAAGCATTGAACATTCATATGGAAAAGAACTGACGGAAATACTCGAACCTTAATGTTCTGCGAATCTGTTAGCAACATCGTGAGGCGGTCAATTCCCAAGCCCCAACCGCCTGTTGGTGGTAGACCATACTCAAGGGCAGTACAGAATGTTTCGTCCAAGGCCATAGCTTCATCATCACCAGATTGACGATCCTGGACATGATACAAAGTTAAATAATATACAACTCACAATTCCTAATAAAGGAAGGATAGAGAACAGCAAATGCTAGTCTCAGTTAATGCCCAGTTGTAAATATAACAGGAAAATGGTTCATGAACTTTTGTGTTCTTGTCATCATTCTATCCCTTCCAACATACATTCCTTTTTGGTTCTATATTCTTAGGCGCACACGAGAATGTGGATGCTTTGACTCAGAAATCCAAAACGTAGTGATGACTTAGGTTGCTTCTAAAAGGAATATACAATCTGCAAGGTTACTTAGTGTTCATTAAGTTAAAAGTTACCTTTAATTGTTCCTCAAACCGTTGCCTCTGCACAACAGGATCGTTTAACTCTGTGTATGCATTGCACACCTACAGGCATTTGAAGGTCATACTGTGAAACATCAAGAAGGCAAAACATGGAAGTAGTGCCAATGAAGAACAGTCGATACCTCATGTTTGTTAACAAACAGCTCGAACCTCTCAGTCAATCCAGGTCGAGCCCTATGCCACTTTGCCAATGGACTCATTATCTCTGGATGATTGATGATAAATGTTGGATTCACACACGTCTCCTCCAAGAAATGGCCAACTAACTATCCAATAGCAATAGAGCACATCAGTATTATAGCAAATATAATTTAAATGGGATACACTGCAACAGAAATGATTGCCCCAAAGGCCAAGACCTTGACATGTAAACAAATGAAGTCAAGCTAAGCACATTCGTCAGACAAGTGTTTTCCCCAATAGAATGGAACAGTATTAAAGGTCAACACAATAAAGACCTTAACAAATCAGAGATCCAGTGGGAAATAAAACAAAATTCTACTAGCTGAAGAACAATGCATGCTTCTTCAAGTAAAGAGGTATATTATCAGTACTGAAATCTAACTGCCAAAATCAAATATAATATAACAGCATGCTGCAGTTTCCATTTAAGTCAAAATAGAAACCTTGTCAAGCAACCGTGATGTCGTTTGGGGAGGTGGACATTTCACATCATAATTCGCACATGCTTCTATCAAGTAACGATTCGCTTCATCACTTGATAGATCTTTTGGTATATTAAGATTGGCCATAACCTCCAAATCTTTAATCATATCTATCCTTCTGCAATAAGACAAAAGTAAAAACTGTATAAGAGTTTGTAGCAACTGCGGATTGAAGAAAATGTAAAAGGCACACCTAGGGAAAATATAAGTTATATTGATGCTTTGAAGAGCATCTGTTGACTACCTGAAGGGAGGCGTGAAATCAATTTCTATTGGGGGGTTCGTAACTCCATTTGCATGATATTTTATCTTATAGCCACCTGTCAGCTCCTTAACCATGCCTATTAACCATAAAATAAAAATGTATAGGGGTAAAATACTTCATTTTTAAATGCTGTAATAAAAAAGTTATAATGGTGCAGCATTATTTAGTCAACACATGGTTACCTGATAACATGGTTTCAGTAAGCTCCATCAAATCATTGTAATCCGCATAAGCCATATAAAATTCACAAGTTGTGAATTCAGGATTGTGTGTTAAATCAATTCCTTCATTCCTGAATTGTTTACCAATTTCATAAACACGGTCCAATCCACCAACCACCAATTCCTTCAGATATAATTCAGGAGCAATACGCATAAAAAGTCTCATGTTTAATTCATTGTGGTGTGTAACAAAAGGCCTCGCAGCTGCTCCACCAGCAATCATGTTCATCATCGGAGTCTCCACCTAGAATACACAAAAGCATTGTTTCTAGTTTAATTCATTGTGGTGTCAGCTGGAAAGAAACTGCACAATCCTTGTGCTTACCTCCAAAAATTCACGTTCATCAAGAAACTTCCGGATAAATGAGACAACTTTAGATCGTGTCTTGAAGATATGCCTCACTTCATGGTTTACCATAAGATCAAGGTACCTTTGACGATACCGAGTTTCCTGACATCAGAAAACAAACAATTAAAAACCAAAGCGTTGTTTCAAGTTATTATCAACATTTGAACATAGGCCAAAGTAAAGGTAAACTTTTCGTTGTCCACAATTAATTTGCTAAAGAAACAATAGATGTATTTGGTTCTAGTAATCAATTCTTGATGATCAATGGGGCGACGCCATCCCTCACATTCGTTAAATATAATAATGTGTAATTAGTGTTTGGCCAGCCCATAGAATTCTTCAAAAATAGTGGGTCAGGTTCCAGGTCAGGATTTGGGTGTGTCATATGCATCCCATTTCTCAAAATAAACATCGCATAGAGGTATTGGTACACCACAACACACGCGAGGCAGCAAAGTTAGAAAAAATGATTGATCCCTAAGCATGCTAGTATTGTCTGTCTGCACAGTAAGGCCTTTGTATTGTAGCATATAGAAACAAACCATCCTAGCGCATAGAAACAAAGCCTAAGAGAGTAGGCATATTTCTATTATTTCAACAGGCTCACTAATCCTTACAAGTGTCCTGATATCACATACCTTATTAATATTTTCAGCCAAAATGTGATTACAACAATGGCCTGCCCACATGAACCCAAAAAAGTTGACTGCATTGCATAGTTGTGACTTGTGAGCTACCCAGAATAGATTACAATGGTCCATTATGATCGGAAATTTCCCTAGTTGCTTGTTACATATTCAGGATGCCAGAGGAAAGCACTTCATTCTTGCAAGAACAAGCTTCAAATGTTTGCAACCCAGAATGTAAGGAAATAAGAGACACTACTTGCCTGAAGCAATGGTAAAGAACTAGTGTTTATGTTTAAGAAAAGTAAGACATAATAAAGAATGATGACATACCTGATCTCTCAAAACATAATTTTCGATGTTCCTACCCATTCCTGGAGTCCATGGTGCAGGCACCGCACTTCCTTCACCTTTCTGTAATAAATAAATACTTGATATGAAAAGACTGCAACTAATATTATAGGAAATAGGCCTTCTTTAATGCCTAAAGTATGCCAAAGAGTGTTCAGCCCCCACAACATCAGAGTGTTGAAAACAGAAAAAAAAAGATTGCTTAATCACACTAAATATGTAAACATTTCAACTATATCATAGGTCCTTGAAAGCATAAGTCTGCCAAAGCCACTGTCCCCACAATATGCAGAGGGTCCAAAAATTGCAACTTCCTGGTCAACTTCCTTCTCAGGCTTTATTAAACAATAAAAAGAGAGAAATACTTTTTTTAATTAAATTTTGATTCTCACCTGTCGAGGCATCATATGAAGACATGGAGAGAGCACGACAAATTTCTTTGGGAATACACTAAGCTCTCCTCGGTTGCTTTTTCCTGATGTTCAACATATTGATTCACTTACCAAACATAGAAAAAATACAATAAAATAGCAAGAAATCTTATGGTTCTGTAATTGCTCAGACAAACAGCATGCACCACTATCACTAGTGTAACTGGATCTCATTTTCCTGATGTTCAACAAATTGAAAAATCAAAGTTCATACAAAATAAGAAGAAAAACATTACAATCATCAAATCATTGAGTACTTGGTCAGGCAAACAATAGAACTGTAGAGTTAACCAGGGACATTAACTACATAACAGTACAGTTTTTTCAAGAAAACATACCACTTTAATCATGTATTGAAAGTTTGAAGCCATAACAAAAGAATAAGTTTCCTAGGTATAACATTTCTATCAGCTAAATACAAATACTAATATTTCAACCAAAATAGTTCATAGAAACTTTGAGCTGAACATTACAAACCTGGATAGCCACCTATGCCAACAATATCACCTCGCTTCACACCCGAGTGGTACTTAGAGAATTCAACTTCATCCAACTCTGAGGTCCTATAAAAAATAGGAAGGTAAAAAAATACAGTCCAGTATAAATAATTGATCTCTTAAATCCCACTTTTATGATTAAAATTTATTTATAATTGATAAAACAGGTTATCAAGGAAATATCTGCAAGCAGAACTATTAGGAATGCACTGGCCACTAAAAAACATAACGTTCTGTTTGGTCCTGCGATAGAAATAAAAGCACAAGGAAAACAAGACTTTTTGGCACAAATGAGATACATCATGTCACCATATGAGGCTTAACTATTCTACAAATAGGCCACCTTTATCTCTATAGCTGACAAAAATTGTAGATCTATGTGACATGTCCGATAGAAAACCAAAAGGAAACTACCTTTTGCTGAACAAGCAATGAAAAGTTAAACTAGCTAAGCCATATCATATGCCATTAGTATAGTTCAAGAAGTATTTCCATCACAAACTACTACATAAACAGCCAAGCAGGATAGTCTATATACTCTGACTTGCTTTAACTACTGATTCTTGATCTACCATGAATGTGCATAGTTAAAGCATGAATTCTACAACCTGGGAGCTCTTTTCTATGAGTTAGTGCAGAGCAGGGGATGAGTGAGGCCCTGTTTGGAACAGCTTAAACTTCTGTATAAGCTGCTTTGTTCTAGCTGCACAGAAGAGCCACTTCCCAGACAAGCTGCTGAATATAAACATTTTCGTGTTCAAAGGTTCTGACTGTGCTTCAACTTTTTGTGCAGATTCAGTGATTCAGAGATGAACAAGGTTGCCTCCGCTCTCACGGTACATGGTCTGGCCTGTCCGGTCTTCTGTGGAAACACAACTGCAGGTGTGGGTGAGCACAGTGCACTCCAAGGTCGGATCTCATCATGCAATGCAAGAACAGAGAGGTTGTGCGCCGCTAAGCCAGGGAGGTGTGCGTGGACCACCACCAGTGAGCTCCATGGCCTTCCAGAGCAGGGAGCCGGATGTGGAGCGGTGGCACAGCCTCATGTGACAGATGCAGAGAGCAGCATGGCAAAGGAGTGGCACGACCACGGACACACTGGTGGAGTGGAAGCTTTCTAGCAGAGGGAGGTTATAGCACCACTGATGCTTGCTGTGAGAGAGAAGCATGGAGCAGCATGCATGGATAAGGGGAAGCATGGTTGAAAAGCTGATCCCATGCCACCGCTGGAAAAATTGCATGCTAGTTCATTTCCTACAAGCGCTTGATTTTAAGCTATCAGAAAAGTTTCACATTTGGCATCTGCGGCAGCTGAAAAAGAAGCAGAAGCTGGAAAGCCGATGCACCAAAGGGGCCATAATCTAGTGCATAAAAAAATAAACCCCATGCAGTGGTTGACATCAGCTCAAGCAATAAAAGGCTAGTTGCATAGTAAAGAAACATGACAACTGAACACCATACAATACTCGAAAGTTTTACCTGGCATCAGCCATCACTTGAACCTTCATGCCACCACCATAAAGATCATAAAAGAATAGCTTAGATGATGATGTTCTTTTGTTCATGATCCTCCCTTTGATAAAAAAATTTACAAATGAGACCTATATGAATCTCCGAGTTAGGAATACAACCCTAGGAAAACAAAAGGAGTTACCAGCTAAACACTCTGTCACATCTGTAAGCTTCTCCCCATTGCTCAAGGTCCTGTACTTCTCAATGTATTCTGCTACAGAGATGCCAACCGGGAACTTATGGGGATAGGGGTTTACACCGGTGGTCTTGAGCGAATCAAGAGTCTTGAGCCTATTCTCGTAGTATTGCTGCAGCAGGAAACACATCCATCCAATCAGAGCAAGAATAAGGAACAGAGTTCGAACAGAATTCAAAAAGTAAGACAGGAAAAGCAAAGATGCAACATACAGTGGGATCCATGTCATCATCGTCAGCAGCAGATGCCTTCTGAGGCTTTCCACTGGCAGCAGCTGCCGCAGCCTATAACAACAGAAGTCACACGTCAATTTTGAGCTTTGGCACTAACATTGTAAAAACTTAATTTCCAACTGCAGCATTACAAGTCATCTTCTGGAGCTAACAAAGCGAACAATACTTGGTGGAAGGAATGACACGTTCTGACCAAATTTATCCAGGACTCACTGATTTAGCAGACAACAAGAATTGCAATAGCAGGAAGAAACAACAAAACAAATGTTCCTCACCTTGTTCTTCTTCACTTCCTCCTTGAGCCTCCGTTCCTCTTCCATCTTCTTCTTCTTCTCCTCTCTCTTCTTCGCGCTGCGCACATCAAACACGGAAAAACCAACCCCGAATCAGGAAACAGAAATACCAAGGAAAAAACCAACGGGCTCAAGGGAGAGGAAGGCTCGGATGTCCCTACTTCTTCGAGAGCTGCGGTTCCTCTCCGCCCTCACCCGCCGGCGGTGGATTCTGCCCGTCGCCGCCCGTTGAGAGCCTGGCGAGCTTCTCCTCCAGGCCAGACGCCGAGCCCACGCCGTCCGCCATGTCGCGCGCGGACTTCTAGGGTTTCGTGGTGACTTGTGAGGAGGCGGGCGGAAGGAGAACGGATAACAAGAAGTGCCGAAGTTCAAATCCCCACAACAAATAAGTCACAAAAACAAGATCTGTAACACTTACATTGCAGGATGCAATTGATGTAGCCGTTGTGGAGAAGATCACTCGAATTTCAGAAAAATAGCAGTAGGAGTAGCAGTCAGCAGAGGCCGGTTACCTTAGGGTTCACGCCTTCACGGGCCGCCTCACCGAGTCACTGCCTTCGTTGCGCGCGCACCGCGCGTGGTGCACGGCTGCTGGCCGCCTGCGCCTGGCCAAGCGTGCGCTGGCTAGCAGCAGCAGCGTGCCGACGTCCCGCCTGCCGCTTCGCCGTGCTGCTGACTTGGGGTCGCGCCGAGGCCGGGTCGCCGGTGCTGGACTGCCACAGAGGTCGGAGGGGAGGGGAGGTCGGACTAGCGGACTGCTGGGGGCGGAGGTCGGAGGGGAGAGCGCGGATCGGCGTCGGAGACTCGCGGTTGCGCCGTCACCAGTCGCGGTCGGGGAGGCCGGGAGGGAATCAGAGAAGAGACGGGGGAAGAGAGTTAGGGTTCACCTGTTGTTGGGCTGGGCTCATCCAATATCCTATTCGGCTTCCTATGGGCCATTCTATTAATTCGGTTAATTTGGGTTAATTCAGTTAACCGAGAGTTGGAACCGAATTAACCGGGATAAATTCGGTTCTCTGAGACCTGGAACCGAACCTAGGACCGAAACCTTCGATTTCGGTTAATTCGGTTTCGGTTCCGGTTAGTTCGGTTCGGTTCTCAGTTCTCGGTTTTTTGTGCCCAGAGTGACAGGACATGCATGCAGATTAACTTTTACTGACATCATTCACATGCAAAAGCGTTTGGAACTTCAAAAAATTATATTTTCTAAACCAGTTTTCAAAATAAAATTCTAATTGCACCGTTATGTTTTTCATGATATCTCCTTTAAAACAAGATCCTACTTGAATATATTTTTAAAAATATTAAATTCATGAAGAAATTTTTTTTATTGAGTAGATACGATATTTTAGGTTATTGCAAAGACAAATGTTCTAAATGAAAAAGAACATATTTCATAAATATAACAAAATACATTGCATAAATAAAAATTTATTTTATTAAGTCTTACTCAAAGATAATTCAAAAAAGGTCTCACTAAAAGATAATCATAAAACATCATATATATACTACGTGAACATTATCAAATAAAATATAGAACATCACTTGCATACTTCACGAACATTGTATATTTCTCATAAATATATATATAGAAATTAAAAGAGTAAAAATAAAGTAACAGAGAAAACAAGAAAAAAAAGAAAAGACAAATGGAAAAACCATGTAACAATGAAAAAGCCAAAACAAGAAAAATAATTAAATAGAAAATAAAATAATAATAAAAATTTAAATAGGTGGTAACATCACATAAAATACAAGTGGAACATCACATGGATACTATTAAAACAACCTAAAATATATTATAGAACATTTTAAGACTACTTCATCAACACATAAAGATAATCGTGGAAAATGATATCTGTATAGGTGGATATAAAAAAAATACAACATGGAACATCTTATGGATATACAATGAATAAACAAAATTAACTGTAGAACATCACAAATATATTTTGTGAACATCACATATAAAATATAAAATTAAATAAGAAAAGAAAAGAAAAGAAATAGAAGAAAGTAAAGGAAAACAAAAAACAAAATATGAGAAATAAAAAATGAAGTAATTAGTTTTAGTAAAACAATATAAAGGCAAAATCGAACAAAAGAAAAATAGAAACCAGAAAATGGGAAAAGAAAATTAAATAAAAGAAATAATTAATTAGAATGAAATATTGTAGGATAGAAAATAAAAGAAACAAAATGAGATGAAGTGATAGAGAAAGAAGAAAAAGAAAACATGGAAATAATAAAGAAAATATCTAATTAGAGCGGAATAAATAAATGAACAAAACAAATATAAGAAAAAAAGATAATAGAGTAAAATACATCCTAGGTCCTCGAACTTTTAACATGTTCCCATCTACGTCCTCAAACTACAAAAGTGACTATCTAGGTCCCTAATCTATTATGGCTACACACCAAAGATCCAAAACCTACCACGCAAGCATCAACAGCCGACGTGGCCATGCCACGGTGCTGGCGGACACCATGGCCATGCAAATTTTTCTAAAAAAACCCTTGTTCTTCCTCTCCTCTTACCGCAACCGCTCCTTTAGCCATGCGTCGTGCTCGTGGCTGGAGCAGGCCAGGCGGCGCGGGTGCGAGGCTGCTCGAGCCGAAGCAGGGGTGGGTGGCGCGTGCAGTGGGGCGAGCGCGAGCACACGTATGAAAGTTGGGACATAGGTGTTGGGTAGGCGCATCCGGGAGGCCCCAGAGCAGCCCACATGAACGGTCGGCGCGTGCAGGTTCACACGGCGATGAGGAGTGGCGGGGCTTGGTCACGACGGCGAGCCACGGTGTGTGGAGCGCGCGGAGGCTGCACTGCACCTGTTCGCGAGGCTTGGACGCGGCGCCTGTGTCATGTGAGCCTCGAGCGTGTGCGACAGCCATGGGTCCACGGAAGAGCATGGCCACCCGCCATGCGCGACCACGACGGCCGACACGTCCTGCGACGCCACCGTCAGTGAGAGCAACGCCACACACACGTGCTAGCTTGACGGACGTCACGCCAGAGCTGGACTCGAGCGCGTTTGGATGCCCACGATGAGGATGGCAGCGCCCATCGTGCGTGATGCTGGTTATTACGTGCCACGCATCGCTGCAGCAACGTGCGGATGCTCGGGTGATCGACATCGATGCGGGTGAGTGAAGGAGCATCAAGGATCGCGGAGAGTGGTCATCCTCCCTTGTTGCGCCCTGCTCATTCTCGTTGTGGCCGCCATTGTTGGTCGGCTCGGGCTCCAGCTCGCATTCCCCGTTGCCACCCAACCTACGCCACGTCGCAACGCTCTCTGGGTCATCCGAGGCTGGGACGGCCCCCCGCGCCGGTTCCCCGCCACCGCCCAACCTGCCATGACCAAGGTGTTGAGCCTGGATCCAGCAATGATGGCTGGCGATGGCGCGGCGGAGCTCATGCTCATCCAGGTCACTCCGCTTGGCGTGCGGCTCCCTCAGCTAGCTCATCGTGGATGGGTGCGCCACCAGCAAGTTCTTTCTCGCATGGAGCCAGGAGCCCAGGTCACCCGCAGCGCGCACTGGCCGCTGGACACGCCCACACCGGCGCCCACCATGTGCTTCTGAATGGGTCAGCAGCTGCACCGCGTTCACCATGCTGCTCTCGTCCTTGTGGACTCGTCCATGATGTTGGAGTCCACATGGACCCCGTCGGCACCCTCCACCGCACCGGCAGCCGCATGCGCACCTTCGCCTGATCCAGATGCATCTAGCTCCTCTTCCACTTCACGCCACGACTCCACGAGCCTGGAGCTGCACCCGGACGAGCGGCTAGCCGTCAACTGCATCTTGTTCTTGCACAAACTCGACGGACATGATGAGCTTGCCGCCTTCTGAAAGTGGGTATAGGTCATGACTCCGTTGTGGTGACAACCGGCATCACCAACGCGACGGCTCGCATGGGCACCCACGGCGGGCGCCGCCTGCTCAGCCGCGCGCGTGTGTGGGGGAGCTTGCTTGTGCATGTGCAAGTTGCATGCAGCTTTGGCTTGTAAATTGTGGCCTGGCTAAATCTTTGAGGGTTTTTTTAGAAGTTAGGCACGGCTCTAGATGTCCGGATGCCACCGTGTGACGTCCACGTCAAATGTTAGCGCTGGTGTGGCTGGTCTTGGACCTTTGGTGTGCAGCAGCAATAGATTAAGGACTCAAATAGTCGTTTTCGTAGTTTGAGGACGTAGATGGGAAGATGTTAAAAGTTTGAGGACCCATGATGCATTTTACTCAAGATAATACAAGCAAGGAAAGAAGTCGTACCTGTAGGGGAACTCGTCAGTCGCTCGGAACGAGTTCGAAGGCCACAACTCGGTTCATGGGCCGTTTAACGTGGGCCTATAGATTCTGCATGCGTGCTAGTTGCCTGGTCGGCGCGCCGACTAGTCAGCGCGGAAGATTGGCGCTTGAGTTGCGCTCGATTCGCACTTATAAACACATTTTATTATTGCTACGATATTATTATTCATAAAAAAAATCAAGAGCATATATATAGGAGTAATATCTTCTCGGTGTTGGCCAGCAAAAATTTATATTTGAAACTAAAACGGCCGGAGTTATATTGACTCGGCCCATTCGTAGCTCGCTAGCTAGCGGCTACAGCGGCCCAGATGTGTAACATGCATAGCCAGCCCAACATCGAGAGTCATAAGAAGCGAACTGTCTCCGAACTCTACTGCCGCCACATTACTATTTGCCATCGTGTCATCAGGAGATTATAATAACAAAGCTAATGCATGCAAAATGTTCAGGTAGTGCACGGAATTTTGGTAATTGTATAACGTACGGTTGTTTTTCTGATTTGTACTATTATTTTCAGAGCAGTCTTTGTACAGTATCTTTCATTCTTTGTTCAAACTATTTGCTGGGGCAGCTTGTAGCAGCGGCCACTAGATCCTTGTGTGTTCTTAGCGTCGTTGATAAACAGGGATGCAAGTATGTACATTGTACCACGTGTGGCCTATTGGGTGAGCAAAAAAAAATTGTTAAAATGAACGAACTGCATGAACGCCATTAAATGAAGGTGGTTTGTGGGCAGGATTGCGACATGCATGATCGAAGTGGTGGAGCTGGGCAACTCACTTCGGCAAGTTAGGGCCTATTTATTTGTTGCTACCCTAGCAAGCAACAAATCCTAATGGCCTAGCATGTTTGCTTGGGCAATCAACCAAACAGGCCCCTTAATTAGCATGGTGGTGGAATGACAGACGGTAGAAGCACTACAACAGAATAGACCTTTGGACGATCTATCAACTGAGCTTTAGTCTCGGCAAAAAATTACGTCCGGGACTAAAACCTTTAGTCCCTGTTGGTATTACCAACCCGAACTAAAGGTCCCCAACCTTTACTTCCGGTTGGTAATATCAACCGGGATTAAAGGGTGACCTTTTAGCCCCAGTTGGTATTACCAACCGAGACTAAAGGTCCTTTTAGTCTCGGTTGGTGTTACCAACCGGGACCTTCACGAGTGAATTCAAAAGGAGAACGTCTTGAACTATATCACGTGGATTGTGTAGCCAAGTTGGTAAGTGTGCGTGAGGTGAGAGGTGCTGAGTTCGAATCTCACAGATGTACATTTATTTTTTCTCGTGGGAACCTTTAGCCCGGTTGGGAGCACCCGGGACTAAAGGTTACCACTTTTAGTCCCGGATTGCTAGCCCCGGGTGGGAAACCGTGGCTAAAGCCCTTCTCTGCACTAGGTTACCACTTTTAGTCCCGGATTGCTAGCCCCAGGTGGGAAACCGGGGCTAAAGCCCTTCTCTGTACTAGTGAACCGGGTGGGAAACCGGGGCTAAAGCCCTTCTCTGTACTAGTGAGGCGGGGCTAAAGCCCTTCTCTGTACTAGTGAACCGGGTGGGAAACCGGGGCTAAAGCCCTTCTCTGTACTAGTGAGGCAGAGATGTACCGGAGGAGTGTTAGGTGTTGCTTCGGTGCCACGTGGCAAGAGGCAGAAGAAAGAAGGATATACGATTAGATGAGAGATGTTGATGATGAATATCAAATCAGTGGTAAAATAATTGCATCTTGAGTGGGTTACATGCGTTAGCCTAGGTACATGGTAGTCTTGGTGTAGATGCATATTTGTTTGTACATGATGATTCTTCTAATGTGCTTCATTTTTACATATTTTCAAAGGATATATTGAGAGCCAGAATTTCCAAAATTTTGACAAAAAAACAAACTCTCCAACATAGATGGCTAAATGAATGACACAACATTAACACTATTAAGCACGACACTAATAGGCATTACTTGATTAGACACTATATATACCCTATCCATGTCATGTTAGTGCCGACATCATGAGCATGACGACCCAATGTGCCTATGCCAATCCTGTCTTAACAGGTGAACCCAAACCCCAAGGTCGCATTGTCCACTACACGCTGAGATCAAAGCCATGAGCTCTCACCGCGCCGTGAGGATCATGTCACCATGGGAGTGAGGCCACCAGGGGCCACCCATGCATGTGGGGGGTTGTGCTACCTTCGCTAGACATGAGGTAAGCTGGAGGGGCAAGAGGGAGGCAGGGGGAAATAAAGGAAAGTAGGAGAGGGAGCTAGGATTTCGGGTGAAGGGGATATATGTGCCTTCTCATGAACCCAAGAGCCACGATCCATCATGTGGTAAGAAGGGATCAAAGCACATCACATAGTGTTTGGGCCATGGTTGTGTGTCTGAATCGGGAATAACGGTCAGGATGTTGCCCTAGGCATAACCTTATTATGCATCAGACCGGACCAACATTGGCACTATTGACGTGGGGTTTAGCCATGTTAGTGCCATGTTTTTTTAGAGTCGTGCCTAGAGCCGCCTATTGGATCGTTCCGTTCCATTTGGCCATCTACACCCTCCAACATACTCATAATAATTCATAAAGTCATGGTTATATCCTGACCCATACATTGGTTGTTGCTCCATCGTACTTGCCCGTTAAGGACGTGGCATATGTACAATAAATAAATGCGTGTGGCTCAACGGAAGTTGTAATAACTATTAGCTCATTAGCTAGTGATCCATGAGACAATGACGTGCATTGTGAACAGTATTTTATACGCACCCCCATTTTCATGTGATTGCTTGTCGTTAACACTTGTAATAAGCTAATAAGCAGTTCACAGCAAGACCGATCGAGTTCATTATTTATAAGCAAACAGCAGGACAGACAAGCACGTACTCCCTCCGTATACTATTTAAAAGTCGTTTTAGAAAAGGGTTCGGTCAAACATTGGGAATATAAATCATGAATAACTTTTAAATTATTGAGTTTAGAGATGTAAAAATCATATAGATAAATTTGTCTTGAAAAGTACTTTCATAAAAATATATATACACCACTTTACAACAAATATTTTAAAAGAAATAAGTGGTCAAAGTTATGCTTTGAAGACCGTGTCGCTGTCCTAAACGACTTCTATTTGCGATACGAAGGAGTACGCACGCACACATAGACGCGCTCCATGCACACGATTGAATGAATGCATGCATGGTCAAAGGAAGTGCTGCGCATCTGTCAATATTTCAACACGGAGCGCATGTACGTATATGCATATGTATACAACACATGAAGGACGACGGCAACATATATATATATATATATACACGAGGAAAATACAGCTCAGGTCCCCGAACTTGGCATAAGGTGTCAATCAGGTCCCCGGACTTTTAAAGTGATATCTGCAGGTCTCTAAACTTGGCAAACCGTGTCATCTAGGTCCCAAACTTTCAAGGTGTTCATCACATATCCCTAAACTTGGCTGGTCGTGTCATCCCGGTCCCAAACTTTTAAAATAATCACCGTAGGTCCTCAATTTGGCTAACAGTATCATTCTAGTCCAAATGTTATCTAACCCACTATTAGCTAAGTGATATACTAACTATACATTAAACGTGAATCTAACATACATCAATTAATATATATCATAAAATTATAAATTATATAAAATAATTTACATCAGCAAAAAATAAGTATTAAAATAATTTAAAATAATAATTTAGATTTAAACTATAATATTATTTGTTGATAATTTTTATAAAAAATATATTATTATTATTTTAATACTAGTTTTATAGTATTATTTTTTGCTGATAAATTTTTATATAACTATATTATTATTTTAATACTAGTTGTATAGTTTTTTGCTGCTAAATTTTTATATAATTATATTATTATTTAATATGACAAACATAGTATTATTTTTAATACTATTTTTTGCTAATGTAAATTATTTTATATAATTTATAATTTTATAATATATATATTAATTGACACATGTTAGATCCACGTTTAACGTACATTCAGTATGTCACACATGTTAGATCCACGTTTAACGTACATTCAGTACGTTAAACGTGGATCTAACATGTGTTAATTAATAAAATTATATAAAATAATTTACATCAGCAAAAAGTAGTATTAAAAATAATACTATATTGTAGTATTAAATAATAATATAATTATATAAAAATTTATTAGAAAAACTATACAAGTAGTATTAAAATAATAATTATATAAAAAAGTTTCAGCAAAAAATTTACTATAAAACTAGTATTAAAATAATAATAATAGTATAATTTTTATAAAAAATTATCAGCAAATAATATTGTAGTTTAAACCTAATTTATTATTTTAAATTATTTTAATACTTATTTTGTTGATGTAAAATTTTATATAATTGATAATTTTATGATATATATTAATTGATATATGTTAGATTCACGTTTAACGTATAGTTAGTTTAATGTATAGTTAGTATATCACATAGCTATTATAGTGGGATAGATAACATTTGGACTAGAATGACACTGTTAGCCAAGTTGAGGGACAATTATTTTAAAAGTTTGGGACCGGGATGACACGACCAGCCAAGTTTAGGGATATGTGGTGAACATCTTGAAAGTTTGGGACCTAGATGACACGGTTTGCCAAATTTAGGGACCTGCATATATCACTTTAAAAGTTCAGGGACCTGATTGACACCTCGTGCCAAGTTCGGGGACTTGAGGTGTATTTTCCTCTATATATACCGTAGGAACAACAGCCCAATCAATGCAAACCTCTCTCTCTCTCTCTTCTTTCCAAACCTAATAAATAATAATGCGCCATGAACTACAGGTCGATCGGAATCGGATGTGTACATGCATGCGTGCTACCTGCTAGTTCTTCGTTCTAACCTAATGCGCCACGAGGTACAATACGGGAAGAATTGGGCAGCTTGCGGAATGTCCTTACGTACCCAGCTGCATGCATATATAGTACTCTACCCATTAATGAAAAAGCTGAGAGACGCATCAAATATTCACAATAGTAGGCGTGCGTGTAGCACGACGCCAAGATGTGAATGGTGGACCCATGCATGTTCTATCGAACATCTTTCCATCCAATTGGCATCGCATGCATGCATGCATGCATGTACTAGTACAGGAAAATGTAAGCAAAATTTCCTAGGTAGTCTCCCCCACCAACAACTAGGACACATCCTCCTCGAGCCATGAACAAAACCATCCATCACCTTTCACTTTTTAAAAAGCGATAATGGCCGGCGTTTAGGTTTACACTTTACTAGGAGTAGTAGTAGCTATATAATGTGTGGCATTTCTCTTCTTTGTGTGGCTATAGGACACAAATATCATATGCATCCCATTGTAGGACGCGACGTGCTTCCATTACGGCTTTTTGGCGTGTAGCATAATATTCTACACTAAAGTATTATAACGAACAAAATTCAGTACAGTTTAGTAGTATTATTCAGTATTTTGGTGATGCGTAATACTGTCTGATACTGAACATGCACTAAATTTTTCCTACTCCTAGAGAGTAATTGCTCCTATATATATATATATATATATATATATATATATATATATATTTAAATTTGTGGTGTATATAGCCCGACGAAATAGGGAGAGTATACTCCGTAGCTGGCTACACAATATGATATTCTGTAGCCAGACCGGACCGACCGGGCCATCCACCGCCAGACCAGACCACCGCACCCTACAGACCAGTGCTTGTGGATTCCCGTAATTGACTGATGTAGCAATTAATTAGCAAGCAGAGGGATTACCGGAGGCCGTGGATTTATTATTTAATTACTGCTCCTATACGTGAAAGAGACCGGCTTTCCGGTTATAATAATGAATGAGGGCCCATTTATGTTTGGAATGCAACTTCTTTATCGTAATTGTCAGAGAAAACGACCGGCTGAAGTTCTTGCATCAGGGGCGCTCGTAAATGACGTACAATTAGCACCAGTGCATGCATGCAGGTACCTGACGGCGTGGGTGCATTTACTACTTTCCATGATTCCATCACTATTGCTTGATTATTGGCGTTGAGTGCTTGCATGTTTGTAGAATACATCCATTTGATAAGTGAATCCGATCATCCAGATTGTATTAGATACATCCATTCTATCAGTTGTTTCGTCCGACATGTGCATCCATGGCGTCCACGAAGAGCAGACGACGGAGTCGGCGCAGGTTGGGTCGTCGTCGGCGCCGCCGGTGACGTCGAAATGGGACAGCAGCGAGCAACGTGTCACCATCGCCATGTCATGCACCCTCCCCGGCAAGATTAGACGCAGTGACTCCACTTCAAGCAGTATCGCCAGCAACCATGGTGACTCCTGATAAGGAGAAGACATGTACATGCATGTGAGTATATTTTACTAGTTTCGAATAGTACTATAGTAGTATGGAAGTAGTATGATAAGGAGAAATATTTTACTATGCATCTACTTTGTATTATTTAGTTAAATAATGTTGGATTAATAGAATATATAAAATTTTCGTAAATATTTCTCAGTACAAATTCTTGAAAATAGTATCCGTGCAGGTTCTCGTTAATATTTCAATGCAAAATTCTCATAAATATTTCTTAATGCAAAATCATGCATGTAAGTATTTCCTCGTGCAGATGGTCGTAAACAGTATTACCGTATATTCTCGTAACGTAGGTGGGTATGAATTATCATAAAATATTATTTGTCAATGTCTCGTAAATATTATTTGTCGTAAATATTTATCGTAAAGTTGCTCTTTGTGAAATAGGATCCCTTGTTGCCTGAAGCGATGGTGCCAAATGGTGAGGTGCGTTTCAAGAGTAGTGAAGAAGCTAAAGAGTTTTACAAGCAATATGCGAGCAAAGCAGGATTTGACGTTCGCATAACCAAGAGCCATCCAAGTGTCGTAGAGTTAAGCTGCAATAAACAAGGGCATTGGGATTTCTACAAGCCTGGAGAAGATAGAGTGAAAGAGAAAATGTCAAAGAGGTGTGAATGCAAGGCATTTGTGAAAGTTAAATGGAACCGGAAGAAGGACTATTGGTTTTTTGAGAGGATACGCTTAGAACACAGTCACCCCCTGCGCCCGTGCCCAAGCTTGACCCAATACATGAACACACACAAGCAGAAGGACCCAGCTGTTAGAATCTGATACCCCTAGTTATGCGCAGCAGCCCTCGGATCTTTGAAAGGATGTTGCGAATACGACACAAGCTAGCACCGTATCAAGAACGATGTAGTCGAATCGCGTAGAAAACCCTAGATGACGATGAAGCAACCACGACAAGAGATTAGAATTTGGCGAAGCCGACCGCAAATTCTATTAGCACAACTCCAAAAGAGTACAAGAGATTGTCGCTCTCTCACAACCCTACTTGACCCTCCAGGACCCACTGATTCTTGCCCTATACAAGAATCTAGTGCAATAAAACTGTCTAGTCTAATCCTCTTGAGCGCTCTTAATTACTCCGTACAAGCCTTGGATGAGACCCCTTGTGTTAGCATACAACACCAACAATCATGGGGATTGTGGATCAGATGTGGAGTTGTGATGTACCGCTTACAGCAACAGTTAGTGTGTTGTCAGACCTGTATGGTGGTCGGCAAAACTTCACATTCACTGAGATGGACTTGAAAAACAGGTAATGTATATAATGCAGTACTTTCACAACATCTTAATTGGTAATTTATCAGTTTCAATAGGATTTGTTTAATGGTGAAATTTCAGGAAGGCTGCAGCTGCCAAGGCGGAGAGAGAAAACGATATTCCCAAGCTGCTAGAGTTCTTTTCGGAGATGAAGGCTCAGAATGAATATTTCTACTATGATTTGCAGGTGGACAATGAAAACATTATAAAGAATGTGTTTTGGAGTCATGCAAGCCAGCGTGCAGAGTATAGAGATTTTGGAGATGCTGTCACGTTTGACACCACTTACAAAACTAATATGTATAGCATGCCAGTGGCTATGTTTGTCGGTTCAAACCATCAACTACAAAATGTCGTGTTTGGGCAAGCACTTTTGCAGGATGAGCAAGCTGACACGTTTGAGTGGTTGTTTAAATCATTCCAAAAATGCATGTCTGGGAGTCGTGATCCAAGATGTATACTGACAGGTTAGCATACAAAAATTTCTTAAATAGTTCTCACAAATAGGATACAAAATTCTCGTAAATGCTTGTTAGTTCAATTTATAATATTTTTTCGTAGTGCGAATTCGCGTAAATATTTCTGGGTGTAGTGTCTCGTAAATAATTTGTAGTGGTAACTCTCATGAATATTTCTGGGTGCAGTTTCTTGTAAATAACTTAGTGCTAATTCTTGTGCGTATTTCTGGTGCAGTGTCTCCTAAATAATTTATAGTGCTAATTCTCGTAAATATTTCTGGGTGTAGTTTCTCGTAAATAATTTGTAGTGCTAATTCTTCTAAATATTTGTTAGGGCTAAATCTCGTAAATATATCTCAATTCAAATATCTTGATTTGTCGTAAATTAAGTTAAATATTTATCGTAAATGTATGATATGATTTGTAACTCCATGTTTTATGGTACAGATCAGGATAGTGCCATGGCTTTGGCCATCAGTAGGGTGTTTAAAAACAGTATACACAGGTTGTGTCGTTGGCACATGCTGAATAAGTATCGAAACGAGCTGAAGAAACTATACAAGTTGCATGAGGGTCTCAAGATAAAATTGCTCACTGTGATCAATCACCCACTTACACCTGTAGAGTTTGAAGCTGCATGGAATGCCTTGGTGGATGAATATGGTATACGTGAAGAAGAAGCTATTCAGGGTCTTTGGCACAATAGGCAATTATGGGTTGCAGCTTATCTGAAACCATTATACTGTGGAAGAATGACTTCTACACAAAGGAGTGAAAGTGTAAACAAAAATAGGAGTTCAGAAAGGGTGTGAAGAATTGATGGCATTAGCTGAGTGGGGTGAATCCGTTGCTAGAGATACTGGAGCAACATTGAATGGGGACAATGGAAATGAAGGAATTGCAGAAAATAGAGTAAGAGTTGATCGTGAAGCTCCTACAGTTGGCGAAGGGGAGGAAACTGAAACTGGATTGGATGCCCAGTCAACTCGAGATATAAGCAATGGACTGATATCAGAGTGTCCACCGAGGGAGGCAATGACAAAGGGTAGGAAGCGCGGAGGGAAAAGTCTTGTAAGAGATGAGACTTGTACCAATAAATCAGGAGGGACCCGCATTTGTTCCTATTGTGGATTGCCTGGCCATTATATTACGGGATGTGATAAAAACCCAGATAATGCTTCGAAGAAAAGAGGAGGCAGTGGTAGTTTGCGTGGTAAAATGGGACGGAAGAGAGGGAGACCATCCACAAAAAGGCAATTGGAGGATGAATTTGATGATGTTGCATGAGCTACGTGGATTAGTGCAAAGAATATGAATGTGTGCAGTGTTTGCAACTATGTACGCCACGAATATTTTTGTTTACAATGTCATTACTACTGGCAATGATATATGAATAATTAAGTACTATGAAAAGTAGTAATAATATAAAGTATTGTGTGGTTAAGTTTGGGGGTACGTGCATGCTTTTGTGCATTACATACTTTAATTAATTCTCTATGTGAATTTGTATCTGAGTTATAACTTATAAGCTTTGAAAATATTTTGAATGTGGCAGAATATGAAGTACCACTTGGAATATTTGAATACTTTATTCTTGAGAGAATAAAGCACATAATTAATTATCCATTAGAGTTTGCACCGAGGGAGACTTTATTCTTGAATGTGACATTTACGAGAGTTTTATGTAACGAAAACTACTCCGGCCGTAACTTATGATAATATTTACGAGATTTCAGTGATGGTCATAACTCACAATAATGTTTACAAGATTTCAGTCCCAGTTGTAACTCACGATAATATTTACGAGATTGAGAGTGGAGTGCCGGTGGTAAATCAGAATAATATTTACGAGAGTTTAGTGCGGGCCGTAACACACAGTAATATTTACGAGAACATGTTAACAAATGGTAAACCACAAAATTTGACGAAGTTGAGTATCCAAATAAAAATAGTTTAAACTGAACGCAAAGTGACTGTAGTATAGGTTCAAAGTACAGATAGATATTGATAGAGGAAGGGCCAAAGAGGCACTGTATTCCTTGATGATAGATTACAGCAGATAGTTACATATAAATAGGGGCCCAAGGGGCAGGTCAGAGGCGCATTCACATATGAAGGGGCCTGACCAGTAGAGTGTTCACATAGATAACTAGATATTCTAACACCCCCCGCAGTCGGAACGTTGCCGGTACGAACGTTCGGACTGGAGCGAAATTCTTGAAAAACGGAGGTAGGAAGTCCCTTTGTGAAGACATCGGCGAACTGCGACGTGGTGGGAACGTGAAGGACCCGAACAGCCCCAATGGCGACCCGTTCCCGGACGAAGTGAAGGTCGATCTCCACGTGCTTGGTGCGCTGATGTTGGACCGGGTTGGTGGAGAGGTAGACGGCGCTGACGTTGTCGCAGTAGACGAGGCAGGCAGTCTGCAGCGGCTGGTGGAGCTCCTGAAGAAGTTGCCGCAGCCAAGAGGCTTCGGCAACGCCGTTGGCAACAGCACGGTACTCGGCTTCGGTGCTTGACCGAGAAACAGTGTGTTGCCGCTTCGATGACCAGGAGATGAGGCTACCACCAAGGAAGACGGCATATCCAGAGGTGGAACGACGGGTGTCGGGGCAGCCAACCCAATCAACATCGGTATAGATAGTGAGCTGAGTTGGAGCAGAGCGCGGGATGACAAGACCATGACCGGTGGTACCCTTTAGGTAGCGGAGGATGCGCTTGGCAGCAGTGAGGTGTTCGTCGTGGGGATCATGCATGTGAAGACAAACTTGCTGACCGGCATAGGCAATGTCGGGCCGAGTGAAGGTCAGGTACTGGAGGGCGCCCACAAGACTGCGGTAGGCAGTGGGATCATCCACAGGGGGGCCGACATCAGTAGGAACCTTAGCACAGGTGTCGACCGGTGTGGAGCAGGGTTTGCAGTTGCTCATGTTATGCCGGGTGAGTATGTCCAAGGTGTACTGCTGCTGTGATAAGAAGAGTGTGTCCTTGTGGCGTTGTACAGCCACCCCAAGGAAATGATGCAGGGGACCAAGATCCTTCATGGCAAACTCGGTCTTCAGAGCAGCAATCACACGGTGCAGGAGGTGTGTTGAGGAAGCAGTAAGCACAATGTCATCCACATATAGGAGCAAGTAGACTATCTCGGTGCCACGGTGATATATGAACAGCGAGGAGTCAGACTTGGCTTCGGTGAAACCCAGAGATAGGAGGTGAGAGGCAAACCGGCTGTACCATGCACGTGGTGCTTGCTTCAAACCGTAGAGAGACTTATTGAGCTTGCAGACATGGCCAGGAAAAGCAGAATCGGCAAATCCAGTGGGCTGAGAGCAATAGATTGTTTCAGATAGGACCCCATGAAGAAAAGCATTCTTCACGTCGAGTTGATGAATAGGCCAGTCCCGAGAATGAGCCAAGCTGAGAACTGTGCGGACAGTGGCGGTCTTGACGACGGGACTGAACGTCTCATCATAGTCAACCCCGGGACGTTGAGTAAACCCGCGAAGAACCCAACGAGCCTTGTATCTATCTAGAGAACCATCAGCGTGGAATTTATGTTTGAAAATCCATTTCCCAGTTACCACATTTGCCTTGGGAGGTCGAGGAACTAGGTCCCATGTGTGATTGTCCAGAAAAGCAGAATATTCATCTTCCATTGCCTTACGCCAATGAGGATCTGCAAGAGCATCACGACAAGTCCTTGGTATGGGGGACAGAGCCTGAGTGTGAAGAGCATGGCGAGGTTACTTGTAGCCGGACTTCCCACGGGTCGCCATGACATGAGTGTTGGCAATCGGCGGTATGGGAACAACACCAGTGGGAAATGGAGGATCCTTCTTGATGTAGCGTGGCGGAGAGGGGATCATGCTGGGGCGTCGAGGAGGAGGCCCAGCAGGGGACTCCATCGGCGAGCTGGTGGCAGGAACACGCTGCGAGTAGACGTGCACGACAGGCGGCTTGTGGAAGGCCAGTGCAGGAGGGGCCGGCGGGGGCGTCGCTGGAGCCGCCGGAGGCGCAGCCGCAGGGGACACCGGGGCCGCCTGCTCAGGAGGCATCGTAGGCACCGTGGGCGCCTGCACGGTGGACGCCCGCACGAAGGGCGCCGAGGGTGCAGGAGACGCCGTGGGTGCAGGTGCAGGGCGCACGGGAGCCTGATCAGAAGGCGCCCGGTCCTGAGGGAGCCCCTGGGGCTGGAGCGGGGGGAAGCCTGGAGGAGGGCCCAACGGGTCACCAGAAGACCGGGGCAATGTGAAGCCCGGTGGTGGTGGATGACGTGCTGGTGTGCCCAGACCCGGTGCTGAAGGGGCCAGGGGCACTGGCCGTGCCGAGGTGGGCAGAGTGCCAACGGCTCCAAGTGTACCTGCAGAAAAGAGAGGGACTGACGGAGAGTCGTCCTCGGTTAGAAAATCAAGCTCTTGTGCAGGTGGTGAGGGTCAGTGGAGGGAGAAGGGAAACGTTGCTTCGTCGAAGACAACGTGGCGAGAGATGATGACACGGTTTGTGGAAAGGTCAAGACACCTGTACCCCTTGTGGTCGGGTGAATATCCGATGAAGGCACACAAAGAGGAGTGGGGGGCAAGTTTGTGAGGGGCGGTGGCAGAGAGATTAGGGTAGCAAGTGCAGCCGAAGGTTCGTAGGTCATGGTAGGAAGGGTGAGTGCCGTAGAGGGCGAAGTGAGGAGTGCTCATGTTCAGTGTTTTGGTGGGAAGGCGATTGATGATGTGAGTGGCGGTGGCCAGAGCATCAGCCCAGTAAGGAGGGGGCATGGATGCTTGGAAGAGTAGGGTGCGGGTGACATTGTTGGCTGTGCGAAGCATGCGCTCAACCTTGCCGTTTTGCTGTGAGGTGTAATGGCAAGACATGCGAAGGGAGACACCTTTAGCAAGGAAGAAGGCGCGAGACGCAACGTTGTCAAATTCACAGCCATTGTCACATTGCACAGATTTAATGGTACAGCCGAACTGGGTGAGAACATATGCGAAGAAGTTGGAGAGAGTAGAGAAAGTGTCAGATTTTAACTTAAGTGGGAAAGTCCATAGGAAATGCGAGCAATCATCAATAATAACTAGATAGTATTTGGAACCAGATACACTTGTGATCGGGGAAGTCCACAAATCACAGTGGATTAAGTCAAAATTCTGAGTTGCTCGGGACAGGGAATGGGAAAACGGCAGGCGAACATGGCGCCCAAGTTGACAGGCGTGGCAGAGGGAGTCATCGTGCGCGCTGCAGATGATGGAGGATGACTTGGCAAGGTTCTGGAGGATGGCCTTCCCGGGGTGCCCAAGACGACGGTGCCAAGTGGTCGAAGAGGGCGTGGCCACAAGAGCGCAGGAACCGGATGATGACGACGGGAGCTGTAGGGTGTAGAGTGGTCCCTTGCTGTTACACCGAAGAATGATGTTCCTAGTGCGAAGGTCCTTCACAGAAACACCAAGAGGGTCAAACTCAACAGACACAAGATTGTTAGTAGTGAATTGTCGTACGGACAAAAGATTTTTGATGATGTCAGGTGCGATGAGAACATTGTTGAGGTGGAGGGGGCCAGGGAGTTGAGAGTAGCCAGAGCCAACAACCGGGAGGGTGGCACCATTGCCCACAATGATGGAAGAAGGAAAAGAGGAAGAGGGTGACATGGTGACCATACCGGGGTTGACGGTGATGTGGGAGGAGGCACCTGAGTCGATGATCCACTCGGAGGAGCTCGGTGGCGGGGTGAGAGCGACGGTGTTGAACGCGTTGGCAAGGGACGCAGGAGTCCATGGGGACCATGCCGGAGGAGGAGCCTGTGGTGGCGCCGAGTAGTATGCCCCATGAGCCGGAGGGGGGCGTAGTAGTTGGGTGGAACGCCGACCACCAAAGCTTGCTGCGGCGGAGGAATGTGAGGTGGAGGTCCGCGCGGAGCACCAGGGGTGGAGCCGGGCCACATGTGGATGGACCCGGTCCATGGATTGAGGATGGTTGGCCACTGGGCGCCGCCCTGTGCGCCGCCCTGCACGCCGCCCGACATGTTGCCCTGCGTGCCGATCGACGGACCAGAGTATGGACCGCCGGGCGAGCCGCCATGTGGGGTGCTCTGGCCGCGTCCTCCACGGCGACGCCGTCCGCAGCCATTGCCAGACGCCCCTCCTCCGGCAGCCTGGTGAGGTCGTGGGAGGGCAGGAGCAGAGGCCGGCGAGGGAGCAGACGATCTGCTGGATGACGAGGCGACGAGGGCAGAGGGAGGTGCTGAGGGCGACACCATGTTGAGCTCAGCCAGGCGCAGATCAGCGTGGACATCAACGAAAGAGGGGAAGGGCCTCTGTCGCGTGATGAGCTGAGACATGAACTGGAACCGTTCGTTGAGCCCGCGCAGGAGGTTCAGCACGAGGGAGCGATCCGGGACGGGTTCGCCAAGGTCGGCGAGGGCGTCAGCCATAGTCTTCATCTTGCGACAGTAGTCATCGACAGAGAGAGCGCCCTGAGAGAGGGTGCGGAACTCGGCGTCGACAAGCATGGCGTGGGACTCGCGGTTGTTCAGGAACTGTTGTTCCAGACCGAGCCAGGCTGCTCTAGCGGAGATGCCGTCGCGCTCATGGATGACGTCCTGGAGGTCGGTGGAGATGGTGTTGAAGAGCCATGAGACGACCACACAATCCATGCGAGACCAGGTCGGGTCGTGGAAGCGGGGGGCGTCGCCGAGGACATGGTCCTGTAAGGCGAAGCGACCGAGAACAAGGAGAACGTAGCCACGCCACTTGGAGTAGTTGGAGACCTTGAGGTCCAGCACGATCGGGATCAGGTTCTTGATGTTCTGGACGGCGGCGGCTTGGCTGTGAAGTTGCGCAATAGCCGCAGCGTCGGAGGAGATGGAGTGGCTGTCGTCGTCCTGCGAGGCATCATCGTGGAGGGAGTCCCGGCGGAGACGTTCCCGGAGGGTGGCAGCTTGCTGCTCTAGAGCGTCGGCCTGCGCGCGCTCCTTTTCAAGGGCGTCAGCGGCGACACGAACGCGGTCTTGAGCGGCAGCGGCGGACTTGAGAAGGTCAGCCTCTGTTTGAAGTTGCTTGCTGCGCTCGGTGTTGGTGGAGTGTAGAGAGGTGGCCTCCTCCTCCAGCTTCTGGGCGGCGGCGAGAGCTTCATCGCGAAGCTTGGCCATGGCGGAGGTGCTGGAAGCCATGGGGACGGCGGCGGAGCGCGCGCCGGAGAGGGAGGGCGCGGCGGCGGGGCGCGCGCCGGAAGGAGAGCCGCCCAACGGCGGGCGCGGCGTGAGGGGCGAGGCACGCGTGAGTGGGAAAGGGGAGAGGGCGCGGCACGAGGCAGGCGCCGGGATTGGCGGAAGTTGGATCGATTAGTTTGATACCATGATAGAGGAAGGGCCAAAGAGGCACTGTATTCCTTGATGATAGATTACAACAGATAGTTACATATAAATAGGGGCCCAAGGGGCATGTCAGAGGCGCATTCACATATAAAGGGGCCTGACCAGTAGAGTGTTCACATAGATAACTAGATATTCTAACAGATATGAATATTTATAAATCCGGTATGAGCCGTGAATTACAAAAACAAGGTCTGAAGTTTGATTTTGGTAAGTTGCCTCGTCGATGACCAATATTAAGTAAAAACAAAGGAACCGAGTCAGGCGGCATCCATATTCTGGCATTCCAAAGCAGAATAGTCCGAAGGTGATGTTCATCGACGTGGCTTGAGTGCTTCTAGTCCGGCAGGAAGCTTCTCAATTTTGTTGATTCGGTGGAAGATGGCGTAGAAGAGGAGCTGATCTCTATACATTGCCGCATTTTCCTGATTTTGTAATGAAAGGAGATCAGCAAGATTGCAACATAGAGGCGGAGTCTTAGGTGTGAAAGTAAGTATAATGGTAGAAAATTTACCGTGAGGATTGGAAGATGGAAAGATTCACCATTCCATAACTCCATGAATTTGATGGCAAAGAATCCACTATCGGTGGCATTGGGCTGCATGGGGACAGGTAGGATGGGTCGTCTGAATCGAGTAAACTGCTTAAGCTTACCGACTATTGTCGGTGTTTCTACCCCGGGGGTAGGACACTAACTAGTAATATGTTCGCGTGCTCTCTTCCTGGATGGTGATGCAAGATGACATAAGGATTTATCCTGGTTCGGGCAAAGAAGGCCCTACGTCCAGCGGGGGGAGGAGGTTCTTGTATTACTTGCACCTAAGTGCCTGTACAGGGGCAATACAAGCTCAACGAGCGTAGACCTGAGTCTGGACTCGTGTGTGGATGTGTGGACTTCTATCCTCTAGACCTGCGCGTCAAGGGCCCTGATGTCCTCTTTTATAGACCAAGAGGAGACCAGGGTTACAGAGGAGTGGCATGTACGATGCCCAATACGATGAAGGGTAGGAATTCTGTCTTGTCGGGGCCACTGGAGCCGGCGTGGATGTTGCTGTTGAGACGTGGCGTCCATCCCTGGCGCGGACGCGGAGGCGTGGCGACGTGGAGGCCGTACAGCGCCCATTCTGACATGTACAGGACACGACGGGGTCCCTCCGGGTCTTGGGGTACCTGTCCTCCAACAACGTGAAAGCAGTCAAGGTTCGAGGGGCGCAGAGGCCGGCCTCGAGGTGGCGCCTACGGGGGGCTCGAGCCCCCGCAGGTATGGGCAAGTTCCGGAGAACTCGGCCGTACAGCGGGAATCCAGGTCTCGAGCTGTGGCTCGAGCGTGCTACAGTGCGGGGCATGGCGTAACAGTGCTGTACTTGTGCATTTTTGCCCATGCTTGTGGTGAAAACGAGGTTTGACTCTGCCCCGGTCCACTGTGGCACACGTCGGGTACCAGAGGATGTGACCGGAGTAGGTGGATGCATTAAATGCGCAGTATGAGGCTGGTATCCAATGTCCAGCGCTGCTCGAGTGGGGTACGATGTGTCTCGAGGGATAGGTTACCATGTTAGAGAGGCTTGAGGGGTAGTGGAGCGCTCGCCCGAGGCCTGACGCGGAGGGCTCGGGCGAGACGGAGAACGAGCGTTCGCCCGAGGCCTGGCTCGGAGGGCTCGGGTGAGACGGCGAACGAGCGTTCGTCCGAGGCCTGGCTTGGAGGGCTCGTGCGAGACAGAGAACGAGCGTTCATCCGAGGCCTGGCTTGGAGGGCTGACGCGGCCTACTTCCGCTTAATGGGTTTTCGGGCTTTGGCCTGGTGGGCCATGCAGGTCTCTTATTAATTGGTGTTCTAGGTTTAACTTATTTGTTTTGCGTTGATTGGGGGTACCCCTTTTGTGGTCCCTCGACAGTAGCCCCCGAGCCCTTGTTCGAGTGCTAGCACTCGAGCAGGGGCTCCCTACCGGGATCTCGAGGGTTAGCCAACTGGTTCTTGTGGGTTTGGTTGTTTTGATTCCGTGGGTGTTGCGCGAGCGACACCCGCGGGTGTAGCCCTCGAGGCCATGGGGGAGTGGTTAGGACTCCCTCGTGGGCTTTTCCACGAGTGTGAGTGTTAGTTACGTTTTTAGGTTCGGGAGTGTCGAGCTCCCGAGTTTTTCGACCCTCTTTCGTCGAGGGGTGCCAGGCTGAACTGACCGGCCGGCTCTTCGAGCTGTCCGGCACGTCAGTTGCCCTGACTTGTCATCCCACGAGTCCTTTCGATCGGATGCGAGGGGGGATGCCTCGTACTACCACGAGCGGGCAAGTATCGAGGTTCCCGGTGAGCTGGTAACGGGGGAATCCAAGTCAGACCTCGTGCCCCGTTCGATAGGGTCGACTGAAGCTCGGAGGCGATCTCATAAAGCATGGGCGCTCGGTCTGCAGGAGTGCTGGGTCCATTCGATAGGACCTGGTGGCTCGATGCCTCCCTCCGAGGGGATCTCACTGCATGTCGTGCGCCCTGCCTTGGATACACTTGAGGGGCCTCGAGGGCTTGGCCCTCGAGCGATGCTGCGAGTGGCGCCCCTTGGTGTCCCTGACTCGGGTGCTCGAAGCCGGCTGTCGAACCCTCTTCGAGGGCTAGCCTTCGCTGCCTCGAGACTTGGAAGGGCCGGGGCCCATTTTTACCTTCTTGAAGAAGCCTCCGTCGTTTGGAATCCTTCTGCCCGTTGGGCATGCCTTTTTAGGTGGAAACCGTCAGGGAGTGGAGATCGTGGCGCCAGGGCGACGGACAGGAAGTCGGAGCGGCGGTCGTGGTGGGCCCTGGTAGTGGAGCGAATGGGGAGTTGCCGCGTGTACCTGTCAACCGGCTCGAGGCGTGGTTAGGTGGGCGCATTGAATGTGTGCGGTTACCTTTCCTCTGCCGTGGGAGACCCCGCCCGTTGGGGTTTTCTTTTATGAATATCGAGTCAGGGGTGAGGGACTCTTTCCTTTGCCTTTGCCTCCATAGCCGCCGCAACTCCCACACGCCTTGGTGTAGCCCTCGAGGCTTTGGTGGAATGAGACGTTCGTCCAAGGGCTGAAAATCTCGTGTTCACACAAAGAAAAAAGATTAGTCATATTCCTCGAGCCCCCGAGCCCCTCGGTTGCCAATCGATGGCTTTGGGATTGGGGGTAGTCCAAGGTTTTCTCGACCTTATCTCGGGTGCGAGGCGAGCCCCAGAGCCCTTTTTCGTAAAGGATCGGTCAGAGGCGGCCTCGTCTTGGTTTTTCGACCCTCACGCATCCCTTTCGCAAGGAAGAGGGGTGGTGACGCCGTGCTACCATCGGTAGGTATCGGTCACGGCGTCCTCGATGAGCTGTTGACGGGTAAATCCAAGTGCGTGCCCGTGCCCCGTTCGATAGGGGTCGGCTAGGGGCCCGGAGGCGCACACATGGAGCCAGAGGACAGTCACTAGGGCCCGGAACCGTTCGATTGGTTCCGAGGGCTCGTTGCCTCCCTTCGTTGGGATCCCTTTTTGAGACCGTCCTGCTAGCCTCGGATACGACTCTGGATGCCCTGAGCGGTCATGCTCAGGCTCGGCTCGGGCCATGCGATAGGCGCATTCGTGGCCATTCCTGACTCTGTTATCCTGGGGCGGCTGTCGAACCCTCGGAGGGGTCGGCCTTCGAACCCTTGGAACGTAACGGGCTCGGTGCCCTGGGTTCCTTCGCTGGGAAGGATTCAGAGGTAGGTTACCCCTTCCGTCGGAGCGGCGGGCGCGCCTTTTTAGGCGGCTTTCTGGGGTCGTGGGCGGCGCCCGTTGCGGACGTGTGCAAGGGCCCACGACTAGACATTTAATGCTTGCGTGCGCACTCGTATCGAGGGGATTCCCGCAATCATGAGATCTCCTAGCGTGCAACACATTAAATGCGGGTGAATAGTGACCGTCCGGGATCTGGCCGTTGGTTTTCACCCTATAAATACGCCCCTTGGGGATTTCGGAGCGGTTCCTTTCCTCATTCGCTCGTGTCCCTTACTTGTTCGTCTTCCTCCTCCGTCCAGCCACACAAAAGCAGAGGTGGGGAGGGAGAGACCGGGCCAGCGGCGGAGTAGAGGGTTGAGAGGCAAAGAAGAGAGAGAGAGAGAGAGATCGAGCGACCTTTCCTCTTTGTGACATCTGCGCCTCCGCCTTCTGTCGTTCGGGATGGCCGACGCCGCTGAGCCGTGGGGTGCTTCTGCCGCCACCCCGGAGAAGCTAGCGGAGCTGGTGCAGAGAGGACTTCTTCGGGGCCTTTCCGGCTCCGATAGGCCAGAGTGGATCGCCCCCGGTCCGGAGGAGGAGGAGTCGAGGCCCCCGAACGGCTATGTGGTCAGCTTCATCGCTTTCCACGAGCGCGGGTTCGGGATACCGGCAAGCCGGTTCCTCCGGGCGCTTCTTTTCTACTACGGGCTCGAGCTGCATCACCTTGCCCCCAACTCCATTTCACAGGCGGCCATCTTCGCGGCCGTCTGCGAAGGTTTCCTGGGGATCGAGCCTCACTGGGAGCTCTGGATCCACCTCTTCCAAGGCGAGCTCTTCACGAAGGCGGTTTCGGAGGGTCGGCGGAGACTGATGAGGTCAGGGAGTTGTGTGCTCTCGGTTCGCCAGCAGAGGTCGGGTCTGTACATCCCGTCCCAGGCAGCCACCTCGAATAAGGACTGGCGCATGGGCTGGTTCTACCTTCGCAATGACGACGGGCTGCTGCCAGCATACACCGGCCGCGTCATCGAGTCACGGCCGGACTCTTGGAACTACGGCGTCGTCGACAAGAGGCAGAGTCGACTCGACCCGCTACTTGAGGCCTTGTCGAGGCTGCGGAAGGCGGGTCTTACGGTCGGGATGGTCGTGGCCTGGTTCCACCAGCGGTGCGTGCTGCTGCTGATGAACCGGCCCCTGATCATGGCGAAGATGAGGGACGACGCGCCTCTCCTGCAGGAGTGCCAGATGAGGGCGTCCCCGACTGCCTATCCCGAGCTCGTTCGCCGGGCGAGGGATGCGGTAAAGGAGGTGAAGGACGCGAACAAACTGCTCAGTATTCCGATGCGCCCGTTCCGCAGGTACATCAGCTTGGTAAGGGGATCGATCCTTTGGGCGTGTTGCCACGGAGCTTTCTTTTTTCGTGTTCGATCCTTACTTTCTTCTTTTTGCAGGGTTTGCGAGGGGTCAGTGCCTCGAAACCTCCCCTTCCTGAGGAAAGGGAGGAGAGGCGACGCCTGGCCGAGGAGAGGAAGAAGAGAAAGGACGACAGGAACACCAGGCGGGCTAAGCGTCGGAAGGACCATGACGACCTGGAGAGGCGTCGGTGGCAACAGAGGCTCGATGGTGAGCCGGAAGAGTCCTCCCCCATGGAGGAGGATTCCGATGATGAAGACGAGGAGGGCTCGGAGGGGGATTCCGAGCCCCTGGCGGGGTTCCCAGACGTGGACCATTCGTCGGTCCGGTTGGCGAGCCGCGTGAGGGGCGCGCCCGGGGCGCAAGCGGCGGGGAAGAGCCCTGTTCCTGCCCTGGGCACCGGTGGCGAGGCTTCTGCGCCCCGGGGGGGGGGGGGGGGGGGCAACGGGTCCACTCAGGGCCCGTCGACGCCGCCGTCGGTGGGGGTTTTGACGGAGATCCTCGAGACGGAGCTCCCGCCTCCCCCGAGCGGGGTTCCCCCTGCAGGGACACCGCGGCTGTAGACCCCACCCGTGCCCTCTGCGAGGAGGGTGCCAAGGGCTGGGTGAGCACTCGTCGCTTGCCCATCCCATGTTTGCTCATGTGGGGATTTTTTTCTTCATGATGCGTATCTTTCTTCTCTTGTCTCAGCGGGAAGCGGTTCGTGGAGGCCTTATCCCTCCGCCCTCGGAAGGCGCTGAAAGCGGGTGCGACCTCCTCCGCCGGCGCTGTGGTGGCACCGTCTGTGACGCCACCACTGCCGGGGTCCGGCGGGCTGGACGTCACGCCCGAAATCGTCAAGTTCCCACAGGGGGCCCCGATCTCTGGTGGGACGCCAGAGGAGGACCCTGCTTCTGGGGTGTCGAGGGATGAAGGCGCCCCGGGGGCCTCGACCGCTGAAGTCGAGGACGCCAAGGCGGCTGAGGCAGAGCCGTCCCAGGCCGTTGCGCCCGGGGCTGGGGCTGGCGTCCTACCTCAGGGGTCGCGCTTGCCGGAGGAGATCCATAACATCTCTTCTGACGAGACTTCCCCAAAAGGTGGGAAAGCAGAGGTGGAGGGCGAGGTTACCAGCGCGCCGCCGAGGCTGCCGGTGCCAGAGGTCGGAGGAGGGGGCGAAAGCTCGGCCCTTGCCCGCTTGGGAGGTCGTTCTCCCACTTGGGGCGGTCCTCAAGTGGAGTGGAGGGATCCAGCTGATCCCGAGGCTGAGCCGGTGTTCGTCCTCGACGATGCCCCCGAGGCCGGAAACTGGAACGTCCTCGGGCAGCTCGGCTCGCTCCTCACGCGGTCGTTGAAGACGTCCCCGACGTTGGTGGAAAGGGACCTCCCTCGGGTCGTCCAGGTGAGGACCCTTGTTTGGGCGATCCTCTTCTTCCTATTTTGTCGTAAAGGGGGTTAATGTTTGGTTGATTACCCACCTTAGGAGCTCATGGAGACCTCTCGGGCTAAGTCGGATTTCCTCCGTCGGGAGAGCCGCGTCTGGGAGCAGCTTCAGACGTCGAGCGCTGAGCTCGCCCGCACCCAGAAGCAGCTTGCCGAGAAGAGTATCGAGGCGGGCGGGCTGAGCGTCCGCTGCTCAGACCTGACCGCCGCGGTTGCCGAGGCACGAGAGTACTCCGCCCGGGAGGCGGAGAAGGTTAAGAACTTGGCGTCGCGGCTGGAGGAGTCTGAGAAGGCGGCCGAGGTCCTTCGTGCTTAGGCTGCCAAGGAGGCGTCCAAAGCGCAGGCCCTGAGCATGGACCTCGAGCAGACTCGGAAGTCTGCTGAGGCGTCGGCCACTGACGCCCAGAAGTGGGAGGGTGTGGCGAAAGGTGACTTTTTGTTCCGTAGGCCTTATGGTTTCCTCATCGCATTTTCTTTTTCTTTTGATGAGTTGTGTCGATCCTCTACAGAGCTGAAGGGGAAGCTTGCTGAGGCGGAGGAGGCCTCGACCGCCCTGCAGTCGGTTTACCAGGCTGAGGCTTCGGATCACCAGGCTCTGCAAGATGCTGCCGTCGAGGCCTGTGCGTCCCTCGGGACCGTAGATGGTCAGTCGGGGAGCTCCCTGACCGGTCGTCTGGCCGCCCTGAGGGTCAGGTGGATGACCGGGTGCGCGGTGCCCTGCATCTTGGGGTGAAGCGGGCCTTCGCCGTGATCTCCAGCCACTACGACGACCTCAACTTTGACGCTGTCAGCCAAGGATATATCCTGCCGGACGATGAAGACGAAGCCGAGCGGGAGATCGCGGAATTCGCCAGGGCCGTCGAGGCCCTTGGGGAGGCCCTGGCTCGGTTCTTTGAAGAGGACGTGGGGCTTCCCCCAGCAGCGTCCTCGGCTCCTGAAGACCCCTCGGCGATTGCTCCTGCGGATGAGCCTCAAGAGGAGAGACAAAGTTAGTTTGGGCCACCGAGCCCTTGTGTTGTGTCCTCCGTGGGAGGATATTTTTGTAAGAAAGAACATGCTCGCGGCCTTCGAGGCCTAATGTAAAAACATTTTCGCATTTCATTCCTTGTTGCTTGTTTTTTGACTTTTTTGCATGTGGAGGGATCTCGGTGGAAACCCTTAGGGTACTTAGGCTACCAAGATAACGACAAGGGAGTCTTCCTGCCCGGAGGCGAAGGTAGTTCTCACGACTTGGTTATTCGACTCTCAAGGCATCCTTCGTAACCCTTTGGGTTTCGCACACTAGTTCCTTCCAACGCACCAAAAAAGAAAAAAGAGGCGAGACTAGGAAGATTTTGAAAAGCGAGCAAAAACGTAAGTCTCGGGGGCGTCGGACGTCGGGTCGGAGAGACCCTTCTCCTGATAGTCTCCGAGGCCTCGGAGGAGTGGGAAAGACTCCTTCGAGGGCTTTGGGGTGAGTGCCCGAGATGATACTGAAACATCTTTGCGCTCGAGTTTTCTTATTTTTCTTTGCCTGAGTTTTGCTTCGACTAAGTTTTTGACACAAACTTGAGTCCTTCGAGGGTGGGAGCGAGTGGAGGTACCGTAGCCGGGGGCGTAGGCGAGCTCCCGTCTCGACACCCTTGACCCTTAGGGAGCTTGAGGTGTTTTCTTCTTAGTTGTGAGGCGCGTTTGAGGCATAGATAAATAAAATAACGTCGAGTTTAGTAAAGAACGTGCGAGGTTTTTAGGAACTTAGGGGGGATCCCCTGGTTAGCCCCCGAGGGAGTCTTGACTCTGATTAGACAGAGTCGAGGCTACCTTTGTTTTGAACGAAATAAAGAACTTGGAATCAAACTTTTATTCATTCATGATGCGATGTTTGTACAAAATACGAGAAATGTACGAAGCCTCGAGGCTTTAGGGATAGAAACGACGTAGTCGTTCGATGTTCCGAGCTGGAGTCGAGCTCGGGGTTGTCGGGGGAGATTGACCGGACTCCCTGGTTGTGCGCATGGCAAGGGCGAAGTTGGAGCTTCCATCGAGGTCACTGGTCGATGCGCCAACCGTCGCGGGGTTGTTTGTTGGTGACGCCCTTGGTTGTTTGGCCTCAGACGTAGTACCGTTGAGGTCCCGTTGGAGGTCTTACGGGTACTCGACCGAATGCAACAGCGCCACGTCCCGGGCCCCGTCAAGTTGGTCCAGGGTGGCCGAGGCTTCCTGCACACTCTGTACGCATTAGATTATTTGAAGTTTAATCAAGGAAAGAACACTGTGTCTTTCTTGTTGATTTTATGAAAACTTCTCCTTAGCCTCTGCCCCGTGTTTCCGTCCCATTGTCACGTCGTGCTCTTTGGTGCGGTCGGCAAAGGAGACCGTAGCCTTTCGCAGGCGATAGGTTCGCTCCTTGCCCGCTTTGGCATGACCCTTGAGGGTCAGCCGTCCCTCGAGGTTTGTCATGACTTTGGAAAATGGATCAACAGTGCAGTAGGCTTGTGTTTTTTCTTAGCGTGCCCGCCTTTGTTTCTTCTTTTACTTGAACCTGAGGAGCTCGATCTACGGGCCGTGTTTCGGTTCTGCGGATGGGCCGGTGCCATTAGCCGTCAGAGGCGTCAGGCGGCCGGGACCCGGTCCGCTTTCTCGAAGACCCGACCCGCGTCCCTTGCTCCTCTGGTTCTTATTCGGGATGAAGCAAACGCGGACGCGGGCATTTTAATCATTGTTTTCGTAAACGTTGGCCTTTTTAAGAAACAGAACGGAAAACCAAACGTTAGAAAGAGGAACATAGCTTTTTGATCACGGAGAGGGATGTTGTTCCTCCTTGTTCGAAATGGTCCTGCGTTTATCGTCCTGATGTCGGGGAGGGGAGAGCCCCCGACGTTGTTGCTGGTGGCGGCGTCGTGGGGCCTCGAGGCTAGGCCTCGAGGAAGGCCCGTTGGCGCCCTCTTGCGCGGTCGTTGGTGGCGTCGTGGGGCCTCGAGGCTAGGTCTCGAGGAAGGCCCGTTGGCGCCCTCTTGCGCAGTCGTTGGCGGCGTCGCCGGGCCTCGAGGCTAGGTCTCGAGGAAGGCCCATTGGCGCCCTCTTGCGTAGTCGTTGGCGGCGTTGCGGGGCCTCGAGGCTAGGCCTCGAGGAAGGCCCGTTGGCGCCCTCTGACCTTGTTGCGGGCGGCATCGCGGCCGGACGAGGAGCTTAGTCGGTACGTGGCGCAACATCCCCGGACGGCGGGGAAGGGCGCGTCGTCCCCGGACAGGTCGGTGGTGGCTCGCAGGATCACGCCCGGACGTTCCTCCCGCTCTGCCGCCGCCCGGTCCTGACGGCGCTCGTCGAGGTGGTGGGTGTAGACAGCTGCGGAGTTGTTGAGGCCGAACGGGGGCCGCTGGCGTCGAGCATGGTACACCCCGTGCGGGAGGAAGCCAGGTGGTGTTGATGGAGCGCGGCTCGGGGGCCTCAGGCCAGGCTCCCGGTCCGTGCGCATGACGAACGCGAACTCGCTGGGAGAGTGTGTGCGCGCCCTAGAAGTCTCCGGCCGCGCGCCGGGCAGGTCTCTCCTCGGGGACTCTGCGCCAGCCGCGGGGAAATGGGTGTACGCCGCGGGCACCGCCTGTGCCTGGCGACGATGGTGACGACGGCGCCACTCACGAGATGGCGACGCGTGGTGGTGCGGGCGACGCGCCACGCCCCCCGCGCGGGGTGGCGTGACACGTCCTCCGCTCGGGCTCTCTGTGGAGAGCAGGGTCAGCTCGTTGCCGTTGCCGGTGGCCAGGAACTCAAGGCTCCCGAACCAGATGACGACACCGGTAGAGAACGAAAGAGTGGAAGAAGCCATCCAGAAAATAATGAGAAATTGATTCCGACACGCGAAGACCCCTACCTGGCGCGCCAACTGTCGGTGTTTCTACCCCGGGGGTAGGACACTAACTAGTAATATGTTCGCGTGCTCTCTTCCTGGATGGTGATGCAAGATGACACAAGGATTTATCCTGGTTCGGGCAAAGAAGGCCCTACGTCCAGCGGGGGGAGGAGGTTCTTGTATTACTTGCACCTAAGTGCCTGTACAGGGGCAATACAAGCTCAACGAGCGTAGACCTGAGTCTGGACTCGTGTGTGGATGTGTGGACTTCTATCCTCTAGACCTGCGCGTCAAGGGCCCTGGTGTCCTCTTTTATAGACCAAGAGGAGACCAGGGTTACAGAGGAGTGGCATGTACGATGCCCAATACGATGAAGGGTAGGAATTCTGTCTTGTCGGGGCCACTGGAGCCGGCGTGGATGTTGCTGTTGAGACGTGGCGTCCATCCCTGGCGCGGACGCGGAGGCGTGGCGACGTGGAGGCCGTACAGCGCCCATTCCGACATGTACAGGACACGGCGGGGTCCCTCCGGGTCTTGGGGTACCTGTCCTCCAACAACGTGAAAGCAGTCAAGGTTCGAGGAGCGTAGAGGCCGGCCTCGAGGTGGCGCCTACGGGGAGCTCGAGCCCCCGCAGGTATGGGCAAGTTTCGGAGAACTCGGCCGTACAACGGGAATCCAGGTCTCGAGCTGTGGCTCGAGCGTGCTACAGTGCGGGGCATGGCGTAACAGTGCTGTACTTGTGCCTTTTTGCCCATGCTTGTGGTGAAAACGAGGTTTGACTCTGCCCCGGTCCACTATGGCACACGTCGGGTACCAAAGGATGTGACCGGAGTAGGTGGATGCATTAAATGCGCAGTATGAGGCTGGTATCCAATGTCCGGCGCTGCTCGAGTGGGGTACGATGTGTCTCGAGGGATAGGTTACCATGTTAGAGAGGCTTGAGGGGTAGTGGAGCGCTCGCCCGAGGCTTGACGCGGAGGGCTCGGGCGAGACGGAGAACGAGCGTTCGCCCGAGGCCTGGCTCGGAGGGCTCGGGCGAGACGGAGAACGAGTGTTCATCCGAGGCCTGACTTGGAGGGCTCGGGCGAGACGGAGAACGAGCGTTCGTCCGAGGCCTGGCTTGGAGGGCTGACGCGGCCTACTTCCGCTTAATGGGTTTTCGGGCTTCGGCTTGGTGGGCCATGCAGGTCTCTTATTAATTGGTGTTCTAGGTTTAACTTATTTGTTTTGCGTTGATTGGGGGTACCCCTTTTGTGGTCCCCCGACAACTGTGGCATCCTGGAAAAGAAGATTGAGCCTTGGAATAATTCTGTTTCCCACAACTTCATGGTAAAGCCTATGGTCATCAGGACTAGAGTCAAGTATATCTATCCGATCATGTATAAGGTTGATGCAGTAAACAATATAATGGTACTGCTCCATAATCGGCAAAAAAAAACTGTCAATGGCAAAAAAAGATATTAGTAAGGAAACTATAATTAATACAGATTTCATGGAATGAGAATGAGAAGTAATACTTACTAGCTTAACGTTAGTTGTGTCAACATCAGCAATGTCACTCTCTAAAATTTCAAGGGCATTATGTAAATCCCACTGAGAGTATTCCTCGTCATCCTCCATGTTGACGTATTCCTAGAAAGAGAGTTGAGACATTTTAATTCACTGAAAATTTGTTGGCACAGTTGTTAAGGTGTCCTTTGTGTGGACTCACCCCGATGCGGGGTGATAGGAACACCCTGTAGCCACAACCATCAGGCATGTGGACTGATTCGTCATGGGTCAAGCATTGAACAAAGTAAGACATAAATTTGGTGGAAAGCTCCTGATAATCAAGGAAGGAATCTAATATTTCATTGCTCGTGAATTGCATGAACCCTGTGCTGATGAAAACCTCACTGGTATGGGAAAAAGTTAGTCGTCATCAGTAACTTATAAGATGATACAAAATTTGAGAAGAGGTCGTAAGACGTACTTTAAACTCTTGAGACTAGGGAGAAACTTCTTCCTCACAGCTTTTGCCTTCGACATTGGTACTCGTGTTCGCATTGGATCGCCTTTAAATGGCGACACGTACTTGGATGAGCGTCTTGTGAGACGTTGTGGTTTTGGAGAAACAGCAGAAGGTAGGAGGGGCTCTTCATGAACTGTGCTGTCAGATCGTAGAACCTGTGCTCACAGCATATGGTAACTAGAGATCGAACCGGTGAGTGTGCATGATCTGATTCCTGGTCTGGCTCGACATTCGGTGTGGCATCTGTGGGTTGTGGTGCCACAACGTCGGTGGGACTGTTTTGTTGCAGTGGAACGTGTGTGTCGTGGTGCATGTGTTGGTTAGTTCCATAACCTTAAATAAATAAAATGTAAATTAGTGGAGACATAACTGCAGTAGCATGTTTCATGAGGATCTGCAACAGGCATTTACCACCAATACCAACAGATATCTGATTTACCCTACCTTCAGAATGATTTGGTTGCTCAGGTACATGTTGAAAATGTACACTATCTCCAATATGGATATCATGCATGTCAAGATCGTTGGCATCAGCTTTATACATAAAACAATAAATAGGGTCAGATTAAAAAAATTATTGAACGAAAAGAGTCAGTAGTGGGAAGGTCTATGGACCTGCACTTGGAGAGGTAGGTTGAGCATGGTGATCTATGTTGTTATTTTCACATCCTTGGCTCTCCAAAATTGACCGCACGTTTTCAATGACTTGGTCATGTGAAGACCGTAGCATCAGTTGTCCCCTGTTTATGTAATTGGTTGCCCTTTTTGAATTGATATCAAATTGTGCCAAAGCTTGCAATAATAGCTTCCTCTTTGGCCTGGCAACCGTCACATTTACTACTCCAATTAGTTCTGAAAGAAGGCTAGAGAACTGTGTAGCAGGCACAGGGTGGATGTTTGCTGGCATGTCTGGACTAAAATGATCAGGCATATAGTAGCAAGTATCATTAATGTTCCTAAGCTGCACACACAAAATGGAAAAAGTTATTTGGCAGTAAGTAGTCATTGGCACAAAGAACCGCATTTGAAAATGGGGGGCAATAGTTACTGTGTCTCACCGGTAATCGCCCAAATGTGACCTTTCCTTGGTCGTCCTTTGTCTTGTCAGCAGCAATTATTTTTTTAATCAAATCTTGAGTAAAGTACTTGGCACGGGGAGTATCCTTGTGATTAATCTGGTGTGTGCAACGTAAGTTATCCAAATACACTATCTACACCAAGAAAAATGGAAATATGGGAGAATAAGTTAACTATAATATATGCGGGTAACTAATCAGCTCAAGTAATATTTGAAGGCATGTATGATAAATGGAAAACTGACCAATAGAAAAATCGCGCATCCTGTAATTGAAGGTGACACTTTTGTTGCTCTATCAAGTCGCCACGTGCATGCAGCATCTCGGATTTCATTAGTAACAGCCTTACACCAGTTCATAGTTGGTAGTCGAGACAAATTCCTAGCCAAATAAACATCTTTGGCCCTGATGTTATTGTCGGAGGAAGGAAACAACAGCTCGTTAGAAGTGATCATGAAGAAAATTTTAATGCACATGTCGTCATCAAGCATCCTAGAATCTAGCTCAATGTCAGACTCCCAGATCTCTTCTAGATACTTCGTGTGCACATCATCAGCTTCTTGTAAGCCAATAAAATCCTTGAAATCAGTCAGGGCCTTGCATGCTTCCTGGTTTGTGTCTAGAGATAATTCTTCGCCAGTGTCCGGAATGCCAAACACTTGCTTAACAGCAAAAGGGTTGATATGTATAACCCTATCTTTACCAAGATCCATTACCATATTTACAGGGTCTAGCCTGTCATACAAATGCTTCAACATTTCTCGGCTAACTAGCTTGTCCGCTCGGATCTGGAGGAGACCACCAAAATTCATATTACTGATTATGGTACGCTGCCTCATGGTAAGGAGATCAATAAATGAGTTGAAAATTGAAGGTGCACATCGAACAGTTGGTGCATGAAGATATTTGGTAACTTTTTGTTGTTTAGGCTGCAGAATGGAGAGAAAGGACTTGTGTAATTTCTTGAAAATAAGTGCTAATAAATAAGAAAGAGCATGAACAATGGACCATTCTAGTAATAATGTAATGGAATACTGTTTGGGAAAAGGTACAACCATATGAGTAGAGTGGCACTTTGAGAAAAAAATATAGTAAACATAACAAACAAAAATTAATAATCTATTCACAATAGTATACCTTCCTAGTTGCAGCCGTGCGAGGGGCATTTTTCTTCTGCAGCTTTCCATCTCTGCGCGCATTGACAACAACTTTTGTAGTACGCCGAGGGGGCGGTTGCATGAAGTCATCGTTGTCATCGTCGTCATCCTGTGAACGAGGGCGTGTCGATGGTCCTGGACAATGTGATGTTTGCTGATGAACTGGTTCAGGTGGTAGTGTCTGAGATACACCAGTGACGTCACTTATGTCAATGTTAACATCCTTCTGTGTGGTGTGCAGGGTGAATGATTTCAGTCTCCCCTGAACAAGTTTAGGAGACCTCATTTCCTATGAGAGATTCAACCATAAGTTTTGTGGTAAGCAAATTTACGACAATATTATGAATATGTTGCAGTAGTAAATATTTACGAGAATAATCAGTAAGAAGTTTTTACGAGATTTTGCACTGAGAATAGTTACGAGAAATATTTTGAACTAGGAATATTTACGAGAAGTTGTGATGATATTTACGAGAACTGCAGATATATGAACTTACAATAATTTTTTGAGTATAGTTGACAGTGAAAGTTAGTAGGAATGATCAAATTACCATAAACAGAAAAATCAGTTACTGCTTAAAGTAGCTAGAGTGGTCTACACTATTTTGGTTGAAAGCAGGAACATCAATATGTACTTAAATTCGCTAGAATCATAGAAACTTATGCAGCATGGTACTTGCCTAATGAAATCAACAATGTGCATTTGTAAATATGGACTACGATGGTGAATATAAAGCAAAATAAACAATTGTTCATGGAGGCAATAGTTGTTGTGGGCATCATGAACCATGTCTGTAGACTGTAAAATTGATATTAACAAGCATACATGGATAAGTAAATCACCTTCGTAATTTGTATCTGCTAGCCTGATGTGGATGCACAGGGTACCGACGAGAAAATAACTTCCCAGCAACCAGCGGACAAATGAGCAGGCAGCTTCCCGGCGTGGATGATTGGGGCTCTCCAGCAGCCACTTCCGTGGATGATTCAGCCTGTCAGAAAGCCAAGAACATCAGCATATGCGCTAATCAGGAGGCCATGGTAGGGGGCTATAATAAAGAGGAAGCTGCAATGAGATTTGGGGGATCTTGATTCGTTTTTGGATCAATCGGGCATCGATACAGAGAATCAACCGAATCATATTATTGCGCAACAGATCAGGATTATCTTTAATGTCAAGTGTGGGGCGCGAGGGCGAGGGCGGCGTGATGCGCTACGCTGCTGCGAGAGAAGGGCGGCGTGCGCGGCAGCAACAGCAGCGGCGGCGGCGGCGGGCGAGCCTGGAGGATCGAGGGAGGGCGTCGTGCCGCGCTGCGGTGCTCCGGAGGAAGCGCGGTGTGTGCGGCAGCGGCAGAGGCGGCGAGGATCGGGGGAGGGGAAGGGCGGCGAGGGCGGAGAGTCGGGGGAACGGGAAGGGCGGCGAGGGCGGAGGATCCGTCGGGAACGGGATGGGCGGAGTATCGGGTTGGGCGGTGAGCGCGGAGGGAAGGACGGAGTGGCGGCGAGGGCGGAGAATCGGTCGGGAACGGAAGATTATCTGGTTGGGCGCCGAGCGCGGAGGGGAAGGGCGGAGTATCAGGCTCGGGTCGGGATAGGAGATTTGGAACCTTCAACAAGCTCGGATAGCAGATATGGTCAAACCAAACCACCTCGACGCAACAAAGTGACCTGGCTACAGAATATAATATTCTGTAGCCAGCTATAGACAAACACTTCTCTCTCTATATATATGTATAGGACCCTGCTATTTGGAGCGCAGCGCTCTAAATATTATTTAGAGCGTCACTGGCCATCAATTCCCGCAACCATAAAAGTTACTACTAATTCTCATCCCGCAATCGTAAATGGCAGCCACACCATTCTCTCTTTCATCCGCAACCGTAAAAGTTACTGCTAATTCTCATCCCACAACCGTAAATGTTATCCAGATCATTCTCTTACTTCTACGACATTTACGGTTGCGGGCTGAAAATTTATGGTTGCGGGATCGCTTTGCTAGTGCATACAAAAAGATGGTTGTTGGTAACAATATTTACGGTTGTGGGATTTGAAATGCTCCACCGGCGCTATATATATATATGTCCGTACTTTTCTCATTAGTTATATTTCCATAATATGCATATTTGATGTTATAAATCTTTGTGTCTCTCTATAATTTTGGTTTGACTCTCCAAGATTGTTGAAATGCCTTATAATTTGGAATGAAGGGAGTATAAGCTACGTCGTCCTACATAAACGATGTCACACCATCCATGTTACAAGATTTGCCCAGGAATTTTATACTCCCTTAATCATCGTTTTTTTAATTTCTGTACTGAAAGTTTCACTTAATTTATAAAAATATGTATATTGTTTATATATTCAAATAAATTTATTGAAAAACAAAATGTAAAGATCTTGATGATACTAATTGTATAATATAAATATGAATATTATATATATATATATTTAAAGTTATTTGACAGAAAACGAAAACGACAGTTATTTCAATACGAAGGGAGTATGATGCATCGATGTTGACTGCTAACCTTGATCGACTACGTACCGGCAAACCATGGCGTGCTGCAGATGCATGCATTCATGTTTTGCTCAAGAACAATGTGAGGAAATTAGTGTTTTGCGTGCCTCAAACTGTCGTCATCTCTGCAGAAAGACTAGAAGAATTCGGTTCGTCGTTGTGTTGCATCTAAATTAAATTCTTCATGTTTATTACGTCCTCTCTCTCCGTTATCTTTCACATCCAAATCTATCCACGTCGTATGCCTTGTTAACCCGTTTTATTACTTGTTCTTTTGCAGGTGTTATGTATGTGGTCGACCGCTCGTTATAGATTGCATTGAGAACTATAACTTTTATAAATATTATGTCAATATTCAAAATTATTTGATAATTTTAAATTTTAAATTTTAAAATCTATAATTATAAAACAACATTTTGGGACTCTAAACAATTTTAATTCAAAAACTTTTCAATTATAAAGTTACAGATCGCATCAAAGACTATAATTTTGAAATAAACTTTATCTTTATTCGAGTTCATATAAAAAAATTATGAATTATTTGTTGATATAAAGTTTTAAAATTACCATGTTTAGATCTAGATGAGACTCAAAACAAAGTTTAGGGACCAGGATAACACAACTGAATAAGTTTGAGAACATAAATGAGTAATCTATAAGTTTAGGGACCGGAATAACATAGGCAAATAAGTTTGAGGACCGGGATAACACAACCGAACAAGTTTAAGGACCTAAACGGTCGATTTACGAGTATATCACTACTGCACAAAGGGGCTATAGCCCCGGTTGGGAAGGGGCTTTAGCCCCGGTTTCCCAACCGGGCAACCGGGGCTGGCCATCCGGGACTAAAGCTTTTTGCAACCGGGGCTAAAGGTTCTGACCGGAAAAAATAAATGTGCATTTGTGAGATTTGAACTCAGCATCTCTCACCTCGCTCACAACTCACCCTGGGCACGAAATACCGAGAACCGAACCGAAAATACCGAGAACCGAACTGAAAAATTCGGTTCCTATTTGTCAGGAACCGAATTTACCGAGGTAAATACCGAACCGAACCGAATTTACCGAACCGAACCGAATTTAGCTGAAATGTGATAAGTTTGAGTGTTGTTATATTATTTATTGTACTATTGTAGACTACTCCCTCCGTCCACGAAAGAATCAATTCCTAGAATCCGTGTCAGTCAAACTTTTTTAACTTTGACCAACTTTATAGAAAAGAGTAATAACATCTATGATATAAAATAGACATTATATAAAAATATATTCGAAGATGTATCTAATGATGTAAATTTGGTACCATCAAACTTGATAGTATTTTCTAGAAATTCGGTCAAAGTTTAAAAAGTTTGAATTAAGATAACTCTAGGAATTGATTCTTTTGTGGACGGAGGAAGTATTATATTATGTATTTTTGGCACTCACACTTATATTCTTGTGGACTTTTACATGTATATGTATTTTGCACTATTATTATCTACGAAATCATGTCAAAGTTAGTTTTTGAACATGCCTTTTTATCTTATATATAATTAGTTCGGTACTGTTCGGTAAATACCGGAACCGAACCGAATTTACCGATACCGAACCGAACCAGTACCAAATATTTTTAGGAATCGATCGGTACCAATTTCTCGGTAACCGAATTTACCGAGGTACCGAGGAACCGAACCGATCGGTTCGGTATTTACCGAATGCCCAGGCTGACTCACAACTCACCTACCAACTGAACTACACAACCCACGTGATATAGTTCTGGACGTTTTTCTTTTGAATCCACTCGAGAAGGACCTTTAGCCCCGGTTGGTAAAGACCTTTAGTCCCGGTTGGTATTCCGGGGCTAAAGGGTGATCCTTTAGCCCCGGTTGGTGTTACCAACTGGGACTAAAGGTGCTTTAGCCCCGGACACAATTTTTGGTCAAGTCTATAGCTCAATTGATAGATCGTCCAAAGGCTTGTTTTCCAGTAGTGTATGGACCGAGATGACACAACGGTACAAGTTTAGGGACCAGTGATAGACTTTACTCTTAAATTTAAGCTCATGTGCTTATTATATACTTTATCTATCTCTTATATTTTTTTTAAAAAATAAGGATTTTAGGTTATGGACAATACTCATAGTACCGGGAAACGATGGAAGTATCAGTGTTCATATTGACTATTCTATCAACTAGCAATAATAGGCACATTTAAATATGCAAGCACACATTATCCTACAATAAATATGCTGCTCAAGCAAACAAAATGTCTTATACTCCATTAAGATTATAAAATGCCTAGAAAGATATGGACAACAGCAGACATATTTCGCTTTCAACTTCAAATTATTGGGTCCACAAAAAAGAAAGAAACAATAATAGCATTAATTATAACCACCTATAACAAATTTAGAGCATATAGTTGGACCTTGGCTTACGAAATCATAATCATGCAATTCTGTGACAAAAGTTTCTCAAACAGCTCAAGAATCCGGTATATATTGGAAGAGTAGTATTAGTATTACAAGGTTATCGTTTTCACACACAAACACATCACTACAACATAATTAATTATCATAATCGAACAACTCAAAATATAGCAACCTAAATAAAAATCATTTCAATGCTATACTTTGCTGGAGGACTAAGAACGTGTGCCGCCCACATTGACAGTTGGGCCTCACGATGACCAGCAACTAACGATGTTGAAAAGACCATATCTCTCAAACCTAACACAAAATGGGTCCAAACCAACACTAAAAACTTGGACATGTCCAATCCAATCCATATCATCCTGAAATCAAACACATGCTAAAAGTTTCTTAGTGCCTCTTTAAGGCATGGATTGTACATGCCCTACCTAGTTGCTACAACATGAGAGCATATAGTTCGTCCTTGCTTTACGAAATTATAAGCAAGGCATCCTATGACAACATTTTCTCAAACAACACTAAAAGAATCCAATATATGGATGTGCCACTTCAACATGAGGGACAAGAGTAGTATTACAAGACTGCCATTTTCACCACAAACAATTGCCTCATCTGTACTAAACCAATCACATGGTCGGTGTCTTATAAATTCTTTATATAGTACCAAAAATTGATGGAAATGTGATAGTAATATGGTACCAGTGTTCACATATATTGACCATTCTTCATCTAGCAATAATAGACACATTTAAATATGTAAATATACACAACACACATTAACCTACAATAAATCTGCTATCCAAGCAAACAAAATGTCATATATACTCCATTAAGATTGTAGAATGCCTAGAAAGACAATGACAATAGTAGTTATTTGTTGATTTCAACTTCCAATTATGAACTGAGCTCCCGAGCCGCAAGCCACTTGTCGGGCCCTCATCCTGAGAGTCCAAACATCCCCATATTTGCGCCAGGATCATGCACAAATATGTACGGGATCAACAGAAATGATATACAGATTTAAAGATAAATACCGAACTTTATTAATCTAGCGAATAAAAGGGTTCATACATAAAGGTCTGGGGTTCACACTTAGGTAGGTGATATATTACAACAGGGTCAAGGCTTTTATTTATATCACTTGACCAAAACTCACCCTACGGTGGTGATCATGTAACAGGGTGCCGAAGCTACTAAGGCGGTAGTCGATGCGTAGCGGCGTCTATCCTCACAGGCAAGCTAGAGCGTAGGCGTAGACCCTGTCCTAACGACTCCTCCATGAACACGGTCGTCGTCACTGGTCCTCCTGGAAATCCTCCTCGTTATAGCCGGGTTCTCCTTCGTCTTCATAATCTGTGAGTCAACAATGGGTGAGTACATAGAGTACTCAGCAAGTCCTATAGGAATAGCAAAGTTAAAGAGAGGTTGGGCCCTAGGAGAGTGTCATCCTTCTCGCTAGTTCCCGGTTAGTTCAGAAACATAGGCAAATTATCATCACAGGTTCATGGTTGTGCCATCGCAATAATCATAATCCTAACCATAGGTGACCTCATCTCGGCGATTGCCCATAACCAAGGACGTGGCTATTCGAATAGGATTTGATTAATTCTACTGCAGCAGATGTCCAATTTTCCCCACACGATGGAGTGGACTCGACCATGATCAGTGGCCTTGTCTACTTCAACAAAGCACATACCCGAGAGGACGCATCCATAGGGTCTATGTAACCCTCACCACGGTTCATACAGGGGCCGGAAAACAGACCACGCATGGTCTAACTGGCCAAATCAATATCATAAAAGAGGGGGCTCGCACACGGCCCAACAGGAATTTAACGTGGAGGATCACTTAGCAACCACGCCGACCGGGCCACGAGAGATCACTTAGCAGTCGTGCCTTCTCCTGTCAAACCGTTGTCTCCCGACCTCCAGGTAGGCGTTACACTTATGCCTATCGGGGTGTGAAACTAGGCCTACCCATATAGGCGTGTGGCTGGACGCGTTTCTGACCAAGTTTGGTGGCCTATGAAAACTACTCAATATGGCAAATAAGTGCCTACTAGGTAGAGTCCCTCAACAGGCGAGTCTACCCCAAGATGTTATATCCGCATATAAGCATCCCCCACTTGTTCCCATTAATCAGGTTTGCATTAAGCACATAAACATATCACAGTTGCCTATTATTCAGTAAAATCTTCCATATGATATTCCAATCATATAATCATCAGCGAGTGATTAATTAAAGTAGATAAGAGTGGGATTAGGACTTGCCTTCGTTGCCGCTCACAGTTTCCGACTCCTGGTAATCTGGGTCGTCTTCTTCCTGGTAGTCGTCTCCTTCTGCCGATCGATCCGACGGAGACGATAAGCACAAACGAAGAAACAAACATCACAAGAAAACATATGTTGAGCAAAAGGGTTACTCTCAGGTTGGTTACTTTTAGATTATTTATCTAGAATTTTTAAAAGTGGTTTCATAATTTTTGGAGTTAAAACATGAAAGATATGATTTTTATAAGTTTAAACATATAGGTTGGAAATTAATAACTATTTTCTATAATCATTTTTGGGAAACTAATTATGGGGTAAAGTTACTGAGTGTATGTAGTATTTTTAGGAATTTTTCTCGAATTTTTCTCTAAAGGGAAATAGGTTTTCTAGCCTCTTGTGTACACTAGCCGGGTGCACCTAGCAATTTCCTATGCGTCTGCGAGGAGGGATTCCACCGGTCTACGACACTGTGCCGTGGTCGCATACCCCACGGTCACGGGTTCATGTGGACCAAGCGCACGGAGGAGAGAAGGAAGTGAGGCTTTAACCGGCAGCCACTGACGCGCGGGTCCCGCGTGTCGACCACTCATGGTGACCGACGTGTGGGCTCCCCACGGTTCCCCGTTGTGACGGACAGAAAGGAACGGCGTTGCGTGGGTCCCACCTTCCAGTGACTGGAAGACGACGACGTCAGGGAGTCCGCCGTCCGTCCGTCGGAAAACAGGGGGAGTCCCCCCGTTCTCGCCGGAATCGGCTTCGCCGGTGCCACGGCTCCTCCTTGGCTCTACCCGGTAGCAGAACAAGGCTCTCCTTGCACTAGCGCACTCGCTCGTCCAACAGGGGGAAGAACCGGGGCTCTGGTTAGGGCTCGCTGCCAGCCATGGCGGCTCGGACTGCGGCGCTCATGGTGGCCATCCTCTCTGAGCCGGTAGAGATCGGGATAGAGAGGGGAAATGAAAGGGAATGGGTTGGTGAAGCTTACCCTTGCACCAATTCGGCCGTCAAGCCTCTCCCTGGCCTTCAATTGGGCTCGAACTAGTCGGTGGTGTGGTGGCTCCGATTTGGGGAAGGATGGAAATTGGAGAAGAGGGAGGTGGTAGGGATAGAATTGGAGTGATAGTATGGTAGAGAGGTTCGCTGCGGAGCTCCTGGTAGCGCCAATTCGGAGTGGGGTGCCTTATATAGGCCGGCAATGGCGGTGGCGGCCGGAAAGTCAGTTCGGAGATATTTCTCCGAGCGTTGTCGAGCTCGCGAGGTCCTCTGGTCACCGTACTCCGCTCTCTGCCGTCCTCCACGTCTAGCTAGGTTGGTTCGCCGTTGGTTCGTGTCACCAGTAAGGCGGTTCTTTGCCTCGGCTTGTCATAGCCATTAATGGCGTCGCCGGCAGCACTGCTCTCCTTCTCTGTCTTCCCTGGTCTCGGTAGGTGGCCGTACCTCACAGTAGGGCGGTGGACGGGTGCTCGACAAGACGACTCGCCCGAGGCTTCGCGAGGGTCAGCGGCAACAGCATCGAGCGGGCCATGGTGCCTTGCTTGCTCGGCTTCGTCATGTCGCCCTGAGGGGGATGAAGCTGACATCCGGGCCCCACCTTTAGGCAGTAGAAGGGGAGAGGGAGGTGTGAGGCCAGCCGGGCCGAGCACGCGCGCTTGCGGCGGCCTGGGCACGGCCCACGCGAGAGGGAGGCTGGAGGAGGAGGCGCGGGGTCGACGGGCCCTGGCTCGAGCTTTGGCCCAGTCGGGGAGGAGAGGAGGGAGTTGAGCACCAGCAGGCCGAAAGAGAGGAGCGAGGGAGTTGAGGCCTGCTACCGATTTTCCCTTTTCCCATTTCTATTTCCTTTCCTTTTTCTTTTCCCTTTGATTCAAATTCCCTTTTGGGTTTTGAAAATCAAACTGAGTTTTCCAAAAGTTTCCAACTGAGTGTTATCTCTTGCTCAACACATGCCACACAACCAAACAAGAAAAGATTTTATTGCCCTAATTTATTCTACTATTGTTTCCTAAAAGTTAAACTAAGTCAAGTTTTAATTTGGTTCAAATTTTTAGTGATTTTCAAAACTGGTAAAATTAGGGGTGTCACAGACCTACCCTGTGGCAGAACCTCTTAAATTAAGTGGCCCACATGCACCCATCAATGTCCTAAGAACCTTTGATCAGCGTGCACGAGTTCCAAATGATTCAAGAGGTCTGTCGGGTGTCCTCGGGAAACCCGAATCATCCACGTTACATTCTTTCCAGGATAATCCCTCATCAAGCATCACAGTATTACAACAGTTTTATAGATAAGATAAATCAGAGTAAAAGCGGAAAGATTAATATCCCTAGATTAAAACTTAGGTTTAAAGTTTACATCACCAAAATATTTATTACATAACTTGTTCGGAACTTTATATTACAAAACTCATTCAAAAGAGGTTACTTGCCCAAGGTCACACATCAGAATCGTTATCACTTTCTTCTACTAGAGTGAAGTAGCATTGTCCATCAAACGGTGGATCCATGTACTCACCTGCAACAAGGGTTAACAAACCCTGAGTACAAAAGTACTCAACAAGACTTAACCGACTAGAAAAGAGGAGAAGACTCAGGAATGAGAGGCTTAGGGTAGTCAAGGTAAGGCTTAAGCAAGATCAAGTATTTTGCAGAAAAACATTTTTGTAAACCTTATTTTACTTTGAAAGATTCAGTATTCCTCAATTCTTCATCATTCATGATTCATTTTACATTTCAAAATATTCCTAGTTGAGAACCACTCTCCGTTGACAGTCGAAGACCAAGTCTCCATAACCGAGGAGCAACGTTAATCCGGATAAAGAATACTCAGCTGAGGATCCCTATTCACACGGCATATGTAGCACCCAAGCTTGCATAGGCCAACTCGTCTTCCACGATTCCTCCAAGATTGGACCCCGGTCCTACGCCACCCAGAAGTACAGTACACCACTCTTATCCAGGTACGACGACCACGTGGGTACAAGCTACTTCCGCCATCTCTCCACTCCCAGTGCGCGGTTGTCGGTCCCAATAAAGGATTCCTCGGAGCCAGAGCTTTCCGTAGTATGTGAATAGTTGCAAGTCTTGGCCAGCAGGCTTCCACACGGATGGTCCCTAATTTTTCCGCCAGAACTGTACCTTGGTTATATTTCACCCAAGCGTAACAGTCCTGTCAGTTTTTCAACCCGGTCCCGGTCGGTGTCAACTGTTGAGTCCCGGACTACAACATGACGGCACCGGACGCTAGGACAACCTCTCCTTGCCGTTGACTAGGTACGGATCAGATACTTAGCCAACAGTCGGGAGTAAAGCCAAATTCCCATAAATATTCTTTAAGTGATCACACTTTTGAAATTGGCATTTTTGCAAATCTATTGTATAGCATCACTAAGCATTTTGCAAATAGTTTTTAAACAAGGCAGGTAGATCTTCAGGTGGAGGTAAACAGTGTAAGGAGTAGGTCATCACACAACTCCTATAACCTAATGCAGTAGTTTATCTCAACAACATTTTAATAAAACCTTTATAAAAACAAGTAAATGTTAAAAGCACCGGGGCTTGCCTTGAGGATCGGTGAAGTCCGAGGATTCTGAAAAACAAGAAAGGTCTGCACCCTCAGGAGAAATCCACTGAGAGTTAGGGCCTTCCGAAGCGGGATCTACACGTAAAAGTGCATATGCATGAATAATGAGATGCTTATGATGTGATCATGATAAAGATGGAAATTTTCTTAACTATACCCTTTACAGAGTACAACTTTCCCTCACGGTAAAGTTGCAAACCAACAAACCCACTTTAGTTATTATAAACACTAAACAAGTTTTATTATTTTCTGATAAAGCAACTTACAAGCAACAAAAAGGCATTTGTATAAAGGAAACCCATAACCAGGGAGCAAATCTTGCTAGTGTCCCATTGGTTGTCAAACAATTCCAAAAGTCACACAAATCTACAGGGATCAACTATTTCTATTTATTTTATTAATTATTTTAATTAGCCTTTTATTTATACACCAAGCATACTTTGTTAAGCAGAGATGAAATTAAACCTGAAGGTGTATATCAAAGATATAAACTCCCATGTCAAATTTTATGATTTTTGGAGAAACACAGAAAATTACATAAATCAACAACGTTACATTTATTAATTAAAGCATAGATTTAATTGTCATATCAAAAGTATTCAAAACACAAATTTTATAATTTTTATATTAGCACAGATATGCTATCCTCTGTCATGTCAAATTTCATAATTAACAGAGTTATAGATTAATTATAGCAAAAACAACAAAACTGATTACTGTGCATAAAGCCAGAAAAAGAAAAACTTAAACGAACCCAAACTGGGCTTTCGGCCCAAGCCAACTCAGCCCAGCGTGGCGCGAGCGCACGGCGGTGAGTGCGGGTGCGATCGCTCGAGGCTCGGCGCGAGCGAGACAGCGCCCGAGGGTCCGCTCGAGGCCTGGCTCTAGCGAGACAACGAGACAAACGTCTACCCGAGGCTTGACTCAGGGCTCGGGCGAGGCGGAAAAACGCTCGCCCGTCCGAGGCCTAGCTCGGGCGATACGCTGCGCATGTGTCCGCTCGAGGCTTAGCTCGAGACTTAGCGCGAGGCTCGGGCGAAACGGAAAAACGCTCGTCCGTCCGAGGCCTAGCTCGGGCGGGACGGTGAACGCGTTCGCCCGAGGCTCGGCTCGAGCGAAGCGGTGTGCCTAACAGCTTTGCAGAAAAGCCCTTCGGCTAACACTAAAACAACCCGCAGTCCAAGGCGCTATTCACCTGAGTCTGCGACTTTGCAACCAACACCCTGGAACTTCTCATCTTTACCAACACAAGGTCCCCGACCATGGCCGGTGTGCACGACGGCGAACCGAGCGCCGACGGGCCTTACGCCGGCCGACTCTGGCCAGAAGAGACTCGGCTGACGCGAGCATCCACACCGGCAAGACAGCCGCAGTCGATTGAGCTCTCAACCCTACACTCTACCACTCGGGTTGAGCCTGGCCACGCATGGCGGCGGATCGGATCTCGGCTAGCCCTGTTCCGGCGATTCTAGATCGGTAGCAAGCAAACGGAGAGGCTAGGAAGGTCTAGAAGCTCACCCTGGTGCTGATGGAGAAGCCGGTTTGAGCGGAGGTTGCTTGGAGAGTAGGCGTCCACGGAGCAGTGACCTTCGGTGGTGAACTCCGGCGAAGACGACGCTGTTCCGGTAAAACCTAAGCATCAGACAAGGAACCATCGAGCCTATGAGCTCTTTGGGATCAAGACAAAACACAAACACGAGAAAGAGAGAGTAGAGAAGTGCTCAGTTGAGCTGACCACGGAGAGGTCGAGCTCGGCGGCGCTTTCTGCTCGGCGGGAAGAAAACCGGCGAGTATGAACTCTCTGGTGCAGAAGAGGTGGAAAGGATAGGTCTGAGAGATGCGCAAAGAAGTGAAGTACTTATAGGCGCGGTGAAAAAGGATGGGAGAAGACTGGAGACGGTGAATCTGGAGGTTTGACCGGATTGTTCCCGTCGGAGCCTTGGTGGCAAACACGGCGACGACGAGCTTAGAGGTGACGCCACAACGCGAGGGAGAGTGCCAGCAGCAGCTTACATCGCCACGGACTCAGTCGTGCGTTGATTCGGGAGAGAACTGCGGCCATCGCGCTGGCGTCGCCGACCCTAGCTCGGGCGGTCACCGCCATGAACAGAAGCTCAAACTTATCCCCCCCTCCCTTTTCTCTTTTCTAGCCTTTCTAAAAAACTAAAATTACATTTGATTTTTGAATATAAGCTGAAAATATGCCAAAATATCAAATGCTCAGAATTCAATACTGAACATCTTTCATTTTTGCAAGATACCCAAAATATGCTCAGATTTTGAATTAGGATTTGAAATACAAAAGAGGACAAAAAGGACAAAAGAGGACTTTTACAATTACTTTTGATTTCACAAGAACACTTGAAAAACTTTAAACACCAAAGTTGTTTCTAATCAGAAATAGAGCAACTTTGCTTTTTAAAGCATACCCAAATTCTTTCAAAATTTTGATTTATAGAAAAAGGGATAAAATAGGGTTTTTGAATTATTTAACTATTCCTATGAATTTCATTCCAATCTGGAATTACATCTCAAAGGTAGCTTGAAACATGTTCTCACTACACTTTTGAGACATAAAACCAGGGTTGGGTATAAAATTCAACTACTATACATAAGATTACCATAATACCCATATAAAGCATAAAAACATTATTCTTAACAAGAAAGCATAAACTAAGATTGCAAACTGAAACACTCCTTATCACTAAGCACAAGCATGAAAATTAAACTTGTTTTAAGTGAATGCATAATCAGGTTATTTACTCAGACAAAATGCCAGTGCATATGATGACATGTCAAGTTTTAGTCTTGCTTAACACCAGAGTGTTACATACCCCCTAAAAAAGAATCTCGTCCTCGAGATTCGGGCTGTTCCTCAAATAGGTATGGAAATTCTCTTTTCAGATCTTCTTCTCTTTCCCATGTTGCTTCTGCCTCGGTGTGGTTGCTCCATTGAACTCGACAAAATCTTACGGTCGTTCCTCTTGTTTGTCGGACGGCTATATCCAAAATCTTTACTGGCCTTTCTTGATACTGTAAGTCAGGCTGTAGGTCCACTACTTCCATAGGTACTTGTTCTTTCGGTACTCGAAGGCATCTTTTCAGTTGGGACACGTGAAACACATCGTGCACATCTGCCATTTCTGGGAGTAATTCCAAACGGTAAGCGACGGCTCCAATCTTCTTAAGAATTTTGTATGGTCCAATGTACCTTGGTGCTAGCTTTCCTCTGACCTGGAACCTTCGGGTTCCTCTGATTGGTGACACCTTTAGGTATACAAAATCTCCTGGTTGAAATTCTAACGGTCTCCTGTGTGTATCAGCATAACTCTTCTATCGGCTTTGTGCTGCTTTTAAATTCTCCCGAATCTTGGCTACTTGTTCCTCAGCATCATTTATTAGATCGGGTCCGAAGAGGGTACGTTCTCCTACCTCGGACCACATTAAGGGGGTTTGACATTTCCTTCCGTACAGTGCTTCAAATGGGGACATTTTTAGGCTTGCCTGATAGCTGTTATTGTAGGAGAATTCGGCAAATGCTAAGCTTTGCTCCCAATCTTGTCCATAGGTGAGCACACAGGCTCTCAACATGTCCTCCAATATTTGATTTACTCTTTCTGTTTGCCCATCAGTCTGGGGGTGGTATGCCGAACTGTAGTCCAGGCGAGTTCCGAGTGCTTTATGTAAGCTCTTCCAAAATCTTGATGTAAACTGTGCTCCTCGATCAGACACAATTCAACTCGGTATTCCGTGTAGCCGGAGGATGTTGTCGATGTATAGCCTTGCTAGCTGATCTCCTCTGTAGGTGGTTCTGACGGGGATGAAGTGTGCTACTTTTGTTAGTCTATCTACTATTACCCATATGGAGTCATGTCCTTTCTGCGTCTTGGGTAGTCCCACAATAAAATCCATACTAATTTCGTCTCATTTCCATTGAGGAGTATGTAGTGGTTGAAGTAGTCCTGCGGGTCTTTCGTTTTCTGCCTTTACTCGTCGACACGTATCGCATCTGGCTACATAGTCCGCAATATCTGTTTTCAGCTTGTTCCACCAATATTTTTGTTTTAAATCCATGTACATTTTGGTGGCTCCAGGGTGAATAGAGTATGTGGTATTGTGTGCCTCATCCAAAATCAGCTTTCTTAACTCCCTATTATTGGGCACACATATCCTTTCACCGAACCATAAGGTTCCTTCTTCGTCGACTCTGAATCCGATAATCTCTTTTTCGGCACTTCTTTCCTTAAGCTCCTGTATTTCTTCATCGTTTATTTGTGCAGCACGTATTTGATCCTTCAAATTTGGCTGGAGGTGTAGCATATTTAGGGTCCCTTGTGGTACGATTTGTAATCCAAGCTTTCAGGCTTCTTGTGCTAGCTCTGATACCACTCTGTCGGGCCCTCATCCTGAGTCCAAACATCCCCATATTTGCGCCAGGATCATGCACAAATATGTACGGGATCAACAGAAATGATATATAGATTTAAAGATAAATACCGAACTTTATTAATCTAGCAAATAAAAGGGTTCATACATAAAGGTCTGGGGTTCACACTTAGGTAGGTGATATATTACAACAGGGTCAAGGCTTTTATTTATATCACTTGACCAAAACTCACCCTACGGTGGTGATCATGTAACAGGGTGCGGAAGCTACTAAGGCGGTAGTCGATGCGTAGCGGCGTCTATCCTCACAGGCAAGCTAGAGCGTAGGCGTAGACCCTATCCTAACGACTCCTCCATGAACGCGGTCGTCGTCACTGGTCCTCCTGAAAATCCTCCTCGTTATAGCCGGGTTCTCCTTCGTCTTCATAATCTGTGAGTCAACAACGGGTGAGTACATAGAGTACTCAGCAAGTCCTATAGGAATAGCAAAGTTAAAGAGAGGTTGGCCCCTAGGAGAGTGTCATCCTTCTCGCTAGTTCCCGGTTAGTTCAGAAACATAGGCAAATTATCATCACAGGTTCATGGTTGTGCCATCGCAATAATCATAATCCTAACCATAGGTGACCTCATCTCGGCGATTGCCCATAACCAAGGACGTGGCTATTCGAATAGGATTTGATTAATTCTACTGCAGCAGATGTCCAATTTTCCCCACACGATGGAGTGGACTCGACCATGATCAGTGGCCTTGTTTACTTCAACAAAGCACATACCCGAGAGGACGCATCCATAGGGTCCATGTAACCCTCACCATGGTTCATACAGGGGCCGGAAAACAGACCACGCATGGTGTAACACCTCGGGTGTTTAAAAATGTAATTAACCTGACATGTCATCATCATTAGTCATTAATCATTCTTGCCTTGCATTTATGTTTGCTTAGTACTTGTGTAGCAATCTCTTTTCAAAAACCCTAAAGCCCAAATCTTCCTTTAAGGGCAAAAATGGTAATTTCACCTCTGTGTCTAGCCTTGTTTAATTCTTGTTCAGTTTTGTGTCTTGAAGCTTTGTTGTGTTGTTCAAAAACCCAAAATCAAAAACAGATTTCAAATCCCTTTTGAAAAGCCCTAATTTCCAAACCCTAGTTTTTTACCCCTCTTTTAATACTTTAAAAACTATTCAAAATTTGGACTTGGTCCAAAAAGCAAGGTTGTAGATCTTGTCAAGAGGAACAACTTTGGTTTTTACAGATTTTCAAGTTTCAATATAAAATTAAAAGTAATTTTGAATTTATTAAAATCCCCGGTCAAGAGGAACAACTCTGATTTCAAATGTGATTCAAAAACTGTTTGGATTTTGAAAATGTTCATATTGACAAAAATGTAGATCTTCTTTTTCTACACAACTTTGGTATTTTGAGTTTTTGCTGCTCAGTTCAAATTTTTAGAGTAATTTGCAAAATTCAGAAAGTCAACACCTAGACCTAGCCCTGTTCATCTCCTACCTAGGGTCAGAGCAGAGCAGGGAGGGGGCCCGGCCATGGCCGCTCGCCGGAGCTGCGTGCGCCACGCGCCTGGCAGCCGCACGCCCGCCCCCGACTTGTCTCCCGTGACCGCGCCATCATTCTGCCCCCGCACGCGCAAGCGCTGACCGTGTCCCGTCCCCCTGCTCCCAGCACGTCGCCGCCGCGTGGCCGTCGCCGGCGAACGCACACCCGGTCCCTGCGCGCACGCCCGTCCTTCCGCCAGCGTGCAATCGATTGCGCACGCTTCGGTCAAGCTTATCCGCCTGCACGCGACGCTCATCCGTCCCCGAGCGCGGCTATAAAAGCCACCCGCCGGCCGTCGTTCCTCCGCCACCGTCGCCAGCTCACTCCAGGGTCTCCGCCCCTCAACCACCTAGCCCAGAAGCTCCGCCTTGAGCTCGCGAAGCTTCCCAGCCCCTCAATTTTACCTCCGCCGCCTCCAATCGCCCGACGTAACCCCATCTTCCCAAACTCCGGCGAAACACCGGTGAGCTCGGGTTCGGGAAATCCCCACGCTCCGGCCATGATCATCTTTCTTCGACCCCTGTGTCAGTTTCCCTGTCTTCTTGCGGCTCTGACCGTGCCATTGTGACCTCGTGCGGTGCACAGGATCGCCGGAGCGCGGAGCGCCGCCGTGAACGCCCGTCGAGCTCCCTCCGTCGACCACCTTGTTCCGTCCCGCCGAGCCTGCCTCCGACCCGTGGTAAGCACTCGAAGCCCCCGGTCTCTGCTTCCACTCCGCTTCGCCCGAGCCAGGCCTCGAGCAAGCACTCGCTCGAGCCAGGCCTCGAGCAGACACGTACCCTCGCCACTTCACCGAGCCCAGCCTCGGAGCGGACTCACACACCGCTTCGCCCGAGCCTAGCCTCGAGCGGACTCACGCACCCTCAGCTTCGCCGAGCCTAGTCTCGAGCAAGCATGCACCCTCCGCTTCGCCCGAGCCTCCCGGCCAGGCCTCGGACGAAACGATCGTTGCCCGTCGTCTCCCGAGCCTTCCCCCGGCCAGGCCTCGGACGAAACGACGGGTTTCCGTCTCGCCCAGCCTTCCCGGCCAGGCCTCGACGGGCCGTTTGTTTCCCTTCCTCGACCTAGCCCTGCGAGGAGGAGCAAGCACGCTCTTTTTTTTCTTTTTTGGAAGGTGGAAAGTGTTTCCTTTTTCAATCTTTTTGTGTATGATTTTCTGTGTTGCTCTTTTCCTGCTCCAAAAATTCTGAAAATTTTACAGTTAACTCTTTATACCATGTAGTATTTTATAAAAATATGAAACTGGACTTTGTGCAAAGATTTGAAAATGAAAAATCTCTCTTTTAATTAATAAATGGATGGTTTTTGATTTTTAGAAAATCTTTTATAACTCCAAAATCATGAGATAAATTTTTGTGAGCTTCCTATGCCATGTTTAGTCTCTGGTGAAATTTTGAAGTCTTTTGGAACAAGTTGATTTTTGAGCATTTATCTTTAATTGTTAAATAGTGCCTTTTGTTAATTAATGTCTGATTTTATTTGAGCACCTTAATGACCTCCAAAAATTATGAAATTTGTTTTGCCATCTATATCACGATAATGAACTTATGTGATTAATTTGGTATTTTTTGGAGCCTGCATAAAATGACCTTTTAAATAATTAAGAAAAACAGAAAAGGTGATTAAGGTTCATGTTGTATGCCCTGTGTGTGCATTGTTCATGCTAGCATACTCATGAGCATGCATCATTGCATTCGTATAGTCACCGAAGAAGGCGTCAAGATTGAGGCAGCCGCTGACGAACCTGTCCCTGAGGCTACCCCGAGCTCCGACAACTGCCCCTGCCGCCCTCGAGCCTGCCCTCTTTGCTCTTCAAGGCAAGCCCCGGTGCATTTAACCCTTCCTTGGATTTATAAAATGTTTTCCTTAAATGCTTTTGAGTTAAACTACTGCATTAGGTTATAGGAGTTGTGTGATCCCTATTACCTGCACTATTTACCTCCACCAGAAGATCCACCAGCCCTGCTTTAAAACTTTTTGCAAATGCTTAGTGATGCTATACTATAGATTTGCAATAAATGCCATTTTCAAAAGTGTGATCACTGAAAGAATCTTTATGGAATTTGCTTTACTTCCCGTTCGATGACTGCTTGCCTAGCTAGCATGTGGTCATTGTCGAGAAGAGGTTGTCCGCGCGTACGGTGCCGTCATGTTGTAGTCCGGGACTCAACAGTTGACACCGACCGGGACAGGGTTGAAAAACCGACAGGACCTGTACTCTTGGGTTAGAGTCCCGAGGTGCTTGTCGCTGGCGGAAAAATGTAGGGACCATCCGTATGGGGGCCTGCTGGTCAAGACTTGTAACTATTCACATACTACGGAAAGCTCTGGCTCCGAGAAATCCATTAGGGACCGACAACCGCGCACTGGGAGTGGAGAGATGGCGGAAGTAGCATGTACCCCACGTGGTCGTCGTACCTGGATAGGAGTGGTGTACTGTACTTCCGGGTGGCGTAGGACCGGGTCCAATCTTGGAGGAATCGTGGAAGACGAGTTGGCATATGCAAGTTTGGGTGCTACATATGCAGTGTGGATAGGGATCCTCAGCTGAGTATTATTTATCCGGATTAACGTTGCTCCTCGGTTATGGAGACTTGGTCCACTGACTGTCAATGGAGAGTGGTTCTCAACTAGGAATGTTTTGAAATGTAAAATGAATCATGAACGATGAAGAATTGAGGAATACTGAATTTTCCAAAATAAAATAAGGTTTACAAAAATGCTTTTCTGCAAAATACTTGATCTTGCTTAAACCTTACCTTGACTACCCTAAGCCTCTCATCTCCCTGAGTCTTCTCCCTTTTTCTTAGTCGGGTAAGTCTTGTTGAGTACCCCAGTACTCAGGGTTTGTTACCCATGCTGCAGGTATGACAGAGTCCCCGATGTGTCTTGCACCCTGCTGCGTGACCATCGTCCAGGAAGAGGCCGATGAGGCCGAAGAATAGTTGTACACCCTCGGGCTGGGTGATTATAAGTATCTTTGCTGTTCTCCACTATGTTGCCTATGTCTATTTCTATTATCAGAACTTGGTTTGTAATAACTGCACCTTAATTTCTATTTGGAACCCTGCTTTGTAAAACTAATGTTATTTAAGTCTTCCGCTCTTTATTCCGATGTTATTTGTAAAAGTATGCAATGCTGTAACCGAATTGTGAGATGATCCTGCGGACATTGGGCACTGATGTAGCCCGGTGGCGAACAGATCTTAATCACATGGAACACGGGTTCGGCTGTCAGAGGTTGACAGGGACACGTGGGCCATGAGATTAGGGCCGTTCCGTCACAGAGTGGTATCGGAGCATCTCACTTTAACGTTGCAGTGTTCGTTTTTGCGAAAACTCAAAAGACCTTTTGAGTCCAAACAAACTAAACTTGACTATTTTGAGTCCAAATTGCTTCTCTCATCTTGTCTCTCATATGGCAACACTAGTAGTGGAACAACATGATTCTAAGCCCTATGTACCTTATTTATTTATTGCATTGCTTTGTTCCGTAGGAACGATTCATGCATCATGTCATACTCACTTAAGTTAACTTCATCTCTAAGTTCGTTGGGTAGAATGCCTTTACCTTGTCTTGCTAGCTTCTGCTCCTCATCCATCTAATCTTGTCGAGATATGGCCCGTATCAAGCTGACTGCTCGCAAGTCGACTGGACCCATGGCGTGCCGCGCCATCAGCTGGCACCACGCGTTGGAGAAGAGTCTGTCGAATCTTCCAATGGTCGTCGCTTTCCCCCGTCGCACCCGTAAGAACCTGAAGGAGGAATCAAGAATCTGAAGGCTGAGCTGAAGAACTTGGAGCATGACTTCTACCACTCACGCCTGGAGTTTTATGAGGCACGAGCTTCCCTGGAGCAGGCCAACCAGAACACGGTTCGCGCTATCGAGCAGCGCAATGATGCTTAGATCCGCGAGGACGTCACCAGAGCCAAGCTCCATGGACTGCAGCAGTACACAACTCAGATTGAACAGTTCAATGATATGCTTCATGAGGAAGTGCATCAGCTGTATGATCAACTCCACCCCTTGGTACCCCCGGTTATGGAAGACCCTGAGGACGGAGTAGTGGAAGAACCCGATGTGGATCAAGAGCCAGACGTGGACGAGGAAATTGAACCTACCGAGGACGTCCACGCTGAAGACGAGGACGAGGAGGAAGAGCCTGAGCTCATCCTCGAAGAAGAAGACGACGACGAAGAAATGATCATCATCGATGAGGACTAGACCCGTCTTTAGGAGATGGAGATCCCGTGTGTCTGTACCACCTGCTTACCTAAAACCTTAGTCTAGGTTTGGGAGCGTTAGTCTGTCTTTTGTTAAGTCAGTCTGTATCTTTCTTTTCGTACCTTTTCCCCTTATCGGTCAGTTGTGTCTGTCAGAAATCTTTATCAATCTATCAACCTTTGTATCAGAAGGAGCTATCAGTCTGTTGTTTTCAGAACTCTATCTATGAATGCTAAGTTCCAAGTTGCTTAACAGATGCCTGTGAACACTCGCACTGGAGCTGGAGGTTCTGATGACGCCAACCTTCCAAACCCTCCACCTGTTCCTGCTACGCTAGTAGATGCCATTGCAGCCTTGGCAGCCGCTGCTAACCTGATGGCTCAAAACCAAGGACAGCAGAACAATGGTCACCGTGGTCGCCATAACATCAACAACGAGACCACATATGTGGATTTCACCGAGACCCGTCCACCAGTTTTCACCAAAGCAGATGAACCCCTGGAAGCTGATGATTGGCTCCGCACTATGGAGCAAAAGTTCAGTCTTCTCCGCTGTACCGACATCCAGAAACCCCGGTTCGCTTCCCAGCAGCTTCGTGGTCCAGCAAGCGCTTGGTATGCCAACCTGTTGGCTGCCCAGCCAGAAGGTCATCAGTTGACCTGGGAAGAGTTCCGCACCGCTTTCCGTGCCCATCACATCCCTTCGGGATTAATGAAGATGAAGCTTGATCAGTTTCTGGCACTGCAGCAGAAGGACTCCATAGTGATGCAGTATGTGGGTCAGTTCAACCATCTTAGCCAGTATGCCTCAGAGTATGTCAACACAGATGAAAAGAAGAGGGATTGTTTCCTTAGAGGTCTGCATCCTAAGATCCGCAGAAGTCTGTCCAATAACCTGACCGTTCGTATCATGATGCCGTTGATCGTGCTGTTGCATATGAAGAAAGCAACCGTCAGTATCAAGAGGAAAAGAAGAAGAAGAAAGCAGGATCCAGCAGTTTCTCTGGCGGTCACAAGCGCCAGAGGATCATATACCACCCCAGTCACCACCAAAATCGCCTACCTTACCCCAACCAGCAAGTGGTCGTCCGTACCGCGGCCACCACCCATAATGCCAACCAGCAGAGTGCCACACAGCCGAACGCCCCAGGTGTTCGTATCACCACTCCACAAACAGCCTACAACCATCCCTGCTACAACTGCGGCCAGCTTGGTCACTGGTCTCGTGAGTGCCCAAAGCCCAAGAGGTATGCCTAGAATACTCAGAAGAATCCTGGAGGATCTCAGCAGCAGCAGCAGCAGCACCGTGCCCAGCAGCAGCATGGTCAGAAAGGCAAAGTTGTCAAGAAGCACGGGCAAGTTTACTACACCACTGTCGGCGACATCCCAGAAGGAGAGCCCGTCATGATCGGTAGGTTTCCCGTTGCCAATCATCCTGCAGTCGTGTTGTTTGATTCTGGTGCATCGCATTCCTTCATCAGTCGTACATTTGTCGTTAAGCATGAGATATCAATTGGGAGTTGAAAGAAAGTTTCTGCATATTTTCGCCTGGAGGGCGTATAAGTACTAAGGAAGTGGTTCGCAGTATACCAGTAATGTTGGGGGAACATATTTTCCTACCACCATGATAGTGCTACGTGATCAGGAGATAGATGTCATTTTAGGCATGAATTGGATGTGCCAGTATAAAGCCATGATCGACATCCTGAATAGAGTTGTGAGAGTGGACATTCCTAACAGCACCTCCAAACTCCTTCTCCAACTTCCAATGCCTCGAAAACCAGCAGCCACTCAAATAAATACCGCCTATGTCCTGGAAACCAGAGACATCCCCGTGGTCTGTGAATTCCCTGATGTTTTTCCTGAGGATTTGCCTGGTCTGCCTCCTGACCGTGATGTCGAGTTTGCCATAGAGCTAAAGCCCGGGACTGCTCCCATATCCCGCAGGGTTTATCGAATGCCTCCCAGAGAGTTGGCAGAGCTAAAATCCAATTACAAGATTTGTTGGACAAGGGTTTCATTCGCCCAAGCTCGTCTCCTTGGGGCTGTCCTGCAATCTTTGTAAAGAAGAAAGACAAGACTCTCAGAATGTGCATTGATTATCGCCCACTCAATGAGGTCACCATCAAAAATAAATATCCCTTGCCTCGTATTGATCTTCTCTTGACCAGGTTGCTGGAGCCAAGTATTCTCCCAAGATCGAATCAGATCTCGGCCTACCACCAAATAAGATTTCGTCCTGAAGCTATTCCTAAAACAGCTTCACCACTAGAGACGGCATATATGAGTACTTGGTCATTTCCTTCGGTTTGACAATGCCCCTGCCTCCATTATGTTACCTCATGAACTTGTGTTCATTGCAAGTTGATTAAATCATGGTCGTGTTCCTTGACGACATCCTTGGTATACTCAAAATAACCCCTGAAGATCATTGCCGAACATCTTCGTATGTTCTTTATCCCGTCTCAAGAACATCAGCGTAGGCCAAGGTCGTAAATGTGAGTTCTGGTTTTTGATCAATTACAGTTTATTGGTCATTTCCTATCGCCTGAAGTGTTCGTGTCGTTGACCCTGAGAAAGTGCCAGGGACATTACTGGATGGGAAGCCACCTACACTGTTCATCAGTCCGCAGCGTTATGGAATGGCCGGATATATAGCGATTCATCCAGATTCTCAAGAATGCCGGCCTATCACGAGTTAGTTAAAGAATTCTGTTGGAGTTTGTCTGAGTCACAGCCTGTGAGCAGCCCTTTCAACTCTGAAGCAACTGTTAACTACTCCACCAGTATGTTAGCCGTCCGAACATTGAAAAGCCTTTGATGTCTTCTGATAGGCCTTGGTACTGGTTGGGCTGTTTTGATGCCAAAAGAAGGAGTCGAGTGGATGCATATGAGCTCCCGACAGCTTAAGCACATGAGAGCATTTTCAAACTCATGATCTCCGATTAGAAGCCCAATAGTACAGCTAGGCATGACTTGAAGATTATGGCAACGTCGTATCTGTTGGGAGTACCTGATGTGTACACTGATCAAAAACCTGAAGATATCTTCACTCAAGAAGAGATAAATATGGACAGAGAAATGGCTTGAGTTAATAAGCGACTATGATCTGAAGTGCATTGCCATACGGGTAGGCGAATTGGTGCCGATGCGGCTCGTCGCAAGTCATATTGCAACTGTCTGATGATGTGAAACCCTATGATTTTCTTGGGGGTTATGAGCGAAAAGTGAAATATTAATGATTCCAACAGGGGAAACTCTTGAATAATATCAGATGACACCCCTATCAAAGAGCAGATCATCGCCTTGCCACAGAAAGATACCTGCGAATCAATGCACCTCATCGAAAATGTCCAATCCGGAAAGGCTGATGTTTCCGGGATGATGATACAGAGTAGTTATGTTTAAGAATCGCCGTTGTAAGTGAGTTCAAAGTGCTGAGTTAAGAAAGTAATCCTGATGAAGCACACTTGACTAGATCTCCATCAACCCGGCCTAGCAAACAGATAGAGCAACAAAGATGTACCAGGACTTGAAGCCAGAAATTCTGAGTGCGGACAAAGATGAAGATTTGGATCGCCCCTTGTATGTCGCTCAGTCATTTGATACCGCCAAAAGTCAAAGCCATGCTGAAGGTCCTGTTTGGTTGGTAATGATGTCACACTAGCTACGAACCTTGTCATGAAGTGTATGAGCTGGTTGTACATTCAAGTACGGGAGCCAAATGATGATATGGTATTGGTGGTGATTTGACCAAAGATAGTTCACGTGCTCCACATGGGAAAGAAGAAGAAGAGAAAAACAAAATCCTATGGAGTTCAAGCAAAGCGTATAAATAGCGATTTTGTTTTTGCCACTAAGACACCATAGAGGGTGTGATGCATTAGGATGATAGCGTACTATAAGAGGGGAATCTCTCAGTGATCACGGTTATCAAGTGCACAGTGAATTCATACATGCATATGGCATTAGGAACCTCGTTGCTAACTCGAAGCCTTGAATATGTTTGTGCAATGCTAACACACATGCCACATGAGGTTGTACACTTTGGTGTTGCTGTAGCGCTTTTGCAAGGAGAAGTTGTTGGAGTTGGTTTGGATCAACACAGAGAAGAAAATGGGAGTTTTCTGTGTATAGTCGTGGTACCGACCAGGGTGGTCGGTGGTACCGCCCATAGGTGCTGCGTGCAGCCCTCTCTGTGTGTGGGGCGTGTTTTGGCCTGGCGGTGGTACCGCTATTACCTCGGTACTACCGCCGGCGTGGTACGACCGGATGGTCGGTGGTACCGTGGCCCTGAGGTTTTTCGCGAGGCTCTCTGTAGTTTTTGAAATTGGCTTGCCGGTAGTACCGCCATTACCTCGTACTACCGCCCACGGTAGGTTACCGACGCAAGGTCGGTAGTGGCTGGTTTTCGCGAGGCTCTCTGGAGTTTTGAAAATGGCTTGCCGGTAGTACCGCCATTACCTCGGTACTACGCCCACGGTAGGTACCGACGCAACGGTCGGTAGTGGCTGGTTTTTCGCAGAGCTCTCTTGTTCGCGGCGATTTTGGCCTGGCGGTAGGACCGCCATTAACCTCGTACTACCGACCTCGGAGGTACCGACCAGAGTCGGTTGCCTCGCCTAAATCAGCGGGACGTGTGTTAAACGGCTAGTTTGACTCTGTCGGTACTACCGCCCAGGAGGGGTCGGTACTACCGACCAAGCGCAGAAAGGTAGGGTTCGGGCCGTCGCCCTCCCTTCCCTATATATTGACCGTGGCCGCCTTTGGGGAGTTCTTCTTGACTCTTTGACTTCTTGAACATCCTCTTGAGCGAGATCTAATCCCTCCCTCCGATCTCTCTGCTTGTTAGTGCGAATCCAAGTGAGATCGAGAGATCCAAGTGCATTTGCTTGTGAGTTTGCATCTAGTGGCACTTGGCGATTGTGGTTGCTGTGGATATTCTTATTACTCTTGGTGGTTGCCGCCACCTAGACGGTTTGGAGCAGCGGAGGAGATAAGGCACGAGTGGTGTTTGTTCGTGGCCATCTCCCGGTGATTTGTAAGGGGTTTCTTGTACCTTCCCCGGCGGAGCGCCAAAGGTAACTCTAGTGGATTGCTCGTAGCTTGTGGATCCCCATCTTGTGTTGGTTGTGCGGCACCCTATTGAGGGTTAGGCGTGTGATGCCTATTAGCTCGTGAACCTCCAAGTGGGTGTATCGCTACAACGGGGACGTAGCTTGCCGGCAAGCAAGTGAACCTCGGAGGAAAAATTATTGTGTCAACTTGTCTCTGTGGTATTCTTTGATATTCATTTATTAATCTCTTGCCGGCTCGGTATACACACTTCTATCTCTCGTACTTACATTTGTTACTTTCTTGCAAGTTGATATTATACCTTGTTGTTAGTTACATTCTCTTATCTTGTGTAGTGATATACATTATTGTTCATTTAGTTGTCTAACTAGTTTGTTTAAGTGTTGTCGTAGAAATTTTTATAGGCTATTCACCCCCCCTCTAGCCATTTAGGACCTTTCAATTGGTATCGGAGCTAGGTCACCGTTTATTTGAGGCTTAACAACCTTCGGTGTCAAAATGGCTCATATCAACAACACCAAAAGGCCACCCCAATTTGATGGCACAAACTATGGCTATTGGAAGGCAAAAATGACCACTCATTTAAAGTCAATCAATAGAAAGATATGGCAAGTTGTGGATGCCAAGATTGAGATAGTTGATCCGGAAAATCTCACCAATGCCGAAGAAGAGAAGATGCAGAACAATGACATTGCTCTCAGTGCTATTCATGATGCTGTTCGATGAGAGGGTGTTTGAGCAAATAAAAAATTTGGATATGGCATATGATGCTTGGAAGAAATTGGAAGAATCATTTGAGGGCACTCAAGCAGTGAAAGGAGCAAAAGCATACATTCTCAAAGAAAAGTTTGCTAGCTTCAAGATGAATGAAAATGAAAGTGTTCCAGAGATGTTCCATAGGCTTCAAGTGCTTGTCAATGATCTCAAAGCACTCGGAGAAGAGGTGAAGGACAAAGACTTCTCTCATAAATTCTTGAGATGTCTTCCAAACAGATTTGGCATGTTAGTCACGTTGCTTGTAAGAAGCGGTTTGGACACTATGACACCAAACCAAGTTCTTGGAGATGTAATGACCGATGACACCTATAGAGATGAGAATGATCAAGAAGTGAAGAAGGATGAGAAGAAGAAGAGTGTGGCATTCAAAGCCACAACATCATCATCAAAGAACAAGGGCAAAGCAAAGAAAGAAGATTCTAGCGAAGATAACTGCTCAAATGACAGTGATGACGATGATGAAGAGATGGCTCTATTTGTCAAAAGGTTTGGCAAATTCATGAAGAAGAAGGGCTACCGGGCAAGGAGGAAGAAGACTTCATACAAGAACAAGGATGAACCAAGAAGGTGCTTCAAGTGCGGTAGCAAGGACCATCTTGTTGCTCAATGTCCGTACAACAGTGAGAATGATGATAATGACAACAAGAAGGACAAGAAGAAGGAGAAGAAAGAAAAGAAGAATTACACAAAGAAGAAGAAGGGGCAATCATATATGGTCACTTGGGATAGTGATGCATCCACAAGTGATAGTGATGAAGATAGTGATAATGAAGATCGCAAGACAAGCAAGAAGAAGGCACTTGCAAGTATTGCTATCAACAACAAGCCTTCAATCTTCGACACTCCATCATGCTTCATGGCTAAGGCCACAAAGGTACTATCTGATGATGATGAGAGTGATAGTGATGATAGTGATGATGATGAACCCACTAAAGATGAATTAATTGAAATGCTTGATGATGCTAGAGAACATTTTGATAAAAAGAGAAAGGAGTGCAAAGAATTGCAAAAGAGACTAAAAGCTCTTGAGCAATCCTTTGAGGAGCTCAATGCTACTCATGAGAGGCTAGTGGAAGCCCATGAGGAGCTTGGCAATGCTCACACTAAGCTTAAGGAAGCTCACTCCTCACTTGTTGATCAAGCTAAAACTGAAAAAGTGGTTAAAACATGTGACATAGGCATAGCTTGTGATATAATCGATGAATCTTTCTATAAGCCTATTATTATTGCTGCTACTAACCCTTCATGTAGCTCATCATCTACCACTACTACTTCATCTATGGATGATGGCTTCACTTGTGATGCCTCACTCATGGTTGAAAATGAGACATTGAAGAAGGAGGTAAATGAGCTCACTCACGCCTTAGGTAAAGCCTATGGTGGTGAGGCCCGCTTGCTTAAGTGCTTGGGTAGCCAACGTTTTTCTCTCAACAAAGAGGGATTGGGCTATACCCCCAAGAATGGCAAGGCGGCTTTTGCTACTCACAAGACTAGTTTTGTGAAGAGCAATGGTCGGTTTTGCGCTAGATGCAAGCAAAGTGGGCATGTAGAGCAATATTGCAAGAACAAGAACAAAAACGCTAATGTATCCTCTATTAAATTTGATTCTTGTTATTTGCTTACCAAGGGTGTTAATGGCATAAAAGCTAAATTCATTGGTACACCAATTGTGGGCTCAAAGAAGAAAGCTATTTGGGTACCAAAGAGTTTGGTCACTAATCTTGGAGGACCCAAAAAGGTTTGGGTACCTAAAAAGGATTGATTTGTTCTTGTAGGTCAACTATAAAGCCGGAGGGAGGCATTGGGTGCTTGATAGTGGGTGCACTCAACATATGACCGGGGATTCAAGAATGTTCAATTCAATCAATTCAAGTGGCAATCATGGTTTTGATTCTATCACTTTTGGTGACAATGGCAAAGGCAAGGTTAAAGGGCTTGGTAAGATTGCAATATCTAATGACATGAGCATTTCCAATGTGTTGCTAGTTGAGAGCTTGAACTTCAATTTACTGTCAGTCGCTCAGTTGTGTGATCTTGGTTTCAAATGCATGTTTGGAGTTGATGATGTAGAAATCATAAGTGTAGATGGTTCTAATTTGATATTCAAAGGATTTAGATATGAGAACCTATACTTGGTTGATTTCAATGCTAGTGAAACCCAGCTGTCAACATGCTTGTTCACTAAATCTGGTTTGGGATTGGTTATGGCATAGAAGGCTTGGTCATGTTGGAATGAAACAGTTAAACAAAATAGTGAAGCATGATTTAGTTAGAGGCTTGAAAGATGTCACTTTTGAGAAGGATAAACTTTGTAGCTCTTGTCAAGCTGGCAAACAAGTTGGTAACTCCCATCCTAAGAAAAGCATAATGAGTACTAGCAAAGCATTTGAGTTATTGCACATGGATTTATTTGGACCAACAACATACACTAGCATCGGTGGAAGTAAATATGGCTTTTGTGATAGTGGATGATTGACACTAGATACACATGGGTCTTCTTTCTTAGTGATAAAAGTGAAACTTTTGATATCTTCAAAACTTTTGTCAAGAAATGTCAGAATGAGTTTGAAACAACAATCAAGAAAGTTAGAAGTGACAATGGGAGTGAATTTAAGAATACAAGAATTGATGAGTTGTGTGACGACTTTGGCATTAGACATCAATTCTCACCCAAGTATACTCCTCAATCAAATGGGATTGTTGAAAGGAAGAACAGAACTTTGATTGATATGGCAAGGTCTATGCTCAGTGAATACAATGTCAGTCATTCTTTTTGGGCCGAAGCTATCAATACGGCTTGCTATTGTAGCAACCGTCTCTATTGCCATGGCATGCTAGAGAAGACACCATATGAGCTATTAAATGGAAGAAAGCCAAATATCGCATACTTTAGAGTTTTTGGTTGCAAATGTTATATATTGAAGAAAGGTGCAAGATTGAGCAAATTTGAGAAGAAATGTGATGAAGGATTCTTACTTGGATATTCAACAACAAGCAAAGCATATAGAGTTTGGAACTTGGCTAGTGGTATTATGGAAGAAGTGCATGATGTTGAATTTGATGAAACTAAGGGCTCTCAAGAAGGAAATGAAAATCTTAATGATGTGAGAGGCACTCAATTGTCAAATGCAATGAAGAATATGGATATTGGTGATATTAGGCCAAGACAAGTGGATGATAATGAAGATGACCAAATGTTCTCCTCAAATGTGCAAGTTGATGCAAATCAAGCTAGTGGTTCTCATGATCAATCAAGTGCTAGTGAAGATCAACAAGCTAGTTCATCTCAACCAAGCAATCAAGTGCAAATCCTCCAACCAACCAATATTGCAAGAGATCATCCCATAGATCAAATTGTTGGGGATATTAGAAGTGGTGTGCAAACAAGATCAAGATTGGCATCATTTTGTGAGCATTTTTCTTTTGTGTCATCATTTGAGCCAACCAAGATAGAAGATGCATTGATGGATGTTGATTGGGTAAACGCTATGCATGAAGAGCTAAACAACTTCACCCGCAACCAAGTTTGGGAACTTGTTGAGAGACCAAAGAATTACAATGTAATTGGAACCAAATGGGTATTTCGAAATAAGCAAGATCAAGATGGGATAGTAGTAAGAAACAAAGCAAGATTGGTAGCTCAAGGTTACACTCAAGTTGAAGGTCTTGATTTTGGAGAAACATATGCACCGGTTGCAAGAATGGAAGCAATTAGAATTCCTATTGGCTTATGCATGTGCTCATAATATCAAGTTATATCAAATGGATGTCAAAAGTGCATTTCTCAATGGGTATATCAGTGAGTTAGTATTTGTAGAACAACCTCCCGGTTTTGAAGATGACAAGAAGCCCAACCATGTTTACAAGCTCAAAAAGGCGTTGTATGGTTTGAAGCAAGCACCAAGAGCATGGTACGAGAGGTTGAGAGATTTCCTACTCTCTAAAGGGTTCAAGATGGGCAAGGTTGATACTACTCTCTTCACCAAGAAGATTGGCAAAGACTTGTTTGTGTTGCAAATATATGTTGATGATATTATCTTTGGGTCAACCAACCAAGAGTTTTGTGAAGAGTTTGGGAATATGATGGCAAATGAGTTTGAGATGTCTATGATTGGAGAGCTTAGTTACTTCCTTGGTCTTCAAATCAAGCAAATGAAGAATGGCACTTTTGTGAGTCAAGGCAAGTACATCAAAGATATGCTCAAGAAGTTTGGTCTAAATGATGCAAAAACTATTAGTACACCTATGGGAACAAATGGACATTTGGATAGTGATGCTAGTGGCAACATGGTGGATCAAAAGTTGTATCGGTCTATGATTGGAAGCTTACTCTATGTGACCGCTTCTAGGCCGGACGTCATGTTTAGTGTATGCATGTGTGCAAGATTTCAAGCTTCACCAAGAGAGAGTCACTTGAAGGCAACTAAAAGAATATTGAGATATTTGAAGCATACACAAAATGTTGGATTGTGGTATCCCAAGGGGTCAAACTTTGAGTTGATTGGATATTCGGACTCCGACTATGCAGGATGCAAAGTTGACAGAAAGAGCACATCGGGCACATGTCAATTACTTGGAAGATCACTTGTATCATGGTCATCGAAAAAGCAAAACAGTGTTGCACTTTCAACCGCCGAAGCAGAATACATATCCGCAGGGAGTTGTTGTGCTCAATTACTTTGGATGAAAGCAACCTTGGATGACTTTGGAATTAAATTCAAACAAGTACCATTGCTATGTGACAATGAGAGTGCAGTGAAGCTCACCAACAATCCAGTACAACATTCAAGAACAAAGCACATTGACATTCGCCATCACTTCATAAGAGACCATCAACAAAAGGGTGATATTTCAATTGAGAATGTTGGTACCGATGATCAACTTGCCGATATATTCACCAAGCCACTTGATGAAAAGAGATTTTGCAAGCTAAGAAATGAATTGAATATACTTGACTTCTCAAATATGAGTTGATGCACCCTCCGTTATATGACATGCCTCTCCTTCGACAAAGCAAAGGTAAAATTGTGTGGCATGATATTCATTCTTGCTAAGGATATGTTTAGTGCATTTAGTCATTTCTTGCATCTTATAGGCTCATTCATGAAAATAAAATACTTTGGATGTACATATGGTACCACTATTGCTTCTATGTTTGATATGATCTAGTGGTAGCATATGACATGTTTATGGGCTTGTGAACCTAGTGTTTGATCTTGGAAACAAGCATTCAAGGGTTTAACCGACGTGAGTAAGATAACCATTGAAAGATGTGTGAAGAAGCTTACTCTAGAGCAAACCGTGTTAACTATCTTATGTTTGTTTGCTAGGGTGAACCATACTATGAACTTGATCACCTTATTGATTACCTTAACTCCTACTAAAATTGGTGTGCCTTTTATGGTACTTAATGACAAAGGGGGAGAAATGGTTAAGATAGATGTATATAACAAAGGGAGGATCAATTAAAATTTGAGCATATAAGTCGGGGGAGCAAGCTCATGAACTTATTGTTGCATTTGAATGTGCATATTCATATGAGTGACTGCGTTGTACAAATTTAAATTCAATATACATGCTTGTGTGATGTATGCTAGAAATAAATTTTGAATAATGATTTGTGAACTAGCATGCATAAGTGGTAGCTAGATGTAATCTGTTTTTGCAAAATGGTACTAGAACCTTTTATATAATGTTGATCTCATAAGGTATCTAGTGTTTTTGTAAGTCTAGCTAATCAAGATGCTAAGGATGGTGTACATTGGCAACTCCGATTGGTATCACGCTTCAAAGGTCCATTCTTTATACCTTAGCATCATTTGATAGTATTACTCTCCCACATTTTATATCTATGCATATGTGCCGAACTTGAACCAAACACTATAGCACATATGTAGGGGGAGCTAATACTAACAAAGTGGAGACTCAAATTTTAAAACATATATCTTTGTGAAAGGTTGTCATCAATTACCAAAAAGGGGGAGATTGAAAGTCCTTGTTTGGTTTTGGATAATTGATGTCACCTAGAGTACTAACCTTGTCATGAAGTGTTTATGAGCTAGGTTGGTACATTCCAAGTACGGGAGCCAAATGATGATCATGGTATTGGTGGTGATGACCAAAAGATAGTTCAAGTGCTCCACATTTGGAAAAAGAAGAAGAGAAAAACAAAATCCTATGGAGATCAAGGCAAAGGTATAAATAGGAATTTTGTTTTGGCACTCAAGACACCATAGAGGGTGTGAGTGCATTTAGGATAGATAGCCGTACTATTAAGAGGGGAATATCTCAGTGATCACGGTTATCAAGTGCCACTAGGTGAATTCATACATGCATATGCATTAGGACCTAGTGTGCTAACTCGAATCCTTTGAATATGTTTGTGAAAATGCTAACACACATGCACATGAGGTTGTACACTTGTTGGTGTTAGCGCTTTTTGCAAAGGAGAAGTTGTTGGAGTTGGTTTGGATCAACACAGAGAAGAAAATGGAGTTTTCTGTGTATAGTCGGTGGTACCGACCAGGGTGGTCGGTGGTACCGCCCATAGGTGCTGCGTGCAGCCCTCTCTGTGTTGGGGCGTTTTTGGCCTGGCGGTGGTACCGCTATTACCTCGGTACTACCGCCGGCGGTGGTACCGACCGGATGGTCGGTGGTACCGTGGCCCTGAGGTTTTCGCGAGGCTCTCTGTAGTTTTTGAAAATGGCTTGCCGGTAGTACCGCCATTACCTCGGTACTACCGCCCACGGTGGTACCGACGCAAGGTCGGTAGCGGCTGGTTTTTCGCGAGGCTCTCTGGAGTTTTTGAAAATGGCTTGCCGGTAGTACCGCCATTACCTCGGTACTACCGCCCACGGTGGTACCGACGCAAGGTCGGTAGTGGCTGGTTTTTCGCAGAGCTCTCTGTTCGCGGCGATTTTGGCCTGGCGGTAGTACCGCCATTACCTCGGTACTACCGACCTCGGAGGTACCGACCAGAGTCGGTGCCTCGCCTAAATCAGCGGGACGTGTGTTAAACGGCTAGTTTGACTCTGTCGGTACTACCGCCCAGGAGGGGTCGGTACTACCGACCAAGCGCAGAAAGGTAGGGTTCGGGCCGTCGCCCTCCCTTCCCTATATATTGACCGTGGCCGCCTTTGGGGAGTTCTTCTTGACTCTTTGACTTCTTGAACATCCTCTTGAGCGATATCTAATCCCTCCCTCCGATCTCTCTGCTTGTTAGTGCGAATCCAAGTGAGATCGAGAGATCCAAGTGCATTTGCTTGTGAGTTTGCATCTAGTGGCACTTGGCGATTGTGGTTGCTGTGGATATTCTTATTACTCTTGGTGGTTGCCGCCACCTAGACGGTTTGGAGCAGCGGAGGAGATAAGGCACGAGTGGTGTTTGTTCGTGGCCATCTCCCGGTGATTTGTAAGGGGTTTCTTGTACCTTCCCCGGCGGAGCGCCAAAGGTAACTCTAGTGGATTGCTCGTAGCTTGTGGATCCCCATCTTGTGTTGGTTGTGCGGCACCCTATTGAGGGTTAGGCGTGTGATGCCTATTAGCTCGTGAACCTCCAAGTGGGTGTATCGCTACAACGGGGACGTAGCTTGCCGGCAAGCAAGTGAACCTCGGAGGAAAAATTATTGTGTCAACTTGTCTCTGTGGTATTCTTTGATATTCATTTATTAATCTCTTGCCGGCTCGGTATACACACTTCTATCTCTCGTACTTACATTTGTTACTTTCTTGCAAGTTGATATTATACCTTGTTGTTAGTTACATTCTCTTATCTTGTGTAGTGATATACATTATTGTTCATTTAGTTGTCTAACTAGTTTGTTTAAGTGTTGTCGTAGAAATTTTTATAGGCTATTCACCCCCCCCTCTAGCCATTTAGGACCTTTCACATGCACATGAGGCCCGGAGGAGAATTGCAACCTTTTATCTGTACCTGCTTGGAAATGGGACGATATCAGTATGGATTTTATCAATGGTCTACCCAAGACATCAAGAGGTTTTGATTCCATATGGGTGATCGTGGATCGTCTCACTAAGCAAGCTCACTTCCTGCTAGTGAAGACCAGTTACACCGTCCCCACATATGCCACTTTGTACCAGAACCACATAGTGAAACTCCATGGCATACCCAAGACCATTGTCTCTGATCGTGGTACTCAGTTTGTCGCAAAGTTCTGGAAAGCGTTCCATACCTCACTTGGAACCAAGCTCTTGCATAGTACGGCATATCATCCGCAAACAGATGGACAAACTGAGCGAGTCAACCAAGTGTTAGAGGATATGTTGAGAGCATGTGTGCTCACCTTCGCAGATACTTGGGATGACTGTTTGCCCTTGGCAGAGTTCTCATATAATAACAGTTACCAAGAGAGCATCAAAATGGCACCCTTTGAAGCACTGTACGGTCGCCGTTGTCGTACACCTCTCAGTTGGTCTGAACCTGGAGAAAGAGAATTCTTTGGAGTTGACCTAGTGAAAGATATGGAAGAAAAAGTCAAGCAAATACAAGAGAATATGAAAATTGCGCAATCTCGACAGAAGAGCTATGCCGACAAAAGACGTCGACCTCTGAAGTTTCAAATTGGAGATTTTGTGTACCTGAAAGTCTCACCCACCAAAGGAGTCACTCGTTTTGGAGTTAAAGGGAAGTTAGCGCCTCGCTATATTGGTCCCTTTGAGATTCTAGAATGTTATGGCAAGGTAGCTTACAAGCTAAGGTTGCCTGATCATCTTTCCGCCGTCCATAATGTGTTTCACGTCTCCCAACTCAAGAAGTGTCTCCGAGTGCCCGAACATGTGGTAGATGTTGAAGGTGTTGAGTTAGAACCCGATCTGTCATATTCTGAATATCCAGTTCGTGTGTTGGATTACAAGGACCGTGTTACCCGGAGGACTACCACGAGATGGTACAAGATCCAGTGGAACCAACACTCTGAAGAAGAAGCCACTTGGGAGTCTGAAGACTTCTTAGCAAAGAACTATCCCGACTTTCTCGATACTCTGTAGATGTAAGGTTTTGCCTTTTCCTTCTTAAGACGTGAAATCTCGGGGCGAGATTTCTTTTAGGGGGGAAGGCTGTAACACCTCGGGTGTTTAAAAATGTAATTAACCTGACATGTCATCATCATTAGTCATTAATCATTCTTGCCTTGCATTTATGTTTGCTTAGTACTTGTGTAGCAATCTCTTTTCAAAAACCCTAAAGCCCAAATCTTCCTTTAAGGGCAAAAATGGTAATTTCACCTCTGTGTCTAGCCTTGTTTAATTCTTGTTCAGTTTTGTGTCTTGAAGCTTTGTTGTGTTGTTCAAAAACCCAAAATCAAAAACAGATTTCAAATCCCTTTTGAAAAGCCCTAATTTCCAAACCCTAGTTTTTTTACCCCTCTTTTAATACTTTAAAAACTATTAAAATTTGGACTTGGTTCAAAAAGCAAGGTTGTAGATCTTGTCAAGAGGAACAACTTTGGTTTTTACAGATTTTCAAGTTTCAATATAAAATTAAAAGTAATTTTGAATTTATTAAAATCCCAAAAGTGTCCCCTTTTCTAATTTCAAATGTGATTCAAAAACTGTTTGGATTTTGAAAATGTTCATATTGACAAAGTTGTAGATCTTCTTTTTCAACACAACTTTGGTATTTTGAGTTTTTGCTGCTTAGTTCAAATTTTGAGAGTAATTTGCAAAATTCAGAAAGTCAACACCTAGACCTAGCCCTGTTCATCTCCTACCTAGGGTCAGAGCAGAGCAGGGAGGGGTCCCGGCCATGGCCGCTCGCCGGAGCTGCGTGCGCCACGCGCCTGGCAGCCGCACGCCCGCCCCCGACTTGTCTCCCGTGACCGCGCCATCATTCTGCCCCCGCACGCGCAAGCGCTGACCGTGTCCCGTCCCCCACTGCTCCCAGCACGTCGCCGCCGCGTGGCCGTCGCCGGCGAACGCACACCCGGTCCCTGCGCGCACGCCCGTCCTTCCGCCAGCGTGCAATCGATTGTGCACGCTTCGGTCAAGCTTATCCGCCTGCACGCGACGCTCATCCGTCCCCGAGCGCGGCTATAAAAGCCACCCGCCGGCCGTCGTTCCTCCGCCACCGTCGCCAGCTCACTCCAGGGTCTCCGCCCCTCAACCACCTAGCCCAGAAGCTCCGCCTTGAGCTCGCGAAGCTTCCCAGCCCCTCAATTTTACCTCCGCCGCCTCCAATCGCCCGGCGTAACCCCATCTTCCCAAACTCCGGCGAAACACCGGTGAGCTCGGGTTCGGGAAATCCCCACTCTCCGGCCATGATCATCTTTCTCCGACCCCTGTGTCAGTTTCCCTGTCTTCTTGCGGCTCTGACCGTGCCATTGTGACCTCGTGCGGTGCACAGGATCGCCGGAGCGCGGAGCGCCGCCGTGAACGCCCGTCGAGCTCCCTCCGTCGACCACCTTGTTCCGTCCCGCCGAGCCTGCCTCCGACCCGTGGTAAGCACTCGAAGCCCCCGGTCTCTGCTTCCACTCCGCTTCGCCCGAGCCAGGCCTCGAGCAAGCACTCGCTCGAGCCAGGCCTCGAGCAGACACGTACCCTCGCCACTTCACCGAGCCCAGCCTCGGAGCGGACTCACACACCGCTTCGCCCGAGCCTAGCCTCGAGCGGACTCACGCACCCTCAGCTTCACCGAGCCTAGTCTCGAGCAAGCATGCACCCTCCGCTTCGCCCGAGCCTCCCGGCCAGGCCTCGGACGAAACGATCGTTTTCCGTCTCGCCCGAGCCTCCCGGCCAGGCCTCGGACGAAACGATCGTTTTCCGTATCGCCCGAGCCTCCCGGCCAGGCCTCGGACGGCCGTTTGTTTCCGCTTCGCCCGAGCCCTGCGAGGGAGGAGCACAGCGCTCTTTTCTTTTTTTGGAAGTTGTGAATAGTGTTCCTTTTTCATCTTTTTGTATGATTTTCTGTGTTGCTCCAAAAATTCTGAAAATTTTACAGTTAACTCTTTATACCATGTAGTATTTTATAAAAATATGAACCTTGGACTTTGTGCAAAGATTTGAAAATGAAAAATCTCTCTTTTAATTAATAAATGGATGGTTTTGGATTTTTAGAAAATCTTTTATAACTCCAAAAATCATGAGATAAATTTTTGTGAGCTTCCTATGCCATGTTTAGTCTCTGGTGAAATTTTGAAGTCTTTTGGAACAAGTTGATTTTTGAGCATTTATCTTTAATTGTTAAATAGTGCCTTTTGTTAATTAATGTCTGATTTTATTTGAGCACCTTAATGACCTCCAAAAATTATGAAATTTGTTTTGCCATCTATCTACACCATAATGAACTTATGTGATTAATTTGGTAATTTTTGGAGCAACTGCATAAAATGACCTTTTTAAATAATTAAGAAAAACAGAAAAGGTGATTAAGGTTCATGTTGTATGCCCTGTGTTGCATTGTTCATGCTAGCATACTCATGAGCATGCATCATTGCATTCGTATAGTCACCGAAGAAGGCGTCAAGATCGAGGCAGCCGCTGACGAACCTGTCCCTGAGGCTACCCCGAGCTCCGACAACTGCCCTGCCGCCCTCGAGCCTGCCCTCTTTGCTCTTCAAGGCAAGCCCCGGTGCATTTAACCCTTCCTTGGATTTATAAAATGTTTTCCTTAAATGCTTTTGAGTTAAACTACTGCATTAGGTTATAGGAGTTGTGTGATGACCTATTACCTGCATTATTTACCTCCACCAGAAGATCCACCAACCCTGCTTTAAAACTATTTGCAAAATGCTTAGTGATGCTATACTATAGATTTGCAATAAAATGCCATTTTCAAAAGTGTGATCACTGAAAGAATCTTTATGGGAATTTGGCTTTACTTTCCGTTCGATGACTGCTTGCCTAGCTAGCATGTGGTCATTGTCGAGAAGAGGTTGTCCGCGCGTACGGTGCCGTCATGTTGTAGTCCGGGACTCAACAGTTGACACCGACCGGGACAGGGTTGAAAAACCGACAGGACCTGTACTCTTGGGTTAGAGTCCCGAGGTGCTTGTCGCTGGCGAAAAAATGTAGGGACCATCCGTATGGGGGCCTGCTGGTCAAGACTTGTAACTATTCACATACTACGGAAAGCTCTGGCTCCGAGAAATCCATTATTAGGACCGACAACCGCGCACTGGGAGTGGAGAGATGGCGGAAGTAGCATGTACCCACGTGGTCGTCGTACCTGGATAGGAGTGGTGTACTGTACTTCCGGGTGGCGTAGGACCGGGTCCAATCTTGGAGGAATCGTGGAAGACGAGTTGGCATATGCAAGTTTGGGTGCTACATATGCAGTGTGGATAGGGATCCTCAGCTGAGTATTATTTATCCGGATTAACGTTGCTCCTCGGTTATGGAGACTTGGTCCACTGACTGTCAACGGAGAGTGGTTCTCAAGGAATGTTTTGAAATGTAAAATGAATCATGAACGATGAAGAATTGAGGAATACTGAATTTTTCCAAAATAAAATAAGGTTTACAAAAATGCTTTTCTGCAAAATACTTGATCTTGCTTAAACCTTACCTTGACTACCCTAAGCCTCTCATTCCTGAGTCTTCTCCCTTTTTCTTAGTCGGGTAAGTCTTGTTGAGTACCCCAGTACTCAGGGTTTGTTACCCATGCTGCAGGTATGACAGAGTCCCCGATGTGTCTTGCACCCTGCTGCGTGACCATCGTCCAGGAAGAGGCCGATGAGGCCGAAGAATAGTTGTACACCCTCGGGCTGGGTGATTATAAGTATCTTTGTTGTTCTCCACTATGTTGCCTATGTCTATTTCTATTATCAGAACTTGGTTTGTAATAACTGCACCTTAATTTCTATTTGGAACCCTGCTTTGTAAAACTAATGTTATTTAAGTCTTCCGCTCTTTATTCTGATGTTATTTGTAAAAGTATGCAATGCTGTAACCGAATTATGAGATGATCCTACGGACATTGGGCACTGATGTAGCCCGGTGGCGAACAGATCTTAATCACATGGAACACGGGTTCGGCTGTCAGAGGTTGACAGGGACACGTGGGCCATGAGATTAGGGCCGTTCCGTCACACATGGTCTAACTGGCCAAATCAATATCATAAAAGAGGGGGCTCGCACACGGCCCAACAGGAATTTAACGTGGAGGATCACTTAGCAACCACGCCGACCGGGCCACGAGAGATCACTTAGCAGTCGTGCCTTCTCCTGTCAAACCGTTGTCTCCCGACCTCCAGGTAGGCGTTACACTTATGCCTATCGGGGTGTGAAACTAGGCCTACCCATATAGGCGTGTGGCTGGACGCGTTTCTGACCAAGTTTGGTGGCCTATGAAAACTACTCAATATGGCAAACAAGTGCCTACTAGGTAGAGTCCCTCAATAGGCGAGTCTACCCCAAGATGTTATATCCGCATATAACCATCCCCCACTTGTTCCCATTAATCAGGTTTGCATTAAGCACATAAACATATCACAGTTGCCTATTATTCAGTAAAATCTTCCATATGATATTCCAATCATATAATCATCAGCGAGTGATTAATTAAAGTAGATAAGAGTGGGATTAGGACTTGCCTTCGTTGCCGCTCACAGTTCCCGACTCCTGGTAATCTGGGTCGTCTTCTTCCTGGTAGTCGTCTCCTTCTGCCGATCGATCCGACGGAGACGACAAGCACAAACGAAGAAACAAACATCACAAGAAAACATATGTTGAGCAAAAGGGTTACTCTCAGGTTGGTTACTTTTAGATTATTTATCTAGAATTTTTAAAAGTGGTTTCATAATTTTTGGAGTTAAAACATGAAAGATATGATTTTCATAAGTTTAAACATATAGGTTGGAAATTAATAACTATTTTCTATAATCATTTTTGGGAAACTAATTATGGGGTAAAGTTACTGAGTATATGTAGTATTTTTAGGAATTTTTCTCGAATTTTTCTCTAAAGGGAACTTAGCAATTTCCTATGCGTCTGCGAGGAGGCGTTCCACCGGTCTACGGCACTGTGCCGTGGTCGCGTACCCCACGGTCACGGGTTCACGTGGACCAAGCGCATGGAGGAGAGAAGGAAGTGAGGCTTTAACCGGCAGCCACTGACGCGCGGGTCCCGCGTGTCGACCACTCAGGGTGACCGACGTGTGGGCTCCCCACGGTTCCCCGTTGTGACGGACGGAAAGGAACGGCGTCGCGTGGGTCCCACCTTCCAGTGACTGGAAGACGACGACGTCAGGGAGTCCGCCGTCCGTCCGCCGGAAAACAGAGGGAGTCCCCCCGTTCTCGCCGGAATCGGCTTCGTCGGTGCCACGACTCCTCCTTGGCTCTACCCGGTAGCAGAACAAGGCTCTCCTTGCACTGGCGCACTCGCTCGTCCAACAGGGGGAAGAACCGGGGCTCTGGTTAGGCCTCGCTGCCAGCCATGGTGGCTCAGACTGCGGCGCTCATGGTGGCCATCCTCTCTGAGCCGGTAGAGATCGGGATAGAGAGGGGAAATGAAAGGGAATGGGTTGGTGAAGCTTACCCTTGCACCAATTCGGCTGTCAAGCCTCTCCCTGGCCTTCAATTGGGCTCGAACTCGTCGGCGGTGTGGTGGCTCCGATTTGGGGAAGGATGGAAATTGGAGAAGAGGGAGGTGGTAGGGATAGAATTGGAGTGATAGTATGGTAGAGAGGTTCGCTGCGGAGCTCCTGGTAGCGCCAATTCGGAGTGGGGTGCCTTATATAGGCCGGCAATGGCGGTGGCGGCCGGAAAGTCGGTTCGGAGATATTTCTCCGAGCGTTCTCGAGCTTGCGAGGTCCTCTGGTCACCGTACTCCGCTCTCTGCCGTCCTCCACGTCTAGCTAGGTCAGTTCGTTGTTGGTTCGTGTCACCAGTAAGGCGGTTCTTTGCCTCGGCTTGTCATAGCCATTAATGGCGTCGCCGGCGGCACTGCTCTCCTTCTCTGTCTTCCCTGGTCTCGGTAGGTGGCCGTACCTCACAGTAGGGCGGTGGCCGGGTGCTCGACAAGACGACTCGCCCGAGGCTTCGCGAGGGTTAGCGGCAACAGCATCGAGCGGGCCATGGTGCCTTGCTTGCTCGGCTTCGTCATGTCGCCCTGAGGGGGATGAAGCTGACATCCGGGCCCCACCTGTAGGCAGTAGAAGGGGAGAGGGAGGTGTGAGGCCAGACGGGCCGAGCACGCGCGCTTGCGGCGGCCTGGGCACGACCCACGTGAGAGGGAGGCTGGAGGAGGAGGCGCGGGGTAGACGGGCCCTGGCTCGGGCTTTGGCCCAATCGGGGAGGAGAGGAGGGAGTTGAGCACCAGCAGGCCGAAAGAGAGGAGCGAGGGAGTTGAGGCCTGCTACCGATTTTTCCCTTTTCCCATTTCTATTTCCTTTCCTTTTTCTTTTCCCTTTGATTCCAATTCTCTTTTGGATTTTGAAAATCAAACTGAGTTTTCCAAAAGTTTCCAACTGAGTGTTATCTCTTGCTCAACACATGCCACACAACCAAACAAGAAAAGATTTTATTGTCCTAATTTATTCTACTATTGTTTCCTAAAAGTTAAACTAAGTCAAGTTTTAATTTGGTTCAAATTTTTAGTGATTTTCAAAATTGGTAAAATTAGGGGTGTCACACCGCTCCTGGCGGCGACCATCCCGCAACCGCCGGTGTCGGCGCCGGCCGCCGCCCTGGCGCCGGCGCCCGCCGTCCTCTCCCCTCCTCTCTCCTTCCCTCCTCCATCCCCTTCCTCCTCCCACAATCCCTAGCCTGCCCCCACCAATCCCTAGCCCTCCCCTACCGGATCCCGGCCCGGCGGCCGCGGTGACCGCCTCGCCGTCGGCGTCCACCTCCCTATCCCCTCCACCCTCTCCTCCCGCCATCCGCCAGCTGCGCGTGGATCCTGCCATGCCATCGCCTCAGGCTTCGCTAGCATCGACGATGCCCGACGCCGCAAACAACCCACAACCGAGCCCGGAGGCAGGCGCTGGTGTGGTCGCCGCTCGGCCCCAGCCACTCCGCCCTCTGGTGCTGGCCTTCCCAGCGACGGCTCTCAGCGCCCCGGCCTCTGCTGCGAGGCAGCTCCTGGCTCTGCATGCCAGGGAGGCCTTGAAACCCAAATCCACGCTGCGTCGGGCCCAAATCTGGGCCTTTTGGGCCTACCGCAACGACGATGGACTCCCCGAGCTTCTCCAACCTCTCACCGATGGCGTCTCCATTCTACCGAGGTTCATCCTCGGGAGGACGCTCAAAACGTTGTTGGTGGGCCGAAGAAGACAACAGCGACGACTTCGACAACGACCACCTGACAACCTACTTAGATATTGTTCTTCGACCCGCAAAGCCGATTGATGCATCTCAGCCGTTGGCCCATTCTCGATCCATCATGCATCTGGGCCATGGCGGACCTGGTGCGGGGCTGAGGGGATCTGGGCGAACACGATGGAGGCACGGCCGGCCGCGCTCTCAGCTGATGTGCGGCCTACCTCCTCGGCCAGTGGAAGGACACATTCCTGTTCGTCAGCGCCTTGGTCGTCGACGGGTTTCTACCCCCAATGCTGATGGGTGGCAGGAGATCCTCCACCGACAAGGGACGCAACCTGCGGCCACCTCGGCTACGAAGCAACTTCCGGATCCTCGGCAGATCCCAAAGGAGCTTCACGATAGATATTTCAACTGCCTTTCCTACTCACACCGAGAAGCGACTTGTCGGTTGCCATGGTGTTGTCTACGGTACACGGCAAGCAGTCCAGGCATGCTGCATATCGGGAGACAATGGGTCGTGAACAGCTTCGTCGTCATGCTTGCGGCGGCAACCCTCGGGCCTCCTAGCACGTGCCGCTTAGTGTCTCAGTCGGGGCCGTGCAGGGTGTTGTGGGGGGCGTCGACTGTGCTCCACGATGTCGACAATGGAGGCATCGGGGCAAGTCGGTGTTGGAGTGCACCATGTCGAGCACACCATCTGGCTGCGCTGGCAATGATGCTACTGCTACCCCTGCCTCTGCACTCTTCTTCCCCGAGCCAGAGCTGGTGTTAGAGCTTCTTGCGAGTACGACTCTCACATGGGTTGACCCTATGCTGGACGAACTCGCCGCGTCGCTCGCCGCAAGTGGCCTTTGTTCGAGCACCAGCGCCTGGGTGCCTGTCGGAGTCGATGACCTCTCAGGTAGTGGAAGCATCCCAGGGGATGTCCACTCCTCGGTGAGCGCTGACCAGTGGATGATGCCTCTAATGTCGCCTCACATCGTGGAACCTGAGACGCCACTTGACCCAGCGCTGGTCGGGATAGCATCCTCGGGTGACGCGAGGGTTGTGGTTGCTGTGGACGACGCCAACCACACTCCAGCTCTTCGGACGAGTTCAGCCGACAGACGCCTCAAGAGCTTCACCGAGCGAATCACAAAGGCGAGGGAGCCACCTCTCCTGGAGCTTCCTAGGGTCGGTATGGCCCATGAAAGATATGCACCGCCTGCGCTCCCCAAGAGGAGCAGGCGGATAGCGGCGCAGAGCATGTCGCATATCCCAACTTCGAAGCAAGGCGAGCACCTTGTGTTGAAGCACTTGGGACTGACCAACGACATGTCCACTCCGTCGACGGCGGGTCCGAAGGCGTATGAAGAACTCTATAGTGGTGACCCCAGTAATATGCAGGCGTTGAGCGAGTTGTTTCCTCTGGTTGGTGACGTGGGGCCATGCAAGCGGCGTAGCCGCTGCAAAGCCGCCTAAGCTTAGCCTCCTTTCCAGCGCTACTACTTGGGTAGATAAGGGTCCAATGTAACATTATAACGGTTAGTACACTAAGGATAGTACGAGCGTGTATGTTCAACTATTTTGACCCCCTAGGGTGCCATTAAGACGTGTTTGTATCAAAAATAATCTCTATCTTAATACAAAGACGCACAAACCTTTTGTGTGATCAAGAAAAAACTTCAAATTATGAACAGTAATACAATTATAACTAGTTAAAACAAATTTAGAGCATATATAACGATGATCATAGCTTATGAAATCATAATCAAGGATTTCTGTGACTACATTTTCTCAAACAGCTAAAAGAATACCTCGGTTCTTTGGCCTGGAACTTCTGCTTGACGTACACGTCCATGTAGTCACCGAACACGTATTATTATTTTTGCTGATAAATTTTAATATAATTATATTATTATTTAATACTACTTTTTGCTAATGTAAATTATTTTATATAATTTTATTAGTTAACACATGTTAGATCCACGTTTAACGTGACATACTGAATGTACGTTAAACGTGGATCTAACATGTGTCAATTAATATATATCTCAAAATTGTAAATTATATAAAATAATTTACATCAGCAAAAAGTAATATTAAAAATAATACTATGTTTGTAGTATTAAATAATAATATAATTATATAAAAATTTATCAGCAAAAAAACTATACAACTAGTATTAAAATAACAATATAATTATATAAAGAATTATCAGCAAAAAATAATACTATAAAACTAGTATTAAAATAATAATAATAATATATTTTTTATAAAAAATTATCAGCAAATAATATTATAGTTTAAACCTAATTTATCATTTTAAATTATTTTAATACTTATTTTTGCTGATGTAAATTATTTTATATAATTTATAATTTTATGATATATATTAATTGATATATGTTAGATTCACGTTTAACATATAGTTAGTTTAACGTATAATTAGTATGTCACATAGCTATTAGAGTGGGTTAGATAACATTTGGACTAGAATGACACTGCTAGCCAAGTTGAGGGACCTACGGTGATTATTTTAAAAGTTTGGGACCGGGATGACACGACCAGCCAAGTTTAGGGATACGTGGTGAACACCTTGAAAGTTAGGGACCTAGATGACACAGTTTGCCAAGTTTAGGGACTTGCAGATATCACTTTAAAAGTTCGGGGACCTAATTGACATCTCGTGCCAAGTTCGAGGACCGGAGGTAAATTTTCCTCTGCCATTGAAGCTAACTAAAATCGATATACTCCATTTAGGTCCCCTTTTTGGAACGCACGATTGAAGAAATACAAAAATAGAAAAAAACATGAATAAAATAGAAATACATAAGCAAAACTGAATTTTGTAGTAATAAGTGTACAGATAAACTGTAGTAAAAACACATGAAACAAAACAAATGAGGTTAGACTAGACTTTTTTTGCTTGGTTTTTCTCTAAAATCAAACATAAGAGGACATTTAGATCCCTTCATTTTGGAGGAATTGGAATCCACAAACTAGGCTATTTGGCGTGCTTCAAATTTGACATTCCACCACTTTTCAAAATTCACATATAAGTCTATCTCAAATTCATAGGATGGAAGAGGAAAATGGATTCTATAGATCACCATGTTATATTTCTACTTTACAACTTATAACACTCTCTTCAGCTCACTTCTCTACAGAGAAATGCAACATATAAGTAAATCTCTTGCATAGCCAATAGTAATATACTCATATAATCTATATACAATCATATTAGCTTAGTTAATATATGTCTAAATTATAATTCTTAAAATACCAAGGATGCAAATGGGCCCTAAAGAAAATTCTTCTATGTTCTTCCCCAAACGATTTCTACAAAACAAACGATGCTATAATTATTCAATCTATGGGACGTGAAAGTTCTAAGGTGTTTTCCTACGATCCAAAGAGGACTAGGATTTTAAGATGCCTAGAAAGACAAGGACAATAGTAGATATTTGTTGATTTCAACTCCAAATTATTAGGTCAAAAAAATTAAATACCTAATAGTACTAGTATTATAAGGGCATGATATACAGTCTAGACGGGAAACGGAAAAGAGATGCATAGCACAAAAATCTACAATCTCTTCTTGCTCCTCCTAGTTCTTCGACCATGAAATAATATTTTTTTACTCGCTTGACCGTTGCTCTAGACAACATAATGTTGTACAATCCTTTAATTATTTTATTAGCTTATCGTCTTCTCTCCCATATACCTGTACTTGCTCTCATTCCATCTTCTCTTGATCTAGAGGATCTATGCACGTGTTTGGTTTAAAGTTTGAAGAGGGTTGGAATGTGTTGGATTTATTTTTAGAGGTGTTTGGTTGAAAGGATGGGTGAGATGGGTTTTGACCCATAGAGGAATATACCTCTCAGATCCGAGAAATTGTTTCGATCCAGATGGACGTCGTCGTTTCTTCATTGACAAGCGCGGATGCAAAGATTGCTCGGGGGGCTTTTCCATCATCGTCTTAGATGCAAGCAGATAAGGTAATGCACGTGCTCAAGCGCTCAATAACCATGGCGCGACACAGGTGAGAGCTCTAGCACTTGACCACTGCGACACCGGGCAAGCTCTAGCCCCCATCCATGTTGGCGTGGGGTTAGCACCCAACGACCTTGGAGGAGCTCCTCTATCGGAGAAGCGCGGGTATGCCAACGTTAGGAGGGGCATGGTTGTTCTATGCTCTACTGAATGGGAAGCCCGTCTGCTTTCGGAGAAAGAAAAATGTGTACGAGTGGTTAACAATGCGTGGGTTCTATGATGGCAGTCGTGCCTCGTGATGATCAGCTAACGGTGCTGAAAACGCTATCCATCCCAACCTATTCAATCCCTTGCACCAAATAAGAAATTGGAACTAACTCTATCCCTCAAACCTAATATAAAATAGGTCGAACTCAACCATAAAAACTGGTAGGTTCAATCCAATATCATCCCTAAATCAAACACATGCTAAATTTTTCTTAGTGCCTCTTTAGATTATGGATGGTACATGCCCTAATAACTAACTGCTATAACAAATTTAGAGCATATATATAGTTCGACCTTGGTTTACGAAATTATAATCAAAGAATTCTATGATAACATTTTCTCAAACAACGCTACAAAGCTACAAAGATCCAATACATGAACGTGCCATTCAACATGAGGGACAAGAGTAGTATTACAAGGTTGTCATTTTCATAACAAACAATTGCCTCACTACCAGACCAATCAAATGGAGGGCGTCTTATATTCTTTTAGTACCGGAAAGTGATAGAATACTATAGTATCAGTGCTCACATATTGACTATTCTTCAACTAGCAATAATAGGCATATTTAAATATGTTAATAACTAAATGTATACTAGCACACATTATCTTACAATAAATCTGCTGCGCAAGCAAACAATATGCCATATACTTCGTGATCGTTAAGATTGTAAAGTGCCTAGAAAGACAAGGACAGTAACAAATATTTGTTGATTTCAACTTCAAATTATGGACAGTAATAGCATTATAACTCGTTAGAGCAAATTTAGAACATATGTATGATGACCTTAGCTTATGAAATCATAATCAAGGAATCATGTGACAACATTTTCTCAGACAGGTAAAAGAATTGAATATATAGATATGCCACTCAACACGAGTAACAAGAGTTTACAAGGACACACTTACAACACGACAGACAGATTGTCATATTATTAAAACAATTCAAATATCAACCCAAAATAAAAAAAAAAAATCATTTTAAGGCTATACTCAACGTACAAATAACACTAATTAATAATTGTGTTTTAGTGTACTTAATGTCAACTCAAATAGCAAGCTTTAAGCCGCCGGAGATGACTTGGGCGCCGCCGTCTTGACGGCTTCGAACCTCGGTTCTTTGGCCTGGAACTTCTGCTTGACGTACACGTCCATGTAATCGCCGAACACGTACTTGGGGTACGCCTCGCCGCCGCTGGTGGCCACCGCCGCCGCCGGCGAGATGGTGGCCTCGTTGGCCGGGTTATAGAAGGAGGCGATGGAGCGGCGGTTGCCGTCGCGCATGGGCAGCACACGGTGCCAGGCGCTGCGGTACCGGCCGTTGCTGAGCACCTCGATCTGATCGCCGGTGTTGACGACGATGGCGCCCGCGAGCGGCTGCACGTCGGTCCACTGGCCGTCCTTGAGCACCTCGAGGCCGCCGACCCTGTCGTCCTGGAACAGCAGGATGACGCCGCCGGCGTCGGTGTGCGCGCGCAGGCCCGTGATGAGGTCCGGGCGCGGGCACGGCGGGTAGTGGCTGACCTTGGTGCCGAAGAAGGGGTCGTGCCTGCCGTCGCCGGAGAAGGCGGCCTTGATGGTGCCCCTGGCGAGGCCGAGGTTCTCGTCCATGGCCTCCATGACGCGCTCGGCGAGCCTCCGCAGCTCGGCGCGGTACTCGCGCATGGTCTCCTTGAACGCCGGCGGGTCGGACGGCCACTGGCAGGCGTCGTCGATGTAGAAGATGTCCTCCCAGTCCAGGTCGTCCACGGGCGCCACCTCCTCGCCGCGCCGCTCGGCGTCGACGAGCGCGTCCAGCGTGCGCACCGGCTCCGACGCCCGGAACCCGGCCTCCCGGAGGCGGTAGGAGTCGGAGCAGACCTTCTTGACGCGCTCGAGAAGGTCCAGCGGGATGCCGTGGTTCACGAGCTGGAAGAACCCCCACTCCTCGCAGCCATTGGCGATCTGCGCCAGGGTCTCCGCCCTCTCGCTCTCGGCGCCGTCCAGCTTGGAGAAGTCGATCACGGGAACCACCATGGCTGATCGATGAAGCTGAAGAGAAAAGAAGACAACGACTATACGCTCTTGATCTCTCTCCGGATCGAGAAAGCCTGAGATCGAGGCCCTGAACTGATGGCTGATTATTTGGCTGTTGCTTCAGTGAAGGCTGGTTTGCATGCAGCTGATGGTTTGAAGTCGGAGGCCATGGCTGTGGTTTTTATAGGGCACCAGCCACCAGGTCAAGTTTGAGCACGTGCCAAACGGCCGGGGAGAGAAGTTTCTGGGAGGGCAGCAAAGTCGCCATTATTGGATTCGGCAACTATGCTCTGCAGGCCTGACTGGTCGTCAATCGTCATGGCCGCCGCGACTTCTCCTAATCGATCGGGACGATTCTGTCCTTGTCTCGACTCTGGTAGCTAGGAACACGTTTGTATTTGATAGGGTTGTTCCCTCCGTCTCCGTCTCAGTCACGTACGTTTTGTGCAGATCAAACTTTCTTAATAAATTTGGTTAAATTTCTATAAAATATTAAAAATATTTGTATTTGCAAACAAAATTGTTTTAAAAATATGGTCAACGGTTATTAATGACATTTATTATACACACCGTAAATTATAATTTTGTATATATTTGGTCAAAGTTTAAAATATTAAACTTCTCAAAAAGTAAGAACGATAAGGAAGTAGATGTTATTATTTTTCTCGATAAACTTACTAAAATTTAGAATAGTTTGACTTAAGATACCTTCAAATTTTCCTAGGATGGAAGGGGTAAGACCAATCACATGCTCAAATGGTATCTCAGCAATCCATTTCTCATGCGTGATATTCAAATCTTGTTTATGTCCAAGTCCGGCTTCTTGAGACCTTTCTTCTCATAGCGAGGGTCATCTGCAACTCGAAACCAAGCTTGTTTTCGGCTAAGAGGGCAAACCTTCACACAACAAAACTCTTTCACTAAATCCCGGGCACATTGCGACCTAGCAAGCACCCTCAGAGCGTCAACAGAGGAGTGAACCTCGTCACTCATCAGGGCATCGACAGACACATCACCTAGAATAGGCAGATCGCCGCACAGCTCCGCGACATCACTCAATTTGTAGTAGAACCAGTTCTCTTGCCAGTTGTTGGTCCATCTATTCTTCTGTGCTTGAGCCGGTACCTCCGAGCCAGTGCGATGGTAGAACGTGTACACACCAAACTGTCCAAAAACAGTCTTCCCTTCACCATCACTAATTTTGTGAGGCTGCATATGGACACGATGCGTCTGGATGAAACCCTCGACATGCGGAATAACTCCTTGAGAGCGACAAGCCCACACATAAATCGAAAGTTTCGTTCGTAAAGCAAGAAGGTGTGAGTTGGTGGAACCAGAGCTTAAACCTTTTTCAAATAGATATGACCAGCGAAGACACCGAGAAGCGGAGCCCGACCACAAAAAAAACTCTTGGAAAACGACAACTTCATCACCTTCAGGATTCAGAACAGCTTCCCCACCACAAACCTTAGCTTTATCCTCCTTGATCCATCCCTGCCTCACAAAAGACCTCAGATCCAAGCTAGAAATCTTGCTGATTCCAAACTCGAAGCTAACCCCGTTGTTCGAGGACGAAGGGGAACCAGACAGCGCAGGACGAGTAGTGCTTTTAAGCCTAGCCATAATGAGCAGGAGGCAAAAAAGCAAGGAACCCTCGATAAAGCTCCGAACGAAACAACAACCCTCGCTAAAAGTGGACAGCAGCAGCAAGGCAGCAAGAGTCGTTGGAGGCTATAGTGTGACCGGACTCAGTGACCGGTGCGTCCGGTCAGTTTGATTGGTGCGTCCGGTCGAACTTAAACGAGCGCATGATCGAAAATAGTCGTTGGGATCGAGCGGTCGAGTTCATATGACCTGGACATGTGGCGTCCATCGGTCGACCAGACCCTGGGGTTGTGCGTCCGGTTAACCCGACAGGCGCGTCCGGTCAGGGCGTTTTTCAGCCCATCGGCTAGCCACTTTGTGTGGTGGCTATATAAGGTGTTTGGCCAGCTTGGGCTCACTCTCTTAGACTTTTGGATTGCCTAAACATCATTGTGAGCCTAGCCATTCATCTCCCACTCCATTTGATTGATTGATCATCATTTTGAGAGAGATTGGGAGAGCCAAGTGCATTGCATGAGTGTGTTTATCTAGAGGCACTTGGTGATTGTGTTTCACTGCGGATTTCTCTTATTACTCTTGGTGTTTGTCGACACCTAGATGGCTTGGAGCAGTGAGGATCGTTGAGCGGAAGGTGGTGATTGTTTCCAGCTCCGATCGGTGGATTGTGAGGGGTTTCTTGTGCCTTCCCCACGGAAGATCGCGAAAGATAACTTTAGTGGATTGCTCATAGCTTGTGGATCCTCATCTTGTGGTGTGGTTATGCGGCACCCTATTGAGGGTTTGGCGTGTGATGTCAATTAGCTTGTGAACCTCCAAGTGGGTGAATCGCTACAACGAGGACGTAGCTTGCCGACAAGCAAGTGAACCTCGGAGGAAAAATTATCGTGTCATCTTATCTCCTTGGTATTCATTGATATTCATCTATTAATCTCCTGCTCGGGTCGGTATACATATCTCTATCTCTTGTTTTTTGCATTGCCTCCATATTGCTAGTAGTAAATGTATCTATCTATTGCAAGACACTTTGCTTATTGTGTAGAGTAGCATATTTATTTGGTCATAATTGCTCACATAGTTGTAAATCTAGCAACCTAGCCTTTATGTGAATATAGAGATTATAATTATTTAGAATTGTGAATAGGTGGCTTGCATTTGACTTAGAGCTAGCGCAACTTGTGCTTCGCCTTTTAGTTTACTAACAAAGTTGTCTAATGTTGTTGCAAAATTTTTATTAGGCTATTCATCCTGCTCTAGCCATTTAGAACCTTTCACTAAGTCGAACAAAATTTGCATATCATGGGTCATGCCCATAGGCTTCGGGCCATATGACCATCTATTTGTGTGGGACAAAATAGCGCAATTGGAATGAATGACGTGGGGGCTACATGTCTTGCGCCGCAGCCTACGATGAATAATCTTGCATGGCAGTGGTTGATTCGACGTGGGATATCTTATTGAAGGATAACTTAACCAACAATAAAAATTCTCATTTTCTATAGGTTTTGTAGTTGACTTTTTCTAAAAAGTTCTAAAAAAGATATAGTTGGCCAAAAATTTGTTTATAAGATAGCGTATAGTGAAGCAATGGATATGATGAGTGTTAGGAAATAATGCACTTTGTATCCCGAGGCTTACCCAACCAAAGGATGATACTCCGTTCCGTCAGAAAAAATGATTTGGAAGGCAGTGGTATTGTGATCTACCCTATTAATGCACCATCACAGATCTATTCTAAGTCCATCAAAAAAACGTCCTCCACTGAGATGATCTTACCAACACACGAAATTGTACCCAGAAAACTAACTCCATAAAAATTAACCATCTAGATTTAATTTGCATCCTTCTCTCTCCTTACTGACTCACATCTAACGGATGAGATTAGATGTATGGTATATCCTTCACTCAAACATCTCTACCAACACAAAAATTACAGAAGGATTATTACGGAAGGAGAAAAACAATCCCTCCAAAAATCACGTAACAAAAAACAAATCAAGCGTGGGCCAAGCGTTGGAGAAAAAAATTGCCAAAAAAGCGTGACGTGAGATCATTGAGAAAAAAATTGCCAAAAAATAAACAAGTGCATCCTGAAATCGTTGAGATCGCGTAGAAGGAGATAAAATATTACAAAAAAAATCAAACGCTAATCGGATTAGATCGTGAAAAAATGTTGAACGCTAATCAGATTAGATCGTGAAAAAATGTTGCCATGAAACAAGCGTGTGGGAGGAGAGAGGAGATAAAACAAGTGTGTGGGAGGAGAGAGGAGATAAAATATTACCAAAAAATCAAACGCTAATCACGATCGGCAAAAAAAAATGCCGTCCATGAAACAAGCGTGTGGGAGGAGAGAGAATATTGCAAAAAAGTGATAATCAGGTAATATTGTGAAAAAAATATTCTTGTCCGTGTTCACAGCTGCGAGGTCGCCGTCAGTGATCCGAGGCCGTCATCCGACTCCACGGACGAAGGCGGCGCCGACCAATTGTCACACCCGGTTTTAAGAATAAAACCAGGTATACACCATATGTGAGCCCAGGAAGTCAAATCTCACATACAGCTACAAATAAAGGGTAATATCGAAAGACAATGCTCATATATAACGTATAAACACAAAGAACTTAACCTTAAGGAGCAGACAGCGGGAAGACACTCCAATCTTCGGATGGAGACACCAACTCCACAGGGAACAACTGACTGGTTGATCACAAGCCTAATCTTCTTCAAGGCTTAACTCTCTGAGGTGTGGGGAAAAGCAAGAGTGAGTCCATGTCGAACTCCACAAGTATAGCAACAAGTGATATAAATCCCAAGTTTCATGATCAATGTAACATAAATAATGAATAGCATAAAATGGTAAATAATAAACATGTTAACCAACAAAAGTCATAATCTTAATGTAAAAGTCTTCAAGGCCGCTCGTGTCCTTGAGCAAGGCTGATATATCAGTTTAATAAACTTTGCGCAAAGGTGTACACTTTCCCTGTGAGGCGTGAATTGCCCTTTCGCCCGAGGTGATCAGCCTCTTAACTCACTTCCAAGGAAAGTCGGCAGGGTTCACGATGAAGCCTTTCAAAGGTTCGTCTAACAAGTTAGGGCCGCTAGGTTTCCCCATCAATAAGCATGAATCTCCACTCCAAGCGGTGACTAACAAAAGACAAAATGCACCAACTTGGTCGGCCAAGACCATACAGATCGGAGCCCCTCTTGCGCCTTTCGGTAACCTCTAACAAGCTAGAAAAGGTCATCATACTGTGCTAAAGCCAGAGCCATATAACCCCCATCAGTTGTACTGTAAATCCCGAAGGTGCTCGTATAGATAATTTCTTAAGTTGCTAATAAGTCATTTTTATCATTCGATGCATACATTAATTAAGTAACATGATCATGATTGCGAAAAGAAAACTCGATTGCTATACTTGCCTTAACTCAAGATCCTTCTTCTGTTGACTTGTATACTTCCAAAGGTTGACTCTTGATCACGGTCTCTCAATCACAGACTTCTTCTTCTTGATCACCAACGTATATCTCACCGACTGGACATACGATCATAGAACACCACACATGCATCCAATAGCAATCATGCAAAGCAAACATAGCCTATGATTAGAACAACACACCAATCACAAAAAAAAAGAGATTTGAAAACGGTTCTACGTGATTCTAAAAACACACAAACACGAAGATCACGCTAATCGGAGCTACAGTCGCTCGAACACAAGAAACACCGGAAACAAAGCTATCGCTGAAAAGATACGTCTACCGTAAATTTTATATTATGAAAGAGACAATTATAAACTTGCTTTATTTTAATTAATCAAAAATCATAGAAAAGTTATCAATTCAGATTAGGCAAAAACATATTTTTATTTGCAAAGAAAAGTTAAACTAATCATATTTTATTAATAAGCATCATTGACATACTTTAAATAAGTTAAATTTTTAACTCTGTAAAAGAACAATTTGAGAGAGTGCCTATACGGGTTTAAGATATATTCGTGTATCAACTGGGCAAATTGTAAATTTAAAATATATTATGGTTGGTATTAATCAAATTAAATGTTGTTTGCATTTTTTTTTAATTTAGAAACAGGGACAAGTATCATGCTGATCTGCCCACGAGAAAAAAAAACAAATGGACGCCGTGCATTGTACTTGCATGCATGTAGGTATATGTATGGACGGGGTTTGCTGCTGGCTTGTTGAGATCGATAGGCTCAGAAACAGACTCTGGTCGCCTCCTGTGACATGGTAGAGCACAAGAAGGGCAACGTCGGTAGGAGTACATGTACAGGCAACTCACCTCGCTGTACACGCGCTTGCAGACGCGGACTTGGGTTCAACGTCGGCCGCAATGGAGTCAACTAGGAAGCCGTCGGCAGTGTGGATTCAGCGGCGGATCTAGGATAAAAATTTAGGAGGGGCTCGGTTCAAAATATCTAGTAAAATTTAGACTTAAATCTTCTCTTTGTGACATTATTTTCCACCTAAACTATTTTTAACCTTGTCTAATGACTAAAAATTTATAAGGGGCTAAGGAGGGGCTCCATTGACGCGGAGGCCGTAGGGTGGGCTGCAGCCCCGACAGCCCCCCTGGCAGATCCGCCCCCGTGTGGATTGATCTCTAGGCCGGCTCAGCTTTCTCACATACGTGGTTGATGATCGAGCTTTCGTGTAGTATTCTGGCGGACGATCTTCACCAGGGCTTCAAGGCTGTGCCACGGTGCCGTTCATGGAGTCGTGATGAGTGCCTTCTCGAGCGGGCGGCGGCGTGGGTTCGATCGTCAGGCGTCTGGCAAGAATCTAGGGCTGCGATGGAAAGTCAGGAGGCGGCGTTCATCTAGGTTCCCTGGGTCCGGGTCTGCTTTGAAAAGGAAACTGATTCGGTGGTGATGGAGTTTTAGATCTCCTATACGAACGTGTTAAAGAGATCTTCGCCATGTATTTATATGCCAAGGCTTCGGTATGGAAGCATTAAGGTTAGGATTAAATATTTTTGGAATTAGTTAATTTCACGAATAAAGTAATTTTCAAAAAGAAAAATTTAGAATTGTTTTTAAGCGAGAAAAAAAACTCCAAAGGATCTGAAAATTTATGAAAAATTATGAGAGATACTTTAGAATACAAGGAACGCAACAAAAGTATTTAGAGCTTATGAAAAGGTATTTTATAGCGCGAGTTCCCGAAAAAGCCAAGAAAATTCGGGGAGACTTCACAGATAAGTTAATGAATGATGAGCACGAAGGAATGAGTTGGAGTAGAGAACAAAGATTTTTGGAAAGCTTCAATGAAAACAATATGCTGGGAAACAAGCGATTTGGTTAAAGGAAAAAGATGAAGACATGCCCAGACAGACGTCGCCGTATAAACGTATTTGAAAAAAAAAACTTTACACACTCGTTTTAAATCATTTTGAGTTTGAATCAAAACCACTCACTTCAATAAATCAAATGCACCGGCATGTATGTTCAATCATGTTGCTACCTTATGTTAAATTTTAATTTAATAAAAAAAATTATTTGCCCTATATTTTATGAACACAAAATTCATAATTAAATCAATTTAGCTCTATTTTGAAAAGAAACAAATTTTAGGGTGTTACACCAATCGCCATCCACGATCTGAATCGCCATCCATGATCTGAGGTCGCCGTCCGACTCCACGACCGTAGGTGAGACTCATGCACATGATTCATCAGTCCGTCTAAACGAATGTTGGCCATTGAATGCGTCGATACATGCACAAGCGAAAAAAATCACTCGACACAATGTACGCGACCCCAGTGTCCGTGCATCGAGGCTGTCGTCTGTGTCGACGCACGCGAACCTCCACGCGCACCCCGCCGGTCGTCAGCGCCATGCACACGAGCCTCCACGCGCACGCCATCTGCGTCGACGCACGCGAGAGCCTACACACGCACGCCGTTGTATGCGTCGACGCACGCGAGCCTCCACGCACACGCCGCCGGTCGCCAGCGCCATGCACGCGAGCCTCCACACGCACGCTGTCGGTCGCAGGCACCATGCACGAAGAACATTAATTAAGTCCATGTTTTATTTACAATTATTACGATTCCTATGATGTTAAATCATATGATTTGTCGATGTTAGTAACATTAATTAAGATAGCTTTTTTACCTTTAATCCTAAGCATAATATCTAACATAGCTAAGTAAGTTTTTACTGTGATTCGATAATAGTCGCTTGAACGCGACGCACATTGGCAAAACGGTACCATCGCGAGACGGCTCTTCATCACCGCGCGCGGCGGGTGACATCTAGACGAAAAAATGGAAACGCCAAGTGTCGAACGTACAGTGCTCAGCGATGTAACGAACATCCAAACTCCAGACATAACCATATACACATATTGTCATATCTCATATATATATATAACAAATCATGTATAACACCACTATGCCAAAACAGTGATTTCCGAAGAACAATAAAAGAAGGAGAAAAGAACAGGAAACAACGTGAGTATCGCGCGAGGATGAGGGCTCAAGAGACCGATGCCGAGCAGGAATCGAGTAGTAAAAAACAACATGACTACCATGTTCAACGAAAAACCAGTTTAAGTGCACTTTACCACCCACCAGAACAATCAGCTGGTATTTTTTTTAGATTCTGCTGCCATATTTTCAAGATAGGTTATATATTTTATTCATAATAGACAGAACAAATCAAGTTGTGCATATTATGAATCTCATTCCTCCATATCTTTGTTTCAAGGATCATGATAAAACATGCCATATATAGCTACATTACATAATATTGCCAAAAAAATTCAATCTCGCTATGAAGCTAGCCAATCATACGTGCAACGATAGCCCTTACTTTTGGAAACGTGAATTTTGGTAATTACTTATTATATGTTTTATTTTTATTTATTATTAAATATTGATTTCATTTATGAACATGAAATAACACATGCTCTTCTCCAGGAAATTAGGAGGTTTCCTTGTGTACTGTTTTGTGTATTAATGGAATGGTGTAAGATTACCAATGATCAACACTGTAAGCATATTACTAACATATCTCATTATATTATCTACCATAATAATTTCTTTTTTTTGTAATACATATAGCAAAATAATAACTTATCTTATTATATATATCTGTCATGAGCAGCTATCGGCTTCACTAGGAATGGAATTCTTGGTGGATATTTTGAAGAGTCGTATGAATGAATGTTTTGACAACTTAACTGGAGATCTGCAGGACATGGTTAAGGCCATACGCAAGATGTAATTTAGATGGTTAATAAAATAAATAATTCTTTGTTATGCCTTTTAAGGATAACAATTTTCTGGATTGTACTCAGAACCATTACAATTGTGTGAAAATTGAGCTATGAAAAAATAACTTTAGTCGTTTCATTTTTGAATGTGTCATGAAGTGAAAACGTGGTGTTAGCACGAGCACTAAACTATTAGTTTAAACCATTGCAACAACCTCTATATGAATCATATTTTTGGTTTTAATAAATTTTTACACAGTGTAAGTTGTGTGGATGATTAATAACATGGAGTATTGGACTGGAACCACTCTATCTAACCATGTGACCCCGATAATTTATGATAAAGATTACTGAAAATATTTAACAATTTTTCAGTCTTGCTAAATATAACAACACTTGTTTATATGAACATGATGATATAAGCAACATTCGATTCAAACTCCCTGCAATATTATGGAACTCAAGTTTAAACATAATGAGAGAGGATCAAGATCATGAAGAAGATAATGATGCGAGTGATAATTTGGATGACACGATATCATAATGATAGATGACATGGACGATATATCTATTTTACTATCAGGTACAATAACATGGTACAATAACATGGACAAACAGGCAAGACTCATTGGATGCAATTCACACACACATCCTGATGATCACCAGTGTTGAATCTTTAAAGTAAGTCATTTTGTAAAATAGATTGTTTAGTTCTAAATGAACAATTATTAACGCTATTGCAATAATGCTACAATAATTGACTATATTCTTGTCCTTTTTTAGTGAAGAATGGGTCTAAAGCACGAAATCAGATATGGTTTTATTTTTAGCTTCTTGCTACCATATTAAGTTATGTTTTGAACTAAAGTAAAATACAATTTAACAAATCATATATATATATTGTGTATTTGTTTTTTAGTTCTGCTGCTATATTTTTAAGATAGGTTATATATTTTATTTATAATAGAGAGAACAAATTAAGTTGTGCACATTATAGATCCTCTTTCTCTAGATCCATGTTTCAAGGGTCATGATACAAGCATGCCACACTACTACAGACATAGGCCTTTAACCCCGGTTGGGAAGGGACTTTAGCCCCGGTTTCCCAACCGGGACTACCAATCCGGGACTAAAGGCTCCCACCTTTAGCCCCGGTTGCTTTGAACCGGGGCTAAAGGCTCCCACGAGAAAAAATAAATTTGTGTTTGTGAGATTCGAACTCAACACCTCTCGCCTTAGGCACGCTTACCAACTGAGCTACACAACCCACGTGATGTAGTTCTGGATGGTTTCCTTTTGAATCCACTCGGGAAGGACCTTTAGCCCCGGTTGGTAACACCAACCGGGGCTAAAAGGACCTTTAGTCCCGGTTGGTGTTGGCTAAAGGTTCACCCTTTAGCCCCGGTTGGTATTACCAACCGCGACTAAAGGTTGGGGGACCTTTAGTCCGGGTTGGTAATACCAACTGGGACTAAAGGTGAACCTTTAGTCCCGGTTGGTTTTACCCACCGGGACTAAAAGGATCTTTAGTCCCGGTTGGTTTTACCCACCGGGACTAAAAGTCTTTAGTCCCGGACGCAATTTGTTGCCGAGACTATAGCTCAATTGTTAGATCGGCCTATGACCATGTTCTGTAGTAGTGCCATATACTCTATCTACAAGACATACTTAAGGCCAACCTTATGTAAGATGTAATTTATATGGTTAATGAAATAAATAACTTTTTATTTATGCCTTTTAAGGATAATAGTTCTCTAGATTGTACTTATAATTATTACAATTGTGTGAAAGTTAAACAAAATAACTTTAGTTGTCCATCTTCAAATGCATCATGAAGTCAAACCGTGTCGCTAGCACGAGCACTAAACTAGTAATAATAAATGGCAATAATGGTTAAAACAGGGCTCTTTCACTGTTTGAAAGTACTTATATATCAATATATGAATAATACACATCTGTTGTATTTACAGACCAAGTAAAATTATCCGATCCAATATATAACATGCGAAATTACAGGATCAAAAATAAAAGGACGTATTTTATTTAATTTCCTGGATCAATAAATAAATAATTTTTTGTTTGTTCCATGCTTACATACATGGAGCTAAATGCCAAACATATAAACAGTACCATGTGGTACACGTCGTACATAAGCGATGTCACACCATGCACGCATGTTACCTTGGAACAAAGATTTGCCCAGCAATTTCATATGATGCATGTTGGACGATGCTGACTTCTGACCATTGATCGAGTACCAGCAAACCATGACGTACGTACGGCAGATGCATGCATGCTGACGCATTCATGTTTTGCTCAAGAACAATGTGTGGAAATTGCAAATTAGAGTGTTTCTGCGTGCCTCAAACTGTTGTGTCGTCTCCGCAGAAAGACTAGAATTCGGTTCATCCTTGGGTTGCTTCTAAATTAAATCCTCCATGTTTTATTTGCATTGCGTTATCGTCCTCTCTCTCCATAACCTTTCACATCATCCAAATCCATCCACATCGCATGTATATATACCTAGCTTATTGACCTGTTTTCCTCATTGCTTGTTCTTCTGCATGTGCCACGTGGTCGACCGCTGGCTAAGTCCTGGGATACTGTACTATTAGGGTTCGTTTGGTACAGCTCAGTTTCATTAGTGAAGTTGTTTTTTTAGAAAATAGCTTCATGAGCAACTTCCTAGATGAAGTTGGGCTGTTTTAGAAAAAAAATGTTTGGCAAAACATCTTTACCAACAACTTCATGCATGGTTGAAAGAGAGAAATGAAGGTGTAAGCTGTGAAAAGCTACTTTTTCAGCTTTATCTCAGTTTATGGTTTTGTGAGAGGAGGAATAAAAAAAGTGTTTGGTAAAAAAAAACAGCTTGAGCTATTGTGAGTTGTACCAAACAGCCCATTAATATATATAGTACATCAATGACCAGTAGTCATAAACTAACAGTGACAACTAACATCCACATGATTTCGTTATATTCAGTGGCGAAGCTAGAGCAAACTAGAGGGGGGTGCACTTGGCTTGTGGGTGCATATATATATACATATGTTATGAGGGGTGCATATATGGTGAAATTTCAAGAAAATCTACTGTTTTTTAAAATTTTGGGGGGTGCATTTGCACCCCCTCCTGTGAACTGAGCTTCGCCCCTGGTTATATTATATATGCACACACGTCGGTACAGGATTAGCTCATATACTTGTTCAAAGCAATGATTTATATATCTTATGATTTCGTTTAGCCCAATGATCGATTTATATATAATCACTCATGCATGCAGATAACTTGTTCAAAGCACAGGACTACAGGAGCATGCATATGCATCTTCGTTAGTCCATGTTATTATGACTTCATGCGCATGGAGAGAACAAGCAGAGAATTCCAAGTGCACCTCAAGAAGATAAATTAATTAATTTAGAGGATTAACCTCTTGAACAAGTATACTCCCTCCGTACCTGTAAAGGGAGTCTATTAGGACAGCGACATGGTATCCAAAGTTTAACTTTGACTCTTTATTTCTATAAAAATATTTATGAAAAAGTGACATATGTATACTTTATGAAAGTATTTTTCCATACTAATCTATTCATATAGTTGTCACATTTTCAAACTCAACAACTAAAAATTTATTGATGGTTTATATTCCAAATGTTTGACTTAAATCTTGTTCAAAAACGACTTTCTTTACAAGTACGAGAGGAGTATTATAAAAAAAAGAGTAGTGGTCAGAATTATGTTTTGGGACCAGGGAATCAAATATCTGGATGACTTGTATTTTAGACTTAGAGGAGTGTAATTATATTAATCTAATCACTGCTTAATATAATTCAACATCACCATCTATGCAGACAACTTGACTGAGACATATATATTTGCCAGCCTTTTAATTAATTCTGGTCCTGGTCCTATGCTCCTAGCTACTAGTTGTCATTTACAAAATACAGCGCAAATTGCTGTGCAGGTTAGCCTTTTCTAGAGCACGTGATGTGACGACCTGATGCTGATTCCAGCAGGGAGGAAAATGCAAATTTCAGCATGTGGAGGATATGACCATTAATAAGTTGAGAAACACATTAATAATATAATAGATGCATGCACTATTAAGGCAAGCTACACCTGAAGGAGCCAATAATAAGGAGAGGTTGTAAATAAAAAAAATTATTACTTTATATCCAGGGAAACAGCATACTCCCTCCGTATCGAAAATAGAAGACGTTTTGGAAAAGGTTTCCGTCAAACATTGGGAATATAAATCATGAATAACTTTTAAATTATTGAGTTTAAAAATATAAAAATCATATAAATAAACTTATCTTGAAAAGTATTTTCATAAAAGTATATATATACCACTTTACAACAAATATTTTTAAAGAAATAAATGGTCAAAGTTATACTTTGGAGACCGTGTCGTTGTCTTAAACGTCTTCTACTCCCGATGCGAGTATTTATGATACGGAGGGAGTATAATTTTTTCTCAATAGTAAACGGCAAAAATCTGGTGTTTAATTTCAAAAACAGTCTTCTTTGGTTGCACTCTAATCTATCCACCACAATCTACATGTATTAGGATGAATTGTGGTAGAAAATCTACTAAATTCACATATATACCAGGGATTCAGGGTGGTTGGGGATGGAGATGAATTGAGGTGAACTAAAGAGCAGACAAACAACCCTAACACGTAATTGCGTAACACTGACAGTTGTACATACATTTCCGAGACACAAACAAAAACTAGAAGCTTTATTTGGTACCCTTCAGATCACATGGCGGACCAATAATTCTTATGGTCCCAACTGCAGAAAAAACACAGGAGGAAATTAAGACCGAAAGAATTAAACACTTAGTCCACTGTGAGGTCGATCTGTGACTCAAGTCGATCTGGATTCACTGTGAGGAATCCAATTCTGACCTCGCAACAACCTCACTCTTTCTCGCGGTTTTGCCCACATTTTTCTTGTGAGAAGAAAAAGAAGTCAATGCAAAGAACACAAAACCTTCTCGGCGACGACGACAGGGTTTGCAAATTCCATGGACTATTGCATTTTAGAACTAGCTAGCGAGAACCTTCTGAGATGAGAAAGCTAGCCTTGCATGTTTATTGTTTAGGCCACAATTTGGTGACCAAATTATTCCATGTTTTTTCCAAGGAAGATGACCCAAGATATTTGGAATATGGTCCGAGAATTCAGTTGAGGTCAAGGTTATAGGTTTTAATAAGATCGATATTCTGATATTGTAACAACTGATATGGAGAACAAAATATGGAAGATGCAAAGGCAATTAGGGTAAAAGAAGACGACAGCGACACCAGCGTGGAAGATTTTGGAAATTGGTTTCCACCGAAGAATGGACCCAAATAAAATCGATTTTTTTTCTTTTGGAAGTATATTATATAAAAACACTTGAGCATGGGCTAGACAGACCCTAACATAAGAATGATATCCAACAAGTTGTATTATTGTTGGTTTATAATGCGTCGATCGACACTCATAAAATATCATCTAATATTCCATCATTTCTTTTAGATACTACAATGTACCCTAGTCCCTAGATATACACTAGGCCATAGATGCATGGTAAAAACTACATAGAAAAACCAAAACGACTTATAATTTATATCTCACAAATGAATTCGATTTTGGACAAGATACTTTATAAGGTTGTGTATCATCATATTATCTACATGTGTGATTTTTTTGATAAATTTAAATAACTTTTTTGTTGTGGTTTGCACTGGTTTTCACGAAAGCTATGGTTTGCACTAGATACGTTCCCTTTATAAAATGAGGGCGCATCTTATATAAAAAGATGTTGTTTACTTGTTTTTGCTACGTAGCATATCCATAGAGAAGGGATTGACAGATTCAAAGAAATCATTAGGTCCAAGTTTCAGCTAAATCTTAAAGAGGCCTTAATTATCCCAAGTTGCCATCACGTACTAGCCGAGTGCCTGTGGCACTCGACAAAGCCCTAAATGCACTCGGCAAAGAGCACACGGCGAAAAAAATACTCAGCAAAGAGCTCTTTGCCGAGTCTCTTTAATCGGGCACTTGGCAAAGGCTTTTCCGACTGCCAAGATTGTACTCGGCAAAGAAAAACACTTGGCAAAATTGTCGGTGTTTCGAAACCGGGGGTATGACACCAACGAGTAATGTGATCGCGTGCTCTCTTCCTGGATGGTGATGCAAGATGACACAAGGATTTATCCTGGTTCGGGCAAAGAAGGCCCTACGTCCAGCGGGGGAGGATGTTCTTGTATTACTTGCACCTAAGTGCTTGTACAGGGGCGAATACAAGCTCGGTGAGCGTGGACTGGAGTCCCGACTTGAGCGTGTGCGTGTATGTGCGTTTTAACGTGTTCGTCCACGCGGAATGAGGGCCCTGGTGTCCCCTTTTATAGAGCAAGGGGAGGCCAGGGTTACATATGGGTATTACAAATGTCAGGGCGTACGATGCCCAATACGAAGTAGAGTAGGAACCCTGTCTTGTCGAAGACATTGTGGCCGACGTGGGCGTTGCTGTTGAAGCGTCCTTGGGGCGTAGCCTCCATCCTGGGCGCGGACGTGGAGGCGTGGCGAGGTGGAAGCCGTACAGCACCCATCCCGGAATGTACAGGACGCGGCAAGGTCCCTCCGGGTCTTGGGGTACCTGTCCTCCAATAGCGTGAGAGCAGTTAGGGCTCGAGGGGCACAGAGCCGGCCTCGAGGTAGCGCCTACGGGGGGCCCGAGCCCCTGCAGGTATGGGCAAGTCCCGTGAAAATTGATCGAGCGGCAGGCATCCGGGCCTCGAGATGTGGCTTGGACGTGCCACAGTGTAGGGCGTGGGTTAACAGTGCTTCACTAGTGCCTTTTTGCCCATACTTGCGGTGAAAACGAGACTTGACTCTGCCCTAGTTCACTGTGGCACACGTCGGTTTGCAGAGGATGTGACTGGAGTAGGTGGAGGTACTAAATGCGCGGTATGGAGCCGACATCCGATGTCTGCGCCGCTCGAGGGAAGGATGTAGCGTCTCGAGGGATAGGCTGTTGTGCCAGAGGGGCTCGAGGTCCCCGCGTGGGGTCTCGAGGTGTGGTGTTCGGCTGCGGGGGGCTCGAAGGGTAGTGGAGCGCTCGCCCGAGGCCTGACACGGAGGGCTCGGGCGAGACGGAAAACGAGCGTTCGCCCGAGGCCTGGCTTGGAGGGCTCGAGCGAGGCGGAGAACGAGAGCTCGCCCGAGGCCTGGCTTGGAGGGCTCGGGCGAGACGGAGAACGAGCGCTCGCCCGAGGCCTGGCTTGGAGGGCTCGGGCGAGACGGAGAACGAGCGCTCGCCCGAGGCCTGGCTTGGAGGGCTCGGGCGAGGCGGAGAACGAGCGCTCGCCCGAGGCCTGGCTCGGAGGGCTCGGGCGAGGCGGAGAACGAGCGTTAGCCCGAGGCCTGGCTTGGAGGGCTCGGGCGAGGCGGAGAACGAGCGCTCGCCCGAGGCCTGGCTTGGAGGACTCGGGCGAGGCGGAGAACGAGCGTTCGCCCGAGGCCTGGCTTGGAGGGCTCGGGCGAGACGGAAAACCGTGGAGGGCCCGGCTCGGTGGGCTAGCGTTGTAGGCTTCGAGAGGTTGGTTTTTTAGGGGTTAGACTTAGTTAGGTCTATTATTAGTTGGTGTTCTAGGTTTAACCTATTTGTTCACGTTGATTGGGGGTACCCCTTTTGCGGACCCCCGACAAAAATAAAAACAGAAAAAACTCAAAAAAATAGAAATTTTTTCATTTAATCGGTGGAGGGCTCCACTAGGCCAACACTCGTCTGTCTCCATCCAAGTCGCAAGTCGTGGCATTTTTCGCGGCTAACGTGACTGGCGGGATTCAAACTCACGACTTCTCCCTTGTGTGGAGCCTCTTTTACTACTGCACTACATACTCACATATGTTTATACTCTGTTTCGGTTCCCCACATAATATACTAAACTAACTGTAATTTACTTATTTGAGACCCTAAACAAATTCAAATCAAAAGATTGTCAACTACAAAGTTTCATAACTTTTTGAGATCTACAACTTTTATTTTGATAGTTTTTCCATCTGAGACGTTTATAAAAATTTGAATTTCAAATTTGAGAATTTAAAACGTAGTTTTTAATTTGTTGACAAGATGATTTCAAATTAAAAAGTTATCAACTACAAATTTTCATAACTTTTTTAGATCTAAAACTTTTATTTTGGCCATTTCACCATCTGAGGTATTTTAAAAATTCAAATTTCAAAATTTTTAAATTCAAATACAATTTTGGAAGACAAGATGATTTCAAATTAAAAAGTTGTCAACAATAAAGTTTCAGAACTCATTGAGATCTACAACTTTTATTTTGGTCATTTCTTCATCCAAGATCTTTTGAAAATTGAAATTTTAATAATTTCAAATTCGGACGCAGTTTTGCATGACAAGATGATTTCAAATTAAAAAGTTATCAACTAAAAACTTTCATAACTTCTCAAGATCTACAAAATTATTTTGGTTTTTTAACCATTTATGTTATCTGATATTGTGGTTCTAATATTATTCACAAATCTTATATATCACTTTCATAGTTTCAAACTTCCAGAGAAATATGTAAGATTTGTGAACAAAATTATTTTCAATTTGTCAAATGAAGAAATCATAAAAAAAAACAAAAATTATTCATCTTGATAAGTTAAACAACTTTGTAGTTCAATTTTTTTCATTTGGATTAATTTATGGATTCAAAATTTAAATTGAAAATTAGCTTTGTCGAGTGTCAAACAAAAAGTGGCCGGGATACGAACCATCTGGCTGCCCTACTCACCCTCTGTGAACTGATCACGAAGTGGCCGGGATACGAACCATCGTCGCTCATGCATGCCTGCTCTGACCGAGTCAAAGCTTCGTTGGCAAATGTGACTGAATGAATTGCTTGATGTTGTTAGCTCGTCACCTTGACAGGGACATCCTCTGGCCCATATCCGGAATTTGGAATTGTGGTCGCAAAGAACAAGTTGCCACCACAAGCATCATCCCGCGGTGTGGTTCTGCCAATGCCCAGCATGCCCAGAAGCTTCATCTCACCTTAGCGCGCTAGAGGTAGCCATGGCAGGAGCATCCAGGACAGGTCCAGGTCGACGACGCCTGCAATGCTAGCTTGTGCTGACCGAAGCTTCCTGCTTTCCTCCTCATCCATCCATGATCCATATGGGCAGTATGTAGGTCGAGCTTGCTCACTATATATACGGCCGCCATCCATGCCGAGCTCTCCATCTCAATTCATCAGCTCATCCAAGCTAGCCTTCACTCAAGCACCACACAAAACCCTACTAGCTAGTGCTCCCCTGCAGCACCTGCATACATACAACACTCCACACAGCAATCTGTCAGCTTAATTCGATCGAGCTCGATTCCCAAAAGGCAAAACCAACAATGGTGGTTCCCGTGATCGACTTCTCCAAGCTGGACGGCGCCGAGAGCGAGAGGGCGGAGACCCTGGCGCAGATCGCCAATGGCTGCGAGGAGTGGGGGTTCTTCCAGCTCGTGAACCACGGCATCCCGCTGGACCTTCTCGAGCGCGTCAAGAAGGTCTGCTCCGACTCCTACCGCCTCCGGGAGGCCGGGTTCCGGGCGTCGGAGCCGGTGCGCACGCTGGACGCGCTCGTCGACGCCGAGCGGCGCGGCGAGGAGGTGGCGCCCGTGGACGACCTGGACTGGGAGGACATCTTCTACATCGACGACGCCTGCCAGTGGCCGTCCGACCCGCCGGCGTTCAAGGAGACCATGCGCGAGTACCGCGCCGAGCTGCGGAGGCTCGCCGAGCGCGTCATGGAGGCCATGGACGAGAACCTCGGCCTCGCCAGGGGCGCCATCAAGGCCGCCTTCTCCGGCGACGGCCGCCACGACCCCTTCTTCGGCACCAAGGTCAGCCACTACCCGCCGTGCCCGCGCCCGGACCTCATCACGGGCCTGCGCGCGCACACCGACGCCGGCGGCGTCATCCTGCTGTTCCAGGACGACAAGGTCGGCGGCCTCGAGGTGCTCAAGGACGGCCAGTGGACCGACGTGCAGCCGCTCGCGGGCGCCATCGTCGTCAACACCGGCGACCAGATCGAGGTGCTCAGCAACGGGCGGTACCGCAGCGCCTGGCACCGCGTGCTGCCCATGCGCGACGGCAACCGCCGCTCCATCGCCTCCTTCTACAACCCGGCCAGCGAGGCCACCATCTCGCCGGCGGCGGCGGTGGCCACCAGCGGCGGCGAGGCGTACCCCAAGTACGTGTTCGGCGACTACATGGACGTGTACGCCAAGCAGAAGTTCCAGGCCAAGGAGCCCAGGTTCGAAGCCGTCAAGGCGGCGGCGCCAAAGTCATCTCCAGCGGCATAATAATAAATAAAAAAAGGGGAACCAATTATTAAATATATTTTAAAAATTAGTAATTTATTTGTTAAATATATATAATAGTGTAGCTGGATAAATGATAATTAATATAATCAATACGGATTAGCATTATTTGAGTATGGTATATAAACACTGCTGTGTTATATATCTTTAGTGGCATGGTAGTATGGTGCTATATTATATTGTTCAAGCAATAAGTTTGTCAAGAATAATTCTTATAGAAAAGAAAAAGGTATGTCAAGTCTTTGGTGTATAGTATAGAGAGTCAAGCACACATGCACATCCAAGTGAAGTATTGGGTTTTTCCATGTACTAAATGTGATAGTGATTGTAAGTACAAGTTGTACCATCATTGTTCGAAAGCAATATATAAAGAGTGTGTTTGGCACGACTTTTAGTGTGCACTGCTCCTTCACCGAACTTGGGAGGCCGTAACACTAAAACATGCATGAGCATGACTGGCTCCTCTATTCAGCACCCAAAAGTGTTACGTCTCCTTGCATGCGTGTGTTAATTTGGTGTGGCTCCTTCAATTCGGGTCCCATATCAAAATTGCCGGCTGGGGCCAAGTCGGAGCAGCACCAATAAACAAGACCAAAATGCTAAAATTATATGGGCTTGGCCCATTAACAAATTCTGAAATTCATAATAAATCTCAAAGGCACATTCATGTGTGAGCAAAGAGGGAAAGTGGAACTCTTTAGTCCCACCTTGCTAGTGGAAGGGGAGGAGGACTTGCTTAAATATGGAAGTCCTCTCCAGTTCCTCAAGTCTAGTGTGAGAAGGAGAAAGAGAAACCCACACGTGCGCGCTCGCCTCGCCTCGCCGGGGCGTGGCGACTTGCGCGGGTGCGCGGCACCTGCGTGAATGGTCCGCCGAAATCCCAGCTCCTCGCCTTGCGGGAGCGCGGTCTCCTTTTGCAGTTTTAATTTTTGGTTTTTTGGCCTTCAAGTTGCAGAGTCCTAAACAGTTACGACTCAAGATCGTGATCGCGACACGAGATCGGTTCAACAGGGCTATATAAGCAGCCTATCAGCCACGCCAAAACGTATCTCAACACCTCTCGAGCTAGGGTTTGCCTCATATCGCTTTTGCGCTGCCGTCTAGTCGTCTCCAGTCCGTTCGCTTGCGTGCACCAGCGACCGGGCGAGCAGGTCTCTGGAACCCTCATCTTTGCGATCCTGCACCGGGAGAAGGCGAATAAGGTTTTTGGGAAGCGCTCGTCGCGCGACTGCTCTCGTCTTCAACAACGGGTCGTCTACCGTCTAAGTCAGGCGGCGCTGCGTCAAGACGTACTCGTCGTCAACTGCTCCGAGCTCTTCCTCCAGCGCTCATCGAGGATCGTCCAGCACCGACTCCGTCACCGTCTTCTCCAGCATCAGAAAGGTACGCCGTTCGTGATCTAATTTCTATGCTTATATCAGGTCTTATGTCTTTGTTCTTGCTTTTTAATCTATCTGGTGTACGAGCTATGTTTACACCGGTTGTCATGTATGAGATCATGTTATGCATGTTTTGCTATGCTAGTAAACAATACAATCTGAGATATCTAGATCATCATTTTATCATGATTTATATTCTAGTTTTAATCTGGAAATTGCCTATTCCTTTAACACAAAATATCAAAACTCCAACACCACATCTTTCCCTGCAAACATGGAAATTAACTCCAAAAAAGTACAGTTTAAAGCTTAATTAGCACATGCATAATGCATCCATAATTCCATATGTGCAGTCATATGTAAAGTTGAGATGCAAACTCAACGTAAAAAAAAATTAATACTAAAATAACGAATATCATGTGCACTAGAAGACAAAATTCACCTAAAATTCATCATTTTCGCATAAATTTGTTAGCAGTGAGTTTGCATCTCTGCTTTTTCATATGACTGGTGACAAAAATAATATAGTATCTTTTAAGTTTTGGTTTCAACATTTTCACAGAATATGTAGCTTCATTCCAGCTCATATTTCCCCCCGATCTTCAGCCATCTTCTGCATATGGGAAGGAAGAAGAACATTTTGCATAGTGGCAATGTAATACTTTCGTTGTTATTTAACAAAATTTGTCTAAACGTGAACTAACTAGGCTCAAAAGATTCATCTCGATATTTACAGACTAAAAATACAATTAGTTATTTTTTTACCTACGTTTAATATTTCACGCATGCGTCTAAAGATTTGATGTAACAGAGAATCTTGAAAATTTTTGAAAAATTTTGGGAAGTGAACGTGGAGGTACGTATCTTTTTGCCGTTATATATACGGGAATGATTGGATGAGCGAGATTATTACTTTTAGAGTGGAGTGTGAGTGGAGTGAAGTAGCTTCTAAGCGATGATGGCATGGGCCCCCATGTCAACTCTACATGGACCACCACCATTTGTGCATGTCCAGCTCATTCCGTGTGGCGACGGCGACACTGCCTTTGCCACTTGCGGCGACAAGACAAAGAGCTGAAGGGGCAGCCACTCGCCCACACATCTCACTCACTCTCCCTCTCGTGGAGCTAGCGAAGGCCTGCATTTGGGTCCACACAAGATGCTGGTAACAAAGAGTTATTCATGCATATATATAATACTAGATACATAAGCGCGCTTCGCTGTGCTCGCACGTATTTTTATAATATTTTGGTTAAAAAATAGATTACTAAAACTTGACGAATAGTAACTCCATAGGTCCACTCCACTGGAAGATAACTCTTAGGATAGCTTTGTATGTGGTCTATAGAGGTGCAAAGAAGAGAGAGTGCGTAAAGTAGAAGAGACACAATACATTAGAGCAAAGTGTGTCAACTTAGCATCTGTAAGAACATGTACTTTTTTTACCCGACACCGAATGAAAAAAAAACACCACAAATCACATGGTTGGTAGTTATTTGCATGCACACTACTTGTTTTGTTCTAACATACCAGTCTTTCTTAAGGTTAACTAAGTTTTTTAGAAAATATTAGTAATATTTGTATTTCTAAATAATTTTATTGTGAAAACATAGCAATTAATAATCTAATCATGGTTATTATGCACAGTAAATATTAGTAGCCTTTATATATTTGGTCAAAGTTTAAAATATTTAGCTTTTTAGAAAATAAAATAACACTCTCTACAGGACGAAAGGAGTAGGAGTAGCTAATAGAAAAATAGCATTTTATTTTCAAGAAAATATTTATACATTAAAGTTGTCATTAGTGAGATAATAAGAGTAGCTAAAAGATTATGCTATTGGCTGTAACTGTAAGCAGAACACAGTGAATATAACCAATCAAACACATAGCATATGTCGTTCAAGACTTCCAATCAAACATATACTCCATTAGTCCTAAATTTTAAGTTATTTTAAAAATTTTAGATAGTTAAAGTTTTTTAAGTTTGATCAAATTTATATAATAAAATAATAACATTTCAGGAACTTGACAATAAATAAAATATTATCATCCTCGAATATGTCCATGTCACTTTTATAGCCGCTGCATTAATTAGAATTTAGAACTCAAGAATCCAGATCGTTTCAGAAAAAAAAATCGTTTCAAAAAAGATCCATCTATCTCTCGTTGTACTGTTTCCATGCTGATGAAAAAATTGCGTCAAAAGTGACAGGATCTTACTCGATTTTCTAGGATATTTATTTTCTTTACCTGTAACATTAAATTTCTGACCTACAGGGCCGGCCGGGGTAACCTCAATTACCCCGATACTTCAATATGACCTCGTATCTCATATCCGATACATATCCACGTATCTGTATTTGATACTTCGATATATCACTATACCATTAGTTTGCTAAAAAAAACTGACGTATCTACGTATCTGTATCTATCCGATACGAGATACACGTATTTGTATCTGTGCTGCCTAGGGGGTAACTTTACAAATTAATTCGACATGTTTATGCTAATAAGGAAAGCATGGTGGACGAATAAATTACATTGCTCAAAAATAAATGTAGTTCGAGCATCTCTATTGTCCCCCGGCCTCTTGAAAAATAATAAAAGGTTGTTCTCCTCCAAATCGAATATATCAGCTATCGGAAGGACTAATATCTAACCAAAAGAATCGATACCTTCTCATTTCTTTATTTTAAAAGAAATCGACCCTTTCTTTCCGTCACAAAAGATAGAATCAACGATAATAGCGTGTGAAATTCAGGAATTGGTGCGTAAAAGTAACATAACAAACAACAGCGTGTGAAATTGCACGGTAATTCGACCTCGTCTTTCCGCTCTTCCGGTCATGGCCGTGGCGTGGCGTTGAGGAGCATTGCCAGGCAAATGGCCATGCAGGTCAGCATGCATGCAACGCAGACGTGTGCCGGCTTTCTCGCAATTTCGCAAGAAAACAAACAACAAGATGGGTGCATCGATCGAATATGTATGTATATGATTAAAAAATGGACAGATCCGAATGTTTAGGAAAAGTACCTTTTTTGTTTTTGAATAATGCACGGCGGGCTGATATTTGCTCCCGAAACTAATTTCACCTGTCTTTGGTTTTTTAGATTTAGATTAGAAATCGTTCGCGTGTTTTAGGGGAGAAGATCGATCGGAGTAGCGCGAGCTGCGACTGCGCCACCACTGGAAAACTACTTTGCCGAGTGTTGAAGACTTTGCCGAGTGCTTTATGTCGTGGCACTCGGCAAAGCTATATTTTGCCGAGTGTAGCACTCGGCAAAATTTTGCACTCGGCAAAGAAAGTTTTGCCGAGTGCCAGACACTCGGTAACTTTTGGCGAGCGGATGACGAGCGGGACAACAAGCAGGAGCGGGTTTTGGCGGACTTTTGGGTAAGTGCCTCACAACTTAGCTCAATACATCTCCTCATTTGGTTAAGTCTTTTATTGAAATAATGAATGGATACATCATGTTTGTATGCAGAGTTTTTTCAAGGCTGAAGATGGTCGGGAGAAAGTGGCAGATGAGACGGCACACAGAGCCTGTCAGAAGTACGTCGGCGACATGATTCACGAGGCACGACTCCAGGCCCACGTCGACTACTACAGGTCCATCAAGAAACAACCCCTCAAGAAGCATGGCTCAAGATCGGTGGTGCTGACCAAGGAGCAGTACCTTCAGGTAGGTGAATAATATTGATTCATTTTGAGATTTAGGTATCGACGACATGATTCACTCGATGATTCACTTGATGATGTGTAGGTGCCACCTTCGTGGTGCATGGCGCATAGACCCGCATGGGCGATGATCGTGGACAGGTACCTTGACCCGGTGAACCAAGAAAAGCACCAGCTCGGCAAGCGGAAGCGGGCACTGAAGACCGGTCCAAGTCACCACCAAGGCAGCCGCAACCTCTCCGCATTCAAGCAAGCACTTATGTGTGATGTCATTTATCTATTGTAACGCTCAGTTTTGCATCTCTTATCAACTTTCTGTCTTTCTCGCAGGAGAAGGCACACCCAGACATGCCGGTGTCAGAGATAGGGGCATGGGCTGTGTCTCACCAGGCCCGAGTGAAATCCGGTGTCGTCTTCAACCCGGATGCCCCTGCCGAGGCTTACTCTGATCCGACCGTCCACACTAAAGTCAGAGAGTACGTAGAGGCGGTTAGGTCGCTCTATGGCCCAGATTACAATCTGAGCACTGAGCCCCTGGAGACAGAGGTGATCGTGAGGCTGGGGCAAGGTAGGAAGCACGGGCGGTTGTGGATTGCAGACGGCGCCGACTCCTCGAGCTCTGCACCCTCTCTTTCCGACATGAGGGCACGGAGCACGGCCAGAAGCCTTCCCATACATGTACGGCCTACTCCTACTCTGTCGCGGGTCGACGAACTTCAGGTAATTTCGGTTTCACTCGTCGTACATTGAACTTTACACACGTTGATCATATTTGCAATACTAAAACATGTGATTGAAACACTTTAGGCTGAGCTAGCAGAAACAAAGGAGACGCTAGCAGAAACAAAGGAGACGACCGCGCACCTGTCCTCTCAACTGGAGGCCACGAAGAAGCAAATGGCGGAAATGTATCAGATCATGCAAAGCCTCGGGCAAGCATCGGGTGTAGCCGTGCCATTGCCAACTCTAGCTCCGATTCAACTCTTCACTCCTGTGAGTATAAAAGTTTAACGCCTTCGTGTCGTTGGGATTATTGGCCTTCGTGCCTTTGTGATTTTCAGCTTTCGTGTTGTTGGGATTGCCGGCCTTCCTACCATTGTGATTGTCGGCCTTCGTGCCGTTTTTTCTTGCAGGTTGGAAACCTCCCCGTGCAGGGGAGGTGCTGCTGAAATTTCTATTTTTCCATCTAACACATGCAATCTCCTCTCTTTTGTGCAGCCTCTGTCGGCGGGTTCAAACAATCCTGCTACCGTGTCACCGACAGTGGATCCCGTCAATCCTTCACCGCACTCCGGTCCGTCACGGGTGCAGCCTTCATCGTCGCAGCAGGGATGTTTGTAACACCTCTGGTGTTTAAGCATGTAATTAACTTGACATATCATCATTAGCATCATTAATCATCTTGATCATGAATTCATGTGTATGTATTTGCTTAGTGTATCATTTTATGTGATGTACCTCTATTGCAAAAACCCTTATTAGCCCACTTCTTCCTCTAGGGGCAAAATGATAATTTCACCTCTGTGCCTAGTTCTATGTAATTCTTGTTCAAATTAGTGCCCTGATGTTTGTTGCTTTGATCAAAGTTCAAAAGTCAGATTTGATTTGATATTCCTTTTGCAAAACCCTAAAATCCCAAATCCTGGATTTATTCCCTTTTTGATAACTTTTTCAAAATTCAAAATTTTGAGTTGGTTCAAAAAAGCAAAGTTGTGAATCTGATCAAGAGGAACAACTTTGGTATTTACAAATTTCTAAGTTTCTACATAAAATTTGAAGTAATTTCAAATTCATTCAAATTCCAGTTTTTGTCCCCTTTTCAGTTTTAAAAATTTATTCAAAAACTATTGAGTTTCAGAAAAAGTGTATATTAGCAAAGTTGTAGGTTTTGACAAATGGAACAACTTTCATATATAAAGATTTTCAAGTTTCAGTTTGAAATCCAAAGTAATTTTGATTTGAATCAAAGTTGAAAAATGTTTCCTTTTCTGTTTTTGATTATAGTTCAAAAAATATTTGGAATTTGAAAATGTTGATATTGACAAAGTTGTAGATCTCTTTTTTCTGAGAAACTTTGGTATTTTGAGTTTTTGTCGCACAGTTCAATTTTTGAGAGTAATTTGCAAAATACAGAGATCAGCCAAAAGTCAAACCCTAAGGCCTAGCACTGTTCGTCCCCTACCTCTAGCCGGCGCAGTGCAGAGGGGGCCCCGGCCGTGGCCGAGCCTCCGGCGCTGCGCGTGCCGCGTGCCTGGCTGCTCCCCACGCGCCACCAACCTGCCGCCGCTGTCCCCCTGTTCCCTCCGCGCCCGCACGCGAGCGCTGACCCTCGCTCTCGGCCCCTACAGTGTCCAGCGCGCCGCCGCCGCGTGGCCATTGCCGGCCGAGCTTGCGCCCGAGCCCCGGCTGCACGCCAGCTTATCCGCCAGAGCGCAATCGAGTGCGCACGCCCCCGCAAACCTTACCCGCGTAACCCCGAGCTCTCTACCGTCCCATAGCCGCGGCTATATAAGCCGCCGGAGCCCCGAGCTCCGCATTCAACCCCGCCACCGTGGTCAGCCCACTCCAGACACTCCGCCGCTCCACCATCTAGCCCGAAAGCTCCGCCTTGAGCTCGTGAAGCTTTCCCACCCTTCAATTTCACCTTCCCCGCCTCCTATCGCCCGGCGTAAGCTCGCCGTTCCCATCTCCGGCAGGAACCCGGCGAGCTCGGGTTCGTGAAATTCGCCGCCTCCGGCCATGATCATCCCTCACCGACCCCCGTGTCGTATTCCTTGGCCCCGCGCGACTCTAACCCGGCCCTTGCGGTCTCGTGTGTTGCGCAGGACCGCCGGATCGCCGGAGCGCCGCCGCGGTCGTCTTCTCCCTCGAGAACGTGTCGAGCCTCACCCTCGAGAACGTGCCGAGCTTCACCCTCGAGAACGTGTCGAGCCTCACCCTCGAGAACGTGCCGAGCCTCACCCTCGAGAACGAGTCGAGCCTCACCCTCGAGCCCTGCCTCCGACCCGTGGTAAGCATCCGAGCCTCCGGCCTCTGCTTCCACTCCGCTTCGTCCGAGCCTCCAAGTCACGCCTCGGGCAGAGGCTTGTTTTTTCCGTCTCGCCCGAGCCCAAGCCTCGGCGAGCGCATGCCCTCCGCTTCGCCCGAGCCCAAGCCTCGGCAAGCGCATGCCCTCCGCTTCGCCCGAGCCCAAGCCTCGGCGACGCATGCTCTCCGCTTCGCCCGAGTCAGGCCTCGGACGGAGGCTTACTTCTCCGTCTCGCCCGAGCCTCCGGGCCAGGCCTCGGACGAAGCTGTCGCTTCCGTCTCGACCGAGCCCGTCTCGACCGAGCCCCGCGCGATTCGCCCGAGCCCCGCGATTCGCCGAGCCCGGCCTAGAAGGAGCACAGTGCTCTTCTCTTTTTCTGAGAGATGTGAATAGTGTTCTGTTTTCTCTTTTTTGTATGATTTTCTGTGTGCATCCAAAAATTCTGAAATTTTTGTGGTAGACTCTTTATGCTCTGGAGTATTTTATAAAAATATGAAACTTGAGTTTTGTGCAAAAATTTGAAAATATAAAATTCCCCTTTTAATTGAAAAATGAAGGTTTTGGTATTTTTGGAGAGTGATTTATAACTCCAAAAATCATGAGACAAATTTTTGTGAGCTTCTTATGCCATGTTTAGTCTCTGGTAAAATTTTGAAGTCTTTTGGAACAAGTTGATTTTTGAGCATTTATTTTAATTCTTGAATAGTGCCTTTTGTTAATTAAATGTCTAGAATTATTTGAACACCTTAATGACCTCCAAAAATTATGAAATTTGTTTTGCCATCTATCTACACCATAATGAACTTATGTGATTAATTTGGTAATTTTTGGAGCAACTTCATAAAATGACCTTTTAAATAAATTAAGAAAATAGAAAAGATGGATTAGGGTTGGTAATAAGTGTGTGATGATGTGATCTTTGGATTGATTGATGTTCATAGACCCCTACCCTTTGGTCTATGATGTTTGGTTGATGCTTAGGATAATTATAATAAGGGCTAGTTTAATCAATATTGCTTAAGGAAGAAATGGTTACCTTTTATGCTCAACCTAGATTTCGACTATGCCTTGTTTAAGAGTAATCTAGAATCAGTGGAATTGTCTTGCACCATAAGTTCATATCATCATTCTCATGAGCATTCATCATTGCATCCGTATAGTTGACGAAGAAGGACCTGAAGTCGAGGTAGCCACCGAAGGATCTGTCCCCGAGGCAACCCCGAGCTCCGGCACCTACACCACCAACCCCGAGTCTGCTCTTTTTGCCATCCAAGGCAAGCCCCGGTGCATTTAACCCTTCCTTGAATTTATAAAGTGATTTCCTTAAATGCTTTTGAGTTAAATTATTGCATTAGGTTTATAGGAGTTGAGTGATATCCTAACTGATGCATTATCCACCTTGACCACGGATACACCCGAAGCCTGCTTTTCAAAAGTATTTGAAAAATGCTTAGCAATGCTTATTGAACTAGACTTTGCAATAAAAATGCCAATTTCAAAAGTGTGATCACTGAAAGAAAACTTTATGGGAATTTCTGGGTTACTCCCACTATTGGCTAAGTATCTGATCCGTACTTAGTCAAATAGGAAGGAGAGGTTGTCCTTGCGTACGGTGCCGTCATGTTGTAGTCCGGGACTCAACAGTTGACACCGACCGGGACAGGGTTGAAAAACCGACAGGGCCTGTACTCTTGGGTTAGAGTCCCGAGGTGCTTGTCGCTGGCGGGAAAATGTAGGGACCATCCGTATGGGGGCCTGCTGGTCAAGACTTGTAACTATTCACATACTACGGAAAGCTCTGGCTCCGAGAAATCCATTATTGGACCGACAACCGCGCACTGGGAGTGGAGAGATGGCGGAAGTAGCATGTACCCACGTGGGTTAGAGTCCCGGATTGGAGTGGTGTACTGTACTTCCGGGTGGCGTAGGACCGGGCCCAATCTTGGAGGAATCGTGGTAGACGAGTTGGCATATGCAAGCTTGGGTGCTACATATGCAGTGTGGATAGGGATCCTCAGCTGAGTATTATTTATCCGGATTAACGTTGCTCCTCGGTTATGGAGACTTGGTCCACTGACTGTCAACGGAGAGTGGTTCTCAACTAGGAATGTTTTGAAATGTAAAATGAATCATGAATGATGAAGAATTGAGGAATACTGAATCTTTCAAAAATAAAATAAGGTTTACAAAAATGCTTTTCCGCAAAATACTTGAACTTGCTTAAAGCTTTACCTTGACTACCCTAAGCCTCTCATACCTGAGTCTTCTCCCTTTTTCTTTAGTCGGGTAAGTCTTGTTGAGTACCTTTGTACTCAGGGTTTTATTACCCATGTTGCAGGTATGGCAGATTCCTCAGTATGCCTTGGACCCTGCTGTGTGACCGTTGTTCAGGAAGAGGCCGATGAGGCCGATGAGTGATTATTCACCCTCGGGCTGGGTGAAGTATCTTTACCCTTCAGTTGTTGTCATATGCTACTCTGCCAACTCTATCTATTTGAACCATGGTCTGTAATAACTTCACTTTAATTTTATGTTGAACCCTGGTTTGTAAAACTATTGTTATCTAAGTCTTCCGCTATTTACTCCGATGTTATTTGTCAAAATGTTCAAGAGATTGTAACTGAATTGTGAGATGATCCTGCGGACATCGGGCACGGATGTAGCCCAGTAGCGAAACCGGTCTTAATCTCTTGGCTGTACGGATCGACTGTCAGTGGTTGACGGTGATCAGTGGGCCATGGGATTAGGGCCGTTACGTTACAGAGTGGTATCGGAGCATCTCACTATGACGTCGCAATCCTTTTGCGAAAACTTCAAAATGTTTTTAACAAAAACTAAACTTGACTAGTTTGAGTCCAAATTGCTTCTCTCATCTCATCTTGTCTTTGGCAACTAGTAGCAAGACAACTTGTATAAGCCCTATGTACCTTACCTTAGTAATTGCATTACCTTGTTCCGTAGGAACGATTCATGCATCATGTCACTTTCACTTAAGTTTATAAAAGAGTTCGTTGGGTTAGTGTGCCTATACCTTTTTCTTGCTAGCCTTTCTCATCTATAACCTCTTAACCAGATATGGCCATCATCAAGCGGACTGCCCGCAAGTCGACTGGACTGAACGGTGTGCCGCGTCACCAGCTGGCGCCACGCACCGGAGAAGAGACTGGAGAATCCTCCAATGGTCGTCGCTTTCCCCGCCGCACCCGCAAGCAGCTGAAGGAGGAAATCAAGAATCTGAAGGCTGAAATGGAGAACATGGAGCATGACTTCTACCTTTCCCGCATGGAGTTTTATGAGGCACGAGCTTCCCTGGAGCAGGCCAACCGGAACACGGTTCGCGCTATCGAGCAGCGCAATGATGCTTGGACCCGCGAGGACGTTACCAGAGCCCAGCTCCATGGACTGCAGCAATACACCGCCCAGATCGAGCAGTTCAATGATATGCTTCATGAGGAAGTACACCAGCTGCACGACCAGCTTCACCCCGTGATTCCACCAGTTGCTGAGGACCCCGAAGACGGAGTCGTGGAGGAACCTGAAGTGGAACACGAGCCCGATCAGAATGAGGAAGTGGAACCTGCTGAGGATGTCCACGTTGAAGATGAAGATGAGGAGGAAGAGCCTGAGCTTATCATCGAAGATGATGATGATGACGAAGAGTTGATCTTCATCGATGATGACTAGACTCCTTGTGTCTGTACCATCTGCTTACCTAAAACCTTAGACTAGGTTTGGGGGCGTTAGTCTGTCTGTTGCCAAGTCTGGCATGTATCTTTCCTTTCGTACCTTTTCCCTTATCAGTCTGTTGTCATCTTTATCAAGCCAGCTATCTTTGTATCAGTGAAGTTGTCAATCAAGTTGTTTCAGAACCTTTGTCCATATATGCTGAGTTCCGAGTTGCTTATACAGATGCCTGTGAACACCCGTACCGGAGCCGGAGGTGCTGGAGATGACCGTCTCCCAAACCCTCCACCTGTACCAGCTACCCTAGCAGATGCCATTGCAGCCTTGGCCGCCGCTGCCAATCTGATGGCTCAGAATCAAGGGCAGCAGAACAACGGCAACCGTGGTCGCCGCAACAACCAAGAGACAACCTATGTGGACTTCACTGAAACACGCCCACCGGTCTTCACAAAGGCCGACGAACCTCTCGAGGCTGACGACTGGTTACGCACCATGGAACAGAAGTTCAGTCTACTGCACTGCACAGAGATCCAGAAGCCTCGGTTCGCTTCTCAGCAGCTCCGTGGTCCTGCAAGTGCCTGGTACGCCAACCTGTTGGCGGCCCAGCCGGAAGGTCACCAGCTGACCTGGGAAGAGTTCCGCACCGCCTTCAGAGCACATCACATCCCCTCGGGATTGATGAAGATGAAGTTGGATCAGTTCTTGGCCCTGCAACAGAAAGATTCCACCGTCATGCAGTACGTGGGACAATTCAACCACCTCAGCCAGTATGCCTCCGACTATGTCAACACAGAGGAAAAGAAGAGAGATTGTTTTCTCAGGGGTCTGCACCCTAAGATTCGCAGAGGTCTGTCCAACAACCTAAACGGATCCTACCATGATGTCGTTGACCGTGCTGTTGCCTTCGAGGAAAGCAACCACCAGTATCAGGAAGAGAAGAAGAAGAAGGCTGGGTCTAGCAGTTTCTCCAGCAACCATAAGCGCCCAAGAATCATCTACCACCCCAGCCACCACCAAAACCGTGCCCCATACCCCCATCAGCAAGTGGTCGTTCGTACCGCGGCCACCACCCACAATGCCAACCAGCAAAGTGCCACTCAGCCGAACGCCCCCAGTGTTCGTGTCACCACCCCACAAACAGCTTACAACCATCCATGCTACAACTGTGGCCAAGTTGGTCACTGGTCTCGCGAGTGCCCAAAACCCAAGAAGAATGCCCAGCATGCACAGAAAGGCCCTGGAGGATCACAGCAGCAGCACCGTGCACCGCAGCAGCACGTCCAGAAGGGCAAGCTTGTCAGGAAGCACGGGCAAGTCTACTTCACCACCGTCAGTAATATCCCAGACGGAGAGCCCGTCATGCTCGGTAGGTTCCCTGTTGCCAATCATCCTGCAGTCGTCTTGTTTGATTCTGGTGCATCGCATTCCTTCATCAGTCGCACTTTTGTCATCAAGCATGAGTTGCCCATGGGGGAGTTGAAGGAAAGTTTCTGCATACTTTCGCCTGGAGGGCGGATAAATACTAAGGAAGTGGTCCGCAGTATACCAGTAATGTTGGGGAAACATGTCTTTCCTACCACCATGATAGTACTGCGCGATCAAGAGATAGATGTCATCTTAGGCATGAGTTGGATGTGTCAGTATAAAGCCATGATAGACATCTTGAATAGAGTTGTGAGAGTGGATATTCCTAACAGTACCGCCAAACTCCTTCTCCAACTTCCTATGCCTTCAAAAACAGCTACCACACAGCTAAATGCTACCTGTGATCAAGGGACCCGAGATATCCCCGTGGTCTGCGAGTTCCCTGATGTCTTTCCAGAAGATTTACCTGGTCTGCCTCCCGACCGTGATGTTGAGTTTGCTATAGAGCTAAAGCCCGGGACTGCTCCTATATCCCGTAGAGCTTATCGAATGCCTCCCAGAGAGTTGGCAGAGCTGAAGATCCAATTGCAAGAGCTATTGGATAAGGGTCTCATTCGCCCAAGTTCATCTCCTTGGGGCTGTCCTGCTATCTTTGTGAAGAAGAAGGACAAAAGCCTTCGTCTGTGCGTTGACTATCGCCCGCTCAACGAGGTCACCATCAAAAATAAATATCCCTTGCCTCGCATTGATCTTCTGTTTGACCAGTTATCTGGAGCCAGAGTGTTTTCCAAGATCGACCTCAGATCTGGCTATCACCAAATAAAAATTTGTCCCGAAGATATTCCCAAAACCGCTTTCACCACCAGATACGGTCTATATGAGTACTTGGTCATGTCTTTTGGCTTGACCAATGCCCCCGCTCATTTCATGTATCTCATGAACTCTGTGTTCATGCCAGAGCTCGATAAATTTGTAGTCGTGTTCATTGACGACATCCTTGTTTATTCAAGAACTCCTGAAGATCATGCCAAGCATCTTCGTGTCGTTCTCTCTCGCCTCAGAGATCACCAGCTGTATGCCAAGTTCAGTAAATGTGAATTCTGGCTAGATCGAATTCAATTCCTTGGTCATGTCCTGTCCGCTGAAGGTGTGTCAGTTGACCCTGAAAAAGTGGCAGATATCTTGGATTGGAAGCCACCTACCACTGTCCGCGAAGTTCGCAGCTTCATGGGAATGGCTGGATACTATCGTCGTTTCATCCCAGACTTCTCCAGAGTTGCCAAGCCTATCACAGAGTTGCTGAAGAATTCCGTGGATTTTGTTTGGTCAACAGCCTGCGAGCAAGCTTTTCAAGCCTTGAAGAAACTACTAACTACATCACCAGTCCTAGCTCAACCAGACATCGAGAAACCCTTTGATGTATACTGTGATGCATCTGGTACTGGGTTAGGCTGTGTTTTGATGCAAGAAGGTCGAGTGATCGCTTATGCCTCACGGCAGCTTAGGCGACATGAGGAAAATTATCCAACCCATGACCTTGAGTTAGCAGCAGTGGTGCATGCTTTGAAGATATGGCGTCATTATCTGTTGGGCAGTACCTGCAATGTGTACACCGATCATAAGAGCCTGAAGTATATCTTCACCCAAGAAGAGCTGAACATGAGGCAGCGAAGATGGCTTGAGTTAATCAAGGACTATGATATCAAAGTGCATTACCATCCGGGTAAGGCGAATGTGGTCGCCGATGCACTCAGTCGCAAGTCATACTGCAACTGTCTGACGACGAAGCCCTATGATCTTTCCTTGTGCCATGCTCTTGAAAGGATGGGTATTGAGATAGTTCCGCAAGGAAGCCTGAACAATGTCAGGATAGAAACATCGGTCAAGGAACAAGTCATCGCTGCACAGAAAGATAACCCTGGAATCAAGCACATCATCGAAAAGGTCCAGACCGGTAAGGCTGATTGTTTCAGGATCGATGATGTAGGAGTTGTTTGGTTCAAGAACCGTCTAGTAGTTCCCAAGGTGCCTGAGTTGAGACAGTTGATCCTTGATGAGGCACACCTGTCTAGGTTTTCCATCCACCCCGGCAGCAACAAGATGTACCAGGATCTAAGGCAGAGATTCTGGTGGACAAAGATGAAGATTGAAATCGCTCGCTATGTCGCTCGCTGTGATACTTGCCAGAAAGTCAAAGCCGTGCACATGAAGCCTGGAGGAGAATTGCAACCTTTATCTGTACCTGCCTGGAAGTGGGAAGATATCAGCATGGATTTTGTCAATGGACTACCCAAGACTCAGAAAGGTTTTGATTCCATTTGGGTAATCGTGGACCGACTCACCAAACAAGCTCACTTTCTGCCAGTCAAGACCAGCTACGCCGTCCCCACGTATGCCGCCTTGTACAAGAACAACATAGTGAAGCTTCATGGAATACCCAAGACCATTATCTCTGATCGTGGTACTCAGTTTGTCGCAAAGTTCTGGAAAGCGTTCCATACCTCACTTGGAACCAAGCTCTTGCATAGTACAGCATATCATCCACAAACAGATGGACAAACTGAGCGAGTCAACCAAGTGTTAGAGGATATGTTGAGAGCATGTGTGCTCACCTTCGCAGATACTTGGGATGACTGTTTGCCCTTGGCAGAGTTCTCATATAATAACAGTTATCAAGAAAGCATCAAAATGGCACCATTTGAAGCGCTGTACGGTCGTCGTTGTCGTACACCCCTCAGTTGATCTGAGCCTGGAGAAAGAGAATTCTTTGGAGTTGACCTGGTCAAAGATATGGAAGAGAAAGTCAAGCAGATACAAGAGAACATGAAGATTGCCCAATCCCGACAAAAGAGTTATGCTGACAAGAGACGTCGACCTCTGAAGTTTCAAGTTGGAGATTACGTATATCTCAAGGTCTCACCAACCAAAGGAGTCACTCGTTTTGGGGTCAAGGGAAAGTTAGCACCCCGCTACATTGGTCCGTTTGAGATTTTGGAATGTTGTGGCAAGGTAGCTTACAAGCTGAAGTTGCCCGATCATCTCTCTGCTGTCCACAATGTTTTCCATGTCTCCCAACTCAAGAAGTGCCTCCGAGTACCAGAACATGTCGTGGAAGTTGAAGGTGTCGAGCTAGAGCCTGATCTATCCTACTCGGAATATCCAGTTCGCGTGTTGGATCACAAAGATCGAGTTACTCGAAGAACTACCACAAGGTGGTACAAAATCCAGTGGAACCAGCACTCTGAAGAAGAAGCTACTTGGGAATCTGAGGACTTCTTGACAAAGAACTATCCCGACTTTCTCGAATCCCTGTCTATGTAAAGTTTTGCCTTTTTCCCTTCTTTGTCCTTTCTTAAGACACAGAATCTCGGGGCGAGATTTCTTTAAGGGGGGAAGGCTGTAACACCTCTGGTGTTTAAGCATGTAATTAACTTGACATATCATCATTAGCATCATTAATCATCTTGATCATGAATTCATGTGTATGTATTTGCTTAGTGTATCATTTTATGTGATGTACCTCTATTGCAAAAACCCTTATTAGCCCACTTCTTCCTCTAGGGGCAAAATGATAATTTCACCTCTGTGCCTAGTTCTATGTAATTCTTGTTCAAATTAGTGCCCTGATGTTTGTTGCTTTGATCAAAGTTCAAAAGTCAGATTTGATTTGATATTCCTTTTGCAAAACCCTAAAATCCCAAATCCTGAATTTATTCCCTTTTTGATAACTTTTTCAAAATTCAAAATTTTGAGTTGGTTCAAAAAAGCAAAGTTGTGAATCTGATCAAGAGGAACAACTTTGGTATTTACAAATTTCTAAGTTTCTACATAAAATTTGAAGTAATTTCAAATTCATTCAAATTCCAGTTTTTGTCCCCTTTTCAATTTTAAAAATTTATTCAAAAACTATTGAGTTTCAGAAAAAGTGTATATTAGCAAAGTTGTAGGTTTTGACAAATGGAACAACTTTCATATATAAAGATTTTCAAGTTTCAGTTTGAAATCCAAAGTAATTTTGATTTGAATCAAAGTTGAAAAATGTTCCCTTTTCTGTTTTTGATTATAGTTCAAAAAATATTTGGAATTTGAAAATGTTGATATTGACAAAGTTGTAGATCTCTTTTTTCTGAGAAACTTTGGTATTTTGAGTTTTTGTCGCACAGTTCAATTTTTGAGAGTAATTTGCAAAATACAGAGATCAGCCAAAAGTCAAACCCTAAGGCCTAGCACTGTTCGTCCCCTACCTCTAGCCGGCGCAGTGCAGAGGGGGCCCCGGCCGTGGCCGAGCCTCCGGCGCTGCGCGTGCCGCGTGCCTGGCTGCTCCCCACGCGCCACCAACCTGCCGCCGCTGTCCCCCTGTTCCCTCCGCGCCCGCACGCGAGCGCTGACCCTCGCTCTCGGCCCCTACAGTGTCCAGCGCGCCGCCGCCGCGTGGCCATTGCCGGCCGAGCTTGCGCCCGAGCCCCGGCTGCACGCCAGCTTATCCGCCAGAGCGCAATCGAGTGCGCACGCCCCCGCAAACCTTACCCGCGTAACCCCGAGCTCTCTACCGTCCCATAGCCGCGGCTATATAAGCCGCCGGAGCCCCGAGCTCCGCATTCAACCCCGCCACCGTGGTCAGCCCACTCCAGACACTCCGCCGCTCCACCATCTAGCCCGAAAGCTCCGCCTTGAGCTCGTGAAGCTTTCCCACCCTTCAATTTCACCTTCCCCGCCTCCTATCGCCCGGCGTAAGCTCGCCGTTCCCATCTCCGGCAGGAACCCGGCGAGCTCGGGTTCGTGAAATTCGCCGCCTCCGGCCATGATCATCCCTCACCGACCCCCGTGTCGTATTCCTTGGCCCCGCGCGACTCTAACCCGGCCCTTGCGGTCTCGTGTGTTGCGCAGGACCGCCGGATCGCCGGAGCGCCGCCGCGGTCGTCTTCTCCCTCGAGAACGTGTCGAGCCTCACCCTCGAGAACGTGCCGAGCTTCACCCTCGAGAACGTGTCGAGCCTCACCCTCGAGAACGTGCCGAGCCTCACCCTCGAGAACGAGTCGAGCCTCACCCTCGAGCCCTGCCTCCGACCCGTGGTAAGCATCCGAGCCTCCGGCCTCTGCTTCCACTCCGCTTCGTCCGAGCCTCCAAGTCACGCCTCGGGCAGAGGCTTGTTTTTTCCGTCTCGCCCGAGCCCAAGCCTCGGCGAGCGCATGCCCTCCGCTTCGCCCGAGCCCAAGCCTCGGCAAGCGCATGCCCTCCGCTTCGCCCGAGCCCAAGCCTCGGCGACGCATGCTCTCCGCTTCGCCCGAGTCAGGCCTCGGACGGAGGCTTACTTCTCCGTCTCGCCCGAGCCTCCGGGCCAGGCCTCGGACGAAGCTGTCGCTTCCGTCTCGACCGAGCCCGTCTCGACCGAGCCCCGCGCGATTCGCCCGAGCCCCGCGATTCGCCGAGCCCGGCCTAGAAGGAGCACAGTGCTCTTCTCTTTTTCTGAGAGATGTGAATAGTGTTCTGTTTTCTCTTTTTTGTATGATTTTCTGTGTGCATCCAAAAATTCTGAAATTTTTGTGGTAGACTCTTTATGCTCTGGAGTATTTTATAAAAATATGAAACTTGAGTTTTGTGCAAAAATTTGAAAATATAAAATTCCCCTTTTAATTGAAAAATGAAGGTTTTGGTATTTTTGGAGAGTGATTTATAACTCCAAAAATCATGAGACAAATTTTTGTGAGCTTCTTATGCCATGTTTAGTCTCTGGTAAAATTTTGAAGTCTTTTGGAACAAGTTGATTTTTGAGCATTTATTTTAATTCTTGAATAGTGCCTTTTGTTAATTAAATGTCTAGAATTATTTGAACACCTTAATGACCTCCAAAAATTATGAAATTTGTTTTGCCATCTATCTACACCATAATGAACTTATGTGATTAATTTGGTAATTTTTGGAGCAACTTCATAAAATGACCTTTTAAATAAATTAAGAAAATAGAAAAGATGGATTAGGGTTGGTAATAAGTGTGTGATGATGTGATCTTTGGATTGATTGATGTTCATAGACCCCTACCCTTTGGTCTATGATGTTTGGTTGATGCTTAGGATAATTATAATAAGGGCTAGTTTAATCAATATTGCTTAAGGAAGAAATGGTTACCTTTTATGCTCAACCTAGATTTCGACTATGCCTTGTTTAAGAGTAATCTAGAATCAGTGGAATTGTCTTGCACCATAAGTTCATATCATCATTCTCATGAGCATTCATCATTGCATCCGTATAGTTGACGAAGAAGGACCTGAAGTCGAGGTAGCCACCGAAGGATCTGTCCCCGAGGCAACCCCGAGCTCCGGCACCTACACCACCAACCCCGAGTCTGCTCTTTTTGCCATCCAAGGCAAGCCCCGGTGCATTTAACCCTTCCTTGAATTTATAAAGTGATTTCCTTAAATGCTTTTGAGTTAAATTATTGCATTAGGTTTATAGGAGTTGAGTGATATCCTAACTGATGCATTATCCACCTTGACCACGGATACACCCGAAGCCTGCTTTTCAAAAGTATTTGAAAAATGCTTAGCAATGCTTATTGAACTAGACTTTGCAATAAAAATGCCAATTTCAAAAGTGTGATCACTGAAAGAAAACTTTATGGGAATTTCTGGGTTACTCCCACTATTGGCTAAGTATCTGATCCGTACTTAGTCAAATAGGAAGGAGAGGTTGTCCTTGCGTACGGTGCCGTCATGTTGTAGTCCGGGACTCAACAGTTGACACCGACCGGGACAGGGTTGAAAAACCGACAGGGCCTGTACTCTTGGGTTAGAGTCCCGAGGTGCTTGTCGCTGGCGGAAAAATGTAGGGACCATCCGTATGGGGGCCTGCTGGTCAAACTTGTAACTATTCACATACTACGGAAAGCTCTGGCTCCGAGAAATCCATTATTGGACCGACAACCGCGCACTGGGAGTGGAGAGATGGCGGAAGTAGCATGTACCCACGTGGGTTAGAGTCCCGGATTGGAGTGGTGTACTGTACTTCCGGGTGGCGTAGGACCGGGCCCAATCTTGGAGGAATCGTGGTAGACGAGTTGGCATATGCAAGCTTGGGTGCTACATATGCAGTGTGGATAGGGATCCTCAGCTGAGTATTATTTATCCGGATTAACGTTGCTCCTCGGTTATGGAGACTTGGTCCACTGACTGTCAACGGAGAGTGGTTCTCAACTAGGAATGTTTTGAAATGTAAAATGAATCATGAATGATGAAGAATTGAGGAATACTGAATCTTTCAAAAATAAAATAAGGTTTACAAAAATGCTTTTCCGCAAAATACTTGAACTTGCTTAAAGCTTTACCTTGACTACCCTAAGCCTCTCATACCTGAGTCTTCTCCCTTTTTCTTTAGTCGGGTAAGTCTTGTTGAGTACCTTTGTACTCAGGGTTTTATTACCCATGTTGCAGGTATGGCAGATTCCTCAGTATGCCTTGGACCCTGCTGTGTGACCGTTGTTCAGGAAGAGGCCGATGAGGCCGATGAGTGATTATTCACCCTCGGGCTGGGTGAAGTATCTTTACCCTTCAGTTGTTGTCATATGCTACTCTGCCAACTCTATCTATTTGAACCATGGTCTGTAATAACTTCACTTTAATTTTATGTTGAACCCTGGTTTGTAAAACTATTGTTATCTAAGTCTTCCGCTATTTACTCCGATGTTATTTGTCAAAATGTTCAAGAGATTGTAACTGAATTGTGAGATGATCCTGCGGACATCGGGCACGGATGTAGCCCAGTAGCGAAACCGGTCTTAATCTCTTGGCTGTACGGATCGACTGTCAGTGGTTGACGGTGATCAGTGGGCCATGGGATTAGGGCCGTTACGTTACAATGTTGAACTTTGTGATGTTGAACTTGTAATAATGAACTTGTAATGGTAAACTTTGGTGGATTTGTAATGGATTTTCGATGGATTTCCGATGGATTTATGAAATATGTGTGTCCTTGTGATATATAATGCATGTTGGTGATATAGCTCTGATGATTGATGTGTATATATATATGTATAATATCTGTTATAATGGACTGAAAAGATAAAAAAAAATTGCAAATCTCGGTTACTTTGCCGAGTGTTTCAGGTAAGGCACTCGGCAAAGTTTGTTTTTAATATTTATTTCAAAACAGTCTTTGCCGAGTGCCTACACCAAACAATACTCGGCAAAGGTTTTTTATTTTTTTTAAAAAAAACTTCTTTGCCGAGTGTTTCAACAAAAAACACTCGGCAAAGTACGTTTTTTATTTTTTAAAAAAGTACTTTTTGCCGAGTGCGTTGACTAAAAAACACTCGGCAAATTTTTTAAATTATTTTCTTAAAAATAATTTTTGCCGAGTGCCTTGACTAAAAAACACTCGGCAAAGTTTTTTGGAAAACAATTTTGCCGAGTGTTTTAGGACGCTCGGCAAAATAATGGCTAACGGCAAGCGGCGTAACGGCCGAAAAAATTTGCCGAGCGCCTCACTAAACACTCGGCAAAATATATTATTATTTTGCCGAGTGCCCGATAGAAAGCACTCGGCAAAGTTTTTTTGTCGTGATTTATGTTGCCGAGAAAACTTTGCCGAGTGTCTTGCTTAAATACACTCGGCAAAGCCTTTGCCGAATGTTTTTGGGCTCTTTGCCGAGTGTAAAAACACTCGGCAAAGTGCCGGCCTGCAGTAGTGGCGAGCACATACACCTGTCACGCCAACAAAGGCACACAGTGGTCCACTCCGGGCAGGGGGCTTCCTCCGGCGATCCGCGGCCGCGGGACTACGTACGTACATGCCGGCGGAGGGCGTCGCCGGCGGCGGCGGCCGGGGACGGGCCCCGCGGCACCCGCCTCTGTCGGCGCTCGTCGTCTCCGCCATCGCCGCCTTCTCCGCCGTCATCGTCCTCGCCGTCGTCCACTCGGTACAGGGATCTCAACGTTGACCGCGTGTTTCTTGCGTTGCCGTGGCCCGTGGCTGACGGCGGCGGGGCGGCCGGCCGGCGGGCGGTGTGTCTCTTTCTTTCTTGTGCGCAGGCGTACGACGACGCGGTGTCGCGGACGCGGACGCTGCTGGGCCACAACCTGGAGCCGACGCCGTGGCACCCGTTCCCGCACGCCAAGGGCCGGCCGCCGGCGCGCGCCGCGCTGCGGTGCGCGCCGTCCATCGCCTGCCTGCCGCCGCTCTCGCGGCCGAACAACGCGTCGTCGTCGTCGTCGTCGTCGTCCTCGCGGCGCTCCCCCCGCGGCAACAGCCGCAGCCGCAGCAGCAGCAGCAGGCGGCGGCGGCAGTGTGAGTGGAGTGGAGTAGCTTCTAAGCGATGATGGCATGCATGGGGCCCATGCATGTCAACTCTACATGGACCACCAGCACCACCATTTGTGCATGTCCAGCTCATTCCGTGTGGCGACGGCGACACTGCCCCTTTGCCACTTGCGGCGACAAGACAAAGAGGGGGCAGCCACTCACATGCCCACACATCTCACTCAGTCTCCTTCTCGTGGAGCTAGCGAAAAAGGCCTGCATTTGGATCCACACAAGATGCTGGTAGCATCCATGCATATTGAACTAAGGTCCTGTTTAAATGCATAAAAAAAATCACCTATCACATAGAATATTAGGGCGCATATCCTATCACATAGAATATTAGGACGCATATATGGAGTATTAAATATATACTAATTATAAAACTAATTTATCAGTCGAAATCTACTTCACGAGATGAATGACTAATTAGTCCATGATATGATAGATTAATTAGTCCTAATAGCTTCATCCCGTTAAGTATGTGTGGCGGTGTAATTAGTTTTATAATTAATCTATTTTTAATAAACTAAATTAGTGCTGCAACATCTAATTTGACATCCCAAAATTCTTCCCTCAGCATCTAAACAGGGCCTAACTTTGATGAGAGCACTTTGCATTGCAAAGGCAGACACCAAAATGCATGTCAAGTATAGGAGGAGTACGGATGTTAGTTTGACGCACAACTTAAACAGTGATCATGTATGTTTACGAGACAAATAATGTCTGGTTAAGGACTTCCAGCAATCAAACATAGTACTCCTTCCGTTCCAAATTATAAGTCATTTTAAAAATCTTAGAGAATTAAAGTTTTTCAAGTTTGATTAAATTTATATAATAAAATAATAACATTTTAAGAACTAAAATAATAATAAATCTCTCTACTGGGTCGGGGTAACTTTTTACTGGGCTAAGATACGACAAATTAATTTGACATGTTTATGCTAAGGAAAGTATATATGGTGGACGAATGAATACCATTGCTCAATTCGAGCATCTCTATTGTCCGCGCGGCCTCTTGAAAAAAATAAAAGATTGTTCCCCTCCAAATCGAATATATCAACTATCGGAAGGGACACTAATATCTAACCAAAAGAATCGATACCTTCTCATTTCTTTATTTTAAAAGAAATCGACCTCGTCTTTTTTCTATCACAAAAGATAGAATCAGCAATAATCGACCTCGTCTTTTTTTGCTAATCTGGTATCAGTTAAACATCACCGAATTCGAGGATGGACACGGGTCGTCCCCTTCCTCGCGACACGGGTGAACCTCGCGGCGAGTGCGTTAATCCTGGCACGTCTGACATAGCACCGCGGCACACGGAGTGTGTGGAAGGTGCGCGCGTGGTAATAGGGGAGTGCGCGGTGGCAGGAGGGTGTGGTGGCGTCTCGGAGAAGGCGGTTGGTGAGAAGGAGGAGAGGTCGTTGTCGCATGGGCCATGGCAGCAGTGGCATAAAAACCAGTGGGCGAGTGCGGGACCTTCGTTTCCCCACTCCTCGTCTTCTCAGTCGGCATACGGGATACCCACGGGTGAGGGAGGAAACCCTAGAGCTGGTGCGGAATCCGTGGCGGCGGGGGACAAAGGGAAGCGGATTCGTCTTCCTCACGAGGTATGTGATCATCCGGATGCAGATCTGAGTGCTCGTGTAGCTCACTTATGGAGTCGTAGCTTTGATGTGGGGGCTTGCACCGTGGTTCCGGTTAGGGTTTCAAATCCTCCTTTGATTCGGGTGGACGGGGCGTCTCCTCTTCGTGGTGACGCTCCAAAATCTCGCGGATGGTCAACGCTTGGTGGTGATACTAGATCGTTTTCGCAGGTTTTGCAGGCTCCTGTGCAGCCGAATAGAGTCATGGATTGGCGCCCAAACAATCAGGGGCGTTTCAATGCAGGGTATGGAGCTAATCGTGGAGGATTCAGGGGGAGATGGCAGAATCAGTATAACAGGGGTTGGGTGCCCCGTGGTGCTGGGCAAGGTGGTGGAAGGTTTCAGGGTGGTGGTGGTCGTGGGGGTGGCAATTGGGGACAGAGACCTCAGGAGAGGATCATTGATCAACAAGCTCCTCCTGAAATACCTAAAGAGGATTCTGTACCTAGTCAAAAAGAGGAATTTGTGGAGGTTGACTCTGGGACAAATATCATTCCTTTTGAGGAAGAGAAAGAACAAGTTGGGAAAGAAGAAGATCTAAAAGGGGAACCAAAGCCTCAGGAACAGCAATTCTGTAAGAATTGTGGGAAGGTGGGACATACTTCTAAGAGTTGTCCTAACCCTGTTATATGTGAGAGATGTCACAAGGTTGGGCATGTGGCCAGAGTGTGTGTAGCTAAAATGCCATGGGATTTTATTGCTCCCTTTTGTGGGCTATCTGCTTATGGACAGGGTTTTCATGTTATTGAGAGTGCTGCCACAGAAGAAGGCATAAAAGATATGTCTACTACTGCTGTTGTCATCATCACAGCTGGTCAAGCTAGTGCCGAGGATGTGGAAAATGAGTTTAAGTTGAAGGCTGGTCCAAACTCGACCTGGAGGTGGTATGCAAAGAGGATTGGGGAGAATAGGTATCAAATGAGATTCCCAAATGCTCAAGCAATTGATGATATAGCTTATTTTACTGAACTGAGAATGAGATCTAAGTCTGAGGTGGTTTTCAAAGTGGAAAAGTGGAACCCTGCTTCTAGTTCTAAAGGGGCCTTAGATGTGGCTTGGTTCAGGATTAGCAACATCCCTCATGAAAAAAGATCATATTCAAATGTTTGTATGGTGGCTTCCAAAGTTGGTCTTCCCCTTGAGGTTGACAAAGAAACTTTAAACAAAAATGACTATGTGAGGGTGAAGATTGGATGTAGGGATGTGTCTAAAGTTCCTACATCAGTTGATGGGCTCTTAGACCTTCATTTCTATGACTACTACTTTCAGAGAGAGGTGCCCCAAGATGGGTTCACTAATCAAGCAGGAACTAAATGGATTAGGAATGGGAGGGATAAGACCAGGGAAGAGTTCCCTTCACCTAAAAAGCAAAAAATGGAACCATCAAAGAGTGGGGAGGTGAATTTGGCAGCTGGCTCTAGTAAAGGGGCTTCAGATACAGGAAAGAGTAAACAGATGGTGGGGGAGAATGCTCAGCTTCATGACCGAATGGAAGAGGACAGTGAGGATGAAGGATTGAAAATAGAAGATCTGATTGTTCCTGGTACAGAGCAATTAAGGTTTGGTAATTTTGAAAAGGTGGAGATCAGATTCCTCAGTTCCATTGTTATGAATGATTCTGCAAAAACTCTGATAAATGAGTATGGTTCTAATCTGGAGAAGTCAAAATTTGATCCCCTCGCTTCTGTTGAGGCCAAGAATGCCATCTGTGAGCAAGGCAAACCTAAATACTTTCAATTAGAAGATTATAGTTTGCCTGCAAACACCAAAACATGCTTATCTGTGATAGAAGAAGGAGAGAATGAAGGCTGCTGCTCTGACAGGGTTGTGTCTGTGAGTCCTGAGAAAGGAAGCCAAGGGGCCCCTGAGATAGACATTTCCAGTCAGGAAGATGTTAATAATAAAAACTCTCAAGAGATTGATTGGGCAGCTTTACAGAAAGAAGAGGACAAGAAAGAGGAAGAGCTGGAAACACAAGAGTTGTCTAGTATCAAAAATGGAAATAGTTTGGATGATATGTCTGTGGAGCAAGTGAATGGAACAGTGACAAATGAGGACAAGATTAGTCTGGCTGCTGAAACCATGGAAGGATCTGATATCTGGAACAAGCTAATGCAAGATGATATGAGTGGAGCAGTTGATCAGCAGAGGTGGCAAAAAGATTGGCCTGAGTGGCAGACTGTCAGACAGAGTTCAAGGCTTTGGGAAGCTTCCAAGAGCAAAATTCAGATCCCAAGCAAGGAGGTCATTGAAAAACATGAGCAAGGTGATGTTCTTGATCCCCAGAACTCCTTTGCAGTTCTTAATAATAGTCAAATAATGGATGTAGCTAATAAGATGGGAATTAATAATAGTTCTTTAACCCTTGAGAGAATTGAGATTCTTAAGGATCTTGAAAATGAAAGATTAAAACTGAATGAATGTAGCACTGTTAATTGTGATAATGTTGAGAATTTGATGAATGGAAATGCTGTTGAGGAAGATCAGAATGTGTTAGCTTGGGAAACAGAGGAATCCGAAGAGGATCCTTTACAGATAACTAATAGTTTGAGAAGAAGTAGACCAACTAAGAAATCGAAGTGCCAAAAGAAAGGCATGAAAGGACATCCTGTTGATGGTCCTGTTCAAGTCAAACAAGGTGAATCAAAGGTTAGCCCTAGATTCAACCTTAGGGATAGGAGAACTATTAAAAAAGTGATCAAATGATAGGTGTTATATGGAACTGTAGAGGAGTGGCCAAAAAGGGCCTCAGTTCTTTTGTTAAGGATATTATCTGGGAATATAAAGTGGATTTTGTTGGTCTTCAGGAAACTATGAAAAAAAACATATACTAGAAATTTTTTCAGGAAGCTTGATAATGATCAAGAGTTCAGTTGGCATTGGACTCCTTCAAATGGCAAATCTGGAGGTATGTTAAGTGGTGTGAGAAAGGATAGATTTGATATTGAAAGTTTTGATAATGGTGATTTCATGATTATTGCTAATGTGTTTGATAAAAAATTAAAGAAAAAATGGTCCTTAGTCAATGTATATGGTCCATGTGGCGGAACCGACCTGGCGATAAGAGCTCAAGTATTATCTTAGCCAAATCCGTCTGACTTCGACTCATACTTGAACCCATATAACCCCGGTAGTCCGGAAATCACGAAGGATTTCTAACACCATAACATACAGGATCGCATCGTTCAAGGTTACATTCGTAAAGATACATCACAGCGAAACGAAATCGAATTTAAAACATCAGAGTGCGGAATTTAAAACAGAGTTATTACAATATTGAGTTTAAAAGTGCGGAAGCTTGAATAAGTTTAAAACACGACCACAACAAACGTGGTCCAAATAAAACATTGTTTGATAAACCCACTCAACACAAGTCATTCCTCCTTTTTAAGATAGTGTGCCACCAGTAGTCTCAGTCTGGCAAAAGAAGGAGGAAAGCTTCTTGACGACCCTGCCCTGGGCCTACTCCTCATCACCTTCCACTGGGTAGAGGCAGTGCTTACAATAGCCAAAGTAGACCTGGCCATCTGCAACAAACGGGATAAACCCTGAGTACGGGAATGTACTCAGCTAGACTTACCCGTCTAACTGAAAATAAAAGACTCCAAGGGTATGCAAGGCTTTTGAGGTGGAGCTGGGATCTTTTAGTTGCGAAAGGCTCAAATTCAGATAAGGGAATAATTAATGATTATGGTGAGCTGTTATTTTTTAAACCTACTCCTTAGTTCTAGGTTATTGCCTGTACTAGAGCACTCACTTGAATCTAACAAACAATAATATAACCATATCCAGTTGACTTATCCACATTTTAGTTGAACCTTTAAACATCACATGGAGTTGTATCGTGGTGAAGCTCGTCATAGTTTCCCACTAACCGGGGGAGACGGCGACTCGAATCGAATTCCAAACCAGCTGGTGAAAGACCTTTAATACCAGCCCACACTTTCCCCGTCGGGTCCATGCATTGGGCAACCGCTCGACGCTTGTTCGTGGTGGTAATCGTCGCGGCTCAAGCACGGACCGCCCAATCAGAGTCTGGCGATGGCCTCACGCGGCAGATCGCAACTTCCGTACTAGAGGGCACGACACGGGTTGAGACCGGCCCGAACAGCTTCTAACCGGCTTTGGGGTCGATGATTACGGCACCGACATATCCCTAAGTAAAAGGGCGCGTTCAAAAATGAACGAGGGCCAACATCGATACAAACCTACACGATCCAACGGACGGACTGCCCCAAGTTTCCAAACTTGTGCCTTGCCTTCCAGTTGACCGTATTTCATTACTACTCAGGTTCTTTTCCACGATAGCAAATATAGCCAACCGTGATCCGGTCAATATCCATCGGGGTATTACGGAAACATCCTTAACTACTACTTTTATTAAGCAGGCTAAGCAATTCTACATTATAAAGCAGTAGCAGGATAACAAGGCAGGTAATAATCAATAATCAAGGAATGGTAATGCAACAAATAGGATTCAATCAACTCCTATACCTAATGCATCACAATATAAAGGACTCAAGTAAATTAATTATAAAAACTGGGAGACTTAGAATGCTCCGGGGCTTGCCTTGAGTGAAAACCGAGGCCTCGTGGGAGGGGCACTCGGGCAGGTTAGTGTCGGCCGCGGGGTCTGCTTCCTCCGACTGCTGGAGCTCCTGGATCTCCGGCTCGACGCTTGGCTCCTGCTCTTGGTGGGGCTCCGGGAGTGTCGATCCTATTGCATGCGATGAATTTATAATTCAATAAATGCGGTGCAAGATGAAGTGGCATGAAAAGAATAACTCTTGCAAACCAACAAAGCCAACTTGTTGAACCACTTTTAACCTTGGGGCAATATCTCATTTATTTCATAAAACAAAATCTGAGTATTCAACTCTTTCTTATTTAAATACATCAAAGGAAACTCAGATTTGAACTGCAAGTGTATTTTTCTGGGCTCAGAAAAATCCACAAAAATTCCAGAAGGTAAATCACGCTTGCTGGACTCTACTGAACAAGTTTCAGCCAAAGATAAAATACAGAGCTGCAGAAACAAAAATGACAAGCAAACTGCCTAAGAAAAAAAAAAGGTACTTTGAACTACAACCCTACTGTAAAAGAGTGCATAGCTCTATTTCCTATTTTTCCCAGATTCTACTTCACATTTCATATTTATTCAGAAAATTCCATGACCAGAACCATCATATATTTTCTTACATGAATTTCTAAAGATCTATACAAAAAAACACAGTTGTAAAGCAACTACAAATTTTTCCATAAAACAGATCAAGTTTATATTTTTCTCAGACTCTTCATGACACACCAAGACTGTACAAATTTTCCCATATTTTATTTCAACATATAAAACACCTTAACACTTATTCTAAGAAATCAGCAAAAAGAGACTTTTAACTATAACCGTAACTTTTTCTACATAAACAGTGCATCATATATTTTTCACAGGTGCCAAACAGTATAATAAACTTACACAAAATTTTCCAGGAATTATCTCAACCAGAAAACACTTATAATCATTTATTTAAACAAAAGCATATAAACTGAAATAAATGAAAACAGTAAAATAAACTGCTATCAAAAATACATTCATATTTTCCCATGATAGATCTATTCATAAGAAAGCTAATAAAACTGGAAGCACTTCATTTGGATTTATAAAACAGGCTACACAAAAATAACAAGCATCTCTGGAAATTAAACCGAAAAAGAAAAACATTTAACTTCTCCGGCTGGCTTGCGAGAACTCGGTCTATGGATCGGTAAGGGACTGACGCGCGGGACCCGTGGGTCAGCAGAACCTATTCGGGCTCGGGCGCACGGCGGAAAGCGAATCGGCGAGGCCTGGCTCGAACGAGACCGCACCCGAGGTTTTGCTCGAGGCCGAGCTCGAGGCCGAGGCCTGGCTCGAGGGCTCGGGCGAGACGGAAAAACGCACGCTCGTCCGAGGCCTGGTTCGAGGCTGAGGCCTGGCTCGAGGGCTCGGGCGAGACGGAAGAACGCACGCTCGTCCGAGGCCTGGTTCGAGGCTGAGGCCTGGCTCGAGGGCTCGGGCGAGACGGAAGAACGCACGCTCGTCCGAGGCCTGGTTCGAGGCTGAGGCCTGGCTCGAGGGCTCGGGCGAGACGGAAGAACGCACGCTCGTCCGAGGCCTGGTTCGAGGCTGAGGCCTGGCTCGAGGGCTCGGACGAGACGGAAACAGGGGAGGGATTGGTCCGGCGATTTCTCGCCGTCGGTGAGGTCGCCGGCGCGGAGGCTGGGCCCGGCGGACTCGTCTCAACGAGGCGCATCCAGCGGTACCAGTGGTTTGGCCAGCGCACGGCCGTAGCGTGCCGGCGGCGAGCGGCAGCGCACGGCGGCGGCGGCATCGCGCGGCTACGCCGTTTCCGGCGGTCGCCGGCTAAACTGGCGGGCGTGTGAGACTCAGTGAACCTAGAGGGGAGTCCTAGGGGTGATGGTTTGGCCGGAGGTGCGCTGGTGCGTGCTGGCCACGTGTGAGGTCCGCGATGGCGGCAATGGCGCTCGGCCGAGGTGAACAGAGAGATAGGGAACGATAGCGTTAGGGCTAGTTGGTGTTCTCACCTTGCCTTGGCTTGGCGAAGCTGGAGGAGGAAGAAGGGAGGCGGTGGAGCTCGGGTCGGGGACGAACGGCTCCGGGCTCCGAGCGGCGCTGAAAGCTTCCGCGGCGGGGCTCTTCGGACTTCGGCGTCGGTGGAGCTCGGCGGATGGCGCGGGGGTGCGCACCGTGTGTCCGAGACGAAGGCGGGGCAGTGGCCGGGGTTAATCGGCCGGTGATGGAGGTGGTGACTGGAATTTGGGAAGGGGCCTTGCGGCGGTGGTTGCAGCGAGCGGAGAGTGCTCAGTTTGCTTCGTGCGCGGGTGAGAGTGGGGAGTGAGAGCGAGAGTGAGTGCGCGAGTGAGTGAGGGAAGGAGCGGAGGGTGGAGTGCTCGGGCTTTTGGTCGGCTCGGCCGGCCGGTGGTCGCTGCGGGGGCCACGGCGGCGCGGTCGGCGAGGCGGCGGCAGGCGGCTCGGCAGACGAGGATGCGCGGGAGTGGCCGGCGAAGATCGCTGGCGTGCTCTGGTGGGAGAAGATCGGAGAGGGAGTGGTCGGCGTGGATTTGGCGCAGAGAAGGGGCGCCACGCGGCAAGCCGGCCGGCGTACGGCGCGGCCGTGTCAGGTGGCCGGCGCGCGGTGCGCGGGCGGGCGCGCGCGCGGGCGAGGCGGCGAGCGCTGGGCCGAGGCGGGGAAGCGGGCCGAAAGGCCGGATGGGCCGAAAGGGTTGGCGCCGGGAAAGAAAAACATTCTTTTTCTTTTTCCAGAAATTTCCAAAGTTTGACTTCTCAAAAACAGTTTGAAAAACTTCAAACCAGGCTTTGACCCAAATATAAAAGTTGCTCAAAATATTTTTCTCTACAACTTTTATATAGAACACTTTTTCTGAAAACCATTTATAAATCCTCCTCAAGAATAAAGCCAAAATCAAAGCATCAAGTCAAATAGAAATCCAATTTCAAATAAACAACAAAAGATCAAAGGCATACTTTTACACATGAAATGATGCAATGCATTGCTTATGCTTTCTTAGTGGCTAATTGCAGTGCCTAATGCAGTGCTTGACACCAGGGTGTCACAGTCCAGCCCATGATGATCTTAGGGAAAGTTTTCTTACTGAGCTTTCCAATTGCTGCTTTAAAGCTAAGTATCCCTTGATGATAGGTGGGGATTTTAATATGTTGAGATTTAGCTCTGAGAAAAATAAGAAATTTGTGGAAAATAAATTTTCTTCAGTCTTCAATCTCATTATTAATTCGTATGAACTCAGAGAGATTCATTTGTCTGGTGGTAGGTTTACATGGAGTAATAATAGAATTAATCCTACTTTGGAAAAGCTTGATAGAGTTTTGGTTTCTAGTGATTGGGAATCTGAATTTCCCCTTTCCAATATGAGGAAAATTCCTAGATATATGTCTGATCACAATCCTTTGATTGTGAGAACTGCTTTAGAACAAAAAATGGGGTCAAAGCCTTTCTGATTTGTAAACTCCTGGTTCCAGCATCCTGAGTTCACCCAGAAAATAACAGATATCTGGAATAGGGAGGTGGTAGCCAAATCGGCTATTGATGTTTGGTGCATTAAGTTGAATAGAGTGAAAAAAATTCTTAAAGGATGGGGTCAAAGCTTAAAGGGACATACTAATAAGTATAAGCATTTGTTAAAAGAAGAATTGGCTAAGTTGGAAGTTTTAGAGGAGGAAAGGTGTCTTTTAGCTGATATGTTGGACAGAAAATCTTTTATTCAGTCTGAAATGCTCCGTTTGGCTGAAGAGGAGGAAAAATATTGGCATCAAAAAGCAAACAATAATTGGCTGTTGAAAGGTGATAACAACACTGCTTATTTTCATAGAGTAGCGAATGGAAAAAAAAGGGAAAACACTATTTTCTCTCTTAATCATAATGATCAGATTATTGAAGGGGATGATGATCTAGTGGAGCATGCCACTCAATTTTATAAAGATTTGTTTAGTCCTTCTAACCATTCTAGTTTGAGAATGGAGCAAGGATGTTGGAGCCACGAAGAATTGGTCTCAGTTCAAGATAACATGGAGCTTGAGAGTCCATTTACTGAAACTGAAATTCAAGGGGCAGTATTCTCTATGGAGAAAAACACTGCTCCAGGTCCTGATCACTTTCCAATTGAGTTTTATCAGCATTGCTGGGCGGTAATTAAAAAAGACTTGGGTGCCCTATTTCAAGATTTTTATAATATGAAGCTGGATATAGGGAGATTGAACTATGGGTTGATTACCCTGCTGCCCAAAGTAAAAGAGGCAAACAATATAAAGCAATTTCGGCCCATCTGTTTGTTAAATGTTAGCTACAAAATCTTCACTAAAACCTTGATGCTTAGACTGGACAAAGTCATGGGGAAGATTATAAATAAGAGTCAATCTGGTTTTCTGAAAAATAGAAATATTATGGATGGCATTATGGCTTTGCATGAAATTTTGCATGATACTCGAGCTAAAAAGAAAGATGGTATAGTGCTCAAGCTTGATTTTGAAAAAGCTTATGACAAATTGGACTGGGATTTCCTGTTTGATTGTCTTAGACAAAGAGGGTTTGGTGAAAAATGGAGTAGATGGATCAAGATGGTTTTGAGCTCTGGTACTGTTAGTGTTAAAGTCAATAATACTATTGGCGGATATTTTGCTTCTGGTAGGGGAGTGAGGCAAGGGGACCCTCTTTCACCCTTTCTTTTCAATATTGCCGCAGACACCCTTGCTAAGATGGTCTCTATGGCTAAGTCAAATAGAGTAATTCAGGGCCTGGTACCAGAGTATGTGGAGAATGGAGTGGTTATTTTGCAATATGCGGATGACACTATCTTGTGCATTCAAGATGATAGAGAGCAGGCGGTAAATCTTAAACTGTTGTTATATTTGTATGAAAACATGTCTGGTCTCAAGATAAACTTCTCGAAAAGTAAAATTATTATGGTAAGCCAGGATGAGCAGAAGATGCCTTGAGTATTCTAATATGTTCAATTGTGCTATTGGGGGATGGCCTATTAGATATCTTGGGGTCCCTGTAGCTGGATCTAAACTTCACATAGCCGACTGGCTGGTTTTGTGTGAAAAAATGCTTAAAAGGCTAGATGGATGGAAGGGGAGTGCTCTAAGCTTGGGAGGAAGATTGATTTTGCTTAATTCTTGTTTGAGTAGCTTACCTTTATATGCTATGTCCATGTATTTGATGCCTGCATCTATTCTGAGTAAAATGGATGCTATTAGAAGAAGATTTTTCTAGCAAGGAGGTGCTTTGAAAAGGAAATATCATTTGGTTAAATGGTCCAAAATTTCAAAACCAAAAGGAAAAGGGGGTCTAGGGATCAGAGACTTAAGGAAAATGAATATAAGTCTGATTTGTAAATGGTGGTGGAAAATAGAGAATGAATCAGGAATTTGGCAGGAAATTGTTCAAAAAAAGTATTTAAGCAAAGGAATCATTGCGCATCTCAAGAATAACAGTAAGAATTCCCCTGTGTGGAATGACTTACTAAAAGTTCAGGATACTTACTTAAAAAATAGATCCATAATCATTGGAGATGGAAAAGCTACTAGTTTTTGGCATGATAGGTGGTGTGATACTATCTCCTTGGCAGATAGGTTTCCTCAACTTTATGCAATTAGCAAGGATCAAGAGGCCTCGGTGCATTCTATGAAACAAAAAAGATGGCACCTTTCTTTTCGAAGATGGTTGCACGAAGAGCAGCAAGATGAACTTAAGTTGCTATATGACATTGTCATGCGCTTTGGCGTAAACATAGATAAAGACAGAGCTAAATGGGACCTAGAAAAATCTGGCATGTTCACAGTCAGATCGACTTACAAGTTTCTTTGTAAAAATGAGCATGGTCCAGCTAATAAATTTCTGTGGAAAGCTAAAATTCCGTTAAAGATTAAGATCTTTATGTGGCTTCTTTTTCAAGATGCTATTCTCACTAAGGCCAACTTAGTTAAGAGAAAATGGAAAGGAAATCCAGCATGTTGCTTGTGTGGTGAAGAAGAGACTAGTGAGCATTTATTTTTCAGCTGTCTTTCGGCAAAATACGTTTGGAGCTTATTAGCATATGCTTTACATAGTAATTGTAGACCCAGTTGCATGAATCAGTTTTGGGTCTGGGCTAATCAAGTGTTACCTGGTAACATGCAAATGCATATTCTAGGTTTGGCTGCAGTTTGCTGGGCCATCTGAAAAATTAGAAATGACATGTGTTTTGAGCAAAGAAGGATTAAATCTCCTACTGAGATCATCTGTTTGTTGTGTACCTTTTTGATATATTGGGCAGGTCTGTTGAAGGAGGAGCTGAAGTCTCAAGTGATCCAAGGGGCGGAAGCTATCAAGCAAGTGGCGCTAGCCTTCCATGGGCAGGACATCAAGCATCAGTCCCCAGGCAACCAACAACTGGTTCTTCATCAAGGTTGAAGTGAAGTCAAGAAGGATAGCGTTTCATCAGTGGACATTCTTTCGTTTTTTGTCGATCTGTGGGTCTGCTTGTTCTGTATGAAGTTTTAAACTCTGGGTTCTTTGGGTTGTTCCGTCATCAAATGTTTTTTGTGGAAGTTTTGTTGGGCTCATGCAGTAGTTCCCTTGGTGAATACTGGCATGGAGCTGGTAGTCTTTTGGATGTGTGAAGGGGGTTGTGATGTTTCATGTTTAATGTTCTAAGACTTCGTAATTTCGTTACCGCGGTAATGAAATTCGGCAAGGCCGTTTTGGAAAAAAAAAATAGCGTGTGAAATTCTCAGGAATTGGTGCGTGAAGGTAACAAAAAATTAGCGTGTGAAATAATTCGACCTCGTCTTTCCGCTGTTCCGCTCCGGTGAGTCGATCTTCGGCGGCCATGGCCGTGGCCGTGCGCGTGGCGTTGAGGAGCATTGCCAGGCAAATGGCCATGCAGGTCAGCATGCATGCAAATATGCAACGCAGACGGGTGCCGGCTTTCTCGCAATTTCGCAATAAAAGAAACAACAAGATGCATGGGTGCATCGATCGAATATGTACTGTATGTATATGATTAAAAAATCGACAGATCCGAATGTTTAGGAAAGAGAAGTACTTTTGAATAATGCACGGCGGGCTGATATTTGCTCCCGAAACTAATTCCACCTGTTTTTGGTTTTATAGAAATCGTGCGCGTGTTTTAGGGGAGAAGATCGATCGGAGTAGCGCGAGCTGCGACTGCGAGCACATACACCTGTCACGCCAACAAAGGCGCACAGTACGTGGTCCACTCCGGGTGGTGGGGGGCTTCCTCCGGCGATCCGCGGCCGCGGGACTACGTACGTACATGCCGGCGGAGGGCGTCGCCGGCGGCCGGGGACGGGCCCCGCGGCACCCGCCTCTGTCGGCGCTCGTCGTCTCCGCCATCGCCGCCTTCTCCGCCGTCATCGTCCTCGCCGTCGTCCACTCGGTACAGGGCCGGGATCTCAACGTTGACCGCGTGTTTCTTGCGTTGCCGTACGTGGCTGACGGCGGCGGGCCGGCCGGCGGGCGGTGCGTCTCTTTCTTTCTTCGTTTTTTTCTTTCTGCGCAGGCGTACGACGACGCGGTGTCGCGGACGCGGACGCTGCTGGGCCACAACCTGGAGCCGACGCCGTGGCACCCGTTCCCGCACGCCAAGGGCCGGCCGCCGGCGCGCGCCGCGCTGCGGTGCGCGCCGTCCATCGCCTGCCTGCCGCCGCTCTCGCGGCCGAACAACGCGTCGTCGTCGTCGTCGTCGTCGTCCTCGCGGCGCTCCCCCCGCGGCAACGGCAACAGCCGCAGCAGCAAGCGGCAGTGCCCGTCCTACTTCGCGGCGATCCACCGGGACCTGGCGCCGTGGCGCGGCGCGGGGCGGGGCGTGACGCGCGCGCTCCTGGACGAGGCGCGGCGGCGCGCGTCCATGCGCGTCACCATCACGGGCGGCGGGCGGCGGCTGCACGTCGACCTCTACTACGCGTGCGTGCAGACCCGCGCGCTCTTCACCGTCTGGAGCCTGCTGCAGCTGATGCGCCGCTACCCCGGCCGCGTCCCCGACGTGGACCTCATGTTCGACTGCATGGACCGCCCCGCCGTCAACCGCACCGAGCACGGCGACGGCGACCCCGCCGCGCCGCCGCCCCCGCCGCTCTTCCGCTACTGCACCACCCGCGACCACTTCGACATCCCCTTCCCCGACTGGTCCTTCTGGGGCTGGTAATAATCTCGGGATACACATATATGTATATATATGTATATATACATATGCATTCTACAGCTCTACTACTGCTTCACTTCTTTTATGGAGTACAAACTACAAACATACAATGAATGCAGGCCGGAGACGAACATCGAGCCATGGAACCGAGAGTTCCGGAGCATCAAGGCCGGCGCGACGGCGACCAAGTGGGCGGACAGGGCGGCGACGGCGTACTGGAAGGGGAACCCGGACGTGGCGTCGCCGCTGCGGGAGGCGCTGCTGGGGTGCAACGACACGGCGCTGTGGCGCGCGGAGATCGTGCGGCAGAACTGGGACGACGAGGCCAGGTCCGGGTACGCGCACTCGCGGCTGTCGTCGCAGTGCACGCACCGCTACAAGATCTACGCGGAGGGGTTCGCGTGGTCGGTCAGCCTCAAGTACATCCTCTCGTGCGGGTCCATGGCGCTGCTCATCGAGCCGCGGTACCAGGACTTCTTCAGCCGGGGCCTGGAGCCCCGCGTCAACTACTGGCCGGTCACCAGCGCCGCCCTGGGCATGTGCGAGTCCATCCGCGACGCCGTCGACTGGGGCAACGCCAACCCCGCCGAGGCCGAGCTCGTCGGCCGCCGCGGCCAGCGCCTCGTGCAGGACCTCCGCATGCACGCCGTCTACGACTACATGCTGCACCTGCTCACCGAGTACGCAAGCCTCATGGACTTCCGCCCCGCCGCGCCGCCGTCGCCCGCCGCGCAGGAGGCCTGCGAGGCGTCGCTGCTCTGCCTCGCCGACGACAAGCAGCGAAGGTTCCTAGAGGCGTCCAGGGCGGAGCCCACGTCCGGCGACCCGTGCGTGCTGCCGCCGCCGCCGCCGGAGTCGGTGCCTGCTTGAGTGAGGTCAGGTACTCTGGTGGGAATGCTGAAACTGAAACAGCAGCTCAGCGGCTCTCTAGGATTTACTCCGTATTTATTATATATAATATAGACTCAAAGGAAAGAGCAGAACGAATTGGGGTTAGGACAGTTGTAGGATTGAATGATGATTGTAGGGACACAAAGTTCGTGCAAAGGCATGTCCTGATTTGAGGCCAATTACAATTCCATTCAGTGGCGGAATTTCCATTGAATTTTTTTGTTTCCCAAGCCCTCTGAAGTTACTATTGTGTTGTGTTTGTGTATCTTGGGGTCTGGTTTCGCCATACGTCACCTTTATTACAGTATACTGTATGAACAAAACTTAGACCCTCATTGATTCAAGTATGGGCTAATAGGTGGGTTACCTTTTTAGGCCCGTTTGGTACAGCTCAGCTTCACTAGTGAAGCTGTTTTTTTAGAAAATAGCTTCATGACCAACTTACTAGGTGAAGCTGAGCTGTTTTGAAAAAAGTGTTTGACAAAACAGCTTCATCAACAACTTCATGCATGGTTGGGAGAGAGAAATTGAGATATAAGTTGTGAAAAGCTATTTTTTTCAGCTTCATGGGTGAAGCTGTTTTTGTGAGATGGGAGATAAAACAGCTTCATGAGTGAAACTGTTTTGTAAAATGGTGTTTGGCAAAAAAAAATAGCTCACAACAGCTAGCTGTACGAAACAGACCCTTAGTCTAGCCTCTTGCTAGTTGTTAGGGTACTTTCAACCTAAAAACTCCTATGTCCATTAATTAGTATGCCAACTAGACAAAATGCTAACGTAGCATTTTAGATGGTTCGTATGTCCATTAATTAGAACTCCCTCCATCCACAAAAAAAAATACAATTATAGAAAACGTGTCGGTCAAACTATTTCAACTTTGACCAAGTTTATAGTAAATAGTATTAGCATTTATATCTTAAAATAAATTTATTATGAAAATATATTTTATAACTAATCTAATGATGTTTATTTTGTCTTATAAGTGTTAGTATTTTTTTATATAATTTTAGTCAAAGTTTACAACGGGATGTGAGAATTGCATTCTTTTATGGACGAATGGAGTACCAACTAAGAAAAAAGCTAATGTGCATTATAGATAATAAAGATAGAGAAGGAAATCATTTCTTATATAGAAAAAAAAACTATCTACACGAGAACCATGATACGAATAGATGTGATTGGCCAATACTTACATAGAAAATCAAGATACAAATAGATGTGAAGATGTGATTGACCAATGTTTACAAATAGATGTCTATAATTAACTCACAAGTATAAAACCGTCTACTCCCACTGTCTCAAAAAAAATACAATTATAGAACCAGAAATTGATATTACCGATGTCCTAGCAAATTACTAAAATATCCCTACAAAATTGTAATCATTACGCCTTGAAAAAAAAAGTGCAAAAAGATAGCTACAGTAGGCTTATTTTATATGGAGAAGAAATCTAGGATTGTATTTATTTTGGGAGAAAAGAGTAAGTTTTTAGTGTGACTAACTCGGCGAGTACAAAACCATTTCATTTCATATACAGTTTCTATAGGCCCTTCACTATACAGTTCCAAAACGCCACATCAGCTAAAGTGAGATAAACAATGAATGAAACTCGGTTTCACAATACAGCATTTCATTTCATCAATTCCAAAATTAAGTAAAGCATTTAAGTGTTGTAAAATGATTGGATCCTATGCGCCAGTTACTTCACAATACACAGAGGCATCCACACGGGATGATGAAACCATTAGCGCTAAGTCATTTCACCGTAATGAAACTCTTTCCTCCTCATTTTCATGCAAATATTCTTTGTTTGCTGAGGCGTCACTCTATTAAATATGCATAACACACCCATGAAATATTCATTGAGAACACACCCATGAAATATCCATTTAGAATGGTCTAATGTGTCTGCCGTAGTCAACTAGCTGACAAATTTTTTGCCCCGGCTAATAACGCCCTATCCATCAAAACAGCGCTTTAATCCATATATAAAGGCCAGTGAGGGCAGTTCCAGAAATCCAGTCGCCGCTCTACCTTCCACATAAACCAACAGGTGACAACGAAGCCATACTACGCATTCTACCTAGAAAACAAAAGCAGATACATTCAGAGCCAAACCAGTACTGCAAAATTTCCGAAGTCTCCACCATTTTTCACATAGCAAAACAACTCCAAGCATCATCTCATCTCAGTTAACTGAAACAGTGATACAGATATATAGATAAAGCATTGGCATAGAAGGCACGGACAGGTACTTGAGTGCCTCTCCTATTCCTCATATAATCATATATCAAATGTAGGTCAACACGATTATCCTATTTAACGACCAATTTACAAAATGCGAGCAGCCCGTGCGGTGGCAGGACCCATACGCACGCAAATCACCAAAACACGCTGCAAATCATGGTAAAAGTTGTTGATGCACCACGACCTTGCAGGAGATTGCCACCCCCGTGGTATCGCACAAGTCTGGGAGCTGTTTTGGACTTTGCCACTAACCACCAATCAGGCAAGGTATTTGTACATATTCGCGTTGTCCTTGTCACGCTCCAAGTAGTCCCTTGTGATGAGATCCTCGATCCTCTTCTTTATAGCTTTAAAGTCAGGCTGCAGTATCACACATGCCCGAGTAAGATGGACAGAATACAACATAAGTAGCAAAACCATTTTTTTCACTATATGATTATCCTAGATAACGCAGACATGGACGAGTTAACAGTTATTCATATGTAAGAGCTAACATTGTTTGTCATATGCAAGGGCTACCATAACATGGTATCAAATGAAATCCAACAGGAAGGGATACGTAATTACTTCTGATGCAACCTCATAAATTGAATCCAACAGTATTGTAACTGAATTACTGATACACTTATTGCAAGAACTATATAAAAAGTGTAACTGACAGCAGAAAACAAGCTCAGTCATGCGGGAATTGTAACAGGGAACTAAGCTACGAACGACTTCTCAAATAGGAGATAATACTGTAAGTACCTTAAACATGCGGCTCAGCTGCTCAACACATTCAGCAACCAGCTGTTGATGACCCATAATTTTGCGGCTCTTCATAATGCGCACAATTGATGCATCAATTGCATACCTCCTGTCTTTGTCAACATCTTCAACAACCTTTTTCTTCTCATCAACAGGAGGGAGTGGAATCTGGAAAGAGTGACAACAAAATGAAATATTAGCATAACAGCAACTAAACTCTAAGTCCACCAAACAGCAAAAGAACAGTGAAAACAGGAAATACCTTAATTCTTCTCATTCCCACCTTTAGGGACCATCCGTATGGGGGCCTGCTGGTCAAGACTTGTAACTATTCACATACTTCGGAAAGCTCTGGCTCCGAGAAATCCTTGATTGGGACCGACAACCGCGCACTGGGAGTGGAGAGATGGCGGAAGTAGCATGTACCCACGTGGTCGTCGTACCTGGAAAGGAGTGGTGTACTGTACTTCCGGGTGGCGTAGGACCGGGCCCAATCTTGGAGGAATCGTGGTAGACGAGTTGGCATATGCAAGCTTGGGTGCTACATATGCAGTGTGGATAGGGATCCTCAGCTGAGTATTATTTATCCGGATTAACGTTGCTCCTCGGTTATGGAGACTTGGTCCACTGACTGTCAACGGAGAGTGGTTCTCAACTAGGAATGTTTTGAAATGTAAAATGAATCATGAATGATGAAGAATTGAGGAATACTGAATCTTTCAAAAATAAAATAAGGTTTACAAAAATGCTTTTCCGCAAAATACTTGAACTTGCTTAAAGCTTTACCTTGACTACCCTAAGCCTCTCATACCTGAGTCTTCTCCCTTTTTCTTTAGTCGGGTAAGTCTTGTTGAGTACCTTTGTACTCAGGGTTTTATTACCCATGTTGCAGGTATGGCAGATTCCTCAGTATGCCTTGGACCCTGCTGTGTGACCGTTGTTCAGGAAGAGGCCGATGAGGCCGATGAGTGATTATTCACCCTCGGGCTGGGTGAAGTATCTTTACCCTTCAGTTGTTGTCATATGCTACTCTGCCAACTCTATCTATTTGAACCATGGTCTGTAATAACTTCACTTTAATTTTATGTTGAACCCTGGTTTGTAAAACTATTGTTATCTAAGTCTTCCGCTATTTACTCCGATGTTATTTGTCAAAATGTTCAAGAGATTGTAACTGAATTGTGAGATGATCCTGCGGACATCGGGCACGGATGTAGCCCAGTAGCGAAACCGGTCTTAATCTCTTGGCTGTACGGATCGACTGTCAGTGGTTGACGGTGATCAGTGGGCCATGGGATTAGGGCCGTTACGTTACAATGTTGAACTTTGTGATGTTGAACTTGTAATAATGAACTTGTAATGGTAAACTTTGGTGGATTTGTAATGGATTTTCGATGGATTTCCGATGGATTTATGAAATATGTGTGTCCTTGTGATATATAATGCATGTTGGTGATATAGCTCTGATGATTGATGTGTATATATATATGTATAATATCTGTTATAATGGACTGAAAAGATAAAAAAAAATTGCAAATCTCGGTTACTTTGCCGAGTGTTTCAGGTAAGGCACTCGGCAAAGTTTGTTTTTAATATTTATTTCAAAACAGTCTTTGCCGAGTGCCTACACCAAACAATACTCGGCAAAGGTTTTTTATTTTTTTTAAAAAAAACTTCTTTGCCGAGTGTTTCAACAAAAAACACTCGGCAAAGTACGTTTTTTATTTTTTAAAAAAGTACTTTTTGCCGAGTGCGTTGACTAAAAAACACTCGGCAAATTTTTTAAATTATTTTCTTAAAAATAATTTTTGCCGAGTGCCTTGACTAAAAAACACTCGGCAAAGTTTTTTGGAAAACAATTTTGCCGAGTGTTTTAGGACGCTCGGCAAAATAATGGCTAACGGCAAGCGGCGTAACGGCCGAAAAAATTTGCCGAGCGCCTCACTAAACACTCGGCAAAATATATTATTATTTTGCCGAGTGCCCGATAGAAAGCACTCGGCAAAGTTTTTTTGTCGTGATTTATGTTGCCGAGAAAACTTTGCCGAGTGTCTTGCTTAAATACACTCGGCAAAGCCTTTGCCGAATGTTTTTGGGCTCTTTGCCGAGTGTAAAAACACTCGGCAAAGTGCCGGCCTGCAGTAGTGGCGAGCACATACACCTGTCACGCCAACAAAGGCACACAGTGGTCCACTCCGGGCAGGGGGCTTCCTCCGGCGATCCGCGGCCGCGGGACTACGTACGTACATGCCGGCGGAGGGCGTCGCCGGCGGCGGCGGCCGGGGACGGGCCCCGCGGCACCCGCCTCTGTCGGCGCTCGTCGTCTCCGCCATCGCCGCCTTCTCCGCCGTCATCGTCCTCGCCGTCGTCCACTCGGTACAGGGATCTCAACGTTGACCGCGTGTTTCTTGCGTTGCCGTGGCCCGTGGCTGACGGCGGCGGGGCGGCCGGCCGGCGGGCGGTGTGTCTCTTTCTTTCTTGTGCGCAGGCGTACGACGACGCGGTGTCGCGGACGCGGACGCTGCTGGGCCACAACCTGGAGCCGACGCCGTGGCACCCGTTCCCGCACGCCAAGGGCCGGCCGCCGGCGCGCGCCGCGCTGCGGTGCGCGCCGTCCATCGCCTGCCTGCCGCCGCTCTCGCGGCCGAACAACGCGTCGTCGTCGTCGTCGTCGTCGTCCTCGCGGCGCTCCCCCCGCGGCAACAGCCGCAGCCGCAGCAGCAGCAGCAGGCGGCGGCGGCAGTGTGAGTGGAGTGGAGTAGCTTCTAAGCGATGATGGCATGCATGGGGCCCATGCATGTCAACTCTACATGGACCACCAGCACCACCATTTGTGCATGTCCAGCTCATTCCGTGTGGCGACGGCGACACTGCCCCTTTGCCACTTGCGGCGACAAGACAAAGAGGGGGCAGCCACTCACATGCCCACACATCTCACTCAGTCTCCTTCTCGTGGAGCTAGCGAAAAAGGCCTGCATTTGGATCCACACAAGATGCTGGTAGCATCCATGCATATTGAACTAAGGTCCTGTTTAAATGCATAAAAAAAATCACCTATCACATAGAATATTAGGGCGCATATCCTATCACATAGAATATTAGGACGCATATATGGAGTATTAAATATATACTAATTATAAAACTAATTTATCAGTCGAAATCTACTTCACGAGATGAATGACTAATTAGTCCATGATATGATAGATTAATTAGTCCTAATAGCTTCATCCCGTTAAGTATGTGTGGCGGTGTAATTAGTTTTATAATTAATCTATTTTTAATAAACTAAATTAGTGCTGCAACATCTAATTTGACATCCCAAAATTCTTCCCTCAGCATCTAAACAGGGCCTAACTTTGATGAGAGCACTTTGCATTGCAAAGGCAGACACCAAAATGCATGTCAAGTATAGGAGGAGTACGGATGTTAGTTTGACGCACAACTTAAACAGTGATCATGTATGTTTACGAGACAAATAATGTCTGGTTAAGGACTTCCAGCAATCAAACATAGTACTCCTTCCGTTCCAAATTATAAGTCATTTTAAAAATCTTAGAGAATTAAAGTTTTTCAAGTTTGATTAAATTTATATAATAAAATAATAACATTTTAAGAACTAAAATAATAATAAATCTCTCTACTGGGTCGGGGTAACTTTTTACTGGGCTAAGATACGACAAATTAATTTGACATGTTTATGCTAAGGAAAGTATATATGGTGGACGAATGAATACCATTGCTCAATTCGAGCATCTCTATTGTCCGCGCGGCCTCTTGAAAAAAATAAAAGATTGTTCCCCTCCAAATCGAATATATCAACTATCGGAAGGGACACTAATATCTAACCAAAAGAATCGATACCTTCTCATTTCTTTATTTTAAAAGAAATCGACCTCGTCTTTTTTCTATCACAAAAGATAGAATCAGCAATAATCGACCTCGTCTTTTTTTGCTAATCTGGTATCAGTTAAACATCACCGAATTCGAGGATGGACACGGGTCGTCCCCTTCCTCGCGACACGGGTGAACCTCGCGGCGAGTGCGTTAATCCTGGCACGTCTGACATAGCACCGCGGCACACGGAGTGTGTGGAAGGTGCGCGCGTGGTAATAGGGGAGTGCGCGGTGGCAGGAGGGTGTGGTGGCGTCTCGGAGAAGGCGGTTGGTGAGAAGGAGGAGAGGTCGTTGTCGCATGGGCCATGGCAGCAGTGGCATAAAAACCAGTGGGCGAGTGCGGGACCTTCGTTTCCCCACTCCTCGTCTTCTCAGTCGGCATACGGGATACCCACGGGTGAGGGAGGAAACCCTAGAGCTGGTGCGGAATCCGTGGCGGCGGGGGACAAAGGGAAGCGGATTCGTCTTCCTCACGAGGTATGTGATCATCCGGATGCAGATCTGAGTGCTCGTGTAGCTCACTTATGGAGTCGTAGCTTTGATGTGGGGGCTTGCACCGTGGTTCCGGTTAGGGTTTCAAATCCTCCTTTGATTCGGGTGGACGGGGCGTCTCCTCTTCGTGGTGACGCTCCAAAATCTCGCGGATGGTCAACGCTTGGTGGTGATACTAGATCGTTTTCGCAGGTTTTGCAGGCTCCTGTGCAGCCGAATAGAGTCATGGATTGGCGCCCAAACAATCAGGGGCGTTTCAATGCAGGGTATGGAGCTAATCGTGGAGGATTCAGGGGGAGATGGCAGAATCAGTATAACAGGGGTTGGGTGCCCCGTGGTGCTGGGCAAGGTGGTGGAAGGTTTCAGGGTGGTGGTGGTCGTGGGGGTGGCAATTGGGGACAGAGACCTCAGGAGAGGATCATTGATCAACAAGCTCCTCCTGAAATACCTAAAGAGGATTCTGTACCTAGTCAAAAAGAGGAATTTGTGGAGGTTGACTCTGGGACAAATATCATTCCTTTTGAGGAAGAGAAAGAACAAGTTGGGAAAGAAGAAGATCTAAAAGGGGAACCAAAGCCTCAGGAACAGCAATTCTGTAAGAATTGTGGGAAGGTGGGACATACTTCTAAGAGTTGTCCTAACCCTGTTATATGTGAGAGATGTCACAAGGTTGGGCATGTGGCCAGAGTGTGTGTAGCTAAAATGCCATGGGATTTTATTGCTCCCTTTTGTGGGCTATCTGCTTATGGACAGGGTTTTCATGTTATTGAGAGTGCTGCCACAGAAGAAGGCATAAAAGATATGTCTACTACTGCTGTTGTCATCATCACAGCTGGTCAAGCTAGTGCCGAGGATGTGGAAAATGAGTTTAAGTTGAAGGCTGGTCCAAACTCGACCTGGAGGTGGTATGCAAAGAGGATTGGGGAGAATAGGTATCAAATGAGATTCCCAAATGCTCAAGCAATTGATGATATAGCTTATTTTACTGAACTGAGAATGAGATCTAAGTCTGAGGTGGTTTTCAAAGTGGAAAAGTGGAACCCTGCTTCTAGTTCTAAAGGGGCCTTAGATGTGGCTTGGTTCAGGATTAGCAACATCCCTCATGAAAAAAGATCATATTCAAATGTTTGTATGGTGGCTTCCAAAGTTGGTCTTCCCCTTGAGGTTGACAAAGAAACTTTAAACAAAAATGACTATGTGAGGGTGAAGATTGGATGTAGGGATGTGTCTAAAGTTCCTACATCAGTTGATGGGCTCTTAGACCTTCATTTCTATGACTACTACTTTCAGAGAGAGGTGCCCCAAGATGGGTTCACTAATCAAGCAGGAACTAAATGGATTAGGAATGGGAGGGATAAGACCAGGGAAGAGTTCCCTTCACCTAAAAAGCAAAAAATGGAACCATCAAAGAGTGGGGAGGTGAATTTGGCAGCTGGCTCTAGTAAAGGGGCTTCAGATACAGGAAAGAGTAAACAGATGGTGGGGGAGAATGCTCAGCTTCATGACCGAATGGAAGAGGACAGTGAGGATGAAGGATTGAAAATAGAAGATCTGATTGTTCCTGGTACAGAGCAATTAAGGTTTGGTAATTTTGAAAAGGTGGAGATCAGATTCCTCAGTTCCATTGTTATGAATGATTCTGCAAAAACTCTGATAAATGAGTATGGTTCTAATCTGGAGAAGTCAAAATTTGATCCCCTCGCTTCTGTTGAGGCCAAGAATGCCATCTGTGAGCAAGGCAAACCTAAATACTTTCAATTAGAAGATTATAGTTTGCCTGCAAACACCAAAACATGCTTATCTGTGATAGAAGAAGGAGAGAATGAAGGCTGCTGCTCTGACAGGGTTGTGTCTGTGAGTCCTGAGAAAGGAAGCCAAGGGGCCCCTGAGATAGACATTTCCAGTCAGGAAGATGTTAATAATAAAAACTCTCAAGAGATTGATTGGGCAGCTTTACAGAAAGAAGAGGACAAGAAAGAGGAAGAGCTGGAAACACAAGAGTTGTCTAGTATCAAAAATGGAAATAGTTTGGATGATATGTCTGTGGAGCAAGTGAATGGAACAGTGACAAATGAGGACAAGATTAGTCTGGCTGCTGAAACCATGGAAGGATCTGATATCTGGAACAAGCTAATGCAAGATGATATGAGTGGAGCAGTTGATCAGCAGAGGTGGCAAAAAGATTGGCCTGAGTGGCAGACTGTCAGACAGAGTTCAAGGCTTTGGGAAGCTTCCAAGAGCAAAATTCAGATCCCAAGCAAGGAGGTCATTGAAAAACATGAGCAAGGTGATGTTCTTGATCCCCAGAACTCCTTTGCAGTTCTTAATAATAGTCAAATAATGGATGTAGCTAATAAGATGGGAATTAATAATAGTTCTTTAACCCTTGAGAGAATTGAGATTCTTAAGGATCTTGAAAATGAAAGATTAAAACTGAATGAATGTAGCACTGTTAATTGTGATAATGTTGAGAATTTGATGAATGGAAATGCTGTTGAGGAAGATCAGAATGTGTTAGCTTGGGAAACAGAGGAATCCGAAGAGGATCCTTTACAGATAACTAATAGTTTGAGAAGAAGTAGACCAACTAAGAAATCGAAGTGCCAAAAGAAAGGCATGAAAGGACATCCTGTTGATGGTCCTGTTCAAGTCAAACAAGGTGAATCAAAGGTTAGCCCTAGATTCAACCTTAGGGATAGGAGAACTATTAAAAAAGTGATCAAATGATAGGTGTTATATGGAACTGTAGAGGAGTGGCCAAAAAGGGCCTCAGTTCTTTTGTTAAGGATATTATCTGGGAATATAAAGTGGATTTTGTTGGTCTTCAGGAAACTATGAAAAAAAACATATACTAGAAATTTTTTCAGGAAGCTTGATAATGATCAAGAGTTCAGTTGGCATTGGACTCCTTCAAATGGCAAATCTGGAGGTATGTTAAGTGGTGTGAGAAAGGATAGATTTGATATTGAAAGTTTTGATAATGGTGATTTCATGATTATTGCTAATGTGTTTGATAAAAAATTAAAGAAAAAATGGTCCTTAGTCAATGTATATGGTCCATGTGGCGGAACCGACCTGGCGATAAGAGCTCAAGTATTATCTTAGCCAAATCCGTCTGACTTCGACTCATACTTGAACCCATATAACCCCGGTAGTCCGGAAATCACGAAGGATTTCTAACACCATAACATACAGGATCGCATCGTTCAAGGTTACATTCGTAAAGATACATCACAGCGAAACGAAATCGAATTTAAAACATCAGAGTGCGGAATTTAAAACAGAGTTATTACAATATTGAGTTTAAAAGTGCGGAAGCTTGAATAAGTTTAAAACACGACCACAACAAACGTGGTCCAAATAAAACATTGTTTGATAAACCCACTCAACACAAGTCATTCCTCCTTTTTAAGATAGTGTGCCACCAGTAGTCTCAGTCTGGCAAAAGAAGGAGGAAAGCTTCTTGACGACCCTGCCCTGGGCCTACTCCTCATCACCTTCCACTGGGTAGAGGCAGTGCTTACAATAGCCAAAGTAGACCTGGCCATCTGCAACAAACGGGATAAACCCTGAGTACGGGAATGTACTCAGCTAGACTTACCCGTCTAACTGAAAATAAAAGACTCCAAGGGTATGCAAGGCTTTTGAGGTGGAGCTGGGATCTTTTAGTTGCGAAAGGCTCAAATTCAGATAAGGGAATAATTAATGATTATGGTGAGCTGTTATTTTTTAAACCTACTCCTTAGTTCTAGGTTATTGCCTGTACTAGAGCACTCACTTGAATCTAACAAACAATAATATAACCATATCCAGTTGACTTATCCACATTTTAGTTGAACCTTTAAACATCACATGGAGTTGTATCGTGGTGAAGCTCGTCATAGTTTCCCACTAACCGGGGGAGACGGCGACTCGAATCGAATTCCAAACCAGCTGGTGAAAGACCTTTAATACCAGCCCACACTTTCCCCGTCGGGTCCATGCATTGGGCAACCGCTCGACGCTTGTTCGTGGTGGTAATCGTCGCGGCTCAAGCACGGACCGCCCAATCAGAGTCTGGCGATGGCCTCACGCGGCAGATCGCAACTTCCGTACTAGAGGGCACGACACGGGTTGAGACCGGCCCGAACAGCTTCTAACCGGCTTTGGGGTCGATGATTACGGCACCGACATATCCCTAAGTAAAAGGGCGCGTTCAAAAATGAACGAGGGCCAACATCGATACAAACCTACACGATCCAACGGACGGACTGCCCCAAGTTTCCAAACTTGTGCCTTGCCTTCCAGTTGACCGTATTTCATTACTACTCAGGTTCTTTTCCACGATAGCAAATATAGCCAACCGTGATCCGGTCAATACCCATCGGGGTATTACGGAAACATCCTTAACTACTACTTTTATTAAGCAGGCTAAGCAATTCTACATTATAAAGCAGTAGCAGGATAACAAGGCAGGTAATAATCAATAATCAAGGAATGGTAATGCAACAAATAGGATTCAATCAACTCCTATACCTAATGCATCACAATATAAAGGACTCAAGTAAATTAATTATAAAAACTGGGAGACTTAGAATGCTCCGGGGCTTGCCTTGAGTGAAAACCGAGGCCTCGTGGGAGGGGCACTCGGGCAGGTTAGTGTCGGCCGCGGGGTCTGCTTCCTCCGACTGCTGGAGCTCCTGGATCTCCGGCTCGACGCTTGGCTCCTGCTCTTGGTGGGGCTCCGGGAGTGTCGATCCTATTGCATGCGATGAATTTATAATTCAATAAATGCGGTGCAAGATGAAGTGGCATGAAAAGAATAACTCTTGCAAACCAACAAAGCCAACTTGTTGAACCACTTTTAACCTTGGGGCAATATCTCATTTATTTCATAAAACAAAATCTGAGTATTCAACTCTTTCTTATTTAAATACATCAAAGGAAACTCAGATTTGAACTGCAAGTGTATTTTTCTGGGCTCAGAAAAATCCACAAAAATTCCAGAAGGTAAATCACGCTTGCTGGACTCTACTGAACAAGTTTCAGCCAAAGATAAAATACAGAGCTGCAGAAACAAAAATGACAAGCAAACTGCCTAAGAAAAAAAAAAGGTACTTTGAACTACAACCCTACTGTAAAAGAGTGCATAGCTCTATTTCCTATTTTTCCCAGATTCTACTTCACATTTCATATTTATTCAGAAAATTCCATGACCAGAACCATCATATATTTTCTTACATGAATTTCTAAAGATCTATACAAAAAAACACAGTTGTAAAGCAACTACAAATTTTTCCATAAAACAGATCAAGTTTATATTTTTCTCAGACTCTTCATGACACACCAAGACTGTACAAATTTTCCCATATTTTATTTCAACATATAAAACACCTTAACACTTATTCTAAGAAATCAGCAAAAAGAGACTTTTAACTATAACCGTAACTTTTTCTACATAAACAGTGCATCATATATTTTTCACAGGTGCCAAACAGTATAATAAACTTACACAAAATTTTCCAGGAATTATCTCAACCAGAAAACACTTATAATCATTTATTTAAACAAAAGCATATAAACTGAAATAAATGAAAACAGTAAAATAAACTGCTATCAAAAATACATTCATATTTTCCCATGATAGATCTATTCATAAGAAAGCTAATAAAACTGGAAGCACTTCATTTGGATTTATAAAACAGGCTACACAAAAATAACAAGCATCTCTGGAAATTAAACCGAAAAAGAAAAACATTTAACTTCTCCGGCTGGCTTGCGAGAACTCGGTCTATGGATCGGTAAGGGACTGACGCGCGGGACCCGTGGGTCAGCAGAACCTATTCGGGCTCGGGCGCACGGCGGAAAGCGAATCGGCGAGGCCTGGCTCGAACGAGACCGCACCCGAGGTTTTGCTCGAGGCCGAGCTCGAGGCCGAGGCCTGGCTCGAGGGCTCGGGCGAGACGGAAAAACGCACGCTCGTCCGAGGCCTGGTTCGAGGCTGAGGCCTGGCTCGAGGGCTCGGGCGAGACGGAAGAACGCACGCTCGTCCGAGGCCTGGTTCGAGGCTGAGGCCTGGCTCGAGGGCTCGGGCGAGACGGAAGAACGCACGCTCGTCCGAGGCCTGGTTCGAGGCTGAGGCCTGGCTCGAGGGCTCGGGCGAGACGGAAGAACGCACGCTCGTCCGAGGCCTGGTTCGAGGCTGAGGCCTGGCTCGAGGGCTCGGACGAGACGGAAACAGGGGAGGGATTGGTCCGGCGATTTCTCGCCGTCGGTGAGGTCGCCGGCGCGGAGGCTGGGCCCGGCGGACTCGTCTCAACGAGGCGCATCCAGCGGTACCAGTGGTTTGGCCAGCGCACGGCCGTAGCGTGCCGGCGGCGAGCGGCAGCGCACGGCGGCGGCGGCATCGCGCGGCTACGCCGTTTCCGGCGGTCGCCGGCTAAACTGGCGGGCGTGTGAGACTCAGTGAACCTAGAGGGGAGTCCTAGGGGTGATGGTTTGGCCGGAGGTGCGCTGGTGCGTGCTGGCCACGTGTGAGGTCCGCGATGGCGGCAATGGCGCTCGGCCGAGGTGAACAGAGAGATAGGGAACGATAGCGTTAGGGCTAGTTGGTGTTCTCACCTTGCCTTGGCTTGGCGAAGCTGGAGGAGGAAGAAGGGAGGCGGTGGAGCTCGGGTCGGGGACGAACGGCTCCGGGCTCCGAGCGGCGCTGAAAGCTTCCGCGGCGGGGCTCTTCGGACTTCGGCGTCGGTGGAGCTCGGCGGATGGCGCGGGGGTGCGCACCGTGTGTCCGAGACGAAGGCGGGGCAGTGGCCGGGGTTAATCGGCCGGTGATGGAGGTGGTGACTGGAATTTGGGAAGGGGCCTTGCGGCGGTGGTTGCAGCGAGCGGAGAGTGCTCAGTTTGCTTCGTGCGCGGGTGAGAGTGGGGAGTGAGAGCGAGAGTGAGTGCGCGAGTGAGTGAGGGAAGGAGCGGAGGGTGGAGTGCTCGGGCTTTTGGTCGGCTCGGCCGGCCGGTGGTCGCTGCGGGGGCCACGGCGGCGCGGTCGGCGAGGCGGCGGCAGGCGGCTCGGCAGACGAGGATGCGCGGGAGTGGCCGGCGAAGATCGCTGGCGTGCTCTGGTGGGAGAAGATCGGAGAGGGAGTGGTCGGCGTGGATTTGGCGCAGAGAAGGGGCGCCACGCGGCAAGCCGGCCGGCGTACGGCGCGGCCGTGTCAGGTGGCCGGCGCGCGGTGCGCGGGCGGGCGCGCGCGCGGGCGAGGCGGCGAGCGCTGGGCCGAGGCGGGGAAGCGGGCCGAAAGGCCGGATGGGCCGAAAGGGTTGGCGCCGGGAAAGAAAAACATTCTTTTTCTTTTTCCAGAAATTTCCAAAGTTTGACTTCTCAAAAACAGTTTGAAAAACTTCAAACCAGGCTTTGACCCAAATATAAAAGTTGCTCAAAATATTTTTCTCTACAACTTTTATATAGAACACTTTTTCTGAAAACCATTTATAAATCCTCCTCAAGAATAAAGCCAAAATCAAAGCATCAAGTCAAATAGAAATCCAATTTCAAATAAACAACAAAAGATCAAAGGCATACTTTTACACATGAAATGATGCAATGCATTGCTTATGCTTTCTTAGTGGCTAATTGCAGTGCCTAATGCAGTGCTTGACACCAGGGTGTCACAGTCCAGCCCATGATGATCTTAGGGAAAGTTTTCTTACTGAGCTTTCCAATTGCTGCTTTAAAGCTAAGTATCCCTTGATGATAGGTGGGGATTTTAATATGTTGAGATTTAGCTCTGAGAAAAATAAGAAATTTGTGGAAAATAAATTTTCTTCAGTCTTCAATCTCATTATTAATTCGTATGAACTCAGAGAGATTCATTTGTCTGGTGGTAGGTTTACATGGAGTAATAATAGAATTAATCCTACTTTGGAAAAGCTTGATAGAGTTTTGGTTTCTAGTGATTGGGAATCTGAATTTCCCCTTTCCAATATGAGGAAAATTCCTAGATATATGTCTGATCACAATCCTTTGATTGTGAGAACTGCTTTAGAACAAAAAATGGGGTCAAAGCCTTTCTGATTTGTAAACTCCTGGTTCCAGCATCCTGAGTTCACCCAGAAAATAACAGATATCTGGAATAGGGAGGTGGTAGCCAAATCGGCTATTGATGTTTGGTGCATTAAGTTGAATAGAGTGAAAAAAATTCTTAAAGGATGGGGTCAAAGCTTAAAGGGACATACTAATAAGTATAAGCATTTGTTAAAAGAAGAATTGGCTAAGTTGGAAGTTTTAGAGGAGGAAAGGTGTCTTTTAGCTGATATGTTGGACAGAAAATCTTTTATTCAGTCTGAAATGCTCCGTTTGGCTGAAGAGGAGGAAAAATATTGGCATCAAAAAGCAAACAATAATTGGCTGTTGAAAGGTGATAACAACACTGCTTATTTTCATAGAGTAGCGAATGGAAAAAAAAGGGAAAACACTATTTTCTCTCTTAATCATAATGATCAGATTATTGAAGGGGATGATGATCTAGTGGAGCATGCCACTCAATTTTATAAAGATTTGTTTAGTCCTTCTAACCATTCTAGTTTGAGAATGGAGCAAGGATGTTGGAGCCACGAAGAATTGGTCTCAGTTCAAGATAACATGGAGCTTGAGAGTCCATTTACTGAAACTGAAATTCAAGGGGCAGTATTCTCTATGGAGAAAAACACTGCTCCAGGTCCTGATCACTTTCCAATTGAGTTTTATCAGCATTGCTGGGCGGTAATTAAAAAAGACTTGGGTGCCCTATTTCAAGATTTTTATAATATGAAGCTGGATATAGGGAGATTGAACTATGGGTTGATTACCCTGCTGCCCAAAGTAAAAGAGGCAAACAATATAAAGCAATTTCGGCCCATCTGTTTGTTAAATGTTAGCTACAAAATCTTCACTAAAACCTTGATGCTTAGACTGGACAAAGTCATGGGGAAGATTATAAATAAGAGTCAATCTGGTTTTCTGAAAAATAGAAATATTATGGATGGCATTATGGCTTTGCATGAAATTTTGCATGATACTCGAGCTAAAAAGAAAGATGGTATAGTGCTCAAGCTTGATTTTGAAAAAGCTTATGACAAATTGGACTGGGATTTCCTGTTTGATTGTCTTAGACAAAGAGGGTTTGGTGAAAAATGGAGTAGATGGATCAAGATGGTTTTGAGCTCTGGTACTGTTAGTGTTAAAGTCAATAATACTATTGGCGGATATTTTGCTTCTGGTAGGGGAGTGAGGCAAGGGGACCCTCTTTCACCCTTTCTTTTCAATATTGCCGCAGACACCCTTGCTAAGATGGTCTCTATGGCTAAGTCAAATAGAGTAATTCAGGGCCTGGTACCAGAGTATGTGGAGAATGGAGTGGTTATTTTGCAATATGCGGATGACACTATCTTGTGCATTCAAGATGATAGAGAGCAGGCGGTAAATCTTAAACTGTTGTTATATTTGTATGAAAACATGTCTGGTCTCAAGATAAACTTCTCGAAAAGTAAAATTATTATGGTAAGCCAGGATGAGCAGAAGATGCCTTGAGTATTCTAATATGTTCAATTGTGCTATTGGGGGATGGCCTATTAGATATCTTGGGGTCCCTGTAGCTGGATCTAAACTTCACATAGCCGACTGGCTGGTTTTGTGTGAAAAAATGCTTAAAAGGCTAGATGGATGGAAGGGGAGTGCTCTAAGCTTGGGAGGAAGATTGATTTTGCTTAATTCTTGTTTGAGTAGCTTACCTTTATATGCTATGTCCATGTATTTGATGCCTGCATCTATTCTGAGTAAAATGGATGCTATTAGAAGAAGATTTTTCTAGCAAGGAGGTGCTTTGAAAAGGAAATATCATTTGGTTAAATGGTCCAAAATTTCAAAACCAAAAGGAAAAGGGGGTCTAGGGATCAGAGACTTAAGGAAAATGAATATAAGTCTGATTTGTAAATGGTGGTGGAAAATAGAGAATGAATCAGGAATTTGGCAGGAAATTGTTCAAAAAAAGTATTTAAGCAAAGGAATCATTGCGCATCTCAAGAATAACAGTAAGAATTCCCCTGTGTGGAATGACTTACTAAAAGTTCAGGATACTTACTTAAAAAATAGATCCATAATCATTGGAGATGGAAAAGCTACTAGTTTTTGGCATGATAGGTGGTGTGATACTATCTCCTTGGCAGATAGGTTTCCTCAACTTTATGCAATTAGCAAGGATCAAGAGGCCTCGGTGCATTCTATGAAACAAAAAGATGGCACCTTTCTTTTCGAAGATGGTTGCACGAAGAGCAGCAAGATGAACTTAAGTTGCTATATGACATTGTCATGCGCTTTGGCGTAAACATAGATAAAGACAGAGCTAAATGGGACCTAGAAAAATCTGGCATGTTCACAGTCAGATCGACTTACAAGTTTCTTTGTAAAAATGAGCATGGTCCAGCTAATAAATTTCTGTGGAAAGCTAAAATTCCGTTAAAGATTAAGATCTTTATGTGGCTTCTTTTTCAAGATGCTATTCTCACTAAGGCCAACTTAGTTAAGAGAAAATGGAAAGGAAATCCAGCATGTTGCTTGTGTGGTGAAGAAGAGACTAGTGAGCATTTATTTTTCAGCTGTCTTTCGGCAAAATACGTTTGGAGCTTATTAGCATATGCTTTACATAGTAATTGTAGACCCAGTTGCATGAATCAGTTTTGGGTCTGGGCTAATCAAGTGTTACCTGGTAACATGCAAATGCATATTCTAGGTTTGGCTGCAGTTTGCTGGGCCATCTGAAAAATTAGAAATGACATGTGTTTTGAGCAAAGAAGGATTAAATCTCCTACTGAGATCATCTGTTTGTTGTGTACCTTTTTGATATATTGGGCAGGTCTGTTGAAGGAGGAGCTGAAGTCTCAAGTGATCCAAGGGGCGGAAGCTATCAAGCAAGTGGCGCTAGCCTTCCATGGGCAGGACATCAAGCATCAGTCCCCAGGCAACCAACAACTGGTTCTTCATCAAGGTTGAAGTGAAGTCAAGAAGGATAGCGTTTCATCAGTGGACATTCTTTCGTTTTTTGTCGATCTGTGGGTCTGCTTGTTCTGTATGAAGTTTTAAACTCTGGGTTCTTTGGGTTGTTCCGTCATCAAATGTTTTTTGTGGAAGTTTTGTTGGGCTCATGCAGTAGTTCCCTTGGTGAATACTGGCATGGAGCTGGTAGTCTTTTGGATGTGTGAAGGGGGTTGTGATGTTTCATGTTTAATGTTCTAAGACTTCGTAATTTCGTTACCGCGGTAATGAAATTCGGCAAGGCCGTTTTGGAAAAAAAAAATAGCGTGTGAAATTCTCAGGAATTGGTGCGTGAAGGTAACAAAAAATTAGCGTGTGAAATAATTCGACCTCGTCTTTCCGCTGTTCCGCTCCGGTGAGTCGATCTTCGGCGGCCATGGCCGTGGCCGTGCGCGTGGCGTTGAGGAGCATTGCCAGGCAAATGGCCATGCAGGTCAGCATGCATGCAAATATGCAACGCAGACGGGTGCCGGCTTTCTCGCAATTTCGCAATAAAAGAAACAACAAGATGCATGGGTGCATCGATCGAATATGTACTGTATGTATATGATTAAAAAATCGACAGATCCGAATGTTTAGGAAAGAGAAGTACTTTTGAATAATGCACGGCGGGCTGATATTTGCTCCCGAAACTAATTCCACCTGTTTTTGGTTTTATAGAAATCGTGCGCGTGTTTTAGGGGAGAAGATCGATCGGAGTAGCGCGAGCTGCGACTGCGAGCACATACACCTGTCACGCCAACAAAGGCGCACAGTACGTGGTCCACTCCGGGTGGTGGGGGGCTTCCTCCGGCGATCCGCGGCCGCGGGACTACGTACGTACATGCCGGCGGAGGGCGTCGCCGGCGGCCGGGGACGGGCCCCGCGGCACCCGCCTCTGTCGGCGCTCGTCGTCTCCGCCATCGCCGCCTTCTCCGCCGTCATCGTCCTCGCCGTCGTCCACTCGGTACAGGGCCGGGATCTCAACGTTGACCGCGTGTTTCTTGCGTTGCCGTACGTGGCTGACGGCGGCGGGCCGGCCGGCGGGCGGTGCGTCTCTTTCTTTCTTCGTTTTTTTCTTTCTGCGCAGGCGTACGACGACGCGGTGTCGCGGACGCGGACGCTGCTGGGCCACAACCTGGAGCCGACGCCGTGGCACCCGTTCCCGCACGCCAAGGGCCGGCCGCCGGCGCGCGCCGCGCTGCGGTGCGCGCCGTCCATCGCCTGCCTGCCGCCGCTCTCGCGGCCGAACAACGCGTCGTCGTCGTCGTCGTCGTCGTCCTCGCGGCGCTCCCCCCGCGGCAACGGCAACAGCCGCAGCAGCAAGCGGCAGTGCCCGTCCTACTTCGCGGCGATCCACCGGGACCTGGCGCCGTGGCGCGGCGCGGGGCGGGGCGTGACGCGCGCGCTCCTGGACGAGGCGCGGCGGCGCGCGTCCATGCGCGTCACCATCACGGGCGGCGGGCGGCGGCTGCACGTCGACCTCTACTACGCGTGCGTGCAGACCCGCGCGCTCTTCACCGTCTGGAGCCTGCTGCAGCTGATGCGCCGCTACCCCGGCCGCGTCCCCGACGTGGACCTCATGTTCGACTGCATGGACCGCCCCGCCGTCAACCGCACCGAGCACGGCGACGGCGACCCCGCCGCGCCGCCGCCCCCGCCGCTCTTCCGCTACTGCACCACCCGCGACCACTTCGACATCCCCTTCCCCGACTGGTCCTTCTGGGGCTGGTAATAATCTCGGGATACACATATATGTATATATATGTATATATACATATGCATTCTACAGCTCTACTACTGCTTCACTTCTTTTATGGAGTACAAACTACAAACATACAATGAATGCAGGCCGGAGACGAACATCGAGCCATGGAACCGAGAGTTCCGGAGCATCAAGGCCGGCGCGACGGCGACCAAGTGGGCGGACAGGGCGGCGACGGCGTACTGGAAGGGGAACCCGGACGTGGCGTCGCCGCTGCGGGAGGCGCTGCTGGGGTGCAACGACACGGCGCTGTGGCGCGCGGAGATCGTGCGGCAGAACTGGGACGACGAGGCCAGGTCCGGGTACGCGCACTCGCGGCTGTCGTCGCAGTGCACGCACCGCTACAAGATCTACGCGGAGGGGTTCGCGTGGTCGGTCAGCCTCAAGTACATCCTCTCGTGCGGGTCCATGGCGCTGCTCATCGAGCCGCGGTACCAGGACTTCTTCAGCCGGGGCCTGGAGCCCCGCGTCAACTACTGGCCGGTCACCAGCGCCGCCCTGGGCATGTGCGAGTCCATCCGCGACGCCGTCGACTGGGGCAACGCCAACCCCGCCGAGGCCGAGCTCGTCGGCCGCCGCGGCCAGCGCCTCGTGCAGGACCTCCGCATGCACGCCGTCTACGACTACATGCTGCACCTGCTCACCGAGTACGCAAGCCTCATGGACTTCCGCCCCGCCGCGCCGCCGTCGCCCGCCGCGCAGGAGGCCTGCGAGGCGTCGCTGCTCTGCCTCGCCGACGACAAGCAGCGAAGGTTCCTAGAGGCGTCCAGGGCGGAGCCCACGTCCGGCGACCCGTGCGTGCTGCCGCCGCCGCCGCCGGAGTCGGTGCCTGCTTGAGTGAGGTCAGGTACTCTGGTGGGAATGCTGAAACTGAAACAGCAGCTCAGCGGCTCTCTAGGATTTACTCCGTATTTATTATATATAATATAGACTCAAAGGAAAGAGCAGAACGAATTGGGGTTAGGACAGTTGTAGGATTGAATGATGATTGTAGGGACACAAAGTTCGTGCAAAGGCATGTCCTGATTTGAGGCCAATTACAATTCCATTCAGTGGCGGAATTTCCATTGAATTTTTTTGTTTCCCAAGCCCTCTGAAGTTACTATTGTGTTGTGTTTGTGTATCTTGGGGTCTGGTTTCGCCATACGTCACCTTTATTACAGTATACTGTATGAACAAAACTTAGACCCTCATTGATTCAAGTATGGGCTAATAGGTGGGTTACCTTTTTAGGCCCGTTTGGTACAGCTCAGCTTCACTAGTGAAGCTGTTTTTTTAGAAAATAGCTTCATGACCAACTTACTAGGTGAAGCTGAGCTGTTTTGAAAAAAGTGTTTGACAAAACAGCTTCATCAACAACTTCATGCATGGTTGGGAGAGAGAAATTGAGATATAAGTTGTGAAAAGCTATTTTTTTCAGCTTCATGGGTGAAGCTGTTTTTGTGAGATGGGAGATAAAACAGCTTCATGAGTGAAACTGTTTTGTAAAATGGTGTTTGGCAAAAAAAAATAGCTCACAACAGCTAGCTGTACGAAACAGACCCTTAGTCTAGCCTCTTGCTAGTTGTTAGGGTACTTTCAACCTAAAAACTCCTATGTCCATTAATTAGTATGCCAACTAGACAAAATGCTAACGTAGCATTTTAGATGGTTCGTATGTCCATTAATTAGAACTCCCTCCATCCACAAAAAAAAATACAATTATAGAAAACGTGTCGGTCAAACTATTTCAACTTTGACCAAGTTTATAGTAAATAGTATTAGCATTTATATCTTAAAATAAATTTATTATGAAAATATATTTTATAACTAATCTAATGATGTTTATTTTGTCTTATAAGTGTTAGTATTTTTTTATATAATTTTAGTCAAAGTTTACAACGGGATGTGAGAATTGCATTCTTTTATGGACGAATGGAGTACCAACTAAGAAAAAAGCTAATGTGCATTATAGATAATAAAGATAGAGAAGGAAATCATTTCTTATATAGAAAAAAAAACTATCTACACGAGAACCATGATACGAATAGATGTGATTGGCCAATACTTACATAGAAAATCAAGATACAAATAGATGTGAAGATGTGATTGACCAATGTTTACAAATAGATGTCTATAATTAACTCACAAGTATAAAACCGTCTACTCCCACTGTCTCAAAAAAAATACAATTATAGAACCAGAAATTGATATTACCGATGTCCTAGCAAATTACTAAAATATCCCTACAAAATTGTAATCATTACGCCTTGAAAAAAAAAGTGCAAAAAGATAGCTACAGTAGGCTTATTTTATATGGAGAAGAAATCTAGGATTGTATTTATTTTGGGAGAAAAGAGTAAGTTTTTAGTGTGACTAACTCGGCGAGTACAAAACCATTTCATTTCATATACAGTTTCTATAGGCCCTTCACTATACAGTTCCAAAACGCCACATCAGCTAAAGTGAGATAAACAATGAATGAAACTCGGTTTCACAATACAGCATTTCATTTCATCAATTCCAAAATTAAGTAAAGCATTTAAGTGTTGTAAAATGATTGGATCCTATGCGCCAGTTACTTCACAATACACAGAGGCATCCACACGGGATGATGAAACCATTAGCGCTAAGTCATTTCACCGTAATGAAACTCTTTCCTCCTCATTTTCATGCAAATATTCTTTGTTTGCTGAGGCGTCACTCTATTAAATATGCATAACACACCCATGAAATATTCATTGAGAACACACCCATGAAATATCCATTTAGAATGGTCTAATGTGTCTGCCGTAGTCAACTAGCTGACAAATTTTTTGCCCCGGCTAATAACGCCCTATCCATCAAAACAGCGCTTTAATCCATATATAAAGGCCAGTGAGGGCAGTTCCAGAAATCCAGTCGCCGCTCTACCTTCCACATAAACCAACAGGTGACAACGAAGCCATACTACGCATTCTACCTAGAAAACAAAAGCAGATACATTCAGAGCCAAACCAGTACTGCAAAATTTCCGAAGTCTCCACCATTTTTCACATAGCAAAACAACTCCAAGCATCATCTCATCTCAGTTAACTGAAACAGTGATACAGATATATAGATAAAGCATTGGCATAGAAGGCACGGACAGGTACTTGAGTGCCTCTCCTATTCCTCATATAATCATATATCAAATGTAGGTCAACACGATTATCCTATTTAACGACCAATTTACAAAATGCGAGCAGCCCGTGCGGTGGCAGGACCCATACGCACGCAAATCACCAAAACACGCTGCAAATCATGGTAAAAGTTGTTGATGCACCACGACCTTGCAGGAGATTGCCACCCCCGTGGTATCGCACAAGTCTGGGAGCTGTTTTGGACTTTGCCACTAACCACCAATCAGGCAAGGTATTTGTACATATTCGCGTTGTCCTTGTCACGCTCCAAGTAGTCCCTTGTGATGAGATCCTCGATCCTCTTCTTTATAGCTTTAAAGTCAGGCTGCAGTATCACACATGCCCGAGTAAGATGGACAGAATACAACATAAGTAGCAAAACCATTTTTTTCACTATATGATTATCCTAGATAACGCAGACATGGACGAGTTAACAGTTATTCATATGTAAGAGCTAACATTGTTTGTCATATGCAAGGGCTACCATAACATGGTATCAAATGAAATCCAACAGGAAGGGATACGTAATTACTTCTGATGCAACCTCATAAATTGAATCCAACAGTATTGTAACTGAATTACTGATACACTTATTGCAAGAACTATATAAAAAGTGTAACTGACAGCAGAAAACAAGCTCAGTCATGCGGGAATTGTAACAGGGAACTAAGCTACGAACGACTTCTCAAATAGGAGATAATACTGTAAGTACCTTAAACATGCGGCTCAGCTGCTCAACACATTCAGCAACCAGCTGTTGATGACCCATAATTTTGCGGCTCTTCATAATGCGCACAATTGATGCATCAATTGCATACCTCCTGTCTTTGTCAACATCTTCAACAACCTTTTTCTTCTCATCAACAGGAGGGAGTGGAATCTGGAAAGAGTGACAACAAAATGAAATATTAGCATAACAGCAACTAAACTCTAAGTCCACCAAACAGCAAAAGAACAGTGAAAACAGGAAATACCTTAATTCTTCTCATTCTGTCAGTAAATTTTGAATTGAACTCAAAAACATCATTTGGTGAGATGGATCTATTTGCCGGTTCCTTGTTAAGGATCTTGTATTTCGCACAAGAAAGCGAATGGAGCAAGCGCACTACATCATCATCTGACAGGTTTAATTGTGTTACAATCTCAGAATAACTGAGCCTGTCAGAACCATTGAACAGTAGTAGCAATGCAGCCTGTTAAAACAAGACATGTCAGAAAGTGTCAAACAGGTTAATAAAGCACCATTTATCGTGATACAGAGATGATCCAAGATTACCTGATATGTCGTAACAATGAGCTCAATTGGTTTAGCATCAAACTTAGCATTGATGTTGCAGGTTCCCAAAGAATAAATCCATGTCAGCTTCCTGTGCTTTGTTCTTGTTTGATAGAACTCCTTGAAAACCTCAACACATTTCACCTAAATGCAGCCATATGAAGTCATTTCCAAGAACATAAACACTGATCTAACATGTTATTTTGAAATGAGCTAGCATGCTCCATGTACAAGAGTGGTTGTTGCCATTGAAGTGATCAACAGTTAACTCACCATCTCGGCAGGAAGGTTTATGTCAAAAGTTTTGTAGCTTGGCCAGAATCCCGTTGTCAAAACAGTAACAGCCAAGTCTATCCCAGGATTCAACTCTGGATGACCAGCTACGAACTCTTCAAACTTAGTTTGGTGATCTCTAGCAACTGTAAGGTCGGTAACCATGCCCTCCATTTTTGAAGTGAACTGCCCCCCGCACTGTTGCTTCAGCTTTGTCAGAATACTTCTCTCATGCTCGTCGTTAGCACTTTTGTCAAAAAGTAATCTTCTTGCAAGTTTCTTCCTGCAAGTCAGTTCGCATATTAAAAAAAAAACATAACCAAGTTTCAAGGGGCACTATTTCCTTACATATTTGACACAAGCTTTTTTAAAAATAAATACACAAGCGTTAATAATACCATGTAGGATAACAAGCACTCACCTATAGAACTCGGCAAATAGGTCTTTATCACTGATGTATGCCAGCAATCTCACCACCTGGAAACCAGTCACGATCAAATGTAAAGCTCCGGCACAAAATTTATCAATAGCAGCAAAAGAAAAAACAGAAGAACCTTCTCAAGGGCATCTTCAATGGCTTCATCGCTGAGTTTCTCACTACAACCCTTCTTCAGAATATTGTCACAGAAGGTAGCCAGCAACTCAGCACTCGAACTGCCAGAGACACCTTTGTTACAGAAGACCTCAAAGGCTTCTTTAAGTGCCTGTGGTAAGAATTATGAAAATGAGACCATTTGCAATTCTATGGCAACAGCAAAATGAAAATGAGATATTTCAGTTGAAGACCTTATGAAAGAGTGTATGTCCCTGGAAACATTCTGTCACATAAGCTACATATTTGTCATGCAACTCGATGATTTTCCACACAAAGACCTAAGAAACAAGAATAAATGTAAGATATATCATAACACGCAACAAAAGCAGAGTGCAATCAAGATACACACCTGTTCCTGCATGCCAACCATATCCTTCTTCTCTGGCTGTAAAGTAATGAATTGTAAACAAATATAATTTATTAGGGAACATAAATCAGAAAATATATAGCAAGAAAAATCAAACAGCTAGGTGGCAGAATATCAAGCATGTAAAGGACTGGAAAATGGGAACTACTTAGCAACCTGACACTAGAGATAAGATGAAGGCTGTTATACTAACTTTAATGTGGAATTTTTGCTGTTGCTATATATATATATATATATATATATATATATATGAATCAGAATTCAGAAATCAGGAAGTGCATAGAGATAACATATAATAAATAAGTTAACAGCTTAAGAAACACTGCACCTTCTTATTACTAGCAGAATCTTCTGCTTGCTTGACCAGGGCTGTTCCCTCATTTGTAACATGCTGCAGACAGAAATAATTGAATCAGAACTGCACATCATGGTTCAAAGGAAATACATGAGGTAAAAGAGAACTGAGGCACCCTGCAAGGAAAATTAATACCGTTTTGAACATGTTAGAAATAGGCTCCAGACCACGGGTGATTTTGGAAAAGAGCCTGTACATCCTAGAAAGATCCTCAACCTGCAGTAATAGAGGGATGCAGTGAATATTCAAAACTATTAGGAAGTCATGCATTCATCATTAGATTTAGATAATAACAGTAAGGTTTTAAATCCAACCTTATCATCACGAAGCAAAGCAGAACATCCAGAATGCTCCTTCTCCAACAGCGGGGTTGCATACTGAGCAAGCAACTCATTTTGCACTTTCTGTTGAAATTCAAGATTATAACAATGTAAAGGCCATATGGGGAAATATGTTGAGCACTACACCTTCCATCACTCAAATAAGTTTGTTCTAGCCTCATGCAGAGTTTTCGCAAAGAAGTTAGTTTTAGGTGGATGATCATCACATTAGACGACTTTGCATTGTGCTGGCTCTTCGTTTCCAGCACTGCCTTTATTAACCCAGAGCCTCGGAGGAGATTAATAACAGCCGCCTGGGCTCTTTGTACTCAGGGAAAACGCTGCATGCAGGCTAAAAAACTAAAAGAGACGTGGGCTAGCACCACACCTGCATGCAAGCTAGGTACGCACACAAAAAAGTGCAACAAAAACCCAGGACCAAGGGTTCGAACCGCGCCTGCTAGCCTGAGAGGCTGTCTCAGTAACCAGTACAACACAGACGGCATTTGTGTAGTAGATGCTCAAGAGGCTAATTAATAAGGACAAAGAGGGTAAAATAGACTCTAATTAATTACTCCTTGGTATCTTAAATCATGCCCAAAGCTAACTTATTTCTGGGATGGAGTATTCAAGAAAGATATAGAAACATTCTGAATTAGAAACAGAAATATTTGCTACAAATAAAATATAAAATGAGAAATACTACAAAACTGGAGAAGGAAAGTTTCCAAATACCTCCAATAACTTTTGTTCGCTGCTAATATGCAAATAATGACCAACTCGCTCCTTCTCCCGCTTCAAACACTCCTCAGCCTTTTGAAAGAAGCAACGGTCATTAAGAAATAGCCACACAAAAATACAGATAGAAACAGACAGAAACCTTCTCAATTCTAGGTACCTTAATCATGTAATCTGGGCATGAGTCCTCAAGAATCCAGCTTTGAGCCTTGACAGAGTAGTACTCCGTAGTATCCTTGAGCAAGAAATCTTCAAAGTCATTCTCATAACACTCCATTTGACCCAACCCAATTTCAACAAAAATATCCAAGACATTCTTCAACAAAGCCCGGTCAATCTGTTCACCCTCACGTTCTTTGTCTATCTGTTAAAAGAAAAAAAAATATCAGTTCTCAAATAGATGAAGCTTAGGGATGTATGCAATCAAACAATTGGCCAATAATGCGCACAAGAGTTTTAAGATTTGCCACATGAAAGAGATATATTCAAACATGAACTTAAAAAAAATATGGTTAAAACCATATGGAGATCATCTTAATGTCCAAACATCAAGCAAATAACGAATAGAACTAGTATATGTTAACCAACCATTTAACTACCATTAACCATGGTTCGAAAAAACCTAATTAAACCTACGTTTACTCTCGATTAAACCTGAAACGGCCCAGAGCGTCTCGTTTAGGGCCTAGGCGTCCAATAAAACTCTGGACATGTCTAGGTGGTGCGCATAGGCGTGAGGCAGTGCTTAAGCGACGTAGAAACACAAAAAAGCGGTAGCCTGACTGGCTTGATGGGCTATGTGTGGCCGTAAAGGCTGAAGAGCAGGAAAAAAGCAAACAAAATAGCCAAGGGAAAAGGGAAACATGATGTGTGTGGATCAAAATTGTAAGTTTTTTCACCACTTCTTTGCATGTTTGCAAGAATTGGAATCGAAATTGCCTTAATGTGTTACAGTTCCTTATGATATTGAAGTTGGGCATCTAATCTGAGCCACATGTGTTGCCAAAAAAAATAAAAAATAAAAAAACACAAACGATTAATCACGTTTAGTCTACGTTTAATCCATCTAGGCGCTAGGAAGTGGCCTAACGCCTGCCTAGCGCCTAGCGTTTTTTGGAACCTTGCCATTAACTCACAAAGAGATGCAAGGTCTCACCAGAGCTATCACTGCATCTTTAACTTGTCCTTTAATCTCTTGAAAGATCTGTTACCACAGTTAAATTGATTAGGGCATAAACGTTGAAAAAACATGAGTGAAAAAGAAGCTGGGAATAAGTAACTGTTGTTTTACCAACTCTCGGAAGCAAGTAAGGCCAACTTCTTTAAGTGGGGTAAGTGACCTCCTTGATATGAAGTACCGGTCAAGGTAATGAAAGAAACGTGAAAGCCAGCGAACCATGACTTTATGGTTTGACCACCTTTGCACTAGCTCCCTCAACATAAACTCATCATGCTTCTCCCTTAACGAAGGTAGTACCTGCATGAAATTAAAATTTAGTGAGAAAGCTCTCAGAAGTGAATGTAAAGATACAGTGAAGGGGATAATATATAGTTAGTGTCATACAAAACCAGGCACGACTCATGGGGAGTCAGTCTCTAGCCAAAAAAACACTACAGCTAGAGGGAGGTACATAAGTTTCTTTTGCAAATCAAAGATGCTCGTCAAACAACAAATTAATAAATTAACAAGCTACAGAATAGCTCCTGCAAACTGAAACTAGCATCCATTGTACTCGGCTATGCAAACCATAATTTATCTTCCTGCCATACATAGCACCTATTAGTGTTTAATTCCTGTCCATTAAAAGGTGCTGCGAGATTCGCAAGAATATAAAAAGGTAATCTCTACATGATCCATAGGAAATGAGCTGCAGTGTACAAAGAATGGGCACAGAATTGTTTGTCAAGATGCTTACAATCATTTTAAAGAGATTGAATTATCCTGTACAAATCAAGAGATGGACAAAAGAAGGGGAAGAGAGCGCTACCACTGCAATATTTGCAGCATAAAAGAAGTTCTGGTTACTTCATTACAATATACAATCAACAGATCAGGACAATTCTATATATTATAAGGGTTCGACCATCTATGACAAACAACTCTCATTTTAATCCACCAAAGCTAAAAAAACATCCAAACTCAGAGTAGGAAATCTAACCCTAATACCACGCCGGCAGATACAAAACAATCAAGGTCGAATACAGACATTCACATCAGCAAGAGGGATATGAACAGGCGGCTCACCATGGAGGTGATGTACTCCTCGAACGACTCCCGGTACTTGTCGTAGAGCTGCTGCGAGTAGTCGTGCGGTGGCTTCTGCGTGCACATGTTGTATATCGTCCTGCGACAAGGGAACCAAAACCCTAGATCAGAACCGGATCGAAGCGGATCGATGTGGGAAACCCTAGCGACCGCCGCGAGGAAGACGGCGGCGGCGGCGGCGAGGAGGAGGGAGGAGGGGAGAGGGAGGCGTACGTGTAGAGCATCATGTAGTCCTCGGAGCTGAACTGCGGCTCGGGCTTGCCCTCGAGGATGTTCTTCAGCTTGGTGATGCCCTTCTGCATGAAGGCCCATCCCTCCTCCAGATCGATTGTCCTACGCTCCTGCCCCGCCATCGCCTCCGGTGGCGGTGCCGACGCGCCGAGACGCAGCAAACCCTAGCGCCGCCGCTTGGGGTTGGGGTTTGGTGCTTCGGTTGGGGAGGATGGCGAGGGTCCTCGGGAGGCGAGCGCGAGAGGCGGAAGCGAGAGGGAGGAGAGAGACGAGCGCGTGGGGGGCGTATGAAGAGGGGTGGGCTGGGTGGGGGGTTGTGTTGTATACCGCCGCGGCGCCGAGGGTGACCGCCTTCCAGCCGGGGGCCGTCTCCGATGGGGAAGATCCCGTGATTCTCCGCCGTCCGATCGCGAGGTGGACGGCCCAGATGACGAGTCTTGCGCTAGATGTGGATCCCTTGTATCAATCAAATCAAACTACTACTGCTATCTTCAATCCCGGGCTCCTAATAAATAGGGTTAGCTGTTTAGTAATTTATTTACTTTAGCTAGTTCTGGTTTTTTATAACTTTAATATAAACTATATTCTATATTTGACTATGGCACCAGATAAGTATATATATTAATAAAATTCGTTTTGAATAATAATTTATCTAATAAAAATAATTGATGTTCTAGGTACTGAAATTTTAACTTAGAAATTTAGTCAAACTTACCATGATCGGTAGCATGATCTTGTTTGGGACCAACCTAAAACTAGCTATGTTTTGGAACGATGAAGTAGTTTTATATTGTGCTTAAAGTTCCTCTAAATGTTATCTTATCATAGGCCATGTTTAGTTCCCAAATTTTTTTCCAGATCCTTCGTCACATCAATCTTTAGATGCATGCATTGAGCATTAAATGTAGGTAACAAAAATAAGTAATTGTACTTTTAGTATGTACATATCGAGACGAATCTTTTGAGCCTAGTTAGTCCATATTTAGATGAAATTTGTCAAATAACAACGAAAGTGCTACAGTACTTTTCCCAAAAAAATTCTGGGAACTAAACACAACCATATAACAAAATGTTAGCATGTAAGGGTTTATTCGTGCACAAACATGAAAAAAGATATCGTGTGAACATATAAATGATGTGTGCAATAATAGTTCAACCTTAGATACTCTCTTCGTCCCATAAAAGATGACGTTTGACGATGAATCAGATTCATTGCTAAAACGTTATCCTTTCTGGGACAGAGGAGTAGATAAAAATAAGAAATACCTTTATAGTGAGTTGTCCAATTCTCACGATGTGCTTTCTCACGTCGTACCTGTCAATACCCACGCCACGCGCGTGCTAGGCTACTTATATAGTAATAATGCACACTTAGCTCTATAGTGGGCACCTGTGGGATTGATAAACACGGTGTCACCAATCATGGTTTGACAGATTTGATCAAAACGTTGATGGAACACGTGTGCAAAAAGGAAAACAAAGTCATAAGGCCAGTTAGCCGCATGTCCCCTACCGATCTTATGTCGTGTGTCTTGGACTTGGACTGATGGACTATCCATAAGGTTGTGTTGTGCTGGGAAACACCTGCATTGGGCTACTTGTAGTATCAACATGCATATACTTTTGTAGTTGGCACTCGCGGCCAGCCTGGGCGTTCGGTTAACTGGAACCGATCAGTTCGGTTCTTCGGGTTTTGACATAACAGTTCCCTAAAAATAGGAACCGATCGGTTCTTCTCAATTCTTGGAACCGAACAAAATCGGTTTTGGTTAGTTCCGGTTCTGGTTCCGAACCGAACTAACCGAAAATTTTCCCAAGTAGTAAAAAATAATAGAAAAATAGGAGTTTTTTTTAAAAAAAAAGCACAATACCAAAATTTTAAAAAGTGAGGCCGATAGGGCTACGAGGGAGGGTGTTATCCACCTTTTATGGGCCTGTTTGGTTGGAGACCTGGATGGTTTGCCTGAAAAAAATTGTTGCCTGAAAGTTGCCTGGAAATTTGATGGAATCTACCTAACCAGGCAACTTGAGAGTTAAGTTGTTTGGTTTGAAGCCTGTGCCTGAGAAGCCTAAGTAAGGAGATAATATATTTTTCTTATCTAATGTAGAGATAATTGGATAGTTTTTTTTAATTCACATAATGCTTAAGTATATAAATATTGTGTGTGTATATATATATATAATTCCTATAAAAAAAAACTACACTGGTTATCAATTAACTAGGAATAGACGTGTGCTGCCATTTTATATACAATGTCCTATTTTATAATTTATTATTTGATTTTAGGACCTAAATAATGTCATTTTGTATAGTATCAGATTTTATAAATTTATTATGATTTAGGATCTAATATATTAATAATGATTTGAAAGCTTTTGGATTATTGTGCTATCAATAAAACTGCGGTCCGTGCAACCTAGATAAGCATAAAAAAACAATAGTATGAGCAACTTATAAATAATTAATTTTATTTGCTACATCAGAGTTAGTATTTTTTATCATTGATCAAAACCTCAAAAGCAAGCAATTACATGGTACAAAATCATGATTACACCAGGCAAGTGCTCGTTCCCGGACCAGGCAGCCGAATTCGTACGCCTGAGGTTGCCTGGACTAGGCCGGTTGTCAGGGTGCAAACCAAACGAACTCCAGGCGGAGTACAGGCAGCTCCCAAGCCAGGCAATTTGGCTCTATCCAAACAGGCCTTATATCTAGGGTTAAGATGGTATTAGGCCTAGGTTATAAGGTTTATTGGACTTGCTTCTAAAATTCGGTTTTGTTCGGTTCCGAGGCAAGGAACTGAATTAACCTGATTAAATTCGGTTCCTGAGAAGTGGGAACCGAACAGAGAACCAAAATTTTTAGTTTCGGTTATTTCGGCTCCGGTTATTTCGGTTCAGTTCCTCGTTATTTTTGCCGAGGGTTACTTGCGGGGTTGACAAAGGTGGTGTCACAAAAAAATATAGAATGTTTGGAGATAATCAAAACGTGGATGAAAAATATGTGCACGAAGGGAGATAAAATTGTGTGTTACACGGTTAATCCTTATGTCGTGTATGATTTTGTCTGGGTTGTTACCAATGAGCTCGGCATTGTGCGTGTGTTGAGCTACTTTAGTATGGTTCTATGCTTTTGTAGCGAGCACCCGTGAGTTTTATAAATGTGGTGTCACCATTTTTTTAAGTCGAGAATCAAAATATGGATATGGATAGAGTTAATGTACACAAAGGAAAATAAAGTGTTGAATGGACAAAGGGATGAGATTGGTGCAAGCATAGAGTTGACGATTTGACGGATGGCTAGGCTTGGAATCGACGTGGAGGAGAGAGAATGTTAGAAATTAGCTCGATAGCTATTTATTCGACGCTAGTGCGGGAGGTGTGAACGAAGAATTTCGTGAGAGAATGTTAGAAATTAACTCAATAATTATTTATTCGACGCTAGCGCGGGAGGTGTGAACGAAGAATTTGGTGGGCATGTGTTGTTCTTTTGCTCCGACAGAGAGTGAGAAGAGAGAGTGTGCTCGTCTCTCTAAAAAAATAGTCATTGAACGTTGCAGTACTAGTTTAATATATTAAAAATATACTAATTACATTGTCATATTGTAATTAACAAAATAAATCTATTAAGCCAAATTAATCCATCATTAGCAAATATTTACTGTAGCACCATATTGTTAAAGCATAAACTAATTAGGTTTAATGGATTCATCTCGCGAATTAGACTTCGGCTGACAAATTAGTTTTATAATTAATCTATTTTTAATAGACTAAATTAGGACCCAATATTCGATATAATAGGGCTAAAATTTTAACATTGAAAACGAACATGCCCAAAATTATAGGTTGTACTAGCACTCCACATCACAGTCAAAATCGACGATAACCATTGCAGATGTCCTAAAAGAGTAGGAACAATGTACTACTAGCGGAGCCCGACTAGGTTCAAACAAAATATATGATTCACCATCTTGTTCGGCTCAGCTCATTTCAATGTTCTTCAATGAGTTGAGCTAGACTTTTAGCTTGTTTATTTAATGAGATAGATCGAGCAACCTTGTAACTGCTCGCGGCCACAACAAGCCGAGGCCTACCAGTGACGACAACTTCTTGATCGGTCTAGCCTAAGCAGCTATCGCAAACACACAAGACCATGAGGACTAGCGAACACACAAAATGTTCCCATCATAGTTCACACTCCCATCTAGGCCTAGCCTCTCCACTTCTGCCCTCGTCGGTGATTGTTTCACTTCCTGACTACTACTTTCCTATCTCTATGTACTACTGGTGCAACACATTTGGGCCAAGTTTCCTATCTCCACATACTACTTTCCCATGATATGACGAAGAATTTTGTTAGTAGACCTTCCTTGTCTCTCTTTCGACTTTGTGTAATGCACCTTGTTTTTCTGGTTGAAATTCTTCATGCATGGTTGCAATTCCTTTATTTGTGATGAGAGGTGATTAGTTGACATATTGTTAACATGACATTAACTATTGGTATTGTTAAACTTAATTCTGTATATGGTACACAATGCTCAATAATTTGTGTTGTTGCTGCATAATCTCGCTTGTTTAAGAATTAGTTTTCAAAAGCAATTCAGAATGGGTTGGACATCCTAGGTGATAACAATCTCATAGCTGTTAGAGTGATGTGTACACATATGTTACATTGCTTGTTTATAAATTACAAAGCATTAAAGTAAGGTCTTGTTTAGTTCGTGGGTCAAAAGTTTTGTGTGTCAGATCGGATGTTCCAGCACTAATTTAGTGTATTAAAAATAGACTAATAAGAAAACAAATTACATATTCCGTCAAAAAAATGTGAGACGGATTTTTTAAGACTAGTTAATCTGACATTTATGCATGTTTATATATGATTTATTTTTCTAACTCTACATGGAAGAATACTTTTTGATAAATATAAACTTAAAAACATACCAATTAGATCTGTTCTCCCCTGACCACATTTGAGATGCATTGCATGATCACCGAATACCCACATCCTCTCTCTTTCAACATCAGCACATATCCCTTATCACAGTGGCCACAGCTGAGATATTATGTTGCTAGATGGTTGAACCATCTCATGGTGGTCATCTTTGCTTTTGTTTATCTTAAGATTTGGCTATGAGAGTTTCAAGAGTTTAAGGACAAGTCGGTTGCCATTAACCGCACTACTGGTGTTGGAAAAACGACTGAGAGATATGTTGAAGGTTTGATGATGTTGTTTAAACATACTACTAGTAGCAAGCTCCAATAGTTTCAATTGCATCCATACATGCATAATATTCATCACTATTTTCACGGTGTTCTTTGCAGGGGATGATAACACGCTTCTATGGTGATCTTCTAGAGGAGACAATGTGGGGTATGAAGGGTCTCATGTGCAACTTAGTGCCTCGAGAACAAAAAGTGCTAAGGAGGAGCGCCTACCAATGAGCAAAGGGGTGGACATGATCCTATGTCGTCATAACTTTGATGTCAAGCCAGGGATGGTGAGTTTTATCACAATCTATCTTTAATTATCTTTTACGTGATGTATCAAGTACCGACCTATGCACTTAAAACCCTTATGATTGACCAAAATCTTTTTGTGTTGTAATTAAACAGAAGACTCACATCAACTCTTTTTCAATCAGAATGACACGAAATTATCCTCATTTTCATTGAAAAGAGGAGAAGAAACTACATTTATGAATTATTCTAATTAATCACATAAAAGCATAGATCTAAATCTATAGCAAAAACTTTATTCGAAAATATACTATATTATATATTTAATGTGTAGATCTACTTATTGGAGTCCAAAAAAATTAGATTTTATATTTATATTTTTTCTATGATTTACTATGATTTTTTTAAAAAGATTCAGCCAAAATAAAAAAGTCAAAACCACGATATTGTAATAAAACCACAGTCTAGAACCGCTTAAAGGGGTTATTTGACTGGTTTTAGAAAGATTATAGAGTAAAACATTTGGTTTTATAGTCTAGGATGTGAAGTAGTCGACGCTCAATAGTTGAGGGAGTTACATAGACTTTTTCTATTTCATAATATAACATGAGTTCGGGAAATATGAAAATTTAGTTTACCGAAACAAAGAACGGAATTTACCCATATAAATTCGACTCCTTAGAGTTAGAAATCGAATAGGGTATCAAAAACGTCAGTTGTGTTTTGAGTTTGGTTCTTGATATTCCGAGTTTGGTTTTTGGCTCTAGGCATTTTTACCCAGACCTACCTACCGGTGTGTTAGTCAGATTTAGTGTCAACATAGTTTTTGATGACTCGGCTAGGAAAAAACAAACCATATCTAATAAGATAGCCGATGAAAAGAAGAAAAGTCATATATATTGAAACAATCAAGAATATTATCAGGCCTTCATATGATCGACTTATTAAGGCCCTGTTTGAAATAAAGTATTTTTCATAAAAAAAAGTACACGAAGTAAAGTTATAGGAAAGTTTTCGAGGAAATGTGTTTGCATCAAAGAATTTACCATTTCTTTTCCCGTTGAATGCTAGCACATGCATGTGATTTTATATATAAAAAAAATCCTATCTTTGGTTTCCTTTCTTTCTTAATTAAAGTACGAGACAACCACACTGTTTAGACATTGGCTAATACCTTGTGCACGTCATGTCCAATCTCTGCTACTCTCCAAATTGCACTGATTAAATACTAAAGCTTGTTTTATTATTTATATAATTATATAATTTGTTTGATTCTACTATCCTGAATTCTTACGTTCCAAAAATACCTATATCTATATTTTTATGTGTTTTTCTATTCCTTTATTTTCCCATAACACATATACCTTGTTCATGCATTTTTTCTTTTCCTGCATTTTATATTCCGCCCTAAGAAGATTCATCAGGGTTGTTTAAAACCCACTCGTCTCCGCACCCACGAGAGAATTCAGAGCATCGGTGGCTCCTCGGCGTGACGACACGTGTCTTCGTAGATTTTGCAAAAAGACCCTTTTAATTTTCCATAATCAACCCGCCATCCAATATGTCGTCTACAAACAGTGATCGCGTTTGGATATTTTATATATGGGACCCTTATGTAAACTTTATTTCAACTCGAAGAAGAGAAAATCCGGAAGCCTCTCTATTTTGCAAAACACCCCTGACAATATTGCAGAGAGCCCCCTCAGCCAATCCCTACCGCAGCCCTCCGACCCTGTTTGTTTCTCGATCTCTCTCCCTCTACCACCGCCGCCGCCTGTGTGTCTTCTCCTCCCCACGCGCGCCACCTTGCCATTTCCTCCCCGTGTTGCCTCCATGCCTGCAGGAGCAAACCTTCGCGTGACGACTTGATGAGGGGCCAAGGAAAATCGGGGAGAAGGCATCCATGGATACCACATGCGGAGGACTGGATGAGGGGTCCCACTCCCAAAGGCCCCGACGCACTATTTGGATCTGTGCGCCCACCGAACAAGTTCATCCTCGACAACCGTCGATCCGACCGGCCACCAGAAGCCTGTGGTGCGTGCGGGGCGAACTCCAACAAGCAGGTGAGTTAGGGACTGAGCTTGGGCTCTTGGATTCTCCCTACTTGTAGATCTATGTCTCATGTGTACGTTGGGATAGTGGATTTGTGGCAACTAGATTTTACCTTGCTGCTCAGTTGTGGTTGCTAATTTTCTTTTTTATTTGTAGCGTACATTGGCAACATTAGCGAGCAAAGAAGTGGCGCGACGACAGATGGAGCGATTGCTCGATGGTGGCTACCGAGAAAAGGTATGACCAACAACAGCTCCCTTTACTCTTCTCCTTTCGAGATTATTACCATTATTATTTTACCTCTTCTCTTGATCCATCCACTTGTGTGTAAGCTTGCTCTCCCTCTCAGGTCTGAGCCACGAGCTCCTTGTTGGAGTACATAGCCGCGGGGACCTTGCGAGCTGTAGATCTGTGATTGTAGTGGATTAGGAGTTCAGGACTGGGCTACCTACTCCCTACCAAGTCAATACCGATGTGAGCTCCCTGTTACTTAGCTTCATGATATCCATCTCCTGTTTCAATAAATCTGTTGAACATGCGGTAACCACGAATGTCATGATTGATTACCACTGCTAGCAAGCCTACTGGTCTCTTGGGGTGGAGCTTTCCAATCCCAACAAATCTCTAATGCTAAGGCGAGGGATCAGTTTTGTGATAAAACTATAACTCAGCAGTGAAGAGAAAACGTGACAACAAATTTGAAACTGATTATCAAAATTTTAAAAATTGGGCAATTAATAAGTCGCCTACTGAATAATCTCTACAATCTGATGCAAGTTTTTGGTCTTCAATATCCTAATCATCGACCTCTATAAATAAGATCATGCTTATGCAAAGGAATTTTTTGTGTCTACTTATTTGTTTTTTCTTGGATTATACGGTAGTCATTTGATGTTTAGCTTTCCAAATATAACCATTTTGTTGGATTTTGTCACTTCACTTCAATGATATCTTATGTTGTTTGTAAGGATATTTTCTAAGACCTGCTCTGCCTCTTACGATTATTATCACTGTGGGAGTATTTTTGCTTTAACATTAATGGAGTGAGGTCAGTGCAAAGCTATGGAGCTCTATCAATTCTTTATGTCAACAAAATCATCTCCTAGCAGTCCGCAAAGAAGTCCTTCAATTTTATATTCAGTGTTTTAGGAATTGAGGATGTATCAAATGGAGATAAAACTCAGAATGATGACTTTATGTCAGCACTATCACGTTCAAGGAGATTCCTTTCCTTATTAGCCATATAGCACTAAATTATTTGGCATACATCGAGAGTTTCATTGGTAAATTTTAGAAACAGAAATAGAAGAATGAAAAATCTCAGCCCACCACTGAGTATCTTTCATCTGACTGTCTAAAAGATTGGAGGTAATTATTGATTGACTGCCAAATCTTTGTCATTTCTGCTAAAAGATCACTATTCCAATCTACCAGTTAAAGTGTTTGATAATTATAAACTCTCATGTTCAGTTGTTACGACTTCTAATCTTAAAATGCAATACTTGCACTTTGAGCCGATGAATCTACCTAAGATCAACATGCTTTAGATGAATGAGAATTGTGTGGGTTCTATCTGATTTTGTACCATTTCTTCTATCATGTTTGGTAAAAATGTCCTTGATGTCTATTTTTTCCATTTACAGAATTTTTGCTCTACGAATTCCTATGAGCTGTATATGTGTGCCTATTCAAGTGCTTATCAATGCGAAGGACTTTGCCGCTGTGATGACCATGAAAACCTCATATTTGTAAATTGTGTAGTTTACTGTTATTTTGCCTCTAGGTTCACGAACCTGAACCTACCACTAACATGAGACATTTGGATAGACATTCTAAGCTACTGGCTAAGGCGTTCGATAATCACAATTTCTGACTGTAAAAAAATGTAATGAATGGCTATGCAACGTATGACTAAAACCAGAGGCGAAATATGGAAGATGAGATAGTTTCATAATTTGTACTGCACATCTGTTGATATGATATGCTTTATATTAGATGCTAATACTGTGGCGATGTAATGTATACCAATGTTTGTGTTTAGGTCATAATCTTACCATTTGTTTTATAATTACAAAGTTGTGCCTAAAATGTATGGATCGTAGCTTTTGCTCTTCAGGTCATTGCAAGGCGCCCGAAGGGCGCCTGATGTTCTAGTAAGATATTGAAGAGAGGACGAAGTTCGAGAAGTTGTTGATTTAGAATAGCCCTAAAATGTTTCAACATAAATCGGTGAGGAGCTGCAAAGAAGAGATTAAAGATGTCGGTTTTGATCCCCGTCCTGCTACATCTTTATCTGAGTTAACTACTAATAACTTCTTCTTAGATCTAACATATTACACATGATAGATGTATTACGATGATAGTCATCAAAGCAGGCTTTTTGAAAACCATATGCATGACAATATTAGCAAAATCATAGATGACCATAATAATTTTGGGGAAATGAGATTAATTGTTATGTTTTCCTCAATATAATTATGTTAGCTAATCGATCTTGGTTGCTAACCAACTCTAACATGGGATACTTGCTTGCTTAGGCCATTTGGCTTTTTCAAGGGATTCACGAGTAAGGTATAGCTAACAAACTCAAACTGGCCAATCCAGTGAGAGAAATCGATATAACAAATATAGCGAGGTTTGGTACTACTTTAATAATGGTTATCTTTGCATGGTCAATAGTTTCTACCATATGAATTGACAACAATTCGGTAGCATCACATGTCTCTTTTGCTCATGATATAGTGTTGTCAAATTATCCTAAGACAAATTTTAGGAGCCTGCAAGCTAGTGCATATGCAAATACTTCGCAAATTGCGTCATTATAGTAAAGTTTTAAGCAATTTAAGAAAGATTTTCGATCATAAATCTTTAGAGGAAAGTCTGGCATACATTTTAAAGCTGCATTCCCTATATTTTGATTACATGAAGACCCTAACAGTTGAAAAGTATTTGCTTTTATAAATTCAATGTTGAAGGTAATAAAACCACAAAGGAGCACATTGCCATATTTCTTTATCACTGGGTGACACTTTTTTTTCTATTTTTTTCTTGCTTTATTAGTTCTCGAACACAACTAAAAGAAACATATTTTTATGATCATTTTTAATAGAACTAATAATTTTATATTGTTATTAGTTCAAATTGTCTAATTTGATATTAGCTAAGGAAGGACGTGACGAGTTTGATTTTGATTTCATTAAATGATCTAGGTATATTAAAAATCGATGTTTTAATTTGAAAAATTCTAAAAAAGATCTTGACAATTTAGTTTTATTGGCTCACACACTCATATTAAGAAGAAAAGTTAGAGAACTTTATATTTCTCAGTATCACTCAGTTGTTGCAGAAAACTCTTAGGCTGTTGAAACTGAAGTAATGTTGAAGAATCCCTCAAATCACCGTTCCAATATCCAGGCTATTAAGGTGTGACACCCTAAAATTTGCCCAAATTAAAAATAGGTGAAAATGTTTCTTTATTGAATTTTGGTGTGCATTTAATCTAGGATTAAATAATTTTCACAAAATTAAAACTAAGTTAGGAACATGTTTTTGCACTCATGCCTCTGCATTTTATTTCTGTGATGAGTGGCTTTTGCCAAATTCTGGTTTGAATTCAATTTTGCTTTTGAAAATGATTTGAAATGCTTTGAAAATGAAAAGGGAAAAACTCTTTCTTTCTCTCCCTCCTCGTTTTCTCCTTTTCGGCCCGTCCGGCCTGGCGGCCCAAGCCTTCCGGCCTCCCCTCCCCTCCTTCCTTCCCGCAGTGGGCCGGCACCCCTCCCCTTATCTTTGCCTGCGCGGCCCGCAAGCCAGCCCAGCTCGTGCCCGCGTCGTAGCCGTCCCGCACCTCTCCCATTTCTCCCTCTGTGCGGCTGACCTCCCGGGCCCGCTTGTCAGCCGTTCCTTTCCCCTCCGCGCGCGCGCCGTCCGAGCTCCCAACTGCCGCGGCCGCACGCTCCCGGGTCCTCCGCGAGCCGCCCCCACGTCCTCGCCTCCTCCCTCGTCGATATAGCGGACGCGTCTGCCCCGCTCCCCCCCTTTTCCCCGCATTCTCTTGCACTCCGCGCTGCGCAACCGAGCTCTCGGCCGAAGCTCCTCTCACCGACCCCAAGCTCCGCCATTCCCGCCGTTGTCGAGCACTCGCCGCCGCCATCCGACCGTGCCTGTCTCCTCCAACTCCATCCGACACCGCGCCGAGCTTCGAGTCGCTGAGGTGGTGACCCCGAGCTTTTTCTCTCCGCCTCTTGGTCTCGTGTTAGCCCTAACCGCCGTCGTTCGTCCGGCAGAGCGCCGCCGTCCACCGTTCGTCGCCGTCCGCCACCTCCGCGCCGTCTCCTTCGCCTCGTTTCGCCGCGGTGAGGACCCCCAAACCCTATGCTACCTTCCCATCTCCTATCCAAGGTCGCGGGTGGGTATTGCGGCCGAACCGTGGAGCTTCGCCGCGCCATCCATGGCGGCTGCGCGCCCGGCGTCGCGCGAGGCGCCGCGACGTCGCGGCCAGTGCGCGTCGATGGCGCCCGCTCGGCCTTTGCTCGTGTAAGTGCATCTAGCCCTTAGTGGGTTTTGGTGAATTGAGTGACAACATAATTAAAGGTCTAACAAGTTTGCTAAGTGTATCAAAGGTTCAACAAGAAAAGCAAACTTGATGATATTCCACATAGTGTTGAAATGAAGGCCAAAATTGTGTATTGTTGTATTGGAAGATCATAGAAACAATCTTGTTCAAGCAAAAGACAACAATGCAAATAGAGTTGATGATATGGCTTCTATGTTGTGGGATATCATGGCATCATGAGAAAGCAAGCATATTTGGCAAATGACAAGTGAGACATGGATTGATGATTTTGGAATGGTCTCAACAATGGGTTGCTTTTCATGAGCAAGAAGAGTTTGATAGTGAAATAGCTTTGATCAAGGATGAAGAATGAATCAAGAATGCATAAGTGAGGAAATACCAAGCAAAGCTGAAATGACAAAGGACACAACTCATATTGGATATAAGTCGGTCTCTACCTTGGTTTGCTTGTATGGATAATGATTTGGGAAATCACTTTGCATTGATTTGATCAAGCTAGAAGTATGAAGATGGAAATTGAAGTGACTATTGAGTGTCAAGCCAAAATGGAGAGAATATAAGGAACCGTGAATTGGCTTCACCATATTGATGTTGATTCATATATGACACTCTATGTGAAGCTTGATTGATCTAAACATTCATATCTATAAGATGTTCAAGCAAGGATCACAATATTGAAGAAATGATTATTCAATGGATGCTTAATGTGATGTGACTTGAGTATGGCTTGATAGGGTGAAGATAGCAAGGAAAGGTCTTCGAGGTACTAAGCGAAGGTGAAGGTCAAGGAGACTGAGGTACTATGGCTAGGGTGAAGAAGAGAGTACTTGCATTGAGTCGAGGTACTAATCGAGCTATGAGGAGTCATATTATGTTGAGGATCAAATCATTAGCGGAGGTGACTTGAAGCCATGGACTAAACTCATATGTGTTGGAAAGATTCAAGTCACAAGCTCAAGGGTGTGTTTACTCAAAGAGATGAGACAAGGATGATTGCAAACCTTTATGAAGTGATATTAAGAAAGAGGATAGTATAAGAAATGGTGGAACCCCCAATTACAAAGAAAAGCGGCATCCAGCTCAAAGGCGTTTAAATTCTTTTATGCTTTTAATTTGAGTTTAGGAAAAGCCGTACTATTAAGGGGGACACAATGCTCTAGCTTATATGTGCAACTAAGTGCTCAAAAGTTCCACCAAACCATCCTCAAAAACAAGCCACAACAGCAAGTTTTCCATTCCTCATTCTTGGCTGTTTGTGTCAGAGCAGAAGTGCTGCTCTGCGAGCAGAAGTTCTGCTCGAGCAGAAGTTCTGCTCTGAGAGCAGAAGTGCCGGGCCGCGGTACTGCCGGGCTAGGGCCGGCACTGCCGCGACTTAATGTTACTGTTGGACAGCAGGGGGTATATCCTTTGTCTCCCTGCCTCTCCCAACGGTCATCTCGACCATTCTCCTCCCAAGTGCGACCAGAGCAGCTCTCTCTCTCCCTTACTCTCCATTGGAGCCCCTCAAGCTTCTCCCTTTGATTCCTCTCTGATTCCTTGAGAGTTTGAGACTCCAAACTGCAATAGAGAGCTCCCCAAACTGTTCTACAACTCCTAGAGCACTTGGTTCGCGTTGAAGCCGGTGGATTGTGTTTATTACTCTTGGAGCAAGGCTCCTAGCCGGCTAGGCGTTGCTCGGAAGCTTCCAACTTGGTTGTGGCAGCTCCGGGAAGTTTGTTATCACCCTCTACATCTAGTAAGAACCCTCATCTCAAGAGACTTGCTCTCTTGACTTGAGAACGAGGACAAGGTTGAAAGAGACCATAGCCTTTGTGGCTTCCTCAACAACGTGGACATAGGCAAGCCTTGGTGGCGAGCTGAACCACGGGATAAATACCTTGTCTCTATTGTGTTCTTGTTGTTTGTATTGCTCTCCACTTTCATTTGTGGTGATTTTAGGGTTTGGTGCCGATCTACTCACTTGTACATTTCTGCATACATTCAAGTGGTGAAATAGGTTCAACTCTACCCTAGGAAGCTCAGTAATTTACTCGATCTATTTTCCCCTTGGTAGATTTTGAACTGCAGGCTCGGGCAGTGTTGGCGCGGCAGTACCGGGCTGAGGCCGGCAGTGCCGGGGTGCGGCAGTTCCGGGCTTAGGGCGGTAGTGCCGGGCATCTCTAACAAAGTTTTGAGCTGTGATTTTAAACAGGCCTATTCACCCCCCCCCCTCTAGGCGACATCAAGGTCCTTTCAATTGGTATCAGAGCCTGGGCTCTCAATTACGGGCTTAACCGCCTTGAGAGACGATGTCGACAAGTGAGGAAGTATCTCTAGAACTTTTACTTTCCGATGGCTCAAATTATACATCTTGGTCTGCTAGTATACTTGATGTTTTTAGGGCCATGGGTCCTCAACTCGAGCAGATTGTAGATGTGAGCATTTCACCTCCTAGTGATGATTTGGACTATCTAACTAAAGAGGAAGTGAAATGCTTACAACTCAATGCTCAAGCTACTAATGTCTTATTTAGTGCCTTGAGTGAAGATGTACTTGATGCCGTCATATTTGGAGATGGTGAACCACTTGAGGATGCTCATCTCATTTGGACCACACTCAAAGAAAGATATGATAAGTCCAAATGTGATGAGAGGTTGCTCTCATTAGAGGAATCACTTGAGGAGTGCTCAACTTCACCAACAATTGAAGAGCCTCAAGTGATTCTCCCAAAAGGCCTAAGTGATCATGGCACAACCACTCCCTCACCGACATATGTGGAAGGTAATGAAATGGTTGGTGAGAACAAGGATTATACATGTGGTGCTTCTACTTCCTATAGTTCTTGTGAGGCTAACATTTTGAAGGAGGAAGAAGCTTGTGATCGGTGGAGGCCAATTGATGAATCCACCTCACCGAGATGCTCAACTCTCTATGCCACTTCTCATATGGGTCTCATGGCAAATGAAGAGAAGAATGTGGCAAGTGAGAGTGAGAGTTCAAGTGAGAGTGGTAGTGAGAGTGAAGATGAGAGTGATAATGATGAGGTCACTCAACACCTTGCTCATCTAAGCAAGAAAGACAAGTTGATGGTGCTCAAGCTCATGGAGAAAATTAGTGAGCAAGAAGAGTCACTTCACAAGCAAGAAGAGTTTCTTGTCAAAAAGATCAAATGCTTGGAGAAGTTGACCGAAAAGCATGAAAAGCTTAAGTGCTCTCATGCTATTTTGGTCGAAAGGTATGAAAACTTGTCAATTGAGCAAACTCGTACTATTATCTCTCTATCTTGTGTTGCTCAATTAGAAGATGAGAATTATATGCTCAAGGACAAGTTGGAAAGGCTTACTAGCAAGTATGAGACTTTGCAAGAAAGTCATGATGAGCTCTTGTGCTCTCATGAGAAGCTTATGGATTCTCATATCATGCTAGAAATCAGTCATGAGGTTGTGGTAACATCGGTAAAATCCTTCCAACCTCACAAGTGCACATGTACACAAGTTCAATTTGATTTATCTCATGCTAACCCTTGTTGTTCGCAAGGAAATATGTCTTGTGTTGAGAATGTGCTTGTAGAGTCTTGTGATGACCTCATTGTGCAAGAGAATGATGAACTTAAAGAAGAGGTTGCAAGGCTCAAGGACTTGATTCAATTGAAGGGCAAGTGCATTGCTCAACCTTCTCAAGATAACCGTGAAGACATGGTGAAGAAGCTTGAGAAGGGATCAACTGCAGCATGCATGAAACCCCATCAACAAGGTCACAAGTCCGACAATGGCAAAGCCAAGGAGCATGCTGGAAAAGTGTATTTTGTCCATAGTGCGGAAGTGCCGCGCCCACCCACGGAAGTGCCGCGACGCGGTAGTGCCGCGCACAAACGCGGAAGTGCCGCACTTGGGCAAAACAGAAAAGCTCCCAAGGCCACCAAGAAAGAAGAGAAGGGCATGAGCAAGATTCAAGAGAAGAACAATATGGATCATGTCAAGTGCTCCAACATGGGACACAATGCCTCGATGTGTTCCAACAAGGTTGATGACCAAGCCACACTTCCAAACAAGAAGACAAGAAGAAGTAAGAGGAAGTGTTATGAGTGCAATGAGAAGGGTCATGAAATTGCATCATGCCCCTACATGAAGGACAAAGGCTTGATATCATCAAGAAAGAGGCCTAGTAGCAAGGTAGCAAGCAAATTGCAAGAAAACAAGGCTAAGAATAACAAGACACGCCTATGCTACACTTGTAGAGGAAAGGGACACCTAAATATGGATTGTCCCATGGGTAACCCTCCTAAGCTCAACTCATCAATTGATTTAAACTTGCTTAGGAGACCCAAAAATGACACTTGTGCTAGAAAGGTGATTGGTTCACCACATACTAGCACAAAGGCCATTTGGGTGCCTAAGTCTCTTGTGACTAACCTTGATGGACCCATCTTGGTATGGGTACCAAATTGTGCTTAGTAAGTGTTGTAGGTACTTGAAGGTGATATGAAGCCTTGGGGTGCTTGAGCAAGTCTTATTGAAAATATCATCTCAAGCTATCAATCTTATTCATATTGACTATTCTATCAAGATTGACCCAAGGATGAGTTGATGGATATATCTCTAACTTCATACTCATCTCGGTAACAAGTACCTAACCCTTGCTAGCTAGCCACTTGACTTGTGTAGTCTCTAGTAGTTCACAAATATGTGTATGCTTATGAATTATTAGGAGTGGCTAGAGTACTTTGAGTTCAAATGAATCATCTTTCATATGATGCTTTTAATGGCTCTCTAGTAGAGCAAGATCTTATTCATGTTGTAGGTAATGAGGAACCACTTTGTGAGACAATCAAGAAAATGCCCATTGGTGATATAAGACCACAAGAAGTTCTGGGTACAAAGATAGGAGATCCTCAAGCTACTATTGCACCAAATTCCGCTGACATCTCTGATATGGTAGTACCATGCCTCAGAGCGGCAGTGCCGCGCCTATGCAGACAGTAGTGGCTGAGATAAGTCCAAGCAATGGATGAAGTCTACAACATGATGATAAGCAAAGTGAAGATGAAGAAGCCACCTCATCCATTATGTTTCAAGAAGGGTGGTAACATCTAAATCTCAAGTGCAATTTATTTCAAATCTTATCTCTTTGTGTCTTGTGTAGTCACTCAGGGAAAGAAAGCACTTGAGGATATGTATTGGTTGTTGGTCTTGGAAGAAAAGTATGATTGGAATTGAATTGATCAATCACAACAAGCAACATACATGACTTGGTGTTCTTTGTGGACCTTAAACCAAAAATTTCAAGAAAGCTCAAGTAGAAGCAATTATCACTCAAATCTCAAGAACTCTCTACTTGATGAAATCTTGTCATATGGTAGAATGGCAAATTCTCATTCTCATCTTATGGCCATCTACATGCTCAAATGGTTGTGAGTATTTCTTGGCATAAGTTAAATTTGATTATTCTATTGTTGCCATGACCTAGACATAGAGTAAAATGCCATGTTCTTAAATGAATAGAGTGCTATGTGAGAAATTCAAATACTTAGAGCACTTATAAAAGGGGAATTTACTCTATGACTAGAGTTGTGAGACTAACCATTTCTCTAAGTGATTTATGTAGTCTCACTAAATGAGAATGTGTTTCTTAAATGGAGTGTGCTATCATATCAATGCCATCAATCCAAAACTATGTGATGTGTTCTCTCTAGTTAATTTTGGGTTGATTCGTCTATGATTAGTCACTCACCATAATATGGCTTAAATCTGCCCCCCTGGACTTAAATGACCAACCATGCACATTCACACTTCCATTCGACTCAAAAGAGTGTGCATGTGGCATTAAGGGAGATTTAGTCCATGTTATGAGGTTTCTCTATATTGGTAGCCCATTTGCCTTCCACACATAAAGGGTTACTAAATGAGAAACTAGTGCTTGTGCTACTAATACCTCTTGTGTTGAGCTTATTCATAGGAAATCAATAAGAAGAGGTTGTGCTTATTCATTTGGATGCATCACAAGCCTAAAGGTTACTCTTCACCTAAAGCAAGATGAGGTTGGTAGAAGTCGAAGTGTGTTGACTCACTCTCAAGATGTGGAGGCTCCTCATGTTGAAGATAATCTACAATCTACTGCTGATGTGCGAGCAGCAGTGCCGCTCAGCGGGCAGCACTGCCGGGCCACGGGCAGCACTGCCGGGCCACGGGCAGCACTGCCGGGCCACGGGCAGCACTGCCGGGCCACGAGCAGCACTGCCGGGCCATGAGCAGCACTGCTGCACCATGAGCAGCACTGCTGCGCCACCTCCACACACAGCAGCTGACAACCGTCCATTTTGTGGACCTAGAGCATGATGTTGAGGTTGAGTTGGATATGCTATATTAGAAGAATTCACAAGACTTCAATCATTGACAAGAGGACTGAATGTTTTCATGGAGATTGACTGAGAAGAACACCAGTTTTTGGTTGAATTATGTCAGTTTCAGTAATGCAGTTTCAGACTTGAGCAATTTTGGTGAAAAATTGATTTGACTGACTAAATGGAGTCCAAATGAGCTGAAATTTTTACAGAAGTTAAAGGACTCATAGATGCAGCTCTGTACCAAATTTCATGCATATTGGCTTAATGGTCTGAGAGATATGAATATTTCTCCAAGGAAGACAGAATCTGAAAAGTTGGATTGCAAGCAGCTTGAAGGAGTTTGAAATGAGTTGAAACATAGTGTAGACTTCTCCTTTGACCTCATATTGTTGATGTGCATAAGTGTGCTTTGTGTACTCTTGTATGCACAAATTGAGGGGGAGTTTACTTTCTATCTCATGAGACAAACTGCCTTCTCTCAAGCTCATATTGTGTAATCTCAAACATTGGAGAAAGAAGAACTTCAAAGGAGGATGGATAGTTCCAATGGAATCTTTGGGTGCTCCAAAGATTATTCTTGGAGGTCTCAGTCTTTATAAACTGAATGCTCCTAGTTTTGTTGTCGGATGCCCCAATCCTTTGGAGGAACTATATTTATGTGAGTTGAAGAAAAGAAGTAAAGATTGGATGTTCATTGCTAATTCTTCATCTAAAGCTCATCAAGTCACATGGATCCATCCCTTTGATCACCCAGGATCTCGTCAACAAGAGTGGTAACTCCTAGTTCACAATTTGCAAATTTCATGAACTTTACCATTTGCTTTCTATGTGAGTTGCTTTAGGTAGAGAAAGAACTAGGAACCTAATGTGGATCTTGGATGATCACAAGAGCTTTAATTCACCATGAATCATCAAGTGAAAAAGTATGGCCATCCATATCATCAAGTCTCACTTATGATGGTCATATCAATGAAAATCTATGTGGTGATCTCTCTACCTAAGTGGTGGTATGTTCTCTTTGGCATAATTTCAATTGTTGCAAATTTGGTGTGCCTTGACCAAGATATAGCATGAACTCCTCTAGACTCTTAAAGTGATTCAAGTGCATTTCACAAGTAGTTCGAGTACTTGATGCACATATTAAGGGGGAGTCTATTCTATGTCTTGTGTCTTTTGAGACTAACATTTTCTTCTAGTGAACTTGTGTAGTCTCTTGGTGAGAATGAGTTTCTCATGGGTATGCTACATAGCCAAATCAATCCAAAATAGTAATGTTATCTCTCATATTTATTTGGATTACAATTTTAACTCTTATGTAGCTACTCTCCATAATATAGCTTAAATTCCCTTATTTAGACTTAATTGACCAAAAGTGCATGTGTTTTGCTTTCCACATACATATGTATGCACTATCAAATAAGGGGGATTTAGTTTATGTTATGAGGTTTTACAATTAGTGATCCACATGCTTTCCACATTCAAATGGTCACTAGTTGTAAAACTATCGCTTGTGCAATTTAATGCTATCTCTTGTCTCCGTGAGCATTCCCTAGGTCGACATCTAGGTGATTTTATGAGATACAAGCATCCATTCCTATTGGCATCAACTTGTGAAGATTCCTTCCATTGGTGTCAAACTATGAAGATCATATTTCAATTGATATTGGTGGATAATCTTTCAATTGGTATATCAAGAAATATGTCTTCAATTGGTATCTCAAAATGACAACAAGAGCTAGCAATGGACTTTCAACTAAGATGAAGCACAAGTTTGAAATGTCTCCTTGAAGATGATGAAAAGGAGAGATGGGCACAAATGAGATCCTTTTCTTAATGAAATGATAGGCCCATCAAAGCACTAAATTCAAAATCATCATCATGGTGGAGATTATGAGACTTAGAACAAAGGTATATCACTCTATGAACATTTGTATTACCTTTGTGCATCTAGGCCCTTACATGCTAGAGTGTGCATGTGTATGCAATATTTTGAGTCACACCATGAGTTTGTTCTTATGGTGACGATTAGAAAATGAGTTAGATATTTGGTTGATACCTCTTGTGGTGATTATGTGAGTTTGTCTCATGTTATGTCACCTATGTGAGGTATGAGCTAAATATGCTAACCTCTTGAGAATCTTGACTTAAAGTGTTGCATACTTTGTTTGGTAGAAAAACATAGAAGAGAAATCATATATGCTAAACTTTTACCTACCTCTAGCCCTCACTTGTCTACCATCATTTCTTCCTTTTGGTGGAGAGATCCTTTTTGGAGATTAATGCCAAAGGGGGAGAAATTTTGGGGGACATTGTAAGGGAAGAGAGATTGATATTGATATGAGGATGGAAAGGGGTAAATTGATGCTCTTGATAGGGACAATTTATGCTAGTGTGTGACATTCATGCCTTGAGTGCTTGTGCTTGTTTCTCTAGTGTTGGTCAGGCAAGTGCGGCAGTGCCGCTCTCTAGTGCGGCAGTGCCGCTCTCTGCTGGCTAGCAATCTCTGAGTGCATGAACTGTCTCATGAGCATCACGGTTATCATGTTGACACCTTGCACCCCACGAATGCTAAGATATAAGAGAGTTTCCACACTTTGTCTTAAATATGTGCATTTGGCATTTGAAGCCAGAATTTGAAATTCCTTTCAATGCACACATTTAGGGGGAGCTCACTATATCATAGGATTCAAAATCTTAATGTTTATCAATCTCTTGTAAGCTTTAATTGTGTTGTCATCAATCACCAAAAAGGGGGAGATTGTAAGTGCATCTAGCCCTTAGTGGGTTTTGGTGAATTGAGTGACAACATAATTAAAGGTCTAACAAGTTTGCTAAGTGTATCAAAGGTTCAACAAGAAAAGCAAACTTGATGATATTCCACATAGTGTTGAAATGAAGGCCAAAATTGTGTATTGTTGTATTGGAAGATCATAGAAACAATCTTGTTCAAGCAAAAGACAACAATGCAAATAGAGTTGATGATATGGCTTCTATGTTGTGGGATATCATGGCATCATGAGAAAGCAAGCATATTTGGCAAATGACAAGTGAGACATGGATTGATGATTTTGGAATGGTCTCAACAATGGGTTGCTTTTCATGAGCAAGAAGAGTTTGATAGTGAAATAGCTTTGATCAAGGATGAAGAATGAATCAAGAATGCATAAGTGAGGAAATACCAAGCAAAGCTGAAATGACAAAGGACACAACTCATATTGGATATAAGTCGGTCTCTACCTTGGTTTGCTTGTATGGATAATGATTTGGGAAATCACTTTGCATTGATTTGATCAAGCTAGAAGTATGAAGATGGAAATTGAAGTGACTATTGAGTGTCAAGCCAAAATGGAGAGAATATAAGGAACCGTGAATTGGCTTCACCATATTGATGTTGATTCATATATGACACTCTATGTGAAGCTTGATTGATCTAAACATTCATATCTATAAGATGTTCAAGCAAGGATCACAATATTGAAGAAATGATTATTCAATGGATGCTTAATGTGATGTGACTTGAGTATGGCTTGATAGGGTGAAGATAGCAAGGAAAGGTCTTCGAGGTACTAAGCGAAGGTGAAGGTCAAGGAGACTGAGGTACTATGGCTAGGGTGAAGAAGAGAGTACTTGCATTGAGTCGAGGTACTAATCGAGCTATGAGGAGTCATATTATGTTGAGGATCAAATCATTAGCGGAGGTGACTTGAAGCCATGGACTAAACTCATATGTGTTGGAAAGATTCAAGTCACAAGCTCAAGGGTGTGTTTACTCAAAGAGATGAGACAAGGATGATTGCAAACCTTTATGAAGTGATATTAAGAAAGAGGATAGTATAAGAAATGGTGGAACCCCCAATTACAAAGAAAAGCGGCATCCAGCTCAAAGGCGTTTAAATTCTTTTATGCTTTTAATTTGAGTTTAGGAAAAGCCGTACTATTAAGGGGGACACAATGCTCTAGCTTATATGTGCAACTAAGTGCTCAAAAGTTCCACCAAACCATCCTCAAAAACAAGCCACAACAGCAAGTTTTCCATTCCTCATTCTTGGCTGTTTGTGTCAGAGCAGAAGTGCTGCTCTGCGAGCAGAAGTTCTGCTCGAGCAGAAGTTCTGCTCTGAGAGCAGAAGTGCCGGGCCGCGGTACTGCCGGGCTAGGGCCGGCACTGCCGCGACTTAATGTTACTGTTGGACAGCAGGGGGTATATCCTTTGTCTCCCTGCCTCTCCCAACGGTCATCTCGACCATTCTCCTCCCAAGTGCGACCAGAGCAGCTCTCTCTCTCCCTTACTCTCCATTAGAGCCCCTCAAGCTTCTCCCTTTGATTCCTCTCTGATTCCTTGAGAGTTTGAGACTCCAAACTGCAATAGAGAGCTCCCCAAACTGTTCTACAACTCCTAGAGCACTTGGTTCGCGTTGAAGCCGGTGGATTGTGTTTATTACTCTTGGAGCAAGGCTCCTAGCCGGCTAGGCGTTGCTCGGAAGCTTCCAACTTGGCTGTGGCAGCTCCGGGAAGTTTGTTATCACCCTCTACATCTAGTAAGAACCCTCATCTCAAGAGACTTGCTCTCTTGACTTGAGAACGAGGACAAGGTTGAAAGAGACCATAGCCTTTGTGGCTTCCTCAACAACGTGGACATAGGCAAGCCTTGGTGGCGAGCTGAACCACGGGATAAATACCTTGTCTCTATTGTGTTCTTGTTGTTTGTATTGCTCTCCACTTTCATTTGTGGTGATTTTAGGGTTTGGTGCCGATCTACTCACTTGTACATTTCTGCATACATTCAAGTGGTGAAATAGGTTCAACTCTACCCTAGGAAGCTCAGTAATTTACTCGATCTATTTTCCCCTTGGTAGATTTTGAACTGCAGGCTCGGGCAGTGTTGGCGCGGCAGTACCGGGCTGAGGCCGGCAGTGCCGGGGTGCGGCAGTTCCGGGCTTAGGGCGGTAGTGCCGGGCATCTCTAACAAAGTTTTGAGCTGTGATTTTAAACAGGCCTATTCACCCCCCCCCTCTAGGCGACATCAAGGTCCTTTCAGCTCGGCCAAGCCTAATCCCAACCGTCAGCTCTCGATCCGACGGCCGAGAGCGGCCCATACCCCTTCGGGGGAGTTTTTACTAAAGAGTCCCCCAAAGATCCCAACCTCAACCCGCACTCCAAACGGCCCTATTCCCTGAGTCTTGAGAAACTTCCTTTAAGCCCCCTGTGCTTCTGCTTAATCGAGGCGCAGTCCAGCTCAGAGAAAAATCCGTTTTCTTTTATTTTAAATGCCGAAAACAGTTTCTTTTATTTACAAGTTTGCCACTGAGTTAAAATGCTTATAAAATCCACGTTTTAGCTCCGTTTTGATCCGTTCAACTTGCGTTAGTTTCGTTTCGAAAAGTTCTTTCAAACTAAATAACTTTCAGTACTGTTTTCTGTAATTAAAATTTGAGTTAAATCTAATCTAGTAATTAGTGTCTTTAATCTTGTTTAATTCATACCTTTTCCGTTTTAACTCCGATTAGCGTGATCTTCGTGTCTGTGTGATCGTAGTGAGACGTAGATCAGTTTTCAAAACTCTTTATCTTATTTTCTTATGATTGATGTACTGTTCTAATTATAGGCTTTGTTTTGCTTTGCATGATTGGTATTGGATGCTTGTGTGGTGTCCTGTGATCGAATGTCCAGTCGGTGAGATATGCGTTGGTGATCAAGAAGAAGTTTGTGATCAAGAGTTCAAGATCAAGAGTCAACCTTTGGAAGTATACAAGTCAACAGAAAAAGGGATCTTGAGTTAAGGCAAGTATAGCAATCGAGTTTTCTCTTCGCAAATCATGATCATGTTACTTAATTAATGTATGCATCGAATGATAAAAATGACTTGCTAGCAACTTAAGAAATTATCTGTTCAAGTGCCTTCGGGTTTTACAGTGCAACTGATGGGGGTTATATGGCTCTGGCTTTAGCTCAGTATGAGGACCTTTTCTAGCTTGTTAGAGGTTACCCTTGTGGCGCAAATGGGGGATAGCAGACTGGGGATTCCCTGTGACTGGTTGAATCACCCAGACTGACTAATGAAACCTAGCGGCCCTAACTTGTTAGACGAACCTTTGAAAAGCTTCATCGTGAACCCTGCCGACTTTCCTTGGAAGTGAGTTAAGAGGCTGATCACCTCGGGCGAAAGGGCAATTCACGTCTCACAGTGAAAGTGTACACCTTTGTGCAAAGTTTATTAAACTGATATATCAGCCGTGCTCACGGTCACGAGCGGCCTTGCAGACCTTTTACATTAAGATTATGACTTTTGTTGGTTAACATGTTCATTATTTACCATTTTATGCTATTCATTAGTTATGTTACATTGATCATGAAACTTGGAATCTATATCACTTGTTGCTATACTTGTGGAGTTCGACATGAACTCACTCTTGCTTTTCCCCACACCTCAGAGAGTTAAGCTTTGGAGAAGCTTAGGCTTGTGGTCAACCAGTCAGTTGTTCCCTGTGAAGTTGGTGTCTCCATCTGAAGATCAGAGTGTCTTTCCGCTGTCTGCTCCTTGAGGTTAAGTTCTTTGTGTTTATACGTTATATATGAGCATTGTCTTTCGATATTACCCTTTATTTGTTGCTATATGTGAGATTTGACTTCCTGGGCTCACATATGGTGTATACCTGGTTTTGTTCTTAAAACCGGGTGTGACATAAGGCCTTGTCTAGGCCCTGTTTGGTTAAGTTGTGGCTGTGGGAAAAAGCTATTGTGATTGTGAGCTGTGGAAAAGCTGTTGTGAACTGTGAGCTATGGAAAAACTAAAAGTTGTTTGGTTAAACAAGTATAAAATATATCTTCTAGTTTTGTTTTTTAAAATAATTATGAAAACGTATTTTATTTCACCTATTTTGAAAAGCTGAAAGCCAAAAGCCAAAAGCAGGGTCAAAACAGCTTTAAAAAATGTACTATGTAAAAGCACTTGCTTCTGCAAAAGCCACCTCGTAACCCATTTGATTGAGCTTTTGGCTTTTGGCCAAAAGCGAGTGCAACCCATTTGATTGGGCTTTTGGCTTTTGGCCAAAAGCGAGTGCAAACAAATGACATTTCAGTCGGTGCTCCGCTAGGCAAATATGTTCCAATGTATAATACCATAGCGCTGGCTAAGAGGAGGTCCACAACGAATAAAAAATTTATATAATACGGCTAGTTGGTATGCCCCAATGCCCCCAAACGGTTGCAAAGAGCCAACGGTATGCCCCAATCTATATTTTTTTAATGCTAGCACCGGGTGCTCAATTTGGCTATCGGTGTCAGTTGACGCTTAGCTAGCACCAGCACTCCAATGTGTAGCACCTACCTTTTCTCTTTCTTTCTCCTCAAAGCACCCCCTTAGACAATACATTGGAGCTACTCTTAGATTATTTTCAACTTCCAACATTTTTCACTTTTTCTCCATCACATCAATGTTTGCATGAAACATTAAATGTTGGTAAAATAAATAACTAATTGCACAGATTAGTTGTAAATCCCGAGACGAATTTTTAAGCCTAGGTAGCACATGATTGGATAATATTTGCCAAATACAAACGAAAGTGCTACAGTAGCAAAGTTGAAAAAATTTCAGCATCTAAACGAGGCCTGAGTATCGCTCGGATGGCTCGAATGATGAAACTATATTTATTGGTGTACCTTCTGTCAGTGTTAGGCCTTGTTTGGATGCATTAGCTAAACTTTAACAGACTAAATTTAGCTGCTAGACATTCAAACAACTGAGCTAAAATTTAGCTACATTTAGCTATTCCAACTCAGTTAAAGCCAGCTAAAATTTACCTGAGTCTATTAGTTGGAGCGTCCAAACACCCGACTAAAGTTTAGCTGAGAAACTTTACATTAAAATTTTAGCTAGCTAAATTTTAGTTGGATACATCCGAAAAGGACCTTAATTGAAGATAATAGTAGAGGATGAGTCATTTTACGAAGAAGTGCCGAACGAGTGGACGTGTTCGACCCATAGGGAGAGAGGTCCCTTTTGTTGCGGTGACGAGCAACAGGCCCGAGAAGAGAGTCGGAGCTGCCGCTGGAAACCACATTTGGATGGCAATCACGTTTAACAGTAAACAACTGGTAATCTGGCCCTAAATGGAATGAACATGCTATTGTGGACAACCTACAATTAGAGGAACACGTTGCATTTTATGCCAATCTCAATAGAGATTTCATCTCCAGTTTTCAACACACCCCAGATTTTGGAAAAAGTGCATACAAGTTTTATGGGGATGAAACTATCTCTACTTTCACGAAACTTTTGTCATCGCTCTCTTCATTAATATAGCGTCATATCAGTGTATTAAATGTCCATGAAAATCTCATTGAGACTGGTCTTGTAAAGAGAAACGTGTTGTTATGTGCTGAACTGCTGGGTCTATGTTAAATCTTAAATGAGTTCATTCCTCATCAAATTCCTAAACCAAACATGCTGGAATATGGTGGCCGATCAAAAATGTGCTGATTCAAAAATCGTCGCGTTTCAAATCTCGGTCCTTTTCATTTTCCGTCAGGGGGTTTCGTCATTCGTGCCGTCCGCCCACACACGCCCACAGAGCAACCGACGGCCAGAGACCGTTTCACTCGCTTCTTCCCGACGCGCTCGCCCCCGATCCACCACCGCGGCCGCGATGAGCACAGCCTCCGGCGACGGCGCGGACGCCGGCGGCGACGGGGCCTCCTCTGCGGGGGCCGCCGCGTCGGCGCCCGCCGGGAGGCGGATCCCGCCCGCCTCGTCCATGCCGTGGGTCCGCAACCTCCGCCGCTTCGTCGGCACGGGCGCCGGCCTCGGATCCGAGGCCCTCATGGGTCAGTGCCTCTCGCCTCTGTTCCTCCTCCCTTAGCCCCCCGGCCTCCGCGCTAGGTTCGGTCGGAGCTGCGCGCTTTGGGTTCCGAGGTGGCGGGTAGGTGCTAGGACTAGGGTTTACATGCGCCCCAGTTTGAAATGTGTGTGGTAGGAGGATGGGATCTGTGCACCATAGGGTTTATGGTGATGTAATGCAGCCACACGGGTACCTGAAAAAGTTGGATACTGATTTTCAGCTGTCGATTTCGGTGGAGATTCATTCGGGGAAGAAAATGGTGCTTTCTGAAGAGGTAGTCATGTTTAGGGAGGCTATAGGTTTTGGATTTGTGCTGTTTGAGCTTCCACCTATACTCATTATTTGATGATTGGGGATACCTGGCCTCAGGACAGTGGGCTGAGTGCTAGTACTTCTCTGTCACTGCACCTGAACGGAGAACTAGGACCCTTTTTCTTTTGTAATTTATTACAATTTATTGAATTAAAGTACGGGTGCAGGAAAGTGATACAAAAAACTAGCCGGTTCTCTTTGGAAACAAGCTTAAAATAAAATGCTAGACTCTTGTGGTTGCTTTGTTAATCAACATATATGTTTCGCACCATGCTCATGATTCGTTCTATATGCGCAATTTGCAGAACTGGAGACTAAAAGGATATTGCTTGAGATTTTCAAGGAGAGGCAGCGGAAGAGTGCCGAAGCTGGTTCCATCCCAAGTTTTTACAAGAAGGTGCATGATTCAGTTTGCTGACTGTTCTTGTTATTTTTGATTTGTACTCTTAAGATTAGACTTACAGCTTAACTAAAATACAACAGTAGCAGCTCTAGCTACCTCAATAGAAGGGTAGAAATTTCTTTTGAGTTCCCAACACTTGGTTCTATTTTGTAGAATCTAACACCTTAGTTGTGGATACTAAACTAATCTCCATCTTGTGTCCAGAAACCTGAAGAAGGATCCATTAGCTCTAGAGTTCAGAGGTTGGCCAAGTACAGGTTTCTAAAGGTAACATCAGGCTTTTTTTCTTTTGATTTGTGGACATGCTAAGCTTTATTTCGTTGGCATTTTCCTTTTCATGACTTGTGCCTTATGGGAGCTTTTCAATACCAACTACAGAAACAATCAGAGCTTCTGCTGAATGCTGATGATCTTGATGCCATGTGGGTTTGTCTCAGAGAAAATTGTGTTATTGATGATGCTACTGGTGCTGAAAAGGTAAGATTCTTTTCTGATACATGTATTTTACACAACATCTATTTGTAGTCTTAGTTCTTGTTGCATGTTTGAATGTCAGCATACTAGTTTCGTTTTGGGCTCAACGGCTCATCGCTAACAGCTACATGCGTGATCTCCATTTATGTTTCTTTAGCTGTTTATGCAGCACTCATTTTATTATAATTATCTCCCTTTCTTATTTCTTCCTGGAATACTGCAGATGAACTATGAAGATTTCTGCCATATCGCCACAGTCTGCACGGAGCAGATTGGTCAGAAATGCAAACGTTTCTTCAGCCCTTCAAACTTCATGAAGTTTGAGAAGGATGATTCTGGGAGGATTGCTATCCTACCATTTTATCTTTATGTCATGCGAACAGTGAGTTATTTTCTGCAAGAAAGAGTAGCTGAAATTGCCAGCTAGTTTTGTCCCACTCCCACAAGCTTCATTTTGTATCTAATAGATTGTGGGTTGGTTAAAACCCACATTCTTAGTGATCCCGTTCTCTATTCTTATCTGAAGCAATTTTTACTCCATATTATTCTGTTTTATTATATATACCAAGTTTGTCTAAATAACTGTTAGGTTGCACCTTAGAGTCTAATTGTGCAAATTATGGTGCTCTATACTGATCATTTGCTTACTGGTGCTTCTGCAGGTTTCTCTTACTCAAGCAAGAATCGATATGAGTGAGCTCGATGAGGATTCTGATGGTTTTCTTCAGCCTCATGTAAGGACACCCAGGACATGTCGATGATACTTTGCGCCTTTTATGCCTCAATTGTTCTTGTAGGAAATGGATGCATGTATAAGAGGACTCACCCATTTATTTTCATAGGAAATGGAAGCATATATTAGAGGACTCATCCCTAATCTGGCACAATTGCGTGACATGCCCACTGCATTTGTTCAGATGTACTGCCGTATAGCTGCACGCAAGTTCTTTTTCTTCTGTGATCCAAACAGACGGGGTATAGAAAAAGTACTCTGTACTAGAATTATACAGTGGAATTATATCCAAACAACATTCTGAGATTAACTGCCTATGTCGTATTATCTTGTTTATTCTTGCAGGGAAAGCATGTATAAAGAAAGTATTGCTGAGCAATTGTCTTCAGGAGCTAATGGAATTACATCAGGTACATTTTTAATATATTTTTGCACTATTCAACATGGTGAATTTGAGAATATTTTACTTCTACAGTGTTATGTTGCTGCATACTTGTATTTCACATGATTTTTGCGCATTTTGATGATTATCATTACTTGTATTTTCAGGAGAGCGAGGAAGAGGTAACCGATACTGAGCAGGCAGAAAATTGGTTTTCCTTAACTTCAGCTCAGCGCATATGTGGTATGTCAGCTGGGATTCTCGTAAATAGTTGTTTTCCTCATGGATTTGAAATGTGTTATCTACCTACCATTCTAGTGTGGTGTATGATCTGTGTTTGATATCTACCTCATGCCTGTGCAGACATGTTTCTTGCACTAGATAAGGATACAAATGGTACACTGAGCAAACAAGAGCTCAAGGAATATGCAGATGGCACATTGACTGAGATTTTCATTGAAAGAGGTTAAAATCTGCCACTGTTCTGTTTTGTAAAGGCACTGTTCTGGTTATGCTTTTGTTATTGTTGTGTCAAAACTTGTCTTTAGGCATATATCATGAACTGTCTTTTGAGTTTATTCATGCATACATAACAACGATGTGGTTGTGTTTTTCAGTTTTTGATGAGCATGTCCGCCGGAGCAAAGTTGGAGGTGGAAACAGTCGTGAGATGGACTTTGAAAGCTTTCTTGATTTTGTTTTGGCTCTAGAAAACAAAGATACTCCTGAAGGCTTGACATATTTATTTAGATGCCTTGATCTTAATGGAAGGGGGTTCCTTACAACTGCAGATATCCATACTCTATTTAGGTATGTAGTAATTATGCATGGACTAATCTACACTATATTGTTACTGGGTTCTTCTGACAGTTGCTAGTCTGATGATAGATCTAGTTGTTCATGGTCATGGACATGCAGATGCAGGCCTCCTTTTTCTGATGACCAAATTAATTTGAAAATTGAACCCTTGTGATGAATCTATTTGGCTTGAAAGCAGTATCAAACTTACTTTGGTTTGACTTGCTCCATTGCGGTGCTCTACTTTGTCATTTGTATGTTTGCGAAGAACTACCTGCCTATAAAAGTAAAAGAGAAAAAGGACCGACTCTACTACACGAGGTTGTCTTAAAACTTACTTTTGTTGATTCAGTCGCACTACCTATTTCTGCTATTCCAAGCTGCCTAGAGTCAGCCTGTCATTATTATCGATTTGCATGTATATATAATAATAAAAAAATTGAATTTTGTGTTCAATAATACTGTGAGACAAAACTTGGGTTCTGTTCAAATCCAATTTTGAGAAGCACCTGCATTCTGGAAGAAAAGAAAGGAGGCTGTTAGAGTTAACATTCCTACCTGATACCATCTTCCTAGATTGAACCTGTCATTTTTGTGCTTGCTGAACTTTTAGCCTGTTCTGCTGGCCTTAACAGGCAGTATATCAGTTGCCCATGGCCACAATGCATCCTCTCTTTTTTTTTTCTTTTCAATTTAATTTTAATCACCAGTTGCAATCTTTTAAGGCAAGACGTGGATGTGACTGACAAATATTGTCCCAGAAGGCTTTAACAGGGGCTGTTCAGTCGCTGTTTCGCTTTATGCAATCTAACTAGTTAGACGCATGCATGGAGCATTAAATGTAGATAAAAAATACTAATTGCACAGTTTGTAAATGTCTGGACAAATCTTTTGAGCTAGTTAGTCCATGTTTGGACAAAGTTTGTCAAATAACAACGAAAGTGCTACAAGACTTTTTCTCAATTTTTTTTTGCCAACTAAACAGGACTTCAATTACTGTAACTGATCCTAGAAAATGCTCAGCAAGTTAGTCAACTCAGATATTTGTTCTCATTTTTCAATAGTCTTCAAAAATATGTTTTCAAGTAGTGCTCTAAATTCCCACAACACCAAGCTAGTGGGGTCTTATGTAATGAACTTATTCTATGATGTGCCCCATGAGATCAGTAGGCTTCGTTCTGTTTAATTTTATAATTCATGTTTCTCATGCAACCCTTTTCATGTTTTCAGAGACGTACACCAGAAATGGATTGAGGGTGGGAACTATGAGCTTTGCATCGAGGATGTGAGGGATGAAATCTGGGACATGGTGAAGCCCGCAGATCCTCTCAGGATCTCGTTGTCAGATCTTCTTTCTTGCAAGCAAGGTGGTACTATCGCCAGCATGCTTATAGATGTGCGTGGCTTCTGGGCCCACGACAACAGGGAGAACCTTCTCCAGGAAGAAGAAGAGCAAGTGGAAGAGGCATGAGTTCTCCAGCTGCCAAGTAACCATATTTGGTGCCTCGAAATTGCAACATCCTCGGAGCTGCCTGTACGGCCCTGGTTCTAGTCACTGTAACTTAGCTAGTGTTTTAGATCTGTTGCCACCTGTTTCCTGAATCCTGTTGTAAGTGTGCCATAGTGGTCTTTTGAACTTGTTGAGGCTAGCGCAGCTTGGCCATTTTGACATCTGAACGCTACCCGGAGGGCTTGATTGAATGCTCACTGCCTCGGCAGCCTGTATGTAAATCTAGATTGCACCAAGCGCGCAATCCTGACTACGGAATTACGCCTGTAAGCCTATATGTAATACATCGTGTTCAGTTCGTACATGGCTTGTGGATTGTTACTACTTGATTGCCTAGTTTATGCCATTTTTATGCTACATCGCAGAAGCTTCTGCTCGATCAGTGGTGAACCTCTAGCCTGTTAACCGTCTGTAATATTGAAGCTCATTTTCCATCCGTTGTCCAATTTTTTGTTTGGTCATTGTTGTTTCCAAGTATGTTATTTTATGTTAAAATCAAAATTAAAATCGCTATGCTTCTCTGTCTCTCTCAGAGAGGATTTTATATCTGTGTTGTTTTGGGCGAGAGGGGAAAAACCGAAAAAGAAAACTGCTGGGCCTAAACTGGCCCAGAAATAGCACGAACCCATCTACTGTTCCATGGCTTTCATTTCAAATCCCCTTCTCTAGTACAGTCCACTGCGACTGTTGTGGGATCAGCAAATCAAACCAACCCACCAAGCACCAAAATCCCCGCACGTGCTCCGGTTTCAAATTCCCTCGGCAGAGCTCGCCGCCGGGGATGGAGGCGGCGCGGGAGTCCATGGCGGCGCTCCTCGACGCCGGTCTCTTCGGCCCCGCCCAGACGCTTGTACGTGCCGCGATCCTTTCCTCCCCTTCCCTCCTTGCCTCCCATCCTCCCTGCGCTCGAATCTCTAGGGTTTCGGGGGGAGCAGAAGTGGTTTCGGGGTTCGCCGGGCGCGTCTTGGGGGCAGGCCTAAGCCTCTCGCCCGCGACGTGTGCGAGCGGGGTTGGGTTGCTGCATTGGGTGATGGAGCGAGGTTTCCTTCGCAGCTGTGGTTACTCATTTACTCTTCTCCTTCACTTGCAGGGGTGTTTCCTTGTGTCGTCCGCCGGTGCGGGCAACGATGCTGGTATGCCCATGAAGGTGGAAAGCCTGGTAAGCTCAAGCTTCCCTGAGCAGCAGCTCTGCAAGTGGTGCTAGTTTGGTATAACTTATTGCTATGATTCTGTCAACTCCACTACCTGTCTCACTTCCGATGCCACATTGTGGAAACTAAATGTGTTGATTATTAGTTTCTTGACAGTCAATGCATGGATTTCCCTGCACGAGTGCATTTCACAATGCTAATTCTGTTGCTTACAGGTTACAGGGCCGAATTTGTTTTTTCTTTTGAGCTGATGTGCTTGTTGGCCTACCACGCAGGTCCAGCATGGTGATGCTTTGTATGGAGAGAAAGAATTCCGCAGGGCACTGGTAATATTTCCAAAAAACTTCATGATTGACTTACAGCAAGTTGCAGAAGTAAACACATTGATTTCTGTTATCTCCATTTCTAATTTTTCTTTCCTCCATGGCAGAATGCTTACAAGCAAGCTATGCAATATAGTAGAAATATACCTAGGCAAGCAACAAGTAACACCAGAAGTTCAGTATCCGCCACAGGCCGGTCACCTTCTCCAAATTCTTTGAATCTCTTATCATTCAATGAAAATGAGGTGTAAATGGCTAAACATGGCACCCTTGTGTTCTCATGTTGATATCTATTTATTATTTATGTCACAGGTAGCAAGTATCTCATTCAGTTTTGCTGTGCTGTTGCAGGTGAAGTTCAAGATTGCTCTCTGCCATTCTGCTCTATGTGAGCATCGCGAAGCACTTCATGAGGTTACTAGTTATTTGTTTACTTATGTCTAATCTTCATTTTCAACCGTATTATCCTGTTGTACGAATACAGATGATGTGATATGTATGCTTTCTGCAGATGGAAGGTATTCCTTCGAAAGTGAGAACACTGAAAATGAATATGATGTTAGGGAAGCTTTATCGAATATCAAGAAATAGCCGTACAGCTGTTGTCTGTTATAAGGAGTGTTTGAGGTATATCATATCAAAGAAATTGCTTCCTAGTAGATTGTGTTCTCCAACTTCATCGACATAAGTTGCCCATTTTGTTCTTCTATAGCAAGTTCTTCTAAACTTGGTTACAGAAACCACTCAACTTTTCTTTGCTCATGAGACTCTGGAAATATTACTTCTCTGTCAGGCAATGCCCGTATGTTTTCGAAGCTATCACAGCTTTGGCGGAAATGGGGCTTTCAGCAAAGGAATTTTCTTTATTATTTTCACAAGTAAGTGTATGTTTTGTTTGCTTATAAGCTGTAAAAAGGAAGTTCTGAGGGCAGATAAGTTTTAACTACGCATGGTAGAATTCAGGACTCCTGTGTGCTTTATTGTCAGATGTCCTGGTTGTCAACTTTATTGTTTGTTTGAGCTATCAGAATCTATTCATGCTCTACATGCCTGCCAGATTTGCAACAAACTTGATAGGCTATAGTTTCCTCTAATCTATTGTATAAAACATTGAGCTATCAGAGTCTATTCATGCTCTACATGCTTGCCAGGTTTGCAACAAAAATTGATAGGCTGTTGTTTCCTCTAATCTATTGTACAACAAACAACCATCACTTCGCATTTCATACCAAAAGATGTTGATATTGTCAATCCTGTGAGCAAGTTCTTACTTTTTCCATTGCAAAGCTGAAATTTTCTTCTCATTGTTTACACATTACCTTAGCATGATCTGACAATCACAGAACCATATCCCACCAAACCTTTTATATTTTTTACACTTGTTCTGTTTCTGTACATATAATCCATATGGACTGTTGGGTTTCATTTTTGTTTGAACACCACATACCACACATATAAAGCTTTATAGAAACAATACACATACATCAGTTTATTCAACAACCTTTTCTCTGTAAATTTTAGTCATTAGTCACTTAAACTTTCTTGCAGGCACCAAATAGAGGAGGCAAGGTACCGGGTGACTTTGTAGATGCGCAACGTTGGTGGAGTGTAAGTGAACAATGTTGAGGCATAAATGTGCATAGCACTCAAATTCTTAATCTTAAACATCCTTCTCTATCAACTAGATTCACAACATTGGTGGAGTGTAAGTGAACAATGTTGCGGCATAAACATTCATAGCACTCAATTTTAATCTTAAACAGCCTACTCTATCAAGTAACTAAATTCGTGGTTGCCATCTTATGTTTGATTTGCTATTAGTTCCCATAAGTCATAAACCATTGGACTCCAAAACCACATTTTGCATATATAAATGCTAGACTCTGTTAAATTGAAACTGTATGTCAATGAAGTCATCACCTTTTTAGCTCCATGTTTTGATCACGTGTCTGATGCTTTTTTTTTATGTGTTGGGGGCGGGAATGCTTCTGGCCTCTTTCTGATTATGTATATTGCATAATTTGTCACCAATTCTGCAACTTATGTGCATGTTTATGTCTGCCTCGTTGCAACATCACCAATGAAGTGTGATAGATTTGTTTCTTTCAGAACAGTACTTGTTATTGCAATTTTAAATTTAGATATGGTTTTCAAGAAACTGTCAATTCATCCAGACATATCATTATACTGCATTGTTCTTTTTATTGATTGGTGCAGATAGATTATTCAATTTAAATTATTATTTTCTTGACAGAGGTATGTTGAGGCGCAATGTTGCATTGCTTCACATGATTATAAAGGTAACCTAAGTGTCCTTGTGAAGCATTTTATCTGAGGGTTCCAACATATAGTTGAATTTTGTTGAACTTTTGAAGTAATAATTCACATTCTTATTGAGGACTTCCATTATTATTACATGATAAATGATCTAGAATCGGCATTGACTCTTGGCCACTGAATGTAACTTTGTAGTTGACACTTCCTAACTTTTACTTGTATATCTGTTGAGCATAAACTTGTAGCTTTGAAAGTATTTTTTGCAAAGGTGTCATTTCTTTATATTTATGAGTAATGGATACTCCATCTGATCCAAAATGTAAAGTCATTTTAGGATTCATGTTGGTCAAACTTTTGTATTTTTGACTATCAACAGATAAAAAAATCATGTTCACTGAAAATGTATGGTTGACACTACTAGATTCACCACAAAAAAAAAACTTTCATAATGTGTACTTTTTATTTGAGGTAGATTATTACATAATATTACTTTTTGTAGACTCCACTTGTATATGTAATATGTTGGACATAAAGTTGCAGATTTTAAATCAGTAGCAATGAGTCAACGACATGTATTCATTTCTAGCGATCACATAATAACTAGGCTTACTGTCGCTTGCTTTTTATAGGTGGCCTTGACATATATGTAGAACTAATGCAACGGTTCCCCAATAATGTGCATATCTTGCTGGAAATTGCTAAGGTTTGTCTTTCTTCACTTCTCTAATCTCTATTATTGTCCTCCCTATGTGGAAGATTTGTTAACCTACAAACTATATACGGGGTGTCAAGTTCTCTCAGTTTTTTCTTAGATCATATATCCCTTCAACTTTGATGTCAGTGTGCTTGTCCGTGTCTAGAGAACATGTGAAGTTAATTGTTCATTTGCAACTTTATTTTGGTGTTTTTTTATGACCTCCTGATTTTGAGCTTCTTGTTTGAAGGTTGAAGCCATCATAGGCAGGAATGATGAAGCAATAATGCACTTTGAGAAGGTAAATTGAAAATGTACAGAGATAAAACCCCTGATTTGAAAATCATGTGAACAGGTAACAAGGTTGTATAAACATTTGCTATATTCACTGTTATTTTTTTCCTTTTTTTTTGCAGGCCCGGTTAATTGATCCAAACATTATGACATATATGGATGAGTATGCAATTCTTCTGAAGTCAAAATCTGACTACATCAAACTGAATAAGTTGGTACATGATATGCTGCATATTGACCCTGCAAGACCAGAGACATGTGTTGCTCTTGCAGCAATGTGGGAAAGAAAGGATGAAAGAAAAGCTTTGACATATGCAGAAAAGGTAAATACCTTGTGGGTTTGATGGAAACTCACCATCCATCTAATGCTCCTTACAATGTCTTCCTTTTCAGAGCCTCCGAGTTGATGACAGGCATATAACTGGCTATATTATGAAGGTAATACTGCAAGATATTGTCTATGCAACTGGATTTACATTATTATGGTAATTTCTCTTGCATTACAATTTGCAAAGCACAAGCATGGTTGCTGCTTATTTAGGAAGTTCATGTTTAGATTTTGTGTTTGTTACCATCTTTGCTTTTTTTAGGATCGCCATCTTCCGTTGCTAGGGCATATCATGATTTTTCCCTCATTGGTTTGTCATTGTTTGCCTACTGTTCTTTCAAGGGCAACCTGCATCTTTCATTGAATCGACCAGATTTGGCAGTGACAGACTTCAGGGGGGCTCAAGAATTGAGGGCTGATCTTCGTTCTTATCAAGGTTGGTAGGCTTGGTGCATCTGATATTCAAAATCTATTGTCATATTGTTATTCTAAATAGAGGTATTCTCTAGGTTTGGTGCGTGCTTATCTAGCACTTTCTAAATGCAAAGATGCATTATTCACTGCACGTGAGGCAATGAAGGTTATGCATCAGTCTGCAAAAGCTCTCAAGCTAGTTGGTGATGTTCATGCAATTAGTTCCAGTGGGAGGGAGAAGGTAATCTTATTTTGCCATGGGTCACTGATTCAAGGATTATATATTTTTTGGGGTTCTGGAAGCAATCATGCCACAAGATAGCTAGTATGTTTAACCAGCTGAATGATTGATGCTACTTATATGAAGAATCTTTATTTCTTTCTTAAAGAATCTACACTATGTTATTGCTGGCCACTTAACTGGTTATATATAACATGTGATATGACAAAAGATCTTTCTAATGAATGGGTATACTTCGCATGTTGGTCAACTGTTACCCAAGTAGCATGTTTTTAATTTGTTTTTGACCATGTAATTCCATGGTTGGTGCCAAGATATGAATTATTTAATTGCCATCTAGTTAGCAGCTTTTTTTTACCTGCTTTCCTGTGCTGTCTGGTAAAAAAAGTTGTTCAATATTTTTTGATATTCTAATTCATGCTTAATTTGGTCAAGGACCTTAATTATATGTGCTTTGTAACCTGCTTTCTTTTCTCAATTAAGTTACCGTGACTTTGTTGAAATTGACATATATATCTTTTCAAATGGACATCTTGTAATTCAAACTTTTCATACTATTATTGAATGATAGTACCTGTTGGTTGATTGTGCTGATATAGATATCATTGCATCACTTACAGGCAAGAAAGTTCTATGAATCAGCCATTCGTCTTGAGCCTGGATTTCTAGGAGCTGCACTGGCCCTGGCTGATCTACATGTTGCGGAAGGACGGAATAAGGACGCTGTTATGCTACTGGAAAAATATTTACGACAATGGGCAGACGATTCTCTACACATCAAGTTGGCTCAAGTACATGTGGCAACAAATATGCTTTCTGATGCACTTTCCCATTATCAATCTGCACTAAGGTGCGGATTTTCTTGGATATTTAGAATAGCAATTCTGCAGTAGCATTCATCATCTATTAACCTTTTCTTTGCTGTTGGTTTGAATCCTGAAGACGTACATAAATAAAGTTTAGAATATGTAGGAGTAAATCTGATTATTGAGGTAAAGTGATAGTTCCTGGAGTTGGGTTTATATATCATCTACGAAATGTAAATAAATAAGTAAACAACTAAATGACTAAATTGTGGATTTTTTTGTACTAATCATGTTTCTCCTTCAATTTTAAACTGAAACTTGGCTCTTGATGCTATGACATGTTTTTTCATCCAACCACGGCCTGAGATTGCTATGAATTGCAACATTATTGATTATTCTGCTGATTTTGGAAAAATTGAATTTTCTGAATTGAAAATCAGATAATTCCCTTCCATCCTTATCCTGCAAGGCCCAAACTGCATGTTTGCAGATCAAAAGCTACACAAGAAGCATGAGTTTTGTAATTGATGTATGACTAAATAGCTACTTTCTGTGTGTGGATAAGTTTTGTTCCAGTTTATTTTAATCCAACTTTGTGGTACGAATAAATAGCTACTTTCTGTGTTTGAATAAGCTTTGTTCCAGTTCATTTTAATCCAACTTTGTTGTACAAATCAATTGGTCTGATATTGTCCCTGCGGTTACTGACTCTGTGCTTAGTATTCTGCCTTTTGCCTTCCTATTTCTCTTTTTTTCGTATTACCTTCTAGTTCATGAAAAGGAACTCAATTGTGTTTCAGAATAAACCCACAAAATGAAGCTGCAAAGAATGGATTGGAGCGCTTGGAGAAACAAATGAAGGTTTGTGTAGTTCATAACTACTCCCCTCCATTCCAAATTATAAGTCATTCTTTCTAAGTACATAACTCTTCCTTTGTATCTAGTCATACATATATCTAGATACAAAGAAAAAACTATATATATTAGAAAAGGCGAAACGATTTATAATTTGGGACGGAGGCTATATATCATACTGACTAGCTCACCAACTTTTAGTTGTTTTCATGTTTTGTTTCGGTCTACCTTATATGTACTCCTTTCGATCCGTCCTCATTTACTGGTTTCTAGATATCCTTCCGGTGCAAGATAACTAGAATTGTCTCATCGCCTGTACTTGTTTTTCATGTGCAGGGAGTGGACCCAGATGCTCCGGAAGAGGACGAAGAGAATGAGGAGGATGATATTGATGTTGATCGAGATGAATTTATTTGAAGCTAGAAGATCTCTTACCTGGTTTCATTACAGGTCTCTTGTACTTGCTGGAGGCTGGCGCTGATTGATCACGACCATCTTTGTATAGCGGTGGTAGCAGTGGTGGTGTTTGTGTTAATTGTAACTGAATAGCAGGTGTCTAGTGTTGCTGTGCTCAGAATCTAGGTGTTTTGTTGGGGGGCAAAATATGTCCATGATCTTGTAAAAAATGCCGACCAAAACGGTGTAATTTAACTTGCTAAATTTTGCACGTGATGTATGCTGCTTCCTTTCAATTTCGTTTAGCTAAAAGTCGAGAATGTACGAATAAGCAGATATAGTCGTAAAAGAAAACGTAATTACTGCATCACAGAAGTGGCCTGCCTGTACACTCTGAATACTACAACAGGGATGACTGATCTGTAAGAATCTGCAGACAGGGATGACCAAACTGTGAACAAAATCTGCAGACAGGAATGACCGAACTGTGAACAAAATCTGCAAACAGTGCACACTCCAAGTACACACGACTAAATCTGCAAGAAATGAAAGGCTAATGAGGAACCAGTCAGTCGACGTCAAAATACAATCGATGCTCATGTTGTCTGGAATTGTAATGGTACCCTTCAAATTAACCCTATTATTAACAGAAGAGCGGACAATGGCAAAACAGTAGTATCCTTATTGATACTTTAGCAAAAAAAAAAAAAAAAAAAAAAATAGTGTCATTGTTTTCAGCTGAGTAGAATGGGCACACACTGCACATATATGATGCATCATCAAATTTTGAACTGTTGCAGACTCTATACGTCTGCCATCGCGACAGGAATGTATAAGCTCCCTAGTTCTTCTTTGGGTATTCTCTTGCACCAAATATGGTTGACCCAACTCTTACATTTGTGCTTCCCATTTCAATCTGCAGGCACACAGAAACAGCGTATACCGTTATAAATGCAGCTATCAGCCTACCATGTCTCTTCTCCACTCACAAATCACACAGTATTTCCCTTACCGCTTGTTCAAAGTCAGCTGACATGCCCATAGACAATTCACACTGCTCTTCGGGTATTCCAAGCTCCTTGCACACCTCTTCCCGGCAGTTAGCCAGTGTCTATGAATTTAACAGATGTAATACACATTAACACACATATGCATGCCATATTGCCACTCCAACAAAATTTCTGTATCCCAGAATATATTTTTTACCTTGAAATTCTCAGGAGTTGAGGAGTAATCAAGCATCCCAATTGTCATCAAACCAGAGAACACAAGATTCGGGCAGTTCAATTTGACATGCTTTGCTAGATCGACACATCCTGACGGATCTACTCCAAATTTCGCTGCAATAGAAAAGTAGTATTCAGAACTACATACATATGTGCTGCATATCAACTATCAATGCTTAAAACTAAATGGAACACAGTTTTCACATACGAAACCACTATAACCAAGCCCAAAGTGAGAACTTTCATCCTTTCAGCATCGTATTGAAAAAGGTAACTAAAGACCAAGTTCACACTAGTAATGAGAAAGGAAACAAGAGTACTTACATTCTTCTCCACTAGTGTTGACTTGGACCAAAATCTTAAGAGGTTTTCTCCCCAAGTCAGCTACCACTCGATCAAGGCGGTTAGCAATCTGAAAGAATGATTGTTACATCTAATCTGGTTACAGATTCAAGATTGAAAAACTCAGAAGACATCTTGATGAGTAACCCAAAGGTCTATGACACAGCTATTGTCACTTGGGATCTAAGTCAAGCAACAATATCTTGCTGTACAGAAGAATGCTAAATTTGAAGCCTATATAAACCCAAGTGGAATATACATAATGAATGGCTTTATCTTGTATAGCCAGAAAATAACAAGTTATACTCAATGCTGATAGGGATGAATCTGACAGTATAATATTTTCCTCTTTTTTGACTCAACAAAGGAGACACTTTTACTAGAATGCAACCAAGTGAGTGACAGAGTGAGCTACTGATGTATGAGTGCCTCAAATATAAGTGTTCCCCGAAACCAAGAATTTTTTTATGCAATCACAAGATTAAATCGATCACATACCTTCTCATCATCGACACTCTCAACCATATCAAGGTTTGGCACACCAGCTAAAAGTTAAAGGAACAAGAAAAGAAATATTAGCTCAAAACATGAACTAGGACATAAGGCACAACTGCCAAAATCTGTACAGAATCAAAATAAAGTAATAGGATACACCAACCAAGGCACTAGGATATCTAGCAGGGTGTGACACAACAAACGAATATCTAGGTAATAACAAAACCTAAGGAACTAGAAGCTAAGATCAGGAACTCTGCAAAAAAGCAAGAAAAAGGATGCCCCCTCTGTTCTTTTTTACTTGACATTTGATGATGCGACTGCCATGATATTTTAAAACATTAACCACATATATATGCAAAGAGTACAGTTTTTTCACAAGACACTAATATTAGTGGATTTTCCGTACTTAAATAGTGCTGTATTTTTAAAGTCAATGCCTTTGTATTTTGAACAAGTTCTCACATATAAGTAGAAAAATAATAGTAAAAGTAAAAAACAGTAGTAGGAGAGCATGCCCATGTAAATATGTAAAGAAATAATACAAGTAGTCGAACCAAGTAGGGATTTGGCTTTGTTGCTTTGCAAATTCCCGATGAAGTGCCACTCAATATCCTCAGGAAGCTGCAATGAGAAAAACACTTGCTTAGACACTAACATGATTTGATTGAAAAAGATTTTGGCTTTTCAAATTATAAGACATTTTGGCTTTTCAAGATACATAGTATTTGCTATGTACTTAGATATACATTATTCTAGATACATAGTAAAATAAATGTATCTAGAAAAGCCAAAACGTCTTATAATTTGGAATGGAGTACTAGAAAGCATGCCCTGCGAGGTGCGAGGAAACTTAAACATTGGATCCATTAGAACTTCAGAAAATATTCCCAAAAGTAATGAAAATGGAAAAATGTCAACTTTCATCGGCTATTGGATAATCATGGTCCAGTCTTAGGATTGTCCAGTTGGACATCAGTTGGTCGATCATTCTCCTATATATATAGAATTTAAAAGGTGCAAAATGAAAATGAATAATTGACCAACTGATGTCCAACTAGCACCCCCATACCACAAATTCAAACCCTCTAGCTGCTGGCACAGACCTATTTCTCATGTTAAATGGAGAGAGAAGCTAAAGATGAATTGTTATCATTTCCACCACATTATCATTTACTGAAGATACATTCAGAATATGAACAAAGATACTATACATTTTCCAGGATCAAACATAACAGTTTGAATAGTACAGATAATGTTCATTTTATAAGTTCAAATGTATTCCGATGTGGTGCCTATAGCAACCAAACTTGTGGCCCTTTCCAGCTACCAATTATTGCACATAACCTGCAATTGGTTGTAAGGGAAGTCACTGAAGTGAAGTCCATGCCATTTACGGCTGTGCAGAACAACTTGAAAAGCTTGATTAAATTAACTCTTTAGTGCTTTGAATTTGAATGTAAAAAATAATTCTTTAGTGAATCAAATTTGCCTGCCAAAGAAAACCAATATTTGGCACCCATTGGTATTTAGATCTTCCTTTTAATCCAGGAACAAAAATTTCGAAGCCTCGTCACTCTCAAGATATTGATCTCACGAATCCGGATACTAATGATGCAGTTGCCATGCCAGGACTCAGCGAGAAGCCGTCTCTAATTTCAACGGGCAGAATCCGGGTGACCAATTCAACCCAACCTGAGGCGCCTTGTCGATGAGCTCCTGGACGTAGTTCTCCCCAAAGCAGCGGTGGCCCGCGTCGTAGACGCCCCGGATGACGGGCACCGGCTTCGTCTTGCTCACCGCCACCACGCGCACGGACCCCGGCGCGCGCCCCGCCCGCGCCGCCGCCTGCTGCGCGCGCGACAGCACCGAGCGGAGCGCCGCTGCTGCGCCCTCCGCCGCGGCCACAGACGCCATCTCCGCCTCCGCCGACGACCCGCCCTCCGCCGCCGACGCCACCGCCGCCGTGATTCAGGGGTGGAGCTGGAGAAATACAGTGCGGGGGCAGAGTAACAGTGCAAGTGCAACCTAGGAGCATCTCGAACAGTATCACTTTTCTAACCCTCCGTGAGAAAAAAAACTGTAATTTTAGATATTTTAAGCTCCAATAATTTTTCAAACCAACTCTAATATTTTCTTGTCAGTATCTTAAATTATAGCATCTCATGAAGGAGGAACCTCTTTTCCTCTAATCTATTATTTTTCTTATCGGATAAAATTTTCTCGTTCCGAGGAGACCAGAAAAGCTCAAATAACATTTTTTTTATCTCTCTCAATAACTAGTTTTTAGGCTTGATTTTTTTTCCTAATGCTTGTAGATGCTCTAATAGCATTATAGTTAAGATTTTACAATAAAAATGAAAACAAAATATTGATATACATAATAACATAAAGAATGAAAATAACGGCAGTTATGCTACATTTACCAAAATACACTTAGAGAATGTTAGAATAAAAAAAATATTGTTAACATTAGAAAAAAGAAAAAGCAATTCTCATCCACAAAATCCTCACCGACCTAAATGAAAAAGATTAGACCATTTAAGTTTAAGAGCAAAATCTATAGAATAATTCATTCATGAAAAAGGAAAAATAGATGTCTTACCCCTTCTGTAGGCCAAATCTACGTCCCTTTCAAATTATGCAATATCATATAAATAATGAAAAACAATAAACAACCTAACCCTAAAGTCTAGACAAGGACAAACAACCAAGAACCATAAAACTAAAACCAAAGTGGATGTTTAGGTTAATAGGAATTGAAAGAGTTAAGAGAAATCTTGATTTTTTACTACTTGTCTTGTGATCCATGACGAGAAGGATGGACATGTGTAAAGGCTACACTCTGCCGGTCCGCCCTCCCCTTTATTTCTCTATCCTATCCTTTATTTTTAATCATCCAACACCATCTAAGTGTGGGCTGCCTAGCAATGCCACGTGAGTGGTGCACGCTGGCAGCCGACGACCATCAACGTTTCCTCCTAGAGATGGTGCACACGAGAGGTTAGTAAGAAGGAGCTGATACATCGACGGCAAGGTGCCAGGATGCAAATTGTTGCATTGACTGCTGTTGTAGGTTACTTGTTGGAGTTGTTGTTGCGCTATTTGGTCCTTCTCCATTGGTTGACATGGGCTTTGAGTGGAAGTGTTTGGGCTTGGGGTGCAAACAGGGTGAAAATATGGGGTGTGTGTTTGGCTGCTTGACTAAGGCCCTAACTAGGCTTCCCTAATGCATTTTCGTCTTGTTTGGTATGGTATGTAAGCCTCTAAGTCTGGCCAAAGTAATGCAAAGGAGAGGCGTTGGCTTGGCTTGTCCAAGGCCCTCGATAACTTTTTTGCGCGTGCCAACCTGACCAACAAAATAAACCCTCGCTCCTCCGGGCGTTAGGGTTATCGGCCTTGTTCGCCCACGCCTCGCCGCCACAACTCTCTCTCTCTCTCTAGGTGTTCTCCTCTCGTTCATTCTTCATCTATCTTGGAGAAGCAGTCGTCGCCTGCAAGGCGATGACTCTCCATCTCACTAGTATGGTCTTAGTGACTCTTGTGCGGATTTGGTATTCAACCCAGTGCTAGCTACAGAACCACTACTCTATAGCTGACTATAGAATAATTTATTTTGTAGCCACATTGAGTTACGATAATTAATATGTTGATTTACGAGATTATAGTAACTGATTACTATGTGATTTACTATAATGTTATCGTAAATATCTCTATATGTTATAGTAACACAACTATCATAAATATGTATACACTTTATCATAAATTAGTATAGAAATTATCGTAAATAGAGGTGGCTATAGAATAACTTATTCTGCAGCTAGCTGCAGAGTATACTTTTCGTATATTTTCATTGTTTTACTTATGCTATTATAAAAAAAATGAAAATGAAGGCAAATATAAAGCGAGCCGAGCAGCCGCAGGCATTGACACGGTTACTAGCACTAGGCAGTACGACCTCCACATCGCGATGCGTCACCCGACCGCGTTGATCGAGAGAGGACATGGAGCATGCATGCCCGGCCGGGTTGGCCGAATTCCTTCCCTAGCTTAGACGGCTGACATAGATAGATAGATCGATGACATATACTATGTTGTGAGAGAAGAAGATATACCCGGCCAGACCTCGCTCCATCGACCTCATCACAGAGGGATTTGTTATATTTGAAACACCTGAAATATATAATATCTTTTCAGGCGACGACTGACAACCTTCAGATCTTTATCTAATGGTCCAAATCTATTAGCACAAATCACAATAAACAAATGCTATTTTTGTTTCTATGGAAGAACAAAGACAAAACTGTTCAACCACTTAAATATAGAAAATGAGCATCACAAAAGAGCTAGCTAGCTAGCATAATTAAGTTCCAGTAATACTCCATCCGTCCAACAAAAACATACAATTCTCGCTTATTGAGGAGTCAAACAATTCAAACTTTGACTAAAGTTATATAAAAAAAGTACTAACATTTTTTAATACAAAGAATATACCATTAGATTAGTAATAGAATATTTTTCATAATAATTTTAGTCAAAGTTACAACACTTGTTACACTTAATGCCCAGCACAAGGTCAAAGGCAACCTGCTGGTACTGACTGCAGTCCCTAGCCATGGCCATCACCTTCTTGGCAACCGGAGAAGACAGTGCTGCGTCTCCTGCATCCGTCAGGTATCCGATGCACCCAAGCGCGCCTCCCGAGATAACATACTGCTTCACCTTACAGAGCGCAGAGTCGCGCTTCTTCCAGCTCACGCCGCCGCCGTCGAGCAGCACGCGGAGCGAACAGAACGTCCGCGCCTCCGTGTCGAGGATCAGCGCGAGATCGTCCTCGCATTCCTCCAGCGCGTCGTCCCCGCGGCGCCCGGTGCCCATCCCTCCCGCGGCCTGGACGCGCTTCACCTCCCTCTGGAAGCTCTTGAGCTGCGCGAACGCCACCGCGGTGGCCGCCGTGGAGATCTTTACCTGGTTGCCCTCGAAGGAGCCCGCGAACGGGAGGAGGGCGCTGTAGCAAACGCTCGCGTATGTGGTGTTGGAGCAGCGTGCGTGGAGGAACGCCAACGCCTCGCCGTCGTCGCCGGAAGCAGCTGGTGGCGGCGCAGTCGTCGTCGTCGCAGCAACCACCTGCTGGCCGGACGACGGGGTTGTAGATGTGGCGGCGGCGGCCATGGTGATGCTGGTGGTGGTAATGGTGAATATAATAATAACAGCGAAAACGTGATGAACGGACATGATGCTTGTACGAGGCGGCGCCGTCGTTGCCATCATCAGCTCGAGATGCTCTAGCCTTGGGTTTAGACTTTGTGGCCAGAGCGAATGATATATAAAGCGAGGAGAGGATGCCAATCCTCTGGTTTGTATATATTATATTATATATTATATTACTAATAATAATCAACCAATAATTTATGTTACTCTTTAACTGCCTCCAATGTTTTTCGTTCTAGTAAGATTTTTTAGGAATCAAACGCTACTAACTTTGACCAAATATATATTAAAATATTAGTACATAATTAATAATTAATACTAATAATTAGGCTAGAATAGAATAGAGAAAAATATCATTAGATAGATCGTTAAATCTATTTTAGATTCTCTTTATCTCTAAATAAATAAATTTCTAAAATCTGTATCAGACAAAGTTTTATAATTTAAATTTATAGAGAAGAGTTATAATATCTATAATATAAAATTATTATATTATAAAAATATATTTTATGACATATCTAATGATACTAATTTGATACTATAAATTTTGATATTTCTTTTTAGCAATTCGGTTAAAGTTTAAAAGTTTAACTTAAGATAATTCTAAAAATCTATTTATTCAGAAATAAAATAAGTAATAAACTAATTTAAAGAAACGTGCAAAGACTTTATCGAGTGTAATTGTATCTTTGTCGAGTGCAACTGGCACTCGGTAAAACATGTGGCTTCCACAGTAAAACGTGCCTATAATTTCCAATCCCACCTGAGCCTTCAACCGCACCTGAGCCTGTTACTTGGGCTTATACTTGTCGATATGAAGCCCATATAGAAGGTGAAAAGTCTGCGTCTAACTCTGTGGTTGTGGGCGTCGTTTCAATTTCCAATCCCATCTCCGTTCAGTTTAACTCCTCCTGCCCAGCTGCTGTACCGACGGCCGACACCGACTGCACTGCTGGCCGCTGCTAGCCTGCTACTCCCTCCGTCCCTAATTGATCGTCGCCGTTGGTGTGCGTGCCACAAGTTTGACTCAATTTATATCAAATGTGTGCAATATTTGTATCTCCAAATAATTTTGTTAAAAAACTAGATTCAAATATCTATCCAACGATACTAATTATGTATCATACATATTAATATTTTTTAATATATATTTAGTCGAAGTTGTTTCTTGGGAAGCGCAAACGACACACGTTTAGGGACGCCGGAGGGAGTACGTTGCACTGCTGCTGCTGAAAAGTTAAGCGATGGAAAGTTCTGATGCAGCAGCAACACAAAGGGGAAAAGAAGAGAGACGGTAAGTGAAATTGATTGAACCTATTGCGAATAAGATTGGCCTGTAGTTTAGCAATTGCTTTACTGAATCTATAATTGATAGTTGTGGGCTTGAGAATAGATATTTCAGCACTGTTACGGGTCCTAGTACAGTAGTGCAATTTGGTATGTTCATTCACCATCACTAGAATATGCAATTTGGTTGAAATCACTTCGGTCGGCCGGGGCTCCTCCTCCTCCTCCTCCTCCCCCTCCTCCTCTCCCGTGGCGGCGGCACGGGCGGGCGGCGATCGGGGACGGCGGCGGCGTGGGGCTCGGCAGCCGCGGGCGGGCGGCGGCCAGGGGCGGAGGCAACCGAGGGCAGAGGCGCGGGGCGCGTGTGTGTAGTGTGTGCCTCGCGGGCAAGCAGGTCGAACTTTTTTTGAAGTGCCGAAGCTTTACCGAGTGCCTTATTGCGCGGTGCTCGACAAAGAGGTGCACTTTGCCAAGCGCCTCATGATCCGGTGCTTGGCAAAGAGATTTTTCTTTTTTTTTTGAAATTTTCTTTGCCGAGAGCCCCAGCTCAGGCTCTCGGCAAAGAGTTTCTTTGTCGAGAGCTTTAGGAGGCTCTGTAGCAAGCAACTGAAGTTGTTTGAAGTCGTGCCAAACATGTCTTAATTGCGCCAACCGAGCCCGAGTAGCAGCCCCAATCCAACTTCATCTATATCTAGGCAGCCCGCAACCGAAAGTTATGTCTCTTTGTCCTCAAGTACGTTTTGGGAGAGCGTCGGTGTGAAGATCACCGCTGCGCAAACATCATGGCTCGGAAAAAAATAGGATAGGGACCATCCCTATGCAAATCCTATGCGGACTGTATGACTGTAGCGCGGGTCTATTTTAATTCTTTCTCCTCCTATGTTTAGTTACGGCTCACTTATCATACACTCAATCCCCACAGTGCTTCGTGCGGATGGTCCTCACCAAATTTGTTTCCTCATGGCTCTGGGGGCTTCTTGCTTGCTCCTCTCTCGCCACTATTGCTCTTGTGGTCACCTCACACCTCTAGAAACACAACAGCCAGTCTTCCTCTGTCCTCATATTCACCTTCCTACCTTGCTGTGGCACTATCGGTTTGCATGTATCTACGGATTTAGATAGGGTGCAAGCAACAGTTTACTAATTACTGCTCTCTTCATTTCAAATTACAAGACGTTTGTTTTTTTTCTAGATACATTGTTTTCAATATGTATCTAAAAATAATATATGTCTAAGTATATAGTAAAACTACATATCTAAAAAAAGTTAAGAAGTCTAAAACATCATGTAATTTGAAATAGATGATGTATTGTATAGTCGCTATAGCTGCAGTAGCTGTAGATATTTGGGTGTTGTTTGGTACAATGATTTATGGACGTGAATCAGTCATGGTGTGAACGGATGATGATACTTTATGTTTGTTTCATTTCATCACCAAAGGCGTCGGGTAGGAGGGTGATCCATCCATCCCATGCTTTAGATATCCCATTACGCTCGAATTGGTCTGCGAACCATTCCACTCTCGCCGGACCTGTTACTATAACCGAACCAAACAAAATATGTAATCAACTGTTTCCTTCCCATTCCGTTGTAGTGGTTACATAACAAAACAGCACCCAGCTTCAGTGATTCACGGTAGCAAATGCCTAAGACTGCAGTCAGCTAATCACAAGGACTGAAGGACTCGGGACCTGTACTATCTACCATATAGCTGGCCTATGGACCGCAAGCTGTGGCCAAGCGGCAAGCCTGAGGCCATGTTTGGTCCCTGTCGCATGGAATCTTAATTTACTCTATTAAAAATAGACTAATTATAAAATTAATTTATTTCACGAGACAAATGTATTAAACCTAATTAGTTCATAATTTGATAATATAGTGCTACAGTAAATAACGATAGATTAATATGCTAGACACGGAATAACTATATCCTACAACCACTGGGGAATCAGGGTTTGACTTCTGGTCTGGGAATCAGGGTTTGTAGTTTGGAACACCAAGTGCAACAGGTTGAAATGCATAAAGACGCATACTGAAACTGTGAAGCCTCAACCAAAAGTTTTAACCCACCAATCATTCAAATTCAATCAATCAACAAAAGAAGGTAATAACTTCTCGATATTGATCACATGAGAAAGAACTCTGCATTTTCTATATTACATTTCTCGTCCATTTATCTTCATAAAGGAACTGGACACCTGGTATATGTAAAATGAAAAACTAAAGGGTGTGGAGATCGCGAGCACTGGCCTGCACCCACAACTCTTTCAAGGGCTCAACTTATCTAACTAAATAAAAATGCAAGTGAAAAAGAAGTAAAGAAGCAAACAAAACTGAGATGCTGCAAGTCTCAGCCCTAAACCTAAAAAGCTCGGCAGAACCAAAACCGCAGCTTAAATGTGGAGTTTATTGAATTCAGAACTCGCTGCTGCAGTGCTGTTCCGATCTCTGTCGCCATTGTGCGTGTGAGATTCGGGCTCAGCCATAGCTGGTGCAGAGCGGTTCTGGGCAGCGGGTCTTGCTGGAGCTGTTCCAGTGGTAGAATTCACCGCATTCGGCCTGGCTGAGCAGACAGGAACAGCAGTTCGAACTGTGACGGGTGCAGCCAACCAAGGAGGGCGCTGCTGGAACACTGAACTTGGTGGGTTTACAGGAGGTGCAGATACAAATCTGGGCAGAGCTTGCGAGCGGGAAGACCACTGATCAGGCAATGCAGGCGCATTAGTGTGAGGATTCCTTCTATGTATAGGCTCATCATGTTGGATGGGGCTAGCATAATGCTTTCGCTGGACAGAGCTCTGTGCCGCAACTGAAGGACTAACACAAGACGAGGATGACATTACATGTTGTTCATCGGGCTGCTTCAAACCTGCCCACAATGTTTGCTTATCTTCATTCGGTTCCGACTTTTGTGACAACAGTTGTGCGGTAGAGCCTGAGACAGTGAGAGTGGTATGTTCTCCCTCAGGGGAAGTACTGCTCTCAGTACAGCGCTCTTTCCCATTTTTGGTTGGTTCTTGAACCTTGCATAGTGGACCACCACATTCTAATGTCCTAAAGGAATCTAGGGTAGTGCATTGGGAGAATACCACAGTGTCAGGAAGCTCAACTGTTTCAGTATGGTCCTGCCTTTTCTCATGAATTTTGTGAACAGTAGTAACCGGCAAAGGACTTCTTGGCACATAGGGGACAGGGTAAGGCGAGAAGTACCGTGGAAAGGTAGGAGTGGCTTCAGGAAAACATGGAAGAAGACCTAGAGCTTCCTGGTTAGCCGGGTTAGAGAATTGCCCTCGAGGTGGAGGGTACATGGGGAGCATAGCTGCTGGTGGGGGAAACCTTGTATTACCCATAGCTGGTACCACTGGAAAGCGAGGCATTGGCTGTGTCGCTTGCATCCGATGCCACAAATGGTACATAGCTTGATCTGGTGGAACACTAGGATAAGCCTGATTTTGTATATATGGTCGGTAGAATGATGTATTTGGTTTAGGATAAGATCTCCGTGATGATGGGCGGTTATTGATTTGCTGTTTTTCCTTTTGATGTGGCACCTTGCCACTATTTGCCTGGTTCAAGCTTGCAAGAGTACGAGTCACTATGACTTGTTCCTGCTCTTCATCATCATCAGGTGCACACGATGAGGACGACGGCTCACCTACCCTGGGCACTGTTAGGAACAACAAATTAAATAGTCAGCAAGCAAATTAACCTACAACAAATTAAAAATGTCGCTACACACAATTTACGGATTAAATATTAGATAGGCACATAAACTTTTGTGAGGATATGATAGTTTAGTTTTTTTCCTTATATTCTACCATCCAAGAATCACTTGACAACTATTCCTACCAAATGTGATGCACTAAAAAACAAAAGAAGGCAGAGCCGAAGACAACAAAATCAAGAATCATGCATCAAGAAACTCAAGTTGGTACCGAATGAAAAGGTACTCACGTTGCTTCAATTCAGACCAGGCAGCCATTGCAGCATTTTTTTGAGCTTGCTTCTTGGTCTTGCCAGGATTGCCAGTAAATGTCTTTCCTGCCAACTCCACTGTGCATGTGAACACAGGTGTATGACCTGGCCCAGATCTAATAGTAGTATAGATGGGGAGTTTTAGACCAGCTCGATGAGCGGTTTCTTGAAGAAGATTCTTGTATATCCCAGTTTCATCCTGTGGAATAAACAGAGTTAGCCTCTCTGTTTCAACAACATTCCTCAAGCTGTTACATTGCCACTTACTGTAATCCAAATATAAAGAAACATATTTATTAAGCACAAATTTCTCTCTAATCACCGATGACATAAATATTGACTATTGATGTACAGGGAAGAAAAAGTTCACAAACATGCCACATTGAAATTTCAACCACTTGCATTGTATCTTGTCAAAAAAAAAACCACTTGCATTGTACTTACTGCAAAATCAGGCAATGTGGATGGGACAATAAGCAAGTCAACATCAGGCATCATCAAAGAATAGCACCTTCCCAACCAATCCATAATAAATAACCTCTTTGGTTTGACTTATTGCAGTAGGAATTGTCAAGAACGTGAAATATCAATATACTCTGACATTGGGATTCGGCAGTTTCTGACAGATCCACAAACCAGATGAAATTGATTGTTCTTGTTTTATAACAAAATTGATTGTTCTTTGACTCCAGGAAAAGGATGGCTTGCAACTAACATCCGTGACACTTCGTCATAATGTCCATTGGCAATGCAAGTAATCTTGTGTGTGGAAAATATAAAGGCTCAAATAGTAAATTTTTCAGCAAGTTTGACTTAACAAAGATTAAAAAAAACTTCATAGAAGAAATGGAGATGACATTTACCAATTAGTCCACCATGCTATGTAGTCAAATATATTCAGTGTCTGCCAAGAACACTAACAATTTGATATGATTTATACCGTGCATACTTATTCTACAGTCTACATGACCACAATTCTCATCGGAAACATCCATCTTCCCTCTTAGAACCAGCCAACCAGGCACAGAAACAGCTATAACCATGGTAACGATTGCAGCAAGAAGCATATGGATAGCAAACCAGTAAAGACTGGGAAAACACCTAGGTGCCTAAACTTCTTAAAATGTATAACACTGGATTATAACAAACCTACAGAAACATGACTTCCTGAAATCAAAAGGTGGTAATGTTTTCGTTCTGAGCTCCAGTGCCTTAAAGAGGGAAAGAAAGGGATTCTCTAGGATGTTTGTAAGATTATTAAGCTTGTGGTACTTATCAACAGATGGCCAGCAAAGATGCAAGATGAGAATGTCTGTGTGCTGCTACACTCATGGTAGAAACCAAGGAAGGGTATTATTTAGCATATCCTACAAATAAAAATTACTGCTATATCTAAGGTGTGTATTCTGCCCTGGTAGTCAAATAATCTATCTAGGTAGGACGTTCAAAAGGAGATTCTCCATACAAGCAACATAAAATGAATTCCATATAGTACTGCAGACTGCAGTGAAGCACAACTTTCTAGAGGTATCGATAAAACTAACCAGAACTTTGGCGGCCAGCGTCGACGAAGGACCCCTCTTTGATAACTCATTGAGCGCTACCTCAGCCGCAGAATGCTCCGCCTGTCGCAAAGTAGAACAAAACACCGGGCCCTCGAACATCTCCCCATTGAAATTAACGGTGGCCTTAAACCGGGGCGCGTGATCCGGTCCCTCCCGGATGCAGGAATAGGATGGCAGATTGAAGCAGCTCCTCTGAGCAAGCTCCTGGAGCTGGTTCTTATACATCCCTGCACGTTAAGCAGCAGACACACGCGCCCTAAACATAATTACTAAACGTATAGCCATGACATGCTCACAAGGTGAAACGGTATGAAGAAAACATCTCATGAGACAAAGACATATATATATTATTTCATATAAAAGGATGAACAACAGAAACATCTCATGGCAGAAAGAAACACATACCTCCGGCGCTGGTGTGCCAAGCAAAGCTTCAGATTTGGCAGCAGCTTCTGCCCATACTTCCCCAGCTCCTTGTAAGAGCCGAGCCTCGGGCCTCGACCTCCACTTGCTTGCAGCAGATAAGATGAAGCAATAACTAGCGCTGTACCCACTGTCCTGCAGAAGAACAAGTCCGGGGTTAAAGTTGAGCAATAAACCAAATGTTGGGCCTGCAACAACAAGAATACGAAACGAGATCAATGCAGCGTCGCAGGAAGATTCTCTGCTGACGCCTCAGCTGTACCGGCGCGGCCGGGGACGGACCAACCAAGTGAAAGGACATGGGGTGTACACATGTATGTATGTATGTACATATACACCCAACAATTTTTATTTTTTTGAATAAACATACACCAATAACTTTTACAAACAAAAAAAAATCGAAGCTTTTAGGCATGTATCCACTTGTGCTCAGATGAGATCAGATCCATAGCCAAATAGCTAAAGCTAGGGTTCGGGCGCTCGGTTTCGCACAGCAGTAAGGGAAGAGGAGGTCCCCGTTCCCTTCCCGGGTGCCGCGCGTACCTTGGTAGGTGCTCCGTCGCCGGCGAAGGAGAAGAACCCACGGAGGAGACCTGGCGAAGGGACCGACGAACGAAGAACTGGGCACTTGGCGTAGGGGCGCGGCGCCGGCGGTCGCCCAGTTGCCGGCGGGGCCAGCTAGCGACGCGCAGCCTCCGGCTCCGTGTGCCTGCGTCTCTAGCTGCGAGACGAGACGAGCCCTCCTCTCTCCTCTGCTTTGTCTGTGGTGGTGGGGTGTTCTTCCTCTAACTCGTGCTTAGTGTACTCGATAATCATCTCTCGTCCGGCGGGCCGGCCATGTGCGCATCATAATTTTGGTGGCTCGGGATTAAGCTTTGATTATCACGAGGCAGCTGCCTGGTGATGATGATACTGTATAAACAAAATCGAGTCAAATCCACCACCACAGTGGAGCAGACAACTTGGTGAGTCTTGACAAGAAGAGGAAAAGAAAGATACAGCACGCCACAAGTGTGTCATCATGCGTGCTTCTAACACTACTATTTTGAGCCGTCCGATTTTAAGATCTATGGCTTTGGATAGCTAACCGCTGATACCGAGGGCCTGTTTAGCTTATGGCCACAACTCATCACGCTACAGTAGTCCGGCATGCGCAATGTTGCTCATACTTGAGCACCAGTGAATCCAGGGTCTAGCAATCGTAGGTCGTCTGACTTCCTGTTTATTTGTCGTATGAGTCGGTTTATTAGCCGTACTTTGACTTATTCTCACTCATAGAATACTATTAAAACAGTCAGAATCAACTGTAAAAACTACAAGACAAACAAATTTTGGTCCCTACTCATGCAATCACGCACCCCCATTCTACCTAGCTCCGGTTGAAAAACCACGTCCGATACAAAATCTTTGAAGCTCACGTGTCTTCGTCCAATTTATTGAGGTTCATGTAAAAAAAATGTGATCTTGGTGCAATACCTAGTTATTATATAGCTTATATATAGAAATGATTAAGTCTACTACTAATCAGCCCACTAAGTACAATTTCAAGTCGATGGCCGTGCCAAAGGAAGGTGTGACATTGAATGAGGATATCTTAGGGTTGAACTTACCAAATATTTGGTAGTGAATGAATTTAAACAATCGAATATTTGTGATGGGTAATAAATATTATCTCTTAAATTAATCAAGACATATATTTCTATAATAAATTTATTTAAAAATATAAATGTTGATACTATTTTTCTATAAGGTCAGTTAAATTTAGAAATTTTACTACTTATAAATGCAATGTGTGCAATTTATTTTAAAAAGAGGAGGATTACTATAGCCAAAATAAAACGGCATCATGTACGAGGATTGATTTAGACCGGGAAGGAAGACTAATATGTTTGCGAAATTGGAGTGTCTGGTTTTATAGTTCTAAAGAAAATTCGGACTCTGACCCTCATCATTTTGAGAGGTTGAAATATGACCCTTTTTTTCTTTACTCTAATTGGGCTACAAACAAACATAGCAGAGATTTGATAGCTAGGCCACAAACATATGCTAAACCGGGCTCACAAGTCAAAAGTTATGCTCGCTCTGTTCCTAAATAACTGTTATTGTCGGTGTGCGTGTCACAAATCGAACTTGATTTGTAGCAAATGCATATAACATTTATATCTCTAAATAAATTTGTTAAAAAAACTAGATTTAAAGATTTTTCCAACAATACTAATTATATATGATAAATATTAATATGTTTTGATATATATTTAGTTAAAGATATTTTTCGAAAAACAAAAATAAGAATTATTTAGGGACTGAGGGAGTACTCTATAGATGGTTGTATATCCCTAAAAGATACTCGACAGCCCACAAATGGACTGCTTGTCCTTCCTCTCGTGCATGTCTGTGTTGCCGTATATATACAAATATATATCTGTACATACATAAAGGATCTGCATCCACTAAAAAAACATAAATGATCTGCAGACTGCAGTCTGCAGGGCTTTTCTGTTTCTGGTGAGAAGGATCCACAAGTGCTTGCTTGTGCAATCTTTTGTTCATCACCAGAAATACAGTGTCAGACTGTCAGTGCTGTCCATAGACGAGCTGCCGCGCTTGCTCCTATCGGTAGCCAGTCGACTTCCACGTCAGTGACAGTGACGCAGCTGCATGCTACAGTCTCCTTCACTGTCATTGACCTCGCGTCGTAGTAATCAGCAACGCAAGTCGATTTATACGCCATCGATTTTCAGCAAAAACCTATATGCAGGCATTTTGTGAAAACCATCTGTTGTTAACATTTAAATTGGGTTCATACCGGTTTTAGAATTGGTTCATTCCAGTTTTGGCCAATTAAAAAAATATTCTATAAAGAATTGGGCTTAGGCCGGTTTTAGAATCGACCCACGCCAGTTTTGGTCGATCTAAAAGAACTCTATAAAGGGACACGTGTAATTGTGCAACATTGATTTTTCAATGGAATAAGACTATCTCTGCTCCATATATGAAATATGGGGTACATATTGGTTTTTCAATTCAATACACAATCATCTTTCATAGCAATCTATCATTTTTTACTCCTCGTTTCTTTCAACCCTTTTTCTCCACTTATCTCTTCCAATCCCCTTCTCCTATACATAAGATTTGTGGGCGTTTTAGGTGGTCTTGGCGATTCTAAGAAAACCCCATTGTTTCATCGACCAAAGCTTCAAAACCACCTCGTCGATGGTTGGCCTCGCCGTTTAGATCTCCCTCCATTGCGTGTTTTGACCGTTGCGGTCCAGACGATCTAGCTCCTATCAGAGTGATCTGAATCGCTGAACACTAATTTTCAGTAAACTATATGCAGACCGTGTGTAGAAACTATCTCCTGACAAGTTATCTTCTGCCCAACAAATCCAGGAACAAACAATGAAGAACCCCATGGTTTTACTTTGGAAAAAAAAAAACATCTGATCGCCGATCCCATTAAAATCTGGATCTATCATATGCTTGGCGAGTGCCTTAAAGCTTAAACCCAACTATGGAGGATCTGGATTGTGCAATACAATGCAAGCATAGTGTGAAGGTTCATCGAGCACACAGCACAGTAGTCACAGCCAAGGACAGAATCACTAGGGAGACAAATGATTCACAGTAGTCCAGCACTCATCTGAGTAGAGCATGGAATGGATGGATTCACATGTGACTAAATTCAATACCAACACACAAGTCATACCTTCTCTAACCCCTAGTGGTAAATTCAACTTCAGCTGGGGAAGAAATACCTTTTACAACTCAATTGAATTGAACTCAAAGCAGAGAGCCAGAACCTGAAGCAAACTGGACTCTAAATCACCCTGTGTCACGGCCGGAGGATACACTTCAAGTTCAGATGCTAAGCCTTAATAAGGGTGGACAACAGCAACAGCCAGTGAAGTTACCATTCTCCAGAACGAGAACGATAGAGACACCACATTAAGGCAGAGAGCCATATACGAGCTTGAATTATTTAGCATTCACATATCACAGGCTGGAGCAACAGCAACCCATAATTAGAGAGGGGAGGTCAAAAAAGTAGAGGCTCCAAGTACAATTATTCCAATAGTACAGTACATTGCGGCATTGGAATGATCCCATATTTTTTTATACATGAAAAAGAACTAAGCACGCTAAGAAAACAAACCCAAGTTTTCTCAAGACGCTATCTAGTAGTTCCTGTAACTCGTCGAGTCTCCTCCCTACAGTTATTAACACCTGAAAGGGGCCCCGATTCTCGACCTAAACTCGCAGAAACAGTTGTACAGCTGAGCAGAGACTATGATAGGATTATCGAGATCACCAGCCTTTCTACTTCAAGGAGACGATCCAAGTTATGCTAGTAAGGTGTTGAAAGGTACAGAATGAGATTGAGAATGGATACTTCCATAGTACCTTTGTAAACCACAGGTGCCCCCCTTAGACAATCTGGACACAGGCTGGCGTGTCGGACCTCTGACCTGCAATTGTCCGGTAGACATACAATGTCTCAACAAGGCTCTCATCTGTGAGAGTGTCCAAGGGGCATCCCCGTCGAGGATCAGTCATGATCTCCACACTAAGGCGGGGCATCTTGCGTGCAAGCTGTCGGCATGCGCCAAGGGTCAGTGAGCACGTCGACATCCAAAGGGATCGCATTGTCTCCAGCTTGGCAGCATTTGCCAGCAAGGGCTTATTGCCAAATGGGCAGTCCCTGATCTCTAGCTTCTTCAAGCTCTTGCAGCCCGAAAGGATGTAATGAAGGCCCAAATCACTGTTCCCGGCAAAGGCAATCGAGAGCATCTCAAGACGATCAGCATGTGCCCCGATGGATTTAAATACACTATCAGTGAGAAGGCCTGAGACAGAAAGCCGCCTAAGGCCCTTGCATGATTCCACAATGGCACTAAAACCTGCATCAAGAGGCTGGTGTGTAATGTAATCTGGTGTGTGAGGCTCAATGATGCATAGGCGGAAGCAAGTGAAGTTGGGCCGGTTCTTTGCGATAGTAATAAGGGCCTCATTGGTCATCCGTCTGCAGAAGTAGAGGACTGACTCCAACATTGGGCAACTGGCAGAGACATCAATAAGACCTCTTTCAGTTAAAGAAACCTGCTCAACTGCATCAAAAGGAGCAGAAGGGAAGACGCGCAACTCCTGCAGTTTATTACACGATGATGCCACGACAGCTAGACCATGGTCTTCAATCAAATCCATCACCTGAAAATTGGACCGTCAATGTTGAGAAAAGAACCTTTAGGATATGTATGCTGATCTAAAACAAACAGAAGCAATTCATTTGGCAGCATTTTGTGAATGAACTAGTCACTAGTTACTGTGTTCTATCAAAACAAGGTTCATGTTTCCCAAAAAGAGAGAACAAAACACTAGTTCCAGTAACTACATGTGATGCTTCAAAATACAATGTCAAGCCATGCAAACAATGATCCAGTATGCGCATGAATCAAATATTAAATGCAATTTTCAAAACCTTATCAGCTAAGCAGAAGATGTGGACAAGGGGTGCATACCCATAAGAGTTGCAAATTTTTGCATCTGCTAATGAATTTAATCAGTTCAGGGCCTCGTACAGTAGCATAGCTCAGATTTAGTGATGTGAGGCCCTCGCATACACAATAAAATGCAGGCAGATATTCTGGAACGGCATCCCAAGCCCCAGAGAGCCCTCTTAAGCTTTTGCAACCAGCAAATGCTGCTTCAAGCTTTGAAAAGAGATCCGGATGGTAATCCGCAGAGAATCTTCCTGTTCCGAGTTCTACAATCTGAGGAGCCTTGCGAAGGAGGTTAGCAAGCTTGTCAAGAGGTATAGCATTGTTGAGCTTGAGAGTCTTGAGGTTGCGGCATCTGGTCACTAGTCGTTCAAGTACAGCGAAATTGACATCCGCCTCTAGGCATGAAAAATTTAGAGTTACCAAAGAAGTGAAGGATTCTGGAAAGAGACTAAGCCAATGAATAGAACAATCCTCAATCTCGTTCTCCTGAAGATCAAGTTCTCTTAGATTTCTGCAGAGAGAGCATACCAAAATTAGGAGTTGAAAATAACAGTTTAATAGATGGTAGTCATATGTTGAAAGAAAAATGAAAACTGGAACAAGGCACCCAATATCAATGCTGCCATTACTCTCAAATAAGCATGAAGATTTGCGAGAGAAAAACACTGAAGGAACTAGAGGTATACTTAATTACTGCAGGCAAATCCTGGAAATACAACTGGTTACCAAAGCTTACAAGTTCCACACATAATTAAGCAAGTTCGTGAAGAATCCCATATTGGTCAAGCAACAGAAGCAACACAAACAAACCTAGCTTTCACTAAGACCTGCTCACCTCGAAGTCATGAAGGGCAACACGTGAAACATACTCTGTTAACATGGACAATCTTTTCTGCTCAAAAGCCAAAAAAGGAGAAAGCAACAGCTAATAATTGCAGATATCGAATACACGTCATATTGCTTTCCTGGTGTATCATGCAGATGCCTGAGAATAGCTAGAAACATTGAACTTGCTAATTCCACCTTTTTAGGTTAAAATGCAGAAAACATTTAGTAACTTGTCAACAAAGAACCATCCAGAAGCAGATCCATCAAATTGAAGTGCTTTTATGGAATAACCAGTACAAAGCAATATTCCACAACTTATGGCTTTTCAAATAAAAATGCTTAGTTCGCAGGCAGAGCATCACCCACTTCCGTTGTTGCAGGATTGGTTCAGAAATCTCTGAGAACAATCAGCAGATATAAACCAGAGGCGGCAAATAGCAAGGGCATGGGTTTCACATGACAAGGAAAGCAAATGTGCTAAACAGTGTGGTGTTTACACAAGACAGCAAAATTTTACTCACCTCATGGCATTAACATTAGTAAAATAAGCACCAAACCTAATTACTGCATGAATTTTAGGAAGCACTCCAAGGTTTCAGATTTTTTTAAAAAAAATGGAAGTAGCCAGTTTTTAGTCAGCCCAAACATAACCTTCTTAGGTCTCCATGGTTTGTACATAATCTGGATTGAGGTTCCACACCCGTTAGACAAGTAAAAGCCTAAACTAGCAAACCACAATAGTTGATGTCAACGGAGAGCTACATCCAATCATAATTACCATATCATTTTAATCCAAACGTCAAAGATATGCACACCCAATTTCCTGGACCAACCTTTCGGAGGTTGCAACAACCCTTGCAGCACATGACACATAAGAGAAAGTTAAGGCTAAAGATAACACAAAAACTAGGTTTATATGTCAAGTCAAGACAAGTCTTTATGCAACTTTGTTTCTAGTACGAATTGTATCAGTGGTTGCTACAACAATCTGTGTTATCCAGAAGCAATCCATCCTCATTCTGTTAATATGTGCTTGTACCATATTTGGTCAAAATTCTCTTGTGAATGCATAAGCATAAGGCGCCTGTGTATCAGAATCCAAGCAAAGATCATTATCAGGTCATCTATATTTAAGTGTTTGTTGTCACCCAAAAACAATACAATGATACTGCTTTGGCATGGTAAGGATCAAACTAATAAAAAATTCAGTATCTTAGGTGTCAGATTCTCCAAGTTCAGTTTTTTTTTTTGTTTCTAAAAGGTAGGCCTTTAGCAAGATCCTAATTCTTTTTGGAGATGCAGCAAGCTCCTCCAAAGTTTTTTCTTGTGTGCAAAAGCAAAGTGGAAGTATTTTACTCCATCTGAACATTGTCGACATGACCAATGCACCTAAATCAAGATAGCAGCTGGTAGAACTAAATGTTAAAAGGGGAAGGTAAGCTCAAACGCGCAGATGGGAATCTAGATGTCAAAAGCATGCTATAGAAGACATGATTCTTCGAATCAGATATAAGCCTATATCAGGACGGGAACTCACTTGAATCTCAAGCATAAATGAAAAGCAAAACAGTTCAAGTCAGATCTAGCATCTTGTGGGGTGGGGGAAATACAATTGTTTAAGTAAAGGTGCGTCCAATTGGTTGTAATCTTGAAACAACCCCTATCATTTTGGTGAAAAGATAAAGGGATGCGTCCATCATTGCCCAAGCAAATAGAAATGTTTATTCTGCCAAACCCACAGATCCGTGCAAGAAAGAACATCCACAGGCCAATCACTTCACAATAGTAGAATCGGGAGTCAAAGTTTCCCAAGAACAAAATAAAAGCTTACTGAGGAATCCAAGCTAAGAAAGGTCAAACTTTTGATGGTGACATGAGCAAAAAAAATAATGTATTGAAATCCCCTGAGAATCCTTTGGGTTGGAGTGTAAATCACTCTTTTGAGTTTTGACACAGACAAGTAGGAATCTAAAACAGCAACTAGTCTTCACCTTAGGGCAAACACTCCAGATCACACTAGAACAAATTGAAGGTTTACCATTTGTACAGTCACACAAAGACTAGATCAAATCTAAACTGGAGCTGACAACTATTCACAAATACTACTCAGCAAACACACACAAAAAGATGAAATGCTAAGCTCAAAGTCGCCCCCAAGAAGTTCAAATCGATTTCTCCTAACCAAGATATAATACTTTGTTAGATCACAAAAACCCAAAATGGCAGCAAAAACTGTGGGGCATTTAGCTAAATGGGAGTGGGGAGGAGAGAAGAAACAAGAGCTTTTTGTGAAACATTCCTTTAAGTTCCGAAGAGAAACTCCGAGTAAGCTCAAATCTTTGCGCAGAGGAAACCAAGAAGCACGCAAAGCTTTAGTTTGCAGCTCAAATCTCGGCCTGGATGCGCTGCCTCACCTGCAACCGGCGGCAATGGCAGCGAGGCCGGCGGTACTGAAGCCCTCGCAGGAGACGAGGCGCAGGACCTGGAAGTTTCTGAAGGAGGCGGCGATCATCTCGAGGCAGTCGTCGGTGACGACCATGCGCTTGAAGCTAATCTCCTCGAGCAGCGGCCAGCCGTCGGCGGCGGCGGCGACCCAGGGCGCGGCGGCGGCGCCCCAGGCGGGCGGCACGAGGCCGAAGTCGGCGAAGTGAGGCTTGCCCTTGACCTCGACGGCGCGGACGGCCGGGAAGCGGTCGACGGCGTCCTGCGGGGACGCGGCGTAGCAGTTGGCGACGGCGAGGCGGCGGCGCGAGCGGCGCTCGGCGCGGAGCCAGGAGCGGCAGGCGGCGGCGGCGGCGCCCCGGTCCGAGTCCGCGGGGAGGAAGGAGAAGGCGTGCTCCCAGACCTCGTCCGGGAGCGCGTGCCACGGCGGCGCCGCGGCGGCCGGGGCCGCGCGCGAGCCGCCGCGGCCCATGGGGGCGGCGGGCGCCGTCGGATGGATCGGGCGTCCTACCCGGCGGCGGGGACGGGCGCTGCGGGTGGCGGCGGTAGGGCTCTCGCGGGGGAGAGCATCTGGCTGCTAGAGGAGCTTCTTGGAATGGGGGAGCTAGCTGCTGTGGCTGCTGGTCTTCTCCTCCTCCTCTCTCTCTCTACCCCGGCTGCTTCTCTTTGCTGCTGCTACTAGTACTTCTCTCTCTCTCTCTCTTGCTTGCTTTTTTAAAATTTTCAATTTTTTAGAGGATTTTCATTCATTTTTTTTCCAAGGTCTATGGCCTGTAGGGAGAGGGAATGAACAGTGATGCGAGTGGTGGTAGCAGCAGGGCTCTTGTTCAGTTTGGGCTTTGGGGCCATCCATGGGATTGTTTGCGGCGAACGTCATCTAGAGTAACTTTGAGGCCATCGTAGGTTTTTAGGTTTTGATTGAGGTGCGTGATTATAGCAATTAGTTTATGGAAGCGTTGACAATTTTTTGCATTTCAAAACTATTTCTAGGTCCCATGTGTAGGTTTTCAGGGTATATACTTAGGCCGCGTTTGGATCAAAGGAAATACGAAGGAAAAGTACAGGAATTCTCGTTCCAAAGGAATGAGACTGCAGTTTACCCGTTTGAAATAAAGGAACGGGTATTTCCATTCCTCCGGAATCCTGTAGCTATCGTCCGATTTCACAGGAATCCAAAAATCCACTCCTACCTATTGTTTTCTCTTCCTACGCGAAGTCCGAGGTAGCTGCAAGCTGGTTGAGTCTGCAACAAGCTTTAATGTCATATGTTTAACGCTAGGTTATTCTAAACAATTTGGTGAATATCTATCTTAACATGTATTCCTGTGTTTTGGGTTCCTGTATTCCAAACGTGTATTTATATATTGTCCTGTGTTTTCTCATTCCTCTATTTTGTCACCTCGTTCATGTATCTTTCCTATATTTTTCTCCTTTCCTCTATTTTACAATCCTTTGTTCCAAACAGGCCCTTAAGGTTTCCATAAGATGGGAAACGTTGACAATATGGTTTTAGACGAATCTGATTTTTCTGGTATAGTGTATGAAGAAATCAGTGTTTATAAAGCCAAAAAAAATGGGTTTGTCAACTCCTACTTTATTTTAAGATGAGAAAGAAAAACAGAGCATCACTACCATGGACAAATGAGGAAGAGACAGTTGTCTGCAACTTTACTAAATAGAGCTTTAAGATTAGCTTTAAGATTCACACAGTAACGAAAGATGTTCTTATGAAGGTTTAATATTACAATAATATTGTAATGCTACGGTACAAACTTTCTAAATCAAATCTTTATATCTAAATAAGAAAATCAGTGTATCAACTATCTCAAGTTTGTTGAAAGGTGATTTGTCAGTATGTTTTTTTGTTATTCTGCTTACGCTTTATTGTTTTCGTTATCGACCACACAAGTGAGATCAAATATTCTATCGAATTACAATTTTTGGTCAGGCACGTGAACATACGTTCAACTCGTAGCTGGATAGGCTATTGCATTATTTGCTCTAGACTTTGTTGGTTTGTCCTCTCTCTCTGCTTTTTTCTTCCTATCTATCTCTGTGTAGAGTCGTTCTGGTCCATCATCAACTATAGGTGCTTTTTGTTGATACATGTTTGCCACTTTTTGTTGCCTTGGTGATTTACTCATATTTTTTTTTCTTGATTTTAGGTTGGTAAATGTCTTTGTACATACAATATTTGTGTGTGGTGTAACATGTGCATTTCACTCGAGATCTTTTTTTAAGTTTTCATGAGTGAGTTTTGTTTAGGGTATTACATCCTCATTGTTTTGTCCATGTACATATACTATAACATTTGAAGGTAAACAATATAGTAGTACAAGCTTATTCATCTCAAATTCGAAGTTCGTGTGATATATTGTGCATTAGAACAGAGGTGAGGTGGTGTTGCACTTGTTAAGGTCTCTTCTAATCAGTCACATATCCATAGTTGTGTTTGGTTGCTTTTGATTGAGGTGATGTTGCACCCGTCAAGGTCTCTTTCTAATTGGTTACATATACATAGTTGTGTCTAGTTGCTTTAGATTTTAAGCTTATCTATCCTTGCTACTGTTATTGTTAGTTGCTTAGCCCTTCAAGGTTGTCATTGTGAATGTGTTTATTTGGATGCAACCGGCAGCTCTCTCTCCCTCTCCCTGTCTCGTTTATAACTACAAAAAGAAACAGCTCAAAAATCATACCATCATGCTTACCTACATGGAATAAAAACGAACGCACAGAGGATCCTGAAGGGTTGGGGGAGGTGTGGTTCCCAAGCACAGTGGGCAGTGGAGCCAATGAGCCATGGCAGCATGTGCTGGGGGAGGAGGCATGGGCCTCTGCAACCCCCTCCTTTTACTGCCCCAGCCACGGTGACAGCAAAATTTACCAAAAGACATCACGAGCAATTTTTACTTTCACCTTTTTTGACCTGCTTGTGCTTGCCCCCGTCCGCGTCCGCGTCCTATCTCAAATCCCCAATCTCGAGAAGCCCCTATTCCTCGCCTCGCCTTTTCACTGTTGAAACCAATCCGATTGCAAACATCTTTTGGCAGAGGGAAACACACACTTAATCCTACCCCCAATTGTACTAGTAAACAGTGTAGTGTAATGTAGTAACACACACGCGCACGCACAATCTCTCTCTCTCTCTCTCTGTAAAATAATCTTTCTCAGCAGCCAACATGAATGTAATTATGGTTCTTAAGAAAGGTAGTATCTAGTTTAGATTAATGTAATGAAATTATATTCACAAAAAGTAAACTAGCTAGTAGTATACCAGAAATAAAATCTCTTCTACAATCATCTCAAGTCAAACTATTTTTTTGAGTATAATCAGTTATATTTTATGGAAAAGATATTAATATCTATGATACCAAATAAACATTACATTTAATGATATAAGTGTCTAGTTATCAAGGTTATAAATGTACAGCACTGTAATAAGAAAATCCTCGTCGAAATTAATTAATAGGATTCTGATGTACGCATAATAAGAGAAAATACCAGGAGAAATCAAAACTGAAGCACTGTAATAAGTTAGGAATATTTTGTAGTTTTGCTAGACAGGGGTAGACAGTCCTGCTACACCTGCTGCTGTCACGCATCGATGAGACGGTAACCCAGTTGTGTCATCTTCAGAATCCCCATGACAGCACTAGCGTACTAGTACCGCCAGAGATTCTGTTTACTACTACTAGTACGTGTGTGTGGCCTGCATCTTAAAATTTGTGACAACTCTTTGATATTGAAGCCTCCCAAGAAAATTCTCTAGCAAATATAAAGAGGGATACAATATATATTTCAACCCAGTTTATGTGAAACAAGCTCTGTTTCGTAACTTTAATTTATATAAATCAATTATAAAACAATATTTTTCTATTATAACAAATCAATATAGTGGTTCTAAGCTCAAGCGAATAGAGCTGGAAGAATGTAAACGACCGGCCAAAGGGGCGTGTGTTTACACTTACATACACCTGTCACCATCGCTATATACAGTATCTATCTAACCCACTGTCACCATCGCATTAGCAGTGGTAGTTACAGTAGTAAACTAGGGAGGCTTTAGGTAGTTTAACTTCAACCTGATGGGGTGGTAAGAATCAATTAGTAGTTTAACCTGAAGCCGGGATGGTAATCTCGACCGACGTGCGCGGCGTTTTGGAAAACCTTGGAGAGGGAGGCGCCAATAAAAATAAACAGTTTCCCGTCTGCGGGCGGCAGCCAGTAGCAGTAGACAGTACCAGGGAGTACGTACGTAGGAGTAGCAGCTAGCCACTGCAGCAGTGCAGCGCGCGTGTGGGCCCCACAGCCACGCGCTAGCGAGCGCCCGCTGCCGCTGCTAGGATCGCGACCGCAGGTCGAAACCTGTGTTGGCGTTTCCGAGCGCATAGTTCATTTTAGCGCGACTGGGCGTTGCGCGCGGTCGTCGAACGCGCGATGGCCGCAGATCGTTTGGGGGAATTTTTCTGCTCAGATCGCCCAAACGCATCGCCACCACAGAACCAAACACGGCCATAGACTTATACGTAGAGTATATTAAAAAAAAATAACTAATTGTATAAATTGTGATAACTTTTTGAGATGATTTTTTAAGACTAATTAGTTCGTGATTTCATAATATTGTGCTACAGTAAATATTTAGTAACGATGAATTAATTAGTCTTAATAAATTTATCTCTCATGGTTTCTAGATGAATAATTTGTTTTTTATTAGTCCAATTTTAATAAATTAAATTAGTACCACAACATCCGATGTACGTAACATGCAAAAACTTTTCACTCTTCAACTAAACAACATGTAACTACAATTCCTAAGTTCCAAGTAGGACTAGTAATTAATTAATTGGGTCCCCTCGAAACCCGTGATCAATCGCTAATCCCCCGATCCACCCCTTCCTCTCGCTCGCCCTGCTGCTGCTGCTGCTACTTTTACTGGGGTATATCAGTGAGCACAAACATAACACAACTTGGCAGCTCTGATGCTCTCTTCCTCCTCTGCTGAGAATAAAAGGACGACGTATGTATAGAGCAGTGTGCAGTGTGCAGTGTGCGTATATACAACAGCAAATTTATTATAGGTTACATATATGAGAACCTCGCATTTCAAACAGAGATGGTCATGTTCGTTTGAATTTATCATCAATTGTATAAAGTTTTTTTTTCTTACAACAAAACAACATCAATCGACTAATCAGTCATAAAAACTATCAGCCTAATCAGCCGCAGAAACCATCAACCAAAACGAATCGAAACTACACCAGATGAAATGGTAACATTAACAACATACATATACTGCATGCAATAGCAATACTATAAGGAAACACAGTAAAGTTAGGCCATGTCAGTCTGTGGTTCTCCTATATACTTGACCTTTTACAGCGATGGATGCTGGGGTGAGCTTATTGCAACTGCAGTTTACAGTTAGCAGAGGCTGCTGCTGTTTTTGTGCCTCACACCGTTAGGCCGGCTTTGCCGACCACAACACAACACAACACAAATGGTCCTTCCAGTTGCAGAGAGCCACAGTACAGTGTCTCTTCTTGATCTTGACTAATATATTGGAGACGACGACGACGACTGGTCGCCCGGCCGGCCGGTCCCGTGCGTACGTGTGCGACGGTGAGCTGCATGCAGCATGCAGCATGCAGCAGTTGCCACTTCTGCAAAAAGAGAGACCAGATATTCAGATCAGACCAGCCCACTTTTGTCTAACAACCCGTTACCGGTATTGAAAAATATAATCATGGGCTCATTCTTCTTCAGGAAATCCAAAACCAAATTGCGATGCTGCTGCAGTGCTGCTTCAGGCTATATGTATGTGTGTATGTGTGTATGGACCAATTTGAGTCTTTGCAGTTGCAGTTAGTAGTAATAGCTAGCTGCTAAAAATAAACTGAGAGCCTATTTAGGGCCTTAGCTAATACAGTAAGTTAGCTATTGTCTTACCTACCGCAACCAACAGCTAATAAGTTAGTTGTGTGGATCGATCAAATAGGGCCTGTTCTGTATGGATTAATTCCCTTGTTATTTGCTCTTACTGAATTTGATGTTACATAGCACAATGGATCATACTTTTCGTTAATGTTCTTTCGCATAACAGAGAAAAGGCAATCAAAGAAGAGTAAGAGGAGAACGAAATAACAAGGATATACAAGAATCAAATAATTATATATGTCAACCAAGGGAGGGGGGGGGGGGGGGGTGATCCGCAATTTGTGTGCTTCATTCTTTGGATTTTTCGTCAAAGCTGCATTGTTGTCACATTTGGTTAATTTCCCATTCTTGGAACCAACCATATATAGGGCAACAAAATTTCACAGGTTGTTGTGGATTCGTAAATGATGTGAACTATATCCCCTCTGAAATTCCTTTTAGTTTGAGTCCTTTTGTGTATGTGTCTCTTTATCGAATTGACTACTTGATAGTTGTTTATTAGATGTCAATAAACTTCCCTTATTACATGGAGGCCGTTGACGCATTAATCATTTCTTTCTTTTCCGATCCGTCTTGATTCTAAGTAGTACCCTCTAGCCATGATTCACTACAGCAGAATCGCTCTTTGCCGAGTGCTGGCAGCACTCGGCAAAGAGCCTTTTGCACTCGGCGAAGAATTTCACGGCAAATGGTTCTTTGCCGAGTGCCAAATATCGGGCACTCGGCGAAGGCTTCGCCGAGTGCCGCACTCGGCGAAGGGCACTCGGCGAAGAATTTCACGGCAAATGGTTCTTTGCCGAGTGCCAAATATCGGGCACTCGGCGAAGGCTTCGCCGAGTGCTGACATATTTGGCACTCGGCAAATAAAAAAATAAAAAAACCCCGAAAAATAGGGAAAATTTTTTATTTAATTGAAGGAGGGGCCCACTGGGCAGCGCCCACTTGTCGCCCTCGAAATCGCAAGTTCTACTATTTTTTACGCAATTTTCTCTCACGCAGTCAGCAGGATTCGAACTCAATTTTTTATTTAATTGAAGGAGGGGCCCACTGGGCAGCGCCCACTTGTCGCCCTCGAAATCGCAAGTTCTACTATTTTTCACGCAATTTTCTCTCACGCAGTCAGCAGGATTCGAACTCACGACCTCTCGTTCGCGCGGAGCCTCCTCTACCACTGCACTACACACTCATACACGTTCCATCTCCGTTTCGATTACCCATATATTATACTAAACTATGTGTAACTTGTTTATTTGAGGCTCTAAACGAATTCAAATCAAAAAATTGTAAACTACAAAGTTTTCTAACTTTTCAAGATCTACAACTTTTATTTTGGTAGTTTTTCCATCCGAGGTCGTTTATAAAAATTTAAATTTTAAATTTTACAATTTGAAACGTTGTTTTCGTTGACAAGATGATTTCAAATCAAAAAGTTGTCAACACCAAAGTTTCATAACTTTTCGAGATCTACAACTTTCATTTTGGTCATTTCTCCATCTGAGGTATTTTGAAAAATTTAAATTTTAAAATTTTCAAATTCGACGCAGTTTTGCATAACTAGATGACTTCAAATTAAAAAGTTATCAACTACAAACTTTCATAACTTGTCAAGATCTACAAAGTTTATTTTGGTTGTTTGACTATTTGTACATCCGACATTGTGGTTCTAATATTATTCATAAACATTATATATCACTCTTGTAGTTTTATAAACTACCGGAGAGATATATAAGATTTGTGAACGAATTTATTTTAAGTTTGTCAAATGAAAAAATCACCAAAACAAAAATTGTTCATCTTGATAAGTTAACCAACTTTGTAGTTAAAAACTTTTTCATTTGGATTAATTTACTGCTTCAAAATGTAATTTAAAAACTGGCTTTGCCGAGTGTCAGAAAAAAAAACACTAGGCAAAGAGCTCTTTGCCGAGTGCCACGTGGCTGGCACTCGGCAAAGGCACCTCTTTGCCGAGTGCCAGCCACGTGGCACTCGGCAAAGAACCGCCCACGTGGCACAGTTCGGGGCCACATTCTTTGCCGAGTGCCACGTGGCCGGCACTCGGGCCGAGTGCCGGCCACGTGGCACTCGGCAAAGAACCACCCACGTGGCACAATTCGGGGCCACATGCTTTGCCGAGTGCTACGTGGCTGGCACTCGGCAAAGAGGCGCTCTTTGCCGAGTGCCGGCCACGTGGCACTCAGCAAAGCATGTTTTGCCTTGTGTTTGCGCTTTGCCGAGTGCCACGTGGCCGGCACTCGGCAAAGAGGCTCTTTGCCCAGTGCCCGAAATCTGGCACTCGGCAAAGATTGATTTTCCCGTAGTGATTAGAACATGATGTTCATACATACACAAAATTACTTTGCTGTCTACAGTTGCTCATTGCCTAAGAGCAACTCCAAGAGAGTTGGTAAAAATGGATGGCTAAACCTATAATATAGCTAGTCTCTAAAATAAAAAAAACTCTATAAAAAAATAGAAAACTCCAACAGTCTTTCTATTATAGCAATACTAGATAGCTAGTGACGCATGCAAGCTATATTTACCATGCGAGATTTTAGGAATAGCAAACTTGTTATTTTATAAAACAAGATAGCATAGCTGTTGGAGTTCACTTTTTACTCTAAAAATCTAAATATAGCATACAAAACAAAAATAACAAGTCTCTTGGAGATGCTCTAAACCTCAAAATTTCTTTGATAGAGGTACTATCAAATTTCCAGTTAAACAAAAAATATGTACTCATACAAATTTTTACCTTCTTAATTAACAAACCATGACATGGCAAATTTGTACTAATAGGAGTGAATTGATGAAAACCTATGGGCAACAACGTAGGCTCAATCAAATCTGTAACCGTTGAGGGTGAGAAGGACTACTGTGCAAATTAAAACCATGGCCTTTTTTTTGCATACAAATTTCTTATACAATAGCAATACCTAAAAGCAAAAACCCTAGAAGGGCAGTCGATTATTGCTGGAGAGATGATGGTCCTCAAACTTATCACTGAGAAGATGATGATGATGATAGCAGTACTAAGATGATACCAGCAGCCCGGCCTGCTGCATGCAATCTCATCTTTTCACACACACACTCTTAATTCTTTGGCCGGCAAAAGGCTACAGGGAGGGCAGCACTGCGTCCGGATAGCTGCATATGCACTGCTGCATCACCTCATGATGCCCACCGTTTATTTATATTATTACTCTATCACTAGTACTGATGTCATCTAAAAAGAGAGAAAATTCCAGATTCAATCAAGGTCAAACTGTTTTGAAGAACTTGAATTGATTCAATCTGTAGAAAAATATCATTACAACCATGTACATATAAATTAATCTGAATAGGTATATATATATATATAATGGATGTTTTACAATGAATCAAATGATACTTATTTGGTATGATAAATACATTAGCATAATTTTATATGAATTTTATTAAACTTCAAATCATTATATATAGTATAAAAACATAAATTTATTTTCAAACGATGACAGAGCACCCTACATCCTACAAAAAAAAAATACAAATTCAGGAAACAGGAAAAGAAAGTTGGGTTGGGAAGGGGGGGGGGGGGGCGCAGCGGCAGCGCGCATGCATGATAGAAGCGAGACGGGCCGAGAGAGAGAGAGAGGCATGGGCCCCGGCGTCCAGATCCGATTGACCAAATCATTTGGGCTGGGGCGGCGAAAAGATTACGGAAACGCCCCCGGGGTGACGTCACTGCCCGGGTGCCGATGATCCCATGTCCTCCTCTTTCTGCTTTTTCCGGCCGTCGCTCGCTTTTGCCTGACACGGTGGGCCTGCCACGCCTTTTCCAGGCCTGCGCTCGCGAAAACATCATCGGCTGGCTCCCCCCCTGCTTTTCTTTTTCTTTAATAATAATAATGGTAATTATTATTATCTTTTCTTTTCTACTGTATTTGGCATATTTACACACGACACAAAATGATGGTGTGGACGCGTGGCGGGCGGCTGCAGAGGAGTAAGAGTAAACGGGTAAACAGTAACCTGTTCGGGCTGATGACGCACATGCCGCGTGGAATGGGAATGGGAATGGGAATGGGGATGGTCTCTTCTCTAGTCCAATCGGCGACCGACACTGACTGTAAATAAAAAAACTCAAAGAAAAGAAGAGGCGATGGTCTCAGTCCTACGCCATTTCTCACCGCAATGTGAAAATCAGGCAGCCCAAAGTCACGTTGAATGAATGAATATTGAATACCAATACGAGAGCCCCGTTTGAATTGATTGATCTAGCCATCTAGGAACAACCAATCCCTCTAGTACGGTGGAGCCACCTTTTACAGCAACGGGGGTGGTGGTGGGGGGGGGGGGGGGGGGGGGGGGATAGAGGCTATGAAACTCTTTGGAATAAATGATTGTACTGCTATAAATTCTAGGTACAAATTAGATGTAATCACTCTAGAATGGTTGTTTCCTAGGAATCCGGGAGGAATTCTACCAGAGGTGGAACAAATGTTTTCGTTCATATATATATATGTATGTATGTATATTTGCTCTCTTCGCGCCGTGTGTTTTTCTATGATACATAGAATCTTGTAGTTTATTGTTTTCTTCTTAATTCATAAATCAAGATGCCAGCGCATCAGTCTCCTGGGTTTTTATTATCACTGTCTCTGTAGGTTTGCCGATGTCTAACATCTCGTATCAGATTTCGTTCGATCCCTTCCACACGCCGTTTCTAATTTTTCTGAATCGTTGATCGCTTGCACTTGTTGTGGGTTGTTGAAATCGGATTGATCTGATTCGATCTCGATTTCCGTAATTCCCCGGCACGCGAGTGATCCGACTCGGACGCCTGCACTAGATCTCCTACCATCGCCGCCTCCCCATTCTCGCTTCGCTCGCAGTCGAGGCGCCATGAATCCCGATTCAAAGCTGTTGCTAGATGAAATGAATCGTCTCTTCGCTCAGCAAAAGAACCAGATTGAGGACCGCTTTGCTGAGTCAGATCGGAAGCTCGACATTCGGTTCGCCGACAGCAACCGCAAGCTAGAGTAGCGGTTTACCGAGGTCGACAACTCCATCCCCAGTCGCAACACCGAATTCGACAACGCCATCACCAAGCGCTTGGCCGACTCCGATCTCAATTGGGAACGTTGTATCATCGATTCCGAGATCCGCCATTCTGCTCTCATCGCCGAGGCGAAGCAGCGCCAGGACAGCCGCGTCGTTAGAGAGCTGGCGTAAGGAATCCGAGGGCACGGTGTAAGGAATCCGAGGGCACGGTGTATTTCCATGGCGCCGCTGCCCCGCTGAATTGAATCTCTCAATCAGCGTGACCGCACTCCTTGTCCTGACTTGTGTAAACTTGTCCATGATCGCTTTGGGTGTGATCAGCGTGATAAATTGTCGCGTCAACTGCTTCATATCTAGCAAACCACCACAGTAACCGACCATGTTGACCGGTTTTTTCCACCCTTTTTTATCAGCTCAAAGCCTATCAGCCCAGTCCTTTCAGCATGATATTCGCATGCCTTGCTATCTTCCTTATCCACTGCCTCTGTATCCTGATGCTAACACAGTCGAAACTAGAAGCGCCCATGCTCAAACCCAAATCATCAGATTCCCGTCACGACGACGCCACACGGTCCAGCAAGCAGTCCAGCCAGCAACACTGCTCCTAGCATCTAATCTAGCTAGATCTTGGAACTGCAAATGTTTCTGGTTGGGTTGGGTCTCTCACCCGCACCCACACATCGACCGTACCGTACCGGCGGCCCATGCTACTACGCTACAGCGGCTCGATTAGACGGGGTCTAGGCCCGCCGCGTCCCCCCACACGCACAGCACAGGCCCAACGGGCCCCCCTCCCCGCCTCCCCTCCTTTCTTCCGCTGCTGCCGCCGCCGCCGTTGTAGCGCCGTCCTTCCACTGCCCATCCCTCTCGCCGCCGCCGCCGCCACCGCCACCGGCACGATTGAACCAGCGACACCACTGTCGCTGTGGACTGCAGCAGCGTAGTAGCCTCGCTCACTCAGCACGCACCCCACACCCACTGCCACCGCATGACTGATCTGATCCACCACGCTTGCAGTTGCAGATTCAGGCAGCCCAGCCCCTCAGCCGGACCGAACGGTGACACCTCGCACGCGCATACATGGGGAGCCACCGTCTCCTCACCGTGATGTAGACGGCTCTGGCCCCAGCAACCCGCCCGTGGAGGACGTCGTGGCGCCGCCTGTTGTTGCAGCACCAGTTGCGGTGCCGGCATACGCTCCAATGGAGCCCATGTTCCCGGCACCGGTGACGCCGCCTCCGCGCTTCTGGTGTGACTTCTGCAAGAAGTTCACACCGACCCCGCACTCGCTGGAGTTCGCCGCACCACGGCTGCTTGCGACGGAGGCCGCCCCCGCGCTCAACACCGAGGAGTCCAAGCCTGCCCTCGGCCTCGGCGACTACTTCAACACCGCGGCGCACACCGGGGCTTCTCCGTACTGGCTGATGGCGGGTCCTTCGGCTCCGCCACCACCCTCACTGCCACGGGCCCCACCGGCGACGCGCGCGAAGGCCGCGGCACGGATGAAGGCGGCGGCTCTGCCTCCGTCACCACCCTCACCGGCGCGGGTTCCTCCGGCGATGCGCGCGGAGGCCGCCGCGCGCATGAGGGCGGCGGCTCTTCCTCCGTCTCCACCTCCGGCTGAGGGAACCGCCACCACCCCCAACTCCCTTCGCTGGCTGCTCGGGAAGAGGGTGGCGGCGGTGGATCGACGCCCAAGCGTCCATCGGCCGACGGTGCTTGGCCTCCCTCGCGTGGAGACCCTCAACGAAGCTGGTGGTGGCGGCTTCTACTCCCCCGACGAGGGGGAGTCTTCCTCCACTTGACTACAGCGACGGTGGCAGTTGGATCGGCGGGCGGCGCTTTTGCGGCGGCGGCTGCTGCTGGGTCGGTTAGGGTTAGGTCAAACCCTAACCCCCCCCCCCCCCCCCGACCGGCGGTTTATATAGGCCCAGCCTATTTGGGCCGTGCGGCCCAAGCCCCCCCCCCAACCTTGCTGTGCGCCAGTGAGGCCTAACTGGGCCTCAAATCTCAAGATTCGTTACTCTGTGGCCCAGTTGGTCTTAATCTGTTATTATTTACCTGTTTTAGCATTAATTCGTATATGACTATGTTAGTCCCTATGATTAAGTGTTGTAAATTAAGTACTTTTATATTCTAGTCATTGACTTATATGTAATTGTACTTGTGGTATTTTATATATCATTATAAAATATCCGCCTGTGATATTGTTCGAAAGTATTTGTCTCCATGCGTATGACAAATCCAATTTGCAATATTCCGATAATAACCTTTGATATTGCAATTTATTTATTTATTTTTGCAATCGATCATATTATTTAAGCCATTATATGCTTTAATCTTAAAGCATCATGCGCTTAAATAAAGGATGCAATATTTTATGTGGATTTTCTCATTAAAAATATATAACGCGCATGTTCTATACTTGTTTGTTGGCCACTCCACAAGGTAGCACCAAAGTTGCTACTGAGGGATCTACACTAAGTTTATAATTTAGTGACTATCCTCAACGTGCGTACCCAACATCCCAAGTTAGAACATTTGGTCTACATCTTTTCACAAAGATGATTACCATTAATTTGCATTCCTATTGGCCACTCCACAAGGTAGCACCAAAGTTGCTACTGCATGGGTCTACACTAAGTCTATGACTTAGTGATTACGTCAACGTGCGTACCCAATTGGTTTGCAAATTAACTAAGGTCTACATCAATTCTGATGATTACCTAAAGACGTGTTCATAAAACATGCATAATTCCTTGGCATCTACTGTTAACACAGATTATGCCCATTTGGAGGTCTACGCCCTTTTTGGTGACTACCTCCCAAGTTTTATTATTATGCATATGAGATTTTGACACCATTATAAAAACAAGTTTAACTTGTCTCTATTTGCATCCCATATTACAACACACCACAACATTTTAATAACTTAAAATGTTTTCGATGGTTTGCCTCATGTAGGATCAATGACCGTCAAAGAGTTTGATTTGTTAGCTCTAGATGGCCACAACTATCCCACATGGGTCGTGGACGTAAAAGTAAGTCTTGCGTCCCGTGGACTTTATCGAGCGGTTTTACCTCCCGAAGAGGGTGTTGCACCACTTGAAGATCAACATGTATACACGGCCTTATACATGATTAGGAGCCACATTCATCCTGACCTTAAGGCTGAATATTTGTTGGAGGAAAATCCACGAAACCTTTGGAATTCTCTCAAGCAACGCTATGAACAGGAAAAGGCCCTCGTTTTGCCTGCGGCAAACTACGAATGGACCCAACTTCGCTTACAGGATTTCAAAACTGTAAGTGACTACAACCATGCTGTCCATAGGATTTGCTCAAAGTTGCAATTCTGCGAGAAAGAACCTTCAGATGCGGATAAGATAGAAAAAACTCTGTCTACTATGCTTCCCGCTGAAAGGATTCTTCAACAACAATACCGTGAAAGGCGTTTCCAGGTCTATTCCGAGCTTATACAAACTTTACTTGAGGCCGAAAAACATTCTGAACTTATGGTTTGGAATAATCAGCAGCGCCCAATTGGGTCTGCTCCACTGCCTGAAGTACATGCATATACTCAGAATAAACCCAAAAGTAATGATAGATCTCCTAAGACCTATCACCAAGGAAATACCAAGAAGGGTAAGCAACAACGCAGACGCAATAATAAATTTCAAAATCGTGTTCCCAACAAAGGTAAGAACATTTCCAAGCACAAAAATGACAAACCCGTCTGCCAAAAGTATGGTTGCTATAGCCACATCACAAAGAAATGTCGTACCCCAAGTCATCTGGTTGATCTATACTTAAAGTCTGTGGGTCGCGGACGCGTTGCACAAGGACAGAAGTATGAAGCCCAGTTCAATCTTCGACCTGACACCACCAGGAAAGAGGCTGGTTGTTCACGATCAGTCCCTGTGGAACCAAGTAACAACAACATACCTACTGACGAGGATCTCACCAACTCAGGGAATATGATCGTGGAATATGCTTCCAACGACATATATGGAGACTTTTCTTAAAGCTCCCAATCTCTTAGATTCCAATGTCCATAGTCCTATGTAACTATAGTTATTAGAACCTTTTAATGTCCTAAGTGTTGTAAATAATTTATTATATTGCCACTATATTTGTTCAATATCCAATAAATGTATCATATACATTTGATAGTTGATCAATAAAGTATGTATTCTATATATTGTTAGAGAATTTCATATTAAATTCTTTATTCATATATAGTTTTTCTACGGGGGTCAAACCGATGGAGGAGGAATTATGCCTAGTGGACAGTGGCACCACTAATTCTATTCTTAGGGAAACAAAATATTTCCAAACTCTTGTTAAAAGACAAGGAAATGTTTTGACAATCGCTGGACGCGATGCAACGATAGTTGGTACTGGTCATGCCACTATTGTACTTCCTATGGGTACCCAAATTACAATCGAGGATGCATTATTGTATCCTGATTCAAAACGTACCTTACTAAGCTATAGAGATATCCGTCAAAATGGTTTCCATATAGAAACCCATTATGAGAATAACGAGGAAATTCTCCTTGTTACACAAACTAGCGGATATGGCAAACGCATTGTTGAGAAAATTCCATCTTTTCCGTCTGGTTTGTACTACACATACATCAAACCTGTACCACATGTTGCGTATAAGGTAATTTTTCAGAATGTTGATACATTCAAAACATGGCATGATCGCCTTGGTCATCCCGGAGTCGGGATGATGCGGAAAATTATCAGCAATTCTAATGGCCATGAGTTAAATACTGCTAAATTCCCGAAATCTTCAGATTTTATGTGCACTTCGTGCGCTACAGGGAAATTGATTTTACGTCTATCTCCCGTTAAAATCCAAAATGAGCCACTCAAATTTCTTGAACGCATTCAAGGCGACATATGTGGCCTCATTCAACCAACGTCTGGACCGTTCAGGTATTTCATGGTTCTAATAGACGCATCTACTAGATGGTCTCATGTGTTCCTTTTGTCCACACGTAACCATGCATTTGCAAAGATTATTGCCCAAGTCATTAGACTTAAGGCTAATAACCCTGAACATCAAATCAAATCGATTCGAATGGACAATGCTGCCGAATTTTCTTCCAAGGCTTTCAATGACTATTGTATGACTTTAGGAATTCAAGTTCAGCACTTTGTCCCCTATGTCCATACACAAAATGGTTTAGCAGAATCTCTTATTAAGAGAATTAAGCTCATTGCAAGACCTTTATTACAAAATTGCAACCTACCAACTTCTTGTTGGGGTCATGCAGTATTACACGCTGCTGACTTAATTCAATTGCGACCAACTGCATATCATGTAGTTTCCCCACTGCAATTAGTACGTGGGAATATGCCTAATATTTCCCATCTGCGAAAATTCGGTTGCGCTGTATACGTACCGATCTCACTACCTAAGCGTACCTCTATGGGTCCACATAGGAAACTTGGTATCTATGTGAGATATGAATCTCCATCGATTATCAAATACCTCGAACCCCTTACAGGGGACATATTCACGGCCTAGTACGCTGATTGCATATTCAATGAGGATCATTTCCCGGCATTAGGGGGAGACTACAAGTACCAAAACGAATGCTAGGAAATCGACTGGAATGCCCAGGGCATTTCCCACTCAGATCCACGTACTCAAGAAACTGAACAACATGTTCAGAAAATCATAAATTTGCAACATATTGCAAATAACCTGCCAGAAGCATTTACTGATTATAAGGGTGTCACTAAATCCTCTTATCCTGCTCGGAATGCGCCTGAAAGAGTGGAGGTACCAATAAAAACCATTCAGCCCCCACTTCCAAAGAAGAGGGGGAGAAGTACGGTCGCTCCCAAGGATAATGCTTCAAATAAGCGTCCAAGGATACCAAGGACTAAATCCTCAAAATCAGTAAATCCAAGCCAACCTCAAGTTGGTAGACACCTGACAGTGGATAATAGTTCAACGCCAGGACCTAATCCACAACCCGGATCAACGGTGCACCCAAACACTGATCCTGGGACATCGGAACACCCTGAGTCCATAGTTTTGGGAAATGTTGAGTCATTATATGGGGTGAAAGAAATTTCCATCAATTACATTGAAACTGGAGAATCATACGATCGTAAGACTACTGCTGTCGACATGTACTTCTCCGCAGCAATTGCAGAAATCTTTCTCAATGACCCAGAACCTAAGACCATGGCAGAGTGCAAAAAGCGCTCGGACTGGGCTCAATGGAAAGAAGCAATCCAAGCTGAGATAGCCTCGCTCACTAAAAGGAGGGTATTCACATCTGCGATGCCCACACCTTCCAAGGTCTTTCCTGTAGGCTTTAAATGGGTTTTCATCCGTAAACGGAATGAAAATAATGAGGTGGTGAGATATAAATCAAGGCTAGTAGCACAAGGGTTCACGCAGAGACCCGACATTGATTACAATGAAACATATTCTTCGGTAATGAGTGGAATTACTTTCCGATACTTAATATCATTGGCAGTTCAAAATCATCTATCTATGCAGTTGATGGATGTGGTGACAGCATATTTATATGGGTCACTTGATTCGGACATATACATGAAGGTTCCCGATGGAATCCAAATTCCGAATCCAAACGCAAATCGCAACATGTATTGTGTAAAGCTACAAAAGTCATTATATGGCTTAAAGCAATCGGGTCGGATGTGGTACAACCGACTGAGTGAGTTTCTTCTCAAGAAGGGATACTCCAACAATGATGATTGTCCATGTGTTTTCATTAAGAAATCTCCAACGGGATTTTGTATTATATCTGTATATGTTGATGATTTAAACATCATTGGCAATCCAAAGGATATAAATGAAGCACGTAATCATCTCACGAAGGAATTCGAGATGAAGGATTTGGGTAAGACCCGGTATTGCTTGGGCTTACAAATTGAGCACCGTCCTACAAGGATTTTAGTGCATCAGTCAGCCTATGTCCAGAAAGTTTTGGAGAAATTCAAAATGGACAAATCATACCCCATCAAAACACCGATGGTTGTTCGTTCCTTAGAAGTAGGGAAAGATCAATTTAGACCACCGGATGTTGGTGAAAAGATATTGGGACCAGAGGTTCCATATCTCAGTGTCATTGGCGCACTTATGTATCTTGCAAATTGCACCAGGCCTGATATCGCATTTGCAGTAAACTTACTAGCTAGGCATAGTGCGAAACCCACTCGCCGTCACTGGACGGGAGCGAAGTGTATCCTCAGATACCTTAATGGCACAAATGATCTTGGTTTATTCTTCAGGAAGAATCATGATCCCAGTATGATTGGCTACACAGATGCCGGTTACTTATCTGATCCTCACAACGGAAAATCCCAAACAGGATTTGTATTCCTTCGTGGAGGTACGGCTATTTCATGGAAGTCTTCTAAACAGACCATGACGTCCACCTCTACTAATCATTCTGAAATTATTGCTCTATATGAAGCATCACGCGAATGCGTGTGGCTTCGCAGAATGATTAATCACATACAACAATCATGTGGTATTGGTTCAATCGAATCACCTACAATTATCTATGAAGATAATTCTGCTTGTGTTACTCAGATGCAAACAGGTTACATAAAGAGCAATATCACAAAGCACCTTATTCCTAAGTTGTTTTATCCCCATGAGCTACAAGAAAATGGGGAAATAGACATCTTACGAATCAAGTCTTGTGATAATCTTGCAGATCTTTTTACTAAGTCCTTACCATATTTTGTATTTCATAAATTGGTACATGGAATTGGTATGCGGCGACTTCGAGACTTGCAAGAATCAAGGAGAGAAATCTCCTAGATATCACCTGTACTCGCATCATGTTATACTCTTTTCTTTAACAAGTTTTACCCACAAGGTTTCTTATTAAAGTTTTTAATGAGGTAATATTAACATAAGCGTGTGTCATATTTTCTATTTTCCCCATCGGGGTTTTTATAGTAAATATCAAAGACACATATTGCCCTCACAACTATTCATGGTTTTTCCCTGAAAAGGTTTTTCATGAGAGTTATCCTAGAGGCAATACCAATGATATGTCGTCATATTTTCTCCTAAATTTTCCCACTGGGTTTTGCAGGAGTTTTAGCGACCTATCCATATTATAATGCTCCTCATATTTTCCTAAATGGTTTTAGAGGAGTCATTAATACGTCGTATCTCCAATATTTCCCCCACTGGGTTTTTGTTTGGAATACCAATGACATAGTGATTTATTTAAATCATATACATACATATTCCTCAGTTTTTTTCCCACAGGGTTTTTCGAGGAATCCAAATATATACAGTTTCATTGATCTCAAGGAAGATTCGATCAAGGGGGAGTGTTACGAATAGGTGGATTCCCAGAAGACACCTCTTGATGATCTCATCAGTTAAACAGACGATTAGTGGATAGGATTAGATTAGCAGTTAGTCATATGCAGTTAATCATATGGCTTAGCAGTTAAGCGTGTCTCCATGTACGGTTGCCAAGACAGGCAACCGCCTGTTCTCATCCGAGTCGCGTCCGTACGGCGCGACCCTCCCTTGTATATAAACTTTTCAAAGATCAATGAAAGATACAGTTCATTCTCTCTGTTCATTTACTTTCCATATTACAACATGAATGAGATCCAGCAGCAGGTGCAGCTCTAACCATCTGATTTGAGGGCCGACGAGACTCGCATCACTGTGAATGGGCATGCATGTACAGTATACATTAGTAGCATCAGCAGGCAGATAACAAAATATCTGCACATTCTTTCGGTTCACGTTAGACGACGGATAAGAGAGAATCAGAGGTAGTATAAACTCTAAGCCAGATAGCCGAAACAGTGCTCGTTATCCTCATCAATCATAGGGGGTCTTCTCTCTTTTTTTCTTCTTCCCACCCATCATACGTTCAGAGCACAGTGACCAAAACATATTTGCATCGATCAAAAATAAAACCATACGCTTCTATCACATAGATTCTTCGAGAGAATAAAATCTAACTGTCCATAAACTTCGACGATAAAAGCAACGATATGTAATCCTACTAGGCTACTACCAACCAACCTTGCACGACATCACCTTTTTCGCTTCTTCGCCAGTATCGCGGCCAGTCTCTCTTTCGCGGTGGTGAAGCCGGCCGGTTGCTGCCGGGACCGGGAGCGCCACTTCCGCTTTCTTCTCCCGGCCTTCTTGCCCGCCAGTCGCTGCCGGCGGATCTCGGGATCGGCCCAGCCCCTGCCCCACTCTGAGAAATCGGAGAACGGCCTTGGTTCCTTCATTGCCAACAGCATTGCCGCGTCTGGGTATGCATACAGAGGTTCCTCCGGTTGTGAGCTCCAGCGAAGAAACTTCAACCCCTCCTCCGTCAGCTCAGGGTACTGCATCAATACGCGAGGCTGCAAACCACACCCGTTATCAGATCGCAGATAATGTCAGGAAAATTCAAGGCTTTTTTCCCCAGAATTTTTTCTTATGTTTTGCCTCTTGTGGTGCCAACAAAGCACGGCAATGCCTAATAGATCCTAAACAAAAAAAAAATTATGCTTGTGCCTGCATATAGATCTTTAGTATCCTCAATAAATGACATTCGTGCAACGGAAAGTTTTTGAACAAACTTTACTAATCCATAGTCCACTCATGCAACTACTAGTATGTACTCATCCCATATACTAATCTGACATTGTGAGTTATGAGCCAGTTATCAGGGGAAGTTTTAGTATCAGGCAATGTTTAGTTTCCAAAAAAATTCAAGATTTCTCGTCATATCGAATCTTTAGACGCATGCATGGAGCATTAAATGTAGGTAAAAAAATAACTAATTGTACTTTTTTACCTATATTTACAGACAAAAAGTACAATTAGTATACATTTAATGCTTAAAAGATTCGTCTCGATATTTCCTGACAAAAAGTTCCCCAAAAATGTTTCCTTCATGAATGTCATTATTAGTCATGTTAGTATTAGTTTCCAACATCGATATTCCAAGTACAATGTTTAGTTTTCAATTTAGGCTTAAAAGATTCGTCTTGATATTTACAGATAAAAAATACAATTAGTTTTTTTTTACCTACATTTAATGCTCCATGCATGCATCTAAAGATTCATGGGTGTTAATGACAAAGATTCGTCTCGATATTCAACACCCATGAATGTTTAGTTTCCATCAAAAGTACAATCAAGGGCGATATTTAGGCTTAAAAAATAACTAATTGGACATATTAGTCATGTTTGGACAAAGTTTGTCAAATAACAACAAAAGTGCTACAGTCATGGGTGTTGGATGCCACTAAAATGTTTCCTTATTCTGCATGGCTAGAAGCACTGCACAACTGAAAACTGGCATGTTTCCAATAGTTAACATATTCTGAGCAGAACTGGCATGGAGCCAGCAAAAGGTTGTCAACATTATTAGCACCTACAGGCTTTAGATCTGAAGGCTGAACATGAAAAGGCAGAACTTCTGACTTCGGAATAGTGAATGAGGACTTAAAAAAAAGGAAAGAAGAAGAGGAATACCACTAGTGGCTTCTAAAAGGCCCACATACTTGAGCAAACAGTAACACATTTTTTAAATACCAAGCATCAAAACAACATTGAATTAACACATTGTAAGAAGAACACGCTACTAAGTAAATTTCTTACAGTTTCGGCTGCTTCCTGTACGTATCCCAGGCCTTCTAATATACGGGAAAGACCTTGCCACCATATCTTGTCAGTCGCAGCAAACCTAGGAAGCTACAACAAATCTTTGATCACAACAACAGTTTTGGCAATTGCAACTAAGAACCTATGGCATTGTTTAACAAGACGAATTCTCTGTTTAGTTTTAATAGTAAGGTATCACAATAAAACGATAATCTAAGAACTTCACATGCAATATACAACCACCCTACGGTCATTGTTAAACAAGACTACAATTCTCTGTTTACTGCTACCAGATCCAAAGTTCAAAAGATGGAAAGTCATTAGAACAAACCTTTTCCCTTATAAGACTGACAACCATTCTAAAATTAGGTGCCTCCCCAAACCCTCTCCTGCCAGAGCTGTAATGGGGTACACTGCTGTAAATCATATCTTCAGTTTCACCACCCTGGATAACAAGGATTTACATGAAGTTACAACAATATAGAATGGCTAAAAAGATACTGTGTAACTAAAATGTATGCTGGATTGAGAGCAGCTCAGTTTCCTTGTCACATAAAAATGCAAAGGAAATGAAACCATGTAAAAGGGAAAATGTGAAAAATATTGCATCTTGAATGTGTCTGTCTATCCACAGTAAGTTGATAACTAAACAGCATTACAAGGGAGACCCTCCCCATGTTGCTTCTATGTATCACTTTGCCTGTGTTCCTTTTATCAGTTATGTGAACAGGAATTTTTACAAATCAGGAATGTAATTTTTGTACAAAAAAAAAAGTTTCTATACCACCAAGTTTAAGCATAAATCACTGTTAATAGTAATAATGGTACTATAGGATGACTGCTCCATGGCAAATTTAAAGTTTAAATATAAGTAAAAGGGCTCTTTGCTCCCCTAAAGTTTTAACTTTTTTCTTAAAAAAAGAAAAGAAAAACAAGGCATCTGCATTTAGATGTATCAGATTCCCTCAAAGAACAAAACAGATCTTAACACTGAGAAGATGAATGGAATTATCAGAACTGTATCCACATTGTCATTTCCAACTTCAGGCAGAGACAAAACAACAAAGTTCAAAACAGTATATGGCTACAGGAAACATACTGGCTTTCTCAACGACCAGAGTTGATAATTTGTCATTTCATTACAATTTGTAATTGACATTACATTATAAGAGTTGTGAACCAGAATAGTATATGGTCAACCAGATTTATACTGGATACTCACACTTCGACCCTGGAGCACATTCATGAACACAGTCGCTTCTTCCTTGAAATCATGCATTTGAGGAGGGCCATTAGTACAGATGTCACACCTGAGGTCAAAAGTGAAAATCAGATATACTTGGAAAAATGTCTGCAAATAAGGAAAGAGTTTCACATGAGATTGCAAGAAGCGCATCCTTGATTTGTACAAGAAGAGAAGTGAGGAAGTAGAAAAGTACATGCGACATCCATCATGACCAAAATCTTCGCCAAAGTACTTCACTAATATTTTAGCTCTACATGTTGAATTGTTCAGAGAATAGCTGTGACATAAGAATTTGTAACCAACTTTAATCCCTTCATATTTAGCAAATATACATGTAATTCCATCACAGTTTGATAGATAGAGACATACTGAAAACAATCACGTAGCATTCTATATGCAGCCTTTGTCTGTTCCTCACTTCTTTTATTAGGAAGGAGTGTCGGTGCTCTAAAAAAATTACAATATAGAGCTGCAGACAATATCAGGGGAAAATGTGACACAGTGATAATAATTGATAAAAGTAGTGCATGGTGAAGGTGTACAGTGTACTTCAAATAAGAACAGAAAGGTGCAGCAGGGAATTTTCACCCATAGGTCGATTAATATCTATAGGCACCAACAACTTCCACAACCTAAACAACATAGAACATTTTCCCCACAGCTTTCCTCGTAAACTCAAAAACTCAAACACAATCAACCAAACAAGAAAACACAGAAGTTGTCATGAAAAACTTTCAAATTAATTGGTCCCTATACAGATGCATATTTAATGGGAATTATTGAACAGGAAACATTTTGGTAAAAAGATGCCAATAAAACTCCAAACTAAGTATTCTAGCCCACTGATATCATAAAAAAATTATCTTGATTATTTGACCAGTTTTTAGCTGGGTTATGGTAAAAAAGAGAATCAAGGTATCTGTGTGCGCTCATAGGGTGAGTGTAAAAAATTAAAAAAAGGGTGTATGTATGAGCAATGCCAGAAGCAGAGGAGGTGGCCTAGGATGAGGATGCAGCACAGAGCACATGCAAGTGGTTGAGTTCTCAGGGAGTCCTAGGTGCTTTTGTTTAGGAGATATGTTAGTCGGTTTTAGTTAGAGATATTAGCAGATTGGATTAGAATCTAATACTTGAAGTCATATGGAGAAAGGACTTGTAACTTGGCCTTGTATACACATGTATTTGGACAACCTCAAGTAATCTATTGAATCTAGTTCCCTATTCCCTGTTGTTCTTCTCCTCGTATCTACGCCACCACTGGTGCCTAAACTTTGACCCCACGGTCCAAGGAACCCAGAAACATTGATCCCGACCAAGGTATGCGCGGTCATATTTTACCCTGCAGTGTAAGAAACTCTAGCAAGTAGTGTACCTACCACGTTCCTCAACCTCGTCGAGCCAGGAACTTTATGACTATGGTTGCGGCCTTGCAGGTAAACACAAATAATAAATGTACAACTCTCAAACTAGAGTATGATTCATCAATCATCATATTCTTCAGAGTATACAAACAAGTGAGAAACATCATGTCTATGAAAACAGTATCAAATCTGAAGCATCACAACTCACTGCAATCCGACAGCTTTCCATCTCTACCAGCACGGCCAGCTTCTTGATAATATGCTTCTAAACTCTGCACAAATCAATTAAACACTAGTTAGAACTCAGAAAGAAGTCAGAAGTTGAAACAAAAGAAAGGCTAAGCCAATAGGTGATGTATCTGAAAACCTGAACTCTAATAAAAAGCCTGTATTCTACTCCCTCCGTCCCTAAATAATTGTCTCTAGAAATCCGTGTTTCCCTCACAGACACACTTTCCGGACGACAGTTAAAAAGGAACGGAGGGAGTACTAATCAAATCATACTGTTTCTGTAATGATGCTTCATCAAGAACCCAAACTGGCAGCCTGGCCTAAACCTTTTTCAGCACATGCATCCATTTGACCCCTTAACAACCAAAAAAGAAAGGCAAAAGGAGAACTAGAGAAGTAGTAAACAGTCAGCACCTAAAATTTTCATATTGCTCTATGGCAACTCCCTGATCCCCTTAACTGCCACTGCCATAAACTCCTAGGTTGGAGGCACAGATTTACATGTTCAGGTGTGTAAGCCATTGGATAAACATAATATATATGTTTCCAAACAAGTTTGTACAATATCTGCTTCTATGGCTTATGAACAGAACAATCTATCATGCAATTTCACCAAACAGGAGTGTGAAATGACATGAACAGGAAAATTGTGTCTGAAAGTTAATTAGGAAGTACTAAAGACCAGACTAACCTGCGGTAAACCGTAGTGAATAATTCGCCTGACATTTGATTTGTCAATTCCCATGCCAAATGCTATGGTAGCCACCACAACCTACATAAAGAAAATGGTCACTAGAGTAGAGGGAAAGAACAGTAGGGTCCAACAAAGTGTGGCAGATGCACAGAAAATACAGAAAACTTCTACAGGCATGACTTAAGCTGGAATATATTGTTTACTCACATAAAAATAAGATGGTGCAACAGTTATGCCTTACGAGAACAAGAACTTTATATCTTCTTAAATATTAACAAATAGAGATGTGAAAAGTGATTTTTCTCACGGCTCTTAACTTATGTAACTAAAGGAACTACATAGGACCATACGATTTCAAAGATCTCTACGAGCTAGAACTTCATTATATTACTAAAACAATCACTTCGGCACTGCAATACTGAATACAGGTGAAACAACTTATGCGCCAACATTTCAATAGCATTACATATTACCAAGTTTATCTGAGTCCCAAATTGGTAAAATAGGCCGCCATACGACAAAATACTGATTACATACAGTGAAGATACAGTAAGTACTGAAGAATGGAGCACACCATATCAGAATTTCAGTTAATTTCTCATTTTAATTCAAGCCATTTTCTCATGGATTGGAACAGCCTAATAAACAAAGGTGTGAATGAGCAACAGGCACTAAGAGATAGTATTATTGAAATATCAAAAGAACCTGCTCATTTGAAACAAGTAGGATAATATGGTTGTGGATTTAACCAGACAAGTCCACTTAGACCTATCCATGCTCACTGCATCCCAATTCACACGACAAGTACCCCTTATACATTCAGTACTGAAAAAGTCACATACTTCGAATAATAAGTTACCGATCTCTGAAGAAAGGGTAAATAAGAAATATACACATCAACCATCTATTACTTCAGGATCTCTAACTGAAAATACAAACATCTCTTTCATGCACACTGATGTTTCAGTTTCACAGACAAAAGGCAGAAAATGAGTGCATGGAAAATTCATCTAGTAATGAAGAGGTGCAACCTTCATAGCATATAACATTTCCAGTCATATCTGAGATAAAACAGAAATAAACTAAGACATCATTTACTACCTCTATGTCGTTGCAATGAAACTGCTGATGCACCTGCCTCAAATGGGATTTAGGCATCTGAAAAAAAGGTGTCAGATAGCTCCAAACTAATTACAAGGTGTCAATATTAAGAAAATACATAATCTCATCAGGAAAACTACAATTTGCAGACAACTTCTAGAAGATTAAAATGTATGTACAAATGGTTCAAAATCACACTTGTTGATTCCCATTTCTCTAAGGGCCCGTTTGGATCCTTGGAATTGAATTTATTTTAAGAATCATAATTTAGACACATATTATATTAATTAAACTAAAATGGTTGTATATGGATTATATTTGTATATTGTTGTTGGCTACACGAGAGAGATACTCATGTGTTGCATTTCTACTATAAGAGAGTGAGTTGAGAGAGTGTTATAAGTTGCAAAGTAGAAATATAGCATGATGATCTATAGAATCCATTTCTCTCTCCCACCCTATAAATTTGCGATAAGCTTATATGTGTACTTTGGAAAGTGTTGGAATGTCAAATTCCAAGCCAAATAGCCTCGTTTATTGAATGGATTCCAATTCCTCCAAAATGAAGAGATCCAAACGACGCCTAAGTGGAAAGACTGAGTTCTTACGCATACAGAAAAATAATGATGATTCTTAAACCCTAAACCCCTAAACTCTAAACCCTAAACCCTAAACCCATAACGCATACAGAAAAAAAAATGATGATTCTTAACCTTTGCATTATATGCTGCAGCTCTGAGACCAGATTTGCAAAGGAAGTTAGCTACTTCAACAGTTTCTTTCCTTGTGGGTACATAAACAATTGTAGGACCTTGATCGCCACATTCTGAGGATGAGGAGCTACTTTGATTGGATTGAGCAGGAGACTTGGCGCTCTCAGGCCGTGAGCAGTCAAGGAACTCTCCACATGAAACTACAAAAGAAAGTTCAGTTTCAGCCCAAGGATCTAACATACTCAAAAAACAATCTAAAAATTCTACAGAAAGTACCTTTTTCTTAAATAACTAACTTGTACACTAAAAAGCAAATCACCATACAAAGTTAATCATCAGTTAGTCCATTACCATTAAAATCATGAACTCCTTGATACAGATCCAACTCATTTTCAATGTGTTCTTTTACCACAGGCATGCTAGTTTTTGTTTTTCCAACATTCTTATCCCCATGGCTTGCAGAATTAACATTTGCATCTTCATCATCTGATGCACTATCATTCAGAGATTCATATGAACTGCTTTCAGAATCAGTGTCAATTTCATGAAAAATTTGCTGCCCTTTCCTTGAGGCATTATATGTCCCTATCAATTCTTGGAAGTCCCTTCCATATGATGAGGCAGATGTTTTGCTGTTCTTTACCTGACAAATTGGGAGGGGAAGTAAGAATGTAAGCAGCACAGATTAGCAAGTAGTGGCATGGGATAACTGTTTATCAGTACGCAGTCCTAAAAACCCAAACATATATGAACTAAAAGAATAAGGTGGCACACAAACAAGCAGGTATCATATTTTGTGAGAGGATCATGGACCTCGTCTCTGATAACACATAGAGAATGATGCACCAATGACTTCAAACCAAAGCTTAGGTTATGAAACAAAGGGTAGTATAGTTCAACAATCACAACCATACCGTAAATAAATAAAAAAATCACAACAATCATACTTTCTTGCATGGATCTTATAAAGGTCAAGGAATCTGAAGTTGAAACCTTCAATTTTGTAATGTATTGTATACCAAGCCTATAGTTTCATACAGCATATCACATGCATTCATATCACCTAGGAAGAACATAAAAGGAAAAGTAGAAGAACACTCGTACAGGAGTAGTTGCAGCAACTCACACTGAACCGGAGATTTGGCCGGAAAAAAGAAGTTAACACAATCATTGTATCTTTTGACATTTTCAAGGACTTGATAATGTCTTCCCGTACAGGAAGAGTTGCAGTAGCTGTCAATGCCATCAAAGGAATATCATGCTTCAAGAACGTCAATTTGCTGGAACTGAAATTTTCTCTCAACACAGATAATCTCCTGTTGTAGGAATATAAAGCATAGAACAATTACTAATAACTACTAAAGAGTTGTAAGATGATGTGAGAAAATAGCACACACATGTTGGTTCTGAGTGCAAAATGAAATAAATAGCACTTCACAAAAAAAAAAACAATTGTAAACAATAACTAGCACCTTTAACAGAGGATATCAAACACAAGAGCAGACCTATAGTCAGGTCGAAAATCGTGGCCCCATTTAGAAACACAATGAACCTCATCAATGGCAAAAAGTGCAATCCCTGGCTTTTCTGCAAGTTTCTTCAACGGTTCCATTAATCTGCAAGAAGACACATCACCACTAGGATAGGCATGGCAACACGTTCATAAACTTTAGACTACCAGAAGTAGAATGATTACCTTAATATTGTCTCAGGGCAAACATAAACAATCTTATACATGCCAGCCATCGCTTTACCCTCAATGCGGCTATCAGGTTGCCCTGATCCAAGGAAGCATGCAGATATCCCATGATTTGCAAGTTTGAGACACTGATCATGCATAAGACTTATCAAGGGTGATATGACCACCACAATCTTTGTTGTTAATAGAGCTGGGATCTGAAAACAGAGGGACTTCCCTGCCAGGAGAGTTATCCATGTGAAAAATCGAGGCTGAAACTGCTATTCATGTGGGGAAAGTAATAAATTACAGAAGATAAAGAAGAGCATTACAGAAACAAATACCTGATCCTGTCGCTGCTAGGACAAGACAATCCCTGTGAGCAAACCAAGCATCCAAGACTTCCTTTTGGAATGCTTTAAGGCAGGAAAACCCAAAATGCTTTTGCAGAACAGCACTAACTCTGTCCATTTGGTCGGACTCCCCTGTCGAGTTATCAACCAATGACTGAGACTGGGGTCCCGGTTTGGAACAAAAATCAACACCCACTGGCACCCCGGGATCACCAGGAGCCGATGAACAAGGAAACGAAGTGCTCGCTTCCCGACCAGATTCCTTTCTGCCGCCAGTAGCCGAGGCGACGTGATCAGTAATGCTGGACTGCCTAAGCTTCCCCCTAGGGTTACTCAATTTCGTCCCCTTGCCAGCCGGCCGTGGCCGCGCCGTAGACGAGGCGGGACGGCCTAGCACTTCCCCTCCTCGCCTCGGCTGCCCCGCGCGGGCGCCGGACCCGCCGCCCAGCAGGACCTCAAGCACCTCCGCGCGTCGCGGGCCGACGGCGCCGACCGCCGCGCTGATGGCGTCGAAGTCGAAGCCCATGTCAAGCAGCTCGGCGATGAGGCCGTCCGCGGACACGTCGCGCCCTGCGGCGTCGGGCTCCATGGCGAGGAGCGAGCACCCGCTGCCACGGCGAGGCTACAACAAAACCAACGAGACCACCATTAATTAATCCCCCGAAATTCCGACAGCATTCAGCGATTCGAACCGAGATGTTCTAGCGGCGGCGCGAGAAATTACCGGTGCAGAGACCCCCGGCCTTGCTCTGCGCGCCCACGGCTCGGCGCTGGGTCGCACGGGAGGCGGTGGGAGAAGTTTCTAGAGGCTTCTAGAGAGGGAGGGGTGGATGCGGAGTGCGAGGGCTTCCGATTCGAATCGCGGGAGGAGGCGCGGCGGCGGAGGGAACGGAGCCAGGCAACAACTAACATGTGGACCCACCGCGACAGCAGCGCGGGCCCTGGCCCAGCCCAACCGATTTTCTAGTGGGGGCGGCCCAATTGGTGTCTGGACGAACAGGGAACAGCAGCTTCTTTCCCTTTTCTTTGTCCATCTTTTCTTTGTAGTAATTGTTTTGGCTGTCTTTATTCAAATTCAAATCAGAAAAGAAAAGCTTCTTCAGAACTTCTTTTGCCATACCCCGTCGCTATGCATGGCCATATTAAGGTAATAATCACATTATGGTGAAGTTAAAGTAAATTAAAGGAAGATGTATTTGCCCTTAGAATACATAAACACGTATCTTAGGTAGTGTTTGGTTGTGTAAAGGAAACGCAAACGTCAAAGGAATGGAAAGACAGTGCTAACGTAAACAATGTAACTCATTACTTGATTTGTTTGGTTGAGCTTTGTAACAGTAATAAACTAATAGGGAAAGAACAGCATATCAGGCAAGATTGAGCGGCGGAGCCAGGACGGACTCCTAGCCTCCTCGGCTACCTCGACGGGCGGCCTTCTGTGAAGTTGAGCGGCAGAGACGATAGTAGATTTGCTTCTCTTTTTTTCAATCGGTATATAGACACGTATTGAATTACGCTGGGTGGAGGCGGTATCAACTTTATATGGTATGGTATCCGATAACAGCGTTAGTTGATTACGTGTGGGCTGAAACAAACAGAAGCAACGACATCTGTTACCATCCGTAATAAAGTCACGATACATTTGCTCGAACCAAACGCGTCGTTAGAGGTGACATATATAGAGAAATACTAATATATTTTTAACACGTGTTTTGATTTTTATATTTTTTATGAATCTCGCCTACCAGTCAAATGATTTTATAAAGTGAGTCTAATTCATCATCTGAATTTTTTTTGAGAGAGAATTCAAATATAAAGTGTTTCTACGAGAATCTAGATCAAAATGCACTCCTAGCTTCGCCCATACGATCAGATAAGAATCATTTCTTAATTTTCAATAGGAGCTAGGAGATAAAAAAAATTAACACCATTTCATAATAAACGGTAATCAGAGACATAATAGACCATTTGTATCGAAACGATCCATTTCTGAACTTGGAGGTAGACCATGTGTGTGACACCCCAATTTTAAGAACAAAATTGGAGCACAATATATGTATGCCAGGATCAATTTTCATACATATATCCACATCATAGTAAATATCAAAACAATGCTTTTATTAATATATCGAATATTATGACATAAATGACCCTCGGGTCTGAAAGAAAAGTACAGACTCTCTCGACATCTAACTCTAATGAAGACTCTGAAGTAGTCGCGGAAGTCTGGACTCCATCTCCACAGGAAGGTCGACCGGGGGTAGCGCCATCCTAGTACAGGTCGTCAGGGTCGAAGCCACCGTCCTCTGGATACTCCGGCTCCTCGTGAACGTAGCCACCAGTGTCTCCGTAATCGCCAGCGTCTGGGTGGGGTAGCAGGGGAACAAAGAGGAGGGTGAGTACATCGAAATGTACTCCACAAGTGTAGGAAATTTATGCTTATGAGGCTTATAACAAAGGTAGGCTGACTTTGTTTGACTCAAGCGCCTAAAGCGACACATCCTATTAATCCTATTAATCCTATGCACCTATTTACTAGGTTATAGACGGACTCTGTAGTAAAGTAACAACACTCGGAGTCGCACCGAGCAAGACCACACTCGGAGTCACACCGAGTAACCAACACTTGGAGTCACACCAAGCAACCGCACTTGGAGTCGCACCAAGTACCCACACCTGAAGTCCATCAGGCAACCGCACCTGAAGTCCATCAGATGACCCGAAACAGTAACCAGTAACCAACTAATCTCGAAGAAGTCCAAGCCCGCTCGTGACCGTGAGCACGGCTGATATATCAGTTTTACACTCTGCAGAGGTTGCACGTCGTTACCCATGAGTCGTGCAGGTCCCGTCACGCTAAACACTGCCAAGGTGCATAGCAGGTTGCACCGCAAGGCCTTTACAAAGTCCCTCCGAGTCTGTGTTACACGTACTCTAAGGTTTCTCCCCTGTCCATAAGTCAACGACCCCAAGGGACCCCTCTTGAGCCACTAAACAAACCCCGTGTAGCATAACTTAGAGGAAAACTAATTAATTAGCCAGGTCCAGCCCATCCAGATCTCATGGTTGCGCTGTATTGCCGGGTTACTTGTCCAAGAACCGGGTCCTAGGGATCCAGGCAGGACAATCTAGCACTCGCCCAGAACCAAAAATCAAAAGCAGCTGCCGAGTCCCACGGCACAAAACCACCAATACGGGTCCATCCTGCCGGATTTACCTAACAACCATGTTACTACAAAAATTACCATGTCCACATCGTTTCATAGTTCATTAATCAGGATTAATTATAATTGACCATCATTCCATCCCAACATGACTGCAGGGCTAAGCATGACTTCTACCCGAACAACCCAAAACAGGCGACAAGGATGATAGATCAAAATCTAGTAAACCATAACATGGGATTCAAATTAATGACAAGCATGCATCTACAAGATCTAACTACTCTAGTACCAAAAGTAAAATGAAGTAGGTGCAAGATGTTCAAGGACACTTGCCTTCGGACTGGGTCGAATCAACTGGGTCGCAAGGATGGTCTGGAGCGTCCTCGTACTCCGCACTCTCTGGCCCAAGCAACATACATGGCACAATACATGGAAATAAATAACAGTACAGCAAACAGTATGAAAACAGTAAACTAATAGATCTTCTGCGTAGAGAACGAAATTATGAATCTAACGCAAGTTGAATGGGTCAAATCGGAGTTAAAATGAGCAAGTTATAAGCATTTGAAGTTGGATGGCAATTCTGTGAATAAATCAAACTCATTTTCGTATTTTAAATAAATAAAAACTGAATTTAAAAGAACTCTGGACCGGGCCTCATTTTGATGAAAACACGGGGTTTGTATTGCGAAAGTCCGCAGACTCATGGAACAGTCACATGGGAGCGTGGGTTGATTAACACAAAGTTGAGGGTCCTTTATGCAAAAGGCGCAGGGACGGTCGGCGGCGCCGGCGCTGGTGACACGTGGCGGCGCGTCACTGGGTCGGTGCACGTCTGTGCTGTGGACGGGGCGCACGGCGCTCTGGCTCACGGTGTATGGTGGACCGAGGCCAGCGGGCTCTTCCCCGTCTCGCCCGAGGCTGAGGCCAGCCGATTCGCCTCGCGCCGAGGCTAGCGGGTTCTCCTCCGACTCACCCGAGGCTAGCGCTTGATTAGCCTCGGCCTTCCTCCTTCCGACTCGCCCGAGGCTAGCGCTCGGTTAGCCTCGACTCCTTCTTCCGACTCGCCCGAGGCTAGGATTAGATCGGGGGCGGTCGGCTAACGTGTGCGCCGCGTGGTGCCGACGTGTGCCACATGGCGTACGGGGGTTGGACCGGCGTGCCGCGTGTACGGTGGACCGCTGACGTGGACGGGGTGAACTGTGTCCACGGCGCAGGCGCACCCGGTGTATACCGGTTCGGGGTTTGATCTAATCTCAGCCGCGGAATCAAGATTGGACGGCTGGGAACGAAAAGGGAGCCAGAGGTTACCGACGGCGGGGAAGGGCACGGCGGCGCCCGGGCTCTACGCGGCGGCGCCATGAAAGGACTCGCCGGAGTTCTCGGGGAGGGGCCTAGGGACCAGTAGAGACCTAGGGGAGAGGCGGGATCGGACGAGGGCCTTACAACGGATCCGTAGACGTGCTCCCTGTTGCCGATCGCGGTCCAGAGTCGGCGAACGGCGTGGGGGTTGCGGCGGCGGCGTCTGGTCGCTCCGGCGTGGTCGAGGGAGGTGTGCTCCGGCTCGGTTTCGCCCCGAGAAGAGTCTCCTGGGCGCGGCGTAGCCTCGCGAAGTCGAGGGAGGGCAGAGGGAGAGTGGTGGCGGCACTGCGGGCGGGAGGTTGAGCACGCGTCGCTCGGCGATGGCGGCACGCGGTGGCGGTGATCCTAGGAGGCTCTGGAGGCAGTGTGAGGGCTTGGGGAAAAACTTTGCGGAGGCGGCTCGATGTCGGTGTGGTTAGATACTTGTAGGGCGAGGGAGAGAAGGGTGGCGGCTGCGTCTTTGCGGATCGATCAGAGGAGGGGTGAGGGTGAGCTGCGAGCGCATAGGGCGGGCGAGGAGGTTAGGGAGGGCTCTGACCGACGGGTCCCAGGCGTCAGTGGTTGAGAGAGAGGATAAGGACGGGGCGCAGCCGCTGCGCGTGGGTGAGGAGCGGGCCGGCGTGCGCGGCGTGGAGAAGTGAGGAGGCGGTAGGAGGGAGGAGAGGCCGGCTGGGCTGGCGCGGCGGATGGGCCGAACGGGGAAATGGCGCGGGAGTGGGGAGGGGCTGGGCCGGTGCGGGAGAGAGAGCGAGTGGGCCGCTGCGGCTGGGTGAGGGAGCTCGGCTGGGCCGAGTGGGTTGGGGAGAAAGGGGAAAAAGGGAGGCCCAGGGCTTTGGCTTTTTTTTTCATTTTCAGACCTTTGCAAAGGCTTTTGAAATTGAATTCAAAACCATTTGAAATCCAAAACTGTTTGAAAGTTTTTCGAAATATTCTCCCTAGATTTTGAAAACAAAACTTGAGTTTGACTTTATAAAATTTTCTAAATCTTTTTATTTGTTTTTCGAAATAGGATAAATCCGGTTTCGCCCTATACGGGTTAAATAAAATTATTTACCACACAATAAAATATGCAATGGCATGAATGCAACATGAAAATGATAAATAAATTTTATTTTCCTCCTCTAATAAACGAGCCAACCTATTTAATTTCTAATTCCTTTTATTGAATTGGGGAAAAAATTAAATCAGGGTGTTACAAACCTACCCCCTTAGAAGAATCTCGTCCTCGAGATTAGGAAGAGTCGGCGAAGAGATGAGGAAAATCTGCCTGAAGATCATCTTCTTTCTCCCATGTGGCTTCTTCTTCGGAATAATGCTTCCATTGCACCTTGCAGATTTTAATCCTCTTGTTGCGAGTGCCCCGTTCCATCGTGTCCAGAATCTTGATCGGCTCGGAAAATGTCAGATCATCCCGCAGATCAAGCTCCTCAAGTGGCAACTGCTCCTCTGGAACTCTGAGGCACCTCTTCAGCTGGGACACGTGGAACACATCATGAATACCTGCCAGCCGTGCAGGCAACTCCAGCTAATAAGCAACTGCACCTTTCTTGTCAATCACCTTGAAAGGGCCAATGAACCTCGGAGATAACTTCCCTTTGACATTAAACCTCCGAAGACCTCTGAAGGGTGACACCTTCAGATAGACATAGTCCCCTATCTGGAACTCCAGCTCTCGTCGTCTGACATCTGCATAACTCTTCTGTCTAGACTGAGCAGTCTTCAGGTTGCTTCGGATCTGTCTGACCTATTCTTCAGCTTCCTCTATAGACTCAGGGCCAAAGACTTTCCTTTCCCCAACCTGATTCCAGAACAGAGGTGTTCTGCACTTCCTGCCATACAGTGCCTCGAAAGGTGACATCTTCAGACTGGCCTGATAACTGTTGTTATATGAGAACTCTGCATATGGCAGACTCTTATCCCAACTCTGGCTATTCTGGAGTGCACTAGCTCGCAACATGTCCTCCAGGATCTGATTCACCCTTTCTGTCTGACCATCGGTCTGAGGATGATAAGCTGAACTGAAACTGAGGCGAGTGTCCATAGACTCATGCAACCGCTTCCAGAATCTGGAGGTGAACTGTGTACCTCTGTCAGATACTATGATTTTCGGCACACCATGCAAGCACACAATGCGGGACATGTACAATTCTGCAAGCTGTGGTCCACGATATGACTCCTTGACTGGAATGAAATGAGCAACCTTGGTCAAGCGATCAACTATGACCCAAATGGAATCATATCCGGACTGTGTCCTGGGCAAACCAGTGATGAAATCCATGCTGATCTGTTCCCATTTCCACTCTGGAATCTGCAGAGGCTGAAGCAAACCAGCTGGTCTCTGATGTTGGGCCTTAACCCTCTGACATGTGTCACACAAGGCCACATACTCTGCTACATCTCTCTTCATCCCATACCACCAGTAATACTGCTTCAGATCCTGGTACATCTTGGTACTACCTGGATGGAGAGAGTAGGCTGAATAATGAACTTCCCTCAGAATCATCTCCTTGATAGCCTTCACATCAGGAACACAGATCCTGCCTCTGAACCACAAAACACCCTGATCATCCTCCGTGAATCCAGGGGCTTTGTCTTCCTTGATCAACTGTCTGATCTCTAGCAAGTACTCATCAGTGAGCTGTCCTGCTCGAATATCACGCTCTAAGGTCGAATCAACCTCCAAGGCCACTGCATCAGTATGACCAAGAATACCCAAGTTGAGCTTCTCAAACTCCTCATGCAACTCGGGCTGCTGCTCCTTGATCTCAAGCACATTGCAGTAGACCTTTCTGCTCAAGGCATCTGCAACAACATTCGCCTTGCCCGGATGATAGTTGATACTCAGATCATAATCTTTGATCAACTCTAGCCATCTCCGTTGGCGAAGATTCAGATCTGGCTGGGTGAAAATATACTTCAAGCTCTTATGATCAGTGTATATCTCTGTCTTCTTGCCCATCAGATAGTGCCTCCAGATCTTCAGAGCATGAACAACAGCTGCCAACTCTAGATCATGTGTAGGGTAATTCAGCTCATGCTTCCTGAGCTGTCTCGAGGCATAAGCAATCACCCGACCTTCCTGCATAAGCACACATCCCAGACCCTGTCGCGAAGCATCACAATAGACCGTGAAGTTCTTCTGAACATCTGGCATGACCAGGATAGGAGCAGAAGTCAATCTTGCCTTCAACTCCTCGAAACCAGCCTGGCATCCAGGGGACCATACAAACTTGGCACCCTTCTCAGTCAGCCTCGTCATCGGCTTCACGATCTTGGAGAATCCTTCAATGAAGCGGCGATAATATCCAGCCATACCGAGAAAACTCCGAATCTCAGTAACGCTCTCAGGTACCTTCCAGTCCAATATATCTTGGACCTTGCCTGGATCCACTGATACACCACCCTCTGAGATGATATGCCCCAAATATGCAACCTTCTTCAACCAGAACTCGCATTTGCTCAGCTTTGCATACAACCGATGCTCTCTGAGCTTCTGCAACACTAACCTCAGATGCTTCTCATGTTCTTCTTCAGTCTTCGAGAATATCAGGATATCATCAAGGAACACCACGACGAACAGATCTAGAAACTCCATAAAGACCTTGTTCATCAGATACATGAAGAAAGCTGGGGCATTAGTCAAGCCGAAGGACATCACTGTGTACTCATATAGCCCATATCGAGTTACGAATGCCGTCTTCGGGATATCAGCTTCACGAATCTTCAGCTGGTTATAGCCTGTTTGCAGGTCAATCTTTGAGAACACATGAGCACCCTTCAACTGATCAAACAGATCATCAATGCGAGGAATCGGGTACTTGTTCTTGATGGTAGCTTCATTCAATGCGCGGTAATCAACGCACATCCGCAGACCTCCATCCTTCTTCGGAACAAAGATCACAGGGGCTCCCCACGGGGATGTACTAGGACGAATATGCCCCTTCTCTAGCTGCTCTTGGATCTGCGTCTTCAGCTCAGCTAGCTTTTCGGCATCCATTCTATATGGTCGCCTGTATATAGGTGCAGTGCCAGGAACTAAATCAATAGAGAACTCAATCTCACGATCAGGTGGCATACCTGGCACTTTCTGGAAGACATCAGGGAACTCCTTGACAACTCGGATATCAGGTACCACGACAGCCTCATATGCTCTGGCTTCTTCAATCATCTTTGTCGATGCTCGATACACAATCTCCGTGCCATCTGGATGCTTCACTGTGATGAGCCTCTGAGCACAATCAATGACTCCCTGGTACTTGCGTAGCCAATCCATTCCCAGAATGACATCAATACCTTGGGAATCCAGAACAATAAGAGAGGTGGGAAAGACTACCCCCTTATGGTTAAGCTCACATTCGGGCACACGTGCCTCGATATCAATTCTCCTCCAGGAGAATTCACTAGCAGATGCTTTTTCATTAACACTCTATTCATATTATATTTAGATGCGCAGGGTGCTGATATGAACGAATGAGATGCTCCAGAATCAAACAAGACTGTAACTGGGTGAGAGTCAACAAGGAACGTACCAAACACCACATCTGGTGCCGTTTGAGCAGACTCTGCTGACACGTGGTTCACACGACCACGAGTGTAGCTCTGGGACTGGCCTGCAGGACGAGACTGCGGTGGAGCTGGCTGCCTCAACGGACACTTGTTGGCGAAGTGTCCCATCTGGTTGCACTTGTAGCACGGGCCAACCTGACCTGCCCCCTGTGTTGGACGGGGCTGCTGCGGAGCTGGAAGACCCTGGCGAGGTGCCTGAGCCTGGCGTGGCTGCTGCTGCTGCTGCTGAGGTGGAGCCTGATACTGTGGAGCTGGATGCCTGTACTGGGGAGCGGGCTGCCGGGACTGGGGCGGTCGGTACTGCTGCTGCTGGGGAATCTGCCTGGAAGCTGGAGCAGGTGGAGCGTAGCGGGGACGAGTAGAGCTGCCGGAGGACTGTCCCTGGAACGTCATCTTCCTCTTGCGATCGGCATCGAGGTCCTTCCGTTCCTTCTCCACTGCGAAGGCACGGTCAACCAGCTTCTGAAATGAGGAATACTCATTTGAAGCTAGGGCATAGCGGAGTCCTGGGTTAAGCCCATGCCTGAAGCACTCCTGCTTCTTATCATCTGTGTCCACGTCATCTGGGGCGTAACGGGACAGCTGGCTGAACCGCGTGAGATACTCACGCACTGTCATCGCGCCCTGCCTGAGATCCTGGAACTCGCGGCGCTTCACCCTGATCTCGCCGAAAGGGACGTACTGGTCGCGGAATGCCCTGCGGAACTCCTCCCAAGTGATCGAGTCGGCGTCCGCATGAGCTGTGGTGTACGCAGTCCACCAGTTCTTCGCCGGGCCCTGAAGCTGGTGCGAGGCGTAGAGGGCCTTATCAAGGTCCCCGACATGGGCAAGCTGCAACTTGCCTGTAATCGTCTCGAGCCAATCATCTGCATCCATTGGCTCTATGGCGTGGTGGAACACTGGAGGGCGCGTCGTCATGAAGCTCCTGAGGGTGTCATCCGGTCGGGGTGGTTGTGCGACTCCTGCACCCTGAGCACCCTGAGCAGCCTGCGCCATCTGTTGCATGTGCTGCATCATCTGGGCCATGTTCTGCATCATCTGGTTCTGCACCTGGGCCATCTGGAGCGGGTCGTACGGGGGCGGAGGTGGAGGTGGATGAGGCTGAGGCGGCTGGTTGCCACCTGCCCCGCTCCCGCCAGCGTTACCGGCGTTACCCGCGCTGCTCCTGGTGTCAACCATCTGTTACATTTTCCACGAGTAAGAGTGAGATATGATAGATAGATATATAGCAACCCTGATTTGGTTAGTTAATTTGATTAATAAAACGTTTTAAACAAATGATGTTGCTGCAACCTGACGGTCGCAACACACCAACAATCATTACAAAAAACCAAATCAAAACATGTGCACAAGTACATATCAATCAACGACCTACGAGATCACATAATTATGGAGGGCTTCTTACGAGTTTGGAGGACCTACTTTTAGACAAAATTTGAATTTTCAGCAGAGACAGGCTACAGAAGTGGGAAAGGGGTCAGACTTTATAAAAATAGTTTTGTAAATTCGACGACTGACTAGGGTAGCGTCCTACGGTCAACACGGCTCTGATACCACTCTGTGACACCCCAATTTTAAGAACAAAATTGGAGCACAATATATGTATGCCAGGATCAATTTTCATACATATATCCACATCATAGTAAATATCAAAACAATGCTTTTATTAATATATCGAATATTATGACATAAATGACCCTCGGGTCTGAAAGAAAAGTACAGACTCTCTCGACATCTAACTCTAATGAAGACTCTGAAGTAGTCGCGGAAGTCTGGACTCCATCTCCACAGGAAGGTCGACCGGGGGTAGCGCCATCCTAGTACAGGTCGTCAGGGTCGAAGCCACCGTCCTCTGGATACTCCGGCTCCTCGTGAACGTAGCCACCAGTGTCTCCGTAATCGCCAGCGTCTGGGTGGGGTAGCAGGGGAACAAAGAGGAGGGTGAGTACATCGAAATGTACTCCACAAGTGTAGGAAATTTATGCTTATGAGGCTTATAACAAAGGTAGGCTGACTTTGTTTGACTCAAGCGCCTAAAGCGACACATCCTATTAATCCTATTAATCCTATGCACCTATTTACTAGGTTATAGACGGACTCTGTAGTAAAGTAACAACACTCGGAGTCGCACCGAGCAAGACCACACTCGGAGTCACACCGAGTAACCAACACTTGGAGTCACACCAAGCAACCGCACTTGGAGTCGCACCAAGTACCCACACCTGAAGTCCATCAGGCAACCGCACCTGAAGTCCATCAGATGACCCGAAACAGTAACCAGTAACCAACTAATCTCGAAGAAGTCCAAGCCCGCTCGTGACCGTGAGCACGGCTGATATATCAGTTTTACACTCTGCAGAGGTTGCACGTCGTTACCCATGAGTCGTGCAGGTCCCGTCACGCTAAACACTGCCAAGGTGCATAGCAGGTTGCACCGCAAGGCCTTTACAAAGTCCCTCCGAGTCTGTGTTACACGTACTCTAAGGTTTCTCCCCTGTCCATAAGTCAACGACCCCAAGGGACCCCTCTTGAGCCACTAAACAAACCCCGTGTAGCATAACTTAGAGGAAAACTAATTAATTAGCCAGGTCCAGCCCATCCAGATCTCATGGTTGCGCTGTATTGCCGGGTTACTTGTCCAAGAACCGGGTCCTAGGGATCCAGGCAGGACAATCTAGCACTCGCCCAGAACCAAAAATCAAAAGCAGCTGCCGAGTCCCACGGCACAAAACCACCAATACGGGTCCATCCTGCCGGATTTACCTAACAACCATGTTACTACAAAAATTACCATGTCCACATCGTTTCATAGTTCATTAATCAGGATTAATTATAATTGACCATCATTCCATCCCAACATGACTGCAGGGCTAAGCATGACTTCTACCCGAACAACCCAAAACAGGCGACAAGGATGATAGATCAAAATCTAGTAAACCATAACATGGGATTCAAATTAATGACAAGCATGCATCTACAAGATCTAACTACTCTAGTACCAAAAGTAAAATGAAGTAGGTGCAAGATGTTCAAGGACACTTGCCTTCGGACTGGGTCGAATCAACTGGGTCGCAAGGATGGTCTGGAGCGTCCTCGTACTCCGCACTCTCTGGCCCAAGCAACATACATGGCACAATACATGGAAATAAATAACAGTACAGCAAACAGTATGAAAACAGTAAACTAATAGATCTTCTGCGTAGAGAACGAAATTATGAATCTAACGCAAGTTGAATGGGTCAAATCGGAGTTAAAATGAGCAAGTTATAAGCATTTGAAGTTGGATGGCAATTCTGTGAATAAATCAAACTCATTTTCGTATTTTAAATAAATAAAAACTGAATTTAAAAGAACTCTGGACCGGGCCTCATTTTGATGAAAACACGGGGTTTGTATTGCGAAAGTCCGCAGACTCATGGAACAGTCACATGGGAGCGTGGGTTGATTAACACAAAGTTGAGGGTCCTTTATGCAAAAGGCGCAGGGACGGTCGGCGGCGCCGGCGCTGGTGACACGTGGCGGCGCGTCACTGGGTCGGTGCACGTCTGTGCTGTGGACGGGGCGCACGGCGCTCTGGCTCACGGTGTATGGTGGACCGAGGCCAGCGGGCTCTTCCCCGTCTCGCCCGAGGCTGAGGCCAGCCGATTCGCCTCGCGCCGAGGCTAGCGGGTTCTCCTCCGACTCACCCGAGGCTAGCGCTTGATTAGCCTCGGCCTTCCTCCTTCCGACTCGCCCGAGGCTAGCGCTCGGTTAGCCTCGACTCCTTCTTCCGACTCGCCCGAGGCTAGGATTAGATCGGGGGCGGTCGGCTAACGTGTGCGCCACGTGGTGCCGACGTGTGCCACATGGCGTACGGGGGTTGGACCGGCGTGCCGCGTGTACGGTGGACCGCTGACGTGGACGGGGTGAACTGTGTCCACGGCGCAGGCGCACCCGGTGTATACCGGTTCGGGGTTTGATCTAATCTCAGCCGCGGAATCAAGATTGGACGGCTGGGAACGAAAAGGGAGCCAGGGGTTACCGCCGGCGGGGAAGGGCACGGCGGCGCCCGGGCTCTACGCGGCGGCGCCATGAAAGGACTCGCCGGAGTTCTCGGGGAGGGGCCTAGGGACCAGTAGAGACCTAGGGGAGAGGCGGGATCGGACGAGGGCCTTACAACGGATCCGTAGACGTGCTCCCTGTTGCCGATCGCGGTCCAGAGTCGGCGAACGGCGTGGGGGTTGCGGCGGCGGCGTCTGGTCGCTCCGGCGTGGTCGAGGGAGGTGTGCTCCGGCTCGGTTTCGCCCCGAGAAGAGTCTCCTGGGCGCGGCGTAGCCTCGCGAAGTCGAGGGAGGGCAGAGGGAGAGTGGTGGCGGCACTGCGGGCGGGAGGTTGAGCACGCGTCGCTCGGCGATGGCGGCACGCGGTGGCGGTGATCCTAGGAGGCTCTGGAGGCAGTGTGAGGGCTTGGGGAAAAACTTTGCGGAGGCGGCTCGATGTCGGTGTGGTTAGATACTTGTAGGGCGAGGGAGGGAAGGGTGGCGGCTGCGTCTCTGCGGATCGATCAGAGGAGGGGTGAGGGTGAGCTGCGAGCGCATAGGGCGGGCGAGGAGGTTAGGGAGGGCTCTGACCGACGGGTCCCAGGCGTCAGTGGTTGAGAGAGAGGATAAGGACGGGGCGCAGCCGCTGCGCGTGGGTGAGGAGCGGGCCGGCGTGCGCGGCGTGGAGAAGTGAGGAGGCGATAGGAGGGAGGAGAGGCCGGCTGGGCTGGCGCGGCGGATGGGCCGAACGGGGAAATGGCGCGGGAGTGGGGAGGGACTGGGCCGGTGCGGGAGAGAGAGCGAGTGGGCCGCTGCGGCTGGGTGAGGGAGCTCGGCTGGGCCGAGTGGGTTGGGGAGAAAGGGGAAAAAGGGAGGCCCAGGGCTTTGGCTTTTTTTTTTTCATTTTCAGACCTTTGCAAAGGCTTTTGAAATTGAATTCAAAACCATTTGAAATCCAAAACTGTTTGAAAGTTTTTGGAAATATTCTCCCTAGATTTTGAAAACAAAACTTGAGTTTGACTTTATAAAATTTTCTAAATCTTTTTATTTGTTTTTCGAAATAGGATAAATCCGGTTTCGCCCTATACGGGTTAAATAAAATTATTTACCACACAATAAAATATGCAATGGCATGAATGCAACATGAAAATGATAAATAAATTTTATTTTCTTCCTCTAATAAATGAGCCAACCTATTTAATTTCTAATTCCTTTTATTGAATTGGGGAAAAAATTAAATCAGGGTGTTACAATGTGTCAAATGGTATCATCTGCTCCACAAACAGCGTAGTGGAGCTGCTCAATGGCAGAGTCAGCAGAGAGCTAAAAAAAAAAGTGAAATAGTCCCAAAGACCCAAACATACCTTTTAGTGAATAGATCGAGCCCTACTAAACAAATCTTTGTCTCTATAAAAAAAACCCGATCATTTTATCATCGAGACCAGCACTATTTTCCTTCCAAGCTTTAACACGGTCACTCTTTATTTTCTGAACAAGGTGCTAGTTTTTTTTTTAAAAAAATGAAAACAACACGCCTCTTGCAGTGAACACAAACATGGAAGCATCCAGCAGGCAGCAGAAGAGGATGTGGGAGGGAACAATTTACCTCATCAAATTCTACTCCACACACCACCCCCACCAAAAGAATCAACTCAATCAATCAATCAAACAAAAAAAAAAGCTCATACTACATAACATACGCCATTGTTCAGCCCTGCTCCCAGATGCTATTTAGACAGTCCAGACCTTTCCTCTCCTCAGGGCCAGCCAGCCTCTCCAGATACTACCATTCTTTCTTTTCTTTCTTGGGATCTTTCTTGCACAGCCGCCTGCACACTTCCACCAGTCTTCCATCTCCTCCTCTGCTTCTTCTTGTCCAGCTGCCTCCTCCTCCTCTCACCTTCTTCCACCTCCGTCGGTTCGGTCCAGGTCCAGCCTCTCCCCTCTCCCTGCCTGCTCACTGCTCAGCCATGGCGGCCGCCGAACAAGGGCCAGAGCCACTCAGGTATCAGGTGAGCAGCTCGGAGCTCAGTTCAGCAGCGTACCCAATCCAAGACTTGCTGCTCCTGCTCATCTTTTGATATTGATGCTTCCTTGGCTAAACGGTTGTTGTTCTCTGTTGCCAGACTCTGGCCTTGAGGGTGAGCATCCACTGTGAGGGCTGCAAGAAGAAGGTCAAGAAGGTGCTCCACAGCATAGAAGGTATGGGATGCTTCACAAGAAACTTGAAGAACAATACACTTCAAGTTTCATTTTTCAAAACCTTCAAGCAGTCTTTTTGTTGTTTTTGTTGTTGTTTGTTTCTTTCCCTCTCTCTCACTAAATCAGGTTTGTTGTTAATTAAGGACTTGACAAAAGTCTGGACAAGTCTTTGGCAGTGCCTCCTAAATCCCGCGCTTTTTTCGCCTTCTGGTGTTTGATCTTTTTCTTTTTGTGTATGTATGTCTGTATGTAAAAGGACTTTATTTGGTTCTAATTGAGTTTTACTGCACCTGTATATTATGCTTCTGAAATTAGGAGTACGTGGTGATGAATCGTCATCTTGTGTTCCTGAAAGTTCCCTCTGTTTTCTTCAATGTAAATGGACATTTAATTTCGTTGCACCAGTCTGTTTCAGTAATCCACACATGTTATCAGCGCTCGCCGCGGATGCTCCAAAACTTTCGTCAAATTTAACTGTCTCCATCCGTCGCTAAACCCAAACAAAATTGCCGCAAAATTTGTTTCAAATTTTTACTTGTGTCACATGTAATAAAGAAAGAAAAATCTGATGCGCCAGCTCCTCTGCTCCAGGTGTGTACAAGACGGACATAGACACGCAGCAGCACAAGGTGGTGGTGATCGGCAACGTCTCCGCCGACGCGCTCGTCAAGAAGCTCCTCAAGGCCGGGAAGCACGCGGAGCCGTGGCCGGAGCCTGCTCCAGCTCCACCGGCAGACGCCGGCAGCGCCCCCGGGCCCGGCGCCGGCGGCGGGTCTCCCGGCGGCGGCGGAGGCAAGAAGAAGAAAAAGAAGAAGGGCGGCAACAAGAGCCCCGCGGCGGCCGCGAGCAGCAACAGCAAGCCCGCCGAGCCGGCGGAAGGTAGCGGCGGACCCAGCCCCCCGGAGCAGCACGGCAAGCAGGCTGACGGCGGCGCCTCGTGCGACGAGGCATCGGATGGTGAGCAGCAGGACAAGCCTGAGGCTGGCGGCGGCGGCGGCAACGGCTCCCCTGACGCCGGAGACGCCCACGAGAACGGCAAGGTGGCCCCTTCCGCCATGACGCCGCACGGCCCGCAGCCCATCGCGCCCGCCACCAACTGCAACGGCGGCGGTGGCGGCGGCAAGAAGAAAGGCAAGAAAGGCGGCCACGGCAACGCCAACGGCAATGGCAATGCCAATGCCAACGCCAACGGAGACGGCGCCGCCGGTGCAATCGTGGAGGTTCTTCACCCCCCGCCGGACGCAGCCACGAAGCCGACCGCCGGCAACTCCGGCGGCCCTCTCACCGTCGTCGACGCCGGACCGTACCCGCCACCGCCACCGCCGCCGGCCGCGGCGATGAGCTACCACCACCACCCGGGGTACTACGCCGCCGGGGTGCACTCGCCGGCGTACGTCATGAGCTACAGCACGGCGCACCCGAGCTCGGCGCTCCGGAGCAGCGCGTACTACCACCCGATGGCCGGCGCCGCGTACCCACCGCCGGGGGCCGGCGGCGGCGGCGGCGGGTACTTCTACTCGACGGCGGCGCCGGTGTCGGCGGCGCCCGGATCGTACTACATGTTCAGCGAGGAGAACGCCAACGCGTGCAGCGTCATGTGAGACTGAGAGAGAGGATCATATTATTACACGGTTAATCAATTGATTGATTTGGATTGTTAACCGTGAGAGTGAGGAGATGTTGCAAAAGCCTGGCTGTGCTAGTTTATTAAGCTCTTGTTCTGGCTAAGAACTGGTTGTGATGAGTTTCTTCAACCTCCAACGTTTTGCTGTATCTGGAAAATACATGAATTTTAGATGTGTTATTTACTTATATATTAAAGTAGTTTACTATATGAAACTGCATGCAGCATCATTTGTTTGGTTGTTTAATTAAGAGTAAAATTCACCGCCGGTCCCTAAATTTGGCCGGTGGTGTCATCCCGACCCCTGAACTTATAAAGTGATATCTGAAGGTCCCTAAACTTGGTCGCTGGTGTCATCTCAGTCCCTAAACTTGTAAGGTGATCACCACTGGTCCCTAAACTTGGTCAGCGGTGTCATTTCAGTCATTAAACTTGACTTTGAGTCTCATCCGGGTCAAAACCAGGCGATTTAAAAACTTAATATAATAAAAATCATAACTTTTTTATACAAACTCGAATGAAGACAAATTTTATATCAAAATTGTAGCTCTCGATGCGATCTACAACTTTGTAGTTGAAACTGTTTTGAATTAAAACTGTTTAGAGTCCCAAAATATCATTTTAAGTTTGTAGATTTTGATTAATGGTGATTATTATTACTACATTTTGATGCATAATAACAATAACATTAACATACACATATAGTTGGCTGTTCTTTGATCTATGTATATGGCCGTATGAGCGATAGAAATATGGTGTGAACTGTGAAGAAGGTATCTCATATATATATATATCTCAAATTAGAAGTCATTTGACTTTTTTTAACTCAATTTTGACCACTTGTCTTATTCAAAAAATTATGTAAAATATCACTTTTTCGTTATCGCTTCCTTTATTAATAAAACTTCTTCAACAATGACTTAAATTTGACTGTATTTGCATAATTCTTAGGGTCGGTTGCGCTAGATTACGTGCTAAGGTTTTATGTAACGAACAAAAGAACACTTTTGTAGGTGAATAACAACAGACGAATTTTCAAGTTTGGGTTTCAATGTTTCTTCATTGTCAAGGATAGCAACGTGGCATATACTCATTGACAACTTGGGGGAAGAACAGATGCTCTGATTTCAAGAGGAAGGTCTATTTGCAAGAATATACTGTTATGATAAATTCTCTCTGTGTCAACGAAGAATGTCAAGGTTATGTCTCTGCAGTTTTACATTGAAGACAGTACGTCTCAATTCTTGGGGAAAAGGTGATTGGGAGCTTGATAGTGAGAGAAGCAAAGAAATTGCAAAATAGTTCATTTAGCTGAAAATATATCACTTACTTTTTTTGTTATTCTCAATGACCCGGTGAAGTTTGTATGAAGGAAAAATGGAGATATTTTGAGCGTCCACACGTTTTGAATTGAACTCAAATAAATTTGGAGCTATTTCAGTTGTGTTTCCCTAGTCAAGCTCTGTCGAAAGTCTAGGGGGCTGAACAAGTCCAAATATATTGCTGTTCTTGTACCTTTTCAAATTGTCTTCATACCTGAACGAATGAATAAAATTATATATCAATTCGTGATTTGCATATGCATTAGGATGGAAGTAGTGGACCAGCGGTGGTCTTACAAAGGTATACTTTTCAAGCAACTGATGAGGCTTAGAGCAGATCACCATGTTTAATTATTCAGGGTCGCTAATTGCATGGAGCGCTTTTGATTTGAAAAAGTGTCTTAGTACGTGCTTAATCACTTGACCTATATTATAATTTTATTGTCAAGAACGGTCTCTAGGGACCTTAAAAGAATGGATTCAGATGGAAGGGGGAAAGGAGTGGAGAGAAAACGAAGGAAGAAACAAATGATGGGACCTAAAATACAATTTAATGGCCATTTTTTGGGGTCAAATCAAGGCCCTATTCTTGGTGGGTTCAACATTTACGAAGCGAACTGATCCCAATTGTTTTTCTTATTAAAGCAAATCAGCTACGGTCCAAGAAAGCCACTACGGGACTTGGGACTAGCTATTTAAATTTTAAACTAGACCTAATGAATCTCTACTACTCTCGGTTTTTTAGTGGTACTAATGTAAATATTTGGTTGGTTTTCTTTAAGAAAAGTCAATAGATAAAAATAAAAGGCTTGTCTGATCTTCATTGGGCAAAGCTCTGTACTAATGATGATATGAAGGGGTCCGGGCCTCCGGGAAAAAAAAACATTACAAAATCTTTGGTGAGGTTTGAACTTACAAACTGCGATTTAAGGGGGTGTTTGGTTCCTACCCCATAAAGTTTAGCCACTAAAATTTAGTCACTTTTAGTCATTAAAGTTTCAAACACCCCTACTTTAGTCACTTTTAACACTACCACTAAAGTCACCTCCACTAAACTTTAGTGGCTAAACTTTAGGGGGTGCGAACCAAACACCCCATAAGTATATGATCTAGTATTCCCTCCATCCCAAATTATAGGTCATTATTACAGGTCATTTCAAGAATTTTGAAGAGTTAAAGTTTCTGAAATTTATATAATAAAATAATAATATTTATATTATTAATTAAGTATCATTAGATTTTTTTATTAGTTATATTGTTATAATATACCTATTTGATGTTATAAATCTTTGTGTTTTTCTCTATAATTTTGGTTAAACTTGAAAAAACTTTGACTCTCTAAGATTGTTGGAATAATTTATATTTGGAATGGAGTGAGTATATATGATGAAGAGGCTGGCGTTGTTTCTATGTTGTTTTTGCTAAATTACCACATTTGTACTATGTGTCTCTCTCTCCTTTCTCTCTCTTTTTTACGATTTTAAAATGAGTGGATCCTAGCTTGAGTCCAGCTGCATGATTTTGCAGAGCCCAATGTTAATAAAGTTGGCAAGATTCTTGAAGAGAGAAAGCAACAATGGGAAGGTTTGCCCACATCAGTTTTCCAGTGTTCCTCCACCAAGGCAACACCAGCAACAAACAACACAGGAATATCACAGCGACATGGTACTAGAGACCTCAGGATTTTCTATCAAAAGATGGAACACCTCCTCATGAGAGGTACCATCTTCTTGTCCTTTATTTCTTCCCCTCTCTTGAGCGGATTCTTGGCCTTGCTTTGTTCCCTAACCACCTACTAATATTATAGGCTTAAACTATATACTACTACTGACCAAACCAAGGCAGTGAAGGACAGGGCTTATCCTATATCAATTGGCAAGCTCAGTGTCCTAGAGAAAAATACAAATGAAAAGTCTAATGCATTTGTATTTTCCAATGGTTAGTCTAGTCCCATAGCTAGGTATAGGTTTCCTCCTTGAACCCACCTGGTGGGTTTCACACAATCTTGACTAGTTTGACTTCAACCATCAAACAAATTTTATGTCCATGATTATTTTTCCCCATAAAAAATATATAACGACTCACTTATAATTTCTGACATAAACTTTTAGGTAAAAAAATGATATACAATCATACAAACAAATCATGCAGTGCTTCACCCCCTGCCTCTTGAAAATGCATGCATGTGAGAGACAATAATGTGAATGACAACCATGACACGTTTAACAGTGTGAGTGCTGCAGGAAGGCAAAGCAAGCTCTGACGAGAACAGCTTGTATGTCCTTGGATCACTCGCTGATTTGCATCAAGGTACATTTGATGTTACTTATCTCCCCTTTTTTCCCGGTCCTTTTTTTCTTTTGTGGCCCCTTTTTCAGTGACATGCATCTTAATCTGAAGTTGCAGAGAATTGAATTGACTCCTCTGATGGATGGATCATCTGAAAATGTTTTTTTGCAGAAAAAGTTGTCTCAAAAACCATGCAGCACTTTGCTTTAGATGTGCATGTCAGTAGCTTTCACTATTGCAACCCCCAAAATTGCTCTCACTATGCAGGTAGGCAGAGAGTGCACGAGTAGTAGTGTGTAATGTGGCCAGGATGCCGGGTACATTCATGGGTGGCACCTTTGCTCTTGTTCCTGGCCACTTCCATGTCCTCTTTTTTTATTATATGCATACATTTCTTGGAGATAAAAATTTGATATCTAGGGGAACCTTCCTTTATTTCTTTCACTGTCCAGCTTATCTCCATAGGCCGATTCTCAAGGGAGGACCCCGTTTCCATCATGCTGCATCTTTTTATCTGATAAAGTGATAATTCGTAGAGCATCAAGGCTCGGCAACCAACATATTCTCATGTCAGGAAATGGAAAAAGAAAAGAGTAAAAGAAAGCGGACATTTGTATGATGGATATATATATGTTTTTTTTTTCGTAAGGGTCAGATATATATTAGGTCAAGTGCGGCGAATGCGCATATTTACTCTGTAAATGAGCTTGGCTTCAGATAGTTCAGAATAACTACAGAACATGAAAGTTTGACTTAGTTTTGAGAACTATGACATTGCGAAAGCTGCAGTCATTTTGGAAACCCCAATCTAAACCTCTTTTAGATAAACGGCATGTTCGGGTGGAAGTTTATGTGGTTCATAAGCCGGCTGATGATGTTTTGTTGTGAAAGAAAAACACTGTACCACGGCCGATAAGTTCAAGCGAACAGTTTTGGATTATGAAACTGAAGTTGTTAATATCATAGTTCTTTTTTTTAAAAAAAAAAAAAACTAGTACATCCAAAACGGCCTGGAGCCTATATATATAGAAAACATTCAAAATGGAGGTTCAAATGCTAGGCTCAAGAATCAGGACTAACTAAACCATGCATCAATCTCTCTGACTAAAACTGTACCTTCTGAACCAAAGAAATAAATATAAATACATATATATAAGATCTTGCAGCACTTTATTTCGAGTTGGACCCCCCTTACATGTTAATCATTGCTGGACCCTCCCTGGTGTTGCTCAGGTACGGAGTCGTTTTTCACAAAGAAAAATTGCAAAAGATATTATGCATCTCGTACTGACTAAATTGATGTTTATGCAGGTCCAAATCCTGGCCTAGATCTCCATGTGATCCCTCCAGCACTGCTGTCCAGAGTGTGGAGAAGGGAATCTGCTGAAGATTGGTCCGTTCGTCAGTCTCCATACTATATATTCCCATCAATCTACATATCCCTGGCTGCTGCTGCATATGCTTCGCCCTCTCTACGGCTCTACCCTCATTGGGGTATTTTTCTGGTAGAATCATCTTGAGAGTCTCCCTCCCCTGCCCATCAGGGCATCAGCAACACCAAAAGAATCTGAAAGGGAGCTTCCCTGTCTTCAGTCTCTCTCTGCTATGAGCAGCTGGATTGGTACAGTTATACCAAATATCCATGGCATCATTGGGCTCTTCATCCATGGACCAACTGTTGTGATGTGCCAGGAGATGCCGATATGAGCAAATTGAGGTTCTTCTCGAAAAAAGAAAAGAGAAGAACAAACTGAGATATTTTAACTCTTGGCCTGCTGCCACAACATGATGACTTAGAACAAGTAAACAACTCCAGCAGGTACTCCATTAATATTCCTATATATGTTTCGTCTCTATGACAAACTTTCTATTTTGTTCTCCATACTCAATCAGCCTGCTCAGCTGCAGCCCGCATAGTTTTCCTTGTGTAAAACAAAAAATCATAAAAGAACTATCATATATTGAATTTAGAGGGCGATATAGCTTCTCCGTTAGAGCAACTTTAAGAGCATCTCCATATCGTTCCCTATTGATAGTAAGAGATTTCGATGAAAAAAAAATACTCTCCAACAATTTCTTTATTTAAATCTTCAACTATTGGCATCCTTAATTCTAGATTTCTCATTAACCAAAGATGAAAAGGTGAGTTCTCTCTAGAGTGGGCACAAGATATAGAAAAAATTTTGGAGAAAAAAGGATATAGAGAACATTTTTTATTCAAATAACTCTCCAAATGATTATCTAGAGAGTGAACTTAAAAGAGACTCTAGGAAATGCTGTTAGTGAATTGGTTTTTGAGAGCAAAAAAAGATAGAGTGCTTTAGGGAGTCTATTAGAAGCAGCATATATTTTTTGTTTGTTTTCTAAATTTTATAGTAAAGAGCCACGTAAGAGTTCATTGAACATACTCTTAGGCCTTTTTATAACGACACTCAAAAGGGTACATATCTGATGTATCTTAAGAAAATAAAGCTAGAACAAAAAATATACAACATGATGCAAAATGACCTCTGCAATATAAGAATACATCACATACTAAATCGGGCATACACTGTCTTGAAAATCATACTCAAATGAAAGCAAAGAAAAAGGGAAACGTATGAACACCCTCGCCAAGTAATGTTAAAGACTGCCAAAGCCACTCGCCACTAACAAAGAGATCTAGTACCTACCGAGCAAAAATCGGACGGAGGCAACCCTCAATAAAACACAAATTTACAATCCTTCGCCATCAGAATGTCAGACCTTGTTGTAGAACAAAGCAAACAGAAAAGGTCAAAATCACTGCACCAAAAGTCAAATCAACTGCTTTTTATGATAATGGACAAAATACCAAAATTACATATCATACTCTCACCGAATCACAGAGAGTCGCATATCATAAAGGACCATATCATACTCTTATCGATTCACGGAGTATCAATTATCATACTCTCACCAAATCACGGAGAGTCGCCTATCATAAAAGATCCATGATCTTTTTGAAACCCAAGGACCAATGAAAAAAATGTTAAATGTCTACAACCATTTTTTTTTGTAGTTTTATCTCAAATTGTCACTTGGAAAAAAGAGGTAAGTTGTGTCATTGTGTACAGTGTAGGCATAGCAGACTCCTTGTTCATATTGACTGTCAAGGCTAGAACAAAAAATATACAATATGATGCAAAATGTCCTCTAATTCTGAAATATAAGAATACATCACATACTAAATCGGGCATACACTGTCTGCTAGAGCTTGAAAATCATACTCAAAGGAAAGCAAAGAAAAAGGGAAACATATGAACACCCTTGTCAAATCAAATAAGGTTAAACTGTTAAAGACCGCAAAAGCCACTCGCCACTAACAAAGAGATCTAGTACCTACCGAGCAAGAATCGGCCGGAAGAGATCTAGGGCCCATGAAAATTTTGTTAAATGTCTACAGCCATTTTTTTAAAGTTTTATCTCAAATTATCACTTGGAAAAAGGGGTAAGTTGTGTCATTGTACAGTGTATGCATAGCAGACTCCTTGTTCGTATTGACTGTCCAGGCCCAACCCAGTAAAGCCCGTAGGCCCAATGGGCCAGTCTCACCTAACCCACTCTGGCAGGATCCCCCAGGTCTCATCCGGACTCCGGAGTCGTCGCCACCACTCTCGCTCGCAACAAAAAAAAAAGAAGAACCACAGCCACCGCGATGGCGCAGATCATCGACGGCAAGGCCATCGCCGCCGACGTCCGCCGCGAGGTCGCCGCCGATGTGGCCGCGCTCTCCTCGGCCCACGGACTCGTAATCGCCGCGCCCCCCCTTCTACCCGCTGCCTGGGAGTTCTTGGATCGGGGCGCCACGCTCGGGGACGGTGTGGTGTGGTGTGCTGACGCCATCGCTCGCTCGCTCGCAGGTGCCGGGGCTGGCCGTGGTCATCGTGGGGAGCAGGAAGGACTCGCAGACGTACGTGAACATGAAGCGCAAGGCGTGCGCCGAGGTCGGCATCTGCTCCGTCGACGTCGACCTCCCCGAGGAAATCTCCGAGCCCGCGCTCGTTGCCGAGGTCCATCGCCTCAACGCTGACCCCGCCGTGCACGGTACCGTACCGTGCCGCCTCCATTGTTTTTCCTTCTCCCTTCCTTGCTCGTGATCTCTGGTTGTCAGGCGCAGCCGTGCAGCATGGTACTCTCTGAGTGTGTTGCGAATGTAGTAATCTCCCTGCTTGCCTGACGACTCTGGAGATGATTGGATTTCAGTTATTGTGAAAAAAGGTGAATGGTCAGATGCTTTGATGCTCACTTGCGTTATCTGATGATGCTGTGCCTGCTTGCGGTTCAGTGGATTGGTCTGATCCTGTCTCCATCGATTGTACATTTCTGTTTTGATGCTAGGAATTGGAATCCCTGTTTCGATGCTAGGAATTGGAATCCCTGAGCGCTTTCACACAGCAGGATCTGAAAATAGTACTAGTAGTCGATAGAACTGGTATCCGCTTTGTACAATACGTCTTATCTCTTAACCAAGGGATTTCATGTCACATCCCAATCTTGCTCCTGGTTTGGCTGGGCTAATAGTGCTTTTGGAGCTGTTACATACTATGTATTCCCCAGTAGCAAATTCGCATGGATAAGTAAAGGGAACAATGGCCAAAATATTTTGTTTCGGTGTGATTTATTTCTTATGTGATGCTACAGGGTTCTCCCATGAACTTGATTTGCTGAGCTTTCAATTTGTGTTCTCATTCTGTTACATAACATTAACACCAGAGACTTTGGTTGCCCAAGTTCAGATACAAAATTAGTTTCGGCCATGGGGAGCTCAAACATTGCAATGTTTTGATTGTGAATGAGAATCCATAGCTAAAAAAATATGGGCATGATCAATCTAAGCTCAATGTTTTCCTCAAAATTTGAACTTTGAGCTCTGTACATTGTCAATCGGTTTGTATTTTCATAACTACGTAGATGAGTCTCATGCCATATGGAGAGGGGTCCTAAAATGAACTTGTCTACCTCCCCGTTGGATTCATAGAAAGGCAACAAGTTCAGTTTGCTGATGCTTGTATGAGGCAGTTCTGTTTCATTTGATTCATGCCTTGTTCTAATTTCTTAAAATACTGACTATTTGATTATAATGGTTTCACAGAATCCAAATCCTTGTTCCAAATTATGATGGAAAGCTAATTCAGTTTGCCTTCAGGGATCCTTGTCCAGCTTCCACTTCCTAAGCATATCAACGAAGAAAAGATACTGAGCGAGATCTGCATTGAGAAAGATGTTGATGGGTTTCATCCTCTCAATATTGGCAAGCTTGCAATGAAAGGCAGAGAGCCACTGTTCGTACCATGTACGCCGAAGGTATTGGAACAATCGGCACAGCATTTCTCTACTCTACAACAGAACACTTCACTCGTGTTGCTGTTTTCACATGCGATTCCTATCTTAGTATTGGTTTTTCCCTTTGAAGGGATGCATGGAGCTCTTGTCAAGGAGCGGAGTCACTGTTAAAGGTAAACGAGCAGTCGTGGTTGGTCGCAGCAACATCGTCGGGCTACCTGTATCCCTGCTCCTTCTGAAGGCAGATGCGACCGTATCTATTGTGCACTCGCGGACCCCTGATCCAGAAAGCATTGTACGCGAAGCTGACATAGTCATTGCAGCGGCTGGTCAGGCTATGATGGTATGTAGCTACCGTATGCAACAAAATTCTCACAGTAAGATGCAATTCCCTGCAGCAATCCATCGACCATTGCTCGCTGAGTCACTGTGCTCCTTTTCTTGGTTGTCAGATCAAAGGGGACTGGATCAAGCCAGGCGCTGCGGTCATCGATGTTGGGACGAACTCTGTCGATGACCCTACCCGGAAGTCTGGGTACCGACTCGTCGGCGATGTAGATTTTGCAGCGGTGAGCAAGGTCGCTGGTTACCTGACTCCAGTTCCGGGAGGTGTTGGCCCAATGACGGTCGCAATGCTGCTGAAGAACACGGTGGATGGGGCAAAGAGGGGAATAGTCGAGTAGGGCTTTCATCTCAGTTTAATGTGTTGCAAGGATGTGAGCTGACTCAAAAAGGTTTGTTGATGTAACGGTTTGTTCCCCGTTTTGGCTGTTTCAACTTCCCAAGAATAAGAATAATATAGTCGTAGCTGCTTTCCTGATTAATAATTGCAATGAAAAAAAAAGAGAGATTGCTGTCTTTGCTGCTGCTCCAAATTACAAGTGACACAAAACTTATGATTTGAAGTTGAAGGAATGGCCGAGAGGGTGGGTGGGGCATGGGGGTGTTTATAAAACTTCAAGAGCTCGTTTGTTTACTTTAGATTGGTTGCTCTGGAACTATTCCAGCTGGAATGATAGGCTTATTTACATTAAGATTGATTAGCTGGAATAATTCCCGGCCTCAATCCAGGCCTAACGAACAAGGCCTAAATTGGTCTGGGCCGGCCCAATTGGTGATGAACTGCAGACATTGTTGCTGTTACAAATTACAGGCGAGGAGAAAAAAAACAACTTTGGATTTCAAGCACAAAAAAGTATAATTCACAACATGTCGCGGCCTGACTCATCAGCATAAATAACGCATTTGGGATTCAGGGATTAACAAGTGGCTCTCTGCCAGTGCCAACCCGACTGCAGTTGTCAAAAGATGATATCAGAGCAAGAAACTTCCATTTTAGGGTTTACTCAATCTCTTCTTCAGCTCTTGAACAAAATCCTTCCTATCAACCTCGTATTCCTGGTTGGCTTCAACGTCCTTCAACTTCACGCTTCCTTTCTGCAGCTCCGACTCGCCGACCAGCACCATCCACGGGATGACTGATTGCAAGGCATACTTGATGTGGTTCGCCACCCTGGTAGTGAGCTTGAACTCTGCCTTTATCCCAGCACTCCACAGCTCGCTCACGAGCTCCGCGGCTAGTGTAAGGTCCTTTCCCAGAATTGACACCAGCACCTCTGTCTCTGTAGGCCGGATCTTCTACAGTCCAAGAAAAATTTATTAAGGTGTCAACAAGTCCCCTTGAAAGGAGAAGGATAAAATGATAGAGCACTCAACTACCTCATTTCTTTCTTTCTCCTGTTGCTCCATGATTGCAAAGACTCTTTCAATTCCAAGGCTCACACCAACAGCAGGGATTTGCTTCCCGCTAAACATACCCACAAGGTTGTCGTACCGACCACCAGCTGCGATGGAGCCAACCTGTTGCCAAATATGGTTAGTACAGGAATAAAATGGCCTTTCAGTTCTTTGAGAGTTACAAAAGGGTGTGCGTAACTGCGTATGCGATGACAAATAGTAAAAATACATCAAATGTTGAGTGCATCAATTACCAATGAATTGTTTTTTTTAAAACAAAAAAACTATGTATTGAGTTGATGAATAATTAACAGTAAGCTATAAGAAGATACAGAGTACTGACGAATTAACTGGAACATCACTATGCAGTGATAAGTAATTATTTCTAACCTGAGCTGCACCCTTGAAAACGGCTTCATATATGACACCAGTATAGTAATCAAGGCCCCTGGCCAAACTTAAATCAAAAACTATCTTGTCTATTGCATTTGCTTTATCCAGAGCCTTGAACAATATCTCCAGCTCATTTAGTGCAGCAACAGATCCCTCATTATTCATAAACTTGCTGCCCTCCTTTCTCAACTCCATCAAAACTTCCAACGGGGGTCCTCTAGTCTTCACTAAATTGCCAATTTCATCTGCAGTTTCATTTGATATACCTTTCTCATCGACCTAATTGAACATGAAAAGCAGTTAGGACTGTGGTCAACAAGTCTACAACTCATGAAGGTGGCATGATCAAACAAAAAATATAATGAGCCCTCAGCCGAAACCAATTAGTTCAGATGCTTACCAGTTCCTTCTTCACCTGTTCGAACGTTTGCTTGTCCAGCTTGTCAATACTCGAGCAAACTGTTCTGAACTTTTGAGGAGGCACACCACAAATCTCCAACATTCCATCAAGCAACTTTCTGTGGTTTAATTTTATCTCATACATGCCTATATCCAGCTGATTCAGCAATTCTGTCAAAACTTTGATGACCTCAAAATCCGGTTCCATAGGTTCATATACACCAGCAATGTCAAAGTCACATTGGTAGAATTCTCGGTACCTTCCCTTAGATGGATTATCTCTCCTATATACTTTCGCTATCTGGTATCTCTTTAGTGCACTAATGCTATTCATGGCAACATACCGGGCAAATGGAACAGTCAGATCATACCGCAAAGAGCAAAGCTCACCACCCTGCATGTTATTTAATGTAATGGTAATACATCAGACCATAATCATGAGGACACCATCTAAGGAAAACACTGCAACAAATGAGTAGGCTCAGTGTTCCAGATACTGCCAATGATATCATTAGCCTTCTGAATAATCTATAGAGAGAAAAAAGCAAGTACATGACAAATCAAAACATGAACAGGAATTTTCTGCCAAGTAACACCTGTTCACCAAGCGAAAATGTAAGAGGACACTGAAACAATACCTGATCAGCCAAGTCATATATCAACTTTGAGTCTTCACCATATTTGCCCATAAGTGTTTCTCTCAGCTCAAATACAGGTGTATCAAGCGCAGTAGCACCGTGCATCTTGAATACACTAGTTATAATTGAAAATGCTCGCTCCCTTATCGCCATTTGCTCTTTACCAAAGTCGCGTGTACCCTAACAGGAGTAAGCATAAACATTTAGGGAGTGAGGGAGGGGAACAACATTACAATCTGACTACCACTAATCAGACCATCTAAAATAAAACAGCACCATGTCCAAATAATATGTTTCTCACCTTTGGAATTTTAGGCAATCTCCTCACTTCATTGCTCTCAACAATCTCTTTCACCTTCTCCACAAGGGACTCCAATCCAGGACATTTGGGATCAAATAACAATGAGAGAGAGGTTGCCCACTCTGCAACCGACGCAGAATTCACAGAAGCAACAGTACTTCCATTTGTCACATGGTCCCTAAGCAGCATCAGCACAGCAGAAGTACCCTTCCCCAAAGTTTTCTTCTTCTTGCTCTTCTTGTCACCCTTTGTTTTGTCCCCGCCAGCCTGTGGCTTCTCAGTTGAACTGTCTGCTTCATTCACAGCAGGCTTCTCAATTGAACTGTCTGCTTCGATTACTGCCATGGCCACAGCTGCTTCCCATGCAAGAAAGTCCCTGAACTTGAGCAAGTGGTTGTACACCCCCTTCAAGACCGACACAGCATCTGAATCAATCAAAACCTTGTCAAGCATCCCCTTCAAATCATCGACACTAACGCCACCAGTAAGCTTCTCCCGAAGCTCAGCATCAGCAATGCTCTCCGCACAGAGCCTTGCTCGGGCGACGCTCAGCTTGCACAGTGCCTGCACAGCTCTAGCGAGCTGCGTGGACAGCACCACCAATGCCTCCTCTTTTCCCTCACCGGTTTGACCGGCATCCCTCTTCCCCAATTTCACAGGCGCATTGAGCTCGATGCGCACTAAGGCGTGCAGCGCCCGCACCGCCTGGCGGAAGATCCCGTTCAGTGCAGGCACCTTGGCGAACGAGGCGGCGGCGGCGGCGGGGGCGCCCCCGGCAGCGCCAACAAGCTTGGAGCCGAAGACGAGCACCTTGATGTCGGCGGCGACGTCGGCCTCGTCCTTGGCGGAGAGCCCGTCGCCGGAGGCCGGCACGTCGAAGGCCGCGGCGTCCCCGCGCGCGGCCTCGCACGACAGCGCGGCGACGGCGTCGGCGACGCGGGCCAGCGGCGCGGCGCAGCAGTCGACCAGCGCCGCGAGCGCGACGGCGACGGGCGCGGACGCCGCGGCCACCGCGGCCTCGTCGCGGGAGCCCAGCGGCAGCGCGGCGGCGAGGTCGAGCGAGTCCGCGAGGCGGGCGGCCGTGGCGGCGGTGACGAGCGCGGAGGCGGAGTCGGACGACGTGAGGACCAGCTTGTTCAGCAGCACCGCAGCCGCGGCGCGGGACTCGGCGGGCGCCAGCGACGCGAGGGCGGCGGCGAGCGGCGCGGGGGTCTCCTGCGGCGAGGGCGCGCGGGTGGAGAGCGACTTTTGCGCCGAAGGGTCGATGCCCGCGGCGGCGAGGCCGAGCGAGAGCGCGTAGACGGCAGCCGGAGACAGGGCGGCGCCCTTGCCGCCGAGCATGACGGTGGCGGCGGCGGCTGAGGACGCCATTGAGACCGATGCTAAACCCTAGCGCGGGAGGAGGAAAGGGAATCGCGATCTGATCCGATGGACGGCATGGATGCGCCGCTGGCTTGTTAAACTCTGGGGAGAGGGGAAAAACGTCACTTTTGCGGTGTTGCTGCAACTGTCAAATGAAGAAAACGTCGTGTCCAAGTCATTGACTGCCCCAATTGCCAAGTCATTACCATTCTTTTTGAAAGAATCAAGAAGGTAATTTGACCAAAAATCACAAAAATACAGAATCAAGTACAGTAAGCAAATGCAGGAATGTTGATTTGAAGGAAATCATGATTCGAATAAACATCAATACATATCTCTCCGCCTTCACGTCATCCACGAAAGATACTCGTTTCGGAGCCTTTGGAATGGAAAATTCATAAAAGGGTTTTGTAGGATTAAGACTCCTAACGATTTTTTTCCTATAGCTCTGTTTTGAACATAGAAAAAGAAGGGAAATAATTCTATAGCGGAATGCCACCCTATGATACAAATCCATAGGAAATTTAGCAAGAGGTTAGACCTCATGAAACAATCCTACTCCCTCCGTCTCAGCATAGTAGGCCTAACTACTTTTTTGAACTGTCTCAGGAAACAAGGAGCTGGACTCCTCGGCTCTGCATGCACTGTCGCTCCCCATGCGAATTTACTGCTAGCGCATCATAGCACTCGCCATCCGTTAGAATAGCGTCGTTAGCGTCTCACGGCAAGGCCATCAACCAAGTACGTATACACCCCGAGTAGTACAATACTCTTGCATGCATCTCTCGTGAGCACCATCTCCCTCTGTCTCTCGCACTTGCATGTGCCTAGAAGAAATGGCGTCCGGGAAGACTCAAGGATAGGCGGTGGCGAAGCGGCAGGTCGCGAACGCCTGCTGCATGTGCGCCCGCTGCATGCGCCGGCAAGCGCAGCTAGAGCTCCGTTGCGCTCGAGCATTTCGTGTCCGTGCCATCCGCCCGCGGCAGCTGGCGAAAGAAATGTATGAAGATGTCGTCTCCATGAAGCAGCAGGCCAACGATGAATCTGGAGGTCGTCCGCTCGCGGTTGAGGCCGACGTCGATCATGGCGCCGACTTTGATGTTGTCCTTGGTCTTTGCGATTTTGGAGTTGCGCCTACTATCCTGAGACGGAGGGAGTATGACGCAAGCTTGACTTCTCTTTGCACAACTTTGATTTTCGAAGATTTTCCTTAGCTTGTATTTTCGTGTCACATGTAAGGCTAGGAATTAAATTAGACTAGAATGTTGTGGTCTACCAAGGGCTCAAATTTTCATCTTAGCAACACGCATCTTGTGTGTCCAACTCATATTCCTATAGTTTGCCAAAGAACATCTTTTCTTCTCTCCCATGTTTTCAATTCTCGTAGGATTATACATATATGACATATCAAATCTTATGTCATTAAAGCACGTCGCTGAAGTTTTTTTTTCTCACACAAACATTTGAGTTTAGAGCATCTTTAAGAATCTTTCTATTCATCTCCCTAGAATTATAGTTATATTTAAGTAACAAAAGCCACCCTCCAACGCCCCCTATAACTCTATTCAACATCTTATATTTAGTGTCATCCTAAACTGTCCTTTCTCTCTCTCTCAAATTTAGATGCCATGCTGTCCATCCTATATTATTTGCAATATGATGACTTTTGGATAAGAGAAAAATTTAGAGAGGATTTTTCGTTAGAATATACTCTTTATGGGAATTAAGTTTAGAGAAACTCTTAGAGCATCTCCAAGAGCTTTTCTAAAATCTACTCTCTAAATTATCATTTAGAGAGTCATTTGAGTAAAAATCGTTTTCTATATCTTTATAATCTCCAACAACTTTTCTATATCTTGTGCGCAGTTTAGAGATCTATTCTCGCTCTCCATCTTTGGCTAGCGAGAAATACGGAATAAAGAATATCTATATTTAGATATCCAATTAAAGAGACTGTTGGAGGCTGTTTTTTCATCAAAATCTCTATTCCTATAAATTAGGAAGGATATAAAGAGTCTCTTGGAGATGCTCTTAGTAGATCTCCAAGAAAAAGGCAATTCTAGATGTTTTTTTGGTTAAATTGTCTAAAATTGACCAAATACATATATGGGCAAAAATATTAATGTTTATAACACTAAATAATTATAGCATGAAAATATATCTCATAACAAATCTACATGTTTTTTTTTGTTTATAGTTAGTTGCATGATCAAAGTTAATTCGAAACCCTTGATGGGAAGTTGCAACAAACGAAAATGGTATAGCGCATGGTTGAAAGTTTGCAACTAATTAAACACCATTCCGTTACTCTGTATTAGATTTGATGATTTTTTTGAAAGATATATTTGATGAAATTTCCGTGGATCCTTTTTCATCTGCGCGCGGTTCAACCTAACCATCTCCACACAAGCATTTCATGGCCTGCCAGAACGCAATCTACCACCCCACTCCCCTCCTAAACCCACACTAACTAAAATTAACTAACTGCCACAGTGCCACACCCCACAGGCCCACCACACTACAAATGGTCCACTCTTCCGTCGCCCAGCCAGCTCGGCCCAGCAGGCAGCAGCAAGCCAAACCCACTGCACACACTGAACCAGGCAGCCATGGCGCGCGCGCGCGACGCCGCCGCACTCCACCACCACCTCCTCATGGCAGCGTTCGCGCTCCCGCTTCTCGCCGTGGTGTCTCAGGCAACCGTCGTGCCGCCGAGCGTTCCGGCAGCCGCCGCCCCCGAGGACCCGCGGTGCCGGGCGACGGCGCCGCGGCGGGGCGCGCTGGCGGTGTACCCGAGCGACATGGAGCAGCTGCAGTTCCTGCTGAACGCCAAGTTCGTGGAGGCGGAGTGGTTCCTGCACGCGGCGCTGGGCCGCGGCGTGGACTTCCTGGACCGCAACCTGTCGGGCGGCGGGCCGCGGCCGTCGGGGGCCAGGAAGGCGGACCTGGACTTCCGCACCACGGAGGTGGCCGCCGAGCTCGGGTACCAGGAGGTGGGCCACATCCGCGCCATCAGGCAGGCCGCGGGCGGGTTCCCGCGCCCGCCCATCGACCTCGGCGCCGACCGCTTCGCCGCGGTCATGGACGACGCCATGGGCGCGCGCCTCGACCCGCCCTTCGACGCGTACGCGGGGCCCGTCAACTTCCTGCTCGCCTCCTACGTGTTCCCGCACGTCACCGCCGCCGCCGCCATGGGCATCGGCGGCAGCCTCATGGGATACGCGTCCAAGCGCCTCCAGGCCAGCATCCTGGCCGTGGAGGCCGGGCAGGACGCCGTGATTCGCCTCCTGCTGTACCAGCGCGCCGACGACCCCGTCCCGCCCTACCAGGGCCACACCGTCGCCGACTTCACCCGCCGCATCTCCGACTGGCGCAACCGCATGTCCGGCTGCGGCGCCAAGGACGAAGGCGTCAAGGTGCTCGACCGCCGCCAGGGCGCCGAGCGCCGCACCATTAGTAACATCCTCGGCGCCGGCGAGGACTCGCTCGGGTTCCAGCGCACGCCCGCCGAGGTGCTCCGCATCCTCTACGGCTCGCGCAACGAGCAGATCCCTGGCGGGTTCCTCCCCAGGGGAGCCAACGGCACCATCGCTAGAGGCTTCTTCCAGCTCGCGTAGATTCATAAAAAAAATACTAAAACAGTTAACAACATCAGTCACACTGTATCTTGGAGACGAGACAAGCGGATAGTCGTAGTTGCAACTTACAAGTTCCAAGAACTGTGATTTATCTCTGATATATAAAAAACAACCCATAATTCTTTTGAAACTTGTTGCTCGACAAGTGTAAAATTTGGAGCGGCCTTGTTCATAACTTGACACTGAACACATTACCGATACATGCGCGTCGAACTGGTGACCGCGTCGGCGTCCTCAACGTCGATGAGCTAGCTCGACCTCCCCTCAACTGGGGAACTCCATCACTACACCGATTGGAGGGCCATGGGCCAGTACTAGGAAGGAAACAGCACAGCGAGTCTGTCTTTAGGCCTGCGTGCTCGTTTCTATTGGGCTGAGCCCAGCGTGTGCTGGGCCCAAGACTTGTGCATCCTTAACAGAACTGGGCCTAAATCCATCGGGAGTCGCTGCCGTGCATACCAAGTTAAGTTTGGGCCTTTAAATGTTGTTGGACCCATCAGCGACAGCAATCCATCCATGCCTCCGCCGCCGTCGCTCCGGAGTCCATCAGCGCTAGGTTTTTCGCTCCTGCATCCGCCGCCCAGACCGTCTACTCCGCCGCAGCCGCGATGCCGACGGTGAGCGTCGGCCGGGACCGTCTCTTCGCCGCCCTCGGCCGGACCTACAGTAAGTCAGGCTTCCTTTGCTCAGCTCCTCCTCCCCCCAAAGCCCCAGCTCTCCCCTCCGCGACAGCTCGTGACCAATCCTACTGGCTGCAGCGCAAGAGGAGTTCGAGGTGCTCTGCTTCGAGTTCGGCATCGAGCTCGACGACGTGGTGAGCATCTCTCTCTGCCATGCCCCCGCCTCCAGTTCACTGTGCTGGGAGTGGAGCGTTGTCTGAATCTTTAGGGTTTTGGGGGGTGCGTGTGCAGACGACGGAGAAGGCTATTATCAGGAAGGAGAAGCACCTCGAGGACGACGGCGAGGTGGACGGCGATGACGAGGTCATCTACAAGATAGAGGTCCCAGCCAACAGGTTAGTGGATTTTGTTTTTTCGTCAATTGAACGCACACATTGAAATCTTATGCTTCATTCATGTGTTTAATGTTCATTGCCAACGTATGCAGATATGATTTGCTATGTCTTGAAGGATTAGCAAGAGCTCTTCGTGTTTTCACGGGGACTGAAGCAAGCCCTGTTTTCCAAGTTTCATCCATCCCTCGTGGTTCAATTCTTCAGATGAATGTTAAACCAGAGGTAGCTTCATGTTCTTTGGACTCGCAGTGCATTTCAAATAATATCCTAGTCCTAGAAGAAAAAACTAGGTTTCTTCAGTTTTCCATCTCTAGGCCGTAGATAAAATTGTACAGAAGCACTGTTTAGTTTATGTTATGACCTGACAATGCTCTTGAACCATTTGATTCTTTTTGGATTTTTTTGATATGGAATGTTATGTCTCCGGAGTAATGGGCAAGTGATGTGTGAAACTGTTGTTTTCTGAAGGAAAAAAAGAAGCAATACCATGCTGGCATTAAATATGTACATCTTTTGGTGCATGCTCTTTGTAATGTTTTATTATTGTTCTGAAAACGATTATAGTTTGACGCTGGCACTAAATGTTAAGACATTAACATATTCATGATTTTGACATTTACCTGTTATTACTAATTCCAGAAGCTATGTATTAATGGATTAGTGTTGTATTTGCTAATGTTGATGCTGATCGTATTCTCCAGAATGATATTATTTATGTTCTTATTTTCTTCCAATGTAAGCCTTGATTTGCTGTTTTTTTCAGACTTCGCAAATTAGACCATACGTAGTCTGTGCTGTTCTAAGAGGGGTAACTTTTGATGAAGCAAGATACAACAGCTTCATTGATCTTCAAGACAAACTCCACCAAAATATCTGCCGGTATAACTTATCTTATTGCTTTTTTCTTTTCACTGAATTGATATCAAGATCATACTCAATACAATGATTAATTAACTCAGTCTTCTCCATGATGGATAACAGGAAGAGAACTCTCGTTGCTATTGGCACCCATGATCTGGACACTCTACAAGGACCCTTCTCATATGAGGTAAAATTATCACAGTGCTGCAATAAGCTAATTTTGTAGCTCAATCTTGGGTATTATCTTATTTTTGCTGCGGTCATGGCAATCTCTGTCATAAACTTGTGCACTGTTCCTATGTTTATTACCTCTGTGGGGGAATTTTAGAGTAAATCTTGGACTGTAATATGTTCTATGACTTAGTTGCAGAAAAGAGCCATCCTTTTTTCACCAGTCACAGTTAACATGATACCTTATGGTCATATAAGGTCTCTCAAAAGCCTAAATCAATCAAATCTTATTTTGTTTTGTTGCCTTTTTCTTTTGAAAGAAAATACAGCAGGGGTGCCTCCTACTGCAAATTTTATTAAAATAACAGAGGCATAAATATACCGAACAAAAGGACGATGCTAAAAGCGAGAACAAACAGATAAGGGAACTAAACAAGCTCCTCTCAGGGGAGGACAGGGAAGAGAGTTAGGAAAATGACTGGATCCAGCTTAACATAAGCCAGTTGTCATCATTTAGTCTGAGATTGGAGTCTTGCTTCATCTACAAAGTCCTTGTTTTTCTGCTTTGCTGGAGCAGATTGATCGTCGGAGAGTGGATCAGTGAGAGAGTGCCCCACTGCTTCGGGAAGCATTTATGAGTTTTAGTGCCACTAGCCAAAAACATGTATTTTCCTCGAATTTTAATCAAAAGTCAGCTTCAAGCCCTTTTTGTATGGATAATAGAAAACTCATCTTGGCCAGCTTACCAAGACAATTTGAGGGAAGTTTAAGCACTACTCCCTATGCTTCCAAGTTTATATTTGTTCAGAATGCATGTCAAAACTTATTTTGACAGCATGTATGCATTAAAGCATTAACTAGTTTTTCACATAAAAGTGATAAGAAGTTATTTTAATAACCTTTTGACTAGGAAAAGTAATAACCACTGGTGTATACTGCAGTCTGAATATCCAAACCAACTATTATAAAGAAAGTATGATCTAGCTGCATGGAGAAAACTCCAGCAGTTTTGTTAACTTAAGATAAGATTTGGGGCTTCATATCTATCGTACAGCTGACTAATTTATTTACGTTGGTCAATATTTTTGGCGGAGCAGATAGATTTCTTAGGGATTGGTTGACTATGTTATATTTCATACCATGCATATATGAACAAAACTTAAATATATCATTTTTGTTGTTAACCAAAGATATAACCATTGCTGACATGTTGCTTTATAAATATCACTGATGGTTTCTCTCATCCTTTATATCTGACATTTGATTTTTCTTTTTCTGTCCTTAGGCTCTGCCACCACATGAAATCAACTTTGTCCCATTAAAGCAGGTAAAAGTAACTGATTTAGTTCAATCAGATGATTTTTATGTTATATTACTCGTTTTCTGGTCATCATTACATTTTTTAGTAAGTTGCTGAGAAGACAACTTTTTAGTACTCACTGTTCTAATTTTTGTATGATTTAGGAGAGAAACTTCAGAGCTGACAAACTGATGGAATTCTATAAAGTAAGTAGCTACATCAGGGTGTTTGTTGTGTCATTATGCACTAAATTGGGCCATGTATCAGGATGCCAACTGTTAATTTTTAAGTTTTACGCATAATATCATAGGTTCTTCTTAATACTATTCTTTTAGGTGCTCTGTGCTTGTATATTCTTATTACTGACTTCTCTTGCTTTGTGGCAGTCAGACATGAAACTGAAGAAGTTCTTGCATATAATTGAGAACTCTCCAGTGTACCCAGTTATCTATGATAGCAACAGGTAAAACAATGAGGTGCTCTTATCATCTATAACTCTTATAAAGAAAAACCCCACTAGCAATTTCTCAAAGTATCAACATCAACATCCACTAGAATACTCCACTATCTAGCACATCTAACTATCCCTCCAATACAAAGTGTCCACATCAGCATCCACTAACACATGTCATTATGTCTTTATTCAAGTTATTCTCATTTGCAAACCAGATCAAATATTAACATGTATTTAGTTGTATATATCAGAATGCTAAAAATCATCCACTAGCATGTATTTTATTCATTCATGTATTAGTAAATATAAATAGTATAATTTCACCGGCAATTTCCGCAGCAACAATAATTAAATCAAAAGATTCTGTTGGCACAGCTCTCTGGAAATTTGTCTATCTAGTTAAACTTCAAAAAACATTGTTCATTTTTCAAGGAAAAGCTGTTCTCTTAAATATATTCATTTTACTGATAAAGTGGCCCACGTTCTGTCATGAGTGCCATGCTTTCTTTAACGTTTATGATATAGGAACTGTTAAATACTGGTGTCGCTGCACAGCTGACATTGCAATACTTTGCAGGACTGTATTATCATTACCTCCTATCATCAATGGTGCACATTCAGCTATCACCCTTGCAACAAGGAATGTCTTTATCGAATGTACAGCTACTGACCTTACCAAAGCAAATATAGTGTTGAATACAATGGTAGGTGATGTTATGCTGTATTTTAGATGGGAGTATGTCCTCTAGTTTAAGAAGTTTACACTTATTATTGATGCACTTGTTACTTATTATATTTCTAGGTTACCATGTTTTCTGAGTATTGTGAGACTAAATTTGAAGTGGAACCTGTTGAAGTGGTACATCATGATGGCAGGAAAACAGTTTACCCTGATCTTTCATGTTACAAAATGGATGTTTCATTATCTGATATTCTTGGGCCTATTGGCATCTCCCAGGACGAGAAACAGGTACCTGCAAATTCCTGAAAAATTTAGCAAGGATGTTTTCAATCTGGATTCAAAACTGTGCACCTGAAACTGTAGGTTGTCTCTCTTTTGAATAAAATGCAACTGCAAGCTGAAAGCCACTCATTGAAGGGGGAGCCTCGCATTTCAGTGTCTGTTCCTCCAACAAGAAGTGATATTCTGCATGTTCGTGATTTGTCGGAAGTATATCTGCTATCATCTAGCTGTTCTTTCAACTGTTTTGGTAGGATTTTTTTTGTTATCATTGTTAACTGGTTTAATTTCTGTTTGGCTTCTACAAAGGACGTTGCTATAGCTTATGGATTCAACAATGTGCCAAAATCAAAGCCGACGTGTATGACAATAGGTGGAAGGCAACCATTAAACAGGTTCTCAGATAAAATTCGTGCCGAGGTACTTTAGGTATCCGATATGTCTTTGTGGCATCTTGCTGATATTTGATGTCTTTGTGGCATCTTGCTGATATTCGATGTCTTTGTATTTTTATCTGTTCATGAGTTGATCTTTACTGAAAAATCCTTTGTGGCCAGGTTGCAAGAGCTGGCTATATGGAGGTGCTCACATTTATCTTGTCTTCACACGAAGAAAACTTTGACATGTTAAACAGATCAGATGACAAAAGTAAAGCAGTCATTATTGCAAACCCTCGCACTTCTGAATTCGAGGTAAATTGTCCCCAATTTTATCATCAGTCAGCTCTCCTATGTGCTCTCAATTTGCCTATAGTGCAAACAATAGTGTAAATTTTTGGTTAATTGATGCCTTCCTTGCACAATAAAAAAAGTTAATTCATAAACTAATTTCAGGAGAATCATCTTTGCTGCGTTTATTTACTGATGCATCTTGCTGGTGTATCATGATTCTGCATTTATTCTATGGCTTTTATTTAGGTGTAATTAGCCGTACATTCTTGTACTCCTATCATTCAACTTTCGACTGTTCCTCCTTATCTGACTTCTCAGCCTTATCTGATTATTTTAATTCTGCATGTTCTACACAGGCAACTAGGTCTGGGCATAATTAACCATAACCCAGACCGAATCTGAAATGACAGAAACTGATATTTTTGGTCTCTATATAATTCAGCCTCAAGAACTAACTAAATGAATGAAGTCCCCGGTTAGTTCGGTCTTAACACGGTGACCTAAAAAAAAACAGAACTGCACATAGAAGATGAGTAATACATTCGACCTAGCCCAATAACCCTTCCCAACCCCAACCAGTACCTATATAAGAGAGATCTCATTCTGATTCCTCACCACCTGCCCCCAATCCGTTCACTTCCTCCTGATCACCCACAACACCCCACTTGTCCTCTCTAGCATTGTGGCACATAGCGACAAGTCAGAGGTGTGGCTGCGCCCCCTCCTCCTGACTCCACTCGGTAGTGGCTCAGCGGGTCCTGCCTGTAACCCACGCCTTCTCTCACACATGTAGAGATGTTAATAGGTGGCTGGCCAGGGAGATGAGGTTGCCCTCCGAGCTGCAGCGATGATTAGTGACCTCCCCAGTCCCCGAGGACCAAGCCCGTGATCACATCTAGCTGCCGCTGTCCGAGGGCCCATGGCAGCCACCTGATATCAAGCCCAGCTGACAGCAATGGCTCCTCCCTGCTGTCGGCAGATGATTTGTGCTTCATCATGCTCATTTGTGTTCACCTACAAAATTTACCATTATATTACACATGTGATTTTGTGATTACTTTTTCGATGTGTTTATTGCTAGCTTGGTTAGTTCAGTCATGGCTGAGGCCGAACCGAACTAACTGAGACCAAATTTGCTTGATCTTGATAATTTTTAGGAACCAATCAGTACCTAGTTTTTGGTACTTGAAATTTGAGGAAAACCGATGAACCGAACCCATTGATTTGGTCTTACTGAATGCCCACCTACTTACAACTCATGTTTTCTCTCCATATTTGATTGCCAAGGAAATAAACATTGTTCTACAATGCCATTCATTTGCTATAATCATTCTTTTACTTGTTATCTTGTTGGTTTGTTATAATCATTTTTTCCTTGTTACCTTGCAGGTTGTTAGAACTAGTCTGATGTCGTGTTTATTGAAAACACTGAAACATAATATAGACCATCCAAGACCTATAAAGGTACTTTTTGAAAAGAAGCACTATTTATATTTGCTATATAAGTGATAAGTTTATTGTCTATGGAATGTTGTGTCACACATAAGATGCAACTAACTTAAGAAGAAATCATAAAATAAACCTTCAAATTTCTTTTGCTGTCAGTAGTGTCATTTTGTCTATTGCTTTCCTATCCCTTCCAACTTAATTGGATTGCATGATAATACTCTCCTTCAAATACTACATTTCAACCATAGTATAAACCCATTTATGATTTCTAGATCAAACCTTTTAAACATAGACAATGAATATGTAAAAAATCAAGTAGATTGATAACATAAGTTTTATGTTGCTAGATTAGTTATGAAAATAGTTTTTATAATATATAGCTCTTTCTATTTGGAACAACATGTTATTTAGAGTATTACCTGTCAAAGTGTCATTGGAGACCATGTGTCAGTGTTCTAATGGATTTTGGAATTAGAGAAAGTAACTACCTAGTCCTTTATTTTTACCCACGTGGACTTTAATTTACCAATACATAATCAATTTTAAATGGAAGAGCTTTAGTACAGTTTCTAGTGTTGGATATGCCCAAAAAGTTGCTGTTGCCATGGTTACGATCTTCCTTCTAGATTTAAATATTCCATGATTTTGATCTTTCAAATATTTACCATTGTAGATTTTTGAAGTTGGTGATGTTGTGATGCTGGACTCGTCACGTGATGTTGGTGCCTCTAATAATCGCAGGCTTGCAGCTTTGTACTGCAACAGGGTTTCTGGATTTGAGGTATTACGCTTAAGGGAAAAAAAACATCTGTATAGGCATGTGTTCTCACGTAGCTTCTATATAGGCCTTTGCTAACTTGATTAAATTGTCCAGGAAATTATGGGATTGGTGGATAGTATTGTCAAAGTTGTCAGAGCTCCGCATGTCAATTTTGGCAATAATTACTATGTACCTACAGATGTAAGTGTAACTTCATAAATTGTTGTCTTTTGCTGTTGTCAACGTTTATATACTGATTTCATTTCTTTAGGAACCTGAGTTCTTCCCGAAAAGACAATGTAAAATTGTTACAAGTGATGGCAAGCAAGTTGGCTACTTAGGAATTGTCCATGCTGAGGTACTTACTCTGACTCGCTTTTGAATGCTGTTAAATAGTTTAGCTGCCATATGATTGAAGATTTCCGAGGATGAAATGAATAAAGTTTAACACCATATTATATATTTATTTTTGTTAGGTAGCACGGTCTTATATGCTTGAATTATGAGCTACTCCAATTCCATAATTGATTTATAGGATTAAGAGATGGTACTGGCCGAAATAAGAACTTGGGAACACAAATCATATTATCTAATCATAACATCGATACACGTTGTGATTTGTTTTGCCAAATTTAATGACACTATTCCCTGAGTGCTTGTCATACTCCACGTTTCTTCAGGTGCTAAGGAAATTTGGCATTCCGGATCCCTGCACTTTCGTTGAGATGGACCTTGAAGCATTGTTGTAATGCCGTCAACCTGAAACAAAGGAATGCTTGAAGCTGATACCTGCCACATATTGGTTTTGTTCAGTCAACATGGATGGATGGGGTAATATCTCAATGTACTACTCAATTGCATTGGATTTTTGCTATGGGGAAAAAGGTGCATCGATGCAGCAAAGTACCCTGCCTAATTTTTGTGTTAGGGACTAGTTTCACTTTGTTTTCATTGTAAGAGCTCATTCCTATCCAACTTCCTATCAAAAGTGTACCTTGTATCCTTTTGTAAAACCATCGGGTGTCCAAAAGTTATTTTTATAACTATTTGCACCTCTACATGAGATCACCATGATGTAAAGCAGCCTCATAATTCTATACTTGTAATGTGTCCTTGTTGAAACACAGTGGACAAGGTTCCCATGAAAACCATCTATTTGTGGTTATCAATTAAATTGAAGATTGAAATTGTTTGTTCACATTGCTACTTTTCACGAATTCTTGAGTGTTGTATTATTTGTCGCCCCCCGAGTCGAGTGAGAAATATTTGTAATAGAACTTAATGGTGCTAATGATAACTCACTAAATAGGATGTAAATCTGACAGCGATAATTTATCCTGGCAGGTTCCAAATTTTTCGTAGAAGTCGAGAATAATTGAACGATAGCTGTCGTTGCTGTGGTCAAACGACCAAACCACCACTAACTGAAAATTCTAAAATTCATTTGCATGTCACCCCTCACTGTTATCAAAAGTTACGTTATAACGCGATATGACGGCTTATAAGATTGTGATCGAGGTGAAACCCTAACGACAAATATATGTACCATTTCGTGGGGACTCGCCCCCCGCACCTCCAAGGATTGTACCATTTCGTGGGGACTCGCCCCCGCATCTCCAAGGATTGTACCATTTCGTGGGGACTCGCCCCCCGCACCTCCAAGCATCCTTGGGATCACGGTGGGCCTCCGCTTCGCTCCGTCAAAAGGCCAATATAATGTGCAACTGAATTTGAAACATATATAACAAAAACGGCTTAATACAATCTCAAATCTTGTTATATTTTCATATATTAACTGGAGGAATCTGTCATCTTTCCCGTTTTAACTGGGGACGTCAAATACTAAGTTTTGATAGTCAAATTAACTCTCCCTTCTAAAGTCATTTTAGTTTTATGCCATGACATTTTTTTTTACCTAGCTTTACTGAAAGTACTCATGCATGGACAACATCAAATTAGTTTTCTTTCTTTTTATTGAATCCAATTAATTGGAGCCGGAGGTGTGGAGTGTGGTTATACATCACTTAGGGTGTGTTTAGTTGAAAGAATTCTTGTAGCACTTTCATTGTTATTTGATATTTTTTTAAAAAAAATATGGACTAACTAGGTTCAAAAGATTCGTCGCGACATTTACAGATAAACTGTGCAATTAATTATTATTTTTACCTATATTTAATACTACATGCATACGTCTAAAGATTCAATGTGACGGAGAATCTTGTAAAAATTAGGAATCTAAACATGTCCTTAGTTTAAACTTCTCCTCAGCTCGAATTTTAATGTCTATTTTCTTTTTCCATTGAAAAGTTACCACATACTGTAGTTCCTCCAATTGGCTGGGTGGCTTCGAGTTCGAGCAGCCGTCTCCGTTGGTCCTAGTCACCTCCAACTCCAGAAGCTCCCACTCACTCCAGACTCCAGAGTCCAGTCACCTGGCATCGAAGCTCCATAGTTTAAATGGCCCCTCTCCGACACGTGTCACCTTTTCGCCACACGTGTCCATACGCGAGCAAGCCTCGCACGTATTTAGAACGCGTCTCGCGACGATCCATCCTCCGGCGAGATCGACTTCCACTCGATCACATCGCGCCACTAAGCAACCGCACCACTCTCACCCGCCATGGCGACCGCCGCGCACGAAGGCACGATGACCCACCGCGTCGCCGCCAGTGGCAGCAGGGACGGCGGCGGCGGCGGCGGCGGCGGCGACAGCGCAGCCGCGGTCGTCTCGGGTCCCAACAAGAAGCCGGGCCGCGCCAGCAGCAGGCGCGGGCTCCGCTCGCTCGCCGCCGCGGTGTCCCTCTCGGCGGCGCTGACGGCGCTGTCCTTCTTCGCCGCGGCCGCGGGCCACCCACCATCATCATCCTCGCCGTCGCCGTCCACGGTGGCGGTGGTGCGGGCCGGGTCGGTGGCGTCGGAGGCGGTGCTGGCGCTGGCGGCGTGGATGGCGTGGGCGGAGGGCGGGGTGCACGCGCGCCCGGCCGCCACGCTGCTGCCCTACGCGGCGCAGGTGGGCGCGGCGCTCGCGTGGGCGCCGCTCGCGCTGGGCCGCCACGCCGCGCCCCGCGCGGGCCTCGCCTGCTGCGCCGCCATGGCCGCGGCCGCCGCGGCCTGCGCGCGCGGGTTCGGCGCCGTCAACCCCGTGGCCGGCGACCTCGCCAAGCCCGCCGTTGCCTGGGCCGTCGTCCTCGCTGTCATCACCTACAAGATGCTCCTCTGAGCTCTCGCGAGAGCCCATCCATCCATCATCATCTTGTGCAGCAGGCCGGCCTCCCGCACCCCTCTCTTCTTGTTTTCTCGCGAGTGCACAAACAGTGTTTGGTGTGTGTGTGTGTGTGTGATACCTACGTCTGTATACTGTATGAGTATGACTACGCTTTCTAGCTACTTGCTATGCTACTCTACGCTACACATCTACTGTTCCTTGGTTTACTACTCTGGTGTGCATTTGGATTGTGAAATGAATAAGCCATTGGATTAGCGCAAGAACAATAGAGAAGGATTGGAATCGCATCAGGTTCAGGTTGGAACAGTGTCTCTTTTTCTGGACAGAGATCAGAGAGAGAGGGACAGACAGAGGAGATGGATGTGTGGAAATGGCATCAGGCACAGTACAGAAGCAGCAGAACAGAGCCCGACCTCCGGTGCCCATGAGCATCGCCATTCGCCACATCAGAATGCAATGCATATCAGTGCGGCCAAAGCACGAATACAATGATACAAAACCCTAACCACAGTTCATCTTAGCTTTCGAGACCACAAGACACACTACTGATCCACATGTACCCGAACCTTTTAGACTTTGGTCGTCATCAGATTCTCCATTGTCAACATCTTTTTTTGCAGTATTCATTCGTCAACGTTCGAGAAAAAAAACAGAACGGTATAATATGAGCTTCGAAACAATAATGGGATACTCTTACTAAGAAACAATAATGGGATACTCTTACTAAGAGAGAAAATCACCTCGACTGTCCATACTAAGGAATCTGTTTCCCTAGATAAGAATTCAGGATGTGCACCTTCAGCAACATGTTCGACACTCCATCACCTGGAGATAGGACACCGGACAATGTTTATTCCACCAGTTCAATGTATAGACATCGGATGATATCTATTCTATCCGTTCAGCATGTCGGATCCAGTTCAAAGTGCTTCTTTGAAACTTTTTCAAAGGCTTCTTTGAATATTTTTGAAATGATTTAATTTGGAGAGCATAAGTGGAGAATAAATGTAAGATTTTCGCTTGGATTTTAGGGGACGACAGATTTCTTACAGCATATAGCTTGCAAAAAAGAGAACGACTGTATCAAGACCACTACGAGAATATGAGTTTTTTTTGTCCGTTTTCTATGTTTGGCTTCTCTTAGAAGGTTTGGGTTACGTGTTCGGGCCCATATATAGAATAAAAAAGCAAAAAAAAAAAACATCTCTCTCAAGTCATGGTCCATTTACACATCTACTCCCTCCGTCCCTATTCCTAAGTAAGTGTCTCTAGAAATCCGTGTTTCCCTCACAGACACGCTTTCCGGACGACACTTAAACAAGCACGGAAGGAGCATTTAGTAGAGCTTCATTTAATTTTGATTTTCTAGTGAAGTTGATTCTCTGATAAAAATAATTTTGTGTCTAAAATTGATTCTCTTTGATTATTTAGTATAATCTTTCAAAATCACGATGAAAAATCACGTTACAAAATCAGAGGAAAGCTACTTTTTTCAACTCTAAGTCACTTAGTTAATTTCAGATAGTCACTTCATACAATTAGCAGAGAATTACTTTTCTCTTAAAACTCTTTTGCAGGACTTGCTAGATTCGACAGAGAATGAGCTCTAGGAGTTTTGCCAAACAAGTTCGTACATTTTCTCCTCTCAGCTTCCCGCTCGAGTTCATGTTTGTCAAAAAAATTGTATTCAATGTCATGATCATAGTAAACTTAAAACATCAGTTTCTAGCATTTGTGCCGCTTCCATTGTCCCACATTTGATGTTTTTTCTAGCCATTGTTTCTAAAGCATCACTCTTTTTTCCAGGACAAGCTAATCATAAATCCACATCATTTCAACCAAAACAATTTTATATTAGGATTGATAAGGTTTGAAGCAACATATACATTCTCACATATGCACTTGGTATAGTTCCTAGTTTTGTTATTTATGTCACGACTTGTTTTCTGATATGTTTCAGATGTCCATGATTATACGTTTCAAATTATTTTCATGTCTTGTTTCATTGCTTCATTATCGATTCATATTGGATACTACTATGTTTAGTCCACGTTATTGATATATTTATGTTTCTTTTCCATGTAATTGTTCTTTCCAATTGTTGACAATGATCAGTGCTTATATGCATTAATATGTTCCTGCACGAAGTAGTTTTCTTCAATTCCATCAATGCTTCGAGGGATATTTCTTGTTTTCAGTGTGCCAAAAACTTGCTCATTATGTGTTTTTTATATGTTTCATTCTCGGAATCATTTACATCAAGTTGAAGCACTAATAATGAACTGAAATATGAACCATTTGTTTTGTTTTTAGGTTAAAAACTTTGCTGTGATTTATCAAAATTTGAGTGGATCTACCCTACAAAGTACCCGTAGCAAGAGACATCATACATATTTGATGTTTGACAATGTGTTATATTTTTTCCTAAATCATTGACCCCATTGTTTTTTATCTCATTATAATGAATCGATAACGTGGACATCTTCCTCCCACCAGGACATCATTGACCCCATTGTTTTCCTAAACCACAAAATTTGAGTGGATCTACCCTACAAAGTACCCCATTGTTTTTTTTGTGGTTCCTTTCAAGGTATGATTGTGGTTTTTATGTGATGTTTTACATGAAATTCTAGGGTGGGAGGAAGATGTCCATTGTTTTATTTTTGATCTGTATTTTCTTAGCTTTCGAGATCACAAGACACACTACTGATCCACATGTACCCGAACCTTTTGGACTTTGGTCGTCATCAGCTATTTACAGGGTGTTTGGTTTATGGAACCAAATCATGCTTCATGAGGTGATGCATCATGAGTCCATTCCATGAATTTTGGTGGAACCAACTCATTCCTCATGCATATACTAATTATTGACTTATGAGGAATGAGGTGGTGATGCATCAACTCATTCTATTCCACCAACCAAATAGAAATTGAACCAAACACACCATTAGATTTTCCATTGTGAACGACCCCTTTTTGCAGTATTCATTCAAGTCAGGGACGACAACAAGAATATTTGGGCCCCTTTAGGTCTTGTTTTTATTATCCACGTACGTATGTACTCCCTCCGTCCATTAAAAACATGCAATTATGGGATCCGTGTCAGTCAAATTGACTCAACTTTGACCAAGATTATAATAAAAGATATTAGTATTTATGTCATTAAATAAAATTATCATTAAAATATATTCTATTAATAATCTAATGGTATATTTTTTATACAAAATATTAGTACTTTTTTATATAATTTCGGTCAAAGTTCGAAATGTTTGACTTCTCGGTAAGCGAGAATTGCATGTTTTGTTGGACGGAGGGAGTAGATGGATTGGGGTGGATTCACGCATGGAATGGAAGGTGTGTGGCGAATCACTGTCGGTAGATGCTCCAGTCGCCTGGCCACCAGCCCTACCCCTGACGAGCGCCGCCATCCCGTCGCCGGCGGCCACCCCACCACCGCCAGCCTCCCTTGCCCCATCCCCCTCCTCTTACCCCCGCTGCTGAACTTCAGACGTGCATGTTTTGGACTTACAAAGCTGTAAACTACAAGGCCACCATCTGGGCTGGATATTTGCATTGTGGTACTTGAGCTAACGTTACGCAGGGATACACAATGTTCGTAAATAAATTTCATCACTTTTCAAAGTTCACATATAAACCTACCTCTAACTTAACTTATAGGGTGAAAAATAAAATTTGATTATATAAATCACCATACTATAGTTCTACTTTGTAACTTGTAGCATAATTTTCAATTTTCTTTTTTTTTCTACGATAGAAATATAACATATAAGTATAATCTATGTTCAATCATTAAAATAAATTTAATTTCAAAGATCCAAACGGAGTGTACGAGTAAAAGAAAAGGGTATCGTGATTTGAAACTATTTTTTTTTTGTTGAGAGCTTAAGAGTAACTCCAACGGTTTTGCGAATGGACTTTGCATTCTTATTTTTGCAAAAAAAAATCTACAAAACTCCTATCCAACGGTTTGGGCTTTGCATTTTTGTTAACTTGCAAAATCCTGAGATGGACTGTCATATATGCAAGCTCGTGATCGGTTTGACATTCTGTCTTGTGTACTACTCCCGCGCGTATTCTTCCCTCTCGCGCCGTCGGGTTTCTTTTTTTTTAAGATTTTGGCAAGTCAATTTTGCCAAATCGTTAGTCATATTAGTTTGAGAGTTGTCAAATTTCATATTTTGCCAAATAAAAAATACAAAATCGTTAGAGTTGCTTTTACAAGCAAACGATGGTTGACAGCGCCCAAATCTACTGTCCTATAGAATGTGCTGACACTCACCTGGATGCTCACCAGCCCCAGGTTGACCCTTTCCTTCAGACGACGAGACTCGCAGTCGCCGCCGCGGTCCCTGCACGACCATGAAGGGCAGGCTAGACGCGCTCACCGAGCAGATCCGGCCGCCGCCGTTGCCCTCGCGCTCGCCCGCCCATCTTCCCTGCCCAGCCATCCATCTGTCCTCGTCAACTGTGGGGAGGCCGTCGTGAGCGCGTCAACGCCTTCGGTCGGTGCCCGAGGTTTCCGGGTCCTACGAAACCGCGATGCAGGTACGACTCTGACGATCCAAAGTGCGATTCGACTAGAAGTCAGTCCAGTTCCACTAAGATTCGATTCAGAGAGTGGGATTTGGGACTAGTTTTCGAGCGGTACTAGCAAAGGCATAATACTCCAATCTCTCACCGGAGCTCTGAAGGACCGAGAAGCTAACCGAAAGCGACCAGAGGGGGTGAATAGGAGCTTCAAAATTTCCTTTCGGAAACTAGAGCCACTGTCCCAAAATCAACCCCGGGAGGAAACTCTAGAGCTTGCTAATATCCACGACCCTAGATGTAGGGTGGATGCTTCCTTGAAGCACAGCGGGACACTAGACAACCTAGAAGTCCAACGCAAAAGACGGAAATCGAATCCGTCAACGAACGAGCGAACCGCGAACGAAACGGCGCGAAACAGCAACGACCGGACTCTGACCAGCGTCCGGTCAGCAGGGACCGGACGCGTCCGGTCGCTCAAAACCTGATCTGGAGCTCTCTGGAACTGACCGGACTCTGGCCAGGGGAGCGTCCGGTCGGTTCTCCTGCGTCCGATCACACAGAGACAAAACACGGGAACAGTAGCACCGGTGAGTCCGGTCACTCAACAATCAGAGCGTCCGGTCGAGCTGCAGGGAGGCTCGCTGAGCATTCAACGACCGGACGCACTTGGTCAGCGTCCGGTCGACCCGATGCCAGCGTCCGGTCAGAGCACAGCAGTCCCGTTTGTCAACCGATTTGTCTCAATCTCACCTAAAACAATTCCTCTGGGGATCAAACTTGGTGAGATAAGTCACAAGGAGTATAGTGAGCTATCTCTAAGAGATCATGGCTCGAACCTATCTCCAAATCGGTGAATCGAAGAATTTCGGGGGAAGAGAGAAAACTTGACCCGAAACAAAAAATCGATCGATCTCCTAGACCGTGAGGTTAGAGGATGATTCCTTCGGTGGAAAGAAGTGCCTCACGTTCTAGAACAACTTGGTTCAAACGGATTCGCAAAAGATGAACCGAGCAAAGAGATCAAGCGACGGGAAAATCGTGGGAAAAAGGATTCCGCGAAGAACACGAACACAACGGAAATCACAGCCACGAATTCGAAACAAAGACGCAAATCAAGCCATCGATCTGTGCTCCAAGGTGAGGATACGGCCTCACTTCCTCAAATCAACAGTACACAGAGTGGAGTCTCTCTGCGGATCTCAACTAGCTAAAGCAGGGGATGGGAGAGCAGGAAACCCTAGCAAATGAAAGCACTAACTGAGATAGCTAAAACTGAGATGGGGAGGAGGGTGTCTCCCCTGGACTACTTATACTAACCTAGACTAAGCCTATTTCCTACTCTACCCCTCTCTAAACTAATTACAGAGCGAACCAGCTAAACCCTAAGGCTATTCTGGTCCAACCCGCGGTGGTAGGTAGATCCGACGGCCACGCCCGCTCGAACCGAAGCGTTGCCTCGACGCAACCTCTGGATCGCCGCCACGTGCCGCCCTCGCTCTGCAACCCCGGTTTTGTGGCCCAAACCGGGAAACCAGCCTTTTCCAGCAACCCCCGGTTTTGAGGCCCAAACCGGGAAACCAGCCTCCAGCCCGAGTTTTGTGGCCCAAACTCGGAAACCCGCAACGCCCGAGTTTTGAGGCCCAAACTCGAAAACCGGCCCATCACCCGAGTTTTGTGGCCAAACTCGGAAACCATCCGCGCCCAGGTTTTGTGGCTCAACCTGGAAACCGAGCACCCGAGTTTTGAGGCCCAAACTCGGAAACCGTCCACCCGTTGGTTTTTCTCTGGCTCAACCAACAAACCGTAGCTGTAGAGGGGATGCACCGCCCGTGCACCCCGTCCACCGACACGTGTCCCCAGGTCCTCGACCCGAGCAACACCGTGCCCCGCAAGCCTCCGCTCGTCGCTGTCCCAGGCTGCCAGCCACCACAACTGATCCTCAGGCACTCCGGTCCCTCAGTCCAAGCCTCACGTCCGCCCTTCACTGCTCGATACATCGGCATGGCACGTCCGCCGCACGGCACGCCCATCCTTCATCGCACCCAGTCCGTCGGCACGGCACGTCTCAACTTGACCTTCACCTTGCCCTCGATCACTGTCTCCGTGCTCAACACCTGCACAACATAAGCCAAAGAACATGCGCATCAAACCCGTTGACAATCACTCATCACTCAGAGACTCGGCATACACCCATGTATCCGCAATCTCCCCCTTGATGAGTGCATTGTCAACTACACACACAAATCATAAAATGAAAGAAGAAGGTAGGAGGAAGGAGAGGAAGAGAACTCAACCAAATGACCCAAAAGCATAGCAAAACCGAAGAAGGTCAAGTGGAAGAAGCGAGAACTTGGTCCCCAAAGACATGGGCAACGGCTCGACGCGACCAAGCAAAGCAAAGCTAGCTCTCAAGAAGAGGTAGAACAGGCTCAACACCGCTAGCAGAAAACCAATTGAAAATCGGAGCTAAAAAATGGCAAAGTGCTAGTCCATCAAGATAGAGGCACAGAGGCTCAACACAACTAGCACAAAAACCACTCCGAACCAATTGAAAAACAATCGAAAAGTCTCCGAACCAATCAAAATCCAACTCGATGCCAAATGAGGAAAATGTTTGCTAGTCCCTCAAGATAGAGGCAACGACTCAACACAACTAGCAAGCTCCCCTCGACAAGTGCAAGCAACCCGGGACTCCCCCTTAGGTCCAACAAGAGAAGAGCATAAAGATCTGAAAATCTCCCCCTTAGCAAAAACTCCCCCTTAATTGAGCGCCAGGAGGGAGACATATGATTTGCAAAAACTCTCCCCCTTAGTTGAAAATGCACTTATCAAGCACAAACTCTTCCCTTGGGCCAACAAAACTCCCCCTTCTTAAAATGCATATGAAGTCAGAAATGCAAGTTAGCAGCTTCAGGCATATAATCAAAAGAGTGCAAAAATGCTCTAAACGGTATAGCTCCAATGGCACAACTAAGCACTCAAATAGCGAAGGCTCAAACTGATCACACATACGAAATATGAAGCATATGAGCAAGTGAGCAGTTTTTAGCCAAAAAGATAGTCACCATCAAAATAGCACTACACATGTATAGATAGGAATCCAGACAAGTGCTAAACATGTATACAAGGTGAACTACCCCTAGCAAAGTTCAATCATCATGCATAGGAATGTAGCATATACTTGTGATTTCAGTTTTATATCGGAGTTGCAGCGGTAAAGAATTCACAAGTTCAATTATTTCGCATGTGATTGCGAGAGGTTGAAAGCTTGTCTTTGCCTAACTTTTCAACCGAGCGAAGCCTATGCCGAAGCAATCAAAAGCTTAAAGCTACGGTTTCGGTCATACACTACACGGCTCAAGTTTAACTCAAAGTGCAATGAGAAACAGTCTCGATACCGTGAGGTGTTGACAAGCAATCCCATCTCGATCTTTTCAATTCACTAAAACTTGGTTCAAATTTTATACATGATATGAACAGACCAAGCAAGTGAATGACTCAAAACTAGAGACATAGCAACCTAGCATATATGAAAAGCACGAGAGAACTCAACATATCCTACACATGCCAGTTGCATATCTCAATGGTGAACATTTTCAGATTGTAAGTTATTAAGTAAATTCACCATTCCAAAATAGCTCAGCTCATAACATGTACTAGTGATCAGGAAGAGCATAAGCCACAAGCATCCATATAAGCATCGGAGCATACTGTATAGAGCATAGTTACATTCTAATGATTATAAACATGAAGCTCAGAATGTAAATGCGTATGCTAAAATGCAAAGAAGAGAAACTCAAAATAAAAGAGTCAGTCTATACAAGATCCAAAAGGTTTCCCCCATCTAAAAGGGGAAACACACACCAAGCTCACCCCTCAACCGATTAAAGGTTGATTCGTCTAAAGGCTTGGTGAAAATATCAGCCAGTTGGTGATGAGTATCGACATGGCGAAGGTCGATATCACCCTTCTCCTGGTGGTCTCGCAGAAAATGAAAGCGCACATCAATGTGTTTGGTCTTCGAGTGAAGCACGGGGTTCTTAGCAACGCTAATGGCACTCGTGCTGTCACAAAGCAAAGGCACGCGAGAAAAGCTCAGACCAAAATCACGCAAAGTGGCCATCATCCAAAGCAACTGGGAACAGCAGCTAGCCGCAGCAACATATTCAGCCTCCGTAGTGGACTGAGCGACGCTAGACTGCTTGCGAGAAGACCACGAAACAAGAGAAGAACCAATAAACTGGCAAGTCCCAGAAGTGGACTTGCGCTCAATACGACAACCAGCAAAATCGGCATCGGAATAACCGCAAAGCGAGAGGGTGGAGGAAGCAGAATACCAAATCCCAAACTCAGGAGTGAAACGAAGGTACCTGAAGATGCGCTTCACCGCCTGACGGTGAGAAGTGCGCGGCGACGCCTGAAAGCGCGCACACAGACACACCGCGAACTGGATGTCCGGGCGTGTCGCCGTCAGGTAGAGGAGCGAGCCGATCATGCTGCGGTACTCCTTCTGGTCCACTGCTTCTCCATCCACATCTGCATCCAGGGCAGTCGTCGTCGACATGGGTGTTGGAAGAGGCTTGGCCTCACCCATATCGAACCGCTTTAGCAAGTCCTTGGTGTACTTGCCCTGGTGCACAAATGTCCCCTCTCGGGATTGCTTAATTTGCAACCCAAGAAAGAATGTTAGCTCGCCCATCATGCTCATCTCGAACTCCCTGCTCATAGTATCTGCAAACTTGGCAACCAAAGCGTGAGAAGAACCACCGAAAATGATATCATCCACGTAAATCTGGACCAAGAGCGTGTCTTTGCCTTGCCGGAGGAGAAAGAGCGTCTTATCTACACATCCCATTTTAAAACCCTTAGCAAGCAAAAAGGTTTTTAACCTATCATACCAGGCTCTAGGGGCTTGTTTCAAACCATATAAAGCTTTATGGAGTTTAAAGACATGGTTTGGAAACTTGGGATTTTCAAAACCGGGGGGTTGTTCTACATATACTTCCTCTTCTATGTAGCCGTTTAAGAAGGCACTCTTGACATCCATTTGAAACAGTTTGAAACCTTTGGATGCAGCAAAAGCCAAGAGTATCCTAATAGCCTCCAAACGAGCTACAGGAGCAAACGTCTCCTCATAATCTATCCCCTCCTTCTGACTATAGCCTTTCGCTACAAGCCGGGCCTTGTTTCTAACAACGTGGCCATCCTCTCCCTGCTTGTTTTTGAAAACCCATTTTGTCCCAATAGGCTTACAGTCAGGTGGAGGTGGAACTAGAACCCAAACCCGATTTCGCTCAAAGTTCTCTAACTCCTCATGCATGGCATTGACCCAATCCGGATCCGTCAAAGCGTGTCCAACATCTCGGGGCTCAAAATTAGCAACAAAAGCAGAATGAGCGAAGTGAGAGATGTGCTGTGACCTGGAGCGAGTAACTCGCTCGCCGATGTCGCCGATCATCTGTTCAGGGGGATGCTGGCGCTGGATATGTCGTGGCGCCTCCCGGGAAGAAGTGACCTCCCCCTCAACAGCAGCTGGTTCCACCCGGGGTACAAAAGGTACCGCGCGAGGTGGAGGATCCCACGGCCCCTAGGAAGAAGAGGTGTCGGGGCCGTGAATCGTCGTAGAAGCCGCTCTTTGCGGCACGGCAGGTGGAGGGGGTGCTGGACCATCCATACCTTCAGCGCCCTCGTCCTCGTCATCAAAAAGAGGCTCTCCAACCTCATGATCACCTGCACGCTCAAAACAAGAAGAAGGAGAAACAAGAGTCTCGTCGAAGGTGACATCGGATGTCTCCATGACTCGGTTAGTATCAAGGTTAAGTACACGATATGCTCTAGTGTGAGTGCCATAACCTAAAAATACCCCGTCAGAAGAACGAGACTCAAACTTGTCCAAGTTGCCCTTTTTGAGTATAAAACAATGGCAACCAAAAACTCGAAAATAACTCACCTTGGGCAGTTTTCCAAAACGCAACTCATAAGAAGTCTTTTTCAAGAAAGCTCTCAGAAAAATGCGATTGGAAATATAGCATGCAGTGTTCATAGCTTCGGCCCAATAGCGCCTAGGAGTCCTATGCTCATCAAGCATCGTCCTGGCCATCTCAACAAGGGTCCGATTCTTCCTCTCTACAACACCATTTTGGGGCGGTGTGTAGGGGGAAGAAAACTGATGCTCCAAGCCAAGGCGGTTACAAAATTTCTCAAAATCCGAATTTTTGAATTCGGAACCATTATCACTTCTAATAGCTCGCATCGAGTTCAAAGGGAACTCGTTCTGAAGACGCAAGATCAGATTGCGAGCGAAGGAGAAAGTCTCAGTCTTCTCAGTCAAAAAGAAGACCCACGAATATCTCGAAAAGTCGTCAACAACAACCAAAACATACCACTTGCCACCAACCGAGCTCACCCGAGCCGGACCAACAAGGTCCATGTGTAAAAGCTCTCCGGGGTGCGAGGTCATGACCTTAGTCACTGGATGGTGGGGAGCGGCAACCATCTTCCCATGTCTGCAAGAATGGCAAACTAGATCCTTCTCCATCGAAAGCTTGGGCAATCCTCGGATTAGGCCAAGTGAGCTAAGTCTTGCAAGCAAGTCGAAGCTTAAATGACCGAGCCTCCTAAGCCACTTCCAAAGATCGGAGGAAGAAGGACTAGCCAAAAGACAGCGAGAAGAACCAAACGACTCCGAGAAATTCGCGCGAAAGACTTTCCCAAAGGGCGAAATCAGACATACAAGATCGCCCTGAGGATCTAAGATGCGACTAAGGTTCGGTTTAAAACGAATCTCATAGTCATCATCAAAAAGTTGCGAAACAGAAAGAAGGTTAAAATGCAGGTTAGAAACAAGAGCAACATCGCGCAACACAAAGTGCTCATTAACCCGCACCGTCCCACGAGACAATACCTTACCTTTACTATTGTCGCCGAAGGTTATGTACTCCTTTCCGGCGACCGGGCTAAGGCTGGAGAACCACTTGGCGTTTCCGGTCATGTGTCTCGAGCAACCAGAATCCACCAGCCAAATGTCCACCAACCGTCTCACCTACATCAATAAAAAGACATAGGGTGAGCATACGGTCCAACACTGGGGTTAGTGAAGTAAGGAGAATACCAGTGTTGGGCCGGCTGCTCAAAAGAACGGTCAGTGTAAAAACTATTCCTAGCCTGTCTACGGGGGTAGCGATCACCACGTACGGGGAAACGTGGTCCGCTGGGGAAGAAGCGCTCACCGCGGTACTCAAACTGCGGTGGGGGAAAGCGCTCAACTAAGCCTCCGCCACGGGGTCCGTTACCTGCAAAAGCAGGACCCCGTCGGGCACGCTCTCTACGAGATCTACGCCTAGGAGCCTGGGGCTCAACTGCTCTAGCGTCTCTCCTCGGAGCTCTCTCCTGCCTAGGCCTAACAAACTGAGGTGCTGGACCTCTAGGCCTAGTCTCCCTCCTAGGGGCTCTCATCTCCTGCCTAGGCCGGGGACCTTGACGTCCGGACCTAGCAGCTCTCTCCTGAGCCTTCGGCACATGTCCACCATGAGCTGGATGGTACATGTCCGGGTTCTCCATCTCCCGAACATGGCGCGCCTCCCGCTTGCGCCGGAAACAGAACTCGATCAAGTGACCATCCCTCCCACAGAAATCACACTGGTACCTCACCGCACGCAAAGGGGGTTGTTGGTGACCAGGGCTGTGGGTGTGGCTCACTTTGCCTTTGCCCTTCTGTGGCAACTCCTCAAGAATGGGTGGCATAGCGTCAAGCTTGTTTCTGAGGTGGTTTGGCTTGGGTGCCCAAACTGGGTTCTTGGGAGGAGCTCTCGGGGGTTCCTCAACCACACCATCTTTGGTGATAGGCTTGGCTGGCTCTTTGAGTGGAAACTTGGCGAGTTTGGGAGTAGTGGTGGAATTGGGCTTCTCACATGGGTTCAGACCACTAGACTCTCCAATCTTCCCAAAAGCTGAGAGATCAACACTCTGAGCAAAACCTACACCAGGGGCACCAACAGCTCGCTTGAATTGGGAGATCATCATCCCGAGCTGCGGCTCACTACTGGAGACCCATGATAAGATGGACCGAAGGTATGTGTTTTCTTCCTCGGTTTGCATCTTGCCATGCTTCACATTGGCAATCTCCATCTCCAGGCCCTCACACAAAGCACACCTCGAGACACAAGTGCTATCTGAGCTGGCCTTCTCTAAAGACTCAAGCTTGGCATTTTTCTCTGCCAACTCAGATTGCAAGACAGGACAAGTCTTGCACGCACCCAACAGCTGCGGCCTAGCACGGAGCTCATCCACCTCTCCAACCAACGCAGCATACTTACCTCTCAGAGTGAGAAGGTCAGTCATGTGCGCGGTGCACGACTCGCACTCCGCCTCCTCCGACACTACCACGGTGGACCGAGCGAACTCAAGCTCCTTCACCGTGTCCTCCCACTTCTGCCTAAACTCCTTGCGCTCTCTAGCGGCACGCCTAAGCAACTTATCTTGGCTAAGGAGGGCAGCAGTCAACTTCTCAACCTCGGAGGAAAGCTCGTCGTAGGTGAGAGATACCTGGGAGGTGTCGTCGTCGTCGTCGTTCCGAGGGGTACACTCCGGCTCGCCATCGACCTCATCTCCGAGCGCCATGGTGCACAGGCCTCCGTCGCCGGCGAAGAAGCACAAGCCGTTGAACTTGTCTTCCAGCTTCTTCTTCACGGACTCGTCGTCGCTGGAGCCAGCGGAGTCGTCATCCGAGCCGTCGACGTCGCTGAGCGTGGCGAAGAACGCACGCTGCTCAGCTTGCTGCTTCTCCAAGTACTTCTTCTTGATGTACTCTTTGTCGAAGCCGCCCCGTTTCTTGTGCCTTTGAGGGACGTGCTTCTCCTTGTACTTGGAGTCGTGCTTGCACCCATGTTCGCCCTTGCCCGAGTGCTTGTTCTTTTTCTTGGGGCAGTCGGCGATGAAGTGGTCGGGGTCGCCGCACTCGTAGCATCCCGTGCGTGCTCCTCCTCGACGACGGTTCATGCGGTTGTTGTGGAACCGCGAGAACCGGTTGGCAAGCAAAGCCAACTCGTCGTCTCCCAAAGACTCCAGCTGGTCCTTTGTCACAGAAAAGAGAGAAGAAAGCGCAAAGCCAGCTGAGGGGTTAGAGGAAGAGCCGGAAACCAAAGCCATGGACGGGCGAGAAGGATTTTCAAAAGAAGCCCTCGCCATAGCATCAATCTCACTGGACTTGAGCTTACTGAAGAGCTCGTCGCAGGTGAGGGTCTCATAGTTCGGCGATTCGATGATTGCCTGAACCTTGGAGTCCCACACCGAACGGTCAAGAGTGTGCAAAAGCTTCAAAGCACGCTCATGATCGTCAAATGGCAACTGCTCTCTGTTAGCCCTCATCCTGTTGACAATCACCTGAAAGCGAGCGAATAAACTTTCTATGCTCTCGCCAGGTTGATGTCTAAAGTTCTCATACTCTCGCTTGAACGACTCGTAGAGTCGGGTTTTGACTTGAGAGGTGCCCTCATGAAAACGCATGAGAGTGTCCCAGATCTCCCGAGCCGTAGCGAGGTGAGAAACACGATCAAACTCACCCATGCTCAAACAAGAAAAGAGAGCATTACGGGCTCGGCTATTGGCATCGTGCTCATCGATCTGTTGCTGAGAGACACGAGCAGCCAAGACCACGTAATCAGCAGAGTTGCAAATATCCCAAATAGAAGCACCCAAACTCTGCAGATAGGCCGACATGCGTATCTTCCAATACGCGTAGTTCGTTCCATCGAAAAACGGCGGTTTGCCCACACCGCGATCCATGTCGCCTTCGGTGGATCTGGAACCGGCTAAGGTGGAAGATCCTTAACCTGCTCCGATACCAATTGAAGGACCGAGAAGCTAACCGAAAGCGACCAGAGGGGGGGTGAATGGGAGCTTCAAAATTTCCTTTCGGAAACTAGAGCCACTGTCCCAAAATCAACCCCGGGAGGAAACCCTAGAGCTTGCTAATGTCCACGACCCTAGATGTAGGGTGGATGCTTCCTTGAAGCACAGCGGGACACTAGACAACCCTAGAAGTCCAACGCAAAAGACGGAAATCGAATCCGTCAACAAACGAGCGAACCGCGAACGAAACGGCGCGAAACAGCAACGACCGGACTCTGACCAGCGTCCGGTCAGCAGGGACCGGACGCGTCCGGTCGCTCAAAACCTGATCTGGGAGCTCTCTGGAACTGACCGGACTCTGGCCAGGGGAGCGTCCGGTCGGTTCTCCTGCGTCCGATCACACAGAGACAAAACACGGGAACAGTAGCACCGGTGAGTCCGGTCACTCAACAATCAGAGCGTCCGGTCGAGCTGCAGGGAGACTCGCTGAGCATTCAACGACCGGACGCACTTGGTCAGCGTCCGGTCGACCCGATGCCAGCGTCCGGTCAGAGCACAGCAGTCCCGTTTGTCAACCGATTTGTCTCAATCTCACCTAAAACAATTCCTCTAGGGATCAAACTTGGTGAGATAAGTCACAAGGAGTATAGTGAGCTATCTCTAAGAGATCATGGCTCGAACCTATCTCCAAATCGGTGAATCGAAGAATTTCGGGGGAAGAGAGAAAACTTGACCCGAAACGAAAAATCGATCGATCTCCTAGACCGTGAGGTTAGAGGATGATTCCTTCGGTGGAAAGAAGTGCCTCACGTTCTAGAACAACTTGGTTCAAACGGATTCGCAAAAGATGAACCGAGCAAAGAGATCAAGCGACGGGAAAATCGTGGGAAAAAGGATTCCGCGAAGAACACGAACACAACGGAAATCACAGCCACGAATTCGAAACAAAGACGCAAATCAAGCCATCGATCTGTGCTCCAAGGTGAGGATACGGCCTCACTTCCTCAAATCAACAGTACACAGAGTGGAGTCTCTCTGCGGATCTCAACTAGCTAAAGCAGGGGATGGGAGAGCAGGAAACCCTAGCAAATGAAAGCACTAACTGAGATAGCTAAAACTGAGATGGGGAGGAGGGTGTCTCCCCTGGACTACTTATACTAACCTAGACTAAGCCTATTTCCTACTCTACCCCTCTCTAAACTAATTACAAAGCGAACCAGCTAAACCCTAAGGCTATTCTGGTCCAACCCGCGGTGGTAGGTAGATCCGACGGCCACGCCCGCTCGAACCGAAGCGTTGCCTCAACGCAACCTCTGGATCGCCGCCACGTGCCGCCCTCGCTCTGCAACCCCGGTTTTGTGGCCCAAACCGGGAAACCAGCCTTTTCCAGCAACCCCGGTTTTGAGGCCCAAACCGGGAAACCAGCCTCCAGCCCGAGTTTTGTGGCCCAAACTCGGAAACCCGCAACGCCCGAGTTTTGAGGCCCAAACTCGGAAACCGGCCCATCACCCGAGTTTTGTGGCCAAACTCGGAAACCATCCGCGCCCAGGTTTTGTGGCTCAACCTGGAAACCGAGCACCCGAGTTTTGAGGCCCAAACTCGGAAACCGTCCACCCGTTGGTTTTTCTCTGGCTCAGCCAACAAACCGTAGCTGTAGAGGGGATGCACCGCCCGTGCACCCCGTCCACCGACACGTGTCCCCAGGTCCTCGACCCGAGCAACACCGTGCCCCGCAAGCCTCCGCTCGTCGCTGTCCCAGGCTGCCAGCCACCACAGCTGATCCTCAGGCACTCCGGTCCCTCAGTCCAAGCCTCACGTCCGCCCTTCACTGCTCGATACATCGGCATGGCACGTCCGCCGCACGGCACGCCCATCCTTCATCGCACCCAGTCCGTCGGCACGGCACGTCTCAACTTGACCTTCACCTTGCCCTCGATCACTGTCTCCGTGCTCAACACCTGCACAACACAAGCCAAAGAACATGTGCATCAAACCCGTTGACAATCACTCATCACTCAGAGACTCGGCATACACCCATGTATCCGCAAGCTCACGGCAGGTTTGCTAGAAAACTAGCAAGGCATACTTATTACTAACCTAGATGATGCCGAAAAAGTAGATAGAATAAAGTAAACAAACATAACAGTAGATTGTTTTTTTTATCGATCGTTGTACACTAGCAGCAATTGCAGTCACCATGGCGCGTTATACAATGAAATTCCAAAACTGCCAAGACTTCACTGTATGACTTAATCCTCATCTTGCTTTCACCAGGCAATCTGTTATGTGATATCTTCAGATATTCACCACCAATTAGTCGGTGTTAGTAAAATACTTGTTCCTGGGCCTAATTTAGGTGTTAACAGGATTCTATGCTGTTCAGCTTCGGTATGAACGATTCCATAATATTGATCTATCTTGACAGCCTTGCTAGGCACCACCGAGGTAGGGAGGGAGGGAGAAATTACAGACAAATGGAAGGGCTTCTGGTGAGCGCAGCAACGGGTGCATTGAAGGCCGTCACTGTGAAGCTGGCAACTTTGCTTGGTGACGAGTTGAAGAACATGAAAGATGTGTGCAAGGAGATCGACCCTCTCTCTGAGGAGCTTAATTGCATCCATGCTTTCCTCGTGGAGATGTCGAAGGAGGAGAACCTGACTGACAAAGAAAAGATATGGATGACTGAGGTGCGGGAGATGTCCTACGACATTGAGGACAACCTCGATGAGTTTATGATTCATATTAATAATGTCGACAAGTCTGCTAAGGCGAATGGCCTGAGCCTAATAAAGAAGTGCAAGAGGTTGCTGGGCATGATGAAGGCGCACCAACGGATCTCCCAGGCGGTACATGATTTCAAGACACAGATCAAGGAGGTGGGAGACAGGAACCAGAGATACAGAACTGGTGTTAAGAGCACCTGCATGGACCCCAATGAGGTGGTTGACAGTCGAGCTTTTGTTATCTTTCAGGAAGCATCAGAGCTTGTGGGCATCGATGAGCCTAAGAATGAGCTGATCAGCTTGTTGACAGAAGATGGATCTTCATCTCAGCATCAGGTGAAGGTGATCTCCATTGTTGGATTTGGTGGACTAGGCAAGACAACACTTGCTAACCAAGTGTTCCAGTCACTTAATAATAAATTTGATTGTCACGCCTTTGTAACAGTATCGCGAAATCCTGACATGATGAAAGTATTGAGAACTATTCTCAGTGACGTTAGCGGGCAAGAGTACACTAACACAGAAGCTGGGGATGTACAACATCTTGTCAAAAAAATATCCAATTTCCTTCAAGATAAAAGGTATGTGAGCAAACAGATCATCTGCATGTGCCAACTATTTTGATTATGTGTGAAATGACTATGCACGTGTTAACTATGTTTGCTGACATCTCATTTTACATTACAAGATCTCCAGCATACTAATCCTTAGACATATCTATGAGTAATTACGGGTGTGTCATCTCATCTATTTGTATCCTTTGCATTTTAAATATACAATTTTTGCCCTCCATCAGATCTTAAAAGTTACTTCGTTACTATTTTGATTTGATGATAACTAGTTCATTGGCCTGTGTGCCTGCATTATAGCCTTGCTTTTTTTTTTCTAGAAAATACAACTTTGTGAAATGATTATAATTTAATTTAGGATATGATTGTCTGAAATGACTACGCATGCCAACTATGTTTCCTTACAATAATTTCTTGGCATTCCTCATTCATGATGCACTGCATGGTTGCTTTTTCAAAAGAAAAACAAAACTAGGATTTCCTTGTCTTTCTAACACACTTTGTGAGGATTAACACAAAGACTCTAAAATGTGTCTCCAATTATAGTAAGATAAGATTTATTACCGATAGAAGCATTATCTCCTATACAGAAATAATACATTGATGCATAGGTATATGATTGAATTTTCGCTACATATTTGTACCAGAACTGAAGAAAACCCAGGTTGTAACTAAACATTCACTTTTTACACCACAAATTTAAGATTATCTGTCTATAACCTCCATGTTCCATTATTGATTTTTATTATTTGTTTTATTATACTTTAACAAGCTATCCTTACTCACTGCAGGTACTTAATTGTTGTGGATGATTTATGGGATTTAAAATCATGGGAAACCATTAAGTATGCTTTTATAAAAAATAGTTGTGGCAGCAGAATCATCACAACCACGCGTGTAAATGAAGTAGCTGAATCTTGTTGCTGTTCTCATTGGGATCACATGTATACATTACATCCTCTTAATGTTGCAAACTCTAGAAGATTGTTCTTGAAGAGAATATTTGGTTCTGAAGAAGCTTGCCCATCACACCTCACTGAAGTTTCTGATGACGTCTTGAAGAAATGTGATGGTTTGCCTTTGGCAATCATAACAATAGCTGGTTTGTTGGCAGGCAAACCACCAACATTTGACGAATGGAACAAAGTTCAAAGTTCGTTTGGTTATGCACTTGAAAGGCAATCAGATGTCAATAAAATGATACAGATATTGTCACTGAGTTATTTTCACCTTCCGCCTCACCTACAAAGCTGTCTTCTGTATCTCAGTATATTCCGAGAAGATTACGAGATTCGGAAGGAGCGATTGGTACTGAGATGGATTGCCGAGGGATTCATTCATGAAGAGCATGGCTTCACCCAATATGAGTTAGGGGAGAGGTGTTTCAATGAGCTCATAAACAAAAGCTTGATTCAGCCATGGAATTCAAAAAGATCGGGTACACTGATCTCTTGTCGAGTTCATGACACAATTCTTGAGTTTATTGTGGCCAAGGCTATGGAAGAAAACTTTGTTACTCTGTTTGGTATTCCAAACATAACAGTTGATCCACGAAGGAAGATTCGGCGTCTCTCTCTCCTCAACAGGAACAAAGTCGGTGATGGTTCAGTAGGCTTACCGGAGAATATGTTGTATTCTCATGCACGTGCAGTTTCAGTGTTTCCAGGCAGTCTTGATAGTCTCCCATCTCTGCAGAAGTTCAAGCATTTGCGTGTTTTGGATTTAGAAGGCTGGCACATCTGGGAAGTTTATTTGCACTGAGGTACTTGAGCTTGCGTCGAACATGGATAAATGAGCTTCCTGAAGAAATTGGAGACCTGCAGTATTTACAAACACTGGATTTAAGAGTTACTCATATAAAGAAGCTGCCATCCAGTATTGTCCGCCTTGCACGGTTGGTCAATCTATTGTCTAGTTCTGGTGTGCATTTGACAAATGGATTTGGGAACATGCAAGCCTTGCAGAGGTTGGAAGACATCACAGTCTGGAGTCAGATACCTAACTTCACGCAGGAGCTCTGTCAGCTAAAGAATCTAAGATCACTGAGGATATGGACAGATGTGTTTACCAAGGATTTGACCTCATCTCTGTGTACAATTGCTACGGGAAGCCTAAATTCTTTGACTGTAGGAACCAACGAAGAGTCCATGGACTTTGTGATGGAGCCATGGAACCCCACCCCCATCAACCTCAAACGACTTGAAATATTAGGTATTCAGCTCCCGAGGGTCCCCAGATGGATCGGCTCACTTGACAACCTGCAGCATTTGGGACTCAGTGTTGACCGACTTGGGCCTGCAGATGTTGGTTTACTCGGGCGCTTAAACGCTCTGTCCAGCCTCTGCGTGTGGGTAATGATTGAAGTGGCCGACAGATTATCCTCCTCTCAAGAAGCACGGCGGGTTAAGATCAGTGGCGCACATGGATTCCCTAGCTTGAGAATGTTCCGAGTCGGTTCGATTAACTGTGGGTTTGGGTTGTTGTTCGAAGTTGGGGCGATGCCGAAGCTACAAGAGCTCAATCTCGAGTTCAGCAGAGATAAGACCGGATCACTCACCAATGGAGAATTTGATTTCGGTATCCAGCATCTTCCTTGCCTTGCTATCGTAAGATGTGACCTTGGTTACTTTGTACATGCAGATTATGAACCCGAGCACCCCGCATGGGATGCTCTGAAGATAGCGGTCAGTTCCAACCCCAACCATCCTAGGTTGTATCATGGGTCGTATTGACTACAGAGTACAGAGTACAGAGCAGGAATTCAAGCTACAAGCACCATGACTAGCAATAGCAACTATCTTGGACAAGCTTTTTTATGCTGACTTTATATGTTCCATATTGCTGTTACTTTATATTATGTATACGGATTCCATACGGATTGTTCAGCTAGGACTTCATCTTCACATAAGATTAATCTGTTATCCTTTGTTTTGGATTACAGACTCGTTTCTCCAATCAGAATGTTCAGTGTAATAAGAAATTTCCATGCGAACGGTTTGGTGTGCGTGCCTTTAAGGGTATGTTTGGAATGTGGGAAAAATTTCATGTTTTTGTGTTTTTTCATACAAAATTGAACTGATTCCTTCCCAGCATACCCCAGGTTGGGATGGGTAGGCCCACCACTTCACTTTTTCACTTTCACTTAGGCCCGGGCCAAGTCATGGATGAATAATGTAGAGCGTACCTAGAAATTTTGGCTACCAGTTGGCTCATATTAGTACCAAAAAACACTGGTACACCTTTAAAGCTCAAGAGGGAAAAAGATACATGCCTTGATTTTGTTTTGCCTTCATTTTGGTCAGCCCAGGCAGGTCTCGGAACCCGAACCCAACCAAACAAGCTCTTCATTTGGTCAGTCTCTGTCAGTCCCGGGTTACACACCAACAGGCAAGAACATACACAATGGGTACTCAAATTGCAGAAACAGAGTAATGAATGAACCAAGAACACATCTGTGAGAGCCAGATCTAAAAACTGATGACAAGGCAGAAACATCAACATTGCTATAGAATAATAGAATTATAATAGATACCCATTAATTTACACATCATTATCCATAGAACAAAGATTGTGTAAGCTCATTGCAAGTTTCAACAAGCAATGCCACCACACAAAACCATGCATGCGAACTAGTTCACCATATAGGGTACACAAGGACAAAACACAGTAATACTTGCTACACCACACATCTCAGTTTATACTTGATATAATTGATTATGCAATTTCCATTCCATTTCATCTTCTACTGGGAGGGGATAGGCTGCATCTCTGGTGCTGGTGCAGCGTCAGCCATGGGGTACGGGAACACCCGGGCGAGCCGCTCAGTAGGCACTAGCGGGAGATAGGTGGCCACAGTGTTCCCACGCTTGGCACCATCAAGCACCGCTGAATTGTACCTGGCTGAGAGCTGTGCGGCTGTGGGGAGGACAGCCCTGGTGACTGAAGGCACCAGCGGGAGGCGGTTCAGGGCCACCCAAGCCTCAGCAGCACGGCGCTCTGCAACAGGCTCATAGCGGGTGTAGAGCTCCCGGGCCTTTGGCTCTGCGCGGGCAATGGCTGACTTGGCAAGGCCTGTGGCCGTGCCCACCAGGCCAGCCTCGCGGACCTCCTTTGCAGCCGAGCGGGCGAGGGTTGGGGCTTCCTTCACCACTGGAGGGACACGGCGGTCTATCTCCTCAACTGACTCACCAACCTGCAAGTGGGGGGCAGAACGTTTAAATCATCAATCCCATCTTCGGCCACTGACACAAATCAGATGCTGAAACATTGCAAGAAATTGATAACACAATGACTTCAATATGTAACACGTATACAATATAAGGGATTATATAACTAATGAAACATCCAGATTTGCAAGAAGTGAATGAAAAATGATCAATATCCTGAGCACAAGTGACCAACTCTACATAGGTAGTCAAAACAAAAGCGCTGATGAACGTCCCTGAAACATCAGCTAAAAGTGGACCATGCTGATTAATCAACTACACCAACAAGCTTGTACAGAGGGCATGTGTGTTGGTATTGTTTACACCAATTTAGCATAGTTTGTAGTAAAACTAGCCAAAAGTGGGTGCTTGTAATCTACAAGTAATAAGTAGTCTCAATTCTTGGCTAAATGCATTTTGTTTGGTTCAAAGAATTGTGCCTCTGCCTTGCAAAATTCCAATTTGCTACTCTAGTTGTCAAATTGATTGTAGCACAAATACCGATGCCTGTTTAGTTCCGGGAAATTTTTGGAAAAAATCCTATAGCACTTTCGTTGTTATTTGACAAACTTTATCCAAACATGAACAAACTAGACTCAAAAGATTTGTCTCGACATGTACATACTAAAAGTATAATTAGTTAATTTTTTTACCTACATTTAATGCTCAATGCATGCATCTAAAGATTGATATGACGGAGAATCTAATTTTTATTTTTTTTTTGAAAAAATTGAGGAAACTAAACAGGACGTAAAGCATTTAAGAATGAATGTTTCTAACAACAGGTTAATTAATACCATCCAGAAGTCAGAACAACCTATCCAAACCCTTAAAACAAGGCCAGATTGACAAAATTTATATAAAAAAAAATGGACAGGATTCCTCCTGGAAACCTTAAACAACAATTTTCATTTCATTGAACTGATCGCCTAATTATTTGTATCGCAACTCATACGAAGAGGAAAGCTGAATCAGAGTAGAGAGCCCCTGCTCCTTACCTTGCGGTCGATGAACTTGAGGACGTCGAGCGGGACGGCGTGGAAGCGGTCGTACACCGGGCCGACGACGGCCTTGACGGTGCCCTCGACGTGGTCAACGCCGGGGCGGAGCGGGCCGGCGCCCTGCTTAGCGTACGCGTACGCCGCGGCCGCCAGCACCAGCGCCTGCGCGGCCGCCTGCTGCACGAACTCGAGGTACCGCAGCCTCTCCTCCTCCTCAGTCGCCGCGGCCCTCTCGACCGTCACCTCCTCCTGACCAAACAAATCAGACAAGCGCGCCATGAGAATCCACGCCAAACCCCTCCTCCAAACCCGGCCGAATCGAATCGAGAAGGAGCGCCGCTTACCTCCGCGGTGGGCTGGTTGTTGGCGACCGGGGCGTCGTTGGTGGTGGTGGAAGCGGCCATGGCTCTCTCTCTCCGCGGGTCTGCTGGATCGAAGAGGGGATTGGGAGATTCTGCGTTGGGGATTCTGGGTTTTTTTCTACTTTTCTCTCGTGGGGGGATTTTGATTTCGAAGGACGCGTTTGCGTTTGTGATGAGGAAAAGTCGGGGGGTCGTTTTATAGGTAGGAAACTCGCGGCGAATCCAGTTCATTGACGGTTCGAATGACTTTTATTTTTTTATTTATTTGTTTTTATTTTATTTTATTATTAGAATTGCTTAGTTGTGAAGGAGCTTAATTCAGGAGGCGTCCGTTTCCCAGCAGCGGCTGGCGAAGCGTCCCGCGACCGCGTGGTGGTGACGTGGCGGCTTCTAGAAGGGCAGGCGCCAGCCCGTGTGGCTGGGGCGTGGGGCAACGGTTTCCGCGGGGCCCGCGACCCGGTGGGTGGGGGCGGTGGGATGTGACGTGGAGGCGGCTCGTGTTCACGAGGTGACGGTGTGAACGCTGTCTGCTGGGTTTTCCTTGTCAACCTTTTCCGGTCTTTTTTTTTTTTGCATCCAAGGATATATTTTTTGCCTCTTTCTGTTCTAAAGAAATACAAGTTTCTGTTTTTAGGATAAGTCATCAGATAATTTTAAATTTGATTAAATCTATAAAAAAATATAAATGTTTATAATATTAGATTAATTACAAAATAATTTTATAATAAAACCATTTGTAGAGACAATAAGGAAGCATTTGGTCCGCGCAAATGTAACGTTATCCGTTATCAGGGGAGAATGGAAAGTGAAGCTCGCGTTTGGTCACGGTCATGCCACAATCAAATACAACATAATCAGACCCTACGAGCTATATTTACCGCTGATTTCTCTCCGTCCTGGGTGGTATCACATTACCTGCCCCTAAGACTCGCTCCCCATACAACAATTATGTTACCATTGTCAAACCAAACAAAGAAAGTAATCGTCAGTCTCGGTGTTATCCCCTCACAATCTGTTTCCCTTCCGTTTATGTTATCACAGAGGCAACCAAACACCTCGCAAAAGTTGATGTTATTTTATATAAACTCGATCAAACTTAGATCTTGTTTGGCATGGCTCAGCTTCAACTTTAGAAACAACTTCACGAGCAGTTTTTTAGATAAAGTTAAGCTGTTTTTTAAAAAATATTTAACAAAACAGCTTTACCAATAACTTCATACATGTTAGAGAAGAAATGAGGGAGAGAACCGTGAAAAACTACTTTTTCAGCTTTCCCTTTCTACTTTTTGTCTAGAGTTGTTTTAAGTAAAATTATTTTAAATTTAATCAAATTTATATGAAAAAAGAGTATCCATACATATAACATCAAAATAGTATCACCGGATATATTATATAAAATACATTTTCATAATAGCTTACTTAGTGTTATAGATGTCGTTATCTTTTTATATATATATAAAGTTAGTTAAATTTAAGATAGTTTAACTTAGAGTGATTTTAGGAATTAATTTATTTTAGGACTGAAGGAGTGATTAACAAGACAGACAAAAGGGCTAGCTAGGTCAGGTGAACGTGAAACCATTTGCCGCTAGTGCTGCTTCCACCACGTTCAGCAGGATTGTTGTTTTCTGTACAAGCCAATGGCGCATCATAAATGGCGTCTAAAAAGCCTGATACAAAAACAATGCACCTCAATACATGTGCAGAAAATTCAGGTCTTCAATATTATGACGCAAATGCAGGAATACGTGCTCCTAAAAAAGAAGCATCAGTAGATCTGGGTCTAAGCACAGTACTGACGACCACAGATATATACAGCTACATCACCTACATGCAATGCATGCTCTCGCCTACTACTCCCAGTAATATAATCACATGTCCACATCAGCATCAGTAGCAAAACAGAACTACTGACAGAACAATCAGAATACAATTAGAAACACTAATAGATTGATAACCGCAAAGAATAATCAGAACAGACTTAGAAACACTATAATAGATTGATAACCACAAGGACCGAGCGTCCTGCGACATTATTTATTCAAGCTATAGTTCCAGATAAATCTCACAACCCTCTTCAGCCAAAATTATGATAGGAATTACAAAGGAGTAAACTGAAACAGCAGGAAACATGGTTCATATGAAAAGGAAAATTGCTAAGAGAAACGATATAGTTATGAAATAAGTAAACTGAGACTCCTCACAAACTAATAAGCAAATGACGGTTCACTGGGACGGAAGCTCCTGTAGATGGACGCTGCAACCGGTACGAGACCCAGAAGTGCGATCTGGACCTGCTCTGAGGTGCTTGTCCTGACAGTGATCTGCCCACTCAGCTTGTTGTTCAGACCAAGTCGCACTGCCATCTTCGACCCCCTTCCGATGGAGAACTGGGACTGCAAGTTTGCGCCCAGAGCAAGGTCTCGGCGCCACTTCATCAGAGAGAGACCCAAGGTTGAGAGGGACTGGCCAATCGGATAGTCTTTGTCCTTCAGGCGTGCCTCCAGGTTAGCTCCATATGCAGTGTCCCCTTGGGCTCGCATCGCGCCAGTGCTGGCAACTAGTGACAACCTCTTCCCGAGGGAGAGCTGGTCCTCGACCTTCAGTCCAGTAGCCACAATGTCACCCAGGAAAGTTACTGAGAACCCTCCAGTGGTCTTGTTCTTCTTGATATTCTTGATTTTTGTCTCGCCGCGGAGAATATATGCAAGCTGCCGCCCAACAGTCTGGATATCAAAACCAGCAAGCGATGATGCATTCTCTCCATGCTTTGCTGCGACAGAAGAGTCCAAATGGATGCTAAATTCCTTCTTGTCCTTGGTGACCTGAACTGCTACATTTGCTGGGAACCTGCTAAGGATAGCTAGTGTCTCTTCAACGCTCACTCCATCATAACCACAGTCATGATCCCATCCATGTGCATCTAAAACAGGCCTTGCTAGGACAGTCGACGTTGGCTCCAGAAACCGGTACCGGTATGTGGGATTGTCACAATCAAATGAAGGAGGCAGCACCATGTCAGGTAAGGGAACTGACACATTCTCTGGAGGAGGATCCTGATCGTTCTCACCAGCGATACTAGCATACCCATAATCATCCAGATCAGTTTTTCCCCTCTTCTTCATCTCCTTTAACCTGCGGATCTCATCCTTCCATTGTTTCTTCTGGAGAAGCTTGACCCTGTAGTCATACTCATCAAAATAAGCATTCTTCTGCTCCTTTGTGAGCCTTGCAAGCTGAGCTTTGGTCAAGGGCTTGAAGGGTGGAAGCTGATCATATTCTTCTTCGTCATCATCTTGCTCTACATCAGAATAGTCATCCAATTCAATATCAGAATCACCTTCATTGCCACCCTGCTCAGCAGAAAGTTTCGGGTGGGCTCTAGACTGCAAGAGTGAGGACAGCAAGAAAGGAAGAGGTGGGGAGCGAAAACGGAAGCCAAAAAGCTTTCCAGGATTAGGATCCTGAAGCTTCAGAAGTGAGTTGGCTTCTGACAATATCTTTGAGGAGTAGCATAAAAGCAGCATCTGATGCCTCCAGCTTTGGCCATTCGGAAGCACTTTCTGGCCCTCACGGTTTTTCCTGCACGAAGGATGGTTCTCAACAAGGGCTACTGGGTTCATCAAGCGCATATCTCCAGCAGCCTGCCTGATGGACTGCTGGATGATGTGGGATCTCTGAGCCATCAAGACCTCATATGTCATGGGAGCACCATTGAGGCCTTCAGGAGGAGCAGAGGCAGCATGTGTGAGTGCAACAATGGCATTGAACCATATGGATGAGCCAAGAACAGCAGTAATTGTCTTCAGAAGAGGCAAATCATTGAGATCACGGCTCAGACTATCCAGACGATCCACATATAGAACAATATCTGGCGGACATTTCTTGGTATATTTCTTGACAGCAGCAAGAATCTTTCTGTTTGATCCTTGGTCCATAACATTGGGTCGAAGGCCAGGTGTGTCAATGATTCTAATCTTGACACCATCCACGTCACCAACAATTTCCCGCACATTAGTGGTTGCTGAGCTAAAGGCATCAGTTTTGGACTTCTCTTCACCAAATATAGAATTGATAGTTGCACTTTTGCCAACTCCAGTCTTTCCTAGAACAAGTATGTTGCATGAGAAGTTCAGTTCCTCCTTTCCCTCTGCTTCAAGAAGTAAGGCCTTCCTCCGCGCATTATCAAGGCTGAATGCTCGGTTTGTCTGCCTACCATGTCGGATACCCTCAGCAAGGCTCAGACGGTACAGCACTTGTGCTGCGACCGTTTCTTCAGGAGTAGCTCCAAGTCTGTAAACCAGACGCAGAAACTTTACTCTAATCAACTCAACCTTGTCATGTAGCTTCTTCTCTTCCTCTGTCATCTCTTCTGTAGGGTCAGCAGTAACTGCTAGCACTGAGGGGCTGAATGGGTTTGACCGGGCAGGTTGGCGAGGTGCAGTCGGCCTCAGAGAAGGGGCTGATGAACCAAGACCAGCAGGTCGGTCCATGGTGAATATTCTAGAACCATCTTGTGAAGAAACTGAGATATTCCCATCTGAGGATCCACCGGTTGCTGCTTTCAGAAGGGCTGCCAAGGCAGCAGAATCAAATCCCTTCTCATCCCCATCATCATTATCATCATCATCCTCGTCATCCTCAGAATCATCAAGCATAATCTGCCCATCCATGCTATTGGTGAAGTCTCTTGAGACACTACCACTAGAGCCTTCTGCAAGCTCCTTCATGATCTGCTTTGCGGCTTCAGAGCTCTCTAAGATTGCAACCCGTGCGGGACTCGTGTCAGAGTTCGCCCCGTCATCATCGTCGTCAGCCTCATTACCAACCCCATCCTCGTCATCTGGCGCAACCTCAATTATGTCATTATCAGCAGCCTCCTCTGCACGATCAACAACCTCAGTGGCACCTTCAATCTCATCAGCACCATTATTTGCATTGCTTGATTCTGGAGCCAACTCTCGAGACAAGATACCATCAGCACTAGGAGCAGCAACATTCTCAACCTCTGTGGGCTTGTCGACACCAACGTCTTCCACCGCTTCACTGGCAGTGGCCTGGTCTTCAGCATTCTGCTCCTTCTCAGGACTATCCTCAAGAACACTGTCAGCACTTGCAGGACCAAGCTCCTCTATGCTTGCATCATTCAGAACCTGGGCGGGTGTAACATTTGAATTGTTTACATTCCCAGTACGAGTAGCATCAAGACTAGTAGCAACAAAATTAGATTGAGAATGCTCACTTACCACTGGACTCGTCTCACTCGGTGGCTCAGGCTTGGTGGCTTCGTCTTCAACATCAGCATCCTTCTTAGTTGATTCTTCTGGTGCTGCTTCACCTCCCAGAGCCACCACATCATCACCATCAGCATCCTTGTTAGTCGATTCTTCTGGTGCTGCTTCACCTCCCAGAGCCACCACATCATCACCATCAGCATCCTTGTTAGTCGATTCTTCTGGGGCTACTTCACCTCCAAGAGCCACCACATCACCACCCGTTTCCTTCTCATCGCCCAATTCACCATTAGCTTCAGAAACATGGGCTACCTTATCATCCTCTGGTTCCGCCGCCTCCTCGCTTGGAGGGGAGACCTCAACCTCCTTCTCATCGCTCAACTCACCGCCATCTCCACTTCCAGAACCTACCTCCTCGCCCTTCTCAACTTCTGGTTCAAGTTTCTCCTCGGCCACCGGTGACTCAGCATCATCTGCCACCTTATCCACAACATTTACCTCCACTGCAGCACCTATTTCCTCCCCCTGCTGCTGCTCATCCCGCAATTCGCCCTTCTCATCACCTTCCGGCGCATCAGGGGAAGCCTGAGAAGGATCCCCCTCCCCCAATTCGCCGTTCTCCGACTTGGACTCCACCACTGGCACGGGCGCTGCCGCAGAAGTCGGCGCTTCCCCGTCCTCCGACGCCGGTTCCTCGCCGCCGTCATCCTTCTCGGCCTCCACCGCTCCCAAATTCCCACCTTTATCCTCCTCCGCCGCCTCTTTTACATCCCCGCCGTCATATCCTCCTTCGACACCCTCCGCCTGGCCGTTCTCGGCCTCCGGACCCCCAAAGCCCTCACTTTCCCCCTCCAATCTCACGTCCTCCTCCTCCTCCTCCCTCTCTCCCTCCCCCGCCACGACCTTCTTCGGCGCCTCCGTATCCTCCTCCTCCACCTCCTCCTCCGCCGCCGCCGCCTCCTCGACTTTCTTGGTGGGCTCCTCCTCGGCCGCCGCCGGGGCCGGGGTTTCGTCCTCCGCGGGCGCGGCTGGGGCGGCGTCGGAGGTGGCCACGGCCGCCTCGGCTTCCTTGGGCGGTTCCTCCTCGGAGGCCGCCGGGGCGGCGCTCTCTTCCTCCACGGGCGCGACTGGGGCGGCGTCAGTGGTGGTGGCCATGGCCGCCTCTTGCTCCGCCAGCACGCAACGAAGCAAGAAAACAGCGGCAGCAGTAGTAGGATTCGAGGAAGCGGGGGTGGGGGGTGGGGGGGAGGAGGCGATTGAGAAGATAAGGTGAGGGTTTTAGGTCAGGCTGGGGAGTAAAATTATCTCCGGGATATTTACATGTGGGTTTCTTCCGATCTCAGATTTTTTGTATAGCTGGAAAATATAGATGGTTTATTTATTACTTTGGTTTGGCGTGTAATTTTGGGAGGAGATGGCGCCACACAATGGCACAACTACGCAACAGTACAAATCAGGGTGAGATGACCAGGCAAGATAAAAGTATGCTAGTGTTCCCCTTGTTTTGTTGCTTTGTATTTGCAGATCTGTATTGTGGGTTGTGCTAAGCTTTTGTTTTTTATGCTAAAAAAAGGTTTTGTTTTTTTAATTTGGAAGGGCTTTTTATTATTTGATTGGCTTGTCTTGAAGTTATATGGAGAAATATCTTTATATGATCTCATTTCACTTTGATTTCAAGGGCCACAGATAAGTGATCGGATGTTGTATTTGACAGAAGGTTCTCATTTACTTAGCATTGGGTTCAATCATTTTGAAGGCGAAGAACATACTCTATACGTTCCAAATTATAATTTACTTTGATTTTTTAGTATATTTATTTTGCTATGCATCTAGATATAATATACTCCCTCTGTCTCATATTGAATGTCGTTTCAACTTTTAACTGGTACATCCAGGGATCGTTGAATGGTTGAAAGGACCTTGATGTCGCCTAGAGGGGGGGGTGAATAGGCCTGTTTAAAATCACAGCTCAAAACTTTGTTAGAGATGCCCGGCACTACCGCCCTAAGCCCGGAACTGCCGCACCCCGGCACTGCCGGCCTCAGCCCGGTACTGCCGCGCCAACACTGCCCGAGCCTGCAGTTCAAAATCTACCAAGGGGAAAATAGATCGAGTGAATTACTGAGCTTCCTAGGGTAGAGTTGAACCTATTTCACCACTTGAATGTATGCAGAAATGTACAAGTGAGTAGATCGGCACCAAACCCTAAAATCACCGCAAATGAAAGTGGAGAGCAATACAAACAACAAGAACACAATAGAGACAAGGTATTTATCCCGTGGTTCAGCTCGCCACCAAGGCTTGCCTATGTCCACGTTGTTGAGGAAGCCACAAAGGCTATGGTCTCTTTCAACCTTGTCCTCGTTCTCAAGTCAAGAGAGCAAGTCTCTTGAGATGAGGGTTCTTACTAGATGTAGAGGGTGATAACAAACGTCCCGGAGCTGCCACACAAGAGTTGGAAGCTTCCGGGCGACGCCTAGCCGGCTAGGAGCCTTGCTCCAAGAGTAATAAACACAATCCACCGGCTTCAACGCGAACCAAGTGCTCTAGGAGTTGTAGAACAGTTTGGAGAGCTCTCTAATGCAGTTTGGAGGGTCAAACTCTCATGGATTTGCAAGGGAAGCAAAGGAGAAGCTTGAGGGGCTCCAATGGAGAGTGAGGGAGAGAGAGAGCTGCTCTGGTCGCACTTGGGAGGAGAATGGTCGAGATGACCGTTGGGAGAGGCAGGGAGACAAAGGATATACCCCCTGCTGTCCAACAGTAACATTAAGTCGCGGCAGTGCCGGCCCTAGCCCGGCAGTACCGCGGCCCGGCACTTCTGCTCTCAGAGCAGAACTTCTGCTCGAGCAGAACTTCTGCTCGCAGAGCAGCACTTCTGCTCTGACACAAACAGCCAAGAATGAGGAATGGAAAACTTGCTGTTGTGGCTTGTTTTTGAGGATGGTTTGGTGGAACTTTTGAGCACTTAGTTGCACATATAAGCTAGAGCATTGTGTCCCCCTTAATAGTACGGCTTTTCCTAAACTCAAATTAAAAGCATAAAAGAATTTAAACGCCTTTGAGCTGGATGCCGCTTTTCTTTGTAATTGGGGGTTCCACCATTTCTTATACTATCCTCTTTCTTAATATTACTTCATAAAGGTTTGCAATCATCCTTGTCTCATCTCTTTGAGTAAACACACCCTTGAGCTTGTGACTTGAATCTTTCCAACACATATGAGTTTAGTCCATGGCTTCAAGTCACCTCCGCTAATGATTTGATCCTCAACATAATATGACTCCTCATAGCTCGATTAGTACCTCGACTCAATGCAAGTACTCTCTTCTTCACCCTAGCCATAGTACCTCAGTCTCCTTGACCTTCACCTTCGCTTAGTACCTCGAAGACCTTTCCTTGCTATCTTCACCCTATCAAGCCATACTCAAGTCACATCACATTAAGCATCCATTGAATAATCATTTCTTCAATATTGTGATCCTTGCTTGAACATCTTATAGATATGAATGTTTAGATCAATCAAGCTTCACATAGAGTGTCATATATGAATCAACATCAATATGGTGAAGCCAATTCACGGTTCCTTATATTCTCTCCATTTTGGCTTGACACTCAATAGTCACTTCAATTTCCATCTTCATACTTCTAGCTTGATCAAATCAATGCAAAGTGATTTCCCAAATCATTATCCATACAAGCAAACCAAGGTAGAGACCGACTTATATCCAATATGAGTTGTGTCCTTTGTCATTTCAGCTTTGCTTGGTATTTCCTCACTTATGCATTCTTGATTCATTCTTCATCCTTGATCAAAGCTATTTCACTATCAAACTCTTCTTGCTCATGAAAAGCAACCCATTGTTGAGACCATTCCAAAATCATCAATCCATGTCTCACTTGTCATTTGCCAAATATGCTTGCTTTCTCATGATGCCATGATATCCCACAACATAGAAGCCATATCATCAACTCTATTTGCATTGTTGTCTTTTGCTTGAACAAGATTGTTTCTATGATCTTCCAATACAACAATACACAATTTTGGCCTTCATTTCAACACTATGTGGAATATCATCAAGTTTGCTTTTCTTGTTGAACCTTTGATACACTTAGCAAACTTGTTAGACCTTTAATTATGTTGTCACTCAATTCACCAAAACCCACTAAGGGCTAGATGCACTTACAATCTCCCCCTTTTTGGTGATTGATGACAACACAATTAAAGCTTACAAGAGATTGATAAACATTAAGATTTTGAATCCTATGATATAGTGAGCTCTCCCTAAATGTGTGCATTGAAAGGAATTTCAAATTCTGGCTTCAAATGCCAAATGCACATATTTAAGACAAAGTGTGGAAACTCTCTTATATCTTAGCATTCGTGGGGTGCAAGGTGTCAACATGATAACCGTGATGCTCATGAGACAGTTCATGCACTCAGAGATTGCTAGCCAGCAGAGAGCGGCACTGCCGCACTAGAGAGCGGCACTGCCGCACTTGCCTGACCAACACTAGAGAAACAAGCACAAGCACTCAAGGCATGAATGTCACACACTAGCATAAATTGTCCCTATCAAGAGCATCAATTTAAACTATCCTTGCACACACCACATAATTTTGAAAAATCTTATATGCCTCTCCTTTACCCCTTTCCATCCTCATATCAATATCAATCTCTCTTCCCTTACAATGTCCCCCAAAATTTCTCCCCCTTTGGCATTAATCTCCAAAAAGGATCTCTCCACCAAAAGGAAGAAATGATGGTAGACAAGTGAGGGCTAGAGGTAGGTAAAAGTTTAGCATATATGATTTCTCTTCTATGTTTTTCTACCAAACAAAGTATGCAACACTTTAAGTCAAGATTCTCAAGAGGTTAGCATATTTAGCTCATACCTCACATAGGTGACATAACATGAGACAAACTCACATAATCACCACAAGAGGTATCAACCAAATATCTAACTCATTTTCTAATCGTCACCATAAGAACAAACTCATGGTGTGACTCAAAATATTGCATACACATGCACACTCTAGCATGTAAGGGCCTAGATGCACAAAGGTAATACAAATGTTCATAGAGTGATATACCTTTGTTCTAAGCCTCATAATCTCCACCATGATGATGATTTTGAATTTAGTGCTTTGATGGGCCTATCATTTCATTAAGAAAAGGATCTCATTTGTGCCCATCTCTCCTTTTCATCATCTTCAAGGAGACATTTCAAACTTGTGCTTCATCTTAGTTGAAAGTCCATTGCTAGCTCTTGTTGTCATTTTGAGATACCAATTGAAGACATATTTCTTGATATACCAATTGAAAGATTATCCACCAATATCAATTGAAATATGATCTTCATAGTTTGACACCAATGGAAGGAATCTTCACAAGTTGATGCCAATAGGAATGGATGCTTGTATCTCATAAAATCACCTAGATGTCGACCTAGGGAATGCTCACGGAGACAAGAGATAGCATTAAATTGCACAAGCGATAGTTTTACAACTAGTGACCATTTGAATGTGGAAAGCATGTGGATCACTAATTGTAAAACCTCATAACATAAACTAAATCCCCCTTATTTGATAGTGCATACATATGTATGTGGAAAGCAAAACACATGCACTTTTGGTCAATTAAGTCTAAATAAGGGAATTTAAGCTATATTATGGAGAGTAGCTACATAAGAATTAAAATTGTAATCCAAATAAATATGAGAGATAACATTACTATTTTGGATTGATTTGGCTATGTAGCATACCCATGAGAAACTCATTCTCACCAAGAGACTACACAAGTTCACTAGAAGAAAATGTTAGTCTCAAAAGACACAAGACATAGAATAGACTCCCCCTTAATATGTGCATCAAGTACTCGAACTACTTGTGAAATGCACTTGAATCACTTTAAGAGTCTAGAGGAGTTCATGCTATATCTTGGTCAAGGCACACCAAATTTGCAACAATTGAAATTATGCCAAAGAGAACATACCACCACTTAGGTAGAGAAATCACCACATAGATTTTCATTGATATGACCAACATAAGTGAGACTTGATGATATGGATGGCCATACTTTTTCACTTGATGATTCATGGTGAATTAAAGCTCTTGTGATCATCCAAGATCCACATTAGGTTCCTAGTTCTTTCTCTACTTCTTTTCTTCAACTCACATAAATATAGTTCCTCCAAAGGATTGGGGCATCCGACAACAAAACTAGGAGCATTCAGTTTATAAAGACTGAGACCTCCAAGAATAATCTTTGGAGCACCCAAAGATTCCATTGGAACTATCCATCCTCCTTTGAAGTTCTTCTTTCTCCAATGTTTGAGATTACACAATATGAGCTTGAGAGAAGGCATTTTGTCTCATGAGATAGAAAGTAAACTCCCCCTCAATTTGTGCATATAAGAGTACACAAAGCACACTTATGCACATCAACAATATGAGATCAAAGGAGAAGTCTACACTATGTTTCAACTCATTTCAAACTCCTTCAAGCTGCTTGCAATCCAACTTTTCAGATTCTGTCTTCTTTGGAGAAAAATTCATATCTCTCAGACCATTAAGCCAATATGCATGAAATTTGGTACAGAGCTGCATCTATGAATCCTTTAACTTCTGTAAAAAATTTCAGCTCATTTCGACTCCATTTAGTCAGTCAAATCAATTTTTCACCAAAATTGCTCAAGTCTGAAACTGCATTGCTGAAACTGACATAATTCAACCAAAAACTGGTGTTCTTCTCAGTCAATCTCCATGAAAACTGTACAGCAGCAAGTACTAGATGTATATATCATGCTCACAAAGTTTCAGGTCAATTCATCAGTGTTTGAACCTCCAAATTCATGCTTGAAAGCAGCTAACTCAAAATTTCAGATTTCATTCAGTCCTCTTGTCAATGATTGAAGTCTTGTGAATTCTTCTAATATAGCATATCCAACTCAACCTCAACATCATGCTCTAGGTCCACAAAATGGACGGTTGACAGCTGCTGTGTGTGGAGGTGTGCAGCAGTGCTGCTCATGGCCCGGCAGTGCTGCTCGTGGCCCGGCAGTGCTGCCCGTGGCCCGGCAGTGCTGCCCGTGGCCCGGCAGTGCTGCTCGTGGCCCGGCAGTGCTGCCTGCTGAGTGGCACTGCTGCTCGCACATCAGCAGTAGGTTGTAGATTATCTTCAACATGAGGAGCCTCCACATCTTGAGAGTGAGTCAACACACTCCAACTTCTACCAACCTCATCTTGCTTTAGGTGAAGAGTAACCTTTAGGCTTGTGATGCATCCAAATGATTAAGCACAACCTCTTCTTATTGATTTCCTATGAATAAGCTCAACACAAGAGGTATTAGTAGCACAAGCACAAGTTTCTCATTTAGTAACCCTTTATTTGTGGAAGGCAAATGGGCTACCAAAATAGAGAAACCTCATAACATGGACTAAATCTCCCTTAATGCCACATGCACACTCTTTTGAGTAATGGAAGTGTGAATGTGCATGGTTGGTCATTTAAGTCCAGGGGGCAGATTTAAGCCATATTATGGTGAGTGGCTAATCATAGACGAATCAACCCAAAATTAACTAGAGAGAACACATCACATAGTTTTGGATTGATGACATTGATATGATAGCACACTCCATTTGAGAAACACATTCTCATTTAGTGAGACTACATAAATCACTTAGAGAAATGGTTAGTCTCACAACTCTAGTCATAGAGTAAATTCCCCCTTTTATAAGTGCTTTAAGTATTTGAATTTCTCACATAGCACTCTATTCATTTAAGAACATGGAATTTTACTCTATGTCTAGGTCATGGCAACAATAGAATAATCAAATTTAACTTATGCCAAGAAATACTCACAACCATTCAAGCATGTAGATGGCCATAAGATGAGAATGAGAATTTGCCAATCTACCATATGACAAGATTTCATCAAGTAGAGAGTTCTTGAGATTTGAGTGATAAGTGCTTCTACTTGAGCTTTCTTGAAATTCTTGGTTTATGGTCCACAAAGAACACCAAGTCATGTATGTTGCTTGTTGTGATTGATCAATTCAATTCCAATCATTTTTTTTTTATATGACCAACAACCAATACACATCCTCAAGTGCTTTCTTTCCCTAACTGACTACACAAGACACAAAGAGATAAGATTTGAAATAAATTGCACTTGAGATTTAGTTGTTACCACCCTTCTTGAAACATAATGGATGAGGTGGCTTCTTCATCTTCACTTTGCTTATCATCATGTTGTAGACTTCATCCATGGCTTGGACTTATCTCAGCCACTACTGTCTGCATAGGCGCGGCACTGCCGCTCTGAGGCGCGGCACTGCCGCTCTGAGGCATGGTACTACCATATCAGAGATGTCAGCGGAATTTGGTGCAATAGTAGCTTGAGGATCTCCTATCTTTGTACCCAGAACTTCTTGTGGTCTTATATCACCAATGGGCATTTTCTTGATTGTCTCACAAAGTGGTTCCTCATTACCTACAACATGAATAAGATCTTGCTCTACTAGAGAGCCATTAAAAGCATCATATGAAAGATGATTCATTTGAACTCAAAGTACTCTAGCCACTCCTAATAATTCATAAGCATACACATATTTGTGAACTACTAGAGACTACACAAGTCAAGTGGCTAGCTAGCAAGGGTTAGGTACTTGTTACCGAGATGAGTATGAAGTTAGAGATATATCCATCAACTCATCCTTGGGTCAATCTTGATAGAATAGTCAATATGAATAAGATTGATAGCTTGAGATGATATTTTCAATAAGACTTGCTCAAGCACCCCAAGGCTTCATATCACCTTCAAGTACCTACAACACTTACTAAGCACAATTTGGTACCCATACCAAGATGGGTCCATCAAGGTTAGTCACAAGAGACTTAGGCACCCAAATGGCCTTTGTGCTAGTATGTGGTGAACCAATCACCTTTCTAGCACAAGTGTCATTTTTGGGTCTCCTAAGCAAGTTTAAATCAATTGATGAGTTGAGCTTAGGAGAGTTACCCATGGGACAATCCATATTTAGGTGTCCCTTTCCTCTACAAGTGTAGCATAGGCGTGTCTTGTTATTCTTAGCCTTGTTTTCTTGCAATTTGCTTGCTACCTTGCTACTAGGCCTCTTTCTTGATGATATCAAGCCTTTGTCCTTCATGTAGGGGCATGATGCAATTTCATGACCCTTCTCATTGCACTCATAACACTTCCTCTTACTTCTTCTTGTCTTCTTGTTTGGAAGTGTGGCTTGGTCATCAACCTTGTTGGAACACATCGAGGCATTGTGTCCCATGTTGGAGCACTTGACATGATCCATATTGTTCTTCTCTTGAATCTTGCTCATGCCCTTCTCTTCTTTCTTGGTGGCCTTGGGAGCTTTTCTGTTTTGCCCAAGTGCGGCACTTCCGCGTTTGTGCGCGGCACTACCGCGTCGCGGCACTTCCGTGGGTGGGCGCGGCACTTCCGCACTATGGACAAAATACACTTTTCCAACATGCTCCTTGGCTTTGCCATTGTCGGACTTGTGACCTTGTTGATGGGGTTTCATGCATGCTGCAGTTGATCCCTTCTCAAGCTTCTTCACCATGTCTTCACGGTTATCTTGAGAAGGTTGAGCAATGCACTTGCCCTTCAATTGAATCAAGTCCTTGAGCCTTGCAACCTCTTCTTTAAGTTCATCATTCTCTTGCACAATGAGGTCATCACAAGACTCTACAAGCACATTCTCAACACAAGACATATTTCCTTGCGAACAACAAGGGTTAGCATGAGATAAATCAAATTGAACTTGTGTACATGTGCACTTGTGAGGTTGGAAGGATTTTACCGATGTTACCACAACCTCATGACTGATTTCTAGCATGATATGAGAATCCATAAGCTTCTCATGAGAGCACAAGAGCTCATCATGACTTTCTTGCAAAGTCTCATACTTGCTAGTAAGCCTTTCCAACTTGTCCTTGAGCATATAATTCTCATCTTCTAATTGAGCAACACAAGATAGAGAGATAATAGTACGAGTTTGCTCAATTGACAAGTTTTCATACCTTTCGACCAAAATAGCATGAGAGCACTTAAGCTTTTCATGCTTTTCGGTCAACTTCTCCAAGCATTTGATCTTTTTGACAAGAAACTCTTCTTGCTTGTGAAGTGACTCTTCTTGCTCACTAATTTTCTCCATGAGCTTTAGCACCATCAACTTGTCTTTCTTGCTTAGATGAGCAAGGTGTTGAGTGACCTCATCATTATCACTCTCATCTTCACTCTCACTACCACTCTCACTTGAACTCTCACTCTCACTTGCCACATTCTTCTCTTCATTTGCCATGAGACCCATATGAGAAGTGGCATAGAGAGTTGAGCATCTCGGTGAGGTGGATTCATCAATTGGCCTCCACCGATCACAAGCTTCTTCCTCCTTCAAAATGTTAGCCTCACAAGAACTATAGGAAGTAGAAGCACCACATGTATAATCCTTGTTCTCACCAACCATTTCATTACCTTCCACATATGTCGGTGAGGGAGTGGTTGTGCCATGATCACTTAGGCCTTTTGGGAGAATCACTTGAGGCTCTTCAATTGTTAGTGAAGTTGAGCACTCCTCAAGTGATTCCTCTAATGAGAGCAACCTCTCATCACATTTGGACTTATCATATCTTTCTTTGAGTGTGGTCCAAATGAGATGAGCATCCTCAAGTGGTTCACCATCTCCAAATATGACGGCATCAAGTACATCTTCACTCAAGGCACTAAATAAGACATTAGTAGCTTGAGCATTGAGTTGTAAGCATTTCACTTCCTCTTTAGTTAGATAGTCCGAATCATCACTAGGAGGTGAAATGCTCACATCTACAATCTGCTCGAGTTGAGGACCCATGGCCCTAAAAACATCAAGTATACTAGCAGACCAAGATGTATAATTTGAGCCATCGGAAAGTAAAAGTTCTAGAGATACTTCCTCACTTGTCGACATCGTCTCTCAAGGCGGTTAAGCCCGTAATTGAGAGCCCAGGCTCTGATACCAATTGAAAGGACCTTGATGTCGCCTAGAGGGGGGGGGTGAATAGGCCTGTTTAAAATCACAGCTCAAAACTTTGTTAGAGATGCCCGGCACTACCGCCCTAAGCCCGGAACTGCCGCACCCCGGCACTGCCGGCCTCAGCCCGGTACTGCCGCGCCAACACTGCCCGAGCCTGCAGTTCAAAATCTACCAAGGGGAAAATAGATCGAGTGAATTACTGAGCTTCCTAGGGTAGAGTTGAACCTATTTCACCACTTGAATGTATGCAGAAATGTACAAGTGAGTAGATCGGCACCAAACCCTAAAATCACCGCAAATGAAAGTGGAGAGCAATACAAACAACAAGAACACAATAGAGACAAGGTATTTATCCCGTGGTTCAGCTCGCCACCAAGGCTTGCCTATGTCCACGTTGTTGAGGAAGCCACAAAGGCTATGGTCTCTTTCAACCTTGTCCTCGTTCTCAAGTCAAGAGAGCAAGTCTCTTGAGATGAGGGTTCTTACTAGATGTAGAGGGTGATAACAAACGTCCCGGAGCTGCCACACAAGAGTTGGAAGCTTCCGGGCGACGCCTAGCCGGCTAGGAGCCTTGCTCCAAGAGTAATAAACACAATCCACCGGCTTCAACGCGAACCAAGTGCTCTAGGAGTTGTAGAACAGTTTGGAGAGCTCTCTAATGCAGTTTGGAGGGTCAAACTCTCATGGATTTGCAAGGGAAGCAAAGGAGAAGCTTGAGGGGCTCCAATGGAGAGTGAGGGAGAGAGAGAGCTGCTCTGGTCGCACTTGGGAGGAGAATGGTCGAGATGACCGTTGGGAGAGGCAGGGAGACAAAGGATATACCCCCTGCTGTCCAACAGTAACATTAAGTCGCGGCAGTGCCGGCCCTAGCCCGGCAGTACCGCGGCCCGGCACTTCTGCTCTCAGAGCAGAACTTCTGCTCGAGCAGAACTTCTGCTCGCAGAGCAGCACTTCTGCTCTGACACAAACAGCCAAGAATGAGGAATGGAAAACTTGCTGTTGTGGCTTGTTTTTGAGGATGGTTTGGTGGAACTTTTGAGCACTTAGTTGCACATATAAGCTAGAGCATTGTGTCCCCCTTAATAGTACGGCTTTTCCTAAACTCAAATTAAAAGCATAAAAGAATTTAAACGCCTTTGAGCTGGATGCCGCTTTTCTTTGTAATTGGGGGTTCCACCATTTCTTATACTATCCTCTTTCTTAATATTACTTCATAAAGGTTTGCAATCATCCTTGTCTCATCTCTTTGAGTAAACACACCCTTGAGCTTGTGACTTGAATCTTTCCAACACATATGAGTTTAGTCCATGGCTTCAAGTCACCTCCGCTAATGATTTGATCCTCAACATAATATGACTCCTCATAGCTCGATTAGTACCTCGACTCAATGCAAGTACTCTCTTCTTCACCCTAGCCATAGTACCTCAGTCTCCTTGACCTTCACCTTCGCTTAGTACCTCGAAGACCTTTCCTTGCTATCTTCACCCTATCAAGCCATACTCAAGTCACATCACATTAAGCATCCATTGAATAATCATTTCTTCAATATTGTGATCCTTGCTTGAACATCTTATAGATATGAATGTTTAGATCAATCAAGCTTCACATAGAGTGTCATATATGAATCAACATCAATATGGTGAAGCCAATTCACGGTTCCTTATATTCTCTCCATTTTGGCTTGACACTCAATAGTCACTTCAATTTCCATCTTCATACTTCTAGCTTGATCAAATCAATGCAAAGTGATTTCCCAAATCATTATCCATACAAGCAAACCAAGGTAGAGACCGACTTATATCCAATATGAGTTGTGTCCTTTGTCATTTCAGCTTTGCTTGGTATTTCCTCACTTATGCATTCTTGATTCATTCTTCATCCTTGATCAAAGCTATTTCACTATCAAACTCTTCTTGCTCATGAAAAGCAACCCATTGTTGAGACCATTCCAAAATCATCAATCCATGTCTCACTTGTCATTTGCCAAATATGCTTGCTTTCTCATGATGCCATGATATCCCACAACATAGAAGCCATATCATCAACTCTATTTGCATTGTTGTCTTTTGCTTGAACAAGATTGTTTCTATGATCTTCCAATACAACAATACACAATTTTGGCCTTCATTTCAACACTATGTGGAATATCATCAAGTTTGCTTTTCTTGTTGAACCTTTGATACACTTAGCAAACTTGTTAGACCTTTAATTATGTTGTCACTCAATTCACCAAAACCCACTAAGGGCTAGATGCACTTACAATGGTGAACGTAGTTGTGTCCATGTTCCTTCCACAACTGGTGAATGTAGACATTTACTTTATTATCCAAAACGACAAGAGTTATACGACAGAGGGAGTATGTCTAGATATGTAACAAAATAGATGTACACAAAAAAACAAAGTAGCTTATAATTTGGAACGAAGAGAATATATGTTGTATGTGACAAGTAATTTAATTCCTTGTATTTTTAAATATCGTCTTTAAATGTGTTAGTTAAGGTAGCTAAATGCTAAGTGTTTTTAAATAAATTTAAATACTGAGGTTTTTTAATTCATTTTTTTCATGCAAAAATATACTTTGCTTTAGTATCACTTGTAATTCTATGAGAAGATGGTGTCACACAACTATAGACATCATAAGGTGCGGAATAGACAAGTGAGATGACACTGACAAACAAAATTGACGAAAAGATGAGACAGAGGTTGGAAAGATGGCCTAGCCGACTTAGAAGTCGTCTTGACCTCAGGGCCAGATGAAGTTCTCAAAGTGCAAATTAAACTTCACTGTTATGTTCCTCTTGCCAAGGTGATCGAAAAACATATATGAATCATCAAATTCGAAGTCCAATTGAGAGAGTTATGGCCCTAGACAGATTCTCTTAGGAAAATTGTGATGGCCGACCTCGCAAGTTGGTGTAATCGACTCTTCACATGAAACTCGGGTTAGAAGACTTTGCTATGGAAAGTCTGAGTTTTACGGGTTTTGACTCCAAAAACTAAAGAAACATGTAGATTTTGACGTGAAAATATTTCCTTGTGGGATAAGACCCCTTCTACATCTACATTATATATGAGAAGATCATAGATTTATAGTAGATTGAAGGAATCTAATTTTATGTTATTGTTCATCACTTGATCTGCCTAGGTTAGGGATGTCAACAGGGAATTCCCCGTCGGGGAATAGCTTCCCATCCCCGTCCCCGCGGCGCAAAAATCTCTCCATCCCCGTCCCCGTGAATGCTAACGGGGAACGTTCCTCCCCCATCCCCGTCCCCGCACGGGGATTTCATCCCCGTGTGGTCCCCATCCCCGTCACAAATTCCAGCTAGTTACAATGGACAGAGGCAAATCTAAAATCCAAAGAAACAATTCTAGCAAGTTCACAGTTGGAAGAATCCTGTACATCTGGAAACAAAAATTAAACAAGAATCCTACAGGCCACGGAACTTCAATGCTATGCTTCTATCCTCTAGCCAATCACGGATGAGAAGAGATGCACATGGTGGCTGTTGGAGTGCGGCTACTGCCTGCCTGAGGGAGCACGAGCGAGCTGTACAGCGAAGATGATGCAGCAGGAGGGAGTCTCGCGTTACTTGCACCATGCACGAGAGCGAGCATTAGAGCGAAGATGCATGAGAGTGTTGAGTCGCCATCATGGAGATACGGGAGCGCAGCATCCACATGCGAGAGGGAGTGCGGCCGCAATGCGGCGGCGGCGGGGAGGCAGATCAGGAGACTAAAGAAGCTAGGTTTTTCTGCATATATATGACATTCTTATGTGGGCTTTGATGGGCTGACGGGCCAAGTTAATGAGTTTGCAGGTGAGGAAACGGGGACACGGGTTAACGGGGACGGGGGACAGGCTCCCAGACCCGTCCCCGCCAGACCCGACGGAGAATGTTTTCTCCCCGTTTCGTTCGCCGTGGGACAAATTTACTACCATCCCCGGGAATTCCCCACGGGGAATCGGGGATCGGGTCCCCGTTGACATTTCTAGCCTAGGCATGTTGGCCGACCTAGGGAAAAACCTGTCAATGTTCTTGCTCCAACGGAGTTCCTCCTAGGCACGAGCTTCGACAACTCATTTGCTAGTTTGCCTAAAATCTAGTTATTCTTCATCACAAAAACATGATAGACAGTGTGCCAATTGATTGCAGGTTCTATTGCAAACAGAGATTACACAAGTGTTAAATTCATACAGCATCAAACCTCTAATTTGTCTAAATAAGCAACCATATGGACTCCTATCCCAAGTTGTTGTTTTGAGAGCATCACCGTGGATAGCTGCATCTATTTCTAAGATAACACGGTTCATGCCAAGTTGAATAGCCCTTTCAACACTTGGCAGAACTGCTAAAGTTTCAGCATGTAGGGGACCGGCCTTAAAATGTTATCGTGCAGGTTTTGTTGGTCCTGATGCTTCTCACAAAAGTTAGAGAGAAGTGGGTGCAAAAAATGACTGAAATTTGGCTACAGAAGTAGCCGCAGATGAGTCCATTGGTAGAGTTTGGGCTTTAATTGGGCCCAAATTGTGACTGCAAGCTAGATCAGGCCCACGGGCCACCTTCCATTCCACACGCTCCCCGAGAACTCCGCCCACTCGCACAAACCAAGACAAAGTTGCGATGCTCCATGCTCCACGTCGCGCCGCCGCATCTAACCCTCCGGCGACTCACCGCCGGCGAGCCGATCCGCCACGCCAAAGCCTCGTTCTGAAACGCACTTAATCACACGCCTCCGTTCCTCTCCCGTCCCCGCCACCCTCCACAGGCATGGGGATGGGGGCCGCGAGAGGGGGCGCAGGGGGCTGGCTCCCCGGCGAGCGGTGGCGGCGGGTCCTCTTCGTCGCGCTGGCGTCCGTCTCCTTCCTCATCTCTATCATCCTCCTCTTCCTCTCCGCGCCGCGCCTCCGCCTCCCGAGCGTCGTCCTGCCTTACACCACTGCCGCCGCTTCCGCCGTCCGCCGCGGGCCCGACGCGCCGCCCTGCCTCGCGTACCTCCTAACCGGCGCGCGCGGCGACGGGCGCCGCCTTCTCAGGCTCCTCCTCGCGGTCTACCACCCGCGCAACCGGTACGTGCTCCACCTCTCCGCCGACGCGCCCGACGGCGAGCGCCTGAGGCTCGTCGCCGGGGTCGTCGCCGCTGCGCCCGCCGTGGGAGCATTTGAGAACGTTGCTGTTGTCGGTAAACCCACCGCCGGGACGCCCGTGGGGTCCTCCGGGCTCGCCGGCACGCTCCGAGCTGCGGCCGTGCTGCTCCGGCTCCACGCTGACTGGGATTGGTTCCTCACCCTCAATGCCGCAGACTACCCCCTCGTCACACAGGATGGTAGGGCAACACTGGCATCTATGCATCTCTAAATCAGGGGAAAAGAATCTCTCTTTTCCTGCACAAATTTCACTTTATGGTTCGGAATGTGGCACATGGGGGGTTTCTAATTGGTTGGATTAGTTGGTCCAATCTAGGTTACAAAAGGAAATTGCAAGTAGTCTTCTTTTATTATATGGAAATTGCAAGTAGTCTTCTAGCTGTGACATTGAATGGAAATCTAAGTTCCCTTTGTTTATCCTGGCTGACAGCAAATACCAAATACTTAGAACTTGGAAGAGCTGCACATTCAGTCATGAGTCAACCATGCACATTTCCTATGATTCCAATTGCCTATTAGGCACACTGTCAGTCTTACTTTGCATTGAAAGTTGTACTGTCAGTAATAATAGATTGAGGCTCCCCTTATTTATTGATTACTATTAGGCCTTGTTTAATTTCCCCAACTTCTCCCAAATATTTCTAGATTCCCCGTCACATCAATCTTTAGCTGTATGTATGGAGCATTAAATGTAGGTAAAAAAAATAACTGATTGTACTTTTAGTATCTATATGTCGAGACGAATCTTTTGAGTCTAGTTGGTCCATGTTTGGATAAAGTTTGTCAAATAACAACGAAAGTGCTACAGTGCAAATTCCAAATATTTCTCGGAACTAAACAAGGCCTTAGTAACGCACATGCCAAAACTTGTGCTGCTACTATACTTATATCTGTTAAAGAGAACACCCAAATATATAGGTCTGTTGTAGAGCCTATGCCAAATAATGTGCATGATTGCAAGTTCTGTTATACATCACTCTTGAGTGCTAGAATATGTCATGCTTATTCTGGTTCTCCACATAAAAGATATTATCTTTTACAGAAATCTGCGTGGGTGCTTCATTAATTATTCCAGCAAGTCATCATTTTGTGATTGTCCTCATTAATTAATGAAGATCATTATAAATCTTTATGTTTTCTCCCTGTTGCAGACCTGATTCATGTCCTTTCTTCTGTTCCAAGGGATCTTAACTTTGTCGACCACACCGGTGACATTGGATCAAAAGAGTATGGAGCATCTAAATTTGCAAATAATTTTAGCTGTTGGCAGCATTGTTACTGATCAAAATTTCTATGCAGACCTGACAAAGTGCAACAAATTATAGTTGATGCTGGAATTTACTTGTCAGGGAGGACCAACTTCTTTCGAGGAACACAGAAACGACCAGCTCCTGAGGCTTTTAAGTTCTTCACAGGCATTTCTTGCTCTCTGTGCTTGGTTTGTTTCCATTGGTCTTAATAATTTTCTCACCAATTTATCTCCTTATTAATAGGTTCTCCATGGGTCATATTAAACCGACGATTTATAGAGTACTGCGTTCTTGCTTGGGAGAATCTCCCTCGGATTCTTCTTATGTACTTCAACAATGTAATACAACCCCAGGAAGGATATTTCCAGTCAGTCATCTGCAACTCACTGGACTTCCGCAATTTCACCGTGAACAATGACTTGAGGTTCGTGGTGCGGAATGATTCCACCGAGACAAAGCCCCTTTTCCTGAGCAGAGAACATTACAGCCACATGGTGGATAGTGGGGCGCCTTTTGCAAGGCCGTTTCAGGAGAATGATCCTCTGCTGGACCAGATCGACGGCAACATACTCAAGCGTTGGAGCCATGGACCAGTTCCTGGTGCCTGGTGCACAGGCAAGAAGAGGTGGTTCAGTGATCCATGTTCCCAGTGGGGCGATGTGAATATTGTGAGACCAGGCCCTCAAGCAGTGATGTTGCACCTGTATGTAAATCGGACCTTAGAAGAAGCAAAGTCTAGCAGCAACTCATGCAGGCGGTAGCAGCATTATTAGCTTCAAGGACCTCATATCCCATGGTTGAAAGCTTTGAGCCTTTGGCACTTATATTCACCAAGGGTTCTCCACTCTGCTGAAGAAATAGCCGCCACATGCCTAAGCTAAGCACTCCTCGCCCCTGACACAGCCATGGAGGAATGCTCTTTCCTGATATTTTCACGACGACTATCATAGTCACAAATCAGGAGCTCCACTTGGGTCTGCAATTAATCTGCGCAATCCCCATATTTGGCTCATATGATATACTTCCGGGCAGCTTAGAGCTGATAATAGGCAGAAGCTTATATAACTACTGTTGTTTATATGTTGTGGTCATTATCGAACAGCTTATGTTCGTGCTAGTAGACAGTTATGAATCTCTTATGCTCCCCTGTTGTGAGGACTGGAGACGGTGTAGAATAAGGGATCCTGTTACTTGTTAGTCTTATTGAATCCATGTTGACATGTTGTGCTTTGGACTTACATAATACAATTTGCCTAGTCCTCCTGTACTGTACGTAGAACGAGGCTCCAATTGTCCCAGTTTACCTTTGAATTTTCTTTTCTTGCATTGTTGTACGGATACTATATTTTTTTTCTCTGGAAAATTCGCCGTATGTGCATTTGGACACTAGGCTCTGTTCAACAGGACTTATGAGCCGAGAATAAGATAAAACGGCTAATTTAATGTGAGAGGAAAAATACTGTTCTACAACAGATTTATACGGCTTGTAGCTCAAGCAAACAACCTAAAAAATTTATTTGCTCAATGCTGATTCTGTACTACTACGGTGTGGAGAAAATGGTGATTCTGCCATTATGAAAGTTGTGCTTCGCAATTTTGCTATCCCGCAAATGAGATTCGCTCGTTTGTCATTTTCAAATGAGACACACCCGTTAAAATGCCCCCCGCCAGAATTATCGCCATATTCTTTTATTTTTTTTGTGCCATATTTTCTTTCCCATTTTGCCCTTCAGCCTTATGCTTTCCTCTTCATTCACGCACGCCGCACGGGGTCACCTTTCTCCATTCACGGGCGTCGCGTATGCGAGGAGAGGGACCTCCTCCGCCGCGGCCCAGGAGAGGGAACAGGAGGGCGCTGCGTACGCGAGGAGGCCGCGAGCCTGCCATGACGCTGGTGCGACAGCGATGGGGAGGCGGCCTCTTGGCGCGGAAGCGGTGGGGTGGCGGCCTTCTGCCACAGACGCGGTGGGGGTGGGCGGCGACTTTCTGGCGCGGACGCGGTGGGGGCGGCGACCTCCTGGCGGGGCACAGACGTGGCGGGGCGCAGGCGCGGTGGGGCGAGATCTCCGGTGGGGCGGCCTCCGGGCGTCCTAGCAGGCTCGCGGCCTCCTCGCGTACGCCTCCCTCTCCTGGCGTACGGGGCGGCGGCGGCGGAGGTCCTTCTGCTCACTTAGCGTGCCCTCCCGTTCCCTCCCGTGCGTGAATGGAGAAAGGCGACCCCGTGCGGCGTGCGTGAATGGAGAGGAAAGGATAAGGCTAAAAGGCAAAACGGGAAAGAAAATATGGCACAACAAAAAAAATAAAAGAATATGACGATAATTGTAGCGGAGGGCATTTCAGCGATTATTTGAGAATGACAAACGAGCGAATCCCATTTGCGGGATGACAAAATTGCGAAGCCCAACTTTCATAATGATAGAATCACCATTTTCTCTACAGTGTGGCATGTAGAGACAATATGGAGAAATCTAAGTTCAGTTTGTATGAAAGAACCTAAATTGGGAAGGAATTCTTATGGGTATTCTATGTTTCAAACGCTAGGCAGAAAAATTCGAATGAGATTTGAACCTTCCAAAATTTCTTGAAATTTCCCGTCGTGCCAGGTGGAGCTCGGCATCATCAGTTGCAGAAGTTTGCAGGGTGAAATTGAATAAAAGGCCGCTACCACGCACTACCGGTGTTTCAGAAGTCAGAACTCGACATCTTCAGAGGGTTGCTCCAGCGAGCTGCGAGCTGTGTAGCCTGAGTCCTTGCTGAGGTAGAAGTAGAACTGAAGCCTGGACGAAATCAGGGATGCGCCTGAAACGGCAGAAGCCGGCTTCTCCGGGATGCGCTGGTGGCGCCCACAACATGGAGAAGGAGAAGGAGAAGGGATGCTCCGGACCGCGGCCAGCGGGTGCAGCGGCGGCGATTGGCGACCACAAGAAGAAGGAGAAGGAGAAGGGATCCTCCGGGCCGCGGTCGGCGGGCGCATCGGCGGCGGTCGGGTACGTGCCGGTGGAGGACGCTGACGCCCTCGACTGCGGCGTCTGCTACCGCCCGCTCAAGCCCCCCATCTTCCAGGTACACCCTAAACCCTACACGCGCCCACGCATTGCTCTGATCCATCCCATACAAATTAGTATAATAACTGCAACCATGTCTTGTTCCTGCAACTGCAACCAGTACACATCGCTCTAGTATAAGTACCCTAGCAACCTCATTTCCAGCTGTTCCTTTCGAAAGGAGGCACATTTTTGACATTCAAGAAACGCATCCACCAGCTGAAACCATAGGACACTTTCTTTCAGTAAATACAACTACAGACGTGCTACATTATGAACAGTATTCGTGGCTCATGGATGCGTTCGCATCCAGCCGAAGCATCATTTCTATCCTGCAAATTACATAGCAGCAACATTGTCATCTGTAGTAAGCGAAGCATCATTTCTATCCTGCAAATTACATAGCAGCAACTTTGTCATCTGTAGTAAGCGACGCAGCTCATGATTGCAAACAATTGGCTGCATATGAGAAATTCGATGTTCAAAGTGCATGTGTTTCTTCTTATATGTCATGTTTTTTTTACACTATTTCCTTAACTCCCAGATTTACTTCACCCCCACAAAAATCTGCCCAAATTGCAATTCAATAACCCTGTACCGAAAACACGGTCCCCAAATTGTGCAAGGAATTTGCTTTATCAGCCCCAATTTGATATAAACATGCCCATCCTTGACTATCTACAGAAGCGCAGACAGGAAATAAATTCTTGCCCAAACAGAAAGATGGTCTACAGGTTCATCCGTGTCGCAAAAATTGCATTTTATAACCCAACGGCAGCTGTGCCGAATATTTGATTTCTAGTGAGTGTTGGTTAGAAAGAACCCGCTTATTATGGCCTTATGGGGATCAGAGGAGAAGCACCACACGGGTGGAGCGGGACAGTAGGAGGAAAACTCTGAAATACAGAGCGGGAGCTCTCTGGCACTGGGTACGTCCTTTTTTTTAGATGAGGAAACAGAAATAGGAAGCCAAATAAACTAGGATAATACTTTCAATACTATCTATGTACTTAGTACGCTGTTGGTCCAGCGGAATCTGAGTTCACTGCAATTCCAGGAAGTTTCCTTTTTCCTTTGATATTTGACCCAAACTTTCTATCCATAACAAAACCAGAATACCTTATTCCTTCGAGATATTTATTAGTACTTCCAGGCTTTAATATTTCAATAGAACCTTCCTTTTCGCCACTTATTTATTAGTTAACATGCTTTTGTTAGATTTACACATGCGTCTGGTCCTTACCAGCCGTGAATAATTCCTGTAATGATGATGAACAATAAACACAGTTCAGGGAATTCGGATTTCAAAGAGGGCAGTCCCCTGTCAAACTTTTTTCTCAAATTCAAACCTTTTAACTATTTCCTAGCATGAATTCCTAATTCCTGTGAATTTATCTAAAAGACCATAACCTCTTTTTAAAATTCAGTCTCCTGTAATGAGGTAAGATGCTGTTATCTTGCACCTAATGTTTTGTGGTGCAGGAGTCAGTGTTGTTCCTGATCATTGTCATCAAACTGGCTTAAACAGGAGCTCTCTCCCTCCAACAAACAAAGCCCTCGTTCTCCAAACACTTAATTTGGAATTGGACTTCTCCAAACTCCATCAATATTATGATTGCCTGCCCATACCACTAGCTCTAGTCCTAGAGCATGAGCATCAAAAGTACCCATATTACCTGAAGGCACATATTTCTCAGCAGCAATGCTGTTACCATCTCAGCCAAGCCTCTTAAAATTGCCAGTCCCTTTCCCCCCTTGTCCCCATCAGATTTCCTTCGTTATCTGTGCCTACTGTATGATAATTAGTTACTTATACTCAGTTTCAACTTTCAGCAGTGCCTCTTAAATCCAACTATGAGCCTCTAACTACACTGAAATTTGTATATTAGGCTACTATCAGCACGCCTGGTTACCAATTTTGACAAGAGCTCCATCCACCCCATCCGCTGTGAAGGTATAGACCTTCAGCATGTTCTTGAACCTGTCCCAGGCGCCTGTAAAGACTTCCCTTGCCGCTACCTTGGACTACAACTACACATGAGGGCACTACAAAAGATACATGTTCAGCCTCTTATTGGAAAGGAGATGACAATGTAAATGCTGGACACTGCCTGGTCCTGGTCAACTGGCCGACTATCTGCCAACCTAATGATCTTGGAGGACTTGGGTGATTGATCTTGTTAAGTTCAGCAGGGCACTGCGGCTGAGATGGTTATGGCACGAATGGACTGTAGCTGACAAACCATGGATGGACACTACCATCCCATGTAATGAAACAGACCGCCTCCTATACAATGCCTCAACTGTAATTTCCATCGGCAACAGCAAAAAGACCAAATTCTAGCACCACAGTTGGTTGGATGGCAAGGCACCCAAAAACTTTGCGCCTCACCTCTTTGTGCTGGTAAGAATGAAAAACAAAATGGTGCATCAGGAACTAATTCATGATGCTTAGATACAAACTTTGGGGAGGAAAATCACTACGTCATCCCAATTGCAAGAATTTGTCTCGCTCTGTATACTCATCCAGGATGTGCAGCTGCAGCCGGGTATAGAAGATCAAATCACATGGAAATGGGCCAACAACGGGCAATACAACACTAAATCGGCCTACCACACTCAATTCTATGGTTTCTACAGGAGGTACAAGGCCAACATCATCTGGCATGCACGGGCGGAGAACAAGTGCAAAGTTTTCGCTTGGATCCTAGTCCAAAACAAACTGCTAAAAGCATACAATCTTGGCCTTAGGGGATGGCCTCACCAAGATAACTGCATTCTGTGTAATGGCCCGCTTGAGACAGGACTTCACCTTTGCCTGGACTGCCCCTTCGCACAGGAGACATGGGCTACAGTTGCAGCCTGGGAAAACTTCGGCGACCTCCAGCAAGCCTTTCAAACTCAGGCAGATACCTTAATTGAACCGTGGGAATCGACGGGAGTTCAGTGGAATGGGTACTCATATCATGTGGAATCTGTGGAAGGAACTTAATCGCCGAATTTCGACAATAATTACTTCACAGCACTCCAGGTGGCCGGGCGAGCCAAAGATGATCTAGTGCAATATAGAAGGGCTTTCACAACACTAGTCATATAGCCTTTACTGTCGGGCTGAAGGCCCCCTGTGCACAGTTTGCCTCCACAGTTTGATTGTGTGGTTGCTTGCCCTGTTTGGCCTTAGTGCCACTCTGTACATATAACTCCTCTTTTTCCCTTAATGAATGGCAGAGCTCCTGCCTTTACTTTAAAAAAAAAAACAAATATCAGCACGCAAACACTGGAAGATTTCACTATATGCCATTAAATATTTTAATATAGTCATAATTCAGGATTTGTTTAACTCAACGTCTCAATGACATGTGGGTTCTGTTTGTCTGTGTCACATCTCAGATCAAGTTTCCCGAAGCACCCTGTACAGTGCTCCATACTAATCTGAGGCACCCTGATTTCAATGTTATAACAGTACTGTGCTCCATACTCATTACCTTTTTATACCACAGAGCAATTACCATATAAAAAGGAACATATTATTACAAACAAATCTGAAGAACTGATCATGGCAGTGGAATTTGTCAATGTCATGACATTTCGAGATATGCTCACAAATTACTGAACTCCCAACATAATCTGGCTAAAAAAAGATTTTTCTTTGAATGTTCCTTTGGAAAGTTCTTGGTTACCTCTGATTTTATCTTTGGCCATAGATGTTTATTTATCCATGGATAATTTCAACTTGATTACACATGCTGATGTATACCTCTGCAGTGTAACGAGGGCCATGTGGTGTGTTCGTCATGCCGTGACAAGCTTGCGCCGGCGGGCAAGTGCCATGTATGTGGCACTGCCACAAGCAACTACCACAGGTGTCATGCCATGGAGCGCCTAGTGGAGTCCATCCGCGTCCCATGTCCGAACGCGGCCTATGGCTGCAACGCCAGGCCACCCTACTACGACCAGCATGGCCACCGCAAAGCCTGTGCGTATGCTCCATTCTGCTGTCCGGGCAAGGAATGTGGCTTCCTCGGCTCGATGGATGCACTCCTGGACCACTTCACCGGTGCACACGGCTGGCCTTCTATCACCAAGATCAGTGTGTTTGAGAAGCACAGCATCTGCCTCTATGACGGCTTCAACTTCCTCCTTGCTGACTGCGCTGAGGACGACAATCATGGAAGCCCTACTACCACCATCAGTAGCAGCAAATACCTGTTCCTCCTGAATGTGACAAGGCAGTCGCTTGGTCGTGCCATCACGGTGCACCTCATTGGTCAGGATTCACCCTCAGAAATACTAAGATGTGTGCTCAGCTACTCACTGGTAGTCTATGACCCTTGTGAGCGCCATAAGTTCCTGGCTAGCCATTCTCTGCAATCTGAGATCAATGTGGAATGCATGGACCCCTCCAATGGGCCGCCCGACCCTGCCGACTGCTTCCACTTCGTTGTGCCAGATTCTGTTCTTGGAGACAAGAACAAGGAGGATACTGTCTGGGTCAATGTCTGTATCAGCATCATCAACCTGCAGTAGTTACCTGTTGTTAGGCTAGTACCTCATGTTATCCACCCCAAGCTTCACTCTTGGTATTTCTATATGTCTGTGAAGTGATTCTCCATCCTAATTTTGAGAGCTTATGCTAAAGAATCAAAGAGAATCATTTTGAGTCATAGAATCACTTTATCAGAGAATCAGAAAACACAACTAGAGAATCAGAAAACACAACTATGGCAAACAGGCTCTTAGCCCGTGGCCGGCCACCACCCTATAAAAGCCGCCTGAGGCTGGTTTGAGTCCAAATCAATTGAAATTCAATGTGAACTTACCTAATCTCTTTGGTAATCTCTTGGAGATCTTATGCGGGCCTTATATGAGGCCCGCCTCCGAAAATAGCCTCTATTTTTAGAGGATAGGCTCGTCCACGTAAATTGATTTTAGAAGACGGTCAAATTTTGACCGCCTGTGTAAAGTTTTCGTAAATCCATTTTGTGAGATAGGCAATTGTATATGTTCTCGATAGTTGTCAGGTAATTGAGAGAGTTGCATTTTGTGTCTGTCGGTGTTAATTTTTGGACAGTATCTTGCAAAATTATTTTTGTAGTAGTTGTTGTTTCGGGACCGAGTCCCCGAAACAGCAGGTTGTCACACGAGCAAGAGCGCGAAGCGAAAGAGAAAGTAGACGGAAGAAGGTGAGAAGTCGGATTGACTGAACAGTGCTCCTCCTCCCCCCCCTTTGGGAAGCCGGAAGCTTTTTATATTAATCCAGATCAATTTGAAAGTACAAGAATGCCCTTCCAACCACTCTGTTGCAATTACAAAGATGCCATAATCAACTACTTCATGGTTGTACGCCGCCTCCTCCGGCCCGAGGGGGATCATCGTAACTTCGTCCCTTGGCGGGCCCAGCGCCTCCTGGCCCCTTCCCTGGGCCGGTGGGCCCGCTCCCCTTGACGAAGATTTTCGGCGATCCGCGGAAGCCTGTGAAAAAGAGCAAAGTCGTGAACGAAGAAAACTCCCGCCGGAAACGCTGGGCTCCTTCCGCGCGAAAATCGCCCTGGCCGCCTGCGGCACCTTTCCCACAATAGCCAGGCGCGACGAGCTCGCCAGCCCGCTGTAGCGCTCCCGTGTGAAAGCTGCTGCGAGCCGAAGCTTGGGCCGCCACCGGCCACGTTCGCGCGAATGCAAGCTTTCGCGCGAAAGCTACGACTTTCCTCGGCCTGCGGGCTGGAGGCGCCAGCGGCCTGGGTATTATCCCAACTCGGCCTGCGGGCTGGAGGCGCCAGCGGCCTGGGTATTATCCCAACAGTAGTGTTCGTACTAGGATTAGACCATCATCCTCTATGTATCCTAGGACCACAAACGATCGAAGTTAATCATATGCACAATCGATAAAAAGAATTTACTCTTTCTGTCCTTGAATAAATCAATTCCTAGAATGGTCTAAGTTAATCTTTTTAAGTTTGATCAAATTTATAGAAAACAACGTTAAAATTTGTGACACCAAACTAGTATTATTAGATACATCATGAAAAATGTACTTTTATAATGTGTTCATTTGAGGCCATAAGTATTATTATTTTTCTATAAATTTAGTTTCAGTTTAACAAAAAGTAACTTAAGTATATAACTGTTCAAGCACATGCACATTCCAGAGACGTTCTGCTTTCTTTATTTCTACAAATTATTCTTTACATGGACGGCAAGAGATGAAACTTGTACTACCAATGTGTCAATTCTTAGGATAATTGGCTGGCAACAGCATGGCCTCTTTTCCTGAGATATCCAAGGACCAAAGAGTACAGGGCATGAACTATGAAGCATGATATAACACTTTCATTACAGTGAAATCTAGGGAAATTATTTATAGGGTCAGCTGTCTTATGTCTTCATCAATATATTATTATTGCCCGTGTGTTGCAACGGGTGCAAATAAAAAACTTTTATGAAAAATAAGGAGAAGAATGAAACCTACTACCCCGTCCCAAATTATAAGTCATTCTAAGAACCTTGGAGAGTTAATTTTTTCCGATTTTGACCAAATTTATGTAATAAGATAATAATATTTATAATATCAACCAAGTATAATTAAATTCTTCATTAGTTATATTTTATAATATATCTATTTTATATCATAAATCTTTGAATTTCTCTTTATAATTTTGGTCAAACTTAAGATGCTTTGAGTCTCCAATATTCGTGGAATGACTTATAATTTGGAATGGAGAGAGTATCTATTTATACTTTACTTTTTCTTCGTAAATTTCAAAACTATTTTTTTTAGTAAAACCATGACATCTATACTTGAAAAAATACTGGTGAATAATATATCCTTCATCGTTTCCATCTAATAAGTTGAATTAGACTGTTGATTGGAAACTAATCATCTCATGTAGACTATTAAGTTCCTTTATGATTAAACAAAGTACTCCCAAGGCAAAAAGCAACAGATAGACTAAGAGTAGAAAAATCAGCACAACCTATAATAACAAAATAAAAGAGTTTAGTATTCTTGTCCCTATTTTAAATTACAAATATAATTTCACCTTTACTTTTTTAACATTCTGATTTTGTCACCGCGACTTTAAAGTGAAGCCTCCATTTATCCTGTGTTGTCCCAATATTTTTTTTCGGAATCGTGCTTCATTAAGAGGAGTGGGAGTTTAATACAAGCTCAAACATTCGATAGCGAGATGCCACGAACATTTGGGCGACCACTATTTTTGCACAAATCAGCAACCCACTAAACTACCGCAGTTGTCCCAATATTAAATGTCACTCTATTAAATGCCAAAAAAAAATGGAAAAGATACCCACACAAAAGGACTAAAATACTCCACTTCAATTTCTTTGCTTCCCCTGGACGCTCCTTGCCCATTCAGTCACTTCCACACAAGCACACCCCTGATCTAGAAGATCAGAACTCCCAGCTAGCGATGTTGTATGCCATGGAGAGAGAGAGCGGCCACGCGACCTCGCACGCATGATAAAAACAGGAAACCTCGACCGTCCTTGGGTTGTACCTGGACTTGGGCAATAAAAACAGGAAACATCAAATATACGATAACAAACAACCGAAGCTAATTAGATGTGGACGCATGATAAAAGAATACGGATTAGACCAAACAAAACAAAAAAGCCAGAATTTTCTCTTTATTATTAGAGAGATTATTATTATTATTATTATTATTATTACTACTACTACTACTACTATTACTATTACTACTATTATTTTTTTTGTCCACCTCCCCTGAGTATCTGACACTGGAAACAATTTCTTCCAACTTGCTTAGCATCTCTAACGGTTTTGCAAGTGAGCTTTGTATTCTTGTTTTTGCAAAAAGTCTAAAAATCTCCTATCCAACGGTTTGACAAATGAGCTTGACATTTTTGTTAACTTGACAAAATCCTAGGTTGAGTAGGCATATATACAAACCTCATCCGCGCTTGGCACCACCGCTCCACGTGTGATTTCCGTCCCTTGTCTCGTCTAGAATTTCTATTTTTGTCAAGTGATAATGCAAAACCATTGGAGATCGTCTCTTTTTATCTTTGTCATATTCTTTTGAGACTTGACAAATGCTTAATTTTGCCAAACAAAATATGCAAAACCATTAAAGATGCTCACCGATTCTGTTTCCTATGTGACTTGGAGTTATATAACCCGTACGTGCTTAATTATACGAGTTAACTCGCGTCTAGCTATTATTGGTCGATATAGATTTCAATTCCAAGACTTACTGCATCTCATAAGTACGTAATTTGAACTCATGAGTTATACTCATACGATGTATAACACAAAAAAAAGTCCAGTTATAATATGTATTTATACGATTATTTTACAACGTAGGAGCATGCTGCTTGCTAGTAATTCCTAATAAATCATGATGGCATCGAAGATTCTTTTGATTGAACCGTAAGTAGTAGACTAAGACGTTTGGTTGAGCTGTGGCTGCGGAAAAATGATGTTGTGGCTGTGAGCTGCGGAAAAACTGTTGTGGGCTGTGAGCTGCGGAAAAGCTAAAAGCTATTTGGTTAAACAAGTATAAAGTATATCTTCTAGTTTTGTTTTTTTAAAAAATAATTATGAAAATGTTTTTTATTTCACCTATTTTGAAAAGCCAAAAGCCAAAAGCAGGGTCAAAGCAGCTTTCAAAAATATACTTCGGAAAAACTCCTGCTTCTGCAAAAGTCACCTCCAGCAGCACCTCTTTGGTTGGGCTTTTGGCCTAAGGCCAAAAGCCCAACCAAATAGGACCTAAGACAGGACTTATTACGAGCCGTCTCATAAGTAGAAGCAACTAATTTGCTGTGAGACGAAAATAAGGCAGGACTTATGAGCCATCTGATAAGTTTGAAACATCTGATTTGTTGTGAGAACAAAATACTGTTCCACGGCTAATTTATTTAGATTAAAGCTGGCTTATACCTTAAGTGAACAGAGTCTAAAGTAGAGCACCACTTGAGCAATTGTTCATTGAGATTCGTGCGCAATTACAGGCGGGGCACATGTATGTAGTAGTAGTACCTAGAGATGACAACGGGCCGCTGAATTTTACTCACCCAAACTTATGCCCACAAACATAAAATCCACCCCAAAAAACTCATGACCCATTACAGATTTTATTCTGTGCCCAAACTCATGCCCATTCGGGTCACGGTACCCATCGGGTTACTCGTAAACTCAATAAGACCTCATTTTTTCATGCACAACCATATTTTAGTTTTTGTTTTTCCTCTTTCAAAAATATTATGTTGAATGGTTATGTTTCTTCGTAAGATTTAGAATGTTAGCAATCCAATATGATAAAATTAATTAAAATAAATAGTTTATAAACTCTTTTTCTATGTCAGTTAAAAATATTTTAGTTATGGACCGGGTTTAAAAAAATCCATGGGTCTAGATACTATGCCCCCAAATCCCCGAACCCACAGACTCGCTGAGTTTGACTTTTTGCTCATTAATAAACCCATATATATAGATAGAAAAGTATCTTTATTTTTATCCTAATAGAGTAAAAGTCCATCGAATTTCGGGGCACCCATTTGCCACATCCTTGTAAGCTGCGCCACCGCCACCCGCGGCCGCTCCCCATCCTTCCGCCAACGCCATCCGATCTACTCACTATTTCTCTAACTCATACCACACGCACTCGGAGAGCACACCAACCGAGCTACGGCCCGGTCCCCGATCTACTCACTGTTGGGGAAGATGATGACAGACTTCATCTAGTAGCTTAGATTAGATCACCCAGCAAGGAGGAAAAGCACAGTCGACGGGCCACCGAGAAGGAAGGCCAGCTGGGCTTTTATAGTCGGTCTGTTGGGCCGACTGGTGCCTGGGCTCCCCCTGCCCGCCTCATCCTCTACTTATTTATACGGGGTGCAGTGCAGCGGACGCGAGAAACCCACGCAGCTGCGGCGGCGACACAGACCACAGAGGCAGCTGCGGCGGACTTTGGTTGCGCGAGATCCGATCCGTTCGGGGATGGAAGTTGCGATCGGTTCGGATCGATACAAGTTTCGGGGAGCAGGGCCAGATCAGATCAGGTAACTGATGAATCATCCATTCCAATATTCCATTATGATTATTAGCATCATCATCGGCTGTTGTTGTTCTTTTATATTATGTCTGAGCGAGCTTTTAATATATATGCAATTTTGCTAAATCACCGTGTCCACGTACGCTGTTTATCTCATCATCGATGGTTATAATATGTACATAATTTTGTTTATTTTTATTTAATTTATCTATCTATCTATCTGTTGCCAGCTAGTCGGATCGCTTTTTAACCTTTTCTTTATTATTAAAGTATATCCAATAAAAGTAGAGTTTTTTCTTGTTAATATTCTTTAACATGAGGCTGATACTAAATCGATTTTTAAAATTATTTGTACATACTAGTCTGCTAGGAATATGATATGTCTTTTTTAGCTTTCATTTGTAGACAAAACAAGCCAATGAGTCGCAACTAATTAATTAGAAGATGAGAACACTTAATCCGGTCTCATATAGGCCTAGAAATCAATCTCATATTTTGCCAATGTCTAAATTAAGCTTTGCATGGTCAAACACGCGGTGCATGGTCAGTTGTGCATGCACCGACGCGCGACCACCATGGATTACCAGCAGCTCATCAGGATAGGATTAGACAGTTAAGCTTTGGATGCGTCGCTTATTATGATTTGGATTATATGTACTCGAACACTTGGGTAGTATGTACAGCTAGAGATTGAGAGTAATCTCTCCTGCTCCCTGCGTGTCAACCCATGCATATGCACAGAGGCCTGACGTCTCAGACGCGCGGCCGCCGAGAACTGAATCGCCATCCTCCCACCTCCTTCATTCGGCTACAACCTAGCCACGGATCTTCTTCCTCCTCTGGTAGACTCAACCAAGTGCCACTTTCAGTTGTTTATAGTATATATCACATTTAATATTCAGTTATAAGTTGTTGTATCACTCAGTTCCTGAAGTCAGGGAACTCTTTCTGTTAATACGTACATCATCCCACTATGCATCTCAAACCATCATGCGAAAGCCCCATAGTTATAAGTTCATCATGCAGTCGTATTTTACTTGTGGCCTCCATTTTGATGGTAATCGTTTCAAGGCTATTGTTCGGCCTCATTTTATGAGCAACTCTATACTCTACTCATCAGTACAGTGATCTTAGTAATTGATGCAGCAAAACATGTATTTACCTATGTTAAGCTGCACACATCCTGCTTATTTATATTTTTGCTTGACCAAAAAATGCTTAGGGTGAATTTCTTGTATTTTCAGGACTTCAAAAAGCTAAGAATTTTGAGTATTCAGTAAAGTCTGAAGCACAAAAGCTACACATTTTGAGTATTCAGAAAAGGCTGAAGCGCCAGCTGCCAGCTTGATGCTTCTTCAGCTTCAATGGTACATTTCCATTGATGTTTCGGGTAGTGATTCATTTGTGTGCATTATTATATTAAGTTTATTTTTCTTCCTCTCCATGAGATTCAATTTAAACAATCATTTTGTATCTTATTAGTTATGATTATGTTCTTGTATATAGCATTGTTCCAGCTTTAATTTTGGTTTGGTGTTTGCATTCTTCTTCGTCAGTGAATGGGAACACCAAATCCATTAAGCCGAGCAACTTCTGCGGGCGTGCAAGATTGCCATTGCTAGCTTCTGGTTTGGAGGACGTCGATGGAGAACTTGAAATGATCCTTTTTTTCATGCACTGCGTGTTGCGTTGATGTCAAGGTCAGTGTTGGTATTTGGACTTTTTTTTCATATACTCGATTGGACCTAAAGAAGCTACTCTGCACATGAACCAACAGCAACTCTGAGCCGGTTAGTGCTTGCTAAAATTAACAATGAAAGAATAATAGGGTTAACACATTTATTTCAGGAATTGACCTGATGCTATAGGAAAGGCTTACAACCCCTTCCTAAGCCAACTATGATTTGGTTCTTGTTTCATTTTTTCATCTAACCATATTCACATTTGGAAACCATCGAAGTTAATTATTTGAGGCCCATGTGTAGCATCGATTCAAACCAAAATAGGCAATCAGTGGGGGTGAATGATTACTGAAGCCACAGAAATAAATTTTAACACTTCCCTTAATCACAGAACCTATTTAACTCTCGTTTATAGTTCTTAACAGAACACTGCTTAATCACAGAACTTATTTAACTCTCATTTATAGTTTTGGACAGAACATTTCTTCCACTAGAAATAATCTCGACACAACTTCGTAGCTCTGATTGACCTTGAACTTTTATAATTAAAATATATAAAATTCTTAACTAACTCAACTATATCAAGCCAAACGGATATCTAGATTCCTAAATATTAATTACACATTATTGGATAGTGACGAGAGTTAATTAGCCATATTTAGATATTATAAGCAACTTTGTAAACCATGAAGGGAATAGAATCAAACTAAAAAATTATTGTTGTGCTATAACCTCGGGACTTTGAATTTTAGGAGGCTTACCTTCTCCCGCTCGATGACCGGCGAAGGAGGAATGGCGGCCGCCACTCTCAACTGGCGGCCGCCACCAAACCCTGGCGTCCGCCACGCTAGGTGGCGGTTTAGAGGCCCCCCTCCACGTGGCAACCAATCCCGAGCTCGGGAGAGTGAAAGAAGGAGAAGATGAGGGAGTGTTAGTTCATCTAAGGCCTATCCCTCCACTTCTTCCCCCTTCTTAAAAGGAGTGTTACGAATTGGTGTCTCCCAGAAGATACCTCTTGATAATCTCATCCGTTAAACAAGTGATTAATGGATAGGATTAGAGGTTAATCATAGATTAGCAGTTAGATCTAATGAAGGGGCCTGTCTCTTCTACGGTTGCCAACACAAGCAACCGTCTGCGCTTATCCAGATGCGTCCGTACGGATTCCGTACGGCGCAATCTTCACTTGTATATATATATTATTCAAAGATCAATGAAAGTTACAGTTGTTTCTTCTCTGTTCATTTACATTCATTCACAATACGTTATCAGCACTGTCTCTGCCGAGAACAGAGAGGAGGAAATCAACGCCACGGTAAGTCCCCATGGCGAAAATTGACTTATCGTCTGACGTTGCTCGTCGCTTGTTCTTCACCCTTCGTCGCGCTGGTGGAGTTCGTCATGGGGACTTACCACCCCGCACACCATGGAGTACGCCGCTCCGCTGCCGACTCCTCGCCTCCCTCCGCTGGACCCTTGGATCCTCGCGACGGAGGCCGCCCCTGTGCTCAACTCCGAGGAGCCGAAGCCTGCCCTTGGCCTCGGCGACTTCTTCAACACTGCAGTGCGCACCGGGGCCTCGCCATATTGGCTGATGGCAGGGTCTTCGGCTCCACCACCACCGTCACCGGCGCGCCCCCCCGGCGACACGCGCGGAGGCCGCGGCACGCATGAAGGCGGCGGCCCTCCCTCCGTCTCCATCCAGTGCAGAAGTGTAAGTGCAATCAAGCCCTAATTGTGGGTTTTGGTGATAATGACCACACGATTGGAGAACTAATGAGATTCATGAAGTTGATAAGCAGGTTATGATAAGAAAGGATGGTGTATGTACGTTGGTGGACCCCCATACTACATTTCATCGGATCCGGACTCAAAGTGATATATCAAGCTTTTTCATTTGAATTTGAGTTATAGGAATGCCGTACTATCAAGGGGGAATGCAAATACATTGCTATGGCTGAATGACATGTGCTCAAACCAACCCAAGCCATCCATGTTTCTAACCAAAGACAGCTGCACTGAATTCCAATCCAACCTTGTCTGATTGGTAGGCGCGGCAGTGCCGGGCCGCGGCACTGCCGGGCTTCGGCCGGCACTGCCGCGACTTATTGTAACCGTTGGCAGGGAGGAGATATTTACTCCATCTCCCTGCCACCCCAACGGTTATCCACGACCATAACTCGTCACCTACCTCCAGACAAGCTTCTCTCTTCCCCAATGAAGGCTCTCAACTCCCCTCTCACCAATCCTTCGATTTCCATTGATTCCAAGTGATTGAGAGGCTTAAACCTTCATCAAAGAGAAGCCCTAGTTGAGATCTACTTCCTAGAGCACTTGATTTGAGCCATAGCCGGTGGATTTGCTTCTATTACTCTTGGGTTCTTGGAACCCTAGCCGGCTAGGCGTCACCCTAAAGCCTTGCCAACTTGTGTGGCGGCCTAGGGAGGTTTGTAATCGATTGTTCAGCTAGTATTATTACCCCTCACCTCAAGGATTTGGTTCCTTGACTTGAGAACGAGGTAGAGTTGCAAAGCTCATGACCTAAGTGGTCAACCTCAACAACGTGGAGGTAGGCAAGCCTTGGTGGCGAGCTGAACCACGGGATAAATCACTTGTCTCTTGTGCTTTCTTAGTTTCATTCTTCATATTCATGAGCTTGTGATAGATTCTAGGGTTTGACCCGATCTACTTTATTCCTCTTATTTGGCTTGGAGTAGTTGGTTCTGCTGGTTCATAGAACTTGTTGTAGCATTTCTATTCATATAGAATCAGTTAGTTGTGACTGGATTTCGAATTGCAGCTTCTGGTCTCACACTGCGCGGCAGTACCGCGCTGGGGCCGGCAGTGCCGGGCAGCGGCAGTGCCGGGCACAGAGCGGTAGTGCCGGGCTTATCTAATTAAGTTTTGAGCTGTGATTTTTGACAGGCCTATTCACCCCGCCCCTCTAGGCCACACAGGTCCTTACAAGTGGTATCAGAGCCTGGTCTCTCAGCAGCACTTCACCGTGCGAGAGAATGGCCACCGACGGAGGAACGGGTAACGTTAGCGTTGTGCAACCCACACCTGAAGTGGAAATGCACACCGCTAGCAGCAATGAAAGTCTCTCCACAACAAGTGAGAAGGCACCTCCTCAAATGGGTGTGTCGGCCGGAGAGCTCGCAAGAAGAAAGGAGGAAAGAAGATTGAGAAGAGAAGCTAGAGCCAAAGCAAGAGAAGATGCAGCGGCTCTCAAAGCAAGAGAAGAACAGGCTCAAAGAAAAGAAGAGAGAAGGATTAGAAAAGAAGAAAGAGCCAAGAGAAGAGAAGAAAAGAAGAAGGAGGAAGAGCTCCAAGCAAAGAAGAGTGTGAACTTGAGTGATGACTCAAGTAGCACCGAAGATGGAGATGATCACTTCTCCTACACACATAAGGACAACAAGAAGAAGGAGGAGATGAAGAAGTCATATAAAGAAGTATCCTTTAACTATTCTTCTATGACTAACCATGACTCTAGGCCTCTCATCAATGTGCCCGCGGGCAAGTTACCTCGTTTCGACGGGACTAACTTTGCCAAGTGGAAGCACATTATGAAGACCTATCTTATTGGTCTCCATCCAGGTATTTGGGAGATAGTGCACAATGGACTTGAAGCACCGGTTGATCCAAAGAGCCTCACTCAAGATGAATTCCGCAACATTCATCTCAATGCTCAAGCCACTAGTGTGTTGCTTAGTGCCTTGGATGGTGATGAGTACAACAAGGTCATGGGAGTTGAGGTTGCAAAGGAGATTTGGGACACATTGCATATAGCTCATGAAGGGGTTGACAAAGTGAGGCAATCCAAGATTGACTTGTTGATGGCTAAGCTCAACCGGTTTGTGATTTGTGATGGTGAAGGTCCACAAGAGATGTTTGATAGATTGATGGTGATTGTTGGTAAGATTAGAGGGCTAGGTGGAAATGAAATCAATAATCACAAGGTTGTGAAGATCATGTTAGAGGCATACTCACCTAGGAATGAGACCGTAGTGACATTGATTAGGGACAAGAAGAAGTTTGAGCAATTCACACCTACTGATGTGCTTGGAAGGATTATCACATTTGCTATGCAAAGAGAAGAGGCAAATGAGAGAAGGAAGCTTGGAGAGTTGCAAGCTAGGCTAGATGGGATGAAGATCAAGGATGTGGCACTTAAGGCTAGCAAGCCATCAAGGCAAACAACATCAAGCAAGGCAAAATCAAGCAAGCAAGCCTCTACAAGCAAGCCCAAGCAACAAAAGAAGAAAATTGAAGTTGAGGACATCACATCATCATCTTGTGGAAGTGAAAGTGATGGTGAAGAATTTGAAGAAATTGGTGATATAGCTCTTTTCATGAGAAGATACCGCAAGGGGCTCAAGAAGGAAGGTTACAAGTTTGTAAAGAGAAGGTTTCCAAACAAGAAGAAAAGAACTTGCTACAATTGTGGAAGCACCGATCATTTCATAGCACATTGTCCACATGAGAAGAAGGACAACTTCAACAAGGGCAAGAAAGATGACAAAGGCACTTACAAGAAACACAACAAGAGATACATGGGAGAAGCTCACATTGGACATGAATGGGATTCAACCGCACAAACCTCAAGTGAAGAAGATGAGAAGATAGCAACAATAGCATTTCAAAAGTCATCTCCTTCACCAAGACTATTCAACAACTTGTCCGATGATGATGATTGCAACTCCCACACTTGTCTCATGGCCAAGAAAGAGAAGGTGAAAAAGGCTCACACTTCTAAAACCTCTCTTCCACCTAGTGACATCTCTAGTAGTGAACTTAGTGATTCCTCTAGTGATGATGATTCTAGTGATGAAGAGATAAACATGATAACTAAAAGGTTGGACAAGAAAACCAAACTCTTTATCACTAAACTAATGGAGGAACTAGAATGTGTACAAGCCGAGCTAGCAATAAGTGAGGATGCTCTCATCAAACAAGAGGACCTCTACATTGCTTGCAAGGAAGCTCTTGCATTAGAGAGAAGTGAGTTGGACGTCTTGCACGAGGCCTTGGCCAAAGAGCAAGATGAACATGCTTCCCTAAAGAAGGCCCATATTGCACTCAAGGAAAAGTATTGTGGCTTAGATGAAAAGCACAAAGAACTTGAGTTGCAATATAATCTTCTTTGGGAAAGCAACTCAACTCTTCCTAAAGCAAATGTCACCTCTATTCCCTCCACTAGTGAAGGTTGTGGAAAATGCTATAATGTTGATTTAAATATCTATTCCACTAACCTTGTGAACATGGAGGCCATGAGAAAGGAGATAGCAAGATTGACAAATATCATTGCAAATGGTTGTGTCAAGTCTACCACAAGTGCTAATGAGAAGACTCAAGAGAAGAGCAAGCCCAAGTTCAAGAATGGACGGCGTCCTTCCATAAAAGATGGGTTGGGGCACGAAAAAGGAGCCAAGACTAATGGAAGAAGGACAGTGAATGGCTATGAGTGTGTGAGGTTTGAGAAGAAGGGTCAGATTGGTACAGTTCAGCCTGCACAGACCGCGGCAGTGCCGCGCCAGAAGGCGGCAGTGCCGGACCCCGGCAGTGCCGCCCCCAGGCCGGCAGTGCCGCGCCCCAAGAAAGGGAAGGCTACCAGTTTGCCTTCTGCTCAGTCTCACACACAGCACAAGCAGGTACCCAACCCAAAGCAAGAATCTCAGAAACCAAAAGAATCTATTTGGGTGACCAAGAACAAGTTTGCACATCGACCCAAGATAGAAGCCCCAAGGAAGAGCATGTCATCTTGTTACATTTTAGGACACAACAACAGTGGTAAAGTTGTTGCAAAGTATGTTGGTGATAACAAGAGGACAGCCGACAAGTGCATTTGGGTTCCTAAGATACTTGTGACTAACTTGCAAGGCCCCAATATCAATTGGGGACCTAAACCTAGGAACTAAACTTGTCTTGTAGGCATACTCCTCCGGTGGATCAAGTTGGGTGCTTGATAGCGGATGTACAAATCATATGACCAGAGAAAGGAGTATGTTCTCATCATATTCCCCAACTTCAAATGCAAGCGAAAACATCATTTTCGGTGATAACTCCAAGGGGGATGTGTTAGGTCTTGGTAAAGTTGCTATTACACTTGAGCATTCAATTACTAATGTCTTACATGTCGATTCGTTGAGTTACAACTTGCTATCCGTTTCACAATTACGTGGAATGGGTTTCAATTGTCTCTTTACGGATGAGGGTGTGGAAGTCTTTAGAAGGGAGGATTCCTCTATTGTCTTTACGGGTCGTTTGAAAGGGAAGCTTTACTTAGTTGATTTCAACAAAAGTGAAGTCAAACTTGAGACTTGTTTAGTGGCAAAATCTAGCATGGGTTGGTTATGGCATCGCCGACTAGCTCATGTTGGGATGAGGAACTTGGCCAAACTTCAAAAGGACAACCACATCCTAGGACTAACCAATGTTGATTTTGAGAAAGACAGAGTATGTGGAGCTTGCCAAGCCGGAAAACAAGTAGGCGTACCTCACCCACCAAAGAGCTACGACACTACTACTCATCCATTGGAGTTGATCCACATGGACCTCTTTGGACCGGTTGCCTACCTTAGCATCGGCGGTAACAAACATGGTCTTGTTATTGTTGATGATTTTTCTCGTTTCACTTGGGTATTCTTTATGCATGACAAAAGTGTAGTGCAAGAGAAGGTGAAGATGTTCATACGAAGAGCTCAAAGGGAATTCGGTTTCAACATCAAGAAAGTTCGTAGTGACAACGGAACCAAATTGCGAAACACCCAAGTGGATGAGTTTCTTGATGAAGAGGTGAAAGGGCCGAATCAGCCTAGAGGGGGGGTGAATAGGTGATTTTTGACTATCTGAAACTTCACAAACTATAAGATGTAGTTAGATAGCAACCGGAGAGGCCGGTTTGTTTGGGTAGGTACTACCGGGTGTGAAACACCGGCACTACCGACACAAACAAACGGCACAACCGGGATCCTAAAAGAAACTACAAATCCGATGAATGTAAGCTATGAAGATAATACAAGATTCTAGCCCACTTTCCTAAGAATGATATATGGTAAATCTACTCTCACCAAACCTTGGTTACTCCCCTTGATGTAGATCGAGCCTTCCCAACCTAAGAAAGAGATAGGGATAGGACGAACACGAAGAACACAATAACAAGTGAAGTAGAGAAAATAGGGACAACAACAACAAGCACACGGGACACGCGATTTATCCCGAGGTTCGGCCAATCCACTAAGGAGTGCCTACTTCCTCGTTGTTGAGGTGACCACAAAGGTCGGAGTCTATTTCACCTCCTCGCCTCACTCAAGCAACCACAAAGGCTACGAGAGTATCTCTACTAGAAATCTCAGGGTAATACAAACGCTTCGGGGAGCCCTCACAAGTAAATCAATACGGGCTACCACGAAGAACACCTAACCGGCTAGAGCTCAAAGAGCTCAAGAGTAAAAGACACAAAGCAAGCCGGCAAGATGGAAACCAAGTGCTCAAGTCGAAGATTGATGCTTCCCACTCTCGAATCTCACTTCCCTAGCTCAAATCTCGCAAGGGAATGAATCTAGGAGCAAAGGGGGAGAGAGAGGGATGAGTCAATGCTTGGAGAGAGTTTGTCTCGAGTTAGATCAGCAATAAGTGTATGGAGTGAGTGGGTTCCCGTGGAAAGAGAAGAGGAGAGGCATTTATACTCCCTCAGTCCCGAGACTGGTCGGTACCACCGACCACTCCTGGCCGGTACCACCGACCAGTTCACAACGGTCGAAAGAATCCAGATCTGACCAAACAAGCAACCACCGACCTCACGTCGGTACCACCGCGGGCGGTAGTACCGAGGTTATGGCGGTACTACCGCCAGGCCAAATTGGCCGCGAACAGAGAGCATCTCACAAAGGGACTTGGTCCCTCGGAAACTACCGCCCAAAGGTCGGTACCTCCGAGGTCGGTGGTACCGAGGTAATGGCGGTACCACCGCCAGGCCATTTTCAACTCAACACAGAGAGCTTCGCGAAACCAAGATACTACCGACCTCGGTCGGTACCACCGCGGGCCATTTTCAACTCAACACAGAGAGCTTCGCAAAACTTGGTTACCACCGGCCTTGGGTCGGTAGCACCGGGGGCGGTACTACCGAGGTAATGGCGGTACTACCGCCAGGCCAAATTCAGCGCGAACAGAGAGCCTTGCAAACTTGGAAACTACCGGCCAAGGGTCGGTAGCACCGTGGGCGGTACTACCGAGGTAATGGCGGTACTACCGCCAGGTCATTTTCGACCAATCACAGAGAGGGTGTTTGAGCGCTGCGCAGAGAAGCCGTGGTCGGTACCACCGACCACCCATGGTCGGTACCACCGACCATATGAAATTACCCTCTACATGTTCGTGATTGTGCGGTGTCTCTCAAGCGAACTAAAGTTAGTCGATTTGAGCACTTTTCTCCACATCTAGCCAACTTACTTTGTGACCCTCTTCATAGTCCGGCTTACCTATAACTCAAGTTTAAAATTGAAATTTTAAACTACCACTTGAGCTAGGCATCTTTATGTCCAAAAGTATCCTACGTGCTTTGTTCACGAGATTTTAACGTTTCAAATCTTTCAAAGGACTAACACCTGCATACATGCTTTTATAAACTGATTAGTCCCTAATTTGATTGTCATTAATTAGCCAAAACCCACATTGGGGGCGAATGCACTTTCAAGAGGGCATCAAGCATGAATTTTCAGTTCCATACACCCCTCAACAAAATGGCGTGGTGGAGAGGAAGAATAGAACACTCATTGACATGGCAAGGACGATGCTAGATGAGTACAAGACGCCGGACATCTTTTGGGCCGAAGCCGTCAATACCGCTTGCCATGCAATCAACCGCCTCTACCTCCACAAGAGAAGAAAGAAGACCTCCTATGAGCTGCTCACCGGTAACAAACCAAAGGTGTCGTACTTTAGAGTATTTGGGTGCAAATGTTTCATATTGAACAAGAAGCCCAAAGCCTCTAAGTTCGCATCCAAGGTTGATGAAGGTTTTCTTCTCGGTTATGGATCAAACGAGCATGCCTATCGTGTTTTCAACAAGGCCTCCGGCAAGGTTGAAATAGCGATAGACGTGACGTTTGATGAAACTAATGGCTCTCAAGTAGAGCAAGTTGATGAAGTTGTTGTAGGTAATGAGGAACCACCTTGCGAAGCAATCAAGCAATTAGCCATTGGTGATATTAGACCACAAGAACAGCAGGCTACTGGTCAGGATGGTTTTCAAGCTGAAACTCCTGCTGGGACTGATCAGATACAGTCCCCGGCAGTGCCGGGTCCGACCCCGGCAGTGCCGGACCCCGGCAGTGCTGGGCGAAGCCCAGCAGTGCCGAGAACTCCCAGGGCAGCCGCAGCCACTCCACTTCGTGGAGTGAACCTACAACCCATCTTCGAGCAAGATGAAGAAGATGCTGAAGATGCAGCAGAACCCATAGATCATCCAAGGCTCAAGAAAACTATTCAACGGGATCATCCCGTTGACAACATTCTTGGGAGTCTTCGAAAGGGGGTAACGACACGCTCTCATTTGGCAAATTTCTGTCAATATTACTCGTTTGTCTCCTCTTTGGAACCTCTCAAGGTAGAAGAAGCACTGGAAGATCCAGATTGGGTGATGGCCATGCAAGAGGAGCTCAACAACTTTGAGCGCAATCAAGTATGGTCACTTGTGGAAAGACCAAATACCAATGTGATTGGCACTAAATGGGTCTTCCGCAACAAGCAAGATGAAGAAGGTGTGGTGACAAGGAACAAGGCAAGATTGGTAGCTCAAGGCTTCACTCAAGTAGAGGGCTTGGACTTTGAAGAAACATATGCACCGGTTGCAAGGCTTGAAGCCATTCGGATTCTTCTAGCCTATGCAGCCCATCACAACTTCAAGCTATATCAAATGGATGTGAAGAGTGCATTCCTCAATGGCCCTATACAAGAGTTGGTGTATGTCGAGCAACCACCGGGCTTTGAAGATCCCAAGTTCCCCAACCACGTCTTCAAACTCCATAAGGCGCTCTATGGGCTTAAACAAGCACCTAGAGCATGGTATGAATGCCTTAAGGAATTCTTGCTCAAACAAGGCTTTGAAATAGGCAAAGCCGATCCTACTCTCTTCACTCATAAAGTCAATGGAGATATCTTTGTGTGTCAAATATATGTCGATGACATAATATTTGGTAGTACTAACAAATCCTTTTGTGATGAATTTAGTAGGATCATGACTAAGAGATTTGAGATGTCTATGATGGGTGAGCTCAAGTTCTTCCTTGGTTTTCAAATCAAGCAATTAAAGGAAGGGACTTTTCTTTGCCAAACCAAGTACACCCATGATATGTTGAAGACGTTTGACATGTTGAACGCCAAGCCTATCAAAACACCCATGCCAACCAATGGACATCTTGATCTCAATGTGGAAGGGAAAGCCGTGGACATCAAGGTATATCGCTCCATGATCGGTTCTCTTCTTTACTTATGCGCATCTAGGCCCGATATTATGCTTAGTGTGTGCATGTGTGCTAGATTTCAAGCTAACCCGAAAGAGTGTCACCTAGTGGCCGTTAAGAGAATCTTGAGATATCTAGTTCACACACCAAACCTTGGCTTGTGGTATCCTAAGGGCTCCAAGTTCGAACTACTTGGCTATTCGGATTCCGATTATGCTGGTTGTAAAGTAGATCGAAAAAGCACTTCAGGGACATGTCAATTCCTTGGATGCTCCTTAGTGTCTTGGGGTTCTAAAAAGCAAAATTGTGTAGCCCTATCCACAGCCGAGGCCGAGTATGTTGCTGCAGGTGCATGTTGTGCGCAACTACTTTGGATGAGGCAAACCCTTCGTGACTTCGGATGTAACTTTACTCATATCCCACTCTTGTGTGACAATGAAAGTGCCATAAAACTTGCAAACAACCCAGTGAGTCACTCAAGAACCAAACATATAGACATCCGACATCACTTCTTGAGAGATCATGAAATCAAAGGAGATATCGCCATTAGACATGTGAGCACCGACAAACAACTAGCCGATATCTTCACTAAGCCTCTAGATGAGTCAAGGTTTTGTGCCTTAAGGAGTGAACTAAATATACTTGACTCTCGTAACGTGGTTTGAAACCTAGCATGCTTGATTGATCAACTAGTTTGACCTAGGTAAAACCAATTTAAAAACTTTCATACATTGTGTTTCAAAACCTTTGTGAAAGAAACTTGCTTGGAATGACCATTGTTCTGAATTGACTGATTGTCTCTGGTCATAACATGCAAGCAGTATGTGTCCACTCCAAGAATGAGCTGTAGTAACTTAGAGAATAAATCTCTCTGCTGATAACTGTCCGGCAGTGCCGGGCCAGGCGCGGTAGTGCCGGGCCCCGGCAGTGCCGCGACAGGCGCGGTAGTGCCGCGACTTATCGATTCAGCAGGAATCGATCTGTTACTGTGTGGGACCGAAGGGAAAAATATCTTCTACTCTTACCCTGCGGTTTCACCCTCTCTCTCCCTCATCCTTTCACCGCAGCCCGTGACCCCCTCTCCCTCTCTCTCCCTCGGGCGACTAGGAGGCGACCGGCGTCCTCCCTCTCCACCGACCGTGCTCCCCGGCAACTCCGGCCTCCGGAGGTGCTGCTCGGGATCTCCTTCGGTGCTGCTCCGTCGTCCTCTTCTCCAAGGGTCTCCTTCCCTCTCCTTCCTCTCAAGGTGAAGGTTCAAAATCCCAAACCCTAAGTTTTTCCCGATTTGTAAAATGCGCCATGGGTATTGTATTTAGAGGTTGTAGAAGGGTTTGTAGATGATAGGGAAGTGATAGAGATGATGGATGTGGTGTTCCTTGGCTTAGATCTGGCCTGCCTGCGCGGCAGTGTCGGGCCCCGGCAGTGCCGCTCCCAGAGCGGCAGTGCCGGACCATGAGCAGGGGTTTGATCCAAGTAACACCTTATCCATCAAAATCTATCGCCTCACTATAACCTACCAGCCCTTATGCAGTCTTCTAATTCGCAGTTTCCATATTTTAGATGTCGGGCGGAAGAGGAGATGAGAGAAGGGTCAAGCAGAGGATGGATCCGCTCAGGGGGAGGAGCAAGCAGCCATCCCGTCGAGGTGGCTCTAGCTCCCAAGGAGATGTTTCAGCGAGGCAGCAGATCCGGGATGAGGCTCGCCTGCAGATGCAAGGGCGACAGATAAGGGAAGACCTCTACCCCAACACCTCAGAGCACTTGGCAGAGGTCAGCAGGGCGCACTTGCAGCCATACACAGAGGATGTGCAGGAGAGGCCTCCTCAGGACACCAGGGACAGGCAGCCCGTGTCATACTATCAGCAGTTCAGCTCGGTCAAGTCTCAGCGCCAGCACAACCCATACAACCATCAAAAGGATATGGGCATTGATTATAGGTTCTGGAACGAGTTCCATTCTGATTTCTATCGTTCAGTCCTATACAATGCCAAGAAGCAGAAGATACTGAATATGAAGTATGTTGATTGGGAGCATCTAGAGAGCAAGACTGACCGTGACATCAACAGGGTGGTGGCTGCATGTAAGGCAAGAAACATGTATGATCTGATGGGATTTAGCTATAATTGGAACACCGAGATCATCCATCAGTTCCATGCGACGCTGTATGTTGACAATGTGGTTGAGGAGATGCATTGGATGACCGAGGGTCGTCACTACAAGGTCACTTATGAGACCTTTAGTAGGATCCTCGGTTTGGGCAGCGAGGATAGAGAGTATGATAACCTGCATGATGAGAGGACTTTGACAGATTCTGAGATTGCTTTCATGTATGAGGACCCTCGGAAGGCAGATGGGTTGGTCAAGGGACTACAAGATTTTTATTACATGTTGAACAACCTCTTCAGGCAAACTCTCAACCCAAAGAGTGGGTCCCATTCTAACTTGTATGGATATGGCAGGAACATGTTGGCTAGGATGGCCCTAGGGGCTAATCGCTTTTCCATATCCAGCTTTATATGGACTGAGCTTCAGGTTGCAGCCGAGGATGCTAGGAAGGCAGTTCTCTATGCCCCCTACATCATGTTTATGATTGAGATGGTTTTCGGCTATACCTTTGCTAAGGATGGGTTGCATGAGCCGTACCGTGCAGAGAAGAAGAGAGGAGCAGCAGCAGGGGCAGCAGCAGCTGACAGGCCAGAGAGCTCCCGCCCTTCCTATGCGAGGAAGAAGAAGAGCAAGCTGGCCAAATGGATCAAGGTCATCTTCTCTACTTGCACCTACGCAGCCCAGACAGCTCACCAGGCACTCGTTGAGCAGCGAGCAGAGCGAGAGCGGGCGGGACGTTCGCCGTTACCTCCACCCCGCTCTCCACCTCACTTCGACCTCTCCAGTCTCGACTCAGATGGCATAGACTCAGATGGAGATGAGGAGCAGGAGGAGATAGTGCCTGTGCCACCCCGTCGTTCTACACGTGCCTCGACCTCGACCCGCTACACCAGTTCCACTCACCGTCAGGGGAAGGCCGTGGTAGAGTCCGACGACGATGATGATGACGATGATGATGAGGAGGAGGAAGAAGAAGTTCAGTAGGACAAGATAGCTTCGGATGATGAGTGAGTGTTTGGACACTCTTCTCTTCTCTACTTCTCTCTTTTTGGTGACTTGTTGCCAAAGGGGGAGAATTAGGTGAAGAGAAGGGGGTACAACACTTTCTTTCTGTTCATGTCCCCATCATGTTAGTAGTTGTGAGTTGTGAGGGAGTTTGATTCGTTCAAAACTCTATGTTTGTAATATTACTCTATGGTACTACTTCTTAGGCTTGGATGTGGACATGTACTTTTACCTGCTTATCTAGCATGTGTTATCTTGTTTAGTTCTGTTATTGATTATGCTTTGTGGCTTTGTGTTAATTCCGCTGCGTTTGCTGTCTGTAGCCTGAGCGGCAGTGCCGGGCTCCGGCAGTGCCGCGCCCAGAGCGGCAGTGCCGCTCTGGCAGAAAGACAGCAAACATCTCTGATGTGCTTAAACTGTCATTCGCATCACGTATTATTCTTGACACAGTTTAGTTGCACCCCACAAAGCTATTAGATGTGAAACTGAACCTATCTCTCACTTTTGAATATGTGAATGTTGGCCTCTAATGCCAATTCGAGATTTCAGCTCTCATTCACACATTTAGGGGGAGGTTTCACACCTAAGCTTCTAAATCTCAAGTATTGTACCCTTTTATTGTAAGCTTCGATTGTGTTGTCATCAATCACCAAAAAGGGGGAGATTGTAAGTGCAATCAAGCCCTAATTGTGGGTTTTGGTGATAATGACCACACGATTGGAGAACTAATGAGATTCATGAAGTTGATAAGCAGATTATGATAAGAAAGGATGGTGTATGTACGTTGGTGGACCCCCCCATACTACATTTCATCGGATCCGGACTCAAAGTGATATATCAAGCTTTTTCATTTGAATTTGAGTTATAGGAATGCCGTACTATCAAGGGGGAATGCAAATACATTGCTATGGCTGAATGACATGTGCTCAAACCAACCCAAGCCATCCATGTTTCTAACCAAAGACAGCTGCACTGAATTCCAATCCAACCCTGTCTGATTGGTAGGCGCGGCAGTGCCGCTCTTGTCGCGGCAGTGCCGGGCCGCGGCACTGCCGGGCTTCGGCCGGCACTGCCGCGACTTATTGTAACCGTTGGCAGGGAGGAGATATTTACTCCATCTCCCTGCCACCCCAACGGTTATCCACGACCATAACTCGTCACCTACCTCCAGACAAGCTTCTCTCTTCCCCATTGAAGGCTCTCAACTCCCCTCTCACCAATCCTTCGATTTCCATTGATTCCAAGTGATTGAGAGGCTTAAACCTTCATCAAAGAGAAGCCCTAGCTGAGATCTACTTCCTAGAGCACTTGATTTGAGCCATAGCCGGTGGATTTGCTTCTATTACTCTTGGGTTCTTGGAACCCTAGCCGGCTAGGCGTCACCCTAGAGCCTTGCCAACTTGTGTGGCGGCCTAGGGAGGTTTGTAATCGATTGTTCAGCTAGTATTATTACCCCTCACCTCAAGGATTTGGTTCCTTGACTTGAGAACGAGGTAGAGTTGCAAAGCTCATGACCTAAGTGGTCAACCTCAACAACGTGGAGGTAGGCAAGCCTTGGTGGCGAGCTGAACCACGGGATAAATCACTTGTCTCTTGTGCTTGCTTAGTTTCATTCTTCATATTCATGAGCTTGTGATAGATTCTAGGGTTTGGCCCGATCTACTTTATTCCTCTTATTTGGCTTGGAGTAGTTGGTTCTGCTGGTTCATAGAACTTGTTGTAGCATTTCTATTCATATAGAATCAGTTAGTTGTGGCTGGATTTCGAATTGCAGCTTCTGGTCTCACACTGCGCGGCAGTACCGCGCTGGGGCCGGCAGTGCCGGGCACAGAGCGGTAGTGCCGGGCTTATCTAATTAAGTTTTGAGCTGTGATTTTTGACAGGCCTATTCACCCCCCCTCTAGGCCACACAGGTCCTTACAAGAAGGCACCGCCACCACGCCTCCCTCCCTTCGTCGGCTGCTCGGCCGGAGGGTAGCCACGGTGGATCGGCGCCCGAGCGTCCATCGGCCGGCGACGAGGCCTCCGGTGCTTGGACTCCCCCGCGCGGAAACGCTCAACGAAGACGGTGGCGGCGGCTTCTACTCCTCCGACGAGGGGGAGTCCTCCTCCCCTGGATCTCGGTGAACGGAGGCGGCACAGGCAGCGGATCGGCGGATCGGCGGGTGGCGGTCGTGCGGCTGCGGCGGCTGCGGGGGATGGTTAGGGTTTGGATGAACCCTAACCGCCCACCGACTGGCCGGCTTAAATAGGCCTGGCCTATTTGGGCCGGTGGCCCAACGCCCCTCCCCCCCTCTCCCCTGCTGTGCGCCTGCGAGGCCGGATTGGGCCCAAATCTTCAGATTTGTTTCTTTTTGGCCCAACTGGTCTTAATCCTTTATTATTTACCTTTTTTAGCATTAATTCGTAAAAGACTCTGTTAGTCCTTATAATTAAGTGCTGTTAAATTAGTACTCTTGTGTATATGTCGTTGACACTCATAATTGTGCTTGTGGTATTTTATATCATTGTAAAATATCCGCCCGTAATATTGTTCAAAGTATTTGTCCCTATGTGTATGACAAATTCAATATGCAATATTCCTATTTCGACCCTTTTGATCTTGCCGTTATTAATTTATTTCACAATCGATCATATTACTATTTAAGCCCTTATATGCTTTAAAATTAAAAGCATTATGCGCTTAAATACGAGATGCAACATTTTATGTGGATTTTCTCATTAAATTATATAACGCGCATGTTCTATATTTGTTTTTGGCCACTCCACAAGGTAGCACCACAGTTGCTACTGCGGGATCTACACTAAGTTTGTAACTTAGTGACTATCCTCAACGTGCGTACCCAACATCCCAATTTAGAACATTCGGTCTACATCTTTTCACAAAGATGATTACCATTAATTTGCATTCCTATTGGCCACTCCACAAGGTAGCACCAATGTTGCTACTGCGGGATCTACACTAAGTTTATAACTTAGTGACTATCCTCAACGTGCGTACCCAATTGGTTTGCAAATTAACTAAGGTCTACATCAATTTTGATGATTACCTTCAGACGCGTTCATACAACATGCATAATTACTTGACATCTACTGTTAACACAGATTATGCCCATTTAGAGGTCTACGCCTTTTTGGCGACTACCTCCAAAATTTTATTATTATGCATATGAGATTTTTACACTATTATTAATACAAGTTTAACTTGTCTCTATTTGCATCCCATATTACAACACACCACGACATTTTAATAACTTAAAATGTTTTCGATGGTTTGCCTCATGTAGGATCAATGACCGTCAAAGAGTTTGATTTGTTAGCTCTAGATGGCCACAACTATCCCACATGGGCCGTGGATGTAAAAGTAAGTCTTGCGTCCCGCGGACTTTATCGAGCGGTGTTACCACCCGAAGAGGGTGTTGCACCACTTGAAGATCAACATGTATACACGGCCCTATACATGATTAGGAGCCACATTCATCCTGACCTTAAGGCTGAATACTTGTTGGAAGAAAATCCACGAAATCTATGGAATTCTCTTAAGCAACGCTATGAACAGCAAAAGGCCCTCGTATTGCTTGCGGCAAACTACGAATGGACCCAACTTCGCTTACAGGATTTCAAAGACTGTAAGTGACTACAACCATGTTGTCCATAGGATTTGCTCAAAGTTGCAATTCTGCGAGAAAGAACCTTCAGATGCGGATAAGATAGAAAAAACTCTGTCTACTATGCTTCCCGCTGAAAGGATTCTTCAACAACAATACCGTGAACGGCGTTTCCAGGCCTATTCTGAGCTTATACAAACTTTAATGGAGGCTGAAAAACATTCTAAACTTATGGTTTGGAATAATCAGCCACGACCAGTTGGGTCCGCTCCATTGCCTGAAGTACATGCATATGCTCAGAATAAACCCAAAACTAATGATAGATCTCCAAAGACCTATCACCAAGGAAACACCAAGAAGGGTAAGCAACAACGCGGACGCAATAAGAAATTCCAAAATCGTGTTCCCAACAAAGGTAAGAACATTTCCAAGCACAAAAATGACAAACCTGTGTGCCAAAAGTGTGGTTGCTATAGCCACATCACAAAGAAATGTCGTACCCCAAGTCATCTTGTTGATCTCTACTTAAAGTCTGTGGGTCGCGGACGCGTTGCACAAGGACAGAAGTATGAAGCTCACTTCAATCTTCGACCTGACACCACCAGGGAAGAGGCTGGTTGTTCACAATCAGTTCCAGTGGAACCAAGTAACAACAACATATCTACTGACGAGGATCTCACCAACTCAGGGAATATGATCGTGGAGTATGCTTCCAACGACATATATGGAGACTTTTCTTAAAGCTCCCAATCTCTTAGATTCCAATGTCCATAGTCCTATGTAACTATAGTTATTAGAACCTTTTTAATGTCCTAAGTGTTGTAAATAATTTATTATATTGCCACTATATTTGTTCAATATCCAATAAATGTATCATATACATTTGATAGTTGATCAATAAAGTATGTATTCTATATATTGTTAGAGAATTTCATATCAAATTCCTCATTCATATATAGTTTTCTACGGGGGTCAAACCGATGGAGGAGGAATTATGCCTAGTGGACAGTGGCACCACTAATTCTATTCTTAGAGAAACAAAATATTTCCAAACTCTTGTTAAAAGACAAGGAAATGTTTTGACAATCGCTGGACGCGATGCAACGATAGTTGGTACTGGTCGTGCCACTATTGTACTTCCTATGGGTACCCAAATTACAATCGAGGATGCATTATTGTATCCTGATTCAAAGTGTACCTTACTAAGCTATAGAGATATCCGTCAAAATGGTTTCCATATAGAAACTCATTATGAGAATAACGAGGAAATTCTCCTTGTTACGCAAAATAGCGGATATGGAAAACGCATTGTTGAGAAAATTCCATCTTTTCCGTCCGGTTTGTACTACACATACATCAAACTCGTACCACATGTTGCGTACAAGGTAATTTTTCAGAATGTTGATGCATTCAAAACATGGCATGATCGCCTTGGTCATCCTGGAGTCGGGATGATGCGGAAAATTATCAGCAATTCTAATGGTCATGAGTTAAACACTGCCAAATTCCCGAAATCTTCAGATTTTATGTGCACTTCGTGCGCTACAGGGAAATTGATTTTACGTCCATCGCCCGTTAAAATCCAAAATGAGCCACTCAAATTTTTTGAACGCATTCAAGGCGATATATGTGGCCCCATTTAACCATCATCTGGACCGTTTAGGTACTTCATGGTTCTAATAGACACATCTACTAGATGGTCTCATGTGTGTCTTTTATCCACACGTAATCATGCATTTGCAAAGATTATTGCCCAAGTTATTAGACTTAAGGCTAATAACCCTGAACATCAAATCAAATCGATTCGAATGGACAACGCTGCTGAATTTTCCTCAAAAGCTTTCAATGACTATTGTATGGCTTTAGGAATTCAAGTTCAGCACTCTGTCCCATATGTCCATACACAAAATGGTTTAGCAGAATCTCTTATTAAGAGAATTAAGCTTATTGCAAGACCCTTATTACAAAATTGCAACCTACCAACTTCATGTTGCGGTCACGCAGTCTTACACGCTGCGGACTTAATTCAATTGCGTCCAACTGCATATCACGCAGTCTCCCCAATGCAATTAGTACGTGGGAATATGCTCAATATTTCCAATCTGCGAAAATTCGGTTGCGCTGTATACGTACCGATCTCACTGCCTAAGCGTACCTCTATGGGTGCACATAAGAAACTTGGTATCTATGTGGGATATCAATCTCCATCGATTATCAAATACCTCGAACCCCTTACAGGGGATTTATTCACGGCCCGGTACGCTGACTGCATATTCAATGAGGACCATTTCCCGGCATTAGGGGGAGACTACAAGTACCAAAATGAATGCCATGAAATCAACTGAAATGCCCAAGGCATTTCCCACTCAGATCCACGTACTCAAGAAACTGAACAACAAGTTCAGAAAATTATAAATTTGCAACATATTGCAAATAACCTGCCAGAAGCATTTACTGATTATAAGGGTATCACTAAATCCTCTTATCCTGCTCGTAATGCGTCCGAAAGAGTGGAGGTACCAATAAAAACCATTCAGCCCCCACTTCCAAATAAGAGGGGGAGAAGTACGGCCGCTCCCAAGGATAATGCTTCAAATAAGCGTCCGAGGATACCGAGGACTAAATCCTCGAAAATAGTAAATCCAAGTCAACCTCAAGTTGGCAGATACCCGATAGTGGATAAAAGTTCAACGCCAGGACCTAATCCACAACCCGGATCAATGGTGCACCCAAACACTGATCCTGGGACATCGGAACACCCTGACTCCATAGTTTTGGGAAATGTTGAGTCACTATATGGGGTGAAAGAAATTTCCATTAATTACATTGAAACTGGAGAATCATATGATTGTAAGACTACTGCTGTCGACATGTACTTCTCCGCAGCAATTGCAGAAATCTTTCTCAATGACCCAGAACCTAAGACCATGGCAGAGTGCAAAAAGCGCTCGGACTGGGCTCAATGGAAAGAAGCAATCCAAGCTGAGATAACCTCGCTCACTAAAAGAAGGGTATTCACATCTGCGATGCCCACACCTTCCAAAGTCTTTCATGTAGGCTTTAAATGGGTTTTCATCCGAAAACGGAATGAAAACAATGAGGTGGTGAGATATAAAGCAAGGTTAGTAGCTCAAGGGTTCACGCAGAGACCCAGCATTGATTACAATGAAACATATTCTCCGGTAATGAGTGGAATTACTTTCCGATACTTAATACCATTGGCAGTTCAAAATCATCTATCTATGCAGTTGATGGATGTGGTGACAGCATATTTATATGGGTCACTTGATTCGGACATATATATGAAGGTTCCCGATGGAATCCAAATTCCGAATCCAAACGCAAACCGCAACATGTATTGTGTAAAGCTACAAAAGTCATTATATGGCTTAAAGCAATCGGGTCGGATGTGGTACAACCGACTGAGTGAGTTCCTTCTCAAGAAGGGTTACTCCAACAATGATGATTGCCCATGTGTCTTCATTAAGAAATCTCCAACGGGTTTTTGTATTATATCCGTATATGTTGATGATTTAAACATCATTGGCAATCCAAAGGATATAAATGAAGCACGTAGTCATCTCACAAAGGAATTTGAGATGAAGGATTTGGGTAAGACCCGGTATTGCTTGGGCTTACAAATTGAGCACCGTCCTACAGGGATTTTAGTGCATTAGTCAGCCTATGTCCAGAAAATTTTGGAGAAATTCAAAATGGACAAATCATACCCCATCAAAACACCGATGGTTGTTCGTTCCTTAGAAGTAGGGAAAGATCAATTCAGACCACCGGATGTTGGTGAAAAGATTTTGGGACCAGAGGTTCCATATCTCAGTATCATTGGCGCACTTATGTATCTTGCAAATTGCACCCGACCTGATATCGCATTTGCAGTAAACTTACTAGCTAGGCATAGTGCGAAACCCACTCGCCGTCACTGGACGGGAGCGAAGTGTATCCTCAGATACCTTAATGGCACAAAGGATCTTGGTTTACTCTTCAAAAAGAATCATGATCCCAGTATGATTGGCTACACAGATGTCGGTTACTTATCTGATCCTCATAACGGAAAATCCCAAACAGGATTTGTATTCCTTCGTGGAGGTACAGCTATTTCATGGAAGTCTTCTAAGCAGACCATGACATCCACCTCTACTAATCATTTTGAAATTATTGCTCTATATGAAGCATCACGCGAATGCGTGTGGCTTCGCAGAATGATTAATCACATACAACAATCATGTGACATTGGTTCTATTGAATCACCTACAATTATCTATGAAGATAATTCTGCTTGTGTTACACAGATGCAAACAGGTTACATAAAGAGCAATATCACTAAGCACATTATTCCTAAGTTGTTTTATCCCCATGAACTACAAGAAAGTGGGGAAAGAGACATCTTACAAATCAAGTCTTGTGATAATCTTGCAGACCTTTTTACTAAGTCCTTACCATATTCTGTATTTCATAAATTGGTACATGGAATTGGTATGCGGCGACTTCGAGACTTGCAAGAATCAGGGGGAGAAATCTCCTAAATATCACATGTATTTGCATCATGTTATACTCTTTTCTTTAATAAGTTTTACTCACAAGGTTTCTTATTAAAGTTTTTAATGAGGTAATGTTAACATAAGCGTGTCATATTTTATATTTTCCCCATCAGGGTTTTTATAGTAAATATCAAAGACACATATTGCCCTCACAACTATTCATGGTTTTTCTCTGAGAAGGTTTTTCATGAGAGTTATCCTAGAGGCAATACAAATGATATGTCGTCATATTTTCTCCTGAATTTTTCCCACTGGGTTTTTGCAGGAGTTTTAGCGACCTATCCATATTATAATGATCCTCATATTTTTCCTAAATGGTCTTTGGAGGAGTCATTAATATGTCGTATCTCCAATATTTCCCCGCTGGGTTTTTGTTTGGAATACCAATGACATAGTAATTTATTTAAAATCATATACATACATATTCCTCAGATTTTTCCCACAGGGTTTTTCGAGGAATCCAAATATATACAGCTTCATTGATCTCAAGGAAGATTCGATCAAGGGGGAGTGTTACGAATCGGTGTCTCCCAGAAGATACCTCTTGATAATCTCATCCGTTAAACAAGTGATTAGTGGACATGATTAGAGGTTAATCATAGATTAGCAGTTAGATCTAATGAAGGGGCCTGTCTCTTCTACGGTTGCCAACACAAGCAACCGTCTGCGCTTATCCAGATGCGTCCGTACGAATTCCGTACGGCGCAATCTTCACTTGTATATATATATTATTCAAAGATCAATGAAAGTTACAGTTGTTTCTTCTCTGTTCATTTACATTCATTCACAATAAGGAGAACTTCTTCTTCCTCCATCCACCCATGAAGTCTAGCCAAACCTCCTCCAAAACCAAGTCGTCCCCATGGAAATCTGTGTCCTACAACCCTCAAGGATCTGTCTCGTCCTCCACCAAAGCCATCATCCGGTCATTAACCGACGACGACATGGAGGTGCTTGATGTGCCTCCTTTAGCGATGGTACTGCCTGACGGAACCTATGTCGGGGGGACACCACCGGAGGGTGCGGGGAAGGCACCAGCCACCACTCTAGTGGCGGGCGCCACCCCTGCTGGGCGGCCGCCAGGGGTGAAGCGCCCCCTGGCCTCGCCTCCTCTCCGTCTTCATCCTCCTCCAGTGACACCGTTCGGGAAGAAGTTGAGGACGCCCACTGGGCCGACCACGGGGGAGATCACCCCGAGGAAGTCTCCGGCCATCAAGACCAGGGGCGATGAGACGCCCACTCCATCAAGGGTGAAATCCCAGGTCAGCTTTTGCTCGGATAGCCGCACCCTTAGATACAGCCCCAATCCTAAGAGGGCTAAACTGGAGGTGTATGGCGTGAGGATGCCCGATGGGCATTATGAGAAGGTGCTGCGTGAGCGCGAGGCGAGCACTCATGACTCCAATGGGTCGCTCTCCGCGCCATTCGTGCGCCGCCGTCTCAACCCATCGCCGGCAGGAGTCCCCGGCAAGATGGAGCACAGCGGTGGTGAGGAGGGGTTAACCCTCGAAAAACTCGCCGCCGAGGTGAAGAAGCTGCGCAAGGAGAAGAGCGCCTTGGAGGATCAGGTCGCAGAGATAGCCCTGTGGCGGATGGATATGGAGGATCGGTTCACCATCCTCCGCAAGGGCTGCACCTCGAAGATCAAGCGTCTCTTCAAAGAAACGGGCTTCGAGGATCTCTACGAGACTCCTTCAGTAGATTAGATTAGGTTTAGGGTGTCTAGTTAGGTTCTTAGTTAGATTAAGTTTAATTTTTAGTTTGCTTGATTTAAATTTTAGTTTGTTTAAATTTCAATTTAGAATATTTGTTTGAGAAATTCTTATAATGAATATAAAAAAGACACCCTTATTTTTCCCTTCATCAAGATTGTTCATTTTTTTAAAAAAGTGCCAAAACTTCTAGTGTGGGGGAAATCCCCTCTTTAAACACCACTGTAAAACGTGCTAAAATATTCAAAGCAGTAACCTATTCTTAGCAAGGTAGCTACCACGCTGTTTGCAAGCCGTTTGGGCCAAAGCCCATGGCGGCCGCCACCTATTACTGGCGGCCGCCAGGCCACTCTGCACCGAAACACCCCTGGTGAACCCCTAAACCTGTGGTTTAAATTCTGTACAATTTGGATCACTGGATGTCTCGGTTTGAACTAAAAATGCAGCTAGAAAAAAATGTTGAAACAATTTCTTTTGAATTGAGTGTTTACACGACATGTTTTTCTACATTTTATTCATGTGTAGTAGCCTACTCATTTTGATAGGGAAATCAACCTAGGTTGTTGCTTGATAAGATATAGAAGTAGTAATTGAAATTGCATTAGTACCCTGCTACAACCTTGGGAGTTTTTTATTTTGAAAACCAAAATTGCCATGGTTCATGATCTTTCTTTCCTATCCATCTACCAAAGCCAAAATATTAGAGTATAGGAGAACGGCTCATAAAGCCTTCTAAATCAATCTTTGAGCCTTGTCAAGAGTAGTTGATCTAGGTAGAAGAGTTTAGTCATGCTCTAAAAGCCAAGGCAAACCATGCCTTTTTGAGACAACTCTCACACTAAGAGTATACTCATGTAGTCCAAGTATACACCTGCACCTGCACCTGCGTCGGCACCACCAGCTGTACCGGCGCACCCCGTGGTATCTACACCGATGCCAACTCCGTCGCCATCTCCCGTGCTGCAAGAAGACGACGAGGCGGGCTGGCATCGCAAAACCACATTCCTAAAGCCCTCTGCCACCGCCTACTACCACAAGCTTCTGGTGGAGATGTTGGAGAAATACTACCCCGACCTGAAGGCCAACCTTCGATATATGAGCATTGAGCATACGCACCTAGTAGAGGCTACCCCCTGGAAGACGTACTTGACCATCACCTCCTGGAACGAAGGTCTAGACGCCGAGAAGCGGGAGTCTATCCATACCCACAAGGCCAGGCAACAGACATTGTACTCCAGCATGGAAGATGTTGTGGAAGAGGCCTACTTGCACTACCATGGTCGTCGTTTTGAGGCCATGAGACAGGACAAGTACAGGTACCTACCACGCAACAGACCAGAGGAGGGGACCTGGACTGTGTTGATGCCCTCTGGTGTCAACCCCGCCATGGACGCTACAATGGATCACCTGTTCGAGGTGCAGGTCCACAAGGAAACCTGAGGACTGAACTGGACAATGCTCAGGTTGTTGTGCGGCGACATCAAGATGAGATTGACAACCTCAGAGCACAGCTGGGGCTACCCCCACTCTACACGGAGAATGCGGAGGCTTGCATCTACACCGACACAGCGCCATAGAATAGCTTGTCATGCTCTGTAATAGTCATTACTAGATCGTTAATTAAGTCTTATGGGTGTGTTTGGAACTTGATGATCATTTGTTTATCATTATGAACTTGTTTGATTTGGATCTTTTCATGATTGTGAGATTGTGGGCTTGTCCGCATATCTCTTAGATAAGTTTCTTGTGAGTTAATAAACTTTCTAGGTTTACATATCTGTTGTATCTGCTGTTCTGTTTGGAGCAGTCTGCGTTCTTTTCGATATATCTCCAGATACGCACGACCAAATACAGTGAAATTTTTATGGTAACTAGACTTCCATATCTAACAAACCCCACTGGAATCACCTGAAAAGCACTTTTCATTTGTGAGTTATGACTGTCACAAGTTGAGGTTACTGCACAGTCTGGAAGGCAGAACAATTTCACTTGTGCTCTGTTTTTGGGAATGTTAATGGCAGAATCTAGGAAAATAATCTGAATAAAAGATGTAGATAATTTCAGTATCTCTCCAACAGTTTAAAGAACACCTAAATCCGATATCTGGAACTCAAGATATGACTGTTTTACTTAACTGTTGTTGCTGAAACCATTTCAGTTCTATCCATATGATTACCCCAATGCTACTCTCTGATAACTAAATGAACTTGCATATTTTTGGAACATAGATCGCTGCCAGAGGAGGTGGAATTGGAGTTGGTATTGGAGGTGGACGTGGACGTGGTCGTGGTCGTGGGGCACCCGTGAACCCACCACCACCACCACCACCAGTGGACATTCAACAGCTGATGGGCATCCAGGCCCAATTCATGCAAACCATGATGCAACATCTGCACAACCAGCCAGCTGGAGGGCCACCACCGTTGCATGTGAGGGATAAGAGGGGAGAGTTCCTGAAGGGACACCCTCCAGTGTTCAGCCACACCGTGGATCCACTGGATGCAGATGACTGGCTGCGTGCAGTAGAGAAGCAGCTAAATATAGCCCAGTGCAACGACCTAGAGAAGGTGTTGTATGCCTCAGGGCAGCTCCAAGGGGCAGCCCAGGATTGGTGCGAGTATTTTGATTCCTGAGCTCCGTCGTGCAGTAAGGATTCCTAGAAGCCTTTTGATTGCTATTTTCATCCTATGTGGACTCATCAATTGGTCGCCGGACTTGCAGGACGTCGCCGACCGCCAAACCTCGTCGTGCGCCGTCTCCGTTCGTCCCTTGTCTTCGGTACGAGCCTCGGTGAGCTCGCCTTTCCTTCCTCTCTCTTCCGGTCGTTTCCCCGTCGCATTTGGTGGTCGAAATGGCCAAGTAGGCCAACGCCAGCGAGCTCCGCCGCCGCGGTAATGGCGAACCGCCGCGCTGACCCTGTTCAAGCCGGCGGCGCCACCCCTTCACCCTTATGTATGATATGGGTCGTCCAAATTGGATCGGACGGCCGAAACAGTCAGATACCCCTTCGCTGGCGATTATGCAAAAGAGCCCTTCGGTTTTCATCAATTTAACCTGCGGTCCCTGCCAACGTGGTTAATCGGATTTTTCTGATTTGTTTTAATTCAAAAATTGTTTGATCTAATTACAGAATTGCCACTACACTATTTTATCCATAACTTGCTCATTTTAACTCTGTTTTGATCCATTCAAATTGCATTGGTTTCGTAATTTCGTACTCTACGTAGTAGTACCTCTGTTGATTAGGTTTGCAAAATTTTAAATTCACATTTAAGTCAGTCTTGGTTAGGCCTAAACAAGATTCTAAACAAGTTTAAAAGTGTTGGCGAGTCAATGTCTTCAAAGATGCAGGATTTGCAGAGCACTGCTGATGACATTGGGAGTCTTGTTGGTAAGTCATTGGAGAACCAAAAGGAGCTACTGAATGGACATAGCCAGGCTATGGATGGACTGAATAAACTCCACAGCTTTCAAGCACTTGTCAGGTGTTGACCGGACGGGTGCGTCAGATTGGAAGTCCATCTACACTATTACATATTAATCTAGAAGTTGAAAAGAAATGAATTTACTTCAGTATAGGCTGAAACAAGGTCAACAACTTTTCGACTCATGGATACAAAGTCTGGAATTGCTACCTGCTTAATGCAGATTTTCTTCGTTTCATTCTTTGTTTCTTGTTTTTCATCTGTTTGTATTTTGTTTTTTTTGTATCTCTGCCGTTTGTATTTCATCGTGAGCTTAATTGCAACAAATTAGCTATAGGGGCTTTGGCGCCTCTAGAATTTTAAAAAAAAAATGGCCCCAAAGGGCTCAAGCTGCTGGAGAACGCGCGGAACAAGCTCGTCGTGCCAAGGAACTATTGGCAGGAGGCGTACCGGAAGCTGTTCGCCAGCTATGGCGAGATCATGGCCGATAAGGAGAGGCAGTCGCGCCTGGCGTGGCACCTCAGCAGTTGCTTCTAGGAGGACTCAGGGCTGGCGCCCTTCCTGTCCTGCGTGGAGGGCTTCGAGATGCTGCACTGCCGCAAGCGGCTCAGCTAGTCCGAACGCAAGGTCTTCCTTGAGTTCTCGGAGACCAACACCCTGTGCCACCAATTGCAGTAACTTTTCAGTTTTCTCTCTTGGCAATCAATTTCAGATGATAAGTTTTCTGTTCTAAACTCCTTTTTTAACGCAATTTTCTGTACTAAAATTCATGCTATTCTTTGACCTTTTTTCTTCATTTAGGGCTGAAACTTTCAAGCATAACACTGAGAGACTTGTTAATGGACTGACAAGGGCATCCAAGTCTGCTGAATAGAAGCTCGAGGTGATCGAGGAGAGGTCAGATCAGATCATCAAAGAGTCTAATAAAGTTCGGGACACATTGTCATCGATCAAAATTCAAGCCGACAACCTGACAGCGGCGTCAAAGTGTGCTGGTTTACTCGAAGTCCATCTCTGAGCATTCTATGGAGATCGCTACCACTCAGACAGAACTGAGTAAAGGGCAAACGGAGATGAAGGAGAAGATTGCCGCCGGTACGGCGCACGTTAAGGAATCATATGAAAGACTAGAAAGTGGGATGGACAAGCTAAAAGAAGAGACTGCATATATGAAAAGGGAAATTAAAAGTGTTGGCGAGTCAATGTCTTCAAAGATGCGGGATTTGAAGAGCATTGCTGATGATATTGGAAGTGTTGCTGGTAAGTCATTGGAGAACCAAAAGCAACTACTGAATGGACAGAGCCAGGCTATGGATGGACTGAATAAGCTCCACAGCTTTCAAGCACCAAGGACGGCTCTCCTCCTCCCTTCTTGACCAAGGAAGGATAACAAGTGTAACACCCTCAATGTAACCCCACGACCTCCTTATGGATATAAAAGGAGGTGCCCGGGACACACACAAGGCAGAGGCAACACAATGGTTGCAACCCCCGAACACCATCTTCTCTCAACCACACTCTTTCCCGCTCACACGAGACTTGGGGAGCTCCCCCTCTCTCACCCGCTTGTAACCCCTACTACAAGCACCCCGGTGCAAGATAACACGAACCACTCTCTCCCACTGGACGTAGGGCCTCTGTTCGTCTGAACCAATATAAATCTCTTGTGTTCTTCTTGCATCACCATCCGGAGTTAGGAACAGGCAGATACAAATTTACTAGCCGATGTTAGGAACCCCCGATTCGAAACACCGACAACGGCCAGCGTCCCAGGCCTGCACGACTAACCAGTCACCATGGCAGCACACTGGCCAGCTAGCACGACAACCAGACAGGTAGCCCGCCAGACCAGCCAATTAGCGGCAGCTAGCAAAGTCTGGCCAGCCAATTAACGGCAATTAGCAAAGTCCAGGGAAGCCACGCACGGTGTTTAATAACATAAGGGTAAAATGGTCATTTTAGAGAATAAATACATGTATTTAGATAAAAAGAGATTAAGAAAACAAAATATCATGGAAAACAAGAAACAAATGTTTGAAGTCCTATTTTGGAGAAGCAAACATTAGGATTCCTGTTTTAGTGAAACCACTTCTTTAGAGTCTCATAATAGCAATTTTGTCCCTTAAGGGAAAGCAAGATGAACTATGTTTATTGTTATAACTCTAAGATTTTGTTATAGCACAACAATAATTTTTTAGTTTGATTCTATTCCCTTCATGGTTTACAAAGTTGCATATAATATCCAAATAGGGAAATTTTGCTGCAGGACACCATAAAAATACGTAATATGGTGATGGACACCGCAACAAGCGAAATTTGCTCAGTACCATTATAAATTCGGAGTTCTTTGCTATGACACACCGCAACCAATATTTTATTCATTTCTCAGATTCACGGAGAGAGAAGGCGGGAGAAATGACTTTATCGCCCTTGTCTTCAACCTCCGGTCATGCATCCAATTTTTGCCATAACCCACTGCCGCCGTCTTGTCTTCTCCGGTGAGGTCTTCCATAGTCGGCAATTTCGTTTCTTTTTTCAGCCCTTGTCTCATGTAGCCGCATAGTTTCCGTAACTCGAGAAGAGCAGCCATGCCACCATGGCCCCTTCCCGCTACTGTGACCGTGCAGCCCCACTGCCCCTGCCCCTGCCCCAGGCCTGGACGCACGACGGCGGCGACCAGCTGCTGCTAACACCATGAGAGGGACAGGGTGTCCTCTGGAGCTGCACCGGCCGGGGCCAGGGGCGGTACGAGGAGCTGGTGGACCCGAGGGTGGAGAGGACGCGCCGCTGCCACGCAAGGCTGGGGAGGCCGTGCCGCCGCCATGGGAGGCCGAGGAGCTCGCCCTACCGCCGCGCCCGCGTGGCCGGGCGGACATCCTGCCGCCACCGGAGGCCGGAAGGTTGCGCCGCTGCCGTGGGAGGACAGGAATCTCGCGTCGGGGATGTCGCACTGCCGCAGCTGTCGCGCAAGGCCGGAGGAGCTCGCGTCGAGGTCAGGGAGGTCGAGTCGCCACCTCGGGAGGCCGAGGAGGTCGTGCTGCCACCGCGCGAGGCCTGGCCGGAGGCTACTCCACCATGCGCCGCGAGAGGACAGGGAGGTCGCGCCGCCGCTGCGCGAAGCCGGAGAGGCCGCACATCCGCCGCCGTGCGAGGCCAGAAGAGCTCGTGCCGCTGCCGCGTAAGGTCGGGGAGTTTGCGCCGCCACCCACACAAGGCAGGATTGGCCTCTATCGCCGCTCGTGCGAGGCAGGAGAGGGTCGCGTAGCCACTGACGCTGTTGGTCAGAGAAGAACGACGAGAGGGATCAGCACAGTGTGTGACAGCAAACATCAGAGAAGTGCTGGAGGTTGAAGACAAGGGTAGTTTGGACATTTCTCTTACCTTCTCTCTCCACAAATCTGAGAAATAAATAAAATATTGGTCGCGGTGTGTTGCGGCAAACAACCCTAAATTTATAATGGTACTGAGCAAATTCCGCTCGTTGCGGTGTCCATGAGCATATTATGCATTTTTACGGTGTCCTATAGCAAAATTTCCCATCCAAATATGGCTAATTAACTCTCGTCACTATCCAATATTGTGTGCTTATTATTTTTAATATTTGGGAATCTAAATATCTGTTTGGTGTGATATAGTTGAGTTAGTTAAGAATTTTATATATTTTAATATTTGGGAATCTAGATGTCAAGGTCAATCAGAGCTACGAAGTTTTGTCGAGATTATTTCTAGTGAAAGCAGTGTTCTGTCCAGAACTATAAACGAGAGTTAAATAAGTTCTGTGATTAAGCAGTGTTCTGTCCAGAACCATAAACGAGAGTTAAATAGGTTCTGGGATTGAGGGAAGTGTTAAAATTTATTTTTGTGGCTTCAGTAATCATTCATCCCCACTGATTGCCTATTTTGGTTTGAATCGATGCTACACATGGGCCTCAGATAATTAACTTTGATGGTTTCCAAATGTGAATATGTTTAGATGAAAAAATGAAACAAGAACCAAATCATAGTTGACTTAGGAAGGGGTTGCAAGCCAGTCCTATAGCATCAGATCAAATGCTGAAATAAATGTGTTAACCCCATTATTCTTTCATTGTTAATTCTAGCAAGCACTAACCGGCTCAGAGTTGCTGTTGGTTCATGTGCAGAGGAGCTTCTTTAAGTCCAATCGAGTATGAAATTAAAAAGTCCAATTACCAACACTGACCTTGACATCGATGCAGCATGCAGTGTATAAAAAAAAGGATCATTTCAAGTTTTCCACCGATGTCCTCCAAACCAGAAGCTAGCAATGGCAATCTTGCACGTCCGCAGAAGCTGCTCGACTTAATGGATTTGGTGGTCCCATTCACTGACGAAATGCAGACCCCAAATCAAAATTAAAGCTGGAACAATGCTATGGACAAGAACATAATCATAACTAATAAGATACAAAATGATTGTTTAAATTGAATCCCATGGAGAGGAAGAAAAATAAACTTAATATAATAATGCAAACAAATGAATCACTACCCGAAACATCAATGCAAACATACCATTGAAGCTGAAGAAGCATCAGGCTGGCAGCTGGCGCTGCAGTATTTCTGAATACTCAAAATGCTTAGCTTTTGTGCTTCAGACTTTTCCGAATACTCAAAATTCTTAGCTTTTTGAAATCCTAAATATACAACAAATTCCCCATAGGCATTTTTTGGTCAAGAAAAAATATAAATAAGCAGGATGTGTGCAGTTTAACATAGGTAAATACATGTTATGCTGCATCAATTACTAAGACCACTGTACTGATGAGTATAGAGTTGCTCATAAAACGAGGCCACACAATAGCCTTGAAACGATTACCATCAAAAATGGAGGCCATCAAGTAAAAGACTGCATGAACCTATAACTATGGGGGGCTTTCGTATAATGGTTTGAGATGCAGAATGGATCATGCATATATTCACAGAAGGAGTGCCCTGACTTCAGGAACTGAGAGTGATACAACAACTTATAACTGAATATTACTGAGACTGATACAACAACTTATAACTGAATATTAATTTATTAAATGTGATATATACTATATAAACAACTAAAAGTGACACTTGGAGTCTACTAGAGGAGAAAGAAGATCCGTGGCTAGGGGCTGCAGGCCAAACGCACGATGCACGGTCAGTTGCGCATGCATGTGCGATCACCTCCTCCAACAAGATTTTGTGTAGGTTGTAGCCGAAGGAGGTGGGAGGCCGGGGATTCAGTTCTCGGCGGCCGCGGGCGGCGCTGAGACGTCGATCAGGCCTGTGTGTATGTGCATGGGTTGACATCACGGAGGGAGCAGGAGAGATTACTCCCAAAGTGTTCGAGTACATATAATAGAAGGATGGATCGGAACGCTCCGCGCCGCTCGCAGGTGAGATCTCGGCCGCCGTTCCCGAGGCCCACAGCGACCAGGCCTCCTGTTTGCGAGCACAATGCAAATGGTAATTTTGGAAAGCACATCACGGGATAGGCAATGGCATGGCAAATAGCCAATCGACTTTGAGGGATGAGTACGCCAACGCCAACTATATACGTACGTACCTATATATACCTGCGTTGGCGCTCACGTACGTACGTCGACCGCGCGCGTTGCCTTGGATCTGTATACATATATTATATCGTTCATTAATTAAGCTCGCTCGTAGCAAATGAAAGGCAAAATTTGCTACCGGACACTATTATAAGCTGGCTTTTGCCACAGACCGACCATTCAAAAAAGATGTCTTTGCCAAAACACATTGCACAATTGTGACAATTTGCTAGAGAACACCGGACCTATTATAGTACTTATTCTATTTTAATAGAAAGCTACAGGAATTTACCTACTTACCTTTTGTTAGACCCACTGCTATCGAACGAAACCATAAGTCATCAGACAGATCAGAAAGGGGATCGACCGACCCCTTTGCTCCTCCACTTGCATCACACATGCACATTCAGATCGACGGGCGGGCAAAGCAGCGCGCACACGAGGGAGGGAGGGTGAATGGAGGAGCAACAGGGCAATCTGCAGCTCGGCGGGCTGGCCATGGCCATGACCGACGCTCCCTGCGCCTGCATTTGAGTGAGGGGTGGACGAACTAGCCTGCTCTTGGCTGGATGGATCGCCATGGCACTATGGCAGGCGCTTCTTGCGTCCACACGCAATGGAGGAGCTGACGAGACAGCTTGTTCCCTGCCTGCAGCTTGGCCGACTCGCCATGGCCAGCGGTATCGCGGACGGCAACCGATCTGTGGTCGTCTGCGTCGCCGCCGCGTGACTTTCTCGCGTCCGCGCTGCGCTGCGGAAATAAATTGGGTGCACCCCGGGTGCATCCTGTGCCTGTGCACCCCCATGGTGGATGATTGACACGTGTCTAGAAAATTAAATTCTACGTCTAGCAAAATTCGCAAGAACTAACTTCCCGCATGTTGTGGGTAATTTTCTATATTTATTCTCCACGCATGTTATCTGGTGTCCGCATGATATTCTTTACCGCCACGTGTCAATCATCCACTATGGGGGTGCACAGACATAGAGTGCACCCGGGGTGCACCCAATTTAATTCCCTGCGCTGCACCCCACATAAATAAATAGTGGCGGCGGCGGGCAGGGGCGGGGGGAGGCCCAGGCGCGCCAGTCGGCCCAACAACAGACCGATCAAAAGCCCAGCAGCTGGCCTTCCTTCCTTCTCTCGGTGGCCCGTCGCCCGTGCTTTTCCTGCTGGGATCCGATCTGAACGTGACGTGGCCTTTGTATGGGAGGACTGGGTGATCTGAACGTGACGTGACATTGGTAGTACAAGTTTCATCTCTTGCGGTCCATGTAAAGAATAATTTGCAGAAATAAAGAATTCCCCTGATTCAAATAAAACTATTTTTCAATTTTTTCGGGGTTTTTTTTTCTGTTTTTCTTTTGCATTTTCCACATGCGACTATTTTCACAAGCGGTTCACAGTCAATCGCCTATGTTGTGGTCTCATTTTCACTGGTCTCCAGCGCAGACGGTGCTAAAAAAATGCCACTGAAAACAAGTTCTGAGCCTATGTCTCTGTACTGGTGTTCATGCCCTAAAAAGAGGTCCTCTTGTTGCCAGCAAATAATTAATCCTAAAAATTGACACATTGGTAGTACAAGTTTCATCTCTGCTTGCAGTCTACGTAAAGAATAATTTGTACAAATAAAGAAAGCAGAACGTCCCTGGAATGTGCATGTGCTTGAACAGTTATAGTTTTGCTGTTATTCCTAGAGTTATCTTAAGTTACTTTTTTGTTAAACAAAATCTGAATTTATAGAAAATAATAATATTTATGGCCCCAAATGAACATATTATAAAATATATTCTCATCGTGTATCTAATAATACTAGTTTGGTGTCACAAAAAAGATTGACTTAGACCATTCTAAGAATTGATTTTTCGAGGGCACGGAGAGTAGATTCTTTTTATCGATTGTGCGCATGATTAACTTCGATCGTGGTCCTATGATACATAGAGGATAATGTGATCACAATACGAACACTACTAAAAATAATTTTGTGAGATACTACTCAAACATTAATATAGGTGGTCATAAAAATGCAACTGTCTCCTAATTACCTGACGATTATTGAGAACATTCACAATTGCCAATCTTGCAAAATAGATTTACGACGGCTTTACGCCGGCGGTTAAAAATTGAGCGTTTCTAAAATTAATTTACGGAGGAGGACTTGACCTCTAAAAATGGAGACTCTTTTTTTTGGAGGCGGGCCTCTTATAAGACCCGCATGAGAAACAAGACGAGTTCCAGCAAGCCTAATTGTGATGTTCCACACGTAATAAATACTAGAACTTAGGTTTGAACATTCATCTCGCTCTAAACAGCACATATATTAATAATTCCCCACATAAATAATTCCTCTTCGTCACACCATATATTTCTCAATTGCTACTCCTCCCTCACCACCCCAGCATTATATTCGCTCGCCCACGCCCTCTCCCTCACAGCCAGCGGCCAGGGCGAGCCCATGTGGCGGCGGTCAAGGCTAGCGCGCATGGTGGCTGCCAAGTCTACCACACGAGGCAGTCACCGAGCTCACACGGTGGCGGCATGGTTTGGCAGCGGCGCGCGGGGCTCTTGCTTGCGGGCCGGTGGGCTGCTTGCCCGCTTTGGAAAACGTATTTTGATAGCCTTTATTAAGATTCATGTAGTAGTGGAAACTTATTCTACGCAAGATCTGCAACTTTCCAAAGAGATTAGGTAAGTTCACATTGAATTTCATTTGATTTAGACTCACAGCCAAAACAGACTAACAGCTTGTTCGGTTATTATAAAATGGATCACTGGAATTATTCCAGCTAGGAAATGTAGCGTTGATTTATACTATATTTCATCGCCTGGATTGAATCTGGCTGGAATATGGGCTATGAGCCCTAAGACGATTACCAAACCAGCCTCGGGCGGTTTTTATAGGGTGGCGGCCGGCCACATGCTAAAGAAACTGGCCTAGGCCGGTTTTAGCCATTTCCAGCCCTTGAATGGTTCCAAACCGTCCTAGGTCGTTTTGCAATATTGCCCTAATTCTGATTCCTCTCAATTGTATTTAATTCCGAATTCAAATGCGAACTTTCCAATCACTTTTTTTTTTTGCTGTCAACACCTCAAGACGATCAGAAGTGCATAACATGATTATTGATAAGTATCCGTACCACGTTGTGCAGTTCGATTATAGTGCAAATTGTAATGAATAATACGATCGTTAAGTTAAATAAATTATGAGTTGCAAGTTGTCCCGATAACAATGTCATAATAGACGGACACATGCTTGATAATAATATTTACTCCCTCTTAAAATCATAATACATGGCGGCTATCTAGCCACCGTGAATCGAGTATTTTTTACTCTTTAAAATAAGTGTTGTTCGTTTTTTGAAAATGAGTCAAATATTTTGAAGTCTAACCAAATATAAAAAAAATATTAATGTTTTTAGTATATACTCGCTCCGTCCTTGAAAGAATCTCAAACTTTTTAAACTTTAACCAAATTTCTAGAAAAAAAAACTATCAAGATTGATGGTATCAAATTCATATCATTAGATATATCATAGAATATATTTTCATAATATATCGATTTTATATCATAGATGTTATTAGTCTTTTTTATAGAGTTAGTCAAAGTTAAAAAAAATTTGATCGGCACGGATTCTAGGAATTGATTCTTTCATGGATGGGTGGAGTAATTAGGCTATCTGCACTGCTATCCTGTATATCATCCTGAAGTATCATATACGGTACTGAAATGCTACACTGGGTACGCTATGTACTACGATAAAAAGCAGGACAAACCACTAGTCCGCTATTCCTAGTGTATCAGCGGGCGTTCAGTAAAGGTACTGCATGGGGAGAGGAGCCTGCAGGGAGAGAGCGTGAAGGAGGAAAGGAGGGGAGAGAAAAAGAATCTTAGGTGGGTCCCACCATTTCAAATAACTAAAAAAGTGTTATAACTTACAAACTAAAAAATTAAATTAAATTCTGATTACACCATTAAATTTGTTTCAATAAATTCTTCAAAACTAGATCTCTCATGGATATATTTAGATAAAGTGACAGGTGGATCCACAGTGGATAGAGGATGATATAGAGGATGGATGGATGCGAGAGAAATGAGTATAGAGGAGAGAATCTTGATGACTACTCCCTCTGTTCCAGAATAAGTGTCGTCCGAAAAACGTGTCTATGAGGGAAACACGGATTTCTAGTGACACTTATTTTGAAACGGAGAGAGTAGATAATATAGAGGATGAAAATAAAAGAACGTGACTGCGGATAGTCTTACTGTCACCAGACAGCGCAAAGAAATCTTTTACCGGTCATAAATGACGACTAAATGACACCAGTTCTGGTTTGACATGCGGCAACGCGAATCTTTTACCGGTCACAAATGACGACTAGCTCCATTATTTGATCCACAGCGCTTTTGACCTGAGTCCGCACTCCCAGCTAGTCAGCTACTACTACTGCTGTCCCTTTTTTACCTATCGTTTTCGTTTATGATAAGCAACTTTAACTGAATATATTTAAAAATATTAATATTTATAATGCATAACTAATATCATTAGATAGATTATTAAATCTAATTTTATAATAAATTTATTTAGAGATACAAATATTACTAATATTTTTTACAGATCTAAATTTATCGGCACTCAAACTATAGTGGTAGATATTTAGAGATGGAGGAAGCACTTAGCCCATTGTGAAGTTTGGATTGCACCTTCGGTTCATACAAGAATTTTCCACATGTTATACATAGTACTCCATGGTATATCTAATGATACGAATTTGAGATTATCAATCTAGATAGTTTTTTCTAGAAATTCGGTCAAAGTTTAAAAAGTTTGACTTAGTACAACTCTAAAAATCTATTTATTCGTGGACGGAGAGAGTATTTCTTCGGTGGTACTCATCAGTCAATGCAAGAATTTTCTGCTGACTGAGGCACTCAAAATATTTATGGCTCTAATTAATTTATTATAAAAATATATTTTGTAATTAATCAAATAATATTTATTTAATATTATAATTTTTTATACTTTTTATTTATAATTGATTAAAGTTGATGTATAAAATCATAACACGTGTTGTTCTAGAATTGTTTTTTTAAGACGGATAGAGCAGTACTGATCAAACAGGTCATACACGAAACGCTGGCTGGGAGTAGTAGAAAATCGGTCCACACTACAGCAGAATCATTCTTTGCCGAGTGCTGATAGCACTCGGAAAAGAGCCTTTTGCACTCGGCGAAGGCTTCGCCGAGTGCCGCACTCGGCGAAGGGCACTTGGCGAAGAAAATATCGGCAAAGAACCCTTTGCCGAGTGCCAAATATCGGGCACTCGGCGAACGCTTTTCCGAGTGCTGACATATTAGGCACTCGGCAAAGAAAAAAATAAAAAAAACCCCGAAAAAATAGGGAAAAATTTTATTTAATTGGAGGAGGGGCCCACTGGTCGCCCTCGAAATCGCAAGTTCTACTATTTTTCACGCAATTTCTCTCACGCAATCAGCAGGATTCGAACTCACGACCTCTCGTTCGCGCGAAGCCTCCTCTACCACTGCACTACACACTCATATACGTTTCATCTCCGTTTCGATTACCCATATATTATACTAAACCGTGTGTAACTTTCTTATTTGAGGCTCTAAACGAATTAAAATCAAAAAGTTGTAAACTACAAAGTTTTCCAACTTTTCAAGATCTACAACTTTTATTTTGGTAGTTTTTCCATCCGAGGTCGTTTATAAAAAATTGAATTTCAATTTTTACAATTTGAAACGTAGTTTTCGTTGACAAGATGATTTCAAATCAAAAAGTTATCAACACCAAAGTTTCATAACTTTTCGAGATCTACAACTTTCATTTTGGTCATTTCTCCATCTGAGGTATTTTGAAAATTTTGAATTTTAAAATTTTCAAATTCGGCGCAGTTTTGCATAACTAGATGACTTCAAATTAAAAAGTTATCAACTACAAACTTTCATAACTTGTCAAGATCTACAAAGTTTATTTTTGTTGTTTGACTATTTGTGCATCCGACATTGTGGTTCTAATATTATTCACAAACATTATATATCACTCTTGTAGTTTTATAAACTACCGGAGAGATATATAAGATTTATGAACGAATTTATTTTAAGTTTGTCAAATGAAGAAATCACCAAAACAGAAATTGTTCATCTTGATAAGTTAACCAACTTTATAGTTAAAAACTTTTTCATTTGGATTAATTTACTGCTTCAAAATGTAATTTAAAAACTGGCTTTGCCGAGTGTCAAAAAAAACACTAGGCAAAGAGCTCTTTGCCGAGTGCCACGTGGCTGACACTCGGCAAAGGCAGCTCTTTGCCGAGTGCCAGCCACGTGGCACTCGGCAAAGACCCGACCACGTGGCACAGTTCGGGGCCACATGCTTTGCCGAGTGTCACGTGGCTGCACTCGGCAAAGAGCCCCTCTGCCCGAAATTTGGCACTCGGCAAAGCCCCAGGCACTCGGCAAAGATTGATTTTCCTTTAGTGTCAGGCAGCATGCAAAGCCGGTCTCTTACTCTTCTCTAGTCAAAGGTGCTGCCTCCTTAATTCTAGACATGTACCCAAAAAAAAAAGTCTTGAAATTAGATTTAACAATCTACCTAATGATTTTCCCAGTCTAATGATTTTCACCCGATGTAAGTTGGATAAAAAAGAAATCGTAGTCGTACTCGTACCAGCGCTACCTGCTCCAAGGACCAAGGTATTGCGCCATATCTATTTTGTCTCTCTGATTTCTTGCTTGCATCTTGAAAAAAAAAAAAACAACGCTTCATGGGTCCCGGAACCGGAAGAAACGCGCATCGCGTCCCTGACCGGTGATCTTCATGGCCCGCATTGATTGGGAGATGCTTCGATCGCTGCTGCCGCTGTGCAGAGCGATTACGACGACGGTTCAGCTGGGCAATGGATGCAACCTGGAATGCTGAAGACTCCATGGCTGACAGATTCCCGGCCTGAACTTTTTTACAGCCATTGCTAGCCGCAATCCAGAAATAACGGTGCAGGAAGTACTTACATCTAGATGGTCTGTCAAGCTCATCAGTGGGCTGCAAGACTTTCTCCGTTGACCAGCTGATGCAGATAGCAGCACAGACACAGCAGACTACAGCCGGAGACCGAAGACAGGAGAGGAGAATAAAGAGCCGTGACTTGTGCAACCAGATGGAGGAGGAGACCTGGACACATCGGCTACATACAGCGCTCTGAAAGACGACGACAAATGCAGCGCCCGACGCCTCCTGGTCTAAGTTTCTTTGGAAGAACAGAGCGTCAAATTCTTTGCATGGTTACTATCCAATGACCAATCCAAGAGTAGTAGGGTTCAGTGAAAGAAAAAATTTGGCCCGGAAATAAGGGATTTGTTGACTCTGAATCATGTGATATCTGCAACTAGGCGGCTGAGACAATCATCTTTGAGCGCGTCAGTTCTGGCAGGCCGTTGATGGCATTAGCACTGACGGAAATTGGGCAATTGAAAAGCTGATGGAAATTCAGTGCCCGGACCATGCATATCCCCCAGCGCCACTTTGGGACCTTTTATTTGTGCTGCTTTGCACTTGGCATATTTGGATGTGGCGGGACTCCCATCTCCCATCAGAAATATACGCTGAACTATCAGCATGCAAGAATGAAGCCTTCTTTTGGGGAGCTAGGCTAAAACATGATGACAAACACATAGCGAGCAAATGGTGCCTGCTGCTCAGTGCTCACCAACGCAATGTCACAACTCACACGCGATATCGAAATGATTTAGTTTTACCTCATTTATTTTGTTTTCAGACTACGTTGCTCTGTGCGTTTCAGTCTGAACCAATGTATGTTAACGTACATTTGACTTTGACTATGAAGGAGCCGCAATGAAATAAATGATATCAGCTGCGGGCTTGCCTCTTTTTTCGACAAGGACCCACTACTACAGAAAGGGCCTTTAGCCCTGGTTGAAATGGGCTTTTAGCCCCGGATATCCCAACCGGGGCTAAGATATCCCAACCGGGGCTAAGATATCCGGGACTAAAGGTCCCGGCCTTTAGCCCCGGGTGCTTTCAACCGGGGCTAAAGGTCCAGAGAGGAAAAATAAATGTGTGTTGTGTGAGATTCGAACTCAGCACATCTCGTCTCAGGCACACTTAACAACTGAGCTACACAACCCACGTGATGTAGTTCTGGACGTTTTCCTTTTGAATCCACTCGTAAAGGACCTTTAACCCCGGTTGCTAACACCAACCGGGGCTAAAAGGACCTTTAGTCTCGGTTGGTACCACCAACCGGGGGGCTAAAGGGTATTAACCACCGGGACTAAAGGTCCAGGACCTTTAGTTCCGGTTGGTAATACCAACCGGGGCTAAAGATTCACCTTTAGCCTCGGTTGGTAATACCAACCGGGACTAAAAGTCTTTAGCCCTGGACGCAAATTTTTACCGAGACTAAAGCTCAGTTGATAGATCGTCCAAAAGTCTGTTCTCTAGTAGTGGCCTATAGACGTACAACTGTATTATGTAAGTCGTTTCAACTTTTCTGATACATAGATTTTGCGATGTATCTATATATACGTTATATTCTAAATACATAGTAAAATTGATGCATAGAAAGTCAAAGCAACTTATAATTTAGAACGGAGGGAGTATATCTCTATCTGCCTAATCAAAGTTTTTGAAAAACTGAGATGTAAACAGGGGGTGAATGAAATTCAAAGAATTCTCCTTGGAACTTGGCAGATGTCCCAAATTTGACACATGAATCCCTCTTCTAGCGATAACTAAACTCAAATATAGACGTGAGTGATTTACCGCCGAGGAAATTTTGCTAGGAAAGCCTTGGAACAAAGGGGAATGAAACACAAAAGGAACAATACAAATTCAAATCAAGATTGTCCTAAGAAAAAAACAAAGTTTTATGTATCACACAAGTACTTTACAAGATTATGATAATAGCGTTGTTAAATTCTGGAATAAATTTATAAAAATATATACGAGCACCTGTGTCTGGGTAGGCAGGTTCCACCACAACAAACCTAACCAGCTGAGCTACGTTCAATTAGTGTGGTCCTAATCTCCCGATAAGTAAAAATAAACAACGATTTGACGGAGGCTTGACACACCGATCTAGCTTTAGATTACAAGACCCAACCCAAACTTTGTAACCTTAGCACCTACTCTAGTTATCAACCATGTCGCTACGCGGTTGACCTCGTTGAAAAGGCTACTTCATGCTTTGAATCGAAGAACACAAGTAAGAATAAGGTAGACATAACCTAAAAAAATGACAATTGTGCATGTATATGATTAGACACTTGAAGTAGGGTCTCACAAACCGATGAATGACGACAGTTTAATTACATATTGATTTAAAGCAAAACTCAAACCCCAAAATGGACAGTGGCTACTGATTATAAGGTTTAAGGGGCAGCCAAAAACCCCCCTATTGGTGCCTCTAGCTAATGGCTCCTACACGTTACATGGCCAAAAAAGATTTCATCAAAAAAATAGCCCAAAAGACGGTAACATAACATGTCACTACTAGAGAACAGGCCTTTGGACGATCTATCAATTGAGCTTTAGTCTCGGTCAAAATTTGCATCCGGGGCTAAAGACTTTTAGTCCCGGTTGGTATTACCAACCGGGGCTAAAGGTGAATCTTTAGCCCCGGTTGGTATTACCAACCGGAACTAAAGGTCCTGGTCCTTTTAGCCCCGGTTGGTGTTAGCAACCGGGATTAAAGGTCCTTCACGAGTGAATTCAAAAGGAAAACGCCCAGAACTACATCACGTGGGTTGCGTAGCTCAGTTGGTAAGCGTGCCTGAGGCAAGATGTGCTGAGTTCGAATCTCACACAACACACATTTATTTTTGCTCTTTGGACCTTTAGCCCCAGTTGAAAGCACCCGGGACTAAAGGCCGGGACCTTTAGTCCCGGATTCTTAGCCCCGGTTGGGATACCCGGGGCTAAAAGCCCATTTCAACCGGGGCTAAAGGCCCTTTCTGTAGTAGTGTGCACCCACTTATTTTGAGGATTACTATTAACTCCAAATTAAAGGAACTTAGACATGGAACCGGTGCCATTGGAAAGCTTATATCTTTAGCTTTTGTGCATAGATAGAACGTCTCAGATAGAGTCCATACGCGACCTGGATGTCCGTTTGCGTGCTGCTCCAAGAGTCAGAGATGGACTCGAAGTTGATATGAATTGGACCACCATCTTGTTTTGGGTGCCCATGCTGGTCTTTTCTACCTTAATATCTCCTTACAAGTACTTCCTTGTCCTTTAAATATTTTTGAATAATAATAATATGATTATGTAGCATTCTACTCACATAATCTCAAAATAAAGTACGTAGGAACAAGGTCACCTGAAGATTCATTTGTTATGCTCGCTCTCTAGTAATTGCTCGTCACATAACAACTTGAGAGTGTTCTCTATATCCATAGGAGAGATCTTCTCGTTATTCTCCCCTTCTTAACAGCAAGCCGTCCTCGGTTTTTATGACAAGTAGGATGATAGGTTGTCTTGCTCAAGTTACTTAGAGCAGTTGTTGTAGTGTGTGATATTAACCAACGATTCTCCCTTTCTTGTGACGTATATCCTATTTTTTTAAAAGAAAACTGGAGGAATACACATGACAAGATTATCACTATTGCAACTCTCTAGTTAATCATATGTCTACATAAAAAAAAGGATATTTCATATCTAAACAAATGTAAACTCGGTGTACCCAATATTTCTTCGGGTGGTGGTAAGTGTCGATTTGGTGGAGATGTGACACACTAATACGGCTTCAAATCACAAGATCTGAACCCTCAACCTCACCAAAAAGGCTAATCCCTCAAAGAACAAAGCAAGAACTCAAAAAAGAATGCAACTCAATTCTAGTGACAATTGCATATGTATGATTAAGCAGACGAATGTGGGGTCTCGCAAACCGATAAACGACAATTGTTTGAAGACATATTGATCTAAAGCAAAACGCAACCTTAACATAAAAGGTGACGTCTCAATTTAATGTCTTTGTGGCTATACATACCGTTGGACGTGCCCCCCTGATGGGCTCTAAGATGGCACATAACCCAATAGACCAAATGACAATGTCGCAACACCCTAGTAGATTGTCGGTGTTTGTTAACCGACAACTCGTCTTGGGGATTCCCAGACGATTTGGTCGGTGGGGATCGACGTCTGCAGAACTCGATGGTAAATGCAGAGACAATGATTTATACTGGTTCAGTCTACTGAATAGCATCCCTACGTTCAGTTTGGAGGGAATCGTATATGGCGCCCTGCGCTTATGGGTGTCTCTTGTTTATCTCCCGATCTAGGGAGCTCTGCCTCTCTTTATATAGTCCAGGAGGCAGAGTCCTAGTCGGTTACAATATAAGAGTCCTTGTAGGATTACAAGGTAGCAATACTAGTCCTATATGGACTAGGTCTTCGCTCTTGCTTGCGGAGTACCCGGAGACTCTATCCTACGTAGATTCTAAACATAGACTTTTTCTATGATTCCCATGACTCCAATAGAATGTAACATGGGACCGGTGTCATTGGTTAGCTTATAAAATTATCTTTTTTGTATGTAGGTAGAATGTCGAAAATGGAGTCCTCTGGAAAACTTATGGTTGTTTTAAGAAAGACCTCCGAATTGGTGGGCAAATGAGAAACAAAGTGTGGAAATTAGTGGCAATGGTTAGGGTTTGAAGAAAACGGTGGGTGAAATTACACGAACTGGACTCATACACGATGTAAACCAGGAACATAAGAGATGGGAAAGGACTAAGGGCACCCGCAATAGTAAGAGTCAGCCGCTAACTCTAAGTCAACCTGTTTAATAATATTAGCTTTTAGCAATAACTCATAATATGATAAAACTCACATGACACTCTCGCATGTTCTTGGAATGTGTGTATAAGCCTAATAAGAACTAGTTTTTCTCTCTTGCATGCTAAGAGCTAGTTTATAAGGTCAGTTTCAGTGGGATTTCATGGAGGGTTTTATGCACATTAAATAGGATGTCACATCAGCTTTCTGCACGTCGGAGGAGAGAGAGGGGAAACGTTTCATCCCCTGAAACGTTTGAGCTCTGTTTCCAATGAGATCGAAACGAGATGAAACTCACGTTGAGACCCATCATTCGTTTCATGGGAGCCATGGCCTTCTTCTTCGTTGAGCGCGCAGACGCAGGGGCATCAGCGGGCGCCGCTTCCTCCAGTGCGGGCGCGGCCGCCTCCGGTGTGGGCGTCGCCGCCGCTTCCTCCAGCGTGGGCGCCTCCGGCGTGGGCACCGCCATGGCTTCCTCCAGTGCGGGCGCGGCCGCCTCCGGCGTGGCCTCGTGGGCGCCGCCGCCGCTTCCTCCAGCGCGGGCGCCTCCGGCATGGGCACCGCCGTGGCTTCCTCTGGTGCGGGCGCGGCCTCCTGCGGCGCGGGTAGGGCCTCCTTCGGCACGGTCGCGGCCTCCAGCACGGGCGTGGGCGCAGCCTACTGCAGCACGGGCGCGACCGCCGCCTTCTCCGACGTGGACGCCTCTGATTCCGGCCCGAGCGCAACCTCCTGCGGCGCGTGCGCGGCCGCCGTCGCCTTCCCGACGCGGATGTTGCCAGCCTCGGCGCGAGCGCGGACGCCTCCGGATCAGGAAAGAAGAGCCAGAGGTAGACGTTGACGAGGAGGACGTTGAGCCCGACGAGGCATGCCGTGAGCAGCCGCCCGTGTCCGTGTGCCTCCCAGTGGATGTCGCCGCCGTGCGGATCGTGTGAGAGGCAAGAACTAATTAGCTGATGTGCATGTAGATCTATCGCACGAGATAGAACGAAATGGAAAGGTAGGGATGACGGAGGTGGATCGATCCAGAGCTCCGCTGCGCGCAGGTGTGAGCTCCGGCCACAGGCACCGGGGCTCCGCGTGTGGGCGTTCGACGGCGAGTCCCAAGCACAACTGTCGTCTCCATGCGGATGTCGTGCTACTCGGCGAAGAAAAGGATGCAAGCGAAGAGAGTGAAGATGGAGACAGGTGAGACCCATGAAATAATAAAATAGACTATGAAACTGTGCAATGAAATTTTGCACTGACAAAAAATCCTATTTCATATCAAAGTTTGATACGTTGGAAACTGATAGATAAAATTTCTCATTGAGAGTGGCCTAAGTCACCGATTGCAGGTGCCCTAAGCTTTAGAAAAGTAAATTGATGTCTTTGTTGCCGCACATTTGAGGGTGAAAATAGACTTTACCCGTTTAACCCTTGAGCAAATCACAAATAATTCATAATAACATTACATTACATATAAGTACTCCCTCTGTATCATTTTTAGAGGTCGTTTTAGCCTTACAGCGTTTTGGCCTTATAACGATTTTGATGAAAAGAAGACGTTCTGGCTCGAGGAAGAAAATTTGGACGTCGATGTGCTTCGTGTTTCGCTCCTGTGCGCTTCGCATTTTGGCTCTCGTGTGCGTTAAGGGCAACGTTTACTTTCCCAATTTCCCCTAAATATTCCGTCATATTAATCTTTAGCTGCATGCATGAAGCATTAAATATAAGTAAAAAAATAACTAATTGTATTTTTAGTATCTACATGTCGAGACGAATCTTTTGAGCCTAGTTAGTCCATGTTTGGACAAAGTCTGTCAAATAACAACGAAAGTTAAAAACGCGTTTCGCTTTGTCCCCTGCGATTAAAGAAAGTTAAAAACGCGTTTCGCTTGGCTCCCGCTCCTGTGCACGTCCTCTATATGTCGAGACGAATCTTTTGAGCCTAGTTAGTCTATGTTTGGACAACGAAAGTTAAAAACGCGTTTCGCTTCGTCCCCTACGATTGGCTCCCGCTCCTGTGTCCTCCACTACGATTGGCAAAATTTTGGACACCAGGAATTGACCCTTGGACCTCGGACCACAGGACAGTTGCCTCGCTGTGCTAGCAATTTGAACTTTGTTTCGTGTTTGTATAAAGCTCACCTGTAGCACTATTTAACAGAGGCAGATAAGGAAAAATACCCTCTACTTAATTCTCCTTGGTAAGCACAATCATATCCTAAATAACTTCTAAAAACGATGCAGAGGGAGTATGTCTTAATTAGGCCAATTGGTAAGCACAATCATATCCTAAATAACTTCTAAAAACGATGCAGAGGGAGTATGTCTTAATTAGGCCAATCTCAATAGGAGTTTCAAGCACAATCATATCCTAAATAACTTCTAAAAACGATGCAGAGGGAGCATGTCTTAATTAGGCCAATCTTAATGGAAGTTTCATTTGTATTAAATATGATGTCACATAAGCGATTTTGATGACATGACAATGTATTTAAGAAGAGAGAGATGAAACTCTCTTGGCACGAATACCAACTCTCTATGAGTCATGGAATTTAATGTCAATGAAACTTTAGAACGAAACTCTCACTCTCAATGGGAAGTTTCATTTTCTCTCGTATGACATGACAGTTTTGGAAACACCAAAATGAAACTCACCATTGAGATTGGCCTTAGAGTTTAGATGCCTTTCTCATTAATTAACGTCGAACATTTTTTATTAGGTCAGTTTCAGTGAAGAGTTTCATTGCGATGTTTCCAAGACTGTCATGTCATACTCCCTCCGTGTCACAAATAGAAGTCGTTTTGAACAAGGTTTCGGTCAAACATTGGGAATATAAATCATGAATAACTTTTAAATTATTGAATTTAGAGATGTAAAAATCATATAAATAAATTTATCTTGAAAAGTACTTTCATAAATATATATATACCACTTTACAATAAATATTTTTAAAGAAATAAGTGGTCAAAGTTATACTTTGGAGACCGTGTCGTTGTCCTAAACGACTTCTATTTACGATACAGAGAGAGTATAAAATAAAATGAAATTTTAATAAAACTCTAGTGTGAGTTTCATTCTAAAGCTTCATTAGCATTTAATTTAATGACTCATAGAGAGTTGGTACTCGTGTCAAGAAAGTTTCACTTCTTTCTCTTCTTAAATATGGTGTCATATCATAAAAAATGCATATATGTGGTAACTTATTTAATGCAATTGAAATTTAGATGAAACTCTCAGACTAGCCTTAGGGGACCAATCTCGTTAAGCATTTGACATAAATGCTGAAACTGTTGATTAGGCAACAAAATGTTGACACAACTATTGCGGGTCTTTATTCTCTTATTTTGGAGAAACAAAATATCCTACATAAGGGAGGATTACATGGAATGGGAAAGAAAAAAAATGAAAAATACAAAACCAGCTGACTGTTCCCCCACATGTTGAGCTCTTCCATGCGCTGCACGATCAGGCTGGCCGCCGTTCAAGCAGGAGACACATAAACATAATTTTACTACACCTCATCATTCGTTAAAAGAAATTACTACGCCTTGCGTACTTTTAAAAAGAAGTATAAATATACCTAAGTTACACTTCCATATACAAAATTAAAAGTAGAAACAAAGTCTCGAGAGGGGCGATCGATCTGGCGTGTGCATAGAGATAGATATTCTCTCTATTTTAAATTATAAGATGTTTTGACCTTGCTGGATACAATGTATGACAAAACAATGATCTAGAAAATCCAAAACTTTTATAATTTAGAATAAATAAAGGAAGTAGAAATGAATCCTGACTTTTACTCACAACAGCCCCAAATTTGACAGCAAGGAGGGCCTCCCTCTATCGGAGGATCTGCAATGACGATAAAAAAAAATCTGTGCATCAGCATATATAAAAGCAGAAAGCCGTTGAAATTATATTTCCTCAGTTCTAAATTTTAAATTATCGGTCGTTCTGATTTTTGTATATTTTGTATATATTTCTAGATATGCATAGTGAAAACTATATTAAAGAAACAAAACTACTCATAATTTAGATCGGAAGGAGTACCATATCTATATATAAACATAGAAAGTACTTACACAGCACTCGTCGTCGTATCGCTGCTGTGCAGGAGGCATGGATGAGTAAAATGACGGAGGCAAGAAGCAACCGAACCAGGAAATGGCAGCAGCCTTTAGCTGGTATCTTCATGGCTCGCATCAGAGGGTGCTACACTAGCTAAAACCCAAAATCACAATGCTATGCTTTGCATTGCTTCCCAGCGCCTGTTATTATAGCCGCTGCCTGCAGCTGCAGAACTGGGCCTTATTATTAGCTTGACCGGGAAAATTTGTGCAAGTTGAAAAAGACTTAGCTTGCCCCCAATTAATTTGACGTATTCTACCCGGCTGCACGACCCATGAAACTTGACTCGTATTGAGAGAAAAAAAAACGTGTGTTCGTGTCCACAGACCACTAGACTTTTCTCTTTGACCGTCATACACTCTCTGATGGATGGCTTCACCCTTTGTTCAAGGCAAACATATCCACCACCACTTCTATAAATGCAGCATATCCACCACTTCCGAAAATCACTTCAATTGAGGCAAAACAAGACGCATCCACGCAGCAGATCGAGTAACACAATGTGTCACAGTCACAGAACATATATTCCCGCTGTAGGCACCCTCCGCTCCTCACTACCCCCACTGATGGTCATTGTAGTCGTCTTGGCATCTCTTTTGCCACTCCCAGCTACACCTCTTCGTCATGAACCACCTAGCAACGACTTGGAAGCACTCCTCTGCCTTGGGCACCACATCGACACCGCCGGACTCCTACCGCCGCCGTGGAAGAAGAACGGTTCCATCCACTTCTGCAGTTGGCCCGGTGTCACATGCAGCAGCAACAGCAAGGGAGACTCATCATCTCGTGTTGTTGTTGTTGCACTGGACCTTGAGTCACTCAACCTCCACGGCCAAATACCACCTTGCATCGGTAATCTCACTTCCCTCACAAGCCTCAGCCTGCAAAACAATCAGCTGCACGGTCAGATCCCAGCTGAACTTGGCCAGTTAAGTAGGCTGCGGTACCTTAACCTCAGCTCCAATGATCTCAGTGGCAACATCCCAGAGACTCTGTCGTCGTGCTCTGGCTTGCAGGCCATTGATCTTTCGATTAACTCCCTCAGCGGGAGCATCCCGCGAGGCTTTGGCACCCTCGGGAACCTTTCTGTTCTACGTGCCGTCGAAAATTATCTGACGGGCGAGATCCCGGTTTCACTTGGAAGCAGCCCTTCTCTTGTCTCCGTCATCCTCAACAACAACAGCCTCACCGGAACTATCCCGCCGCTCCTAGCGAATAGTTCGTCGATTCAGCTGTTGGGCTTAAGAAACAATCATCTCGGCGGAGAGATCCCTCCAACACTGTTTAACAGCACATCGCTTCAGATGTTGGTGCTTGCAGGGAACAGCTTTGTTGGGTCCATACCTGCTGTCCCAAACACTGACTCACCCTTGCGGTATCTTATGCTACAGTCGAATGACCTCACAGGAACCATACCTTCCACTCTAAGGAATTTTTCTTCCCTCCTCTGGCTCGTTCTTGGGGGTAACAGGTTGCATGGTAGCATCCCGATGAGCTTAGGTGAACTCGCAAACCTGCAAGTACTGGACATGACTAACAACGTTTTGTCAGGGACGGTTCCAGCTTCGCTTTACAACATGTCAACACTCACACACCTTGGCATGGGTATGAACAATCTTACCGGGGAAATTCCAGGAGATATTGGGTATACCCTTCCAAGAATTGTTCAGTTGATTATGGCACAAAACAACTTCCAAGGCCAAATTCCTGCTTCGCTAGCCAACACCACCAGTCTTCAGGTTATCAATCTCTGGGATAATGCATTCCATGGTACTATTCCTTCATTTGGAACCTTGCCCAACTTGATTGAATTGGTTCTAACCATGAACCGTCTTGAATCTGGGGACTGGTCTTTCTTATCCTCCTTAACAAGTTGCAAGCAATTGGTGAATTTGTACTTGGATAAAAATAACCTTCGAGGGGTCCTGCCGAGCTCCATAGGGGACCTGCCCAGTACATTAGAGGTGTTGGCTTTAAGTACCAATGAAATATCTGGCACAATCCCCAGTGAGGTAGAGCGCCTCAGAAACCTCAAGCTTCTTTTTATGGAGCAGAACTTCCTCACTGGGAATATTCCTTACTCCCTTGGGCACCTTCCAAACCTCCTAGTCCTAAGCTTATCGCAGAACAAACTTTCGGGACAAATACCACTCTCTCTTAGTAATCTAAGTCAGCTTAGTGAGCTTTACTTACAAGAAAATAACTTGAGTGGTCCGATACCAGGAGCTTTAGGACACTGCAAGAACTTAAATAGCCTGAACCTATCTCATAACAGCTTTGATGGTAGCATACCAAGGCAGCTATTTACTCTTTCCACCCTTGCTCAATGTTTGGACCTGTCGTACAACCAACTCTCCGGACAAATACCACTAGAGATTGGCAACTTGATCAACCTTGGCCCGCTGAATATTTCCAATAACATGTTGACTGGACAAATACCCTCCGCTCTAGGTGAGTGTGTTCATTTGGAGTCCCTCCGCATGGAGAGGAACCTACTTGATGGGAGGATACCAGATTCCTTCATTGCTTTACGAGGCCTCATTGAGATGGATCTTTCTCAGAACAACTTGAGTGGTGAAATTCCAGAGTTCTTTGGATCTTTTAGCTCTATTAAGCTTCTCAATCTGTCCTTCAACAACCTTGAGGGACCAGTACCAACAGGTGGGATATTTCAGGATGCACAAGATGTGTTCATTCAAGGGAACAAGAACCTATGTGCCAGTACTCCATTGCTACAGCTGCCACTTTGCAATGCAGATACATCTAAACGACATCGACGCGCCTCCATTATTCTGAAGTCAGTAGGATTTATATCTCTTTCTTTAGTCCTGTTGTTATGCTTTGCAGTCATTCTTCTAAAGAAGCGAAAGAAAGTTCAGCAAGTATATCATCCATCCAGCGTGGATTTGAAGAAGTTTACATATGCTGATCTAGTCAAAGCAACTAACGGTTTTTCCTCAGACAACTTGGTCGGCTCAGGAAAATGTGGATTAGTGTATAAAGGAAGAATTTGGAATGAGGAACATACAGTTGCCATAAAGGTATTCAAACTTGATCAACTTGGTGTACCAAACAGCTTCCTTGCTGAATGTGAGGCCTTGAGGAATACTCGACATCGTAACCTCGTCAAGGTGATTACTGCATGCTCAACAATCGATTCAACAGGACATGAATTCAAAGCTGTTATTCTTGAATACATGAGTAATGGTAGCCTCGAGAATTGGCTCCATCCAAAACTAAACAAGTATGGAATCAAAAAACCATTGAGTTTGGGCTCCAGAATAAGAATAGCAATGGACATAGCTTCTGCTTTGGATTATCTCCATAGTCATTGCACGCCCCCTATGGTTCATTGTGATTTGAAACCTAGCAATGTACTTCTTGATGATGCCATGGTTGCACATCTTGGTGACTTTGGATTGGCTAAGGCTCTTCACACTTACAGCTATAAAAGCAATCTTAGTTCTACAAGCTTAATTGGACCCAGAGGATCAATCGGATACATTGCACCAGGTGAGAAACTTTTCTTCAGACTAAGGACGTTACAACATTATTTTATTTGTTTCACCTGATATGTATATTTTAGTTTCCCACTCTTTGAGATATGATCAATATCATGAGGGTACAATAATGTTTCATAAATTACAATATTTGCAGAGTATGGCTTGGGGAGCAAACTCTCGACAGAAGGCGATGTCTATAGCTATGGAATTACCATCTTAGAAATGCTCACAGGGAAGCGTCCGACAGATGAGATGTTTTCTAATGGTTTGACCCTTCACAAATTTGTGGAAAAAACTTTTCCTCAAAAGATTCATGAGATTCTGGATCCTTCTATAATTCCAATTACTGAAGATGGTGATAATCATGCAGTGGATGAAATAACAAGAAGCATCATTAATCTTATTAATCTTGGTATTTCATGCTCTGTAGAGACACCAAAAGATCGTCCAACAATGAAGGATGTTTATGCTGAAGTCATTGAAATCAATGAAACATTTTCAAAGCTATGCCATTGAGAAAAGGAACAATTATCTTTACAGTTCAAAATTTAGGGAGCACTACGTTTTATTTAATTTGTTTGTGAGGAAAGCTTAGGAACCATTTGCATTGTGGGTCTTGTTCTATATTTTTCATTGTTGGTTTGTAATGTTTTGGAAGTTCAAAGCCAAGAACACCATTTGCTTGGTTATTTTGTCTGATTGATGCAAGCTAGTTGATAGCAGACTGCTACTTTCAGACCCTGTTGGCCACGAACAGCAGAGTCCTGCTCAAAATTCACATTCTACTTAGGCCAGTTTACTTTGATTAAGTTTCTTTTCGAGTTAGTCTTGTCATGCATGAACCCATATGCAAGCCGTGCACGTCTAGCATCATGGTCAAGCTGCTCGACATGGTGGGTAACCGTGAACATGGGATGGCATGTTCGTTCGTGGGGATCAGCTATCAGGTAATAGGTAACAATACCATGCTTCCTTCTATCTAACAGATAATCAGAGATCAGTTATCAGGCAATAGGTAACAATACCATGCTTCCTTCTATCTAACAGATAATCAGAGATCAGCTATCAGGCAATATGAAAAAAATGGCTTTGTGGTTTTCTGGTTGCCTCCTATTAGTGTGCAGGAGTAAACTGCATGTGTGAGGCTTAAGGTGACAGATGCCAGTATATTTAGAGGCTTATGTATCAATATGAAATGTTTTCCTTTCTTCATGAGGTCGCTTGACAGGTTTATCAGACGTTGCTTTGACATGTGCTATGCAAAGAAATGAAAGGGGGTATCATATAAAAATACATATACCTTGCAGTAACGATACTTTTGTCCCCTGGGCTAAAAATCACCTCTTTGACAACTTTATTTCCATCAGGGTCCTGCACCAGAAATGCCCCAAGTGACTAAATTAGACACAAGGAACACAATTCGTAAACAGCATTTTCTGGAAAAAATGTACCCAAAAGATGCATACAGGATTATGGTACATGATAGTATTTTCCATACAATTCTGCAGTAATTTTATTTTTCTTTTTCTGTGTCATAAAGGGGCAATTTCTTTTTCTGCAAAAAAAGACATGTACATATGGACTTGCTAGGGACAATTGTACATCTGGACAATCATAAGGACCCTTTTGGAAGCAAGGGGGAGCAAAACCCAGGGATGGAAAACCCCCCACTAACAACTAAGATGATAACTAAAATGATATCCCCATGGATTATCCACCCTGGGAAAAGCCTGGGATCCCAGAGGAATTGGATTTTCCAAATTAGGCCTAAAGGGGAACACTGGACGATACGTTTCAGACTTTCAGATAACTTATAACAAAACAGCTATGCTGTTTGAAGTCATGTAAAGCAGATTTTCACATAGTACATTTTTACTTGAATTTGTAATTTATGGCTACAATCAGTATATAGAAGGCATAATACAATACATCAACATTATCATTCATTGTACGAAGAAAAAAGTGGTCTTAGCACAAGGACATGGATCAGCAGTTTTGAACTTAAAGATGCCCACTGCCTATATTTTACATTGATTCCATCTGCTGATTTATTCAAAACTTCGAGGCTATCTAAAAGGCTAGCGCGTGAGATTATTAGATATTTTTGTGCCTGGGGATTAACCTCTACAATCTGATGACTGCTTCCACATATACTAGCTCTTCCATGCTTCACCTGATAAAAAAATCATAGTTTACTTCAAGAAGCAGCCAATCTTATTCTTCAATCTATTGGAAGATGTCTAGTACCAAAAATGAAGGAGAACCTTTCCAGATGCACGCACAGAGGGAATTAGTGATGGGAAAATGGTAATATGGTGATGCGGAGGAGATCAGGGCAGTGGGGAGCTGGAGCACCACACGACCACCATGTAGCAGTCTGCGCTTGAATCATATCAAGAACTAGAAAACCTGGCGCGGCTTTGCCGCACCCTGTGGTGCTCCAGACCACGAGGGCTCTATCTTTGAGAAAGGGATCAAAACTCCAAAGAGTACATAAGTTAGGAGAAAATATCTGGAACTTCTGGTCTTCCTGCTTGGACCTTCCTAATTCCTATGCCTTTCTTCAAAACTCAAAAGTGATAACAATAGGAACCGTTATGAGACCTTCCTATTTGAGCAAGCCAGATTTCTCATGTGCCGATTGCCAAGAAACATTGTTAGTTAGTTTAGTTGCTGTCTCATAAATTATATATTACCCTTATTTAACCCGTACATGAAAATAAGTGCCTTTCATCGCAAATCACCAGACGCCAGAAGGCACACAAAATTTGCAAGCGTAGATGGGCACGACCCTTGGATGCCTGAATTGCCGTGCAGCAGAGCAAGCACCGGACAGGTGGACCGGACAGCGGCATCGACTCAGCAGACAGCGGTGAGCGGTGAGCGTGCCGTGCAGGTTAAGGTCGACGACAACAATCAAGCGCTGTGGCGGCAACGGTCCATTGGGAGGAAGCGAACAGAACAAGCAATATTGCAAGGAGCCAACGAACAAGTTCTTCAGGTTCAAAGTGGACGAACAATCATCTCACAGAGCCAGAGGCAAAGCACCGAGCACTTGGTGTGCGTGTTCGCTGTGAGAAGACAGAGGCAGAGGTTGGTAGGTAGCAGCGGACGACGAACCTTGCCTGCGTGTAGGGAGCTAGAATGCTGCAGTAGCCGCCGCCGCCGGGACACTTGCGCTGCGGAGAGGAGGGGCGGGACCCCTGGAGGGGGAGGATCGGGGTGAGGCACGCGAGGAGCGACCACCGCAGGAGTCGGGAGGGCTATGGCTTGGCGCGGCGCTGCAAGTGGGAGGCGAGCAGCGCGAGGACAAGCCTGCAGCAGTGCCGCGTACAAGATCGATGTTGGGTGAGGCAGCGCCTAGGGAGGCACGTCCCTACCGGGCAAGGAGGCACGTCGTGCCCTACGGGCCGTGCCTCACCGGCCTGCGGGCCTAGCCTTTGGCCCAGGCATGGGCGTGTGGGCCATTTTTTGGGCCGTGCTGGCCCGTGAGGCACGGCAAAAAAAAAAACAGGTCGTGTCAGCCCACAGCCCGTTACAAAAAAAAAACACCTCTAAATAAACATTTCAAACCATTTTTTCATCCATGAATACAATTTTGACCAACACAACAGTTCACAGATGAAGAGAACAGATTTAAATATCAAAATTAGCTGTTTTGTGCAATGCTGCCTCATTAAAAACCTACCTAGGTAAAACTCATCCTTGTGAGAAACACTAGGTAGGAAAAAAGAGTGCAGCCAGCTCTAAATGTCTTAATCTTAAGATAGTAATTACAGACCATTGTTCAAATGTTCAAATGAATACTAAGAAAGTGAGCGAGGGACACATCCACTCTCAACTCACACAAAAGTACTTCACCACTTCCTAACAGTCAATGCCACTCTCAGCCACCAGATGCCTCATCTTCAACTTATGGTTCATCCAGGAACAGATTCTCGAATGCATCTTCAATTTCCTTGGTATCATCAGCTTCTTGCTGCTCTCTCTTCTCTCCTAGCTCCCAGTCCTTCAACAAGGTTAGCATCTCAACATGTTCTGGTTTCAAGCTCTGGCGCCGTTCTTCTAGGACCCTCCCTGCTAAACTGAAACAAGACTATGAAGAACAAGTGGAAACAGGAACTGACATGATATCTCTGGCCATAATAGTCAGGATGGGATATGTTAGTTTGTGGTCTTTCCACCACAAGAGAATGTCAAAACCATCCTCATAAGAAGTTATGCAGTCGCTGTCCAAATAGCTTGAAAGTTCAAAAGCAGTAGAGTGAGAAGAAGAACAGGTAGTGCTAGTGGAAGGACCAGGCAGACCTGATCCTCCAAATATTACCCCCAAGGGTGGTGTAGGACCAGCAACCCTTTCTGACCTGGTTGCACCAAACTTCCTCAAATATTTCTCAAACATTTTAAGCAACTCAGTTTTTAAGAAGGACGAGGGCCCGACACAAAGGCAAGACGGGATTAAGAAGGACGGCGAGCGACGGCGGAACAGAGACGGGAGGCGGACTCACATGTTCGTCGACAGGACAGAGGAAAAGGAGCAAAAAGGAAGACAGAGGGAGCGGGGAACTCAGGGAGAGGTGCTGGAGCGGCGACAATGTCACCGGATCGAAGGATGACGGTCGGACCAGCGGCGAAGATAGACGGCGACGCAGGCGCAGACGGAGGCACAAGAGGAGACGAGAGCAGTGCGACGCCGGCTGGGAGGAGTGGGGAATGATTTTAGGGTTAGGGTGGCCGGCTCGCCGCGTGGGGGGCTCGTTATATATGGATGGGGATTGGGAGGGGGTGTTTTGGGCTGGCCTGCTAGCCGTTTGGGCCGCGGGCCGCTTCGTGCCTGCCCCCTTTTAGCGGGTCGTGCCGTGCCGTGCCGGCCTGTGGGCCTGGGGTGCGGCCCAAGCACGGCCTGCACCCCCGGGCCGTGCCAGCCTGGGCCTATTGACCTTCGGGCCGGGCCAAAAGAGCGGGCTCCGTGCCGGGCTCACGGGCTCGGGCTGCATGCCCAGGTATACTAGGGAGGAGCGTGTGGTGTGAAAGGTCGAGATGGCGGACTAGAGGGGGGGTGAATAGTCCTTTTAAAATTAAACTTAATCGGAGCGGCTAACTGAAACAAGTGCGGAATTAAAACTATCGGTCTAGCCAAGACTACACCCCTCTACCTATACTCTATGACACCTTACAAAAGATCCTAGACAATGCAAATAAGGTGTCGGGCTAGCTAGAGCTCACCTAATCAATCTAGCTTGCAAGGTCACACAAACCTAAGCAACTAGTACTTCAAGCACGGGGGAGCTCCTACACAATCTAGTAAGCAAAGCACAAAACCTAAGCTCACTAGCAATGCTCAATAACAAGACTACACAAGCCAAATTAGAGAGCTCAACTTAGTTACAAAAACTAAGCAACTAAACACTAGCACAAGAATAAGTGTTGCAACACAAGCTAGTGTAAAGACCAGGCGGTCGGTACTACCGGGCTGCTAGGCCGGTACTACCGGGCTTTTATGCTGGTACTACCGAGCACCTGCGGGAAGCTATGAAATTGAAGTGGATGAGATGCAATCTCAGATCTAGCAATTACCCCACTTCCCTAGATGATGTAGATGACGATTGTAGCTTCCCCCAAGTCTTGGTTCCTTGCCAAAATGTGAATCGAGCCTTCCCAACCTAAGATAGAGTGATGGAGGGAGGAAGAACACGAAGAACACAAGAACAAGCGTAATATGCAAGGAAACAAGAACAATAAGAGCAACAAGAGATGGGGACACAAGATTTTATCCCGAGGTTCACTTGGTTGCCACCAAGCTAGTCCCCGTTGAAGCAAGCCCAAGGTTGTCGCCGATCCTCTTGCTAGTGGTGACCCTAAGTCACTCTCTCCACGATGGAGTGCTCACCAAGAGCTCTAGCTTTCGATCCGGCCGGACCACTTGGCGCTCTTCACGCCTCTTCTCCACTAGAGTTGCTCTTCGCGATCTCCCGCGGGGCGAGCACAATGCCCCTCACAAATCTTCTCCGGAGCCACGCACAATCTTCACGCGGGCTTCACGACGGAGACGAGCACCAAAACGTCTAGGAGGTGGCAACCTCCAAGAGTAATAAGCACCACCGGCTTGCAATTCGAACACCTAGTGCCACTCGATGCTATCTTTCAAAGCAACGCACTGGGATCGCTCTCTCACACAATCGGATAAGCACTAAAGCATATGTGTGTTAGAGGGGTCGCTAGCACATCCACACAAGCCACCAAGGCTATGGAGTGCTTAGCCAACTTAACCAACCAGCCCAAGGTCGGTTACCACGACTATATATAGCCCCAAGGGCCAACTAGCCGTTATGCCCCTTCACTGGGCATTCTGCGCTACAGTCGGTAGTACCGACCCCCCTGGGCGGTAGTACCGACTCTGTCAGATCTAGCCGTTACACACAGCGTTGACCTGAGGAACACCCGACCCCCTGGTCGGTACCACCGACGGTCGATAGTACCGGCCCTATGACGGTACTACCGACAGGCCAAACTGGGGACTACACAGAGAGCCCCAAACTCCTTCGCCTTCGGAACTTCCAACGGTCGGTAGTACCGGCCCTATGGCGGTACTACCGACAGGCCAACATTGGATCTACACAGAGAGCATCCAAACTCCCTCCTGACCTCGGTACCACTAATGGTCGGTAGTACCGGCCCTATGGCGGTACTACCGACAGGCCATTCTGGAACTACACAGAGAGCACCCAGAACACCAGACATCAGTACATCAACAGCTGGTAGTACTGGCCCTTATGGCGGTACTACCGGCACGCCAAATCTGGCCACTTCCAGAGAGCCTGCAAACTCCTCACATCTTGAAACCACCAACGGTCGGTAGTACCGACCCTATGGCGGTACTACCGGCAGGCCAAACTCAGCTCAACACAGAGAGCCTGCAAAACCCTTCAGGACCACGATACCACCGACCCTCTGGTCGGTACAACCGACCCTATGGCGGTACAACCGCCAGGCCATTTCAGACTCAACACAGAGAAGGTTGCACGCAGCACCCTTGGGCGGTACTACCGACCCCCCTGGGCGGTACTACCGACCACACTCAGAAAACTTTCTTTTCTTCTCTGTGTTGATCCAAATCAACTCCAACAACTTCTCCTTTGTAAATGTGTCAACACCACCAAGTGTACATCACCATGTGCATGTGTGTTAGCATTTTCACAATCATTTTTCAAAGGATTTTCTCTTTCACTCATAACGCCACTCGATCTTAGTAACATCGCAAAGTTAGATCGCTCAAGTGGCACTAGATGACCGATATGCAAACAAGTTTGCTCCTCTTAATAGTACGACCATCTATCCTAAACCCGGTCATAATCTTCTCTACACACCTATGACCGGTGAAATGAAATGCCCTACAAGTATACCTTTGCCTTGCGCATTCCATTCCATCTCCTTCATTTGTTGATGAAACACATGCACCAACCTCTTCATCAAATGATATGATCCACTTCATATCATCACATGGCCTCCATGGTCCATCGATCTTGACATCACTTGCTTTTCACCATCGCTTCGGTCCTTCGGCGCCAAGTCTTGCTTAAGCCTCCCGACACTCGGTACCAACGGCTTCAAAGCCTCCAACTTGTCCTTCACCTTCGCAACCGGTCCATCAAGCCAAGTCTTGCCTTGATCTTTACCATCTTAGCCACATGACCACATGTCATGTTTCATGTGCATTAAGCTCCTTCTTCACATGTGTGAGCCTTGCAACATATTCCAAGTCATTTCTCCTTTATGGCATATGTTGCTCACACATGATCACCTATGGACTAATCACCTGTGTAATTCACTTCAACCACATATTAGTCCACCTAAGTTGTCACTCAATTACCAAAACCAAACTAGGACCTTTTATGGTGCTGTCGATGGGCTCGGAGCTCATACGCGGTGACCTGTGGGCGGGCGTGGTCGGGAGAGCAGCTAGTTAGTGGTCTTACGGGAGCGGCCGACGGCGGCTGCAGACTACGGGTGAGCAGTAGTAGCAGCTTTCGGACGAGCGAGGCGCGAACCGTTCAGCGTCGGCCGACGCTGGTGGCTAGCCACTCGCGCCGCCCCACGCTTCACTCAGTTCGCCGACGACAGGTACCGTCAAGGCATCAACCACCACCCGTGCCGCATTGCGTCGCGTCGCTGGCCCGCAGGCCGCAACATTTCTTCACTCAGCTTACTCGGGCTAGGTTGTTGTCGGATGTCGGCGACGACCGCAGCCGCGCGGGGGCTGCGGGTATCAAAGCAGTTTTCCGGTGGCGTACAGATGTTGAGGAGGTGTTATCTGTATTGCATTGAGATATATACTATTCAAAATAGGAGTACTTTACATTGTTTATGGTAATACTTCACATTAGGCAGAGTGCACAACACGAATCTTAAAAGCATTTTTTAACGGTGCTGATAACATATGTTGAGCATGTGCATGCTGTAATATTATAGAGAGCCACGCCGCTTCCTATACTGATAAAAACCTATATTTTCGAATTGTATTCGAGAAGAATGTTTTTCGAGCAACGGTCAAAATTGATCTCGTGGTGGCGAAAAGTTGATAATCATGATGAACAACACATGTTATGCTAAACTAACATGCAAATAGATGTTAACTATATCACTTGCATTTAGAGAGAATTCTTCTTCAGGATATATATACCTCTGAATAATAATAACTAAAAAAAGTTATAAAACAAGTGACTACTGAAAGTTTCACTACTCTGAGTATATCACTCTTTCTATATCTAGAGTTTCGGACCTACTCTCTAATGCAGATAACATCACTATATCACTCTTTCTATATTCAGAGTTTCTAACGTACTTTCTAAGGGTACTTACAATACAAACTCTACCATAAAGTCTAAACTTATTTATTATATTTTTTATTTATTGTATTTTGCTAATGTGACAGTATATTTATTGAAGAAAAAAGGAGAAAAACTAAGACTCTAAGTCTTATTTAAACTCTAGGTAGAGTTTGCATTGTGAGTGCTCTAATGCAGGTAACATCAATATATCACTCTTTCCATAGTTCTGATTTTCATCAGACATAGGGCGTGTCAATGAAGAACTGTATTACCTGACAATGTAAGGCAGAACAAAGAATGTTTTTAAATATACACTTATACAGGAACTTGTTTGGATCACCATATAGTTAGAAATACAAAATCGAAGAGGACTAAAACACACGTGTTGTAATACTACTAAGGATTTCTTCTCTTCGCTGAATGCCTCTGACACCTGACAAAACCCTAAATATACTCGATAAAGCCTTAAATGCACTTAGCAAAGAGTAGACGACAAAAGCAGTCGACAAAGAGCTCTTTACTGAGTGTCTTTTGTCGGGCACTCGGTAAAATATAAATCAGAAAAAACCAGAAAAAATAGCAAAAACATTAATTAGGGGAGGGCCGCACCGTCCGACGCTCACCCGACGAAGCCGCAACTCGTGGCATTTTTTACACAAAATTCACGGCTAACGCGACCGATGGAATTCGATCCCACGACCTTTTCCTCACGCGTACCTCCTCTACCATACACTACACTATCACTTATATTTAGATCCCGTTTTCGTTCCCCACATATTATACTAAACCGAGTGTAAATTGCTCAATTGAGGCCCTAAACAAATTTAAATTAAAAAGTTGTCAACTACAAAGTTTCATAACTTTTAAAAATCTACACTTTTGTTTAGGAAGCTTCTCCACCCGAGGTCGTTTATAAAATTTGAATTTTAAATTTGAGAAATTTTAAACGTAGTTTTCGTTGATAAGATGATTTTAAATTAAAAAGTTGTCAACTACAAACTTTGATAACTTTTTGAGATTTACAACTTTTATTTTGGTCGTTTCTCCATCCGAGGTATTTTAAAAAATTCAAATTTTAAACTTTTAAATTCAAATGTTGTTTTCATGTCAAGTAATTTCAAATTTAAAAGTTGTCAAGTACAAAGTTTCATAACTTTTTGAGATCTACAACTATCATTTTGGTCATTTCTCCATCCGAGGTCTTTGGATTTTTCAAATTCAGACGCAATTTTGCATGACAAGATGACCTCAATCAAAAGGTTGTCAACTACAAAGTTTCATAACTTGTCAAAATCTACAAAGTTTATTTTGGTTGTTTGACCATTTATGCATTCGGCATGGTGGTTCTAACATTATTCACAAATCTTATATATCACTCTCATAGTTTCATAAACTACGTAGAGATATGTAAGATTTGTGACAATTACATGATAATGCATTTACAGTTCAATTATACGAATTTCAACCAACCCTTAATTCAAAAGATGAGGTCAGACTTTTTATGACAATTGCATGATAATGCATTTACATTAAAGTTCAATTACACTTACAATGTTTATTCTTGTGTAATTCCTATGTATTATTGATGTAACGAGTATTAGTTGAAAATATTTTTGTCCATTGATTTTTGATAATTTAGTTAGTTTAGTTTATTCTTGTGGTATTTCTTTTTATTTGAGTCAATTCCAGTGTTGTTTTCTCTTTCTAGTTGAGTCAAATTGTTGTTTTCTCTTTTTATGTGGTTTCCATGTACTTACATTTTTCCTCTTTGTAGTGGATTATGTTCTTTGTAATTGACTCAGAAAGAATCAGACTTATTTTTTATTCATTTGTTATCATTCTTTTTTTTACTTAAGATGTTGTTTTCCTTATTTTGGATCTGATTATGCTAAAGGCTTTGATGGGTGGACGGTTGCTGATGGTCTTTCTAAGTCTCAAATGAATTTATCTTCATTCATGTGAGTATAGGGCTTCAATCATTTGTTTTTATCTTCATTCATGTGATTTGTTCTCCCAAACTGTTTGAGTGAACAGAGAGGGTCAAATCACTCAAGTTCCAATTAGGAGTTAAAGCGTGAAAAGTTTTTGCGTGTCACATCAGATGTTTCGACACTTATTTAGTCTATCAAAAATAAACTAATAAGAAAACAAATTACATATTCCGCTTAAAAACTATGAGACGAATTTATTAAAAATATTAATTTGTTATTAGCATATATTTACTATAGCACAACATTGTCAAAACATTAACTTATTAGGCTTAAAAAAAATCGTCTCGTAAATTACACGCAATCTATATAATTAGATATATTTTTTATTTTACGTTTAGTACTGCATGCATGCACGTGTATTTGATATGATGGGTGATTTTTTTTTTGCGGTGGTAACTAAGTAGGGCCCACAGGATCAAAAACACTGGAAAAAAAAAACACTCCTTAATTATTGGCTTACGAGGACTGCGTGGGCTTTGTTGTTCGACTCGACAGCGGCGCTCCTTGACCATTTCACCACCAAAAGCTTCCAGGCCTCTTTGGCTGCCTGGTGCCTGGCTGCCTGCTACTATAGCAGCACAGGACGGAGCCGGCGACGAGCCATGGTGAGAATTCGCGCCGACGAATCTTTTCGGGTAGCAGTGAAGCGGGAGCGGAGGCTCTTCAAATCCGCGCCAAAGGAGGGGATTCCTGCTGGAGCAAGCACAAGCACTGGCGTCCCCAACAAGAGCAAGGGCTCCGGAGAGCCTATGCCTATGCGCCGCCGTCGCGGATGCACATTTGACGAGGTGTTCTCTCTGGATAGCACGAGCTCCAGCTCCTGTGGGCCGCCAACGCCGCCGCCGCATCAGATGCGGACGGAGGGAGCTGGCGTCACAATCCCAAAGAAGAGCAAGGTCTTCGGCTCCTATGGGCCGGCGACGCCGCCGCCGGGGATGCAGACGCATGGAGCCAACAAGAGCAAGGGCTCCGGCTCCTGTGGCCGTGGGCCGGCCATGCCGCTGCCGGGCATGCGGACGGAGGGAGCTGGCCTCTCCCAGAAGAGCAAGGGACCCAGCTCCTATGGGCCGGCAACGACACCGCCAGGGGTGCAGACGGAGGGAGCTGGCGTCCCCGAGAAGAGCATGGGCTCCGGCTCCTATGGGCCGGCAATGCCGCCTTCGTGGATGCCGCCGGAGAGAGCAGGGGTATCGGAGTTGACCTTGGTGGACACCGACGCCCTCAACTGCGGCGTCTGCTTCCTCCCGCTGAAGCCCCCCATCTTCCAGGTACCCAAGCGCACACTCGTTACCCTTGCGTGCGCTGAATAGATTGTAGATCCCTAACCAATGGAATGGACTCATCGATGCAAATCATTGAATCAAGGATTAATCCAATCCATGCGTTGATCTGAATAGAAAACTAGAAATACTGACTCTGTATTCATTACTTCGACACACATGATCTTAATACGAATAACACTAAAAAAATTTGTTCTCTTGGCTATGACTTGTAAATTGTAATAATAACGTAAAAAAAGAACTGACCAAACTAGGAGGAACTTAGTTCCTTTCGTGCTCTGGGCATATATCAACGCCCTCGACAAATTTAGCTAGGCTTAGTTCCTAACTTTCTATGACTACTGATCAATGAGTATGATCTTATCTTCGAACCGAGGATTTCCCATTTCCATTAACAAACAACGGAAATACAACATAGTTTTAGGTATCTCAGGCAGCAAAAGATCGGCTAGAGCAGGCTGCTGCAGTTTAAGGGAACGAAACAGCAGAGTGGCCAGAACAAGACAAAGATGAAGACAGAAAAAAAACCACCAGTTTCTACTAAGAACTGAGCGACAGCCACTACAACTGAAACTACCAACCAGCATGCTATTAGCTAATCAGACATATGAGCAAAACAGCATAAGGCGCTCCACCGCAGCATTCAACTTGCCAGCCGCTTGATCAGCGTCACCATCTTTCCTGGCGTCTTGAATCAGGTTGGACTTCCCAGCAGCTTCTGGAGGTTTGGATAGCAGCTTAACTGCGTTCTGGAGCATGGCATTGACCCCATCCATCAGCAACTTCTCTTCTTCAGGAAAAGAGCAAGTGCTGCATACACTCATTATAATCACAGAAATAGCAGGATGGGTCTCCCTTCCATTTTCTCTTGATCATGTTATCTTTAGTAAGAATGACATTATTTTCAACAAGCCACATACAAATTTTCAGTTTAGCAGGAATCTTCCCTCTCCATATGTATTTGAAATCACAACCACTATCATTGATTGTCATTGCATTGTAAGTGTATTTAACAGAAAAAAAATGCATTTGCTGCCAAATTTCCATTTAATCACATCTTGGTCACCCCAGTCACTTTTTCAGGTTATCAATTAACCATCTAGTAAATGTTATTTGAATCCACCACTTTTCACTTGAAAGACAGGGATGTCCTTTTGTTCACAGAGTTTGAATAAATCAGGATAGAGCTTGATATAAAGGTTTCTTGTATAACCATGTGTCAAACCAGAAAAGAGTGGATCTACCATTATAGACTGAAATAGTTCTGCCTTGGAGATATATATATCCCTTACTTTCTGCAATTCATTCCAGATTGGTGAATCAGTTTGCCTGTGTTTCACAGTGCAAATTGTTGGAAAGAGTGATTGGATTATTGGGCCAACCCTAGGAAGGGCAGCTATATCAGTTGCATACATGGGCCTCATGGGCCTAGATACATATATTCCAACACCCCCCGCAGTCTGAACTACCGGCGCAGCGGAGTTTCAAGACTGAGTACGAAAAGAAGTACAACTCAACACGAGGCCCCCCACAGACTCAACTAGCCACTAGTGATGTTGAGGCTGGAGCGAAACTCGGAGAACGTCGACGACGAGAGGCCCTTGGCGAAGATGTCAGCGAACTGGGAGGTGGTCGGGACGTGGAGAACCCGAACATCACCGATGGCCACCCGATCACGGACAAAGTGGAGGTCGATCTCCACATGCTTGGTCCGCTGATGCTGAACGGGGTTTGTGGAGAGGTACACCGCACTGACGTTGTCACAATAGACCAACGTGCTCCGGCTCAGGGGACTGTGGAGCTCACCGAGGAGCTGCCGGAGCCAGGAAGCCTCAGCCACGCCGTTAGCAACAGCGCGGTACTCCGCCTCGGCACTGGAGCGGGAGACCACCGACTGGCGCTTGGACGACCAGGACACCAGGTTGCCGCCGAGGAAGACAACATAGCCGGAGGTGGACCGGCGAGTGTCCGGACACCCAGCCCAGTCCGCGTCGGTGTAGACGACGAGCTCGGTGGAGGCAGACCGGTGGAGAAGCAAGCCGTAGTCGACGGTGCCGCGGAGGTAGCGGAGGAGGCGCTTGAGGGCCGTGAGATGAGGCTCCCGCGGATCATGCATATGAAGGCAAATCTGCTGAACTGCATATGTGATGTCCGGGCGGGTGAAAGTGAGGTACTGAAGCGCCCCCGCAAGACTCCTGTAGGCGGTAGGGTCAGTAACAGAGGCGCTCTCGGTCTCTGACAGCTTGGCCTGAGTGTCAACAGGGGTGGAGCAGGGCTTGCAGTCAGTCATCCCATCACGCTCCAGGATATCAAGAGTATACTGTCGCTGGTGAAGAAAGAGCCCCCCCCGGACGAGGCTCAACAGTGACCCCAAGGAAGTGATGGAGCACACCGAGGTCCTTCATCGCGAACTCCTGCTGAAGAGAGGAGATGATCCGCCGCAGTAGTGTCGTGCTGGAAGCATTGAGCACAATGTCATCCACATAGAGCAGCAAATAGGCAGTCTCCCCACCATGGTGGTAGATGAACAACGAAGTGTCTGATTTGGCCTCCACAAACCCCAGAGTGAGCAGGAATGTAGCAAAGCGAGAGTACCACGCCCGAGGAGCCTGCTTGAGGCCGTAGAGTGACTTGTTGAGGCGGCAGACCAGATCAGGCTGAGTAGAGTCAGCGAAACCCGCCGGCTGACTGCAGTAGACTGTCTCAGCAAGTGTCCCGTGGAGAAAAGCATTCTTGACGTCCAGCTGATGCACAGGCCAGGAGCGAGAGAGAGCCAGTGAGAGAACCGTGCGGACTGTAGCTGACTTCACCACGGGACTGAACGTCTCGTCATAGTCAACTCCAGGCCGCTGAGTGAAACCCCGTAGTACCCAGCGAGCCTTGTACCGATCAAGAGTGCCATCCGCCCGACGCTTGTGAGTCCATATCCACTTGCCGGTGACAACATTGGAACCAGGTGGACGTGGCACCAGATCCCAGGTCTGGTTGGCGAGAAGGGCCGCGTACTCCTCCTCCATCGCACGACGCCAGTGAGGGTCGGCCAGGGCGTCGCGCACGGAAGAGGGTACCGGAGAGACCCGCGTGTCGTCGTGGGTCGCGGCAAGAGCCCGAGGCCGCAACACCCCCGCCGCATGCCGCGTCACCATGGGGTGAACATAACGCGGGTGGCGGTGAAGAAGCGGTGGGTGATACACGGGCGGCTCGACCCGAGCAGCCGGCGATGGTGGAGGCGGCGGCGTAGGCGTCGACGGCGGAGAGCCGGCCACGAGAGGAGACCGAGGTGTCGACGACGGTGATGGAGCCAGCACCGGGGGCGGTGGGGCCACCCGCGCACGGCGCTGGTAGACGCGCACCGTGAAAGGTCCTAAATGGCTAGAGGGGGGGTGAATAGCCTATAAAAATTCTACAACAACACTTAAACAAACTAGTTAGACAACTAAAAAGGCGAAGCGAAGTTTGCACTAGCTCTACACAGATGCAAGCCACCTATTCACAATTCTAAATAACCACAAACTCTAAGTCACACAATATCAAAGGAACTATCCAACAACTAAATAAGCAATAATGTGTATCACTACACAAGATAAGAGAATGTAACTGACAACAAGGTATAATATTAACTTGCAAGAAAGTAACAAATGTAAGTACAAGAGATAGGAGTGTGTATACCGATCCGGCAAGAGATTAATAAATGAATATCAATGAATACCACGGAGACAAGTTGACACAATAATTTTTCCTCCGAGGTTCACTTGCTTGCCGGCAAGCTACGTCCCCGTTGTAGCGATACACCCACTTGGAGGTTCACGCGCTAATAGGCATCACACGCCTAACCCTCAATAGGGTGCCGCACAACCAACACAAGATGGGGATCCACAAGCTACGAGCAATCCACTAGAGTTACCTTTGGCGCTCCGCCGGGGAAGGTACAAGAAACCCCTTACAAATCACCGGGAGATGGCCACGAACAATCACCACTCGTGCCTAATCTCCTCCGCTGCTCCAAACCGTCTAGGTGGCGGCAACCACCAAGAGTAATAAGAATATCCGCAGCAACCACAATCGCCAAGTGCCACTAGATGCAAACTCACAAGCAAATGCACTTGGATCTCTCGATCTCACTTGGATTCGCACTAACAAGCAAAGAGATCGGAGGGAGGGATTAGATCTTACTCAAGAGGATGTTCAAGAAGTCAGAGAGTCAAGAAGATGTCCCCAAAGGCGGCCACGGACAATATATAGGGAAGGGAGGGCGGCGGCCCGAACCCTACCTTTCTGCGCTTGGTCGGTAGTACCGACCCCTCCTGGGCGGTAGTACCGACAGAGTCAAACTAGCCGTTTAACACACGTCCCGCTGATTTAGGCGAGGCACCGACTCTGGTCGGTACCTCCGAGGTCGGTAGTACCGAGGTAATGGCGGTACTACCGCCAGGCCAAAAATCGCCGCGACCAGAGAGCTCTGCGAAAAACCAGTCACTACCGACCCTGCGTCGGTACCACCGTGGGCGGTAGTACCGAGGTAATGGCGGTACTACCGGCAAGCCATTTTCAAAACAACAGAGAGCCTCGCGAAAAACCAGCCACTACCGACCTTGCGTCGGTACCACCGTGGGCGGTAGTATCGAGGTAATAGCGGTACCACCGCCAGGCCAAAGACGCCCCATTACAGAGAAGGCTGCACGCAGCACCTATGGGCGGTACCACCGACCACCCTGGTCGGTACCACCGACCATACACAGAAAACTCCATTTTCTTCTCTGTTTTGATCCAAACCAACTCCAACAACTTCTCCTTTGCAAATGTGCTAACACCAACAAGTGTACAACATCATGTGCATGTGTGTTAGCATTTTCACAAACATATTCAAAGGATTCGAGTTAGCACACTAGGTCCTAATGCATATGCATGTATGAATTCACCTAGTGGCACTTGATAACCGTGATCACTGAGATATTCCCCTCTTAATAGTACGGCTATCTATCCTAAATACACTCACACCCTCTATGGTGTCTTGAGTGCCAAAACAAAATTCCTATTTATACCTTTGCCTTGAACTCCATAGGATTTTGTTTTTCTCTTCTTCTTCTCCCAAATGTGGAGCACTTGATCTATCTTTTGGTCATCACCACCAATACCATGATCATCATTTGGCTCCCGTACTTGGAATGTACCAACCTAGCTCATAAACACTTCATGACAAGGTTAGTACTCTAGGTGACATCAATTATCCAAAACCAAACAAGGACTTTCAATCTCCCCCTTTTTGGTAATTGATGACAACCTTTCACAAAGATATATGTTTGAAAATTTGAGTCACACTTTGTTAGTATTAGCTCCCCCTACATATGTGCTATAGTGTTTGGTTCAAGTTCGGCACATATGCATAGATATAAAATGTGGGAGAGTAATACTATCAAATGATGCTAAGGTATAAAGAATAGACCTTTGAAGCGTGATACCAATCGGAGTTGCCAATGTACACCATCCTTAGCATCTTGATTAGCTAGACTTACAAACACACTAGATACCTTATGAGATCAACATTATATAAAGGTTCTAGTACCACTTTGCAAAAACAGATTACATCTAGCTACCACTTATGCATGCTAGTTCACAAATCATCATTCAAAATTTATTTCTAGCATACATCACACAAGCATGTATATTGAATTTAAATTTTTACAATGCAATCACTCATATGAACATGCACATTCAAATGCAACAATAAGTTCATGAGCTTGCTCCCCCGACTTATATGCTCAAATTTTAATTGATCCTCCCTTTGTTATATATATCTATCTTAACCATTTCTCCCCCTTTGTCATTAAGTACCACAAAAGGCACACCAATTTTAGTAGGAGTTAAGTTAATCAATAGGGTGATCAAGTTCATAGTATGGTTCCACCTAGCAAACAAACATAAGATATTTAACACAGTTTGCTCTAGAGTAAGCTTCTTCACACATCTTTCAATGGTTATCTTACTCACGTCGGTTAAACCCTTGAATGCTTGTTGTCAAGATCAAACACTAGGTTCACAAGCCCATAAACATGTCATATGCTACCACTAGATTATATCAAACATAGAAGCAATAGTGGTACCATATGTACATCCAAAGAATTTCATTTTCATGAATGAGCCTATAAGATGCAAGGAATGACTAAATGCACTAAACATATCCTTAGCAAGAATGAATGTCATGCCAAACAATTTTACCTTTGCTTTGTCGAAGGAGAGGCATGTCATATAACGGAGGGTGCATCAACTCATATTTGAGAAATCAAGTATATTCAATTCATTCCTTAGCTTGCAAAATCTCTTTTCATCAAGTGGCTTGGTGAATATGTCGGCAAGTTGATCATCGGTACCAACATTCTCAATTGAAATATCACCCTTTTGTTGATGGTCTCTTATGAAGTGATGGCGAATGTCAATGTGCTTTGTTCTTGAATGTTGTACTGGATTGTTGGTGAGCTTCACTGCACTCTCATTGTCACATAGCAATGGTACTTGTTTGAATTTAATTCCAAAGTCATCCAAAGTTGCTTTCATCCAAAGTAATTGAGCACAACAACTTTCTGCGGATATGTATTCTGCTTCGGCGGTTGAAAGTGCAACACTGTTTTGCTTTTTCGATGACCATGATACAAGTGATCTTCCAAGTAATTGACATGTGCCCGATGTGCTTTTTCTATCAACTTTGCATCCTGCATAGTCGGAGTCCGAATATCCGATCAACTCAAAGTTTGACCCCTTGGGATACCACAATCCAACATTTTGTGTATGCTTCAAATATCTCAATATTCTCTTAGTTGCCTTCAAGTGACTCTCTCTTGGTGAAGCTTGAAATCTTGCACACATGCATACACTAAACATGACGTCCGGCCTAGAAGCGGTCACATAGAGTAAGCTTCCAATCATAGACCGATACAACTTTTGATCCACCATGTTGCCACTAGCATCACTATCCAAATGTCCATTTGTTCCCATAGGTGTACTAATGGCTTTTGCGTCATTTAGACCAAACTTCTTGAGCATATCTTTGATGTACTTGCCTTGACTCACAAAAGTGCCATTCTTCATTTGCTTGATTTGAAGACCAAGGAAGTAACTAAGCTCTCCAATCATAGACATCTCAAACTCATTGGCCATCATATTCCCAAACTCTTCACAAAACTCTTGGTTGGTTGACCCAAAGATAATATCATCAACATATATTTGCAACACAAACAAGTCTTTGCCAATCTTCTTGGTGAAAAGAGTAGTATCAACCTTGCCCATCTTGAACCCTTTAGATAGTAGAAAATCTCTCAACCTCTCGTACCATGCTCTTGGTGCTTGCTTCAAACCATACAACGCCTTTTTGAGCTTGTAAACATGGTTGGGTTTCTTGTCATCTTCAAAACCGGGAGGTTGTTCTACAAATACTAACTCATTGATATACCCATTTAGAAACGCACTTTTAACATCCATTTGATATAACTTGATATTATGAGCACATGCATAAGCCAATAGAATTCTAATTGCTTCCATTCTTGCAACCGGTGCATATGTTTCTCCAAAATCAAGACCTTCAACTTGAGTGTAGCCTTGAGCTACCAATCTTGCTTTGTTTCTTACTACTATCCCATCTTGATCTTGCTTATTTCGAAATACCCATTTAGTTCCAATTACATTGTAATTCTTTGGTCTCTCAACAAGTTCCCAAACTTGGTTGCGGGTGAAGTTGTTTAGCTCTTCATGCATAGCGTTTACCCAATCAACATCCATCAATGCATCTTCTATCTTGGTTGGCTCAAATGATGACACAAAAGAAAAATGCTCACAAAATGATGCCAATCTTGATCTTGTTTGCACACCACTTCTAATATCCCCAACAATTTGATCTATGGGATGATCCCTTGCAATATTGGTTGGTTGGAGGATTTGCACTTGATTGCTTGGTTGAGATGAACTAGCTTGTTGATCTTCACTAGCACTTGATTGATCATGAGAACCACTAGCTTGATTTGCATCAACTTGCACATTTGAGGAGAACATTTGGTCATCTTCATTATCATCCACTTGTCTTGGCCTAATATCACCAATATCCATATTCTTCATTGCATTTGACAATTGAGTACCTCTCACATCATTAAGATTTTCATTTCCTTCTTGAGAACCCTTAGTTTCATCAAATTCAACATCATGCACTTCTTCCATAATACCACTAGCCAAGTTCCAAACTCTATATGCTTTGCTTGTTGTTGAATATCCAAGTAAGAATCCTTCATCACATTTCTTCTCAAATTTGCTCAATCTTGCACCTTTCTTCAATATATAACATTTGCAACCAAAAACTCTAAAGTATGCGATATTTGGCTTTCTTCCATTTAATAGCTCATATGGTGTCTTCTCTAGCATGCCATGGCAATAGAGACGGTTGCTACAATAGCAAGCCGTATTGATAGCTTCGGCCCAAAAAGAATGACTGACATTGTATTCACTGAGCATAGACCTTGCCATATCAATCAAAGTTCTGTTCTTCCTTTCAACAATCCCATTTGATTGAGGAGTATACTTGGGTGAGAATTGATGTCTAATGCCAAAGTCATCACACAACTCATCAATTCTTGTATTCTTAAATTCACTCCCATTGTCACTTCTAACTTTCTTGATTGTTGTTTCAAACTCATTCTGACATCTCTTGACAAAAGTTTTGAAGATCTCAAAAGTTTCACTTTTATCACTAAGAAAGAAGACCCATGTGTATCTAGTGTAATCATCAACTATCACAAAGCCATATTTACTTCCACCGATGCTAGTGTATGTTGTTGGTCCAAATAAATCCATGTGCAATAACTCAAATGCTTTGCTAGTACTCATCATGCTTTTCTTAGGATGGGAGTTACCAACTTGTTTGCCAGCTTGACAAGAGCTACAAAGTTTATCCTTCTCAAAGGTGACATCTTTCAAGCCTCTAACTAAATCATGCTTCACTATTTTGTTTAACTGTTTCATTCCAACATGACCAAGCCTTCTATGCCATAACCAACCCAAACCAGATTTAGTGAACAAGCATGTTGACAACTGGGTTTCACTAGCATTGAAATCAACCAAGTATAGATTCTCATATCTAAATCCTTTGAATATCAAATTAGAACCATCTACACTTATGATTTCTACATCATCAACTCCAAAAATGCATTTGAAACCAAGATCACACAACTGAGCGACTGACAGTAGATTGAAGTTCAAGCTCTCAACTAGCAACACATTGGAAATACTCATGTCATTGGATATTGCGATCTTACCAAGCTCTTTAACCTTGCCTTTGCCATTGTCACCAAATGTGATAGAATCAAAACCATGATTGCCGCTTGAATTGATTGAATTGAACATTCTTGAATCCCCGGTCATATGTTGAGTGCACCCACTATCAAGCACCCAATGCCTCCCTCCGGCTTTATAGTTGACCTACAAGAACAAATCAATCCTTTTTAGGTACCCAAACCTTTTTGGGTCCTCCAAGATTAGTGACCAAACTCTTTGGTACCCAAATAGCTTTCTTCTTTGAGCCCACAATTGGTGTACCAATGAATTTAGCTTTTATGCCATTAACACCCTTGGTAAGCAAATAACAAGAATCAAATTTAATAGAGGATACATTAGAGTTCTTGTTCTTGTTCTTGCAATATTGCTCTACATGCCCACTTTGCTTGCATCTAGTGCAAAACCGACCATTGCTCTTCACAAATCTAGTCTTGTGAGTAGCAAAAGCCGCCTTGCCATTCTTGGGGGTATAGCCCAATCCCTCTTTGTTGAGAGAAAAACGTTGGCTACCCAAGCACTTAAGCAAGCGGGCCTCACCACCATAGGCTTTACCTAAGGCGTGAGTGAGCTCATTTACCTCCTTCTTCAATGTCTCATTTTCAACCATGAGTGAGGCATCACAAGTGAAGCCATCATCCATAGATGAAGTAGTAGTGGTAGATGATGAGCTACATAAAGGGTTAGTAGCAGCAATAACAATAGGCTTATAGAAAGATTCATCGATTATATCACAAGCTATGCCTATGTCACATGTTTTAACCACTTTTTCAGTTTTAGCTTGATCAACAAGTGAGGAGTGAGCTTCCTTAAGCTTAGTGTGAGCATTGCCAAGCTCCTCATGGGCTTCCACTAGCCTCTCATGAGTAGCATTGAGCTCCTCAAAGGATTGCTCAAGAGCTTTTAGTCTCTTTTGCAATTCTTTGCACTCCTTTCTCTTTTTATCAAAATGTTCTCTAGCATCATCAAGCATTTCAATTAATTCATCTTTAGTGGGTTCATCATCATCACTATCATCACTATCACTCTCATCATCATCAGATAGTACCTTTGTGGCCTTAGCCATGAAGCATGACGGAGTATCGAAGATTGAAGGCTTGTTGTTGATAGCAATACTTGCAAGTGCCTTCTTCTTGCTTGTCTTGCGATCTTCATTATCACTATCTTCATCACTATCACTTGTGGATGCATCACTATCCCAAGTGACCATATATGATTGCCCCTTCTTCTTCTTTGTGTAATTCTTCTTTTCTTTCTTCTCCTTCTTCTTGTCCTTCTTGTTGTCATTATCATCATTCTCACTGTTGTACGGACATTGAGCAACAAGATGGTCCTTGCTACCGCACTTGAAGCACCTTCTTGGTTCATCCTTGTTCTTGTATGAAGTTTTCTTCCTCCTTGCCCGGTAGCCCTTCTTCTTCATGAATTTGCCAAACCTTTTGACAAATAGAGCCATCTCTTCATCATCGTCATCACTGTCATTTGAGCAGTTATCTTCGCTAGAATCTTCTTTCTTTGCTTTGCCCTTGTTCTTTGATGATGATGTTGTGGCTTTGAATGCCACACTCTTCTTCTTCTCATCCTTCTTCACTTCTTGATCATTCTCATCTCTATAGGTGTCATCGGTCATTACATCTCCAAGAACTTGGTTTGGTGTCATAGTGTCCAAACCGCTTCTTACAAGCAACGTGACTAACATGCCAAATCTGCTGGGAAGACATCTCAAGAATTTATGAGAGAAGTCTTTGTCCTTCACCTCTTCACCAAGTGCTTTGAGATCATTGACAAGCACTTGAAGCCTATGGAACATCTCTGGAACACTTTCATCTTCATTCATCTTGAAGCTAGCAAACTTTTCTTTGAGAATGTATGCTTTTGCTCCTTTCACTGCTTGAGTGCCCTCAAATGATTCTTCCAAGCATCATATGCCATATCCAAATTTTTGATTTGCTCAAACACCCTCTCATCAACGGCATCATGAATGGCACTGAGAGCAATGTCATTGTTCTGCATCTTCTCTTCTTCGGCATTGGTGAGATTCTCCGGATCAACTATCTCAATCTTGACATCCACAACTTGCCATATCTTTCTATTGATTGACTTCAAATGAGTGGTCATTTTTGCCTTCCAATAGCCATAGTTTGTGCCATCAAATTGGGGTGGCCTTTTGGTGTTGTTGATATGAGCCATTTTGACACCGAAGGTTGTTAAGCCTCAAATAGACGGTGACCTTGCTCTGATACCAATTGAAAGGTCCTAAATGGCTAGAGGGGGGGTGAATAGCCTATAAAAATTCTACAACAACACTTAAACAAACTAGTTAGACAACTAAAAAGGCGAAGCGAAGTTTGCACTAGCTCTACACAGATGCAAGCCACCTATTCACAATTCTAAATAACCACAAACTCTAAGTCACACAATATCAAAGGAACTATCCAACAACTAAATAAGCAATAATGTGTATCACTACACAAGATAAGAGAATGTAACTGACAACAAGGTATAATATTAACTTGCAAGAAAGTAACAAATGTAAGTACAAGAGATAGGAGTGTGTATACCGATCCGGCAAGAGATTAATAAATGAATATCAATGAATACCACGGAGACAAGTTGACACAATAATTTTTCCTCCGAGGTTCACTTGCTTGCCGGCAAGCTACGTCCCCGTTGTAGCGATACACCCACTTGGAGGTTCACGCGCTAATAGGCATCACACGCCTAACCCTCAATAGGGTGCCGCACAACCAACACAAGATGGGGATCCACAAGCTACGAGCAATCCACTAGAGTTACCTTTGGCGCTCCGCCGGGGAAGGTACAAGAAACCCCTTACAAATCACCGGGAGATGGCCACGAACAATCACCACTCGTGCCTAATCTCCTCCGCTGCTCCAAACCGTCTAGGTGGCGGCAACCACCAAGAGTAATAAGAATATCCGCAGCAACCACAATCGCCAAGTGCCACTAGATGCAAACTCACAAGCAAATGCACTTGGATCTCTCGATCTCACTTGGATTCGCACTAACAAGCAAAGAGATCGGAGGGAGGGATTAGATCTTACTCAAGAGGATGTTCAAGAAGTCAGAGAGTCAAGAAGATGTCCCCAAAGGCGGCCACGGACAATATATAGGGAAGGGAGGGCGGCGGCCCGAACCCTACCTTTCTGCGCTTGGTCGGTAGTACCGACCCCTCCTGGGCGGTAGTACCGACAGAGTCAAACTAGCCGTTTAACACACGTCCCGCTGATTTAGGCGAGGCACCGACTCTGGTCGGTACCTCCGAGGTCGGTAGTACCGAGGTAATGGCGGTACTACCGCCAGGCCAAAAATCGCCGCGACCAGAGAGCTCTGCGAAAAAACCAGTCACTACCGACCCTGCGTCGGTACCACCGTGGGCGGTAGTACCGAGGTAATGGCGGTACTACCGGCAAGCCATTTTCAAAACAACAGAGAGCCTCGCGAAAAACCAGCCACTACCGACCTTGCGTCGGTACCACCGTGGGCGGTAGTACCGAGGTAATAGCGGTACCACCGCCAGGCCAAAGACGCCCCATTACAGAGAAGGCTGCACGCAGCACCTATGGGCGGTACCACCGACCACCCTGGTCGGTACCACCGACCATACACAGAAAACTCCATTTTCTTCTCTGTTTTGATCCAAACCAACTCCAACAACTTCTCCTTTGCAAATGTGCTGACACCAACAAGTGTACAACATCATGTGCATGTGTGTTAGCATTTTCACAAACATATTCAAAGGATTCGAGTTAGCACACTAGGTCCTAATGCATATGCATGTATGAATTCACCTAGTGGCACTTGATAACCGTGATCACTGAGATATTCCCCTCTTAATAGTACGGCTATCTATCCTAAATACACTCACACCCTCTATGGTGTCTTGAGTGCCAAAACAAAATTCCTATTTATACCTTTGCCTTGAACTCCATAGGATTTTGTTTTTCTCTTCTTCTTCTCCCAAATGTGGAGCACTTGATCTATCTTTTGGTCATCACCACCAATACCATGATCATCATTTGGCTCCCGTACTTGGAATGTACCAACCTAGCTCATAAACACTTCATGACAAGGTTAGTACTCTAGGTGACATCAATTATCCAAAACCAAACAAGGACTTTCACACCGGCTGGGCGAACCGCGCAGGAGGTGCTGTAGACGTCGGACCCGCGGTGGTCGCATGGTCGGGCACAGCCACATGACCGGCGCAAGGTGCAGGGGCCGATGCAGCACCTGGTGTCGCGGCAGCCGGACCCGCGCAGGGCGCATGGTCAGGCACGGGTCCCGAGGTCGGCGGGCCGGGGCAAGGGCCCGGCGGAGGACGCGGGAGAGGAGGACTTGCAGGGTAAAACAACAAAGGTGGCTGGGCCACCGCGTCAGTGGAAAACAGGGAGGAGAGGGTAGGGTCGGTGGTGGGTGGTGGGGAGGTGGTAGCAGTGGTGGTGGTGGAGAAGGGAAAAACAGACTCGTCGAACACAACGTGACGGGAGATAAGGACGCGACGAGAGGAAAGGTCAAAGCAACGGTACCCCTTGTGATCCGGGGAGTAACCGAGGAAGACGCACCGAGTCGATCGGGGAGCCAGCTTGTGGGGAGCAGTGGCAGTGGTGTTAGGGTAACACGCACACTCGAAGACTCGAAGGTGGTCATAGCGAGGAGGGGTACCGAAAAGGGCGTGGTGTGGAGTGGGAGCAGGAGAGGCAGTGGAAGGAAGACGGTTGAGGAGGTATGTGGAGGTGTGAAGGGCCTCGGCCCAGAAGCGAGCTGGAAGGGAGGCCTGCAAGAGAAGGGTGCGTATGGTGTCGTTGGTGGTGCGAATCATGCGTTCGGCCTTGCCGTTCTGGGAGGAGGTGTAGGGGCACGACATGCGCAACTGCACGCCGCGAGAGAGGAAGAAGGCACGAGACGTGGAGTTGTCGAACTCACGCCCGTTGTCACACTGGACGGCCTTGATGGTGAGGCCGAACTGTGTAGACACCCAGGCAAAGAAGTGAAGAAGCGTGGAGAAAGTGTCAGACTTCACACGAAGGGGAAAAGTCCAGGAATAGTGAGAGAAATCATCCACCAACACAAGATAGTATTTATAGCCAGAAATACTCAGTACAGGAGATGTCCATAGGTCGCAATGTACAAGATCAAAAATACAGGTCGCATGTGAAGAGGAGGTGGAGAAAGGGAGGCGAACATGACGGCCCAGTTGGCACGCGTGACATACATGCTCATCGTGAGCCCGAGTACAGGGAATATCGGAACTACGACTAAGCTGTCTCAAAATGTCGCGGCCGAGATGTCCAAGCCGGCGGTGCCAGGTAGTGGAGGAAGAAACGGCGGCGAAAGCAACGGACGAAGTGGAAGGCGGTGGAGGAAACCGAAGGGTGTAAAGGGGCCCCGCGCTGTCACATCGGAGGAGTGGACGCCGGGAAACCAAATCCTTCACAGTAAGACCAAATGAGTCAAATTCAACAGTACAAGAGTTGTCAGTGGTAAAACGACGAATAGAAAGGAGGTTATGAACCATAGAGGGAGAAACAAGAACGTCAGGAAGACGAAAGGAGCCATGAGTGCCGGCAACACCCACAGATGTGACAGGAAGACATGAACCATTTGCGACCATGATGGACGAAGGGTGTGAGGAGGAAGGAGGGTGAATCGAGGAGAGTATACCGGGGTCAGGAGTGGTGTGGTAGGTGGCACCCGAGTCAGCAATCCAGTCCGGGCTGACTGGTGGAGTCAGACTCATGGTGCTGAAGGAGCGTGCCAGGGCTGTCGGATCCCAACCAACAGGGCCAGGGGCGACCCCCGGGGGAGGAGTCCACGGCGACGGAAGCGGAGGGACGACCGTCCCCGGAGTCCACTGAGCGCCCGGGACCCCCCCAGCGAACATGGCCGCCGGAGGACGAGACTCGCCGCCACCCGCCTGAAAGGGCCACATCGAGATGCGCCCTGACCATGGGTGGTTGTATGATGGCCAGGGTATACCGCGTGGAGGTGGCGGTGTGCTCCCACGACCAGCGCCCGCACCTCGGCCGCCGCCGCGGCGACGGCGACCACCACGGCCCCCCCACCCCCGCTCGGCCCGGGAGGAGGAGGACCAAGAAGAGACGACGTAGGCGGAGCGGTGGGCCGCGGCGGAGGAGTGGCAGCCAGAGCAGTCGAGGACGACGAGGACCCTGGCGCTGAGAGGGACCCTGGCTGGATGCCCTGAGTGAGCTCCTCCAGGACGAGGTCATCGCGAACCTGAAGGAAGGAGGGGAACGGCCGCTGCCGAGTGATCCAGGTCCGAAGATGGCCGTAGCGCTCGCTGAGGCCGCGGAGGACGTTGAGGACCAAGATCCGGTCCTCCACGGCACAACCCAGGTCTCCGAGTGCATCAGCCATGCCCTTCATCCGGCGACAGTACTCACCGACAGGGAGGTCACCCTGGACGAAGGTGCGGAAGCTCGCATCGAGACGCAGTGCCCGGGCTTCGGCGTTGCCCAGGAACTGGTGAAGGGTCGAGATGGCGGACTAGAGGGGGGGTGAATAGTCTTTTCTAAAAAAACTTAAACTTAATTGCAGCGGAATGGCTAACCGAAACAAATGCGGAATTAAAACTATCGGTCTAGCCAAGACTACACCCCTCTACTTATACTCTATGACACCTTATAAAAGATCCTATACAAAGCAAATAAGGTGTCGGGCTAGCTAGAGCTCACCTAAACAATTCTAGCTTGCAAGGTTACACAAACCTAAGCAACTAGTACTCAATCAACCGGGGAGCTCCTACACATGCCACTAAGCAAAAAGCACAAAGCCTAAGCTCACTAGCAATGCTCAATAACAAGGCTACACAAGCCAAATTAGAGAGCTCAACTTAGCTACACAAACTAAGCAATGTGACTAGCAAGACTACAAGTCAACTAGTCACTCATGGGATCAACTTCTATGCTACACAAGCAAGGAAGGTAACTAGCAAGCTACACAAGCCAACTAATCATAAGAGCAACTACACTAGCACATGTATATGAACAAGTAAATACAAGCTAGTGAAAAAAGTTTGCAAACCACCGAGAAGATGAACACGAAGTTGACACGGTGATTTTTCTCCCGAGGTTCACTTGGTTGCCACCAAGCTAGTCCCCGTTGTGTCGACCACACACTTTGGTAGTTCGGCGGCTAATAGGCACCACACCTAGCTCGACACTCGAGCGCCGCAAGAACTCACCCACAAGTGAGGGTAACTCAATGACACGCGCAATCCACTAGAGTTGCTCTTCGCGATCCCCGCGGGGCGAGCACAATGCCCCTCACAATCCTTCTCCGGAGCCACGCACAATCTTCACGCGGGCTTCACGACGGAGACTCGATCACCAAGCCGTCTAGGAGGTGGCAACCTCCAAGAGTAATAAGCACCACCGGCTTGCAACTCGAACACCTAGTGCCACTCGATGCTATCTCTCAAAGCAACGCACTAGAATCACTCTCTCACACAATCGGATGAGCACTAAAGCATATGTGTGTTAGAGGGCTCACAAGCACATCCACACAAGCCACCAAGGCTTTGGAGTGCTCCCACCACCGGCCCAAAGCCGGCCTCAACGACTATATATAGCCTCAACGGCCAACTAGCCGTTATGCCCCTTCACTGGGCATTCTGCGCTCCGGTCGGTAGTACCGACCCCTCCTGGGCGGTACTACCGGCTTAGTCAAACTAGCCGTTACCTCACATCGCGCAGATTTAGGCAAACCACCGACCCCTGGTCGGTTCCTCCGAGGTCGGTAGTACCGAGGTCATGGCGGTACTACCGCCAGGCCAAAATCGCCGCGACCAGAGAGCTCTGCGAAAAATCAGCCACTACCGACACTGCGTCGGTACCACCGTGGGCGGTAGTACCGAGGTAATGGCGGTACTACCGCCAGGCCATTTTCAACTCAAACCAGAGAGCTCCGCAAACTTGGTTACTACCGGCCATAGGTCGGTACCACCGCGGGCGGTAGTACCGAGGTTATGGCGGTACTACCGCCAGGCCAAACCAAGCCACTTCCAGAGAGGCTGCAAACAGCCCTCTTGGGTCGGTACTACCGACCACTAGGGTCGGTACTACCGACTACACCAGCCTGCACTCCCCGCGCTCGAACGGCCATAACTCTTCACTCCAAACTCCGATTTCGATGATCTTGGACATTTTGGAAAGCTTATTCAGAGGGCTACACATCCCACATGAATTCAAGATCCAAATCACAAAGGATTAGAACAGAATTCCAATCCAAGATCCATCGCTTCTTTTTTTCAACCAAAGCTTTCTCCGAAACTTCTCCGAGTTGATCCAAATCAACTCCAACACCTTCTCCTTTGCAAATGTGCTAACACCAACAAGTGTTCATCATCTTGTGCAAGTGTGTTAGCATTTTCACAATCTTTTTCAAAGGATTTTCTCTTGCTCTCACCACGCCACTCGATCTTAGTAACATCGCAAAGTTAGATCGCTCAAGTGGCACTAGATGACCGATATGCAAACAAGTTTGCTCCTCTTAATAGTACGGCCATCTATCCTAAACCCGGTCATAATCTTCTCTACACACCTATGACCGGTGAAATGAAATGCCCTACAAATATACCTTTGCCTTGCGCATTCCATTCCATCTCCTTCGGTGTTGATGCAACACATGCACCAACCTATCTTCAAATGATATGATCCACTTCATATCATCACATGGCCTCCATGGTCCATCGATCTTGACATCACTTGCTCTTCACCATCGCTTCGGTCCTTCGGCGCCAAGTCTTGCTTAAGCCTCCCGACACTCGGTACCAACGGCTTCAAAGCCTCAACTTGCCCTTCACCTTCGCAACCGGTCCATCAAGCCAAGTCTTGCCTTGATCTTCTCCATCTTAGCCATATGACCACATGTCATGTCACATATGCAATAAGCTCCTTCATCACATGTATGAGCCTTGCAACATCTTTCAAGCCATTTCACCTCTATGGCATATGTTGCTCACACATGATCACCTATGGACTAATTACCTGTGTAATTCACTTCAAACACCATTAGTCCACCTAAAGTTGTCACTCAATTACCAAAACCAAACTAGGACCTTTCAATCTCCCCCTTTTTGGTAATTGATGACAACTCTACAAAGATATGGAAATTAAGCTCTTTGGATTATATGTTACTTATCCAACATTAAGACCATATAAGAGAATTTGGATAAGCACCATACAATCCGACTTTGTAGTGTTAACTCCCCCTACATGTGTGCTCAAATGGTTTGGTTTCAAGCTTGCACACATGCATAAATATGAAATTTGTGGGAGTGTTAGCACTACTAAGTGATGCTAAGGTATACATGATGAAATTTTACCTTTGAAGCGTGCATACCACATTTTGATTCATCCTTAGCATCGAAGAGTAGCTAGACATCATAAAAACTAGAAAACCCCGTGAGATCAACATTAATAGCAAGGGTCTAGTTTTGCATTAAAAGCACAAGTCTAGCTATTAACCTATGCATGCTAGTTATCAATTCATCAATTAAATCCTATAACTAGCATACACCACACAATCATGCATAAAAAATTTTAAAACTTATGCAATGCAAGCAAGCACATGATTATGCACATATCAAATGCAACAACCAAGTTCATGAGCTTGCTCCCCCTACTTGTGTGCTCTCATTGTCCAAGAATTTTGATCCTTCAATCTTGCTCCCTCTTGATCCATGTCCACCTTCTTTTTTTTTGCTCCCTCTGTCCATCTTCTTTTCTCCCTCTTTGTCCTTGACATATCATAATTGACATATCTTTTCCATAACTTCTCCCCCTTTGTCATCAATGACCATAAAAGGTATGCTCTTTTCTCACAAAGGGTGACACTAGGGTAGATGGTTGACATTTGAGTCTTCATTTTTGATGGACACCACCATATGTGTTGGAATGATACCATGTGTAGGATCTTTGACCTTGATACCAATAGGTGGGGCACCTCCCCTATGTCATAGCATGGGTCATCCACTTGATAAGCTTGAGCTTTTGTTGGTGATGGATCTTTGCTTGATTTGATCACTTAAAGTTGAGGATCACTTGAAGTCTTGTAGGATACCACTTGAATAAAAGGTTTAACTTGATATCCATTTGCATTATTATCTTCTTCTTGAACTCTTGTCATCTTCATGAGCTTCTCATTTGTGACTTGAACTAGGCAATATTGCACAAGATATCTAACTCGGTTTGCTCTAGAGTAAGCTTCTTCACACATTTTTCAATGGTTATCTTACTCATGTTGAATTAGACACTTGAAAGTTCATCTTCTAGATCAAGTACTTGGGTTCACTAGCTCATGAACAAACTCATATACTAACCACTAGATCATATAATAAATCAAGCAATAGTGGTAAGCTTATGAATTTAAACTTTTTATTTGTTATGCATGATCCTATTGAGCACGTACTATATGCACTAACCGCATACTAGTAAGGGATGAAATGATCATGCACATTACAATGATACCTTTGCTATCTTGGAGTAGAGGATAGTCATTTGATTCCAATTAAGCTCCAAATAGCAATGTGAAGTCCATGGTGAAGACCAATATATACCAATTGATAGAACAAATCTTCACTCATATGATTAAGTGCACTATCTTGTTGTGGTTGGCTTGCTTCTTCATTTTAACATAGCTTGCATATGAATACCACTTGAATTGACATGATTTGCTTTTCTATCTTGCATGTTGCTTGCTTTGCTTGGTCAATCCTTTCATTGCTTCAACTAAGCATCTCAAATATCCTTTGAATCACCACTTCCATATTAGCCTTCCAAGTATCATACTTGGTTAACCTACCAAAGGCGGCAAGCCCCTACAAAAGGGAGAAGTGACCTCTCTCCAAAGAATCATCCTTGATACTCACTTGAATTGACTTTGTTTGATTGATCTATTTGAACTCTTCTTGAAATGTGACTTTAAATCCTTCTTTGAGTCCTTTTCTTTCTTCCAAAATGATCTTCATTTGATACTAGAACTTGAGCTTCATCTTCATTTTGATATTGGGCTTGATCTCCAATTTGAGTACCAAATGTGTGCCAAATACACTCATCTTTCAAATGAACTTGTACTCATCTTTGTCATGCTTCTAGCTCATCTCAAAACCAAACATAAGTCCCTCAACCACTTCATAAACATGATTCCAACTTGAGGGCCTTTCAATCAAAGTGACTCTAGATTAATCCAATAAGATTTGATCACTTAAACAGGGCTATCTTCTCAGCTCACTTAGATTTCAGATTTTTGACAACTTTGAGCAATTGAGCTATACTCTACCAATATGAATCAAACTTGAAGCTAACTTGTTTGAACAATTTCACAAGACATACATCCATTCAAATCACTTACAAAAAGAAGTCTCATGAACATATCCAATCAAACTAACTCAAACTTGATCACTAAGCAATTTATCCATTCAATCATCTTATAGCAAGCAACATATGCATATATATCCAATTCAATCAACTCATATGCATCTAAAAGAACATGATCAACTAGAGATATACCTTAGTAGCTCATGATCATCAAATAGCAAGCTTCAACTCAATTGTTTGCATGCCTTCAAATATTTCCAAACAACCTCCACAACTTGAACTTTTGCACTTGTTCGTTGTAGCACTTGGACTTCACTTCACTTCACTTGGCATTGGGATGATAATAGCAATAAGCTTCATTTCTTGACTCAATCACATGATGAATAATATGAAATCAATTGAATCAAGCCTCCAATGCCATGGTACCTACACACATTCATCCACTTTTTGATGGTACCCAAACTAGTTTGGGTCCTCTCAAGTTAGGTGCAACATACTTTGGCATAGCCTTAGTATGAGTAGCGGGATGTTTTGCAATAGCAACCAATGTGGTACCATTTACATCCTTTCTAAACACATTAGCATTATCAATTGAAATTGGCTTAGAAGTCATACCTAGGGGACATGAATGAGCCATGTGTCCCCTTTCCCGGCATGAGTAGCAACTTCTCTTTGATTGAGCCTTCTCTTCCTTGCTCATTTGTTGCTTCTCATTGCCTTGCCTCTCATGAGTTGCTTGAGCCTTCTTCTCAAGCTTGTTAGGACACTTCGAGGCAAAGTGTCCCATATCACCACACTTGTAGCACTTGATGTGAGCCAAATCTTTCTTCTCATCTTGAGTCTTGCTCATCATCATCTTGGCATCATGGATATGAGTTGGATGCCTTGCTCTTCCGCCCCTTCTTGTTTTCTTCTTTTTCATCAAGTCACCATCATGATGGTTGTTCTTGATTTGAACTTGGGGCTTCTTCTTGTTGGGGCAAGCCTTTGCAAGATGTCCCATCTCATGGCATTGATAGCACATGAAATGAGATAGCTTTTCTTGTTCTTGCTTCTTCATTTCTCTTTCATGTCTTCTCTTGCCCCATCTCTTGCCTTTGACATTGCTCTTGTTGAAGCCAATGCCACTCTTGTCACCATAGCTTCTTTGATTCTTCATTATGTGCTCATAGGTGACCTTTGATTTACACCACCTCTCTAACTTGTTGCTCAAGTTCTTCACTTCAAGTTTGAGCTCATTGTTCTCCTTCAAAAGGTTAGTCTCACAAGACATAGAAGTAGAACAAGCATCTATATGTGAAGAACATGGCATAGATATTAAATCATCACAAGAGGTGGATACATTCTTCTTGCCTACATCACATGGGTTAGCAACATTTTGCAATTGATCATTTGATCCATGTGATGAGCTCTCATTATTTTTAATTTTCTTTGAAAGCTCCTTAATGAGAGAGCCATACTTTTCAATTAAATCATCATGTGAAGCTTTAAGAACATCAAGTAAGCGCTTATGTTCTTCACATGAGTTCTTTAGAAATGAGTTTTCATTTGTTAATTTCATTGTTTTATTTTTCTCATTTTTTAAAGACATGGTCATGCTAGCAAGTCTACTAACAAGCTCATCATATGAATCAACATGATCAACCACATTTGCATTAAATACCTTGGTGTCACCTTGTGACATGAAGCAATGTGGCGATGGGCTTGTAGTAGTATCACGATCATCGCCCGAGCATGAGCCATCAACATCATTAAGTGTGCTTGGAGTAGAATCATTATTTGCATCACTTGAGGCATCATCTTCCATCTTGTCAAGTGTGCTTGAAGTATCTTCATTGATTGCATCACTTGAACGTGAGTTGGAGCAATCTTCCACAATCACGGAGTTGTGGTCTTGCTCAACATCCTCATATGCCACCGGTTCATCCTCCTTTATGAACTTGCCATCATCAAACGTGGAGGGATCACCGAAGGTGGTCTTGATGGATTCCCACATCTCATGGGCGGTCCCTTTGGAGTTGATCTTATAAAACAACTCAAAACTCAATGCATCCATTAGATAACAATAAGCATTTGCATCAAGTTCAAAGAGATCCTTTTGAGCTTTGGTGAGATTTCTATGGTCCAAAACATGAGTGAGACCACTAGTGATAATCCACCAAAACTTTGGCCCCTTTGCACGAAAATGATCAAGCATATGGTATTTCCATTGTGCAAAGTGTGTGCCATCAAAAATATGTGTATCACACACATCATCTAGCCCACTAGACGCCATCCTCTCGGGTCGGTGAAGACCACAAATGAGAGACCTCGCTCCGATACCAATTGAAGGGTCGAGATGGCGGACTAGAGGGGGGGTGAATAGTCTTTTCTAAAAAAACTTAAACTTAATTGCAGCGGAATGGCTAACCGAAACAAATGCGGAATTAAAACTATCGGTCTAGCCAAGACTACACCCCTCTACTTATACTCTATGACACCTTATAAAAGATCCTATACAAAGCAAATAAGGTGTCGGGCTAGCTAGAGCTCACCTAAACAATTCTAGCTTGCAAGGTTACACAAACCTAAGCAACTAGTACTCAATCAACCGGGGAGCTCCTACACATGCCACTAAGCAAAAAGCACAAAGCCTAAGCTCACTAGCAATGCTCAATAACAAGGCTACACAAGCCAAATTAGAGAGCTCAACTTAGCTACACAAACTAAGCAATGTGACTAGCAAGACTACAAGTCAACTAGTCACTCATGGGATCAACTTCTATGCTACACAAGCAAGGAAGGTAACTAGCAAGCTACACAAGCCAACTAATCATAAGAGCAACTACACTAGCACATGTATATGAACAAGTAAATACAAGCTAGTGAAAAAAGTTTGCAAACCACCGAGAAGATGAACACGAAGTTGACACGGTGATTTTTCTCCCGAGGTTCACTTGGTTGCCACCAAGCTAGTCCCCGTTGTGTCGACCACACACTTTGGTAGTTCGGCGGCTAATAGGCACCACACCTAGCTCGACACTCGAGCGCCGCAAGAACTCACCCACAAGTGAGGGTAACTCAATGACACGCGCAATCCACTAGAGTTGCTCTTCGCGATCCCCGCGGGGCGAGCACAATGCCCCTCACAATCCTTCTCCGGAGCCACGCACAATCTTCACGCGGGCTTCACGACGGAGACTCGATCACCAAGCCGTCTAGGAGGTGGCAACCTCCAAGAGTAATAAGCACCACCGGCTTGCAACTCGAACACCTAGTGCCACTCGATGCTATCTCTCAAAGCAACGCACTAGAATCACTCTCTCACACAATCGGATGAGCACTAAAGCATATGTGTGTTAGAGGGCTCACAAGCACATCCACACAAGCCACCAAGGCTTTGGAGTGCTCCCACCACCGGCCCAAAGCCGGCCTCAACGACTATATATAGCCTCAACGGCCAACTAGCCGTTATGCCCCTTCACTGGGCATTCTGCGCTCCGGTCGGTAGTACCGACCCCTCCTGGGCGGTACTACCGGCTTAGTCAAACTAGCCGTTACCTCACATCGCGCAGATTTAGGCAAACCACCGACCCCTGGTCGGTTCCTCCGAGGTCGGTAGTACCGAGGTCATGGCGGTACTACCGCCAGGCCAAAATCGCCGCGACCAGAGAGCTCTGCGAAAAATCAGCCACTACCGACACTGCGTCGGTACCACCGTGGGCGGTAGTACCGAGGTAATGGCGGTACTACCGCCAGGCCATTTTCAACTCAAACCAGAGAGCTCCGCAAACTTGGTTACTACCGGCCATAGGTCGGTACCACCGCGGGCGGTAGTACCGAGGTTATGGCGGTACTACCGCCAGGCCAAACCAAGCCACTTCCAGAGAGGCTGCAAACAGCCCTCTTGGGTCGGTACTACCGACCACTAGGGTCGGTACTACCGACTACACCAGCCTGCACTCCCCGCGCTCGAACGGCCATAACTCTTCACTCCAAACTCCGATTTCGATGATCTTGGACATTTTGGAAAGCTTATTCAGAGGGCTACACATCCCACATGAATTCAAGATCCAAATCACAAAGGATTAGAACAGAATTCCAATCCAAGATCCATCGCTTCTTTTTTTCAACCAAAGCTTTCTCCGAAACTTCTCCGAGTTGATCCAAATCAACTCCAACACCTTCTCCTTTGCAAATGTGCTAACACCAACAAGTGTTCATCATCTTGTGCAAGTGTGTTAGCATTTTCACAATCTTTTTCAAAGGATTTTCTCTTGCTCTCACCACGCCACTCGATCTTAGTAACATCGCAAAGTTAGATCGCTCAAGTGGCACTAGATGACCGATATGCAAACAAGTTTGCTCCTCTTAATAGTACGGCCATCTATCCTAAACCCGGTCATAATCTTCTCTACACACCTATGACCGGTGAAATGAAATGCCCTACAAATATACCTTTGCCTTGCGCATTCCATTCCATCTCCTTCGGTGTTGATGCAACACATGCACCAACCTATCTTCAAATGATATGATCCACTTCATATCATCACATGGCCTCCATGGTCCATCGATCTTGACATCACTTGCTCTTCACCATCGCTTCGGTCCTTCGGCGCCAAGTCTTGCTTAAGCCTCCCGACACTCGGTACCAACGGCTTCAAAGCCTCAACTTGCCCTTCACCTTCGCAACCGGTCCATCAAGCCAAGTCTTGCCTTGATCTTCTCCATCTTAGCCATATGACCACATGTCATGTCACATATGCAATAAGCTCCTTCATCACATGTATGAGCCTTGCAACATCTTTCAAGCCATTTCACCTCTATGGCATATGTTGCTCACACATGATCACCTATGGACTAATTACCTGTGTAATTCACTTCAAACACCATTAGTCCACCTAAAGTTGTCACTCAATTACCAAAACCAAACTAGGACCTTTCAATCTCCCCCTTTTTGGTAATTGATGACAACTCTACAAAGATATGGAAATTAAGCTCTTTGGATTATATGTTACTTATCCAACATTAAGACCATATAAGAGAATTTGGATAAGCACCATACAATCCGACTTTGTAGTGTTAACTCCCCCTACATGTGTGCTCAAATGGTTTGGTTTCAAGCTTGCACACATGCATAAATATGAAATTTGTGGGAGTGTTAGCACTACTAAGTGATGCTAAGGTATACATGATGAAATTTTACCTTTGAAGCGTGCATACCACATTTTGATTCATCCTTAGCATCGAAGAGTAGCTAGACATCATAAAAACTAGAAAACCCCGTGAGATCAACATTAATAGCAAGGGTCTAGTTTTGCATTAAAAGCACAAGTCTAGCTATTAACCTATGCATGCTAGTTATCAATTCATCAATTAAATCCTATAACTAGCATACACCACACAATCATGCATAAAAAATTTTAAAACTTATGCAATGCAAGCAAGCACATGATTATGCACATATCAAATGCAACAACCAAGTTCATGAGCTTGCTCCCCCTACTTGTGTGCTCTCATTGTCCAAGAATTTTGATCCTTCAATCTTGCTCCCTCTTGATCCATGTCCACCTTCTTTTTTTTTGCTCCCTCTGTCCATCTTCTTTTCTCCCTCTTTGTCCTTGACATATCATAATTGACATATCTTTTCCATAACTTCTCCCCCTTTGTCATCAATGACCATAAAAGGTATGCTCTTTTCTCACAAAGGGTGACACTAGGGTAGATGGTTGACATTTGAGTCTTCATTTTTGATGGACACCACCATATGTGTTGGAATGATACCATGTGTAGGATCTTTGACCTTGATACCAATAGGTGGGGCACCTCCCCTATGTCATAGCATGGGTCATCCACTTGATAAGCTTGAGCTTTTGTTGGTGATGGATCTTTGCTTGATTTGATCACTTAAAGTTGAGGATCACTTGAAGTCTTGTAGGATACCACTTGAATAAAAGGTTTAACTTGATATCCATTTGCATTATTATCTTCTTCTTGAACTCTTGTCATCTTCATGAGCTTCTCATTTGTGACTTGAACTAGGCAATATTGCACAAGATATCTAACTCGGTTTGCTCTAGAGTAAGCTTCTTCACACATTTTTCAATGGTTATCTTACTCATGTTGAATTAGACACTTGAAAGTTCATCTTCTAGATCAAGTACTTGGGTTCACTAGCTCATGAACAAACTCATATACTAACCACTAGATCATATAATAAATCAAGCAATAGTGGTAAGCTTATGAATTTAAACTTTTTATTTGTTATGCATGATCCTATTGAGCACGTACTATATGCACTAACCGCATACTAGTAAGGGATGAAATGATCATGCACATTACAATGATACCTTTGCTATCTTGGAGTAGAGGATAGTCATTTGATTCCAATTAAGCTCCAAATAGCAATGTGAAGTCCATGGTGAAGACCAATATATACCAATTGATAGAACAAATCTTCACTCATATGATTAAGTGCACTATCTTGTTGTGGTTGGCTTGCTTCTTCATTTTAACATAGCTTGCATATGAATACCACTTGAATTGACATGATTTGCTTTTCTATCTTGCATGTTGCTTGCTTTGCTTGGTCAATCCTTTCATTGCTTCAACTAAGCATCTCAAATATCCTTTGAATCACCACTTCCATATTAGCCTTCCAAGTATCATACTTGGTTAACCTACCAAAGGCGGCAAGCCCCTACAAAAGGGAGAAGTGACCTCTCTCCAAAGAATCATCCTTGATACTCACTTGAATTGACTTTGTTTGATTGATCTATTTGAACTCTTCTTGAAATGTGACTTTAAATCCTTCTTTGAGTCCTTTTCTTTCTTCCAAAATGATCTTCATTTGATACTAGAACTTGAGCTTCATCTTCATTTTGATATTGGGCTTGATCTCCAATTTGAGTACCAAATGTGTGCCAAATACACTCATCTTTCAAATGAACTTGTACTCATCTTTGTCATGCTTCTAGCTCATCTCAAAACCAAACATAAGTCCCTCAACCACTTCATAAACATGATTCCAACTTGAGGGCCTTTCAATCAAAGTGACTCTAGATTAATCCAATAAGATTTGATCACTTAAACAGGGCTATCTTCTCAGCTCACTTAGATTTCAGATTTTTGACAACTTTGAGCAATTGAGCTATACTCTACCAATATGAATCAAACTTGAAGCTAACTTGTTTGAACAATTTCACAAGACATACATCCATTCAAATCACTTACAAAAAGAAGTCTCATGAACATATCCAATCAAACTAACTCAAACTTGATCACTAAGCAATTTATCCATTCAATCATCTTATAGCAAGCAACATATGCATATATATCCAATTCAATCAACTCATATGCATCTAAAAGAACATGATCAACTAGAGATATACCTTAGTAGCTCATGATCATCAAATAGCAAGCTTCAACTCAATTGTTTGCATGCCTTCAAATATTTCCAAACAACCTCCACAACTTGAACTTTTGCACTTGTTCGTTGTAGCACTTGGACTTCACTTCACTTCACTTGGCATTGGGATGATAATAGCAATAAGCTTCATTTCTTGACTCAATCACATGATGAATAATATGAAATCAATTGAATCAAGCCTCCAATGCCATGGTACCTACACACATTCATCCACTTTTTGATGGTACCCAAACTAGTTTGGGTCCTCTCAAGTTAGGTGCAACATACTTTGGCATAGCCTTAGTATGAGTAGCGGGATGTTTTGCAATAGCAACCAATGTGGTACCATTTACATCCTTTCTAAACACATTAGCATTATCAATTGAAATTGGCTTAGAAGTCATACCTAGGGGACATGAATGAGCCATGTGTCCCCTTTCCCGGCATGAGTAGCAACTTCTCTTTGATTGAGCCTTCTCTTCCTTGCTCATTTGTTGCTTCTCATTGCCTTGCCTCTCATGAGTTGCTTGAGCCTTCTTCTCAAGCTTGTTAGGACACTTCGAGGCAAAGTGTCCCATATCACCACACTTGTAGCACTTGATGTGAGCCAAATCTTTCTTCTCATCTTGAGTCTTGCTCATCATCATCTTGGCATCATGGATATGAGTTGGATGCCTTGCTCTTCCGCCCCTTCTTGTTTTCTTCTTTTTCATCAAGTCACCATCATGATGGTTGTTCTTGATTTGAACTTGGGGCTTCTTCTTGTTGGGGCAAGCCTTTGCAAGATGTCCCATCTCATGGCATTGATAGCACATGAAATGAGATAGCTTTTCTTGTTCTTGCTTCTTCATTTCTCTTTCATGTCTTCTCTTGCCCCATCTCTTGCCTTTGACATTGCTCTTGTTGAAGCCAATGCCACTCTTGTCACCATAGCTTCTTTGATTCTTCATTATGTGCTCATAGGTGACCTTTGATTTACACCACCTCTCTAACTTGTTGCTCAAGTTCTTCACTTCAAGTTTGAGCTCATTGTTCTCCTTCAAAAGGTTAGTCTCACAAGACATAGAAGTAGAACAAGCATCTATATGTGAAGAACATGGCATAGATATTAAATCATCACAAGAGGTGGATACATTCTTCTTGCCTACATCACATGGGTTAGCAACATTTTGCAATTGATCATTTGATCCATGTGATGAGCTCTCATTATTTTTAATTTTCTTTGAAAGCTCCTTAATGAGAGAGCCATACTTTTCAATTAAATCATCATGTGAAGCTTTAAGAACATCAAGTAAGCGCTTATGTTCTTCACATGAGTTCTTTAGAAATGAGTTTTCATTTGTTAATTTCATTGTTTTATTTTTCTCATTTTTTAAAGACATGGTCATGCTAGCAAGTCTACTAACAAGCTCATCATATGAATCAACATGATCAACCACATTTGCATTAAATACCTTGGTGTCACCTTGTGACATGAAGCAATGTGGCGATGGGCTTGTAGTAGTATCACGATCATCGCCCGAGCATGAGCCATCAACATCATTAAGTGTGCTTGGAGTAGAATCATTATTTGCATCACTTGAGGCATCATCTTCCATCTTGTCAAGTGTGCTTGAAGTATCTTCATTGATTGCATCACTTGAACGTGAGTTGGAGCAATCTTCCACAATCACGGAGTTGTGGTCTTGCTCAACATCCTCATATGCCACCGGTTCATCCTCCTTTATGAACTTGCCATCATCAAACGTGGAGGGATCACCGAAGGTGGTCTTGATGGATTCCCACATCTCATGGGCGGTCCCTTTGGAGTTGATCTTATAAAACAACTCAAAACTCAATGCATCCATTAGATAACAATAAGCATTTGCATCAAGTTCAAAGAGATCCTTTTGAGCTTTGGTGAGATTTCTATGGTCCAAAACATGAGTGAGACCACTAGTGATAATCCACCAAAACTTTGGCCCCTTTGCACGAAAATGATCAAGCATATGGTATTTCCATTGTGCAAAGTGTGTGCCATCAAAAATATGTGTATCACACACATCATCTAGCCCACTAGACGCCATCCTCTCGGGTCGGTGAAGACCACAAATGAGAGACCTCGCTCCGATACCAATTGAAGGGTCGAGATGGCGGACTAGAGGGGGGGTGAATAGTCTTTTCTAAAAAAACTTAAACTTAATTGCAGCGGAATGGCTAACCGAAACAAATGCGGAATTAAAACTATCGGTCTAGCCAAGACTACACCCCTCTACTTATACTCTATGACACCTTATAAAAGATCCTATACAAAGCAAATAAGGTGTCGGGCTAGCTAGAGCTCACCTAAACAATTCTAGCTTGCAAGGTTACACAAACCTAAGCAACTAGTACTCAATCAACCGGGGAGCTCCTACACATGCCACTAAGCAAAAAGCACAAAGCCTAAGCTCACTAGCAATGCTCAATAACAAGGCTACACAAGCCAAATTAGAGAGCTCAACTTAGCTACACAAACTAAGCAATGTGACTAGCAAGACTACAAGTCAACTAGTCACTCATGGGATCAACTTCTATGCTACACAAGCAAGGAAGGTAACTAGCAAGCTACACAAGCCAACTAATCATAAGAGCAACTACACTAGCACATGTATATGAACAAGTAAATACAAGCTAGTGAAAAAAGTTTGCAAACCACCGAGAAGATGAACACGAAGTTGACACGGTGATTTTTCTCCCGAGGTTCACTTGGTTGCCACCAAGCTAGTCCCCGTTGTGTCGACCACACACTTTGGTAGTTCGGCGGCTAATAGGCACCACACCTAGCTCGACACTCGAGCGCCGCAAGAACTCACCCACAAGTGAGGGTAACTCAATGACACGCGCAATCCACTAGAGTTGCTCTTCGCGATCCCCGCGGGGCGAGCACAATGCCCCTCACAATCCTTCTCCGGAGCCACGCACAATCTTCACGCGGGCTTCACGACGGAGACTCGATCACCAAGCCGTCTAGGAGGTGGCAACCTCCAAGAGTAATAAGCACCACCGGCTTGCAACTCGAACACCTAGTGCCACTCGATGCTATCTCTCAAAGCAACGCACTAGAATCACTCTCTCACACAATCGGATGAGCACTAAAGCATATGTGTGTTAGAGGGCTCACAAGCACATCCACACAAGCCACCAAGGCTTTGGAGTGCTCCCACCACCGGCCCAAAGCCGGCCTCAACGACTATATATAGCCTCAACGGCCAACTAGCCGTTATGCCCCTTCACTGGGCATTCTGCGCTCCGGTCGGTAGTACCGACCCCTCCTGGGCGGTACTACCGGCTTAGTCAAACTAGCCGTTACCTCACATCGCGCAGATTTAGGCAAACCACCGACCCCTGGTCGGTTCCTCCGAGGTCGGTAGTACCGAGGTCATGGCGGTACTACCGCCAGGCCAAAATCGCCGCGACCAGAGAGCTCTGCGAAAAATCAGCCACTACCGACACTGCGTCGGTACCACCGTGGGCGGTAGTACCGAGGTAATGGCGGTACTACCGCCAGGCCATTTTCAACTCAAACCAGAGAGCTCCGCAAACTTGGTTACTACCGGCCATAGGTCGGTACCACCGCGGGCGGTAGTACCGAGGTTATGGCGGTACTACCGCCAGGCCAAACCAAGCCACTTCCAGAGAGGCTGCAAACAGCCCTCTTGGGTCGGTACTACCGACTACACCAGCCTGCACTCCCCGCGCTCGAACGGCCATAACTCTTCACTCCAAACTCCGATTTCGATGATCTTGGACATTTTGGAAAGCTTATTCAGAGGGCTACACATCCCACATGAATTCAAGATCCAAATCACAAAGGATTAGAACAGAATTCCAATCCAAGATCCATCGCTTCTTTTTTTCAACCAAAGCTTTCTCCGAAACTTCTCCGAGTTGATCCAAATCAACTCCAACACCTTCTCCTTTGCAAATGTGCTAACACCAACAAGTGTTCATCATCTTGTGCAAGTGTGTTAGCATTTTCACAATCTTTTTCAAAGGATTTTCTCTTGCTCTCACCACGCCACTCGATCTTAGTAACATCGCAAAGTTAGATCGCTCAAGTGGCACTAGATGACCGATATGCAAACAAGTTTGCTCCTCTTAATAGTACGGCCATCTATCCTAAACCCGGTCATAATCTTCTCTACACACCTATGACCGGTGAAATGAAATGCCCTACAAATATACCTTTGCCTTGCGCATTCCATTCCATCTCCTTCGGTGTTGATGCAACACATGCACCAACCTATCTTCAAATGATATGATCCACTTCATATCATCACATGGCCTCCATGGTCCATCGATCTTGACATCACTTGCTCTTCACCATCGCTTCGGTCCTTCGGCGCCAAGTCTTGCTTAAGCCTCCCGACACTCGGTACCAACGGCTTCAAAGCCTCAACTTGCCCTTCACCTTCGCAACCGGTCCATCAAGCCAAGTCTTGCCTTGATCTTCTCCATCTTAGCCATATGACCACATGTCATGTCACATATGCAATAAGCTCCTTCATCACATGTATGAGCCTTGCAACATCTTCCAAGCCATTTCACCTCTATGGCATATGTTGCTCACACATGATCACCTATGGACTAATTACCTGTGTAATTCACTTCAAACACCATTAGTCCACCTAAAGTTGTCACTCAATTACCAAAACCAAACTAGGACCTTTCAACTGGCCCTCGAGTGCAAGCCAGGCACGACGGGCGGTGGCGGGTGTGCCCTCCGGTGGAGCACGAACGAGGTCGTGCAGGTCAAGGGAGATGGTCCCAAGAATCCACGAGAGGACGATGCTGTCAAGGCGCTGCCACACGAAGGTCTGAGCCGCTGCTGGAGTGGTGGTGAGGACATGGTCGTCGAGGGCGTAGCGACGGAGGGTGAGGAGGACCAGTTCCTTCCAGCGGGCGTAGGAAGGTGACTCAGAGTCGAGGACGATGAGAACCAGACTGCGGATGTTCTGGACGGCTCCGGCCTGGTAGTGGAGCTGAGCGACGAGAGGGTCAGCCGAGTCGGGCACCGAGGTAGGAGAGGACCGCAGAGCGCGGGACTCGGAGGACGTGGCACCGGTGTCGAGCAGCACAGGGCCGCCGAGGAGCTGCTCCGCCTCGAGGAGCTGACGAGCGAGAGCATCAGCCGCGTCACGCTCACGTTCCCAGATGAGGGCAGCGGCACGCACTCGCGCTTGGCCATCTGCTGCGGCTGCCCGTGCGGCCACCAGAGCGGGGGCGATAGCGTAGTCGGGTTGGGGAAGTAGCGGTGGAGGAGGTGGCGCGGGGAAGGAGGCACCGGCTGCTGTGCCAAGTGCGAGCGCCCCCCAGCCCGAGCCCAAGGCGCCGGAGAGCTGGCTGAGGTTGCCGAACAGGGGATGGCCGCCCTGGCCGAGCAGGGGCTGGCCGCCCGGGCCGCCCGCGCCCAGGGGCTGGTCGCCCTGGAGAGGCTGGAGCAGGGGAGGGTCGCCGGGGTCGCCCTGGAGAGGTTGGAGCAGGGGAGGGTCGCCGGCCCCCAGGGGCTGTCCGCCCTGGCCTCCGCCCGCGCCCAGAGGAAGGTCGCCGGCGCCCAGGGGCTGGCCGCCCTGGCCTCCGCCCGCGCCGAGCAGGGGCGGGTCGGGGTCGGCTGCGCCCCGGCCGTCCGCGCCGGAGCCGCCGGAGCCAGTCGCGCCCGCGCCCAGGCCGCCGCGGCCGCGACAAGGGTGGCGGCGCCCGGCTGGTCGGGTCGCAGCGCGGCGAGCTGCGCCCAGGTGACGCGAGGAAGGGGAGGGAAGGAGGAGAAGGAGTTGGGGAAGGGAGGAGGCGGCCGGCCGGCGGCCATGGCCGCGGTAGCCGCGGCGAGGAGGCGGCGGCGGCTGGCTGCTGGAGGTGGAAGAAGGAAAGAAAAGAAACCCTAGCTTGATACCATGTTGGAAAGAGTGATTGGATTATTGAGCCAACCCTAGGAAGGGCAGCTATATCAGTTGCATACATGGGCCTCATGGGCCTAGATACATATATTCCAACACAAATTGATTTCCCTCTTAGGTATTTAGCTTGGATAATATCTTACCACAAGCCCTTTTCCTTATCAAGTTTCCACTACCATTTACAAAGAAGGCTAACATTCATTTTTCTAACATCCTTAAAGCCTGGCCCCCTTTGTTTTTACTTTTGCATATCCTAGTCCACTTGGACTAAGTGGTACATTCTTTTGGTTTGGCCATCCTGCCATACAAAGGTTCTTCTAACCTTATCTATTTCTTTGGTAACAGTTTTTGGGAGAAGGTGTTTGGACATATGATAGATTGGGATGTTATCAAGGCTGGAGGTGATCAAAGTAGATCTTCCAGCAATTGACATGGTGCCACCTTTCCAAATGTCTAGTCGTATTAAAAGAGGGATGACCAGCAGAATAAAATGTATGATTCTTATAGCAGTAATCTTGTGACAGAGCAAAAGAGGATGACGAGCAGAGGTATGATTCTTCTTATATCAACCATCCTGTGGAAAGAGCAACAATCAAGGAAAGAAACATAACCTGGCCCTGATACTAACTTTTCTGAGCCCTGTCTTTGGCTTGAAGGCTCAGAAGGTCTTGTACTAAGGGCATGCCCAATGGGGGAACCTAGTAATGTTGGTCTCAGTAAAAGGATGCAGGCCACATAGACTTGGAGGGCTTGGGCTATCAATCTCACAATGCAAGCCAATACTAACTTTTATCTACAGTCCCACCATTCTCAGCTCAAAAAAACATCGATTCACCCTCCATATCTTGGTCCAAATGGCCGGGTCTCACTTTCTGTCTCCAACACATGCTTGAACGACGACTTGTGCTTTTTGTCAGACCAAGCATATGCTACTTCTGCATGATCCCCTGACAGCCTGTAAAACCACCAATCCAGCTGAACTGGCCGCTTAGTGCCAATGTGGAAGCTGGAATTCCCAGCCATGGTGTAGTGTTGGGTGGCCTTACATCACTTTGATTCGTCAATTCCCCTTTTGACTTTTGCTTGGTTTTGTCGCACAACTTTAGGCAAGGATTTGAAGTTTGTACAAAATGTGAGACTGCCGTCGATGGACCTTCTTCTGTTCCTCTTGATCGATCACCTTGCCCACAGGGTTAGAAACCAATTGATCTCATGTCAGCCAATTGAGAACCCTCTGAAGCTGCATTGGTATCATTCACCTCACATAGGCTGTTTGTTGTATTCTTGTCATCAGCAGATGATTCTACAAATCTGATTTGGAGCAGCACTGCTGGATTGCACCTCAACCTTCTGCCTAGCAGTCAACTGATAAAAACTCTCTTTGAAAGGTTAACTGTTTCTTTCTTCCAATAAATTCTTTGATAGTTAACTGACCCTTCTGCGCCATGCGTCTCTGTGCAGAAACCACTGTGATGTTGCTTGTCTTTGTCCATTCAACTACTTCTAGTCCCAGAACAAACTGAAGTGTCAAAATTACCTACCTCAATGCCTATGTTACTCTGCAACAGTACCCCCTTACTATCTCTTCTAAGCTTGTGAAATTTCCCAGGATCATTGTTTTTTCTTCACACTGGATATAATTAACTTGAGGCAATCTGTTACACATACCATTGAGCAAATTTTCAATTAAATACATCCCCCTAGCTTTAAACCAAGAAATTGCTAGTGGTGCATGAGCTGCTGAAATCAAGCTGCTCATATCATGGCATATCTTGACAATGGACTGCAAACACCCTTTTATCAATTAGTCTATAATAATACCTCTAATTCCAAGGCTCAAAGACACAGCTAAGTCATAAATAAATTGATTTATAAATTCTCCACATTTCACTGTGGTAACACTACAATTCGACATATCTGTTACTTTTCCGTCCTCTGAAGTAATTGCCAAAGAAAAATAAGCCAGGCTATTACCAGCATTTCTGGTGGTTTCGTAGCTTGGTAATTGGCATCAAGGTAAAAGATGAGCACCTCACTTCTCAAGCGTAGCATCTGTATCTCAAGCAGTTTTCATCTGCATGTCCATATCTGTTTCAGGACATTTCACGCTCTGGCTTGTATAAAAAAGACATTACAGAGACATAAACTTTTTCACAAAACAACTGACAGTCTCCATTACTTGGCTTGTTTTATCTCTGAACATAAATGCTTATATTGTTGTTTCATTCATGAATGGTTTATGTTAATGTGTATGCTGATTAGATATATGCCTGCATGCAGTGCAACAATGGCCATGTTGTGTGTCTGTTGTGCCATGACAAGCTCAAAGCCACTGGCAAGTGCCATGTGTGTGGCGTCACCACTGATGGTAACAGCCGGTGCCACGCCATGGAGCGCCTGGCAGGATCCATCCGCTTCCTGTGCCCGAATGCTGCCTACGGCTGCACTGCTAGGCCGGTGTACCATGACAGGAAGGGCCACTGGCAGAAATGCCCGTATTCGCCTTACCGCTGCCCAGACAAGGCGTGCGACTTCACTGGCCCCATGGAGTTGCTGTTGGACCACTTTGCCTGTGTCCATGGCTGGCCGTCGTTTACCACTGCCCCAGCCAGCGGCCATTTCAATGCAAGCCTCCACGACGGGTTCAACTTCCTCCATGCTGACGACCAGGCCTCCAGCAGCCCGGGCATCCTGTTTGTACTGAATGTAGTACGCAGGCCACTTGGCCGTGCAATCTCCATGCGTTGCATCGACACCCGTGCCGCTAGCAATGTTCAGGGACAGTTCTCAAAGGAACCAATCGAGTGCGAGCTAACCTACTCGCGGTATGTGGGCTCCAAGAGCCGCACTTCCGGTGATCAGCTGACTGACCATTACCAAAGATGCAAGTTCAGAGTAGCACTGACAGACCTCTCCAATGGGCTGCCTAGCACCGACGACTGCTTCCAGTTTGTTGTGCCAAACTTCGCTTTGGGAGAGGGGAACAAGGAGACGGTCCAGGTCCAAGGCCGAATTTTCATCAGCTCGATCAATATGTGTTAGTCAGCTTAGTTAATTTGTGAAGCAGATGTCGGGATTGTGAACTGGCACCTGTCTTTCAGAGTAGAATGTACAAATGATTGATCTTTCCAATGGACTGCCCAAGCCTGACGAGTGCTTCCGTTTGTGGTGCCAAACAAGATTGAAGTATGAGGTGAACTTTTGATCAGCTAGAGCAATATTCGCTCGAACTTATCAACCGTACTGTAGCTTATTCTCTATCATACAATACTATTGAAACAACTGTGAATAAGTTGAAGTGAACAGGGCCATTCCTCTGAACTTATTCACTGCTGATTTTGGTTGTTCTTAGTCGCTATAACTGTTTGTAATCAGTTAGGACTGGTTAAGGTTTGTTATCACTCACCTGTAAGTTTTGTTGCTGACTGTGCATGTACGCATGTCAGCGTTGACGAAGTGTAATATATATTTTGGTTGCTTCTCTAGCAGTTCTGTACGTTCGATCCCAGTTTTCGAATGCCAGCTGCCTTTTATGAAAAAATGGGTAATGTCCTGGAGCTGAAGAGGTTGCTGCTAGAACCAATGAGTAGCGATCATACATTATAGTCTAAACGACATGAAACTTATGAAAGGAAAATACATTATAGTCTAAACGACATGAAATTTATGAAAGGAAAGATGTAGGCGCATCATCGACAACAAAAGCACGAAACGAACAATGACCGCTAGTTACGAAGCAGAATGACAAACTGTTAACTAGAGGGCATGTATTCAGGATAGCCCCATACCAATGCCTAATTGGGTTGTTGTAAATACTGTATATATAATTGTTGATTTCGTCTATTTCTAATTTCATCCGTAAAACTTTACCATACGAGTGTTTTCTACTAACTAAAAAGGTGAACCGCCTGGTAGTTACGTTTAAAAAGCATTTTTTTTGAGCCGTAGAGATACTAACCAGACAAAAAAAACAACTAGAATATTTAGCCAGTTGTTAACTAGCCATTTTTTCCTTAAATGATAGCTAGAACGAGCCTTCGAAACCGGGTGCTTTGTTAGCCAAGTACATTTTGGTTGTTAGAGTAGAGGACAAAAACATCTGTTTCTGACAAATCAAGAGGTCGAAACAGAACACTCAATCTGAAACAGAAAAAAAAAACATCTTTTTTTTTTTTTACAACAGAGAAAAAGGCATCTTTGCCGCTTTGATGATACAGTACAAATGAAATAGGACAAGTAGAAAAGCATATCCTAGCTACTACCTCACTGTAGACAGTAGTGCACGATGACCTGGCTTGCCTTGCTGCTCTCTACCGACTCTTCTTCGCTTTGACTCGACTGTACAGGTGGCCCCACCCACACCCTCCAGATAAGCAAGCGCACCCAGCCCCTCTCCACCAGACGATGATGGTGATTGATGAGAGAGAGAGGATGCGGCGGGCGGCGGCACGGTGAGTGATTTGGCTGGCTGGCTCGCGGCACCCCGCCGCGCCCACCCGCTCGTCCGCTCGCCCGCGTCAGCACTCAGCACAGCAGCACGCTTCTCATTTTCTGCCTTCCCTTCCTCCCTTTCCCTTCCCCTTCCCCCCCACTCCTCTTGTCTCCCAATCTAGAACCCCCCATCCTCCCCCTCTGCTTTCCCCCGCCCCACGCATCCCCCCCTCCGTCCACGGTTGACCCAGCGTGCGTTTTCGGTATCTCTCGCACCCCTCACGCTCTCCGGCGACTGGCGGGCCGCCGGCGCCGGCGCCGCCCCTGAGGTATTCGTCGGTATCTTCGACGGCAACGAGGACCCGCCAGGTATTCCTCCCACCCCTTCTCTTCGATTCCCTTCCTGCTGTGGGATTGGGAACCCGAGCACCCAAACCCTAACCTAAAGCTATTTGGCTATTTGATTGATGCCTCCTAACTTACGAGCTTTTTTTGGGGGCAAAAATATTATCGGGTAGTGAGTAGTGACTAGTGAGGCACTGGGATGGTGTAAACTGAGAGAGTAAGAGTAGAGCAGAGACAAGTTGTCACTGGACTACTAGAGTACTAGAAATAGAGCATCAGCTGCAAGATTCGGGAACAAAGATTCCAGAAGATGGAGGAGGAATGGAGGATGTGCACTAATTGTTGGAGGAGGACCTCGTCTTTGTCAGACGAGGTGGCGCAAGCTGGCGTCGGGGCAGAAGAGGTGGGTGGTCGCCGGTGACTGGCGGTGGGAGCTGCTGCCGTTCAGTGTCCCGCCTCCACAGGCTCCCCTCCTGCTCTGGCCGTTCTGGCAGCAGCAGTAGGGATATGGTGGGGGAGGAGGTGATGTCAGGAAGGGAAGCGAACACCGCTTAATAACACAAGTATCTTACGAGTTATGACAAGTATTGCGATTTCTCTGTAGCATTGTTCAACTTTAAATATTTTTGTCGTAAACCCTCAAGCAACCTGAGTACAAAGCCGCTAGTGATTGGTATATTTTCGCCTGAAGACATGTCTTCATGCTTCAGTCATTGACTTGGGGAGCTTGAATTGCTTGTAATTTTGCTGTGTTGGTATAGTTTCCTGCTAGTTCTTCCTGTTATCATCATTAGTTTCACTGCACTTCACTATCTGCCAAAGGTTCTGTAGCGTCACTCAATCTTCTGTCGCACATAACACAATGCTTGTTTTCTAAATTACGACCTAATTGGCCTTTTTTTCTCATGCTCCTTGCTAAGCATTATCCTTGTGTCCTTTGATGTAGGTTGAATTACCTTTTACTCGGTGTTCTTTGCTCTCCAACTGCTTCGCCTTGTCACATAACAATTGTAGAGGGAAATGGACTACTATCAGCTGAATGGGTAGCATGATGATGAATTGTATGTCCTGCATCATTTCTATACTTTAGATAAGACAGCTTGATGGAGCCTAGAAAAGATGATGTTCGCTCTGCTGCTCAAGGTTCCATTCGTGGGTCCTCAAGCTCAGCATGTACCAGTTATCCCATTCCAGAATACCCTGTTGCAGGCACCATTAAGCCTGTCCTTAATTACTCAATTCAAACTGGGGAGGAGTTCTCTCTTGAGTTCATGAGAGCTATACCCAAGAAACATCCTGTTCCTGGTATGCCTCATAATCAGAATGCCACTTCTAGTGCTGGTCACAGAGATTCTAGAGTAAGCTTTGGTGCTCATCGCACAGGAGGTGAAACTAGATTCGATGCATCGATATTTCTGACCTCAGATAACCATCAACCAGATGAGGTCGAAAGAAAACCTTTTTCTGAAAATGAAAACAGAAGAAGGCACGTGTCAAGTACGTCAGTTCCACGAGTTCCATCTGGTGGTGGAAGTAGTCAGGGACTGTCCCGTGGCTATGCTTCTTCTGAGGCTTCAGAAACTTCCAGAATGATTAAAATTCTCTGTAGCTTCGGGGGAAAAATATTACCCCGACCGAGTGATGGAAAGCTTAGGTATGTTGGTGGTGAGACCCATATAATTCGGATTAGTAGGACTGTTTCCTGGCAGGAGCTTAAACAGAAGACAACTGCCATCTATAATCAATCTCATGCTATCAAGTATCAGTTACCCGGTGAGGATCTTGATGCCTTGATCTCAGTTTCAAATGACGAAGATTTGAGAAATATGATGGAAGAATGTGGTTTGCTTGATAATGGGGATGGGTCCCAGAAGCTTAGGATATTCCTTGTTTCTTCTATTGAATTTGATGACATGAGTTTCAGCCTGGGTAGTATGGATAGTGATTCCGGGATCCAATATGTTGTTGCCATCAACGGGATGGATGGAATAGCTGTGAATTCGTCTAGTGGCCAGGGTTTAGTAAATGCATCCATGCATGAACCCGACCAGTTCTTTAATCTCAATTTTGATAGTAGGCTGACGAACTCGGGCAGAGACGGTTCAAATTTGCATGCAGTGAATGCGTCTACATTCATGCCATCAGTTCTATACAGTGATAATACTCCAAATTTGCACTCTTACTATAGCCATGGGATGCAGAATTTGCAGGGTTCTGATTACTCTAACCCAGCTACCAGTGAAAGATTCCATGACAATGAGGGCCAGAGGATGCAGAATTTGCAGGGTTCTGATTACTCTAACCCAGCTACCGGTGAAAGATTTCATGACATTGAGGGCCAGATGTCTATTCCTCTATCTACACCTTCTGATTATAGATATACATCCCAGTATGCACCTTTCTCTGGAACAGCTTCACAGCTATCTTTTGATCAACAGTCTTATCAGGATGCTCAGACAGAAGCATCAGTGAAGGAGGAAAAGCATAATGAACTAGATTACTTTCAGTCACTTGAAAATCTCAGTGGTCATAACAAGCATCATGACTCATCTGCTTCAAACTATATGCATTCAGGTGCCCCCCCTACTACTGGTATTCAAGAAGGTGTGACATCTTCTCTTCAACCAAGTGACAGTGCGAAGAGCCTAGAGACTTGTACCATGCCAAGAGCTAGGTCAACAACACAGGGTTCAGATATCAGCGAAGATGATCACCACTCTGGTGGAGCTTTTGCATCTGGCTGTTCTGACTTTCAGGCTGACATGATAGATCACAGCTATAAGAATCCGTCTCCTCACCCTGGGCGAGTCTTTCATTCTGAGCGGATTCCTAGGGAGCAAGCAGGCTTTCTGAACCGGCTATCCAAATCTGAAGATTCACTTAATCCTGAACTTTTAATTCGTCAATCGCAGTCTGGCATTGCAAGTGAACACATTGCAGAAAATATTGAGGGGACTGAAAAACCAAATTTAGCTGCCCAGGCTATAAATCTGAATGATCCAGCTGTTGATGATAGTCTCATACAGTTTGAGGAAGGGTTTACCAACACTGTACAGCAAGCTTCTCCATTTACTGATTCTCCATTTACTGAACATCTGCTAGGTGAAAAGAGGTCCTCAGATGACACAAGGAGTAGAAATGTGGAGAAAGTTAGCCATGCAGCTGAACAGGTTGTAGCTAAAGGCAAACTCGATGAGGAAACTTCTCAATATGTAGAAACAACTAATCAGCTGGATTCTCATGCTGCTGTGCCACATCATATTAGTTGGGATGCTCCTAAGCCAACACTGCCAACTGATTGTGAATATGATCCTGTCGTACCATGTTCTACCAGCTCTGTGGATGTTGCTCACAAGGAAACTGTTATCCTGAGCACACAGAATAGAGACATTGCTGCTGGTAGTGCAGAGAGGACCTCCCCTGACATTCTTTGTGATTTCTTTGCAAATGCTAATTCTTCAGCACAATCATCCAGTCCTTTTATTGATCCTATCCATAGCTTGAATATGCCTAACTATGAACCCCAGCGGTGGTCATTTTTCAGAAATCTTGCACAAAATGAGTTTCCAAAAAAGGATGAGGCCCAAGATCTGGCAAAGATCGAGGAGGGAGTTTATCCCTTAGATCACTTAGAGCATGATATAACTAATGTGAAGAATTTGGCTCCTCAGATTGATACTCCTGTGGAAGTGCCTCCAGTAGCTTCCCACACCAATGTTGATCCTAGCATTTCAATTCCAGGTTTTGTCTCATCACAGATTGACAATCCAACGACAACAAAGAATGTTGAAGGGTTCCAAGTTGATAATCCTTTTACAAATATGCATGAAATGATGCCATCTCATCTGGATTTTGAGGTATGCATGTCTGGAAAGAAGGCTGAAGTGTTCTTTATTCTTTGATGTTGAGAGTCCTTCACTTTGAAATTGTTTACTTGGTCCCAGGAACAGAAGACTGAAGAGGGTAGGGCTGTTGGACCAGTCATGGATGCTTCCTTTAAAGACAATGATTTCGAATACTTGCAGGTATCAGTGGCTTTTCCTTGCAGAGAAGTTTATGCTCTTTCCTGGTTGTGATGTCCTTTTACATATTATGGGCAAACCAGTATGTTCTTTGGTCTGAATGAATTCTGAAACAAGTTGTAAAATAGGAAGTTAGGCAGCAGAAAGGTGTAGCTAAAGCAATGGATTTGGTGACCTGCTGCTTTATAATACATAATTTGCTAAATCCAACTAAATAAATAGAAAAAATGGATTGTCATGAACAGTTAGTGGCTAGGTTCCAACTTGTTTGCCCAATCAACTTTTGTACAGTTTATTTTCATTTTTGTTTTTTTAATTATGTGTTATTTTGGTTATACATGTGACTCCATAAAACTGAAATGATTCTTCACACATGTTATTGCCTTTTGCAATTCATGTCCAAAACCAATGTAGTTGGAGCATTTATCCCAGTTATATGATTCTAGTCCCCTGAAGCAGCATGCGTTTTAACTATTATACATTTTCCTCATAGAAAAGAAATCATCAAAACACGTAAAGTCTAAGGTGTCTTCGTATGCATATATGGTTTTCTGAACTACTTTGCGGGGTCCAACATATTTGTTTGGTTAGATTCCCTGTCGTTTCATTAGATTAGAAAACAATAAAGTCTTCTTTTGAAGTTTTTGGATGGTTCACACTTTGTTATGAAATCCAACACCATACCCTCTATTACCAAAGTAACCACAAATTTCTTGCTTGATAAGATGAATTTCATCATGAAAAACGGGATGCTTTATTGGAATATAGTGGTAGTAGGCATGAAGTATTTCTACATTATTCATGCTACTAATCATGGCAGTGCCGACAAAAGGGCAATGTGAGTCATGGCTTTGACATCCATATTGTGGAGCACGAAGGGTAGCATGCCTCAAATCATGACATTTTTGTGCCTAGCACAATGTGCAACATGTCATGTTGGAAGATCTCATCTGCTCCCTTAGGTTGCTTTGTTGCTCTAGTGAGTCAGTGACATCTTTGTCATCTGAAAATACGAAGTAGGCATCTTCCTTGGCCAAGCACCAAACCCTTGCTAATATCAGCATGTAGGGTATGATATCCCAAATGTATTGTTACTATTGTATTTTGTTGCAATAATGATACCTAGTCTTACCTCCAAGGAGGCAAGGACTTATCCTAGCTTCATCATGTTCACAGGATGAGCTTTCAATCAAGGATAGAGAAGCGACCATGTATAGATACCAACACAAGTGTGGGCCCAAGTCGTTTCCACATTAGCCATGGCCCATGGCAACACCCAGCCATACCAATTGCTTCGCCTTGAAAGCGATAGATTAAGGGGAGATAAAATTTACTAAGTTAGATATAAGGTGATTAAGTTTAAATTGATTGGCATTCTTTTGCAAGATTATTTTGTTAAACTTGGTAGGTCAATTATGGTGTCTTAACCTACAAAAATATCATATTACGGTCTTAAATGGGGTAAAATATGAAAGGAGCTTCCCATGCCACTATGTTTGTGAAGACCAAACCCCTTTGGCATAGCAGGAGATAAAGTTTTCTTGTGGCCAAGGCAACATTGATCAACCTTTTGCTACATTTTCTTTTGTGATGTAGAACCAAAATTAGTCCCAACTTTGCCATTTCTTATACTCTTATGCTGAATGGGGAATGTCTACATACCTTGAAATCATCACTGCATGTGCCAAGATGGTGACGAGATAGACTAACAAGGCCTCAGCCAATGCAAACAACATGATGTTATGTTGCATGTGCCACATTTATCACTTTCTTTGTGCTATAAGCCTAAGGCCCTGTTTGGTTACCCCCAACTAAAGTTTAGTTGTCTAAATTTAGTCCCTTTTCATCCAAACACCTCAACTAAATAGGACTAAAAGGGCTTTGGTCATCTAGTCACAGATGAGGAGCTAAATGAGACTAAACCTCATCTTTTAGTTACTTTTAGTCACTTTGGAGCCCAACACCCTGACTAAATGGGACTAAAAGGCCTCTTTTTCCAGAAAGATCGAGGCCGAATTTCATTATGATTGCAACGCTAAAAGACCTCTTTTAATCTCTTTTAGTCACCCAAACCAAACATCATTTAGTGCAGTGACTAAATGAGGACTAAACTTTAGTCCAATGACTAAACCAACCAAACAGGGCCTAAGCTCCTCCCAACTTTGCTATCTTTGATGTTCTCATGACAAAATGCTTTGGACCTTGGAATCATCATTGTGCATGCAAACATGGGGATTGGAGCATGAGAGGCCAACAACGCTTGGGCCAAGGTGGATGATGTCATGTTGCAGTGTTGCACATTAATGAAATGTTTATGCCACACAGACCAGACTGTAGCCGTAAACACATTCAAGCACATGGCACATGGTGTGAAGGCTTGAAAAGAACCTCCAGTCATAGGTGACAGGCGTCAGGCCTGGCGCAATCCTCATCCTTGGGATGCTGTCCCCAATTGCGGGTTTGCGGACAAGATGTGTCGATGTCCCAATTTTGAATTCATCATGCCTTGCTGTAGGGGTTTAAGATAGGACGCGTCCTAACTCTGGACTGGCCATTGCTCCATTGCTGCTGGGTTTCCAAACAGGGCAAGGTGTAGATGAAGATTATCGTAATATCATTGTACGCTTGGGGTTCTTGGTAGCCTAGAGGCGTGGTCGTGGCATCACCGTCTCCTCATCGTCTCTGATGGTGCTTCATGATGGCACCCATGGCTGATTGTTCACGCATTGGACAGCTGCTAGCACCTCATCATTGCAAAGCGTGAAGCCACGGTCCAAACTAAGAGTGCATCAGGGAAGAGGGATCCATGAGCAATATGTTTTGCTTGTCATGGTGTGTGGCAAGGGGTGATTGATTTATGGCTTTCACAGGAGAACACAGAGAAAAGAAAGAAATCAAGGCAGCAATCATGGACGAGAGCTACTTGTTTGTTAGTCATGATTCATGAGAGGGTGTGAGATGATAGGAGGCTTAGGGTTACAATTTTGGGTTGTATGGGCCAGCACACAACCGGTCAACCTACCATTTAACCTTTCTTTTTATCTTTTCCTCTCTTCTTTTTTTTCCCTGTCTTTGTGATCAATCTTACCTTCTAGGAGCAAGTTATACACTGTCCATTGACCTGAGTCATCGACCTAGATTAGCTGGGTCATTTGACCCTAGCTACTCCCTTCAACCCTCATTTTTAGCTACTTTTGACCCTGATTCGCATCCAGTAGACCTAGATTTTTGTGACTACGCTTCTATTATCTCTAGAAGAGGCGCCTCCACAACCTTCTGCCAACACAACTAGATCAAAATGGGCTTCTCCAGTCCTTGAAATCAAGTTGGTTGTCTGGGAGGGCACTTTCCTTTGTTTTGTAGGGCATTTTCAATGAGGCTATACATGTGGGTACCTTGATTTGATTATGCTGAGGCGAGTTTTAAACTAACATTTTTCTTAATTTGGTTTTATTTTTATAATCTGCCTCAGAGAAAAATCCATGTGAAGAGTCTCAGCATTTTGTCCTTTTTTTTCACATCAAAACTGGTAATGTCAATGTACTTGAATGGACAATTGGACATTAGAGCATTTATTAATCTTAATGAGATACTATCCCCTTTTGTTACTGTTCTAGGATTTAGTTGTGCATGTGTGATATCACATCTTTATTTGCATCGTTTTTTGAATTTTTATTTGTTAAATTAGTCATGATGAATGGTACATCCTGTGTCCAGAAGGTCAAATGGTTAGTCATTTGATTATTTTTTTTTTGTAAGCTATCATATTGGAGTACTGAACATAGGAACATTCTCCACAGATCATCAAGAATGAAGACCTTGAAGAGCTTAGGGAACTTGGTTCAGGCACATTTGGAACTGTATACCATGGAAAATGGAGGGGCAGTGATGTAGCCATTAAGAGAATAAAGAAAAGCTGCTTCACAGGACGGTCTTCAGAGCTAGAAAGACTAGTAAGCTCTGAACCATCACTTTTGTACATCTACGATTCAGAAGTTATAGCTATTTTTGTAGTAAAATATGGCAGTAGGCCATTCGATGAAAGGTTGTAGCACTATTGCAGTATAGCAACTCTTGACCATGTTATGATCATAAAGATAGAGTTGTTAAGTATGTCATGTATTAACAATTGCTACATGCACCAAACTAGACATGGCACCACTTTGGACAGATGCTGATTAACATGGCTTAAACTATCTCATCGATAAGTAAATATCCTTAGGCTGACAGTTGGTTCATCAAAATTTACTTCCCTTGCTTGGTTGTTTAGGCACACGAATTCTGGCGAGAAGCTGAAATTCTTTCAAAGCTTCATCATCCAAATGTTGTGGCATTTTATGGTGTTGTGAAAGATGGGCCAGGTGGTACATTGGCAACTGTGACCGAGTTCATGGTTAATGGTTCTCTTCGACATGTTTTGCAGCGCAAGGACAAGTAATTGCTTCCTGTGATTACTTTGGTTTCACTTATTATTCACTGTGAGTAATAAAATGCTTTCTTACTGGACAGATATCTCGATCGTCGTAAGCGGCTTATCATAGCAATGGATGCTGCATTTGGCCTGGAATATTTGCACTCGAAAAATATTGTGCACTTTGATTTGAAGTGTGATAACTTGCTCGTAAATCTTAAAGATCAATCACGTCCTATATGTAAAGTGAGCATCACTTCCATCTATAGTGTTATTTTATAACTGTATTGTGCTTGTTTTTCAATTACTTTGCATTATACTCATGCGGTGAATTTATGATTTCTATACAGGTTGGTGACTTTGGCTTGTCCAAAATAAAAAGAAATACCCTGGTTTCAGGAGGTGTGAGAGGGACTCTCCCATGGATGGCTCCAGAATTACTCAATGGAAGCAGCAATAAAGTGTCAGAGAAGGTATAATCATAGTTCTTGGGTCTTTTCAGCTGTGGTTTTAGGGGGTGTTTGGTTTGTGGAATGAGGTGATCTATTTTGTCCCACTCACATTTTTGTTTGGTTTGAGGCAGGGAATGGGTTGATCCATCACCACCTCATTCCTCACATGCACATGGTTAGTATTAATATGGGCAATGGAATAATTCGACCAACACTCACGGGATCAACTCATGATGGATTATCCCATCTAGCATGTTGTAATGCCTCAAACCAAACACCTTCGTCTTGTTCAAAACTTGTTCATAAAATTTGCCATCATGTGGGATCCTTTATTTTACTATATTCATTTACTCCAGAACCAATAATATCCATATCTGCTTCAGATACGTGTATAAAGAAGTTACATTTAAGGGGCTGAGTTTGTTTCCATTGGTACAGGTTGATGTATTTTCTTTTGGTATTGTTATGTGGGAAATCCTCACTGGCGAAGAACCATATGCCAATATGCACTATGGCGCAATTATAGGTATACAATTCATCACCTACAATTAGTCAATGAATTGTTTGTTTAGACTTAACTTAATGTTACTTGTGGTTTCCTATGTTTTCTATTCAGTTTCAGAAAATTATCTTCCCTCAATACTCGGCCCTGCCTTTTTTTTTTGTTTTGTCTGTTGAGGTTCACTGTCTAGGGTTGATGATTATATAACAAAATAAAGGGGGGAAGTTTGAACTGTAACTGTTTTTTTTTTCCAAACTGCATTATGAGTAGTGGACTTGTGGGCTGTTGAATCTTTCACCAAAAGAGCCAATAGAAGTTATTACTTCAGCCAATAAAAAGAACATGCCTGTATTATTATTTTGGAATTGGGTTTGGGCCTGGGACTAGTAGTTTGGGCAGCTCAAATCCTATGCTGTGTTAAAAAATATTACCAAAGTTATTGTCATGGCACGAGCCCCGTTTGGCAATTCACTTTTTTGGAGGGTGGTTACTGAATTCTTGTTAGGAGCTTCTACATTATTTTTACCGATATAAGGAGAAAGAATAAAGGTAAGGGCGTTCAACCATTAGAATCTTCATCATTTTGCCATCAATAATGTCTACGTTGCTGTTTAGTCGAATTTTTGAAGATGGTGTTGGAAAGAGTGAATGGATTGATTGGGCCAACCCCAGGAGGGTAGCCATATTGTAGTCTTACATGGGCCTCATGGGCCTAACACATATACACTACAACACCCCCCCGCAGTCTGAACTACCGGCGCAGCGGAGTTTCAAGACTGAGCACGAAAAGAAGCACAACACAGGAGCCCCCCACAGACTCAACTAGCCACTAGTGATGTTGAGGCTGGAGCGAAACTCGGAGAAGGTCGAGGACGGGAGGCCCTTGGTGAAGATGTCGGCGAACTGGGAAGTGGTCGGGACGTGGAGAACCCGAACATCGCCGATGGCCACCCGGTCACGGACAAAGTGAAGGTCGATCTCGACATGCTTGGTCCGCTGGTGCTGAACGGGGTTGGTGGAGAGGTACACGGCACTGACGTTGTCGCAGTAGACCAACGTGCTCCGGGTCAGGGGACTGTGGAGCTCACCCAAGAGCTGCCGGAGCCAGGAGGCCTCAGCCACGCCGTTAGCAACAACACGGTACTCCGCCTCGGCACTGGAGCGGGAGACCACCGGCTGACGCTTGGACGACCAGGACACCAGGTTGCCGCCGAGGAAGACAGCATAGCCGGAGGTGGACCGGTGAGTGTCCGGACACCCGGCCCAGTCAGCGTCGGTGTAGACGACGAGCTCGGTGGAGGCAGACCGGTGGAGAAGCAGGCCGTAGTCGACGGTGTCGCGGAGGTAGCGAAGAAGGCGCTTGAGGGCCGTGAGGTGAGGCTCGCGCGGATCATGCATATGAAGGCAAATCTGCTGAACTGCATATGTGATGTCCGGGCGGGTGAAGGTGAGGTACTGAAGCGCCCCCGCAAGACTCCTGTACGCGGTAGGGTCAGTGACTGTGGCGCCCTCGGTCTCTAACAGCTTGGCCTGAGTGTCAACAGGGGTGGAGCAGGGTTTGCAGTCAGTCATCCCAGCTCGCTCCAGGATATCAAGAGTATACTGCCGCTGGTGAAGAAAGAGACCCCCGGGACGAGGCTCAACGGTGACCCCGAGGAAGTGATGGAGCACGCCGAGGTCCTTCATCGCGAACTCTGCTGAAGAGAGGTGATGATCCGCCGCAGTAGTGCCGGGCTGGAAGCGGTGAGCACAATGTCATCAACATAGAGCAGCAGATAGGCAGTCTCCCCACCGTGGTGGTAGATGAACAGTGAAGTATTTGACTTGGCATCCACAAATCCCAGAGTGAGCAGGAATGCAGCAAACCGAGAGTACCACGCCCGAGGGGCCTGCTTGAGGCCGTAGAGTGACTTGTTGAGGCGGTAGACCAGATCAGGGCGAGAAAAGTCAGCAAAGCCCGCCGGCTGACTGTAGTAGACTGTCTCAGCAAGTGTCCCGTGGAGAAAAGCATTCTTGACGTCCAGCTGATGCACGGGCCACGAGCGAGAGAGAGCCAGCGAGAGTACGGTGCAGACTGTAGCTGGCTTCACCACTGGACTGAAAGTCTCGTCATAATCAACTCCAGGCCGCTGAGTGAAACCCCTGAGAACCCAGCGAGCCTTGTACCGCTCAAGAGTGCCATCGGCTCGGCGCTTGTGAGTCCAGATCCACTTGCCGGTGACGACATTCGAGCCAGGCGGACGGGGCACCAGATCCCAGGTCTGGTTGGCTAGAAGAGCCGCGTACTCCTCTTCCATCGCACGACGCCAGTGAGGGTCGGCCAAGGCGGCGCGCACGGAAGAGGGTACCGGAGAGACCCGCGTCTCGCCGTGCGTCGCGGCAAGAGCCCGAGGCCGCAACACCCCCGCTGCATGCCGCGTCACCATGGGGTGAACATGACGCTGGTGGCGGTGAAGAATGGGGGGTGGTAGACGGGCGGCTCAACCCGAGCAGCCGGCGGGGGTGGAGGTGGTGGCGTAGGCGTCCACGGTGGAGAAGCGGCCACGGGAGGAGACCGAGGTGGCGACGATGGTGACGGATCCAGCACGGGGGGCGGGGAGGACGCCCGTGCACGACGCTGGTAGACACGCACCGGCTGGGCGAAGCGCGCGGGAGGTGCCGCAGGCGCCGGACCCGCGTCGGGCGCAGCCCCGGGGAACGTGGCCGCCGGACCGGCGCAAAGCGCAGCAACCCCGGGGGACGGGGCCGTCGGATCGGCGCAGGGTGCAGGGGCCGGCGTAGCCCCGGAGTACGGCGAGCCGGGGCACGGGCCCGACGGAGGGCGCGGGTGAGCAGGAGAGCTGGGGCACGAGCCCGGCGGAGCGCGTGGTGGAGGACCTGCAGGGTAAAACAGTAAAGGTGGCTGGACCACCGTGTCAGTGGGAAACAAGGAGGAGAGGTCAAGGTCGGAGGTGGGAGGTGGTGTGGAGGTGGGAGGAGAGGTGGTGGTAGAGAAGGGGAAGTCGGCCTCGTCGAACACAACGTGTCGGGAAATGAGGACGCGACGAGAGGAAAGGTCAAAGCAACGGTACCCCTTGTGATCCGGGGAGTACCCGAGGAAGACACACCGAGTCGACCGGGGAGCCAGCTTGTGAGGAGCGGTGGCAGTGGTGTTAGGGTAACACGCACACCCGAAGACACGGAGGTGGTCGTAGCGAGGAGGGGTACCGAAGAGGGCGTGGTGAGGAGTGAGAGCGGGACAGGCAGCGGAAGGTAAACGGTTGAGGAGATAGGTGGAGGTGTTAAGACCCTCGACCCAGAAGCGGGCAGGAAGAGAGGCCTGCAAGAGGAGGGTGCGGATGGTGTCGTTGGTGGTGCGAATCATGCGCTCGGCCTTGCCGTTCTGGGAGGAGGTGTAGGGGCACGACATGCGCAACTGCATGCCGTGAGAGAGGAAGAATGCACGAGACGTGGAGTTATCGAACTCACGTCCGTTGTCACACTGAACGACCTTGATGGTGAGGCCGAACTGTGTGGACACCCAGGCAAAGAAGTGGAGGAGCGTGGGGAAAGTGTCAGACTTGGCACGAAGAGGAAAAGTCCAGGAATAGTGAGAAATCATCCACCAACACAAGATAGTATTTATAGCCAGAAATACTAGGGATAGGAGATGTCCACAGATCGCAATGGACAAGGTCAAAGATACGGGCCACATGGGAAGAAGTAGGAAAAGGAAGACGAACATGTCGGCCCAGTTGGCACACATGACACAAATGCTCATCGCGAGCTCGAGTACATGGTATGGCAGAGCTACGACTAAGCTGTGTCAAGGCATCGCGGCTAGGGTGACCAAGGCGACGATGCCAAGTAGTAGAGGAGGTGGTGGTGGCGAAAGCAACTGACGGAGGGGAAGGTGAGGACCATGGAGCGGAAGTAGAAAACCGAAGAGTGTAAAGGGGCCCTGTGCTGTCACAGCGAAGAAGAGGGCGCTGGGAAGCCAAGTCCTTTACAGTGAGACCAGAAGGATCGAATTCAACCGAACAGGAGTTGTCAGCTGTGAAACGGCGAATAGAAAGAAGGTTGCGAACCATATTGGGAGCAAACAGGACATCGGGAAGAAGAAAGGAGCCATGGGTGTTAGCGGCACCCACAGACGTGACCGGAAGGCAAGAGCCATTGGCGACCATGATGGACGAAGGGTGAGTCGAAGAGGGTGGGTGAACGGAAGATAGGAGACCAGAGTTGGGAGTGGTGTGGTAGGTGGCTCCTGAGTCAGCGATCCAGTCGGAACTGACTGGAGGTGTTAGGCCGAGGGTGCTGAAAGAGCGGGCCAAGGCCGTCGGATCCCAACCGACAGGCCCCGGCAAAGTCCCGGGAGGTGGAGTCCACGGCGACGGGAACGGGGAAGCGCCCGGGACAGCCCTAGCGAACATGGCTGTCGGCGTGTGCATGGGGCGAGACCCTCCGCCAGCTGCCGGCGGATGTACCAGTGTACTCCCACGGCCCCCCCCACTCCCGCTCGGCCCGGGAGGAGGTGGACCAAGGAGAGACGATGGAGGCGCTCCGGTGGCGTTGTAGGTGAGGAACTGCTCCGCCGCGGCGATGCGGCGAGCAAGGGCGTCAACCGCATCGCACTCCCTGGCCCAAACGGCAGCGGCAGCACGCACCCGCGCCTGGCTGGCCTCAGCGGCAGCCCGAGTAGCATGAAGGGCAGCAGTCTGGATGGAGGCAGCGGCGGGCGTCGACACAAGGAGGTCAGCAACGTCCTTGCTGACGGGAGGAGCAGGGTCGAGAGCAGCAGGGAGGGACGCCAAGCTGTGGAGTGGAGGAAAGGTGCTGCCGGGGCCGAAGGTGGCGCCGGGAGGCAGCCGCGAGGCAGCTGAGAAGTCGGGGGCTGTACCAGGAGACCACCAGCCACCCGAGAAGGCCCCTGCTGCGGACGGAGAGGTGCCGTGCAGGGATGGGGGTGGACAGCCAGCAGGGCAGCCCGTGCCCGCGGCGGCGCCCGCGCCCGCAGCTGCTGCGCCCGCGCCCGCGCCCGTGGCGGCGCCCGCGGCGGCTGCTGCGCCCGCTGCACCGCCGCCGGCGCCGGCGCCCGCGCCCGCGGCGGTTGTTGCTGCGCCCGCGCCCGCGGCTGCTGCGCCCGCTGCGCCCGCGGCGCAGGGCTGCGCCCGCGCGGTCTGCACCCAGAGAAAGGGAAGGGTGTTGGAGGAGGGAGGGGGGAGGCCGCTGGCCATGGCCGGCGGTGGCGGCGGCGCCAGCAGTGGCGGCTGCAGCCAGGGAAGGGAGGGAAGGGAGAGGGGAAAGGAAACCCTAGCTTGATACCATGTTGGAAAGAGTGAATGGATTGATTGGGCCAACCTCAGGAGGGTAGCCATATTGCAGTCTTACATGGGCCTAACACATATACACTACAACAGATGGGACTCTGTAAAAACGGATTATTGTGCACCTCTTAATCTCACCACTTTCACTCTTTCTTTCACCTTTGGTTGCCCTGGTATTCTGATTTATTTTTCAACATCATCTCTGTCTTCTGATGAAGATTTTGCCTCTCCAGTTAGTTTATTCATTTTTCCAAGATCCTGAGGCGTGAGGCCATCGTAAACAACACACTGAGGCCATCTGTGCCTAGTTTTTTTTTCCGCCTTTGATTAGATCCCCTTTTGCAGGGGGCATCGTAAACAACACACTGAGGCCATCTGTGCCAGCTTCATGTGATCCGGAGTGGAGAAGGCTCATGGAGCAGTGTTGGGCTCCAGATCCGGCACAGCGTCCAGCGTTCACAGAGATTGCTGGACGGCTTCGCTCCATGTCAGTTGCAGCAAATCAGGCAAAGGCAACGAAATAAGATACAGGTGGAGTACTTTCAACCCCCAATTTGTTGGGGGCTCTTTTCTCTTTTTTTGTTTCCTTTTTTATTTTTGACTGGAGAGTAATACATATACATGTATGTTATAGAGTGCTGTAAAAATTAGTGCGTCAATTTATTTATACCATGTCATGGGCTGGACTGTATCCAGTAATATACTGGACTCGGTTTGAAGGTTGTGCTGTGTAAAGTTTTAGTTGGAATTTGTTGAATGGTCGCAGGTGTGCTCCCACACAATAAACAGAAATGAATGTTGTAATATATTCAAAACTGTGAACAAGAAGCTCCATACACTACACCTTTGGACTTCACATCATACGTGTTTCTTTACAAAAGAGTGCGTAAAAAGTTTCTTCATTGCATTTCTGGTCCTGATGTGCAGTCTTCCCAAAAGATACATGCTGGATGCTGTTCATGGAAATCAAGGTGACCAATAAATGATGAATCTTATCTTGTTCTCCAGTCTCTACCATCAAGTGGGATGCATGCATGTTGCTGAATTGGGGGGGGGGGGGGGGGGGGGGGCGGATGGCTAATAATTTGGTTGGTTGTATTAAATATGTAAGGATTTAAAGTTGGCATATGCATATGATCGACATCTCTATGGTCATTTCATGAACAATCATATTAAAAACCATATGGGACATACTAAATAGATTAATATCATAATATATACTCCATCATGATATATCAAAACGGATTAACAACATAATATGTGAATACCTGTCGAAACAAATTGCCTTAAAATTATCACATATAACTTGTTACTATGAAGCAATATTGCACGCATAGACAACCATTTTCTAAAAGTATATTCACATGCTATATACCATATGAATTACAGAATCAGAAATGTACTAGTTCACTGCTTAGCTGTGCTCCGGCATGGTTTAGAATCTTATTTTACATAAGTATTAGATGTTTTGTAGATACGTTTAGTGTGCATACTAATAAAAGTTAATCATCTTTATTCTCTCCTCATTTCCTAACATAATATCCATTCTGATACTCTATAATCCCTATTCGGTTTGTGATGAGTGTGTCAAGTACAGTACATATGTGTGTTTTCATCCTTTGCAATGAACCTCAATGAATTTTTAATACTCCCTCTATGTTGGTAAAAGATGTCATTTCAGACAGTGACACGGTCTTCAAAGTATAACTTTGACCACTTGGTTTTTAAAAATATTGGTTGAAAAGTGGTATATGTATATTTTTATGAAAGTATTTTTCAAGACAAATTTATTTATATGATTTTTACATCTCTAAATTCAAGAATTTAAAAGTTATTCATAATTTATATTTCCAATGTTTGATCTAAACCTTGTCCAAAATGTCTTCTTTTACCACCTGAAGGGACTATATATTTAATTTAGTTGAAAACTTAAGTTATATCGGATCTTGTTGCATCATTCCTTTTCTCTGTATAGGAAAAAGTCTATATCAAATGACTATTATTGAGGATAATGATTTAGAGTCTACTAAATTAAAGTCGTTTGTTTTTTTCCTGATATAGAATGTTATCTTTTTTCCTAGTACATCTCATGAGTCATGAGGACTATATCTCGATAGCTCAAGACGTCAATTAGTAATATTAAGATTAAGATTCTAGTTCAAAGTACAATCCTACTTGTTTATAACTAAAAGGACCAAAATCAAACCCTAAGGAAACATATTGTCACAAATCACTGAATTAGGAAAAATTACTATGACACCAAACCTTAATTTATGATGTTCAAACTATAGATACGTCCATGCATCATTGGGATCCCCATGAATTTAATCTCCGGTTAATCCTTTTAGCAGCAAGTTTTCCAACAGCGATGAAATGCTATAGCTAATATATAAGCGATGAAATACTACAGGAAGTCTATATTACACTTGTGTGTTTTTTTCTCTTCTCAACACATGAATTTTGTGTCCGTTGGATCAACCATCGACGTCTCCTGGCGTCCAGTTTTTTTTTGTCGCTGACTTGTTGGGCCCACTTTGGGATTCCTCATTTCTCATTTCCTGATTCCCATTTCCCCATCTGTGTCCGTCGTCATCCGCACTCTCCACCTCACTCCCGCACCTCCTGCCCCGCCGCTCCACCTCATTCCCCTCCTCCGCCGCCACCGTCTCCTCCCCGTCGCTACTCGCACCGCCCTTCTGTATGGTGGGGAACGAGGGCAAGCCGCAACGACCTTCGACACCGGCGCGCGGGCTAAACCCTAGCCGAGAGGTGGATGGTGGGGAACGAGGGCGAGCCGCGACGACCTTCGACTCCGACACCCGTGCTCATCACCTCCCCCATTTTTGCCGCCCCCTCCGACCTCGTCGTCCTCTTCTCGCAATCTTGCTCTGGTGAGTGCAGATCCCTGCTATCCTCTGCAGTTGGATTAGGCTCTTCATCTGCTCATCCCAATTTGTCAGTTGCCCATGTGATTAATCCAATCTGATCCATCCCCATCCATACTCTGTTCCTTGTGGTCTCCTCTCGCTGATCTGTATCCAAACATCACGCTTGGATCAACCGTGTTCCCATTGACGATGCTCAGATCGGTCGTGCCTTTAGAAATTCATGGATTTACTTCCTGCCAAATTTGTGGATGCTTGTTTACTCCCTTAGAAATTCGTGGATGCAATGTAGTGGATTTGATAGACGAGTGAAAGGATCAAGATGCCCAAGAGGGGGGGGGGGGTGAATTGGGCTTTTCTAAAACTTCTTGCAAGAATAAAACCTATCAAGCCACAATTAACCCCCTAGTGCCTAGAAGTGTGTTTCTCTTTACTCTACCGCACAAAAGACCAAGTCTATGCCACTCCTACTCTAGCAAAGCAATTCAATAGTGAATGAACAACAAGTAATAATGCGGAATTGAATTGCTTGAAAGTAAATGCGTAAGTAAAGGAGTAGAGATGACACGACGATCTTTTTGCCGAGGTATCGAGGTGTCGGCACACCCCCTAGTCCTCGTTGGAGCACCCGCGCAAGGGTATCGCTCCCCCTTGATCCGCGCAAGGATCAAGTGCTCACTATGAGCTGATTCTTCGCCGCTCCGACCCGGTGAATCGCTCACTACCGGTCACAAGTTTGCTTGGGTCATCCACAATGCCACCGGATGCTCTCCAAGCTTCACGATCGCCACCAAGCCGTCTAGGTGATGCCGATCACCAAGAGTAACAAGCTAGAACTCTCACTTGACCGACACAAGGCCAAAGAGATGGATGGATGCACACTTGCTACTCAATTCTCACTAGGAGGTGTCTAATTCTCACAATTAGCAAATCACTCAACCTCACTAGGGCTCTTGCACTATCTCACACTCACAATGTGTCTCTCAGCAGATGGAAGTGGCAAGAACACTCAAATGGATGGAGGGAAGGAGTATAAATACTCCCCCAACCGACCATCCAAAAACTGCACAAGACAGGGTTTCTGCGGGGGCATCGGACGCTCCGATGCCTGGCATCGGACGCGCCGATGACCTCGACCAATGGTCAACTGTACCCTCTTGTCAGACCTGTTAAAGGTACATCGGACGCTGGGCAGCGTCCGATGCCACCACATCGGACGCGTCCGATGCCACCACATCGGACGCGTCCGATGTGGTTTTACCCTCTCTGGATGGCCATCGGACGCTGGCCCTCAGCGTCCGATGCCAGCGTCCGATGCGACCTCCAGTTCACGCGCACGTGAACAGTGGCACAGGCGCGTCCGATGTGAACACATCGGCGCGTCCGATGCTCACCTGGCCAGCGTCCGATGCCCTTTACAAGGGCAGACTCAACTCGGATCGCGACGCGGCCTAAACAACTTTTGATCCTCTCGACTTAAGGCATCTCTCTGAGCTACCTAGGGCTATGAAATAACAAGTGTGCACCACACCTACCTCAATAAACTCATCTAGGTCAAGCGACTGATTCACGCTCCCCTTTATAGTACGGCCAAAGGAAAAACAAAGACCTAAGACTACCTAAGTGTCCTCCAACACCATATGACACTTAGCCTAGTCTACCACCGTCTTCGTTGTCCGTCCTTTGAAAACCGAAATGATATCCATCGCTAGGGTACATGAACTCCATATGCCCGTATCGTCGCCATTACCGTGACCTAACTCAATCCTGTTTCTACAAAACACACGTTAGTCACAGTAATCTTGTGTTTCATCCAATCACCTAAACCCACTAGGGGCCAAGATGCATTCAATCTCCCCCTTTTTGGTGATTGATGACAACACGAGATGAGTATAAGTAGAAAAGGTTTTTAAATCATGACATGTATGAACTTGCAATGGATAAGAGAAAATGGTTAGGGGCAAGCTCATACATATCATTCCATCACCCTGCACTCAACAAGTTAGAGTGAAAAGCAAGTGCAAGAGTAAAAGAGCTCATATACATAACAAGTGAGAATTAAGAGCAAGTAATGAGCGAAACGAAATGACATGTCATATATGGTAGCATAGTGAGCACAAACATGTCACAAGGTCCATAGCACAAGAATATAACAAACCATAGTGCTAAAAGATGCGATAAGTGAAGAGCGTATGTGAAAGTAACACAACATAAGAAATCAAAGCCCTCTCACATCGCTCCCCCTATCACTATACTCGACCACTCTCCCCCTTTGGCATCAAGCGCCAAACTACGCATCAGAGGGCGGAGGTGGTGCAGACGAGTCAGGTGCCGTCTCCGGAGTGCGCTGAGTAAACTCGAACTGCTGGAGGTACTCCTCGGAGTCGGACGAAGACACGCCGGTAGCCTGCTGACCCTCTGAAGCTGGAAGCTGCTGAGAAGTGGTCTGGGTCGGCTCTGGCTGCTGGACCGGCTCTGTCTGCTCTGCCTGCTCTGAAGCCATCTCTGTAGTGGTTGAAGGGTCGAGATGGCGGACTAGAGGGGGGGGGGGGTGAATAGTCCTTTCTAAAATTAATTGCACCGGTGAAAGGTCCTAATTGGCTAGAGGGGGGGTGAATAGCCTAATTTAAAATTCTACAAAGCACTAGAGCAATTTGTTAGACAATAACAAAGCGATAAATGCGGTTGCTCTAGCTCTATGTCAAATGCAAGCCACCTATTTGCAAGTCTAGTTAATTTTGATCTCTAGGGCACACAAGGACTAAGTCACTACTTTACTAAACTAGTGAGCTACACAAGAGAGCTAGCAAAACTAAACTAGCTACACTAGCAAAGCTACTACTATTATTAACAAGGGAAACAAGTTACTCTATAACAAGTATGAACAAAGGAATACAAGAGAGTGGTAGTGTGATTTTACTGAACCGGGCAAGTGAAGATAATTGATATCACAATGGAATGCCAATCACCAAGGGACACAATATGAACACGAGATTTATCCCCGAGGTTCACGTGCTTGCCGGCACGCTACGTCCTCGTTGTGTCGACCAAGGCTTCGTGGTTCGGTGGCTAATCGGTATCACACACCGAGCTCTCCACAAGAACCTACCCCAAGCAATGGTAACTCAATGACATGCGCAATTTACTAGGAGTTACCTTTGGCTCTTCGCCGGGGAGGTACAAGCCCCTCACAAAGTCGTTGGGATGGCCACGAACAATCACCAACTCGTGCCGATCCTCCTCCGCTCCCACCAAGCCATCTAGACACCGGCAAGTGCCAAGAGTAAAAAGAAATCCGCAGCAACAATCACCAAGATGCCTCTAGAATGCAAGATCACAATGCAAGCTCTTGGTTTCACTCGATCTCACTTGGATTCGCACTAACAATCAAAGAGATCGGAGGGAGGGATTAGATCTTGCTCAAGAGGATGTTCAAGAGGTTAGAAAGTCAAGAGAGCTCCCCCCAAATGCGGCCACGGCCTATATATAGAGAGGAGAGGACGGCAGCCCGACCCCCACCTTTCTGCGCTTGGTCGGTAGTACCGACCCCTCCTGGGCGGTACTACCGGCTTAGTCAAACTAGCCGTTTACTCACATCCCGCTGATTAAGGTGAAGCACCGACTCTTGGTCGGTACCTCCGAGGTCGGTAGTACCGGCCCTATGGCGGTACTACCGACAGGCCAGGCTGGGGACTACATAGAGAGCTCCCAGACAACTTCCTGACCTCGGTACCACCGAGGGCGGTAGTACCGACATAATGGCGGTACTACCGCCAGGCCAAAACTGGCCACTTCCAGAGAGCCTCCAAAACTTCCTTCAAACCTTGGTACTACCGACCCCCTGGTCGGTACTACCGAGCCCGGTACTACCGGCCCTATGGCGGTACTACCGGTAGGCCTTTTCAAAAACACACAGAGAGCTCTGCAAAACGCCTTATGGCCACGGTACCACCGACCCCCGGTCGGTACCACCGCCGGCGGTAGTACCGAGATAATAGCGGTACCACCGCCAGGCCAAAAACGCCCCAACACAGAGAGGGCTGCACTCAGCACCTATGGGCGGTACCACCGACCATACACAGAAAACTTCATTTTCTTCCCTGTGTTGATCCAAAACTACTCCAACAACTTCTCCTTTGCAAATGTGCTAACACCACCAAGTGTACACCACCTTGTGCAAGTGTGTTAGCATTTTCAAAACATTTTTCAAAGGATTTATCGCCTTATTTTAGTTATGTCATATGCAAATGCAACTAGAGGCAACTTGATAACCGTATACTATGAATTTCTCCTCTTGATAGTACGGCTATCTATCCTAAATACACTCACACCCTCTATGGTGTCTTGAGTGCCAAAAACAAAAGAGCCTATTGGTTATACCTTTGCCTTGAGCTCTTTTATTTTCCTCTTTCTTCTTTTCTTCTAGTGAAGATATGGACCATCTTACGACCAATCACTTGATCATTGCATCACATGTCCATCATCATGCTTCACTTGAGCCATGGACCACCTTTTGCTAATCAAACACTTAATGACAAAGGTTAGTCCAATGGGTTTCATCAATTATCCAAAACCAAACTTGGGCTTTCAATCTCCCCCTTTTTGGTAATTGATGACAACCCTCATACAAGATATTATGATAAAGATTTGAGACACCAAGGTAGTATTTGCTCCCCCTACATATGTGCTATAGAGTTTGGTTCGAGGTTCGGCACATATGCATGGATATAAAATTTTGGGTGAGCAATTACTAACTTGTGATACTAAGGTTTAAAGAATGGATCTTTGAAGCGCGATACCAATCGGAGTGCAAAACTCATGATCATCCTTAGCACCATAATGAACTAGATACAACTTGTAAGCCAACTTTTAAGCAAATATATTGGCAAAAATGTTAAATTCCAAAAATCAAGTTCTATCCTATGCATGCTAGTACTTCATTTCATCATTCAAGTTCTAGTCTAGCAAGCAACACACAAGAGAGATACTACTTGAAAACACAAACTAATGCAAGACAATGCAAGCAAGCATATGTAAGATGCACATTGCAAATGCATTCAATCAAGTTCATAGGCTTGCTCCCCCTACTTGTGTGCTTAAAAAATTTATCCCTTTCTTTTCATAAATCTTTCTCATTGTGCAACTTCTTCTCCCTTTTTCCCTTTTTGCATATCTTTTATGCCATTTTTCTCCCCCTTTGTCATTAATGACCACAAAAGGTGAGTTTTTCATTTGTAAAGCATGGGAGTAGAAATTGATCAAATTGTGGTTCAACTATAAACAATTGCATACCATATATAGCACGGTTTGCTCTAGAGTAAGCTTCTTCACACATCTTGCAATGGTTATCTTACTCATGTCGGTTATATACTTCAATGCTCATGTTTATAGTCAAACACTAGGATTGCAAGCCCATAAACATGTCATATGCCACCACTAGATCATAACAATCATAGAAGCAATAGTGGTACCATACCAACATCAAAGTCATTTGATTTTCAATGAATGAGGTCCAAAACCTACTAGATATGCCTAAATGCTCTAAACAAGTTCTTAGCAAGGTATGAGATGCAAATGTCAAACAATAATACCTTTGCTTTGGCTTGGAGGAGAGGCAAGTCATATAAGTGAGGTGCATTATCAACACATATTTGAGAAATCTAGTATGTTCAACTCATTCCTTAGCTTGCAAAACCTCTTCTCATCAAGTGGCTTAGTGAATATATCCGCAAGTTGATCATCGGTCCCAACACTCTCAATAGATATATCTCCCTTTTGTTGATGATCTCTAATGAAGTGGTGCCTAATGTCAATGTGCTTGGTTCTTGAATGTTGCACCGGGTTGTTTGTGAGCTTCACCGCACTTTCATTGTCACATAGCAATGGCACTTGTTTGAATTTTATTCCAAAGTCCTTCAAGGTTGCCCTCATCCATAGGAGTTGTGCACAACAACTACCGGCACTAATATATTCGGCTTCGGCGGTAGAGAGTGCCACACTATTTTGTTTCTTTGAAGACCAAGATACAAGTGACCTTCCCAATAATTGACATGTGCCCGATGTGCTCTTTCTATCAATCTTGCAACCCGCATAATCAGAATCGGAGTACCCAATTAATTCAAAGTTTGCTCCTTTGGGATACCACAACCCAACATTTTGTGTAGCCTTCAAGTACCTCAAGATTCTCTTTGTTGCCTTCAAATGACTCTCTCTTGGAGAAGCTTGGAATCTTGCACACATGCACACACTAAATATGACATCCGGCCTTGAAGCGGTCACATAGAGTAAGCTTCCAATCATAGACCGATACAACTTTTGATCCACCATGTTGCCACTAGCATCACCATCCAAGTGTCCATTTGTTCCCATTGGTGTACTAATAGCTTTTGCATCATTAAGACCAAACTTCTTGAGCATATCTTTGATGTACTTGCCTTGACTCACAAAAGTACCATTCTTCATTTGCTTGATTTGAAGACCAAGGAAGTAACTAAGCTCTCCAATCATGGACATTTCAAACTCTTTTGCCATCATATTTCCAAACTCTTCACAAAAATCTTGGTTGGTTGAGCCAAATATGATATCATCAACATAGATTTGCAACACAAACAAGTCATTCTCTATCTTCTTGGTGAAGAGAGTGGTGTCAACCTTTCCCATTTTGAACCCTTTGGATAGAAGGAAATTCCTCAATCTTTCATACCATGCCCTTGGAGCTTGCTTTAAGCCATACAATGCTTTTCTCAACTTGTAGACATGGTTGGGCTTCTTTTCATCTTCAAAACCGGGAGGTTGCTCAACATATACCAACTCATTGATGTAGCCATTGAGAAATGCACTCTTTACATCCATTTGATATAGCTTGATGTTATGAGCACAAGCATAAGCTAATAGGATTCTAATTGCTTCCAATCTTGCAACCGGTGCATATGTCTCTCCAAAGTCAAGCCCTTCAATTTGAGTGTAACCTTGTGCTACCAATCTTGCTTTGTTTCTCACCACTAGGCCATCTTGATCTTGCTTGTTGCGGAATACCCATCTAGTACCAATAACATTATAGCTCTTAGGCCTCTCAACCAATTCCCAAACTTCATTTCTTGTGAATTTGTTTAGCTCTTCATGCATGGCATTAACCCAATCAACATCCCTCAAAGCTTCTTCAATCTTGGTTGGTTCAATAGTTGACACAAATGAATAGTTCCCACAAAACATTGCCAATCTTGATCTTGTTTGAACACCATTTTGAATGCCACCAATAACCAAATCTAAGGGATGATCTCTTGCTATACTTGAAGGTTGAAGCACTTGATTCACATTGCTTGTACTCGGTTGATCCGCTTGTTGCACATTGGGAGATGATGAACTAGCCACTTGTTGATTTTGTACTTGAGAATCACTATCTTGCTCATTTGGGATGGTGACCACTTGCTCTTTGTCATCTTCAACATCAATCACTTCTCTTGGCCTAATATCACCAACATCCATGTTCTTCATTGCATTCACCAAATGAGTGCCTCTCACATCATCTAAGTTCTCTTTTTCATCTTGAGATCCATTGGTTTCATCAAATTCTACATCATGAACTTCTTCAAGTGTTCCACTAGCCAAGTTCCATACTCTATATGCTTTGCTTGTAGTTGAATATCCAAGTAGGAACCCTTCATCACATTTCTTGTCAAACTTGCTCAATCTTGTGCCCTTCTTCAATATATAGCACTTGCAACCAAATACTCTAAAGTATGCAATATTGGGCTTTCTTCCATTCAATAGCTCATATGGTGTCATTTCCAACATAGGATGGCAATATAGTCGGTTGCTAGAGTAGCAAGCCATGTTGATAGCTTCGGCCCAAAAGGATTGACTCACATTGTATTCACTAAGCATGGATCTTGCCATATCAATCAAGGTTCTATTCTTTCTTTCAACTATCTCATTTGATTGAGGAGTGTACTTTGCCGAGAATTGATGCCTAATGCCAAAATCATCACATAGCTCTTCAATTCTTGTGTTCTTGAACTCACTCCCATTGTCACTTCTCACTTTCTTGATAGTTGTCTCAAACTCATTTTGACTTCTCTTGACAAAAGATTTGAATGTAGCAAATGTTTCACTTTTGTCACCAAGAAAGAATACCCATGTGTATCTAGTGAAGTCATCCACAATCACATAACCATATTTATTGCCACCAATGCTAGTGTATGTAGTTGGCCCAAATAAATCCATATGCAATAGCTCAAATGCTTTAGTAGTGCTCATTTCACTTTTCATAGGGTGAGTATTTCCAACTTGTTTGCCGGCTTGACAAGAGCTACAAAGTTTATCCTTCTCAAACACAACATCTCTCAAGCCCTTAACTAAGTCATATTTGATCAATCTATTTAGTTGCTTCATCCCAACATGACCAAGCCTTCTATGCCATAGCCAACCCATACTAGACTTAGTGATCAAGCATGTTGTCAATTGAGTTTCCTTTGCATCAAAATCAACTAAGTATAGGTTTCCATATCTAAATCCTTTGAATGCTAGGTTGGTTCCATCATTACTAGTGATCATCACACTATCAACACCAAAGTTGCAATTGAAACCAAGATCACATATTTGAGCTACCGATAGCAAGTTGAAGTTCAAGCTCTCTACTAGCAAGACATTTGAGATGCTCAAGTCATTGGATATTGCAATCTTACCAAGTCCCTTGACCTTGCCTTCACTATTGTCCCCAAATGTGATGCTATCCACTTTGAAGTCTTCTTCATTTGTGTTGATTGAGTTGAACATTCTAGAATCCCCGGTCATATGTTGAGTACACCCACTATCAAGCATCCAATGCCTTCCTCCGGCTTTGTAATTGACCTACAAGAAGATTCAATGTTTAGGTACCCAAATCTTGTTGGGTCCTCCAAGGTTAGTGACTAAGCTCTTTGGTACCCAAATGGCTTTCTTCTTTGAGCCCTCCTTAGGTGTACCAACAAACTTAGCTCTTACACTATTAACACCCTTGTAAAGCACATAACAAGAATCAAACTTAATTGATTTACCAAGGTTGGTTGGTTTGTTCTTGTTTAGGTTCTTTTTATAGCAATTATGCTCGGTATGCCCGGATTGCTTGCAATTTATGCAATAGCGTCCATTGCCCTTCACAAAACTAGTCTTGTGAGGAGCAAAGGCCGCCTTGCCCTTCTTGGGGGGTATAGCCAATCCCTTCTTTCTCATGGGAAAATCTTTGGCCACCCAAGCACTTAAGCAAGCGGGCATCTCCACCATAGGCTTTGCCTAAGGCACAAGTGAGCTTATTCACCTCTTTCTTTAAGGTTTCATTTTCCACTATTAATGATGCATCACAAGTAAAACCATCTTTTATGTTTGAGTTAGATGCATCGGTGGAGCATGAACTAGATGAAGCATTGGGAGGTGCAATGACAATAGGTGTGTAAAATGTTTCATTGATTAAGTCACATGTTATACCTATGTCACATGTTTGAGCAAAGTCCTCAATCTTGGTTTGAGTGAGGAGAGAGGAGTGGGCTTCTTCAAGCCTAGTGTGAGCTTTATCAAGCTTCTCATGGGCTACCTCTAGCCTCTCATGAGTTAGCTTGAGCTCATCAAAAGATTGCTCAAGAAGGCTAACCTTCATGCGCAATTCCTTGCACTCCTTCCTCTTCTTCTCAAAGCAAACATGAGCTTGCTCAAACATGTCCATAAGTTCTTCATTAGTGTATTCATTTTCATTATCATCATCATCATCATCACTCTCATCATAGGAAGGTACCTTGGATGGCCTTGTCATCAAGCATGTAGATGGAGTGTCAAAGATAGAAGGCTTTTTGTTGATAGCAATACTTGCAAGTGCCTTCTTCTTCATCTTGTTGTGCTCTTCATCATCACTATCGGATGATGCATCACTATCCCATGTCACAACATAGGATCCACCTTTCTTTTTCTTGGTGAAAGAGAGCTTCTTCTCCTTCTTTTCCTTCTTGTCCTTCTTCTTCTTTGCTTCATCATCATTGTCACTATTTTGAGGACAATCGGCTATCATGTGATCTTCACTCTTGCACTTATAGCATCTTCTCACATAGCCCTTGTTCTTGTTGTTGTCCCTTCTCTTTCTTGCACCATAGCCTTTCTTCTTCATGAATCTTCCAAACTTCCTTACTAGAAGTGCCATGGCCTCATCATCATCACTAGAATCTTCATCTTCACTATCACTTGATTCTAGCTTTGCCTTGCCCTTGCTCTTGCTCTTGGATGAAGAAGTGGCTTTGAATGCCAAGCTCTTCTTCTTCTCCTCTTCCTTCACCTCCTCATCATCACCACCATCATTGTATTGATCTTCGGTCATTACATCACCAAGGACTTCATTTGGTGTCACATTTTGCAATCCTCCTCTCATGATGATGGTCCTCAATGTCTTGAATCACTTGGGCAAGCAACTCAAGAACCGGTGGGTGAAGTCTTCATCCTTCACTTTCTCTCCCAAACTCTTGAGATCATTTATGATGCATTGGAGCCTATAGAACATCTCCGGGATTGTTTCATCCTCTTTCATCTTGAAGCTTGTGAGCTTATCTTTGAGCATGTACAATTTGGCACTTTTTACCGTTGAAGTGCCCTCATATGTTTCTTCTAGTCTTGCCCATACTTCATTTGCCTTCTCAAGATCTTTGATTTGCTCAAACACTTTTGGATCAATGCCATTGTATATAGTGTTGAGCGCCATTGTGTTGCATTGCTTGCTTTCACGCTCTCTAGGGGTGGGGTCTTCTTCATTGACAATAACATAACCATCTTGTGTGACCTCCCACACCCTATCATTGATGGAGCCAAGGTACATCTTCATCTTTCTCTTCCAATAATCAAAGGATGACCCATCAAAGTACGGTGGTTTGCCCCCAACATGGTTGAACACAATTTGAGCCATATTTGCACCGTAGGTTGTTAAGCCTTTGAATCAAACGGTGTTTGGCTCCGATACCACTTGAAAGGTCCTAATTGGCTAGAGGGGGGGTGAATAGCCTAATTTAAAATTCTACAAAGCACTAGAGCAATTTGTTAGACAATAACAAAGCGATAAATGCGGTTGCTCTAGCTCTATGTCAAATGCAAGCCACCTATTTGCAAGTCTAGTTAATTTTGATCTCTAGGGCACACAAGGACTAAGTCACTACTTTACTAAACTAGTGAGCTACACAAGAGAGCTAGCAAAACTAAACTAGCTACACTAGCAAAGCTACTACTATTATTAACAAGGGAAACAAGTTACTCTATAACAAGTATGAACAAAGGAATACAAGAGAGTGGTAGTGTGATTTTACTGAACCGGGCAAGTGAAGATAATTGATATCACAATGGAATGCCAATCACCAAGGGACACAATATGAACACGAGATTTATCCCCGAGGTTCACGTGCTTGCCGGCACGCTACGTCCTCGTTGTGTCGACCAAGGCTTCGTGGTTCGGTGGCTAATCGGTATCACACACCGAGCTCTCCACAAGAGCGCCACAAGAACCTACCCCAAGCAATGGTAACTCAATGACACACGCAATTTACTAGGAGTTACCTTTGGCTCTTCGCCGGGGAGGTACAAGCCCCTCACAAAGTTGTTGGGATGGCCACGAACAATCACCAACTCGTGCCGATCCTCCTCCGCTCCCACCAAGCCGTCTAGACACCGGCAAGTGCCAAGAGTAAAAAGAAATCCGCAGCAACAATCACCAAGATGCCTCTAGAATGCAAGATCACAATGCAAGCTCTTGGTTTCACTCGATCTCACTTGACTCCTAGTCGGTACCACCGCGGGCGGTAGTACCGAGGTTATGGCGGTACTACCGCCAGGCCATTTTTGGCTCGAACAGAGAGCATCTCACAAAGGGACTCGGTCCCTCGGAAACTACCGCCCAAAGGTCGGTACCTCCGAGGTCGGTGGTACCGAGGTTATGGCGGTACCACCGCCAGGCCATTTTCAACTCAACACAGAGAGCTCCGCAAACTTGGTTACTACCGGCCATAGGTCGGTACCACCGCGGGCGGTAGTACCGAGGTTATGGCGGTACTACCGCCAGGCCAAACCAAGCCACATCCAGAGAGGCTGCAAACAGCCCTCTTGGGTCGGTACTACCGACCACCAGGGTCGGTACCACCGACCACACCAGCCTGCACTCCCCGCGCTAGAACGGCCATAACTCTTCACTCCAAACTCCGATTTCGATGATCTTGGACATTTTGGAAAGCTTATTCAGAGGGCTACACATCCCACATGAATTCAAGATCCAAATCACAAAGGATTAGAACAGAATTCCAATCCAAGATCCATCGCTTCTCTTTTTCAACCAAAGCTTTCTCCGAAACTTCTCCGTGTTGATCCAAAACTACTCCAACAACTTCTCCTTTGCAAATGTGCTAACACCACCAAGTGTACACCACCTTGTGCAAGTGTGTTAGCATTTTCAAAACATTTTTCAAAGGATTTATCGCCTTATTTTAGTTATGTCATATGCAAATGCAACTAGAGGCAACTTGATAACCGTATACTATGAATTTCTCCTCTTGATAGTACGGCTATCTATCCTAAATACACTCACACCCTCTATGGTGTCTTGAGTGCCAAAAACAAAAGAGCCTATTGGTTATACCTTTGCCTTGAGCTCTTTTATTTTCCTCTTTCTTCTTTTCTTCTAGTGAAGATATGGACCATCTTACGACCAATCACTTGATCATTGCATCACATGTCCATCATCATGCTTCACTTGAGCCATGGACCACCTTTTGCTAATCAAACACTTAATGACAAAGGTTAGTCCAATGGGTTTCATCAATTATCCAAAACCAAACTTGGGCTTTCAACCGGCTAACCAAAATAAATGCGGAATTAAAACTATCGGTCTAGCCAAGACTACACCCCTCTACTTATACTCTATGACACCTTACAAAAGATCCTAAACAATGCAAATAAGGTGTCGGGCTAGCTAGAGCTCACCTAACCAATTCTAAAAGCAAGGTCACACAAACCTATGCAACTAGTACTTCAAACACCGGGGAGCTCCTACACAATCTAGTAAGCAAAGCACAAAGCTCCTAAGCTCACTAGCAATGCTCAATGACAAGGCTACACAAGCCAAATTAGAGAGCTCAACTTACTTAGCTACACAAACTAAGCAATGTGACTAACAAGGCTACTCAATCCAATTGGTCACACAATAGAGCTACTTCTATGCTACACAAGCAAGGAAGGTAACTAGCAAGCTACACAAGCTAACTAATTACAAGAGCAACTATTTAAGCTACACAAGCTAGATAGCTACACGAGAGCAACAACTAAACACTAGCACAAGTATGAGTATGGAAATACAAGCTAGTGAATGGAGATAGCAAACCACCGAGAAGATGAAGACAATGTTGACACGGTGATTTTATCCCGAGGTTCACTTGGTTGCCACCAAGCTAGTCCCCGTTGAGACAAGCTCAAGGTTGTCGCCGGTCCTCTTGCTAGTGGTGACTACACTAGTCACACTCTCCCCAAGGAGTGCTTACCACAAGCTCTAGCACTCGACCCGACCGAACCACTTGACGCTCTTCACGTCTCTCTTTTACTAGAGTTGCTCTTCGCGATCTCCCGCGGGGTGAGCACAACACCCCTCACAAAGCGGTCGCCTCTGGAGCACCACTCAATCTCCGAGCGTGCTACCACGGAGCACACACAAGCCTCCAAGCCGTCTAGGAGGTGGCAACCTCCAAGAGTAACAAGCACCACCGGCCTGCAACTCGATCACCTAGTGCCACACTTGCAATCTCTCATGCACCGCAATAGAATCGCTCTCTCGCTTAGCGGATATGATTAGCACTAATCCCAAGTGAGTTGGAGGGCTCCCAAGCACTCTCACACAAGGACACTAAGTCCCCAAGGTGCCCAACGCACCAAATGGCCGGCCACCACCTCTATTTATAGAGGGAGGGCCCAAACTAGCCGTTTGGACGCGTGCTGAAAAATGAACTGCGGACAGTCCGCCCTTATAGCCCCGGACAGTCCGCCCTTATAACAAAACTAGCCGTTAGGAGCTGCAACGGTCACCCCGGACAGTCCGCCCCTTGGGCTCGGACAGTCCGCCGTTGAAAATCGAGAGCCTACACAGAACCTGTCCAGCAACCTTGTTCTCCGAAAAATTAGCCGGCGGACAGTCCGCCCTTATAGGCCCGGACAGTCCGCCGTTCACCTGTCAACCCGAGAACAGTGCGCTCGTAGCGTCCGATGCATCCCCATCGGAGCGTCCGAGGCCCGCGGACAGTCCGCCACTAAAATGGCAGACAGTCCGCCACTCTCCAGAAAGCCTCCCACGAGAATGACCATAACTCTTAGCTCCCAACTCGGAATTTGATGATATTGGACATTTTGGAAAGCTTATTCAGAGGGCTACACAACCCACATGAACTCATGATCCAAAGCACAAAGGATCAATACAGTTTTTCAATCCAAGAACCATCACTTCTCTTTTTCAACCAAAGTTTTCTCTAAAACTTCTCCAACTTCTTCTCCTTTGCAAATGTGCCAACACCACCAAGTGTATACAACCTTGTGCATGTGTGTTAGCATTTTCACAATCATTTTTCAAAGGATTTTCACTTGCACTCACCACGCCACTCGATCCTAGTAACAACGCAATGTTAGATCGCTCAAGTGGCACTAGATGACCGATATGCAAACAAGTTTGCTCCTCTTGATAGTACGGCCATCTATCCTAAACCCGGTCATAATCTTCTCTACACACCTATGACCGGTGAAATGAAATGCCCTACAAATATACCTTTGTCTTGCGCATTCCATTCCATCTTCTTCGGTGTTGATGCAACACATGCACCAACCTATCATCAAATGATACGATCCACTTCATATCATCACATAGCCTCCATGGTTCATCGATCTTGACCTCACTTGCTCTTCACCATTGCTAAGGTCCTTCGGCGCCAAGTCTTTGCTCAAGCCTCCCGACACTCGGTACCAACGGCTTCAAAGCCTCCAACTTGCCCTTCACCTTCGCAACCGGTCCATCAAGCCAAGTCTTGCCTTGATCTTCACCATCTTAGCCACATGACCACATGTCATGTCACATATGCAATAAGCTCATTCTTCATCACATGCATGAGCATTGCAACATCCTTCAAGCCATTTCACCCCTATGGCATATGTTGCTCATACATGATCACCTCTGGACTTAACACCTGTGTATCTCACATAAACATCATTAGTCCACCTAAAGTTGTCACTCAATTACCAAAACCAAACTAGGACCTTTCAATCTCCCCCTTTTTGGTAATTGATGACATCTCTACAAAGATATGGAAATTTAAGCTTATTCCAAGCTAGCACTTTACAAGAATGTAAATTGCTAACTTGGTTTGGATTCTATGTTACTTATCCAACATTAAGACCATATGAGAAGATTTGGATAAGCACCATACAACCCGACCTTGTAGTGTTAACTCCCCCTACATGTGTGCTTAAATGGTTTGGTTTCAAGTTTGCACACATGCATAAATATGAAATTTGTCGGAGTGTTAGCACTACTAAGTGATTCTAAGGTATACAAGATGGAAATGTACCTTTGAAGCGTGTATACCACATTTTAATTCATCCTTAGCATCAACCTTGCTAGAAACAAGTGAAACTAGATACCACGTGAGATCAACATTATAAACAAGGTTCTAGTTACCACTTGCTACACTAAGACTAAGCTCAAAATACCAATAGAAGGAAAACAATCATCATCCAAGTCTTAGCTCTAGCAAATATTGCACACAAGCATATATATCAAATGTAAGACATATGCATTGTGCAAGCAAGCAAATGTAATGCACAAACAAATGCATCAAACATGTATTCATGAGCTTGCTCCCCCTACTTGTGTGCTCTCTTTATCCAAGAATTTTGCATTCTCCAATCTTGCTCCCTCTTGATCCATGTCCATCTTTTTGTTTTCTCCCCCTTTGTCCTTGACATATCTTTGCCACAATTACTCCCCCTGTCATATTGAGGATACATGGGTGTATGCCGGGTCTCTGAGTGATGAGTGATTGTCAACTGGGATGATGCGCATGTTCTTTGGCTTGTGTTGTGCAGGTGTCGAGCACGGATACAGTGATCAGAGGCAAGGTGAAGGTCAAGTAGAGACGTGCCGTGCCGATGGACCGAGAGTGGCGAAGGGCGGACGTGAGGCTTGGACTGAGGGACCGGTGGCCCGATGATCAGCTGTGGTGGTTGGCAGCCTGGGACAACGACGAGCGAAGACTTGCGGTCATGTGTTGCCTGAGTCGTGGACTTGGGGACACGTGTCGGTGGACGGGGTGCACGGTAGGTGCATCCCATCTACAGCGTCGGTTTGGTGGTAGAGCCAGAGAAAAACCATCGGGTGGACGGTTTCCAGGTTTGGGCCTCAAAACCTGGGTGCTGAGGGTTTCCGAGTTTGGCCACAAAACTCGGGCTGAGGACGGTTTCCAGGTTTGGGCCTCAAAACCTGGGCGCTGCGGGTTTGCTGAGTTTGGGCCTCAAAACTCAGATGCTGGTGGGCTGGTTTCCCGGTTTGGGCCTCAAAACCGGGGGTTGGCTGTGAAGGCTGGTTTCCCGGTTTGGGCCTCAAAACCGGGGGTGCGACGTCCAGGAAAAGGACGCGGAGCGGTGGCGGCACGTGGCGGCAATCGGGAGGTTGCGTCGAGGCAACGCTACGAGTTGTGCGGGCGTGGCCGTCGGATCTACCTACCACCGAGTTGGTCCAGAATAACCTTAGGGTTTAGCTGGCTCGCTCTGTAAGTAGAGAGGGGTAGAATAGGAATAGAATAGGAATTAGGAATAGGATAAGTAGAGGGAGACACCCTCCTCCCTTTATATCTCAGTCATTTGCTCTTTTGCTTCTAGGTTTTCCTGCTCTCCCTCTCCCCTGCTATAGCGAACCTGAGATCCACAGAGAAGAGAACAATACCTCTGTGTTCATGAGATTTTGAGGAAGTGAGACCGTAATCTCACTGTTGTAGCGTGTGGTAGCCACACAGTTGCAATTCGTGGCTGTGATTCGCGTTTTGTTCGTGTTCTTCGCGGAATCCTTTTTCTCCACGTTTTTCCTGTCGCTTGATCTCCTTGCTCGGTTCATCTTTTGCAAATCCGTTTGAACCAAGTTGTTCTAGATCATGAGGCACATCTTTCCACCGAAGGAATTCACCTCTAACCTCACGGTTTAGGAGATCGATCGATTTTGGTTTTGGGTCAAGTTTTTCTCTCTTCCCCCGAATCACTTCGATTCATCGATTTGGAGATAGGTTCGAGCCATGATCTCTTAGGAGTAGCTCACTATCCTCCTTGTGACTCATCTCTCCAAGTTTGAGCCCTAGAGGTTTCGTTTTGGGAGAGATCAAGTCGAATCGGTGAACGAGGAGCACAAAATCGGGGTGACCGGACGTTGCTGGTTCAATGACCGGACGCTGACCCTGAGTCCGGTCGATGAACAACTTCTCTGTGTTGTTGCTGTGATCTTGACCGGACGCACGAGTCTTTGCTTGACTGGACGCAACTGTGTCACTGTTCACTGCTTTGTCTTTGCCTGACCGGACGCTAGCGAGTTGTGACCGGACGCTCCTCTCTGTGAGTCCGGTCCAACTTAGAGAGGTCCGAAATTGGATTTCACTCGACCGGACGCGTCCGGTGCCTACTGACCGAACGCACCAGTGAGTCCGGTCGTAGCTGTTTCACGCTGTTTCGTTCGTAGTTCGTTCGCTCATTGTCGGATTTGATTTCCGTCTTTTGCGTTGGCTTTCTAGAGTTGTGTAGTGTCCCGCTGTGCTTCTCGGAAGCATCCACCCTACATCTAGGGTCGTGGACACTTGCAAGCTCTGAGGTTTGCTTTTGGGGTGATTCTCGGGACAGTGGCTACTAGTTTCCGAAAGGAAAATTTGAAGCTCCCATTCACCCCCCCTCTGGTCGCCTTGCTGGTTGCATTCTCGGTCCTTCACATATCATATCTTTGGCACTTTCTCCCCCTTTGTCATCAATGACCATAAAAGGTATGCTCTTTTCTCACAAAGGGTGACACTAGGGTAGATGGTTGATACTTGAGTCTTCATTTTTGATGGACACTACCATATATGTTGGAATGACACTACTTGTAGATACCTCGTGAAGATGCATGAAAGCCATTTGTAGGATCTTTGACCTTGATACCAATCGGTGGGGCACCTTCTCTTTTAGCATGAGTCATTCACTTGATAAACTTGAGCTCTTATTGGTGAGGGATGCTTTGTTTGATTTGATCACTTAAGGTTGAGGATCACTTGAAGTCATGTAGGATACCACTTGTGAGCTTGATCTAGACACCACTTGGTAAATATCACTTGAAAGATCATATATCATTTTGAATAGATACCATGTGAAGAAATGATGAGTCTAGATACCACTTGAATGATAGTTTAAACTTGATATCCATTTGCAGTATTGTCTTCTTCTTGAACTCTTGTCATTAAACTTGCACAAGATATCTAACTCGGTTTGCTCTAGAGTAAGCTTCTTCACACATCTTTCAATGGTTATCTTACTCGCGTTGAATTAGACACTTGAATGCTCATCTTCTAGATCAAGTACTTGGGTTCACTAGCTCATGAACAAACTCACATACTAACCACTAGATCATATAATCAATCAAGCAATAGTGGTAGGCTATGAATTTAAACTTTTCATTTGTTATGCATGATCCTATTGAGCATGTACTATATGCACCAACCGCATACTAGTAAGGGATGAAATGATCATGCACATTACAATAATACCTTTGCTATCTTGGAGTAGAGGATAGTCATTTGATTCCAATTAAGCTCCAAATAGCAATGTGAAGTCCATGGTGAAGACCAATATATACCAATTGATAGAACAAATCTTCACCCATATGATTAAGTGCACTATCTTGTTGTGGTTGGCTTGCTTCTTCATTTGAACATAACTTGCATATGAATACCACTTGAATTGACATGATTTGCTTTTCTATCTTGGATGTTGCTTGCTTTGCTTGGTCAATCCTTTCATTGCTTCAACTAAGCATCTCAAATATCCTTTGAATCACCACTTCCATATTAGCCTTCCAAGTACCATACTTGGTTAACCTACCAAAGGCGGCAAGCCCCTACAAAAGGGAGAAGTGACCTCTCTCCAAAGAATCATCCTTGATACTCACTTGAATTGACTTTGTTTGATTGATCCATTTGAACTCTTCTTGAAATGTTACTTTGAATCCATCTTTGAGTCCTTTTCTTTCTTCCAAATGATCTTCAATTTGATACTAGAACTTGATCTTTATCTTCATCTTGATGTTGGTCTTGATCTTCAATTTGAGTACCAAATGTGTGCCAAATACACTTCCCAATCAAATGAACTTGTACTCATATTTGTCATACTTCTTGCTCATCTCAAAACCAAACATAGGTTCCTCAACCACTTATAAATATGATTCCAACTTGAGGGCCTTTCAATCAAAGTGACTAGATCAATCCAATATTTGTCACTTTTATGGCAGATTCTGTCTTTCTCAAAGAAACATGCATATCTCCAAAAATATAAGTCCAATGACCATGAAATTTGGTGGAGATGTGCTTCTATAAGTGTTCTAGCAACCATAAAAATTTGAGCTTTATTGGCTTTCTAGATTGCTACCAGATTTCAATTCTTTCACTTGCTGTCCATGCTGAAAACTGCTGCACTAGAGTTGACAAGATCCACTACCACATGGAGTTTCACTTATCCAATGAATTCCAATTTTCTACAACAACTAATACTATAAGTGTAGAGCATGCACACCAAATTTCAAGCCAATCAAACTAGATTTGATCATCCAAACATGGCTTTCTTCTCAGATAGCTCAGATTTCAGATTTTGGACAAATTTGAGCAATTGAGCTATACTCTACCAATTTGAATCAAACTTGAGATAAACTTGCTTGAACACCAACACAAGACATATATCCATGAAAATTCACTTACTAAAGGTCATCTTGTGAATATATCCAATCAAACTAACTCAAACTTGATTACTAAGCAATATATCCATTCAATCATCTTAAGCAACATATGCATATAATTCAATCATCTCATATGCACCCAAAAGAATATGATCAACTCGAGATATACCTTGGTAGCTCATGATTATCAAATAGCAAGCTTCTTCATCTACCATTTGCAAGCCATCAAATATTTCAAATCAACCACCACAACTTGATCTTTACACTTGTATGTTATAGCACTTGGACTTCACTTCACTTGACTTGGCATTGGGTTTGGATGTGCACTAAGATTCTTTACTTGACTCAATCATATAATAATCATCATGAATCTACTTGAATCAAGCCTCCAATGCCATGATACCTACACACATTCATCCACTAGTTGATGGTACCCAAACTTGTTTGGGTCCTCTCAAGTTAGGTGCAACATACTTTGGCATAGCCTTAGTATGAGTAGCGGGATGAGTTGCAATAGTAGCCTTAGAGGTACCATTTTCATCCTTTCCAAGCACAATATTATCATCAATTGAAATAGGCTTAGAAGTTTTACCTAGGGGACATGAATTTGCCATGTGTCCCCTTTCCCGGCATGAGTAGCAACTTCTCTTTGATTGAGCCTTCTCTTCCTTGCTCATTTGTTGCTTCTCATTGCCTTGCCTCTCATGAGTTGCTTGAGCCTTCTTCTCAAGCTTGTTAGGACACTTCGAGGCAAAGTGTCCCATATCACCACACTTGTAGCACTTGATGTGAGCCAAATCTTTCTTCTCATCTTGATTCTTGCTCATCATCATCTTGACATCTTGGATATGAGTTGGATGCCTTGCTCTTCCGCCCCTTCTTGTTTTCTTCTTCTTCATCAAGTCACCATCATGATGGTTGTTCTTGATTTGAACTTGGGGTTTCTTCTTGTTGGGGCAAGCATTTGCAAGATGTCCCATCTCATGGCACCGATAGCACATGAAATGAGATAGCTTTTCTTGTTCTTGCTTCTTCATTTCTCTCTCATATCTTCCCTTGCCCCATCTCTTGCCTTTGACATTGCTTTTGTTGAAGCCAATGCCACTCTTGTCACCATAGCTTCTTTGATTCTTCATCATGTGCTCATGGGTGACTTTTGATCTACACCACCTCTCTAACTTGTTGCTCAAGTTCTTCACTTCACTTTTGAGCTCATTGTTCTCCTTCAAAATGTTAGTCTCACAAGACAAGGAAGTATAACAAGCATCTATATGTGAAGAACATGGCATAGATAATAAATCTTCACAAGAGGTGGATACATGCTTCTTCTCTACATCACATGGGTTAGCACAAATATGTGATTGATCACTTGACCCAAATGATGAGCTCTCACTATTTTTAGTTTCTACATTAGAAAGCTTCTTAGTGAGAAAAGCATGGTCTTGTACCAAGTTGTCATGAGCAACACTAAGTTCCTCATGAGTCAATTTAAGCTCATCATGTGAACAAGTAGTAACATAAAGTAGATGCTTTTGTTGTTCACATGCATTCTTTAGAAATGAGTTTTCTTTTGTCAATTTCATTGTTTTAGCCATCTCATTTTCTAAAGCCTTAGTGAGTCTACATACAAGCTCAAAATTTGGATCATCACAATCAACTACCACATTAGCAATTGATACCTTAGTGTCACCATGTGACATGAAGCAATGTGGAGTAGTAGAAGAGCTTGAAGAGACATCACTCTCATAGCCGTCATCATCATCATCATCATCATCAAGTGTGCATGGAATGGCGTCATCATTTGCACCACTTGAGCTTCGGCTATGGTCACCGTCATCTTTGTCAAGTGATCTTGTGGATTGATCATCATCATCATCACTTGACCATGAGGTGGAGTAATCCTTCACAACCACCATGTTGCGGTCATGCTCAACATCCTCATGTACCATCTCTATGTGATCCTCCTCCTTGAATTTGCCATCATCCCAAATAGAGAAATCACCATAGAGATATTTGAGTGCCATCCACATATCATGGGCACTCACCGAAGTCATCACCCTGCCAAATATCTCATCTTGCAAAGCATTTGTTAGAAAACATTGGGCTTGTGCATCGAGTGTTAGGCAATCCTCTTGCGCTTGGGTTAGATTACTCTCATCCAAGGCATGAGTAAAACCAACAACAACGATCCACCAAAACTTCGGACCAAAAGCACGGAAATGATCAAGCATATGAAGTTTCCATCGTGCATAGTGTGTGCCATCAAAAAAATGTGTGTCACACTCAACATCTAGCCAACTAGTCGCCAACCTCTCGGGTCGGTGAAGACCACAAATGAGAGACCTAGCTCCGATACCACTTGAAGGGTCGAGATGGCGGACTAGAGGGGGGGGGGGGTGAATAGTCCTTTCTAAAATTAATTGCACCGGCTAACCGAAATAAATGCGGAATTAAAACTATCGGTCTAGCCAAGACTACACCCCTCTACTTATACTCTATGACACCTTACAAAAGATCCTAAACAATGCAAATAAGGTGTCGGGCTAGCTAGAGCTCACCTAACCAATTCTAAAAGCAAGGTCACACAAACCTATGCAACTAGTACTTCAAACACCGGGGAGCTCCTACACAATCTAGTAAGCAAAGCACAAAGCTCCTAAGCTCACTAGCAATGCTCAATGACAAGGCTACACAAGCCAAATTAGAGAGCTCAACTTACTTAGCTACACAAACTAAGCAATGTGACTAACAAGGCTACTCAATCCAATTGGTCACACAATAGAGCTACTTCTATGCTACACAAGCAAGGAAGGTAACTAGCAAGCTACACAAGCTAACTAATTACAAGAGCAACTATTTAAGCTACACAAGCTAGATAGCTACACGAGAGCAACAACTAAACACTAGCACAAGTATGAGTATGGAAATACAAGCTAGTGAATGGAGATAGCAAACCACCGAGAAGATGAAGACAATGTTGACACGGTGATTTTATCCCGAGGTTCACTTGGTTGCCACCAAGCTAGTCCCCGTTGAGACAAGCTCAAGGTTGTCGCCGGTCCTCTTGCTAGTGGTGACTACACTAGTCACACTCTCCCCAAGGAGTGCTTACCACAAGCTCTAGCACTCGACCCGACCGAACCACTTGACGCTCTTCACGTCTCTCTTTTACTAGAGTTGCTCTTCGCGATCTCCCGCGGGGTGAGCACAACACCCCTCACAAAGCGGTCGCCTCTGGAGCACCACTCAATCTCCGAGCGTGCTACCACGGAGCACACACAAGCCTCCAAGCCGTCTAGGAGGTGGCAACCTCCAAGAGTAACAAGCACCACCGGCCTGCAACTCGATCACCTAGTGCCACACTTGCAATCTCTCATGCACCGCAATAGAATCGCTCTCTCGCTTAGCGGATATGATTAGCACTAATCCCAAGTGAGTTGGAGGGCTCCCAAGCACTCTCACACAAGGACACTAAGTCCCCAAGGTGCCCAACGCACCAAATGGCCGGCCACCACCTCTATTTATAGAGGGAGGGCCCAAACTAGCCGTTTGGACGCGTGCTGAAAAATGAACTGCGGACAGTCCGCCCTTATAGCCCCGGACAGTCCGCCCTTATAACAAAACTAGCCGTTAGGAGCTGCAACGGTCACCCCGGACAGTCCGCCCCTTGGGCTCGGACAGTCCGCCGTTGAAAATCGAGAGCCTACACAGAACCTGTCCAGCAACCTTGTTCTCCGAAAAATTAGCCGGCGGACAGTCCGCCCTTATAGGCCCGGACAGTCCGCCGTTCACCTGTCAACCCGAGAACAATGCGCTCGTAGCGTCCGATGCATCCCCATCGGAGCGTCCGAGGCCCGCGGACAGTCCGCCACTAAAATGGCAGACAGTCCGCCACTCTCCAGAAAGCCTCCCACGAGAATGACCATAACTCTTAGCTCCCAACTCGGAATTCGATGATATTGGACATTTTGGAAAGCTTATTCAGAGGGCTACACAACCCACATGAACTCATGATCCAAAGCACAAAGGATCAATACAGTTTTTCAATCCAAGAACCATCACTTCTCTTTTTCAACCAAAGTTTTCTCTAAAACTTCTCCAACTTCTTCTCCTTTGCAAATGTGCCAACACCACCAAGTGTATACAACCTTGTGCATGTGTGTTAGCATTTTCACAATCATTTTTCAAAGGATTTTCACTTGCACTCACCACGCCACTCGATCCTAGTAACAACGCAATGTTAGATCGCTCAAGTGGCACTAGATGACCGATATGCAAACAAGTTTGCTCCTCTTGATAGTACGGCCATCTATCCTAAACCCGGTCATAATCTTCTCTACACACCTATGACCGGTGAAATGAAATGCCCTACAAATATACCTTTGTCTTGCGCATTCCATTCCATCTTCTTCGGTGTTGATGCAACACATGCACCAACCTATCATCAAATGATACGATCCACTTCATATCATCACATAGCCTCCATGGTTCATCGATCTTGACCTCACTTGCTCTTCACCATTGCTAAGGTCCTTCGGCGCCAAGTCTTTGCTCAAGCCTCCCGACACTCGGTACCAACGGCTTCAAAGCCTCCAACTTGCCCTTCACCTTCGCAACCGGTCCATCAAGCCAAGTCTTGCCTTGATCTTCACCATCTTAGCCACATGACCACATGTCATGTCACATATGCAATAAGCTCATTCTTCATCACATGCATGAGCATTGCAACATCCTTCAAGCCATTTCACCCCTATGGCATATGTTGCTCATACATGATCACCTCTGGACTTAACACCTGTGTATCTCACATAAACATCATTAGTCCACCTAAAGTTGTCACTCAATTACCAAAACCAAACTAGGACCTTTCAGTGGTGACAGCCTGAGTGTCGGAGTGCGGAAGCTCGTGTATCGGAGGTAGCTTAGGCTGTACTGACGTTGTGGTCTCGGACGGAACAGGCTCTGTCTGCTCTGAGGACGTGACGGAGCTCGGTAAGGTCTCTGTGGTGGAGGTCACAGGAGCCGTCGACGTCCGTACTGGATCCGGAAGATCTGGAGTAGGAAATCCAGTAAGCTCACTGAAAGTAGCTGACAGATCCCGAGTCACTGAGGTAGTCGTAGCGTAGAGGGACTCTGTCGATCGCGGAGTGAAGCCGGTGCGCAGAGGACTGAAAAGCGAGGCCCCGCCTGGAGGAGTGGTGAAGCTCGTGAAATGAGAAGAGTTGGGTCCCGTGAGCGGCTGCGGAAACGGTGGTGGCTGTCCAAACTGCTGTGGAGGGACTGGTGGCTGCCACTGAATCTGCTGCTGAGGAGGGGGCTGCTGCCACTGCCACTGAAGTGGACCGCTGGCAAGGCGCTCCATGAAGCTCAAGGTCTGCTGCTGTAATGCCATCATCTGTCGCTGCAGGGCGTCTGAACGCTCATGAGCCTGCTGCTGTGCCAGGGCCTGCTGCTGTGCCAGACGCTGCTGCTCCTGGGCTAACCGCTGAACGTCCTGAGTCACTGTCCGCTGCTGCTCCTCCATCCGTGCAAGAATAGCAAGCAAAGCTGGGTCGAAGGAGGTAGTACCACTAGGCCCGGCCTCAGTGTCGTGAGCTCTAGGCTGGTAGCGGGGCGGGAGCTGGTAGTCCTTATTGACAATGGTTATCTATTAAAATTAAAGGATAAATAAATAAGAAAAGGGCATGAATTCAATCACCAACAAAGGTTTAGGGTTTTAATTGACAATATTCCACGAGTTTTGGTGAATTGTGATTCTGCAGGGACTAAACGAGGAAACCAGCGCTGATTGCTTCCCCTAGAAGGAAACCGACGGGAGATAACGCAACCGCCACGTCAGGAAGTTTCTAGAAGACTCCAAAGGACACCAGAAGACACCAGGAGGTCGACCACCACGAGAGGATGACAGGTGGGACCGACCGGTCCCACCATGAGACCGGTCGGTATCCCCCCGGGCCCGCTGGCTTCCGTCTTCTGCAAGCTTCCTCCACCGACCTCTAGGATGCATCTTAGCCGTACCTTAAGTCGGTTTGATCTAACGGCCGCGGTTGATCCCTCAGGGCTATATAAGCAGACCCAGACCCCCTCTCCAGGCATCTCCATCTTCATTATTCATCTCCACATCAGAAACTAGGGTTTCAATTAGAAGTAGAGGTCCCTCTAGATGAATCTCTTCTAGTTCATCTAGAATAAGATCTAGTTCATCTAGTTGTAATCAGGAGCCAGCTATCAAGTAGAAGACTAGTTACTCCTCTAGTTTAGGTTTAGAACCTAGTATTATATTAGAACTAGAAGAGAGAGAGAGAGAGAGAGAGAGAGAGAGAGAGAGAGAGAGAGAGAGAGAGAGAGAGAGAGGAAGAGATCAAGAAGGAGCTCCGGCCTGTCGGATCAACTTCTTCATCTTGTACCTGCGGATTCAAGTTCATCTTCAACTTGCTTCAGCGATTGTTTCGGTAATCAACGTCTATATTTAAGTTGGAGCTATTGTTCTTATTATTCTTAAGGTTTGTGACTCTCTTTTGAGTACTTTAATTCTAGTCATTCTAGAGTTAGAGTTGTTGGATAGTGTAAGCGTGGTGCTTAGACTTGATAGCTCATATATGCCTCCTATAACGCCGGTAGTAGTGGTTGTTCGCAAGGGTGACTCTTATAGCCTTGTTGATTCTTCTATAGTCCACTTACCCGTGTGTAGGCTCGGTAGGATTATACATTTGCATAAAAGACTCATACTCTGTTTGTGACCTTTTATGGCAACTTCCTCACTAAGAATAATATAAACATATCACTCTTAAATTGGAATTAGACAACCTTAGTGATCCCCTCTATGCTTCTAGATTCTCCGTCCTTGTTATCTACTCAGGGGTTAGACTTGAGACTTAACACTATCTGTTCCTTTGGGTTCGATATTAAAACTGGGTTACTCTGGTGAAGTGCTACATCGGTAGATGTTATCTGTGCGCTTGCGGATAAAGTAGAGTGTGCGTTAATTTATACCAACAAGCATTTCTGGCGCCGTTGCCGGGGAACGGTAGATCAACTTAAGTCTTAGTTTAACCTTGTAATCATACTTTTATCTTTTCCTTTTTTGTCCTAGTCTTTTCATTATTTTTGTTTTCATTCTTATGAATGTTGTTTTTGAATTCCACTCTTATCTATCACTACCCCATGAGCAAGCTATAACCAGTAGAATCCTTATACCCCATCATAATACCTGGTTATTAGCTTTGCCTACCTTTCTGCTGCACTGTCCTTGTAATGAGTATAGAAATATAATTGTGAAAATATTCCTTCGGGTATTTTTGTCACTAACCTTCCCAGGTCTAGAGCAGAAAAGAACGAAGGAACAACAATCTCAAGGTATGTCCCACCAATCATCATGCAACATTGAATTACATTCATCCAAATCTTGATTTACAAAATCCAAGCTTGGAGAATAGACTTTCTAAGAATATTTCTTGCCATGTTGCTATGTTGGTTGTCCCTACCTTTAGGATATGCTCATATACTAATCATACTCTTTCATCACCATCTAAATAAATCTCTACAATGATTTCATGTTATCTTTATTTGCTATAGTATATTCTTTGGTTTTGAAGTATTATCATACACCTTTTAAATTAGGCATGGAGCTTAGTTTAACTATTTTCATGAATTAAAGTAAGACATGGTGTCTGGTTTGATTCTTGAGCTAAAAGGTGTGCTGATTTTACCTCTAAAGGCTTTTAAATTAAGTATGGTGCTTAGGTTAAAATGCCTTCCTAGATCAAATTAGACGTGGTGTCTAGGTTGATTTTTGAGCCGATAGTATGCTATAGTGGATATTGGATATTTTGTTAGACTAACCCCTACAAGGAAACTTTCAATATCAATTCGGAAAGTCTGGAGATGAACACACACTGGAGATGAAGCAAGGCATACAATGAACTTCAACAACTTTGCACAATGAAGACTCAGCTCATTCATCATGGATGAAAGAACTGTGAGTATCGATGTTTATTTATTTTCTCTTCTACTGCAAATTATCTTTTGCCTTGAATCATGTTAAAGTGCAGCCAATACATAAAATACTAGTCTATGCTAAAATAATCCTAAAAAACATCTTTCTATTAGCATAGATGCAAAATACATATGTTGTGGACCACAACCCGTGCTTCAAATTCTTGCAATCCTTCGGGTATATATCCACTAACGTTATGCAGGAGAGAGATTTTGTTCATCCATGGTTTGGTCTGAACATTAAAGATCCAAAACTCAAGCCATAGACATACAAACCTACTCTCAGATCATGAATGGTGCTGGCAATATCCTCTCTTTGAGTCTTGCTTGGGCACTAATGACAAACAGGATGCAACTTACCTCGTATGAGACAACTTATGCCTACAACTATCATTGTCCAAGACATCAAGACAACAAGTGGGAAGTTAACCTCTTTTCTAATCAAGAGCTAGCTTGGGAGACAAGATGGTACCACTACAACAATAGCAAGATCTACAAGTCAAACACATAAACATGTTGTTGGGAGTCCATCTACATCACAAGCCAGCCTGGGAGAGACAATTCCGTTGTCTAGATGTGTTTTACAATCAAAGGGACGAAGGAGAAACCCAACTGCAAGACATATTGATCTCCTACTCACCACTTTGATCAGTAGAAACCACTAGAAGTTGTCCCAGTCAAGAAGAAGAATATGATCCACCACTCATTTTTGGAAGATCGTTCTTGAACACCATCAATGTTATCATCTTTGCCAGACCTGGAGAAGTCAACTTTTGGATCTTTCGCTGCATCTTCAACATCTACATCACTTATGAGTAGCCAAAGAGAACCAAGAGAAGACGTTGAAGGGAGAACCAACTACCAAGAATTGAGGAGGGCATCATGAAGGATGAAGCCACTGCACCACAAGAGTTAGAAGATGAAGAGATTACCTAAGTTAGCAAATCAAGAAGAACAGTCGATAAGATCTCCATCATCTAGACACTGTTGAGAGAACAAGTCTCAGTTGTGACATTACAAGACAAAAGACTCTCATGGAGGCACTCGAGTAGCAGCTCTAAATTCAAGTCTCTTGCCAACCCAATGATTAAAGGAAAACAAGAAAGGTTGACAAGAGAAGAATATGGAACTGTCCCTACATCCTCATAGTACAAGAAAGAGAGAGGATCCTAGTCAACATACTCGAGGAACAATGCGCCTTCACTGATAAGTCGACACAAGAGAAGGAAGGTCGATACCTCTAAAGATGATTCCACTGTGATCTTCCTCCTCTCAAGCATACTGTGAGACAAACAAGAGAAGACAAGCCAGCTAGACAAGAGAAGCTTCCACAAGGTGGTTCGACACATCACTCTTCAATGACAAAGTAACATTTCAAGGTAAGTAACCATCACTTTAAAAGCTTCTTCTTGATTCTAGTATGAACATAGATAAAGAACAAAACATGTTTAAGTTGCACCTCACTTGATCCAACCTAATCAACTCAACATGTTTAGTCCTTTGATCTTTGTTCCTAGCTTTACTCTCTTGAATCTCACCGTCTTAACTACATGAGCTAAAATGTTGTGCATCTAACCTTTGGAAGATGAAATATCTTAATCATGAAAAGATCGACACTTTATTCATAGATTATCCTTCCTTGGGTTAAGTAATTTGATCTGTTAAATATTTTAAGATGCTACTTTCATGCTCATCCTCTGATCCTATCACTCATGTTAAAATTGAATAGAACACATAAACAACAGGTTTGTCTTGTGCAATGTGCCCAAGGTTAGAGGGGAATAAACAAAACTTTTGGTTCTGTTGGTGTTTTTCCACCAACAGAGCCCATGCACTTGATCTCTACCTTGTCTTCATGAGCAGGATACACTCTTGAGCAAACAGGGCGAAGTTTGTCAACTCCTAAATTCTACAGAGTGAAGATCCTAGATCTACAAGAACATGAACACTGAGCAAGATGCTGCCAGCTTCCATAATTAACGCTTTATTTCAAACTGCTGGATGAACAAAGAACAAGAGTGACACCATATCTAGAGGCATAAACAAGAAGGAATGATGGAAGACGTCGTAGTCAAAATTAGAGGTCATGAAGTCCCCACAGACTTCTTGATCTTTGACATAGGAGAAAACGATGATGTCCACCTCATCCTAGGAAGACCATTCCTCTACGCTACAAGTGCAATCATTTACAAGAGGAAATCCATTTTCACTTTCCTGGAGAAAAAGCACGATGCAACTTCATCAACTAAATGCCCAATGAAGCACCCAAGAAGAATAGAAGTGAAAGACGCCGCTCTCAAAGCCAAAGAAGACAAAGCTATCGAGAATAGAGAGGTCAATCACGAAGAAGAAGCTATCGACACTGTCCCCGGAAAAGAAAGGAGAGAAACCTCGAGACAGTGAACCACAGAAAGTGAAGACTCAGACCAAGAAAGTGTGGAAGAAAAAGTCTGCACCTCAGAGGTACAATCAATAACAACTTTCCAAACGTCTGACATACCTTAGGAGGTCTGAACCAAGGGAAGGTCCGGTTCGTCGGACCTAAATATCCAAACCTTCGCCAAAAGGTAAAATCGGTAGTTATCCTCATATTTACTTTTCTGCATATTTCTCATATTTAATTCTTAGTCATTTATTGCATCATCATATTTAATCATTGCATCATCATATTTAATTCACAAACATTTTTCTGCACTGCATTAGAAAAGAAAATAAAAATATTGCACTACATCATAAACCATAAAGCCCCATGTGAATAATTCTTTGGTGTGTAAAAACCCGCAAGGATATTCACCGTGGTGGCATAAAAGAAATCTAATAAAAATAAATATGCATGCATTCATCCTGTTGCATTTTTCTCTTGCACCGTAAAAATATTAAAATACAAAAATATTGAGAAAGAGATCTTACTGAAATTCTAGACAACTATGGCTTGAGTGGCCAACTGCTTATGCTTAATCTGTTCCACAAGTTTTGTTGTCTATTTGAGTTTCACAGGATTTGAAAGGCCAAAAAAAGCTGACGAGCAAGTGAATGTTCCATCCACTATTGGGGCACTGTTTCAATAACCATCAACATCAATCAAAGCTCTAATAGAGGAAGGACATGTCCATTGCCAGTCTGCTACATTGCAAGATCGAACGACTATGTCAACATTCAGCTTGGGGGAAGGCAATCCCCATGTATCCACGTAAGTATCTTTATCCTCTTAAGTTTTTCATTCTATAAATAAATTCAAAACACCAAAAAAATGTGAGCACATGAAGGCTCACCCTTAAAAAGAAAAAGAACAAAAATATGTGAGCACATGAAGGCTCACCATTAATTAAAAAAGAGACAAAAATATATGGGCACATGAAGGCTCAACGCTATTAAGGGAACCAGCTTGGGGGAGACGCACCCCCGTTATCTTCGTGATCCAGGTATGTCTTATTCATTATCTTAGTTATTTATAATAAAGTGTGTTAGGTTAAATAAATACTATGTTAAGTTTGCTTAGATTGTTTTAAGAAGTTAATAATAAAAGAAGAACCCTCTCTCTCTAATCTTTTGCATGGAAATGAAGAATAGTTGCTCTATCTAATTTCTTTAAAGTACCTAGCCTTCAAAGCATGAGTTCTCCTAATTAATAATGATGCCTTAAAATAAAATTAAATACATGGATGGAAAATACTTAATCTAAGGTCTAGGTAATTGGGATATGACATGTGATGATCTGAGCTGCTATTATCTTGTTCTAAACAACACTATAATTCCGGAGATTTCTAAATATAAACATGACTAATAATTGCATTGAGTTAAATTAAGCTTTGTGACCCTGTGAGTAGTTTATCATGCCATTGAATTGAGATCACTTACACATTTCATCCATCTTCCGCATAAATGCTCATAATTATCTGTTGCTATACTCTTTGAAGTTTGTTAGAAGCATGTGGCTATCATTTAAAAAAAAGAAAAAAAAGAGAAAAGAGATCCGAGGAAATAAAAAGGGACAAGTGTCCGAACCCTCAAAAAGATAGATCCCGAGGAAATAAAAAGGGACAAGTGTCCAGAACCTCGAAGAAAAAGAAAAAAAAGAAAAAAAAAGAAAGAAAAAATGGGCACGTGCCCGATAGTAGAATTAGCCTGATAGCCATATGTCTCTGATAGACAGAAGAGAGTGAATATATTCAAAAGAGCATTCGACTCCATTTTTCCATACACATGCACTTCTTGATTCAATGGTTGGTTGACTTTCTCTTTGGATCCATTGTTTAATTTGACAACATATGTATTAATGCTTTTGAAAATTAATTAAAACTCCGGGATAAAGGTGAAGTGAAAGAACTAGAGACATAGTGCTTGATCTGATCGTTCAATCTCTCAATTACTCAAGATCTGAGGTAAGAGTAATAAGCCCCATGAAGAATAACATGATATGTTTCGGAGAATTTTTGTTTAATAGCAGGTGTACTTGTTGGAAGTGAAGATATTGTAGCAACTCCTGATCCATTGTTAATTTTTGGTTTTGCTAAGGGACTAGCAAAAGGTAAGCTTGGGGGAATTGTTGACACTGGTTATCAATTAAAATTAAAGGATAAATAAATAAGAAAAGGGCATGAATTCAATCACCAACAAAGGTTTAGGGTTTTAATTGACAATATTCCACGAGTTTTGGTGAATTGTGATTCTGCAGGGACTAAACGAGGAAACCAGCGCTGATTGCTTCCCCTAGAAGGAAACCGATGGGAGATAACGCAACCGCCACGTCAGGAAGTTTCTAGAAGACTCCAAAGAACACCAGAAGACACCAGGAGGTCGACCACCACGAGAGGATGACAGGTGGGACCGACCGGTCCCACCATGAGACCGGTCGGTATCCCCCCGGGCCCGCTGGCTTCCGTCTTCTGCAAGCTTCCTCCACCGACCTCTAGGATGCATCTTAGCCGTACCTTAAGTCGGTTTGATCTAACGGCCGCGGTTGATCCCTCAGGGCTATATAAGCAGACCCAGACCCCCTCTCCAGGCATCTCCATCTTCATTATTCATCTCCACATCAAAAACTAGGGTTTCAATTAGAAGTAGAGGTCCCTCTAGATGAATCTCTTCTAGTTCATCTAGAATAAGATCTAGTTCATCTAGTTGTAATCAGGAGCCAGCTATCAAGTAGAAGACTAGTTACTCCTCTAGTTTAGGTTTAGAACCTAGTATTATATTAGAACTAGAAGAGAGAGAGAGAGAGAGAGAGAGAGAGAGAGAGAGAGAGAGAGAGAGAGAGAGAGGAAGAGATCAAGAAGGAGCTCCGGCCTGTCGGATCAACTTCTTCATCTTGTACCTGTGGATTCAAGTTCATCTTCAACTTGCTTCAGCGATTGTTTCGGTAATCAACGTCTATATTTAAGTTGGAGCTATTGTTCTTATTATTCTTAAGGTTTGTGACTCTCTTTTGAGTACTTTAATTCTAGTCATTCTAGAGTTAGAGTTGTTGGATAGTGTAAGCGTGGTGCTTAGACTTGATAGCTCATATATGCCTCCTATAACGCCGGTAGTAGTGGTTGTTCGCAAGGGTGACTCTTATAGCCTTGTTGATTCTTCTATAGTCCACTTACCCGTGTGTAGGCTCGGTAGGATTATAGATTTGCATAAAAGACTCATACTCTGTTTGTGACCTTTTATGGCAACTTCCCCACTAAGAATAATATAAACATATCACTCTTAAATTGGAATTAGACAACCTTAGTGATCCCCTCTATGCTTCTAGATTCTCCGTCCTTGTTAGCTACTCAGGGGTTAGACTTGAGACTTAACACTATCCGTTCCTTTGGGTTCGATATTAAAACTGGGTTACTCTGGTGAAGTGCTACATCGGTAGATGTTATCTGTGCGCTTGCGGATAAAGTAGAGTGTGCGTTAATTTATACCAACAAGCATTTCCTCTGAGGTACCTGTAACCTCGGTAGAAATCCTCCTGGAGTACGGTGTAGAAGTCTGGGCCAGCCTGCTCCTGCCTCTCCCTCGGAAACCACTGCTCCACTGGTACTAGCCTCAGAGTCTGAATCTGAGAGCAAGTGGCAGCCCGGAGGTCTAGTCGCGAGATCGGCGGGGGCGCACGCCTTGACGGAGCACGTGCTCCCCGCAGAGGGACATCGGGCCGGGGTGGCACCGCTGTCCTGCGACGAGTGGACCGGTGCCGGGGAACCTCCTCAGGGACCTCCTCCTCTGCCTCGGCCTCTGCTGCCTCGGCCTCTGCCTGGCCCTGCTGCGAGCTCTCGGGCTCCACACCTAGAGATGTGAACGTCGTCCGGCGACCGGCAGCCATAAGCGTGCCAGTCGGGGAGTGGTGGAACTGCTCGACCTGCTCTATGGCTCTGCGCTGCTCTGGGGACAACTGATCCTCGATCCTTAGTCCGCCAGTACTGCCACCACGCTCAGCGCACTTTGCGGCGGCTGCAACCTCTCGGGCCTGATCTGCCTCTCTCTGCTCCCTGGTGCGCTTCCGGCACGTGATCAACTTCCCCTTGCCGGGCCTCTGACCGGAAGGGGGGACGTGGAGGAGAGTCCCCTGGGGCACCACCAACGTTCTTGCAGCGCATAGCTGACAAGAACAGAGAAACTTACGCTGAAAGCTCTGAACTGCCGCTGAAGAACCCAAACTAACAAACACTCCCCCGAACACTGGCACTGAACTACGCTGTCACTTGTGAGGCTTGGCCTCGATCCGTACCCGCAGGCTTGGCCCCGGGTTAACTGCCACTGCCAACTGACCAAGCAGACAACTGTCACGGACACGGACTCACTGCATAGAGAGGACGGGATATATAAGAATATATAATCTAGAGGCGAGAAAGGTCTATGGAAGCAAAGCATATGGAGATAAGAAAAGGAAGGGGCTTTGCTACCTGATGAACGACGAAACAACCCAATAAGGAGATGAGAAACGACGTTCGGGCACCCACTCGTCACGCCAAGGAGACTGCAAAAGATTTGAGTGAAAACTGGGTCAAAACATGGTGGGACGGGCATTCGGGCATTTCATCGAACACCTTGAGTGCATAGGTTATGGAAGTGGAGGAAGGGGCTCACTGTGGCAGGTGGTTGGTCGAGGAGAGGTCACCGGAGACAAGGACGTGCTCGGGGACGTGAATGTAGAGCTCCGACGAGCTTCCGTCAAGCACGGGCGTGGCTCCAGCGTAGCTCCGACGAGGGGCGGGGGGGGGGGGGGGGAATCCCGGCTCACGTGCGGGTGCGGGAAAGCGGCGGCAGCCAGCAAAGAGGAGCACAACGGCCGGCGGCGAGGATCGCGGTAGCCGGCGTCGAGTACGCGGGGCAGGGGCGGTGGGGAGCTCGGCGAGCTGTAGGCTAGGGTTAGGGGGCTCGGAGGCGGCGGCGGCGGCGCGGGCTTGGACGTGACAAGGATGAAGAAGGCGGTATGACGAGTGGGACCGGATAGCCAGTGAGAAGAACCTATTGCGCCGCTTAAAGGGGCATCGGACGCGCTGGTGAAAACCAACGGACGCTCCGATGCCGGTCCAGAGAGTTTCAAAACGGCCAAATTCACATCGGACGCGTCCTTTGCCTCAGCATCGGACGCTGGGCAGCGTCCGATGGGGCACCGAACGCTCTGGTGAAGGAGCAATGGACGCTACCCTGACACTGTTCCAGCCGGAGCTATCTACAGTGCAGGGCATCGGACGCTGGGAGCGTCCGATGCTGCCATTTGAGCAATTTCGAAGATCTCCGTTGTGGCTCCCTCCCCCAACCGAGTTCCAACTTAAATAAGAAGCAAATAAACACCAGTTGGAACTTAGTATGAGCATCCTCGCATAAACCCTCAATTTTATAAATATTTTGCCATAGGCTACATATCATTTTTTAGAGAAAATAGGCGATAAATCCCGAGGAGACAACGTGTGGCCACCAAAACTAGGGTACTTAACCATTAGGAGCCTCAAATGCTCCCCCTAGCGGTGGACGAACACAGCGGTTGCTCAAAACTTAACCGAAAAGAAACAACAAAGCAACAAACATGCATATGCAATGCAATACGGAATTTGAATATAGGTTGCTTGTCAAGTTTGCTCATGGGTAAGCTTCTTCACACGCTTTTTAGGGCGGTTATCTTAACCATGTCTGACAAGACTATGTGCATAGCATAATTTAAACATGGCATATGATACAATGTAATGCAAAGACAACCCCCTTTCACCTTTTGGCAAAGGTACTTAGATCAAGCACATTAAGCTCACTTCGCAATCTACAAAGAGTATTTTCATCTAGGGGTTTTGTGAAGATATCCGCCAATTGATCTTCGGTTCTAACTCCCTCTAAGGATATGTCTTTCTTTGAAACATGATCTCTAAGAAAGTGATGGCGAATATCTATGTGCTTTGTGCGAGAGTGTTGAACCGGGTTGTTAGCAAGCTTAACCGCGCTCTCATTGTCACACAACAAAGGTACCCTTTCTAGAACTACACCATAGTCTAAAAGGGTTTGTTTCATGTAAAGGATTTGTGCACAACAAGCACCCGCGGCTATGTATTCCGCCTCGGCGGTAGACAAGGCCACACTGTTTTGCTTCTTTGAACTCCATGACACTAGTGATCTCCCAAGCAAGTGGCACCCTCCGGATGTGCTTTTTCTATCTACTTTGCAACCCGCGTAATCCGAATCGGAATACCCAACGAGTTGGAAGTTAGCTCCTTTGGGATACCAAAGGCCAATGCTTGGGGTGTGCTTTAGGTACCTAAGGATTCTCTTCACTGCTATGAGATGTGATTCCTGAGAACATATATGATGAATGATTGACTTTGTGAGGAAGGTTTGAGGCTTTACCCGGTTGAGTCATTATTTGCTATGCGCTTAATGTTTATGACTAACCGGTGGTGTTGAGTTGTGGTGTTTCTGTGTCGGTGTGCGTGTGCAACATGTATCTCTTGGCTGTGTTGATGTGCAGGTGTTGAGCTCAGATACAGTGGTCGATGGCGAGGTGAAGGTCAAGTAGAGATGTGTCGTGCCGACGGACCGGGAGCGGTGAAGGATTGCGGATACATGGGTGTATGCCGAGTCTCTGTGTGATGAGTGATTGTCAACGGAGATGATGCGCATGTTCTTTGGCTTGTGTTGTGCAGGTGTCGAGCACGGAGACAGTGATCAATGGCGGGTGAAGGTCAAGTTGCGACGTGCCGTGCCGACGGACCGGGCGCGATGAAGGATGGGCGTGTCGTGCGGCGGACGTGCCATGCCGATGTATCGAACGGTGAAGGGCGGACGTGGACTTGGACTGATGGACTGGAGGCCGGAGGATCAGCTGTGGTGGCTGGCAGCCTGCGACAGCGACAAGCGGAGAAGTGCGATCATGTCGGTGGAAGGGGTGCACAGGCGGTGCATCCCCTCTACGACGTCGGTTTGTTGGTAGAGCCAGGGAAAAACCAACGGTGGACGGTTTCCAGGTTTGGGCCTCAAAACCTGGGTGCTGGGTTTCCAGGTTGAGCCACAAAACCTGGGCGTGACGGTTTCCAGGTTGAGCCTCAAAACCTGGGCGTGGGCCGGTTTCCGAGTTTGGGCCTCAAAACTCGGGCGCTGAGGGTTTCCGAGTTTGGGCCACAAAACTCGGGCTGGAGGCTGGTTTCCCGGTTTGGGCCTCAAAACCGGGGGCTGATGGAAAAGGCTGGTTTCCCGGTTTGGGCCACAAAACCGGGGGTGCAGAGTGGTGGCGGCACGTGGCGGCGATCTGAAGGTTGCGTGGAGGCGACGCGGAAGACCGTGCGGGCGTGGCCGTCGGATCTACCTACCACCAGCGGGTGGACTAGAATAGCCTTAGGGTTAGGCTGGTCCGCTCTGTAATTAGAGTAGAGAGGGGTAGAGTAGGAAATAGACTTAGGCTAGGTTAGTATAAGTAGTTCAGGGGAGACACCCTCCTCCCTATCTCAATCTAAATCGCAGTTAGAGCTTTCATTTCCTAGGGTTTCCACTCTCCCACACCCCTGCTTTAGCTAGTTGAGATCCGCAGAGAGACTCCACTCTGTGTACTGTTGATTCGAGGAAGTGAGGCCGTATCCTCACCTTGGATCCCATCTCTTGGTGTCAATTCGCGTTTTGATTTCATGTTCATCATGTTCTTCGCGGATTGCTTTGTGCCTTGAGTTTTCCCGTCGCTTGATCGTTGTGCTCGGTTCATCCTTTGCGATTCCGTTTGAACTGAGTTGTTCTAGATCGTGAGGCACTTCTTTCTACCGAAGGAATCATCCTCTAACCTCACGGTCTAGGAGATCGATCGATTTTTCGTTTCGGGTCACTTTTCTTCCCTTCCCCCGAAATTCTTCGATTCACCGATTTGGAGTTAGGTTCGAGCCATGATCTCTTAGAGATAGCTCACTAACCTCCTTGTGACTCCACTCACCAAGTTTGATCCCTAGAGGATTTGTTTTGGGTGAGTTTGAGTCGGATCGGTCGAAGAACAGTGGGGCTGCGGGGTGACCGGACGCTCGAGATTCATCGACCGGACGCTCACAGTGAGTCCGGTCGTTGAAGGTTTGCTACGCGTAGGTTTTTCGCCACGACCGGACGCTCCTTGACCGGACGCACTGTTAAGTGACCGGAAGCTCCAGGATAGTGAGTCCGGTCACAAACAGAGAGCTCCGAAAACCGTTTTCGCTCGACCGGACGAGTCCGATGCCCAGTGACCGGACCCTCTGGTGAGTCCGATCGTTTTTCGGTGTTTCGTTTTGCTCGACCGGACGCTGGTTTTTGGAACTGATCGGACGCGCTGCTCGCACTGTTCCCGTGTTTTTGTCTCATCTGACCGGACGCTCAGTGAACGACCGGACGCTTGAGCTCCGTGCGTCCGGTCGCGAACAGAGAGCTCCCAGAGCTGTTTTCTGACGACCGGACGCGTCCGGTCCCTGCTGACCGGACGCAGGCCAGAGTCCGGTCGCTGCAGTTTCGCGCCGATTCGTTCGCGGTTCGTTCGTTCGTCGACGGATTCGAGTTCCGTCTTTTGCGTTGGGCTTCTAGGGTTGTCTAGTGTCCCGCTGTGCTTCTAGGAAGCATCCACCCTACATCTAGGGTCGTGGACATTAGCAAGCTCTAGGTTTGCTCTTGGGGTTGATTTTGGGACAGTGGCATCTAGTTTCCGAAAGGAAATTTTGAAGCTCCCATTCACCCCCCCCCCTCTGGTCGCTTTCGGGTAGCTTCTCGGTCCTTCAATTGGTATCGGAGCCAGGTTAAGGATCTTCCACCTTAGCCGGTTCCAGATCCACCGAAGGCGACATGGATCGCGGCGTGGGCAAACCGCCGTTTTTCGATGGGACGAACTATGCGTATTGGAAGATACGTATGTCGGCCTATTTGCAGAGCTTGGGCGCTTCGATCTGGGATATTTGCAACTCCCCTGATTACGTGGTCTTGGCTGCTCGTGTGACTCAACAGCAGGTCGATGAGCACAATGCCAATAGCCGAGCCCGTAATGCTCTTTTCTCTTGTTTGAGCATGGGTGAGTTTGATCGCGTTTCTCACCTCGCTACGGCTCGGGAGATCTGGGACACTCTCATGCGTTTTCATGAGGGCACCTCTCAAGTCAAAACCCGACTCTACGAGTCGTTCAAGCGAGAGTATGAGAACTTTAGACATCAACCTGGCGAGAGCATAGAAAGTTTATTCGCTCGCTTTCAGGTGATTGTCAACAGGATGAGGGCTAACAGAGAGCAGTTGCCATTTGACGATCATGAGCGTGCTTTGAAGCTTTTGCACACTCTTGACCGTTCGGTGTGGGACTCCAAGGTTCAGGCAATCATCGAATCGCCGAACTATGAGACCCTCACCTGCGACGAGCTCTTCAGTAAGCTCAAGTCCAGTGAGATTGATGCTATGGCGAGGGCTTCTTTTGAAAATCCTTCTCGCCCGTCCATGGCTTTGGTTTCCGGCTCTTCCTCTAACCCCTCAGCTGGCTTTGCGCTTTCTTCTCTCTTTTCTGTGACAGAGGACCAGCTGGAGTCTTTGGGAGACGATGAGTTGGCTTTGCTTGCCAACCGGTTCTCGCGGTTCCACAACAACCGCATGAACCGCCGTCGAGGAGGAGGACGCACGGGATGCTACGAGTGCGGCGACCCCGACCACTTCATCGCCGACTGCCCCAAGAAGAAGAACAAGCACTTGGGCAAGGGCGAACATGGGCGCAAGCGCGACTCCAAGTACAAGGAGAAGCACGTCCCCCCAAGGCACAAGAAACGGGGCGGCTTCGACAAAGAGTACATCAAGAAGAAGTACTTGGAGAAGCAGCAAGCTGAGCAGCGCGCGTTCTTCGCCACGCTCAGCGACGTCGACGGCTCGGATGACGACTCCGCCAGCTCGAGCGATGACGAGTCCGAGAAGAAGAAGAGGATCGAGGACAAGCTGAACGGCCTCTGCTTCTTCGCCGACGACGACGGCTTCTGCACCATGGCGCTCGGAGATGAGGTCGACGGCGAGCCGGAGCGTACCCCTCGGAACGACGACGACGACGACACCTCCCAGGTATCTCTCACCTACGACGAGCTTTCCTCCGAGGTTGAGAAATTGACTGCTGCCCTCCTTAGCCAAGATAAATTGCTTAGGCGTGCCGCTAGAGAGCGCAAGGAGTTTAGGCAGAAGTGGGAGGACACGGTGAAGGAGCTTGAGTTTGCTCGGTCCACCGTGGTAGTGTCGGAGGAGGCGGAGTGCGAGTCGTGCACCGCGCACATGACTGACCTTCTCACTCTGAGAGGTAAGTATGCTGCGTTGGTTGGAGAGGTGGATGAGCTCCGTGCTAGGCCGCAGCTGTTGGGTGCGTGCAAGACTTGTCCTGTCTTGCAATCTGAGTTGGCAGAGAAGAATGCCAAGCTTGAGTCTTTAGAGAAGGCCAGCTCAGATAGCACTTGTGTCTCGAGGTGTGCTTTGTGTGAGGGCCTGGAGATGGAGATTGCAAATGTGAAGCATGGCAAGATGCAAACCGAGGAAGAAAACACATACCTTCGGACCATCTTGTCATGGGTCTCCTGTAGTGAGCCGCAGCTCGGGATGATGATCTCCCAATTCAAGCGAGCTGCTGGTGCCCCTGGTGTAGGTCTTGGCCCGAGTGTTGATCTCTCAGCTTTTGGTAAGATTGGAGAGTCTAGTGGTCTGAACCCATGTGAGAAGCCAAATTCCACCACTACTCCCAAACTTGCCAAGCTTCCACTCAAAGAGCCAGCCAAGCCTATCACCAAAGATGGTGTGGTTGAGGAACCCCCGAGAGCTCCTCCCAAGAACCCAGTTTGGGCACCCAAGCCAAACCACCTCAGAAACAAGCTTGATGCTATGCCACCCATTCGTGAGGAGTTGCCACAGAAGGGCAAAGGCAAAGTGAGCCACACCCACAGCCCTGGTCACCAACAACCCCCTGTGCGTGCGGTGAGGTACCAGTGTGATTTTTGTGGGAGGGATGGTCACTTGAGCGAGTTCTGCTTTAGGCGCAAGAGAGAGGCGCGCAGGGCTCGGGAGATGGAGAACCCGGACATGTACCATCCAGCTCATGGTGGACATGTACCGAAGGCCCAGGGGAGAGCTGCTAGGTCCGGACGTCAGGGTCCCAGGCCTAGGCAGGAGATGAGAGCCCCGAGGAGGGAGACTAGGCCTAGAGGTCCAGCACCTCAGTTTGTTAGGCCTAGGCAGGAGAGAGCTCCGAGGAGAGACGCTAGAGCAGTTGAGCCCCAGGCTCCTAGGCGTAGACCTCGTAGAGAGCGTGCCCGACGGGGTCCTGCTTTTGCAGGTAACGGACCCCGTGGCGGAGGCTTAGTTGAGCGCTTTCCCCCACCGCAGTTTGAGTACCGCGGTGAGCGCTTCTTCCCCAGCGGACCACGTTTTCCTCAGCGTGGTGATCGCTTCCCTCGTAGACATGCTAGGAATGGTTTTTTCACTAACCCTTCTTTTGAGCAGCCGGCCCAACACTGGTTTTCCCCTTATTTCACTAACCCCAGTGTTGGACCGTATGCTCACCCTATGTCTTTCTATTGATGTAGGTAAGACGGTTGGAGGACGTTTGGTTGGTGGATTCCGGTTGTTCGAGGCACATGACCGGAAACACCAAGTGGTTCTCCAGCCTTAGCCCGGTCGCCGGAAAGGAGTACATAACCTTCGGCGACAATAGTAAAGGTAAGGTATTGTCTCATGGGACGGTGCGGGTTAATGAGCACTTTGTGTTGCGCGATGTTGCTCTTGTTTCTAACCTGCATTTTAACTTGCTTTCTGTTTCGCAACTTTTTGATGATGACTATGAGATTCGTTTCAAACCGAACCTTAGTCGCATCTTAGATCCTCAGGGCGATCTTGTATGTCTGATTTCGCCCTTTGGAAAAGTCTTTTGTGCGAATTTTTCGGAGTCGTTTGGTTCTTCTCGCTGTCTTTTGGCTAGTCCTTCTTCCTCCGATCTTTGGAAGTGGCATAGGAGGCTCGGTCATTTAAGCTTCGACTTGCTCGCAAGACTTAGCTCACTTGGCCTAATCCGAGGATTGCCCAAGCTTTCGATGGAGAAGGATCTAGTTTGCCATTCTTGCAGACATGGGAAGATGGTTGCCGCTCCCCACCATCCAGTGACTAAGGTCATGACCTCGCACCCCGGAGAGCTTTTACATATGGACCTTGTTGGTCCGGCTCGGGTGAGCTCGGTTGGTGGCAAGTGGTATGTTTTGGTTGTTGTTGACGACTTTTTGAGATATTCGTGGGTCTTCTTTTTAGCTGAGAAGACCGAGACTTTCTCCCTTGCTCGCAATCTGATTTTGCGTCTTCAGAACGAGTTCCCTTTGAACTCGATGCGAGCTATTCGGAGTGATAATGGTTCCGAGTTTAAAAATTCGGATTTTGAGATGTTTTGTAACCGCCTTGGTTTGGAGCATCAGTTTTCTTCCCCCTACACACCGCCCCAAAATGGTGTTGTAGAGAGGAAGAATCGGACCCTTGTTGAGATGGCCAGGACGATGCTTGATGAGCATAGGACTCCTAGGCGCTTTTGGGCCGAAGCTATGAACACTGCATGCTACATTTCGAATCGCATTTTTCTGAGAGCGTTTTTGAAGAAGACCTCTTATGAGTTGCGTTTTGGTCGCCAGCCCAAGGTGAGTTATTTTAGAGTCTTTGGTTGCCACTGTTTTATATTGAAAAAAGGCAACCTGGACAAGTTTGAGTCTCGTTCTTCTGACGGTGTGTTTTTGGGTTATGGCACTCACACTCGAGCTTATCGTGTACTTAACCTTGACACTAACCGAGTCATGGAGACATCAGATGTCACCTTCGACGAGACTCTTGTTTGTCCTTCTTCTCGTTTTGAGCGTGCAGGTGATCATGAGGTTGGAGAGCCTCTTTTTGATGACGAGGACGAGGGTGCTGAAGGTATAGATGATCCAGCACCCCCTCCACCTGCCGTGCCGCAAGGAGCGGCCTCGACGACGACTCACGGCCCCGACACTTCTTCTTCCTGGGGGCCGTGGGATCCTCCACCTCGCGCGGTACCTTTTGTACCCGGGGTGGAACCAGCTGCTGTTGAGGGGGAGGTCACTTCTTCCCGGGAGGCGCCACGACATATCCAGCGCCAGCACCCCCCTGAACAGATGATCGGCGACATCGACGAGCGAGTTACTCGCTCCAGGTCACAGCACATCTCGCACTTTGCTCATTCTGCTTTTGTTGCGTCTTTTGAGCCCCGAGATGTTGGACACGCATTGACGGATCCGGATTGGGTCAATGCCATGCATGAGGAGCTAGAGAACTTTGAGCGAAATCGGGTTTGGGTTCTAGTGCCACCACCTCCTGACTGTAAACCTATTGGGACAAAATGGGTATTTAAAAACAAGCAAGGAGAGGAGGGCCACATTGTGAGAAACAAGGCCCGGCTTGTAGCGAAGGGTTATAGTCAGAAGGAGGGGATAGATTATGAGGAGACTTTCGCTCCTGTAGCTCGTTTGGAGGCTATTAGGATACTCTTGGCTTATGCTGCATCCATGGGTTTCAAACTTTTTCAAATGGATGTCAAGAGTGCCTTCTTAAACGGCTACATTGAGGAGGAGGTTTATGTCCAGCAACCCCCCGGTTTTGAAAATCCCAGGTTTCCAAACCATGTCTTTAAACTTCACAAAGCTTTGTATGGTTTGAAACAAGCCCCTAGAGCCTGGTATGAGAGATTAAAAACCTTTTTGCTAGCTAAGGGTTTTAAAATGGGATGTGTTGATAAAACGCTCTTTCTCCTCAAGCAAGGCAAAGATACTCTCTTGGTCCAAATTTACGTGGATGATATCATTTTCGGTGGTTCTTCTCACGCTTTGGTTGCCAAGTTTGCAGATACTATGAGCAGGGAGTTCGAGATGAGCATGATGGGCGAGCTGACTTTCTTTCTCGGGTTGCAAATTAAGCAATCCCGAGAGGGGACGTTTGTGCACCAGGGCAAGTACACGAGGGACTTGCTGAAGCGTTTTGACATGGGTGAGGCCAAGCCTCTTCCGACGCCCATGTCGACGACGACTGCCCTGGATGCCGACACGGATGGAGAAGCAGTGGACCAGAAGGAGTACCGCAGCATGATTGGATCGCTCCTCTACCTGACGGCGACACGGCCGGACATTCAGTTCGCCGTGTGCTTGTGCGCGCGCTTTCAGGCTTCGCCACGCACTTCTCACCGTCAGGCGGTGAAGCGCATATTCAGGTACCTTCGTTTCACGCCTGAGTTCGGGATTTGGTATTCTGCTTCCTCCACTCTCTCGCTTTGCGGTTATTCCGATGCCGATTTTGCTGGTTGTCGCATTGAGCGCAAGTCCACTTCCGGGACTTGCCAGTTTATTGGGTCTTCTCTTGTGTCGTGGTCTTCTCGCAAGCAGTCTAGTGTCGCTCAGTCTACCACGGAGGCTGAATATGTTGCTGCGGCTAGCTGCTGTTCCCAGTTACTCTGGATGATGGCCACTTTGCGTGATTTTGGTTTGAGCTTTACTCGAGTTCCTTTGCTTTGTGACAGCACGAGTGCCATTAGCGTTGCTAAGAACCCCGTGCTTCACTCGAAAACCAAACACATTGATGTGCGCTTTCACTTCTTGCGAGACCACCAGGAGAAGGGTGATATCGACCTTCACCATGTCGATACTCATCACCAATTGGCTGATATTTTCACCAAGCCTTTAGACGAATCAACCTTTAATAGGTTGAGGGGTGAGCTTGGTGTGTGTTTCCCCTTTTAGATGGGGGAAGCATTTTGAGATGTACAGACTGACTCTTTTATTTTGAGGCTCTTTTCTTTTGAGTTTCTTGAGTCTTTTCAATTGGTATCTTCTTTCTTTCAGTTTTGTGTTGGGCATACGCATTTACATTCTGAGCTTCATGTCTATATTCACTAGAATGTAATTATGCTCTTGTTAGTATTGCTCCGATACTTATGATGATGCTTGTAGCTTATGCTCTTTCTGATCACTGTTACATGTTATGAGCGAGCTATTTTTGGAATGGTGAATTATGTCTAATGTACATAAATCTGAAAATGTTCACCATTGAGATATGCAACTAGCATGTGTAGGGTGTGTTGAGTCCATTCCTGCTTTTCATATATGCTAGGTTGCTATGTCTCTAGTTCTGAGTCATTCACTTGCTTGGTTGTTCATAACTTGCTTAAAACTTGAACCAAGTATTGTTGAATTGAAAAGATCGAGATGGGATTGCTTGTCAACACCTCATGGTATTGAGACTGTTTCTCATTGCACTTTGAGTTAAACTTGAGCCATGTAGTGTATGACCGAAACCGTTGCTTTAAGCTTCTGATTGCTTCGGCATAGGCTTCGCACGGTTGAAAAGTTAGGCAATGACAAGCTTTCAACCTCTCGCAATCACATGCCAAAAATGAACTTGTGAATTCTTTTACCGCTGCAACTCCGATATGAATTTGAAATCACAAGTATATGCTTCATTCCTATGCATGATGATTGAACCTTGCTAGGGGTAGTTCACCTTGTATATATGCTTAGCACTTGTTTGGATTCCTTCTATACATGTCTAGTGCTATTTTGATGGTGACTATCCTTTTGGCTTCAAACTGCTCACATGCTCATATGCTTCATATTTCGTATAAGTGATCAGTCTGAGCCTTTGCTATTTGAGTGCTTAATTGAGATGTTGGAGCTATACTGATTAGAGCATCTTTGCACTCTTTTGACTATATACTTGAAGCTCCTAACTTGCATTTTAACTTCATATGCATTTTGGAAGGAGATCTTGTGTTCAGGGGGAGTTGATGTGAAGAGAGTTGCTTCTCCGATACCTTTTGGCCTTGATAAGTGCATTTTCAACTAGGGGGAGAATTTTATGCAAATCATTTGACCTAGTTACTTGCATTTGTCGAGGGGGAGTTTGCTAGTTGTGTTGAGCCGTTGCCTCTGTCTTGAGGGACTAGCAAACGTTCCTAGCTTTTCATGAGCTTTCATAAGCTTTTTCATTTGGCTTTCAATTGGTATCGTCTGGTGTGCATTCCCATTTGGTTTGGGTTGAATTCCAATTGGTTCGGAGTGATTTTCTTGCTAGTTGTGTTGAGCCTCTGTGCCTCTATCTTGAGGGACTAGCATTTTGCTTCTGTTGTCCTCCGATCTTCAATTGGTATCTGCTAGCGGTGTTGAGCCTGTTCTACCTCTTCTTGAGGGCTAGCTTTGCTTTGCTTGGTTGCGTCGAGCTGTTGCCCATGTCTTTGGGGACCAAGTTTTCGCTTCATCCACTTGACCTTCTTCGGCTTTTGTTAGGCTTTTGGGTCATTTGGTTGGGTTTTCTCTTCCCACTCCTTCCTACCTCCTTCTTCTTATTCATGATTTGTTGTGGAGTTGACAATGCACTCATCAAGGGGGAGATTGCGGATACATGGGTGTATGCCGAGTCTCTGTGTGATGAGTGATTGTCAACGGAGATGATGCGCATGTTCTTTGGCTTGTGTTGTGCAGGTGTCGAGCACGGAGACAGTGATCAATGGCGGGTGAAGGTCAAGTTGCGACGTGCCGTGCCGACGGACCGGGCGCGATGAAGGATGGGCGTGCCGTGCGGCGGACGTGCCATGCCGATGTATCGAACGGTGAAGGGCGGACGTGGACTTGGACTGATGGACTGGAGGCCGGAGGATCAGCTGTGGTGGCTGGCAGCCTGCGACAGCGACAAGCGGAGAAGTGCGATCATGTCGGTGGAAGGGGTGCACAGGCGGTGCATCCCCTCTACGACGTCGGTTTGTTGGTAGAGCCAGGGAAAAACCAACGGTGGACGGTTTCCAGGTTTGGGCCTCAAAACCTGGGTGCTGGGTTTCCAGGTTGAGCCACAAAACCTGGGCGTGACGGTTTCCAGGTTGAGCCTCAAAACCTGGGCGTGGGCCGGTTTCCGAGTTTGGGCCTCAAAACTCGGGCGCTGAGGGTTTCCGAGTTTGGGCCACAAAACTCGGGCTGGAGGCTGGTTTCCCGGTTTGGGCCTCAAAACCGGGGGCTGATGGAAAAGGCTGGTTTCCCGGTTTGGGCCACAAAACCGGGGGTGCAGAGTGGTGGCGGCACGTGGCGGCGATCTGAAGGTTGCGTGGAGGCGACGCGGAAGACCGTGCGGGCGTGGCCGTCGGATCTACCTACCACCAGCGGGTGGACTAGAATAGCCTTAGGGTTAGGCTGGTCCGCTCTGTAATTAGAGTAGAGAGGGGTAGAGTAGGAAATAGACTTAGGCTAGGTTAGTATAAGTAGTTCAGGGGAGACACCCTCCTCCCTATCTCAATCTAAATCGCAGTTAGAGCTTTCATTTCCTAGGGTTTCCACTCTCCCACACCCCTGCTTTAGCTAGTTGAGATCCGCAGAGAGACTCCACTCTGTGTACTGTTGATTCGAGGAAGTGAGGCCGTATCCTCACCTTGGATCCCATCTCTTGGTGTCAATTCGCGTTTTGATTTCATGTTCATCATGTTCTTCGCGGATTGCTTTGTGCCTTGAGTTTTCCCGTCGCTTGATCGTTGTGCTCGGTTCATCCTTTGCGATTCCGTTTGAACTGAGTTGTTCTAGATCGTGAGGCACTTCTTTCTACCGAAGGAATCATCCTCTAACCTCACGGTCTAGGAGATCGATCGATTTTTCGTTTCGGGTCACTTTTCTTCCCTTCCCCCGAAATTCTTCGATTCACCGATTTGGAGTTAGGTTCGAGCCATGATCTCTTAGAGATAGCTCACTAACCTCCTTGTGACTCCACTCACCAAGTTTGATCCCTAGAGGATTTGTTTTGGGTGAGTTTGAGTCGGATCGGTCGAAGAACAGTGGGGCTGCGGGGTGACCGGACGCTCGAGATTCATCGACCGGACGCTCACAGTGAGTCCGGTCGTTGAAGGTTTGCTACGCGTAGGTTTTTCGCCACGACCGGACGCTCCTTGACCGGACGCACTGTTAAGTGACCGGAAGCTCCAGGATAGTGAGTCCGGTCACAAACAGAGAGCTCCGAAAACCGTTTTCGCTCGACCGGACGAGTCCGATGCCCAGTGACCGGACCCTCTGGTGAGTCCGATCGTTTTTCGGTGTTTCGTTTTGCTCGACCAGACGCTGGTTTTTGGAACTGATCGGACGCGCTGCTCGCACTGTTCCCGTGTTTTTGTCTCATCTGACCGGACGCTCAGTGAACGACCGGACGCTTGAGCTCCGTGCGTCCGGTCACGAACAGAGAGCTCCCAGAGCTGTTTTCTGACGACCGGACGCGTCCGGTCCCTGCTGACCGGACGCAGGCCAGAGTCCGGTCGCTGCAGTTTCGCGCCGATTCGTTCGCGGTTCGTTCGTTCGTCGACGGATTCGAGTTCCGTCTTTTGCGTTGGGCTTCTAGGGTTGTCTAGTGTCCCGCTGTGCTTCTAGGAAGCATCCACCCTACATCTAGGGTCGTGGACATTAGCAAGCTCTAGGTTTGCTCTTGGGGTTGATTTTGGGACAGTGGCATCTAGTTTCCGAAAGGAAATTTTGAAGCTCCCATTCACCCCCCCCTCTGGTCGCTTTCGGGTAGCTTCTCGGTCCTTCAAGGATGGGCATGCCGTGCGGCGGACGTGCCATGCCGATGTACCCAGAGCGGTGAAGGGCGGACGTGAGGCTTGGACTGACGGACCAGAGGGCCAGAGGACCAGCTGTGGTAGCTGGCACGTGGCATCGGCGAGCGAGAGCACATGGGATGTGCGATGCATCGGCCGAGTCGGGAGGAAGACGATGGCGTCGTGGCACTTGGCGGGAGGTCGGACACGGGCTTGCATGCGGCGCAAGTGCCGTCGGCCAAGTCAAGAAGGAAGGCGAAGGCGTTGTGCCCGGCGTGGAGGCTGGACATGCATCGGCATCGGTGCCGGTGGTCGGGGTGTGAGAACCACACTCCGTCTATGGCGCGGGTTCGGTAACTGAGCCTCAAAAAGCTACCATCGATGGTTTCCGAGTTTGGGCCTCAAAACTCGGGGTGGCCGGTTTCCGAGTTTGGGCCTCAAAACTCGGGGTGGACGGTTTCCAGGTTTGGGCCTCAAAACCTGGGCTCGCGGGTTTCCGAGTTTAGGCCTCAAAACTCGGGGTGGACGGTTTGCCAGGTTTGGGCCTCAAAACCTGGGCTGGCGGGTTTACCGGTTTGGGCCTCAAAACCGGGGGTGGTCCGAAAGGATGGTCGACGCGTGGCGGCGTGGAGAGGCTAGCGCGGCGGCGAAGCTATCCACGAGGAAGGCGCGGTGGTCGACGTGACGGCACGTGGCGACATCAGGGAGGTCGCGTCGAGGTGAAGCTACCGGATGTGCGGGCGTGGCCGTCGGATGAAAATCGCCTTGACTGGACGGTTTTACCCCTGGGGGGTATTTGGGTTGAGTGCTTAATGTAAGGGCGTTTTGGTCTTCGGACGTACGCCTATATATAGATGAAGGGGGCTGCTAGGGCAGCTATCCTTTGGAATCCTTGGACGGTATCTCTCTCATTTTGTTCCTGTGAGAGAAGGCTAGGGTTAGAGGAGAGTTGGCTCTTGTTCTTGAGCTTTTTGCCATCCAAGGTTTGTGTTGCTAGTTTTGGCTTGTAGCCCGACACCGAGTGCTTAATCAATCATCCATTCCTCTAAATCCAATGATCAAATTCGTGGTTGAATTCGCGTTTTGAATTTGTTCTTCGCGTTCCTCTTTTCTCCACGATTTTCCCTCACTCGATCTCCCTCTACGCTGCGTCTTTTGCGATTCTGTTTTATATCAACTTGTTCTTTGAAGTGAGGAGAACATTTCCACCGAAGGAATTCAAATCTACCCTCACGAACAAGTAGATCGGGCCGAAATCGTTTTTGTTCTTCGTTCTTCCCCTTTTCTAGTGTTCTTCGGATTTCTCATGGTTGAGTTGGATTGAAGCGATGATATCCTAGGATTAGCTTCCCAACACGTAGAAGAACACTTGGGAGAAGTTTGGTTGCAGCCCCGTTCGATTTGGTGAAGATCCAATCGATTTTGGGTTTGTCCCGTGCTGTTTTTGCGCTTTCTGGGAGGTCGCGGACAGTCCGCGCATCGAGGTTCCAGCCTGAGCAGTGGCTGTTTACCTTGGCGCTTTTCCCCTCGGGTGACCGGCGGACAGTTCACCAGTGACAGGCGCGGACAGTCCGGGGCTTGCATCGAACGCTGCACAGGGCAAGCACCGGACGCTTAGAGTTCACTGTTCACGTGAACCGCGGACAGTCCGACGTGCAAACCGCGGACTGCCCGGGACCTGTCCAGAGCTGTTTCACAACAGTTCGTTTTTGGGTCTTTTGCCGGCGGACAGTCCGGACTCCCAGGCGCGGACAGTCCGCCCTTGACCGGACAGTCCGGGACCAAGAGTCCGGACAGTCCGGGAGTCGGCTGTAGGTTGAGTTTTAGTGCGTTTGCTCTCCCGGCTTTTCCGCTTCGTTTCCGGACTTCTCGTTTGCTCCTATAGTTCACCTAGGAACCTCTTTAACTACCTTTGCTACGTGTTAGCATAGGTATTTGGAGGAATTCCGACGTAGCTCTCTATCTACGTCCGGGAGTCAGTTTTCGGGTCTGAACTTGACTCAGAGTTTTGGGAGTTTTGGTTTGCTCCTTTGTGCAGTGCCTCGCTATGATCCTAGGGATCATCCACCCTCTTTCTAGGGTCGTGGGCACCGCGTTTGAGTCTGAAGCTTTTGGGTTGATTTTGTTGGGACAGAGGCCGTAATTTCGAGAAGAAATTTTAGGCTCCCATTCACCCCCCTCTGGTCGCCTTGCGTTAGCATTTTTGGTCCTTCAATTGGTATCGGAGCCAGTTAAGGATCTCTCTACCTTAACCGGTTCTGGATCCACGAAGGCGACCTTTTGAGAGCGGTTCTGTTTCCGATTTTGCTTGTCGAGGTGTTGTGCTTGTGTTTTGGCTAACACTAACGGTGTTTTTTGAGATAGCACCAAGTTCTTCTTCAAGTATGTCTTTGTCTTTTGGTTTGAATGTTTCCAAGGATGACATCTTGGGAAGAAGGAGGAGTGCAGTTGATGAGAGGGATCGCGAGGTGAACGATTTGCTGAGCCTTCTACGTCATGACGAGCTTTCACCGGAGGATCTCCTATGTCAACTTGGCAAGGCCAAGAGAGGTACACTTGCTCGTGGACTTGTGACCTTGCACAACCTTTATGAGGCTCGTTCTAGTTTTGTTGAGCTTTGTAGTACCCTGCGTAGAAAGGTCGAAAAGTTGAAATGCTCCATTGCTAGTCTGAAGTCTAGTGCATCTTTGCCTTGCACCTCCTGTGTTGACATGGTTAGGAAGAATGATGAGCTAGGTTTTTCTCTTGCTAGCTTAAAATCTGAGATTGAATTGTTCAAATCCAATGCTTCCGAACCATGTCTAGTTTGCATTGACTTGCGCAAGGACCTTGATTGTGCTAAAACTGAAATAGCCTTGCTAAAGTCAAATGCTTTGTCACCATGTGATTCTTGTGAATCTTTTGTTGCTAGAGTTAGAGAATTAAGTTTGATTCACAGGACATGTGTAGATGAACTCGAGCATGCTAGGGCTAAAATTGATGAGATAAATTCTAAGCCTTGTAGCTTGTGCTCTTTAAATAAAAATGCTTGCCATGCTTCTAGTGATATTCATGATTCTTTGCTTGATGTAAATGGTGATGTTTCTTCCACCGATTTCCTGTGCACATCATGCATTGATTTGGAAAAAGAAGTTTTGTCTTTGAAAGTTTTGCGCGATGATATGAGCGCTAAGTTGGTTGAGCACAATGATATGAGTGCCAACCTTGAGAAGGAGATTGAGCTCTTGCGTACCACATATGCTGAGTGCATTAGAGAGGAGATGGAAAATCTTAAAAATGCTCCGTGTGGTACTTGTGATCGCCTCATGTTTGAGAATGAGGTTTTAGCCAAAAGATGCAAGAGTCTTTGTGCTAAGTCGTTTGATTCACGCATTTCTTCCAACTCCGATGTTGATATTTCTAAGTTTGCATCTTTGCAACCGGAGTTGAGTTCTTGTGCTGCGCGTGAGTCTTTTGACGATAGCACTTGTGTCAAGGTTTCGGATAGCTCTTTCATAGCTACTCCTAACCTTGCTGTTTCTTTGAGTGCTGTCCAAGGGACTTCTCTTGACAAGGGTCCTTCTCATATTTTTGGGACTCGTGCTCCCAATCCGGTTTTCCATTGCGCCTTTTGCAAGAAGGATGGACACTCATTCGATTTTTGTTTTCGCCGTGTCAAGCACGAGCGGCGTATTCGAGCTAAGGCTTTTAGGAAGCCGCGTAGCCTTTCCCATGGCACGTGTGCTCCTAGTATTGGCACCAAGTTGGTTGTTGATGCTTCTTGTTCTAAGTCCCAAGGTACTTCTCACTTGTCGGAGAATGGTGTTGCGGATACATGGGTGTATGCCGGGTCTCTGAGTGATGAGTGATTGTCAACAGGGATAATGCGCATGTTCTTTGGCTTGTGTTGTGCAGGTGTCGAGCATGGAGACAGTGATCGAGGGTAGGTGAAGGTCAAGTTGAGACGTGCTGTGCTGACGGACCGGGTGCGGTGAAGGATGGGCGTGCCGTGCGGCGGACGTGCCGTGCCGATGTACCGAGCGGTGAAGGGCAGACGTGAGGCTTGGACTGAGGGACCGAAGTACCTGAGGATCAGCTGTGGAAGCTGGCAGCCTGCGACGACGACAAGTGAAGAAGTGCGGTCATGTGTTGCTCGGGTCGAGGACCTGGGAACACGTGTCGGTGGATGGGGTGCACGGTCGGTGCATCCCCTCTACAGCTCCGGTTTGTTGGTTGAGCCAGGGAAAAACCAACGGGTGGACGGTTTCCGAGTTTGGGCCTCAAAACTCGGGTGCACGGTTTCCAGGTTGAGCCTCAAAACCTGGGCAGGACGGTTTCCAGGTTGAGCCTCAAAACCTGGGCTGGATGGTTTCCGAGTTTGGCCTCAAAACTCGGGTGGTGGCTGGTTTCCCGGTTTGGGCCTCAAAACCGGGGGTACAGAGCAAAGGCGGCACGTGGCGGCAATCGGTAGGTTGCGCGGAGGCAACGCGGACGAGTTGTGCGGACGTGGCCGTCGGATACACCTACCACTTGAGTTAGTCCAGTATTAGCCTTAGGGTTTGGCTGGCTTGCTCTGTACTTAGAGTAGAGAGGGGTAGAGTAGGAAATAGACTTAGGCTAGTTGTAGTATAAATAGAGGGAGACACCCTCCTCCCTTCCTATCTCAGTTAGTTGCTTTTGTTCCTAGGGTTTTCTGCTCTCCCATTCCCTGCTTGTAGCTAGTTGAGATCCACAGAAGAACTTGTTCTGTGTACTGTTGGTTCAAGGAAGTGAGGCCGTATCCTCACCCTTCCGAGCAGACTCGTGCTGTGCACTGTGTTCTTGAATCGAGCCCTCCGATTGGCTGTGTTGTGCACTGTGTTCATCACGTTTTGGCTCTGCTCGTTTTTCCCCGTTGCTCGATCTCTCTCTTCACTGTGTCTTTGCGAAATCCGTTTGAATCAGTTTGTTCGTATCATTGAGGAGGTCACTCTGACCAAAGGAATTTATCTAACTCCTCATGATCGAATAGATCGGGACGATTTCGTTTTCGTGGCATTTTCTGTTCGTCCACTTTCCCTTTTGATTTCTCTGTGTTCTTGGTTATTCTGAGAAGATGATTTCTTGGGGATAGTCTTCTAACTACCCTGTGATCTTCTTCCTCAAGTTTGGGAACTTGGGATTGTGTTTTGAACAAGTTTTGGAGAGATTTCTTTTTCGGGAGAAAGCACCCAGATCCGAGCTTCCGTGTGGCCAGTACGCAGTAGGCTCGGGTGTCGGAACGTGGCGAGGCCTCCTTCGTTCGGAGCCTCTCGAGTGAACTGAGACCACCCTCGGGCGGGACGGAGTTTTGGCTCCGAGGCCTCTCTCTCGAGCCTCAGCCTCGAGCGAGACGGAGCTTTCCTCCGAGGCCTCCTCCAGCCTCGGGCGAGTCAGAGTTTTGCTCAGAGGCCTCTCTCTTGGGCCTCAGCCTCGGGCGAATCGCTATTTTGGCCTGAGGCCTTTCCAAAGCCTCGGGCGAATTGGAGTTTCGCCCCGAGGCCGCGTGGCTCAGTCTTTCGCTTGGTTCGCTTGCGGTTTTCAGTCTGTGGTGCCTCGCTGTGATCTCTGGGATCATCCACCCTCTTCCAAGGGTCGTGGGCATCACGGTTTTGGTTGGAGTTTTGGGGGTTGCATTTATTGGGACAGAGGCCTTATTTTCTGTGAAGAAATTTTTGAGGCTCCCATTCACCCCCCCTCTGGTCGCCTGGTTTGACTCTTTCGGTCCTTCAATTGGTATCGGAGCAGGTTAAGGATCTTCCACCTTAGCCGGTTCCAGATCCACAGAAGGCGACATGGATCGCGGTGTGGGCAAACCGCCGTTTTTTGATGGGACGAACTATGCGTATTGGAAGATACGCATGTCGGCCTATCTCCAGAGCATGGGCTCTTCTGTTTGGGAGATTTGCAACAACGCTGATTACGTGGTCTTGGCTGCTCGTGTCACTCAACAGCAAATTGATGAGCATGATGCCAATAGCCGAGCCCGTAATGCTCTCTTTTCTTGTTTGAGCATGGGAGAGTTTGACCGCGTTTCTCACCTCTCTACGGCTCGGGAGATCTGGGACACCCTCATGCGTTTTCATGAGGGTACCTCTCAAGTCAAAACCCGACTCTACGAGTCGTTTAAGAGAGAGTATGAGAACTTTCGACATCAACCTGGCGAGAGCATAGAAAGTTTATTCGCTCGCTTTCAGGTGATTGTCAACAGGATGAGGGCTAACAGAGAGCAGTTGCCTTTTGACGATCATGAGCGTGCTTTGAAGCTTTTGCACACTCTTGACCGTTCGGTGTGGGACTCCAAGGTTCAGGCGATCATCGAATCACCTAACTATGAGACCCTCACCTGCGACGAGCTCTTCAGTAAGCTCAAGTCCAGTGAGATCGACGCCATGTCGAGGGCTGCTTATTCGAACCCTTCTGGCCCGACTATGGCTTTGGTGTCTGGCTCCTCCAACTCCTCTGGTGGCGTTGCTCTTGCCTCTCTTTTCTCCGTCACCGAGGAGCAGCTGGAGTCTTTGGGGGATGACGAGTTGGCTTTGCTTGTCAACCGGTTCACGCGGTTCCACAACAACCGTATGAACCGTCGCCGCGGAGGAGGACGCTCGGGATGCTACGAGTGCGGCGATCCCGACCACTTCATCGCCAACTGCCCCAAGAAGAACAAGCATCTGGGGAAGGGCGATCATGGGCACAAGTACGACTCCAGCAAGCGCAAGGAGAAGTACGTCCCTCCGAGGCACAAGAAGAGGGGCGGCTTCAACAAGGAGTACATCAAGAAGAAGTACTTGGAGAAGGCCCAGGCTGAGCAGCGCGCGTTCTTCGCCACGCTCAGCGACGTCGACGGCTCGGATGACGACTCCGCCTCCTCGAGCGATGACGAGTCCGAGAAGAAGAAGAGGATCGAGGATCAGCTGAACGGCCTCTGCTTCTTCGCCGACGACGACGGCCTCTGCACCATGGCGCTCAGCGACGAGGTCGGAGGTGAGCTGGAGCGCAACCCTCGGAACGACGACGACGACGCCTCCCAGGTATCGCTCACCCACGACGAGCTCTCTGCTGAGGTAGAGAAGCTTACTGCTGCCCTCCTTAGTCAAGATAAACTGCTTAGGCGTGCTGCTAGAGAGCGCAAGGAGTTTAGGCAGAAGTGGGAGGACACGGTGAAGGAGCTGGAGTTCGCTCGGACCACCGTAGTCGTGTCGGAGGAGGCTGAGTGTGAGTCATGCACAGCGCACATGACTGACCTTCTCACCTTGAGGGGTAAGTATGCTGCGCTGGTTGGAGAGGTGGATGAGCTCCGTGCTAGGCCTCAGCTGTTGGGTGCGTGCAAGACTTGTCCTGTCTTGCAAACTGAGTTGGCAGAGAAGAATGCCAAGATTGTGTCTCTTGAGGAGGCCAACTCAGATAGCACTTGTGTCGCAAGGTGTGCTTTGTGTGAGGGTCTGGAGATGGAGATTGCGAATGTCAAGCATGACAAGATGCAAACCGAGGAAGAAAACACATACCTTCGGACCATCTTGTCATGGGTCTCCTGTAGTGAGCCGCAGCTCGGGATGATGATCTCCCAATTTAAGCGAGCTGCTGGTGCTCCTGGTGTAGGTTTTGCTCCGGGTGTCGATCTTTCTGCTTTTGGGAAGATTGGAGAGTCGAGTGGTCTAAATCCCAGTGAGAAGCCGAACTCCACCACTACTCCCAAACTGACCAAGCTTCCACCCAAAGAGCCTTTGAAGCCTATCACCAAGGATGGGGTGTTTGAGGAACCCACGAGAGATCCTCCTAAGAACCAAGTGTGGGCACCCAAGCCGAGCCACCTCAAAAACAAGCTCGACACAATGCCACCCATCCAGTGGGAGTGCTTGCCGCAGAAGGGCAAAGTGAGCCACACCCACAGCCCTGTGTACCAACAACCTCCTGTGCGTATGGTGAGGTACCAGTGTGATTTTTGTGGGAGAGAGGGTCACTTGAGCGAGTTCTGTTTTAGGCGCAGGAGAGAAGCGCGCCGTGCCAAGGAAGAGGCACCAAGGCATGCTGACAGGTCCAGGGGCTCAGGACCTCAAGCTTCGAGGCTTCAGCCTCAGATATCGAGGCCTCAGCCTCGACCTCGAGCCCCGAGGCCTCAGCCTCAGCCTCGAGCCTCGAGGCCTCAGCCTCGTGCTCACAGGCCTCAGCCTCGAGCGGCCAGGCCTCAGCGACAGAAGGCTCCGAGGAGAGAGCCTCGACCTAGAGGTCCAGAGCCTCGGCAGCATATCGAGCCTCAGGCTCCCAGGCGTAAGCCTCGTAGAGAGCGTGCCCGACGGGGTCCTGCTTTTGCAGTTAACGGACCCCGTGACAGAGGCTTTGTCGAGCGTTATTTCCCACTGCAGTTTGAGCATTGCAGTGAGCGCTCCTTCCCTAGCGGACCATGTTTTCCTCAGCATGGTGATCGCTCCTCTCGTAGACAGTTTAGGAATGGTTTTTATCCTAACCGTTCTTTTGAGCAGCCGGCCCAACACTGGTATTCCCCTTATTTCACTAACCCCAGTGTTGGACCGTACGCTCACCCTATGTCTTTTTATTGATGTAGGTAAGACGGTTGGAGGACGTTTGGTTGGTGGATTCCGGTTGCTCGAGGCACATGACCGGAAACGCCAAGTGGTTCTCCAGCCTTAGTCCGGTTGCCGGAAAGGAGTACATAACCTTCGGCGACAATAGTAAAGGTAAAGTATTGTCCCGCGGATCAGTGCGGGTTAACGAGCACTTCGTGTTGCGCGATGTTGCTCTTGTTTCTAACTTGCATTTTAACTTGCTTTCTGTTTCGCAACTTTTTGACGATGACTATGAGATTCGTTTTAAACCGAATCTCAGTCGTATTTTGGATCCTCAGGGCAATTTAGTATGTCTAATTTCGCCCTTTGGGAAAGTCTTTTGTGCGAATTTCTCGGAGTCTTTTGGCACTTCACGCTGTCTTTTGGCTAGTCCTTCCTCCTCTGATCTCTGGAAGTGGCATAGGAGGCTCGGTCATTTAAGCTTTGACTTGCTTGCAAGACTTAGCTCACTTGGTCTAATCCGAGGATTGCCCAAGCTTTCGATGGAGAAGGATCTAGTCTGTCACTCTTGCAGACACGGGAAAATGGTTGCTGCTCCTCACCATCCAGTGACTAAGGTCATGACCTCGCACCCTGGAGAGCTTTTACACATGGACCTTGTTGGTCCAGCTCGGGTGAGCTCGGTTGGTGGCAAGTGGTACGTTTTGGTCGTTGTCGATGACTTTTCGAGATATTCGTGGGTCTTCTTTTTAGCTGAGAAGACCGAGACTTTTTCCTTTGCTCGCAATCTGATTTTACGTCTACAGAACGAGTTCCCTTTGAACTCAATGCGAGCTATTAGAAGTGATAATGGCTCCGAATTTAAAAATTCGGATTTTGAGAAGTTCTGTAACTCTCTAGGTTTGGAGCACCAGTTTTCTTCCCCCTACACACCGCCACAAAATGGTGTTGTAGAGAGGAAAAATCGGACCCTCGTTGAGATGGCCAGGACGATGCTCGACGAGCACAGGACTCCCAGGCGCTACTGGGCCGAGGCTATAAACACTGCGTGCTATATTTCAAATCGCATTTTTCTGAGAGCGTTCTTGAAAAAGACTTCTTATGAGTTGCGTTTTGGTCGCCAACCTAAAGTGAGTTATTTTAGAGTCTTCGGTTGCCACTGTTTTATTTTAAAGAAAGGCAACCTGGACAAATTTGAGTCTCGTTCCTCTGACGGTGTGTTTTTGGGTTATGGCACTCACTCTCGGGCCTATCGTGTACTTAACCTTGACACTAACCGAGTCATGGAGACATCAGATGTCACCTTCGACGAGACTCTCGTTTGTCCTTCTTCTCGTTTTGAGCGTGCAGGTGATCATGAGGTCGGCGAGCCTCTTTTTGATGACCAGGAGGAGGGTGCCGAGGGTATGGACGACCCTGCAGAGGGTATAGACGGTCCAGCACCACCTCCACTCGCTGAGGCCCATAGAGAAGCCTCGACGACGATCCACGGCCCCGAGACCTCCTCTTCCTGGGGGCCGTGGGATCCGCCACCCCGAGCGGTACCTTTTGTACCCGGGGAGGCACCAGCTGCTGCTGAGGCTGAAGCCGAGGCCACCTCGGCCAGGGAGGCTCCGCAGCACATCCAGCGACGGCACCCGTCACAGCAGATGATCGGCAGCCTCAACGACCGAGTCACTCGGTCCAGGTCTCAGCAAATCTCGCACTTTGCTCACTCTGCTTTTGTCGCTAATTTTGAGCCCCGAGATGTTGGACACGCTTTGACTGATCCAGACTGGGTCAATGCCATGCATGAGGAGTTAGAGAACTTTGAACGAAATCGGGTTTGGGTTCTAGTTCCACCTCCACCTGACTGTAAGCCTATTGGGACAAAATGGGTTTTCAAAAACAAGCAAGGAGAGGACGGCCAAGTTGTTAGAAACAAGGCCAGGCTTGTAGCAAAGGGTTATAGTCAGAAGGAGGGAATAGATTACGAGGAGACTTTTGCTCCTGTAGCTCGTTTGGAGGCTATTAGGATACTCTTGGCTTTTGCTGCATCCAAAGGTTTTAAATTGTTTCAAATGGATGTCAAGAGTGCCTTCTTAAACGGCTACATAGAAGAGGAAGTGTATGTTGAGCAGCCCCCCGGTTTTGAAAATCCCAAGTTTCCGAACCATGTTTTTAAACTTCACAAAGCTTTATATGGTCTGAAACAAGCCCCTAGAGCCTGGTATGATAGGTTAAAAACCTTTTTGCTTACTAAGGGTTTTAAAATGGGATGTGTAGATAAAACGCTTTTTCTCCTCAGGCAAGGCAAAGACACTCTCTTGGTCCAGATTTACGTGGATGATATCATTTTCGGTGGTTCTTCTCACGCTTTGGTTGCCAAGTTTGCAGATACCATGAGCAGGGAGTTTGAGATGAGCTTGATGGGGGAGCTTACATTCTTTCTCGGGTTGCAAATTAAGCAAACCCGAGAGGGAACGTTTGTGCATCAGGGCAAGTACACCAAGGACTTGCTGAAGCGGTTCGACATGGGTGAGGCCAAGCCTCTACCGACGCCCATGTCGACAACAACTGCCCTGGATGCGGATGTGGATGGCGAGGCAGTGGACCAGAAGGAGTACCGCAGCATGATTGGATCGCTTCTCTACCTGACGGCGACACGCCCGGACATTCAGTTCGCGGTGTGTCTGTGCGCCCGCTTTCAAGCTTCGCCGCGGGCCTCTCACCGTCAGGCCGTGAAGAGGGTCTTCAGGTACCTTCGGTTCACACCCGAGCTCGGTATATGGTATTCGGCCTCATCCACTCTCTCCCTCTGCGGTTTTTCTGATGCCGATTTTGCTGGGTGTCGTATTGATCGCAAGTCCACTTCTGGGACTTGTCAATTTATCGGTTCTTCTCTTGTTTCGTGGTCTTCTCGCAAGCAGTCTAGTGTCGCCCAGTCTACCACGGAGGCTGAGTATGTTGCTGCGGCTAGCTGCTGTTCCCAGTTACTCTGGATGATGGCCACCTTGCGTGATTTTGGTTTGAGCTTTTCTCGGGTTCCTTTGCTTTGTGACAGCACGAGTGCTATTAGCGTTGCTAAGAACCCCGTGCTTCACTCGAAGACCAAACACATTGATGTGCGCTTTCATTTCTTGCGAGACCACCAGGAGAAGGGTGATATCGACCTTCGCCATGTCGATACTCATCATCAACTGGCCGATATTTTTACCAAGCCTTTAGACGAATCAACCTTTAATCGGTTGAGGGGTGAGCTTGGTGTCTGTTTCCCTTTTTAGATGGGGGAAACATTTTGAAGTGTACAGACTGACCTCTTTGTTTTTCTTGTACATTTTAGCATACATTCTGAGCCTCATTCTTATAATCACTTGAGTGTTTTTATGCTCTATTCAGTCTGATCCGAGGCTTGTGATGAAGATTGTCTGCCTTGGCCTCAGTCTCGACCTCGAGCCTCAGTCTCGACCTCGAGCCTCAGTCTCGACCTCGAGCCTCAGTCTTGACCTCGAGCCTCGGCCTCGGCCTAGCCTCGAGTTTCGGTTCGCTTATGCTCTTTCTGATCACTAGTACATATTGTGAGATGAGCTATATTGAGATGGTGAATTTGCTAAATAAATTAAAATCTGTAAATGTTCACCATTGAGATATGCAACTAGCATGTGTAGGCTGTGTTGAGTTTACTCGCGCTTTTCATATATGCTAGGTTGCTATGTCTCTAGTTCTGAGTCAGTTACTTGCTTGGTCTGTTCATATCATGTCTAAAATTTTGAACCAAGTATTAGTACACAGAAAAGATCGAGATGGGATTGCTTGTCAACACATCACGGTATCGAGACAGTCTCTCATTGCACCATGAGTTAAACTTGAGCCGTGTAGTGTATGACCGAAACCGTAGCTTTAAGCTTCTGATTGCTTCGGCATAGGCTTCGCTCGGTTGAAAAGTAAGGCAAAGACAAGCTTTCAACCTCTCGCAATCACATGCAAATAATTAAACTTGTGTATTTTCACCGCTGCAACTCCGATATCTACATGAAATCACAAGTATATGCTTCATTCCTACGCATGATGATTGAACTGTGCTAGGGGTAGTTCACCTTGTATACATGTTTAGCACTTGTACAGACTCCTGTCTACACTTTGTTAGTGCTATTTTAATGGTGAATATCTTTTTGACTCAAAACTGCTCACTATTGCTCATTTGGCTTATATTTCGGATACAGTGATCAGTCTGAGCATTCGCTGAGCCCGTATGTATCTGTTGAGACCCTCGGGCTTTACTGTTTGGAGCATTTATGCATTCTTTTGACTATAAGCCTGAAGCTCCTAACTTGCATCTTTGACCTCTTTTGCATGCTGGAAGGGGGGGAGACCATTTTTATCTTGATAAGTGCATTTTCAACTAAGGGGGAGAATTTTTGCAAATCATATGTTCCCTGGATGTAGCTTGCACTAGTCAAGGGGGAGCAAAGGGAGCCTCGGTCTCGAGCTGTGCTGTTGATCGCAGCCTCGAGGCTTTGCCATTTTTCGAGGGGGAGCTCGTCTGTTTCTGCTCGAGGAGCTCGTCTGCAGCCTCGAGGTTTTGCCATTTTTCGAGGGGGAGCTCGTCTGTTTCTGCTCGAGGAGCTCGTCTGGTTCTGCTCTGCCTCGAGCCCTTGCCTCGAGCCCAGCCTCAAGCCTCGAGTTTCGAGCCTCAGCCTCGAGCACCTCGAGCCTTGCCTTCTTGCTGGCTAAGCCTCGAGCCTCGATCCATGTTTTGCAAGCCTCGAAGTTTCGAGCCTCAGCCTCGAGCCTCGATCCATGTTTTGCAAGCCTCGAGTTTCGAGCCTCAGCCTCGAGCAGCCTCGATCCATGTTTTGCAAGCCTCGAGTTTCGAGCCTCAGCCTCGAGCGCCTCGAGACTTGCCTTATTGCTGGCTGAGCCTCGAGCCTCGAGCCATGTTTTGCAGGCTGATAAGCGTTGGTGTGGAAGCTTTCTCTGTGCTAGTTGTGTTGAGCCGTTGCCTCTTTCTTGAGGGACTAGCATTTTGCTCTGATTTTCCAACTGGTATTTGCTAGCGGTGTTGAGCCTGTTCTACCTCTTCTTGAGGGCTAGCTTTGTTTTGCTTGGTTGCGTCGAGCCGTTGCCCATGTCTTTGGGGACCAAGTTCTGTTGCTCTTACCACCTGACCTTCTTCGGCTTTGCTATGCTTTTGGGTCATTTGGTTGAGTTTTTCTCCTCTCCCTTCCTCTCTCTTTCTTTCTTTCTCTTTCTTTATTATGATTTGTGTGTGTAGTTGACAATGCACTCATCAAGGGGGAGATTGCGGATACATGGGTGTATGCCGGGTCTCTGAGTGATGAGTGATTGTCAACAGGGATAATGCGCATGTTCTTTGGCTTGTGTTGTGCAGGTGTCGAGCATGGAGACAGTGATCGAGGGTAGGTGAAGGTCAAGTTGAGACGTGCTGTGCTGACGGACCGGGTGCGGTGAAGGATGGGCGTGCCGTGCGGCGGACGTGCCGTGCCGATGTACCGAGCGGTGAAGGGCAGACGTGAGGCTTGGACTGAGGGACCGAAGTACCTGAGGATCAGCTGTGGAAGCTGGCAGCCTGCGACGACGACAAGTGAAGAAGTGCGGTCATGTGTTGCTCGGGTCGAGGACCTGGGAACACGTGTCGGTGGATGGGGTGCACGGTCGGTGCATCCCCTCTACAGCTCCGGTTTGTTGGTTGAGCCAGGGAAAAACCAACGGGTGGACGGTTTCCGAGTTTGGGCCTCAAAACTCGGGTGCACGGTTTCCAGGTTGAGCCTCAAAACCTGGGCAGGACGGTTTCCAGGTTGAGCCTCAAAACCTGGGCTGGATGGTTTCCGAGTTTGGCCTCAAAACTCGGGTGGTGGCTGGTTTCCCGGTTTGGGCCTCAAAACCGGGGGTACAGAGCAAAGGCGGCACGTGGCGGCAATCGGAAGGTTGCGCGGAGGCAACGCGGACGAGTTGTGCGGACGTGGCCGTCGGATACACCTACCACTTGAGTTAGTCCAGTATTAGCCTTAGGGTTTGGCTGGCTTGCTCTGTACTTAGAGTAGAGAGGGGTAGAGTAGGAAATAGACTTAGGCTAGTTGTAGTATAAATAGAGGGAGACACCCTCCTCCCTTCCTATCTCAGTTAGTTGCTTTTGTTCCTAGGGTTTTCTGCTCTCCCATTCCCTGCTTGTAGCTAGTTGAGATCCACAGAAGAACTTGTTCTGTGTACTGTTGGTTCAAGGAAGTGAGGCCGTATCCTCACCCTTCCGAGCAGACTCGTGCTGTGCACTGTGTTCTTGAATCGAGCCCTCCGATTGGCTGTGTTGTGCACTGTGTTCATCACGTTTTGGCTCTGCTCGTTTTTCCCCGTTGCTCGATCTCTCTCTTCACTGTGTCTTTGCGAAATCCGTTTGAATCAGTTTGTTCGTATCATTGAGGAGGTCACTCTGACCAAAGGAATTTATCTAACTCCTCATGATCGAATAGATCGGGACGATTTCGTTTTCGTGGCATTTTCTGTTCATCCACTTTCCCTTTTGATTTCTCTGTGTTCTTGGTTATTCTGAGAAGATGATTTCTTGGGGATAGTCTTCTAACTACCCTGTGATCTTCTTCCTCAAGTTTGGGAACTTGGGATTGTGTTTTGAACAAGTTTTGGAGAGATTTCTTTTTCGGGAGAAAGCACCCAGATCCGAGCTTCCGTGTGGCCAGTACGCAGTAGGCTCGGGTGTCGGAACGTGGCGAGGCCTCCTTCGTTCGGAGCCTCTCGAGTGAACTGAGACCACCCTCGGGCGGGACGGAGTTTTGGCTCCGAGGCCTCTCTCTCGAGCCTCAGCCTCGAGCGAGACGGAGCTTTCCTCCGAGGCCTCCTCCAGCCTCGGGCGAGTCAGAGTTTTGCTCAGAGGCCTCTCTCTTGGGCCTCAGCCTCGGGCGAATCGCTATTTTGGCCTGAGGCCTTTCCAAAGCCTCGGGCGAATTGGAGTTTCGCCCCGAGGCCGCGTGGCTCAGTCTTTCGCTTGGTTCGCTTGCGGTTTTCAGTCTGTGGTGCCTCGCTGTGATCTCTGGGATCATCCACCCTCTTCCAAGGGTCGTGGGCATCACGGTTTTGGTTGGAGTTTTGGGGGTTGCATTTATTGGGACAGAGGCCTTATTTTCTGTGAAGAAATTTTTGAGGCTCCCATTCACCCCCCCTCTGGTCGCCTGGTTTGACTCTTTCGGTCCTTCAGGTGTGCCTTCCAATAGGCCTTTGTACCATTGCTCTTTTTGTGAGAAAGATGGGCATCAAGAAAGCTTTTGCTATCGGCGTGCCAAACGTTTGCGCCAAGCTCGCTCTTCTAGGAAGTTGGTGGTTCATAGCCCTTCTCATGGCATGAACGCTTGTGTTCCTAGTAAGAAGCCCCTCCTTGTTGATGGGTTTTATGACTCCTTTTCTAGTGGGTTAGGTCATGATCATGGACATGCCTCTAGTGCTTCTTCTTTGGGTCCACGTCATGCTTCTCATGGTGCTTCTATTGGTTCTTCTACAAAAACCTTGGAAGATGTTTGCCTCTTCTCCCGTGGTACAACTCGTTCTTCTCCTCGAGTTGTCCTTTTGAGGAATGCTTCCAAGGGTGTTTCACAATGGCATTTGAACCAACACTTGCATCATGCTAACCCACATGATAAGTTGAGTTTTGTGACCAAGTCTTGGGTCCCCAAGTATATACTTGCTAACCCTTCGGGATCCAAGACTCGGGCTGCTTTGTCCTCTTGTGTGTAGGTGTGAGGACGCGGGGTGGAGAACATGCGCCTGATGGGACTTGGTCTTTTAGATGTGACCAAGATTTGATGGTTCTCTACACCCCGCTTAGTTTTGCCTCCAAAGAGGCCTTTTGCTACTCGGTGAGCTTTCATATACACTCATACCCTGTACATCCATGATTTATGTCTTGTGGTATGAGATGGTTCTTCATGTGCTCACTTGTATAGTTCTTGCATGTACATTTTCTTTTGTATCATGTTTTGCTTTAGTCTAGCATGTGCTATCTTGTATATCATGTCATGCTAGTCTTGTGTACAATTTTGGTGGTTAATCCACTTTTCATGCTTGTCTGTGATCCCCATGAACATTATGCCATGCTTTACCATACTTATCCATGAGTGTTGCTTGTAGAGGTATGACGTTCATTAGGCATCACTTTTCAGGTGCTAGCTTTCGTTAGCTACATGTACCCTGTTGACATGTTTAGTTTGAGCACTAGCCTTTTCACAATTGTGTCATGTTACATGCTTTTGGATCTATTGCTATCATTATCTTGCATTGTAGCATGTGTTGAGGTTTAGGCTGTGTTTGGGCTGATCATGTTTTTAGGCTGCATTTTGCTATATAGTGCTTTATCCTGTTGCATGGTAGTCTAGACTGGTTTGAGTTCAGTTCTCCTTGCGGTATCATTCATAGGTAGATCTCTTTTTGTTGAGAGTTCACCTTATGCTTATATGACTAACCGTTTTTGTGGAGACCTTGAGGTCACACTAGACGAGACAATGCCTTGTGTTCTCTTCTGCTTTTGAGTGTGTAGGAGAACAGGAGCCTGGAGAGAGCATTTCGGCTCACGGACCCGATCCCACTTCTTCCATGACTTGGGGTTCCATTCGAGCAGCTCTCCAGCGAGCACTAGCAGCACCTGTGCGAGCGACACCATCAGGCGAGGGGGAGACGACTTCGGCAAGGCAGGTGCCCCGGAGTTCAGCAGTTTCAGGCGTCCCCTCGGGTATCACACCAGCAGGAGGTCATGCGCTTCAGGAGGTACGTCCGACACACTTCTGAGTTCGGATTTTGGTACTCTTCTTCTTCGATCTCTTTCTGCTATGTGGTCTTTCCGATGTGGATTTTGCTAGCTATCGCTTGAGCGTTTCCTGGCTCTTCGCTTGTGAGCTTGATGTGTGTTTCCCTTTTAGTTGGGGAAGCATTTTGCTTATTGTATCTTAGTTGGACTTCTCCGATACCCTTTTGTTTTGGGTTTTCCTTTTTAGGCTAGTTTTGCTTTGTCTTTGATAGACTAGTTTTTGCATGCATTTCATCATGTATTCTAGTGCATTTTAGAGCTTCATGTTTAGAGCAATGAGAATGAGATTATGCTCTTTCTGGTATGCCCTGTTTATTCATGATGATGACTGTAGCCTAGGCTCTTTTTGATCACTTGATACATGTTATGAGCTAAGCTATTTTTGCAAATGGTGAACTTGACTAATCGACTATGAAACCTTTAATTTGTTCACCATTGAGAGTGGCAACTAGCATGGGTAGGATGTGTTGAGATCACTTGTGCTATCTTTTGTATGCTAGGTTGCTATGTCTCTTGCACTGAGTCATTCACTTGCTTGGATTGTTCATACTTACCTTGTGCTTAAAATTTGATTCAAGTCTAGTGAAATGAAAAGATCGAGATGGGATTGCATGTGTCAGCACATCACGGTATCGAGACTGTTTCTCATTGCACATTTGAGTTAAACTTGAGCCGTGTAGTGTAAGACCGAAACCGGTGCTTTAAGCTTCTGATTGCTTTTCTTGCATAGGCTTAGCCCGGTTGAAAAGTTAGCAATGACCATGTTTTCAACCTCTCGCAATCACATGCTTTAATTTGAACTTGTGTTAATACCGCTGCAATCTCCGATAAAAATTTGAAAATAACACAAGTCTATGCTTCACTCTATTGCATGATGATTGAACTTTGCTAGGGGTAGTTCACCTTTTATACTTGAGTTAGCACTTGTTTGATTTCCTGTCTATTCATGCTAAGTGTTATTTTAAGTGGTGAACTCCTTTTCAAATGGCTTAAAACTGCTCATATGCTTAATTGTTCATATTTCGTATTCATTTGATCAGTTTGAGCCTTTGCTAGCATTTGTATTGGTTGCTACACTTTCAGGGCTGCACCCTTTTGAGCATCTTTTCATTATGATTGCTATACACTTGAAGCTGTTGCATTGTACATTTCATGCATTTTTAGCTTAGTGTACATACCCCCAGCTCCGATACTCTTTGTGGTCACTTTCAATGCTTTTCATTAACCCCCATATGCTTTTGGTTGTTGACTTGTCTTGTGTTTGTGTCAACTTTGTGGAAAATGTCGAAACCCCTCAGCATGTTCCCTTTTGTCAAGGGGGAGAAGTTGTTTGCAAGGGGGAGCTTATGTGTTGGCACAAAGGGGAGAGTCATGCATTTTTGGGGAGAGCTTTGAGCTAGGGGGGAGTTTAGTCCTTTTATGTCCTTTTTCCAATTGGTATAGCTCTTTTATGTGTTCAAATTGGTATCCATCTTTTGGTATGGAGTGGAATTGGTGTCCTGAGCTTTGTTGCATAGCTTTTGTATATAGGCTTGCTTTCAGGGGGAGTCGCTTTTGCTTTGCTGCTTCTCCGCGTGCTCTGAGTATTTGTGCCCCATTTGGCTTTGAGCTTTCCATCAATTGGTATCAAGTTTGCTAGTCGTGTTGAGCCTTTTTGCCTCTATCTTGAGGGACTAGCAGTTTTTGCTTGGTATTTTCTATTGGTTTGGAGCCTTCAGCTAGTTGTGTCGAGCCATTTTGCCTCTATCTTGAGGAACTAGCTGTTTTCACCAATTTTTGGCTGCTTATTATTGGTATCAAATCTTCTGCTAGTTGTGTTGAGCCTCTGTGCCTCTATCTTGAGGGACTAGCAGTTCTGCATTCTTATGTGTTGTTTCAACCTCAATTGGTATCGAGCCTTGAGCTAGTGGTGTTGAGCCCTTTTCTGCCTTTTCTTGAGGGCTAGCTCATTTTTGACTTGGTTGCGTCGAGCCGCTGCCCATGTCTTTGGGAACCAAGTTTTTCGCTCTGTGTGATCGAGTTTTGCTCTTTGATGAGTTGTTGCTCCGATCCCTTGCTTGGTTGCGTTGAGCCGTTGCCCATGTCTTTGGGGACCAAGTTATGTTCATTTCAAATTGCCCCCTCTTTAGCATTTCTTTGGCTTTTGGGCATTTGAATGGATAATCTTCTCATAACAAGTGACTTTGTTCTTTGCCCTTCTATGGCTTTTGATCACTTGAATGAGATTTTTGGTTTTGGTATCTCAAACCATCTCTTGTGCCTAGTTTTTGTCAATTCAATCATCAAGGGGGAGAAAGAGAAAGAGAAAGAGAAAAAGGGGGAGAAATTTTGACCCAAGTGAACCCAAGTGGATAAGTACCTTGGTTTCTTTTGTGATGATTGTTTGACAATTTATTTGAGATTGGTTTTCGAGTACCTTTTTGGGATTTCATGAAACTCTTATTTTATCTTGACTCTTCGGTTGTGTGGAGGCTTTGCCCGCTTTTCCCGTTTCTTTCGGGACCGAGAGCTTTTGGAGTTTTCATGATCCTTCCTCATCTCCGAGTACCTTTTTGGGATTTCATGAAACTCTTGTTTTATCTTGACTCTTCGGTTGTGTGGAGGCTTTGCCCGCTTTTCCCGTTTCTTTCGGGACCGAGAGCTTTTTGAGTTTTCATGATCCTTCCTCATCTCAAGTGGCCTTGTGTTTGCTTTTGATTGGCTTTTGGGCACTTGAATGAGGCTTGCCTTCAAACCCTTCCTTTTTGGTTTTATTGTTAGTCAATGCATTCATCAAGGGGGAGATTGAGAACATATATGATGAATGATTGACTTTGTGAGGAAGGTTTGAGGCTTTACCCGGTTGAGTCATTATTTGCTATGCGCTTAATGTTTATGACTAACCGGTGGTGTTGAGTTGTGGTGTTTCTGTGTCGGTGTGCGTGTGCAACATGTGTCTCTTGGCTGTGTTGATGTGCAGGTGTTGAGCTCAGATACAGTGGTCGATGGCGAGGTGAAGGTCAAGTAGAGACGTGCCGTGCCGACGGACCGGGAGCGGTGAAGGATGGGTGTGCCATGTGGCGGACGTGCCATGCCGATATACCCAGAGCGGTGAAGGGCGGACGTGAGGCTTGGACTGACGAACCAGAGGGCCAGAGGACCAGCTGTGGTAGCTGGCACGTGGCATCGGCGAGCGAGAGCACATGGGATGTGCGATGCATCGGCTGAGTTGGGAGGAAGACGATGGCGTCGTGGCACTTGGCGGGAGGTCGGACACGGGCTTGCGTGCGGCGCAAGTGCCGTCGGCCAAGTCAAGAAGGAAGGCGAAGGCGTTGTGCCCGGCGTGGAGGCTGGACATGCATCGGCATCGGTGCCGGTGGTCGGGGTGTGAGAACCACACTCCGTCTACGGCGCGGGTTCGGTAGCTGAGCCTCAAAAAGCTACCATCGACGGTTTCCGAGTTTGGGCCTCAAAACTCGGGGTGGCCGGTTTCCGAGTTTGGGCCTCAAAACTCGGGGTGGACGATTTCCAGGTTTGGGCCTCAAAACTCGGGGTGGCCGGTTTCTGAGTTTGGGCCTCAAAACTCGGGGTGGACGATTTCCTGGTTTGGGCCTCAAAACCTGGGCTCGCGGGTTTCCGAGTTTAGGCCTCAAACTCAGGGTGGATGGTTTGCCAGGTTTGGGCCTCAAAACATGGGATGGCGGGTTTACAGGTTTGGGCCTCAAAACCGGGGGTGGTCCGAAAGGACGGTCGACGCGTGGCGGCGTGGAGAGGCTGGCGCGGCGGCGAAGCTATCCACGAGGAAGGCGCGGTGGTCGACGTGACGGCACGTGGCGGCATCAGGGAGGTCGCGTCGAGGCAAAGCTACCGGATGTGCGGGCGTGGCCGTCGGATGAAAATCGCCATGACTGGACGGTTTTACCCCTGGGGGGTATTTGGGTTGAGTGCTTAATGTAAGGGCGTTTTGGTCTTCGGACGTGCGCCTATATATAGATGAAGGGGGCTGCTAGGGCAGCTATCGTTTGGAATCCTTGGACGGTGTCTCCCTCATTTTGTTCCTGTGAGAGAAGGCTAGGGTTAGAGGAGAGTTGGCTCTTGTTCTTGAGCTTTTTGCCATCCAAGCTTTGTGTTGCTAGGATTGGCTTGTAGCCCGACACCGAGTGCTTAATCAATCATCCATTCCTCTGAATCCAATGATCAAATTCGTGGTTGAATTCGCGTTTTGAATTTGTTCTTCGCGTTCCTCTTTTCTCCACGATTTTCCCTCACTCGATCTCCCTCTACGCTGCGTCTTTTGCGATTCCGTTTTATATCAACTTGTTCTTTGAAGTGAGGAGAACATTTCCATCGAAGGAATTCAACTCTACCCTCACGAACAAGTAGATCAGGCCGAAATCGTTTTTGTTCTTCGTTCTTCCCCTTTTCTAGTGTTCTTCGGATTTCTCATGGTTGAGTTGGATTGAAGCGATGATATCCTAGGATTAGCTTCCCAACACGTAGAAGAACACTTGGGAGAAGTTTGGTTGCAGCCCCGTTCGATTTGGTGAAGATCCAATCGATTTTGGGTTTGTCCCGTTCTGTTTTTGCGCTTTCTGGGAGGCCGCGGACAGTCCGCCATAGTGGCCGCGGACAGTTCAGCGCATCAAGGTTCCAGCCTGAGCAGTGGTTGTTTGCCTTGGCACTTTTCCCCTCGGGTGACCGGCGGACAGTTCGCCAGTGACAGGCGCGGACAGTCCGGGGCTTGCATCGGACGCTGCACAGGGCAAGCACCGGACGCTCAGAGTTCACTGTTCACGTGAACCGCGGACAGTCCGGCGTGCAAACCGCGGACTGTCCGGGACCTGTCCAGAGCTGTTTCAGAACAGTTCGTTTTTGGGTCTTTTGCCGGCGGACAGTCCGGACTCCCAGGCGCGGACAGTCCGCCCTTGACCGGACAGTCCGGGACCAAGAGTCCGGACAGTCCGAGAGTCGACTGTAGGTTGAGTTTTAGTGCGTTTGCTCTCCCGGCTTTTCCACTTCGTTTCCGAACTTCTCGTTTGCTGCTAGAGTTCACCAAGGAACCTCTTTAACTATCTTTGCTACGTGTTAGCATAGGTATTTGGAGGAATTCCGACGTAGCTCTCTATCTACGTCCGGGAGTCGGTTTTCAGGTCCGGACTTGACTCGGAGTTTTGGGAGTTTTGGTTTGCTCCTTTGTGCAGTGCCTCGCTGTGATCCTAGGGATCATCCACCCTCTTTCTAGGGTCGTGGGCATCGCGTTTGAGTCCGAAGCTTTTGGGGTTGATTTTGTTGGGACAGAGGCCGTAATTTCGAGAAGAAATTTTAGGCTCCCATTCAACCCCCCTCTGGTCGCCTTGCGTTAGCATTTTCGGTCCTTCAATTCCCTAGGATCGGCTTGAAAGCGAGCACACATGCACACACTAAACATGATGTCGGGCCTAGATGCGGTCAAATATAACAAGCTACCAATCATAGAACGGTAGAGAGTTTGATCAACCGGGTTACCTCCCACATCTAGGTCGAGATGTCCGTTTGTTGGCATTGGAGTCTTGATAGGCTTGCTATCATCCATGTTGAAGCGCTTGAAGAGGTCTTTTGTATACTTCTCTTGAGATATGAAAGTCCCCTCCTTCAATTGCTTGACTTGGAAATCTAGGAAGAATGTGAGCTCTCCAATCATGGACATTTCGAACTCCTTTGACATCAAGTCACCAAATTCCTTGCAATAGGCTTCATTTGTTGACCCGAAGATGATATCATCAACGTAGACTTGACAAATGAAGATCTCTCCATCAAGCTTCTTGGTGAATAGTGTGGTGTCAACCTTCCCAATGGTGAAGCCCTTCTCAATGAGGAAGTCCCGGAGGCGCTCGTACCATGCTCTTGGGGCTTGCTTGAGCCCATATAGCGCCTTGGACAACCTATAAACATGATTAGGATATCTAGGGTCTTAAAACCCAGGAGGTTGATCAACATAGACTAGTTCATTTATGAAGCCATTTAAAAATGCACTTTTCACATCCATTTGATATAATTTAATGTCATGATGTGATGCATATGCAAGGAGGATACGAATGGCTTTGAGTCTTGCAACCGGTGCAAAGGTCTCTCCAAAATCCAAACCTTCAACTTGAGAGAACCCCTTTGCAACTAGCCTTGCCTTGTTTCTAACAACTTTGCCTTGATCATCTTGCTTGTTTCTAAACACCCATTTTGTTCCAATGACTCTTGCGCCTTTGGGTCGCTCTTCAAGTGTCCAAACTCGGTTGCGGGTGAAGTTGTTTAGTTCTTCATGCATAGCATTCACCCAATCCGGATCACCTAGAGCTTCATCTACAATGGTAGGCTCAACAAGAGACACAAAGGAGTGATGTTCAATAAATAAAGCAAGTTTTTGAGATCGAGTCATTACACCCCTTGTTGGACTCCCTATGATGAGATCTTGAGGATGAGCTTGTAGTAGAGGAGTAGTTCTTTGATCAACCACTTGAGGAGCCGCTTGTGGAGCATCAACATCATGAGCTTGTACCACCATTTGATCAGGGGAGACATGAGTATCTTCAAATGGATCCCTCCCATCTTTGTCATCATCATGTGGTACATTGGATGAGGATGGCTTGTCAATGACTTGCACATCATCATCATCATCATCTTTAGGCTTGATAGCTCCAACCGGCATGTTCTTCATTGCTTCCCTCAATGGTTCATCACCTACATCATCAAGATTTTCATGCTCTCCTTGAGAGCCATTAGATTCATCGAATTCCACATCATATGTTTCTTCTACCATCCCGGTGGCATGGTTGAATACTCAATATGCTTTGGACTTCAATGAGTAACTAACAAGAAAACCAATATCACATCGGCGTTGGAACTTCCCTAGGTGTTGGCGCTTCTTGTAGATGTAGCATTTGCACCCAAACACTCTAAAGAATGATATATCCGGCTTCTTGTTGTTGAGTAGCTCATAGGGGGTCTTGCCAAGGAGACGATGGGGGAACAACCGGTTTGATGCATAGCAAGCGGTGTTGATTGCTTCCGCCCAAAATCTTTCTGGTGTAGTGTACTCATCTAGCATTGTCCTTGCTAGGGTAATTAGTGTCCGGTTCTTCCTCTCAACTACCCCATTTTGTTGTGGTGTACATGTTACAGAGACTTCATGCTTGATCCCAACTTCATCACAATACTCTTCAATATGGGTGTTGTCAAATTCTCTTTCATTATCACTTCTAATCTTTTTGATCTTCAAGTCAAACTCATTTTGGGCTCTCTTGGCAAACTTCTTGAATGAAGGGGTTGCTTCGGATTTGTCATGAAGAAAGAATACCCAAGTGTATCTCAAATAGTCATCAACAATCACTAGGCAATAGAGATTTCCTCCCAAGCTAGCATATGTTGTTGGCCCAAATAGATCCATGTGAAGTAGCTCTAACTCTCTTGATGTTGATACAAAGGCTTTGGTTGGATGAGTGTTTGCAACTTGCTTGCCGGCTTGACATGCACTACACAATTTGTCCTTCTCAAATTTGACATCCTTCAAGCCTCTAACCAAATCCTTCTTCAATAGCTTGTTGAGAGTGTTCATTCCAACATGTGCCAACCTTCTATGCCATAGCCAACCAAGTGATTGCTTAGTGAACAAACATGTCTTCAAGTTGGCATCATCGGAGGTGAAATCCACTAGATAGAGATTGTTGTATCTAAAGCCTTTGAATATCACTTGTGTATCGTCTTTCTTGGTCACAACCACTTCTTTGTCGGTGAACAAACATTGAAAGCCAAGATCACATAGTTGCCCAACGGATAGCAAGTTGAAGCTCAATGATGCAACTAGAAGCACATTGGAGATGGTATGATCATTTGATATAGCCACTTTGCCTAATCCCTTGACATTGCCCTTTGAGTTGTCACCAAATGTTATCTTTTCTTGGTCATCGACATTTTCTTCTAGTGAGGTGAACATCCGGGGATCACCGATCATATGTTGTGTGCAACCACTATCAATCACCCAATGAGATCCACCGGTCTTGTAGTTCACCTACACACACAAGAAATCAAGCTTGAGCTTTTGGGACCCAAACTTGTTGTGGTCCCTTAACCTTCTCTACTCGTGACTTTGCAACCCAAATTTGCTTTGGCCTATTCTTGTTAGGAGGCCCCATGAACATAACTTTCATCTTGCCACTAGAATCTTGTCTAAGCATGTAGTGAGCATTGAAAGCAAAGGGTCTAGCATGCTTGGGCAAGGGTGTAGGTTTAGGCTCTTCACAATCATGAGCAAAGTGTCCTTCCTTTCCACACTCATAGCATCTTCCAATCTTCTTCTTCTTTGGCTTAGTGATGCTTTTGCGTTGCTTCATCTTCTCTTCAAGGAAGCCAATACCATTTCGATTTGTCTTCATCACGGTGTTCATAAGTAGCTCACTTTGAAGACATTGCCCCTTGGTGAATTTCTTCAACCCGGTGGTAAGGTGCCCCTTCTCTCTCTTGAGCTTGTCATTCTCTTGTTGGAGCTCTAATTGAGATGGTGTCATCTTGTAATCTCTCTCCATCTTAAATCTCTTGTTCTCTTCTTTTAGCATGTCTAGCTCAAGTGACATGCTATAATCATCATCTTGGGTCTCAACAATGACTTGCTTTGTGGTTGCAAGCTTCTCTAGATCAATCTTGAGCTTTGCATTCTCATTCTTGATCTTGACATAATCATCATAATGATCGGCCACAACCACATTCTTGCCCTTGCCACTAGCTCTTTGCTCATCATGCTCACTAACCAAGTCCTCACAAGATGTTGCTATGTCACACTTAACAACAAGGTTAGGAGCATCATGTGTCTCATGTGAAAGCATATCATAAGCAACGGTGAGAGTATCATAGTCAACTTTCACTTGAGTGTATTGTTCTTTGAGCAAAGCATAACTAGTGGTAAAGTCACTATGCATCTTATCAAGTTTTTCATTTTTAGCTTTGAGCTCTTTGTTAGAGGACTTGAGCTCCTTGATAGTGGATGACATAGTAGCAAGTTCATCTTTTAGCTCATCACTAGCATGAATAGCATGATCATATTTCTCAACAAGAGATTCATTCTCATCAACAAGCTTTTCATTTTTAGCTCTAGTCTTTCTTATGATTTTAGAGTAGTTGTTTAACAATTTAACAAGCTCATCATAAGTGGGTGCCTCAAATTCACCATCACTATCACTATCACTAGAGTCATCATCGCTTTGTACCTTTCGATCACCTTTAGCCATGAGGCATAGGTGTGTAGATGATGATGGTGACGGTGGTGGTGGTGGTGTAGAGGAGCCAATGACTAGAGCGGCCACCTTCTCCTTCTCATCATCACTATCTTCATCGGATGAGCCACCAGAGGAGTCAATGTCGGTGAGCCAATCACCAACAATGTATGCTTTACCACCTTTCTTGTGGTATTGCTTCTTCTTGCCATCTTTCTTCTTGTAGGGCTTGTCATTCTTCTTCTCATCTTCACTTGATGAGTCGTACTTTTTGCCCTTGTTTTTGTTCTTGTAGCTTTCTTTCTTGGGCTTGGTGCATTGATGAGCAAGATGGTCAAGCTCACCGCAATTGTAGCAATCCATTTCGGAGATTGGCCTCCTCTTGCTACTTGTGAAGAACTTCTTCTTTCTTGAGTCAAAGTTGACTCCATTCTTGTGAAGCTTCTTCAACATCTTGGTGGTCCTTCTCACCATGAGAGCGATGTTGGAATCATCCTCTTCATCACTTGAGCTCTCATGATGTACTTCAATAGCCTTGGACTTGCCCTTCTTGTCATGGCTAGCTTTGAAGGCCAAGTCCTTCTTCTTGTCGGTGGAGGAACCACCACTTGGTGTGATGTGCATGTACATCTCATGCGCATTGATCTTTCCCAAGATTTGGGTTGGTGTAGCGGTGGAAAGATCGCCTTGATGTAGCACCGCCACAATGTGTCCATACTTCTCAATTGGAAGGACACAAAGAATCTTTCTCACAACATCGGATGGTTGCATTTGTGTGAGGCCAAGTCCATTGAGTTCCTCTACAAGAACATTTAAGTGTGAGTACATTTCATTGACACTTTCATTAGCATGCATATCAAAAGAATGAAGTTTTTGCATGACTAAATGATATCTCTCCTCATGCTCACTCTTGGTTCCCTCATGGAGAGCACAAATGTTATCCCATAAATCATGGGCATTCTTGTGGTTTCGGACGCGGTTAAACACATCCTTGCAAATGCCTCTAAAAAGAATGTTTTTGGCTTTTGCATTCCACTTCTCATTTTCTTCCTCATGTGGCGTGAGGCTAGTGCCCTCCTTGGGTTTGGGGAAACCGGTTATGGCGGCTTCGCGTCATTTAACATCAACCGCTTCTAGGTACGACTCCATACGGATTTTCCAATATGGAAAGTCGTATCCCTCGAACATGGGAGGTGGTCCATCACCTTCGGACATCTTAACTCTGGGCGGTTAAGCCTAAATCAAGAGCACGAGGCTCCGATACCAATTGAAAGGATCAAGATGCCCAAGAGGGGGGTGGGTGAATTGGGCTTTTCTAAAACTTCTTGCAAGAATAAAACCTATCAAGCCACAATTAACCCCCTAGTGCCTAGAAGTGTGTTTCTCTTTACTCTACCGCACAAAAGACCAAGTCTATGCCACTCCTACTCTAGCAAAGCAATTCAATAGTGAATGAACAACAAGTAATAATGCGGAATTGAATTGCTTGAAAGTAAATGCGTAGGTAAAGGAGTAGAGATGATACGACGATCTTTTTGCCGAGGTATCGAGGTGTCGGCACACCCCCCTAGTCCTCGTTGGAGCACCCGCGCAAGGGTATCGCTCCCCCTTGATCCACGCAAGGATCAAGTGCTCACTATGAGCTGATTCTTCGCCGCTCCGGCCCGGTGAATCGCTCACTACCAGTCACAAGCTTGCTTGGGTCATCCACAATGCCACCGGATGCTCTCCAAGCTTCACGATCGCCACCAAGCCGTCTAGGTGATGCCAATCACCAAGAGTAACAAGCTAGAACTCTCACTTGACCGACACAAGGCCAAAGAGATGGATGGATGCACACTTGCTACTCAATTCTCACTAGTGAAGGACCGAGAAGCTAACCGAAAGCGACCAGAGGGGGGGGTGAATGGGAGCTTCAAAATTTCCTTCCGGAAACTAGATGCCACTGTCCCAAAATCAACCCCAAGAGCGAACCCTAGAGCTTGCTAATGTCCACGACCCTAGATATAGGGTGGATGCTTCCTAGAAGCACAGCGGGACACTAGACAACCCTAGAAAGCCAACGCAAAAGACGGAACTCGAATCCGATCAAGAACGAACGATCCGCGAACGAAAACGCGCGAAACTGGATCGACCGGACTCTGGCCAGCGTCCGGTCAGCAGGGACCGGACGCGTCCGGTCAACAAAAATCGGCTCTGGAACCTTACTGTTCGTGACCGGACTCACGAGTACGGAACGTCCGGTCGAGAGCAGTGCGTCCGGTCAGAAACGAACAAGCACGATGAACAGTGGATCCTGAGCGTCCGGTCAGCTGACACCGGATGCGTCCGGTCGCTGAAAAACCGATCTGGACCCTCTCTGTTCTTGACCGGACTCACGGAAGGGAGCGTCCGATCGAGTGAACAGAGCGTCCGGTCACACGCAGACAACCACAGTGGTGTTCAACCACCGGACACACGACCTGAGCGTCCGGTCGGCCCGAGCAGCGTCCGGTCACCCCGCGAATTCACTGTACGTTCACCGATTCGACTAGAACTCACCCAAAACAAATCCTCTAGGGATCAAACTTGGTGAGTGAAGTCACAAGGAGGTTAGTGAGCTATCTCTAAGAGATCATGGCTCGAACCTAACTCCAAATCGGTGAATCGAAGAATTTCGGGGGAAGGGAGGAAAAGTGACCCAAAACGAAAAATCGATCGATCTCCTAGACCGTGAGGTTAGAGGATGATTCCTTCGGAGGAAAGAAATGCCTCACGATCTAGAACAACTTGGTTCAAACGGAATTGTAAAAGATGAACCGAGCAAAGAGATCAAGCGACGGGAAAATCGTGGAGCAAAAGGATTCCGCGAAGAACACAAGCAAAACGGAAATCACATCCACGAACTCGAATCAAAGACGCAAATCAAGCCATCGATCAGTGCTCCAAGGTGAGGATACGGCCTCACTTCCTCAAATCAACAGTACACAGAGTGGAGTCTCTCTGCGGATCTCAACTAGCTAAAGCAGGGGATGGGAGAGTGGAAACCCTAGGTGCTAGGAAGCAAATGACTGCGCTAACTGAGATAGCTAAAACTGAGATAGGGAGGAGGGTGTCTCCCCTGGACTACTTATACTAACCTAGCCTAAGTCTATTTCCTACTCTACCCCTCTCTACTCTAATTACAGAGCGGGCCAGGAAAACCCTAAGGCTAATCTGGTCCACCCGCTGGTGGTAGGTAGATCCGACGGCCACGCCCGCACGGTCTTCCGTGTCGCCTCCACGCAACCTTCAGATCGCCGCCACGTGCCGCCACCACTCTGCACCCCCGGTTTTGTGGCCCAAACCGGGAAACCAGCCTTTTCCATCAGCCCCCGGTTTTGAGGCCCAAACCGGGAAACCAGCCTCCAGCCCGAGTTTTGTGGCCCAAACTCGGAAACCCGCAGCGCCCGAGTTTTGAGGCCCAAACTCGGAAACCGGCCCACGCCCAGGTTTTGAGGCTCAACCTGGAAACCGTCACGCCCAGGTTTTGTGGCTCAACCTGGAAACCCAGCACCCAGGTTTTGAGGCCCAAACCTGGAAACCGTCCACCGTTGGTTTTTCCCGGGCTCTACCAACAAACCGGCGTCGTAGAGGGGATGCACCGCCTGTGCACCCCTTCCACCGACATGATCGCACTTCTCCGCTTGTCGCTGTCACAGGCTGCCAGCCACCACAGCTGATCCTCCGGCCTCCAGTCCATCAGTCCAAGTCCACGTCCGCCCTTCACCGTCCGATACATCGGCATGGCACGTCCGCCGCACGGCACGCCCATCCTTCATCGCGCCCGGTCCGTCGGCACGGCACGTCGCAACTTGACCTTCACCCGCCATCGACCACTGTCTCCGTGCTCGACACCTGCACAACACAAGCCAAAGAACATGCGCATCATCTCCGTTGACAATCACTCATCACACAGAGACTCGGCATACACCCATGTATCCGCAATCTCCCCCTTGATGAGTGCATTGTCAACTCCACAACAAATCATGAATAAGAAGAAGGAGGTAGGAAGGAGTGAGAAGAGAAAACCCAACCAAATGACCCAAAAGCCTAACAAAAGCCAAAGAAGGTCAAGTGGATGAAGCGAAAACTTGGTCCCCAAAGACATGGGCAACGGCTTGACGCAACCAAGCAAAGCAAAGCTAGCCCTCAAGAAGAGGTAGAACAGGCTCAACACCGCTAGCAGATACCAATTGAAGATCGGAGGACAACAGAAGCAAAATGCTAGTCCCTCAAGATAGAGGCACAGAGGCTCAACACAACTAGCAAGAAAATCACTCCGAACCAATTGGAAATCAACCCAAGCCAAATGGGAAAGCACACCAGACGATACCAATTGAAAGCCAAAAGAAAAAGCTTATGAAAGCTCATGAAAAGCTAGGAACGTTTGCTAGTCCCTCAAGACAGAGGCAACGGCTCAACACAACTAGCAAACTCCCCCTCGACAAATGCAAGCAACTAGGAACTAGGACAAACGATTCTCCCCTTAGTTGATCAACACAGGAGCATATGATTTGCATAAAATTCTCCCCCTAGTTGAAAATGCACTTATCAAGGCCAAAAGATATCGGAGAAGCAACTCCCTTCACATAAACTCCCCCTGAACACAAGATCTCCTTCCAAAATGCATATGAAGTCAAAATGCAAGGTAGGAGCTTCAAGTATATAGTCAAGAGATTGCAAAGATGCTCTAATCAGTATAGCTCCAACATCTCAATTAAGCACTCAAATAGCAAAGGCTCAAACTGATCACTTATACGAAATATGAAGCATATGAGCATGTGAGCAGTTTTAAGCCAAAAGGATAGTCACCATCAAAATAGCACTAGACATGTATAGAAGGAATCCAAACAAGTGCTAAGCATATATACAAGGTGAACTACCCCTAGCGAAGTTCAATCATCATGCATAGGAATGAAGCATATACTTGTGATTTCAAATTCATATCGGAGTTGCAGCGGTAAAAGAATTCACAAGCTTATTTTTGGCATGTGATTGCGAGAGGTTGAAAGCTTGTCATTGCCTAACTTTTCAACCGTGCGAAGCCTATGCCGAAGCAATCAGAAGCTTAAAGCAACGGTTTCGGTCATACACTACATGGCTCAAGTTTAACTCAAGGTGCAATGAGAAACAGTCTCAATATCATGAGGTGTTGACAAGCAATCCCATCTCGATCTTTTTAATTTAACAATACTTGGTTCAGATTTTAAGCAAGTTATGAACAACCAAGCAAGTGAATGACTCAGAACTAGAGATATAGCAACCCAGCATATATGAAAAGCAGGAATGGACTCAACACACCCTACACATGCTAGTTGCATATCTCAATGGTGAACATTTTCAGATTTATATACATTAGGCATAATTCACCATTCCAAAAATAGCTTGCTCATAACATGTAACAGTGATCAGAAAGAGCATAAGCTACAAGCATCATCATAAGTATCGGAGCAATACTAACAAGAGTATAATTACATTCTAGTGAATATAGACATGAAGCTTCAGAATGTAAATGCGTATGCCCGACACAAAACTGAAAGAAGGAAGATACCAATTGGAAAGACTCAAGAAACTCAAAGAAAAGAGCCTCAAAATAAAAGAGTCAGTCTGTACATCTCAAAATGCTTCCCCCATCTAAAAGGGGAAACACACACCAAGCTCACCCCTCAACCTATTAAAGGTTGATTCGTCTAAAGGCTTGGTGAAAATATCAGCCAATTGGTGATGAGTATCGACATGGCGAAGGTCGATATCACCCTTCTCCTGGTGGTCTCGCAAGAAATGAAAGCGCACATCAATGTGTTTGGTTTTCGAGTGAAGCACGGGGTTCTTAGCAACGCTAATGGCACTCGTGCTGTCACAAAGCAAAGGAACTCTAGTAAAGCTCAAACCAAAATCACGCAAAGTGGCCATCATCCAGAGTAACTGGGAACAGCAGCTAGCCGCAGCAACATACTCAGCCTCCGTGGTAGACTGGGCGACACTAGACTGCTTGCGAGAAGACCACGATACAAGAGAAGATCCAATAAACTGGCAAGTCCCAGAAGTGGACTTGCGCTCAATGCGACAACCAGCAAAATCGGCATCGGAATAACCGCAAAGCGAGAGAGTGGAGGAAGCAGAATACCAAATCCCGAGCTCAGGCGTGAAACGAAGGTACCTGAAGATGCGCTTCACCGCCTGACGGTGAGAAGTGCGTGGCGAAGCCTGAAAGCGCGCGCACAAGCACACGGCGAACTGAATGTCCGGCCGTGTCGCCGTCAGGTAGAGCAGCGATCCAATCATGCTGCGGTACTCCTTCTGGTCCACTGCTTCTCCGTTCACATCCGCATCCAGGGCAGTCGTCGTCGACATGGGCGTCGGAAGAGGCTTGGCCTCGCCCATGTCGAACCGCTTCAGCAAGTCCCTCGAGTACTTGCCCTGGTGCACAAACGTCCCCTCTCGGGATTGCTTAACTTGCAACCCGAGAAAGAAAGTCAGCTCGCCCATCATGCTCATCTCGAACTCCCTGCTCATAGAATCTGCAAACTTGGCAACCAAAGCGTGAGAAGAACCACCGAAAATGATATCATCCACGTAAATTTGGACCAAGAGAGTATCTTTGCCTTGCTTGAGGAGAAAGAGCGTTTTATCAACACATCCCATTTTAAAACCCTTAGCTAGCAAAAAGGTTTTTAATCTCTCATACCAGGCTCTAGGGGCTTGTTTCAAACCATACAAAGCTTTGTGGAGTTTAAAGACATGGTTTGGAAACTTGGGATTTTCAAAACCGGGGGGTTGCTGGACATAGACCTCCTCCTCAATGTAGCCGTTTAAGAAGGCACTCTTGACATCCATTTGAAAAAGTTTGAAACCCATGGATGCAGCATAAGCCAAGAGTATCCTAATAGCCTCCAAACGAGCTACAGGAGCGAAGGTCTCCTCATAATCTATCCCCTCCTTCTGACTATAACCCTTCGCTACAAGCCGGGCCTTGTTTCTCACAATGTGGCCCTCCTCTCCTTGCTTGTTTTTAAATACCCATTTTGTCCCAATAGGTTACAATCAGGAGGAGGTGGAACTAGAACCCAAACCCGATTTCGCTCAAAATTTTCTAACTCCTCATGCATGGCATTGACCCAATCCGGATCCGTCAATGCGTGTCCAACATCTCGGGGCTCAAAAGATGCAACAAAAGCAGAATGAGCAAAGTGCGAGATGTGCTGTGACCTGGAGCGAGTAACTCGCTCGTCGATGTCGCCGATCATCTGTTCAGGGGGGTGCTGGCGCTGGATATGTCGTGGCGCCTCCCGGGAAGAAGTGACCTCCCCCTCAACAGCAGCTGGTTCCACCCCGGGTACAAAAGGTACCGCGCGAGGTGGATCCCACGGCCCCCAGGAAGAAGAAGTGTCGGGGCCGTGAGTCGTCGTCGAGGCCGCTCCTTGCGGCACGGCAGGTGGAGGGGGTGCTGGATCATCTATACCTTCAGCACCCTCGTCCTCGTCATCGAAAAGAGGCTCTCCAACCTCATGATCACCTGCACGCTCAAAACGAGAAGAGGGACAAACAAGAGTCTCGTCGAAGGTGACATCTGATGTCTCCATGACTCGGTTAGTGTCAAGGTTAAGTACACGATAAGCTCGAGTGTGAGTGCCATAACCCAAAAACACACCGTCAGAAGAACGAGACTCAAACTTGTCCAGGTTGCCTTTTTTCAATATAAAACAGTGGCAACCAAAGACTCTAAAATAACTCACCTTGGGCTGGCGACCAAAACGCAACTCATAAGAGGTCTTCTTCAAAAACGCTCTCAGAAAAATGCGATTCGAAATGTAGCATGCAGTGTTCATAGCTTCGGCCCAAAAGCGCCTAGGAGTCCTATGCTCATCAAGCATCGTCCTGGCCATCTCAACAAGGGTCTGATTCTTCCTCTCTACAACACCATTTTGGGGTGGTGTATAGGGGGAAGAAAACTGATGCTCCAAACCAAGGCGGTTACAAAACTTCTCAAAATCCGAATTTTTAAACTCGGAACCATTATCACTCCGAATAGCTCGCATCGAGTTCAAAGGGAACTCGTTCTGAAGACGCAAAATCAGATTGCGAGCAAATGAGAAAGTCTCGGTCTTCTCAGTCAAAAAGAAGACCCACGAATATCTCGAAAAGTCGTCAACAACAACCAAAACATACCACTTGCCACCAACCGAGCTCACCCGAGCCGGACCAACAAGGTCCATGTGTAAAAGCTCTCCGGGGTGCGAGGTCATGACCTTAGTCACTGGATGGTGGGGAGCGGCAACCATCTTCCCATGTCTGCAAGAATGGCAAACTAGATCCTTCTCCATCGAAAGCTTGGGCAATCCTCGGATTAGGCCGAGTGAGCTAAGTCTTGCAAGCAAGTCGAAGCTTAAATGACCGAGCCTCCTATGCCACTTCCAAAGATCGGAGGAAGAAGGACTAGCCAAAAGACAGCGAGAAGAACCAAACGACTCCGAGAAATTCGCACAAAAGACTTTCCCAAAGGGCGAAATCAGACATACAAGATCGCCCTGAGGATCTAAGATGCGACTAAGGTTCGGTTTGAAACGAATCTCATAGTCATCATCAAAAAGTTGCGAAACAGAAAGCAAGTTAAAATGCAGGTTAGAAACAAGAGCAACATCGCGCAACACAAAATGCTCATTAACCCGCACAGTTCCACGAGACAATACCTTACCTTTACTATTATCGCCAAAGGTTATGTACTCCTTTCCGGCGACCGGGCTAAGGCTGGAGAACCACTTGGTGTTTCCGGTCATGTGCCTCGAACAACCGGAATCCACCAACCAAACGTCCTCCAACCGTCTTACCTACATCAATAGAAAGACATAGGGTGAGCATACGGTCCAACACTGGGGTTAGTGAAATAAGGGTAATACCAGTGTTGGGCCGGCTGCTCAAAAGAACGGTTAGCAGAAAAACCATTCCTAGCACGACTACGAGGGAAGCGATCACCACGCTGAGAAAAACGTGGTCCGCTAGGGAAGAAGCGCTCACCGCGATACCCAAACTGCGGTGGGAAAAAGCGCTCAACAAAGCCTCCGCCACGGGGTCCGTTATCTGCAAAAGCAGGACCCCGTCGGGCACGCTCTCTACGAGGTTTACGCCTAGGAGCCTGGGGCTCAACTGCTCTAGCGTCTCTCCTCGGAGCTCTCTCCTGCCTAGGCCTAACAAACTGAGGTGCTGGACCTCTAGGCCTAGTCTCCCTCCTCGGGGCTCTCATCTCCTGCCTAGGCCTGGGACCCTGACGTCCGGACCTAGCAGCTCTCCCCTGGGCCTTCGGTACATGTCCACCATGAGCTGGATGGTACATGTCCGGGTTTTCCATCTCCCGAGCCCTGCGCGCCTCTCGCTTGCGCCGAAAGCAGAACTCGCTCAAGTGACCATCTCTCCCACAAAAATCACACTGGTACCTCACCGCACGCAAAGGGGGTTGTTGGTGACCAGGGCTGTGGGTGTGGCTCACTTTGCCTTTGCCCTTCTGTGGCAACTCCTCACGAATGGGTGGCATAGCATCAAGCTTGTTTCTGAGGTGGTTTGGCTTGGGTGCCCAAACTGGTTCTTGGGAGGAGCTCTCGGGGGTTCCTCAACCACACCATCTTTGGTGATAGGCTTGGCTGGCTCTTTGAGTGGAAGCTTGGCAAGTTTGGGAGTAGTGGTGGAATTGGGCTTCTCACATGGGTTCAGACCACTAGACTCTCCAATCTTCCCAAAAGCTGAGAGATCAACACTCTGAGCAAAACCTACACCAGGGGCACCAACAGCTCGCTTGAATTGGGAGATCATCATCCCGAGCTGCGGCTCACTACTGGAGACCCATGACAAGATGGACCGAAGGTATGTGTTTTCTTCCTCGGTTTGCATCTTGCCATGCTTCACATTGGCAATCTCCATCTCCAGGCCCTCACACAAAGCACACCTCGAGACACAAGTGCTATCTGAGCTGGCCTTCTCTAAAGACTCAAGCTTGGCATTTTTCTCTGCCAACTCAGATTGCAGGACAGGACAAGTCTTGCACGCACCCAACAGCTGCGGCCTAGCACGGAGCTCATCCACCTCTCCAACCAACGCAGCATACTTACCTCTCAGAGTGAGAAGGTCAGTCATGTGCGCGGTGCACGACTCGCACTCCGCCTCCTCCGACACTACCACGGTGGACCGAGCGAACTCAAGCTCCTTCACCGTGTCCTCCCACTTCTGCCTAAACTCCTTGCGCTCTCTAGCGGCACGCCTAAGCAACTTATCTTGGCTAAGGAGGGCAGCAGTCAACTTCTCAACCTCGGAGGAAAGCTCGTCGTAGGTGAGAGATACCTGGGAGGTGTCGTCGTCGTCGTCGTTCCGAGGGGTACGCTCCGGCTCGCCGTCGATCTCATCTCCGAGCGCCATGGTGCAGAAGCCGTCGTCGTCGGCGAAGAAGCAGAGGCCGTTCAGCTTGTCCTCGATCCTCTTCTTCTTCTCGGACTCGTCATCGCTCGAACTGGCGGAGTCGTCATCCGAGCCGTCGACGTCGCTGAGCGTGGCGAAGAACGCGCGCTGCTCAGCTTGCTGCTTCTCCAAGTACTTCTTCTTGATGTACTCTTTGTCGAAGCCGCCCCGTTTCTTGTGCCTTGGGGGGACGTGCTTCTCCTTGTACTTGGAGTCGCGCTTGCGCCCATGTTCGCCCTTGCCCAAGTGCTTGTTCTTCTTCTTGGGGCAGTCGGCGATGAAGTGGTCGGGGTCGCCGCACTCGTAGCATCCCGTGCGTCCTCCTCCTCGATGGCGGTTCATGCGGTTGTTGTGGAACCGCGAGAACCGGTTGGCGAGCAAAGCCAACTCGTCATCTCCCAAAGACTCCAGCTGGTCCTCTGTAATAGAAAAGAGAGAAGAAAGTGCGAAACCAGCTGAGGGGTTAGAGGAAGAGCCGGAAACCAAAGCCATGGACGGACGAGAAGGATTTTCAAAAGAAGCTCTCGCCATAGCATCAATCTCACTGGACTTGAGCTTACTGAAGAGCTCGTCGCAGGTGAGGGTCTCATAGTTCGGTGATTCGATGATTGCCTAAACCTTGGAGTCCCACACCGAACGATCAAGAGTGTGCAAAAGCTTCAAAGCACGCTCATGATCATCAAAAGGCAACTGCTCCTTGTTAGCCCTCATCCTGTTGACAATCACCTGAAAGCGAGCGAATAAACTTTCTATGCTCTCGCCAGGTTGATGTCTAAAGTTCTCATACTCTCGCTTGAACGACTCGTAGAGTCGGGTTTTGACTTGAGAAGTGCCCTCATGGAAACGCATGAGGGTGTCCCAGATCTCCCGAGCCGTAGCGAGGTGAGAAACACGATCAAACTCACCCATGCTCAGACAAGAAAAAAGAGCATTACGGGCTCGGCTATTGGCATCGTGCTCATCGATCTGTTGCTGAGAAACACGAGCAGCCAAGACCACGTAATCAGCAGAGTTGCAAATATCCCAAATAGAAGCACCCAAACTCTGCAGATAGGCCGACATGCGTATCTTCCAATACGCGTAGTTCGTTCCATCGAAAAACGGCGGTTTGCCCACGCCGCGATCCATGTCGCCTTCGGTGGATCTGGAACCGGCTAAGGTGGAAGATCCTTAACCTGCTCCGATACCAATTGAAGGACCGAGAAGCTAACCGAAAGCGACCAGAGGGGGGGGGGTGAATGGGAGCTTCAAAATTTCCTTCCGGAAACTAGATGCCACTGTCCCAAAATCAACCCCAAGAGCGAACCCTAGAGCTTGCTAATGTCCACGACCCTAGATATAGGGTGGATGCTTCCTAGAAGCACAGCGGGACACTAGACAACCCTAGAAAGCCAACGCAAAAGACGGAACTCGAATCCGATCAAGAACGAACGATCCGCGAACGAAAACGCGCGAAACTGGATCGACCGGACTCTGGCCAGCGTCCGGTCAGCAGGGACCGGACGCGTCCGGTCAACAAAAATCGGCTCTGGAACCTTACTGTTCGTGACCGGACTCACGAGTACGGAACGTCCGGTCGAGAGCAGTGCGTCCGGTCAGAAACGAACAAGCACGATGAACAGTGGATCCTGAGCGTCCGGTCAGCTGACACCGGATGCGTTCGGTCGCTGAAAAACCGATCTGGACCCTCTCTGTTCTTGACCGGACTCACGGAAGGGAGCGTCCGATCGAGTGAACAGAGCGTCCGGTCACACGCAGACAACCACAGTGGTGTTCAACCACCGGACACACGACCTGAGCGTCCGGTCGGCCCGAGCAGCGTCCGGTCACCCCGCGAATTCACTGTACGTTCACCGATTCGACTAGAACTCACCCAAAACAAATCCTCTAGGGATCAAACTTGGTGAGTGAAGTCACAAGGAGGTTAGTGAGCTATCTCTAAGAGATCATGGCTCGAACCTAACTCCAAATCGGTGAATCGAAGAATTTCGGGGGAAGGGAGGAAAAGTGACCCGAAACGAAAAATCGATCGATCTCCTAGACCGTGAGGTTAGAGGATGATTCCTTCGGAGGAAAGAAATGCCTCACGATCTAGAACAACTTGGTTCAAACGGAATTGTAAAAGATGAACCGAGCAAAGAGATCAAGCGACGGGAAAATCGTGTAGCAAAAGGATTCCGCGAAGAACACAAGCAAAACGGAAATCACATCCACGAACTCGAATCAAAGACGCAAATCAAGCCATCGATCAGTGCTCCAAGGTGAGGATACGGCCTCACTTCCTCAAATCAACAGTACACAGAGTGGAGTCTCTCTGCGGATCTCAACTAGCTAAAGCAGGGGATGGGAGAGTGGAAACCCTAGGTGCTAGGAAGCAAATGACTGCGCTAACTGAGATAGCTAAAACTGAGATAGGGAGGAGGGTGTCTCCCCTGGACTACTTATACTAACCTAGCCTAAGTCTATTTCCTACTCTACCCCTCTCTACTCTAATTACAGAGCGGGCCAGGAAAACCCTAAGGCTAATCTGGTCCACCCGCTGGTGGTAGGTAGATCCGACGGCCACGCCCGCACGGTCTTCCGCGTCGCCTCCACGCAACCTTCAGATCGCCGCCACGTGCCGCCACCACTCTGCACCCCCGGTTTTGTGGCCCAAACCGGGAAACCAGCCTTTTCCATCAGCCCCCGGTTTTGAGGCCCAAACCGGGAAACCAGCCTCCAGCCCGAGTTTTGTGGCCCAAACTCGGAAACCCGCAGCGCCCGAGTTTTGAGGCCCAAACTCGGAAACCGGCCCACGCCCAGGTTTTGAGGCTCAACCTGGAAACCGTCACGCCCAGGTTTTGTGGCTCAACCTGGAAACCCAGCACCCAGGTTTTGAGGCCCAAACCTGGAAACCGTCCACCGTTGGTTTTTCCCGGGCTCTACCAACAAACCGGCGTCGTAGAGGGGATGCACCGCCTGTGCACCCCTTCCACCGACATGATCGCACTTCTCCGCTTGTCGCTGTCACAGGCTGCCAGCCACCACAGCTGATCCTCCGGCCTCCAGTCCATCAGTCCAAGTCCACGTCCGCCCTTCACCGTCCGATACATCGGCATGGCACGTCCGCCGCACGGCACGCCCATCCTTCATCGCGCCCGGTCCGTCGGCACGGCACGTCGCAACTTGACCTTCACCCGCCATCGACCACTGTCTCCGTGTTCGACACCTGCACAACACAAGCCAAAGAACATGCGCATCATCTCCGTTGACAATCACTCATCACACAGAGACTCGGCATACACCCATGTATCCGCAACTAGGAGGTGTCTAATTCTCACAATTAGCAAATCACTCAACCTCACTAGGGCTTTTGCACTATCTCACACTCACAATGTGTCTCTCAGCAGATGGAAGTGACAAGAACACTTAAATGGATGGAGGGAAGAAGTATAAATACTCCCCCAATTGGCCATCCAAAAACTGCACAAGACAGAGTTTCTGCGGGGGCATCGGACGCGCCGATGACCTCGACCAACGGTCGACTGTACCCTCTTGTCAGACCTGTTAAAGGGACATCGGACGCTGGGCAGCGTTCGATGCCACCACATCGGACGCGTCCGATGTGGTTTTACCCTCTCTGGAACCTCTCTGGATGGCCATCGGACGCTGGCCCTCAGCGTCCGATGCCAGCGTCCGATGCGACCTCCAGTTCACGTGCACGTGAACAGTGGCACGGGCGCGTCCGATGTGAACACATCGGCGCTTCCGATGCCACGCACCAGACTGAACCCTAGTCGGGGTGAGCATGCTCACCTGGCCAGCATCTGATGCCCTTTACAAGGGCAGACTCAACTTGGATCGCGATGCGGCCTAAACGACTTTTGATCCTCTCGACTTAAGGCATCTCTCTGAGCTACCTAGGGCTATGAAATAACAAGTGTGCACCACACCTACCTCAATAGACTCATCTAGGTCAAGCTACTGATTCACGCTCCCCTTTATAGTACGGCCAAAGGAAAAACAAAGACCTAAGACTACCTAAGTGTCCTCCAACACCATATGACACTTAGCCTAGTCTACCACCGTCTTCGTCGTTCGTCCTTTGAAAACCGAAACGATATCCATCGCCAGGGTACATGAACTCCATATGCCCGTATCATCGCCATTACCGTGACCTAACTCAATCCTGTTTCTGCAAAACACACGTTAGTCATAGTAATCTTGTGTTTCATCCAATCACCTAAACCCACTAGGGGCCAAGATGCGTTCAACGAGCATCAGGCGCGTTGCTTATTGGTGACGTGCGTTGAATCACCCGTTGTTCGGTCTAGGGATGCCAGCCTCACACAGCCTGCACTGACAGGATCGATAGGATGAAGCATGGGTCACACCACTCACCAAATAAAGAGTTGCCTCGTATTTGTTTATGTGTAACTCCTGATGTTTGTGTTTGTGCCATTGTTCTTTGGTATGAAGTGTGAATGTTTTCATCAGTACTGATCTATGTTGTAATTACTAATTACTATTTAGATGCTAGGAAGAAGGTTAGGAAGCTTGTAGCATCTAGTCAGGGATTAGCTAATGGCCAGTTATTAGGCGATGAGCAGAAGAGAGATTAGCACGACGAAAATGGTGCGGCACCCGTCGTCTGTCTTGGCTAGGTGCTACAATATTTTGTGTTAACTGAATATAGAGCAGAAATATTAGTAAAAATGTTTTGAGCCTAGAGTCTAGTTCTGTAGTTCTGTTCAGAGTTGTGTTTTTTAACTGAATGTAGAGCTTCAATTTTTTCTAATTTATTGTGTTGATCTGATTTTCTAATTCAATTATTCCATTCTTTCTGGTTTGTATATCCTCAGATTCCTCTATCTCTATAAGACAACTTAAGGACTGAAAAGCTGGCATGAACTATTAAAGAGTATATTTATGCCACTAGCTGAAATTTGATAAAACCTTTAGGTGCTCTGTTTTAAACTGAATCTCTATATCTTCGCCAGGTAGACTGAAGTGTATTTGTTGTCCTATCAGTTAGTGTCTGAATTTTGTTGTCCTATCAGTTAGTGTCTGAATTTTAAGTTAATTGTGAATGTGAACCCTATCTGTGGTTGTGTTATGCATGTTAGTGTGAACCATTATTTGAATAATATTGGAGTTAATGTGAACCCTATCTGCTTGTCCACAATTGTATGTTCTTATGTGGCTGTTTGGAACGACCACTCTATTGTGCAATATGAAATACAAAACAGAAGATATGGCACACATTCAGAATGTTGGTTCTTACAATATGCAGAAGATGCTTGTAGTTTGAATTTCAGAACCCGATATCATAGGCGCCTAGCTGCTCGCATATTTTCATTTATTATAATAAATTCCTAATTATTGTTAGCTGCTTGCAATTATTTACTAAGGATATGTTATACTTCCACTGCAAATATCTAAGTACATGACTATCATCTATACTATCCAAAGGGACTGTACTAGATTCTTGTTAGTGTACAAAAATGTCTAAGTACATAACCATGACTGGAGGAGGGAATCCAGATAGATTAACCACACATGTCTTACTTACAAAAAATACTTTACCCTCTAATTTTCATTGTGTCTAGTGTTGTTATTTACTAAGGATATGTTATACTTCCACTGCATATTGTTATTAGTGATAGATTGTTATTAGTGTAGATTGTTATTACCGTGGATTACATAATTGCGGTCATCGATAATGTAAATTGCAAGTACCTAACCGCACAATTGTAGTTTTGATTATGTGCAATATTGTGGTGCTGAACCATTTGCCTTGCTGCTGCTTTAGCTACAACGCCAGTGTCCATCTGTATTATTTGGTTAGAACTTAGAAACTAGCCTTATTTGGTTAGCTCTTATTGTTTTTTGCAAAAGTCAGTATGATCTTTACTTGTCCATCTGTCTTCTATAGAAAAAATATTTGTTTGTGATTTGTGATTGTGGTTACTTAATAATCATTTGTCATTTGTCCTTCTATAGATAAAATTATCTATTTGTGATCTGTGATTTTGCTTCCTTAGTAATCATTTGTCATTTGTCCTTCTATAGAAAGAATTGTCTATTTGTGATCTATTATTGTGTTTTCTTAGTAATCATTTGTCATTTGTCCTTTTATAGAAAGAATTATCTATTTCTGATCTGTCATTGTGCTTCCTTAGTAATCATTTGTCATTTGTCCTTCTATAGAAGAAATTATCTATTTGTGATCTGTCATTGTGCTTCCTTAGTAACCATTTGTCATCTATCTTTATGATTTGTATATTTGTTGTTAAAAGTTTTTAACTCTGCCTATGGTGGGCCGCCTATGGTGTCCCATCGTAGCAGGTCCCAAACCCTGGTAAAGGAGGAGGGTTGAAACTGTTTTTCTTCTTGTCTAGTGCATTGTTGTTTTATCTTTTATTAGGAATTTTATTGTCTTCATAGCTTCCTGAAATAATTTTTTTATAGCTGCTTTGCAATTGATACGTTGCTTTCTTCTTCGACAACTTATTTATTGTTTTATCCAGTAATTAAGAATCATAGGAGCTCTATTGAATACGTCAGCTTTGGCAAATCTGTCTAATATGGTTAGGTGGTCTCCTTTCTTTGTTGATTTGTGGTGAGTGTGTGTATATGAAAATTTTGGAGAACAATTCAAGTTAGCTTTACATAGAGTTATCAGTATCTACTTCTTGGATTGCACATTTATAAGTAGTAAATTGCACACTAAAATTACTGCAATTATGTTGTTTTCATGTGCAATATCTGGTCTCCGTTGCGTGTTGTGTGTTGGTTTGCCGATGCTTTTGTTGGTTCTTAGAGTGGTGCATGCCTGGTGTTTATTTGGATTTTAGTCTATGCATTATAGTGTTTGAGTTCTGCAGCAACTTCTCCAAGCTCGCCGCACGTGCGAGCGACGCTTTGAATGAGCACGTCGGTGGCCTTGCCATCCACCCTGGTCACCACAGGGACAAGCAGCGAGTCAGTCATGCTGCTAGTTACTCTGCTCTCTAGTCTTCGTTTGCATCAATGCAGTGCGTCGTACGGGTGGGTGGATGGTGGTTACCGGAAAGAACAAAGCAGGGGCAATATTATTATGGAATGCAAGTGCAGGCTGTAGCGATTAGTTTAGCAATAAGTAGTAAATTTAAGTTAGCTTTACATAGCTTTTTTGATTGCATATTTATAAGTAGTAAATTCTGGTCTCTGTTGCGTGTTGTGTGTTGGTTTGCCGATGCTTCTGTTAGTTCTTAGAGTGGTGCATGTCTGGTGTTTATTTGGATTTTAGTCTATGTATTATAGTGTTTGAGTTCTGCATGCCTGGTGGGACAGTACAATAGTATCAAACTTGTACAAGTAAAAATACACAGAGTATAAATTCAAATTCATGTGCTACTTGCTAGGAAAGCACCCAGTTTTTGCAGCTCCTTGTTTTTGTGTGCTAATTTGAGAAAAAACACATGAATTTTCCTTTTGTGTTGTGGACTTGCGTAGGTTGCTAGTCAGGAAAAAATCATGTGCTAGGACATACGAAAACACACAAATTTTAAGTTTTCTACAATTTGTGTGTTTCTTTGTGGAAAAACACTCGTATGTTAGTTTCACCTAAAACACACAAGTTTTAACTACACAAGCCCAAATACTACGACACCTAATTAAGGAAACATATTTTCACAAATCACTAAATTAGAAAAAAATGATAACAAGGTCCAAGAAAACCCCAAAATGTGTTTTTTGTCTCTCTTTTGCAGCCGACTCCACGCCGCCGATGGAGAGCCACATTTTTGTTGTTGTTGAGGATAATAAAAAAGGAGAGAAGAAAACCCCAAAACAAAGTTACCATTCGAGGGCTTTAACTTGCTAAGGGGCAATGGAATTGGTTGAGGAAGAAGAAGGGTTTGCTCCAGCGCATTCTCACCTACAGCGCAGCCGGAGCAGGGGAGTGCGGCTGGGTTTCCTGCGCTCCGCCTTGCTTGGTTTCAGGCGAGGCGACGACCGCTTTGGTTGGATTTGGGTACTTGGGTTAGCCGCCGCGAGCAGTGGCGAATTTAGTCGAAAATATCATTGAAATCATCGGAGTCAACTTCACTATGATATAAATTTTCTTAAATATAAACAGTAATTTATTAAGGATTTTATAAATTTTATTAGGATCGGTGAACCTCGATAAAATACTCTAGATTCGCCCTTTGCCGCGAGCGCGAGGTGAGACGACGGGAAGAACTGATGAAGGAAGCGGAGGCGTCCGGCGTTAAAAAGTGGAGATGAAGAGTGCGTTTCCTCCGTTGAAAAAAAATATGAAATTCACGAAACGCTTACGTTGCTACAGATTGGGCCAAAAACAGACTTGAGATTGGGCTGAAAACAAACTGGTGCAATCCGAATTTTTCCCCGAGTCTTATAGGAATCGAATGCGAAATCCCATGTCCACAATTTAAACAGTTTATAATAAGTTGCATATATGCATATAATATATACTCTCTTCGCTTCAAACTACTAGGCGTTCTTTTAATTCAAGGATAAGTTTTTAACCAACAGATTTTTTTAATTGATATATTATTTTCAAAATTATAGTACAGACTTGATGCCATTAGATTCGTACTGAAAACTATGGGCTTACGGCTATAATTTTTGCTTTTACGAAGTAATCCCTCCGTCCCAGGATAGAAGTTGTTCTTGCCGAGAAGTCAGTTTTTTAAACTTTGACCAATTATATATAAACGTATATTAATATTTATAATATACAATTAATATCATTAGATAGATCATTGAATATACTTTTATAATAAACTTATTTGGAGGTATAAATATTGCACAAATTTTCTATTAACTTAGTCAAAGTTAAGAATGTTTGACTAGAAGGATAGCGACTTCTGTTTTGAGATGGAGGGAGTACACCCTATCCATAGCGCATACACTCGGTGGCAGGCTCAGGAAGTATCCATAGCACATAAAACCAATTTGTAAAGTTATATTCACCAACAAGCTGTACGGCATATGGATAAGTACACAATCAGATACAGTATGTACTAGCTCATCAACTTATGCTCCAACACTGTTTAGCATCTTATTTTACATACTTCCCCCTTTTTTTATACGTCATATTTGCTTTGCCTTAAGTCAAACATTGCAAATCTTTAACCAACTATTTTAAAAAGCTTTATAGTTTCACACTATATGAATTATATATTATGATAGTTTTTATCATAATAAATCTAATAATATAAATCTTATGACATGCAACTATATATTTTTTGGAATTAATGGTCAAAGATACACATGTTTGATTTAGAACAAAGCAAAAAACAAAGGTAGTAAGTATTAGAAGTTTTGTCCATAAATTTTGTGTGTACACTAATGAAAATTAATCATCTTTACTCTTTTTCATTTCCGAACACAATACCCATTTTAATTAATACTATATAATTTGTGATGGATGTGTCAAATAGATGGTTTCCGAATATTTATTTTTTATTATGAAACTTCTGAACATCTTATATTAAACAATTATTTCTTTAATAAAATAATTTCTAAATCACAATATGCAGGGCTGGACATTTGGTTCTTGGCTCGATTTCGATCAGGTTCCTTGTTTTTTATAGAAATTTGGTTCTTAGAAAATAGGAACCGATCGATTCTCAGAAACCCTTGGAACCAACTATTTTAGTTTTTGGTTATTTTGGTTCCATTTCGATTCTAACTAAACCAACCGATCTTTTCTCAGGAGAGGTCAAGAAAACAACAAATATATATCCTATACATCAAATTTATGCAACACTATATCCATTATTATTATTATTATTATTATTATTATTATTATTATTAATAATAATAATAATAATAATTTATAAGGGAACCATAGCAATATAGTACCACAAAAATATAGCAGTTGAAATATGAAACACCACACATCGATCAAACATTTTACGAAATAGTAAAATATAATTTATATAATTTGGTTATTTTGGTTAATTTAGCTAAGGGCAGCCGTAATGATTAACTCATAAATTAGCTCTAAGTATTGTTTTATATTTTAATAGAAGAGAGAGAAAAGCTAGCTTTTGATCAATAGTTAGACTTATACACATATTCTAAGATTATGTGAGAGTGTCATATGAGTCAAATTATACTATAAGTCATTGTTAAAAGCTAACACTATTAAAAAAGTTGATTGATTTTGAGGTAACATTGTGACTGTGAGTGCCTTAACCGAGAGACCCAATTTTCTTCGGTTATTTTGGTTTCCCACCAAAGTCCGCAGGCATGGCGGCGTCCTCGGGCTTGGTGCGGCACACTACTCTAACTACTGCACACGTAAGAGCAAGTACAATAAGTCCTAATCAGCAAGCTGTAAGGTAGTCCATATCATCAAAATCCAACGTGAAGGAGTGAGAAGGGTGGAGAGAGAATGGAGCGGGCGCTCTGCTATCCGCCTGGCTGAATCGCGTGCCCCGAGGGAAAAACGCTCGCTTGCAGCCTGTGTGAGCGATAACGTCGGCGTTTCATTCACCATCAGGATCCTGTGCTTCTTCCATACCGTCCCCATCTACATCAGCAGTAGTCATTGTTTTGCTTGCAGCATCAGAACCTTCCATGGCTAGGTTACCGGAAGCCACCGCCGTGTTGGTCTTGATCGGGAGACAGCGCGGAGGAGGTCGCGGACATGGCGGCCAGCTAGGTGCCTAAGGCTGCGACGCGCGGCCGGGAATCACTGCAGCGCTGGATGCTTTCGTCCGCTTCATTGAACATGAGATTCCATCGTTTTCTAAAGAGGCACAAGATCATTCTCTTTCCTAATACTATTTTGTAATCAGTTATTTTGCTGCTATTCTATTGTTCTGGAACAGTACAAAATGGCTATAAAGATGAAGCCACAGCTGATAACATGCACCCATTAGTATTAAATGCTTTAGTTCTTTAAATGAAAGTACTCACAGACAACCTAGTAGCCGGCTTATTAGGGCAGCCGCAATTGCTAGCTCATAAGCTAGCTCTCAGAATATTTGTCATATTTTAATAAGAGAAAGAGAAGAGTTAACTCTTGCTCAAAAGCTAGGCTCGTAAACACGTTCCAAGACCATGTGTGAATGAAATGTGGGCCTAATTATACTATGAGCTATTGCTGCTAAGAGTCAGTACTATTAGAGAGGTTGACTTAGAGCATCTCCAAGAGTTTGCCAAAACCACTTGCTATTCTTTGTTTTTTGGCAAAACTAGAAAAAGAAGGCTCCAACAGTTTGGCATATGACTTGACAAATTTTGCTAACTTGCCAAAAACCAGCCCATCACTCCTATATTTGTGAGTGGTACGAGACTTGCCAAAATGTCGTTGCTCCTCCCTTCGCGCCGCCCAGCCCATCCCGCGCCAGGGTCGCGGCTTCGCCACCGCCTCCGCGCCGGAGGGGGCCGGCGCCACTGCCAGGGGCGGACGCGGGCGCCGGAGGCCGTCCCCGTGCCGCGCTCGCCGGGAGTAGGGCGCCGGGCGGTGGCTCGCCGGAGGCTGCCCCGTGCCGCTCTCGCCTGGAGCAGGGCGCCGGGCGGTGGCTCCCCGTGCCGCCCGTGCGTGCGCTCCCCGTGAAGAGGAAGAAGAAGGGCAGCTACACAATTTTATTTCACTTTCTGGATCTTTATGCAAAATGTTAAGATACATAGCTTTACGTATAAGGGCTTAGTTGTTTTGTCGAAAGTCCAGGGTTCCTGATGCAAAAGTTGTTTTTGTTTTTAGCAAGTTAAAAATAGCAAACTATTGGAGATGCTCTTATTTTTTACTTGTCATATGTTTTAGCAACTTGTCAAATCATAAGATATGACAAGTGGGTTTTGGCAAACTCTTGGAGATGCTCTTAGAGCTAGCAGCTAGCTCATACCACTGCGGCTGCCCTTATACATGTATACGTTGATATCAGCTTTAAGTGACATGGCAGTCGTATTGCTCTAATGTCAGACGCAGCCGGCCGAGCTGGATATGTTCCCAAATTTTTACAAGATTCTTCATCACATCGAATCTTTAGACACATACATAGAGTATTAAATGTAAGTAAAAAAATAACTAATTGTACAATTTATCCGTAAATATCGAGACGAATCTTTTGAACCTAGTTAGCCCATGTTTAGAAAAAATTTGTCAAATAATAACGAAAGTGCTACAGCAATTTTACACCCAAAATTCTTTCAACTAAACATTCAAACTACTCCACTGGCTTTAATTTATACAAATTAGTTGTGCAACAGTATTTTTTCTGATAAAAAATTAGCTGTAGGAATCTGCCAAAACGGCCTCAGCCTACTTCGCCACGAAAGCCTACAGTCGTCCACGGCCAACACTCTCTCACTGTGCATCCGCGCAGGACAGACCGCAGACCGGAGAAGAAGCGGAGGCTGCGAGAGACGCGGAGATAGCGAGGAAGGGAGGGCCACCCATGGCGGCTTTGCAGGAGTCGGGGTCCAAAGATCCTGCTGCGAAGCGAGCAGGAAGCGGAGGAGGAGGTGATTGTGAACCGAAGCAGAAGCGATCAAGATCCCTCGGTGTCGACGCTGCTGGCGGAGGAGGATCCTCTGCTCCCGCAACAGCGCCGGCGTCAGAGTCGCGCGCTCGCCCAGAGAGCGCTGCGGCGCCGTCGGTGGACGTGACGGTGGAGGACGCCGACGCCCTCGACTGCGTCGTGTGCTTCCTCCCACTGAAGCCGCCCATCTTCCAGGTATTGCGGCACGCCCAAATCCCATCTCCTGAATGCTTGGTTCTTTCTGAGCACATTGTTCCTTTTCATGTGCACTGCACAGATGACTCCATGTGTTTATTTCTACCAAAAAATGTGTCATTTCAGCTATACGGATAGCGTAAAATCCAACATGAAAATCGATAGCTACATAAAAAGATGAAAATGGATAGTGGTCTATAAAAAGATGAATTACATAAAAATCCATACTTGAGGAGGACTTCTCCCCCAAATTTGGAATTGGACTTAGGGTCCAGTGTCATTTTCTGTCCTTGAAAGTGTCTCGTATATCACGACTAAAATACTTCAAAGTTGATTTCACGGCAGATGAGAGCTCAAAATGCCACATTGAAACCTTAAAATCTCGTAGCAGCTCAACATTTTTTTTTTATCTCCAACAACAATAAAAATATCTGAGACAAACTAAATCATACTTGAACTTGAACCAGTTATGACCGAATCTGCATTGAGTCTTCATTAAAAGCTTCTGGTAAACAACAGTATATTTGTTTGGGGTTTGCTAAATTTTATTGGGATCAGGTGGGCCCAATAAAGACATGTCCCTTACATCCTGCCCTCCATTGTTTGATAGTTTCTGTTGAAATTTCAGCAACAGTAATAAAGAGTAAAGGAGACGGTCACCTTGTTGCATTGCAAACACTTGATTGTCAGAAGGATCTCGCCTTACAAGGTCTGAAACCTAGTTAAACCCACAAAACTGTTAAAGGTTTTCAAAAAAAAAAAAAAAACAGAAAAAAGGCTCTGCTGAAACCACAGCACCTTAGGATGTCATGTGTTATTGCTATCCCTTTTAAATTCTAATTTCTTCCTGTTTTGCATGAAACCGGTTTGATTCCTAAAAGCCTTATGATCAGGTGATAAATTCCAATATTGAGCTGACAACCCTAGTTATGATTTTCTAACTGCAATTCAGTGGCCTCGTGGATCAATATTTTTATCTATCCCTTAAAAAAAGGTTCTATCCTAGCATTATTTTCACAATTTGGTGGGTTGCAAAGAATTCCCTAGTTCGTTCTAGAAACATTAAATTTCGAACTGTGGAAGTCATGACACAAAGGCATTACATCCCAGCCGGGCATATATGCAATTGATCCTTGCCTTTACAACCATCCAGGATCATGTCTGTGTCTGTGGTGCTACTCACCGTCCTTAGTTTCTGCTAAAGTAAATGATCAGACATACTGTATCATCCTCCTCAAATCAGATTGCCTATCCAAAACAGGGCACCTCAGCCTATGATAGTGGGTTAGGAACCACTATGCCATGTCCTATTCTGTTGATTGACATTCCAGATTCATAAGAACCAAAACAACCTTGCTATTCTGATTCTGAAGTGCAACTGAACAACTTGATTAGGAGGAACAGTCCTAGACTGCTCCACAAATTTTCTTCCCAACAGCCAACTTGCAATAGTATTGTTTACGTATCTGCTGAAGCATGTGATTCTCTTTTTGAGCATCCAGGAGTAGGGCTAACTGTCTTTGTTCTAACAATAGCTCTTGATACATTTTTGACCCTGCTGTCTACATATAAAATAAATCAACACCATCCCAGTCCTCGGCTTCGGCCTCAGCTGCTGCGAGGGACTCCTCCATTCGGCGGAGTTGCTCTCTTGCTTCATCCGCCTTTTGCCTGATAAGGCGCAGCCGGTTGTGCCTTTCAAGCTGGTCCAGACGTCTCTTCTTCTCTTGCAACTCAGTTTGAAGTCTTTCCAGGGCCTCGAGGCCCAATTCCTCTTCGTCTCCTCCCTCACCTTCTCCTGAAGTGTGGGGGTGCGGTTGTGTCGCCGTCCGGGTATGAGGGCCCGGGACTTCTGAATCTGGGGTCACATCTTCTGCTCCCGAGGGTTCCACTATCTCTTCAACAGGTGGAACTACCGCCGCGGCCTCTCTAGCCGCACGATGGTCTCTGGTAGTGGACGCTCTTCTGTTTCCCGCCATTTCGATCCCCACGGACGGCGCCAAACTGTTGGTGACACACTTGCCCTACCTCCGCACACGTGCAGGGGGGTGGCGAAGGTGGCCAATCGTCAGAACCGGGCGAAGGAACAAAAGAAACGAGAACAGTGATGTTGTGGCTCTGTTCCCCAAAAAACGCATCGCATTACATTGTTCACCCCCCGGTATTTATAGGGGATACCAAGGGGCACCGACCAGATTATAAAAGGGTACAAGAAAGATTCCTCTGTGCTACACAACGGAAGGGCAAAATCGTACAAGCACACAATGTATTGAAACCAAAGCTTGCCCTCCTCAAGTGTCCGCCGTCACCCGACTCGCGTTTACCCTCGCAAGAACGCGAGGGTCGATCTCCGGCTCGCGGAATCATCCCTCCAGTCGCGAGGTTCGCGTCCGCTCGCCATCCGTGGAGCCTGAGCCTCGAGGGCGTGTGGGACGTGCGAGGGTCGCTTTCAGTGTCCCGCATGCCTTTAACCTGCAAGAATTGTTAATCATCCCGAGGGTCGGGCCAATGCTCGAGGGTTAGAAAGAAGGGGCCCGAGGGGCTTATCAGGCGACGAGGGTTTTCTCAAAGGGAAACAGGGCATTAGCGAGGGTCGCTTTCTGACTCAGCCCGCGCGACGTCACTGCCGAGGGTTCTTTCCCCCAACAGTAGCCCCTCGATGGCTTGGATCTAAAAACGATTGATCTTAGGCCCAAGCAGCGCCTTTGTTTGGAAATGAACAGTGTCCCTCGGCAGCGACGCCCGCAGCTGCTTGTGGGCGGGGCCGTTTGTTTTTGCTTGCGGTGTTTGAGGTCCGTTTCGTTTTCTGTGCCGCATTTTTTGGGATTCGTGCCGAGTTTGTCGGGTTGGATGGTTCGTGCCTTGGCCTATATAAGGGTGGGGTTGGTGGTCGATTTGAACTCGTGCCCTCCTGTTGCTATAGCCAACCTGCTGCTGCGATTTGCTTGTAGCGAAGGTTTGTTTTAGCTTGTGTGCGAAGGTTGAGATAGGCGCTCGTTGTTTGAAGTTATAGTCAGCTGAAGAGATGGCTAGGTTGAAGCAAATTGCTCGCGCTGTGACTCCGACTGCCTCGGATGAAGGGATAACCTTCGAGTTTGGGCTTAGCCGAGTCTGTAGTTCGGACCTGGCGACTTATGTCAAGCGAGGTTGGATTGAGGGCAGAAAGGCAAGGACCAGTGCTGGGGAGACTGTGCCGAAGCCGGACGCTGATGAGGTCGTGGTGTTCGAGGAGTTTTTTTCAGTTGGACTGCGCTTCCCTGTTGATTCCTTTGTGAGTTCGGTTCTACAGAGGTTCAATTTGAGGTTTCACCAGCTGACGCCATCGTGTTTTACAAAGCTTTCAGTGTATGTCTGGGCGTGCCGCTCTCAGGGCGTTGTCCCTCACGTTGAGGGTTTTGTTCGTACCCATCGAGTGCATATGCAGCCTCGGAAGATAGTGGGTGGCGAAGGTGAGAGCAGCCTTGGCCAGTTTGCAGTGTACACATTTTGCCATCGTGTTGGGTCCGAGTTGCCAGTACAAGCTCAGAAGAACAAGTGGACCAGCGGGTGGCAGGAGTTTTGGTTCTATTACAAGCTTGACGGCGTGACCGAACTTTGTGGCGACCTTCCGCCACTTGGTGACGTGAGTGCGGAGGCTAAGATGAATGCCGAGGCGCATGCTTCAGTTGACTATCTGAGGGTTGTTGCACGCTCGCAGTGTGCTCGCGACCTGGTCGAGGAGTATTGCTGTGCTAAGGCGTTGCCGCTTAGCCGGAAGCAGATTTGGTTTGCGGTTGAAGATGACCCTAAGTACGAGGGTAAGGGTTTGAAGAAACCGAAGGTGGAGTTGAACAAGGTTTGAGAAGCTGTCCTTAAGAAGTTTCCTCAACGAGAGGATGGCGTCACAACGGTTTACAAGCGGGTTCAGCAGAGGGCAGAAGATCTTGTTGGTAAGCTCTTTACGCTGGAGGTTAAGGCTATCCATAGCTCGGTGGGCAGCGGAGGTCGTGTAAACAGGCTTTTCGACCTTCTTGGGATCCAGTATGAAGACTGGCCCGCACCTTCGAGCGATGACGCGCCGAAGAAAAGGAAGCGCGCCACCGTTGAGGAGAAGGGGCTTGCCTCGCGGCCAAAGAGGGGTCGTGGTCGGGGTCGTGGCGGCGCTGGCGGTCGAACCAAAACGCTAGCGACGAAGGTTGCTGTGACGTCTGGCGCTGTTGGTACTTCTTCTTCTTCGGCAGTCATGCCAGTGACGGGCGGGCGAGGTGCTTCTAAGGCTGTTGGGCGTGTGCCGTGCGTCGGCGGGATTGAGGCTTTGATCCAGATATCTGATGACGAAGCTCCCTCTGATGAAGAAGAAAGGGAGGAAGAGAAAGAGGCAGAGCAGGAGGCCGGCTCTGAGGATGATTCTAGTGAAAGCACTAGTGACACCTCCGGCAGCGACGGTGACTCGGACGAAGAAGTGTCAATCGATGATGATCGTGGTAAAGCGATAGTTTCGTCGAGCGCTGACGCTGAAGCTGCTCGAAGCATTGATGATATCATTCGGGACTTTGAGCCAGAGAGTCCTCCGCGAGGGTCAATTCCCGAGTTTGCTGGGTCGCACTTGTGGGTCAATGGTTTCGAGTTTACTGGTGATCTTGAATCTGAGCGGACCCCCGGGAAAAGACCATATGGCTAGGCTAGCCGATCGAGCCTTCCTTACTTTGCTAAGAAGCTTGGGGTCTCAAATCCGTCGACCAAGCTTTTCACAAGTCCGGACCTTCGAGAGTGCCACTTGCAGTGTGCTCCGGAGGAAAGGCGTTTTTTGGGTCGGGTGTTCAATCGCATATGTGTGCCCGAAGCGGAGCTTCGCCTGGCCAACGAGCCCTTGGACAAACTTCATGATGACATCGATGTCAAGGTGGCTGAGTTAATGCTCTTGAACCGCTCGGCGCGCCGGAGGGCGGGTTATAACCTTCATTTTTTGAATGACCGGTTGGCTGAAGTCGAGAAGGATAACAAGGACCTTCGCTGGAGCTTGGAGAATAAAGAGATTGAGCTCAAAGCTGCTTTAGAGAAAGTTAAGAAGTCCCGAGAGGAAGCGCAGGAGGTTGCAAATAGTAATACTGAACTCCTGGCTGCTTGCCGACAGAAGGACAAGGATTTGTTAGCTGCGAACAGTCGTATACAAGAGCTGTCCACTGAGCTGGCTTCTCGTTCCGAGGCTTGGCAGAAAAGCATGGGAGAGGTTAAAAATAAAATTGACACCTGCTTGACAGAGGCCGGTGGTTCTGCTGGGGAACCATTACCTGTCGTTGATGCTGTGGCGTTCGAGGCTTGGCTTAAGAATGAGCTGGATGTTTTCAGTTCTTTGGTTGATAATGCAGCCGACTTCGGATGTTATGCCGGGGCACTGGCTTTGGCCGGGACCCTTCGCCAAGCTGACTGCGAACACCTTCGGAAAATCAGGAAGCCGAACCATGTCTTCCCAACTGTTGACATGGTTCGTCAAATGAAGGTCGATGATGCGGAGGTTCGGAACTGCGCGATGCGTTTGCTCCGAAGGTTTTGGATCGATGGAGGTGGGCGCGCTCTTGCCTTCGAGGAGGCAGCGGAAGCTACCCGTCAGGTATGTGGTGTTGGTGTAAAGTTGGTTTTTTTATTTTACTTACTAAGTGGGAAAGATTGGCATTCATATTTGTGTCGGCTTCTTCGATTTCCTTTTGTAGGCTCGGAGGGACGCGATGCCTTCGCCGACGGCGACTGATGACGCTGCTGGAAGCTCCAAGACCGCACCTGCGCACGGCTCCGAGGGCGTTCCGTCGGTCGCAGAGGTTCCCTTGGTCGGGGAAACACCTGCCACTTTGTTGTCTGCTGTTGAGGAGGTAACTGAAGCCGGAGCTACTGCTGGTGACCAGGCGGAGGCGGGGGCTGCTCCTTCTAGCGAGGCCGCTGCTACCGGCGAAGCTGTAGCGGAGGAGAGTGTGGATCCCGAGCAGGTGTGAGCTGATGGGGATGATTGTAAAGAAAATTGTTTTGTAACTTTTGCGAGGTGAAGTTGCTGATGTAGAATACTGTTATTTTGTTTTGGTTATTTGACAATGCAGGTTCCTGATGAAACCGTGCTTGAGGTGTATGACGTGACGCCTCTCACGTTGAATTATCAGGAGGTTTTTATTACTAGTGAATCGTGGGCTCGGGCTAGGTTTAAACACCCTTCGCTGTCTTTTGAACGCTTTTGGTGGTCGAAGGTGCGGAGGTACGATTTGAAGAATAGCAGATCGAGTCGTTTTTGGCGCGAGGCAGACTACACTGATCGACAGGCTACACGGTATTTGTTTGGTTCTTCTTCGTCCGCGCAAGCTGCTGTTGACGATGATATCGATGAGAACATGGCTCTGGATTATCTGTTTGGGCGAAGCCAACTAGATCTTGGATCGGATGGGTCACTTGTGGTCCCGAAAGAGGAACCTTCGGAAGTTAGTGATGTAAATCGTAGATATATGTACAGGGCGAGGGTTTTGCCCGGGGAGCTTCCGATTGTTCCTGCAGCTCCTCTGTTGTGAGGACCCATAGTTCTGGTGGATATAGGATTTGAGGAGGGTATCGAGGGTTTGGATGATTTGATGTTGATTGAGGGTGATGATGGTTCCCTGTAATTTTATTATTTTTATTGATTGTATATCTCTCTGTGGTTAGAAGCAAACAACCTGTGGTGTTGTTTTGTGGAGGTGCTATTCATTTCTTGATACTTGACTCTCGAGGCTCGCTTTTTGATTAAGAGAGGTGTTTTTTTGAAACAACGACGCCCTCTTTTCTTTTAGCGAGGCTCGCGTAAGCTGATTGGGAAAACAGCGACGCCCCCTTTTCTTTTAGCGAGGCTCGTGTAACGCTTATGTAAGCTGATTGGGAAAACAGCGACGCCCCCTTTTCTTTTAGCGAGGCTCGTGTAACGCTTTTGAAAGCTGATATGGAAAACTGTGACGCCCCATTTTCTTTTAGCGAGGCTCGCGTAACGATTTTGAAAGCTGATTAGGAAAACTGCGACGCCCCCTTTTCTTTTAGCGAGGCTCGCGTAACGCTTTTGAAAGCTAATTGGGAAAACAGCGACGCCTCCTTTTCTTTTAGTGAGGCTCGCGTAACGCTTTGGTTTTGCGGGGGTACTCGACTTTTTTGGACTTCGTACCTCCCCTTGTCTTAGGTGGAGGTGAAGTTTGCTTTGCGAGCCCCTGGCGTTTTTTGCGAGGGTGCTCGATTTTTTTGGACTTCGCGCCTCCCCTTGTCTTGGGTGGAGGTGAAGTTTGCTTTGCGAGCCCCTGACGTTTTTTGCGAGGGTACTCGGCTTTTTTGGACTTCGTGCCTCCTCTTGTCTTAGGTGGAGGTGAAGTTTGCTTTGCGAGCCCCTGACGTTTTTTGCGAGGGTGCTCGACTTTTTTGGACTTCGCGCCTCCCCTTATCTTTGGTGGAGGTGAAGTTTGCTTTTCCCAAGTTTGCTTCGAAAAAAGATTTATGTTTCGAAGCAATCTTCGGTGTTTTTCATCGATTGTAAGCGCTCTTGGATAAGGGCTGCTTTTATCGATGTTTATGCAAAACTTAAAAAAAACTTTAGAGTTTTGTTTTTTCGGGGGTTGATGCCTTTATTAAGGACTTGGAAACTGCCTCGTTAAAAAACCTTACGCCCCTTCGTAAGGAAAAAGAGTGCAGCGCCTTTGTTTTGGTTACAAGCATGGTGCTGAAAGAAAAATTGATTGAAGGCATATTACAAGCTGCGAGAGCTCGCTAAAGCTCCGCTACGGGTAGTATTTGCGAAGGTCGTCGACATTCCAGGTGTGAGGCAGGATGTTTCTCTCGCTGTCAGAGAGGTGAAAGGAGCCGGGACGATTGCATTCTACTATTAAGTATGGACCCGTCCACTTTGGCTGAAACTTTCCCGCCATATTGGCGTTTTGCTTCCGAATGAGAACGAGGTCACCCTTCTTTAGTTCTTTGATTCTTACCTTTTTGTCTCTCCATTTTTTTGTTTCTTCCTGATACTTGCGTAGGTTGTGCACTGCGTTGCATCTTGTTTCTTCAAGTAAATCTTTGTCTAGCAGTTGGTTTTGTTCATCTGTTTCGAGGGTTGTTCTGATTGATCCATGCTTCAACTCTTCTAGTAACATAGCTTCTTCCCCAAACAGGAGCCTGAAAGGGGTGAATTTTGTGGCTCTGCATTCCGAGGTGTCATGGGACCAGGTGACCGAGGTTAGTTCGTCTGCCCACTTTCCCTTGGGCCTGCCTTGCAATTTTTTGGATATGGCTTGGAAAATTGTTGCATTGGCTCTTTCAACTAAGCCATTGGATTGAGGGTGGCGGACTGAGGCGAAGCACAAAATTGTTCCGATTTGTGCGCAGAATTCTTTGAAGACCTCGCTATCAAACTGAGTGTCATTGTCGACAGTTAGGTATTTGGGGACCCCGAACCGACACACTAATTGCTGCCAGAAAAACTTCTTCACGGCCAGGGAGGTGATGGAAGCCAGCGGTCTAGTTTCAATCCACTTCGTGAAGTATTCCACAGCTACCACTGCGTAGCGGAGGTTTCCTAGAGCTGTTGGTAATGGACCAACGAGATCCATTGCCCATCTTTGCAAAGGCCAAGTTGGGCAAATCAGAGTTGTTGGAGCCCCTGGGACGTTTTGTGTTTTTGCCGTTAGTTGGCAACCCTCGCATCGTTTGACGATGCCTTCTGCATCTTTTATTGCTGTTGGCCAGTAGAAACCTTGTCGGAAGGCTTTTCCAACTAACGCCCTCGGGCCGTTATGTGAACCACAGATACCTTCGTGAATAAGCTTGAGGATGTTATTTCCTTCAGTTTGTGACACACATTTGAGCCATGGCGAGGTTACCGAAGCTTTGAACATGATGTTGTCCACAATTTTGTACCCTCGAACTCTTTGTTTTAGTCTGTTTTCTTCCTCTTTGGACTCGGGTTCAAGCAATCCGTTGATATAGGTCATGATGGGTGCTCTCCAGTCTTCGTTCTGGATCACATTGATCAGCTTCGCATTCCTTTCGGAGGCTTCAAATGCTGGTTGAGTTGTTACCTCGTGAAACACGTCAGGGGGCAGAGGTAGTTGTTGTGCTGCTGCTTTGGCGAGGCTGTCTGCCTCGTTGTTTTCTGACCTCGGTATTGCTTTCACAGTTATGCCGAGGAAAAAGGATTCTAACCTTCGGACATATTGGAAGTATTTTTGTAGCTCTGGGTCTTTTGCCTTGTAATTTTTCTCAATGTGTCCCGCGATGACTTGGGAGTCTGTTTTGATGACCGCCCTTCGGACTGATAAAGATCGAAGCTTAGAGAGTGCTAGTATAACAGCTTCGTATTCTGCTGAGTTGTTTGTGCACTTAAAGTCGAGTCTTTTTGTGTATCTTAACTTCGACCCGGATGGCGAAACTAGAATAGCCGAGGCTCCTGCTCCAGTTGCTCCCCAGGCTCCATCGACGTACACAATCCAAAACGGATCTGATTGGGCTCCATCTCTGCGAGGGTCTGGGGTCCATTCGGCTATGAAATCTGCTAGAGCCTGCGACTTGATCGCTGTTCTTCCCACGAAGGTTATGGCATAGCTATTCAGTTCGACTGCCCATTTTGCTATTCTGCCGACTGCCTCATTGTTCTTGAAAATGTTCTCGAGGGGGTATGCTGATGGTACTTAGATTTCGTGTGCCTGGAAGAAATAGTGTTTTAACTTCCTTGAAGCCATGACCACAGTGTACGCTACCTTTTCGAGCTCTGGGTAATTTCGTTTGGGACCTTCGAGGGTTTCTGACACATAGTAGACCGGGGCCTGTCTGTTTTTGCTGTTTTCGTGCAAGTCTTTGATCAATACTGCGCTGGCTGCCTGAGGCGAGGCTGCGACATACAGCAGTAGAATGTCCCGTTTGTTCGGGCTGGTTAAGACGGTCAAGTTGGTGAGGTACATTTTCAAGTCCTCGAAGGCTTTCTGCTGCCGAGGTCCCCAATTGAATGGAGCTGTGCTTCTCAATGTTTCGAAGAAAGGTAACCCTCGCTCAGCTGATCTGGAAATGAATCTGCTGAGTGCTGCTAGACGGCCTGACAGACGCTGAACTGCTTTTTTGGTTGTCGGGGGTTCCATGTTGATGATTGCGTCAATTTTTTCGGGATTGGCTTCAATTCCCCTTGTTGAGACGATGCAACCTAGTAATTTTCCTTCGCTTACCCCGAAAACACATTTTTCGGGGTTTAGTTTCAATCCAGCTGACCGAAGGTTGTTGAACACTCTTGCCAAATCTGAGATGCGGTTTTCTTTTTCTTCGCTTTGGACAATCAAGTCGTCGACGTAGGCGGAGATGGCGTGTTCGTCTTTGAAGACTTCAGATGTCATGCGAGCGAAGGTTGATCCAGCATTTCTGAGGCCTTCTGCCATTCTTCGAAAGCAAAAGGTGCCCAAAGGTGTAATGAAGCTTGTTTTTTCCTCATCTTCTTCATTCATCGAGATCTGGTGGTACCCTGAAAAACAGTCGAGGAGAGAAAGCACTTGGCAACCAGCTGCTCTGTCGACCAAGGTACTTATGTTAGGCAGGGGAAAGTCATCCTCCGGACAGGCTTTGTTCAGGCATGTGAAATCTACACACATTCTCCATTTCTTGTTCTTTTTCTGGACTAGGACCACATTTGATAGCCATGTTGGGTATTTGACTGGCCGGATGACCCCTGCGTCCAAGAGTCTTTTTACGTCTGCCCTTGCTGCCTCTTTCCTTTCTTCTGACATTTTGCGAAGCTTTTGCTTGACTGGGCGGTGTCCTGGCTTTATGTTTAGGCCATGCTCGATCAGAGTTCTGTTTACTCCCTTGAGGTCCTCTGCAGACCAAGCGAAGGTGTCAGAGTTTTCCTTGAGGAAGCAGACGAGGTTGTTTTCTGACTGGGGGTCTAGGTTGGCTGAGATGAACACTTTCCTTCCTGAGTTGCCCTCGAAGAGTTGGACTTGTTTAGTCTTTTCTTTGGGTGATGCTTTTACTCTGTTGATGCATACTTCACCTTCGTCGCTGAGGTTTGTAGCTCGAGGCTTTGACAAATTGTGGACATTGCGTTGCCCCGGTGCTACTGTTCCTTCAGCTGCTCTTGCAATGTCTTGGTCTCCGTATACTGCCACGACCCCCTTCGGAGCAGCAAGCTTCATGCAGAGATATGCAGGGTGGATTACAGCGTTGAATGCATTGGTGACGCCTCGGCCGAATATTGCGTTGTAAGGATAGAACATGTCAACCACGTCGAAGGTTATGTGCTCAGTTCTGCAGTTCAGCTGATCTCCGAAGGTAACAGACAAAGATATTTTTCCGACAGTTCTTACTTGTTGCCCGCCGAAACCGTATAGTGGGTTGTCGGAGGGTTGCAGGAGGTTTCTGTCCAGCTTCATGCTGTCGAAGGTTGTGGCGAACAAGATGTCTACGGAGCTTCCTGTGTCGACGAGAATTTTGGTGACTGTCCACCCTGCTAAGTTGGTCTCGATCACCATTGCATCAGTGTGAGGGTAATCCCTTAACTTCATGTCACTGGAATCGAAGGTTATTGGGATGTGAGACCATCGGCCGAATTTGTGCGGTCCTTCGACGGCTACATGATGTACTCTTCGAGTATGTTCTTTCTTATGCCTCTTGTTGCCATGATCTTCGTTGGAGCCTCCGGTGATAGCTAGTATCACACCGAAGGTTGATGTTGGGTTGTTGATGGTTGTCTGGGTTTGGGCTTCGGATTTGACAGGTTGGGGGCTGGCAGGGCCGGTATTGGTGGTGGTGGTGGTAGAGTGTTGCTCACTTGCTGGTTGGTTTGGGTTTGAGGGGTTGTTGGGAATGTGACAGTGTATGGCACGTTTTGGCGTTGAGGAAAAGAGGTTGGTTGATATGAGGTGTGGTTGTAGTGTGGGTGTTGAGAGTAGAAAGGTTGGTGCGAGGGTAAGCCGTAGTTTATGGGGGTGTACTGGTAGGGAGGTTGGGTTGGGTTGAAGTTTGGCTTTCTGGTATGATTGATGGTTTTGTTTTCTGTTGAAGAGGCTCTTTTGGACTCCTGGTACTCTTTCCCTCTGGCGAAGCACTCGCATTGCTTTGTTGTGTGCCCCTTTCCTTAGCCACAGAAATGACAGTACATTTTGGTCGGGTCCCTCTGTTGGTTTCTTTGGTCAAGCGGGGGTGGAAATCCATGTGGGTTTTGGTTGCCCGAAGGTTGAGTGCCTCTTCTCTGGTCTTCGATTGGATTTGCCTTGTTGATCGCTCCAACGTTGCTCTGATCTTGGCGAGGGTTGTTCTCTCTCGCTTGGGGCCTCAGCTGTGGTTTCTGCTGCGACCTTCGAGCATCGGACTTTGCCCGGAAATCCATGTCCGCTCTACAATATCTTTCCATTGTATCATGAAGCTCTTTGATTGTGGTTGCTGGTTTTCTGGCGAACTTTGAGGAACACGGGCCTGGACGCAGGCCGCTGACTGCAGCGAGGATCACGGCCTCATCGGATATCCCCGGAGTTCTTGCTCTAATCTCGATGAACCTTCGCCAGTAGTCTTGCAGCGGTTCACGCTCTTCTTGTTTGCAGTTGAACAACTCGATGGGGTTTGATGGGGCTGCTGTGATGCCCTTGAAGTTTGTGCAGAGTCTATCTCTGAGGTTGGCCCAGGAATCCACTGTTCCGGGGCGAAGGTTGTTGTACCAAGTCTACGCGATGTCACGAAGGATGATTACAAAAGACTTCGCCATTGTTGACTCGTCTCCTCCTGCTGCGGCGACTGCCGCTTCATAGCTCATTATGAATTGGCGAGGGTCAGTGAGACCGTCATAACGGGGCAGATTTTGTGGATTGTAGCACGGTGGCCAGGGTTGGGTTTGCAGTATTTGGGAGAGTGGTGATCTTGGGTCGTAGGGCATCTGGTGTTGTTGGGCCCTTCGCTGAATACGAATGTTTGGCTCTCGCTCTTCTGGGTAAAGTTGGTGGAAATTTGGAGGTGGTGGGGGTGGTGGTGGCTGACGAGCGTTGCCCTGTCCCTGCCCAACATTCTCCTCTCGAAGCGGTGGCATTTGCCTATCATCCCAGTCCTTGGCTTCGGCCTCAGCTGCTGCGAGGGACTCCTCCATTCGGCGGAGCTGCTCTCTTGCTTCATCCGCCTTTCGCCTGATAAGGCGCAGCCGGTTGTGCCTTTCAAGCTGGTCCAGACGTCTCTTCTTCTCTTGCAACTCAGTTTGAAGTCTTTCCAGGGCCTCGAGGCCCAATTCCTCTTCGTCTCCTCCCTCACCTTCTCCTGAAGTGTGGGGGTGCGGTTGTGTCGCCGTCCGGGTACGAGGGCCCGGGACTTCTGAATCTGGGGTCACATCTTCTGCTCCCGAGGGTTCCACTATCTCTTCAACAGGTGGAACTACCGCCGCGGCCTCTCTAGCCGCGCGATGGTCTCTGGTAGTGGACGCTCTTCTGTTTCCCGCCATTTCGATCCCCACGGATGGCGCCAAACTGTTGGTGACACACTTGCCCTACCTCCGCACACGTGCAGGGGGGTGGCGAAGGTGGCCAATCGTCAGAACCGGGCGAAGGAACAAAAGAAACGAGAACAGTGATGATGTGGCTCTGTTCCCCAAAAAACGCGCCGCATTACACTGTTCACCCCCGGTATTTATAGGGGATACCAAGGGGTACCGACCAGATTACAAAAGGGTACAAGAAAGATTCCTCTGTGCTACACAACAGAAGGGCAAAATCGTACAAGCACACAATGTATTGAAAACCCTAGCTTGCCCTCCTCAAGTGTCCGCCGCCACCCGGCTCGCGTTTACCCTCGCAAGAACGCGAGGGTCGATCTCCGGCTCGCGGAATCATCCCTCCAGTCGCGAGGTCCGCGTCCGCTCGCCATCCGTGGAGCCTGAGCCTCGAGGGCGTGTGGGATGTGCGTGGGTCGCTTTCAGTGTCCCGCATGCCTTTAACCTGCAAGAATCGTTAATCATCCCGAGGGTCGGGCCAATGCTCGAGAGTTAGAAAGAAGGGGCCCGAGGGGCTTATCAGGCGACGAGGGTTTTCTCGAAGGGAAACAGGGCATTAGCGAGGGTCGCTTTCTGACTCAGCACGCGCGACGTCACTGCCGAGGGTTCTTTCCCGCAACATAGCATAGATTTCATCACGTTTCTTAGAGTTTGTATGTAGTAACTATTAGATTGACTAATTTTGATATAATTTTTTTTCATGCAAAACTCGGTAACACAAGTGGTAAATAATTTGATTCTAAGAAGACTAAAACCCACCAAAGGTGTTATAGGTTGGTATTAATGTCCATAGTTTCAAATCAAATTATTCACATTTTTTCCAAATCACATTTTCCAAGAATGTAAAAAAATGTGTGCATATAATGGGATATTAATATTATCCAAGGAAATACAAATCAGGTAATATAATTCTATTGTATCCATCATAATTTCATTTAAATAATTATGAATTTATATATGTACCTACCAATTTCAAAACCAAGGAAAAAATGATGAAACTGGAGCCATTAAAATATGACTTCTTTTGCGTCACTGTTTTCGGAGAAGTCCAAACCCAACCAAAGAAACCCTATCTCCTATACATGTCATTGGCATTGAACAATAAAAGACTTTGATTTCTTTTAGCTCCATGCTAGTACAAGTGTTGCAACCTAGCTACATATATACCTATTCGATTAAAGAATGCCATTAGTGGATCTAATATTTTACAGATTATTTCTCTTGGGAGGAAAATTAGATATTTACATTGGTCAACCAAAAACAAGCACCACTAATTATTTTAATAAACAAAGGATATAGTACACACCCAAGTCTGATTTAAATTTCCATACTCTGATTGACTTTGATAATGAATTGTTGACCTAAGAAAAGACTCATTTTATGATTACATAAAACAGTGATGACCAAAAGGGAATAGACACATAGCATGTCCATTTGCTGGCATAGGATAATGACTAAATGAATGCATAGTCTACCAATAATTTATTCACCATACAAAAAATATGTCAGCCAACAGGATAAAATGGTGCGTGTACATTATCTATACATATGTAGGTTAAATTTATTAGGCATAAAAGTTCATACACATGGAGATAAAAAAGTTTTGATTTACATATGAAAATCACACGCTCTTACATTATAACATATATATTGACATTAACAGTAGTAGAGATTGACAGGAAACTCGAAGGGGAAACCAGTGCAATTAGCGGCCAAACAATTCAACCTTTTTACACTAAAATGAGTCAGCCCAGACATAATTTAGAATTTTTGACACAAATTTTACCAGCATAACTACCTCTAGCAATATAGAACTCCCAGTAATTGTACTGTTGGATCTCTCCAACCAATTCACATGAAAAGCTTAGGCATATACAGCTACAATACAAGAAAATACAAACATTATGTTAAGAAAAGCAAATTAGCCACAATACAAATTGCAGGAAGGAACATTGCTTCTCTATGTGAGCGTCGGCCCTCAGGCTCCTATTTTGCTTTGCTTAACCAAAGCCTTTTGAAGCTATGATTATAGTCAAGTCATCTTCCATACCGGCTGGCACGTCACATCTAAAGATCAATGGCACATCCCAGTTGAAAATCAATGGTCCTCAGGCTCATATTCATTGAAGGATCATACTGGATGACAGCGAGAACACGAGGATCGTTGTCTTTACACAGCAAAAGTCTGCTACTGAATGCTAATATGATATGCTGCTGCGGCTGCGTTCTCTCCTCTCCAACATGTTCTGAGGTCGATCTGGTTGTGTACAAGTCACCCCTCATCATCTCAGCGAGAAACTATTTTGCAGCATGACCTTTCAAAAAGATTCAGACAAACCTATCGTTGCCTACATCGATGAAGCAGCTAAGTAACAACCAGCGCTGGGTTTGACGATATCACCTGCGCAGAGCTAGAAATTATATATAGTGGGGCCGGACAATCAGATACATATACTATACTATAGTATACATTTCAATATATATAGAGATATAGTTCGATCATATATTGAAACACCAAAATCTCTATTAAATAATTAATTATAACAAATGTGATGAAAAATATAACAATAAACACAAATGGTTAAAATAACTAACATGTTTTATTTAAATTTTTCCATGCAAGTCTGAATTGCGTTGAAGTCATTTAGATTTTGCCTTGCGCGTCTAAACCGCATCGAAGTCATTAATAAGTTCATTGGTTGTAAACTTTATTGTAATCTTCTTTTCAATCTTAATAAGGTCATCATCTTATCCTTGATCTATTGAAACATCAGCAATATCTACCCCTAAAAGATTCAATTGTCTTCTTTCTAAATTTCACTATGATGATTATCCTTCAATATAAAAAATAGTAGTTTAATCAGACAATATAATTAGGCATTAGCTCTGAAGTCTAAACCAATGGATATATAAAAGAAAATAGAATAGAACATACCTGAAGACTGAAGTCCTAAAGGGACCTGAGCAGATGACCGGATGGTGATGCCTGAACTACGTGTTGCGAGTGCGCGAGTGCATATTGTGTCTTACTGAGGTTCTGTTTAGTTCCTACAAAGACTTAAAACTTTTCAAGACATATGCATAGAGCATTAAATGTAGGTAAAAAAAAACTAATTGTACTTTTAGTATGTACATGTCGAGACGAATCTTTTGAGCCTAGTTAGTTCATGTTTAGACAAAGTTTATTAAATAATAACGAAAGTGCTACAATAGCTGTTTCCAAAAATGGGAAACTAAACGACACTGTCTTGTCTTAGAGACGATCGCAAATTACCTGCAGTCTGGATGGGACCTGGGGACGTCGGACGGAGGTCAAAGCCTCGGAGGTGCCTTCAAATCTCCGCATACATGTGACGACGGGATTGAGTAATCTTTGCGGATAAGGAAATCACGGAGAGGAAATCGATCAGAGAGGTGCCAAGACTGACAAGGGCCATCGCTTCTGCGCCCTGGTCGAAGAGAGAGGCATAGCATATATAGGGCAACGAATGTACCAGCAGAGGTTGGTAGCCGATCACGTTTGTGGCTACTGAATGCCGCGGACGGGCAGTCGCCGTCGCGGTGCCGATGTATGTAGCCGCGTGGGTTCGATCCAGCCCGCGCGAAACGTTGGATTCCCGCTGTGGAGTCCTTCGCGCTGCCCCGTCGTCGAGTCCGCGCGAAAACTTCGAGCCGTGAGTCCTCCGTAGCACCGCCATGCATCAAGCCTGCGTGAAACCTTGGATTGTCGCCATGATGTCCTCCGCTGCGCCGCCGTCCAGCCCACGCAAAAACCTTCTTCGAGGGGCATCGTTGGAGCGTGACTCCTCCCCGTGTTTTTTTTTCTTTGCCGGGGGGACACCGATGCAGGTACAGACGGCGGGTAGGGTCAGCGCATGTAGGAAAAAAAAATTACATAAAGAGCTGCCGAAGGCACTAACTCGTGCTAAACACCGTTCCGTCCAGGCTAGACCCATACCTCAAAATATATCCAAGGGAGGACATCTTAGGTGTGTAGGTTTTTTTTTTTTTTTTTGAGTGAAAGCTATTTTACAATTCTTTCACTCTTTTATAGTATAGATAGATATAGATAGATAGATATGAAATCAAATTTAAAATTAAGTAAAACTATTTTCATAGAAGACTACATAAATAATTATAACACCACATGTATCTGCGGACGGGTGAGAAAAGCGTACTCTAAATTTATGGAAAGTGATGCCTCAAGAAAGGTGATCATTTGAGTTGAATAAAATCTATTGTTTCTTTTTTCCCGTTGCATCGCACGGGTATTTTTTGCTAGTTATATTAAACGTTTGATGACATTAGATTTTTTTAATCGAAAATATAAGCTTATGGTTACAATTTTTCGTTTTGTGAATTACGCAGTATCCATAGCGCGCGCCTCATACAACCAATTTGTAAAGTTATACTTCCTCCGTCCCTAAATAACTGTCTCTAGAAATCCGTGTTTCCCTCACAGACACGCTTTCCGGACAACAGATAAAAAGGGACGGAGGGAGTATTCACCAACAAAGCTGTACGCCATCTGAATTGCAGACTTTTGCTCCAACACTGTTTAACATCTTGTTTTTTACATAAATATTAGAAATTTTTGTGGATAAATTTAGTGTGTATACTAATGAAAATTCATCGTCTTTGCTCTCACAAAACCCATTTTAATACTCTATTTGGTTGCTATGAATGTGCCACCTATAATCTCTGGCACAATTTTTTTTAGGCAAAATTTGCCGAGGGACATTATAAAATTGTGGCTTTGGCTAGAAGCCACTAAAAAAGATGTTTTTGTCAGAAACCACTATAATAAGTATGTTTACCGAAAGACATTATAGCTCATATAATATATATCCACCTCAAATAAGTCACAAAATACATAAATCTAGACAGGAATACCCTAGTCATTAAAATAAAATAAATAATAGTGTCAAAAAGCATATCTAACAATGGAAAATAATAAAACGGCTTGCCAATTCAGCCACTCCATCCGCGGCTTCATTTTACTCTTCGCGATTCCTGTAACAACAGCCCAACAGCAGCAAGCTGCAGCAAAAGACGCCATGACAAAAACATGTCTATTGTCTAGCAATTGTGGAGACTCCATTACCCACAGCCGTCTCTCAGCGCTGCCGCCGGGTGAGATAGAGCATTGCCGGAGACAACGTCTTTGCTAAGGGTTCGCAGCTTTACCGAGGGCCAAAAATTGGGCTCTCGGCAAAGACCTCTTTGCCGAGGGCCAACTCTCGGCTCACAGAGGCACTCAACAAAGCCGTATATACCGAGAGCCGAACACTAAGCAAAGAAAGGCTCTCGGCAAAGAGTCTCTGTGTTGAGAGCCAAGCCCTCGGCCTACGAACCCGCAAACGGCCCCTCTGCGCCGTTAGATTTGCCGAGAGCCCTCTGGTAGGCTCTCAGCAAAGGATTTGATTTTTCCCGCGAGACGCACATTTGAACTGCAGGTGCATAAAATAATGAAACCTAGTGATTCAAAAAATAGTATTAATTCTTCTGAGGGTATTTCGACGTCGTATCCAGGGACAGACGTGGAAACTCGATCCTCTCGTGCATGAGACATGGCGACCAAGTTGCGTGAGATTTGATTTAAAATTATTAAAAATACAAACGGACTCGGAAAATCATGAAAATGGACGGGAGACCTTGACATCGCATGTAGAGGGTATGAAAAAAAATTTGGGAGTGTTTAGAGCAAGTGGTGGTGCAAGATGGTTGCCATTGTTTCTTACAGGTTTTCAAAACCTCACCGTGCAGGGGAGGTTCTGCCGAAATTTCTAGTTGAAACTAACCTTTTTGTCTTTTCTATAGGAGAAAGACCTGTCGAAGCCGAGCCAGAGATCCTCGGCGACCCCAATCGTCTTCGTTGTCATTGCGGGTCTGCCTGCACCGCTTTGACTCGCCACTGCACCGACTCGCCACTGCGCGCTAGCCTGACTCCACCGCCACCCTAGGTATAAATAACCTCTCCTCCTAGATAAGGGTCATAGGTCATGAACCCAATTAGACGTCTCCCATCCGAAAGAGATACGGTTGGAAGTATGCAGATCTCTGCATATTGAGAACTGTATCTGTTTCGGATTGTCCATGTTACTTGGACAACCTGCGAATGCATAGATGAGGTTTGTTCCCATGGTCTGCCCCGATTCGAGACGGAGTTTCGACATCACCTCCCTGTTGTTCTCCGGATACACACTCTCCCTACAGGGACGTGTATTGGGAGAACAGCGAGGAGGTGTTGTCGAAATTCTGTCTCGGGTCAGGGCAGACAATGGGAACTAGCCTCATCTACGCATCTGCGGGTAGGATTAGGACCTATCCTCACCTATTAGATGATAGTAGTATGGAAGTACTCAGAGGTAAATGTAAGTACTTGGATGGATGACAGTAGGATGGATGACCGTCAGTGGATGTACTCGGGCCACAGAAGCAGAAGTGATTTCACCGATGAATGGTTGCACAAGACAAATGTTTTCTTGAACAATGCATTTGGCCCGGCTTGGCGAGGAGAGATAAAAGTATTGTGCCTATGCAGCAGATGTGGGAACCGGAGAAGGCAAGACAAGGAGAACATGTGCAAACATCTTCTGAACAATGGATTCACAACGGACTACACCCGATGGATCTACCATGGTGAAGCACATCGTTTGAGAGAGGAGGCAGTGCGACCACGTCTGGAGGACTTTGATGCTGATGCGGGGGTAGCAGACATGTTAGATGACTTCCAAGAAGCACAATACGCTGAAGGACGTACGGAGGAGGAGATGGAGAAGGCCGCAAATGCATTTTACGACATGATGTCTTCGACACAGAAACACCTTCACGACCGGACAACGGTTTCTCAACTGGATGCCATTGGTCGTGTGATGGGGTTCAAGTCTCAGTTCAACCTGAGTCGAGAAGCGTTCGATGGTGTGTTGGCCCTATTTGGCAGCATGCTTCTGTACGACCACGTATTGCCAAAGAGCTTATACGAGTCACAGATACTGCTTCGTGCATTGAAGATGTCGTATGAGCAGATACATGCTTGTCCAAATGAGTGCGTCCTCTTTAGGAAAGATCTCAAGGATGCAGGTTACTGTCTGAAGTGTAAAGCGTCGAGATACATAGAGGTAGATGATGGTGAAGGCCCGAAGAGGCAGCTTTCTATCCCCATGAAAGTCCTGTGTTACCTGCCGTTCACACCGAGGATCCAACGTCTCTACATGACCGAGGAATCTGTGAAACAGATGACATGGCACAAACAGGGTACATGATACAATCCTGAGAAGATGGTACATCCCGCCGATGGTGAAGCATGGGCCCACTTCAATCGCATCCATCATGACAAAGCTAGAGAGGCTCTTAATCTTCGTGTTGCGTTTGCAGCGGACGGTTTCAATCCCTATGGACTCATGGCTGTCCCGTACACCTGTTGGCATGTCTTCGTTACCCCCCTCAATCTCCTCCCTGGCGTCCTATTTCAACGTCATATTGTCTTCTTATCATTGATAATTCTTGGACACCCGAGAAATAACATGGGTGTGTACATGGAGCCTCTGATTGATGAATTGGAAAATGCTTGGAATGAAGGGGTATTGACATACGATCCAGCTTCAAGGTCGAGCTTCATAATGCACATCTGGTACCAATACTCACTGCATGACTACCTGACATATGAGATATTTTGTGCCTGGTGTGTCCACAACAAGTTCTCATGCCCGGTTTGTAAGACAGCTACGAGATTTATCTGGTTGAAGAAGGGTGGCAAATATTCGGTGTTCGACCAACATCGACAATTCCTGTCTCTTGACCATCCTTTCAGACAAGACACCAAGAACTTCACCAAAGGTGTTGTGGTGATAGATCCTCCACCCCGGATGCTAACTGGTGCCGAGGTTCATGCTCAGATAGATGCTCTCAAGTTTAATGAAACAGATGGTCGTTTTGCGGGGTATGGCAAGGAACATATGTGATGACGTGACATATGTGATGACAATGATATATATGTTATATGTGTCAGCTATGTCTGGTGACGTGACATATGTGATGAATGTGATACATATGTGACATGTGTGCTATATGTGATGAATGTGATATGTATATGTGATGAATGTCGAATAAAAAGGAAAATTAAACGATTTTTTTGCCCACTTGAGCAACTCTCGGCAAAGGGGGTCTTTGTCGAGAGCTATGACCATTGCACTTGGCAAAGCTGGTGAAATGGGCTGCCAGAATAGCCATTTCCCAGTTTTGCCGAGTGCATTGGCAATAGCACTCGACAAAAGCTAGGTTTTGTCGAGAGTCAGACCACGTGAGCTCTCGGCAAAGAATTTTCAAAAAAAAATGCCTCTTTGCCGAGAGCCTACCATGTGAGCTCTCGGCAATGATTTTTTTCAATAAAAAATTATCTTTGTTTAGAGCCTGCCAGTTGGGCTCTGATAAAGTTTTTTTAAAAAAAATTGCCGAGAGCCTGCCAGATGGCTCTCAGCAAAGAAGCCGTTAACGGTCCCTTTTCTTTGCTGAGAGCCCGATAAATGGCTCTTGGCAAAAGCTTCTTTGCCAATCGGATTTTCGCCGAGCCCTTTTTGCTGAGAGCTGTGCTCGGTAAAGCCTTTGTCGAGCGCCTGGGGCCCTCAACAAAGAGGGCTTCTCCAGTAGTGGTGTGTAGAGATGTTTTTTTTTCCAGTTTAAACCTTTTAGGTGGTAGAGATGTAGACTATATAGAAAAGTTATAAATCTCTAGAAATGAAAACGCACTTATAATTTGAAATAGAGAAAGTAGTTCACACCACTTCATTGCAACGGCTACAAAACACAGCAACCGCTAGCACGACATCTAACACAGAGCATATCATATGATGCTTGCATTGTGTTCTCTAGAAATCAAAATGGACTTATAATTTGGAACGGAGAAAGTAGTTCACACCATTTCATTGCAACACGGCTACAACACACAGCAACTGCTAGCAGGACATCTAAAACAAAGCATATCATATGCGTGCATTGTTTATGACGAACTGATGGAAATGATTGTAGCACTGATCTGAACAGTAGCCTCATGAGATCCAACAACATATTTGGGAACGAAGAACTGGAAGGAGGCGTTGAGATCAGGCATCCCACTGAAGGGGCGTTCAACTTGGAACCGAGATGTGTAGAAATGTCTGGTCGGGCGCGGGACGGCATCCCTGTGCTTTGAGAAGTTGAGGTCGAGGTCCCATATCACGTTCCTTGTCGCCGCCGGTGCCGGTGCCGAGGACGAGGAGTGGCTGGTGGCGGCCATGGCGGCGGGAGATTGGCGTATCCAGGCCACAGAGATGGCGCGGCCAAACGGTGTGGTCACCATGTTGAGCAGGAGCAGGTGCTTGGCGCTGCCGCGGACGGCGGTGACGAAGTTGAAGCCGTCACGGAGGCCGACGTCGAAGGGCGCACCGGCATGGGCCTCGGCGGTGCACGGCCAGCTGTGCGCCGCCGCGAGGTGCTCAGCGAGCGTCGCCGCGGCGCCGACGAAGCCGCAGCCGTCGCCGGGGCAGTGGCACGGCGCGTGCGGGCACCGCAGGAGGTGCTCCCCGCGGGCGTGGTACACGGGGCTGGTGTCGCAGCCGTAGGGCGCGTGCGGACACGGCCCGCGGATGGAGCTCATCATGTCGTCCATGGCGTGGCACCGTTGGTAGCCGCCGCCGGGCAAGGCGGCACCGCACAGGTGGCACTTGCCGGCACCCTTGAGCTCGTCGGAACACGACGAGCACAGCACATGGCCCACGCCGCACTGCACAGTCGGCACAAAGTCATATCAAGATGTGTATGTAGCAGGAAAACAACGGCGGCGAGCCACGTATGCATGCATGCCCACCAGGACCATTAATATAATTACCTGGAAAATGGGTGGTTTCAGCGGGAGGAAGCAGACGCCGCAGTCCAGCACGCGCTCGTCCACCGTGAGATCACGGACCACCGCCGGAGCTGACAAAGAGCCCCCGCCGCCACTGCTTGGAAGATCAAGAAGAAGAACCTCCGACGACGACTCCGATCGCATCCGTTTCTTCTTGGAGTCTTGTCCTCCGGCCGGAGCTGCTGGCTTGGCGCTCTGGCGCCGCCGCCCAGACATCGGTGATCCGGTGCTCGTCGTCGTCTCAACTCCCTCTGCTCCGCCTCCGCTAACAATAGAGACTGACTGAAAGAAGCGGAAACCACTTGAGCTCAATTATTCATGTCGCAGTCATTTGCACGCTTCCCCAGATGCAAATCGGTAACCCAAGAGGCAGCAACAGCATTGACCCAGCATGCAGCTCGAGAGTCGGGACAAGACAAATTAAAGCAAGGAAAGCGGTGGCGCATCTGCCGTGTGTACCGGCCATTTCATGGATTTTTTTTTTAAAAAAAAATTCTCTCCTGATATGACATCCTCTGTTGATTATCGATGTATATAGGCGATGGCCGCCTCGAGATGTCCGTATCTAAAAATTGTTATTAACAAAGCCAGACATCTATATGTCTAAAAATATTAACAAAGCCAGACAAACTTTCCATGTCTAAAAATAGTTGTATGAAAAAATAATTAATAACTTTTCTATATAAAGTTGGATAGAGACAAACTTTATTTCAAAATTATAGCTGTTGACGTGATCTATAACTTTGTAGTTGAAAAATGTTTTATTTAAAACTATTTAAAGTCCCAAAACATCTTTTAAAGTTCACAGATTTTGAAGTTTAAAATTAGAATTTTCAAATAATTAACCTTGGATGTTGGCATGATCGACGTCCCAGTAGAATCTAAGTAGAAAAGATTTTGATTTAAAATTGTTCATAGTCCCAATATGTCTGTTAATTTCTTAGATTTCGAATTCCAAAATTTATAGAATTTTCATATGGTTAATACCAAAGTTATTGACCTAGTTTAGTCGGGGCCAGGAGAGACCATTATATGGTTAATACATCTCTTTCTGTGCTCTTTGGATGAGTTCTTTGTTGAGGATGAGATCATAGATGATGTTCTCAATGAAAGCCACGATGGTCATATAATCCACCATCAAAGCTCTTCAAAAAGAGAGTTTGGACCATCGATTCCATCCGAGGAAGCTCATCGAGAGTGAAAGGATCAAGATGCCCAAGAGGGGGGGTGAATTGGGCTTTTCTAAAACTTCTTGCAAGAATTAAAACCTATCAAGCTCAATTAACCCCCTAGTGCCTAGAAGAGTGTGAACAAGAATCAACCGCACAAAAAGACTATTGCTACATCATTTCTACTCTAGCATGGCAATTCAATTCATGAAAGAACAACAAGTAAATGCGGAATTGAATTGCTCAAAAGTAAATGCGAAGTAAAGAGAGTAGAGATGACACGACGATCTTTTTGCCGACGTATCGAGGTGTCGGCACACCCCCCTAGTCCTCGTTGGAGCACCCGCCAAGGGTATCGCTCCCCATTGATCCGCGCAAGGATCAAGTGCTCACTACGAGCTGATTCTTCGCCACTCCGGCCCGGTGAATCGCTCGCTACCGGTCACAACATGGCTTGGGTCATCCACAAAGCCTCCGGATGATCACCAAGCACTCTGATCGCCACCAAGCCGTCTAGGTGATGCCGATCACCAAGAGTAACAAGCTAGAACTCTCACTTGACCAAGACAAGGCCAAAGAGATGGATGGATGCACACTTGCTACTCAATTCTCACTAGGAGGTGTCTAATTCTCACAATTAGCAAATCACTCAACCTCACTAGGGCTCTTGCTCTTTCTTACACTCACAAGGTGTCTCTCAGCAGATGGAAATGGCAAGAACACTCAAATGGATGGAGGGAAGGAAGTATATATACCCCCCAACCCGGCCATCCAAAAACAGCACAAGACAGGTATTTTTCGGGGGAATCGGACGCGCCGATGCCAGGCATCAGACGCTCCGATGACCCCGTCCAACGGTCTACTGTACCTTCTTGTCAGACATGATTATGGAGCATCGGACGCTGGGGAGCGTCTGATGCCGAAAAGACCTCTCTGGAACCTCTCTGCATGGTCATCGGATGCTGGCCCTCAACGTCCGATGCCAGCGTCCGATGCCATTCACAATTTACAGCCAAGAGAACAGTGACACCGGATCATCCGATGTGGCACCATCGGAGCCTCCGATGGGCATCGGAGCCTCCGATGCCCACTCAACAAGCATCCGATGCCCATACAAGGGCAAGATCAACTCGGATCGCGACACGGTCTTAACGACTTTTGTTCCTCTCGACATAAGGCATCTCTCTGAGCTACCTGGGGCTATGAAATAACAAGTGTGCACCACACCTACCTCAATAGACTCATCTAGGTCAAGCTACTGATTCACACCCCTCTTTATAGTACGGCCAAAGGAAAAACAAAGACCTAAGACTACCTAAGTGTCCTCCAACACCATGCGACACTTAGCCTAGCCTACCACCGTCTTCGTCGTATGTCCTTTGAAAACCGAAACGATTTCCATCGCCAAGGGACATGAACTCCATATGCCCGTATCGTCGCCATTACCGTGACCTAACTCATCCCTATTTCTGCAAAACACACGTTAGTCACAGTAATCTTGTGTTTCATCCAATCACCGAAACCCACTAGGGGCCAAGATGCGTTCAATCTCCCCCTTTTTGGTGATTGATGACAACACGAGATCGAGTATAGAGAAGAGAGGTTTTTAAATTATGACATGTATGAACTTGCAATAAAAATGAGAAAATGATTAGGGCAAGTTCATACATATCATGCCAACATCCTGCACTCAACAAGTTAGAGTGAATAGCCAGTGCAAGAGTAAAGAGCTCAAATACATAACAAATGAGAATTAAGCACAAGTAATCGAGTAAGACGAAATGACATGTCATATATAATATATCATAGTGAGCACACACATGTCATATGATTCATAGCATAAGTATATAACATAAACATGCACAAAATATGCGATAAGTAAAGAGCGTTTGTGAACAAAACACAACATCATAAGACGCAAAACCCTCTCTCACATCGCTCCCCCTATCGCTATACTCGGCCACTCTCCCCCTTTGGCATCAAGCGCCAAACTACGCGTCGGAGGGCGGAGGTGGTGCAGACGAGTCAGGAGCCGTCTCTGGAGTGCGCTGAGAGAACTCAAACTGCTGTAAGTACTCCTCTGAGTCGGAAGAAGTGGGGCCAGTAGCCTGCTGTCCCTCGAAAACTGGAAGCTGCTGCGAAGCGGTCGGGGTCTGCTCTGGCACTAGCGGCTCGGCCTGCTCTGACTTTGGTACTGACTCTGTCGCAGTCATGGTAGTAGTGTCAAGCTGAGTAGTGGAGTGCGGAAGCTCATGTATCGGAGGTAACTGAGCCTGCACGGTCGTCGTGGTGTCGGACTGGACGGGCTCCGTCTGCTCTGAGGACGCTACTGAGCTCGGAAGAGTCTCGGTAGTAGAAGTGACTGGAGCTGTAGACGTCTGGACTGGGTCCTGCAGATCTGGCGTGGGGAACCCAGTGAGCTCGCTGAAGGTGGCCAACAGATCGCGAGTCACAGAGGTCGTCGTAGCGTAGAGCGACTCTGTCGGCCTGGGAGTGAACCCTGTCCGTAGCGGACTGAAGAGCGGGGCCCCGCCTGGAGTAGTAAAACTCGTGAACTGCGAGGAGCTGGGGCCCGGAAGCTGCTGCTGCTGCTGACCAAACTGCGGTGGCTGACCAAACGGCTGAGGAGGGACGGGTGGCTGCCACTGGAGCTGCTGCTGAGGTGGTGGCTGCTGCCACTGCCACTGGGGAGGACCGCTGGCCAGTCTCTCCATGAAACTCAAGGTCTGCTGCTGGAGGGTCATCATCTGACGCTGCAGGGCGTCTGAATGCTCCTGAGCCTGCTGCTGTGCAAGTGCCTGCTGCTGGGCCAACCGCTGCTGCTCCTGTGCAAGCCTCTGAACGTCCTAAGTGACAGTCCTCTGCTGCTCCTCCATCCGTGCTAGAATAGCAAGGAGCGCGGGATCGGAGGAAGCAGTACCGCTGGACCCTGCCTGGTGGTCGTGTGCACGCGGCTGGTAGCGAGGCAGGAGCTGGTAGTCCTCATCTGAGCTGTCGGTGGGATCCGAGGCCACGTGTGGGTCACCACCCTCGAGATCGGCAAGCTCCTGCTCTGCGAGGGCCTGAACGGCCTCGTCCTGCTCCTGAGCCGACTCAGGGACCCCAGGCCTCTGGCGTGAACTAGTCGGTGCCTGCTGCTCTGGCTGCCCGCGGTCCCGACCGTATCCCAATAGCTGACTCATGTTATACTCAGGGAATACGGTCGCTGACCTGGTAAGGGACTGACTGAGGCGAGTACCGGTGGTGGCAGCTACCTTCCAAAGTATGTAAGAAATCCAATGAGCATACGGAAGCTGCCTGCGGGCCTTGATGCCCTCTGCTACAGTGTCCTCTATCTCACACAGGATCACGTCCTAAACGTCAAACTCCTGCTGTCTGATCATATATGAAAGTAACCATAGCTGCAACCTGGAGAGACCCTCTCCGAAGCCCAGCCTAGGTAGCAAGGTCCGTCGTAGAATCGCGTTGAGGATCCGAGCCGTAGGGGTGAGATCCCTCGGAGTGCGGCTCGAACCCTCGCCGAACGGCTCTGTGAAGCACGGGCGAACCAGGTCTGTCGAGGGCTGTGCACCACCGTGAGGGCGGCGGGGTGGCTCCGTCCGGTCGTAACACAAGTCGTGGATCCGGGTCTGTGATCGTGTCAATCCAAACCAATCCCGGATCTCGGACGAGAACAGTCTGTAGTGGTCTCCCTCAAGTGCAAACTCAATAGTGTCTCGGTCTGGGTGAACCCACAATGAAGCATAAAACTGAAATACCCAGTCCTCAATATAGGAGCCAGACCGCCCCAGTAGATCTGCCAGACCAGGTAGGAAAGTGAGGATGGGGCGAATCTGCTCTCCTGCTGCGTCCACAACTGCCTCTAGTGAACAGACACGCTGGGGTCGCAAAGAAATCCCGGCGTTCCTGTAACCCTGGTAGAAGTCCTCCTGCAGCACTGTATAGAAGGACGGACCAGCCTGCTCCTGTCGCTCCCTGGGAAACCACTGCTCCACTGGCACAAGTCGAAGGGTCTGGATCTGTGAGCAAGTGGCGCCCCTGAGGTCCAGTCGCGGTATCGGCGGAGGTGCACGCCGCGACGGAGGACGGGCTCCCCGCAGAGGGACGTCGGGCCGGGGTGGCACCGCAGTCCTGCGACGGGTCGACCGGCGTCGTGGAACCTCCTCCTCTGCCTCTGCCTCTGGAGCCTCTGCCTCAGGTGCCTCTGCTGCCTGGCCCTGCCCTGAGCTCTCGGGCTCAACTCCGGGCGAGGTGAACGTCGTCCGATGACCGGCAGCCATGAGCGTGCCAGTCGGCGAACCGTGGCGATGCTCGACCTCCTTGATCGCTCTGCGCTGCTCGGGGGACAGCTGATCCTCAATCCTAAGTCCGCCCGCACTGCCACCTCGCTCTGCACGCTCGGCGGCGTCTGCCACTGCCTGAGCCTGAGCGGCCTCTCGCTCCTGACGAGTGCGCTTCCGGCGCACGATAAGCTTCCCTTTCCCAAGCCTCTGACCGGAAGGGGGACGACGGGGAGGAGAGTCGTCGGGGCCACCACCAACGTTCTTGCAGCGCATAGCTGACAAGAACGAGAAGAACGGTCACTGAGAAGTGCTGAACTGCCACTGAACAGAACCCACTGACTCTGAAAAGCACGGACAACCAGCTGACAAGAAAAAACATTGGCGCAAAAACTCCCCCTAACACTGAGAAACACTGCCGCTGTCACTCGCGAGGCTTGGCCTCGATCCGTACCCGCGGGCTTGGCCCCGGGTTAACTGACACTGCCCAGCTGCCACTGACAACGGACACTGACGCGCTGCATAGAGATGAGGGATATACATAAGAAACATATAGACTAGAGATAAGCAAGTCCTATGGAAGCAAAGCCAGTGGATAAGAGAGGGGAAAAGGGGTTCGCTACCTGACGATCCAACGAAACGAGCCTAAGAGCGAGGTAAGGAATGACGGTCCGGGGTCCACATGGCAAACCAAGGTGTCTGCAAAAAGTTTGGGTCGAAACAGGGGTCAAAAACGTGATGAACAGCCGTTGAAGCATTTTGTCGAACACCTGGGGAGCATAGGTTATGGAGGGGGAGGCGGGGTGCTCACTGGAGGTTTGACCGGCCGAGGAAGGTGTCGGAGAGTGGAAGAGGCGCGAGAGAAGCGATCTCCGGTGAAGAGGCCCGGAACGGCGGCGAGCTCCGGCGATGGTGGAGGAGACGCGCCGGCGGTATTCTGACGAGGGCGCGCGCGCGGGGGCGAGGAGAGGGCGGTCCGGCGTGGAGGAGCACGGGCGCGGCGGAGGTCGAGCGGCCGGCGGCGAAGGCTCGGGCGAGGGTGGGTGGCCGGCGGTGAGTTAGGGTTGGGGCGCGGGGAGCACGACGGCGGCGGGGGTTCGGGAGCGCGAGGAAGAAGGAGACGATGAGATATGACGTGTGGGACCCAGATGTCAATAGAAGACCTATTGCGCCGCTTAAAGTGGCATCGGACGCGCCGATGATAACGCATCGGACGCTCCGATGCCAGTCCAGAGAGGGTCAAAACCGCCGAAATTACATCGGAAGCATCCGTTGCCTCAGCATCGGACGCTGGGGAGCGTCCGATGAATCATCGGAGGCTCCGATGGTGACACATCGGAGGCTCCTTTAACACTGTTTCAGCCGGGGCTTTCTACAGTGCAGACATCGGACGCTGGCTAGCTTCCGATGCAGCGTCCGATGCTGCTTCCGATGCAGCATCTAGGGCAGTTCGAAAGATCTCCGTTGCGGCTCCCTCTCCGAACTAAGTTCCCACTCAAATAAGAGGCAAATAAACACTAGTTGGAACCTAGTATGAGCATCCTCGCATAAACACTCTATTTTATAAATATTTTGCCATAGGCTACATATCATTTTTAGGTAAGATAGGCGATAAAACCCGAGGAGACAACATGTGGCCACCAAGACTAGAGGTCTCAACCATAAGGAGCCTCAAATGCTCCCCCTAGCGGTGGACGAACACAGCGGTTGCTCAAAACATAACAAAAAGAAACGACAAAGCAACAATCATGCATATGCAATGCAATACGAAAATTGAATCTAAGTTGCTTGTCAAGTTTGCTCATGGGTAAGCTTCTTCACACGCTTTTAAGGGCGGTTATCTTAACCACGTCTGACAAGCCTATATGCATAGCGGAATTTAAACATGGCATATGATACAATGCAATGCAAAGACAACCCCCTTTCACCTTTTGACAAAGTTACTTAGATCAAGCACATTTAGCTCACTTCGCAATCTACAAAGAGTGTTTTCATCTAGGGGTTTTGTGAAGATATCCGCCAATTGATCTTCGGTTCTAACTCCCTCTAAGGATATATCTTTCTTGGAAACATGATCTCTAAGGAAGTGATGGCGAATATCTATGTGCTTTGTGCGAGAGTGTTGAACTGGGTTGTTAGCAAGCTTAACCGCGCTCTCATTGTCACACAACAAAGGTACCCTTTCTAGAACTACACCATAGTCTAAAAGGGTTTGTTTCATATAAAAGATTTGTGCACAACAAGCACCCGCGGCTATGTATTCCGCCTCGGCGGTAGACAAGGCCACACTATTTTGCTTCTTCGAACTCCATGACACTAGTGATCTCCCAAGCAAATGGCACCCTCCGGATGTGCTTTTTCTATCAATTTTGCAACCCGCGTAATCCGAATCAGAATACCCAACGAGTTGGAAGTTAGCTCCTTTGGGATACCAAAGGCCAATGCTTGGGGTGTGCTTTAGGTACCTAAGGATTCTCTTCACCGCTATGAGATGTGATTCCCTAGGATCGGCTTGAAAACGAGCACACATGCACACACTAAACATGATGTCGGGCCTAGATGCGGTCAAATATAACAAACTACCAATCATAGAACGGTAGAGAGTTTGATCAACCGGGTTACCTCCCACATCTAGGTCGAGGTGTCCGTTGGTTGGCATTGGAGTCTTGATAGGCTTGCAATCATCCATGTTGAAGCGCTTGAGGAGGTCTTTTGTGTACTTCTCTTAAGATATAAAAGTCCCCTCCTTCAATTGCTTGACTTGAAAGCCTAGGAAGAATGTGAGCTCGCCAATCATAGACATCTCGAACTCCTTCGACATCAAGTCACCAAATTCCTTGCAATAGGCTTCATTTGTTGACCCGAAGATGATATCATCGACGTAGACTTGACAAATGAAGATCTCTCCATCAAGCTTCTTGGTGAATAGTGTGGTGTCAACCTTCCTAATGGTGAAGCCCTTCTCAATGAGGAAGTCCCGGAGGCGCTCGTACCATGCTCTAGGGGCTTGCTTGAGCCCATATAGCGCCTTGGACAACCTATAAACATGATTAGGATATCTAGGGTCTTCAAACCCGGGAGGTTGATCAACATAGACTAGTTCATTTATGAAGCCATTTAAAAATGCACTTTTCACATCCATTTGATATAATTTAATGTCATGATGTGATGCATATGCAAGGAGGATACGAATGGCTTCGAGTCTTGCAACCGGTGCAAAGGTCTCTCCAAAATCCAAGCCTTCAACTTGAGAGAACCCCTTTGCCACTAGCCTTGCCTTGTTTCTAACAACCTTGCCTTGATCATCTTGCTTGTTCCTAAACACCCATTTTGTTCCAATGACTCTTGCGCCTTTTGGTCGCTCTTCAAGTGTCCAAACTTGGTTGCGGGTGAAGTTGTTTAATTCTTCATGCATGGCATTCACCCAATCCGGATCACCTAGAGCTTCATCTACAATGGTAGGCTCAACAAGAGAAACAAAGGAGTGATGTTCCATAAATAAAGCAAGTTTTTGAGAGCGAGTCATTACACCCCTTGTCGGACTCCCTATGATAAGATCTTGAGGATGAGCTTGTAGTAGAGGAGTAGTCCTTCGATCAACCACTTGAGGGGCCGCTTGTGGAGCACCAACATCTTGAGCTTGTACCACCATTTGATCATGGGAGACATGAGTATCTTCATTTGGATCCCTTCCATCTTTGTCATCATCAAGTGGTACATTGGATGAGGATGGCTTGTCAATGACTTGCACATCATCATCATCATCTTTAGGCTTGATGGCTCCAACCGGCATGTTCTTCATTGCTTCCCTCAATGGTTTATCACCTACATCATCAAGATTCTCATGCTCTCCTTGAGAGCCATTAGATTCATCGAATTCCACATCATATGTTTCTTCTACCATCCCGGTGGCATGGTTGAATACTCGATATGCTTTGGACTTCAATGAGTAACCAACAAGAAAACCAATATCACATCGGCGTTGAAACTTCCCTAGGTGTTGGCGCTTCTTGTAGATGTAGCATTTGCACCCAAACACTCTAAAGAAGGATACATCCGGCTTCTTGTTGTTGAGTAGCTCATAGGGGGTCTTGCCAAGTAGACGATGGGGGAAAAATCGGTTTGATGCATAGCAAGCGGTGTTGATTGCTTCCGCCCAAAATCTCTCCGGTGTAGAGTACTCGTCTAGCATTGTCCTTGCTAGGGTGATTAGAGTCCGGTTCTTCCTCTCAACTACCCCATTTTGTTGTGGTGTGTAGGTTGCGGACACTTCATGCTTGATCCCAACTTCATCACAATATTCCTCAATATGGGTGTTGTCAAACTCCTTTCCGTTGTCACTTCTAATCTTTTTGATCTTCACATCAAATTCATTTTGAGCTCTCTTGGCAAACTTCTTGAAGGAAGGGATTGCTTCGGATTTATCATGAAGAAAGAATACCCAAGTGTATCTAGAGAAGTCATCAACAATCACTAGGCAATAGAGATTTCCTCCCAAGCTTGCATATGTTGTTGGTCCAAATAGATCCATATGAAGAAGCTCCAACTCTCTTGATGTTGATACAAAGGCTTTGGTTGGATGAGTGTTTGCAACTTGCTTGCCGGCTTGACATGCACTACACAACTTGTCCTTCTCAAATTTGACATCTTTCAAGCCCCTAACTAAATCCTTCTTCAATAGCTTGTTGAGAGTGTTCATTCCCACATGTGCCAATCTTCTATGCCATAGCCAACCAAGAGATTGCTTAGTGAACAAACATGTCTTCAAGTTGGCTTCTTTGGAGGAGAAATCCACTAGGTAGAGATTGTTGTATCTAAATCCTTTGAAGATCACTTGTGCATCATCTTTCTTGGTCACAACCACTTCTTTGTCGGTGAACAAACATTGAAAGCCAAGATCACAAAGTTGCCCAACGGATAGCAAGTTGAAGCTCAAAGATGTAACAAGAAGCACATTGGAGATGGTATGGTCATTTGATATAGCCACTTTGGCCAATCCTTTGACATTGCCCTTTGAGTTGTCACCAAATGTTATCTTTTCTTGGTCATCGACATTCTCTTCTAGTGAGGTGAACATCCGGGGATCTCCGGTCATATGTTGTGTACATCCACTATCAATTACCCAATGTGATCCACCGGTCTTGTAGTTCACCTACACACACAAGAAATCAAGCTTGAGCTTTTGGGACCCAAACTTGTTGCGGTCCCTTAACCTTCTCAACTAGTGACTTAGCAACCCAAATTTGCTTTGGCCTACTCTTGTTAGGTGGCCTCATAAACATAACCTTCACTTTGCCACTAGAATCTTGTCTAAGCATGTAGTGAGCATTGAAAGCAAAGGGCCTAGCATGCTTGGGCAAGGGTGTGGGCTTTGGTTCTTCACAATCATGAGCAAAGTGTCCTTCCTTTCCACACTCATAGCATCTTCCAATCTTCTTCTTCTTTGGCTTAGTGATGCTCTTGCGTTGCTTCATCTTCTCTTCAAGAAAGCCAATGCCATTTCTATTTGTCTTCATGACGGTGTTCATGAGAAGCTCACTTTGAAGACATTGACCCTTGGTGAAGTTCCTTAATCCGGTGGTGAGGTGTTCTTTTTCCTTTTTGAGCTTGTCATTCTCTTGTTGAAGCTCTAATTGAGATGGTGTCATCTTGTAATCTCTCTCCATCTTCAATCTCTTGTTCTCTTCTTTTAGCATGTCAAGCTCAAGTGTCATGCTATACTCATCATCTTGAGTCTCAACAATGATTTGCTTTGTGGTTGCAAGCTTCTCTAGATCAACTTTGAGCTTTGCATTCTCATTCTTGATCTTGATGTAATCATCATAGTGATCAGCCACAACCACACTCTTGCCTTTGCCACTAGCTCTTTGCTCATCATGCTCACTAACCAAGTCCTCACAAGATGTTGCTATGTCACACTTAACAACAAGGTTAGGAGCATCATGTGTCTCATGTGAAAGCATATCATAAGAAATGGTGAGAGCATCATAGTCAACTTTCACTTGAGTGTATTGTTCTTTTAGCAAGGCATAACTAGTGGTAAAGTCACTATGCATCTTATCAAGTTTTTCATTTTTAGCTTTGAGCTCCTTGTTAGAGGACTTGAGCTCCTTGATAGTGGATGACATAGTAGCAAGTTCATCTTTTAGTTCATCACTAGCATGAGTAGCATGATCACATTTTTCAACAAGAGATTCATTTTCATCAACAAGCTTCTCATTTTTAGCTCTAGTCTTTCTTATGATTTTAGAGTAGTCATTTAGCAATTTGACAAGTTCATCATAAGTGGGAGCCTCAAATTCACCATCACTATCACTATCACTAGAGTCATCATCGTTTTGTACCTTCCGGTCACCCTTGGCCATAAGGCATAGGTGTGTAGATGATGATGGCGATGGTGGTGGTGGTGGTGTAGAGGAGCCAATGACTAGAGCAGCCACTTTCTCCTTCTCATCATCACTATCTTCATTTGATGAGCCACCGGAGGAGTCAATGTCGGTGAGCCAATCACCAACAATGTAAGCCTTCCCACCTTTCTTGTGGTATTGCTTCTTCTTGCCATCTTTCTTCTTGTATGGCTTGTCATTCTTCTTCTCATCTTCGCTTGATGAGTCATACTTCTTGCTCTTGTTCTTGTTCTTGTAGCTCTCTTTCTTGGGCTTGGTGCATTGATGAGCAAGATGGCCAAGCTCACCGCAATTGTAGCAATCCATTTCGGAGATTGGCCTCCTCTTGCTACTTGTGAAGAACTTCTTCTTTCTTGAGTCAAAGTTGACTCCATTCTTGTGAAGCTTCTTCAACATTTTGGTGGTCCTTCTCACCATGAGAGCAATGTTGGAATCATCTTCATCATCGCTTGTGCTCTCATGATGCACCTCAATAGCCTTGGACTTGCCCTTCTTGTCATGGCTTGCTTTGAAGGCCAAGTCCTTCTTCTTGTCGGTGGAAGAGCCACCACTTGGTGTGATGTGCATGTACATCTCATGAGCATTGATCTTCCCCAATACTTGTGTTGGTGTGGATGTGGAAAGATCACCTTGATGTAGCACCGTCACAATGTGTCCATATTTGTCAATGGGAAGGACACATAGAATCTTCCTCACAACATCAGATGGTTGCATTTGTGTGAGGCCAAGACCATTGAGCTCCTCTACAAGAACATTCAAGCGTGAGTACATTTCATTTGCATTTTCATGAGCAAGCATTTCAAAAGAGTTCATCTTTTGCATAACCAAATGATAATGCTCCTCACGCTCACTCTTGGTTCCCTCATGGAGCGCACAAATGTTTTCCCATAGATCATGGGCATTTTTGTGGTTCCGAACGCGATTGAACACATCTTTGCAAATGCCTCTAAAGATGATGTTTTTGGCTTTTGCATTCCATTTCTCATTTTCCTCCTCATTAGGAGTAAGGCTCGTGCCTTCCTTGGGCTTGGCAAAGCCGGTGATAGCGGCATCGCGGCATTTAACATCAACCGCTTCTAGGTACGACTCCATACGGATTTTCCAATATGGAAAGTCGTCTCCCTCGAACATGGGCGGTGGTCCATCACCCCCGGACATCTTAACTCTAGGCGGTTAAACCTAAATCGAGAGCACGAGGCTCCGATACCAATTGAAAGGATCAAGATGCCCAAGAGGGGGGGTGAATTGGGCTTTTCTAAAACTTCTTGCAAGAATTAAAACCTATCAAGCTCAATTAACCCCCTAGTGCCTAGAAGAGTGTGAACAAGAATCAACTGCACAAAAAGACTATTGCTACACCATTTCTACTCTAGCATGGCAATTCAATTCATGAAAGAACAACAAGTAAATGCGGAATTGAATTGCTCAAAAGTAAATGCGAAGTAAAGAGAGTAGAGATGACACGACGATCTTTTTGCCGAGGTATCGAGGTGTCGGCACACCCCCTAGTCCTCGTTGGAGCACCCGCGCAAGGGTATCGCTCCCCCTTGATCCGCGCAAGGATCAAGTGCTCACTACGAGCTGATTCTTCGCCACTCCGGCCCGGTGAATCGCTCGCTACCGGTCACAACATGGCATCCACAAAGCCTCCGAATGATCACCAAGCACTCCGATCGCCACCAAGCCGTCTAGGTGATGCCGATCACCAAGAGTAACAAGCTAGAACTCTCACTTGACCAAGACAAGGCCAAAGAGATGGATGGATGCACACTTGCTACTCAATTCTCACTAGGAGGTGTCTAATTCTCACAATTAGCAAATCACTCAACCTCACTAGGGCTCTTGCTCTTTCTTACACTCACAAGGTGTCTGTCAGTAGATGGAAATGGCAAGAACACTCAAATGGATGGAGGGAAGGAAGTATATATACCCCCAACCCGGCCATCCAAAAACAGCACAAGACAGGTATTTTTCGGGGGCATCGGACGCGCCGATGCCAGGCATCGGACGCTCCGATGACCCCGTCCAACGGTCTACTGTACCTTCTTGTCAGACATGATTATGGAGCATCGGACGCGTCCGATGCCGAAAAGACCTCTCTGGAACCTCTCTGCATGGTCATCGGATGCTGGCCCTCAGCGTCCGATGCCAGCGTCCGATGCCATTCACAATTTACAGCCAAGAGAACAGTGACACCGGATCATCCGATGTGGCACCATCGGAGCCTCCGATGCCCACTCAACAAGCATCCGATGCCCATACAAGGGCAAGATCAACTCGGATCGCGACGCGGTCTTAACGACTTTTGTTCCTCTCGACATAAGGCATCTCTCTGAGCTACCTGGGGCTATGAAATAACAAGTGTGCACCACACCTACCTCAATAGACTCATCTAGGTCAAGCTACTGATTCACACCCCTCTTTATAGTACGGCCAAAGGAAAAACAAAGACCTAAGACTACCTAAGTGTCCTCCAACACCATGCGACACTTAGCCTAGCCTACCACCGTCTTCGTCGTCCGTCCTTTGAAAACCGAAACGATTTCCATCGCCAAGGGACATGAACTCCATATGCCCGTATCGTCGCCATTACCGTGACCTAACTCATCCCTGTTTCTGCAAAACACACGTTAGTCACAGTAATCTTGTGTTTCATCCAATCACCGAAACCCACTAGGGGCCAAGATGCGTTCAGAGAGGCCACGAGAGGAAGCACATCAGAAACTTATCAATGATTATTTCTCTGAAAATCCTCTTTATCCTTCCAATATTTTTTGCCGTGGATTTCGTATGTCTAGGCGACTTTTCTTATGCATCGTCAAGGCCTTAGGCTAGTGGTCTGATTATTTTACTCAAAGGGTGTATGTCGTTAATCGGCAAGGGCTCAGTCCACTATAGAAGTGTACTACAACTATTCACCAATTAGCAATAGGTAGTTCCACAGATCAACTAGATGAATACTTGAAGATCAGAGAGACTACAACAATGGAGGTGATAAAGAATTTTGTCAAAGGTGTTAGAGATGTATTTGGTGAACAATTTGAGCCGCCCAACTATGAAAGATACTAACCGTCTACTTAAACTTGGTGAGAGACGAGGTTTTCCTGGTATGTTCGGTAGCATTGACTCATGCATTGGAATGGAAAAGATGCTCAAATGCTTGGAAGGGTCAGTTCACTCGTGGCGATTAGAAAGTGCCGACGCTGATTCTTGAGGTCGTGGCATCACATGATCTTTGGATTTAGCATGCGTTCTTGGGAGTAGTAGGTTCAAACAATGATATTAATGTTATGAACCAATCTACTCTATTTACCAATGAGCTAAAATGACTGGGTACTATATGGTCAATGGGAATCAACACAACACTGGGTATTATCTTGTTGATGGAATATACCCTGAATGAGCGGTATTTGTTAAGTCAATACGTCTCCCTATCACTGACAAAGGACATGTTGTATGCACAGGAATAAGAAGGGACAAGAAAGGATATTGAGAGAGCCTTTGGTGTGTTGCAGCGTCGATAGTATATTTTAAAACGACCAGCTCGTCTATATGACCGAGATCAACTTTGTGATGTTGTTTACGCTTGCATCATTCTTCACAATATGATAGTTGAAGATATATGAGAAGGAAATATTGAAGAAAATCTAGATCTAAATGTGGATCCTAGTTCAGCAACCGTTCAAGAACCAAAAATCTCTCCTGATCAGAATGTACCGTTCGAGAGAGTTTTAGAAAAAAGATACTGATATTCGAGATCGATCGGCTTATCACCAACTTATGAAGGATTTGGTAGAATATATTTGGACTAAGTTTAGTCGGAGTCAAAATACATCTAGAATTTGAGGTACATTATATTGTATATAGTTGAATCTACTATATGAATATTTTTCAGTGTCTTCCATCTTTACACTTCCAGTACCAACATGTATCTGTGCTGAAATTTTTCTTTGTCATTGCCGTTGTTAACCTGATTTTTTTTGTAGGAATGCTGCTTGCTGACAACAATGGAGCCCTATACTCCCTCCGTATCCTATTTAGAAGTTGTTTTGGAAAAGGGTTCGATCAAACATTGAGAATATAAATCATGAATAACTTTTAAATTATTGAGTTTAGAGATATAAAAATCATATAGATAAATTTGTCTTGAAAAGTGTTTTCATAAAAATATATATACACCACTTTACAACAAATATTTTTAAAGAAACAAGTGGTCAAAGTTATGCTTTGAAGACCGTGTCGCTGTCCTAAACGACCTTCTATTTGTGATACGGAGTAGTATGTAGTGTTGCATGCAGTGAAAACTATCTGGCTTAGTTATCTTATTAATTATTTACCTTAATTAGATTGGTCAAGAGATGTCTGCCTATTGCATGAGCTGTGAAAACTCTTAGGGCGTGTTCGGTTGGATTTTGCCTCTGGCAAAACTTGGGCAAAATTTTTGTAGCCAAAACTTTTGCCTTGAAGAGTTATTTGTTTCTCATGACTAAAGTTGCATTAATGAGTCTACAATAACAGATTTGCCCTAATTATTGAGGGGTAGAACATGTTGGGCGCGCCGAGCATGTCGGTGATCTCGGCAACGAGGTGCCTGAACTCCTTGCCCATCGCGGTGCGCTCGGCCTCGCTGCATGTGGAGGTGCGTGAGCCTGGCTATGAACTCGCGCATGTGGAGGCCGTGCACGTGGTCCAGGCCCGCATGGATGAGCATCTCCCGGACGCACACCCGCCACGCCCGGAGAAGACGAGGTCCTGCTCGCGCCGCACCTCGCGCCAGGGACGGGGAGGTGACCACGACGCTCAGGCGGATGGAGAAGATGGGCCCGTACCTGCCCGCAAGGCGCGCGAAGTAGATGCGTGTTGCTGCGGGTCCAGCGACGGCGGCCATGGTTACGACGGCCATGAAGAGGAGCGCGCCGTAGAGGAGCGCGGTGGAGGCTGCGGCGACATCCACTACCGGAGACAGGCTCTTTGCCGAGCGTCCGGTTCTTTGTCGAGGGCTAAAACACGGGCACTCGGCAAAGAGCTCTTTGCCGAGACCCAGCTCTCGGCACCATAACAAACTCGGCGACGATTCCTATGCCGAGGGCCCGACTCTCGGCGAAGTCTGGCTCTCGGCAAAGAGAACCTATGCCGAGAGCCGAACCCTCGGCGTAGACTGCTCCTCGGTAAACGGAACCCTCGCGAACGTCTCCCCCTGTGCCGTTACCTTTGCCGAGAGCCTTGTGTTAGAGCCTTGTGTTATGCTCTCGGCAAAGGCTTGGGGTTTTTTTGGTAAACTCTATGCCGAGAGCACTGGCCCGGCCTCTTGGCATAGGTGCTCTTTGTCGAGGGTTTTAGGAAGCCCTCGGCAAAGCGTTTTTTTTTGTTTTTTTACTCCTAATTTTTTCTGTGGCCTTGATATAGTACTACAAGCCAAGATTTCAAATTTGATGTGTTTTTCATACTTCTTGCTATATTTCGCGCATTTTCTTTATTTTGATGATTTTTTCTGCGGGACGCACGTTTGAACTGCAGGTGCATGAAATAATGAAACTCAGCGATTCGAAAAATGGTATTCATTCTTCGGAGGGTATTTCGACACCGTATCCAGGGACAGGCACGGAGACTCGACCGTCTCGTGCACGAGAAACGGTGACCAAGTTGCGTGATATTGGATTTAAAATTATTAAAAATAGAAACGAAGTCAGAAAATCATGAAAATGGACGAGTGACCTTGACATCTCATGTAGAGGCTATGAAAAAAATTTAGGAATGTTTGGAGCAAGTGGTGCCGCAAGATGGTTGAAACCCTGAGATCTCCGCATATCATCGCATGTGAGGCTATCCAGCTTTGTCAGGGTTTCAATCATCTTGCGCCACCACTTGCTCCAAACATTCCCAAATTTTTTTCATAGCCTCTACATGAGATGTCAAGGTCACTCGTCCATTTTCATGATTTTCTGACTTCGTTTCTATTTTTAATAATTTTAAATCCAATATCACGCAACTTGGTCGCCGTTTCTCGTGCACGAGACGATCGAGTCTCCGTGCCTGTCCCTGGATACGGTGTCGAAATACCCTCCAAAGAATGAATACCATTTTTCGAATCGCTGAGTTTCATTATTTCATGCACCTGCAGTTCAAACGTGCGTCCCGTGGAAAAAATCATCAAATTAAAGAAAATGCGCGAAATATAGCAAGAAGTATGGAAAACACATCAAATTTGAAATCTTGGCTTGTAGTACTGTATCAAGGCCACAGAAAAAATTGGGAGCAAAAAAACAAAAAAAAAATAATACGCTTTGCCGAGGGCTTCCTAAAACCCTCTGCAAAGAGCACCTATGCCGAGAGCCAGGGCCAGGGCTCTCGGCATAGAGTTTACCAAAAAAAAATAAAATACAAGCCTTTGACGAGAGCTTAACATATGACTCTTGGCCAAGGTTCCTCTTTGCCAAGGGCCGCCCGATCCGGCCCTCGGCAAAGACCGCGGAGACTTAAAAAAATTGCGCGCCCGCCCGCCCGGCCCACCACACAAACCAGCCGAGCCAGCCAGCCACACACGCACGCCGCCGCCGCCGCCTCCTCGCCCCGTCGGTGCCCTAACGTCGACGCCCCACCACTCGCCCCGCCGCCGGCGCCCCACGCCCCGCCCCCGCCCCTCGACCCGCGCCCCGCCCCCGCCCCGAGCCGGCGCCCGCCCCGCCCGCGTCTCGCCCCGTCGGCGCCCCGTCGTCGCCCCTGTCGGTGCTGCCCCGCCGGCGGCCCGTCACCGCCCCGTCCCTCCCTTTTAGCCGGTGTGGAGGAGAAGGTGGAGAATCAGAGGGGGAGAGGAGGAGAGGAGGAGAGGAGGAGGAGGAGGAGGAGAGCAGTAGAGGAAGAGGAGGAGGAGAAGGAGAAGAAGCAGAGCAGAAGAAGGAGGAGGAGGAGGAGGAGGAGGAGAAGGTGAGGAGACCGTTGTTGCCTTCGCCTCGACCCCGAGTTCGTCCGCTCCATCGTCGTCGATCGCCCCACGTAGTAAGTAGTAGTTGTTAGTAGTCGTGGTATGCATGTGAATGTATGTGGATATCGGCCATCGTGCCGTATATATGTGGATGTCGGCCATCGTGCCGTATATATGTGGATGTCGGCCATCGTATCGTTGTTTCTTGCAAATTTCGAAACCTCACCGTGCAGGGGAGGTTCTGCCGAAATTTCTAATTGATACTATCTTTTTTATCTTTTCTGTAGGAGGAGGACCTGTCGGGGCCAAGCCGGAGATCCTCGGTGACCACGATCGTCTTTGTCGCCGTCGCGGGTCTGCCTGCACTGCGCCTTCTCGCCACTGCACCGACTCGCCACTGCGCCGCTAGCCTGACTCCACCGACACCCTAGGTATAAATAACATCTCCTCCCAGATAAGGGTCGTAGGTCATTGAACCCAGTTAGGCGTCTCCCGTCCGAAAGAGATATGGCTAGAGGTATGCAGATCTCTGCATATCGATAACCATATCTGTTTCGGATTGTCCACGTTACTTGGACAACCCGCAAATGTGTCGATGAGGCTAGTTCCCATGGTCTGCCCCGATTCGAGATGGAGTTTCGGCATCACCTCCCTGTTGTTCTCCGGATACACACTCTCCCTACAGGGACGTGTATCGGGAGGACATCGGGGAGGTGCTGCCAAATTTCTGTCTCAGCTCGGGGCAGACAATGGAAACTAGCCTCATGTACGCATCCGCGGGTGGGATTAGGACCTATCCTCACCTATTAGATGATAGTAGGATGGAAGTAGTCGGAGGTAGATATGTAAGTACTCGGATGGATGACAGTAGGATAGATGACCGTCAGTGGATGTACTCGGGCCGTAGAAGCAGAAGTGATTTCACCGATGAATGGTTGCGCAAGACAGATGCTTTCTTGAACAATGCATTTGGCGCGGCTCGGCGAGGAGAGATGAAAGTGTTGTGCCCGTGCAGCAGATGTGGGAACCGGAGAAGGCAAGACAAGGAGAACATGGCTAAACATTTTGTGAACAATGGATTCACGCTGGACTACACCCGGTGGATCTACCATGGTGAAGCACATCGTTTGAGAGCGGAGGCAGTGCGACCACGTCTGGAGGACTTTGATGCTGATGCGGGGGTAGCAGACATGTTAGATGACTTCCAAGAAGCACAGTACGCTGAAGGACGTACGGAGGAGGAGATGGAGAAGACCGCAAAGGTGTTTTACGAGATGATGTCTTCGGCACAGAAACCCCTTCACGATCGGACCATGGTTTCTCAACTGGATGCCATTGGTCGTGTGATGGGGTTCAAGTCCCAGTTCAACCTGAGTCGAGATGCGTTCGATGGTATGTTGGCCCTATTTGGTAGCATGCTTCCGGACGGCCACATATTGCCAAAGAGCCTGTACGACTCACAGAAACTGCTTCGTGCACTGAAGATGTCGTATGAGCAGATACATGCTTGTCCAAATGGGTGCGCCCTCTTCAGGAAAGATCTCACGGATGCAGGTTACTGGCCGAAGTGTAAAGCGTCGAGATACATGGAGGTAGACGATGGTGAAGGCCCGAAGAGGCAACTTTCTATTCCCATGAAAGTCCTGCGTTACCTGCCATTCACACCGAGGATCCAACGTCTCTACATGACCGAGGAATCCGCGAAACAGATGACTTGGCACAAACAGGGTACCTGATACAATCTTGAGAAGTTGGTACATCCCGCCGATGGTGAAGCATGGGCCCACTTCGATCACATCCATCATGACAAAGCTAGAGAGGCTCGTAATGTTCATGTTGCGTTTGCAACGGACGGTTTCAATCCCTATGGACTCATGGCTGTCCCGTACACCTGTTGGCCCGTCTTCGTTATCCCCCTCAATCTCTCCCCCCCCCCCCCCCGACGTCCTATTTCAACGTCATACTGTCTTCTTGTCGTTGATAATTCATGGACACCCGGGGAATAACATGGGTGTGTACATGGAGCCTCTGATTGATGAATTGGAAACTGCTTGGAATGAAGGGGTATTGACATACGACCGAGCTTCAAGGTCTAACTTCACAATGCACATCTGGTACCAGTACTCACTGCATGACTACCTGGCATATGGGATATTCTGTGCCTGGTGTGTCCATGGCAAGTTCTCATGCCCGATTTGTAAGACAGCTATGAGATTTATCTGGTTGAAGAAGGGTGGCAAGTATTCGGCGTTCGACCAACATCGACAATTCCTGCCTCTTGACCATCCTTTCAGACGGGACACAAAGAACTTTACCAAAGGTGTCGTGGTGAGAGATCCTCCACCTCGGATGCTGACCGGTGCCGAGGTTCATGCTCAGATAGATGCTCTCCAGTTCAATGAAACAGACGGTCGTTTTGCGAGGTATGGTCAGGAGCATATGTGGACTCATAAGTCAGGCTTGGAAAGACTCCCTTATTATGACGATCTTCTTCTGCCACATAACATTGATGTAATGCACACTGAAAAGAACATCGCTGAGTCGCTTTGGGGAACACTCATGGACACTGAAAAGTCCAAGGACAACCCTAAGGCTAGACTAGACCTGGCACTGTTGTGAGATAGACCAAAGCAAGAGATGCTGCCTCCTCAGCCCGGCAGGAGATGGACACGGCCCAAGGTCGATTTCGTCTTGGGCAGGCCACAAAGGAAAGAAATACTTCGGTGGATCCAGACATTGACATTCCCTGGTGGATATGCAGCGAATCTAACGAGAGGAGTCAACTTATCTACTCTGCGAGTCCTAGGGATGAAGAGTCATGACTTCCACGTATGGATCGAGCGGCTTCTTCCGGCGATGGTTCGAGGCTATGTTCCTGAGCCCATGTGGGTTGTCCTGGCAGAGTTGAGCTATTTCTTCCGCCAGCTATGTGCCAAGGAGATATCTCGGTCCGTCATTGATGACTTGGAGAAAGCTGCACCTGTGTTGCTCTGTACGCTGGAGAAAATCTTTCCACCAGGCTTCTTCACTCCGATGCTTCATTTGATCGTACACCTCCCAAATGAGGTTCGAATGGGAGGGCCTGTGCAATGGCGTTGGTGCTTTCCAGTCGAGAGAAATATGAAGACTCTTCGCAAGAAATGTAGAAACAAAGCCAAAATTGAGGCTTCCATTGCAGAGGCATCCATTCTGGAGGAGGTGTCCAACTTCACTGAAGAATACTACTCTGAGAACCTTCCTAGCGTGCATAATCCACCCCCTCGTTACAATGCTAGAGAAAATGAATCGAGTCTTAGCCTTTTTCGAGGCCAACTCGGCACGACAAGTGGATCCACAGTTAAGCAGTTGAACTATGAAGAGTGGTGAAAGATCATGCTATACGTGCTTACCAACCTTGATGAGCTGGACCCGTACATGGGGTAAGTTGTTATCTATCTTCATCCAATTCGTCGTCACTTCCCAACACCATTCTTTTTGTTTTGTACAGTGAATTTCTTCATTTGTTCTCGAATGGACCAAGGCCTCTTTCTGAAGCGGCAGCTGAAACCGTAATTGCAAATGGTGCGGGGCAAGGGAGGCCTGATTTCATTTCTTGGTTCCGACAGAAGGTACCGTCCAACCAAGGTCGTACTTGGTCTGACGTTCCAACTTGCTCTTACGTTCTGACCGTATAACGATATATTTTGCTTCACCTTGCAGGCTCAAACCGATGCGTCTATGAGTCTAGAGCTGAGACAGGTTGCAAAAGGCTTTGACCGTAGGGTCAAGTCATTTAACGGTTACGACGTGAATGGATTTCGCTTCCACACATCAAGCTACGAGCAGAGTCGACCCAATCAAAAAACCACAAATAGCGGAGTTTGTACTCCAGGCAATGACAACCGTGACTACTATGGAAGAATTGAAGAAATATACGAACTTTCATTTCACGGTGAAAAGCCTTTGAATCCTGTCATGTTCAAATGCCATTGGTTCGACCCTGGAGTAACGAGGCTGACACCTAATCTTGGGCTAGCCGAAATTCGACAGGATTCTGTCTATCCAGGAGCCGATGTGTATATTGTGGCTCAACAGGCCACGCAGGTATATTACACGCCATACGCGTGCAAAAGCAAAGAGCATCTCTTGGGTTGGTATATTGTGCACAAGATATCGCCACATGCTAAACTACCTCTCCCCAACGATGAGGATTATAACTTCACCACAAACACGTATGACGGTGAGTTCTTTCAAGAAGCTGGGCTGCAAGGGACGTTCACGATAGACTTAACCCAAGCGATGGAAATGGAAGTAGAGAATGATGACGAGGACGCTGGGGATGAGGCGGTAAATGAGAAGGACATAGAAATGCTAGAACGATTCCGTTGAGGCCAAACAAATGAAGACGACGACCTATCTTCGGATACTGAGGAGTACTTAGACATGGTTGACAGTGATGAGGAGACTCATGCTCCGGCTAATCCGGATGATCCAGATTATTTCTAATACATGTAATATTATGATCGACTCTTAGGATATAGGGTTTTATTTATATTGCATATATTTGATTATGTTATTTCTAATACAACATTGTTTGTTCTTTTTAAATGCAGGAGGTCGAGGCAAGATGCCAGGAGGACGTCAGAGGCGGTTGAGTTGGTTGTACCGGAGCTCGCAGGCCGAAGGGCCCTCGACGAGGAGTGGCCGCCGCCGGAGGGAGCCGTCTCCACAGGAGGAGGAGGAGGAGGTCGAGGAGGAGGTGCCGGTCACGCCCGAGGCCCAGGGGCAGGAGGAGATAGTTCCTCCTGAGGAGGCAGAGGAGGAGGACGAGCAGGACGAGGACGAGGCGGACGAGGGTTCGGGTGCCTGTAACACCTATGGTGATTAATATGTAATTAACCTGACATGTCATCATCTTTAGTCATTAATCATTCTTTTCATGCACTTATGTTTGCCTAATGTTCGTTTTGCATTTACCTTTTTCTGAGGTGACTTGTGTAGTGATCTCTTTTTCAAAAACCCTAAAGGCCCAAATCTTCCTATAAGGGCAAAATGGTAATTTCATCTCTGTGTCTAGCTTTGTGTGAATCTTGTTCAGTTGAGTGTCTTGATGTTTTGTTGTGTTGATCAAAGTTCAAAATCAGAAATAGAATTTAAATTCCTTTTGAAAAACCCTGATTTCCAAACTCTAGTTTTACCCCTCTTTTATTAATTTAAAAACTATTCAAAATTTGAAGTTGGCCCAATGAGAAAAGTTGTAGATCTTGTCAAAAGGAACAACTTTGGTATTTGCAGATTTTCAAGTTTCAATATAAAATCAGAAGTAATTTCAAATTCCTTCAAACTTCAATTTTGTCCCCTTTTCGGTTTTCAAAATTATCTCAAAAACTTTTGAGTTTCAGAAAAAGTTTATATTGGCAAAGTTGTAGATCTCAAAATTTTAAGCAACTTTGGTGTTTTGAGTTTTCTTTGTGTAGTTCAAGTTTTGGGAGTAATTTCAAAATTTCAGAAAGGGGGTAGATTTGGGATTGGGTAACGTCTCTGTGCGAGCTTTAAAGCAAGGGGGGCCCCGGCCGACGGCGGCGCAGCCTCAGCCTCGCCGAGCCCGGCTGACCCGCGTCCGTGTCGCCCGAGGCCAGCGCTCGACCTCTCCGGTCCCCTACCTCCGCCACGCCGAGTCAGCCTTGCCGAGCCCGGCTGACCCGTTCTGTGTCGCCCAAGGCCAGAGCTAGCGCGCTCGACCTCCCCGAGCCCCTACCTACCGCCGCCTCGCCATCCCCTACCCTACCCTCCTCTTTCCCCTCGGTCGCGGACAGCGGGCGGATGCCAGCCGCCGGCAAGCCGCCGCGCCGCGCGCGAGCTCCCCGCCCACGTCGAGCCGCCCTACCCTGCTCCCTACCTCCATTAATGTCGCCCGAACGCTCCCCACCCTTCTGACCGGACCCCCCCAGCTCCGTCCCACGGCTATAAAAGCCGTCGAGCTCCGCCATTCCTCCGCCATCGGCGAGCTCCGTGAACCCGAGCCACCAAGCCTCCCCAGAGCCAGCCGAGCCCGCCGCTGCCTTCGCCTTGAGCTTCTCCACCTTCCCGGGCAACCAATTTCACCCCTCCGCCCTCCTCTCGCCGGCGCAGGGGCTTCGTCCCCGACTCCGGCAAACGGCCCGCGTTTCGGCTAAGCGAGAAATTCGCCGCCGTGAGTGCTTCTCTCTTCCCTCCGACCCCTGCTTCATCTTCTTTGCCTCCTTGCGCTCCTATCCGCACATCGGTAACCCCCTCTTGGTGGACAGAGCCGCCGGAACGCCGCTCGCCGCCGAGAAGTTCCGCCGAGGCGCCGCCACCGTCGAGCTCCCTCCTCCGACCCTGCACCGCCTCGCCGAGCCTCCCTCCCGACTCACGGTGAGCTCACGAATCTTTTTCCACCCTCGGCTTTCCCAGCGCGAGCCCCGAGCGGCCGGTTCGCCGTCCGCCTCGCCTGCGATTCGCCCGAGCCCTGCGGTCCGCCGCGCGATTCGCCCGAGCCCTCCGAGGAAGGAGCACAGTGCTCTTTTTCCTTTTTGGAAAGATGTGAATAGTGTTCCTTTTTCATCTTTTTGTGTGATTTTCTGTGTTGCTCCAAAAATTCTGAAAAATTGATGGTAGACTCTTTATACCTTTTAGTATTTTAGAAAAATATGAAACTTGAATTTTGTGCAAAAATTTGAAAATGAAAATCTCCCTTTTAATTAAGAAATGAATAGTTTTAGATTTTTAGAAAATCATGTATAGCTCCAAAAATCATGAGATAAATTTTTATGTGCTAGTTATGACATGTTTAGTCTCTGGTGAAATTTTGAAGTCTTTTGGAACAAGTTGATTTTTGAGCATTTATTTTAATTGTAAATAGTGCCTTTTGTTAATTCATGACTGATTTTAATTGAGCACCTTAATGACCTCCAAAAATTATGAAATTTGTTTTGCCATCTATTTATACCATAATGAACCCATGGGATTAATTTGGTAAATTTTGGAGCAACTGCATAAAATAACCTTTTTAAATAATTAGGAAAAATAGAAAAGCAATTAGGATTCATGCTGTATGCCCTGTGATGTGACTTTTGGGATTGTTTGCTGTTCATAGACCCCCACCCATTTGGTCTATGATGTTTGTGATGCCATGCATGATTTGTGTTTAGGTCGGATAAATGATGCTTAATAGGTTGATTAATTTTGCTTAGGGATAAAGATAAGTAACTTTATGTCCACACTAAGGAGTTACTTACACGATAGAAAGTTGTACTCTAGAATCAGTGGTTTTGTCATGTGCTGTTTTGTTCATGTCAGCATCCTCATAAGCATACATCATTGCATCCGTATAGTGACCGAAGGAGAAAACATCAAAGTCGAGGCAGCCGCTGACGAACCTACCCCCGAGACGACCCCGAGCTCCGACACCTGCACTGCCGACCCCGAGCCTGTCCTCTTTGCTCTTCAAGGCAAGCCCCGGTGCATTTTAACCCTTCCTTGTTTTCACAAAAGTTTACTTAAATGCTTTTAAGTTAAAACTACTGCATTAGGTTATAGGAGTTGTGTGATGACCTATTACCTGCATTGTTTACCTCCACCAGAAGATCCACCTGCCCTGTTTAAAAACAATTTGCAAAATGCTTAGTGATGCTATACAATAGATTTGCAATAAAAATGCCAATTTTAAAAGTGTGATCACTCAAAGAATTTTTATGGGAATTTGGCTTTACTCCCTGCCTGTTGACTAAGTATTTGATCCGTACCTAGTCAACAGTGAGGAGAGGTTGTCCGAGCGTACGGTGCCGTCATGTTGTAGTCCGGGACTCAACAGTTGACACCGGCCGGGACAGGGTTGAAAAACCGACAGAACCTGTACTCTTGGGTTAGAGTCCCGAGGTGCTTGTCGCTGGCGGAAAAATTTAGGGACCATCCGTATGGGGGCCTGCTGGCCAAGACTTACAACTATTCACATACTTCGGAAAGCTCTGGCTCCGAGGAATCCTTTATTGGACCGACAACCGCGCACTGGGAGTGGAGAGATGGCGGAAGTAGTATGTACCCACGTGGTCGTCGTACCTGGATAAGGAGTGGTGTACTGTACTTCCGGGTGGCGTAGGACCGGGCCCAATCTTGGAGGAATCGTGGTAGACGAGTTGGCATATGCAAGCTTGGGTGCTACATATGCAGTGTGGATAGGGATCCTCAGCTGAGTATTATTTATCCGGATTAACGTTGCTCCTCGGTTATGGAGACTTGGTCACTGACTGTCAACGGAGAGTGGTTCTCAACTAGGTATGTTTTGAAAGGTAAAATGAATCATGAACGTTGAAAAATTGAGAAATACTGAAATCTTTCCAAAAATAAAACAAGGTTTCAAAATGCTTTTTCTGCAAAATACTTGATCTTGCTTAAGCCTTACCTTGACTACCTAAGCCTCTCATTCTTGAGTCTTCTCCCCTTTTTCTTTAGTCGGGTAAGTCTTGTTGAGTACCCCAGTACTCAGGGTTTGTTACCCATGCTGCAGGTATGACTGAGTCCCCGATGTGTCTTGCGCCCTGCTGCATGACCATCGCCCAGGAAGAGGCCGATGAGGCCGAAGAGTAAAGTGTACACCCTCGGGCTGGGTGATCATGAGTATCTTATTTTGTTGTACTCCGCTGCGTTGCCTATTTCTATTACCCGAACATGGTTTGTAATAACTGCACCTTTAATTTTATTTGGAACCTCGGTTTGTAAAACTAATGTTATTTAAGTCTTCCGCTCTATATTCCGATGTTATTTGTAAAAGTATCCAGTGCTGTGACCGAATTGTGAGATGATCCTGCGGACAATGGGCACTGATGCAGCCCAGTGACGAACAGTCTTAATCGCATGGGACATAGGTTCGGCTGTCAGAGGCTGACGGGGACCTGTGGGCCATGGGATTAGGGCCGTTCCGCCACAGTGCCTCAGGGGTGTCCACGCCCTACTTGAGAGGTCCCGCCAGCCTCCCGGCGTTGCCGCCACGTGCCCGACGCCCAGTGATCATGCCCATCGGACAAAAGTACATGTTCTAACTACCTGTTCATACGATGAGACTCAAAATAGAAATAAAAGCTAATAATCTTTTTTAATCACTTGTGCAGGTCATGGGACTTTGTGGGGCCTAAATGCCGCAAACCCAACGGCATCCTGGGTCTCCTGTGCCGCGAGCACTACCCCGGCATAGTACAGTATGCCGGGAGGCACGAGCCGGCCTACACCTTTGACCACTACACTGTCGCCCCAGACCCGGACTTCCCCAACAAGGCGGCGCAGGTTAGAGCGGAGCTATGGGTAAGTCTTCGTCAAACAATATCACATTCATCATATTTTTTCTTTAATTACTTTATCGCCTTGTATTGTGTATGTATGCAGAACTACTTCAAGTGCGAGCCGGGGAAGGAGGCAGTGGCAGAGGTGACGGCTACCCGGGCCTGTAGGAAGCTCATCACCGACATGATCTACGAGGCTAGACTGCAGGCCATCATCACCTACAACGCCACGGTCTTGGCCAAGAGGGTGACGAAGGCCCAGGCGAGAGGCTTGACGCTGGACCGGGCGCAGTACTTGCAGGTAAGCGATTTCTTTTGAGATTAAGCTTTTGGTATTTTTCATCTGACGCTTAGACGTGAAATACTTGATGATGTGCAGATGATCCCCCAATGGTGCCAGTCATTTCCCGAGTGCTGGGAGATGATCGTGGACCGGTGGCTATCCGAAGAGTGGGCGGCCCACCACGCCGAGGCCCGGGAGGCGCGTCTGCAGATGCCAGGTGTACCACACCACCATGGCAACCGCAACCTCGCCGAGTACGCACAAGCTTGGGTACGTGAAAGACTTTATCAATTCCTCGCTCAAATGTTGCCTGAATGCTAATCATCTTGTTGTCTTCCTCGCAGTCGGCCGCACACGGTGGCCAGCCTTGCGGCACGTTGCAGGCTTACGCCATGTCCCACAAGGCCAAGGCCACGGCAGCGGAGACCTCCTACAACCCCGACGATCCCGCCGACGCGTACACCAACTCCAGCGTCCACTCCCGCCTCACTAACTACTCAGAGGCGGCAAGGGCGGTCTATGGAGACGCCTTTGATCCCGCCACCGCGGACCTGGACGAGAGCATCGTCATGAGGATTGGAGGAGGGAAGAAGCACGGGCGGTTTTGGCTTGGCGACGGCGTCATCGACTCGGCCTCCACTCCCACTCTGTCCCAGCTCCGAGCACAGAGCACGAGCGGGAGTGTCCCCATACGCCCACGCCTGTCGCCTGCGCAGTCGCGGGTCACCGAGCTCAAGGTTATTTCTATTTAACTCATCGTACATTAATCTTTAAATGTTTGCATTGTTCTAACATTCACTTTGTATTATCACAGACCCGCCTGGAAAGAGAAAGGCAGGAGCGCCAGGTGTCCGAGACCCAGATGCGGTCGCAGATGTCGGCCCAGATGGAGGCTCAAGCTAAGCAGATGCAGGAGCTCATCGCCTTCATGGCCTCCCAGGGCATGGTCGTGCCACAGACGCTCATGGCTCCTCCACCGCCGTTTCAGGACGCCGGAGCTACTCCAGTGAGTATCAATACATATGTGTTTCATTTTTTCATTTCCTTGTCTGACATAGACATCTTCCTTTTGTAGCCTCCTCTGTCAGAAGGTTCGAACAACCGCCACGCTCCTGGATGGAACCCGGCCGGGGGTCAAGCAAGCGGCAGTTCTCAGGGGTGGCCCGGTTGGCCGGGGGTGTAGTAGATTGAACTTTGGACTATCCTCGTGTGTTATTGAACTCTCATGTTGTATTGTGGTGACCTAGGTATTGAACTATTTGATGACATATATGTTGTTGAACTATGTGATGTGATAAATATATGTTCTATGATGTGAAATGTGATATATATGTGATATGTGATGAATGTGATATATATCTGTCTGATAGTGTCGGAGAAAAGGAAAAATAGAATTGGAAAAACAAAATTTAAAATTTACCCAGCTTTGCCGAGGGTTGCTCTCGGCAAAGAGACCCTTTGCCGAGGGTTTTGACCATAACCCTTGGCAAAGCTGGGAACTAGAACGCCAATTTACCCAGCTTTGCCGAGGGCTTTGGTCGTAGCCCTCGGCAAAGGAAGACGTTTGCCGAGAGCCAGGATTGTAGCTCTCGGCGAAGAGTTTCCAAGAAAAAAATAAACATAACTTTGCCGAGGGCCGGAACGGCGAGCTCTCGGCATAGAATATCTCTTTGCTGAGAGCCTTGTGTTCAAACACTCGGCAAAGATTTTCGTGGGAAAAAATAAAAAAACCTTTGTCGAGAGTTAGCTCAGCCGACTCTCGGCAAAGAAAAAGCCTTTGCCGAGGGTCATCTCAGCCGGCTCTCGGCAAAGAAGCCGTCAACGGTCGCCTCCCGTTAACGGCTACTTTTCTTTGCCGAGTGCCGCAAGGGACCCTCGGCAACGGGTTTGTCGAGAGCCCAACAAACGGCCCTCGGCAAAGGCTTCTTTGCCGAGAGGTTTTTTGCCGAGAGCCCTTTGACGAGAGCAACCCTCGGCAAAGGCTTGACCGAGCGTCAAAGAGCCTTTGCCGAGTGCCCGAGGCACTCGGCAAAGCGGCCGTTTCCAGTAGTGATCCATGGCTGAGGAGAGGCCGGGCAGAGCAGAGGGAGTGCGAGGGCGGTGGGGTGCCGCCGTGCGGTGGCAGTGCGAGGACGAGAAGATAAGTCTGCGATGGGGACGCGCATGGTGGCTGGGGACTGGGGGTAGTGGGAGTCCGGCTCCCACCCCCGAGGCGCTTTTGGCCTATTTTACCAGGTTTTGGTGGCAAGAGAAACTAGCAAAAATTTTGCTCTTTTGCCAATTTTTTTGTCAAGCTGTTTGGATCTCATGACAAAAAAAAAGCAAAAAGTGTAGAACTAAATTTTTTGCCATGGATCCAAGCAGGCCCTTATTTGCATTTTATCTGAGATGTAAATTGTTGCTGAAATTTCTGGAGTACTTGTTTCTTTATTTGCTAAAGTTTGTGCGTAAATGCTGCAAAAATTTTATTTGTCAAACTGAATATGTAAGTGCTATATGTACTGATGTGTGATCAGTTTTGTAACGTGCTACATACTCTCTCTCCGTTCCTTTATGTGTGTCGTTCGGAAAACGTGTCTGTGAGGGAAACACGGATTTCTAGAGACAGACATTTAGAGACGGAGAGAGTAGTCAAAAGCCTCATTTGATCATAACACAATCAAAGAATTAAATGCTTAAGCTATATGTTGGGAAACAGTGAAATGAAACTATGTATTGAAAGACATTACTCCCTTATCACATTTAGAACAGCGAAACCGCCCTCTGAATTCCACGAGTATACAGTAGTACTCACGTGTACCAGTAGAAACATGCTAGCTTCTTCTCTTCAGCTTTCGTAAAGAAACCTGCTAGCATCTTCTCGTCTTGCACCTTGTCGCTTATTTTATTACCGCATCTGATCAATGGTTAAGTTGATTAGCTCATGATCCTCGTGCCAGTTGCAGGCACGCAAACCTTAAGCCAAGACTTCGAACCGGTATTCTCGACTCACGTACACGCCGCGCTATACAGTATCCAGGAAAATACACGTATATATCCAGAAGGATACACTTTTGACACCACACGCACGGTGGCCGTCGAGCGCTGGCACACCACCTAGAACTCGCCAAGCTGCTTCGTACGTGAATTCGTGATGCATGGATGTTCATGCAAACACAAAGTTCTCGAAGCCACCATTATTCTTATAATAATCGACACAGACGTGCAGCGTATATATACATGCACATACGCACATATATTTTGCGTATTTCTTTTCCTCGACCGACGAACACAATACTTGCTGATATATAGCACGTATAAATATACGCACATGTTAGAAAAATTGGTACAAAATCTCGTCAAACACTGTTATAGTGATTTTTTTGTATAGTGGTATAGAGAGAAAAAAAAAGTGAAGTTCAAGTGGCACCAGGAGAAAGAATGAAAATTTTGATGCATTCTACCACTAAGGGCAAAAGCGTCTCTTCCCCTAGCCGTTAGCTGCTGCTACAGTAAAAATTAACGGAAGTGGCACATAGGTAAAAAAAAAATCGAACAAGGGTACTGAGGAAGTTTTTAAAATTGCAATGAATGTTTTATAATGATACGTAGGTAAAAAGCTCGTTTTTTTTTGGGTTTTAACACGATTTTGCATGGCTCTTTGGAGAATTTGCGAGCAGCTGGTGCGGCCGTATTTAATGCTGGACGCAAGCGTCGAAGCGGGGCGGCGAGCAACCTGCGCGCGATTGGCATGCATGCTAGTTGCATCGAGTGGAGAAGGTGCTGGCGCGCAGAACAAAGAGACGCCAGGGGCAAACGCGTCAAAAACGTGCCGTTCAGCCAGAACGACTTCGGGCGTGTTTGATATCTTGGCCCTGAGTGGCCAGACCGTAGGGCTAGGCCCTGGCCAGCCATGGCCTGGCCCGGAACAGATTTTGCAGCTGTTTGATTTATTGCATGCAGAGAGCCTGACTGTTACTTTTTTGTATTTGATATGCACTATGAAACCTGGCCCAACCACCAACTACCACCAACTAACTTTTGCAGATGGTGTTTGATTTGGGCCTGGCCAACAAGGGTGATAGCACCGAATGAAGCACAGGACATTGAGATATGAATGGAAACAAGCAATGACCATTAGTTTATGTGTTGTCTCTTACATCAAAGTTGAAGCAATAACAATGAGAACTAAGTAAAGGGGCCTTAGGAATAAAGTTTCAAACATCATGTAGTAGTTTCTGGTTGCTGGCTAACCATCATCGGCCACTACAAATGATCAAATAAGCTTGGTAATGTAAAAGATAAACACCAGCAACACAATGAACTCGAAGACAGCAATAGCGACAACACAGTTATATCGGGCCACTGAAACGTTGCGATCACAAGCTGGAAAAGGTTGCAGAAGTGGTTTTTCTTCTTCATGTTGGTCTTGAGCACCAGTGTACTCTAAATAAGAAGCAACCGCCTCTTCTCTTGAATTGAAACCTTTGTAGCAATTGTTGGTGTACCCAGCCACCTGGACACAACAATCTGCCCACTTTGCATACACACCAGGTTGTCTACCTCGATAGACAACATACCAAGCCATGGTTCCTTGAAACAGGAAGAAGAATCATGTCAAGCACAAGTTTTTTGCTGACAAGTGATTAAATTGTATACAAAGTGGAATGGTAGGTACCCTCAGTCATACTTTTGAATTTGAAACAACTCATGAAAGCGGCATTGAGGATCTTAGGTTATGATGGTACTCAAATCTAAGACCTCAGTGCCTCCTCGATGAGTTGATTCACACATGGAGCCTATTTGACATCATAGGGCTAAGAAAAATATGGCCTCAGCTAGTTTTACTCATATTAAGATGACTGGTGGCTAGTACCAACAAGTATCAACGTTCACAAACTATTCCAAAATCTTGGCATCCAACAAGCCATGTGACACATCCAACCAAGGTAGGTAGTAGTCCCTTGGTATGGATGTATCACATGGTTTCATGGTAGCCATGAATCCAGTTTATAAGACAGACAACTAAACGAAAAACATAGCCACCACAGGTAACCACTTTGCATCATAGGCCTGAGTTCTTCATGCAGTTTTGGACTGCTATAAGAAATAACAGGAATACAAAAAAATGCCAGCTTGCCTCCGACTTAGTTAAACAATACTATCATCATAGGCAAGAGCAAAAGTGCAAGGCAAGTTGAAAACCGGATGAATGTAAACAGTTGCCTCAGATTAACAAGTGTCAGTTATTATTTCATTTTTTAAAACACAAGCAAATAGGGACTGTGAATCCTGAAAACCATGGAGCCATGACTGCCATGGCTTGATGATACCCATATCAAAAAAAACTTACCAGAAAGGGAACACATGAACTCAAATTGATAGTATGAAGAAGTAGTAAAAAAAGCAGCCGACTGGCATTTTTAGCATCATAGGCATTGATCCAGAATAACCAGAAAAGACAACAACTGAAGGAAAAAGTAGTGAGAACATATGTTGCCATCCAGCCCAGCCATCAACTCATCACCAAAGTGATGTCAGCCATTGCTTGATGACACCCATAACAAAATAACTTACCAGAAAGGGAACACAAGAACTCAAATTGACAGTATGAAGAAGTAGTAAAAAAAGTAGCAGGCTGGCATTTTTATCATCATAGGCATGGATCCAGAATAACCAGAAAAGACAACAACTGAAGTAAACATGCAAATAATATAGTAAAACACTGCAAATTTAGTCCAAGCAACCAACAGAGGCTGCAATTAAGTACAACATTAACTGTTCACATACAGGTTCATGACAGGTACCAATGACACAACATCAGTTTTCAACAGCAACAAGGATCACAAATAGTTAGCCACCCTCCTACTACACATAGTCAACAAAAGGACAAGTGCAGGTCAGCCATCTACCATGCACAGTATGTAGCCAAAATGGAACCCCAAAAGAGAAGAGAGTGGTGGAGGGGGTGGAGGAACTATATTTCTCAACATTCAACCCCCTCACAGCTAGCTGCCCTAGTAGGACTGAACTACATGTAGTAGTTCTTGGCTAGATAGGTCCTAAGCCAAATGTCCCTGTGGGGGGTTGTCATGTTGAGAAAACCAGTGGCAATAGCCTTGTTTGCCAGCAGATAGGTGTAAGCTACTATCAAAGCCTCAGTGGAAAACTCTGGCATTTCCATGACATCCAGGTAAAGATCAGGATCTACATGAGCTGCACCAGTTTTGATCATGGCATTTGCCACATTGTTGACAGCATCAGTCATGTTAGTCATCATTAGCATCTCATCCTCACTAAAATTGGTCCTCTTCCTCTTGGTCCATACCAAGGGTCTACAAATTTAGTTTACAAATTAGAAGAATGCAAATAGAAAATCAAGTCCTAGCTGTGCCCCTAGCCTCCCACATAGCATTGCAAATCTCATCCCTAACTGTGATCATTGCAGGTGAATCCAGGGGCACTTCACCAAGATCATCATCTGCCTGGGTTCCCAAAAAGCCTTCCTCAACAGGAATAATATCATCAAGGCCAAAGCCAATGATCCAGTTGTGCAGTATGCAACAAGCTAGGACAAGCTTTACTTGGGTCTTGTAATTGTGGAAGGACTTGTTATCTAAAATTCTGAACCTGCCCTTAAGTGCACCAAAGGCCCTCTCCACTACAACCCTAAGTGACGAGTGCCTAAGGTTGAAGAGCTCCCTTGCATTGGTGGGTGATTCCTGTTCCCATACTCACTCAAATGGTACCTAACTCCCCTGTAAGGAGGTAGGAACCCAGTTCTGCAAGCATACCCAGCATCTACTAGGTAGAATTTACCTACAATTTATGGACAATTATTCATTCACTTTGTGTATTGCGGTTTTAGGACAAAATTGGGAACACTATTTACTGAATTTACCTGATGGTACAGTGAAGCCATCATTTCTCTCAATGGCATCAGATAGGATAAGTGCATCATGGGCAGACCCCTCCCAGCCAGCTAACACATATGTAAACTTTAGGTCAAAGCTTACAGCAGCCATCACATTCTGGGTTGTGCTTGACTTCCTACCCCTGAAGGCTTGCTGCATGTGTCTAGGCACCCTTGCCAACACATGGGTGCCATCAATGGCACCTATGCAATTCTACAGAAACACCAGAACTAGGTAAGAAACAGTTTATATGGTTCCTATACAACATGTACAAGGTGTAGCAAGTACCTGCATAAAAGGGTACCATCTGTGGCTACCCAAAATTTTAGGATGTGTGGCAGTGCTAGGGGGCTTCATCAAATCAGCCCTGAGCTCACCAATGGCAAACAAAACTTGGTGGAAGATTCTACTCATTGTCTCAATTGATCTCCTAAAGGACTGGTGCACCACCCTAAACCTCTAGTTGTGACCAACCACATGCAAAAACATTGCAACCTGCTCCTCCATAGGACATCCTACAGTCTCTGGTACATTGCCTCTCATTCTAAGGAGGTTACACAATGAAAAAAAGGGAAGCATTTTCATTCGTAGCATGGCTACACACTCAGTATCATTGCAGTTGTACATCAATTGGAGTGTCCTCTGTCTATGCCTTTCAGCATGAGTCCTAGGCCCATAAGGTATGGCTTCCTCACCATTAAGCCTTCGAATCCTATTGACTACGAAACAAACCATGACAACAACCATACAAGCAGCTCGCCTAGCCATCAAGGCATGTTCTGCATTTGCATCCATCTACATTCATTCACAGATTTGCAAAAATAAATTTAGTAGACCCTGGTTGGCCTCTACATGTGCTAGTATGCATTCATACAGAAACCATGAGCTAATCATCATCGACCATAAGAAAAACAGAAAGCATGAAATAATCATCATCGACCATAAACATATACAGATAAAAGTACAAACCCTAACAGATTGAGTACGCACAAATGAAAAGGTAGCACTAAGTAAACAAGAACATGAACTACACAGATCTGGAAATCATATAACAAAAGCAAAAACAGAGAAATAACAAAGGCACAACAATAACGGGTTTCACCTTGGTTCAGTCGGTCAAAGAACAAGCAGATCGGATGGAGACGATGAAGTAGAGGCAGATCCGGAGGACGAAGAACACCAACAGTCAGATCCAAGAACACCACCACCACAGCAACACCAAGAACAACCCAAACGAACAGATCTTCCTCGCCGGAGCCCGGACCACCAGGAGCCGCGCCTCTGGGCCACAGATCCGCGAAGACGAAGGTCGCCTCCGCGCCAGAAAACCCTAGAACGCACAACTCACCAAGGGCACCGGTAACTCAACGGGAGAGCACAACGAGAACTGGAAGAGGAGGAAGAGAGGAAGGGGAGGGGGTTTTATAGCGCAAGGCTTTGGCGGGGGAACTTTCCATCTTCCCGCGCGAGCCCGCGCGAGACAGCCCGAGCTCCCGCCGTCGCCAAAGATTCGCCTGCACAGGGACAGCGAGAGCCAGGCCGAGAAGAGAAGGAGAGTGAGCGGCGTCGGACGGGAGCCAAGAGAGAGGTAGGGTTTTGGTCGCCAGGAGCCAGGCCCTGGGTTGGGCCAAACAAATCAAACAAGGCCAACTGCACGTGGAAAGCCTGGCTGGGGATTTATGGCCATATCAAACACGCCCTTCATTTCCCAAGTTTCGTCCATATACGGAGGGAGAGGAGTGTTCCTGTTCCATGCTGGGTGGGTCCCACCAAATGACCAAAAGCTGCTGCTGCCTCTTGGGTTCCCGATCCATCCTCCACTACTCCACCTGGGCTTCGCGTGCAAATGACTGCGCGAGAATCGAGTTCAACTGCGACAATAAATTAGACCGGCGGCGAGCTGAGAGCAACACAACACCAAGAGCCACAGGCCGGCTCACAGCGGAGCGGAGAGGGAGAGAGTATGTAGAAGTAGACTAGTCGAGAGCGCGGATGTATCGGCGGCGGCGCCGGGGGGGCTCCCGCCGGCGGAGGACAAGACCCAAAGCGGATGCGGTCATCGGAGGTTCTTCAAAGCAGTAGTGGCGCCGGGAAGGTCTCTTCGTCATCAGCTCCGGCGACGGTCACGGTGGACGTGGACGAGCGCGTGCTGGATTGCTGCGTCTGCTTCCTCCCGCTGAAACCACCCGTCTTCCAGGTACGTATCCTGCCTGCACACGTCTGGTCCTTGACGTACACACACACACACATACACATACACATGCAATTTGATCGATCGATATGACTTTGTGCTGACGACGAGTGTGCATGCAGTGCGGCGTGGGGCACGTGCTGTGCTCGTCGTGCTCCCACAAGCTCAAGGATGCCCGCAAGTGCCACATGTGCGTCGTCGCCATGCCCGGCGGCTACCAGCGGTGCCACGCCATGGACGACGTGATGAACTCCATCCGTGGCCCGTCGTGTCCGCACGGCTTCGATACGACGCCTGTGTACCACGCCCGCGAGGAGCACCTCCTGCGGTGCCCAGCTGTAGTCAGCAGCGCCCGTACTCTGGCCGAGCAGAATGAAGCAGGCACCAGCAGCAGCGCGGGAACGGCGGGAACGCCGACGACCAATGCCAGACCAGTCTGAAAGGAGTAGTCTGGATTCTGGAACGCCAAATTTCTGAAAGAGAAGAAGGCAGGGAGCAGGGATGAGAAGAGAGGGTAGAGGAAGAAGACGATAGACATAGGGCCCGGCTGCGTCCGGATGATTCGGCGATGGCGGCGGAGGGCTGATGCTCGCCGGCGGCCGATGTAACTAAGTGTTCGTCGTTCTAAACTCTTCCCCTCTCGTTGCTACTCTCTCGTTCTAACTTCTACACTCACTGAAGCAAGCTGAGATGATTAGTGCCTACAAGGTGTTCGACGTTGAGCGTACCGGATTCACCAAACCAGAGAGTACGGGCGTTGACATGCCTGCACGCGCCGTGCCGCGTGCGCGCTGCCCCGGCGACGCGACGCCTGCGCGCGCGGCTTTGTGGGCTCTGTGACGATGGAGGCTCGTTGACCACCTCGTGGCGGCGCACGTCAGGTGGCCGTGCACTGCCGAGGCCCGTGCCGGTTCGGCCTTTGACGTCGACCTCCACCTCCACATTGGCTTTCAACTTCCTCACCGCTGTCCGCGGCAGCGCCACCAAGTACGTACCTGTTCTCCTGCTGAACATGGCCAGTACACCGTTCGGAAAGGCCGTCTCTGCGGTCTGGATACGCTCTATCGTCGCGCGCCATGGCCGCCAGCCACTCCTCGGCACCGGCGACCAGGAACACGACGTGCAACAACCTCGGGCTCTGCTACTCGCTAGACAGGAAGCATTATGTGTCCAGCGCGAGCATCAGGGCGTCCACAATAGTATTGAAATCGCTAGCTATTTGATCTCTAGGAAGAATGTTATTGGCTCTCAATGACAATTTGTAAATAGCCAGCTAGATGAGACATATAAATAAAAATAAATAAATATTATTGTAGAGAGTATTATGAGAGAGGTATTTCTAGGAAATCGTGCTAGATTAACTATTTATGAATTGCTAGCTATTGTGAAGTCGCTAGCTATTTGATCTCTCTCCTCGATAGCCAATGAGAGTGCTACTTTTATTATTATTTTTATACGTTATCTCGCTAACTATTTATAAAGTGCTATTGAGAACCAATAAAATTCCTCCTAGCTAGCTACTCCCTCCGTCCCAAGATATAAGGCGCGCACGTATTTCAAAATTCAAACTTTCTTATTTTTGACTAAGAATTAGTCTAATCATATAAAAAACTTATACTATAAAAGTAATTGTACTATATTTGTATTTAGAAATACTTTCTAATGATCAAACTTTTATTTCTATAAATTATATATTATAAGAGAAATTATAGGTCAAAACATATTTTTGAAGACCGTGTCAAGTCAAATCGCGTCTTATATCTTGGGACGGAGGGAGTATTTGACAACCATTACGGATGACCTAACCACAAATCTCACGAGATATCTCACTTTCAGGTTGAATGCGTGTGCCCCTCGAATGGGCTGCCAGAACCCGACGCCTCTCCTTCCAGTTGTTCATTGCAAAATACAGTACTCCCTCCGTACCCATATTAGTTGACGTTTTAGAAAAGATTAGAGTCAAACATTGGGAATATAAATCATCAATAACTATTAAGTTTCTAAATTTACAAATATAAAAATTATATAAATAGATTTGTTTTGAAGAATACGTTCATAAAAGTATACATATATCACTTTTTCATAAATATTTTTATAAAAATAAGAGGTCAAAGTTGTGTTTTGAAGACCGTGTCGCTGTCCTAAACGTCAACTAATATGGGTATGGAGGGAGTATGTGTTGGTGGATCTTACAATTAATGCTACTGTGTTCATCGGGTCAGTGCCACAATCCATCAGTTCATTGTAAACAAGCATATCGATCATATCCACCTAAGGCCACCCGCAGTGGTACGAGCTAGCTGCTATCTCTAAGTCAACCTCTTCAATAGTACTAACTCTTAGCAATAGCTCATAATATGACTAAGCTCACATTAGAGCATCTCCAATAGTTTGGAAAAATGACTTGCTATCCTTGTTTTATTGGGAAATGAAGAAAAAACGTTCTCCAACAGATTGGTATATGACTTGCTAAATTTTTCCAAGTTGGAATCGAAGGTCATCTACTTGTTATATTTACCAAGTCAGCTTCACTTGCTATCCGGCATTTCTATGTCATTTTTACCAAGTTGGAATACTTTTCTATGTTATTTTTACCAAACTATTGGAGGTACATGAAAAATTTAGTTGCCAAAAGTTTTAGCAAGTTGCTAAATGACAACTTTTTCAAGTCAATTTTTCGAAACAATTGGAGATGCTCTTATATTCACACATGATCTTGGAATGTGTGTATAAGCCTAGCTCTTGAGTAAGAGCTAACTCTTCTCTTTCTTCTATTAAAATATAACAAAAATTCTAAAAGCTAGCTTATGAGCTAGTCATTGCAACTGTCCTAATAAGGCTAGTTTTTTTAAAAAAAATGTGCTAATTTTAGCATGCGAGATATATATGCTTTGTTTAATTACAGATGTGCTGCTAGCTGCCTTTTGCGCTGAGCATGGCTAATAAGACTTGCTTAGCCAAGCCAACTCATCAATAGACAAGTTTAGAGTCGGATGCATACAATAATTAGTTTCTTACTCTACTCTAAATACTATTTTTTATTTAGGCCTTGTTCAGTTGCCAACATTTGGCCAAAAATATTGCGCAGTAGAATATTTACACGCATGCATGGAGCATTAAATATAGGTAAAAAATAACTAATTGTACTTTTAGTCTGCTCATGTCGAGATGAATCTTTTAAGTCTAGTTAGGTCATGTTTGGATAAAGTTTGTCAAATAACAACGAAAGTGCTACAGTAACTTTTCGCCACATTTTTTGCGAACTGAACAAGGCCTTAGATGGAAAGGGAAGAGAATAGGATTGAATAACAGGATAGGCTCATTACCTGTAAAGTAGTCTCGGCATCCGTGTTGCGCCGATCGACGGAACCAATGCCAATCTTGGCTTCCTCTCTCCTCCATGTCGGCCAGACAGCTGACGTGCTGGACGATACGTTCATTGTTGTACCTGCTCTTAGAGCATCTCTAACAGTCTTTTAAATCTTACTCTCTAAACCATCATTTAGAGAATCATTTGCATACAAATCGTTTTCTATATCTTTACCATTTCCAACAGTTTTTCCATATATTTCGCATGCAGTCTAGAGAACCATTCTCGTCTTCTATTTTTAGCTAGCGAAAAATCGAGAATAGAAGATAGCTATATTTGGACAATCATTTAAATCAGCTGTTGGAGTGTAGTTTTTCGCCAAAATCTCTATTCCTAGCATTTAGGAGGAAGAATATGGAAAGCCTGTTGGAGTTGCTAGCTCTTAGCGGTGAACTACTTGCTCCCTTCCAAATTTTAAGCTATTTTGATTTCTAGAGATTCATAGCATTTTTTGGATCTAAATATGCATATTATATCTTGATATATAATAAAAACTATGTATTAAAAAACCTTATATGGCATATGTTATATATTATTAAAAACAGAACGGAAATGCACCCTTTTTTTCGATTTGGCATATCTTAGAGGGAATTTTATATAATGGTTGGGGGAATTTTGACGGCTTACGCTGCACGATCCATATGCTTGGAAGGCGAAAAGCGATGAGAGGCGACACGAGACATTGAGAGTAAGGTGACGGGAGGTGATATGTGTGTCTATGGTCGGTGGATCCATATGCGTTTACGGCGTCTCTCGTCGCCTTCAAAACTAAGAGGATTAGAACTCCAAATAAATAAGTGGTAATTTCTTTCTCATAGTTCCTTTATTTAATAAAGGGTAAAATGATAAAATATATAGTTGTAAAATTAATGTTTTGAGTAGTATAGTTAGGGTGTATCACTAGTAGAAAGATGATTTTTCCTAGCGCCTCAATTTTTTTACTGGCTGTTGGAGTTACCACGCGCTTGTAGAAATGAACCAATGGACCTCAAGTCTAGAATCGTCTGTACAAATGGATTTCTACAGGCTAATCGTATGTACAAATGGATTTCTACATGCTGATTGTTAAGACAACCACCTGTAGAAATGTCTTATTTCTAGAAATGTCTTATTTCTACAGGCGGTTGTCTTAACAAACCGTGTGTTTTTTAAAATTTGATTTTTTTTTCAAATTATCTCGGATGAGAAAACACCCAAAATAAAAGTTGTTCATCTCAAAAAATTATGAAACTTTGTAAATTACAACTTTTAAATTAGAAGTCATCTTGTCAATGAAAAATATGTTTGAATGGTCTCAAATTTAAAATTCAAATTTTGTAAACAACCTCGGATGGAGAAATGACCACTACAAAAGTTGCTCATCTCAAAAAGTTATGAAACTTTGTAGTTGACAACTTTTTGATTTGAAATCATTTAGAACCTCAAACAAACAAATTACACTCGGGTTTGTATAATATGTGGGGAACCGAAGGGGTATTTGAATACATGTGAGTGTGTGGTGCAGTGGTAGAGGAGCCTCCATGTGAGGCCGAGGTCGTGGTTTCAAATCCCACCGACCGCGTTAGCTGTGAATTTTGCGCAAAAAATGCCGCGACTTGCGACGGAGATGGGTGGCGGGCGCTGGGCGGTTGGGGTCCTCCCCTAGTTAAAATATTTTTTTTCTTATTTGTTTTCGGCTTTTTTCGGAATTTTTTTCACATGCGGTTAACATAGCGAACCGCCTGTGGAAATGCCTCGACTTGCGACGGAGATGGGTGGCGGGCGCTGGGCGGTTGGGGTCCTCCCCTAGTTAAAATATTTTTTTTCTTATTTGTTTTCGGCTTTTTTCGGAATTTTTTTCACATGCGGTTAACATAGCGAACCGCCTGTGGAAATGCCTATTTTCACAGGCACAGGCAGTTCACAGGCAACCTGCATGTGTTTTGGTCCTATTTCTACTGGCCTCTAACGCAGGCGGTTGAAAAAAACATCAATAGAAATATGTCTGGAATCTGTGTAGTATCGTTCTGTACTAGTGTATGATTCAAGTACTGTAGGTAGATGAGTATCTTCTTATTAATTAAAAAAACTTTTTCTAGGCTTCTAGCCGCCAGCGCCACCGGTGCATACTATGTTGTACAAACTAGCATATTAGAATAACACACTTTCACACAACATATCATTTATAAATAATATTCATCAGTATGCAGTCTAGAGACACAAAATAAATAAATAAATAAATAAAGTTAAAGTTTGGCAGGTAAAACCTAGCTAGCCTACCTTTGGCAGTGACACTACAAAGACCCACAAACGCCTCCCAAGAAGCCCACTGGGAATGCACACATGGTTTAACCTAGGGTCGGCAAGATCATCATTGAGAGACGCGCGTAAAAATAATGGGTTGGAAAAGTTAGAGTTTAGAGCATGCACTACAGCAGAATCCCTCTTTGCCGAGTGCTGGCAGCACTCGGCAAAGAGCCTTTTGCACTCGGCGAAGGCTTCGCTGAGTGCCGCACTCGGCGAAGGGCACTCGGCGAAAAATTTCACGGCAACTCACAACCTCTCGTTCGCGCGGAGCCTCCTCTACCACTGCACTACACACTCATATATGTTACATCTCCGTTTCGATTACCCATATATTATACTAAACCGTGTGTAACTTGCTTATTTGAGGCCCTAAACGAATTCAAATCAAAAAGTTGTAAACTACAAAGTTTTCTAACTTTTCAAGATCTACAACTTTTATTTTGGTAATTTTTCCATCCGAGGTCGTTTATAAAAATTTGAATTTCAAATTTTATAATTTGAAACGTAGTTTTCGTTGACAAGATGATTTCAAATGAAAAAGTTGTCAACACCAAAGTTTCATAACTTTTCGAGATCTACAACTTTAATTTTGGTTATTTCTCCATCTAAGGAATTTTGAAAAAAATTGAATTTTAAATTTTTCAAAATCGACGCAGTTTTGCATAACTAAATGACTTCAAATTAAAAAGTTATCAACTACAAACTTTCATAACTTGTCAAGATCTACAAAGTTTATTTTGGTTGCTTGACTATTTGTGCATCTGACATTGTGATTCTAATATTATTCACAAACATTATATATCACTCTTGTAGTTTTATAAACTACCAGAGAGATATATAAGATTTGTGAACGAATTTATTTTAAGTTTGTCAAATGAAAAAATCACCAAAACAAAAATTGTTCATCTTGATAAGTTAACCAACTTTGTAGTTAAAAACTTTTTCATTTGGATTAATTTACTGCTTCAAAATGTAATTTAAAAACTGGCTTTGCCGAGTATAAAAAAACACTAGGCAAAGAGCTCTTTGCCGAGTGCCACGTGGCTGGCACTCGGCAAAGACCCGACCACGTGGCACAGTTCAGGGCCACATTCTTTGCCGAGTGCCACGTGGCTGGCACTCGGCAAAGGCACCTCTTTGCCGAGTGCCAGCCACATGGCACTCGGCAAAGAACCGCCCATGTGGCACAGTTCGGGGCCACATGTTTTGCCGAGTGCCACGTGACTGGCATTCGGCAAAGCATGCTTTGCCTTGTGTTTGCGCTTTGCCGAGTGCCACGTGGCCGGCACTCGGCAAAGAGGCTCTTTGCCCAGTGCCCGAAATTTGGCACTCGGCAAAGCCACAGGCACTCGGCAAAGATTGATTTTCCCGTAGTGATGGTTAATAATATACAGCCCGCTGCGAGCTGTAAGAAATCCTGAATTGAACGAGTGAGTAAGTTTTTTGATCGAGTGGACCTGAATTGATTGTATATATATCTCTCTCATATATCTCTATCTCTATCTCTCTCTTATACAATCCTAAACCCTACTGCCAAAGTATCTCAACACGTAAACTATCCACCTCGGTGATACTACAACATGCAATTAAAACCCACTAGAATACACAGGCAACTGCATGTGCTGTGGTCCTATTTCTACTGGCCCCCAACGCAGGCGGTTGAGAAAAACGCCAATAGTATGTCTAGAACCTGTGTAGTATCATTCTGTACTAGTGTATGATTCAAGTACTATAGGTAGATGAGTATCTTCTTATTAATTAAAAAAACTTTTTCTAGGCTTCTAGCCGCCAGCGCCACCGGTGCATACTATGTTGTACAAACTAGCATATTAGAATAACACACTTTCACACAAAATATCATTTATAAATAATATTCATCAGTATGCAGCCTAGAGAGACAAAATAAATAAATAAATAAATAAATAAAGTTAGAGTTTGGTAGGTAAAACCTAGCTAGCCTACCTTCGGCAGTGACACTACAAAGACCCACAAACGCCTCCCAAGAAGCCCATTGGGATGCACACATGGTTTAACCTAGGGTCGGCAAGGTCATCATTGAGAGAGGCGCGTAAAAATAATGGGTTGGAAAAGTTAGAGTTTAGAGCAATGTTAATAATATAGCCCGCTGCGGGCTACAAAAAAAATCCTAAATTGAACAAGTAAGTTAGTTTTTTGATCGAGTGGACCTGAATTGATTGTATATATATCTCTCTCATATATCTCTATCTCTATCTCTCTCTTATACAATCCTAAACCCTACTGCCAAAGTATCTCAACACGTAAACTATCCACCTCAGTGATACTACAACATGCAATTAAAACCCACCAGAATATGTAATTGTGATGTCCACGTCAACAAGACACATAAGTATTTTGTTCTCCATATCAACATGCCACACAATATACTGACATTAATTTATAATAATTGATTCCTTTGCATAAATAATTATATATATTTATTTATTTATTTTTAATCATTCCTAATTCTAGTAGCAACGTGTGAGGTACTCCCTCCATCCATTTATCGAAGTCATCTTACCGAAAAAAAATTCTCCAAGAATTGGAGTCGTCTAAACTAGGGACCACAATTTTCACCTTATTCTAGGCGCATGCGGCTCCTCTCACTGGCCCTATTAATGCGACTGTTTACATGCAGCTTCTCTTACTGGTCAAATTAATTCCTCCTTGGTCACTGCGCATGACCCTAAAATGACTCCGATAAATGGATGGAGGGAGTATCATTCTAGTATATGTCACTACATCTAAATCGAGCTTCACTATTGGCCCATCGTTGTTGTTTTCTCTGGAACCGTCGACTGAATTCTTCGTATGAACTCTAAACGAGACAATCTATATAAGTTATTCGATCATTTTGACAAGAAGAACACAATGGTGGAGTACATTTTGCATTTTGAAGAAGTAATCAAACCTATAGCCTAGCTGACTTTGAAAATTGCAACACCCTGTGGCTGGCTTTAAAAATTGAAACGTAGCCTGGCTGGCTTTCCTTTCGCCAATTTTGAGTGTCAACACCATCAAATCGTACTCCCTCTGTCTACGAAAGAATCAATTCTTAAATCCGTGCTAGTCAAACTTTTTTAACTTTGACTAACTTTATAGAAAAAAAATAATAACATCTATGATATAAAATGGACACATTATGAAAATATATTCGAAGATATATCTAATGATGTAAATTTGGTACCATCAATCTTGATAGTTTTTTCTAGAAATTCAGTTAGAGTTTAAAAAGGTTGACTTAAGACAACTGTAGGAATTGATTTTTTTCGTGGACGGAGGAAGTATGCGGTATGCATGGGAGATGAGTAAGGGAGATTTAGGGCATGTTTAGATTCCAAAAAATTACAAGATTTTCCATCACATCGAATATTTAAACATATGCATAGAGTATTAAATGTATGTAAAAAATAAATAATTATACAGTTTATCGGTAAATATCGAGACAAATCTTTTAAGTCTAGTTAGTCTATGTTTAGACAAAGTTTGTCAAATAACAACAAAAAGTGCTACAAGAACTTTACACCAAAATTTGTACCAACTAAATATGCCCTTATTTTGTGTTTGTGGTGCTAAAATTATGTGAGCTCGGACTCCCGGTGTAGTTAGAAAAACAACTTGTATTCATGAAGTACTCTCTCCATCCAACAAAACATGCAATTCTCGCTTATCGAGAAGTCAAACAATTCGAACTTTGACCGAAGTTATATAAAAAAAGTAATAACATTCTTGACACAAAAAATATACCATTAGATTAGTAATAGAATATATTTTTATAATAATTTTATTTAAGAACATAAATACTACTACTTTTTATTATAATTTTGGTCAAACTTAAATCAATTTGACCGGCACGGATCCCATAATATACTATGATCTCTTGGATTTTTTTAGTTTTTCCTCTTCTTTATAGACACTGCATTTTTCTTGTTCTCTACTAGTAAGGAACTTATCAAGAAAATAATAATTTGAATTTGAATCTAAGAAGATTTATCTATTCGCCAAAAAAATATAAAAAAACCTATCAATTTCATAGTGATAATAAAGCGTATTTTGACCGACCAATGAAAGGAAAACCTATTTTATGGAGCCGAGCAACTCACCGGACAGGACTGACACTAGCTAGGTCAGTCTGCTGCCATAAATGAGCCTCACATCGGAAGTCGAAGAGGCCCGCAACAAGGGCTTTTATTGGAATTGGAGAGCCTCCGCCAGTCGGCAGCAGGAAGAAGACCCGCGTCACACTCCACAGGCATGAGGCATCTCGTCGAAGAGAGCAGCAGCTGCAGCCACCAGGCGCATGCGGCGGCACCAGCCATGGGGACAGAAGCCTCCCAACAAGCGACGGCGCCAGACGTGCGCGTTAGGGGCGCCGTGGCGAACGTGACGGTGGGCAATGCCGACGCCCTGGAGTGCGGCGTCTGCTTCCTCGCGCTCAGGCCCCCCATCTTCCAGTGCGAGGTGGGGCATGTGGTGTGCTCGGCCTGCCGCGACAAGCTGGAGGCCACGGGGAACCGCAGGTGCCATGTCTGCGGCGTCGTCGCCGCGCGCGGCGGCGGCAACCGCCGCTACTACCGCCGGTGCCACGCCATGGAGCAGCTCGTGGACTGCATCCGCGTGCCATGCCCGTACGCGGCTCACGGCTGCGACGCTACGCCTCCCTACCACGGCCAGGAAAGGCACCGCCGGGTGTGCCTGCACGCGCCGTGCCACTGCCCCGGTGAGTCGTGCGGCTTCGTCGGCTCCACGTCCGCGCTCCTGGACCACTTCGCCGCCGCACACGACTGGCCGTGCACCACCGTGGTCAGGGGTGTCGCGAGGCCCTGGGAGTTCTTCAGCATCAGCCTCTACGACGGCTTCAACTTCTTAAGCGTCGCCGACGACCATGATGGCTGTGGGCGTGGGGCGGCGGCCACCTGCAGCAGGGTCGTCCTGTGCCTGTTCCTGGTGAACGTGGCGCGGGAACGGATTGCGAGGGCCATCTCTGTGCTCCGCATTCATCCTCGTGTCAGCGGCGTTGATGTTGATCAGCCGCCGCTGCCGACGACGCAGTGCGAGCTGGTGTTCTCGCGCTCCGGCGACGGGAGGAGCCTGTGCCGCAGCCACTACCAGTCGTCGGAATTCGAGGTCGCATGCTCAGACCTCTCCACTGGATTGCCCAGCACTGACGCCTGCTTCCAGTTCGTCGTGCCCAATTCCCTTGCTGCGGACAAGAACTGTATCCAGGTCAAAATCCGTTTCCAACTGAAGTATTGAACTCCTTCCTGCTGCCGAATGCCGATCCATGCCGGACCAGACCAACTAGATCGAACTGCATTGTGTGTAGGCATTTTTCTGATACTACTCCTGCAGAGTAGTATCAGAGCTGTGTTTAATATTGTTCTGATTCCTCAGTTATGTGTTTAATTTTACTGTGTTTCTTGTTCATCAGTGTCGTCAGAGTCTAATTATCCTATTTCTGTTTCTCTTCTGCCTATGCAGTCTTGTTTTTACCACAGCGCATAATGTTGACACCATATATAGAGTCTCAAATAGGGGCTAATGAACACTGGTAGCTAGCTAGCATCACAAAATTAAAAAGTTGAAGCTTACTCACTCCGTCCATAAATAAGTGTCGCCGTTGGTGTACGTACCACGTGTTTGACTCAATTTGTAGAAAATATGTACAATATTTATATCTCCAAATAATTTTGTTAAAAAACTAGATGTAAAGATCTTTCCGATGATACTAATTATTTAACATAAATATTAATATATTTTAATATATAATTGCCGGCAGCTTTTTCTCGGGAAGCGAGAACGACACTTATTTAGGGACGGAGGGAGTATCATTTATCTTAAAAGAAGACCGTCAATTATATGAACACGGCCGTGTTCATATAGCATCATATAGAGCAGTGGCCTTTTTATGATTTAATTTTCTCCTTCGATCTGTCAATGTACGCTAAGGAATGTTCATAAAAAATAGTCTGTCCATGTGTACAAAGATCCATATTTTTAACTGAAAGTGTGAGACAAAACCTATAATTGCATTTTTTGCGGACGGAGTTAGTATTTTACTATTACTGCTACTACTACAATTCAGACCTGGTTTGACACAGCTTACTTTCATGAGTGAAGCTCGTTTTTTTTGGAAAATAGCTTTACGAGCAATATGTAAAGCTAAGTTGTTTTTTTTTTAAAAAAATATTTGATAAAACAGCTCTGTCAACAACTTTATGCATGGTGTTGAGAGAAATAAAAGAGTAAGCTGTGAAGAAACTACTTTTTTATGTTCATTCCATCTTATCCTTTTGTGAAGAGAGGAAAAATAAAGTTATTTTAGAAAATGATGTTTGGCAAAAAAAACTCACAACAACTCAAACAAGCCCTCTATATTTCTGTTTCCTGAGTTATATGAGTGTTTTTTGTTCTCTATTTCATGAATTATGTGTGTTTCATGTTCATCTGCGCCTAGAGTCTAATTATGATTCTAATTATGTTTCTCTTCTGCCTATGTATTCCTTTTTTTTATCTTAGTGCATACAAAAAACCATGATGTCAAAATGGGGCAGCAATGAGGATACAAATTTAGTTTCTTCTATGTCTCCTCTTGGATTAAGTCCAATTTGAAGCCAATTCTTATGTTTGTCTATTTTTATGTTGGGAACGTATCTAGTGCAAACCACACCTTTCGTGAAAACTCGTGCAAACCACGGTAAAAAAAAATCGTCTAAATTCACCAAAAAAAATCGTCTAAATTCACCAAAAAAATCACACATGTAGATGATATGATGATACACAAACTTGTAAAATATCTTGTCCAAAATCAAATTCATTTGTGAGATATAAAAATAACAAATTTCTAACAAATTATGTGGAAAACTTTCTGGCTTGAAATTTGTTATTTTTATAACTCACAAACGAAGACGAGTTTGGACAAGATATTTTACAAGGTTATGTATCATCATACCATCTACATCCGTGATTTTTTTGATAAATTTAAACAACTTTTTTGTTGTGGTTTACACGGATTTTCACGAAGGGTGTGGTTTGCACCAGATACGTTCCCATTATTAACCTCCAACTATTAACACGATAAGTTTACGCGCTGCAACAATCAATATTGTTTTATTTGGCTTTTCATCCTAATTTTGACGCTTTTCATAGGCTACGTCTCTCCCTTTTGCCACCTCCCTCTCTCATATCACATAGGTGCGTCTTCTAGACCATCGTTGTCCGAGCCTGGGCTCTGCGCGTACAACCTCATTCCATGACTATTACTATATTGCTCTCCCTTTTCTATTCTATACCTAACCTAGGAATTTTTTTTTTCAGTGCTTGGTCTACCAAATAAATCCTTCCTCCCCGCTGAGATACCACCCTCGAGAAACACAAAAAAATATACCTATAAACATAGGCTGGCCTCCCATAATTCAAGGGTATTCAGTTGAATACCCAAAAATTTTGACAAAAAAATCATACATAAATTATATATACACTAATATATATAATATGTATATTTTAAAAGTAAAAGTACAGCTAAATGAACATATGTATAACAAATTAGTCCAAAAACATAGTTTTTACTCTTTTTTTCTTCACAAACCAAAGACCCAAGAAGGCTTAACAGGCTAAATTCTCTACCGCACCCAAAAGTATCAGTGACCGATGGGTGTCTCCGGAAAACCGTAAATTCTTTTCCCCAAACAGTAGATATGATTTGCTAGTGGTGGCTGGAGCCGGCGGCGGCACGAGCGCACCGAGTTGGCGAGCACGACACGTTGTCGGGTACCACGACGGTGCGCTTTGTCCGTGTACGCCAAATTTTTTTATTGACTTCCCAATTTTTTATTCAATTTGTTATGAATAGCATAGTAATTTTATTTGTTTTTGGGATTATTGGCTTCCCAATTTTCTATTCAATTTGCTATGTATAGCATAGCGATTTTTGAATTAGTTTGCCTGATTTTTATCACCAAATGACTTTGTCTCCTGATTAATTTTAGGTCTCAAATACAAAGGAAAAAAATAAAAAAAGCGTAGCACTGCATATTTAAGGACTTTCTTGCAAAGAGATACAATTTGCTATATATTATATAATTAGTAATATATGGTGTTACATATGCTAAATATTAAGATTTGAGAGTTCATGATGTTAAAAAAATTTATATCAATTTATATTTTTAATACCTAAGGAAAAAATCCTAGACCCACCACTGCCTATGAAAATAACTCCATAAAAATAAACGATCTAGATTGTTGTTTCTCAATCTTCTATCTCTAATCCTCAGATCTAACGACAAGAATCAAGTGTATAGTATCCTCAGCCGCTCCCATCTTCGACGACCGCATACAGCTCCCGCGCTCACGCCGTCAGGCACGGTTCGATCGCTCGTGTGGTCCTTTTTCACCGAGGAAAGAATAAAACATCACGCGGGTGGTGGCGTCACCTTAGGAGTCGTGGTGCTGAGCAGCGGGCAGAGTTTTTGAAATCGTAAACCGGGAGTCATGGGTACACGAAGTGTTGTTGACGATTCTAGTTTTCTCCTTTATTTTACGATTCTAGTTTTCTCCTTTATTTTAGAAGTAAAAACAAAATTAGTGTTGTAACATCGTCCGACATGATACATCTAAAATTTTAACATGAGAAACCGAACATGCCCTAACTTTAATCAAGAGCCAGTGTGAATCAATAATAGAATCAACCTGGATCGCGGGGACGACAAGAATTCTATCCTGGTTAAAGTACGTATTATCAACTAGATCGAACCGCTTGGTATGTATGTATGTGCACGTCAAGGATTTGTATCTCAAACCTGCTGTAACGTGCACAAAGCATATGGTTTACTGTTAGTCCTCTAATGGCCTGCACTGTGCGTGCATCCGGCCTGCTTTTGGGACAACTTTGGAGGACGACGATCAAACTAAACATTAGGCCATGGCCATCCGGACCTTGACGTCAACTATTTGCAACTTCTGTACATTCGTGTTTTCAAGCTCTTTCCTTCTGCAATTTAATATTTTCAATTATAATGTGTGTTTTTTGTTCGTCCGTGCCCAAGATCATCCTAGCTAATTCTGTTTCTCTTCTGCCCATGTAGTTGTTTTTTTTTATCTCAGTGTATACAGAAACCATGTTCTCTCAAATAGCGGCACCAAGAAGGCTATGAGTTTAATTCCTTCTATGTTTTCTCTAGATTAAGTCCAATTTTGACTTTGTCTAATTTGAACTCCCAATACAAAACCCAATAAGTTTAACGCCTCAACAGTCACTACTGTTTAATTTGGCCCCTCAACCTAATTCTAGCCATTTTCATAGGCCACATAGGGTGTGTTTGGTTTTCTAGCTTGATCGTAGCCTGGCTAGCTTTTAAGCCTGGCTAACCTTAGCCTACTCCAACGAAGCCAACCTTTAGCTGTTTGGTTGTTTGTATTACCTAAGCCTAACTAGCTTTTGGTATGTTTGGTTGCTTGATTTGCTTTGCATAGGTTCACCTCTTCTTTGAATTGGTAACTTTACCCTCTTTCGGGAATTTTGTCGAACAGGTATTAGGCGTGTAGAAAATGTTGAGCACCTCATAACTAGCACCTTGCAAAGTACGGAGAGCCCATGGCCACCTCCTGGAGAGCAACTCGATGAGCACGCGAGCACCAACCAGTGCCACCACAACTGGGTGCCGATGGTCCGTACCCAGCATAGTGCGGACCTCCTATCCACGCACGACGCGTGTCCCACGTCGCGTTCCCTCCTGAGCTCCTGGCGCACGGCTCGGTAACTCTGCTCACGCTAACCTGACAAGTTGCCTTGGCTGTTCTCAGCTTGTACGCATACACGAGCCTATGTCATTCATCTTTTCGTCCTCGGCCATATTTAGTTCCAAAATAAAAAAAACTACATATATCACATCAAAATTTAGACACATACTACATAGAGTACTAAATATAGATTACAAAATACTCCCTCCATCCCAAATTATAAGACATTCCAAGAATCTTGGAGAGTCAAAGTTTTTCAACTTTGACCAAATTTATATAATAAGATAATAATATTTATGATATCAACTAAGTGCAATTAGATTCTCCATTAGTTATATTTCCATAATATGTATATTTGATGGTATAAATCTTTATATTTTTCTCTATAATTTTGGTCAAAGTTGAAAAACTTTGACTCTCCAAGATTCTTGGAACGTCTTATAATTTGGAATGGAGGGAGTAGCTAATTACACAGTTTGCACGTAATTTGTGAGACAAATCTTTTAAGCCTAATTAGTCTATGATTTGACACTAAAATGCTACAATAACACATATGCTAATGATGAATTAATTAGGCTTAAAAAATTCGTCTCGTGATTTACGGACGGATTTTGTAATTTGTTTTTTGGTTAGTATCTAAACACCCCGTGCAACATCCTACGTAATATTCGATGCGTTATTTAAAATTTTTTACACCATAGAATTAACGTCTTCGTCGTCGTCGTCGGTGCCGTCTGGCTTGACTGATCCACGATTCCTGCCGTCCTGCCGTGATTGATGTGAACTCCAACTTTGAGTTGAAGCCTGCATTAATCACAATGGTCCAAGCAGTCCTTTCTGTGGCAAAGCTCACGAAGATGCTAATGCGCATCTCCAACATTTCTTGGAGATCTGTGGCACCTTCACCATTAAGGGAATCCCGCAAGAAGTTATTCGTCTTCGTCTCTTTCCTTTCTCTCTGTTAGGAAAAACGAAGCAATGGTTTTATACCAATCGCGACGCTATAGACACAAGGGACAAGTGTTCCAACGCTTTTCTTGTCAAGTTCTTTCCTATGGGCAAGACCAATGCTCTTTACAACAAGATCTCTAGTTTTCAACAACAAATCAATGAATCTATTGTTGAGGCTTGGGAGAGAATGCAAGAGTACATCTCTGCCTGTCTGCACCATGGCATGGAAGACTAGCTTTTGATCCAGAACTTCTATCATGGTCTAGTTCCGCTTGATAAGAGCCATTTAGATGCTGCCGCTGGTGGTGCATTCTTTTCTTTGAGTGTTTCAGATGCTAAAGCTTTGATCGAGAAGATGGTTTCCAATCAAGGATGGAAGGATGAACGACTACAGTCCCGCAAGAGAGGAATTCATTCTCTTAAGGAAGTTGATATGCTTGAAGCCAAGATGAACTTGCTTGCCAAAAGGCTAGAGACATGCGAGAAGATGAGTACACGAGACTATTCAAGCTATGGAATCACACATGACTTGCAAAGTCTGTGGTGAATCTGGACATTCTGGAAATCATTGTCCTGAGACTCATGAAGATCTCAACTTCATCAACAATGATAATGGTTTTTGTCAACCAAATCAAGGATGGAATAAACGCCCGAATCACTCCTCTTTTATCCCACTTATCTCTGTTGCTATCAGACCACCGTGATCTCCCTCCTCCTGAAAGGTTCCAGGACAACGATCTCCTTCCTCCCAACCCACTACTTCCCATCTCCATGCTACCCTTCCTCCTCTCCGGTATGAAACACAGGGAATGATCAAACTGACCATTAATTCCCCCTCCTTTTTCTTGGCACACAATTTGTCCACATGATCAATCACTCGACACACAAAACAAAACTTGGGAGAAATTCATACCTAATAGGACACCACCTCTCTATGTTGCTATCCTCATCAAACACCATAATCCCTCTTCTCAACGGAAATCTAATATCCAGTCACACCTTCACACATAAAAAACACCCTGCCTCAGAGACATTATTTCCCAAATCCACGTCCATAAACCTCCCAATCTCTCCACCTATAATTTTCCCAGCTTCCTGATTAATCATCCCCAACGACAGTTTGAAGACTCTGATCCAGATTGGGATTGAGGTAAAATCAATCTCCTCTAATGTTTTGGAGGCTTCGAACTCCGCCACGATCGCCGGCTCCTTCCGATCTCTTCCCACCATCCACGACCCATCATCCAGAGCCTTCCTTTTCCCAGACGCTTGAAGAAACGTCACCAGGAAATGATTGTCACCAAGATCCTTGCATTCAATCCCTTTGATTGGGCACCACACCCTCCCCAGAGATTGTTCAATGGCCCCAACAAGACCAACTTCTCCGAGAGAACTTTCACCAACGCTTGCATCTATTTTTGCCCTCCCAATTCCTTCGATCTACTCCCTCCTCCTATCCTCACCCCCTTCTTTTCTACCTCCAACAACCGCATCGTCCCCATCATCCCTTCGACAACATTCATCTCCGCCAATCCCCCATCCATTGGCAGTATTGGTCACGAACAGGCCAGACGCAAAACATATTAGGATTTTTAGGGACAGGCTAGCAGGGACGTATGTGGAGGGCTGCCGATGGTGAAAGAATCCTGGAGACTCCATCACAGGCAGAGAACAGGGGATGGAGCTCTAGACCAGATCCAAAAGAGATGAATCAAGCCCGATCACGATCATGAGGTGGAAGGGAAGTAGGAAACCCTAGAACCCTTCGAGACCCACCTCGAGTCGCCTAATCACCGAGGACCCTCCGTGTGTTCGGTGATTACCTTTCAAAGTGATATGAATTGACTCATATATATATATATATATATATATATAAATTATTCTGTACTCCCAGGGAGTAGTTACTCTCATGTGGTATATCTCTAGATTTATGATGTATATAGCCTAACGAAGTATATGTACGCGGAGTATATAATCATAATAAAATATTTACAACAATATTTATGTTGAGTATGTATGTATACATAGAGTATATGATTATACTTATTTTATATAGTATTGTATTGATATTTATAGTAATATATTAAAAAATATAGGCTATGTTAAATTTTTTCCAGGTAGTAAGATTTTGGGTACCTTAAAATAAGTATGTAAACATACTCAAGGTGATAAATGAGTATACATCCACACATAATGTTCATTATTGAACATGAGAGTAACTACTCACGGGAGTATATAAAATTATATATATATATATATATATATATATATAAGGATTTTTTTTAATTGGTCATGAGTTGTACACACATATTCATATACTCTATCTATCTCTAAATAAATAACTATCATTGTTGGTATGCATGTTACAAGTTTGACTCGATTTATAGCAAATATGTGCAACATTTGTATCTCCAAATATTTTTTTAAAAGGCTAGATTTAAAGATCTTTCCAATGATACTAATTATGTATGATAAATATTAGTATTTTTAATATTAATATATATGTAGTCAAAGATGTTTTTCTCGGAAAGCAAAAATAACAGTTATTTAGGGACGAACTAGAATAGTCTAAAATATGGTAAAGGTGAATCACGATTCGACACTGCACTAGCTAGGGTTGCTGGCCGTCCACGATGTCCAATAGTAGAGAGAATTAAAGCATGACTCCAATTGTGGCCGGCAATACCTAGAACCACGGTGCCAGAAAACTTAACCCTGGGGCATGTAGTTACACCGATGTCTGGAGGACTGGAGGTGCCCGTACGCTTAAACTTATTTACGATTGATTTCGACTATTTAAATAATCTGATAAGATGACTGCTTTCTTATGGCGATGATTGCATGCCGCTGCCGCCGCTCACCTCGGTTGCTACGTCGTACGCAGAGACATGAGTCCCACCAGTTTTGATGACTTGGGTGCCAGTATTTGGACCACTACTGCATGTGGGATCCGTTTATTTTGGAGCATCGCTAGCACGTTGTGGCCGCCGGTATAGGATGCCCATGTCAGATGAAAACAATCGAAAAGATATAGAAAGAATAAAAAGCCACTGGAGTGCTGAACCGCGAACCGGGCCCAAGCGTCTTTTCATTTTATTACATGAATGTTTGTGATTCCTGTGACAGAAATTCCTGCGTTCTAAACACTTCATTCTCAATTATTCTCTGTTTTCCTACTACGCTGCGTTCTCATTCCTAAGTTTTTTCCCCCCTCTAATCCTCCATTTTCTATTCCTTTATTCTAAGCAGGGGCTTAAAATATCTTATATTAAGCCCTTCGGTCCTGAGGCCAAGCTAGCACACCATTGAGAGCACATATATATTAGGTCCTGACCGAGGCAAGCACTCGTAAAATATCTTAGTACAGCTAGTGAGCTAGTAGATAACAACAACATGGAGCGGCAGCCGCCGATGAGGATATTCTGCAGGGCCAACACAAGCTTGAACCTGGCCTGCCGTGGCGACAAGGTGGTTGTCGTCACAGCCAACTCCAGCGACAGATCCCAGGTATAACGTAGCTAAAGATTGGTAGATACTGTGAATTCATATGGGGTGTTGAATTTTGGCCCCGAATTTGTATGCTCGATTGCTTGGTTTGGCTTGGGCCGGGCTGGAGAGACTCTTGATCCATGAGTCCATGACCCTATGGCTATGGGACACAACACAACACAACACAAAGCAAAGTCCCGATGATCTTGTCCATGACTCGATCGATCGGCGGATGCAGATGAGCCTGTCCGATCGAGCGAGGACGTACGCATCTTCCAAGTGCTTGTTTATCCATCCACCTGAAGCTTCTTGCATTGTGCAAGATTTGCTCGCCTCCCAGTACTCTAGCTGTATACACGCACCTCATGGCCGCGTCCATTTTCTTGATCTGCTCTCTGCTAGCTCCAAACCTTAATTTTGCTGATACCCAACAACGAACTTCACCCCGGGGAGCTGCAAAGTTTTTGCACACAAAACCGATAGGCAGGGCAGGTTACATCACCCCGCATTGAGGCCTCGTAAATCATCCCAGCGAGCAATCGGTGATTGTTGTTGTCTTCGAAAAAACACATACGGTCATCCTGTGTGTCCCCTAGCGCCACTTCCTGGCACTTCCTGGAGGCATCCCCGATCCAGACATCATCCCAGAAGGTTGTGTTCTTGCCATCTCCAATGTAATCCCTTGGTACGCCGGTAATATAGGTTTCTCAGGTCCTTCCAGTGGGTTCCAGAGTCCAGACAGGTCACCCTCAAGTGTATGCATATTAATTCTGTTCCTGGCCCAAGTCGCCCACGATCGAAGACCCCCTGAGGATGATGCAAACGGTGGATGAGCTGAGTTTTAGTATCAGAATCAGACTCGCATTTTCTGTGTCCAGATGCCTGATTCCCAGCCCTCCATCTTCTTTTGGCTGGCATACTTTCTCCCAGGCGAGCAAAAGCCGACAACCGGAGTTTGGTGTGTGACAGGGGCGCGGTGGCATATCCACCCGTCGAAGGTGATTGTCACCGAGCGACTCTGGTGCTTGGTGGCGGTTTAGGGGAAGCGCCACTCCACGCTGGTGACCCACCGGTTGCTCGCCGCCGACGCCTCCTCCTCCTTGGTTAATCGATTAACGAAGATGAACATGTTAAAACAAGACAGATGCCTTAACATGTCTGTCTCGGTTAATGTCCTCCAGAAAATCCAAAAAACAAAAAAAACTTATGACTCTAAAGGGTTAAACTCATGACATACTACTCAACACTACCACATCCTTGCCACTACATCATACACTCATTTATATCTATATATAATATAATATAATATACCATCTTTTTATATCAATATTACATAATCTATGGATATTTGAGCTACTAAATGAATTCAAACAAAAAACTGTTAACAACAAAGTTTTAAATCTTGTTAAGGACAACAACTTTAGTATATGATGTATTCATTAGAGATAGTTTAAAAATTCAAAAAGTTAAGTTTCAAAATATATGAACTTAAAACACATGTCTGAGACTCTAAATGACTTCAATTAAAAAATTGTCAATATCAAACATGTAGCTCAATTGACCACTACAGCTTTAGTATTAACTATGTGAACATCTAAAATCGTATATGAATTCTAAATTTTAAATTTCAAAATCTATAACTTTAGAACACATATTTGAAACCCTAAACATCTTGAAATTAAAAAAAAATCAACTACAAAGTTGTAGATTCTATTCAAAACTATAACTTTTACATTGGCCATGTCAATATCTGAGATTATTTATTAATTTTAAATTTCAAAATTTATGCACTTACAACAATATTTTGGGACCCTAAACTATTTTAATTCAAAAACATTTCTAGTGCAAAGTTGTAGATCTCGTCAGAGCTACAATTTTAATATAAAGTTTGTCTCCATTTAAGTTCATAATTAAAAGTTATGAATTATTTTCTTGTTGTAGCAATTAGCCAAAACGAACATCTTAATACACCCACCTCGGTTAACCGATTAACGAAGACCGGTTGTAATCGATTAAATGAGACGATTGCCTTAACACAACTGTCTCGGTTAATAACAGTTTTGTTACATTGCCACCTCGGTTAAGCATTAACCGATGGGTTGGCTGTCTATCCACGAATAACCAAGACGGCCAAGCAGGCCAACCGTCTCGTGGGGTCACTAGTACTGGTATGGGCTTTAGCCTCGGTTAGTAAGCCCCTCTGGTCCCGGTTATAGAACTGGGACTACGTAATCGGAACTAAAGATCCTAATTTTTAGTCCTGATTCTCTACGACTGGGACTAAAGGTAGAAAAAAAGGTGTGGGTGTGAGGATTCAAACTCAAGATCTTCCGCTATAACTTTTGCGCATGTTGGCATCTCAACTACACCACATATCTGACAAAGACAAGATACACTTTTATTTTAAATTCACTATGGAGGCACCTTTAGTCTAGTTAATTTTGAGATACAAACCGAGACTAAAGATACCTTTAGTCCAGGTCCATGTTTCAAACCGGAACTAAAAGTTATACCTTTACTCTGGGTTTATATTTCCAACTGGGACTAAAATTTGTTTGAACTGACACACTTTTGAGACTTTTACAACCAGGACTAAAGGGTGGAATTGGTCCTAGTTTTTATTACAAACCGGGAATAAAGGTCTCATTCCTCTTTTAGTCACTGTTGCAAGTTTGAAACCAGGACTAAATATTTTTTGGTGATGGATGAGAGGTCGTTTCTCTACTAGTGGGTCATTTTAAAAACGTGTTGTAAAAGATTTTGTGTAGTAGTATAAAGCAAGTTGACCCTAGATATAAATAACCGGGCAGACTTATGTTGTAATCCTCGAATCTTTTGTAGGTCATATTAGACACATTGCAATCGCAAGTCGCTAAGACTAGAATACAAAGAAGTAGCAACTGGACGTAAGACTTTTACTCGCTTCTCAGTGGTCCAAACCAGTATAAATCTCGTCTATCTTGTGATTGTTCTTTGTACCGAGCGGTGTTTTTTTCCCGACAACCAAATATCTGTGGGTAAAAACCAGCGACACAATTTTATTTTGAGACGGAGAGATGACAATTTTGCTGCACCGTTCCTATTCTTATCGTACGATCTCTCACTTTTGCTTTTGTGCTCTATATTTGCACCCGTCTCACATGGATAGCACTGGATCAAGGACTCAAGTACCGTCGGGAACGTGACCGATAACCATGGCGCAAGGGCATTTGCACTGGTGAATGTAACTACGGGACAGGCCCTGGTGAACCCCAACTCAGAGGCGAACCTGCAGCTGGCTCCCTACAGCGGCCATGTAAGCGTGGAGCTCCCGCTGCTGTGGACGCTGGGCGAGGAAGTCGTCGATGGCTTCAGCGAAATAAGAGCACTCCAAGAAAGGATCGGCTTCTCCTCCTTAACGTTCAACGTCTTTGGTGGAATACCCGTCAAGGAAGGAGCGGTGGTTGGGACCTATCGTTCGCAACCATCTTACGATCATGCCATATGGAAGATGGCTCCCATCAACCAGTGGTGATATGATCTCATGTGTCTACTGATCGAGTATGTACGTATGTATGCATGTATCAACTCATCTTCCTTTTAATTTCCAGAAGTATTTTGTTGGTTTCTTTGCATTGGCATTTGGTGGCAAAAGGCAGCGGAGAAGGACGCGTACCGCCGCGGGTTGAGATGATGATGAACAATAGTAATTCTTGTGCAGAGGAGGACGACCGTACCTCTGCGCTGAAGAATCCAAACACGCGCTAGCTTATTGCCTAATTGCTTCCATGAGTGCATCTTACATATAATAATAAGAGTAAAATTCACCGCCGGTCCCTAAACTTGGCCGGTGGTGTCATCCCGGTCCCTGAACTTATAAAGTGATATCTGGAGGTCACTAAACTTGGTCGCTGGTGTCATCTCAGTCCCTAAACTTGTAACCTGATCACCACTGGTCCTTAAACTTGGTCAGCAGTGTCATTCCAGTTCTTAAACTTGGCTTTGAGTCTCATCTGGGTCGTCAAAACCGGGCGATTTAAAAACTTAATATAAAAAAATTCATAACTTTTTTATACAATCACGAATGAAGACAAACTTTATATCAAAATTGTAGCCCTCAACACGATCTACAACTTTGTAGTTGAAACTTTTTTGAATAAAAACTGTTTAGAGTCCCAAAATATTATTTTAAGTTTTTTGAATCAAAATCTACAAACTTAAAATGATATTTTGGGACTCTAAACAGTTTTAATTCAAAAAAGTTTCAATTACAAAGTTGTAGATCGCATCGAGAGCTACAATTTTGATATATAATTTGTCTTCATTCGAGTTTGTATAAAAAAGTTATGATTTTTTTATATTAAGTTTTTAAATCGCCCGGTTTTGACCCGGATGAGACTCAAAGCCAAGTTTAAGAATGGAATGACACCGCTGACCAAGTTTAGGGACCAGTGGTGATCACCTTACAAGTTTAGGGACTGAGATGACACCAGCGACCAAGTTTAGGGACCTTCAGATATCACTTTATAAGTTCAGGGACCGGGATGACACCACCGGCCAAGTTTAGGGACCGGCGGTGAATTTTACTCTAATAATAATAAGTGGAATGTACTAAGGTCATCCTCAGTGCTAGTCCCATGCATGTCATAGTTTTCAACATCTCTATATTTTGGAAACTGTGCAGCTCTCTACTCCCATAAAACTCTTATCATCTCTCTTCATCAATATAGTGTCACATGTCAGCGTATTTACTGCTCATGAAACTTCGTAAAACTTCTATTAAGATTGACCTAAGTGTCATCAATGTTATTTTCCCGTTCTCGGGTGCAGCAAGCTCATCACTATTAATTATTTTTAGCCATCCGATTGGTTGGACTATTTGAGATCCTTCAGTAACATCGGTGGCCTAATTATTTTTCTTGATGATCACGTAAAAGGTTTGGACGTCTTTGTATTAAGGTAAAAAAATGTTTGGTAACACGTCTTATCGGCGTCCTAGAGGGTCAATAAAGATTTATATAAATGCTCAGACTCTCTAGTATATTTACTTACTTGTCTATGAAAAAAACAATTCTTAGAATCCGTGTCGGTCAAACTTTTAAAACTTTAACTAACTTTATAGAAAAGAGTAATAACATCTATGATATAAAATGAATACATTATGAAAATATATTCTATAATATATCTAATGATATAAATTTGGTACCATCAATCTTGATAGTTTTTTCTAGAAATTCAGTTAAAGTTTAAAAAGTTTGACTTAGAACAACTCTAGAAATTGATTCTTTCGTGGACAGAGAGAGTACATTGGACAATGATCGACGTAAGTTTGCGTTGCCCGCAAGAGGCATATGCCTTAGCTGCCGAGCACCGGGCCGCTTGTGTGGGCTTTCGTCGTCAACTGGTGGGAGCAACTCACACGACACTTCCTCCCTCCATATCCATATTAGTTGTCGTTTTAGACAAGATTTAGTTCAAACATTGAGAATATAAATCATCAATAACTACTAAGTTTCTAAGTTTGCAAATATGAAAATTATACGAATAGATTTGTCTTGAAAAAAATACTTTCATAAAAGAGTACATATATCACTTTTCCATAAATATTTTTATAAAAATAAGAGGTCAAAGTTGTGATTTAAAGACCGTGTCGTTGTACTAAATGATAACTAATATGGGTATAGAGGGAGTACATATGAGCAGGGTCACCTTTAAATATTTCATCATATGCATCCTTGGTCAATATCGACGGAGACAACATCCCGTCAGGGCATGGTCAATAATAGAGCCAAGTATTTGACTATAAGCCAGACTCTAAGAGTCAAGCGATATACTGTAATAGTTAGTCTTTTATTTATCTATAAATTATTTCTTTTTTCTATTCCTCCTCACATATATCTCTATTGGGACCCACTGCCACCTATGCTTCCATACCAGCTTGGTGCTTACATGGGAGTCAAGCTCTCCTCTCTATACCTTCTTTCTTCCATATCAACATTTGCTTGGCTATAAGCCAATTATTGTACCTGCTTCTAGAGAGTCCAAGACGTTTTATGACAAGGTACTACTCACCTCGCGTGGTTGGGATATGAGCCATGGTATGTGCCACTATCCGCCCGCTTCGCTCGGGGAGCCAGCGTGGTGCACATCAAAAACACATTGCAGCATGTACATGCTCAACATATACTATCAGCACTGTTCAAAACTGTTTTGAGATTCGTGTTGTACACAATACCCAATGTAAAGTACTACTGTTTTGAATGATACATATCTCGATGCAGTGTATGGACGGGCCAGATAGCACCCGCTGAACATGTACACACTGAAAAACTGCTTTGGGTGCACATCCGCCGACTCCGAGGTAGCTCTAGAACAGTGGCCTAATTGTTGAGCACTGTCACAATGGATCCAATTGGAATCAATGCGTTAAGTCCCCCATCGATAACTAGCTGCCAGGCTTGGCATCCGAACGTTGCATGATTGGCATTATTTCTTCTCGCCAACGTGTGACATCCAAACGGTTGCATGACTGGGGCTTTGTGTTGGTTGCTATGATGAGTGCCCCCACCTTAGAGCAACTTGAGCCAACATGTAAATTAGGGTCCTATTTTTTCTATTTGCATGTTGACCTAAAAAAAATAGGGACTCAAAATTCCAACCAACTCCAGCCCAACATCCAGTCAACACCCTACCTCCTGCCGCGGTCAAGGTTGTTCCGGATCCGAGCGCCGCCTGTGGTGACCAGTGGCGGACCTAGGATTTTATCATAGGATATGCCGGACAAAAAAAGTTTATGTAATTCGGAAAAACCATATTTCAATTCGGTACATGATAAGCCTTAAATCCAAATATTAAGCTAAAGACTATGACAAATAATGATATAAATAATTCAAATAAAATACAAATAGTTTGAAATATAATGATAAAACTAAAGGATAAAATACTATCCGTACTTAATTTTAGAGGATACAAGAAAATGAAATTTTAAAACGATATTCTACATTGCTATTGGTAAGTGATAATAAAATGATGCCAAAGTTATATCATATATAATTATTAATATTGAGGGGATAATAAAAGATAAAAAATTAAATGCTACTCGCAGAATAGAAAATAAAGCCAATAGTGAGAAAGGGAAAATAAGAACAAAAATTTGATAATAAAATGATACCAAAGTTATATCGTATATAGTTATTAATATTGAAGGGTAATAAAAGATAAAAAATTAAAAGATACTTGCAACAGAGTTGTTCTTCATGCGAGTTGAAAATAAAAGCCAATAGTGGAGAAATGGAAAATAGGAACAAAAAATGGGAGTTAAAAATAAAGCCAACAGTGGGGAAATGAAAAATAGGAACAAAAATTACGGCCACGGAGAATAGAACATACAACCTCTTGATTTTTAACTAAAGGATTTACCATCGCACAACAAGATGAATAGATGAGAAAGGTTACGATGTTTTCTATCTTAAGAAAGAATATAATGTAATGTTAATACATGGCTGCTCACAGGGTATGCCGTGGACCACCTGGCATACCCTGTGGGTCCGCCCCTGGTGGTGGCATCGACGGCGAAGACGAGGAAGCTACTGAGGAAGAAGCCCATGGCGAGCGTGACGAGGAAGAGGCCGGTGCTCATGGACTTCATCCGCGAGGCGCTCATGGACTTCATCCGCTCGGGCGCCTCGCGGATGAAGAACTCGAGCTGGCCCACGTAGGCGAACGCCTCGCCAGCGCCGACGAGGAAGAACTACAGGACGAGCCAGAAGGCGCTGATGGCGACGTGCCCTGCCGCGCAGTTGGACGCGTCATGGCGCTTCTTCTCGACGAGCGCGGAGATGGCCATGGCGGCGACGGAGAGCGCGAGCCCCGCCCCGACGCACTGCAGCGAGGTGAGGCGGGACGGACTTGGGCTGGCCGTCGACAGCGAGCTGGAACTCGACCTTGAAGGGGAGGTTGGCCGTGATGCGCTTGCCCTTCCACACGCAGACGTACTGCTTAACGACGCCCTCCATGCCCTGGATGTCTAGGTCGGGCGCCTTGAGGACGTGGTAGACGCGGAGCGGCGCCGTGACGCGCACCCGCCTGCCGATCTTGGGCGCAGCCGCGGCCTCCTCGGCCGCCACGTCGTCCGAGGTCACCTCGAAGTTGAGCGTGACCTAGAGGAGCAGGCGCGGCGGCGGGGACCCGGGAAAAGGCGGCGGGCGTGGGCACCGGGGAAGGGAGGCGACGGTGAGGACCGATGAGGTGGGGGAAATGTGTTGTGGGACCCACAGATGAGAGAGGGGTAGGGGGTTGCTGGATGTGGAGGCCTGAAACTATAATTTAGGAGGCCATGAAGAATAAGAGCTCAAGTAGGAACTCCACTGGAGTTGGTTTTTTGTCCAAACTCCTAAATTTTAGAGTAGGAGCTCAAGTAGGGGCTTGGATTGGAGTTGCTCTTAGAGGTACGTACTTCCCACAACTAGTCCTTTATAGCCATTGTTATTCACCAAAAACACCGAAAAGTCAACTGTTGAAGACTTGAAGCCCAACCATTAACCAGTTCTATAAATCTCCTTATTCACAATTAGCCCCTCGCCCTGTGGGATGACTTCAATCATCAGCCACACCGAATGATGAGGTGTTTGATGTAAGCTGCTACATATCGCCGCAGGCAAACCGTGTGTGTGCTGCTGCCTCAGACGCCAATATATGCAACTGACGGCGTCACATATGGGTGACGTGCGACAATAGCGTGTCACCTTTATGCGTGGCACTGTAGGTTACATAGTGGCGTGTAGGAAGCATGAACGATGATGTGAGAGTGATATTCCCTGTAAGGCCCTGTTTGGAACGCAGGAATTTCATAGAAATCACGCAGGATTTTCACAGGAATCAGTTCAATTTCATAGGAAAAACGCAGGAACAGGGAAATTTTCCCGCGTTCCAAACAGGGCCTAATTCTGTAAAATAGAGGGCGTTCAATTATTGCTGGGGATTCGAGAATCATATATTGATTATATGTTGATTTTGTTGATGAGAATCATATATTTCACTACTACATCAGTCATTTGTAGGGACAGTTGGAGCAGCTAATCCGCCTGAGTATTTGTAGGGGCCGTTGAAAAGCGAGCTGCTCCTACAAATCTAATTCCTAGAAATCGCAAATATAGGTCAACAAATAGCAGAAAATATTGTTAATCCCAGAAGGCCCCACCGAAAAAAACACATGTGACTTGTGACTGTTGGAACCACACCTGCCTTACCTCCGCTTTAGCGCAGGGGAGTGGCAAGGGCGACCAACTGTCGTGAACACAAGCGAAGATGCTGGAAAGTAAACAGTGGAGATATTTTTCAATTCCCAAAGGTCGTGTCATTACACTGTTCATCTCATGGTATTTATAGGGAATACCAAGGGACACTAGATAAATTACATTAGGGTACAAGATAGATTTCTCAGCATCGCATGGCGGAAGGGCAAAATCGTACTAACACAGCTAGAGTGGAAACCCTAGCTCACTTCCTACCCGTCCGCCGCCACCTGGTTTGCGCACACCTTCGTGGGAACGCGAAGGTTAATCTCTCAGCTCCGCCAGTCGCGAGGCCCGCGTTCGCCTGCCATCCGTTGAGCTTAGCCCTTGTTGCGAAGGTGCGCGGTATGCGCGAGGGTTGCTCCCTGTCCTCTTTATGCCTTTTTCCTGCAAGAAACGCAAGATAACCCGAAGGTCGAAACAATATCCGAGGGTTAGGTAAATGACCCGAGGGACTTAAAGAGTGACGAGGGTTTCCTCGATGGAACGCAAGGCACCGCGAGGGCCGTCTCCAGACTCAGCTTGCGCGACGTCACTGCTGAGGGTTCCTTCCCCCAACAGTAGCCCCTCGATGGCTTGGATCTAAAAACGATCGATCTTTAGGCCCAAGCAGCGCCTTTGTTTGGAAAAGAACAGTGTCCCTCGGCAGCGACGCCCGCGGCTGCTTGTGGGCTGGGCCGTTGGTTTTTTGCTTGCGGTGTTAGAGGTCCATTTCGTTTTTTGTGCCGTGGTTTTTGGGGTCCGTGCCGTTTTTGTCGGGCTGGATGGTTCGTGCCTTGGCTTATAAATATGTCGGTTGGTAAATGCTTTGAAGTTGTGCCATCCTTTTGCTGTAGCCAATCTGCTGCTGCGATTTGCTTGTAGCGAGAGTTTCTTTTAGTTTGTTTGCGAAGGTTGAGTGAGTCGCTCGTTGTGCGAAGTTTGAGTCAGCTAGAGAGATGGCTAGGTTGAAGCAGACTGCTCGTGTTGCATCTCCGTCCGGCACGGACGAGGGGATAACTTTTGAGTTTGGGCTTAGTCGAGTTTGTAACTCGGATTTTGCCTCGTACATCAGGCGAGGCTGGATCAAGGAGGGAAAGGCGAGGGCCAGCTCTGGAGAGACTGTGCCGAAGCCGGAGGCTGACAAAGTTGTTGTCTTTGAAGAGTTTTTTGAAGCAGGTCTGCGATTTCCAACGACTTCGTTCGTAACTTCGGTGCTTCAGCATTTTAAACTGAAGTTCCATCAGCTGACGCCTTCGTGCTTTACGAAGTTGTCTATTTTCGTGTGGGCTTGTCGCTCTCAGGGCGTTGTTCAGCATGTCGAAGGTTTTGTGCGGACGCACCGCGTCCATATGCAGCCGAGGAAGATAACTGACAGCGAGGGTAGCGTTAGTTTTGGTCAGTTTGCTGTGTACACATTCTGCCATAGGGCTGGTTCAGAACTTCCGGTGCAAGCTTAGAAAAATAAGTGGACGAGTGGGTGGCAGGAGCACTGGTTTTACTAGAAACTTGGTGGAGCTGCTGAGCTGAGTGGCGAGCTTCCACCCCTCGGTGATGTGACCGCCGAGGCCTTGATGTCCGGAGAAGCACATGCGGTAGTTGATTGCTTGAGGGTTGTCGCTTGTTCTCAGTGTGCTCGTGACTTGGTAGAGGAGTACTGCTGCGCCAAGGTTTGGCCATTCAGCCGGAAGCAAGTTTGGTTCGCGGTTGAGGATGTATCTGCTTATGAGGCGAGGGGTCTGAAGAGACCGAAGCTTGATTTGAACAAGATTTGGGAGAGTACGCTTAAGAAATTTCCTAGTCGGGAAGCTGGTGTCGAAGCTATCCTGAACGGGTTCAACAAACTGTTGAAATCCTTGTCGGGAAGTTGTTGACCCTCGAGGTTAAGGCCATTCATGGCGCTGTGGGGAGCAGCGGTCGAGTCAACAGGCTGTTTGATATGCTTGGGATTTCGTATCCTGATTGGCCCGCACCTTCGAGCGAGGATGCGCCGAAAAAGAGGAAACACACATCCGCGGAGGAGAAGGGGGTTGTTTCCCGGCCGAAGAGGGGTCATGGTCGGGGCCACGGCAGCGCTGGCGGTTGAACCAAAACACTAGCGACGAAGGTTGCTATGGCGTCAGGCGCTGCCGGCACTTCCTCTTCCTCGGCCATCATATCGGTGACGGGTGGCCGAGGTGTTGCTAAGGTCGGGGGGCGTGTACCGCGCATCGGCGGGATTGGATCTTTGATCCAGATATCTGATGACGAAGGTTCCTCCGATGATGATGAAAAGGAGGAGGAGAAAGAGACAGAGAAAGAGGCCGACACTGAAGATGATTCATCTGATGAAGCTAGTGATACCTCCGGCAACGAGGACGACTCAGACGAAGAAGTGTCCATTGGTGATGACTGTGGGAAAGCGATTGTCTCGTCGAGCGCGGACGCTGAAGCTGCCCGTAGCATTGATGAGGTGCTGCGGGACCTCGAGCCTGAGAGCCCCGTTCGAGGGTTTGTGCCCGAGTTCGCGGGGTCACACATCTGGGTCGACGGTTTTGAGGTTAGGGGTGAGCTTGAATCGGAAAGAAATCCTGGAAAAAGGTCGTATGGCGAAGCTAGCCGGTCCAGCCTTCATTATTTTGCCAAGAAGGTTGGAGTTTCGGATCCGGCGACAGAGCTTTTCACGAGTCCGGACCTTCGAGAGTGCCATTTGCAATGCGCTCCGGAGGAAAGGCATTTTCTTGGCCGAGTGTTTGGCCGTGTCTGTGTGCCGAAGGCCGAGCTTCGATTGGTCAACCAACCATTGGACGAGCTTCATGATGATATGGATGTTAAGCTAGCTGAGTTGATGCTTCTCAATCACTCCGCGCGCCGAAGGGTAGGTTTAAACAATGACTATCTAAGAAAACGGTTGGCCGAGGTTGAGAAGGAAAATAAAGACCTTCGGCGAGGTTTGGAGAACAAAGAAATTGAGCTTAAAGGAGCTTTGGAGAAAGTTAGGAAGACCCGAGAGCAAGCGCAGGAGGTTGTGAGTCGTAACGCTGAGCTGTTAACGGCGTGCCGTGAAAAGGAGAAAGACTTGGCCTCTGCGAAGAGTCGCATAGAAGAACTGACCTCGGAGTTGGCTTCTCGGTCAGAGGCCTGGCATAGGAGCATGGGGAAGATTAAAGACAAAGTTGACACCTGCTTGACTGAAGCCGGCGGCTCTGCCGGGGAGCCACTGCCTGCTGCTAACGCGGAGGCCTTCGAGGGTTGGCTAAGCAACGAGCTTGATGTTTTTAGCTCATTGGTTGGAAATGCAGCCGACTTTGGGGGCTACGCCGGGGCTTTAGCTATGGCCGGTACTCTTCGCCAAGCTGACTGTGAGCACCTCCGCAAGATTAGGAAACTGAGTCATGTTTTCCCGACGGTTGACGAAGTGCGCAGAATGAAGGTTGATGATGCGGAGGTTCGGAATTGTGCGATGCGCTTGCTTCGCAGATTCTGGATTGCTGGTGGGGGCCGTGCACTTGCCTTCGAGGAGACTGCCGAAGCTACACGTCAGGTTCGAGATATCGGAATAAATTTTGATTTGTTGGCTTATTTGTGTAAGAGAGTGTTAGTTATTCATCTCTATGTTCCTCCTCTCGCCTTTTGCAGGCTCGGAGGGACGCGATGCCTTCGCCGTCTGCGACTGATGATGTTGCTGGTTGCTCCAAGGCCGCACCTGCGCACGGCTCCGCGGACGTTCCTCCGGCTATAGAGGTTCCCTCGGCCAAGGAGGCCCCTGCCACTACGGTGTCTACTGTTGAGGAAACAACTAAAGTCGAAGCTACTGCTGCTGACCAGGCGATGGCGGGGGCTGCTGCTGCTGGCGAGGCTGCTGCTACCGGCGAGGCTGCGGCGGAGGAACGTGAGGATCCCGAGCAGGTGTGAGCTGATGGGGACGATTGTAAAAGAAAGTCATTTTGTAACTTTTACAAGGGGAGCGTGTTGATGTAAAACACTGAGAATTTGTTTGTCTGTTTGACGATGCAGGTTCCTGATGGAACCGTGTTTGAGGTGTTTGATGTGACGCCTGTCATGTTAAACTATCAGGATACTTTTATAACTGGTGAATCATGGGCTCGAGCTAAATTCAAGCACCCTTCGCTATCCTTTGAGCGTTTTTGGTGGTCTAAGGTGCGAAGGTACGATTTGAAGAACAGTCGAGCGAGCTGTTTTTGGCATGACGCGGACTATACGGATCGGCAAGCTACGTGTTTTTTGTTTGGTTCTTCTTCACAGCTTGTTGTTGAAGATGATATTGATGAGAAAACGGCTCTGGATTTTTTGTTTGGGTCCGGACGGTTCCCTTGTAGTTTCGAAGGAGGAGCCTTCGGAGATTAGTGACATAGGTCGTAAATATATGTACAGGGCGAGGGTGTTGTCCGGTGAACTGCCCATTGTGCCTGCGGCTCCTTTGCTATGGGGACCTATTGTGCCGGTTGAAATTGGATTTGAAGGTGGGCGCGAGGGTTGTGAAGATGTAAAGTTGATTGAGGATGGTGATGGTTCCTTGTAATTTTGTAATTTCTGGTGAGTGTGTAACATACTGCGGTTGATTTGTACTTGAGCGAAAAAGTTGTAAGATTGTTTTGTGCAGATGCGACTCATTTTTGTAATTTGACGAAAGAAGGCATTTGACCCTCGCTGTCATTTGTCAAGGCTCGCTTGTTGTCTATGTAAGATTGTTGTTTGTGAGAGCTGTTTAGGAAAACAACGACGCCCACCTTTTATTTTTAGCGAGGCTCGCTTTTTCGCTTAAGAGAGATGTTTAGTAAAACAGCGATGCCCCCTTTTCTTTTAGCGAGGCTCACTTTTCGCTTAAGAGAGATGTTTAGCAAAAACAGCGACGCCCCCTTTTCTTTTTAGCGAGGCTCGCTTTTCGCTTAAGAGAGATGTTTAGTAAAACAGCGACGCCCCCTTTTCTTTTTAGCGAGGCTCGGTTTTCGCTTAAGAGAGATGTTTAGTAAAACAGCGACGCCCCCTTTTCTTTTAGCGAGGCTCGCTTTTCGCTTAAGAGAGATGTTTAGCAAAAACAGCGACACCCCCTTTTCTTTTTAGCGAGGCTCCCTTTTCGCTTAAAAGAGATGTTTAGTAAAACAACGACGCCCTCTTTTCTTTTTAGCAAGGCTCGCTTTTCGCTTAAGAGAGATGTTTAGTAAGACAGCGACGCCCCCTTTTCTTTTTAGCGAGTAGAGGTAATGTTTGCCTTTTGATCCCCCGACCTGTCTTGCGAGGTTTGTTCGACTTTTTTATACTTCACGCCTCCCCTTGTCTGAGGTGGAGGTGAAATTTGCTTTGCGAGCCCCTGGCGTTTTTTGCGAGGGTGCTCGACTTTTTTGGACTTCGCGCCTCCCCTTGACTTAGGTGGAGGTGAAGTTTGCTTTGCGAGCCCCTGGCGTTTTTTTGCGAGGATGCTCGAATTTTTTGGACTTCGCGCCTCCCCTTATCTTAGGTGGAGGTGAAGTTTGCTTTGCGAGCCCCTGACGTTTTTTGTGAGGGTGCTCGACTTTTTTGGACTTCGCGCCTCCCCTTATCTTAGGTGGAGGTGAAGTTTGCTTTTCCCAAGCTTATTTCGAAAAAAATTGTGTTTCGAAACAATCTTCGGGGGCTTTCATCGATTATAAGCGCTCTTGATGAAGAGTTGCTTTTTTCGATGTTTATGGAGAAAAAAACATTTTGGAGTTTTGCTTTTTTCAGGGGTTGTTGCTTGTATTAAGGATTTGGATGTTGCCTCGTTAAAAAACCTTACTCCCCTTCGTAAGGAAAAAGAGTGTAGCTCCTTTATTTTTGTTACAAGCATGGTACTGAAAAAGACAAAAGAGAAAAAAGCAATTTACATGTTGCGATAGCTTGCTAAGGCTCTGCTATGGATAGAATTTGCGAAGGTCGTCAACATTCCAGGTGTGAGGCAGGCGGTTTCCCTCGCTATCAGAGAGGTGATAGGACCCAGGACGATTGCATTCTACTATCAGGTATGGACCCGTCCATTTTGGCTCAAATTTTCCTGCCATGTTGGCATTTTGTTTCTGAATGAGGACGAGGTCACCCTTCTTCAAATCTTTTTGTTTCTGAATGAGGACAAGGTCACCCTTCTTCAAATCTTTGATTCTTACCTTTTTGTCTCTCCATTTTTTGGTTTCTTCTTGATACTTGCGAAGGTTGTGCACTGCGTTGCATCTCGTTTCCTCGAGCAAATCTTTATCAAGCAGCTGGTTTTGTTCATCTGATTCGAGGGTTGTTCTGAGAGAGCCATATTTCAATTCTTCTGGTAACACAGCTTCTTCCCCAAATAGGAGCCTAAAAGGTGTGAATTTGGTAGCTCTGCATTCCGAAGTGTTATGGGACCAGGTGACCGAGGTTAGCTCTTCCGCCCACTTTCCCTTGGGCCTGCCTTGCAGTTTTTTGGATATAGCTTGGAAAATTATTGCATTAGCTCTTTCTACTAGGCCGTTGGATTGAGGGTGCCAGACTGAGGCAAAGCACAAGATTGTTCCGATTTGAGTGCAGAATTCTTTGAAGACTTCGCTGTCAAACTGAGTACCGTTGTCGACAGTTAGGTGTTTGGGAACTCCGAATCGAAAAACTATTTGCTGCCAGAAAAACCTTTTGACGGCTAGAGAGGTGATGGAAACCAACGGTCTAGTTTCAATCCACTTCGTGAAGTATTCCACAGCTACCACTGTGTAGCGAAGGTTTCCTGGAGTTGTTGGTAGTGGACCGACGAGGTCCATTGCCCATCTTTGCAGGGGCCATGTTGGGCATATCAGAGTTGTTGGGGCACCTGGGGCGTTTTGCGTTTTTGCTGTTAGTTGGCATCCCTCGCAGTGCTTGACTGTGACACCCCAATTTTAAGAACAAAATTGGAGCACAATATATGTATGCCAGGATCAATTTTCATACATATATCCACATCATAGTAAATATCAAAACAATGCTTTATTAATAATATCGAACTTTATTACAAAAATGACCCTCGGGTCTGAAAGAAAAGCACAGACTCTCATGAAACTAACTCTAAGGTAAACTCTGACGAAGATGCGGAAGATCTGGACTCCATCTCCACAGGAAGGTCGACCGGGGGTAGCGCCATCCTAGTACAGGTCGTCAGGGTCGTAGCCTCCGTCTTCTGGATACTCTTGCTCCTCGTACGTGTAGTCTCCAGCGTCTGGGTGGGGTAGCAGGGGGGACAAAGAGGAAGGGTGAGTACATCGAAATGTACTCCGCAAGTGTAGGAAATATATGCTTATGAGGCTTATAACAAAGGTAGGCTGACTTTGTTTGACTTAAGCGCCTAAAGCGACACACTCTATTAATCATATTAATCCTATGCACCTATTTACTAGGTTATAGACAGACTCTGTAGTAAAGTAACCACACTCGGAGTCACACCGAGCAACCAACACCTGAAGTCCATCAGGCAACCGCACTTGAAGTCCATCAGATGACCCGAACCCAAAACCAACCAGTAACCAACTAATCTCAAAGAAGTCCAAGCCGCTCGTGACCGTGAGCACGGCTGATATATCAGTTTTACACTCTGCAGAGGTTGCACATCGTTACCCATGAGTCGTGCAGATCCCGTCACGCTAAACACTGCCGAGGTGCATAGCGGGTTGCACTGCAAGGCCTTTACAAAGCCCCCTCCAAGTCCGTTCCACACGTACCTCTAAGGTTTCACCCCGTACAAAGGTCTACGACCCCCAGGGCCCCCTCATGAGCCACTAAAACAAACCCCGTGTGGACCCTCAACTTAGAGGTAACTAATTAATTAGCCAGGTCCAGCCCATCCAGATCTCATGGTTGCGCTGTCAAGCCGGGTTACATGCTCTGAGAACCGGGTCCTAGGGATCCAGGCAGGATATGTCTAGCACGAGCCCCGAACCAAAAACCAAAAGCAGCTGCCGAGTCCCACGACACAAAACCACCAATACGGGTCCATCCTGCCGGATTTACCTAGCAACCATGTTACTACAAAATTACCATGTCCACATTCATTTCATATTTCATTAATCAAGATTATAAACATTTTAACTCACATCCCAACCATGACTGCAGGGCTAAGCAAGACACCTACCCGAACATCCCAAAACAGGCGACAAGGATAATATAAATAAATTCTAGTAAACTCTAACATGGGATTCAAATTAATGACAAGCATGCATCTACAAGATCTAACTACTCTAGTACCAAAAGTAAAATAAAGTAGGTGCAAGATGTTCAAGGACACTTGCCTTCGGACTGGGTCGAATCAACTGGGTCGCAAGGATGGTCTGGAGCGTCCTCGTATTCCGCACTCTCTGGCCCAATCAACATACATGGCACATACAAAGCAAAAATAAATAACAGTACAACAAACAGTATGAAAACAGTAAACCAACAGTTCTACTGTGTAGATAACGAAATTATGAATCTAACGCAAGTTGAATGGGTCAAATCGGAGTTAAAACGAGTAAGTTATAAGCATTTGAAGTTGGATGGCAGTTCTGTAAATAGATTGAACTCATTTTCGAATTTAAAATAAATAAAACAGAAATGAAAATCGGCGGTGGGACCGGGCCTCGTTTTTCTTAAAGCTCAGGGGCTGAGACGAAAGAATCTCCAGACTCAGGGAATAGGATTGGTGGACTGCGGGTTGATTTATTAGAAAAAGGAGGGGCTTTTCGCAATACGGCTCGGCCGGTCAGCGCAGGTGTCGTGGTGTCGCCGCGTGGCGTCCACCGATTGGCCGGTGCACGGACTCTGCTGTGGTCTAGGGCGCGCCCGCGCGGTGGACTGGGTCTATGGGGTAGCGGTGAACCAGGGGACTGCGCCTCGTTTTCTGGGACAGACGGGGGCTAGGATGCAAGTTTTTCTCAGACTCATTGCACAGTGGATCTGGACGGCGGGTTCATTTCGTGAAAGATGGAGGGTCTTTTTGCAAAGAAGCCAGCAGGTCGATGTGGTCAGCGCGGCGGCTGACGTGTGCGCCGCGTGGCACCAGGTGGCGTGCGGTGATTGGATCGGCGCACCACGCGGCAGGTGGACCGGTGAGCTGGCGCGGAGGGCCCGTGGTCCACAGATCCATACGCCCGGTGCATACCTCTTCGTTTTGGATCTAATCTGGGCTGTCCGTTTTGGATCGGACGGTGACGGTGGCAGGGTTTGGCCACCGGCGGGGCCGAGCACGGCGGCGCGAGACTGTGCGCGGCGGCGCCATGAATCCCGCGGTGGCGAGCTCGCCGGCGCTTCTAAAAGCTATCCTACGGTGCGGTAGAGACAGAGGGAGTAGATGGGATCGACAGAGGGGCTTACAGCGGATCTGATGGAGGGTTTTCCGGCGACGGGGAGGGCTCGGCAGGGTGGTTTCGACGGTGGGGCGACGTCCGCGGCTCGGAGCTCCGGCGTGGTCGATGCCGCGAAGCTCCCGACGTAGGCGTTCGCTGGTGAGGGGTCCCCCGGACGCGGAGCGGCTCCACGAGCACGATGGCGCTTGAAGAGGGGTCGGAGCAGCCGCGACGGTGGGGAGAACCGAGCTTGCGTTGGCTCGGCTATGGCGGTGGCGGCGAGGTTTCGGCGAGATGCGAGAAAGGTCCCGCGTGGGGATGCTTCAGCTTTTGTAGACAGAGGGAAGGGTGGCGGCGCGTTGAGGTGGTGTGGATCGATCCGGGGAAAACGCAGCCGGGATCGATCACTTGCGCGCGTAGGGCGGGGCGGTCTGGTGCGGTGAGGAGGGAGTGCGCGTGAGATGTTGGGGAGGGGTCCTGACGGCTGGGGCCGGCAGGGCAGTGAGAGAGAAGGGAGGGCTCCGCGGCGTTGCGGCTGCAGCGTGCGGAGCGCGTGCTCGGGCCGCGGCGAGGGGGAGGTGAGGCGCGGCGTTGTGGGCCGAGCGGGGGAAACTGGGTCGGACGGAGGAGATCGGGTGGCCAGCGTGCTGCGCGCGGCAAGGGTGAGGGGGAGGAGTGTGGGCCGGCTGGGGGCGTGGGTTCGGCCCAGGCGGTGGAGAGGGGAGGAATGGGTCGGGCTGGAAGAGGAAATAGAGGGAGAGAGAGGCCTCTTGCCATTTCTTTCTCTTTTTCTTTTCTTTTGTAAACTCTTTTCCAAAACCAAATTCAAATCAATTTGAAAATCAAATCAGTTTGAGACTTTTGAAAATATTTTTCCCTAGGTTTTGCAAATAAAACTTGGGATTTGATTTTGTAAAGTTTTTATAAATATTTTATTTGTTTTCCAAATAGAATAAATTCGATACGCCCTATACGGGTTTAATAAAATTATTTACCACACAATAAAATATGCAATGGCATGAATGCAACATGAAAATGATAAATAAATTTTATTTTCCTCCTCTAATTAAAATAGACAACCTATTTAATTTCTAATTTATTTTATCCAATTGGGGAAAAAAATTAAATCAGGATGTTACATTGACGATGCCTTCTGCGTCTCGTAATGCAGTAGGCCAAAAGAAACCTTGGCGGTAAGCTTTCCCAACTAGCGCCCTTGGGCCATTATGGGAGCCACAGATACCCTCGTGAATGAGTTTGAGTATGTCCTTTCCTTGGTCCTATGACACACATTTTAGCCATGGAGAGGTCACCGAGGCTTTGAACAAAGTTTCGTCCACAATTTTGTACCCTCGGGCTCTTTGGCTGAGTCTGTTTTCTTCTTCTTTGGAATCAGGCTCGAGCAGCCCGTTGATATAGGCCATGATTGGGGCTCTCCAATCTTCGCTCTGAACTGCATTGATTAGCTTCGTTGTTTTGTCAGTGGCTTCGATGGCTGATTGTGTCGCTGCTTCATAGAAGACGTCTGGCGGCAACTGTAGTTGTTGTGCTGCTGCTTTGGCCAGGTTGTCTGCCTCGCTGTTCTCGGATCTCGGTATTGCTTTTACTGTTATGCCGAGGAAGAAAGATTCTAACCTTCGGACATATTGCAAGTACTTTTGGAGCTCTACATCTTTTGCTTTGTAGTTTTTCTCAATGTGACCCGCAATGACTTGGGAGTCTGTGTTGATGACCGCCCTTCAGACTGATAATGCTCGAAGCCTTGAAATCGCCAGTATTATAGCTTCATATTTTGCAGAATTATTTGTGTATTTGAAATTGAGTCTCTTTGCGTATCGTAACCTCGACCCAAATGGTGAAACTAGGATAGCTGAGGCTCCTGCTCCAGCTGCACCCCAGGCTCCGTCGACATACACTGTCCAAAATGGATCTGTTTCGGCTCTGTCTCTGCGAGGGTCTGGAGTCCATTCGACAATGAAGTCTGCTAGGGCCTGTGACTTGATCGTTGTTCTTCCCACGAAGGTCTTGGTGTAGCTGTTCAATTCGACTGCCCATTTTGCTATTCTGCCGACTGCCTCGTTGTTCTTGAAAATATTTTCGAGGGGGTATGCTGAGGGTACTTGGATCTCGTGTGCCTGAAAATAGTGTTTTAGCTTTCTTGACGCCATGACTACGACGTATGCTATCTTCTCGAGCTCTGAGTAGTTTCGCTTGGGACCCTCGAGGGTTTCTGATACATAGTATATTGGGGCTTGCCTTGATTTGTTATTTTCGTGCAATTCTTTGACTAGCACTGCGCTGGCTGCATGAGGCGAAGCTGTGACATACAGCATTAGCAGGTCCCCTTTGCTTGGGCTTGTTAGGACGGTCAGGTTGGTGAGATATTTTTTCAAATCCTCAAAAGCTTTCTGTTGCCGAGGTCCCCAATTGAGTGGGGCGGTGCTTCTCAAGGCTTCGAAAAAAGGTAAGCCTCGCTTCGCTGATCTGGAGATGAATCTGCTGAGTGCTGCTAAACGGCCTGACAGACGCTGAGCTGCTTTTTTGGTTGTCGGTGGTTCCATGTTAATGATGGCATCGATCTTATCGGGGTTAGCTTCGATTCCCCTTGCTGAGACGATGCAACCTAGCAGTTTTCCTTCGCTTACCCCGAAGACACATTTTTCGGGGTTTAGTTTCAATCCGGCTGACCGAAGGTTATTGAACACTCTTGCCAAGTCTGGTATGTGGTTTTGTTTCTGTTCGCTTTGGACGATCAAATCATCGACGTAGGCAGAGACGACATGTTCATCTTTGAATACTTCGGATGTCATGCGAGCGAAGGTAGATCCTGCGTTTCTCAAGCCTTCTGCCATTCTTCGAAAGCAATAGGTGCCCGAAGGTGTGATGAAGCTTGTTTTTTCTTCGTCTTCTTCATTCATCCAGATTTGATGGTACCCCGAAAAGCAGTTGAGGAGAGAAAGCATTTGGCAACAGGCTGCTCTGTCAACCAAGGTGCTTATGTTCGGTAGGGGAAAGACATCCTTCGGGCAAGCTTTGTTTAAGCACGTGAAGTCTACGCACATTCTCCATTTTTTGTTTTTCTTCTGGACTAGGACCACATTTGAGAGACATGTTGGATATTTGACTGGGCGGATGACCCTTGCGTCCAAGAGTCTTTTTACTTCTGCCCTCGCTGCCTCTTTCCTTTTTTCTGATATTTTGTGGAGCTTTTGCTTAACTGGGCGATAACCTTGCTTTATGTTTAGGCTATGCTCGATCAAAGTTCTGTTTACCCCCTTGAGGTCCTCTGCAGACCAAGCGAAGGTGTCAGAGTTTTCTTTGAGGAAACTGACGAGGTTGTTTTCTGACTGGGTGTCTAAGCTGGCTGAGATGAATACCTTTCTTTCGGAGTTGCCCTCAAAGAGTTGGACTTGTTTGGTTTCTTCTTTGGGTGATGCTCTTTTTTGGTCACTGATTTCTTCATCTTCGCTTTGAAGCTTTGGTACCTGATGGTTTGTTAAATTGTGCACATTGCGTTGCCCAGGTGCTACTGTTCCTTTGGCGGCTCTTGCAATGTCTTGATCTCCGTATAGTGCAACGACCCCCTTTGGGGCAGGAAGCTTCATGCAGAGATATGCGGGGTGGATGACGGCGTTGAAGGCATTGGTGACCCCTCGGCCAAATATTGCATTGTAAGGATAAAACATGTCAACCACGTCGAAGGTTATGTGCTCTGTTCTGCAGTTCACTTGGTCTCCGAATGTTACTGGTAAAGATATTTTCCCAATAGCTCTTACTTGTTGACCGCCGAAACCGTATAGTGGGTTGCCAGCAGGTTGCAGGAGGTTTCTGTCAAGCTTCATGCTATCGAAGGTTGTGGCGAACAGAATGTCTGCGGACTTTCCTGTGTCGACCAGGATTTTGGTGACTGTCCACCCTGCTAGATTAGTTTCGATCACCATAGCGTCAGTGTGAGGGTAGTCCCTTAACTTCATGTCACAAGAATCGAAGGTTATTGGGATATGGGACCATCGCCCGAATTTGTGCGGTCCTTCGACGGCTACGTGGTGTACTCTTCTAGCATGCTCTTTCCTTTGCCTTTTGTTACCGTGATCTTCGTTGGAGCCCCCGGTGATGGCAAGTATAACACCAAAGGTTGATGTTGGGTTGTTGATGGTTGTTTGGGTTTGGGCTTCGGATTTGACAGGTTGGGGGGCTGGCAGTGCTGGTATTGGTGGTGGTGGTAAAGCGTTGCTCGCTTGTTGGTTGACTTGGGATTGAGGGGTTGTTGGGTATGTGACAGTGTATGGTGTGTTTTGTCATTGAGGGATGGAGGTTGGTTGATATGAGGTGTGGTTGTAGTGTGGATGATGAGTGTAGAATGGTTGATGCGAGGGTAAGCCATAGTTTATTGGGGTGTACTGGTATGGGGGATGGGTTGGGTTGTAGTTTGGCTTTCTGGTGTGATTGATTGTTCGGTTTTCTGCCGATGTGGCTCTTTTGGATTCCTGGTACTCTTTTCCCTTGGTGAAGCACTCGCATTGTTTGGTGGTGTGCCCTTTTCCTGGACCACAAAAATGACAATACATTTTGCGGGATCCTTCTGTTGGTTTCTTTGGTCAGGCGGAGGTGGGAATCCTTGCGGATTTTGATTGCCCGAAGGCTGAGTGCCACTTCTCTGATCTTCGAGTGGATTTGCCTTGTTGATTGCGCCAATGTTACTTTGATCTTGGCGAGGGTTGTTTTCTCTCGCTTGGGGCCGCAACTGTGGTTTTTGCTGTGATCTTCGGGTGTCGAACTTCGTCCTGAAGTCCATGTCCGCTCTACAGTATCTTTCCATTGTCTCATGTAGTTCTTCGATTGTGTTTGCCGGCTTTCTGGCAAACTTCAAGGAGCAGGGGCCTGGGCGCAGACCGCTTACGGCTGCGAGGATTACGGCTTCGTCAGATATCCTAGAAGTTCTTGCTCTGATTTGGATGAACCTTTGCCAGTAATCTTGCAGTGGTTCACGCTCTTCTTGTTTGCAGCTGAACAGGTCAATAGGATTTGATGGGGCTGCTGTGATACCCTTGAAGTTTATGCAGAGCCTGTCTCTGAGGTTGGCCCAGGAATCCATAGTTCTGGGGCGGAGGTTGCTGTACCAAGTCTAGGCGATGTCACAAAGTATAATCACGAAGGACTTTGCCATTGTTGATTCGTCTCCCCCTGCTGCGGCCACTGCCGCTTCATAGCTCATTATGAATTGGCGAGAGTCAGTGAGTCCATCATAACGGGGCAGATTTTGTGGATTGTAGCATGGTGGCCAGGGTTGGGTTTGTAGTATCTGGGAGAGTGGTGATCTTGGGTCGTAGGGCATCTGGTGTTGTTGAGCCCTTTGCTGAATGCGAAGGTTTGGCTCTCGCTCTTCTGGGTAAAGTTGGCGAAAATTTGGTGGTGGTGGGGGTGGTGGTGGCTGACGAGCGTTGCCCTGACCCTGCTCAACGTTCTCCTCTTGGAGTGGCGGCATTTGCCTATCATTCCATTCCTCGGCTTCGGCCTCAGCTGCTGCCAGGAACTCCTCCATTCGGCGAAGCTGCTCTCTTGCTTCATCCGCCTTTTGCCTGATGAGGCGCAGCCGGTTGTGCCTTTCAAGCTGGTCTAGACGTCTCTTCTTCTCCTGCAACTCAGCTTGAAGTCTCTCTAAAGCCTCGAGGCCTAGCTCCTCCTCATCTCCTCCCCCACCTCCTCCAGAGGTGTGTGGGTGTGGTTGTGATACCAGCCGTGTGTGAGGGCCCGGGACCTCCGTCCCGGGAGCAACTTCTTCTGTTTCCGAGGGTTCTACATTCTCTTCTATAGGCTGAACCGTCGTCGTGGCCTCTCTGGTCACGCGATGGTCTCTAGTTGAGGACGTCCTTCTGTTTCCAGCCATTATGAACTCTGTTCCCCACGGTCGGCGCCAAACTGTTGGAACCACACCTGCCTTACCTCCGCTTTAGCACAGGGGAGTGGCAAGGGCGACCAACTGTCGTGAACACAAGCGAAGATACTGGAAAGTAAGCAGTGGAGATATTTTTCAATTCCCAAAGGTCGTGTCATTACACTGTTCATCCCATGGTATTTATAGGGAATACCAAGGGACATTAGACAAATTACATTAGGGTACAAGATAGATTTCTCAGCATCGCATGGCGGAAGGGCAAAATCGTACTAACACAGCTAGAGTGGAAACCCTAGCTCACTTCCTACCCGTCCGCCACCACCTGGTTTGCGCACACCTTCGTGGGAACGCGAAGGTTAATCTCTCAGCTCCGCCAGTCGCGAGGCCCGCGTTCGCCTGCCATCCGTTGAGCTTAGCCCTCCTTGCGAAGGTGCACGGTATGCGCGAGGGTTGCTCCCTGTCCTCTTTACGCCTTTTTCCTGCAAGAAACGCAGGATAACCCGAAGGTCGAAACAGTATCCAAGGGTTAGGTAAATGACCCGAGGGACTTAAAGAGTGATGAGGGTTTCCTCGATGGAACGCAAGGCACCGCGAGAGCCGTCTCCAGACTCAGCCTGCGCGACGTCACTACCGAGGGTTCCTTCCCCCAACAGTGACCATGCAGTATTCTTTCTCCTCATATTATAATCAACTAGATAGCTATGCGCGTTTTGCCGCGCTGCAATATAAACTGTAAGTATATTGGTCAGTTGTTGCATGTTGATTTCATCTTCTCACGTCACTGCTCGCTGGTTGCGGGTAACCTTCTCGGAAAGAAGGAAAGAATCTTATGAACTCGTATAGCGCGGCCTCACATTATGCTACCTTGTTTAGTTTCTCGTCCAAAAACTTTTCACCTATTACATCGAATGTTTAGATATATGCATGAAATAAATATTAAATATAGACTACAAATAACTAATTACATAAATTGTGATGACTTTGCGAGATGATTTTTTAAGTCTAATTAGTCCATGATTTAATAATATTGTGCTACAGTAAATATATGCTAATGATGGATTAATTAGTCTTAATAAATTCGTCTCATGGTTTTCAGACTAAATATGTAATTTGTTTTTTATTAGTCTATTTTTAATAGACTAAATTAGTGCCACAACATTCGATGTGACACCCAAAAATTTTCATCCTCCAACTAAACACCTAGTATCTGTTATTTTGGGTAATATCATTAAACAACTTTGGAGTATTTCACCAATAGAGAAGGAAAATTAAAACTACCTCTCATCGTCGGTTGTGGAAAAATAGACACATGTAAAAGTGTTAAATAAAATGTGTTGGTTAAATGTTTTACTATTAATCCGTGTTAGTGAAACTTTTTAAAATTTGACTAATTTTATAGAAGAGAGTAATAATATCTATGATATAAAATGGATGTATTATGAAAATATATTCTATGATATATCTAATAATATGAATTTGGTACTAGTAGTTTTTTTCTAGAAATTCGATTAAAGTTTAAAAAAATTAACTTAACCACTCTAAGAATTAATTCTTTAATGGACAAAGAGAGTAGTATCTAAATAACATCATTACATAATATTGGAGTATGAGACTAAGCAGACAAATAAACCTATCTCATTGCTGGTCGTGAAAAATTGACAAGGAAGAGATTGTTGGTGTCCGTCACACGTTAAGCTGAAATTAGCGAAGCACAACACAACACTCACGTGACGACCATACGATGGCCGAGAGCTAAGAATTGTCTCGTTGTGCCAATTGTCCTGCGCGTATAGATTTGTATATATTATTGAACGCGCTACTGTCGTACCGATTTTTGAATAGAAAAAGATACCTGCAAAAATCTTAAAAGGAAAAAAGTAGAAAAAACATAAAAGAAAATGGAAAAATAAAAAAACAAAATATTGCTACAGTAACCCGACCCGCGGGAGGGCGTCAATCTTCCCGCGGGTATAGACTAGTATTATTACACTTAAAATTAGTGTTTGTGACTAAATAAATTCAAATAAAAATTTCGACAACACAAAGTTGTATAACTTTTTGAGATTTATAACTTTCATTTTGCTGTTTCTAAATCCAAGGTTGTTTGAAAAATTCGAATTTCTAGTGTGAGAAATTCAAGCGTAATTCTCTGCATAGATGATTTTAAATAAAAAAATTATCGACTACAAAGTTCTATAACTTTTCGAGATCTATAACTTTTGTTTTCGTTGTTTCTCCATCCGAGGTCATTTCAAAAATTCAAAATTTAAATGTAAGAAATTCAAGCTTAATTTTGCATACACAAATGATTTTAAAATAAAAAAATTATCAACTACAAAATTCTATAAATTTTCGAGATCTCTAACTTTTGTTTTGGTTGTTTCTTCATCCAAGGTTGTTTGAAAATTTTGAATTTCAAATGTTAGAAATTCAAACGTAATTTTATATGCATAGATGAATTTAAATAAAAAGTTGTCAACTACAAAGTTCTATAACTTTTTGAGATCCACAACTTCTATTTTTTGGTGTTTCTCCATCCAAGACCATTTGAAATATTCAAATTTCAAATTTGAGAATTCAAGTGTAATTTTCCACTTATAGATAATTTCAAATAAAAAAGTTATCAACTAAAAAGTTCCTGAACATTTTGAGAAACAACTTTTGTTCGGGTCATTACTCCATCCGTGATCATTTGAAAATTTTGAATTTCAAATGTGCGAAATTAAAACATAATTTTTCATGCATAAATGTTTTTAAATCAAAAGGTTGTCAACTAAAAAGTTACATAACTCTTTGAGATCTACAATTTTCATTTTAGTTGTTTCTCCATCTAAGAACAACATAACATAATTTTTACTATTCGGCGCATACCTGTAGAGGGCGGCTTTAGATGTAGTCACCTCTACATTTTTTTTTAGGAATGGTTGGATCTAAAGCCGTCTTTATAAATAAGGCCATTTGTAGAGGCTACTGAAAATATATAGGAGCTTATATTGAACTGCCCCGGAAAAAAAGGAAACAGTTGTCACAGTCGTTTTTTAGTAGTGTTTGCATTTTGTCAGCAGATATTGAAAATGGGACACTCATAAGTAAGTGCCCTACATAAAAAGGTGTGCTGAAAACTATGACGCCCGTTTGCAAGAAATCCATGGAAACTTGAGTAAAATAGACAGTAGAAAAAAAAACGAAGCCAAAAAAAAATGCAATAATGGATCAAAAAGCTCCTTATTGCTACCTTGAATGACATTTCGTTGCAAGAAATGAATCCGTTGAATGCTTATAGTAGAAAAAAACGTGAATAAATTAACAAAGGTAGGAAATAGATCTAACGAAACTCAAGTGCACAACTAATGACTCTCTTGATTTGCTATGCTTAGTGTCTAACCATTAGCACAGACGGAGATGCAAGATGTATATAATGGAGGACAGAAACTGTGAGACTATATATCCAGCTGGGAAATTGATGAAAGAACAATATACGAGATCAGGACAATCTAGAGACCAGAGTGTCACCCGAAAGGTGAAGAGTTGAGACACATGTCAATACTGACGCGCGTATATAATGGAGGACAGAAACTGTGAGACTATATATCCAGCATGGTAGGGCACAGCAGCCAAACATTACCTTGCCCCATATGAATTATTGAGCAACTACACTGTGATCTGACGAAAACAAATAATTATTCCGAGATCAGGACAATCTAGAGACCAGAGTGCCACCCGAAAGGTGAAGAGTTGAGACACATGTCAATACTGACGCGCGTCACCATTGTCCTTGTCTCTCCAACCTCGCCCATCACCTTTGAGGGACCAAAGGACGTCGCCCGTCACCTTCGAGGGACCAAAGGTGATCCGTATAGGCAACGGGCAACAAACAAAGCAATAAGGGCAGGCACAACGCAGACAGTCGTGGATATTAGCCTCATCTAAAAGTACTGTGCCACATAGACCGAGGCAATTTTAAGATCATTATTTCCTCAACGCAGGCTACAATTCCTAATCTCACTAGTCACGTCAGTTGTTGACAGGTGCATGCGACCTTTGTGATGTCACAGTTGGATGCCACCTCACCACGACGCTTTGCTTCAGCCAATGCTTTCACCTTTTGTCACCTTTTGTGAGTCGAGGAGACCGTAGCTTCTGCAGACATATCTGATATCGTGCGAAGCTATCAATTCGTGTAACATGGAGTGCTGGCTCGGACGTGGCATATGGGGCAGTAAGCCAGCGTGGTGCGTTGGGCATGGCCTAAGAACATCTCCAAGAATTCGCTATTTTTTCTTCTCCAAAAGTTGTAGTTCAGCAAGTTCCAAAAAAATTTTGGAATGAGAAAATAATACCATCTCCAAGAGTTTCCTTTGTTTGGTTTCCAAAAACTTAAATTGTGAGTCCCACCCGTTTTTAGGGTTCTTTTTATCACGCAAGATTGGACTCTGTGCGCAAGATTGTACTTTGTGCGGAGGCTATCGCTCGTGCTTTGTGCTCAGAGCTGAGCCAAAGAGGGAGTGGAGGTCGTGTCGATGACACCATCGCCAAGCCAATACTGCATGTGCTTCATGCCTCCTCCCACCCTCATCGCGAGGCTTTCATTCAGGTCCTCGCTGGCCGGATCAAAGTCGGGCCCATGGACCGACCATGCCACCTTCGTGTAGTCAGTGAGGCGGGTGCGGACACTGGAGTTGTTGTATGCCTCGATGGGATCATCTGGGTTGTAGGAGGTCTCTGGTGCGGTGGCTTTGCCCTTGTGGGACATGGTGTATGCCATGAACGTGTTGCAAGGCTGGCCACCGTGTGACGACGTCTGTGAGGAAGACAATAAGATGATTAGTAATCATGCAACATTTGAGCGTTAGAATACATAAAGTCTTCCACGTACCCAAGCTTGTGCATACTCGGCGCGGTTGTGGTTGCCCTGATGGTGTGGTACACCTGACATCAGCAGACGCGCCGCCTGAGCATTAGCGTGCTGGGCGGTCCACTCCTCGGATGGCCACCGCTCCACGATCATCTCCCGGCACTCGGGATACGACCAGCACTAGTTGGGAATCATCTGCATGTCATCAAGTATTTCACATATAAGCATCAGATCAAATGAGTACAACTTAATCTAAAAAAGAATCACTTACCTGAATGTACTACTTTCGGCTCAGCATCATACCTCTCTCACCTCGATCTTCGTCACTCTCTGTCCTTTAACCGTGGCGTTGTAGGTGATGATGGCCTGAACTCTTGCCTCGTAGATGCCTGTGCCTCCATCCCCTCTTGGCACCTGTAAAAGTCTTACATACAGACGCAATGCAAACACTAAGTAATTCAAGAAAAGTACGATGAATGCGATGTTGTGTGACGAAAACATGCCCACAGCTCCGCTCTGACTCTGACCATCGACGCCTTGTTGGGGTAGTCCGGGTCTGGGACGATGGTGTAGTGGTCAAAGGTATAGGCCGACTCTATCTTCCTGGCATATTGTACTATGTCGAGGCAGTGGAGGCGGCACAGGAGACCCAGGATGTCATTGGGTTTGCGGCCGTGACCCTCCACAAACTTCCAGTGCCTGCACAAGTGATTCAGAAAGATTATTTGTTTCTATTTCAATTTTGAACATATCATATGAACAAGTAGTTAGAACATATAACTTTCCCCAACGGGGCGGATCACTGGGCATTGGTGATGTGGTATCAATCGCGCCGGGAGGTTGGCGGGACCTTGCAAGTAGGCGTGGCGGGACCTTGCAAGTAGGCGTGGACGCCCCTGAGGCAACTGAACCCTCCTGCTCCTCCGCCTTGTCCCCCTCGTTCGTCTGCTCATCCTCCTGCTTGGGCTCCTCCTGCCCCTCCTCCGCCTGAGCCTCGTCCTCGGGTGTGGCCCCCACCTCCTCCTCGACCGCCTCCCGTGGAGTCGGTTCCCTCCGGCGGCGGCCCCTCCGCCTCCTAACAGCTGGCTCTCGGCGAAGATGATGGCATGGATGGTGCAACCGTCTGTAGAGCTCCGGCTTTACCGAGCTGGCTTCTGTGCTGAGAGCCGAGCCCTCGGCATAGAAACTCTTTGCCGAGAGCTCGGCTCTCAGCATATCTAGCTTTTCTAACGGTTTACGTTCGCCGAGAGCCGACCCTCAGCAGAGGGGACCTTTGCTGAGCGTCCGATATTTGTCGCTCGGCAAAGCTCCAGGCACTAGGCAAAAGCCCTATCTCCGGTAGTGAGATAGGCCTAAGCTAGCCCCTCCGCAGTGGTGCCTCCAAGAATGATGCGACGTCGTTGATGCCACCACCACCGGCTCCAGATAACTAGAGCTATGTTTTAACCAGGAGAGGAGGGACAAGGCGACAACTATAGGGTAGGGTGGCTACATCGACACCTTCAAGAAAGTAAATGATGCTCGAGGGTGTCGCCGTTGATTGCACAACCATGTCGTACATGGCCTTTTCCTAGCTCCTCAATCCCTGGAATTAGTTGTAGTCCGCCTCTGCCATCTCAGACCTAATTTGGTGAGCACAGGCACGACACGACTTCGCCTTACCTGAGAGCAAGTTTAATAATACAGTCTGTTGTTGGCTGTAAGGATCTTTGCAGCCCACCTTTCAGCTCACTCGTACAATGGTTAAGTCTTTGCTATAGCTATATGACTCACTTGTCTCTCACACAAATTGCATTGGTTCTTGTGTCTAAGCGGGCTGTAAGCTTACAGCCCACTTAGAGCAAGTATTATAAGGTTGAGTCAGCCGGCTGAATTGAGGCAACGTTAGAAAAAGACATGATCTAGGAGAGAGAGAAATAGATAGACAAAACAAGCCGGCGCTCTACTCTTCGCCAGGCTAAATGCCACCACACAGCCCGCATCCAGCCAGTTGCAGGCTAAAAGCGGGCGCTTGATTCCCAACCGAAGAGAGCAAAGCATTAAATACTCTTAGTTTTAAAATATTTAATAGAACCAATCTCTCAGTCAGCTCATTGTATACATTGGCTATATTACTTACTGTATGTGATGTGGCATGGCTATTTAGCCCGCAGTCGGCTGGCTTATTAGCCATGCTCTTATCTTGTCTCTCCTTTTCTTCTCTTCTCCACCACAGCATTTAGCCTTCTTGCAGCCTACTATTATACTTGCTCTGATGAGGCAGATTAGACCTTATAGACATAGACTGATCGAGAAGTACGGAACAGAGGGGAAGCTGAAGATTGTTTGCACGCGGACAGGGATGAGGGCGAGGTGGACATGGGCAGGAGCGGCCGCCGCATGTCGGATCTGAGCCGCCACCGGCTGGCGCGCGCAGGGCGAGACCTCCCTGCTGCCGGCCACCAAGCCAGGGTGCTCGCTCGTCATCGGATTAAAAAAAGTTTGACAGAAACTGATTTATTTAGGGACCAAGAGATCATGCTATGCTGTTGTGGGGACCAGCGCGATCCGATCAACCTAGTACCCGCATAATATAACCGCATAATACAAGCCCGGTCTCAACGAGGTTTTATAGGGTGTGTTATGCACATTTATTAGCATGTCACGTCAGCAGTTCTGTACTTTTTGCATGAAATGGAGAGGAGAGAGAAGAGATTCGTTTCATCCTCACGACACGAGTCGGGCGATGTTTGGCAACGAAACTCGCACCGAGAAAGACCTCGCGTTTCATGGGAAGTAGAAGACAGGCTCAGACGACCTTCTCTGCCGCCGCGCCGCCGGGGCGCGACCACCGTCGCAGGCGGACGCGAACTCCATCGGCCGGGGCACAACCTCCACCGCAGGCTCCGCTCCGCCGCGCGCGAGGCGGCTCCGTCGCGGCCGGCGAGGCCGCTCCGCCGCGTGCAGGCTGCTCCACTATGCGCAGACCGCTCCGCTGCGGGCGAGCTCCACCGGTCGTGGGCGAGGCCGCTCCTCCTCCGCCGCAGGCCATGGAGCTAGACGAGCGAGGCCGCCGCGCGCAAGCTGTCCGCCGCGGGCGAGGCTGCTCCATCGCGGCCCTCGCGGGCGAGGCGGCTCCGTCGTGGCCGTCGTGGGCGAGGCGGCTCCGTCTGGCCGTCGAGTCCGCTCCGTCGCGGCCCTCGCGTGTGAGGCGGCTCCGTCGTGGCCGCTCTGTCACGGGCCTCACGGGCGAGGTAGTCTGTCGTGGCCGGCGAGGCCGCTTCGCCGCTCCGGCCGTCGGGGCAGGGCGCAAGGTTCTCCATGGGCTCCGTCGGGAAGGTGGACGCAGGGACTCCGTGGGCTCCGTCGGGGAGGTGGTGAGATCCATCAGGCAGTTATCCGAAGAGAGAGGGAAGAGATAGAGAGACCAGTTTTGGGCTAAAAAAAGAATAAAATGACTCTATGAAACTGTACGTGAAATTATGCACTGACAATCTACCTGTTTCATCGTGTGTGTTTCATGTCTTGGAATTTGGAAGGTGAAACACTGCATTGACACTGACCTAAAACGGGGCTGCTGGCTAGGGAGTGCGGCGGGCAGACCAATCAGGCCGGTAAGGCAGGAGCAACCATGCTATCATCATCGGCGCAGCAGCCGATGCGGCTGATCTGCAAGGCGTACCCGAGCTTGAACTTGGCCGTCCGTGGTGATGAGGTGGTTCTTGAACGTGCTGACCCCAGCGACGAGTCCCACTCCCACCAGGTAATCAATGATCTCATCTGTTTATCGCCTAGCTAGCTAGCGTACAGATTGGCAGCAGATCCGTATGTGGGTTTCACCGTGCGCGAATGTGTTTGGTTGCTTTGCTTGATTCTGCTCATCAGCTAGCTTGCTCTTGCCTGCCGCTCGCTCTTGTTTGACGAGCACGCATCACCAGCAGTACACGCAGCATCAGCTCCTCCTCCCTCACATGGCCGCAATCGGGATTTCAATTTCTCGATCCGCTCCCCCAAACAAATTGGTCTCGGCCTCCGGAGATCTTCCGCCTCCGGGTCGGAGGCAGCGCGGATCCGGGCCGGGGACGACCGCCGATCGACGAGCCGGCCAAACGATGTGACAAAGTAATTGGGCGATGGTGCACGGGTGTGGTGAGAGTAGATGGCATGATCATCATATCAGAGAGCGGTGGATCAGTGGATCTATATGTCGCGGTCGACTCCGGCAAACCCCCTTTTGCGCTTGCAACATTCGTTGCCATTATTTTAGGCTGCGCCAAAAAGGGCCCGCATAAAACAACTTCATCTTTGCATTCTTTTCTTCACAAAATTTCATTTTCCGTCATTTTTTTTAAAATTTTATTTTAAACACTTTTGTTTTCGCTTTAGTACAGCCTGATAATAAACAGAACTTATATATATATATATATATATTTGGGGGCTTATTTACAGTCAACTTATTTGGGGGCTTATTGACAGTCAACTTCATCTTGACATTCTTTTCATCAAAAAAAAAAAAATTATTCTCGTCATCTTTTTTTATTAAACACTTTTTTTCGCTTAGTATAGCCTGATAATAAACAGAACTTATTTAATAGATGTATTCTTGGTGGCTTATATTTACAGTCCTTGCAAAGTAAAAACACCTTGATCCACGAAGGTACCAATGCCATGGCCCTAGGAAATTTTAATTAAGAAGAAGAATCCCCTCCTCACCCTTATACATGTATAGTGACACTACAACTCTGTGAGACGATCTGATCATAAATATGTGCTTTTGGATATGGGACAGACGAAATAATTTTTTTTTCCCACCGCTTAAATATATATGGCGTAAACGTCGCAAAGAGGAACTCGAACTCAGATCACCCTGGTAGTGGTACTGAGCCGGACTAACCATTCCCACGGCCCTTGTAAAGTATCTGAATCTATGATATCAGGCTGAAGTTATAATTTGGCACCTAATTAAGGTAGAATTTTTTTTTGATGCCTCTACAAGGATTATAATAAAAAGGCTCTTTTTTTTTTCTCTGGGTTTCTTTTTCGCATATGAACTAGGGCTGGATCCTGGACCTGGACCACGACAGCGTCGGGAGAGTGACCGACGAGCAGGGTCGCAGGGCGTTTGCGCTGGTGAATGTGGCCACAGGAAAAGCCCTGGTGCACCACAGGGGGGGACGGCTGCAGCTGGCTCCCTATACAGGCCATGATGGCGTGAAGATCTGCATGCTGTGGTCCCTGAGCGCGCGGTCCGATGATGGCTTTAGCGAAATAAGAGATCTCAGTAACATGGACAGCACCATCAACGCTGGGGAAGGGAAGGAAGGGAAGCGAGTTGGTCTCTTCCGCTACTACAAATCCAAAGAAACCTACGATTACACCGTCTGGAAGATGGTTCCCATCACCACCAGCGATTGATCCACGCAGGTTTTCTGTACTGTACTGCCACTCAAAAAACGAGAAATGACGACCTCGCCGTTTTCAGAATTGATTTCTCATTGGCAGGATCGCTGCTGGTATATATGGTTTCCATTATATATTCTGCAGAAGATGGAACAAATCTTCGGGGGTGGTTAAAAGGACATCCGAAGAATATTACAGTACAGAACAAGCGGCTCAACTTATTAACTAATTTTCTAGTTTTGTTTGCTTTCACAATATCGTCTCTTATTATATCCACTTGCTATGTGTGCATATTATCTGGATGCGTATCTTTTTTCTTTCAATAATAAAGAGGCAATATTTTAGCTTATTTTTTTTAATCTGACCATTTTTTTTTGTTCTTCAGCTTCCTCTAACTAACTCAGTGAATATTGAAATAATTATTCATATCTCTGCAACTCCCATGTTGTATATCACACAGCATGTTGGACAGACCGGCCATATCTACATATATAGTTATAGGAATCCTAATCCAAATAGATCAACCTAATCCTAAGCAAGCTGAATACAAACCATAATCAAATAGGAGAAAAATACAAGTATAAATTACGCAAAATATAATCTGCAATGGATTGATCCTGCACTGCACGCCCATCTTCTTCTTCTTCTTCTCTTCTCTCTCTACTATGAGGGACCAATCCGAATTGTATTTAGTCTACCTAAAAATTTATCCCACACAGAGATAGAACTTTCCTGAGTCTACCTCAGTTTGTGCACCCAATAAATCTCATCCTACCAAAAAAAAAAAAAAATGGATCAGATCTATTCTCACGAAGCTTCATCATCCCTCGTGTGGCCTCCATGCACGGCATCCGCACTTCCTACGCGTGACGCGCGATATCTCTCGTATAATTTTATGAAACTAGAAAAGAGATATAATATTTATGAACAATAATACTATCACTATGTCAGATAAATAAATGATTAAAATAAAAGTTGTCGATCTTGAGAAGTTATACAACTTTATAGTTGAAAACTTTTAATTTATAATTTTGGCAACAAAAATACGTTTGCATTTCTCAAAATTTAAAATTTGAAATTTTCAAACGATCTCAGATGAAAAAACAACCAAAATGGAAGTTGTAGATCTCAAAAAGTTATGAAACTTTGTAGTTGAAATTTTTTTAATTTAAATTAATTTTATCAGCAAAAAGTATGTTTTAATTTTTCAAATTTGAAATTCAGATTTTATAAACGATTTCGGATTGAGAAACTACCAAAATAAAAACCTTTGCTGAGTGTTTTTCTTTTGGCACTCGGCAAATAGGTGGGGTTGCTGAGTGCCCGAAATTTAACACTTAGCAAAGCATGTATCATTCGGCAGAGCGTTGGTTTCCGGTAGTTGTGTGTTGCTATCATTAGTGGATCCGAGGTCGAGTTTGGTGCTGCAACCATTAGCAGTGCGTCCCCTCGCCGGTCGCCGGTCAGAAAAGCTCGTCTGGTAGGACCGTGTCCGGCTGCACGCGCTAGCAGACCTCGACCCTGGCATGGTGCCTCTGCTGCGCAAGCATGTGCGACCGTCAGTCTCCACCTTCCTGAGTGCTGCTAAACAAAGCTAATCATGTAATTAACGTAGCACTTAACTGAAAATTGAAACAAACAGTTTCAACTGCCTTTGTTTTTAATTCAAAATCTTCAAAACTTGTTGGAATTTGATGTTGCTCCTTAAATGAAAGTTGTAGATCTCGCTAAGTTCAACAACTTTTGTTTTTGGATCACGTCGAGCTTCCACATAGATTTGGGAGAACAAAGGAGGAGAAGTCAGTCTGTCAGGCTGCTACGTACAGTAAGCAGGGCGAGGTTCAGCAGTATGCCAAATCCGGCAGGCATGCTCGTTGACGTCCATCTCGCCACTTCGGTGTCGCTTGCCATGCAGCTTCTTGCCGCCCGTTCACGCTCTGTATCCGTCGTCGCTGTGAGCCGTACGTGCCGCTCCGCCTCGTCCCCGTCCTGTCCAGTGACCGTTGTGAGATCGCGGTGAGCTTCCAGCGCCGGTCCTAGCATTTTAAGGCCCTACGGCGAAATCACTACAATGGCCCATCTAGATAATGTATAAAATCTTATAATATATAGTTGCTAATTCTATGTTAGTGACCAATGTTTCTTAGATAATCTTCTAAAATTCTAATGTCTAAATTAGAACAAAAATATGAGTATAAAATACTAGAAGTCTGGAATACTATATAAATAATTAATTTGGATTACAATGAATAAGAAAAAAAAATACCTAAGGATTGGACATGAACTCGCAATCCACAAAAAAGCAAGAACCAATATGTCATCGTTGTGGAGCCCTACCTAGTCGCCGCTGTTATGCACCATTCTCCGACAGTCCATCCATATAGTAGTTAGATCTTCATCATTTATATATGATTCACTTATTTCTCACACAAATTTTTATTAGTTTTTGTGTCCGCCTACACTCGATTTCTCTTCTCTCCTCTCATTTCTCCTCTGTTTCAGTATTTAGTCAGCTTACAATCTATTATTATACTTGCTCTTAATTAGTTTGCTGATGTTTAATGAACTACAAAGCCTGAGGGTTTGTATAACTGGCCTTGGACCTCTCACCTGCCTGGGCCCTCGGATGTCGCACCTCATGCCCTGCCCCTAGGGCCGGCACTATGAGCTTCTGGTGCTTAATGGGTTATGTTTCCGATCGCTATTGTTGCAATGTCGCATCGTCATAGGTCCACCGTCACGCCGTTGCATGGAGCACGGAGCACCGCTGTACCGCCATAGTCGACTAGTCGAGGGCGGAGTTGCGAAGCCCTATCCACCTCACTAGAATCCGGTGCTTTGTCGAGCACCACGGGCGCTCGGCAAAGCTGTTTGAGCTTTCGGCAAAGGCTTTACCAAACGATGCGCTTGACAAAGCTACTCAGAACAGTGCCGATCGATAAAAGTCCTCTTTTCCAAGAGCTTGATGTCGGACGCTCGGAAAAGCCTTTGCCGAGAGCTAATCTGGCCCTCGGCAAAGTAAAGTGCATTTTATAAATTTTCCGAATTTGTTTTCTTTTTATAAATTTTTTAAAACAAGTCGCTAGCACGTTGGTGGCCATGTTTCGTGAAGAAGATGCTCGGAGTTTCGCATCTGTGCCTAGATATGGCCTCACACAACATTCAATACCATAAATATGATTTTTCGAATCACTCAATTCCAATATTCAATGAACCTGTAGTTCAAATTTGAATTATAAAAAAAATTCAAGTAAAAGAAAGAGATTTACAAAATATAGCTAAATGTATAGAAATTACTCCAAATTTGAATATATACTTTAAGTTACTGTGGTATACACATAGAAAAAATTCAGAAGAAAAAAATTAAAACAAAAACAAAATTTGTTTGCCGAGGGCCTGCACAGGGCTCTCGGCAAAGAGGTTGTTTGTCGAGAGCTGGTCCCGGGATCTCTGCAAAATAAACGGCCATAGACGGTTGCTTGTGTGCCGCCTAATTTACCGACGACCGTTTTTTTGCCGAGAGCTCACCCCTTGGAAAAGAGTTGCCTTTGCAGAGGGTTTTTTTTTTGCCAAGAGTAGTTGAACTCTCAGCAAAGACCCTCTTTGCCGAGCGCCATATTTTACCGACGGGTCAGCCCTCGGTAAAATGTATTTTGCCTATAGCCTCCTTTTGCCGACGGCCAGCCTTCGGCAGCTCCCGACTTTCGGCCATCGGCAAACCTTTGGGTGCTCGGCAAAGTGGCTGTTTCCAGTAGTGCTTGTTTAGCTACATAAATCGCTTCACGAGGTTGTAAGGATCGCGTAGGTGTCCTTGCCGTGAACGGAACGGAAACCTCGTTATCGGTCGGCCCCACCTCGCTGGACTTCTGTCGAGCCGCAATAACCGCAGCAAAGCTTGCTTCGAAACCCTAATCATTCGTTTAATCCCCTAGATCGATGTGCTAGCTCATGGACAACACGTAGATGGCTTCTTCGTCGCCGGAGACCTCATCGTCGACAGGTTCTGCAGTCGACCTGTGTTGACATCTCTTAGCATCACTTCAGATAACGACGCTAGAACTGCAGGTAGACAAATCTAACAACATTACCATTAACGCTAGGCTGTCACCACTAGCAGCAACACTAGTGACATGGATGGTATTTATGATCTTGCCCTTATAAAATATGAAATGAGATTATCCGCAAGCGCACAAATAAATACATCCATTATAGCATTTCACCAAGGAAAGAGTTTCCAAGGTGTTGGGTATTTGAAACGCACACAGAAAAATTCGCAAGCGCACGGATACCGATGTAGCTTTCACCCGAGAGTATTCCAGGGTATCTCCTGCACAAAGATCTCCACCGCGGGCTCCAACACCGCCACCGGCCCCACCATCTCCTCCACCGTGGGCTCCAACGCCACAACCTCCACCGCGGGCTCCAACACCGCCACCGGGCCCACCATCTCCTCCACCGCGGGCTCCAACGCCACAACCTCCACCGCAGGCTCCAACACCGCCACCGGCCCCACCATCTCCTCCACAACGGGCTCCAACACCCCTGCCTCCACCGCGCGGTCCTAAGAATCGATCCGCCGCCACAAAACCGAAGGCCCCACCTCCAAACAAGAAGGCTCCTGCATCAGGAAAAAAAGCCCAGGAGAAATTAGCTTATGAACAGACTGATGAGGAGTTAGAAATTTCGGTGAAAAAAGATGTGCGAAATTTTTTAGATGAATGTGAGGCCGCTGCTAAAGCGAAGAGGAACCCGGAGAAGCCTTACCTCTTATTAAACCCACAGGAGTTAAGAAAAAGGGTGGACCAATATGGTATCAAGATGCGTGAAGCCCGAAAGGCTCTGCAAAAATCAGATTACGAACGCTCTCTAATGAAGTCTGCAAAAGAACAACAATCCAGCAAGAAGAAAGTGGGAAAGAGTGTTGCACAGCTCGGGAAAACATCAAAACCTTTGTCTCCGTTAATTGTGCAAAATCAATATGGTTCAAACATGGGCAGAGTACAATGGAAATCTGGAGAGACCACTTTGTCTGAGATGGACTCAATTGAAATTTTTTTCATTGACAGCGGTCTCCCGTACGACACAATTAAAAATATTGCTACTGGGCTGGAGTTTCCATGAGCGGAAGTAGTTGATGAATGGAGGAGAAATTTTGCACTGGGCAGGAGTCTAATGAACCCCAATCACTTACATGTACTTGGTACCCAGATGTTTGCAATCAACAAATGGTGCATGGAGACTTCTAAAGACGGTGATGTCAATTGGATTTCTGTCCGAATTCGGAACCATCACTACTTCTGTGGCGATGACCTAATCTTAGTCCAGATGGAGGAATTACACCAGCTATGTCATTTGAACGCACTGGACAAATCGCTCCTTAGCTACTATTGTTTGTAAGTGTTTCTTTTATAGTTTTCATTGAATTCTCTAGTATGTGTATATAGTACGTAGTATTCTTACACACATACTTCCGTGGGTCCTTCTCAAATTTGACATCCTTCAAGCCTCTAACCAAATCCTTCTTCAATAGCTTGTTGAGAGTGTTCATTCCAACATGTGCCAACCTTCTATGCCATAGCCAACCAAGTGATTGCTTAGTGAACAAACATGTCTTCAAGTTGGCATCTTCGGAGGTGAAATCCACAAGATAGAGATTGTTGTATCTAAAGCCTTTGAATATCACTTGTGTATCATCTTTATTGGTCACAACCACTTCTTTGTCGGTGAACAAGCATTGAAAGCCAAGATCACATAATTGCCCAACGGATAGCAAGTTGAAGCTCAATGATGCAACTAGAAGCACATTTGAGATGGTATGATCATTTGATATTGCCACTTTGCCCAATCCCTTGACATTGCCCTTTGAGTTGTCACCAAATGTTATCTTTTTTTGGTCATTGACATTCTCTTCTAGTGAGGTGAACATCCGGGGATCACCGGTCATATGTTGTGTGCAACCACTATCAATCACCCAATGAGATCCACCGGTCTTGTAGTTCACCTACACACAAGAAATCAAGCTTGAGCTTTTGGGACCCAAAATTGTTGAGGTCCCTTAACCTTCTCAATTAGTGACTTTGCAACCCAAATTTGCTTTGGCCTATTCTTGTTAGGAGGCCCCATAAACATGACTTTCATGTTGCCACTAGAGTCTTGTCTAAGCATGTAGTGAGCATTGAAAGCAAAGGGCCTAGCATGCTTGGGCAAGGGTGTGGGTTTTGGCTCTTCACAATCATGAGCAAAGTGTCCTTCTTTTCCACACTCATAGCATCTCCCAATCTTATTCTTCTTTGGCATTGTGATGCTCTTGCATTGCTTCATCTTCTCCTCAAGAAAGCCAATGCCATTTCTATTTGTCTTCATCACGGTGTTCATGAGTAGCTCACTTTGAAGACATTGACCCTTGGTGAATTTCTTCAACCCGGTGGTGAGGTGCTCCTTCTCTTTCTTGAGCTTGTCATTCTCTTGTTGGAGCTCTAATTGAGATGGTGTCTTTTTGTAATCCCTCTCCATCTTCAATCTCTTGTTCTCTTCTTTTAGCATGTCTAGCTCAAGTGTCATGCTATAATCATCATCATGAGTTTCTATGACAACTTGCTTGGTGGTTGTAAGCTTCTCTAGATCAACCTTCAGCTTTGCATTCTCATTCTTGACCTTGACATAGTCATCAAAGTGATCGGCCACAACCACATTCTTGCCCTTGCCACTAGCCTTTTGCTCATCATGCTCACTAACCAAGCCCTCACAAGATGTTGCTATGTCACACTTAACAACGAGGTTAGGGGCATCATGTGTCTCATGTGAAAGCATATCATAAGCAATGGTGAGAGTATCATAATCAACTTTCACTTGAGTGTATTATTCCTTGAGCAAAGCATAACTAGTGGTAAAGTCACTATGCATCTTATCAAGTTTTTCATTTTTAGCTTTGAGCTCTTTGTTAGAGGACTTGAGCTCCTTGATAGATGATGACATAGTAGCAAGTTCATGTTTTAGCTCATCACTAGCATGTATAGCATGATCATACTTCTCAACAAGAGATTCATTTTCATCAACAAGCTTTTCATTCTTAGCTCTAGTCTTTCTTATGATTTTAGAGTGTAGTTGTTTAGCAATTTAACAAGCTCATCATAAGTGGGTGCCTCAAATTCACCATCACTATCACTATCACTAGAGTCATCATCGCTTTGTACCTTTCGATCACCTTTAGCCATGAGGCATAGGTGTGTAAATGATGAGGGTGACGTTGGTGGTGGTGGTGTAGAGGAGCCAATGACTAGAGCGGCCACCTTCTCCTTCTCATCATCACTATCTTCATTTGATGAGCCACCGGAGGAATCAATGTCGGTGAGCCAATCACCAACAATATAAGCTTTACCACCTTTCTTGTGGTATTGCTTCTTCTTCTTGTCATCCTTCTTGTAGTGGGGCTTCTCATTCTTCTTCTCATCTTCACTTGATGAGTCATACTTCTTGCCCTTGTTCTTGTTCTTGTAGCTCTCTTTCTTGGGCTTGGTGCATTGATGAGCAAGATGGCCAAGCTCACCGCAATTGTAGCAATCCATTTCGGAGATTGGCCTCCTCTTGCTACTTGTGAAGAACTTCTTCTTTCTTGAGTCAAAGTTGACTCCATTCTTGTGAAGCTTCGTCAACATCTTGGTGGTTCTTCTCACCATGAGAGCGATGTTGGAATCATCCTCTTCATCACTTGAGCTCTCATGATGCACCTCAATTGCCTTGGACTTGCCCTTCTTGTCATGGCTTGCTTTGAAGGCCAAGTCCTTCTTCTTGTCGGTGGAAGAGCCACCACTTGGTGTGATGTGCATGTACATCTCATGCGCATTGATCTTTCCCAAGATTTGAGTTGGTGTAGTGGTGGAAAGATCGCCTTGATGTAGCACCGTCACGATGTGTCCATACTTCTCAATTGGAAGGACACAAAGAATCTTCCTCACAACATCGGATGGTTGCATTTGTGTGAGGCCAAGTCCATTTAGCTCTTCTACAAGAACATTCAACCGTGAGTACATTTCATTTGCATTTTCATTAGTATGCATATCAAAAGAGTGAAGCTTTTGCATGACTAGATGATAGCGCTCCTCACGCTCACTCTTGGTTCCCTCATGGAGCGCACAAATGTTTTCCCATAGATCATGGGCATTTTTGTGGTTCCGGACACGGTTGAACACATCCTTGCAAATGCCTCTAAAAAGGATGTTTTTGGCTTTTGCATTCCATTTCTCATTTTCCTCCTCATTAGGAGTAAGGCTTGTGCCTTCCTTGGGTTTGGCAAAACCGGTGATTGCGGCTTCGCGGCATTTAACATCAACCGCTTCTAGGTACGACTCCATACGGATTTTCCAATATGGGAAGTCGTCTCCCTCGAACATGGGAGGTGGTCCATCACCTCCGGACATCTTAACTCTAGGCGGTTAAGCCTAAATTGAGAGCACGAGGCTTTGATACCAATTGAAAGGATCAAGATGCCCAAGAGGGGGGGGGGTGAATTGGGCTTTTCTAAAACTTCTTGCAAGAATTAAAACCTATCAAGCTCCAATTAACCCCCTAGTGCCTAGAAGTGTGTTTGAGTAGAAGCAACTGCACAAAAAATTATCACTAAACCAACTCTACTCTAGCATGGCAATTCAACTTATGAAAGAACAACAAGTAAATGCGGAATTGAATTGCTCAAAGGTAAATGCGTAGTAAAGAGAGTAGAGATGACACGACGATCTTTTTGCCGAGGTATCGAGGTGTCGGCACACCCCCTAGTCCTCGTTGGAGCACCCGCACAAGGGTATAGCTCCCCTTGATCCGCGCAAGGATCAAGTGCTCACTACGAGCTGATTCTTCGCCACTCCGGCCCGGTGAAACGCTCGCTACCGGTCACAACTTGGCTTGGGTCATCCACAATGCCTCCGGATGATCACCAAGCTCTCCGATCGCCACCAAGCCATCTAGGTGATGCCGATCACCAAGAGTAACAAGCAAGAACTCTCACTTGACCAACGCAAGGCTAATGAGATGGGTGGATGCACACTTGCTACTCTCTATTCACTAGTGAGGTGTTTGATCACTCAATTATCAAATCTCTCAACCTCACTAGGCCTCTTGCACTCACTTGCACTCACAATGTGTTTGGCAACCTTTCAAATGAGCAAGAGATACAACATGAATGAGGGGGAGGCATATTTATACCCCCCAACTCAAAACATGCACGAAGGGGTAAGTCCAGCCAGTTACACACTGACCGGACGCACCTGTCGGGGTGACCGGACGCGTTAGGTCAGTGTCTAACGGCTACATGACGTTAGGCCTAACACTCGTACGAAGTGCTGATCGGACGCACCCATGCGTCCGATCGCCTCTGACCGGACGCGTCCGATCACGAAAAACCCTCTCTGGAACCTCTCTGAGTACGACCGGACTCACCCCCTGGTGCGTCTGATCGACTGCTGAGGAAGCGTCCGGTCGCAGCCAGACAGACCCCTCAGCCAGCCCTACTGACCGGACGCATGCTCTAGCGTCCGGTCACTCGGATTCGAGCGTCCGGTCGCAATTAGAAGTCCAAAACGACTTCGGTTTGCGATGCTCCTTTCACGAACTTTCTTCCTTATGATCTTAGGGACCTTTCTAAGCTACCTAGGGCTTTGGTTAACAAGTGTGCACCACACCTAACTCAAAAGTCTCACCTAGGTCAAGCTACTCATTCAAACTCCCCTTAATAGTACGACCAAAGAGAAAAACAGAGACCTATGCTACTCTAAGTGTCCTTCAACACCAAATGACACTTAGAACTAGCCTATCACCGTCTTCGTCGTCCATCCTTTGAAAACCGAACGAATTCCATCAAAGGGGGCATGAATACCATAGTGCCCTTCACAATCATCATTACCATGACCTAACTCAACTGTTTCTGCAAAACACACGTTACTCATAATAATTTACCGTTGTCATCCAATCACCGAAACCCACTGGGGGCCTAGATGCTCACACAAGGCTCCAAACCCTTCAGCGACTTTGAGCGATGAGTCGTGTATGAATCTCATGAGGTTCTTCGTGAACCAAAAAGATAGAGAAAGAATTCTCTTCCCATACAACTTTAAGTGCGTGAGACATATATAGTTAATAATAAGTATGTGCACATTTTATTTTACTTAACCCTAATAATATATATATATATATGAATCATGTGTATGAACAGCTATCACTGGATACTGATGGTCATCGATCTCAAACACAGCAATGTGTTAATCTATGACTCGTTGAGCAAACCACAAGAAGATTACCAAGATATGATAGACATCCTCCAAAGGTAATTTTTCGATCCCTAGCTTGTGTGCTTAAACTATAGACTAAGCTTGCATATATGTATACTAATTAAATAATGATCCAACTATTAATGTTTCATTGGCCGGATTAGGGTTTGGGAAAAATTCATTGCTCAGGAACATATGAGTCAGTGTAAGGCGCCACTTACAATAAAGCCACGACTACCAGTAAGTTTACACCTTCGTCAATGTACGTGTATCTTTATTATATCATGTCATATATCATATCTTTATTACGAGATGAATCTTTTCATTCTACAGTGGATTTTGAGACAAAAACAGGGTACTAACTTATGCGGATTCTATATTTGCGAGTACATGATGATAGAATCAAATAGAATTCCTGAAGAAATCATCAAAGTATGTAACATGTTTTTTTTTTCATTTTTTATAGACTTAATATTGATAATATAGATATTACTAATATCTTCTCTAATTCAAATTGAAGACTGACTGGTTGAAGCAAAAAGTGATGCTACAAGGCCAATTGAAAGCGATACAAGAGACAATAGCAGGATTTCTTCGGGAACAAGTGTGACACCCCAATTTTAAGAACAAAATTGGAGCACAATATATGTATGCCAGGATCAATTTTCATACATATATCCACATCATAGTAAATATCAAAACAATGCTTTATTAATAATATCGAACTTTATAACAAAAATGACCCTCGGGTCTGAAAGAAAAAGTACAGACTCTCATGAAACTGACTCTAAAATAAACTCTGATGAAGATGCGGAAGATCTGGACTCCATCTCCACAGGAACGTCGACCGGGGGTAGCGCCATCCTAGTACAGGTCGTCAGGGTCGTAGCCTCCGTCTTCTGGATACTCCTGCTCCTCGTACGTGTAGTCTCCAGCGTCTGGGTGGGGTAGCAGGGGGGACAAAGAGGAAGGGTGAGTACATCGAAATGTACTCCGCAAGTGTAGGAAATGTATGCTTATGAGGCTCATAACAAAGGTAGGCTGACTTTGTTTGACTCAAGCGCCTAAAGCGACACACCCTATTAATCCTATTATCCTAGGCACCTATTTACTAGGTTATAGACAGACACTGTATAAAAGTAACAACACTCGGAGTCGCACCGAGCAACCACACTCGGAGTCACACCGAGCAACCAACACCTGAAGTCTGTCAGGCACCTGCACCTGAAGTCCATCAGATGACCCGAACCCAAAACCAACCAGTAACCAACTAATCTCGAAGAAGTCCAAGCCGCTCGTGACCGTGAGCACGGCTGATATATCAGTTTTACACGCTGCAGAGGTTGCACATCGTTACCCATGAGTCGTGCAGATCCCGTCACGCTGAACACTGCCAAGGTGCTTAGCAGGTTGCACTGCAAGGCCTTTACAAAGCCCCTCCAAGCCTGTGTTACACGTACTCTAAGGTTTCTCCCCTGTCCATAAGTCAACGACCCCAAGGGACCCCTCTTGAGCCACTATACAAACCCCGTGTAGCATAACTTAGAGGAAACTAATTAATTAGCCAGGTCCAGCCCATCCAGATCTCATGGTTGCGCTGTTAAGCCGGGTTACAGGCTTCGAGAACCGGGTCCTAGGGATCCAGGCAGGATATGTCTAGCACGAGCCCCGAACCAAAAACCAAAAGCAGCTGCCGAGTCCCACGGCACAAAACCACCAATACGGGTCCATCCTGCCGGATTTACCTAATAACCATGTTACTACAAAATTACCATATCCACATTCGTTTCATAGTTCATTAATCAAGATTATAAACATTTTAACTCCCATCCCAACCATGACTGCAGGGCTAAGCAAGACACCTACCCAAACATCTCAACCAGGCGACAAGGATAATATATACAAATTCTAGTAAACCCTAACATGGGATTCAAATTAATGACAAGCATGCATCTACAAGATCTAACTACTCTAGTACCAAAAGTAAAATAAAGTAGGTGCAAGATGTTCAAGGACACTTGCCTTCGGACTGGGTCGAATCAACTGGGTCGCAAGGATGGTCTGGAGCGTCCTCGTACTCCGCACTCTCTGGCCCAAGCAACATACATGGCACGATACATAGAAATAAATAACAGTACAACAAACAGTATGAAAACAGTAAACTAATAGATCTACTGCGTAGAGAACGAAATTATGAATCTAATGCAAGTTGAACGGATCGAATCAGAGTTAAAACGCAAAAGTTATAAGCGTTTGAAGTTGGATGGCATTTCTGTAAATAAACCAAAGGTATTTTAAATAAATAAAACTGTAAAGGAAAATGGCGATGGACTGGGCGTCATTTTCTGGGTACTGCGAGGGCTAGATTGAAAGAAACTGCAGACTCACTGAACAGTCGGGGTGGACCGCGGGTTGATTTCGGAGAACGTGAGGGTCTCTTTAGCAAAATGCACCGGCGAAGGGGTATCGGCTATTCTCGGCCGTCGATCTGGCGATGGCCGGCTGAGATTAGATCAGGGGCGGTCGGCTGTGGGTGGACCGCGCCTCGATTTGACGCAAACGGAGGGGCCAAACTGTAAGTTCTTCTTGACTCAGTGCACAGTGCAGATAGGACGGCGGGTTTGTTTCAAGAAACTCCAGGGGTTCTTTAGAAAAGTGGGCGCTGACGCGGGGCGTGGCTGACGCGGCGCTGGCGTGGTGGTGACGGTGTGTTACGTGTCGATTGCTGGTTGGCTCGGTGTGCCACTGTGGCCGTGGACGCGGGGAGGGTGGACGTCGTGGACCGAGTTCACAGCTCGTGCGCTCGGCGCATACCGTTTCGACGATGGGATCTAATCTAGGCCATTCAGAGGAGATCGGACGGCGCCGGATAGAGGAGTGGGGGTGCTGGCGGCGCCGGTGATGCTACGCGCGGCGGCGGCCGTGCGGAAGGCGGTGGCGCCATGGCTGGTGCTTACGGCAAGGGCCTAGAGGCCAGTAGAGAACACGGGATTGGTAGGGATCGGAAGCGGAGCTTACAGCGGTCTCGGTGGAGGTGTTCTTGGCGCCGGTGGAGATCCGGAGACGGCAGACCGCGTGGTCGTCGCGGCGGCGGTGCTTGAGTGCTCCGGTGAGGTCGAGGGAGGTATGTTCCGGCCCAGATTCGCTTCGGGGTAGATCTCCTGGACGCGGCACGTGATCGCGAATGCGACGATGCTCGAAGGAGGGGGTCGGTGGTGGCCTTCTTGGTGCGGTTGGGAGCTCGGCAGAGCTTTTGCAATGGCGGCGGTGTGGCTCCGGGTGCGTCACTTGACGAGGCGGATGACCAAGGGAGGGTTGGCGCGGCGGTGGCGTGTAGTCGTTTTTGTAGGGCGAGGAGAGGAGAAGGGTGGCTGCTGTAACAGATCAATCGAGGCGGGCGGGGTGGAGCCACTGCTGGCGCGCGAAGGGCGGACGGTTCGGTGGGGATAGAGCTGACCGGTGGGGTCCACTTGTCGGTGACTGGGAGGCGGGGTGCTGTGGGAGGCGCTATGGTTGCGGTGTGCGCACGCGAGAGGAGCCAGAGCGGGCCGTGCTGGCGTTGTGGGCCGAGCGGAGTGGAGGGAGGCGGGGCGCGGGCCGCGATGAGGAGTGGGGCCGTGGCTCGGTCAGGCTGGGCCGGAAGGAGGTGGCGGGCCGGCGCGAAGGGGAGAGAGGGTGAGGGAGCCCTTTTGCCTTTTCCTTTTCCTTTTTCTTTTCTCTTTCCAAATTCATTTTGGAATCAAATTTAAATCCATTTCAAAATCGAAACAGTTTGAAAACTTTTGAAAATATTTTCCCTAGGTTTTAGAAATAAAACTTTGAGTTTTAAATTTATAAAACTTTTACAAAACTTTTATTTGTCTTTCTAAATAGAATAAATTCGATTTGCCCTATACGGGTTTAATAAATTTATTTTTCACCCAATAAAATATGCAATGGCATGAATGCAACATGGAAATGATATATAAATTTTATTTTCCTCCTCTAATAAACTAGCCAACCTATTTAATTTCTAATTCCTTTTATTAAATTGGGGAAAAAATTAAATTAGGGTGTTACAAACCTACCCCCCTTAGAAGAATCTCGTCCTCGAGATTAGGAAGAGTCGGTGAAGAGGTGAGGAAAATCTGCCCGAAGATCATCTTCCTTCTCCCGTGTGGCTTCTTCTTCGGAGTAATGTTTCCATTGCACCTTGCAGATTTTAATTCTCTTGTTTCGAGTACCTCGTTCCATCGTGTCCAGAATCTTGATCGGCTCAGAGAAAGTCAAATCATCCCCGCAGATCAAGCTCCGCAAGTGGCAACTGCTCCTCTGGAACTCTGAGGCATCTCTTCAGCTGGGATACATGGAATACATTATGGATACCTGCCAGACGTGCAGGCAACTCCAGCTGATATGCAACTGCGCCTTTCTTGTCAATCACCTTGAAGGGGCCAATGAATCTCGGAGATAACTTCCCTTTGACATTAAACCTCAGAAGACCTCTGAAAGGTGACACCTTCAGATAGACATAGTCCCCAATCTGGAATTCCAGCTCCCGTCGTCTGACATCTGCATAACTCTTCTGTCTAGACTGAGCTGTCTTTAGGTTGCTTCTGATCTGCCTGACCTGTTCCTCAGCTTCCTCTATAGACTCGGGGCCAAAGACTTTCCTTTCTCCAACCTGATTCCAGAACAGAGGAGTTCTGCACTTCCTGCCATACAGTGCCTCGAAGGGTGACATCTTCAGACTGGCCTGATAGCTGTTGTTATATGAGAACTCTGCATATGGCAGACTCACATCCCAACTCTGGCTATTCTGGAGTGCACTGGCTCTCAACATGTCCTCCAGAATCTGATTCACCCTTTCGGTCTGTCCATCGGTCTGAGGGTGATAAGCTGAACTGAAACTGAGGCGGGTGTCCATAGACTCATGCAACCGCTTCCAGAATCTAGATGTGAACTGTGTACCTCTGTCAGATACTATGATCTTAGGTACTCCATGCAAGCATACAATGCGGGACATGTACAACTCTGCAAGTCTATCGCCCTTATATGTTTCCTTGACAGGAATGAAGTGAGCAACCTTGGTCAACCGATCAACTATGACCCAGATAGAGTCATATCCAGACTGTGTCCTGGGCAAACCAGTGATGAAATCCATGCTGATCTGTTCCCATTTCCACTCTGGAATCTGCAGAGGCTGTAGCAAACCAGCTGGTCTCTGATGTTGGGCCTTAACCCTCTGACATGTGTCACACAAGGCCACATACTCTGCTACTTCCCTCTTCATCCCATACCACCAGTAATACTGCTTCAGATCCTGGTACATCTTGGTACTGCCTGGGTGAAGAGAGTAGGCTGAATCATGAGCTTCTCTCAAGATCAACTCCTTGATAGCCTTCACATCTGGAACACAGATCCTGCCTCTGAACCATAAGACACCCTGATCATCCTCTGTGAACCCTGGGGCTTTGTCCTCCTTGATCGACTGTCTGATCTCCAGAAGATACTCATCAGTGAGCTGTCCTGCCCGGATATCATGCTCAAGTGTCGAATCAACCTCCATGGCTACTGCATCAGTGTGGCCGAGAATACCCAAGTTGAGCTTCACAAACTCTTCATGCAACTCGGGCTGCTGCTCCTTGATCTCTAGCACATTACAGTAGACCTTCCTGCTCAAGGCATCTGCAACAACATTCGCCTTGCCTGGATGATAGTTGATACTCAGATCATAGTCTTTGATCAACTCGAGCCATCTCCGTTGGCGAAGATTCAGATCTGGCTGGGTGAAAATATACTTCAAGCTCTTATGATCAGTGTATATCTCTGTCTTCTTGCCCATCAGATAGTGCCTCCAGATCTTCAGAGCATGAACAACAACTGCCAACTCTAGATCATGTGTAGGGTAATTCAGCTCATGCTTCCTGAGCTGTCTCGAGGCATAAGCAATCACCCGACCTTCCTGCATAAGCACACATCCTAGACCCTGTCGCGAAGCATCACAATACACAGTGAAGTTCTTCTGGACATCTGGCATGACAAGAATAGGAGCAGAGGTCAATCTCGCTTTCAGCTCCTCGAAACCAGTCTGGCATTCAGGGGACCATACAAACTTGGCACCCTTCTCAGTCAGTCTCGTCATTGGCTTCACAATCTTGGAGAATCCCTCAATAAATCTGCGATAATATCCAGCCATACCGAGGAAACTCCGAATCTCAGTAACGCTCTCAGGTACCTTCCAGTCCAATATATCTTGGACCTTGCCTGGATCCACTGAAACACCACCCTCTGAGATGATATGCCCCAAATATGCAACCTTCTTCAACCAGAACTCGCATTTGCTCAGCTTCGCATACAACTGATGCTCCCTGAGCTTCTGCAGTACTAACCTCAGGTGCTTCTCATGCTCTTCTTCATTCTTCGAGAATATCAGGATATCATCAAGGAACACCACGACGAACAGATCTAAAAACTCCATGAAAACCTTGTTCATCAGATACATGAAGAAAGCTGGGGCATTAGTCAAGCCGAAGGACATCACTGTGTACTCATATAGCCCATATCGAGTTACGAATGCCGTCTTCGGGATATCAGCTTCACGAATCTTCAGCTGATTATAACCTGTTTGCAGGTCAATCTTCGAGAACACATGAGCACCCTTCAACTGATCAAACAGATCATCAATGCGAGAAATCGGGTACTTGTTCTTGATGGTAGCTTCATTCAATGCGCGGCAATCAACGCACATCCGCAGGCCTCCATCCTTCTTCGGAACAAAAATCACAGGAGCTCCCCACGGGGATGTACTAGGACGAATATGCCCTTTCTCCAACTGCTCTTGGATCTGCGTCTTCAGCTCGGCTAGCTTTTCGGCATCCATTCTATATGGTCGCCTGTATATAGGTGCAGTGCCAGGAACTAAATCAATAGAGAACTCAATCTCACGATCAGGTGGCATACCTGGCACTTTCTGAAAGACATCAGGGAACTCCTTGACAACTCGGATATCAGGTACCACGATAGCCTCATATGCTCTGGCTTCTTCTATCATCTTTGTCGGTGCTCGATACACAATCTCCGTGCCATCTGGATGCTTCACTGTGATGAGCCTCTGAGCACAATCAATGACTCCCTGGTACTTGCGTAGCCAATCCATTCCCAGAATGACATCAATACCTTGGGAATCCAGAACAATAAGAGAGGTGGGAAAGACTACCCCCTTATGGTTAAGCTCACATTCGGGCACACATGCCTCGATATCAGTTCTCCTCCAGGAGAATTCACTAGCAGATGCTTTTTCATCAACACTCTATTCATATTATATTTAGATGCGCAGGGTGCTGATATGAATGAATGAGATGCTCCAGAATCAAACAAGACTGTAACTGGGTGAGAGTCAACAAGGAACGTACCAAACACCACATCTGGTGCCGTCTGAGCAGACTCCGCTGACACGTGGTTCACACGACCACGAGTGTAGCTCTGGGGCTGGCCTGCGGGACGTGACTGCGGTGGAGCTGGCTGCCTCAATGGACACTTGTTGGCGAAGTGTCCCATCTGGTTACACTTGTAGCAGGGACCAATCTGACCTGCCCCCAGTGCTGGACGGGGCTGCTGCGAAGCTGGAAGACCCGGGCGAGGTGCCTGAGCCTGGCGAGGCGGCTGCTGCTGCTGCTGCTGAGGTGGAGCCTGGTACTGTGGAGCTGGGTGCCTGTACTGAGGAGCGGGCTGCCGGGACTGGGGCGGCCGGTACTGCTGCTGCTGGGGAATCTGCCTGGAAGCTGAGGCAGGTGGAGTGTAGCGGGGACGGGCGGAGCTGCCGGAGGACTGTCCCTGGAACGTCATCTTCCTCTTGCGATCTGCATCGAGGTCCTTCCGTTCCTTCTCCACCGCGAAGGCACGGTCAACCAGCTTCTGAAATGAGGAATACTCATTTGAAGCTAGGGCATAGCGGAGTCCTGGGTTAAGCCCATGCCTGAAGCAGATAACAATTTTATTATTTATCAGGCAGTAAAAGGAATGAACAAGGGTGTATGAAGAATTTATTAATATTAAAGAATGACAGAGATCTTGCCTGAAACACTCCTGCTTCTTATCGTCCGTGTCCACGTCATCTGGGGCGTAACGGGACAGCTGGCTGAACTGCGTGAGATACTCACGCACTGTCATCGCGCCCTGCCTGAGGTCCTGAAACTCTCGGCGCTTCACCCTGATCTCGCTGAAAGGGACGTACTGGTCGCGGAATGCCTTACGGAAATCCTCCCAAGTGATCGAGTTGGCGTCCGCATGAGCTGCGGTGTAGGCAGTCCACCAGTTCTTCGCCGGGCCCTGAAGCTGGTGCGCGGCGTAGAGGGCCTTATCAAGGTCCCCGACATGGGCAAGCTGCAACTTGCCTGTAATCGTCTCGAGCCAATCATCTGCATCCATTGGCTCTATGGCGTGGTGGAACACTGGAGGGCGCGTCGTCATGAAGCTCCCGAGAGTGTCATCCGGTCGGGGTGGCTGTGCAGCTCCTGCACCCTGAGCACCCTGAGCAGCCTGCGCCATCTGCTGCATGTGCTGCATCATCTGGGCCATGTTCTGCATCATCTGGTTCTGTACCTGGGCCATCTGGAGCGGGTCGTACGGAGGCGGAGGTGGAGGTGGATGAGGATGAGGCGGCTGGTTGCCACCTGCCCCGCCAGCGTTACCGGCGTTACCCGCGCTGCTCCTGGTGTCAACCATCTGTTACATTTTCCAGGAGTAAAAGTGAGATGTGATAGATAGATATATAACAACCCTGATTTGGTTAGTTAATTCGATTAGTAAAATATTTTAAACAAATGATGTCGCTGCAACCTGACGGTCGCAACACACCAACAATCATTACAAAGAGCCAAAACATTACATATGCACAAGTACATGTCATTCAACGACCTACAAGACCACATAATTATGGCGGGCTTCCTACGAGTTTGGAGGACCTACTTTTAAACAAAATTTGAATTTTCAGCAGAGACAGGCTACAGAAGTGGGAAAAGGGTGAGACTATTAAAAATAGTTTTGTAAACTCGACGAATGACTAGGGTAGCGTCCTACGGTCAACACGGCTCTGATACCACTCTGTGACACCCCAATTTTAAGAACAAAATTGGAGCACAATATATGTATGCCAGGATCAATTTTCATACATATATCCACATCATAGTAAATATCAAAACAATGCTTTATTAATAATATCGAACTTTATAACAAAAATGACCCTCGGGTCTGAAAGAAAAAGTACAGACTCTCATGAAACTGACTCTAAAATAAACTCTGATGAAGATGCGGAAGATCTGGACTCCATCTCCACAGGAACGTCGACCGGGGGTAGCGCCATCCTAGTACAGGTCGTCAGGGTCGTAGCCTCCGTCTTCTGGATACTCCTGCTCCTCGTACGTGTAGTCTCCAGCGTCTGGGTGGGGTAGCAGGGGGGACAAAGAGGAAGGGTGAGTACATTGAAATGTACTCCGCAAGTGTAGGAAATGTATGCTTATGAGGCTCATAACAAAGGTAGGCTGACTTTGTTTGACTCAAGCGCCTAAAGCGACACACCCTATTAATCCTATTATCCTAGGCACCTATTTACTAGGTTATAGACAGACACTGTATAAAAGTAACAACACTCGGAGTCGCACCGAGCAACCACACTCGGAGTCACACCGAGCAACCAACACCTGAAGTCCGTCAGGCACCTGCACCTGAAGTCCATCAGATGACCCGAACCCAAAACCAACCAGTAACCAACTAATCTCGAAGAAGTCCAAGCCGCTCGTGACCGTGAGCACGGCTGATATATCAGTTTTACACTCTGCAGAGGTTGCACATCGTTACCCATGAGTCGTGCAGATCCCGTCACGCTGAACACTGCCAAGGTGCTTAGCAGGTTGCACTGCAAGGCCTTTACAAAGCCCCTCCAAGCCTGTGTTACATGTACTCTAAGGTTTCTCCCCTGTCCATAAGTCAACGACCCCAAGGGACCCCTCTTGAGCCACTATACAAACCCCGTGTAGCATAACTTAGAGGAAACTAATTAATTAGCCAGGTCCAGCCCATCCAGATCTCATGGTTGCGCTGTTAAGCCGGGTTACAGGCTTCGAGAACCGGGTCCTAGGGATCCAGGCAGGATATGTCTAGCACAAGCCCCGAACCAAAAACCAAAAGCAGCTGCCGAGTCCCACGGCACAAAACCACCAATATGGGTCTATCCTGCCGGATTTACCTAATAACCATGTTACTACAAAATTACCATGTCCACATTCGTTTCATAGTTCATTAATCAAGATTATAAACATTTTAACTCCCATCCCAACCATGACTGCAGGGCTAAGCAAGACACCTACCCAAACATCCCAACCAGGCGACAAGGATAATATATACAAATTCTAGTAAACCCTAACATGGGATTCAAATTAATGACAAGCATGCATCTACAAGATCTAACTACTCTAGTACCAAAAGTAAAATAAAGTAGGTGCAAGATGTTCAAGGACACTTGCCTTCGGACTGGGTCGAATCAACTGGGTCGCAAGGATGGTCTGGAGCGTCCTCGTACTCCGCACTCTCTGGCCCAAGCAACATACATGGCACGATACATAGAAATAAATAACAGTACAACAAACAGTATGAAAACAGTAAACTAATAGATCTACTGCGTAGAGAACGAAATTATGAATCTAACGCAAGTTGAACGGATCGAATCGGAGTTAAAACGCAAAAGTTATAAGCGTTTGAAGTTGGATGGCATTTCTGTAAATAAACCAAAGGTATTTTAAATAAATAAAACTGTAAAGGAAAATGGCGATGGACTGGGCGTCATTTTCTGGGTACTGCGAGGGCTAGATTGAAAGAAACTGCAGACTCACTAAACAGTCGGGGTGGACCACGGGTTGATTTCGGAGAACGTGAGGGTCTCTTTAGCAAAATGCACCGGCGAAGGGGTATCGGCTATTCTCGGCCGTCGATCTGGCGATGGCCGGCTGAGATTAGATCAGGGGCGGTCGGCTGTGGGTGGACCGCGCCTCGATTTGACGCAAACGGAGGGGCCAAACTGTAAGTTCTTCGTGACTCAGTGCACAGTGCAGATAGGACGGCGGGTTTGTTTCAAGAAACTCCAGGGGTTCTTTAGAAAAGTGGGCGCTGACGCGGGGCGTGGCTGACGCGGCGCTGGCGTGGTGGTGACGGTGTGTTACGTGTCGATTGCTGGTTGGCTCGGTGTGCCACTGTGGCCGTGGACGCGGGGAGGGTGGACGTCGTGGACCGAGTTCACAGCTCGTGCGCTCGGCGCATACCGTTTCGACGATGGGATCTAATCTAGGCCATTCAGAGGAGATCGGACGGCGCCGGATAGAGGAGTGGGGGTGCTGGCGGCGCCGGTGATGCTCCGCGCGGCGGCGGCCGTGCGGAAGGCGGTGGCGCCATGGCTGGTGCTTACGGCAAGGGCCTAGAGGCCAGTAGAGAACACGGGATTGGTAGGGATCGGAAGCGGAGCTTACAGCGGTCTCGGTGGAGGTGTTCTTGGCGCCGGTGGAGATCCGGAGACGGCAGACCGCGTGGTCGTCGCGGCGGCGGTGCTTGAGTGCTCCGGTGAGGTCGAGGGAGGTATGTTCCGGCCCAGATTCGCTTCGGGGTAGATCTCCTGGACGCGGCACGTGATCGCGAATGCGACGATGCTCGAAGGAGGGGGTCGGTGGTGGCCTTCTTGGTGCGGTTGGGAGCTCGGCAGAGCTTTTGCAATGGCGGCGGTGTGGCTCCGGGTGCGTCACTTGACGAGGCGGATGACCAAGGGAGGGTTGGCGCGGCGGTGGCGTGTAGTCGTTTTTGTAGGGCGAGGAGAGGAGAAGGGTGGCTGCTGTAACAGATCAATCGAGGCGGGCGGGGTGGAGCCACTGCTGGCGCGCGAAGGGCGGACGGTTCGGTGGGGATAGAGCTGACCGGTGGGGTCCACTTGTCGGTGACTGGGAGGCGGGGTGCTGTGGGAGGCGCTATGGTTGCGGCGTGCGCACGCGAGAGGAGCCAGAGCGGGCCGTGCTGGCGTTGTGGGCCGAGCGGAGTGGAGGGAGGCGGGGCGCGGGCCGCGATGAGGAGTGGGGCCGCGGCTCGGTCAGGCTGGGCCGGAAGGAGGTGGCGGGCCGGCGCGAAGGGGAGAGAGGGTGAGGGAGCCCTTTTGCCTTTTCCTTTTCCTTTTTCTTTTCTCTTTCCAAATTCATTTTGGAATCAAATTTAAATCCATTTCAAAATCGAAACAGTTTGAAAACTTTTGAAAATATTTTCCCTAGGTTTTAGAAATAAAACTTTGAGTTTTAAATTTATAAAACTTTTACAAAACTTTTATTTGTCTTTCTAAATAGAATAAATTCGATTTGCCCTATACGGGTTTAATAAATTTATTTTTCACCCAATAAAATATGCAATGGCATGAATGCAACATGGAAATGATATATAAATTTTATTTTCCTCCTCTAATAAACTAGCCAACCTATTTAATTTCTAATTCCTTTTATTAAATTGGGGAAAAAATTAAATTAGGGTGTTACAACAAGTCATAAATCCAAATGGCGAGTTCTACTATAATACCAACGAGAAGTTGATTCCAAACAATGATGATCATTTGTATGCCCTGTAGATCTTTAGATGGAGTACAACTTGTAATAGGTTTACAATACTAACTTTTGAGTACAACTTGTGTAGATAAATATTTAGACAACTTCTATGTATATATTGCTTGTAATTTTATGTACATACATATATATATATATATATATGTAGTTCTATAGTTCAATTATATATGCATGCAATAAGCTTATTGTGTTATGCTGCTAATATATATAATATATATATTAGCAGCAAAGAATACATATTGAAAAACCTATTAGATAAATAAACAAAACTAAAAACAGAACTGAAATGAAAATAAAAAGGAAAAACCAGGGGACCCTTTAGTCCCAGCTGGTAATACTAGTCGTGGCTAAAGGGTGCTGCTGCGGGGCACCGCTGGCAGCACCCTTTAGTCCCGGCTGGTATTACCAACCGGGACTAAAGGGGGGGCTTTAGCCCCGGTGACCGGAGCCGGGACTAAAGGGGGGGGCTTTAGTCCCGGAAGCGTAGTCCCGACTCGGCAACCAGGGCTAAAGGCGCTTGCTGACCGGGGCTAAAGCCCATTTCTGTTGTAGTGCTACACAACTCATAAAACTCGTTAGAATCAAACCCTATAACTACACTCTTTGGATCATTGCGGGTCATTTATGAGGTTAGTTGACGGTTTAAAATAGGAGTTATCTACCCTCAACAACCTGCTGGTGATCGCTCGGTCAACACCGCAGATGAGGCCTAGACTAGGCCTGGGCATTCGGGTTACCCAATTTTTTTGGGTCGGATAATTCGGGTATTTCGAAATTCGGGTAATAAAAATTGCTACCCAAATTTAGTCTTGTATAAACACTACCCGCAATTTCGGGTACTCGATAATTCGGGTTTGGGTTGGGGTTCGGGTTTGGGTATTACCCGATATACCCGAACTCACGTAAAATAGCAAATTGTACAGAACTTTAGTAGCAATTCATATATAATTTTAGGAGCAATTTGTATAGAATTCCAATGGTAATTTCAAAGAATAATATATTAGAATCACTTGTTCAAATAGAGAGAATCATATGCTAATTAAAGTGGTAAATTCATATGTTTAACTAACAATACATGACAAATATCAAGACAAAATACATCTTCGGGTAATTCGGGTAGTTTGAGTACCGGGAGATATTACCTGAATTACCCAAACTAATTTCGGGTAATCAAAATCAATATCCGAATTTAGGATCGGGTTCCTCAAGTTTGGGTAATTCAGGTCCGGGTTCGGATAATTCGGGTTTGGGTAATGGGTAGCGAGTATTTTGCCCAGGCTTAGCCTAGACAGGAAAATGAATATTGCTCATTCCATTGGAACAGTACTATTGGCCTTGTTCGGCAACAAAGGACTAGACATGAAAATGACTACTGCTCATTCCATTGAAAAATGAATACAATCTTGGTATATTATCCTACCACTCCTTCTAGAACAAAATACAATTATAGAACATTATCAACTAAAACCATCATCTAGACTTTCACTGAATTTACGTATAAAAAGCTCATTATTTATGATAACAATAAACATTAACAGACAAAGAAGAGGAACTTGTCCATAGTGATTAACCAACTACAAGAGATGAGACCTTCTATGACAATTAGAAGGTCATCTCTTGTCATAGAAGGTCCGTCACTAAAGACCTTTTATGACAATTACAAGCTATGTTTGTGATAATTTGTGATTTATGACAATTGTAACTATCACAAAATTGTCACAGATAAAAAATTATAACAAAAAATATCACAGATGGTCTTTAGTGACGGGCCTTCTATGACAAGAGATAAACCTCTAATTGTCCTAAAAGGCCTCATCTCTTATAGAAACACTAGGATGTTACCCTTCACTTGAGCCTGATGAAGAGGAACTTGTCCCCCACCAAGTAGGAAAATTGATGGCTTGAAGACTTGCAACTGATGGAGATGTTGTTGCCAGGGCAGCGCGTTCACTGGAGGTCGTACGGGATCCATCCGCAGGGCCAGCGGGAGCACCAGGGACCGAAGCAAATCGGGCAGCGAGGACGGCGGGAGCACCCCTGCCTTGCCTTGACTTGCCTGGAGCTTGAGGATGGCAAGCGAAGTGGATTCATGTCCGCATAGAATGGGGAAGGATTGGGGCCGATAAAGCAAGGATTTGGGATTTAGGGTTTGGAGACTGAGTGCACGCGGGATGGACAGGAGAGCGCGTGCGGGAAGGTTAGGCGGAGCGCGCGTGGGAAAGCTCGGAGGCAGGAGAAGTGTAGGGAGGACGAGCGCGCGCGAGAGCCATCGCAGGGGCGGTGGCACAACGGATGTCCATTGAAAGCTATGGAAACGACTCAAGTCCTCCCAACGGCGATTTTGTGGTTTCATCCGGCATTGGTACTAGGGCCGACCCTGTTTCCTCCCGAGGAAACTGTGTTTCTCTATTTTGTGCGTGCTCTCTCTCTATTCATTAATTTTTATGCCACATCAGTAATGCACGTACTACTAGAAATATTCGGCTGATAAATCAGCTGATGAATAGTTTGTAGAGATATTTGACCGGGCGTCCCTAGAAATTGATTTATAAGGATCGTCCCTACAAATCATTTTCTAAAAGCAATCTTAAAAATTGCAAAAAGAAATACAAAAACAGTTGCCACCTACCTGCCCCATCGAAGTCACAAGTCCAGTTCTATATAGAGTCATCCCTATAAATCATTTTCCAAAAGCAATCTTAAAAATTGGAAAAGAAATACAAAAACATTTGCCACCTTACTTGCCCTGTCGAAGTCATAAGTCGCATCATTTTTCATGTGGCTTCGTAGCAAGCGCGATTGGAACCCATGACCTCGCCCTCATGGGTGCGGATACATGGGTGTATGCCGAGTCTCGAGTGATGAGTGATTGTCAACTGGGATAATGCGCATGTTCTTTGGCTTGTGTTGTGCAGGTGTCGAGCACGGATACAGTGATCAAAGGCAAGGTGAAGGTCAAGTAGAGACGTGTCGTGCCGATGGACCGGGAGCGGTGAAGGGCGGACGTGAGGCTTGGACTGAGGGACCGGTGGCTTGAGGATCAACTGTGGTGGCCGACAGCCTAGGACAGCGACGAGCGGAGACTTGCGGGGCACGGTGTGGCTCGGGTCGAGGACCTGGGGACACGTGTCGGTGGACGGGGTGCACGGGCGGTGCATCCCATCTACGGCTCGGTTTGGTGGTTGAGCCACAGAAAAACCACCAGTGGACGGTTTCCAGGTTTGGGCCTCAAAACCTGGGCGCTCATGGTTTCCGAGTTTGGGCCACAAAACTCGGGCTGAGGACGGTTTCCAGGTTTGGGCCTCAAAACCTGGGCGCTGCAGGTTTCTGAGTTTGGGCCACAAAACTCAGGCGATGGACGGCTGGTTTCCCGGTTTGGGCCTCAAAACCGGGGGTTGGTCGTGAAGACAGGTTTCCCAGTTTCGGCCACAAAACCGGGGGCGAAGTCCGTGAAAAGGACGAGCGGAGCGGTGGCGGCACGTGGTGGCAATCGGTGAGGTTGCGTCGAGGCAACGCTACCAGTTGTGCGGGCATGGCCGTTGGATTAACATCAACTTCGAGTTGGTCAGGAATACCCTTAGGGTTAGCCTGCTCGCTCATTAGCAGTAGGGGTAGAAGGGGAATAATTGTATTAGGCTATATAAGGAGAGGCAGCCCCTCCCTCTAGACTATCTCAGCCATTGCTATTTTCATTCTAGGGTTTCCTGCTTCCCACATTCCTGCTGTAGCTACTGAGACCCGCAGAGACGGTGAACAATACCTCTGTGTATTTACTTTTTGATGAAACGAGACCGTAATCTCGTTGTCTCCTCGTGGGGACAAATTTCGGCTAGCAATTCGTGGTCTTGATTCGCGTTTTGAACTTGTTCTTTGCATTCCTCTTTTCTCCACGATTTTCCCGCCACTCCTTCTCTCTCCACGTTGAGTCTTTTGTGATTCCGTTTGAACTGAGTTGTTCTAGATCGTGAGGCGCAACTTTCTACTGAAGGAATTCTTCTCTAACCTCACGAGCTAGTAGATCGGTCGATTTTCGTTTCGAATCAAGTTTTGTTTCCTTTGCCCCGAATTCTTTCGATTAACCGATTTGGAGTTAGGTTCGAGCCATGATCTCTTTGGGATAGCTCACTAATCTCCTTAGAACTCCTCATACCAAGTCTAAGCCTTAGAGCTTTTGATTCGGAGGAGATCGGGTTGAATCTGCGGAAGAACTGTGCAGTTTCGGGGCCATCGGACGCTGACGTCAGGAGCATCGGACGCTATGTTCATCACATCGGACGCGTCCGATGCCACGTGTCATCTGACAGTGTTTTCTAAGGAGCATCAGACGCTGACCATCGGTGCGTCCGTTACCATCGGAGCGTCCGCGGGTCGAGCATCGGACGCTAGGGTTTTACTGTAGCTAGCGTCCGATGACCATGCAGTAAGGTCCCAGATTCACACTGTTTGCATCGGACGCGTCCGGTGCTTGGACATCGGACGCAGGCCAGCGTCCGATGCAGTGAGTTTTGCACTGCTTCGTCCGCAGTTTGCTCGTACGACTTCAGATTTGATTTTGGGTTTTTGTGTTGGATTTCCGACTTCGTGCTCTACTGAAATCGGGCTTCCCACTTTTCAAAATAGCCTGAATCCCCCTCGCGTTGCTCGGGGGAGGTTGAGGTTACCCAAAGTCCATCCTGTCACTAGTTGACTTGCGTGAACTTGGGTGAGGAAGTTTTTGTGGTGTCTCGCTGTGTTCCTAGAGAACATCCACCCACTCTTTGGGTCGTGGACATCACGTGTTTCGGGTTTGCTCTTAGGGTTGACTTTCTGGGATAGAGGCCTCAACATTTCAAAAGAAATTTGAAGCTCCCATTCACCCCCCTCTGGTCGCTTTCTGGTAGCTCTTTCGGTCCTTCAATTGGTATCAGAGCGGGTTAAGGATCTTCCACCTTAGCCGGTTCCAGATCCACAGAAGGCGACATGGATCGCGGCGTGGGCAAACCACCGTTCTTTGATGGGACGAACTATGCGTATTGGAAGATACGCATGTCGGCCTATCTTCAGAGTATGGGTTCTTCCATCTGGGATATTTGCAACTCTGCCGATTAAGTGGTCTTGGCTGCTCGTGCTACTCAGCATCAGATCGATGAGCACGATGCCAATAGCCGAGCCCGTAATGCTCTTTTCTCCTGTTTGAGCATGTCTGAGTTTGATCGTGTTTCTCATCTCTCCACGGCTCGTGAGATTTGGGCGACCCTCATGCGTTTCCATGAGGGAACCACTCAAGTCAAATCTCGTCTCCACGAGTCGCACAAGAGGGAGTATGAGAACTTTCGACACATGCCTGGCGAGAGCATAGAAAGTTTATTCGCTCGCTTTCAGGTGATTGTCAACAAGATGAGGGCTAACAAGGAGTTGTTTCCTTTCGATGATCATGAGAGAGCTTTGAAGCTTTTGCATACTCTCGATCAATCAGTGTGGGACTCAAAGGTCCAGACGATCATCGAATCGTCTAACTATGAGACCCTCACATGCGACGAGCTCTTCAGTAAGCTTAAGTCCAGTGAGATTGACGCCATGGCGAGGGCTTCTTATGAAATCCTTCTGGCCTATCAATGGCTTTGCTTTCTGGCTCTTCTGCTAACTCCTCTGGAGGATTTGCACTCTCTTCTCTTCTTTCTGTCACAGAGGAGCAGCTGGAGTTCATGGGGGATGACGAGTTGGCTTTGCTCGCCAACCGGTTCTCACGGTTCCACAACAACCGCATGAACCGTCGCCGTGGAGGTGGACGCTCGGGTTGTTTCGAGTGCGGCGACCCCAACCACTTCATCGCCAATTGTCCGAAGAAGAACAAGCAAGTCTTTGGCAAGGCGGATCATGGGCACAAGTACGACTCCGGCAAGCGCAAGGAGAAGTACGTCCCCGCGAAGCACAAGCGGAAGGGCGGCTTCAACAAGGAGTACATAAAGACGAAGTACTTGGAGAAGGCTCAGGCTGAGCAGCGTGCTTTCTTCGCCACGCTCAGCGACGTCGACGACTCGGATGACGACTCCACTTGCTCAAGCGACGACGAGTCCGAGAAGAAGAAGAGGATCGAGGACAAGCTGAACGGCCTCTGCGTCTTCGCCGACAACGAGGGCTTCTGCACCATGGCCCTCGGCAAGGAGGTCGACGGCGAGCTGGAGGAGATCCCTCGGAACGACGACGACGACGACACCTCCCAGGTATCTTTGACCCCCGATGAGCTTTCTGCTGAGGTCGAGAAACTTACTGCCGCCCTTCTTAGTCAAGATAAGCTGCTTAGGCGTGCTGCTAGAGAGCAGAAGGAATTTAGGGAGAAGTGGGAGGATACCGTGAAGGAGCTTGAGTTTGCAAAATCGACCGTGGTCATTTCTGAGGAGAGTGAGTGCGAGATGTGCACCACGCACATGACTGACCTTCTCACTTTGAGAAGTATGTATGCTGCGTTGGTTGGAGAGGTGGATGAGCTTAGAGCTAGATCGTCAGTGTTGGGTGCATGCAAGTCTTGTGCAGGCTTGCAATCCGAGTTGGCAGAGAAGAATGCCAAGATTGTGTCTCTTGAGAAGGCCAGCTCGGGTAGCACTTGCATGTCTAGATGCGCTTTGTGTGAGGGTTTGGAGATGGAGATTGTGAATGTACAGCATGACAAGATGCAAACCGAAGAAGAAAACACATACCTTCGGACCATCTTATCATGGGTGTCTTGTGGTGAGCCGCAGCTTGGGATGATGATCTCCCAGTTCAAGCGTGCTGCTGGAGGTCCAGGTGTAGGTTTTGCTCAGAGTGTTGAGTGTGCTTCATCTTTTGGCAAGATTGGAGAGTCGAGTGGTCTTAACCCGAGTGAGAAGCCCAACTCCACCACTACTCCCAAGCTTACCAAGATTCCACCCAGAGAGCCTCTAAAGCCTAACACCAAGGATGGGGTGTTTGTTGAACATCTGAGAGCTCCACCCAAGAAACAATCATGGGCTCCAAAACCAAACCACCTCAAGAACAAGCTAGACACAATGCCACCTATCCAGGAGGAGCTTATGCCACATAAGGGCAAAGTGATCCACACCCACTACCGTGAGTACCAACAACCCCCTATTAGAGCGGTGAGGTACCATTATGAGCACAGTGGGAGAGATGGACACTTGAGTGAGTTTTGCTTTCGGCGCAAGAGAGAGGAGCGCCGTGCAAGGGAGATGAACAATGCGGACATGTACCATCCTTTCCATGATGTACATGTGTCGAATGTTCAAAGGGGAGCTGCTAGGCCTAAAGGTCCAATGCCTCAAGGTCCTAGGCCTAGGCTGCAAGGACGACGTGCCCGGCGGGAGCCTGCTTTTGTAGGTTTTGGACCCCGTGGCGGTGGCTTTGTTGTTGAGCGTTTTCCCCCACCGCGTTTTGAGTATCGCGATGGACGCTCCTCCCTTAGCGGACCACGTTTTCCTATACGTGGTGATCACTTTCCCCGTAGGCGCGCTAGGAATGGTTTTGCTACTAACCGTTCTTTTGAGCAGCCGACCCAACACTGGTATAATTCCCGTTTCACTCACCCCAGTGTTGGACCGTATGCTCACCCTATGTCTTTTTATTGATGTAGGTAAAACAATTGGAAAACGTTTGGTTGGTGGATTCCGGGTGCTCAAGGCATATGACCGAAAACGCCAAGTGGTTCTCCAGTCTTAGTCCAGTTGTCGGAAAGGAGTTTATCACCTTCGGCGACAATAGCAAAGGTAAGGTGTTGTCTGATGGGTCTGTGCGAATTAATGAGCACTTTGTGTTGCGCGATGTTGCTCTTGTTTCTAACTTGCATTTTGACCTTCTTTCTATTTCGCAACTTTTTGATGATGACTATGAGATTCGTTTTAAACCAAATCTCAGTCGCATTTTGGATCCTCAGGGCAATCTTGTATGTTTGATTTTGCCCTTTGGAAAAGTCTTTCGTGTGAACTTCTCGGAATCATTTGGAATTTCTCGTTGTCTTTTGGTTGGACCTTCCTCCTCTGTTCTTTGGAAGTGGCATAGGAGACTCGGTCACCTGAGCTTCGACTTGCTTGCAAGACTTAGCTCACTTGGCCTAATCCGAGGATTGCCCAAGTTGTCCATGGAGAAGGATCTTGTTTGCCATTCTTGTAGACATGGGAAGATGGTAGCCGCTCCCCACCATCTAGTGACTCAGGTCATGACTAAGCACCCTGGAGAGCTTTTGCATATGGACCTTGTTGGTCCGGCTCGGGTGAGCTCGGTTGGGGGGAAGTGGTATGTGCTTGTTGTTGTTGACGACTTTTCGAGATATTCATGGGTTTTCTTTTTAGCTGAGAAAACCGAGACTTTCTCCTTTCCTCGCAATCTGATTTTGCGTCTTCAGAATGAGTTCCTTATGAACTCAATGCGAGCAATTCAGAGTGATAATGGTTCTGAATTTAAGAATTCGGATTTTGAGAAGTTTTGTAACTCCTTGGGCTTGGAGCATCAGTTTTCTTCTCCCTACACACCGCCACAAAATGGTGTTGTAGAGAGGAAGAATCGGACCCTTGTAGAGATGGCCAGGACGATGCTCGATGAGCATAGGACTCCTAGGCGATATTGGGCCAAAGCTATGAGCACTGCATGCTATGTCTCCAATCGCATTTTTCTCCGAGCTTTCTTGAAAAAGACTTCTTATGAGTTGCGTTTTCGAAAACTGCCCAAGGTGAGTTATTTTAGAGTTTTTGGTTGCCACTGTTTTATACTCAAGAAAGGCAACCTGGACAAATTTGAGTCTCATTCTTCTGACGGTGTATTTTTGGGTTATGTCACTCATACTCGTGCATATCGTGTACTTAACCTTGATACTAACCGAGTCATGGAGACATCCAATGTCACCTTCGACGAGACCATGGTTTGTTCTTCTTCTCGTTTTGAGCGTGCAGGTGATCATGAGGTTGGTGAGCCTCTTTTTGATGACGCGGATGAAGGTGCTGAAGGGATGGATGATCCAGCACCACCTCCACCTGCTGTGCCGCAAGCGTCGGCTTCTACTACGACGACTCACGGCCCCAACCCCTCTTCGTCGTGAAAAGGTTTCCCGGTTTCGGCCACAAAACCGGGGGCGAAGTCCGTGAAAAGGACGAGCGGAGCGGTGGCGGCACGTGGTGGCAATCGGTGAGGTTGCGTCGAGGCAACGCTACCAGTTGTGCGGGCGTGGCCATTGGATCAGCATCAACTTCGAGTTGGTCAGGAATACCCTTAGGGTTAGCCTGCTCGCTCATTAGCAGTAGGGGTAGAAGGGAAATAATTGTATTAGGCTATATAAGGAGAGGCAGCCCCTCCCTCCAGACTATCTCAGCCATTGCTATTTTCATTCTAGGGTTTCCTGCTTCCCACATCCCTGCTGTAGCTACTGAGATCCGCAGAGACGGCGAACAATACCTCTGTGTATTTGCTATTTGAGGAAACAAGACCGTAATCTCGTTGTCTCCTCGTGGGGACGAATTTCGGCTGGCAATTCATGGTCTTGATTCGTGTTTTGAACTTGTTCTTCGCGTTCCTCTTTTCTCCATGATTTTCCCGTCACTCGTTCTCTCTCCACATTGAGTCTTTTGTGATTCCGTTTGAACTGAGTTGTTCTAGATCGTGAGGCGCAACTTTCTACCGAAGGAATTTTTCTCTAACCTCACGAGCTAGTAGATCAGTCAATTTTTGTTTCGAATCAAGTTTTGTTTCCTTTGCCCCGAATTCTTCCGATTCACCGATTTGGAGTTAGGTTCAAGCCATGATCTCTTTGGGATAGCTCACTAATCTCCTTAGAACTCCTCATACCAAGTCTAAGCCTTAGAGCTTTTGATTCGGAGGAGATCGGGTTGAATCCGCGGAAGAACTGTGCAGTTTCGGTGCCATCGGACGCTGACATCAGGAGCATCGAACGCTGTGTTCATCACATCGGACGCGTCCGATGCCACGTGTCACCTGACAGTGTTTTCTAAGGAGCATCGGACGCTGACCATCGGTGCGTCCGTTGCCATCGGAGCGTCCGCGGGTCGAGCATCGGACGCTAGGGTTTTACTGTAGCCAGCGTCCGATGACCATGCAGTAAGGTCCCAGACTCACACTGTTTGCATCGGACGCGTCCGGTGCTTGGACATCGGACGCAGGTGAAGGACCGAATTGGCGACCAGAGGGGGGGGGTGAATGGGAGCCTCAAATTTCTTCTCGAGAAATGATGGCCCTTGTCCCAGAAAATCACCCAATAATGAAGACTCAAACAACTAGTGAGTTCACGACCTACGAATAGGTGGATACCCTAGGAGATGTCCTAGAGGTACAGCGGAACTACCGAAAAAACCCCAAAACCACGCGCCAAAGCAACCGGGCAAAACTGCAAAAGCAAGCTCCTAGAACAATCGAACCTCCGATAACGAAACACCCCACTCCTATGGAGAAGAGCAAAGTGTTTGACCAAAAATACTTTGGCCAACTAGTGGAAAAATCACCTTGTAAGGATCCTTATGAAGTTAGAAAACTAACGCAACAGACGGATCTCAAATCGGAGCTCGAACGCAAAAGATACGGCCGCTAGAACCAACGAAACTCCGAAAGCGGAACACTTAACTCCTATGGGGAAGAAGGAAGTGTCCGACCAAAAATACTTTTACCAATGGTGGAAAAAGTACTTTGGAGTTATCCTTAAGAAGTTAGGAAACCAACGCAACAAACGGATCACAAATCTGAGCTCGTATGCAAAAGATACGGACGAAATCAGCAAAACTGTGCAGTCGCGGACTGTCCGCTAGTGAACCGCGGACTGTCCGCTATTGGACCCCGGACAGTCCGGGAATGAGTCCCGGACAGTCCGCCGTTCAAAAATGAAAACAGCGACCTCGCTGCCTGTGTACAGCCCCGACCCCGGGACAGTCCGGGGATGAGTCCCGGACAGTCCGCCACTGTCCAGAAAGCCCAAAAACAGCTCGGGACAAAACCAAAATCGATTGGATCTTCACCAAATCGAACGGGGCTGCAACCAAACTTCTCCCAAGTGTTCTTCTATGTGTTGGGAAGCTAATCCTAGGATATCATCACTCCAAACCAACTAATCCATGAGAAATCGGAAGAACACTAGAAAAGGGGGAAGAACGAAGAACAAAAACGATTTCGACCCGATCTACTTGTTTGTGAGGGTAGAGATGAATTCCTTCGGTGGAAATGTTCTCCTCACTTCAAAGAACAAGTTGATTCAAAGGGAATCGCAAAATACGCAGCATAGAGGGAGATCGAGTGAAGGGAAAATCATGGAGAAAAGATGAACGCGAAGAACAAATTCAAAACGCAAATTCAATCACGAATTTGATCCTTGGATTCAGAGGAATGGATGATTGATTAAGCACTCGGTGTCGGGCTACAAGCCACTCCTAGCAACTCAAAGCTTGGATGGCAAAAATCTCAAGAACAAGAGCCAACTCTCCTCTAACTCTAGCCTTCTCTCACAAGCACAAAATGAGAGAGACACCGTCCAAGGATAGTTGTCCAACACAACCCCGTCATCTTTATATAGGCGCACGTCCAAATGACACAAACGCCCTAACATGAAGTACTAACCCAAATACCCCCTAGGGGTAAAACCGTCCAACTCTAGCAGTTTCCATCCGACGGCCACGCGCCTTCTCATCCTTCGCTTTGCCTCGACGCAAGCTCCAGGATGCCGCCACGTGCTGTCACCGTCGACCGCCGCGCCTTCTCACCGATAGCTTCACCGCAACGCAAGACTCTCGGTGCCGCCACGCGTCGACCGTCCTTTTGGACCTTCCCCCGGTTTTGAGGCCCAAATCGGGAAACGTGCCAGCCCAGGTTTTGAGGCCCAAACCTGGAAACCGTCCACCCCGAGTTTTGAGGCCCAAACTCGGAAACTGGCGAGCCCAGGTTTTGAGGCCCAAACCTGGAAACCGTCCATCCCGAGTTTTGAGGCCCAAACTCGAAAACCGTCGAGGTAGCTTTTTGAGGCTCAGCTACCGAACCCGCACCGTAGACGGGATGTGGTTCGCACACCCCGACCACCAGCACCGATGCCGATGCATGTCCAGCCTCCACGCCGGGCACAACACCTTCGCCTTCCTTCTTGACTCGGCCGACGGCACTTGCGCTGCACGCAAGCCCGTGTCCGACCTCCCGCCATGTGCCACGACGCCATCGTCTTCGTCCCGACTCGGCCGATGCACCGCACATCCCCATGTGCTTTCACTCGCCGATGGCACGTGCCAGCTACCACAGCTGGTCCTCTGGCCTCTCGGTCCATCGGTCCAAGCCTCACGTCCGCCCTTCACCGCTCTGGGTACATCGGCATGGCACGCTCGCCGCACGGCACACCCATCCTTCACCGCTCCTGGTCCGTCGACACGACACGTCTCTACTTTACCTTCACCTTGCCATCGACCACTGTATCCGAGCTCAACACCTGCACATCAACACAGCCAAGAGACACATGTTGCACACGCACACCAACACAGAAACACCACAACTCAACGCCACCGGTTAGTCGTAAGCATTAAGCACACAGCAAGATAATGACTCAATCGGGAAAAGCCTCAAACCTTCCTTATCAAAGTCAATCATTTATCATATATGTTCTCAATCTCCCCCTTGATGAATGCATTGACTAAAAATAAAACCACAAAGGAAGGGTTTGAAGGCAAGCCTCATTCAAGTGCCCAAAAGCCAAGCAAAAGGAAACACAAGGCCACTTGATATGAGGAAGGATCATGAAAACTCCAAATAAAAGCTCTCGGTCCCAAAGGAAATGGGAAAAGTGGGCAACGCCTCCACACAGCCGAAGAGTCAAGTGAAAACAAGAGTTTCATGAAATCCCAAAAGGCACTCAAAAACCATTCTCAAATAAATTGTCAAACAATCATCACAAAAGAAACCAAGGTACTTATCAACTTGGAAGGGGTTCTTATACACTTGGGTTTCAAAATTTCTCCCCCTTGATGATTGAATTGACAAAAACTATGCACAAAGAGATGGTTTGAGATACCAAAACCGAAAACTTGGTCCCCAAAGATATGGGCAACGGCTCAACGCAACCAAGCAAAGGATCGGAGCAACAAGTCAACAAAGAGCAAAACTCGATCACATAGAGCAAAAAGACTTGGTTCCCAAAGACATGGGCAACGGCTCGACACAACCAAGTAAAAAATGAGCTAGTCCTCAAGAAGAGGCAGAAAATGGCTCAACACCACTAGCTCAAGGCTCGATACCAATTGAGGCTGAATCAACACATAAGAATGCAAAACTGCTAGTCCCTCAAGATAGAGGCACAGAGGCTCAACACAACTAGCAGAAAACTCGATACCAATCACAAACAGCCAAAAATTGGTGAAAACAGCTAGTTCCTCAAGATAGAGGCAAAAAGGCTCAACACAAAGACTTGGAGCACAAACACTTGGAGCACGCGGAGAAGCAGCAAGACAAAAGCGACTCCTCCTGAAGGCAAGCCTACACACAAAGGCTATGCACCAAAGCTCACTATGAAGGATACCAATTGAAACACATAAAAGAGCTATACCAATTGAAGAAGAACATAAAAGAGCTAAACTCCCCCTAGCTCAAAGCTCTCCCCAAAATGCATGACTCTCCCCTTTGTGCCAACACTCAAGCTCCCCCTTGCAAACAGCTTCTCCCCCTTGACAAAAGGGAACATGCTGAGGGGTTTTGAAATTTCAATACAAAGTTGACACAAACAAAAGACAAGTCATCAACCAAAAGCATATGGGGGCTATGAAAAGCATTGAAAGTGACCACAAAGTGTATCGGAGCTGGGGGTATGTACACTAAGCTAAAAATGCATGATATGCACAATGCAACAGCTTCAAGTGTATAGCAATCAGAATGAAAAGATGCTCAAAAGAGTGCTGCCCTGAAATTTTAGCAACCAATACAAATGCTAGCAAAGGCTCAAACTGATCAAATGAATACGAAATATGAACAATTAAGCATATGAGCAGTTTTAAGCCATTTGAAAAGGAGTTCACCACTTAAAATAGCACTTAGCATGAGTAGACAGGAAATCAAACAAGTGCTAACTCAAGTATAAAAGGTGAACTACCCCTAGCAAAGTTCAATCATCATGCAATAGAATGAAGCATAAACTTGTGTTATTTTTCAAATTTTATCGGAAATTGCAGTGGTATTAACACAAGTTCATATTAAATCATGTGATTGCGAGAGGTTGAAAACATGGTCATTTCCTAACTTTTCAACCGGGCTAAGCCTATGCAAGAAAAGCAATCAGAAGCTTAAAGCACCGGTTTCGGTCCTACACTACACGGCTCAAGTTTAACTCAAAAGTGCAATGAGAAACAGTCTCGATACCGTGAGGTGCTGACACATGCAATCCCATCTCGATCTTTTTATTTCACTTAGACTTGGTTCAAATTTTAAGCACAAGGTAGACATGAACAAACCAAGCAAGTGAATGACTCAGTGCAAGAGACATAGAAACCTAGCATACAAAAGATAGCACAAGTGATCTCAACACATCCTACCCATGCTAGTTGCCAATCTCAATGGTGAACAAATTAAAGGTTTCATAGTTGATTAATCAAGTTCACCATTTGCAAAAATAGCTTAGCTCATAACATGTATCAAGTGATCAAAAAGAGCCTAAACTACAAGCATCATCATGAATCAATAGGGCATACCAAAAGAGCATAGTCTCATTCTCATTAATATATACATGAAGCTCTAAAATGCAAGATATACATGATGAAATGCATGCAAAAGCTAGCCTATAAGGAACGAAGCAAAAGCTAGCCTAAAAAGAATGTCCCAAAACAAAAGGGTATCGGAGAAGTCAAACTATGAACCAACAAGCAAAATGCTTCCCCAACTAAAAGGGAAACACACACCAAACTCACAAATAAAGAGCCAAGAAACGCTCAAGCGACAGCCAGCAAAATCCTCATCGAAAAGACCACACAGCAAAAAGAGGTCAAGGAATAAGAGTACCAAAACCCGAACTCAGAAGTGTGTCGGAGGTACCTCATGAAGCGCATGACCGCCTGCTGGTGTGATACCCGAGGGGATGCCTAGATCTGCTGAACTCCGGGGCGCCTGCCTCACCGAAGTCGTCTCCCCCTCGCCTGATGCTGTCGCTCCCACAGGTGCAGTTAGTGCTCGCTGGAGAGCTGCTCGAACGGAACCCCAAGTCATGGCAGAAGTGGGATCGGGTCCGTGAGCCAAAATGCTCTCTGCAGGCTCCTGTTCTCCTGCACACTCAAAGGCAGAAGAAACACAAGGCGTTGTCTCGTCCAGTGTGACCTCAAGGTCTCCACAAAAACGGTTAGTCACATAATAAGCATAAGGTGAACTCTCAACAAAAGGAGATCTACCTATGAATGATACCGCAAGGAGATTTGAACTCAAACTAGTCAAGACTACCAGGCAACAGGATACATCACTGTATAGCAAAATGCAGCCTAAAGACATGATCAACCCAAACATAGCCTTAGCCTCAACACATGCTACAATGCAAGATAATGATAGCAATAGATCCAAAAGCATGTAACATGATAAAATCGTGAAAAGGCTAGTGCTCAACCTAAACATATCAACAGGGTACATGTAGCTACACAAAACTAGCACCTGAAAAGTGATACCTAATGAACATCATACCACTACAAATCAAGCTCATGGAGAAATATGGTAAAACATGGCACAATGTTCATGAGGGTCACAAACTAGCATAAAAGTGGATATTCCACAAAAAGCTATACACAAAGCTAGCATGACATATGATACAGAAGATAGCACATGCTAGACTAAACAAAACATGATACAAAATAAAATGTACATGCAAGAACTATACAAGTGAGCACATGAAAGTCCGTCTCATACCACAAGAAATAGAGCATGGATGTTCAAGGCATGAGTGTGTAAGAAAGCTCACCGAGTAGCAAAAGCCTCTTTGGAGGCAAATCTAAGCGGGGTGTAGAGAACCATCAACTCTTGATCACATCTAAAAGATCAAGCTCCATCAGGCGCATGTTCTCCACCCCACGTCCTCATATCTACACACAAGAGGACAAAGCAGGACGAGTCTTGGATCCCGAAGGGTTAGCAAGCATGTACTTGGGAACCCAAGACTTGGTCACAGATCTCAACTTATCTTGTGGGTTAGCATGATGCAAATGTTGGTTCAAATGCAATTGTGAAGCACCCTTGGAAGCATTCCTCAAAAGGACAACTCGAGGAGAAGAACGAGTCGTACCACGGGAAAGGAGGCAAACATCTTCCAAGGTCTTTGTAGAAGAACCAATAGAAGCACCATGAAAAGCATGACGTGGACCAAGAGAAGATGCACTAGAAGCATGTCCACGACCATGACCTATCCCACTAGAAAAGGAGTCATAAAACCCATCAACAAAGCGGGGCTTCTTACTAGGAGCACAAGCGTTCATGCCATGAGAAGGGCTATGAACCACCATCTTCCTAGAAGAGCGAGCTTGGCGCAAACGTTTGGCACGCCGATAGCAAAAGCTTTCTTGATGCCCATCTTTCTCACAAAAAGAGCAATGGTACAAAGGCCTACTGGAAGGCACACCATTCTCCGACAAGTGAGAAGTCCCTTGGGACTTAGAACAAGAAGCATTAACTACCAACTTGGTGCCAACACTAGGAGCACACGTGCCATGGGAAAGGCTACGCGGCTTCCTAAAAGCCTTAGCTCGAATTCGTCGCTCGTGTTTGACACGGCGGAAACAAAAATCGAATGAGTGTCCATCCTTCTTGCAAAAGGTGCAATGGAAAACCGGATTGGGAGCACGAGTCCCAACAATATGAGAAGCACCCTTATCAAGAGAAGTCCCTTGGACATCACTCGAAGAAACAGCAAGGTTAGGAGTAGCTATGAAAGAGCTATCCAAAACCTTGGCACAAGTGCTATCGTCAAAAGACTCACGCGCAACATAAGAACTCAACTCCGGTTGCAAAGATGCAGACTTGGAAACATCAACATCGGAGTTGGAATAAATGCGTGACTCAAATGACTTAGCACAAAAGCTCTTGCATCTTTTGGCCAAAACCTCATTTTCAAACATGAGGCGGTCACAAGTACCACAAGGAGTGTTTCTCAAGTTTTCCATCTCCTTTTCAATGCACTCGACATATGTGGTACGCAAGAGCTCAATCTCCTTCTCAAGGTTGGCACTCATATCTGTGCTCAACCAACTTAGCGCTCATATCATCGCGCAAAACTTTCAAAGCCAAAACTTCATTTTATAAATCAATGCATGATGTGCACATGAAATCGGTGGAAGGAACATCATCATTCACATCAAGCAAAGAATCATGAATAGCGCAAGAAGTAAGGCAAGCATTTTTATTCAAAGAGCACAAGCTACAAGGCCTAGAATTTATCTCATCAATTTCAGCCCTAGCATGCTCAAGTTCATCTACACATGTGGTGTGAGTCAATTTTAATTTATTAATTTCAGCAAGCAAAGACTCACAAGAAACACATGGTAACAAAGCATTTGACTTAAGCAAGGTTATTTCAGTTTTAGCACATTCAAGATCCTTGCACAAGTCAATGCAAACTAAGCATGGTTTGGAAGCATTGGATGTCAACATGTCATTTTCAGATTTTAAGCTAGCAAGAGAAAAGCATAGTGTTGACGCGAAACGTGACGCCTCGCGTCAAGGCACACAGCAAGCCGAACGAGGCTGGCTTCAATCGGGTGCCCGGAAAGTACTGAATCCGGAAACGTGCCAGTCGGTTTGACCTGAAAACCAACAAGGGATAAAAGTGTGAGAATACTTTGGAACGTGCTGGGTAAGACCAGACAGTTCCATATGTACGGCTTTGAAAGCCAATCGCGACGGCACACAGCTATACAAGCTGCTTTGTCGGAACAGGTTTATAATGTCATTCGGCAAGTGTAAAAGATGAAGCTCATAAACATACTGAATGCCGAACACATATGTAATAAGAAGATAAAAGGGCAATTTGTAAATACAAATCTATTCAGATGACATATGCATAGGCTAATCCAGCTAGTCTGCCACACGTCTAGCCTTCATAAACCCGTCAGGTGTAAACTCAAGCAAAGCTAATCCACCGCATGATACCACTTGCTATAAATCTACACCACTCCTTATAATTAGATTAATCCACCGCATGATACGATCTAATTATAAGAAGCTAAAAGCACATGTACATCTGGACAAATCTATATGTACTCATTACTCATGTAAGCTTAACCAGAATCGGCAAAACAGCCGAACTGGGGTCCATGAAGAAGAAACATACAAGCAAAGCATGATTAAACTAATTTAAAACCTGCACCTGCCGCATGGCACCCAGCTCTATCAAAGCCTAAACATGATCGACATGCATGAACCCACAACATGTAACGATCTAGATTGAAAGTCAGTTCGGCCATCATGATCTTATGATTAGCAAAGCGTGAGCAAACTCATGCAACAAGGCCGAACGAAGATCAATCTAGATTGGGCAAAAGGTGTTGTACGAATTAAATAAATAAAACATATAACACATGATAACTTGATGAATCTATTAGATCTGCCAAATCTAACAGAGCCGACAACTATTTTTACTCATGACTTAATCCGCCGCACGATACAAGACATAAGCAAAAACTTCCCGTCATAAGCTTAAATCCGCCGCACGATACTAAGCTTAACGTACGAGACTACTTGCATCATATCTAAATCCACCGCATGATACTAGACATGATAGCAAGGTTGTCGGTACTTACGGAGGTCGACGGATCGATGATTCCTCTCGAAGAACTCAACGACACGACTAGGGACTCGAAGATGGCATGGGGCCGGTTTGTATTGATGTGGTTGTGAACAGTTTTACAATGGTCAAGGGCTTATATTTATACCCCGGACGAAACACGAATCCTAGACGATTACGACTAAAAATAAGGAAAGATATAAATCATATTCCTAATTCTTTTGGCGTCTTCCATCTCCACGTATCTTCCCGCGCAAGCCGGCTTTACCTGCATTATTCATCTCCCGAATGGGGCCACTGCTCCACGAAATAGGCGACCGCACAGGCATCCACCGAAAGTCTTAAGGACTAAACAGCCGTCCGAATGCTTACCGAATCCTTCTCTTCCTTGCTGGCTGGACCCACCTGTCATATCCTCGTATGTGCGAAAATCTGGTGTTAACACATAGCTCATCATTCTTCCTAACCATGTCACTACAAGAGGTGCAAGGCAAAGAGGCACTAGACTTCAACCTAGCAATGGAGCATTTCAACTTCTCAATCCTTCTAAGCAAGATAGCACAAAGCTCATCATTCCTAGTGCAAGCCTCATATAGATTGTGCAAGGTCACGAGACCACAAGCAAGTGTACCTCTCTTGGCCTTGCCAAGTTGATGTAGAAGATCCTCTTGTGAGAGCTCATCATCACGTAGAAGGTTCAACAACTCATTCACCTCGCGATCCTTCTCATCAACTGTGCTCCTCCTTCTTCCCAAGATGTCGCCCTTGGAAACATTCAAACCTAAAGACAAAGACATACTAGAAGAAGAACTTGGTGCCACTTCTAAAAGAATCGTTAGTGTTAGCAACACAAAAGCTGAACACGTCGACAAACAAAGTCGGAAGCAAAATCGGTCTCAAAGGTCGCCTTCGCGGATCCGGAACCGGTTAAGGTAGAGAGATCCTTAACTGGCTCCGATACCAATTGAAGGACCGAATTGGCGACCAGAGGGGGGGGGTGAATGGGAGCCTCAAATTTCTTCTCGAGAAATGATGGCTCTTGTCCCAGAAAATCACCCAATAACGAAGACTCAAACAACTAGTGAGTTCACAACCTACGAATAGGTGTATACCCTAGGAGATGTCCTAGAGGTACAGCGGAACTACCAAAGAACCCACAAAACCAAGCGCCAAAGCAACGGGGCAAAACTGCACAAGCAAGCTCCTAGAACAATCGAACCTCCGATAATGAAACACCCCACTCCTATGGAGAAGAGGAAAGTGTTCGACCAAAACTACTTAGGCCAACTAGTGGCAAAAGCACCTTGGAAAGATCCTTATAAAGTTAGAAAACTAATGCAATAGACAGATCTCAAATCGGAGCTCGAACGCAAAAGATACGGCCGCTAGAACCAACGAAACTCCGAAAGCGGAACACTTAACTCCTATGGAGAAGAAGGAAGTGTCCGACCAAAAATACTTTGACCAATGGTGTCAAAAGTACTTTGGAATGATCCTTAATAAGTTAGGAAACCAACGCAACAAACGGATCACAAATCGGAGCTCGTATGCAAAAGATACGGACGAAATCAGCAAAACTGTGCAGTCGCGGACTGTCCGCTAGTGAACCGCGGACTGTCCGCTATTGAACCCCGGACAGTACGGGAATGAGTCCCGGATAGTCCGCCGTTCAAAAATGAAAACAGCGACCTCGCTGCCCGTGAACAGCCCCAACCCCCGGACAGTCCGGGGATTAGTCCCGGACAGTCCGCCACTGTCCAGAAAGCCCAAAAACAGCTCGGGACAAAACCAAAATCGATTGGATCTTCACCAAATCGAACGGGGCTGCAACCAAACTTCTCCCAAGTGTTCTTCTATGTGTTGGGAAGCTAATCCTAGGATATCATCGCTCTAAACCAACTAATCCATGAGAAATCAGAAGAACACTAGAAAAGGGAGAAGAACAAAGAACAAAAACGATTTCGACCCGATCTACTTGTTTGTGAGGGTAGAGATGAATTCCTTCGGTGGAAATGTTCTCCTCACTTCAAAGAACAAGTTGATTCAAACGGAATCGCAAAAGACGCAGCGTAGAGGGAGATCGAGTGAAGGGAAAATCATGGAGGAAAGAAGAACGCGAAGAACAAATTCAAAACGCGTATTCAACCACGAATTTGATCCTAGGATTCAGAGGAATGGATGATTGATTAAGCACTCGGTGTTGGGCTACAAGACACTCCTAGCAACTCAAAGCTTGGATGGCAAAAATCTCAAGAACAAGAGCCAACTCTCCTCTAACCCTAGCCTTCTCTCACAAGCTCAATATGAAAGAGACATCGTCCAAGGATAGCTGTCCAACACAGCCCCGTCATCTATATAGAGGCGCACGTCCAAATGACACAAACGCCCTAACATGAAGCACTAACCCAAATACCCCCTAGGGGTAAAACCGTCCAGCTCTAGCAGTTTCCATCCGACGGCCACGCGCCTTCTCATCCTTTGCTTTGCCTCGACGCAAGCTCCAGGATGCCGCCACATGTCGTCACCGTCCATCGCTGCGCCTTCTCACCGATAGCTTCGCCGCAACGTAAGCCTCTCGGTGTCACCACGCGTCGACCGTCCTTTTGGGCCTTCCCCCGGTTTTGAGGCCCAAACCGGGAAACCTGCCAGCCTAGGTTTTGAGGCCCAAACTTGGAAACCGTCCACCCCGAGTTTTGAGGCCCAAACCTGGAAACCGGCGAGCCCAGGTTTTGAGGCCCAAACTCGGAAACCGTTGAGGTAGCGTTTTGAGGCTCAGCTACCGAACCCGCGCCGTAGACGGGATGTGGTTCGCACACCCCGACCACCAGCACCGATGCCGATGCATGTCCAGCCTCCACGCCGGGCACAACGCCTTCGCCTTCCTTCTTGACTCGGCCGACGGCACTTGCGCCGCACGCAAGCCTGTGTCCGAGCTCCCGCCAAGTGCCACGACGCCATCGTCTTCGTCCCGACTCGGCCGATGCACCGCACATCCCCATGTGCTCTCACTCGCCGATGCCACGTGCCAGCTACCACAGCTGGTCCTCTGGCCTCAAACCTTCCTTATCAAAGTCAATCATTCATCATATATGTTGTCAGCAGGCCAGCGTCCGATTGTCGGTGTTTCGTACCCGGGGGTATGACACCAACGAGTAATATGATCGCGTGCTCTCTTCCTGGATGGTGATGCAAGATGACACAAGGATTTATCCTGGTTCGGGCAAAGAAGGCCCTACGTCCAGCGGGGGAGGAGATTCTTGTATTACTTGCACCTAAGTGCTTGTACAGGGGCGAATACAAGCTCAACGAGTTTGGACCGGAGTCCGGATTTGAGTGTGTGGGTGTGTGTGTGTTCCAACGTGTCTGTCCCCCCCCCCCCCGAATGAGGGTCCGGGCGTCCCCTTTTATAGAGCAAGGGGAGGCCAGGGTTACACAAGGGTATTACAGGTGTCGGGACGTACTGTGTCCAATATGAAGAAAGGTAGGAACCCTGTCTTGTCGAAGACATTGTAGCCGACACGGGGGTTGCTGTTGGGGCGTCCTTGAAGCGTGGCCTCCATCCCGGGCGCGGACGTGATGGCATGATGATGTAGAAGCCGTACAACACCCATTCCGGTACGTACAGGACATGGCGGGGTCCCTCCGGATCTTGGGGTACCTGTCTTCCAATAGCATGAAAGCAGTTAGGACTCGAGGGGCGCAGAGCCGGCCTCGAGGTGGCACCTACGGGGGGCTCGTGACCCCGCAGGTATGGACAAGTCCCATGAAAATTGATTGGGCAGTGGGCATCCGGGCCTCGAGACGTGGCTTGGACGTGCAACAGCATAGGGTATGGGTTAACAGTGCCGTACTGGTGCCTTTTTACCCAAGCTTGTGGTGAAAACGAGACTTGACTCTGCCCTGGTTACTGTGGTGCACGTTGGGTTGCAGAGGACGTGACTGGAGTAGGTAGATGTATTAAATGCGCGGTATGGGGCTGGCATCCTATGTCTGCACCGCTCGAGGGAGGCATAAAGCGTCTTGAGGGATAGGCCGCTGTGCCAGAGAGGCTCGAGGTCCCCGCGTGGGGTCTCGAGGTGTGGTGTTCGGCTGTAGGGGGCTCGAAGGGTAGTGGAGCGCTTGCCCGAGGCCTGACGCGGAGGGCTCGGGCGAGACGGAGAACGAGCGTTTGCCCGAGGCCTGGCTCCGAGGGCTCGGGCGAGACGGAAAACGAGCGTTCGCCCGAGGCCTAGCTTGGAGGGCTCGGGCGAGACGGAAAACGAGCGTTCGCCCGAGGCCTGGCTTGGAGGGCACGGCTCGGTGGGCCAGTGTTGTAGGCCTCGAGGGGTGGTTTTTTTAGGGGGTTAGACTAGTTAGGTTTGTTATTAATTGGTGTTCTAGGTTTAACCTATTTGCTTGCGCTGATTGGGGGTACCCCTTTGGCGTTCCCCCGACAGTAGCCCCCGAGGCCTTGTTCGAGTGCTTGCACTCGAGCAGGGGCTCCCGACTGGGATCTCGAGGGTTAGCTAACTGGTCTCGAGGGTTTGGTCGTTTTGATTCCGTGGGTGTCGTGCGAGCGACACCCGCGGGTGTAGCCCCCGAGGCCACGGGGGAGTGGTTAAGACTCCCTCGTGGGCTTTTTCTTGTGCGAGTGTTAGTTGCGTTTTTTAGGTTCGGGAGTGCCGAGCTCCTGAGTTTTTTAGACCCTCTTTCGTCGAGGGGTGCCAGGCTGAACCGGTCGACCGGCTCTTCGAGCTGTCCGGCACGCCGGTTGCCCTGGCTTGTCATCCCGCGAGTCCTTTCGATCGGATGCGAGGTGGGATGCCTCGTACTACCACGAGCGGGCGAGTATCGAGGTTCCCGGTGAGCTGGTAACGGGGAATCCAAGTGAGACCTCATGCCCCGTTCGATAGGGGTCGACTGTAGCCCGGAGGCGATCTCATAAAGCGTGGGTGCTCAGTCTGCAGGAGTGCCGGGTCCATTCGATAGGACCTGGTGGCTCGATGCCTCCCTCCGAGGGGATCTCACTGCATGTCGAGCTCCCCGCCTTGGATACACGTGAGGGGCCTCGAGGGCTTGGCCCTCGAGTAATGCCGCGAGTGGCGCCCCTTGGTGTCCCTGACTCGGGTGCTCGAAGCCGGCTGTCGAACCCTCCTTCGAGGGCCAGCCTTCGCGGCTTCGAGGCTTAGGGCCGGAGCCCGTTTTTACCTTCGTGAAAAAACCTCTGTCGTCTGGGTATCCTTCTGCCCGTTGGGCGCGCCTTTTTAGGCGGAAACTGTCGGGAAGGGCGGCGGACGCGAAGCCGGAGCGACGGTCGTGGCGGGCCCGGGTAATGAAGCGAATGGAGAGCTGCTGCGTGTACCCTGCATCCGGCTTGAGACGTGGTTAGGTGGGCGCATTAAATGCATGCGGTTACCTTTTTACGTCGTGGGAGACCCCGCCCATTGGGGTTTTCCCTTATAAATATCGAAAGAGATGGAAAAAGGACTCTTTGCCTTGCCTTTGCCTTCACCGCCGCCGTAGCCTTCACGCGCCCTCTCCTTCGAGCTAGTCGATTGGGGATTTTTTGGCTGCCCGTCCGCCGCTCGGGTCCGCGCCGCGCCACCGCCATGGCCGCCCAGACACAAGTGCTGCCGGCCGAAGATTGGAGCCCGTCGAAGGTGACGCAGAGCGAGATGGACTCGTTGGTGGCCCAGGGGCTTCTGCGCCCCAACCCGGAGGAGGGACCCGCGTGGTGGGTTATCCCGTCGGCGGAGCACCGGGAGCCGCACCCGCCGGAGGGGTATGTGGTGAGCTTCACGCGCTACCACCGTATGGGGCTCGGCGTCCCGCCGAGCCGCTTCATGCGGGGGCTGGCCCATCACTTCGAGGTGGAGCTGCAGCACTTCTCCCCCAACTCCATCTCGCACGCCGCCATATTCGCCGCGGTGTGCGAGGGGTACCTGAGGATGGAGCCGCACTGGGAGATGTTCATCCATCTCTTCCGGGGCGAGCTCTTCATCAAGGCCCTAAAGCCCAGCGGGAGGCGGCTCGTGCGCATGGGCTCCCTCGCCATCACTGTGAGGGCTGGGACCTCGTCGGCCAACGTCCCCCGCGAGTACCTGCGATACAAGCTTTCCACCAACCAGGCCGGGTGGGACGACCATTGGTTCTATCTGCGGAATGAAGGTGGTCTCTTTCCGCAGTACACCGGCAGGGTCCTCGCTCAACGCCCGGAGAAGTGGACCTGGGGCGTGACGGCGGACAGGCAACGCCACCTGGCCCCGCTGATGAAGATGATGAAGACGCTGGTGGATGAGAAGAAGCTGACCGTGCAAGCGGTCATTTGGGCGTTCCACCAGCGAAGAGTTCTCCCGCTGGCGGACCGCCCCCTTCTTATGCACGAGATGGGGCCGAAGGCCCAGCTCGAGGCGCTTAATCGATCGAGGATGGCCGAGGAGAGGCTGTCCCGGAACGAGGGCGTCTCCCGGGTGTCAATCACGATCCAGGGGCCGTTCATCCCTGAGTACACTGACCTGGTCGCCATGGCACCCGACGAGGGGTGCCTCAACCTGGTAAGCCTCCCTCGAGCTGAGCTGTCCCGAGCCCTCTCCCCCTTTCTCCTCCTTCGAACCCTTTGCATTCCTCTTGTGGTTTGTCTCGTCACGCTTCTTCTTTTTTGTAGGGGGCGTTTACTTGTCGCGCGTCGAGGCCCCCGGTGAGGGAGGACGCCGCGGATACCCAGGTGAGGCGCCTCTCTGCTCAGAAAGACAAGGAGAGCAAGGATGCCAGGAAGAAGAAAGAGAAAAACTAAAACTTGCGTCGCTTGGCTCGGGAGCAGAGGATGGCGAAGGCTCGTCGCAACCGTCAGCCGGGAGACGGGTCCCCCGAGCTGAGCTCCTCGAGCTCGGAGGAGGAGAGCAATGATGAGGAGGAGAGCGACGACGAGGGGATGGATGCGCGCCTGAGGCGCGCGGGGGTCGTCGATGACGGGGCTGACCGCTCCTCTGTGCAGGAGGTTATACTGGAGGTCCCCCCGGCGAAGGGACCGCGCAGGACGCAGCCGCGGAAGGCGGCGCCGATCCCTGCCTCGTCGGGGGCCCGAGGTCCATCGAGCTCTGCGCCGAACGTGCCCCCGGTCGTGAGGAAGCCTCGAACCCGGAGCGCCTCTGCCACAGCACCAATGGAGGCCGCCCCCGCATCAGCCCAGGCGGGAGGTCTCGAGAAGGGCCGAGCCTCGAGGGGCGGTGACCACATCGGGAGGGGCTCCGGGTCCGACTGCCGCGAGCCATCGAGGTCGGGGTCGAGCCCGCAGGAGGAGCGGGCGCCAGGAGGAGGTGTCGAGCCCGCGCCATCACGAGCGTCGGGGAGGGAGCCCCCAGGCGTCTCGTGCCCAGCGGCGTGAGCGTCCCCGGAGTCCATCGCCGCACCGCCGCCGGGACACAGAAGCGGATGCGGGAGGGCGCGACCGCCAGCGCATGCGCCGGAGCAAGTCCCGGAGCCCGCGTCGGGGCGGGCGCCACGATGACTAGCACGAGGGAGGTGCGGTCGCCCTCCCGCGATGTGGGGCGGAAGGAGGGATCTCCCTCGAGGTCGAGCCACGGGAGGCGTCGGGAGCCCTCCCCCCATCCCAGCCCTGTGGAGACGGCCCGGGCGCAGGGCTCGAGCCGCGGGGCGGGCTCGAAGCCCCTGAGTGGGTCCGGCGATTCCGGGAAGAAGCCCAGCCGCCGCTTTGGGTGAGTAATTTTCTTGGACCTCGTCGGTAGCGAGGCTTTACCTCTTTACTTTTGATGACGCATGCCATCTCTGGTTTCTCAGGGGGAAGCGCTCCTACCCGGAGGTGGACCTCGCTTCGTCCAAGCGGGTCAAGACCTCGAGTCCTGTCGAGGCACAAACACCTCGAGGTATGGCACCTTCCTCCGCTAGAGAAGCCGCTTGGCTGGAGAAGGCTTGAGCTGCCATGGCTCGAGGAGGCCAGATGATCGTCGCAAATTTTGGTGAGGCCGTGGCCGTCGACCGCAGGGGTCGAGGCACTCTTCCTGGTTCTGATATCACCGTCATCTCGTATTGCAGGGGCCACAGCTCACGGCGTCGAGCCCGCCACTACCGCACCCACTGAAGCGCTGCCTCCTCCCCCTCCTCCTCCTCCCATGATGGCGCCAGTTGGGAGCGCCACCCTTCCCCCCACCACGACGGCTGTTCCGGGGGAAGCGCCTGGGGCGAGCACGGCCCCGCTGATGCCTGGGGCCAAGGAGACCGCGCCCCTCGAGGCTTCGACCAACACGAGCCAGGCTGCGGAGGAGGAAAAGGGGGGAGAGGCGTTGGCGGAGGAGGAGCCGACGGTGGAGGACCTCCTGAACGAGCTGGAGCAGGGGCCGCTCCTCGCCGCGGGCTCAATGATGGTGGAGGCGCCCGAGGCGCCGGCTAGCGCCGACAAGGTGCCGGAGGGCCCGGCCAGGGAAGAGCCGGGGCTCGTGCCGTCGGGCGGCGGGCCGCAGTCGGGGCAGCTCGGGGCGGAGGAGGATCTGCCCGACATCGAGCTTGACCGACCAGTATGGCCGTTTCCCGACGCGCCGAGCCCGTCCCTTGCCATGGTCTCCGTCGAGCGACCAGTCCAGCGGGGGGCCTCGCGCGAGGTGCGGTCCATCTTCCGGGAGGTGGCCGAACTCATGGCGGAGGCGGAGCGGTCCTGCTCCGAGGAGGCGGGCCGGTCTGCGCAGGTGTCGGCCGCCCTCGCGAGGGCCGAGGCGGAGCTTCAAGATCTCCGCGCTGAGTTGGGTCGGAACGTCCAAATGGCGAGCCGGCTTAACGAGGCAGAGGCGGAAGTCCGGGCGGCTCGAGGCGAGGCCGCTCGAGTAAAGGAAGAGGCCGCCGCCGCTCTCGAGGCATCGAGGAAGGAGGCCGCGGACGCCCGAAGCGAGGCCGCCTCCGCCCGGGCTGAAGCTGAGGCGGCGAAGCAGGAGGCCGCTGACGCCCGTGGCGAGGCCGCCACCGCCCGAACCGCAGCGGAGGCGGCGAGAAAAGAGGCCGAGGTTGCTCAATGCGATGCCGCCGCCGCTCGGTCCGCAGCGGAGGTGGCGAAGAAGGAGGCCGAAGACGCCGAGAGTGGTGTCACCACCGCTCGAGCTGCCGAGGGGGCGGCGCAGCAGGAGGTGATCCGAAAGGATCTGGCCCTCGTGGAGGCGGGCAGGCTGATCGAGGAGCTTAGGTCCGAGAAGCTCCTCATGCTGGCCGAGAAGCGCAGGCTCGAGCAGCGCGCTGAGGGCCTTACCAGCGACCTCGCCGCCCTGGGCAACATTGCGATGGTGAGGCTTACACCTTGTCCCTGTTTGGGTCTCGAAGTTTTTTGTTACGCCGCAGTCTCATTCTTTCTCGTTCGTTGCGCAGGGGTCGAGGAGACGGTCGAGGAGCTCCGCGGGACGAACCAGGCTCTCTTGGACCAACTCCAAGACGAGACGATGGTGGCGGAGCGGGCTCGCACTTCCCTCGACCGGCTCGGCTCCACGTGGGGTGCTCCTCCAGTGGCTGCGGCAGAAGGTGCGATGGCCCGAGGCGACGCCTTGGTCGACGCCTTGTGCTTCCTCGACGTAGCAGCGCGGGACCGCGTCCGGCAAGCTCTCCATAATGGCGTCAAGCAGACGCTCGCGGTTGTCCGCTCCGGCTTCCGCTTCCCGGTCCACGTTGTCGCCAATGGCTTCATCGAGATCGAGGGGAAGGACGAGGAGTGGAACAACCGCCGTGTCGACAAAATCTTGGAGAAGATGGAGAGGCCGGGGACTGTCGCTCGCGAAGATCTTCGAGGAGGACGTGCTGCCTCCTGACGCCAGCAGCGGTGTCGAGGGCCCTCCTCACTCTAGCTCGAGTGTCGAGGCTGAGCCCGCCGTGGAAGACCTCGGGGAGGAGTATCGGACCGACGAGGACTGAGGCCTGCGTGCCAAATTTGGGCGTCGAGGCCCTTGTAAGAATTTTATGACATGAATGAGGGTACGTCGAGAGCCGAATGTATATATGACTTGTTTATTAAAAGAGTTGTTTTCTTTTCAAATGCGTTTGACCACTTCTCTTTGTTGCAAGCTCGAGTTTCTGCTAGCTTAGTCTGTTTTCCTTCGATACGTCGCGAGCACCTCGAGGGGGGGGGCGTAGGTAGGGTACCGTAGCCCGGGGGCGTAGGTGGCCGTCTACGTCGACGCCTCCCGACCTTTGGAGGCTCGAGGTATTTTAGGATTTAGACGTCGCTAGTTCACTCGAGGCACGAGTCGAGACGAGGGTCGAATTTTTGAAAAGGAAACGCGCCTTTTCCTGAGTCTGGGGGGGGTTCCCCCTGTCAGCCCCCGAGGGAGGCTCGACCCTGAGCAAGGCAGGGTCGAGGCTACCTTAAGTTGCTAAGTAAAAATGAATGACAGTGCGCGAGTTTGTTCATTCATGTTTGACATGTTTGTACAAAGCAACAAAATGAACAAGGCCTCGAGGCCTTTAAGGGTAGAAGCGACGTAGCTGAGATATGTTCCACGCGTTCGCCAGGATCCTGCCTTGGTCGTCGTAGAGCTTGTATGTTCCTGGCTTGAGCACTTCAGCTACGGTGTATGGGCCTTCCCACGGAGGGGTGAGCTTATGGCGCCCTCGATTATCTTGCAGCCGTCGAAGCACGAGGTCCCCCACCGCTAGGTCCCTTTTGCGCACGTGCTTGTCGTGGTAGCGTCGAAGTGTTTGCTGGTAGCGTGCGGAGTTGATGAGCGCCACGTCTCGGGCTTCCTCGAGCTGGTCCTTGGCGTTGGCGAGCCTTTCGTCGTTGGTTTGCTCGTTGTAGGCTCGAAGTCGAGGTGAGCCGTACTCGAGGTCCGTAGGCAAGACGGCCTCGGCGCCGTAGGTTAGGAAAAACGGAGTGAACCCGGTGGCTCGACTCGGCGTAGTCCTGAGGCCCCATAGCACCGAGGGGAGCTCTGCAGCCCACCCCTTTCTGAAATTTTTGAGGGTCTTGAACAGCCTCGGCTTCAGCCCATGGAGTATCATGCCGTTGGCGCGCTCGACCTGCCCATTGCATTGAGGGTATGCGACCGAGGCCCAGGTCACGCGAATGTTGCTGTCATCGCAAAAGTTGGTGAACTTTTTGCCCGTGAATTGGGTGCCATTGTCGGTGATGATGACGTTAGGTACCCCAAACCGGTACATGATGTTGGCGATGAACTCGACAGCCTTCTCGGAGGTGGGGTCGCCTATCGGCTTAGCCTCGATCCACTTGGTGAACTTGTCGATGGCCACGAGCATGTGTGAGTGCCCTCCACTTGTCTTTTTGAGGGGACCCACGAGGTCGAGCCCCCAAACGGCGAATGGCCAAGTAATTGGGATCATCTGCAAGGCGTGTGCGGGTTGGTGCATCTGCTTGGCGTAGAATTGACACCCATGGCATGCTCGGACCAAGCGCTTAGCGTCTCCAATGGCGGTAGGCCAATAGAAACCTTGACGGAAGGCGTTCCCAACCAGGGTCCTTGGGGCTGCGTGGTGGCCGCAAGCCCCCGAGTGCATGTCGTCGAGGAGCTTGCGTCCTTCCTCGAGGGGGATGCAGCGCTGAAGGATCCCGGTCAGGCTTCGTCGGTACAGCTCCCGTTCGTCGCCGTAGATGACGTAGGTCTTGGCCCTTCGAGCGATGCGTCGGGCCTCCATCTTGTCTTCTGGTAGCACGCCTTGCGTCAGGTAGTCGAGGAAGGGCGTCCGCCAGTCGAGGGGTCGTGATGAAGAAGAGGCGGGTGCGTCGATATGCATCGCCTCAGTGGATGTCGAGGGGTCATTCCCGAGGAGTGTCGTTGAAGGTCGAGCCCCCGTGTCTAGCTCGAGGGGTGGCGTCGAGGTGCAAGCCCCCGGGCCGATTTTGACGGATGGTTCGAAAACGTCCCTCGAGAAGACGTCTGGTGGAACCGTGCCGCGCGTGGACGCCAATTTTGCCAGCTCGTCTGCGGCCTCGTTGTACTTTCAAGCTATGTGGTTAAGCTCGAGGCCGTAGAACTTATCTTCTAGCTTGCGCACCTCCCCGTAGTATGCTTCCATCCTGGGATCGATGCAGCTCGAGGTCTTCGTGACTTGGTTTACGACGAGCTGCGAGTCCCCTCGAACATCGAGGCGTCGGACCCCGAGCTCGAGGGCGATGCGCAGCCCATTGACGAGGGCCTCATACTCGGCGACGTTGTTGGAGGCGGGGAAGTGCAAGCGTAGCAGGTAGCGCATGTGGACTCCGAGGGGCGAGATGAAGAGTAGGCCTGCGCCTGCCCCCGTCTTCATGAGGGATCCGTCGAAGTACATGGTCCAGAGCTCGGCTTGAATCTGCGCCGGCGGGAGCTGAGTGTCGGTCCATTCAGCGACGAAATCTGCCAATGCTTGCGACTTGATGGCTTTTCGCGGGGCGTAGGTGATGGCCTCCCCCATTAGCTCGGCAGACCACTTGGCGATTCGCCCCGTGGCCTCCCGATTGTTGATGATCTCACCGAGGGGGGAGGACGACACCACCGTTACGGGATGAGCAAGGAAGTAGTGCTGGAGCTTACGCCTTGTGACGATGATGTCGTAGAGCAGCTTCTGGATGTGTGGGTACCGGACCTTGGCTTCGGAGAGCACCTCACTGGTGAAGTACACCGGTCGTTGGACCGGCAACGCATGACCCTCCTCGTGCCTTTCGACGACTATGACCGCGCTGACCACCTGAGTGGTTGCGGCCACATAGAGGAGGAGGGGCTCGGGGCTATCGTCACCCTCGGCCGATTGTGGTGGCACGAGGATTGGCGCGGAAGTCAGCAACCCCTTCAACTTGGTTAAGGCCTCCTCGGCTTCGACAGTCCACGCGAAGCGTTCCGTCTTTTTCAGCAGTCGGTAGAGGGGTAGCGCTTTTTCCCCTAGCCTCGAGATGAATCTGCTGAGAGCGGCTAGGCAGCCTGTCACTTTTTGTACACCCTTGAGGTCTCGAAGTGGGCCCATCCTTGTGACTGCTAAGATTTTTTCGGGGTTGGCCTCAATCCCTCGTTGTGAGACAATGTAGCCAAGTAGCATGCCCCAAGGCACACCAAAGACACACTTCTCGGGGTTGAGTTTCACATTCTTGGCCCGGAGGCACTCGAACGTGGTTTCGAGGTTGCTGATGAGGTCTCCGACTTTCTTGGTTTTAACCACGATGTCATCGACGTAGGCCTCGACGCTTTTGCCTATGTGTTCGCCAAAGATATGCTGCATGCAACATTGGTATGTTGCCCCGGCGTTTCGAAGGCCGAAGGGCATTGTAACGTAGCAATACATACCGAAAGGCATAACAAAAGAGGTAGCGAGCTCGTCGGATTCTTTCATCCTAATCTGGTGGTAGCCGGAATACGCGTCGAGAAAGGAAAGTACTTCACACCCCGCAGTGGAATCGACAATCTGATCAATTCTAGGTAAAGGAAATGGAACTTTTGGACAAGCTTTATTCAGACCAGTGTAGTCTACACACATTCGCATTTTTCCATTCTTTTTCCTGACTAGTACAGGGTTAGCTAGCCACTCTGGGTGAAATACCTCCTTGATGAACCCGGCCGCCAAAAGCTTGTGCACCTCCTCGCCGATGATCCTGCGCTTCTCCTCGTCGAAGCGGCGCAGGCGTTGCTTCACCGGTCTGGACCCGGCCTGGATCTCCAAGGCGTGCTCGGCGACTTCCCTCGGTATGCCCGGCATGTCCGAGGGTCCCCACGCAAACATGTCGATGTTTGCGCGGAGAAAGTCGACGAGCACTGCTTCCTATTTAGGCTCGAGGCTGGTACTGACGGTCAGCGTCTTGCCATTGGTCGAGGTCGGGTCAACGGGTATCTGCTTGGTGTGCTCTGCCGGCTCGAAGGTGCCAGCGTGGCGCTTCGCTTCAGGGGCCTCCTCGGTGGCCAGGGCGGCTAGGGCCTCGAGCGAGTCGAGCTGGACGTTTGCCTCCCCACGCTCGACGCACTCCACGTCGCAGTGGTACGCGTGCTCGTAGGATGTGTCGACGGTGATGACCCCTTTTGGCCCGGCATTTTGAGCTTCAAGTACGTGTAGTTGGGAACCGCCATGAACTTGGCGTAGCCTGGCCGGTCGATGATGGCGTGGTAGGTCCCTTGGAATCCAACCACCTCGAAGGTGAGTGTCTCCTGGTGGAAGTTAGCCGGCGTGCCAAAGCAAACCGGCAGGTCGATGCGCCCAAGGGAGTGGGCCTTCTTCCCTGGTACGACTCCATGGAACCCCCCGACGCTGGGTCGGAGCTGTCCCTCTGAAATCCCCAAGAGGTCGAGGGTCTCGAGGTATATGATGTTGAGGCTCGAGCCCCCATCCATCAACATGTTGGAGAACCGTACGTCGACGATGACGGGGTCGACGACGAGGGGATACGCCCCCGGGTTTATGACACGGTCCGGATGGTCGTCACGGTCGAACGTGATCGGCGCATCAGACCAGTCAAGGTACCGGGGGGTGTCGTGGCCGAGTGCAAAGATCTCCCGGCGCTCCTTCTTTCTTTCTCGAGCTGAGAGCCCGACGGTCGGCCCCCCGTAGATCATGTAGCAGTCGCGCACCGGTGGGAAGTTGTCGTCCGTGTCCCCACCACCGCGCCGATTGTTATCCTTGCCCTTAGGCGTGTCCTCTTTCTTATCGCCGAGCTTGGAGTAGTAGCCTTTCAACAGTCGGCAGTCCTTTAACTTGTGATTTACGGGGGCCCTGTGGTAAGTGCAGGGGCCCTCGAGCATCTGGTCGAAAACAGCCCCGTCGGGGGGCCTCGGGGCTTCTTAGGCTCGAGGGCGCCTGCGAGCACCTCTTCGTCGTCGTCGTCATTGGCGTCGCGCTTCGCCTTCTGACCTTTGCGTTTGTTCTTCTTCTTTTTGTTGTTGTTATTGTTGTCGTTCTTGGCGTCGTTGCCCTTGTTCGAGCCCTCCGGCGCGGTTACCGCCTTACCTTTGTCCATGGAACGGCCAAAGAAGGCCCCCACTGCCTCGTCGCCTGAGGCAAAGCTGGTGACGCGATCCATCAGGTCCTCGACCGTCCCGGGACGGTAGCGTCCTAGCTCATGAACTAGCTCTTGGCATGTCGTGCCCGCGAGGAACGCTGAGATGACGTCCTCATCAGGCACGTGGGGGAGCTTGAGGCGCTGCTTCGAGAACCGCCGAGCAAAGTCGCGGAGGGGCTCCTCCGCCGCCTGCCTGCAACGCCGTAGGTCCCAGGGGTTGCCTGGGCGCACGCAAGTCCCCTTGAAATTCCCGTCGAAGACCCTGACTAGGTCGGCCCAGTCGTCGATCCGATCCGGCGGGAGCCCCTCGAGCCACCGGCGGGCGGTGTCCGAGAGGTAGAGTGGGAGTTGGCGTATGATCACACGGTCGTCGTTCTTCGCTCCGCCCAGTTGGCAGCCTAGGCGGAAGTCCGAGAGCCAGAGCTTGGGCTCGACCTCCCCGTCGTACTTCACGATGTTGGTCGGCAGTCGGAAGCGGTCGGGGAGGGTCGAGCTGCGGATGGCCCGGCTGAAGACTCTGGGGCCCGGGGGCTCGAGGACTTGTCAGTCCTCGTCGCTGTCGTAACGCCCCCCTCGATGGGCGTTATAGCCACGCTCCTGGGCCCCCTTGTCCTTGCGCCGACGGTTGATATCGTTGCGGGCGTCGTTGGGGTCTCGAGGTGGCCGGTTGTCGATGATCCGTTCGCGGACTGGCTTAGCTCGAGAGGCGTCCGGCTGGTGGACGGATGCCTCGCGCTCGTTGCGGGGCGTGTCCGCCGGCTTCCCCGAGGCTGCTCCGCGCCGGCGTGACGCCGAGCTCTCGGCCTGCTGCACAGCGGCTGTCTCGAGGAGGTTCTTCATTTCCCCAAGCATGCGCCTGGCGTCAGGGTTGGAGACGGCGGGTAGATCACGGAGCATCATCGCCGCCGCGACCACGTTCTGCCCGGCTCGCGGGAAGCATACCTCGGGGCGTGCTGGTGCCCCGTCCTCGAGGATCCGCCGGTGGACCTCTCGAGCCCGACCTCGAGCTCCGGCTCCTCGGGGCTGGGGTGGTTCCTGCATCAGGGTTTGCCGGAGCTGCAGCAGGTGTCGCCGTTCTTCCTCGGCTTTGGTGATCGCCTCTTGCACCTGCGCGAGTTGCGCCGCCCGGCCGTCGTCGTGTTGAGGCGGTGCAGCCGGTGCTGGAGGTTCGTTCCTTCTCTGAACACGTGATCCGCCTGCCGCGGCCACGTCGCTGGGGCCCTCTAGATCGAGCGCCGGCCTGTCGTCGTCGCCCTCGTCCTCGGTATCGCATACGACTCCCTCGAGTTGGAAGCACTCCCTGGTGGGATCCCAGAGGTCGGGGTCGTGGTAGTCGTATTCGTCGGAGTCGGAGCTGTTGACGGCGTGCCGCCTTGGCCGATGCTGGGACCGTAGCTCGCGGTACCATTCTCCGACGGTGGCTCGCCGGGGTGGCTCGATGGCTCGCACAAGAACACCAAGAATCCATCGTCAACCAGTGCCAGCCGGATACGCTAGCGTCTCGGTGGATAGGGTTGAGACAGGTTGTGGCAGCGTGGCACTGGAAATCGAAGGGGGAGATGAGGAGAAGACTTTAGGTGAAGCGGAGAAGACATTTATTTGCTGACGCAAGCACTTCATTATTATTCCTGGAGTGTCACCGCCGCAACCTCCTCCTACTGATCAAGATCCTCATCATAGGTAGTGTGCGCGTGAACGAGAAACAATTTTTATTACACTAACTTCCTATATGTATATATTAGTTGGATGCTCACATCATTCGTTGTTTTGCGTAGCAGGAACTATAGTCCAGTTCGTCATTATTCCCCAGCGTATCAGAGTGCTACGGGCGGTGACGATGTGTTGGAGGACACGGCTTCAACCCCATCTCCTGCACAAAGATCTCTACTGCGGGCTCCAACACCGCCACCGGCCCCACCATCTCCTCCACCACGGGACGCCACAACCTCCACCGGGCCCACCATCTCCTCCACCGCGGGCTCCAACGCCACAACCTCCACCGCGGGCTCCAACACCGCCGCCTCCACCGCGCGGCCCTAAGAAGCGGTCTGCCGCCACAGAACCAAAGGCCCCACCTCCAAAGAAGAAGGCTCCTGCATTAGGAAAAAAAGCCCAAGAGAAATTAGCTTATGAAAAGACTGATGAGGAGTTAGAAATTACGGTGAAAAAAATGTGCGAAATTTTTTAGATGAATGTGACGCCGCTGCTAAAGCGAAGAGAAACCCGGAGAAGCCTTACCTCTTGTTAAACCCATAGGAGTTAAGGAAAAGGGTGGACCAACATGGTATCAAGATGCGTGACGCCCGAAAGGCTCCGCGAAAATCAGATTACGAACGCTCTCTTATAAAGTTCGCAAAAGAACAACAATCCAGCAAGAAGAAAGTGGGAAAGGGTGTTCCACAGCTCGGGGAAACATCAAGACCTTTGTCCCCGTTAGTTGTGCAAAATCAGTACGGTTCAAACATGGGCAGAGTACAGCGGAAATCTGGAGAGACCACTTTGTCTGAGATGGACTCAATTGAAGATTTTATCATTGATAGCGGTCTCCAATATGACACGATTAAAAATATTGCTGCTGGGCTGGAGTTTCCACGAGCGGAAGTAGTTGATGAATGGAGAAGAAATTTTGCACCGGGCAGGAGTCTAATGAACCCTAATCACTTACATGTACTTGGTACGCATATGTTTGCAATCAACAAATGGTGCATGGAGGCTTCTAAAGACGGTGATGTCAATTGGATTTCTGTCCGAATTCGGAACCATCACTATTTCCGTGGCGATGACCTAATCTTAGTCCAGATGGAGGAATTACACCAGCTATGTCATATGGACGTACTGGACAAATCGCTCCTTAGCTGCTATTGTTTGTAAGTGTTTCTTTTATAGTTTTCATTGAACTGTCTAGTATGTGTATATAGTACGTAGTATTCTTACACACATACTTGTGGATCGACACGATATTTTGCAGGTATCAGATGACTCAGCTCAGAGATAAACATGACAATTCTGTTGGGTTTGTTGATCCATATGTTGTTTTCAAGGCTCCAAACCCTTCAGCGACTTGGAGCGATGAGTCGTGTATGAATCTCATGAGGTTCTTCGTGAACCAAAAAGATAGAGAAAGAATTCTCTTCCCATACAACTTTAAGTGCGTGAGACATATATAGTTAATAATAAGTATGTGCACATTTTATTTTACTTAACCCTAATAATATATATATATGAATCATGTGTATGAACAGCTATCACTGGATATTGATGGTCATCGATCTCAAATACAGCAATGTGTTAATCTATGACTCGTTGAGCAAACCGTAAGAAGATTACCAAGATATCAAATGTAATTTTTCGATCCCTAGCTTGCATGCTTAAGTATAGACTAAGCTTGTATATATGTATACTAATTAAATAATGATCCAACTATTAATGTTTCATTGGCCGGATTAGGGTTTGAGAAAAATTCATTGCTCGGGAACATATGAGTCAGTGTAAGCCCCCACTTACAATAAAGCCACGACTATCATGTACGTGTATCTTTATTATATCATGTCATATATCATATCTTTATTACGAGATGAATCTTTTCATTCTACAGTGGATTTTGAGACAAAAATAGGGTACCAACTTATGCAAATTGTATGTTTGTGAGTACATGATGATAGAATCAAATAGAATTCCTGAAGAAATCATCAAAGTACGTAACATGTTTCTTTTTATTTTTTATAGACTTAATATTGATAATATAGATATAACTAATATCTTTTTAATTCCAATTGAAGACTGACTCAAAAAGTGATGCTACAAGGCCAATTGAAAGCAATACAAAGACAATAGCATGATTTCTTCGGGAACAAGTTATAAATCCAAACGGCGAGTTCTACTATAATACCAACGAGAAGTAGATTCCAAACAATGATGACATTTTGTATGCCTTGTAGATCTTTAGATGGAGTACAACTTGTAATAGGTTTACAGTACTACTTTGGAGTACAACTTGTGTAGATAGATATTTAGACCAACTCCTATATGTATATTGTTTGTAATTTTATGTACATATATTTTATATGTATATGTAGTTATATAGTTTCAATATATATACATGCAATAAGCTTATTGTGTTATGCTGCTAATATATATAAATTATATATATTAGCAGCAAAGAATATATATTGAAAAAACTATTAAATAAATAAACAAAATTAAAAACAGAACTAAAATAAAAATAAAAAGAAAAAATCAGGGGACCCTTTAGCCCCGGCTGGTAATACCAGCCGGGACTAAAGGGTGTTGCCGCGTTGCACCGCTGGCAGCCTTTAGTCCCGGCTGGTATTACCAACCGGGACTAAAGGGGGGGGGGGGCTTTAGCCCCGGTGGCCGGAGCCGGGACTAGGGGGGCTTTAGTCCCGGAAGCGTAGTCCCGGCTCGGCAACCGGGGGTAAAGGCCCTTGCCGACCGGAGCTAAAGCCCAATTCTATTGTAGTGTAAGCATTACAAATGTTACAGTTATAGTTCAAATGTACTCATCTAGATCTCGGTCCCACAAAATAAAGAAAAATACAATAGTCTAGAGAGCTGCTCTGGCTCGTACTGGTCCTTGTACTTCACCGACCTTGCAATGGAGAATATTTCATCTTCAGACAATACCTTGTTTAAGATGAAGATCTCCATGTGTAACAACACATTGTGCTTGGATTGGTTGCGCGCGCTGTTGTTCTAAAAAAGATGATATTGGAAACTACAGATATAAGATTAATTAGTAGATCATTTTGTTGAATTAACATATATAAATAAAATGGAGAGCATACACACCAAAGCATCGGCCGCGTTCGATTTCAAGCCAATGTAGCCAAGCATTGCCTACATTACATAGAACCCGCATTTGTTGTTTCCTGCGCGGCTGCTTTAGGTACACCGTGTCCATTTCTATAGCCTTAAATTGGACCATTGTCCCACCAATATGTCTTTCTCAGACACTGTGTTATATTATAAAGTGTGAGAAGGGACAACATTAGAATGTGTATATGTGATTAGAAAATAATACGTTATTAGGCTCACTTACTCATTCAGCACTGCGTGTAAGATAACAAGGTGTTTTTTTCTTCGAGTCCCACACCTCGATCTGATTTTATTTAAGATTGATAACAATGAGGACGAAATGATTGCTGCAATCATAAAATCCTAGTTATCGAGTAATTTTAACTTCAAAGAAGCATCATCGCATATTCTTTTGAATCATTATAGGTGATCGTGATCTGCTCCTGTATTAATTCGGGATTGCCTTCGAGCAACAAGTAGTTTATGTTCAATTCATCTTCAATGTGTATTTCTTTCTTGCCGCTTGCACTACGCCCGCCACACATGTAACGGGCAATGGCGCCGGCTGCGGTGATGAGACCACGATTAATTGCCAACATAAAGTATCCAATGCGGTTAATAGCATTTACTGCAGTGGGCAACCTAAAGCGCCCGCTGCGGTAAATATTTTACCGCAGCGGGCACGTTAGGTTGCCCCGCTATGGTAGATGCGACAGTACGAGCCTCCTACCCTCTTCTTTTCGAAGGCCCAATGGTGGCCCTCAAAACCGGGGCCATTGAGGCCACATACGTCCACCATCTCTCGGAAGCTCTTGATCTGACCTCTGCTCCTTTTTTGAACGCCTACGTGCTCCGATTAATGCGAAACCTTATTAAAATCACCATTGCACACCCACGGTAGTGGGGATGATGATTTAATAAACTAGATGATACCCCGCGCGTTGCTGCAGAAATTTTATAGAGATTTACAGATAGCCTAAAGTGACTATATATAAGAAAAATATAATAATGCTTTTTTTTAGAAAAGGGAATATATTAATATCCCAGCTTCTGCATCGACAAATGCATATGGTTGTTCCTTATTACAAATACTAGGATAAAAAACCACGCAACTTGAAAACAAAGTTTTGATTGAAAGAAGAAGGTAAAGCTTCCCAAAGCAACATTTAGAGAGTAATTCTATTACTGAAACTCCAACCGTTTCTTGCAAACACCTCCATAGCAGTAATCTCAATCTTCCTACAACTCATCTTCATCAATTGGCCATCCTCCTTCTGTAGAAGTGACCAGAACCTGATCCAGTAAGTCCCCCTGAATATAACCTGCAAATAAGTTGGTGCTAGGACCTTGTCAAAAACAAAATCATTGCGGGTTAACCAAATTACCCAACATATTGCACTTGCACCCACAAGAATCTTGGATTTCAGTTTTCTATTAAACCCTTGTAACTAATCTGAAAACATATTGTGTACACTAGTTGGGGTGGTAAATTAAAAGAAACCTGAATAGATCGCCAAACAAATTTAGCAAGATGGCATTCAAAGAGTAGATGTTGTATAGATTCCTCGGAGGAACAGAAACAACACTTCCTATCTTCTTGCCATTGTCGTCTTGCTAAATTATCTTTGGTTAAGATTACTCCTTTATACAAATACCACAAAAAAATCTTGATTTTAAGAGGTAGTTTCAGTTTCCATATGAATGTGTTATATGGTATAGCTTCGGATCCTAATAAGGCTCTGTACATGGATTTGACTGAAAACAAACCATTCTGATGTAGCCCCCACACAAAGCGATCCATCTGGTTCGTTAATTGTACATCTGCAACCATGGCAACCACATCATACCATGCTTGTAAATGAACACCTACCAAGGATCTCCTGACAACCACATTTAACGGTGCGTGGACAACACCGTTCTCACAGACGCACCTTTTCTTCTAACAATATTATAAAGTGCGAGAAAGAGCGATTTTAAAGGACGTGGTCTTATCATGCATCCTCCCAAAATCGTACTTGTGATCCCTCACCTAGTTCAAACTAACGAGAGGAACTCTCTCTGACCTTCATGAGACCAGCCCAAAATTGAGTCCCCTGGCATATATTGAACCTGTGTTAGGGTCTTGTTCTTTAGATATTTGTTCCTAAGTAGTTGTTGCCAAATTCCATCTTCATTCAGCAACTTAAAAAGCCATTTGCTTAGGAGACACTTATTATGAACATCTAAGTTTAGGACACCCAACCCCCCTTGATCTTTCGGTGTACAAACTACCTCCCATTTTGTTAATCTATATTTCTTCTTCTGTTCATCACTCTGCCAAAAAAACTGTGACCTGAAATAGTCTAGCTTTTTCAGAACTCCTTTGGTACCTCAAAAAAGGACAACATGAACATGGGGAGACTGCTTAAAACCGAATTAAGCAGGACTAGCCTCCCTCCTACTGACAATATCTTACTTCTCCAACAGTTCAACCTCTTTCAAAACGTTCTTCAACATGTTTCCAGTCCTTATTCATAGTTTTTTTATGATGCATTGGAATACCCAAATACCTAAATGGAAACGAACCCAAGTCACAGCCAAAATTTGTGCAAAGTCTGTTTGGTTCGCTTTGGCTGATCCGTAGCAAAACAATTCACTCTTATGGAAATTGATCTTTAGTCCCGATAGCTGTTCAAAGCACAAAGCAAAAGCTTTTTTTTGGCTCTCTCTAGGTCATTATCCATAAACAGTATCTTTGCATATTGGAGGACAGAAAGTCCCTCATCTACCAAATGTGGAACAACCCCCTGGATATGTCCAGCCTCTTTGGCTCGTGAAATAAGGATGGCTAGCATATCAACTACTATATTAAACAGAATAGGAGATAATGGGTCCCCTTGCCACACTCCTTTCTTAGTTTGGAAATAATGACCTATATTATCATTGACCTTTATTGCAACACTTCCTCTAGACATGACCTTTGAGATCCATTCACACCAAGTTGGTGAGAATCCTTTCATTCTGAGGACCTGTTGAATAAAAGGCCACTTTAGCTTATCATATGCTTTTTCAAAGTCTAATTTTAAAATCACACTATCTTGTCTTTTCCTGTGTAACTCATGAATCGTTTCATGCAACATGACAACTCCTTCCATAATGTAGCGACCTGGGATAAAGGCTGTTTGTGACGGACCTATCAACTTGTCCGCCACCTTCAAAATTCTATTATTCAACACTTTCGTAAAAATCTTAAAGCTCACATTTAGCAAGCATATCGGTCCATACTATTGTATTTTAACTGCTTCAGCCATTTTTGGTAGCAAAGTAATAATCCCAAAGTTTAGACTATGAATAGGCAGTCTCCCAGCATGGAATTCGTAGAAAAGGTTCATTAAATCTGGCTTTACAACATCCCGAAAAATTGATAAAAATCCACAGGGAAGCCATCTGGACCAGGTGCTTTGTTATGTTCCATGTCAAAAACTGCCATTTTGACTTCTTCCTCGCTGAATGGAGCTGTCAACAACTCATTCTCCTCCTCCGACACTTGAGGTATGTCATGCCTCAAAGTCTCGTCCAATGAGAAAGAATTCATTGTATGAGGTCCAAACAGTCCTTTATAAAACTTAGTTATATAAATGTTCAAATTTGTATCTCCAACAATAATTCCCTCTTCTTGTTTCTAGCTGTACAATTTTTGTTTTCCTATGTCTTCCGTTTGCCACTAGGTGGAAGTACTTAGTATTATCATCCCCTTGCAGTAACTTAGTTGTTTCCGATCGTTGGAGCCAATAAATCTCCTCTTCTCTCAGCAACTTGGTTAATTGCCCTTTAAGATGATATCTAAGCCTCCTCCTGAGGTGGCAACATAAGAATCTCTGCCTTTCTATCCAGCTCATCTATCTTAGACAATAAATTAGCTTTATATTTCTTATTTTGAGAGGATAAATTCCTAGCCCAACCTCTAAGAAAGCGGCGTAATCTTCTAATTTTGTTTTGCCATATCTCCAAAGGTGACCTGCCCCTATTCTCAGATCCCCAAACTTCTTTAATCAACTCGAAAAAACCATCTCTAGTTAGCCACGCTAACTCAAATTTAAAGTTCCTAGCGTTTCCTCTATGAGATGGTTCCCCCATATCTATTAAAAGAGGTGTATGATCTGAGATCTCTCGGGTCGGTGCTCGAACAGAAGCCAGTGGAAATTTTTGCTCCCAGTCTGTTGTTACTAAAATGCGATCTAACTTTTCATAAGTCTGAAATTCTGCATAATTTGCCCAAGTGTATTTTCTACCTGTCATCTCCAACTCTCTTAAATTTAAAGTCTCAATAATAGCATTAAATAAAAATGGCCACTTATTATTATACCTCGAATTATTTTTTTTCAGATGGGTTCCTGATGATATTGAAATCTCCCCTACTATGAAAGGGAGATCCCCACAGCTAGTACAAGCTCGTACTAGCTCTGATAAGAACTGTTCTTTGTGCTCTTCTTGTGCTGCCCCATATACAGACAAAAGAGCCCAACGAAACCCGTCTGTTTTATTTTTCAAGACAAATTTGATATGATAATCCTCATCCTCAATACTTTGTACGTCATAACAGCTCTGATTTATACCCATCAGCATCCCCCCCGGACATGCCCCGAGGAGACCGCCAATGCCAAATAAAATCAGCCCCCGCACAAAGGTTCTCTAAACACTGAGTTGAGAAACTATTTTTGTTGGTCTCTGAGAGCACTATAAAATCAAGTTTAAAATCTCTTGCCATATCATACAAAAAGGTGTGTTTAGCTAGGTCACGCAGACCTCTGCAGTTCCAGAAAATACCTTTCATTTGGACACTATTTTTCCTAGCAACTGTATTCTTATTGAGGAGTTTCTTTTTAATTTTTCTCTTTGCCACCTTGATGGGTACATCTACCAGTACTTCATATAGGTCCGCACTATTATCGTCCATCACCTCTTCTGTTAGGTCGCCACAGAGTCGACCTATGGTTAAGGTATCAAGATCGATCTCCTCCTCCTCAGACTCAATATCAATTTCTTTTTTGCTTGAACAGAAAGATTGTTTTAGCCTATCTTTTTCCATATTTTTTAAAAGATCAATAGATCCAGTAATCAATTTCTCATTGTCACCCAAACTTATGCCCACTCCCCCTAAGTTCTCCTCGAAATGAATCTTAGAAAAGGAACAAAAAGATTTATCATGCAAATTACCTTGTGGTTCCTCGAGGTTCTTGACAATAATTCTTTTTTCTGCCTTCTCCAAAGAGCCTACATCAGCCACATGAAAATTCCGTTTGCTCCGTCGAACCGGGGTCAGCTCTCCATCTGACAAAATCGCCATCTTCATGACACTCCCCAACTCCTTTTTCGACCCACCATCAGCTGCCACTCTAGCTTGCAGCATAGCATCACGAAGAATGTCGAAGCGCCCCATCCGCTGCCTCAGCATCCTGCCCAACTGAGACTTGAATCTGTTCCTCCTCCAACATGATAGACTGGTGCTCAATAAAAATATCTTTCTGCTGCTCCCTTGCTGTTATAGAAGTTGGATGTGAAGACTGTCGAGTCTGGCCGATGGCCCCTCCCATCAACGCACCCCCATCAGCAGGTATTGATGCTTGCCTAGGCGCCCGAGGAACCTGCAAGGGTCGCTGAACCAAGCGAGCTGGTGCTGGCGAAGACCCTGCTGATCCGGTTGATGCAAGAGTTGCGGCAATTTTTATATTGACTGATTCTCCCTTTTGAGCTCTTAGAAAATTACGTGCACGCTCACTTAGTTCAGTCTCCTCTCCTAGTAAATCATCATTTGACCAATCATAGTCCATCTGACCCTCAGGAACCTTAGCTTCATCTCCGGTCAAGTTGCTGTTTGCTGCAAATCCAACACTCGCATCCGGGAAAGCGGCGGCCCCATTATTTTGAGACTCCTTCATCTCAGTGTCAATATAATAATGCTTATGTATAGTATGGAAATAAATAGAGTCCATCGCCCCTATATTCACAAATATACATCACGGGATCAACATGAACATGACAAGAGTACGAATGAGATTTTTTATTGTAATAACTAAAAAAATATTTAGGTAATAGTACATCTTAAAAAAAGGTGGTACAGATAGTGGAAAGGTTGTACGTATTGTTGCCAGCAATGTGGTGGCAAAAGGAAACATCATATATAATTGGGACAATTTGAAATTTGCTATATATAATTAGAAAGCAGGAGAGATGATATGATATACTCCCTCCATCCCAAATTATAAGGCATTCCAAGAATCTTGGAGAGTCAAAAAAATTTTTCAATTTTGACCAAATTTATATAATAAGATAATAATATTTATGACACCAACTAAGTGTAATTAGATTCTTCATTAGCTATATTTTTATAATATATATATTGATGTTATAAATCTTTGTATTTCTCTCTATAATTTTGGTCAAAGTTGAAAAACTTTGACTCTCCAAGATTCTTGGAACGTCTTATAATTTGGGATGGAGGGAGTACTTACTTACTACCAATTACCATACGACATGGATATTGGATACTTCTCATGTGTGATGGCCGTGTCGAACACACGATGTGAGAGGAGCGTTCAAAAATGTCTGGCTTTGGTAGACATTTTTGAACGCTCTAAAAAAATGTGCCCGCCGAGGAACCGCGTAGGGAGAAGGTCGATGGTAGCGAATGGCGATCCTGGCGGTAGCAGCTCTATCGTGCTTGCGTCACCACCACTGATGCCTGACTTGACAACATCCAATATAAGCCTGCGGTCGACCACTGGCAACTGTGCTGCCTCTTCCCATGGAGGAACTGCAGGACATGCTAGGTTCGGCCATTTGGAGATCATGGACACATATCGCTGTACTGTAATCCAAGATGACTGATGTATGCTTATATAGGGTCATACCTGTCATCAAACCCCATCTTGGCAAAGCCACATTAGCACATAAATCATCATCGCGCGTGCCTCTTCATATGGCCAAAATAGTGGCGACGTTTTTAAAATAAAATAATGACAACGTTATTAGTTGGGCAGCCTCTTGATCTTCTGCATGCAGTTCACTTCGGATCATAGCAGTGATGCTTCTTGACCTTTCACTTCCAGAGACCGATCGACCATGAATGATTGAAGGATGCATGGGCTACGCATGCATGATACATATAGTGAATTGTGGATGTGGGATCCTCGAGATGACGTGGCTTCCTGAAATTGTAGAGAAATCTGCTAGTGGGGGTCTCCTATATATTTAGGTACAGTAGATTTAAACAAACTTCACGTCTTATGTCGTTCGCATATTGTGCCTCCCCATACACACATGTAAGCCTCCAGGGTTCTCTGTCACCCTTTATGAGAATAAAATCAATGTGACACTACGAGTATGGTAAAAGTTCCACTCGCACTTTAATTATTATTTTAAAAAACCCTAGACCACCACCACTTTGGCATGCATCTACTGCTTACAGCAAACGTAATGATCGAAACCTAATTAAGGTGTGTTCTTCAATTTTTCATGTGCGACTTGTAAACTTGGGCCTCTTGAAGACACAACACAGATGGGGCAAAACGCCTCGCCAATTCACGAAGCTCTTTCACTGTCGCGACATTGCCGAGACCGCAACAATTCTAGCTTAGGCAACTCATTGTGCTAGATGGGCTCCATCCTCGGAGTCTGCCAGAGAAAGAACTTCACCGCTGCTACCTTGCACCTTCGCCTTAGCTTCTCGGTAATCCAATCTACCGACCAGTCGGCGCGCCAACCCCCTCCCCCGCGCGCGTCCCATTTCGGCCCACGCAGCCCACGCGGCCCACGCGCACGGCGGCGGCGGCGGCGACCTCCTCTCTCTCTCTCCTCTGTGCTCTCTCTCCTCTCTGCTCTCCCCTTCTTCTCCATCTCCGGCGGCTGTAGAAGGAGGCCGGCTGGGGGGAGGCAGGCAGGCCCGGCGGCGGGGAGGGTGGCCGGGCGGCGCTTAGGGAGCCCTGGCGGCGGTGGAGGCGGTCGGGCCAGGGAGTGGCGGGGGAGCTCGCCGGAGATGGCGGCGGTGGGAGGAGGGCGGTGGGGAGGGGAAGGAGGAGGCCGCCGCGGCCGCGGGTAGGGCCTCGCCGGAGCTCCACGGCGGCGAGGGCCTACCGCGGCCGCGGCGGTGGGCGGAGCGCGGGGGCGGGGGTGGAGCAGGGGAGCGGGGGAAGCGGGGGAAGAAGAAGAACCGGATGAAGAGGGTCGGGGAGGGGGTCGGCGCGGGCTCCCTACCGACCCGGTCGGTAGGTAGGAGCCCCCTTAGCTTCTTCATATCCTTTAACTTCGCTTTCGACGACGTTACCGTCGAAATAATAGACGTACTTCTCCATGTTCCAAACCCTAGGTCACGTTCCATCAAGGCTGGGCATCTGCGCAAGGGCAGTCCCTTAATCAGCCCGAGCAGAAGAAAGCCAGGAGGATCCCGTAGAGGAAGCCGACGTCATTTCGCTCCGCCGCCGCAGCCTCGTCGGCGGAGTCGCCGACCCGCCTCGTGCGGTCGCTCGTGTCCAAACAAGTTCTAACAAGCAGGCGGTTCTTGGGCCATAGGGCCATCAGGTACCGTCGTAACTGGGGTTCCGCTTCTTGGGCCTGTTCGGCTGACGATGCGAGAGAAGCCAGTAATCTTTTATGGAAAAAGTCCAATTTGCCTCCTTCAACTTTCGATGAAGTCCGCTTTTCCTCCCTCAACTTCAAAACCGGACAAACAACCTCCCTCAACTTTTGAAACCGTGCATTTTACCTTCTTGGCCGGTTTTGAATGGTGGTTTTGCTACAGTAACTCTAGTTTTGTTTTTTATTTTTTTTGCTTAATCTTTAAAAAATCATAGTAAATCACAGAAAATTTATAAAATAGAAAATCTAATTTTGTTGGATTCCACATGAGTAGATCTATACAGTGAACATTAATGTGATATACTTTAGTACAAAGTTTTTGTTGTGACTTTAGATCTATGCTTTTCTGTAACTAAAAAAATTATAACAAAGTATACATGATCTAATGAGTGCATACAATAATTAGCTCACCATAAAAATTTTACCATATTTAGACTATAGAAACTGCGGGTATGAATTATTACAATTAATTCCATACAATAATATGTTTTTCTGTAATTAATTGTAATAATTCATACCCCGCAGCTTCTATAGTCAAATTATGGTTAAATTTTTATGGTGGGTTAATTATTGTATGCTTCAACTGTATTAAAAAATTTATACTCATTGAATCATGTATAACTTAGTTATAAATTTATTTTAATTATAAAAAAGCATAGACAAAAACTTTGTACTAAAGTATATCATATTATATGTTTACTATATAGATCTACTCATGTGGAGTCTAACAGAATTGGATTTTCTATTTTATGATTTTTCTATGATTTACTATGATTTTTCAAAGATTCAGCAAAAATAAATAAAAAAAAACAAAACCAGAGTTACTGTAACAAAACCGCCGATCAAAACCGGCCAGGGAGGTAAAATGCACGGTTTCAAAAGTTGAGGGAGGTTGTTTGTCCGGTTTTGAAGTTGAGGGAGGAAAAACGGACTTCATCGAAAGTTGAAGGAGGCAAACTGGACTTTTTCATCTTTTATTTCCATTCGCGCCCAGGCCCAGAAGAAACCGTCGGCCCAACGTCGGCTACATCAGCCCAACCTGGTAGAAAGAATTAGCCGATAGGCGCTAGTATAAGTAGGAAAGGCAGAGACAGCAGAGAACTCTATGAACAAATTGTATCAAACACTACTCGTAAATTCAATTCATTCCTCGACTATATTTTGTGCTGTTCTTCCCCTGCTTAATTTTTCCTTCCCCTTCCCCAAGGCCGTGCATTCCTGGCCAGACTTCTCCCAGCCATGCATTTCATATTATCACCACCAGTTGAAACCATGAATTGGCAATGATAGGTACATACACCTACTCGTGGCCATGAACCGAAGCCGATACCCTACTTTTTTCGCACAAAAAAATCGTAATTTTTCATATGAGGTGAGACTACAGGCCTCTCAAGACCTATTGGTACGAGCAGTTGTTGTGAGGTGAACCGCCACGCCCCAGCCCCTGCATGCGGCGCAGATCCAGTAAGAAGGGCTGTGTAATTCGTCAATATAGGGGCTTCTGATCTCCTGGCTCCTAGCTCCGCATACGCGCGTGTGTCTGAGCCTGCAGAGAGGACATGGCAATAATGCCAAGGTGCCGAGGGGAGATCTTGGTTAGTGGTGCGCCTGCCATGAATGCCAAGGCTTTAGTGTTCTAGTTTCAGCCTATTATGATTATGACTATATGATGCTGTGTTCTAGTGTGGAACTGTATCCCACCTTAATTAGTTATTAGATAGATTCGTGCGGGCTTATCATTTGTTTAGTTTTAACCATCAATCTCTACAATGTTAGCATTTGCATTACTATATTCATTATGAAAGATTAATATAGCAATTAATACTTACAATATAAATATATTGTCATATCAATTAGTAGTCAAGTTTGGCTTACCTCCTCAGATGAAAATATTGTTGGTTCAGGACGTTATCGACGCAATTTTAATATTGTTGTCAAAAAAAAACACAATTTTTAATATTGCACTTCGACTAGAACTATATAAAAAAAACCAATACACTAATTAATAAATATATTGTATAAAAAACTAAGATTTTTACTCATGATAATAAACAATGACTATTGATAACAACAGTCGGTTTTCAGATAGGAAAAGCTAAGGACATGTATCGCAATGTAGCCATTATTCAGAATTGAATCATTCCAGCATATTCAATTGAATAAACTTGTAATAATGTTACACTGAACGTGATCTGGCATAGGAGTTATGGCCCTGTGGCAGTGTGGCATACGGTTGCTTTGGCTCAGGCAGCTGCCGAAATCCACGTCAGGCGGGAATGGAAATGCAGTTGCTGAACAATTGCTATCGTCCTGTTTAGTGTGCATGATTATTCAGTCATGAGAAACCATTTGTGTCACAGTCCCAGGTTGGTGGTAGCTCATGCTCAAACAGTATACTTGATTTGCATTCTGCCTCTGCACTTATCTGCAGCCTGAAGGACCGTTGCATCATGGATGTGGGGATAGGGTTTTTGGGTTAGACGCTGACGTACCGGTGGGCCATCTAATTTCAGTGCGCGGGATTGGGCTGGGCTGAACGCGACAAAAATAAAAATGGACTATAGCAACCAATCATTGGACTCTAAGATTCATTTTTAGCGATCAATAGTTTCACATAAACAGCTAAATATATGTAGCGACCGATGTTCTGCCGGTAGGAGTAAAAATAGCAACCGGTGATCTGTTACAAATTTATAGCGGCAAATATATGGACATTAATATATTACGTTTTAGCGACCATTGTTCGGCGCTACAGATTGATTGTGGTATAGTGAGTGTAAATTATAACCTGTAAATGGGAACATATATTCCAGAGCTAATGCTTCCCCTGCAATGGAAAGCAGACGTTGTTTGTTTGCTTGGACCATGCCCGTCAGCCAGTGAATGAATCTCGTTTTGTTTCATTCGGTTCTTTTGTTCTGTAGCTCACTAAGTAATGTTACCATATATAATGGCAAATGTAAATAACAAAATAGCACCAGGATTTATATGAGAGGGTCATGGCACAACCACCTGGATTTTTTTACCGTGAGGCTGGGAGAATCATGGTGGACGAATAGGCACCAAAATTGGCATGTCTTGCTCGCTTAACACGCTCCATTATCAGGATACATTTCTCTGTCCCTGGGTACCTGCCAGTTGCTACTATAGGCACAAGTTAGCGACAATGGCTGGGAGTTGGGAAACCCCATCGCTTTCAAGCAGCTGATTGAATCCACATCAGACACCTAAACGTAGGGTCGACCGTACCGACATCGTAAATGCAGATTCTAATGGGTAGCTGTTAAGCACATGCTTCCATTTGCATCATTATTGTTAGAAGTTAGAGGCGCGGATTACAATGAAAAGAATGGCTATGTCACTACCGGATTTCTTGGTTTTGCCGAGTGGCCTATGGCACTCGGCAACAGACACTCAGCAAAGCCCTAAATGCACTCGGCAAAGAGCACACGATGAACAATTACTTAACAAAGAGCTCTTTGCTGAGTGCCTATTGTTGACAACCATAGTTTAGTTGAATCCAGTGTCCACTATACTAAAAATCACAGTTTTAACTCGATCGATGGGGCCATGTAACCATAGTTTAGTTGAATCCAGTGTCCAGTATACTCTAAATATCAATTTTGCATTGGTCCATTCATTGACCCATCCCATACAACATCAGTTTTGCAAATTGTTAAACAGAGCAAACTATCACCCCTGTACAGAGAATTGTGGTGTGGCTCTGTGTTTTTATTATGCAATCTTAACATGTTACAAATGTACAATGGTCTAGTAACGACCTCCATTGATTTTACGTGTGGCATGGTGCGGTAAATTGTTATGTACATGATCGAGGAGCCAATTCTCACAGTAGAATACAAGAATTTTATAAAACTTATACATGAATTTTACAGGGATCAGATTGTCTTGATGGGTAACAAAAGAAAACATGAAAAATAACCCTCCATTTCAAAAGGGGCCTCACCTGGGTTCTTGCACGATCTGTAGTAGGATTTTTTTAAAACTATACTAGGAGAATCACTACGGGAAAATCAATCTTTGCCGAGTGCATGTGGCTTTGCCGAGTGCCAAATTTCGGGCACTGAGCAAAGAGCCTCTTTGCCGAGTGCCGGCCACGTGACACTCGGCAAAGCATGTGGCCCCGAACTGTGCCACATGGGTGGTTCTTTGCCGAGTGCCACGTGGCTGGCACTCGGCAAAGAGGTGCCTTTGCCGTGTGCCAGCCACGTGGCACTCGGCAAAGAATGTGGCCCCGAACTGTGCCACGTGGTCGGGTCTTTGCCGAGTGCCACGTGGCTGGCACTCGGCAAAGAGGTGCCTTTGCCGAGTGCCAGCCACGTGGCACTCGGCAAAGAGCTCTTTGCCTAGTGTTTTTTTTGACACTCGGCAAAGCCAGTTTTTAAATTACATTTTGAAGGAGTAAATTAATCCAAATGAAAAAGTTATTAACTACAAAGTTGGTTAACTTATCAAGATGAACAATTTTTGTTTTGGTGATTTTTTCATTTGACAAACTTAAAATAAATTCGTTCATAAATCTTATATATCTCTCCGGTAGTTTATAAAACTACAAGAGTGATATATAATGTTGTGAATAATATTAGAACCACAATGTCGGATGCACAAATAGTCAAACAACCAAAATAAACTTTGTTGATCTTGACAAGTTATGAAAGTTTGTAGTTGATAACTTTTTAATTTGAAGTCATCTAGTTATGCAAAACTGCGTCGAATTTGAAAATTTTAAAATTCAAATTTTTCAAAATACCTCAGATGGAGAAATGACCAAAATGAAAGTTGTAGATCTCAAAAAGTTATGAAACTTTGGTATTGACAACTTTTTGATTTGAAATCATCTTGTCAATGAAAACTACGTTTCAAATTGTAAAATTTAAAATTCAAATTTTTATAAACGACCTCGGATGGAAAACTATCAAAATAAAAGTTGTAGATCTTGAAAAGTTAGAAAACTTTGTAGTTTACAACTTTTTGATTTGAATTCGTTTAGGGCCTCAAATAAGCAAGTTACACACGGTTTAATATAATATATGAGTAATCGAAACTGAGATGGAACGTATATGAGTGTGTAGTGCAGTGGTAGAGGAGGCTCCGCGCGAACGAGAGGTCGTGAGTTCGAATCCTGCTGACTGCGTGAGAGAAAATTACGTGAAAAATAGTAGAACTTGCGATTTCGAGGGCGACAAGTGGGGCCCTCCTCCAATTAAATAAAAAAATTTCCCTATTTTTTTGGGGTTTTTTTATTTTTTTTCTTTGCCGAGTGCCAAATATGTTAGCACTCGGCAAAGAACCCTTTGTCGTGAAATTCTTCGCCGAGTGCCCTTCGCCGAGTGCGGCACTCGGCGAAGTCTTCGCCGAGTGCAAATTAGGCTCTTTGCCGAGTGCTGCCAGCACGCGGCAAAGAGCGATTCTGCTGTAGTGAATCATGGCGTATTTGCCAGGAGAATAATCATGATGTGTGAATGGGCACAAACGAAAATTGCAACATGTATTTGCCTGTTTTGCTCCCAGTTGCAACAATCCGTTCCAAAACCATCCCCATCAGTTACAGCGACATGGCTGGGAGTTGGGGAAACCTATCGTTTTCAAGCAGCTGCTTGAATCCACATGATCAGGACACCTACACGTAGGGTCGATAGTACCGACATCGTAATTGCAGATGCTGATGGGTAGCTGATCAGCACGTGCTTGAATTTTTATTGTTGGCATATTTTGGAGTAAGGATTACATTAAAAAGGAATGGCCATATGTATACTTATTGGTAGTCAGTGGAGGTGGTAAACATGGAGTTCTTTTGCCAATTCATTGTGGTTTTAACATAGTTTATATAATCTCTTTTTCCTATTTTCTTTTACCATTCTGATATATCATGCTCTCTGGGATGCAATAATAAGCAAAACAGGCTTTTGTGTAAAGGATAGTGCAAAAGTTTTTTTAAAATTTTTCCTTTATCTTAAAATCTTCAGGTTAGAGAAATAAAATAAGTTCATGTCATTTATTTGGAATCACAACTCATAGTGGAGGTGGTAAACGTGGAGTTATAGTAGTTAGAAATTGGTAGTCAGTGGAGGTGGTAAACGTGGAGTTCTTTCCCCAATTCATAGTGGTTTTAACATAATTTATATAATCTCTTTTTCCTATTTTCTTTTCCGGCCCATTCCAATATATCATGCTCTCTGGGATGCAATAATAAGCAAAACAGGCTTTTGTGTAAAGGATAGTGCAAAAGTTTTTAAAATTTTTCCTTTATCTTAAAATCTTCAGGTTAGAGCATACACGTTCTGCAATGTACGGCAGCATACCAGCAGTGAGAACTGAATATATGTAATCAAGATGGTCTGTGGTCCATGATTCACATTTCTAGATGAGTTGATAGGCTGAAGGAAAAATTCCTAAGATTAGGTGAATTCAATTACAAGGTGGCTCTTAAATCAGGTACTCGGAATGTGCCCTTAAGGTACAATATACAAACTTCTGGCATTAGTAGAAAGCAAGTTCTCAGAGTACGTGACATTATCTAGTAGTTAGAATAGCTAGCATTCAATTATAATTTTTTTAACCTATTAAAAACAATAGCCGCGAACACAATCTATAAATACCTCGTCAACACACACTATCGGAGACGGCGTGTTTGTCGAGGGTCCCAAGATTTGTCGAGGGTCAAAAATCGGGCTCTCAGCAAATATTTCTTTGCCGAGGGCCAGCTCTCGGCAAATATTTCTTTGCCGAGGGCCAAGCTCTCAGCACACGGAGGCTCTCGGCAAAGCCATCTATGCTGAGAGCCCGACGCTCGGCAAAGATTTTTGTGCCGAGAGCCGAGCCTTTGGCATAGGAACTGCCTCGGTAAACGTGGAACCCCTAAACGGCCTCCTGCGCCATCAAAGGCTTTTATTTATTTATTTGTAATTCTTTTGCCGAGAGCCCTGGCCCTGGCTCTCGACAAAGAGCCTATTTGTCGGGAGCTTGAGGAGGCTCTCGGTAAGGACTATTATTTTTTATTTGTTTTTTGCTTCTAATTTTTTCCGGGGCCTTGCTATAGTACTAAAAGCCAAGATTTGAAATTTTGTGTATTTTCCATACTTCTTGCTATATTTCACACAACTTCTTCATTTTCTTGATTTTTTCCGCGAGACGCACATTTGAACTAGAGGTGCACGAAATAATTTAACTCAGCGATTCGAAAATGATATTCATTCTTGTGAGGCTATTTCGACGCCGTATCCAGGGACAGACGCAGAAACTCGACCCTCCCGTGCACGAGACACGACGACCAAGTTGCGTGAGATTTGAATAAAATTATTAAAAATACAAATGGAGTCGGAAAATCATGAAAATGGATGGGAGACCTTGACATCGCATGTAGAGGCTATAAAAATTTTTTGGGAATGTTTGGAGCAAGTGGTGACGCAAGATGGTTGAAACCTGAGAACTCTGCATAGTCTTTCTAAATAGAATAAATTCGATTTGCCCTATACGGGTTTAATAAATTTATTTTTCACCCAATAAAATATGCAATGGCATGAATGCAACATGGAAATGATATATAAATTTTTATTTTCCTCCTCTAATAAACTAGCCAACCTATTTAATTTCTAATCCTTTTATTAAATTGGGGAAAAAATTAAATTAGGGTGTTACAACAAGTCATAAATCCAAATGGCGAGTTCTACTATAATACCAACGAGAAGTTGATTCCAAACAATGATGATCATTTGTATGCCCTGTAGATCTTTAGATGGAGTACAACTTGTAATAGGTTTACAATACTAACTTTTGAGTACAACTTGTGTAGATAAATATTTAGACAACTTCTATGTATATATTGCTTGTAATTTTATGTACATATATATATATGTAGTTCTATAGTTCAATTATATATGCATGCAATAAGCTTATTGTGTTATGCTGCTAATATATATAATATATATTAGCAGCAAAGAATACATATTGAAAAACCTATTAGATAAATAAACAAAACTAAAAACAGAACTGAAATGAAAATAAAAAGGAAAAACCAGAGGACCCTTTAGTCCCAGCTGGTAATACTAGCCGTGGCTAAAGGGTGCTGCTGCGGGGCACCGCTGGCAGCACCCTTTAGTCCCGGCTGGTATTACCAACCGGGACTAAAGGGGGGCTTTAGCCCCGGTGACCGGAGCCGGGACTAAAGGGGGGGGCTTTAGTCCCGGAAGCGTAGTCCCGACTCGGCAACCAGGGCTAAAGGCCCTTGCTGACCGGGGCTAAAGCCCACTTCTGTTGTAGTGCTACACAACTCATAAAACTCGTTAGAATCAAACCCTATAACTACACTCTTTGGATCATTGCGGGTCATTTATGAGGTTAGTTGACGGTTTAAAATAGGAGTTATCTACCCTCAACAACCTGCCGGTGATCGCTCGGTCAACACCGCAGATGAGGCCTAGACTAGGCCTGGGCATTCGGGTTACCCAATTTTTTGGGGTCGGATAATTCGGGTATTTCGAAATTCGGGTAATAAAAATTGCTACCCAAATTTAGTCTTGTATAAAACACTACCCGCAATTTCGGGTACTCGATAATTCGGGTTTGGGTTGGGGTTCGGGTTTGGGTATTACCCGATATACCCGAACTCACGTAAAAAAGCAAATTGTACAGAACTTTAGTAGCAATTCATATATAATTTTAGGAGCAATTTGTATAGAATTCCAATGGTAATTTCAAAGAATAATATATTAGAATCACTTGTTCAAATAGAGAGAATCATATGCTAATTAAAGTGGTAAATTCATATGTTTAACTAACAATACATGACAAATATCAAGACAAAATACATCTTCGGGTAATTCGGGTAGTTTGAGTACCGGGAGATATTACCTGAATTACCCAAACTAATTTCGGGTAATCAAAATCAATATCCGAATTTAGGATCGGGTTCCTCAAGTTTGGGTAATTCAGGTCCGGGTTCGGATAATTCGGGTTTGGGTAATGGGTAGCGAGTATTTTGCCCAGGCTTAGCCTAGACAGGAAAATGAATATTGCTCATTCCATTGGAACAGTACTATTGGCCTTGTTCGGCAACAAAGGACTAGACATGAAAATGACTACTGCTCATTCCATTGAAAAATGAATACAATCTTGGTATATTATCCTACCACTCCTTCTAGAACAAAATACAATTATAGAACATTATCAACTAAAACCATCATCTAGACTTTCACTGAATTTACGTATAAAAAGCTCATTATTTATGATACAATAAACATTAACAGACAAAGAAGAGGAACTTGTCCATAGTGATTAACCAACTACAAGAGATGAGACCTTCTATGACAATTAGAAGGTCATCTCTTGTCATAGAAGGTCCGTCACTAAAGACCTTTTGTGACAATTACAAGCTATGTTTGTGATAATTTGTGATTTATGACAATTGTAACTATCACAAAATTGTCACAGATAAAAAATTATAACAAAAAATATCACAGATGGTCTTTAGTGACGGGCCTTCTATGACAAGAGATAAACCTCTAATTGTCCTAAAAGGCCTCATCTCTTATAGAAACACTAGGATGTTACCCTTCACTTGAGCCTGATGAAGAGGAACTTGTCCCCCACCAAGTAGGAAAATTGATGGCTTGAAGACTTGCAACTGATGGAGATGTTGTTGCCAGGGCAGCGCGTTCACTGGAGGTCGTACGGGATCCATCCGCAGGGCCAGCGGGAGCACCAGGGACCGAAGCAAATCGGGCAGCGAGGACGGCGGGAGCACCCCTGCCTTGCCTTGACTTGCCTGGAGCTTGAGGATGGCAAGCGAAGTGGATTCATGTCCGCATAGAATGGGGAAGGATTGGGGCCGATAAAGCAAGGATTTGGGATTTAGGGTTTGGAGACTGAGTGCACGCGGGATGGACAGGAGAGCGCGTGCGGGAAGGTTAGGCGGAGCGCGCGTGGGAAAGCTCGGAGGCAGGAGAAGTGTAGGGAGGACGAGCGCGCGCGAGAGCCATCGCAGGGGGTGTGGCTCGGGTCGAGGACCTGGGGACACGTGTCGGTGGACGGGGTGCACGGGCGGTGCATCCCATCTACGGCTCGGTTTGGTGGTTGAGCCACAGAAAAACCACCGGTGGACGGTTTCCAGGTTTGGGCCTCAAAACCTGGGCGCTCATGGTTTCCGAGTTTGGGCCACAAAACTCGGGCTGAGGACGGTTTCCAGGTTTGGGCCTCAAAACCTGGGCGCTGCAGGTTTCTGAGTTTGGGCCACAAAACTCAGGCGATGGACGGCTGGTTTCCCGGTTTGGGCCTCAAAACCGGGGGTTGGTCGTGAAGACAGGTTTCCCAGTTTCGGCCACAAAACCGGGGCGAAGTCCGTGAAAAGGACGAGCGGAGCGGTGGCGGCACGTGGTGGCAATCGGTGAGGTTGCGTCGAGGCAACGCTACCAGTTGTGCGGGCATGGCCGTTGGATTAACATCAACTTCGAGTTGGTCAGGAATACCCTTAGGGTTAGCCTGCTCGCTCATTAGCAGTAGGGGTAGAAGGGAAATAATTGTATTAGGCTATATAAGGAGAGGCAGCCCCTCCCTCCAGACTATCTCAGCCATTGCTATTTTCATTCTAGGGTTTCCTGCTTCCCACATTCCTGCTGTAGCTACTGAGACCCGCAGAGACGGTGAACAATACCTCTGTGTATTTACTTTTTGATGAAACGAGACCGTAATCTCGTTGTCTCCTCGTGGGGACAAATTTCGGCTAGCAATTCGTGGTCTTGATTCGCGTTTTGAACTTGTTCTTCGCATTCCTCTTTTCTCCACGATTTTCCCGCCACTCCTTCTCTCTCCACGTTGAGTCTTTTGTGATTCCGTTTGAACTGAGTTGTTCTAGATCGTGAGGCGCAACTTTCTACTGAAGGAATTCTTCTCTAACCTCACGAGCTAGTAGATCGGTCGATTTTCGTTTCGAATCAAGTTTTGTTTCCTTTGCCCCGAATTCTTTCGATTAACCGATTTGGAGTTAGGTTCGAGCCATGATCTCTTTGGGATAGCTCACTAATCTCCTTAGAACTCCTCATACCAAGTCTAAGCCTTAGAGCTTTTGATTCGGAGGAGATCGGGTTGAATCTGCGGAAGAACTGTGCAGTTTCGGGGCCATCGGACGCTGACGTCAGGAGCATCGGACGCTATGTTCATCACATCGGACGCGTCCGATGCCACGTGTCACCTGACAGTGTTTTCTAAGGAGCATCAGACGCTGACCATCGGTGCGTCCGTTACCATCGGAGCGTCCGCGGGTCGAGCATCGGACGCTAGGGTTTTACTGTAGCTAGCGTCCGATGACCATGCAGTAAGGTCCCAGATTCACACTGTTTGCATCGGACGCGTCCGGTGCTTGGACATCGGACGCAGGCCAGCGTCCGATGCAGTGAGTTTTGCACTGCTTCGTCCGCAGTTTGCTCGTACGACTTTAGATTTGATTTTGGGTTTTTGTGTTGGATTTCCGACTTCGTGCTCTACTGAAATCGGGCTTCCCACTTTTCAAAATAGCCTGAATCCCCCTCGCGTTGCTCGGGGGAGGTTGAGGTTACCCAAAGTCCATCCTGTCACTAGTTGACTTGCGTGAACTTGGGTGAGGAAGTTTTTGTGGTGTCTCGCTGTGTTCCTAGAGAACATCCACCCACTCTTTGGGTCGTGGACATCACGTGTTTCGGGTTTGCTCTTAGGGTTGACTTTCTGGGATAGAGGCCTCAACATTTCAAAAGAAATTTGAAGCTCCCATTCACCCCCCTCTGGTCGCTTTCTGGTAGCTCTTTCGGTCCTTCAATTGGTATCAGAGCGGGTTAAGGATCTTCCACCTTAGCCGGTTCCAGATCCACAGAAGGCGACATGGATCGCGGCGTGGGCAAACCACCGTTCTTTGATGGGACGAACTATGCGTATTGGAAGATACGCATGTCGGCCTATCTTCAGAGTATGGGTTCTTCCATCTGGGATATTTGCAACTCTGCCGATTAAGTGGTCTTGGCTGCTCGTGCTACTCAGCATCAGATCGATGAGCACGATGCCAATAGCCGAGCCCGTAATGCTCTTTTTCTCTGTTTGAGCATGTCTGAGTTTGATCGTGTTTCTCATCTCTCCACGGCTCGTGAGATTTGGGCGACCCTCATGCGTTTCCATGAGGGAACCACTCAAGTCAAATCTCGTCTCCACGAGTCGCACAAGAGGGAGTATGAGAACTTTCGACACATGCCTGGCGAGAGCATAGAAAGTTTATTCGCTCGCTTTCAGGTGATTGTCAACAAGATGAGGGCTAACAAGGAGTTGTTTCCTTTCGATGATCATGAGAGAGCTTTGAAGCTTTTGCATACTCTCGATCAATCAGTGTGGGACTCAAAGGTCCAGACGATCATCGAATCGTCTAACTATGAGACCCTCACATGCGACGAGCTCTTCAGTAAGCTTAAGTCCAGTGAGATTGACGCCATGGCGAGGGCTTCTTATGAAATCCTTCTGGCCTATCGATGGCTTTGCTTTCTGGCTCTTCTGCTAACTCCTCTGGAGGATTTGCACTCTCTTCTCTTCTTTCTGTCACAGAGGAGCAGCTGGAGTTCATGGGGGATGACGAGTTGGCTTTGCTCGCCAACCGGTTCTCACGGTTCCACAACAACCGCATGAACCGTCGCCGTGGAGGTGGACGCTCGGGTTGTTTCGAGTGCGGCGACCCCAACCACTTCATCGCCAATTGTCCGAAGAAGAACAAGCAAGTCTTTGGCAAGGCGGATCATGGGCACAAGTACGACTCCGGCAAGCGCAAGGAGAAGTATGTCCCCGCGAAGCACAAGCGGAAGGGCGGCTTCAACAAGGAGTACATCAAGACGAAGTACTTGGAGAAGGCCCAGGCTGAGCAGCGTGCTTTCTTCGCCACGCTCAGCGACGTCGACGACTCGGATGACGACTCCACTTGCTCAAGCGACGACGAGTCCGAGAAGAAGAAGAGGATCGAGGACAAGCTGAACGGCCTCTGCGTCTTCGCCGACAACGAGGGCTTCTGCACCATGGCCCTCGGCAAGGAGGTCGACGGCGAGCTGGAGGAGATCCCTCGGAACGACGACGACGACGACACCTCCCAGGTACCTTTGACCCCCGATGAGCTTTCTGCTGAGGTCGAGAAACTTACTGCCGCCCTTCTTAGTCAAGATAAGCTGCTTAGGCGTGCTGCTAGAGAGCAGAAGGAATTTGGGAGAAGTGGGAGGATACCGTGAAGGAGCTTGAGTTTGCAAAATCGACCGTGGTCATTTCTGAGGAGAGTGAGTGCGAGATGTGCACCACGCACATGACTGACCTTCTCACTTTGAGAAGTATGTATGCTGCGTTGGTTGGAGAGGTGGATGAGCTTAGAGCTAGATCGTCAGTGTTGGGTGCATGCAAGTCTTGTGCAGGCTTGCAATCCGAGTTGGCAGAGAAGAATGCCAAGATTGTGTCTCTTGAGAAGGCCAACTCGGGTAGCACTTGCATGTCTAGATGCGCTTTGTGTGAGGGTTTGGAGATGGAGATTGCGAATGTACAGCATGACAAGATGCAAACCGAAGAAGAAAACACATACCTTCGGACCATCTTATCATGGGTGTCTTGTGGTGAGCCGCAGCTTGGGATGATGATCTCCCAGTTCAAGCGTGCTGCTGGAGGTCCAGGTGTAGGTTTTGCTCAGAGTGTTGAGTGTGCTTCATCTTTTGGCAAGATTGGAGAGTCGAGTGGTCTTAACCCGAGTGAGAAGCCCAACTCCACCACTACTCCCAAGCTTACCAAGATTCCACCCAGAGAGCCTCTAAAGCCTAACACCAAGGATGGGGTGTTTGTTGAACATCTGAGAGCTCCACCCAAGAAACATCATGGGCTCCAAAACCAAACCACCTCAAGAACAAGCTAGACACAATGCCACCTATCCAGGAGGAGCTTATGCCACATAAGGGCAAAGTGATCCACACCCACTACCGTGAGTACCAACAACCCCCTATTAGAGCGGTGAGGTACCATTATGAGCACTGTGGGAGAGATGGACACTTGAGTGAGTTTTGCTTTCGGCGCAAGAGAGAGGAGCGCCGTGCAAGGGAGATGAACAATGCGGACATGTACCATCCTTTCCATGATGTACATGTGTCGAATGTTCAAAGGGGAGCTGCTAGGCCTAAAGGTCCAATGCCTCAAGGTCCTAGGCCTAGGCTGCAAGGACGACGTGCCCGGCGGGAGCCCTGCTTTTGTAGGTTTTGGACCCCGTGGCGGTGGCTTTGTTGTTGAGCGTTTTCCCCACCGCGTTTTGAGTATCGCGATGGACGCTCCTCCCTTAGCGGACCACGTTTTCCTATACGTGGTGATCACTTTCCCCGTAGGCGCGCTAGGAATGGTTTTGCTACTAACCGTTCTTTTGAGCAGCCGGCCCAACACTGGTATAATCCCGTTTCACTCACCCCAGTGTTGGACCGTATGCTCACCCTATGTCTTTTTATTGATGTAGGTAAAACAATTGGAAAACGTTTGGTTGGTGGATTCCGGGTGCTCAAGGCATATGACCGAAAACGCCAAGTGGTTCTCCAGTCTTAGTCCAGTTGTCGGAAAGGAGTTTATCACCTTCGGCGACAATAGCAAAGGTAAGGTGTTGTCTGATGGGTCTGTGCGAATTAATGAGCACTTTGTGTTGCGCGATGTTGCTCTTGTTTCTAACTTGCATTTTACCTTCTTTCTATTTCGCAACTTTTTGATGATGACTATGAGATTCGTTTAAACCAAATCTCAGTCGCATTTTGGATCCTCAGGGCAATCTTGTATGTTTGATTTTGCCCTTTGGAAAAGTCTTCGTGTGAACTTCTCGGAATCGTTTGGAATTTCTCGTTGTCTTTTGGTTGGACCTTCCTCCTCTGTTCTTTGGAAGTGGCATAGGAGACTCGGTCACCTGAGCTTCGACTTGCTTGCAAGACTTAGCTCACTTGGCCTAATCCGAGGATTGCCCAAGTTGTCCATGGAGAAGGATCTTGTTTGCCATTCTTGTAGACATGGGAAGATGGTAGCCGCTCCCCACCATCTAGTGACTCAGGTCATGACTAAGCACCCTGGAGAGCTTTTGCATATGGACCTTGTTGGGGGTCCGGCTCGGGTGAGCTCGGTTGGGGGGAAGTGGTATGTGCTTGTTGTTGTTGACGACTTTTCGAGATATTCATGGGTTTTCTTTTTAGCTGAGAAAACCGAGACTTTCTCCTTTCCTCGCAATCTGATTTTGCGTCTTCAGAATGAGTTCCTTATGAACTCAATGCGAGCAATTCAGAGTGATAATGGTTCTGAATTTAAGAATTCGGATTTTTGAGAAGTTTTGTAACTCCTTGGGCTTGGAGCATCAGTTTTCTTCTCCCTACACACCGCCACAAAATGGTGTTGTAGAGAGGAAGAATCGGACCCTTGTAGAGATGGCCAGGACGATGCTCGATGAGCATAGGACTCCTAGGCGATATTGGGCCAAAGCTATGAGCACTGCATGCTATGTCTCCAATCGCATTTTCTCCGAGCTTTCTTGAAAAAGACTTCTTATGAGTTGTTTTCGAAAACTGCCCAAGGTGAGTTATTTTAGAGTTTTTGGTTGCCACTGTTTTATACTCAAGAAAGGCAACCTGGACAAATTTGAGTCTCATTCTTCTGACGGTGTATTTTTGGGTTATGTCACTCATACTCGTGCATATCGTGTACTTAACCTTGATACTAACCGAGTCATGGAGACATCCAATGTCACCTTCGACGAGACCATGGTTTGTTCTTCTTCTCGTTTTGAGCGTGCAGGTGATCATGAGGTTGGTGAGCCTCTTTTTGATGACGCGGATGAAGGTGCTGAAGGGATGGATGATCCAGCACCACCTCCACCTGCTGTGCCGCAAGCGTCGGCTTCTACTACGACGACTCACGGCCCCAACCCTCTTCGTCGTGAAAAGGTTTCCCGGTTTCGGCCACAAAACCGGGGGCGAAGTCCGTGAAAAGGACGAGCGGAGCGGTGGCGGCACGTGGTGGCAATCGGTGAGGTTGCGTCGAGGCAACGCTACCAGTTGTGCGGGCGTGGCCATTGGATCAGCATCAACTTCGAGTTGGTCAGGAATACCCTTAGGGTTAGCCTGCTCGCTCATTAGCAGTAGGGGTAGAAGGGAAATAATTGTATTAGGCTATATAAGGAGAGGCAGCCCCTCCCTCCAGACTATCTCAGCCATTGCTATTTTCATTCTAGGGTTTCCTGCTTCCCACATCCCTGTTGTAGCTACTGAGATCCGCAGAGACGGCGAACAATACCTCTGTGTATTTGCTATTTGAGGAAACAAGACCGTAATCTCGTTGTCTCCTCGTGGGGACGAATTTCGGCTGGCAATTCATGGTTGATTCGTGTTTTGAACTTGTTCTTCGCGTTCCTCTTTTCTCCATGATTTTCCCATCACTCGTTCTCTCTCCACATTGAGTCTTTTGTGATTCCGTTTGAACTGAGTTGTTCTAGATCGTGAGGCGCAACTTTCTACCGAAGGAATTTTTCTCTAACCTCACGAGCTAGTAGATCAGTCAATTTTTGTTTCGAATCATTTTGTTTCCTTTGCCCCGAATTCTTCCGATTCACCGATTTGGAGTTAGGTTCAAGCCATGATCTCTTTGGGATAGCTCACTAATCTCCTTAGAACTCCTCATACCAAGTCTAAGCCTTAGAGCTTTGATTCGGAGGAGATCGGGTTGAATCCGCGGAAGAACTGTGCAGTTTCGGTGCCATCGGACGCTGACGTCAGGAGCATCGAACGCTGTGTTCATCACATCGGACGCGTCCGATGCCACGTGTCACCTGACAGTGTTTTCTAAGGAGATCGGACGCTGACCATCGGTGCGTCCGTTGCCATCGAGCGTCCGCGGGTCGAGCATCGGACGCTAGGGTTTTACTGTAGCCAGCGTCCGATGACCATGCAGTAAGGTCCCAGACTCACACTGTTTGCATCGGACGCGGGTGCTTGGACATCGGACGCAGGTGAAGGACCGAATTGGCGACCAGAGGGGGGGTGAATGGGAGCCTCAAATTTCTTCTCGAGAAATGATGCCCTTGTCCCAGAAAATCACCCAATAATGAAGACTCAAACAACTAGTGAGTTCACGACCTACGAATAGGTGGATACCCTAGGAGATGTCCTAGAGGTACAGCGGAACTACCGAAAAAACCCCAAAACCACGCGCCAAAGCAACCGGGCAAACTGCAAAAGCAAGCTCCTAGAACAATCGAACCTCCGATAACGAAACACCCACTCCTATGGAGAAGAGCAAAGTGTTTGACCAAAAATACTTTGGCCAACTAGTGGAAAAATCACCTTGTAAGGATCCTTATGAAGTTAGAAAACTAACGCAACAGACGGATCTCAAATCGGAGCTCGAACGCAAAAGATACGGCCGCTAGAACCAACGAAACTCCGAAAGCGGAACACTTAACTCCTATGGAGAAGAAGGAAGTGTCCGACCAAAAATACTTTTACCAATGGTGGAAAAAGTACTTTGGAGTTATCCTTAAGAAGTTAGGAAACCAACGCAACAAACGGATCACAAATCTGAGCTCGTATGCAAAAGATACGGACGAAATCAGCAAAACTGTGCAGTCGCGGACTGTCCGCTAGTGAACCGCGGACTGTCCGCTATTGGACCCCGGACAGTCCGGGAATGAGTCCCGGACAGTCCGCCGTTCAAAAATGAAAACAGCGACCTCGCTGCCTGTGTACAGCCCCGACCCCGGGACAGTCCGGGGATGAGTCCCGGACAGTCCGCCACTGTCCAGAAAGCCCAAAAACAGCTCGGGACAAAACCAAAATCGATTGGATCTTCACCAAATCGAACGGGGCTGCAACCAAACTTCTCCCAAGTGTTCTTCTATGTGTTGGGAAGCTAATCCTAGGATATCATCACTCCAACCAACTAATCCATGAGAAATCGGAAGAACACTAGAAAAGGGGGAAGAACGAAGAAAAAACGATTTCGACCCGATCTACTTGTTTGTGAGGGTAGAGATGAATTCCTTCGGTGGAAATGTTCTCCTCACTTCAAAGAACAAGTTGATTCAAAGGGAATCACAAAATACGCAGCATAGAGGGAGATCGAGTGAAGGGAAAATCATGGAGAAAAGATGAACGCGAAGAACAAATTCAAAACGCAAATTCAATCACGAATTTGATCCTTGGATTCAGAGGAATGGATGATTGATTAAGCACTCGGTGTCGGGCTACAAGCCACTCCTAGCAACTCAAAGCTTGGATGGCAAAAATCTCAAGAACAAGAGCCAACTCTCCTCTAACTCTAGCCTTCTCTCACAAGCACAAAATGAGAGAGACACCGTCCAAGGATAGTTGTCCAACACAACCCCGTCATCTTTATATAGGCGCACGTCCAAATGACACAAACGCCCTAACATGAAGTACTAACCCAAATACCCCTAGGGGTAAAACCGTCCAACTCTAGCAGTTTCCATCCGACGGCCACGCGCCTTCTCATCCTTCGCTTTGCCTCGACGCAAGCTCCAGGATGCCGCGTGCTGTCACCGTCGACCGCCGCGCCTTCTCACCGATAGCTTCACCGCAACGCAAGACTCTCGGTGCCGCCACGCGTCGACCGTCCTTTTGGACCTTCCCCCGGTTTTGAGGCCCAAATCGGGAAACGTGCCAGCCCAGGTTTTGAGGCCCAAACCTGGAAACCGTCCACCCGAGTTTGAGGCCCAAACTCGAAACTGGCGAGCCCAGGTTTGAGGCCCAAACCTGGAAACCGTCCATCCCGAGTTTTGAGGCCCAAACTCGAAAACCGTCGAGGTAGCTTTTTGAGGCTCAGCTACCGAACCCGCACCGTAGACGGATGTGGTTCGCACACCCCGACCACCAGCACCGATGCCGATGCATGTCCAGCCTCCACGTCGGGCACAACACCTTCGCCTTCCTTCTTGACTCGGCCGACGGCACTTGCGCTGCACGCAAGCCCGTGTCCGACCTCCCGCCATGTGCCACGACGCCATCGTCTTCGTCCCGACTCGGCCGATGCACCGCACATCCCCATGTGCTTTCACTCGCCGATGCCACGTGCCAGCTACCACAGCTGGTCCTCTGGCCTCTCGGTCCATCGGTCCAAGCCTCACGTCCGCCCTCACCGCTCTGGGTACATCGGCATGGCACGTTCGCCGCACGGCACACCCATCCTTCACCGCTCCTGGTCCGTCGGACACGACACGTCTCTACTTTACCTTCACCTTGCCATCGACCACTGTATCCGAGCTCAACACCTGCACATCAACACAGCCAAGAGACACATGTTGCACACGCACACCAACACAGAAACACCACAACTCAACGCCACCGGTTAGTCGTAAGCATTAAGCACACAGCAAGATAATGACTCAATCGGGAAAAGCCTCAAACCTTCCTTATCAAAGTCAATCATTTATCATATATGTTCTCAATCTCCCCCTTGATGAATGCATTGACTAAAAATAAACCACAAAGGAAGGGTTTGAAGGCAAGCCTCATTCAAGTGCCCAAAAGCCAAGCAAAAGGAAACACAAGGCCACTTGATATGAGGAAGGATCATGAAAACTCCAAATAAAAGCTCTCGGTCCCAAAGGAAATGGGAAAAGTGGGCAACGCCTCCACACAGCCGAAGAGTCAAGTGAAAACAAGAGTTTCATGAAATCCCAAAAGGCACTCAAAAACCATTCTCAAATAAATTGTCAAACAATCATCACAAAAGAAACCAAGGTACTTATCAACTTGGAAGGGGTTGGTCTTTTACATTCAAATTTCTCCCCTTGATGATTGAATTGACAAAAACTAGGCACAAAGAGATGGTTTGAGATACCAAAACCGAAAACTTGGTCCCCAAAGATATGGGCAACGGCTCAACGCAACCAAGCAAAGGATCGGAGCAACAAGTCAACAAAGAGCAAAACTCGATCACATAGAGCAAAAAGACTTGGTTCCCAAAGACATGGGCAACGGCTCGACACAACCAAGTAAAAAATGAGCTAGTCCTCAAGAAGAGGCAGAAAATGGCTCAACACCACTAGCTCAAGGCTCGATACCAATTGAGGCTGAATCAACGCATAAGAATGCAAAACTGCTAGTCCCTCAAGATAGAGGCACAGAGGCTCAACACAACTAGCAGAAAACTCGATACCAATCACAAACAGCCAAAAATTGGTGAAAACAGCTAGTTCCTCAAGATAGAGGCAAAAAGGCTCAACACAAAGACTTGGAGCACAAACACTTGGAGCACGCGGAGAAGCAGCAAGACAAAAGCGACTCCTCCTGAAGGCAAGCCTACACACAAAGGCTATGCACCAAAGCTCACTATGAAGGATACCAATTGAAACACAAAAGAGCTATACCAATTGAAGAAGAACATAAAAGAGCTAAACTCCCCCTAGCTCAAAGCTCTCCCAAAATGCATGACTCTCCCTTTGTGCCAACACTCAAGCTCCCCCTTGCAAACAGCTTCTCCCCCTTGACAAAAGGGAACATGCTGAGGGGTTTTGAAATTTCAATACAAAGTTGACACAAACAAAAGACAAGTCATCAACCAAAAGCATATGGGGGCTATGAAAAGCATTGAAAGTGACCACAAAGTGTATCGGAGCTGGGGGTATGTACACTAAGCTAAAAATGCATGATATGCACAATGCAACAGCTTCAAGTGTACAATCAGAATGAAAAGATGCTCAAAAGAGTGCTGCCCTGAAATTTTAGCAACCAATACAAATGCTAGCAAAGGCTCAAACTGATCAAATGAATACGAAATATGAACAATTAAGCATATGAGCAGTTTTAAGCCATTTGAAAAGGAGTTCACCACTTAAAATAGCACTTAGCATGAGTAGACAGGAAATCAAACAAGTGCTAACTCAAGTATAAAAGGTGAACTACCCCTAGCAAAGTTCAATCATCATGCAATAGAATGAAGCATAAACTTGTGTTATTTTTCAAATTTTATCGGAAATTTGCAGTGGTATTAACACAAGTTCATATTAAATCATGTGATTGCGAGAGGTTGAAAACATGGTCATTTCCTAACTTTTCAACCGGGCTAAGCCTATGCAAGAAAAGCAATCAGAAGCTTAAAGCACCGGTTTCGGTCCTACACTACACGGCTCAAGTTTAACTCAAAAGTGCAATGAGAAACAGTCTCGATACCGTGAGGTGCTGACACATGCAATCCCATCTCGATCTTTTTATTTCACTTAGACTTGGTTCAAATTTTAAGCACAAGGTAGACATGAACAAACCAAGCAAGTGAATGACTCAGTGCAAGAGACATAGAAACCTAGCATACAAAAGATAGCACAAGTGATCTCAACACATCCTACCCATGCTAGTTGCCAATCTCAATGGTGAACAAATTAAAGGTTTCATAGTTGATTAATCAAGTTCACCATTTGCAAAAATAGCTTAGCTCATAACATGTATCAAGTGATCAAAAAGAGCCTAAACTACAAGCATCATCATGAATCAATAGGGCATACCAAAAGAGCATAGTCTCATTCTCATTAATATATACATGAAGCTCTAAAATGCAAGATATACATGATGAAATGCATGCAAAAGCTAGCCTATAAGGAACGAAGCAAAAGCTAGCCTAAAAAGAATGTCCCAAAACAAAAGGGTATCGGAGAAGTCAAACTATGAACCAACAAGCAAAATGCTTCCCCAACTAAAAGGGAAACACACACCAAACTCACAAATAAAGAGCCAAGAAACGCTCAAGCGACAGCCAGCAAAATCCTCATCGAAAAGACCACACAGCAAAAAGAGGTCAAGGAATAAGAGTACCAAAACCCGAACTCAGAAGTGTGTCGGAGGTACCTCATGAAGCGCATGACCGCCTGCTGGTGTGATACCCGAGGGGATGCCTGGATCTGCTGAACTCCGGGGCGCCTGCCTCACCGAAGTCGTCTCCCCCTCGCTGATGCTGTCGCTCCCACAGGTGCAGTTAGTGCTCGCTGGAGAGCTGCTCGAACGGAACCCAAGTCATGGCAGAAGTGGGATCGGGTCCGTGAGCCAAAATGCTCTCTGCAGGCTCCTGTTCTCCTGCACACTCAAAGGCAGAAGAAACACAAGGCGTTGTCTCGTCCAGTGTGACCTCAAGGTCTCCACAAAAACGGTTAGTCACATAATAAGCATAAGGTGAACTCTCAACAAAAGGAGATCTACCTATGAATGATACCGCAAGGAGATTTGAACTCAAACTAGTCAAGACTACCAGGCAACAGGATACATCACTGTATAGCAAAATGCAGCCTAAAGACATGATCAACCCAAACATAGCCTTAGCCTCAACACATGCTACAATGCAAGATAATGATAGCAATAGATCCAAAAGCATGTAACATGATAAAATCGTGAAAAGGCTAGTGCTCAACCTAAACATATCAACAGGGTACATGTAGCTACACAAAACTAGCACCTGAAAAGTGATACCTAATGAACATCATACCACTACAAATCAAGCTCATGGAGAAATATGGTAAAACATGGCACAATGTTCATGAGGGTCACAAACTAGCATAAAAGTGGATATTCCACAAAAAGCTATACACAAAGCTAGCATGACATATGATACAGAAGATAGCACATGCTAGACTAAACAAAACATGATACAAAATAAAATGTACATGCAAGAACTATACAAGTGAGCACATGAAAGTCCGTCTCATACCACAAGAAATAGAGCATGGATGTTCAAGGCATGAGTGTGTAAGAAAGCTCACCGAGTAGCAAAAGCCTCTTTGGAGGCAAATCTAAGCGGGGTGTAGAGAACCATCAACTCTTGATCACATCTAAAAGATCAAGCTCCATCAGGCGCATGTTCTCCACCCACGTCCTCATATCTACACACAAGAGGACAAAGCAGGACGAGTCTTGGATCCCGAAGGGTTAGCAAGCATGTACTTGGGAACCCAAGACTTGGTCACAGATCTCAACTTATCTTGTGGGTTAGCATGATGCAAATGTTGGTTCAAATGCAATTGTGAAGCACCCTTGGAAGCTCCTCAAAAGGACAACTCGAGGAGAAGAACGAGTCGTACCACGGAAAGGAGGCAAACATCTTCCAAGGTCTTTGTAGAAGAACCAATAGAAGCACCATGAAAAGCATGACGTGGACCAAGAGAAGATGCACTAGAAGCATGTCCACGACCATGACCTATCCCACTAGAAAAGGAGTCATAAAACCCATCAACAAAGCGGGGCTTCTTACTAGGAGCACAAGCGTTCATGCCATGAGAAGGGCTATGAACCACCATCTTCCTAGAAGAGCGAGCTTGGCGCAAACGTTTGGCACGCCGATAGCAAAAGCTTTCTTGATGCCCATCTTTCTCACAAAAAGAGCAATGGTACAAAGGCCTACTGGAAGGCACACCATTCTCCGACAAGTGAGAAGTCCCTTGGGACTTAGAACAAGAAGCATTAACTACCAACTTGGTGCCAACACTAGGAGCACACGTGCCATGGGAAAGGCTACGCGGCTTCCTAAAAGCCTTAGCTCGAATTCGTCGCTCGTGTTTGACACGGCGGAAACAAAAATCGAATGAGTGTCCATCCTTCTTGCAAAAGGTGCAATGGAAAACCGGATTGGGAGCAGAGTCCCAACAATATGAGAAGCACCCTTATCAAGAGAAGTCCCTTGGACATCACTCGAGAGAAGAAACAGCAAGGTTAGGAGTAGCTATGAAAGAGCTATCCAAAACCTTGGCACAAGTGCTATCGTCAAAAGACTCACGCGCAACATAAGAACTCAACTCCGGTTGCAAAGATGCAGACTTGGAAACATCAACATCGGAGTTGGAATAAATGCGTGACTCAAATGACTTAGCACAAAAAGCTCTTGCATCTTTTGGCCAAAACCTCATTTTCAAACATGAGGCGGTCACAAGTACCACAAGGAGTGTTTCTCAAGTTTTCCATCTCCTTTTCAATGCACTCGACATATGTGGTACGCAAGAGCTCAATCTCCTTCTCAAGGTTGGCACTCATATGTGTCTCAACCAACTTAGCGCTCATATCATCGCGCAAAACTTTCAAAGCCAAAACTTCATTTTATAAATCAATGCATGATGTGCACATGAAATCGGTGGAAGGAACATCATCATTCACATCAAGCAAAGAATCATGAATAGCGCAAGAAGTAAGGCAAGCATTTTTATTCAAAGAGCACAAGCTACAAGGCCTAGAATTTATCTCATCAATTTCAGCCCTAGCATGCTCAAGTTCATCTACACATGTGGTGTGAGTCAATTTTAATTTATTAATTTCAGCAAGCAAAGACTCACAAGAAACACATGGTAACAAAGCATTTGACTTAAGCAAGGTTATTTCAGTTTTAGCACATTCAAGATCCTTGCACAAGTCAATGCAAACTAAGCATGGTTTGGAAGCATTGGATGTCAACATGTCATTTTCAGATTTTAAGCTAGCAAGAGAAAAGCATAGTGTTGACGCGAAACGTGACGCCTCGCGTCAAGGCACACAGCAAGCCGAACGAGGCTGGCTTCAATCGGGTGCCGGAAAGTACTGAATCCGAAAACGTGCCAGTCGGTTTGACCTGAAAACCAACAAGGGATAAAAGTGTGAGAATACTTTGGAACGTGCTGGGTAAGACCAGACAGTTCCATATGTACGGCTTTGAAAGCCAATCGCGACGGCACACAGCTATACAAGCTGTTTGTCGGAACAGGTTTATAATGTCATTCGGCAAGTGTAAAAGATGAAGCTCATAAACATACTGAATGCCGAACACATATGTAATAAGAAGATAAAAGGGCAATTTGTAAATACAAATCTATTCAGATGACATATGCATAGGCTAATCCAGCTAGTCTGCCACACGTCTAGCCTTCATAAACCCGTCAGTGTAAACTCAAGCAAAGCTAATCCACCGCATGATACCACTTGCTATAAATCTACACCACTCCTTATAATTAGATTAATCCACCGCATGATACGATCTAATTATAAGAAGCTAAAAGCACATGTACATCTGGACAAATCTATATGTACTCATTACTCATGTAAGCTTAACCAGAATCGGCAAAACAGCCGAACTGGGGTCCATGAAGAAGAAACATACAAGCAAAGCATGATTAAAAATTTAAAACCTGCACCTGCCGCATGGCACCCAGCTCTATCAAAGCCTAAACATGATCGACATGCATGAACCCACAACATGTAACGATCTAGATTGAAAGTCAGTTCGGCCATCATGATCTTATGATTAGCAAAGCGTGAGCAAACTCATGCAACAAGGCCGAACGAAGATCAATCTAGATTGGGCAAAAGGTGTTGTACGAATTAAATAAATAAAACATATAACACATGATAACTTGATGAATCTATTAGATCTGCCAAATCTAACAGAGCCGATAACTTTTTACTCATGACTTAATCCGCCGCACGATACAAGACATAAGCAAAAACTTCCCGTCATAAGCTTAAATCCGCGCACGATACTAAGCTTAACGTACGAGACTACTTGCATCATATCTAAATCCACCGCATGATACTAGACATGATAGCAAGGTTGTCGGTACTTACGGAGGTCGACGGATCGATGATTCCTCTCGAAGAACTCAACGACACGACTAGGGACTCGAAGATGGCATGGGCCGGTTTGTATTGATGTGGTTGTGAACAGTTTTACAATGGTCAAGGGCTTATATTTATACCCCGGACGAAACACGAATCCTAGACGATTACGACTAAAAATAAGGAAAGATATAAATCATATTCCTAATTCTTTTGGCGTCTTCCATCTCCACGTATCTTCCCGCGCAAGCCGGCTTTACCTGCATTATTCATCTCCCGAATGGGCCACTGCTCCACGAAATAGGCGACCGCACAGGCATCCACCGAAAGTCTTAGGACTAAACAGCCGTCCGAATGCTTACCGAATCCTTCTCTTCCTTGCTGGCTGGACCCACCTGTCATATCCTCGTATGTGCGAAAATCTGGTGTTAACACATAGCTCATCATTCTTCTAACCATGTCACTACAAGAGGTGCAAGGCAAAGAGGCACTAGACTTCAACCTAGCAATGGAGCATTTCAACTTCTCAATCCTTCTAAGCAAGAATAGCACAAAGCTCATCATTCCTAGTGCAAGCCTCATATAGATTGTGCAAGGTCACGAGACCACAAGCAAGTGTACCTCTCTTGGCCTTGCCAAGTTGATGTAGAAGATCCTCTTGTGAGAGCTCATCATCACGTAGAAGGTTCAACAACTCATTCACCTCGCGATCCTTCTCATCAACTGTGCTCCTCCTTCTTCCCAAGATGTCGCCCTTGGAAACATTCAAACCTAAAGACAAAGACATACTAGAAGAAGAACTTGGTGCCACTTCTAAAAGAATCGTTAGTGTTAGCAACACAAAAGCTGAACACGTCGACAAACAAAGTCGGAAGCAAAACGGTCTCAAAGGTCGCCTTCGCGGATCCGGAACCGGTTAAGGTAGAGAGATCCTTAACTGGCTCCGATACCAATTGAAGGACCGAATTGGTGACCAGAGGGGGGGGGGTGGGGAGCCTCAAATTTTTTCTCGAGAAATGATGCCCTTGTCCCAGAAATCACCCAATAACGAAGACTCAAACAACTAGTGAGTTCACAACCTACGAATAGGTGTATACCCTAGGAGATGTCCTAGGTACAGCGGAACTACCAAAGAACCCACAAAACCAAGCGCCAAAGCAACGGGGCAAAACTGCACAAGCAAGCTCCTAGAACAATCGAACCTCCGATAATGAAACACCCCACTCCTATGGAGAAGAGGAAAGTGTTCGACCAAAACTACTTAGGCCAACTAGTGGCAAAAGCACCTTGGAAAGATCCTTATGAAGTTAGAAAACTAATGCAATAGACAGATCTCAATCGGAGCTCGAACGCAAAAGATACGGCCGCTAGAACCAACGAAACTCCGAAAGCGGAACACTTAACTCCTATGGAGAAGAAGGAAGTGTCCGACCAAAAATACTTTGACCAATGGTGTCAAAAGTACTTTGGAATGATCCTTAATAAGTTAGGAAACCAACGCAACAAACGGATCACAAATCGGAGCTCGTATGCAAAAGATACGGACGAAATCAGCAAAACTGTGCAGTCGCGGACTGTCCGCTAGTGAACCGCGGACTGTCCGCTATTGAACCCGGACAGTACGGGAATGAGTCCCGGATAGTCCGCCGTTCAAAAATGAAAACAGCACCTCGCTGCCCGTGAACAGCCCCAACCCGGACAGTCCGGGATTAGTCCCGGACAGTCCGCCACTGTCCAGAAAGCCCAAAAACAGCTCGGGACAAAACCAAAATCGATTGATCTTCACCAAATCGAACGGGGCTGCAACCAAACTTCTCCCAAGTGTTCTTCTATGTGTTGGGAAGCTAATCCTAGGATATCATCGCTCTAAACCAACTAATCCATGAGAAATCAGAAGAACACTAGAAAAGGGAGAAGAACAAAGAACAAAAAACGATTTCGACCCGATCTACTTGTTTGTGAGGGTAGAGATGAATTCCTTCGGTGGAAATGTTCTCCTCACTTCAAAGAACAAGTTGATTCAAACGGAATCGCAAAAGACGCAGCGTAGAGGGAGATCGAGTGAAGGGAAAATCATGGAGGAAAGAAGAACGCGAAGAACAAATTCAAAACGCGTATTCAACCACGAATTTGATCCTAGGATTCAGAGGAATGGATGATTGATTAAGCACTCGGTGTTGGGTACAAGACACTCCTAGCAACTCAAAGCTTGGATGGCAAAAATCTCAAGAACAAGAGCCAATTCTCCTCTAACCCTAGCCTTCTCTCACAAGCTCAATATGAAAGAGACATCGTCCAAGGATAGCTGTCCAACACAGCCCCGTCATCTATATAGAGGCGCACGTCCAAATGACACAAACGCCCTAACATGAAGCACTAACCCAAATACCCCTAGGGGGTAAAACCGTCCAGCTCTAGCAGTTTCCATCCGACGGCCACGCGCCTTCTCATCCTTTGCTTTGCCTCGACGCAAGCTCCAGGATGCCGCCACATGTCGTCACCGTCCATCGCTGCGCCTTCTCACCGATAGCTTCGCCGCAACGTAAGCCTCTCGTCGGTGTCACCACGCGTCGACCGTCCTCCTTTGGGCCTTCCCCCGGTTTGAGGCCCAAACCGGGAAACCTGCCAGCCTAGGTTTTGAGGCCCAACTTGGAAACCGTCCACCCCGAGTTTTGAGGCCCAAACCTGGAAACCGGCGAGCCCAGGTTTTGAGGCCCAAACTCGGAAACCGTTGAGGTAGCGTTTTGAGGCTCAGCTACCGAACCGCGCCGTAGACGGGATGTGGTTCGCACACCCGACCACCAGCACCGATGCCGATGCATGTCCAGCCTCCACGCCGGGCACAACGCCTTCGCCTTCCTTCTTGACTCGGCCGACGGCACTTGCGCCGCACGCAAGCCTGTGTCCGAGCTCCGCCAAGTGCCACGACGCCATCGTCTTCGTCCCGACTCGGCGATGCACCGCACATCCCCATGTGCTCTCACTCGCCGATGCCACGTGTTGCCAGCTACCACAGCTGGTCCTCTGGCCTCAAACCTTCCTTATCAAAGTCAATCATTCATCATATATGTTGTCAGCAGGCCAGCGTCCGATTGTCGGTGTTTCGTACCCGGGGGTATGACACCAACGAGTATATGATCGCGCTCTCTTCCTGGATGGTGATGCAAGATGACACAAGGATTTATCCTGGTTCGGGCAAAAGAGGCCCTACGTCCAGCGGGGGAGGAGTCTGTATTACTTGCACCTAAGTGCTTGTACAGGGGCGAATACAAGCTCAACGAGTTGACCGACCGGAGTCCGATTTGAGTGTGTGGGTGTGTGTGTGTTCCAACGTGTCTGTCCCCCCCCCCCGAATGAGGGCCGGGCGTCCCCTTTTATAGAGCAAGGGGAGGCCAGGGTTACACAAGGGTATTACAGGTGTCGGGACGTACTGTGTCCAATATGAAGAAAGGTAGGAACCCTGTCTTCGAAGACATTGGAGTAGCGACACGGGGGTTGCTGGGGGCGTCCTTGAAGCGTGGCCTCCATCCGGGGCGCGGACGTGATGATGGCATGATGATGTAGAAGCCGTACAACACCCATTCGGTACGTACAGGACATGGCGGGGTCCTCCGGATCTTGGGGTACTGTCTTCAATAGCATGAAAGCAGTTAGGACTCGAGGGGCGCAGAGCGGCCTCGAGGTGGCACCTAGGGGGCTCGTGACCCCGCAGGTATGGACAAGTCCATGAAAATTGATTGGGCAGTGGGCATCCGGGCCTCGAGACGTGGCTTGGACGTGCAACAGCATAGGGTATGGGTTAACAGTGCCGTACTGGTGCTTTTACCAAGCTTGTGGTGAAAACGAGACTTGACTCTGCCCTGGTTACTGTGGTGCACGTTGGGTTGCAGAGGACGTGACTGGAGTAGGTAGATGTATTAAATGCGCGGTATGGGGCTGGCATCCTATGTCTGCACCGCTCGAGGAGGCATAAAAGCGTCTTGAGGGATAGGCCGCTGTGCCAGAGAGGCTCGAGGTCCCCGCGTGGGGTCTCGAGGTGTGAGTGGTGTTCGGTAGTGTGGGGCTCGAAGGTAGTGGAGCGCTTGCCCGAGGCCTGACGCGGAGGGCTCGGGCGAGACGGAGAACGAGCGTTGCCCGAGGCCTGGCTCGAGGGCTCGGGCGAGACGGAAACGAGCGTTCGCCCGAGGCCTAGCTTGGAGGGCTCGGGCGAGACGGAAAACGAGCGTTCGCCCGAGGCCTGGCTTGGAGGGCACGGCTCGGTGGGCCAGTGTTGTAGGCCTCGAGGGGTGGTTTTTTTAGGGGGTTAGACTAGTTAGGTTTGTTATTATAATTGGTGTTCTAGGTTTAACCTATTTGCTTGCGCTGATTGGGGTACCCTTTGGCGTTCCCCCGACAGTAGCCCCGAGGCCTTGTTCGAGTGCTTGCACTCGAGCAGGGGCTCCCGACTGGGATCTCGGGTTAGCTAACTGGTCTCGAGGGTTTGGTCGTTTTGATTCCGTGGGTGTCGTGCGAGCGACACCCGCGGGTGTAGCCCCGAGGCCACGGGGGAGTGGTTAAGACCCCTCGTGGGCTTTTTCTGTGCGAGTGTTAGTTGCGTTTTTTAGGTTCGGGAGCCGAGCTCCTGAGGTTTTTTAGACCCTCTTTCGTCGAGGGGGTGCCAGGTGACCGGTCGACCGGCTCTTCGAGCTGTCCGGCACGCCGGTTGCCCTGGCTTGTCATCCGCGAGTCCTTTCGATCGGATGCGAGGTGGGATGCCTCGTACTACCACGCGGGCGCGAGTATCGAGGTTCCCGGTGAGCTGGTAACGGGAATCCAAGTGAGACCTCATGCCCCGTTCGATAGGGGTCGACTGTAGCCCGGAGGCGATCTCATAAAGCGTGGGTGCTCAGTCTGCAGGAGTGCCGGGTCCATTCGATAGGACCTGGTGGCTCGATGCCTCCCTCCGAGGGGATCTCACTGCATGTCGAGCTCCCGCCTTGGATACACGTGAGGGGCCTCGAGGGCTTGGCCCTCGAGTAATGCCGCGAGTGGCGCCCCTTGGTGTCCCTGACTCGGTGCTCGAAGCCGGCTGTCGAACCCTCCTTCGAGGGCCAGCCTTCGCGGCTTCGAGGCTTAGGGCCGGAGCCCGTTTTTACCTTCGTGAAAAAACCTCTGTCGTCTGGGTATCCTTCTGCCCGTTGGGCGCGCCTTTTTAGGCGGAAAACTGAAGGAAGGCGGCGGACGCGAAGCCGGAGCGACGGGCGTGGCGGCCCGGGGTAGGGTATGAAGCGAATGGAGAGCTGCTGCGGTGTACCCTGCATCCGGCTTGAGACGTGGTTAGGTGGGCGCATTAAATGCATGCGGTTACCTTTTTACGTCGTGGGAGACCCCGCCCATTGGGTTTTCCCTTATAAATATCGAAGAAAGAGATGGAAAAAAGGACTCTTTGCCTTGCCTTTGCCTTCACCGCCGCCGTAGCCTTCACGCGCCCTCTCCTTCGAGCTAGTCGATGGGGATTTTTTGGCTGCCCGTCGCTCCGCGGGGCCGCGCCGCGCCACCGCCATGGCCGCCCAGACACAAGTGCTGCCGGCCGAAGATTGGAGCCCGTCGAAGGTGACGCAGAGCGAGATGGACTCGTTGGTGGCCCAGGGCTTCTGCGCCCCAACCCGGAGGAGGGACCCGCGTGGTGGGTATAGTCGGCCCGTCGCCGGAGCCGGGAGCCGCACCCGCGGAGGGGTATGTGTGGTGAGCTTCAACGCGCTACACGTATGGGGCTCGGCGTCCGCCCGAGCCGCTTCATGCGGGGGCTGGCCCATCACTTCGAGGTGGAGCTGCAACACTTCTCCCCAACTCCATCTCGCACGCCGCCATATTCCGCCGTGTGCGAGGGGTACCTGAGGATGGAGCCGCACTGGGAGATGTTCATCCATCTCTTCCGGGCGAGCTCTTCATCAAGGCCCTAAAGCCCAGAGGGGAGGAGGGCTCGTGCGCATGGGCTCCCTCCGCCATCACTGTGAGGGCTGGGACCTCGTCGGCCACGTCCCCCGCGAGTTACCTGCGATACAAGCTTTCCACCAACCAGGCCGGGTGGGACGACCATTGGTTCTATCTGCGGAATGAAGGTGGTCTCTTTCCGCAGTACACGGCAGGGTCCTCGCTCAACGCCCGGAGAAGTGGACCTGGGGCGTGACGGCGGACAGGCAACGCCACCTGGCCCCGCTGATGAAGATGATGAAGACCGCTGGTGGATGAGAAGAAGCTGACCGTGCAAGCGGTCATTTGGGCGTTCCACCAGCGAAGAGTTCTCCCGCTGGCGGACCGCCCCCTTCTTATGCACGAGATGGGGCCGAAGGCCCAGCTCGAGGCGCTTAATCGATCGAGGATGGCCGAGGAGAGGCTGTCCCGGAACGAGGGCGTCTCCCGGGTGTCAATCACGATCCAGGGGCCGTTCATCCCTGAGTACACTGACCTGGTCGCCATGGCACCCGACGAGGGGTGCCTCAACCTGGTAAGCCTCCCTCGAGCTGAGCTGTCCCGAGCCCTCTCCCCCTTTCTCCTCCTTCGAACCCTTTGCATTCCTCTTGTGGTTTGTCTCGTCACGCTTCTTCTTTTTTGTAGGGGGCATTTACTTGTCGCGCGTCGAGGCCCCCGGTGAGGGAGGACGCCGCGGATACCCAGGTGAGGGCGCCTCTCTGCTCAGAAAGACAAGGAGAGCAAGGATGCCAGGAAGGAAGAAGAAAGAGAAAAACTAAAACTTGCGTCGCTTGGCTCGGGAGCAGAGGATGGCGAAGGCTCGTCGCAACCGTCAGCCGGGAGACGGGTCCCCCGAGCTGAGCTCCTCGAGCTCGGAGGAGGAGAGCAATGATGAGGAGGAGAGCGACGACGAGGGGATGGATGCGCGCCTGAGGCGCGCGGGGGTCGTCGATGACGGGGCTGACCGCTCCTCTGTGCAGGAGGTTATACTGGAGGTCCCCCCGGCGAAGGGACCGCGCAGGACGCAGCCGCGGAAGGCGGCGCCGATCCTGCCCGTCGGGGGGCCCGAGGTCCATCGAGCTCTGCGCCGAACGTGCCCCCGGTCGTGAGGAAGCCTCGAACCCGGAGCGCCTCTGCCACAGCACCAATGGAGGCCGCCCCCGCGTCAGCCCAGGCGGGAGGTCTCGAGAAGGGCCGAGCCTCGAGGGGCGGTGGGTGACCACATCGGGAGGGGCTCCGGGTCCGACTGCCGCGAGCCATCGAGGTCGGGGTCGAGCCCGCAGAGGACGGGCGCCAGGAGGAGGTGTCGAGCCCGCGCCATCACGAGCGTCGGGGAGGGAGCCCCCAGGCGTCTCGTGCCCAGCGGCGTGAGCGTCCCGGAGTCCATCGCCGCACCGCCGCCGGGACACAAAAGCGGATGCGGGAGGGCGCGACCGCCAGCGCATGCGCCGGAGCAAGTCCCGGAGCCCGCGTCGGGGCGGGCGCCACGATGACAGCACGAGGGAGGTGCGGTCGCCCTCCCGCGATGTGGGGCGGAAGGAGGGATCTCCCTCGAGGTCGAGCCACGGGAGGCGTCGGGAGCCCTCCCCCCATCCCAGCCCTGTGGAGACGGCCCGGGCGCAGGGCTCGAGCCGCGGGGCGGGCTCGAAGCCCCTGAGTGGGTCCGGCGATTCCGGGAAGAAGCCCAGCCGCCGCTTTGGGTGAGTAATTTTCTTGGACCTCGTCGGTAGCGAGGCTTTACCTCTTTACTTTTGATGACGCATGCCATCTCTGGTTTCTCAGGGGGGAGCGCTCCTACCCGGAGGTGGACCTCGCTTCGTCCAAGCGGGTCAAGACCTCGAGTCCTGTCGAGGCACAAACACCTCGAGGTATGGCACCTTCCTCCGCTAGAGAAGCCGCTTGGCTGGAGAAGGCTTGAGCTGCCATGGCTCGAGGAGGCCAGATGATCGTCGCAAATTTTGGTGAGGCCGTGGCCGTCGACCGCAGGGGTCGAGGCACTCTTCTGGTTCTGATATCACCGTCATCTCATATTGCAGGGGCCACAGCTCACGGCGTCGAGCCCGCCACTACCGCACCCACTGAAGCGCTGCCCTCCCCCCTCCTCCTCCTCCCATGATGGCGCCAGTTGGGAGCGCCACCCTTCCCCCACCACGACGGCTGTTCCGGGGAAGCGCCTGGGGCGAGCACGGCCCCACTGATGCCTGGGGCCAAGGAGACGCGCCCCTCGAGGCTTCGACCAACACGAGCCAGGCTGCGGAGGAGGAAAAGGGGGAGAGGCGTTGGCGGAGGAGGAGCCGACGGTGGAGGACCTCCTGAACGAGCTGGAGCAGGGGCCGCTCCTCGCCGCGGGCTCAATGATGGTGGAGGGCCCGAGGCGCCGGCTAGCGCCGACAAGGGCCGGAGGGCCCGGCCAGGGAAGAGCCGGGGCTCGTGCCGTCGGGCGGCGGGCCGCAGTCGTGGCAGCTCGGGGCGGAGGAGGATCTGCCCGACATCGAGCTTGACCGACCAGTATGGCCGTTTCCCGACGCGCGAGCCGTCCTTGCCATGGTCTCCGTCGAGCAACCAGTCCAGCGGGGGGCCCTCGCGCGAGGTGCGGTCCATCTTCCGGAGAGGTGGCCGAACTCATGGCGGAGGCGGAGCGGTCCTGCTCCGAGGAGGCGGGCCGGTCTGCGCAGGTGTCGGCCGCCCTCGCGAGGGCGAGGCGGAGCTTCAAGATCTCCGCGCTGAGTTGGGTCGGAACGTCCAAATGGCGAGCCGGCTTAACGAGGCAGAGGCGGAAGTCCGGGCGGCTCGAGGCGAGGCCGCTCGAGTAAAGGAAGAGGCCGCCGCCGCTCTCGAGGCATCGAGGAAGGAGGCCGCGGACGCCCGAAGCGAGGCCGCCTCCGCCGGGCTGAAGCTGAGGCGGCGAAGCAGGAGGCCGCTGACGCCCGTGGCGAGGCCGCCACCGCCCGAACCGCAGCGGAGGCGGCGAGAAAGAGGCCGAGGTTGCTCAATGCGATGCCGCCGCCGCTCGGTCCGCAGCGGCAGGTGCGCGAGGTGGCGAAGAAGGAGGCCGAAGACGCCGAGAGAGTGGTGTCACCACCGCTCGAGCTGCCGAGGGGGCGGCGCAGCAGGAGGTGATCCGAAAGGATCTGGCCCTCGTGGAGGCGGGCAGGCTGATCGAGGAGCTTAGGTCCGAGAAGCTCCTCATGCTGGCCGAGAAGCGCAGGCTCGAGCAGCGCGCTGAGGGCCTTACCAGCGACCTCGCCGCCCTGGGCAACATTGCGATGGTGAGGCTTACACCTTGTCCCTGTTTGGGTCTCGAAGTTTTTTGTTACGCCGTAGTCTCATTCTTTCTCGTTCGTTGCGCAGGGGTCGAGGAGACGGTCGAGGAGCTCCGCGGGACGAACCAGGCTCTTGGACCAACTCCAAGACGAGACGATGGTGGCGGAGCGGGCTCGCACTCCCTCGACCGGCTCGGCTCCACGTGGGGTGCTCCTCCAGTGGCTGCGGCAGAAGGTGCGATGGCCCGAGGCGACGCCTTGGTCGACGCCTTGTGCTTCCTCGACGTAGCAGCGCGGGACCGCGTCCGGCAAGCTCTCCATAATGGCGTCAAGCAGACGCTCGCGGTTGTCCGCTCCGGCTTCCGCTTCCCGGTCCACGTTGTCGCCAATGGCTTCATCGAGATCGAGGGGAAGGACGAGGAGTGGAACAACCGCCGTGTCGACAAAATCTTGGAGAAGATGGAGAGGCCGGGGATGTCGCTCGCGAAGATCTTCGAGGAGGACGTGCTGCCTCCTGATGCCAGCAGCGGTGTCGAGGGCCCTCCTCACTCTAGCTCGAGTGTCGAGGCTGAGCCCGCCGTGGAAGACCTCGGGGAGGAGTATCGGACCGACTAGGACTGAGGCCTGCGTGCCAAATTTGGGCGTCGAGGCCCTTGTAAGAATTTTATGACATGAATGAGGGTACGTCGAGAGCCGAATGTATATATGACTTGTTTATTAAAAGAGTTGTTTTCTTTCAAATGCGTTTGACCACTTCTCTTTGTTGCAAGCTCGAGTTTCTGCTAGCTTAGTCTGTTTTCCTTCGATACGTCGCGAGCACCTCGAGGGGGGGGGGCGTAGGTAGGGTACCGTAGCCCGGGGGCGTAGGTGGCCGTCTACGTCGACGCTCCGACCTTTGGAGGCTCGAGGTATTTTAGGATTAGACGTCGCTAGTTCACTCGAGGCACGAGTCGAGACGAGGGTCGAATTTTTGAAAAGGAAACGCGCCTTTCCTGAGTCTGGGGGGGTTCCCCCTGTCAGCCCCCGAGGGAGGCTCGACCCTGAGCAAGGCAGGGTCGAGGCTACCTTAAGTTGCTAAGTAAAATGAATGACAGTGCGCGAGTTTGTTCATTCATGTTTGACATGTTTGTACAAAGCAACAAAATGAACAAGGCCTCGAGGCCTTTAAGGGTAGAAGCGACGTAGCTGAGATATGTTCCACGCGTTCGCCAGGATCCTGCCTTGGTCGTCGTAGAGCTTGTATGTTCCTGGCTTGAGCACTTCAGCTACGGTGTATGGGCCTTCCCACGGAGGGGTGAGCTTATGGCGCCCTCGATTATCTTGCAGCCGTCGAAGCACGAGGTCCCCCACCGCTAGGTCCCTTTTGCGCACGTGCTTGTCGTGGTAGCGTCGAAGTGTTTGCTGGTAGCGTGCGGAGTTGATGAGCGCCACGTCTCGGGCTTCCTCGAGCTGGTCCTTGGGCGTTGGCAAGCCTTTCGTCGTTGGTTTGCTCGTTGTAGGCTCGAAGTCGAGGTGAGCCGTACTCGAGGTCCGTAGGCAAGACGGCCTCGGCGCCGTAGGTTAGGAAAAACGTGAGTGAACCCGGTGGCTCGACTCGGCGTAGTCCTGAGGCCCAATAGCACCGAGGGGAGCTCTGCAGCCCACCCCTTTCTGAAATTTTTGAGGGTCTTGAACAGCCTCGGCTTCAGCCCATGGAGTATCATGCCGTTGGCGCGCTCGACCTGCCATTGCATTGAGGGTATGCGACCGGGCCCAGGTTCACGCGAATGTTGCGTCACCATCGCAAAAGTTGGTGAACTTTTTGCCCGTGAATTGGTGCCATTGTCGGTGATGATGACGTTAGGTACCCCAAACCGGTTGGTACTGATGGTTGGCGATGAACTCGACAGCTTCTCGGAGGTGGGGTCGCCTTGGCTTAGCCTCGATCACTTGGTGAACTTGTCGATGCCACGAGGCATGTTGTGAGTGCCTCCACTTGTCTTTTTGAGGGGACCCACGAGGTCGAGCCCGCCAAACGGCGAATGGCCAAGTATTGGGATCATCTGCAGGCGTGTGCGGGTTGGTGCATCTGCTTGGCGTAGAATTGACACCCATGGCATGCTCGGACCAAGCGCTTAGCGTCTCCAATGGCGGTAGGCCAATAGAAACCTTGACGGAAGGCGTTCCCAACCAGGGTCCTTGGGGCTGCGTGGTGGCCGCAAGCCCCGAGTGCATGTCGTCGAGGAGCTTGCGTCCTTCCTCGAGGGGGATGCAGCGCTGAAGGATCCCGGTCAGGCTTCGTCGGTACAGCTCCCGTTCGTCGCCGTAGATGACGTAGGTCTTGCCCTTCGAGCGATGCGTCGGGCCTCCATCTTGTCTTCTGGTAGCACGCCTTGCGTCAGGTAGTCGAGGAAGGGCGTCCGCCAGTCGAGGGGTCGTGATGAAGAAGAGGCGGGTGCGTCGATATGCATCGCCTCAGTGGATGTCGAGGGGTCATTCCCGAGGAGTGTCGTTGAAGGTCGAGCCCCGTGTCTAGCTCGAGGGGTGGCGTCGAGGTGCAAGCCCCCGGGCCGATTTTGACGGATGGTTCGAAAACGTCCCTCGAGAAGACGTCTGGTGGAACCGTGCCGCGCGGACGCCAATTTTGCCAGCTCGTCTGCGGCCTCGTTGTACTTTCAAGCTATGTGGTTAAGCTCGAGGCCGTAGAACTTATCTTCTAGCTTGCGCACCTCCCCGTAGTATGCTTCCATCCTGGGATCGATGCAGCTCGAGGCCTTCGTGACTTGGTTTACGACGAGCTGCGAGTCCCCTCGAACATCGAGGCGTCGGACCCCGAGCTCGAGGGCGATGCGCAGCCCATTGACGAGGGCCTCATACTCGGCGACGTTGTTGGAGGCGGGGAAGTGCAAGCGTAGCAGGTAGCGCATGTGGACTCCGAGGGGCGAGATGAAGAGTAGGCCTGCGCCTGCCCCCGTCTTCATGAGGGATCCGTCGAAGTACATGGTCCAGAGCTCGGCTTGAATCTGGCCGGCGGGAGCTGAGTGTCGGTCCATTCAGCGACGAAATCCGCCAATGCTTGCGACTTGATGGCTTTTCGCGGGGCGTAGGTGATGCCCTCCCCCATTAGCTCGGCGGACCACTTGGCGATTCGCCCCGTGGCCTCCCGATTGTTGATGATCTCACCGAGGGGGAAGGACGACACCACCGTTACGGGATGAGCGAGGAAGTAGTGCTGGAGCTTGCGCCTCGTGATGATGATGCCGTAGAGCAGCTTCTGGATGTGCGGGTACCGGGCCTTGGCCTCGGAGAGCACCTCACTGGTGAAGTACACCGGCCGTTGGACCAGCAACGCACGACCCTCCTCGTGCCTCTCGACGACTATGACCGCGCTTTCCACCTGAGTGGTTGCGGCCACATAGAGGAGAAGGGACTCGGGGGGATCGTCACCCTGGGCTGGTCGTGGTGGCACGAGGATTGGCGCGGAAGTTAGCAACCCCTTCAACTTGGTTAGGGCCTCCTCGGCTTCAAGGGTCCACGCAAAGCGTTCCATCTTCTTCAGCAAGCGGTAGAGAGGTAGCGCCTTTTCCCCTAGCCTCGAGATGAACCTACTGAGAGCAGCTAGGCAACCTGTCACTTTCTGTATGCCCTTGAGGTCTCGAATTGGGCCCATCCTCGTGACTGCTGAGATCTTTTCGGGGTTGGCCTCAATCCCTCGTTGTGAGATAATGTAGCCAAGTAGCATGCCCCAGGGCACACCAAAGACACATTTCTCGGGGTTGAGCTTCACATTCTTGGCCCGGAGGCACTCGAACGTGGTCTCGAGATCGCTGATTGAGGTTCCCGACTTTCTTGGTTTTGAATCACGATGTCATCGATGTAGGCCTCGACGCTTTTGCCTATGTGTTCGCCAAAGATATGCTGCATGCAACATTGGTATGTTGCCCCGGCGTTTCGAAGGCCGAAGGGCATTGTAACAGTAGCAATACATACCGAAAGGCATAACAAAAGAGGTAGCGAGCTCGTCGGATTCTTTCATCCTAATCTGGTGGTAGCCGGAATACGCAGTCGAGAAAGGAAAGTACTTCACACCCCGCAGTGGAATCGACTAATCTGATCAATTCTAGGTAAAGGAAATGGAACTTTTGGACAAGCTTTATTCAGACCAGTGTAGTCTACACACATTCGCATTTTTCCATTCTTTTTCCTGACTAGTACAGGGTTAGCTAGCCACTCTGGGTGAAATACCTCCTTGATGAACCCGGCCGCCAAAAGCTTGTGCACCTCCTCGCCGATGATCCTGCGCTTCTCCTCGTCGAAGCGGCGCAGGCGTTGCTTCACCGGTCTGGACCCGGCCTGGATCTCCAAGGCGTGCTCGGCGACTTCCCTCGGTATGCCCGGCATGTCCGAGGGTCCCCACGCAAACATGTCGATGTTTGCGCGGAGAAAGTCGACGAGCACTGCTTCCTATTAGGCTCGAGGCTGGTACTGACGGTCAGCGTCTTGCCATGGTCGAGGTCGGGTCAACGGGTATCTGCTTGGTGTGCTCTGCCGGCTCGAAGGTGCCAGCGTGGCGCTTCGCTTCAGGGGCCTCCTCGGTGGCCAGGGCGGCTAGGGCCTCGAGCGAGTCGAGCTGGACGTTTGCCTCCCCACGCTCGACTCACTCCACGTCGCAGTGGTATGCGTGCTCGTAGGATGTGTCGACGGTGATGACCCCTTTTGGCCCCGGCATTTTGAGCTTCAAGTACGTGTAGTTGGGAACCGCCATGAACTTGGCGTAGCCTGGCCGGTCGATGATGGCGTGGTAGGTCCCTTGGAATCCAACCACCTCGAAGGTGAGTGTCTCCTGGCGGAAGTTAGCCGGCGTGCCAAAGCAAACCGGCAGGTCGATGCGCCCAAGGGGGTGGGCCTTCTTCCCTGGTACGACTCCATGGAACCCCCCGACGCTGGGTCGGAGCTGTCCCTCTGAAATCCCCAAGAGGTCGAGGGTCTCGAGGTATATGATGTTGAGGCTCGAGCCCCCATCCATCAACACGTTGGAGAACCGTACGTCGACGATGACAGGGTCGACGACGAGGGGATACGCCCCCGGGTTTATGACACGGTCCGGATGGTCGTCACGGTCGAACGTGATCGGCGCATCAGACCAGTCAAGGTACCGGGGGGTGTCGTGGCCGAGTGCAAAGATCTCCCGGCGCTCCTTCTTTCTTTCTCGAGCTGAGAGCCCGACGGTCGGCCCCCCATAGATCATGTAGCAGTCGCGCACCGGTGGGAAGTTGTCGTCCGTGTCCCCACCACCGCGCCGATTGTTATCCTTGCCCTTAGGCGTGTCCTCTTTCTTATCGCCGAGCTTGGAGTAGTAGCCTTTCAACAGTCGGCAGTCCTTTAACTTGTGATTTACGGGGGCCCTGTGGTAAGTGCAGGGGCCCTCGAGCATCTGGTCGAAAACAGCCCCGTCGGGGGGGCCTCGGGGCTTCTTAGGCTCGAGGGCGCCTGCGAGCACCTCTTCGTCGTCGTCGTCATTGGCGTCGCGCTTCGCCTTCTGACCTTTGCGTTTGTTCTTCTTCTTTTGTTGTTGTTATTGTTGTCGTTCTTGGCGTTGTTGCCCTTGTTCGAGCCCTCCGGCGCGGTTACCGCCTTACCTTTGTCCGTGGAACGGCCAAAGAAGGCCCCCACTGCCTCGTCGCCTGAGGCAAAGCTGGTGACGCGATCCATCAGGTCCTCGACCGTCCCGGGACGGTAGCGTCCTAGCTCATGAACTAGCTCTTGGCATGTCGTGCCCGCGAGGAACGCTGAGATGACGTCCTCATCAGGCACGTGGGGGAGCTTGAGGCGCTGCTTCGAGAACCGCCGAGCAAAGTCGCGGAGGGGCTCCTCCGCCGCCTGCCTGCAACGCCGTAGGTCCCAGGGGTTGCCTGGGCGCACGCAAGTCCCCTTGAAATTCCCGTCGAAGACCCTGACTAGGTCGGCCCAGTCGTCGATCCGATCCGGCGGGAGCCCCTCGAGCCACCGGCGGGCGGTGTCCGAGAGGTAGAGTGGGAGTTGGCGTATGATCACACGGTCGTCGTTCTTCGCTCCGCCCAGTTGGCAGCCTAGGCGGAAGTCCGAGAGCCAGAGCTTGGGCTCGACCTCCCCGTCGTACTTCACGATGTTGGTCGGCGGTCGGAAGCGGTCGGGGAGGGTCGAGCTGCGGATGGCCCGGCTGAAGACTCTGGGGCCCGGGGGCTCGAGGACTTGTCGGTCCTCGTCGCTGTCGTAACGCCCCCCTCGATGGGCGTTATAGCCACGCTCCTGGGCCCCCTTGTCCTTGCGCCGATGGTTGATATCGTTGCGGGCGTCGTTGGGGTCTCGAGGTGGCCGGTTGTCGATGATCCGTTCGCGGACTGGCTTAGCTCGAGAGGCGTCCGGCTGGTGGACGGATGCCTCGCGCTCGTTGCGGGGCGTGTCCGCCGGCTTCTCCGAGGCTGCTCCGCGCCGGCGTGACGCCGAGCTCTCGGCCTGCTGCACAGCGGCTTGTCTCGAGGAGGTTCTTCATTTCCCCAAGCATGCGCCTGGCGTCAGGGTTGGAGACGGCGGGTAGATCACGGAGCATCATCGCCGCCGCGACCACGTTCTGCCCGGCTCGCGGGAAGCATACCTCGGGGCGTGCTGGTGCCCCGTCCTCGAGGATCCGCCGGTGGACCTCTCGAGCCCGACCTCGAGCTCCGGCTCCTCGGGGCTGGGGTGGTTCCTGCATCAGAGTTTGCCGGAGCTGCAGCAGGTGTCGCCGTTCTTCCTCGGCTTTGGTGATCGCCTCCTGCACCTGCGCGAGTTGCGCCGCCCGGCCGTCGTCGTGTTGAGGCGGTGCAGCCGGTGCTGGAGGTTCGTTCCTTCTCTGAACACGTGATCCGCCTGCCGCGGCCACGTCGCTGGGGCCCTCTAGATCGAGCGCCGGCCTGTCGTCGTCGCCCTCGTCCTCGGTATCCGCATACGACTCCCTCGAGTTGGAAGCACTCCCTGGTGGATCCCAGAGGTCGGGGTCGTGGTAGTCGTATTCGTCGGAGTCGGAGCTGTTGACGGCGTGCCGCCTTGGCCGATGCTGGGACCGTAGCTCGCGGTACCATTCTCCGACGGTGGCTCGCCGGGGTGGCTCGATGGCTCGCGAGAAGTCGCGCTCGACGCACGCGGGGTGGACGATCTTTAGGTTGGCCATGGTCTGCAGCAGCACGCCCGGGCGCTCCTCCTGGCCTGCCGGCGGTCGGTCCCGACAGCGCTCGTTGAGCTGGCGGGCGAAGGCTCCTGCGGAGCCGTCGAGGCTGAACGGGAACCGCCGGCGTCGAACGCGGTACACCCCGTGCGGGAGGAGGCTGGGAGGCATCGACGGTGCACGGCTCGGAGGCCTCTGGCCTGGCTCCTGGTCCGTGCGCATAAGGAACGCGAAGTCGCTGGGTGGGCGCGGGCGCGCCCTGGACGTCTCCGGTCGTGCGCCGGGCAGGCTCCTCCTCGGGAACTCCGCGCCGGCCACGGGGAAGTGGGTGCACGCCGCCGGCACCGCCTATGCCTGGCAACGATGGTGACGACGGCGCCGCTCACGGGGTGGCGACGCGAGGTGGTGTGGGCGACGTGCCACGCTCCTTGCACGGGGTAGCGTGACACGCCCTCCACTCGGGCCCTCCGTGGAGAGCAAGGTCGGCTCGTTGCCGTTGTCGGTGGCCAGGAACTCGAGGCTCCCGAACCAGATGACGGCGCCGACAGAGAACGAGGGAGTCGAAGCAGCCATCCAGGAAACAGCGAGAAACCGACTCGACACGCGAATGCCCCTACCTGGCGCGCCAACTGTCGGTGTTTCGTACCCGGGGGTATGACACCAACGAGTAATATGATCGCGTGCTCTCTTCCTGGATGGTGATGCAAGATGACACAAGGATTTATCCTGGTTCGGGCAAAGAAGGTCCTACGTCCAGCGGGGGAGGAGATTCTTGTATTACTTGCACCTAAGTGCTTGTACAGGGGCGAATACAAGCTCAACGAGTTTGGACCGCAGTCCGGATTTGAGTGTGTGGGTGTGTGTGTGTTCCAACGTGTCTGTCCCCCCCGAATGAAGGCCCGGGCGTCCCCTTTTATAGAGCAAGGGGAGGCCAGGGTTACACAAGGGTATTACAGGTGTCGGGACGTACTGTGTCCAATACGAAGAAAGGTAGGAACCCTGTCTTGTCGAAGACATTGTAGCCGACACGGGGGTTGCTGTTGGGGCGTCCTTGAAGCGTGGCCTCCATCCCGGGCGCGGACGTGATGGCGTGATGATGTAGAAGCCGTACAGCACCCATTCCGGTACGTACAGGACATGGCGGGGTCCCTCCGGATCTTGGGGTACCTGTCTTCCAATAGCATGAAAGCAGTTAGGACTCGAGGGGCGCAGAGCCGGCCTCGAGGTGGCACCTACGGGGGGCTCGTGACCCCGCAGGTATGGACAAGTCCCGTGAAAATTGATTGGGCAGTGGGCATCCGGGCCTCGAGACGTGGCTTGGACGTGCAACAGCATAGGGTATGGGTTAACAGTGCCGTACTGGTGCCCTTTTACCCATGCTTGTGGTGAAAACGAGACTTGACTCTGCCCTGGTTACTGTGGTGCACGTTGGGTTGCAGAGGACGTGACTGGAGTAGGTAGATGTATTAAATGCGCGGTATGGGGCTGGCATCCTATGTCTGCACCGCTCGAGGGAGGCATAAAGCGTCTCGAGGGATAGGCCGCTGTGCCAGAGAGGCTCGAGGTCCCCGCGTGGGGTCTCGAGGTGTGGTGTTCGGCTGTAGGGGGCTCGAAGGGTAGTGGAGCGCTTGCCCGAGGCCTGACGCGGAGGGCTCGGGCGAGACGGAGAACGAGCGTTTGCCCGAGGCCTGGCTCAGAGGGCTCGGGCGAGACGGAAAACGAGCGTTCGCCCGAGGCCTAGCTTGGAGGGCTCGGGCGAGACGGAAAACGAGCGTTCGCCCGAGGCCTGGCTTGGAGGGCACGGCTCGGTGGGCCAGTGTTGTAGGCCTCGAGGGGTGGTTTTTTTAGGGGGTTAGACTAGTTAGGTTTGTTATTAATTGGTGTTCTAGGTTTAACCTATTTGCTTGCGCTGATTGGGGGTACCCCTTTGGCGTTCCCCCGACACCGATGCAGTGAGTTTTGCACTGCTTCGTCCGCAGTTTGCTCGTACGACTTCGGATTTGATTTTGGGTTTTTGTGTTGGATTTCCGACTTCGTGCTCTACTGAAATCGGGCTTCCCACTTTGCAAAATAGCCTGAATCCCCCTCGTGTTGCTCGGGGGAGTGGGGGTTGAGGTTACCCAAAGTCCATCCTATCACTAGTTGACTTGCGTGAACTTGGGTGAGGAAGTTTTTGTGGTGTCTCGCTGTGTTCCTAGAGAACATCCACCCACTCTCTGGATCGTGGACATCACGTGTTTCGGGTTCGCTCTTGGGTTTGACTTTCTGGGACGGAGGCCTCAACATTTCGAAAGAAATTTGAAGCTCTCATTCACCCCCCCCCTCTGGTCACTTTCTGGTAGCTCTTTCGGTCCCACTACAACACCTCACACCGACTTATGTCTATATTGTATTCTGGGTCTATTCATATTACACTAAACCGAGTTTAAATTAATTATTGGGGATCCTAAACGAATTCAAATAAAAAAGTGGTCACCTGTAAAGTTGTGTACTTTTCAAGATCTACAACTTTTATTTAGGTTGTCTCTCCATCCAAGATCGTTCAAAAATTTTGAATTTTAAATTTGACAAATTCAAACGTAGATTTCTATGACAAGATAGATTCAAATAAAAAAGTGGTCTATAAAGTTCTATAACTTATTGAGATCTACAACTTTCATTTTGGTTGTTTCTCCATCCGAAGTCGTTTGAGAAAAATATCCAATTTTGAGTTTCAAAAAATGACAACTTTAAGCAAAAATTTGAAGTGACAAATGATTTCAGCTAAAAAGTCATCAACAACAAAGTTTTACATCTCATCAAGGTCTACAACTTTTATTTTGATTATTTTTTTGTCCAACAAAGTGATAGTATATATTATTGATAAATGACATATCTCTTTCGTAGAGATTACGAACTTATACGAGAGATATATCCTATTATAGTAGTGCCTCTTGTCTCCAAATCTGTAGTAGTGCGTCTTGATGTCCCCAAATGCAACAACTAAATTTTGCATGCATCTAATCTAACAATGAGTATATTAGGCATGGAAGGTGCATATATATAAGATGGAACTAGTCACTCCACTTTAACATTTTACAAATATTCAACACTTAGCACGTACTACTATTATAGTTAAAACACTACAGTACTTTACACTGCAAATTTTACGGGTAAAACCAACCCACACTTGACATATCACCAACAATCTCACTTAATAGCAGAAACAAAATTTATTACATTTTTTTTGCTGGACTAATTAAATGGATTGTGAAAAATGATCTATACGATGATGGTACACTTATATGACACACACGCAGTACGTAGCTAGTACGGAGTACGTACTAGTACACCTTTCATCATCAAGCATAGGACGGTTTTGTTGGCTTCTGGATCACTCCCCCGTGTGTCAACAAAGCCCAGAGGTGCGTGATGAATTCGCCGCCGGTGGCCAGCCTCTTGACGTGCGCCGTCACGTTATCCGAGGGAGCAACACTCAGCAGCAGCTCTACCCACATCTCGGACAGCAGTTTCCACCGTGCTACCTCGTCCGGCACCAGCACGTTTGACAGTAGCTGATTGCCAAGCCTTATGCCGTCGACCAGGACAGCCCCCGCCGTATTTTCATCCTTGGATTCGGAGCTGCCGGTGGACAACAGCTCGTCGAAGCGGTCGAACATGTCAGCCTTGGAACGGCAGCCATTGTGTTTGAGGAATTCTTCCTGCACTCTTAGCTGCATGGCTCCCATCAGTAGCCGCGCATCATATATCTGGTCTGTCACCAGCTCCGGCGCTTCGAACAGCAGGTAGGCGCAGTAGTTGGAGAGCATGGTGGCCACCTCGTGGTTCTCGGCGATGGCGGTGGCGGTGGCGGCGGCGGCGGCGGCGGCGGTGCTGCGGCGGCTGTCATTATTGTCGGCTGTAGCAGTAGCAGGGCGCCGCCGTGACTGATCGGGCAGCAGCATCTTGGCGCTGCAAACTGTGGTCGCGATGTGCCAAACAAGGATGCTTCCCAGGGCGCCGTGCTGGTGGCGGTGGTACCTTGAGGTGGACCAGTCCAGGTCCTGCAGCATGTTGTTCCTCTGCAGCGTGCGGTCGCCGTACTTGAGGTTGGTGAGCCACTCCGACCGGAGTAGCAGGTGGACGGCGCGCTTCACCGTGGCAGGCAGGTTCCGGCGACTCACCGTCCGTGCTCCCTTGATACATTTATTAATTTGTGCAGCTAGCGGCATGTGTGCGAGGCAGGAGCGGCGTTGGTTCTCAAGACAGGCATGCAGGAGGGAGTACTGCCCTAGTGAGTCGCTCCAGTAACCTGTTGTCAGCGTGGCACGGAACATGAGCCACAGAAGCCTCTCCAGAATGGGGTGCCACGAAGGTTGTTTGCGTAGGTACCGGCAAAACATCTTCACTTTGTGCCAGTCAGACAGGATGAGCGACAGGTACTGAAATAGCTGCAGGATCACGAACAAGGCTATCACAAACCTTGTCAGCCAGATGTCGACGCCTGTCGTCGTCGCCTGGGACGACTGGGAGCTGTGCTTCTGGTGGTGGTAGCGCAGCAACGCCGGGGACAAGAGAGTGGACAGGCTCAGCGCCACGGCCGCCACGAAGGTGGCCGTTTCTGGGATCAGAGACTGCTTTGGCGATGGGTACCGTGCGTAGAAGAAGTCGAAGAGAAAGCCCAGCTCCACTTGGATCACCCGGTACATCCTCTCGTAGTCTTGGCTTGAATCCCCGCCGGCGAGGCCCCTTCGCACAAACACCAGCGTCCTGATGTCATCACGCTCCTGGAGTAGGGGGTTCCGGCTGCTGAGGCGTCGCCGGAGCAGCTTGAACAGCGCAAAGGAAAGGCACCGGTCCATGCATAGCATCAGGTTCAGGTTCCCACCATTATTCCCCTCGTCGTGTTGCTGCCATTGCCACACTCGCTCCACCGTGACGAGGTCGTCTGCAGTGACGTCCGGCGTGTACTCTGCGCAGCCGTCCTCGGGCTCCACCTCCTTCTCGCCGATGACCACGTACCTGTATCCCGTCATGGTGGCAGGATCGAAATCCCAGACGCTCCTCACGTACTCGTGCCCCATGTGCTTGGAGATGACCCAGTTGCTGGCGGTGAGGACACGCTCCCGGCCAGCTGACAGCCGGTCCCATAGGCGCATCCCGAGCTTGGCGACGTTCAGGGCCCAGAGCAGCAGCAGGAGGAGCAGCAGCTGCAGCTCCAGAGAACTGACGTGCGACAGGAGGAGGAGCAGCACGTAGATGACCTGCGTGGCCTGGTTCAGCATGGAGCGGGCCTGCTGGTCGGAGTCGTCGACGCTGCAGGCAAAGATGCCGTCGGCGCAGCCGAGTAGGAAGCAGGCCCACACCACGACCAGGTCGTTTTCGTTTTGGAAGGAACCGGACTGCATCAGCCCAATGGTGTAGGACACCGCCGGGTAGCACAGCATCAGCGCCAGCCAGACGATGAAGCGGAAGGCGGCGCTGCGGCTGGTGCGGCGGCAGGAGCCAAGGAAGACGAGCGTCGCAAGCAGCGCACAGCTGACTGTGACCAGCGCCTCCATGCGGACCAGGAGGCCCACCGGGCTGGCCGCCCACGCCATGGCGGCATTGGTGACATTCCGGACAGACAAGTGTTGCGGCATCATCTGACTCAGACACTGACGACATATACTATAATAGATTAGGCCCTGTTTAGTTCCCTCATTTCCCAAAATTTTCCATCACATCAATGTTCGGACGTATGCATAGAACATTAAATGTAGGTAAATTTTTTTTTTCCATCACATTAATGTTCGGACGTATGCATGGAACATTAAATGTAGGTAAAAAAATAATTAATTATACTTTTAGTATGTACATGTCGAGACGAATCTTTGGAGTCTACGTAGTCCATATTTAGACAAAATTTATCAAATAACAACGAAAACGCTAGAGGAAAATTTTTCCATCTAAACAAGGCCTACACTGCAACTATAACAGGACGAGCCGCCCAGCAGGTACCAGAAACAAAAAATAAATAAATAAATGAGCGAGCAGTCCAATACATTCATTGCTAATTAATTAGACACTGCCAGTTCAGTAGTACGTACTAGGTAGGGTGTTCAAATCCCTAGCTATTTGGTCTTAAAAAAGAATGCTATTGGCTCTAAATGACAATTTACAAATAGTTAGCTAGATGAGACATAAATAAATACTATTTTGATGAGGCAACTTACAAAAGTAGCACTTTTATTGGCTAGCTATTTGATCTCTCTCCTCGATAGTCAATAAAAGTGCTACTTTTTTATTATTTTTATATGTCATCTCGCTAGCTATTTGTAAAGTGCTATTGAGAGCTAATAGAATTCCTCCTAGCTAGCTATTTGACAACCATTGCGGATGGCCTTAAACACCCGACCTAGGTGTTCCCTCCGGTATAGCTTTTAGATGTTGTTCAGGACAATGATACGGTCTCTAAAGTGTAACTTTGATCATTTTTTTAAAAAAATATTTGTTGTAAAGTGATATATATATATATATATATATTTATGAAACTACTCTTCAAGACAAATTTATTTATATGATTTTTACATCTCTAAACTCAATAATTTAAAAATTATTCATGATTTATATTCTCAATATTTGACTCAAACGTTATCCAAAACGACATCTATTTCTGATACGGAGAGAGTATATGTACATGTGTGTGTGTGAAATTAGATCGAAGCTATTATAATAAGATGTCTCGAAACCATACCCGCCTGGAATATTATTAGTTCATACTTTGTATGTTTAACAACAAAGCTTAAATTTTATGTTTTCAATACCTCGAGTACGTTAATATCTCTACTGTTCACCACTATTCACTATTGCCCAAGGTTTAATTAAGGAGAAGGCTACCGCGCAGACTTATATATGACTACCACTAGTAGAATACTGCTCATAGCTGGCGCCCCCTATTCATAGCACTGACGGTTTTAGTTACCACGCGCCTGTAGAAATAAAACGGTGGCCCTCAAGTCTATAACCGCCTGCAGAAATCCATTTCTACAGGCGGTTCTCTTAACAAACCGCTTGTAGAAATCCATTTCTACAGGCGGTTCGTTAAGACAGCCGCCTGTAGAAATACATATGTTTTTTAAAATTTATTTTTTAAAAACTATCTCAGATGAGAAAACACCCAAAATAAAAGTTGTTCGTCTCAAAAAGTTATGAAACTTTGTAAATTACAACTTTTTAATTTGAAGTCATCTTGTCAACGAAAAATATGTTTCAATGGTCTCAAATTTAAAATTCAAATTTTGTAAACGACCTCGGATAGAGAAATGACCAATATAAAAGTTGTTCATCTCGAAAAGTTATGAAACTTTGTAGTTGATAACTTTTTGATTTGAAATCGTTTAGGACCTTAAACAAGTAAATTACACTCGGTTTTGTATAATATGTGGGGAACCGAAGTGACATATGAACACATGTGAGTGTGTGGTGTAGTGGTAGAGGAAGCTCCGCGTAAAGCTAAGGTCACGGGTTCGAATCCCACTGGCCGCGTTAGCCGCGAAAAATGGCGTGACTTGCGACTTCGACGGAGACGGGCGGGCGCTAGGCGGTGGGGTCCTCCCCATAATTAAAATATTTTTTCCCTATTTATTTTTTGTTTTTTGGAAAAAAATTTCACATGCGGTTCGCTACGTCATCCGCCTGTGAAAATGGGTCATTTTCACAGGCGGTTCGCTAAGTCAACCGCCTGTGGAAATGATTTTCACAAGCGGTTGACAAACAACCGCCTGTGCTGTTGTTCCATTTCCACTGGCCCCCAGCGCAGGCGGTGCTAGAAACCGCCTGTGAAAATGGGTTTTCAACCGACTGTATAGTACGTCTCTGTACTAGTGTACTTTTATTTTTTATACATTGACCCTTCAACCTCATCCTTTCAGCAACGCTAGCTCATCCTCACTGTGAGCTTGCTTGTGTAACCATATAGTTTCTTTCTAACTCCATTAGTCCAACATCACCGTACCTCGATCTATCAGTTGCAGAAATAAGCTCAATTCTTAGCGTAAGTACTCGAGTATTTTACCCACAATTTCCTGCAACCACATGATGCCAAGAAGTGGACGATAGGGCCGGCCGGCCGGGCTATTAACTACTCGATGCACCAATGAGGGGAAGCAGAATATTTCTTGCACTTTAGCCTAGGATAGGTTAATAATCCAAATACAAACACCAAAGTGAAGGAAAAGATCGAAAAGGGAAAAGACAAAAAGTAAAAGACAAAATATCAAAGGAATGTTAAAGCAGAAAAAAAGCAACCACTTGGTCACAACTCACACAACACCTGCAAAACAGATCTGGAGAACAATGCAGATGGCAACTTTTTTTTCAAAAAAAGAAAGAAAGAAAAAGAAGTAAAGAACGATGCAGAGACGGATGATTGATTCGCTAAGAAATGGCCGGATTAGATTTGGTCACGAATTCGGATCTACGGGAGGTACATGCGCTAAGAAGCGAACGCGGGAAGAAAGACACGATACCTGTCGACGAGCACCTACGAGACCTCGGGTGGGAGCAACCGGGAGGTGGATATGGTGCGAGCGGTGGGTCGAGGTGCTGCCGGCGAAGTTTCGAGGACGTCGAGGCGCCTGCGAAGCGGCGGAGGGTGGTGCGACCGTGCGATCTGTTGGGAGGGCCGGTGGGAGTTGAGTATTTATTACAAGCCGGCCATAACCGAACAGAGCCGAGCATTTCAGAATTTTACAGAAAGACCCGGACCTTTTATATATATTTAATATTTTACAGAAAGGCCCAGATCATTTCAGAATTTTACAGAAAGACCCAAGTATTGCATTAAGGCCTTGTTTAGTTGTTGCAAATTTTTTTAGGAAAGTATAGTTTGTGGCATTAATTTAGTCTATTTAAAATGGGTCCTACTATTGGAAGGTCTCGGAGCCCAGGGCTTCCAGCCCAGCCACGCACCAGACCATCCACGTCCACTGAGCTGACGCACGCGTAGGTGGGGGACCAATGCACGCCCCAGCAGACCGGACGCGTAGAATCCTGGGTCGCGCTGCGTAAAAACAGTTTTTCCACGGATATTGCATAAAAACTAGTGATTGAATGCATAAAACTAACTTTCTTACTGCATAAAAATCTCTCGGCGGGATGAACATCTCACCTGACACAGACTGACACAGGGCTGACGCGCTGACACATGTCTGCATGCAAAGAACCCAATGCAATTTCTTCCATTTTTTCACGATAACTCTCCAATGAAACATCAAATTCAAAAACGGTTTTCACCATTTGAATCCTAACATTTTCATGCACGATTCAAGATCCATTTTGAATATTTTTTTGAAAATTTTGAAATTTATAATTTTATACTTTAACGTGTAGAGTTTAATGCTTCTGACTACGCATAGAATCATGTGACTATGAGCATAGAAATCGGTGGGCGATCCGATGTTCTCTAAAAATTTAAAATTTGAATCAAGGCACATTGATACGAAACTATCATTTCAGAAATGTTTGTGATTTCTATGCTGAGCTTCCTAGATTTCTATGCACGATGTAAAAGTGATGCATACCAAATCAAAATCAAGGACATAGAAATTATACTTGTCTGCGTTGGTAGCTCTTTATTTTTTTGCAAACCATCTACAACTGTGCTTGTATCCGCCCATCCTCAGCATCTCTAGCATAAAGCAACTGGGTTCGCCATCCAATACAACCCCACATACTTGTACGAAATACTATAAAAAACAAAAAAATTGGATCATAATTATTATGCATATTAATCAGTACTAGAGCTCCCAAAAAGATAAATATTGAGCCATAATTTTTTATGCAAATTATCAACATTTTACGTGATGCTAAGTGTGGTGTTGCCAGTCGTGCATTAATATCGTCAAATCAGTGCTGACACACAGGATGTAGTGTATAAATAACTTTTTTCACAATGTATATAAAGGTATTCTAACAATACGTAGAAATATGCTCCAACAATGTATAGAATTTTGTAGAAGTGCTTAGATAACTGCTCTAACAATGTATAAAATTATGATGTCAATAAAAAAATAGATTTCTATGCATAGAAAACTTTCTAACAAAATCTTAAATTTTTACACATTGACAGAATGGTGTCTGGGGGATATTCCATCTCTACAGCTAACATCTAAGCATTGTATAAAAACAACAACTGCATGCCTCTATTGGATCAGGACCAGCCTGGTACTCAGCGTGATACAGAGAGCTTATGTATGCTAAGAAACATTTGTATACATGTTGTGAAACAGAAAATTGTATCTATGCATCAGTGCTCCATGGATCGTCCTCCGGTGGAGAGGGCGGTGCCGGTGGTGAAGAAGCCGCAACCGTCGTCACAAAGTCATGGGAGAACTCGACCTCTAGGGTCTCGTCATACGTTGCTAGGGAACCAAATGGCACAACCAGACAGACTGTTGTACACGCAGATACTAGGGTAATGTATAGAAATATACTCTAATAATATATAAAAATTTGTTCCAACAAAGTATAGAATATGTATGCCCTCATAACTAAAAATTAAGACTTTAATTTCATTGACATCATATTAACTATAAAAAAATTATGTATAGAAATGACTAGTCACAAAATTCCATCATGCATAGAAATTTATATGCATATATGTGGGTCAGGATGCTAGTAAGAATTGACCATTACTTGAACGGTAGTTCTAAATAACAAAATTGGAATATTTTTTGTGCTAAACTTGAGAAAAGTACACATACATATCACTATATCACGTAAAGAGTTCACTACTGAAAGATCTTTAATCTGCCTATGGTGATGGCTATCTTCTTATATGCACTAATTTTCAGTTGTGTTACTTCCAACTACAACAAGCAATTTTTCGAGTATTTTTAGAATCAAAAGTGCACACGGACATATCTTAAAGTGTCCAGATTTAAAAGTGTCAGGTCAGTGCAAATAATAAGAATATTCAGTGCAAGGGTACATTCTAACAAAATCTTGAATTTCTATGCATTGATAAAATGGTGTCTTAGAAAACTCAACTCATGTTTTATGCGTCAATCAACAAATCAAAAGATATAAGGGGCTGCTACGTACTGTTGTTATCCAGCAAAAAATTCTCAAGCAGTACAACATTTAGCAAATCCTATTTCATTTACTACTTTAGTTCATAAGTTCGTATAAACTATGGAGTGCCACCTGCTTACTAGTAACTAACACTACACCTATGATCACATCATCAGTATAGTTGAACAACAGGTGTGGAAATTTAACCAGGGGTGAAACTGGAATACAATACAGTAAGAATGAGCTAAATTTGAAGTACATCCCCTCTCAAACTTCAACACAAGAGTTGCAGTTAAATGACGATGGAGATTCAAGGCATACCCTAGATTTCTATGCACCCGTGGCCATCAACATCGTGTACATGCCGTTCGCGAACTGGAGCAGCCGGTGCAGCCCAACCAATCCCTTCTCTTCCCCCTCCCAAGCAAACTGGAGTCGTGGCCACCGATGCGAGCTCGCCGAAGCCACAGATCGGGACAGGGCGAGCTGGTCCAGTTCCTTCCCCAACCTACATAATAGAGACTGTAATTCACCAAGTAAACACCATGTTTTAAAGCGATCTGTGCATAGAGGTTGTAAAAGGAAAATTATAATTGATATGCTACAAGAAGATCAAGGTGATTCAAGGGAATCACAATAAACTGCAACTAAGCCCGACAGTAGGATCAGCAAAACAGAGGATTATCTGTGTTTCGCTTAACAACCTATGTCAAAGTGTTCTAACAATGCATAGAATTGTGTAAAAAGTGCACAAATAATTGCTCCAACAATATGTATAAAATATACTCCAATACTATACAAAATTTGTTCTAGTAATGTACATAGTACATACCACCATGACCAAAAAAATAATACTTTAATTTCATTACACATCATATCAAGTAAAATCATAAAATTTAGATTTTAATTTTTATGCAGCCAAACAACAATTTTTATACATAGATAACTTGCACAGAAAACTACTCGTACAAAGTATAGAAGTGTGAGCCATAATGTGTAGAAGCGTACAGATAACTGTTCCAACATCATATGACAAAATGTTCTAACAATACATCAAAGTGTGCTCCAACAATGGATAAAATTGTGTAAAAGTGTACAGAGAACCACGGTAACAATATAAAAAAAGTGCTCCAATAATATATAAAATTTATTCAAACAATATATAGAATAGATACACTTATGACCAAAAATTAAGACCTCAATTTTATTAGACATCATATCAAGGAAAAGCATAAAAATTTAATTTAAATTTCTATGCAACTAAAATTAAAATTTGATGCGTGTTTGCAAGAGGAACATGAGGTAAACAAAAGAATGAAAAAAAATTCTAGATGACAGTGCTGCTAACGATGAGTAAGAAGGCTTACATAGGTAGGAGGGCCATCACCTTAGGGAGGAGCTTCGAATGTACAGATAGTGGATCTTGGGAGCTAGCAGCAGCAACTCCTGTCTTCACCCTGTAAACTTGCAAACTAGCAGCAGTATCTCCTAAAAGGATCTGGTTGTAGCCACGATGGATCTATGTAGCACAAGTGCCGGTCTGTATTCTAGATGAGACAAAAAAATCAAGAATACCTGTGCAAGAAGTGCAGCATCGATGCATGGGATTGGACGGGGGCCGGCCACTACTGCCGACCGGATCTGAGGGGGGCGACCTCCTGCTAACAAGGATTTAGATCAGCAAGAATGGCCACGTGCAAGAATGGCGAAATCATCAGCAAGGCGTACGAAAAAGACAGGGCCTTTAGATCCTAATGTGGCGAGAAAATGAAATAAAAGATTGGCAAAGATTTGAGCAAGAGCAGCCAGCAAGGGCAGATCCGCGAGTTATGTGGTACCTTGGATGCCGAGATCAGTGAGCTCCTGGATGGCAGCATCGAGCGCGTTGCACTGGGCCTTGGGCACGAGCACCTTAATCTCCTGCACGAGGTGGACGCCCCACCCGGCCTTGAGATCCAGAGCGTATAGGTGCCTGATGGCGGCGTCGACAGCGGTCTTGTCGTCCTCCCCCGTGGCGGCATAGACCTCGGCGAATCGGCGCACGGCATGGTGCCTGAGCTCGTGCGCATGCGGCGGCTGTCCACGCGGCGGTGAAGAGGCAGTTGCCATCGGCGTCAACCTCCCCGTCGTGGTCGAGGCGGAAGACCATGGTCGCCGGCGCAGCCTCGCCGGTGCCCGGCGGGGAGGGCTTCCACGCGACGCCGCGCTCCCAGATCTGGTGGAGGCGGCGGCGCTGTTGGTCCTCGAGCGCCCAGGCCGCGTCCCAGCCTGTGGGCGAGGTGGAGGGCTCGGGGGAGCGGGCCGGGCCCGAGGTGGACCAGGTGAGGAGCGGCGGCGGCGGAGCCGGGGCTGGGGACGGCGGCGGCGGAAGGGTCGCAGAGAAGCTTGCCCAGTTCGATTAGGGTTTCTCTCTCCTCCGCTTCTTCCTCCTCACCAGCCCTGGGTTGCGAGATTTTAAACGGACAGGCCTGCTGGGCCTGTGGCTGGTCTAGCGGGCTAATTGGGATCTGGTTTGGTGCAACCAGACCAGCTTGTGTGGTTAGGGCTTCCTCTAACTATCGGAAGCCCAGGGCTCCTAATAGTATATCTATATTTAAAATATATTAATTATGAAACTAATTACATTGTCGCACATTTGAAGGGTTGAGATGGCGGACTAGAGGGGGAGTGAATAGTCCTTTCTAAAAATTAATCGTGTCAGCTAATCGAAACAAATGCAGAATTAAGACTATCGGTCTAGCCAAGACTACACCCCTGTATCTAAACTCTCAAGCACCTTATAAAAGATCCTAAATAAAGCAATTAAAGTTTCGGGCTAGCTAGAGCTCACCTAAACTGCAAACACAAGGTTGATATGTGTCCTTGTGGTTCCACCCTGAGTGATGAGCGATCGGTCAACAGGCTCATCGGGAGGGGTGAGTGGTAACATGTGTCCCTTGGCTATGTTGATGTGCAGGTGTGGAGCTCGGAGACAGTGGTTGATGGCAGGGGTGAAGGTCAAGTAGAGATGGGCCGTGCCGACGGATCGGAGCGGTGAACGGTGAAGGATGGGCGTACCGTGCGGCGGACGTGCCATGCCGATGGTCCCGGAGCGGTGAAGGGCAGACGTGAGGTTTAGACCGACGGACCGGAGGGCCGGAGGACCAGCTGTGGTAGCTGACACTTGGCTTCGACGAGCGAGAGCACATGGTGATGTGCGATGGCATCGGCCGAGTCGGGAGGAAGACGATGGCGTCGTTCCACTTAGCGGAGGTCGGACACGGGCTTGCGTGCGGCGCAAGTGTCGTCGACCAAGTCAAGAAGCAAGGTGAAGGCGTTGTACCCGACGTGGAGGCTGGACATGCATCGGCATCATAGCCGGTGGTCGGGGTGTGAGAACCACACTCCATCTACAGCGCGGGTTCAGTAGTTGAGCCTTAGAAAGCTACCCGACGGTTTCCGAGTTTGGGCCTCAAAACTCGGGGAGGACGGTTTGCCAGGTTTGGGCCTCAAAACCTGGGATTGGCGGGTTTCTGAGTTTGGGCCACAAAACTCAACGAGGACGGTGGTTTGCCGGTTTGGGCCTCAAAACCTGGCGAAGGTTCCTATGCGGAACGGTCGACGCGTGGCGGCACCGAGAGGCTTGCGTTGCGGCGGATGAGAAGGTGCGTGGTCATCAGATGCGGAACGGTCGACGCGTGGCGGCACCTGTTCGCTCTTTGTATAGAGGGGTAGAAGGGGAATAATGTATTAGGACTATATATAGAGATGGCAGCCCCTCCATCCATTCTATCCTCGCAGCATTTACATTTTGCAGACTCTAGTTCTTCTGTTAGGGCTCTCCTCCCTCTAGCTTCTTGTGATCCGCAGTGTGCTACAATTCCTCTGTGTATTTTGTGATTCTCAGGAAAAGGGACCGTAATCCCTTTGTCTTCTCATGGGGACGAGTTCCGGCTGAAATCGAGATCGAATTCTCGATTTGTCTTGTGTTCTTCGCGTTTCGTTCATTGTCTCCTCGGTGATTTGCTTCGTTCTTCCAATCCGAGGGATGTTTTTCGATTTCGTTTGAATCACTTTGTGCTAGGACGTGAGTGTCATCTTTCCACTGAAGGATTTCCTCTCTAACCTCACGAGCACATAGATCGGGCTGAAATCGCATTCGTTTTTCGTTCTTCCCCCCTTTTTTTAAGTGTTCTTCAAATCTCTCTCAATCGATTTGGTTTGGAGTAATGATTTCCTAGGATTATCTGCCCAACACATAGAGGAACGCTTGGGAGAATTTTGGTTGCAGCCTCATTCGATTTGGTAGAGATCGAATCGATTTTGGATTTGACCCGAGCTGTTTTTGTGCATTCTGGACGTTCGCGAACAGTCCGCCATCCTAGTCGCGGATAGTCCGCGGGTTGTGACTTCGAGACTTCAGTCAGGCGTAGCCCCCTAACTGTTCATCATCAGGTGACCGGCGGACAGTCCGCGGTTTAAACCCCGGACAGTCCGAGACATGACTAGCAGGGTTCCAGAATAGTTGGGTTTCTGGACTTTTGCCGGCGAACAGTCCGGCACCCAGGCGCGGACAGTCCAGCGCTCTACCGCGGACAGTCTGGGAACCTGCTGAAAGGTGTTTTCAGCTTTGCTTGTTTGGTTTTTGGTTTTCGGCTTTCTCCAGTAGTTCCGATGTACCTCTAGGACAACTCCTAGGGTATCCACTTACTCGTTAGGTTGTGAACTAGCCGGTTGCTTGAGTCTTTGTCCTTGGGGTGATTTTCTGGGACAAGGGCCATCTATTTCTTGAGAAGAAATTTGAGGCTTCCATTCACCCTCTCTGGTCGCCGGTCCTTCAATTGGTATCAGAGCCAGTTAAGGATCTTTCATACCTTAATCGGTTTCGGATCCATAGGACAACATGGATCGAGGGAACGACAAGGCTCCATTTTTCGATGGCACCAACTACCCCTATTGGAAGATTTGGATGCGTGCTTATCTCAACAGCATCGATTCTTCCGTGTGGGAGATTTGTGAGGACGAGCACTACGAGGTCTTGGCAACACGTGTTGGTCAGCACCAAATTGACCAACACATTGCGAACAACAAGGCTTGCAATGCTCTTTTTGCCAACATCTCTCTTCTTGAGTTTAAGCGTGTTTCTGAGCTTCAGACTGCTCGAGAGATCTGGGTGAAGCTTCAGAGCTATCACGAGGGGACCGCTCAGGTCAAGACTAGACTCTTTGAGACCTACAAGCGGGAATACAAAAACTTCACTCAGTTGGAGGGAGAGACGATTGACACTATGTTCGCTCGTTTCCAAACGATTGTGAACAACATGCGTGCCAATCGGGCCAACCTATCTTATGATGATCATGAGAGGGCTCTCAAGCTTCTATATGCCTTAGATCGGAAGGTATAGGAGGTGAAGGTGTCGACTATCATTGAGTCGTCAAGCTATGACACCCTCACCGTGGATGAGCTATTCAGCAAGCTCAAGTGCACCGAGATCGATCACTTGACCTAGGCCAAGCTGAAGAACTCATCTTCATATTCTATGGCTTTGGTCTCGGGCAAGCAGGGATCGATTCTTTCCGCTAACACTTCACCCACATCATTTGCTTTGTCTTCTCTTCTTACAGTGATGGAGGAGCAGGTGGAGGTGTTAGGCGATGACGAGCTTGCCCTCATCATCTGCCGGTTCTTACGGTTTCACAACAACTGCTTGAATCATCGGCGTGGTGGCGCAAGTGAGGGCTGCTATGGGTGTGGCGACCCCGATCACTTCGTCGCGAGCTGCCCCAAGCGCGATAAAGGCTTCCCCAGCAAGAACCACAACTCCAGGCGCAAGGACAAGCGCGAGTACCCCGCCGGGAAGAAGAAGACAAGGGGCAAGTTCAACAAGGAGGCCATCAAGAAGGCATACTACAAGAACGCCAAGGCACAGGATATCCTCGCGTCGATTAGCGACCTCGACGATGACTCCGCCGGTCGCAGCTCTAGCTCCAGCGACGATGAATATTTGTTGTAAAGTGATATATGTATATTTTTTAAAAAAAATACTCTTCAAGACAAATTTAAAAAAATTTGTTGTAAAGTGATATATGTATATTTTTTATGAAAGTACTCTTCAAGACAAATTTATTTATATGATTTTTACATCTCTAAACTTAATAATTTCAAAAATATTCATGATTTATATTCTTAATGTTTGACCCAAACATTATCCAAAATGCCATCTATTTCTAATAGGGAGGGAGCATATTACATGTGTGTGTGCAAAATTAGATCGAAGCTATTATAATAAGTTGTCTCGAAACCATAACCGCGTGGAATATTATTACTTCATACTTTGTATGTTTAACAACAAAGCTTAAATTTTATGTTTTCATTACCTCGAGTACGTTAATATCTCTACTGTTTACCACTATGCACTATTTGGCAAAATTTGCCACAGGACACCGAAAGTGATCGTGTTTTGCTGAGGCACACCGAAAGTAAAGTCGTTTGTCAGAACACACCGTTTTCACTTCTCATTTTGGCAAATCACACCGAGCCTATTATTTTATTCTTTGTTATCGGCTGAGGAGAGAGAACGCAGGGGAACAAACCGTTTTGCCCTTGGCTCAACAAGCGTCCGCGCCGGATTGGACCAGGTCTAGTGGACGCGGTCTGGCTCGACCACGTCCACTCCACGCGCCCACTCCTCACTCTGCACACCGCCGGTTAGGGTTTGTCGCACCCGACGCCGCCGCCTCCCGCCGCCGCCGCCGTCGCCTCCCGCCGCCGTCGTCGCCGTCGACTGGTTTGGACACCGCCGTCGTGGACTGGTTTGGACGCCGCCGTTGTCGTTGAACCCTGGAGCCGCCTCCGCCGAGCGCCATGATGGGCTGAAGAAGGTGCGCGACGAGGAAGATGAAGTTCCATCCGTCGACGCCACCAGGCGTCAAACCTCAATTCAGAATCCCACCAGGGTAAGTCCCTTGCCTTACTTATTCTTGGGTCGATTTCAGTTCCCTTGACCTGCCGAATGCGCTAGAAACACTATCGTTTATGAGGTTCTATAGCTTCGATTTGTTGTTTTCTTGTGTTAGGATGGATCCATCATCTGCCTGTAGGGTTGCGATTAGGGTTGTTGCGTACGTAGAGCAAAGACCAGATGGTAAAGATGACTACCATGTTACTGCTAACCTCATGCATGTGGTGGACAAGGATACTATCAATTGGATGGATCTCTGTGATATGCTTGATAAGGAGGTAGTTCATGGTGTTGATCAAGCACTAAAAGTGAGTTTCTTTGACCAAAAGAAGCAGTGGTTGTCTATTGATTCTGATTCATCTTTGCTCGATGCATTTGAAGTGTATTGGGAGTGTAGAAGGCTTCCATTGACTATAGAAGTTGTTGACACTAGACCTCTGAAAGCCCTAGTTTGGTTTTGGTTAATTGATGAAACCTATTTTGGTCTAATCCTATTGCTAAGCATGTGTGTAGCTTATGAGGAAGAATTACGACCAAGCCAAGTGGTGGAGCTAGCTAGGCGACAACCATGGAAGATGGTGTTGGCCATATGCATCTTAAGTGCTCAAGTGCTCTACCCTTGGTGAATTGCAAGAAGAAGAGAAGAGATGGAGCAAAGAGGCCCGAAGACAAAGGTATAACCTATAGGGCTCTTTGTTTTGGTGATCAAGACACTTAGCGAGTGTGATCACATTTAGGATAGATAGCCGTACTATTAAGAGGAGATTATTCACGGCTTATGCGGTGTTCAAGTGCCACTAGGTGTTCTCTAACATATCGATTCTATAGACCTAGTGAGTGACTAACTAAACCCTTGGTAAATGCTTTGAAAAATGCTAACACACGTGCACAAGTGGTGAAACACTTTGGTGTTGGCACATGGGAGCAAGGGTAGAAGTTAGAGATGAAAAGTTGTCAAGTTAGGGGCATCGGACGCTGGCGTCGCTGGCATCGGACGCTGGCCGAGCGTCCGATGGTAAACCCTAACTGCTGTCAGAAGTCGAGGTAGCATCGGACGCTGGCAACGGACGCAGGCGAAACACTGTTGCAGAGTTCGATGGCTATGACGTGGCGCGAGCGTGTTTTCCAGGGAGCATCGGACGCTGGCCTGCGTCCGATGCAGGACCATCGGACGCGTCCGATGCGTTTTGGCCCTCTCTGGAACCTCTCTGCATGGTCATCGGACGCTGGGGTTGAGCGTCCGATGTGAAGGTGTCGGTGCGTCCGATGTAGCGCTGAGATGAGTAGAGATTGAGCTGAGGCATCGGAGCGTCCGATGCTAGGCATCGGCGCGTCCGATGCCACTTTAACCAGCGCGTGAAAGGTTATGACCGTTGGGATCTAACGGGCTGATTTCATAGCAGAAGGACACGTGGTGCTCATCGGAGCATCGGACGCTGGGGCAGCGTCCGATGGCCCCGACACCGGCGCGTCCGATGCGTCTGTTTCGGGTCCAACGTCTAGGCCGACTTGTGTGGCCTATTTAAGGGGCTTGGCCGGCTTGCTAGGTTTCTCTCTTGCACATTTTGATTCCTAAGCATTCTAGTGAGCCTTGGCAAGCATCCTAACTCATCTCCCAAGTTGATTTGATCAAACCAAGTGAGATTGAGTGATCTAGTGCGTGATTTGAAAGAGTTCAATCTAGTGGCACTAGTTCTTCGCATCGGCATTGAGTTTTCTTGTTACTCTTGGCATTTGCCGGTGCCTAGACGGCTTGGAGACGTTGAGGTGGTTGTTGGCAAGATTGGTGATTGTTCTTGGCCACCACCGTTTGAGATTGTGAGAGGTTTTGGAGCCTCACCTCGCCGGAGCGGCAAGAGGCATCCTTAGTGGATTGCTCGTGTCATTGAGCTACCTCACTAGTGGTAGATTCTTGTGGCGCTCTTTGTGAGGTTGGCTTTGCGCCGATTAGCCACCGGGTCACCTAGTGTTGGTCGACACAACGGGGAGTAGCGTGCCGGCAAGCACGTGAACCTCCGGATAAATCTTTGTCTCCCGAGTGCTTATTGTGATTGTGTCCCCTTCTTGGTGATTGGCTTCACAAGTGGATTTCACCGGTGATTGGCTCTCTACGTGGCGATCCCGAAGGCTCGGTGAAATTCCCTCTATCTAGCTTATTTACTTTGTGTATTTACTTTGAACTTCTTCTTTTGTGTAGATATCTTTTCTTGTTGTATATCTTTTGTCATATACCTTGCGTAGCTAGTTGTGAGTAGCTTGCTTAGTTTGTCTTTTGCACACACTTGTCTCATATACATTTTTGTATATCATACTTGTGCTAGAGCTATATTGTTTTATTCCGCATTTGCTATTAGCTCTAGTTGATTGTGTGACATAGAAATATTAGGTAGAATTGTTGGATAGGTGGCTTGCAACACACTATTAGGCTAGCGCAAAAAGCTTCGCCATTTGTTATACTAATAGTGTTTGCCTAAGTAATTTTGTAGATTTTTAATTAGGCTATTCACCCCCCCCTCTAGCCAACTTGGACCTTTCAAGTGGTATCGGAGCCGTGGTCACCGTTTGTTTTGAGGCTTAACATCCTCCGGTGTTAAAAATGGCTCAAATCAACTATATGGGGAAGCCACCACATTTTGACGGCACCAACTTCGATTGTTGGAAGAGGAAGATGTGTGTATTCACAAGAGGAATGAATAGAAAGATTTGGGAAGTAATTGAGCATGACTTTGCGATAATTGATCCCACAAGTCTCACTCCTAGAGAAGAAGAGAAGCTTCAATGGAATGATGTAGCAATCAACTTGTTCTATGAAGCATTTGATACAAAAGTCTTTGAGCAAATCAAGGACCTTGAAAGAGCAAGTGAGATATGGGAAAGATTGGAAGAAACATATGAAGGCACCAAGGCGGTCAAGGGAGCCAAGCTATATATCCTCAAGGACAAGCTCGCCATGTTCAAGATGCAAGACGATGAAAGCATACCGGAGATGTTTCACCGGTTGCAAGTGATCATCAATGACTTGAAGGCTTTAGGAGAAAAGGTGGAGGACAAAGACTTCTCTCACAAGTTCTTGAGATGCTTACCACCAAGGTTTAACACCTTGGTGACCATCCTAGTGAGGGAAGGATTGGATACGGTAACCCCAAACCAAGTACTAGGTGATGTGGTCACTCAAGACACATACCGTGTGGAAAGGGATGGGGGAGCCCAAGAGGAAGAGAAGAAGAAGAAGACCGTGGCATTCAAGGCTTCATCTTCCAAGAACAAGAGCAAGGGAAAAGCAAAGAAGGAAGAAAGTGATGATGAAGCAAACACAAGCTTGAGTGAAATGGATGATGAGGAGATGGCTCTATTTGTGAAGAGATTTGGCAAGTTCATGAAGAAGAAGGGCTATGGAGCTAGAAAGAGAAGAGATGCAAACAAGAGCACAACCAAAAGGTGCTATAGATGCAAGAGCAAGGATCACTTCATTGCGGATTGTCCATACTCTAGTGATGAAGATGATGATGACCGCAAGAAGAGCAAGAAGAAGGGCAAGAAGGAAAAGAAAGAAAAGAAGGAGAAGAAGAAGGAGAAGAAGAAGGGTGGATCCTATGTTGTGACATGAGATAGTGATGCTTCCTCAAGCGATGATGATGATTCTAGTGATGATGAGAGGAAGACCACCAAGAAGAAGGCTATGGCTAGTCTTGCTATATCAAGCAAGCCTTCTATCTTCAACACTCCGTCGACATGCTTCATGGCTAAGGCCACTAAGGTATCATCCGATGAGAGTGATAGTGAGAGCGATAGTGATGATGATGAGGAGTACTCAAAGGAGGACCTCATGAGCATGCTACAAGATGCTCACTCTTACATTGAGACTAAGAGGAAGGAGTGCAAAGAATTGCGCAAGGCCAACAAGGCTCTTGAGCAATCCTTTGATGAGCTCAAGTCTACTCATGAGAGGCTAGAGGAAGCCCATGAGAAGCTTGATCAAGCTCACACTAGGCTTAAGGAAGCCCACTCCTCCCTCCTTGATCAAAGTAAGATTGAGGATGTTGTAGAGACATGCAACATAGGAGTAACATGTGATATTCTTGATAAATCCTTCTATGCTCCTATTATTGTTGCTCCCACCAATGCATCATCATCATCTAGCTCAACTAAAATGCCTACTTCTACTACATGTGATTCATCATTAGTGGTAGAAAATGAGAACCTTAAGAATAGGGTGTATGAGCTCACTCATGCTTTAGGCAATGCCTATGGTGGAGATGCCCGCTTGCTTAAGTGCTTGGGTAGCCAAAGGTGTCCACTCAACAAGGAGGGACTTGGCTATACCCCCAAGAAGGGCAAGGCCGCTTTTGCTCCTCACAAGACTAGTTTTGTGAAGAGTAATGGTCGGTATTGCCATAATTGCAAGCAATCCGGGCACATAGAGCAAAATTGCTTTAACAAGAATAAAAACAAGAACAATGCTCATGTTTTATCCATTAGACTTGATTCTTGTTATATGCTTACAAAGGGCACTAATGGTGTGAAGGCTAAATACATTGGTGCACCCATGGTTGGCCCAAAGAAGAAGGCAATTTGGGTGCCCAAGAGCTTGGTAACTAACCTTGGAGGACCCAAAAAGGTTTGGGTACCTAAAAAGAATTGATCTCTTTTGTAGGTAAATTATAAAGTGGGAGGAAGGCATTGGGTGCTTGATAGTGGGTGCACTCAACACATGACCGGAGATGGAAGAATGTTCAAATCAATCAACACTAGTGGCAATGATCATGCGGATGCTATCACATTTGGTGACAACAAGAAAGGCAAGGTCAAAGGCTTGGGCAAGATTGCAATATCCAATGACTTGAGCATCTCCAATGTGCTATTAGTGGAATCTCTCAACTTCAATCTTTTGTCCGTGGCACAATTGTGTGACTTGGGTTTCAAATGCATATTTGGGGTTGATGATGTGGAGATAGTGAGTGTTGATGGAAGTGATTTGGTGTTTAAAGGATTTAGATATGAGAATCTTTATTTGGTAGACTTTGATGCAAGTGAAGCTCAATTGACAACATGTTTGTTCACCAAATCAAGTATGGGTTGGCTATGGCATAGGCGCTTGGGACATGTTGGAATGAAGCAACTAAAGAGGCTAGTGAAGCATGACATGGTTAGAGGACTAAAAGATGTTCATTTTGAGAAGGACAAGCTTTGTAGTGCATGTCAAATGGGAAAACAAGTTGGAAACACTCATCCCAACAAAGGAATGATGAGCACTACACATGCACTTGAGTTGTTGCACATGGACTTGTTTGGACCAACTACATATGCAAGTATTGGGGGAAACAAGTATGGCTTTGTGATAGTGGATGATTATACAAGATACACATGGGTCTTCTTTCTTGTTGACAAGAGTGAAGTGTTTGGCATATTCAAAACCTTTGTCAAGAGAAGTCAAAATGAGTTTGAAAGAAGAATCAAGAAAGTGAGAAGTGACAATGGAAGTGAGTTTAGAAACACAAGAGTTGATGAGTTATGTGATGAATTCGGAATCAAACATCAATTCTCGGCCAAGTATACACCTCAATCCAATGGGATAGTTGAGAGAAAAAATAGGACACTCATTGATATGTCAAGATCCATGCTTAGTGAATACAATGTGAGTGATTCTTTTTGGGCCGAAGCGATCAACACGACATGCTATTATAGCAACCGGCTCTATTGTCACCCTCTATTGAAGAAGACACCATATGAGCTCCTCAATGATAGAAAGCCCAACATTGCTTATTTCCGGGTCTTTGGGTGCAAGTGCTACATATTGAAGAAGGGCACAAGACTTGGCAAATTTGAAAAGAAGTGTGATGAAGGGTTCCTACTTGGTTACTCCACTACAAGCAAAGCATATAGAGTGTGGAATAACACAACAAGAATAGTTGAAGAAGTCCATGATGTTGAGTTTGATGAAACCAATGGCTCTCATGAAGAACAAGATAATCTAGATGATGTGAGAGGAACACAATTGGTGGAAGCAATGAAGAACATGGACATTGGTGACATAAGGCCAAAGCAAGTGATTGACATTGAAGATGACAAAGATCAAGTGCTCTCTCCTCCAACCATGCATGGCAATGATGTTGCAAGCTCTAGTGGTTCTCAAGATCAACAAGATGCTAATGCAAGTGCAAGTGCTCAACCGCAACAAGTGCTCCAACCAACACATATTGCAAGAGATCATCCTTTGGATCAAATTGTTGGTGACAGAAGAAGAGGTGTGCAAACAAGATCAAGATTGGCTTCATTTTGTGAACACTACTCATTTGTATCATCTATTGAGCCAACCAAGATTGATGAAGCTTTGATGGATGTTGATTGGGTGAATGCAATGCATGAAGAGTTAAACAACTTCACTCGCAATGATGTTTAGGAGTTAGTGGAAAGACCAAAGAACACAAATGTTATTGGTACAAGATGGGTCTTTCGAAACAAGCAAGATGAAGATGGCATTGTTATAAGGAACAAAGCAAGATTGGTAGCACAAGGTTACACTCAAATGGAAGGCATTGACTTTGGAGAAACCTATGCACCGGTTGCTAGATTGGAGGCCATAAGAATTCTACTTGCATATGCTTGTTCACACAACATCAAGCTCTATCAAATGGATGTCAAAAGTGCTTTTCTCAATGGATTCATCAATGAGCTAGTGTATGTTGAGCAACCTCCCGGATTTGAAGACTTGAAGAAGCCCAACCATGTGTACAAGCTCAAGAAAGCATTATATGGGTTGAAGCAAGCACCTAGAGCATGGTATGAAAGATTGAGGGATTTCTTGCTATCAAAGGGTTTCAAGATGGGGAAGGTTGACACCACTCTCTTCACCAAAAAGATTGGAAGTGACTTGTTTGTGTTGCAAATCTATGTGGATGACATCATATTTGGATCAACCAATCAAGACTTTTGTGAAGAGTTTGGAGAAATGATGGCTAAAGAGTTTGAGATGTCTATGATTGGAGAGCTTAGTTACTTCCTTGGTCTACAAGTCAAGCAAATGAAGAAAGGCACATTTGTTAGTCAAGGCAAGTACATCAAGGACATGCTCAAGAAGTTTGGGTTAGATGAAGCAAAAGCAATAACCACTCCAATGGGCACAAATGGACATTTGGATAGTGATTCTAGTGGTGACATGGTGGATCAAAAGCTATATCGGTCAATGATTGGAAGCCTACTCTATGTGACCGCATCAAGGCCGGATGTCATGTTTAGTGTGTGCATGTGTGCAAGGTTCCAAGCTTCACCAAGAGAAAGTCATTTGAAGGCAACCAAAAGAATATTGAGATATTTGAAGCACACTCCAAATGTTGGACTATGGTATCCCAAGGGCTCTCAATTTGAATTGATTGGATACTCGGATTCCGATTATGCGGGATGCAAGGTGGATAGGAAGAGCACATCGGGCACTTGTCAATTGCTTGGAAGATCACTTGTCTCATGGTCATTAAAGAAGCAAAATAGTGTTGCACTCTCTACCGCCGAAGCCGAATACATATCCGCGGGTAGTTGTTGTGCACAATTGCTATGGATGAAAGCAACATTGCAAGATTATGGAGTCAAGTTTGGACAAGTTCCATTGCTATGTGATAATGAGAGCGCCGTCAAAATAGCCACCAACCCAGTTCAACACTCAAGGACAAAGCACATTGATATAAGGCATCACTTCATTAGAGATCATCAAACAAAGAAAGACATATCTATTGAAAGTGTGGGCACCGATGATCAACTTGCCGATATCTTCACCAAGCCACTAGATGAGAGAAGGTTTTGCAAGCTAAGGAATGAATTGAATATCCTAGACTTCTCCAACATGAGTTGAATGCACCCCCACTTATGACATGCCTCTCCTCCAAGAAAGCAAAGGTGAAATTAATTGGCATGTGCATTCATTCTTATTAAGGTTGTGATCTAGTTCATATAGCTATCACATTGCTTATTTAGGTTCATTCATGGTAAATCAAATGAATTTTGAAGTCTATATGGTACCACTATTGCTTCCATGTTTGACTTGATCTAGTGGTAGCATATAACTTGTTTGTGAGCTTGTAACTCTAGTGTTTGGTCTAGTAGGTGAACAATAGGTGTTTAACCAACGTGAGTAAGATAACCATTGAGAGATGTGTGAAGAAGCTTACTCTAGAGCAAACCGTGTTAAATATCCTATGTTCATGAGCTAGATTAAGCCATAACTTGACTTAGTTTGATCCCTACATATGAATTTCATGGTAAAAGAATTGTCTCCTTCATTACAATTTGCCCCACCTTTATGATAATTGTTGACAAAGGGGGAGAAAAATGATGCAACTAAAGATATGCTAATATGCTAGAAAGTGGAGATACAAAATAACAAGGTGTTCAAGTGGGATCGGAGCATACAAATAGGGGGAGCAAGCTCATAAACATGATTGTTGCATTTGAAATGTGCATTTTCATATGTTTGTTAGCAATGCATAAGCTATTAACAATTGATATCCATGCTTATGTGGTGAATGCTAGTGATAGGTTATGTTTGATGAATTGATTTACTAGCATGTACATAATAGCAACTAGACATATTTTTTTTTCAAGTGGTTCAAGAGCCTTATTATAATGTTGATCTCACGGGGCTCTTGAGTTTTGATGTATGTTTAGTGACAAATGATGCTAAGGATGGTTTAACATGTGCACTCCGATTGGTATCACGCTTCAAAGGTCCATTCTTATGCCTTAGCATCATCATTGATAGTATTGCTCACCCACATTTCATATCCATACATATGTGCCAAATCTAGTACCAAACTCTATAGCACATATGTAGGGGAAGCTAATACTATCAATGTGGTTACTCAAATTTAAATTACATATCTTTGTATAGGTTGTCATCAATTACCAAAAAGGGGAGATTGAAAGCCCTAGTTTGGTTTTGGTTAATTGATGAAACCTATTTTGGTCTAATCCTATTGCTAAGCATGTGTGTAGCTTATGAGGAAGAATTACGACCAAGCCAAGTGGTGGAGCTAGCTAGGCGACAACCATGGAAGATGGTGTTGGCCATATGCATCTTAAGTGCTCAAGTGCTCTACCCTTGGTGAATTGCAAGAAGAAGAGAAGAGATGGAGCAAAGAGGCCCGAAGACAAAGGTATAACCTATAGGGCTCTTTGTTTTGGTGATCAAGACACTTAGCGAGTGTGATCACATTTAGGATAGATAGCCGTACTATTAAGAGGAGATTATTCACGGCTTATGCGGTGTTCAAGTGCCACTAGGTGTTCTCTAACATATCGATTCTATAGACCTAGTGAGTGACTAACTAAACCCTTGGTAAATGCTTTGAAAAATGCTAACACACGTGCACAAGTGGTGAAACACTTTGGTGTTGGCACATGGGAGCAAGGGTAGAAGTTAGAGATGAAAATTTGTCAAGTTAGGGGCATCGGACGCTGGCATCGCTGGCCGAGCGTCCGATGGTAAACCCTAACTGCTGTCAGAAGTCGAGGTAGCATCGGACGCTGGCAACGGACGCAGGCAAAACACTGTTGCAGAGTCCGATGGCTATGACGTGGCGCGAGCGTGTTTTCCAGGGAGCATCGGACGCTGGCCTGCGTCCGATGCAGGACCATCGGACGCGTCCGATGCGTTTTGGCCCTCTCTGGAACCTCTCTGCATGGTCATCGGACGCTGGGGTTGAGCGTCCGATGTGAAGGTGCCGGTGCATCCGATGTAGCGCTGAGATGAGTAGAGATTGAGCTGAGGCATCGGAGCGTCCGATGCTAGGCATCGGCGCGTCCGATGCCACTTTAACCAGCGCGTGAAAGGTTATGACCGTTGGGATCTAACAGGCTGATTTCATAGCAGAAGGACACGTGGTGCTCATCGGAGCATCGGACGCTGGGGCAGCGTCCGATGGCCCCGACACCGGCGCGTCCGATGCGTCTGTTTCGGGTCCAACGTCTAGGCCGACTTGTGTGGCCTATTTAAGGGGCTTGGCCGGCTTGCTAGGTTTCTCTCTTGCACATTTTGATTCCTAAGCATTCTAGTGAGCCTTGGCAAGCCTCCTAACTCATCTCCCAAGTTGATTTGATCAAACCAAGTGAGATTGAGTGATCTAGTGCTTGATTTGAAAGAGTTCAATCTAGTGGCACTAGTTCTTCGCATCGGCATTGAGTTTTCTTGTTACTCTTGGCATTTGCCGGTGCCTAGACGGCTTGGAGACGTTGAGGTGGTTGTTGGCAAGATTGGTGATTGTTCTTGGCCACCACCGTTCGAGATTGTGAGAGGTTTTGGAGCCTCACCTCGCCGGAGCGGCAAGAGGCATCCTTAGTGGATTGCTCGTGTCATTGAGCTACCTCACTAGTGGTAGATTCTTGTGGCGCTCTTTGTGAGCTTGGCTTTGCGCCGATTAGCCACCGGGTCACCTAGTGTTGGTCGACACAACGGGGAGTAGCGTGCCGGCAAGCACGTGAACCTCCGGATAAATCTTTGTCTCCTGAGTGCTTATTGTGATTGTGTCCCCTTCTTGGTGATTGGCTTCACAAGTGGATTTCACCGGTGATTGGCTCTCTACATGGCGATCCCGAAGGCTCGGTGAAATTCCCTCTATCTAGCTTATTTACTTTGTGTATTTACTTTGAACTTCTTCTTTTGTGTAGATATCTTTTCTTGTTGTATATCTTTTGTCATATACCTTGCGTAGCTAGTTTTGAGTAGCTTGCTTAGTTTGTCTTTTGCACACACTTGTCTCATATACATTTTTGTATATCATACTTGTGCTAGAGCTATATTGTTTTATTCCGCATTTGCTAGTAGCTCTAGTTGATTGTGTGACATAGAAATATTAGGTAGAATTATTGGATAGGTGGCTTGCAACACACTATTAGGCTAGCGCAAAAAGCTTCGCCATTTGTTATACTAATAGTGTTTGCCTATGTAATTTTGTAGATTTTTAATTAGGCTATTCACCCCCCTCTCTAGCCAACTTGGACCTTTCAACCTCGCTTAGAGAAATCAATTGAACCCCAACCAGTGCCTATTTCCACACAACAGAGCCAAACACATGCTGATGCTTCTCCTGCTAAAAAACATGCTTCTGATGCCTCTACTGATATTGACTCATCTAATGCCTCTGATGATGACTCTTCTGATGCCTCTGATGATAATGCCCATGCTGATGCCCCTGCTGATAATGACAATGCTGGTAATGCCAATGCTGCTAATGACTGGGGAGAGGCAGATGAAGAGGAGTACATTGGAGTAGATGATGAGGAAGAAAGGTACAAGCACTTGGTTGTGGAGGATGCCAAAGACCCTGATTACTACCCCCAGTCAGACTTAGATGATGATGACCCTCTTGCTGTCAATGATGAAGAGGGATGTGAGAGTGTGGTGCATGTGACTGACATAGATAACCCTAAGATAGTTGTTGGTGTTACATTTGAAGATGGTTATTGTTTTAGGAGATGTATTAGACAGTATGTTGTGCTAAATGAAGTTGAACTTGTAGCCCCTTACAATGAGAAAAGGAGGTACAGAGCACATTGCAAGGACAAGAAGTGTAAATCGTGGATTTATGCATCTCGGTGTAAGGATGGCAAGACATGGCAGGTATATGCACCTTACTGCCTTACTACCTTTTTCTATGTTTTTCACTAAGTCTCTTTCTATGTTTTGCACTATCTGTACTTGCTATGTTTTGCACTAACAAACCATTCCTTTGCCCGGTTTTGCAGATTAAGAAGCTACCACATGAACAAAACTGTGCCAGCACAAGCAAGCTTGAAAAAAATTGCATGGCAACAAACCATTGGGTCAAGGATAGAGTAATTAACTGGTTGAGGAAAGATCCAACTATTGGGGCAAAAAGTTTGAAAGAAAAGTTAGAGGAAAACTACTGCATTGAAGTCAACTACTACGTTGTTTGGGACGATAGGCAAATGGCTTTAGATGAGATTCTTGGAGGCTGGGATGACAGTTTTGACCATGTATTTGCTTGGAAACTGGAGCTTCAGAAGAGGAGTCCAGGAAGCATTGTAGAGATTGAGTGGCAGATTGTGAAAAAGAAAAGGAGATTTAGTAGGATGTTTATAGCTTTGAAGCCATGCATTGATGGCTTCCTCAATGGTTGTAGGCCCTATTTAGGAATAGACTCCACTATTTTGACAGGAAGGTGGAAGAGCCAATAGCAGCAGTAGGTGTTGATGGCCACAGTTGGATGTTCCTTGTGGCCTATGCTGTGTTTGAGAGTGAGACCCTGGACAATTGGGAATGGTTTATGCAAATGCTTCACAGAGCAATTGGCTCACCACCAGACTTTGTGATATCTACTGATGCAGGGAAAGGGATAGACAAGGCTGTGACCAAAGTGTTCTCTAATGGTGTAGAGCATAGAGAATGCATGAGACATCTTGTGAAGAACTTTCAGAAAAGATTCAGGGGAGAAGTGTTTGAAAGGAATTTATGGCCTGCATCTCGATGTTACAGGCAAACAACCCATTTTATAGGCATTGGAATGAAATGTTGAAGGCATGCCCAAAAGCAATCAAATGGCTGGAAGACAATCACAAGCAGCTATGGTCAAGGGCTAAGTTTAGCACAGCTAGCAAATGTGACTATGTCACCAACAACATAGCTAAGACCTTCGACAGCTGGATTAGAGATGAGAAATCCTTGCCTGTTGTGGAACTGATGGATAAGATAAGGCAGCTCATCATAGAAAGGTTCTACATTAGGAGGCAGCTTGCAGCAAAGATTAGAGGAAAAGTTCTTCCTCATATCATGAAGGAACTCCATAAGAAAAGTAGGAATTTGAACTACAATATTCATAGTAGTGGGCCAATGCTTGGAGAAGTAGGAGGAGTGAATAAGGACCTTGTTCCATGGAAATTCATTGTGGACCTGGACAAGAAGGAGTGCAGTTGTAGACACTGGCAGGTTACTGGACCTTATGTGCATGCTATTGTCTTCATAGTTACTAGGAGGGAATTTGATCTAGAAGACTTTGTTGACCATTACTACTCTATTGAGAAGTTTAGAGCTACATATGCTACTGATGTCCCTCCTATGCCAGGCAAAGATGAGTGGGAGAAGGTAGATCTTGGTTTCAAGCTGCACCCTCCTCTTTGCAAGAGATTAGTAGGCAGGCCAAGGAAAAGAAGGTTTGTTGGAGTTGAGGAAGGTGGATCCAGCTCTAAAGGCAAGAGAAGGTGCAAAAGATGTGGTGGATTGGGGCATCTCCAGAAAACATGCAATGAAATAGTTCATGATCCTGATGAACCACCTGCTGCACCACCAAAGAAGAGAAGAACTTACAAGCTAAAGGTAGTAGAGATCATACAAACCACAAATGGTCCATCTAAGAAGAACAAAAGGAAGGCAAACTCCAAGAGAAAGGAACCCACCAAGAAAGCAAGGACTCAGCCTGCCTCAGCCAAGAAAACTACACAGTATGTGACAGTGCATCTCATCTATGTTTCTGACAACTCTATGTTATTTAAGAAGACTGCCATTTAAGAACTAACAAGTTCAATTTTGCAGGAGCACTAGGAGCATGGTTTCCTCCTAGCTGACATCAAGCCCCAGGGCTTGTACTAGGAGCATGGCTTCCTCCCAGTTGACATCCAGCCCCAGTGCTTGCACTAGGAGCAAGAGGCCCTTGCTAGAGAAGTAGGGAGATCAGTGGTTGCTTTTGTGCCTGCTTTTGTGGAAATTATGTGGCATGTAGGGATATCTGGGCCACTACTTTTATGCTTGCTTTTAGACTTGTTATTGTAATGAACAAAGTGCTTTGCTGGTGTGCCTGTGTGGCAATTATGTGGATTGCTATCATGTAATGAACAAGTGCTTTGCTGGTGTTATGTGCACTTCTATGATGTAATGAACCAAATGCTTGGCTGCTATCATGGTGTAATGAAACAATTTGGCATTGTCCACAAATTCTATGATTTTACTTGGCATATTTGTCCAGAAATTATGTGCAATTTAGAGATGCAATTATGTCCATATTATGTGCAATTTAGAGATGCAATTATGTCCATACTTGGCATTCCAGTCCAGTCCATTCAGCTCAACAAATTCAGATACATAATTGCATTTCATTCCATTCCATTACATTACATTTCAAGTTCATTCTATTCAAACATAGCCACAAAGCACATGAACCATTCATTATATAATTGCCACCCATTACAACTCCAGTTCATTGCATTCCATACATAACTGCATGCCATTCATGACTATCTAATAAGAACATGAACCATTCTTGTACAACATCATGATCATGGCAGCTAAGTTGAAGACTACAACAACTAAAGTGGCCAATTTCATCCACCCTGCAACCTGCCTGGTCAGGTTCATCAGCTCTTGGTGAATCCTCCTAATATCATCCATCACATCTGCAGTGTCCACAGCTTCTGTTGTTGTCACTGGCTTCCACATGAAGAAATCACATTGGCTACTATGCTGCTCATGGAACAATACATGGCACGCTTCAAACCATAGCTCCAAATTGAAACCGGCAAAATTGACCCGAACTCAATTAATTCAACTTACCCAATCATGATTTCTGCAAGTATAGAATGCCTTGTTTGGATTCTTTCGGGTTTGGGAGATCCGCTCCACCACAGTCGCCGTCTTCCAGAAAGGGCAGAGTGTGAAAGGTCCTTGTTTGGTTTTGGTAATTAAGTGACAACTTAGGTGGACTAATATGTGTTTGAAGTGAATTACACAGGTGATTAGTCAACAGGTGATCATGTGTGAGCAACATATGCCATAGAGGAGAAATGACTTGAAATATGTTGCAAGGCTCACACATGAGAAGAAGGAGCTTAATGCACATGAAACATTACATGTGGTCATGTGGCTAAGATGGTGAAGATCAAGGCAAGACTTGGCTTGATGAACCGGTTGCAAAGGTGAAGGGCAAGTTGGAGGCTTTGAAGCCGTTGGTACCGAGTGTCGGGAGGCTTAAGCAAGACTTGGCGCCGAAGGACCGAAGCGATGGTGAAGAGCAAGTGATGTCAAGATCGATGGACCATGGAGGCCATGTGATGATATGAAGTGGATCATATCATTTGATGAAGATGTTGGTGCATGTGTTGCATCAACACCGGATTAGATGGAATGGAATGCGCAAGGGAAAGGTATACTTGTAGGGCATTTTATTTCACCGGTCATAGGTGTGTAGAGAAGTTTATGACCGGGTTTAGGATAGATGGCCGTACTATCAAGAGGAGCAAACTTGTTTGCATATCGGTCATCTAGTGCCACTTGAGCGATCTAACTTTGTGATGTTGCTAGGATCGAGTGGCGTGGTGAGAGCAAGTGAAAATCCTTTGGAAAATGATTGTGAAAATGCTAACACACATACACATGTTGTTGTACACTTAGTGGTGTTGGCACATTTGCAAAGGAGAAGTTGTTGGAGAAGAAGTTGTGTTGGAAGGAGGCATGAAGAAGTGGGAGAAACTAGTGTATAGTCCATCTCCCTCCTGCCGAGCTTGCGAGGCAGGATTTAGCGGTTTTCAGAGGAGAAGTATAGTGCTCTGGGAGCATCGGACGCTGGTCCGAGGGGCATCGGACGCTGGGCCGAGCGTCCGATGGCAAACCCTAGATGTAGTCTGTTGCAGAGGATGCATTGGACGCTAGGGTGCGTCCGATGCGCGTTCATCGGTCGCGTCCGATGTTCGCAGGGGCCCTCGGGGAGCTTTCTGCATAGACATCGGACGCTGGCCCTTAGCGTCCGATGCTAAGGGTCCGATGCTAAGGGTCCGGCGCGTCCGATGTGAGAGCAGGATTGCGCGGTTTTGAGCAGAGGCATCGGCGCGTCCGATGCTAGGCATCGGCGCGTCCGATGCCACTTTAACTGGCGCGGGAAGTGATATAGCTATTGGGATCGCTCGGCCGAAGTTGAACGTGGGGGCCACATGGCGAGCATCCAAGCATCGGACGCTGGCCTCAGCGTCCGATGGACCCGACTGACGCGTCCGATGCTAGCGTAGTTTGCCTAGTGAAGGGGCAACGACTAGTTAGCCCTTGGGGCTATAAATAGCATTGGTAACCGGCCTTGGGCTGGTGGTTGAGCACTCTAGAGCCTTTGTGGCTTGTGTGGATGTGCTTGGGAGCCCTCTAACTCGCTTGTGCTTGCTAGTGTGCGAATCGATAGCGAGTGAGTGATTGCTAGTGTGTTGCATTGAGAGATTGCATCGAGTGGCACTAGGTGATTGAGTTGCCAGCCGGTGGTGCTTATTACTCTTGGAGGTTGCCACCTCCTAGATGGCTTGGTGTTCGAGTCTCCGTCGTGAAGCCCGCGTGAAGATTGTGCGTGGCTCCGGAGAAAGCTTTGTGAGGGGCATTGTGCTCGCCCCGCGGGAGATCACGAAGAGCAACTCTAATAGAGAGAGGCGCGAAGAGCGCCAAGTGGTCCGACCGGATCGAAGCTAGAGCTCTTGGTGAGCACTCCATCGTGGAGAGAGTGACTTAGGGTCACCACTAGCAAGAGGATCGGCGGCAACCTTGGGCTTGCCTCAACGGGGACTAGCTTGGTGGCGACCAAGTGAACCTCGGGATAAAATCATCGTGTCAACCTTGTTCTTGTTGTTGGTCTGCATTCCCCTTACACAATCTTGTAATTACTTTCATATATATTGTGCTTGTGTAGTTGCTCTTGTAATTAGCTAGCTTGTTGTGACACCCCAATTTTAAGAACAAAATTGGAGCACAATATATGTATGCCAGGATCAATTTTCATACATATATCCACATCATAGTAAATATCAAAACAATGCTTTATTAATAATATCTAATTTTATTACATAAATGACCCTCGGGTCTGAAAGAAAATGTACAGACTCTCTCGACGTCTAACTCTAATGAAGACTCTGAAGTAGTCACGGAAGTCTGGACTCCATCTCCACAGGAAGGTCGACCGGGGGTAGCGCCATCCTAGTACAGGTCGTCAGGGTCGAAGCCTCCGTCCTCTGGATACTCCGGCTCCTCGTGAACGTAGCCACCAGCGTCTCCGTAATCGCCAGCGTCTGGGTGGGGTAGCAGGGGAACAAAGAGGAGGGTGAGTACATCGAAATGTACTCCGCAAGTGTAGGAAATATATGCTTATGAGGCTTATAACAAAGGTAGGCTGACTTTGTTTAACTCAAGCGCCTAAAGCGACACATCCTATTAATCCTATTAATCCTATGCACCTATTTACTAGGTTATAGACAGACTCTGTAGGAAAGTAACAACACTCGGAATCGCACCGAGCAAGACCGCACTCGGAGTCACACCGAGTAACCAACACTTGGAGTCACACCAAGCAACCGCACTTGGAGTCGCACCAAGTACCCACACCTGAAGTCCATCAGGCAACCGCACCTGAAGTCCATCAGACGACCCGAACTAGTAACCAGTAACCAACTAATCTCAAAGAAGTCCAAGCCCGCTCGTGACCGTGAGCACGGCTGATATATCAGTTTTACACTCTGCAGAGGTTGCACATCGTTACCCATGAGTCGTGCGGATCCCGTCACGCTAAACACTGCCAAGGTGCGTAGCGGGTTGCACTGCAAGGCCTTTACAAAGTCCCTCCAAGTCTGTGTTACACGTACTCTAAGGTTTCTCCCCTGTCCATAAGTCAACGACCCCAAGGGACCCCTCTTGAGCCACTAAACAAAACCCCGTGTAGCATAACTTAGAGGATACTAATTAATTAGCCAGGTCCAGCCCATCCAGATCTCATGGTTGCGCTGTCAAGCCGGGTTACATGCTCTGAGAACCGGGTCCTAGGGATCCAGGCAGGATATGTCTAGCACGAGCCCCGAACCAAAAACCAAAACAGCTGCCGAGTCCCCCGGCACAAAACCACCAGTACGGTTCCATCCTGCCGGATTTACCTAAACCATGTTTCTACAAAAGTTACCATGTCCACATTCGTTTCATAAATCATTAATCAAGATTATAAACATTTCAACTCCCATCCCAACCATGACTGCAGGGCTAAGCAAGACACCTACCCGAACATTCCAAAACAGGCGACAAGGAAAATAGAGCAAGATCTAGTAAACCATAATATAGGATTCAAATTTGACACTGCATGCATCTATTAGATCTAAACTACTCTAATACCAAAAGTAAAATAAAGTATAGGTGCAAGATGTTCAAGGACACTTGCCTTCGGGTTGGGTCGAATCTGTAGGGTCACAGGAAGGGTCGGGAGCGTCCTCGTACTCCGCACTCTCTGGCCCAATCAACATACATGGCACATACAAAGCAAAATAAGAAACAGTACAATAAACAGTAACAAAACGGTAAACTAATAGATCTACTGCGTAGAGAACGAAATTATGAAACTAACGCAAGTTGAATGGGTCGAATCGGAGTTAAAACGAGCAAGTTATGAGCGTTTGAAGTTGGATGGCATTTCTGTAAATAGATTGAACTCATTTTCGGATTTAAAATAAATCAAAACTGAACCTAAAAGCGCTCTGGACCGGGCCTCATTTATCCGAAAACACAGGGGTTAGAACGCAAGAATTCGCAGACTCAGCGCACAGTCCCCGTGGACTGCGGGTTGGTTTCGGAGAAAGCGGGGGTCTCTTTAGCAAAAATGCACCGGCGAAGGGGTATCGGCTATTCTCGGCCGTCGATCTGGCGATGGCCGGCTGAGATTAGGTCAGGGGCGGTCGGCTGTGGGTGGACCGCGCCTCGTTTCTGCAGAAATCAAGGGGTTTGATTGCAAAATTCCCAAGACTCAGTGAACAGGTTTATTGGAGTGCGGGTTGGTTCGTGAAAAGGGTGAGGGGGTATTTGTAAACATGCCGACACGGCCTGCGCGGCAACTGCGTGGTGCCTACGTGGAGCCAGGTGGCGTACGGGGGTTGGACCGGCGTGCCGCGTGTATGATGGACCGCTGACGTGGACGGGGTGAACTGTGTCCACGGCGCAGGCGCACCCGGTGTATACCGGTTCGGGGTTTGATCTAATCTCAGCCGCGGAATCAAGATCGGACGGCTGGGAACGAAAAGGGAGCCAGGGGTTACCGCCGGCGGGGAAGGGCACGGCGGCGCCCGGGCTCTACGCGGCGGCGCCATGAAAGGACTCGCCGGAGTTCTCGGGAAGGGGCCTAGGGACCAGTAGAGACCTAGGGGAGAGGCGGGATCGGACGAGGGCCTTACAACGGATCCGTAGACGCGCTTCTCGCCGCCGATGGAGGTTCGGAGTCGGCTGGCAGCGAGGTCGTCGCGGCGGCGGTGCTTGTGTACTCCGGTGAGGTCGCCGACGCAGCGCTCCTGCTCCGATTCGCTTCGGGATAGGTCTCCTGGACGCGGCGCGTGATCGTGAGGCCGAGGGAGGGAGCGACGAGGGCCGGGGGTGGCTCTCTGGGACGGGACGAGCTCAAGCCGAGCTCGGTGGCTGCTAATGGCGGTGGCGGCGCGGGTGGGCGAGAGAGGGCCTAGGATTCTGGGGGGATCTACTTGTAGGTCGAGCGGGAGGGGTGGCGGCGCGATCCGATCGAGTGGGAGAGCCGGAGGGTTCGGGGAGGGGGTTGAGCACGCGTGCGAGGTGCGGATCGGGCGAGCGGCTGCTGCGCGCGCTGCTGTCGCGTGAAGGGCGGGGAGAGATGAGGGATGACGACCTGACAGGGCGGTCCCGCATGGCAGTGAGTGCGCGGGAGGGGAGGGGCGCTACGGCCGGTGGGAGCGGAAGCGGCCAGGCCGGCTCGCGCTGCGCGGGCCGCAGGCGAGTTGGGCCGCGCGGAGGGAATGGGCCGGAAGGAGGAAATGGGAAGGAGGGAGAGCGGGGCCAGGCCGGAGCGGGGAGAGAGAGAGAGGATTGGGCCGGCGGAGTGAGGTCCAAATGCCTGAGCTTTTCTTTTTTTTCAGATTCTTTTCTTTGCAAACTCTTTCAAACTCCAAATTTCAAAACCTTTTCAAATCAAACAGTTCACAAACTTTTCCAATCCTTTTCCCTAGGTTTTGTAAACAAAACTTGAGTTTGGTTTTGTAAAACTTTTATAATTAATTTTTTTTTTCAAAATAGAATAAATTCGATTCGCCCTATCCGGGTTTAATAAATTTATTTTTCACCCAATAAAATTGTGCAACGGCATGAATGCAACATGAAAATAATAAATAAAATTTATTTTCCTCCTCTAATTAAACTAGCCAACCTATTAAATTTCTAATTCCTTTTATTAAATTGGGGAAAAAATTAAATTAGGGTGTTACACTTGTGTAGCTTGTTAGTTACCTTCTTTGCTTGTGTAGCTTAGAAGTAGCTCTCTTGCGTGACTAATTGGCTTGAGTAGCCTTGTTAGTCACATTGCTTAGTTTGTGTAGCTAAGTAATTTGAGCTCTCTAATTTGGCTCGTATAGCCTTGTTATTGAGCATTGCTAGTGAGCTTAGGAGCTTTGTGCTTTGCTTACTAGATTGTGTAGGAGCTCCTCGGTGCTTGAAGTACTAGTTGCATAGGCTTGTGTGACCTTGCTTCTAGAATTGATTAGGTGAGCTCTAGCTAGCCGACACCTTATTTGTATTGATTAGGATCTTTTGTAAGGTGTCATAGAGTATAGGTAGAGGGGTGTAGTCTTGGCTAGACCGATAGTTTTAATTTCGCATTTGTTTCGGTTAGCCGGTATGATTATTTTTAGAAAGGACTATTCACCCCCCTCTAGTCCGCCATCTCGACCCTTCAATTGTTATCGGAGCTAGGTCTCTCATTTGTGGTTCTTTACCGACCCGAGAGGATGGCGACTTATGGGCTAGGCATGGATTGTCCACACATTTTTTTATGGCACTCACTTTACAGAATGGAAAACTTGGATGATTTGTAATTTCAAGTTTATTTGCCCTCAAATGTGGTGGATCGTAGATGTAGGCTTTTCTCATGTGTTGGATGAAAAGAATCTAACTCAAGCATAAGAGAAATGCCTAGATCTCGAGTGCCAAGCTACTAACATCATTTTTAGATCTTTGCATGATGATATCTTTAGTGAGATCATGGATATGGAGTCCTCCCATAACATGTGGAAGTTTCTCAACGACAAGTATGGGAGGGCCTCAAGAGATGATGATGTTAGTGAGCCCAAGGAAGAGGCACATAAGGGTGTTGAGCATGACCACAACATGGTGGTTGCGGAGGATTGCTCCAACTCATGGTCAAGTGATGATGATGATGATCAATCCACAAGATCACTTGACAAGGATGATGGTGACCATAGCCAAAGCTCAAGTGGTGCAAATGATGATGCCATTCCATGCACACTTGATGATGATGATGATGACGGCTATGAGAGTGATGTCTCTACAAGCTCTCCATCTACACCACATTGCTTCATGTCACATGGTGACACCAAGGTATCAATTGCAAATGTGGTTGTTGATTGTGATGATCCAAACTTTGAGCTTGTATGTAGACTCACCAAAGCTTTAGAAAATGAGATGTCTAAAACAATGAAATTGACAAAAGAAAACTCATTTCTAAAGAATGCATGTGAACAACAAAAGCATCTACTTTATGTAATTACTTGTTCACATGATGAGCTTAAATTGACTCATGAGGAACTTAGTGTTGCTCATGACAACTTGGTACAAGACCATGCTTTTCTCACTAAGAAGCTTTCTAATGAAGAAACTAAAACTAGTAAGAGCTCATCATTTGGGTCAAATGATCAATCACATATTTGTGCTAACCCATGTGATGTAGAGAAGAAGCATGTATCCACCTCTTGTGAAGATTTATTATCTATGTCATGTTATTCACATATAGATGCTTGTTCTACTTCTATGTCTTGTGAGACTAACATTTTGAAGGAGAACAATAAGCTCAAAAGTGAAGTGAAGAATTTGAGCAACAAGTTAGAGAGGTGCTACAACTCCAAAGTCACCTTTGAGCACATGTTGAAGAATCAAAAGAGCTACGGTGACAAGAGTGGCATTGGCTTCAACAAGAGCAAGATCAAAGGCAAAAGATGGGGAAAGAAGAAGTATGAAAGAGAAATGAAGAAGCAAGAACAAGAGAAGCTATCTCATTTCATGTGCTATCGGTGCCATGAGATGGGACATCTTGCAAATGCTTGCCCCAACAAGGAGAAGCTCAAGTTGAAAAAGGAAGAAGAGAGGCTCAAGCATGTCAAATGCTTCAAGTGTCGCACTACAGGACATCTCACCTCTATGTGCCCAACCAAGCAATTGGTGAAGCAACAAGATGAGCCTCAACCAAAGCCACAAGTTGAGCAAGAAAGGAAGCCCCAAGATCAAGTCAAGATCAACCGTGATGGTGGTGACTTGATGATGAAGAAGAAGAAAACAAGAAGGGGTGGAAGAGAAAGGCATCCAATTCATATCCAAGATGCCAAGATGATGATGAGCAAGAATCAAGATGAGAAGAAATATTTGTCTCACATCAAGTGCTACAAGTGTGGTGATATGGGACACTTTGCCTCAAAGTGTCCTACCAAGCTTGAGAAGAAGGCTCAAGCAACTCATGAGAGGCAAGGCAATGAGAAGCAACAAATGAGCAAGGAAGAGAAGGCTCAATCAAAGAGAGTTTGCTACTCATGCCGGGAAAGGGGACACATGGCAAATTCATGTCCCCTAGGTAAAACTTCTAAGCCTATTTCAATTGATGATAATATTGTGCTTAGAAAGGATGAAAATGGTACCCCTAAGGCTACTATTGCAAAACATCCCGCTACTCATACTAAGGCGTTGCCTAAGTATGTTGCTCCAAACTTGAGAGGACCCAAACAATTTTGGGTACCATCAAAAAGTGGATGAATGTGTGTAGGTACCATGGCATTGGAGGCTTGATTCAATTGATTTCATATTGTTCATCATGTGATTGAGTCAAGTAATGAAGCTTATTGCTATTCTCATCCCAATGCCAAGTCAAGTGAAGTGAAGTCCAAGTACTACAACATACAAGTGCAAAGCTCAAGTTGTGGTGATTTATTGGAATATTTGAAGGCTTGCAATCGAATTAAGTTGAAGCTTGCTATTTGGATGATCATGAGCTACTAAGGTATATCTCTAGTTGATCATGTTCTTTTAGACGCATATGAGATGATTGAATTATATGCATATGTTGCTTGCTATAAGATGATTGAATGGATTCATTGCTTATTAATCAAGTTTGAGTTAGTTTGATTGGATATGTTCACAAGATGACTTTTAGTAAGTGGATTCAATGGATATATGTCTTGTGAGAGTGTTCAAACAAGTTAGCTTCAAGTTTGATTCAAATTGCTAGAGTATAGCTCAATTGCTCAAAGTTGTCTAATATTGCAAAATCTGAGTGGGCTGAGAAGATAGCCATGTTTGGATGATCAAATCTAATTGGATTGGCTTGATATTTGGTGTGCATGCTCTACACTTATAGTATTAGTTGCTGTAGAAAATTGGAATTCATTGGATAAGTGAAACTCCGTGTGGAAGTGGATCTTGTCAACTCTATTGCAGCAGTTTTCACCATGGACAGCAAGTGAAAGAATTGAAATCTGATAGCAATCTAGAAAGCCAATGAATCTAAAATTTTTATGGCTACTAGAATACATAGTGAGGCACATCTCCACCAAATTTCATGGTCATTGGACTTATATTTTGGGAGATATGCATGTTTTCTTGAGAAGGACAGAATCTGCCAGAAAAGTGACAATTATTGGATAGATCTCAAGTCACTTTGATTGAAAGGCCCTCAAGTTGGAATCATGTTTATAAGTGGTTGAGGGACCTATGTTTGGTTTTGAGATGATCTAGAAGCAATGACAAAAATAAGTACAAGGTCATTCAATTGAGAAGTGCATTTTGCACATAATTTTGTACTCAAATTGAAGATCAAGACCAACATCAAGATGAAGATAAAGATCAAATTCTAGTATCAAATTGAAGATTATTTGGAAGAAAGAAAAGGACTCAAAAATGGATTCAAAGTCACATTTCAAGAAGAGTTCAAAAGGATCAATCAAACAAGGTCAATTCAAGTGAGTATCAAGGATGATTCTTTGGAGAGAGGTCACTTCTCCCTTTCGTAGGGGCTTGCCACCTTTGGTAGGTTAACCAAGCGAGGCTTGGAAGGCTAACATGGAAGTGGTGATCTAAAGTATCATTGGAGATGCTTAGTTGGAGCAATCAAGAGATTGATTAAGAAAGAAAGCAAGCAACATCCAAAATAGAGAAGCAAATCATGAGTGGTATTCATATATGCAAGCAAAGATCAAATGAAGAAGCAATGTCAACCACAACATTGAGCTAGTGCACTTGATCATATGGGTGAAGATTTGTTCTATCAATTGGTATCTATTGGTCTTCACCATGGACTTCACATTGCTATTTGGAGCTAAATTGGAATCAAAATGACTATCCTCTACTCCAAGATAGCAAAGGTATCATTGTAATGTGCATGATCATTTCATCCCTTACTAGTATGTGGTTAGTGCATATAGTACATGCTTAATAGGATCATGCATAACAAATGAAAAGTTTAAATTCATAGCCTACCACTATTGCTTGATTGATTATATGATCTAGTGGTTAGTATATGAGTTTGTTCATGAGCTAGTAAACCCAAGTACTTGATCTAGAAGATGAGCATTCAAGTGTCTAATTCAACGTAAGTAAGATAACCATTGAAAGATGTGTGAAGAAGCTTACTCTAGAGCAAACCGAGTTAGATATCTTGTGCAAGTTTAATAGTTCAAGTCACAAATGAGAGGCTCATGACAAGAGTTCAAGAAGAAGACTATAATGCAAATGGATATCAAGTTTAAACTATCATTCAAGTGGTATCTAGATTCATCATTTCTTTACATGGTATCTATTCAAGATGGTATATGATCTTTCAAGTGATATTTACCAAGTGGTGTCTAGATCAAGCTCACAAGTGGTATCCTACAAGATGTCAAGTGATCCTCAACTTTAAGTGATCAAATCAAGCAAAGCATCCCTCACCAACAAGAGCTCAAGTTTATCAAGTGAATGACCCATGCTACATAAGAGAAGGTGCCCCACCTATTGGTATCAAGGTCAAAGATCCTACACATGGTGTCATTCCATCACATATGGTGGTGTCCATAAAAAATGCAAGACTCAAGTGTAAACCATCTACCCTAGTGCAACCCTTTGTATCAAGAGAAGCATACCTTTTGTGGTCATTGATGACAAAGGGGGAGAAGTTATGGAAAAGATATGTCAATTGTGATATGTCAAGGACAAAGGGGAGAAAAGAAGATGGATATGGATCAAGAGGGAGCAAGATTGAATAATAGAAAAGGATCAAAATTCTTGGACAAAGAGAGCACACAAGTAGGGGGAGCAAGCTCATGAATACATGTTTGATGCATTTGGTTATGCATTACATTTACTTGCTTGCATTGCATATGTTTTATATTTCATATATATGCTTGTGTGCAATGTTTGCTAGAGCTAAGACTTGAATGATGATTGCTTTCCTTCTTTTGGTATTTAAAGCTTAGTCTTAGTGTAGCAAGTGGTAACTAGAACCTTGATTATAATGTTGATCTCACATGGTATCTAGTTTTACTTGTTTCTAGCAAGGCTGATGCTAAGGATGATTTAAAATGTGGTATACACGCTTCAAAGGTACATTTCCATCTTGTATACCTTAGCATCACTTAGTAGTGCTAACACTCCAACAAATTTCATATTTATGCATGTGTGCAAGCTTGAAACCAAACCATTTGAGCACACATGTAGGGGGAGTTAACACTACACAGTCGGGTTGTATGGTACTTATCCAAATCTTCATATATGGTCTTAATATTGGATAAGTAACATAGAATCCAAACCAAGTTAGTAATTTACATTCTTGTAAAGTGCTAACTTGGAATAAGCATAATTTCCATATCTTTGTAGAGTTGTCATCATCAATTACCAAAAAGGGGGAGATTGAAAGGTCTTTGTTTGGTTTTGGTAATTAAGTGACAACTTAGGTGGACTAATATGTGTTTGAAGTGAATTACACAGGTGATTAGTGTTGACACTTGCTAACGTCGTTACTAGGAGTAGACTATGGAGTCTATCCCCGGCAACAGCGCCAGAAATGCTTGTTGGTAGTTCTTAACTACACCTAGGATAGGGTAGCTAAAGTAGCTATCTACTAATGCCACGCGGGGTTGTCAGTCCCAACACTAGTAGGAGCTAACTAGCGAGAATGCAATCTACCAGGAGGAGATTCTGCAAGCGCACAGAACTATCGTAGTAGCACTTCCCTGGGAGTACCAGGTGTCGATTTATTTGATCCCAAAGGAAGGCTAGGGTGGTGTATGAGTCGAGTCAAGGAGGGGATGAGAGTCGAAGAATAAGAAAAGGGAAAGGAGAGAGGAGATGATGAAAGGCTAGAAAGAATATGTGGGTGGATAGGTAAGGATGAAATGGATGGCTAAGGTAAGGTCGATGGATAGATAGATGGAGAGTAACTAAGGGTAACTAAGATAACTAACTACTAACTAATAACTACTCCTAGATGACCACGAAGCAAGATAACTACGAAGCAAGACAGGCAAATGTCAATAAAGCAACCTAGTTAAGTAAAGTTTTATTCCTATCTTATCAAGTATCGAGGCGTACTAGCCTTTACCACTGACTTAGGTTGAACGCTAGCACAACGAGCCTTACTGTTAAACTGGGCCAACTACGTGGTGGAATTCAAGGCGCACAGGGCTGTCACCACATGCTTGCTACCACAGCTATCCGGGGGTCCAGCCATATCTGAAGGTAAGTCTATAACTAAGCACCACACTTAACTATATTCTAACTATCTCTACCCTAGCTTTGAATAGAGACACCCTTGCGGACGTCAGAGCAAATACTTGACTTAATAAGATAAACACTAAACTACCTAAGCAACCTATTGGCAAAGATCAAACACTAAGCTCACTAGAGATTAACTACTATGGCTAAGTGAATTGATCTGTAGGATAGCTAGGCACTCAAGCAATCAATCAAGTATACCACTCAATACTGATAAGTAGAATAAAGTAATACTTAAAATGATGAAATAGAATATAGTAAAGTGCTTGAGTAACAAGAGCAAAACCTGAACTGGAGATGAAGGAAGACTCTTCCCAGCTCCAGGACCGATCACTCGCACGCCTCTACTCTTGAGCTAAGCCTTGAGCAGCGCTTCTGCGAGGGCAAAGATGCCTTGCTCTACTAGCTACCTACTTGCCTAAGCTTGGCTAAACCCTAAGCTATCAGCTCTCTGGCTCTAGCCTTACTTCCCTTGCTTGTGTGTTGCTTGGTTGTGGTCTTCTGAAGTGAAGCCTCAGGGGGGTATTTATAGCCTTGTGGAGTGAGGGGGGTATTTATAGGGGGCAGCCAGCCGACCTAGGGCAAACCCTAGTGGCGGGCGCCAACCCTAGGTGGCGGGCGCCAACCCTAGGTGGCAGCCGCCACCCCCATCACCGTTGGATGCACCGCCCTTGCTTCAACGACATCCAGGAGCTCCAGAGAGGCAGTGGTTAGGTCGGTTGCATGTCCAAGTAACCGCCATTTGGTCTTGATCCACGCCACTCCCTCCTGAGCCGTCCGATGCCACCGACCTAGTGACCAAGGGCCAAGATTTGGCCATGGGAAGGTCACACGGATTGGTGACGTGGCAAGGAGGGAAGTTGGGCCTCTCCATGTGGCGGGCGCCACCTAGGGGTGGCGGGCGCCACCCCACTAGGGCCTAAATGGGTCCTGGTGAGTGGGCTTGTCTCCTGGTGGGTCCATTCTCCAAATTTGGTCCAAATCCTGCATTCAAATAAAAATCTATGGACATGTGGAATTTGGTTAGTTTGAAACCTATTTGACTACATTTCATGCCTTTTTGGTGAAGTTTAGGGTAAAATGTTGATGGTAAAACAGGTGTTTAAGGACCATCAACAATTAGTCCACAGGTGATCATGTGTGAGCAACATATGCCATAGAGGAGAAATGACTTGAAATATGTTGCAAGGCTCACACATGAGAAGAAGGAGCTTAATGCACATGAAACATTACATGTGGTCATGTGGCTAAGATGGTGAAGATCAAGGCAAGACTTGGCTTGATGAACCGGTTGCAAAGGTGAAGGGCAAGTTGGAGGCTTTGAAGCCGTTGGTACCGAGTGTCGGGAGGCTTAAGCAAGACTTGGCGCCGAAGGACCGAAGCGATGGTGAAGAGCAAGTGATGTCAAGATCGATGGACCATGGAGGCCATGTGATGATATGAAGTGGATCATATCATTTGATGAAGATGTTGGTGCATGTGTTGCATCAACACCGGATTAGATGGAATGGAATGCGCAAGGGAAAGGTATACTTGTAGGGCATTTTATTTCACCGGTCATAGGTGTGTAGAGAAGTTTATGACCGGGTTTAGGATAGATGGCCGTACTATCAAGAGGAGCAAACTTGTTTGCATATCGGTCATCTAGTGCCACTTGAGCGATCTAACTTTGTGATGTTGCTAGGATCGAGTGGCGTGGTGAGAGCAAGTGAAAATCCTTTGGAAAATGATTGTGAAAATGCTAACACACATACACATGTTGTTGTACACTTAGTGGTGTTGGCACATTTGCAAAGGAGAAGTTGTTGGAGAAGAAGTTGTGTTGGAAGGAGGCATGAAGAAGTGGGAGAAACTAGTGTATAGTCCATCTCCCTCCTGCCGAGCTTGCGAGGCAGGATTTAGCGGTTTTCAGAGGAGAAGTATAGTGCTCTGGGAGCATCGGACGCTGGTCCGAGGGGCATCGGACGCTGGGCCGAGCGTCCGATGGCAAACCCTAGATGTAGTCTGTTGCAGAGGATGCATTGGACGCTAGGGTGCGTCCGATGCGCGTTCATCGGTCGCGTCCGATGTTCGCAGGGGCCCTCGGGGAGCTTTCTGCATAGACATCGGACGTTAAGGGTCCGGCGCGTCCGATGTGAGAGCAGGATTGCGCGGTTTTGAGCAGAGGCATCGGCGCGTCCGATGCCACTTTAACTGGCGCGGGAAGTGATATAGCTGTTGGGATCGCTCGGCCGAAGTTGAACGTGGGGGCCACGTGGCGAGCATCCAAGCATCGGACGCTGGCCTCAGCGTCCGATGGACCCGACTGACGCGTCCGATGCTAGCGCAGTTTGCCTAGTGAAGGGGCAACGACTAGTTAGCCCTTGGGGCTATAAATAGCATTGGTAACCGGCCTTGGGCTGGTGGTTGAGCACTCTAGAGCCTTTGTGGCTTCTGTGGATGTGCTTGGGAGCCCTCTAACTCGCTTGTGCTTGCTAGTGTGCAAATCGATAGCGAGTGAGTGATTGCTAGTGCGTTGCATTGAGAGATTGCATTGAGTGGCACTAGGTGATTGAGTTGCCAGCCGATGGTGCTTATTACTCTTGGAGGTTGCCACCTCCTAGACGGCTTGGTGTTCGAGTCTCCGTCGTGAAGCCCGCGTGAAGATTGTTCGTGGCTCCGGAGAAAGCTTTGTGAGGGGCATTGTGCTCGCCCCGCGGGAGATCGCGAAGAGCAACTCTAATAGAGAGAGGCGCGAAGAGAGCCAAGTGGTCCGACCGGATCGAAGCTAGAGCTCTTGGTGAGCACTCCATCGTGGAGAGTGTGACTTAGGGTCACCACTAGCAAGAGGATCGACGGCAACCTTGGGCTTGCCTCAACGGGGACTAGCTTGGTGGCGACCAAGTGAACCTCGGGATAAAATCATCGTGTCAACCTTGTTCTTCCCGTTGGTTTGCATTCCCCTTACACAAGCTTGTAATTACTTTCATATATATTGTGCTTGTGTAGTTGCTCTTGTAATTAGCTAGCTTGTGTAGCTTGTTAGTTACCTTCTTTACTTGTGTAGCTTAGAAGTAGCTCTCTTGCGTGACTAATTGGCTTGAGTAGCCTTGTTAGTCACATTGCTTAGTTTGTGTAGCTAAGTAATTTGAGCTCTCTAATTTGGCTCGTATAGCCTTGTTATTGAGCATTGCTAGTGAGCTTAGGAGCTTTGTGCTTTGCTTACTAGATTGTGTAGGAGCTCCCCGGTGCTTGAAGTACTAGTTGCATAGGCTTGTGTGACCTTGCTTCTAGAATTGATTAGGTGAGCTCTAGCTAGCCTGACACCTTATTTGTATTGATTAGGATCTTTTGTAAGGTGTCATAGAGTATAGGTAGAGGGGTGTTGTGGCGGAACCGTCCTGATTATAAGAGCTCAAGTACCGTCTTAGTCAAATCCGTCTGACTTCGACTCATACTTGAACCCATATAACCCCGGTAGTCCGGAAATCTCGAAGGATTTCTATCACCGTACAACATACAGGATCGCATTGTTCAAGAATTACATTCGTAAAGATACAACACAGAGAAACCGAACCGAATTTAAAGTATCAGAGTGCGAATTTAAAACAGAGTTATTACAATACCAAATTTGAAAGTGCGGAAGCTTAAATAAGTTTGAAACACGACCACCACACATGTGGTCCAATTAAACATTGTTTGATAAATCCAACTCACACAACTCACTCTTCCCTTTTTAGATAATGTGCCACTAGGAGTCTCAGACCAGCAAAAGAAAAAGGGAAGCTTCTGGACGACCCTGCCCTTGGCCTACTCCTCATCACCTTCCACCGGGTAGAGGCAGTGCTTACAATAGCCAAAGTAGACCTGACCATCTGCAACAAACGGGATAAACCCTGAGTACGGGAATGTACTCAGCTAGACTTACCCGTCCAACTAAAAATAAAGACACCAAGGGTATGCAAGGCCTTTTTGGGTGGATCTGGGATCTTTAGTTGCGAAAAGCTCAAATTAAGATAAGTGAGGATTTAATGATATTGCTGAGCTGTCATTTTTAGACCTATTTCTTTACTCTAGGTTTGCACCTGAACTATTGCACACACTTGAGTCTAACAAACAATAATATAACCATATCCAGTTGACTTCTCCATATTTTAGTTGAACCTTTAAAACATCACATGGAGTTGTATCGTGGTGAAGCTCGCCATAGTTTCCCACTAACCGGGGGAGACGGCGACTCGAATCGAATTCCAAACCAGCTGGTGAAAGACCTTTAATACCAGCCCACACTTTCCCCGTCGGGTCCATGCATTGGGCAACCGCTCGATGCTTGTTCGTGGTGGTAATCGTCGCGGTTCAAGCACGGACCGCCCAATTGGAACCTGGCGATGGCCTCACGCGGCAGATCGCAATTTCCATACTAGAGGACGCAACACGGGTCGAAACCGGCCCGAACAGCTTCTAACCGGCTTTGGGGTCGATGATTACGGCACCGACATATCCCTAAGTAAAAGGGCGCGTTCAAAAATGAACGAGGGCCAACATCGATACAAACCTACACGATCCAACGGACGGACTGCCCCCAAGTTCCAACTTGGTGCCTTGCCTTCCAGTTGACCGTATTTCATTACTACTCAGGTTCTTTTCCACGATAGCAAATATAGCCAACCGTGATCCGGTAACTACCCATCAGGGTATTACGGGAACATCCTTAACTACTACTTTATTATTAAGCAACTAAGCAATTCTACATTATAAATAAATAACAGGATAACAAGGTAGATATTAATCAATAACCAAGGAATGGTAATGCAGCAAGTAGGATTCATTCCATCTCCTAAACCTAATGCATCACAATATAAAAGGACTCAAGTAATTTTAATTGCAAAAGATAGGAGGCTTAATATGCTCTGGGGCTTGCCTTGAGAGAAGACTGAGGCCTCGTGGGAGGGGCACTCAGGCAGGTTAGTGTCGCTTGCAGGGTCGGCTTCCTCGGCTTGCTGAAGTTTCAGGATCTCCTGCTCGACGTTTGTCTCCGGCTCCTGGTCTTGTTCCTGAACTGTCGATCCTATTGTATGCGGTAAATTAAATAATTAATGCGGGGTGCAGGATATGGTGGTATGAAAAGAACATCTCTTGCAAACCAACAAAACCAACTTGTTGAACCACTTTTGACACTAAGGCAAATACTTATTTATTTCATAAAACAAAATCCATTTATTCACCTATTTCTTATTTAATAATTCAAAAGAAATTCGAGTTTGAACTGCAAGTGCACTTTTCTGGATTCAGAAAAATCCACAAAAATTCCAGAAGGCAATTAACACTCACTGGACTTCACTGAACAATTTTTAGCCATAAATAAAATACAGAATTGCAGATATAAAAACAACAAATAAACTCCTCAAAAAGGTAAAAGGTGCTTTGAACTAACTTTTTACACAAAAGGTGTTCAACAGCAGATTTCATATTTTTCCCAGATTCTACTCCATATTTTATACTTATCAAGAAAGTTCCATGAACAGAAACATTATATTATTTCTTACATGAATTTCCAAAGGAAAACACAAAAAAGTACATTTACAAAGCAACTTCAGATTTCTTTACATAACCACCCATGTTTACATTTTTCCTCACTAGAACATCACACACAGAGACTACACCAATTTTCCCACATTTTATTTCGACATATAAAACACCTTAATATTTATTCTAAGAAATCAGTCAAAAAGGACTTTAACCCAAAACAGAAACTTTTTCCACATAAACAGTGCCTCATATATTTTCCACAGATACAAATCATGATAAGAAACCTACACAAATTTTCCCATGAATTAACTCAACCAGAAAACACCTATTTCCATTTATCTAAACAAAAGCACATAAACTGAATTAAATAAAAACAGTAAAATAAACTTACACCAAAAATACTTTCATATTTTTCCATGATAGATCTACTCATAAACAAGCTAACAAAACTGAAAGTACTTCATTTGGACTTTTAAAACGAGCTACACAAAAATAACAAGCATTACTGGAAAATAAAACCTAAAAAGGAAAACATTTGAAATCTTCCCGGCTCGGCCTTGCGTGAACGTGGTCCATGGACCAGTGGGTGACTGACGCGCGGGGTCCACGGGTCAATGGGACCCACCTGTCGGTGAAAGCCGAACAGGGGAGAGGTTTGACCGGCGAAAGCTCGTCGACGGTGAGGTCGCCGGCGGTGAGGCTAGGCTCGATAGACTCGGCTCGACGAGGCGCATCTAGCGGTGGGGTCGGCTTGGCCAGAGGGTGACCGAAGCGTGCCGGCGGCAAGCGGTGGCGGACGGCGGAGGCGGCGACACACGGCTACGCCGTTTCCGGCGGTCACCGGTGAAATTGAGGCAGACATAGGCTTACTCGAACCCTAGGGAGGCTATCGGAGGGCTCGACTTGGCTCGGGAAGCTCCGAGGAAGCTTGGCCACGCGAGCGGCCATGGCAGACGATGGCGGGGCTCGGCTAGGCCGTGTCCGGCGGTCGCCGGCCAAATTGGCGTGTGCGCAGTGCTTTGTGAACCCTAGGGAGCTAAGTGAGTGGGTTGGTTTGGCTCTGATGGCTCCAGGGGAGCTTGGCCTCGTGCGTGGCCGCGGCGGCGCCCATGGCGCTCGGCCGGGGAGTAGAGCGAGATAGGGAGCGATATCGTTGAGACTGGGTGGTGTTCTCACCTTGCCTTGGCTCGGGAAGGCTCGACAATGGAGGGAGGAGGCAGTGGAGCTTGGGTCGGGGAAGAACGGCGACGCGGGCTCCGCGGTGGCGATGGCGTCCGCGGCGGCGCTCTTCGGGCTCCGGCGTCGGTGGGGCTCGACGAGTGGCGCGGAGGTGTGCACCGTGTGATCTGGACGTTTGCGGAGTAGTGGCCGAGGTTAATCGGCCGGTGGTGACTTGGCTAGGGCGGAACGGTGGTGCGGCTCTTTGGTGCCGAACGGCGGCGAGAGTGCTCGGCGCGTTCGCGAGAGAGAGAGGAGAGGGAGTGAGGGCGAGAACGAGTGGGAGTTGTGTGCGCGGGTGAGCGAACAGGCGAAGGGATGCTCGGGGTTTTGCTCGGCCGGCGGCGACGCGCGGTCGTGGCGGGGGCTACGGCGACAGGACGTCGCGGTAGCGCGGCGCGAGCGGCGAGGCAGCGCGACAGGCGAGGCGAGCGCGGAGTGGCCGGGGGAGATAGCTTGCATGCTCGGGTGAGAGGGGATCGAGTGAGGAGTGGCCGGCGAGGATCCTCGGCAGGATGCGGCGGCCACGTGGCGGTTGCGGCCGGCGTACGGCGCGGCAGCGCTGTCGGGGCTGGCGTGCGCGGCGGCGCGAGCGCGCGCGGGAGCGGGGGCAGGCGCGGCGCGGGCTTGGGCCGGAAAGGCCGAATGGGCCGAAAGGTGGGCGCGGGAAAGATTCTTTCTCCTTTTTCTTTTTCCAAAATCCTTTCAAACTTTGACCACTCAAAACAGTTTCAAAAACTCCAAACTAGGGTTTGACCTAAATATAAAAGTTGCTCAAAATAATTTTTTCTACAACTTTCATATAAGACATTTTTTCTGAAAATCATTTTTACAACCTCCACATAAATAAAGCCAATTTTTGAGACATGAAACATTTTTGTTTACTCATTTTTATTTAACAAACTATTTTGAACTAGGTCAAAACACCAACATGAAAAGCACTCTACTCAATATTCTCTATTTTATAAAACTCCTTGCCAAAACAGAAATCCATTTAAATCATCAAGTCAAATAGAAATCCAGAATCCAACAATTAAACAAAGGCAAAAAGCACTCATATGCACATGAAATGATGCAATGCATTGCTTATGCTCTTTAGTAGCTAATTACAGTGCCGAATGCAGTGCTTGACACTAGGGTGTCACAGGTGTAGTCTTGGCTAGACCGATAGTTTTAATTCCGCATTTATTTCGGTTAGCCGGTACGATTATTTTTAGAAAGGACTATTCACCCCCCTCTAGTCCGCCATCTCGACCCTTCAGAGTGGCTGCCCATCTCTCCCTCCTCGCCATGCAGATGCAGTCAAGCACGAACCGCTGCCCGAGCCGGTCACCATCTGGCACTGGGAAGAGGCCGCAACAGCCACTGCACCGACCACTCCACCGTCGGCGAGCCACAGCCGCGCGGCCGCCGCACCAGCCGCCGCCGTGAGGAGAGATGAGAGGAGGAGGATCTGGACGAGTGAGGAGTGGGCGCGGGGAGTGGACGAGGTCGAGCCAGACCGCGTCCACTAGACCTGGTCCGGTTCGGCGCGGGCGCCTGTTGAGCCAAGGGCGAAATGGTCTGTTCCCTTGCGTTCTCTCTCCTCAGCCGGCAACAAAGAATAAAATAATAGACTCGGTGTGATTTGCCAAAATGAGAAGTGAAAACGGTGTGTTCTGGCAAACGACTTTACTTTCGGTGTGCCTCAGCAAAACACGATCACTTTCGGTGTCCCGCGGCAAATTTTGCCTCACTATTTTTGTCCAAGACTTAATTAAGGAGAAGGCTACCGCGCAGACATATGACTACTTTTATTTTTTATACATTGACCCTTCAACCTCATCCTTTCAGCAACGCTTGCTCATCATCACCGTGAGCTTGCTTGTGTAACCATATAGTTTCTTTCTAACTCCATTATTCCAAGATCACCTCGATCTATGAGTTGCAAAGATAAGTTCTTAGCGTAAGTACTCGAGTATTTTACCCACAATTTCCTGCAACCACATGATGCCAAGAAGTGGACGATAGGGCCGGCCCACAGTTACAAAAGTTTCCGGTACCTAGGAACGGGGAACATGTTAGAACGGGGAACATGGAACATGGTATGTGAATCGATAATTTTAAGTTCTCGGTTCGTGGGGGTATACAGGGGCGAATCTAGGATAAATCCTCGTCGGGGTCGGCCTAGAGTCCTAGACTTAGACTGACCGCAGTGTGTTCCTGTAAACGGTCCTGCAGGAGATGAAACCGCTGCACTGCGGTACGCTAACGCGTCCGTTATCGGCTAGGACGTCCGCTCATCCGCTAAATACAACGCTCTCAGAGGACGTCCGCTATAGGCCTACGGCCCCACCACGCGAAGAGAGAACGAGAGAGAAGGGCGAGCATGCACCACACGCATAGTGGAATCAATGGCGGGCCCCAGTTTTCCAACTAACTAAAAAATGTTATAACTCACGAATCAAAAAATCAAATTAAATTCCGATTGCACTATTAAATTTGTTTTAATAAATTCTTCAAAACAAGATCTCACATGGATATATTTAAATAAAATTTATTCATAAACATGTAGAGTAAAGATATAGAGGATAGATGAGTGCGAAAGAAAGTGATAGAGGAGAGAATTTTGATAACCAAGACAGAATATTCTTTTTAGATGATAAATTTAGAGTACGAAGAGTGTGGATAGTAAGCCATAACTATTGTTGACAATAATCTAACACCATATATAAAGAGAATAATATACTATAGTTGGTGCATTTGCATCTCTTCTGGAAGTTCCTCTATCAATATCTCCTGGAGGTGCCGCGGCCTCCATCAACATTTTCATGATCATTTGTTGGGACTAATTTTCTTTTCAAAAAGCATTCCATTGTGCTTTTGTTACCTATCAAATTATTCAATCAACAAAATATCGACTACATTGGAACGCAAGCAAATTGCCCTTTGCTGAAAAAATATATATAAAAAAAAACATAAGCCGCAAACATCTCACGAAGTCATAATTGTAGATTGGGGAACAAAGAATAATTTTGAAACAGGATTTGGACTTTGGGATTTAGGTTACCTCTGTAGAATACAGCATGATTGAAAAAACGGAGACTCGGATCCAGAGAAGCGGCATCGGCGGCGGCTGTTCGCCCGTTTGTCACTTTGTCGTCGTCGTCAACACTCAACGGCGAGCGGCAGCAGCAATCATAGAACAAAGAGATCGCTGAGCCGCCGACGCGCCGATGCACCGACGCGAACGTTTCCAAGGCGGAACCGCGGAAGCCGAAAGGTCAGAAGATGGGATAAGATCAGAAGAATCATCGAACGTTTTGGCTTTCTGCAGGCTGCGGCAAACTACTGGACGTGAGTAACTTTTGGCCTTCTTGGACTGGGCTGATATTGTTACTGGGCCACCGGGGTCATCCTATTTTTTTAGTGGGGTCATGAATGGTGAAAAAATACACGTATAATGAGTTCGTAGAAAACCATCGGGGTCACGCGACCCCGACGACTCCACGTAGATTCGCCCCTGGGGCTATACCTCTTCGGGACTCTTGATTCAAGAATAGAATCACGATTCCTATATAATTGAGACGATGTACCCGGAACGTAACATATGAAACGAAGGAAGTTTTATAAATTTTTACCTTTTCTTACTATTTTTTCTCAAATTTTTAGAACTTTTATTTATGCTACAATATTTCCACACCGAGTCCGACGCAAGGAGGTCACGCTATCGCCGCCGTCTGGTGCCGGTACGTCATCCCTTCCTCTCCTTCTACGATCCCGGTTCCATTTGGTACGTCGTTTCTATTGATGATCTGGTGAGGACATCACTCCTTTGGATACACACAACGATCCTCTGCTGAGTTATCATGGTCCAATGACACGAGCTCGCGCGTGTCAACTAAATTTAGAGGTGAATTCGTTCCTATGTAACACTTTAAATGTTTTTGAGAAGAGATTGCTACCTAATGATTATGTGTTGATTAGGAACCATGGAGAGGACCCAGAGATGCATAGAGGAAGACTTGGAGGCGTGGAGGACCAGCAAGGGCGCCTCATGCAAGTTGGAGACCAAAACCAAGTTGACTTCCAGTCAGTTTCGGAGTTCAGGAGCAGTCAACACTAGACTGGTCACCCAGGTTGCGTACGGACTGACGGTCCGAACCAGATATAGTTGGAAAGCTATTTCGATAAGCTAACCAATGGATCTGGTCTCATACCAAAATTCATCCTGACCCAACGGGAACCGTCGAAACAATCTAGCGCACAGAATCTGTCCCGGTGATGCGTCGCCGTTTTTGGTCCGTTGGGCCGTGTATGGTCCGTGAGCCCATTAGAGGGGCGCGTCCAGGGGGTGACGACCCTTAGGGGCTATAAACAGTAGCCGTCACCTTCATTAGGGTTTTGAGTTTTGCTTAGGATTATTCTGTTCATAACAGTTTCGCTGTTTCATCGGTTTGTGAGACCCCAACTCGTGAGATTAATCATACATCTGGAATTTGGTTGCATTCTTCCTTGTTTTTGCTCGTGTTCTTCGATTCGCAGGGAAGGACTTTAGCCTTCTTGGCAAGGTCAACCGTGCAACGCCGGTTGATAACCAGAGGAGTCGTGGTGCTGCGATTGCGGGGTTTCAGATCGTGTTGTTCGGAAGCCGGATCGACTTGTGTCTCGTTTCCAGTAAATCGAGAGTTACCAGAACCTTTCGGAAGATCGGGCACCCTTGTTCACATCAAGTGGTAATCAAAGCTTCAGGTATACCGTCAGGTTCATATCTATTATTAGTTTCGAGTGTTTTCGCCTTCGTCCCATAGTCCAGTGCCATATTTTGCACGCCCAACAACCGTTCCGCGCCATAGCCTTTGCATATTTCAGTTGCAGAGTTCGTTGTGTTGAGTTTGTGTCCGAGTCAAGGTCTTGTTGCTGGTTAGGTCGTGTTAGAGTCTAGTTTGTGTTTTTCCTCCCATCGTTTCCTTCAAACCCTAGCCGGGAGACCAGTTTTGCGCATATTGTTCCCGTTTTGTCCTCTAATTCGGAGAGGGGTTCTTAAAACTGGTCTAGTTTTCGCATACGAACTCGAAATTCGACATTCCATATATCAAAATCGATCAGAATTTTTTTTATTTTGGTCAAAAACTGGTCACAAGATCCTCTTTTCGTGGTCACAAGATTTTTCTTAATTTTGTCTATATCTTGTGAATTTTCCATAGGCCACGTCTTTCACTTGTTTAAGCTCAAATTTTTCATCCTTACTTATTTTGTGCTCCTAAGTAAAAGAAAAATATTAAAAAAATAAAAATAAAATAAAAAGTCGAATTTTCCCCAAAAAACAACGACAACCCAAAAAAAGAGAAGGGCAAAAGAGGAACAATATCTAGAGGAGCACATATAGAAGGGCAAAAGTGAGCTGTGTAAGCGTGTGCTGTTTTGTTCCTTGTTTCTGTTGCTCTTGCTATCCATCATACTTGTTTCTCCACCTTGTTATCACACATACCTGGTACTTGGAATACTTTAGACCGGCAACAAGAATAAGTACTTTGGACTATAATTCAACATTACTATCTGTTTCTGATCCGTGTTCCACATATATATATTTGTCTCTTTGTGTGCCATCCAAGCTCCACAGATTCTTCTTCTGGACAACACTGGTTTTGCATCCCTGCAATCACGTGCACGCCTTCCTGGTATCCTTTGCTTTGCGGGTAAGAACACTGGTAAGAGCTTGGCAAGGTGTTTAGTAGGATTATTAGGGATAACTTTCACTGTTTTGCTGCTTGTGTTTTGTGTACACAATGACAGGTGACGATGGAGACGTTAATTCGCCAAAAGAGTTTTCAGAGTGTGTTAGCCAAGAGCAACTACAATCGGTTTTAACTAATGCTCAAAAAGATATGAACGAGACTGTGACCAAGGCTGTAACCAAAGCACTCGTTGACCTCAAGATCGGCAACGCCCTTGAGAGATTGGACAAACGACTGTCCACTCTAACTGATAGGGTAACTACCTTAGAAGCCAGGCCACAACCCGATGAAGATATTGATAGCAGCGACGCTGGTGATGAGGTATATGATGCTGATGGGAAGATTGATCGTGCAGCGATAATGAGAAACAGATTACGTCAGCGTCTTCAAAAAAACACCACAGGTATGGGTGGCGCTCGACGTTTCAACCGCCAGCGAGGTAATCATACTCATACTCCCGAAGATCCTTATGCTAAAGTTAAATTTACAATACCTTCCTTTTCGGGACATTATGATGTTGAGGAATACCTTGATTGGGAGATGACAGTAGAGCAAAAGTTTAGTGCCCACCTTGTGCCTGAGCAACATCACATTAGACAAGCCACTAGTGAATTTAAAGATTTTGCTATTATTTGGTGGACTAGTTTAGTTGCAGATAATTGCCAACCTCGAACTTGGGAAGAACTTAAGGTTGCTATGCGTGATAGATTTGTGCCTCCATCATATCATAGAGAGCTACGTACGAGACTAATGCGCTTAGAACAGGGAGATAAATCTGTGCAGGATTACTATGGCGAGCTTCAGAAAGGTTTGATGCGATGTGGCATAGTAGAGGGACCCGAGGACTCTATTGTTCATTTTTATGCAGGTTTGAGGGAGGAAATTCAGGACATAGTTGATTATAAGGAATTTAACACTGTCAACCAGTTGTTTCAGTTTGCTATGCTTGCAGAGAAGGAGTTGCAAGGGCGTGAAAAGCAGAGAAAGATCAAGGGAGGCACTTCATACATACCACGCACGGGGACATCTTTCGTGCTTTCCAAGGCATCCTCCTTTCGGGCGCCTCTACCAGCAAGCAAGCGGACACCTTCCTGACAACCTTCTGGGTCAGGTAAAAATTCTGTGCAGGAACCTTCGAAGAGTGCATCCTCTGTTGCCTCAACGGGACGCACTTCTGGCATTCAGTGCCACCGCTGCCTTGGATATGGACATGTGCAGAAGGACTGCCCAAGTAAGCAGGCATACATTGCGACAGACAATGGGTACATCAATACCTCTGATGTTGAAGATGCTGAAGAAGAAGAACAGGTTCAGGGAGATGGTGAGGTCTTTGGTAGCGAGGACACTTCAACCTACATGAGTGTCATTGTGCAGCGCGTGCTTAGCACACAAGTACAACAACCTGAGAAGCTGCAACGCCACAATTTGTTCCAAATTTTCTTTGTCATCAACAACCAACGAGCACGTGTCATCATTGATAGCGGTAGCTGCAATAATTTGGTGAGTTCTGATTTGATCAAGAAGCTTGGTTTGTCCACGCATCTACACCCACATCCGTACCATATTCAGTGGCTGAATGATTCTAGTAAAGCTAAGGTAACAAAAACTTGCAGAGTTTCTTTTTCCATTGGTACCTATGTTGATTCTGTAGATTGTGATGTAGTACCTATGGAAGCTTGTTCACTTTCATTGGGTCATCCATGAGAATTTGATAATGATGTTATACACCATGGTAGAATTAATACATACACTTTTATGCATAAAGGGAAGAAAATTACTTTGGTTCCTATGACCCCTGCTGAAATTGTACAAGCTGATAAAGAACGAGCTGCTAATTTGCATGATACTAAATCTGAAAATCGGCAAGTTGCTAATTCTCTTTACCCACCTAAAAGGGATAAGTCTACACCTAGTTCTAAGGAAGAGGGCATAAAATTGAAGGGTGGTGTAATGCTTGCAATAAAAAGTGACCTAGCTGAAATTTCTAAAGATGATATTTGTTATATTTTGGTTTGCAAACGAGTTTTGTTTTCACTTGATGATGTTGTTAGCTCGATACCTCCTGCTGCCACTAACCTTTTGCAGGAGTACAAGGATGTTTTTCCAGCTGAGATACCCCCGGGGCTGCCACCTATGAGAGGAATAGAGCATCAAATTGATTAGATTCCGGGTGCTACATTGCCAAACCAAGCTGCGTATCGAACCAACCCCGAGGAGACTAAGGAAATTCAGTGACAAGTCCAAGACCTTTTGGATCACGGGTATGTACGAGAAAGCCTTAGTCCTTGTGCTGTTCCTGTGATTTTGGTTCCTAAGAAAAATGGTTCATGGTGTATGTGTGTTGATTGTAGAGCCATTAATAATATTACTATTCGATATCGTCATCCTATTCCTAGGCTTGATGACATGCTTGATGAGTTGTTTGGCTCTGTAATTTTCACAAAGGTTGACTTGCGTAGCGGCTACCACCAAATTAGAATGAAACTTGGAGATGAATGGAAAACAGCTTTCAAAACTAAATTCGGATTATATGAGTGGTTAGTAATGCCTTTTGGTTTAACTAATGCACCTAGTACTTTCATGAGGCTGATGAATGAAGTTTTAAGAGCTTTTATTGGGCGATTTGTGGTGGTTTACTTTGATGATATACTGATATATATCAAGTCTTTGGATGAACATATGGATCACTTACGTGCTATTTTTAATGCTTTGCGTGATGCACGTTTATTTGGTAACCTTGAGAAGTGCATCTTTTGCACAGATCGAGTCTCTTTACTTGGCTATGTTGTTACTCCACAGGGAATCGAGGTGGATGAGATAAAAATTGAAGCCATAAAGAGCTGGCCGGTGCCTCAAACCATCACACAGGTGAGAAGTTTTCTTGGTCTTGCAGGATTTTATCGTCGATTCGTGAAGGATTTCAGCGCCATTGCTGCCCCCTTACACGAGTTGACAAAGAAAGGTGTGGTGTTCCATTGGGGTAAGGCACAAGAGGAGTCCTTTGATACTTTGAAGGACAAGCTTACACACGCGCCATTGCTACAACTTCCAAACTTTGGTAAGACTTTTGAGCTAGAACGTGATGCTAGTGGAGTTGGCATTGGTGGTGTTTTGATGCAAGAAGGTAAGCTCGTTGCCTAGTTTAGCGAAAAATTACATGGCCCTGTTTGCAATTACTCTACGTATGATGAGGAATTGTATGCTCTTGTACGTTCTTTAGAGACGTGGCGTCATTATTTGTGGCCTAAAGAATTTGTTATACATTCAGATCATGAATCGCTTAAGTATCTTCGTTCACAAAATAATTTGAATTGTAGACATGCTAAATGGGTTGAGTTTATTGAATCTTTTCCTTATATTATTAAACACAAGAAAGGGAAGGATAATGTAACTGTTGATGCTTTGTCTAGACGATATACTTTGATGTCCCAACTTGATTATAAATGTGTTTGATCCTGATTTTAAAGATGTGTTGCTGAATTGTAAAGAGGGACGCACATGGAACAAGTTTGTGATTAATGATGGATTTGTGTTTAGAGCTAACCGTCTATGCATTCCAGTTGGTTCTGTTCGGCTTTTGTTGTTGCAGGAAGCACATGGAGGAGGATTGATGGGGGCATTTTGGTACTAAGAAGACGTTGGATATGTTGGCCACACACTTCTTTTGGCCAAAGATGAGGAGAGATGTTGAGTGGTTCGCGGCACGCTGTACCACTTGTCAAAGGGCTAAGTCATGCTTGAATCCACATGGTTTGTATATGCCTCTTCCTGTTCCTTCTATTCCTTGGGCAGATATTTCGATGGACTTTGTTTTGGGATTGCCTAGGACTAAGAGGGGGAGGGATAGCATTTTTGTTGTTGTTGATCGTTTTTCTAAGATGGCACATTTTATACCTTGTCATAAAAGTGATGATGCCGTATATATTGCTGACCTCTTTTTCAAAGAGATTGTTCGCTTGCATGGTATGCCTTCTACTATTGTTTCAGATCGCGACGCTAAATTTTTGAGTCATTTGTGGCGCACTCTATGGAATAAGTTGGGTACAAAATTATTGTTTTCTACTACTTGTCACCCACAAACTGATGGCCAAACGGAGGTAGTGAACCGCACTTTGGGTACCATGTTGAGAGCTATTTTGAAGAAAAACTTGAAGATGTGGGAAGAATGTTTGCCTTATGTGGAGTTTGCTTATAATCGGGCCACACATTCTACCACCAAGGTAAGTCCTTTTGAGGTAGTGTATGGTTTTAACCCCCACGCTCCTATTGATCTTTTGCCTTTACCTACCACCGAAAGAACACATGGTGATGCTAGTGCACATGCTGATTTTATTCGTAAGTTGCATGAAACAACTAAAACAAATATCGAAAGGATGAATGAAAAGTATAGAATTGCTGGTAGTGAAGGTAGAAAAGAAGTCAAACTTGAACCGGGAGATTTAATTTGGTTATATTTGAGAAAAGATAGATTTCCAGATCTGCGTAAGTTTAAATTAATGCCAAGAGCTGCTGGTCCTTATAAGATAATTGAGAAAATAAATGATAATGCATACAAACTTGAGTTGCCACCCAATTTCGGGGTTAGTCCTACCTTTAATATTGCAGATTTGAACCCTTACTTGGGAGAAGATGCTGAGCTTGAGTCGAGGACGAATCCAATTCAAGAGGGGAGGACGATGAGGACATCACTCCTTTGGATACACACAATGATCCTCCGCTGAGTTATCATGGTCCAATGACACGAGCTCGCACGCGTCAACTAAATTTAGAGGTGAATTTGTTCCTATGTAACACTTTAAATGTTTCTGAGAACAGATTTCTACCTAATGATTATGTGTTGATTAGGAACCATGGAGAGGACCCAGAGATGCATAGAGGAAGGCTTGGAGGCATGGAGGACCAGCAAGGGCGCCTGATGCAAGTTGGAGACCAAAACCAAGTTGACTTCGAGTCAGTTTCGGAGTTCAGGAGCAGTCAGCACTAGACTGGTCACCCAGGTTGCGTACGGATTGACGAACCAAATATCGTTGGAAAGCTATTTCGATAAGCTAACCAATGGATCTGGTCTCATACCAAAATTCATCCTGACCCAACGGGAACCGTCAAAACAATCCAGCGCACAGAATCTGTCCCGGTGCTGCGTCGCCGTTTTTGGTCCGTTGGGCCGTGTATCGTCCGTGAGCCCATTAGAGGGGCGCGTCCAGGGGGGTGACGGCCCTTAGGGGTTATAAACAGTAGCCATCACCTTCGTTAGGGTTTTGGGTTTTGCTTAGATTATTCTGTTCATAACAGTTTCGCCGTTTCATCGGTTTGTGAGACCCCAACTCGTGAGATTAATCATACATCTGCAATTTGGTTGCATTTTTCCTTGTTCTTGCTCGTGTTCTTCGATTCACAGGAAAAGACTTTAGCCTTCTTGGCAAGGTCAACCGTGCAACGCCGGTTGATAACCAGAGGAGACGTGGTGCTGCGATTGCGGGGTTTCAGATCGTGTTGTTCGGAAGCCAAATTGACTTGTGTCTCGTTTCCACCAAATCGAGAGTTACCAGAACCTTTCGGAAGATCGGGCACCCTTGTTCACATCATGATCCAAGCTCGTACCTACGACTATATCACGATGTTCCTGTTTCATGTTCCGGAACAAAAGTTTGGGACGACGTACTCGGAACGTAACATATGGAACGAAGGAAGTTTTATCAATTTTTACCTTTTCTTACTATTTTTTCTCAAATTTTTAGAACGTTTATTTATGCTACAATATTTCCACACCAAATCCGACGCGGGGAGATCACGCTACCGCCACCGTCTGATGCTGGTACCTCGTTCCTTCCTCTCTTTCTATGATCCCGGTTCCATTCGGGAACGAAAGTTCCACGTTTCATGTGACTATGGGCCGGCCGGCCGGGCTATTAACTACTCGATGCAAACTTGTCATGGTACTCAGCAACGGTCATGGCTCCTTGGCGCAGAGATCTGAACTCTTCCTGCTTCAACTCAATCAGACCAGCAGGGATATGGTACGCTTTGAAGTTGGTCTTGAATTCTTCAAAGGTGACAGGTGGGGCATTGTTGGCTTGACCGAACTGAAACGATTCCCACCAATCCAGAGCAGCTTCTTGCAACTGACCAGAAGCATAAAGCACCTTCTCCTGGTCATTGCATTGTGCGATGGTAAGCTGGCGTTCAATAGCATGAAGCCAGTCATCAGCCTCTAGGGGATCAGCGGCATGAGAGAATACTGGCGGGTGACCCTTCAGAAACTCACCCCTCTTGTCCCTCACTTGCATCGGTGGTGCTCCTCCAACTGGCTGATTCTGCATATGTTGCATCATGGTTTGCATAAATTGGGCTTGGATGCCCATCAACTGTTGAATGTCAACTGGGGGTGGTGGTGGTGGGTTAACAGGTGCTCCACGACCACGGCCACGTTCACGTCCACCTCCAATACCACCTCCTCTCGCAGCCATCTGTGTTTCCAAACAGGGATCAAGGTTAGCGAACTTTTCAGGAAAAGATCACTTATACGAGAAGAAACATGAGATCTGAAAATTTCTGGGCGAGATCCAGTAACAGCAGTACAGAAAAACAGTCATAACTTGAGTTCCAGAATTCCAAACAGGGCGTGCTATACACGGTTGGAAAGATGACGAAATCATCTACAACTTTTATTTAAGTGACTTTTCCAGATTCTGTCGTTAAACTTGTCAAAAACAGAGAACAAACGAATCTATCCAGAGTTCAGAACTGCGCAGAAACTCTAACTTAAAACAGCCATATCTCACAAACCATAACAGCTATTGAGGTGATTCCAGAGACATTGGTTAGATATAGGAGTCTATTTTCCACCATAAAATTTTCAGCCATGTTGCACGAACAGAACTTGAGATATAACCAAAATATCACAGGTTGCTCCGGAAAACAGCATAGGACAAGATATAACTAACCCTCTTATTATTCATAAACGTTATGTATGACTATGAGATTTGTGGACAAGCCTACAATATCTCAACACTCATTACAAAGAACCAAATCACACATAAGCATAATAATAATTCAACTCACCCATAAAGAAACACACTAGCACAAAATTTAACTAGACTCGATAAAACGCTTGCTTCTATCGTCTTATTACAAAAGGGGTGTCTTATGCCTATTTGTAGAGCGGTTCGCGGAGCCTCTTGTACATAGGGGGTTGGTTGAGCAGTTCCAATAGCCCATCTATGGTGCTATAGCATCTTTTGAGATCCTTTCCCAGGGATATCACCTCCTTCTCCAAGTCTGCGTTAGACCTTTCCCTGTCAAGGAGAAAGTCTCGTGTGGCCTTCACGGTTGGAGTTGCATGGGGGTCTTCTACCATAGCCTCCCTATTCTCATTGTTCCAATAGGGCAGGTAGCGGTATGCATCATCCCTCATGTCTTCAATGCGACGACCCCGGAACGCTTTGTAGGCGTCAACTGCCACGGCTTCCAAGGCTGAAGCTAGAGAGGACCGACGAGCCCTGTGGCCAATAACCATCTCATGCAGGTATAGGCCACTCTCTGGTTCTCGGACGGCAACAGTCATCCTTGCCTTCCAGTAGGTCCTTTCCAGGGGATGGCTGTACCTCCAGTGGGTGTACTGTACGATGATGTTCTTGTCGGGGTAGTAGGCATCAAAAAGTCCCATCAGCCTATGATGTGAGGGACTCTGGGCAGCTGTGGGCGCTTCGACGAGATATCCGGAGTCCACGTCCCATCCCACCGGGAGCTCTTCATCGTCTTCTATCTCCAGCACTTCTGGGGGCACTGGCGCGGGAGGTACTGGAGCTTGTGGAGCTGGTGCTTGCTGAGCTGGAGCTTGTGGTACGGGTGCTGGTGGTGCTGGTGGTGCTTGCTCCTGGGGTGCTGGCACTGCTGGGAGTGCTTGTACTGGTGGTGCCGGCTCTTGAGGTTCCACCTCTGGAGGTGCCTGATCTTGCAGTGCTGGCTCTTGCGGTGCTACCTCCTGCTGTTCTGGCTCCTGGGGTGCTTGTGGTGCTTGCGGAACGGGGTTGCCTGCCCTCAGGCCTGACCTCATGCGACCACCGACAGTCTTGCGGGTGGTACGACGAGCCATCTATGGAGTAGACCAAGAGACAGATACAATAGAATCAATATATTTATATAATAGAGCAAGTAAAGAGAAGCATATAATTTGATAAATTAACAAGGATAAGATATATAGCAAGAAAGAGAAGCAAAGACCACTAAAACGACCATAAACTAACTAGGCTTGCGTCCTACAGTCAACATAGCTTTGATACCAATTTGTCACACCCAATTTTAAGAACAAAATTGAATGCAATAACTCATGTGTGCCCAGAGATCAATCACACACATAAGCTACAAATTTAGGAAGTACCATCACATATGTTTATTACATAATGAATATTATTCAAAGTCTTTACATAGCAGCGGATAAATAAAGTATCTCTCGCGGTAGCTCCATCACAGGAAAGATGACTGGTTGACAGCAAGACTAGAACTCTTCAGGGAAGTCATCATTACCATAGCAATCTGTTACCCATCCGGGATTTTATCCAAGTAGAAAGAAATAAACAAGCATAAGTACATCTCGTACTTAACAAGTGTAACATGGGGTTCATGAGGCTCAAATAAGGCCGACACTGGTTAAACTGCAGTAACTTTTAATTGGCAACATTTTAATATTAAAGTGAACATATATGAATGTTTAAACCCAACCCACATGATCATAATAACTGAAACATAACAATAAGGTAATCAACGTGAGCAACATAAATAAACAACATATAACAACTAAATCTGTGAGTTTTCCGGGCCGCTCGTGACCGTGAGCACGGCTGATATATCAGTTTTACACTCTGCAGAGGTTGTACACTTTACCCGATGAGTCGTGATATCCAGATGCCCGGGTTAATTACTCCCATAACACTTCCGAGGTGAGTGGGCAGGATACACGCAAAGCCTTTCAAAGGTTCGTCTAACAAGTTAGGGCCGCTAGGTCTTAAGGCAAGGGGAAGAAGGGTCTCCCAACCTTACGGCAACGCAGGCAAGGTGAAAGTAGCCGCCCTAAATCCAGCTCGTTAAGCGCCTTATGCGCCCTTTTGGGTAACCACTAACAAGCTAGAAAAGGTCCTTATACTGAGCTGAGGTCAGAGCCATATAACCCTCATGGTTGCACTGTATGTCCCAGCTTTTGCTGACAGGAGGTCCTAAACCATGTTGCTAAAAAGATCAAGTTTCATTCACCGTTATTAGATCATGTCTGGTTTAAGTAAAGCTCTAGCAAAAATTCTACCCATATGCATAGCATCCCAAGGTTAACAAGGTAATGGTCAAAAATCTAGGATAAACTATATATGAGATCAAAATTAGACACATGCATATGAATTAGATGTTTCATGGTGAATAGGTCAACAAGGATGATCCCATGCTATACTTGCCTGATTCAGAGAACTCTGGTTGCTTCTGGTTGTCGAAGTAGAGCTCCTGATCACCAGCGTATGTCTCACCGTCTATACTCGATTACCACATCAACACACAACCATCGGGACAACAATCATACAAAGCAAACAAGCTATAATTAGAACATTACACCAATAGCAAGAATATAAAAAGTTTGAAAACAGAAACTACGATCTATCACGATCACATAAATGCGAGAATCACGAAAAACGGATTTATAACGCGAAAGTTATGAGCTAAACAAATTACAAAACCTTAGTTAGTAGATTAAACTTAACTCAAATTTTAAATACTGAAAATAGTAGATATTTTCGTACATATAGATAGATCTTTTCAAAACGAATCTAACGCAACTTGAACGGACTAAAACGGACTAAAAATGTAGAAGTTATAAGCATTTGAAACTGGTGGCAAAACTGTAAATAAATCAAACTCGAATTTGAAATTAAAATCGATTTAAAACGAATTTCAGAATTGACTGGACTGCGCCTCAAATAGATGAAAGCACAGGGGCTAAAACGGAAGATTACACAGACTCAAAGCACAGTGTCGCATGGACCGCGGGTTTAGACCTGAAAACGTGAGGGACTCTTTAGCAAAGTGGACAGGCGAAGGGGTATCAAGCGTTTCTGGCCACCCGATCTGAGATGGACGCCCGAGATTAAAACTGAGGGGGGGGGGGGCTGGCGGCGCTTCCGCCGGAGCAGAGGGGGAGCGCGGCGGCGCCATGGCCGGAAGGCGGCGGCGCGGCTCGGGATGGCTCGATAGAGCGGTAGAGACCTCGAGACTTGAACCAACGGAAAGAGAAACTCAAGGCGAACTCACCAGAGGCACAGATGAGGTCGGAGACGATCTGGTGGCGGTGTATTGCTCGACGAGGCGGACGGCGAGGTTCTGCAACGACGGCGAGAGATCAAGGCACCAATAAAATAGGGAAAAAGGAGATAGAAGGAATTGATAGCTTCGTGGGGTTGAGACGAAGCTCTAGATACCCTCGGCGGTGGCCGAAACCTACCGAGAAGCGAGGTTGACGGCGGCGGAAACTTGCGGCGCGCGGAGCTTGTCGCGGGAGCAGTCTAGGGCACGAGAGCGAGGGCTTTTCGCGTGAGGAGAGGCGGTGGGTTGTTGGGAGCCTTATTAGAGGGTTGGCTCGGTCGATTAGGCAGGCACAGACGCGTGCCAGGGTTGGAGTCGGGCTCGGCCATGGAGTCCGCCATGGACATGAGCAGGAGAGGGGAAGGTGGGACACTGACAGGCGGGGGCGCGCGGTCAGCGACGGGAGGAGCGGCGGCGCGCTGCGCGCGGGTGCCAAGCTGGGCCGGGGCAGATGGCCCATGCGGGCGAAAGAGAGGGGAGGGAAGCGGGCCGTCGGGGAGAGGCCTCGGGCCGGCGGAGGGGGAAAAGTGAGGGCGCCGGTGGCCGACTGGGCCGGAGGAGCGGGCCGGCCGGCTGGCTCGGGCCAAAAGGAGAGAAAGGGAGAGGGAGAAGAAGAAATGGTCTTTCCATTTTTCAGAAGTTGATTTCAAAAACAAAATTGAAATTCCTTTTGAATTTAAACAAGTTTTGAGTAAAACCAATCATCACAAAAATATAATATGCACCAGCATGTATGCATCATCATGGTCTTTGGCCTAGAATTTATTTTAGCTTTTGCAAATAATTTATTAACTAGGTTTTATGCAACACATAAAATGCAACAATTAAACCATATTGCCTATTTTCAAAATGATGCAATTTTTGGGATGTTACATAGTGAACCGCACTTTGGGTACCATGTTGAGAGCTATTTTGAAGAAAAACTTGAAGATGTGGGAAGAATGTTTGTCTTATGTGGAGTTTGCTTATAATCGGGCCACACATTCTACCACCAAGGTAAGTCCTTTTGAGGTAGTGTATGGTTTTAACTCCCACGCTCCTATTGATCTTTTGCCTTTACCTACCACCGAAAGAACACATGGTGATGCTAGTGCACATGCTGATTTTATTCGTAAGTTGCATGAAACAACTAAAACAAATATCGAAAGGATGAATGAAAAGTATAGAATTGCTGGTAGTGAAGGTAGAAAAGAAGTCAAACTTGAACCGGGAGATTTAATTTGGTTATATTTGAGAAAAGATAGATTTCCAGATCTGCGTAAGTTTAAATTAATGCCAAGAGCTGCTGGTCCTTATAAGATAATTGAGAAAATAAATGATAATGCATACAAACTTGAGTTGCCACCCAATTTCGGGGTTAGTCCTACCTTTAACATTGCAGATTTGAAGCCTTACTTGGGAGAAGATGCTGAGCTTGAGTCGAGGACGAATCCAATTCAAGAAGGGAGGATGATGAGGACATCACTCCTTTGGATACACACAATGATCCTCCGCTGAGTTATCATGGTCCAATGACACGAGCTCGCACGCGTCAACTAAATTTAGAGGTGAATTTGTTCCTATGTAACACTTTAAATGTTTCTGAGAACAGATTTGTACCTAATGATTATGTGTTGATTAGGAACCATGGAGAGGACCCAGAGATGCATAGAGGAAGGCTTGGAGGCGTGGAGGACCAGCAAGGGCGCCTGATGCAAGTTGGAGACCAAAACCAAGTTGACTTCGAGTCAGTTTCGGAGTTCAGGAGCAGTCAGCACTAGACTGGTCACCCAGGTTGCGTACGGATTGACGAACCAAATATCGTTGGAAAGCTATTTCGATAAGCTAACCAATGGATCTGGTCTCATACCAAAATTCATCCTGAGCCAACGGGAACCGTCAAAACAATCCAGCGCACAGAATCTGTCCCGGTGCTGCGTCGTCGTTTTTGGTCCGTTGGGCCGTGTATCGTCCGTGAGCCCATTAGAGGGGCGCGTCCAGGGGGGTGACGACCCTTAGGGGTTATAAACAGTAGCCATCACCTTCGTTAGGGTTTTGGGTTTTGCTTAGATTATTCTGTTCATAACAGTTTCGCCGTTTCATCGGTTTGTGAGACCCCAACTCGTGAGATTAATCATACATCTGCAATTTGGTTGCATTTTTCCTTGTTCTTGCTCGTGTTCTTCGATTCACAGGAAAAGACTTTAGCCTTCTTGGCAAGGTCAACCGTGCAACGCCGGTTGATAACTAGAGGAGACGTGGTGCTGCGATTGCGAGGTTTCAGATCGTGTTGTTCGGAAGCCAAATCGACTTGTGTCTCGTTTCCACCAAATCGAGAGTTACCAGAACCTTTCGGAAGATCGGGCACCCTTGTTCACATCATGATCCAAGCTCGTACCTACGACTATATCACGATGTTCCTGTTTCACGTTCCGGAACAAAAGTTTGGGACGACGTACTCGGAACGTAACATATGGAACGAAGGAAGTTTTATCAATTTTACCTTTTCTTACTATTTTTTCTCAAATTTTTAGAACGTTTATTTATGCTACAATATTTCCACACCAAATCCGACGCGGGGAGATCACGCTACCGCCACCGTCTGATGCTGGTACCTCGTTCCTTCCTCTCTTTCTATGATCCCGGTTCCATTCGGGAACAAAAGTTCCACGTTTCATGTGACTATGGGCCGGCCGGCCGGGCTATTAACTACTCGATGCACCAATGAGAGGAAGCAGAATATTTCTTGACTTTAGCCTAGGATAGATTAATAATCCAAATACAAACATCAAAGTGAAGGAAAAGATCGAAAAGGGAAAAGACGAAAAGTAAAAGACAAAATATCAAAGGAATGTTAAAGAAAAAAAAGCAACCACTTGGTCACAACTCACACAACACCTGCAAAACAGATCTGGACAACAATGCAGATGGCAACTTTTTTTCAAAGAAAGAAAGAAAGAAAAAAGAACGATGCAGACGGATGATTGATTCGCTAAGAAATGGCCGAATTAGATTTGGTCACGATTTCGGATATACAGTAATTTTTAAAGAAGCGGAGGTACATTACTGGCTGTTTGGTTCGTGGAATCAAGTCATACTTCATGAGCTGATGCATCATGAGTTCATCCCATGAATTTTGGTGGAACCAACTCATTCCTCATGCCTATACTAATTATTGGCTTATGAGGAATGAGGTGGTGATGCATCAACCCATTTTATTCCACCAACCAAATAGAAAAAGTGAGGAGTGAGAAGATGATGGACCTCCTCATTCTTCAAACCAAACACCTCATACATGATGGGGTAAGCGAACGCGCAGGAAGAAAGACGATGATACCTGTCGACGAGCGCGCACCTGGAGGTAGTGGGGGTGGGGGGTGGAGGGAGATGACTGTGGAAGCGAGAAGCCTTCTTGGCGGCGGCTACACCTACATATATGGGGGTGTTTGGGACTGCTCCGCTCTAGTTTTTACTGCTCTGCTCCACGAACTTTATGGAGCAAATGATCTTGTTTGACACACAGCTCTACTCCAGCTCTACGAATGAGTTGTTTTTATACAAATAGTCCATTATACCCCTAATTAAAATTCCACTTGATATTATTATTACTGAGATTTTAAATAAATATTTTTGAGAGAAAGAGATTAGAAAAAATTAGAAGAGATTAGAAAACTAGAGTATCAAACACTCGTCATTTTTAAATAAATATCGAGCCACGGGGAGGGGGAGAGATTAGAAGAAATAACCCGTCATTAATGGGTGGCAAGGTCGGTAATTACGTCACAACTCTATGTATTGGGGGAAGAGACCTTCGGCAGCTAGCCCACGCCAACCCAAACTCTGAAAGAAGACCTTCGATCCTCCAGCTTTCCGTCTGAGAACCTTCGCTTTCCCCATGCTCCCTAAAGCACGTTTCCGTCAGCCAAGGCCTCACTGACCTTCAGGTTCTTTTTCTATTTTTTATGACCGCAGGAAAAGGAGTGCGCGAGCACGGAAGCCTGACGAGCGACAAGCGGAGCCTCGCCCTTGCTTGTCGGCGAGGGTACTCGGGCGAATGGCCGAATTCCCCGACCCCGCGAGGGTGCGCGCGGTTTCGGTGGCGGCGGACGGGAAGGAAGAAGGCTAGGGTTTCCACGTTGTCTGTGTTTGTACGGACTTACCCTTACGCTGTTGTTGGCACGAAAATCTGGTCGAAGACGCCAACACACTCGAACACGGTCCTCAGAGGCCGTGCAGAGCAAGATCTTGACCTCCTGGACCTTCAAAAGGGTGGCGGTGCCAAATCTGGGTGAGAGTGACCTCGGACGTGCGAGCCAATTTGACCTGTAATTGACAAGGAGAAGAAAAAGGTATCAAATTGGGGAACCTGCCGGTTTGATGCCAGACAGTTCCAAATTGTATGGCTCCAATATAGCCACTGTTTACAGGACATTGACTACAAAGTCAACTCCCAAGAGAAGATTGAAGCATTGACAAAAATTATAAGCAAAACGGCTACTGTATATGTACAGAAACATCTAGAGTGAAAACAGCCGATAAGCTTAAACATGTGGAGAAAGTAAAGATATATGTGTACGTTTAAACGGTGTAAAACTAACAGATCAACTAATTTGTATTGGCAGTTCTATTTGTTAACAGTGGAGTGTTTCCATGCAGCCATAATAACAAATAGATCGGTAAAATAGCTTAAACATCAACAGTGGGATGTCTCCATATAGCCATAATGATGACCAAGCTAGATCACGTCCGATGCAACGAGCAGATCTATTATTTTTAAACCACTTAAAAATACACATTATGAAGGAAGCATAACTGTATCGGCTATTTTAACCGATACAGGGTCCATGAGGCATGAACAAGATCTATCTGTTAAAACCATGGTTCGATTTAAGATCAGTCAAACCTAATCTATCATATAAATCAGTGGGGTTCGGAAATACAACCGTAATAAACATATTAGATCAAACCTATCTTCTCTTAGATCAAACCACGATTATCGGATATCTCGAACGCACAACACGTAATAATCAAGATTGACAAAATAGTCGATGAGAGGCTTAGATCGGCTATTTCCTTGGTGTAAGCGTATGAAGCCTTCGGATAGCTAGATCTAAACAGTGTTTGAGCTTAAGCTACTTTGTCAATCTTGATTAGGCAAGATATTGTTTAAATCTAAAGAAAAACAATAAGGCATAAACAACATCGATAACTTAATGAATCTATTAGCTTGCCAAAGCCAATAGAGCCGATAACTAGTCAAGATCGACTAAAGTAAGAGATTGATCAGAGTCAAGATAGTCTTACAAAAGGCAAACTTGGGCTGATAACTAGCCATGTTATAGCTAAACAAGAGTTTGGTCAATGCCAAATACAGCCTTATCGAACGATAACATGAGCCATTGGTGAAACTTACAGGCAAACCGAAGGTCGGTCAAGCCGATGCAGCCCTGCCTAGTTGAAGGTCCCGCCGGGTTCTACCTTACTCCTACTCCTAGGGTTTTGGCCGGTGGCCGGGTGTTGATTGATTATGTGTTTACAAAAATCGGGTTTTTAGCTATTTATAACCCGGTTGACTCTTGTCCTAACACGACTAGGTTACATAAAAATAAAACAAAAGACGATCCGGACTCAAACTCCTTGGCCGAACCCAACAGGTATTCAAAGTCTGTCACGTCTGGCCCACTTGAGCTTTTGGTCGTGTCCGGGTCCAAATAGGTCTCTTTTATTTTTTTCTGGTCGATTTCTTCATTAACAAATCAGCCGTTTGTGCCTATAAAACAATAAACTTTTCAGTCCAAAATCTGGTGTAAACACATGCCCCCCAATTTTGGGATGAAATTTATTTCATTCTGAAATTTGAGTCCTTTTCTTTCTTCCCCTTCGGCATTTCAAATGGCTTGAAGATTTTTACTGATCTGTATCTTGATGATTAATGCGAAACGGCTGCTCTTCTCTTGAAAACCATGTCATGATTTAACACCCCACTCGAGCACTTTGCGCACACCGTACGAAACGACATCTTCTCCCCTTTGGAGACTCAATCTTCCTTAATATAAATTCCAACTTCATCTTCACCTCCCATCACACTCAGAACGCATCCATTGTTGCTTTCGCCTTCCATCCAAAAGAAAACCCTCTTTCCAAAAGCTTCCTTTCTTCCTTTCGATGGCAGACAACAACCGCGGCAAGCATCCAGCAGAGGAGGAAGTGGACTCCTACCGTCGTCCTCAGCGCCGCGCTAGGCATGCCTTTTCTCATATTAGTTGATTCCGATACTTTATCATCGGCTCTTCAGATCCTGATTTGATTTCCTTTATCGTTTTTATCCAGGGCCGACGCAGGTCCTTCCAACGTCACCGCTGCTCTGGGGCCTTCTCCTGGGATGGATTCAGTTTCCGAAAACCCTTCTTCCGATAGCTCGGAGTCGACGGCCGCTCGCCATTACCGTCAAATGACGGAAATGCGGAATCTTCATTTCGAGGCCACCATCAGGAACTGCTTGCTCGAGGACTACATCGCCCAACTCCAGAAGGCGTTGGAAGCTGCAGAGGCGAAAGCTTCTCGGGTGGTTCAACAATGCGCCGAATCCGACGCTCGCATCGCCGGTAATTCCTTTAACTGAAGAGACCTTTGACCCTTTTTCGAAAGCTCTTATCTTCAGTATCATAATGTATTATTTGGCATGCTTTGTAGACCTGACCGTGCGCCTGGAGGCCCTTCAGGAGGCAGGGAACGAAGCGGCCGACTCTGTGAACGCCACCGGCGATAGTGTCGCTGAGAGGGTGACCAACATCCCGTAAGGGTGCACGAGGTCGCCCTCCATGGTGTCCGCCATGGTGCCGCCATGGCCCTCGGAGCTGCCCAGGCCTACACAGGCCAAGACTTGGGTGGCCTTGAGATCACTCCAGAAATAAGTCACGCCATGGAAGTGAACTTCGATGGCGTCGACGGAGCAGCCAAGGAGATAGCAGAGTCCACCCGCTTCGTATTCACAGTAGATAAAGTCTTTGAGTAGTTTATCAGGATCAAACTATTGTATAAGAAATCTTCTTGTGAATATAATAGAGTTTTTGTTCTTCTATGATCTCTCTGTGATAAGGTCCATCGAGGTCTTTTAAATTCATATTTTTATGCCAAAGGCGAAGCCTCACTTGCATCGGCTATTTACTGCTGAAGGCGATACTACTATATCGGCTATCTTCTCTTTTTAGCCTGAAGGCGATATAGTCATATCAGCTATTGGTCAAATTGATTAATCACAGTAAATCCACCCAGATACTAGGATAATATTTCTTAAAATATTTTCCATTAACTGCTCTGAAGTACTCGACACCCTCTAAAGTTTCATAGAAATAAGCATTGCCAGGAGCACATTTGGTAATCCGATAGGGTCCTTCCCAATTTGGTGACCATTTACCATATTTGTTATCCTTAGTTCCAATAGGTAAAATGACTTTCCAAACCAAGTCTCCTTCATTAAACTTTTTCTCCCTAACCTTTCGATCATAATACTTAGCAATTCTCAACTTCTGAGCTCTAATATTCTCAAGAGCTTTTAGCCAATGAAAATTCAAATCATCAAGGTTATCCATCATGAGTTGCTTATATTCATCGGCTTTCAAATTGCTCTACTGTGATATCCTTCTGGATCCAATATTGATTTCCCAAGGTAACACAGCCTCATGACCGTAGACCAACTCATAAGGTGAACATTTAGTTGCACCATGACAAGCCATTCGATAGGACCATAAAGTTTCACTGAGTATCGAATGCCACTTCTTCGGATGCTCCTTGACCTTTTTCTTAATAATTTTGATTAAAATCTAGTTAGAAGCTTTGGCCTATCCATTAGCTTGAGCATAATATGGAGATGAGTTAATCAACTTGAAGCCTGTGCTATCAGCAAAATCCTCAAACTCTTTTGATGTAAACATCTTTCCTTGATCTGTAGTAATGGTTTGAGGAACACCGAATCTATAGATGATATGCTCCTTGATAAACCCAATCACGGTAGCCGATGAAGCCTCCTTCAGAGGAATAGCTTCAACCCATTTGGTAAAATAATTTGTTGCTACCAACACAAATTTGTGTCCTTTGCTAGATGTTGGGAATATTTGGCCAATCAGATCTATTCCCCACCCTCTAAATGGCCATGGCTTTGTAATTGGATTCATAGCTGATGCCGAAGATTTTTGAACATTACCAAACCTTTGACACTCTTGGCATCCTTTATAGTACTTAAAACAATCTTCCAATACGGTTGGCCAAAAATACCCTGCTCTCCTGATCATCCATTTCATCTTGTGCGCTGATTGATGTGCACCACAAACCCCCTCATGGATTTCTCCCATCAGGACCATTGCTTCCTCTTGATTGATACATTTAAGGAGTACACCATCAATTGTTTTGTGATAAAGTTGATCATCAAGAAGGACAAACTTCGTAGCCTTATATCTCAGTTTTCTAGACACTTGTCGTGATGGATTTTTTAAGTATTCAATAATTTTGACCCTCCAATCATCACTATCAGCAATCTCATCAGCTAATATCTCAACGATTTGCCGATACCCAGAAGCACTCTGAGCTAACCGATTAGCCTCTTGATTTTGACATCTAGGAATATGTTTTATGACAACAGAAGAGAAAGAATCAAGTAATTGAAGACACTTTTCATAATGCCCCCTTAATATGTCATCATTGCACTTATATAGGCCGAGTAGTTGATTAACCACTAATTGAGAATCACCAAAAATCTCAACAGCCTCGGCCCTTACCTCATACAAAAGATGAAGTCCTCTGAGAAGAGCTTCATACTCAGCTTGATTGTTAGTAGAGGTTGGATCAATAGGAAAGGCATATTCAAAACTTTTCCTTGAGGAGAAACAAGGACAATACGAATACCTCCACCTTGCTTGCAATTAGAACCATCAAAGAACAAAGCCCATGGGGTAAAATCTAAAGTTTTAATTCCTTGCTCATGATGATGAGTAACAAAATCAGCTATCACCGGGCCTTTAACCGCTTTAGCCGATTCATACTTTAAGTCAAACTCTGATAATGCAAGAATCCATTTGCCAATCCTCCCGTTTAGAATAGACATAGACAACATATGTTTAATCATGTTAAACTTTGATACGACTGTGCACTCAGAAGACAATAGGTAATGTCGAAGCTTAGTGCACGAGAAGTACAAACATAAGCATAACCTTTCAACAGGAGAATATCTTGTCTCTGGATCAAGCAACCTTCTGCTAAGGTAGAAAACTACTCTCTCCTTCCCTTCAAATTCTTGCATTAAGGCTGACCCGATTGTATGATAGTCAGCCGATACATACAATTTAAAAGGTTTGTTTCTTTGAGGAGGAATCGAAACTGGTGGGGATTTCATATACTCTTTGATTTCATCAAATTCTTTCTGTTGTTCACTTCCCCACTTAAACTCCTGGTCATCCTTGAAAGGTCCTAGTTTGGTTTTGGTGATTGATGACAACACTTGTGAACTAACCATTCTATCCAAGTGCGTGAAGGAAAATAGGTTGAGTTCACAATATCAGTGGATGATGTTATTGAAATGATTGTTTAAAGTTTGTTGGGGTATTCAACTTAAGCATAGCAAGCAAGCGAAGACTTTGGCAGGACTTGGCTAGAAGGACCGTGTGCTCAAGCAATGGTGAAGGACAAGCTAGTGGGCTTGATGCCGAGGGACCGACGCGGAGGTGAAGGGCAAGCTAGTGGGCTTGGCGCCGAGGGACCTATGGTGAAGGGCAAGCTAGTGGGCTTGGCGTCGAAGGACCGAGACAACGGTGAATAGCAAGTGAAGCTAAAGTGAGAGGCTTGAAGTCTATGTGTTGGTTGAGTGACCAACATCATCTTTGATGGACCAAGTCGAAGATTCATTGGTTATATCTAATGGCTTGGTGAAGTTGTCCATGAATGTTTCCTTGCGGGTATCAAAGAAAATCGTGGATAAGCAAGGCAAAGGTATGGACAATAGGGTGTTTTCTTTTACCGGCTACAAGGTGTGTAAAGAAGATAAATAGCCGGATTTAAGATAGATAACCGTACTATTAAGAGGGGTAAACGTGTTTGCATTACGGTTGTCTAGTGCCACTTGTGAGCTCTATCGTTTTGGATCGCTTTGTGATGAGTGGCGGTTAGTCAAAAACCTTTATGAAAAACGCTTTGTGATCTCAAGTGATGAATTGGATTGCACCATTGCGAAGGGCTCATCGAGACGATCGAAACAGACATATCATTTGCTATATTCGGAGTCCCGGATGAAAAGATATTAATTTCGCAACGAAATCTGCAAAAGAAGGATCTAGAAGACACCAGAAGACACCACGAGGCGGCCCACCACGTGGGCCCACTGGGCCAGACCGACCGGTCCCACTTGGAGACCGACCGGTCGGCCACAGAGCCCATTTCGCCTCCGCCTTCTGGAACCTTCCTCCACCGCCTCCTAGGATGCATCTCCACCGTCTCTGAAGTAGGTTTGATCCAACGGTGGGCGATAAACGTGACGCGGATCGATGACATGGCAATTCCTTGCCCCCTACTCCACCTCGGGCTATATAAGCAACCCCAGACCCCCCTCTCCAGGCATCTCCCTCTTCATTATTCATCTCCACATCAGAAACTAGGTAATTAGAGTAGTAATCGATAGATTAGACATTGTGTTTAGTCTATAGGTTACCTGAGGTTGCGCTCAATCCCATGGAATAGTTGTGGTAGCCCCAGGGGTGACAGCTCTGTTAGGCCTTCGTAGTCCACCACGTTCGGATTGATGTTTCGTAGAGCTTTTGGCAGCCTTCCCCTGACTACTTTCTTCCCAGTCTTTTTGAGAGTCAGAAAGGTACTGTTGCTCCAAAGTGCCAATGTGTATAACTGCTATATCTTTTCATCTTTGTTACCTTAGAACCCAAGTAATAGAGAAGTATATAGGAACCTTGATCTCTCCCGTTGTCCTCCCACTATAGTTATCAATACAGTTATCATTGAATATCTTTTATGTGCTTTCATTTATATCATATATCATTTACTCCTGCTTTAGTCGATTTAGTACTCTGAGTTAGTAGATGCATGCTAGCGAATTATCAGATTCTTGACCCTTGCTTCCCTGTGGTAAAATATAAATAACGATCCTGGAATACTCCCGGTAAAATGCTACAATGGTGTTCTGTGCGCTTGCAGAATGTTTCATATTCTATTTGCACTAACAAACGTCAACAAGCATTTTTGGCGCCATTGCCGGGGAAGCAATTGGTGTAAAGATTTTGATAATGATCTTGATGTCTGCTAATTTAGTGTACCACTAGCTTTAGTAGTATTACCCCTTGTTCTTGAAGGGTTACGAGGAAGCTACGCTAGCCGAAAACAAAATTTTTTTGACCTCATAAACCAGGAACTACTGCTAGTTATAGATCACGGGATTACCACTAGATGCGCAGGTGCAGCGGAAGACGTCTCGGTGTAGACGTGCGCGTCGCAGCGATGCCGTGTAGATGTTCACGTCCAACCTTCACGTCTCCACGTGCGGTTCGTCCTTGTGCTCCAGATGCAGCACCTCCGAGGTATCCACACGTACAGGGAGGAAGCGTCACGCCTCCAGACTGCTAGGTCTGCGAGGAGCAATAGGCGCAGGCGTGGGGTGGGCGACGGTTGTCCAATGACGTCCCCAACCCTGGTCGCCCCACCCCTCTTTATATAGGCGTCCCTAATGAGCCCATCGACCCGGAGGCCCATTAGCAAACCCTAATCCTGGTCTGACTCGAGTCCAACTTCAATCAGGCTTCCAGCCCCTTAAGCGTGCGACCCTATGGGTTCACGCACACATAGACACGGCCCGAGTACTCCTACCCGCCCGATAGTTGACAGCGGCCTCTAGCAAGACGTGTCAACTCCTATGTATACGCAAAAGATCATATCTGACGAACCACCACGATCACATATATGTAATCCCCTTGCCACACAATATTTGGTCCAACTCATACGTTAACACTTAACCTAAGCACGGCCATGCATTTTATGATCCAATCATTTGAGTGGTCCAGTGATATTTCTCTCTCGCATGGAGAGGGGCAAATCCCATCTTGATCGTCTATGTCTCACAGCATACTTCCTGACAAACCCGAAGACTACCTTTATAACTACTCTGTTACGAAGTAGTGTTTGATAGTCCCTAAGTAAGTCGATTCATATCTTGAGCACATACCACAATCTCAGGTCTAAGGACATAACGTACATGATGTGTAAAGAGATAATAAGAACATCTCATGCTGGGTCAGTCCAGCCCCATGTCATACATGTGCCCACATTATTAGTTTGACATCTCCATGCCTATGACTTGTGAAACATAGTCATCAACTAATACATGTGCTGATCTAATATTCATGTGTGTCCTCACATGAACTCCGATCAGGGACAACTATGAATAACCATACAAGTAAAAGAGTTTCACAGACAATTCACATAATTGTCAATCAATACAAGTTGTCTTTAATGGATATTCAATGAACATATAATAAATCATGGATACAATAGAAATATCATCATCTCTATGATTACCTCTAGGGCATATTTCCAACAGTCTCCCACTTGCACTAGAGTTAATCTTTTAGATATCTAATACCCATAGACCTCACGTGCGCCTCATGCTTAGGTTGTGGAAGAGCCTTTGTCAAAGGATCTGCTATATTCAAATTTGTATGTATTTTGCACATCTTAATCTCATCTCTTCTAATGAACTCTCGAATGAGGTGAAATTTCCGCAGTACATGTTTGTTCTTCTGGTGATTCCTTGGCTCCTTAGCCTGCACGATCGCCCCATTGCTATCACAATGTAAAGACAATGGGCCAGACGCATTTGGAAACACACCAAGATCAATGAGGAACCTCCTCATCCAAACACCTTCCTTTGCAACTCCACTAGCCGCAATGTACTCGGCTTCTGCTGTAGAATCGGACACGGTCTCCTGCTTGGAACTTTTCCAACTGACTGCACCACCATTTATTGTGAACACAAAACCTGATTGAGATTGTGAATCATCTATGTCGGTTTGAAAGCTAGCATTGGTGTAACCATTTACAACGAGCTCCTCCTCACCTCCATGGATTAGGAACACATCTTTAGTCCTTCTCAAGTACTTACGGATGTTTTTAACAAGTGTCTAGTGACTCTCACCTGGATTAGCTTGATATCTGCTCGCAACACTTAGAGCATATGAGACATCCGGGCGTGTACATATCATGGCATACATGATGGAACCAATAGCCGAAGCATATGGAACCTTACTCATGCGCTCTTGCTCATCAGATGTCGAAGGACACTGTTTCTCGCTAAAGCGCATGCCATGTGACATTGGCAGGAACCCTTTCTTGGACTGTTCCATGTTGAACCGTTTCAACACCTTATCAATGTACGTTTCTTGGCTTAATCCTATTAGCCTCTTTGACCTATCTCTATAGATCTTAATGCCCAGAATATATGTTGCTTCTCCTAAATCCTTCATAGAAAAACTGTTATTCAGTGAAGTCTTTACAGTTTGCAACATCGGAATATCATTCCCAATCAACAGTATGTCATCTACATACAAGATTAGAAACACAATAGTGCTCCCACTTTCCTTCTTGTAAACACAAGGTTCTTCTTCATTTTGACGGAAGCCAAACCCTTTGACCAGCTGATCAAAACAAATATTCCAACTCTGAGATGCTTGCTTTAATCCATAAATAGATTTCTTAAGCTTGCATATTTTTCCAGCATTGCTAGGATCGACAAAACCTTCGGGCTGTATCATATACATGTCCTCTTCCAAATTTCCATTTAGAAAGGCTGTTTTAACATCCATCTGCCATATCTCATAGTCATAATAGGCAACAATTGCTAGAATGATCCGGATAGATTTAACCATCGCTACCGGCGAGAAAGTCTCGTCATAGTCAACTCCTTGAACTTGCCGAAAACCTTTTGCGACAAGTCGAGCTTTATAAACTTGGACGTTTCCATCCATATCCTTTTTCCTTTTATAGATCCATTTGCACTCTATGGGTCTTACCCCATCAGGCGGGTCAACCAAGTTCCAAACTTGATTGGCTCCCATGGAATGTATCTCGGATCTCATGGCACTATGCCATTTCTCGGAATTAGGGTCCATCATTGCCTCGGCATAAGTTGCAGGTTCGTCATCATCTAATAATAACATATCCCCACGCAACTCACGGATTCTTGTCGACCTTCGTGGTTGGGGCGGGGTGTCTATTGCCACAGGTAGCTCAACTTGTTCTGCTACATTAGCATCACTCGTGGAGTCAATCCCTGTTGGCTCATCCTGAACTTCTTCAAGATACACCTTCTGCCCTCTCTTGTCTCTTTTGAGAAACTCTTTCTCTAAGAAAACACTGTTTCGAGCAACAAACACTTTGCCCTTTGAGCGGTTGTAGAAGTAATACCCTAAAGTTTCCTTTGGGTATCCCACGAAAAAGCACTTGTCCGACTTGGGTGTTAGTTTATCTGATATAAGTCGTTTGACATAAACTTCACAACCCCAAATCTTTAGAAAAGACAAACTGGGACTCTTACCAGTCCACATCTCATATGGTGTCTTAACTACGGACTTAGACGGTACCCTATTTAATGTGAAAGCAGCTGTTTCTAGAGCATATCCCCAAAATGATAAAGGAAGGTCTGACTGGCTCATCATAGACCGAACCATGTCTAACAAAGTCCGATTACATCGCTCGGACACGCCGTTTCACTGAGGCGTTCCAGGTGGCGTAAGCTGTGGAACAATTCCACAACTCTTAAGATGATTGCTAAACTCGTGGCTCAAATATTCGCCTCCATGATCAGATCGCAAGGCTTTAATTTTCTTGCCACGTTGATTCTCTACCTCATTCTGAAATTCTTTGAACCTTTCAAATGTTTCAGATTTATGCTTCATTAGATAGACATAGCCATATCTGCTAAAATCATCAGTGAAGGTTATGAAGTATTGAAATCCGCCTCTAGCTGTCGTACTCATTGGTCCACATACATCAGTATGTACAAGTTCCAACAAGTCAGTCGCCCTGTCAGGAAAACCTGTGAAAGGCGACTTGGTCATTTTGCCCAGCAAACAAGCCTCACATGTCTCATATGATTCAAAATCAAACGAAGTTAGAAACCCATCTGCATGGAGCCTCTTCATGCGATTCTCACTTATATGACCCAAACGACAATGCCACATATAGGTAGGACTTAACTCATTAAGCCGAGGCCTTTTAGCAGTAATATTACAGATAGACATAGGTGTGTCATCAAGATTTAAAATAAACAACCCATTCACAATGGATGCAAAAGCCACAAACATATCATTCTTAGAGATTACACAACCATTGTCTTTACTCTCAAATGAATAGCCATCCTTCATCAAACATGAAGGTGACACAATGTTTCAACTTAAACTTGGAACAAAATAACAATTATTTAACTCCAAAATAAATCCTGATGGGAGGTGGAGTTGCATCGTCCCGACGTTCAACGCAGCAACTCTTGCATTATTGCCCACGCGGAAATCAACCTCCCCTTTTCCAACGCTTCTACCTCTTATCATTCCCTGCATCGTATTGCAAATATGAGCAACCGAGCCGGTATCAAATACCCAAGATTTAATATAAGAGTTAGCGAGGAAAATATCTATAATATAAACAATAAGTGTATGAGCAACGGGAGTACCTTTACCACCGCCATCCTTCATCAAGGATGCTAAGTACACCTTGCAGTTTCTTTTCCAGTGACCTTTCCCCTTACAGTGGAAGCACTCAGAATCAGCAGATGGTCCAGCAGCGTCAGGCGCAGGAGGGTTTGGCTTAGAGATCACATCTTTGGCCTTGCCCTTGCCCTTCCTATTCTTCCAAAAGTTGCCCTTCCTTTTAAAGTTGGGCTTGTTTTGGATCGCCATCACATGGCTGCTGCCAGCACCTTTCTTGATGTCTGCTTCTGCTGTCTTAAGCATGACACATAGCTCATTCAAGCCCCTTTCCGCACCATGCATATGGTAGTTCGAGATGAAGTTCCCATAGCTAGGTGGGAGAGAAGAGAGAATGAAATCAGTAGCTAGTTCTGGACCAATTGGGAAGCCTAGCTTCTCCAACCTCTGAGTGTAACCAACCATCTTGATCACATGTGGTCCAACTGCTGCACCCTCTGCTAACTTAGTCTCAGCAAGAGACTTAGAAACATTGAACCTTTCAGTTCTAGCCTGAGTCTGGAACATCTCATCTAGCGCTACGATCATATCGTAGGCTGTATGGTTATTATCAAACTGCATCTGCAGATCTGGTTCCATGCTAGCAAGCATCAGGCATCCCACTTCAAGATCAGCATCACATGCTTTCTTGTAAGCGGTTTTCTCAGTAGCAGGTGCATTATCAGCAGGTTCCTCTGGTAGTGGGGTGTCTAGAATATCTTCCTTTTTCTTAGCCCTGAGAACAATTCTCAGGTTGCGGATCCAATCCGCATAGTTTGTTCCATTCAATTTATCTTTCTCAAGGATTGAACGTAAAGTAAATGGTGGATTGCTAGGTGCCATTGATCTACAACAAAAGTAAATGCAAAATACTAAGACAAAGTATCCAAGACTGAGTAAATGATATTAAATCATTAATAAAATCTACTCCCACTGAGATCAATATCCCTCTATTGAATCTCAATGATTCAAGACCCAAACTAACAAGTCTACTAGTGAGCTTTAGCATCACCGCTAGTGGACATGGTAGATCGGTAAGCAACTCTTTGCTAATCATATCACATATGACTCTTGTTGTTGGCCAACATCTCTATGTGTGCTCAACTCCTTATGCTTCAAGGTCCCTAACCGTTAGGATGACCTTGTTCAAGCAACCAACCCTTCTGCAGTAAGTATCCGATACGAACCTGCCTAGTCAAGGAAAATCAGTGATACCCTAATTTCATAGGCGCACCACCGATTGTACAAGACATATGACAGTGCAAGGTTTGGGGAAGCATATGACTTGAACATTACTGAGGGATCGTTCTACACTTTCACTACCGCATGTAGACAATAAACATGAATCATACGTGAAAGTAGAACATAATAAGAGAATAGCATCAACACAGATATGACTTGGTATAGCCCAGTGTCTCTTTGGAGATCTCCATCTCCGCCAATCTGTTCACCATGATGATCTCCATCAACATGGTACAATCACGCCATCCTCCAGTGATGAATCCACCAAGACTAGCTACAACTAGCGTAATTAAAACAATTACATAGTCGCGAGTAGGATCATCACAATTTGGCACGCATGCCATTACATCAAATTGATGACAATATCTATGTGGCTCCTGCCATATTGTCATATTACATGACGTGCAAGCCATGAAAAAATACATACATGCATCACATACACATAAGGGCTATACCCGTCATCAATCTGTGCAAAACAGAGTTAAACGTTCCCGATGTCTAACCTTGAATCGCAGAAAACATAATTTTCCCAGCCTTTTTTCGCAAATCTAAATTCGACGAAACCGGCCAAGGCCAGTGAAAATCGGATGTAAAATTTTCTATAGATCGATTTTTGTTTAAAGATCATCTCAATCTGAGGTCGTATGCAAAAGTTACGGCCGTTTTACCGAACAACGCTCTTTTGCATATGCCGCGGTACATCTCATGCACCCAGCTTTTGACCTAGATTCGATTCGATCAATCTGATTGATCTCCATCTTGCCATGATTGGATTTACACGTATCACTTAACTCTGATGGCGGAATTCCGACCGGTAGGAGTAGATCATTACATGACCAATACGACAAGATCACGAATCAAGATCAGAAACTGATCTACAACCGTGCATATCTCTATATGCACACAACCGAATCCATAACGAGGCAGTAACGGCTCCGATACCACTGAAGGGTTACGAGGAAGCTACGATAGCCGAAAACAAAAAAATTTCGACCTCATAAACCAGGAACTACTGCTATTTATAGATCACGGGATTACCACTAGACGCGCAGGTGCAGCGGAAGACGTCTCAGTGTAGACGTGCGCGTCGCAGCGATGCCGTGTAGATGTTCACGTCCAACCTTCACGTCTCCACGTGCGGTTTGTCCTTGTGCTCCAGATGCAGCACCTCCGAGGTATCCACACGTACAGGGAGGAAGCGTCACGCCTCCAGACTGCTAGGTCTGCGAGGAGCAATAGGCGCAGGCGTGGGGTGGGCGACGGTTGTCCAATGACGTCCCCAACCCTGGTCGCCCCACCCCTCTTTATATAGGCGTCCCTAATGAGCCCATCGACCCGGAGGCCCATTAGCAAACCCTAATCCTGGTCTGACTCGAGTCCAACTTGAATCAGGCTTCCAGCCCCTTAAGCGTGCGACCCTATGGGTTCACGCACACATAGACACGGCCCGAGTACTCCTACTCGCCCGATAGTTGACAGCGGCCTCTAGCAAGACGTGTCAACTCCTATGTATACGCAAAAGATCATATCTGACGAACCACCACGATCACATATATGTAATCCCCTTGCCACACAATATTTGGTCCAACTCATAGGTTAACACTTAACCTAAGCACGGCCATGCATTTTATGATCCAATCATTTGAGTGGTCCAGTGATATTTCTCTCTCGCATGGAGAGGGGCAAATCCCATCTTGATCGTCTATGTCTCACAGCATACTTCCTGACAAACCCAAAGACTACCTTTATAACTACTCTGTTACGAAGTAGTGTTTGATAGTCCCTAAGTAAGTCGATTCATATCTTGAGCACATACCACAATCTCAGGTCTAAGGACATAACGTACATGATGTGTAAAGAGATAATAAGAACATCTCATGCTGGGTCAGTCCAGCCCCATGTCATACATGTGCCCACATTATTAGTTTGACATCTCCATGCCTATGACTTGTGAAACATAGTCATCAACTAATACATGTGCTGATCTAATATTCATGTGTGTCCTCACATGAACTCCGATCAGGGACAACTATGAATAACCATACAAGTAAAAGAGTTTCACAGACAATTCACATAATTGTCAATCAATACAAGTTGTCTTTAATGGATATTCAATGAACATATAATAAATCATGGATACAATAGAAATATCATCATCTCTATGATTACCTCTAGGGCATATTTCCAACAGTTCTGTTGAGTGTGGAATAGACAGGACATCAGACGTTGTTTCGACCTTATGGCGAGCTTCCACAAGAATGAAGAACCCAGGGTGCCTGAACATTCAAGATCCATCTTTAATCCTGGAACCCTGCCATCTCACAGGTTTGTGTATACATATATATTATTTATTCTAACCATGTGTAGATCGGAGAAAAGGTCACCGTCACAACAATTCAACTCTCATCTCATGTGACGGATAGTTACACTGTGTCACTCACAAGTCCCAGTTGTGAGTCATGGTAAGTATGATCAAGGTGATATAGTCTTGCTCATAGACTTTAAACGTCATGAGTAGTTATCTTTTTAAATTTTTTTCATACCATTGCATGTTTACTTTGAATCATCCTTGCATCCATTCCATCTAGTTAGGTTTTCTTTTATCAAATCCACATCATGTTTAGTTCCTTATATGCATTCATGTCATCCGCATCTAAAAAAGAAATAAAAAAATATTCCTCACTGTGATCATACTCTGTCATCTCTTTTTGAATAAATCTCTGTTATGCTCTCGTGTTATCTTTGTTTACCATAGTATGTTTTGGTTTGAAAGTACTTAAATTGAGTACTTTCATAGGCTTTTTAAATTAAGCATGGTGCTTAGGTTAAATAGTCTACCTTAATCAAATTAGACACGGAGTTTGGTTTGATTATTGATCTGAAATTAGCTTGTGTAGACATTGGATATTTTGTTGGACTAACCCCTGCAGAGAACTCTAAATACACTTTGGGAAAGTCCTGAGATGAATTCACATCAGAGATGAAGCAAGGCATACGATGAACTGCACAAAGAAGACTCAGCTCATTCATCATGGATGAAAGAACTGTGAGTATTAAAGTTTATTTAAATTCATCTTCTACTGCAAGTTATCTTTTGCCTTGAACCATGTTAGAATGCAGCCAACACGTAAAATACTAGTCTATGCTAAAGTAATCCTAAAATCATCTTTTCATTAGCATGGATGAATAACACATAGTTGTGGATAACAACCCATGTTTCAAATTCAGTACAATCCTTCGGGTATGTGTCCACTAACATTTTGTAGGAGATGATATTTGCTTGTTCATAGTGTGAACTTAAAGATCCAAAACCCAACCTGTAGATAGACAAAACTCATCATCAAACAAGTCACTAGTGATGTCGAAGGCAGCCAAGCTTTGAGCCATCCCAAGGCCTAAGCTAGGACACTGATGACGAGCAGGATGCAACTCACCCCGTATGGGTCAATCTATGCCTACACACATCATTGTCGAAGACATCAACACCAACACCAACAAATATCAGGGTGACGATATGTCACTACATTATAACATCTATGTGTCGTCGAAGGAAGTTTGTTGGTGGTTCACTATGAAGACAAGCAGTGGAAGTTCTCCTCGCTACTAATCAATGCAACACAAGAGCTAGTTTGGGGGACGAGGTGGTACGACTTCAACAACAACAAGGTCTACAAATTCAACACATGAACATGCTGTTGAACAAATTTGGGCATCCACCTACTTCACAAGCCAGCTTGGGGGAGACACAATTATGTTGTCTAGATTTGTTTCATGATCAAGGGTAGGAAGGAGAAATCCAGCTTCAAGACACTTTGACCTCCTCACCACTTTGATCAGTACAAGCCACTAGACGCTGCCCCAGCCAAGAAGAAGAATATGATCCATCACTCATTCTTGGAAGATCGTTCTTGAACACCACAAATGTTGTCATCTATGTTGGACCTGGAGACGTCCACTTTTGGATCTTCGATCAAAAGGGTCGCTGCTTCTTTAACAAATACACCATTTATGAGCAACCGAAGGAAACCAAGAGAAGACGTTGACTCAACCAACAAAGGAAGAACCGACTACCAGGAATTGAGGGGGACATCATGAAGGATGAAGCCACTGCACTGCAAGAATTCAAAGATGGAGAGATAGTACCCGAGCCTAAAAATCAAGAGAATAGTTGACAAAGTCTCCATCGTCTGGACCTATTGAGAACAAGACTCAGCTGGCCCACTGTGAGATTGGCAAGAGAAGACAAGCTAGTCATGAACAACAACCAGCTAAACAAGAGAAGCTTCCACAAGGTGATTTGACACCATCACTCTTCAATGATAAAGGTAACATCTCAAGGTAAGTGACCATCACTTTAAAAGCTTCTCCTTGTTTCTGGTATGCACATAAATAAAGAACCAAACATGTTTAAGTTGCACCTCACATGATCCAACCTAATCAACTCAATATGTTCAGTTCTTTACTCTTTGTTCCTAGCTTTACTCTCTTGAATCTCACTAACTTAACTAAATGAGCTAAAATGTTATGCATCTAACCTTTGGAAGATCCAATTATGAAAAGATCAACACTTTATGCATAGATTATCCTTCCATGGGTTAAGTAATTTGATCTGTTAAATATTTTAAGATGCTACTTTTATGCTCATCCTCTGATCCTGTCACTCATGTTAAGATTGAATAGAACACATAAACAACAAGTTTGTCTTGTGCAATATGCCTAAGGTTAGAGGGGAAAAAACAAAACTTTTGGTTATGTTGGTGTTTTTCCACCAACAGAGCCCATGCACTTGATCTCTACCTTATCTTTATGAGCAGGACACACTCTTGAGTAAACATGGCGAAGTTTGTCACTCCCTAATTCTACAGAGTGAAGGTCCTAGATCTACAAGAACATGCACACTGAGCAAGATGCTGCCAGCTTCCATAATTAACGCTTCACTTCAAAATGCTGGACGAACGATGAACATGAGTGGTACCATATCAAGAGGCATAAACAAGAAGGAATGATGGAAGACATCGTAGTCAGAATTAGAGGTCATGAAGTCCCCACAGACTTCTTGATCTTCGACATAGGAGAAGACGATGATGTTCACCTCATCCTAGGAAGACCATTCCTCTACGCTACAAGTGCAATCATCTACAAGAGGAAATCCATTTTCACTTTCCTGGAGAAAAGGCACGATGCAACTTCATCAACTACATACCCAATGAAGCACCCAAGAAGAACAGAAGTGAAAGACGCTGCTCTCAAAGCCAAAGAAGACAAACTATCAAGAATAGAGAGGCCAATCACGAAGAAGAAGCTATCGACACTGTCCCAAAAAAAAAGAGAGAAACCTCAAGACAGTGAACCACAGGAAGTGAAAACTCAGACCAAGAAGGTATGGAAGAAAATGTCTGCATCTGAGAGGTACTATCAATAACAATTTTCCAAACGTCTAACATACCTTGGGAGGTCTGAACCAAGGGAATACCCGGTTCATCGGACCTAAATATCCGAACCTTCGCTAAAAGGTAAAAACCGGTAGTTATCCTCATATTTACTTTTCTACATTAGCATTGCATAAAAAAAGAAAATAAAAATATTACTCTGCATCATAAAACCTAAAAGCCTCATATGAATAATTCTATGGTGTGTAAAAACCCGTAGGGATATTCACCGTGGTGGCATAAAAATAAAAATGCACTCATTTTGTTAGACTGTCATTGCACCATAAAAATAAAAATACAAAAATATTGAGAAAGACATCTTACTGAAACTCTGGGCAACTAAGGCTTAAGTGGCCAACCACTAACGCTTAATCTATTCCACATGTTTTGTTGTCTATTTGAGTTTCACAGGATTTGAAAGGTCAAGAAAAGCTGACAAGCAAGTGAATGTTCCATCCACTACTGGAGCACTATTTCAATAACCATCAACATTAATCAAAGCTCTGATAGAGGAAGGACATATCCACTGCCAGTATGCTACATTGCAAGATCGAGCGACTACGTCAACATTCAGCTTGGGGGAAGGCATCCCCATGTATCCAGGTAAGTATCCTTATCCTCTTAAGTTTCCTTTCTATACGTAAATAAAAAAAATGAAAAAAAATATGGGCACATGAAGGCTCACCATTAATTAAAAAGAAATATATATATATATATATATGAGCACATGAAGGCTCAACGCTATTGAGGGAACCGGCTTGGGGAAGACGCACCCCCGTTATCTTCGTAATCCAGGTATGTCTTATTCACTATCTTTGTTTTTATAATAGTGTGTTAGGTTAATAGCGTGTTAAGTTTGCTCAGTTTGTTTTAAGAAGTTAATAATAAAAGAAGAACTCTCTCTCTAATCTTTTATATGGAAATGATGAATAGTTGCTCTATCTAATTTCTTTCAAGTACCTAGCCTTCAAAACATGAGTTCTCCTGATTAATAATGATGCTTAAAAATAAAATTAAATATATGGGTAGCAAATGCTTGATCCAGAGTCTAGATAATTGACAGATATGATATGTGATGATCTGAGCTACTGTTATCTTATTCTAAAACAACACTAGAGTTCCGGAGAGTTTCCAATATTAATATGACTAATAATGGCATTGAGTTAAATTAAGCTTTGTTGACCCTATGAGAAGTTATCATGCTATTGAATTGAGATCACTTACACATTTCATCCATCCTCCGTATAAGTGCTCATGATTATGTATTGTTATACTCTCAAAAGTTTGTTGGAAGCATGTGGCTATTGAAAGAAAAGAGAGAATATATATATATATATATATATATCCGAGGAAATAAAAAGGGACAAGTGTCCGAAACCTCAAAAAGATAGATCCCGAGGAAATAAAAATGGACAAGTGTCCGGAACTTCGAAAAAAGAAGAGAAAAAAAAGAGAATATCAGAAAAAATGGGCACGTGCCCGTCAGTAGAATTAGCCTGATAGCCATGCGTCTCTAATAAACAAAAGAGAGTGATATATTTCAAAAGAGCATCCGACTCCATTTTCCATACACATGCACTTCTCGATTCAATGGTGTGGTTGACTTTCTCTTTGGATCCATTGTTTAATTTGGCAACATATGTTTTTAATCTTTTCTGAAAATTCATAAAACTCTGGGATAATGGTGAAGTGACATAGCAAGAGACATAATGCTTGATTTGATCATTCTATCTTTCAATTACTCAGGATTCAAGGTAAAGTACTAAGCCCCATGATGAATAATATGATACTTTTTCTATTCATATGAGAACTTTTGTTTAAATACATGTGTACTTGTTGAAAGTGAAGATATTGCTCCTGATCCATTGTTGAGATTGGCTTTGCTCGGGACTAACAAAGGGTAAGCTTGGGGGAACTTGTTGACGCTCACTAATGCTCATAATTAACCATCAACTATTGCATGAAATGACACTAAATGAATTACAAAGCATAGTTGTAGGGTTTGAAACTAACAAGTTCCACGAGTTTTGGTGCTCTCACTTGTTTTGTAGGACATTAATATTTCACCATATAAAAGTATCTCAAGTGATGAATTGGAGTGCACCATTGCGAAGGGCTCGTCGAGACGATCGAAACGGACATATCATTTGCTATATTCGGAGTCCCGGATGAAAAGATATTAATTTCGCAACGAAATCTGCAAAAGAAGGATCTAGAAGACACCACGAGGCGACCCACCACGTGGGCCCACTGGGCCAGACCGACCGGTCCCACTTGGAGACCGACCGGTCGGCCACGGAGCCCATTTTGCCTCCGCCTTCTGGAACCTTCCTCCACCGCCTCCTAAGATGCATCTCCACCGTCCCTGAAGTCGGTTTGATCCAACGGTGGGCGATAAACGTGACGCGGATCGATGACTTGGCGATTCCTTGCCCCCTACTCCACCTCGGGCTATATAAGCAACCCCAGACCCCCCTCTCTAGGCATCTCCCTCTTCATTATTCATCTCCACATCAGAAACTAGGGTTCCAATGTAGAAGTAGAGGTCCCTCTAGATGAATCTCTTCTAGTTCATCTACATTTAGATCTAGTTCGTCTAGTTCTAGTTCTAGTTGTCTAGTTCATCTTGTTGTAATTAGAGATCCAATTAGAAAGAGGATAAGGAGAGATTAGAGAGGAGCTAAGCTCTAATTCCAAAGGAGTCTTCAGAGATTTGGTATGCTTTTGTATCTTTTCTTATAAGACTTGTGCTTTAATATATTTATCTTCTCTAATTACTTTATGCTTTATTATATGATTAGTATAGTTGTTATATCTTGGCATGGGATCTTTGTTCGTATTGAGTGCTCTAGTTATCCTAGGTAATTAGAGTAGTAATCGATAGATTAGACATTGTGTTTAGTCTATAGGTTACCTGAGGTTGCGCTCAATCGCACGGAATAGTTGTGGTAGCCCCAGGGGTGACAGCTCTGTTAGGCCTTCGTAGTCCACCACGTTCGGATTGATGTTTCGTAGAGCTTTTGGCAGCCTTCCCCTGACTACTTTCTTCCCAGTCTTTTTGAGAGTCAGAAAGGTACTGTTGCTCCAAAGTGCCAATGTGTATAACTGCTATATCTTTTCATCTTTGTTACCTTAGAACCCAAGTAATAGAGAAGTATATAGGAACCTTGATCTCTCCCGTTGTCCTCCCACTATAGTTATCAATACAGTTATCATTGAATATCTTTTATGTGCTTTCATTTATATCATATATCATTTACTCCTGCTTTAGTCTATTTAGTACTCTGAGTTAGTAGATGCATGATAGTGAATTATCAGATTCTTGACCCTTGCTTCCCTGTGGTAAAATATAAATAACGATCCTGGAATACTCCAGGTAAAATGCTACAATGGTGTTCTATGCGCTTGCGGAATCTTTCATATTCTATTTGCACTAACAAACGTCAACAGTCACAAAGATAAATATGATAATGGAAAGGGATAAAAATTATTTGTAAGATAGATATGATAATGGAAAGGGATAAAAATTATTTGAGCATACAAATAGGGGGAGCAAGCTCATAATATGCAAAGGTTGGTAACTAGACTTTCATACTTTCAAGTGAATCAAGTGCTTTCTTTACTTATAATGTTGATCTCATGGGGTACTTGAGTTTTTGATGTATGTCTAGTTACCTATGATGCTAAAGATGGTATATATTCGAAACTCCGATGGTATCACGCTTCAAAGGTCCATTCTATATACTTTAGCATCATTTGATAGTAGTAGCTCACTCACAAATTCCCATTTACGCATATGTGAACAATTGTACCAAACTCATATATCACATATGTAGGGGGAGCTAGTACTATCAAAATCGAATTTGAAATGCTTGTCCATCTCTTTTTCATGATCTAAATGTATGGGCAAACATCTCAAGTTCACAAATTAAATTCATTTCATATCTTTGTGATGGTTGTCATCAATTACCAAAAAGGGGAAGATTGAAAGGTCCTAGTTTGGTTTTGGTGATTGATGACAACACTTGTGAACTAACCATTCTATCCAAGTGCGTGAAAGAAAATATGTTGAGTTCACAATATCAGTGGATGATGTTATTGAAATGATTGTTTAAAGTTTGTTGGGTATTCAACTTAAGCATAGCAAGCAAGCGAAGACTTTGGCAGGACTTGGCTAGAAGGACCGTGTGCTCAAGCAATGGTGAAGGACAAGCTAGTGGGCTTGATGCCGAGGGACCGACGCGGAGGTGAAGGGCAAGCTAGTGGGCTTGGCGCCGATGGACCCATGGTGAAGGGCAAGCTAGTGGGCTTGGCGCCGAAGGACCGAGACAACGGTGAATAACAAGTGAAGCTAAAGTGAGAAGCTTGAAGTCTATGTGTTGGTTGAGTGACTAACATCATTTTTGATGGACCAAGTCAGAGATTCATTGGTTATATCTAATGGCTTGGTGAAGTTGTCTATGAATGTTTCCTTGCGGGTATCAAAGAAAATCATGGATAAGCAAGGCAAAGGTATGGACAATAGGGTGTTTTCTTTTACCGGCTACAAGGTTTGTAAAGAAGATAAATAGCTGGATTTAAGATAGATAACCGTACTATTAAGAGGGGTAAACGCGTTTGCATTACGGTTATCTAGTGCCACTTGTGAGGTCTATCGTTTTGGATCGCTTTGTGATGAGTGGCGGTTAGTCAAAAACCTTTGTGAAAAACGCTTGGGAAAAAGCTAACTAATGTCTAAGGAAATTATGTTCTTTTAGAGATCGTTGGTTTGGAGTTGGCTTGTTTTAAGAAAAGGTTTTCTTAGTGCTTGTGAGCTCACTTTATATTGCTTTGGTCATATCCATAGTGTATGGGTTGATGGGGAAAACCAAAGGAGATAGAGTGCTTGAGAAAGGTGTTTTCAGGCTTATGGCGGACAGTCCGCGTCCCTGGTGGAGGACAGTCCGCCGGCCAAAACCTGAGAACCAAACAGATTCTGTATAATCTGTTGAAGGGTTGTCGAAGTAACGGCGGACAGTCCGCGCCCTGGTGGCGGATAGTCCGCCGGTAATTTTCTTAGGAAGCAGAGTTGCTGCTCGCGCTGATGTTGCTGTCTCAGGACAACGGCAGACAGTCCGCAACCCTGGTGGCGGATAATCCGCCGGTCAAAATTCAAACCTAACGGCTAGTTGCTGACAACGGCGGACACTCCGGGACTTGTACCGCGGACTGTCCGGGAATCGCGTTTTTAGCACATAACGGTTGGATTTTGAGGGGGCCTCTATATATAGTGGGTTGCCCGGTTGGTGAGGGTTCTCTTGGACATTCTAACAACATATCCTTTGGGAGAGAACTCCTCTAGCACCTCATCTCATATCCCTTGCTTGTGAGCAACATTTGGAGAGTGAGTGTGCTCCACTAGTGCGAATCTTTGCGTGAGAGATTACTTGTGGCACTAGGTGGTCGTCATGTGGGCGTGGTTATCTATTACTCTTGGAGCTTGTCGGCTCCTAGATGGTTTGGTGATTGTGTCTCCATGAAGCACGCAAGGAGATTGTGCGGTGCTTCGGAGTTGGCTTTGTGAGGGGCTATTGAGCTCATCCCCGCCGGAGGAAGGCAAAGAGCATCTCTAGTAAACTTGAGGCGTGAAGAGTATCTAGTGATTTAGTTGGCTCAAAGTTTAGTGCTCACGTGGAGCCTACCTTGTGGGGGTAGTCCGAAGCTTATGTGCTTGGAGCTAACAAGAGGAGCAGCAATCCTAGAACTTGCTTCAACGTGAATTAAGTGACCGGCAAGTCACCGAACCACGTTAAAAACATCGTGTGTCATCCTCTTCCTTTTGGTTTGCTAATCTCAACACAAGTTCATTTCATTTCATATTACACATACTTGTGTTGATCTTGTATCTTGTATTTACATTCATACATATATTGATATCTTGTGTAGTCAATCTTGATATACATTCTTATAGTTGATCATCTTGCTAAATAGCTCCAACTTAACTTGTGTATAATTGAAATACTCTTGCTAGTATATCTTGTTAAGTTCATAATTAGAGGGGTGTAGTCAAAATTATAATTGAGCCTATCTCTTCCGCTATTAATTTTGAGTAGTTTTGTAATTATTTTTAAAATTGACTATTCACCCCCCCCCCTCTAGTCGGCCATCTCGATCCTTCAATCCTTCAATTTCAATAACACCGAGAACGGCAAAATCCTGGCTGACAAATTCGAAACAAACCTCCTGATGAAATTGATTTTGCCGATTAAAGATTGCAATTGAGTCTTTGTGGTTGGTGGTACCACATTTTCAATCGCGTCATAACTTTTTTGACCGACTTCAATCCCTCTTCCATGTACCATGAACCCCAAGAACTATCCAGCTGATACCCCAAATGCACACTTGTGGGGATTCATTCTTAATCCATGTTTTCTTGCACATTCTAGAGTATCTCTGAGATCTTTGAGATGTCTTTGATAATCCTTGGACATTACAACCACATCATCAATGTAGATTTCCACAATCTTGCCAATCAACTTGTGAAAGATATAATTCATAGCCCTTTGGTAAGTTGCACCGACATTTTTAAGTCCAAAGGTCATAACTACCCACTCATATAATCATATAGCACCCGGACATCTGAATGCAGTTTTATGTATATCTTCTTCTGCCATAAAGATTTGATTATAACCAGCATTGTCATCCATAAAACTAATTACCTTATGCCCTGCCGCTGCATCAACCAACATGTCTGCTACTGGCATCGGGTAGCTATCCATTGGAGTAGCTTTATTCAAATCCCTGAAATCAATGCAAACTCTCATTTTCCCATTTTTCTTATACACAGGAACTACACTAGATATCCACTCGGCATATCTACATTGTCGAATGAAATTAGCCTCATAAAGCCGAATGATTTCCGTTTTTACGTCTGCCATAACCTCTGCTCTAATTCTCCTCGGAGCTTGTTTTACAGGCTGACTCCCATGTTTGATAGGTAGTCGATGCTCAACCAACGATCGATCAAGACCAGGCATCTCAGAATAATCTCAAGCAAAACATTCTTTATATTCTTTCAACAAAGTAATAAGTTCTTGTCTAAACTTGGGATCCAGCTTGGCACTGATATATGTCAATCTTGGTTTATCACCATTTCCATTATCAACTGCCTCTAGCTCATCAGCCGATGTAAAACCTTTACCCATCTTACTTTCATCTTCATTGATCGTACAATCCATTAGATACATTTTTTAAAGCCGACTGCTTGGATCAGCTGTTGACTATCCTCAGATGTCTTAAGGAAGCCTTCTTCATGAACTTTTCCAGAAAAGCACTCTATATTGTCGAAGTTCCAAACATCAGGATCAGAGTAAGCAATGCTAACAGTTGAATCGGCCTGTACCACTTCCATAGTGTCCCCGATCCACTGAATTACGTTTTGATGCATAGTAGATGGAACACAACAGTTGACATGAATCAAATCTCTTCCAAGAAGCACACTGTATGATCCTTTTGCATCGACTATGAAGAAAGTAGTCGACAAACTCTTGCTGCCAACTGTTAACTCGACACATATGGCACCCTTAGTAGCCGATACGTTGCCAGCAAAGTCTGTCAACCTCATCGGTTTGGGTCAAGTCTTCCGTAGTCTTTCCAAGCTTTCTAAAGGTAGCATATGGCATCAAGTTAACAGCTGCACCTCCATCAACTAACATTCTGCTCAAAGGCCTTTCGTCGACAAACCCCTTTAAGTATAAAGCTTTTAGATGGGAATGCTTCTCGGGCTTTTGAAACATGGCCCCTTCTTCTTGATAGATCCATTGGGCAATTGCTTCTTCATCATCAGATTCTTCTTCATGATCAGAGGATCTAAATTCAGCAAGCAACATAAACAGAGCAGATATATTAGCCGATGATTCTCTTATCAGCTATTTGCATTACCTGCCAGACTTTGGGTCTCTTCTTATGATCTTCATCGTTCCTTAATCTCTGAACCCGTCGTTTCTGGCTTTTAGTCAGACCACCTGGATACCATTGTCCTTCTTGCCATGGATGATCTTGATCGACTAATTTTATTCCAAGCCGATCATGAACACTTTCATTTTTTATGCGCCGATCTGTTCTTTCAAATCTTAATCTTTCATGCATAGATCGGCGGTTGTCTCTCGACTGCCTATACTCCCAATATTGTTCACTACATTCCAAGCAATTACAAAGAGTAGGAAGCTTTAAACCTTCATTCCAACAATGTCTGAAGAAAGGGCAATCCCAATGATTCTTCTCTTCATCTCTGATACGCCTTTCTTCCTCTTGAGACCTTCTATACTCCTGCTCTTCAAGCCACTCTTGATATTCCTGCTCATCTCTTTCCCTTCGCATTTGATCTCTTTCCTTTTAACGTTGCCACTTGTTTAATAAGATTCTGACAGTTGGACGTCTTCTTGCTTCACCGGCCCTTGAAGTTTCAGGTTGATCATGTTGATCAATATTTTTCTTCTCTTTCATCTCCTGATACTCCTTGGCTGTTAGCTGCTTCTTTGGATCGACTGTCCCAGCTGCCTTGGCTTTGTCAGAAGTCAACACCTTAATCTCACTTTGAAGTGCAGGAGCTACCATGTTTGCTGGAAAGGGATGGCCATTGATGCTCATACCCTTGGCTTTCTCTAAGCCAATCCTTCCCTTGGCAATGGCTCTCTGGATCATATCTCTGAACACTCGACAATCGTTTGTAGTATGAGTACCAGAGTTATGGAATTTGCAGTACCTTTTATTCTTGAGCTCTTCAGCCGATGGAATGTTGTGATTTCCAGTCAATTTGATTTGACCTTTCTCCAACAAGTAGTCAAATATTTTATTGGCCTTAGTGACGTCAAAGCCGTATTTTATATCTTTTTCAACATTTTTAGCCTTTGCCCAAGACATGTATTCATTATTCTTCCAAGACCAATCAACATCAGCTACCTCATCTTCATTTTCATCGCTTGAATTATCTTCATCTTGTAAGAAGAAGTGACTCTCTGCATTATAGGCTTTCTTGGGCTTAAAGACTTGATTGTACCTGTTCTGAGCGTCAATATTTGCCACCTTCTTAGCTAATTCAGCCATACTGTTACAACTAAAACCAATCTTTTCTCTGATGGCTGGTATTAGCCCTTGAACTGCTATACTGACTACCTCTGGATCTGACAATGATAAGGTATAGCATTGATTCTTCATCTCTCTGAATCTCTGAAGATATTGGCATCTAGTCTCATTGTTTCCCTGCCTAATATCGACTAAGTCCACAACTCCTTTCTCCAAAACTCCAGAGTCAAAGTACTTACATAACTTATCTTCTAAATCTTCCCAGCTTTGAATGGAATTGGGTGGTAGAGATGAAAACCACGAGAAAGCCGAACCAGACAGAGACAAAGGAAACATTCTGACTTTAAGTGTCGGCTCGTCACCAACTTCCCCAAGCTGGACTAAGAATTGAGTTATATGCTCCATGGTTGTTTCTGAGCCTGTTCCTGTGAACTTGGTAAAATCAGGAATTCTATATCTTGGAGGCAAAACAACCTGATCATACCACTTTGGATATGGCTTCTTGTAGCCAGTCAATGTAATCTTTGGCGTTAAACCAAACTGCTTTTGAACCATGTCGGTAACCCGACTCACCAACTGATCTACTTGATTCACCGGCCCTTGATAGCCGATGTTCTGCCCCCCCCCCCCGAAGGTATTGCCATGATATCCCGGATTCTCCTGAGCATCCAAAGTCTAAAAATCTGATACATAATGATATCCAGGAGGAATATCACCAGGCACTACGTTTCCTTGATATGGTGGTGCATTGAAATCTCTGGTAATTCTCCTTCCATGGGGAGCTATTTTTGTAGCCGATGAGTACATGTTATTACTCACATTCGGCTGTTGCATTGTGTCACACCCCAATTTTAAGGATAAAACCGAGGCAGCAAACTCATGTGTGCCCAGGGATCAGTCGCACACATAAGCTAGACAAAATATGAAAAAGGTACCATCACGGTGTTTATTACATAACGATAGAAGCAAAACAAAGACTTACATCAGCGGAAAAGGTAAACCAGATATAGCTCTCACGGGCAACCACCACAGGGACTGCCGACTGGGGGATACGCTAGCCTAGAAACTTCTGGGGAAAACTCCAACTTCAACTTCATCTGTTACCCATCCGGGATTTTTATCCAAAAAGAAAGATAAACAACAAGCGTAAGTACTCCTCGTACTTAGCAAGCTAACACGGGGTTCATGAGGCTCAAAAGGCTGACACTGTCTGACTGCAGTTAGCTTTTATGTTGGCAAAGTTTTAGCATTAGAGTAAACGAATATTGTGCTTAACCCTTAAACCCCTGATCCATTTGTCCATCAATGATAAATAATTCACCATAAGAGCACCATCAACATAAAGTAACATTTAATTAAGTATCATACTTCTGCTAGTTTTCCGGGCCGCTCGTGACCGTGAGCACGGCTATTATAACAGTTTTACACTCTGCAGAGGTTGTGCATCTTTACCCACAAGCCGTGTTGCCCAGATGCCCAGGGGAGCGACCCCCATAACACTTCCAAGGTGAGCGGGCAGGGTACACTACGAAGCCTTTCGTTGGTTCGTCTAACAAGTTAGGGCCACTAGGTTTCCTTCACTACTAGAAATACGATCATCAGTGATGATTTGCTAGTGACACTGGTAAGTTTCGTCACTGAATGATACCTTTCAATGATGAATTTTTTGTTTTCGTCACAAGGTACAAGTGACGATGTTTTGGCTTCACTTTCAATGACGGAAATGAGAGGAACGTCATCGATTACCAAATGGAATCGTCATAGATCATATTGTCGGTGTGCTATATTGTAATGATGAAAATATTCGTCACAGAGTATATTTCGATATGGTCATAGATAATTTGCCTCATGTGGCCCACGTAGTGATGAAACGAATTGGTCACAGACCATTTTCCCTAACGTCATAGTTAAGTTTCTAGTTTGCCCCCGCCTGTACCACTTGACGGCATTGGATGATTGGGCCAGACGGCCCGGTTGACCTTTTTATCATATTGGATGCGTGGGCCGTCGGTCGACCTTTTTTCATATTGGGCCACAGGTGCACACAGTAGGCTGGACAATTTATGGCAAAAAAATTGCGCTGGTGGAGCTTTGATCTCGCGACCTGCCGTTAGGCGAGTAACAACCTTACCACTGAGCTACTCGACTATTTTCTTGTGAAAAAAACAAAGTTACTTTATTTGTAAGGTATCAACATGATAATTGAATGGTGGTTGTCTTAACTCTTTATATCATAGGTCCTGGGCCATAGACTGAGATTTGTCATCTGTACCTAGTGAGCAGATATGAAACTAAGCCCCGGACATGAGTATTATTGGTTCTCTTGAAAACTGGCTACTAAACACAACCATTGAGCAAGCACCCGTCACTGATGTTATATCCTCTGATTGATTTGTAAAACAGGAGGACACGCATGCAATCGCCTAACAACACAAAATCCTGAAGAAAACCAAAGTAATCGCCTAACAAAGTACTTTTACTAATCCATAATGCAAGCACTTGTAAATCCATCGCATACACAGACCAAATAAAGCAAAGATTATTCATTTAGTACTTAGGAACATTTCGATTTCACCAGCTTCCAAAAGCACTTCATAGGTTATAGTCAAACCATTGGCTGCGGATTAGCTACCAAACTTGTTCTTCTAATGAAGAGGTAAAGAGACACGTTGCGGATACATGGGTGTATGCCGAGTCTCTGTGTGATGAGTGATTGTCAATGGAGATGATGCGCATGTTCTTTGGCTTGTGTTGTGCAGGTGTCGAGCACGGAGACAGTGATCGATGGCGGGTGAAGGTCAAGTTGCGACGTGCCGTGCCGACGGACCGGGCGCGATTGTGGAGAAGGATGGCGTGCCGTGGTTCGCGGGACGTGCCATGCCGATGTATCGGACGGTGAAGGGCGGACGTGGACTTGGAAGATGGACTGGAGGCCGGAGGATCAGCTGTGGTGGCTGGCAGCCTGCGACAGCGACAGGCGGAGAAGTGCGATCATGTCGGGGAAGGGGTGCACAGGCGGTGCATCCCTCTTACGACGCCGGTTTGTTGGTAGAGCCCGGGAAAAACCAACGGTGGACGTTTCCAGGTTTGGGCTCAAAACCTGGGTGCTGGGTTTCCAGTTGAGCCACAAAACCTGGGCGACGGTTTTCCAGGTTGAGCCTCAAAACCGGGCGTGCGGTCCGGGTTTCCGAGTTTGGGCTCAAACTCGGGCGCGGACGGTTTCCGAGTTTGGCCACAAAACTCGGGCTGGAGGCTGTTTCCCGGTTTGGGCCCCAAAACCGGGGCTGATGGAAAGGCTGGTTTCCCGGTTTGGGCCGCAAACCGGGGTTGCAGAGTGGTGGCGGCACGTGCGCGATCTAAAGGTTGCGTGGAGGCGACGCGGAAGACCGTGCGGGCGTGGCCGTCGGATCTACCTACCACCAGGGGTGGACTAGAATAGCCTTAGGGTTAGGCTTGGTCGCTCTGTAAATTAGAGTAGAGAGGGGTAGAGTAGGAAATAGACTTAGGCTAGGTTAGTATAAGTAGTCTAGGGGAGACACCCTCCTCCCTATCTCAATCTCAGTTAGAGCTTTCATTTCCTAGGGTTTCCACTCTCCCACACCCCTGCTTTAGCTAGTTGAGATCCGCAGAGAGACTCCACTATGTGTACTGTTTGATTCGAGGAAGTGAGGCCGTATCCTCACCTTGGATCCCATCTCTTGGTGTCAATTCGCGTTTTGATTTCATGTTCATCATGTTCTTCGCGGATTGCTTTGTGCCTTGAGTTTTCCCGTCGCTTGATCTTTGTGCTCGGTCCATCTTTCACGATTCCGTTTGAACTGAGTGCTTAGATCGTGAGGCACTTCTTTCCACCGAAAGAAATCATCTCTAACCTCACGGTCTAGGAGATCGATCAAGTTTAGTTTAGGGTCTTTTCTTTTTTTTTCTTTCCCCCGAATTCCTTCGATTCACGATTTGGAGTTAGGTTCGAGCCATGATCTCTTAGAGATAGCTCACTAACCTCCTTGTGACTCTCAGATCGAATCCCAAGCCTAGAGCACTTGATGACGGAGAGATCGGGTTGAATCGCCGGAGTTTCAGTGCAGTCCGGGGTGTAAGTGACGTCTGTCGGGCTGACCGGACGCACGCTTTCAGAGTCCGGTCGTTGAGACGCGCCAAGCTTTCTGCGTACTGACCGACGCTCTCGACCGGACGCTCTGTTTGCATTTCGACCGGACGCTACGCTTGCACTGTTCCCGTGTCATTGTCTCATTGACGGGAGCTCAGTGAACGACCGGACGCTGAGCTCCGTGCGTCCGGTCGCGAACGAGGAGCTCCCAGAGTGTTTTCTGGCGACCGACGCGTCCGCGTCCCTGTGACCGGACGCAGGCCAGAGTCCGGTCGCTGGCAAGTTTCGCGCGTCTTCGTGCGCGGTTCGTTCGTTCTGATCGGATTTGAGTTCCGTCTTTTGGGTTGGCTTTCTAGGGTTGTCTAGTGTCCCGCTGTGCTTCTAGGAAGCATCCACCCTACATCTAGGGTGTGACATTAGCAAGCTCTAGGTTTCGATTTTGGGGTTGATCTTGGGACAGTGGCATCTAGTTTCGAAAGGAAATTTTGAAGCTCCCATTCACCCCCCCTTGGTCGCTTTTCGGTAGCTTCTCGGTCCTTCATTGGTTATTGGAGCGGTTAAGGATCTTCCAACCTTAGCCGGTTCCAGATCCACCGAAGGCGACATGGATCGCGGCGTGGGCAAACCGCCGTTTTTCGATGGGGACGCATATGCGTCTTGGAAGATACGTATGTCGGCCTATTGCAGAGCTTGGGCGCTTCGATCTGGGATATTTGCAACTCCCCTGATTCGTGGTCTTGGCTGCCGTGTGATCTCAACAGCAGGTCGATGAGCACGATGCCAATAGCGAGCCCGTCGTAAGCTCTGTTCTCTTGTTTGAGCATGGGTGAGTTGATCGTGTTCTCACCTCGCTACGGCTCTCGGGAGATTGGGGGACACTCTTCATGCGTTTTCATGAGGGCACCTCTAAAGTCAAAACCCGGACTCTAGAGTAGTTTTCAAGCGGGAGTTATGAGAAACGTTAGACATCACTATTGGCGAGAGCATAGAAAGTTTATGCGCTTCGCTTTCAGGTGATTGTCAACAGGATGAGGGCTAACAGAGAGCAGTTGCCATTGACGATCATGAGCGTGCTTTGAAGCTTTTGCACACTCTGACCGTTCGATGTGGGACTCCAGGTTCAGGCAATCATCGAATCGCCGAACTATGAGACTCTCACCTGCGGACGAGCTCTTCAGTAAGCTCAAGTCCAGTGAGATTGATGCTATGGCGAGGGCTTCTTTTGAAAATCCTTCTCGCCCGTCCATGGCTTTGGTTTCCGGCTCTTCCTCTAACCCCTCAGCTGGCTTTGCGCTTTCTTCTCTCTTTCTGTGACAGAGGACCAGCTGGAGTCTTTGGGAGACGACGAGTTGGCTTTGCTTGCCAAACGGTTCTCGCGGTTCCACAACAAACCGCATGAACCTCGTCGCGGAGGAGGACGCACCGGATGCTACGAGTGCGGCGACCCCGACCACTTCATCGCCGACTGCCCCAAGAAGAAGAACAAGCATCTTGGGAAGGCGATCACGGCCACAGGCGCGACTCCAAGTACAAGGAGAAGCACGTCCCCCCAAGGCACAAGAAGCGGGGCGGCTTCAACAAAGAGTACATCAAGAAGAAGTACTTGGAGAAGCAGCAGGCTGAGCAGCGAGCGTTCTTCGCCACGCTCAGCGATGTCGACGGCTCGGATGACGACTCCGCTCGACTCGAGTGATGACGAGTCCGAGAAGAAGAAGCTGGAGGACACGTTCAACGGCTTGTGCTTCTTCGCCGGCGACGAAGGCCTGTGTACCATGGCGCTCGGAGATGAGGTCGACGGCGAGCCGGAGCGTACCCCTCGGAACGACGACGACGACGGACACCTCCCAGGTATCTCTCACCTACGACGAGCTTTCCTCCGAGGTTGAGAAGTTGACTGCTGCCCTCCTTAGTCAGACAAGTTGCTTAGGCGTGCCGCTAGAGAGCGCAAGGAGTTTAGGCCAGAAGTGGGGAGGACACGGTGAAGGAGCTTGAGTTCGCTCGGTCCACGTGGTTGTGTCGGAGGAGTTGGAGTGCAGAGAGTTGCGCCGCGCACATGACGGATCTTCTCACTCTGAGGAGTAAGTATGCTGCGCTGGTAGATGAGGGTGGATGAGCTCCGAGCTAGACCGCAGCTGTTGGGTGCGTGCAAGACTTGTCCTGTCTTGCAATCCGAGTTGGCAGAGAAGAATGCCAAGCTTGAGTCTTTGAGAAGGCCGGCTCGGATAGCACTTGTGTCAAGAGGTGTGCTTTGTGTGAGGGCCTGGAGCAGGAGATGGCCAATGTGAGGCATGACAAGGTGCGTACCGAGGAGGAAAACACATACCTTCGGACCGTCTTGTCATGGGTGTCTTGTGGTGAGCCTCAGCTCGGGATGATGATCTCCCAATTCAAGCGAGCTGCTGGGGCTCCTGGTGTAGGTCTTGGCCAGAGTGTTGATCTTTCAGCTTTTGGTAAGATTGGAGAGTCTAGTGGTCTGAACCCCTGTGAGAAGCCCAACTCCACCACTACTCCAAACTAACCAAGCTTCCACCCAAAGAGCCTGCCAAGCCTGTCACCAAGGATGGAGTTGTAGTTGAACCCCCCAAGGCTCCACCCAAGAATCCACAATGGCAACCCAAGCCCAATCACCTAAAGAACAAGCTTGACACAATGCCACCCATCCGAGAGGAGTTGCCACAGAAGGGCAAGGGCAAGGTGAACCATACCCACATCCCTGCAAACCAACAACCCCCTTTGCGCGCGGTGAGGTTTCAGTGTGACTTTTGTGGGCGGGATGGTCACCTGAGTGAGTTCTGCTTTTAGGCGCAGGAGAGAGGCGCGCCGAGCTAGGAGATGCAGAACCCGGACATGTTTCACCCAGCTCGTGGTGGACATGCCTCCGAAGCCTCAGGGGAGAGCTGCTAGGTCTGGAGGGAAGCATACCCAGCCTAGGCAGCAGGAGAGAGCCCCTAGGAGGGAGACTAGGCCTAGAGGTAGAGCACCTCAGTTTGTGAGGCCTAGGCAGGAGAAGAGCTCCGAGGAGAGACGCTAGAGTTGAGCAGCAGGCTCCTAGGCGTAGACCTCGTAGAGAGCGTGCCCGACGAGGTCCTGTTTTTGCAGGTAACGGACCCCGTGGCGGAAGGCTTTGTTGAGCGCCTTGTCCCACCACAGGTAGAGTTTCGCGGGTAAGCGCTTCTTCCCCAGCGGACCACGTTTTCCTGTGCGTGGTGATCGCTATCCCCCTAGACAGGATGGTTTTTACACTGACCGTTCTTTTGAGCAGCCGGCCCAACACTGGTTTCCTTCTTATCTTACTAACCCCAGTGTTGGACCGTATGTTCACCCTATGTCTTTTTATTGATGTAGGAGGAGCGGTTGGAGGACATTTGGCTTGTGGATTCCGGTTGCTCGAGGCACATGACCGGAATGCCAAATGGTTCTCCAGCCATAGTCCGGTCGCCGGAAAAGAGTACATAACCTTCGGCGACAAAGGTAAGGGCAAGGTATTGTCCGTTGGTGCAGTGCGGGTTAATGAGCACTTTGTGTTGCGCGAGGTTGCTCTTGTTTCTAACCTGCATTTCAACTTGCTTTCTGTTTCGCAACTTTTTCGTGAAGGCTATGAGATTCGTTTCAAACCGAACCTTAGCCGGATCTTAGATCCTCAGGGTGATCTTGTATGTCTGATTTCACCCTTTGGGAATGTCTTTCGCGCGAATTTCTCAAAGTCGTTTGGATCTTCTCGCTGTCTTTTGGCTAGTCCTTCTTCTTCTGATCTTTGGAAGTGGCATAGGAGGCTCGGTCACCTGAGTTTTGACTTGCTTGCAAGACTTAGCTCACTTGGCTTAATCCGAGGATTGCCCAAGCTTTCGTTGGAGAAGGATCTAGTTTGCCATGCTTGCCGGCATGGAAAGATGGTTGCTGCTCCCCACCATCTTTTGACCAAGGTTATGACCTCGCACCCCGGAGAGCTTTTGCATATGGACCTTGTTGGTCCGGCTCGGGTGAGCTCGGTTGGTGGGAAGTGGTATGTGCTTGTTATTGTTGACGACTTTTCGAGGTATTCGTGGGTCTTCTTTTTAGTTGAGAAGTCCGAGACATTCTCCTTCGCTCGCGATCTGATTTTGCGTCTTCAGAACGAGTTCCCTTTGAACTCGATGCGAGCGATTAGAAGTGATAATGGTTCCGAGTTTAAAAATTCGGATTTTGAGAAGTTTTGTAAATGCCTTGGTTTGGAGCATCAGTTTTCTTCTCCCTATACACCACCCCAAAATGGTGTTGTAGAGAGGAAGAATCGGACCCTTGTTGAGATGGCCAGGACGATGCTTGATGAGCATAGGACTCCTAGGCGCTATTGGGCCGAAGCTATGAACACTGCATGCTATATTTCGAATCGCATTTTTCTGAGAGTGTTTTGAGAAGACCTCTTATGAGTTGCGTTTTGGTCGCCAGCCCAAGGTGAGTTATTTTAGAGTCTTTGGTTGCCACTGTTTTATATTGAAAAAAGGCAACCTAGACAAGTTTGAGTCTCGTTCTTCTGACGGTGTGTTTTTGGGTTATGGCACTCACACTCGAGCTTATCGTGTACTTAACCTTGACACTAACCGAGTCATGGAGACATCAGATGTCACCTTCGACGAGACTCTTGTTTCTCCTTCTTCTCGTTTTGAGCGTGCAGGTGATCACGAGGTTGGAGAGCCTCTTTTCGATGACGAGGAAGAGGGTGCTGAAGGTATAGATGATCCAGCACCCCCTCCGCCTGCCGCGCCGCCGGGAGCGGCTTCGACGACGACCCGTGGCCCCGAGACGTCTTCTTCCTGGGGGCCGTGGAATCCACCTCGCGCGGTACCTTTTGTACCCGGGGTGGAACCAGCTACTGTTGAGGGGGAGGTTACTTCTTCCCGGGAGGCGCCACGACACATCCAGCGCCAGCACCCCCCTGAACAGATGATCGGAGACATCGACGAGCGAGTTACTCGCTCCAGGTCACAGCACATCTCGCACTTTGCTCATTCTGCTTTTGTTGCGTCTTTTGAGCCCCGAGATGTTGGACACGCATTGACGGATCCGGATTGGGTCAATGCCATGCATGAGGAGCTAGAGAACTTTGAGCGAAATCGGGTTTGGGTTCTAGTGCCACCACCTCCTGACTGTAAACCTATTGGGACAAAATGGGTTTTTAAAAACAAGCAAGGAGAGGAGGGCCACATTGTGAGAAACAAGGCCCGGCTTGTAGCGAAGGGTTATAGTCAGAAGGAGGGAATAGATTATGAGGAGACCTTCGCTCCTGTAGCTCGTTTGGAGGCTATTAGGATACTCTTGGCTTATGCTGCATCCATGGGTTTCAAACTTTTTCAAATGGATGTCAAGAGTGCCTTCTTAAACGGCTATATTGAGGAGGAGGTCTATGTCCAGCAACCCCCCGGTTTTGAAAATCCCAAGTTTCCAAACCATGTCTTTAAACTCCACAAAGCTTTGTATGGTTTGAAACAAGCCCCTAGAGCCTGGTATGAGAGATTAAAAACCTTTTTGCTAGCTAAGGGTTTTAAAATGGGATGTGTAGATAAAACGCTCTTTCTCCTCAAGCAAGGCAAAGATACTCTCTTGGTCCAAATTTACGTGGATGATATCATTTTCGGTGGTTCTTCTCACGCTTTGGTTGCCAAGTTTGCAGATACTATGAGCAGGGAGTTCGAGATGAGCATGATGGGCGAGCTGACTTTCTTTCTCGGGTTGCAAATTAAGCAATCCCGAGAGGGGACGTTTGTGCACCAGGGCAAGTACACAAGGGACTTGCTGAAGCGGTTCGACATGGGTGAGGCTAAGCCTCTTCCGACGCCCATGTCGACGACGACTGCCCTGGATGCCGACACGGATGGAGAAGCAGTGGACCAGAAGGAGTACCGCAGCATGATTGGATCGCTGCTCTACCTGACGGCGACACGGCCGGACATTCAGTTCGCCGTGTGCTTGTGCGCGCGCTTTCAGGCTTCGCCACGCATTTCTCACCGTCAGGCGGTGAAGCGCATCTTCAGGTACCTTCGTTTCACGCCCGAGCTCGGGATTTGGTATTCTGCTTCCTCCACCCTCTCGCTTTGTGGTTTTTCTGATGCTGATTTTGCTGGTTGTCGCATTGAGCGCAAGTCCACTTCTGGGACTTGCCAGTTTATTGGATCTTCTCTGGTGTCGTGGTCTTCTCGCAAGCAGTCTAGTGTCGCTCAGTCTACCACGGAGGCTGAATATGTTGCTGCGGCTAGCTGCTGTTCCCAGTTACTCTGGATGATGGCCACTTTGCGTGATTTTGGTTTGAGCTTTACTCGAGTTCCTTTGCTTTGTGACAGCACGAGTGCCATTAGCGTTGCTAAGAACCCTGTGCTTCACTCGAAAACCAAACACATTGATGTGCGCTTTCATTTCTTGCGAGACCACCAGGAGAAGGGTGATATCGACCTTCGCCATGTCGATACTCATCACCAATTGGCTGATATTTTCACCAAGCCTTTAGACGAATCAACCTTTAATAGGTTGAGGGGTGAGCTTGGTGTGTGTTTCCCCTTTTAGATGGGGGAAGCATTTTGAGATGTACAGACTGACTCTTTTATTGTGAGGCTCTTTTCTTTTGAGTTTCTTGAGTCTCTCCTTTTGGTATCTTCTTTCCTTCAGTTTTGTGTCGGGCATACGCATTTACATTCTGAGCTTCATGTCTATATTCACTAGAATGTAATTATGCTCTTGTTAGTATTGCTCCGATACTTATGATGATGCTTGTAGCTGATGCTCTTTCTGATCACTGTTACATGTTATGAGCGAGCTATTTTTTGGAATGGTGAATTATGCCTAATGTATATAAATCTGAAAATGTTCACCATTGAGATATGCAACTAGCATGTGTAGGGTGTGTTGAGTCCATTCCTGCTTTTCATATATGCTAGGTTGCTATGTCTCTAGTTCTGAGTCATTCACTTGCTTGGTTGTTCATAACTTGCTTAAAATCTGAACCAAGTATTGTTGAATTGAAAAGATCGAGATGGGATTGCTTGTCAACACCTCATGGTATTGAGACTGTTTCTCATTGCACTTTGAGTTAAACTTGAGCCATGTAGTGTATGACCGAAACCGTTGCTTTAAGCTTCTGATTGCTTCGGCATAGGCTTCGCACGGTTGAAAAGTTAGGCGATGACAAGCTTTCAACCTCTCGCAATCACATGCTAAAAATGAACTTGTGAATTCTTTTACCGCTGCAACTCCGATATGAATTTGAAATCACAAGTATATGCTTCATTCCTATGCATGATGATTGAACTTTGCTAGGGGTAGTTCACCTTGTATATATGCTTAGCACTTGTTTGGATTCCTTCTATACATGTCTAGTGCTATGTTGATGGTGACTATCCTTTTGGCTTAAAACTTCTCACATGCTCATATGCTTCATATTTCGTATAAGTGATCAGTTTGAGCCTTTGCTATTTGAGTGCTTAATTGAGATGTTGGAGCTATACTGATTAGAGCATCTTTGCACTCTTTTGACTATATACTTGAAGCTCCTAACTTGCATTTTGACTTCATATGCATTGTGGAAGGAGATCTTGTGTTCAGAGGGAGTTTATGCGAAGAGAGTTGCTTCTCCGATACCTTTTGGCCTTGATAAGTGCATTTTCAACTAGGGGGAGAAATTTACGCAAATCATATGCCCTGAAAATCTTTTGTCCTAGTTGCTTGCATTTGTCGAGGGGGAGTTTGCTAGTTGTGTTGAGCCGTTGCCTCTGTCTTGAGGGACTAGCAAACGTTCCTAGCTTCTCATGAGCTTTCATAAGTTTTTTCATTTGGCTTTCAATTGGTATCGTCTGGTGTGCTTTCCCATTTGGTTTGGGTTGATTTTCAATTGGTTCGGAGTGATTTTCTTGCTAGTTGTGTTGAGCCTCTGTGCCTCTATCTTGAGGGACTAGCATTTTGCTTCTGTTGTCCTCCGATCTTCAATTGCTATCTGCTAGCGGTGTTGAGCCTGTTCTACCTCTTCTTGAGGGCTAGCTTTGCTTTGCTTGGTTGCGTCAAGCCGTTGCCCATGTCTTTGGGGACCAAGTTTTTTGCTTCATCCACTTGACCTTCTTCGGCTTTTGTTAAGGCTTCTGGGTCATTTGGTTGGGTTTTCTCTTCCCACTCCTTCCTACCTCCTTCTTTTTATTCATGATTTGTTGTGGAGTTGACAATGCACTCATCAAGGGGGAGATTGCGGATACATGGGTGTATGCCGAGTCTCTGTGTGATGAGTGATTGTCAATGGAGATGATGCGCATGTTCTTTGGCTTGTGTTGTGCAGGTGTCGAGCACGGAGACAGTGATCGATGGCGGGTGAAGGTCAAGTTGCGACGTGCCGTGCCGACGGACCGGGCGCGATGAAGGATGGGCGTGCCGTGCGGCGGACGTGCCATGCCGATGTATCGGACGGTGAAGGGCGGACGTGGACTTGGACTGATGGACTGGAGGCCGGAGGATCAGCTGTGGTGGCTGGCAGCCTGCGACAGCGACAGGCGGAGAAGTGCGATCATGTCGGTGGAAGGGGTGCACAGGCGGTGCATCCCCTCTACGACGCCGGTTTGTTGGTAGAGCCCGGGAAAAACCAACGGTGGACGGTTTCCAGGTTTGGGCCTCAAAACCTGGGTGCTGGGTTTCCAGGTTGAGCCACAAAACCTGGGCGCGACGGTTTCCAGGTTGAGCCTCAAAACCTGGGCGTGGGCCGGTTTCCGAGTTTGGGCCTCAAAACTCGGGCGCGGACGGTTTCCGAGTTTGGCCACAAAACTCGGGCTGGAGGCTGGTTTCCCGGTTTGGGCCTCAAAACCGAGGGCTGATGGAAAAGGCTGGTTTCCCGGTTTGGGCCGCAAAACCGGGGGTGCAGAGTGGTGGCGGCACGTGGCGGCGATCTAAAGGTTGCGTGGAGGCGACGCGGAAGACCGTGCGGGCGTGGCCGTCGGATCTACCTACCACCAGCGGGTGGACTAGAATAGCCTTAGGGTTAGGCTGGTCCGCTCTGTAAATTAGAGTAGAGAGGGGTAGAGTAGGAAATAGACTTAGGCTAGGTTAGTATAAGTAGTCTAGGGGAGACACCCTCCTCCCTATCTCAATCTCAGTTAGAGCTTTCATTTCCTAGGGTTTCCACTCTCCCACACCCCTGCTTTAGCTAGTTGAGATCCGCAGAGAGACTCCACTCTGTGTACTGTTGATTCGAGGAAGTGAGGCCGTATCCTCACCTTGGATCCCATCTCTTGGTGTCAATTCGCGTTTTGATTTCATGTTCATCATGTTCTTCGCGGATTGCTTTGTGCCTTGAGTTTTCCCGTCGCTTGATCTTTGTGCTCGGTCCATCTTTCACGATTCCGTTTGAACTGAGTTGCTCTAGATCGTGAGGCACTTCTTTCCACCGAAAGAAATCATCTCTAACCTCACGGTCTAGGAGATCGATCAAGTTTTAGTTTCGGGTCTCTTTTTCTTCTTTCCCCCGAATTCCTTCGATTCACCGATTTGGAGTTAGGTTCGAGCCATGATCTCTTAGAGATAGCTCACTAACCTCCTTGTGACTCCTCAGATCGAATCCCAAGCCTAGAGCACTTGATTCGGAGGAGATCGGGTTGAATCGCCGGAGTTTCAGTGCAGTCGCGGGGTGACCGGACGCTCTGTCGGGCTGACCGGACGCACGCTTTCAGAGTCCGGTCGTTGAGCACGGCGCCAAGCTTTTCTGCGTACTGACCGGACGCTCTCGACCGGACGCTCTGTTTGCATTTCGACCGGACGCTACGCTTGCACTGTTCCCGTGTCATTGTCTCATCTGACCGGACGCTCAGTGAACGACCGGACGCTTGAGCTCCGTGCGTCCGGTCGCGAACAGAGAGCTCCCAGAGCTGTTTTCTGACGACCGGACGCGTCCGGTCCCTGCTGACCGGACGCAGGCCAGAGTCCGGTCGCTGCAGTTTCGCGCGTCTTCGTTCGCGGTTCGTTCGTTCTTGATCGGATTTGAGTTCCGTCTTTTGGGTTGGCTTTCTAGGGTTGTCTAGTGTCCCGCTGTGCTTCTAGGAAGCATCCACCCTACATCTAGGGTCGTGGACATTAGCAAGCTCTAGGTTTCGATTTTGGGGTTGATCTTGGGACAGTGGCATCTAGTTTCCGAAAGGAAATTTTTGAAGCTCCCATTCACCCCCCCTCTGGTCGCTTTCGGGTAGCTTCTCGGTCCTTCACACGTGAAAAGAACGCAGAGTACTCATGCCTAATCCTACAGCCTTCGCTACAAAAGAAGGCATAGTCATTAGCCCAGCCTTTCGGCACGCCACATCCGCTGGCACCGCAACCTTGTCTGTCCTCGTCCACCGGTGGTACGGGCGGCAGTGCCCCCAATGGGGCTGTTCTGGCCACTTTCCATGTCACATCATGGACCACCTTGACGGCGTGCGCGCGGTACCTGGCGCACTCCCGGTTGGTCATGCGGCTGGCCTGCTTACATCCGATGACGACGCCGCCCTCGTCCTTGACCTGCCTAATGTAGCGCTCGGCTTCTTCCTTCTCCTTGCAACCGTGGTGATGGATGCCGAGAATGTAAGCCGCCGCCTTGTGCCCGGCGTCTGCCGCCCGTTGGAGCCACTGAGTGCCGAGCGGCGTGCACCGTTTCGCGAAAACGAATGTGACGCCGAGGATGAAGCAGGCCTCCGGGTTGTTGGCGGTGGCCAGGTTGTCGACAAGAGTGAGGTAGCGGTCGTTCTGGAACCACCTAATGGATTCCTCTCGCTCCAGCGCCCAGCGCCTCCCGACGGAGGCATCCTTGCACGCCATGCACATGTCCTGGCATCTGCAAGAAACACAAATGCAGTTCATCATCGAGTTCAAGGTTGCATAGTTGGTGTACTGGTGTCACGCACTTACGTCGCTCGTAGGCTGCAGATGTCCTCCATCGGATGCGTGGACGTCTCGGCGATGCTCCTGACGATCTCGACCAACATGTCGTCCGGGAGAGCCAGCGGGTATCGCCTCGCCGCCATGGCGCTTGGGATCGAAGATTGAACGCAGCGTAAGGTCCGGAAGGAAAGAAAAGATTGGGATTAAATCCCCGCACCGGCGATAGATTTGGTCGCCCAAGAAATCGAGGGAAGCGAAGGGACGACGATGAAATCGAGAAGAAAACCCTTGCGTCTACGCGTCTACGGAGTACTCCATATTGAATGCTACTCCGTATTGAATGCGCACGACCAACCAGGGGGAAACGGGCCGGCACGACCAACCAGGGGGAAACAGGCCGGATGGGCTGGATCGGGCCAGAAGCGAGAAGGATAGGGATTTACTCTTGTTTATTAATCTCATCAAAGCCTTTTTTTGGCAAAAAAATTGCGATGGTCGGGGTTTGATCTCGCGCCCTGGCATCAGGCAAGAAATAGCATTACCACTGGGCTACACGACCTTTCTTGTAAAAAAAAGAAAGTTACTCTATTTGTTAGGTATCAACATGATAATTGAATGGTGAGTCTCTTAACTAAACCTGATCGGGCCATAGACCCATGATCGGGCAACTGTTCGTCGACCTAATCCCCCCATCGACGATGTGGCGGCGAAGCAGAACTGGCATTGGGATCAAGGGCATCGGCCTCCGTGAGGACTGAAGAACAGCGCCGACCTTCGTTGCGCAGGGAAAGGTTTGATTTTGTGTTCGAATTTTGGTTGATATAGCATGTGTTCGATGTGTGTTTAGTGCAATCACAGTTAGGGAGTTAATACAAGGTTTCTTTTTTTGTCACAACAGATGGATAGAAGTTGGGTTTATGGGAAACAATTCACACCTGCATATGTGAAGGGAGTTGAAGAGTTTATGAAATTTGTTAGTGAAAGATACCCCGAAGACGAACACATTCGTTGTCCGTAATTCAATTGTCATAATCGAAGGCTGTTACATCAGACTGAAGTAGAAACCCATATACACATTTATGGAATTTCACCTACATACACCAGGTGGATTCATCATGGGGAGCCTGCAGATGTTGTAATTGATGAGGGTATAGATCAGGAGGTCGAAGAACATGATCATGACTTTGGGATACATGTGGATGGGGACAATGATGTTTACGATGATGATCATGGAGTACCAGAAATGATAGGCGAACTGTATGCAGCCGCAGAGGCTGATGGAGAAAAGCCAAGTTTTGCAAGAGTTCTTGAAGATGCGAAGAAGGCGCTTAGCCCGGGTTCTAGCCATTCAAAATTTTCATTTATGGTGAGGATGTTGTATATGAAGTCTCGTTATCGAATCGCCAATACAGCATTTACCGCAATGATGAAGCTGATGTCAGATGCATACCCTCAGAGTGAGTTGCCAAAATCATATGACGAGGCCAAGAAATATCTTAAAGAATTGGGCCTTGCATTTGAAAACATCCATGTGTGCAAGAACAATTGTGTGTTGTTTCGTAAGGATTATGCTGAAAAGGATGTGTGCCCAGTATGCAAGGAGTCTAGATGGAAAGACGAAACAGGGACGAAGAGGGTTCCACATAAGGTTTTGAGGCATTTTCCACTCTTGCCAAGGTTGAAAAGAATTTATGCCTCGAAACGAACTTCGGAGGAAACACAGTGGCACAAGAAAGTGAGGAAGCCAGTCGCCAATGTGATGAGCCATCCAGCTGATGGGGAAGCATGGAAGGACTTTGACAGGAGGGAACCAGCTTTTGCAAATGATCCGAGGAACCTAAGGATTGCCTTAGCTACCGACAGATTCAATCCATTTGGCAACATGAGTACACAGTACAGTATGTGGCCAGTGCTTTTGACACCACTGAATCTCCCACCATGGGAATGCATAAATCCAGCAAACTGCTTTATGTCTTTACTCATCCCAGGTCCAAGATCTCCAGGAAAGGATTTTGATTTGTTCCTTGAGCCCCTAATCGAAGAACTGCTTGAGCTATGGAAGGGTGTCAGTACCTTAGATGCATGTACAGGTAAGAAGTTCAAGCTTCGCGCTGCTGTGCTGTGGTGTATACATGATTATCCAGCACTGGGCACGTTATCTGGGCGAACAACAAAAGGGTATTATGCATGTATTCATTGTGACAAGGATCCGTTGTCTCAGGGAATAAGGAACAAGATATGCTACATCGGACATCGTCGTTACCTTAAAATGACACACGCATGGCGGAACAGCTTGGCTTTCGATGGTAAGCGAGAAAAGAAAGATCAACCTGGCAAGTTTACTGTGGAGGAGGTCCTACAAGAGCTAGAGAAGGTGAAAGATATCAGGCCAGGGAAGCAACCTCAGATTACTGGAAATAAAAGGAAGCGCAGTGACGGTCCAAAGATTTTTAGCCGCAAAAGTGCATTGTGGAGATTGCCATATTGGGAACATTTGAAGCTTCCACATAATCTCAACGTGATGCACATAGAGAAGAATATATGTGAAAATATTCTTGGCACATTACTCAATATACTAGGCAAGTCCAAGGACACACAAAATGCTAGGCTAGATTTGTATGATATGGGCATACAACATGAATTGCACTTGCAGGAGGATGGCAACTCAATCTGCAGGGCTCAACCTGCTCCATATGTTTTGGGGAAGGATCAAAAAGTCGAGTTTTGCAAGTTTCTCAAAGGTATCAAGTTTCCTGATGGATATGCGGCTAACCTAGCAAGATACATAAGTGAAGATGGTTCCAGGGTGGTTGGTAAGCTGAAGACACATTCTTGCCACATACTCCTGCAAAGAATCATACCTGCTGGCCTTAGAGGACTAGTGAGGAAGGATGTATATGAAGCAATTGCAGAGCTGGGGACCTTCTTCAGGGAATTATGTAGTAGAAATCTAAGGATAGATGTTGTGAAACGACTGAAAGGAGAAATTCCATTGATCCTATGCAAGCTTGAGAAAATCTTTCCACCTGCCTTCTTTGATGTCATGGTGCACTTGTGTGTCCACCTTCCCGATGAGGCACTGCTTAGAGGACCTGTTCAGTATGGATGGATGTACCCAATAGAAAGACGATTAGGCACTTTGAAGAATTTTGTAAGGAACAGGGCTAGGCCGGAAGGATCAATTGCTGAGGCATATATGGCAAGGACACATTGACCTTTTGTTCTAGGTACATGGAGGATGTTGACACTAAATTTAACCAGGACGACGATAGTGGTACAGAGATGTCATTGCCTAATGACATATCTATTTTTAAGCATGGTGCTACTCTTGTTGGAGCTAATAGGACTGAGTACATTGAAGATGTTGTCATGAATAAGCTAGTTTGGTATGTGCTAAATAATGCTGAAGAAGCAGAGGAATATTTGGAGTAAGTATGTCTGAGACTTAGTTTCTGTTTTATTAAATTTGAAATTATTCTTACAAATCGATTTTTTTCCTACAGCATGTACAGGGAGGAGCTACTGCAGCAAGGTGCACGTCCAAATGAAGTAGATCGAATGGTCGAACAAGGATTTGCAAAGTGGTTTAAGTCCCATGTAAGTCACTCATCATTTTGTTTATAGGCATATTAAATGGTTACCTGATCAATTTTGTATTTTCGTTCCACCAGCTTGAGAACAAGCGCAGTGAGAATCCAGAATCGGTTAGCGAAGGACTGTGGGCACTGGCATGTGGTCCAGTTCGGCGAGTTAAGATTAGTGCAGGTTGCAAGATTAATGGAGTGCGGTATAGCACTGCGGATCGTGAGAAGTTCTTCCAGACACAAAACAGTGGTGTAATGACTGCAGGTTCACATGCTGGGAAGACCATAGATTTTTATGGTGTCCTTAAAGAGGTTATTGAGTTGCTATATCCCTCAAATTATGAAGTTTGTCGGTCCGTGGTTCTATTTCGATGCGATTGGTACAACCAAGTAGGCAAGACTGTAGGCCTTCAAGATGACAAATATTTCAAGTCCATCAATGTTCAGTCATTTTGGTACAAGACTGATCCTTTCATCTTGGCAGAGCAAGCAAAAAAGATATTTTACCTGCAAGATACAACTCCACATTGTACAGATTGACGAGTTGTGCAGAAATTTGAACATAGGAATATTTATGATGTGGTTGAAACAGAACAGGGAAGTCATGATGTGCATCAGGACGATTATTGTTCTGACACTGAGCATGTAGTGGAAGAAGGTGATGATAATGAGGTTATGCACACTGTTGAAGGTGGAGAAACGACTATAGTTGAAGGAAATTTACAACAACTTGTAAGAAACAAGAAGGAAGCTGTTATTAATCTTGAGGAGAGTGATGATGAGGATGATACAGTGCTGCAATACTTTAGTGATGGTGGCGATGACAACAATGATGTCATGTCCACAGATGATGAAGATGATGACATGTAGTATGCATATATAACTGTATATATAAGATCACTTGCAAACAAACCAAAACATCACAGGCAATACTGTATATATAAGATCACTGCATATATAAACATTACTGCTATTATGTTCTTACATACATCACCAAGTGAGACTTAAGTTCATACATCCAACTTTGTACACTTGCGTCCATGTTATTCAACTACACCAAAATACATCACTGCTGCTGGCTTCAATCCAAATCAGTGGAAATATCTGCGCTTCAGGAGGACACGAAGGTTCTCGGCCTTTTTCCTGATCTGTAATTGAAATTCATAGTGGGGCAAGTTAGCATATATATAATTGAAATTTAGGAAACTTATTAGGTTCGGGTAGACTTATAACACCTCCTTTTTGTGGGTCATCGGCCATTGTCCCATCTCCTCATCGCTGTCATGGCTAAGCGTGCAATGCAGTGAAACTTTGTCACTGATCGCAAACACGTGTGGATGATCATCAAGAGCCTTCATTAACAAAATCAGTGTCAGTAATGAAATAAAGTCAGCAATCAGCTTCATTAGTAGACTTGGATTCCACTTAAGACTATATATAGTCAGTAAGAGCATCTCCAACAGTTTCTTATATTTTGTTTCCCAAATCATAGTGTTTGCCAACTCCCAAAATAAATATAAGGATTGCAATAAGTGCCAACTCCCTAGTTTCTTGGATGTGCTCTAATGATTGCAATAAGTGCTAAATTGGCATGCAAAACCACACAAATCGAAACCACACTACTTTTATCTCAGATCGAAACCACATAACATTAATCTAGGGTCGAAATAACAATAATCTATCTCCCAAACCACACAGAAAACCCCAACCCCAATAAGTTTCGAACCCTAACCTGGTCCTGTGGAACCGGTGGGGGGATTTGGTACGGCGCATCGGCTTCGACTTCAGGCGCCTCTTCTGCCTCAATGCGAGTGCGTCTCGCCGTCGTCGTCCTCCTCCTCGGTCGCACGATCATGGTCCCAGCGGCGGCGATGAACCTTCCGCTGCTGTCATGCTTCTGCTTAGCCGAGTGGTGCTGCTGTTTAGGCGGCGCATCAATGGCGGCGACGGCAGGAGGAGGGGAGGCTGTGGAGCCGAGGGAGTAGGTTCGGGAGCGGGTTGCGCAAACCATGGTCGCGGTGGAGGAAAGCGATGCGACGAGAGCGAGACGGGAGCGTTGATGCGACAGATTGGGGTGACAGGCGCGTTGAAGGGGCGAGACGTGGGGGTGGGTGGAAGACTACGCCGACCCTTCACTCATGCATGTAAAGGGAGACGTGTCACTGAATCATGGGCCCCATCATCATTGGACCCAGGCGTCATTGAGTAAGACCATGGCAAGATGATTTCTTTGTTTAAGTAATAGAACACAGATGTAAATGAGCATTAATTTGTCATCCTGGACTACCAATAACGTGCAACATCTCAAAACACTCTGTGTCATTAACAAAAAATTACAAGCAATAAAGATTGACATGAGTCATGCACATACAATCATCAGACCATAAGATATGCTCACCACTGTCATATAATCCATTGGAGCTTATGTGAATCCTATCAAAACACACACATGTATGCTCACATATTTACACAGGTACCAGGTCTGCATCCAGCACACTCATACTCAGAAATGATTGGAGACACACAAAATCCACAAAATATATAGCACCATATATATAACTAGCACACACATATTTAAAAGGTACCAGGACTTAATTATCTATTTACAAAGTACTAACATCTATATAGTTATAGTGTTTGTTCCCAAAAGCACCACCACAGTCCTACTAGTCCAGATTCTAAGTCTACTACTGCTAGATACTAGATCAATCTGCTCCATCATAAGCCCAAAACTTTCCATACCAATCGTAATCCTAAAGCAGCCTCATCCACAGCTGGTCCATCGAATGATCAATTTTTTTGTTCACCTCCTGCTGAATCTTGTCACAGACTGTGTTACTGTCTTGACCAGTCTACAGGTCTTTCTTCATCTTCTCAAAGACATCCACAATGTCTTCTTGGAGCTGTTCTTTTGCAGTTTGAGCCCAGTAGCGGAAAGTTGCTTCTGGTTCTTCTTCTTCCGGCTCCTGTAATTGATCATATGCAACAAACATTGATAAACAATTAAATCTGACCATGTAAAACTTTAATTAAATGAACAATGCATGTAGACTAAACATATGTTGAATTATCAGAATTTCTAATGCAACAAACTTGTGATAAACAAAAAGTAAATACGTCTAAACTGGACAAACAAACATATATCACAAACCCATTTCACTATTTTATTTTTTTACTGATAACCTCTCAAAGCATGTACAACAACAATCTTCATTTCAATTTATTTGATTTTAACAAAAACAATTGAAGCATCAAGGCTATAAACATATAGTTAAGGCAAAACATTAATTAAAAGGACAATGCATGTAGGCCAAAGATATGATCATTAATGCATAAATAATTGACAACACTAATAATCACTACAATAATATTAGCAATTAGTAGGCCAAACATATGATCCATATATATATCAACCCATAATAAACAGTAAACTTCGGATTGCCAACAAAATTGTGAAACCTGACAGCAAACTAAATCAGACCATGCAAAACTAACATTGATGATATGTTGAATTATCAGAATTTCTAATGCAACAAACTTGTGATAAACAAAAAGTAAATACGTCTAAACTGGACAAACAAACATATATGACAAACCCATTTCATTTTTTTTATTTTTTTACTGATAACCTCTCAAAGCATGTACAACAACAATCTTCATTTCAATTTATTTGATTTTAACCTAATCAATTAAATCATGAGGGCTGTAAACATATAGATAAGGCAAAACTTTAATTAAAAGAACAATGCATGTAGGCCAAACATATGATCATTAATGCATAAATAATTTACAACACTAATAATCACTTCAATAATGTTAGCAAAAACTTAAATCAGAAGGCCAAACATATGATCTATATATATATATGAACCCATAATCTCAATTTCAACCCTAATGAACCTAATTAACAGCACTAATTTTTTGAATCCGTACAGAAATAAACCCTAGCCCCTTCGGATTGGGCGACGTCGCGGTGGAGCATACCTTGTCCTCGCCGATGTCCGTCTTCTCCTTGCCGGCGGCTGGGCGTGGGAAGGTGAACGCCGACTCCATGGAATCAGCATAGGATGAGTCGCCACCCAAGGAAGAGTTGGTGTGGCGCCTCGGCTTCTTCACCACCTCCTCCGCATCGTGAGGGCGCCTCTTCCGGCCAGTGCGGCCCTTGCCACCGTCGCCACGGGTTCCGCGCTCCATCTCCAAGCCTCGCCGCCACGCAATTCGCCTTGAAACCGCCCCTCGCCTCACCGACTCTGGAAGAAGAAGAGACCCGCCGACTGTGGAAGAAGAAGAGACTAAAAAAAGCCGAGAAAACCGCACCGAGTAGGCCGCCGTGCTTAATATGGAGTTCACACAGAGTAGGTCCCACTGAGTACTCCCACCGTCCTTAAAGTAATTTTTGTTGATTTTCCCAAGGATAAATGGTAAAATATCCTAAGCTACCTACAAAAAACTCAAAACTTGCATGGACACCTCATTTAGGTGTATAGTGTTGATAAAAAAAAGTTTCTACTCATTCTGAGAAAGTTGTGATGCATATATATGATTACAAGGGCACACATCTCTTACACATGACCATGTGAGTAAGTGAGAGATGCTCATCCGTTTGGGGATGTGTAGTACAACTTTCACCAAATCATTCGAAATTTTTTTGGGATGCTTATGTAGGTGTCACATGATGGTGTGTGCATTTGTTCAATTTTGAGACCAAGTTTACCCATTAATATAATTATTTGTTGATTTTCCCAAGGATAAATGGTAAAATATCCTAAGCTACCTACAAAAAAACTCAAAACTTGCATGGACACCTCATTTAGGTGTATAGTGTTGACAAAAAAAGTTTCAAGTGATTCTGAGAAAGTTGTGATGCACATCACACATACCCTTGTTACTAAGTGAGAGATGTTCATCCTTCTGGGAAATATGAAGTACCACTTTCTCCGAATCATTTAATTTGAATCTTTTTTGGGATGACCATACACCAAAACATGTCAGTGCTAAAACTCAAAAAAAAATTGTACCAAAAATATATTCAAAGATCAATAGGAAAACAAAACTAGTGAAGATCACAAAAATTTAGAAAAAACAAAAAAATGCCTTTTGAAGGATTCGAACCAGTGACCAATGCACCAAAATCAGCCTGCCTTACCACTGTGCTATTCAAATAATTTCGATAACCTTTCGATGCGGTTTAGTTTAATGACGACATACCCCAGCTTGTGGCCGAAAAATAAGAGCGCCAAAATAGGCGTCGTCCCGAAAATTGATCCCGCCACTAATCACATATTTATCCCCTTATTAATTCATTCCCCCCATCCCCCATTTCTTTTACCCTAGCCGTCGCTGCCTAGACTCAACCGCCGTCGACGAGCTGCTTCCTCGACCACGACGACCAGGTACCTCATCGCCAAGACGGAACACAACCGCCGTCGATGAGCTGTTCCTCCCCCTTTCCACCTAAATTCCACCCCCACCAAACCGCCACTCCCGGGGGGACCACAGCCGGCGACAACCTACGTCGTCGCCGACTACTTCGCTCGCAACGACCTAACCCTAACCATCGCAGGATTTGGGTCATCGCCGTGGACTTTTCACTGGATCTGCTTCGTCGTCGACTAGGGTTCACCGCAGCAGCTCTGCTTCCCCTTTGACGACCTCGATGGTGGCAACTACGGGGCAACGGAACAAGCAACCTGCACAAGAAGAAGGTAATCCACCTGTATGCATGGGCTTTTAAGTTGGTACTGCCCTTCAGCTTTCCATACGCCTTGCGATTTAATAATGTATATACAGATGTGGAATATATATGCCCCCAATCTCACTTCAATGTAGTAATCCATGAACTACTGTTATGGAACATATCACCTCTAGTCTTTCTTCGCTCTAATCTATAACCTATCACCTCTTTTCTATTTGCTCTATAGTAGGCAATACTTGCTCTTACCTCTTTTCTCTGTGCCAATTAGTATTACCTCCTAGTTCCTAGTAATCTCCTTCACATGAACTAATACACACATTGTGCTATGTTGCAAGTAATACAACCTCCAATAACCGATTATGAGAGGAACCGGGATAGACATGTGGCGAACAATTTAAAGAGGATGGAAGAATTGGGACTGCACAATCTATGTGCCAGTTTTAATAATTCTTTACCACAACCTGCATCAACAAAGGGGAAAAAACAAGAAACAAGAAAACCAATAGTTCAGATTCGGATTCATCAGAGTATCTACTTGGCGAAGATGATCAAGGAGATAGTGATGATGACAACACTGAATCTGAAGAACATCCAGAACCCCTGGCAATTAAGGTGCTTCTTTAACCTTCCAAGTAGTGGATGGGGAGTATTTGAATTGCATTTGAATGTTTTCAATCTCATCTATAATATATGATCCTACTTTCAGATTCATCATGTTTTTTTCATACCTGTAATTAATATATGGTCTTGCTTAATATTGCACATGGCTGACTTTTTTTTACAGTATCCTTCAAGTGCTAGAAGGAAAACCCTCGCTTCTAAGAAGAGAGATCCTAACATGGCTCCAGGAACTAGGAGCAAGAGAGTGAGGGCATATGAAGAATCACAGGTGCAGCATTCTGGAGCCCAAACAAGATCAACAAAAAGGCTTAATAGTGCAGATACAAATGGGGACAATGTAGAGGCTCCTACAGATGGTTATGATGACATATCAGACAGGTATACTACACCTGGACCTAGTGATCATGAGAGACTACCTCCAGAGGAAGACAGTGGAGCTGCTGATCTTGACACTACAGGTGCTGATGAAGGCAATGTAGATGGAGGTAAACAAACTGAAGGCAAGTTATAGTAATTTTGTCAGTACAATATGACATCTCTTTTGCTGATTTACATGAAACTAAAACATTTCATTAAATGCTGCTTCTATTTTGTAGCTACTGCAGAGCGAGCTCCAAGGAGACCTAGGCAACCAACTAAGGGAAAATAGCTGGACAAGATGACTAAAGCTATGGGAAGGAGATTGCTCATACTTGTTGATGAAGGCAATAAAAGGCCTCATGAACCTGTTCAAGCTGCCAAGTTTGCATCAGAGGCTGGCATCATTGTTAACACTGGATTTTGGTCAACATTGAGAAGATGACAGGTGAACCCAACGGGCAGTGAGAAGAGCATTCAGTAGACGGCCAAGCGGTCAGTTACTCCATTCAGGAAATAGATATGGCAAGAGAAGCCGATCACGAGGATAATCAACCCTGACCGTGACAGATTAAACGAGTATTCAAGAAGCAGAGGGTTCTGATCTCATTGGCCAGGAGTTGGATTTGGTGGCGTTGTGATGTGGCAAGCATGCAAAAAAGGTAATATATATAAAGCATGCACATCTCGACGTCCACTTCTATATTTAGCATGAATGGCTTCATGATGAAGGAAAGGCTAGAAGACGGCATGCATATCCAGTGTGCGGAGATGGACGTATAAGGCATTCGGCAAGTATCCATGCGGTCGGCTAGTTTCCAAGGATTCGGCAACTGCTCATGCGGTCGGCTATTCTGAGAAAAGGGAGTTTCCATTGAAACGACGGAAGCGAGAGCCGATCGGGCAACAAAATTGCGACAATTAAGGCAATGATGATTCCGAAAGGAGTTGAAGGCCAAGAATATTGTATTTTCCTTTAATATTTCATAGTCGTGTCCTCTTAGAACTTGTATTGCGTCTAGGGTATAAATATAAACCCTTGGCTATTGTAAAAAGTGTTCACAACCACATCAATACAACCGGCCCCGTGCCATCTTCGAGTCCTTATAGTCGTGTCGTCGAGTTCTTCGAGAGGAATCATCGATCCGTCGACCTCCGTAAGTACCGGCAACCTTGCTATCATGTCTAGTATCATGCGGTGGATTTAGATATGATGCAAGTAGTCTCGTACGTTAAGCTTAGTATCGTGCGGCGGATTTAACCTTATGACGGGAAGTTTTTACCTATGACTTGTATCGTGCGGCGGATTAAGTCATGAGTAAAAATAGTTATCGGCTCTGTTAGATTTGGCAGATCTAATAGATTCATCAAGTTATCACGTGTTATATGTCTTATTTATTTAATTCGTACAACACTTTTTGCCCAATCTAGATTGATCTTCGTTCGGCCTCGTTGCACGAGTTTGCTTGTGCTTTGCTAATTATAAGATCATGATGGCCGAATCGACTTTCAATCTAGGTTGTTACATGTTGCGGGTTCATACATGCCGATCATGTTTAGGCTTTCATAGAGCTGGGTGCCGTGCGGCAGGTACAGGTTTTAGATTAGTTTAATCATGCTTTGCCTGTGTGTTTCTTCTTCATGGACCCCAGTTCGGCTAGTTTACCGATTCTGGTTAAGCTTACATGAGTAATGAGTATGTATAGATCTGTTCAGATGTATGTGTGCTTTTAGCTTCTTATAATTAGATCGTATCATGCGGTGGATTAATCTAATTATAAGGAGTGGTGTAGATTTATAGCAAGTGGTATCATGCGGTGGATTAGCTTTGCTTGAGTTTATGCCTGACGGGTTTATGAAGGCTGGACGTGCGGCAGACTAGCTGGATTGGCCTATGCATATGTTATCTGAATAGATCTGTATTTACAAGTTACCTCTTTTATCCTTTTGTCACGTATGTATTCGGCATTCGACATGTTTACATGCTTTCTCTTTATACTTGCCGAATGACATATTAAACCTATTTCGACAAACAGCTTCTATAGCTGTGTGTCGTCGTGATTGGCTTCCAAAGCCATACATATGGAACTGTCTGGTTTCACCCAGCATGTTCCAATGTATTCTCACACTTTTATCCCTTGTTGGTTTTTAGGTCAAACCGACTGGCACGTCTCCGGGTTCGATACACCCCGGGCTCCCGATTGAAGCTAGCCTCGTTCGGCTTGCTGTGTGCTCTTGACGTGAGGTGCCACGTTTTGCGTCAACAATCATTGTTCGGGAAAACATGCTTGTCCTACCTCATTGGAAAGATTACAAGAAAGACGAGAAATACTACAAGAGTTTTGTAAATCAGCTAAATGTAAGTGCATTATTGTTTTTATGGTTAACTTGTATACATGATTAACCTGAATTGACTAACTAACTATGGAACTGTAATTTACCTAGGGACGCTTGGAAATTAAAACAAAAAATGGGCCAACACAAGAAGCTTGCACAGATATGATGCGCTCTACTGTAAAACAAATGTGTTATCGGCTGAAGCAAAAATACTTCAATGGTGTTCCTACAAATGAGATTAGGACAACTTCACCTGTTTCTTACATGTCTGATGAACAGTGGAGGGCACTAGTTGCAAAGTGGTCTGATCCAAAGAACATGGTATGGATATCTTACCATATATGCTTCTTTCACAATCATTTTGCAAAGGCTCTTCTCTTATTGAACCTATAATCTCATCTGACATGTTAATTCTCTTGTAGGAAACGTATGAAAAGAACAAGCAGAACCGCAGTAAAGTCAAGTATCATCAGGCTACGGGTTCTCGCTCCTATGTCACACACTTGCATGAATATGTAAGCTCAAAGTACCATGTACTAGTCTCCATACACATTTGAACATATCAAATTCTCTTGCATGTAATCTGAGTCAATTTTTGTTGTGATTGTTTATCCACGAAACAGAAGAAGAAGAGAAATAGAGAAGAACCCAGCACAGATCTGAATGAAGAACTAGATGCGGTGGAGGCCTTTGAGACCTGCCATACCAGCTCCAAACGTGGCCTCAATCAAGCTGCAAGAGAAGCACTTGTAAGTTCCTTTGCTTGCTATGTTCATCTTCTATGACATGTCTTCCTCAAATTATTGCAATAATTAACAACTCTCATCTTGTTGTTCATAAGTAGCATGAACATGTAATTATTTTCTGTCCATGATATTTTAGCTTGATATGGAAGCTTTGAGGGATGAACCTGTTGATGAAGATGGGACGGAACCATCAAGTGTGGAGCTCGTGTCCAAGGTGCTCTCCCAGGCCAGCTCAAATCATTTCCTGAAGAGTGTTGGCATGAAAACACCGACATCCTCCAAGTCACATGAAAGCGAGCTTCGGGAACAACTTGCAGCTGAAGCGGCGGCTGCTGTTCAAGGTGAACTCGATGAGCTCAAGAAGAAAAGTGAAGAAGCTGAAGAAAAGCTGGCGATGACACAAAAAGAGATGCAGGAGTACAAGATGCTGACCGAGAAGAACAGCAAGGAGATGGAGGAGACCAATGCGCTGATCAAGAAGCTGTTATCCTTGCATGGTAATCCTTCTTCGTCGACATGAGGGCTCGTGGTCAGTGCTCCTGTGTTTGGGTTGTTCATTTTGGGAAGTCAAACTTAAGTTGCTTGTGGTTGGCAACATATACATTAAATGCTGTAATGTTGGTTGGCAACTTTTAATTATATGCTGTAATGTTGGTGTTGATGTGAACTGAGTTGTATGCTCGTTGGAATGTTGTTTTATTAAGTATGGAATTGTTTGGTCTTTCTAGTATCATTTCCAAATTGCAATTAAATTATTATCTGCATTTTCTCTGACGAAAATGATGGCGTCTTCAGTGACGATTACAAATCGCAATATGTGACCAAAACTGTGTCATCTTCAGTGACGATTACAAATCATAATATGTGACCAAAACTGTGTCATCTTCAGTGACGATTACAAATCACAATATGTGACCAAAACTGTGTCATCTTCAGTGACGATTTCAAGTAGTCATCTGTGACCAAACTCTTTCATCTTCACTGACGATTTCAAACCGCAATCTATGACGAAATAAGAACTAATCAAACCAAGCCACGTGGCAAAATATGATTCATCCACGTGGCAACAAAGGCAGCAGCCGGGCTAGCTATGACGTCATCACCACGTCACGTGACACGTCATCGATGATGTCATCGCCACGTCATGTGACACGTCATCGATGACGTCACGTGACACGTCATCGATGACGTCATCAACCATGTCAGCATCCTACGTGGCAAGCGCCGTCGGGGCTTCCAAACGGACCATTATGACGAAAACAGAGTTCAATCTGTGACCAAAACGGGCCGTCACAGGTTACAAACGCCGTTAACGACGTCGTTACGGCGCGAGGTCCGACAGTGGATTATGACGAAAACCTGGACCCATCCTTGACCAAACCTGATCATCACAGAATGGTATCACATCCGTGACCACATCCATTTCGTCACAACACGGAAGCATATCTGTGACGAAAAGTAACATTTCGTCACAACAGAACAAATGTGACGCGACCCCAATGACGATATAGTTTTCGTCACAAAAACGTCACAGATTAAACTTGGTGACGGTTTGCTCATCTACAATGACGAAAGAACTACGTCACTGATGATCACATCCCTAGTAGTGCTTGGCAGGCAGATGTAGCAACCCCCCTTTCCTATGGCACAAGGCCATCACAGCTATACACATAGGAACAGGAGCAGCCCTACACCCAAAGTGGCAAGCCCCTTTTGCGCCCTTTCGGGTAACCGCTAACAAGTTAGAAAAGGTCTAGGGTACTTAGCTAAAGTCAGAGCCATATAGCACTCATGGTAGCACTGTCAGTCCCAGCTTTTGCTAACAACAAGTTTCATTAACCATTTATCAACATACCAATATGAGAACATTCATCATTGGACAGGATCAAATATTTAAATTGATAGCACTAGCATTCTACCCATATGCATTTATCCCACGGGTGTCAAGAGTATCACAGGTAACAAAAGCTAAGTAGATCTCTAAGGTTGTTCAGATAGACACATGCAATATGAAGCGCTTAATAAAGTGAATAGGTAACAAGAATGGTCACATGCTAACTTGCCTTGATTGTTGTACTGCTGATCCTCTTACTGATCTTCAAACAAAAACTCTTGATCGAACCACGTTTGCTCACCGACTATACTCGATCACATGAAACATCATACACGCATTCCAAGTGCACACATGCATTGCAAACAAGGCTATCCATTAGAACAGTACACCAACAATGGTAAACAGCAATAAAACTTTGATAAAACCGAAGCATGGGTTTGTACGATCACAACAAGTTTTGGTTCACCGAAAATGGAGTTACGATGCAAAAGTTACGGCCGAAACGGGGTTTCTGAAGCGCTAAACTTGGCTGGCTAGGACCCTACAGCTAACTTGTCCAAAATAGGGTAATAGAGACATAAACGGATAGAGCACTAAATTACGAATCTAACGCAATTTGAATGGATCAAATCAGAGCTAAAACGTCAGTTTTATAAGCGTTTTATTGCAGTGGCAGTTTTGTAAATAAATCTAATTCGAATTTGCAGATTTAAAATAAATAAAACAAAATTGAAAAACGGATGAACTGTGCCTCATTTAAGAGAAAGCATAGGGACTTGATTGAAAGAATTTGCAGACTCATTGAATAGGACGAACCGGAGTGCGGGTTGAGGCTCGGAACATCATAAGGGTGTTTTTGCAAAATTTTCCCCGAAGGGGTACGAGCCGCTCTCATCTGTTGGATCTGCCTTCGACGGCCCAGATTAGGCCGTGGAGAGAGAGACGGGAGGGATAGGCGGCGTGTGGCGGAGGGGAAAATCCCCGCGGCGGCGCACCCTAAATTAGCCCCTAGGGTGCTCCAATCGGTACAAGGAAGGTATGGGGAGAGAGAGGGGATCAAGGCGAGTCTCACCACAACGAAAAATCATGGCGGATATGGCACGGAGACGGCGGATGGTGGTGTGTGGCGGCCGGCGGGCACCCTGCTCAAAAGAAGTCGACGGTTAGGGCTAAACCGAGGCCATGAGGAAGCGAGGAGGGGTCCGGTAGCTTCACCAACTCGACGCGGAGCTTGATAGGGGGTTGAATCCGCTGGGGATGCGGCAAGCTCGGCGGATCCCCGGCAATGGCTTGCGGCGGTTCTGTGGCTCGGTTGGCTCGAGGACGAATGAAGTGGGGAAGGCAATGGAAGAGAGGGGAAGTGTGCGCGGGTGCTTGACGTTTTGAAGCCGAGAGAGGAGTGGGGAGCGCCCACGACGCAGAGGGGAAGAGCGAGCGCGGTGGTTGCCACTCAACGCTCGGGAGAGCAGAGAGGGAGCGAGAGGACAGGGAAAGGGAGTCTGGCGCGTGGGGCCGGGGTTCAGTGAGAGGCGAGGGAGGGAGGCGTGGCCGGATGCGCGAGCGGCTTGGGCCGAGCGTGGGCTCACTGGGCCGCGGGGAAAACGGGGAGAGGAGCGGGCCCGGCCCAGTGCGGAAGAGGGAGGAGACAGGGAAGGAGCAAGCCAAGGCGCGCTGGGCCACCAGGCCAGTCGGGCCGAAATGAAGGAAATGAAGAGAGAGGAAGAGGAAAAGATTTCTCTTTTGTTTTCAATTCTTTTCAAACCAATTTCAAAAGAAATTTGAATCCAAAACCAAGTTTTGACCAAAACCACTCATCTCAAGAAATAAAATGTGAAGGCATGAATGCAAAAACATGTTCCTAACATGGTTTTAATTTCGTGAAAATTATTTAATCCTAGATTAAATGCACACCAAAAACCAAAAATAACATTTTCCTCTATTTTAAAATTGGGCAAATTTTAGGGTGTCACAAATTGGTTGCGGTGTCATGCCCCCAGGGCTGACGATCATCTGGATTCCATTGCCATTGGGACCATTCATTTGTGTGCCTCTAGAAGTTCCAGCTCCTTGATTGCCCCCAACTGCATACGTTGGACCTCTTCTATCATTACTCAAGTTGAAAGCTTCTTTGATGGCATTTGAAAGACTGTTGAGGAACACTTCATTATGATTCATCAAGGTAGTAGACATTGCTTTGCTGATCACTTCTTGCATGGCATTGTGTTGAATCTGGATCATTGGATCTTCATGTCCTTCTAGAATTACTCTTGGAAGATGAGTTTTCTGAATGATCTTTTTTGTCACTGGTTTTGCTGAAGCTTAGCAGACACATGTTCTGATATTGCTCGACAGTTTGTTCTATTAAGCGTTGGACTTCATCTGGAAGTTCATCCATCGTCACATTTAGCACTTCATCATTGCCAATTGTCATGATCAGACGATTGTGTCCCACCAGGCGTGCCAAAAGAATGTGTTGGTATGAAAATCTGGTCGAAGGCGCCAACACACTCGAACACGGTCCTCAGAGGCCGTGCAAAGCAAGATCTTGACCTCGTGGACCTTCAAAAGGGTGGCGGTGCCAAATCTGGGTGAGAGCGACCTCGGACGTGCCAGTCAATTTGACCTGTACTTGACAAGGAGAAGAAACAGGTATCAAATTGTGGAACCTGCCGGTTTGATGCCAGATAGTTCCAAATTGTAAGGCTCCGATATAGCCACTGTTTACAGGACATTGACTACAAAGTCAACTCCCAAGAGAAGATTGAAGCATTGACAAAAATTATAAGCAAAACGGCTACTGTATATGTACAGAAACATCTAGAGTGAAAACAGCGGATAAGCTTAAACATGTGGAGAAAGTAAAGATCTATGTGTACGTTTAAACGGTGTAAAACTAACAGATCGACTAATTTGTATCGGCAGTTCTATTTGTTAACAGTGGAGTGTTTCTATGCAGCCATAATAACAAATAGATCGATAAAATAGCTTAAACATCAACAGTGAGGTGTCTCCATACAACCATAATGATGACCAAGCTAGATCACGTCTGATGCAACGAGCAGATCTATTATTTTTAAACCACTTAAAAATACACATTATGAAGGAAGCATAAATGTATCAGCTATTTTAACCGATACAGGTCCACGAGGCACAAACAAGATCTATCCATTAAAACCATAGTTCGATTTAAGATCAGTCAAACCTAATCTACCGTATATATCAGTGGGGTTCGGAAATACAGCTGTAATAAACATGTTAGATCAAATCTATCTTCTCTTAGATCAAACTACGATTTTATCGGATATCTCGAACGCATAACACGTAACAATCAAGATTGACAAAATAGTCGATGAGAGGCTTAGATCGACTATTTCCTTGGTGTAAGCGTACGAAGCCTTCGGATAGCCAGATCTAAACAGCGTTTGAGCTTAAGCTACTTTGTCAATCTTGATTAGGCAAGATATTGTTTAAATCTAAAGAAAAACAATAAAGCATTAACAACATCGATAACTTAATGAATCTATTAGCTTGCCAAAGCCAATAGAGTCGATAACTAGCCAAGATCGACTAAAGTAATAGATTGATCAGAGTCAACACAGTCTTACAAAAGGCAAACTTGGACTGATAACTAGCCATGTTATAGCTAAACAAGAGTTTGGTCAATGCCAAATACAGCCTTATCGAACGATAACATGAGCCATTGGTGAAACTTACAAGCAAACCGGAGGTCGATCAAGCCGATGCAGCCCTGCCTGGTTGAAGGTTCCGCCGGGTTCTACCTTACTCCTACTCCTAGGGTTTTGGCTCGTGGCCGATGTGTTGATTGATTGTGTGTTTACAAAAATCAGGTTTCTAGCTATTTATAATCCGATTGACTCTTGTCCTAACACGACTAGGTTACATAAAAATAAAACAAAAGACGACCCGGACTCAAACTCCTTGGCCGAACCCAACAGGTCTTCAAAGTCTGCCACGTCTGGCCCACTTGAGCTTTTGGTCGTGTCCGGCTCCAAATAGGTCTCTTTTATTTTTTCTGGCCGATTTCTTCATTAACAAATCAGCCGTTTGTGCCTATAAAACAATAAACTTTTCGGTCCAAAATTTGGTGTAAACAGCTGTATAGTCCAAGGGAATCTTTCTGGTACCCTTTTGTAAATAGGACAACGTCCCCTGGTATTTCCTATAAATACCAGGGAATAAACAGTGTAAAGGAGGGAGATTTTTTTGGAGGGAAGAGAATATTTTATTGTCTTCAGTTTAATTCCACCTTCGCTGATCATTTGGACAGTCGGCTACCCTCGCCCTACCCCTGTACACGTGCGGGGGCCGGCCAGGTGTAGATCCAACACCATGTGGGAGTACACAACTCCAAAAACTGGAGTACCACTTGAGGTGCTCCAGAAAAAACGTGGAGTTGGCCTCTAGCTCCATGTTTTTTACGGAGCAGAGTTCTTGGAGCTAAATGCGTTTGACCCTGTAAAACTAAAGCGGAGTAGCAAAAACGGGAGTGGAGCAGTCTCAAACACTCCTCATAGTATGCTATGGTGCGAGCGGTGAATCGAGGTGCCGACGGAGTGTCGAGGACGTTGAGGAGACGGCGAAGCGGCGGAGTGTGGTGCGATCGGTTTGAAGGGCAGGTGGGAGTTGAGTATTTATTGCAAGCCGGCCCATAACCGAACAGAGCCATCATTTCAGAATTTTACAGAAAGACCTGGACCTTTTATATATATTTAGTACTAAACCCTACACTAGTTCATAACATATACCCGGGTATATTGCATTAAGAGGATGATTTTCTTAACCAGGTCGAGAAAACTCTCGGACCTATGCCCTATCTATACACAGCGGCACCACAACCCATGTGAGAATGACTATAACCACGACCGAACTTTAGACCTGTGCTTTGACATGGGACAGACGAGAGGATTTTTTAATTTTAACCTTACCCTAAAATTTGCTCTCACGAGAAATCAAACCTAAAACCTGAAGAGTATCACGGGGATCCTCTAACCAAACATACTAGAGGCACTTTGACCCCTGGTTCATATAGAATATATCCCAGAATCATTTTTATGCATATAGGACCCCTAGACTATGCATAATTTTTTAACACATTAAACATAATCCGACTAACATGTTTCACTTTCTACAATTAATTTTAAATATTTTAGAAGTAAAAATATACATGTGTGTTGCAACCAGATATAGTTTGGAGATATTTACCCGTATACTACTACAACAACAACCAAGTCTTTTAGTCCCAAAAAAATTAAAGAGAATTCCATGTGCACCCCTAAAAAACGTAATGACTACCTATGTGCCGTCAAAATAATTGTTTGGACTTCTATACTCGCTTTAAAAAAAATTCTTCCCTCTAGTGCCCTTCCATCAGCTGCCCGTAAACTTTCTAACTGATACTGTTAACTACTGATGAGGGGCACATAGGGATTGTTTAAAAATAACCATACATGTATGATTTTTTTTTAAAAAAAAACAAGCACATATGTATGAATCTTGCATTGAATAATTTAGCTGTAAGAAAAAATACAAAATGAAAATTTTGTCAACTACAAAGTTTTAGACGATCTAGAGTATTACAACTTTGATAAATAGTGTGTCTTCATCCTATAGATGCCGTGTTTAGTTACGAATGGCTCAAAAAGTGGACGGTAATTGTATCAACTACTCCCTCGTCCCTCCATTATTGGAAAGTGGTATATGTATATTTTTATGAAAGTACTTTTCAAGACAAATTTATTTATATGATTTTTACATCTCTAAACTTAATAATTTAAAAGTTATTATGATTTATATTCTTAATGTTTGACCTAAACCTTGTTTAAAACGTCAGTTTTTTTTAATATGGAGGGAGTACTACCAACGGGGTGATGCCGTGATGGGTAGTCACTCCTGATAACTTTTTCTTTTTTGATAATCATGATGAGCTTCATTGCTACTGGGCCACCTATCACAACAGGGAAGGAGGTGTGCGATACAGAAGCTTAGGTCCCGTTTGGATGCGATTTTAAAATTCTGATTCTAGATAAAAATAATTTATGATGTTTTTTTATTCTATGCATGTGTGATAGAATCATGTAAAATCGTGACTGTTTGGATAGGATACCAAGATTTTGAATCTTTTTTTATTCAGATTCTAAAAATCCAATAGAGGAGTCGTGCACGCCGCAAATATGGCAGTGCCAAACCTTCGGCGCCAAAAATCAACGCCGCAGTTGTGGCGAAGTTTTGTGATGGGAATGAATGCGTATGCTGCCGCACCTTTTGGCTCAACCAAATGATAGCCTTGGATTCTGAGCATCTCCAACCGTTTTAGAAATCAAGTTGGTATTCTTAATATTTTGGTAAAACAACAAAAATCTCTTTCCAACAGTTTCTCAAAGTATGTTGCTATCTTTGACAGTTTGGCATCAAGAAGGCTCGCAAGCGTATATCTCCGCGCGCGAAAAACTTCCCTATCGCGTTTTTTCCCCGACGTCGCGATTTTTTTCTCCGTCTTCTCCTCTCCCGGCCTCGCGTCTCTCTTCCTCGGCATGGCGTCGCTCTGCCCGCCCTCCAGCATAACGTCGATCTGCGCACGGTCGACAGCAGCGCCGAGCGGCAGAAGGTCTCCCGGTGCCTCGTGGCCGCAGTGGAGCGGAGGGCCCAGGGCCGACGCCTTCCTCGGATCCACGCTAGCGGTGCGCAGGATGGCGGCAGAGGCCGTCGCGTGCCCGGACAGGATGGCGCAGGAGGACGGGGTGCGGCCCGATGGCGTCGCCGTGCTCGGGGCGCTGTCCGGTGCGCGCACGCCAGGAACGTCGAGGAGATGCGGCTGTCCGCGTGTGCCTTCTCAGGGAGATGCATGCGGCCCCGGTACGGCGTAGTGCCCGGGCACTAGCACTACAGCTGCGACGATGGCCATGCCGATGGCCCCGCTCGCGTCCACATGGTCATGCCCGGTTGGATTTCCTACAATATTGGTCTACTTTTTTAATTTTACCAAGTTAAAATAGCAAACTATTGGAGAGAGTTTTTTTTACTTGCTATATAATTTAGCAACTTGTAAAATCACAAAATATATCAAGTAAATTTTACCAAACTGCTGGAGTTGCTCTCAGCTCCTTGTAATACTTGCTCTTAGGCGTGGCAAAGTATGGTTGGGACATGGCCCATACACCTCTGCACTCAGGCTGCCCCCACCGAGAACCCAGCTAGAGAGGCGTGACATGAAGTCTCAAGTACGGTGCCTCGGAACTATAGAAGGCTCTGTGTTCTCGGCAGACTGTCAGTTCTCTCCTCTCCACTATTCGTCCCCTACCTCTAACTCTGATTGTCAGAATTTAAAGCGGTTTCTACTCATTTGTACAACTGATTTGTTGTGAGAGAAAAATATAATTGTTGACACTCAAAAGTCTAAGTGTGTAATAGATTCTTTTATCATCAAGATAGACAGAGAAGACATTTAGATAACCGCATTTAAAGCCGAAGTGAAGAAAGACTATCTCCAAATACTTTGAGTCGGTTGTTCTGAGCAGGATTGGGTTGATTGTTTGATCCAATTGTTGCTACAGATATTTGCCGACCAGTCACAAGGCTTCCGACTAGGTACAACTGGTCGGAGGCAGTGAGGTAGCGGTAGAGACCAGCTTATAGTCATCAAAGTGATGATTATAAGGTCTTCTTTATGACGAGATGTGTATCTGTAGGATTATAGAGATTTATTAGTCGATTTAGTCGGTTTGGACTGTTATCGGCTACGTCGAGGCCTACAAGAACTAGTTGGGCCGATTGAAGAATCGGTTGGATCAGGATTGCCTTTTCCAGTCCGGATTGGACTCTTTAATTCTATATTTTGATGGAGTTTGAGTAGGAAACTTGGAGATCACGATCTGGAGACGTTTTCTATTGGGATAAGACCAACCCCCTCTATATATATGAGAGGATCATGGCCGATTGAGGATCCAACCCTAATCGTCAAATCAATCTACTACAACCCTTTACCCCTTTTCTCTCTCTATCTTGTTGTTCGTCGCATCTCCCGGTGAGATTTAGCGGCGTTCTAGGCAGCCTTACTGGTACTAGGGCAACCTCTACGTGCTCCTCCCCGACGGGTCTTCCCGGGAGAAGTTCTAGAGTTATCAACACAAGGAATCAAGCCCTAAATCATCTTAAACCTGTCTCTAGATCGGTTTTGTCGGATTATTCAAGTTTCTTGCTGTCTCAGGTTGATCTGCAACCTCTTTGGGCATTCTAGCCCTGCTTGTGTGTGATTCGGATCACTTTTGACGTCAACACACTTTTTGGCGACTCCGCTGGGGAAGATCAAGCAAAGTCAGATCTCATCTACTACCAAGATGGGCGACTAAGATGCTTCCACCGACAAGGATAACACCATCCGCCCTTCAGGTATTGACGAGCTTCCCGATGAGTTGAAGCAACAAGCACAGGTCAAGCTCAATGATGTCTGGAAGGCTTTCCTTGAAAGTTGTTCCAAGGATCAGCGCGGTAAGGTCATTCAAGATAAGGAGCCGGACTTCAGCGAGATAATTCCTACTTCTTCGTCCAAAACCACTGAAGAGACTGCTGAAAAGGTAAATGCTGAAGTACATGATGATCCTTACTCTACTCATGCTAATTATTCAGTAATGTTAGATGGTGCTACCAAAGCTCTTACTAATACCATTCAACATTCATTTAAATTGCTTAGCACTCGTATGGATAAGTTAGAGGGTAAGACTATCGACTCCAATTAGCCAACTGAACAACCTCAGTTCAGTATGCCTTTAAATTTCTTTGAGAGTCAAACCCATCATCCAAATTCTGGCCAACTACAATCGGGTCTTTCGGCAAACGAAGCCGATAGAACTGGTTATAATGGAGCTAGTACATCTGCGCATACCACTAACACTTCTGGTCGGACTGCGCGGACCGACATAGGGGCAACGACAAATAGAACTTCGGCAGGGCAGGGCATTGTATTACCCAATCCACCGAAGTCTCCAAGTCAAATCCCAATACTTGGCGGTACTTCCAACTCTGCCACAACCGATTTCGGCCGAGCCTTAAATCGGTTTAAAGAGGAAATAACTAGATCCCTTGAAGTAGTTTGGGAGTCCAAATCAAGCCCAGTAGAACCACTTACTTTAAATCATACCCTTGGCACTTTGATTTTATGAAAGCACCTGATGGTTGGAGGGTACCAGAGTTTTATAAATTCAGTGGTGATGGTAGTAAATCAACCATGGAGCATGTTAGTATGTTTCTTGCTCAAATGGGTGAAGCTAGTACTTTAGATTTCATGAATGTTTGTCATTTTTCTTTATCTCTTACTGGTACAGCTTTTGCTTGGTTTACATCATTACCATCATGTTCTATTAGTTCTTGGGCCGAATTAGAAGAAAAATTTCATAATCACTTTTATGATGGGGTCCAAGAAACTAGATTGTCACATCTCGCATCGGTTCATCAGGCGTAGCAAGCCTGTAGTTGATTTCTTTAAACGTTTTAAGCAGATTAAGAGCCGATGTTTTCATTTAATGATTTCTAATAGGGACCTGACATATCTATGTTTCGCTGGATTGCATCGTGAGATTAAATATAAAAGAGAAGGTCATCGATGTTGTTTTGACTCAAAAAGACAAAAGTAAAGAGTATGTGATTGCTTATATCAATCGTCGTCTTCTTGAACCTGAGACAAGGTATGCCCATATTGAGAAATTATGTTTATCATTGTACTATGCTTGTGCTAAAATGAGACATTATTTGCTGTCTAGTACATGTGTTGTTGCATGCCAAGCCGATGTGATTAAGCACATGTTGTATCGGTCAATCCTTAGCGGAAGGATAGGCAAGTGGGCATATGCATTAATTGAATATGACTTGACTTATGAACCGTTGAAGACGTTAAAAAGTCAAGTTCTTGCTGATTTTATTGTTGAGCATGGTATTGATTTAGAGGATGAGATTAATTACCTTTCTTTTACGCCATGGAAACTTTATTTCGATGGATCGGCTTGTAAAGAAGGCCAAGGTGTTGGTGTGGTCATTATTTCTCCTAATGGTGCTGAATTTGAGATGTCAAGCCGGTTAGATTACTCTTGCACCAATAATCAAGTCGAATATGAAGCTCTTTTATTCGGTTTATAAATACTGTGTTCCTTAGAGGCAGAACATGTTGAGGCTTATGATGATTCCTTGCTAGTGGTACAACAAGTTACTGGTGAGTTCCAATGTTTAGAAGGATCACTAAATGCTTATCTTGATACCTGCATTGACATTATTGCTCGTTTTACCGAATTCCAAATTCGGCATATCCTGAGGCATGAAAATCATAAAGCCAATATGTTGGCTCAATAGGCATCTGGCTATAACGTCAGTAGGCGTAATTTTCATGTAAAAGAAAAGCTGATGTATCAACCTCTGGAATTTTTGCATGAAGGTTACGAAGAACCGGCTCAATCGACTTGCCTAGCCGACCACATCGGTTTTGGGCTGATTCAGTCTGTTTGCTCAGGCGACCAGGTTAGTTTTAAACCTACTTGGTCAGCTTGCTCGGTCGACCAGGTCGACTATGAACTAACTCAGTCGGTTTGCCGAATTGACCTGGTCGTTTCCAAAACGGCTAGCCTAGTTGTCTCACCCGTGGAACTTCCAAATAGATCTGAATCAATTATTAATGAGAATGAGATTGATTTGGAAGATTGGAGGTCTCTCTTGTTGAAATATTTTCGTGATCCAAATGCTAGAGTTGATAAAGGTGTTCGATGGAGTGCATTCAAATATGTATTACATAATAATGACCTTTACCGGAGAACTGCTGAAGACTTGTTACTTAAGTGCTTAGGATCTAATCAAGCAAGAGTGGCCACGGGAGAAGTCCATGAAAGAATTTGTGGTATGCATCAATCGGCCCCGAAAATGAAGTGGTTATCGCGTAGAGCCGGGTTTTATTGGCCTACTATGATGGCCGACTATTTTCATTACTACAAAGGGTGTGAAGAATGCCAACAGTTTGGAAATATATAGCTTGCACCTGTTGCTATGCTTCATCCTATCATCAAACTATGGTCTTTTCGTGGTTGGGGGCTAGATTTCATTGGCCAAATTCATCCCCCATCTTCAAAGGGACATCGTTTTGTCTTGGTCGCTACAAATTATTTCACTAAGCGGACTGAGGCGGTACCTTTGAAGAACATGACGCAGAAGGAGGTAATTGAGTTTATTACTGAGCATATTATACATAGGTTTGACATCCCTCAAACGCTAACTACAGATCAAGGAACATCTTTTATTTCCAAAGAAGTACGAGATTTTGTTGAATTATATAAGATAAAGATGCTCAATTCATCTCCATACTATGCTCAAGCTAATGGCCAAGCTGAGTCCAGTAACAAGACTTTGATCAAGCTTATCAAGAAAAAGATTGAGGATAACGGATAACCCAAGGAGGTGGCATGAGGTTTTGTCTGAAGCTCTATGGGCACATCATATATCAAGACATGGTGCCACGAAGGTTACTCCTTTTGAGTTGGTATATGGTCAAGAAGCTGTGTTGCCCGTTGAGGTAAATCTAGATGCATTTAGACTTGCTGAGCAAAACGATTTATTTGCTTTTATGTATCATGATGCAATGATGGACAACATTGACGAAGTGACTAATAAAAGGCTAAGAGCTCTCAAGGAGATGGAGAAAGACAAAGCCCGGGTTGCCAAAGCTTACAATAAGAAGGTGAAAGGCAAATCATTACAAGTGGGAGAGTTAGTGTGGAAGACTATATACTTCCACTTGGATCAAAGAGTAACAGGTTTGGCAAGTGGTCGCCAAGTTGGGAAGGTCCTTATAAGGTGATCAAGGTAATATTTGGAAATGCATATATGCTGGAGAGGTTGCAAGGTGAAAGTTTCCCGAGAGCAATAAATGGAAGGTATTTGAAAAGGTACTTTCCAAGTGTTTGGCAAGAATCCTAAGTGCTCTCCGAACAATGGCCGATACATGTATCGCCCTTAGAACAAAAAATGACCAATATGCACATCTGTCCTTGGTTACTGGATAACCGATGAGTTAGACATCATTATTATTTAGTTTGTTTTAGGTTCTACTAAAGATCACCTAAAAACAGGGGGCATATGTTGACACTCAAAAGTGTCCTAAGTGTATAATGGATTCTTTTATCATCAAGATAGACAGAGAAGACATTTAGATAACCACATTTAAAGCCGAAGTGAAGAAAGACTATCTCCAAATACTTTGAGTCGGTTGTTCTGAGCAGGATTGGGTTGATTGTTTGATCCAATTGTTGCGACAGGTATTTGCCGACCAGTCACAAGGCTTCCGACCAGGTACAGCTAGTCGGAGGTAGTGAGGTAGCGGTAGAGACTAGCTTATAGTCATCAAAGTGATGATTATAAGGTCTTCTTTATGACGGGATGTGTATCTACAGGATTATAGAGATTTATTAGTCGATTTAGTCGGTTTGGACTATTATCGTCTACGTTGAGGCCTGCAAGAACTAGTTGGGCTGATTGAAGAATCAGTTGGATCAGGATTGCCTTTTCTAGTCCGGATTGGACTCTTTAATTCCATATTTTGATGGAATTTGAGTAGGAAACTTGGAGATCATGATCTGGAGACGTTTCCTATTGGGATAAGACCAACCCCCTCTATATATATGAGAGGATCGTGGCCGATTGAGGATCCAACCCTAATCATCAAATCAATCTACTACAACCCTTTACCCATTTTCTCTCTTTATCTTGTTGTTCGTCACATCTCTCGGTGAGATTCGGCGGTGTTCTAGGCAGCCTTACTGGTCCTAGGGCAACCTCTACGTGCTCCTCCTCGATGGGTCTTCCCGGGATAAGTTCTAGAGTTATTTCACGACTGGTTCACTTAGACCTGCTGCTGCGCCTCATACAAGTTCATCTCCATAATTTCTAGCCCCTTCAGATCGGCTTCGTAGCTAACCTCCTAATTCAAGTCTGCTGCTAGTTAGATCAAATTATTAACGCCACCTCCTCTCCCTCCAACTCAACATCCACCCACGTAAGCTCTTGGTTCATGTTCATCCCTAGGACTGTTCGCTTGAACTTATTTATGCTGACTTTGATGGTTTCAATAGTGTTTTGTGTTTCCTGTGCCTCAATGTATTCTATTCTACCCCATCGGTGAGTGGTGAGCCATTCCACTTAGCTTTTCTCCGTGTTTTGACCAAAGTTCCTCTTACCAGTGCACACCATGTAGAGAAACCACACCACCAATGGGGGTTAGGCCAATCCCCAATTCTGCTAGATCCACCACTTATTCAAACAATAGACCCTCACACCAATGCATCAGAAGATGCGCACGCAGTTTGGGTCATTGATGGGGGCGGATCCAAAGGAGGGGCTAGATACATCAATGGAAATATGGGGAGAGTGGGGATGAAAAAGAGGTGGTGGAAAAAAGAAAAATAGAGAGAGAGAAAGAATAAGAGAACCAGCCTTCTTTCGATCATATTCTACATCTGCCACTTGTCACTGATGTTGTTCGGCATGTACTCAGGTCGCCGCTATGGCTGCTTGTTGTGCCTACTGCCTGCCTGGCTACGCTGAGCAGATGTGCGAATTGTGGAGGCAGATAGTGCTAGTGTTTGCATTTGCCTTGCCAGAGGCAGTTGCGGAGAGGCCATGGGGGCAGCGGGAGCGTGACCTAAGCCCTTCGCTGGCTGCACTGCATGACTCGTCCACACTCTCTTCAGCACTACAGCGCCGCTATGCCATACCTCGCATGATGAGGACGTCACTCCATCATGTACAAGCCGAGGAGAGGAGGAGTACCAGCGAGGACATCCAACTCACGTTTTTCATGGTGGAGGGCTAGTCCAACTCAAGTCGGAGTCCATCTCGGATTTCAGGAGCAGTCCCGGGTAAAATCAACGCCCTGGACGCATACGGACTCCATTTTCAACGAACCAGATATGCTTGGAGAGATAATTTGATAAGCTAACCAATGGCTTTGATCTCATATCAAAATTCATTCTGAGTCAACGGGAATCGTTGAAACAATTCAGCATCCAGGATCTGCTAGGGTGCTGCGACACCGTCTTTTGGTCTGTTGGGCCGTGTATCATCTTAGAGCCCATTAGGGGGCGTGTCCAGCAGGGGTGACGACCTAAACTCTATAATTAGTCGCCGTCGTCGCTGTTAGGGTTCGGGTTTTGTTTAGAGTTTAGTTTTCCATCGAGAAACTGAATCGTTAATTGTAACTGTGGTGACAAATCCTTTTACAGTGATCTAGGGCCCTGTTCTTGATCTCCTCCACTGTGTCAATTAGTCCTTTGGAACAGAGTTCTTGAACCCTCCATTGATATTAGCGTCATTCATATTTGCAATTTTAAATTGCGTGCTTTACCTTCTTGCTTGTGCTCTTTGATTCGCTTGCAGGAAAAGCCTTCTTGGCGAGGTCAATCAAGTTGTGCTTGGTTGATAACCAACGGAGCAGTGGTGTAACGGTTGCAGGATTCGAATCGTGTCTTATTTGAAGTCGGATCGCCAACGTCGAGATCTCCACCAATCGAACTTACCGGCTACATCTCGGAAGATCGGGCCTGTATTCCCATCATCGCGTCACTTTGCGAGCTGAAAGGTCCAAATTGGCTAGAGGGGGGTGAATAGCCTAATTAAAAATCTACAAAATCACTTAGGCAAACACTATTAGTAAAACAAATGGCGAAGCTTTTGCACTAGCCTAAAAGTGTGTTGCAAGCCACCTATCCAATAATTCTACCTAATAAATCTATGTCACACAAACAAGTAAGTTAAACTTAGAGATGTAAGTATGGTACAACCTTAAGGGACTTAGGAAGATCAACAAGTATGTTCTACACAAGATATTTACTAGAAAAAGAGATAATACAACTAAGTGCTATCTATACAAGATATATAGCAAAAGTAATAGTACAATTGAAACAAGTGACTAACTCAAATGAAAATGAATGTAAAGAGCAATAATGAAATAACTTAGTTTAGAGAGTATATCATCGAGCCTTCGGGAGCACCTATGAAGTACCAATCACCAAGATATGAATGAAGTCCAATCAATAAGATGAACAATCTAACATAATCAAGCGCACGGTAAACGATGATTTATCCCGAGGTTCACGTGCTTGCATGCACGCTACTCCTCGTTGTGTCGACCAACACTAGGTGACCCGGTGGCTAATTGGCACCACGCCAAGCTCACAAAGAGCGCCGCAAGAATCTAGGTCAACGCCTCCAAGCCGTCTAGGCACCGACAAATGCCAAGAGTAACAAGAAACTCAAATCCGATGCGAAGAACTAGTGCCACTAAAATGAACTCTTTCAAATCTTAGCACTAGATCACTCAATCTCACTTGCAAATGATCAAATCAACTTTAGAGATGAGTGAGAGGCTTGGCTATGCTCACAAGGATGCTTAGGGATCAAAATGTGCAAGAGAGAACTCAAGTGAGCCGGTCAAGCCACTTAAATAGGCCACTCAAATCGGCCTAGTCGTTGGGCCAGAATCGGGGGCATCGGATGCGCCGATGCTCGACCATCGAGCGCTGCCCTAGCGTCCGATGCTCCGGATGGAGCCACGTGTCCCCCTGATATGAATTCAGCCAGTTCAATCCCAATGGTCACATTTCTTCGCGTCATGGTTAAAGTGACATCAGACGCGCCGATGCCAGGCATCGGACGCTCCGATGCCACTGCTCTTTTCAGCACAACAAAGCGCCACTTCGGACGCTCTGGGACCCTTGCATCGGACGCTAGACCCTAGCATCTGATGACACACCAGAGAGGTTCCAGAGAGGGTAGAAACACATCGGACGCGTCCGATGGTTCCATATCAGACGCAGGCCAGCGTCCGATGCTCCCTGGAAAACTTGCTCGCGCCATGTCACCTCCATCGGACTCTGCAACAGTTTTTCCTAGTGTCTGTTGCCAGCGTCCGATGCTCCTTCAGCATTTGTCAGCTAGGGTTTGCCATCGGACGCGCCGACCAGTGTTCGATGCTGCCGCCTGCAACGTCCGATGCCCCTAACTGAATTGGTATCTTTTGCTTTCTAACTTTTACCCTTGCTTCCATGTGCTAACATCAAAGTGTTTCACCACTTGTGCACGTGTGTTAGCATTTTGCAAAGTATTTTTCAAGGGTTTTGTTAGTTACTCACTAGGTCTATAGCATCAATATGTTAGAGAACTTCTAGTGGCACTTGAACACCGCATAAGCCATGAATTATCTCCTCTTTATAATACGACTATGTATCCTAAATATGATCACACTCACTAAGTGTTCTGATCACCAAAACAAAGAGCCATATAAGTTATACCTTTGCCTTTGGGTCTCTTTGCTCCATCTCTTCTCTTTCATCTCACAATTCACCAATGGTAGAGCACTTGATCACTTGAGTTGTATGTGGTCATCACCATCCTCCATGGTTGCTATCTTGCTAGCTCCACCACTTGGCTTGGTCATAATCCTTTCTCATTAGCTACACACATGCTTAGCAATAGGATTAGACCAAATAGGTTTCATCAATTAACCAAAACCAAACTAGGGCTTTCACTAGTGTCATACCTCAGCAACGCCGCAGGGGAGAGGTGCTGCCGCTCAGCGCAGAGACGGAACCAGAACTTTTGATTAAGGGGTCCGAACAATACAATTACATACATATGATAAATATAAATATCTATATTTTCAACATTTTTACATATATATTTAATATTGTTAACGAAAAAACACACTATTCTTCTTCTTATCTTATATCTTATACACCTAAAAAGACTGAATTGTTATCGTCATAGTCAGCTAATCGCCCTGCCCGGCCGTATTGCAGTAGCGATGCATTGAGCCTCCCCCGTCTCCACCATGTCGCGCCCCGCTCTGACCCTCCCCCGGCTCCGCCCACAACGTCGCCCACGACGCAACCATAGTACCGCACCCAGCACCTGCCCTCGTCCTCCCCAACAACCACCGCCGACCCAGCACCCGGCTTCGGCCCTTGCTACCGACGTTGAAGACGGCGGCCCCGCGACGCTGCCTCGGCAAGTGTCTTCGTCTTCCCGGCTGCGACTGTGCCCCCGCTACCGACGGTGAAGACGGCGGCCGCACCACGACACTCCTCTTCCACGCCGACATCGACGACCACCAGACATCCACACCGTCATCAAGGTTTGAACCCTGCTCGAGTCCTGCGGTCCTGCCTCTTTCAATTTCCTATGGTAGTGGGTTGCGCTAGAAACGAGAGGTTGCCGCAGGAGGTGGGAGGCCCAGAGCGCTAGCTCGGGTGGAGTCTGGGCAACATGGCCGACCGGTGGAGTGCCGTGATGACAACTGACACGGACGGACATGTCTTGTACCACTCCCGCGGGGGCCAACTGCCTGAGTCGCTCCGACGGCCAGTCAGGCGCCCATGCAGCCCCTCTTGGCAACCAGGCTCCCGCGTTACCCCGCTCGCCTCTCGCCCCACCTTGACGTCGACATCCACGACCACTGGACATCTACGCCTAGTGGCGGATGCAGAATACAATCAAGGGGGGGCTGATCTCTTCTCCTACATCTATTTCTGTATTTTTCCTTCTTTTCTCCACCAATTTTTTTTGTTCTAATCATCTCTAATTTTACATTGATGTACCAGCTTTAGGGGAGCCCACCCAGCCCCCCTTGTAGATCTGCCCTTGTCTACGCCTGCATCGGTTCAAACCCTGCTCCGCTGCTCGAGTCTTGCCCGCAGCAACTGCTTGAGGGACGCTTTCATGGTGTTTGATGAAATGTCTCTTAAACCACTGCAACCTTATTTTATAGCAGATTCAAATTTAGTTTCATGGTGTTTCATATTCATATGCTTAATTAATCCTTGTGGAGGATGAAAAAAAGTATCTGTGTTCTTAATTAGGGCTGGCCTTCCATATGGGCCATTTGCCTATTTAGATTTTGCATTGTATATCTATTGGCTCCAATACGGATTGAAATAACAAGAATGCAAAATAGGGACACTTTTTCCAACTCAGATGTATGAAAGAGTTATGCCTTCACGGCTCCACCTGAAATTTAGGGTATCCAACAAAAAAAATATCTGTTTATATTCAGGCTTTCTGTTTATGTTCAAGCTTCAGATAGGTTACATGTTTCACCATCACTTCATCAGGAAGCAGAAACATACGGATATGCTCACCACCCCTCTCACAGTGCTTGTTATGTGGCTCTGCATTTAAATGTAGGATGAGTGATAATTAGTAAATAGTACTAACCTGCTAATGCATCTGTAATAGGGCGTTCCTCACACCACCCATCCAAGTCAGCGCTACCTGCTTGCAACAATGCCCTTCACAAATTAGTCACTTTGGCAGTATCTCCAATAAGTCAAACCAAGCATCACGGGGAAAAAATCATGAATCAGCTAGAGATTACCATGGCTGTGGTACCCATTTTGTATTTTCTGTGCTACTATATAGTGCATACATATGCCCTTTGTAATTGACAAAATATAGACAGTAGAGACTAGAGAGTACAACCACTTTAATTACTTCTAATTTGTTTTCTACAATATAGTGTTTAGTCTAATAAAAATTTGTAAGAAATCTTAGCTTTGAACTTACATGTATTATTCCTTTCCTGCACTTGTTTTGACACATTGATCTTTATGGGGATATTTCTGGGCTTCTAAGAGCACATCTTCTTTCCTATTTAGTTTCACATCATCATCTGGAATATGTGTATCCTCTTTACCATGGTATGGATTGGGCAAGAGCAATGCAAATTACAAATGCTGATGCTGCAACAGTGTGCTAATATTTGATCAGGTGGATATAGGTCAGCTGGCGCTGCTTCCATTTCGAGCTACATTCCGAGGGCATCGCGGTCACAGCAAGCACCTGCCCATGATTTTTTAGTCACCAGACCGTGCTTCAACTTGCTCTATAGCTATCAAATTGTTGTTATAACTTCTCGGTCAATTTTCGGAAAATGCTCTTTTTTTTAGTATACATCTAGTTTCAAACTCAGTTTTGAAGGTTATTGTTTCTTCAGGTACTCACTCAGGGATTATATAAGTGAAATTCATCACACATAAAGTACATAAAAAACCAGAATTTTTTAATCTTTGTGAAAGCAAGTATACAAGAATTTATCTAAACGATCAAAAATTTATTTTACTAAAAGGTTCTAAATATTGAAAATTGAATCATTAGTTTACCTCAGATGATGTTAAGACTTCACTATGATTTTGAAAAATAGAAAAAATATAAAAGTGTTGGGCTTTATCTGATCAAAAGTGAAGGACCGAAGATGCTACCAGAAAGCGACCAGAGGGGGGGTGAATGGGAGCTTCGAATTTTCCTTTCGGAAACTTGTCGCCACTGTCCCGAAAATCAACCCCTAGAGCAAACCCTAGAGCTCGTAAGTGTCCACGACCCTAGATGTAGGGTGGATGCTTCCAAGAAGCACAGCGAGACACTTCACGACTCTAGAAACCCAACGCAAAAGCCGGAAACCAAAACCGACAACGGACGAGCGAACCGCGGACGAAACAACGCGAAACAGCACTGACTGGACTCTGCCTGCGTCCGGTCACAGACCACCGGACGCGTCCGGTCAAGTAAAAACGTTTCTGGAACCTTTCTGTTCCTGACCGGACTCACAGACAGGGAGCGTCCGATCCTGAGCAGAGCGTCCGGTCAACAGCAAAAGCTCAGGTGAACAGTAACGTCGGCGAGTCCGATCACTCTCTAGAACCAGCATCCGGTCAAGTTAACAGAAAATGCACAAGTCAAAACTTCATCGACCGGACTCTGACCAAGCGTCCGGTCGCCCCGACACCGGCGTCCGGTCACCCCGAAATCCCATTGTTCATCCACCGAATCGATTCAAACTCTCCCAAAACGAAACCTCTAGAGTTCAAACTTGGAGAGATGAGTCACAAGGAGGATAGTGAGCTGTCTCTAAGAGATCATGGCTCGAACCTATCTCCAAATCGATGAATCAAAGAAATTCGGGGGAAGGGAGAAAAACTTGACCCGAAACGAAAAACGACCGATCTACTAGCTCGTGAGGTTAGAGGATAATTCCTTCGGTGGAAAAAAATGCCTCACGATCTAGAACAACTTGGTTCAAACGGATTTGCAAAACACGCACCAAGTAGAGAGATCGATCAACGGGAAAAACGTGGAAAAAAACAACCCGCAAAGAACACGAACAAAATGCGAATCACAACCACGAACTTGCAACCGTGTGGCTACCACACGCTACAATAGTGAGATTACGGTCTCACTTCCTCAAAATCTTACGAACACAGAGGTATTGTTCTCTTCTCTGTGGATCTCAGTTCGCTACAGCAGGGGAGAGGGAGAGCAGAAAAACCTAGAAGGCAAAATAGCAAATGACTGAGATATCTTGAGGGAGGAGGGTGTCTCCCTCTACTTATCCTAATTCCTAATTCTTACTCTACCCCTCAACTAATTGCAGAGCGAACCAGCTAAACCCTAGGGTTATTCTGGACCAACTCGGGTAGGTGGTGATCCGACGGCCATGCCCGCACAACTGGTAGCGTTGCCTCAACGCAACCTCACCGATCGTCGCCACGTGCCGCCACCGCTCTGCTTGTCCTTATCTTGGACGTCGCACCCCCGGTTTTGTGGCCCAAACCGGGAAACCAGCCTTCACAGCCAACCCCCGGTTTTGAGGCCCAAACCGGGAAACCAGCCTTCACAGCCAACCCCCGGTTTTGAGGCCCAAACCGGGAAACCAGCCATCCAAGGCCTGAGTTTTGAGGCCCAAACTCAGCAAACCCGCAGCACCCAGGTTTTGAGGCCCAAACCTGGAAACCGTCCTCAGCCCGAGTTTTGTGGCCAAACTCGGAAACCACCCGCACCCAGGTTTTGAGGCCCAAACCTGGAAACCGTCCACCCGATGATTTTTCTCTGGCTCTACCACCAAATCGAAGCTGTAGAGGCGGGGATGCACCGCCCGTGCACCCCGTCCACCGACACGTGTCCCCAAGTCCTCGACTCAGGCAACACATGACCGCAAGTCTTCGCTCGTCGCTGTCCCAGGCTGTCAGCCACCACAGCTGATCCTCGGGCCACCGGTCCCTCAGTCCAAGTCTCACGTCCGCCCTTTGCCACTCTCGGTCCCTCGGCACGGCACGTCTTTACTTGACCTTCACCTTGCCTCTGATCACTGTATCTGTGCTCGACACCTGCACAACACAAGCCAAAGAACATGCGCATCATCCCAGTTGACAATCACTCAGAGACTCGGTATACACTCATGTATCCGCAATCTCCCCCTTGATGAGTGCATTGTCAACTACCAACACAAATCATACAGAATAGAAGAAGGAAGAAGGAAGGAGAGAGAACTCGACCAAATGACCCAAAAGCATAACAAAGCCGAAGAAGGTCAAGTGGGAAGAGCAAGACAACTTGGTCCCCAAAGACATGGGCAACGGCTCGACGCGACCAAGCAAAGCAAAGCTAGCCCTCAAGAAGAGGTAGAACAGGCTCAACACCGCTAGCAGGAACAATCGATACTCAAGAGTCAGAAGAGCTCGACACCAATTGAAAATCTGAAAAGCGAATGCTAGTCCCTCAAGAAAGAGGCAAAGGCTCAACACAACTAGCAAAAACGCTCCAAACCAATTGAAACACGCTCCGGACCAATTGGAAATTTCAAAACTCAGCACGAGCAAACTCCCCCTCAAATAGTGCACACTACTAGGGAATCCTGGAAATCTCCCTCTTATGATCTTATGATTTGGAAATTTCTCCCCCTTAGTTGAAAATGCATCATCAAGCAAATGTGCACTAATCAAGGAAAAACTCTCCCCCTTAGAAAATGCACCATCAAATGTGCTAACAAGCAAATTTCTCCCCATTCAAAATGCATATGAGTCAAAATGCAAGTTAGCAGCTTCAGGAGTATAATCAAAAGAGTGCAAAGATGCTCTACAGAGTTCTGATCCGATGACTCAACAACATCCATAAGAAGCTAGCAAAGGCTCAAACTGATCACTAAGTACGAAATGAGAACATGAGAGAAAAAAGAGCAGTTTTCAGCCGAAAGGTATTCACCATCAAAATAGCACTGAACATATAAAGACAGGAAGTCAGACAAGTGCTAAACATGTACACAAGGTGAACTACCCCTAGCAAAGTTCAATCATCATGTTATACAATGAAACATAGACTTGTGTATGCAAATTTTATCGGAGTTGCAGCGGTTAAATTACACAAGTTTAAATTTCAGCATGTAATTGCGAGAGGTTGAATGCTTGTTATTGCCTAACTTTCCAACTGTGCGAAGCCTATGCAGAAGCAATCAGAAGCTTAAAACAACAGTTTCGGTCATACACTACACAGCTCAAGTTTAACTCAAAGTGCAATGAGAAACAGTCTCGAAACTGTGAGGTGCTAACAAGCAATCCCATCTCGATCTTTTCAGTTCACTTAACTTGGTTCAAGATTTAAACATCATATGAACATACCAAGCAAGTGAATGACTCAGAACTAGAGACATAGCAACCTAGCATATATGAAAAGCATAAGCGACTTCCACACATTCTATACATGCTAGTTGCATATCTCAATGGTGAACATTTTCAAGTTTTAAGTTCATTAAACAAATTCACCATTCATAAAATAGCTCCGCTCACAACATGTATCAGTGATCAGAAAGAGCATAAGCTACAGCATTATCATAAAGCATCGGAGCAAAGACTACATAGAGCATAATTACATTCTAAAGCTTATACACATGAAGCTCTGAATGTAAATATGCAAGATGAAATACAAAGATGCATGAAGAAATCAAAGAAAAGAGAAGATACCAATTGAAAAACACAAAGTCAGTGTATCATACAAGAGCCAAAATGTTTCCCCCATCTAAAAGGGGAAACACACACCAAGCTCACCTCTCAACCGATTAAAAGTTGATTGGTCCAAAGGCTTGGTGAAAATATCAGCCAACTGATGATGAGTATCGACATGGCGAAGGTCGATATCACCCTTCTCATAGTGGTCTCGCAGAAAATGAAAGCGCACATCAATGTGTTTGGTCTTCGAGTGCAGCACGGGGTTCTTAGCAACGCTAATCGCACTCGTGCTGTCACAAAGCAAAGGAACACGAGAAAAGCTCAGACCAAAATCACGCAAAGTGGCCATCATCCAGAGTAACTGGGAACAGCAGCTAGCCGCAGCAACATACTCAGCCTCCGTGGTAGACTGGGCGACACTAGACTGCTTGCGAGAGGACCACGAAACAAGAGAAGAACCAATAAACTGGCAAGTCCCAGAAGTGGACTTGCGCTCAATCCGGCAACCAGCAAAATCGGCATCGGAATAACCGCAAAGGGAGAGGGTGGAGGAAGCAGAATACCAAATCCCAAATTCTAGAGTGAAGGATAAGTACCTCATAATGCGCTTGACCGCCTGACGGTGAGAGGTGCGCGGCGATGACTGAAATCGCGCGCAAAGACACACCGCGAACTGAATGTCCGGGCGTGTCGCCGTCAGGTACAACAGCGACCCGATCATACTCCGGTACTCCTTCTGGTCCACAGCTTCTCCATCCTTGTCCGCATCCAGGGCCGTCGTGGTCGACATGGGTGTTGGAAGAGGCTTGGCCTCACCCATATCGAATTTCTTCAGATTGTCTCTGGTGTACTTGCCCTAGTGCACAAACGTCCCTTCCCGGGATTGCTTGATTTGCAACCCGAGGAAAAACGTCAACTCGCCCATCATGTTCATCTCGAACTCCCTGCTCATAGTATCTGCAAACTTGGCAACCAAAGCGTGAGAAGAACCACCGAAAATGATATCATCCACGTAAATCTGGACCAAGAGAGTATCAGTGCCTTGCTTGAGGAGAAAGAGCGTTTTATCTACACATCCCATTTTAAAACCCTTAGCAAGCAAAAAGGTTTTTAACCTATCATACCAGGCTCTAGGGGCTTGTTTCAAACCATATAAAGCTTTGTGAAGTTTAAAGACATGGTTTGGAAACTTGGGATTTTCGAAACCGGGGGGTTGTCTAACATACACCTCCTCTTCTATGTAGCCGTTTAAGAAGGCACTCTTGACATCCATTTGAAAAAGTTTGAAACCTTTGGATGCAGCAAAAGCTAAGAGTATCCTAATTGCCTCTAAACGAGCTACAGGAGCAAAAGTCTCCTCATAGTCTATCCCCTCCTTCTGACTGTACCCCTGGGCTACAAGTCTGGCCTTGTTTCTCACAACATGGCCATCTTCTCCCTGTTTGTTTTTGAAAACCCATTTTGTCCCAATAGGATGACACTCAGGAGAAAGAGGAACAAGAACCCAAACCCGATTTCTCTCAAAGTTTTCTAACTCCTCATGCATGACATTGACCCAATCCGGATCCGTCAAAGCATGTCCAACATCTCGGGGTTCAAAATCAGCAACAAATGCAGAATGAGCAAAGTGAAAGATTTCCCTAGACCAAGTGACGCGATCGTTGATGTCGCTGATCATCTGTTGAGGCGGGTGTTGGCGCTGGATGTGTCATGGCGCCTCCCGAGCCGAAGTGGCCTCCCCCTCAACAGCAGCTGGTGCCTCCCCGGGTACAAAAGGTACCGCGCGAGGTGGCGGATCCCACGGCCCCCAAGTCGAAGAAGAGGGATCGGGGCCGTGAGTCATGGTAGAAGCCGCTCCTTGCGGCACAGCAGGTGGAGGGGGTGCTGGATCATCCATACCTTCAGCACCCTCGTCCTCGTCATCAAAAAGAGGTTCTTCAACCTCATGATCACCTGCACGCTCAAAACGAGAAGAAGGACAAACCATGGTCTCGTCGAAGGTGACATCGGATGTCTCCATGACTCGGTTAGTGTCAAGGTTAAGTACGCGATAAGCACGAGTATGAGCACCATAACCCAAAAACACACCGTCAGAAGAACGAGACTCAAACTTGTCCAAATTGCCCTTTTTGAGTATAAAACAGTGGCAACCAAAAACTCTAAAATAACTCACCTTGGGGAGTTTTCCAAAACGCAACTCATAAGAGGTCTTTTTCAAGAAAGCTCGAAGAAAAATGCGATTGGAAATATAGCATGCAATGCTCATAGCTTCGGCCCAATATCGCCTAGGAGTCCTATGCTCATCGAGCATCGTCCTGGCCATCTCTACAAGGGTCCGATTCTTCCTTTCTACAACACCATTCTGAGGCGGTGTGTAGGGGGAAGAAAACTGATGCTCCAAACCCAAGGAGTTACAGAACTTCTCAAAATCCGAATTCTTGAATTCGGAACTATTATCACTCCTAATAGCTCGCATCGAGTTCAAAGGGAACTCGTTCTGAAGACGCAAAATCAGATTACGAGCAAAGGAGAAAGTCTCAGTCTTCTCGGCTAAAAAGAAGACCCACGAATATCTCGAAAAGTCATCAACAACAACAAGCACATACCACTTCCCTCCAACTGAGCTCACCCGAGCCGGACCAACAAGGTCCATGTGCAAAAGCTCTCCAGGGCGCTTAGTCATGACCTGAGTCACTGGATGGTGGGGAGCGGCAACCATCTTCCCATGTCTACAAGAATGGTAAACAAGATCCTTCTCCATGGATAACTTGGGCAATCCTCGGATTAGGCCAAGTGAACTAAGTCTTGCAAGCAAGTCGAAGCTCAAATGTCCTAGTCTCCTATGCCACTTCCAAAGATCAGAGGAGGAAGGTCCATCCACAAGACAATGAGAAATGCCAAAAGACTCCGAGAAATCCGCACGAAAGACTTTTCCAAAGGGCGAAATCCCACAAACAAGATTGCCCTGAGGATCTAAAATGCGACTGAGATTCAGTTTAAAACGAATCTCATAGTCATCATCAAAAAGTTGCGAAACAGAAAGAAGGTTAAAATGCAAGTTAGAAACAAGAGCAACATCGCGCAACACAAAGTGCTCATTAACTCGCACCGACCCACGAGACAATACCTTACCTTTGCTATTGTCGCCGAAGGTGATAAACTCCTTTCCGGCGACCGGACTAAGACTGGAGAACCACTTGGCATTTCCGGTCATGTGCCTCGAACACCCGGAATCCACCAACCAAACGTTCTCCAATCGTTTTACCTACATCAATAAAAAGACATAGGGTGAGCATACGGGCCAACACTGGGGTTAGTGAAGTAAGGAGAATACCAGTGTTGGGCCGGCTGCTCAAAAGAACGGTTAGCAGAAAAACCATTCCTAGCACTCCTACGGGGAAAGCGATCACCACGCGCAGGAAAACGTGGTCCGCTAAGGGAAGAGCGTCCATCGCGATACTCAAAACGCGGTGGAGGGAAACGCTCAACAAAGCCTCCGCCACGGGGTCCGTATCCTGCAAAGTTAGGACCCCATCGGGCACGATCTCCCTGACGCCTAGGACCTTGAGGCACTGCACCTCTAGGCCTAGCAGCTCTCCTCGAAGCTCTCCTCTGAATATTCGGCACATGTACATCATGGAAAAGATGGTACATGTCCGGGTTGTTCATCTCCTTTGCACGGCGTGCCTCTCTCTTGCGCCGAAAGCAAAACTCACTCAAGTGTCCATTCCTCCCACAATGCTCACAATGGTACCTCACCGCTCTCATAGGGGGTTGTTGGTACTCACGGTAGTGGGTGTGGATCACTTTGCCCTTTTGTGGCATAAGCTCCTCCGGAATGGGTGGCATTGTGTCCAGCTTGTTCTTGAGGTGGTTTGGTTTGGGAGCCCAAGATTGTTTCTTTGGTGGAGCTCTCGGAGGTTCAATAAAGACCCCATCCTTGGTGTTAGGCTTGAGAGGCTCTTTGGGTGGAATCTTGGTAAGTTTGGGAGTAGTGGTGGAGTTGGGCTTCTCACATGGGTCAAGACCACTCGACTCTCCAATCTTCCCAAAAGATGAAATATCGACACCCGGAGCAAAACCTACACCTGGACCTCCAGCAGCTCGCTTGAATTGGGAGATCATCATCCTGAGCAGTGGCTCACCGCAAGACACCCATGACAAGATGGTCTGAAGGTATGTGTTTTCCTCCTCGGTTTGCATCTTGTCATGCTTCACATTGGCTATCTCCATCTCCAAACCCTCACAAAGAACGCACCTAGCCACACATGTGCTACCTGAGTTGGCCTCTTCAAGAGACACAATCTTGGCATTCTTCTCTGCCAACTCAGATTGCAAGCCTGCACAGGACTTGCACGCACCCAACAACGAAGATCTAGCCTTCAGCTCATCCACTTCTCCTACCAACGCAACATACTTACCTCTCAAAGTGAGAAGGTCAGTCATGTGCGTGGTGCACATCTCACACTCCTCCTCATCTGTGACAACTACGGTGGACTTGACAGATTCAAGTTCCTTCACCGTATCCTCCCACTTCTGCCTAAACTCCTTGCGCTCTCTAGCAGCACGCCTAAGCAACTTATCCTGACTAAGGAGCGCGGCAGTAAGCTTCTCGACCTCAGCAGAAAGTTCGTCAGGGGTCTGAGATACCTGGGAGGTGTCGTCGTCGTTGTAGTCATTCCGAGGAGTGTTCTCTAGCTCGCCGTCGACCTCCTTGCCGAGGGCCATGGTGCAGAAGCCCTCGTCGTCGGCGAAGAAGCAGAGACCGTTCAGCTTGTCCTCGATCCTCTTCTTCTTCTCGGACTCGTCGTCGCTGGAGGCAGCGGAGTTGTCATCCGAGTCATCAACGTCGCTGAGCGTGGCGAAGAAAGCACGTTGCTCCGCCTGGGCCTTCTCCAAGTACTTCGTCTTGATGTACTCCTTGTCGAAGCCGCCCTTCCGCTTGTGCTTCGCGGGGACGTACTTCTCCTTGCGCTTGCCGGAGTCATACTTGTGCCCATGATCCGCCTTGCCGAAGGTCTGCTTGTTCTTCTTCGGGCAATTGGCGATGAAGTGGTTGGGGTCGCCGCACTCAAAGCATCCTGAGTGTCTTCCTCCGCGGCGACGGTTCATGCGGTTGTTGTGGAACCACGAGAACCGGTTGGCGAGCAAAGCCAACTCGTCATCCCCAAAGAACTCCAACTGCTCCTCTGTGACAGAAAGAAGAGAAGAAAGTGCAAAGCCTCCAGAGGGGTTAGCAGAAGAGCCAGAAAGAAAAGCCATCGACGGGCTAGAAGGATTTTCATAAGAAGCCCTCGCCATGGCATCGATCTCACTGGACTTGAGCTTGCTAAAGAGCTCATCGCACGTGAGGGTCTCATAGTTAGGCGATTCGATGATTGCCTGAACCTTGGAATCCCACACCGATCGATCGAGAGTATGCAAAAGCTTCAAAGCTCTCTCATGATCGTCGAAAGGCAACAGCTCCTTGTTAGCTCTCATCCTGTTGACAATCACCTGAAAGTGAGCGAATAAACTCTCTAAGCTCTCGCCAGGCATATGTCGAAAGTTCTCGTACTCTCGCTTGTGCGACTCGTAGAGACGGGTTTTGACTTGAGAGGTTCCCTCATGGAAACGCATGAGAGATGCCCAAATCTCCCGAGCCGTAGCGAGGTGAGAAACGCGATCAAACTCCGTCATGCTCAAACATGAGAAAAGAGCATTATGGGCTCGGCTATTGGCATCGTGATCATCGATCTGACGCTGAGTCACACGAGCAGCCAAGACCACGTAATCAGCAGAGTTGCAAATATCCCAAATGGAAGCACTCATACTCTGCAAAAAGGCCAACATGCATATCTTCCAATACGCATAGTTCGTCCCATCGAAAAACGGTGGTTTGCCCACGCCGCGATCCATGTCGCCTTCTGTGGATCTGGAACCGGCTAAGGTGGAAGATCCTTAACCCGCTCCGATACCAATTGAAGGACCGAAGATGCTACCAGAAAGCGACCAGAGGGGGGGTGAATGGGAGCTTCGTATTTTCCTTTCGGAAACTTGTCGCCACTGTCCCGAAAACCAACCCCTAGAGCAAACCCTAGAGCTCGTAAGTGTCCATGACCCTAGATGTAGGGTGGATGCTTCCAAGAAGCACAGCGAGACACTTCATGACTCTAGAAACCCAATGCAAAAGCCGGAAACCAAAACCGACAACGGACGAGCGAACCGCGGACGAAACAACGCGAAACAGCACTGACCGAACTCTGCCTGCGTCCGGTCACAGACCACCGGACGCGTCCGGTCAAGTGAAAACGTTTCTGGAACCTTTCTGTTCCTGACCGGACTCACAGACAGGGAGCGTCCGGTCCTGAGCAGAGCGTCTGGTCAATAGCAAAAGCTCAGGTGAACAGTAACGTCGGCGAGTCCGATCACTCCCTAGAACCAGCGTCCGGTCAAGTTAACAAAAAATGCACAAGTCAAAACTTCATCGACCGGACTCTGAGCAAGCGCCCGGTCACCCCGACACCAACGTCCGGTCACCCCGAAATCCCACTGTTCATCCACCGAATCGATTCAAACTCTCCCAAAACGAAACCTCTAGGGTTCAAACTTGGAGAGATGAGTCACAAGGAGGATAGTGAGCTGTCTCTAAGAGATCATGGCTCGAACCTATCTCCAAATCGATGAATCGAAGAAATTCGGGGGAAGGGAGAAAAACTTGACCCGAAATGAAAAACGACCGATCTATTAGCTCGTGAGGTTAGAGGATAATTCCTTCGGTGGAAAGAAATGCCTCACGATCTAGAACAACTTGGTTCAAACGGATTTGCAAAACACGCACCAAGTAGAGAGATCAATCAATGGGAAAATGTGGAAAAAAACAACCCGCAAAGAACACGAACAAAATGCGAATCACAACCACGAATTTGCAACCGTGTGGCTACCACACGCTACAATAGTGAGATTACGGTCTCACTTCCTCAAAATCTTACGAACACAGAGGTATTGTTCTCTTCTCTGTGGATCTCAGTTCGCTACAGCAGGGGAGAAGGAGAGCAGGAAAACCTAGAAGGCAAAAGAGCAAATGACTGAGATATCTTGAGGGAGGAGGGTGTCTCCCTCTACTTATCCTAATTCCTAATTCCTACTCTACCCCTCAACTAATTACAGAGCGAACCAGCTAAACCCTAGGGTTATTCTGGACCAACTCGGGTAGGTGGTGATCCGACGGCCACGCCCGCACAACTGGTAGCGTTGCCTCAACGCAACCTCACCGATCGTCGCCACGTGCCGCCACCGCTCTGCTTGTCCTTATCCTGGACGTCACACCCCCGGTTTTGTGGCCCAAACCGGGAAACCAGCCTTCACAGCCAACCCCCGGTTTTGAGGCCCAAACCGGGAAACCAGCCTTCACAGCCAACCCCGGGTTTTGAGGCCCAAACCGGAAAACCAGCCATCCAAGGCCTGAGTTTTGAGGCCCAAACTCAGCAAACCCGCAGCACCCAGGTTTTGAGGCCCAAACGTGGAAACCGTCCTCAACCCGAGTTTTGTGGCCAAACTCGGAAACCACCCGCACCCAGGTTTTGAGGCCCAAACCTGGAAACCGTCCACCCGATGGTTTTTCTCTGGCTCTACCACCAAACCAAAGCTGTAGAGGGGATGCACCGCCCGTGCACCCCGTCCACTGACACGTGTCCCCAAGTCCTCGACTCAGGCAACACATGACCGCAAGTCTTCGCTCGTCGCTGTCCCAGGCTGTCAGCCACCACAGCTGATCCTCGGGCCACCGGTCCCTCAGTCCATGTCTCACGTCCGCCCTTCGCCACTCTCGGTCCCTCGGCACGACACGTCTCTACTTGACCTTCACCTTGCCTCTGATCACTGTATCCGTGCTCGACACCTGCACAACACAAGCCAAAGAACATGCGCATCATCCCAGTTGACAATCACTCATCACTCAGAGACTCGGTATACACCCATGTATCCGCAAAAAGTATGGTGTCTAATACAACTATATTGGGGGCATTGCATAGTTTGTTGTGCTTGCGCAGGACATTTTCAGATGTCGTTGAGGATGTGACAGCATTGGTGGATGGATAGCTATTTCTATTGCACAAGGTCGATGTATACTCTGTTTCAACACTCGTGTGTTTTTAGGACCGAGTTTCATTTACTCTACCTTCATTCCATATGATTCAGCTTTAGTTCATCAGTATGCCATCGTGATTTTCCTTTGCTGGAAGTTCAATGCCATGTTTGACTGTTGGGTGGGCATGCCACTTTTAATATAGTGCTTGGCAAAGGATTGGTAGTGAATGGAATGGATGCTTGCTTTCATTCTCGGGATGTCAAAATGGGTAATACAGTATCCATACAAATGATGTACTAATGACTACTAATGATTTATTGCAGAACTCTATGTGGTGTAAGTAGTGATCCACTTCTCATAAATTTCACGCATGTATTATCTTTGGAAAATAGATTGTATGCTACAAGATAACAATCAATGATAGAAGATACATTGACAAATTATAAGCACCAGGTGACAATATATTTTTGGATTCCTTTTGTTTGGTATTTTTCACCTTGCTGCTTGAAAGGACCGTGACGCCTAAGAGGGGGGGGTGAATTAGGCAACTTAAAACTTCTACTCTAAACTATGGCCTCTGATTTCCACCTAAGCAAAACCTATGCAAGAAAGTAAACTATCTAATGTGCAACTAAGGTTTTGCTAAGTGTGTTTGCTATCTCTACCGCAAAAGGAGCTATGCAACCTAGTTTCCAAACCTATCAACTAGCAAGAGTAAGCTAGGAAAGGTAAAGCACATAAACAAGGTAGCAATGTAAATGCGGAAGCTAAAGAGTGTGATAGAGATGCAAACTCCCGTCGACGACTCCGGTATTTTTACCGAGGTATCGAGAAGCGCGCAAGCTTCCCCCTAGTCCTCGTTGGAGCCTGTAACACCCCTGGTGTTACTAATGTAATTAACTTGACATGTCATCATCTTAAGCATTAATCATTTTGTGATGCATTTGGATTGCTTAATTGCTATGCTTAAGTCCCTTTTCAAAAACCCTAAAAGCCCAATTCTTCCTATAAGGGCAAAATGGTAATTTCATCTCTGTGCCTAGTTCTATGTAATTCTTGTTCTAATTCTAGTGCCCTGATGTTTGTTGCATTGGTCAAAGTTCAAAAATCAGATTTGATTTGATTTTCCTTTTGCAAAACCCTAAAATCCCAAATCCTGGATTTATTCCCTTTTCGATAACTTTTTCAAAATTCAAAATTCTGGGTTGGTTCAAAAAGCAAAGTTGTGAATCTGACCTAGAGGAACAACTTTGGTGTTTACAGATTTCCATGTTTCTATATAAAATTTGAAGTAATTTCAAATCCATTCAAACTCCAGTTTTTTGTCCCTTTTGAGTTTTCAAAAGTTATTCAAAAACTATTGAGTTTCAGAAAAAGTGCATATTAGCAAAGTTGTAGGTTTTGACAAATGGAACAACTTTCATATATAAAGATTTTCAAGTTTCAGTTTGAAATCCAAAGTAATTTTGATTTGAATCAAATTTAAAAAGTGTCCCCTTTTCTGTTTTTGTATATGGTTCAGAAACTATTTGGAATTTCAAAATGTTCATATTGACAAAGTTGTATATCTCATTTTTCTGAACAACTTTGGTGTTTTGAGTTTTTGTTGCCCAGTTCAAATTTTGGAAGTAATTTGCAAAATACAGAGATCAGCCAAAAGTCAAACCCTAAGACCTAGCCCTGTTCATCTTCCACCTACAGCTAGGGGGCCCCGGCCGTGGCCGAGCCTCCGGCGTTGCGCGCGCCACGCGTTTGGCAGCCGCTCATCTGCCCCCGACTTGTCGCCCGCGCCCGCGACATCTTTTCGCACCCGCACGCGCACAGTTGACCCCCGCTCCCGTCCCCTACTGCTCCAGCGCGTCGCCGCCGCGTGGCCATCGCCGGCGCTGCCTGCGCCCGAGCCCCGGCCGCACGCCTGTCCTTCCCGCCTGCGCGCAATCGAGAGCGCACGCGTCCGCCGAGCTTATCCACCCCGCCTCGAGCTCTCTACCGGCCCCTGGCCGCGGCTATATAAGCCCGCCGGAGCTCCGACCTCCGCACTCGACCCCGCCGCCGTGGCCAGAGCACTCCAAAGCTCCCGTCGCTCAACCACCTAGCCCGAAAGCTCCGCCTAGAGCTCGTGAAGCTTTCCCACCCCCCAATTTCACCTTCCCCGCCTCCGATTGCCCGGCGTAACCCCATCTTCCCAAACTCCGACGGAACCCCGGTGATCTCGGGTTCGTCAAATACTTCCCCTCCGGTCACGGATACCTTCTCCCGACCCCTGTGTCAGCTTCCTCGGTTCCGTGCGACTCTAACCCGGCCCTTGCGGTCTCGTGTGTTGAGCAGGATCGCCGGATCGCCGGAGCGCCGCCGCGGTCGTCTCCTCCCTCGAGAACGTGTCGAGCCTCACCCTCGAGAACGAGTCGAGCCTCACCCTCGAAGCCCTGCCTCCGACCCGTGGTAAGCATCCGAAGCCTCCGGCCTCTGCTTCCACTCCGTTTCGCCCGAGCCTCCAAGTCACGCCTCGGACGGAGGCTTGTTTTTCCGTCTCGCCCGAGCCCAAGCCTCGGCGAGCGCATGCCCTCCGCTTCGCCCGAGCCCAAGCCTCGGCGAGCGCATGCTCTCCGCTTCGCCCGAGTCAGGCCTCGGACGGAGGCTTACTTCTCCGTCTCGCCCGAGCCTCCGGGCCAGGCCTCGGACGAAGCTGTCGCTTCCGTCTCGACCGAGCCCGTCTCGACCGAGCCCCGCGCGATTCGCCCGAGCCCCCGCGATTCGCCGAGCCCGGCCTAGAAGGAGCACAGTGCTCTTCTCTTTTTCTGAGAGATGTGAATAGTGTTCTGTTTTCTCTTTTTTGTATGATTTTCTGTGTGCATCCAAAAATTCTGAAATTTTTGTGGTAGACTCTTTATGCTCTGAAGTATTTTATAAAAATATGAAACTTGAGTTTTGTGCAAAAATTTGAAAATGTAAAATTCCCCTTTTAATTGAAAAATGAAGGTTTTGGTAATTTTTGGAGCAACTTCATAAAATGACCTTTTAAATAAATTAAGGAAAATAGAAAAGATGGATTGGGGTTGGTAATAAGTGTTTAATGATGTGATCTTTGGATTGATTGATGTTCATAGACCCCTACCCTTTGGTCTATGATGGTTGTGATGCTATGATTGGTTGATGCTTAGAATAATTATAATAAGGTCTAGTTTAATCAATATTGCTTAAGGAAGAAATGGTTACCTTTTATGCTCAACCTAGATTTCGATTATGCCTTGTTTAAGAGTAATCTAGAATCAGTGGAATTGTCTTGCACCATAAGTCCATATCATCATTCTCATGAGCATTCATCATTGCATCCGTATAGTTGACGAAGAAGGTACCAGAGTCGAGGCCGCTGTTGACGAACCAACTCCCGAGGCGACCCCGAGCTCCGACACCTACTCCTACCCCGAGTCTGCTCTCTTTGCCATTCAAGGCAAGCCCCGGTGCATTTAACCTTTCCTTGAATTTATAAAATGATTTCCTTAAATGCTTTTGAGTTAAATTATTGCATTAGGTTTATAGGAGTTGTGTGCTATCCTAATTGATGCACTATCCACCTTGACCACTGATACACCCGATACCTGCTTTTCAAAAAGTATTTGAAAAATGCTTAGCAATGCTTATTGAATTAGACTTTGCAATAAAATGCCAACTTCAAAAGTGTGATCACTTAAGAATCTTTATGGGAATTTGGCTTTACTCCCCGGCTGTTGGCTAGGTATCTGATCCGTACCTAATCAATAGCGAGGAGAGGTTGTCGCGCGTACGGTGCCGTCATGTTGTAGTCCAGGACTCAACAGTTGACACCGACCGGGACAGGGTTGAAAAACCGACAGGACCTGTACTCTTGGGTTAGAGTCCCGAGGTGCTTGTCGCTGGCGGAAAAACTGACAGGACTATTACGCTTGGGTGAGATATAACCAAGGTATAGCTCTGGCTGAAAAATTAGGGACCATCCGTATGGGGGCCTGCTGGTCAAGACTTGTAACTATTCACATACTTCGGAAAGCTCTGGCTCCGAGGAATCCTTTATTGGACCGACAACCGCGCACTGGGAGTGGAGAGATGGCGGAAGTAGCATGTACCCACGTGGGTTAAAGTCCCGGATTGGTGTGGTGTACTGTACTTCCGGGTGGCGTAGGACCGGGCCCAATCTTGGAGGAATCGTGGTAGACGAGTTGGCATATGCAAGCTTGGGTGCTACATATGCAGTGTGGATAGGGATCCTCAGCTGAGTATTATTTATCCGGATTAACGTTGCTCCTCGGTTATGGAGACTTGGTCCACTGACTGTCAACGGAGAGTGGTTCTCAACTAGGAATGTTTTGAAATGTAAAATGAATCATGAATGATGAAGAATTGAGGAATACTGAATCTTTCAAAAATAAAATAAGGTTTACAAAAATGCTTTTCTGCAAAATACTTGATCTTGCTTAAGCCTTACCTTGACTACCCTAAGCCTCTCATTCCTGAGTCTTCTCCCTTTTTCTTTAGTCGGGTAAGTCTTGTTGAGTACCCCGTACTCAGGGTTTGTTACCCATGTTGCAGGTATGCCTGAGACCCCGATGTGTCTCGCACCCTGTTGCGTGACCTTCGTCCAGGAAGAGGCCGATGAGGCCGATGAGTAAATGTGCACCCTCGGGCTAGGTGTTACCTGTATCTTTATGTTTCCGCTACGTTGTCTACTTTGAATTTCCCGAACAATGGTTTGTAATAATCGTACTCCTTACCTCATTTGAAACCTCGGTTTGTAAAACTAATGTTATTTAAGTCTTCCGCTCTTTATTCCGATGTTATTTATAAAAGTATGAAATGCTGTAACCGAATTGTGAGATGATCCTACGGACATTGGGCACTGATGTAGCCCGGTGGCGAACAGGTCTTAATCACATGGAACATGGGTTCGGCTGTCAGAGGTTGACAGGGACACGTGGGCCATGGGATTAGGGTCGTTCCGTCACAGAGTGGTATCGGAGCATCTCACTTTAACGTTGCAGTGTTTCTTTTGCGAAAACTTCAAAAGTTCTTTTGAGTCCAAACAAAATTTAAACTTGACTATTTTGAGTCCAAATTGCTTCTCTCATCTTGTCCCTCTTATGGCAACACTAGCTAGTGGAACAACATGTTTTAAGCCCTATATATGTTAAGTATTGCATTGCCTTGTTCCGTAGGAACGATTCATGCATCATGTCATATTCACTTAAGTTAATAAATGAGTTCGTTGGGGTAGTATGCCTTTACCTGTTCTTGCTAGCCTTTCTCATCCATCTTCTCTTATCCAGACATGGCCATTATCAAGCGGACTGCTCGCAAGTCGACTGGACCGCATGGCGTGCCGCGCCACCAGCTGGCACCACGCGCTGGAGAAGAGGTTGCCGAATCCTCCAATGGTCGTCGTTTTCCCCGTCGTACCCACAAACAGCTGAAGGAGGAAATCAAGAATCTGAAGGCTGAGATAGAGAACATGGAGCATGACTTCTACCTTTCCCGCCTGGAGTTCTACGAGGCACGAGCCGCTCTTGAGGAAGCTAACCAGAATGTGGTTCGCGCTATCCAGCAGCGTGATGCAACATGGATCCGAGAGGATGTCACCAGAGCCCAGCTCCATGGACTGCAGCAGTACACCGCCCAGATCGAGCAGTTCAATGATATGCTTCATGAGGAAGTACACCAGCTGCACAACCAGCTTCACCCCGTGATTCCACCAGTTGTTGAGGACCCCGAAGACGGAGTCGTGGAGGAACCTGAAGTGGAACACGAGCCCGATCAGAATGAGGAAGTGGAACCTGCTGAAGATGTCCACGTTGAAGATGAAGATGAGGAGGAAGAGCCTGAGCTCATCATCGAGGATGATGATGATGACGAAGAGTTGATCTTCATCGATGACGACTAGACTCCTTGTGTCTGTACCATCTGCTTACCTAAAACCTTAGTCTAGGTTTGAGGGCGTTAGTCTGTCTGTTGCCAAGTCCGGCATGTATCTTTCTTTTCGTATCTTTTCCCCTTTATCGGCCTGTATCAGTCTGTTGTCATCTTTATCAAGCCAGCTATCTTTGTATCAATGAAGCTATCAATCGGTCGTTTCAGAACCTTTGTCCATATATGCTGAGTTCCGAGTTGCTTATACAGATGCCTGTGAACACCCGTACCGGAGCTGGAGGTTCTGATGATGCCAACATCCCAAACCCTCCGCCTGTCCCAGCTACCCTAGCAGATGCCATTGCAGCCCTGGCCGCCGCTGCCAATCTGATGGCTCAGAACCAAGGACAGCAGAATGTTGGTCACCGTGGTCGTCACAACCAAGAGACCACCTATGTGGATTTCACTGAAACCCGTCCACCGGTTTTCAACAGAGCCGATGAACCCCTCGAAGCTGACGATTGGCTCCGCACCATGGAGCAGAAGTTTGGTCTCATCCGATGCACTGAAATCCAGAAGCCCCGGTTTGCTTCGCAGCAGCTTCGTGGCCCAGCAAGCGCTTGGTATGCCAACCTCTTGGCTGCCCAGCCTGAAGGTCATGAGTTGACCTGGGAAGAGTTCCACACCGCTTTCCGTGCACACCACATCCCATCAGGTCTGATGAAGATGAAGCTTGATCAGTTCCTAGCCCTGCAGCAGAAGGACTCCACAGTGATGCAGTATGTGGGTCAATTCAACCATCTGAGTCAGTATGCAGCGGAATATGTCAACACGGATGAGAAGAAGAGAGACTGTTTCCTTAGGGGATTGCACCCTAAGATCCGCAGAAGCATATCCAATAACCTGACCGGTTCTTATCATGAGGCTGTTGACCGGGCAGTTGCTTTTGAAGAGAGTAACCGTCAGTACCAAGAGGAGAAGAAGAAGAAGAAAGCAGGATCTAGCAGCCACTCTGGCAATCACAAGCGCCAGAGGGTCATATATCATCCTAGTCACCACCACAACCGTCCACCTTACCCTCACCAGCAAGTGGTTGTCCGTACCGCGGCTACCACCCACAACGCCAACCAACAAAGTGCCACTCAGCCGAACGCCCCAGGTGTTCGTATCACCACCCCACAAACCGCCTATAACCATCCCTGCTACAACTGTGGTCAACTTGGCCACTGGTCTCGTGAGTGCCCAAAGCCCAAGAAGCCTGCTCAGAACTTTCAGAAGGGTCCTGGAGGACCACAGCAGCAGCAACACCGTGCTCCACAGCAGCAAGTGCAGAAGGGCAAGTTCGTCAAGAAGCACGGGCAAGTCTACTACACCACTGTCAGTGATATTCCAGAAGGGGAGCCCGTCATGATCGGTAGGTTTCCCGTTGCCAATCATCCTGCAGTTGTGTTGTTTGATTCTAGTGCATCGCATTCTTTCATCAGTCGTACCTTCGTCTCTAAGCATGACATATCAATTGAGGAGTTGAAAGAAAGTTTTTGCATTTTATCGCCTGGAGGGCGTATAAACACCAAAGAGGTGGTTCGCAGTATACCAGTGATGTTGGGAAATCATGCGTTCCCTACCACCATGATAGTGTTGAAAGATCAGGAGATAGATGTCATTTTAGGCATGAATTGGATGTGCCAGTATAAGGCCATGATCGACATCTTGAATAGAGTTGTGAGAGTGGATATTCCTAACAGTACCGCCAAACTCCTTCTCCAACTTCCTATGCTTTCAAAACCAGCTACCACACAGCTAAATGCTACCTATGATCAAGGGATCCGAGACATCCCTGTAGTCTGTGAGTTCCCTGATGTCTTTCCTGAAGACTTACCTGGTCTACCTCCTGACCGTGATGTTGAGTTTGCCATAGAGCTAAAGCCCGGGACTGCTCCCATATCCCGCAGAGCTTATCGTATGCCTCCCAGAGAGTTGGCAGAACTAAAAATCCAATTACAAGATTTGTTGGACAAGGGTTTCATTCGCCCAAGCTCGTCTCCTTGGGGCTGTCCTCCAATCTTTGTAAAGAAGAAAGACAAGACTCTCAGAATGTGCATTGATTATCGCCCACTCAACGAAGTCACCATCAAAAACAAATACCCCTTGCCTCGTATCGATCTTCTGTTTGACCAGTTAGCTGGAGCCAAAGTATTCTCCAAGATCGATCTCAGATCCGGCTACCACCAAATAAAGATTCGTCCTGAAGATATTCCTAAAACAGCTTTTACCACCAGATACGGTCTATATGAGTATTTGGTCATGTCCTTCGGTTTGACCAATGCCCCTGCTCATTTCATGTACCTCATGAACTCTGTTTTCATGCCAGAGCTTGATAAATTCGTGGTCGTGTTCATTGACGACATCCTTGTCTACTCAAAAACCCCTGAAGATCACGCCAAGCATCTTCGTATTGTTCTATCCCGTCTCAGAGAACATCAGCTCTATGCTAAGTTCAGTAAGTGTGAATTCTGGTTGGATCAGATACAGTTTCTTGGCCATGTCCTATCCGCAGAAGGTGTGTCAGTCGACCCCGGAAAAGTGTCAGATATCCTGGATTGGAAGCCACCTACCTCTGTTCACAAGGTCCGCAGTTTTATGGGAATGGCTGGATATTATCGTCGATTCATCCCAGATTTCTCCAGAATCGCCAAGCCTATCACCGAGTTGCTGAAGAATTCTGTGAAGTTCTTTTGGTCACCAGCTTGTGAACAAGCTTTTCAGACTTTGAAGAAATTGTTGACCACATCACCAGTGCTAGCTCAGCCAAACGTCCAGAAGCCCTTTGATGTCTACTGTGATGCATCTGGTACTGGTTTGGGTTGCGTGTTGATGCAAGAAGGAAGAGTGATCGCTTATGCCTCGCGGCAGCTTAAGCGACATGAGGAAAATTATCCAACTCATGATCTTGAGTTAGCAGCAGTGGTTCATGCCTTGAAGATATGGCGTCATTATCTGTTGGGCAGTACCTGCAATGTGTACACAGATCACAAGAGCCTGAAGTATATCTTCACCCAAGAAGAGCTGAACATGAGGCAGCGAAGATGGCTTGAGTTAATCAAGGACTATGATATCAAAGTGCATTACCATCCGGGTAAGGCGAATGTGGTCGCCGATGCACTCAGTCGCAAGTCATACTATAACTGCCTGGTTATGAAATCCTATGAATCTTCCCTATGCTATGAACTAGAGAAGCTGGGTATTGAAATGGTTCCACAAGGAAGTCTAGGCAATGTCAGAGTAGAAACCTCTATCAGAGAACAGATCATAGCTGCACAGAAAGATAACCCCGGAATCAAGCACATCATCGAAAAGGTTCAAGTTGGAAAGGCTGACTGTTTCAGGATTGATGATGAAGGAGTGGTATGGTTCAAGAACCGTCTGGTAGTTCCCAAGGTACCTGAGCTGAGACAGATAATCCTTGATGAAGCACACTCAACCAGATTTGCCATCCATCCTGGCAGCAACAAAATGTACCAAGACTTGAAGCAAAAATTCTGGTGGACAAAGATGAAGATTGAGATCGCCCGATATGTCGCTCAGTGTGATACATGTCAGAAAGTCAAGGCTGTGCATATGAAGCCCGGAGGAGAGCTGCAACCTTTGTCAGTACCTGGTTGGAAATGGGAGGATATCAGCATGGATTTTATCAATGGATTACCCAAGACTCAAAAAGGATTCGATTCCATTTGGGTGATAGTGGACCGTCTCACGAAGCAAGCTCACTTCCTACCGGTCAAAACAAGTTATACCGCCCCAACTTATGCCACCTTGTACAAGAACAACATAGTAAAACTCCATGGCATACCCAAGACCATCATCTCAGATCGTGGTACTCAGTTTGTCGCTAAGTTCTGGAAAGCGTTCCATGCCTCACTTGGAACCAAGCTATTGTATAGCACGGCTTATCATCCGCAGACTGATGGACAGACTGAGAGAGTCAACCAAGTGTTAGAAGATATGTTGAGAGCCTGTGTGCTTACCTTCGCAGATACTTGGGATCAGTGTTTGCCCTTGGCAGAATTCTCCTACAACAACAGTTATCAAGAAAGCATCAAAATGGCACCCTTTGAAGCACTGTACGGCCGCCGTTGTCGTACACCTCTCAGTTGGTCTGAACCCGGAGAAAGGGAATTCTTTGGAGTTGATCTAGTAAAAGATATGGAAGAGAAAGTCAAGCAAATACAAGAGAACATGAAGATTGCACAGTCTCGACAGAAAAGTTATGCTGACAAGAGACGTCGACCTCTGCAGTTCGAGATCGGGGATTATGTGTACCTGAAGGTCTCACCCACCAAAGGAGTCACTCGTTTTGGAGTCAAAGGAAAGCTAGCACCCCGCTACATTGGTCCGTTTGAGATTCTGGATCGTTGTGGCAAGGTCGCTTACAAGCTAAGTTTGCCCGATCATCTTTCAGCAGTTCATAATGTGTTTCATGTCTCCCAACTCAAGAAGTGTCTTCGAGTACCTGAACATGTGGTTGAAGTTGAAGGCGTTGAGCTAGAACCAGATCTGTCATACACTGAGTATCCAGTTCGCGTGTTGGATCACAAGGATCGTGTTACCCGAAGAACCACCACAAGATGGTATAAGATCCAGTGGAACCAGCACTCTGAAGAAGAAGCCACTTGGGAATCTGAAGATTTCTTGGCAAAGAACTATCCGGACTTCCTCGAATCTCTATAGGTGTGAGTTTCCTCTTTTGTTCTTTAAACGACGCGGAATCTCGGGGCGAGATTTCTTTTAGGAGGGAGGGTTGTAACACCCCTGGTGTTACTAATGTAATTAACTTGATATGTCATCATCTTAAGCATTAATCATTTTGTGATGCATTTGGATTGCTTAATTGCTATGCTTAAGTCCCTTTTCAAAAACCCTAAAAGCCCAATTCTTCCTATAAGGGCAAAATGGTAATTTCATCTCTGTGCCTAGTTCTATGTAATTCTTGTTCTAATTCTAGTGCCCTGATGTTTGTTGCATTGGTCAAAGTTCAAAAATCAGATTTGATTTGATTTTCCTTTTGCAAAACCCTAAAATCCCAAATCCTGGATTTATTCCCTTTTCGATAACTTTTTCAAAATTCAAAATTCTGGGTTGATTCAAAAATCAAAGTTGTGAATCTGACCTAGAGGAACAACTTTGGTGTTTACAGATTTCCAAGTTTCTATATAAAATTTGAAGTAATTTCAAATCCATTCAAACTCCAGTTTTTTGTCCCTTTTGAGTTTTCAAAAGTTATTCAAAAACTATTGAGTTTCAGAAAAAGTGTATATTAGCAAAGTTGTAGGTTTTGACAAATGGAACAACTTTCATATATAAAGATTTTCAAGTTTCAGTTTGAAATCCAAAGTAATTTTGATTTGAATCAAATTTAAAAAGTGTCCCCTTTTCTGTTTTTGTATATGGTTCAGAAACTATTTGGAATTTCAAAATGTTCATATTGACAAAGTTGTAGATCTCATTTTTCTGAACAACTTTGGTGTTTTGAGTTTTTGTTGCCCAGTTCAAATTTTGGAAGTAATTTGCAAAATACAGAGATCAGCCAAAAGTCAAACCCTAAGACCTAGCCCTGTTCATCTTCCACCTACAGCTAGGGGGCCCCGGCCGTGGCCGAGCCTCCGGCGTTGCGCGCGCCACGCGTTTGGCAGCCGCTCGTCTGCCCCCGACTTGTCGCCCGCGCCCGCGACATCTTTTCGCACCCGCACGCGCACAGTTGACCCCCGCTCCCGTCCCCTACTGCTCCAGCGCGTCGCCGCCGCGTGGCCATCGCCGGCGCTGCCTGCGCCCGAGCCCCGGCCGCACGCCTGTCCTTCCCGCCTGCGCGCAATCGAGAGCGCACGCGTCCGCCGAGCTTATCCACCCCGCCTCGAGCTCTCTACCGGCCCCTGGCCGCGGCTATATAAGCCCGCCGGAGCTCCGACCTCCGCACTCGACCCCGCCGCCGTGGCCAGAGCACTCCAAAGCTCCCGTCGCTCAACCACCTAGCCCGAAAGCTCCGCCTAGAGCTCGTGAAGCTTTCCCACCCCCCAATTTCACCTTCCCCGCCTCCGATTGCCCGGCGTAACCCCATCTTCCCAAACTCCGACGGAACCCCGGTGATCTCGGGTTCGTCAAATACTTCCCCTCCGGTCACGGATACCTTCTCCCGACCCCTGTGTCAGCTTCCTCGGTTCCGTGCGACTCTAACCCGGCCCTTGCGGTCTCGTGTGTTGAGCAGGATCGCCGGATCGCCGGAGCGCCGCCGCGGTCGTCTCCTCCCTCGAGAACGTGTCGAGCCTCACCCTCGAGAACGAGTCGAGCCTCACCCTCGAAGCCCTGCCTCCGACCCGTGGTAAGCATCCGAAGCCTCCGGCCTCTGCTTCCACTCCGTTTCGCCCGAGCCTCCAAGTCACGCCTCGGACGGAGGCTTGTTTTTCCGTCTCGCCCGAGCCCAAGCCTCGGCGAGCGCATGCCCTCCGCTTCGCCCGAGCCCAAGCCTCGGCGAGCGCATGCTCTCCGCTTCGCCCGAGTCAGGCCTCGGACGGAGGCTTACTTCTCCGTCTCGCCCGAGCCTCCGGGCCAGGCCTCGGACGAAGCTGTCGCTTCCGTCTCGACCGAGCCCGTCTCGACCGAGCCCCGCGCGATTCGCCCGAGCCCCCGCGATTCGCCGAGCCCGGCCTAGAAGGAGCACAGTGCTCTTCTCTTTTTCTGAGAGATGTGAATAGTGTTCTGTTTTCTCTTTTTTGTATGATTTTCTGTGTGCATCCAAAAATTCTGAAATTTTTGTGGTAGACTCTTTATGCTCTGAAGTATTTTATAAAAATATGAAACTTGAGTTTTGTGCAAAAATTTGAAAATGTAAAATTCCCCTTTTAATTGAAAAATGAAGGTTTTGGTAATTTTTGGAGCAACTTCATAAAATGACCTTTTAAATAAATTAAGGAAAATAGAAAAGATGGATTGGGGTTGGTAATAAGTGTTTAATGATGTGATCTTTGGATTGATTGATGTTCATAGACCCCTACCCTTTGGTCTATGATGGTTGTGATGCTATGATTGGTTGATGCTTAGGATAATTATAATAAGGTCTAGTTTAATCAATATTGCTTAAGGAAGAAATGGTTACCTTTTATGCTCAACCTAGATTTCGATTATGCCTTGTTTAAGAGTAATCTAGAATCAGTGGAATTGTCTTGCACCATAAGTCCATATCATCATTCTCATGAGCATTCATCATTGCATCCGTATAGTTGACGAAGAAGGTACCAGAGTCGAGGCCGCTGTTGACGAACCAACTCCCGAGGCGACCCCGAGCTCCGACACCTACTCCTACCCCGAGTCTGCTCTCTTTGCCATTCAAGGCAAGCCCCGGTGCATTTAACCTTTCCTTGAATTTATAAAATGATTTCCTTAAATGCTTTTGAGTTAAATTATTGCATTAGGTTTATAGGAGTTGTGTGCTATCCTAATTGATGCACTATCCACCTTGACCACTGATACACCCGATACCTGCTTTTCAAAAAGTATTTGAAAAATGCTTAGCAATGCTTATTGAATTAGACTTTGCAATAAAATGCCAACTTCAAAAGTGTGATCACTTAAGAATCTTTATGGGAATTTGGCTTTACTCCCCGGCTGTTGGCTAGGTATCTGATCCGTACCTAATCAATAGCGAGGAGAGGTTGTCACGCGTACGGTGCCGTCATGTTGTAGTCCGGGACTCAACAGTTGACACCGACCGGGACAGGGTTGAAAAACCGACAGGACCTGTACTCTTGGGTTAGAGTCCCGAGGTGCTTGTCGCTGGCGGAAAAACTGACAGGACTATTACGCTTGGGTGATATATAACCAAGGTATAGCTCTGGCTGAAAAATTAGGGACCATCCGTATGGGGGCCTGCTGGTCAAGACTTGTAACTATTCACATACTTCGGAAAGCTCTGGCTCCGAGGAATCCTTTATTGGACCGACAACCGCGCACTGGGAGTGGAGAGATGGCGGAAGTAGCATGTACCCACGTGGGTTAAAGTCCCGGATTGGTGTGGTGTACTGTACTTCCGGGTGGCGTAGGACCGGGCCCAATCTTGGAGGAATCGTGGTAGACGAGTTGGCATATGCAAGCTTGGGTGCTACATATGCAGTGTGGATAGGGATCCTCAGCTGAGTATTATTTATCCGGATTAACGTTGCTCCTCGGTTATGGAGACTTGGTCCACTGACTGTCAACGGAGAGTGGTTCTCAACTAGGAATGTTTTGAAATGTAAAATGAATCATGAATGATGAAGAATTGAGGAATACTGAATCTTTCAAAAATAAAATAAGGTTTACAAAAATGCTTTTCTGCAAAATACTTGATCTTGCTTAAGCCTTACCTTGACTACCCTAAGCCTCTCATTCCTGAGTCTTCTCCCTTTTTCTTTAGTCGGGTAAGTCTTGTTGAGTACCCCGTACTCAGGGTTTGTTACCCATGTTGCAGGTATGCCTGAGACCCCGATGTGTCTCGCACCCTGTTGCGTGACCTTCGTCCAGGAAGAGGCCGATGAGTAAATGTGCACCCTCGGGCTGGGTGTTACCTGTATCTTTATGTTTCCGCTACGTTGTCTACTTTGAATTTCCCGAACAATGGTTTGTAATAATCGTACTCCTTACCTCATTTGAAACCTCGGTTTGTAAAACTAATGTTATTTAAGTCTTCCGCTCTTTATTCCGATGTTATTTATAAAAGTATGAAATGCTGTAACCGAATTGTGAGATGATCCTGCGGACATTAGGCACTGATGTAGCCCGGTGGCGAACAGGTCTTAATCACATGGAACATGGGTTCGGCTGTCAGAGGTTGACAGGGACACGTGGGCCATGGGATTAGGGTCGTTCCGTCACAGAGCCCCTCGCAAGGAATCCCTCACAAGGGCCAAGCTCCCGGTCGGGTAACTCCGTGGATAGCTCCGGTTCTTCCCCACGCGCAAGTGGGTCTCCGGTTAAGCCACTCATGGCAAAGCCTCTCCCGGATGCTCCCCGCCGTCTTCACTATCAAGCTTTCGGCCGAAGCGCCGCGGGCCTTGTTCCCTTCGGTACACGGAGGCGGCCACACCACAAACGCGGTTGATGTGATCTCGCAAGACTTACAAGCCCCGCCGATGTACAAACACGGTGCACGCAAGCACCGGTAGACAAGAGGTTTTCAACCTCACTAAACACTAGGCCTAACACCTAGAGCAAGCGTAAAGCGGTGGTCTAACTAGCTTAAGCACTTCGCAAAGCACATACACTAATCACCTAGTATATCACTTGAGCACTTTGGTGGCTAGAGCAACTAAATATGTGTCTATACACTTGGTATACTTCCTTGAGCTCCAACCTTGTGTTTTTGGCCGGCCATGGGGGTATTTATAGAGCCCCAAGCAAATAGAGCCGTTAGGCAAAGAGATGCACTTTTCAGACATCGACCGGACGCACTTCACGTCCTGACCGGACGCGTCCGGTCACTCACAACAGCTAGTTGCCAGCCTGCACAGGCACTGATCGGACTCTGGCATGAGTCCGGTCACGATTTTGTGCCTCTGGAACCTCTCTGTGTTCGATCGGACTCAGCTGAGCTCCAGCGTCCGATCGTCGTCGTAGCGTCCGGTCACGTGGTCGCGCTGAGGAACAGTAGCATCGGTGCGTCCGATCGCGACTGTTGCAGCGTCCGGTCGCTTTGACGTGGTGCTGCTGGCTTAGGATACTGACCGGACGCATCCAGGCCAGCGTCCGGTCACTGCGAAGCAGCGTCCGGTCACTCCTTCGTTTCTTCGCGGTTTCTTGCGCCGTCTTGGTTCCATTCTTGTGCCTTGGACTTTGCTTGATCTTGAGAGTCTTCTACTGAGCTTCTAATATCTTGCTTGAGGTGTTGATCATCGGATCATCACATAGCCTTTGTCCAAGTCACATTTGCACCTTATTGAACTACAAAACAAACACTTGCAACTGCATTAGTCCAATTTGGTTGTATTGTTCATCAAACACCAAAATCCGAAGTTAAATGGTCCGACGTCCATTTTCCTTACAATCTCCCCCTTTTTGGTGATTGATGACAACACGACCAAAACAAGCAAATAATAGTTACATAATTTAAAATGCAATCTACTTGTTAGGATGCAATGCAAATGCAAGATCATATGATGTTTTAAAAGATACCAAAATGAAACATATCTAATCTAACATATCTTGCCCTTGCCATTGAGTTCCTTTTAGTGGCTTGATGGATTAGATCTCCCTCTAACTCCATGATCCACTTCCTCCCTTTGTTGGACCATTCCCAAAAAGATAACCATAAAAATTTGAAAATTTGATTTTGGTTATTTTGTTTGTTTTAGTTTGGGCTTGATTTTGGTCCCTACATATTCTCCCCCTTTGGAATCAAACACCGAAAAGGAAGACATTAAAGCTCAAGAGAGGAAACATTATATAAGCTAAAACTCCCCCTAAGTATATGCATACATATGATATAAGGCAAAAGTATATGCATAATCGACAAATTAAAGCACAAAGGAGTTTAATCTATATAATGCATGGAGAAAGCATATAAGAATATCAAATTGAAATCAACATAATGATATCAGTTAGGAATACCACATGTAGATGCCAATTGGATTATCACCACACATGATGCTTGTCTCCGAGAACTCCATTTTCCTTGCAATGAGACTACTACACACATGATAATCTTGAAAGTAGTGTTAGTCTCAAAGCTTCCAAATTGTAGAGTAAACTCCCCCTAAAAGTGTGCATACAAGTTTGAAATACTTGTAGGAGACATGCACATTGATTTGTAAGATCAACCTACCATTTTCCATATTGACACCACAGGAAGTGTGATACAAATTGAAAAATGGTAATCGGGGCAGTTTATCTATAATTTGGACTTTGGCACATATAAGATAAATACAAAGTAAAAGAAGCTATGTGCCGTGCTTCTAACCAATTAAAACCATGTAGAATTGCTTTAAGAATATGAGTGATATTGAGCAAAGCTACCATAAGATAAGCCTAATTTGCATGACAAAGGATGTGAACATACTAATGCAAACATAGGCAAAGAAAGGAACTAGATGTTAAATGTAATTGCAAGGCATTATACAAAATGAAAGTAATTGCAAGAAATTAAATCTAGTTACCTAACATGGGAGGGGGGAACTTGGGTCTATAGTACCAACTAACATACTTGGCAATGACATGATCCAATGTGATGCACCCCATGATATGCATCCAAAACTTTGCCAAGTCTCCAAATTCCCCGTAGCCAATTTTGACTACTCACTTCCCTTTCGGGATCCAAACCTTTTTGGTGCTCTTCATGGTTGAGATAATGTCCTTAGGCACCCAAATGTGTTTGGCCCCATTGTTGGCTTGCTTGTTGACCTTGATGGCCACCACCTTGTCATTCTTCTTTTTCTTCAAGAGATAAGGTGTGGTGGCCTTCTTGTTCACCTTGTTGGTGTAGGTGTTGGAGAGCTCGCTTGTTTGCTTTTTGTTTTTCTCTTTCTTCTTTTCTCCCCCATGCTTCACCTTGCACTCATAAGACTTGTGGCCTTCCTTGTGGCAAAGGTATCAAACCACGGTTTGCTCCTCATCAAGCTTCTTCACTCCCTTGTTGGTGTTATCTTGATGAGTTCGGGTTTGCTTCCCCTTGCCTCTTACTTGGGTCAAGTCCTTGGTGAGGCGAGCCACTTCTTGCTTTAGTAGCTCATTCTCCATTGCAACTTCTTGTGTACATGTTTCTACAATGACATTCTCAACACAAGCTTGTTTGCATATGGGTGAGTCTAAATCAAGTAAATCAATGCAAAAAGTAAAGGCATCCTTTTTAGGTATATCAAAGATTGATTTCTCAATTTTAGGTGCCTCGGTGGGGTTTGCTCCGATGGTTTCAAGATTAGCAACTTTGTTAGTTAGCTCATCACAATGCTTGCACATAATTTCCATCTTAGTAAGCAAACTTTTGTAAGCCTCTTGTGTGCTAGCTAACTTTGCTTTTAGTTTTTCATTTTTCTTAGCAAGTTGCTCATCACTACTTGTGCTATCATATGTGCTTATACTAGCCTCAAGTTTCTCAATTTTATTAGATAGCTCAACATTTAAGTTTGAAAAGGTTTCATATTGATCAAGCATGGCATTATAAGCTTGTTGAGAACTATCTAATTTTTCTTTTAAGATATTAATCTTCTTTTGTTGGCTAGTACAAGCTTTAGCATATTTAAGATTATCTTGCACAAGTTGATTGTAAGAAGGTAGCTCATCATCACTATCACTATCTCTATCATTATCACTAGAGATAGGGCTTGTGTTACCTCGTGCCATAAGGCACATACGTGAGGAGCTTGATGATGAGTGCTTGCGGCCATGCCTCTTGTGTTGGACTTCATCATCACTTGATGAATCATCCCATGTCTTGATGGTGGTGAGGGCCTTGGCCTTGCATCCCTTCTTTTTCTTGTCGTTGGGTGTGGGCTTTTGTTTTGGACAATCTTCCACAAAATGCCCTTTCTTGCCACATCTATAGCATCCCTTTTTCCTTTGCTCTCTTCTTTGATTAGTGAAGAGGCAATCTTCTATTGTGATGGGCACACCCTTGACATTGAGCTTGCGGATCATCCTCTTCACTCCTTTCATGAGCTTGATTGTTTCTTCTTCATCTAAGAAGGAGTCGGATGAGGTGGAGGCTTGATCATCATCACTTGATTCTTCATCTTCATCATCCTCTTCTTCTTCACTTGAGGAGCTTGAGCTTGTTTCAACTTGCTTTTTGCCCTTCATCTTTTTGTGCTCACATGAGAGAGCAATGTCTTTGCTTGATGAAGTGGCTTCCTCTTGACCCATCTTGCGTGACATCTCAAATGCCACCAATTTGCCAATGACAATGGCCGGGGTCATGGTGCTCAAGTCCTCCATGTTGTGGAGGATGGTGATGATGGTTGCATATTTGTTCTTTGGAAGCACGGAGATGATCTTCCTCACAATATCCGCATCACCTAGCTTTGTAATTCCTATAGAATGGAGCTCATTGATAATTAGATTCAAACGAGAATACATATCACGAACAAGCTCATTATCATTCATTTTAAAGGAATCATAGCTTGTTTTAGTTAGGTGATGTTTTTGCTCACGTACATTACTTGTACCATTATGGAGCTCATGTAGCTTTAACCAAATTTCATGAGATGTTTGTAAAGTAAAAACTTGGTTAAAGACATCCATGCTAATAGATTCAAACAAGCAATTTTTAGCTCTAGCATTAAGATGAATTTCTTTTTCATCACCCGCGGTAGGTTTTTCGGGATTCTTAATGGGTTTCATCCCGTCGCGGGTGACTCTCCAAACACCTAGATCAACGGCTTCTAAAAAGCAAGCCATTCTAGCACTATAGTAGGGGAAGTTAGTGTCGTCAAAGTGTGGAGGCCTAGAGGTATCCATCCCAACCTCTCTTAGGGGCGTCGGCTCGAAGGCGATTAAGCCAAGAGTCCACAAGAGAGCCAACCGGCTCCGATACCAATTGAAAGGACCGTGACGCCTAAGAGTGGGGGTGAATTAGGCAACTTAAAACTTCTACTCTAAACTATGGCCTCTGATTTCCACCTAAGCAAAACCTATGCAAGAAAGTAAACTATCTAATATGCAACTAAGGTTTTGCTAAGTGTGTTTGCTATCTCTACCGCAAAAGGAGTTATGCAACCTAGTTTCCAAACCTATCAACTAGCAAGAGTAAGCTAGGAAAGGTAAAGCACATAAACAAGGTAGCAATGTAAATGCGGAAGCTAAAGAGTGTGATAGAGATGCAAACTCTCGTCGACGACTCCGGTATTTTTACCGAGGTATCGAGAAGCGCGCAAGCTTCCCCCTAGTCCTCGTTGGAGCCCCTCGCAAGGAATCCCTCACAAGGGCCAAGCTCCCGGTCGGGTAACTCCGTGGATAGCTCCGGTTCTTCCCCACGCGCAAGTGGGTCTCCGGTTAAGCCACTCATGGCAAAGCCTCTCCCGGATGCTCCCCGCCGTCTTCACTATCAAGCTTTCGGCCGAAGCGCCGCGGGCCTTGTTCCCTTCGGTACACGGAGGCGGCCACACCATAAACGCGGTTGATGTGATCTCGCAAGACTTACAAGCCCCGCCGATGTACAAACACGGTGCACGCAAGCACCGGTAGACAAGAGGTTTTCAACCTCACTAAACACTAGGCCTAACACCTAGAGCAAGCGCAAAGCGGTGGTCTAACTAGCTTAAGCACTTCGCAAAGCACATACACTAATCACCTAGTATATCACTTGAGCACTTTGGTGGCTAGAGCAACTAAATATGTGTCTATACACTTGGTATACTTCCTTGAGCTCCAACCTTGTGTTTTTGGCCGGCCATGGGGGTATTTATAGAGCCCCAAGCAAATAGAGCCGTTGGGCAAAGAGATGCACTTTTCAGACATCGACCGGACGCATCCGGTCACTCACAACGGCTAGTTGCCAGCCTACACAGGCACTGATCGGACTCTGGCATGAGTCCAGTCACAGACGACTGGACGCGTCCGGTCACGATTTTGTGCCTCTGGAACCTCTCTGTGTTCGATCGGACTCAGCTGAGCTCCAGCGTCCGATCGTCGTCGTAGCGTCTGGTCACGTGGTCGCGCTGAGGAACAGTAGCATCGGTGCGTCCGATCGCGACTGTTGCAGCGTCCGGTCGCTTTGACGTGGCGCTGCTGGCTTAGGATACTGACCGGACGCATCCAGGCCAGCGTCCGGTCACTGCGAAGCAGCGTCCGGTCACTCCTTCTTCGTTTCTTCGCGGTTTCTTGCGCCGTCTTGGTTCCATTCTTGTGCCTTGGACTTTGCTTGATCTTGAGAGTCTTCTACTGAGCTTCTAATATCTTGCTTGAGGTGTTGATCATCGGATCATCACATAGCCTTTGTCCAAGTCACATTTGCACCCTATTGAACTACAAAACAAACACTTGCAACTGCATTAGTCCAATTTGGTTGTGTTGTTCATCAAACACCAAAATCCGAAGTTAAATGGTCCGAGGTCCATTTTCCTTACACTGCTATAATTTAATTTAATTTGTAATTTCAGGTTTCAAATAGGATATAATATCAGCTAGAATAGAAATTATTGAGTTTTAGGGAACAGATATCACATAACTATGAGAGCCTCGCTGTTTGTATAGTTTTGCTAAAAAACAATCATAAGTTGCATGATCTGTGAACCCATGTTAGTAAGAGCATACATGAACTCTGCATCGTGTATTGAATTTGACATCCTAAACTCCGAAGATGTTATGAACTCATGTTAGTAAAAGTAGAACATTAACATTGAATCGTGCATTGGATTTGACAACCAGAACTTCGAACTAGGAGTTAGGTGAATCAATGATCTGTTCGCTTCAGCAAGAAGTCGTTTCGGCTGATTCGTACGATTGATTTTTTATGAGAGAAAAATATTGTTTCACAGCTTATTTGTACGAATTAAAGCTAGCAGAGTAGCTCAAGCGAACAGAAAAAATCATGCACACTGCTAGGAGTTAAGTGATTCATTGCTTGCTAACCTTATTTTTCCAAAAAAAAATCATGCACGCTGATATGAAAACTAGGACAAGAAAAATCGTGGTATTATAGGTCCCTGTTGCAACGCACGGACACGCTACCTAGTATTATAAAAAAGATGAATTTATACTTTTTTATCTATATAGTTGAATTTTGTATACATATTAGAAAAAATTTATTGTTTATGGAGGCCCACGACCCTGCTAGACCCCTGGTTCCGTCTCTGGCTCAGGGTGGTGGTGCGTCCCCAGCGGTACTGCTGCTCGGTCGCAGTGCTCTACCCTCGAGCACTCATGCAGTGGGAACTGCCCCGGCACCGGCTCGCTTCCCACCTGTGCCACGTGTTTGGATTGGAGGCCTCGCCTGGAAGCTGTTGCCCAGGCATGTTGATCCGACAAGTCAGCATTCTAATGCCACATTCTACGAGTTAGCATGGAGCTCACCATGACACATTTTTCCCTACAGTTGTATGTTGGCAAATCATTGTTTTTGAGTAGTTGTTGGCAATTGTATAACTTTTTTGCGTCAAATAAACTGTTGCCAATAATACCATAGGGCTACACCTTATGTATGGGCGTTTCTCACTGCCTGAAAAAAGCTCTGTAAATACGAGACCTCTTTCACTGTAAGGGCGGCTATTGGAGCCGCCCTGTATTCATGTCCATCGTTACCAGTCGCCCCTACAAAATACTGTAGGGGCGGCTCGTGATTGAACCGCCCCTACAGTGGAGCACTGTAGGGGCGGCTCAATCACCAGCCGCCCCTACAATGGACATCGGAATAAAGTCTACAGTCACCCTTCTTCCACCTCGGGACACACTCTTCTACCCGAGAAAAAAAGGTTGGGAGGTCTTGGGCTCCACCTAAAACTTGATTTACTAAGCGGGATGTTTTGATCTCAAATCACTATAAGAAATGTGTGGCTTTTTGACATTCTATTATGTCATAATATATGAAATTTATGTCAAAAATTAAGATTTGTGACATCCTGTTGACGAAAATTCAAACGTCAAAAAGCCACCGTTATAAATTTGTTATATGACATTTGCATATTTCTTATCACAAGTATATGACATTAGATTTTATAGTGTCATATACGTCACAAAATGAATTTTAGCCTGCTAAAGCCCATGTAGTAGACAACCTCTTCATGGGCTGCAAATATTTTTCTAGCCTGTTGCTGGCTGGCCCATTAATTAATTTTCGATTTTTTGGCCCATGTTATTTTTATGTTTGCAGCTCATATTTTTTCAACCCATATTTCTTTCAAGTCTTGGATTTTCAATTAGATCCGGGTCAGCCCATTCACGTGCCACAAATTTCCTGGCCCATCCCATAGTGTTTTTTTGCCCAACACACTTAGTAACCCATGCAGCCCAGAACTTATAGCCCATAATATAACAATTAAAAGTTAGAATACATCAGAAATACATAATTAATAATACAACTATTCCTTGTTCTAAATTAAAAGTGCCAACAACCATATTGTCGCCGTCTACACGCATTACATCAGAAATGTTTATAATCGTCATCAGCAAGCATATTACATCATAAATAATGATAACGACCATCAGCCCATCAGCAAGCATTACTCAGAAAATAAAGAACTGCAATTGCTTTTAATATCTCATGCCATTCAGCTTCCCCGTATATGCAACGTCCATACTAAAGCATCATACACAAATCCATCACTTCCTGTCATGAAACAAAAAAATACTTATTTAGATTAAAAATGATGGTGGTTGCTAAAAAGTATGTTTGAAACTTCTTGTAAACAATCGAAGTGTCATGTACTGATTCATGCAAAGTTTCAAACTCACTAGATTAAAGTACTGAAGCCATATAAATTAAAGAGAAAAGAAGTATCAGTTAATATCTTTGCTAGAGCCCAGTGAGTAGGGATCCCAGCTAGTGGCCATGGGCTGTGCCTCGAGTGCCACTGGAGTCAATCGGCATGAAAGCTGGAGGAGAGTACGCCAAAATGGAACACAGACGTTGCCTATCTATTTTTCCCTGAATGAACAGCATGAATAAACTGGCTGATTAATCTACGTAGAACAGATTAAAAAAGACAGCAGAACAAAACACCTGCATGCCCATCGGTGGATTGAAGCAGATCAAGGCCGAACAGCCCTTCTCGATGGCACTCCTGACTGGATCAAGATAGATCGAGTCCAGGGCGCTCTCCTCCATTCTTCCCTTACCGGATCAAGGTAGATCAAGGTTACGCACAAGGGCCGGCGTTGCACTTGTCCGCCGCCGCACAAGTTTCAGGTCACCACCATGCGGGCTGTCGCTGACTGCACGCTGATGGTGTCACACACATTCGGGCCATCCCCAAATCCATCATCGCGCCATAGGAGCCGCCATGGCCGTGCATCTCTCTCTCCCTGGATGCGGTTGCTGCTGCGTACAAGGAGCAGAGGAGAGGGACTGAGGGAGTGAGGAGTGTGGGGACTTTAGGGTTCGGCCGGGTTTTATATGAGCTCGTTTTCCAGGTAGCCAAATCTCAGTCATTCATTTTAGATCAAAGGCTCACATCACTTTGCCAATATTCTTTTCCTGTTTGGGCCGTTGCTAGGCTTCGGGGAGCCGCCCAGGCCTTTGCAGGCCGCACGCATGAAGACAATATTTTGGTCGTTTGTATGTTATAAAGGTTGAACGAAGTTTCTTGTTTTCCAAACAAAATAAGTTTGTTTCATTATTTAATATAAGTACATTGTATAAATGTTTTATTTAAAGTTTTAAAGCCGTAATGCCCTATCATGGTTAGTTTTTCGGCTTAATTTTATTCTCAGCAACTCAACTATAGTTGTAAGTAAATAAAATAAGTTTTTCATTGATGGTTTGTTATTTGAAAGGGGTAATTCAGCCTCCTTTATATAGTTTTGCAAGAATAAATACAATAATAATTTGGTTCTGTATGCTTTATATAGTTTAGCAAGAATAAATACAATAACAATTTGCTTTTGTATGCTTGCACCGAAAAAAACCAAAGCATTTCAACAGAGCCATAAAAATCGAAGCATTTCAATGGAGCCGGAAATTTGGGTCATGGTTCTACAGTAACCTTCATAGGTCCATACAAACGGCGCCATGTTTTGTTTATGTTTTTTTTTACTTTGGTAATTAGACGTATATAAAATAAAACATCACATTCAACAATGTGGGCCATGAAATATATATATACCAAGTGGTTATGGAACACACCAACATGGATAACAATATTTTAAAAAATCAATAGTTTTTTTGACGCACAAACTCTGTCATAGGTTGATGGCATTTTTGAATTAGCCTTTGTGACACAGAAAATATCTCTGTGACGTAGCAAATATTGTCACTGAATGGAATTGAACTAGTTGTATGACGTTTTTTATGACATGCAACTTTTTATTGTCACTAAGTCGAAATGCCTAAAATATAATATCATAAATTGATTGATATAATGACATTATGACCTATCGTCATACTAAATACGTCAAAAAGCCACACATTTCTTGTAGTGAATACTTTGATGGAGAGCTTGAGAAGGTAAGAAAATGCTATTCCAACTGCCCTTACAGACAATTTAGGGTTTCAAAAAGTGGTTTGAAGTTGTCAATGTTTCGAGTAAGTTGTGACGTCAGATGCCTAAAACCCAGACATCTCCATATGTGATCACATGCGACAACTTGTAGAGATGTCTGGCTTCTAGGAATTCGACGTCACAACTTTTTCGAAACCTTCTAAATTTTTTATCATAACCTCTACATATGATAACATGACACCTCCACAAGTTTCATGATTTTCGGATTTCGTTCATATTTTTTGTAATTCCAAAATACTTCGACCACAAGTAGTTGACTATGTTTCGTGACCAAGGCGCTCAAAATTTTAGGTGAGTTCCTAGATATGGCCTCAAAATATACTCTGCAATATGAATATCATTTTTTGAATGACTATATTTCATTATTTTATACACCTGCGGTTCAAATTTACCTTTTCGAGCAAAATTCAAGTAAACAAAATAAACTTAATAAATATAGCAAAAAGTTATAAAAAATTCTGAAATTCAAACATGTGTGGTTGTATACAATATCCTAGGACTACAAAAAAAATTGAAATCAAAATTAAAAAAAAATAAAAAAACTTTACTGAGTGCCTTTCCTGACACTTGCCAGAAGCTAGCACTCGACAAAGGGACTAAAAAAATTAAAATCTGGACTAAACCTACAGGCCCGCTAGTGAAGCCGTCGGCCCACCCCAAATCCTCTATCCCCTCCCTAGCCCTGCGCGCGCCTGGCCCTTGCTCTCTAGCCCCGCGTCGCCACCGCCGCCTCCCCCAGCGCGCTCATATGCCGCGCCGCCGCACCACCACCGTCGGAGCACCGCCCCCGCCCGCCGCAGCCGTCACTGCGAGCCCGCCCCGCCTGCCCCGTCCGCCACCGCGCCGCCGCTCCGCCTGCACCGCGCCGCCGCCCCGCCCGCCCCGCACGGCCGCGCCTCGTCTCTCCCAAAGCCAGCAGCCACACCTCTACCTCATCTCTCTCCCGCAGCTCTCTCTATCTCTTTCCTCTAGCTCGGCAGCCAACAACGCTTCCTCTCTCCAGATCCATGCCGAGTGCCAGGCAAATCTGAGAGCGGGCAGTGGTAGAGGAGGACACCGTAGTGGATCCATTGTTGTTCCTTCTCCGGCCGGCAGATCCGATGGAATCTCATCGGTGACGCCCTAGTATGGTGGCAAAGTAAGAGGCCATGGTAGGTCTGGCAGATCCTAATCTCGGCTATGGCTACCTGTCAAGCCCTGATACATCGATGCGGAGATGGAGAGCACATGCGATGGCATTTGGTGACATCCTCCTAGAGATCACCAAGAAGGTAATAGATCTCCGCATCATTCTTGTCTTGTTCCAGTTCGTCCTGTACACGCACAGTAGATAGTCCTGGCTCCTGAGAGAGCAGATAGCGAAACCTGAGTGGGTCTTTGCCTTCCTCCGATTGGATGCTTTCGCTTGGTGCCTTGTTACGCCTGTGATTAGGTGATTAGATGCTGTGACACAGAAGCAAAATCGAAAATTGGATGTTGTGACAGGAGAAGCAAAACGAGATTGGGATGGGGATATGTGTTCATTTAGATGCTCTCATATATGCACGTTGATTTGGGGAAGAACCGTTGTTGTTATTTGTGTCTAATAAATTTAGTTCGTCAGAAATTCTTTTGTTTGCGAAAGAACTCATGCTATTTTTTGTCATGCTGAAATTTCAGTCTAGCAAGTTCTTTTGTTGGCAAAAGAAATTAAACATGGATTTACAGTATAGTGCTAGGATTTTTTCCAGCATATCATTAGAACTGTAGATATTGCACAGTTATGGTGTTGAATTCCATACATGTTTACTGATTTGGATATGTTCAAAAACTATTTAATAATGTGTTGAGTTTTTAGTGTATTTATTTCATCTGACCTCAGATTTGCTGATTTGAACCACGCAAGAGTTATCTCATCTCCTGAAACTGGGTCCCACAATGCAGATTGAAGGGCAGAGTTATCTCATCTCCTGACAGATTTTGAATTTTTGATGTTCCTCACTAACCTGTGCCTTATTACAAACATGCAGCTTCTACGTAGTGCCATCGAACACCCTATGTCCTAGGCCTTCCCCAACTTTACAACACGATGGTGAGATCCCTGGTTGTACTTGGTCCTGCTGTATGGTGCACAAATTATTTTTGTCTAATGCATCTAACTATGTGTTATTTACAACAGATGGATAGGAAAATTTCCAAAATGAGATAAGCTTCTTGGTAATTATTAATATTCAACATACTCAGAACTAACCAAGTAGTTAATAAAATTGTAAGATAATTCACTCTGTAGTCTCTACCCTGAAATAGATATATAGTGCCAAGACTCACTAAAACTGATGTAAATGCATTGCATATGTATCAGTACTCTTTTTTTATCGACCATTCCCCACTTCATCCAAGTTTATTATAGTTGTATCTATCTAGCTTTTATAACTGTAAAAGCATAGCCTACTATTAATGAATATACTCATTTGTAGTATCTACCAATATGGGTGAATTCTTTTATAAAGGAAATCTGAGTTCTAAAACTGATTTTTGGTGTACAGTTTTTATTAAATACGCACATAGTTAGATTCTAATATATTTCTTGCTGGAAAGTTGGATTCCAATATATTTCTTACTGGAAAGTTAGATTCCAATATATTTCTTTTATCATGTGCTGCAGACTCTGATGTGGCATGAGGTGTACATTTCTAAGAGATAAATTGATCTAGTTCTCTATTGTTGTTGCCATTTTTCCTGCCTACAGAACTGAGTTTCTGCCTTCAAAATTACAAGCAATAGTGGTATTTTGCTTCTGAAGTAGTTGCTAATCACATTCCTGGTGGTGAGCATCACCCTCACCCTTTCAATTCCTGGTCTTGCTTATCTGGTCTTAGTTTGTTTTGGGAGAAAACTAAATCTCAACATATATTCTAATAAGAAATTGTTGACCTCAGATTTATTCAGGTGCTGCTGCCATCTTCTTTCATACCTCACTTAAATGATAGACATTTTAAATAGCCAATAAGTTTTTCCTTCACATTAAAAAATCGACTGGTGTGAAAGCATGGTCTAGTTGATCTTAATAAAAATATTATGATTCATTTTGCCTGGTGTTTATGTGTCTTTTAGGTTTCTATTTGTTAGCAAGAGGTTTATAGGCTATTTGGGCTGGCCACATGGGCTGTAGCATGGGCCCAAGTGCCCGAGGGTTTAATGGTAGATGATTGAGTCTTAGGCAAGGATCTCCGTTGATTGGGTGTCTATTCTATAAACCCTAGGACATCCTTGCCTATATATTGTACTCTTTGTACCTCTCATTAATCAATCCATTATTCTCCCGTACATATCTTCCTTCATGGTATCACGAGTCCGGGTCTCTGCCCCGATTCCTTTTCTTCCGCTGCCCTAGCGCGCCCCCTCCAGGCTGCGCACGCGCGCCCTCCAGGCAGGCCGCGCCCGCGCGCCCCCCTCCGGCCGCGCCGTTCCCCGCCCTCGCGCCTCCTCCCCTGCGCGCGATGCCTGGGACTCCTCCATCCCCGACCGCCGCCGGGAAGACCGACTCCTCGGCCGTCGAGATTCCCTCCGCCTCCGACGCAGACGCCAAGGCCGCCGCCGAGGCTACGGCCGTCGCCGCCGCTGCGCTCCAGCGGGCCGCTGCCCGCATGGCTGCTCGCGAGGCTGCTCGCGCCCGCGCCGCCTCCTCCGAGAAGAAGGCCCAGGCTGCGGCCGCGGAGCGCGACGCCGCTGCTGCGCGCGCTCGCGACGCCATGGCCACGCGCGGCTCAGAAGCGCGCGGCCGCAGAGGCGCCCTCCGACGACTCCTCCCCCTCCGGCGATGAGGATGACCGCGCCTCACACCACACCGATCTCCACCAAGCCCTGCTTCTCCATGAGGCTGCCGCCATCGCCAATCTCCACGCCCAAGCAGTCGTCGTCCAGAACATCCGCAGCCTCGTCACCGTCGTGCTCGACCTCAACTCCGGCAACTATAATCGGTGGCGCGAGCAGATGCTTCTCACGGTTGGGAAGTACTCCCTACAACACCACATCCTCGCGGACTCTCCGGCGCCTGGCTATCCTGACTGGGCGCGCATGGACTGCGTCGTCAAGTCATGGATCCAAGGGACCATCACCGACGACCTGGCTGAGACGATCTCCGGCCGGAACTCAACTGCTCGCGCTGCCTGGCTTGCTGTTGAGTCGCAGTTCTTCAGCAACCGCGAGACGCGCGCCCTCTACCTCGACGCCAAGTTCCGCAACTTCGTGCAAGGTGACTTGTCCATCACGGCTTACTGCAGGGAGCTTAAGCGCATGGCCGATATGCTTGGGGACTTGGGTGAGGTTGTCACTGATCGCACCCTTGTCCTCAACCTTATCCGAGGCCTCAACGAGAAGTTCAAGACGATCGGCTTGCACCTGCGGCGCGGCCGTCCCTTCCCCTCGTTCCTCGACGCCAAGGCCGATCTCCTGCTGGAAGAGCTCACCATCGAGAACCAGGCGCCCTCCCAGCAGGCGGCTCTGGTTGCCACCTCGGCTGCTCCGGCACCCCCCGCCCTGCGTCCTCCAGCTGTCCAGCAGCCCACCACGGGCGGTTCGGGCTCCGGGGGCGCGTCTGCTCCCTCCAAGAGCCGCCGCAGCAAACGTGGAGGCCGGCGCGACAACTCAGCACAACAGTCCGGCGGCCAGTCGGTGCCTGCTGGTGGTTCGGCGAGCGGGACGTCCAAGCAAACCGGCGGTGCTCCGTGGCCCTCCTTCCACAATCCGTGGGCCGGAGCCATCCAGATGTGGCCTGGTCCGCGGCCTCCGCCGCCGCGCATGCCCCAGCAGCATGCTCTGCTTGCTCAGCAGTAGGCATTGCTGCCGCCGCAGCCGTACCTTCAGCCTGCTACGGGCGGTTCAGCGATGGACGCAGCTGGCCAGTGGTCCGCTCCAGCCGGCCAATGGCCACCGTCGGCGCCTCCTGGGTTCTACAACCCCATGGCCGGCCTTCCCTCCTGGGATCCGTCCTCCCTCGCGTCGACCTTCAGCACCACGACCCTGAACCAACCACAGAACAACGAATGGTACTTCGACTCAGGTGCCTCTTCCCACATGACCTCACATTCTGATAATCTTTCACACATTGCTCCTGCGCGGTATCCTACTCCTTCATCTATTGTTGTCAGTAACGGTTCCTTCATTCCTGTTACAGCTACTGGCTCCACAATTATACCTCCTGCTTTGCATCTTAATAATGTTTTGGTTTCGCCACAGCTTATTAAGAACCTTGTTTCTGTTCGCCAGTTTACTATTGACAACAATTGCTCTGTTGAGTTTGACCCGACTGGTTGTTCTGTGAAGGATCTTCAGTCTCGGAACGTGATCGTCAGGTGCAATAGCTCCGGGCCGCTGTACCCCCTTCGTCTTCCAACAGCTCACTCCCTGGTCGCCGCCTCTGGGTCTACACTCTGGCATCGCCGCCTCGGTCATCCTGGACACGAGGCTCTCTCCAAGCTAGCGTCTTCCGGTCTTCATGCCTGTCGCCATGATCTTAGTGCTTCGCTTTGTCATGCTTGTCAGTTAGGTCGTCATGTGCGTCTTCCCTTTCATTTGTCAGCATCCCGAGCGTCCAAAAATTTTGATCTTATACATTGTGATCTCTGGACATCCCCTGTTCTCAGTGTTTCAGGATATAAATATTATTTGGTCATACTCGATGATTGCTCTCATTATTTATGGACATTTCCTTTAAAACTTAAATCTGACGCCTTTGCCACGATTGCTAGCTTTGTTGCCTATGTGTCTACCCTGTTTGGCACCGCTCTTAAGGCAGTTCAGTGCGACAATGGACGCGAGTTCGACAACTCCAGCTCCCGCACGTTCTTCCTCTCCCACGACATTCATCTTCGCATGTCATGCCCCTACACTTCGCCTCAAAACGGTAAGGCTGAGCGCATCATTCGTACCATTAACGATGTTATTCGCTGCCTTCTGTTTCAGGCGTCCCTTCCACCCCCCCTTCTGGGTCGAAACTCTGCAGACAGCCACCTACCTTATCAACATTCTGCCTACTAAGGCGCTTAGGTCATCCACCCCTCACCAGGCCCTCCTTGGGACTGCTCCCTCCTATGATCATCTTCGCGTCTTCGGCTGCACATGCTACCCAAACCTGTCTGCCACAGCTAGTCACAAGCTCTCTCCCCGCTCCACCCGCTGTGTCTTCCTAGGATACTCTCCTCATCATAAAGGATACCGCTGCCTTGATCTCACTTCCAATCGTTTGATCATCTCTCGTCATGTTGTTTTTGACGAGTCAGCGTTTCCCTATGCCGAGCATAGCTCTCCCTCTCCGACGGATTTTCATTTTTTGGATGTGACTGACTACGTGCCGGCTCCCATTGGGTCCGCACAGAGTTTGCTACCTGCAGGAATTGGTGGTTCCATCGCACAGCCACGTGCGGCCCCTGGTTTGGCTGGTCCAGTAGCGCACGATGCGCTCCAGCCAGCCCCCCGGCTTCGGATACGGCTGGTTCAGCAGCGCCAGATGCGCTCCCAGTCCCGTCTCCTACGCCCGTCGCCGACACTTCGCCCGCACAGCCACGTGCGGCCGCTGCCTCGCCCGTACAGCCACGTGCGGCCGCTGCCTCGCCCGCACAGCCATGTGCGGCAACGTCACAGCGATCTCCAGCAACGTCGCCCAGCCCCGGCGGTGCTCCACCGGGCTTCCCACCCTTACCAGGCATGCGTGCTGCACTACAGCAGCCTGCTCCAGTGCTCCAGTACGTCTACTCACGTCGGCCTCGTCTCGTTGCTCCTGAGCCATCTGCTGCTCCTGTGCTTCCCCCGACGGCTCCAACATCGCTGCCCAAAGGTGATGTTCCTGTTCATCCAGTCAGCAATCAGCACACAATGACTACGCGCGCGAAGGCCGGATTCCGGATTCCATCCGCCTACCACGCTGCGCCATTGTCACCTGTGCCGAAGACCTATCGCAGTGCGCTTGCTGATTCAAATTGGCGCGCTGCTATGGATGAAGAGCATGCTGCCTTGTTGAAGAATCACACGTGGGATCTAGTGCCGCGACCCCCTCAGGCCAATATTGTTACCGGCAAGTGGATCTTCAAGCACAAGTTTCATGCTGACAGGTCTCTTGAATGATACAAGGCACGTTGGGTTCTTCGTGGATTCACTCAACGGCCTGGCGTGGACTACGATGAGACTTTCAGTCCTGTGGTGAAGCCCGCTACTGTGCGCACAGTCCTCTCTTTGGCCCTCTCTCGTCGATGGCCTGTCCACCAGCTTGATGTGAAGAACACGTTTCTGCACGGCACCTTGACTGAGACAGTTTACTGCATGCAGCCGTCTGGTTTCGAAGATCCTGCTCATCCTGACTTTGTCTGTCGCCTCAACAGGTCTCTTTATGGGTTAAAGCAGGCTCCTCGTGCTTGGAACAGTCGGTTTGCTACATACTTGGTCTCCTTCGGATTTATGGAAGCTAAATCAGACACGTCACTTTTTGTCTATCAGCGCGGCACTGATGTTGCATATCTCCTACTGTATGTTGATGATATCGTCCTCACAGCTTCCTCACCCGGTCTTCTTCAGCGGATTATCTCGGCTCTTCAGCAGGAATTCTCCATGACAGACCTCGGTGACCTGCATCACTTTCTTGGTATGCATGTTCAGCGTTGTGGCGATGGTCTTCTTCTCTCCCAGAAACAGTACATGATGGATATTCTCACTCGTGCTGGAATGACAGAATGCAAACCGTGCTCTACACCGGTTGACACGAATCCCAAGGTTTCTTCGGCTGATGGCGCACCTGTCCCTGATGCATCTGATTATCGCAGTCTAGCTGGTGCCTTACAGTATCTGACATTCACCCGGCCAGACATAGCATACTCAGTTCAGCAGGTCTGTCTTCACATGCACGATCCTTGCGAGCCCCATCTTGCAGCATTGAAGCGCATTCTTCGCTACATCCGAGGCACTCTTCACTTGGGCCTCCTGCTGCGACCATCTTCGACCACTGATCTTGTTGTCTACACTGATGCTGACTGGGCCGGTTGTCCGGATACGCGCAAGTCCACCTCGGGCTATGCCGTGTTTCTTGGTGACAATCTCATCTCCTGGTCTTCCAAGCGTCAGAACACTGTCTCCAGATCCAGTGCCGAGGCTGAGTATCGCGCAGTGGCTAACAGTGTAGCCGAGGCTGCTTAGTTGCGCCAGCTCCTTCACGAACTCCATACTCCTCTTCGTCACGCCACTTTGGTGTACTGTGACAACATCAGAGCGGTCTACATGTCCTCCAACCCGATTCAGCATCAGCGCACTAAGCATATTGAGATCGACCTCCACTTTGTTCGGGAACGGGTTGCCCTTGGTGATGTGCGTGTTCTCCACGTACCGACTTCCTCACAGTACGCGGACATCTTCACCAAAGGTCTTCCTTCTTCGGTCTTCACGGAGTTCAGGTCCAGTCTGAACGTGCGCAGTGGCTGACGATCAGACTGCGGGGGCGTGTTAGCAAGAGGTTTATAGGCTATTTGGGCTGGCCACATGGGCTGTAGCATGGGCCCAAGTGCCCGAGGGTTTAATGGTAGATGATTGAGTCTTAGGCAAGGATCTCCGTTAATTGGGTGTCTATTCTATAAACCCTAGGACATCCTTACCTATATATTGTACTCTTTGTACCTCTCATTAATCAATCCATTATTCTCCCATACATATCTTCCTTCACTATTAATCCTGAGACAAAATCAAGAGCAACAAACCGGGAAGTTCTCAAAAAACTCATCAAGTTGTATGAGAAGACATATCTGGGCGGCAAATTGCCTGCCTATGATGGAAGGAAGAGTCTTTATAGTACTGCTTCACTTCCTTTTGAATCGGAGGAGTTTGTGGTTATGCTGGTTGATACGGGAAAGAAGGACAAAGAAAGGTCTTCCCAGATCCTATTTAGGTCCACTTTTTAGTACTATACAAGTATAATAGCTACACTCAAGTTTCTGTTTTGAATTTCGCTTGAGTAATCTTCTTCTAGGGTACTGATATTTTTTTTGGTGATGATGGAACTTGTATGGATGGATGGACATGGACTTGTATTAATTCTCTTGTGTTTATGGATGGAACTTTTATGGATGATGGAAACTTGTATGGATGATGAACTTTGCACTTCTCTTGTATTTGGATTATATATATGTTGTGTTGTGGTTTGAATTATATATATATGTTGTGGTTTGAATTATATAAATATTTATTTTTTTTGCTAAAAAATGCAATGTAGGGGTGGCTCTAGATTGAACCGCCCCTACAAGAATACACTGTAGGGGCGGCTCAATCTAGAGCCGTCCTTATAGTGAGATCCACTGTAAGGGCGGCTAGTGATTGAACCGCCCCTACAGTGACCCTACAGTGGGTGCACTGTAAGTACACTTTGATAGGGGCGGTTGGGCCAGCCGCCCCTACAGAGCTTCTGGAGCCGCCCCTACAGAGCTCTGTTGGCACTGCCGACAAAAGTTTCTAGACAAAACAAGTGTCGGTTACTCCAGAGAAGCCACTGTTAAAGTGTCGCCAAAAGAGTATGAACCACGATCCCTTGGAGAACCATGTCCACTATTTTTACATGCCAGACAACCGAGGAAAAGAAGAAAAACACCCGCAGACGACGTCGCACCATTGCTAGTCGGACCCTTGCCTCCTGTTGTGCGCCGCCGCTGGTGCGGCCACCGGGCGCCGCCCCACCGCTGTTGGCCGTGTCCACGGGGAGCCACTGACGCCTCAACCGCCGCGGCCGCTGTCGTAGGGGATATCACGCGGCATCCTCCAACAATGGTGGTGCATCCAGGTTCGTGTGCGTCACATCCCCCATCTCATCCTCTGCATCATCACAGCTTGCGGAGAAATGGATGGCAAGGGAGCTCAAATCCCCTCACAAAATAATCTTCGAAAACGATGATTTCATTGGTGTCAGGGTGGGGGGTAAGACTCACCAGACGGCGCATGCCACCCTATGCTGACCTTGTCCGCTAGCAGGCCGTCGGAGACAAGGCAAGTGATCTTTTTCCTCGGTGCTCTTCGAGGGCGACCATTCCTCAGTCAGCAGCATGGACCTAGCTGGAGCCGCCTTCTTCGACTTGCTGATCCACGACTTCGCTGGTCTTCTCAGCAGAGTTGAGGACTTATCCGAGTACTAGTTACAGGTTGACAGGTGGCAGAGCCGCGTACTCCTCACGACCAGGTTCGCCAGCTATGATGGGGACTGGTCCACGGCTTCGGTGGCCTTCTCAGCAGAGCTGGGGACCGGTCCAAATACAGGTTGCAGTACTGAGTCACCTGTTGTCAGGCTTGGGGACTATATAGATACACTTCACCTGATCGGTGAGTATGCTTGCTAGTGGAGTTTGCTGAAGCTAGGATCTTCGTCAACATAAAGACATGGAGCGCTTGCTTATACTTTAATAGTATAAAGTGGGCACACTTCAAAATGGCCATACAAGGTTATTTCTTCTTTTTTTCTTTTCAAAAAAGAGCACAATGTATCTTGCGGGTTTTGCGGCCTGGCGAAATATCAGGGGCATCACAATGTAACCTGGTCGGAGGCCTAGTTCATGAGTCGTAACCAGTTTCGACGATGTCAGAAATATTTACCAAGTTGTTGCACCACGTCAAGATTCATCATACTCGAGGACTAACTGTGGGGGTATGAGCCCATATACCCTCACGGATAGACTTGGGCTACTTCAAAGAAGCCAACCCAACTCGTTGTAGGGGCCCAGCGCGCCGAGGCCTCGGGCGGCGGCGTGGAAGTCCTCGCAAGATTGTCGATCAAGGACACCTGATCGATTAGTTAGAGAAAGTACTACATTTCATATGATGCACTGATTGTAACTGATTTAGTTTTCTTATCTTTTTGTTAGGTTTGATCTACCAAGATTTGTAACCCTGCTTGTCGGGGGACCACAAAAGGGGTACCCCCAATCAACGCAAAACAAATAAGTTAAACCTAGAGCACCAATTAATAAGAGACCTAACTAGTCTAACCCCCTAAAAAACCAACCCCTCGAGGCCTACAACGCCGGCTCACCGCCAGGAAGCCCGGGCCCGCCAAAGCCTTACCAACCGCCTCATGGTAGCCTACCTCTCGAGCCCCGGCACATAGGCCTCGAGCCCACTACAGCCGTACACCGTTCCTCGAGACCCCACGTAGGGACCTCGAGCCTCTCTAACACGGTAACCTATCCCTCGAGACACATCATACCTCCCTCGAGCAGCGCCAGACATCGGATACCAGCCCCATACTGCGCATTTAATGCGTCCACCTACTCCGGTCACATCCTCTGGTACACGACGTAGTGCCACAGTGAACCGGGGCCAGAGTCAAACCTCGTTTTCACCACAAGCATGGGCAAAAAGGCACAAGTACAGCACTGTTAGGCCATACCCTGCACTGTAGCACACTCGAGCCACATCTCGAGACCTGGATTCCCGCTGTACGGCCGGGTTTTCCGGGACTTGCCCATACCTGCGGGGGCTCGAGCCCCCCGTAGGCGCCACCTCGAGGCCGGCCCTGCGCCCCTCGAGCCCTGACTGCTTTCATGCTATTGGAGGACAGGTACCCCAAGACCCGGAGGGACCCTGCCACGTCCTGTACGTGCCGGAATGGGCGCTGCACGGCCTCCACGTCGCCACGCCTCCACGTCCGCGCCCGGGATGGAAGCCACGCTTCAAGGACGCCTCAACAGCAACCCCCACGCCGGCTCCAGTGACCTCGACAAGACAGAATTCCAACCCTTCGCCGTATTGGGCGTTGTACATGTCACTCCTGTGTAACCCTGGCCTCCTCTTGTTCTATAAAAGAGGACACCAGGGCCCTTCACGCAGCACGAGTCCACACGACACACACACGAGTCCAGACTCTCGTCCACGCTCATTGAGCTTGTATTGCCCCTGTACAAGCACTTAGGTGCAAGTAATACAAGAACCTCCTCCCCCCGCTGGACGTAGGGCCTTCTTTGCCCGAACCAGGATAAACCCTTGTGTCATCTTGCATCACCATCCAGGAAGAGAGCACGCGATCATATTACTAGTTGGTGTCATACCCCCGGGGTCGAAACACCGACAGTTGGCGCGCCAGGTAGGGGCCTTCGCGTGTCGGAGTCGATTTCTCGTTGTTTTCTGGATGGCTTCTTCCACTCCTTCGTTCTCTGCTGGTGCCGTCATCTGGTTCGGGAGCCTCGAGTTCCTGGCCACCGGCAGCGGCAACGAGCTGACCCTGCTCTCCACGGAGAGCCCGAGCGGAGGGCGTGTCACGCCACCCCGCGCGGGGGGCGTGGCGCGTCGCCCGCACCACCACGCGTCGCCACCTCGTGAGCGGCGCCGTCGTCACCATCGTCGCCAGGCACAGGCGGTGCCCGCGGCGTACACCCACTTCCCCGCGGCCGGCGCAGAGTCCCCGAGGAGAAACCTGCCCGGCGCGCGGCCGGAGACTTCTAGGGCGCGCGCGCACTCTCCCAGCGAGTTCGCGTTCGTCATGCGCACGGACCGGGAGCCTGGCCAGAGGCCCCCGAGCCGTGCTCCGTCGACACCACCTGGCTTCCTCCCGCACGGGGTGTACCGCGCTCGACGCCAGCGGCCCCCGTTCGGCCTCAACAACTCCGCAGCTGTCTACGCCCACCACCTCGACGAGCGCCGTCAGGACCGGGCGGCGGCAGAGCGGGAGGAACGTCCGGGCGTGATCCTACGAGCCACCACCGACCTGGAGATCGTCTACCCCACGCACGTCGACCGCGGCTTCTCACGAGTCGTCGAGCCACCCCGGCGAGCCACCATCGGAGAGTGGTACCGCGAGCTGCAGTCCCAGCACGAGCCAGGGCGGCGCGACATCAACAGCTCCGACTCCGACGAGTACGACTACCACGACCCTGACCTCTGGGATCCCACCAGGGAGTGCTTCCAGCTCGAGGGGGTCGTGGGCGATGCCGAGGACGATGACGACAACGACGCCAGGCCGGCGCTCAACCTCGAAGAGCCCAACGACGTGGCTGCGGCGGGCGGACCACATGTTCGGGGGAGGAACGAACCCCCGGCACCGGATGCACCACCTCAGCACAACGACGACCGGGCGGCGCAGCTCGCGCAGCTGCGGGAGGCGATCACCAAGGCTGAGGAGGACCGACAACGCCTGCTGCAGCTCGAGCAAACTCTTGTGCAGGAACAAGCCCAGCCTCGAGGCGCCGGCGCTCGTGGCCGCGCTCGAGAGGTCCACCGGCAGATCCTCGAGGATGGGGCACCAGCACGCCCCGAGGTGCGCTTCCCGCGAGCCGGGCAGAACGTGGTGGCGGCCGCGATGCTGCTCCGCGATCTACCCGCCATCTCCAACCCTGACGCCAGGCGCATGCTCGGGGAAATGAAGAACCTCCTCGAGACAGCCGCTCTGCAGCAGGCCGAGAGCTCAGCCTCGCGCCGGCGCGGAGCGGCCTCGGGGAAGCCAGCAGACACGCCCCGCAACGAGCGTGAGACGTCCGTCCACCAGCCGGACGCCTCTCGAGCCAGGCCAGTCCGGGAGCGGATCGTCGACAACCGGCCACCTCGAGACCCCAATGACGCCCGCAACAACATCAACCGCCGGCGCAAGGACAAAGGGGCCGAGGAGCGTGGCTATAGTGCCCATCGAGGGGGGCGCTACGACAGTGACGAGGACCGGCAAGCCCTCGAGCCCCCGGGCCCCAGGGTCTTCAGCCGGGCCATCCGCAGCTCAACCCTCCCCGACCGCTTTCGACCACCGACCAACATCGTGAAGTATGACGGGGAGGTCGAGCCCAAGCTATGGCTCTCCGACTTCCGCCTGGGCTGCCAACTGGGCGGGGCGAAGAGCGACGACCGCGTGATCATACGCCAGCTCCCACTCTACCTCTCGGACACCGCCCGTCGGTGGCTCGAGGGGCTCCCGCCGGATCAGATCCACGACTGGGCCGACCTAGTCAGGGTCTTCGATGGGAATTTCAAGGGGACTTGCGTGCGCCCAGGCAACCCCTGGGATCTACGACGTTGCAGGCAGACAGCGGACGAGCCCCTCCGCGACTTCGCTCGGCGATTCTCGAAGCAGCGCCTCGAGCTCCCCCACGTGCCTGATGAGGATGTCATCTCAGCGTTCCTCGCGGGCACGACATGCCAAGAGCTAGTCCACGAGCTAGGGCGCTACCGTCCCAGGACGGTCGAGGATCTGATGGATCGTGTCACCAGCTTTGCCTCAGGCGACGAGGCAGTGGGGGCCTTCTTTGGCCGCTCCACGGACAAAGGCAAGGCGGTGGCCACGCCGGAGGGCTCGAGCAAGGGCAACAACGTCAAGAACCGCAACAACAACAACAAAAAGAAGAAGAACAAAGGCAAAGGTCAGAAGGCGAAGCGCGACGCCGATGACGACGACGATGAAGAAGTGCTCGTGGGCGCCCTCGAGCATAAGAAGCCTCGAGGCCCCCCTGACGGGGCTGTCTTCGACAAAATGCTCGAGGACCCCTGCCCTTATCACAAGGGTCCCACGAATCACAAGTTGAAGGACTGCCGAATGATGAAGGGCTTCTACTCCAAGCTCGGCGACAAGAAGGAAGACGCGCCTAAGGGCAAGGACAACAATCGACGCGACGACAGGGGACGCGGACGGCGACTTCCCCCCGGTGCGCGACTGCTTCATGATCTACGGGGGCCCAACCGTCGGGCTCTCAGCTCGAGAGAGAAAGAAGGAGCGCCGGGAGGTCTTTGCACTCTGCCACGACGCCCCCCGGTATCTTGACTGGTCTGATGCGCCGATCACGTTCGACCGTGACGACCATCCGGACCATGTCGTAAATCCGGGGGCGTACCCCCTCGTCGTCGACCCCGTCATCGTCGACGTACGGTTCTCCAAGGTGTTGATGGATGGGGGCTCGAGCCTCAACATCATATACCTCGAGACCCTCGACCTCCTGGGGATTTCGAGGGACCAGCTCCGACCCAGCGTCGGGGGGTTCCACGGAGTCGTACCAGGGAAGAAGGCCCACCCCCTCGGGCGCATCGACCTACCTGTTTGCTTTGGCACGCCGGCCAACTTCCGCCGGGAGACGCTCACCTTCGAGGTGGTTGGGTTCCAAGGGACCTACCACGCCATCATCGGCAGGCCTGGCTACGCCAAGTTCATGGCGGTCCCCAACTACACATACTTGAAGCTCAAGATGCCGGGGCCGAAAGGGGTCATCACCGTCGACACCTCCTACGAACACGCGTACCACTGCGACGTGGAGTGCGTCGAGCGTGGGGAGGCCAACGTCCAAGTCGACTCGCTCGAGGCCCTGGCTGCCCTGGCCACCGAGGACCCCTGAAGCAAAGCGCCACGCCGGCACCTTCGAGCCGGCAGAGCACACCAAGCAGATACCCGTCGACCCGACCTCGTCCGACGGCAAGACGCTGGCCATCAGTGCCAGCCTCGAGCCTAAATAGGAAGCAGTGCTCGTCGACTTTCTCCGCGCGAACATCGACATGTTTGCGTGGAGCCCCTCGGACATGCCAGGCATACCGAGGGGAGTCGCCGAGCACGCCTTGGAGATCCAGGCCGGGTCCAGACCGGTGAAGCAACGCCTGCGCCGCTTCGACGAGGAGAAGCGTAGGATCATCGGCGAGGAGGTGCACAAGCTTTTGGCGGCTGGATTCATCAAGGAGGTATTTCACCCGGAGTGGCTAGCTAACCCTGTACTAGTTAGGAAAAAGAATGGAAAAATGCGGATGTGTGTAGACTACACTGGTTTGAATAAAGCATGTCCAAAAGTTCCATTTCCTTTACCTAGAATTGATCAGATTGTCGATTCCACTGCGGGGTGTGAAGTACTTTCATTTCTCGATGCGTATTCCGGCTACCACCAGATTAAGATGAAAGAATCCGACGAGCTCGCTACCTCTTTTATTACGCCTTTTGGTATGTATTGCTATGTTACAATGCCCTTCGGCCTTCGAAACGCCGGGGCAACATATCAGCGTTGTATGCAGCATGTCTTTGGCGAACACATAGGCAAAACCGTCGAGGCCTACGTCGATGACATCGTGGTTAAGACCAAGAAAGTCGGGGACCTCATCAGCGATCTCGAGACCACGTTCGAGTGCCTCCGGGCCAAGAATGTGAAACTCAACCCCGAGAAATGTGTCTTTGGTGTGCCTCGAGGCATGCTACTTGGCTACATTGTCTCACAACGGGGGATCGAGGCCAACCCCGAAAAGATCTCAGCAGTCACGAGGATGGGCCCAATTCGAGACCTCAAGGGCGTACAGAAAGTGACAGGCTGTCTAGCCGCTCTCAGCAGGTTCATCTCGAGGCTAGGGGAAAAGGCGCTACCCCTCTACCGCCTGCTGAAGAAAACGGAACGCTTTGCGTGGACCGTCGAAGCCGAGGAGGCCCTAACCAAGTTGAAGGGGTTGCTGACTTCCGCGCCAATTCTCGTGCCACCACGACCAGCCCAGGGTGACGATCCCCCCGAGCCTCTCCTCCTCTACGTGGCCGCAACCACCCAGGTGGTCAGCGCGGTCGTAGTCGTCGAGAGACACGAGGAGGGTCACGCGCTACCAGTCCAACGGCCGGTGTACTTCATCAGTGAGGTGCTCTCCGAGGCCAAGGTCCGGTACCCACACATCCAGAAGCTGCTCTACGGCATCATCATCACGAGGCGCAAGCTCCAGCATTATTTCCTCGCTCATCCCGTGACGGTGGTATCGTCCTTCCCCCTCGGAGAGATCATCAACAACCGGGAGGCCACGGGGCGCATCGCCAAGTGGTCTGCCGAGCTGATGGGGGAGGCCATCACCTACGCTCCACGAAAAGCCATCAAGTCGCAAGCGTTGGCGGACTTCGTTGCTGAGTGGACCGACACCCAGCTCCCGCTGGCACAAATCCAAGCCGAGCTCTGGACTATGTACTTCGACGGGTCCCTCATGAAGACAGGGGCAGGCGTAGGCCTGCTCTTCATCTCACCCCTCGGAGTCCACATGCGCTACCTGCTGCGCTTGCACTTCCCCGCCTCCAACAACGTCGCTGAGTACGAGGCCCTCGTCAACGGGCTGCGTATCGCCCTCGAGCTTGGGGTCCGACGCCTCGACGTTCGAGGGGACTCGCAGCTCGTCATCAACCAGGTCATGAAGGCCTCGAGCTGCATCGATCCCAAGATGGAAGCATACTGCGGAGAAGTGCGCAAGCTAGAAGACAAGTTCTACGGCCTCGAGCTCAACCACATCGCTCGAAAGTACAACGAGGCCGCAGACGAGCTGGCTAAGTTAGCATCCACGCGCGGCACCGTCCCACCAGATGTCTTCTCGAGGGACATTTTCGAGCCATCCGTCAAAATCGGCCCGGGGGCTGGCCCCTCGACGCCACCCCTCGAGCCGGACACGGGGGCTCGACCTTCAACGCCACCCCTCGAGAACGACCCCTCGACATCCGCTGAGGCAATGCAGATCGACGCACCCGCCTCTTCTTCATCACGACCCCTCGACTGGCGGACGCCCTTCCTCGACTACCTGACGCAAGGCGTGCTACCAGAAGACAAGACGGAGGCCCGACGCATCGCTCGAAGGGCCAAGACCTACGTCATCTACGGCGACGAACGAGAGCTGTACCGTCGAAGCCCATCAGGAATCCTTCAGCGCTGCATCCCCCTCGAGGAAGGACGCAGGCTCCTCGACGACATGCACTCGGGGGCTTGCGGCCATCACGCAGCGCCAAGGACCTTGGTGGGGAACGCCTTCCGCCAAGGCTTCTACTGGCCAACCGCCATTGGAGACGCCAAGCGCCTGGTTCGAGCCTGCCAAGGGTGTCAGTTCTACGCCAAGCAAACGCACCAGCCCGCGCACGCCCTGCAGATGATCCCCATCACTTGGCCGTTTGCCGTCTGGGGGCTCGACCTCGTGGGTCCCCTCAAGATGACAAATGGAAAGTACACGCATGTGCTCGTGGCCGTCGACAAATTCACCAAGTGGATCGAGGCTAAGCCTATAGGCAACCCCACCTCCGAGAAGGCCGTCGAGTTCATCTCCGACATCATGTACCGGTTTGGGGTGCCTAACGTCATCATCACCGACAATGGCACACAATTCGCGGGCAAAAAGTTCACCAACTTCTGCGACGACAACAACATCCGCGTGAACTGGGCCTCGGTCGCATACCCTCAATGCAACGGGCAGGTCGAGCGCGCCAACGACATGATACTCCACGGGCTGAAGCCGAGGCTGTTCAAGACCCTCAAGAATTTTGGAAAGAGGTGGGCTGCAGAGCTCCCCTCGGTGCTGTGGGGCCTCAGGACTACGCCGAGTCGAGCCACCGGGTTCACTCCGTTCTTCCTAACCTACGGCGCCGAGGCTGTCTTGCCTACGGACCTCGAGTACGGCTCCCCTCGACTTCGAGCCTACAACGAGCAAACCAACGACGAGAGGCTCGCCAACGCCAAGGACCAGCTCGAGGAGGCTCGAGACGTGGCGCTCATCAACTCCGCGCGCTACCAGCAAACACTTCGACGCTACCACGACAAGCACGTGCGCAAAAGGGACCTGGCGGTGGGGGACCTCGTGCTTCGACGGCTGCAAGATAATCGAGGGCGCCACAAGCTCACCCCTCCATGGGAGGGCCCATACACCGTAGCTGAGGTGCTCAAGCCAGGAACATACAAGCTCTACGACGATCAAGGCAGGATCCTGGTGAATACGTGGAACATATCTCAGCTACGTCGCTTCTACCCTTAAGGGCCTCGAGGCCTGTACATTTTGTTGCTTTGTACAAACACGTCAAATATGAATGAACAAACTCGTGCACTGTCTTTCATTTTACTTAGCAACTTAAGGTAGCCTCGACCCTGCCTTGCTCAGGGTCGAGCCTCCCTCGGGGGCTGACAGGGGGGACCCCCCCAGACTCCGGAAAAAACGCGCTTTTCTTTTCAAAAATTCGACCCTTATCTCGATTCGTATCTCGAGCGTACTAGCAACGTCTAAGTCCGTAGATACCTCGAGCCTCCAAGAGGCGGGGGGCGTCGACGTAGACGGCCACCCACGCCCCCGGGCTACGGTACCCTACCTACGCCTCCCCTCGAGGAACTCGTGACGCGTATCGAAAGAACATAGACCAAGCCGGTAGAAACTCGAGCTAGCGACAAAGAGAAATGATCGAATAAATTTGAAAAGAAAACAGCTTCTTTAAACAAATAAGTCATACGCATATGTTGGCCTCGACGGGCCATAAGTCATGACATGAATTTTTACAAAGGCCTCGACGCCCAAATTTGGCACGCAGGCCTCATTCCTCATCAGTCTGGAACTCCTCCTCAAGATCTTCTGCTGCGGGCTCAGCCTCGACGTCCGGGCCAGGAGGAGGGGAGCCATCTACACCACTGTCTGCAACGGGAGGCAGCACGTCCTCCTCGAAGAGCTTTGCGAGCGCCGCCCCCGGCCTCTCCACCTTCTCCAGGATCTTGTCGACGCGGCGATCGTTCCACTCTTCGTCCTTCCCCTCGATCTCGACGAAGCCCTTGGCGACGACGTTGACCGGGTAGCGGAAGCCGGAGCGGACGGCCGCGAGCGCCTGCTTTACGCCATGGTGGAGAGCGCTCTTGACGCGGTCCCGCGCGGCCACGTCGAAGGAAGCACAGGGCATCGACCAGGGCGTCGCCTCGAGCCACCGCGCCCTCTGCCGTGGCCACCGGGTCGGCACCCCACGTGGAGCAGAGCCTGTCGAGGGTGCCGCGCGCCCGCTCCGCCACCATGGTCTCACCCTGGAGTTGCTCCACGAGAGTCTGATTCGTCTCGCGGAGCTCCTCGGCGGTCTTCTCCAGATCTGTGCAACAAACAGAAAAGAGTAAGTCCGCGGCGTGGCAAGAATCTCGAAATCAAAGCAAGACAAAGCCTGAAGATTACGACAGTACCTTGGCAGCGCACGCCCAGAGCGTCAAAGTCGCTGGTAAGGACCCTGACGCGCTGCTCGAGTGTATGCTTTTGGGACAGCACGTCAAGTTTTTGGCCCTTAAGCTCCTCGACCAGCTTGCCCGTCTGCGCAAGGGCCAGATCCTTCTTGATCACCTCCTGCCGAGCGGCCTCGAGCTTGAGCGACAGGTCATTAGCTCTGTCGAGAGCCTGATCCATGTCGATCTCGAGGCCTTGGATCCTCGAGCGCGCGGCAGTTAAGGCCTCCTGGGCCTCCTTCCGCGCTGCCTCCGCCGCAGCCAGGGCGGTGGCGGCCTTGCTCTTGGCCTCCTCGGCCTCCTTCCTCGCCGCCTCCGCTGCAGACCGGGCGGTGGCGGCCTCGCTTCGGGCGTCGGCAGCCTCCTTCTTCGACGCCTCCACCGCGGACAGAGCGGTGGTGGCCTCCCTCTTAGCTTGGGCGGCCTCGTCTCGAGCCGCCTGGGTCTCCGCCTGAGCAGTCGTTGAGCCGGCCCGCCATCTGCGCGTTCCGGCCTAGCTCAGCGCGGAGCTCCTGGAGCTCCCCCTCCGCCCTCACGAGGGCAGCCGCCACACGCGCGGACTTGTCCGCCTCCTCCACGAAGGCCCTCTCTGCCTGCGCCACGAGCTCGGTCACCTCCTTGAAGATCGACCGCGCCTCCCGGTGCGGCCCCTCAGCCATCTCCTCCTGCTGCTCCGTCCCCTCCCGAGGCGACGGTGCGGCATCGCGTAGAGGCGGGGGCTCGAGCGGTAGCGGATCGCTCGAGGGGCGGCTCGTCTCCAAGCTCTCCTCCATGCCGGCCGAGGGACCGGTCGTCCCCTCCGCCTCGTTCCCGGCCGGCCCCTCGAGCCTCTCCTCCCTCACTGGGTCTTCCGGCGTCTTGTCGTCCCCGGCCGGTGCCTCGAGCGCCCCCTCCAGCGCTGAGCCCTTGATCGGGGACGGCTCCTTCTCCAGCTCGTCCAGGAGCTCCTCCACCGTCGGTATCTTCTCCACCGACGCCTCCCCCTCCTTCTCCTTCTCCGCGGGCGCGCGAGGCTCCGTCGGTAGGGGATCCTGTCCAGCGGGCCGGCTCGCGTCGTCTGGGGTCTCGAGGGCCGCTGTCCCCTCAGCCCCAGACGCCGACGGAGCCGCGCCTGTCTCGGGTGCTCCCCCCGAGATGGTCGTCGTGACGGGGGGAGGAGTGGCCCTCTCGGTAGGCGCCACCGGAGGAGAGAGGAGGAGGAGGAGGTGGTGCTGCGATGGACGCAGTGGCGGCGGGCTTGGCGCCAGGAGCCGCGGTCCCTGCTGAAAAGAGAACAACGTCGTCAGAATCAGGAAAAAGCCTCGACCCCCGTGGTCGACGGCGTCGGCCTCACCAAGATCCGCGGCGGCCATCTGACTTCCCCGAGCCATGGCTGCTCGAGCCTTCACCAGCCAAGCGGCCATTTCAGCGGAAGAAGGAGCCATACCTCGAGGTGCTTGGTCCTCAGCAGAGCTCGAGGTCTTGGCCCGCTTGGACACCGCGGGGTCCGCCTCCTGCCGGGAGCGCTTTTCCCTGAAAAACCAGAAACGGCACACATCACCAAAGGTAAAAAGGTAAAGCTTCACTACCAACGGAATTGAGAAACGTTACTTACCCAAAGCGACGGCGGGACTTCTTCCCCGAGTCGCCGGACCCGCTCGGGGGCTTCGAGCCCGCCCCATGGCTCGAGCCATGCCCCCGAGCCGTCTCCGTGTGGCTCGGATGGGGGGAAGGCTCCCGGTGCTTCCCGTGGCTCGACCCCGGCGGGGAGCTCTCCTTCTGTCTCTTGTCCCGGGGGGACGACCGCGTCTCCTTCAAGCGGTCCTCTTGGCGCCTTTCCTTGCGCGGGCTCCGGGACCTGCTCCGGCGCTCGTGCCGGCGGTCGCGCCCCCCCCCCCCCGCAGTCTGCCTCCTTCTCCCGACGACGGTGCGGCGATAGGCTCCGGGATCGCTCGCGACTCCCGTCACGAGACGACCGGGAGCTCCCCCCTCGACGGTCATGGTGGCGGGGGCTCGACGCCCCCTCATGTTGCCCGCTCTTCCGCGGGCTCGATGTCATCCTCGACGACTTGCGGCGGTCGGGCTCGGAGTCCCTCTCGGTGTGTTGACCGCTTCTCGAGGTCCGGCCCTTCTCGAGACCCCCCGCCTGGGTCGACGCGGTCGTGGCCTCCTTCTGCGCCGCGGCGATGGCGCCCCGAGTTCGAGGCCTCTTCACGTCAGGGGGCACGTCAGGCACGGAGCTCGACGTGCCCTGAGCCTCCGACGAGGCGGGGCCTGGCGTGGCCTTCCGCTGCTGCGTCCCGCGCGATCCCTTCGCCGGGGGGATCTCCAGGATATTCTCCTGCACAGAAGAGCAGTCAGCCCTGATGTCGACGACCCCCGCGCGCCTCAGACGCGCATCCATCCCTTCATCATCGCTCTCCTCCTCATCGTCATCCTCCTCCTCCGAGCTCGTGTAGTTGAGCTCGGGGGACTCCTCTCCAGGCTGCCGGTTACGACGAGCCTTCGCTAGCCTCTGATCCCGGTCCACCCGACGCAAGTTCTTCTCTTTCTCTTTCTTCTTCTTTGCATCCTTACTCTCCTTATCTTTCTGAGCAGAGAGGCGCCTCACCTGTCTTTCCGCGGCGTCCTCCTTCACCGGGGGCCTCGACGCGTGACATGTGAACGCCCCCTGCAAAAAGAAACTTGATGAGAAAAACCACAAGGAGAGTAAACAAGGTTCGAAGAAAGAGAAAGGAGGGGAGGCTCGAAACAGCCTAGCTTGAGGAAGGCTTACCGGGTCGAGACACCCCGCGTCGGGTGCCATGGCGATCAGGTTGGTCTCCTCAGGGCGGAACGGCCCGTGGATCGTGACCGTCACCCGGGAGGCACCCTCGTTCCGAGGCAGCCTCTCCTCGGCCATCCTCGACCTGTTCAGCTCCTCGAGCGGGGCATTTGGCCCCATCTCGTACATGAGAAGGGGGCGGTCCGCCAGAGGAAGGACCCTCCGCTGATGGAACGCCCAAATGACCGCCTGGACGGTCAGTCCCTTCTCCTCCACCAGCGACCACATCGTATTCATCAGCGGCATCAGGTGGCGCTGCCTGTCCGCCACAACGCCCCAATTCCACTTCTCAGGGCGCTTGGTGATGATCCTGCCGGTGTACTGCGGAAGGAGCCCGTCCTCGTTCCGCAGGTAGAACCAGTGGTCGTCCCACCCCTCCTGGTTGGAGGAAAGCTTGTAGTGGAGGTAGTGACGGGGGACGTTGGCCGATGAGGGACCGGTCCTCGCGGTGATGGTGAGGGAGCCCGCGCGCGCGAGCCTCCTCCCGCTCGGCTTCACGGCCTTATGAAAGAGCTCGCCCCGGAAGAGGTGGACGAACATCTCCCAATGAGGCTCGATCTTCAGGTATCCCTCGCACACCGCGGCGTAGATGGCGGCGTGCGAGATTGAGTTGGGGGAGAAGTGCTGCAATTCCACCTCGAAGTGGTGAGCCAGCCCCCGCATAAAGCGGCTTGGCGGAACGCCAAGCCCCATGCGGTGGTAGCGCGTGAAGCTCACCACATACCCCTCCGGCGGGTGCGGCTCCTGGTGGTCCGCCGACGGGAGAATCCACCACGCGGGCCCCTCCCGCGGGTTGGGGCGGAGAAGCCCCTGGTCCACCAGCGACTCCAGCTCAGGCTGCGACGTCTTCGTCGGGCGCCAGTCTTCGGGCGGCAGCACCTGGGTCTGGGCGGCCATGGCGGCGACGGCGCGGATCTGAGCGGCGGACGGACGGCCGGGAAGATTACCAATCGCTAGCTTGGGGAGAAAGCGTGTGGGAGCTGCGGCAGGCTGTGAAGGCAAAGGCAAAGTAAAGAGTCCCTCACCCCTCACTCGATATTTATAAAAGAAAACCCCAATGGGCGGGGTCTCCCACGGCAGAGGAAAGGTAACCGCACACATTTAATGCGCCCACCTAACCACGTCTCGAGCCGGTTGACAGGTACACGCGGCAACTCCCCATTCGCTCCACTACCAGGGCCCACCACGACCGCCGCTCCGACTTCATGTCCGTCGCCCCGGCGCCACGATCTCCACTCCCTGACAGTTTCCGCCTAAATAGGCGCGCCCAACGGGCAGAAGGATTCCAAACGACGGAGGCTTCTTCAAGAAGGTAAAAACGGGCCCCGGCCCTTCCAAGTCTCGAGGCAGCGAAGGCTGGCCCTCGAAGAGGGTTCGACAGCCGGCTTCGAGCACCCGAGTCAGGGACACCAAGGGGCGCCACTCGCAGCATCGCTCGAGGGCCAAGCCCTCGAGGCCCCTCACGTGTATCCAAGGCAGGGCGCACGACATGTAGTGAGATCCCCTCGGAGGGAGGCATCGAGCCACCAGGTCCTATCGAATGGACCCGGCATTCCTGCAGACCGAGCGCCCATGCTTTATGAGATCGCCTCTGGGCTTCAGTCGACCCTATCGAACGGGGCACGAGGTCTCACTTGGATTCCCCCGTTACCAGCTCACCGGGAACCTCGATACTCGCCCGCTCGTGGTAATACGAGGCATCCCCCCTCGCATCCGATCGAAAGGACTCGCGGGATGACAAGCCAGGGCAACTGGCGTGCCGGACAGCTCGAAGAGCCGGCCGGTCGGTTTAGCCTGGCACCCCTCGACGAAAGAGGGTCGAAGAACTCGGGGGCTCGACACTCCCGAACCTAAAAAGCGTAACTAACACTCACGCTCGTGAAAAAGCCCACGAGGGAGTCCTAACCACTCCCCCGTGGCCTCGGGGGCTACACCCGCGGGTGTCGCTCGCGCGACACCCACGGAATCGAAACAACCAAACCCTCGAGAACCAGTTAGCTAACCCTCGAGATCCTGGCAGGGAGCCCCTGCGCGAGTGCTAGCACTCGAACAAGGGCTCGAGGGCTACTGTCGGGGGACCACAAAAGGAGTACCCCCAATCAGCGCAAAACAAATAAGTTAAACCTAGAGCACCAATTAATAAGAGACCTAACTAGTCTAACCCCCTAAAAAACCAACCCCTCGAGGCCTACAACGCCGGCTCACCGCCAGGAAGCCCGGGCCCGCCAAAGCCTTACCAACCGCCTCATGGTAGCCTACCTCTCGAGCCCCGGCACATAGGCCTCGAGCCCACTACAGTCGTACACCGTTCCTCGAGACCCCACGAGGGGACCTCGAGCCTCTCTAACACGGTAACCTATCCCTCGAGACACATTATACCCCCCTCGAGCAACGCCAGACATCGGATACCAGCCCCATGCTGCGCATTTAATGCGTCCACCTACTCCGGTCACATCCTCTGGTACACGACGTGTGCCACAGTGAACCAGGGCCAGAGTCAAACCTCGTTTTCACCACAAGCATGGGCAAAAAGGCACAAGTACAGCACTGTTAGGCCATACCCTGCACTGTAGCACCCTTGAGCCACATCTCGAGACCTGGATTCCCGCTGTACGGCCGGGTTTTCCGGGACTTGCCCATACCTGCGGGGGCTCGAGCCCCCCGCAGGCGCCACCTCGAGGCCGGCCCTGCGCCCCTCGAGCCCTGACTGCTTTCATGCTATTGGAGGACAGGTACCCCAAGACCCGGAGGGACCCTGCCACGTCCTGTACGTGCCGGAATGGGCGCTGTACGGCCTCCATGTCGCCACGCCTCCACGTCCGCGCCCGGGATGGAAGCCACGCTTCAAGGACGCCTCAACAGCAACCTCCACGCCGGCTCCAGTGACCTCGACAAGACAGAATTCCAACCCTTCGCCGTATTGGGCGTTGTACGTGTCACTCCTGTGTAACCCTGGCCTCCTCTTGTTCTATAAAAGAGGACACCAGGGCCCTTCACACACACGAGTCCACACGAGTCCACACGACACACACGAGTCCAGACTCCCATCCACGCTCATTGAGCTTGTATTGCCCCTGTACAAGCACTTAGGTGCAAGTAATACAAGAACCTCCTCCCCCCGCTGGACGTAGGGCCTTCTTTGCCCGAACCAGGATAAACCCTTGTGTCATCTTGCATCACCATGCAGGAAGAGAGCACACGATCATATTACTAGTTGGTGTCATACCCCCGGGGTCAAAACACCGACACTGCTCCCCGTGGCTATATAAGGCGAGCAGAACCCCCCTAAAAAACAGATTGATTCTCATACAGAATACACATACTCGATGCAAGACGTAGCGCATTACGCTGATCTAGCGGCTCAAACCTGGATAAACCTCTGTATTCATCTAGAATTGTCTTTTGTCAACATCTGGGTCGTCGTGTTACGCATTGTTCCCAATAATCTACCATCTTGGCATACTCCTAGGTGGGCTATCGACCATATTTCGTCATCAGGTAGAAAAATCGGACTTTGCTGATAGTTAAGGGAGGGAAATAGGACTTCTCGCTATCTGAAAAGTCTATTAAGTTTATAGATTTGAAATTCGAAATTTAGAATTTCTAAATGACCATGAATGTTAACACAACTAATGCCGAAGTCGTAATGGACGAACGAATCTGCATATTTGATGTTGATAATTTTTTTATTTGAAATTTTTTAGTACCTTAAATATTTGTTTTAAATTTATATATTTGAGATTATTATTATTTTAATTCCGGACCTAGGCCGCTAGTATAAACAACGTACGATGCAGGGGCGGATCTGCAACTCAGGCCCCTAGGGCCCAGATCCTAGTCGTTGGCCCAGTAAACTTACATACCCCCTGTAATTTTTAGCCCAAGAACGAGAAGGTCAAACACGGAAACACTCGGCCTCTCCGGTTATCCATCTCGCTGTCCCTGTTGGCTGTTACGCCGCACAAGCTCGTGGCTGCACTCCACGCAGACTGCAGTCGAGCACGGGAGGAGGCGAGGAGGCTGGCTGCCGCTGCGCCGCACGCCGCCGGAGGTCGGAGCCACCCATCCCACCGCCGCATAGGCCGCCGGCATCGCTGTCACCCTCCGCGTTCCCCATCAGCGGCTTCCACGCAGGGCTCCAGCCAACCTCCGCGGCTCCACGCAGGGCCACGTCGGTCGCCTCGCCGGCTGCCTGCATGCTGACGGTCGCCGGTCGTGCCGCTGCGCCCCCCACCCTCCAGGCCTCTGGCTTCGGCCCCTAGCTGGTCGGTTGTGAGCCGCCCACTCGATGCTCTACTTTGTGACAGTGTGAGCTCCTCCCCCCCCCCCCCTTTCGATTTCTCTACTGAATTTCAATTGAGATTCAATATTTTATTCTGATTGAACTGAATTAGAAATATGGACGATGGATTTACAGAATCTCCACAATGAAGAGGACAATCATATTTCACTTAGCGGGTGGTCCAGGTCAAGATACAACCCAAAACCAAGATGCTAGTGGGAAGCAAGTTCCCTTGCCAATTATAACAGTGCAAAATTTATTGAACTTGCATATCAGATGATGATATCTTACAATATTTTTAAGAATTGAAGGCCCGTTTGATAAGTTATGTAAATTATCTAGTAGAACTCGTTATAATGGTATGCTACATTGAGCCTACAAATGTATATTCTGTTATGAATCTAGTGTGAACACTAGACCAAAATGGTGGCCCATTAAATGAACATGTGAGGGAGGAAAGTCTTCTAGTTCACACACTTCACCCCCTTATAAATAGAAGGGGTGACTTCAGTTGTAAGATACATATCTCAGTGAAAGTGAAATACAAGAGCAGAAGCTCTCTCTCCTCCCAACTCTCTGTGTCCTTATTCATGCTTTGTGTTCTTGGGTTCTTGAGTGAGCATACAAAAGACAACTGATTTCTAACAAGCATACAAAAGACAGCTGATTTCTAACACGTTATCAGCACGAGTTCTACAAGAGCTAATGGTAAGAAAGGTTTGGAAATCAGTTCATCTACTGCTCACACACGAGAACACGAGCACGCTTTACTTGATGTGTCGTTGGCGCGTCGGCAGCGCCCAGTGACGCGAAGGCGGCCAAGCCACCGTCACTGTCCATCGCCGGAGACGATCCCAGCGGTGATGCAAGGAAGGCCCTGCCTCCGCTCACCGGGTGGAGCTAGGACGGCTCTGCCTCCGCCCACCAAAAGGAACCAACCTGCCGTCCCGAAGACAAGCAGATCGGACACTACCACCCTGAAGGTGCGTAGATCGGGGCGCTGCCAAGCCCCGGCCGGCCGCCATAGCCAAGCCTCGGGCCGACCACGCGGCCACGACCGCCGCGGGCTAGGCAGGCGCAGGGGGGCGCGCGGCCGCTGGCCGGCGCGGGTGGCTGGCCGCGGACCGCCAGAGCCGTCGCCGCCGGGCTGGCTGGCTGCGAGCCGCCTGGCCGCCGGGTGGCCGCGAGCCGCTGGCCGCCGCCGGGCTAGCTGGCCGCGGGCCCCAGCCGCCACCGCCGGGCATGGGCCGCCTGGCCTAGCCACCGCCGCGCCTAGCTGGCCGCGAGCCGCCTGGCCGGCCACCGCCGGGGCGCGGGCCAAGCCGCCAGGACGCGAGCCCTGGCCGGCCGCCGACCGAGCTGGCCGCAGGTGGGCGCGCCACCCGGCTGCCGCCGCCGGGCACGGGCCCTGCCCCAGCCCGCCGCCGCTGCCTGGCCGACCGGCCGCGCGAGCCAGGCACGGGCGCGGCCCCCGGCACGGCCGTGACCTGGCGCGCAGGGAGCCCCCACGGCCGCCTCCTTCTCTCCTCCCTCCATGCGTTCTCTGTGTTCCCTGACTGAAAGGATAAGGAAGAGAGAGAATGGGGAGAAGAGGAATGAGATAGGGTTAGGGTTAGGGTTTTGACCCTTCCCTTTTATATGGCTCTGGGCAAATCTGGACCATCCATCAGGATGGACGGCCACGGATTGCCGAAGCCCAGAAGGCTGGCCCAAGAAGCTTGGATTTGGCCCAGTTGGCCCATCAATAAATGAGCTGCGCATTTTTTTTCTATTTTGCGCAGAATAGTGGCCCGAAGTCCACTGTTGCACCAAAATACACGGCCCGAAGCCCGTGATATTTTATTTATGTTAAGTTATTACATAATTATTTCTCGTACTTTATTTCTTGCAATTTATTTATTATGGTTATTTTATTTCCGCATATTTATATTGCAATTATGTTATTATGTAATCTTGGAAAATATTTGTATAGTCCTGAAGACTATGCAAAGTCATAATCCTAAAGATTACGCATCGACAAGACAACCAGGGTTGATTGGGCCCTGCAGGCCAGCCCATAAAGGGTGAAATCGAAACCCTAGGCCCAATAAGCTGACAAGGCTTTATTGTTTTCATAAATAATGGCCCGAAGCCATTATGTCATATGAACGCGGACCGACGCCCGTGATATATGTGTGGCCCGAAGTCCATATTTTATTTATGTTATCTTTATTATTATGATAATTACTTACTGCAATTTATTTATTGCACTTACTTTCCTTGCGCTTATTTAAATATGTGACCTGTAGTCACATATATGCGCAGCAATTGCAATCAAAGTGGTGTGAAGACCACTGCGCAATACGACCCGAAGTTCGTATAAACAGCGACCAGAAGTCGCACGTGTAAATAGCACAGCCTGAAGTCTGTGCAAAACTGTGGTGGCCAGAAGTTTTTACCAATTTACTTTACGTATTACTTTATTTATTTACTGCAATTTACTTTATCGTATTTAAATCCCGCAGATTTAATTATTGCAGTTTATATATTGATCTCAATGTAATCCTGAAGATTACAATCAAGACACTTTCTATGATTCATGCCTGTCAGATCATGAGTTCGAATGGCCTGAAGCCATGAATGATCGTGACATAAACCTTTGATCCAAGTGCATCGAGGACCATGCATATACGACCAGAAGTCGTTTAACTGTGACCTGAAGCTCACCTTGTCATACTACTATGAGGCCTGAAGCCCATAGTAATAATCGAGGCCTGAAGCCCTTGCAAAGCATGATTTTTCTTCCACATGTTATTATATTTATTTGTTCTAATTTATTTTCTTGCATTTATCTAAATCCTGCAGATTTATTTTGTTGCAAGTTTATACTTTTTGTATGAGTAAGCATATAATCCTGAAGATTATGTGCGTGAGACTTTTGGGGAAATATAGTCCCGAAGACTATATATGGATGTAATCCTGAAGATTACACAAGTAGATGTAATCCTCAAGATTACATGTGACCGACATTGGGTGATCTCTGCACAGAGATGGTGCAAACATATCGAACATTGCAAAGAGGGAATTCGATAAGCTTGCCATGGATGGCAGCAAATATCCCACTCGGGCCATTAATGTTGAGATGAAGCTCAACGACATGTGCCTCGATCATAGCATTGCTCGGCCTGAAGCTGGCAAGGATGAGTGCGCAAAGCCTGACAAAGCAAAAAGGGGTTGCACTTTCTGCAACACTGTTTACACCCAGACCCGAAGTCTGAGTATATGACAAAGGATGATCCACTGGCTTTATGGCAGTTCCTGAAGGACCGTTTTAACCAATAAAAGTCGATTGTGCTTTCCAAAGCACAACATGATTGGATCATCTTACGCTTCCAAGACTATATGTCTGTAGCAGCGTATGACATTGCTTTACACAGGATTGCGTCAAGACTACGTCTATGTGGCTAGAAGATCACTGACGTAGATATGATCGAGAAAACTCTTTCTTCCTTCCAACCCGGCAGAGTAGTACTACATCAACAATAGACTCACGGTACCTGAAGTACTATGAGGTGATGATAGTACTACTGGTTGCGGAACAACAGAATAAGGTTCTCACGAACAATTATTCCGCACGGTTTACTGGTCTGGTGGTTGTGCCCGAAGCACACACCAACGTTGCTGAGATTTCTCGCAACTACAAAAGAAACCGTGACCAGGGACGATGGGAAGGAAAATGAGATGTCATGATCAAAGGCAGAAGTATGGAAAGGCCTAGGGGTAAAATGAATCTGATAAGGTCATAGGTGAAACATCTAAGCATCATGGTTGCTGTTCTAGATGTGGAGGCAGTGGACAATGGTCCCGCAATTGTCATGCCCCAAAACACCTAGTTGAGCTCAACTAAGGTCCTTCCCGAAGCAAGGACAAGGAGAGTCAACATAAGTTCCATTTTACCACTGAGCCTGAAGCTCAGAAATGCGACGACATGCTTGTCGACGCAAAAGGAAAATGGCGAAGACATCCAAATGAATGAAAAGTGAGAACGACCTTATCAAACGATGACTTTGATATATTCAGGGACTTTAAGTGATCCCTAAGATATCATGTCAGTCGTAATGCAATGTCCGAACGCACCAGCAGAGTTTGACCATACATGCTCCTGCAGAGCATCTATAACATATTGAATGGTCATGCATGCACCTGAAGGGCATATAAAATATTTTCCACAAGTTATGAATGTTGGTTTTATCCCCAAAGTAAAGTCTCAGTCCAACTGCACCCCCGCCTTTACAGCTAGTGCGTGAGGAAGAGTTAAGTATTTCCCATCTGTGTGTTATTAGTTGGGCGGTATATGTACCAATACCGCCACATCAGCGTACACTAAAGAGAACCCACCAGAAGTTGGGATATATGAGCCTATGACTGGGGATCTTCATAGGGCTCGGTACGCCGATTGCTTTTCCCGCCATTAGGGGGAGATAGGCATCCAGAAAAATACCGGGAAATTGCATGGAATAAAAGGATGCATTCCTTATACACACGCACTAGTCAATCTGAACCAGAAGTTCAGAAGATTACACATTTGCAAATTGTTGCAAATGAGCTGCCAAATACCTTCACTAATCATAAAAGTGACAAGATCGCATTTACCTGTAGTAAGTGTGTCAGAGAGAGCATGTGTAGCCCAGAAGGTTACCAACTCTATTTGTCTCCATCTGATCCTAGGTTGAGGGGGAGACCTCCGAGAGCTTAGACAAGGTTTTGTGGAGACGTCTGCGAAAACAAGGTCTAAAGCCACTTGCATCACTTGAGGAATTAGTTGAGGAAGCTCGACCTAAAGTCGAGAATGCCCCAGAAGAGGCAACTCAACCTGAAGTTGAGGTCCCTGAAGGACACCATCCTGAAGATGGAAATCCCAATGCGTCGCGCGCACATCGCATTGGAAGATCGGAACACCCCAACTCTATCGTTATGGGAAATCACGATGAGTGGGAAGATGATCATGAGGAGATCGCCACTAATTATGTGGAATCATGAGAGTTGTATCATAGAAAGACCACAAATTGTCGACATATATTTCGCCTCAAAAATTGCTGACTCAATGGATCTGGATCCAGAACCAAAGTCCATGACTGAATGCCAGAAGCATTCAGATTGGAACAAATGGAAAGTAGCAATTGAGGCAGAATTGTGCTCGCTTTACCAAAGAGGTTTTTGGGCCTGCAGTCCCAACACCTTCGAAGGTCATCCCTGTAGGATGCAAATGAATATTCCTCCGGAAGAGGAATGAACATGGTCAGGTGGTAAGGTACAAAGCGAGGCTTGTGGCACAAGGGTTCACACAGAGGCCTGACATCGATTACGATGAAACACACTCTCCTGTCATGAGTGGCATAACGTTCCGATATCCCGTATATATGGCAACTAACTTGAATTTAAAAATGCAGTTGATGGATGTTGTGACTGCATACTTGTATGGGTCACTTGATTCGGAAATATATGAGAGTCCCTGAAGGACTCAAGATCCCTGGACCGAATCAAAACCGCAACATGTTCAGCGTTCGCCTGCAGCGATCGTTGTATGGGTTGAAACAATCCGGAAGCATGTGGTTCAACCGGTTAAGTAACTTTCTCCTGAAGAGAGGTTACATAAACAATGATGATTGTCCCTGCGTCTTCATAAAGAAATCCAATGAAGGATTTTGCATCATCTCAGTTTATGTCGATGATTTGAATATCATCGGAACCGCAAGGGACATTGAGAAAGCAATGGCTTATCTCAAAATAGAATTTGAGATGAAAGACTTGGGTAAAACCAAGTTTTGTTTGGGCCTGTAGCTCGAACACCTCCCTGAAGGAGTATTCGTACATCAATCTACTTACACTAAGAGGGTACTTGAAAAGTTCAATATGAACAAGTGCCACCCTCTTAAGACCCCCATGGTAGTCCGGTCCCTGGAAGCGGACAAGGACCCATTCAGGCCCAGAGATGATAATGAGGAAGTATTGGGACCTGAAGTTCCATACTTGAGCGCCATTGGAGCACTCATGTACCTTGCAAACTGCACAAGGCCAGATATTGCTTTTGCAGTAAATTTGTTGGCAAGGTATAGTGCTGCCCCAACTAGGAGGCATTGGGTTGGCGTAAAAACCATCCTAGGATACCTTCAAGGTACCCAAGACCTTGGTCTATGGTTCCTGAAGAACCAAGCCTCAACCATGGTGGGATATGTGGACGCTGGCTACATGTCTGATCCTCATAATGCCAGGTCCCAGACTGGTTTTGTGTTTTCTCTATGGTGGTGCGGCCATTTCCTGGAGGTCTGTGAAGCAGGACCTGGTTGCCATGTCAACCAAACACTCAGAGATAATAGTTTTGTACGAAGCCACATGAGAATGTGTTTGGTTGCGACGGATGATCAATCACATCCAGAAGTCATGTGGTTTGAACGTCACTGACACCCCCACCATTATCCATAAGGATAATACGGCTTGTGTTGTACAGATGCATATGGGCTATGACAAGAGCAATCTCACGAAGCATATTGCTCCTAAAATTCTTTTACCTCCATGAGCTCCAGAAGAGCGGGGAGATAAATATCCTGCAAGCTAGGTCATGTGATAATCTAGCAGATTTATTCACAAAATCTCTGCCAGCATCCAGCTTCCACATTTGTGCCCGTGGAATTGGCATGAGACGACTTAGAGAGTTGCAGGGTTCAGGGGGAGATCAACTCTCAAGACCATAGCTCATATCCGTGATCCCGAAGATCACGGGACGGTCCAGAAGACCAGACCCCAAGATCAATTGTTGTACTCTTTTTCCCTTGATGAGTTTTTCCGACTGGGTTTTCTCATGCAAGGTTTTTAACGAGGCAACAGATGCAACGCAAGCGATGCATGTGATGTACTCTTTTCTCCTACCTTTTTTTCCCACTAGGTTTTGGGGGGAGTTTTTAACGAGGCATCAACATAGCATATAATTGGCCAAGGGGGAGTGTTATGAATCTAGTGTGAACACTAGACCAAAATGGTGGCCAATTAAATGAACATGTGAGAGAGGAAAGTCTTCTAGTTCACACACTTCACCCCCTTATAAATAGAAGGGGTGACTTCAGTTGTAAGATACATATATCAGTGAAAGTGAAATACAAGAGCAGAAGCTCCCTCTCCTCCCAACTCTCTGTGTCCTTGTTCATGCTTTGTGTTCTTGAGTTCTTGAGTGAGCATACAAAAGACAGCTGATTTCTAACCTATTCAATAATTATTTTTTATGACCTTTTCATTTATATTTTGATCTTATTTATATGCAGAGGTTAGTGAGGACATGGAAGATATGAATACACCACCTCATTAGACACTAGGTATTATCTTCATCTTGTTATATGTGTCGTATAACATTGTTAACTTCTTAAAAGCCCTAGTCTTCAGTAAAACCTGGATCCACCACTGGTATGATGGCCTGCGAAAATGGCCAAATGAGCATGCCCATGGCCAGGCCATACCACGGCCGGCGGCGTGTGTGCCAGGCGAAGCCTCCTCCAGCAGCAGGAGGATAAGTTATCAGTACTTGCCGGTTACGAGCTATGACCAGTGGTGGATACAAAACACGATCAAAGGAGGCTAATCTCTTATTCTTACTCAATTTCTTTATTTTTCTTTTTTTCTATCTATTATTTTTCTAATTATCTTTAATTTTACGTTAATGTACCAACCCTTTTAGATCCGTCCCTGGCTACGACGTTGAAGCCTCCCATAGGTAATAAGTGTTTTTATTTTCTCATTCTCCATTGTTACTTTTGATCTTGGACCCGTTTGACACGGCTTCACTTCACTAGTGAAGTCATTTTTGGGGGGCTTCAGCTTCATGAACAGCTCTACCTGTAAAGCTAGATCCGTTTTGTTAAATCGTTTGACAAAACAACTCCATATACAAAATTCCTTGAAATATGCTCTCACAGAACATCATGTCGGATGAGGTGAAGCTGGGTGAAGCCACTATTATTAGCTTCATCCCGTCTCAAACCTCTGTGAGAGCACGATTTAAGGGGCTTCATAAGTGGAGCCGTTTTATTTTACCCCGTTTGACACAAAACGACTCTAAATGGCTCCCGAAGCCGGTGGAGGAGCCCTGCCTAGTTTATCGTATCAATCGCCACTAAACCAGATTGATTTTAGGTTAATTCATTTGCACGTCGTGTGTTCGTGCTAATTTCTTTGTACATCGTGTGTTCGTGCTAAATGAATGTTTGCATGCGCGCAAGCAGTGCGACGTGGGGCTCTTGGTGTGCTCGCCGTGCCGCGACCGCGACAAGCTGCCGGTGGCCGGTGCCACGTCTGCCGATCCACGACGGGGTTCCGGCGGTGCGACGCCATGGAGCACCTGGCCGCAGTGGCCGGTGGAGTCCATCCGCGTCCCCTGCCCTTACGCGACGCACGGCTTCTCCGTCAGGCCGGCGTACCACGGCCGGGACCACCACGCCAGGGAGTGCACCCACGCGCCGCGTCGCGCCGTTGCCCGGCCCACGGCTGCAGCTTCCGTGTGGCACCACGACGGCGCTCGTCGAACACCTCGTGGCCGAGCACGGGTGGCCGTGCACGGTGCACCGCCGAGGGCCAGGCAGCAACTTCCTCACCCACTACAGGAATGCAGCTTTGCCAAGTGTCTAGAGGTTTGTCGAGTGCCAAATTTTGGGCACTTGGCAAAGAGCCTCTTTGCCGAGGGTCTGGCCACGTGACACTCGGCAAAGAGTAGCACTAGGCGAAGCACACCACGACGGCGCTCGTTGAACACCTCGTGGCCGAGCACGGGTGGCCGTGCACGGTGCACCGCCGAGGGCCGGGCAGCAACTTCCTCACCGTACTGCCGTCCGCAGCAACGACGACCGGTTCCTGATCCTGCTGGACATGGCCAGCACGGCGTTCGGTCGCGCCATCTCTGCGGTCCGGATTGGCTCCCAAGTCCCATCACATCACGCCGCCTCCGGCTCGCCCAACACGACGACCTGCAGGGCTGCAGGCTCGAGCTCACATGCTCGCGCTTCGAGCATCTCCCGAGCGGACATTCCTAGTCGTCTGAAGTTCCAAGATCCATAAACGGATCGATCCCTTGAATGACACTACTGTGGCAGAACCTCCTGAATTAAGTGGCCCACATGCACCCATCATTGTCCTAAAGACCTTTGATCGGCGTGCATGAGTTCCAAATGACTCAAGAGGTCTGTCGGGTGTCCTCGGGAAACCCGAATCATCCACGTTATATTCTTTCCAGGAAAATCCCTTATCGAGCATCACAGTATTACAACAGTTTTATAGATAAGATAAATCAGAGTAAAATCGGAAAGATTATAATACATAGATTAAAACTTATGATTAAAAGTTTACATCACCAAAGTACTTATTACGTAACTTGTTCGGAACTTAATATTACATATATCACACAAAAGTTGTTACTTGCCCAAGGTTAAACATCAGAATCGTTATCACTCTCCTCCACAAGAGTGAAGTAGCACTGTCCATCAAAAGGTGGATCCATATACTCACCTGCAACAAGGGTTAACAAACCCTGAGTACAAAAGTACTCAACAAGACTTAACCGCCTAGAAAAGAGGAGAAGACTCAGGAATGAGAGGCTTAGGAAGTCAAGGTAAGGCTTAAGCAAGATTAAGTATTTTGCAGAAGAAGCATTTTTGTAAATCTTGTTTTATTTTGGAAAGATTCAAGTATTTCTCAATTCTTCATTGTTCATGATTCATTTTACCTTTCAAAAACATACCTAGTTGAGAACCACTCTCCGTTGACAGTCAGTGACCAAGTCTCCATAACCGAGGAGCAACGTTAATCCGGATAAATAATACTCAGCTGAGGATCCCTATCCACACTGCATATGTAGCACCCAAGCTTACATATGCCAACTCGTCTACCACGATTCCTCCAAGATTGGGCTCGGTCCTACGCCACCCGGAAGTACAGTACACCACTCTTATCCAGGTACGACGACCACGTGGGTACATGCTACTTCCGCCATCTCTCCACTCCCAGTGCGCGGTTGTCGGTCCCAATAAAGGATTCCTCGGAGCCAGAGCTTTCCGAAGTATGTGAATAGTTACAAGTCATAGCCAGCAGGCCCCCATACGGATGGTCCCTAATTTTTCCGCCAGGAACCGTACCTTGGTTATATCTCACCCAAGCGTAACAGTCCTGTCAGTTTTTCAACCCTGTCCCGGTCGGTGTCAACTGTTGAGTCCCGGACTACAACATGACGGCACCGTACGCTAGGACAACCTCTCCTGCCGTTGACTAGGTACGGATAAGATACTTAGCCAACAGTCGGGAGTAAAGCCAAATTCTCATAAATATTCTTTAAGTGATCACACTTTTGAAATTGGCATTTTTGCAAATCTATTGTATAACATCACTAAGCATTTTGCAAATAGTTTTTAAACAAGGCAGGTGGATCTTCAGGTGGAGGTAAACAGTGCAAGAAGTAGGCCATCACACAACTCCTATAACCTACTGCAGTAGTTTAACTCAAAAACATTTTAATAAAACCTTTATAAAAACAAGGAAGGGTTAAAAGCACCGGGGCTTGCCTTGGCGATTAGCGAAGTCCGGAGATTCTGAAAAACTCGAAGGATTCACAAACTTAGTAGAAACCCACTGAGAATCAGGTCTTTCTGAAACGAGATCTACACGTAGAAATGCATATGCATGATCAATGATATGCTCATGATATGATACAGACAAGAGACATGCTTGATTAAATTAATCATGAAAGTAGATATTAATAATATAAACTCACATGCCAAATTTCATGATTTTTGGATAAACACAGAAAATTACATAATTCATCAAAGTTGCATTTATTAATTAAAGTACAGATTTAATTGTTATATCAAAAGTACTCAAAACACAAGTTTTAAAAATTTTATAGTAACATAAACATGCTATCAGCAATCATGTCAAATTTCATAATTAACAGAGCTATAGATTAATTATAGCAAAAACAACAAACTTAGCTACTGTGCAGAAAACTAGAAAAAGAAAAGCTTTATTCTAACCCAAACGGGGCTTTCGGCCCAGCCCAACTCAACTCAGCCTGGCTCGAGCGCACGGTGGTGAGTGTGTGTTCGCCCGAGACCCGGCTCGAGCGAGACAGCGCCCGAGGGTCCGCTCGAGGCCTAGCTCGATCGAGACGATAAAAACAAACGTCCGTCCGAGGCCTGGCTCGAGGCTCGGGCGAGACGGAAAACGCTCGTCCGTCCGAGGCCTAGCTCGGGCGGGACGGTGGACGCGTTCGCCCGAGGCTTGGCTCGAGCGAAGCGGAGGGTGCGCCTGCTCAAGGCATAGCTCGAGACGGTGAACACGTGTCCATATGTCCGCTCGAGACCTGGCTCGAGCGAGACGGTGTGTCCTGACAGCTTTGCAGAAAAGACCTTCGACTTACGCTAAAACAACCCGCAGTCCAGAGCGCTATTCACCTGAGTCTGCGACTTTTCAACTAACACCCTGCAAAAACCTGTCTTCCCAAACACCAGGTCCCCGACCATGGCCGGTGCGCACGGCGGCGAACCGAGCGCCGACGGGCCTTACGCCGGCCGACTCCGGCCAGAAGAGACCTAACTAACGCGTGCATCGACTCCAGCGGAGCAACCGCAGTCGATGGTGCTACAAAACCTAAACGCTACCACCCCATAGATGACTGTCCAGCCGCGGCGGCGGACTGGATCTTGGCGGGGTTCTCCGGCGAACCTACGTCGGTAGCGAGGGAACGGAGAGGATGGGAAATCCTATTAGCTCACCCTGATTCCGATGCTCTAGCTGGTTGGAGCGGAGGAGAGGCGGAGGTAGGAGATCCACGGTACAGAGGCCTTCGGCGGCAAACTCCGGCGAAGAGGCGCTGGTTCCGGCGAGTCCTGGGCATCACACATGGAACCAGTGAGTCGATGATGTTTCTAGGATCAAGATAAAACATCAACGCAAGGCAAAGAGGGTAGAGAAGTGCCCAGTGGATCGGACCACTGCACGATTGAGCTCGACGGAGCTTTTTCCAATGGCGGACGGAAGAACGTTGATTTCTTGCTCTCTGAGTGATTAGAGTTTGAGCGAAAGGGTTCTGGAGATGCGCAAGGTCGTGGGGTATTTATACCCGCGGTCAATCGGGATGAGATCAAGCAGGGACGGTGAATTGCAGCTCGAGCCGGGAATGTGCTCGTCGGGGCTGCGTGTCAAGAAGTCGACGACGAGTGCGGAAGAAGGCGCCACGACGCGAGGGTAAGTGCCAGCAGATGGGTAACTTCGCCACGGAGTTGGTCGCATGCTCGTTCGAGAGAGAGCTGCGGCCATCGCGCTGGCGTCGCCGGCAAAAGATCTCGGCCGCCGCCGCCGTGAACAGGGAAGCAAGTCTATCCCCCCCTTTTCCCATTCCTTTTCTACCCTTTCTGAAAATCCAAAATTACTTTTGAATTTTGAATAAAAGTTGAAAATATGCTAAAATATTAAATGTTCAGAATTTAATTCTGAACATCTTTTATTTTTGCAACACATTCAAATTATGCTCAGAATTTGAATTAGAGTTTGAAAAACAAAAGAGGACAAAAAGGGCAGAAAAGTATTTTCAAAATTACTTTTGATTTCATATGAAAACTTGGAAAACTTTACACATCAAAGTTGTTCCTTATCAAAAATAGAACAACTTTGCTTTTTGAAGCATAGTCAAATTGTGCTTAATTTTGAAACTACACAAAAGGGGATAAAATTAGGTTTTGGAAATTGATTTTCAATTTGAAACCAATTCAAACTTGTTTTCCAAATTACTTCAGATTTTCTTTAATAACATGAAAATCTATCTTAATAAAAGTTGTTTCTTTTAACCTTCTCTACAACTTTGATTAAAAGACCAAAGTCTAATTCTTTTTAGTTTTTGAAATCTAGTGTTGGGGTCAAATTTAGGGTTTAAAAGATTTCAAATTTATTCAAAATTTTATACAGAAACTTTGAAAACTTTGAATACCAAAGTTGTCCCTCTCAACAAGAGCTACAACTTTACTTTTGAAATCACTTTGAAATTTTGACTTTCTTTTTGACTTATAAAAAAAGGGAACAAAAAGAGAGATTAAAAACCAAAGTTTTCTCACTTGCCCTTTCATGAAACACCAAACATCAAAATCAAACCACATATATTTCAAACATGGAAATCAACACTCAAAAACATACAACACTCTTGTCAAACATATAAAGCATCACAATTATACTTAAAACATGAAATGCTTTTATGCCATGATGCCAGATGATTATGCATACTAAACAACTTAATTAGAATTTTAATTACTGCTTAACACCAGGGGTGTTACAACTACTTAAAAAAAAGCTCTATGGGGATAGTTGGGCTTTCTATATGCACGTCTCATTCTCCGCTTCGCCCGAGCCCTCGTGCTTAGGCCTCGGGCGGTCTTTTCCATCTCACCCGAGCCCTCCACAACGGGCCCCAGGTGAATACCTCGTTCTCCGCCTTGCCCGAGGCCTCGCGGCCAGGCCTTAGGCGAGGTCCAACCCTTCGACCGAAAGCTTCGGCGCAAGGCGACAGCGCAAGGTACTACGAGGACCCGCGTATCCCGGGCTACTTATGACTCTTCCAGCGTGCCTGCACCGTATGGGCCGAGACGTGGCTTGGGACTCCCTCCATCCCTTAGCTTAGAGAGACAGGACAGAGGGACTTGATGTTGCACCGCTACAGTGCTGATCCTACGCGGCCACAACAACAAGGACGACAACCATGCTGTTACAGTAGAGCCACAGTAGCTCATCTCTACCTTAAACTAAAATAAGAGCACCCATGTATTATCTCCTTGTAACTTCATGCCCTCCTTGAGGCTATAAAAGGAGGAGCCAGGGGACGCCTTAGGGTAGGTAGCAAGCCATCGGCAGGCAACCAACGACTCACAAGCATACACACACACCAATAACACTCCGGGAGCAACTTCGCCTCCTTCGTCCTCACGAGACTTGGGCCACGCACCCTCTCTCACCTGCTTGTACCCCTACTACAAGCACCCCGGTGCAAGATAACTCGATCTCCTCATCCCCACTGGACGTAGGGCCTCCGTTCGCCCGAACCAATATAAATCTCTTGTGTTCTTCTTGCATCACCACCCGAAGCTAGGGACACACAGATACAAATTCACTCGCCGGTGTTAGGACCCCACGGTTCGAAACACCGATAGTTAGCGCGCCAGGTAGGGGCATCTTCTGCGTGGTAACCACATCCCTGCTCGGCTCTGAGTGGCAAAAACGCCGCCCCAAGAAGACCCCTCTCTACAAAAGAAAGACTCGGGCGCTCGGCATGTCCCCGGCACCGTCGGGGGCTACCCGCTGCACCCGACGGGGCGCTTAGGGGCTCCACATGTCCTCGACGCAGCTCTCGACTCCTCTCGGACCCTGCGAAAGGCCCGGGAAGGGTCTCTATTAGTGAACGTATTCATTCGCTGATGTTACGTCACGCCCCGTTTCGCCTCTTCGCACAGGTCGACCTCTCTGTTCGTTGATGTTACGTCAAGCGGAGAGGAGGAGCTAGGGCCAGGAGAAGAAACAAGGGGCACGGGGGGAAGGCTGGCGCCAAACCCACTAGGACCCGCCTCTGAGCTCGCTGAGCCTACCGACGACATGTTCATCCACCAGGAACCGGTGTAGCAAAAGATGATGTTTAGTGGAATGGAACGAGCTACCTCCTCCCACGGTCTGCCGTGGTGGGCTGAGGAGGCTTTTCGGAGGGTCGACAATCCGAGAACGCCTCACACGCCCTCAGCGGTTCAATCGGGAGAGCCGAAGAACTTGCTGCTACTAGCGAGTTCTTCGCCCGGCCTGCGTCACCACCGGCAAACAGGCGCTACGACCCCTGTTCTCAGGGTCGCCGCCCTTGCCGGGATCGGCAAAAAGGTGGCACGCAGCAGGGCAAGGCAAGCCCAACAGCTCCGTCTTTCCCTTCCTCGGACAATGAGGAAATCATTCGCGACAGTGCCGAGTCCTTAGGGACAACGTCACGTTCGCCGCCTATGACTCTCCGACACGTTCAGAACACCATCCTGGAGAGGGCATGATGAACGAGTCGGAGAAGGGAAGAGAAGGGGCTGAGCCCAAGCAAGGGACAGGCATCAACCCTGATGACCTGTCGTCTGTCCCAGGGGAGCTGGGATCTCATGGATTCAACCCTAGGGTCCCACTGCTTTTTCCTCTTGTTCTTTTATTTTCCTCTAGCGTCCACCCTCGAGGAACGCCAACTCTACCATTGTAAATCCGATAAAGGAAATAAAAGAGCTCCCTTCTTTCCAAGAGGGGCGTCGCTTAAACGAACCGGGAAAGTCATCTTGACCCGCTAAGAAAAGGCAATAAAAGTCGGGCCACTGACCCGAGAGCCCAAAGGAGTGGGACGAGACTGCTCGAGGCCTGACGAACTCCATTCTGACCGAGGCTTTTGAGCGAGGCCTCAGACAGACGCGGCGTTCGCCAGGCCTCAAGCCCAAACTCCCAACAGGTCATCGCGAGAAGGACGCGCGCACGGAAAGGCACCTTCGCCAAAGCAAGGAGTACTACGACAACGATTTGCCCCTCAAAAAAAGAAGCTATGTCTCTTTCTTCCTAAGGTTGCTTTTTCGTTTCAGTAATAAGGAGAAGACAACATTTTACGAAAACTAAACGAAAACCCTATCGTCACGCTCATGTTCAGCGCACCCTTGCTTTCGAACCTAGGGAACAACATTGGCAACCGTGCCCTGTGGGGAAACTGGTCGGGACTCGGCCGCCAATGCCCCTGATGGCTAACGGCAACGTTCCCCCGGCTGAACCAGAGCACGAGCAGCAGACCGAGTTCCCCGAGGTTCGAGCAAGCGGCTAAGCAAGCATGGGCGTAACGACGGGAGTGTGCGGGCCTCTACACTCATGTCCTTGTCCCTCAAGGCAATGTGAGGTCACGCGAAAAGGCAGAACGGAGCCGCGAGGCGAGGACGTGGGTGTAGCGCTCGCATGATAACCTTTTTAACTAAACAATGAAAGGACACAACAGCTCTAAAAGAGGACCACCCAATAGCATGCTAATGCACCTCTTCATAGGGAAAAGACAAAGGGCGTCACGACGTGATGGAGTACGTCTACGGATCCCCTAAGGCATGGAAGGGACGGCGTTCATCGAGGCCACAAGCCGTCGCAAAACCCCGAAGCGAAGGGGGAAACTGTACCTAAAAATCCCTGTGGCAAGAGGGCATCCGGACGACGCTGACCCCATGATCAGCGACCCCTCCGTCTTGGTCTCCAGAGGCCTCGAAGGGGCCCACTGGAGAGCGCGCCTCCTGACGGTTGTGCCTCCCAGTGAGACCGGTCGTCAATGCGGGGAAGCCAAAAAGATTGGATCTCTAGACACTGACTACCTTCAACGCTGTAACCATATCATCAACTCAAGGCCGCGTCACTGGCAGGCGGGGCAACACACGGCTCTAGCCCTTGGACAAATGCCACATTCCTCCAAGGCCTCGGGCGCGCGCACCCACTGGAGAAGAAGCAGTCACTCGATACGAGAACCCAGCAAAGCCTCTGAGAGAGTGCCAACACTCCCCCAAAGGCTCGGGGGCTACTGTCGGGTACCAAAATAAGGGGTACCCCGAATGGTCCAACAAAAGCAAAGCCAGGTCCGGTGGACAATTCTGACCCGCTCAGAATCGCCCTCAACCACGAACCCCACGCTCGGCCACCCAGGGCTCACCCCTGAGGGTGACGGCCCATCACTCGGATAGGCCTAACGGCAAAGTAGCCTGACCCAAAGGTGAACCGAGACTCCAGGTCAGGGGAAGAAACGCCAAAACATCCCAACCTCCCACGCGAACCTGGGCAGGAATTGTCCCGTACAAAGGCAGTGCCATGACCGGGCAGAGTGCCTTGCTTCAACAAGGACGGAGGGCCTCCTCAGTCCGCCTCCTTATCTGTGCCGCCATGAAGACACGATATGGACCGGGTAATCCGGGGCGCCTCACCGTGGGAACCGGCGGCCTAATGGCCGCATTCTCCGAGAAGTCCTCTCAAGCCACTGGTGCTGCAGGCGACCTGCCACGATGCAGCATTGATCGCTCACCACTGGCTCCTCAAAAGAAGGACTCGGCGGTGATTCGAATCTGACGAATCTAGCAACAGTGTCGCACATGCAAAGACCCAGTGCCAACTACCTCGCAGGCTAAGGAATACTGCAGCTCACCTCGCTCCCCCCCAAGGCCTCAGGCTCGGGCCTCGGAGGATGAATTCGCTCTCCACCTCGCCTGAGCCCTCGCGCCGAGGCCTCCAGCGAGTTTCGTGGTTCCGCCCGAGCCCTCCACGGCGGGCCTCGACGAACGCTTCGCTCTTCGCCTCGCCCGAGCCCTCGCGCCGAGGCCTCGGGCGAGTTTCTTGGTTCCGCCCGAGCCCTCCACGGCGGGCCACGACGAACGCCTCATTCTCCCATTCGCCCGAGCCCTCGTGCTTAGGCCTCGGGCGGTCTTTTCCATCTCACCCGAGCCCTCCACAACGGGCCCGGGTGAATACCTCGTTCTCCGCCTCGCCCGAGGCCTCGCGGCCAGGCCTCGGGCGAGGTCCAACCCTTCGACCGGAAGCTTCGGCGCAAGGCGACAAGCGCAAGGTACTACGAGGACCCGCGTATCCCGGGCCACTTATGACTCTTCTAGCATGCCTGCACCGTATGGGCCGAGACGTGGCTCGGGACTCCCTCCATCCCTTTGCTCAGAGAGACAGGACAGAGGGACTTGACGCTGCACCGCTACAGTGCCGGACGTGCACGGCCACGACGACAGGGACGACAACCATGCTGTTATAGTAGAGCCACAATAGCTGATCTCTACCTTAGACTAAAATAAGAGCACTCATGTACTATCTCCTTGTAACCCCATGCCCTCCTTGAGGCTATAAAAGGAGGAGCCAGGGGACGCCTTAGGGCAGGTAGCAAGCCATCGGCAGACAACCAACGACTCACAAGCATACACACACACCAACAACACCCCGGGAGCAACTTCGCCTCCTTCGTCCTCACGAGACTTGGGCCACGCACCCTCTCTCACCTGCTTGTACCCTTACTACAAGCACCCCAGTGCAAGATAATACGATCTCCTCATCCCCACTGGACGTAGGTCCTCCGTTCACCCGAACTAGTATAAATCTCTTGTGTTCTTCTTGCATCACCACCCGGAGCTAGTGACAGGCGGTTACAAATTCACTCGCCGGTGTTAGGACCCCACGGTTCGAAACACCGACAAGATTAAACACTAGTTTCATGTGTATGTTTCATGAAGATCTATTTCTAGATCTAGGATTTTTCTATTTTGTAATTCTTGTTCCATGAAATTAGAATGGGGTTGACATGAATGGTGGATACAATAATAATTGGTATATATTTGTTACCATTAGACTTACATTTTGTCTTTATAAGTCATTAATTATTAATTTGATTTCCTTTTGTTAGAGAAATGAGCTTACACCATTTATTAGTGCCACTTGCTTGCTTAACTTTAGTGGAGATTACACCCTATTTCATGTATGTTACATGTAGATATTACACCCTAGTTTCACGTACAATGATTGTTGTTAATTTTCCTCTTTAAAATCGTATATTTTCACCATTTAATACATATTTCCTTTTTAAAAAGATGGAGTACAAGGAATCTTGGATGTATGGTGCTTTGAGGTTCATAGCAGGCTTCTGTGAAGAGGTGGACAAATTTAATGAGGCCGCAGTGAAGCATGCAACGACATTGACACGGAATAATGCCACAGTTATATGTCCCTGCTTAGATTGCAAGAATCTTATGGCATTTTCATATGTGTCTACCATCAGATCATATCTGATTATGCGAGAATTTGTCTCGAACTACACAGTGTGGATTCATCATGGTGAAAATAAGGTTGTTGATGACGACGATGGTGATCAAGAAGTCGATGCTGAAACCCTACAATACTTCTCCCAATTCTCAAATGAGTTTGGTGCACACAGGCTGTGTAAGGGGGCTAGGGAAACTGACAACCTGGCAACATAGATTCCAAGAGGACCGGCACATGTGGAAGAAACATGGCAGAGACAAGGAAGCTAGTCTTGAGAACCAAGTCGAGGCTCTAGTTGCCAAGGCACTGCAAGAGCAAGGACTATCCACAGAGCAGCGGACACTAATGGGCCCGCCAGGAGAACTAGGTTTAGTTTACAGCCCTTCAACTGTTCCTAGCAGCCAAGGTTCTAATGCAACCACAAACACCGTCTATCGCATACGGGAGCCAACTAGTTGCATTTTGGGGGGTTTCATCGTCAGGCAGAACAAGACTATTGAGGTGGGAACGAGTGTGGCACATCCTCCGGGTGGCTTGTGGCACAATAATGCCATCCCGCAGGACTACACTAGGGTCGAGGTGCATACCGTAAAGCCCTAATTCAGGTCGTGGACGATAGATCACCCAACACCCGAGGGGCTAGATTTACTAGGAGACATCATGAACTAGTTCATCCTCTGGCACAAAAAGGACATTGTGTTGACTGCTTGTTCCCCGACTCCTAGTGATGCGCATTTGGAGAGAGTGGTTGAGGACGAGGAGCTATATTCACCGGCTCATGACAACGACATTCCTGAGATGGCACATTGTTCTCTGAATCCTAGCCACCACACGCCGCAGCCTTCTCCAGGTCGCACTAAGCAAGGGCATGATGAGACATTGCGTTTGCCTAACGAGCCACAACCTTCCACATCTCGAGCCGAGCAAGGGCATGACGAGATGTCGCGTGTGCCTCATGAGCCACAACCGCCTTCTCCAGCTCGTGCCGAGCAAGGGAATGACAAGATGTCGTGTGTGCCTCATGAGCCACAACCACCTTCTCCAGCTCGTGTCGAGCAAGGGCATGACGAGATGTCGCGTGTGCCTCATGAGCCACAACCTTCTCCAGCTCGTGCCCAGCATGCTAAGATGTCACATGTGCAGCAGACACATGAACAAAGAGTACCTTCTCAAGAAGATCATGCACAAGAAGATGATGACGTGCCTGAATGGGAAGTTCAGAAAAAGATTCCCAAGAAGATAAGGCCAATTTTTGTTCCGGTGAAGGACGTCACTAGTGTTACTAAGTGGTATGGCCATGACTAGTTCAAGCCTGAGAACCAAGTTAAGGAAGTACCCGCAGAAGCTCCTAAGGAGGCCGTCAGTAGCAAACTGCACCAAGCGGTGGAGAAGTATCCAGATGTCGAAGGTATCAAATGGTCAAAACATTGCCCGGAAACATATGAAAGAGGCAAGCCTTTCCTACCAAACCAGATCATCCGGCTACTTCCCCTACACATGAGAAGGTTCCATGATTGGTACTTGCATGTTATCCCAACAAAGCTAAAGATCATCCAAGCAATCGTACCTGTCGGCACATTCGAATCCCCAGCTGGGATAATTGTCTGACTTCGATGACATCCACACATGCTTCCACCTCAAGTCAATGGAAATGAATCTAATTCGCACGTGGTGCCTGTAAGTCCTTGCCCCCTCAATACGATATGAATGTAACTTACTTGAGGGTTTTCTTGTAATTAACCCACTTTGTGAATTGTAGAATGCAAGCGCACATTGTCAAAAGAATGCCTAAGTATTAAAGCCGGGTATGTAGACCCTCGACCTATAGCCCAAATAAACTTTGATTACCCCAGAAACTGGAAATTGGATCACAAAGAGCTAGCTGCTGGAAAGACAGTTGCAGAGAAAGAGGCTATCCAACATAGCATAAGGAAGAAAGAGGCCTTTAAGGTTGCAGCATACCTTGCCTTAAGTTTTTCGCATCTCCAACATAACGACGTCATTTGGATAGCATACAACTTCAAGTAAGCTTGACTCTATACTTAAATCTTGCTCAATATATCTTTATTCGATGCAAAACAACTTACAATTTAGTTCTATGATTAAATTCATGCAGCAACCACTGGATTGTTTTTGGCGTCGATGTCAGTCGGAGCATGGCATGGGTCTGTGATTCTGCAGATTTTAACCCAGTCACATACAAAGACTTCATAATGATTCTCAAGACGTATACATAATCTCATTAGCTTACATGTTTGTATATTTACTTTAACATTCACTTTTGCATACTAACAAGTTGCACTTGGCTAAAATTGATCGAACAGGGCTTTGGAGCACTATGTCAAGCAATATGAAGGAAGACATTGTCCTACAAGCAATCACGTTTTACAAATCAAAACTCTATGCTCGGTAAGCATAACTTACTTTGGCACTACATTACTTTGTTGTCAATACTATTACTTAACATTTCCATATGCGAAACACATATAGTTCCCCAAACAGAGGTCTGAGAGTCTACATTGTGGATATTACATATGTGCTTTTATGAGTAACACCAATGCCTACAGGAGACATCCGGAGTTGGTAAGTTTGAGTCTCTTTTCTCATAGTATAAAAACTTAGCTTATATTATGAAAGCATAGACCTAAACATGTTATCTTGTAGTGGAAAGATGAGAAAAATCAAAGAAGAGACATGTACAATAATGACCAACTCATAGAGCTCGTCGGCGACCTTTGCGGCTTCATATTGGATGAGATTGTGCATTCTAGAAGCACTTATCATGACTCAAACTCCGACTTAGGTAGCGATCCTAGATTACAACATCTTCGCGAGCTTGAAAGACTATCTCTAGGCCATTGATAACATTTTGATGGACTTGTGGTTATATAATTTGAACTTGAACATGTAATTTGTGACTTGAATCATTTGGACTTGTGATGTGGTGAGTTGAATCATTTGGACTTGTGATTTTATGTCATGTTCTGGATACTATATTGAATTCATATATGTGTGTGTGGATGTAATATATATTTATATATGTTGCTGTTGCTGGCCAGTTTTTATTTCAATATATTTATTTTTTTCTCAAAATTGCTCAGTAGGGGCAGCTGGTGATAGAACCGCCCCTACAAATAGCATTTGTAGGCTTACAAATGCATTTGTAAGGATGATCAGGAAACCGCCCTTACAAAACGGCTCCCCCAACCGCTCTTACGGAGCATCTGTAGGGGCGGCCCCTACAGTGGTCTGTTATAGTAGTGTGGGCTGCCGGATCCTAACGACTCATTCCAGTTCTTCATCCCAAATTATGCATGTTGTAATCCATGTGCATACCATATATAGCAGCATAGCATAGCATGTTTCGCACCAACTTGTGCTCGCCTTGCGCGTAGGAGGTCGTGGCCGGGAATAGCTCCCTACGGACTTGAGCATGCACACCATGGCTGGCAGTCACGGCGCATGGGGATGGACATGCGCACATCTCCGGTTGTGGGCTGTGGCGTGCATAACTCTGCATTGTTTTCATCGTTAAATAAGCAATACAATCACAGAAAAGTTGCGGTCTAAGCAGCACCAAAAACTCTCTCGCATTCATTGTGTTTATCAACGTCTTGCATTCCAGTACACGGTCACCACGCCTACGTTCTCACCAGGTTCGTGCTCACCGTGCTCTGGTTCGTCTCCAGCACTCGACATCCTTCACCGTCGGCGTGTCTTGCCGTCTGGTGACTGACAAGTGGTATCGGAGCTGTTTGTGGGGACCTCACCATCACCACGGTGTCCCCGGTGAGACCCCGTGGTTGATCGCCGGTCGGGAAAGGCGAAGCCGGCGGCTCCGGCACCAAGACACCGCGCCACACTCCTTCACCTGTCCCCTTCCCTCCTCGCCGCTCACGCACGCGCAACGCTCGCTACTCGCGCACCCGCGACGCACGCCGTCCATGGGAGGTCATCGTCGAGTGGATTATTCGAGAGGGAGGTGGCTCTGGCAATTGGCCGCAGCTGACGCGGGACGAACTACCATGAGTGATCTCTCCGCATGAAGCTCAAGCTGCAAGCGCGACACCTCTGGGAAGCTGTGGAGTATGATGACATGGAGTTCGACGACGATCGTAGTGCTCTCGATCAATGCCATCTGATGCTCCGCAGTTCCAGGAGAGATGGTCCTTGTGCTCGCCACGAAGAACACCGCGAAGGACGCATGTGAGGCCATTAAGACCCTCCGCATCGGCGACGACCGCGTGCGGATCGCAACGACACAGAAACTCCGCGCGGAATATGAGTCCATCACTCTCCGCGACGGTGAGCCGATCGAAGACTTCGCCCTGTGCCTCACCGGCATCATCCAGCGCCTCGCCACCCTCGGCGACTCGGAGGATGAGGAGAAGGTCGTTTGGAAGTATCTACGCGTCGCCCACGCCCGCTACAAGCAGCTGGTAATCTCAATCGAAACCATGCTTGATATTTCTTAACTTTCAATCGAGGATATCATTTGGAGGCTCAAGGCGGCCGACGATGTTGAGACTGCCCCGGCGCACACCGCCAGTGGCAAGTTGCTGCTCACGGAGGAGCAATGGGTGGAGAGATACAAGAAGAAGGGGCAGGAGTCCTCCAGAGGCGGTTCCAGCTCCGGCAGCCATGGCAAGGGCCATGGCGTGGTCGCGACCGTGGCAGCTCCAGTGGCGAGGCCCGCGGCGGTTCCAGCCGTCCACCTCCGGACGACCCGTGCCCATGTTGCGGGAAAAAGGGTCATTGGGCCTGCGACTGCAAGAGCAAGAAGGAGGAGCCGACCCAGTAGGTCCATGTGGCCCAAGAAGAAGAGCAAGAGGCCACACTCATGTACGCGGTGGACACGGCCCAGGAGGAGGACTTCAATCCCCTTCCAGCGCCGTTGTCGCGTTCATCTGCTCCACTGCCGTCGCCGCCCTCTTCAGCGCCCTTCGAGCTTCACCTCATCGAGAAGAATGTCTACGCCGCGTTCGACAATGCCGAGGATCGGGATCCGAAGCGGTGGATCCTAGATACTGGGGCGTCCAATAATCACATCTCTGAGTCCCTCTATTAACTGCATGCCTGTTCCATTGTGATGGCGAGTTAGTTATCCACTAACCCCATCGCACTCAAGTTAACCGATCCTAAGGATACTGATTTCCCCTGAAGAACTCAATCTACCAGCCCATGTGCTATGCAGCGCGCACTGCTACGACCTCAATCTACTCCAACGAGCAAGACAACTACCACCAGGACATGATCATCAGTGTTATAATCCACATTAGATTAGTTGGTGTTCATGTTAATTAGAGTAGAGATAATGTGGTTAAGCACTCTGTTTCCTAACAATTTTATGATCTTTTTAGAGCCTTATTAGGACTCCCCCTAACATTATCTCCTGTTGGTTCTGGGATTCGGCCCGAATGGGCCGAATTTCACTGAAATTCGTCCATCTCGGCAAGGCCCGAGACAACACAGAAGTACAGAACAGGCCAAAAAAAATCGACCCATTTTGAATTTCTAGCCCATTTAAAGGTCTAATCTAGCTCATGTATACATGCATCCTCTGTGTATATAAACGCGAACCTCAACATAGAAACCCTAGTTATTTCATTTCTTCCTCTCTGTTCACCTGGTGGCCGGCGGCCGCTAGCAGTTGATCCTGATGTGGAGCACTTTGAGCAACACCTGAATTTCTACTTGAGCTGCCTCTTGTTCTCGTCATTTCTCCTCTGGTTCTAGGCTTCTAGCACCTCGATCTCTGTCATTTTTGTTCACGTTCTTCTCCTTGAGGGCCATGTCCATTGAGGTCGCACACAGAGATGATGCACTCAGTCACTCAGATGGACCCCAGCTATGGGTTTGGGAAGCAACGCACACACAGCATGCACAGGTTGGTGTTTGATGATGCAACGCACACACAGCATACATGTCACTTGAACTGGGATCGTCACTTCCAACAGGTCCAAAAAACTAAACCAGTGGTGGGCGTGACAACATAGATAACCACCAGGGTCTAATCTAATTTACAGCACTAGTTAAGATCGACTGACCCACACACCAACTTATTTCAATTTGACTTTGACATCGATAACAATACCATCGACCTCGATATCAATACCATCTTCAACAACGGAATTTGGCACGGCAACCTGGAAGCAGTCGTCAGGTTTAGGCAGCCCATTGGAGAGGTTTATGCGGGCTACACTGAACTTGGATGACTGGTAATGGTCCACTAACCTACTGCTGCTGTGGAGCCCGTCGTTGCTGAAGTAGCTCAGTGAAAGCTCACATTGCATTATTTGACTCCCAGTCCCACTAGCGTGGGCAGCATGAGGGTCAATCCAGTGCACCGAGATGAAGCGATCAAGCTGCTGCCGCTCCATAGTCAGCATGAGAAGGCACTGGACGACGCTGGCGGCAGTAGTGTCACCATTCTTCTTCTTGTTTCCCGTGGAGCAATCAGCAAGAAGGAAATTGAAGCCGTCATGGATGCTGATGGTATATTCATGCCTGTCATCGGGCTTGGCTGTGGTGATGCATGGCCATTTGTGCGTTGTGCTGAAATGGTCCAGAAGCTTAACCACCGTGGAGCCCACGAAGCTGCAGTCCTCACCAGGGCAGTGGCATGGCGCGTGGGCGCACACCAACCGGTGGCTTTCTTGATCATAGTAGGCCGGCCTCGAGGCACAGCCGTGGGCCGCGTAAGAGCATGGGACGCGGATAGACTCCACTAATCGCTCCATGCCATGGCACCTGCGATAGCTGCTGGTGGCGACGCCGCACACATGGCACTTGCCTGTGGTGGCCTGGAGCTTGTCACGGCACAGTGAACAGACCACGTGCCCCACGTCGCACTGCAAATAATGCATGTATGTATATATCATCAGCACACACTGAATTAAGGTAATTAAAGTCATACATACATGAATGAACCAATATATACACATTAATTATGTGTCAGAGGTAATGGCAGTATATACCAGAAACATTATAGCATTATTGATGCTGTGGATGGTGTTGATCGATTTCTTTTACATATAGATACACATATTGCAGCAGGGTTAAAAAAAGAGAGAATTTATATGTGCTTCGGCAGATACAGAGACAATATTATTGTAAGTTGGCTGCTGGGAAGAAAGTTGTGGAGCAGTACGTCCAGCAGTGTTCTCCTAATCAAGTTGTTTAATTGCACCTCGGAATGAGAATAGCAAGGTTGTTGCTTTGGTTCCTTATGAATCTGGAATGTCAGTCAACAGAATCAGACAGGGTATAATTAATAGTTCCTAACCCACAAGATTTCTCTGAGTTAATTAGAGGTGCGCGCCCTGTTTTGGACAGCAAACTGATTTACGGATGTTGAGTAGCACTAGCACTACAGACACAGACATGATCCCGGGATGGATCGATGCAAAGGCAATAAGGATCAACTGCACATATGTTGCTGCTGGGATGTAGTGCCTTTAATTTGTTTCCTAACTTCCACGCGCGCGGTGGGGAATTGACTGTTTCAAGAATGAGCTACAGAATTATTTGAACCCGCCAAATTGTGAAAATGATGTTAGGATAGAACCTTTTTTTAAGGGAAGTATAAAAATACTGATATACTATAGTACGCTGGATTTGCAGTTAGAAAATCATAACTAGGCTTGTCACCTCAATATTGGAATCGATCACCCGACCATAGGCGGCATAGGGTTTTAAGAATCAAACCGGTTTTCATGCAAAGCAGGGAGAAATTAGAATTTATAAGGGATAGCAATGACAAGTAACACATCGTAAGGTGTTGTGGTTTCAGAATAATGAGATCCTGCTTCCTGAAGTATATTTTTTTGAGAAAAAAAATTATAACTTTCAGCCATTGAAAGCCTTTACCAATTTTGTGGCTTAACTAGATTTCAGACCTTCTAAGAGGGACACGCACCCTTGTGGTAATCAAGTGAATGGGGACCAAACCATACCAATACCATCAAATGGAATATATACAGGAATGGGAGATTAGGCCTCATCTCATGTATGTCGTCAGTAAGGGTTTGCAACACAAGAAGATGATCTTTACTCTTTGTTACTATACTGCTTACTATGTTTGAACACAAATAATCAAACAATGGAGAGCGGGAGAGAAGGTACTTGTCTTTATGGGGGGCCAGCTAATCCGAAATTCCGAATAGAACCTAGCAAGCCCTATACTGTTGACCAGAAGCTTTGAATGAAGAAAGATTCAATGCAGATTCGGTCATAACTGGTGTTGAAGCATGGTTTAGTTTGTCTCTGATGTTTTATTATTGTTGAAGAGGGGGAAACAAAATGTGGAGCTGCTCGCTACGAGCAGATATTAAGGTCTCAATGTGGCAGTTTGAGCTCTCATCTGCATGCCGTGAAATCAACTTTGGGTAGTCAGGCAGAGGCAGGCTGTGACGCTGTGCTCGTGTACCTGGAAGATGGGGGGCTTCAGTGGGAGATAGCACACGAGGCAGTCGAGGGCGTCGGCGTCCTCCACCGTCACGTCCACCAACGACGTCGCTCCTCCTCCCGCTCCGCCGGCGTCGACACCGAGGGATCTTGCTCGCTTTTGCTTCGGTTCCCCTCCCCCTCCCCGTCCCCGTCCCGCTCGCTTCGCCGCAGGGTCCTTTGATCCCGAGTCATGCAAAGACGCCATGGGTGTCCTCGCCGCCGCCTTCCGCGGAGACGCCCGACACGAACAGGAACAGGCGCAGATGAGTTTGGGGAGGGGGCTGATTTGTTTGATGGACGGAGGGGGCCTAATTGCAGTATTAGCCGACGCCGTCATCAGGTTAGCGGCTGCTGATTGGGCTTGGGCCTAAATGACACAGAAAACATATGGACCTCATTAGCCGTTTTCAGAGTTCGTGGACCGGCTTGACAAGTACGTACAGGGGCCGGCCATCGAGAATGGTTCTTCGTCAGGTTCGGCAATGGCGCATGATCTGACGGTGGCCGATGAGGACGTCGACGTCCTAGAGTGCGGCACTGCGGCATCTCAAGGACGGCCGTGCCGCTGCCCCGGCGGCACCTGTGGCTTTGCTGGCTCTGTACTCTGTAGCGACGCGACGGCTGGACGTGCGCCGCCGAGGTCTGCGCTGGCGAGTCCTTCGGCGTCCACCTCGGCGATGGCTGGCTTCAACTTCCTCACCGCCGTCCGCTGCGACACCCAGTTTAGTACCTGCTCCTGCTGAACATGGCCGGCGAGCACACCGTTCGGCCGCGCCGTCTCTGCTGTCTGGATACGCTCTCGCGGCTCGCGCTGCCATAGCCGCCATCAGCTCCCCGGCGACAATCAGGAACACGGCATGCGAGCTCGAGCTCTACTGCATGCAGTTCAAGAATGTCCACCTCCAGCGTGCGCATTTCGAGAAATCTCGGTTTCAGGTCGAATTCCTGTGTCCCTCCCAGGGTTTTTCTTACCGATCGGTAACCGGTCGGTTTGGTCGGTAACCGATGAAACCGGTCCGGTCCGGTTACCAAACGGACCGGTTACCAAAATTTGAATTTGAAATTTTAAATTTTAAAAAAAAATTATGAAAAAATTCTTAAAAATAGTTCATGATTTATAGAAGCTAATGGTGTAAATTTTTTTCAAATTTGAGTTCGTTTAGTATTTATTTAGACGTTTAGAAGTTTGAAGAAAAAGAAAAAGAAAAAGAAAAAATACATAGACGACGGCCCATTAAATCACGAAGGTCGAAAAACATACTAAACACACTCAAATTTGAAAATTTTTGACATCGTTGGATTCTATAAATCATGAAGTATTTTTAGGAATTTTTTAGCATTTTTTTTTAAAAAAATAAATTTGAATTTTGAAAAAACCGCTCAAACCAACCGGTAAACCGCTCAAACCGGTCGGTAACCGACCCAAACCGACCGGTTTACCGATTCGAAACCGAACAACTGAGGCGTTTGAATTCAAACTTCAAACCGGCCGGTACCGGGCGGTTACCGATCAAACCGGTCCGGTAAACCGCTACCGGTGGCCGGCGGTTACCAGCAACCGGTCGGGAAAAAAAACCCCTCCAATGGGCTGCCAGATCCCAACGCCTCCTTCCAGTTCTTCGTCCCAAAGTATGCTGCCGCAAAGGAGGCTCCTCTTTATATCAAGACTTCAAGAGTACTCCGTACACGAGCGGGTGTGTTCTAAACTTCTAAAAATGTATTTCTGAATCCCTAAAGTTAGTTCGGGTATTATCTAGGTCCCAACAGGCATTTACCCGATGACCCATTAGCTGCAATGGCACGTTAAGTCAGCGCTTATAGATACCTGACATGTGGGATCCACACATTAGCGACACACTTAATTATTTTAAAAAATCATATCTTTTGTATATGATCTCGTTGAAGATGAATTATATATGAAAATTGTAGCCTTCGATGAGATCTACAACTTTTAAGTTTTAATGTTTTTAATAATTTTTTTTAAAATAGTCAAAAGAGTAATATAAAATTTTACATCTCCAAATTTGCAGAGATATAAACATGTTTTATCAATGCTTATGGTCTCAAATTACAAAAGTAAGTAGGCTTCAATTTGCTCTGGCAAAAATAAAATTGCAAAATCTTGAAGAATGGCAATATCAGGAACAGTTAGTTTCTGCAATAATAGGAACTAAAAGACAGGGGTTATCTCTAAAAGACTAGAATTTAACATAAAGATAATTAAAAAAAAAATAGGTCATACAACTTATATATAGAAGATTGTTTATAAACAATTTAATGTTTTGTATGTAGCCAAGATCAATTATGAGTATCAACTTGTATACCATTGTGTGATCGTTTAATGGAAGACATTCAACTATAAATAAGATAAACATAATACAATAAAATAATTATATATATTATATAACGTTATTTTGATCCATACCATTATAATTTTGCAAGTTTGGAGAGAAATACCATTATAATTTGTCTATTTTGATATTTGTCATTACAATTTCATCTTTTGCTCGTCCTTACCATTTTCTACGTCTTGTACATACCTAGGCCCATATCATTGTCAGACAGGTATATACGTATTGGAGCCGCTACGTACGGGCGTAAGTCGCTGCCTCTCCTCCATTAGAACAATAAGCCGATGGTGGCCTGCGTGGCGAGCACCGGCGCACCCTCAAAAGCGGCTGCCCTCCTCCTCCCCGACGGCCGGCCTCGAACCTCGAAGCTCCTGTGCACCTCATCGGTGGCGGCGACACGGTCGGCGCTCGCGTACGCGTCGCCGGTGACACGACGGGCGGCGCGGCAGACCAACATATCTATCCGACGCAACTGCCAGCGATCTCGCGCGCTAGCTGTCACTGCACGTGTTCGCCAGCGACCTCGCACACATGAAGAGCCAGAGGCAGTGTCACTGCACGTACGTGTTCTCCAGTTTCGTTCGCGGCCTCGCGCTAGCCAAGGACGAGGCTGGCACGTACTGGTGGGGCTCATGGGAACGAAACGCCGTCCGGGCACAGCACGCGGGGCTCCTGGCAGCAGCGTGAGATGGATCGAGCAAAATAATTTCGCTGAGTCCATCTCCGTGCATTCGAGGACATGCATGGATTGCAAACAACATCTTTTCATTTCCAAATCAAATGAGTCACGCGAGTGATTTGCCATGCTTAGGACATGACGAAGGGGACCGACACCGACCGCGTGTGGAGGGCCAAGGACGAGGCCAAGTGTAAGTGCCTGGTTCCGCGTGGTGAACTGGATTACTGGAGTATGGAGAAGCGCAAGGCGGAGTCCTTGGCACTCGGCTACCGATGCAAGCGGCTCTCGGCGGCGCGGCGCGAACAGCCGCGTGCTCCCGCTGGCCGCCTCCGCCTCCGCGGAGGTCACGCTCGGCTCCACCGTACCATGCCGCCTGCGACGCGTACGGGAGCGCTGACCGCGTCGTTGCTGTGTTGAGAGGTGCGCGGGCACTCCGAGGTGCACAGGTGCTTCAAGGTCCGAGGCCGCCGGCCGGGGAGGAGGGAGGTGCGTGGCCGGGCGCTCGTCACGCTCGCCGCTGGTGCGCAGGCCACACCATACCGTCGACTTGTTCTAACGGAGAAGGCAACGACTACCGCCTGTAGCTGTTTATGTAGAAGACGTAGAAATTGGCACAGACAAAAGAGATATAGAGTTATAGTGACAGTTGTCAAAATAGATGAATTGTAATTAATGGACGTTTCTCCAAGCTTACGAAATTGTAGTGGTACATAATTAGTCTCATTAGATAATTTTTTTAATATAGTTTTATAATAAACTTATTTGGAGATATAAATATTATACACATTTTCTATAAACTGGATCACAATTGAAAAAGTTTGACAAGCACATTTACCATAACAACTTTTTTTTTAGGGACGGAACGAGTATTTAGCAGGACTCAATCACAATAGCAGCAGGCGGGCCGGGGTTCGTTATAGTGTAAATATAAATAGTGTCGGAACCCAGCTCAGTACCTCCACTCCAGCAGTGGCGGACCTAGCTTTTTAGCTCTCGGTATGCGCAAAAAAAAAAAACTTACGCAAATCGATAAACCATTTACAATTTGGTAAATCCATATTCTAATTCGGTAAATTTATATTCGAAAACCATATAAATTGTTCAAATAAAATATAAAATACTTTAAAATAAAGCCATATAAGAGACTTACAATATTACTTGTTGATCCGTCAAACATGGATCGAATGTCTCCTCCCACTACTGGAATCTTGAAATGCCCTGACCAACATCAGTGAAAACTGGAATTACCCTGTCGAGCTAGCCCTGACGGTATTTTTATTTTCTCTGACGGTAAGTGCACCGTAAGAAAATTATTTTTATTTTCCCTGACAGATCCGCTTCTCTTCACCATTCAACAATGCTGAAAATTATTTACCAATTATAGCAAAAGTACAAAACTGAAAACTCATATGCGATATTGACTCAAGCTTGGAATTTACCGGTGCTCTGCTGATGATCTTGCGGCCTTGTCCGGAGCGGATCGTCGGGAGCAGTCGAGCAGATCGATCGCCGTGGTTATGGTAGTTTGGCGTTTCGTCCAATCATCTGTCGCGGCGTCGTGGGCAAACGGTGAAGCGACCAGGGGAGAGGGCACCGGAGGCTGCACCGCGGGAGCCGGAAGCGGATCGCCTTCGCAGTTCCGAGTTCGCCAGTCGTCGCGCGCCCTCGGCAGCCTTCGCAGTTCGCAATCGGCAGTCACGGGCTTGCGGCGTCGGCTCGTCTACCCGTTTTTTTTACTCCAGGAATCCAGGGGTCCGGGGGCCACGCCGTCACGGAACCACACAGTCACGCACGCATCCACGGAGCCCCCGGGATTGTCGAGCCGAACGGAAGCCAGCAAATGCAGATCGTTCCTCTTTTTTTATTTATTTTTTTACTCCAAAAATTTCTATCCTATCTCTATGACAGGCGGACCACAGGGTATGCGGTGGCCCACCCTGCATACCCTGTGGGTCCGCCCCTGCACTCCAGGGTGGTTAGAGTTTGAGTCATAGTGACTCACTATTTGCAGCATTTATGTCACATATATTTGACCAGAGGAGGAGAAAAACTCTCTTGTCTATCCCACATCCAAAGCATAAGATTGTGACTAGCTCATGTCACGGAGCAGCAGTGCCGCTATCGCTATATGTGTACGGTGAGATAGAGGTTCGTGATTTTTTTGAAATGCGGTCTTAAACCATACCCGGTGGCCGTCTATATCCAACGCGGATCGGCTGTCTATATCCTAGGCGGATCGATTTTTTTAAACAGGATCAGACCTACCTGAACACGGACACGGTGGCCGTAAGGGGTATATATATAGAGAGAGTAGAAACCTCCTCATTATTATATCATATATATGCAAAACGCGATAGTCTCGGCGGCTGGCGACCTGCTACCTATAGGCTATATATAGCTAGGGTTTTTAGTTTGGAAGGAGGCCGGTGGAGCCGCCGCCGCGGCACACACAGATCCAAGACACACACACGCACGTAGGTTTCCTGTCATGGGCGACGTCCGGAGGGCCATCTCCTACTCTAGTAGTCGGCGGCCAAGGTCGTCGATGGTGAATGGAGGGGAGTCCTCGTTCAGCAGGAAGCGGCCTCGTCTGCCGCCGCCGCCGCCGCGGCGGCGGCTGCGGCTGCTGCTGCGCCCCCCACGGCCACTGGGGTATTACGAAGACGACGTCGTCGATGACGATGGAAGCCACGGCCACCGAGATGACGACGACGACCGCGAAGAGGACGAGGACGAGGAGCAAAGCGCAAGCGAAGACGACCGTGGCCGCCGCTCATCACGGGGCGGTGAGTCCTCGGATGGATCTGACGCCGCCGACGACGATGTCGTGGAGACCAGAGGAGTAGCGGAAGAGGAAGACAGCGACGATGACAGGCCTGTACGCGTCGTGTCACGTGCACCACCACCCATCCTCGTTCGTCGAAGTTCCACGTGCACTGCTCCGTCGTCCGCGCCGGCACCACCAGAATCGTCGTCGTCGGATAGCTCCTCGGTCATGATGAGGAACGTGACGTTGGAGAATCCCTCTGCCTTGGACTGTAGCATCTGCTACCACCCGCTCAAGTCTCCCATCTTCCAGTGCGCCGTCGGGCACGTGGTGTGCTCGCCGTGCCACGACAAGCTGGCGGCGGGGCAGCAGCAGGCGACGACGCGCTGCCACATCTGCCGCGTCGCGCTCCCCGACGGCTACTCCCGGTGCAACGCCATGGAGCAGGTGGTGGAGTCGATCCGCGTCCCGTGCCCGCACGCCGCGCACGGGTGCGCCGCAAGGCCGGCGTACCACGCCCGCGACGCCCACGCGCGGGCGTGCGCGCACAGGCCGTGCCGCTGCCCCGGCGCGGGCTGCGGCTTCGCGGGCTCCGTGCGGACGACGGCGCTCCTGGAGCACTTCGCCGCCGCGCACGGCTGGCCCTGCAGCGCCGGGAGCACCAGCACGATCTTTGGAGGCTTCGACGTCAGCCTCGTCAACGGCTTCAACGTCGTCACCGTCGCCGTCACCGCCAACGCCGATGATCAAGGCACCGCCTCCATGACGACGGAGGAGGAGCAGTACACGCTGGTGCTGAAGGTGGAGCAGCAGGCGGCGCCGGTCTGCAGCGCCATCACTGCGTTCTGCATCCACCCTAGCAACACCGGCACTGTCAGTCTCGGGCTCTCGTACTACCGGCGGTGGCGCCGGGACTCCGATTTGCGCTCCAGGTACCTGCAGTCGTCGCAGCTCGACGTCGTGTGCACGGACCTCTCCAATGGGATGCCTGGTCCCAGCAGCTGCTTCCCGTTGCTCGTGCCGACGTGGCCTGCCTCCCCAGGAGGAGAAGATGACGAAGACGATGTCATGAAGGTCACGGTCAACTATATCCACGCGGCGACTAACCACCAGTTGTAGTGGATCGAGCACACATTGGTTATACTTTTGTGCTAAATTTTATCAACCTTTTTTTTGGGAATATAGGTACTTTTTTGTCAGTTTGGTCTACACATTCACTAGCTAGTTTCTTCTTTGTGTGCACGATGATGCATAGATCACTACTAGAGAATAGGCCTTTGGATGATCTATCAATTGAGCTTTAGTCTTGGCCAAAAATTGTGTCCGGGGCTAAAGACCTTTAGTCCTGGTTGGTAATACCAACCGGGGCTAAAGCTGAATCAATACCAACCGGGGCTAAAGCTGAATCTTTAGCCCCGGTTGGTATTTTAGTCCCGGACGGTAATAACAACCGAGGCGTTGTTGTTACCAACCGGGACTAAAGGTCCTTTTAGCCTCGGTTGGTAACACCAACCGGGGCTAAAGGTTTTTTCCGAGTATATTCAAAAGGAAAATGTCCAGAACTACATCACGTGGGTTATGTAGCTCATACATCATGTGGGTTATATAGCTCAGTTGGTAAGCGTGCCTGAGGCGAGAGGTGCTGAGTTCGAATCTCACAAATGCACATTTATTTTTTCTCGTGGAGACCTTTAACCCTGGTTGGGAGCACCCGGGACTAAAGGGCCTGAGGCGAGAGGTGCTGAGTTCGAATCTCACAAATGCACATTTATTTTTTCTCGTGGAGACCTTTAACCCCGGTTGGGAGCACCCGGGACTAAAGGGTCTGACCTTTAGTCCCGGATTGGTAGCCCCGGTTGGGAAAACCGGGGCTAAAGGCCGTTTATCCAGTAGTGGATTATTGGTGATCACCATTATTCCACCTGTGTGTAATCTATTTTGACTATTCATTCTCACTCGATATTATATTATTAGACTTGTGTTGATTTATAACACTAATAATGCAAACTAAAGGGCTTTATTTCCTTCCTGTACTTACCGGTGCCCACGAGCTCTACCTGCGGCCGTCGGGGGGGGGGGGGGGCGACGGCGCCGCCGTACTCCAGTACTCCACCCCTCTCCCAGCTCCTCCTTTGGCCGCCGTCGTCGCCCCCGGTGTGCGGCGACGGCGGCCCCTAAGGTCGCGGACCTCTTCTTCTCCTCCCCTCTCCCTACCCCTCCACCCTCTCCTACTCCGACGACGGGCGACGTTTTCCAGCGGCAGGCAGCCGGATCTGCCCCGTGCGCCGGTCTCGCGGCCTCCGAAGGCAAGGCCGGGTTTGTGTGGTGGCCGGCCGGGGCCCTCCTTCTCCGGCGGCGGGCGGCCTAGCCGGCTGGGCCCCTCCTGTGTAATTTATTTTGACTAATCGATATTTTCCACCTGTGTAATTTATTTTGACTATTCATTCTCACTCTAGACTTGTGTTGATTTATAACACTAATAATAATGCAAACTAAAAATTGGCGACATGGTCCTCCGATCTTGTGTGTGGTAATTCGCACAGATCGAAAGGACGAAGGTCGTGGTACCTTTGGTGGGTGGGGCATTGCTAAGGGTACGTCTGCGACGGCATTGGTGGGAGGTGGGCAGTGAAGTCGCTGGTGTGAGAACCGGCAACCAAGCCAACGACGAAGGGGTGGTACGGTATAAAGACGAAGAAGGATGCAGACGGAGGAGGAAGAAGGGCAGCGAGAGAAGAGTAACCATGAATCGGTACTGTTACCCCACACATGTGCGTTCATGATGTTCGTCGAGGTTTGCTTTCAATTTGCAGTGGTTTGCAATAAAAAAAAATTGCAGTGGTTTCCCTAATCAAAGTGGCCATTGGATTTTTCTCACCAATAATTAACTCATTTAAGATCTTTTATGTGAGGGAATTTATAAGAACCTGGACACGATGACGAGACAAGATGAAGAGAGGCTTTTACCTATATACCGTTAGGTCAATCTCAATGGAGGTTTCATATAAGTTTCATTTGCATTAAATATGCTGCCACATAGGCATATTTGATGACATGACATTGTATTTAAGAAGAGAGAGAAGAAATAAGTTTCATCTAGATGAAACTCTCTTGGCACGAATACCAACTATCTATGAGTCATGAAATTTAATGTCTATGAAACTTTAGAATGAAACTCTCACTCTCAATGAAGAGTTTCATTTAAGTTTCATTTTATTTCGTATGACATGGCAGTCTTGGAAACAACAAAGTGAAACTCACCATTGAGATTGGCCTTATAAAAGATACATCAATCTACGTGCCACTAAAAATTTCAATCGCACCTAGGTGCCATGACGCTAAACTTATTTGCTCTTCACGCCATTCGTCAACCAGATAGGTGAAATGACCATTTTGCCTAACAGTGGGGCCCATTTTGTCAACCACCCAACCCTTTCTTTCTTTCTCTCCTCTCAGCCCGATGATGACTTGCGTGCTCCACCGTCGTGTCTGCACGGACCAGCACCGGCAGCACGAGCGTTGGGGCGAGCTCGGCCTGGCCGCGAGCGAGCTCATGCCCAGGCCGTCGCCGCTGCTGCGGGCGAGCTTGGCCCGGCAGTCGAGGGCGCGCTCGGCTCCGGCCATCGCCGCTGCCCATGCCGTCGAGGGCACGCTCGGCCCCGACCGCCGCCGCCCGCCGCCGCGGGCGAGCTCGTGCTCAGGCCGCTGCCGCCGCGGGCGTCCTCGTGCCCATGCCGCCGAGACAATAAATAGATCCAGCGGCTTAAAATGCTGAAACTATAGCATTTCATGTCCTTAAGTGTTAGAAATTCTCTAACCCAATTCCAAAGCGGCAGTGTTTGCAAGCATCGATCTTGAGTCCTGAGGAAACTATTGGTAACGGGATAAAGAAAATATGTAACATCCTATCGCGAAAACACGCAATTACCTTCACAGGGATGTGGAAACGGATCACCTTGATCGAGCCGACCACCTCAGAGACAATCTCCAGCGGCACTGACCCCGCGACCACGTCACCGATGAGCTCGATCACGTCATCCAGCACCCTCCCGGCGTCGACCCACACCTGGGCATCCGCATAGACCTCATCCCTGGCCGCAAGCTCGCCGGACCCGGGCCACGCTTTGGCGGACCCGAGCAGGTGTCCGCGGTAGGAGACGGCGCGGTAGCAGAGCGGGAGGACGAATCCAGGGTTGCGGACGCGGAGCCGCAGCGCGAGGCCGAGGTCGAGGAGGGGCGGCTGCACGCGGAAGCTGTCGACCCGGAGGTCGGCGACGCGGGCGGCGAGGGCGGACGGGTAGAGGAGGAAGGCGACGCCCGCGAGGAGCGCGAGGAAGAGGAGGAGCGGGAGCGTCCGCGTGCAGAAGCGGCGGAGGCAGGGCGCGCGGCGCGGGCGCAGGCGGCAGAGGCGGACGAGCACCGGGGAGCACGGGGCCGGGACGAAGACGAGCGTTGGGGGCGAGATGAGAACGAGAGTCAGAGAGAGCGAGGGAGAGAATAAGGACCAAAGGGGCATTTTGGACTTTTACGATGGTCGGGCCCACATGTCAGGGCTCGCAAACGGCGAGAAACTAATAGAAGGTGGATGGAATGGCATGGAGTGGCGTGGAGGGCAAAAGAGTTAAACACGATGTCACAGAGGTGCGTTCGAACTTGTTAGGGCGTCCCCAACAGCTGACTTGCTGCTAGCTAGGAGTGCCTGGTAGCCAATCGTGTAGAGAGAGAATAAGAAGTTTCACAGCGCTAGCGAGAGCTATAGATGGGCAACGGGCTGTGCCGGGTCGGCCCGGCCTGCTGGAGGTCGGGCCTAGAAGGTCCGTCGTGCCCTGCGGGCCGTGCCTATCAAGCCCGCGGGCCTGACCTCTGGCCCAGACACGGCCCAATGGTACAATGGGCCAGCCCGATGGCCCGCCGGGCATCGGGCCTGCCAGACCCGCTAGTGAAACTAGGATATATATGTGCATATATATATATATTTATAAATATGTATTTATATATATTTATATTTATAAATATGTATTTATTTATAGTTATATATATCGGGCCGGCCCGCCGTGCCGAGGGTCTGGCCCAGGCACGGCCCTAGGGACGGGCCAGGCTGGCCCGGGCCCGCTGACCACCGGGCCAAAATGGCGGGCTTTGGACCGGGCTTTATGCCCATAGCGAGAGTACAAGCGCCTAGCTCGCACATCTTCCAAAGTTTTCTTAGTCCCTGGCACACATTCATTGTCTAGCTTTGTTTCTTTTTTTATTGCTTCTCACTGACACGTCAGCCGGCAATTTGGACGCGCCGCTGTGGACGCCCTTAGTGGCATGTAGATTGAGCCATCTTTTATAATAATACAGAGGTAAAAGGCTCAGATGAAGATGTGTGTTAAGGATGGCAATGGTTCGGTTTCGGGTCGGATATCCGCGGGTTTCGGGTTTAGCGGGTTCGGGTTTGGGTAGGATTTCTCGCCACGGTTTTCGGGTTCGGGGCCCCGAAACCTATCGGGTTTGGTTTTTCACCCGTGGATATCCAATGGATATCCGTTTAGAATTAAAACTCATATTTTATAATATACTAATGATAACTTGTTTACTTAAATTATTAGATTTATTCTAAGTTGACACATGAAATTATTTACTATTTATTGTCTCTTGTTTATGCATGTGAATATGTATATATATCACGTATAAATTTATATAGAGAGTACTTATTTCTCTTATTATGGTGCCATATGAAGCGGGTTTCGAGTATCCAATCGGGTTTTGGGTATCCACGGATTTGGTTTTGGTTATGGATTATCACCCGAATCGGTGTTCGGGGCGGTTTCGGGTTTTGAGTTCGGGTTTCGGTTTTGGGTTCATGGAGACTCCATCCGATCCGAATCCGACCTGTTGCCATTAATGTGTGTGCGTGATATAGATGGCCACCAAGCACAGAGGCACGAAGGCCCAACCCATGGCCCAAACTTTCGGTCCGGTCCAAGCTCGATGACCATATATAATGCATGACCTTGTTACGTAGGTTTTGATCGGGCCAGATTGAGCCCAACGTCTGGGCCAGTCCACTGAGAGAAGCCAAAAAAAAAAACTTTAATTTGGACCAGTAGCTATATACTCCGTATATATTAGGGTTTATCTTCTCGGCGGCGAGCTCATCCGGAATTCCGAACCCAGGCCGCTAGTATAAACAACGTACGATGGCCTGCGGAAATGGCCAAATGAGCATGGCCATGGCAAGGCCATACGCCCATACCACGCCCAGCGCCGTCTGTGTCAGGCGAAGCCTCCTCCAGCAGCAGGAGGATGAGTTATCAGTACTTGCCGACTACGAGCTACAACCAGTGGTGGTTACAGAACACGATTAATGGTGGGATTCTTAATAACTCCATGAAGACATATGAATCTATGGCCTGCTAGTCGATTTTTAGTTGTCCACAATGGTACTGGCTATACGTAGTCGGCTAACATAAAGATGAGAAATAATAGAAAAAATTATTTTATATATTTTTATTTTCCTATATACAACTATTGGAACTATATATTGCTCTCTCGTTTTGTTGAGCTCTGGAAAATAGATCAGCCATTTGCTCGTCAAAGTGGCTACTTTTTTAAATACTTTTTTATTGTCTTGTTAGATCTACCTAGCTAGCTATTCGGGACGTCCTTATCATATACTCCCTTCCTACCCATATTAGTTGTCGTTTTAGACAAGATTTAGATCAAATATTGGAAATTTAAATCATCAATAACTATTAAGTTTCTAAGTTTGCAAATATGTAAATTATATGAATAGATTAGTCTTGAAAAATACTTTTATAAAAATATACATATATTACTTTTCTATAAATATTTTTACAAAAACAAGAGGTCAAAGTCATGTTTTGAAGACTGTGTCGCTGTCCTAAACGATAACTAATATGAGTACGGAGGGAGTATATGGTGGACCTTATGAATTAATCACTGGTATCCAAGGTTCATTTTTTATACTAGTACTAGTAAATATGTCCGTGCGTTGCAATGGGAAGTAAAGCTTATGCAGTTACAGAAATAAATTTAGATTTAAGATTAGTCTTGTGTTCTAATTGAATGCACACTTTTATAACTTGTATGGAAACTGATGGCTTTGACATTTATCCAATTACCATGTCATGCATTTCAATTTTTCCTAGACTCAGAACGTTGAGGCTGAACTTTCATATTGTGTTTGAACTTACTCATATAGGCATGAGATAAGATTTTAAACAATTTTTTTTGCGGGTAGAAGATTTTAAACAATGATCACGCATACACTCTAATTTATTAGTATGTGCATGAGAGACTTGAAGATTTTAATCAATAATTTGTTAGAATTGATCTCCTCCAGTCTGGGCCTTGATCCAACGCCCTGATCGGGGGCGTCCAACCCAAATAGATGGCTGGTGGGCCCCTGTCACACAGCACCATAAATAGAGAGGTGGGATCAGTGGCACAGTGGACGAGGTTCGCCAGAAGCCCGGCTGTCCCACCTAAACCCTAAGCCGATCCTGAGGGAGGTGCTGCCAATGACGGGAAGCGCCACCAGCAACACCACCACCGGATCTGTACCAGGTCGACGTCCACCACACCGCCGGGGCGCTACCACTGCACCCTCGCCGCCGGAATGACGGGACGTCACCATCTCGGTAACAAGTTTCTATCCATCCGAGTTCTTTTTTCCCCTGATCTACTCCTAGTCGATCCTAGAAGTCTAACATTGGTATCGGAGCCGATTTAGTGTGTAGATCGAGTGTGGGAAACAGAAAAGAGAGGGGAAACCCTATTGTCTACCGCAAGACCGTCTCCCCGGCTTGCGGATGGAGCCACACCCTAATCCCAGTTAGGGTTTTTCGGCAAGGAGAGAAAGCAAAGAATTGCCGGATTTGATCCGGACAGTCCCCAATCCAAACCCTAGTGTAACTTAGAGAGAGGGGAGGGCCCCGATTCGATTCGGATCCAATCCCAACCCAAAAAGTGGATTAGGATGGAGAAAGGGGAGGACCTACCTTGGGTTCCTCCACCGCAGACCTCAACGCTATCACGCAGGGTATACCCGCCGCCGATTCACCGGCGTGTGGGAAAGGGTGCACAGGCGCAGATCTAGACGCAGACACGGGGCCACTCGACGGCGGCGCGCTCACCCTTCTGGGGAGCACATGCGCCGGCGAGAGGGCCCGCGGCGGCGCCACCTTCCCCTCCGGCTCCGGTTGCCTCGGGCCACCGCCGTCGCCATTTTTCCCTCACGTGGCGTGGAGAGAAAAGCGAAGGGGAGAAAAAGAGAAAGAGAAGATGAGGGGAGGGAGTTGGTCGGGGCTTTCCCGACGGCGCCTCAGGCCAGGGCTTGCCTGGCGACGCCTCTGGCCGGCCACGAGCGGCAGCCGCTCCATCGCCGTCGTTCTCGGTGTGGTGCTAGAAAGGAGAAGAGAATGAAAATTAGGGTTTGGGGAGCCGCCGGCCGCAGGTTTTGTCCGAGCGAAGTACACAGACGGCCGTCGGATGTAGTCGGATCGAATCAGACGGCCAGGGATGATCGGGCTGTTTTTGGCCCAGGTGGGGAAGTGAAATCCCGTCCCAGGCCTAGGTTGCGGCCTGGGCGCGGGGGAGGCCGTGCCGCCCGCCTGGGTTGGGCCGGTTGTTGGCCTGGCTACTGGAAACTTGAAAGGTCCTAGTTTGGTTTTGGTAATTGAGTGACAACTTTAGGTGGACGAATATGTGTTTGAAGTGAATTACACAGGTGATTAGTCCACAGGTGATCATGTGTGAGCAACATATGCCATAGAGGTGAAATGACTTGGAAGATGTTGCAAGGCTCACACATGTGATGGAGGAGCTTAATGCACATGAAACATGACATGGAGTCATGTGGCTAAGATGGTGAAGATCAAGGCAAGACTTGGCTTGATGGACCGGTTGCGAAGGTGAAGGGCAAGTTGGAGGCTTTGAAGCCGTCAGAGTGTCGGGAGGCTTAAGCAAGACTTGGCGCCGAAGGACCGAAGCAATGGTGAAGAGCAAATGAGGTCAAGATCAATGGACCATGGAGGCCATGTGATGATATGAAGTGGATCATATCATTTGATGAGAGGTTGGTGCATGTGTTGCATCAACACCGAAGGAGATGGAATGGAATGCGCAAGGCAAAGGTATATTTGTAGGGCATTTCATTTCACCGGTCATAGGTGTGTAGAGAAGTTGATGACCGGGTTTAGGATAGATGGCCGTACTATTAAGAGGAGCAAACTTGTTTGCATATCGGTCATCTAGTGCCACTTGAGAGCGATCTAACATTGCGTTGTTACTAGGATCGAGTGGCATGGTGAGAGCAAGTAAAAATCCTTTGAAAAATGATTTTGAAAATGCTAACACACATGCACATGATGGTGCACACTTGGTGGTGTTGGCACATTTGCAAAGGAGAAGAAGTTTCGGAGAAAGCTTTGGTTGAAAAAGAGAAGCGATGGATCTTGGATTAGAATTCTATACTAACCCTTTGTGAGTTGGTTTAGATTTGTATGTGGGATGTGTAGCCCTCTGAATAAGCTTTCCAAAATGTCTAAGATCATCAAAATCGGAGTTCGGAGCTAACAGTTATGGCCGTTTTAGCGAGGAGTTCAGGATGCTGAAGTCGGTAGTACCGACCCCTGTGCGCAGCGCGCAAACTCTCTGTTCGGGAGACGGTTTGGCCTACCGGTAGTACCGCCATAAGGCCAGTAGTACCGGGCCACGGTAGTACCGACCCTAGGGGTCGGTGGTACCGAGGTTTGGAGGAAGTTTGGGAGCATTCTGTGTAGATCTAGATTTGGCCTACCGGTAGTACCGCTATAAGGCCGGTAGTACCGGGGCCGGTACTACCGACCCTACTACCGACCGTGTTAGGAAGTCATTTCTAACGGTCTTTTGGACCGCCGGTAGTACCAGCCCTTTCGTCGGTAGTACCGACCGTAGGCGTGGAAGCTCGGGAGAAGGGGAAAACGGCTAGTTGGTGGCTCTCCTCTATAAATAGAGGGGTGGTCGGCCCTTGGATAAGGTTGAGCACCCTAGGGACTTTGTGTCCATGGTTGGGGAGTGCTTAGGAGCCCTCTAACTCGCTCGTGCTTGCTAGTGTGCGAATCTATTGCGAGTGAGCGATTCTAGTGCGTTGCTTTGAGAGATAGCATTGAGTGGCACTAGGTGTTCGAGTTGCAAGCCGGTGTGCTTATTACTCTTGGAGGTTGCCACCTCCTAGACGGCTTGGTGTGTGTCTCCATTGTGAAGCCCGCGTGAAGATTGTGCGTGGCTCCGGAGAAGCTTTGTGAGGGGCATTGTGTTCGCCCCGCGGGAGATCGCGAAGAGCAACTCTAGTGGAAAGTGGCGTGAAGAGCACCAAGTGGTCCAGCCGGATCGAAAGCTAGAGCTCTTGGTGAGCACTCCGTCGTGGAGAGGTTGGCTTAGTGTCACCACTAGCAAGAGGATCGGCGGCAACCTTGGGCTTGCTTCAACGGGGACTAGCTTGGTGGCAACCAAGTGAACCTCGAGATTAAATCTTGTGTCCTCGTCCCTTGTTGCTCTTATTGTTCTTGTTTCCTTGCATATTACACTTGTTCTTGTGTTCTTCGTGTTCTTCCTCCCTCCATCACTCTATCTTAGGTTGGGAAGGCTCGATCTACATTTTAGCAAGGAACCAAGACTTGGGGAAGCTACAATCGTCATCTACATCATCTAGGGAAGTGGGGTAATTGCTAGATCTGAGATTGCATCTCACTCACTTCGATTTTGTAGCTTCCTGCAGGTGCTCGTTAGTACCGGCCTAGCAGCCCGGTAGTACCGACTGCCTGTGCTTTACACTAGCTTGTATTGCAATACTAATCCTTGTGCTAGTGTTTAGTTGCTTAGTTTGTGTAGCTAAGTTTAGCTCTCTAATTTGGCTGGTATAGCCTTGTTATTGAGCATTGCTAGTGAGCTTAGGCTTTGTGCTTTGCTTACTAGATTGTGTAGGAGCTTCCCCGTGTTTGAAGTACTAGTTGCATAGGTTTGTGTGACCTTGCTTCTAGAATTGATTAGGTGAGCTCTAGCTAGCCCGACATTTTATTTGCTTTGTTTAGGATCTATTGTAAGGTGTCATAGAGTATAGGTAGAGGGGTGTAGTCTTGGCTAGACCGATAGTTTTAATTCCGCATTTGTTTCGGTTAGCCGCTACGTTTAATTTTAAAAGGACTATTCACCCCCCTCTAGTCCGTCATCTCGATCTTTCAAAACTGCAGAGCGCAGATGAGCGAAAAGTTTTGTTTTTTCCTTTTCCAGAAGCAGTTTTTGAATGAATTTTGATGCAAGTTTCTGCGCATTTCTATCCAACGATGTTTTGCTCAGAAAATAGAAAAGTATGTTAAGTGCTTCTGGAAAAATGTTATAAAAAGAATTTAATTGTTTCCGCTGCAAAGTCAACATTTATGATCTTCTATTTAAATTGTAACCAACGGGAAAATTTAACTAGAGGAATAGTCACATGTTTAAATTGAATTATGATATTGTTATTTTCTGACCAACATTGATGATAATAATATTATAAATTTAAATGTAAAGTTTGAATCTCCGGTAAATTTTGCGTCTGACCAATTTTTCCAGAGAATATATAAGAATCAAGAAATGTCTCTGATAAAGTGAAAAGTATCCGCTGCAATGATGTTGATTATCATCAAGATTTTTGAGTTTCATACGTTAATTCTATTTCTGCCCAACGGTGATGTAGAATTAATGTTAAAAGAATATTGTTTTATTCTATTTTCTGCCCAAAGGTGATATAGAATAGAACTGCAAGTTTTAAAAGTTCAATGATGTGCATGTTTTTAACCAGACCAACGTAGGGTTATTTCATGTCATTATTGTTGATTAATTTTTTTCAGAAAAGATCTTCATGCTTTCATTCTTGGAGGCAGGAAAGAAAAGAGCTGGGTACTTGTGACTCAGAAGATGGAAAGTGAAAGTTTTGCATAAAGGAACGGTGTTGTCTTTAGAGAATGATGTGAAAAGAAAAGTATTCAGGGACATTGGTCCAAAGTAAAAGTTTAGTTTATGAAACGTGTTTTATGTACTCTCTATAAAGAAGAGTTTTGTTTCAGTTTCAGTCGTTATGACCAAAGTTGTAATAAAAAATATGCATATTTAATTTGACCATTGTTGGATTAAATGTGTATGTTACAGAATATTTGGATTTATTTCTGAATTTGATGATGGAATATGAAAGCTAATTCTAGCTTTAATGTCCCTGATGGGAAATTATCCCGTATAGCGGGAAAAAGTTTGTGATGGCTTGCCTAAAGAATATCCTAGAGTGGGAGAAAAAATGAAAAGTTTGGGTAGCTTTTATGATATCACAGTGTTGACCATGACATGGTCATGGGCTAAGGCCATGAGGGGAGTAATCCCAGATAAAGGAAGCATACAAGCATGACTTGCAAAAGTAAAGTTAAGTAAGGACTTTGTTAAGTTCTTAAAGTGGAATGAGGAAAGTATACTCCCATAAGAATCAAAAGATGACTTTGTTTGCATGACATGGTCATGTGAATAAAGCAATTTATAGATGTCTCCTCGTTCACAAAAGTTCAGAATAGTTTCGAAATTATGGCAGTAAAGTTTTGTGCCATATTTCGAAGGGGAGAATGATGAGATTACACTAAGAAAGATAAAGATTAAAAAAGATACTGTCCTTTTCCCTGTGCCTCAAAAAATGCAATGCATGATATGCATTAAGGCAAGAGTGATCTATAAAAGATGAATGTGACCGTTGAGGGAGTACAACGATCATTATAACGATACCCCTAAGCAAAGAGAGAAATATCTAGAAAAGTAGCTAAACTCATATACCTTTATGGTTCTGATAGGAGGATAGCATAGTGAGCCAGTATTTGTACTGGACGAGCGGTGCTTAAGGCACCATATGACTTTTGACAAATTAAACCCGAATAAGAAATTTGAGGAAGCACCATCTTTACAGAAAGATGGGATAATCTGGGGGAGCATGGTATGCAGAGATCTAAGACTTGAAGAGAAGTGGATTGCATGCCCACTCCAATGACTCAAGAACAATCATACCTGTTGATGTTGTATGGCCTATACAACACCTGTTGTTAGCTCTTCTAGAAAGATGAATAATGTAAACAAGGATCTTGTAATACAAGAGCCTAAAGTGTCAATTGCCTCTTGGCAATGAAAGATCAACAACAACCCATGTAAAAGAGGGTCATTTTGGAACTAAAAGGTCTCAAAGAATAAATGATGAGAAGTTATCCTAAAAGAGCCAAAACAGTAGACTGTAATGGGTCTACAAGATGCAATGTGGCTCCGGAGGGAACATAGAAACATTATGGTGAAAGAATTCACACAAAGGAAAGAAAACACTTTAACTAGTGTTAATGGCACATAATGTTTAGAGTTACATCAGATAGATGATGGGGATTTGTATGAAAAGTTTACATGGCACAACCTAATGGTTTTGTCATGAAAGGAAAAGAATGTTTAGGATGTCACCTGAAGAAATCTATTTATGGATTTAAACTAGCATCTAAACGATGGTATTCAAAGTTTGATACCACAATAGAAAGTTTGGGTTTTAAAGAGAATGAGAAGGACAATGACATTGTGTAAAGTTCAAGAATAGGAAATTCATTTTCCTAAACCCTTTATGTGGATGACACCTCGCTTGTTTGCAGTGGTGTTAATCTATTATCGGAGAAGTAGTCATTGCCCTAAATTACATAAGTTTGATCTCGGTGAATTGTCATTCGTCTATGAATTGAAATTTACCGAGATAAGACAAAGGGGTATTAGAACTGTCTCAAGTGTATACTTGAGAAGATTCTAAAGAAATAAAGTATCTATGTGTAAACATACGCCTGTTCCTATGGTCAAGGGTAATAGTTTTGGGAACTTTCAGTGTTCCAAGAATAGATATGAGAATCGATAAAATGGACGTCCTATATGCTTCGGCTGTTGGAAGCTTAATGAGTATTAAAAGTATTTACCCTGACATAGTTAATGTATCCGGGATTTTGGCAGATGTCCAATCCAGATATAGATCACTGGAATGGAAGTGTAGCAATTGTGCAAAGTTTTATATGCCTTATGACGAGTAAAAGAGAACAAGTACTCTCAAGTGGTTGTGAGTACAACTGATATGTTTGAGCGAGATGTTTAGTGAAATCCACATTAGTAACTAACACTCGCAGTTGGAGTTTTATTGTGGAAAAGCTCCAAAAGAAACCATAGTGGTGTCATTGATGATGAACACCTATCATATAGCTTATCATGAGGCAAAAAGGACAGGCAAAATGGTTATAAACCTTTACCCGGAGTTCATAATGGTAAACAACAACAATAACCATTTAAGAAGTTTGCTCCTAAGACAACGGGTCAAGTGTGCTGCCAAACACATTGACATTGGGTTGTACGTTGTGAAGGAGAAAGTCCAGAATCATACTTTTAGAATGTGAAAGTATTACGGATCCGTTTTGCAAAGGCTTACCGCCCAGTGTGTTCAGAGAATACACAGTCGACATGGGTTGTATGGTAAGGCCTATGATTTCTGGATAATAAAGGGCCCCAAAGTTAAAGAACCTATTTCAGGACAGAAACATGTATTGTAGCTGTTGAATCTATCGACAATTGATCATGACGATGAGGCACGCTCTATGCATCGATCTGTAATGGAATGGAACAAAAATAAGGAAGATTGGAATTTGAATAAGAAGACAAAGTATAAGATGAGATCAAGGGGGAGAATGTTAGAATTGATCTCCTCCAGTCTGACCCAACGGGCCTTGATCCAACGCCCTGATCGGGGGCGTCCAGCCCAAATAGATGGCTGGTGGGCCCTGTCACACAGCACCATAAATAGAGAGGTGGGATCAGTGGCATAGTGGACGAGGTTCGCCAGAAGCCCTGCTGCCCCACCTAAACCCTAAGCCGATCCAGAGGGAGGTGCTGCCAGTGACGGGAAGCGCCACCAGCAACACCACCACCGGATCTGTACCAGGTCGATGTCCACCACACTGCCGGGGTGCTACCACTGCACTCTCGCCGCCGGAATGACGGGACGTCACCATCTCGGTAACAAGTTTCTATCCATCCGAGTTCTTTTTTTCCCCTAATCTACTCCTAGTCGATCCTAGAAGTCTAACATAATTACATTATACACTAATTTACTTTAGATTTAGAATTGGACTCCATGTACTTCGTATATTGACACAATCACACGGCACACATAGAGAATGATAAACAGTTTAAATATGTTGTGTTTAAAATCAAGGATCATATAAAGAGGAACAAAGGATTTTTTTGTGAACATGGAGAACGGAATTAATTAGAGAAAGAAAAGATAGAATGACTCACCGTTTGGTTTGGCTGGTCGTCCATAGCTGCAGGAGAAAGCTTTAAAACGAAAAAAGAACCTTCTAGTATCCTACCAAGCCACGGCCTTATCTTCTAGCTCTGGTAGGTCCTTACCGCTTCTCTCTCTCCGTTCCACCGGCACCACAAATGCATGCTCGTCTTCTGCCATCTAGGGATCAGATGTGGTATGTGCTCCCAAAGTTTTAAATAGCGGGCTATAGAAAATAGCGGTAACTTTTTTTCAGCAGCTATAAAGCTATAGCGGCGCTATGACAGATAGCGTTTTTATTAAAAAATTATAAAAAATACAAGTAATTGATGCAAAAAAAACATGGTAAATATGAAATTTGATGATTACAAATATGTTTCTAGGTCCTAGAAGTATAGATAATATTACTAAATACCAATATGATATTACAATATGGTTCATTAAAACTTAATTATCCAAAATACCAAATTAAGTAGGAAATACTAATTTATAGATAACAGTAAAAATTATCATAGCTGCGCTATAACGGTAAATAGCGGTAAATAGTCGTAAAAATTGTCATAGCGATAAATATAAAATAGCTTAGCGTTGAGTCTCTCCACAAGCTATAGCGACACTATAGCCTAAAGATGGCAATTTGTACCCACGACCCGAAACCCGATGGGTAAAAACCCTATTAGGGTAAGGGTATGGCTAATTTTTTTACCCATGGGTAACTTAATGGGAAAAAAGTCTTACCCAGCGGGTAATGCGGGTAAGGGTGTGGGACTGCATTGCCCATACTCGTTAACCCATGGGTAAATTAAACCCGATTCAATTTATAGAAATCCTGGATCCAAAGTCATTACCGCATAGCAAAAGCTAAATAATAATCAAATTGTATGTGAACTTTGTTGATATAGTTGGTTTGTTCAAGAATTTACTTTTGATTTTGTAAATTATGATGTCTTAGTTGGAACTGGGAGCCTAATATATATTGATATATGTAATTTTGACTTACAAATATTCTTGCCCATGGGTAACCCACGGGTACCCGTTACCCGCATGGGTAAGGGTATGGGAAAAAACTCCTACCCGAGCATGGGTATGAGTAAATTAGTGGGTAAAATATTTTTTCGTGGGTAAGGGTATGGGCAACACATACCCAGTGAGTAATTACCCATTGCCATCCCTACTATAGCCCGCTATTTAAAACTCTGTCTGCTCCCCTCCTCCATTGACAAGCACAATCCCTGCTCTTCCTCTCCTCCCTGCTCCTCTTCTCCTCCATGGCGAATTAGTGCACGGAGGCAATAGCGCAGGTGCCTCTATATTGTATTTGATTTTGAAAGGCAAAGGATTCGTAGAACATTAGGAAAAATAGGGGCGGTGGTTGCTTTCGTGAGACGTGAGAAGGAGAGTCCTTTTTCTTTGTGTTTTTGTTCCGTCCGATCTTATGCCAGTTTGTTTTGATTTAGAAGCAAATTTTAAGCTGCTTTTATACTATGAAAAAAGGAAAAAAGAACTAACTGAAACCGTACGTAAATAAGAGTAGGACTGGAGGCCAGGGATTGGTCGATTGGAAGAAATATAGACCGTTGTGCGACTGGAATCGGAGAGGAAACAGTCCTGAACGGATAAGGAAAAAACTACGAACAGAAAAAAGATTATTAAAGATTATCGGGCGTATGGAAGGTTGGACGAAAAAAATTAGTGGCAGAAATTTTGCCTCTTTAGTGTTATATATATATATATATATATATATAATATAATAAATATATATATAAAAAAAATATATATATATATATAAATCAAATATAGATAATAATAATATAATATAATATATAATATATATATATATATTATTATATTATTATATATATATAATATATATAAAAAATAAAAATATATATAAATATATATATAATATAATATATATATATATATATATTAAAATAATAATATTAGGGGTATAGATATAGATAGAGCATAAAAAATAAATATTGCATAGAGAAAAGAAAACAGTTGCAATCTTCTGAGTTCACTTTTGGACAGTATTGATGAGTTCAGACAGATCGATCAGAAGCTGGTGAATAACCATATATAGCTAATAAATATTGTGAGTGTTTTTTTTGGCTATCTGAATCTCTCTAATTCGTGTCATCGGACAAGTCGAAGCGGATAGCCAAAGCCAAAGCACATTAACAAGGAAGGTAATTTAGCTATGGAGCATGTTAATGCGCGACCTGTTGTGCTATATGGGGACCCTAGCCCATCGCCTTCCTTGCGCTCAGCTTCATTATCTTTATTTCTCGCGCCTCGCCTACCCTACCCCCACCTTGCTCGCCCACCCCCAACAGCGGCTCTCTCGCCACAGGTCGAGCCGCCCGCCATACCACCCCATCGCTCCACCCAACCCTCCGCCATTACTGGAAACTTGAAATTCTCTGACCAACGTCAGTGAAAACTGGAATTACCCTGTCGAGCTAGCCCTGACGGTATTTTTATTTTCCCTGACGGTAAGTGCACCATAAAAAATTCCATGGCGATATTTTTAGTTTTTATGACGATACGTACATTTTCATGAAAATATTTTTATTTTCCCTGACGGTAGTGCACCGTGAGGGAATTTCAAGTTTCCAGTAGTGCGCTAATCGCAATCGAAAGACAAATTAAGCCCCTAACCTCGAAACCATAACTAGTTCTAAATACAGTACCGATAAAGAAGGCAAATGGGCATACTAAACAAAATACTCACAACAATCAGCAAACATACTGAAAATTGGCCTATGTATATTTTGAAACTTGAACTATACCCAACAGAACGATCTAACCGGACCAAATTTACCAGAAGCATATGTGCGAACTGGGTTCTGAGCATCAGCTTGAACACACCACGGGCATGTCGGTCACGGCAATGGGTGCCCTTAACTTGTGGTCCAGCTACATAAAAGGCCATTGTTGTTCCCTCCTCTCAAGGCAAGCAAAGAATTCTATGTCGTCTGCTTTAATTTGCACATGGGAGGAAATACTTGCCTCGCGTGCATTCGTTCTCAATGACTTGAATGTGAAATACTCCCTCCATCTTAAATTAGAAGACATTTGACTTTTTTTTTCTCAAGTTTGACCACTCGTCTTATTTAAAAAAATTTATACATACAAAGTCAAATTTGAGTTATTCTTGAAAAAATTTTATTAATAAACAAAGCCACGACAAAAGAAGTGATATTTTGCATAAAATTTTGAATAAAACGAGAGGTCAAACTTGATGTCAAAAAAAGTCTTGTAATTTGGGATGGATTGAGTATAAAATAGCCACATGATGTGTTTAAAGGGGTCTTCGAAGTACTAGTATTGAATTCAGTTGACCAAGAGTGAATGAAAAATAATAAGCTCGGTAACAAATTAACAACACGATGGCACTCCTATGCTAGAGAATAAAAATGGAAGATTGCCAAAAAAAACGCACTTGGAAGAACCTTATGAATTCTTTTCTAGACTGACGATTTCAGGCAACTTTGTACTCCTCAATAAATTATATGCTCTGGCACGTTCTTCAAAAAACGATAATGGGATAAAAAGTGAGCTATCTAGGTGAACATCACAAATAGCTGATCTGTTTGACATGACTTATAAGCCGGTTGATAAAATAGAACAGCTAATTTATTGTAAGATAAAAATAATGTTCTGATGGCTCATAAGCCGAAGCGAAAGCCCTTGCCGCATCGAATGTTCGGAGGGCTGATTAGGAGAACCAACAAACATGTGCTAGTTATAAAACTAACTGCAGAAGCCTTAGGTATATTCGCGAGACCAATCTATTAAGCCTAATTAATACTTCATTAGCAAATATTTATTATAGCACCACATTATCAAATCATGGACTAATTAGACTTGATAGATATGATTTGTCTCGTGAAATAGCCTAGGGTTATGCAATTAGTTTTATCATTAGACTACGTTTAATACTCGTAATTAACATGCCAACATCCGATGTGAAACCGCTAAAATTTAGCCCTATCGATTCCAAACACATCCTAAATACTAACTAGACTTAATCTGTTGCTTTGAACGGAGGGATAAAAAAACACTTTTATTTCAATGCATTATCTGTCTTTGGAATGATTCTGTTTTTGTGACAATAATTTGACAGATCATACAAAATCTATCAATCCATGCTCCTATTTAGCCTAGAAATATTAAGAAAAATGGGTATTGGAAGTTTATGTACAAATTCAAAGTTGTAGCGAATCAAAATTTCTTATAACGCAATAATTTCCATCTTTTTATACCTTTCTCATTTGCTCAATAATTTCTATAATTTTTATCTATAACTTAATTCTTTAATTGCCAATTACTATATCTGTTTTTTCATCTACCACAACCTCATATCAAGACTTCTACCACTACCTTAGATCTAAGACTTTACAACTGGTTGGAAACCCCCTTCAGAAGCAGTTTCTGAACCGCAAGAAGGAAAACAGTTGTGATGAACCATCGGAATCACAATCGCCGGCAGTGATCACAACTTTCACTATAGGCTGGGCCAGAACTAGTAGTGATCTTCTGAGATATCACTACCGGATTTTTATAACCAGTAGTGATCTTCTAAGCCATCACTGTCGGTTGGTGGGCCAAGACGAAGTGATCTTCTAAGACATCACTGCTTGTTGGTCGACAAACCTGTAGTGTTTGTGGACTCAACACTGCCAGTTTTTTAACGAATCGGTTGTGATGTCTTGACCAAGACTTGCAGTTATTTGGATGAACCGGATGTATTTGGTCAATCAACAGAACCGGTGGTGTTCCAATATGAGGTTTTTGCTTTTAATAATTTATTTATTATTTTCATATTTTATTATTTAATGGTTTATTTGAACTGGATGTGGTAATAATATTATATAATCACATTATATAGTATAGTCTTTCATAAACCCCCTAGTGATCAAATGACATCGTATCTGCTCCACGTTAACAAAATTTCTGAAATTAATGCAGTCTTTTCATGGGCAAAAAATAGCTTGTCCATTCTTAGCATCTGCTACTGCTGCGGTGATGAAGGTGTTGATGTCAGTCAGGTACCGTATGTCTGTACATAGAAGACCGTACATCCAGCCTCGAGGCATCTCCACACATAAATTTAGATAGAGTAATTATCTGATACTATAAGAAAAAAGTTTGTAGAAGCCCAACAATTGTACCCCAAAAATTGGTTGCTAGGTGTTACCACCTAGGTTGCATCAAATTGAACAACTATAACTCCAAACAATTAGTTGCTAGGTGTCATGGATTTTTTCATCAAAATTGAACAATAAGTATACCTCCACATAACGAGTTTCTAGGTGGCACGACAATATTCTCATGAAAATTCACAAATATTACAGTGTTAAATAATATTAGCGTTATTATTGTTATTGAATTTTCTCATTAATGGGTTGCTCGGTGTCACAGATTTTCTCATTAAAATTGAACAGCAATTATAAATCTAAAAAATAGATTTCTAAGTGTCAAACGGATTTTCTCATCAAATTTTAACAACTATTATAGCTCCAAACAATAGATTATCTCATCATAATTAAAATTAGTACCCCTAATGAAAACCACCATCACATACCAACAATCTTCAAAACCATCATGTAATTTGCTAGGAACTAAAATTGTTGAAGACACCAACATTTTGTATTATTGATTCACCACAATTTGAATGTCTTCTCAAGATCCAAATGAAAATTACTCTCTAAAATAAAGAAAAACCTAGAATGATGAGAAATCAAGCAATCTAGTCAACAATTCAATTGGAAAACGACAAATTTGAAAGAGTGGATGCTGCTTACTAACATTAGATCAAGAAGATCATTCCCGTTGTTTTGAAATCTAAGACCATTTTTGTGAACAACAACTGTAACAATGGAGGAAGGGGAACACGCTCCTTGCTTTCCGAGTGTGCAGTGCTCATGGGGAAGGAGGAGATCGACACACACTATACCACAACCCTTAATCAGCAACTGACTTGAAGTTGTTGTAGAGGTGTACAGCAATGGACGGTCCGTGACTAAAAGTTATAGCGACGGACTCTAGCAGTTATTGTTGAACAGCGACGGACTTCATCTTTAGCGACAGACCATCCATCGCCCCAGAATTTAGCGACAGACAGCCTGTTAGAACTTTTAACAACGGACAGTCCATTGCAGTAAGAACTTTTAGCAATGGATAGTCCATCGAGCTCAATTAAATAGCTTTTAAAAAAATAATCCAACTATATTTAGAACTGGACCACATTCACAACCAATAGAATAGTGAATGACATGCACAAATCATATTCTTATTCATCCATATCAAATGAATATATATATAATCATGTCACTGGCTTAAGCTTCTTGCCATCAGGGCAAGATATAAGCATATAGTAGTTGAATACAAAATCTAGCTAAGTCATTAGGTTGTACATCAAGCATTGTTTTCCTACTGAGCAAAAGCCATCAGCCAAAAGCCATCCAACACTGACCAGAAGATAGGTTCAAGTCCTCTTCTGATGCCACATTAGAAAACATGAAAAAGAGAACATTATTACTACCTTGTGATACACAAGAATGTGCAAGAATTGGTTAATGTACATCTATGTAAAGACAAATTACTTTCTCAGCTCATAGGAAAATGGAGAGGAAGAATTGAAGAAAAGAACCTGAGATTATTCAAGCATTCAGTTTGTTCTCTGCATCAACTTTATCATATCGTTTCTGGTAAGTCAAGAAAAAAACAATCAGTAAACAACTGCTGGCTGCACTGAACTGCTGCACTTGTAGCAAAAATAAACTGAACTCGCACGTGTGCATTAACTGTTATGAAAGGATGAGTTTCACACATGGACTATGGTTTTTTAATAAATTCTTGATATAATGATTTCAAAAAAGAAAATCTTTAGTAACCTAACATGTTAAGGAGTGTATGTTAAGGAGCAAATAGACAGCTATAATAAGCTGGGTTTCAAGTCAGTAGATAAGCTAGATAGATACAGAAATTCCTTGTTACCGTCTATCTTACTTGCTAGTTAAGAAAAGAGAGAAAAACCCTCAAGTGCATCCAGTGATAGGGGAATGGTTTCAGGTGCAGATAAGCTGTTTAATTCAAGTAATAGCTTTGTTCTTGACTTCCCTACACATGGACAATACATAGATCCTTGCAAGTCAAATGTCATTTAGTTTTCAGTAATAAAAGAAATAACATTAGAGCTACAATTAAGGCATACCGGATAAAGGAATTAAATTAAGCTTCAGCCTTTAAAGGAACTATCAGCTAACATCTCATGACACAAAAGACAAAGTATGCAAAGATTATTTAACTAGTGATCAATGTATGGTAATTGACAATGCATACAAGTGAATTCATATACACAGCTGACACAGCTCCTCTCACTCAAATGCACTAAGCAAACCTGAGAAGCGAATTTGTGTGGATGTCCTGCTGCTTGCCAAGCGCACTGCTGCTCTGAAGAATTCAATTACCTGCTGCTGTCGATCTGCAATGAAAAATACAAGCGTTGTTGCTGCTCTGCTGAGTGAACTGCTCCTGCCACTCGATTGGCAGAGAAGGGGTCGGACCAAACTTCCTGGAGTCCGACACCTACGGAATCAAGATGCCAGAACGCAGAGCGAAACAATCGGACTGCAGCACTGACGGAAAACAAGAACTGGACGCGAGCACTGGCCGGGATCGGCTCCAGGGACTGCCACGGGAGGTCTGTGGAGACCGGATCAACACGGGTGGCTTCAATACAAGCTGATGCTCCACGAATCAACTCAGTAAATAAGCAGGAGGCGGACAGTCGACAGACGACACACTGAGACCGACGAACAGACAGAGCCCCGAGCTCACGTACACAGAAACAGGCGAGCACAAAATCGGCAAAATCCGACTCAAATCAAAAGGAATCGAACCCAAACTTTAGACATGTCATCACAACGTAGTTGGTGAGCATACTCTAAGAGATCATCGCCCAATTTCAATCTAATCTCCGGGAAATTCAGATTTCGGCCAAGAACGTAGTTTTCCCCCAAAATCGCAAATCGATCAATTTCTTGATACACGAGTGGAATTGGTTCAAATCACTTGGTGATCTAGTTCATCACTCGACAAAACATCAATCAGAGCAAAAAGAACGAAAAAATCAGCCTCAAATCCGACAAACGAAAAATTTCCAAAAATAGTTGCTTGGCCATCCGTTAGGCGGCCGGCTGGATAAGTATGAATAGAAGGGAGGGAGAGAGAGGAGGTGTGCTGGGGTGGCAGGGGGCTCCGTCGGGCGGCCGAACGGAAGGTGGCGGTGCGCTGGGGTGGCGGGGGGCCTCCGTCGGGCGGCCGAACGGAAGGCGAAGCGGGGGGCGGGGGAGGGGGATGGAGGCGCTGTGTAAGTGGGGAACGACACGGAGGTGTGTGCGGCTGGGTGGTGACTTAGGGTTTAGATCGAAATTGGTGGGCCAAAATTTCGTGGGTGGGCTGCAAGCCCATCAATGATTTGTTTAGCGACGGATGGTCCGACTTGTCTACTGAGATATAGCGACTGACGGTCCGATACAAAAGCAAAAAAAAACTTATAACAACAGACCATCCATTGTCTTATTCAGTTTTAGCAACTGACCGTCCTTCGTAAACTTTTAGCGACTCACCATCCAATGCTAATTACTAACTTTTAGCAACTGTAGTCAATCACTGATTAAGGGTTGTGGTATAGTGACAATTTATACTGTACACTCTCACTGCCGGCTTAAGAAGAAAATAGCAGTGATAGCTCACAACCACTGTTGGCTCAACACAAAACGACAATTATAGAATCACATCATAGTCGGTTTAATTAATAAGGAACCGCCAGTGATATTATCAATGCCGATTCGTACCACCAACGGGTAGTAATGCGTGACTTCAATGCTTGTTTTTGGGAACTCAAATCATTTCTGGGAAATTTTTCTAGCTTGTGGTGTGGTGAGAAGCTCAAAAATATTACAAAATCATATAGAAAAAAACTAGCATACACAAAATATAAAGCCAGAGAACTAGCTTTTGAAACAAAAGCCCAAAAGCTATAGCTTAATTTGAATGGTGCCATTGTAACTTTTATGGTTTTGAAAAACACCATTACAATTCAGCTATTAAGAAATATGCCATTATAATTTTGTCACTTCTTGAAATACACCATGGTCTACGTATGTTATAGATTTGAGCCCAGCTGCAGGGTGACAGCCGCATACAGTATTTTTATATAGACCGTAATGCCCCTGTACTTTCATCTTCGTCCATCTCGTGCTTGCATGCTCCAATGGCATCCACGAAGCTCCCTCGTGCCAACCACCACCCTCATCTCGTCCAGCCATGCACCCCTGTGCCCCCCGTGCTCCCGTGCGTGTCGCAGATGGGGACGAGCTCGCCCACTCGTCCAGAGAAAGCGCGTACAACACGGCAGCACCAAGGCCTACGCTTTGCTCGTTGGCGACCGAATTTATCGTCGCGCACCAAGCCATCTGAGTTAGCACGCCTGTATTGGTCGCTCGCCGGCAATCGAGCTTCCCGCCGCGTTCGCTGAACCACGCGAGCAGCACACTTGTGCTCGCCACTCACCACGACCGAGCTCGTCGTCATGCGCGTCGAGCCACCGGAGTAAGTTAAGGCTGCGCCCGCTGCTCGCCGGGGCCGGGCTCGCCGAGCCACCTGAGTAAGCACGGCTGCGTGTCGCTCGCCGGCGGTCAGGCTCGCCGTCAAGCGCACCGAGTCAGCAGCCTGCGCTCGTCGCTCACCGGTAACCGACTGACCGAGCTTGCCGTCTCACGCGCCAAGCCAATCAAGACAGCCCGGCTGCGCTCGCCGGCGATCGAGCTCGCCGAGCCACCCAAGTCAGCAACCTCAGCCATCAGCCCGCGCTCGCCGCTCGCCGGTGACAGACTCACCGAGTTCGCCGTCGCACGCGCCGAGCACCCGCGTCAGCACGCCAGCCTCACCCATCGGCAGTGACCGAGCTTGCCGTTGCATGCATCATGCCACCCGAGCAGCACGCCTGTGCTCGTCGCATGCCGGCGACCGCTGCTCGCTGGTGATCAAACTCGCCATTTGCATCCCGAGACACCTGAGCAACAACGCATGTGAGTCTCCAAGGTGCATGGTCCCACTCGAAGGGCTCGGAGTGACTGAGTGTCAGGCAGTCTTCTCTTCCAAGTGCGGTGAGGAAGAAATGGTGAGAAGAAATGTCAGATTAGGCGAGGAAGGAGAGAAGACAATAAAGTTATTTTGGTCCATACAAAATTGTGACAACACCTAAGACCGGGCTAGACGTAGAACATGGCATATTTCATTGAGCAACAGAATTATAATGGCATATTTCATAATAGTTGAATTGTAATGGTATTTTTCAAAACTACAAGAATTGTAATGGTACCTTTCCAATTCCCTTAAACAAATAGACCCTTAAGATAGCTTCCCAATTTTGACCTTACACATGTTGTAGTGCAATAATATTTGTATCCCTGTGCATGTCAAGTTGAACCCTAGCCCTTGGGTTGCCCCTGGTCGTCCAAGATTACACTACTAATGATTTCATTGGTATAAACATGTGTTTCAGCCTCCATGACTAGTGCTTTAGATGTCGAACACTCTAAATAAATCATCGAGAATACTATTAAGTGAGTATTAACATAGCGGGTCCACAAATTAAGATATCAATTGTAAGTGAAGCTTACATATGTCAGACATCTTCTTTGTATCGAAGTAAGCATCTTAACAACCACCGGCAAATAAAGCATCTTAGCAAACTGCTTGTGAATCACTCATCATTTCCGGGTATTATATACCACTGCAAGGCAACACAGCAACACCGGCCTTGTGTGGTGTGCTTTCCTGTACCTGTGATTGAAATGAGGCCAATGATAACCGGCGCGGGAGCTGACAGGGGCCATTTGATGGATAAACAAAGGTATTGCAACATGCAGCTTTGTTCCTTTCAAAAAAATTTATTATATCAAATTGGTGCAAGTTTCTTTTAAGTGTATCTATTATATGTGTGACTTCAGCCATGCATTTGAAAGCGTTTGATCTGCTGCATGCATTATATACATACCTTTCTCCTCACCACCACAACACTTGCAGTCTTTCTTGATCAAGGTGGAATCAACTGTTAAAAATCATTTGTGGGCACTGCATTCAATGATCAGATCAGGGACTTCAAAACTGACATAGAGTTCTACTTCCCCATCTGTCTCCTAGCTAGTAGTAACACTCAAAGTCTCAAACGTGTCAGGTCCAAATTAACTAAGAAAGCCACACCATTCTTGATGTTTTCTCCTAAAGTACGTTAGACATGATTTTTTTTTCTAAACGGTACAACACTAGAACGCTCTTATACACGCACTTACACTCTCATATTAATGTGCACACACATCCTGTGAGTACCTTTGATATACTAGGTTAGCACATATTAAGTAAACATACTCTCTCCATCCTAAATTAGAAGTCATTCTATGAATTTGTCAAAAAAATTCAAGTTTGACAAAAAATATATATAATAAGATAAAAAATTAGGATACGAACTAAGTATTATTGGATTCTTCATTAGTTATATTTTCATAGTATATCTATTTGATATCATAAATCTTTATGTTTCTCTCTATAATTTTGTTAAACTTGAAATTCTTTGACTCTCCAAGATTCTTAGCGTGACTTATAATTTGGAATAGAGAGAGTACATACATTAGGGTAAGTATCCTATTGGTGATTTATTAATTATGAAAACAGTTCCCTCGACAAACTACATAGAAATGGCATTCATAATTTTAAATGCTTCATTTCATAAAACAATATATATTATACACAAAATTCATCTATATAGCAAATTCAACATCTTGAAGCGGGGGGTGTATGATGAAACTAATGTTTATGCCATTGTAGTAGTTAAGTGTGTAGTCAAGTGCAGAAAATGTACTTTTCAATAAAACACAAATGGAAAATTACAAATAAAAGATACATGAGCACTAGATTTTCAACTTAATACTTGGATAAAAATACAACAACTAACTAGATTAAAAGTTGAATTAAAAAATGATTCATGATATATATAAAGAAAAATTATGCAACAAGAGCCCATATAACTTATGCTTAAGTGTCAACAAAATGCATAACAAAGAACATAGAGGTGTAAGAAAAAAGATAACACATGTCTCAACACGTTACTTACTGTAGGTCCTTATCCTCCACATTAATTATGGCAAGATGCATTAGAAAAATTCTAGAAATTCTCATAATAAAAAAAGAGTTGGTCATTAATTCAGTTGACTCATTATCATAGAGGATAATATAACCATTGAATCTATATTCCATTATCTTGAACATAACTCTTCCAGCCACTATAAACAAACCATAAATAACCCCCTAAATCTACATCAACCAATGTCTATGTATGAAAGGTATTTTAAAGCAAACCCTATTTTTTCTTCCAAATTATCCACCTCTACTGTTATAAAAAGATAAAAAAAATAGTAATCACTATATTATGGGAGTTACCACAAATTGATGTCTAAATTGCCAAGAAGCTATTATGGAAAATAATTAAATATCCATAAAATACATTATTGTATCTATTTTTTTAAATTACTCAATTTCCCACCATTAAATTGAAAACAAACATGAATGATATGTACCATCATGTACCTATACCAAGTATGCATAAGCAATAAATAAATATATGTTTTTATATTTTATATGGAACATGAAAAAAATGGTCCCTTGATAAAAAAAATACCAATTGCAATGACACATTAGAGTAAATTTATAATTTGTTAATTTAGATGTGCATACATTTTGACAGAAACAATGACATCACTAGCGGAGCGAGAGGTTTAATTCTAAGCAATTTCTTTTATAAAGCAATACTACTATATAACTACTTTTTGATAGAGGATATTCAACATCTTGGAGTGCTGCAGGATGAAACCACATGATTACTACCATAATAACTAAGGTGCAGTATAGGGACGTAGAATCCATGTATACCTTAATAATATATAATACTAAAGAGCGGAAATTTTCTTTCTCTAATTTTGGTCCATCTCACTTTATCTTTATGTTTGTGTGTCCCTCCACTCTCATCAGTATAAGAGTTCTAGGCCTATAGCCGATTTAACTAAGAGTAGTAGTATGCGATGAATTTGATATTAGAGTTCTATTTGGTTTAATGTCCCATTCATGACCCAGTCACGACTTATATGGATTGGCTTTCCAACCGCAGTAAGGAGGCTGAGGCCAAAATAAATTAGAATAATGACACTAGATATACAACACAAAGACATGTTTACTAGTTTTCAATAAAAAGTGTAGGAGACTTGAATACAAGATATACAATGAGCACTAGAAATTGAACTTAATGCAGGGCAAACAAATTACAACAACTAAGGGCATGTACAGTCCACAGACAAGTTCCTGTCTATATGTTTTTGAAATTCACAACACAGACAACGAAAAAGACAACTCATACAACCCACAGACAAGAGTCGTCTGTTTAACTCTCTACATGTACTTTAATGCTCGAATGTAACCATGAACAATCCTGAATATTATTTTAGTATACCGTTATGTTGCTACTTAGTACAACATGATTTTACATCCATAAACAAGACATGACATTCTTTTTGAACTAAACATTCAGCTCGTTGTGGACATGAGACATGCATGATCACAACAGCTACACAATAGGCATGGAGTATGTATATTGACATGTATCAAAGTAGCTCATGAAAACACCATGTGGATCTGTGTCTTTAATCCTAAAAAAAAGTTCACAAAACCATCCGTTATAGTTAATTTGCTTGAACACTGACTAGCTCAAAACTGAAGGCTTGACACTTCTCTCCGAAAACAACTACACAATGCAAAAACAAAAATGTGATGAATTGAATGACTGAATTTGTGGAATTTGAACTAAAGCAAGCATAGGATGGCGGTTAGAAACAGAGTAGTGCTAAAGTGGTGGAGAAATATTGGAGCATAAGCTCGAACACCTCCACGGCACCACTACTGAAAATCTCACACCAATCCTGGAGACATCAGAAGAGCATTCTGGAGTGGTGGGTGAGAGAGAAACAAAGAAAGCTGGATTGATCTGTGCCACATATAGGATGCTGAGGACGAGCACGCACAACGCCGCAGATTCAAAGACCAAGATGAGAGCGGCCGGAGAAGACCGACGAACGTCTGTAAGGGTAGGTCGCGGGAAAGGCCGGCGAACGTCGGGGACGAGGCAGACTTTGTCCCCATCCTTCAGTGAGATCGAAGCGAAGGGGACGAGCTGAAGCCGAGGCAGATCCTTCCACGAAGAGCAAACAATGGGAGAAGGGTGGGGCCGATGGGACGAGGCAAGGACAAGCGAAGTCTGTCCACGACCGTCGACGAGGGCGACGGCGAGAACAAGACGGGCCCATCCGCCGGGACCAAGCGGAGGCGGAAGGGCGGGTCCGTCGGGGATGAGGCGGGTCCGTCCGCGTGGAGGAGGCAAGGCTTCCGTTGGGATGACGCGCGAACAAAGCTAACTCACGCCAAAGGCTCTGGATCCCGCGAGCAGCTTGGAGACGACGCGTCCCGTACAGCGCGTCTCTCGACCGACGATCGGATTTGGGAGCACGAGCCTCACTCGTCGCCTCATGAGACGACGGTACTTCTCTCTCTCCTCATTTAATCACCGACGGCGAGGTGTTTTTTTATAAAATTGTCACGAAAAAGACGAGACTTACAGACGCGCTGTGCTTGCCCTAATAAGATTGAAAGTTAAAAATAAAGATGTACATGCGTGGTGTCAAAACAACAGGATGCAACAAGAGCTTATAACTTAATCTTAGGTTTCAACTTTTCAACTAGGTCATATATATATGAAAACGCAAATAGGTCGGTGCAGCTTAAAGAATGTTAAGACTTATAGAGTAATTGACAAACTTATCACAACATTGTAGATCGATATATCATGGAGTATATATCTAATTCAAATAGGCAATGTATTTGGAATATGAAGAGTTTGGGAGTAGAAAACAATATTAGTTATTGATGGTAAGTACAAAATTTGTCGACAAATTAAAAGTTTTAGTACCTCATTACATGATAGGTTATATTGATGATGATGATGAGTGTTAGGATTCTATTAGTGTGTATCATTGACAGCAACAAATTAAATAGCGTACGCTGTGAAGAATGAACAAAATTACTAATCCATATGGATGCATCACTACAGCAGAATCGCTCTTTGCCGAGTGCTGGCAGCACTCGGCAAAGAGCCTTTTGCACTCGGCGAAGAATTTCACGACAAAGGGTTCTTTGCCGAGTACCAAATATCGGGCACTCGGCGAAGGCTTCGCCGAGTGCTGACATATTTGGCACTCGGCAAAGAAAAAAATAAAAAAACCCCGAAAAAATAGGAAAATTTTTTTATTTAATTGGAGGAGGGGCCCACTGGGCAGCGCCCACTTGTCGCCCTCGAAATCGCAAGTTCTACTATTTTTCACGCAATTTTCTCTCACGCAGTCAGCAGAATTCAAACTCACGACCTCTCGTTCGCGCGAAGCCTCCTCTACCACTGCACTACACACTCATGTACGTTCCATCTCCGTTTCGATTACCCATATATTATACTAAACCATGTGTAACTTGCTTATTTGAGGCTCTAAACGAATTCAAATCAAAAAATTGTAAACTACAAAGTTTTCTAACTTTTCAAGATCTACAACTTTTATTTTGGTAGTTTTTCCATCCGAGGTCGTTTATAAAAATTTGAATTTTAAATTTTACAATTTGAAACGTAGTTTTCGTTGACAAGATGATTTCAAATCAAAAAGTTGTCAACACCAAAGTTTCATAACTTTTCGAGATCTACAACTTTCATTTTGGTCATTTCTCCATCTGAGGTATTTTGAAAAATTTGAATTTTAAAATTTTCAAATTCGACGCAGTTTTGCATAACTAGATGACTTCAAATTAAAAAGTTATCAACTACAAACTTTCATAACTTGTCAAGATCTACAAAGTTTATTTTGGTTGTTTGACTATTTGTACATCCGACATTGTGGTTCTAATATTATTCATAAACATTATATATCAGTCTTGTAGTTTTATAAACTACCGGAGAGATATATAAGATTTGTGAACGAATTTATTATAAGTTTGTCAAATGAAAATATCACCAAAATAAAAAATGTTCATCTTGATAAGTTAACCAACTTTGTAGTTAAAAACTTTTTCATTTGGATTAATTTACTGCTTCAAAATATAATTTAAAAACTGGCTTTGCCGAGTGTCAGAAAAAAAACACTAGGCAAAGAGCTATTTGCCGAGTGCCACGTGGCTGGCACTCGGCAAAGGCACCTCTTTGCCGAGTGCCAGCCACGTGGCACTCGGCAAAGAACCGCCCACGTGGCACAGTTCGGGACTCGGCAAAGGCACCTCTTTGCCGAGTGCCAGCCACGTGGCACTCGGCAAAGAAGCTTTGCCGAGAGCCACGTGACCGGCACTCGGCAAAGAGGCTCTTTGCCTAGTGCCCGAAATTTGGCACTCGGCAAAGCCACAGGCACTCGGCAAAGATTGATTTTCCCGTAGTGCATGCCGCATTCCCCTGTCTCAGCACTTTGGTGCCTGCTGTCCAAGAGCTGTGGAATGTGTGGGAGGTCCTCAGCCTTTCCCTGCAAGTCTTCCTCTTCCTCTTCGGGAGCATGCGGAGGAACTGCTCCAAGTGGTACCTGCGCACCGCCCTATGGCTCGCGTACCTGTCGGCCGACTCCGCGGCCGTCTTCGTTCTGGGCCACCTCGCGGTCCGCGCGCGAGAGCCTGGCCACCAGCTCGTGGCCTTCTGGGCGCCGTTCCTGCTCGTCCACCTGGGCGGGCAGGACAGCATCACAGCCTTCTCTAAGCAGGACAACGAGCTGTGGAGACGGCACCTGCTGAACCTGGTCTTGCAGGCAGCGGTCGCCGGGTACGTCGTGGCCAAAGCATCTTGGCCGGACGCTCGGCTCAGGACTGCCATATGGTGCTCGTGTTCCTCTCTGGGTTCGTCAAGCAAGTACGTCGAGCGTACCGGATGCCTCTGGTTCTCGGATACAGAGAATCTCAGGCTGAGGAACAAGAAAGAGTTGCAGGGAAAGAAGATAAAGGAGAGAATATTCTACGTGCGCAAGCTGATTCGAATATCAAGGCAAACCAAGGGCAAAGTCAAACAAAACCTCAAGTTAGCAGAGGATACACTTGAAATGATGAAGAAAGGTAGCTCTGCAAAGTCCCCACATGCACTCTTCTTGGAGGCCTTTGAAATCGTGAAGGAGCTGATCACAATGGATGCTCCACTCAACAAGGCGCACAACATCGCGGTATCTGCACGTGGCGATCTACAAGGGGGGTTTCTATCTAGCAAGAGCCGCCACAGTGCCTACGAGTATGTGGGAGCAATTCTGGAAAATTGCTACCGATTGCTCTACACTAAAGAGCCTTGTCGAGTCTACCTCGTCAGCCTCTTTGCAGCAATTGCCACATCGATAGCCCTTGCACTCTTCAGAGCTGCCGCCGGCAAGGACAAGCTCCACGCTGCCTAGCATGCAGTAGCAGCAGAGTTGATATCACGGTGACCTACGTACTGCTTGTAGGAGCCATAGCCCTAGATGTGTCCTCTACCGCCACCTTCATTTTTCGCATGTCTACCCAACTCCATCTCCGCCTGCACGAAACGACAACAGTGGTCCCAAAAGCTCCAACAGTACAACATCATCAGTACTGCTGGCATGTTATCCATATGGCATGTTATCCATATGGCAGTGGTGTTGGCATATGTTGTTTGCTTGTCTGTTTAATTATTGTTTCAACATTATTGTTGTATAAACAACGAGCCTGATGAGTACGTACTTGGCAACGAGCCCCTTTGACCTTTGCCTTGCCTCGGTGATGATCGCGCTTAGCTCTGATCTGTACGACTTCAGTTGTACTCCCCAACTTCAACACAACTAATACGCAGCCATACTCCAAAATCGCCTCTACATGGCAATGGCATCTGGTACGTATTCCCCATTGGGTGGTGGCCCAATGCAGACCCTCCACACATGCCAACACCTCGGACTCCGCCGCACCGGCGCACCTTTCGAAGTACCACCATGCATGCCGAGATGAGTACTAGTACGTACTTGGCCAGTGCCGTCTCTCGCAGTGGCACCCCACGCCCACCTCTCCAGTCCAGTCTCTTTCCGAGAAAGACCCATCGAAGTTGTTCAGCTTGATATCCAGTCCTCCGGAGGGGACTCCCAGGGCTCCCAGCAAAGAGCGAGTGTGGGAGCTTCCCTTGCCGAGGCACCTGCAAGTTCCAAATATTTTCCCAAATTTTCTTGTCACCCTCTGGATGGGTACTAGACGCCGAGCTTGTCTCCGTGATTTGTTCCTGTGGTGCTATATACTATATACTACGTCATATGCGCTTCGCACCGAAAACATTCCGGACTTCTATGGTTGCCGTGTAAGACCGCGTTCGGTATCCGGCTGTTCCAGGCCTGGAACCGTTCCCAAAGAAGCGAACGAGGCCTAAGGGAATCCTTTATTCTTCATTGTAGCCGTGAGCCACATTTTGGCGATAGCCTCGGCATCATCAGCTGGGTTGAAGGTGCCAAGGATTCAGTGGATATATGATGTCCCACTCTGTTCCTTCGGAATTAAATAGATCAGCCACCCATAGAAGACGGTTCCTTCCTCGCAACGTAGTTATGGAAGTGCTAAGGAATTTGCCTCTCAAAGTTGGCAAAAGATGGCTAAAAGTGCATTTACTCTCTTTCTCTTTCTCTTTCATCTCTCTTGCACCTTTTAGCATATTTTAGCCTACGGATTCAAACAAGTCAACAAGACAAAAGTTTTGCCATTGATAAATAGGATCCAAACACAGCCTACGTGGCCCCCTAAAAATTCGACTACACCCGCTAGCCGGTCTCAGTCTTTTGATGATCGACTAAAGGCAGGCTCGCTCAAGGGCTACAGATAAGAAGAGTATGCACGATAGCAACTCAAAAGAATTCGGAAATCAAACTCTTGAAACTCACCTTCATCGTAGGGAAGAGGTCGTCAGTTAGTACCCTCGAGTCCTCAGTCTGATTGATGACCCTGATGATGCACTCGGCCATGACATTGAGACATCTCTCAGGTCAGGAGTCAGGACACCAAGGTCCGAGCGAGCAGCAGCAGCGTATCCCTTGGGCAGCCTTCTCACCAAACTGAAAGTTGGTCGCCTCGGCCTTGTCGTCCAGCAGGACCTCAGAGCATCTCCAGCAATTCCCCAATATATCTCCCCCAATAATTTGATAACGGGGATAGCTCAATACTACTTTTTCATTTATTGGGAGAGATGCTGCAGCAGAACATCAATACTTCACCCCCAATAGATATGGGTCCTACCTGTCAGCGAAAAAGAATTTTTTTTCATTCCTTTTTCCTCTCACACACAGCCAATCTCTTTCCCCGCCGCTTCATCCTCTCGCGTCTCGTACTCGTACGCCGCCGCCGCTGCTGCTTTCTATCGCATACACCCCCGTCTCCCTCTCCCAGGCCGGCCGCACCATGGCCACACATGCAGATCTCGCCCTCCTCCTGCAAGAGATGGCCCAACCGCACGCACGACCGGCGCACGAGGGCTCTCCTCATGCTCCCAAGCCTCCTCCGCACGACCCCCATCATTGCTGCTTCCTCTCCCACGACCGGCGCATGGTGGCTGCCTCCGGCTCCTCGCACTCCTCCAACAGATCTTGTGCTCCCATGCCAGCCGGTAGTGTAACACCCCTGGTGTTTAAATGTAATTAACCTGACATGTCATCATCTTAAGCATTAATCATTTCCTGTGATGCATTTGATTTGCCTAATTGCTATGCCTTGATTCCCTTTTCAAAAACCCTAAAAGCCCAATTCTCTCTATAAGGGCAAAATGGTAATTTCACCTCTGTGCCTAGTTATATTTAATTCTTGTTCAAATTTAGTACCCTGATGTTTGCTGCTTTGATCAAAGTTCAAAAATCAGATTTGATTTGATTTTCCCTTTTGCAAAACCCTGATTTCCAAACCCTGGATTTTTATCCCTGTTTTGTAATTCAAAATTATTCAGAATTTGAGGTTGGTCCAAAAAGCAAAGTTGTAGATCTGGCCAAGAGAAACAACTTTGGTATTTACAGATTTTCAAAGTTCTATATAAAATTTGAAGTAATTTCAAATTCTTTCAAACTCCAGTTTTTGTCCCTTTTTGAGTTTTCAAAATTATTTCAAAACTATTGAGTTTCAGAAAAAGTGTATATTAGCAAAGTTGTAGGTTTTGTCAAAAGGAACAACTTTGGTATTTACAAATTTTCAAGTCTCAGTTTGAAATCCAAAGTAATTTTGATTTGAATCAAATTTGAAAAGTGTCCCCTTTTCTGTTTTTGAATATAGTTCAAAAACTATTTGGAATTTGAAAATGTTCATATTGACAAAGTTGTAGATCTCTTTTTTCTGAGCAACTTTGGTATTTTGAGTTTTTGTCGCACAGTTCAAATTTTGGAAGTAATTTGCAAAATACAGATACCAGCCAAAAAGTCAAACCCTAGGGCATAGCCCTGTTCATCTTCCTCGCGTAGGGGGAGGGCCCCGGTCGTGGCCGAGCCTCCGGCGCTGCGCGCGCCACGCGTTTGGCAGCCGCTCGTCTGTCCCCGACCAGCCGCCGTTGTCGCCACCATCATTTCGCACCCGCACGCGCACAGTTGACCCCGCTCCCGTCCCCTACCGAGCCCAGCGCGCCGCCGCCGCGTGGCCATTGCCGGCCAAGCTTGCGCACCGGTCCCGGCTGCACGCCATCACCTCCGCCTTAGCGCAATCGAGTGCGCACGCTCCCGCCGATCTTATCCACCCCACCCCGTGCTCTCTACCGGCCTCTGGCCGCGGCTATATAAGCCCGCCGGAGCCCCGAGCTCCTCACTCATCTCCGCCACCGTGGCCAGGCCAGTCCAGTGCCTCCGCCGCTCCACCACCTAGCTCAGAAGCTCCGCCTTGAGCTCGTGAAGCTTTCCCACCCTTCAATTTCATCTCTACCGCCCTCAATCGCCCGGCGTAAGCTCGCCGTTCCCATCTCCGGCAGAAACCCGGCGAGCTCGGGTTCGTGAAATTCGCCGCCTCCGGCCATGATCATCCCTCACCGACCCCCGTGTCGTGTTCCTTGGTTCCGTGCGACTCTGACCAGGCCCTTGCGGTCTCGTGTGTTGCGCAGGGTCGTCGGAGCGCCGCTCGCCGCTCGCAGCCGAAGGAGCTCCACCGAACCACCGCCCCTCGAGCACGTGTCGAGCCTCCTTCCTCGAGCCTCACCCTCGAGCACGTGCCGAGCCACACCTTCGAGCCCTGCCTCCGATCCGTGGTAAGCACCCGAGGCCTCCGGCCTCTGCTTCCACTCCGTCTCGCCCGAGCCCGAGCCTCGGGCGGACAGACCCTCACCACTTCGCTCGAGCCAGGCCTCGAGCGAACTCGTGCACCCTCCGCTTCGTCGAGCTAGGCCTCGGACGGACGCTTGCTTTTCCGTCTCGCCCGAGCCTTCCATCTCGCCCGAATCCGCTTCGCCCGAGCCTCCGGGCCAGGCCTCGGACGGAGTACTCACTTTCCGACTCGCCCGAGCCCGTTTCGCCCGAGCCCTTCATAGAAGGAGCACAGTGCTCTTTTTCCTTTTTGGAGAGTTGTGAATAGTGTTCTGTTTTCTCTTTTTTGTGTGAATTAATCTGTTGTTCCTTAAATGCTGAGAAAATTATGGTATGCTCCTTGCACTGTGTAGTATTTTATAAAAATATGAAACTTGACTTTTCTGCAAGATTTTGAAAATGTAAAATTCCCCTTTTAATTGAAAAATGAAGGTTTTGGTATTTTTGGAGAGTGATCTATAACTCCAAAAATCTTGAGATAAATTTTTGGGACCCTGTTATAATATGCTGAACCTCTGGTAAAATTTTGAAGTCTTTTGGAGCAAGTTGATTTTTGAGCATTTATTTTAATTAAGGAATAGTGCCTTTTGTTAATTAAGTGTTTAGATTTATTTGAGCATCTTAATGACCTCCAAAAATCATGAAATTTGTTTTGCCATCTGTTTATGCCTTAATGAACTTATGTGATTAATTTGGTAATTTTTGGAGCAACTTCATAAAATGACCTTTTAAATAAAATAAGAAAAATAGAAAGGATGGATTAGGGTTGGTAATAAGTGTTTAATGATGTGATCTTTGGATTGATTGATGTTCATAGACCCCTACCCTTTGGTCTATGATGTCTGTGATGATATGTTTGGTTAATACTTAGGATAATTATAATAAGGCCTAACATCAATAATGCTTAAGAAAGAAATGGTTACCTTTTATGCTCAACCTAGATTTCGATTATGCCTTGCCTAAGAGTAATCTAGATTCAGTGGTATTGTCTTGCACCATAAGCCCATATCATCATTCTCATGAGCATTCATCATTGCATCCGTATAGTTGACGAAGAAGGTACCAGAGTCGAGGCCGCTGTTGACGAACCAACTCCCGAGGCGACCCCGAGCTCCAACACCTATACCTACCCCGAGTCTGCTCTCTTTGCCATTCAAGGCAAGCCCCGGTGCATTTAACCCTTTCCTTGAATTTTATAAAATGATTTCCTTAAATGCTTTTGAGTTAAATTATTGCATTAGGTTTATAGGAGTTGTGTGCTATCCTAATTGATGCACTATCCACCTTGACCACTGATACACCCGATACCTGTTTTTCAAAAGTATTTGAAAAATGCTTAGCAATGCTTATTGAATTAGACTTTGCAATAAAATGCCAATTTTTAAAAGTGTGATCACTTAAGGAATGTTTATGGGAATTTTGGTCTTACTCCCCGGCTGTTGGCTAGGTATCTGATCCGTACCTAGTTAATAGCGAGGAGAGGTTGTCCGAGCGTACGGTGCCGTCATGTTGTAGTCCGGGACTCAACAGTTGACACCGACCGGGACATGGTTGAAAAACTGACAGGACTATTACGCTTGGGTGAGATATGACCAAGGTATAGTTCTGGCTGGAAAATTAGGGACCATCCGTATGGGGGCCTGCTGGTCAAGACTTGTAACTATTCACATACTACGGAAAGCTCTGGCTCCGAGGAATCCTTTATTGGACCGACAACCGCGCACTGGGAGTGTGTAAGTGCAATCAAGCCCTAATTGTGGGTTTTGGTGATAATGACCACACGATTAGAGGACTAATGAGATTTATAAAGTTGATAAGCAGGTTATGTTAAGAAAGGATGGTGTATATGCGTTGGTGGACACCTCACACTACATTTCGTCGGTTCCGAACTCAAAGCGCTTCAAAGATATTTTATTTTGATTACTTGAGTTTAGGAATGCCGTACTATAAAGGGGGAATGCAAATTCATTGATATGGCTGAATGATATGTGCTCAAACCAACCCAAACCATCCACATTTCCAACCAAAGACAGCTGCACTTAACTCAGGTTTATACCTGTCTGCTTGGTAGGCGCGGCAGTGCCGCTCTAGGCGCGGCAGTGCCGGGCCGCGGCACTGCCGGGCTGAGGCCGGCACTGCCGCGACTTAAACTGCCCGTTGGATGGCAGGGGGTATTTACATCACCCCCTCTGCCCCCCAACGGTCATCCACGACCACTCACTCCACCTACCTCCAGACAAGCTCTCTCTTCTCCATTGAAGGCCCTCCAAGCTCCCAACCACCAAAATCTTCATTCCCATTGATTCCAAGTGGTTGAGAGGCTCAAACCTTCACCAAAGAGGAGCCCTAGCTGAGATCTACTGCCTAGAGCACTTGATTTGAGCCATAGCCGGTGGATTTGCTTCTATTACTCTTGGGTTCTTGGAACCCTAGCCGGCTAGGTGTCGCCCTAGAGCCTTGCCAACTTGTGTGGCGGCCTAGGGAGGTTTGTAATCACTTGTGCAGCTAGTAAGATTACCCCTCACCTCAAGGATTTGGTTCCTTGACTTGAGAACGAGGTTGAGTTGCAAAGCTCATGACCTAAGTGGTCAACCTTAACAACGTGGAGGTAGGCAAGCCTTGGTGGCGAGCTGAACCACGGGATAAATCACTTGTCTCGCATGCTTGCTTAGTTTCATTCTCTATGTTCATGAGCTTGTGATATATTCTAGGGTTTGGCTCGATCTACTCTATCTTTCATATTTGGCTTGGAGTAGTTGTTTCTGCTGGTTCATTTAGCCTATTGTTACATTCCTATTCATATAGAATCTGCAGATTGTGGTTAGATTTCGAATTGCAGCTTCTGGTCTTCATTTGCGCGGCAGTACCGCGCTGAGGCCGGCAGTGCCGGGGAGCGGCAGTGCCGGGCACAGGGCGGTAGTGCCGGGCCTATCTAATTTAGTTTTAAGCTGTGATTTTTGACAGACCTATTCACCCCCCCCTCTAGGCCACACAGGTCCTTACAAGTGGTATCAGAGCCTGGTCTCTCAGCAGCACTTAACCGTGCGAGAGTATGGCCACTGACGGAGCGGGTGATGCTAGTGTTGTGCAACCCAAACCCTTTGAAGATCCGGATGTGCACACCACTAGCAGCAGCGAGAGTATCTCCACAGCTAGCGGAAGGACACTTCCACAATTGGTTGTGTCGGCCGGAGAGCTCGCAAGACGAAAGGAAGAAAGAAGGTTGAGAAGAGAAGCTAGAGCCAAAGCAAAAGAAGATGCAGCAGCTCTCAAAGCAAAGGAAGACAAGGCTCAAAGAAGAGAAGAAAGAAAGATTAGAAGAGAAGAAAGAGCCAAGAGAAGAGAAGAAAAGAAGAAGAAGGAAGAGCTCAAAGCTAAGAAGAGTGTGCACGTGAGTGAAGACTCAAGTAGCACCGAAGATGGTGATGATGACATCTCCTATCATCTCAAGGGTGACAAGAAGAAGAAGGAGGAGACCAAGAAGACATATGGAGCCGTATCCTACATTTATTCTTCTATGTCTAACCATGATTCTAGGCCTCTCATTAATGTACCCGCGGGCAAGTTGCCTCGTTTCGACGGGACCAACTTTGCCAAGTGGAAGCACATTATGAAGACCTATCTTATTGGTCTCCATCCAGGTATTTGGGAGATTGTGCACAATGGACTTGAAGCACCGGTTGATCCAAAGAACCCCACTCAAGATGAATTCCGCAACATTCATCTCAATGCCCAAGCCACTAGTGTGCTACTTAGTGCCTTGGATGGTGATGAGTACAACAAGGTCATGGGAGTTGAGGTTGCAAAGGAGATTTGGGACACATTGCATATTGCTCATGAAGGGGTTGATAAAGTAAGGCAATCCAAGATTGATTTGTTAATGGCCAAGCTCAACCGGTTTGTGATTTGTGATGGTGAAGGTCCTCAAGAGATGTTTGATAGGTTGATGGTCATTGTTGGCAAGATTAGAGGGCTAGGTGGAAATGAAATCAATGATCACAAGGTTGTGAAGATTATGTTGGAAGCTTTGAAAGTGCATGTTGCACTTAAGTGTGATTTTGGATGATTTGATGACAATGTTGATTAAAGATCTAATATGTTTGCTAAGTGTGACACAGGGAAATGATTATCTCACTATGTACTTGAAATGTAATGCAAAGCCAAAATGATGGATTGTTGTATGAAGATCATGTCACAAGCACAAAACAACAATGAGAATGATATTGATATAAAGGGTTATCATATTGTGGGATAATCATAGTGCATTTATGTTTGCTAAGAAACGATTCAAAATGAAGCATGGTTGAATGGCTTGAAATGGTGAAGATAGCAAGGAAAGAGTCTTTGAGGCACTAAGCAAGGGTGAAGGGCAAGCGACGGCTTGGCGGCCGAAGAACCTAGCTAGAGTGAAGAAGAAAGTACTTGCATTTAGTCGAAGGATCAATCAAGCTTGAAGATCGCATCTAGTGGAGAATCGACATTCCTAGCAACAATATTGATTGGAGTGACTTGGCACATTTGGAACTCCATTATATCACTTGAATGGAGTCAAGTCACATGCTCAAGATGGCTTTGCTTGAGGGATATCTACTTCTAAACATGACAAGCATTCCTTCCAATATAGAAAATGAAGAGAAGCGGCTTGGGTTCAAATGGAGATCAACTCAAGAGGTTTAAAATTCGTATTTCAATTTATCTTGAGTAAATAGGAAAGCCGTACTATTAAGAGGGATGCAACATATAGTAGATGATTCTTCATAAGTGCTCAATCCAACCTAAGTGAGACATGAGAGAGCTAGAGCTAACTTTCAGCTGAAGTGTTGCACTGTCTGTCCATACCGGACATGTCCGGTATGCATACCGGACATGTCCGGTATGAGCCCACAGCAGTGCGGCCATCCGTCTCGCCCGAGCCTCTGCGCCAGGCCTCGGCCTCGGCGCTCAAGCTCCGTCTCGCCCGAGCCTCTGGGCCAGGCCTCGGCCTCGGGCGCTCTTGTGAAGTCCATACCGGACATGTCCGGTATGCATACCGGACATGTCCGGTATTAGCGGAGTTCTGTCTCGCAGCTTGTGTTATGGCGGTTCAACCGACTCTTGCGTCGGTGCTACCGACAGGTACTACCGGAGTAATGGCGGTACTACCGGTAGGCCAAATTTGGCCCAACACAGAGAGGTTGCAAAACCCCCTCTTAACTGTCGGTACCACCGACCTGGTGGTCGGTACTACCGAGATCCTATTCTGGGTTTGAAAAATGGTTGGTTAAGAGTGCTTCTCTCGCAGTCAAGTCATACCGGACATGTCCGGTATGCATACCGGACATGTCCGGTATTTGCGGTTTGGTGGCTAACAATATCTTTGTGATGGGCGGTACTACCGCCCCTTGGGTCGGTACTACCGACCGGTACTACCGAGGTTATAGCGGTACGACCGGTAGGTCAAAATTGGCTACTTCCAGAGAGGTTGTGAAAACCCCCTCTATAACTAGCGGTACCACCGACCAAGTTGTCGGTACTACCGAGATCTGTTGGGAAGTTTGAAAGTTGGTCTGTTCAGTGTGTTCCTCACGCAGTAAAGTCATACCGGACATGTCCGGTATGCATACCGGACATGTCCGGTATGAGCTGACTCAGCCAACGGCTAGAAAACGGCTAGTTTCGAATGTGGGCTTATAAATACCCCCAAACCTCCACCTTTGGAGGCTGCTGATGCTACTGGTTCCCACACTCATTCTAAGCCTTTCAAAACACTTTCCAACCCTCTCTTAGTGAGTGATTGTCCTCTAATTGCCAAATCCATTTGTGGGTTGAGAGAGATTCAAAATTAGAGAGCAAGCCATCTCTTGAGCACTTGTGCAAATCGTCGATCTTGTTGTGCGCATTCGTTACTCTTGGACTCTACGGTCCTAGACGGTTAGGCGTCGCCGTTGAGCACCCAAGAGATTTGTGGAGTGCCTCGGAAAGTTTGTGAAGGTTCGATCTCTCCTCAAAAGAGATCAACTAGTGGAAGGAGCATAGCGGGTGAAATAGACCGCGGCTAGAGTGACCCGTGGTGTCCTCTAGAGCCCACCTTTGTGGTAGCTCGCAGCCGGCTCAACGGAGAGTAGGACCCAAGGGGGTGCCGAACTTCGGTGAAACAAATACCGTGTCATTCCTTTGTGCTTTACTTTCGGCTATTTGTTATTCTTCGTTGTGCTAGTTGTTTTGCAAGCAAATCAGTTTTATATATACATCATACATAGTGATTGCAGGTTGTGTGAGAAATTGGAGAAGAAAAGGAGCAGTCCCGCACAACCCGTGCATACCGGACTTGTCCGGTATTGATACCGGACATGTCCGGTATTTCCTGACTGTGCCCAATTTATTTAATCCTTGAACTAATCTTTGTGGTGCAGGGTATTGCCTTCTAGGTGATTAATTTCTAGTCATATACTTTGTGTTTGTCTCTTGAGGGGTTGTTTATACTCCGATTGGGAGTTTCCAAGTAATTGGAAACTCGCATACTAATTGCTTCCGCATTATAAGTTGTAAATTTTCAGAAAAGCCTATTCACCCCCCCTCTAGGCGACACCTTAGGTCCTTTCAATTGGTATCGGAGCTTGGACTCACGTTTGAGCTTCACCGCTTGTGAGAACCGATGGATTCGCCTATGGAGACAAACGTGGTGCTTCTCCAAAATGATGGTTCAAACTTTCTATCTTGGTCATCTTATGTACTCAATGCATTTCGGGCTATTAGCCCCATTATGGAGCATATTGTGGATGCAAGCATATCTCTTTCTATAGTTGATTGGAGCAACTATAAGAACTTGACAAAAGAGGAAGAGATATGTGTGCAACTCAATGCTCATGCGTGTTTGATCATGTTGAACTCATTGAGTGCAGAGGTTCTTAAGGAGGCTATCTACAACGGAGAATCTCCGCCGGAGAGTGCTCATGTCATTTGGACTAGACTTGCCCACTTGTATGGGAAGTCCAAATGTGATGAAGCATATGATTGTGATTCAATGGAAATGAAGTCCATTGAGTCATCATCATGTGAGGAAGCCTCAAGAAGCCTCAAGGAAGACGAGCCTGATCGAGGGCTGCCAGCTGCTGCTGCTCTGGACCCTGTCTGTCCATACCGGACATGTCCGGTATGGGTACCGGACATGTCCGGTATCAGCCCAGCAGACAGGGAGCTAGCAGCAGACAACAACGACTTTCATGCTCGGTGGCGACCAAGTGATGAGTCAACCTCAGCAGCTCATGATACTCATCACTTGTGTCTCATGGCCAAGAAGAACAAGAAGAAAGCAACCAAGAAAGATCAAGAGAAGATTCTTGGTGAGATCAAGGAGAAGACATCAAGAGATAATCAAGTAGAGAGCGATGAGGATGATGAAGATGATGAATCGCTTGATTATCTCAAGTATGAAGACAAGCTCTTGTTCGTCAACTTGCTGAAGAAAAATGATGAGCTAGAAAAGGAGGTGGATGAACAAGAGCAATCCCTTCAAAATCAAGAAGAGTTCCTCATCTCCAAATTAGAAGAGCTAAAGGCATTAGAAGAAAGGTATGACAAATTGTCAATTGAGCATGCCTTAGCTACTAACTCTCTATCTAATGTGGAAAGGCTAGAGAAGGAGAACTACATGCTTAAGGCAAAAATGAGTGATCTCTCATATGAGCACAAGTTCCTACAAGAGGACTTCACTTATCTCAAGTGCTCACATGAGAAGCTAGTGGAATCAAATGCAATGCTTGAGATTGCACATGAGGTTGTTATTGCTATGGTAAAATCCTCTCAACCTCACACTACTACACTCACTAGTGCACCATCTCAATTAAATGTTATTTGTGCTAATGAGTGTGCTTCTCAAGCAAGCCAATCTTCGATTGAGCAAACGCTTAAAGAAAATGCTAGGCTCATCGAAGAAGTGGGAAATCTAAAGAAGGATGTGATTAGATTGAAGGATGAGGAGAAAGCACAACCTTCTCAAGATAACCGTGATATCATGGTGAAGAAGCTTGAGAAGGGTTCAAACCTTGCTTCCTCCAAAATCCAACAATCTAGTCAATCCTCAAGTCATGAGAAAGCAACCAAGGGCAAGAAACAAAAGAAGAGATTATGCTATGGTTGCGGATTGTATGGACATGAGTGGGCTAAGTGTCCACACAAGACTTGGGCCGACAAATGTGAAGCGGCCGAACAAAAGGCATCAACCAAATTGTCCAAGCAAATGAAGAATGATGCACCAAGTCCTTGCCTCAAATGCAACAAGTTGGGTCACCTCACCAAGAGTTGCCCCACATACCAAGAGGCAAGGAAGATGGCTCAAGTTGCAATAAGAAGATGCTATGCATGCAATGAGCCGGGACACATGGTTGATGCATGTCCCAACAAGCAAGACAAGAGAAGAGCAAACAATGGGCGTATTTGCTATGTTTGTAGGAGAAAGGGGCATCTAAGCTATGATTGCCCAAATGGTATGTTTCCTAAGCCGAACACATTTGCAAATGATAAGGTGCTTAGGAAGGCTACAAAGGGACTTAGCACTAGTAAGGTGATGTGTTCACCGCATACTAGCTCTAAGGCCACTTGGGTGCCTAAGCACTTGTTGACTAACCTTGAAGGACCCAACAAAAGTTGGGTACCAAAATGTGCTTAGGATGTTGATGTAGGTACCAATGGTGAGATGAAAGCTTTCGGGGTGTTTGAGCAAGCAAAATGACATCTCAACTCAAACTATCAACCTATGTTGTTAACATTATCCTATAGGGTTGACCCGAAGTTTATGTGATGATTGATTTCACTTTTACTCATCTACACCATTGATGATAAGTGCCTAAAGCTTAGTAATTAAATGAATTTAATTTATCCTTATGATATTTGCCATTCGATGCTCTTAATGGCTCTCTAGCAGAGCATTATCTTTGATGAAGTGCAGGGAAGTGAAATAAACTAGAGCCAAAAGGAAATCTCAGAAGTGGCTGTTTACTGGTTCTGATCTGCAAATACCGGACTTGTCCGGTATCATACCGGACATGTCCGGTATGGGATATTTACTCTGACAGAACCAGTGACTCAGTTCGAAGATTTGGACAAAGTCTTTTCATACCGGACTTGTCCGGTATGCCTACCGGACATGTCCGGTATGGCCAGGAAAAGCACAGCATCCTGATTTCAGTAGGAACCCTTGTGATCTAGTCCCATGCTCTAACTAAAGACCTGCACAGTTGATCAACATTGATTGTTTGTAAGCTTTGCTTGGGCTTAATTCAATTCTTGGCAAAATTATGTGTCTAGGTCAAGGTGGAAAAGCATTCCTATTTTCTTAAAAGAAAAGTAAAGTGCTTTCATAAGTAATTCAAATAACTTGAGCACTTTGTAAAGGGGAGCTTAGTTTCTACCTTGAACCATTGTGATCTAACAGTTACCTCTAAGTGATGTGATAGTTCTATGAATAAAAATGGTGATCACTTTGACAAAGGCATGATCACTTGACAAGTCAAGTCAACATGAAGATGATTATGCCATGATTACTCTTAGTGGAACATATGTGAGCTCAAGGCCAAGGTATGTGTTTACATACATGCTATGTAAGTACATATAAGATTCATAATGCTAATATGAGCTTTCGGGGTGGTTGAGCAAGTCAATTTGAATAGCTAACTCAACCTATCAACCTATTCTCATCATACTTGCTTATGTGGTTGACCCGTTGGTAATCTAAGTCTGTCTTATTTACCTTTTCATCTTCACTGTGACTTAGAGCACCGAAACTTGGTAGGGTAGCCATCTTTTCACCACTTATGTCCATGTGTTCATTATTTGATTTATATGTGAAAAGTTGGTAATGGCAAAGTAATTTCAAGTCATTCTATGCATTGTCAAAGCATACTGGGCGTGCCCGGTATGTCAACCAGACATGACCAGTTTGGCAGTGAGCTTCTCATCTTTGCCTACATGAGATTTGAGCTTTAATTCTACTAATGTTATGCTTATTATCTCAACTCAGATCTCATATGTTGTTGTAACTCAAGTGATTTGTACTTAGAATTTACTCTCCTATCATATATGGAAAATTACTTTGTGTTGGGCGAAGTTGAACTTTGACTCTCACATTCTTAATGGAATGAAGGTGCTTGGAAAGGAATTCAAACACTTGAAGCACTAATTGAGGGGGAGCTCAATTTCAACTTTGTACCTTTTGTAGACTAATGAGGTTTATTTAGCATATGTTGTAGTTCATCTTGATCAAATTGACTTCTCTATGAGGATATGACTATTTGGCAATAAAGGTCAACTAAATCATCACCATGTCATGATTACGCTTAGTGGAATTTATGGACTCAAGGCAAAGGTATGTTTTAATATGTGCATTGAAAGTGCATAATAGGCCTATAATATGCTAGCGTGTGCACTTATGTGTGATAGGATAGATATTTCCAAATTCCTTACTAGCATGAGTAGGAAGTGTGTTTTGGGAAAATATTTGACACTTGGTCTTTGTGACCTATCCATGACACTTGTAATTATTGTTCCCCTTGATTGTTTGATGGCTAATTACAAGTGGCATGGATCTCTCTCAAGTCCTATATCTCTAAAGTAAATTATATTCCTTGATAATCCTCTTGTCAAAACGAAACATGGACATAAGGTTTCTCTCTAATCTTTAGTGTGTTGAAAACCTTGGATTAAACATAGAGAAAAGAAAACTTGAGATTTGGACACAAGTACTCTTTGTGAAATCATATGAAGAGAAGAGAATAAAATATGCTGGATTACATGTTCGAGGAAAGAAAGGGGTTTTGGATGAAAAAGAAGCAAATCTGGAGCTGTTGGACATAATCTGCTAATATCGGACTTGTCCGGTATCCATATCGGACATGTCCGGTATAAGCAGAAAGCTTCTGGACCAAACCCGCAAATACCGGACTTGTCCGGTATAGCTACCGGACATGTCCGGTATGAGCGGGGGACATAAGGACAGCGTACCCCTTCCGGATCTCTTTCTCTCCCTCACTTCTGTTCTTCCCAAACCGGCCAAGCAAGGAGCCTACCGTCTCCACCCACGGCGACCTAGTGCTCCCTCCATAGAAAAGTGAGAGAGGGAGAAGGATTTGGAGAAGGATTCCATCAAAAGCAAGTGCCGGTGTTGGATTTGAAGTTTTCCCTCGTTCCCTCTCATCCCAAGGTATTTCAAATCCCGGACTTGTCCGATCTATTCATCGCTAAATCATTCTCAAATTCCTTCGGTCAAGATGTTGGATTCATGGTCTAGAAGCAATGTATCAAGTTTGAGATGGATTGGGTTTGAATTGGTGGTGAACCGAGGAACCCTAGGAGGGGGTGCTGTGAACGTCCATACCGGACATGTCCGGTATGAGACCGGACATGTCCGGTTTTTCCCAGCAGAACAGAAAACTTTCTGTTTTTCTCAATTCAGGCCCTCTCTAGTTGATGTTAGGGGTATTATTAGATGTCTATAATTGTGTTGTAAACCTAGTGATCGGTTTGGATCTAGGTGCTTGCAATTCATGAGGCATTTAATCGTATCTCTATTAATTCAACTACTTTTGACAAATCCTATGAATATGCTTCTGAGACATCTTTGTGGATTGTTTGGTCACAGGGCAGCAGCTATGAGTGACAGAGTCGAACCTCGGACCAAGACGAGACATGATCCAGCAAGGGAAAGGCAGAAGAAGAGGAGGCAAGATTCTCACCCCGGCTTGTCAGTTGGAGGCAGCAGTGGCAGTGGGAGTGGTAGTGGTCGTGGCACCACTAGACCTCCAAGGGGAGGTGCCTCTAGAGCTCCTTATCAGTTTGCAGCTCATGATGACATAGAGGAAGAAGAGGAAGAGGAAGAAGTGGAAGAAGAGATTGAAGGAGAAGAAGAAGGAGAGGAAGAAGAAGAAGAGGAAGAGGAAGAAGATGCACCTCAGCAGCAGCAGGAGGGTTTGCACTTTGGGGCTCTTGCGATACGCCCTGCCGCCCTGATTCCTGCTTGGGTGGCTCGTGTGGACTATCGGGAGTCCGGTGGTACACAGAAGGCCAGGAGAGAGCGGAGGAGAGACCCCAGGGGTCAGGAGAGGAACATCTATGATTACAGGTTTCACACCTTGTTCCACATTGACTATTATGAGAAGGTGCTTCTGACCAGAAACCCTGTGATCATTAGAGCTCAGTACGTTGATTGGCAGCATGCTAGAGATCATCACCGTCCTTCAGTTGAGCATGCTATTGCTATTTGCCAGCAGACAGGCCTCTACCGCATTCTGGAGTTTCAGCATGATTGGTGTGATGAGGTGATAGCCCAGTTCTATGCCACCCTATATGTTGAGGAGTCTGACGAGATTGATGAGAAGCGCATGAGTTGGATGACTGAGGGTGTCTGGTACTCCGTGTCTTACAGGGAGTTTGCAGGGTATCTTGGCTTTGACGAGGAGGATCTTCAGAGAGCTTGTATTCACGATGAGGTTGTGCTTCCTCCAGAGCAGCTTGGGTACATGTACCCACCACCTCTACCTGCTGGGGCAGTTGTAGGGAAGGTGAGAGGCATTCACCCTACCTATGGCTATCTCAACAGGATGCTCAGGGCTACTATTGATTGCAAGTCAGGAGACAGAGGGACACTTGCAGATTACACGAGGAACCTCCTGCACAGGTTAGCACCAGGAGCACAGCCTTTCAGTGTCTTTGATTTTATCTGGTATGAGATCAAGAGAGTGGGTGAGAGGCCACTCAAGGGATGTGGATTTGCACCATACATTCAGCATATGATTGAGCAGCAGATTGGTGCCACTTTCACCTATGACCACTCACACAGGCCCTTGAGGTTCCAGGCAGATCTTCTTGAGTCTCCTATACCTCCACCTGGACCAGGGGCAGTTCCAGCAGCAGCAGAGCCACAGCCAGAGGACCCAGTTGCAGGAGCAGCAGGAGGAGTAGCCGTGGCAGGCTCGCCACAGCTACTCACTCGTTCACACTCCACCTCTCAGGGACGTGGCAGGCAGCGCTCTCTCTTGCGCAAGGTTCTTAGCAGTATTCTCGGCGTGTGCAAGGATGTCAATGTGATCAAGGCTCAGCAGCACCGTGAGAGGCAGGCTAGGAGAGAGGACTCGAGGACGCTGAAGATGCTTCACGAGCACTACAGGTTTCAGCCCCCGAGATCCCCACCGTCAGATGACGAGACTGAGCAGCCTGAGACGTTTGAGCAGCAGCAGCAGAGGTATGAGAGGGAGTTTGACGACCTTTCAGTGCGTCAGAGACAGGGAGCAGAGTCAGAGCAGCAGAGTCAGAGGCAGGGAGTAGAGGCTGGGCAGCAGCCCCACGACACTCCTCCTTCAGCTCCCAGGTTCTCCACAGACCCCCTACTTCGTCCTAGCTCAGCTGAGGAGTTTGCTTCAGACGTGTGGGACAGCTTCCTTGGTGGTACCTACGGCTACCCTGACCCAGGACAGAGCTCTCGGCAGCCTGGGGACGACGACGAGTGACAGTTTCGCCTGCGGCCCTCCTGGTGTCATCCTTGAGCGACACCTTTACCTTTTGGAGATGGATGACAAAGGGGGAGAGATAGTTGATTAGAGCTTCCAGACTTCATGTTATCAGTTATGTATCTTGTATCTGGAATTTTGTTCTGCAGGTGGTTTAGTTCTCAGAGTTTGAGCTTTATTGTAATATCATGAGTCATGTATGAGTTCTTTAGTGTATCCGATATCAGAGATATCTTTGTGATGAGACATGATCCTTATCTTGTAATATAATCTATCTTAGTGGTTGTGGACTTGAGAAATCTTTGTGTGAGTGCTATGTGTGTGATATGAGTAGCAATTTTTTCTTCATAAGATCTTTACTTACTAGTGTGTTGCATATGTCTTGGTGTATTGTTTTTCATTTATTGACTTGTGTGATATATCTTGTCATATGCATCATGATCTATATTGCTCACACACTTGCATTTCTCGGATGCAATGATTTAGGGGGAGTTTCCAACTCACCTTAGTATGTGCAAATTGACATTTTGAGGTCCTTTATGAATTCAATTCATATTGCACATATTAAGGGGGAGCTCTTCATAAATCATTGAACCCATAAGCTTAATTGTTTATCCTTTGGTAAAATTTAATCAAGGTTGTCATCAATCACCAAAAAGGGGGAGTTTGAAAGTGCATGTTGCACTTAAGTGTGATTTTGGATGATTTGATGACAATGTTGATTAAAGATCTAATATGTTTGCTAAGTGTGACACAGGGAAATGATTATCTCACTATGTACTTGAAATGTAATGCAAAGCCAAAATGATGGATTGTTGTATGAAGATCATGTCACAAGCACAAAACAACAATGAGAATGATATTGATATAAAGGGTTATCATATTGTGGGATAATCATAGTGCATTTATGTTTGCTAAGAAACGATTCAAAATGAAGCATGGTTGAATGGCTTGAAATGGTGAAGATAGCAAGGAAAGAGTCTTTGAGGCACTAAGCAAGGGTGAAGGGCAAGCGACGGCTTGGCGGCCGAAGAACCTAGCTAGAGTGAAGAAGAAAGTACTTGCATTTAGTCGAAGGATCAATCAAGCTTGAAGATCGCATCTAGTGGAGAATCGACATTCCTAGCAACAATATTGATTGGAGTGACTTGGCACATTTGGAACTCCATTATATCACTTGAATGGAGTCAAGTCACATGCTCAAGATGGCTTTGCTTGAGGGATATCTACTTCTAAACATGACAAGCATTCCTTCCAATATAGAAAATGAAGAGAAGCGGCTTGGGTTCAAATGGAGATCAACTCAAGAGGTTTAAAATTCGTATTTCAATTTATCTTGAGTAAATAGGAAAGCCGTACTATTAAGAGGGATGCAACATATAGTAGATGATTCTTCATAAGTGCTCAATCCAACCTAAGTGAGACATGAGAGAGCTAGAGCTAACTTTCAGCTGAAGTGTTGCACTGTCTGTCCATACCGGACATGTCCGGTATGCATACCGGACATGTCCGGTATGAGCCCACAGCAGTGCGGCCATCCGTCTCGCCCGAGCCTCTGCGCCAGGCCTCGGCCTCGGCGCTCAAGCTCCGTCTCGCCCGAGCCTCTGGGCCAGGCCTCGGCCTCGGGCGCTCTTGTGAAGTCCATACCGGACATGTCCGGTATGCATACCGGACATGTCCGGTATTAGCGGAGTTCTGTCTCGCAGCTTGTGTTATGGCGGTTCAACCGACTCTTGCGTCGGTGCTACCGACAGGTACTACCGGAGTAATGGCGGTACTACCGGTAGGCCAAATTTGGCCCAACACAGAGAGGTTGCAAAACCCCCTCTTAACTGTCGGTACCACCGACCTGGTGGTCGGTACTACCGAGATCCTATTCTGGGTTTGAAAAATGGTTGGTTAAGAGTGCTTCTCTCGCAGTCAAGTCATACCGGACATGTCCGGTATGCATACCGGACATGTCCGGTATTTGCGGTTTGGTGGCTAACAATATCTTTGTGATGGGCGGTACTACCGCCCCTTGGGTCGGTACTACCGACCGGTACTACCGAGGTTATAGCGGTACGACCGGTAGGTCAAAATTGGCTACTTCCAGAGAGGTTGTGAAAACCCCCTCTATAACTAGCGGTACCACCGACCAAGTTGTCGGTACTACCGAGATCTGTTGGGAAGTTTGAAAGTTGGTCTGTTCAGTGTGTTCCTCACGCAGTAAAGTCATACCGGACATGTCCGGTATGCATACCGGACATGTCCGGTATGAGCTGACTCAGCCAACGGCTAGAAAACGGCTAGTTTCGAATGTGGGCTTATAAATACCCCCAAACCTCCACCTTTGGAGGCTGCTGATGCTACTGGTTCCCACACTCATTCTAAGCCTTTCAAAACACTTTCCAACCCTCTCTTAGTGAGTGATTGTCCTCTAATTGCCAAATCCATTTGTGGGTTGAGAGAGATTCAAAATTAGAGAGCAAGCCATCTCTTGAGCACTTGTGCAAATCGTCGATCTTGTTGTGCGCATTCGTTACTCTTGGACTCTACGGTCCTAGACGGTTAGGCGTCGCCGTTGAGCACCCAAGAGATTTGTGGAGTGCCTCGGAAAGTTTGTGAAGGTTCGATCTCTCCTCAAAAGAGATCAACTAGTGGAAGGAGCATAGCGGGTGAAATAGACCGCGGCTAGAGTGACCCGTGGTGTCCTCTAGAGCCCACCTTTGTGGTAGCTCGCAGCCGGCTCAACGGAGAGTAGGACCCAAGGGGGTGCCGAACTTCGGTGAAACAAATACCGTGTCATTCCTTTGTGCTTTACTTTCGGCTATTTGTTATTCTTCGTTGTGCTAGTTGTTTTGCAAGCAAATCAGTTTTATATATACATCATACATAGTGATTGCAGGTTGTGTGAGAAATTGGAGAAGAAAAGGAGCAGTCCCGCACAACCCGTGCATACCGGACTTGTCCGGTATTGATACCGGACATGTCCGGTATTTCCTGACTGTGCCCAATTTATTTAATCCTTGAACTAATCTTTGTGGTGCAGGGTATTGCCTTCTAGGTGATTAATTTCTAGTCATATACTTTGTGTTTGTCTCTTGAGGGGTTGTTTATACTCCGATTGGGAGTTTCCAAGTAATTGGAAACTCGCATACTAATTGCTTCCGCATTATAAGTTGTAAATTTTCAGAAAAGCCTATTCACCCCCCCTCTAGGCGACACCTTAGGTCCTTTCAAGCTTATTCACCAAGAAATGAGACCGTAGTGACATTGATTAGAGACAAGAAGAAGTTTGAGAAGTTCACACCTAGTGATGTGCTTGGGAGGATTATCACATTTGATATGCAAAGAGAGGAAGCTAATGAAAGAAGGAAGCTCGGAGAGTTGCAAGCAAGGCTAGATGGGATGAAGATCAAGGAAGTGGCACTCAAGGCAAGCAAGCCAACAAAACAAGCAACATCAAGCAAGTCAAGTTCAAGCAAGCAAGCCTCCACAAGCAAGCCCAAGCAACAAAAGAAGAAAATAGAGGTTGAGGACAGCACATCATCCTCTTGCAAGAGTGAGAGTGATGGTGAAGAGTTTGAGAAGATTGATGATATAGCTCTATTCATGAGAAGATATCGCAAGGGGCTCAAGAAAGAAGGTTACAAATTTGTAAAGAGGAAGTTTCCTAACAAGAAAAAGAGAACTTGCTACAATTGTGGTAGCACCGAGCACTTCATTGCTCATTGCCCAAATGAGAAGAGAGACAACAAGGGCAAGAAAGATGACAAAGCCACTTACAAGAAGCACAACAAGAGATACATGGGAGAAGCTCACATCGGACATGAATGGGATTCAACCGCACAAACCTCAAGTGAAGAAGATGAGAAGATGGCAACCATTGCATTCCAAAAGTCATCTCCTTCACCAAGGCTATTCAACAACTTGTCCGATGATGATGAAGGCAACTCCCACACTTGTCTCATGGCCAAGAAAGAGAAGGTGAAAAAGACTCATACTCCTAAACCTTCTCTTCCACTTAGTGACATCTCTAGTAGTGAACTTAGTGACTCTTCTAGTGATGATAGCTCTAGTGATGAAGAGATAAACATGATAACAAAGAACTTAGACAAGAAAACCAAACTCTTTATCACTAAGCTAATGGAGGAACTAGAGGGTGTACAAGCCGAGCTAGAAATAAGTGAGGATGCTCTTATCAAACAAGAGGATCTCTATATTGCTTGCAAGGAAGCTCTTGCATTAGAGAGAAGTGAGTTGGATGTCTTGCATGAGGCCTTGGCCAAAGAGCAAGATGAACATGCTTCCCTAAAGAAGGCTCATGTTGAACTCAAGAAAAAGTATTGTGACTTGGATGTAAAGCACAAGGAACTTGAGCTACAATATAACCTTCTTTGGGAAAGCAACTCAACTCTCCCTAAGGCAAATGTCACTCCTATTCCCTCCACTAGTGAAGGTTGTGGAAAATGCTATAATCTTGATTTGAATGTCTATTCCACTAACCTTGCAAACATGGAGGTCATGAGAAAAGAAATAGCAAGATTGACAAGTGTTATTGCAAGTGGTTGTGTCAAGGCTACTACAAGTGCAAGTGAGAAGACCCAAAGCAAGAACATGCCCAAGTTCAAGAACGGAAGACGTCCTTTCATAAAGGATGGGTTGGGGCATGTAAAGGGAGGGAAAACAAATGGAAGGAAGAAGGTGAATGGCTATGAGTGTGTGAGATTTGAGAAGAAGGGTTACATTGGTACAGTTCAGCCTGCACAGACCGCGGCAGTGCCGCGCCAGAAGGCAGCAGTGCCGGGCCCCGGCAGTGCCGCCCCAAGGCCGGCAGTGCCGCGCCCCAAGAAAGGGAAGGCTACCAGTTCCTCTTCTGCTCAGTCTCACACACAGCCCAGGCAGATGCCAAATCAGAAGCAAGGGTCTCAGAAACCAAAGGAGTCTATTTGGGTAACCAAGAACAAGTTCATGCATCAACCCAAGATAGAAGCTCCAAGAATGAGCATGTCCTCTTGTTACTTTTTAGGACACAACAACAGTGGTAAAGTTGTTGCCAAGTATGTTGGTAATGACAAGAGGGCAGCCGACAAGTTTATATGGGTTCCTAAGATACTTGTGACTAACATGCAAGGCCCCAATATCAATTGGGGACCTAAACCAAGGAACTAAACTTGTTTTGCAGGCATACTCCTCCGGTGGATCAAGTTGGGTGCTTGATAGCGGATGTACAAATCATATGACCGGAGAAAGGAGTATGTTCTCATCATATTCCCCAACTACAAATGCAAGTGAGAACATCATATTTGGTGATAACTCCAAGGGGGATGTGCTAGGTCTTGGTAAAGTTGCTATCACACTTGAACATTCAATTACTAATGTATTACATGTTGATTCGTTAAGTTACAATTTGTTGTCCGTTTCGCAATTGTGTGGAATGGGCTTCAATTGTCTCTTTACGGATGAGGGTGTGGAAGTCTTTAGAAGGGAGGATTCCTCTATTGTCTTTACAGGTCGTTTGAAAGGGAAGCTTTACTTAGTTGATTTCAACAAAAGTGAAGCCAAACTTGAGACTTGTTTAGTGGCAAAATCTAGCATGGGTTGGTTATGGCACCGCCGACTAGCTCATGTTGGGATGAGGAATTTGGCCAAACTTCAAAAGGACAACCACATCCTAGGACTAACCAATGTTCATTTTGAGAAAGACAGAGTATGTGGAGCTTGCCAAGCCGGAAAGCAAGTGGGCGTACCTCACCCACCAAAGAGCTATGACACTACTACTCATCCATTGGAATTGATTCACATGGATCTCTTTGGACCGGTTGCCTACCTTAGCATCGGCGGTAACAAACATGGTCTTGTTATTGTTGATGACTTTTCTCGTTTCACTTGGGTATTCTTTTTGCATGATAAGAGTGTAGTGCAAGAGAAGGTGAAGATGTTCATAAGAAGAGCTCAAAGGGAATTCGGTTTCAACATCAAAAAGGTTCGTAGTGATAATGGAACCGAATTCCGAAACACCCAAGTGGAAGAGTTACTTGATGAAGAGGGCATCAAGCATGAGTTCTCAGTGCCTTACACCCCTCAACAAAATGGTGTGGTGGAGAGGAAGAATAGAACGCTCATTGACATGGCAAGGACGATGCTAGATGAGTACAAGACGCCGGACATCTTTTGGGCCGAAGCCGTCAACACCGCTTGCCATGCAATCAACCGCCTCTACCTCCACAAGAGAAGAAAGAAGACATCCTATGAGCTGCTAACCGGTAACAAGCCTAAGGTGTCTTACTTTAGGGTATTTGGGTGCAAATGTTTCATATTGAACAAGAAACCCAAAGTCTCTAAGTTCGCATCCAAGGTTGATGAAGGCTTTCTTCTCGGTTATGGATCAAACGAGCATGCCTATCGTGTTTTCAACAAGGCCTCCGGCAAGGTTGAAATAGCGATAGATGTGACGTTTGATGAAACTAATGGCTCTCAAGTAGAGCAAGTTGATGAAGTGGTTGTAGGTGATGAGGAACCGCCTTGTGAAGCAATCAAGCAACTAGCCATTGGTGATATAAGACCACAGGAACAGCAGGCTACTGGTCAGGATGGTTCTCAAGCTGAAGCTCCTGCTGGGACTGGTCAGATACAGTCCCCGGCAGTGCCGGGCTCGTCCCCGGCAGTGCCGGACCCCGGCAGTGCCGCGCGGAGCCAAGCAGTGCCGGGCACACCCAGAGCAGCTGCAGCTACTCCACCTCATGGAGTGAACCTACAACCCATCTTCGAGCAAGATGAAGAAGAGGAAGCCGAAGATGAACCAGAACCCATCGATCATCCCAGACTCAAGCAAACTATTCAACGAGATCACCCTGTTGATAATATTCTTGGGAGTCTACGAAAGGGGGTAACGACACGCTCTCATTTGGCAAATTTCTGTCAATATTACTCGTTTGTCTCCTCTTTGGAACCTCTCAAGGTAGAAGAAGCCCTGGATGATCCGGATTGGGTGATGGCCATGCAAGAAGAGCTCAACAACTTCGAGCGCAATCAAGTATGGTCACTCGTGGAAAGACCAAATACCAATGTCATTGGAACCAAATGGGTCTTTCGCAACAAGCAAGATGAAGAAGGTGTGGTGACAAGGAACAAGGCAAGATTGGTAGCTCAAGGGTTCACACAAGTAGAGGGCCTGGACTTTGAAGAAACATATGCACCGGTTGCAAGACTTGAAGCCATTCGGATTCTTCTAGCCTATGCAGCCCATCATGAATTCAAGCTATATCAAATGGATGTGAAGAGTGCATTCCTCAATGGCCCTATACAAGAATTGGTATATGTCGAGCAACCACCGGGCTTTGAAGATCCCATGTTTCCCAACCACGTCTTCAAACTCCGAAAGGCGCTCTATGGGCTTAAGCAAGCACCTAGAGCATGGTATGAATGCCTTAAGGAATTCTTGCTCAACCAAGGCTTTGAAATAGGCAAAGCCGATCCTACTCTCTTCACTCATAAAGTCAATGGAGATATCTTTGTGTGCCAAATATATGTCGATGACATAATATTTGGTAGTACTAACAAATCCTTTTGTGATGAGTTTAGTAGGATCATGACTAAAAGATTTGAGATGTCTATGATGGGTGAGCTCAAGTTCTTCCTTGGGTTTCAAATCAAGCAATTGAAGGAAGGGACTTTTCTTTGCCAAACCAAGTACACCCATGATATGTTAAAGAAGTTTGACATGGTGAACGCTAAGCCTATCAAAACGCCCATGCCAACTAATGGACATCTTGATCTTGATAAGGAAGGAAAAGCTGTGGACATCAAGGTATATCGTTCCATGATTGGCTCCCTCCTTTACTTATGCGCATCTAGGCCCGATATTATGCTTAGCGTGTGCATGTGTGCTAGATTTCAAGCTAACCCGAAAGAGTGTCACTTAGTGGCCGTTAAGAGAATCTTGAGATATCTAGTTCACACTCCAAACCTTGGCTTGTGGTATCCTAAGGGCTCCGAGTTTGATCTACTTGGCTATTCGGATTCCGATTACGCCGGTTGCAAGGTAGATCGAAAAAGCACTTCGGGGACATGTCAATTCCTTGGACGCTCCTTAGTGTCTTGGAGTTCTAAAAAGCAAAATTGTGTAGCCCTATCCACTGCCGAGGCCGAGTATGTTGCAGCAGGTGCATGTTGTGCGCAACTACTTTGGATGAGGCAAACCCTTCGTGATTTCGGATGTCAATTTACTCATATCCCACTCTTGTGTGACAATGAAAGTGCCATAAAACTTGCAAACAACCCAGTGAGTCACTCAAGAACCAAACATATAGACATCCGGCATCACTTCTTGAGAGATCATGAAATCAAAGGAGATATCGCCATCAAACATGTGAGCACCGACAAACAACTAGCCGATATCTTCACTAAGCCTCTAGATGAGTCAAGGTTTTGTGCTTTAAGGAGTGAACTAAATATACTTGACTCTCGTAACTTAGTTTGAAACCTAGCATGCTTGATTGATCAACTAGTTTGACCTAGGTAAAACAAATTTCAAAACTTTCATATTGTGTTTCAAAATCTTTGTAAGGAACTTGCTTGGTATGACCATTGTTCTGTATTGATTACTTGCTGCTGGTCATATCATGCAAGAGGTACCTGTCCACTCCAAGAATAAGCTGTAGTATAATAGAGAATAACTCTCTCTGTTGGTAACAGGCCGGCAGTGCCGGGCCAGGCGCGGAAGTGCCGGGCCCCGGCAGTGCCGCGCCTGGCGCGGCAGTGCCGCGGCTTACCGATTCAGTCTGATTGGTGAGTTACCGAGTGGGGTCACAGGGAAAAGGTTTTCTTTCCTATTCTAACCGTGACTTCCCCTCTCTCTCCCTCATCCATTCACTTTCACCACCGTAACCCTCTCTCTCCTATCTCTCTCTCTCACGGGCGACTTGGAGGTGACCGAGACTTCTTCCACCGGCCGACGACTCCCCGGAGCTTCCGGCCAGCGGTAGTGCCGCTCGGGTCTCTCCGTGCTGCTCGCTTTCCTCTTCACCAAGGGACTCCATCCCTCTTCTTCTTTCCCCAAGGTGAAGATTCAAATCCCTAACCCAAACTTTTTCGATTTATAAAATGCGCCATGGATATTGTTCTTAGAGGTTGTAAAAGGGTTTGTAGATGATAGGGGAGTAGTAGAGGTGGTGGATGTGGTGTTGTTTGGCTCAGATCCGGTCTGCCTGCGCGGCAGTGCCGCGCCCAGCGCGACTGTACCGGGTCCCGGCAGTGCCGCTCCAAGAGCGGCAGTGCCGGACTCTGTGCAGAGTTCTGATCCAGCCAACACCTGTTCCATCAATTTCTATTGCCTCTCTATGATCTACCAGTCCTTATACGGTCTTCTAACACACAGTGTTCATGTTTTAGATGTCGGGAGGAAGCGATGAAGAGAGGAGGACCAAGAGGAGGTTGGACCCGCTCAGGGGGAGGAGCAAGCAGCCAGCCATTCGTGGTGGTGCTCGCTCCCAAGGAGGCAGTTCAGCTAGGCAGCAGATACGAGACGAGATCCGTCTCCAGATGCAGGGTCGTCAGATCAGGGAAGATCTTTACCCTGCCACTCCAGAGCACCTAGCAGAGGTCAGCAGAGACCACATCCAGCCCTATGAGGAGGATGTTTTGGAGAGGGCACCACAGGACACCAGGCCCAGACAGGTGGTGTCCTACCACCAGCAGTTCTCGTCAGTGAAGGCACAGCGTCAGCAAAATCCCTACAATGCTCCAAAGGACATGGGGATTGACTACAGGTTCTGGAATGAATTTCATTCAGATTTCTACCGTTCAGTCCTGTTCAAATGCCAAAAAGTCCAAGATTCTAAGTATGAGATATGTAGATTGGGAGCATCTTGAGGCCAAGACTGACAGTGAGATCAACAGGGTGATAGCTGCATGCAAGAGAAGAAATATGTATGATTTGATGGGTTTCCAGTACAACTGGAATGTGGAGATCATTTCTCAGTTTCATGCTACTCTATATGTTGATAATGTGCTGGAGGAGATGCACTGGATGACCGAGGGTCGCCACTACAAGGTCACCTATGAGACCTTTAGTAGGATCCTTGGCTTGGGCAGCGATGACAGGCAGTTGGATAACCTGCATGATGAGAGGACGCTGACAGACAGTGAGATTGCCCACTTATATGATGATCCTAGCAAGGCTGATGGGTTGGTGAAGGGGCTGAAACCTTTCTACTACATGCTCAACAACCTATTCAGGCAGACGCTCAACCCGAAGGGAGGGTCACATTCTAACTTGTATGGATATGGCAGGAATATGTTGGTTAGGATGGCCCCTCAGGCTAGACCTTTTTCTATATCCAGCTTTATTTGGACCGAGCTTCAGGTTGCAGCAGAGGATGCTAGGAAGGCGGTTCTATATGCACCTTATATCATGTTTATGATCGAGATGGTCTCCGGACATTCTTTTGTTAAGGATGGGTTGCATGAGCCGTACAGGGCTGAGAAGAAGAAGGCGGCAGCAGGAGTTTCAGCAGAGGCAGCAGCTGGTGATAGGCCTGAGAGCTCTCGCCCTTCCTATCAGAGGAAGAAGAAGAGCAAGCTAGCACGATGGATCAAGGCCATCTTTTCTACCTGCACCTACGCAGCCGAGACGGCACACCAGGCGCTTGTTGAGCAGCGCGCAGAGCGAGAGCGGGCGGGACGTTCGCCGTTACCTCCACCCCGCTCTCCACCTCGCTTTGACCTCTCCAGTCTTGAGTCCGATGACATAGATGATGATGATGAGGAGGAGGAAGAAGAGGAAGAAGATGAGGTTGAGTGGGACAAGGTTGCATCGGATGATGATTGAGTGCTTGGACACTCTTCTCTTCTCTCTTTGCTCTTTTTGGTGACTTGTTGCCAAAGGGGGAGAAGTAGGTGAAGAAAAGGGGGTACAACACTTTTTCAGCTTTTCATGTCCCCATCTTTAGTTGTAGTTGTGAGATGAGAGAGTTGGACCGTTTAAAACTCTATTCTATTTCTGTAATATACTCTATCGTACTACTTCGTATGCTTGGATGTGGACATGTATCATTTACCTGCTTTATTTAGTTTGTGCTATCTTGTTTAGATCAGTTTGATATATGCTTTGTGGTTTTATATATTGTCCGCTGCGTTTGCTGACTGTTGCCTGAGCGGCAGTGCCGCTCCAGGGCCGGCAGTGCCGGGCCCCGGCAGTGCCGCGCCCAGAGCGGCAGTGCCGCTCTGGCAAAAGACAGCAAACACCTCTGATGTGCTTAAACTGTCATTCGCATCACGTTATATTATTGACACAGTTTATTTGCACCCCACAAAGCTATCAGATGTGAAACTGAACCTATATTCCACTTTAATATGTGAATGTTGGCCTTTTATGCCAATTTGAGAATTCAGCTCTCATTCACACATTTAGGGGGAGGTTTCACACCTAAGCTTCAAAATCTCAGTTTTATACCCTTCTCTTGTAAGCTCTAATTGTGTTGTCATCAATCACCAAAAAGGGGGAGATTGTAAGTGCAATCAAGCCCTAATTGTGGGTTTTGGTGATAATGACCACACGATTAGAGGACTAATGAGATTTATAAAGTTGATAAGCAGGTTATGTTAAGAAAGGATGGTGTATATGCGTTGGTGGACACCTCACACTACATTTCGTCGGTTCCGAACTCAAAGCGCTTCAAAGATATTTTATTTTGATTACTTGAGTTTAGGAATGCCGTACTATAAAGGGGGAATGCAAATTCATTGATATGGCTGAATGATATGTGCTCAAACCAACCCAAACCATCCACATTTCCAACCAAAGACAGCTGCACTTAACTCAGGTTTATACCTGTCTGCTTGGTAGGCGCGGCAGTGCCGCTCTAGGCGCGGCAGTGCCGGGCCGCGGCACTGCCGGGCTGAGGCCGGCACTGCCGCGACTTAAACTGCCCGTTGGATGGCAGGGGGTATTTACATCACCCCCTCTGCCCCCCAACGGTCATCCACGACCACTCACTCCACCTACCTCCAGACAAGCTCTCTCTTCTCCATTGAAGGCCCTCCAAGCTCCCAACCACCAAAATCTTCATTCCCATTGATTCCAAGTGGTTGAGAGGCTCAAACCTTCACCAAAGAGGAGCCCTAGCTGAGATCTACTGCCTAGAGCACTTGATTTGAGCCATAGCCGGTGGATTTGCTTCTATTACTCTTGGGTTCTTGGAACCCTAGCCGGCTAGGTGTCGCCCTAGAGCCTTGCCAACTTGTGTGGCGGCCTAGGGAGGTTTGTAATCACTTGTGCAGCTAGTAAGATTACCCCTCACCTCAAGGATTTGGTTCCTTGACTTGAGAACGAGGTTGAGTTGCAAAGCTCATGACCTAAGTGGTCAACCTTAACAACGTGGAGGTAGGCAAGCCTTGGTGGCGAGCTGAACCACGGGATAAATCACTTGTCTCGCATGCTTGCTTAGTTTCATTCTCTATGTTCATGAGCTTGTGATATATTCTAGGGTTTGGCTCGATCTACTCTATCTTTCATATTTGGCTTGGAGTAGTTGTTTCTGCTGGTTCATTTAGCCTATTGTTACATTCCTATTCATATAGAATCTGCAGATTGTGGTTAGATTTCGAATTGCAGCTTCTGGTCTTCATTTGCGCGGCAGTACCGCGCTGAGGCCGGCAGTGCCGGGGAGCGGCAGTGCCGGGCACAGGGCGGTAGTGCCGGGCCTATCTAATTTAGTTTTAAGCTGTGATTTTTGACAGACCTATTCACCCCCCCCTCTAGGCCACACAGGTCCTTACAGAGTGGAGAGATGGCGGAAGTAGCATGTACCCACGTGGGTTAAAGTCCCGGATTGGAGTGGTGTACTGTACTTCCGGGTGGCGTAGGACCGGGCCCAATCTTGGAGGAATCGTGGTAGACGAGTTGGCATTTGCAAGCTTGGGTGCTACATATGCAGTGTGGATAGGGATCCTCAGCTGAGTATTATTTATCCGGATTAACGTTGCTCCTCGGTTATGGAGACTTGGTCCACTGACTGTCAACGGAGAGTGGTTCTCAACTAGGAATGTTTTGAAATGTAAAATGAATCATGAATGATGAAGAATTGAGGAATACTGAATTTTTCAAAAATAAAATAAGGTTTACAAAAAATGCTTTTCTGCAAAATACTTGATCTTGCTTAAGCCTTACCTTGACTACCCTAAGCCTCTCATTCCTGAGTCTTCTCCCTTTTTCTTTAGTCGGGTAAGTCTTGTTGAGTACCCCAGTACTCAGGGTTTGTTACCCATGTTGCAGGTATGCCTGAGACTCTGATGTGTCTCGCACCCTGTTGCGTGACCTTCGTCCAGGAAGAGGCCGATGAGGCCGATGAGTAAATGTGCACCCTCGGGCTGGGTGTTACATGTATCTCTATGTTAATGTTTCCACTACGTTGTCTACTTTGAATTTCCCGAACAATGGTCTGTAATAATTGTACTCCTTACCTCATTTGAAACCTCAGTTTGTAAAACTAATGTTATTTAAGTCTTCCGCTCTTTATTCCGATGTTATTTGTAAAAGTATGCAATGCTGTAACCGAATTGTGAGATGATCCTGCGGACATTGGGCACTGATGTAGCCCGGTGGCGAACAGATCTTAATCACATGGAACATGGGTTCGGCTGTCAGAGGTTGACAGGGACACGTGGGCCATGGGATTAGGGTCGTTCCGTCACAGGTAGCCACACGGTCATCACCCCACTCGCAGATCTGGCCTTCCTCCGGCAGGAGCTGGCCCAGCAGCACCTGGACGGTGTCTGTCTCCGGCTCCTCCAACAGCATCCAGGATAGCGGCTCATCGGAAGGAAATGTCCATGTGCCCGCGGGAAGCAGTTGGGATGCGGGTGAAATTTCGGGGGAGTTGTGCTGATTTTTGGCGGCCACCAATAGTTGGGGACGGGAAAGGGGATCTGCTGGAGGAGTGAATTTGAGCCAACTCCCCCAGTATGAGAGGTTTTTGGCATATTGGGGATCTGCTGGAGATGCTCTCTCACTGCTGTTGTTGATATGCTCGAAGGGACGACTCGAATCGGCGGGTCATCATCACCAACAACACCCGCGGGTGGTGCCTTGCGGACTTCCTTCTCTACGGATTTGAAACTTTCACAGCACATAAAAAAAATTTCAAACCACAACCAGAATAGGACTATAAATCAGTAAACTCTAAACGACTAATACATTGCTTTCTGGAATCTAACTTGTAATTGAAATTGTCAGCTGCATAAACAACAGTTGAACCAGTAAGAAGGTAGAAACTGCAGTGTGGACTGTGGAGACCTGGAGGCTGGAGTCCTGGGAGGATGGGACCTGCGCCCTTCGGGCTGGCGCCGGCTGGCCTGATGCCGCCGCCGGGACCCACTCGGCCGCTATCGCCGGGCCACTGGCGAGACCGCATACTGCTCGCGGCTTGCACTGGCCGCGTGTGGCATGCGTCGCCGGCCGCCGCCTAGGACCTAGGGTTAGCCCCGTGCGCTCGCGCCCGCGCCGCGTCCCGCGTCCATGACTCTCTCTATGCAAGGGGTGTCCAGGTTTACGTCACAGGTGATCATTGTCGTGACCCTTAAACAAAGCAGACCGTGAACCCGTCTCTCGTGCCATCGGGCTTCGGCCCGGCCGAAGGCCCCCGAGCTCCGTCCTGGGGCGGAGGGGCCGCAACAGAACCCACGACGCCTTAGGCGTCAAGGAACACTTATGCTGTCTTGCTCGGCGGAGCGGTCGGCCTGCCTTCCGCTCCCCGCGCAGCGATGATATCTTAATCCACACGACTCTCGGTGACGGACCGGGCCCAAGTTCCCTGGAAAGGGACGCCTGGGAGGGTGAGAGCCCCGTCCGGCACGGACCCTGTCGCACCACGAGGCGCCGTCAACGAGTCGGGTTGTTTGGGAATGCAGCCCAAATCGGGCGGTAAACTCCGTCCAAGGCTAAATACAGGCGAGAGACCGATAGCGAACAAGTACCGCGAGGGAAAGATGAAAAGGACTTTAAAAAGAGAGTCAAAGAGTGCTTGAAATTGTCGAGAGGGAAGCGGATGGGGGCTGGCGATGCGCCCCGGAATGGCTGAGTGGGCCTAGTGGGCCGGACTGGGAAGGTGGGCAATTTGCAAACCGAAAGGCCTTTTTTTGGCTGGGTTTCTGACTGCAATATTGCGAAAATACTACTAACATTACACACACATATACGAGGGAACGGCGTCTACGCTGTTTGTCTATTTGTGGTACAAAGTTTTTCTATAACTTTAGATTTATAACTAAGTTATATATGATCTAATAAATATAATTTTTTACTACAGTTTAAATAAATAATAATTAGGTCACTGTAAAATTTTCACCATAATTAGATCATAGAAACTACAACTTTGAGTTCTTTCAATTAATTATAGAAAATAAAGCATAGATCTAAAGTTATAGAAACAAAATTTTGTATTAAAGCATACTGCTGTATAAATCTAATCTAACAAAATTGAATTTTTCATTTTATGATTTTTTATGATTTTTCAAAGATTCAGTCAAAATAAATAAAAAAAGATAAAACCGTCTTTAAAATCACTTATAATCAGGTAGGTAAAACGAATGGTTTTAAAAGGTCAAGGGGGTGGTTTATGCGGTGGAGTTAGAGAGAAAAAAACGAACTTTTCCAAAAGTTAAACGAGGTAATGTGAACTTTTTTCTTGTAAAAATACTACAAAATATCACATTATACACATATACATACAGGGGAATACCTTTGGATCCGGTCACCACTGGAAGCTAGAAGCCTCCAAAGACTTGGTTACCATAGGATCATTCGAAGGGGTCCAATATGGTTTAAAGAGGACCAACATGCGCCTTAAAGCATCTCCAATAGTTTGGAAAAATGACTTGTTATCCTTGTTTTATTGGGAAAAGAAGAAAAAATGTTCTTCAACAGATTGATATATGACTTGCTAAATTTTTCCAAGTTGGAATCGGAGGCCATCTACTTGCTATATTTACCAAGTCAGCTCCACTTGCTATCCTGCGTTTCTATGTTATTTTTACCAAGTTGGAATCCGCCGCCACTTCTCCCGTGCCTACTTTTCTATGTTATTTTTACCAAACTATTGGAAATACATCAAAAATTTACTTCCCAAAAGTTTTAGCAAGTTGCTAAATGACAACTTTTCCCAAGTCAATTTTTTCCAAACAATTGGAGATGCTCTTGTCCTGCCATCCTTCCCCAACAATGCCTCTAGGGGCACGGCTGCACAAGAGTTGTGTCCCTGGCTATGGGTGCGACCTCCTGTTCTTGGAGGCTATCTTGACGTTCCAACGGCGTGACCCGATATTTGATGGGGCCCCTTGTGTTGGTGTAGTTAGGGACTGTTTAGATTCTGTCTCCCAAGTAGCTCCAAACTTAGGAAGGACTCCCAAACATCCTATTTTAGACACCTGGGGCTGTCAGGCATATGTTAGGGCACGATCCAAACAAGACCTTAGCTCCGTGGTTGATGCCACGGGCACTTCATGTGCATTCGATCTTTTCCTTGGCACGGAGAGAGGAATCTCACTCGGAGGCTCAGGCGAAGACACTGTCGTTAATCACTTCCCCTCATAGCTAGTTCAGTGTACCGGCTAAGAAACATTGGAGGGGACCGATAGAAACGAAAACCCCACAAAGAAACTGTAGAAGATCGGTTGGAATTTCAGTTAAAATCTTTAAATTTAAGCAGCAAATTTAAAACAAATTGTACGAAAAGGAATTGAAATTGGCAGTATATATATACATTTACCGGAGGTCACTAATAGAAATGAAAATCATTGATTTTTGGTGAAAACTGGTCGAAACTCTGAAACCTGCTTCCCCATGAGGCACACCACTAGTGCTCACCCTGCAGAAGACTCGACGATCAGCGGGCTAACAGACTACCCCCCCCCCCCCCCTCCCCTAATCCCCTATTGGAGAAGCCTTGAAGTTTAAAGTAGGCTACAACTTTTTAATTATTTTTTTTACTGAAGTTATTTAGAGTCATAAATATATATTTTATTTTCTTAGATATAAATTACTTCAGACATTGATATGATCTGCGTACCACAGTTGTTTGAAACTTTTAGGCCTTGTTCAGTTCGCGAAATTTGTGGCGAAAAGTTACATTTAATGCTTCATAGATGCGTCGAAAGATTCGATGTGATGATTACTATGCAAAAAATCATCTCGCGATTTACGGATGAATTCTATAATTTATTTATTTTTTTATTTATATCTGAATATCTCATGTAATAGCCTATGAATATCCAATGTGATATTTTAAAACTTTACAGCTCAAAACTAAACGTATCCATAGACACCGCTTCTTCTCTAACCAAAACATTTCCAGGTGGGTGCATGCCAATTGCCATGGTGCGTGGCGAATTGGCGATGGCAACATGAGACCTTCCTTCCCTTCCCTCAAATATACGAGTACGTATAGGACGTCGTCGGCGCGTGCCGTACAGACAAGCAACGGTACGACGCCGCATCGGTTGGCTCGTCGTGGACACGAGTCAAAGGGCAGACGGTGGTGGTATCAAAAAAGTCGCACACCGCCGACAGACTTGAATGCAACGCAAGGGCCTGAGGAGGTGAGCTCGTTGGGTAGTGGTGGTGGTGGAGCCCCCGTTCTGTCTCGTGTTGCCTTTCTCCCTCCTCCTCTTCTCTTCTCTCTCTCTCTCTCTCTCTGCTTTCTGCGCACTGATGCAGCTGCTGCAGCGCAGTGAAGTGCAGCTGTGTGTTGCTCGACCACCAGCATTTACCAGCCGCTTGCTCGCCTTTCCCTTTCTCGGTTAGCTCGCCATTTTTTTTTTTCAATTAATCAGCAATAAACAAAAGCTCGGCGACGAGCTGAGCAGAGCAGCACTGCAGCGGCGAGTGTGAGCTCCCACTTCCATTGCCTGCTTCTGCTCCGCTGCATCTGCGGCCGTTCCAGCGGCCGCGCCCGCCGGCCCGGCCGACTCGGCGGCGACGGCGACCATGAAGGGCGTCGACGATGCGTTCCTCGGCGTCGGCGACAAGCCGTGCGTCCCCTCCCATCCCGTCCTCCCTTGTCCTTTCCGTTTTGTTCTTTTACTGTCCTGTTGGGTTGTACGTATTGTTCTCTGCTAGGACAAGAATCTAGATTCGGGCCTGCATTTGAATATGCTGCCTTCTATTTATTCCCTTTTTTTTCCCTTTATATAAGGGATGCTGACTTTTTTGCTTAGGAACCACAAATTATTTACCTGCAGCAAAGTTACTATGGATCCTTTATCTATACTACTCCAAGCATGATTTCACCCTTTTTTGTTATGAACAATATGGATCCTTGTGATTCTGATGGAAAGTGAATCAATGCTGAAACAATGCTGAAAGCTGAATGTACCATTTAATCTGACCAATTTACTTTCTCTATGTCAACCCTGCTCTGTAAATAAACAATGTTGTTGCTCCCATTCCAGAGGTCTGGACATTTGGTGCATTGTTGGGAGCAATCTGGTCCCAGTTGCCAAACCCCAGCACGGCAAGTTCTACACCGGCAGCACCTACATCATACTGAACGTAAGTATCTTTCTCTTTCTCCGCGAATTGTTTCTCTCAACCTGTGAAATTCTATGTAGCTTGTTGCCAAATTTACGCCGCTTGAGTTCACATGTTCTGCGGATTTCTTCTCAGACAACCGAGCTGAAATCCGGGGTTCGCCGGCACGATGTGCATTACTGGGTTGGGGAGGAGTCCAAAGAGGTGTGTGCTCTTGAATCTTGATGCGTCAACAATGGTCCGTCCCCCCATGTCAAGACTTTTGCTTTGCTGTGCCTCTTTTTGCTTATGACTTTGTTTCTGTCCTCTGCATTGCGTTGTGGTTCTGGTCACCTAGGAAGATTGTCTCGTGGCCTCAGACAAGGCTGTTGAGTTGGATGCGGCACTGGGCTCCGGCACGGTCCAGTACAGGGAAACACAGGGCGAAGAATCTGACAAGTTCTTGTCGTACTTCAGACCGTGTGTTATCCCAGTACAAGGCTGCTTCTTTTCGAACCTGAAAGGATCTGGTGATAGATCCAACGTGACCACGATGTTTAGGTGCGAAGGAGAGCACGTTGCTCGTGTCACGCAGGTAAGAGGGCCACTATCTCAATATTTTCATTTGTTTGCTGAAATGCTGATGCAAGAAAACCTCCTTTGCTTTGAATCCTGTCTCAGGTGCCGTTTTCGCGGTCCTCTCTGGATCACAAATCGGTCTTTATAGTGGACACGCCATCGAAGATTTTCCTTTTCAATGGCTGTAATTCTAGTATGCAAACAAGGGCTAAAGCATTGGATGTTGTTAAGCATCTGAAGGAGATCCGACACTTGGGAAGATGTGAGATCGCGACAATAGGTACAGCTATAGAGAGTTGATCTTACAAAATAATGGCTGGAAAGATGCTAGCTCCAGTTTTATTTACATTGCCATCACTGGCTGTAGAGGATGGAAAGCTTGTTGGCGATTCTGATGCTGGTGAGTTCTGGAACCTGTTTGGAGGCTATGCGCCTATTCCTCGTGATTTACCTGACACAGTCAAGGAAGAGCCACCAACTGCAGCATCCAAGAAACTTTTTTGGTAACTACTCCCTTGCTTAGTTCAAACCTAACTAGCCTGGAGTTGCACGTCATGAGATGTTTGGTATGCTTTCCTGCCTTCAGGATCAATAAGAAAATCCTTGTTCCATTGGAGGCACATTTGTTGGATAGAGAAATGCTGAATTCAGACAGAAGTTACATGCTGGATTGCAGCACTGAAATATTCTTATGGATGGGGATGACAACACTGGTTTCAGAGAGGAAGTCATCTGTTACTGTCTTAGAAGTAAGCAGATGAAACCTCACTATATTCCCTTCTTCTATTATTACTACAGGCGTTCAGTGTTTGAAACCAATATCTTTTCATTTCTCTAGGATTATGTGCACTCCCAGGGCAGGTCATTCAATGTTCGCACGTTTATAATGACAGAAGGCCATGAAACTGTTGACTTTAAGCTGCACTTTCAGCATTGGCCTACGAATGTTGAGCTAAAGTTATATGAGGCTGGCCGAGAGAAAGTGGCAGGTGTGAGGACCATGGTGATTTTGTCCATCAATTGTTTTCATTTAGAACATTGTAAAAGTCTTGATAGGGTCTGATGCCAAATCATGGTACAGCTATTTTCAAGCATCAGGGCTATGATGTCACAGAAATTCCAGAGGATAAACCTCAGCAGCTCATCAGTTGTAATGGCAGTCTGAAGGTAATGTTCCCTACCTAGTTGTTGATATGTATGTAGCATTTTAAAAACGAATGAAATTCATTACAGGTGTGGTTGGTGGACCGTGGTTGTACAAATCTCCTTAGCACTGAGGACCACGAGCAGTTGTACACTGGAGACTGTTATATCATACGGTACAGCTATGTTGAAGATGGAAAAGATTACCATCTGTTCTTTGCCTGGTCCGGTAAGAATAGTGTAAAGGTACGTTCTTTGTAATTCCGTGATGGAACCTACTGATATATCAGAGAAAAGGCTGTTAAAAACATGGCCCACAACTATTAGGATCCAGATCTATTGATTGGTTTGTTTGCACATACATGTTGTGCAATTGTTCAGTGTTTTGCATGTTACTTAACTTAGCCTGCGCATTTACCTGCAGGACGATAGCATGGTGGCAGCATCGTTAATGTCTAGCATGGCTGATTTAGTTAAAGGGCATCCAGTTGTGGTCAGCTAATTCAGCATTTCACCCCTAAAAAGTTCCACATATGTTCACTTGCTGTTTTATCACTTTAAATTTGCAAAATGTATGTCAGGCACAAGTTTTTGAGGGCAGAGAACCAGAATTGTTTTTCTCAGTGTTCAAGTCCCTAATCATATTCAAGGTACGCAATGCACGTTGTTCTGCAGTCAATGCACTTGAATATTAATTAGAAAAATAGGAGCGAAGTGAATGCATGACATGGAAATTAATACCTCGAGTCAGTGCAAAACTTGGATATTAATAGTTGAATTTGTTTTTATTTTCTTTCTAGGGGGGCAGGAGTGCTGCATATAAGAGTTCTGTTCTACAGAAAAATCCTAGAAATGGATATCATCAGAAGGAAGGAGTCGCCCTGTTCCGTGTTCAAGGCCTTAAACATGATTGTGTGCAAGCCATTCAAGTTGATCTGGTGAGTTTGGTAAAAAAAAGGACCATACACACATTCATCTCCATAGCCTGAATCATACATACATTATTTTGATGCTGCTCTAAAGTTTTTTCTTGTGCATGGATTGCTTAACTGGATGCAGGCTGCAAGTTCACTTAATTCCTCGCACTGTTATATTTTGCAAGACAATGGTTTTTTCCTTACCTGGTTAGGAGGCCTCTCTTCACCAAACGATCATAATATACTTGACATGATGATGAACAAGCTGTGTGTAAGGAGAATACGGCATGCAAATCCTTCTTTTCTTCTCAGTGATGAATATTGAATCTTGTAGTATTTATGTTTTCTTCTGAACTATTGTAGCACTATTTTTGCAGCCGATGAAACAGTCCTTGGTAGTCAGAGAAGGCTCTGAACCGGATCACTTTTGGAAAGCTCTGGGAGGACGATCGGAGTACTCCAAAGAAAAGCGTGTGAAGGGTTGGCCTGCAGATCCAAATCTGTATGCTTGTAGATTTGAACAAGGTATGCAGATATATTTTACAGTAAACTTCAGATAATATCGTTGCATAGAATGCGTCCCTAAGCCTAAATGATTATCTCTTTGCAGGTTTGCTCAAGGTGAGTGCTGCCTTAGTCCTTCCAATAGCCGGCTAACTTGTAACTCGCAGGATCTGAAGCAAATGGCAAATAAACCCTGTTTTGGTTCATATCTTTAAGGTCAAGGAGGTATTCAGCTTCTGTCAGGACGACCTGGCAACTGAAGAGACATTGATTCTGGACTGCAGTGTAGAAATCTACGTTTGGGTTGGGCTACACTCAGACATTACATCCAAGGAGCAAGCCCTCAATATTGGCAAGGTTGCTAGTGTGAATCAGAACTATGATTTGGAACAATGCCCTCTGAAAACTAAGTTCTCTGTTTGTTTCTACATTCCTGCAGATGTTCCTTCAGGACGGCGTTCTTCACGGTGGAAGAACGATTGAAACAACGGTGTATGCTGTCACAGAAGGGGACGAGCCTGGATTTTTCACAAACTTCTTCAACATCTGGGACAATTCAAAGCAGTCATCTGTAAGTTCAGAGCACAGAAATGATGGATAATTCAAGATCTTATATAAGCTGCATCTGTTCAGTCCAGTTCATCAGTGCATAAACAAACTCACCGGATGACAAGTCTGGTTTCTGTTGTTGTACTGTACATGCAGATGGTTGGCAACTCATTCGAGAGGAAGCTGGCCGTCCTGAAAGGGGTGTCTCCGAAACTAGAGGTTTTTGGCTGCTCCTGAATGATGCTAATTCATTCAACCCTCATATTGAGCACAGAAACTGAACCATTTCCTCGATAAAATATAATTCCTACATCCTAAACAGATATCCAGCCTATCCTTCAATAAAACTCCCACTAGATTATTGTCTTGATATTGAGAGTTTGAGGCTGTCTGTCTCTGTCTTGGCTGCCTGTGACGCAGACACCGGACAGAAGCATCCGCAGGCCGTCGTCGAGGAGGGCCGGAGTATCGTCGGAACCGACCACGCCGGAGCACCAGCACCAGCAGCAGCAGCCGACGGCGAGGAGGGCTTTCGGCTCGACGTCTGCCGGGAGGTTTGCCAGGGAGCGCTCACCAGCTGCCGCGCTGCCAACGTCATCGCCATCTCCCAGCAAAAGCCGCTCCTCGTCTTCGACGTCGACGCCCACCGCGGCGGTGGCGCGGCGGCTCTTCCCTGCCTCGGTGCATGCATCGGAGGCCGTGCACGTGGTCTCCTCGGGGACAGCTCGACGAGCGAGAGGAGAGCTGCACGGAAGACGTTAACGGCCGGTACGAAGCACGATTGTGTATGCATGCGTAATCGTGCGCGAAGCACGATTGAAATCATGTAGTAGAGTTGTGCTAGACCTTGCGCAAAAAAAAAGAGAGTAGAGTTGTACTACCAGATATTGGATTCATATTTTTGAGTGTTGTGTTGGAGTGTGAATAGTCGCCCCTAATAAGTTTCCTCATATTTCTATAACTTTCGTAATATTTAGTTAGTATAGCTAACCATTTAATTACAGAAAATATCTTTTCCGAAACAAATGTCGGGTATCGGTTGTACAATGTCTTTGTCGTATTCATGCTAGTTTTCTCTGTTGTAATAATTTGGTTTGATTCTACCTGTTGGTAGATGAAGCCAGGTATGAAATATTATTCTTTATCTAAAAAAAATGCTCAATTAACAGCACTAGTGTTTTATAGTGCAAAATTCTAATTTCAAATTCGGTATATGTGAGCCAAAAGGCAAGGGACGTTGGATTCCATGAGGCAATACCCTCCAATGATTCAATTTTTGTGTTTTGTGTGTTTCTATATATATATATATATATATATATATGTCGCATGTTTTCTTATTTTATTTTGTACAGTCGAGTTGTCTACGCTTAATTCTTTTCTTTTTCCTTAGAGGGTTAGCTCTGGATGTCTCAGTTTTTATAAAGTTAGATATAGACGAGCATGTTCCGCGAAGTTCAATCATAAAATAAATTGAAATGCATGAAGCACAATTGGAGAAATTTTTAAGATTTTCGTTTTTGTACCGGTTACGTAACACCCACCCAATTTGAAGAAAGCAGGCATGCGGCAACATTTTTGGAGGACCAGTGAGTTCTGGTTCTTCAAGTGTGGGTTCATCTACCACTATGGCTCGTGGTCTTTCTGAGCTCACTGTTTACATTGACAATGATAATGTTGTTGCCTATGATGGACTTTGATATCCTCAATTGGTGGCGTGAGTATAAACTGACCTATCCAGTTTTTTTTACCTTGGCTAAAGATATTGTGTCAGTTTCTGTCTCAACTACTTCTTCGGAGTCTTGCTTTAGTCTTACTGGCAGGATTATTGAGGAGCGGCGACGACGATTGGGCTTAGATACAGTGGGGATGTTGATCTGCATCAAGGACTGAGAGTTAGGCCAAAAAAGAGGACAACATACCACATAAGACAATAAGTTAGAGGACTACTTCAAGAACCTTTGGCTTGATGATGAAGATGTTGGTGCTGGTTCTACTGTTGTTTGAGAGTGTTGAGGTTGAGTGAGAGTGTGTGAGTCAGTTAGTGAATGTGAGTAAGTGAGAGTGGAGACATTTGAACCTATGATTTGTAATAACTTTGAACAGTTTAATTTTATAAATGAGTTGGCCGTACCTTTTTTTCTAGGGTTTCTCACGAGATATGAGTTTTACCTAGAAAGATTTTTAATGAGACGATATTGCATGAACAACTCAAAATTTGAATATTTAAGATTCTTGGCTTTTTATTTTTATGTAACTTGTTCATTTGAGTACTTGACTTTATGGTTTTAGCTTGTGAAATACTCCCTCTGTATAGGAAAATGAAGTCGTTTTGGACAACAACACGGTCTCCAAAGTATAACTTTGACTCCTTGTTTTTATAAAAAATATTTATTAGAAAATGATATATTTATACTTTTATGAAAACATTTGTCAATACAAATCTATTCATATAGCTTTTACATTTTAAAACCCAATAAATTAAAAGTTATTCATGATTTATATTCCCAATGTTTGACCAAAACCTTGTCCAAAATAATTTTCTTTTACTATATGGAGGGAGAATATGATCTTGACTTCTTGAATGATTGAATTTGTTATATATTTTGTAAAATCTAAAAAACTTGTTGAAATCTGAGTTGAATCTGATATTTTTTTCTTACCATGATCAGTTTCTGGGCCCGTGTTTTTTAGGCTGGCACGGCTCGAAAAACAGTCCGACATGCCATCCCTAGGCCATCATTTAGGCACAGTGGACTGGGACGACACGACCTGGTAGCACGACGGGCCATATTGTGTCGTGCCCTACCGGGCCGTACCTGACACGGGCCTGGACCGTACCGTGCCGGGGTGACCCGAATGCTTAAGGCCCTGTTTAGTTGAGCTATAGCTGTGAGAAAAAGCTGCTATGGTGGTAAGCTGTGGAAAAACTGATATGAACTATGAGCTGTGAAAAAGCTAAAAGCTGTTTGGTTAAATAAGTATAAAGTATATCTTTTAGTTTTGTTTTTTTAAAATAATTATGAAATTATTTTTTATTTCACCTATTTTGAAAAGCTAAAAGTCAAATGCCAAAAGCAGAATTAAAGTAGCTTTCAAAAATGTACTAGAAAAAAATACCCGCTAATATAAAAACCAACTCTAACCAAAACCCTTTTTGTTGAGGTTTTGGCCCCACAACGGCCCAAGTTTACCTCCGCTTCCTTCATTTCGCCTCTTTCCTCCCGTCGTCTCTTCTCCACTCTAGCGCACCTCGCGCTCGCCGCGGCGGCTAACGAACTACCCAAATCCAACAAGCGATCGTCGCCTCAAACCAAGCAAACCGGAGCGCAGGAAACGCAGTCGCTCTCCCCCGCTCCGCCGCAGGTGAGAATGCGCTGGAGCAAACCCTTCTTCCTCCTCCCCCAATTCCGTTGCTCCCGTAGCAAAGCCGTCGAATGCTAGTATGCTACCTTTGTTTGGGGATTTCTCCTCTCCTTTCCCTTTTTGTTATTATCCTCATAAAGAATAGAACGAACAAATGAAATGTGGCTTCTCCACCGGGCGGCGTGGAGCGGCTGCAAAAGAAAGATTAAAAAAACACATTTTGGGGTTTTCTTGGACCTCGTTAACAAAATTTCGATATTTTTTTTTCATTTTCCTCCGTACCTCCGACCTCGTTCATACTTCGATTCTTGGCCCAGTCTCTCTTTTCCTGGGATGAATGCTCGTGTGCTTGTGAAAATCGATTTTTGGTTCTGGTGGAAGAGGGTTTACAGACGAACAACGCATTTTTGGGGTTTTCTTGGACCTTGTTAATAAAAAAAATATAAATCAACACGCAACCTTTTGCTGAGTTAGCTTTTAAGCACGTGATTCCAAGATACTCTGGTTTTCTTGGTGCCCTGTTTCTGAAATCTGAAGTCACCGCCCTTTTATTTATTTATAGGATATAAAACCCCAATCCATGTGTACTAGACTACTAGTATAACGTAACTGCACAGGATAAACCTTTTGGTGGAGCCAAGAACAATGGCACGACTGCCGGATTAGAAGCTATATTATCATGTAAGGCGTTTATCAGATTGTAGTATTATTGTGACACCTGAAGTTTTGCGTTAGAGACTGGAAGACCCTCCAGAGGGTACGAATGTATGACATTGAGCTTCTGTTACTAATTCAACCTATGCTAAGCTTATATGATTGAGCTCTAGTGACGGACTCAACATGTCTTTCAGATTCAGTGGTTCACTTCTCCAGTTCCTTACTTATGAATTGGGTTCCAGAGTGATGTGGTGCAGAGATTTCAAAGGATGGGGCTGCCTCAGTAAACACAAACCCATGGGAGTACGTTAGAAAGATGTCTTCAAAAACGATAAAGCCGTATCCATGACAATGATGTCTGCCTTATGAGGCTGTCTAATGGGGCGCATCTCCCCCGGCTTATGTGGTTTAGGAATGCATGATCGATACATCGAAGAGAACTAAAAGGAAGAATTCTTTAATGACCTCTTAATCTCCTCCACTTGGGACTTGTCAAGAACTTCAAAAGTAGAAAACTTTTCCCAAAGCCAAAGGTAGTAAATAACACATAATAACATCAAAAAAGAATCTAAAAATTATCTTATCCTCCTTTTAAAAAAGAATAAGTCTTTCAGACCTTTCTTTTACATTTTAAACTCATGTTCATGGTCTGTTTTATTCCCAATTGTTGCCCGTGTGAAAAGAAAGAAGAGAAATTGGGCCATGTTTCCCGAGAGAGACTGCCTTCTCTCAGGCCTATATGATTGAGATCTAGTGACGGATTCAACATGTCTTTCAACTGGTCCTGTATGAACTTATATCATTCATCATTATATTATTTCTCTGTTATGTGTGTTTCTTTGGCATACTGTACTACTGACAAATGGTAACATCATTTTCATACTTTGCTTGCGACTGGTTTGTATGCTTCAGGCCTCAAGGTTGTTTGCCATTTGCCTTACGTTCAGCAATGATCTACACATCGGATGGAGATTCTGAGGTCGAAGCTTATGGGTCCGGCACTTTTGAGCTTCTGGAATCGGGAGATTTAAAAGTGGTGACTGATGAAGGCTTGTACCGATGCCCCTTTTGTTCAGATGAAGAGGACCACAGTCTAAATGATCTGCTGCAGCATGCCTCTGCTGTAGGATCTGCACATGATCGGCAAGCCAAAGAGAAGGCGGACCACCGTGCTCTTGCAAGGCATTTGAAGGGTAAGCCTGCTGAATCATCTGGCACACTTTTGCAGCCAATGCTTACGGATGTGCAGGATACTGAGCATACCCAAGATGAGCAATTTGTCTGGCCCTGGATAGCTATCCTAGTCAATATGCCAAATGAATTCTTTGGTAAAAGTGCGAATCGACTGAAGGAGCATTACTCATCTTTCCATCCAGTGAAGGTACATCCTGTCTACATCAAAGGCCGTCCCACTCGTGATGCTGTTATTGAGTTCGGGAATGACTGGAGTGGTTTTAGGAATGCACGGGCCTTTGAGGGTCACTTTGCGATGAAAGGGTACAGTAAAAGTTGCTGTAAGGAGATGAAGTGTGAAGGTACAGAGCCTGTTGGGTGGATGGCAAGGGCTGAAGATTACAATTCTCTAGGGGCAATTGGTGAACTACTGAGAAAAAATGGTGACCTGAAAACATTAAAAGATATTGGTAGTGAAGGGGCAAATAAAACCGATAAGCTTCTGTCCAATTTGGCCTGCAAAGTTAAAGAAAAGGATATTTATTTAGAGCAACTTGAGTCTGAGTACAACAAGCATTCTGCTTCACTTAACATAATGATGCAGAAGAGGGAGCAACGGCTCCAGTCATACAATCAAGGTACATGGCAATATTCTGGTTGTTTATGCATGACACATTTAGGAGTGACTAAATGCATGCAGTGGTTACTATCCATTTTCAATCATGTTGTGCTATCTATGACTATACTAACAGTTTTTTCCACTTTTGCTAGAAATCCTGAAGATGAGACAGCTCGGTCAACAAAACACACAAAGAATTGTTGAGGAGAACCGGAAGCTACAGTCCAATATCCAGGACATGGTGGATGAGCTTAATGCAAGAAACAAAGAAATTGAGGAGGAACATGACAAACGGAATCTTGAGCAGGAGAAGCTAAAGGTGGGAAATTTCTTTCAACTGAGGCAAAATGTTTTATCAACAAGAATTACATAATAGCTTGGAGATTAGTGTATACAGTGTAGTTTTCTGCTCCTTACAAGAATTAGAATCCTCTGGCCATATATGTCTTCAACAGATGTTGATGATGATAAATAATTTTTATTGTTATTTCTTTGAAATCTTTTTGTTACTTGGTGATTTTATGGTATGAAAACATAGATCTTCTACAATTAGTTGCCACTTGCCAGATGGTTGAACAATTCTATTAGGGTGAATCTACATGAGGTGTATTTGTGTATGACCCTTTTATTATTTGGTTCAAATCTGTTGTAAATTTTAAGAATTTGGATCCTAGTTGAGATAGTCCCCCTACTGTTTGTGTTATTATATAGAATGAATTAAATAATCATGTTCTTGTTCTTGATGGGAAAAATAATAGCAGAATAAAGCCGCATGTAAATTTGGCCACTTATATGCAGAAATATTTGTACAACTCTGTATAACGTTCTTTTGACTTCTGCTGTACAGAATGCAATGAGGACCAGTCATCTTAGGTTGGCTGCATTGGAGCAGGAGAAAGCTGATGAAAATGTTCAAAAGCTTGTGGATAAACAAACGGTTAACCCCTGTTCCCATAATGTGCTTGCATGCGGTTTTCTTTTGAATGACATTCGTCTTGTTTGCTTTTTACTATGTGGAAACTGCAGAGAGAAACAAAAGCTATTCGAGATGACTTTTTGAGGTTGAACACACAGTTGGAGATGAAGCAGAAACTTGAATTGGAAATAAAGCACTTGAGCGGGAAACTGCACCTGATGGAGCTCAAGCCAGGTGATGAAGATTCGGTGTCCAGAGAGAAAATGGATAAACTAAAGGAGGAGCTCAAAGAGAAGATCGATGAACTGAACGATGCCGAAACCTACAACCAAGGTTTAATCAGTAGGGAAAGCAAGATCAGTGATGAGTTGCGAGAAGCTCGAGAAGCGTTGATAAATGTATGATAATTTTTATGCCATACCAGTGTACCACTCAGTTTCAGCTAGTGTTTTTGTTTATGAGAACTCATGTTTGGTCCTCCAATTGCAGGCTCTACAGAGTTTGCCTGGAACCACAACCACAAGATTCCAGACACAGATAGGCGTCAAGAAAGTTGGTGAGCTTGACCCCAGTGTGTTTGTAAGCCTGTGCAAGCGGAAATTTCCAGCAGCTGATGCAGAAGCTGAAAGTGCTAGTCTTTATTCAAAGTGGCAGAACGAAATTGAAAATCCAGAATGGCAGCCTTTCAAGGTTATTATTGTTGATGGAAAAGCATCGGTAAGGTGGAATCTTTGCCTTTTGTTAAACATGTATCTATTGGTATGAATTGTTTATAATGGAGCATTGGTGCTGCACGTGCCTGTGTAGGAAGCACTCAATGAGGGTGACAAGAAGCTCCAAGAACTAAAGGAGCTCGGTGAAGAACCCTATGCTGCGGTAACAAAGGCGCTGCTGGAGCTGAAGGACAGCAATGGCAGCAGGAAGGATCCGTTCCGTGAGCTGTGGAACTATGACGAGGGTCGGAAGGCAAATATGGTGGAAGGAGTTCAGCATGCTTTGAAGCTTTGGAACGCGAGCAAGAGGAAGGGCAAGCGAAGCCGCTGACTTCGACGCCGTTGTTCATTGCTTCATGCTCAGTTAATGGGAGGTCCTATCTAACTGGAGTAGCTATCTATTTTGGAGTAAACTTGAAGTGCAGTTAACTACTTAACCTGGTGCATTTGCTTAGAACTATTACCTTGTTTGTATGTTGCAAACTTGCAACTTTGAGCCAAGCATGGCCTTGCCTGACGCTATGTCATACAAACAACGACACGACGGCATGATGCAACCATGTCGTGCTCCGATTAATGGATTAGTTAAATTCAGAAATGTCTGGTGTCAAGTTTATGTGGGTTGAAGTAACTCCAGTTTGCATACTTACAAGCTTCCGTTCATGTGGTCCGTGCTAGTCACAACTCAAACAAATGTCACCTCTGGCTCAAGGCACTGGCTGCAATCCTTAAAGATCATGTGGGAGTATAGACCCCAGGGTACCACACAATGGTACATGAGCCTCACCACCAGAGGTCGTCCGGCCCACAGATGAAGGCGTGCGGCGCACGACATGTACCGCACGGCAGTTGTAATCTAGATATAGTACCAACTCAAATACTTACCATGTAACTCTGTTCGTTCGGAATATATAAGGAGGGGCAGAGGTCCTCCGAGAGGACAGGTTATAGCAGATCATAGGTCACAAGTGACAATACAACTCGACGCAGAACGTAGGGTATTACGCTAAACCTAGCGGCCCGAACCTGGATAACCCGCTGTGTTCATCTAGTTTGTCTTGCGTCAACATCTGGGTCGTCGTCTTGCGCACCTTCCTCTCTAATCTACCACCTTGGGCATACCCCTAGGTGGACTATCGGCGATATTTCGTCGACAGTGGCGCCCACCGTGGGGCATGTGCGTACGAACTCCATGGCGAGCCGGATGGTCATCTTCCCCGCTTCCACGACTCTTCCGGGGCGTGGAGACGGTGCAGGCTTCTCCTGTGCCAAACGGATCTGCTTCCACCACTTTAGCATCGACGGGACTAGCCTCGACATCTCTTCGAGGTCATCTTCCCCGGCGCTCCGACCACGCTTCCCCACTATCGGGGGCGGCGTGTCGACAACACCGATCTGATCGAATCCATCGATCGGGTCACGACAGACGTCGCCGACACTCTCGCTCTCGTAGATCTGATCAGAGATCGATCTCCCGAGCACGACATCGCCCGTACCTCTCGTTCCGACCTCCAACCGCGTCACAATGATGATCGTCGTAATAAGCGGCGCTATGACGACCAGTAGGAAAGATCGAGGGCTAGACAATTCCATCACCGTCGACAAGAAGACATCGTTGGCTCGGCTGATCAACTATGACGAGGATTACAAGAAGCTGCTTGACGACCCGTGCCCTACGCTCGCTCTGATCATCTACGAGCCAGAAGCGAGCCATCACGTCGTCGTCGAGCCAAAGGCGAGCCATCGACGAGCCACCCGCGAGCCTACGAGCCAGAAGCGAGCCGTCAAGTCATCGATGAGCCAACGAGCCATCGATGAGCCAACGAGCCAACAAGCCATCGACAAGCCGTCGAGCCATCGATGAGCCAGCAACGAGCCAACGAGCCACAAGCGAGTCTTCACGTCGCCGTCATCGTTTCACCGACATCCTCGTCGACCGCTCGTTGTCGACTCATCGCCGTCCTCGACGCCTCTCGTCGACTACTCCATTCGAACGACAATCAAGCTAAGTATTATCTTTCACATTAATCAAATATTCTTCGATCGTCATATATCTCTAGATATCATCGTGTGCCTTCATGGTCACACCAAATTTTGTCATGTGCCTTCGGGGTCACATTATTTTTCACAACGGCTCTTTGTTGTTTTTTCACCATATAAACCATCCTGAGGATGACATATGTGTTTTCCCGAGTAACCACGTTTACACTCGTGCTTTCCAGAGATGGCCCTGTCTCCGGCTCCTCCCTACATGTGAATGCAGCTCCGCGCTTGCGTTACGGGTGGTCGGCAGCGGCTCCTCAGTGAAGCTGGTGCTCTTACGCGTGCCTGGGCTCCGCTCCTCGCGCTCCAGAGTTATCGGCCGGGGCTGGCGACTCAGTTACAAACAAACTGCTCGGGGAATTTTATTTAATGCGGAACGTTCATACCAGCTGACTGACCGCTGAGCGGCATATACTATTGCTTCATTGCTAGTTTTTCTCCATATTTTATTTGTATGTCATGTACTACCATTCTTCCATATTTACTTTACAGGAACCGTGTTCGGTTTGCGAGCTAATTCTTTAAGCTCGGGGACTAGACCAGTCATGAAGGACAAGAAGATCATCGCTTGGGACGACCTAGCGCTCGGACTTCGTCGCTGACCAGCTGGTCGCTTCGCTCGGTGCTCACCACCTGGCGCTCGGACTTCGTCGCGGACCAGCTGGTCGCTTCGCTCGGTGCTCACCACCTGGCGCTCGGACTTCGTCGCCGACCAGCTGGTCGCTTCGCTCGGTGCTCACTGCCTGACGCTCAGACTTCATCGCCGACCAGCTGGTCGCTTCGCTCGGTGCTCACCACCTGGTGTTCGGACTTCGTCGCCGACCAGCTGGTCGCTTCGCTCGGTGCTCACTGCCTGACGCTCAGACTTCGTCACCGACTAGCTGGCCGTACTTTTCGACGCTCATCGATGGCTACACCGAAAGCTCGCCAGCTAAGCTGGGGACTTCCCGGTGCTCTGGATCGTCGACCACCTGGTCGCTTCGCTTAGTGCTCACCACCTGGCGCTCGGACTTCGTCGCCGACCAGCTGGTCGCTTCGCTCGGTGCTCACCGCCTAGCGCTCGGACTTCATCGCCGACCTGCTAGCCGGACTCCTCGACGTTCATCGACGGCTACACTGAGAGCTCACCAGTTAACCTGGGGACTCCTCGGTGCTCGGGGTCGTCGACCACCTGGTCGCTTCAATCGGTGCTCACCACCTGGCGCTCGGATTCTTCACGCCAACATCGTTAGCAGTGCTGGTCGGATCACTCGGTGCTCATCGCCGACCAGCTGGTCGGACTCCTCGACTTTCATCGACGGCTACACCGAGGGCTCACCAGCTAACCTGGGGACTGCTCGGTGCTCAGACCCGTCGTTTGGCAACCTGCTCGAACGACATACTGCTTTCACCATAGTAGATTTCCCTTTCTTATAAGCCTGCTACCGAGTCACCTGCTGTCAGGCTCGGGGACTAGCTATGAGGATATAGACCCCAGGGTACCACACGATGGTACATGAGCCTCACCACCGGGGGTCGTCCGGCCCACAGATGAAGGCGTGCGGCGCACGACATGCACCGCACGACAATTGTAATCTAGATATAGTACCAACTCAAATACTTACCATGTAACTCTGTCCCTTCAGAATATATAAGGAGGGGCAGAGGTCTTCTGAGAGGACAGGTCATAGCAGATCATAGGTCACAAGTGACAAGCCAGATCCAATCAATACAACTCGACGCAGGATGTAGGGTATTACGCTAAACCTAGCGGCCCGAACCTGGATAACCCGCTGTGTTCATCTAGTTTGTCTTGCGTCAACATCTACCACCTTGGGTATACCCCTAGGTGGACTATCGGCGATATTTCGTCGACAGATCCTCAATGTGACCACAATTTCAAACTTTTAATATATTTGGAGAACAAACTAAATCCAGAACAATTAATGAATGGAAACACGTTTATCTTCCGAGTAAACTCGTGAGCAGGACGACCATTTTAAATGACAAGTGTGCTTCTCTCTCTCATAGAACACTTACAGTATTAGCAAACTCCTAGTGTGCAAATACGGCACGTGAAACTCGCAACCCCCAGCTTCGACGCCGCTAGTACGGTCATGGTTGACAATGCCGCCGACGCCGAGAGCACCGATGCAAGCTACGAGATCACCGATCACAAGCAACAAGAAAACATCTCCTCAGTGGTGTCCCCGTCCCCGGTGGCATGCCTGAGCGCGCCGTCATGTCGGTGTCGACTGCGCAGGGCCAGGGCCGGCTGCTCGAGTTCGGTGAGGCCACGGCTGCGTCGCTGCCGTCGCCGCATGCCCGTGCGCGGCCACCGCCATCGTCGTCGTCGTCGTCGCGGTACAAGGGCGTGGTGCCGCAGCCCAACGGGCGGTGGGGCGCGCAGATCTATGAGCGCCACGCGCGCGTCTGGCTCGGCACGTTCGCGGACGAGGCGGCGGCCGCGCGCGCCTACGACGTCGCCGCGCTCCGCTTCCGTGGCCGCGCCGCCGCCGCCAACTTCCCGGCCCCCGCCGACGCGGCCGAGATGGCGTTCCTCGCCGCGCGGCCCAAGGCCGAGGTCGTCGACATGCTGCGGAAGCACACCTACGACGACGAGCTCCGGCAGGCGCTGCGCTCCGGCACCGCCACCGGCAGCGGCGGCGGTGATCGTGACCGCGAGGTCCGCGACCGATCAACGGGTCTGGTGGCGCTTTTCGAGAAGGTGGTGACGCCGAGCGACGTCGGCCGGCTCAACCGCCTCGTGGTGCCCAAGCTCCACGCCGGGAGATGTTGTTGCTGTTAGCTGTAATCGTGTCATACATTGTATCCATGCTTAGGTGCATTAGTTAGTTTGCTTAGCATTCAAACATATTTGTAATTCGCGTAGAATTCTGAGTGGCACGTTGATTGCACATGTGCGCACGCCAGGACCGCGTGCAGGTTCTGTTTCCCCGCCATGGCGAACACGCCGTGCATGTTGCACGGGAGTCCGAGAAATAAGGCTCACCGTGCAGCTGCTAATCATGGGGGGGGGGGGGGGGGGGGGGTCGTGGCGTAGATAATGGCAAGTGAATGCATCAAAGAAGCTGCACATTGCAGCGGAAAAACTGTCCTCTCTCTTGTGCTCTAACTCCAGTCCACGAACACAACGATCCTGGTGACCGCGTTCCGGGCAACACCGGCGACGGTGCGATCCTAGGTCTGACGAGTCGTCGGCCCTATATCACTGTGGTATTAGAGCCGTTGTATGTTCTATAGTGGGTCGGTGAGCCCACCAAGAGAGCACACAAGAAAGAAGTACATCGTCCAGCGTCGACAACCGCCGATTGCCATGGGCGACGCCGAGTCCTCCGGTTCCGGCGGTGGCGGTGTGAAGGAGAGTTTGCTGATGTGGCCCATGCTGACCCGATCCAATTACACGGAGTGGGCCATGTTGATGCAATACAATTATCGAGCTGTTTGGTTCTGTCTGGGGTAACGCAAACGCAAACGATTTTAAACTAATAATGTTACCGGCGGTAATAGGAATGAACCAGTTTCTATTCCATTTGCGATACAGTACCAATTACCAAACAACTCGATACGTGATTGATCCCGGTACTAATCCCAGGCGACTCGACGGTAAGGTGGATCACATCACCCACAAGGCGGGCCGACTGCTGTTGGCCGAGGGGGAATGGCTGGAGAAGAATCGTCACTGACTCCGCACCGCACTGAACAAAGAAGGCAGTTGGAGCGGTGGAAGCAGCCGGGCCAAGAACAAGCAGCCGACAACGCGATCCGAGGGTGGCAACACTGGTGGCGTCAAGCTCACCTCGATGGGGACGCCGCGACGCAAAGGCCGGTGTCACAACTGCGGCATCTATGGTCATTAGGCAGAGGACTGGAAACGTCCCAAAAAGAAGAAGAAGAAGAAGGAGGCGCAGCAACCGGAGGCGAACATTGCCATTGCAGGCCATGAACAAGGCGCTCTGATGTTGGCCACCTGCGACGTCGTGCGTGGTGCACATCAGTTCGTGCATCTGACAGAGAAGGTGATCCCGGTGGACGTCCCTGACGATGTGTGGGTACATGACACTGGCGCAAGCAATCATATGACGGGCACGTGGTCTGCGCTGTCACAGCTCGACGCTGGTGTCCATGGCTCAGTGCGTTTCGGTGATGGCTCCCGCGTTAAGATCCAGGGTGTGGGATCTGTGGTGATCCAGGACCGTCATCACGGTCACAAGGTATTAACCGATGTCTACTACATTCCTCGGTTGAAAAGTAGCATAATCAACCTGGGTCAGTTAGAAGAAAAGGGTTTTGAATATGTTGGGAAAGATGGGAAACTTTGTGTGTTTGATCAGGAACAGACACTGTTAATCTTTGCACCTAGAACTGGAAATAGACTGTATCTTGCAAAGTTAAGTCTAGTTCCACCAACCTGTCTACTTGCACAGTGTGGCAATCAGTCATGGCTTTGGCATGCTAGATTTGAGCATTTAAATTTCAGACCTTTGAATGATCTTAGTACAAAGCAAACGGTAGAAGGACTGCCAACAATTACAAGTGTGTAGAAAGTATGTGATGGGTGTGTTCTTGGGAAACAACAGAGAACACCATTTCCCAAAGTGTCAAGCTATATAGTAGAAAAATGTTTAGAACTTGCCATGCTGATTTGTGTGGTAACATTACTCCAAAAACAATAGGGGGTGCTTCCTATTTTCTGTTGGTAGTTGATGATCACAACAGATATATGTGGATAGAAATGCTAAAATCCAAAGATCAAGCTCTAGAGTGCTTCAAGAAAATAAAACTTAGAGATGAGGTTCAGTCTAATGGCAAGTTGAAAGCGTTGAGAACTGATAGAGGGGGAGAGTTTGTCTCAAACATGTTCTCAATTTTCTGCAATGAAGGTGGGATTAAACACTTCACCACCACTCCTTATACTCCCCAGCAAAATGGAGTGGTGGAAAGGAGAAATCAAACTGTCATTGAAATGGCAAGGTGTATGTTGAAATCCATGAATGTCCCATCTGAATTCTGGGGTGAGGCAGTCTGCACGGCTGTGTACATACTGAACAGGTCACCTACTAAAAGCCTGAACAATGTGACACCTTTTGAAGCTTGGCATGGCAAGAAGCCCAAGGTAAATCATCTCAGGACTTTTGGGTGTGTAGCATATGTGAAGCTAGTTGGTCCAGGTCTGAGTAAGCTCTCTGACAGATCCAAGAAGGTGGTATTTATTGGGTATGAATCAGGTACCAAGGGTTACAGATTCTATGATCCTGCTACCAGAAGATTAGTTGTCAGTAGAGATGTGGTTTTTGATGAAAAACAACCCTGGGATTGGACCAATGTAGTGGGCAATGCAAATCAATCTTTAGACAGTTTTGTGGTGAACTATGAACTGCCTGAAGAAAATCCGACAACAGAGGAAAATGCAGTAGAACTTGCAACAGAAAATGAAGGGGGTGATCCTAATGAACCATAAGGTGATGTATACCCAAATATAGTAACACCAAGTCCCCATAACACTCCAGTTTCAAGCCAAGCACCAACTGTGAATTGGGCTACACCACCTAGTGATCTATCTGAAGAAACATTTGGAGGCCCTTGAGATTCAGAACTCTTGATGATCTCTTTGGCTCAACCAAAGAAATTTAGGATTATGAATATAGTGGTGTGTTCTTGCTTGCAGCTGATGAGCCATCTGGAGTAGAAGAAGCACTAGAGGAGAAATGTTGGATTGAAGCAATGAACAATGAGTTGAAATCAATACAAGAGAACAACACCTGGTACTATGCTGACTTACCAAAAGGTCACAAAGCAATAGGTTTGAAGTGGGTTTATGTCGCACCCCGATTTTAAGAACAAAATTGGGGGCACAATATATGTATGTCAGAATCAATTTTCATACATATATGGACATCATAGTAAATATCAAAATAATGTTTTATTAATATATCGATCTTTATTACAAGAATGACCCTTGGGTCTAAAAGACAAATACAGACTCTCAAGTAGACTCTAATGAAGATCGCGGAAACTGGGCGTCTTCTCCACAGGAAGGTCGACCGGGGGCTGTGCCATCCTAGTACAGGTTGTCGGGGTCGAATCCATTGTCTTCTGGGTACTCCTGCTCCTCGTCGTAGACTCCAAAGTCTGGGTGGGATAGCAGGGGGACAAAGAGGAAGGGTGAGTACATCGAAATGTACTCCGCAAGTGTAGGAAATATATGCCATGAGGCTAAAATCAAAGGTAGGCTGACTCTGTTTGACTCAAGCACCTAAAGCGACACAACCCTATTAATTCATATTTCCTATGCACCTATTTACTAGGTTATAACCACAGTCTCCAGTAGTAACAGTAATCACACTCGGAGTCCACCGAGCAAAACCACACTCGGAGATCCACCGAGCAACCAACACTTGGAGTCCACCAAGCAACCACACTTGGAGTTCACCAAGCAAACCCACACGTGAAGTCCATCAGGCAAACCACATCTGAAGTCCATCAGGTGACCCGAACCAGTAACCAAACCACCAACTAATCTCGAAGAAGTCCAAGCCCGCTCATGACCGTGAGCACGGCTGATATACCAGTTTTAATACTCTGCAGAGTTTGCACATCTTTACCCATGAGTCATGTTGCCCTTGTGCCCGAGACAACTAGCCTCTTGATCCACTTCCAAGGTGAGTCAGCATGGTTCACTACAAGGCCGTTACAAAGAGTCCTCCTATGTGTATTAGTTCCATATGTCACGACCTAGAAACTACCTTCCGTAATAACACCAGGTATGGCGCCCGAGCCTGGGAGCCGGTCTCCCGTACCAAGCAATATCATGCGTAGAAGAAGCCTCTATACCCATGTCCATATGAAACTAATAACGACATAAGGCTTCTCTAATTAATTAGCCAGTCCCAGAGCCACATAGGTCTCATGGTTTGCACTATTTTGCTGGATTACAGGCTTCGAGAACCGGGTCCTAGGGATCTAGGCAGGATAACGAACCACAAACCCAAACCAACACCAAGTCCATGGCAAACCATAACGCCAAGTCCATGGCAACCGTATGCCAAGTCTATGGCAACCACACCACCACACGGTCTATCTGCCGAATATACCTAATCACCATACTAATACAACAATTACCAACTCACATGTTCCATAGATCATTAATCAGGATTTATTATTAAGCCACCATCCCATCCCAAGACAACAAAGCTAAGCATGACTTCTACCCATATTCCCATATCCAGGTTGCAAGGAAAATATAATCAAATTCTAGTAAACCCTAACATGAGATTCAATTTAAAACTCTGCATGCAACTATTGGATCTAACTACTCTAAACTCAAAAGTAAAATAAATATAGGAGCAAGATGTTCAAGGACACTTGCCTTCGGGCTAGGTCGAATCAACAAGGGCACAATCTTGGTCTAGAGGTTCCACCTACCTCGCACTCGCTGGATCAAACACCAAACATGGCACATACAAAGGGTATAAATAACAGTACAACATACAATAACAAAACTGAATATAAACTGATCTACTGTGTAGAGCTCGACGAGACTAATCTAACGCGACTTGAACGGGTCAAATCGGAGTTAAAATGAGCAAGTTATGAGAATTTGAAGCTGGATGGCAATTCTATCATTAGACTGAACTTCAAATTCGAATTTTAAATAATTTAAATCTATAAAAGAAATGGCGCTGGTCCGGCCGTCAATTCGGTTAAACTACAGGGGCTAGAATGCAAGATAAACAAGACACAACACACAGTAGATCAGGAGCGCGGGTTGATTTTGGATTAACCCGAGAGCGTTTCTGCAAACTGGCTATGGCCGGCCGGTGCTGACTCGGCGCCAGGTGGCGGCACGGGAGTGGATGGCTGCGCCAGCTGGATGGTGAGCGGGCACGGTGGCGCAGGGGACCGCGCCTTCAATAACGAAAATCCGAGGGGCTAGGCTGCAATAATCCCGAGACTCAACGCACAGTAAGCTTGGATGGTGGGTTGGTTTCCTAAAAGCCGAAGGGCCTAAGTGTGAAACAACCAAAGTTGCTGTTGCGCTGACGGGGCGCCACACGGCTGGCTGCGATTCACCCGGTGCGCCGCATGGGCTGTGGACGTGGGCGACGTGGCGCTGTGGACTGGGTCCATGATTCTATGAACCCGATCTATACCGGTTCATCCGGTGATCTAATCCTGGTCATCCGCCACGGATCGAACGGCTTGGACGAGAAAGGAAGGGCACGAGGGCGGCACAGTTGGCCGACCGGGGAGAAGGCGGCGGACCACCATCGACGCCGCCATGGACTTCGCCGGCGCAGCTCGAAAAGGAGAAATAGGGTTCGGGGACTAGTGGGAAATAGAGTAGGAAGGAGAGGAGCTCACCATGGAGTCGACAGAGGTGCTCTCGACGTCTGCTTCGGCTCGGTTGAAGCAAAGCGAAGGCGAGGTCGGCGGCAGTGCGGCGGCTGTTCTTGGGGGGGGGGCACTGGAGCGGGAGATGGAGCTCAAGGAGGGGTGGAGTGGAGGCGGTGCAGTGAGGGGAGTTTCCCCTGGGTTCTTATAGGGCGAGTGGTGGGGAGGGAGCGGAAGACCGTGGAGCTCGGGTACCCGCCCATGGCGGATCGGCTCGTCCGGCTGAGATCGAGAAGAAGGAGTGGCGGCGCCTGGTTTTCGGCTCTGTGGACGCGAGAGCGGGCAGCTGGGTCTCTGCTCCGGGAGATACGCACGAGAGAGGAGAGGGGAAGGGGTGGTGGAGCTTGGTCGAGGTGGTCGCGTGGTGCGAATCAGAGGGAGAAAGGAGGAAGCAGGAGGATGAAGGTGAGTCTGACAGTGGGGGCGCACTGGCAGCGAGAGCGAGGGAGACTGAGGGGTGGGACCCGACTGGAAGCGAGGGAGGAGGGGATGCGGCACTCGCGTTGCAGCTGGGCTGTGACGCGCGGAAGCAGGCCGAGATGGGCCAGAGGTGCACTGCGTGGTGTAGGCTGGCGGGGGGGGGGGGGGGGGAGGGGGTTTGGAGGGGCCGCGCGAGGGATGGGGAAAGGGGACTGACCGGGAAGGAGGTTGGGAGCGGGCCGAAAAAGGAAAAAGGGAGGGAGAAAGGGGTTTGGGCCCTTTGCCAATTTCTCTCTTCTTTTCCAATTTCTTTTCTAAGTTTTGCAAACTCTTTTAAATTCATATTTCAAATTCTTTTGAAACCAAAACCACTTTAAAATATTTTGGAAATATTTTCCCTAGTTTTGCAATTAAAAGTTTGGAGTTTAATTTCATAAAATTTATAAATTTTTTATTTATTTTCTAAATAGAATAAATCGGATTCCCCTATTCGGGTTTAATAAATTCTTTTTCACCCAATAAAACTGTGCAACGGCATGAATGCAACAAACATCTGGTTAGGATTTTTCCTCCATCTAGAATTTTAGCCATTTCCGTATTAAATTCTAATTACTTTTATTTAATTAAAAATTGGGATGTTACAGTAACGGTGTACACTCTGCAGAGTTTCACAATCTATACGTATAGCCGCGATCTCGGTTATGATTACTTACCTGTGTGCAGGGTTCAGCTCACTAGTCTCTCTTGTTCTGCTTCTCTCCCCCGAAGATAGGTTCGGCTGGAGGCCGTTGAGATGAGGGGCGTGCGAAGGCCGCCTCATCGCCTAGACTGAGAGATTGAGGGTGATGTGAGGGATAATGAGCGATGAGATATGTGGTCACATGGTGATGCTTGTGATGAGATGTGAGATGTGGTTTGGGAATGAGAAGATATACTTACTTATACTTTTATTGCCTGCTACATGCGCTAGGATGCAAACTACAGCCAAACTATTAGGATCGCTAGATCCCCTTTATTTTCTATTTTCCACTAAAGCTCATTGGTGCTGACCATGGCCTGCACACATCTGGCGGTGTGCAGATTTCTTGACTTGCATGGTGTTGAGACTGGTAGTTGGTTTACAATCTACAGTCAAGGATGCCTTTGGACTAGAAGTTTTACCAAGCTTCGCTACTACGACTAGTTAACAGTGTTTTGTTTGTTTTTAGCCTAGAGTTTGTAACTAGATCCTTGTATTAGGCTTAGTCTTTGTACTCTGATGTGTTGTATGACTTTCTAATCATCTGGAAAGTGGACGCCCGTGATAGCTGAGGTATCCTAGGACTATCTGAAAGGTCCTTGTTTGATTTTGGTAATTGAGTGACAACCTAGGTGAACTAATATGTGCTTATGTGAGATACACAGGAAATTAGTTCACATGTGAATGAGCAATAAAGGAGCTTATTGCATATGAGACATGACATGGAGTCATGTGGCTAAGATGGTGAAGATCAAGGAAAAACTTGGCTTGATGGACCGGTTGCGAAGGTGAAGGGCAAGTTGGAGGCTTTGAAGCCGTTGGTACCGAGTGTCGGGAGGCTTAAGCAAGACTTGGCGCCGAAGGACCGAAGCGATGGTGAAGAGCAAGTGATGTCAAGATCGATGGACCATGGAGGCCATGTGATGATATGAAGTGGATCATATCATTTGATCGAGGTTGGTGCATGTGTTGCATCAACAACAAATGGAGGAGATGGAATGGAATGCGCAAGGCAAAGGTATACTTATAGGGCATTTCATTTCACTGGTCATAGGTGTGTAGAGAAGTTTATGACCGGGTTTAGGATAGATGGCCGTACTATTAAGAGGAGCAAACTTGTTTGCATATCGGTCATCTAGTGCCACTTGAGCGATCTAACATTGCGATGTTGCTAGGATCGAGTGGCGTGGTGAGAGCAAGTGAAAATCCTTTGAAAAATGATTGTGAAAATGCTAACACACATGCACATGATGGTGTACACTTGGTGGTGTTGGCACATTTGCAAAGGAGAAGGTGTTGGAGTTGATTTGGATCAACTCGGAGAAGTTTCGGAGAAAGCTTTGGTTGGAAAAAGAGGAGCGATGGATCTTGGATTGGAAAACTGTTCTGATCCTTTGTGTTTTGGATCTTGTATTCATGTGGGATGTGTAGCCCTCTGAATAAGCTTTCCAAAATGTCCAAGATCATCGAAATCGGAGTTCGGAGCTAAGAGTTATGGCCGTTTTAGCGAGGAGTTCAGGATGCTGAAGTCGGTAGTACCGCCATAACCTCGGTAGTACCGACCCTACTACCGACCCCTCTGTAGGCAGCGCGCAAACTCTCTGTTCGGAGGAGTTTTGGCCTAGAGGTAGTACCGCCATAACCTCGGTAGTACCGGGCTCGGTAGTACCGACCAGGGGGTCGGTAGTACCGAGGTTTGAAGGAAGTTTGGAGGCGTTCTGTGTAGATCTAGATCTGGCCTACCGGTAGTACCGCTATAAGGCCGGTAGTACCGACCCTTCTACCGCCCGTGTTAAAAATTCGTTTCTAACGGTCTTTTGGACCGCCGGTAGTACCGACCCTCGCCCCGGTAGTACCGACCATAGGCGTGGGAGTTCGGAAAAAGGGGAAAACGGCTAGTTTGTGGCTCCCCTCTATAAATAGAGGGGTGGCCGACCCTTGGGAGAGGTGGAGCACCCTTGGGACTTGGTGTCCATGCTTGGTGAGTGCTTAGGAGCCCTCTAACTCGCTTGTGCTTGCTAGTGTGCGAATCTATTGCGAGTGAGCGATTCTAGTGCGTTGCTTTGAGAGATTGCATCGAGTGGCACTAGGTGTTCGTGTTGCAAGCCGGTGGTGCTTGTTACTCTTGGAGGTTGCCACCTCCTAGACGGCTTGGTGATCGAGTCTCCGTCGTGAAGCCCGCGTGAAGATTGTGCGTGGCTCCGGAGAAGGATTGTGAGGGGCATTGTGCTCGCCCCACGGGGATCGCGAAGAGCAACTCTAGTAGAGCGTGTCATTGAGTTACCCTCACTTGTGGGTGAGTTCTTGCGGCGCTCGAGTGTCGAGCTAGGTGTGGTGCCTATTAGCCGAACTACCAAAGTGTGTGGTCGACACAACGGGGACTAGCTTGGTGGCAACCAAGTGAACCTCGGGAGAAAAATCACCGTGTCAACTTCGTGTTCATCTTCTCTGTGGTTTGCAAACTCCATTCACTAGCTTGTATTTACTTGTTCATATACTTGTGCTAGTGTAGTTGCTCTTATAATTAGTTAGCTTGTGTAGCATGCTAGTTACCTTCTTAGCTTGTGTAGCATAGAAGTTAATCCCGTGAGTGACTAGTTGACTTGTAGTCCTGCTAGTCACATTGCTTAGTTTGTGTAGCTAAGTTGAGCTCTCTAATTTGGCTTGTGTAACCTTGTTATTGAGCATTGCTAGTGAGCTTAGGCTTTGTGCTTTTGCTTAGTGGAATGTGTAGGAGCTCCCCGATTGATTGAGTACTAGTTGCTTAGGTTTGTGTAACCTTGCAAGCTAGAATTGTTTAGGTGAGCTCTAGCTAGCCCGACACCTTAATTGCTTTGTTTAGGATCTTTTATAAGGTGCTTGAGAGTATAGATAGAGGGGTGTAGTCTTGGCTAGACCGATAGTTGTTAATTCCGCATTTGTTTCGGTTAGCCGGTACGTTAAATTTTAGAAAGGACTATTCACCCCCCTCTAGTCCGCCATCTCGACCCTTCACTATCATAGAGGGGCAAGAGTGTCAGAATTTCTGTTTTGGAAATCCCGGTTCGCTTCAGCATCCTTTCGGCAGGACAACTCCGGATGTTGATGGCTGCGACCTGGTCTCTGTTGTTGTTTCGCAGCCTCCGACCAGTTTAATCTGGTCGGGAGTCTTACCAAATATGTTCGTGACCAGGCCACCTGGTCGGAAGACGTCTTCAACAACATCCGACCAAGTCTAACCTGCTCGAAAAGCTCCAGAACGCGAATACAAAGTGCTTGGGGACTAGCTATGGGGATATTACCTCCGTATACCCCCATGGACCTAGTTGGGCCCTTCGTCAAAGACAGCCCAGCCCGAAGACCCTGCGGCTTGCGACCAGGCCATCGTGACCGTCAGGGACTCTCACGAAGCCTTGCTCACCAAGGAAGATACTAGAAGATAGATTCGAATTCCTTGCCTAACGGAATCGATTGTAATCCGTTAGGATTTGACAATTGTAACCCTGCTCCCCGGCTATATAAGGCAAGCAGGGACCCCCCTCCAATCTCACACCATATTCCGATCTCGCATACAAAAAACACAGGACGTAGGGTATTACGGCGACTTGCCGGTCTAAACCTGTCTAAATCACCGAGTCTCGTCCCTGTGTTTACGCTTGAGTAGCCATCTCGCACGCCTCCTCAAACTAATCTACTACCTTGGGCATACCCCTCGGTAGACTGTCGACCATCTTTCGTCGACACCATCCGAGAGCTTACTGTCGCAGACCGAGAGTGGCGGCGTCTATACAGAGATGATATTTATGGGTGGGGTATGTATATGAAAAAACAATAAATTGATGGGGATTTCTATAAATAAAAACATAAAACGAAGGGGTATGAGCTCTTTATGCACCAACAATCAAGGTCTTGGACCAAAAAAATGCACTTTCAAACCTGATGGACCAAATCGACACAACCTCACATGTTAATGGACTAACCATGCATTTTACTCTATTTAACCACTCTTAATATCAAAGTATTGCTCCATGTTATTTATTGTACAAAGCACAAGCTTAATATTCTGATACATGTAGTCTGTGCTTACTCTAATTATCTCAAACTATTAATACATCTGACTAAATCTTTTTTCTTGAAAATGCTATTTACATTTTTTTTATATTGATCTTTGTGATATGCACTATATCGAGGTTAACTTTGCTTTCTGTCCTGATTCCCACTAAGAGCCAACTCATTTTAAGTATAATTAATGTTTTCAATATATTAATACATATACATGGCATATGGACATTATGATATTTATTTTGTCGTTATATTTTCTCTCTGATATAAATATTCTATTATCTTTTTGTTAGATTCTTCCATAACACTACTTACCAGTGTTTCTTAGAAAATCACATTCTAACATGGATCATATCATATAGAAAGTGTTTGTAAGAAAATCCTGGAGCAACGTGCGGGGTATTAATACCAATAACATATCCAATTGTTCCCATTAGGTGACAACCAGGTAGTGTAGAGTATGCAACATGATCATTCATGGGCCATGCATTATTGGCAAGTCTTTGGCACGCTGGGTTCTTGGGCCCAATACAAAACCAGGATAGGCCACGACATGCATGGGCATTCTGGTCTGCCCATATATATCCGCTCGGTCTCATGATATATATCTAGGATTTGCTATATGTCAGGCGTGTAAAATATAATATTCAGGCGACGACTAACCACCTTCAGATCTTCATCCAATATAATGGTCCAAATCTACTGACATAAATCACAATAAATAAATAATAATTTTTTTCTATGGAAGGACAAAAACAAAACCCTTTCGGACGTCTGAAATATAGGAAATGTGTATATATTTTTATATATAAAATAACAAATAGCACTATAGAGCCCTAAGCATAGAAAATCCCAAATAGAGGTACTCAGGACCAAATCAACTACTTGCCTAGGACCCTTGTTGGTTTAACAACGATCAAAATCGTATTTCTATTCCGTATTTTGCTTGTATCTTTTTACTTTAAATCGTATTACAAGGAAATATCACGTTGTCCCAACCTGGGATAAAATTAATAAAAGGCATTTTGACATCTGCTATAGGTCGATCAACCATGTGAATTAAAAGCAGGGTTTTTAATCTCCAGATAAGAGATTTAGCGGATGACCTCCAAAATAGCTATAGCGGAGGCTAAACGAGGCTATACCTGTTAAGTTATATAAAAACACAAACAATTGATCAGTCTCAAACAGCTATAGCTGGCTATAGCTGTCGCTATGGCCAGAGATTTAAAACCTTGATTAAAAGGCATTTTTACTGAATTTTTTTTCAACACGAGGATAACCCCATTTCCATTCATGATGAAACGGAAATACAAGCGTCTTCAGACATTTGAGAGGGATAAAAGAAAGGAGCTACAGTAATATAAGATCCCCAACACTCGAACTCTGGTTCAGAGACGAGATGTTGTGGAAAACGAGCAGCTCTACCATCCCTGCCCAAAACGGATACAGAGACAACCTACTGCCAGACGAAACCAACCAAGATCCCTAGACACAAAATAAAGGGGCGTGCCCACCAAAAAAAGGACCGTCTATGATCAGCCAAGTTCCTTTTCTTCCTCAGAAGACCTTTTTTTCCAACCGAGTTGCATCTTGCTATTTTGTTTCGGACGCCAGCTCACTGGTCCTGAGCATCACCATCATGATGATCCTCCGTCTTCGGGTGCTTGTGCTGCTCATCCGTTGTTCCTTTGCCCAGAAGTAGATCTGTCGCCACCTTGAGCATGGTGTTGACACCATCTATGAGCATCTCCTTATCCATCTCAGCATAGAGACCTGCCCAAAAACGCATTAAAGCTCCTGCATGGCACAAAATTCAACTGGATTTCGAATAAGTTTGCCTTCAAAACAGGCTTTATTCCGAGCTTTCCAGATTACCCAACATATTGCAGCAATTCCCCAAAGATGGAATTTTTTGCCATCTGGCATCCAGTGCTCACACCAAATCCAGCATTGTGCTAAAGACTTTGGAATATTATTAGCTCCAATCACTTTCGCGATTACTGCCCAAACTACTTTTGCTATAGGACAAGCGAAGAAGAGATGATCAATGCTTTCAAAGCAGTCACAGAAATAGCACTTAGGACTTCCTGCTCAGTTCCTTTTCAACAAGTTATCCTTTGTTAAAATAGCATCATTCATCATTAACCACATGAAAAATTTTATTTTCAGGGGAACTTTACCTTTCCATATTTTATTGAAAGCTTGCCCAACATCATTTTTTGTTGAAGCGCTATACATAGACTTCACAGAAAACTGATTACTATTCCCAAGTCGCCATGTACTTTTATCATCACCCTCCTGGAGTTGATATCTACCAACATCAGCCATGATCTGAGTCCAACAATTCTGTAACTCAGGGGTGAGCCGTCTCCTAAAGGAAAAATGAACTTCACCATTTTTCACCTCAACTACATTCACTTCTTTATGCTCACAAAGAATGAACAAGGTTGGAGCAATAGTAAATATTGGCTGATCATATAGCCAAATATCAGACCAAAATCTGGTCTTCTTAACCATTTTTGATATGAATTACTCTACCCAGAAGGTAAATATGTCTTACTTTGAGAAGATCATACCATATAGGAGAGTCTGTAACCTTGTGGGTCAGAGAAAAGATTGTCTGATTTTGTAAGTATTTGGCCCTGACTAAGACTTGCCAGAGCCCTTCTTCATTTTCTAATCTCCACCACCGTTTGACCAAAAGACTGATATTAATTTTTTTAAATCTTTAATACCCAGACCACCTTGTTTCTTATTCTTGCATATTTTACTCCACTTTACTAAATGATACTTCTTTTTTGTTCCACCACCTTGCCAGAAAAAAACTCTCCTGATTTTGTCAATCTTATCTGAAACTGTTTTTGGGACCATGTACACAGACATATGGTACATAGGGGCATTATTGAGGCAAGCACCTATCAAAGTGGCTCTGCCAGCCATAGACATAGTGCCACCTTTCCACACATCTAGCCTCTTATTACTTTTATCCACTAGAGGGATCCAATCACTTACACGGAGCCTACTGGGGCTAACTGGCACTCCCAAATACTTGATTGGAAATAATCCAGTTTGTCAGTTAAAGATATCTGCATAGATTGACCCCAGATTGTCGCTATCATTGATCATCACCACCTCACTTTTATCAAGTTTATTTTAAGCCCAGCCATCAACTCATACATGTAAAGAAGTAATTTCATGTTTCTTACTCCTTCAAAGTCATGCTTGAGGAACAAAATAGTATCATCAACTGCAAGATGGCCACTCCATTGGGTACAATATGTTCCACAAGACCAGTGAACAGTTTTTTATCAAGAGCATTTTCAACCATTTTAGTCAAACTGTCAGCCGCGAAGTTAAATAAAATAGGCGACAAGGGGTCTCCTTGCCTGACCCCTTTATAACTTTTGATATAAGACCCTATTATGTCATTCAACTTGATACTGACAGTTCCCCCAGAGACAACTTGTGTAATCCAACTTATCCATTTTGTGTTGAAACCTCTCATTTCCATATATTCAAATAAGAAATTCCAATTCACTTTTATCATATGCCTTTTCAAAATCCAATTTCAAGATTATCCCTACTTCCTTTCGTCTCTTAGTTTCATGGATAATTTCATGTAAGCACATAATCCCTGTCAAAATATTCCTGCCTCTGAGGAAAGCTATTTGAGCCTTGCTAATAAGTTTATCAGCAAAAGGTTCCACTCTAATAGTGAGTACCTTTGTGATCAGCTTGTATAAGCAATTCAACAGACAAATTGGTCTATACTGTTGAATCTTATTTGCCTCTTTGACTTTAGGGAGAAGAGTTATAATTCCATAGTTCATCCTACTAATATCAACTTTTCCTTGATGGAAATCCTCAAAAAGTTGAATCACATCAGCTTTAACTATAGGCCAGCATTTTTGAAAGAACTCTATGGGAATCTTATCAGGACCAGGGGCTTTGTTCTTTTCCATCTGAAATAGTGCCAACCTGATCTCTGCCTCAGAGAAAGGTTGACATAACTCCTCATTATCTGACTCAAATAATTTGAGGGAGTTATTCCAGATTGCAGGATCTAAATGAATATCATGCATTGGAACAGCCCAAAAAGGTCAGCATAGTATTCAGAAGCATGTTTCAGCAGGTTATCATCCCCCTCAATTACATCCCCATCTTTTTCCAGGGAAATGACTGTATTTTTCCTCCTTCTACCATTCGCACACTTGTGGAAGTATTTAGTATTACTGTCTCCTTTAAGTAACCACATCTCATGGCTTCTTTGAAGCCAGTATAGCTCCTCCTGCTCCAAAAACTTAAGATTTTCACATATTAACCAATGTTTTCTCAAAACTTGATCACTAGACAGCCCCACACTTCCCTCAATCTCTTCGAGCAGAGATAGTTCGATACTAAACTCTTTTCTTTGTTTTCTAGCTTCACCTTGCTGGTTGAAACCCCAACCTTTGAGGAACTGTTTTAGCATTTTCAAATTTTGTTGTATCTTATCAAGAGCAGATCTAGCCTTGCAAGGCTTACACCAAATCCTGGATACTATCATATAGAAATCAGGATTATTGAACCAATTCAAATCAAATCTAAACTGGATGTGAGTCAAATGTTTTAATGAGCCACTAGATATTATCAAGGGGTTATGGTCAGAGATCTCTCTACACTACTACAAAAAGCCTTTGTAGAGGCGGCTCAAGATGATTTGTAGGGGCGGTTAGACCAGCCGCCTCTACTCAACCGTTTCTACAAATCATCAATTTGTAGGGGCGGTTGGCCAGCCGCCCCTAGAAATCGATTTGTAGAGGCGGTTCTATATAGAATAGAACCGCCATAGAACCGCCTCTACAAATCATTTTCGAAATAATGATTCCAGATTTTTAAAAACCCAAAAAAAATAGAAAAAACCCGAAAAAATAGCAAACCATTTTTTTTAATCAGGGAACAACCCTAACCACCCAGTCCACCCATCTTTGCTATTTTTCTAAAGTCACAGCCATTTTTTGCGCTTATTTCTTACATTCGCAGAATGTGGGATTCGAACTCATGACCTCACCTCCCGCGCGTACCGTCCTCAACCACTGCACCACACCGTCACTTGTGTCTATATTAGATTTTGGGTCTACTCATATTATAATAAATCGAGTTTAAATTAAGTGTTTGAGACCCTAAACGAATTCAAATCAAAAAGTGGTCAACTACAAAGTTGTGTAACTTTTCAAGATCTAAAACTTTTATTTAGGTTGTTTCTCCATCCAAGATAATTTAAAAAAATTGAATTTTAAATTTGACAAATTCAAAAATAGATTTTTATGACAAGATGAATTCAAATTAAAAAGTAGTCAACTACAAAATTGTGTAACTTTTTAAGATCTACAACTTTTATTTAGGTTGTTTTTCCATCCGAGGTAATTTAAAAATTTTGAGTTTTAAATTTGACAAATTCAAAAGTAGATTTCTATGACAAGATGAATTCAAATAAAAAAGTGGTCAACTACAAAGTTGTGTAACTTTTTAAGATCTACAACTTTTATTTAGATTGTTTCTCCATCCGAGGTAATTTAAAAAAAATGAATTTTAAATGTGACAAATTCAAACGTAAATTTCTATGACAAGATGAATTCAAATAAAAATGTTGTATACATCAAAGTTCTATAACTTTTTAAGACCTACAACTTTTGTTTTGGTTGTATCTTCATTTGAGATTATTTGAAAAAATAAATTTAAATACTTAATTTAATTATTCGGCGTCTATTTGTAGGGGCGGCTAAATATAGAACCGCCCCCTAGAAATAGGATTTGTAGGGGCGGCTGGATATTGAGCCGCCTCTACAAATCCGAGCTATTTGTAGGGGCGGTTTGTAACAATAGCCGCCCTTAATAATGGATTTGTAGAGGCGGCTCGTCTGAGGGCATTTGTAGGGACGGCTCTATATAGAGCCGCCCCTATAAAAAAAGTGAGACGTTGCTACAAATGGTTTTTGTAGTAGTGCTAGGAAGTCTCATTAGCATATCTTGTGGGAAAGCATCTTCCCAATCTTTGGAAACCAGTACCCTATCCAGTTTTTCCAAAGTGGGAGGGTCTTGGTTGTTAGACCAAGTATATATGCCATTACTCATGATCAATTCCCTTAATTCAAAGAAATGAATGATTGAGTTGAACACTCCAGTGTGTCTATGAACACCACTATTAGTGTTTGTTTCTTTAGCGTATCTTATAATATTAAAATCACCACCAATCAGATAAGGCTTAGAATTGTTACTACAGAAATGGGATAACTCCGAAAGAAATTCTATCTTATGATCTTCTTGAGCAGCACCGTATACAACCACCAAATTCCATTTTAATTTATTCTCTTTGTCCCACAGATTCATTTGAATCATGAAATCACCCTTCCTAAAAGCCCCCACATCATATTTGCTCAGATTAATATTTTCACTGAATTATACACTTGGAGAAAAAAGAAAATGAGGCGAGCATGTGCAGTAGAGAAGCATGTGTGTATATATTATAATATAACTTGTCCAGGCATGTGAGATGTTGTGAGCTACTGTACCATGGCTAGCTAGCAAGTTCAGTACTGATGATCTGCTGAGCAGAACAGTGAGCACGTACAGTCTGAATATCGTCTCGCGACAAGAGGCAAAAGCAGTGGCAACTCACAACAGGGTAGTACTACAAGAGTGCACATGGACGTGCTTCACAGTTTTGAGACATTTTTCCAAGCGCTCCAACTGTTCAGCAACGTGCGTGACACTGCCATATGTTCTGACGATGTTCATGTATATGTTCCGTAACACTGAAGCTTATTGCTGTTTCATCCCGATCCAATTATTGCAATGACGACGATGCACAGCAGCATGGAAACCAACACACGCAGTTTTTTTTTTTTCGCGATCGGGCTTCTCTCTCAGCTCGCTGCACACCTAGTCCATCCACACACACACACACACACCGACACACGCAGTGACATGCAAAAGCTAGCTAGCTAGCTAAGCTAGCTAGAGCTCTCATGAATCATGGACACGGACAAGGACAACAACGCTGCATGCATGATCAGGCCTCCTCCTCCTCCTTGCCCGTGGCGGCGGCGGCGGCGATGCTGCCGAGGCGGACGGCGTTGAGGTAGTCTCTGGGGCTGTGCGACGCGATACCAGGCACGAGCAATCCAGTGGCGCGGTAGAGCAGCGAGACGGCGCCCTCGCGGTAGTCCCGGCCCTCCTTGGTCCACAGGAACGCGCCCTTGAGCAGATCCCCCCACGCGTTGCCGTACATGGACAGCAGGTACCTGGGGTCGAAGTAGTTCGGGTTGGGCGCGTCGCCGCCCTTGGGGATCTCCCGGCCCCTGTACCAGCCGTCGAAGTAGACGCATGTCCCGCCGTGCGCGTACTCGGCGACGGGCGGCGCGTCGAAGGGCACGCGGGGCACCACGTCGTAGCGGTACACCACGCGGAGCGGCGCCGCCGCGGGCGCGCCGCTGGCGCCGCGCACGTACGCCGCGAACGCCGTGTCGCCCACGCGCGGCTGCCCGTAGGTCACCACGGACAGCAGCCGGTCCAGGATGTCGCGCTCGCCGTGGAACGCCAGCAGCGCCGGGAAGATCGCCGCCAGCGCGCCGCCCAGGCTGTGGCCCGTGATCACCACGTTGGCCTTCGGGTGCTGCTTCAGCTGCGCGCGGAGGGCCTCGCGCAGGGCGTAGTAGGCTAGGGGTTTCCCCGGCACGGCGTTCGGCGCCGCCTTCGGGAACGCTCTGGCGGCGTCCTTGCCGTCCTCCTCCTGCAGGCCCAGCGCCTTGAGGAAGCCGACGTGCACGTGGCCCAGCTCGCCCATGCCCAGCCATGAGAGGTTCACGTCGGTGGACCAGTCGCGCATGTTGAAGGGCTCTGTGCCTCGGAACGAGAGCACCACCACGCTCGCGTCGCTCGCCTTGTCCGTGAACACGAACGCCTGCGTCGTGTGGTCGCCCACGAACTCTGTACGTACATGTGGCGGATATGATTACAATCCATGTTGGTTTTGAGATATCATTTCAATAGCTGAATTTTCGTGTTATATATTGCAATGAATAATTGGACTTACTGTTCCAGCAGTTGTAGAAGCCCACGAAATGGAACTGCAAATTCAGACAGACAGCAGAGATGGAACGAATTAAGACACATTAGCTTGTTGTTAATACACGACGCAGTAATTATATTTCGTCTTGGCACTTGGAAATTACTGCTGTGTGTATATATTCAGTACCGTACAATTTAATCATCATATAGTTAGACGACGACAGTGCGTGCGTGGCATCTGTGACATTGTTTATGACGGATTAGTTATATGCACGTGGTTGTGTAGTAGTGACTAGTGAGTGAGACAGTGACTTGTGAACGTTTTTATATATGTGCAGGTATGCATACAGATCTTGATCGAAGATACTCCAGATCGATTGCAAACGCTAACGTCCAGCATCGATTTGATTGGCGCATGGAAGAAGTGTTGCCTACTTGTCCCAAAATGCATGATTGGCATCCTTGTTGATATACCTACAACTCTACAGTAGCGCTGCTGTCGTCGTGCATATATATATGATTGACAACTTGGCATAAGGTCTTATTTAGTTTTCACCTAAAAACTTTTACCTATCACATTAAATATCCGGACACATGCATAGAATACTACATAAACTAAAAAATAACTAATTACACTTATTTGCGATAACTTTGTGAGATGTTTTTTAAGCCTAATTAGTCCATAACTTGACAATGTTGTGCTACAGTAAACACGTGTGCTAATAGTGGATTAATTAGTCTTAATAAATTTGTCTTACGGTTTTTGGACAGAATTTGTTTTTTTATTAGTTTATTTGTAATAGACTGAATTAGTACCCGAACATTCGATGTGACAAAAAAAAACTTTTCACTCCTGAGCTAAACAAGGCCATAGTTTATTCTCATCAAGACTCATGCATCAGGCTAAAAAAAAACATGTCTGATTCTCCGGACTACAAATACCTAGGAAAAACAAATTAAAAAAGATGGTGCAATTAAGTGTGCATCCTTGTGATCTGAACAACCATTTGCTGCTGGACTCGGACTTGGAACAAACATAATTCAGACCATCTTATTTGTCTCTTCAATTTGGAGAGATCTACCATCTACCGAAGAAACAACTCTTTTGTGTTTTGGGATAGTTACCGATCGAGACCATTCATTCAGACCACTCACTACTGGTTATTAAATCCAGTTACCAGCATTCCAGTAGAGTCTAGCTGTACGTCTAGCAGCAGGAACTGAACGACGAAACTCGTTTGTCGTTGTCGTTCGTCGCATGAAAGAATCCTCTATAGCTTATCTTTTGAGATCCCAGAAAGATCATTACTTTACTATATGCAAAAAAAAAAAGATGTGATTTCCTTTTTCTTTCATTCCAAAAAAATGTTGATTTTAAGCAATTTGCCTCACTTGCTGCCCAAATTAAAATTCTGTATGATTCCTAAGCTAAAATACCGTATGGTACGTACCTTCCAGACGTTGTTGACGACGTTCTCGATGTAGGCGGCGTTCTCGTAGGCGATCTTGGCGGCCATCATGCTCACCTCGAAGATGCTGAAGGTCCGGAGCCGGATCAGCCGCCCGTTCACGTACTGCTGCTGCACCAGCGGCACCGCCGCCGTGCCGCCGCCGCCGCCGTTCTCCACGTCCACGTAGTAGTCGTCGCCGCCGGCAGCAGAGACGCCCACCACCTGCAGCCGCCGGTCCTCGGGGCCGCCGCCGACCGGCAGCGGCTTCAGCTCCGTCCTGCCGTCGATGAGCCCGATCATGGACCGGAAGTTGGGCGCCTCCCGGCGTGGGATCACCAGCTTACCTGCCCATGTCATCCGTCCATTGGCAGCGTTTCTTAATTTATTTTAAAGATGCACGGGTGGCACGGTGTTCTTTTTTATTTATATATAATTTGTACGTAATCATGGATTGTATATTCACTATCTACAAGTGTTTGGTCAGGTTTGGTATGATCCATGCATCATCCACGCGAGATCTTCTTGCATCCATGTGTTGGATCATTATGCAACTTTATCTTCTCATCATATATATGTGTGTGTGCAAGTGTCATTCATATATATTATATATGTGGTAGAAGAACGACAAATAAGACTTGCAATTGGACAATAAAAAAAAAAAGAGAAGAGCTAAGAAGAGCTAGCAGGTGCGTCGTTTCTATGAGCTCGATCTCTTGTCAAAAACACTTGCTTGGCTAAGTAACAAGAAATTTGGAAAGGGGAACCATAAAGAAAGATAAAATCACACAAAACAACTAATAACAAATGGTTAACTTTCTTTGCAAAAGGACAATGGATCAATTAATTATGCATAGTTCGAAAAAAGAGTGATATATATAATGAAGAGACAAACAAAAAGAAAAAACAAATTGTAACAAAAGAAATGAAAAGAATCTATAAAGATGAGGAATAGGAGAAGACATTTGGGGGAGAGGAAGAGAGAGAGAGACGTTCTGGGGTCATATTGTACTGTTGTGTCACTTTACCTTTTGACGACGACGGCATACGTACACTGTCGTGTGATGTTCGCACACAGCAGTAAGCTAGTATGCATTTTTCTCTCGACCCGTGCACGTTAATTACAACACGGCAGTTGACTTAGTGTCGAGTTACTATATATATAGAACACGTGCTCACTGACCATTCTTCATATTTTGCGATTTAAATTGCATTATATAGTATGTTGCGACTTGCAAATTAACAAGTTTTGTTTTTTTGAAGGTCTAGAAGCTAAGTTGGTTATTCAGTTGATCATGCATGTGCCGCCTCATTAGCTAGCACGCCCGCAGTACGTTCATTCACATACATTTGTGCCACTGTTTCCCGCCATTACATAAATATCAAGTTATTATGTTATTATAGCAGGTATATATATAGCTTAGTGTCTTGCGTTTGAGTTATTAACAGGATAAAAAATAAATTAATTAACCGTGCAATGTGTATCGAATTAATTAACGTACATCTGAAGATGTTGAGAAAGATGCCGAGTATGCCATTGTTGAGCGCGACGAAGTTGAGGAGGAACTCGACGACGGCGCCGACCACGAGAGCCGGGTAGTAGGCGGCGTCGAGCGCCTTCTGGATGAGCTGCGTGAGCGCGACGAACCAGTCGCCGGGCGTGCTGCCGAAGTCGGCGGCGGTCCGGTCGCCGGCCTCCACGAATGCGTAGCTCGTGATCGGCCGCCGCAGGAACAGCATCGACAGGATGTCGATGAACCTCACCTTCTCCGGCCGGATGATCAGCTTCTCCTCCCCCATCTTGGTGTGGGCGCCGGAGGCGGCGGCGGCGACGGCCTGCTGATGCTTCGCCGCCATGGTCGGTCGGTCGTCGCCGGACGGCGAGCTAGCTATAGCTGAGAGCTACACTACACTACACTACACGCCTACACCGGCCAGCTGAGTAAGCTGGCTAGCTCCGTGTAAGTGTCGTGGCTAGCAAAGTGGACTGCTCAAGCTGGCACGATCGATGTGCTGAGATGGAGAGGGTGGGGGTGCCTTTTATAGGGCTCCGAAGAGGACCGGGCTGGGCTTGGGCTGGGTCGATACCTAGGGTGTGGGCTGGGGATGTACCTGGGTCATCATGACTTTCTGATTATTGGTTTATAATTAATTGGTGTGTCCGTCGATCTCTAGGGTTTGTTTACATGCATGTTGCATGGTTAACATGTGATCATGCAGATATTACAGTATGACTGACTCACTGCGCTGCTATATACTCCCTCCATATCTCTTTTAGGGTTCGTTTTGGACAGCGACACGGTCTCCAAAGCATAACTTTGACCACTTATTTCTTTAAAAATATTTGTTATAAAGTGGTATATATATACTTTTATGAAAGTGCTTTTCAAGATAAATTTAATTATATGATTTTTACATTTCTAAACTCAATAATTTAAAAGTTATTCATGATTTATATTCCCAGTATTTGACCGAAACCTTTTCCAAAACGAACTCTAAAAGAGATATGGAGGGAGTACTCCCTCCGTATTGGTATTAGAAGACAGCGACACGGTCTTCAAAACACAACTTTGACTTATTGTTTTGATAAAAATATTTATCGAAAAGTGATATATGTGTACTTTTATGAAAATATTTTTCAAGACAAATCATAATTTTCACATTTTTAAACTCAACAACTTGAGAGTTATTTATGATTTATATTCTCAAAGTTTAACTCAAACGTTGTCCAAAACGACTTCTAATATCAATACGGAGGGAGTACGTCCTAGCTGGAGCGTGGCTAATTAAGTCAAGTTAGCACTCATGCATCAGCACCACCCGTGTATCATGTGCCATTTGCGGGTCCTGCTTCTTTCAAAGCGGTTTCTTTACTAACCTGTTGAGACGCTGATAACAAGCTCAAGGCATGTGCAGAGAAGCTAGATAGCTAGACTAGGAATGAATAATCATATGGTGACAAATCCTCACTTCGCCATCATGCATTGTATATTGTCGTGATGGACTTAGGAATTACAGAAAATATCAGGTTTGCTAGTAGATTACATTTATTGTTTAAATGTTACGAGACCTATATTGTCCACACACCCGGCCCTTACACAATATGTCTAGTTCAGATTATTAGTAAAAAAAAAGAAAAATAGATAGGGTCACTACAAATTTTTTTTCATGCATGGAGTGATCCTCTAGTTTATTTGAGCATATATGTGTACATGTATAAAAATTGGAAAAAGTCTAAATAACCCCCTCAATTAATTATTGAGGATCAATTACTTCACCCTCCAAACTATAAAATCATATGTTTTACCCCGTGAACTTTCTCAAACCGGTCAAATAACCCTCTCAGGCAGTTTTAGACGGTGGTTTTGCTACAGTAGCGTGGTTTTGTTTTTTCCTTTTATTTATTTTGGTTGAATTTTTAAAAAAACATAGTAAATCATAGAAAAATCATAAAATAAAAAATCCAATTTTGTTGGACTCCACATAAATAGATTTACATAGTAAATATATAATATAGTATACTTTAGAACAAAGTTTTTGTTGTAGATTTAGATCTATGTTTTTCTGTAACTAATTAGAATAATTCATAAATGAAGTTTCTTTCATCCAATTTTGGTGAAATTTTTATTGTGAGCTTTGTATGCTTGAACTGTAGTAAAAATTTCATACTCATTGGATCAGGTATAACTTAGGTATAGATTTATTTAGCTTTATGCTAAGTTATATCTAAATAAATTTATAGCTAAGTTATACATGATTCGATTAGTATGAAGTTTTTACTACAGTGCAAGGATATAATGATTATCTCAGCACAAAAATTTCACCACAATTGAATAAAATACTATATCTATGAAATATTCTAATTAATTATAGAAAAACATAGATCTAAATCTACAACAAAAACTTTGTTCTAATCTATACTATATTATATGTTCACTGCGTTGATCTACTTACGTGGAGTCCAACAAAATTAGATTTTCTATTTTATGTTTTTCTATGATTTACTATGTTTTTTTAAAGATTAAGCTAAAATAAATAAAAAATAAAAAGACAAAATCATGTTACTGCAATAAAACCACCGTCTAAAACCGTCTGAGGGGGTTATTGGACCGGTTTTGAAAAGTTTAGGGGCTAAAACATCTGGTTTTATAGTTTAGGTGGTGAAGACGCTCAATAGTTGGGGGTGTTAGGTAGACTTTTTCCTATACAAATTAGTTATCTAGTAAAGATCAACAATAATATGCAGTGTGGACGCTGTTGACGTTGAAAATATGCCCCAGACATTAATCGGACCGCCGGATGCCCCCCACAGATTAATAGGATGGAATGCTATGGTTAGCTTTTGTCGCGGCTGTATGTTTGTGCTATTCGATGGTCCTCCAATAATAATGCTATTTGAATCTATATATATGTACCCTTTTGAAGGACCGAAAGTGTCAAACCAAGGCGACCAGAGGGGGGTGAATGGGAGCCTCAAAAATTTCTTCACAGAAACTACGGCCTCAGTCCCAATAAAATCAAACCCCAAAAGCTTTGATCTCAGAAGCGATGCCCACGACCCTTGGAAGAGGGTGGATGATCCCTAAGATCACAGCGAGGCACCACTGTCCAGAGAATACGAAGAAAACCTACGGAGAACTGAGCCAACGAGGCCTCGGGGCAAAACTCCGATTCGCCCGAGGCTCGGAAAGGCTTCAGAAGAAAACACCGACTCGCCCGAGGCTGAGGGAGGTCTCGGAGGAAAACTCCGTCTCGCCCGAGGGTCGGGGCTCGAGAGAGAGGCCTCGGAGCAAAACTCCGACTCGTCCGAGGCTTGAGGCTCGAGAGAGGCCTCAGAGAGAAACTCCGACTCGCCCGAGGCTTGAGGCTCGAGAGAGACCTCAGACTGAAACTCCGAGTTGCCCGAGGCTGAGGGGACCTCGAAAAAAGTTCCGATTCGTCCGAGGCTCAAGAGGCCTCGGGAAAAGTTCCGCCTCGCCCGAGGGTGGTCTCGGCTTACTCGAGAATCACCGTACAAAGGTAGCCTCAGCACGTTCCGACACCCGAGCCTGCTGCGCACTGCTCCCGCAGAAGCTCGGATCTGGACGCGTTCTCCCGAAAAGCAAATCCCTCCAAAACTCGATCAAGACACAATCCCAAGTTTCCAAACTTGGAGAAGAAGATCACACGGTAGTTAGGATACTATCCCCAAGAAATCATCTTCTCAGAACCATCAAGAACACAGGGAAATCAAAAGGGAAAGTGGATGAACGAAAAGTGCCACGAAAATGAAATCGTCCCGATCTATTCGATCATGAGGAGTTAGATGAATTCCTTTGGTCAAAATGACCTCCTCAATGATACGAACAAACTGATTCAAACGGATTTCGCAAAGACACACTGGAGAGAGATCGATCGACGGGAAAAATCGAGCAGAGCCAAAACGCGACGAACACAGTGCACTACACTACCAATCGCAAGACACAGCCGACACAGTGCACAACACGGATCTGCTCTGGAAGGATGAGGATACGGCCTCACTTCCGTGAACCAACAGAACACAGAACAAGTTTTTCTGTGGATCTCAACTAGCTACAGCAGGGAATGGGAGAGCAGGAACCCCTAAGAACAAAAGCAACTAACTGAGATAGGGAGGGAGGAGGGTGTCTCCCTCTATTTATACTACAACTAGCCTAAATCTATTTCCTACTCTACCCCTATCTAAGCTATTTACAGAGCAAGCCAGCTAAACCCTAAGGCTATACTGGACCAACTCAGTGGTAGGTGTATCCGACGGCCACGTCCGCACAACTCGTCCGCGTTGCCTCCGCGCAACCTTCCGATTGCCGCCACGTGCCGCCTTTGCTCTGTACCCCCGGTTTTGAGGCCCAAACCGGGAAACCAGCCTTCCAGTATCTGAGTTTTGAGGCCCAAACTCAGCAAACCCGCAGCGCCCAGGTTTTGAGGCCCAAACCTGGAAACCGTCCTCAGCCCGAGTTTTGTGGCCAAACTCGGAAACCCTCAGCACCCAGGTTTTGAGGCCCAAACCTGGAAACCGTCCACCGGTGGTTTTTCCCTGGCTAAACCACCAAACCGGCGTCGTAGAGGGGATGCACCTCCCGTGCACCCCATCCACCGACACGTGTTCCCAGGTCCTCGACCTGAGCAACACATGACCACACTTCTTTGCTTGTCGTCGTCACAGGCTGCCAGCCTCCACAGCTGATCCTCAGGTACTCCGGTCCCTCGGTCCAAGCCTCACGTCTGCCCTTCACCGCTCGGTACATTGGCATGGCACGTCCGCCGCACGGCACGCCCATCCTTCACCGCACCCGGTCCGTCAGCACAGCACGTCTCAACTTGACCTTCACCTACCCTCGATCACTGTCTCCGTGCTCGACACCTGCACAACACAAGCCAAAGAACATGCGCATCATACCCGTTGACAATCACTCATCACTCAGAGCCTTCGGCATACACCCATGTATCCGCAATCTCCCCCTTGATGAGTGCATTGTCAACTACCCACATAAATCATAATAAAAGAGAAAGAAAGAGGAAAGGAGGAAGGAGAGGAGAAAAACTCAACCAAATGACCCAAAAGCATAGCAAAGCCGGGAAAGGTCAAGTGAAAAGAGCAGAACAACTTGGTCCCCAAAGACATGGGCAACGGCTCGACGCAACCAAGCAAAGCAAAGCTAGCCCTCAAGAAGAGGTAGAACAGGCTCAACACAACTAGCACAGCAAACTCAACACCAAAACCTATCAGCCTGCGAGAAAGCAGCAAGACTCGAGGCAGAGGCCGGGGCTCGAGGCCGGGGCTCGAGGCAGAGGCTCGAGGCTGGGGCTCGAGGCCAGGGCTCGAGGCCGGGGCTCGAGGCAGAGGCTCGAGGCTGGGGCTCGAGGCCAGGGCTCGAGGCAGAGGCTCCCTCCGCTCCCCCTTGACTAGTGCAGATAATAACTCCCTCTCGGATGAACATCCAGGGAACAGGGAACATATGATTTGCAAAATTCTCCCCCTTAGTTGAAAATGCACTTATCAAGAGACAAAAGTTCTCCCCCCTTCCATTATGCAAAGAAGTCAGAGATGCAAGTCAGGAGCTTCAGACTTATAGTCAAAAGAATGCAAAAATGCTCTAAACAGTATAGCCCGAGGGACTCAACAGATGCACATACAGGCTCGGCGAAGGCTCAGACTGATCACTGGATTCGAAATATGAGCCATATGAGCAATAGTGAGCAGTTTTGAGTCAAAAAGGTATTCACCATCAAAATAGCACTAACAAAGTATAGACAGGAGTCTGTACAAGTGCTAAACATGTATACAAGGTGAGCTACCCCTAGCACAGTTCAATCATCATGCATAGGAATGAAGCATATACTTGTGATTTCAGTTTTATATCGGAGTTGCAACGGTGAAATTACACAAGTTCAATTATTTGCATGTGAATGCGAGAGGTTGAAAGCTTGTCTTTGCCTTACTTTTCAACCGAGCGAAGCCTATGCCGAAGCAATCAGGAGCTTAAAGCTACGGTTTCGGTCATACACTACACGGCTCAAGTTTAACTCAAAATGCAATGAGAAACAGTCTTGATACCGTGAGGTGTTGACAGACAATCCCATCTCGATCTTTTCATTTTACTAAAGCTTGGTTTAAATTTTAAACATTATATGAACAGACCAAGCAAGTGAATGACTCAGAACTAGAGACATAGCAACCTAGCATATATGAAAAGCGCGAGTAAACTCAACACAACCTACACATGCTAGTTGCATATCTTAATGGTGAACATTTTCAGAATTTAATTTATTTAAAAATTTCACAATTTTAAAATAGCTCAGCCCACAACATGTACTAGTGATCAGTAAGAGCATAAGCTACAGGCCTCCATCATAAGCCTCGGATCAGACTGAACAGAGTGTAAATACATTCTTAGTGATTAAAAATCTGAGGCTCAGAATGTATATTGAAACGCAAAAGAAGAGAAAGACAAATTAAAAAGTCAATCTGTACACAGCACAAAATGTTTCCCCCATCTAAAAGGGGAAACACACACCAAGCTCACCCCTCAACCGATTAAAGGTTGATTCGTCTAAAGGCTTGGTAAAAATGTCGGCCAGTTGATGATGAGTATCGACATGGCGAAGGTCGATATCACCCTTCTCCTGGTGGTCTCGCAAAAAATGAAAGCGCACATCAATATGTTTGGTCTTCGAGTGAAGCACGGGGTTCTTAGCAACGCTAATAGCACTCGTGCTATCACAAAGCAAAGGAACACGAGAAAAGCTCAGACCAAAATCACGCAAAGTAGCCATCATCCAGAGTAACTGGGAACAGCAGCTAGCCGCAGCAACATACTCAGCCTCCGTGGTAGACTGGGCGACACTAGACTGCTTGCGAGAAGACCATGAAACAAGAGAAGAACCGATAAACTGGCAAGTCCCAGAGGTGGACTTGCGATCAATACGACACCCAGCAAAATCAGCATCAGAATAACCGCAGAGGGAGAGGGTGGATGAGGCCGAATACCAGATCCTGAGCTCGGGTGTGAACCGAAGGTACCTGAAGACCCTCTTCACCGCCTGATGGTGAGAGATACGCGGTGAGGCCTGGAAACGCGCGCACAGACATACCGCAAACTGGATGTCTGGGCGTGTCGCCGTCAAGTAGAGGAGCGATCCAATCATGTTGCGGTACTCCTTCTGGTCCACTGCTTCGCCATCCACATCCGCATCCAGGGCAGTCGTCGTCGACATGGGCGTTGGTAGAGGCTTGGCCTCACCCATGTCGAACCGCTTCAGCAAGTCCTTGGTGTACTTGCCCTGGTGCACAAACGTCCCCTCTCGGGATTGCTTAATTTGCAACCCGAGAAAGAATGTCAGCTCTCCCATCATGCTCATCTCGAACTCCCTGCTCATAGTATCTGCAAACTTGGCAACCAAAGCGTGAGAAGAACCACCGAAAATGATATCATCCACGTTAATCTGGACCAAGAGAGTGTCTTTGCCTTGCCTGAGGAGAAAGAGCGTTTTATCCACACATCCCATTTTAAAACCCTTAGCAAGCAAGAAGGTTTTTAACCTATCATACCAGGCTCTAGGGGCTTGTTTCAGACCATATAACGCTTTGTGAAGTTTAAAAACATGGTTCGGAAACTTGGGATTTTCAAAACCGGGGGGCTGCTCAACATACACTTCCTCTTCTATGTAGCCGTTTAAGAAGGCACTCTTGACATCCATTTGAAACAATTTAAAACCTTTGGATGCAGCGAAAGCCAAGAGTATCCTAATAGCCTCCAAACAAGCTACAGGAGCAAAAGTCTCCTCATAGTCTATTCCCTCCTTCTGACTGTAACCCTTCGCTACAAGCCTGGCCTTGTTTCTAACAACTTGGCCATCCTCTCCTTGCTTGTTCTTGAAAACCCATTTTGTCCCAATAGGTTTACAGTCAGGTGGAGGTGGAACTAGAACCCAAACCCGATTTCGCTCAAAGTTTTCTAACTCCTCATGCATGGCATTGACCCAGTCTGGATCCGTCAAAGCGTGTCCAACATCTCGGGGCTCAAAATTAGCGACAAAAGCAGAGTGAGCAAAGTGCGAGATTTGCTGAGACCTGGACCGAGTGACTCGGTCGTCGAGGCTGCCGATCATCTGCTGAGGCGGGTGCCGGCGCTGGATGTGCTGCGGAGCCTCCCTGGCCGAGGTGGCCTCGGCTTCAGCCTCAGCAGCAGCTGGTGCCTCCCCGGGTACAAAAGGTACCGCGCGGGGTGGCGGATCCCACGGCCCCCAGGAAGAAGAGGTCTCGGGGCCGTGGATCGTCGTCGAGGCTTCTCTATGGGCCTCAGCGAGTGGAGGGGGTGCTGGACCGTCCATACCCTCTGCAGGGTCGTCCATACCCTCGGCACCCTCCTCCCGGTCATCAAAAAGAGGCTCGCCGACCTCATGATCACCTGCACGCTCAAAACGAGAAGAAGGACAAACGAGAGTCTCGTCGAAGGTGACATCTGATGTCTCCATGACTCGGTTAGTGTCAAGGTTAAGTACACGATAAGCCCGAGTGTGAGTGCCATAACCCAAAAACACACCGTCAGAGGAACGAGACTCAAACTTGTCCAGGTTGCCTTTCTTCAAAATAAAACAGTGGCAACCGAAGACTCTAAAATAGCTCACTTTGGGTTGGCGACCAAAACGCAACTCATAAGAAGTCTTTTTCAAGAACGCTCGCAGAAAAATGCGATTTGAGATATAGCACGCAGTGTTTATAGCCTCGGCCCAGTAGCGCCTGGGAGTCCTATGCTCGTCGAGCATCGTCCTGGCCATCTCAATGAGGGTCCAATTTTTCCTCTCTACAACACCATTCTGTGGCGGTGTGTAGGGGGAAGAAAACTGGTGCTCTAAACCCAGAGAGTTACAGAACTTCTCAAAATCCGAATTTTTAAATTCGGAACCATTATCACTTCTAATAGCTCGCATCGAGTTCAAAGGGAACTCGTTCTGAAGACGTAAAATCAGATTGCGAGCAAAGGAAAAAGTCTCGGTCTTCTCAGCTAAAAAGAAGACCCACGAATATCTCGAAAAGTCATCGACAATGACCAAAACATACCACTTGCCACCAACCGAGCTCACCCGAGCCGGACCAACAAGGTCCATGTGTAAAAGCTCTCCAGGGTGCGAGGTCATGACCTTAGTCACTGGATGGTGGGGAGCAGCAACCATCTTCCCGTGTCTACAAGAGTGACAGACTAGATCCTTCTCCATCGAAAGCTTGGGCAATCCTCGGATTAGGCCAAGTGAGCTAAGTCTTGCAAGCAAGTCGAAGCTTAAATGACCGAGCCTCCTATGCCACTTCCAAAGATCAGAGGAGGAAGGACTAGCCAAAAGACAGCGAGAAGTGCCAAAAGACTCTGAGAAATTCGCACGAAAGACTTTCCCAAAGGGCGAAATCAGACATACCAGATTGCCCTGAGGGTCCAAAATACGACTGAGATTTGGTTTAAAACGAATCTCATAGTCATCGTCAAAAAGTTGCGAAACAGAAAGCAAGTTAAAATGCAAGTTAGAAACAAGAGCAACATCGCGCAACACAAAGTGCTCATTAACCCGCACTGATCCGCGGGACACTACCTTACCCTTGTTGTTGTCACCGAAGGTTATGTACTCCTTTCCGGCAACAGGACTAAGGCTGGAGAACCACTTGGCGTTTCCGGTCATGTGCCTCGAGCAACCGGAATCCACCAACCAAATGTCCTTCAACCGATTTACCTACATCAATAAAAAGACATAGGGTGAGCATACGGTCCAACACTGGGGTTAGTGAAGTGAGGGAAATACCAGTGTTGGCCCGACTGCTCAAAAGAACGGTTAGGATAAAAACCATTCCTATACTGTCTACAAGAGAAGCGATCACCATGCTGAGGAAGACATGGTCCGCTAGGGAAGGAGCGCTCACTGCAATGCTCAAACTGCAGTGGGGGAAAACGCTCAACAAAACCTCCGCCACGGGGTCCGTCAACTGCAAAAGCAGGACCCCGTCGGGCATGCTCTCTACGAGGCCTACGCCTGGGAGCCTGAGGCTCAACATGCTGCCGAGGCTCTGGACCTCTAGGCCGAGGCTCTGGGCCTCTAGGCCGAGGCTCTCTCCTTGGAGCCCTCCGCTGCTGAGGCCTAGGTGCTTGAGGCTGAGGCCTGGGAGCACGAGGCTTAGGCCTTGGGGCACGAGGCTGAGGCCTCGGGGCACGAGGCTGAGGCTGAGGCTGAGGCCTCGAGACTTGAGGCTCTGAGCCCCTGGTCCTAACAGCAGGCCTTGGTGCCCTCTCCCTGGCACGGCGCGCTTCTCTCCTGCACCTAAAACAGAACTCACTCAAGTGACCATCTCTCCCACAAAAATCACACTGGAACCTCACCACACGCAAAGGGGGTTGTTGGTACGCAGGGCTGTGGGTGTGGCTCACCTTGCCCTTCTGTGGCAAGCACTCCCCCTGGATGGGTGGCATTGTGTCGAGCTTGTTTTTGAGGTGGCTCGGCTTGGGTGCCCATACTTGGTTTTTGGGTGGAGCTCTCGGGGGTTCCTCAAAAACCCCGTCTTTGGTGATAGGCTTGACAGGCTCACTGGGTGGCAGCTTGGTCAACTTGGGAGTGGTGGTGGAGTTGGGCTTCTCACTAGGATTTAGACCACTCGACTCTCCAATCTTCCCAAAAGCAGAAAGGTCAACACCCGGAGCAAAACCTACACCAGGACCCCCAGCAGCTCGCTTGAATTGGGAAATCATCATCCCGAGCTGCGGCTCACTACAGGAGACCCATGACAAGATGGTCCGAAGGTATGTGTTTTCTTCCTCGGTTTGCATCTTGTCATGCTTGACATTTGCAATCTCCATCTCCAGACCCTCGCACAAGGCGCACCTCACGACACAAGTGTTATCCGAGTTGGCCTCTTCAAGAGACACAATCTTGGCATTCTTCTCTGCCAACTCAGATTGCAAGATAGGACAAGTCTTGCATGCACCCAACAGCTGAGGCCTAGCTCGGAGCTCATCCACCTCTCCAACCAACGCAGCATACTTACCTCTCAAAGTGAGAAGGTCAGTCATGTGCGCTGTGCATGACTCACACTCAGCTTCCTCTGACACAACCACGGTGGACCGAGCGAACTCAAGCTCCTTCACCGTGTCCTCCCACTTCTGCCTAAACTCCTTGCGCTCTCTAGCAGCACGCCTAAGCAGTTTATCTTGGCTAAGGAGGGCAGCAGTAAGCTTCTCAACATCGGAAGAAAGCTCGTCGTAGGTGAGAGATACCTAGGAGGTGTCGTCGTCGTCGTTCCGAGGGGTGCGCTCCAGCTTGCCTCCGACCTCGTTGCTGAGGGCCATGGTGCAGAGGCCATCGTCGTCGGCGAAGAAGCAGAGGCCGTTCAGCTGGTCCTCGATCCTCTTCTTCTTCTCGGACTCGTCATCGCTCGAGGAGGCGGAGTCGTCATCCGAGCCGTCGACGTCGCTGAGCGTGGCGAAGAACGCACGCTGCTCAGCCTGGGCCTTCTCCAAGTACTTCTTCTTGATGTACTCCTTGTCGAAGCCGCCCCTCTTCTTGTGCCTCGGAGGGACGTACTTCTCCTTGCGCTTGCCGGAGTTGTACTTGTGCCCATGATCGCCCTTCCCCAGATGCTTGTTCTTCTTGGGGCAGTTGGCGATGAAGTGGTCGGGGTCGCCGCACTCGTAGCATCCCGAGCGTCCTCCTCCGCGGCGACGGTTCATACGGTTGTTGTGGAACCGTGTGAACCGGTTGGCAAGCAATGCCAACTCATCATCCCCCAAGGACTCCAGCTGCTCCTCGGTGACAGAAAAGAGAGATGCAAGAGCAACGCCACCAGAGGAGTTAGCGGAAGAGCCAGAAACCAAAGCCATAGCCGGGCCAGAAGGATTCACATAAGAAGCCCTCGACATGGCGTCAATCTCACTGGACTTGAGCTTACTGAAGAGCTCATCGCAGGTGAGGGTCTCATAGTTAGGTGATTCGATGATCGCCTGAACCTTGGAGTCCCACACCGAACGGTCAAGAGTGTGCAAAAGCTTCAAAGCACGCTCATGATCGTCAAAAGGCAACTGCTCTCTGTTAGCCCTCATCCTGTTGACAATCACCTGAAAGCGAGCGAATAAACTTTCTATGCTCTCGCCAGGTTGATGTCGAAAGTTCTCATACTCTCTCTTAAACGACTCGTAGAGTCGGGTTTTGACTTGAGAGGTACCCTCATGAAAACGCATGAGGGTGTCCCAGATCTCCCGAGCCGTAGAGAGGTGAGAAACGCGGTCAAACTCTCCCATGCTCAAACATGAAAAGAGAGCATTACGGGCTCGGCTATTGGCATCGTGCTCATCAATTTGCTGTTGAGTGACACGAGCAGCCAAGACCACGTAATCAGCGTTGTTGCAAATCTCCCAAACAGAAGAGCCCATGCTCTGGAGATAGGCCGACATGCGTATCTTCCAATACGCATAGTTCGTCCCATCAAAGAACGGCGGTTTGCCCACGCCGCGATCCATGTCGCCTTCTGTGGATCTGGAACCGGCTAAGGTGGAAGATCCTTAACCCGCTCCGATACCAATTGAAGGACCGAAAGTGTCAAACCAAGGCGACCAGAGGGGGGGGGGGGGTGAATGGGAGCCTCAAAAATTTCTTCACAGAAACTACGGCCTCAGTCCCAATAAAATCAAACCCCAAAAGCTTTGTTCTCAGAAGCGATGCCCACGACCCTTGGAAGAGGGTGGATGATCCCTAAGATCACAGCGAGGCACCACTGTCCAGAGAATACGAAGAAAACCTACGGAGAACTGAGCCAACGAGGCCTCGGGGCAAAACTCCGATTCGCCCGAGGCTCGAGAAAGGCTTCAGAAGAAAACACCGACTCGCCCGAGGCTGAGGGAGGTCTCGGAGGAAAACTCCGTCTCGCCCGAGGGTCGGGGCTCGAGAGAGAGGCCTCGGAGCAAAACTCCGACTCGTCCGAGGCTTGAGGCTCGAGAGAGGCCTCAGAGAGAAACTCCGACTCGCCCGAGGCTTGAGGCTCGAGAGAGACCTCAGACTGAAACTCCGAGTTGCCCGAGGCTGAGGGGACCTCGGAAAAAGTTCCAATTCGTCCGAGGCTCAAGAGGCCTCGGGAAAAGTTCCGCCTCGCCCGAGGGTGGTCTCGGCTTACTCGAGAATCACCGTACAAAGGTAGCCTCGGCACGTTCCGACACCCGAGCCTGCTGCGCACTGCTCCCGCAGAAGCTCGGATCTGGACGCGTTCTCCCGAAAAGCAAATCCCTCCAAAACTCGATCAAGACACAATCCCAAGTTTCCAAACTTGGAGAAGAAGATCACAGGGTAGTTAGGATACTATCCCCAAGAAATCATCTTCTCAGAACCACCAAGAACACAGGGAAATCAAAAGGGAAAGTGGATGAACGAAAAGTGCCACGAAAACGAAATCGTCCCGATCTATTCGATCATGAGGAGTTAGATGAATTCCTTTGGTCGAAATGACCTCCTCAATGATACGAACAAACTGATTCAAACGGATTTCGCGAAGACACACTGGAGAGAGAGATCGATCGACGGGAAAAATCGAGCAGAGCCAAAACGCGACGAACACAGTGCACTACACTACCAATCGCAAGACACAGCCGACACAGTGCACAACACGGATCTGCTCTGGAAGGATGAGGATACGGCCTCACTTCCGTGAACCAACAGAACACAGAACAAGTTTTTCTGTGGATCTCAACTAGCTACAGCAGGGAATGGGAGAGCAGGAACCCCTAAGAACAAAAGCAACTAACTGAGATAGGGAGGGAGGAGGGTGTCTCCCTCTATTTATACTACAACTAGCCTAAATCTATTTCCTACTCTACCCCTATCTAAGCTATTTACAGAGCAAGCCAGCTAAACCCTAAGGCTATACTGGACCAACTCAGTGGTAGGTGTATCCGACGGCCACGTCCGCACAACTCGTCCGCGTTGCCTCCGCGCAACCTTCCGATTGCCGCCACGTGCCGCCTTTGCTCTGTACCCCCGGTTTTGAGGCCCAAACCGGGAAACCAGCCTTCCAGTATCTGAGTTTTGAGGCCCAAACTCAGCAAACCCGCAGCGCCCAGGTTTTGAGGCCCAAACCTGGAAACCGTCCTCAGCCCGAGTTTTGTGGCCAAACTCGGAAACCCTCAGCACCCAGGTTTTGAGGCCCAAACCTGGAAACCGTCCACCGGTGGTTTTTCCCTGGCTAAACCACCAAACCGGCGTCGTAGAGGGGATGCACCTCCCGTGCACCCCATCCACCGACACGTGTTCCCAGGTCCTCGACCTGAGCAACACATGACCACACTTCTTTGCTTGTCGTCGTCACAGGCTGCCAGCCTCCACAGCTGATCCTCAGGTACTCCGGTCCCTCAGTCCAAGCCTCACGTCTGCCCTTCACCGCTCGGTACATTGGCATGGCACGTCCGCCGCACGGCACGCCCATCCTTCACCGCACCCGGTCCGTCAGCACAGCACGTCTCAACTTGACCTTCACCTACCCTCGATCACTGTCTCCGTGCTCGACACCTGCACAACACAAGCCAAAGAACATGCGCATCATACCCGTTGACAATCACTCATCACTCAGAGCCTTCGGCATACACCCATGTATCCGCACCTTTGAGTGGAACAAACTCTTTAATACACTAGTGTAGAGCGCGCGCCATCGCGCGCATATGCAGTTTATAGTGAAATTTGAACATTGAGGAAGTATGGTGAATAAGAAGGCATATAGATATATATTTATGATGTATATATTACATATAGTTCGAAGCATAAGTAGGTAACGAAACCATAACACATTCAACGTACTATATAAAGTAAAGACATTTGTGTAGGGCACCTCGCGTAGTGATATAGAGGGGATAATATACAAAGATCAGGTCATGAGATATTGTTCCTGAATAGGAGGTTTTTTTGGTGGTAGTCTGAAACCCTTCTAAGGCTTATAAGATTGGCATAAGAAGCAGATGATTAGGCGGATCTTCCTTATTTTGCAAAATGGTGAGGCGGACATGCTGCCGATCAGTGTCACTTGGTGCAACAACAAACAACCACATGGTCAGCAAATTTGGTGGGAATGCATACAACTAAGTTTGATTTAACCACCTAATGAGTTGCTAGCACAAGTTAGGAAGATAAGTGAAAAGTATTTGAATTGTACCAGCCTACAAGCACAAGGCGGAAAACTCTAAAGCGAATTAACATAGTCAACCTTTCAATACAACTATAGAACATTTTCAAAGCTAGACTCCAAATTAATGGCAAAGGTATCAGCTAATGATTCAAAAGTCTCAGTCCGAGGCATTCTCGAATGGCCAAAAAAGTAATATACGTATTGTACAATATCGAGTAAATGTTGGTATTTTTTGCATTTTTTATTTGAGTAAGTACTTGTTTGTATTACAAAGGGACCATTTGAGTGTATTTACTTTAACATATCTCAAAATTAGCTTCAAGATGGGCTCACCAGCTAAGTAAATTCGGATAGAGCACTTACCATCAACCTATATTGGAGATTACAGCTTCTCGTGCGTAGTGGACTGGTTGTTCCTCTCTCTGTGTTGTGGCAACACCATATTGTATATATAGCAAACAAGCACATCATTTTGATAGCACCATCTTGTGAACAAAGAAAGGCCCATTGTACCAATCTTGCAAAAAATGGGTATAAGGTAACTGGAAAAAAGCACCATCCCTTGAAGAACAGATAGGATAGAGGGGAAAAAGTAACATGAATTGCCCACTGTGCAGCATACAACAACAACAACCAAGCCTCTTAGTCCCAAACAAGTTGGGGTAGGCTAGAGTTGAAACCCAACAAGAGACCCTAGTCATGGTTCAGGCACGTCAATGGCGGCTCTCCATGCAATTCTATCCAAATATAGATCTCTAGGTATATCCCAACTTTTTAGATCTCTCTTTACTGCCTCCCCCCATGTCAATTTCGGTCTACCTCTACCTCTCCTCATATGAAAATCTTGGGCTAAAACTCCACAATGCACTGGTGCCTCTGGAGGTCTCCTTTGGACATGACCAAACCACCTCAACCGATGTTGGACCAACTTTTCTTCAATTGGTGCTACCCCTAGCCGGTCACGAATATCGTCATTTCGGACACGGTCCATCCTTGTGTGGCCACAAATCCAGCGCAACATACGCATTTCTGCAACACTCATTTGTTGGACATGTCGTCTTTTAGTAGGCCAACATTCTGCTCGATACAACATAGCCGGTCGAATCGCCGTCCTATAAAACTTGCCTTTGAGCTTTTGTGGTACCCTCTTGTCACAGAGAATACCAGATGCTTGGCGCCACTTCATCCACCCTGCTTTTATCCTATGGCTAACATCCGCATCAATATCTCCATCCTTCTGTAACATTGATCCAAGATACCGGAAGACATCTTTCTTAGGCACCACTTGGTCTTCCAAGCTCACCTCTCCCTCTTCCTGTGCAGCATTGCCGAAATCACATCTCATGTACTCGGTCTTAGTCCTGCTTATTCTAAACCCTTTGGACTCAAGGGTCTGTCGCCACAACTCCAGTTTCCTATTTACTCCTGTCCGACTTTCATCAACTAACACTACATCGTCTGCAAAAAGCATACACCAAGGGATATCTCCTTGTATGTCCCTCGTAACCTCATCCATAACCAAGGCAAAGATGTCACACCCAATTTTAAGAACAAAATTGAATGCAATAACTCATGTGTGCCCAGAGATCAATCACACACATAAGCCACAAATTAAGAAGTACCATCACATATGTTTATTACATAACGAATATTATTCAAAGTCTTAACATAGCAGCGGATAAATAAAGTGTCTCTCGCGGTAGCTCCATCACAGGGAAGATGACTGGTTGACAGCAAGACTAGAACTCTTCAGGGAAGTCGTCGTTACCATAGCAATCTGTTACCCATCCAGGATTTTATCCAAGTAGAAAGAAAATAAACAAGCGTAAGTACATCTCGTACTTAACAAGTGTAACATGGGGTTCATGAGGCTCAAATAAGGCTGACACTGGTTAAACTGCAGTAGCTTTTAGTTGGCACAATTTTAGCATTAGATAGCATCAATAATATCCATCCCATTTAAACATGTGATCAATGTGAACATGAAACCATTGAAAGAGATAGTAACATTAATTTAAAACATTAATTAAAACAACAACTATACCATAAGAATTCCAGGTCGCTCGTAACCGTGAGCACGGCTGATATATCAGTTTTACACTCTGCAGAGGTTGTACACTTTACCCGATGAGCCGTGATATCCAGATGCCCGGGTTAATTACTCCCATAACACTTCCGAGGTGAGCGGGCAGGACACACGCAAAGCCTTTCAAAGGTTCGTCTAACAAGTTAGGGCCGTTAGTTCTTAAGGTAAGGGGATGTAGAGCCCTCCTTTCAGGTGGCACAATAACACGCAGCCTATACTCACGTGGATAGAAGCCGCACTATACCCGTCTCGGCAAGATCCAACGCGCCTATACAGGTGTCCACTAACAAGCTAGAAAAGGTCCTTATACTGAGCTAAGGTCAGAGCCATATAACTCCCATGGTTGCACTGTTGTCCCGGGTGATCCCTTATAGCAGATCCTAAACCATGTTGCTATAAAAGCCAATTTTACCAAGTTGCATATATCATTAAATTCAGATTCACATGATCAAAGTTTAATTTGAGCACTAGCATAGTTCTACCCAATGCATACCGAGGATAACAAGGCACAAGATCAACACCTAGGATAAATCTAAATAGGCATCAAGGTAGACACATGCATATGGTGATTATAGTGACTTATGGTTATTAGGACATCAAGGAGGATCCCATGCTATACTTGCCTGATTCAGGGAACTCTGGTTGCTCTTGGTTGTCGTAGAAGGGCTCCTGATCACCAGCGTATGTCTCACCGTCTATACTCGATTACCACATCAACACACAATCATCGGGACAACAATCATGCAAAGCAAACAAGCTATAATTAGAACATTACACCAACAGCAAGAAAATAATATAAAAAGTTTGAAAACAGAAACTACGATCCATCACGATCACATAAACGCGAAGATCACGAAAAACGGAATTATAACGCGAAAGTTATGAGCTAAACCAGTTACAAAACCTTAGTTAGTAGATTAAACCTAATTCAAATTTTAACTACTGAAAACAGTATAGCTTTTCATGCAGATAGATAGATCTTTTCAAAATGAATCTAACGCAACTTGAACGGACTAAATCGGACTAAAAACGTAGAAGTTATAAGCATTTGAAACTGGTGGCAAAACTGTAAATAAACCAAACTCGAATTTGAATTTAAAATCGATTTAAAACGAAATTCAGAATTGACTGGACTACGCCTCAATTTGGAATAAACGCAGGGGCTTATAAGGAAGAAAACACAGACTCAACGCACAGTGTAGTCTGGACCGCGGGTTTAGATCAAAATCTTTGGGGGACTCTTTAGCAAAGTGGACAGGCGAAGGGGTATCAAGCGTTTCTGAGCGTCAGATCTGAAACGGACGCTCCAGATTAAACGGGGAAGGGTCGGCGGCGCTGTGTCGCCGGAGAAGAGGGAGTACGGCGGCGCCATGGCCGGAAAACGGCTGCGCGGCTCGAGATTGCTCGATAGAGCGGTAGAGACCTTGGGAGTAGGTCCATTCAAAAGAGGAGCTCGCGGCGAACTCACCAGAGACGAAGATGGCGTCGATTTCGGCTCAGGGACGGCGAATCGCTTGATTTGGCGGCGACGGGGTCCCTGTGAACAACGGCGAGCTCGAGTGAGCGATTTAGATGACGAAAACAGAAAAGGAGAGGTCGAGCGTGATCACGAGATCGACCCGAAGCTTTGACGAAGCTTCGAAACAGCTGGAAAACCTCAGAGCGTCGGGTGGACGACGGCGGGGATTTCGCTGGTGGCGGAGCGCTCGGTTGCGGCGATTTAGGGCACGAGCGCGTAAGCTGTTTGCGTGGGGAGAGGCGGCAGACAATCGGGAGCCTTATTAGATGGTAGACTCGACCGATTTGGCAAGCTAAGACGCGTAGGGTAGATGGAATCGAGCTCGGCCTCGAATCCTGGTCGCATTCAGGGGGAAGGGGACACTGACATGCGGGCCCTCGGCATCAGCGACTGCGGGGAGAGGCGCTGCGACGCTTGCGCGCAAGCGCAGGAGCTGGGCCGGGCGGCGGCCCATGCGGGCGGAAGAGAGGAGAGGGAAGCGGGCCGTCGGGGAGGGAAAAGTGAGGGCGCCGGTGGCCGACGGCTCAAGGGAGAAAGGGAAGGGCGCTGTGCGCGCGGGGGGGGGGGGGGGGGGGGGGGGGGGGGGGGGGGAGAAATCGGGCCGGCCGAGTTGGGCCGCGCGGGGGAAGGAAAGGGGAGGGAGGCAGGCCGGCGAGAGGAAGGGAGCGGGCCGGCCAGGCCGGTTCGGGCCAAAAGAAGAGAAAGGGAAAAAAAGAGAAGGAAAAATGGTTTTCCATTTTCAGAATCTGATTTTCAAAAGCAAATTTGGAATCCAAATTGAATTCAAACAAGTTTTGAGAAAAACCAAACATCACAAAAATAAAATATGCACCAGCATGTATGCATCATCATGGTCTTTGGCCTAGGATTTATTTTAGCTTTTGCAAATAATTTTATTAACTAGGTTCCATGCAACACATAAAAATGCATAATTAAATCATATTGCCTATTTTTAAATTGATGCAAATTTTGGGATGTTACAAAAGAGATATGGGCTCAAGGCTGACCCTTGATGAAGACCTATTTTAATCGGAAAGAAATCAGTGTCACCATCATTTGTCCGCACACTGGTCTCGGCGTTGTTGTACATGTCCTTGATGAGGGTAACATACTTTGTTGGGACTTTATGTTTGTCCAAAGCCCACCACATAACATTCCTTGGTATCTTGTCGTACGCCTTCTCCAAGTCAATGAAAACCATGTGTAGGTCCTTCTTTTGCTCCCTGAACCGCTCCATAACTTGTCTTATTAAGAAGATTGCTTCTATGGTTGACCTTCCAGGCATGAAACCAAATTGGTTCATGGATATCCGCGTTGACCCTCGCAATCTATGCTCAATAACTCTCTCCCACAACTTCATCGTGTGGCTCATCAACTTTTCCCCGATAGTTAGTGCAGCTTTGGACGTCTCCCTTGTTCTTGTAGATTGGAACCAATATGCTTCTTCTCCACTCCTGAGGCATCTTGTTTGAATGATAGATACTGTTAAACAACTTGGTTAGCCATACTACAGCTATATCCCCGAGGCATCTCCACACCTTGATTGGAATACCATCAGGACCCATCGCTTTATCCACTTTCATCCTTTTCAAAGCTTCTCTAACCTCCTGCTCTTGGATCCTCCGCACGTAGCGCCTATTGGTGTCATCAGATGAATCATCCAACCGAACGGTGGAGTTCTCATTCTCCCCATTGAACAAATTATCAAAATATTCTTGCCACCTATGTCTAATCTCATCTTCCTTCACCAAGAGTTGCTCCCTCTTATCCTTAATGCACTTGACTTGGTTGAAGTCCCTTGTCTTCTTATCATGAGCCCTAGCCATCCTATAAATGTCCTTCTCCCCTTCCTTCGTATTCAAACGTTGGTAAAGATCCTCGTAAGCCCACCCCTTCGCCTCGCCCACCGCTCGTTTTGCAGCCTTCTTAGCCACCTTGTACTTTTCTATGTTGTCCGCGCACCGGTCTTGGTACAAGCACTTATAGCATTCCTTTTTTCCTTAATAGCCTTTTGCACATCTTCATTCCACCACCAAGTGTCTTTTGGATCGCGACCACTTCCTTTAGACACTCCAAGCACCTCTGCGGCAACCTTTCGAACGCAAGTTGCCATCTTCTCCCACATGTTGTTTGCATCTCCTTCGTCTTTCCAAGGGCCCTCATCAATAACTCTTTCTTTGAAGCCCTTCAATACTTTACCTTTTAAATTCCACCACTTTGTCCTCGCACTCTTGGCTTGTTTGACCCTACGAGCATGCGCCAGGAAGCGAAAATCGACCACCAGTAGCTTGTGTTGAGAAACCACACATTCTCCAGGTATCACCTTACAATCCTCGCAAGTGTGTTTATCCCCCCTTCTTGTAAGGGCAAAGTCGATCTGGCTAGAGGAACGACCACTACTAAAGGTCACTAAATGGGAAGGTCTCTTTCTAAAGAAAGTGTTGGCTATCATCAGATCGAAAGCTGTAGCAAAATCTAGGACATCCACTCCCTCCTGGTTCCTACTACCATAACCGAAACCACCATGAGTCGCCTCAAAACCTGCACTTGAAGACCCTACATGGCCATTTAGGTCCCCTCCTATGAAGAGCTTCTCACTGCTAGGTACAACTCTAACCAAGCCATCCAAATCTTCCCAGAACTACCTCTTAACACTCTCATCACGGCCTACTTGAGGGGCATAAGCACTAATTACGTTTAGAACCATATCACTAACGACAAGTTTAACTAAGATAATCCTATCTCCTTGTCTTCTCACCTCCACTACTCCATCCTTTAGGCTCTTGTCAATCAAAACTCCTACTCCATTAATATTTGAAGTTGTCCCTGTGTACCAGAGCTTGAAACCAGTATTTTCCACCTCCTTCGCCTTCTGACCCTTCCATTTAGTCTCTTGGACGCACAAGATATTTACACGCCTTCTAACCGCTGTATCAACTAACTCTCTTAACTTACCCGTGAGGGACCCTACGTTCCAATTGCCTATACGAATCCTAGTTGGCTTGACTAGCTTCCTTACCCTTCTCACCCGCCGAGTCAGATGAGAAGACCCTTGCCCATTTTTCACCACATCCGGGCGCCGATGTGGCGCGCCACTAAGGATGCGACGACCCGATCCTTGCTCACTTGGCACCATGCCCAGATCACGACACGGCACGTCACGGGGGTGACGACCCGTCCCTTGCTCATTTGACACCATGCCCAGGTTCCGACATGGCGCGTCGCTAAGAGGGTTACGCCCCAACGGGATTCTTTTGGGTTTCATCTCCATAAGGTTAGCTAGGTTTTTACGTTGGCTCACCAAGCCTATCACAACCCTCCTCCTTAACTAGGGCTTGAGACCTGCTATGTTGAGCCACCATAGACACCCCAACATAGGCGGAGTTGCCCATTGTGCAGCATATAAACCGAAAAATGTGTAGACCATAAAGAGATCTTCCCAAAATTAGTTCAAGAAATTGGAACAAATCAGGAACTCATAATCACAATTCTTATTTTTGCAACTTCATTAATACCAAAATAGATAATATATGTACCTTCTTTTAGTTGTGTGATACTCTTGATCAACATCTGTGATTCACCAATGAATATAAAAGGTAGCAAAGAGATTCACACAGAAGATGCAATAGGAATAAGACTGGAACAATTCTTTTTCCCTCAGATCAAGCCCAACGAATATCTAGAACGTTTCAGTCTGTATAAACCTCATAAAAGTTAGTTATGCAGTCGTACAAAACAATAAGCATAGGACACAATTGTATATTATCTAAAACATACTTTAATAGGATAATCACCATGTTGTAAGAATTCTGATGTCTTTATATGTAAAAGCAGGAAAAGTTTGGTTTGTTGAGCCATCAACCTGTACTGCAACAGGAGAATAAAGGAAACTTATCAAATGAACAATAGGTGCAGTATTCCCAAAAGGAAATTAGGAGGCACGTGAAGAGTTATGTATTTGTGATAAAAGAAATGAGTTCCTTATTATAGGTTCTTCGATGTTTGGTTTGTGAGAATAAAACTCAATCTGAAATCAAATATCCAAGATAATGCAACCAATAGCCAAACACACAAGACTCGTAAATTTAATAGTTGAAATCATTAACAACAGCCTACCAAAAAGACATGGGACCAGATCCGTGAAACTTATATAAGCAAGGATTTTAAAGTGTTGTAAATCAGCAAGTAGAGTACCTCAGAGGTTTCATGAAACTAAGCATATTTGCAAAGGTAGGATGCCTATTTTTTGAAGTACCACTATCGAAACATAGAGCCCAAACATACCAACAGTGAAATAAAGATGTAAAGCAGACCACCAATAGCGAAATTTGGCTAGGTTGGCAGCAGGAACTCCCAATTTGAAATTTAAGACAAAGAATGACAGAGGGAAAAATCTAAGAATGAATTGCTCCATCGCAAAAAAAAGAAACATGAAAACAAACCAATGTCATTCTCATCACCCATTGTATAGCAGACCTGTTGAAGAAATAAGATGAAGTTCCAATCTTAAAGTGTCAAGACATGTTACTTCAGCTCAATAAACAAACAGACAGATAAAACTAAAAGGCGCATGTGCACACACATCCAAAAAAATAAAGATCGTGACATGAACACCTAGGATGATATCTGAGACCTTTAGTCGTCAGCACCGGGAAAAAGAATAGTACATATGAGAATCTAGAAATTTGAAGATGACATGTGGGGCTACCAATATAAAGCAATGGGAGGCACATAAAAGGATGTAGACAAACTAAGCATGACTTGAAACAACATGTCGGTCAGGGGCTTCTGTCACAATAATAGATTAGATAAGAAGGGAGCAAAGGTTGCCTAAAATAGGAGATGTAGGTGCAACGACATATAAATATATGTACACCCTATCTGAAGTCACACAAGAGAAGGGCTTGGCCCTGTGGCTGTCGTAGACACTAGAACAGGCACATCTAGCAGTAGGTAGCAGCTCGTTGCTGTTGACGCTAATATTGTATTTTAAGACAGAATATGAGAGAAAGTGCTCAAATGGAAGCACACCTCATCATAATGCAGGGGCACAACAGAAGGAACATTTTTTTCCTCAAAAAAAGATAGAATAACTTGTGGGAACCATGCACACGTTGTTTGAATGCCTAGGCTTTTCTTTAAATTTATGAAATGAACAAGAATGGTTGAACAAACATGTCTCTATCTTCAGAGATGGATCAGATGTTTCCAAAATTCAGGTCCTACACCATGGCTCTAAATGTAAATATAAAATTCGCGAGCAAACAAATCACACTTTAAAAGCTGCAACTATGAAAAACAAGCAGTGGAGTTTGGATAGTTAAATAAGATGAACACATATGCTATTATAAGGCCACAACAGCAAATAGGAACTTTAGTAAAAGTTGGTCAATGCAAACAATCTGATAACAATATAGTCTTAACCAATACAGTATAGTGCAACGTAATATTCATATAGTTTTGGTTCTCCAATTACCTAAAATAATCTATACATAATTAACTGAAATATAGTGAGGGATAAATGGGGTAAGCACATGTTAAGTCTTTGATGATGTGTTTTCAGATGGTAAGAGCAAGGTGATATCTCTTCATCGGTCTTTATTTTTTTTAAAAAAAATGTTTGGGTTCACAACGTCAAAATAGGGAAGGCTACATTGTCGTATTTGAAATTATTGATGTGGGCAGACGGTTTCTTAGAAAACTAATTATCAGGACCAGATTGAATAAAATAGAACTGAACCTAAACTGAATGCTAGTTATTTGGAGCACATGAGAAGAAAAACATGCCGGGCATCTGTCGATGCTAGATGAAGTTGACGTCTTTCATATATATATGAAGGTACAAAAGCAATCATATTTATAGGGACATGAAGCAGATTTTACGTAGAACAACCACTTTATCTGCTACCTGTATCCTTGTTCGATTTAAGAAAAAAGAAAGAACACCATTTTTTCTGTGGAACTTTTACAAATTCTAGACCCTACAAACTGAATCTCGTTGTTGGAACCAAACAACTCATATGCAATATCTCAATTGGCTTTCACATTTAAAAGATAAACATGAACAAGAAAAACAATATTACTTCACATTGAAAAGAGAACAATGAACAAGAAGAACAGTATTACCTCAAGCAGAAAATGTCCATATTTTTTTGTCAAATCAGTTTCTAAGAAGATGGCTGAGAATACATACAGATATCCTGGAGTAGCCGCTGGATCTAGAAGTTGTTGGAGTTAAATGCGTGGACGTAGTTACCTGTGCGCAACAACGACGACATCGGTCTCATAGCGGCAACAATCCGGTAGGACGAGGACGTGGAACCGCCATCGCAGGCTTGCAGCAAACAAACGGGAGGCGGAGCACAGTTTGTAGCGAGTCAGAGAAAGGGGAAAAGAAAGAAAGAAGCTAACCCAAAATCAAAGAATCCTGAAGAGCAAAATCCAGTAAAGAGAAGGATGGACGATTGGCATACCATGAAAGACCTTGGAGGCCAAGATGGAGGCGGAGACATCGTGGAAAGGGAAACTTCGTGGGAGGTGCTGAGGCCAGACCAGCGCCCCTCGTTGGGACCAGCGGCGGTGTTATGCTGTCAACGGGGACGAGGACGGCGCTCGGTCGCGTGGCCTCGCCGGGGGCGTGAGGGCGGCGCTTGCGGGAAGGGACGAGACAGCTGACTGGAGCGGGGGCCGGCCGATCCGGAACGACCAACACGGAAGTGGCGAAACCCTAGGTCGGGGCTGAGGCTGAGCCGGAGACCTCCCGGGCAGGCCAACGTCGGTGGAGACGGCAAGACGAGCATCACCGATGCCAGGGCCGGCCGATCCGCCCGGGAGAGAGAGGGGGGAAGAGACGGGAAGGGAAGGCGAGGGCGGATGCGGCAGAGGTGACGCCTGCAGGAAGAAACATCGGGAAGGAGAAACACCTAGAACGAGAAGTAGAAATCACAGTATATATATTTCTATAGCTGGATCCTAGGAGAAGCTGAGGAGAGGCCAAAGAAACCGGGATCTTATGAGAAGCAGCTTCCGGCGGAATCCAATACAGGCGATCTGAACCATCCAACCGAAAGATCGGACGGCTGGGTGAATTTTGGGTGACGTGGACGAGCCCTCTGTTCGAGAAGCTGATGCAATTTGTGGTTTTAAATGCATGTCCTCTGAGGGTAATTGGACGATCCTTCTACAAGCATGGTACTCCCTCCATTAAAATAAACCTCTAGCCGGACTAGTTAGATGGTTCTGACTTCTGATCACACCCCTCATGTCCTAAGTTCCATCTTTCATTGGGCGAATTGATAAAAAACTATCGTGAGTTCCACCTTAAAGTACATGTTCGTGGCTATCCCGTCTCACGCGGAAGCGGTCGTATCTAAAGGCTTTATAAGCGCCGGCCTGGACGAGGCCTCGCCCCGACCACGTCACTAAATTGAATGACGACCGTTGGATTTGAAGATCAACGGTGATGCTTCGCCTCCCATCTCAAATATATACCGGCTTCAACCCTAGCTTGGCCGTCCACATCCGCCGCTCCTCCCTCTCCCATTCTCTCCCTCAGCGGCGGCTAGAGCGGGCACCGCGTCCGCCCAGGCGAGGGCGCTGCAGCCTCCCTCGCGGAGGCCGGAGCCCTGGCTAGGGCGACCAGGCGCGGCAACATGATAGGCCAGCGCGGGTGGCCTGGCAGGCGCGCACCCCGACGCGGTGGCGCGGCGCGAGGGGCCAACGCGGGTGGCTCACGACGCGGCGGCCCCTCAGCCGCACTCCAGTGCGGCTGGGCGACGGCGCGGGGCGAACGCGCACACCGACACGGCGTTGCGGCGGCGTGAGGGCGGGGAGGTACACTGTCATCTCTCCTCTCTCTTGGTCCTTTCTTTATTAACTTTGGTGAAGCTCAAATCTCCCAGCACAATGGCGGAAGAGGAAGGCACGTGGCGGTGCATCGACGAGGTCCGACATTAGCCCAGCCAAGGACGCGGGCCCCCGGAGAGGGTTTCTCGATGGTGGGCCCACCCGAGAGCACCACGGGAATGGAGGCGACACCATGACCCTCTCTCGGTAGTATGGGGCGTCGCCGCTGATTCCGACGAAGGATGTGGATCTGAGCCCGCCCTTCCTCACCTGGAAGCCACACATCTGGCCTGGTGAGCTCCACATCCCCTTCCCTCGACTCCCTCTCCTTGCTACGAGCCCTTGACTCCCACGGTAGTTATCTAGCCTGGTGCACAGGTGGAGATGCCTCTCTTCTCTGATCTGTCCCGTTTGTGATTTTTCTTATAATTTTTCGGCTAATCCTCAATGAGGATGACGGTACAGAAGATGAAAGGTGAGGTGTGGGCACCGGCAACGGCGAGGTCGAGGCAGTTGAACTGGACGTCTTTGGTCCCTGCTGCTAACAGCCCCTTCTACGCATGTCTCTCTCCATCATCTCTTCAACTAATTCTGTACTGAAGTCCTCATCTATCTTTTGGTTGCAATCTAAGAATTTAATTTCGCTATTTAGATGATTTAGATTAGATGCAGACAATACATGTAATCTTTTGAAGTGAATACATGACTAAGCTATGATTATGGGGACAATGAGCTCTAGAGTTTGATAGAGATTGACGCAGTATATGAGGTTCATGTCTTTTAACTATCTTTATCCTGAGCTAAAGCTTCAAGTTAGTAAATAATATGTTCTCCTATTTAGCTCTATATCTATTCTTTTGGCCAATATGAATATTATAGTTATATTGTCATTCATGGATTAGTGGCACGTTTGCAATTTGTCAAGCAATTTTAAGAATTCAGATTCAGGCCCTTTCCTTCGTAGTGTAATGTGTATCTGTATCAGTATTCCTTCTGAACCCATTTTGGGAGTCTTATTATTATTTTGACAAATCAGAAAGAATATAATATAACACGAGATACACATGTTGCAATATTATTTTTTTATAACCATGTTGATCTAAATTATGAATCTTCCTTTTTCTTTGTATGCACGGTAAATATTTGGCTTTAGCAATATTATATTTTCTGTATTGGATTTCTTCTATTTGAAAACCCATACCTTATTTGATTCTATAAGATGACACGAGATAACAAAAATATAAGGACCCCTCACTTTCAGTGAGGGTGTAGCATAGTGCGTGAGATTGCAGCATAAATTTTTTCCATGGCTTACATCTGCACTAATATAACCAATCTACCATCTTTAGAAGCGGGGGGCCTGGATGCAGTCTTGCCCTGGCCATGTCGCTGTTGAAAGCAGATAATTTGCCATAGAAAAAAACACCAGTTCCTGCATTGCTGTGAGGATTAGATTCTTTTTTGGTCTATAGTGCCTTTATGATCAATTCAGTTCCATAATTTGTTATTGCCTTTGAGTAAAGGTTGCAGATAGAGCCTGTGCGCACTAATATTTTTGGTTCAGGTCTGAGAGCAGGTTTGTTGATTGCCAATCCATGTAGGTATGGAGGTTACTGGTTGCTTATTCTTGCACAGGGTATGTGGAGTCGATGAACAACAATGTGAGGATTGTCTGAAGAAGCTGGAGTCCTCCATGCTGGTGCTCAGCCAATGCAGGTCATCTCCCTACTGCTAACTAAGCTGATAAAGCACTCAACACCATATCCCTTTCTATATTATCCATTCTGCACATGTATTGAAAATGTAAATGCCTGAGGGTCAACTCTGGACAGTAAAACTGAGACGAGAGAATCTCACATTATGTCAGTCCATAGTGTTTTGTAAATGAAAAAACAAACCTTAGACTACATAACTAATTTATATATCTACATCCTAGCAAGGTTTAGCTTATCCTCTCATGTACACATTTCTAAAACAATGGGTCAAGGTTCAAGATTAAGCTGATTGGCACTTGGTTTATGTCTCAGTGTATACTTTCTCTAAGATATAAAAAAAGAAGGTTAAAAAAGGTAATTATGAGCGGTCCTGCTCACAATAGTGGCCAAACTATTTGTAAGAATCCTAGCGAACCACCGACCAACACCAAGGTCAATGCCTTTCGGTAGAAACAACACTTCGTGCAATCCATAAATTACAGATGTGATGCTTGTCCTTCTAGATACACCTCATAAATAAAGCGAGAACCATGAACACAACTACCAGCTAGATACACTTTTGCTGCTATGTCACATCACATGTGAAGGGGCATTTGAACCTCAGCAGGTTGGGATAGGGCAAATGGACTCTTCACATCAGTGATCACCAATTGTAGTTTGAACAAATTTCAAATTTCTGATGCAAAATTCTATTTTTTTCAGCTTCATGTGGAGCAACAGTGAGGTGTTTGTGACCAGTGCATGAAACAAGTGGACTGCCTGATCAGCACCTAGCGGTAGTTCTTCTTGGGTGAGCTTTTGTGTGTTGGTTAAATGACTGGCTTGCAGTATTGATTCATGTGCTAAAAGTTGGAAACAACTTTTGTGCACCTTGCAAAATTTGGTTGCAGGAGTAAGGATATATTTTTATGCTCCTAACAAAATTGAAGTTTTTTTATTCTCTGAACAGTTTCCTTCTAAAGATACCATATTTACTCTATTATTACAATAATTGATCCATGTAAGCCCTAGATTAATTATCTCTTAGATTTAAAATTTCTTCTGAAGATAAACCTTCCAACCCAATACTCTTTCCCCTAGGTTGTTTTGTTGCCAAACAAGCGCTACTTTTTCAGCTTCACTTTACAGTTTATGAGAAAGAAAGTATTTACAGATAAAATATTTGATCAAAACAAGGTAGCTCATAATTATGACACTGATAATTTCTTTAAGGTGTCCGATGTTTTTCTAAATTCCCATTGATGCTTTGGTGAATATTGCTATGGTTCAGGTGGATGATCTTGCAATTGTACATCGAACTTGACCATTTGGGATACTGTCACACCCAATTTTTAAGAACAAAATTGAATGCAATAACTCATGTGTGCCCAGAGATCAATCACACACATAAGCCACAAATTAAGAAGTACCATCACATATGTTTATTACATAGCGAATATTATTCAAAGTCTTTACATAGCAGCGGATAAATAAAGTCTCTCTCGCGGTAGCTCCATCACAGGGAAGATGACTGGTTGACAGCAAGACTAGAACTCTTCAGGGAAGTCGTCGTTACCATAGCAATCTGTTACCCATCCGGGATTTTTATCCAAGAAGAAAGAAAATAAACAAGCATAAGTACATCTCGTACTTAACAAGTGTAACATGGGGTTCATGAGGCTCAAATAAGGCTGACACTGTTTAGACTGCGGTAGCTTTTAGTTGGCACAACTTTAGCATTAGATAGCATCAATAATATCCATCCCAATTAAACATGTGATCAATGTGAACATGAAACCATAGAAAGAGATAGCAATATCACATTAAAACATTATTAAATCAACAACTATACCACAAGAATTCCAGGTCGCTCGTAACCGTGAGCACGGCTGATATATCAGTTTTACACTCTGCAGAGGTTGTACACTTTACCCGATGAGTCGTGATATCCAGATGCCCGGGTTAATTACTCCCATAACACTTCCGAGGTGAGCGGGCAGGATACACGCAAAGCCTTTCAAAGGTTCGTCTAACAAGTTAGGGCCGCTAGGTCTTAAGGCAAGGGGAAGAAGGGTCTCTCAACCTTGCGGCACGCAGGCAAAGTGAAAGTAGCCGCCCTAAATCCAGCTCGTCAAGCGCCTTATGCGCCCTTTCGGGTAACCTCTAACAAGCTAGAAAAGGTCCTTATACTGAGCTAAGGTCAGAGCCATATAACTCCCATGGTTGCACTGTTGTCCCGGGTGATCCCTTATAGTAGCTCCTAAACCATGTTGCTATAAAAGCCAATTTTACCAAGTTGCATATACCATTAAATTCAGATTCACATGATCAAAGTTTAATTTGAGCACTAGCATAGTTCTACCCAATGCATACCAAGTTTAACAAGGCACAAGATCAACAACTAGGATATGTCTAAATAGGCATCAAGGTAGACACATGCATATGATGTTTATAGTGATTTATGGTTATTAGGACATCAAGGAGGATCCCATGCTATACTTGCCTGATTCAGCGAACTCTTGTTGCTCTTGGTTGTCGTAGAAGGGTTCCTGATCACCAGCGTATGTCTCACCGTCTATACTCGATTACCACACCAACATACAATTATCGGGACAACAATCATGCAAAGCAAACAAGCTATAATTAGAACATTACACCAACAGCAAGAAAATAATATAAAAAGTTTGAAAACAGAAACTACGATCCACCACGATCACATAAACGCGAAGATCACGAAAAACGGAATTATAACGCGAAAGTTATGAGCTAAACTAGTTACAAAACCTTAGTTAGTAGATTAAACCTAACTCAAATTTTAAGTACTGAAAACAGTATAGATTTTCATGCAGACAGATAGATCTTTTTGAAACGAATCTAACGCAACTTGAACGGACTAAATCGGACTAAAAACGTAGAAGTTATAAGCATTTGAAACTGGTGGCAAAACTGTAAATAAACCAACCTGAATTTGAATTTAAAAACGATTTAAAACGAATTTCAGAATTGACTGGACTGCGCCTCAATTAGAATGAAACGTGGGGACTAAAAAGGAAGTTTGCACAGACCCAAAGAACAGTGCACGATGGACCGCGGGTTGAGCTTCGAAAACCCGAGGGACTCTTTAGCAAAGTTGACAGGCGAAGGGGTATCGACTGCCGGGGACCGTTGATTCACAGATGGGTGGCTCAGATTAGATCTGAGAGGAGCTGGCGGCGCTTTTACGCCGGCGCGGAGGAGGGAAACGGCTCGCGGCGGCGCCATTGCCGGCAGGCGGCGGCGCTTGCTCGGGTTAGGGCTACGGCGCAGTAGAAACTACGGGAGTTGGTCCAATCGAAAGAGGAACTCAAGGCGAACTCACCCGAGGCACAGACGAGGTCGGAGACGATCTGGTGGCGGCGTATCGCTCGATGAGGCGGACAGCGGCTCTGGAAAGCGACGGCGAGCGATTAAGGCATCAAACGGAGAAGGAAAAAGAAGGGAAAACACTCGGTTAGCTTCGAGAGATCAAGGAGAAGCTCTAGGAACCTCTTGCGAGCGCTGGAACTTGATGAAGCGTCGGGTTGACGGCGGCGGATCTTCGGCAGCCGCGGAGTTCGTCGCGGGAGCGAACTAGGGCACGAGAGCAAGAGCTAGATGCGTGGGGAGAGGCGGCGAGCTCTCGGGAACCTTATTAGAGAGTCGGTTCGACCGATTAGGCAGGCGAGGGAGCGTGGGGAGGATGGAATCGAACCCGGGTTCGTATCCTGGCCGGATACGGGAGGGAGAAGGCGAGTGCGGCAACGCTGAGAGACTGACTGGCGGAGCCCGGTCGTCAGTGAGAGAGAGGGAGCGACGCGCGCGTGCGGGCGGCGAGCGGACGGCTGGGCCGGCGGAGCGGCGCTGCGCACAGGTGCCGAGCTGGGCCGGGACGGCGGCCCATGCGGGCGAAGGAGAGAGGGAAAGGGAGAAGAGAAAGCGGGCCGGCGAGAGGGGAGGAGCAGGCCGGCCAGGCGGCTCGGGCCACAAAGGGAGAAAAGGAGAGGGAGAGAAGGAAAAATGGTTTTCCAATTTCCAAAACTGATTTTCAAGAATGAATTTGAAATCCCTTTGAATTCAAACAAGTTTTGAGCAAAAACCAAACATCACAAAAATAAGATATGCACCAGCATGTATGCTTCATCATGGTCTTTGGCCTAGGATTCATTTTAGCTTTTGCAAATAATTTATTAACTGGGTTCCATGCAACACATAAGAATGCATAATTAAATCATATTGCCTATTTTTAAATTGATGCAAATTTTGGGATGTTACAGATACACACCCTTCTATTCTTTTTTAATAAAGGTTGGCAAGGAAAATGACAGTAGCAGTTATTCAATTTTTTTTTGTGCTGAACCTAATAGAAAAATAACAGAGTTTACTCAAAGTTTAGGTGTTTTGGACCCTAGACGTTTTACCCACCCAGTAGTGCAATGGATGACTGTGTCTAGGAGGATGGAGGACAAATCAGAGACGACAACAACAATGAAGGTTTGGACCAAGTGCAGAACTGTCACGGTGGAACCAATGGTGTATTAGTTTCTTATTTGCTTTATGGGCTAGCCAATTAGCACACAATTACTATAGGTTTTTTGCAAACTATTTGTTACTTTACTGCATGAGCCGGCAGATGACGTTATTTGCATTTGCATGTTGTCTTTTGTTAATTATCATGGCCTATGCAGCAGAGGTACTTAGAGATGCCCACTGAACTGTATAGCTCCATAGCACCTAAGAAAATGTTTGATTTTGTTGTTAGTTTCCTTCTAGAATCGTGCTACAATTAGATACGAGCTACTAATATTGATAGTGTCGTATCATGCCAGGAATGTCTCGGTGCGCTGGTGTCTTGGACTGGTATGCTTCTTGCTGACGGTTCTTTTCAGAACAATTTTTAGTGTTGGTGATATTTGATTTCCTGTTGAGTAGCTTGGTTTGGTCCTCTATTTCTGTCCTAGGATGTTTTCTGTTACCATTTCTGTGCTAGGATAGTAGGATATTTGCACATTCAGTTGTGCTATGTGATTACAGTTTAACTTTTCCTTTACATATTGTAATGGCTGATTTTCAGTCCTTAGACTATCTGCGCGCCATGTGGTACTGAACGAATATATAGCGTAGAAAGCCGCTGCAGCGGGTACTCTAAATCAGACTGTATACAAGCGGAGACGTGTTCCGTGCGTGAAATAGAGCGCAGTCGCGGACGTCTTTGCCGGACGTGGAGGACCCACAAGCATGTGGACTGAGCGCGCGGACAGGCCAGCATGCTGGTGAGGGAGGAGAGAGAGTATGTAGTTGTGGGCCCTACTTTTTCATCAAACAAAGAAAATATGATAACTCACAAACCAAAAAAACTAAATTAAATTCCGATTGCGTTATTAAATTTGTTTTAATAAATCCTTCGAAACAAGATCTCACATGAATATATTTAGATAAAATTGCAAGTGGGCCCCACTGTTGATAGTTGGTATAGAGTATAAGATATAGAGGATAATGGATGCGGAAGAAATGTGTATAGAGGAAAGAATCTTGATGAGTAGGATGGATAGAGGATAAATTTAGAGGACGAAGAGTGCACATAGTCTTAGTGTTTGGCGAAGTGTTGTTCCCTGGTCCTTTTCCTTTTCGTTTGTGCTCATGAGCAAAGCCTCTTATTTTAGGTGGAAACATTGTGATGGTTTTTCAATTCCAATACATCTGAATTCATCGTGAAGGTTGTCTTTCGCTTGGTGTAGATTGCTAAAATTATGGTGTTGCATAGAGATTACTGCAGGTGATATTTCAGTGGTTGGTTCAACTCTTTTCTTGATGGATAGCTGCTCTAGGAATTCAGTGGTTGACCAATGCATCCTATAAAGTTGTTTCATATCTTTAAAATCTAGATAAAATTGTTAAAGCAGTTCCCTGTATTTGGCTCATCCGTGTGCTTAGCTCTTTACTTGGAAAAGTTATGTCATGTTTGGAAACTACAATAGAAAACTCTGTTTGTGTTTCCTCAGTACTATCTCTTATGGCCTTTTCACTACACTTGCTTAGATTATTTGCAATACAGCTGCATAGACATTTTATATAATTCTACGTAGTTCAGCAGATTGTTCCCATCGCTAGCATTAGTGTAACTATTTTTCAAGGTATTGTGCAGTAACTCCTGATGGGAACAGCCTTGACACATGCTATCTTTGCTTCTGACCATGAGCCAAGAGGGTTTTGGGATAAAAGTATATCTCAATGTATGAGGCCTCTCCTAACACCAGATGCTATAATATGAATGAAGCATCCAGGAATATCAGCTTTGTTTCGGAGTATGAAGTTCTATTATAATCATTTCTTGACATTAACTTGGTTTTAAAAGATGTGTATTACTGATGTTCTTCTATAATTTGATCGAATGTGTTGTAGGCCTTGTGCAACTAAAAAGCCCGGGGGCCTTGGACAATGAGATGGGAGCAATGGACTTGACCTCTTCCTGCTGGGACGAAGCCAACTCAAAAATGATCATGGTGCACACTATATATAATATAAAGGAGTGTATACAGTTTTAAAGGAAATATATGGAAAATTTGAGACAGATACTAGCAAAATTTTCTTTTAACATGGTGCATGTGCACCAAGGAAAACCAACGTGGCTTCGCCCCGGTTTGTGCCCACAAAATCCTGTTGCCAAGTTAGTGCCTAGAAAATCCTGTACTGCCATGTTAATAACTGAGCTTAATATTGCAGGTACTAACATTAGGCTTCAAAAATGGTAGTTATTTTTGTTTGCTTTGGCTTAAAGAATTTACTGTTTCACACAACCTATGCAAATGACATTACCAAAGGATCTATTGGATCCTTTTATATCACTCTGCTGTTTTAGCTTGGTATCTCACAGCTTTCAAACTCATGTTCATTTTCTATGCTTATGGTGCATTGGAAGTTTGGGACACTGGTGAGGTGTGTGACTGCATGAAGGTATGAGCAATCTACATGTTGGATTGGAAGGCAGAACAATTCGATGCCAGCAAGTCTATTGTAGGCTCGAATTGGCTAAAGCAAATATTAGGTATGAGCAATAGAAAAGAACTTTTTTGGCTTCGTGATGCCTTGGGCGTGTCCTTTTATTGATATGCAAGGTTGAAGTTTGAGAGCATAGTACCAGTACTACCATTTATTATTCTTTTACTATGCAAGGTTGATGATCCTTTGGTCATGTCCTTCAGGTTTCATATGTGTGTGATCACTGTGGCCTCTAATTCATGATCAACTCAATCTCTGACTGAGAACCATAGAAATTGGTGTGGACCTATGAACTACAAGCATCCTCATCTCAACAAACTGTAATCCTCAGTTCCACAAGCTGAGGAATTCTACTCTTGCACATGTTGTCCTAGGCAAGCCATCTATACAGCCAAACATGCATACTTTTTCTTGGCCATCGATCATTTTCTCAAATCAGAAATCATTGTGTATTGAGTGTTAAACGTGACTATTTTTGGTGCCAACCCGCGCGCAGGGGCGCGCCCTATCACTAGTTATATATGAGTGAAGCCGAGGTTCGAGAATTTTCTAGATCTATGTGAGAAGACTTTTTTCTTAATAAAATACCAGTGGCTATGTCATACCCACGCGGATCTAGTTTTAAAATAGAAATATTGTTTCGGAGAACTCTTGAAGCACAAACTTTTTCAGTTTTGACCAATATATATAACTAGTTAAGTGCCCGTGCGTTGCTACGGCCATGTAACGTACACAAAAACCGATATACGGGCTAGATGTTGCGTGACAGAGAAGGTATGTTGAACTCATAATTTTAAATATTGCTGTAAGTAGAGAAACTATAATAATTTTTCCTTTAAACAACAACCAACGTGTCTCACTCGTTAACCTACAACCATAATCAACAGGTTACAATAATATTATAATATATACATCTAATCAACATATCAACAAATCATAACTATTTGCCTCTCATTTCTATTCGACTTCCTCTGTCACAGCGGGGAAGAAGAGACCGGCGGCCGTCCTCGGCAGCATGGGCGCGGTCGCGGCCGTCGGCGGCGAGGGTGCTATCACTGCGGAGAGGAGGATGCCGGCGTCGGCGGGGACACGGTCGCAGTGGGGAAGAAGAGGCCGGCGTCGGTGCAGCGGGGAAGAAGAGGCCGGCGTCGGCGGGAAACGACGAGCACGCAACCTCCCCGGCGAGCCGAGGGCCGACGCCGGGCGAGCGGCGGTGCGCGACGGCACGGAGCGCCGAGCGAGGGACAGGGACGAGAGGGAACTGCTGATTTGGAGGTTCGCGGCCTCCCTAGGGAACCGCTGATTTGGGGGTTTGCGACCTCCCTAGGAGCGATGCGGAGCGCGGGGCGGCGGCACAGGAGGGACGGGAACGAGAGGGAACCGCTGATTTGGGGTGAGCGAGGTGAAAACTGCGTCGGTCCACATATCAGTCAGGGGAGGCGACGTAAAGCCAGGAGTCTTTCTGCGAGGGAAGCGAGGCGAAAACTGCCGGACAGAAGATGTCATTTGATCCTTTTTAGGAGTATAAAGATTATCCGTATCTTGGGATATTTAAATAGTTCTTATTTTTATGGTTGTTGTTGCTTGAGTTACCAACCTTAGCTTTGATGCTACAAAATTGGCATCGAGACGGTGAACATTGCAATATATTTGCTATTTTGGACGACGTGTCATGCCACCTCACCGGTCATCACACCAATGTGTGATCGTTGTGCCTCTGTCTCGTTATGGTGTGAACTCTGAACGCCCTCTTCACCGGAGCCATTGTTGGATTTAACGTGGGTCTGATCTATATTTTATTTAAATAAATCAAATAGATTCTAATATCATATTAGATGCTAGGTACAATACAATAAAAAAGTGGACTGAATATAATTGATGCCAGAACTTGTAACCATCATAATCATGGCTACGATTATTCGTAACTCTTGTGGTTATGGTTTTAGTTACTAATAACCCCCCTGTTTATGGTAGAGGTTTAAGTGATTGATGGATGTCTCATGAAATTTCATGATATTTAGATTCATCCTCTACAATTCATCTTCTACCTTATGCGCTTATAAGGACACATTGCCTTCAGCCTCACGAATGAGACACAACACACTGCACCATCGTTCTTCTGTTGAGTTCTCAAGTTTCCCCATCTTAATTCTCTATGTGCATAGAGAGTTGGGACAGCAAGCCTTTTTGGAACTGTCTTCTACATCTATGTCACCTGCTGGGTGCGTGAGCGATCAGGTTTTTAAGGAGCGTCTAATACACACTACTACATAATTTTTTTTTCATTGCGTTTGCCAAAGTGGCTCAAAGGCGGGCGAGCTAACTACACAACTCTCTTATTCTGTGGCCAGGCAGACGGCCCCAACAACTGCCTCTGTTAATGATTAACTAAGGCGAACAACATATAACATCTGCCACGGATAATCTATACTCCCTCCATATAGGAAAAAAATGACGTTTAGGACAACATTTAGCATACCAAGGAGTGATTAATTAGGGTAGAGTTTTCCCTGTCTACCCCTATTAAATAGGGTTGTGGGTGCAGCTAATTCAAAAACATTCAATAGTCCGAGTGGTTGGCGCCGGGAGGAGTTGGACTCGAGGTGCCAGGTTTGAGCCTTGGTTGGCTCAAAAATTTTTTTGGTAGCCGCGCTATTATGGCGGAAAAGCACAGGAGAGGGCAGACCAATCCACGCGTGCGCACATAGATCGATGAGCCAGGGGTAAACAAGTCCAGGAGAGGTGTTGTACTGCTACAACGACGTTTTTTTCAGAGACCACGGTAGCAGCTAGGACGTCATTTTTTTGTATACGGAGGGAGTATTCACTACTACAGATATAGGCCTTTAGCCCCGGTTGGGAAGGGGCTTTAGCCCCGGTTTCCCAACCGGGACTACCAATCCGGGACTAAAGGCTCTCACCTTTAGTCCCGGTTGCTCCGAACCGGGGCTAAAGGCTCCCACGAGAAAAAATAAATTTGCGTTTGTGAGATTCGAACTCAACACCTCTCGCCTCAGGCACGCTTACCAACTGAGCTACACAACACACGTGATGTAGTTCTGGATGTTTTCCTTTTGAATCCACTCGGGAAGGACCTTTAGCCCCGGTTGGTAACACCAACCGGGGCTAAAAGGACCTTTAGTCCCGGTTGGTAACACCAACCGGGGCTAAAGGTTCACCCTTTAGCCCCGGTTGGTATTACCAACCGTGACTAAAGGTTGGGGGACCTTTAGTCCGGGTTGGTAATACCAACTGGGACTAAAGGTGAACCTTTAGTCCCGGTTGGTTTTACCCACCGGGATTAAAAGTTTCTTTAGTCCCGGTTGGTTTTACCCACCGGGACTAAAAGTCTTTAGTCCCGGACGCAATTTGTTGCCGAGACTATAGCTCAATTGTTAGATCGGCCTATGACCATATTCTGTAGTAGTGATTAACTGAGGTGGTTGTGTTAGGGTAACCACCTCGGTAAAACTATTAATCGAGTTGGATACTCTAACACAACCGCCTTAATTAATCTGTATTAGCCGCAACGATTGATTGACATTGCCCGCCTTGGTTCTACATTTACTGAGGCGGTTGATGTAAAGAAACCACCTCAATTAATGTGTGCTTAACCAAGGCAATTGCTCTTAACTTGCTGGCCTCAGTTAAATCTGCACCATGAATACGGCAGTCGCCGACTTACTATTCTTCCTCACAACTTCACCATTTTTGCAGGTTTTGAGCTCCAAAACCATAAAAATTGAGCCTTTCTTAGGGGGAGCTTTGCCCTTGAATTTGTTGAAGGGGCCACCGCAAGAGGTGGCTACTTGCTCTCCAATCCTCATTCTTCTATCTTTTCCAGCATTTGGATGTTTTTTTCTCTATATCTGGATCTAGATCTACATAGAGAGAGAAAACACATCTAGAGCTATTGAACTATATTTTTTCAATACTTCTCTGTTTATATATATATATATATATATATATATATATGTATGTATGTATGTATATGTATGTCGTTTTGGATGTGTTTTCAAGGTTTGCGGGATGGGCTTGGGCTAGGTCGATAACATGGATAGGGGATGTGGGTCGGGCTGCAGTTGTCCGTGGGCCATCCATGTTGTTCGATTGATGTGACTCTCTGATTATTGGTTTATAGTTAATTGGTTGTGGCCGTCTCTAGTGTTTACATGGACACGTCCCTCTATCTGAACTGAATAGTATTAATATTTATTAATATAAATAAATTTATTATAAACATACATTTATTAATTAATTTAATAGTGTTTATTTGATATCATAAATATTAATATAATTTTATTTATAATTTTTTGAACTTAAGGTACTAGAATTTCATGATTTTGGGATTACATGCTTAACATGTGATCGTGCAGATATTACAGTACATATGACTGACTGACTGCTAGTACGTCCTAGCTGGAGCGCCCGTGTATCATGTGCCATGTGTGGGTCCTGCTGCTTTCCGGGGTTGTTTTACTGACCTGTTTTTTCAGCATGTTTTACTCACCTGTTGAGACGCTGCTAGCTAGCTACTCCCTCCGTCCCATAATAAGTGGCCCTTTAGCTAGAGAGGCTAAATGGTCACTTATTATGGGACGGAGAGGCTAAAGGGCCACTTATTACGGGACGGAGCTGAGGGAGTAACTGATGACATCTTCAGAGAGAAAGCTAGCTAGTAGAAATAGGAATAATAATGGTGATATATAAATCCTCACTTCGCCATCATGCATTGTATATTATCGTGGTGGACTTAGGATCACTACAGTAGATTTGAGTTTTTGTATATTTAAGGATGATATTATTGTTTAAATGTTACGAGACCTATAGTACGTCCACGCCCTTACATATGTCTAGTTCAGATTGTTAATAATGAGCAATGAAAACTAGATAGGGTCAACGTCACTACAAAAATTTGCATGGAGTGATCCTCTAGTTTACTTTAGCATAAACATGTACAGTAGTACATGTATAAAAATTAATTATCTAAAGATCAAAACAACCTATTGTATTATCTAAAGATCAAAACAACCTATTGTAGAATTTCTGCAGTGTGGACGCTGTTGACGCCAAAAATATGCCCCAGACATTAATCGAACCAGATGCCCCCACAAATTAATAGTAGCTTTGTCGCGGCTGTATGTTTGTGATGCTATTCGTTGATCCCCTCTCCAATAATGCTAGAAATGTACCCTTTGAGTGGAGACAACTCTTTAATACATGCATGACCTCCATGCATGGTCTCGTTTGTTTCCTAAAAAAAAATCACTCATCACATAGAATGTTTAGACATATACATGGAGTAATGTAGACTAAAAAATAACTAAGTACATAGATTGCAATAACTTTGCGAGACAACTTTTTAAGCCTAATTAGTGTCCATGATTTGAAAATGTTGTGCTACAGTAAACATATATTAATGAAGGATTAATTAGTCTTAATAAATTCGTCTCATGGTTTCTAGACAGAATATGTAAATTAGCCTATTTTTAATAGGCTAAATTAGTGCTGGAACATTTGACGTGATACCCAAAAACTTTTCGCACAGTAACTAAACAAGGCTTCAAGTGTCTAGTTGGTAGGTGAAAAGTTTTTGGGGGTCACGTCGGATGTTATGACACTAATTTAGCCAACTAAAAATAGACTAATAAAAAAAACAAATTACATATTCCGTCAGAAAACCATGAGACGAATTTGTTAAGACTAATTAATCTATCATTAGCACATATTTACTATTGCACAAATTGTCAAATCATATACTAATTGGGCTTAAAAAATCATCTCGCAAAATAATCACAATCTGTCACAATGCATGTGTGTAAATCTTACATCCCCTGAAAAAGAAAATATGGTTTCAGGGAAGTCCTGGAGGACAAACTTTTTTTTTAGTATTGACCATTAGTATGTAGTACTTATAACAATGTAATACAGATGTTATATATCCACAAGAAGATTCTCCTAGTGATTTAACATTGAATATTTAGTATAAATTTTTTTTTACCAAATGCCTCTTACTAAAGATTTCCATCTCTGCTATGATGACTACCGGGTCTATGACTAGTTATTGTGTTTCATTACTGTTTTAAAACATCAAGAGAACTCATGGTAGTGATCCATATCTTGGGATATTGAAATAGGCCTTCTTCAGTTCATGAATTTTTTGGGAAAAGTTTTTGTAACACTTTCGTTGTTATTTGACAAACTTTATCTAAATATGGACTAACTAGGTTCAAAAGATTCGTCTCGACATGAACAGACTAAAAATATAATTAGTTATTTTTTATCTTTATTTAATGTTTCATGTATGCGTCTAAAGATTCGATGTGACAGGAAATCTTGAAAAAATTTGGGTAGTTTTTGGAACTGAACGTGACCAAAGTTTCTATTCTTATGCAGGTTGCTGCTTCAATTAACAACAAAATATTGACAATCTTAGCTTTGCTGCTACAAAATTGGCATCTACACAGTGAACTTGCAACATACTCTCTTCATTCTTAAATAGCTGTCGTTTCTGCTTCCTGAGAAACATCTTTGATTAAATATATATTAAAAAATATTAACATTTATTGTACATAATTATTATCATTGGAAAGATCTTTGGATCTAGTTTTTTAACAAATTTATTTAGAGATATAAATATCATATGCATTTACTATAAATCGAGTCAAACTTACCATACGACACGTCCTAAATGATTTTAAATTGAAAAGTTGTCAACCACAAAGTTTCATAACTTTTCAAGACGAACAACTTTTGTATTGGTCATTTCTCCATCCGAGGTCGTCTACAAAATTTGAATTTTAAATTTGAGACCATTCAAACATATTTTTCGTTGATAAGATGACTTCAAATTAAAAAGTTGTAATATGCAAAGTTTCATAACTTTTCGAGACGAATAACTTTTATTTTAGGTGTTTTCTCATCCGAGATTGTTTGAAAAAAATCGAATTTTAAAAAACAAATGTATTTCTACAGGCAATTTGTTAAGACAACCGTCTATAGAAATGTCTTATTTCTTTCAGGTGGTTGTCTTAACAAACCGCCTGTAGAAATCTATTTCTACAGGCGGTTCTAGATTTGGGGCCCACCGTTTTGTTTCTACAAGCGTGTGGTAACTAAAACCACTAGTTAAAGAAGAGACGCTAGGAAAAATCATCTTTCTACTCGTGTTAATTTGGTCAGTAGTGCATTATTGTCGTTTATCCTAACTACTCTGCTTTTATAGATGTAAGTAAGTAGGGCCTGATAGTGACTGCTTGTTAGTTAACTATATTAATTCTAACAAGACAAGTTTGATTAGTTATATATATGCACAACGCGGATCACATGCATGCCTGTTGCTTGGTCCGACAAGATACAGATGTGTACGTACTCCGTATATGCACAAACACGTACGTGTGTTCATGTGTGGCAGGTACGTTGCGTGATTGTGCTTTCGATTCGATCCCTAGGAGATTTTCTATTCCTCCGTTTCAAATGTAAACCATTCTATTCTCATAATGGCTTACGATTTGAAATGCGCACATATATTATTACTTGGACTCACAAAGGTGATTTTTATTTTTCAATTAAGGGTCCATTCGGTTATTTAGGGCCATTCATGACCGGAACGGTTCTTAATGATATATAAAATATAACAGCATTCCTAGTCGGATTAGTTCCATGACTCGATTCCGTGCCAAACGAACGCATCTAAGGGACCTGTTCGTTTGTTATGGAATGAACGTGTGAAATTATTCCAACCAGAAATATAGTGCTAATTTACACTTTGTTCACCTTGATTAAATCCGGCTGGAAAATAGGCTAAACAAACGAGCCCAAAAAGAAATACAAGGATCCAGGATGAGTTGTAACTAGCATACTCGCATATCTTCGATTAATTTAGGTAGAAGAGACGCGAGCAGTTGGGCGCACCATGTGAATGCCATCGCGATTTGGTAACTTGTACTAAGATAATATAATTTAGTCTTTTCAATCTAATCGCTATATATATACACACATATTATTCACGTTAACGATTACTAATGTAGATGCAGTACCTATAAGTGGAAGCAACTCCAACAGTTCCCCATCCCAAGTTGTCATTTTTACTTTTTTTTTGGTAAAAACAGAAAAAACCTTCTCCAACAGTTCCCCATCTCAGGTTGCCATTTATCCCAAGTTGGGAAAAAGAGCCTCCGCACGCGCATATATGCGCGCTCGACTCCACGGCGCATCCCTCCGTATTAGAAGAGGTGGAAGGGCATAAACATGATTTTGTTTCTGTCTCAGGGTTCCTGATATAAGTTTTCAAGAGGTGGAAGGACATAAACATGATTTTATTTCTATTTCAGGGTTCCTGATGTAAGTTAGATTTGCGTTTGGTAAGTGAATTATGGCAAACTATTGGAGATGAACTCTTTTTTTACTTGGCATATCTTTTTAGGAATTACCAAAACACAAGATTTGTCAAATAAAATTTGACAAACTATTGAAGATGTTCGACAATGTTACGATCTTCATTAGCCCTGGCCCCACATCATATCATGTATTGTATGGCAAGTAGTTTATGAACTTGTGTCCTTGTATATGTGACAAATTTAGGGTCTATTTAGTAGGGACTCAGGACACCTAAAAAATAGCTCTGAACTTCAAGAATTTCCAATAGAACCTTTCAATTTAGGTAAGAATAAAAAAACTCATGACCAACGGTTCCTAATCCCACCTCTCAATGTTTCCGTGTTCGGAAAAATAGACTAATCGGGATGATATATCCGTGCGTCTTGCATGCGCGTATGCAGTGGCTAATCTAAAGGTGGAAGGACGTGAGAAAAAATAAAAAGTATTAAAGGGTTCATGATGCAAAAGTATAAGAAAGGAAGAACATATAAAAGTGGTTAGGATAATTTAGAAATAGTATAGAATTCCTGGCATAAAATTGTCTATGTTTTAGGAGTGGATTATTAAAAACTATCGGTCTTATTTATTCCTCCCAATAATTTTTGGCAAGTCGGAAAACTTCATGGCTTTGGGAAAAAAATATTGTTGGGAACTCTTGGAGATGCTATATAGGGTTATCTCGGACTGCCCCACTCTACGTTTTCTAGATCCGCTCTATATTTTTTAGCCAAATGAGTTCAGCTCCATAGACTATGCTCGAGGAAAAAGTGGAGTTGTGAGAGCACCACAAGCACCAAGAGTGGTGCTCCACAAAATTTATGTTTTTTGCTACTCCACCGTGGATGCTGTAGAGCAGAATTCATGTAGCAGTAGAAAACATGCCTTAAATCTGGTCAAACACACTACTTTCGCTGCTCCATGTGTGGAGAAAAGTTGACGGAGTAGTCCCAAACACGTCATAGATCTGGCCAAACGCTAGTAAGGGCTTCATCACCTCGGCTGCACAAGAACGTTACACACAGTGATGGAAGATCCAAACGACGAACACTACTACAGAAAACTTTAGGCAAGGCGTTTGTAAAATGGTGTCGGAGGCGGGCAAGCATTTGGACCATCTCGATTAATAGAGGCAATCATTTTTATTAATCGGGACGGTCACAATCAACCGCTTTACAAAATCAATTTACCGAGGTGGTTAAAAAATAACTATCACCTAAAATCTATTATTTGAGGCAGACCTTATAACAAAATCACCTTCAAAAGTACCCCCATTTTTTGAGTTTCGGACCTCTTATTGGTTAATATTCTCGAGGCCCAGCAAAAACCCAAATATCCAATAGACTATAGGGCTTTATATATACAGAAGGGGAGTAAAGGTTCACTAACTTTTCCCTCCCTCCCTTAGCACTCTACTCCCATCTCGCCGACCCTGGCCTTCCCTTCCCCGATGCTCCTTTAACAAGCGCATGAAGTTAAGGGGGTTGGCCGGCTAATGGGTGTTCTCTCTTGCACATTTTGATACTCTAGCATCCTTGTGAGCCTTAGCAACCTCCCCTCTAATCTCTTGACTTGAATTGTTGATACCAAGTGAGATTGAATGATCTAGTGCTAAGATTTTAGAGTGATTCAATCTAGTGGCACTAGTTCTTGCACCGGTTTTGAGTTTCTTGTTACTCTTGGCATTTGTCGATGCCTAGATAGCTTGGAGCTGTTTGGTAAAGTTGGCAAGAGTGATTGTTCTTGGCCACCACTGATCGATTTGTGACAGGTTATTTGGACCTCATCCCCGTTCGAGTAGTGAAAGACACCTCTAGTGGATTGCTCGTGTCATTGAGCTACCTTTCTTGTGGTAGATTCTAGTGGCACTTGTAGGAGCTTGGCGTGGTGTCAATTAGTCACCGAATCACCAAGAGTTGGTCGAAACAACGGGGAGTAGCGTGTCGATAAGCATGTGAACGTTGGGATAAATTGGTGTCTGTCACTTGCTTTCTTGTGTGTGGTTGATCTCTCGGTGATTGGTCTTCTCCCGGCATTCTTGGTGATTGGTACTTCAAAGGCGGTCCCAAAGGCTCAGTGAAAACATCTCTATCTAGCTCATTTACTTTTCGCACGCTATTTCTGAGTGAGCTAGTTTACATCTTGTCTTGGTGTATCCTTTTGTCCTATCTTTTGTACTAGAGCCCTTTATTGTCTTGCATATTGTTGTATACAATAGTTGATTGAGTGACATAGAACTATTAGGATAGAATTGTTGGATAGGTAGGTTGCAACATAGTCTTTAGGCTAGCGCAAGAAGCTCTGCTATTTGTGTTGCTAATTATATTGCCTAAGTGATACTGTAGATTTTTAATTAGGCTATTCACCCTTCTTTAGCCAATTTGAACCTTACAAGTAAGCACTAAGTGGTCACCAACCCAAGAAAAAAAGATAAAATTGCTCTAATGTGTTTGGAATATGTCTAGGCTTTAGTTGCAGGGAAAGGGTATTTTGGTCCGCCTATTATAATTCATTACTACGTTAAACTTAACCGAGGCATGCATAAGTGATTGGAGGTGGGCATCACAACCACCTTGGACCAAAGGCCACAATAAATGGGTCTTTTATGAGGCGGTTCAAATGCCTACCTCAGTAAATCAAATAAAAACGAAAAATAAAATAAAAACCATGGATAAGAATGTTGATCCCATCCATCCATGGGTCCACTAAGCCCATCCATAGGCCCGCTGAATCCATCCATGTCGTTGGATCTCGCCCGCTAGGATCTATACCTTTATCGGGTCCATGTCGCTCGCCTCCTCATCCAGATCTAGGCATCGGGGGCACCTTCAGGTAGGAGGGTGCCAAATCTGCTGTCGGGGTGGTGGAGTGTGCCAGCTGATCCACCACTAGGGTGGACGAGGATGTCAGATCCATCTCCAGGGAGGAGGTGGGGGCAGATCTACCGCTGGGAAGGATGAGAGGGTTGAATCTACCATTGAGAAGGAGAAGGGTGTACGTCAGATCTACTGCCGGGAATGAGGAGGGGCCCGGATCCACCGTCGGGGAGGAGGGGGGGTCGGATCTGTCCTCCCATGCGTGTCGCCAAGCGAGATGGCCCGCGCTCGCCGCCGTGGTGTAGTGGGAGGGACATGTAGTGGGAGAGGAAGGAGGGGCCGATGTGTGTGTGTGTGTGTTTGTGTGTGTGTGTGTGTGTGTGTGAGAGAGAGAGAGAGAGAGAGTGAGTGAGTGAGTGAGTGAGAGTGAGTGAGAGAGAGAGGTGTGAGAGGGGCCCCAGTGCAAGGAGGGGCGCCGTGCTCGACGTGGCTGATGGGTTGATGAAGAGGGAGGAGAGACTATGAGTGAGTGAAACCCTAAAGTCCCGTATATATACTCCAAGCGATATATAAGGACGATCGAGATGGGCTTTTCTAAATTAGAGTGGGCTTGGTCACATTACCAGAGGTAGCCTTTTTAAGAGGTTCGTCTTCGTAAATAGATTTTAGGAGTGCGGCTATTTTTTAACCGTCTCCCTAAATCGATTGTACGAGATGATTAATTGTAATCGTCTCAGTTAATAAAAATGTCCGTCTCAATTAATCCTATGCATTAACTGAGACAGTTGGATTTTGCAATCGCCTCGGTTAATAAAAGACACCGCATCCTAAAATATTTTATGTAGTGGTGATTCAGACTGTAAATAGGGCTCTCGAAGAACAAAGAGAACATGATCTTTTTTTTGAGGAAACAACAGAACACAACATTCCATACCGTAAACCACAGTTGCACTATTGCATCTTGGCGACAAATATCTTAATATAGGGCCGCTGGGCCTACCAAATAGGAACAACTATCTCTTTTCGAACTAAGCAGCTTTTCCATACACTGGTCTTTTCCTTTACCTTCTCATGCGCATATACACAACCGTACGTACCCATGCACGTGCAGAACATGTACAACGGGCAATGCCCAATGACCAATGTGTCAATTATTGGAGGCCATGAAATATAATATCGTTATTACAAAAAGCTACAAGAAAACAGGGTATTATGGTCACCTAGCTAGGTAGTATAGCCAACGACATTACAAGTGTGTAACGTATGAACAAGCAGCTACAAGAAAAGTATAAATTGTGTGTGCCAATAATGAGCGTAGTTGTAACACCCCAAAAAAACCCCTCCATCTCTAAGATGCCACCACAAGGTAAAGAACTAGAGCAATGGACAACAATTTTGGCAGCATCTCCCCTTAAACAGGAATAACGCAGAAGCAACAATGTATAGAGATATGTAAATAATCTCAACCATAATATATAGCATCCTAATGAGCAGATTAGCAACCACTAAGAGTAATTAGCAACAGCCACAAGCCAAAGTTAAGGTTAACCAATTAACATAAACTCTCTAAGTTCTAGTATTGTTGTTATTATTATTACAACATAAGTTTTCACACTAAAAAAACATTGAAGTGTTGAGTGTGCTGCTACTTTCCCACCCTTCAAGCAAAAGCCACAAGATCACCTGGAAAGATAGGAAGGGGGTGTGAGATATAAAAGTCTCAGAAACAAAACTGCTTAAAGAAGCTATTTTAAAACTTCAAGTTCAATAAGAATTGATTGAATCTTTGTTTATATAGAACCAATAATAGCAATGCTCTGTCTACCAATGTGCTTATATTTGGCAGTGGAAAATCATCCTTCGGGCAGACTTTGTTCAAGCAAGTGAAATTTACGCACATTCTCCATTTTTTGTTCTTTTTCTGGACGAGCCAAGTCAGATATTTGAATGGACGGATAACCCCCGCATCTAGGAGTCTCTTTACCTCTGCTCTCGCTGCTTCTTTTCTTTCTTCGGACATTTTGCGGAGCTTTTGTTTGATTGGGCGATACCCTTCTTTGATGTTTAGACTGTGTTCGATCAGCGACCTGTTGACCCCTTTGAGGTCTTCGGCGAACCAAGCGAAGGTATCAGAATTATCTTTGAGGAAGGAAATGAGGTTTTTTTTCTGATTGGGGATCAAGGTGAGCTGAGATGACTACTTTCTTCTCTGCGTTTCCATCGAAACGTTGTACTGTTTTGGTTTGTTCTTGTGGTAAGGCTCTTTTTTGGTCATTAAGGATTTTTCCTTCACTAATAAGGCTTGTTATCTCAGGCTTTGACAAGTTGTGTACATTGCGCTGTCCTGGGGCTACTGTGCCTTCGGCGGCTCTTGCAACGTCTTGGTCCCCATAGACTGCAACTACTCCCTTTGGAGCGGGAAGCTTCATACAAAGGTAGGCTAGATGGATGACCGCATTGAAAACAATGGTGACCCCTCAACCAAAAATTGCATTGTAAGGATAAAACATGTCGACCACGTCGAAGGTTATGTGTTCTGTTCTGCAGTTTACTTGGTCTCCGAAGGTGACGGGTAGTGAGATCTTCCCGATTGCTCTGACTTGCTGACCGCCAAAACCGTACAGAGGATTGCCGGCAGGCTGCAAGAGGTTTCTGTCTAGCTTCATGTTGTCGAAGGTTGAGGTGAACAAAATATCCGCGGAGCTCCCTGTATCGACCAGAATTTTGGTGACTGTCCAACCTGCAAGATTGGTTTCAATTACCATAGTATCAGTATGGGGGTAATCCCTTAGTTTGATGTCACTGGCGTCGAAGGTTATTGGGATGTGGGACCATCTTCCAAACTTGTGTGGTCCTTCGATGGCCACGTGGTGCACTCTTGTAGCGTGTTCTTTTCTTTGCCTTTTGTTGTCGTGGTCTTCGTTGGAACCCCCAGTGATAGCGAGGATTACGCTGAAGGTTGATGTTGGATTGTTGATGGTTGTTTGGGTTTGGGATTCGGCTTTGACAGGCTGGGGAGCTGGTAACGCTGGTATTGGGGGTGGTGGTGGTAGAGCGTTGCTTGTTTGCTGGTTTGTTTGGGTTTGAGGGGTGGTTGGGTATGAAACGGTGTAAGGAGTGTTTTGACGTTGGAGGGTGGTGGATGGCTGATATGGAGTGTAATTGTAGTGGGGGTGATGTGCATAGAAAGTTTGGTGCGAAGGTAGGCCATAATTGACTGGGGTGTATTGGTATGGCGGGTGGGTTAGATTGAAATTTGGCTTTCTGGTATGGCTGATGGTTCGGTTTTCTACCGATGCGGATCTTTCGGATTCCTGATGCTCTTTTCCTTTGGCGAAGCACTCGCATTGCTTGGTGGTGTGACCCTTCGCTGGATCGCAAAAATGGCAATACATTTTCGCATGATCCCTCTGCTAGTTTCAATGTTCTGGCGGGGGTGGAAGCCCTTGCGGGGTTTGATTGCTTGAAGTCTGAGTGCCCCTTCTCTGGTCTTCAGTTGTTCCTGCCCTGTTGATTGCACCAATGTTGTCTGGATCTTGACGAGGGTTGTTTTCTCTCGCTTGTGGTCTGGCCTGCGGTTTTTGCTGTGCCCTTCGGGCATCGGACTTCGCCCTGAAGTCCATGTCTACTCTACAATATCTTTCCATTGTTTCATGTAGTTCCTCGATTGTGTTTGCCGGCTTCCTGGCAAACTTCGAGGAACAGGGGCCTGGTCGCAAACCGCTTACTGCTGCGAGGATTACGACTTTGTCAGATACTCCCAGAGTTCTTGCTCTAATTTGGATGAACCTTCGCCAATAATCCTGTAGTGGTTCGCGCTCTTCTTGTTTGCAATTGAACAGCTCAATGGGGTTTGATGGGGCTGTTGTGATGCCTTTGAAGTTTGTGCAGAGCTTGTCTCTGAGATTAGCCCAGGAATCCACAGTTCCAGAGCGCAGGTTGTTGTACCACGTTTGCGCGATGTCTTGGAGGATGATTACAAATGACTTGGCCATTGTTGATTCATCTCCCCCTGCTGCAGCGACCATTTCTTCATAGCTCATTATAAACTAAGGAGGGTCAGAAAGTCTGTCATAACAGGGCAAGTTTTGTGGGTTGTAAGATGGTGGCCAAGGTTGGGTTTGTAGCATTTGGGAGAGTGGTGATTTTGGGTCATAAGGCATTTGGTGTTGTTGGGCCCTCTGTGGATTGCGAAGGTTTGGCTCTATCTCTTCTGGGTAAAGGTAACAAAAATTTTGGTTGTCTCTCAGGGTATGGGTTGTTAAGGTGGTTTGGTGGTGGAGGGGGTGGTGGAGGTTGATGTACATTGCCCTCGTGCCTTTCGACACTCCCCTCGTGGGGTAACGGTACCTCTCTGTTGATCCAACCTTCGGCTTCCGCCTCAGCCACTACAAGGGCCTCCTCCATCCGACGAAGCTGTTCCCTTGCCTCATCCGCCTTTTGTCTAATGATGCGCAACCGGTTATGCCTTTCAAGCTGGTCCAAGCGTCTTTTGTTTTCCTGCAATTCAGCGTGAAGCCTTTCTAAAGCCTCGAGGCCCAACTCCTCTTCATCTTCTCTCCCACCTTCTCCAGAGGTGTGCGGGTGCTGCTGTGATGTCGACCGAGTGTGAGGGCCCAGGATCTCTGTTTCCGGGTCAACTTCTTCTGCCCCTGAAGTTTCTATGTTCTCTTCTGTGGCACGAACCGTCGCGGCGACTTCACTGGTTGTGCGATGGTCTCTACCCGAGATTGTCCTTCTAGTTCGGGCCATTATGCGAAGGTGTAACGTTCGGTCCCCACGGACGGCGCCAAACTGTTGAGATCACACCTGCCTAACCCCCGCACACGCACATGGGTTTGGCGAGGATGGCCAACGGTCCAAACGAAAGGTGAAAGTGAAAATGAGCTAGGCAACACTGTTTCTTTCTTTTCCCCAGAAAAATCTCTCTCTTTACACTGTTCATCCCTGGTATTTATAGGGAATACCAAGGGGCGCTATCCAATTTACAAAAGGGTACAAGAAAGATTCCATGGAGCTATACAACGGAAGGGCAAAATCGTACAATCATAGGTAACGCGAAAACCCTAGCTCTTCTCCTCCCCCGGCCGCCACCGCCAGACTCGCGTTCCCCCTCGTGGAGTTGCGGAAATCAGCCATGCATCCGTGGAACCTTCGCTACCGTGGCGAAGGTCAGGATTCACTTGGTGTCCGTTAAGTTCCTGCGCTTTTTCCAGTCCCTCTCCCTGCGTGCAAAGACTAGAACATGATCCGAGGGTCGTGTCAGTGTCGAGGGTATTCCGAAGGCATGCAAAGACTAGGACACGATCCGAGGGTCGTGTCAATGGCGAGGGTATTCCGAAGGCCACTAAGAGTGTGAAGACGGTCTCACTAAGACAGCTCGCGTGACGTCACTGTCGAGGGTCCCTTCCCCCAACACTTTATATATACAGAAGGGGAGTAAGGGTTCACTAACTTTTCCCTCCCTCCCTTAGCACCCTCCTCACATCTCGCTGAACCTAGCCTTCCCTTCCCTGATGCTCCTTTAACAAGCGCATGAAGTTAAGGGGGTTGGCCGGCTAATGGGTGTTCTCTCTTGCACATTTTGATACTCTAGCATCCTTGTGAGCCTTAGCAACCTCCCCTCTAATCTCTTGACTTGAATTGTTGATTCCAAGTGAGATTGAATGATCTAGTGCTAAGATTTTAGAGTGATTCAGTCTAGTGGCACTAGTTCTTGCACCGGTTTTGAGTTTCTTGTTACTCTTGGCATTTGTCGATGCCTAGATAGCTTGGAGCTGTTTGGTAAAGTTGGCAAGAGTGATTGTTCTTGGCCACCACTGATCGATTTGTGACAGGTTATTTGGACCTCATCCCCGTTCGAGTAGTGAAAGACACCTCTAGTGGATTGCTCGTGTCATTGAGCTACCTTTCTTGTGGTAGATTCTAGTGGCACTTGTAGGAGCTTGGCGTGGTGTCAATTAGTCACCGAATCACCAAGAGTTGGTCGAAACAACGGGGAGTAGCGTGTCGATAAGCATGTGAACGTTGGGATAAATTGGTGTCTGTCACTTGCTTTCTTGTGTGTGGTTGATCTCTCGGTGATTGGTCTTCTCCCGGCATTCTTGGTGATTGGTACTTCAAAGGCGGTCCCAAAGGCTCAGTGAAAACATCTCTATCTAGCTCATTTACTTTTCGCACGCTATTTCTGAGTGAGCTAGTTTACATCTTGTCTTGGTGTATCCTTTTGTCCTATCTTTTGTACTAGAGCCCTTTATTGTCTTGCATATTGTTGTATACAATAGTTGATTGAGTGACATAGAACTATTAGGATAGAATTGTTGGATAGGTAGGTTGCAACATAGTCTTTAGGCTAGCGCAAGAAGCTCTGCTATTTGTGTTGCTAATTATATTGCCTAAGTGATCTTGTAGATTTTTAATTAGGCTATTCACCCTTCTCTAGCCAATTTGAACCTTACAAGTAAGCGCTAAGTGGTCACCAACCCAAGAAAAAAGATAAAATTGCTCCAATGTGTTTGGAATATGTCTAGGCTTTAGTTGTAGGGAAAGGGTATTTTGGTCCGCCTATTATAATTCATTACTACTTAAAACTTAACTGAGGCATGCATAAGTCATTCGAGGTGGGCATCACAACCACCTTGGACCAAAGGCCACAATAAATGGGTCTTTTATGAGGCGGTTCAAATGCCTACCTTGGTAAATCAAATAAAAACAAAAAATAAAATAAAAACCATGGATAAGAATGTTGATCCCATCCATCCACGGGTCCACTAAGCCCATCCATAGGCCCGCTGAATCCATCCATGTCGTTGGATCTCGCCCGCTAGGATCTATACCTCTATCAGGTCCATGTCGCTCGCCTCCTCATCCAGATCTGGGCATCGGGAGCACCTTCAGGGAGGAGGGTGCCAAATCTGCTGTCGGGGTAGTGGAGTGTGCTAGACTTCTAGCTGATCCACCACCAGGGTGGACGAGGATGTCAGATCCATCACCAGGGAGGAGGTGGGGGCTGATCTACCGCAGGGAAGGAGGAGGGGGCTGAATCTACCATTGAGAAGGAGAAGGGTGTCGGATCTACTGTCGGGGAGGAGGAGGGGCCCGGATCCACCATCGGGGAGGAGGATGGGGTCGGATCCGTCCTCCCATGCGTGTCGCCAAGCGAGATGGCCCGCGCTCGCCGCCGTGGTGTAGTGGGAGGGAGATGTAGTGGGAGAGGAAGGAGGGGCCGATGTGTGTGTGTGTGTGTGTGTGTGAGAGAGAGAGAGAGAGTGAGTGAGTGAGAGAGAGAGAGAGAGAGGTGAGAGGGGCCCCAGTGCAAGGAGGGGTGTCATGCTCGACGTGGCTGATGGGCTGATGAAGAGGGAGGAGAGACTATGAGTGAGTGAAACCCTAAAGTCCCGTATATATACTCCAAGCGATATATAAGGACGATCGAGATGGGCTTTTCTAAATCAGAGTGGGCTTGGTCACATTACCAGAGGTAGTTTTTTAAGAGGTTCGTCTCCGTGAATAGATTTTAGGAGTGCGGCTATTTTTTAACCGTCTCCCTAAATCGATTGTACGAGATGATTAATTGTAATCATCTCGGTTAATAAAAATGACCGTCTCAATTAATCCTATGCATTAACTGAGGCAGTTGGATTTTGAAATCGCCTCGGTTAATAAAAGACACCACATCCTAAAATATTTTATGTAGTGGTGATTCAGACTGTAAATAGGGCTCTCGAAGAACAAAGAGAACATGATCTTTTTTTTTGAGGAAACAACAGAACACAACATTCCATACCGTAAACCACAGCTGCACTATTGCATCTTGGCGACAAATATCTTAATATAGGGCCGCTGGGCCTACCAAATAGGAACAACTATCTCTTTTCGAACTAAGCAGCTTTTCCATACAATGGTCTTTTCCTTTACCTTCTCATGAGCATATACACAACCGTACGTACCCATGCACGTGCAGAACATGTACAACGGGCAATGCCCAATGACCAATGTGTCAATTATTGGAGGCCATGAAATATAATATCGTTATTACAAAAAGCTACAAGAAAACAGGGTATTATGGTGACCTAGCTAGGTAGTATAGCCAACGACATTACAAGTGTGTACCGTATGAACAAGCAGCTCCAAGAAAAGTATAAATTGTGTGTGCCAATAATGAGCATAGTTGTAACACCCCAAAAAAAACCCTCCATCTCTAAGATGCCACCACAAGGTAAAGAACTAGAGCAATGGACAACAATTTTGGCAGCATCTCCCCTTAAACAGGAATAACGCGGAAGCAACAATGTATAGAGATATGTAAATAAGCTCAACCATAATATATAACATCCTAATGAGCAGATTAGCAACCACCAAGAGTAATTAGCAACAGCCACAAGCCAAAGTTAAGGTTAACCAATTAACATAAACTCTCTAAGTTCTAGTATTGTTATTATTATTATTACAACATAAGTTTTCACACTAAAAAAACATTGAAGTGTTGAGTGTGCTGCTACTTTCCCACCCTTCAAGCAAAAGCCACAAGATCACCTGGAAAGATAGGAAGGGGGTGTGAGATATAAAAGTCTCAGCAAGAAAACTGCTTAAACAGGCTATTTTAAAACTTCAAGTTCAATAAGAATTGATTGAATCTTTGTTTATATAGAACCAATAATAGCAATGAGACAAATCCAATAAATGATACAATCTCATATAAGATAAATATCAAGCATCATAGACCTTGGAGAAGCATGGCTTCTCACAAACTCTACCAAAGCCTTAGTCCAAAATTAAAATGCATATGCAATGCCATGTCATGTCTCATGTCTTCATACCCAACAAGGTATGAAGAAAAACATCGTTGTGCCCAATAAACGATGTTGTACCGGTACGGTCGCGGCTAGTAGCGGCGACATAACTCCATATGCCAATGCAATAATGGAATGCAATGCAATGTTATATAGGAAAGATATACCATAGATAGCATCATGAACGTCTCATCAATCATTAGTAATTGAACATAAATATCCACATAAAGCACAAATGTCAAGTGAATGAAACATGGTTTGAAGGCCTTAATGTACTAGTTGAAGATCTGAAATTTTAAAGTGGAGGGGAAGTAAATAACAATTTGAAGCTTGTAGCAAACCACTGCTTAGTTTACTTGCCTCCAACGAAGTGATGACTGCTCTATGTGCGATCTGAAACACTACCACCTGCTTATAAGTAGTATAATATCAGAGATAGAACTCATTTCAACGAATAAAAACAGTAGGTAAAGTTCTCCTATGCCCAAACCCAATATCACAACGAACTGCAGCAGCGCTGCTTCTCCCTTTCTTATCAATCAATATATAAAAGCTATGATAGCAAACAAATACACTTTTAGATTCTACACAACAAGACCTACAACTTTCATGAAGGGCTTATATTTTTATCAAGCATTTAAGATGGCCTAAACTGCCGTTGAAAACAGACTTCAGAAACTGTCTAAGAATTGAGATAGCAGGCTTTACATTCTCATATCTCCATATCCTTATGGCCAAAAATTATGAAATTTCACCAGCCTGAAAAACATCCCATAATCTACAAATTTCATATTACTAGTATTTGCATATAAGGTCAGCAAGATGTCCTAATGCATGAACAAAACTCAACTAGAAAATCTGCAGAGAAAACAGTACATCCAACTTTGGAGAACTGTATCTTGAGTTCTTCTTAACCAAAAGCAATGATTCTTATCAATCTGGAAAGCTAATGGAAAATACTACACATCTCTTATAATTTATATAGTCCCATCATGCATCTAAGGTTCTCAAAAACCACCTAGATCCAGCTCTGTCCAAAATTTCGTCACAACATGACAGCTAGCTTAGAAAAATCATATCTCTCAAACCATTCATGATAAAATCATGAGCTACTAGATCTGAAGGTCCTCTACAACTTTCGTATTATACACTTTCAGAGAAAAAGACGTTTAGGTCACGTAAACTATAGAAACAGCTACAGTGCTCAAACTGTCAGGCAGCAAGAAACAACTGAATCCTCCAAAGGTGATTCCAAAGGTGATTCCTCCCTCAAAACAACTAATACTAGGAGCAAAAGACCATCCAAAACATCTGAATCAGAAGACCCAAAGGGGAAATCATCTCACCTTGGTTATCTCCAACCTAGGGCAGCAAGAAACGGATGGAGAAAAAGCCGATCTACACCATGTTGCTGCTCTACTCAATCCTCCTCGCCCTCAATCCTTTTTCCTTATTTCTCTTGGTTCTTACTGATTTGGGGAACGTGCTGCAGAGGGAGAGGGCGCAGGGGAGAGGGGGAGATGTTTCTGGAGATGGGGGAGGAGCAGGAGATTTACATATTTACCATTATAACAGATGACACTCGTCCAATTATCACTCTTAGAATGACGCATTCATATTTGCCATTATAAAGAGAAACATCTTACACCTTTACCGAAAACGGACTGTTTCGTCTATGTGGCGTGCCAAATCAGCTTGCTAACGTGGCGACACACTGCAAAAAGACGAACCTGCCCCTGACATGCTCCTCTCTCTTCCTCTTTGACAGCTGGGTCCCACAGCTCCTCTCTCACTTCCAGGTAGGACCCACTCGTCAGATCCATGTCTAACCTCTGGCCATGGACAACAGGCACTGGGTTAGGAGTAAGAAATCTAACCTACGCACAGTTCCAAATCTGCTGGCGCTGGAGAGTCCCATAGTCGTGTAGTGTAGGAGTATGCATGGAGAAAATCTAGCTGTTAGAGTTGGATTTCGACGCATCCATCATGGCACCACCTCCCGCTGTCGGAGGAAGAAAGCGATCTGAGTTTGGGAGAGCAGAAAAAGGCAATCGGGCGGCCGGCCGGTCCGCCGTCGATGGCTGCTAGCTTTCCGCCTGCCGGCGTGTTCATGCATATGCATGCTTCGGTGTCCACGCACGCGCGCATGGAACGGATCGCGCGCAGCGTATCATGCGCGCACATACAATACGTACGTATTGCACTGCAAATCGATGCACGCAGTCGATCCACTCTGTCTGCTCCACTCTGTCAGTACGTGCGTCGCCCCTGGTTGTTGCCGCAACTCCGTGACCCACTGCCTGTTGTCCATGGTCGGAGGTTAGAGATGATGGATCTGACAAGTGGGTCCCACCTGGAAGTGAGAGAGGAGCTGTGGGACCCAGCTGTCAAAGAGGAAGAGAGAGGAGTAGGTCAGGGGCAGGTTTGCGGTACGTCGCCACGTTAGCAAGCTGACTTGGCACGCCATATAGACAAAACAGCCTGTTTTTGTTAAAATTGTAAGATGTTTCTCTTTATAATGGCAAATATGAAAGCGTTATTCTAAGAGTGATAATCGGACGAGTGTCATCCGTTATAATGGTAAATATGTAAATCTCCCGAGCACGTGCAAGAGGAGGGAGAGTGGCTGATGGAGAAAAGGAATGATAGTTCTAGGGTTAGGGGTGACTTGGGCTTGGGGATGGAGTTGGGCTGGCTGGGCCTTAGCCTTTCTAACCTATTTTCTTTTTTTATTTTTTCCCATGTATTACAGTAGTACCGTAGATGATCGAGATCGGGAAAGGGCAGGACTACAGGTAGGAGCATCCTCGATCAATTCACTGATGGTCGATCTCAGCCTCGAAGCATGCAGGCAGCAGCACAGGTGCATTATTGGCGGGCAGGCATGGCATATGGCAACGTACGTACGTCGGATGCCGCCAAACGAAGCTGTCCCTCTCTCCGATCTTGGATCATATCTCTAGCTGATCTGCTACTGACTGCTAGTATGCACGATGGTCGATCGGAGCAGCGCGCCGTGAGCAGTGTACAGTCCCCAATGCATGATATAGATGAGTCTCCGCTGGCACCGGCACGTCGTCGATCTACCAAAGGACTATCACAATTCACCTTCACATAGGTGGCGGATAAAAAAAATGTTAGGAGGTTTCTTCGACCTTTAGACGCTTCAGTGTGTTTCTTCAATGTATATGTTAGAAATAAAGGCGATTTTCATGTCATTTTAATTCTGTAAATTAACATCATGATGATGACATAATTAAGATCAAAAATACTAGTGATTTCATAATATCACATATGACCATAACAGTATGGTACATATGTGAAATAAGCATGTCAAACATATAAATGATAATAAAACATAGTATATCATCTACTGCAGAAAAGCATATGAAACAACCAAACATGTTTACCGAAACATATATGCAGCAACTACTAAAACAGCGAAACATAGCTACTGCAACATTCAGGAAATAAGAAACAGACAGCAACCCAGAATATATAGCTGACAGCAGCACTGCATAACTTACAAAACAATAAAAGACAACTATTGCAACATGATCAACAACACAATTGAAATAACATGACGGAGCAAAATCTGAGATACGAAAAACATAGAGGAGATGAGAAGTTCATACCCTCCCATCTTTAGAGCAGATCCAGATCCTTGTCCAACTTCCTTGGTCATGTCGCCGGGAAGAAGATGACCAGTCCACCAAGAAATCACCGGAAAGAAGACGATGATGAGTCCACCAGGTCGCAGGAAGAATATGAACAGCAGCAACTTCGCCGGGAAGAAGACGACGACGACGATCCTCCTGAAGAAGACGAACGGCGGCGAAGATAGTTCGGGCAGTCGTGTAGTCGCTCCCCGGCCCAAAACCTAATTGCCGATCCCCCGTGCAAGGTCTCGAATGGCACCGGCTCCGGAGGCACCTGCCCTCTGGCTCCTCCGTGCGCGCGGACGAACGAGATGGAGACGTCTTTCCTACAGTTGAATGGAGTTCTGGAGTATGTGTTTGTTCTCTGGAAGGAGAAGGGAACTGGAAGACAGGAGGAGGCGCCTCCCCTTTAAACCTGGAAGGAGAAGGGAACGGGAAGACAGGAGGAGGCGCCTCCCCTTTAAACCTGCAGGGCGACCAATGCGCAGGGAAGGCGGAGAGACTGCAGAATGCAGAAGGACAAGAGACATACATGTGAAGAGTTGAAAACTCCCGTGATTAATGGGCATTAACAAAAATTAACACGCCACGTCACGTCCACCTGCCTGCCTGCCTCGCCTCGCCACGGCCCAGCCCGAGCCCGTGCCCGGCTCGGCCCGGCCGGCCGCCGGCGGTGGCGGTGGCGCGCGCGTGTGGCATGCCTTGGTCCGTTTCACAACTTCTCAAATTAGATGGAATAAATCCTACCATATAAGTTGAGTCAACGTCCCTTTAAATTTCAATCCGGTACAAACAATAATTCCCACAATTACACACCATAGAGTTATTGATTTATTAAATATATTAATGGGCTTGGCCCATAATAAATCTAACAATCCCCACCAAACTCCAGGGTTTGTAACTGTGAAATTCCAGAATCTCAATTCTTTGATATACTAGTGTTTCGATGGAGACTGTTAAGTTGAACATCCACCTAGAGCAAGAGTTTCACTCAATCATAACTGAACAATGGACTATGCCTTGAATTGACAGTTTTGCGTAAGGTGAGATTCACTCAAGCCCTTTGCTGGTACTAGGCTGCAACAGACATCCCCGCTGTTTGAAGCATATAAATCACACTTCAGTGCCTTTTATGAGTATTTAGGGATCGCCCAAATCCCATAGACTGTGACCAGTAGTCTGACAAATATAGGTGTATCCTCGTAAGATGTTCTGTAGGACAACATCTCATCTTTATAAGACTCTTGGAATACATTAAGGTAAATACCAACTTGCCTTACAGAAGGAAAGTTATGCATCAGAGATAGGTTCAAAAGGGAACTTTCCTCTCAACCTACTCATAGCTTGTTTCATCACTCTACTTCACGGGATCTCCGATCACATAGAGCAGGTTACCACTATAGTAGATTTTCACATGGGTCTCATACCCCTCTCTCGATGCATTTTCTATCACATTACGTGATAATCCCTTAGTGAATTGATCTGCCAGATTATTCGACGTGTGGACATAATCCAACGTTATAACTTCGGAGGTTTTCAGCTTTCTGACATATTTCAATCTTCTTTTCACATGCCTTGTAGACTTCATGTTACTCCTGGAACTATTGACCTTCGCAATCACAGTTTGATTGTCACAGTTCATGGAAATAGCCGGTATCGGTTTTTTAACCACCGGTAAATCCAACAAGATTTCACGAAGCCACTCGGCCTCAGCCCCAGCAGTGTCTAACGCTGTGAGTTCTGCTTCCATGGTAGACTTCGTAATGAGAGTCTGCTTGCAAGACTTCCAGGAAACAGCGCCACCTCCAAGCAGGAACACATATCCGCTTGTGGCTCTAAGCTCATCAGCATTAGAAATCCAGTTGACATCACAATAGCCTTCCAACACTTTTGGGTGTCTGGTATAATGAATACCGTAAGTCATAGTACCTTTCAGGTACCGCAGTACTCTCTCAAGAGCACGCCAGTGATCATCTCCAGGTTTAGACACAAACCTACTCAACTTGCTCACAACATATGAGATGTCAGGCCTTGTTGCACTTGGAAGGTACATAAGCGAGCCAATGATCTGGGAGTATGTCAATTGATCCCTTGCTATTCTTCGGTTTTTCCGTCATACCACGCTAGGATCATAAGGTGTAGGAGTAAGGTTACAGTCACTATAACCAAAGTGACTTAACACTTTTTCCACATAATGGGATTGTAACAATGTTACCTCACCATCACCTTCACTAATTAATTTGATGTTCAGAATAACATCAGCTTCTCCCAAATCTTTCATGTCAAAATTGCTTGACAAGAGTTTCTTAACTTCCTCAATCACATTGAGATTTGATCCAAAGATCAATATGTCATCAACATAGAGGCATAGCAAAATAGCCTCACCCCCACCATACCGATAATACACACATGTGTCAGCTTCGTTCACAACAAAGCCAGCAGCAAGCAGAGTATTATCAAAAAAAAATTTCATGCCATTGCTTAGGTGCTTGTTTCAAGCCATATAATGACTTTAACAACCTGCACACCTTGTTCTCTTGAACATCCGCAATGAAGCCCTCTGGCTGATCCATATAGATCTCCTCATCCAACTCTCCATTTAGGAAAGCTGTCTTAACATCCATCTGATGAATGATAAGACCATATGAGGCTGTCACGGCAATCAAAGTGCGAATTGTAGTCAAACGAGCAACTGGTGAATAGGTGTCAAAGAAATCTTCACCCTCCTTTTGGGTGTATCCTTTGGCCACAAGCCTTGCCTTGTACCTCTCAATGGTACCATCAGGCCTAAGCTTTTTCTTGAATATCCATTTGCAGCCTATAGGTTGACAACCATAAGGATGGCCAACGACCTCCCAAGTTCCATTCACTACCATAATCCTGAATTGCCTTGAGTGCCTAAAACCGCCAAGGAAAGGGGAAAAACCGCCAAGGTAATAGTCCTTGACCATAAACCATCAAGCAAATTCACTCAAGGATACGAGGCAAGGGAAACTAGTTTCCTTGGCGGTTTTGACACTCAAGGATGATTTCCTTGAAGGCTAGCCGTCAAGCAAATTGAGACCTTACTTAATTTGCCAGAGAGCCAAGAAAATACTATAACCGCCAAGTAAAATAGTTTCCTTGAGAGCCATTAACCTCCAAGGAAATGTTTCTAACCGCCAAGGAAATTATTTTTCTTGACGCCAAGCGACCGCCAAGGAAACATGAGCAAAAATCATAAATCCGCAAAAATAGAATCCACCTTATGCACCTCCTAGGTATCAAACTCATGACCTAAAGCTTTAGAATGAAATGCCCTAACCACTACACCATTGAGTTATTTGTGAATACCTAACTTATACTTCTCTTTTATATTCACTTTATGGAATCTTGTAGTGAATACCATTGAGTTATTTGAATACCTAACTTATACTTCTCAAAAAATGTTGCGTCTCTCGATTCCATGATTGTATCAACATACACATCAGGAACATCAGATTTAATAATTAAGAACCTATACCCAACGCTGTGAAAAGCATAACCTAGAAAAATACAGTCAACCGTTTTAGTCCCAAGTTTACGCTTCTTGTTGATTGGCGCATTCACCTTAGCCAAACAACCCCAAGTGCGTAAATATGAGAGATTTAATTTCTCTTTTCCCATTCCTCGAATGGTGTGATTTCTTTGTTCTTTATTGGAACTCTGTTCAGGACATGACACGCTATCAAAATCGCCTCACCCCACCATTCCTTGGATAATCCTGCTGTACTCAACATTGCATTCACCAGCTCTGTTAGTGTGCGGTTTTTCCTTTCAGCAATCCCATTGGATTGTGGTGAGTATGGCGGTGTCCTCTCATGAACAATCCCATGTTTCACACAGAACTCATCGAACACATTAGAGAAATACTCTCCACCTCGATCGGACCTTAAACGTTTTATTTTCCTCTCAAGTTGGTTCTCTACTTTAGCTTTATAGGCCTTAAAATAATTAAACGCTTCATCTTTTGATTTTAAGAGGTACACATAGCATAACCTAGTGGAGTCATCTATAAAGGTGAGAAAGTATTTTTTACTGCCTTTAGTCAAAATTCCGTTCATCTCGCATAGATCAGAATGCACAAGTTCTAGAGGTGCCAAGTTCCTCGCCTCAGCAGCCTTGTGTGGCTTCCGGGGTTGTTTTAATTCAACACACACATGACACTTAGACTTTTTGACCAAGTTAAATTTAGGAATTAAATTAAGATTTGATAACCGCATTAAACAGCCAAAACTTGCATGACAAAACCGTGAATGGCATAAATCTGACTCATCAGAAATATTAACAGAATTCACCAGTTTATTACACACATCATGCAACGATAAGCGGAACAAACCTCCGCAATCATATTCTTTACCAATAAATAAACCATGTTTAGAAACAATACATTTATTCGACTCAAGAACAACTTTGTAGCCATCTCGGCACAACATGGAAGCACTAACAAGATTCTGATTCTTCTTGATAGAGGGCACATGATGCACGCTCTTCAATGACACCGTCTTTCCCGAAGTAAACTTCAGAATGACTGTACCAACACCAAGAACATGAGCACGCGACCCATTTTCCATCAACAAGGCGCCAGACCTCCCGACCTGGTAGGAGGAAAACAGAGATACATCAGCACACACATGTATATTTGCACCACTGTCCATCCACCACTCAGGTGAACCACAAACGGAAAGAATGAATGGTAAAAAATTACCATAACCAGATGTTCCTTCACCATTGTCAGTAGTAACAACATTTGCTGATTTGTTGTCTTGCTGGTATTTGCAGGGCACTCACTTGCCCAATGAGCATCACTACCACAGACAAAGCATCCTCCCTTCTTCTTGTTGTTGTTGTTGTCTTTTTTCTTAAACTGTGTTGTCTGATTGGTCTTAGGAATGTTCTGTTGCTTGTTCTGGTTTTTCTTCTTTTTATACTTGCGGAATTTGGAGTTTCTCTTCTGCACCACATTGGCAGTAGAGGTCTCAACACCTTTTCCATTGTCCTTTGCTCTCGCCCTCTCCTCAACATCAAGAGTGCCAATGAGCTCTTCCACATTGAACTCTTGTCTCTTATGTTTGAGAGAGGTAGCAAAGTCCTTCCATAACGGTGGCAGCTTAGCGATAATACCGCTAGCCACAAACTTGTCAGGAAGAGGACAAGGAAAAAGCTCAAGTTCCTTTGCTAGTGCTTGAATCTCATGAGCCTGTTCCACTACAGATCGGTTCTCAACCATCTTGTAGTCATACAGTTGCTCCATAAGATACAGCTCGCTACCAGCATCAGTAACTCCAAATTTTCCCACAAGTGCATCCCACAACTCTTTACCTGTGGGAAGTATGATGTAGCTTTTCTAAAATTTTGTATCAAGTGCGCTAATTACTGCTCCTCGAAAGAGGTTGTCATCAGCCTTAAACTTAGCCTCATCCTTAGGAAACAAGTTAGCAAGCTTGCCCTCAATAACATGAAAGCATGACATAGCAATTAACCACAATTCCATTTTAGCTCTCCATACTAAGAAGTTTTTACCATCAAAAGTATCAGGCTTTAACATGGCAGCAAAACTACTGACACAAAAATGCCTATAATTAGGTTTTTGGATTGTTAGAAATAAAGGCAATTTCCATGCCATTTTAATTCCATAAATTAACATCATGATGATGACATAATTGAGATAATATACTAGTGATTTCATAATATCACATATGACCATAACAGTATAGTACATATGTGAAATAAGCATGTGAAGCATATAAATGATAATAGAACATAGTATATCATCTACCGCGGAAAAGCATACGAAACAACGAAACATGCTTACTGAAACATATATGCAACAACTACTGAAACAGTGAAATATAGTTACTGCAACATTCAGGAAATAAGAAACAGACAACAACCCAGAATATATAGCTGACAGCAGCACTGCATAACTTACGAAACAATAAAAGACAACTATTGCAACATGATCAACAACACTATTGAAACAACATGACGGAGCAAAAATCTGAGATACGAAAAACAGAGAGAAGATGAGAAGTTCATACCCTCCCATCCTTAGAGCAGATCCAGATCCTTGTCCAACTTTCTTGGTCATGTCGCCGGGAAGAAGACGACCGGTCCACCAGGAAATCGCCGGGAAGAAGACGATGATGAGTCCACCAGGTCGCAGGAAGAAGATGAACAGCAGCAACTTCGCCGGGAAGAAGACGACGACGGCGATCCTCCTGAAGAAGACGAACGGCGGCGAAGATTGTTCAGGCAGTCGTGTAGTCGCTCCCCAAAAACCTAATTGTTGATCCCCCGTGCAAGGTCTCGAACGACACCGGCTCCGGAGGCACCTGCCCTCTGGCTCCTCCGTGCGCGCGGACGAGAACGAGATGAAGACGTCTTTCCTACAGCTGAATGGAGTTCTGGGGTATGTCTTTGTTCTCTGGAAGGAGAAGGGAATGTGTTTGTTCTCTGGAAGGAGAAGGGAACCGGAAGAAAGGAGGTGGCGCCGCCCCTTTAAACCTGCAGGGCGACCAATGCGCAGGGAAGGAGGAGAGCTGCATAATGCGGAAGGACAAGAGACATGCAGGTGAAGAGTTGGAAACTCCCGTGATTAATGGGCATTAACAAAAATTAACACGTCACGTCCACCTGCCTGCCACGGGCCCGTGCCCGGCCCGGCCAGCGGCGGCGCGCGCGTGTGGCATGCCTGGGTCCGTTTCACAACTTCTCAAATTAGATGGAATAAATCCCACCATATAAGTTGAGTCAATGTCCCTTTAAATTTCAATCCGGTACAAACAATAATTCCCACAATTACACACCATAGAGTTATTGATTTATTAAATATATTAATAGGCTTGGCCCATAATAAATCTAACACTATATTCTTCGTAACAAAAGTTTCTAGAGGGGCTAAGAAGAGGTTTCATGCATAGGTCTCCGGTGACCATAGAAGGAACTAGAGTCTCACCTGTCCCACCGCTGGATCTGTCCTCTAACGGATACCAACTATGTGCCGATACAAATGTAGCATATATATTTTATCCTTTTACTTCATCATCATTGATGGACTGTACTACGTGTGTAGTATGTAGCTACCACTTGGACAGTTTGTTTGATGGTATGGCAGGTACCGACAGATGGATCCAAGCTATTACTGTTAGAGACGACGACTTGTGTATATCCTTGACCCATCCACATTGACCATCGCCAACAAGCAAGCCACACAACGAGCGAATGGTCGATATGGATATATAGGGCATGTGTGTGGATACACTGAAACTAATTTTAGACTAGTAAATTCATATTGGCGAGAACTAAACTTTAGTTCAACTTCATCTAGTAGTTGTACACAGTCCCAAAATGGTCGATGGATAGGGCATGCGTGTGCGGATACACTGCACTAAACTAATAATTGCTAGTTGTTAATCTAAATTGTTCTAGTATATTCTAAATTCGTGCACCAAACTTTAGTTCAACCAGTTTTCAAAAGCGAGCTAAACTAGACCAAAAGTTGATGCAGAACATGAAAAGACATAAGTGTTTTCCCACCTACCTCTTTTTTTCTCTCCTCTCCCATGCTAAAAGGGAGGTATAGTCTATTTCAACGTTGAATTACCTCAAATTTAGTTTGTTTCCAAACATCACCTAACTAAATTTTAGGTGACTAAACTTTTGTCTAACTAAATTTTAGTTCTAGGTGATCCAAATAGGCCATAGGTGAGCTTCGTCATAACCTACCCATATGGGGGCATTTATATATGCACGTTGGGCTCATGACACAAGCTAGATAGCTAAATTTCTTAGATTAATTTCAGCAGAAGCTTTTGTAAGGAAAATGGACCTCGGCCCATTTAACCTTGGATTTTGGTGCTTGATGGTCAACATAACCATATTGGACTAATGTGTTTGCAACTGTTTGTTTTGTAGTCCAATAGGATGCAAACGTGACTTGGACTAAGCCAACGTGGTGATCCGATGATCAACACCTCAAGCAAGACATTTGAAGCTCAGTAGAAGACTCTTAAAGATCAAGCAAAAGTCCAAGGCACAAGAATGGAACCAAGACGACGCAAGAAATCGCGAAGAAATGAAGCAAAAAGGGACATCGAAAGCTGCATCAGACGCTAGCTTAACAGGCGTCGGACGCACCGATGACAAACCCTAGCTTGTGTCAGCGCTAGCAGAAGCATCGGACGCTGAGACCGTGCACCATCGGACGCAACGGTAACACTATGCATCGTGCACAGTATTACATCGGACGCACCGATGGACATTGTACGCTACAAGACCCTGCGTCTGATGCCTATGTAGAGAGGTTCCAGAGAGCCTTTGAAGACATCGGACGCGTCAGGTATTGGAGCATCGAACGCTATCAGAGTCCGATGTGACTCAGTGCCAAGGCTAACAACTAGCCGTTAAAGTGACATCGAACGCGCGTCTGATGCTCCCGACAGGAGCATCTGATGCTACGCAGAAAAGTCCATCTTTGGTGTCCAACGGCTCTATTTGGTTGGGGCTCTATATATACCCCCATGGCCGGCCAAAAACACAAGGTTGGAGCTCAAGGAAGTGTACCAAGTGCATAAACACATATTTAGTTGCTCTAGCCACCAAAGTGCTTAGTGATATACTAGGTGATTAGTGTAGGTGTTTTGCGAAGGGCTTAGGCTAGTTAGACCATCGCTTTGCGCTTGCTCTATGTGTTAGGCCTAGTATTTAGTGAGGTTTGCATACCTCTTACCCTACCGGTACATGTGCGCACCATTGTTGTACATCAGAGGGGCTTGTAGTCTTGCGAGACCACACCAACCGCGTTTGTGGTGTGGCCGCCACCATGTACCGAAGGAAACAAGGCCTGCGGCGGTTCGGCCGGAAGCTTGATAGTGAAGATGGCGAGGAGCGGTCCGGGAGAGGCTTTGCCACAAGCGGCTTAACTGGAGACCCACTTGCGTGCGGGGAACACTACAAGAATCCTGTTGATCCATGACGGTTTTCTGGTGACGGTTTCTGAAACCGTCATCGCATAGTGAATCTATGACGTCCTTATGACGGTTTGAGAATCAGGTATTTGCTCTGTGACGACGTGAACCGTCATCGTCTATGTACTTGTCTGTGTAGTTGTCTATGACAGTCTAAAGAAACATCATAGAAACTGTGCAAGGTGACGTGGGCGGTGGGACCGTGTTGACCCTACAAGAAATTTGGCTATACGTGACCCGTCGTTATAAATATTTTATTTTAGTGTTGAATTGTCGGTCGCTATATAATACTCCCTCCATCCTAAATTACAAGACATTCCAAGAATCTTAGAGATTGACTAAATTTATATAATAAGATAATAATATTTATGATATCAACTAAGTGCAATTAGATTCTTTATTAGTTATATTTTCATAATATACATATTTGACCAAGTTGACAGGTCGTACAACTTTGTTGGTGATGACTTTTGCAGCTGGAATCATTTGCTATTTCAAAATCTTGTTTGAAGTTGTAATTTTTGTAATTCAAAATTTGAATTGTTAAAACAAAGTCCGATAGAGAAATGATCAATACCAAAGTTGTAGATATTTATGAGTTCTACTACTTTGAAGTTGACAACATATTCATTTGAAATGATTTTTGATCTCTTATAATTTAATATTTTGTATATCAATAAAAGAAGAAAAAGAAAAAGAAAAAAAATCTCCCGTGACCTCCCAAGCCCTGGCCTCCCGCTCCCGCATCAAGGCCCATCAGCAAATCCATTCCTAAGGCCCAACTAACAAACCCTAGGTATATAAGCACTCCATTTGATCCCATCCCCATTCGATCTCATCCAATCGCTCATGTACAGGGAGCGGCGGCCGCCATCCAGTCTCCTCTCCTCCTCTCGTCCCACTCCCCACTCTGACACTCCCCGTCCCAGGTGGTGGCCGGCGGCGCCCCCTCCGGCCTCCTCTCCAGTGGTGGTGGCCGCCGGCGCCCCCTCCGGCCTCCTCTCCAGCGGTGGTGGCCAGCGGCGCCCGCTCCTCTCCAGCGGTGGTGGCCGGCGGTCGGCGGCGCGCGCTCTCCCACGGTGGCGCCCACTCCCTCCCGCGGTGGTGCCCGGCGGTGCTCGCTCCCTCCCGCGGTGACAGGCCTCGCCGCCTCGGCTGACAGGCGATAGGGTGAGCTGACAGGCGACAGGCCTCGCCGCCTCGGCTCCTCGGCGCGCCGGTGCTCCCGGCCGGCCGGCCGTAGCCCCTGCACGGCGCGGCCACACCGCACCTGCGTGGCCGCGCGCCCGTTCCCGTCCCGGTCGGCAGGGGGCTCGCGCCGCCCACGCCCCACGGCAGGTCTGCCGACCTGCCGCTACTGCAGCTCCGTCTCTGTCAGCTCGTCCAGAAGCAGTCTGGTGAGAAGAAACCCCAACTCCCAATCTTCCATGCTTTATTTCAGCACGAATGAGAATTATCAATAATAGTTTGTAATAATTTTATTTCTAGGGCATAAAAGGCTAGAATGGAAAAGTATTTTGCTAAGAATGATGAGTGGATGAATAATAGCATGATGTGCTATATTGAGAGGGATTTGTTTGCATTGGTTGAAGATGAAAAAATTCTAAAGCGCTTTCAAGGCTTAAGAAATAGTATGATGCATTTGCCACGCAAGGTCCCCAGGTACAGATTTTACTATTGGGTGGGTAAAATCTTTGGTCGGACACCAAAGAACCATTATAATAGAAGCAAGTTTATCCATCATCAACTGACTTTTTCTATTCTGCCCACAGATTGTTTTCTACTAGAAAAGCAACATCCACTTATTTTGTTGGCCTTTCTGTATAGTAGTTAAAAGACTGAAAAAGTTGATGGTTTCTAGTTCATGCTAAACTACAACAAATTCATCTACTCTAGTATGGACTTGTGATTTGATTTCCTGTACTACTCTGCTATCTACTCTAGTGCATTTTTATTTGTTCAGTCATTGACTCTGTAATATACAAAATAAAAACAACATTATAGTACCAGTCAGCTTAGTTATCAGTTTTTATTTGTGCTTTGCAGCATGTCAGTACACCTGTAGATTATCTAGACAATAATCAGCTTATCTATAGTTTAGTTTAAAACCTGTAACTTTAACATAGTTGTTTGCTTGCCTCTTCAGTACAGCGACCCAAAACAATTGGTAATGCTGTTGTTTGATTGTGTTGTGCATATGTATCTTTGCTGCCTATTCTTGCTTTAAATTAATTATAAGCCAAACCTGAATAGTCATTTAGAGTTTCAACTTACTAATAATTTTAATTTTAATTCAGATCACAATCAGCAGGCCATCCATTTGCAAGTTGATGCAGCAGCATGTCTGAATTTTAGTTGAGATCACAATCAGTTAGTGCCGTTTGGAGGATGAACAATGAAGTGGAAGATGATTACACATAAATGTTGTATATTGTCTCAACCAATTATTGTAATTTGATACGTGAGATGAAAACTTTTGTGTGATTTATTGTTGGGTGAAAACTTGAGACTGTATTTGATTACCGAATGAAACCTGGATTTATTGCATGTGATTTGTGTCATGTGATTTATTGCATGTGATTTATTCCACCTCGCCATGCTTAGATGGCAGTGGTGATGTGGCATTAAGTTCATGACGTTCCGTTTTGTCACTGATGTAGCCCATAAATCAAACGAACACCTATTCTGTGATGATCGTAGCCATCATAGATTCAGTGAGTCTATGACGGTTTTTTCTCGCACTGAAGGTTTATGACGTTGATTCAGTGACGGTTTCTAAGACCCTCACAGCTAGTTACCAATGACGGTTTTTCTAGTGTTTATGACCAACTGAAACCGTCATGTATCAACACAATCCTTGTAGTGGAAGGCCCGGAGCTATCCACGGAGTTACTCGACCGGGAGCTTGGTTCTTGCGAGGGATTCCTTGCGAGGGGCTCTAACGAGGACTAGGGGAAGCTTACGCGCTTCTCAATACCTCGGTAAAAATACCGGCGTCATCAATGGGAGTTTGCATCTCTACCTCACTCTTTAGCTTCCGCATTTACTTTGCTACCTTGTTGTGTGCTTTACCTCTCCTAGCTTAGTTGATAGGTTTGGTTCATAGGTTGCATAACTTTTTTTGCGGTAGAGATAGCAACACATCTAGCAAAACCTTAGTTGCACAATAGATAGTTTACTTTCTTGTATACGTTTTGACTAGGTGAAAATTAGAGACCATAGTTTAGAGTAGAAGTTTTAAGTTGCCTAATTCAACCCCCCCCCTCTTAGGCGTTGAAAGGACCGTGACGCCTAGGGGGGGTGAATTAGGCAACTTAAAACTTTTACTCTAAACTATGGCCTCTAATTTCCACCTAGTCAAAACCTATGCAAGAAAGAAAACTAACTAATGTGCAACTAAGGTTTTGCTATGTGTGTTTGCTATCTCTACCGCAAAAGGAGTTATGCAACCTAGTTCCCAAACCTATCAACTAGCATATCAATCTAGGAAAGGTAAAGCACATGAACTAGGTAGCAATGTACATGCAGAAGCTAAAGAGTGTGATAGAGATGCAAACTCCCGTCGATGACTCCGGTATTTTTACCGAGGTATCGAGAAGCGCGCAAGCTTCCCCCTAGTCCTCGTTGGAGCCCCTCGCAAGGCCAAGCTCCCGGTCGGGTAACTCCGTGGATAGCTCCGGTCTTCCCCACGCGCAAGTGGGTCTCCGGTTAAGCCACTCGTGGCAAAGCCTCTCCCGGATGCTCTCCGCCGTTTTCACTATCAAGTTTCCGGCCGAAGCGCCGCGGGCCTTGCTCCCTTCGGTACACGGAGGCGGCCACACCACAATCACGGTTGGTATGATCTCGCAAGACTTACAAGCCCCGCCGATGTACAACAACGGTGCGCGCAAGCACCGGTAGATGAGAGGTTTTTAACCTCACTAAACACTAGGCCTAACACCTAGAGCAAGCGCAAAGCGGTGGTCTAACTAGCTTAAGCACTTCGCAAAGCACCTCTACTAATCACCTAGTATATCACTTGAGCACTTTGGTGGCTAGAGCAACTAAATATGTGTCTATACACTTGGTACACTTCCTTAAGCTTCCACCTTATGTTTTTGGCCGGCCATGAGGGTATATATAGAGCCCCAAGCAAATAGAGCCGTTTGGAGAAAGTCATGGGCTTCACAGCGGACCATCGGACGCTGGACTCGTGACCATCGAACGCGTCCGATGCTCCTTTAACGGCTAGATGCCAGCCTGGCACTGCGTCGCAACGGTAGTTAGCGTTCGATGCTTGATCAACGGACGCGTCCGATGCTCACAGAGCCTCTCTGGAACCTCTCTGCATGGTCATCGGACGCAGGGTCCTATAGCGTCCGATGTTAGCAACGGAGCGTCCGATGTTCGCTGTGCAGGTTTGCACAGTGTCACAGTCGTGTCCGATGCTTTGGTCTTCAGCGTCCGATGCTCCTGCTGGCGCTGACACGAGCTAGGGTTTACCACGGAGCGTCCGACGCCTGCGTGGGCAGCGTCCGATACAGCGTCCGATGTCCCTTTCTTCTCGTTTCTTCGCGATTTCTTGCGCCGTCTTGGTTCCATTCTTGTGCCTTGGACTTTGCTTGATCTTGGGGGTCTTCTACTGAGCTTCTAATGTCTTGCTTGAAGTGTTGATCATCGGATCACCACATAGCCTTTGTCCAAGTCACACTTGCACCCTATTGGACTACAAAACAAACACTTGCAAACACATTAGTCCAAGTTGGGTTATGTTGTTCATCAAACACCAAAATCCGAAGTTAAATGGTCTGAGGTCCATTTTCCTTACAGGCGTCACTATCCTTTCTGCTTTAAATCTGGGTCTCTACTTTTGATTTGAGAGTTCCCCTACTATTGAGAGCCTTGTTTTCTGTGTTGTATTTCGGTAGGGGCTCTCAAAACCGGGCTCTCAAATTCATCTCACTGGACAATGATACATACACCCTACTTGCCATGCCCTCTTCTTCTTTCTTCCTCGCTCTACCTACTGAGCTACGCATTGCTGCAACCATGAACGGTTGGGATGGGAGTCATGTGGCCAGGAGCATTGAATCCCATCCAGAGGAGAGGGCCATGTTGGCCGATAGAATTCAACGGAGAGAGGATCCACGTGAAAAGATCTCACTCGGACCAGGCGAGCGACGCACAGTGCCTAGAGCAGGCACAAATGGGCAGTGTGTGTTGTTTTTATTTTTCAAGCGCGTGTGTACAGAAACCAAACTAGCTAGCCACTAGATGGGAGCTGGAGGGAGGGCCCCTGGTGGGAATGAGGACTTTGAGACATGATTTAGGAGGTGTCCTATCTTTGGGGGCGAGTAGGGGCCTGCTGAATTTGGATTTTTTTCTTAATAGCAAAAATAATTTTCTTACTACAAACGGCGGAGGGGCCCTTGTCTATGGCAAACATTATGCTGCAGAAGAGGGGCGCTGCCAGTTGCCTAGGGTTGAAGATTAAATCTTTTTTTTTTCAAAAGTGTCAAAGAAAGTTAATTTTAATATCAACGTTAACCATCAATTAGTCCAGAACTTTTTAGTTTTCAAATTTTACATTTGAGTTTGTTAAAATTTTTGAGAAAATAATATAAAAATCAAGAGGCATATTAATAGCATACTAAAAGTTATAAAAAAAATCATATTTTTCTTACTCGATGTTGCGTAAAAATAATTTTTATGAGATGACAAACCCGGTGCACGATTAATATGCTGCTGAAATTTTATATTATTTTCTCAGGCATATTAACGATCTCAAATATAAAAATACAAAACTACAAAGTTATATATCTCATTAAGAGCTACAAAGTTCAGCGAGAGTAGCGTGACAAGGTTTTTTTACTTTGGAAACGCCCTCCAATGTGGTAGATCTTGTCACGCCACATACGGTGGCACGACAACGTTATTTGATCACGCCAATAAGACTGGCGCGACAAAAAAATCAGATTTAAAATATTTTTTAGAGGATATTTTAAAAATAGTAAATAAAAATGATTATTTTTTTTAAAAAAATCTAAGGGGCAATGTTAGAGTTGCTCTTAGAAAGACAAACGAACTACTACTCCTCTATTCCAAGATGTATGAAAATGTTAGTTTTCGAGGGGTTAATTAGTTTTAAGTTTGATCAAATTTATTTATATAAAATATATTAATATTCATGACACTAAATTAACACCATTTGATTAGATAATCGTGGATTCATAGTGTTTCTTTTTTGAGTCATAAACATTAATAATAATTTTGATAAACTTAGTCAAACTTAAGGTGTTTAACTATTCAAATCTAGAATACATTTTTACGGAACGGGGAGACAGCACATATAGGTAGCAAGAAAATGTTAACAGTTTGGTATGGTTCAGTAGATAGGCAGCAGATAGGTATTACGTATAGAGCAACTCCAACGGTTTTGCATTTCTTATTTGGCAAAACATGAAATTTGCCAACTTTTTTACAAAAATAAGAATGCAAAGTCCATTTGCAAAACTGTTGAAATTGCTCTTAGTTATTATAGGTCCTGTAGAGGCCGGATTTGATTCATTGTTCGGTAATAACACACCGGCCCAGCCCATGCATCGTCAGCTCAGCTCTGTTCGTAGGCCCGTGGGGGACTGTCGTATTCATTCATTTATACGTTTGGTTTAGCGGTTGGTTGCATGCAGCTTTTTTTTTGTTCCGCACGAGTTCATTGGGCGAATTTTTGCGGAACGAACTAGCTCTCCTTTTTAGCGTGCTAGCTTATCTGTGGAACCGACGGACGAGCTCATGTCGTGACTTAAACCAAACGGCAATACAGGTTCGGACATAGGTTCAGATCGTTCTCGAACTGGCAGATGCCGCGAACCAAATGTATAGAAAAATTCCGCATTACCTTTTCAATTTTTACGAAAGTTTGCTCTTTCTCACTAAACTTCAAAACTGTGTAAACCACCTTTCTCATCTTTTCAAATCTTTCATTTTACCTCCCTAGTTGGACTATAAGTGGTTTTAAAGGCGATTTTATCTTTTTCTTATTTATTTATTTTGGTTGAATCTTTGTAAAATCATATTAAATCATAGGAAAATCATAAAATCGAAAATTTAACTTTATTGGACTTCACATGAGTATACTACACAGTGAACATATAATATGGTATGCTTCAGTATAAAGTGTTTTCTATAGATTTAGCTCTATGAGTTTGTATAATTAATTCAAATAATTTATAGCTACAATTTCTACGGTCCAATTGGGACACAATCTTTATGGTAGGCTAATTATTGTATGTTTGAACTGTAGTAAAAATTTCATACTCACTGGATCATGTAATAACCTAGGTATAGATTTACCTAGATTTAACAAGCATAAACCCTAAATAAATCTATAGAAACTTCAACTAGAATTATTGTTAAACAAGAAATTGCACCTATGAATTATTCCAATTAATTACAGGAACAATATAGAGCTAAATCTACAGTAAAAACTTTGTACTAAAGAATACCATATTATATGTTCATTGTGTAGATGTACTCACATGGAGTCTAACGAAATTGGATTTTTCATTTTATAAATTTTCTATAAATTTTCTGTAATTGACTATGATTTTTTAAAGATTCAACTGAATAAACTAAAAATAATCTAGAGGTAAACGAATGGTTTTAAAAGTTGAAGGAGGTTATTTACTCGATTTCAGAGTTCAGAAAGAAAAGGCAAACTTTCGCAAAAGTTAAGAGAGGTAACGTGGAATTTTTCCTTCATTTATAACTTAACTCTGAAATTAGGGATGATAACGGGCAATTACTCGCTGGGTATATGTTGCCCATACTCTTATCTATGAAGAGATATTTTACCCACTAATTTACTCATACTCATGCTTGGATAGGAGTTTTTTTCATACCCTTACTCATGCGGGTAACGGAAACCCGTGGTTACCCATGGGTAAGAATGTTTGTAAGTCAAAATTACATATATCAATATATTAGGTTCCTAATTCCAACTAAAACATCACAATTTACAAAATCAATAGTAAATTCATTTAAAAAAATCAGCTACATGAGCAAAGTTCACATATAGTTTGAGTATTATTGAGCTTAGGCTGCGCGGTGGTGACTTTGGACCAAGAATTTCTATAAATTACATCGGGTTCAATTTACCCATGGGTTAATAGGCTTGGGCAATGCAGTTCCACACCCTTACCCGTTAGGTAAGACTTCTTCTCTAATAAGTTACCCATAGATAAAAAAAATAGTTATACTCTTGTTCTAATAGGGTTTTTACCCATTTGGATTTCAGGTTCTGTGTAGAAATTGTCACCTTTTATCTGGAATCATGTACAGGCCGCCTCCAGCCAAACATTGACTCTGATCAATATGGGCCCATGTTTTATGTAGCCATTTTTCTCTTGCAAATTGGCCCATGCATGCATGTTACTTCTCTCCTTTTGATAGATGATATCCATTGACCGGCACAGTCAGGAGGTACACCATGAATCCTTTTTGTTTACTCTCAACGACCCGTTTGGATACTTGAAATTAAACTTATTCTAATAAATTATAATTTAGACATATATTAATTAAGCTAATATGGTAATAAATAGAATATATTTGTATATTCCATTGTTAATTTTGGAAGGAAGATACTTATACGTTATACGTTGTATTTCTACTATAGGATAAGGGAGTTAAAGAGCATACTATAAGTTGATAAGTAGAAATATAATATGGTGATCAATAGGATCGATTTTCATCTCACATCCTATGAATTTGAGATATGTTTATATGTGAACTTTAAAAGTTATAGAATCTTAAATTCTAAGCTAAATAACTTAATCCATTAAGTAGATCTCAATTCCTCTAAAATGAAAGAATCCAAACCGCCACCGTGTTGTTTCTACCTCAATGGTATTATTTTTTGTTGTAAAATGATATTAATTGTTTCGTGCAGCTATGCCAAATTACCGATGGACTTGCGGTTTCAAAATCTTAGATATTTATTGAGCCCTACATTTTTTTGAGGGAAATTTATTGAGCCCTACATGCACATACCAAAGGAGATAATGGGCCGGGGGTTTACAGCAGATGTGAGCATTTCTCGGTACGGGTCGGTCCAAAAATAAGCCTGCTTTTTCTGGGCTAAAAATTCATGACCACGGGGCCGGAGCGAAGCAACAGCGAGGCTACTAGGGATGGGGGCGGCCCAACATACAGATTACAGAGCCTTTCATTTGAGTGAGACTTGACCACAGTTATCTGACTAAAAAAAGATAGTATATGATTTGATCATCTGAAAAACGTGCTCTATATATATGTGGTGTATTTTTCTCGTTAGTTTAGCAAGCTGAGTGGATGGGTGCTTAATTATAACACCTGGTTTTAAAGAACAAAACCAGGTACGCCATATGTGTGCCCAGGAAGTCCACACATACAACCACAAAGGAAAAAGATATCAAAAACATTGTTATATATCAAAAACATATTTGTAATAAACACTTACATCAAAGTTAAGCGGAACAGATTCTAATCTTCTCTTCAAGCTCCATTCTCCACGGGGACGGTTGACTGGGGTACTTACGCCTAGCACTTCTATCAGTCTTCTGAAAACTCCTCGACCTCTTCACCACGCTTCCGCTGCGTGACTTTGATGGAGACTGGGGTGTGGGGGAAATAGCGAGAGTGAGCACATATCGTACTCAACAAATACAACATGGGGTTCATGAGGCTCAAAAGGTCGACACAGGTTTAACTGCGGTTAGCTTTTAATTAAGTCATATTAATAAACAGTTGAGTAGCAACAAGTTAAGCACCAGCCCAAATAACCATATGATCAAGTAAACATGAATAACGTATACCAAGAACATAAATAATTAATAATCAATTTCACAGGTTATTATTCTGTAAGGAGCCCAAGCCGCTCATAACCGCGAGCACGGCTGATATATCAGTTTAAAGACACTCTGCAGAGGTTGTACATCTTTACCCGTGAGTTGTGATTCCCGTTTGCCAGGGATAGCTAGTCCCATATCACACTGCCAAGGTGCACGGCTGGGTTTCACTATGAAACCTTTCAAAGGTTCGTCTAACAAGTTAGGACCACTAGGTTTCTGTGGCCTGCAGGTGTAGAGCCCCCTTCCAGATGGCACAACAACACGCAGCCTATACACATGTGGACAGGAGCCGCACTATACCTGACCCGGAACACACCCCTCTTGCGCCATCAAGGTAACCACTAACAAGCTAGAAAAGGTCCTCATACTGAGCTAAAGCCAGAGCCATGTAGCCCTCACAGTTGCACTGTAAGTCCTGGGGGAATCTACTTACAGATAAGTTATGTTTCTCAAAAGTATCTTTTAGTTGTTCGTTGCATATATCATTAATCAAGTTACATGATCATAGTCATTCGTTTGAGCACTAGCGATCTTCTACCCAATGCATATCCGAAGGTGACAAGGTATAAGTCATCAAAACTAGGTTGTTCCTATGGTTATCAAGGTAGACACATGCATAAATGAATTTAGTGTATTAATGTGAATAGGACAACAAGGTAGATCCCATGCTATACTTGCCTGTTACACTTGCTCAATTCTCACATCATAAGTCTTCGGTCACCACCTTGTGATCTTCAGCGCACACAAACAGTCTTTGTCTACTCGTAGCAAGCACCAAGCATAGGCAAACATACAAGCAACAAAAAGATGCAACTAAGAACAACATAATTCGAGACAAAACAACGAACTAAAAGAGAGCTCGCTACTACGGACGTGGAAACACATGAAACGACTAAAATGGAGCTATCGCTGAAAGTCACGTCTTCCGAGAGTTTTATATTATATAAAAGCAGAAAAGACTATATACTTGATTTATTTTAATTAAAGAAAACTATATGAAGGTGATTAATTCAGATTACACAAAATCATATTTATTTTAAAACCTTAGTCAATCTAGCATACTTTTATTTATATAAACATACATGTCTAATTTAATTCATTTAAGCATTTGCTTTTAAAAAAACACATAAACTATGTGAGGGCAACTAATCAAATTATAAACGAGTCATGTTGGAATAAGTAAATTATATTTTAAAAGTATATTAATATCAGAAATTAATCACATTATCATTTGATATATAAATACCGAGATATAAAACTTATACTACTTTTGATTATAAACCGGTTGTAGGCTTATTAATCAATTTAATATTTTGCTATATATGAAAAAAATTATGTGACATGAAAAGTGGTAACACTGTTGCATAGGACACGACGGCACGAAACTGACGTAACTGGAATCACTCAAATTGGAATTAAAACGATTAAACGATGGCTAAACTCGTTGAGTGCTAAAACTGTAATTAAGAGCATATCATCTACCTTGGACTCATCTCCTTCCTCTCGAACGTGGAGATGGCTGCCTGCTGCTACTGCCTGATGGCTACCTTGCAGGGGAGAAGAAGGCTCCGGGGCTTTGGGCGGCCAGTGCACGGCACAGAGCACGTGGGAGCGCTGGCCGAACAGCGTAGCAGAGCACCGACGGTAGCTTGGCCGGCCATGGCCGGCGGTGGCGCAGCTCCTGGAAGGTTGGACAGTTTTGCAGAAGAGGAACGGTGCAGAGTGCTGTCAAGTATAGATAGATCACGATGACGAATTCAATGGGAACATTTGATGCACGGCAGTAGGAAATAGAGAAGAGCAGATCAGAGACACGTACATAACCTGGACGGAGAAGCTCCACGTAGGTACGAACAAGTTCATTGGCGCCGTGTTCCTGCGATGTCTGGGCTGCCGAACTCCACCGGGAGATACAACGCAAAATCATGTACGGTGGTGTATGTAGCTGCTAGGGTTTAGCAAACAACACATCATCATCCAAGCGTCACGCCGAAAACTTCTCCCCTTTATAGGATACCACGATAGGTTTGGGCTCATAGCAGATCGAGTTGGAACCATCGGCTTTTGAGATGGAGGATGATTCTTGTTTCCTTCTAGAGCTGAGCGAGATGGATTAGGATTAATATATTTTCCAAATATTTAATTTCAGAAAATCTAGAATTTTTATTTGAGCAACGGAAAAAAAACTAAACCTCTGAAAATTTAGGAAAATTTCTCAGAAACATTTTGGAACACGAGGAACCCAAATAATGTATTTGAAGCTCATGACAAAAATATTTTGGAGCACAAGGAAAAAGGATCTTGAGAAACTCCAACAAGAGGATGGAGTTGAGATCAATAAATTTGGTTTTAGAAGAAGACGGAAACACGCCGGATAAAGTTAAACGACCTACGAAACACGTTTTGAAAACTTTACTCGACCACAGCGCAAAGGCAAACAACAAACAACCATCACAACAAGCATAACCTGTTAAATTAGTTTAGGAAAATTAAAAATTCTTATTTTACTACAACAAAAGTGGCACCAGCTCAAACTAAACTACATCCATTTTATACAAATATTAAAATCATTCGTCTTATTTAGTGTTTTCTAAGCACAACCCAAAATTAAAAATTTTGGGGTGTGACATTAATCCTACTATATTGCTCGCTCGTGTCGGTGAATATTTTCCCGGGAAAAGAAAGGGCCCGCCCATGCATCCTCTCCTCGATCTACATTGACATCAGAACATGGCAGTGTGTCACGCACGTTGCTGAACAGTTGGAGCGCTTGGAAGAATGTCTCGAAACTGTGAAGCACGTCCATGTGCACTCTTTGTAGTGCTACCCTGTTGTGAGTTGTGACTGCTTTATTTTTGCCTCTTGTCGCGGAGACGATTCAGACTGTACGTGCTCGATCACTGTTCTGCTCAGCAGATCAGTGAACTCTTACACCATCTCACATGCCTGGACAATTTATATTATAATATAATATGCACATGCTTCTATATATACTGCACATGCCTCGCCTACTTATTTTTTTAAGGTGAATAATTCAGTGAAAATTCCTGCCTTTTAATTCAAAATGGTTGGCTATAGCATATGTCAAAAAAAATGTCATTTAATTTTCTCCCTAGTTGGGACAATGTGGACTCTATTCATTTGAACTTATATGGACTTATGTACCTCTCATCTTGCATATAAATTCTTTACCAACTGAGTTATACACCACATGTGATAGAGTTCTGTACACTCTCCTTTTGAATTGACCTATGAGAGACTTTTAGTCCTAGGTGAAAGACCTTTAGTCCGGGTTGGTAACACCAACCAGGACTAAAAGGTCACCGTTTAGTCCCGGTTGGTATTAGGTTGGAGGATCTTTAGTTGGTATTAGGTTGGAGGATCTTTAGTCTGGGTTGGTAACACCAACCGGGACTAAAAGGTCACTGTTTAGTCCCGGTTGGTATTAGGTTGGCGGACCTTTAGTCCGAGTTGGTAACACTAACCGGGACTAAAGGTGGACTTTTAGTCCCGGTTTGTAATGTCAACCGGGACTAAAGGCCACCTACCAATAAAGTCTGGCGCACTAGCCGTTTGGCTATGGGCTTATCCAACCGGGACTAAAGATCTCTTTGGTCCCGGGCTCAAATTAATCCAGAACTAAAGTCAAATTTAGTATCGAGACCAAATGTTTGTTCTCTACTAGTGACGGTATAATCTCTCGTAACAAAACAACATCAACCAATTAATAACAAAACAACATCAACCGATTAATCGGTCGACTTATCAGCCGAACAGCCGTGATATTTCCTTGTCACCGTAGATAAGAACATATATAATATGAAGCAAAAGGATACAAGCAAAACAGTAATAATACGATTTTGATCATTATTAAATCAACAAGCTAGTGTCCTAGGCAGTAGTTTAGTTAGTCTTGTGTACCTCTATTTGGGATTTCCTAGGCTCAGGACTGTAATCTGCTAGTATCTGTTATCTATATCTGGAGAGGGGGGATATGGGCAGACCAGAATACCCATGCGTCTCATGGCCTGCTTTTGTATTGGGCCCAAGAGCCCATCGTGCCAAAGACTTGCCAATAATGCATGGCCCATGAATGATCATGTTGCATACTCCTACACTACCTGGTTGTCACCTAATGGGAACAATTGGATATGTTATTGGTCTTTAATTTTATATATACTAGATAATAATATCCCGCGCGTTGCTCTAGGATTTTCTTATTTTCTAAGAAACACTAGTAAGTAGTGTTATGGAAGAATCTAACAAAAAGATAATAGAATATTTATATCAGAGGAAATATAACGACAAAATAAATATTATAATGTCCATATGCCATGTATATGTATTAATATATTGAAAACAGTAATTATACTTAAAATGAGTTGGCTCTTAGTGGGAATCAGGATAGAAAGCAAAGTTAGCCTCGATATAGTGCATATCACAAAGATCAATATAAAAAAAATTGTAAAATAGCATTTTCAAGAAAAAAGATTTAGTAAGATGCTACTAGAGAACAGGCCTTTGGACGATTTGCAAAATCAGCATTAGTCACGGAAAAATTTGCGCCCGGGACTAGAAAGGCCTTTAGCCCCGGTTGGTAACACCACCCAGGGCTAAAGTTCCCCTGCCCAACGGCTCATTTGTCAGAGGGACCTTTAGTCCCGGTTGGTGTCCCCAACCGGGGCTAAAGATTGACCTTTAGCCCCGGTTGGTGACACCAACTGGGGCTAAAGGTTTTGCCCCGGTTGCTGTATCCAGCCGGGGCTAAATGTTAGCATTTAGCCCCGGCTAGGAACAAGGGCCGGGACTAAATGTCTCTCACTATATTTGAACTGTTCTTCCACTTTCTTCAGCCCCTGCCCGGGGCTAGGAGCAAGATTGAGTTCTTGCTTTGCTGCTTGTTTGCTCTCTTCTCCGGTGATTTTTGTTTGTTAACATATCTCCGGCGATTGATCTATTTCATCACATCTACGTCGACATCGACTAATTCAAAGGTTACTGCCTTGAGTTTTTCATAATTTTAGCTGTCATATATATATTTTGAGTTCATTCACTTGATAGTTTAAATTAGTACCCTAAAAACAAAATGTGACCAGTTTAATTAGTTTATTTTAATTTTTTTAGAGAAATAGAGATCATTTAAATCATTTGCTTACAAAAAATAGAAATATATAATACTTTAGTTTACAAAATGTGACCGGTTTAATTATTTTATTTTAATTTTTTTGGAGAAATAGAAATCAGTTAAATCATTTGTTTACAGAAATTAGAAATATATAATACTTTAGTTTACATAATGTGACCGGTTTAATTAGTTTATTTTAATTTTTTGGAGAAATAGAAATCAGTTGAATCATTTGTTTACAAAAAGTAGAAATATATAATACTTTAGTTTACTGCTGAACTACAAATGCAGAAGGATGCCTGTTTGGTATGTTGTTTTCGAGGGCACCAAGCCAGGTATTTACACCAGCTGGGCCGAGTGCAGTCAGTATGTCCTCAAAGTTAAGGGAGCTGTGCATAAAAAGTACAAGTCTTTTGAGGAAGCTTCTGCAGCTCTAGAGGCTTTCAACTCAAGAATCAACTCAATTTCTACTGCACCTACCCCTACTTTACCTTCCTATCAGCTTGGAGTGGCAGGCAGTCCATCTTGTTGGACTGTGATGTGGACAAAATGTGCAGGTGTTGTTAGTTGCTTTGGTTGTGGCCAAGTAGATGAGGCTGTACTGTTATCTTGATGTAATAATTAATTAGACAATTTCAACTGTTACTACTTATATGCCATCAGTGATGCTTATTAAATTTGGGTGTCATGAACTTGTTTATAAATTTGAGCTAGAAAATTAAATTTGTTGATAAGAATGAGAGATATAATTATGTGATATTTTTACTATGCAATTAACAACATTACAAACATATTTATATAATGAAAACTTATTATAAAACCCAAAATACTGCAGACCCAAAACATTGGTGGGAGAAACCCCTTTAGTCCCGGGCGGTGACACCACCCGAGACTAAAGGTCCACCTTTAGTCCCGGGGCGTAAGCCGGACCGGGACTAAAGGTCCAAACCTTTAGTCCCGGGCTGCCGTACGGCCCGGGACTAAAGGTCTTTTAGTCCCGGGTGGTGTCACCGCCCGGGACTAAAAGCCTATCCATTCATCCACCCGTAGCGCTCCTACCCCCGGTCTCTCCACCCGTAGCGCTCTGTCCCCGCCGCCGCCGTCGCTCGCGGTCTCTCCTACCCCCGCCGCCGCAGCTACCGTCGGTCTCTCCCCGCCTCCGCTTGTCCTCCACGGCGATGGACGGGTACCACGGCGACGTCAATGAAGACGGCGAGTTTGACGCCGGCTCGTTCCCCAACTTCGCCGCCTCAAACACCAGGGACTTCATGTCGCAGCCACCGCCGTTTTCCGGCTACGGCTACGGCTTCGGCAACCCCTCCGGCTTCGGTAACCCATCCGGATTCGGCAACCCCTCCGGCTTCGGCAACAACGCGCCGTCCACTAGCACTGAACAGCTTCGGCAACCCCTCCGGTTCGGTTCGCTCGACCTCAACGCTGGCGTGTCGTGGCCCGGCATGACTGGGTATCAGCACACCCTGCAGTCCCCGGAGGAAGACGGTGGAAGCGGCCGGACTCGCAGCCCCCATCCTGTGCGCGGGCTTTCCATTGGTGGCAGGGGTTCCCTTGGCCTCCGAATTCCTCGCCGCGTCGTAGGAGGCAGTGGAGGAAACGCCCGTGCTAGCCGTGCTGCTATCCCCGTGCCTCCCCGAGGTCGTCAGGGTGCCCAGGCAGCCGCCACCGACGACGTCCCTCGCACTGAAGTGCCGGTATACACAAAGTTTCTTTCTCCATGAACTGCAAATGTTGTTCATTCTTTACTTATTGTACTTTACTTGTTGTGCTTTGCTTGCTGCATGAATCATTAAGTAATGAAATGACATGCAACCTGGTATTGGTTACTTTATTGACTAATGAAATGACATGCAAGACTCAGAGATTCTGCATAATTCAGAACATCCTAAGCAGGGCCCGATGGAGTACGAAAAACACCCGTATCTTCTGTGAGTTGTACATTGAAGAGATGCGCAAGGGCAACTGCCCAGGGGGTCAAATGAATAGGTGGGGTTGGCAGAACCTGTCGGAGGCTTTCTTCAAAGCCACCGAATTAGTTCACGATAACGTCACCTTTGGCTACAAGTACCGTAAGCTAAGGACTCTCTGGAATAGCCTACGAAACCTCCTGAACAAAGAAACGGGATTGGGGCGCAATCCAGATGGCTCCGTCAACGCTACAGATGAATGGTGGGAGGAGAACGACGACAAGGTACACCTAAATCGGTTCTGTTTTCATGTTTCAGTGCATGCTTTCGAGAGTTTATAATATGTTGATCTCTATTTTTGTTTTCCAGGAGCAGCTGAAAGGTGCAATGCCACCATACATGGATCTTTTGGATATCATGTTCGGGGGCGCAGCTGTCACTGGGGAGACGGCTTATGTTCCTGGCCGTAAGAATGCACCACTATATGTTAGTACTGATGATGAAGAAGACGTGCGCACCCCTCAGAGCAGTGGCAGCAAGAGGAGCTACAGCAGTCTCAGCAACCACAGCACAGCTGGTACTCCAAGCAAGAGGTCCAGGAGTCCAGTAGTCAGGATGAATGAGAACATGAGGAACTTGAACTTAACTTTGGAGAACAGGACTGCAGTGTTGTAGGAGATGTGGGGTTAGAGGAAGCAGGCTCACAAGGCCAAGAAGAATGAAAAACTGGAAACCGTTGACCTAGTTGCAAAGCTGGCTAGAGAGGTTGGGTTAACAGAGGAAAATTCAGAGCTGTGGCCTGCTGTGGGCAGGATCGCTAGAAATGAAATTGATACAAGATTTTTCCTGCAGTCAGCTCCCAAAGGAAGGCTGGCCATCATTAAAGACCATGCGAGCTCGAGGGTCATTAACTAGACCCTTTTATCCATGCATTTGTGGTGCCTTTTGTATCGTGAACAAGTCTGTCATGTATATGGTGGTGTTTGAATTATTTATGTGATTTGAATGTTCGAACAAAGTCTGTTATTCACATTAATTGCTGATGTTCATTCGTGGATGAATTGCGAAGTAATTTGTTTTGTGCGGTTGTGAATCATTGATGGTGTTTCTTTCTGGGTATAAGTGATCTTTCAGGTACTGCTGCATGGGTATATAGGCTTTTGTAAAATGATACTAATTTGTGTTCATTTGTTTTTTTCATGTGTTCAGATGGCTGGGCAACCTGGAGCTTCGGTAACTACAAATGACGACGACGATGATGACGACGACGATGATGAACAGTGGGAGGACGAATCTTTCAGCCTGTTCTTTGATGCTGATGAAGAAGCTGCAATACAGCTTGGTATGAACATGTATGCCTTGCATTTCGAAAAGCATTACAATAGGTCAGACTATAGGGTGCCAAAAATGACTGGCCTGGAGTGGGTACAACAGAAACTAGCAGATGAAACTAGGTGTTACAACATGTTTAGAATTTCTCCAGCTATGTTCTATAGACTGCATAAGGTCTTGGTAGATGAGCATGGTCTCAAAGACACTACAAAGTCCACATCTATTGAGGCTTTAGGTCTGTTCCTATGGATGCTTGGTGCTCCACAACCGTATAGGCAAGCTGAGGACAGATTTGAGAGATCTCTAGGCACTGTCCACAACATGTTCTATAGAGTGTTGTCCTGTGTGCTTAAACTTGCAGACAACATCATTAAACCTCGGGACCCAGAATTTAGGACAATGCATCCTAGGTTGAGAAACCATAGATTCTATCCTGAATTGAAGAGGTGCATAGGAGCTATAGATGGCAGTCACTTCCCTGTTGTCGTACCACAAGATAAGTTTGTGCAGCACTTGTGTCGCAAGGGCATCAGCACTCAAAATGTGATGGTTGTATGTGATTTTGACATGGTCTTCACATTTCTCCTTGCGGGATGGCCGGGGTCTGCCCATGACACAAGAGTGTTTCAGGATGCCATATCAACATTTAAGGATTACTTTCCTCACCCTCCTCAAGGTAGAAACCTAGCTGCTAATTGTTTTGACATTTCTAATTGAAGCATGTAACAATGACAGGTACTTGGTGCTGTAGGGATGTTCTACTTGGTGGATGACGGCTACCCAAACCGTCCCGGGTACCTTGCTCCTTACAAGGGAACGAAGTACCACATTCAAGACTTTCAAAACGCCGGAGAACCTCAAGGTGTACATGAGATATTCAATTGTGCACACTCATCTCTTAGAAACGTCATTGAGAGGGCCTTTGGCGTTTTGAAGATGAAGTGGCGCTTACTGTTGAAAATCCCTTGCTACCCTCCTCAAACTCAAACGCACATTATTACTGTTGCTTTTGCGTTGCATAACTTTATAAGGTTGAGTGGGGAATTAGATGACGACTTTCAGATTTTGGATCGTCATTCTAAGTTTGTGCCTCCTGAAGCCTCGTTTCATCAGCCAGAAACTGTTCCTGCACCTGATAGTGCAGACCGTGCACAAATGAATGCCTTTCGTGACAGCATTGCAGAATCGCTGTTTAATAGGTACTGATACATGTGTATGGTTGAGTATTTGTGAGTTGTTATATTGCGGCATGTACTTGTCATTTATTTGTAGCTTGAGAACAGTTTTGTCTGAGGACTTGTGATTTATTTGTTGCTTGAGGACAATAATATTTGGTTACATGAGTTGTAATATTTGAGGACTGTAATAAATTTTTTGTTAGAATAATATTTAAATATTCTGTAATATTTGAGTTGTAATATTTGAGCACTGTAATATATTTTCTGTTAGAAAAATTCTGTTGGAATAATTTATGTTTATACCATGCATTAAAGAACATCCACATATTTGAAGAGAAAAAAGAGGACAGCCCCCGAGGGTCTTTACCAACCGGGGCTAAAGAGGCCAGCCATCGGGGCCCGGCTCGGGACCTCTTTAGTCTTGGTTGGTCTTACCAACCGGGGCTAAAGGTCCCGGGGTGGGGAACCGGGGCTAAAGGTCGGGCCTTTAGTCCTGATTCCTTAGCCCCGGCTCCATGCCCGGGGCTAAAGGCCAATTTGGACCGGGGCTAAAAGCCCATCGTGCAGTAGTGATGTATTAATAGTTTGAGATAATAGAGTAAGCACATACTACATGTATCAGAATATTAAGCTTGTGCTTTGTACAATAAATAACATGGAGCAATACTTTGATATTGAGAGTGGTTAAATAGAGTAAAATGCATGGTTAGTCCATTAACTTGTGAGGTTATGTCGATTTGGTCCATTAGGTTTGAAAGTGTATTTTTTGGGTCCAAGACCTTGACTGTTGGTGCATATATAAAGAGCCTATACCCCTTCATTTTATGTTTTTTATTTATAGAAATCTCCATCAATTTATTGTTTTTTCATATACATACCCCACCCATACATATCATGTCTCTGTACAGACGCCGCCACTCCTGGTCTGCGACAGTAAGCTCTCGAATGGGGTGTATGTGACCCTAGGAGTGCGCCAGGTAAGCGAGTATGTGACGGGTAAGCACGTTGGGGCCGTGGAGGCCGTGGCGCAGTGCTACACGTTGGCCTACGGGCTACGGCGAGTGGCACGGCATGGCAGTGCCGGCACAGCTGCTACGAGAGGAGTGGGCACGTGGCAAGGCTGGGGTGACGACAAGCATAGCAGGCATGCGGTAAGGCTGGGCGCGTGGTGGAGAGAGGCACGCCGCTAGTAGCTAGCTACTACTGGGGCCTCGGCCCTTGGGTGCGTCTACGCTCGCGCGGGCATGGCGCATGCCTCGTGATGTGTCGTGTGTTGTGCGGTCGCTGAATGGCGAGCACGACGATAGATGTTGGATGTCGATCGATGCAAAGACGGCTAGAGTTGGCTTTGGGGATCTGGGACACTATTCAGTTGGGCCATCTGGGCTATTGGTCCTGTTTTTCTTCCCCCAAACGTTCTTCCAACCGCGATCTTCACCGAATGTCGTCACTCGTCCACTCCTTCGCTCCCCGTCATCAGCGGGAGGCGCTTAAATAGTTGGTGCTGCTGCCGCTCGAAGTCCAACAACACATATGGTGGATATGTATACGCGCGCGAAGACAAGATGGATGGTGTTCTCGTGCGGGTGATGGCCGGGGCTGGGCAACATCTGGCAGGAGGTGCTGCTCCCACTATACGTTCACGGTGCTCCTCGTGGCCTCCATCCTCCCCCCTCACTACTTTGCATGGGCAGCACCAGGCCAAGGAGGTGGCCCTTCTTGTCCCATCGATAGCCGCCAAAGACGAGGAGCAACAAAGCGCGGTACCACCCCGTGATATTCGCGTACCTCATCTCAGCGTTGACGGGGGACGCGTCCCACGCGGTGTGGCTGTTGGTGGCGCTATACCACCCGACGAACAACTACCTAGTGCACCTAGCTGACCAGGGAGGCCTTCACGGAGGAGTGGAGGAGCACCGATGGCCGGTGGAGCTGGTGTTCAATTCGAAAACGACCTGCGTGCAGACTGGGAGCAGCACGTGCGTGTACGTAGAGGTAGGATATGTATGAGAGGGGCATGAATGTGAAAGAAAAAAGAATTGATGAGGGGGATTTCTATAAAATAAAAACATAAAATGAAGGGATATGGACTCTTTATTTATGCATCGATTGTCAAGGTTTCGGACCCAAAAATACACTTACAAACTTGATGGACCAAATCGACATAGGCTATAAGTTAATGGACTAACGATGCATTTTATTCGGTTAAATATAACATGGAGAGAAAAAGCTCCCTTATCCTATATTGCATAGGGACACGCACGCACCCTTTCCCTTTTCTCTCGCTGGTACGATGCTAGCAAGATAGAAAATTAACAGTGAGGTAGGCGCGGCATGCTAGGCAGAAGTTCTTTCCCACCCCTCCGAGCAGTGTTTGCATGGCTGCCCTCATCTTCCTCCACTGCTCGCCACACCTCCCCAGCCACCGAAGCTTCATTCCGCCTGAGCTCCGGCGAGCTTCACCGTTTTCGGTCAGGACGCCACAGCGTGCCCCCTATGTAGCGAACAGAGGAGGTTGGGGCTCCCTGCATCGTCCAGTCTCAAACGGGTGGCCCAGATCTTGAGTTGACCAGAGGTCAACATGTCAAAGACCCACTCCAGTTAGCACCCACAGGAGCCAATTAGGGCACGCCACGTCACCAGTCCCACGCCACATCACCTCCCTGGGTCAATTGACCTGGTCATCAGCATCTTTTGCAATCTAAAGTTCTATTTTAGTATTTTAGAAACCATGTGTGACAGATAGTAGTCCTTCTTTGTGTTACCTAATGGAACCGAAAAAAATTATAATATTGTTGCAAGGCGATGGAACGCACACAATATCGTGGAAAAATAATCTGGCATTAAAATCGTAATCATTTCATCAGGGCCAATGGATGTATGTCTACACGAGACAACCATGAAAAAATAGACTCCAACATTTTCAAAGAAATAAATGTTAGGGACATCATTTTATATAATCACTAGGTGAATACCCCGCATATTGCTAGGGGATGCTAAAACAATGTACGTACTAACAGTAACGGTTGTATCGATCCATCATGCGCTTGACTTAGCTTATTTCTTTGAAAATACAAAGTTGTCATCAAATACGCAGGGTATATTCACTAGTTTGAAAATTATACATCATATCTATAGGGCTTGGTGGTATCATTGTCATTGTGTTGAGGCAGTTAACGCTTGGCACATCAAGGTTGTATTTGCTCTAGCAATTAATCATATCGCCTCAACTTGATCACCTTAAACTGCAACATATAGTGATGGCTCATCATAAAGATGACAATGAGTACCCAAAACCCGAAACTCAATGAGTTTTTACCTTATTAGGGCATGAGTATGGGTCAACTTTTATACCCATGGGTTTGTTAATGGGCAACAAGTCAAATCCAGCGCAGGTTTGTGGGTGTGGGTCTAGGAGCATATAGTAACCAAACCTATAAAACCCATGAGTTTTTAAAACCCGGTCCATACACAATTTGTAGGTAAATTGTAATTCTTGTAAACTCATAATTTGTTCATAATCTTACACATAATCATGTAGCAACAAGGTGAAAAATAAGAGGAATTAATAAATTTTTGAACGTGCATGGCTACGACCGACAGGGCATCCTGTCCACAGACAACATACATGCCGAGCACCGAGCTCCCTTGTGTGCTACTGTGCGACCTGTTCCTAGTGGGCTTAGCATAAGTTGGTAAGCAGCCCACTTCAGTCCATGGTGTCAGCACCGCTGCAGCAACTTGCAGACTTGTAGCGCAAATAGCACCACCTCGTTTCACCATACGAATGACAGAAGTTGCGGCACTTATGAAATAGCGAAGGCACTTGCCACTAGTTTAACAGCGCATGAGCTTAAAATAGTATTATTATGTTTCTATATTGTTGCGGGTATGGTTGACCTGAAGGATACTTGTGACCCAAGCGGGCATGGGTCCGGGTATAAAATGAAACTTGTGATGGGTCATGGGGTTTTTAATGGATATATTTTTTATTCGTGGGCATGGATTTAGATTGGCAAAACCTGATGGGTTTGTATATGTTGCCATCTCTAGTCTATCATCTCCACGAGTTAACTATTTGAGACTTCCAATGGAAATGTAACCTCGTGTCGTGCCGATGCATAAAATGTTGTAAATACCTAGATCCTGATTGCCTCCATGCATATGTACAAAGGATAAGGTCATATATATGCACCTGTGTATGCCTTGTAGAACTTAACTACGGCAAACCATGCAATCAAGTTAGCAGCGTCGCCTAAACCTTATATATATAGGCTATGGAACTTGAGTTTGAAATGGAGGGACACGGGGACAGGGGTGGTGTATGTCTTTCTACACTCATATCCATGCATGTACGTGCTTTTGTACTCTGGATCTCCGGCCAGTACCATCTCGATCTCTAGCTTCTTCTTGTCATCACTCATCAGAGAATGCAACAACCTCCATCTGATAACACACACCGTTGATAGATCCACGTGGATATATATATGCACAAACTCATGGCCGGGCTCATAATTATGTAGTAGAGAACTAATAATGACTTTAGCTAGGATGACGATGCTTATTATTAGGAAGTCACGTATAAATAAAGGACCCCACAGCTCTGCAAGAATGTTTATATCAAAACTGCCAAAAGCATTTCCATGTGCAGTATTGTAATCGGGTGAACAAAACCGCAACCGGGTGCGGCCGCCCCCTCTATCTGCCATCGTCCCCGTTGCTTTGCGATTCACGCTGGTCAACACTCTCCGTTTACTCTCTCTATCCGTCATTGTCACTGTTGCTTTGCGATCCGTGCTGCCTAGCTGAGGATGTTTGTAAGCCGTAGGATAAGGGAGGCGGACGCACCCGGGTGTGGGAAAACTGGGTTGGTAATGACACTGTGCTCATAGTAGGTTCGACATTTTAATATTCTTGTTCTAGAAGCCATGGTACCATGCATGGCAAGCCATTGGCAGAAGCACTCACTACAGGAAACACAGGCTTCGCCGAGTGCCTGGAAGTTTGCCGAGTGCCAAATTTCGGGCACTCGGCAAACAACCTCTTTGCCGAGTGCCGCACATCTGGCACTCGGCGAAGACTGAGCACAAGGCAAAGACTGCTTTGCCGAGGGCCCAACACTCGGCAAAGAAAAGCACTTGGCGAAGTCACCTCTTTGCCGAGTGCCGTACACTCGGCAAAGATGAGCACTCGGCAAAGTGTCGCGGACCAGACGACATCCAGGGCCGTTTGCTTTGCTGAGTGCCCGCCGTCTGACACTCGGCGAAGATCCCCTCTTTGCCGAGTGCCAGCCGCCTGGCACTCGGCAAAGCGTGGGGCCCCGTTCTGTGACACGTGGGCTGTTCTTTGCCGAGTGCCACGTGGACTGACACTCGGCAAAGAGGGGATCTTCGCCGAGTGCCAGCCACGTGGCACTCGGCAAAGCACGTGGGCTGTTCTTTGCCGAGTGCCACGTGGCTGGCACTCGGCGAAGATCCCCTCTTTGCCGAGTGTCAGTCCACGTGGCACTCGGCAAAGTTTTTTTTTGGATTTTGGACACCAAATTTTTTGTGGTTCATCCCCACAGTACTATGGCCAACATGTTTAAATTTGACAGTTTTTCAAGACTTTTTGTTATATTTTTTGACTTTATTTCGTTTTCTTGAATTTTCCCAGAAGACGCAAGTTTGAACTGCGGGTGCATCGAATAATGGATTTTCATGATTTAAAAAATGTTATTCTTGTTCTTAACCGTATGTTGAGGCCAAATCCAAAAATTGACCCGAGGTTTCGATCAACGTGCTCACGGGGCAACGCCTCCAAATTACGTGCGGGCGGTTTTTTAATTATAGAAAATGCAAATGAATTCCGAAAATCGCGAAACTTGGCGAGATGTTGTTACATCATATGCGTATGTTGTGAAAAAAATTTGAGAAAGTTTCGAGCAAGTTGTCACGTACGATGCTGTCCAGGTTTGCCGCCGCCCCTCCACCTGCCGCCCCGGCCCGCCCCGCCCCGCCCGCACGCCGCCACACCGCCGCCCGCCGGCGCCCCGCCCCTCCCTCGGCTGCGCCGGCCCTCCCCTCCCGGCCGCGCCGTCCCCGCCGTCCGCCCGGCCGTCGGCCGCGCCGCCCCAGGCCACCGGTAGGCCACCCGCGCCTCCCTGCTGCGCCGCTGCCGCCCGCCACCGGCAGCGGCCCGCGCCCCCGGCCGCGGCTAGCAGAGGAGAGAAGGAGAAGGAGAAGGAGAAGGGGAAGGAGAAGGAGAAGAGAGGAGAAGAAGAAGAAGGAAGGACTCCGTTTCGGTCGTCACCGTCGTCGTCGCTAGAGCACGTTCTTGTCGCGAAGGTTTCTTTGTGTTTGTAGGTCTTCGTGCCTATGTTTTTTTGCAGGTTTTGGGAACCTCCCCGTGTAGGGGAGGTGCTGCCGAAATTTTCGGTCGAAACTAACCAATTGCTCTATTTTTGGCAGGAGGACACGTGGGAGGGACTCATCGACCCCGATCGTCTCCGTCGGCGTTGCGGGTCTGCCTGCACCGCGTCGTCTCGCCACTGCCCCGACTCACCACTGCCCCGCTACCCTGACCTCACCGACACCTTAGGTATAACCCCTGTATCCGTATCTTTAGGTATCCGATCTTTGGTCGCGTAACCTAGTTAGACGTCTCCCGTTCGAAAGAGATACAGTCTTAGATATTCAGACCTTTGCATATTTGCGACCGTATCTCTTTCGGATTGTCCACGTATTTTGGACAGCCCGCGGATGCGTAGATGAGCTAGTTTCCATGTTCTTCTCCTGTCAGAGTCAGAGTTTCGGCACCACCTCCTCGTTGTTCTTCGGATACACACTCTCCCTGTCAGGACGTGTATCGGGAGAACAACGAGGAGGTGCTGCCGAAATTCTGTCTCAGGTAGGAGTAGAACATGGAAACTAACCCATCTGCGCATCCTCGGGTGGGATTAGGACCTATCCTTCACCTATTAGATGGTAGGAACACCGTGTAGATGCAATTGCTGGTTTTATTACTCGCTTACATATGTATATGCCAGAGGATGGATAACCGTGACTGGATGTACACGGGCCACGCAAGTAAGAGCACAGAATGGGTTACTAAGACCAATGCTTTCTTAGAGCATGCGTTTGGTCCGGCTGCTAAAGGGTCGAGTCGGATGCCGTGTCCCTGCAGCAAATGTGGGAACAAGAAAAGAGAATATAAGAATAACATGGGGGTAGATCTTTACAAGTACGGATTCGTTGAAAACTATACTTGTTGGGTCCACCATGGTGAAGCCGATCGGATTAGAGAGGAGGTGGTGAGACAACGCCTCGAGGAGTATGATGGAGATGCCGGGGTAGCAGACATGATGGGAGACTTTCAAGGGGCACAATTCGGTGAAGGATTGGAGGAGCCAGAGGACACCGCAAAGGCGTTCTACGACATGATGTCTTCGACACAGAAGCCCCTTCATGAAAAGATAATGGTTTCACAACTGGATGTTAGTGGATGCCTAATGGGGTTCAAGTCGCAGTATAGCTTGAGTCGAGACGCCTTCGATGGCATGTTGGCAATTTTGGGCACCCTGTTGCCGGAGGGTCACATTCTGCCGAAGAACACGTACGAGTCATAGAAACTTCTTCGTGCACTTAAGATGCCGTATGAGCAGATCCATGCTTGTCCAAAAGGGTGCGTCCTATTCAGGAAAGATCACGAGAAAGCAACACACTGTCCAAAGTGCAAAGCCTCTAGGTATGTGGAGGTAGACCATGGAGATGGCAAGAAGGAACAACTTAATATCCCCGAGATGATCCTACGGTACCTTCCTTTCATACCTAGGATCCAACGACTGTACATGACAGAGGACTCTGCGAAACAGATGACATGGCACAAGAATGGCAAAAGATACAATCCTGACAAGATGGTACACCCATCGGATTGTGTGAAGCATGGAAGCACTTCGATGCCATGCATCCTGGCAAAGCTATGGAGGCTCAAAATGTACGTGTGGCGCTGGCGACAGATGGGTTCAACCCGTATGGAATGATGGCGGCCCCGTACACTTGTTGGCCTATGTTCGTGATCCCCCTCAATCTCCCTCCCGGTGTCATGTTTGACCCTAAGAACGTATTCTTGTCGCTGATAATTTCTGGACACCCGGGGAACAATATGGGTGTGTTCATGGAGCCTTTGTTGGATGAATTGTTCGAAGCTTGGGAAAACCCGGTACTGACATATGACCGAGCAACAATGAAGAACTTCAAAATGCATGTGTGGTACCAGTACTCCCTGCATGACTTCCTGGCGTATGGCTTATTTAGCGCTTGGTGTGTTCACGAGAAGTTCTCATGCCCAATATGCAAGGCAGCTGTGAAGTTCACTTGGTTGAAGAAGGGAGGCAAGTATTCTTCATTCGACCAGCATCGTCAATTCTTGCCTCTTCACCATCCGTTCAGACTTGACATCAAGCACTTCAGGAAAGGTGTTCAAGTCACCAACCCCATTCCTCAGTTCAAGAGCGGTTCCGAGGTCCGTGCCGATATAGAGGCTCTGAAGTTTGATAAAGACAACGGTCGTTTTTTCGGGTACGGAGAGGAACACATGTGGACCCATATATCGGGCTTGACTAGACTCCCCTATTTCAATGACCTTCTTTGTCCGCACTACATCGATGTAATGCACACAGAAAAGAATATCGCTGAGGCACTCTTTGCAACACTCATGGACACAGAAAAGTCAAGGACAACGTTAAGGCTAGACTGGACCTGCAAGAGATGTGCGATAGACCAAAGCTAGTGATGAGGCCTCCTAGTGCTGGCAAGAAATGGAAAAGAGGTCCGGCCGATTATATATTGAAAAGAGACCATAGGAAGAAAGTACTACAGTGGATCCAGGCGTTAAGGTTCCCTGATGGGTATGCGGCGAATCTGAGGAGGGGAGTGAACTTGTCTACTATGCGAGTGTTAGGGATGAAGAGTCATGACTACCACATATGGATCGAGCGGCTCCTTCCTGCAATGACCGGAGAATACCTCCCTGAGCCTGTGTGGCGCGTGCTGGCAGAGTTGAGCTATTTCTTTCGCCAGCTTTGTGCCAAGGAGCTATCTTATGACGTGATTGCTAACCTAGATGAAGTGGCACCTGTGTTGATCTGCAAGTTGGAGATGATCTTTCCACCCGGCTTCTTCCTACCGATGCAGCATCTGATTTTGCACCTACCGTACGAGGCACGGATGGGGGGGCCCGTGCAGTACCATTGGTGCTTTCCAGTCGAGAGATGTCTAAAGGTTCTTCGGAAAAAGTGTAGAAATAAAGCCAAAATAGAGGCTTCCATGGCAGAAGCATTTATTCTGGAGGAGGTGTCGAACTTCACAACAACATATTATAAGGATAACCTTCCTAGCGTGCACAATCCACCCTCTCGTTACAACGTCGACGAGAGTTTATCGAACCTCAGCCTTTTCAAAGGCCAACTCGGAAGAGCAAGCGCATCGAGGACCAAGATGTTGCGGCATGATGAGTGGCACACTATCATGTTGTATGTGTTGTTGAACCTTGGCGAAGTGACTCCTTATGTGCAGTAAGTTCTCAATGAGCTTGTTACATGCGCCGTCACTATCTTCAATCTATTGATTCGACCTCCTTGTTTTTAAGGAAATTTATTGATGAATACTGGAGAGAGGATAGGGAACCTTCCTCTGAAGAACAAGACCATCTTCTCAAAAATGGTGTGCCCGATTTCATTTCGTGGTTTAGTACGAAGGTACCACCCAACTAACCTTGTATTTCATTTCATTTCTTGTTTCATTTGATGAAACGATCTACCCTGTCTCAACTTACAGGCCCGCACAGATGCGGAAATGATGGATGAGTTGAAACAGGTTGCCAATGGCTTCGACTATAGGGTCAAGTCATTCACCGTTTATGATGTGAATGGCTATCGCTTTCACACAAGCAGCTACGAGCAGAGTCGGCCCAATCGAAAGACCACGAATACCGGAGTTCGTACGCCCGACACCGATGAGCGCGACTATTACGGCATAGTCGAAGAAATATATGAGCTCAACTTTGAGGGTACCAAAGCTATTAATCCAGTGGTATTCAAATGTCATTGGTTCGATCCTGATGTCACGAGAAGAGCCCCTGAGATTGGGCTAGTCGAAATTCGACAGGACTCCGTTTACAAGGAGACGATGATGTCTATATTGTGGCTCAACAGGCCACACAAGTTTATTATCTCCCATGGGCGTGTCAAGAAGACGACAATCTTATGGGTTGGTACCTTGTGCAGTTAGTATCGCCGCGCGGTAAAGTGCCTCTCCAAACGATGATGATTACAACTTTGACCCAAACACATATAGCGGAGAGTTCTTTCAACCTAAGGGGCTAGAAGGGAGGTTTGACATTGACATTTTTGAGCTGATGGACATGGAAGAAGACGATGACAATGATATTATGATGACGAGGGTGATGAGGTGCACAATGCCAAGGACTTAAGAATGCTTGAGCGATTACAGTTTGGTGGTGACATTGATGAGGACGAGGGTGATGAGGATGATGGAGACGACGCCGATTGTTTCGACAATATTGACAGTGATGACGACACACGTGTGCCACGAGCCAACACACGAGGGGCACTAGCCACTGACAATCGCGGAGATAATTTTAATTCATGTAATGCTATATTGTTATAATTATTTGCAATTATGTTTTGTTCATTTTGTATCTCTTTATAAATACTTATCGTTTATTTATGCTAATTGATTTTATCTTTGTAATGGCAGGCACTCAACAAAATGCCGGGCGGAAGGCGGCAACAACGGCGGGTCAACTCGCGCTACCAGAGGTCCAGCTCACCACCCACCGCAGCCGAGGAGCCGTCGACGAGGAGGGCGAGGCCCGGCCGCCCCCGCGGATGTCCTAGGAGGGAGCCGACTCCTGAACTGACTCCTGACCCGACTCCCGACCCGGCTGAGACCTCCTCAGACGACGACCAGGGGGACGCCAGAGGGACGACCAGGAGGATGTCGAACGACGACACCACTTCCTCGGACTCAGCGGGTGGCCAGGGGGGCCAGGGGGACGAGGGTGGCGAGATCGTAGGTGCCTCAGGAGGGGGTTCCACTTCCTCTGCTTCGAGCAGAGTGTACTTGCGCGGCCCCTCGCAGCTCCCGCAGCAGCGGATCACACCTAGCCACCGTCCGGTGATTCGACCTTACGGCGACAAGTAAGTTACCATTAATGTTTTCACTACTTGTTCACATGACATGTTCAAAATTGAACTTCCGACTAACAGTTGTTCTTAATGACTCATGCAGGAACTGGGAACTTGTGGCAGGTGGCAAGACACGCCATATCAATGACATGTTAAGTCTTCTGATTTGGAAGAACTACCCTGGCTTGGTCACCTACACTGGGGTTAGGTCACCGCCCTGGACGTGGGACCACTTCGGTGCCGCTGCGGACCCCACGTACACCACCGTTGCAGCGCGGATTATGGCCGAGTTCTGGGTGAGTCTTGCTCGCACAACATTTCTCAATGATACGACTTTGTTGGACGTTCTTGAAATAATAAAAGGGTACATGTTGTCTTTATGCAGGAGTACTTTGCGTGCGAGGCGGGGAGAGAGGCCGAGGCGTTGCACGTGCAGGACAGGGTCTGCAGGTCCCGGCTCGCGGATATGTACCACGAGGCACGGATCCAGTGCGTCATCAACTACAACACCGACGTGTTAGGGAAGGCGTTGAAGAAGACGGATGCTAGGCAGATGATGCTCACCAGGGAGACCGACCTCACTAGGGAGCAGTACATCTAGGTACGTACAAAACAGTAATACTGATTGGTCCATCCATTACTTAGTGGCTCTTTTAACATATTAAATACTTATTGTCTTGCAGTTCTGTCTTGGTTGGTGCGCCAATCACCTAGACTGCTGGGTGGCCATTGTGGACAAGTGGAAATCGGACGAGTGGTACGAGAGGCACAATGCCTGCTTAGACTGCCGCCTGCAGATGCCTGGGGTGCCACACCACCAAGGCAACTGTTGACGCTCACTAATGCTCATAATTAACCATCAACTATTGCATGAAATGACACTAAATGAATCACAAATCATAGTTGTAGGGTTTGAAACTAACAAGTTCCACGAGTTTTGGTGCTCTCACTTGTTTTGTAGGACATCCATGTTTTTACAATATAAAAGTATCTCAAGTGATGAATTGGAGTGCACCATTGCGAAGAGCTCGTCGAGACGATCGAAACGGACATATCATTTGCTATATTCGGAGTCCCGGATAAAAAGATATTAATTTCGCGACAAAATCTGCAAAAGAAGGATTTAGAAGACACCAGAAGACACCACGAGGCGGGCCACCACATGGGCCCATTGGGCCAGACCGACCGGTCCCACATGGAGACCGACCGGTCGGTCACGGAGCTCGTTTCGCCTCCGCCTTCTGGAACCTTCTTCCACCGCCTCTTAGGATGCATCTCCACCGTCCCCGAAGTCGGTTTGATCTAACGGTGGGCGATAAACGCGATTCCTTGCCCCGTACTCCACCTCGGGCTATATAAGCAGCCCCAGACCCCTCTCTCCAAGCATCTCCCTCTTCATTATTCATATCTACATCAGAAATTAGGGTTCCAATGTAGAAGTAGAGGTCCCTCTAGATGAATCTCTTCTAGTTCATCTAGAATTAGATCTAGTTCATCTAGTTGTAATCAAGAGTTAGCTTTCAAGTAGAAGACTAGATACCCTCTAGTAGGATTAGAACCTAGTCTTATTCTAGAACTAGAAGAGAGAGAGAGAGAGAAGAGATCAAGAGGAAGCTCTGGCCTGTCGGATCAACTTCTTCATCTTGTACCTGTGGATTCAAGTTCTTCATCGACTTGCTTCAACGATTGATTCGGTAATCGACATCTATATTTAAGTTTGAGCCATTGTTCTTATTGTTCTTAAGGTTTATGACTCTCTTTTGAGTACTTTAATTCTAGTCGCTCTAGAGTTAGAGTAGTTGGATAGTATAAGCGTGATGCTTAGACTTGATAGCTCATATTTGCCTCCTATAACGCCGGTAGTAGTGGTAGTTCGCAAGGGTGACTCTTATAGCCTTGTTGATTCTTCTATAGTCCACTTACCCGTGTGTAGGCTCGTAGGTAGGATTATACATTTGCATAAAAGAATCATACTCTGTTGTGACCTTTTATGGCAACTTCCCCATTAAGAATAATAAACATATCACTCTTAAGTTGGATTTAGATAACCTTAGTGATCCCCTCTATACTTTTAGTTTCTCTGTCCTTGTTAGTTACTCAGGGGTTATACACTTGAGACTCATCGCTATCCGTTCTTTGGGTTCGATATTAAAACTGGGTTACTCCGGTGAAGTGCTACATCGGTAGATTTTATCTGTGCGCTTGCGGATAAAGTAGAGTGTGCATTAATTTATACCAACAAGCATTTCTGGCACCGTTGCCGGGGAACGGTAGATCATTTTACGTCTTAAGTTTAACCTTGTAATCATACTTTTATCTTTTCCTTTTTTGTCCCAGTCTTTTCATCATTTTTGTTTTCATTCTTATGAATGTTGTTTTTGAATTCCACTCTTATCTATCACTACCCCATGAGCCGGAAGCTATAACCAGTAGAATCCTTACATCCCATCATAACACCTGGTTATTAGCTATGCCTACATTTCTGCTGCACTGTCCTTGTAATGAGCATAGAAATATAATTATGAAAATATTGCTTCGGGTATTTTTGGTCACTAACCCTCCCAGGTCTGGAGCAGAAAAGAACGAAGGAACTACAAACACAAGGTATGTCCCCCAATCATCATGCAACATTGAATTACATTCATCCAATCTTAATTCGTGCAAAATACAAGCTTGGGAATAGACCTTCTAAGAATATCTCTTGCCATGTTGCTATGTTGGTTGTCCCTACCTTTAGGATATGCTCATTATGCTCTTTCATCACCATCTGAATAAATCTCTATAATACTTTCATGCTACCCTCATTCGCTATATTATATGTTTAGGTTTGGAGTACTTTCATACATCTCTTAAATTAAGCATGGTGCCTAGTTTAGGAGTGGTGATCTTGCTTTCAAAGGTTTTTAATTTAAGCAATTAAGTTAAAATACCTTCCTAGATCAAATTAGACGTGGTGTCTAGGTTGATTTTTGAGCCGATAGTATGCTATATAGTGGATGTTGGATATTTTGTTGGACTAACCACTGCAGGGAAACTTTCAATATCAATTTGGGAAAGTCCGGAGATGAACTCACACTGGAGATGAAGAGACACATGAACTTTAACAACTTTGCACAATGAAGACTCAGCTCATTCATCATGGATGAAAGAACAGTGAGTATCAAAGTTTATTTATTTTGTCTTCTAGTGCAAGTTATCCTTTGCCTTGAATCATGTTAAAGTGCAGCCAAAACATACTAGTCTATGCTAAAGTAATCCTAAAAACATCTTCTTATTAGCATAGATGCAAAATACATATGTTATGGACAACAACCCATGCTTCAAATTCTTGCAATCCTTCGGGTATATATCCACTAACATTATGCAGGAGAGATTTTGTTCATCCATGGTTTGGTCTGAACATTGAAGATCCAAAACCCAAACCATAGACATACAAACCAACTCTCAGATCACAAATGGTGCTAGCCTAGCTTTGAGTCTTGCTTGAGCACTGATGACAAACAGGATGCAACTTTCCTCGTATGGAATAACCTATGCCTGCAACCATCAATGCCCAAGACATCAAGACAAGAAGTGGAAAGTTATTTTCTCTTCTAATCAAGACCTAGCTTGGAAGACAAGATGGTACCACTACAACAATAGCAAGATCTACAAGTCAAACACATGAACATATTGTTGGAAGTCCATCTACAACACAAGCCAGCCTGGGAGAGACAATTCCGTTGTCTAGATGTGTTTCACAATCAAAGGGAGGAGGAGAAACCCAACTGCAAGACATATTGATCTTCTACCCACCACTTTGATCAATACAAACCACTAGATGCTATCCCATCGAGAAGAAGAATATGATCCACCACTCATTCTTGGAAGATCGTTCTTGAACACCATCAATGTTATCACCTTTGCCGGACTTGGAGAAGTCAACTTTTGGATCTTTCGCTGCATCTTCAACATCTACATTACTTATGAACAGCCAAAGAGAACCAAGAGAAGACCTCAAAGGAAGAACCAACTGCCAAGAATTGAGGAGGGCATCATTAAGGATGAAGCCACTGCACCATAAGAGTTAGAAGATGAAGATATTACCTGAGCTAGCGAATCAAGAAGAACAGCCGATAAGATCTCCATCATCTAGACACTGTTGAGAAGACATGTCTCAGTTGTGGCATTACAAGACAAAGACTCTCATGGAGGCACTCGAGTAGCAGCTCTAAATTCAAGTCTCTTGCCAACCCAATGATTAAAAGGAAAATAAAAAGGTTGACAAGAGAAGAATGCAGAACTGTCCCTATATCCTCATAGTACAGAATTAATACAAGAAAGAGAGAGGATCCTAGGCAGCATACTCGAGGAACAAAGCGCCTTCACTGATAAGTCAACACATAGAGAAGGAAGATCGATACCTCTAAAGATGATTCCACTGTGATCTTCCTCCTCTCAAGCACATTGTGAGACGAGCAAGAGAAGACAAGCCAGCTAGACAAGAGAAGCTTCCACAAGGTGGTTCGACACATCACTCTTCAATAACAAAGTAATATTTCAAGGCAAGTAACCATCACTTTAAAAGCTTCTTCTTGATTCTAGTATGAACATAAATAAAGAACTAAGCATGTTTAAGTTGCACCTCACTTGATCCAACCTAATCAACTCAACATGTTCAGTCCTTTGATCTTTGTTTCTAGATTTACTCTCTTGTATCTCACTGTCTTAACTAAATAAGCTAAAATGTTGTGCATCCAACCTTGGAAGATGATATATCTCAATTATAAAAAGATCGACACTTTATGCATAGATTATCCTTCCTTTGGTTAAGTAATCTGATCTGTTAAATATGCTACTTTTATGCTCATCCTCTGATCCTATCACTCATGTTAAGATTGAATAGAACACATAAACAACAAGTTTGTCTTGTGCAATGTGCCTAAGGGGAATAAACAAAACTTTTGGTTCTATTGGTGTTTTTCCACCAACAGAGCCTATGCACTTGATCTCTACCTTATCTTATAATAGGACACACTCTTGAGCAAACATGGAGAAGTTTATCACTCCCAAATTCTACAGAGTGAAGGTCCTAGATCTACAAGAACATGCACACTGAGCAAGATGCTGCCAGCTTCCATAATTAACGCTTCATTTCAAACTGCTGGGCAAACGAAGAACATGAGTGACACCATATCAAGAGGCATAAACAAGAAGGAATGATGGAAGACGTCGTAGTCAGAATTAGAGGTCATTAAGTCCCACAGACTTCTTGATCCTCGACATGGGAGAAGACGATGATGTCCACCTCATCCTAGGAAGACCATTCCTCTACGCTACGAGTGCAATCATCTACAAGAGGAAATCCATTTTCACTTTCCTGGAGAAAAGGCACGATACAACTTCATCAGCTACATACCCAATGAAGCACCCAAGGAGAACATAAGTGAAAGACGCCGCTCTCAATGCCAAAGAAGATAAACTATCAAGAATAGAGAGGCCAATCACGAAGAAGAAGCTATCGACACTGTCTCAGAAAAGAAAGAACAAAAGAAATCTCAAGACAGTGAGCCACAGGAAGTGAAGACTCAGACCAAGAAAGTATGGAAGAAAATGTCTGCACCTAAGAGGTACAATCGATAACAACTTTCTAAATGTTTGACATACCTTGGGAGGTCTGAACCAAGGAAATGTCCGGTTCGTCGGACTTAAATATCCGAACCTTCGCCAAAAGGTAAAAATCGGTAGTTATCTTTATATTTACATTGCTTCATATTTCTCATATTTAATTCTTAGTCATTTATTGCATCATCATATTGAATAATTGCATCATCATCATATTTAATTCACAAACATTTCTGCATTGCATTAGAAAAGAAAATAAAAATATTACATTTGTTACACTACATCATAAACCATGAAGCCCCATGTGAATAGTTCTATGGTGTGTACAATCCCACAGGAATGTTCATCGTGGTGGTATAAAAATAATAAAAATAAATATGCATGCATTCATCTTGTTGTACTTTCTCTGCATCATAAAAATATAAAATACAAAATATCAAGAAAGAGATCTCACTAAACCTGCTAAAACAACTAAGCTTGAGTGGCCAACCACTAATGTCTTAATCTGTTCCACAAGTTTTGTTGTCTATTTGAGTTTCATAGGAATTGAAAGGCCTAGAAAAGCTGACGAGCAAGTGAATGCTCCATCCACTGTTGGAGCACTGTCTCAACAAACATCAACATCAATCAAAGCTCTAATAGAGGAAGGACATATGCACTGCCAGTCTGCTACATTGGAAGATCGAACGACTACGTCACATTCAGCTTGGGGGAAGGCACCCCCATGTATCCACGCAAGTATCTCTATCCTCTTAAGTTTTTCATTCTATAAACAAATTCAAAACACAAAAAAAAATGTGAGCACATGAAGGCTCACCCTTAAAAAGAAAAGAACAAAAATATGTGGGCACATGAAGGCTCACCGTTAATTAAAAAAGAGACAAAAATATATGGGCACATGAAGGCTCAATGCTATTAAGGGAACCAGCTTGGGGGAGACACACCCCCGTTATCCTCGCGATTCAGGTATGTCTTTATTATTACTACTACTATTATTAGCTTTTATCTTAAAGTGTGTTTAGATTAATAAAATAGTGTGTCTAGTTTGTTTTAAGAAGTTGATGACTAAAACCCTCTCTCCCTAATCTTTTGTATGGAAATGATGAATAGTTGCTCTATCTAATTTCTTTCAAGTACCTAGTCTTTAAAGAATGAGTTCTCCTAATTAATAATGATGCTTAAAAATGAAATTAAATATATGGGTAGCAAATACTTGATCCAGAGTCTAGGTAATTGATAGATATGACATGTGATGATCTGAGCTGCTATTATCTTGTTCTAAACAACACTAGAGTTCCGGAGATTTCTCATTATAAATATGACTACTAATGACATTGTATTAAATTAAGCTTTGTTGACCCTATGAGAAGTCATCATGCTATTGAATTAAGATCACTTACACATTTCATCATCTTTCCGCATAAATGCTCATGATTATCTATTGTTATCCTCTCAAAAGTTTGTTGGAAGCATGTGGCTATTGAAAAAAAGAAAAAAAGAGAGAAAAAAAATCTGAGGAAATAAAAGGGACAAGTGTCCGAAACCTCAAAAGAAAGATCCCGAGCAAATAAAGGGACAAGTGTCCGGAACCTCGAAAAAAATAATATAAAAAAATGAATATCAGAAAAAAATGGGCATGTGCCCGCCAGTAGAATTAGCCTGATAGCCATATGTCTCTAATATGCAGAAGAGAGTGATATATTCTGTTGTTTCGGGTCCGAGACCTCGAAACAGCGGGTTGTCGCACGAACGAATGCACAGAGCGAAAGCGGAAGTAAACGGAAGAGAGTGGGAAGTTGGGTGAAGTGAACAGTGCTCTCCCCCCTCCCTGGGAGGCTGAGAGCTTTTTATATTAATCCCGATCAGTTTGAAAGTACAAGAATGCCCTTCCAACCACTCCGTTACAATTACAACGACGCCCTAGTCAGCTACTCCATGGCTTCACGCTGCTTCTCCCGGCGTGAGGGGCATCATCGTAACTTTGCCCCCTGGCGGGCCCATCGTCCCCGGCTCCTTTTCCTGGCCGGTGGGGCCGCTCTCTCTGACCCAGGCTTCCGGCGTCCTGCAAAAACCTGTGAAAAACCGAGGTCATGATGACAAAAACTCCCGCCGGAAGCGCCGGGCTCCTTTCGCGCGAATGCCACCATCCGCACGAATGCTCCGCCTTCCCCTGGTCCGCTTGCCGAAACGCGTGCTTCCGCGCGGATGCTCTCTTTCGCCCGAAAGCCCCGCATTCCCTTAGCCTGCGAGCCGAAACGCGTGCTTCCGCGCGAATGCTCCCTTTCGCACGAAAGCTCCGCCTTCCCTTGGCCTGCGAGCCGAACGCGTGCTTCCGCGCGAATGCTCCCTTTCGCACGAAAGCTCCGCCTTCCCTTGGCTTGCGAGCCGAAACGCGTGCTTCGCGCGAATGCTCCCTTTCGCACGAAAGCTCCGCCTTCCCTTCGGTACCGCGGGTTGTAGGCGCCTGCGGTCTGGGTACCGTCCCAACAATAGCCCCTCACGGTCGGATTCGTAAGCTTGCGACGTTCGACCGTGTCCTTTCGCTAGGCGCCTACGCCCGCCCAAAAAACCTTCGTTTCGTTTCGAAGCCAAGTTTTTTTTACCGGATGGGCCCTTTGTCACCCTTAACATCGTGTTACGCCTGTCAAGCCGTTTTGACGCTTTGTAATCCGTGCCCAGGTGTCTTTTCGTCTTCCTCGGAAACCGTGTGTCATGATGGGATGCCTTTGCGACGCTTAGAACTCCGCGCCCAAACGTCTTTTCGTTTTCCTCGGGAACCGTGTCCTGGCCGCTCGTATATAAACGACGGTCTTTGGGATGGGGAGGCTGCCAGGCTTGTTGACGCGTCCCCGCTCCCATTGCCTCTCGCGCTCAAAGCCTTACGCCATTCGCTTTCGGCGAAAGTTGCCGGTGTTCTTCTTCGATCATTCGCTGGGCGATAAGTGTGGTACGTAGTTCTCTCCTCTTGTTTTCGTTTCTTTTCGTCTTATGTCCTGCAAATTGGTTGTCTAAGTTTGTTTGGTTGCGCGTCTTCGCTCCCCCTTTTCTTTCTTCTTTTCGCGTACATTGTTTGTTTATTTGTCTTTCGCGCCATGTTAGATGGCGTCTTCCAGCTCGACGTCGACCTCGGGCTCATCTAGCGAAAGTACGGGCGCTTCCGAGTCAACTTACCGCGAACGTAGCGCCGAAGTGTCCATTGGATCTGGAAGTGCTCCGCGAGTTCCGGGCCACAGCGGAAGTTTGTCTAATGATGGCGACTCTGGCTTGGTTTCGGTCCCTACCGATTGTTCTTTTTACCTGGGAGCATCGCGAATGACGGCCGCCGTCTTGCAAACATGGTCGAAAAAGGGCCTCTAAGGAGAGATCACCTCGCGAATTGCCGCGTCCCCGGAGACGAAGAGGTGCCCATTCCGCGGCCCAACGAAGCCATCGTCTTTCGCGATTACTTCGTAGCCGGGCTTGATTTTCCTCTAGAAGAGTTCGTCTCGGACGTTCTTTCGGGGTTCGAGATACAACTCCATCAGTTGACACCGAATGCGTTTGTTAGACTCAGCGTTTTCGCTCACGCGATGAAGATGTTAGATTGCACACCGCGGGCAGACGTTTTCGTTCGATTTTATGATATTCACCGTCGCCCGACGAAAGTAAACGATCCCTACCTGGGAAACGAGCTACCCAGCGAAATCGGATGCATTAATTTCGTTCCGCGGAAGACACGGTAGTGTTTCCATTTCGCTCACGTATCGGAACAAGTGGCCGGATTGGAACCGGTTCTGGTTCTACTACCGCGTGTGCTCAGACGAAACCGTCGCCGCTGAGTTGAGTAAGGGAGAGAGAAAGGGGTCTCCTCTTGTGTCGGTTTTGGATAAATGTCCTGGGAAGCACCTTCCGCCCGTTGTGCTGGGCGACAAGGAGGCAATTCGCTGTGGGGACGCATTCGCACTCACAGCACGATTTCAGATCAGCCGGGATCTGGTCGACGAATGGATGGCCATTGGTATGAACCCGCTCTGCAGTGCGACTTCTTTCGAAGATTTTTCTGACAAGGACGGGTATCGGGCCCCCTCCTACTGCTAGAAAGACCTGCGGATTTCTCTGATGATGATAGCTATGTGAAACACGTCGAAGCTGAGACGAAGAAAAATATGCGGTCCGTACTTGCGAAAAGAAAGCGAGTTTCAACTCGGCAATCTCGGCCGGAGCCGCCGCTTGAATCGGGCTTTCGATGCTATGGGCGTTAAGTACGCCGAAAGGCCCTTAATTGACGAGGGCAAGGATGAAGCTGGAGGTTCAAAACGAAAGGAAAAGGCGCGGCCCGACGTGGTGGGCGTAGCGGAGTGATCCCTCGGAGGAAAACACTGAGGTTGGGGACATTCGCATCGGTCGTCTTGTTGCGAAGCCGATGCTTACAAGCCAAGGAATAGTGATGGAGTCGATCCCCGACGTTGATCCTTTCGATCATCCGAGGGTGGTTAGTTTCTTTGCCTCTCTTTTGCTTTGTCTTTCGGTTTATTCGCACGGTCTTTGCTTTTCCTTTTCGCTAGAACAGTTCCTTTATGATATTGATGATGCGCGCGTGACCTGTCTTATCTTGTCGTTTGTTCTGCAGAGCTCCACTCTCGCTGCTGGGATGGCGCCGAAAAAATCGAGCATGCCTCTTTCGCGCGCAGCCTTCGATGATGATGCTTCGGTTGCTGAAATGCCAATATTCGCGAAGGTCGGCGCCCGGAAGCCCTCTGGTCCGCCCAACGTCGCGGAGCGTCCGGCGAAAAAAACGAAAGTTTCTCGCCCCGACACCTCTGCACGGGTGTCAGGCGACAAGACCGCTGCTGGCGAAAAGGAGAGCGCGTCCCTGAGAATGCCTGCCCCTGCTGCTGCTGACAAAGGTAAGCTATGCCTTTCGCCGCGCTGCATTCGTCTGACCCAGGAAATGGTGGAAGGGCAGCTCTTGGGTTACGGGCGGCTGGTTCTCGACGGGGTGCCCTCGGACTACGAGAACCCGTGCTTATATACTGGCTTGAGCTCATCGAATGATACTGACGAGGCGAAAGAGGAATCTTATCGCGTTGCTCGTTCTTTAGGTGCGCCTTCGGACGCCCAACTCGCTTGCCGTCTTGACTATCGTCGGGCTGGAATTCTTCCTGGCGGCAGCGAGGAGGCCACTAAGTTTGTGGAATTCTCACAAAAGCTTTCGTCGCGCCGGAGATCGAAAGGGATCTCCTGAAAGTTAACTGTCTGAAACTCGACGACGCCATCTCTTTTCACCTGGCAAGCGTAAGTGTTTGATTTCGCTGCAAGTTTTGTAGCTCTTTCGATCTTTATTTTCACCGCTGTTTCGCTTCTATACACAGGCTGCCGTTGTCGCTCGCAGCCAAAGCAATCAACGGGATCTATATATTCGCAAGCTCGAGCGTGAGAAGCAAGAGCTTGACACTCAAGTGACGAATTTCGACACCCAAGTGAAGGAGCTCGCCGCCGACCTTGAGCAGCAGACCAAGAAGGCCGACGCTGAGCGCACCTCGAGGAAAACAAGTCAGAAAGAGGTGGAAAACCTCAAGAAGGAGCTTTCGCAGCTGCGGGCCGCCCAAGCCGAAAGGGAAAAACTGCTTTTAACCAATGCTGAGGAGGCCGCGGCTCGCTTCCGCGAATGCCTTCGCAGCATCGGCGTCGAGGCGGATGGTCCCTCAGAACGTAACGTCGATAGCCTCGTTGGCTGGATTCGCTCCGAGATGGAGTCGCTGGAGGGGCACATGGCCCTTGGCCGAGACTACGCCGCCGTTACCGGCATCAAGGCGATCGGTCATAGCCTTGTGGACGCCGGCTGCTCCCATATCACGGAGCTTTCGGTCAAGGAAGTTGACTACTATTGGCGCACCCCCGAAGCGGCGAAAGTTCTAGGGAAAAGATTTTTTGATGAGTTCTGGCTGGCTGGCGGGAATGATATGTCACTCATGCAATCCGCAGTGGCTCGCGGAAAGGTGTCTTCTACTACCGACCGCCTGAGCTTTCGCTTGACTTCTGTGTTAGCTATCGCTTTTTCTGCAGCATCCTGCGGCTTAAGTGGTGCTTCTTCTGAGATTTCGCTCTTTTGTGCAGACTCCGGAGGAGAAGACGCACATTCGGCAGGTGTTTTCGGAGTACATTTCCGAAAAACGGCGCGCGAGGCCGAGCCGGAGGACGAGGCGAGTCCGCCCCAGCCTAATGATGAAGCCCCCGAGAGCTCGGCCTAATGATGAAGCCCCCGAGACTATGCGATATCTGTGTTGGCGGTGACTTGTGGAGGAGTTTTCGCTCTAGGTTTCCGACGGCGTCGCTTTCGGCTTACATGAGAAAACGTGCTAAGAAACTTAGGCGCACAGAAGAGCAGCTACGTGCTTTTTATGAAAACTTCGATCGACGCGAACTTGAGTCGAGGCGAATGAGGCGCGAGGCTTCGCGCGCGCCGCCAGGCTTCGGGGGTGCCGCATTCGTTAAGTTGGAGCCCGAAGACGCCGTGCCTTCGCCAGATGAAAGGCGATACAACATTTTCCTTGGCCGTGGAAGTAGTTCGCGGCCCTGAATTACGTTGTACAAACTTTACCTCTCAAGTCCGGTGTAATGAAAAGTGTCGCAGTGGGTTCTATCTTTCGGTGTTGATCGTTATTTGCGAATGCGCGATTTTTTTCATTCTTCGCTTGATTGTCACTTGGACGGTCGTATGATTTGCTACCTCGCGCGGATTGCTGTTTTTTACTGTGTCTTTCGCACGACAGATGAGGCGGGAATCTTGTGCCGAATGATTTAGTCGCTGTCATCCTACATGTTCGCGCGGTAGTGCCTTGGTTACGGGCCCTTTTGGCCGATAGATTGGACGCGTCCGTCCCGAACGCTTGGACGATGGGCGGTAGAATTCGCGCGAGGAACTTTCGGTGCGAGCCCCTCGGCCGGTAGTAAAGACGCGCCCGCCCCCACTCACTTAGGCGAGGGGCGGTAGCATTCGCGCGAGGAAGCTTTCGGTGCGAGCCCCTCGGCCGGTAGTAAAAACGCGCCCGCCCCACTCACTTAGGCGAGGGCGGTAGCATTCGTGCGAGGAAGCTTTCGGTGCGAGCCCCTCGGCCGTAGTAAAAACGCGCCCGCCCCCACTCACTTAGGCGAGGGGCGTAGCATTCGTGCGAGGAGCTTTCGGTGCGAGCCCCTCGGCCGGTAGTAAAAACGCGCCCGCCCCCACTCACTTAGGCGAGGGCGGTAGAATTCGCGCGAGGAGCTTTCGGTGCGAGCCCCTCGCCGGTAGTAACCCCTCGCCGGTAGTAAAACGCGCCCGCCCCACTCACTTAGGCGAGGGGCGTAGCATTCGTGCGAGGAAGCTTTCGGTGCGAGCCCCTCGGCCGGTAGTAAAACGCGCCCGCCCCCACTCACTTAGGCGAGGGGCGGTAGCATTCGTGCGAGGAAGCTTTCGGTGCGAGCCCCTCGGCCGGTAGTAAAACGCGCGCCCGCCCCCACTCACTTAGGCGAGGGGCGGTAGCATTCGTGCGAGGAAGCTTTCGGTGCGAGCCCCTCGGCCGGTAGCAAAACGCGCCCGCCCCCACTCACTTAGGCGAGGGCGTAGCATTCGTGCGAGCGAGAGCTTTCGGTGCGAGCCCCTCGGCCGGTAGTAAAAACGCGCCCGCCCCCACTCACTTATCAGGGGCGGTAGCATTCGCGCTTGATAACTCGGTTGGCTAAAGTGTCTTTATGAACGCGACATGAGGAGGCTACAATCGACTATGATTATGATATTGCTCCTGTTGTCATCTAGCGGCGCGCCTGCTTTCGCTTGTCTCCTAGCCGCAGCTTAGGATGGATGTGTTACTTGATAGGGCCTTCGCCTAAAGTTACTGGATTGGTGACGGTAGCTAGACGCGACGCCGGTGACACAATCATCAAAGCGAAACCCCGGTTCCTGGTGCCTCCTATTCGCATTTTGCTTTTGAGCCAACTTTTTGGGACTGATATTTGAATAGAATCGGTAGCTTTGGATGGCTGGGAGGCTTACAACTTGGCGTTTATTTATATCGCCCTGCCCCTGGTATGAGAGTACTGCGTTTAATCCCTTGGCTGTACTTCTGAACGCTTGGTAGGTGAAAAGTTAGTATGGCGTTTATGCTTTTGCAACTACTGGTGCCTGCCATGTGTCTTTGCTGACGTTGTGGACCCCATTGTGTTTTCTCGGCTTGACTTTTACCGTCCTCCGTATTGTTGGAGGGACGGTTTGCTTTGCCCGCAGGCTTTCGTTCCGCCCTCTCGTTTTATTGGAGGGTCGGTTTGCTTTATAGCCCGAAGGCTTTCGTTCCGCCCTCGCTCTTTTGTCGGAGGGTCAGTTTTTTTCATAGCCCGCAGGCTTTCGTTCCGCCCTCTCGTTTTGTCGGAGGGTCGGTTTTTTCATAGCCCGCAGGCTTTCGTTCCGCCCTCGCGTTTTGTCGGAGGGTCGGTTTGCTTCATAGCCCGAAGGCTTTCGTTCCGCCCTCTCGTTTTGTCGGAGGGTCGGTTTTTTCATAGCCCGCAGGCTTTCGTTCCGCCCTCTCGTTTTGTCGGAGGGTCGGTTTTTTCATAGCCCGCAGGCTTTCGTTCCGCCCTCGCGTTTTGTCGGAGGGTCGGTTTTTGTATAGCCCGCAGGCTTTCGTTCCGGCCTCTCGTTTTGTCGGAGGGTCGGTTTTCACTTAGCCCGCAGGCTTTCGAGATTGTCGCTGGATGTGAAGGGTCTCTTTTGCCCAACCTCCGCGACATTCTCTTTTCAACACATTTTAATGACGAATGTCTCAACCTTATGTTTGGTTGACTTCGTCTTTTACCGAGCCACGCGATGTTTTGGGGGAATTATGTTTGCTTTCGCGATGTAGCGGTTACATTCGGCTGCCTCGTTAAAAACCTCGCACCCCGATGAAGGGCTTCCCCGGCGAGGAAAAAGAGTGCAGCCGACCTTTGATTACAAGAATGGTGAAAGATGGAAAGGAAGTTTACATCGAAGTTCAAAAAGATAAATTACGGGTAAAAACGGCGCAGATTGCTCGCATTCCATGTGTGGGCTGATTCTTCGCCCTTGTCATCCAACAACCGGAATACACCGGGTGCTGCCATACTTGCCACGATGAAGGGGCCTTGCCATTGCGATTGCAGCTTACCTTGCTTGTCTGGCTGCCGAATGGTGACCATGTCTCCAGGCTTGATATCCTTTTGGACTATCGTCTTGTCCCTGTGATGCTTTGTTTTTCGGCATGGTACTTTCGAGATTATCTGCAGCTTCAGTCTTACTTCTTCAATAGTGTCGAGTTCGAGGTGTCTTTGTTCTTGGTTGTTGGGGCCAATTCGGTTCGGAAGGACCCAGCTTTACCTCTTCCGGTGTGACTGCTTCCTCGCCGTAAAGTCCTAACGGGGTGAAGCCGGTAGCTCTGGACCGTGAGATGTTGTGTCCCCACACAGCCGTTGTTAAGGTGTTGGCCCACTTGCCTTTCGGCGAGTCGTATAAGGTTTCGAAATTGCCGAGAAGATTAGGCCATTTCGCTCTCTCGACAGCCCCGTTTGCCTGTGGGTAATTTACTGAGGCGAAGTTAAGCTTTATGCTGAGCTCATCACAAAAACTCCTGAATTCGGCGCAGTCGAATTGCTTCCCATTGTCGCAGGTGATGAATGACGGAACACCGAAGCGACAGATTACCCTCTGCCAGACGAATTTGGTTAAGGAGGTGGAAGTTATGCTAGCAAGAGCCTTCGCTTCCACCCACTTGGTGAAATACTCGAGAGCAACTGCTGCGAAACGCAGGTTGCCTGGAGCTGCCGGTAGCGGGCCGACTATGTCGATGCCCCATCTTTGCAAGGGCCAGGTCGGTACTATCGGCGTGGTTTCATTTGCTGGGGCTTTCTGATTTTTGGCGAACATCTGGCAACCTTTGCAACATTTTACCAGCTCTCTGGCGTCTGATGCGGCGGACCAATAAAACCTTGCCTCATTGCTCTATGCGCTATTTCGTGAGGCCCTCTGTGCGCTCCGCACATTCCGGCGTGCATTTCTTCGAGTAGTTGAATGCCTTCGCGTTGCTTATGCATTTCAGAAGAGGAGCTGTTATCCCATTTTTGAACAATTGCTCTCCGATGATTGAGTAACCTTTCGCTCTGCTGGCCATCCTTTCGGCATCCTTCCTAGACTCTGGCTCGTATGTCCCGGATAGATAGGCGAATATCTGCGACCTCCAGTCATCACTGGCGATAGCATGTACCGAACTTGGATGTTCTTCCTCCTCTTTCACTGCTTTGGCCGAAAGCACTTGATAGAAGACGTCTGGTGGAAGTGGTAGATTTTGTGCTGCGGCTTTGGCCAGTTCGTCTGCCTCTGGTTTTTCGGCCCTTGGAATGTGACGTAAGGTGAAACCAGCGAAATACTTCTCCATTCTTCTGATTGCTGCCAGATACTTGGCTAGCTCTGGTTCTCTTGCTGTGAAATCCTTTTCGGCGTGACCAACAACGACTTGGGAATCCGACTTGACTATGCATCTTCTCGCTCCGATTGCTCGGAGCTTTCGTAAACCCAACAATACGGCTTCATATTCGGCGGTGTTGTTGTTGTGAGGAATTGCAGCCTTGCGGCAAATCTGACCTTCGGTCCTCTTGGTGGTGTAAGGATCGCCGAGATTCCGGCTCCAGCCATTCCCCATGCGCCGTCACAGTTCACTGTCCACACGGGCTCCTCGAATTCAAGTGTTGTGTCGAAAGCGGCGGGAGTCCAATCTGCTATGAAATCCGCCAATGCCTGCGACTTGATTGCGGATCGGTGCTGGAAGTCGATCACATATTCGTTTAGCTCCGCCGCCCACTTGCCAATTCGGCCGATAGCTTCGTTGTTGCGGAACAGGGCTTCCAATGGCTGAGCCGAAAGGACTATGATGTGGTGAGACTGAAAGTAGTGCTTTAGCTTTCTAGAAGCCATTACTACTGTGTAGCTATCTTCTCCAGCTCTGAGTAATTCAGTTTTGCACCTGAAAGGGCCTCGGAGACGAAGTAGATTGGGAACTGCGTCATCTTGTTTGCATGCTCCTTCTCTCCACCAGTACTGCGCTTACGGTGGTGTGCGATGCTGCGAGATACAGCAAGTGTCGCTTCCGGCGACGGCTTGGATAGCGTGGTCAGTTTTGTCAAATACTCCTTTAGTGCTGAAAAGCTGCCGCTGCTCTTCCCCCCAATCGAAAGGGTCGGAGCTACGCAGAGTTTGGAAGAAAGGCAGCCCTTTTTCAGCGGACCTTGCGATGAATCTGTTCAAAGAAGCCAGCCTTCCTGTCAACTTTTGCACTTGCTTTCGGTTTGAGGGCGGTTGCATGTTGATGATTGCCGCTATCTTGTCGGGATTAGCTTCATTCCTCTTGCCGATACCAGGCAACCGAGGAGCTTGCCTTTCTTGATGCCGAAAATGCACTTGTCAGGGTTGAGCTTCAAACCACTCTTTCGGAGATTGCCGAAAGTCTCGAGCAAGTCTGCCTGATGATCTTCCTGTCTATCGCTCTTGACCACTATATCGTCAACGTAAGCCAACAAGTTTTTCTTTTGCTTCTGGCTTTCGAACACCTTGTCAGTCATCCGCGAGAATGTTGGGCCTGCATTCCGCAGCCCTTCCGGCATTCGCCGGTAGCAGTATGTACCCGTAGGGGTGATGAAACTGGTTTTCTCCTCATCGTCGGGATGAAGCCAAATCTGGTGATAGCCTGAAAAACAATCTAGCAAGCTCATTATTTCACAACCGATGCAATGTCGACAAGCTTGTCGATACGAGGCAAAGGATACGGATCCTTCGGGCAGCATTTGTTGAGGTCGGTGAAATCGACGCACATTCGCCATTTTCCATTCTTCTTTTTCACCAAGACAACATTCGCCAGCCATTCGGGACTGGACTGGTCGGATTACTCCAGCATCGATAATCTTTGCACTTCGGCTTTCGCCGCGTCTGCCCTTTCGTTTGACATCTTTCTCAGTTTTTTGCTTTCTGGGCTGGGCGATGTTCAAACTGTGCTGGGCGAGATCTCTGCTAACGCCTTGCAAGTCGCTTGCTGACCAAGCGAAAATGTCATCGTTGTTCGCAAGGAAGGATGCCAAAGCGTTCCTTTCTTCTTCCGGCATGCTTGACCCAATGTGCACGGCTCTTTCGGGCCTGGAGGCCGCGAGCGGAATTCTTACCGTTTCTTCGGCTGCCCCAACCTTGCATTCCGACGGTTTGACGATAGCATGCTCTTCGGTGGTTGTTTGCATTTCGTCTTTATTCGCCACCTCATTGATAAGGCTGTAGCCTGGGGTTGGTTTTCCCTCAATTCTTCTAGAAGCTTGCTGATCTCCATGTATAGCGATAATGCCGAAAGGGGATGGCATCTTCATGCACAGGTAGCTTTGCTTGATGACAACGTTAAACTTGTTGGTGAAACCTCTGCCGAAAATGGCGTATGATCGGATAGTCCATGTTTACTATGTCGAATGTCAGTGTTTCGTGCGGACTCTTTCCCCTTCGGCGAAGGATACAGGGATTTGCTTTTTGCCGATAGCATCGATCTTTCTTCCTCCGAACCCGTACAGTGAATTGCCGGCGGGGTCCAAACTGCGCCTGTCGAATCCCATCGCCTCGAAAGCTTTGACGAACAGGATGTCTGCTGAGCTTCCGGTGTCAATCAGAATGTTATGCAAGGAAACCGGCCACATTGGCCGTGGCGACGAAAGCGTCACAATGCGGGTAGTCGCGGACTTTGAAATCGGATTCGTCGAAGCATATCGGCGCTAGCGACCAAGCTGGCCTGTTCAGTGGAAGTCTTGGTGATACCGTCTGGACTCTTCGTGATAGTCCCTTCTAGCTCTCTTACTTTCGTGCTCGAGGTTAGATCCCCCGTGATGGCGAAAATGTGGCCTCTTGAGGGAGGATGTTGTTGACTGCATTGATTTCTTTTTCCATTTCCTGCCCCTGCTGGTAGCCTGGCTGTGCTTGCTGCCCCTGAGGTTGGGTTTGAGCCGGAGCATGGTGGCGGCGTTGGCTGACGCTGATAGTGCATAGGTGACGAAACTGCCACCGACTGCGGTGCAAAGACCGGAAGCTGATAGCCCTGATACGCCGGATTGTACCAATGTAATTTTGGGGATGCATGTACTGCGGAGGATGCATGGGCGCGCCTGCGTAATTGCTGCATGCTGCTGCCACTGCTGTCGGTCTTGCGAATTGTGGAAAACATGCTTTGAGCTTTCGGCAGAGGCTGAAGCTTGATCCTTATCTTTCAGCTCTTTCGCCATCTTGCTGTATTTGCAGTCCCGAGTGGTGTGACCGAAATTGCCGTCACAAATGACGCAATACGGTGGCCTGGGCCCTCTTCCGCGGCCTCTACCGTCTCGACCGCCGCGTCCTGTCCTTCCGCGCGCCCTTCGTGGAACGGTTGATCAAACCCTCTTTGGGGCTGAAAGTCAGCCATGTCAGGCCTCTCCGTGCCTGTCGCTGATTGTGCTGGTTCTTCCTGCAAATTGTTGATTGAACGAAAAGGCCTGACAATCCTTTGATTCGGCACGGGCGGTGGGTCGACTTGCTTTCGTCGCTTGCCTCTGCATCAGGCGGGCGGCTTTGCGTCGCCGAAAGTCATCATCCGACCTCGCGTACGCATTCATTACGTCGAACAATTCCTTGACATCTTTCGGCGGCTCCCTGGACAAATGAGCGGCGCACTGCCCAGTCCCCAAGCCTTCGATGGCTGCTGCGATCACCGCGGCTTCCGGCACATTCGGAGCTTGAGCTTTCAGCTGGATGAAACGTTTGAGGTACTCCGAAAGTGGCTCGTCGTCTTGCTGGGTGCAATTCATGAGGTCCCGCGTGGTCTTGACATCCGGTCGGAATCCTTGGAAAGTGGCCAGCAGTTCGGCTTTCAGCTGTGCCCACGAATAGATAGACAGTGGCTTGAGGTGGTGTACCAATCGTGGGCCACGTCTTCGACTGCCAGGATGAGAGATTTTGCCAAAGCCTGATTGTCTCCGCCTGCCGAAAAAACAGCTGTCTCGTAGCTTGCCAAAACTTGCGTGGGTTCGCTTTACCGTCGAAAGTCGGAATGCGGGCTTGTAATTGAGTGGCCACGGATGAGCTTGCAACTCCCTCGAGAGTGGAGAGGTTTCGTCGATGGCGTTGCCGAAAGCTGGCGGTTGCTCTCGCCTTGGTATGAATACGTTTTCTTGTGCTATCGGATTTGGGTCCGCCCTGGCCCTTTGCAGCTCCTGAATTTCCTTCTCGAGTTGCCTCCTCTGCGCCTCAGCTCGCCGAATGGCGTTGCGAGTCTCGTCTTCTCTTGCTTTCGCCGCCAACTGCTGCTGCAGCTGGTCTCTTTGCAACAACAGCCTTTCGATTTCCCCTTGCTGCTGAGCCAGCGTCTTGATTGCTTGGGCGTGTCTTGTGATTTCGTCATCGTCTTCATCCTCATCATCGAACTCGTCCTCGACGTGCCCATCCGGCGTGCCGTCTCTGCCCAAAGTCCGCTGATCCTGAGGCTGCACGCCCTGGCTCGTCGATGCTCCCGCGGCGGCTGCGTTTCTATCGACAGAGCGCCGCCAAAAGGTGGTGGCTCTGCGGCTGCGTTTGGTGGAACCTGGCTAGCTGGGACTGAAACCGCGACGGTGCCGAAAGCATCCTTTCTCGCGGCGATCGTCTTGGATTGTCGACCGTCTTCGGCGCTTTCCTTGGCGGCAGTTTGGAGCCCCACGGTGGGCGCCAATGTTGTTTCGGGTCCGAGACCTCGAAACAGCGGGTTGTCGCACGAACGAATGCACAGAGCGAAAGCGGAAGTAAACGGAAGAGAGTGGGAAGTTGGGTGAAGTGAACAGTGCTTCCCCCCCTCCCTGGGAGGCTGAGAGCTTTTTATATTAATCTCGATCAGTTTGAAAGTACAAGAATGCCCTTCCAACCACTCCGTTACAATTACAACGACGCCCTAGTCAGCTACTCCATGGCTTCACGCTGCTTCTCTCCGGCGTGAGGGGCATCATCGTAACTTTGCCCCCTGGCGGGCCCATCGTCCCCCGGCTCCTTTTCCTGGCCGGTGGGGCCGCTCTCTCTGACCCAGGCTTCCGGCGTCCTGCGAAAACCTGTGAAAAACCGAGGTCATGATGACAAAACTCCCGCCGGAAGCGCCGGGCTCCTTTCGCGCGAATGCCACCATCCGCACGAATGCTCCGCCTTCCCCTGGTCCGCTTGCCGAAACGCGTGCTTCCGCGCGGATGCTCTCTTTCGCCCGAAAGCCCCGCATTCCCTTAGCCTACGAGCCGAAACGCGTGCTTCCGCGCGAATGCTCCCTTTCGCACGAAAGCTCCGCCTTCCCTTGGCCTGCGAGCCGAACGCGCGTGCTTCCGCGCGAATGCTCCCTTTCGCACGAAAGCTCCGCCTTCCCTTGGCTTGCGAGCCGAAACGCGTGCTTCGCGCGAATGCTCCCTTTGGCACAAAAGCTCCGCCTTCCCTTCGGTACCGCGGGTTGTAGGCGCCTGCGGTCTGGGTACCGTCCCAACATATTCAAGAGCATCGCCTCCATTTTCCATACACATGCACTTCTTGACTCAATAGTGTGGTTGCTTTCTTTCTCTTTGGATCCTTTTTGGCACATATGTTCTTAAACTTTTGAAAATTCATAAAAACTCCGGAATAATGGTGAACTGAAAGAGCTAGAGACATGGTGCTTGATTTGATCGTTCTATCTTTCAATTACTCAAGATTCAAGGTAAAGTACTAAGCCTCGTGATGAATAATATGATACTTTTTTCTATTCTATATGAGAACTTTTGTTTGAATACATGTGTACCTGTTGGAAGTGAAGATATTGTAGCAACTCCTGATCCTTGTTTCAATTGGCTTTGCTCGGGACTAGCAAAGGTTTAGCTTGGGGGAACTCGTTGACGCTCACTAATGCTCATAATTAACCATCAACTATTGCATGAAATGACACTAAATGAATCACAAATCATAGTTGTAGGGTTTGAAACTAACAAGTTCCACGAGTTTTGGTGCTCTCACTTGTTTTGTAGGACATCCATGTTTTTACCATATAAAAGTATCTCAAGTGATGAATTGGAGTGCACCATTGCGAAGAGCTCGTCGAGACGATCGAAACGGACATATCATTTGCTATATTCGGAGTCCCTGATAAAAAGATATTAATTTCGCGACGAAATCTGCAAAAGAAGGATTTAGAAGACACCAGAAGACACCACGAGGCGGGCCACCACGTGGGCCCACTGGGCCAGACCGACCGGTCCCACATGGAGACCGACCGGTCGGTCACGGAGCCCGTTTCGCCTCCGCCTTCTGGAACCTTCTTCCACCGCCTCTTAGGATGCATCTCCACCGTCCCCGAAGTCGGTTTGATCTAACGGTGGGCGATAAACGCGATTCCTTGCCCCGTACTCCACCTCGGGCTATATAAGCAGCCCCGGACCCCTCTCTCCAGGCATCTCCCTCTTCATTATTCATATCCACATCAGAAATTAGGGTTCCAATGTAGAAGTAGAGGTCCCTCTAGATGAATCTCTTCTAGTTCATCTAGAATTAGATCTAGTTCATCTAGTTGTAATCAAGAGTTAGCTTTCAAGTAGAAGACTAGATACCCCTCTAGTAGGATTAGAACCTAGTCTTATTCTAGAACTAGAAGAGAGAGAGGAAGAGATCAAGAGGAAGCTCCGGACTGTCGGATCAACTTCTTCATCTTGTACCTGTGGATTCAAGTTCTTCATCGATTTGCTTCAACGATTGATTCGGTAATCGACATCTATATTTAAGTTTGAGCCATTGTTCTTATTGTTCTTAAGGTTTATGACTCTCTTTTGAGTACTTTAATTCTAGTCGCTCTAGAGTTAGAGTAGTTGGATAGTATAAGCGTGATGCTTAGACTTGATAGCTCATATTTGCCTCCTATAACGCCGGTAGTAGTGGTAGTTCGCAAGGGTGACTCTTATAGCCTTGTTGATTCTTCTATAGTCCACTTACCCGTGTGTAGGCTCGGTAGGATTATACATTTGCATAAAAGAATCATACTCTGTTGTGACCTTTTATGACAACTTCCCATTAAGAATAATAAACATATCACTCTTAAGTTGGATTTAGATAACCTTAGTGATCCCCTCTATACTTTTAGTTTCTCTGTCCTTGTTAGTTACTTAGGGGTTATACACTTGAGACTCATCGCTATCCGTTCCTTTGGGTTCGATATTAAAACTGGGTTACTCCGGTGAAGTGCTACATCGGTAGATTTTATCTGTGCGCTTGCGGATAAAGTAGAGTGTGCATTAATTTATACCAACAGCAACCTTAGCCTCGCTGCGTACGCCGACAGATGGGTATGCTCTACTGATTTTTTTTATTCTAACACTCAATTACTCATTACTTGTAATGATCTGTGTTTTCCTCGCAGTCCCAGTCGCATGGTGGTGAGGAGTGCCTCCCTTTCAAGGCGTACCACTTGTCACACCAGGGCAAGACGACTGCAGCGAGCACCCAGTACAACCCAAACGCCGGGCCCGAGGCGTTCACCAACACGAACGCCTACACCAAGTTCACCGAGTACACCACGGCGGCTCGTGAGCGCCATGGGGAGGACTTCGATCCGGCCACCCAGCCCCTAGATACAGACCTGGTGATGAGGCTGGGAGGAGGGATGCAGCACGGCCGGTACTGGATAGCCAACAGCGCAGTTGACTCGTCCTTTGTTCCCAACCTCGCTGAGATTCGAGCTGCCAGCACGAGCTCCTCCGTCCCCATACGACCTCGGCAGCCGACCTCACAGCAGATGATGGCAGCACTTCAGGTAAGTACTTGTTCTATTCGTCGTTCATTGCTTTTACACATATACCTTGTCTTTGCATTGTTTAAACCTTACGGGACGAATTTTGCAGGCCCAGATGCAGGCCCAGGCGGACCAGATGCAGAGGTTGCAGGCCATGCACGAGGCCGAGGCGGCGGCCCATCGTCGCGACTTACTGGCCGTCCAGCAGCGGGGCGCAGAGGACACAAGACATAGCTCACTTCTTTGGGAGCCTGAACATCCTGGGTGTTGTTGTGCCTCCCTCGCTGCTCACTCCTTTTGTGCCTCCTGTTACTCCTACGACAGAGACTCCAGTGAGTATATATGGTTGTTTATATTTCTTTAACTTTTACAGCTGTCCTCCAGGTGCTAACGAATTTGCTTCTCCTTTGTGCACTCACAGTCGGAGGGTTCGGCACCGACTCCTCAACCTAGCCTTCCTCCGCACACTCTGCACATCACTGGTGGCCCTCCTCCGCAGCCTGGGTGGCTCCCCGGTGGCCCTCCGCCCTATGGGTGGCCAGGTTACCTTCCTAACCAGTCAGGGTACACCGGTGGCCATCTGGACCTCCGCCGCCTGGGTGGCAAGGTGGTCCTTCGGGCGGGTCGTGGGACGCGTGGCAAGGTGGGGGTTCTTCACAATCTGAGCACCAAGGTGAGCAGTGAGGGCCGACTTAGATTTGTCCTGGACTTGTGAGATGGATGTGATGGACTTGTGAACTTGTGATGGACTTGTGAACTTGTGAGCTTGTGATGCATGGAGACTGAACATGTGATATTTGTTTGAAATGGATATGAATGTGATATATGGATGTGTGATATATATATATATATATGCATGTGATATTTGTCTGAAATGGAATATGGATGTGTGATATGTTTTCTGTCAAGGAAAACGAAAACAGAAAAAAAAATTCAATTTTTTCCAGCTTTGCCGAGGGAGGAGGCCTCTTTGCCGAGTGCCACGTGTCCAGGCACTCGGCAAAGAGGCCGTCAAGTGACGGTTCCCGTTTGCTTCGCCGAGTACTGACCTGACACTCGGCGAAGCCTTTGCCGAGTGCCCGATATTTGGCACTCGGCAAAGAAATCGTTGCCGACATTTTCTTCTTCGCCGAGTGCCCTTCGCCGAGTGCGGCACTCGGTGAAGCCTTTGCCGAGTGCGAGAGGCCCTTTGCCGAGTGCTACCAGCACTCGGCAAAGCCTGGACCTCCTGTAGTGACTGCCATCATGTACCTTTTATATTGTTGTTGTTTGACTACGGACGCCTTCCTCCCTGTTTTATTTTTTCTGAGGTGAATAATGCACATGCTGAGCCTAGCTAGCAGACGCCAAAGTGCCTTTTAGATTTCTCTCAAGGCGGGACAATAAAAAGTGGTTTTTCTTTAATTTAATTTGAGATGGTAGATAAGAAGGTACAATATGAAGTAAAGGACACATTCAAACTAATAATACAGCAGTATGATTCTGATCGATCAGGGTTAAATGAACAAGGTTGCCAGGATATAAATATGTATAAACTTCTTTACTTTCTTATAGTGGTCAAACATGTGATGAACAGAGAGACTGAAAGAAGAAGAGGTAGAGCAAGTGATGAAAAAGGGTGTTGGACGCCCGGGTGTTCTAATCTTGTACTAGCTTTAGTTTTGTATGTCTCTTCCGATCCCCTGTTCTGGTTGTGCATACGTCGATCTTTTCTTTTTAGGTTTGTGGCTGCATGAGAAAAGTATAGTAATGGGAGGTGCCAGGATATTCAGCCTAGGTTACTGAGAGTCAATCCGTTGTTCTCTAGAGCTGTACCCTAGCAGCTCTCTTTAGTCTAGAAACAACAATATTCCGACTTGCTTCTTGTAGAACAGGCCGGATAGATCAAAACCAAGGTTTCCAGGGCACCCTGTGAGTGTTGATTTGCACATGTGTACAAGCCGATGCTGAAGTGTACCAGCGGCACCACTACGATGCAAAACAGTGGGCGGGGTTAGCTAGCTGATCAACAAAAATAACTAACTTGCATCCTATATCGTGTCGACATGAACTTATTTGGTTAGTCATTCATTCTTATGTTCTTGTACTCATTTTAATCTTGGGAACAATTCAGAAGAGCATAGTCATGTACATTTTCTTTGTTCTCCGCAAAAGGATTCGATCACATGAAAACAGAAATTGCTAGCTTCTTGTTTTCTTATTATCTCTTTTAATATCTTTACCTGCAATTGCTTGGGATTTTGAATGACAAAAATCCACCAATCATGCTGCAATGGAGCCTAGCACCACCCCGCGGCGTTCATGAGCGCCCATATATGGTGTGTTTGGTTCATGGAATCAAGCCATGCTTCATGAGGTGATGCATCATGAGTTCAATCTCATGAATTTGGTGGAACCAACTCATTCGTCATCCATATACTAATTATTGGCTTATAAGGAATGAGGTGGTGATGCATCAACTCATTCTATTCCACCAACCAAATAGAAAAAGTGAGGAGTGAGAAGATGATAGATCAACTCCTTCCTTAAACCAAACACCCTAATAGTCGCTCCCCCTTGCGAGCTGTCAGAACTGCAAGCGATAACGCCGGTTTAGGGGCTCGAAAATTTAGCAATACATTTAGCAAGTTTGGAGACCTGAAATCAGGTTTTCAGAGTACACACATGGATCTATTTGAGAACGTGAGACAAGTTCAAGGACCCTCAGGAAGATTTTACTCAATGTTGATTCCTCTGTTAAAAGGTAACATTTTGAATCTTGTTCGCTGTTCTACAGCTTTTGAGCCTAATAACATGAATGTCGTTATATTTTTGGCTAAAATTGTGTAGTATAATTTTTCCTGCCTGCACTACCTCCATTCTCACGTGCACACAGGGTCTGCCATTGCTCGTCTTTGCGCCACAAACCAACACTATGATGAGTTATCCTTAATTTTAGGATAGGATCCTCTTGGTTCATGTGCTTATCATGACGAGTAACACGGGCGGACACACAGCGATACTTTCATTTCGAGGAGCAGTTGTCTTTCCACCCAAATGGTGTAGATTGTGCCTGCTGCAGGACCATCTGTGTCCGCTGACCTGCCATCGGTTCGGTTGCCACATGTCAACATAGCTCAAACTGATTTTCGCCGAAGCCAAATATTGAATGTCCTGCTGCTTCCCATGCCTATTTGCATCCTAACAGAGCTACACTACTCCATCAATCGTCCAGTCAATGTGCCAACAAGAACACTAAATAAAACAGAAGGAAATAATACTACGGGCTCCATGGTTCTTGTCATAAACCATATATAATTTTGAAACAACGATGCAACATAGGAAAAGCAGGCTAGCAGCTAGCATAGCTTATAAAGCCTGATAGATGAGCAGTCAATATCGATCACATTTGCTCCTTGATTATTCACTTCAATATTTTGTACATTCTCAACTACCCTCTGAAATAGATATCACATTACTAAATCCCTCTACCTATATATATTCAATATTTTAGTTCCACATCACCTTCTCTAGTGATAAAAAAAAACAATTGTTGATTTGACACTTGTTGTCAGTTTTACAGGAACAACAGAGGTATAAACACACACAAAAAACTATAAGCATCACCCACCTTTTTTCCATTTCCTAATTTGCTCCGAGTTTTTTTTCTCTGCCACGTTAATACATGGTTTGCTTTTTTCGCTGTCATCCATCCCCACGGTGGCATCACCCACCTTATATACATATTATTATTTCCACCTTTTTTTTCTCTGCCACGTTAATAGATAGCATAGCTTTTTTTGCTTTTTTCTCTGCCAGACAGAGTGCCTTTTAATTTTCTCATGGTGGGACAATAAGTGATATTTCTTTTGATGTGGCAGATAAGAAGGTAACAATATGAAGTAAATGATACATGAAAATAATAATTGCTTCTGATTGCAGTTAAATGAACAAAGGATCGGCAGGCTATAAATATGTATAAACTTTCTTACAATGGTCAAAACATGGGGACAGAGAGACTGAAAGAACAGAGGTAGAGAAAATGATGAAAAATGGAGTTGAGTTCTAATCTTTTATCTGTATGACTCTCTCTATATCTCCAACCGAAGTTACCCAAATTTCCCTGTTCTGTTGTGCATACGTCCTTTTTTTTTTGAAAAAAAACTGTTTTATGTTTAAGGTTGTGGCTGCATGAAAAAAAGGGTAGTAATGGGAGGTTTCAGGACATTCAACGGATTGCATGGGTTGCTCAGAATCAGTCGGTTGTTCCTTCTAGGATATCTGGCTGTATTTCTTGGAGCATTTGGAGCAGTATCTGTTAGTATTGATCTCCTCCCGTAGTATCTGTTAGTATTGATCTCCTCCCGTTGTAGGCCAACGGCCCACACGGAACTTTATCCGCTCCATGATCGGGGGAGCCCAACCCATCTATGGTTGGGGGGCCCTGTCACTCTGTGGTAGATAAAAGGAGGGTGGGAGGCCGGGGCTCAGTTCACGAGGTTCACTGCAGCCGCCACTCCCACCTACAGTCCTACCCTAATCCGATCTCCTAGGGTCGCAGCCAGTGACGGGAAGTCCTCCTCCGTCGCCACTGCATCGACACCTGACGCCACCGGTGACTCCCATGGCGGACTCGAGCTCCATCCTCAAGCCCGCAGATGGTCGGTAACCCTATCGCACACCTCTTCTCACACTCTTTCTCTCTAATCTAGTAGATCAGTTAGGAACACTTGTTTACCCTAAGTTAAGCACCCGTCTGATCTACTGGTTAGTGATCCTTTTAGTCTATCAATGGTATCAAAAGAGCCTAACTAATCAGTGGGTTCAAGGTCGGGATTAGAACTAAGAGCAATTAGAAGGAGATGAATCAGAACCAACTAAGAAACCCTAAGTTTTTGTTTTGGCCGCCGAGCGACATACCCTGAGTATCGTCCCGGGCCAGGGATAGAAGCATCTCAAACTAAGAACTCAGAAGCGACTGATCCGATTTTGGATCGGGAACCGAATCCCTAACCCTAAGAACCCAGAGGGAAGATTCGATCCAACCCTAAGCAGATCAGCGGGAGAAGGGGTACCAACCTGGTTTCCCCGTCCGACACCGCCGCCGATGCACTGGAATGGGCTTTGTGCCGCCGTCACAGGAGCGAGGACTCGCTGGCGCGCGGTGAGCTCCATCTCAGGCTCCGGCCTTAGGAACACCACCGCAGTGCTACTCGACGGCACCGACGCGCCGGCGCGCGGCTCCGGCCGCACGCGTGCGCCGGCGAGGGCACCACGGCGGCGCCATCAACTCCGTCGCGAGCTCGCCTCAGCGCCGTCTTCCTGGGGTCGATGGTGGCTGTGTGGCGGAGAGTAGCGGGCGAGAAAGGGAAGAAATGTTTAGGGTTTGGGGCATCGTCGGTCGCCGACCAGTTTTGATCCAGCACAAAGCAGGTTGGCCGCTCGATCAAAATGGACGGCTCAGATCACGTCGGCGCAAAATGGGCCAGTTTGGGCCCAGGTGGGACGAGTCTTTTCCGGCCCAGGCCCAGGTTGCGGCCTGGGCACGGGAGAGCTGCGCGCGGGAGCTCGGCATTGGGCCGTTTTTCCCAGCTGGGCCCGCGCGCAGAGTGGCCGTGGGCCGCTGGCCGCGAGTGACTTCGGCCAAAACGCACAGCAAATGCACAGTACAGTTTTATTTTCCAGAAGGATTTTGATGATGAATTTGTGTTAAGTTTTGATACTAATCTCTGCACAAATTTTAATCCAACGATAATTATTTGTTCAGAGACTAGTTAAGTAATTTATAAGGGCTTCTGGAAAATATTGTTAAGAGTTTGATCACATTTTCCGCTGCAAAGTTTATTTTTGTTCTTTAATTAAATTTGAACCAACCAGAGAATTTAATTGTTAGAACAATTATTAAATTTAGAAATTTAGAAAATTTGTAATATTGTTATATTCTGACCAACGTTGATTATATCAATATTATAAATGTTTAGTTTCATCAGCTTTATGCATTATTTCTATTTTCTGCCCAACGGTGATGTATAAATAATGCAGAAGGAATTGTATGTTTTAATACTGACCAACGTTGTTTTAAAACATGCAATTTTATGGATAAGATATTATTTGTGTTAAAATATCTCACTATTCTGTCAATGGTTTTCAGGGATCAACTGGATCGCTCAGATTCCTCCTCTGACTGGGAACAACTATAAGAAGTGGCGTGAGCCGCTTGAGTTAGCCTTGGTCATGACGAACAATGACCTTGCTCTCTCATCACCGTGTCCCGTTGCTCCAGAGGAACCTGTGAGAGAGGAGAATGAGGCAGATGCCGCTTTTGCGACACGCAAAAGGGATCATGCTGATAAGAGAATGTCCTATGACTTAGAGAAGAAGCAATGGGACAATTCGAATAAGAAATGTCTCACTTTAGCTAAGGCTACGATTTCAGAGCCTATCAGAGGGTCTATCCCTGAGACACCCACCATCACTGAGTATTTAGAACATGTTAAGAATCAGTTCCATGGAACTACTAAGTCTCACGCAAGTGCTCTTATCAAAGAGCTATGCAATAAGAAATACAATGGTGGTGGCGTTAGAGACCACATACTTAGAATGAGCACTATAGCAACTAAGCTTGAGTCCATGAAAATTAAGTTACCTGATCCATTTGTCATTCACATGATATTTGCCTCTCTGCCAAGTGAGTTTGACACATTTTGTGTCAATTACGACATGTTGCCTGATGACTGGAAGGACAAGCTCATTAGTATGTGTGTGCAAGAGGAAGAGCGCATTAAGGCTTCACATGGAGACTCTGCTCTCTATGTGAAAGATAATAAGAGAAAGTTTTTCAATAAGAATGCTAAACCACAAGGGAAACCGAAGTGGGATGGCAGCTCATCCTCCAATGCTAATGCTAAGGGAAAGGCCCCTCAGTTCCAATCTCACTCTCAGTTTCAAACTCAACCATAGTTCCCAACTCAGCCTCAGTCCCAGAAGGGACAGAAGATCCATGTAGACAAAGATCAGTGCATGTACTGCAAGGAAAGGGGGCATTGGATGAAAGATTGCCCTGGGTTCTTGAAGTTCCTGAGTAAGAATGGTGAGGATATTATTACATTTGTAGATGAATCCTTGTTTCTAAGTTATGACAAATCCACTTGGTGGGTTCATTCAGGTGTAACTACTCATGTTGCTAATTCTTTTCAGGGATTAGCTACGAGGAAGACCCTGCAAAGAGGAGAAAGAACAATTAAGGTGGCTAATGGAGTACAAGCCGACGTCCAAGCCATTGGAGACGTATCATTAGAATTAGTAAATGGTTTTGTACTTAGGCTTCATGATGTACTCTATGTTCCTTCTTTGCGTCGAAACTTAATAAGTGTGTCTAAGTTAGATGATGATGGATTGGCTTGTCATTTTGGAGATGGCAAGTGTAAGATACTATTTAATAATCAGTGTGTTGGTCTTGCCTTCTGACAAGACAAACTTTATTTGTTATCCATCTCTGAGAATGTTAATGTTATAAGTTCTGAGAATAAGACTACTTCCTCGTCTATGAATGTAAGTAGAAAGCGTAAGAATATTCAGGTTGACTCTTCGAAATTGTGGCATTGTCGATTAGGCCACATTTCGAGGGGGAGAATTGATAGATTAGTTAAGACTGAAATTCTTCCGCCATTAGAACTATCAGAATTAGATCAATGTGTTGATTGCATTAAAGGTAAGTACGTTAAGAAAATTAAGAAAAATGTCAAACGAAGTGCGGGGACTTTAGAAATAATCCACACCGACATATGTGGACCGTTTCCCGTCATGAGCGTGGATGGTTATGACTCGTTTATAACATTCACTGATGACTACTCACGTTATGGCTACATCTATCTGATTAAAGAAAGATCAGAAGCTTTAGATAAGTTTAAGATATTTAAGGCAGAAGTAGAAAATCAACACAATAAGAAAATTAAGATAGTAAGATCAGATCGTGGTGGAGAATACTATGGGTGACATACCCCGTATGGTCAAGTTCCAGGACCTTTTGCGAAGTTCCTTCAGGAGCATGGCATAGTTGCTCAGTATTCAATGCCAGGAGAGCCTCATCAAAATGGAGTGGCCGAAAGAAGAAACCGTACCCTGATGGATATGGTAAGAAGCATGGTTAGTTACTCCACTTTACGGATAAGTTTGTGGATGGAGGCATTAAAAACCACCATTCATATCCTTAATCGTGTACCCAGTAAGTCGGTGCCTAAAACACCCTATGAGTTATGGACAGACAGAGTACCCTCACTTAAGCATTTAAGGGTGGGGGCTGTCCAGCTGAGGCTAAAGTCTTTAACCCAAATTTAGGAAAATTAGATCCTAAGACTGTTAGTTGCCATTTCATTGGCTACCCAGACAGATCGAAAGGCTACCCTTTTATTGCCCTGACAGGCATACAAAGTTTGTAGAAACAAGACATGTTGAGTTCTTAGAACATGATGTGATCAGGGGGAGCAAGGTGGTTCAAGAAGTTAACTTAGAGGAAAAATGGGTTCATGCCCCTACTCCGATGTTTCAGAAACCATTCTTCATGCTACCTGTTGTTGCTACGCCAACGATGTCAAGCACTGTAGTGCCAGCACCTGTTGTTGAGCCTCCCTTGCCGACAGAAAATGAGAATCTGGAACCTGTCCTTCAGGAGCCATTAGAACCACCTGTCGAGCATGGGGAAGAACAACAATAGCCCCAAATGGCGCCAAATAATGAGAACATTAGAAGGTCACATAGAGTTAGAAGATCGGCTATATCAGAGGATTATGAAGTCTATGAGGCCGAAGAGTTTCATATGGAGGATGATCCCACTACATATGAACAAGCCATGAGAAGCGAGCACTCAGATAAGTGGTTAGAAGCCTTGAAAGATGAGCTAAGATCCATGGATTCCAACAATGTTTGGGATCTAGTGGAAATTCCTAAAGGAGCCAAGACAGTAGGGTGTAAATGGGTCTACAAAACCAAATGTGACTCCAAGGGAATATTGAGAGATATAAGGCGCGATTTGTGGCAAAGGGTTTTACCCAAAGAGAAGGAAATGAGACTTTTTCTCCTGTCTTATGTAAGGATTCTTTTAGAATAATAATGGCGCTAGTGGCACATTATGACTTAGAGTTGCATCAAATGGATGTTAATACGACATTCCTTAATGGGGATCTTGAAGAAGATGTTTACATGGCACAACCGAAAGGTTTTGTTGTGGAAGGAAAAGAAGAAATGGGATGTCGCCTAAGAAAGTCCATTTATGGGTTAAAACAAGCTTCGAGACAGTGGTACTTGAAGTTTGATAACACCATAAGACGTTTTGGGTTTAAAGCTAATGTTGAGGACAATTGTGTGTATGCAAAGTTTAAGAATAGTAAGTTCATCTTTTTGGTTCTATATGTGGACGATATTTTGCTGGCAAGCAATGATGTCGGTCTGCTAATGGAAACAAAGAAGTTCTTGTCCTCGCATTTTGATATGAAGGATCTCGGTGAAGCCTCTTTTGTTCTGGGGATAGAGATTCACCGTGATAGAAGCAAAGGGGTATTATTAGGTTTGTCTCAGAATGCATACATAGATAAGATTCTTAAGAAATATAGTATGCATAAGTGCAGCCTGTCACCTGCACCCATAGTCAAGGGCGATAAGTATGGGGAACATCAATGCCCCAAGATTTAGATAGAGCTCGAGCAAATGAGATCAGTTCCTTACGCATCCGCTATCGGAAGTTTACATATGCTCAAATTTGTACTCGCCCTGACATAGCTTTCGTTACCGGGTTACTTGGCAGATATCAGAAAAATCCAGGCATAGAGCACTGGAAATTAGTAAAGAAAGTCTTGCGTTATTTGCAGGGCACAAAAGGCTTCATGCTAACCTATAAGAGATCAGATTCCCTTGAGATAGTAGGGTTCTCAGATTCAGATTATGCGGGGGAGGAAAGAAAATCCAATTCGGGTTACATTTTCACCCTTGCAGGTGAGGCTATATCATGGAAAAGCTCTAAAACAAACTCTCGTTACATCATCCACAATGTATGCGAAGTTTGTGGCATGTTCACTACTAGAGAACAGGCCTTTGGACGATTTGCAAAATCAGCTTTAGTCACGAAAAATTTTGCGCCGGGACTAGAAAGGTCTTTAGCCCCAGTTGGTAACACCAACCGGGGCTAAAGTTCCCCAGCCCAACGGCTCATTTGTCAGAGGGACCTTTAGTCCCGGTTGGTGTTACCAACCGGGGCTAAAGACCGGCCTTTAGCCCCGGTTGGTAACACCAACCGGGACTAAAGGTTTTGCCCCGGTTGGTGTATCCAACCGGGGCTAAATGTAGGCATCTTTAGCCCCGGGTGGTAACACCAACCGGGACTAAAAGGTTTTGTCCCGGTGGTGTATCCAGCCGGGGCTAAATGCCAACATTTAGCCCCGGCTGGGAATAATGACCGGGGCTAAATGTCCCTCCCTATATTTGAACTGTTCTTCCACCTCCAGCCGTGCCCGAGCTCTTCATTTTTTTTATTCAGTCACTTGCTTGCTTGTTTGCTGTCTTCTCCGGTGATTTTTGTTTGTTAACACATCTCCGGCGATTGATTTATTTCATCACATCTACACCGCCATCGACTTCATGAAAGGTTACTAGCTTAAGTTTTTTATTTTTGTAGATATTTTGAGTTCATTGACTTGATAGTTCAAATTATTACTCTAAAAACAAAATATGACCGTTTAATTAGTTTATTTTAATCTTTTAGAGAAATAGAGATCATTTAAATCATTTGTTGACAAAAAATAGAAATATATAATACTTTAGTTTACAAAATGTGACCGGTTTAATTAGTTTTTTTTTTGAGAAATAGAGATGAGTTAAATCATTTGTTTACAAAAATTAGAAATATATAATACTTTAGTTTACAAAATGTGACCGGTTTAATTAGTTTATTTTATTATTTTGGAGAAATAGAGATCAGTTAAATTATTTGTTTACAGAAATTAAAAATATATAATACTTTAGTTTACAAAATGTGACGGTTTATTAGTTTTTTTATTATTTTAGAGAAATAGAGATCAGTTAAATTATTTGTTTACAGAAATTAGAAATATATAATACTTTAGTTTACAAAATGTGACCGGTTTAATTAGTTTATTTTATTATTTTGGAGAAATAGAGATCAGTTAAATTATTTGTTTACAGAAATTAAAAATATATAATACTTTAGTTTACAAAATGTGACCGGTTTAATTAGTTTATTTTATTATTTTGGAGAAATAGAGATCAGTTAAATTATTTGTTTACAGAAATTAGAAATATATAATACTTTAGTTTATAAATGCAGAACGATGTCTGCTTGGTATGTTGTTTTCGTGGGTACCAAGCCAGGTATTTACACCAGCTGGGCTGAGTGCAGTCAGTATGTCCTCAAAGTTAAGGGAGCTGTGCATAAAAAGTACAAGTCTTTTGAGGAAGCTTCTGCAGCTCTAGAGGCTTTCAACTCAAGAATCAACTCAATTCCTACTGCACCTACCCCTACCTTACCTTCCTATCAGGTTGGAGTGGCAGGCAGTCCATCTTGTTGGACTGTGATGCGGGAAAAATGTGCAGGTGTTGTTAGTTGCTTTGGTTGTGGCCAAGTGGATTAGGCTGCACTGTTATCTTGATGTAATAATTAATTAGACAAGTTCAACTGCTACTATTTTTATGCCACCAGTGATTCTTACTAAATTTCATGCCAGTCATTTTATAATTTCATTTGTTTATAAGAATGAGAGATATAATTATGTGATATGTCATATAATGCAGACGATGACACGTCACTGGATGTACAATGCCGATCGTCGCTCAAAAGAGTTCATTGATGGCGTGCATTATTTTTTAAGAGTGGCCGAGGCAAACAAGCGGAATGGTTTTATGTGCTGCCCATGTGCCCTTTGTAATAATTCGAAGGAATATTCTAGCTCAAGGAGTCTTCACTCACACTTGTTCAAGTCGGGTTTCATGCCAAACTATAGTTGTTGGACGAAGCATGGAGAAACTGGGGTTATGATGGAAGAAGGTGAAGAAGAACAATTGGACCCTGACGATGACATTATTGCTCAATACGGTGACTTTGGTGATACTGCAATGGGGGAAGGTGAAGAAGAGGCAAGTGCAGAAGACACACTCGCTGAAGATGAAGCTCTTGGTGATGTCATTCGTGATGCACAAGGAGATTGCGAAAGTGAAAAGGAGAAGGCTAAGTTTGACTGTATGCTAGAGGATCACAGGAAATTACTATACCCGTCTGCTGCAGATGGACAAAAAAAGTTGGGTACAACACTTGAGTTGCTACAATGGAAGGCACAAAATGGTGTATCTGACAAGGCATTTGGACAATTATTGAAAATTATAAAACAAAAGATGCTTCCGAAACCTAACGAACTACCCGCCACTACGTACGAAGCAAAACAAGTCGTCTGTCCTTTGGGTTTAGAAATCCAGAAGATACATGCATGTCCTAATGACTGCATCCTGTATCGTGGCAAGGAATACGAAAATTTGGATGAATGCCCTGTATGTAACGCGTCACGATATAAGATCAGGCGAGATGACCCTGGCGATGTTGAGGGTGAAGAACGTCCCCGGAAGAAAATTCCTGCCAAGGTTATGTGGTACGCTCCTATAATACCACGCCTGAAACGTCTGTTCAGAAACAAGGACCATGCAAAGTTGGTGCGATGACACAAAGAAGACCGTAAGGTAGACAACATGTTGAGACACCCTGCTGATGGGTCCCAATGGAGAGCAATAGACAGAGAATTCCCGGAATTTGCAAAAGACGCTAGAAACTTAAGGTTTGCTTTAAGTACGGACGGAATGAATCCTTTTGGGGAACAGAGCAGTAGTCATAGCACGTGGCCTGTTACTCTATGTATCTACAACCTTCCTCCATGGTTATGCATGAAGCGAAAGTTCATTATGATGCCAGTGCTCATCCAAGGCCCGAGGCAACCTGGCAACGACATCGATGTCTATCTAAGGCCATTAGTTGAGGAACTGCTACTTTTATGGAGTAAATCAGGTGTACGCGTGTGGGATGATTACAAACAGGAACACTTTGACCTACGAGCATTGTTGTTCGTAACCATCAATGATTGGCCTGCTCTAAGTAATCTTTCAGGACAGACAAACAAGGGATATAATGCATGCACACATTGTTTTGATGACATGGATAGTGTATATTTGAAAAAATGTAGAAAGGTAGTCTACCTTGGGCATCGTCGATTTCTTTCTGTGAATCACCAGGTTAGAAGGAAAGGCAGGCATTTTAAAGGTGAGGCAGACCACCGGAGCAAGCCTCGCAACAGAACTGGGGAAGATGTACTTGAGATGGTCAAGGATGTGAAGGTAGTCTTTGGAAAGGGCACGGGCAGTGAACCTGTTCCAAAAGACGCTACGGGACACGCACCCATGTGGAAGAAGAAGTCAATATTTGGGAGCTACCGTATTGGCATGTACTAGAGGTCCGCCACGCGATCGACGTGATGCACCTGACAAAGAATCTTTGTGTCAACCTTCTAGGATTCATGGGTGTGTATGGGAAGTCTAAGGATACACTTGAAGCACGACAAGAGTTGCAGCGCATGAAAGAACGAGACAACCTACATCCAGAGAAGACAGATGATGGACGCCATTACTTAAGACCTGCTAGCTACACTCTTAGCAATGAAGAGAAGGAAATCATGTTTGAATGCCTCAACAGCATCAAGGTCCCATCTGGATTCTCCTCCAATATCAGGGGAATAATAAATATGCAAGACAAGAAATTCCTAAACTTAAAGTCGCATGACTGCCACGTGCTTATGACGCAATTGCTACCGGTTGCTTTAAGAGGAATTCTACCTCCACATGTACGCCTGGCCACTGTGAAGCTATGTGCATTCCTTAATGCAATTTCTCAGAAGGCAATTAATCCACTAGAACTGGCTACTCTACAGAATGATGTGGTTCAATGCCTTGTGAGCTTTGAGTTGTGTTTCCTCCATCCTTCTTTAATATCATGACACACCTCCTAGTTCACCTGGTCAAGGAGATTCATATTCTCGGTCCTGTGTTCCTACACAACATGTTCCCCTTTGAGAGGTTCATGGGAGTACTGAAAAAATATGTTCACCAACGTGCTCGGCCAGAAGGAAGCATCGCCAAGGGCTACGGGACAGAGGAGGTCATTGAGTTCTGTGTTGACTTCATTCCTGACCTTGACCCGATTGGTGTTCCTGAATCGCGGCACGAGGGGAGGCTGTGTGGAAAGGGGACACTAGGGAAGAAAACATATATCGGTACGAGGAACGATTATTTCAATAAAGCGCACTACACAGTTCTTCAAAACTCAACCGTGGTGGATCCATATATCGATGTACACAAGGAGTTCCTACGATCCCAATTTCCAGAGAAGAATGATGTTTGGATAACACGTGAGCACATGAATACTTTTAGCACTTGGTTGCGAAAGGAATGTCTGGGTAATAACAATATTGATGAGCAACTATATTTGTTGGCTAGGCACCGTCATGGCACATCCTCACGTACAAAGGGTATGAGATAAATGGAAACACATTTTACACCATTGCCCAAGATCAAAGGAGCACGAACCAAAACAGTGGTGTTCGCGTAGATGCCACAGACCCAAATGGGAAGAGGCAAACATATTATGGCCGTATAGAGGAGATTTGGGAACTAGAGTACGCACCTAATTTTAAAGTCCCTTTGTTTCGATGCCAATGGGTCAAGACGACCGGAGGCGGAGTCAGTTGTAACAGTTGACAAGGAGTATGGAGTGACAACAGTGGATCTCAACAATATTGGATACAAAGATGAACCATTCGTCCTTGCTGCTGATGTGAATCAGGTGTTCTACGTGAAAGACATGTCTACAAAGCCCAGGAGAGGGAAAAATGACGATAAATCAACCAAAGAGCCGAAACACCACATAGTTCTTTCAGGAAGAAGAAACATCGTGGGAATTGAGGACAAGTCAGACATGTCAGAAGATTATGAAAGGGATGACCGGATACCACCCTTCAGTGTGAGCAAAGACCCAAGCATCCTGCTAAATGCTGAGGAGGCTCCATGGTTACGACATGATCATAACCAAGGGACATACGTCAAGAAGAAGATCACCAGTGTACCCGCTTGATATATAGTGATGTTTTAACCAATATTATGTATTAGATTTTTTGTGTAATTAATAATGATTATGGATAGTCATGGTTCATTGATGTCGGTGTCGAAATGACTTGATTTATTTTTGGCAAGCATATGAGCCCAAATTGATGCCTCTGCGGTTTTCATCAACCTCCACAACGTTCTTCTTCCTAGGCCATTCAAGATCCCGTGTAAAAGTTTGGCACCATTCTGGATTATTTTGGTGGTAGGCCCAGTTGACCCTATAATTACTGGGTGACGGTGCGCGGTAATTCAATTAAACTATCTCCGAAAAATCACAAACTTGTTGGTTGCCTCACCCGTGCCACGTGACAGCCTAAGAAAAAGTTGAGACCAATACGACACAGAAACAGAAACGTATATGAACTACACAAATTTATCTTTTTAAATTAAACTGCAATTTAACAGTGAATTTCGCTATCGTGCATTTGGACAATGAAAGATATAAACAACCCAAAATTTAACGTTCAGATAATGCAAAAATAATCTTCCTATCGAGAACCAGTTGTTTCAGATATTTAAATTTAAACATTATATTTTGCATTAACAAAATATGAATTGTTATTTACATTTATATTCATTATTATAAGAAAAGAAAAGAATTTATGTTACAAATTTCTACTATACAATAAGGTAAAAGGAAATACAACTGTCATTTTTAAGTAATTTTATACCTAATATTTAATTTACTATGCAATTAACAAATATTACAGCATATTAATATAGTCAAAACATAATACAAAACCAAAAATATAAACCTTTAGTCCGGGCGGTAGAACCACCCGGGACTAAAGGAACCTTTAGTCGCGGGCGTAAGCCCGCCCGGGACTAAAGGTAGCTCATACAAAAACCAGAATAGAAAAAGCCCAAAACAGTGGCGGGAAAAAAAAGCTTTAGTCCCGGGCGGTGGCACCACCCGGGACTAAAGGTCCAAGCCTTTAGTCCCGGGCGGGCTTACGCCCCGGGACTAAAGGTCTTTTAGTCCCGGGTGGTGCCACCGCCCGGGACTAAAGGTTCCCCTCGTATATAGGGCACAGTGCCCTCCTTCTTCCTCAGATCGACGTCAGACCGCCCGCAGCGCCGCCGATTCCCTCGTCGTCTCCGATCGAGTGCCGCGCCGCCGTTGTCCCGCCGCATCCCTCGCCGACGTCCGCCTCGCCGTCGTCCTCTCGCGTGGCCGCGCCGACGCCTCCTCTTCTCTCCCTCGCCGGCCCTCGCCGGCCTCAACGGCCGCCTGCCTCGGCGGCCACGCACAACTCGTCCTCTCGCGCCGCCGGTGAGGAGGCCGGGCGCGGTCGCGCCGCCGTGCTCAGTGCGTGCGTTTGTGTGTGCGTGTGTGCGTGTTGTGTGCAGTGTGTGTGTGCAGTGAGTGCGGTGTGTGCACTGTGTGTGTGCGTGTTGTGTGAAGTGCGTGTGTGTGCAGTGCGTGTGTGTGCACTGTGTGTGTGCGTGTGTGTGCACTGTGTGTGTGCGTGTGTGTGCACTGTGTTGTGTGCACTGTGTGTGTGCGTGTGTGTGTGCACAAAATGATATATATTGAAAATGAATGATTATAGAAAAATGATTATAAATACATATATATTAATATTTATAGAAAAATAAAAAGATATATATAGAAAATGAATGATTATAGAAAGAAAATATATACATATATATTTAGAGAATATCAGAAATGTTATTAATGCACGCAGTGTATATATGTTTATAGAAAAAATGAATATATTTATATAAATATATAGTTATATAAATCATTTTAGAAAATCATGTTTTTAATCTAACAAAAAATATGTGACATGTAGATAAAAAGAGATTGGTCGCGTTGACCTCGCCGCCGTCCGCCGTCATCTTCACCGCAACGTCATCCTCGTCGTCGTGCTCACCTCCTCACCGCAACGTCATCCTCGTCGTCGTCCGTCGTCGTCCTCTCCTCAACGGTGTGTCCCTTGTGATGGAGAAGGTAGGAATAATCAATTAGATATGTTTATGTCGTGTATATGTTTTTACGAATGTGTATGGAATAATGACTTAGCATAATCAATTAGATATATTTATGTCGTGTATATGTTTTTACGAATGTGTATGGAATAATCACCTAAGAACCCTAAACCCTAAGCTAATAATAACCTTAACCCTTAACCGCTAATAACCCCTGAACCCTAAATAACCCCTAACCCTAACCGCTAACCCCTAAACCCTAACCGCCCTAAACCCTATAAACCCTAACCGCTAATAACCCCTAATAACCCTTAACCCTCTAAGTAACCCTGAACCTAACCCTAAACCCTAACCCTAACCCTAACCCCGACCCTAAACCCTAACCCCTAAACCCTACCGACCCTAACCGCTAACCCCTAACCCTAACCGAACCTAAACCCTAACCCTAACCCTAACCTAACCCTACCCCTAACCCCTAACCCCCTAAACCCTAACCCCTAACCTAACCGCTAACCCCTAACCCTAACCCCTAACCCTTAACCCTAACCGCTAACCCCTAACCCCTAACCCTAACCCTAACCGAACCCCTAACCCTAACCCCTAAACCCAAAACCCTAAAACCTTAACAGGAAAATGGTCTTTATCCTCCATGGTCTGTATGAATATACGTTATTTGCAAAAATATGGTGTTTATTATCCTCCATGTTATTCGCAGAAATGGCCGACCCAGTTGACAACATGGAGGAGGAAATGTACGAATTAATCAACAGCGCCGCTAACCCAGATGTAGCAGGTGACGATAACAATAATCAAGAAGTAGATGACGGCAGTCAATACTTTATCGATTATGAAGAAATTATGCAAGAAAATACTGGCGAGGTATACCTACAATCTCTATGAGCACATAAAATTCTAATCAATTTGTAAATGTATTTATAATCTACTGTTCCTACATACGTAGCCCTCTGGATCGACAACGACTACCGGGAAGAGTAGGACCGTACGAGGTCCGAAGAAGCCGTTGGATGGCCGATACATTATCTCAGAATTCAACGAGGAAACAGGCCAAGTGCTTGGAGAACATGCACAGAAATTCGTTACCACTGTGGGTATCTCGTAAGGGATAAGATCCCGATCAATGCTCGTGAATGGAAGGAAAAGAGAAGTGCTCCTCATATAAGTTTTGTCTCTGATCGTGATAAGGAACTGGTTTGGCAAGATGTCCTTGCACATTTCACGCTTGAAACAGAAGATAGAAATTTGAAGGCAAGAGTTCGGGATTGGGCTATGAAGAAAATGGCAACACTATTCCAGGGCTGGAAGAAGAAATTGTACAACACATTTATCAAGAAGGACCTAACTCCGGATTTTAACACCAAGGCCTACGTCAAGTTGAGGCCTTTTTGGGATGAGTTTGTAGAATTCAAGAAATCAGAAGAGGGTGAGACACGTGTCAGAATGAACCAACAGAATGCCCGACAAAAACAATACCACCATCACTTGGGATCAGGTGGCTACAAGAGTGCCATTCCCAAGTGGGAAAAAATGGAACGGGAGATTCTAGCCAAGGGCATCGAACCAGATTCAATAAACTGGCCTGAGCGCGCCAAGTATTGGTTTTTTGGTCATGGAGGAAGTCTGGACCTACAGACAGGAGGGGGGTAGTGTATGGCACAAAACTCCAAAGAGCAGAAAGACTAGCTTATGCTCGAGACATGGCTAACAGTGGCACGTGGCAGCCGAACAGAGAAAAGGATGAGCTTACATACGCCCTAGAGAATCCTGAACATGGTGGGAGAACAAGAGGCTATGGGGAGGTGTCGTGGGAGCATGCCTTCCCACAAGACAAAGAGACCTATAGAAGCCGCGCAAGAAAGAGGCAGGAGGAGGTAGAGCGGATGCGAAGGATGGAGGAAATGGTTATTCAGTCACAGGCCGCGGCTCGTGAAGCGGTAGAGCGAGAAAAGGCACTTGAAGACAAAATGAGTGAGGAAATCAAAAGGCAAGTGCATTTAGCAGTGAGTTCCCTGCAAAGGCAATCTGCATCAGAGCCAGGAGTCAACACCAGCACCCCTGGTGATCAGTTGAAAAGCAGTTGCGCTTCCACGGAGGTGCCAACGATTCAAGGTGACGCAGGGCTGCGCTTCCCCGTGGATGACATCACTGATCCTCTCACGACCTGTGAGCTGCACATTCCACAGGGGAATGACACAATAATGGTGGCTATTGGTGTCGTATCTCCTATTGACCCTACGAAGACACCAAGATGCCATGGGGCATTGGTACCACCTGGTTATGCTAGTGTCTCGGTGGATAGAGTATTGAAAGGGCATAGCAATGTGACTCTTGACATTGAAGGAGGTGATGGTGAGAAGACTTTAGGAGAAGCGGAGAAGGCATTCATATGTTGGCGTAAGCGCTATATCATTATTCCTGGGGCATCACCTCCTCCTCCTCCTCAGCAAACTAACCCTAGGTGCAGATGAAAGTCAATGAAACATTTTTTCACTAGTTATGTATTGACTTAATTAAATAATTGTTTACTCATACTATGTTGTTTTCACAGCAGGACCTCTCCGCACCTAAGTCCAATTATCCATTCACCACATAGTCATCATAGTGCTGCGGGCGATGCAGTGAAAGACACAGCTGCATCCCCACCGGCTCCATCCCCTCCACGATCGGCTCCATCCCCTCCACGACCGGCTCCATCTCCACCACGGGCTCCATCCCCGCCACCGGCCCCATCTCCTCCACCACGGGCTCCATCCCCGCCACCGGCCCCATCTCCTCCACCACGGGCTTCCCCACCACCGGCCCCATCAAAGAAGAGGCCAGCCACAAAAATGAAGGCATCGGCCCCACCGCCACCAAAGAAGAAAGCCTCTGCAGAAAGACATCAAGCTGTTCCTCAGAAGACGAAACTTCCCTATGATATGACTGATGAGGAGGAAACAAATGCTGCAGCGAAAGCAGATTTGGACAAATTTTGGGCGGACGTCGAGGCTAAACAAAAAGCAAAGAAAAACCCAGAGAAGCCGTACCTTTTTGTACGTCCTGATATGCTCAGGAAAAAGGTGGATGCTCATCAGAAAAAAGTGCGTGATTCTCGTAAGAAATCGCCACCATCAGACTATGACCGCACTATGACCAAGTCACTTGAGGAGGCGAAGCAGAAACAGAAGAGAGCAAGCAAGGGTGTCCCACAGCTCGGGGAACAATCGAAACAATCAGTGCCCCCGCTAGTTGTGAATGAATATGGTTCTAACTTGAAAGCGCTAGAACAACTTGAGGTGAATCCTGAGCATCTTGATGCATTTTTCGCAGAAACTGGTCTAACCTTGTCACAAATGCTCGGTGAAGCACCCATTGAAACTGCTCCGCAAGTTGATCAGTGGAAGAAGAATTATGTATATGGCCAGAGTCTATACAACCCTACGGCCCTCACAGAACTTGGCACTCAAATGTACTTGTTAAACCAGTGGTACATGGCAGCGTGTACCAAAAAAGCGGATGATTGGATATGCGTCAGAATTAGAGACCATCATATTCCTTCGTGGTGATGACATTATACTTATCCAATTCAATGAGTTACACCAGCTATGCCACCTGGATGCTCTAGACAAATCTCTAGTCAGCCTCTTCTGTTTGTAAGTGATCCTTCGTTTTAATTATCTCACTCTAGCATATGTATATGTAAATGTAATTATGCTAACACTAGCTAGCGTGCCTATATACATATGCAGAAACATGATGAGAGACCTCGCACGTAGAAATGACAAGGAGGTTGGTTTCATTGATCCATATATCGTATTCTCGGTCCCAAAGAAAGATCCCGCCTATGATATATGGAGAAATGAAACAGGGAGGAATCTCCGAAGGTTCTTGTGAACCAAAAGAACAAAAGATATATACTCTTCCCATACAACTTTAGGTGGGTGTTGTTATCATGTGCATATTTATTTTTACTTACTCAATTTCTATGATATATGTTGACTATATAAGCAAATTAATGCAGCTATCACTGGATATTGATCGTCTTCGATCTCTCCGAAAGTCAATTGATAATCTATGACTCGTTGAGAAAACCACTGGGAGATTATCAAGATATCATAGACATTATCCAGGGGTAACTTTCGATCTCTAAATACTGATTTCTACACTTTAAATCTGCAATAGTTAATTACGATCCAATATTATATTGTGCAGGGTTTGGGCTTGGTTCGTTCCGAAACACCGTCCGGATTTGAAGGCGACACTTCCTCGTCCTATCCAATTGCAAGTAAGTAGTACTATCTCCCCGCGTCTTTACCACTGTAGCATGCTTTCATCACACGCGCGAGATGATGAGAGTAATATCTTTTTACATCGTGCAGTGGGTTCTACGGCAACCACCAGGGAACAATTTGTGTGGGTACTACGTTTGCGAGTTTCTCTCGGTGTATGCCAAAAGAACTCCTCTAGAGAGACAGAAGGAGCTATGGTTGAAGAACCAGGTGTTGGACATGGTGCGCCTGAAAGGAATTCAAGAGACAATCGCAGGAGTTCTTAATGACCATGTCCTCAAAGCCGGCACCGAGTTCTACTATAACCCGGAAGAACCAATGAAACCAAACCAAGACGACCATTTGTATGACATTTAAGTGACGGTCAATATTTGTGTTGTAAATACCAAGGATGCATGGATAATGCTGTAAATTTTATGTGCATAAAAATATTATACACATAATATGTATAGCTAGCCCATATATATATAGTTTCATATTTTATGTGTGTAATTATAAATTTTATGTGTATATATATGTGGATACATACATTAGCAGCGAAGAAATACGTATTAGAAATCCTAATGTAATATATTAGCATCGAAGAAAACGTATTAGAAAACCTAATGTAATTGAAAAACTGAAAACAATAGCCAATTGAAAGAAAAGAAAAAAGAAAAGAAAAAGAAAAAAGGTCTTTAGCCCCGGTTGGTAATACCAACCGGGACTAAAGAGGCCAGTCTTTAGTCCCGGTTGGTATTACCAACCGGGGCTAAAGGTCCCCTCTTTAGTCCCGGTTGGTATTACCAACCGGGGCTAAAGGTCCCCCTTTAGCCCGGGGCCGGGAACCGGGGCTAAAGGTCGGACCTTTAGTCCCGATTCCTTAGCCCCGGCTCCATGCCGGGGCTAAAGGCCATTTTCGACCGGGGCTAAAGGCCCGTTCTCCAGTAGTGGTTATTGAGGTCTCGGGGCAGGTGAATAGCCTTAAGAAGTGTCTTAAACGGATTAGGGGCCAGTGGTAGACAGAGCAATTCAGAAACCACTTAAGTTTATACTGCGATTAATTAATGCCTGCAGTTGAATATGCTCACAAAATAGGTCAAGTGGTGCGCCAAACACATTGACAATTAAGCTACTATTGTTGTGGAAAGATAAAGTTCGGATAGGTCATTAGTCTTGAGCATATAAGTTACAGATAAGATGTTAGCGGATTCGTTTTGACAAAAGGCTTACCACCCAACGTGTTTAGAAGACACGTAGCCGGAATGGGGTGGGTTAAGGGAAAGCCTATGATTCCTGAACATTAGGGCCCAGTTAGTGTTCTGTTCAAGTTAGAGAGATGTATTGTAGCTGTTAAGTCCAACGACAATTGGTGGAACGACAAGACACACTCTACGCATTTTCTATAATGGAATGGCGCAAATAAGATAAGTATTTAAGTTAGATTAAGATAAGTTATTAGAAGAGATCAAGAGGAGAATGTTATTATTGATCTCCTCCCGTTGGTAGGCCCAACGGCCCACATGGAACTGATCCGCTCCCTGATCGGGGGAGCCCAACCCATCTATGGTTGGGGGGGCCCCTGTCACTCTGCGCTAGATAAAAGGGGGTGGGAGGCCGGGGCTCAATTCACGAGGTTCACTGCAGCCGCCACTCCCACCTACAGTCCTACCCTAATCCGATCTCTAGGGTCGCAGCCAGTGACGGGAAGTCCTCCTCTGCCGCCACTGCATCGACACCCGACGCCAACGGTGACTCCCATGGCGGACTCAAGCTCCAACCTCAAGCCCGCCGATGGTCAGTAACCCTATCGCACACCTCTTCTCTCACTCTTTCTCTCTAATCTAGTAGATCAGTTAGGAACACTTGTTTACCCTAAGTTAAGCACCCGTCTGATCTACTAGTTAGTGATCCTTTAGTCTATCAGTATCATCATAAGAAGCCATAGATCCACAACAGTCAGAATTGAACCCGGGCAAGCTTAAGACACCAATGAGGCCACGACATTTGTACCATCATCACGATGGGTAATCAAGGAGCTCTGTCATCATCATCATCATCATCTGCTAGCTGTATGAAATAGAGGGATATGGGCTATCAGGTTTTGGCTGCTACTGCGTGCTCATTATTCCTTGTGTGTCTGAGAACAAATGCTTCTTTCACATGGACATGGCAATGTTGGATTGATCTCCACCGGTTAGGCCCAACGACCTAAATGGACCTTGATCTGCGTCCTGATCGGGGACGCCCAACCCATTTAGCAGGCTGGTGGGCCCTCGTCACACAGTGCCTATAAAGAGGAGGTGGGGGCAGGGCTCAAGTCACGAGGTTCACTGGAGCCGCTGCCACTCCACTGTCCTAACCCTAGCCGATCTCGTGGGTGGCACTGCCAGCGACGGGAAGCACCACCAGCGTCCACACCCGTCGCTGCCCTAGCGCAGATCTTCACCGACGAACCTGATGGCGGGCTCCTCCTCCAACTCGATGGTCTGTGTTTCCTCTACCTCCCCTCTTCCTCTCTCGGATCAAGTGCGTAGGCACTGTTCTTCTTATGCCCAAGAGTTTCTCCCCACTGATCTACACCTAGTCGATCCTAGAAACTTAACAATGGTATCAAAGCCGTACTCGAGTGTAGATCTGGCTTGGGGAAAAGAAGAGAGATCCCGATCGGTGTTCGGGAAGAACCCGAGATCCCGAAAACCTAAGAAAAGAGGATTCGATCCGGTTGGATCCGAACACTAAAGTAGAAAGGTCAAAGAAGGCGAGAACATGTTCGATTTCGAACCCTAAGGAAAGAAAAGCTAGGGGAAACCCTAGATCTCGTGCGGAGTCAAACCCTTACCCGTCAGGGATTTCTGCATAGCACTCCATAAGACCCTCGCCGCCGCTCGTCGGCGTGCGGCTAAGGAACACAGAGAAGGGGAAGGCTCGGATCCAACCCTCACTCTAACCCAAACAGCAAAGAACGATCCCTAACTCTAGATTAGAGTTTTTGGTAGGAGAAAGACGGACGACAAGATACCTACCTGGCTCTTGTACCACCGTGGCTACCGCCGTCGCGCGGGAAAGAAGTCGATGCTCGGGAGCAGGCCGAGCCGCACGGCTGTTTTCGCCAGCAGGAGAACAAGGCCGAGCCATCGAGCTTTCGAGCTCCGGCCAAGCAAGGGCGTCGCCACGAGACCGCTCGACGGCGGCGCGGTCAACCCCACAGTGAGCGCGCGCACCGGCGAGGGGACCGGCGGCGGCGCCGTCTTCTCCGCGTCTGCCACGGGAGGCCGCCGGCGTTGACGATTATCAAGAACAGAAGAGGAGGAAGGGGAGCCGGATGTGGTCCGGCGGCGCCCAGCGCCGACGGTCAGAGCGGGGCGCGACGGCCATGGCGGCGGCGGTTGCCTCTGCCTGCGGCGCTGAGGGGCGAAGAGGTGAGGGAGAGGAGAATGAGTAAGGGTTTTCGGGGAATCGGCCGGAGCGCCGGTTTTGTTCGGCCGCACACATCGGACGATCGTCCGATCAAGATGAACGACTGAGATCGGCCAAGGGAGATCGGGCCGAGTTCTGCCCAGGTGGGAGGCCGCGGGAGGTCGCTTTCCCGGCCAGGCCCAGGTTGCGGGCCTGGGCGCGGGGGAGGCGGCGCGCGCGTAGCGCGGCCATGGGCCGCTGGGCCACGGGTCCAGAGCCGTACTCGCGCTAAATGGGCCGGAGAGGGGCCTTCGGGCCACATTGGTGGAAAAGAATAGTTCAGTTTTTGTAATAATGTTTTCAATTTCCAGAAGTAGATTGTAAATGGATTTGATTGAATTTTGATGCAAATTTCTGTGCATTTTATCCAACGATATTTGCTCAGAAAATAGAAAAGTATATTAAGTGCTTCTTGAAAAATGTTATTAAGAGTGTTTTCATGTTTCCGCTGCAAAGTTAACATTGATTATCTTCTAATTAAATTAGAACCAACGGGAAAATTTAATTAGAGGAATAGTCACATGTTTAAGTAAAATATGATATTGTTATTTTCTGACCAACGTTGATGATAACAATATTGTAAGTTTAAATTTAAAGTTTGAATTTCTAGTAAATTTGCGTCAACGTGACCAATTTTCCAGAGACCATATAAGAATCAAGAAATGTCTCTGATAAAGTGAAAAGTATTCTGCTGCAATGATGTTGATTATCATCAATTTATTTAGTTTGCGTACGTTAATTCTATTTCTGCCCAACGGTGATGTAGAATTAATGTAAAAGAATGTTGTTTTATTCTATGTTCTGTCCAACGGTGATATAGAATAGAACTTCAAGTTATAAAGTTTAATGTGCATGTTTTAACCAGACCAATGTAGGGTATTTTCATGCTCATTATTGTTGATTATTAATGATTAACGTTTTCACAAAAAGATCTTCATGCTTTCATTCTTGGAGGCAGAAAAGAAAGAGTTGGGTACTTGTGACTCAGAAGATGGAAAGTGAAAGTCATTACATAAAGGGACTATGTTCTCTTTAGAAAATGGCTTGAAAAAGAAAAGAATTCAGGGACATTGGTCCAAAGTAAAAGTTTAGTACATGAAATGTGTTTTATGTACCCTCTATAAAGAAGAATTTTGTTTAGCTTTATTCATTATGACAAAAGTTGTAATAAGAAATATGCATATTTAATTTGACCAACGTTGGATTAAATGTGTATGTTACAAAATATTCAGATTTATTTCTGAATTTGATGAAAGCCAATTTGGCTTTAATGTCCTTGATGGGAAATTGTCCCGCATGGCGAAAAAAGGAAAAAGTTTGTGATGGCTCATGTGCCTAAAGTATATCCCAGAGTGGGAGAAAGAATGAAAAGTTTGGGTAGCTTTTATGCTATCACAGTGTTGATCATGACATGGTCATGGGCTAAGGCCATGAGGGGAGCAATCCCAGATAAAGAAAGCATGCAAGCATGACTTGCAAAAGTAAAGTTAAGTAAGGACTTTGTTAATTCTTAAAGTGGAATGAGGAAAATATACTCCCATAAAAATCAAAACATGACTTTGTTTGCATGACAAGGTCATGTGAATAAAGCAAATTGTAGATGTCTCCTCGTTCACAAAAGTTTAGAATAGTTTCGAAATTATGGCAGTAAAGTTTGTGCCATATTCGAGGGGGAGAATGGTGAGATACTTAAACTAAGAAAGATAAAGATTAAAAGAGATACTCTCCATTTCCCTGTGCCTCGAAATGCAATGCATTATATGCATTAAGGCAAGAGTGTGATCTATAAAAGATGAATGTGACCATTGAGGAGTACGACGATCATAAAAAACGATACCCCTAAGCAAAGAAAGAAATATAGCTAAATTCCTATACCTTTATGGTTCTGATAGGAAGATAGCATAGTAAACCAGTATTTTACTGGACAAGCGGTGCTTAAGGCACCCTATGACTTTTGACAGATTAAACCCAAATAATAAATTTGAGGAAGCATCATCTTTACAGGAAGATGGGATAATCTGGGGGAGCATGGTATGTAGAGATCTAAGACTTGAAGAGAAGTGGGATTGCATGCCCATTCCAATGACTCAAGAACAATCATACCTGTTGATGTTGTATGGCCTATACAACACGTGTTGTTAGCTCTTCTAGAAAGATGAATAAAGTAAACAAGGATCTTGTAATACAAGAGCCTAAAGTATCAATTGCCTCTTGGCAATGAAAGAGCAACAACAACCCATGTAAAAGAGTGTCATTTTGGACCTAAAAGGTCTCAACGAATAAATGATGAGAAGTTATTCCTAAAAGAGCCAAAACAGTAGACTGTAATGGGTCTACAAGATGCAATGTGGCTCCGGAGGGAACATAGAAATATAATGGTGAAAGGATTCACACAAGGAAAGAAAACACTTTAACTAGTGTTAATGGCACATAATGTTTAGAGTTACATCAGATAGATAATGGGAATTTGTCTGAAAAGTTTACATGGCACAACCTAACGGTTTTGTCATGAAAGGAAAAGAATGTTTAGGATGCCACCTGAAGAAATCTATTTATAGATTCAAACGAGCATCTATAGAGTGGTATTCAAAATTTGATGCCACATCAGATTAGAAAGTTTGGGTTTTAATGAGAATGAGAAGGACAATGACATTGTGCAAAGTTCAAGAATAGGAAATTTATTTTCCTAAACTTGTATGTGGGTGACACCTTGCTTGCTGGCAATGGTGTTAACCTACTATCGGAAAAGTAGTCATTGCCCTAAATTACATAAGATTGATCTCGGTAAATTGGCAGTCGTCTCTGAATTGGAATTTACTGAGATAATAGAAAGGGGTATTAGAACTATCTCAAGTGTATACTTGAGAAAATTCTAAAAAAATAAAGTATCTATGTGTATAAACATACGCCTGTTCCTATGGTCAAGGGTAATAGTTTTGAGAACTTTCAGTATTCCAAGAATAGATATGAGAATCGATAAAATGGACGTCCTATATGCTTCGGCTGTTGGAAGCTCAATGAGTGCACAAGTATTTACCCTAACATGGTTCATGTATCCGGGATTTTGGCAGATGTTCAATCCAGATATAGATCACTGGAATGGAAGTGTTGCAATTGTGCAAAGTTTTATATGCCTCTTGACGAGTATAAGACAACAAGTACTCTCAAATGGTTGTGAGTACAACTGATATGTTTGAGCGAGATGTGTAGTGAAATCCACATTAGTAACTAACACTCACAGTTGGAGTTTTATTGTGGAAAAGCTCCAAAGAAACAATAGTGGTGTCATGATGATGCACACCTATCATGTAGCTTATCATGAGGCATAAAGGACAAGCGAAATGGTTAAGAAACCTATACCCGGAATTGATAATGGTAAACAACAGCAATAACCATTTAAGCAGTTTGCTACTAAGACAACGGGTCAAGTGTGCTGCCAAACACATTGACATTGGGTTGCACGTTGTGAAGGAGAAAGTCCAGAATCATACTTTTAGAATGTGAAAGTATTATGGATCCATTTTGCAAAGGCTTACTGCCCAGTGTGTTCAGAGAATACACAGTCGACATGGGTTGTATGGTAAGGCCTATGATTTCTGGACAACAAAGGGCCCCAAAGTTAAAGAATCCATTTCAGAACAGAGACTGTATTGTAGTTGTTGAATCTATCGGCAATTGATCGTGACGATAAGGCACGCTCTATGCATCGATCTGTGATGGAATGGTAAAAGAAATAAATGTGAAGTTTAGAGATATGAGTTGAGATCAAGGGGGGAATGTTGGATTGATCTCCACCGGTTAGGCCCAACGACCTAAATGGACCTTGATCTGCGTCCTGATCCGGGACGCCCAACCCATTTAGCAGGCTGGTGGACCCCCGTCGCACAATGCCTATAAAGAGGAGGTGGGGGGCAGGGCTCAAGTCACGAGGTTCACTGGAGCCGCTGCCACTCCACCATCCTAACCCTAGCCGGTCTCGTGGGTGGCACTGCCAGCGGCGGGAAGCACCACCAGCGTCCACACCCGTCGCTGCCCTAGCGCAGATCTTCACCGACGAACCTGATGGCGGGCTCCTCCTCCAACTCCGATGGTCTGTGTTTCCTCTACCTCCCCTCTTCCTCCCTCTTGGATCTAGTGCGTAGGCACTGTTCTTCTTATGCCCAAGAGTTTCTCCCCACTGATCTACACCTAGTCGATCCTAGAAACTTAACAGGCAGATCAAGATGCTCAACAGTTTAAGGGCTTGAAAAGTATATCAAAAGCTGTCAAACATACCCATGTGCACCCTCTTGTACTCTCTACTCTGTTGTGCCACTATGCTCACAGTTCAGCAGATCAGTGAACTAGCCATGGTAACTTACACCACCTCTCTCAATGTCTGGACATCTTATATTCTCGTTTGAAAACAAATGAAACCATCGCACCTAAGCTATCCACAGCAGCACCTAAGCCATTGACGCTGGAGGAGAAGCTAGCTAGGTGAGAGCCTTCGCACGGTTGGCTTGAGCGCTGCCGCCATCCCTTGGGGGGAGGGGACGGGTCGGTTCGGTGCGGCTCCAACGACTCCATCCATCCTAAAACTCGACATAGTCATTCTCATGTTCTTGTACTCATCTAATCTAAGGAACAAGGTGACTGTAGCCTTGTGCATTTTTTTGTTCTCCGCGAAAAAAGATTCACATGAAAACAGAAATGTGACTTCTTGGTGAGGAATTATGAAATATGGTGTAGCTGCTAATGCACTGTTTTTATGCATGCTTTTTTGCGCCTATAATTTGGGCCTCTTAGTTTTGTGTCAATGGATTCACAGCTTATTTGAATCTTTCAGCAAATAGGTGAGCAAGAGTCAGGCAGCTTTGACTAGATTATTTATGACACACACACGGAGGGCAGCTTGGATAAGCAAGCTACCACTTTTGCTTTGTGTACCCTAGCTCCCCTGTTTTAGCACCTGTGGGTTCACGGCAGATAATCTGTGCATAGTGTGTACGTGGAACTGCGTGGATGGGCTGACCTGTGCCCTGCCCCCTCTCTCCACTTTGCTCTTGGTCGCCTTAGCTTATTCGTTCTATAATAGTTCCACAAATCATTCTTTTAGGATCCTCTTCATGTGCTTGTCATGACAAGTAACACCGGCGGACACACAGAGGCACTTTCATTCCAAGGAGCAGTACTTTCCTCTCAAATGGCGTAGACTCACCCATGCAAAATATTGAATGTCCTGCTGCTTCCCATGCCTATTGCATTCTACAGAAGGAAAAAAGGATTATATAGCCTGGTGAGCGTCAATCTATCCTTGATTATTTCAACAAAGGATTATACTATGAGCATCACAGCGACACTCCCATCCATCCACATCCAGGCAATGTGCCAAGAACACTAAATAAAAACAGAAGGAAAATACTATGGGTTCCATATGGTTCTTCTCAGAAGCCCTATAATTTGGAAACAAGGATGGAACAAAGGAGAGCAGGATAGCAGCATAGCTTATATAGCCTGATGAGCAGTCAATCCTTGATTATTCACTTTAATATTTTGTACATTCTCAGCTACACTCTGAAACAACAAATATCACATTATTAAATCCACTAGCAATATATATATTCAATATTTTAGTTCCATATACACCTTGTCTATTTATAAAAAAACAATTGCTGATTTGACACTTGTTGTCTGTTTGCAGGAACAGACTATTATCATCACTCATCTCCTCATTTCCATTTCCTAATTTGCTTGAGTTTTTTTTCTGCCATGTTAAGTACGTTAATACATGGTCTGCTTTCTCTGGTTCATTGAACTGCCATGAGTACTTCACCCTTGTATCATTTACTTCATCTCACAGCTTTCTCAAAACATTACTGTCACTACCGGAGATGGGCTCTTTGCCGAGTGTCCGGCTCTTTGCCGAGAGCTAAAACACGGGCACTCGGCAAAGGGCTCTTTGCCGAGAGCCAGCCCTCGGCACCATAAGAAACTCGGCGACGATTCCTACGCCGAGGGTCCGACTCTCGGCGAAGTCAGGCTCTCGGCAAAGGGACCCTATGCCGAGAGCCGAACCCTCGGCGTAGAATACTCGTCGGCAAACGGAACCCTCGCGAACGGCTCCCCCTGCGCCGTTACCTTTGCCGAGAGCCCTCTGTTAGGCTCTCGGCACAGGGTTGAATTTTTTTTTTGGTAAATTCTATGCCGAGAGCCCTGAACCTGGCTCTCGGCATAGGTGCCCTTTGCCGAGGGCTTTAGGAAGCTCTCGGTAAAGCATATTATTTTTTTTGTTTTTTTGCTCCCAATTTTTCCTGTGGCCTTGCTACAGTACTACAAGCCAAGATTTCAAATTTGAAGTGTTTTCCATAAATCTTGCTATATTTCGCGCATTTTTTTTTTAATTTGATGATTTTTTCCGCGGGACGCACGTTTGAACTGCAGGTGCATGAAATAATGAAACTCAGCGATTCGAAAAATGGTATTCATTCTTCAGAGGGTATTTCGACACCGTATCCAGGGACAGGTGCGGAGACTCGACCGTCTCGTGCACGAGAAACGGCGACCAAGTTGCGTGATATTGGATTTAAAATTATTAAAAATACAAACGAAGTCAGAAAATCATGAAAATGGACGAGTGACCTTGACATCGCATGTAGAGGCTCTGAAAAAAATTTGGGAATGTTTGGAGCAAGTGGTGATGCAAGATGGTTAAAACCCTGAGATCTCCGCAAGATGTCACATGTGATGATATGCGATGATCTCAGGGTTTTAACCATCTTGCGTCACCACTTGCTCCAAACATTCCCAAATTTTTTTCATAGCCTCTACATGCGATGTCAAGGTCACTCGTCCATTTTCATGATTTTCTGACTTCGTTTGTATTTTTAATAATTTTAAATCCAATATCACGCAACTTGGTCGCCGTTTCTCGTGCACGAGACGGTCGAGTCTCCGCACCTGTCCCTGGATACGGTGTCAAAATACCCTCTGAAGAATGAATACCATTTTTTGAATCGCTGAGTTTCATTATTTCATGCACCTGCAGTTCAAACGTGCGTCCCGCGGAAAAAAATCATCAAATTAAAAAAAAATGCGCGAAATATAGCAAGATTTATGGAAAACACTTCAAATTTGAAATCTTGGCTTGTAGTACTGTAGCAAGGCCACAGGAAAAATTGGGAGCAAAAAAACAAAAAAAATAATATGCTTTACCGAGAGCTTCCTAAAGCCCTCGGCAAAGGGCACCTATGCCGAGAGCCAGGTTCAGGGCTCTCGGCATAGAATTTACCAAAAAAAAATAAAAAAAAGCCTTTGCCGAGAGCCAGATCACGTGGCTCTCGGCAAAGGTTTCCTCTTTGCCGAGAGCCACCTGATCTGGCTCTCGGCAAAGAAGCGAACCAGTGAAAAAATAAAACGGCCGCCGCGGCGGCCGCCCCGCACACACAACCACAAACACACACACGCGTCGCGCCTCCGCCTCCGCCGTCGCGCCGCCGCCGCCGCCTCCCCGCCCGTCCCCTCCCCGCCGGCCCCTCCCTGCGCCGCGCGGCCGCGGCCGTCCCTGCCCCCGCCGTCGCGCCGCCGCCTCCTCCCCGCCCGTCCCCTCCCCGCCGGCCCCTCCCTGCCCCGCGCGGCGCCTGCGCCCCGGCCCGCGCGGCCGCCACCACCCAGCGCGCCGCCGCCCCCGCGCCGCGCGGCCGCGGCCGTCCCTACCGCCGCCGCCTCCCAGCCCGTCCCCTCCCCGCCGGCCCCTCCCTGCCCCGCGCGGCCGCTCCCCGCCGGCCCCTCCCGCCCGTCCCTCCCTGCCCCCGCCCAGCGCGCCGCCGCCCCCGAGCCGCGCGGCCGCGGCCGTCGCCGCCCCCGCCCCCGCCCCACGCGGCCGCCCCCGCCCCGCGCCGCGCCGCCGCCCCCGCCCCCTGCACGCCCGGTTGGAGAGGAGGAGAGGAGGAGGAGGAGAGAAGGAAGAGGAGGAGGAGGAGGAGGAGGAGGAGGAGAGGAAGAAGAGAGGAGGAGGAGGAGGAGGAGGAGGAGGAGAGGAAGAGGAGGAGAGGAAGAAGAGAGGAGGAGGAGGAGGAGGAGGAGGAGGAGAGGAAGAGGAGGAGGAGGAGGAGAAGAGCAGTAGAGGAGGAGGAGGAGGAGAAGGAGAAGGAGAAGGAGAAGAAGCAGAGCGGGAGGAGGAGGAGGAGGAGGACGAGGAGGAGGAGGAGGAGGAGAAGGTGAGGAGACCGTTGTTGCCTTCGCCTCGACCCCGAGTTCGTCCGCTCCGTCGTCGTCGATCGGCCCACGTAGTAAGTAGTAGTTGTTAGTAGTAGTGGTATGCATGTGAATGTATGTGGATATCGGCCATCGTGTCGTATGTATGTGGATGTCGGCCATCGTGTCGTATATATGTGGATGTCGGCCATCATGCCGTTGTTTCTTGCAGGTTTTGAAACCTCACCGTGCAGGGGAGGTTCTACCGAAATTTCTAATTGATACTATCTTTTTTGTCTTTTCTGTAGGAGGACCTGTCGGGGCCAAGCCGGAGATCCTCGGCGACCTCGATCGTCTTCGTCGTCGTCGCGGGTCTGCCTGCACCGCTTCGCCTCACCACTGCACCGACTCGCCACTGCGCCGCTAGCCTGACTCCACCGGCACCCTAGGTATAAATAACGTCTCCTCCCAGAAAAGGGTCTTAGGTCATTGAACCCAGTTAGGTGTCTCCCGTCCGAAAGAGATACGGCTGGAGGTATGCAGGTCTCTGCATATCGATAACCGTATCTGTTTTGGATTGTCCACGTTACTTGGACAGCCCGCAGATGCGTCGATGAGGCTAGTTCCCATGGTCTGCCCCGATTCAAGATGGAGTTTCGGCATCACCTCCCTGTTGTTCTCCGGATACACACTCTCCCTATAGGGACGTGTATCTTGAGAACATCGGGGAGGTGCTGCCGAAATTATGTCTCGGCTCGGGGCAGACAATGGGAACTGGCCTCATGTACGTATCCGCGGGTGGGATTAGGACCTATCCTCACCTATTAGATGATAGTAGGATGGAAGTACTCGGAGGTAGATATGTAAGTACTCGGATGCATGACAGTAGGATGGATGACCGTCAGTGGATGTACTCGGGCCGTAGAAGCAGAAGTGATTTCACCGATGAATGGTTGCGCAAGACAGATGCTTTCGTGAACAATGCATTTGGCGCGGCTCGGCGAGGAGAGATCAAAGTGTTGTGCCCATGCAGCAGATGTGGGAACCGGAGAAGGCAAGACAAGGAGAACATGGCTAAACATCTTGTGAACAATGGATTCACGCCGGACTACACCCGGTGGATCTATCATGGTGAAGCACATCGTTTGAGAGCGGAGGCAGTGCGACCACGTCTGGAGGACTTTGATGCTGATGCGGGGGTAGCAGACATGTTAGATGACTTCCAAGAAGCACAGTACGCTGAAGGACGTACGGAGGAGGAGATGGAGAAGACCGCAAAGGCGTTTTACGAGATGATGTCTTCGGCACAGAAACCCCTTCACGAGCGGACAACAGTTTCTCAACTGGATGCCATTGGCCGTGTGATGGGGTTCAAGTCCCAGTTCAACCTGAGTCGAGATGCGTTCGATGGTATGTTGGCCCTATTTGGTAGCATGCTTCCGGACGGCCACATATTGCCAAAGAGCCTGTACGAGTCACAGAAACTGCTTCGTGCCCTAAAGATGCCGTATGAGCAGATACATGCTTGTCCAAATGGGTGCGTCCTCTTCAGGAAAGATCTCACGGATGCAGGTTACTGTCCGAAGTGTAAAGCGTCGAGATACATGGAGGTAGACGATGGTGAAGGCCCAAAGAGGCAGCTTTCTATCCCCATGAAAGTCCTGCGTTACCTGCCGTTCACACCGAGGATCCAACGTCTCTACATGACCGAGGAATCCGCGAAACAGATGACATGGCACAAACAGGGTACCCGATACAATCCTGAGAAGTTGGTACATCCCGCCGATGGTGAAGCATGGGCCCATTTCGATGGCATCCATCATGACAAAGCTAGAGAGGCTCGTAATGTTCGTGTTGCGTTTGCAACGGACGGTTTCAATCCCTATGGACTCATGGCTGTCCCGTACACCTGTTGGCCCGTCTTCGTTATCCCCCTCAATCTCCCCCCCTGGCGTCCTATTTCAACGTCATACTGTCTTCTTGTCGTTGATAATTCCTGGACACCCGGGGAATAACATGGGTGTGTACATGGAGCCTCTGATTGATGAATTGGAAACTGCTTGGAATGAAGGGGTATTGACATACGACCGAGCTTCAAGGTCTAACTTCACAATGCACATCTGGTACCAGTACTCACTACATGACTACCTGGCATATGGGATATTCTGTGCCTGGTGTGTCCATGGCAAGTTCTCATGCCCCGTTTGTAAGACAGCTACGAGATTTATCTGGTTGAAGAAGGGTGGCAAGTATTCGGCGTTCGACCAACATCGACAATTCCTGCCTCTTGACCATCCTTTCAGACGGGACACCAAGAACTTTACCGAAGGTGTCGTGGTGAGAGATCCTCCACCTCGGATGCTGACCGGTGCCGAGGTTCATGCTCAGATAGATGCTCTCCAGTTCAACGAAACAGACGGTCGTTTTGCGGGGTATGGTCAGGAGCATATGTGGACTCATAAGTCAGGCTTGGAAAGACTCCCTTATTATGACGATCTTCTTCTGCCACATAACATTGATGTAATGCACACTGAAAAGAACATCGCTGAGTCGCTTTGGGGAACACTCATGGACACTGAAAAGTCTAAGGACAACCCTAAGGCTAGACTAGACCTGGCACTGTTGTGAGATAGACCAAAGCAAGAGATGCTGCCTCCTCAGCCCGGCAGGAGATGGACACGGCCCAAGGTCGATTTCGTCTTGGGCAGGCCACAAAGGAAAGAAATACTTCAGTGGATCCAGACATTGACATTCCCTGATGGATATGCAGCGAATCTAACGAGAGGAGTCAACTTATCTACTCTGCGAGTCCTAGGGATGAAGAGTCATGACTTCCACGTATGGATCGAACGGCTTCTTTCGGCGATGGTTCGAGGCTATGTTCCTGAGCCTATGTGGGTTGTCTTGGCAGAGTTGAGCTATTTCTTCCGCCAGCTATGTGCCAAGGAGATATCTCGGTCCGTCATTGATGACTTGGAGAAAGCTGCACCTGTGTTGCTCTGTAAGCTGGAGAAAATCTTTCCACCAAGCTTCTTCACTCCGATGCTTCATTTGATCATACACCTCCCAAATGAGGTTCGAATGGGAGGGCCTGTGCAATGGCGTTGGTGCTTTCCAGTCGAGAGAAATATGAAGACTCTTCGCAAGAAATGTAGAAACAAAGCCAAAATTGAGGCTTCCATTGCAGAGGCATCCATTCTGGAGGAGGTGTCCAACTTCACTGAAGAATACTACTCCGAGAACCTTCCTAGCGTGCATAATCCACCCCCTCGTTACAATGCTGGAGAAAATGAATCGAGTCTTAGCCTTTTTCGAGGCCAACTCGGCACGGCAAGTGGATCCACAGTTAAGCAGTTGAACTATGAAGAGTGGCGAAAGATCATGCTATACGTGCTTACCAACCTTGATGAGCTGGACCCGTACATGGGGTAAGTTGTTATCTATCTTCATCCAATTCATCGTCACTTTCCAACACCATTCTTTTTGTTTCGTACAGTGAATTTCTTCATTTGTTCTCGAATGGACCAAGGCCTCTTTCTGATGCGGCAGCTGAAACCCTAATTGCAAATGGTGTGGGGCAAGGGAGGCCTGATTTCATTTCTTGGTTCCGACAAAAGGTACCGTCCTACCAAGGTCGTACTTAGTCTGACGTTCCAACTTGCTCTTACGTTCTGACCGTATAACGATATATCTTGCGTCGCCTTGCAGGCTCAAACCGATGCGTCTATGAGTCAAGAGCTGAGACAGGTTGCAAAAGGCTTTGATCGTAGGGTCAAGTCATTTAACGGTTACGACGTGAATGGATTTCGCTTCCACACATCAAGCTACGAGCAGAGTCGGCCCAATCGAAAAACCACAAATAGCGGTGTTTGTACTCCAGGCAATGACAACCGTGACTACTATGGAAGAATTGAAGAAATATACGAACTTTCATTTCATGGTGAAAAGCCTTTGAATCCTGTCATGTTCAAATGCCATTGGTTTGATCCTGGAAGAACGAGGCTGACACCTAATCTTGGGCTAGCCGAAATTCGACAGGATTCTGTCTATCCAGGCTCCGATGTGTATATTGTGGCTCAACAGGCCACGCAGGTTTATTACATGCCATACGCGTGCAAAAGCAAAGAGCATCTCTTGGGTTGGTATATTGTGCACAAGATATCACCACATGGTAAACTACCTCTCCCCAATGATGAGGATTATAACTTTAACACAAACACGTATGACGGTGAGTTCTTTCAAGAATCTGGGTTGCAAGGGACGTTCACGATAGACTTAACCGAAGCGATGGAAATGGAAGTAGAGAATGATGACGAGGACGCTGGGGATGAGGTGGTAAATGAGAAGGACATAGAAATGCTAGAACGATTCCGTTTAGGCCAAGCAAATGAAGACGACGACCTGTCTTCGGATACTGAGGAGTACTTAGACATGGTTGACAGTGATGAGGAGACTCATGCTCCGGCTAATCCGGATGATCCAGATTATTTCTAATACATGTAATATTATGTTATATTTTTAGGATCTATTGTTTTATTTATATTGCACATATTTGGTTATGTTATTTCTAATACAACATTGCTTGTTCTTTTTAAATGCAGGAGGTCGAGGCAAGATGCCGGGAGGACGTCAGAGGCGGTTGAGTTGGTTGTACCGCAGCTCGCAGGCCGACGGGCCCTCGACGAGGAGTAGCCGCCGCCGGAGGGAGCCGTCTCCACAGGAGGAGGAGGAGGAGGAGGTCGAGGAGGAGGTGCCGGCCACGCCCAAGGCCCAGCGGCAGGAGGAGGCACCATTGGCCGAGGAGGCAGAGGAGGAGGACGAGCAGGAGGAGGACGAGGCAGACGGGTGTTCGGGTGCCTCAGGGGTGTCCACGCCCTACTTGAGAGGCCCCGCCAGCCTCCCGGCGTTGCCGGCACGTGCCCGACGCCCAGTGATCACGCCCATCGGACAAAAGTACATGTTCTAACTACCTGTTCGTACGATGAGACTCAAAATAGAAATAGAAGCTAATAATCTTTTTTAATCACTTGTGCAGGGGATGGGACTTTGTTGGGCCTAAAGGCCGCAAACCCAACGGCGTCCTGGGTCTCCTGTGCCGCGAGCACTACCCCGGCATAGTACAGTATGCCGGGAGGCACGAGCCGGCCTACACCTTTGACCACTACAGCGTCGCCCCAGACCCAGACTTCCCCAACAAGGCGGCGCGGGTTAGAGCGGAGCTGTGGGTAAGTCTTCGTCAAACAATATCAAATTCATCATATTTTCTCTTTAATTACTGTCTCGCCTCGTATTGTGTCTGTATGCAGAACTACTTCAGGTGCGAGCCGAGGAAGGAGGCAGTGGCGGAGGTGACAGCTACCCGGGCCTGTAGGAAGCTCGTCACCGACATGATCTACGAGGCGAGACTGCAGGCCATCATCACCTACAACGCCACGGTCCTGGCCACGAGGGTGACGAAGGCCCAGGCGAGAGGCATGACGCTGGGCCGGGCGCAGTTCTTGCAGGTAAGTGTTTTCTTTTGAGATTAAGCTTTTGGTACTTTTTATCTAACGCTTAGACGTGAAATACTTGATGATGTACAGATGATCCCCCAATGGTGCCAGTCGTTTCCCGAGTGCTGGGAGATGATCGTGGACCGGTGGCTCTCTGAAGAGTGGGCGGCCCACCACGCCGAGGCCCGGGAGGCGCGTCTGCAGATGCCAGGTGTACCACACCACCAGGGCAACCGCAACCTCGCCGAGTACGCACAAGCTTGGGTACGTGAAAGACTTTATCAATTTCTCGATCAAATGTTGCCTGATTGCTAATCATCTTGTTGTCTTCCTCGCAGTCGGAGGCACACGGTGGCCAGCCTTGCGGCACGGTGGCGGCATACACCATGTCCCACAAGGGCAAGGCCACGGCAGCGGAGACCTCCTACAACCCCGACGATCCCGCCGACGCGTACACCAACTCCAGCGTCCACTCCCGCCTCACTGACTACTCAGAGGCGGCAAGGGCGGTCCATGGGGACGACTTTGATCCCGCCACCGCGGACCTGGACGGGAGCATCGTCATGAGGATTGGAGGAGGGAAGAAGCACGGGCGGTTCTGGCTTGGCGACGGCGTCATCGACACGGCCTCCACTCCCACTCTGTCCCAGCTCCGAGCACAGAGCACGAGCGGGAGCGTCCCCATACGCCCACGCCCGTCGCCTGCGCAGTCGCGGGTCGCCGAGCTCGAGGTTATTTCTATTTAACTCATCGTACATTGATCTTTAAATGTTTGCATTGTTCTAACATTCACTTTGTATTATCGCAGGCCCGCCTGGAAATAGAAAGGCAGGAGCGTCAGGTGTCTGAGACCCAGATGCGGTCACAGATGTCGGCCCAGATGGAGGCTCAAGCAAAGCAGATGGCGGACCTCATCGCCTTCATGGCCTCCCAGGGCATGGCCGTGCCTCAGACGCTCATGGCTCCTCCACCGCCGCCTCTGGACCCCGGAGTTGCTCCTGTGATTATCAATACTTCAGTGTTTCATTTATTTCATTTTCTTGTCTAACATGACCTTTTGCAGCCTCCTCCGTCAGAAGGTTCGAACAACCGCCACGCTCCTGGATGGAACCCGACCGGGGGTCAAGCAGGCGACAGTTCTCAGGGGTGGCCCGGTTGGCCGGGGGTGTAGTAGATCTCCTCGTGTGTCACTGAAGTCTCATGTTGTTGAACTATGTGATGTGAACTATGTGATTTGATGACATATATGTTATTGAACTATGTGATGTGATATATATATATGTTCTGTGACGTGAAATGTGATATATATGTGATATGTGATGAATGTGATATATATCTGTGTGATATTGTCGGAGAAAAGGAAAAACAGAACTGGAAAACAAAAAATCAAAATTTACCCAGCTTTGCCGAGGGTTGCTCTCGGCAAAGTTGCCCTTTGCCGAGGGTTTTGGCCATAGCCCTCGGCAAAGCTGGGGAGGCAGAACGTAATTTCCATGGCTTTGCCGAGGGCTTTGGTCATAGCCCTCGGCAAAATCCGAGGTTTGCCGAGAGCCGGCTAATATAGCCCTCGGCGAAGAGGTCCCAAAAAAAATATTCGAAATTTTTTTGCCGAGAGCTGACCCCGGGTAACCCTCGGCACAGAAAAATAATAAAAAAAAATTTATCGCTTTGCCGAGAGTCCGGCTCTCGGCACACGTAACGCCTTTGCCGAGAGCCGGCTTAGCCCTCGGCAAACCTACCGTCAATAGGGACAGCCGTTAACGGCCACTTTTCTTTGCCGAGAGCCGGTCGGGACCCTCGGCAAAAGGTTTGCCGAGAGCCCGATAAATGGCCCTCGGCAAAGGATCCTTTGCCGTGAGGTTTTTTGCCGAGAGCTCTATGCCGAGGGCTGCTCTCGGCATAGGCTACGCCGAGTGTCGAATGGCCTTTGCCGAGTGCTACAGGCACTCGGCAAAGCCACCGTTTCCAGTAGTGTGTCCCCTTGATGGAAATTACCACATGCCTAAGCAGGCACATGAACGTTCTTCGCGAATACAAAATATCAGGATATGGACTCCCTAAAATTGAAATGAGAACTAGAACATGAGAATGGTCAATCCAAAAGTTCATGTCGACATGATACCAAGAGCGTGCTGGTTGTTTAATTTAATTAGCTATCCAGAACCCTGCTAAGGTATGTTTGAGGCAGGTTCAGCTATTTCTGTTCATTACATTTTTTTTGACTCATTAATTAGCTCAGCTAATAGACGTTTGAGACGCAATCCGCTAAATGTCTTAATTTTCCGGTGATTTAAAACATTGATTAGAACTAGATATCTATTAAAATTGGAACAATACAGACAAAAAGTTAGCATATATGTTTGCTACAAATCAATATACACTTGCCACATGGGAATTGAAATCTTGCTCCTTCAGTAGAATCATCTGGTGTAGAAAATGAATCATGTACACTAATTTTGTTGGCCTTGCATGCATTAGAGATACTCCAGCGGCGCACCTAGGGTTTAGGGTCTTCATCTCTTAAACATGTCATTTGTGGTAGATTTACATCGCCCTAATATAACTGTCCAAGTTCAACTATAATATTTATAAAGTTGACCGATAAATGAAAAGAACCTTTCGATTCGTAGCAACCACACACATGCATCTTGCATATAACTGTATTTATCTGCCAAATTCGACTTTGGACTTGCCTGCCATGTTATATTAACCACATGGTTAGACACTATGCGTCACACAGAATCTTTGGCACCACTGGACATAGCCAAACTCCATGCATGGCTCCTTGAGGTGTCACGGATGCACAATGGTGAGGTATCGTTCCTAGATCCTCTTGGTGTGGTCGTCTTGACGAAAACACTAGCGGATGCATAGGTCAGCAACTAGCTCAATATGCGGAATTGTGATGTCACTCCTGGGAGCAGAACAAATTCATAGCATGTAGCTCCACCCCAATGGTGCAGGTGGTGCCTGATGTCTTGTTAGGGGAGGCCAATCTTATCCCGCAACCCGTTATGGTGCCACATATACTAAACCATTGCAGAATCATGTGCGCCAATTAACCCCAGTATGATCTTTCTCCAAAGAGCCATTGAGACTATCGTTGCTTTCGTGCGGCCTCCTATTCTCACTTATTATTATATCTCTTCTCTTTAGGTGAACAACACGACTCTGATCTATAGGTAGGATGAATGGAATGATACAACAGGTTTCTTGCACCTTATGTATTTATATATATGCACAAGGAAATAAGCCATATTTGTGCTAGTGAATTAGATAGGTTCATCGATCTACATTCAGTTTATTTGTTTTTATTTCAAGTTACTCCACATTTATTTGTAGTACTCATCATACAGTAATTTGAAAAAAATAAAAGAGAAAACTAATTTAGAACACATTCATGTCTTGTTTCCATACATGGCTAGGGGATTTTATTGTATTGCCACTGTATTTGTGCTCGCACAGGTGATGTATCAGATAGCAAGACAGCTGTTCAAGACCGTTGTTTCATCAACACAGACACACACCAAAGTGAAACAAAATTGCTTCACTGAAATCAGAGTAGACTGGTTTAATTGTCAGGCAGTGCCCGTTCTTTCTAAGATCAAGCCAGAAAGAAAATTCAGCAGTTGCTCATTGATTGAGGGGCTAAACTCTCATCATCCTAGTGTCGTGGAAGCACCCAAACTCTTGTGTGTTTGATGGTACCACACCAAGTTCAAGCATTCCTTCATGCTGCGGGAGCGAACATTGCCTTTAGTGCATGGGGCTGGTGTTTAAAAATCGAATGTTTTGGTTGCTAGGCCACTGACTCTAGATGAGTTGTTGATCGAATTAGGTTATTTTAGGAACCACGGCAGAACTTATACAAACACCTGATTCGGTAAATCATTATATAGGTGGATAACCAAAAGAGATCACCTCTGTTAATCAACTATTACTGGGATGTCCATCTCTGCTAGTCGATTAACAGGAGCAGACATCATAACACACATGCCTCTAAAAATAGATATTAAGAGTGCCACATCTAAAAATGAATTAATAGAGAGCACTCTTTAGAAACCTGCTTTAATTTATATCATATCAAAATTAATTATTCATAGGTTTCTTCTTATGAAGTTGGATGAACATGAATTTTGTACTAAGATTGTAGAGATCCACATGGACATCTTAACAACTTTGTAGTTAAAAATTTTTTGTTTAGAAAATGTTTAGTCCCAAAAATTTGTTCTATTTTCAAAGAATTTGAAATTCATCGTGTACAAATTTAGTTTTAGATCTCATCAGTGTATAGAAGGATATAAACTTTGTTTTGATCTGACTTCATTTCAAATTATTTGATCTGAGACTTCATTTGTGTATTACCATGGCTGGCCATCTTGTTGCATATTAGCTTCATTTTTTTCGTTTGTTGGTTGTCACCTAATCATGGAAAAATAGTTTGATGTGATTGGTCTTTAATTTATATATAGTAGTCATTCTTTGCATTCTTACCTAATAAGATTGTCAGAACTGTGGCATGCATCGAGTTTGTTCTTTTGAAGGTCGATGTGTGGGTCTTCGGTCGCTCGAACACTCCAAATACACCCCCGCTCGAATCCTCTTCATGTGCTTGTCATGACAAGTAACACCCGCGGGCACACAACACATCAAATCTTGTGCCTGCTGTATTGCATTGTGTTTGGGGATGTTGAGATGGTATTAGTTATGGTGCCACATGAGACAATAGCACACTGATTTTTGCCGATGCAAAAGATTGCATGTGTTCCGCTGCTTCCCATGCATAGTGCATCCTAACAGTGATTGTGATTCTAATGTGCCACTAAATAAAAACAGAGGGAAAATACTATTGGCTCGATGGTTCTCTTCGCCAGATGTCATGTAATCTTCAAACAACGATAGAGCAAAGGAGAGCAGGCTAGCAACATAGTTTATATAGCCTGATGAGCAGACAATATCACATTTGCTGCTTGATTATTCACTTCAATATTTTGTACCTTCAATATTTGCATTATAATTGCTGCAGCAATATTTTAGTTCCACATCTACACCTGCACTATGCACTGTTCACTCCGCAGAGATTTTTAATTTTTTTTGAAAAATCTTTTTTGAGAGCTCAAATGTCAGACTCTCGGCAAAGAGGTAATTTTTTTTTGAAGTTTCTTTGCCGAGACATGTTACCGGCTCTCGGCAAAGAGGCATTTAATTTTTTTTTTGAAAATTCTTTGCTCAGAGCTGGTAGACTGGCTGTCGGCCCGAGCCTTTGCCGAGTGCTATGACCTAAGCACTCGGCAAAGCTAGAACAACCATTTCCTAGCTTTCCCGAGTGATTTGGCCATAGCACTCAGCAAAGACCCCCTTTGCCAAGAGCAACGCTCGGCAAAGAGGGTTTTTTTTCCTCTGATTTTCCTTTTCTTCGACATTATCACATGTACATGTCACATTCATCACATATAACACACACATCACATATATATCACATTTCACGTCACAAGACATAGCCGACATACATATAATATATATATATATATATATATATGACATATCACATGTCATGTCATCACGTAGTTTAATTCAAAGTTCAATCCAAGGTCACCACACATAACGTGCTAAGTTTTCAATCTGAAGTCCCAGGGACCCGACACAAACACACTCACTGCCAACCTTGCCACCCCGGAGAACAAGTGCCGCCTGCTTGACCCCCGACTGCGTTCCATCTAGGCGCGTGGCGGTTATTCGAACACTCTGACGGAGGCTACAAAAGGAAGACGTCTATGTCAGACAAGCAAATACAGAAATGAAACAATGAGGTATCGATACTCACAGCAGTAGCTCCGGTGTGCTGAAACGGCGGTGGAGAAGCCATGATCATCGGGGGCACGACCATGTCCTGGGAGAAAATGAATGCGATGAGGTCCGCCATCTGCTTAGCTTGGGCTGACATCTGGGTCTCGGCCAGCTGGCGCTCCTGCCTTTCTCCGCGCTCCTGCCTTTTGTTGATGGTGCGTAAAGCATCATTTCACCATCAACATTTCACCCAAAACCAAGGTAAAATAACATATAAAGTAGAAGATTTGGTTTATAACTAACCTATTTCCACATGTGCATAGTTTCTTATCTTAATGCAGGAAATGATAGAATTCGGGCCAAACAAGTGTACCAGGAGCAAGGCCAAGCCACTCTGGCCCATTTGGGCCTGAGTAGGGTGGCGGCCGCCACCTATTACTGGCGGACGCCAGGTCCATCTTGCCCAAAGTGGCCCAGGCCACGTCATCGATCCGTGGGAGTCACCTCAAGCTCAAATCCTAGCCATTGCACACTAAGACGGTTTGATCCAAGGGCTAAGAGGAGTATCACCTGGATAGTGGGCTTTGGACACGTGTCTAAAACCCTAACCGACCCTCAAACCGACTTAGGGGAGCAAGTGAAGACCGTTGGATGAATGGCGGTTGCAATGGACGGCAGAGAGGTGGCGGGCGCCAGGGTTTAGTGGCGGGCGCAACCCCCTAAACCCTAACCGACCTCCCCATCACTCTATAAGTACCCCCTAGCTTCCTAGCAATATAAATAGGCCCCTAGAGTTCTCATTCGGGGAGCCTCACATCAGTCTTCACCATTTGGTTAGATTAGCACACTTGCTATGCTAGAAAGATTAGAGAGAGTGTGAGTGCCTCACTAGAAGAGGAGCTGGAGAGGAGAAGAGTAGAAGTCTGGAGAGTTCCGGAGTTGTCGGAGACCTCTGCTTCTCTCTGCTCTGCGCTTCAACTTTGGTAACTTAGTATTTATTTTATCTTCAAGTATTTATTTTCAGTACTTGTGTACTCGTTTCATTGCTTGATATTAGTTTCAAGTGCTCTAGTTCTAGTACAGGGCTAGTAGTAGTAATATATAGATTAAGTGTGTGGTACTTAGGCTATATATTGCCAGTGAATACGGCTAGGCCCCCGGATAGCTGTGGTAGCAAGCAGGTGGTGACAGCCCTGTGCGCCTTGAATTCCACCACGTAGTTGGTCTAGTTTAACAGTAGGGCTCGTTGTGCTAGCGTTCAACCTAAGTCAGTGGTAAAGGCTAGTACGCCCACAGTACATTAGCAAAGAACTTAAATCACTAGAAGTCTAATAGAACTAGGATCTACCCCAGTAGGTAGTGCCCGTTCCCCATCATCTATCCTAGATATCCTTATCCCCTAGTTTTCTCAAAATCACTTCGCGTTCCTCGTGGATTCGATACCCCGGAATACTCTGAGGTGAAAAGCTACAACTGACAGTCATGCGCTTGCGGTTTCTTCTGCATGCCACCCGAGGTGTCAACAAGATTTTTTGGCGCCGTTGCCGGGGAACGGTAGTTGATTTTTGAGACTAGAGTTAGGATCATCTTTACCCTCTCCGTATGGAGAACCAATCTATCTTCCAATTCGCAGCTCCTAAGAGTTCGCGATTAGATCCACATTCATCATCACAACCTATATATGCCGATAGTTACGAATTGCGCCCTGACATTATTAACAAAGTTCAGGAGAGCATATTTATGGGATCAGAAAATCCCTACACACATCTACGTGAGTTTGAGCAAGTCTGTGCATGCTTGAACATTTCGGGCATTTCACCTGACACTATCAAGTGGAAGCTGTTTCCGTTCACCTTGACGGGAGCAGCTAAAACATGGCATGCTCGAACCGTGGAAAGTGTCAGAGGAGACTGGGGAACTTTATGGACCAAGTTTATCTTAACGTATTTCCCTGTCCACCGAGTGGTACAACTACGAGTAGAAGTGTTGACCTTTAGACAAAATGATAAGGAGACATTAGGGGAGGCTTGGGCCCGTTTTATTGATTTAATCAATTCAGGACCCGATTTAGCCATACCCGATCCAATGCTCCTTCAGCATTTTTATGTCAGTTTAGAGAAAGAGAGCGCCCTTCACCTTGATCATTCGTCAAGTGGAGCGTTTCTTCATCTTTCTCCACGAGGTGGAAAGGATGTTCTTGATAGAATTCTTGAGAATACTCCTTATACTGGAGTTTCCGATGAAATCCCTGAGGAAGAAGTCGTAGAAACTCAAATTTCGACCGTAGAACAACAAGAAGAGCCCGAGTCTAGCTCGCTGGACATAGCGAAGCCTGCTATTCCGTCCACATCTGGGGAAGAAATTCTTCCGAAATTTTTGGGCGAGATAGAGGATGATGTGTTTGAGGATTACGGAAATGCTATGAACTACTCCGTTCAAGCTCTCCCATCCGACAAACCACTTCCTGAGTCTTCTGATGGAATCTATAGCCGAGAGCGTCTTTTGGAACTTTCAGCTGTCATGAGTCATGAATGGACAATGGAAGCCGAAGCAACAGAAAACATCCCTCGCATGGATAAAGTACCGAGCATAATAAATTGTCGAATTAGGGGAGAAAGAGCCATTGCCTTTTACGACCCTGTCGTGGGAATTAATGTTCTTGCTAGTAATTACGTATCCAGAACATTCCCCGACCTTCAACGACAACCAACTAAACGGTGTTTAAGAGACCCAAATGGTGACATCTTGGAAAGTGAAGGAATCCTAAAGATGGTCCCCATCCAAGTAGATGGAGCGGACATGGTCTTAGAGTTCTACATTTTCGATGTAGTCCTTTTTGACGTCTTCTTAGGACAACCTTGGTCCATACATGCCTTGCAAGGACCATGTCAAGAGCACTTTAATGCTCAAATCGGTAGAAAAGTGTACTCAGTTCCTTTCGTTTGTGCATTAAATTCTATTGCCGAACAATCACCAGAACCAGATCTTCTCGATCAAGCTAGAACCTCTACCCTTTATGAGTTGGCTCAGCCTGATTTTGAAGAAGATTCTGAGTTCTTTGTCGAAGAAGAAGCCGAGACAGATGAACCGTTTCGCTTAGATGAATCGGAAAAGCCATCTTGACCTTCCATAGAGCTAAAACCTCTGCTTGAAGGCCTGAGATACATTTTTCTAAACAATGACCCCAAGACTCCCGTAATCATTAGCAGTAAGCTATCTGAAGAGGAAGTCCATAGGTTGACCCTTGTCTTAGAAAAACACCGATCTGTCTTTGGCTATTCACTTCAAGATTTGAAGGGAATTAGTCCAAATCTGTGCACCCATCGTATCCCTCTCGATCCTGAGATACCCCCTTCAAGAGAGCCCCAAAGACGACTTAATAACGCTATGCGTGAAGTCGTGAAAAAGGAGGTTCTGAAACTCTTGCACGCGGGAATTATTTATCCAGTTCCTTATAGTGAATGGGTAAGTCCCGTGCAAGTAGTTCCAAAGAAAGGAGGCATGACAGTCGTTAAGAATGAGAAAAATGAGTTAATCCCTCAACGCACTGTCACTGGATGGAGGATGTGTATAGACTATAGGAAGCTGAATAAAGCCACAAAGAAAGATCAGTTCCCACTCCCTTTTATAGATGAGATGCTAGAGAGATTGGCAAACCATTCCTTCTTTTGCTTCCTGGATGGATATTCTGGTTATCACCAAATTCCAATCCATCCAGATGACCAAAGTTGTAACACCCCAGGTGTTTGACGCCAGTCGAGCAGACAGTTTAACACAGACATGTTCTATCAGGCGATGATTGAGAAATAATTTCTAGTATTATCAATGACGACAGAGGTTTTGGAATCAACCTCGGAAACAAAGCCTCAGTTCGAATTATCCGGGAAATAACTAATGGAGCCATTTAATAACAACCGCTAATTGGTGAATATTTAGGGTTAATTCTAAATATGGATTTTTTAGGTGACCCACCTCCATTCCTATCTATAGTGACTGGTAGAAAAGTTCCGTAAAGTTTGGACTCAAAATGTCACATGAAATGACGAGTCACAACTTTACCTATAATGGCTTATTAAGCAAAGGAGATCATTTGAGTTCAATCAAGTCTTGCAATTATGCCCAATCAACTCTATATGGGCTCACAAACAAAAGCTATGAAGGGTTCGTGTTGAGCGAATGTCAAGAAAATGCCTCAATCGGCCTAAAACTCTAAATTAAGGTCATATCAACTTGCTGCTTTGACCAACATGAAAGTACAGCTTCTATTCATATTCTGAGATTTGATCTTTAAGCAAAGTTATAGATCATGACGTGTACAACAAACTTTATTAGAGGACCGAAGCTTGAATCCCAAGATAAACGTGTCAAACAGGGCACCCAAGTTCGAATCTGCTGCAGTTTTCAGCAGGGAAATATTGGCTAAGTCTGAAATGCAGTGTCAATCACGTTGGCAAGCCACGTTCTCCAAATTTTGTTAAACAACTCAAGTTGGTCCAAAAATAAGAGTTGTAGGTAATCCTTTGGAGAAGAGCATACAAAAAGTTGCACTCGATTTGACGAAGTTTGGACTACGATTTTTGGGTTTAATCGCAGCAAGGTCGTCCGTCGTTAAGTCGCTGACACTATCAACTTTGGGGCTAATTACCCGCTTCTTGGTAACTCTAATGGCCGAGTGTCCTTAAGAAAAGTTGGAGATCAGCACAAAACCTATAACTTTGGTTAAAAGCGTCGGACCCGAATATGCCCGGAAGATGCTGCAAACGGCCGTCCAAGATTCCAAGTCGTCATGCACCATGTGTTCGACGAAATGGCCACGTGGAGTTCATGCGCTAGAGCTTGTCTGCCACCTGCCTCTTCGTCCCTGTGCTGATGGGGGGAGGCCGAGGCCACCTTGAGCGCCCCCTTCCACTCCCTCTCGGCCTCCCACTCGCCCAGCTTCTTGCGCTCTCTTTCCCCCTCTCCTGTTCGGCCTCCATAGGCAGCTAGCAGGCAGGAGCAGTTCCTCCCTGCCCTCCATGACAAGCAGCAGTGAGTGCCGGTGATTCTTCTTGGCCGGCCACTGCTCCTCCGTGTCCCTTCCTCCCTTGCCTTCCTGCAACCAGAGCCAAGCAGGGCCGCAGCGCCCCTCCTGCGCGGCCTCTGGCCAGCATGCTTCTGGCAGGCAGCAAGCAGCGAAAGCCAGCAGCAGGGCACCGCCAGCAGCAGCCTTGGCCGGCTAGCCGCCCAGCCAGCAGCGCCCTCTTCTTGCCCTCATCATCACCTCCATAGCCAGCAAGTAGCAGCAGTCGGCCACCGCCAGCAGCAGCTGCCCAGCAAGCAACAGCAACAAGCGTAAGGAAGAAGAGGGAGGGAAGAAAAATGATTTGTGAAAAGTTTCAGGGTTCCAGTTGCGAAGCCAAGACTCATGTGAATAGTGTTGTAAAGGACCTCTTCGTTATGATTTATTTCGGTAAAAGTCCAGGGGTCCCTATGCAAGATGTTTTTCCTTTTCTTTTTATGTTTTTCAGAATATTGTTGTGATCTTTGGAAAATCATAACTAATTGTAGGAAAATCGTAAAATAGCAAATGAGGACTTTTTGGAAAGATCTTGAGTAGATCTACATTCTGGTGCAATAATATGATAGCTTCCAGTAGAAAGTTTTTGCGTGAAAAATAGATCTTTGCTATCTAGGGTTTAATATGTTGCCACTGTTTGGCTACTCCATTTGATGTGACATTTTTATGGTAGCTTCCTGACATGATGTAGATACTCTGTGAATAATTTGGTAATTTTTGACGCACCAGTTTTAGAGTTATTAAGTAATCTTGCTCTCAACCGATTAAATAGGTTTAATTATTAAATGTGTCATGCATGTGTGTAAAAATGGAAAAGATGGTTTCATGACCTTGATAATATGTTGTAGTAACCAATGCACGTCTAATATGGTCATGTGTTCATATAAAATCTGAAGTTTCTTATTTAACTTACTCTCACATGGTTAATTATAAATAGAAACTAGTTTAACATATAGTTGGCAAACTATGGCTTGCATGCATATAACTTTCCAAGCTTTGCTCACATACTAATACTATGATTCATATCTAAAAGTTGGAGCTATGATTCATGTATGCTTGACATCTCCTAAATATATATATATAGGCCATGTATATACTAGCAAAGGATAAATAGTGTTAATATGATCATGCATGTGCAGTTTGTGATGTGTGCATGTTTTCATTAAGATAATAATGTTTTCTGTGAAAGTGTTGTATATGAAAGTTGTAGATAACATCTTAATATTGCTTGTCACCAAATTGCATGGCCATAGGCTTAATAGTTTAAGAGATATGGCTGTTGAAAATTGAATGTCAAGATTTGCCTACATTCTGTCCAGATCTGAATGTTTGGCTTGTTACACCTAGTTATGTTATGATTCATGCTTAGGTGTTTATAGAAGAGTTGTAGTACTTTTCATAATATTTCTAAATTGTCTTAGATCATGTTTGTTGGAGTTCTATAACTTGAGTTATAGCTGTTTTAGTGTAGATGGGTAAATCTGTCCAAGTCTGGACAGAGGTGCCTAACTATACTAATTAGACCTTGTTAATTTGTGGATCATCTTAAGATGATTATAGATGATTTGTAGACAACTTAATAACCTTTCTAAAAAGTCTAAGGGCAAGTTCCCAGGTGCTATAGATCTTTAGGTATGGTTGTTTTAAGTTGCTGTTGTCGATGTGTGGCTAGTTCTGTCCAAGTATGGACAAAGCTGCACTAATCATGTTGTTTGACTATGTTAATGATTGATTCACCTTGAGATAATAATAAGAAAGATTTATATAACCCTGTAAGCTTTCTATAATGTCTAATTGCATGTTCATGTGGTATTTGTATCTTGAGTTATGCTTCTCTGAAGCTCTGTCAGTCCTGCTGTCCAACAGTTGGACAGAGTTGTATAGTTATCTATTTTTGGGTTAGATAACCTTTGAATTAGCTCTTGTGGTAAATAACAAAGTTGTAGCTAATCTTGTTAGCTTTCCATAAAGTCTAGGATCACCTCGTTTGGATATGTGTAGCTCCAGTTATGTCTATTTAAAGTACATGGTGTGTTGCTGTCCAAACTGTATAAATGAACCGAACTTGTTTGCTATAGCTTAATGTTGATTATGTGATCTTTGATGCTATGTCATGACTTGGTAATGTTCAGATTGTGCATTTCATGTTATTAAACTAATTAACCTTATGTATTATATAAATATGTTAGATAATGATGGTTGACTTGCTTAACTAAAGTAGAAGCTATATGTGCATACATGTGTTCCATTTGTGATGCCTGATATAGTCTTGATTGATTGTTATAGTTAGGCACTACGAATGCCTATTGAACTGTGTGTCACACTTTGCTTTAATAATAACCTGCTGGAGTGATCATGACATGTTGGATGTTAGAGCTATGTCTTCTTTTAGTAGTTATCCTGATTGTTTATGTGAAGTAATTAGTAATGTTTTGTTGTGCGCCTTATGTTTGCTTCATAAGGTTTTCCCTTGCATTCATACGCTTGCATTGCGCATCTCATTTAGGTAACGGTAGATACATCGTGAATGACGTGATGATGAGGCTAAACCCGAAGACGGTGTTTGGTGGATTATCCCGAAGATGCGGAGTTAAGCAAGTGCTACAGCGGAGATGCTCGCCAAGCGAGTATCACCTAACAAACACTAACCTAGTGTTGGTTCCCAGGCAAGCCCCGGAGCATCCTTAAGTCTCCCAGTTTTTATAATTAATTTACTTGAGTATTTTATATTGTGATGCATTAGGTATAGGAGTTGATTGAATCCTACCTGCTGCATTACCCTTCCTTGAATATTGTTTATACCTGCCTTGTTATCCTGTTCCTTAATTATAATGTAGAATTGCTTAGTTGCTTAATAAAAGTGGTAGTTAAGGATGTTTCCGTAATACCCCTGGTGGGTATTTACCGGATCACGGTTGGCTATATTTGCTATCGTGGAAAAGAACCCGAGTAGTGATGAAATACGGTCAACTGGAAGGCAAGGCACAAGTTTGGAAACTTGGGGCAGTCCGTCCGTTGGATCGCGTAGGTTTGTATCGATGTTGGCCCTCGTTCATTTTTGAACGCGCCCTTTTACTTAGGGATATGTCGGTGCTGTAATCATCGACCCCGAAGCTGGTTAGAAGCTGTTCGGGCCGGTTTCGACCCGTGTCGCGCCCTCTAGTATGGAAATGTGATCTGCAGTGAGAGGCCATCACCAGGTTCCAATTGGGCGGTCCGTGCTTGAACCGCGACGATTACCACCACGAACAAGCATCGAGCGGTTGCCCAATGCATGGACCCGATGGGGAAAGTGTGGGCTGGTATTAAAGGTCTTTCACCAGCTGGTTTGGAATTCGATTCGAGTCGCCGTCTCCCCCGGTTAGTGGGAAACTATGGCGAGCTTCACCACGATACAACTCCATGTGACATGATGGTTCAACTAAAATATTGATAAACAAACCTGATATGGTATTATGTATTTGTTTGCTAGATTCAAGTGAGTGCTCTAGTACAGGTGCAAAACCTAGAGTTTAAGGAATAGGATAAAAGATGACTGCTCATATAATTAAATGATGAACCCCTTTATCTCAAGCTCCTTTTGCAAATAAAGTTAGCCAGCTCCACTGTTTATATCAGCCTTGCATACTCCTTGGTGTCACTTTATTTTTGGTTTCCGATGGGTAAGTCTAGCTGAGTACATTCGAGTACTTAGGGTTTATCCCACCTTGTTGCAGGTGAAGGTTAGGTCTGCCGAAAGGTGATGGCCAGTGCCGGTGGGCTCGGCAGTTCCATACTTCTTCTCTTTATGCTGTTGTTGGAGGATGTCACTCAAAGCTAGCAAAGTATTTCAACTTATGTTATGGTATTCGTTTCAAAGCTATGTTATTTCAAAGTAAATCAACTTGTATTATTATTTGTGAACCCTATTGTAATTTTATTTTCCGCTACAAAGCTCCATGAACATGATTTGTATTTGCTTGACCATGCGATCTTGGCTGAGATGTTGGAAAAGTTTGAAATCCCTCAGGATTTCACGGACTACCGGGTTTATATGGGCTCAAGTGTGCTAATTCAGCTGCTCTGACAGAGGTTTTCGCACTTGTGCTCTTATAAATTGGTCGGTTCTGTCACAAAAGTAAGACCACTTTCACATGCCCGTATGGAACTTATGCCTATAGACGCATGTCCTTTGGACATTGCAATGCGCCGACATCTTTCCAACGATGTATGATGTCCATCTTTTCCAACATGATTGAACAAATCATGGAGGTATTCATGGATGACTTTTCGGTCTATGGGAAAACCTTTGACGATTGCCTAGCCAATTTAGACAAAGTCCTCCAACACTGTGAAGAGAAGGACCTAGTTCTTAACTAGGAAAAGTGTCACTTCATGGTACGGGAAGGAATTGTCCTAGGCCATCGAATTTCAGAACGTGGGATAGAAGTGGATAAAGCCAAAATCGATGTAATTGAACAATTGCCACCACCCACTAATGTGAAAGGAATCCGAAGCTTCTTGGGCCATGCCGGCTTTTATAGAAGGTTTATTAAGGATTTCTCACAAATCGCTAGACCCTTAACAAGCCTGTTAGCAAAAGACGTCCCGTTCAAATTTGACGAGGATTGTCTACAAGCTTTCAATATTTTGAAAAAGGCTCTAACTTCTGCACCAATCATCCAACCCCCAGATTGAAATTTGCCGTTCGAAATCATGTGTGATGCTAGTGATTATGCTGTGGGAGCCGTCCTTGGTCAAACTAAAGATAAGAAGCATTATGCTATTTCTTATGCTAGTAAGACCCTGACTGGCCCCCAGCTAAACTATGCAACCATAGAAAAGGAACTTTTTGCCGTAGTCTTTGCCATATACAAGTTTAGATCTTACTTAGTGGGAGCTAAGGTGATCGTTTATACCGATCACTCTGCTCTGAAATATCTCTTCACTAAGAAAGATGCTAAGCCAAGGTTGATCCGCTGGATCCCACTCCTTCAAGAATTTGACCTGGAAATGAGAGACAAGAAAGGAGTAGAGAATTCAGTAGCTAATCACTTGTCTAGACTACAAGTCAATAATTCGGACAATATCCCAATAAATGACTTTCTTCGCGATGATACCCTTTTAAAAGTCACGTATACCAACCCTTGGTATGCAAACATCGTGAATTTTATAGTCGCCGGCTATGTCCCACCGGGGGAGAATAAAAAGAAACTGCTATATCAAAGCAGAACGCACCTATGGGATGAACCATATCTCTATAAGGTCTGTGCAGATGGACTCTTGAGAAAATGTGTCCCCATAGAAGAAGCAACAAAAATCATAGATAGATATCACTCCGCCGAATATGGAGGACACTATGGAGCTTTTCGGACACATGCTAAAATATGGCAAAGTGGTTTTTATTGGCCATCCATGTACGAGGACACAAAGAATTTTGTGAGACGTTGTCCTCGTTGCCAAAAGCATGGTAACATTAGTGCCCGAGATGCTATGCCTCTCGTGAACAATCTCCAAGTTGAGTTGTTCGATGTTTGGGGTATAGATTTCGTGGGCCCCTTTCCTAAATCCTATGACACCGAGTACATTCTTGTGGCTGTGGATTATGTCTCGAAATGGGTAGAAGCCATACCCTGTCGAGCGGCAGATGCTAAACATTCGAAGAAAATGTTAAAAGAAAACATCTTTCCTCATTTTGGAGTTCCTAGACTAGTCATTAGGGATGGAGGCCCTCATTTCATAGATAAGAGCTTCCGACATTTCTTAGCTAGTCATGGAGTCCAACATAATGTAGCCACTGCATACCACCCCCAGACAAGTGGACAGGCCGAAACGTCCAATAAACAAATAAAGAATATCCTGCAAAAGACGGTAGAAGAAATGGGAAAGGGATGGAAACATAAGTTACCCGAAGCTCTGTGGGCCTATCGGACCGCCTATAAGACCCTGATTGGAATGTCCCCATACCAACTAGTTTATGGGAAAACTTGTCATCTTCCTGTTGAGCTTGAGTTCAAAGCTCATTGAGCCATTAAGAAATGGAACATGGACCTTGACCAAGCTGGCCAAAATAGGAAGATGCAAATTTCCGAACTAGAAGAATGGCGAGAGAATGCCTATCATAGTGCCAAGCTCTATAAAGAGAGGACTAAGAGATGGCATGATAAACGGATCAAAAAGAAAGAGTTCGAAGTAGGAGATAAAATTTTACTCTTTAACTCCCGTGTTCAACTTTTCAGACATGGTAAACTCCGAAGCAAATGGGAAGGACCTTTCAAGGTTGTTGCAACCTCGTCCCATGGAGCCGTCACATTGGAAAGTGACGATGGGCAAATCTTCAAAGTCAATGGACAAAGATTAAAAATGTTCTATGACTTTCATAAAAATGAGCTAAACGAAATTGATATAATTGATTTTGAATTAGCTCAAGCCCATGACCATTAATAGATGGACCCAGTTTATCCTTTGTCCATTTCACGCACCTAGTCCAACCAAAACCCCGAGAAAGGCCCCTTTAGGCCCAACCAAGCCATTTCAACCTCGGGACTTTGAATTTTAGGAGGCTTACCTTCTCTCGCTCGATGCCCGGCGAAGGAGGAGTGGCGGCCGCCACTCTCAACTGGCGGCCACCACCAAACCCTGGCGCCCGCCATGCTAGGCGGCGGTTTAGAGGCCCCCCTCCATGTGGCAACCAATCCCGAGCTCGGGAGAGTGAAAGAAGGAGGAGATAAGGGCGTGTTAGTTCATCTAAGGCCTATCCCTCCACTTCTCCCCCCTCTTAAAAGAAGAACTCCTTCTTCTTCCTCCATCCACCCATGAAGTCTAGCCAAGCCTCCTCCAAAACCATGTCGTCTCCATGGAAATCCGTGTCCTACAACCCTCAAGGATCCGTCTCGTCCTCCACCAAAGCCATCATCCGGTCATTGATCGACGACGACATGGAGGTACTTGACGTGCCTCCTTTAGCGATGGTGCTGCCTGACGGAACCTATGTCGAGAGGACACCACCGGAGGGTGCAGGGAAGGCACCAGCCACCACTCCAGTGGCGGGCGCCACCCCTGCTGGGCAAACTCCAAGGGTGAAGTGCCCCCTGGCCTCGCCTCCGTGCCGTCTTCATCCTCCTCCGGTGACGCCACCCGGGAAGAAGTTGAGGATGCCCACCAGGACGACCACGGGGGAGATCACCCCAAGGAAGTCTCCGGCCGTCAAGACCAGGGGCGATGAGATGCCCACTCCATCAAGGGTGAAATCCCGGGTCAGCTTTGGCTCGGATAGCCGCACCCGTAGTTACAGCCCCAATCCTAAGAGGGCTAAACTGGAGGTGTATGGCGTGAGGATGCCCGATGGGCATTATGAGAAGGTGTTGCGTGAGCGCGAGGCGAGCACTCATGACTCCAATGGGTCGCTCTCCGCGCCATCCGTGCACCGCCGTCTCAACCCATCGCCGGCAGGAGTCCCCGGCGAGATGGAACACAACGGTTGTGAGGAGGGGTTAACCCTCGAAAAACTCGCCACCGAGGTGAAGAATCTGCGCAAGGAGAAGAGTGCCTTGGAGGATCAGGTCGCAGAGATAGCCCTGTGGCGGATGGATATGGAGGATCGGTTCACCATCCTCCGCAAGGGCTGCACTTCGAAGATCAAGCGTCTCTTCAAAGAAATGGGCTTCGAGGATCTCTACGAGACTCCTTCAGTAGATTAGATTAGGTTTAAGGTGTCTAGTTAGGTTCTTTGTTTGATTAAGTTTAATTTTTAGTTTTCTTAATTTAAATTTTAGTTTGTTTAAATTTCAATTTAGAATATTTGTTTAGGAAATTCTTATAATGAATAAAAAATAGACACCCTTATTTTTTCCCTTCATCAAGATTGTTCAAATAAAAAGTGCCAAAACTTCTAGTGTGGGGGAAATCCCCTTTGTAAAATGTGCTAAAATATTCAAAGTAGTAACCTGTTCTTAGCAAGGTAGCTACCACGCTGTTTGCAAGCCGTTTGGGCCAAAGCCCATGGCGGCCGCCACCTATTACTGGCGGCCGCCAGGCCACTCTGCACCGAAACACCCCCGGTGAACCCCTAAACCTGTGTTTTAAATTCTGTACAATTTGGATCACTGGATATCTCGGTTTGGACTAAAAATGCAGCTAGGAAATAAAAATGCTGAAACAATTTCTTTTGAATTGAGTGTTTACACGACATGTTATTCTACCTTTTATTCATGTGTAGTAGCCTACTCATTTTGATAGGGAAATCAACCTAGGTTGTTGTTTGATAAGATATAGAAGTAGTAATTGAAATTGCATTAGTACTCTGCTACAACCTTGGGAGTTTTTATTTTGAAAACCAAAATTACCATGGTTCATGATCTTTCTTTCCTATCCACCTACCAAAGCCAAAATATTAGAGTATAGGAGAACAGCCCATAAAGCCTTCTAAATCAATCTTTGAGCCTTGTCAAGAATAGTTGATCTAGGTAGAAGAGTTTAGTCATGCTCTAAAATCCAAGGCAAACCATGCCTTTTTGAGACAACTCTCACACTGAGAGTATACTCATGCAGTTCTCCTCCAAAATTTTGTTCTAAAAGAATTGAATAAATTTCTCATTCCTTCGAAGGACATGGCTATATAGTATCTAAAAAAAGAGGAGTAAATGCTCTAAAAAGGACAAGTGTCCAAGTATTCAAAAAAAGAGCAAATGCTCTAACAAGGACAAGTGTCCAAGTAAAAAAAAGAAGAAAAAAAAGAGAAGACAAAAAAGAGAGAAAGATGCATATAGCCATGATCCTTGGTAAGAGAAGAGATTCAAAAAGAACAAAGGAGTTGAGTTAGTCCACCTTATACCTTGGCTATTGCATGACTATACTCTCTCATGATCCTAAACTTGACTTAGCAATAAAAGAGAGATAGAAGTGCCTTACATTCTTTCCTTTCCCTATAAACTCCACATAAACCATAGGATAGACTCTGGCATTTCTTTTGCCATAAAGAGAGGATATACACCATGAGTGCCTTGAGATTTTAAAGAGAGATACAATGAACCATGATTTTCTTTTTGAAAATATCCTGAAACCCCAAGCTATGTAAAAGAGGAAAGTGTGTTTCTCTTATTTGCAAGCTATTCTATCTTTCAACCGCCATAGGTATGATTTATTAGCCACTTGTGAAGGACCGAGAAAGCACTAGCAAGGCGACCAGAGGGGGGGTGAATGGGAGCCAATCAAATTTCTCTCGAAACTTTGGCCAAGTGTCCCAAAATCAACCCCGAGAAACGGCGACCGAAACCGTGATGCTCACGACCCTTGGAAGAGGGTGGATGATCCCTAAGATCACAGCGGAGCACCACCAAGAAGAAGCAAACCAAACTCCAAAAGTTCTGGCTCGAACACAACCCCAAAAACCAAGTCCCGAACGTAGATAGACGGCTACGTCGAGAAGTCCCCAAATACCGATGCTAACAAGTAGCAAAGATACCAAGAGAGGTTCCTTGGTCAACTACAGGGCTAAACGAGAAGTCCGGAAACCAAGCAAACAAGCCGGAAGAGCAAACGCACTAGACCGGTAGACTCAGGCAATTCCCGGACTGTCCGGCCCTGGGGTCCCGGACTGTCCGCGGCAGGGGCGGACTGTCCGCCAAGCAGTCCCGGACTGTCCGCCGGCAGAAATACCAAAACAGCAAGGTTGCTGAACCCTTGCTGGACGAGTCCCAGACTGTCCGCGGATTTCAACTGCGGACTGTCCGCCGGTCAAAATCCGCTAGGGCAGCCGAGGGACGCAGCCACTGGTCAGGCTCTCCCCCGATGCCCGGACTGTCCGCGGTCCCAGGCGCGGACTGTACGCGACCTTGCAGAGAGGGCGATTTTGGTCGCCTTCTCTCCAAATCTCTCCAAATCTGATTCAACTCAAGATCCCAAGTTCCCAAACTTGGAGAAGATGATCACGGGGTAGTTAGGAGGCTATCCCCAAGAAATCATCCGCTCAAATCAACTAAATCACCGGGAAATCAAAAGGGAAGGTGGATGAACGGAAAAGTGCCACGAAAACGAAATCGTCCCGATCTATTCGATCATGAGGTGTTAGATGAATTCCTTTGGTCGAAATGACCTCCTCAATGATACAAACAAAATGATTCAAATGGATTTCGCAAAGACGCACTAGAGAGGGAGATCGAGTGACGGGAAAATCGCGAAGAAACGAAGAACGCGAAGAACACGAATCAAAACGCGAATCAAGTCATCGATCTGCACCGCAACAGTGAGGATACGGCCTCACTTCCTCAAAACAACAGTACATAGAGGCAAGTCTCTCTGCGGATCTTAGCTAGCTACAGCAGGGGATTGGGAGAGCAGAAAACCCTAAGTGCGAAAGAGCAAATGACTAAGATCCAGGGGAGGAGGGTGTCTCCCTACTACTTATCCTAATTCTAACCTAAGTCTATTTCCTACTCTACCCCTCTCTATTCTAATTACAGAGCGAACCAGCTAAACCCTAGGGTTATTCTGGACCAACTCGGTGGTAGGTGTATCCGACAGCCACGCCCTCACAATTCGAAGCGTTGCCTCGACGCAACCTCCGGATCGCCGCCACGTGTCGCCCTCCCTCTGCACCCCCGGTTTTGTGGCCCAAAACGGGAAACCAGCCTTTTCCAGCCAACCCCCGGTTTTGAGGCACAAACCGGGAAACCAGCCCACCAGCATCTGAGTTTTGAGGCCAAACTCAGCAAACCCTCAGCACCCAGGTTTTGAGGCCCAAACTTGGAAACCGTCCGCAGCCCGAGTTTTGTGGCCAAACTCGGAAACCATCCGCACCCAGGTTTTGAGGCCCAAACCTGGAAACCGTCCATCCGATGGTTTTTCCCTGGCTCTACCACCAAACCGATGTCGTAGAGGGGATGCACCGTCCGTGCACCCCGTCCACCGACACGTGTCCCTGAGTCCACGACTCAGGCAACACATGACCGCAAGTCTTCGCTTGTAGCTGCCACAGGCTGCCAGCCACCACAGCTGATCCTCAGGCCTCTGGTCCCTCAGTCCAAGCCTCACGTCCGCCCTTCGCCACTCTCGGTCCATCGGCACGGCACGTCTCTACTTGACCTTCACCTCGCCTTCGATCACTGCATCCGTGCTCGACACCTGCACAACACAAGCCAAAGAACATGCGCATCATCCCAGTTGACAATCACTCGTCACTCAGAGACCCGACATACACCCATGTATCCGCAATCTCCCCCTTGATGAGTGCATTGTCAACTACCACACAAATCATAAGAGAAAGAGAAGAAGGAGGAAGGAAGAAGAGAGAACTCAACCAAATGACCCAAAAGCATAGCAAAGCCGAAGAAGGTCAAGTGGAAAGAGCGAAAGAACTTGGTCCCCAAAGACATGGGCAACGGCTCGACGCAACCAAGCAAAGCAAAGCTAGCCCTCAAGAAGAGGTAGAATAGGCTCAACACCGCTAGCAGACACCAATTGGAAAATCGAAGCAAAATGCTAGTCCCTCAAGATAGAGGCACAGAGGCTCAACACAACTAGCAAAGAAAGCTCGATACCAAAGTCTTACGGCCAACAAAACTCCCCCTTAGTTGAACATCCAGGAGACATGCAAACTCTCCCCCTGGAAACTCCCCCTCAAATGAACACTCGGGAAGCACAAATGATTTGCAAATTCTCCCCCTTAGTTGAAAATGCACTAATCAAGTAAAAGACTCTCTTTCAACATGCATATGAGTCAAAATGCAAGTTAGCAGCTTCAGGTATATATTCAGGAGAGTGCAAAGATGCTCTAAACAGTATAACTCCCATGACTCAACAACAGCATACAAGCTCAGCAAAGGCTCAAACTGATCACCAGATACTAAATATGAACATATGAGCAGAAAATGAGCAGTTTTGAGTCAAAAGGTATTCACCATCAAAATAGCACTAGCAATGTATAAACAGGAGTCTGAACAAGTGCTAAACATGTATACAAGGTGAACTACCCCTAGCAAAGTTCAATCATCATGCTCAAGAATGTAACATACACTTGTGAATTCAAATTCAGATCGGAGTTGCAGCGGTGAAATTACACAAGTTCAATTATTAGCATGTGATTGCGAGAGGTTGAAAGCTTGTCATTGCCTAACTTTTCAACCGAGCGAAGCCTATGCCGAAGCAATCAGAAGCTTAAAGCTACGGTTTCAGTCATACACTACACAGCTCAAGTTTAACTCAAAGTGCAATGAGAAACCGTCTCGATACCGTGATGTGTTGACAAGCAATCCCATCTCAAACTTTTCAAATCACTAAAACTTGGTTCAAATTTTAAACATGATATGAACAGACCAAGCAAGTGAATGACTCAGAACTAGAGACATAGCAACGTAGCATATATGAAAAGCACGAGTAAACTCAACACATCCTACACATGCTAGTTGCATATCTCAATGGTGAACATCTTCAGATTTTAATTACATTAAGCAAATTCACCATTTCAAAATAGCTCAGCTCACAACATGTACTAGTGATCAGGAGGAGCATAAGCTACAAGCATCAACATAAGCATCGGAGCATACTACATAGAGCATAGTTACATTCTAATGATTATAAACATGAAGCTCAGAATGTAAATGCGTATGCTAAAATGCAAAAGAAAAGAAAGAGTCAGTCTAATATACAAGATCCAAAATGTTTCCCCATCTAAAAGGGGAAACACACACCAAGCTCACCCCTCAACCGATTAAAGGTTGATTCGTCTAAAGGCTTGGTGAAAATATCAGCCAGTAGATGATGAGTATCGACATGGCGAAGGTCGATATCACCCTTCTCCTGGTGGTCTCGCAAGAAATGAAAACGCACATCAATGTGTTTGGTCTTCGAGTGAAGCACGAGGTTCTTAGCAATGCTAATAGCACTCGTGCTGTCACAAAGCAAAGGAACACGAGTAAAGCTCAGACCAAAATCACGCAAAGTGGCCATCATCCAAAGCAACTGGGAACAGCAACTAGCCGCAGCAACATATTCAGCCTCTGTGGTAGACTGAGCGACACTAGACTGCTTGTGAGAAGACCACGATACAAGAGAAGAACCAATAAACTAGCAAGTCCCAGAAGTGGACTTGCGCTCATTACGGCAACCAGCAAAATCGGCATCCGAATAACCGCAAAGGGAGAGGGTGGAGGAAGCAGAATACCAAATCCCGAACTCAGGTGTGAAACGAAGGTACCTGAATATACGCTTCACTGCCTGACGGTGAGAAGTGCGTGGCGACGCCTGAAAGCGCGCGCACAGACACACCGCGAACTGGATGTCCGGGCGTGTCGCCGTCAGGTAGAGCAGCGACCCGATCATGCTTCGGTACTCCTTCTGGTCCACTGCTTCTCCATCCACATCCGCATCCAGGGCAGTCGTCGTCGACATGGGTGTTGGAAGAGGCTTGGCCTCACCCATATCGAACCGCTTCAGCAAGTCCTTGGTGTACTTGCCCTGGTGCACAAACGTCCCTTCTCGGGATTGCTTAATTTGCAATCCGAGAAAGAATGTCAGGTCGCCCATCATGCTCATCTCGAACTCCCTGCTCATAATATCTGCAAACTTGGCAACCAAAGCGTGAGAAGAACCACCGAAAATGATATCATCCACGTAAATCTGGACCAAGAGAGTGTCTTTGCCTTGCTTGAGGAGAAAGAGCGTTTTATCTACACATCCCATTTTAAAACCCTTAGCTAGCAAAAAGGTTTTCAACCTATCGTACCAGGCTCTAGGGGCTTGTTTCAAACCATATAAAGCTTTGTGAAGTTTAAAAACATGGTTTGGAAACTTGGGATTTTCAAAACCGGGGGGTTGCTCAACATATACTTCCTCTTCTATGTAGCTGTTTAAGAAGGCACTCTTGACATCCATTTGAAAGAGTTTAAAACCTTTGGATGTAGCAAAAGCCAAGAGTATCCTAATAGCCTCCAAACGAGCTACAGGAGCAAAAGTCTCCTCAAAGTCTATCCTCTCCTTCTAACTATAACCCTTCGCTACAAGCCTGGCCTTGTTTCTAACAACGTGGCCATCCTCTCCTTGCTTGTTTTTGAAAACCCATTTTGTCCTAATAGGCTTACAGTCTGGAGGAGGTGGAACTAGAACCCAAACCCGATTTTGCTCAAAATTTTCTAACTCCTCATGCATGGCATTGACCCAATCCGGATCCGTCAAAGCGTGTCCAACATCTCGGGGCTCAAAATTAGCAACAAAAGCAGAATGAGCGAAGTGAGAGATGTGCTGTGACCTGGACCGAGTAACTCGTTCGTCGATGCTGCAGATCATCTGCTGAGGCGGGTGCTGGCGCTGGATGTGTCGTGGCGCCTCCCGAGCTGAAGTAGCCTCCCCCTCAACAGCAGCTGGTGCCTCCCCGGGTACAAAAGGTACCGCTCGGGGTGGCGGATCCCACGGCCCCCAAGAAGAAGAGGTGTCGGGGCCGTGAGTCGTAGTAGAAGCCGCTCTTTGCGGCACAGCAGGTGGAGGAGGTGCTGGGTCATCTATTTCTTCAGCACCTTCTTCTTCATCATCGAAAAGAGGTTCGCCAACCTCATGATCACCTGCACGCTCAAAACGAGAAGAAGGACAAACCATGGTCTCGTCGAAGGTGACATCTGATGTCTCCATGACTCGGTTAGTGTCAAGGTTAAGTACACGATAAGCTCGAGTGTGAGTGCCATAACCCAAAAACACACCGTCAGAAGAACGAGACTCAAACTTGTCCAAGTTGCCCTTTTTGAGTATAAAACAATGGCAACCAAACACTCGAAAATAACTCACCTTTGGGAGTTTTCCAAAACGCAACTCATAAGAGGTCTTTTTCAAGAAAGCTCGAAGAAAAATGCGATTGGAAATATAGCATGCAGTGTTCATAGCTTCGGCCCAATATCGCCTAGGAGTCCTATGCTCATCGAGCATCGTCCTGGCCATCTCTACAAGGGTCTGATTCTTCCTCTCTACAACACCATTCTGAGGGGGTGTGTAGGGGGAAGAAAACTGATGCCCTAAACCCAAAGAGTTACAAAACTTCTCAAAATCCGAATTCTTGAATTCGGAACCATTATCACTCCGAATTGCTCGCATAGAGTTCAAAGGGAACTCATTCTGAAGACGCAAAATCAGATTGCGTGTAAAGGAGAAAGTCTCGGTTTTCTCAGCTAAAAAGAAAACCCACGAATATCTCGAGAAGTCATCAACAACAACAAGCACATACCACTTCCCCCCAACTGAGCTCACCCGAGCCGGACCAACAAGGTCCATGTGCAAAAGCTCTCCAGGGCGCTTAGTCATGACCTGAGTCACCGGATGGTGGGGAGCGGCAACCATCTTCCCGTGTCTACAAGAGTGGCAAACAAGATCCTTCTCCATAGATAACTTGGGCAATCCTCGGATTAGGCCAAGTGAACTAAGCCTTGCAAGCAAGTCGAAGCTCAAATGTCCAAGTCTCCTATGCCACTTCCAAAGATCAAAAGAGGAAGGTCCAGCCACAAGACAACGAGAAGTACCAAAAGACTCCGAGAAATTCGCACGAAAGACTTTTCCAAAGGGCGAAATCAAACACACAAGATTGCCCTGAGGATCCAAAATACGACTGAGATTCGGTTTAAAACGAATCTCATAGTCGTCGTCAAAGAGTTGCGAAACAGAAAGAAGGTTAAAATGCAAGTTAGAAACAAGAGCAACATCGCGCAACACAAAGTGCTCATTAAGTCGTACTGACCCACGAGACAACACTTTACCTTTGCTATTGTCACCGAAGGTTATGTACTCCTTTCCGGCAACAGGGCTAAGGCTGGAGAACCACTTGGCGTTTCCTGTCATGTGCCTCGAGCAACCGGAATCCACCAACCAAATGTCCTCCAACCGTTTTACCTACATCAATAAAAAGACATAGGGTGAGCATACGGTCCAACACTGGGGTTAGTGAAGTAAGGGGAATACCAGTGTTGGGCCGGCTGCTCAAAAGAACGGTTAGCAGAAAAACCATTCCTAGCACGTCTACACGAGGAGCGATCACCACGTAGAGGAAAACGTGGTCCGCTAAGGAAGGAGCGTCCATCGCGATACTCAAAGCGCGGTGGGGGAAAACGCTCAACTACAAAGCCTCCGCCACGGGGTCCATAGCCTACAACTGCAGGCTCCCGCCGGGCACGCTCTCTACGAGGCCTAGGCCTAGCAACTTGAAGCACTGCGCCTCTAGGCCTAGCATCTCTCCTCAGAGCTCTCTGCTGCCTAGGCCTGGGGACTTGAGGTTCTGGACCTCTGGGCCTAGCTGCTCTCCTCGGAGCACTCCTCTGAACATTCGGCACATGTACATCATGGAAAGGATGGTACATGTCCGCATTGTTCATCTCCCTAGCACGGCGCGCCTCTCTCTTGCGCCTAAAGCAGAACTCGCTCAAGTGTCCATCTCTCCCACAGAAATCACAATGATACCTCACCGCACGCAAAGGGGGTTGTTGGTACTCATGGCTGTGGGTGTGGATCACTTTGCCCTTCTGTGGCAACTCCTCCTGGATAGGTGGCATTGTATCCAGCTTGTTCTTTAGGTGGTTGGGTTTGGGATGCCACACTGGGTTCTTGGGTGGAGCTCTCGGGGGTTCCTCAAACACCCCATCCTTGGTGGTAGGCTTGACGGGCTCTTTGGGTGGAAGCTTGGTCAGTTTGGGAGTAGTGGTGGAGTTGGGCTTCTCACATGGGTTCAGACCACTCGACTCTCCAACCTTCCCAAACGCAGAAAGATCAATACCCGGGGCAAAACCTACACCAGGACTTCCAGCAGCTCGCTTAAATTGGGAAATCATCATCCCGAGCTGCGGCTCACTACAAGAGACCCATGACAAGATGGTCCGAAGGTATGTGTTTTCCTCCTCAGTTTGCATCTTGCCATGCTTGACATTGGCAATCTCCATCTCCAAGCCCTCACACAAAGCGCACTTAGCCACACAAGTGCTACCTGAGTTGGCCTCCTCAAGAGACACAATCTTGGCATTCTTCTCTGCCAACTCAGATTGCAAGACAGGACAAGTCTTGCATGCACCCAACAGAGAAGGTCTAGCCTTCAGCTCATCCACCTCTCCTACCAACGCAGCATACTTACCTCTCAAGGTGAGAAGGTCAGTCATGTGCGTGGTGCACATCTCACACTCAACCTCCTCCGACACGACCACGGTGGACTTGGCAAACCCAAGCTCTCTCACCGTGTCCTCCCACTTCTGCCTAAACTCCTTGCGCTCTCTAGCGGCACGCCTAAGCAGCTTATCCTGACTAAGCAAGGCGGCAGTAACCTTCTCATTCTCAGCAAAGAGCTCGTCGTGGGTCATAGATACCTGGGAGGTGTCGTCGTCGTCGTCGTCCCGAGGGGTGTGCTCCAGCTTGCCATCGACCTCATCACCAAGCGCCATGGTGCAGAAGCTGTCGTCGTCGGCGAAGAAGCAGAGACCGTTCAGCTTGTCCTCGATCCTCTTCTTCTTCTCGGACTCGTCATCGCTTGAGCAAGCGGAGTCGTCATCCGAGCCGTCGACGTCACTGAGCGTGGCAAAGAACGCACGCTGCTCAGCCTGGGCCTTCTCCAAGTACTTCTTCTTGATGTACTCCTTGTCGAAGCCGCCCCTCCGCTTGTGCCTTGCGGGGACGTACTTCTCCTTGCGCTTGCCGGAGTCGTACTTGTGCCCATGATCGCCCTTCCTAGATGAGTTCTTCTTCTTGGGACAGTTGGCGATGAAGTGGTCGGGGTCGCCGCACTCATTGCATCCTGAGCGTCCTCCTCCGTGGCGACGGTTCATGCGGTTGTTGTGGAACCGCGAGAACCGGTTGGCGAGCATTGCCAACTCGTCATCCCCCAAAGACTCCAGCTGGTCCTCTGTGACAGAAAAGAGTGAAGAGAGTGCAAAGCCAGCAGAGGAGTTAGCAGAAGAGCCAGAAACCAAAGCCATAGTCGGGCCAGAAGGATTCGCATAAGAAGCCCTTGACATGGCGTCAATCTCACTAGACTTGAGCTTACTAAAGAGCTCGTCGCAAGTGAGGGTCTCATAGTTAGACGATTCGATGATCGCCTGGAGCTTTGAGTCCCACACCGACCGATCGAGAGTATGCAAAAGCTTTAAAGCCCTCTCATGATCGTCGAAAGGCAACAGCTCCTTGTTAGCTCGCATCTTGTTGACAATCACCTGAAAGCGAGCGAATAAACTTTCTATGCTCTCGCCAGGCATATGTCGAAAGTTCTCATACTCCCGCTTGTGCGACTCGTAGAGACAGGATTTGACTTGAGAGGTGCCCTCATGAAAGCGCATGAGGGTGTCCAAATCTCACGAGCCGTGGGGAGGTGAGAAACGCGATCAAACTCCGACATGCTCAAATAGGAGAACAAGGCGTTACGCGCCCGGCTATTGGCCTCGTGCTCATCTATCTGGAGCTGAGATACACGAGCAGCCAGGACAACGTAATCGGCCTTGTTGCAAATCTCCCAGACAGAAGAGCCCATGCTCTAGAGATAGGCCGACATGCGTATCTTCCAATACGCATAGTTCGTCCCATCAAAAAATGGCGGTTTGCCCACGCCGCGATCCATGTCGCCTTCTGTGGATCTGGAACCGGCTAAGGTGGAAGATCCTTAACCCGCTGCGATACCAATTGAAGGACCGAGAAAGCACTAGCAAGGCGACCAGAGGGGGGGGGGTGAATGGGAGCCAATCAAATTTCTCTCGAAACTTTGGCCAAGTGTCCCAAAATCAACCCCGAGAAACGGCGACCGAAACCGTGATGCTCATGACCCTTGGAAGAGGGTGGATGATCCCTAAGATCACAGCGGAGCACCACCAAGAAGAAGCAAACCAAACTCCAAAAGTTCCGGCTCGAACACAACCCCAAAAACCAAGTCCCGAACGTAGATAGACGGCTACGTCGAGAAGTCCCCAAATACCAATGCTAACAAGTAGCAAAGATACCAAGAGAGGTTCCTTGGTCAACTACAGGGCTAAACGAGAAGTCCGGAAACCAAGCAAACAAGCCGGAAGAGCAAACGCACTAGACCGGTAGACTCAGGCAATTCCCGGACTGTCCGGCCCTGGGGTCCCGGACTGTCCGCGGCAGGGGCGGACTGTCCGCGGCAGGGGCGGACTGTCCGCCAAGCAGTCCCGGACTGTCCGCCGGCAGAAATACCAAAACAGCAAGGTTGCTGAACCCTTGCTGGACGAGTCCCAAACTGTCTGCGGATTTCAACTGCGGACTGTCCGCCGGTCAAAATCCGCTAGGGCAGCCGAGGGACGCAGCCACTGGTCAGGCTCTCCCCCGATGCCCGGACTGTCCGCGGTCCCAGGCGCGGACTGTCCGCGACCTTGCAGAGAGGGCGATTTTGGTCGCCTTCTCTCCAAATCTCTCCAAATCCGATTCAACTCAAGATCCCAAGTTCCCAAACTTGGAGAAGATGATCACGGGGTAGTTAGGAGACTATCCCCAAGAAATCATCCGCTCAAATCAACTAAATCACCGGGAAATCAAAAGGGAAGGTGGATGAACAGAAAAGTGCCACGAAAACGAAATCGTCCCGATCTATTCGATCATGAGGTGTTAGATGAATTCCTTTGGTCAAAATGACCTCCTCAATGATACGAACAAAATGATTCAAACGGATTTCGCAAAGACGCACTAGAGAGGGAGATCGAGTCAAAACGCGAAGAAACGAAGAACGCGAAGAACACGAATCAAAACGCGAATCAAGTCATCGATCTGCACCGCAATAGTGAGGATACGGCCTCACTTCCTTAAAACAACAGTACACAGAGGCAAGTCCCTCTGCGGATCTTAGCTAGCTACAGCAGGGGATTGGGAGAGCAGAAAACCCTAAGTGCGAAAGAGCAAATGACTAAGATCCAGGGGAGGAGGGTGTCTCCCTACTACTTATCCTAATTCTAACCTAAGTCTATTTCCTACTCTACCCCTCTCTATTCTAACTACAGAGCGAACCAGCTAAACCATAGGGTTATTCTGGACCAACTCGGTGGTAGGTGTATCCGACGGCCACGCCCGCACAATTCAAAGCGTTGCCTCGACGCAACCTCCGGATCACCGCCACGTGCCGCCCTCGCTCTGCACCCCCGGTTTTGTGGCCCAAAACGGGAAACCAGCCTTTTCCAGCCAACCCCCGATTTTGAGGCCCAAACCGGGAAACCAGCCCACCAGCATCTGAGTTTTGAGGCCAAACTCAGCAAACCCTCAGCACCCAGGTTTTGAGGCCCAAACCTGGAAACCGTCCTCAGCCCGAGTTTTATGGCCAAACTCGGAAACCATCCGCACCCAGGTTTTGAGGCCCAAACCTGGAAACCATCCATCCGATGGTTTTTCCCTGGCTCTACCACCAAACCGACGTCGTAGAGGGGATGCACCGTCCGTGCACCCCGTCCACCGACACGTGTCCCTGAGTCCACGACTCAGGCAACACATGACCGCAAGTCTTTGCTTGTAGCTGCCACAGGCTGCCAGCCACCACAACTGATCCTCGGGCCTCTGGTCCCTCAGTCCAAGCCTCACGTCCGCCCTTCGCCACTCTCGGTCCATCGGCACGGCACGTCTCTACTTGACCTTCACCTCGCCTTCGATCACTGCATCCGTGCTCGACACCTGCACAACACAAGCCAAAGAACATGCGCATCATCCCAGTTGACAATCACTCATCACTCAGAGACCCGGCATACACCCATGTATCCGCAACTTGGAAAGGTTACTAACATGAGTATAAGTAGTTGAACATCTTGTGTGAATACTTAGTTCAATAAATTGTTGCAATTCTTAAAGTCCATGCTTGCTCGGGACGAGCAAGAGGTTAGTGTGGGGATCTTGTTGATGTTTCTTAAAGCATCATTTCACCATCAACATTTCACCCAAAACCAAGGTAAAATAACATATAAAGTAGAAGATTTTGTTTATAACTAACCTATTTCCACATGTGCATAGTTTCTTATCTTAATGCAGGAAATGACGGAATTCGGGCCAAACAAGTGTACCAGGAGCAAGGCCAAGCCACTCTGGCCCATTTGGGTCTGAGTAGGGTGGCGGCTGCCACCTATTACTCCCGGCCGCCAGGTCCATCTTGCCCAAAGTGGCCCAGGCCACGTCATCGATCCGTGGGAGTCACCTCAAGCTCAAATCCTGGCCATTGCACACTAAGACGGTTTGATCCAAGGGCTAAGAGGAGTATCACCTGGATAGTGGGCTTTGGACACGTGTCTAAAACCATAACCGACCCTCAAACCGACTTAGGGGAGCAAGTGAAGACCGTTGGATGAATGGCGGTTGCAATGGACGGCAGAGAGGTGGCGGGCGCCAGGGTTTAGTGGCGGGCGCCACCCCCTAAACCCTAACCAACCTCCCCTTCACTCTATAAGTACCCCCTAGCTTCCTAGCACTATAAATAGGCCCCTAGAGTTCTCATTCGGGGAGCCTCACATCAGTCTTCACCATTTGGTTAGATTAGCAGACTTGCTATGCTAGAAAGATTTGAGAGAGTGTGAGTGCCTCACTAGAAGAGGAGCTAGAGAGGAGAAGAGTAGAAGTCTAGAGAGTTCCGGAGTTGTCGGAGACCTCTGCTTCTCTCTGCTTCGCGCTTCAACTTTAGTAACTTAGTATTTATTTTATCTTCAAGTATTTATTTTCAGTACTTGTGTACTCGTTTCATTGCTTGATATTAGTTTCAAGTGCTCTTGTTCTAGTTCTAGTACAGGGCTAGTAGTAGTAATATATAGATTAAGTGTGGTACTTAGGCTATATATTGCCAGTGAATACGGCTAGGCCCCCGGATAGCTATGGTAGCAAGCAGGTGGTGACAGCCCTATGCGCCTTGAATTCCACCACGTAGTTGGTCTAGTTTAACAGTAGGGCTCGTTGTGCTAGCGTTCAACCTAAGTCAGTGGTAAAGGCTAGTACGCCTACAGTACACTAGTAAAGAACTTAAATCACTAGAAGTCTAATAGAACTAGGATCTACCCCAGTAGGTAGTGCCTGTTCCCCTTCATCTATCCTAGATATCCTTATCCCCCTAGTTTTCTCAAAATCACTTCGCGTTCCTTGTGGATTCGATACCCCAGAATACTCTGAGGTGAAAAGCTACAACTGACAGCCGTGCGCTTGCGGTTTCTTCTGCGTGCCACCCGAGGTGTCAACACCTTTCTCTTTCTAGACGGGCCTGCGATAATACAAAGGAAATGTTAGAACAATGCAAACATTTAAAGATCAATGTACGACGAGTAAAACAGAAATAACCTCGACGTCGGTGACTCGCGACTACGAAGGTGACGACGTGGGCATATGGGGACGCTCCCGCTCGTGCTCTGTGCACGGAGCTAGGACAAAGTGGGAGTGGAGGACGAGTTGATAACGCCGTCGCCAAGCTAGTACCGCCCGTGCTTCTTCCCTCCTCCGACGATGCTCCCGTCTATGTCCTCGCTGGCGGGATCAAAGTCGTCCCCATGGACCGCCCTTGCCGCCTCTGTGTAGTCAGTGAGACGGGTGTGGACGCTGGAGTTGGTGTACGCGTCGGCGGGGTCGTCGGGGTTGTAGAAGGTCTCCGGTGCCGTGGCCTTACCCTTGTGGGACATGGCGTATGCCATCAACGTGCTGCAAGGCTGGCCACTGTGCGACGCCGACTACGAGGAAGACAACAGGATGATTAGTAATCAGGCAACATTTTAGCGAGAAATTCATAAATTCTTTCACGTACCCAAGCTTGTGCTTACTCGGCGAGGTTGAGGTTGTCCTGGTGGTGTGGTACACCTGGCAGCTACAGACGCGCGTCCCAGGCCTCGGCTTTGTGGGCCGCCAACTCTTCGGATAGCCACCGGTCCACGATCATCTCCCAGCACTTGAGAAATGACTGACACCATTGGAGGACCATCTACACATCATCAAGTATTTCACATATAAGCTCAGATGAAAAGTACGAATAGCTTAATCTCAAAAGGAATCACTTACCTGAATGTACTGCGTCCGGCTCAGCATCATGCCTCTCGCCTGGACCTTCGACACCCTCTGTCCCAAGACCGTGGCGTTGTAGGTGACGATGGCCTGCTGTCTCGCCTCGTAGATCATGTCGGTGACGAGCTTCCTGCAGGCCTTGGTACTCACCACATCTACCAGTGCCTCCTTCCCTGGCTCGCACGTGAAGTAGTTCTGCATACAGACGCAATACAAACTCTAAGTAATTAAAGAAAAAATACGATGAATGTGATGTTATTTGATGAAGACTTACCCACAGCTCCGCTCTGACCCTCGCCGCTTTGTTGGGGAACTCTGGGTCTGGGGCGACGGTGTAGTGGTCAAAGGTGTAAGCCGGCTTAAACTTCCCGGCATACTGTACTATGTCAGGGTAGTGCTCGTGGCACAGGAGACCCAGGATGTCGTTGGGTTTATGGCCGCGAGGCCCCACAAAGTCCCATGACCTGCACAAGTGATTAAAAAAGATTATTAGCTTCTATTTTAATTTTGAGTCTCATCATATGAACAAGTAGTTAGAACATGTACTTTTGTCTAATGGGGTGGATCACTAGGTGTTGGAGACGTGTTGGCAACGTCGGGAGGCTGGCGGGACCTCACAAGTAGGGCGTGGACGCCCCTGAGGCAGTCGAACCCTCATCCGCCTCGGCCAACAGCTCGTCCTCTTGCTCAGCCTCCTCCCGCCCATCGTCCGCCTGAGCCTCGGCCTCGGGCGTGGTCGGCACCTCCTCCTCCTCCTGTGGAGTCGGCTCTCTCCGGTGGCGGCCACTCCTCATCCACGGCCCATCGCCCTGCGAGCTCCGGTACAGCCAACTCAACCTCCTTTGACGTCCTCCCGACATCTTGGCTTGACCCCCTACATTTAAAAAGAACAAACAATGTTGTATTAGAAATAATATAATGAAATATATGCAATATAAATAAAACCCTAGATCCTAAGAATATAACATAATATTACATGTTTTAGAAATAATCTGGATCATCTGGATTAGCTGGAGCATGAGCCTCATCATCGTTGTCAACCATATCTAAGTACTCCTCAGTATCCGAAGATGGGACGTCGTCTTCATTTTCTTCGCCTAAACGGAATCCTTCTAGCATTTCTATGTCCTTCTCATTTACCACCTCATCCCCAGCGTCCTCATCATCATTCTCTAGTTCCATTTCCATCGCTTTGATTAAGTCTATCGTGAACGTCCCTTGCAGCCCAGCTTCTTGAAAGAACTCACCGTCATACGTGTTTGTGTAAAAGTTATAATCCTCATCATTGGGGAGAGGTAGTTTAGCATGTGGCAATATCTTGTGCACAATATACCAACACAAGAGATGCTCTTTGCTTTTGCACGCGTATGGCGTGTAATACAACTGCATGGCCTGTTGAGCCACAATATACACATCGGCTCCTGGATAGACAAAATCCTGTCAAATTTCGGCTAGCCCAAGATTAGGTGTCAGCCTCGTTACTCCAGGGCCGAACCAATGGCATTTGAAGATGACAGGATTAATCAAAGGCTTTTCACCGTGAAATGAAAGTTTGTATATTTCTTCAATTCTTCCATAGTAGTCACAGTTATCATTGCCTGGAGTACAAACTCCGCTATTTGTGGTTTTTCGATTGGGCCGACTCTACTCATAGCTTGATGTGTGGAAGCGATATCCATTCACATTGTAACCGTTAAATGACTTGACCCTACGACATGTCATCTGTTTGTACCATCTTCTCAGGATTGTATTGTGTACCCTGTTTGTGCCATGTCATCTGTTTCGTGGATTCCTTGGTCATGTAGAGACGTTGGATCCTCGGTGTGAATAGCAGGTAACGCAGGACTTTCATGAGGATAGAAAGTTGCCTCTTTGGGCCTTCACCATCATCTACCTCCATGTATCTAGACGCTTTACACTTCGGACAGTAACCTGCATCCTTGAGATCTTTCCTGAAGAGGACGCACCCATTTGGACAAGCATGTATTTGCTCATATGACATCTTGAGTGCATGAAGTAGTTTCTGTGACTCGTACAGGCTCTTTGGCAATATGTGGCCGTCCGAAAGCATGCTGCCAAATAGGACCAACACACCACCGAACGCTTCTTGACTCAAGTTGAACTGGGACTTGAACCCCATCACACAGGCAATGGCATCCAGTTGAGAAACAGTTGTCTGATCGTGAAGGGGTTTCTGTGCCGAAGACATCATGTCGTAAAACGCCTTTGCGGTCTTCTCCATCTCCTCCTTCGTACGTCCTTCAGCGTACTGTGCTTCTTGGAAAGTCATCTAACATGATTGCTACCCCCGCATCAGCATCAAAGTCCTCCAGACGTGGTCGCATTGCCTCCGCTCTCAAACGATGTGCTTCACCATGGTAGATCCACGAGGTGTAGTCCGGCGTGAATGCATTGTTCAGAAGATGTTTACCCATGCTCTCCTTGTCTTGTCTTCTCCAGTTCCCACATCTGCTACACAGGCACAATACTTTCATCTCTCCTTACCGAGCCGGGCCAAATGCATTGTTCAAGAAAGCATCTGTCTTGTGCAACCATTCATCGGTGAAATCACTTCTGCTTCTGCGGCCCGACTACATCCACTAACGGTCATCCATCCTACTGTCATCCATTCGAGTAGCTACATCTACCTCCGAGTACTTCCATCTTACTATCATCTAATAGGCGAGGATAGGTCCTAATCCCACCCGTGGATGCGTAGATGAGGCTAGTTCCCATTGTCTCCCCTGACCCGAGACAGAATTTCGGCAGCACCTCCCCGATGTTCTTCCGATACACGTCTCTGTAGGGAGAGTGTGTATCTGGAGAACAACAGAGAGGTGATGCCGAAACTCCATCTCGAATCGGGGCAGACCATGGAAACTAGCCTAATCGACGCATCCGCGGGATGTCCAAGTAACGTGGACAGTCCGAAACAGATACGGTTATGGATATGCAGAGATCTGCATACATCCAACCGTATGTCTTTCAGACGGGAGACGCCTAACTCGGTTCATGACCTACGACCCTTATCCGGGAGGAGAGGTTATTTATACATAGGGTGGCGGTGGAGTCAGGCTAGCGGCGCAGTAGCGAGTCGGTGCAGTGGCAAGTCGAAGCGGTGCAGGCAGACCCGCAATGGCAACGAAGACGATCGGGGTCACCGAGGATCTCCGGCTCGGCCCCGACAGGTCCTCCTATAGAAAAGACAAAAAAGATAGTATGAATTAGAAATTTCGGCAGAACCTCCCCTGCATGGTGAGGTTTCTAAAACCTACAAGAAACAACGACATGATGGCTGACATCCACATATATGCAGCACGACGGCTGACGTCCACATATATACGGCACGATGGTCGACATCCACATACATACCACTACACTACTACTAACAACTACTTACTACTACTACTTACTACAACTGGGTGACACATGTGCAATGACGACAGGGCGATCGAGGATGACTTACGGGTAGGCCAATCGACGACGACCGAGGGAGCGAATTTGAGGGCACAGCAGGGAGGTCCTCTTCTTGCTCCTCTCCAACCGAGCGGAGCGGCCGACCCTAGCGGCGGCGTGGCGGGACAAGGCCGACGGGGGCTCCTCCTCCTATTCTCACTAGTAGAGAAAGGGCCTTTAGCCCCGGTTGAAATGTGCCTTTAGCCCCGGGTATGTCAACCGGGGCTAAGAATCCGGGACTAAAGGTCCCGTGGTCCCGGCCTTTAGTCCCGGGTGCTTTCAACCGGGGCTAAAGGTCCAGAGAGGAAAAAATAAATGTGTGTTGTGTGAGATTCGAACTCAGCACATCTCGCCTCAGGCACGTCTACCAACTGAGCTACGCAACCCACGTGATGTAGTTCTAGACGTTTTCCTTTTGAATCCACTCGGGAAGGACTTTTAGCCCCGGTTGGTAACACCAACCGGGGCTAAAAGGACCTTTAGCCCCGGTTGGTACCACCAACCGGGGCTAAAGGGTGACCCTTTAGCCCCGGTTGGTATTACCAACCGGGACTAAAGGTCCAGGACCTTTAGTTCCGGTTGATAATACCAACCGGGGCTAAAGATTCACCTTTAGCCCCGGTTGGTAATACCAACCGGGACTAAAAGTCTTTAGTCCCGGACGCAAATTTTTTCCGAGACTAAAGCTCGGTTGGTGGATCGTCCAAAGGCCTGTTCTCTAGTAGTGTCTTCCTCCTCCTCTCCTCCTCCTCCTCCTCCTCCTCCTCCTCCTCCTCCTCCTCTTCTCTTCCTCTTCCTCCTGCTAGCTCCTCCTCCTCCTCTCCTGCGGCGGCGGCACGGCGACGCGGCGGCGATGGCGGAGGCAGCGGCGGTGGGGCGGGGCGTGCATGCGTGTGCGTGTGTTTGTGTGGGTTGGCCAGGTGTGTGGGGGTTTTTATTTATTTTTTTGATTTTGCCTCTTTAACGAGAGCCGGATCGGACGGCTCTTGGCAAAGACTGAGCCTTTGCCGAGAGCCCCCGGACCTAGCTCTCGGCAAAGGATTTGCTTTTTATTTTTTTAAGTTCTTTGCCAAGGCTCTTTGCCGAGAGCTTAGTTAGGAAGCTCTCAGCAAAGAGTATTTTTTTTTGTTTTTTTCTCCCAATTTTTTTTGGGGCCTTGCTACAGTACTACAAGCCAAGATTTCAAATTTGGTTTATTTTCCATACCTCTTGCTATATTTCGCGCATTTTCTTTAATTTCTTGATTTTTTCCGTGAGACGCACGTTTGGACTGCAGGTGCATCAAATAATGAATCTCAGTGATTCAAAAAGTGATATTTATTCTTCCGAGTGTATTTCGACGTCCTATCCAGGGACAGACGCGGAAACTCGACCGTCTCGTGCATGAGACACGACGACCAAGTTACGTCAGATTGGAATTAAAATTATTAAAAATACAAACAAAGTCGGAAAATCATGAAAATGGATGGGAGACCTTGACATCGCATGTAGAGGCTATGAAAAAAATTTGGGAATGTTTGGAGCAAGTGGTGGCGGAAGATGGTTGAAACCCTGAGATCTCCGCATATGATCACAACCATTTTGTGCCACCACTTGCTCCAAACATCCCCAAATTTTTGTATAGCCTCTACATACGATGTCAAGGTCTCGTGTCCATTTTCATGATTTTCTGACTTTGTTTATATTTTTAATAATTTTAAGTCCAATCTCACGCAACTTGGTCGTCGTGTCTCATGCACGAGACCGTCGAGTTTCCGTGTCTGTCCCTGGATGCGGCGTCAAAATACCCCCAGAAAAATGAATATCATTTTTCAAATCACTGAGTTTCATTATTTCATGCACCTACAGTTCGAACGTGTGTCTCGTGGAAAAAATCAAGAAATTAAAGAAAATACGCGAAATATAGCAAGAGGTATGGAAAATACACCAAATTTGAAATTTTGGCTTGTAGTACTATAGCAAGGCCCTAGAAAATATTGGAAGCAAAAAAACAAAAAAAATAATACTTTTTGCCGAGAGCTTCCTAAAGCTCTCGGCAAAGAGCCTCTTTGTCGAGAGTCAGGGCCAGGTCTCTCGGCAAAGAATTTACAAAAAAAATTAGGCCTTTGCCGAGAGCCTAACGGATGGCTCTCGACAAAGGTAACAGCGCAGAGGGGGCCGTTTGCGGGTGCAGAGGCTCTTTGCCGAGAGTCTTTCTTTGCCGAGAGTTTGGCTCTCGGTATAGCCGGATTTGCCAAGAGCCTCTGTGTGCCGAGGGCCAGCTCTTGGCAAAGAGCTCTTTGCTGAGAGCCCGTTTTTTGGCCCTCGGCAAAGCCGGGGACCCTCGGCAAAGAGCCTGTCTCCGGTAGTGTGCTTAGCCTAGCAGACGCCACGCACATATATAGTGCCTTTAAATTTCTCTCAAGGTTGGGACAATAAGTGATATTTCTTTGGGATGGTAGTAGATAATAAGGTACAATATGAAGTAAAAGGTAGAATCAAAATAATAATATGATATGATTCTGATCATGGTTAAATGAACAAGGGTCGACAGGTTATAAAATATGTACCCGTATGAACTTCCTTACTTCCTTACAATGGTCAAAACATGTGTGAACAGAGAGAGACTGAAAGACGAGGTAGAGAAAATGAGGAAAAGGGTGCTGGGCTCTAATCTTCAGCTAGTATTAATTTTGTATGTCTCTTCCCCTGTTCTATTGCACATACAGATTTTTTTTCTTTTCTTAAACAGTGTTTAGTGTTAGGTTGTGGCTGCATGAGAAAAGTATAGTAATGAGAGGTGCCAGGAAATTCAGCTGATTGTGTAGGTTGCTGAGAGTCAGACAGTTCTCCCTTGGGCGCGTTCTCTATAGCTGCACCCACATGCATCAGGTCTCCTAGTCTACCAAACAACGAAATTTCACCTAGCTTCTTGTATCAGAGGGTAGATCGAAAACCACACACAGTTTCCAAATGATCATGTGAGTGTCGATTTACAGGTGTACAAGTCGATTTTGAAGTGTATCACTGCTACTACGAGTAAACAGTGCGGTGAGCTAAATTAATTGACTATAACCTGCACCCTATATCATGTTGACAGTCATTTTTTTTTCTTTCGAAAACATAGCATTATATTGGCACGTGTTTCGTTATTAAGCGGGAGATAGAAATAGAAACATACAAAGGCCAGCAGGGCTGCCAATGACGAGGTGCCAATGTCAGTCACACCTGGACGCACACATACACAAATCACTGGCTGCAACGGTGGAGCTAAATTAAGGGTTGCACTAACTTAGCAACTAGCTTTGCGACTAAAATGCCAGCGGTGGCGGCTCAATCGTACCTAGCTAGGCACAGCCCTTGCCCTGCGTGTGCCTTGCATGCATGGGGAAGAGCTCGAGCATCGCTGCCCTTTTGGAAGAAGACAGCGCGCGGCTCCGCAAATGTGTTGTGAAACTTGGTTGCCATCGTAACATCCTGAGGGTCGCAGAAGACTGATTTGCCGTGCAACCAGAGGGACACCCGAGCTTAGAGTCAACTTGTTCATCATGACCATAGCCTTGTACATTTTTTGTTATCCGAAAAAAGGATTCACATGAAAACAGAATGTGACTTCTTGATGAGGAATTATGAAATGATAAATGTAGGTGCTAAAATGCACTGTTTTTATGTATGCCTTTTTTGCACCTATAATTTGGGCCTTTTAGTTTTGTGTCAATATTGATTAACAACTCATTTGAATCTTTCAGCAAATAAGTGAGCATAGTCAGGCAGCTTTGACTGGACTTGTTGTGACACACACGGAGGGCAGCTACCACCAGTTAACATGATCTAGAGTAGCAGGAATTGGATCTGCTGCACCAGCCCTCTCTCTGTACTACACTTTTGCTTTGTGTACCCTAGCACCAGCCCTCTCTCTGTACTCCCTTGTTTCAGTACCTGTGTGTCCACGGCATTCTACCCCCCTTAAAGAATCTCGTCCTCGAGATTCCAGCGATGCTTACTCAAACAACTGCGGGTATGACTTCCTCAAATCCTCTTCTCTTTCCCAAGTTGCCTCTGCTTCTGAATACCGATTCCACTGAACCTTACACATCTTTATTACTCTGCTCCGGGTAACTCTTTCGGCTGTCTCTAAAATTCTTGTTGGGTACTCATCATAAGTCAGATCTTCCTTAACTGTAAGCTCTTCCAACGGTATCTGCTCTTCGGGTACTCGCAGGCACTTTTTCAACTGAGAGACATGAAACACATTATGCACTCCTGACAAGCTTTCAGGCAACTCTAACTGATATGCCACTTCGCCACGTCTTCCAAGAATTTTGAACGGTCCAATATACCTTGGTGCTAACTTTCCTTTCTTATTGAACCTTTTCACACCTCTCATCGGTGACACCTTTAGGTAGACATGATCACCTACTGCAAAAGATAGATCTCGACGACGGTTGTTTGCATAACTCTTCTGTCGGGACTGAGCAGCTCTCAGGTTATCTCTGATTATTCTGACATGTTCCTCGGCATTCCTCAACACATCAGGTCCAAACACTTGACTCTCACCTGTCTGATCCCAGAACAACGGTGTTCTACACTGTCTACCATACAAGGCTTCAAACGGTGCCATCTTAAGACTCTCCTGATAACTGTTGTTGTATGAGAACTCTGCATAACACAGATTCTTGTCCCAACTGGTGCCATACTGTAATGCACAAGCTCTCAACATGTCTTCCAGAATCTGATTGGTTCTTTCCGTCTGTCCATCAGTCTGTGGATGATAAGCAGTACTGAAGTTCAACCTTGTGCCTAATGATCGATGTATCATCTGCCAAAAGTGAGAGGTGAACTGAGCACCACGATCTGACACAATCTTTCGGGGCACTCCATGCAAACATACTATCCGTTCCATGTACAATTCTGCCAATCTTGCTCCCGTATAGGTAGTTTTAACTGGTATAAAGTGAGCAACTTTGGTCAATCGATCGACTACTACCCATATGGAGTCGTACCCTCTCTGCGTACGAGGCAAACCAACTATAAAGTCCATACCGACTTCTTCCCACTTCCATTCAGGTATCTTCATCGGTTGTAACAAACCAGCGGGTCTCTGATGTTCTGCCTTCACCCTCTGACATGTATCACACAGAGCGACGTACTCGGCTACATCTCGCTTTAGTCCATCCCACCAATACTTTTTCTTCAGATCAAGGTACATCTTAGTGCTTCCAGGATGAATGGAGTAAGCTGACTCATGCACTTCTCGCAGTATAGACTCACGTATCTCCTTGATTGCAGGTACACATAATCTATTCCCATGCCACAATGTACCATCATCATCCAACCGAAAACCTGATGCTTTGCCAAGAACAATGTTATCGGCTATCTGCTTTAACTTTTCATCTGACATCTGACCCTTACGTATCTCTTGCATCAATACTGGTTCAAGCTCTAACTCTATTCTGTTGATCACAATTCCCAAATTCAGATGTGCAAATTCAGCACACAACTCATTTGGCATAGAAGCAATTCTGACCTCATTGGCATGGCTCTTTCTACTCAAGGCATCTGCTACAACATTAGCCTTCCCGGGATGATAGTGTATTTCCAAATCATAATCCTTAATCAATTCCAACCATCTACGTTGTCTCAAATTCAGATCAGACTGAGTGAAAATGTACTTCAAGCTCTTATGATCGGTATAGATGTCCGTCTTGTGACCCACTAGATAGTGTCTCCAAATCTTCAATGCATGGACAACAGCTGCCAATTCTAAATCATGAGTGGGATAGTTCAGCTCATGCTTTCTCAACTGCCTCGATGCATATGCTACCACTCTGCCTTCTTGCATAAGAACACAACCCAAACCTTGACGAGACGCATCACAATAAATGGAGAAATCCTTACTCAGATCTGGCAGAATTAACAATGGAGCTGTAGTTAGACGTTTCTTCAACTCCTCGAAATTAGCTTGACACTTATCAGACCAAACAAACTTAGCATTCTTCTCTAGCAGAGCTGTCATTGGCTTAGCAAGTTTGGAGAATCCTTCAATGAACCTTCTATAGTAACCAGCCAATCCAAGGAAACTACGAATCTCGGTCACATCTGTTGGTGGCTTCCAATTCAACACATCTTCAACCTTGCCCGGATCTACTGAGATGCCTCCATTAGAAATAACATGTCCAAGGAAAGAAACTTCCTTTAACCAAAACTCACACTTGCTGCGCTTGGCATACAACTTGTGCTCTCTGAGTTTCTGTAGTACTAACCTCAGATGTTCAGCATGATCTTCCTTGTTCTTAGAGTATACTAGAATATCATCAATAAACACAACTACGAACTTGTCGAGATATTCCATGAACACCTTGTTCATCAAATACATAAAGTAGGCAGGTGCATTGGTCAATCCAAAGGACATGACTGTATACTCATACAACCCATACCTGGTAGTGAAAGCTGTCTTTGGAATATCAGATGCTCGAATCTTCAACTGATGGTAACCAGAACGCAGATCAATCTTAGAGAATACACATGCACCTTTCAGCTGATCAAACAGATCATCGATCCTCGGCAACGGGTACTTGTTCTTAATGGTAACTTCATTAAGCGATCTATAGTCAACACACATCCGTTGACCACCATCCTTTTTGTCAACAAAGATAACAGGAGCTCCCCAAGGTGATGAACTAGGACGAATAAACCCTTTTTCTTGCAACTCTTTAATTTGTTTCTTAAGTTCATCTAATTCAGGTACTCCCATCCTATATGGTCTTTTAGCTATGGGTGCAGTTCCAGGTAAAAGTTCAATAATAAATTCAATGTCGCGATCAGGTGGCATACCTGGCAAATCATCGGGGAACACATCCGGGAACTCATCCACCACTAGATCTTCCGGGAAAACCTCTTCATTTATCTGGTTCACGGTTGCAGTCGGTGTTGGTTGTAGCACTACCTTCACACTGATTCTGTCTCCCTTAGCTGTGGTAACTGTCACAACTTTATCTTGACACTGTATATCTGTCTTGCACCTCTTCATCCAATCCATACCAAGTATCAAATCAATGCCAGCTGTCCTCAGCACAATTGGAGATACTGAGAAGTCTACCCCCCTAGGGACACATCTATAGGCATACACTGGAGCGTAGCTTGCAAACCTCCACCCGGTGAGGTAACCATTATAGGGGTTTTCATGAGACTAACAGGTAGATTATGCATTCTAACAAATGTATGAGATATGAAAGTATGCGATGCACCAGAATCGAAAAGAACTGTAGCAGGGATGGAACTGATGTTGAACGTACCAAGCATAATCTCTGGCGCTTCCTGCACGGTCTCTGCGGACACGTGATTCACCTTGCCGGAGTTAGGTGATGGATTCTGACGTCCCTTATTGTTCTGACTCTGTGGAGTCTGTTGATTCTGCTTCTTAGGACAATTGTAGGAGAGGTGACCAACCTCACCGCAGACAAAACACTTGTTGGGAGTGTTAGGTGCACTATTCTTCATGGGGGTGTTGACGGGGGTACCTTGGCGTTGAGCATGATTATTGTGCTGCTGCTGCTGCTGTGGGCGCTGATTGTTTCCTTGCTGCTGATATGAAGGGCGTTGCGGTCCCTGGTTACGGTTCCACTGAGAAGTAGGTCCCTGATACCTCTGCTGGTTGCCCGGTGCAAAATTAGGACGAGGGCGGTTGTTACTACCAGAAGACTGACCATGGAGCTTCCTCTTTCTAGCCTCCATCTCCTTGCGCTTGTTGTCAACCACAATAGCACGGTTGACTAAGGTCTGGTAGCTGGCATACTCATTGGACATAAGCTGCAGTGCCAGTCCGTCATTCAGACCCTTGAGGAAGCGACGCTGCTTGTCGGCATCCTGAGCAATATCAGCGGGAGCATAGCGTGACAATTGAGCAAACTTGTCACGGTACTCTGCAACGGTCATGGCTCCTTGGCGCAGAGATCTAAACTCTTCCTGCTTCAATTCAATCAGACCAGCAGGGATATGGTACGCTTTAAAGTTGGTCTTGAATTCCTCAAAGGTGACAGGTGGGGCATTGTTGGGTTGACCGAACTGAAACGATTCCCACCAATCCAGAGCAGCTCCTTGCAACTGACCAGAAGCATAGAGCACCTTCTCCTGGTCATTGCATTGCGCGATGGTAAGCTGGCGTTCAATAGCACGAAGCCAGTCATCAGCCTCCAGGGGATCAGCGGCATGAGAGAACACTGGCGGGTGACCCTTCAAAAACTCACCCCTCTTGTCCCTCACTTGCATCGGTGGTGCTCCTCCAACTGGCTGATGCTGCATATGTTGCATCATAGTTTGCATAAATTGGGCTTGGATGCCCATCAACTGCTGAATGTCAACTGGGGGTGGTGGTGGTGGTGGGTTAACAGGTGCTCCACGACCACGGCCACGTCCACGTCCACCTCCAACTCCACATCCTCTGGCGGCCATCTGTGTTTCCAAACAGGGATCAAGGTTAGTGAACCTTTTTAAGAAAAGATCACTTATATGAGAGGAAACAGGAGATCTGAAAATTTCTGGGCGAGATCCGGTAACAGCAGTACAGAAAAACAGTCATATACGGAGTTCCAGAAATCCAAACAGGGCGTGTGATACACGGTTGGAAAGATAACGAAATTATCTACAACTTTTATTTAAGTGACTTTCCCAGATTCTGCCGTTAAATCAGTCAAAAACAGAGAACAAACAGATCTGTCCAGAACTCAAAACTGCGCAGAAACTCTAACTTGAAACAGCCATATCTCACAAACCATAACAGCTATTGAAGTGATTCCAGAGGCATTGGTTAGATATAGGAGTCTATTTTCCATCATAAAATTTTCAGCCATGTTGCACGATCAGGACTTGAGATATAACCAAAAGATCACAGGTTGCTTCAGAAAACAGCATAGGACAAGATGTAACTAACCCTTTTATTATTCATGAACGTTATGTCTAACTATGAGATTTGTAGACAAGCCCACAATATCTCAACACTCATTACAAAGATCCAAATCACACATAAGCATAATGATAATCCAACTCACACATAAAGAATCACACTAGCACATAGGTTAACTAGACTCGACAAACGCTTACTACTATTGTCTTATTACATAGAAGGGTGACCTATGCCTATTTGTAGAGCGGTTCGCGGAGCCTCTTGTACATAGGGGGTTGATTTAGAAGTTCCAAGAGCCCATCAATAGTGCTATAGCATCTTTTGAGATCTTTTCCCATGGATATCACCTGCCTTTCCAAGTCCGCGTTAGACCTTTCCCTGTCAAGGAGAAAATCTCGTGTGGCCTTCTCGGTTGGTGTTGCATTGGGGTCTTCTACCATAGCCTCCTTATTCTCACTGTTCCAATAGGGCAGATAGCGGTATGCATCATTCCTCATGTCTTCAATGCGTTGACCTCGGAATGCTTTGTAGGCTTCAACTGCCACGGCTTCCAAGGCTGACGCTAGAGTGGACCGACGAGCCCTGTGGCCGATCACCATCTCATGCAGGTATAAGCCACTCTCTGGTTCTCGGACAGCGACAGTCACTCTTGCCTTCCAGTAGGTCTTTTCCATGGGATGACTGTACCTCCAATGGGTGTACTGTACGATGATGTTCTTGTCGGGGTAGTAGGCATCAAAAAGTCCCATCAGCTTGTGATGTGTGGGGCTCTGGGCAGCTGTAGGTGCTCCGACGAAATACCCGGAGTCCACGTCCCAACCCGTTGGAAGCTCTTCATCGTCTTCAACCTCCAGCACTTCTGGGGGCACTGGCGAGGGAGGTACTGGAGCTTGTGGAGCTGGTGCTTGCTGAGCTGGAGCTTGTACTGGTGGTGCCGGCGCTTGTGGTTCCACTTCTTGAGGTGCTTGTTCTTGCAGTTCTGGCTCTTGCGGCGCTACCTCTTGCTGCTCTGGCTCCTGGGGTACTTGCGGAACGGGGTTGCCTGCCCTCCTGCGTCCACTGACGGTCCTGCGGGTGATACGTCGAGCCATCTATGGAATAGACCAAGAGATAGATACAATAGAATCAATATATTTGTGTAATAGAGCAAGTAAAGAGAAGCATATAGTTTTGATAAATTAACAAGGCTAAGATAAATAGCAAGAATTGAGAAGCAAGGACCACTAAAACGACCATAACTAACTAGGCTTGCGTCCTACAGTCAACATAGCTCCGATACCAATTTGTCACACCCAATTTTAAGAACAAAATTGAATGCAATAACTCATGTGTGCCCAGAGATCAATCACACACATAAGCCACAAATTAAGGAGTACCATCACATATGTTTATTACATAACGAATATTATTCAAAGACTTTACATAGCAGCGGATAAATAAAGTATCTCTCGCGGTAGCTCCATCACAGGGAAGATGACTGGTTGACAGCAAGACTAGAACTCTTCAGGGAAGTCGTCATTACCATAGCAATCTGTTACCCATCCGGGATTTTTATCCAAGTAGAAAGAAAATAAACAAGCATAAGTACATCTCGTACTTAACAAGTGTAACATGGGGTTCATGAGGCTCAAAAAGGCTGACACTGGTTAAACTGCAGTAGCTTTTATTTGGCAACATTTTAACATTAAGGTAAACATATATGAATGCTTAAACCCAACCCACATGATCATAATAATTGAAACATAGCAATAAGGTAATCAACATGAGCAACATAAATAAACAACATATAACAACTAATCTGTGAGTTTTCCGGGCCGCTCGTATCCGTGAGCACGGCTGATATATCAGTTTATTAAACTCTGCGCAGAGGTGTACACTTTACCCGATGAGTCGTGATATCCAGATGCCCGGGTTAATTACTCCCATAACACTTCCGAGGTGAGTGGGCAGGATACACGCAAAGCCTTTCAAAGGTTCGTCTAACAAGTTAGGGCCGCTAGTTCTTAAGGCAAGGGGATGTAGAGCCCTCCTTCCAGGTGGCACAATAACACGCAGCCTATACTCACGTGGACAGAAGCCGCACTATACCCAACTCGGCAAGATCCAACGCGCCTATACAGGTGTCCACTAACAAGCTAGAAAAGGTCCTTATACTGAGCTAAGGTCAGAGCCATATAACCCTCATGGTTGCACTGTATGTCCCAGCTTTTGCTGACAGGAGATCCTAAACCATGTTGCTAAAAAGATCAAATTTTATTCACCATTATTAGATCATGTTTGGTTTAAGTAAAGCTCTAGCAAAACTCTACCCATATGCATAGCATCCCAAAGTTATCAAGGTAACGGGTCAAAAGTCTAGGATAAACTAGATAGGAGATCAAAATTAGACACATGCATATGAATTTAGATGTTTCATGGTGAATAGGTCAACAAGGATGATCCCATGCTATACTTGCCTGATTCAGAGTACTCTGGTTGCTCTTGGTTGTCGAAGTAGAGCTCTTGATCACCAACGTAATTCTCACCGTCTATACTCGATTACCACATCAACACACAACCATCGGAACAACAACCATACAAAGCAAACAAGCTATAATTAGAACATTACACCAATCAGCAAGAAAATAATATAAAAAGTTTGAAAACAGAAGGTACGATCTACCACGATCACATAAACGCGAGAATCACAAAAAACGGAATTATAACGCGAAAGTTATGAGCTAAACAAGTTACAGAACCTTAATTAGTAGATTAAACCTAACTCCAATTTTAATTACTGAAAACAGTAGATATCCTTGTACAGATAGATAGAGCTTTTCAAAACGAATCTAACGCAACTTGAACTGACTAAATCGGACTAAAAACGTAGAAGTTATAAGCATTTAAAACTGGTGGCAAAACTGTAAATAAACTGAAATTGATTTTGTATTTAAATTGATTTAAAACGAATCTGCGGATTGGATGGACTGCGCCTCAAATAGGACAAAGCGCAGGGGCTCAAACAGAGGAAAACGCAGACTCAAAGAACAGGGCCTTTGGGACCGCGGGTTTAGACCCAAAAAGGTGTAAGGATCTTTTTGTAAAACAGGCAACGAAGGGGTATCGAGCTCTGGTGTGCGTCGGATCTGAGATGGACGCTCGGGATTAGATCAGGGAGGGCCGGCGGCGCTTTTCACCGGAGAGAAAGAAGGACGCGGCGGCTCCTCGGCCGGAAGGCGGCGGCGCGGCTCGGGATTGCGCTACAGAGCGGTAGAGGCCTCGGGAGCAGATCCAATCGAAAGAGGAGCTCGAGGCGAACTCACCAGTGGTGTTAATGGCGTCGGAGAGGTCTCGGTGACGGCGGGTTGCACAGTTTGGCGGACAACGGCCTCTGCAGAGCGACGGCGAGCGATTAGAGCACCAAGACGAAGAGGAGAAAGAGGGGAACACACTCGGTTAGCTTCGAGAGATCAAGGGGAAACTCGAGGTACCACTTACAAGCTCGGAAACTCGACGAATCGTCGGGTTGATGACGGCGGAGATCTTGCGGCGTGCGGAACTTGTCGCGGAGACGAACTAGGGCACGAGAGCTCAAGCTAAAAGCGTGGGGAGAGGCGGCGGTTTCCTGGGGACCTTATAAGAGGGTCGGTTCGGTCGATTTGGCAAGCGAGGACGCGTAACGAGGATGGACTCGGTTCTGGTCATGGAGTCCGAGCCGGATACGAGAGGGAGAAAGAGTGGTGGGACGCTGACCGGAGGAGTCGAGCTGTCAGCGAGCGCGGGAGAGGCGACCCTCGGGCGAGACGGGGCGACGACGCGCACGCGAGGCTGGACCCTCGGGCGAGTCGGAAACGGCGACGCTCAACGCCGAGGCTGGACCCTCGGGCGAGGCGGAGAAGGCTACGCTCGCGCGAGGCTGGACCCTCGGGCGAGACGGAGATGGTTACGCACGCGCGAGGCTGGAGCCTCGGGCGAGACGGTGATGCGCACGCGAGTGCAGCGCCGAGGCTGGACCCTCGGCTCAGCGCGGGGCTGCGGCGCTGCGCAAGGCTGCTGGGCCGGGCGACGGCCCACGCAAGCGACGGAGGGAGAGGGGAGGGAAGAGGAGAAGCGGGCCAGCACGAGGGAGGGAGCGGGCCGGCCAGGCTGGCTCGGGCCAGAAGGGAGAACGGAGGAGGAAGAGAAGGAAAAAAGGGTTTTCCAATTTCAGATTTGGTTTTTCAAATGCATTTTCAAATCCTTTTTGAATTCAAACAACTTTTGAACTAAAACCACGCATCACAAAAATAAGTTATGCACCAGCATGTATGCATCAACATGATCTTTGGCCTAGGATTAATTTTAGCTTTTGCAAATAATTTATTAACTAAGTTTTATGCAACACACAAAATGCATAATTAAATCATATTGCCTATTTTAAATTGATGCAAATTTTGGGATGTTACAACTTTCAGTGTTCCAAGAATAGATATGAGAATCGATAAAATAGACGTCCAATATGCTTTGGCTGTTGGAAGCCTAATGAGTGCACAAGTATTTACCCTGACGTGGTTCATGTATCCGAGATTTTGGCAGATGTCCAATCCAGATATAGATCACTGGAATAGAAGTGTTGCAATTGTGCAAAGTTTTATATGCCTCATGACGAGTATAAGAGAACAAGTACTCTCAAATGGTTGTGAGAACAACGGTTATGTTTGAGCGAGATGTCTAGTGAAATCCACATTAGTAACTAACACTCGCAGTTGGAGTTTTGTTGTGGAAAAGCTCCAAAGAAATAGTTATGTGTCATTGATGATGATACCTACGATATAGCTTATTATGAGGCATAAAGGATAGGCGAAATGGTTAAGAAAACCTATACCCGAAGTTGGTAGTGTAAACAACAGCAATAATCACTCAGCAAGTTCGCTCCTAAGACAATGGGTCAAGTGTACTGCCAAACACATTGACATTGAGTTATACGTTGTGAAGGAGAAAGTACATAATCATACTTATATAATGTGAAAGTATTACGAATCCGTTTTTTCAAAGGCTTATCGCCCAGTGTGTTCAGAGAATGCACAGTCGACATGGGTTTATGGTAAGGCCTATGATTTCTGGACAATAAAGGGCCCAAGGTTGAATGATCTATTTTAGAACAGAGAGGTGGATTATAGCTGTTAAATCTATCGGCAATTGGTCGTGACGATGGAGCATGCTCTATGCACTAATCTGTAATGGAATGGACCAGAAATAAGGAAGATTGAAATTTGAATTTGAATAAGGAGTTGAAGCATAAGATGAGATCAAGGGGGAGAATGTTAGAATTGGTCTCCTCCAGTCTGGGCCTTGATCCTACGCCCTGATCGGGGGCATCCAGCCCAATAGGTGGCTGGTGGGCCTCTGTCACACAACACCATATATAGAGAGAGGTGGGGGTCAGTGGCACAGGTGACGAGGTTCGCCAGAAGCCCTGCTGCCCCACCTAAACCCTAATTCGATCTAGAGGGACGTGCTGCCAGTGACGGGAAATGCCACTAGCAGCTCCACCTGCGCCGCCACTGGATCTCGACGACTATGCCATCACTGACCTGCTGTGTGGCGCTCCTACATCACCTGGGAAGGACGGGACCTCATTGCCTTGTCGGTAACAAGTTTTCCATCCATCCAGTGAGTTCTTTTCCCCCCTGATCTACTCCTAGTCGATCCAAAGTATCTAACATATATATATATATATATGTATCAATTAATATGAGAATCACGTCAACTCCTCGAAATAATCTGTGGAAGCTATCTGACTTACCAATACTTCCCCCAGCAACAAGTAAAGATATGATGGATGAGTGTATGGGGGGCTGGGTGGTGGTCTTTGGAAAATGTTTCCGTCACTAGCAGGAATCCAGATGCCAGTACCTAGGTCATATTGCTCAAAACGAGATGAACCTTGATTATCAAGATAGAGCGGCACTATGCCAACAGAGCTCTGTAGGGGCGGCTCTAAAAGCTTTGTAGGGGAGACTGGCCCAACCGCCCCTACCAAAGTGTACTGACAGTGCACCCACTATAGGGGCGGTTGGGGCAGCCGCCCCTACAGAGAGGTCGCCCCTACAGTGGACTCACTATAGGGGCGGTTCAATTTTTAGCCGCCCTTATAGTGGCTCTCACTGTAGGAGCGGCTCTAGATTGAGCCGCCCCTACATTGTATTCCTGTAGGGGCGGTTCAATCTAGAGCTGCCCCTACAGTGCATTTTTCCAGCAAAAAAAATAAATATTTATATAATTCACCAGATGCAGCCAATATAGCCAAAGGGACACCCTCACTAAGTGCATCATCAATGAACCTTTAACAAGGAAATTTAAAGTTCAGGACAGAGTCATTTATATCTTATGGCAAACAAAGAGTACAGGACAGAGGCAAAAGCTGTACACATAAATACATAAGACCAAAAAATAATTTAGCTCATACTGATCATGTATTGATGCAATCATGCATAATTTGTATCGGACACACAAAAACTTGTATTGAGATGTCGCGACTTCTGTCTAAACCATGAACTTTATATTGCGTATTACAGGTAATTTCAGATAATACGGAGCACATCCTATAAGTAATAGCTGAAACTCTCCTGGATCATTTATGTAGAAAGATTTTTTGATATAAAGTAATAACAGGAACTTGAACTCTTACTTCTCCACTTCAGGCCGTAGTGGTAAGCTATCAGAAGCTACAAACTCTTCCAAAGCTTTCAGCTATAACAAGAACGATGCTACAAGAAGTCAATATAAAGATATTTATAATGGGAACAAGTGAAAGGAAATCACAAGTCCACTTGGAAGTCAATTGTACATTTATGCTCTTGATAATCAAGTTGATTGAAATCATAGACCAGGGGTAGGGGAGGACAGAAATAGAGAACATACCCTGTCAAAGAATAATGCCAGCATCCTTCCCTCATCGCCGCAAGCTTTCCTAGAAAACAATGCAGCTTTAGGGAAAAAAATAACCAACACAAAGAGAATAGGAAACACACCCATCCAGTCCCATTCATACTATTAGAAATTTAGAATCAAAGAGATACAAAGAACTCAAACTTGACATTTAATCACTACATGTAGGTCATCCAGTCCAGTTCAGTACCATGCAGCATGAGTCATTACAGGGTAGCATAATATAATATGAGGAAGTGTGCATGTGATTTTAAATCATGTAGAATATAGAAATTTCACTATAAGCTCATTTCGAGAGGGAATGATATATTTGGCACGGCCAGAACGATAACACGACACATACCTTATTATTATTTTTGCAGGTGGAACCATCAGTTGACGTTGTTCGTCTTTGTACTGAAAATAAATAGATATAAATTTGACAGGTAGAACTATCAGTTATGGTTGCTCCTCTTTGTACTAAAAAGGAGATATAAACAGCACATACATAAAAAAAATAAAAAGCAACATGATAGGAAAGAATGCCTATTTTGTACTCGTGTGTTGAGTATACTGACTGGTCGGCAGCGGGCTAAATGGAAGAACCACCTTGCCGGCAACCATCGCCGTGGCCTGAGGTGGATTTGGGGAAGGAACACAACGGAATGCAGATGATGGATCGACAGTGAGCCAGGATGGAAACATAACCTGTTCAGATTAAGTCATGGCTTAAGTTCATGATTAAACTAAGAAATTAAGGGGGTTACTGTTTAAAGTTCAAAGCCTCAGATTAAGTCGAAGCAATCAGTGATGTTCAAGATCTTACTGTTAGTTCAGGATTAAGATTCAATCTAAGCAATTAATTTCAGATTAGTTTAATTTTCAGCAATTAAGGGTATTTACTACCAAATTAATCTGAGCAAATTAAGCTTTTGGGAGAGGATTGAGCAAAATCTGAGCAAAGTTCCAAAAATCCCCAAAATTTTCTCCCCAAATCAGGAACCCTAACCTAAGCATTTGAGTTAAGATAAAGAATAGGGGCATGGGAGAAGTGGTTCGTACCTGACCGGGTTGCCGAATCCATCCCGAGCTCGAGGCTCGTACTCAGCGTTCAAGGCCGAGTCGCTGTCGTTGTTGGCTGGATCAGGCAGCAGAAACCGGCTGACGCGTCCTCGGGCCGTCACCGCTGTGGCGTTCTCCCTTAGGGCTGATGGCTGTGCGAGCCCTCAGACCGCGTCGTCGCGCCGCGTGCGCACAGCTCCGGCCAGGTCCGCCGCCGCCGCCGCCGCGCTTTTGGGCATGTGCCGCACGTGCCTTCCAAAGCTATTCGTCGCTCGGGCTCCGACCTCTGCTTGCAGCCGCGACGGCCCTAAAGGGCACCGGGCGCCAAGCTTGACGGAGCCGCGCGCGGCTGTGCCACACGCGTGCGCCGGCGAGCCAGGCTCCATGGTGCCGCTCCTGCAGACGCGTTCGGCGTTCCCGGTAGACCGTCGCCGCGGCGTTCGACCGACCGACCGTCGGCGCTCCCTCACTCTCTGTGCGGCTGCTGAAGAACGGAAATGGTTTCGGCGGCTGAGAGTGGGGATTAGGGTTTCCATCCCGTTTTATACGCCGTCCCTGATCTGTCCGAATGAATATCAGCCGTCGATTCGAAATGGATGGCTCAGATCCATCGCGGCATTATGGTTTCGCTGTCGGACCGCAGGTGGGCCGTGCGCAGTGGAGGCCAGCCAGCAGGCCGCGGGCGCTGACTGGGCCATGCTGGGCTGTTTCGGTTAAAAGGCCAAAATGATGTTTTCTTTTTGCAGAATTTATATAATGCTTTCTTATTTGTTCTCAGCAACGCATATTTAAGTACTCGCTCCGTATATAAAAAGGAAGTCGTTTTGGACAAGATTTTGGTGAAACATTGGAAATATAAATCATGAATGACTTTTAAGTTATTAGATTTTAAAATATAAAATTTATATGAATAGATTTGCATTGACAAATATTTTCATAAAAGTATACATATATTATTGTCTCCTTCAACTTTGGTATTCAAAAATTTTTCATAAGAGACACTTTTTAATCCCTTAGCGGCACAAAACTCTCTCAAAATTTGAATTTTAAATCTTTGTTCATATAAAAAATTCCTAAAACTAAAAAAAAAATCAGTAATTCAATAGTTTTTCAAAAAAATCCTAAAATTTGGTGTGGTGATATATCTTGTCCGCCTAAACTTGTGGAAAAAAATATGAAACGATTTCAACGAAGTGACATTGTAGATATTTCATAAGCGGGGACATTTCTTATAGGGTTTAAGTGAGATTTGGATGTCCACTGTAGGGGCGGCTGGTGATTGAGCCGCCCCTACAGTGGATCACTGTAGGGGCGGCTGGTAATTGAACCGCCCCTACAGTGGAGCACTGTAGGAGCGACTCAATCACCAGCCGCCCCTACAGTGATGTGCCAATGTAAGGGCGGCTGGTGATTAAACCGCCCTTACAGTGCACCACTGTAAGAGTGGTTCAATCACCAGCCACCCCTATAATGTTTTATAGGGGCGACTGGTAACGATGGACACTAATACACCACTGTAAGGGCGGCTCCAACATCAGCCGCCCCTACAGTGAAAAGAGTCTCGTACTTATAGAGTCTTTTTCAGGTAGTGCGACAAACTACGCATGCAGATGACAGAGTTAGGTGACACTGACGTAGACATGAGGTTCTTACTCCCTCCCTTGTTATTAGGTGACAATGAGACACCGAGAGAACGTTCACCAACGAACAAAGTGTGGTCACCGATGCTCGTAACGGGCTCATCAAAATTTCCATTGACAAGCTAGGTCAGCAACTCTGTAGATTACCCGCTTTAAACGAGAAGCATCAGCATAGGCAACTAGCAAGAGCTCTGAGCAACACTCTACAAAAATTAGTTAGAAATTACCACCTCCAGCAATTGACACGTATTCCTACCACCACCAGGCCCCAGCAAGAGCTCTGAGCAACACTCTACAAATTAAGTTAATCGATAGAACGACTAATCAGACAAGGGTGCTGTTTGGTTTTCTAAAATGTGACGTAACCTCATTATGGAGGGTATCCATTACCTTTACATCTGTTTATTGATTCATGCAGTCTCTAATCATTTGGATATAAAGATGGCAGCCAAGTATCTTTAGCTTCGATTACACTGTAATCTGATTCCATTTCCCATTACATTACCACTAGCTGAACCAAACAACATGAAGATATGTTTGCAAATCTAAAATTCGCCGTGATCGATCTATGCTGCATGCGAAGCAGTACACATCTTCCGATCAACCTATATAAGATGGCTAGCAAGGCTGGAAAGCTACTGCAGCTGATGACAGAACATCTGGCACCTTCTTGGCAACAAACCCACCAACGAAGTTGGCATCGACCCCGTTGATTCGTGGAAATAATGTACCTTTATCCTCTAGCTAGTCATTCCATGGAGTAGCTGAATATCCTAATACCTCCTATGACTACTGAAGAACCACTATAGAACTTCTTATTATCTATATCCATCCATCTATATTGGCTCTTTTTGTTCATGGTAGGAAAGGCATAGACTGTCATATAAGTGTTGGCATATACATATATATATATATATATATATATATATATATAGGCTAGCTTTATGGTCTACCTTTTCTTGTTCATTTATTTAACAAATATATGGCAATAATTCATATCTTCACCCAGCCTTGCTTTTTGTACTTTCGTCATATATAAAGTTCCATCTGACACCTGTCCTCTCAAGAACGAATTACACTTTGTCGATCCACTTGATTGAAAATGGAATCACTGCTCAATACATGATTTTTACAAACACCTCTTATTTTTTTAGGAGGGGCGGTAGCCAAGCACCTCTATAATTAATGTTGTGTTGTTGTAAACCGTGCCTACAAATCAGTTTTTAGGTAGCCAATATTGGCTTTCTAAAACCGCTATACAAAATAGCTATCAAAATTCCAAATGAAGTTGGATCAAAATAAACTTGATGTAAATTGTACACCTTCACGAGATCTAATACTTTGTCATTCATGAATTTAAAATTCAATGAAACGAGAACAACCTTTTGAGACTCTAAAACATTTTTCAAGCAAAAACTTGTCAACTAAGTTGTCATGATGTCCACATCAATCTCCACAAAATTAAAGTAATGTGCATCTTCATCCAACGTCATATGAGAAATATTATGAAATTATTTTTGTGGCGATATAAAGGCATGTATCTTAAGAGTGTTTCCTCTATTAATTGATTTTTAGAGGAGGCATATTAGAATGCTCGTCTCTATATATTAATAGTAATCTTCAGAGGTGGGTATATTAAGATGTCTGCTCCCATTAATCAACTAACAAACGGATGTCCTAGTAAATAGTTGATTAATAGAGTCGGTCTCGTTAAAATGTCCACCTTGAAACACACAAGTGTTTGGGTGCTTTCACATTCCATGATACTACGATGATGAGAGAGAGTGTGTGTGTTTAGCCTCTGAAATGATGAACAAGTGCTGAATTTTCACTCTGACTTGACCTTAGAATGAGTAGGCCCTGCTTTACCAGCCAGTCTACTGTCATTCGAGTGAAGAAATTTTGTTTCACTCTAATATATATCTAAGCAACAATCATATTGCTCAAAACGAGATGAACCTTGATTATCAAGATAGAGCGGCAAACTACACATGCAGATGACAAAGTTAGGTGACACTGACATAGACAGGAGGTTCTTACTCCCTCCCACTACCTGAAAAAAGCTCTATAAGTATGAGGCCCCACAGCCGATACATGAACGAGTGGCTTCTAAGGGTGGGCATGCAAAAGATGAGGGTACGCCTGAATGGGAACTCAGGATGAAGTATCCCATCCATACAAGGCCAGTATATGAGCCAATCTTGGACGTCACGTCGATTCACAAGTGGCATGCCCATGACCGGTTCAAGCTTGAGAACCAACGTAAACATGGCAGTGCACATGGCAGCGCACGTCCTTATGATGAAGCTGTCAGTAGCAAACTCCACCAGGGGGTAAAGAAGTATCCCGATGTTGAAGCCATCAAATGGTCTAGTGATTGCCCAAAAGAATATGTGAGAGGCAAGAATTTCCTACCAAACTGGATCATGCAGTGTATGCCACTTGGAATGAAAAAGTTCCATGATTGGTACTTGCGTGCTATCCCAATGACACTCGAGACCATACAAGCATCCATCCCTTCCGGCAAGTTTGGAACCCCATATTCGATAATTGCCTTCGGCTTCAGTGACATGCAAACTTGCTTCCACCTAGGAGAAATGGACGTGAATCTAATTCGCACGTGGTGCCTGTAAGTAGTCTTTGCCCACTCGATATGGTACCAATGTAACATTTGGACTTTATTGTAACTAACACAACACTCTGATTTGTAGAATACAAGCACACATTGTGAAACAGGTTCCAAGTTACAAATCTGGGTATGTAGACCCTCAACCTATAGCACAAACAAGACTTAAGTACCCCAAAAAGTGGAAACTGGATTGCAAAGAGCTAGATGCTGGAAAGACAGTGCAAGAGAAGGAGAAAATCCATAGGGACAAGATAAGGGAAGAGTCTCTGAGGGTTGCCACATTCCTCTCTCACTGTTTCAAAAAACTCCAACATAACACTACAATATACATACCATACAACTTCGAGTAAGTTCGACTCTATACATAAGGCTTTGTTCGATACATTTCGTTTGATGCAAATTAAAGAGCTTATCTGTTTCTTTCTTAGGTTAAGTGAAAACATGAATCACTGGATTTGTATATGCGTCAACGTCGAAAGGAGCATGGCATGGGTCTTTGATCCAGCGGATGTTGCAGTAGAATTATACAAAAACTTCATAACGATTCTCAAGACGTATGTATATCGACAATCCTCATTACCTTTTATGTCTTTATATATACTTGTAACGTTCACCTTTGGATACAAATAAGTTGCATTTTCTATAATCATTCTAACAGGACATTTCGGTTCTATGTTAATCACCATAAGGGAAGGTGTGACCCTAACAGGAAGTGTGATTTGTATATCAAAACTCTATGTGCGGTAAGTGTCATTTACTCTGGTACTTCATTATGTCGTTGTGAATAGCATTACTTAACATCTCCATATACACAATGCCCCAAGCAAAGGCCAGGGAGTGTACATTGTGGATACTATGTATGTTGTATGATTAGTTGCAGGGGTCCGTACAGGAGACACCCCAACTTGGTAAGATTGAACCTATTCGCTCTCGTAGTATGAAAAGTTCACATATGCTATGAGATACTAAACGTACCTAAACTTGTTCTCTTGTAGTGGAACGAAGAGAAAAACACTTCAAGGGACCCATACAAGGATGACGAGCTCCTAGAGATCGTCGGTGACCTTTGCAACTTCTTATTGGACCAGATTATACATGTCAAAGGGACTTACCATAGCCTCATTTCCGAATTAGGTACAAATCCGCTTCTCCAACACCTTCGCGAGACTGAAAGGCTAGCTCTAGGACGTTGATGAACTTTAAAACCATTTGGACTTGTTAATTATAACTATGTAATGGACTTGTGGGTGATGATGGAACTTGTATGGATGTAATTGACTTATGGGTGATGATGGAACTTGTATGGATGGATGGACTTGTATTAATTCTCTTATGTCTGTGGATGGAACTTGTATGGATGATGGAAACTTATATGGATGATGAACTTTGCACTTCTCTTATGTATGGATTATATATATATATGTTGTGTTGTGGTTTGAATTATATATATATATATATGCTGTGTTGTGGTTTGAATCATATAAATATTTATTTTTTTTGCTGGAAACTGCACTGTAGGGGTGACTCTACATTGAACCGCCCCTACACGAATTCACTGTAGGGATGGCTCAATCTAGAGCCGCCCCTACAGTGAGAGCCACTGTAAGGGTGGCTGGTGATTGAACCACCCCTACAGTGGACCGGGGCGGTTCTATCACCAGCCGCCCTTACAGTGGCCCTCACTGTAGGGGCGGTTGCTCCAACCGCCCCTACAGTGGGTATGATAGGAGCGGTTGGGCTAGCCGCTCCTACAGTGCTTCTGGAGCCGCCCCTACAGTGCTCTGTTGGCATAGTGTCCCTTGTTTTCTTATTAGGTGACAATGAGACACCGAGAGAACGTTCACCAACGAACAAAGTGTGGTCACCGATGCTCGTAACGGGCTCATCAAAATTTCCACTGACAGGTTAGGTCAGCAACTCTGTAGATTACCAGCTTTGAACGAGAAGCATCAGCATAGGCAACTAGCAAGAGCTCTGAGCAACACTCTACAAAAATTAGTTAGAAATTACCACCCCCAGCAATTGACACGTATTCCTACCACCCCCAGGCCCCAGCAAGAGCTCTGAGCAACACTCTACAAATTAAGTTAATCGATGGAACGACTAATCAGACAAGGGTGTTGTTTGGTTTTCTAAAATGTGACATAACCTCATTATGGAGGGTATCCATTACCTTTACATCTGTTTATTGATTCATGCAGTCTGTAATCATTTGGATATAAAGATGGCAGCCAAGTATCTTTAGCTTCGATTTCACTGTAATCTTATTCCATTTCCCATTACATTACCACTAGCTGAACCAAACAACAAGTTTAAAAAAAAAAGCTGAACCAAACAACATGAAGATGTTTGCAAATCTAAAATTCGCCGTGATCGATCTATACTGCATGTGAAGCAGTACACATCTTCCGATCAACCTATATAAGACGGCTATCAAGGCTGGAAAGCTACTGCAGCGGATGACAGAACATCTGGCACCTTCTTGGCAACAAACCCACCAACGAAGTCGGCATCGACCCGTTGATTCGTGGAAATAATGTACCTTTATCCTCTAGCTAGTCATTCCATGGAGTAGCTCAATATCCTAATACCTCCTATGACTACTGAAGAACCACTATACAACTTCTTATTATCCATATCCATCCATCTATATTGGCTCTTTTTGTTCATGGTAGGAAAGGCATAGACAGTCATATATGTGTTGGCATATATATATAGGCTAGCTTTATGGTCTACCTTTTCTTGTTCATTTAACAAATATATATGGCAATAATTCATATCTTCACCCAGCCTTGCTTTGTGTACTTTCGTCATATATAAACTTATAAAGTTCCATCTGACACCTATCCTCTCAAGAACGAATTACACTTTGTCGATCCTCTTGATTGAAAATGGAATCACTGCTCAATACATGATTTTTACGAACACCTCTTATTTTTTTAGGAGGGACGGTAGCCAAGCACCTCTACAATTAATGTTGTGTTGTTGTAAACCGTGCCTACAAATCAGTTTTTAGGGGCCATTGGCTTTCTAAAACCGCTATACAAAATAGCTATCGAAATTCCAAATGAAGTTGGATCAAAATAAACTTGATGTAAATTGTACACCTTCACGAGATCTAAAACTTTGTGCTTCATGAATTTAAAATTCAATGAAATGAGAACAACCTTTTGGGACTCAAAACATTTTCTAAGCAAAAACTTGTCAACTAAGTTGTCATGATGTCCACATCAATCTCCACAAATTTAAAATAATGTTCATCTTCATCCAACTTCATATATGAGAAATATGATGAAATTATTTTTGTGGCGATATAAAGGCATGTATCTTAAGAGTGTTTCCTCTATTAATTGATTTTTAGAGGAGGCACCATTAGAATGCTGGTCTCTATATATTAATAATAATCTTCAGAGCTGGCTATATTATGATGTCTGCTCCCCTTAATCAACTAACAGAACGGATGTCCTAGTAAATAGTTGATTAACAGAGTCGGTCTTATTAAGATGTCCACCTTGAAACACTTGTTTTAGGTGCTTTCACATTCCATGATACTACGATGATGAGAGAGAGAGAGTTTAGCCTCTGAAGTAATGAACAAGTGCTGAATTTTCACTCTGACGACCTCAGAATGAGTAGGCCCTGCTTTACCAGCCAATCTACTGTCATATTCGAGTGAAGCAATTTTGTTTCGCTATGATATATATACACCCTAGGTGTAGAGTATTATTCTACACCAATTTTTTGTACTATACAGAATTCAGTATCGTTCAGTAGTCACGTGTTAGTATTATTTAGTATTTTTCGGTGCTCGGTGTAGTACTGACTCATACTGAACGTTGTTCAGTAGTACTCAGTATTTTTTTCTGGTCAGTTTTGCCTAGTGTGTAGAATAGCACTGCCGTGTGTGTAGAGTAATGACATTACGGTTTTGCTCTTAAGCAACAGATGTATAGAAGTATAAGGCACACATCTTCGTTTTTTCCATACACCAAACTGGGACACACTACATCAAGATGCACAGATTGAGAAGGCGCAACCCCTGCTATGAAGCTTGGTGGTGAGATGCATTGTATCTGCAACCATCCCTTCACCTTTCTCACTCACTCAGTCTCTCCATGGCAGCCACCTATATGATATATATATAGATCCCCGACAGCAGGGCTGTGCATCCTGGTGACTCCCACCATGGAGCATGATCATATCTATGGTTGTTGGCACCAACTCATGGAGAGGCAAATACCAGTAGGTAAGTAGATAGATAGATAGGTAGAGAGAGAAGGGTGTAAATGGATAACCTTTAGGTGCACCTCCTCTAACCCTCTTTAGTTCAAATATTTATACTAAATAAGATCTCATTTTGAACACTACAGGAAACTGGAGCTTTGCCGAGTGCCTGGAGGTTTGCCGAGTGCCAAATATCGGGCACTCGGCAAAGAGCCTCTTTGCCGAGTGCCTGGCCACGTGACACTCGGCAAAGAATGACACTAGGCAGAGGCCGCCTTTACCGAGTGTCCGGCACTCGGCAAAGATGGGCACTCGGTAAAGAGGCCTCTTTGCCTAGAGTCAGGCACTCGGCAAAGATGGGCACTCGGCAAATCTCGCTGGGGCATCTTACGTGACAACTTACTCGAAACTTTCTTAAATATCTGATATCACATGTTGATATGTACTGGTTTGTAACCATCTTACGTGACCACTTGCTAGAAACTTTCTTAAATTTTTTTCTCAGCATACGCATATGATGTAACAACATCTCGCCAAGTTTCGCGATTTTCGGAATTCATTTGCATTTTTTATAATTAAAAAACCGCCGACACATATTTTGGAGGCGTTGCCCCGTGAGCACGTTGATCGAAACCTCGGGTCAGTTTTTGGATTTGGCCTGAACATACGGTTAAGAACAAGAATAATATTTTTTAAATCATGAAAATCCATTATTCGATGCACCCGCAGTTCAAACCTGCGTCTTTCGGGAAAATTCAAGAAAATAAAATAAAGTCAAAAAATATAACAAAAAGCTTTGAAAAAGTGTCAAATTTGAATATGCTGTCTATGGTAGTGTGGAAGTGCCGCAAAAAAAAAATTTGTGTCAAAATGTTTTTTTTAAAAAAAACTTTGCCGAGTGTTAGCCCTGGCACTCGGCAAAGAGCCTCTTTGCCGAGTGCCGTGAAAGCTGGCACTCGGCAAAGCCTTGCCTGCTGGCTGGGGGATGTCTGCCACGTGGACCCTCTTTGCCGAGTGCCAGATCGGCGGGCACTCGGCAAAGGTCCCCTCTTTACCGAGTGCCAGCCGATCTGGCACTCGGCAAAGCCGTTCGAAAATAAAAAAAATATAAAACATGCGCTCTGCGACCACACAGACCACACACGTGCGCGCCCACACACACTCTCACACACGCCGCCCGCCGCTGCGCCACCGCGCCCCGGCCCCGCCCCGCCTCGCCGCCCCCCGGCCTCGCCGTGCCCCGGCCGCCGCGCCCCTGCCCGGCGGCCTTGCCCCGGGCCCGCCCTGCCCCGCCGTCGTCCCTAAGCGGCGTGGCCGCCCCCTGGCCGGCCAGTGGAGGAGAGAAGAGGAGGAGGTGGAGGAGGAGAGAAGGAAGAGGAGGAGGAGGTGGAGGAGGAGAGGAAGAAGAGGACTTCGGCTAAGGATGGGGACCCGGTTGTGCCGTGTCGGCCCTGGGAATCGGCGAACTACGCTACACAGTCAAATACCTAAGCGAACAGATAAGGAGTGGAGAAGAGAGGAGGAGAAGGACAAGGACAAGGAGAAGAGAGGAGGAAGGTGCCGGTTTAGGTCTGTCGACCCTCAAGACGCTTCGGTCGTCCCCGTCGCTGTCGCCGTCGCCGAAGCTCGTTCTTGCTATTCTCGTCGCGAAGGTATGCCCTATGTAGTTAGTAAATAGTTAGTACTTAGCAGTTAGTACTTAGTAGTTAGTAGTAGTGTTAGTAGTAGTTAGTAGTGTTAGTGTTAGTAGTAGTGTTAGTGTTAGTAGTAGTTGTACTACTTCGATACTGTTATCTGCATGGAAATAGAAGTAAAGTACATGGCTCATCTTGGTACTATTGTGATTGTTGGCCTTCGTGACTATGTTTGCTATATATGTGGTTGTTGGCCTTCGTGCCGACGTTTTCTGCAGGTTTTGGGAACCTCCCCGTGCAGGGGAGGTGCTGCCAAAATTTTCGGTCGAGAGTAACCATATGCTCTTTTTTGGCAGGAGGAGGACCCGTCGGAGGGACTCGGCGACCCCGATCTTCTTCGTCGGCGTTGCGGGTCTGCTTGCACCGCGTCGTCTCGCCACTGCCCCGACTCACCACTGCCCCGCCACCCTGACCTCACCGACACCTTAGGTATAACCCCTCTATCCGTATCCTTAGGTATCTGGTCTTTGGTCGCGTAACCTAGTTAGACGTCTCCCGTTCGAAAGAGATACAATCTTAGATATACAGACCTTTGCATATCTGCGACCGTATCTCTTTCAGATTGTCCAAGTATTTTGGACAGCCCACGGATGCGTAGATGAGCTAGTTTCCATGTTTTGCTCCTGTCAGAGTCGGAGTTTCGGCACCACCTCCCTGTTGTTCTCCGGATACACACTCTCCCTGCCAGGACGTGTATCGGGAGAACAGCGAGGAGGTGCTGCCGAAATTCTGTCTCGGGTAGGAGTAGAACATGGAAACTAACCCATCTACGCATCCTCGGGTGGGATTAGGACCTATCCTTCACCTATTAGATGGTAGGAACGCTGTGTAGATGCAATTGTTGGTTTTATTACTCGCTTACATATGTATATGCCAGAGGATGGATAACCGTGACTAGATGTACACGGGCCACGCAAGTAAGAGCACAGAATGGGTTACTAAGACCAATGCTTTCCTAGAGCATGCATTTGGTTCGGCTGCTAAAGGGTCAAGCCGGATGCCGTGTCCCTGCAGCAAATGTGGGAACATGAAAAGAAAATATAAGGATAACGTGGGGGTAGATCTTTACAAGTACGGATTCGTTGAAAACTATACTTGTTGGGTCCACCATGGTGAAGCCGATCGGATTAGAGAGGAGATGGTGAGACAATGCCTCGAGGAGTATGATGGAGATGTCGGGGTAGCAGACATGATGGGAGACTTTCAAGAGGCACAATTCAGTAAAGGATTGGAGGAGCCAGAGGAAACCGCAAAGGTGTTCTACGACATGATGTCTTCGGCACAGAAGCCCCTTCACGAAAAGACAATGGTTTCACAACTGGATGCCATTGGATGCCTAATGGGGTTCAAGTCGCAGTATAGCTTGAGTCGACATGCCTTCGATGGCATGTTGGCAATTTTTGGCACCCTGTTGCCGGAGGGTCACATTCTGCCGAAGAACACGTACGAGTCACAGAAACTTTTTCGCGCACTTAAGATGCCATATGAGCAGATCCATGCTTGTCCAAAAGGGTGCGTCCTATTCAGGAAAGATCACGAGAAAGCAACACACTGTCCAAAGTGCAAAGCCTCTAGGTATGTGGAGGTAGACCATGGAGATGGCAAGAAGGAACAACTTAATATCCCCGAGATGGTCCTACGGTACCTTCCTTTCATACCTAGGATCCAACGACTGTACATGACAGAGGACTCTGTGAAACAGATGACATGGCACAAGAATGGCAAAAGATACAATCCTGATAAGATGGTACACCCATGAGATGGTGAAGCATGGAAGCACTTTGATGCCATGCATCCTGGCAAAGCTATGGAGGCTCGGAATGTACGTGTGGCGCTGGCAACAGATGGGTTCAACCCGTATGGAATGATGGCGGCCCCGTACACTTGTTGGCCTGTGTTCGTGATCCCCCTCAATCTCCCTCCCGGTGTTATGTTTGACCCTAAGAACGTATTCTTATCGCTGATAATTCCTGGACACCCGGGGAACAATATGGGTGTGTTCATGGAGCCTTTGTTGGATGAATTGTTCGAAGCTTGGGAAAACCTGGTACTGACATAGGACCGAGCAACAAAAGAAGAACTTCAAAATGCATGTGTGGTACCAGTACTCCCTGCATGACTTCCTGGCGTATGGCTTATTTAGCGCTTGGTGTGTTCACGGGAAGTTCCCATGCCCAATATGCAAGGCAGCTGTGAAGTTCACTTGGTTGAAGAAGGGAGGCAAGTATTCTTCATTCGACCAGCATCGTCAATTCTTGCCTCTTGACCATCCGTTCAGACGTGACATCAAGCACTTCAGGAAAGATGTTCAAGTCACCAACCCCATTCCTCAGTTCAAGAGCGGTTCCGAGGTCCGTGCCGATATAGAGGCTTTGAAGTTTGATAAAGACAACAGTCGTATTTTTGGGTGCGAAGAGGAACACATGTGGACCCATATATCGGGCTTGACTAGACTACCCTATTTTAATGACCTTCTTTGTCCGCACTACATCGATGTAATGCACACAGAAAAGAATATCGCTGAGGCACTCTTTGCAACACTCATGGACACAGAAAAGTCAAAGGACAACGTTAAGGCTAGACTGGACCTACAAGAGATGTGTGATAGACCAAATCTAGTGACGAGGACTCCTACTGCCGGCAAGAAATGGAGGAGAGGTTCGGCCGATTACATACTGAAAAGAGACCATAGGAAGAAAGTACTACAGTGGATCCAGGCATTAAGGTTCCCTGATTGGTATGCGGCGAATCTGAGGAGGGGAGTGAACTTGTCTACTATGCGAGTGTTAGGGATGAAGAGTCATGAATACCACATATGGATCGAGCGGCTCCTTCCTGCGATGACCTGGGGATACCTCCCCGAGCCTGTGTGGCGCGTGCTAGCAGAGTTGAGCTATTTCTTTTGCCAGCTTTGTGCCAAGGAGCTATCTCATGACGTGATTGCTAACCTAGAGGAAGTGGCACCTGTGTTGATCTGCAAGTTGGAGATGATCTTTCCACCCGGCTTCTTCCTGCCGGTGCAGCATCTGATTTTGCACCTACCGTACGAGGCACGGATGGGGGGCCCGTGCAGTGCCATTGGTGCTTTCCAGTCGAGAGATGTCTAAAGGTTCTTCGGAAAAAGTGTAGAAATAAAGCCAAAATAGAGGCTTCCGTGGCAGAAGTATTTATTCTGGAGGACGTGTCAAACTTCACAACATATTATAAGGATAACCTTCCTAGCGTGCACAATCCACCCTCTCGTTACAACGTCGACGAGAGTTTATCGAACCTCAGCCTTTTCAAAGGCCAACTCGGAAGAGCAAGCGCATCGAGGACCAAGATGTTGCGGCATGATGAGTGGCACACTATCATGTTGTATGTGTTGTTGAACCTTGACGAAGTGACTCCTTATGTGCAGTAAGTTCTCAATGAGCTTGTTACATGCGTCGTCACTATCTTCAATCTATTGATTCGACCCCCTTGTTTTAAGGAAATTTATTGATGAAGACTAGAGAGAGGATAGGGAACCTTCCTCTGAAGAACAAGACCATCTTCTAAAAAATGGTGTGCCCGATTTCATTTCGTGGTTTAGTACGAAGGTACCACCCAACTAACCTTGTATTTCATTTCATTTCTTGTTTCATTTCATGAAACGATCTACCTTGTCTCAACTTACAGGCCCACACAGATGCGGAAATGATGGATGAGTTGAAACAGGTTGCCAATGGCTTCGACTATAGGGTCAAGTCATTCACCGTTTATGATGTGAATGGCTATCGCTTTCACACAAGAAGCTACAAGCAGAGTCGGCCCAATCGAAAGACCACGAATACTCGAGTTCGTACGCCCGACACCGATGAGCGCGACTATTACGACATAGTCGAAGAAATATATGAGCTCAACTTTGAGGGTACCAAAGCTATTAATCCAGTGGTATTCAAATGTCATTGGTTCGATCCTGATGTCATGAGAAGAGCCCCTGAGATTGGGCTAGTCGAAATTCGACAGGACTCCATTTACAAGGGAGACGATGTCTATATTGTGGCTCAACAGGCCACACAAGTTTATTATCTCACATGGGCGTGTCAAGAAGACGACAATCTTATGGGTTGGTACCTTGTGCAGTTAGTATCGCCGCGTGGTAAAGCGCCTCTCTCAAATGATGATGATTACAACTTCGACCCAAGCATATATAGCGGAGAGTTCTTTCAACCTGAGGGGCTAGAAGGGAGGTTTGACATTGACATTTTTGAGCTGATGGACATGGAAGAAGCCGATGACAATGATATTGATGAGGACGAGGGTGATGAGGTGCACAATGCCAAGGACTTAAGAATGCTTGAGCGATTACAGTTTGGTGGTGGTGACATTGATGAGGACGAGGGTGATGAGGATGATGGAGACAACGCTGATTGTTTCGACAATATTGACAGTGATGACGACACACGTGTGCCACGAGCCAACACACGAGGGGCACTAGCCACTGATAATCGCGGAGATAATTTTTAATTCATGTAATGCTATATTGTTATAATTATTTTGCAATTATGTTTCATTCATTTTGTATCACTTTATAAATACTTATCATTTATTTATGCTAATTGATTTTATCTTTGTAATGGCAGGCACTCGACAAAATGCCGGGCGGAAGGCGGCAACAGCGGCGGGTCAACTCGCGCTACCAGAGGTCCAGCTCACCACCCACCGCAGTTGAGGAGCCGCCGACGAGGAGGGCGAGGACCGGCCGCCCCCGCGGACGTCCTAGGAGGGAGCCGACTCCCGACCCGACTCCCGACCCGGCGCAGACCTCCTTGGACGACGACCAGGGGGACGCTAGAGGGACGACCAGCAGGACGTCGGACGATGACACCACTTCCTCGGAGGGTCGCCAGGGGGACCAGGGGGACGAGGGTGGCGAGATCATAGGTGCCTTAGGAGGGGGTTCCACTTCCTCTGCTTCAAGTAGAGTCTACTTGAGTGGCCCCTCACATCTCCCGCAGCAGCGGATCGCACCTAGCCGCCGCCCGGTGATTCGACCTTATGGAGACAAGTAAGTTACCATTAATGTTTTCACTACTTGTTCACATGACATGTTCAAAATTGAACTTCCGACTAACAGTTGTTCTTAATGACTCATGCAGGAACTGAGAATTTGTGGCAGGGGGCAAGACACGCCATATCAATGACATGTTAAGTCTTCTGATTCAGAAGAACTACCCTGGCTTGGTCACCTACGCCGGGGTTAGGTCACCGCCCTGGACGTGGGACCCCACGTACACCACCGTTGCAGCGCGGATTAGGGCCGAGTTCTGGGTGAGTCTTGCTCGCACAACATTTCTCAATGATATGTATTTGTTGGGCGTTCTTGAAATAATGAAAGGGTACATGTTGTCTTTATGCAGGAGTAGTTTGCGTGCGAGGCGGGGAGAGAGGCCGAGGCGTTGCACGTGCAGGACAAGGTCTGCAGGTCCCTGTAACGTCCCGTCTCCACGAGACCGGGCCCACTTACATCTGGCAGCTTTTCTAGGACAGAGACTTCCCTCACAGACCAACACTAGTCTTTTCTACACACTTTGTCCTCACTCATGCGCACCCGGGAAGAACTTCCCGGTCGGTCACCCATCCCTAAATTTCTCCAGGCCAAGCACGCTTAACTTTAGAGTTCTTTGGAGATAGGCTTCCGAAAAAGAAGTTGCAACTTGTTGGTATGAGTATCCTATTATTCCTATTAAGCCCTAGGCCGGGATGTTACATCCTCACCCCCTTAAGAGATCGACGTCCTCGTCGATCATTCCCAAGCCAGGAACGTCCTCTCTTAGCCACGTCCGTGTGTCCAGTGCCAGCACATGTGCCATGCTGTGTGACCACGCCGGGTCCACACCAGCCATGACCACCATGCCTGAGCAACTGCGACACACGCGCCCGTGAAACCGCGAGAGTCGGCTTTGATACCAAATTTGTAACGTCCCGTCTCCACGAGACCGGGCCCACTTACATCTGGCAGCTTTTCTAGGACATAGACTTCCCTCACAGACCAACACTAGTCTTTTCTGCACACTTTGTCCTCACTCATGCACACCCGGGAAGAACTTCCCGGTCGGTCAGCCATCCCTAAATTTCTCCAGGCCAAGCACGCTTAACTTTAGAGTTCTTTGGAGATAGGCTTCCGAAAAAGAAGTTGCAACTTGTTGGTATGAGTATCCTATTATTCCTATTAAGCCCTGGGCCGGGATGTTACAGTCCCGGCTCGCGGATCTGTACCACGAGGCACGGCTCCAGTGCGTCATCAACTATAACGCTGACGTGTTAGGGAAGGCGGTGAAGAAGGCGGACGCTAGGCAGATGATGCTGACCAGGGAGACCATCCTCACTAGGGAGCAGTACATCCAGGTACGTACAAAACAGTAATACTGATTGGTCCATCCATCACTTAGCAGCTCTTCTAACATATTAAATACTTATTGTCTTGCAGTTCTGTCCTGATTGGTACGCCAATCACCTAGACTGCTGGTTGTCCATTGTGGACAAGTGGAAATCGGTCGAGTGCTTCGAGAGGCACGGTGCCTGCCGAGACTGCCGCCTGCAGATGCCTGGGGTGTCACACCACCAAGGCAACCTTAGCCTCAACGCGTACGCCGATAGATGGGTATGTGATTTTTTTATTCTAATACTCAATTACTCATTACTTGTAATCATCTGTGTGTTTTCCTCGCAGTCCTAGTCGCATGGTGGTGAGGAGTGCCTCCCTTTCAAGGCGTACCACTTGTCACACAAGGGCAATGCGACTGCAGCGAGCACCAAGTACAACCCGAACGCCGGGCCCGAGGCGTACACCAACGCGAACGCCTACACCAAGGTCACGAAGTACACTTCGGCGGCTCGCGAGCGCCATGGGGAGGACTTCGATCCGGCCACCCAGCCCCTAGATACAAACCTGGTGATGAGGCTAGGAGGTGGGAAGCAGCACGACCGGTACTGGATAACCAACAACGCAGTTGACTCATCCTCTGTTCCTAACCTCGCCGAGATTCGAGCTGCCAGCACGAGCTCCTCCGTCCCCATACGACCTCGGCAGCCGACCTCACAGTAGATGATGGCAGCACTTCAGGTAAGTACTGTTCTATTCATCGTTGATTGCTTTTACACATATACCTTGTCTTTGCATTGTTTAAACCTTATGGGACGAATTTTGTAGGCCCAGATGCAGGCCCAGGTGGACCAGGTGCAGAGGTTGCATGCCATGCACGAGGCCCAGGCGGCGGCCCATCGTCGCGAGTTACTGGCCGTCCAGCAGCGGGAGGCGCAGAGGACGCAGGACATAGCTCACTTCTTTGGGAGCCTGAATATCCCGGGTGTTGTCGTGCCTCCCTCGCTGCTCACTTCTTTTGTGCCTCCTTTTACTCCTTCGACAGAGACTCCAGTGAGTATATATGGTTGTTTATATTTCTTTAACTTTTACGGCTGTCCTCTAGGTGCTAACGAATTTGCTTCTCCTTTGTGCACTCACAGTCGGAGGGTTTGGCACCGACTCCTCAACCTGGCCTTCCTCTGCACACTCTGCACATCACTGGTGGCCCTCCTTCGCAGTCTGGGTGGCTCCCCGTTGGCCCTCCTCCGCCCTATGGGTGGCCAGGTTACCTTCCTGGCCAGTCGGGGTACACCGGGTGGCCATCTGGACCTCCGCTGCCCAGGTAGCAAGGTGGTCCTTCGGGTGGGTCGTGGGACGCATGGTAAGGTGGGGGTTCTTCACAATCTGAGCACCAAGGTGAGCAGTGAGGGCCAACTTAGATTTGTCATGGACTAGTGAGATGGATGTGATGGACTTGTGAGCTTGTGATGAACTTGTGATGAACTTGTCATAAACTTGTGAGCTTGTGATGCATGGAGACTGAATGTGTTGTCTGAAATGGATATGCATGTGATATATTTTGTTCTGTGTGATGGAATATGGATGTGTGATATATATATATATTATGCCTTCTGTGTTGGAAAATGAAAACAGAAAAAATTCAATTTTTCCCAGCTTTGCCGAGTGCCACACTCGACAAAGAAGCCACGACACTCGGCAAAGCTGGGCAAATTTTCCCCAGCTCGGCCTCTTTGCCGAGTGCCGTGACCATGACACTCGGCAAAGAGGCCCTCTTTGACGAGTGTCGTAACCATAGCATAACTTATCACGATTGGCAGAGCACCTGGTTTTCAGATGGATGATCAAGGAATGGTGTGGTTTGGGAAAAGAATATGTGTGCCAGATATAAAGTCTATTCGACAGATGATTCTGAGAGAAGCTCATGATTCAGCATACTGTATTCATTCGGGTAATACTAAGATGTATCTGGATCTCAAAGAGAAGTACTGGTGGTACGGTTTGAAAAGAGATGTGGCAGAGTATGTGGCAATATGTGACACATGCCAGCGAGTCAAAGCAGAACATCAAAGACCAGCAGGTTTACTCTAACCTATGAAGATACCCGAGTGGCTTTATAGTCTGCTTTCTCTTGCTTATATATATAACCAATATATGGAAATAATTTATATCTTTGCCCTTCCCTCATTTACTTCGTATATATGGTTCCTTGTTACATGTGTTCTGTCAAGAATAAATAGCACTATCTACATGATTGAAAATAATTAAGAATCACTACAATGCTTATGATTTTTACAATCTTCTCCTAGCTTTTTGAGGCGGCAGATGTCAAGCGGTGTAACACCCTAAATTTTGCTTTTCTTTAAACAGGGTTAAATTGATTTATTTATGATTTTTGTGCACATTTTAACCTAGGGAAAATAATTATTGTTTTGGAATTAAAATTAATCTTAGGGGTAGAAAAATGTTTGTGCATTCATGCTGATGCATTGGAGTTTTTGAGGTGAGTGGTTTTGACCAAAATTCAAAACTGATTTGAAAACATTTGAAAAGTGCTTTGAAAATGGTTTAAATAAAAGAAAAAGAGTTTTCTTTCCCTCTCCCCTCTCCTTCTGATTTTCGGCCCGAGAGGCCCAGCCAACTGGCCTGACCGGCCTGCTCTGCATTCCCTCCCCTCCTCTCCTTGCGCAGGCCCAGCAGAGCGCTCTGGCCCAAGACGACGCAGCAGTCGTGTGCCCTCCTTCTCCCTCCCAGTATCGCTGACACTGAGGGCCCACAGGTCAGCCACGTCTCCTACCTCCAGTCGCAGAAGAGCAAGTTTTGGTGTCCGCCTCCGCCTCATCCTCATCTTGCCGGCCGAGCTCCCCACGGCCTCTGACCCATAAATAGAGAGCCCCAAGGACCGTGCGCCGCTTCGACCAAACCCTAAAACACGCAGCCGCTGCCTTGTGCCCAGAGCACGCGCCACCAATCCGAAACCCTAAAGCGCCACCGCCGCGTCGATTTCCCCTTCCTGCTCCTTCTCCATCAAATAGACCCGGCCTTAAAGCTTATCTGGAAGGTAAGGAATACCCCGGTGTCGTTCCCGTGCCCTCTCTCTCGCTGTGCCGTTGGAACGAGCTCGCCGGAGCAACCTCAATCATGCCGGCCGCCAGATCATGTCTCCCGCCATCTCTGTTCGTCCTCCGCCGCAACCAATACCCCAGACGAGTTTTCCATCCACCTCACTACCTCCCTGTGTCTTCGTTTCGATCGTGGGAGGTCTAAATTGCCGTTCTGGCAAGATTCCGTGAGGTCCGTCCCCTGTTGCTCATGGCGCCGCCGTGGAGAAGCCCTGCGCCGGCGACAGCGCCGCTCGTTTCCTCCCCATCTAATCTCGTCCATCCAACTCGAATCCGATGGCTCAGATTCGTCCATACCTCTTCGCGTGGCAAAGTTTCAAAAGAGCCCTTATAATTTTCTATACTCAACCCACCGTCCAACTGACTCTATTCACTGTGTCTTTGAAAACTTCCTTTCAGACCCCTGTGCTTTCTCCTAAACGAGGCGCAGTCCATCATATTTCTTATTTTCGTTTTATTTATTAAATCTGCAAAATCAAGTTGAGTTAATTACAGTTTTACCACTAAATTCAAAAGCTTATATCTTCTTCATTTTAACTCCAAATCGATCCGTTCAACTAGCTTTAGATTCGTTTCAAAAAGATCTTTCAACTTTCAATACTGTTTTTTAAACTAAAATTTGAGTTAAATCTAATCTAGTAATTAGAGTTTTGAAACTTGTTTAATTCATAACTTCTCTGTTATAGCTCCGTTTTGAGTGATCTTTGCGTCTGCGTGTTCGTAGTGAAACATAGATCAGTTTTTAAAACCTTTTTATTTTTTATTATGATTGGTGTACTGTTCTAATTAATCTATGTTTGCTATGCATGTATGTGTGGATGCCTGTGTGGTGTTGTCTGATCCGAGTAGATTGCCAGTTGTTCGTCGGTGCTCGAAGCATCTCTTGAAGTTCGGGATCAACGTCAGTGCTCGAGTTAAGGCAAGTATAACAAGAGGCTCCTTGTTTCCTATTCACTAAATGCAATCTCAATCATATGCATGTGTCCAATGAATCGCCTGAATTTACTTCCTTGTTATTGTATACCCTAATCGCTTGTTACCTATGGTTATTGCATGTGGCTAGTAATGCTTAGTTCGCTCAACTATAAACAAGGATGTGAAATATTGATTAATGATATATGCAATTGATGTTTAAAAGATGCTTTTTAGTAACATGGAACCAGGGGCTAGAGCATTGGGCTTATAGTGCTCTGGTTTCCTATAGGACTTGTCATTAAGCAGCAACCCAGGATTTACAGTGCATACCTTGAGAACTGCATGGCTCTGGTCTGGCCAAGTATCATGAACTGTTCTAGTTTGCGAGCAGCTTGCCGAAAGGGCAAGAGGGGTGTTCCTGGTGGACTCCAGCGCAACTAAATCCTTAGCGGTTGCTACTTATTAGAACTAACTTGCGAAAGGCTACGTTGTGAACCTTGTCGTACACCTCGGACGTGTAAAATGCGCTGGCATATGGGTATCACTGCTCAATGGGTAAAGATGTGCAACCTCTGCAGAGTGTTAAAAACTGATATATCAGCCGTGCTCCCGATTATGAGCGACCTGGATCCTTTTTGATTTAGATGGTTACATGGTTGTTTTGGGTTATAACTGAATGTGATGATATCTTTAATCTTTTCACATATTGGGAGCCTATGCATAATCAAGCAATGGAGGTTTTGATAATAAAATATGACCAACTAAAAGTGCTTACCGCAGTTCAACCGTGTCAAGCCTTTGAGCCTGCATCCCCTCTAAGTTATGCTTGCTAAGCGGTAGTAGCTTACGCTTGTTTTACTTTCAATATCTTTGGAAAAATCCTGGATGGGTACCAGATGGAGGATCTTATGAGAAGTTTCCAAGAGATGATAGGCTTGTGATCAACCAGTTGACGTTTCCTGTGGAGTTGAAGGCTTCGCCAGAAGAGTAGATCTATAGTGCGTTTGGTGATGTATGACCATGTTTTTGTAATATATGTTTTTACGCTATGTAATAAAGGCATTGTCTTTGATATTTCCCCTTCATTTGTAGCTATATGTGTGAATTGTCTTCCTGGGCACACATATGGTATGTATCTTGTTTTGTTCTTAAAACCGGGTGTTACAAGCGGTTCTACAGATTAATGTTGTGTGCTGCTATAAACCATCCCTAGAACTGGTGGTTGTTAGTTGAATAATACCGCCTATATTTCACATAACTGTCAAATAAATAAATTCCTAACACAATTACAAATGATGTTGGATCAAAACAAACTTTATAAGAAAATTGTATGACTTGACGAGATGTAGAACTTTGTACTTGTTAGGTCACATGATATTGTGCTTGTGTCGTGTGATGTGCTTGCAGGATCCACTAGGTGCCTGCAGAGTGGCATGGCATGTAGTGTGTTAATGAAAAGATAAACACTTTCATTATGGTATGGCAAATTTCTGAGTTTGTGGTATGGAAAATTTCTGTGTTTGTCGTGTGATGATCATCAGCATTTACCATGTTTCTCCAATGTCGCTAAAAATTAATACAGATTATGAAATATTGATAAAAAAAATATAACATCCTATCCTAGATGTAGTACCTTTTTGGTTCAAATCCTGAGAAGCACTTAATTTTTGTGGTTTTCTGGAAACCAGTAATATTAATCGATTTACAAAGACGACCAAGATAACCTGCCTCCGAAAATCTTTTGGTAGTAGTAGTGACAATGCTAAGATTTGATACTTAATCCTGACACTACAACAGAATTGGGCTTTAGACCCGGTCGGCAAGGGCCTTTAGCCCCGGTTGCTGAGCCGGGACTACGCTTCCGGGACTAAAGCCCCCCCTTTAGTCCCGGCTCCGGTCACCGGGGCTAAAGCCCCCCCTTTCATCCCGGTTGGTAATACCAGCCGGGACTAAAAGGTGCTGCCAGCGGTGCCCCGCAGCAGCACCATTTAGCCCCGGCTGGTATTACCAGCCGGGACTAAAGGGTCCCCTGGTTTTTCCTTTTTATTTTCATTTCAGTTCTGTTTTTAGTTTTGTTTATTTATTTAATAGGTTTTCCAATATATATTCTTTGCTGCTAATATATATAATTTATATATATTAGCAGCATAACACAATAAGCTTATTTCATGCATATATAATTGAACTATAGAACTATATATATATATATATATATAAATATGTACATAAAATTAGAAGCAATATACATATAGAAGTTGTCCAAATATCTATCTACACAAGTTGTACTCCAAAGTTAGTATTGTAAACCTATTACAAGTTGTACTCCATCTAAAGATCTACAGGGCATACAAATGATCATCATTGTTTGGAATCAACGACTCGTTGGTATTATAGTAGAACTCGCCGTTTGGATTTATGACTTGTTCCCGAAGAAATCCTGCTATTGTCTCTTGTATTGCATTCAATTGGCCTTGTAGCATCACTTTTTGCTTCAACCAGTCAGTCTTCAATTGGAATTAAAGAAGATATTAGTTATATCTATATTATCAATATTAAGTCTATAAAAAAATGAAAAGAAACATGTTACGTACTTTGATGATTTCTTCAGGAATTCTATTTGATTCTATTATCATGTACTCGCAAACATAGAATCCGCATAAGTTGGTACCCTGTTTTTGTCTCAAAATCCACTGTAGAATAAAAAGATTCATCTCGTAATAAAGATATGATATATGACATGATATATAATAAAGATACACGTACATTGACGAAGGTGTAAACTTACTGGTAGTCGTGGCTTTATTGTAAGTGGGGCCTTACACTGACTCATATGTTCCCGAGCAATGAATTTTTCCCAAACCCTAATCCGGCCAATGAAACATTAATAGTTGGATTATTATTTAATTAGTATACATATATACAAGCTTAGTCTATACTTTAAGCATGCAAGCTAGGGATCGAAAAATTACCTTTGGAGGATGTCTATCATATCTTGGTAATCTTCTTGTGGTTTTCTCAATGAGTCATAGATTAACACATTGCTGTGTTTGAGATCGATGACCATCAGTATCCAGTGATAGCTGTTCATACACATGATTCATATATATATATATTATTAGGGTTAAGTAAAATAAAATGTGCACATACTTATTATTAACTATATATATATATGTCTCACGCACTTAAAGTTGTATGGGAAGAGAATTTTTTCTCTATCTTTTTGGTTCACGAAGAACCTCATGAGATTCATACACGACTCATCGCTCCAAGTCGCTGAAGGGTTTGGAGCCTTGAAAACAACATATGGATCAACAAACCCAACAGAATGTCATGATTCTCTCTGAGCTGAGTCATCTGATACCTGCAAAATATCGAGTCGAGACGATACTACGTACTATATACACATACTAGAGAGTTCAATGAAAACTATAAAAGAAACACTTACAAACTATAGCAGCTAAGGAGCGATTTGTCCAGTGCGTCCATATGACATAGCTGGTGTAATTCCTCCATCTGGACTAAGATTAGGTCATCGCCACGAAAGTAGTGATGGTTCCGAATTCGAACAGAAAACCAATTGACATCACCATCTTTAGAAGCCTCCATGCACCATTTGTTGATTGCAAACATCTGTATACCAAGTACATGTAAGTGATTGGGGTTCATTAGACTCCTACCCGATGCAAAATTTCTCCTTCATTCATCAACTACTTCCGCTCGTGGAAACTCCAGCCCAGTAGCAATATTGGCAATCGTGTCGTACGGGAGACCGCTGTCAATGAAAATTTTTTCAAGACCTCTGTACTCTGCCCATGTTTGAACCATACTGATTTTCCACAAATAACGGGGACAAAGGTCTTGATGTTTCCCCGAGCTGTGGAACACCCTTTCCCACTTTCTTCTTGCTGGATTGTTGTTCTTTTGCAGACTTGATTAGAGAGTGTTCGTAGTCTGATTTTCGCGGAGACTTTCGGGCTTCACGCATCTTGATACCATGTTGGTCCACCCTTTTCCTTAACTCCTGTGGGTTTAACAAGAGGTAAGGCTTCTCTGGGTTTCTCTTCGCTTTAGCAGCGGCCTTTGATTCCTCTAAAAAATTCCGCACATCTTTTTTGACCGAAATTTCTAACTCCTCATCAGTCTTTTCATAAGCTAATTTCTCTTGGGCTTTTTTTCCTGATGCAAGAGCCTTCTTCTTTGGAGGTGGGGCCTTTGGTTCTGTGGCTGTGGACCGCTTCTTAGGGCCGCGCGGTGGAGGCGGGGGTGTTGGAGCCCGCGGTGGAGGTTGTGGCGTTGGATCCCGCGGTGGAGAAGATGGTGGGCCCGGTGGCGGTGTTGGAGCCTGCGGTGGAGGTTGTGGCGTTGGAGCCCGCGGTGGAGGAGATGGTTGGGCCGGTGGCAGTGATGGAGCCCGCGGTGGAGATCTTTGTGCAGGAGATGGGGTTGAAGCCGTGTCCTCCAACACATCGTCACCGCCCGCAGCACTATGATGCGCTGGGGAATGACGAATTGGACTATAGTTCCTGCTACGCAAAACAACGAATGATGTGAGTATCCAATTAATATATATACATATAGGAAGTTATTATAATAAAAATTGTTTCTCGTTCACGCGCACTACCTATGGTGAGGATCTTGATCAGTAGGAGGAGGTTGCGGCGGTGACACTCCAGGAATAATAATGAAGCGCTTGCGCCAGCAAATAAATGTCTTCTCCGCTTCACCTAAAGTCTTCTCCCCATCTCCCCCTTCGATTTCCAGTGACACGCTGCCACAACCTGTCTCAACCCTATCCACAGAGATGCTAGCATATCCGGCTGGCACTGGTTGACCATGGATTCTTGGTGTTCTTGTGCGGTCGATAGGGTTTACAACACCGACAGCCACCTTTTTCGTGGCATTTCCATCTGGAATGTGCAGCACACAAGTAGTAAAAGGTTCTTTAACGTCATCCACGGGGAAGCGTAGCTTGGAGTCATCTTGAATGGTTGGTACTTCCGTAGAGGCACAACTGCTTTTCATCTGACCTGGGGGGCTAATGTTCGCTTGTGGCTGTTGTGATGATGTACCTTGCCCACTCGTCATTCGACTAAGTGCTGCTTGCACTTGCCTTTTGATTCCTCCTACATCCATTCTTCACGAGATTTGTCACGCTCTTGTGTTTGCAGAACATACTCCTCCAACTTGTAGATCCGCTCTGCCTCCTCGTCCTTCTTTCTCTGGCGGCTTCTGTAACTTTCTTGATCCGCTTCAAAGGAATGCAGCCACGAAACGGCCACAAAGCCTCTCGTACGCCCACCGTGCTCAGGATTCTCTAGCGCGTACGTGAGTTCATCCTTCTCTCTGTTGGGCTTGAACTCGCTAGCCAACACCGCACTTCATGCTTGAATTAGCCTCTGTGCTGCTCTTGAAACTTCTGGGCCCCAATCAAGCTCCCCGTCATCAGGGTTTATGGTTCCCCCATGAGCGTAGAACCAATTCCCGGACCATTCACTCCAATTTCTTCTTATTGTCTCCGGGACTACCCCCTAGCAAGCATCTCCTTTTTCTGTCTCTCCCACTTTGGAAGGGCAGTCTTATAGCCACCTGATCCTAAATGATGGTGGTATTTCTTCTGAGTTGCATTCTGTTTGTTTACTCTGATACGAGCCTCACTCTCTTGTGATCTTTTGTACTGTACAAATTCATCCCAATCGGCCCTTATCTTGACATACGCCTTAGAGTTGAAATCTGGCATCTTGTTCTTCAGCACAAACTTGTTGTACAATTTCTTCTTCCAGTCCTGAAAAAGTGTGGCCATCTTCTTCATTGTCCACTCCCAAATTCGCCTCTGCAGCTCCTCATCATCCGTGTCGAACGAGAAATGAGCTTGGATGTCATCCCAGACTAGCTGCTTATCAAGATTGGAGACATAACTGATCTCGGGAGCACTTCGCCTCTCTTTCCATCCATGGGCACTTATCGGAATCCGATCTCTCACAAGGAACCCACAGTGAAAGACATATTTTTGTGCATGGGGTCCTAGTGGTTGGCCTGTAGCCATATCGAATTCTGAGATTACATGACGGCCCTTCAACGGCCTCTTCGGCCCTCGTTTTGGTCTGCTCTGCCCCGTCGCAGACGTCGATCCAGAGGGCTACATATAGGTAAAGACACGAAGATGAAACCCTAATACAAGTTGAAATAAAACCTAATCAAGTAATAAAGTAAATGTAAACCCTAACACAACATATTGTATATATACCTCGCCTGTATTGCCTTCTTCCATCTCAACTTGTTGTTCAGGGGGATTTTCATCATGCATGGTCATGTCTTCGTAATTCAATAAGTATTGACTCCCGTCATCGCTGCCGGCGATGATATTCATCATTTCGTCCTCCATGTTCTCATTTGGGTCGGCCATTTCTGCGAATATTAAAATATATATACAACATTAAAAATAACATATATTCGTAAAGAGGCAATTCAACTTTAAAAATATGGTTTAGGGTTTTGGGTTTAGGGGTTTAGGGGTTTGGGGTTCGGGGTTTAGGGTTTGGGGTTAGGGTTTGGGGTTAGGGTTTGGGGGTTTGGGGTTTTACATGTAATCACGAACATTAAAAATAACATATATATTCGTAAAGAGGCAATTCAACTTTAAAAATATAGTTTAGGGTTTCGGGTTTAGGGGTTTAGGGGTTTGGGGTTCGGGGTTAAGGTTTGGGGGTTTAGGGTTTTACATGTAATCGCGAACATTAAAAATAACATATATTCATAAAGAGGCAATTCAACTTTAAAAATATGGTTTAGGGTTTCGGGTTTAGGGGTTTGGGGTTCGGGGTTTAGGGTTTGGGATTAGGGTTTGGGGGTTTGGGGTTTTACATGTAATCGCGAACATTAAAAATAACATATATTCGTAAAGAGGCAATTCAACTTTAAAAATATGGTTTAGGGTAAAGAGGCAATTCAACTTTAAAAATATGGTTTAGGGTTTCGGGTTTAGGGGTTTGGGGTTCGGGGTTTAGGGTTTGGGATTAGGGTTTGGGGGTTTACATGTAATCGCGAACATTAAAAATAACATATATTCGTAAAGAGGCAATTCAACTTTAAAAATATGGTTTAGGGTTTAGGGTTTAGGGGTTTGGGGTATTACATGTAATCGCGAACATTAAAAATAACATATATTCGTAAAGAGGCAATTCAACTTTAAAAATATGGTTTAAATACATGTTCTCTTAAAAATAACACGAACAAGATATCTGTTTAAACATATTCAAGTGATTTTCTATGGCATTCCAACATGACACATGATTTTCTATTTACACATATTTCTAAGAGTAATAAATACATGTTTAAACATATCCAAGTCATGTGATTTACACACCGTGGACGAGAACGAGGACGGCGGACAGCAGCGAGGATGACGACGGTGCGGATGACAGTGAACGGCGGCGAGGTCGGACACTTTTTATCTAAATGTGTAAACATATATTTGTTAGGTTAAAAAAACATATATATGATTTTCCTTTTTCTATAAAATATATCTATTTATATTCATTATCTGAAAAAGTTAAATAAAAAATTGATATATATATATATAAAGAAAAAGAAATGAATATAAATAGATATATATATTTATAGATAATGAATATGATCATATTCATTATCTATAAATATATATATATATATATCAATTTTCCTATTTAACTTTTTCATTTCTTTTTTTTACACTCTCACACACACACTGGACACACAGGCACACCACACACACTGCACACGCACACACACACGCACAGGCCGACTGCGAGGAGGACAGCGGCGCGGAGGATGGCGGCGCGGACACGACGGCGAGGAGGACGGCGGCGCGGACACGATGGCGAGGACGACGCCGGACGACATGGAGGGCAGAGGGAGGCCTAGGGCGCGCAGCGAGGACGACGGCGTGGGAGGCCGAGGGCGGAGCGGAGCTCGACGGCGCGGACAGAGGCTCGATGGCGAGGAGAGCTCGAGGGCGGCGGCGCAGACGGAGGCGGGGCAACTGCGCGTCAATTTGGGGAAGATTGGAGGGCACTGTGCCCTGTGCCCTATATACCCGGGAGGGCCTTTAGTCCCGGGTCATATTATGCACCGGGGCTAAAGACCCTTTAGTCCCGGTGCGTAATACGCCCCGGGACTATAGGGTTGGACCTTTAGTCCCGGGCGGGCTTACGCACCGGGACTAAAGGGGTCTTTAGTCCCGGTGCGTAAGACGGCCCGGGACTAAAGTGTCATTTCCCGCCACAGTTTTGGGTTTTCAGTATTTTGGGTTTGTATTGAGTTTTCACTGTATAAATATGTTGTAATTCTTGTTAATTGCATAGTAAATTGAACAGTAGGCATAAAATTACTTTAAAATAACAGTTATATTTCTTTTGACTTTATTGTATAGTAGAAAATTTTATAGCATAAATTCTTTTCTTTTTTTATAATAATGAATATAAATGTAAATAACCATTCATATTTTGTTAATGCAAAAATATAATGTTCAATTTAAATTTAAAAAATTGTTGGCTTTCAATAGAAAATTTATTTTCACATCATTTGGACGTTAATCTTTTGTTTATAACCTAAAAAATCATTGCCCAATTTCGTTGTACGCGACAGATGTAGTAGTGTTAGATTTTTAAATTTAGTTTTCTTTTTAAATATATCTTAAATCTTTCTAATTGAACAGAAAATTAAATATTTGATATACATTCTTTTAAAAATTAGTATGAGATTCTTTTTGCTTTAGTTTACAGAAGAAGATGTTAAATTTTAGTATCTTCTTATGTATTTTGATAATTCACATCCAGAGGAGCACATACATCAATGATACTAAATATATATATAAATCCATTATCAAATAAATGAAGTCTTAATTAATTAATTTTAACATAATATCTTTACATGTCCCTTGGTTATGATCATTCGTTAACCATGGAGTTTCCTCATTGTTTAACAAAATGCTTGGGTCTTTGTTCACTTTGAATGGCGGAATTCAGTCATCTCTTTCGTAATGACCTGACATGTCTGACTTGTCCTCAATTCCGACAATGTTTCTTTTCCCTGAAAAAACTATGTGGCGCTTTGGCTCGTTGACGATCGAGTTGTTATTATTTTTCCCTCTTTTTGGTTTTGTAGGCATGTCTTTCGCATAGAACACCAGACTCACATCCGCGGCAAGGACAAATGGTTCATCTTTGTACCCAATATTATTGAGGTCCACTGATGTCATCCCATACTCCTTGTCGACTGTTACCCCACCTCCGGTACCGGTCATCTTGACCCATTTACAATGGAACAAAGGGACTTTAAAATTAGGTGCGTAGTCTAGTTCCCATATGTCATGTATGCGGCCATAATATGTTTGTTTGTTCTCATTTGGATCTATGGCATCCACGCGTACACCACTGTTTTGGTGGGTGCTCCTTCCGTCTTGGGCTACTGTGTAAAATATATTCCCATTGATCTCGTACCCTTTGTACGTGCTGATATGCCACGATGGTTGTCTGGCCAACAAATAAAGCTGCTCATCTATGTTGTCATCACCCTGACATTGTTTTCGCAACCAATCACCAAAGGTTTGCATGTGCTGACGTGTAATCCAAGATTCACTCTTCCCGGGCCACTTGGATCGAAGGAAATCTTTATGTACCTGGATATATGGATCGACCAATGAGGAGTTCTGTAGAACTGTGTAGTGTGCTTTATCGAAGTAATCGTCTCCTGTACCGATATATGTTTTCTTCCCTAGTGTTCCCTTGCCACTGAGTCTGCCCTCGTGTCGCGATTCAGGAACGCCAATCGGGTCAAGGTCTGGAATGAAGTCCACACAAAACTCTATGACCTTGTAACACCCCGGATTCTACAAACACCCCGGGATGCCACTAAACATTACCGACCTTGGCCACACACAACCTAATAAAATTTTGGCAGCACCTCCTTTGTATTTAAAAGAAACATAGACACAATATATAATTATAAATTGAAGAACTAAAGTGGCATTAATGAATGTCCTAACACATAACACAAATATGAGATATTCCAACGAGAAAGTTAACAACCACCCTTTAAACATTCATTCTCGAGCCAAAAGAACATAACCAAATTATTATTTAATTAAACACGATGTCTCTAAAAGGAGTGTGTGACGTGCAGCTAATCCCCTTCCCTTTCAAGCAAGCATCATGTACCTGGATTGAGTAAAGCAAGAGTGAGATGAAACATCTCAGCAAGCAAATATGTTTTGACTAGCTATTTACCACAAGTTGAATTAAACATCTATTTAACATGGAGTTTCTCTTATCCAAGAAATAGGATATAATATCAATATACAGAGGGTGACTTCCAATCTTGAACATAGTCAAAAAGATAAAGCTTCATAATAACATAGATATATCACTTCGGTATACTTCGTCAATGCATATGAATGCAATGCAAAATATCTCCTGCCTGCACACCCAACAAGGTGTGGAGCTGCATCCCATGATGCTGTACCGGTACGGTCGTGACCATAGGTCAACGACATAACTTCCAATGCGAATGAGTGATGCAATGCACTTGACATGCTGCAATAAGATTAACATACACCACCAGTGATATTTCAACTTCATCTTCCAGGTTATCGCTAGCCACATATAGCAATATGAAAAATAGCATTTCATGAATAAATAAATAAATAAATAAGACCACAATTGAATAAGGTTGAAGAAACCAAGATCATAAGTTCTGGTTATTAGTGGTATGACATTCTTCTAGACATTAAACTGTAGATGATGAAAATAACAAGCCAAAACGGTAGCAAACCACCACTACATTCACTTGCCTCTTTACCGAAGAAAATCTAGAGATCTAGCCATGATCCAAAGTGTTACCACCTGTCACAAGCAATATTCAGTACAAACATATTCATACAAGAAAAGCACAACAACAACTACGCACTAGAGCGCCCCAAACCTGTTATTCCAAACATCTCCCTTTGAGCTACCAACATGACAGCAGCGCTATCTCTTCTCTTTTTTGTAGGCGTTAAACCACACATCCAAAAAATCCCAGAATTTAAGAAACTACGTAAAACTCCATTGTGTACAACTTTCATATTATAAATTTTTGCATTCGAGGTCTCTAAAATTACGTAATTAACCATTGAACTTAACTGAATATTTCTGGCATCCTAAATAGACATGAAACTTCAAAAATCCATAACTGGAGATATACTGATTCAAAAAATATAAACCTTATCAATCTGGAAAGCTTAACAAAAGATCTACTACTCTTATTCATATCAAAAGATCTAATTGTTTAATTAAGACTGCCAAAAACTGCTTAGATCTAAAACTGTCCAGATTTTCGTCACTGAAAAACAGTCAATTTGTAACAGCGATATCTCCCAAAATATAAGTTCTATGATAGTGTTCTTGGCGTCCAGAGAAAGACCTTGAAGTCCTCTACAACTTCTTCCACAGACACAAAATTTATTAAGGCCTCTAAAAAACCCGAAACTGATGATGAACAGAAACTGCTCCATCTGACCGAAATTTCATAACATGAACAAAATTGATTTCGAGGCTTACTCCACCAAACCCTTCGAGATAAACGCCTTAATCCACAAAACTTGAACCAAAGAAGTGGATTAATATTAGGCTTCTCACCTAGGAAAGAAACAGCGAGGGCAACGCCAAAACTCCCGGCGACTACTCCTTCCTCCCGTTCTCTTCACCTTCCCGTAGTCTCCAACTCACAACGATCCTCGCCGCTACGAAGGTCTTGCCGTTCCGATCGGTTGTTGCGGGAGATGGGACAGGCACCACGTATGACAGCGTGGCAGCAAAACCCTAGGCCCTCTCTTCCTCTTTCCCTTCCTTCACACGACCTAACAGAGGAGCAACAGGCGAAAAGAACGCACGCACGGAGACTCCGACTCTGATAGGGAAAAAAGGTCGCGGTACCGTAGCGCTACAGTACTTTTGTTTTTTTTATTTTTTCCCTTTGTTTTCCTTTTCTTTTGTTTTTTTCTAGACGTCACAGACCTCCTCTGTGCCGTAGCCCTGGGCAATGCTTCCTTCAGGCCGAGAACGGTTATGAACATATTTTTTCAGGACACTCATGAGCCTCTCGAATGAGAACATGGTGTGTAGGAACACAAGACCGAGAATAATGATCTCCTTGACCAGGTGAACTAGGAGGTGTGTCATGATATCAAAGAAGGATGGAGGGAACACCAACTCAAAGCTGACGAGACATTGAACGACATCATTCTGCAATGTAGAAAGTTCCTCTGGATTGATTGCCTTTTGTGAAATTGAATTGAGGAATGCACATAGCTTCACGGTGGCTAGACGTACATGTGGAGGTAGAATTCCTCTTAGAGCAATAGGAAGCAATTGGGTCATAAGCACATGGCAGTCATGAGACTTCAAGTTTTGGAACTTCTTCTCTGGCACATTAATTATTCTCTTTATATTGGAGGAGAATCCAGATGGGACCTTGATGCTGTTAAGGCATTCAAACATGCTTTCCTTTTCTTCTCTGCTAAGAGTGTAGCTAGCAGGGCTTAAGTACTGGCGCCCGTCATCTGTCTTCTCTGGATGCAAGTTGTCTCGTTGTTTCATGCACTGCAAGTTTTGTCGTGCTTCAAGTGAATCCTTATGCTTTCCGTAGAAACCCATGAATCCAAGCAGGTTCACACAAAGGTTCTTTGTCAGGTGCATCACGTCGATCGCATGGCGGACCTCTAGGACATGCCAGTAGGGTAGCTCCTAGAATATGGACTTCTTCTTCCACATGGGTGCGTGTCCTGAAGCGTCTTTGGGAACAGGTTCGCTGCCCCGTCCCTTTCCAAATACTAGTTTCGTATCCTTCATCATTTCGAGTATATCATATCCGGTTCGGTTACGAGGCTTGGTTTGGTGGTCTGCCTTACCTTCAAAATGTTTGTCTTTCTTTCTTACTGGGTGGCCCATGGGAAGTAACCGACGGTGCCCAACATACACGACCTTCCGACACTTTTTCAAAAATAAACTATCAAGGTCTTCGAAACAGTGTGTGCATGCATTATATCCCTTGTTTCTCTGGCCTGAAAGATTACTTAGAGCCGGCCAATCATTGATTGTTACGAACAATAATGCTCGCAGGTCAAAGTGTTCCTGTTTGTACTCATCCCACACGCGTATAACTGGTTTGCTCCATAGAAATAGAAGTTCCTCAACTAATGGCCTCAGGTAGACATCGATGTCATTGCCAGGTTGCTTCGGCCCTTGGATGAGCAATGACATCGTAATGAACTTCCGCTTCATGCATAACCACAGAGGAAGGATGTAGATACATAGAGTAACTGGTCAAGTGCTATGACTACTGCTTTGCTCCCCAAAAGGATTAAAACCATCTGTACTTAAGCGAACCTCAAGTTTCTAGCCTCATCTGCAAACTCTGGGAATTCTCTGTCTATCGCTCTCCACTGGGATCCATCAGCTGGGTGCCTCAGCATATTGTCTACGTTACGGTCTTCTTTATGCCACCGCAACAACTTTGCATTGTCCTTATTTCTGAACAAATGTTTCAAGCGTGGTATTATAGGAGCATACCACATAACCTTGGCAGGGATTTTCTTCCTGCTTGGACGTTCTTCACCCTCTACATCGCCAGGATCATCTCGCCTTATCTTATACCGTGATGCTTCACATACTGGGCATGCATCCAAATTTTCGTATTCCTGCCCACGGTACAGGATGCAGTCATTAGGACATGCGTGTATCTGCTGGATTTCTAATCCCAAAGGGTAGACGACCTATTTTGCTTCGTACGTAGTGGTGGGCAATTCATTAGCTTTCAGAAGCATCTTTTTCATTATCTTCAATAACTGCCCAAATGCCTTGTCGGATGTACCATTCTTTGCCTTCCATTGCAGCAGTTCCAGTGTAGTACCCAACTTTTTTTGGCCATCTTCAGCAGTGGGATATAACAATTTCCTATGATCCTCTAGCATGCGCTCGAACTTGACCTTCTCCTTGTCACTTTCACATTCTCTTTGTGCATCACGAATGGCATCATCAAGAGCATCAACATCAGCTGCCACATCTTCTTCACCATCTTCCCCCACTGCATCATCATCAAAGGCACCGTACTGGGCAATAATATCGGCGTGGGCCAATTCTTCTTCACCTTCTTCACTATCATCCATTACAACTCCTTTCTCCATGCTTCGTCCAACAAATATAGTTTGTTACGAAACCCGATTTCAACAAATACGTATGAAGGCATGAATATTCCTTCAAATTCTTACAGACGGTGCATGGGCAACACATGAAACCATCCTGCTTGTTTGCCTCAGCCACACCTAAGAAATAGTGCACGCCAGCAATAAACTCTTTGGAGCGGCGATCGACATTATACATCCAATTGCGTGACAACATCTGCATTAAATATTACAACCATGCATTTAGTAGTTTCTCATGTTATTGCACAAACACTCATGACATCACATGATTGATTAATTCAAGCAAGCTTGACTACAACGAAGACAATCGCAGCTAGCACTAAAAAAACTAAAACTAAAATGAACTTAAGCAACATAATTAGTTCGCGTCTGATCCCAACTAAAATAGACAGATCATTTGGTTCATCAGCATGGATGGGCTGTTGCGGCTGACTCACTGCCTCATCACCTTCAGCGGCAACCTCCTGTGCAACAGAATTTCGTACGTGCTGAACGTACTCTTCCTCTCAGTACCATACTTTACATCCGTTGGTGCCCTCCCACTACAATTAGAACAAATAATAAGAAATTGAAACAACATCATCAAGCAAAACCGATACGAATGAACCATATTAATCAAATGTGGGTAAATAATAACCCACCTCATGGTCCGGACACTTGTAGAATATACGACCCTTGTTGATCCCCTCTTTTTTTTACTCGGTACTCCTTCACAATCTTCTGCTTACACTCGCCGCAAACAATGAGAGGAAGATCCGGCCGCAAACGCTTCGGACCCCGATGATGAGAGGATGAGGACCCGGTCACGGTTGTCATCTACTATATCCATGCTCATTTTTTAAACTATTACATGCAAATTCCTAATTTTCTAAACAATTATAAATAAAAAAGACTCTAAATTTATCTATTTGTTTAGATAATCGAAAAATATGATATAACAATACCAATTTCCACATTGTCTACTCTCTATATTTATTGTTGCAAACTATTATAAATTCCACATTTTTCTAAAGAAAATAAACTAAAAACACAACTATCAAGTGATTGTGATGAACCAATTTAAACTACTCATCACGTTCTTGCAAACTATATATTTTAATTAAATTCCTCTCATATTCAAAAGACATGGTAGGAGATGAAAATAGTTACCTCTAAACGCAAAGAGACGATGATGGAGTCGAAGAAGATCACCGATTGACGCCGGAGACGAAGAACAATGAAGAACAAGCAAGAACAAGCAATAGCAACAGCAAGAACGAGCAAGAAGCTCACCGAAATTTGAACGTCTCTGGCTCGGGGGACGAGGAAGAAGTTGGCAAGTTAAAAACCGGAGAGCTTTAGTCCCGGTTTGTATTAAAAACTGGGGCTAAAAGGTGATCATTTATCCCGGGGCAAGCCACAAACCGTGGCTAAATCTTTAGTCCCGGTCCGTGGCACCAACCGGGACTAAAGAGTGTCCTTTAGTCCTGGTTGGTGCCACGGACCGGGACTAAAGGGTCCCTGCCCCGACAGCTCTGCGCAGTAGCCGTTGGGGCAGACCCTTTAGTCCCGGTCCGTGTTACCGACCGGGACTAAAGGGTCTATTAGTCCCGGGCGGCAAAAACGCGGAGACTAAAGACGATTTTGCGAATCGGCCAAAGACCCTGTTCTGTAGTAGTGTGATAAATCAAACTAAAATCGAAGCACAAGTAAAAGCTTTGATTTTTGGAAAATGTTTCACTCTGGCGCGTGTTGTAACCAAGCACCTGGCAGCCTTATTAGATCAGGAGTTATATATGTGGGTATTGCCAAGATCAGCCACCTGCGGTAACACAAACACAAGGCAAATATATGATATTTTCCGGGCATTGCGGCGAGACATGTGTGCTCAGAAGCAGCTTTTGTCCTTTTCAAACTACGAGTAATAGGAAAAATTAAAATCAATTTGACATTAAAAAACGGAATGCTAAACCTATCTAATCCACTAGAGCAAATAGTGTCTCTCTTATCCGGCATGTACCTATATAAATATACGATGAGGTGGTCATTGCATTCATCATCAACCCCCCACCCAGATCAAATAAGTGGTATGGTTAAATTAGAGAGAGAGAGAGAGAGAAATATAGAAACAATAATAAGTGGGAACAGGAGGCAACAGGAAAACAGCAATTCGATTAGTGGGATGAGAAGCTCCAACGTAAAGCCATTCAGCGCAGCATTTGTAAGCCATGACGGAGTCGTTGTGCAATTGCGGCTACTCATTCCAAAAACTCGTGTGCCGGCACCGTGCTAGAGTTCTTCCACTGTTAAGCACGGACGCAGCAATGACCCATCAGTGTGGTGCCTCACTCACCCTACACGCAGATTCACGATTTTTTTTGACATAGCTGTACATGTATAAAAGTAACAACACATACATTTACAATGGTTGATCTCTATTGAGTTGTCTTCGTCGTATGGGTGATAGCAGTAGAAAAGGTTCTACTACAGGTAGCACTTTTTTGGTTTTCAAGGGCAGTGAAAATACAGACATCACACAAGCATCAGCTTGAGAACCGCTAGTCACGGATCTAGGATTGAAGTTCAGGAGAGGCTGAAAGTTCATAAAGGGCACTATATACTATTATACAAATACTGATCACCATTGTGAAAAATTGTATAGAGTGAGACCACCTAAATTTCCATCTAAAATATCAATTGCTACCATTTCTAAGATTATCCTAAAGAAATAACAATTCGCTTCTACATAACTTAACATAATCTTTGATTTTTCATTTAAATTACTTATCTCTATGCTTATAATAGTAAGCATACAAAACTACAGCCATACAAAACTACAGCCTTATTAGATCAAGTGTAGTGTAATCAAAAGGCGAGAAACTATAAATGTCAATGATAAATCATATGGAATAATTGGTAACTAAAATGTACGGTATCTAGATAAATATTTCTAAAGTATCACGAATTGATTTTAATTTATATTGTGTTAGAATACGAAACTAAGAGAGAAAGACTAAAAACAACCAATTTTTGTACAGCTGTGGATCCTGATATAAGCATGCATAAAGTCATTAGTTCTCTATATAAGTGTGGGCCCATGAGCTAGTACCATACATGCACGTGGATCAACAGTGTGTTATTGATTTAAATGGTGGTTGCTTTGGTGACAAAAAGAGAGATGGTAATAATAGAGTTCCAGAGTACAAGCACAAACACCAATGTCGCCCTCCATTTCAAGTCAAGTGTCATAGCTTATATAAGGTCTAGGGGACGCTGCTAACTTTACATGGTTTGCCCTAGTTCTACAGGCTAAGGCAGGTGCATGACCATGTACTTGCTACTCATGCATGGTATGAGTTACTAGTTTAGGAATGATAGCCAATCAGGATCTAGGTATTTATGACGACATCGATGTTCCTAGCGTTTACTGCCTCGACACAATGACGACACTGATACCACCAAGCCTACAAATATGACCAGATCGAATTATCGAAAGATGCAGTTATTTATGCTCCTGCTGCAGTCCATCATGGCGCGGCGTGGAGTAGCAAGATGATAATATATCATCAAGTAATTAACTCTTTGGTTGACTCATCATATCATCCCACTAGCCTTGGACATTCTTCTAACTAAGGTCAATGTATATTACAAACTTGAATGTCACTCTGATATATAAACATAACTGACGCTTAGCACTACTACATATTGAATAATTGAGGCGGTCAAAAACGATTAATCGAGGCGGGCATTCCAACCGTCTCGGTTTAAAGGTCTCCATTAATCAAGATTAACCGAGGCGAGCACTTTGCCCGTCTCGGTTAATTGATTAACGGAGGCCGACGTTGTATGGTGCCCACCTCAGTTAATGAAGTAATGGAGGCCGACATTTGTAAGGTGCCTGTCTCGGCTAATGTTCTCCAGAAAACCCAAAAACCTATAAATAAGTTGCAACTTTAGAGATTTGAACCCACAACCTCACGCTTCACACTACTATGTCTCTACCACTGCACCTCACATTACTGTATCTTGCAACTCAAATGAAAAAACTCTCCCACTAGACTTGGACATTCTTCTAACTAAGGTTAATGTATATTACAAATTAAACTTGAATGTCACTCTGATATATAAACCTAACTGACACTTAGGTTAGGTATAGCACTACCACTGGAAACAGTTTATATTGCACTGATATGATCAAACAAAAATAATTAAGAAACCAACACCCTTGGTACCCATCAACATGAACTTTTTAGATTGATGATTCTCATTTCTTGTACTCATTTTTATTTTAGGGAGTGCATACACTTCAGGACGTTCAGGCTTTGCCGAGTGCTGGCAGCACTCGGCAAATGGCCTCTCGCACTCGGCGAAGGCTTTGCCGAGTGCCGCACTTGGCAAAGGGCACCCGGTGAAGAAAAAGTCGGCAAAGATTTCTTTACCGAGTGCCAAATATCGGGCACTCGGCAAAGACTTCGCCGAGTGCCAGGTCGAAACTCGGCGAAGCAAACGGGAGTCGTCAACTGACGGCCTCTTTGTCGAGTGCCGAACGGACAGGCACTCGACAAAGAGGGCCTCTTTGCCGAGTGCCACGTGGGCCGGCACTCGGCAAAGAGGCCTCCTTTGTCGAGTGCCACATGGACTGGCACTCGACAAAGAGAGCCTCTTTGCCGAGTGTCATGGTCTCAGCACTCGGCAAAGAGGCCGAGCTGGGGTAAATTTGCCCAGCTTTGTCGAGTGCGGTGGCATCTTTGCCGAGTGTGGCACTCGGCAAAGCTAGGAATTTTTTTTCTATTTTTATTTTCCTACACAAAAAACATAATATATATATATATCACACATCCATATTCCATCACACAGAACTCAATATATCACATGCATATTCATTTCAGACAAATATCACACGTTCAGTCTCCATGCATCACAAGCTCACAAGTTTATCACAAGTTCATCACAAGCTCACAAGTCCATCACATCCATCTCACAAGTCCATGACAAATCTAAGTCGGCCATCACTGCTCACCTTGGTGCTCAGATTGTGAAGAACCCCCACCTTGCCACCCGTGCGCCGACCCGTCCGAAGGACCACCTTGCCAATTGTTGACACTCCTTAATGGAATCACCCTAAGAATATAGTTTTAATCTATCCCCAGTAACGGCGCCAGAAATGCTTTTGACATTTCTTAACATCACTACTAAGAATAAACTACATAAATAATAATCTAGTGAAGGCACTAAGAAGTGTACGGGACACTACTAACTTCACTTAACGTCAAGTTGTCATCCCCAACATGAAGCTAGCAATGAAAAAATATCAGGGCACTAGATTTAAAGATAAATATTTACCCGCAAGCGCACAGATAAATACACCCGTTGTAGAAGCATTTCACCCAAGCTAGTCTCAGGTATCATTATTTATATTTAGCCTAGAGACTAATCAATTCAAAGTATGATGGTGTTATATTAATGAGGACTTAACAACAATTAATGTGGCACACACTTGTGATAAAGACTGATAACACACTTATTACTCTAAACAGGGATCAAATAGTAGAATAATGAATGATAAATGATGATGATCAATGGTAATAGAGAGCAGATCAATCAAAGATAATCTTAGAACAGTACTACCTAGCAAGTGATGATTAGAACAGACATTAAATAGAAACATTCCTAAGTTATTCTAATTACAAGTCATGGCATACTTTGATTAGTGCAAACATATTTGGCAATCATTGGCTAGGTCATATCATATTTATAATCAAGAAGCAACTCTATAGTAAAGGTGTCAAACAAAGTAACCCCTAAACCATGAGTTAACTGAGTCATACTGAACACTATATTCGGGAGGTGGAATACAAAGGACTCAACAGGAATATCACACCCGCGATCTACCACTCTATCCGGAACATAGGACGCATTCGCAGATAAATAGTGTATAGGCACCACGCCTACACAGAATCTATCACTCACCCAATGATCATTAAGATGAGCGCTATACGAACATGAGTATAAATATAATGATGAACTATCTATGCCAAATATATAATCAAAGTAGACTATAAACAATATAATTAAGAATATAATGGTTGATGTCTTAGTCATATCAATTGTAATGCTATCTAAAACATAAAGATGAACAATAAGGTGAATTAGATCATCGAGAAGAACTAAAGTACGAACTAGAACATGAACTAGAACTGAATTATGAACTAAAAGATGAACGAGATGATGAACTAGAACTAGACGACGAACTAGAACACAAACAATGATGAACAAAGGTGAACTAGAAGAGCAATTATGAAATAGATCCATAATGTTAATACAAGAGATAAGATCTTGGGTTTACCGAGCCTTCTCGTGACTAGATCCGGAATCCAAGCGAAGCTTGCCTCCTCTAATCCTATTCTATCTAACTATTCTAGGTGGATGTAGTTCTAGAGCTACTGATTGATCTCCTTCTCTAGTGGTAGCCTGATCTGATGATGAATGTTGATGATCAAACCTTGATCTGATTGTGATGCCCTGGAGAGGAGGGTCTGAGGCTGCTTATATAGCCCTGGGCGAGGAACCGTGGCCGTTGGATCAAACCGACCTTAGGTACGGCTGAGATGCATCCTCGTAGGCGGTGGAGGAAGGTTCCAGAAGGCGGAGTCCAGCGGGCCCAGGGGCCGACCGGTCGGTCTGGTGGTGGGACCGGTCGGTCCCACCTGGCCGTGTCCCGGGGTGCCCGGCCTCCTGGTGTCTTCTGGTGTCCTCTAGATTCTTCTAGAATATTCCTGATGCGTCGGTTCGGTCATCTTCCGTTGGTTTCCTTCTAGGGGAAGCTATCTGTGTTGATTTCCTGGTTTTAGTCCCTGCAGAATCACAATTCACCAAAACTCATGGAATATTGTCAATTGAAACCCTAATCCTTTGTAGGTGATTGAATTCATACCATTTTCATATTTATTTATCCTTTAATTATGATAGATAACCAGTGTCAACACCAACCTTGCCACCCGGGCGGCAGAGGTCCAGATGGCCACCCGTCCACCCGGTGTACCCCGACTGGTTAGGAAGGTAACCTAGCCATCCATAGGGTGGAGGAGGGCCACCGGGGAGCCACCCAGACTGCGGAGGAGGGCCACCAGTGATGTGATGTGCAGAGTGTGCGGAGGAAGGCCAGGTTGAGGAGTTGGCGCCGAACCCTCCGACTGTGAGTGAGCAAAGGAGAAGCAAATTCGTTAACACCCGGAGGACGACCGTAAAAGTTAAAGAAATATAAAAAATCATATATACTCACTAGAGTCGCTGTCGAAGGAGTATCAGGAGGCACAAAAGGAGTGAGCAGCGAGGGAGGCATGACAACACCCGGGATGTTCAGGCTCCCAAAGAAGTGAGCTATATCCTGCGTCCTCTGCACCTCCCGCTGCTGGACGGCCAGTAACTAACGACGATGGGCCGCCGCCTGGGCCTCGTGCATGGCCTGCAACCTCTGCACCTGGTCCGCCTGGGCCTGCAATATTCGTCCCGTAAGGTTTAAACAATGGAAAGATAAGGTATATGTGTAAAAGCAATGAACGACGAATAGAACAGTACTTACCTGAAGTTGTGCCATCATCGGCTGTGAGGTCGGCTGCCGAGGTCGTATGGGGACGGAGAAGCTCGTGCTGGCAGCTCGAATCTCGGTGAGGTTGGGAACAGAGGACGAGTCAAATGCGTTGTTGGCTATCCAGTACCGGCCGTGCTGCTTCCCTCCTCCCAGCCTCATCACTAGGTCTGTATCTAGGGGCTGGGTGACCGGATCAAAGTCCTCCCCATGGCGCTCGCGAGCCGCCGAGGTGTACTCGGTGACCTTGGTGTAGGCGTTCGCGTTGGTGTATGCCTCGGGCCCGGCGTTCGGGTTGTACTGGGTGCATGCTCGCCGCAGTCGCCTTGCCCTGGTGTGACAAGTCGTACGCCTTGAAAGAGGGGCACTCCTCACCACCATGCGACTGGGACTGCGAGGAAAACACACAGATGATTACAAGTAATGAGTAATTGAGTGTTAGAATAAAAAAATCAGTAGAGCATACCCATCTGTCGGCGTACGCGTTGAGGCTAAGGTTGCCTTGGTGGTGTGGCACCCCAGGCATCTGCAGGCGGCAGTCTCGGCGGGCACCAAGCCTCTCGTACTAGTCATCCGATTTCCACTTGTCCACAATGGACAACCAGCAGTCTAGGTGATTGGCGCACCAACCAATACAGAACTGCAAGACAATAAGTATTTAATATGTTAGAAGAGCCTCTAAGTGATGGATGGACCAATCAGTATTACTGTTTTGTACGTACCTGGATGTACTACTCCCTAGTGATGTCGGTCTCCCTAGTGAGCATCATCTGTCTAGCGTCCGCCTTCCTCACCGCCGTCCTTAACACGTCGGCGTTTTAGTTGATGACGCACTGGATCCACGCCTCGTGGTACAGATCCGCGAGCCGGGACCTGCAGACCTTGTCCTGCAAGTGCAACGCCTCGGCCTCTCTCCCCGCCTTGCACGCAAAGTACTCCTGCATAAAGACAACATGTACCATTTCATTATTTCAAGAACGTCCAACAAATACGTATCATTGACAAATGTTGTGCGAGCAAGACTCACCCAGAACTCGGCCCTAATCCGCGCCGCAATGGTGGTGTACGTGGGGTCTGCAACGGCAGCGAAGTGGTCCCACGTCTAGTGCGGTGACCTAACCCCGACGTAGGTGACCAAGCCAGGGTAGTTCTTCTGAATTAGAAGACTTAATATGCCATTGATATGGCGTGTCTTGCCCTCTGCCACAAGTTCCTAGTTCCTGCATGAGTCATTAAGAACAACTGTTAGTCGGAAGTTCAATTTTGAACATGTCATGTGAACAAGTAGTGAAAACATTAATGGTAACTTACTTGTCGTCGTAGGGTCGAATCACCGGGCGACGGCTAGGTGTGATCCGCTGCTGTGGGAGCTACGAGGGGCCGCACAAGTAGACTGTGCTCGAAGTAGAGGAAGTGGAATCCCCTCCTGAGGCACCCACGATCTCGCCACCCTCGTCCCCCTGGTCCCTCTGGCCACCCTCCGAGGAAGTGGGGTCGTCGTCCGACGTCCTCCTCGTCATCCCTCTGGCGTCCCCCTGGTCGTCGTCCGAGGAGGTCTGCGCCGGGTCGGGAGTCAGGTCGGGAGTCGGCTCCCTCCTAGGACGTCTGCGGGGGCGGTCGGTCCTCGCCCTCCTCGTCGACGGCTCCTCGGCTGCGGTGGGTGGTCAGCTGGACCTCTGGTAGCGCGAGTTGACCCCCCGCTGTTGCCGCCTTCCGCCCGGTATTTTGTCGAGTGCCTGCCATTACAAAGATAAAATCAATTAGCATAAATAAACGATAAGTATTTATAAAGACATACAAAATGACGAAACATAATTGCAAAATAATTATAACAATATAGCATTACATGAATTAAAAATTATCTCCGCGATTGTCAGTGGCTAGTCCCCTCGTGTGTTGGCTCATCGCACACCTGTGTCGTCATCACTGTCAATATTGTCGAAACAATCGGCGTCATCTCCATCATCCTCATCACCCTCGTCCTCATCACATGAGATATCACATGTTGAGATGTACTGGTTTGTAAGCATCGTACGTAACAACTTGCTCGAAACTTTCTTAAATTTTTTTTCACAGCATACGCATATGATGTAACAACATATCGCCAAGTTTCGCGATTTTCGGAATTCATTTGCATTTTTTATAAATTAAAAACCGCCCCCACGTAATTTGGAGGCGTTGTCCCGTGAGCACGTTGATCGAAACCTCAGGTCAGTTTTTGGATTTGGCCTAAACATAAGGTTAAGAACAAGAATAATATTTTTTAAATCATGAAAATCCATTATTCGATGCACCCGCAGTTCAAACTTGCGTCTTTCGGAAAAATTCAAGAAAATGAAATAAAGTCAAAAAATATAACAAAAAGTTTTGAAAAAGTGTCCAATTTGAACATGTTGACCATGGTGATATGTGAAAAGTGTTAAAAAAATTTGGTGGCAAAAATATTTAAAAAAAAACACTTTGCCGAGTGTCAGGCCTGGCACTCGGCAAAGATTGGTTCTTTGCCGAGTGCCAGCCTGTCGGCACTCGGCAAAGAGTGTCTCTTTGCCGAGTGCCAGACGGCTGGCACTCGGCAAAGATAATGGCCATGGATGTCGTTTGCCCTAGCGAGATTTGCCGAGTGCCCATCTTTGCCGAGTGCCTAACTCTAGGCAAAGAGACCTCTTTACCGAGTGCCCATCTTTGCCGAGTGCCTGACACTCGGCAAAGGTGGCCTCTGCCTAGTGTCATTCTTTGCCGAGTGCCACGTGGCCAGGCACTCGGCAAAGAGGTTCTTTGCCGAGTGCCGATATTTGGCACTCGGCAAACCTACAGGCACTCGGCAAAGCTCCAGTTTCCTGTAGTGATACCCTTGACATTTTGTGTTTCAAAAGAGCTTACATATGCCTGTGTTATGGTAATATTTCCATTATTGGGACAATAATGTTGCGATAAAGCTATGACATGAAAGTAAACGATACAAGGGCAAAATATCATAATCATGTCTGTTTAGTGAACCAGAGAAGGCAGGCCATGGATTAAACTATTAAGTACTCACAAGACAGGAAAACAAAGCCTTGGAGCAAATTACGAAATGGAAACGAGAAAGTGGGTGATGCTAATTATTTTTTTAGGATTAAGTCCAATTTTGGCCCCTCAACTCTTGTCTGTGTCTAATTTTAACCCTCAACTACAAAACCGTCTAATTTTGGTACCCCAACTATCAAAACCATTCAAGTTTGACACATAACACAGTTTTGAGTGGTTTTTAGATTGCTTTGGGGGTCAAAATTGAACGGTTTTGATAGTTGAGGTGTCAAACTTAGACAAAAACCAGAGTTGTGAGATAAAAATGAAATTAATCAAGTAATTTAGTTTTTTTAGATATTTATGAATAAATATATATTTAAATTTACTCATTGATAAATATTTAGATGATAGATTTACTTTGATTTGACTAATTTCTCCATCTGCGTTCATTTGAATAAATTGACAAAAAAAATACGAGAACTTCAAACAAACTCGTTTGAACAATTCGTTTGTTTGAAGTTCTCGTATTTTTTTTTCAAACAAAATCTGAGTTCATTCGAATAAATGGAAGTTCTGTTTGAAGTTCTCATATTTCTTTTCAAACAAAATCTGAGTTCATTCGAATAAATTGAAGTTCTCGTATTTTTTTCCAATTTATTCAAATGAACTCAGATGGAGAAATTAGTCAAATCAAAGTAAATCTATCATCTAAATATTTATCAATGAGTAAATTTAAATATATATTTTTCATAAATATCTAAAAAACTAAATACTTGATTATGTTTATTTTTATGTAACAACTCTTGTTTTTATATAAGTTTGACACCTCAACTATCAAAATCGTTCAATTTTGACCCCCAAACCAATATGAAAACCACTCAAAACTGTGTTAGGGGTCAAACTTGAATGGTTTTAATAGTTTGGGTACTAAAATTAGACGGTTTTGGAGTTGGGGGTTAAAATTAGACACACACAAGAGTTGAGGGGCCAAAACTGGACTTAATCCTTTTTTTTATGCATCTATTGTGCCTGTAAACAGATAAGAAGTGCCAAATCAGAATTGTTTTTATTATTATCACGAGACAGTGAACAGTGCAGGTGTAGGCGTGGAACTAAAATATTGCTTGCAGCATTATTATAATGCAAATATTGAAGGTACAAAATATTGAAGTGAATAATTAAGCAGCAAATGTGATATTGACTGCTCATCAGGCTATATAAACTATGTTGCTAGCCTGCTCTCCTTTGCTGTATCGTTGTTTGAAGATTACATGACATCGGGCGAGGAGAACCATTGGAGCCAATAGTATTTTCCCTCTGTTTTTATTTAGTGGCACATTAGAATCACAATCTATGTTAGGATGCACTAGGCATGGGAAGCAGCGGAACACATGCAATCCTTTGCATCGGCAAAAATCAGTGTGTTATTGTCTCATGTGGCACCATAACGTAACTGATACCATCTCAACATCCCCAAACACAATGCAATACAACAGGCACAAGATTTGATATGTTGTGTGCCCGTGGGTGTTACTTGTCATGACAAGCACATAAAGAGGATTCGAGCGGGTGTATTTGGAGTGTTCGAGCGACTGAAGACCCACACAGTGACCTTCGAAGAACAAACTCGATGCTTGCCACAGTTCTGAACCTGTGACAATCTCATTAGGTAAGAAGAACGACTACTATATATAAATTAAAGACCAATCACATCCAACTAGTTTTCCATGTTTAGGTGACAACCAACAAACGAAAAAAAATGAAGCTAATATGCAACAAGATGGCCACCAATGGTAATACACAAATGAAGTCAGATCAAAACATGTTGGGACTGATGATGAGATCTAAAACTAAATTTGGAGACGATGAATTTGAAATTCTTTGAAAATAGAACAAATTTTTGTGACTAAATATTTTCTAAACAAAAAATTTTCAACTACAAAGTTGTTAAGATGTCCATGTCGATCTCTACAATCTTAGTACAAAATTCATGTTCATCCAACTTCATAAGAAGAAACATGTGAATAATTAATTTTGATATGATATAAATTAAAGCAGGTTTCTAATAAAGAGTGCTATCTATTAATTTGTTTTTAAATGTGGCACTCTTAGAGTGCCAGTCTCTATTAATATCCATTTTTAAAGGCATGCGTGTTAAGATGTCTACTCATGTTAATCAACTAACAGAGACGGACATCCCAGTAATAGTTGATTAACAGAGGTGGCCTCTTTTGGTTATCCACCTATATAATATTTACTGAATCAAGTGTTTGTATAAGATCTGTCGTGGTTCCTAAAATAACCTAATTCGATCAACAACCCATCTAGAGTCAGTGGCGTAGCAAGCAAAACATTCGATTTTTAAACACCAGCAATGCTGCACTAAAGGCTATGTTCGCTCCCGCAGCATGAAGGAATGCTTGAACTTGGGTGTAGTACCATCAAACACACAAGAGTTTGGGTGCTTCGAGGACACTAGGATCATAAGAGTGTTTAGCCCCTCAATCGATGAGCAACCGCTGAATTTTCTTTCTAGCTGATCTTAGAAAGAGCGGGCACCGCCTGGCAATTAAGCCAATCTACTATGATTTCAGTGAAGCAGTTTTGTTTCACTTTGGTGTGTGTGTTGATGAAACAACAGTCTTGAACAGTTGTGTTTCTATCTGATATATCACTAGTGCTGGCACAAATACAGTGGCAATATAATAAAATCTCCTAGCCATATGTATGGGAAGAAGACATGAATGTGTTCTATAAAGTAGTTTTGTCTTTCATTTTTTTCAAATTATTATATGATGAGCACACTACAAATAAATGTGGAGTAACTTAAAATAAAAACAAATAAATTGAATGTAGATGAACCTATCTAATTCACTAGCACGTACAAATATGGCTTATTTCCGTGTGCATATATAAATACATAAGGTGCAAGCAACCTGTATCATTCCAGTCATCCTCCCTATACATCAAAGTCGTGTTGTTCACCTAAAGAAAAGAGATTTAATAACAAGTGGGAATAGGAGGCCGCAGGAAAGCAGCGATAGTCTCAATGGCTCTTTGGGGAAAGGTTACAATGGGGTTAATTGGCTCACATGATTCTGCAATAGTTTAGTATATATGGCACCATAACGGGTTGTGGGACGAGATTGGCCTCCCCTAACAAGACACCAGGCAAAGGCTACTCCATTGGGTTGGAGCTACATGTTGTGAATTTGTTCTGCTCCCCGGATTGACATCATACTTTCTGCATACTGAGCTAGTTGCTGACCTGTGCGTCCGCTAGTGTTTTCGTCAAGACAACCACACCAAGAGGATCTAGGAACGATACCTCACCATTGTGCATCTGTGTGACGCATAGTGTCTAACCATGTGGTTAATATAACATATATGGCAGGCAAGTCCAAAGTCGAACTTGGCAGATAAATACAGTTATATGCAAGATGCATGTGTGTGGTTGCTACGAATCAAAAGGTTCTTTTCATTTAACAGTCAACTTTATAAATATTATAGTAGGACTTGGACAGTTATATTAGGGCGATGTAAATCTACCACAAATGACATGCTTAAGAGACGAAGACCCTAAACCCTAGGGGCGCCACTGGAGTGTCTCTAATGCATGCAAGGCCAACAAAATTAGTGTACATGATTCATTTTCTACACCAAATGATTCTATTGAAGGAGCAAGATTTCAATTCCCATGTGGCAAGTGTATATTGATTTGTATTAAACATACATGCTAACTTTTTGTCTGTATTGTTCCAATTTTAACAGATATCTAGTTCTAATCAATGTTTTAAATCACCGGAAAATTAAGACATTTAGCGGATTGCGTCTCAAACATCTAATAGCGGAGCTAAATGAGTCAAAAAAATGTAATGAACAGAAATAGCTGAACCTGCCTCAAACATACCTTAGCAGGGTTCTGGATAGCTAATTAAATTAAACAACCAGCACGCTCTTGGTATCATTCTCATGTTCTAGTTCTCATTTCAATTTTAGGGAGTCCATATCCTGATATTTTGTATTCGCGAAGAACATTCATGTGCCTGCTTAGGCATGTGGTAATTTCCATCAAGGGGACAGTAATGTTTTGAGAAAGCTGTGACATGAAGTAAATAATAAAAGGGTGAAATACTATACTCATGGCAGTTCAATGAACCAGAGAAAGCAGATCATGTATTAACGTACTTAACATGGCAGAAAAAAAAACTCAGAGCAAATTAGGAAATGGAAATGAGGAGATGAGTGATGCTAATAGTTTGTTCCTGCAAACAGACAACAAGTGTCAAATCAGCAATTGTTTTTTTATCAATAGACAAAGTGTATATGGAACTAAAATATTGAATATATTGCTAGCAGGATTTAATAATGTGATATTTCTTTCAGAGGGTAGGTGAGAATGTACATGTATGTTTCGGACATGAGTTTGTATTGTACTAGGGCATTTTTTCCTCTCTATAATATAATGATACGCAGCTCTCGTGCATATTCGAGAAAAAAAATATGGAAGTAAATAATCAAGGATTGACTGCTCATTAGGCTATATAAGCTATGCTGCTATCCTGCTCTCCTTTGTTGCATCCTTGTTTCCAAATTATAGGGCTTCTGACAAGAACCATATGGAACCCATAGTATTTTCCTTCTGTTTTTATGTAGTGTTCTTGGCACATTGCCTGGACGATGGATGGAGTGTCGTTGTGAAGCCTATAGTATAATCCTTTGTTGAATAATCAAGGATAGATTGACTGCTCATCAGGCTATATATATAATCCTTGTTTCCTTCTGTCAGCATGCAATAGGCATGGGAAGCAGCAGGACATTCAATATTTTGCATGGGTGAGTCTATGCCATTTGGGAGGAAAGTCTACTGCTCCTTGGAATGAAAGTGCCGCTGTGTTTCCGCCGGTGCTATTTGTCATGACAAGCACATGAAGAGGATCCTAAAAGAATGGTTCATGGCACCAAGATAGAACGAAAAAGCTAAGGCGACCAAGAGCAAAGTGGAAAGAGGGGGCACATGTCATCAGCTCATCCACACAGTTCCACACACTATGCATAGATTATCTGCCGTGGACACACAGGTACTGAAACAAGGGAGTACAGAGAGAGGGCTGGTGCTAGGGTACACAAAGCAAAAGTGTAGTTACAGAGAGAGGGCTGGTGCAGCAGATCCAATTCCTGCTACTCTAGATCATGTTAACTGGTGGTAGCTGCCCTCCGTGTGTGTCACAACAAGTCCAGTCAAAGCTGCCTGACTATGCTCACTTATTTGCTGAAAGATTCAAATGAGCTGTTAATCAATATTGACACAAAACTAAAAGGCCCAAATTATAGGTGCAAAAAAGGCATACATAAAAACAGTGCATTTAGCACCTACACCATTTCATAATTCCTCACCAAGAAGTCACATTTCTGTTTTCATGTGAATCCTTTTTTCGGAGAACAAAAAATGTACAAGGCTATGGTCATGATGAACAAGTTGACTCTAAGCTCGGGTGTCCCTCCGGTTGCATGCCAAATCAGTCTTCCGCGACCCTCAGGATGCTACGATGGCAACCAAGTTTCACAACACATTTGCGGAGCTGCTGTCTTCTTCCAAAAGGGAAGCGATGCTCGAGCTCTTCCCTATGCATGCAAGGCACGCACAGGTCGAGGGCTGTGCCTAGCTAGGTACGATTGAGCCGCCACCGCTGGCATTTTAGTCGCAAAGCTAGTTGCTAAGTTAGTGCAAACCCTTAATTTAGCTCCACCGTTGCAGCCAGTGATTTGTGTATGAGTTCGTTCGGGTGACTGACATTGGCACCTCGTCATTGGCAGCCCTGCTGGCCATTTGTATGTTTCTATCTCCCACTTAATGAAACACGTGCCAATATAATGCATGTTTTCGAGAAAGAAAGAAAAAAATGACTGTCAACATGATATAGGGTGTAGGCGGTTATTCTATTAATTTAGCTCACCGCACTGTTTACTCATAGTAACAGTGATACACTTCAAAATCGACATGTACACTTGTAAGTCGACACTCACATGATCATTTGGAAACTGTGTGGTTTTTGATCTATCCTCTTATACAAGACGAAGCTAGGTGAAATTTTGTTGTTTGGTAGACTAGGAGACCTCATGTGATGTGGGTGCAGCTATAGAGAAACGCGACTAAGGGAGAACTGACTGACTCTCAGCAACCTACACAATCAGCTGAATTTCCTGGCACCTCCCATTACTATACTTTTCTCATGCATGCGCAGCCACAACCTAACACTAAACACTGTTTAAGAAAAGAAAAAAATGTATATATGCGCAATATATAGAACAGGGGAAGAGATACAAAATCAATACTAGCTGATCGAAGATTAGAGCCCAGCACTCTTTTCCTCATTTTCTCTACCTCTTCTTTCAGTCTCTCTGTTCACACATGTTTTGACCATTGTAAGGAAGTAAGGAAGTTCATACGCGTACATATGTATAACCTGCCGACCCTTGTTCATTTAACCATGCATGATCAGAATCATATCTTATTATTATTTTGATTCTACCTTTTACATCATATATCGTACCTTCTTATCTGGTACCATCTCAAAGAAATATCATCACTTATTGTCCCAACCTTGAGAGAAAATTAAAAGGCACTATATATGATGTACTCCCTCCATCCCAAATTATAAGGCGTTCCAAAAATCTTAGAGAGTCAAAGTTTTTCATCTTTGACCAAAATTATAGAGAGAAATACAAAGATTTATAATATTAAATATATATATTATGAAAATATAACTAATGAAGAATCTAATTGCACTTAGTTGGTGTCATAAATATTATTATGTTATTATATAAATTTGGTCAAAGTTGAAAAACTTTTATAATTTGGGATGGAGGGAGTACATGGCGTCTGCTAGGCATGTGCGTTATTCGGCTCAAAAACAAATTCAATAAAACAAGGAGGCAGGCGTACCGTGTGCATAGTCAAATCTTGTGCAAAAAATAATATAAAAGGCGGTAGTGCAATGACATCAGTGCGCTGCTGTGAATGGCTTACGTGCGATGGTTTCATTTCATGGCATATGCTAGGCTCTGTGCATGGCAGTCCTTGCTCTGTTTTTCTTTACCATGGCATATGCCTGCTGATGTTGTCCTTACAGTAAACATGGTGCTGTCACTTACTTTAGGATTAATAATGAGATACAGTGAAATCATAGCCTGAACTGAGCCCTACTAACCGCTGCACATATCTACCTCGGCTGAAGCTCTGAGATGGACACCTCGTTCTCGGAAACAGTTGACGGTTGTTGGTCGCCAGTAAGAACACCGGCTCGTGGACGATCTAAGGCGGTGCTAAATGCGAAGGCTGGCCTTGACGGGGCTCGCTTGTCGTCTGAACTAGTGGAGGTCGGACTGCTGAGCATAAGCACAACTGCCGAGGCGTCCGGCCGGTCTGCCGGGTTTTCCTGGACACATAGGAGTCCGACCTCAATGCAGTTGAGGACCTCGCTCTCTGGGTACCGCGACTCGGCCAGCAATGGATCTACCACATCCGCAGTCGAAGCAACCCTCCATTTGTCCCACACCTGCACATCAGAGACCTGCATTATATTAGATGAGAAATCTTTGTTCACGACATCTCGCTGAAAAAGCATCAGGTCTGCACATCCGATCCAGGCATGTATGTATGATGAAGAAATCTTCAAGTTCACGACGATGTCGCCCAAGCAAAGCATCAACGTGGTAGGCCGGGGTGCCCTTACATGGCTGAGCACAGACACGGAGTCCATTGCAGAGTCATATGCACTGTTGTTCCTTCGCCCAGTCACCATTTCCAGCACTATGACACCAAAGCTGAATATGTCTGACTTGGAGGATACATGCCCCCAGTAGGCATACTCTGGGGACATGTACCCGCTGCATGCATTAGAACGTGCAATCAAGATCAGTCACTACATACAACCTGCTTAATTCGATGAATGAGGTGATTTTACATTCTTTTTGTTTGGTTTGTGAAATAAAAAATTTAATCCATCACCGGGCATATGCTAAAAACTAATTATAGAATGTACTCATGATAGACTGTCACATATATCTTCAATGAAGCAGCTGTTACTGAAGCCAAACACTCTCTTGGAATTAATTAATATGCACTTGTTAGAATCTTTGGAGATATAAGGATGGTCGAAATTGAAAAACTATAAGGTAATTTCTATACTTGTCAAATTATGTATAGAAACTATATTTCCAATCGATAGTTTTTCTTCATAATAAAATTTTGACCAAACACATGTTTTTTCTCTTCATCATCTACTTATGACATCTCATCATATTTTGGTTACCACGTAGACATGTTTTCTTAGCTAGAAAACATTTCCTTCTCTTTCTCTTCATCAATTCCATTACCACATCATAATTTTTATTAAATCTCCATTTTATAGTTCTATGGATTTTAGGTCGTACTTAAATGCTATGATAGCATAAGCAGTCATTTGAAACATGCAACATGTTGCTTAATATAAGAGGTAGAGCCTAAATTGAGATATGGGATCACATAGCAGTGCTAACTAGAGGTAGGACTTGGGTCATGCCATGCCATGCCAACACGGCCCTCTCGTGCTTCATGCTGCTTTGGGCCGTGTCTTCTAGACACGCAAGGCATGATGGGCCGTGTTGGTATGACACAGTAAGTATTTTCTTCATCCCAAGCTCTAGTGCCAACAGGATAGTCATACTTTATTGTAATTCTTGGGGTTGGCCGTGCCCATGTAAACCCACCTCTTGTACAAAACACTAAATTATAAGGGTCGATGACTTAGTTTTAAATTGTAAAACTATAGGGTGAGAGAAAGTTTGCCAGCTCCAACTAAATGGATCCCCTGGAGGAAAAGACAAAAAATGGTCTTTCCCGTTAGACTCAAAAGCCATAGATAACTCTCCATTCCTCTATCTTGTTTCTCGTGTTTGGGGCAAAACCAATAGGATCAAATCTAGGGTTTAGACTGTAAAGGGGAGCCCCTTGCTCCCACGGACTCCATTTATAGGAGAGACGGGCATAGGCAAACTTCTTCCTACTTATTTATAGAGATTTACAATTTACAAAGTAGTCCTCATCCCTTTCAATTTGGGCCTTTTTAGATGGAGGAGGTTTTTATAGACATGCCCACCCCAGTAATCTTGTTGTAGATTTGGGGCATGTTTTTTGTTTATTTTTTGTAGTGTTATAGGTAGGTTATTAGGTGGCAAACTTAAGGAGTTACTTAGATTATCTATTATTGTAGCGAGATGAATAATTTAGTTGCAAAGTTAGGTGGTGTTACTTTAAATTACCTTTTAATGATGGCAAATATGACTATTTTAGATGCAAATTTAGATGATGGTTTTTTGTTATTTTTTATAATGATAGATCCGGTTAATTTGGAAAGCCAATACTTTTGGCTTATTCTTGTTAATATGGTTACATTATACATGGTCTGTTGTACCTATTTGCTCTTGTAAATTTCTCATAATTATCTTTATCCCTAGCCTGCCTAAGCATAACTAACAGGGTTGCAACAATATTAAGTAATAATGGTTCCTTTTTATCGATCCTTTTGACCCTCGAGATAGAAATATTAAGATTAGGTTAATGATCAAATGTTAGTGTACTTACAGGGTTCCAACAGGTCGTCTTGTTATATCTCTAGATTGGTCTCTAAGGACAGCCCTAGCTATGCCAAAATCTGAAATTTTGGGGTTCATATCTGCATCAAGCAATACATTGCTCGGCTTCAGATCTCTGTGGATGACCTTCAGGCGGGACTCCTCATGGAGGTAGAGAAGTCCACGTGCAATACCACAGATGATGGCAAATCTCTTGCTCCAATCCAACTGCTGCCGTCTCACAGGATCTACACATAAACAACAAGACCATAAAAGTAGAGAATGATTATGACACATGACTTCTTCTATTTTAATTTGAACATTAGTTTGATCATTCATGTACGTATACCAAAAAGGAATGTATCTAGGCTTCTATTGGGCATGTACTCGTAGATCAGCAGCTTCTCTTCTTGTAGGGACACACCCAGGAGCTGCACCAGGTTCCTATGCTTGAGTTTGGCAGCCAGCACAAGCTCGTTCTTAAGCTCGTCGAAACCTTGTGAGGAATTCGGTGAAAGCTTCTTCACTGCTATCTCTTCCCCGTCTGGTAATGTGCCCTGGACAAGACAACGCACCTGTTCTTAGAATTTCCCAGTTCCCACTAATCACTTTTATCTTTGGTTGTGCCTTGGTTTATTAAGTAATCTCCCGACAGTCTGCTAGTGCAGAGCACACAGTGCGGTAAATATGAGTGTTGTATAGAGGAAAATGTATACCTTGAACACTTCTCCAAAACCACCCTCTCCAAGTTTGTTCTCGTCCGAGAAATTGTTTGTTGCAGCTCTTAACACCAGTAGATTAAGGTGCTCGGACTCGATGTAACCAATGTCCTCTTCTTCGCTATTTTCATTGTCTGTCACACAAAAAACCATAACTGTATGGAAAAGATTGACTTAAAATAGTCATGTGGAAGACTAACATTATTATTGTTGAGGGGAATCAAGTTAGCTCCTTTCGTATAGAACTAAGAATCCTGAAAAGAAAAGGTCAGTCGAAAATATAATTATTATTGTTTTCGTCGACGTGGGTGAGTGGGGGTATCTCACGTGGTATGGGAGACTTGGATGCGGTATCTCGATCATGTGGTCTTGCATACCTTATTAGCAGGATCACCAAGTAAGGGTTCCTCTCGTTCATATAAGTCTTAGTTCATATATATAGGCCATTTCACTTAGCCAAAATTTATACAATGCCACATGTCTGTACAGGCAGGCCTAGCCTCACACCCCATTAAGTAGAAGTACAATTGCTACTAGGAGGCCCAGACTATCAGGAGGGGAGATGGTTACTAAGTTATCTTCGGTGTCCTGGTCGGCATGGTTGCTAAATGATCATCCATGTAATATTATTTGTTTGTGTCGAGCATGAGCACTGATTTTATATTTAATTGGATGCTATGTGTCCTTCCAAACTTAGTGTATTTTTAGGCCCCTCATCGAGTAGACCATGGTAGTGTTTTGTATGTGCGAACACAGGGTTGATATGTGCCATTGTGGTTCGACCTTGGTGATGAGTGATTGTCAAAGGAGTCACGTGTGGCGTGATTTGACATGTCTGTTGGTTTGTGTTGTGCAGGTGTGGAGTCCGGAGGCAGTGATCAATGGCGAGGTGAAGGTCAAGTAGAAACGTGTCATGCCGACGGACCAGAAGTGGTGAAGGGCGGACGTGAGATTTGGAACAAGGGACCAAAGGGCCGGAGGATCATACGTGGTGGCTGACACTTGGGACATCAACAAGTGCAAGAGTACATGGGTGACCGTGTTAACCAAGTCAAGACGACAGAGGTGCGAGTCGAGCGAGGCTTAGGAGGACTTGGCGTGCTGGGCGCGCGAGGATGAGGTGACACGTGTTGGTCGACAGGGCATAGTGAATACGCTCCCTCTACGGTAACGGTTTGATGGTAGAGCCATGAAAAACCATGGGCGACGATTTTCATGTTTGGCCCTCAAAACCTAGATGGATGGTCGGTTTCTGAGTTTAGGCCTCAAAACTCAGGGAGGACGGTTTATTGGTTTGGGCCTCAAAACCAGATGGAGGTTCTAAGGAGGAACGGGGTGGCACGTGGTGACATCGTGAGGCTTGCGTCGAGGCAAAGCGAGGCGGTGAGGAGGACCATGGCCGTCAGATCAACTTATTCTCTAGAGTTGGACTAAAATGCCCTTAGGCTAATTTGTTTGCTTTTGGATAACTAGGGGTAACCCGCAATTGAAACTTTCATCTGTGTTTTTGGATATCAGGAAAGGCGACCGTAATCGCCTTGTCTCCTCTTCAAGGATATTCTCATTCGATTGTTGGATCGAATTGTGTTTTGTTCTTCGTATTCTTCTCCTCCCCCCTTCACTTCATTTTGCGAGATCTCTTGTTCTAGTCGATCTTTTTGGACTCCATTTGAATCACTTTGTGCTATGACATGAGAAGATCACTTCTATCGAAGGATTTTTCCCAATTCCTCATGAGCACATAGATCGGGCTAGTTTTCTCTCAGATCTCCTTTTCCCATTCTTCCCTCGATTTCGTTCGATCCACCAAGTTGTCCTTAGGTTCGAGCCATGATCTCCTTGGAGTAGCTCACTAACACACTTGTGATCCCCTGTGCAAGATTAGAGCCCTAGTGCTTGAGATTTGAGGGAGATCAGTTGAAAATCGTGGAAGAACAGGTCCGCGTCGGTGGCATATGATGCGTCTGCTATAGGCATCAGACGTGTCTGATGTGTGTGCCTGTCGTGTCCAGATCCAGGTCTGGCATCAGACGCGCCTGGAAGGTGCATCGGACGCGTCCAACTGTTATGTAGTGTGGTTCGAGAAACCCTCACTTGGCATCGGACGTGCCTGACTGGCAGGCATCGGACGCGAGGGGAGTCCGACTCCTCATCAGACTCAGCGGTCCTCTTCATTGGACGCTCAGGTAGCACTGTTCACTCGTCCAACACAAATTCCAATGCTCATGTAGAGAGGTTTCCAAACCATTAGATTTGAATCGAACACGTTTGGGGCATAGGCATCAGATGCACACCGAGTCTGATGCTCTCTGGTTTCACGCATTTTCATCTGTAGCTTACTCGTTTGTTCTCTGCCTTGTGTTCCATCTTTTGCGTTAGGTTTGTAATCTTTGTGCACTACAGAAATCGTGCCTCTCGCTTCGGATTTTTGCCTGAATCTCCCTTGTGTTGCTCAGGAGAGGTTAAGGTAGCCCAAAGTTTATCTTGTCACTACTTAGCTCACGTGAAATAGGGTGTAGGAGCTTTGTGGTGACTCGTTGTATTCCAAGGGAACATCCAACTAATCTTTTAGGTTGTGGTCATCACGTTTGACATGTCTTGCTCTTGGGGTTGAATCTGAGACAGTGGCCAAAGTTTTTGTGAAAAAAGAAAATTTGAGGCTCTCATTCACCGCCCCCCTCTAGTCGCTAGTTTTGGTCCTTCAATTGGTATTAGAGTGAGTTAAGAGAAACTCCAGCGGTTTTGCAAATGGGTTAGACATTCTTGTTTTTGCAAAAACATCTAAAAATCACCTATCCAACGGTTTGACAAATGAGCTTGGCATTTTTAGCAACTTGGCAAACACTGGGTGATATTTGGCATATATGCCAAGCTGCGGTTCGCTTGGCAATCACCCTCGCATGCTACTCCCGCGAGATATTTCCCTCTCGCGTGCACAATTTTTTAGTTTTGCCAAGTCTAAATGCAAAACCATTGGAGATTGACTAATTTTACCTTTGCCATATTAATTTGAGAGTTGGCAAATACCATATTTTGCCAAACAAAAAATGCAAAACCGTTGGAGTTGCTCTAAGGATCTTTTCACCATAACTGGTTCTACATTCACGAAGGTGACATGGATCGTGGTTCAAGCAAAGTGTCATTTTTCGATGGGACGAACTACCCATACTGGAAAATCTGCATGCGTGCTTATCTCAATAGCATTGATTCTTCAGTATGGGAGATTTGTGAGAACCCTGATTACGAGATCCTCATTGCTCGAGTTGGTCAGCCCCAAATTGACCAACACGAGGCAAACAACAAGGCTCGTAATGCTCTCTTGCAAACATTTTGCTTCCAGAGTTCGAGCATGTCTCAGAGCTTCCGTTGGCTCGAGAGATCTGGGTGAAGCTTTAGAACTATCACAAAGGGACACTAAGGTCAAGACCATACTCTTAGAGACCTACAAGTGTGAGTACAAGAACTTTACGCAGCTGGAAGGCGAGTCCATTGATGCTATGTTCGTTCATTTTCAGACGATAACGAATAATATGAGGGCCAACAGGCCGAACCTACCCTGTGACGATCATGAGAGGTCTCTCAAGTTACTCTAAGCTCTAGATCGGAGGGTATGGGAGGTGAAGGTGTTGACAATCATTGAGTCGATCAGCTATGACACCCTCACCGTGGATGAGCTATTCAGCAAGCTCAAGTCCACCAAGATCAACATCCAGACCTAGGCCAAGCTTAAGAACCCTTCAACGCCCAATATGGCCTTGGTCTTAGGTATATCTGGTTCGAGTTCTTCCGTTAACCCTTCACAGTTGTTTTATTTGTCTTCTTTGTTGTCTGTCACAGAAGAGCAGGTGGAGGTGTTAGGCGATGATGAGCTCGCCTTAGTGATCAGCCGGTTCTCGCAGTTCCACAACAACCGCATGAACCGCCGTTGTGGAGGCCCCATGGACGTGTGCTACTGATGTGGAGACTCCGACCACTACATCGTGAACTGCCCCAAGAAGGACAAGAACTCTTCCAGCAAGAATGACTACTCCAAGCGCAAGGACAAGTGTGAGTACTACTCCGACAAGAAGAAGGGCAAGGACAAGTTCGATAAGGAGGTCGTCAAGAAGAAGTACTTGAAGAAGGCTTATGCGTAGGAGCTTGCCTTCTCGAGTCCTGTAGCAACCTCAATGACGACTTCGATGAGTGTGCTTCTTCACTCTCCAGTGACAATGAGTCCAAGAGAAAGTTCGGGGACAAGTTGAATGGTCTGTGCTTCTTCGCCAACTCCACGCATGGAGGCTTCTGCAACATGGCGCTCGGCAGTGAGGTCGACAACAACAAGGAGCTACACGACAACACCGACACCAACTCTAAGGTATCTCTCCCTCCTACTCCTAATGAGCTTTTTGTTGAGATTGAGTCCTTGAGAGCCGCACTGATTAGCCAGGACACGTTTCTTAGTCAAGCCGCTGAGTACAGAAAGGAGTACAAGGAGAAGTTGAGTGTCGCGCTCAAAGTTCTTGAGTTTGTTAAGTCCTCTATTGTTGTGACGGGTGAGACTAAGTGTGATGAGTGTGTGGTGCACATAACAAACTTTGCCACCCCTAGGACATTTATGATTCTCTGCTAGATGAAGTAGATGAGTTGAAGAAGAAGCGTGACTTGTTGGGTGCTTGCAAAGAGTTTGTCCCTTTGCAGAAGAAGCTAGAGGAAGTTGAGGCTATTTCTTTTCTGTTGGTGCATGCAAGTATTGCTCAGGCTTGCAATCTGAGTTGGAAGAGAAGATTGCCAGGATCTCTATTTTGGAGAAGGCCAACTCAGACAACACTAGAGTCATTAGGTGTGAGCTTCGCGAGGGTTTGGAGGTTGAGATTGTTAACTGTCGGCATGACAAGATGAGAATTGAGGAAAACACATACCTTTGGTCCATCTTGAGCTGGGTGTCTGGTAGAGAGACGTAGTTGGGCATGATGATCAGTCAGTTCAAGAGGGGAATTGGTAGTTCGGGTGTAGGTTTTGCTTTATGTGGGAAGGGCGAGAACAGCTTTGGCAAGATTGGTGAGTACATTGGTGTGAACCCAAGAGAGAAGGCTTCCATTACTCCCAAGCTCATCAAGATGAACCAACCCGAGCCCTTCGTGTCGGCTACCAAAGATGTAGTGTTTGAAGAAACTCCAAGGGCTCCACCTCAGAAACAAGTGTGGATTCCTAAACCGAACCATCTCATGAACCCACTTGATACACTCCCAGACATCTCTAGTGATCCCCTTCCTAAAGGCAAGCAACCTACAAGAGTGAACCACCCTCCCAAGAGAGTGAACCAGCCACCTAGGAGAGAGGTGAGGTATTACTATGACTATTGCCATTAAGACAGTCACCTTTCTATGTTTTGCTATAAGAGGAAGAGAGATGAGAGGCGGGAGTATGAGTTGAACAACCAAGACGTGTACCAACCTCCCTATGGTGTATATGCTCCACCCATTCAGAGGCAAGAGCTAGAACTCGAGGTGGTATGCCTCAAGGTCCTAGGCCTTAGGCAGCGAGACCAAATGGGGGTGGTCATGCCTGGCTAGGTTTAGGTCGTGGTTAGTTTGGCGATGAGCCTCATGGTGGTGGCATCGCTTTTTAGTCCCATAGCAAACCACGTTTTGATAGTCATGGTGATTGCTAGCCCCAAATGGGACATGGTGTCGATGGTGTTTTTCCTAACATTTTTCCAGGGCAAATGACACAACACTGGCATGTTGCGCCATTTGCTCATCCCTGCATTTTTATTGATGTAGGATCTCAGGCTGGAGAACACGTGGCTCATTAATTCTAGTTGTTCATGCCATATGACTAGAAATTCAAAATGGTTCTCCAGCCTATCCCTAGTACAGTGCACGGAGTATATCACATATGGGGACAATATCAAAGGTAAGGTTGTTTCTCGTGGGTCAATCCAACTCAAGGAGAATTTTGTTCTCAAGGATGTTGCTTTGGTTTCGAATTTGCATTTTAATTTGCTTTCAATTTTGCAACTCCTTGGGGATGGCTTTGAAGTGCACTTTAAGACCAGCTTGTGTAGAGTTCTGGATTCTTGGGGTGATCTTGTTTGCCAGATTTACCCATTTGGCCATGTCTTCCGAGTTATTTTTTCTGAGACTTTTGGTTTAGCCCGTTGTCTTGTGGCAGGACCTTCTTCTAATCTGTGGAAGTGGCATAGGAGACTTGGTCACTTGAGTTTGACTTGCTTGCAAGGCTAAGTTCACTTGACTTAATTCGAGGATTACCTAAGTTGAAGTTTGAGAAGGATCTTGTTTACCACCCTTATCGCCATGTGAACATGGTTGCCGCTTCTCGCGCACCTGTCAATCAAGTGATGGCCAAGCAACTTGGTGAGCTACTTCATATGGACATTGTTGGTCCGACTCGAGTTTGCTCAGTGGGTGGGAAGTGGTACATTCTCGTGATAGTGGATGACTTTTCGAGGTACTCTTGGGTGTTTTTCATGGAGGGCAAAGATGAGGCTTTCTGTTGTGCTTGAGACTTGATTCAGAGGTTATGGACCGAGTTTCCTAAAGATGTCTTGAGAGCTATACGCAGTGGCAATGTCATGGAGTTCAGAAACACTGGTTCGAAACTTTTTGCGCTTCATTAGGTCTTGAGCATCAGTTTTCATCACCCTATGTTCCTCAGCGGAACAATGTTGTTGAGTGCAAGAATTGGACCCTTGTTGAGATGGCTAGGATGACGCTCGATGAGCATAGGACTCCTAGGTGATTTTGAACCGAAGCTATCAACACCGTCTGCCATGTTTCCAAACGCATTTTCCTTCATGCTTTCATGAAGAAGACTTCTTATGGGCTGTGATTTTGGAGACTACCCAAGGTAAGTCACGTCAGGGTGTTCGGGTGCAGATGCTTCATCCTGAAACAAAGTAATTTGGATAAGTTTCAGTCTAGGTATTTTGATGGTATCTTTCTTAGGTATGCCTCTCACTTGAGAGCTTACTATGTGCTTAATTAAGAGACGACTAACCATATTGTGGAGACCTATGAGGTCACATTCGATGAAACCATGCCTTGTTCTTCTCATTTTTTTGAACTTGCAGGATATCATGAGTTAGGAGAGACCATCTTTGTCGAGGAGGTGCAGGAAGACACAGATTGGGGTGATCTCAAGCTGATTCCACCGGCTGTCCTTATCGAGCCTGCGATGACCATTTCAACTCACGGCTCCAATCCTTCTTCTTCCACTACTTGGGGTCCATGCGATCAGCTCTTTCAACCCGCACTAGCTGCACGTGAGGGAGCTTCAGCAACAGTTGAGGGGGAGTCAACTTTAGTGAGGCAAGCGCCCCGAAGCATCCAGAAGAACCACCCATGTCAACAGATGATCGGCAACATCGACCAGCGAGTCACACGGTCTAGGTCCTATCAGATTTCCCACTTTGCTCATCCTGTATTTGTTGCTTCTTTTGAGCCTTAGGATGTTGGACACACACTTTCTGATCCTAATTGGGTCAATGTCATGCACGAGGAGCTAAAAAACTTGAGAGAAACCAAGTCTGGCTTTTAGTTCCACCTCCACCAGAATGCCACCCTATAAGAATCAAGTGGGTTTTTAAGAACAAATAGGGCGAGGATGGGATGGTAGTGAGAAACAAGGTTTGGTTGGTTGCCTAGGGCTTTTGTCAGAAAGAGTTGATAGACTATGAGGAACCTTTGCCCCTTGTAGCTCGTTTGGAAGCCATTAGGATTCTGTTAGCATTTGTTCCCTCCAAAGGCTTCAAACTCTATCAGATGGATGTAAAGAGTACCTTCCTAAACTGGTATATAGAGGAAGAGGTGTATGTGAAACAACCCCCCCGGCTTTGAGAACCCAAACTTTTGAAACCATGTGTTTAAATTTTAGAAAGTTGTGTATGGTTTGAAACAAGCCCCTAGAGCCTGGTATGAAAGGTTGAAACCTTCTTGCTTTCAAAGGGTTTTAAAATGGGTTTGGTTGACAAAACGCTTTTTCTACTCAAGCAAGGCAATGACACCCTTTTAGTTTAGGTTTATGAGGATGATATCATTTTTATGGCTCTTCCCATGCACTTGTTGCAATGTTTGTAGATCTTATGAGCAGGGAGTTTGAGCTGAGCATGATGGGTGAGCGGACCTTCTTCCTAGGGTTGCAATTCAAGCAACCCTGAGATGAGATATTTGTGCACCAAGGCAAGTACACAAAGGATGTCCTGAAGAAGTTCGACATGGGTGAGGCCAAACCTCTTTCGATGCCCATGGTGACGACGATTGCGATGGATGCTAATGAGGACAGAGAGCTAGTGGACCAGAAGGAGTACAGGAGCATGATCGGCTCCCTCCTATACTTGACGATTATGAGGGTAGACATATACTTCACAATTTGTCTGTGCACTCATTTTCATGCATCCCCGTAGACTTCCCACAAGCAAAGGGTCAAAAGGATCTTGAGGCACCTCTGATTCACTCCTGAGTTCGGTCTTTGGTATTCCTCTTCTTCTTCCCTGTCTTTGTGTGGTTATTCTGATGCAGATTTTGTGGGCTGCCACTTGGAGTGCAAGTCTCTACTTCTAGGACTTGTTAGATTCTTGGTTCTTCGCTTGTCTCTTGGTCTTCTCACAAGCAGTCAAGCATTGCCCAATCTACCATAGAGGCTAAATATTTTGCTGCCATGTCTTGCTACTCCCAGCTGCTTTGGATGATAGCCAGCCTGAGAGACGTGTTGGCTTAGAGTTTGCGAGGGTTCCTCTGCTTTGTGATAGCACCAGTGCCATAAGTGTTGCCAAGAACCCAGTTCTCCACTCTAAGACCAAACATACCGATGTATGCTTCCACTTTATTACTACGAGAAAGGCGACATCAACTTGATTGACACATATAGACACCCACAACCAGCTTGCTGATATCCTAACCGAACCTCTTGACCAAGCTGCTTTTGCTCACCTGCGAGATGAGTTGTGTGCTTGCTTCCCTTTTTAGAGGAGGGAAGTTTTGAGCTGTTGTACCTTAGTTTTGGCTCTTGTATCATATCTTGCTTTTCCATTGCATCTCATCACGTATGATAGTGCATATTGAGTTTCATGTCTATAATAGTTAGAATGAACTTGTGCTCTCTTTGGTATGTTCTTTGCGTACATGATGGTGCTTGTAGCTTAGGCTCTTGTTGATCACTTGATACATATTATGAGCTAAGCATGCTTTTAAACTTGTGAACTTGATTAATCACTGTTGAAACTTGAAATTTGTTCACCACTGAGCATAGTAACTAGCATATGCAGGTATGTTGAAATCCTTGCTGCCATTACGTGTATACATCATTGTTATATCTCTAGCTTTGAGTTATTCTCACTTGCACTTGTGCTAAAAATTTAATCCAAGTTAAGTTGAAATGAAAAGATTGAGATGGGTTTGCACTTGTCAACACATCACTGTATCGAGACTGCCTCTCTTTGCACTTTGAGTCGAACTCGAGCAGTGCAGAGTATGACTGAAACCAGTGCTTTAAGCTTCCAATTGCTTTTGCATAGGCTTCGCACGGTGGATAAGTAAAGCAATGGCAGTGCTTACAACCTCTCACAATCACATGTCTTGTTTACTTGTGTTAAGCTGCGAACTCTGAAAATGCTAAATTTTTTATGACAAACACAAGTCACAGCTTCATTTCTGGCATGATGATTGACCTTTGATAGGGGTAGTTCACCTTGTATACCTGTCTTAGCGCTTGTTTTGATTTCCAGTCTATACTTGCTAAGTACTATTTAGGTGGTGAACTCACTTTTGCAATTTGCTTAAAACTATTCAAATGCTTAACTGCCATTCTTTGTAATCACTTGATCAATTTGAGCATTCGCTTGCACATTGGTTGCCTTCTCACACAACAACACCAGCTAGAGTATTTTTTCACTCTGTTTGCTATATACCTGAAGCTTCTGCATTTACATCCCTTTGCATTTCATGGCATTTTTTCAGGGAGTGTGTTGTTTTAGTGGTCCTTGAGTGTCCATGTGTCAACAAGGGGGAGAGAATTTCACACAAAAGCTTCCAAGAGGGAATTGCATCCATTCACGGGGAGTGATTGTGCCCTTGTGGTTTGACCTTGGCAATGAGTGATTGTCAACAGACTCAGGTGTAGAGCGTGAGTCGACATGTCTCTTGGTTTGTATTGTGCAGGCGTGGAGTCTGGAGGTGGTGATCAATGGCGAGGTGAAGGACAAGTAGAGACGTGTCATGCCGACGGACTAGGAGCGGTGAAGGGTAGACGTGAGGCTTGGACCGAGGGGCCGAAGGGCCAGAGGATCAGACATGGTGGCTGACACATGGGACATAGGCAAGTGCAAGGGTACATGGGTGATCGTGTTGACCAAGTCAAGGCGACGGACGTGCGAGTCGAGCGAGGCTTAGGAGACTTGGTGTACCGAGTGTGCGAGAACAAGGTGATATGTGTCGGTGGACAGGGAGTAGTGGATATGCTCCCTATACGGTCCCAGAGCTACAAAAAACCATTGGCAAAGGTTTCCATGTTTGGGCCTCAAAACCTAGCTTGGCCGGTTTCTGAGTTTGGCCCTCAAACTCAGGGAGGACGATTTACTGGTTTGGGCCTCAAAACCAGGCGGAGGTTCCGAGGAGGAAAGGGGCGGCATCGTGAGGCTTGCGTCGAGGCTAAGCAAGGCGGTGAGGAGGCCCGTGGCTGTTGGATCAACTTATTCTCCATAGTTGGACTAAAATGCCCTTAGGCTAGTTCCCTCTTGTATAACTAGCGTAGTTTGGGGAGTAGAAACTTCTATAGGCTATAAATAAGAGATGACTCCCCCCATCTCACCTTGTCTCTCCAGTTTTCATTCCACAGTCTGTTAGGTTTTCCCAATCCCTCGTTCTGCTGTAGTGACCTGCAGTTGAAACTTTGCCTTGCCTCGTTCTATGTTTTTGGATTTCAGGAAAGGCAACCGTAATTGCCTTGTCTCCTCTTCGGGGATATTCTCATTCGTCTATTTGGATAGAATCGTGTTTTGTTCTTCGCGTTCTTCTCCTCCCCCTTCACTCCATTTTCTGAGATCTCTTGTTCTAGTTGATCGTTTTGGATTTCTTTTGAAACACTTTGTGCTATGACTTGAGAAGATCACTTCTACTAAAGGATTTCTTCAAATTCCTCACATGCACATAGATCGGGCTAGTTTTCTCTCGTATCTCTTTTTCCCGTTCTTCCCTCGATTTCGTTCGATTCACCAAGATGTGCTTATGTTCGAGCCATGATCTTCTAGGAGTAGCGCACTAGCACACTTCTGATTAAGGATGAAAACAGAACAGAAATATCCCAAACCGAACCGCATCGTTTTCTATATTTAATCTGATTGAATTCGTATTTTCTTGTCCGATTTTACCGTTTTCGCTTCCGTTTTCGCATTTCAAATGTAAAAGTACAAAACAGTTGAGGAGTTTTTCGACCGAGTTCGACCATTTTCTACTTTTCTACATTTAATCATCCTTAATTCAAAATTCATTTTAAACCGAATTTGATTATTGGTCATTACTGTCCAAGCAATTAATAGGCAAAGGTAAGTGTGGAGTACTGATATCCAAGGACCGTATTATATAGGTAGCTCACCCTGTTGCGCCTCCCTGAGTCGCTGAGGCGGGACTAATCACTCGTACGGTGTTGCATGACTGTTGCTATCCTTTCTAGTGTAGATGTGATGACATCTCAAATTTTTTCGTTTTTTTCTCATGTGAAAGAAATTAAATTGATAAGTGTTCTTTCTTGCGATCAAAATTTGCCACAATGGCACTTGTTAATTGTTATGCATTGTGGGTCGGTATTCCGTACTGATTTTTCGTATACCGTCCGTGTTCGGTATATTTCCGCTCGAATTTGTTCGTTTTCGAAATTCTGGATATTCCGCAAGTTCGTGTTCGTTTTCGTGTCCGGTGTTACCGCTTTCGTTTTCGTTTTCGTATTCAAATGTAAATGTGGAAAACTGTTGAGAAGTTTTTCGACCGTTTTCATCCCTACTTGTGATCCCATGTGCAAGATTAGAGCCCTAGTGCTCGAGATTTGAGGGAGATCAGGTCAAAATCGCGGAAGAACAGGTCTGTGTCGGGGGCATCAGACGTGTCTACTACAGGCCTCAGACGCATCTGAAGCGTGTGCCAGTCCTATCCAGATTTGGGCTTGGCATCGGATGCGCCATGAAGCTGCATTGGATGCGTCTGACGGTTATACAGTGAGGTTCCAGAAACCCTCACTTGGCATCGGGCGTGAGGGGAGCCCGACTCCTCATCGGACTCAGCAGTCCTTTGCATCGGACGCTCAGGTAGCACTGTTCACGCATCCGACACAGAGTCCGATGCTCAAATAGAGAGGTTTCCAAACCATCCTATCTGCATCGGACACGTCTGGTCCATAGGCATCGGAAGCACACCGAGTCTGATGCTCTCTAGTTTCACGCATTTTCATCCGTAGCTTACTCATTCGGTCTCTACCTTGTGTTCCATCTTTTGCGTTTGGTTTCTAATCTTTGTGCTATAGAAATCATGCCTCTCAATTTGGATTTTTGCCTAAATCTCCATCACGTTGCTCGGGAGAGGTTGAGGTAGCCCAAAGTTCATCTTGTCATTAGTTAGCTCGCGCGAACTAGGGCGTGGGAGCTTTGTGGGTGACCCGCTGTGTTCCAAGGGAACGTCCAACCAATCTTTTCGGTCATGGTCATCACGTTTGTCGTGTCTTGCTCTTGGGGTTGAATCTGGGACAGTGGCCAAAGTTTTTCTGGAAAAGAAAATTTGAGGCTTCCATTCACCCCACCCCTCTGGTCGTCAATTTCAGTCCTTCAGTATGGATGCCTAAGGTCATGCCAATTGGGTACAAGACCTTGTTAGGCCTGTCTATGCCTTGACAATGGTGCTAGGTTATGCCTATCATGTGAGAAAATGTGTACAACCTCCACAGAGTGTATTGAATCTTCAAATAGCCACATCCTTAGAATGAATGATTGCTAGGATGAGGACTCTTATGATTAGACTCTTTTATAAAGAAATTGTGTAAGTGTGTTAAGCTTCCATTGATAAAATTAGGAACCGGTGGGAATGAAGACTTGCCCCCCAAGGGCCAACCATCACTTCTCTCTCTCTCTTTCAACTTATTTGCTTCCTTGGGTTTTTCAAGACATAGTTTCATTTCAAAATTCTTGCTTCCTCTATATTGTAAACTCGACATCAAAATCTTGTTTTATCCTAGAAAACATCTCATAAAAATCCTATTTTCTCTCTAATTTTGAAAACCTTTTTTAGTACACTTATCTATTTTGTTTGAAAACACCTCTTTTCAAAAATGTTGTCCAAATCTTATTTGGAAACCTCACTTTTTGAAAATCTTCTTTCTTTCAAAATACATCTATTGGAGATCTTATCTTCCAAATCTTGTCTTCTTCCTCTCTCCACATCCACCTGGTCCTCCAGTCATATAAAGGATTTTCAAAAGCCTAAACTTAAATTTGAGTTGTGATATGGGCTTGTTGAGTACTTTATGTACTCAACCCAATCTGTAGTACATTTTTAGGAATGAAGTTGTAAGAGCACATACAAGGATCGACCTATCGGAGTCTACATGTAACATCCCAAATTTTTGCATAATTTTGAAATAGGCAATATGATTTAATTTATGCATTTTATGTGTTGCATAAAACCTAGTTAATAAACTATTTGCAAAAGCTAAAATAAATTCTAGGCCAAAGATCATGTGATGCATACATGCTGGTGCATATTCTATTTTGAGATGAGTGGTTTTTGTTCAAATCTTGGTTGAATTCAAATGGGATTTGAAAAACCTTTTGAAAAACTCAACCAGAAAATAGAAAAGGTTTTTCCTTCTTTCTCCCTCCCCTTCCTGGCTTCCAGTCCGGCCCATTCCCGCGGCCGACCGTTTCCCTGCCACCCTGGCCTTCTCCCTTCGCCGTTGCGGCCCAGCAGAGCGCCGGTCAGCCCGCGCGCATCTCCTCTTCCTCGCTGCCAGCGTGGCCCGCTCGTCAGTCTTTGCCGCGCCCGCTTTTCTCTCTGACTGGCAGGTCCCGCTTGTCAACTCGTTCTCCCACCCCGTATCCGACCAGGATCCGAACCCAAGCTCTGATTTTCCACCGGCTCCACGCGTCCTCCTCGCTTTCCATCTAATCTGGAGCCCCTACAAAATTCCCGAGAGCCCGCCGCCTCTCCTCACGTGAAAAGCTCTCGCCCTCGTGCCCTAAATAGCCGACACCGTGAGCTCCGCAATCTGCTAGAACCCACCGCCGTCAAACTCGTTGTTCGTCGTTTTGTTGCTGCTTCTGAGTACTCTCCAAGCTCCACGGTGATTTCCCGAAGCCGTTGATGCGTTTATCCCTCTTTTTCTTTCTCTGATGGTGCCTTAATCCCTCACCGTCGTTTGCAGAACAAACCTTTCGCCTCGTCAAGCTATACGCCGTCACCAGACCGTCCCCGACCTCGTCTTTGCCCTAGGTATGTTTCCCATGAGCTCCCGGTTCGATTGGACCAATTCCCGAGGTCTCTACCACCTCCTAGCGCAAACCAGAGCCGCGCCGCCACCTTCCGGCCATGGCGCCACCGCGAGCAGCCTTTCCCCCTTCGTTCTGGCGACACAGCGCCGCCCACTCCCCTTCGATTTGATCAGAGTCGTCCAATCAAGATCGGACGGCCACCATCCACAGATACCCGGCCCTTCGCTGGCTATTTTGCAAAAAGGACATTACAATTTTCTAGGTCTAAACCCGCCATCCCTCTTGACACTGTGCACTGAGTCTGCGCAAACTACCTTCCAAGCCCCTGTGTTTTCATCTTTTTGAGGCACAGTCTGATCAGTTTGCAAACTCGGTTTAAATTGATTTAATTTCAAATTCAATTTCGTTTTATTTACAGTTTTGCCACTAGATTAAAATGCTTATAACTTCTACGTTTTTAGTCCGTTTTAGTCCGTTCAAGTTGCGTTAGTTTCGTGTTGAAAAGATCTATCTGATTGTATGAAAATATGTGCTGTTTTCTGTACTTAAAAATTGAGTTAGGTTTAATCTACTAATTAAGGCTCCGTAACTTGTTTAGTTCATAACTTTTGCGTTATAATTCTGTTTTTCGTGATCTTCGCGTTTATGTGATCGCGGTAGATCGTAGATTCTGTTTTCAAACTTTTTATATTATTTTCTTGCTGTTGGTGTAATGTTCTAATTATAGCTTGTTTCCTTTGCATGATTGTTGTCTAGATGATTGTGTGTTGATGTGGTAATCGAGTATAGACGGTGAGACGTACGCCGGTGATCAAGAGCCCTACTTCGACAACTCAGAGCATCAAGAGTTCACTGATTCAGGCAAGTATAGCATGAGATCCTCCTTGATGTCCTAATAACCATAATTCACTATGATCATCATATGCATGTGTCTACCTTGATGCCTATTTAGATCTATCCTAGGTGTTGATCTTGTGCCTTGATAAACTTGGTATGAATTGGGTAGAACTATGCTAGTGCTCAATTAAACTTTGATCATGTGAACTTGAATTTAATGATTGTTGACGGTATTTTCGTCATAGTTTTGCATGGCCAAACCCGTCAACAAAGTGTCACCTTTGGAAGGAAATGAGTTTAACATGACCTTATTTTATACAAATAACTTGGTTCCACATGTACATGGACTTTTGAGGCGTGCAGGTGAAATATTGAAGAAAGTGGGACCAAGGGATGTACACCCTTGGGTCGGCCAACCCAAGGGGGGGTTGCCCGACCCCCCTATGACCCCCACTTTGCCTCACTCATGATGACAAGCCTCCATGATCCTCAACACACTCCCAAGTAACACCAACCACCAGATGAAAGTGTGTTTCCTCTGGACGACTCAGAATCAAGGCATGCGGATTGAATGGCCCACAAAGTGAAACACCAACGTGACTAATTGGTCCCACCACTTCATACCCACACTAGAGGAGGAGTAGAGGGCCCACAAGCAAGGGGGAAGGTCCAACCCATCATGGGGGGGTCGCCCGACCCCCTCCTGACCATTTCTTCTGCACCAATCTACTCCTACACATGCAAGAAAGAGGTCCCACAATTGGGGGGTGGCCCCACTAGTCATTGGGGGGTCGGCCGACCCCCCCTTGGTGGCTAAATGAGTCCAATTTGACCCACCGGCGTTGGTGCATGAAGGCATGCATCCAAGTGATCTTGGCCATCCAATCTATGGCGGTTATCATCCAAGGAAGGAGAAGGAACGTCACACGGATCACTGACATGGCACATTGAGTGGCTCTCATTCAGCCCTTAGGACTATAAATACCCCCTCCCTTCTCATTCAAAACACACCAAGGAGAAACTACTCTCCAGTTGTAGTACTATCAATCATAGGGAGAGAGTGAGGAGAGTGCGGAGGAAGTCCCGGGTCTGTCGGGAGTCTCCTCCAAGCTGTGCCTCGGCGGATGCGGCCTTCTTTGTAAGTAAGCATTCGAGATTCTTTTATGGTTTTTGATCCTTAGTTCAAGTAAAGTATTTACTTATATTGTTCTTTGGTTCACCGCCCTTAACCCGGTACTCTAGTCAATATCATCGGAATTCGGATTAGAGTAGTAAGATATAGTGTAGACGTGGTGTCTAGATTATACGTATACGCTTACCTGTGTCTACGGCTTGTTCAACGGTTAGTTTGTGGTAGCTAGTAGGTGGTGACAGCCCTATCTAGCCTTTGATTCCACCACGTTTGGCCAAGTTATTAAAACATAGGTCTTCTTGTGCTAGGTGGTTTAGCACCCTTCTCATCCATTTCTGTTGCTAAACGGCTTAGTGACCCGAAGTGAACAACCTTTGTATCTACCTTACCTATCTAGTTTCATAACCATAGAGATCCTCTCAACCAAATCTATCTTATACCCTTGTATCGTCATAGGACGAGCTTAGTTCTTTGTTAAGACCACTTCACGTTCCCTGTGGAAAATACGATACCTGGAATACTCCTGGTGAACGCTACCTTGACAACCGTACGCTTGCGGTTTACCCGTTTGCCACTTTAGGTGTCAACAATGATATATGCAACTTGGTAAACTTGGCTTTTATAGCAACATGGTTTAGGAACTGCTACAAGGGATCACCCGGGACATACAGTGCAACCATGGGAGTTATATGGCTCTGACCTTAGCTCAGTATAAGGACCTTTTCTAACTTGTTAGTGGTTACCCGAAAGGGCGCATAAGGGGCTTGACGAGCTGGATTTAGGGCGGCTTCTTTCCCCTTGCCTGCGTGCTGCAAGGTTGAGAGACCCTTCTTCCCCTTGCCTTAAGACCTAGCGGCCCTAACTTGTTAGACGAACCTTTGAAAGGCTTCGCAGTGTATCCTGCTCGCTCACCTCGGAAGTGTTATGGGAGTAATTAACCCGGGCATCTGGATATCACTACTCATCGAGTAAAGTGTACAACCTCTGCAGAGTGTAAAACTGATATATCAGCCGTGCTCATGGTTACGAGCGGCCTGAAATTCTTATGGTATAGTTGTTGCTTAATAATGTTTTAATTTGATATTATTATTATTTTGTTCAATGATTTCAAGTTCACATTGATCACATGTTTAGTTTGGGATGGTTATCATTGATGCTACTTAATGCTAAAATTGTGCCAACTAAAAGCTATTGCAGTTAAACCAGTGTCAGCTTTATTTGAGCCTCATGAACCCCATGTTACACTTGTTAAGTACGAGATGTACTTATGGTTGTTTTTTTTCTTTATACTTGGATAAAATCCCGGATGGGTAACAGATTGCTATGGTATTGATGATTTCCCTAAAGAGTTCTAGTCTTGCTGTCAACCAGTCATCTTCCCTGTGATGGAGCTACCGCGAGAGTTATCTTATTTATCCGCTGCTATGTAAAGACTTTGAATAATGTTCGTTATGTAATAAACATATGTGATGGTACTTCATAATTTGTTGGCTTATGTGTGTGATTGATCTCTGGGCACACATAAGATGATGCATTCAATTTTGTTCTTAAAATTGAGTGTGACACTACACAAAGATGGCACCATAGGAGTATACACAAGAATGAATCAGTAACACCAACACCACACAAGGGAGCTATGCAACAATGACTACAAGGGTTATGTTACAAGAATATGTTTAAGGAATGAGGTTTATGTTTGCATTCCATGTTGCCTGTAGGAATAGAACCATTATGTTGTAGGACCATTGTGTTAGAACTCTAATATTTTTTTGAGGCCAGGTGCCCAAGCTATGTTTATATAGACTCTATAAATGTGGTTTTCCTATTGCCAATAAAACTATGGTATTTTACATCAATCGTGTTCAATTAGTATCTATTGGCTACTGATCCAAGGACTGATACATGATCCACAATGGACCCCAAAAGGAGGGTCCCAACACGACAACCCACCCACCCATATATATCCATTTAACTGAACCACCAACATGGATAATAACTAACTACCTCCTGGAGCTAGCTAGAATAATGATCAGTTTGAGGCGGTGCATTCAAGGGTTGACAGACTAAAAAGTAGGTCGGCCAATGTGTACCCACAACACACAGACCTCCAAATTTCCTACAAGTACCCCCACAGTTACTACCCTACTGCAAAAGAGGTCTGGTGCCATCGATCAAATACAAAAGAGGAAGGAATTCAAAGTTAAGGCATACTACAGATATCCAGATCGCAGAGGGGTGAAAACCCAGGAGAGGCCCCCGCGTCGCTCTCCTTTGGAGCGACACGGGCGGCGACCAGATCTCGCCGCTAGAGCCGCCCCTCCCCACCTTCCCCTGCGCCTTGCTGCCGCCGGAGGCAGCCTCCGGACGCCCGTGCGGCTTCCAAGGAGGGCGGCGGCGGGGCTCTCGTCCTCTTCTTGGAAGGAGTCACCGGTGCTAGGGGGGACGTGGGAGTGCTCACCGGCGTCGAGCTCCCGTGCCAAGCGGCGGATTTGGCACCGCTCGGTCCGGATCCGGGTTTCCCCTTCTCGGATCTGGCTGGGTAGCAGCCGGTGGCGGCGGCATCGGCGCGGTGCTGCTCGGTGGCTGCGCGCGGCACAGTGTTGCGCGTTCGGCGGCGGCGGCCGGCCATGGTGGGCCGGTGCCTGGGCGCCCGGATCCGGTGCGCGGGTGGCCGGATCCGGCCCCGGGTCGACCTGTCCGTGGCGCGCCGGTGCTGGTGGTGATGGTCGGCGGGTGGCGGCGGACGACGGTCGGGACGAGCTTCCCCATGGCTCTTGGCTGAGGGGGATGCTTGGTGGTGGAGGAGTGGCTCTTCGGCGACGCCATGGTGGTGTGGCTGACTGTGTTTGGCAGGTCTGCGGTGCCGAGGCGGTGCTTCTGACTACGCCGGGTACGGTGGTGGCTGCTCCTCTCCGGCGGGGTTCGCCGGCAGGGCGTCGCAGGGTTGCTGCCCGGGTGTGGGGGGCAGCGGAGGGGTTCCCTCCCCTTCTGCTCGTCCTCCTCCTCCTCTTGACGGTGGTCGTTTCGTGGCGGTGGCTGGGGCTGTGCTGGCGTCGAGGGGCGGTCCTCGTCTACGCTGTCCCTCCCCCATGCCTCCGACTGCCATTGTGGGGCGGTCGTCATGAAGACGGAGGCCTTGGCGCCCACGGGGGTGCCGATCTGGGGCTCTGCTCCAAATCCGGTACCTTCAGGGGGTGGCGGTGCCTGCGACGGAAGCTCGGCTGACAGCGGTGGTCGGCGGCGGCTACGGTTACGGCGGGTGGTTGGTGGACGTACCCAGTGGTGGGAAGCTGGTGTTCGGCAGGTTGTCTGGCGGGGTGCTGGCGTAGCTTTGCGGCTGCTTGCGTGGCCGGCGCGTCGAACCCGGTGAGGCTTCCTCGGGAGGGCCAGCAGTGACGTCCTGGTGTCTGGCGGGGTCCCGATATCTTGACCGACGTTCGTGCTGGGGGTTGGGCATTTGCCTAGCGACGGCGACACCTGTGGGTGTCGTTCCCCTGTTGAGGACGTCGTGTCCCCCAGTACTCCGTAGGTGAAAACCTTGTCCTGCCTTGGACAAGCGACGACGGCGCTTGGCGTCGTAACCTTCCTGAAGGCGTCGTTGTGGAATTCGACTCGGTCGGGATATCTCGGGCAGTGCTAGTTCGTCATTTCCACCGTTCTGTACGTGGTTGGTGCCTGGGGTGGAGTAGGTGTTTGTTTTTAGTTGCTTAGTCTTAGGTTTTCTTTGCTAGGTTTTAGTTCTTGTTGCTTCGGTGGTGGAGCTCCTAGTGGTGTCAAGTGGAGGCTCGTGTCGAAGACCCAATCCGGCCGAGTTAGTAGAGGCTTGTGTCGATGTCCCAATCCGACCAAGCGAGGAGTTGAGTAGAGTTGAGTTGGCGCTCTCTGTCGCGCGAGTTGAGTTCACTTGGTACCTAGCGGTGCATTTGGAGTAGGGTACCCTCCAAAGTTGTACGTGGTTTTAGCCCAGTTTCCACTTCAAAAACTGGACGGGGCACTTGCCTTCTTTTCCCTTTATTCGTCTAATAGAAATCGCGACAAAGCTTTTGTCATCCTTTCTAAAAAAAAGAATTCAAAGTTAAGCTCTTATGTTTGATCTAGTAGTTATGTTAGTGTAGTTGAGAGTTACAGTTGAGTCATGGTAGTCTCAGAATTACAGAAGAAGTTTTTGGGAGTTCTATTATAGCTCTTTAATCTTTTATTTTGCAAGACTTTGAGTGTTTAATATAGTTATCTTCTCTAATTCATTTTGAGCAATTATATTTAACAGTTACATTACTCTATTTAGAGTATTCTAAGTTTAGATCAAAGTAGTGTAGTTGAAAAATTGTTCATTTTATCAGAATCTAACTCTAGCATGGGTTCTCATCTCGTATTGATGGCTCTACTCTTAAGCACTATATTAGAGTATTAATCAATAGCGTAGACATAGTTTCTAAACTATGGCCTGCATGAGCTTGCATCCTAACCCAAGGCATATGGTAGTCAAAGGCGGTGATACTCTTACTCAATCGACGTAATCTACCATGTTTAGGTTGGTGTTTTTGTAGAACGATTGCCAGGCCTACCCAAACCTTGTTTTGTTACGTCCTCCTACTTCAATGGTTACACATGTTGTTGTTGGAAAGTGCCATGACACTAGTTTTGTTAATTTAAGCTAGGTTTTTGCTATCCTTCTTAAGGTATTTGGCAGAGTTGTGTAGGATCCTTTAGTCACTTGCTCTTTGACCCTTCCAACAAACTAGCCCTCTACTTCATCTTTTATCTTTATTTTATCTTGTATCCCTTCTCTGTTACACTACATTCCTTATCGCTAACACCCATTAGACATTGGTAGTTCTGATATATTCAAGAATCATATTTATTGATACCCTCAAACACTAGCTTCGCTAAGGACACGAACTACCAACATGGAGGTTCTTAGTGTCGTCCCAAAGTGAATATAGGATAATGTCTATATAGAACTTTGTTTTGTTGGAACCAAAAAGGTTATAATAAGTAGAGGTGACACCTCATACTTTGCCATATTTCTCTACCAGGGTGGTTCTAGCGTAGCTTTGCTTTTATCTTGGCACAAGTAAAATATGATAATCCCATCTTACGAGCCCTAGACATAACTCATTGTCCTCCTAGTTATTTATGGCACTCCTAGTTCTTTTAAATTGTGGAGTGATGTATTTTGTGATTTGTCCCCACTTTGGTTTAGCTAGTATATTGATACGTGCATAAGGATGGACTTATTAAATCTCGATATCCTTTACACCTAGTCCTTCCACGAGGAAATTAAAGTACGGTACATGTAATCATTCTGAGTGAAATGCTACAAAGGTGTTCTATATTATTGGTTCTTGCAGATATTATCTTATGGTGTATGAAATGCCAACAAGCTTGAGCTGGGTTGGTATCCACACGTCTAGCGTTCATCACATGAGGCTCGGTTCTCTACCTTACCATGATGCACTTTGTGTGGGCTGCCCTAAAATGGTGGTGTCCGATCTATCATCAATGATCACACAGTAGACATCTATCCATGGGAGAAATTAGATGAAAGCCCTATGATAACCATAAATTGGTACAAAATAGTCTTAGTATAACAAGTATTGGTGATGGTTCTGAGAATACTGAAGGAGATAGAAGGCCTGGGTGGGGCAAAGCGCCACATCTTGTAGGAGAGAGTTAGGGCCCATTTAGCACAGTTGTGCTCCCTAATTCTCCGGTGAAGTGATTTTATGGCTGAAAATGTTTATTTTTGTTTCTTTAGTCTATACTCTCAAAATCAGGATAGAGAATCACTTCACAGAATCAGGAGAAACTACTTTTTCCAGCTCTCAGCCTCATAGTTCATTTCAGAGAATCACTTCATAGAATCAACAATGAATAGCTTCTCACTGAAAAAAATCGTTTGACAGCCAGGGAGTGATTATCCTTGAGAATCCAATCCACTCCATGGAACACTCCCAAATGACCCCTTAGAAAGAAACAAGTGGTTCATGTTTATTTGCTTCTGTTGTATGTTAGATGGAGAGTCCATGATATATTTGTTTTAAAAACTGTGGAATGATGCATCAGGGATGAAGATCCTAAGAGCTACTTCCTTTACACCGAAAAAGTGTCACTATGGAATTCATGTGTGGAAAAGTGTCACTATGGAATTCATGTGTTAGTCGTCAAACTTAAAATTTTAAGTTTGACTAGGTTTGTAAATAAATATTAGCAACGTTGTATCTCCAAATATGTTCATTATGAAAATATATCGAGTGATTCATGATCATGTAAAGATGAAAATATATTGAATGATTCATTATGAAAATATATCGAGGAAACTAATTATGCACCATAAATATTAATATTTTGTAATATATTTAGTCAAAGTCATAAATGTTTGACTTTTTGGAAAGTGAGAGTGGCACTCTTTGTGGGAGGAGAGTATGTTTGGTATTTCTGGATGCTTGGTACAGCCAGCACACACACGTTCTACGTCGTACAAATGCCGTTTCTGTGCGGTTGTCCCTGTTTCCTTGGCTGGATGACAAGGGAAATGTAACAGCTCTTAAATGATATCACATACACTTCATAAGACTTGGTCAATGGTTTATGGCAGGTAGGTATAGGGTGGCACGGTGACAAGGGCATTCCGAGAGGTCCTCTTTTTATGGCAGTGCTTATTGGCCACAGACGAGAGCGAATGGTTCTGTTGGAGTTGGGTTTAATGCAGTTATGCAAAAACCATGCTGTCTCCCTACTAATAATTCAAGTTGTTTTAGACAGAGATGGTCTCCAAAGCATAACTTTAACTTTTACTTTTATAAAAATATTTAATGAAAAATAATATATGTACATTTTTAAGAAAATGCTTTTAAAAAATATCCTATATGGGTTTTATATTTCTAAACTCAACAACTTAAAAGTTATTCATAATTTGTATTCTCAATATTTGATCCAAGACTTATCCAAAACAACTTGAATTACTAATATATGCACGAAGTAGTTTGGTTATTCGTAGAGCTAACACGATAAGGTGTCATCGCTCTGTTTATTGACCTGCAGGGATGCATGGAAAAATTTGCTATTATATAAAACCAATGCCAAAGGGCCTCTAGTCTAGTTGGTTAGAGGAACCCGGCGGCACTGGTTCGACTCCTATGGGAGCAAATTTCTATCTGTTTTTTTTAAAAAAAATCTACTCATCTATCCAATGTCAAAACACAGGTCTAAGGCCCAGTCTCGATCGTGGTCGTTCTCACATGGGTTACGGTACCGCTGTGTATAGGTGGGACAGGAGTTTGGTGGTTTTCTTGACCTGCATGAGAAGGTTTTTTTCTTAGATAGGACAAGAGTTTGGGAGTTTTCTCGACCTGCATGAGAAGTTATTTTTCTTAATACAATGCCTGGCCGGGGTTGTCTTACACCCGCAGGTTGTCTTAAACCATCTATCTTCTAGCCATCCATATCTAGTTAATGTGTGGTCTACGGTTGGCTTTGGAGCACCATTGCAACGACCTATTTTCTAGATATAACTATAGTTGAAAAGCATATATTTAAAAAAGAAACTCGACCCACAGGTGACTAGATGATAGTCCTGAAGCATGACTTTGGGCGAAAAGCAGATCTTAGCTAAACTATGGCGTACCTTGTGATGTTTGCTTCTGGTTGGCCTTCCTCCTGTTCCTGTAGTGGAAAACACCAACGATGATAACTGCAGCTAGAACCGTTCCAACAGCAAGGACGACCAGGAGAGTCGCATCAACCATCTTTTTCCCTGCATTTCTATCATTTCGTTAACTATTTCTATTTACGATAATTTCTATATACACTACACAGTACACACACATGCGGATCAGAAGCTCACCTGATTGAGTTCCTCTAACGAAGATGGACGACGGAGCCGGCGCCTGTGCTAGAAGCGGTGGCCCATCGAGTGCGAGATCATAGTAGGTGTATATCTCCATGCGCAGGTAGCAGTTGTAGGCGAGCACCGCACCGCCCTGGCTACCATAGCAGCAGACCAGCAGCTGCCGCACGGCGTCTCTCAAGCACTCGCCGCACTCCGCCGCCGTGCGATCCCTCATGCACTGCAGCAGCCCGTACATGGTGCCGTTGGGGGCAGCGGGGTCATACATGGCCTCTCCTGTGGCGAACATGGGCGACGGCGACGGCGATGGCGGTGCAGCGCCGGCGGAGCCGCCGTTGACGTTGACGACGCGCTCGGCCAGGCGAGTCATGAGCGCAGAGTAGGCACTCTCGAAGGCGTTCTTGTCGGTGACCTGACCGGTGTTTTGGAGCTCCTGACGGTACCCGTCCTCGTAGGAGGTGGATGCGTTGGTGTCGGCGTAGCTGACGAAGCAGAACATGGGCGCCGGATATGTCGCGGTGGAACCATCGTCGTACCAGATGGCGGCGCGACGGCTGCTGCTGTTGCACCGGCTCTGAATGGCCGCCGCGGCGTTCAGGAGGTGCTTGGCGCAGTTGGCCTGCGTGGAGTCGCCTCTGCACATTCCCCTAACAAAGGCGCGGTCGGCGCCGTTGCCGTGGGACAGGGAGGCGAAGCCCGTGGGCGCCGCGGCCGACGGGAGTGCGGCTAGTAGGGCGACCACGTTGGACCAGAACGTACTGTTGATGTTGATGGAGGAAGAAGACGATGACCACCGCGGCGGCGAGGAAGCCGGAGAAGGAGAAGACACCGCTGATGTTTGCTGACAGTCAGCCCACGTGAACCGGCTATCCTTGGATAGTACTATGGTGGACATGCTAGCTGCCATGGCCATGGCAAGGAGGAGCTGGCCACGGCCATAGTAGTGGTGGCCGGAACGACACAAAGAAGGCATGGTTGGTGTTATTCAGAGGAACTGGCCGGGTGGCAAGCTAAACAGCATATAGTAGTACAGTAACATCTCAGAATTTGGATGATTGATGTGAGAGGCCCGGTGGAGTGGCAAGCTAAACACCAACCTAGCTAACGCGCCGAGGCTCGCTAGCTACAAACCATTAAACTCTTCACGTCTTTCCCGTCCTCCCACAACTAAACACTCAAAAGCATATTGCAGTGTACTTCGAAAGTGACATCCCAATGCTAGTTGCTAGGTCCGTCCACTAACTACTACCTTTTTTTTACAGGAAAACAACAACTTACGCACAAATTGCAATTCACTCTACTATAGAATCAACAATCCCCGCACATGCTCGTAAACTAGGAGTGCGCTTGAGCGACAGTGTAATCCAACTTCACTGCCGGATCATATGCCAATAATGCAAGTTTTCAGACAAGTGATTAGGATTCTATATATTAATCCACCAGCGAAGCATCAATGGCTGTCAGGTTGAGCCACAATACCACATACATGTATTTGCAGACAGCCAAAACAGGTTTCCGAAGGCGGCCAGGCTGTCCACATCCAATTTCTCACCTTAAATTGCTATTTTTGGAGGCGGTCAAGGCCCGCGCCTTCGAAAATAAAGATTAAAAAAAAACGACCCACCAATGGAGCCTTTTGCTTGTTTGTTTCTGTCTTTGTATTTGTAGTTATTGAACTTTTCTACTTAATATATTTACAGTAGGAGCCTCTGGCTCCTCCTGATTTTTCAAAAAAATGGAGCTTGCTTCTCATGCCCACCGACAAAGCCGACTTTGATTTGCATGTGTTGCCGCACCTCGAACCTGCACAAGTTACCACGGCTGGAAGGCACACTGCCACCTAGGAGCCTCTCGCGTCATAGCCGTGCCATCATCTCAGATTCGCCGTTGCCGCTTGATCCTTAGATCGACCGGCATGTAGCGCCCTTGCCCCGCCTCCTCGCATATCCGTAGGAGCGCCACCGTCGGGGTGCCTCTCTGTGACGGAACGACCCTAATCTCATGGCCCACGTGTCCCTGTCAACCTCTGACAGTCGAACCCATGTTCCATGTGATTAAGACCTGTTCGCCACCGGGTTACATCAGTGCCCAATGTCCGCAGGATCATCTCACAATTCGGTTACAGCATTGCATACTTTTACAAATAACATCGGAATAAAGAGCGGAAGACTTAAATAACATTAGTTTTACAAAGCAGGGTTCCAAATAGAAATTAAGGTGCAGTTATTACAAACCAAGTTCTGATAATAGAAATAGACAAAGGCAACGTAGCGGAGTACAACAAAATAAAGATACTGATAATCACCCAGCCCGAGGGTGCACAACTATTCTTCGGCCTCATCGGCCTCTTCCTGGACGATGGTCATGCAGCAGGGCGCAAGACACATCGGGGTCTCAGTCATACCTGCAGCATGGGTAACAAACCCTGAGTACTGAGGTACTCAACAAGACTTACCCGACTAAAGAAAAGAGAGAAGACTCAGGAATGAGGGGCTTAGGGTAGTCAAGGTAAGGCTTAAGCAAGATCAGGTATTTTGCAGAAAAGCATTTTTATAAACCTTATTTCATTTTGGAAAGATTCAGTATTCCTCAATTCTTCATCGTTCCTGATTCATTTTACATTTCAAAACATTCCTAGTTGAGAACCACTCTCCGTTGACAGTCAGTGACCAAGTCTCCATAACCGAGGAGCAACGTTAATCCGGATAAATAATACTCAGCTGAGGATCCCTATCCACACTGCATATGTAGCACCCAAGCTTGCATATGCCAACTCGTCTACCACGATTCCTCCAAGATTGGGTCCGGTCCTACGCCACCCGAAAGTACAGTACACCACTCCTATCCAGGTATGACGACCACGTGGGTACATGCTACTTTCGCCATCTCTCCACTCCCAGTGCGCGGTTGTCGGTCCAATAAAGGATTCCTCGGAGCCAGAGCTTTCCGAAGTATGTGAATAGTTACAAGTCTTGACCAGCAGGCCCCCATACGGATGGTCCCTAAAGTTTTTCCGTCAGCAACAAGCACCTCGGGACTCTAACCCAAGAGTACAGGTCCTGTCGGTTTTTCAACCCTGTCCCGGTCGGTGTCAACTGTTGAGTCCCGGACTACAACATGACGGCACCGTACGCGCGGACAACCTCTTCTCGACAATGACCACATGCTAGCTAGGCAAACAGTCATCGAACGGGAAGTAAAGCCAAATTCCCATAAAGATTCTTTCAGTGATCACACTTTTAAAAATGGCATTTTATTGCAAAGTCTAATTCAATAAGCATTGCTAAGCATTTTTCAAATACTTTTGAAAAGCAGGTATCGGGTGTATCAGTGGTCAAGGTGGATAGTGCATCAATTAGGATAGCACACAACTCCTATAAACTTAATGCAATAATTTAACTCAAAAGCATTTAAGGAAATCATTTTATAAATTGAAGGAAAGAGGTTAAATGCACCGGGGCTTGCCTTGAAGAGCAAAAAGGACAGACTCGGGGTCGGCAGTGCAGGTGTCGGAGCTCGGGGTAGCCTCAGGGGTAGGTTCGTCAGCGGCTGCCTCGACTTTGATTCCTTCTCCTTCGGTCACTATACGGATGCAATGATGTATGCACATGAGTATGCTAGCATGAACAATGCAACGCAGGGCATACAACATGAACTCTACTTGATTTTTTTTATTTTTTCCTAATTATATAAACAGGTCATTTTATGAAGTTACTCCAAAAGGCCTCAAAAATCTACCAGAGACTAAGCATGACATAACTAGCACATAAAAATTTATCTCATGATTTTTGGAGCTACACATGTTTTTCTAAAAATCTAAAACCATTCATTTCTTAATTAAAAGGGAGATTTTTCATTTTCAAATTTTTGCACAAAGTTCAAGTTTCATATTTTTCTAAAATACTACATGGTATAAAGAGTCTACCATCAAATTTTCAGAATTTTTGGAGCAACACAGAAAATCATACAAAAAGATGAAAAAGGAACACTATTCACAACTTCCAAAAAGGAAAAGAGCAATGTGCTCCTCCCTCGCAGGGCTCGGGCGAAGCGGAAACAACCGGCCGTCCGAGGCCTGGCCGGGAGGCTCGGGCGAGACGGAAAACGATCGTTTCGTCCGAGGCCTGGCCGGGAGGCTCGGGCGAGACGGAAAACGATCGTTTCGTCCGAGGCCTGGCCGGGAGGCTCGGGCGAAGCGGAGGGTGCATGCTTGCTCGAGGCTAGGCTCGGCGAAGCTGAGGGTGCGTGAGTCCGCTCGAGGCTAGGCTCGGGCGAAGCGGTGAGGGTGTGTGAGTCTGCTCCGAGGCTGGGCTCGGCGAAGTGGCGAGGGTACGTGTCTGCTCGAGGCCTGGCTCGGGCGAAGCGGAGTGGAAGCAGAGACCGGGGGCTTCGAGTGCTTACCACGGGTCGGAGGCAGGGCTCGGCGGGACGGAACAAGGGTCGAAGGAGGGAGCTCGACGTGGCGGTGTTTCGGCGGAGCTCTCTCGGCGGCGAGCGGCGTGCCGGCGACCCTGTACACCAGACACGGTCACCAGGAGCGGGTTAAGAGCGCACCAAGATGAGGAAGATGAAGCAGGGGTCGGGGAGCAAAGATCATGGCCGGGGAGAGAGTATTTCTCAATCCCGTGCTCACCGGTGTTTCGCCGGAGTTGGGAACGACGAGCTACGTCGGGCGATAGGAGACGGTAGAGATGAAATTGAGGGGTGGGGAAGCTGCACGGGCTCAAGGCGGAGCTGCTGGGCTAGTTGGTTGAGCTGCGGAGGCTTTGGAATGGACTGGCCACGGTGGCGGGGTGAGTGCGGAGCTCCGGCCAGCGGCGGGCCTTAAATAGGCGCGGCCAGGGGCCGTTAGAGAGCGCGCGGAGGTGCGGATGAGGTTGCCCGCGGCGCGTGCTTGCGATTACATGATGAGGAAGGACGTGGGAGGTACGCAGGGACTGGGCGCGAGCTCGCCGGCGATGGCCACGCGGCGGTGGCGAACTGGGAACTGTAGGGGACGGGACACGGTTAGCGCTTGCGCGTGCGGGGGGCAGAATGATGGCGCGGTCACGGGAGACAAGTCGGGGGCGGGCGTGCGGCTGCCAGGCGCGTGGCGCACGCAGCTCCGGCGAGCGGCCATGGCCGGGCCCCCTCCCTGCTCTGCTCTGACCCTAGGTAGGAGATGAACAGGGCTAGGTCTAGGTGTTGACTTTCTGAATTTTGCAAATTACTCCCAAAATTTGAACTGAGCAGCAAAAACTCAAAATACCAAAGTTGTGTAGAAAAATGAGATCTACAACTTTGTCAATATGAATATTTTCAAAATCCAAACAGTTTTTGAACCACATTTGAAATCAGAAAAGGGGACACTTTTGGGATTTGAATAAATTCAAAATTACTTTTGATTTTACATTGAAACTTGAAAATCTATAAAAACCAAAGTTGTTCCTCTTGACAAGATCTACAACTTTGATTTTTGGACTAAGTCCAAATTTTGAATAGTTTTTAACTTATTAAAAGAGGGGTAAAAACCAGGGTTTGGAATTTAGGGTTTTTCAAAGGGATTTGAAATCTGTTTTTGATTTTGGGTTTTGAACAACACAACAAAGCTTCAAGACACTAAACTGAACAAGACTAGGCACAGAGTTGAAATTACCATTTTGCCCTTATAGGAAGATTTGGGCTTTTAGGGTTTTTAGAAAAAGGGATCACTACACACAAAATACCTTTTAGGAAAAGGTAAAGGCAAGCAACCACTAGACAAACATTAATGCATGACAAGAATGATTATGACTAAAGATGATGACATGTCAGGTTAATTACAGATTAAACACCAGAGGTGTTACACTCTCCCGCCGAGGCACATGACCACCGCCGCCACGACATCTCTGCCACTGAGGCTTGTGCCGCACCATCAGGCTTCGTTTGGATAGCCTCGGATGGGAGGGGATTGACAGGGATCCCGGCCTCCGATGGAAACCATCCCACGCCAGTTTTCCACACACGTGGATGCATAAAACTGCATTTGGGTGACGCTGGGTTGGAGAAAAAGCCGTCCGATCCACTTCAATCCAAGAGGGAGAGAAATATCTTCGCATAAGACCGGGACGACCACTCCCTTCTCGCGCTCGCTCCCTTCTCAGGCCGCCACCGCTCCGGACTCAACGCTCCCGAGTCCCGACTCGCCGCCAGGTGTGCCGGCGACGACACCTCCACCGTTCGTGCTTCAAAAAGGTATGTCTTCTGCCTCCTCCAATCCTACAGGGCCTCATCCGCACCTCCCTTCCTTTCTCTCAGCTGATTTCCCTTGTTAGGGTTTCGCTGTACCGTGGCGGCGGGCGACGGTAACACTGGCTCCTCCCGGCTTGGAGGAAGACGGTGGCAACTCTAGAATCTGAGGTGCGGATCTTACTCATCCCGATTCCATTCTCCCCATCTCGTTTTGCTTGAACCTGTTGTTCAATCCGACTTAGAATGTGTGAACCTATTAGACGATGCTGTGTTCTCAGGATCTATGCTGCTATTTCCTCTATCAAGAACTTCGGTGCTATCTACTCCAAGATCTCAACACCATCTTGACATGGTCTCTTTCTTTTCTAGGTCCGTCCAGATCTCCCTCCCTCTTTGCTCTCAGTTTATTGTGTAGGTCACTCCGTAGCGATTGGCCGATGTTGTCCTCCAAGAAAAAGAAGGATCCATTTGACTTGCGATTTTGTGCACAGAGCATATGCAATTTTTACCCACTAATCTAGTAGTCTGTAGAGGCAACAACTTTTTTTCCTCTAATCGAAGTAGTCTGTACTATGGCCCCTATGTGTTAATACTACATTTTCTTGTTTCTCGATGAAGCTTAGATTGCTTTACACATATATTTTGGCTGCAGATGATTGATCATATCTATGAATGTACTGTTTTCAGATAGTCCAACATGTCTATCTATTTATCTGGTCAGTTTCAGTGCATCTTTGTATCCCATTTTTGAAGGCAAGCCTCATGATGCAGAGCATGATCGCCTTTTTTTATGCCTGATGTATATTTCAGTTTGAAGTAGTTAATGCTAGACAGGAACTAGGTGTGGGTGGTCATTGTTGTGTCAGATAGTTGGCGTCAGATGCGTTTTCAGTTTCAAGTAAATGGGATAGTTAGCGTCATGTTTTCTTCTGATGATGAAAACGCTGGCAGGAAATCGCCCAGTATTTATCAAGATCACATTCCGTATGCCAACTTATAAGCCCAGTTCTGGATAATTAGTTTGCCAACTACTGATTTTTATTACTAAATTTTAGCTTGCATAATTAGTTTCATAAATTGTGATTTACCAGCTGAAAAAACACTACACTTACATTGTAGAAAAAGAGTTATGGATGCTCTAGCTAGGAAAAGAAGAGATGATGATGATGATGAGATTATGTTTTTCCTTCTACCTACTCTACATTTATTGAGTAATACAAGGGAGCCCCCACAAAAAATACTTAGGCATATATCAAGGATGCCTGGAAAGGAGCGTCTTGAAGAAGTGCTCAATGGACATGTGAAAGATTGTTGTGTTGCCTTCCGTATGGAGCCCAACATCTTCAGAGCTATTGCAACCTATCTTAGAGAAGAGCATTTGTTATGAGACACTAGAGGTGTTAGAGTCGAGGAGCAGTTTGCTTTCTTCATGTATATGCTATCTCACAATGCAAGCTATGAGGATATTCAGTATGAGTTCAAACATAGTGGTGAAACCATCCATCGACATATTAAGTCAATGTTCAACATGAAGGACCGAGAATGCAATAGCAAGGCGACCAGAGGGGGGGTGAATGGGAGCTCAAAAATTTCTCTCGAAACTTTGGCCTTTTGTCCCCAAAATCAACCCCAAGAGCTTCGATCGAAACCGTGATGCCCACGACCCTTGGAAGAGGGTGGATGATCCCTAGGATCACAGCGAGGCACCACAAAGCAATAGTGAACCAAACGTCAAAAGCACCGACACAAGTTCGACCCTCAAAAATCAAGTCCCGAACGTAGATAGACGGCTACGTCGAGAAATCCCCAAATACCTATGCCAACAAGTAGCAAAGATACCTAGAGAGGTTCCTTGATCAACTCTAGGGCCAAACGGAAAGTCCAGAAACCAAGCGAAGAAGCCGGAAGAGCAGACACACCAAACCGCAACAAACAGCCAACTCGCGGACTGTCCTGACCTGGGATCCTGGACTGTCCGCCCCTACTGCGGACTGTCCGTGAGGGGTTGGCGGACTGTCCGCCGGCCAAACACCAGAAACAACAACCCTGCTGGAACCTCCCTGAGTGATCCCGAACTGTCCGAGGATCACAACGGCGGACTGTCCGCCGGTCAAATTTTGGCACAATTCACCGAGACACGCAGCCACTGAACAGGCTTGGTCCCGATGCGCGGATAGTCCGCGGTACCAGGCGCGGACTGTCCGCGACCTTGCAGAGAGGGCGATTTCGGTCGCCCTTCTCCCAAAACTTCTCCAAATCGATCCAAACCAAAATCCCTTGATCCCAAACTTGGAGAGGATGTTCACGAGGTAGTTAGGAGACTATCCCTAAGAAATCATCCGCTCAAATTGATTCAATCAACGGGAAATCGAAAGGGGAGAAGTATGAACGAAAAAGCACCACGAAAACGAAATCAACCCGATCTACTTGTTTGTGAGGAGTTAGATGAATTCCTTCAGTGGAAATGATCTCCTCACTATAAAGAACAAGTTGATTCAAATGGATTTCGCAAAGACGCAGTAGAGAGGGAGATCGAGTGACGGTAAAATCGCGGAGAAACGAAGAACGCGAAGAACACGAACAAAACGCGAATCAAGTCATCGATCTGCAACCGTGTGGCTACCACACGCTACAACAGTGAGATTATGGTCTCACTTCCTCAAAATCTCCAGTACACAGAGGTATGGTTCTCTGCGGATCTCTGCTAGCTACAGCAAGGGATTGGGAGAGCAGGAAACCCTAGAAGCAAAGAACAAATGACTGAAATAAAATGGGAGAAGGGTGTCTCCCTCTACTTATCCTAAAACTAATTCCTACTCTACCCCTCACTAATTACAGAGCGAACCAGCTAAACCCTAGGGTTATTTTGGACCAACTCGAAGATAGTTGTGATCCGATGGCCACGCCTGCACAACTGGTAGCGTTGCCTCGACGCAACCTCACCGATCGCCGCCACGTGCCGCCACCGCTCTGCTTGTCCTTTTCCCGGACGTCGCACCCTCGGTTTTGTGGCCTAAACCGGGAAACCATCCTTCACAGCCAACCCCCGGTTTTGAGTCCCTAACCGGGAAACCAGCCGACCGTAGCCTGACTTTTGTGGCCCAAACTCAGCAAACCCGCAGCACCCAGGTTTTGAGGCCCAAACCTGAAAACCGTCCTCAGCCCGAGTTTTGTGGCCAAACACGGAAACCATCCGCGCCCAGGTTTTGAGGCCCAAACCTGGAAACCGTCCACTCGGTGGTTTTTCTGTGGCTCAACCACCAAACCGAGCCGTAGAAGGGATGCACCGCCCGTGCACCCCGTCCACCGACACGTGTCCCCAGGTCCTCGACCCGAGCAACACCATGTCCCGCAAGTCTTCGCTCGTCGTTGTCCCAGGCTGTCAGCCACCACTGCTGATCCTCAGGCCACCGGTCCCTCAGTCCAAGCCTCACGTCCGCCCTTCACCGCTCCCGGTCCGTCGGTACGGCACGTCTCTACTTGACCTTCACCTTGCCCTCGATCACTGTCTTCGTGCTCGACACCTGCACAACACAAGCCAGAGAACATGCGATCAAACCCGTTGACAATCACTCATCACTCGAGACTCGGCATACACCCATGTATCCGCAATCTCCCCCTTGATGAGTGCATTGTCAACTACCAACACAAATCATAATGGAAAGAAGAAGGAAGGAAGAAGGAGTAGAGAGAACTCAACCAAATGACCCAAAAGCGTAACAAAGCCGAAGAAGGTCAAGTGGAAGGAGCAAGACAACTTGGTCCCCAAAGACTTGGGCAACGGCTCGACGCAACCAAGCAAAGCAAAGCTAGCCCTCAAGAAGAGGTACAACAGGCTCAACACCGCTAGCAAATACCAATTGACACTCAAGAACAGAAGAGCTCAACACCAATTGAAAATCTGAAAGGCGAATGCTAGTCCCTCAAGAAGGAGGCAAAGGCTCAACACAACTAGCAAAAACGCTCCGAACCAATTGGAATTTTCAAAACTCATCACGAGCAAACTCCCCCTCAAATAGTGCACACAACCAGGAAAACTCTCAGTTGAACACCCAGAGAGCATATGATTTGCAATCTCCCCCTTAGTTGAAAATGCACTAATCAAGTAAAAGTTCTCCCCCTCAGAAAATGCATATGAGTCAAAATGCAAGTTAGCAGCTTCAGGAATATAGTCAAAAGAATGCAAAGATACTCTACACAGTTCTGTTCCGATGACTCAACAACATCCAACCAAGCTAGCAAAAGCTCAAACTGATCACTAAATACGAAATATGAACATATGATCAAAATGAGCAGTTTTAGCCAAAAAGTATTCACCATCAAAATAGCACTACACATGTATAAGTAGAAACTCGAACACGTGCTAAACATGTATACAAGGTGAACTACCCCTAGCAAAGTTCAAACATCATGCTATAGAATGAAGCATAAACTAGTGATTTCAATTTTCAATCGGAGTTGCAGCGGTGAAATACCACAAGTTCAGAATTTAGCATGTGTTTGCGAGAGGTTGAAAGCTTGTCATTGCCTAACTTTTCAACCGAGCTAAGCCTATGCATATGCAATCAGAAGCTTAAAGCGTCGGTTTTGGTCATACACTACACGGCTCAAGTTTAACTCAAATGTGCAATGAGAAACAGTCTCGATACCATGATGTGTTGACAAGCAATCCGAACTCGATCTTTTCAATTCACTAAAAACTTGGTTCAATTTTAAACAGAATATGAACAACCCAAGCAAGTGAATGACGGAGAACTAGATACATAGCAACCTAGCATATATGAAAAGTACGAGTGAACTCAACACATCCTACACATGCTAGTTGCATATCTCAATGGTGAACATTTTCAAGTTTTATGTTCATTAAGCAAATTCACCATTTCAAAAATAGCTCAGCTCACAACATGTATTAGTGATCAGGAAGAGCATAAGCTACAAGCATCATCATAAGCATCGGAGCATACTACATAGAGCATAATCACATTCTAAAGATTATATACATGAAGCTCAGAATTTAAAAGCGTATGTTGAAATGCAAAAGACTCAACTGAAAAGAATCAAATCAAACGAGAAAAAGGTCAGTCTATGATACAAAAGCCAAAATGTTTCCCCCATCTAAAAGGGGAAACACACACCAAGCTCACCCCTCAACCTCAACCGATTAAAGGTTGATTCGTCCAAAGGCTTGGTGAAAATATCAACCAACTGATGATGAGTATCGACATGGCGAAGGTCGATATCACCCTTCTCATAATGGTATCGCAGAAAATGAAAGCGCACATCAATGTGTTTGGTCTTCGAGTGAAGCACGGGGTTCTTAGCAACGCTAATCGCACTCGTGCTGTCACAAAGCAAAGGCACGCGAGAAAAACTCAGACCAAAATCACGCAAAGTGGCCATCATCCAAAGCAACTGAGAACAACAGCTAGCCGCAACAACATATTCAGCCTCGGTGGTAGACTGAGCGACACTAGACTGCTTGCGCGAAGACCAAGATACAAGAGAAGAACCAATAAACTGGCAAGTCCCAGAAGTGGACTTGCGCTCAACTCGGCAACCAGCAAAATCGGCATCGGAATAACCGCAAAGGGAGAGGGTGGAGGAAGCTGAATACCAAATCCCGAATTCAGGTGTGAAACAAAGGTACCTCATAATGCGCTTCACCGCCTGACGGTGAGAAGTGCGCGGCGACGCCTGAAAGCGCGCGCACAGATACAATGCGAACTGAATGTCCGGGCGTGTCGCCGTCAGGTAGAGCAGCGACCCAATCATGCTTCGGTACTCCTTCTGGTTCACAACTTCTCCATCCTTGTCCGCATCCAGGGCCGTCGTGGTCGACATGGGTGTTGGAAGAGGCTTGGCCTCATCCATATCGAACCTTTTCAGCAAGTCCTTGGTGTAGTTGCGCTGGTGCACAAACGTCCCTTCTCGGGATTGCTTAATTTGCAATCCGAGAAAGAAAGTCAGCTCGCCCATCATACTCATCTCGAACTCCCTGCTCATAGTATCTGCAAACTTGGCAACCAAAGCATGAGAAGAACCACCGAAAATGATATCATCCACGTAAATCTGGACCAAGAGAGTGTCACTGCCTTGCTTGAGGAGAAAAAACGTTTTATCCACACATCCCATTTTAAAACCCTTAGCAAGCAAAAAGGTTTTCAACCTATCATACCAGGCTCTAGGGGCATGTTTCAAACCATACAAAGCTTTGTGAAGTTTAAAAACATGGTTTGGAAACTTAGGATTTTCGAAACCGGGGGGTTGTTTCACATACACCTCCTCTTCTATGTAGCCGTTTAAGAAGGCACTCTTGACATCCATTTGAAAAAGTTTAAACCCTTTGGATGCAGCAAAACCCAAGAGTATCCTAATTGCCTCCAAATGAGCTACAGAGGCAAAAGTTTCCTCATAGTCTATCCCCTCCTTCTGACTATACCCCTGGGCTACTAGTCTGGCCTTGTTTCTCACAACATGGTCATCCTCTCCTTGTTTGTTTTTGAAAACCCATTTTGTCGCAATAGGATGACAATCAGGAGGAAGAGGAACCAAAACCCAAACCCGATTTCTTTCAAAATTGTCCAACTCCTCATGCATGGCATTGACCCAATCTGGATTCGTCAAAGCGTGTCCAACATCTCGGGGTTCAAAATCAGCAACAAATGCAGAATGAGCAAAGTGAGAGATTTGTTGTGACCTTGGCCGAGTGACCCGTTCGCCGATGCTGCCGATCATCTGTTGAGGCGGGTGTTGGCGCTGGATGTGTTGTGGCGCCTCCCGAGCTGATGTAGCCTCCCCCTCAACAGCAACTGGTGCCTCCTCGGGTACAAAAGGTACCGCTCGAGGTGGCGGATCCCACGACCCTCATGTAGTAGAGGAAGACGGGTCTGGGCCGTGAGTCGTGGTAGAAGCCGCTCCTTGCGGCATGGCAGGTGGAGGAGGTGCTGGGTCATCCATCCCTTCAGCACCTTCATCCTCATCATCAAAAAGAGGTTCTCCAACCTCATGATCACCTGCACGCTCAAAACAAGAAGAAGGACAAACCATGGTCTCGTCGAAGGTGACATCTGATGTCTCCATGACTCGGTTAGTATCAAGGTTAAGTACACGATATGCACGAGTGTGAGTGCCATAACCCAAAAATATACCGTCGGAAGAACGAGACTCAAATTTGTCAAGGTTGCCTTTCTTGAGTATAAAACAATGGCAACCAAAAACTCTAAAATAACTCACCTTGGGGAGTTTTCCAAAACGCAACTTATAAGAGGTCTTTTTCAAGAAAGCTCGAAGAAAAATGCGATTGGAAATATAGCATGCAGTGCTCATAGCTTCGGCCCAATATCGCCTAGGAGTCCTATGTTCATCGAGCTTCGTCCTGGCCATCTCTACAAGGGTCTGATTCTTCCTCTCTACAACACCATTTTGTGGCGGAGTGTAGGGAGAAGAAAACTGATGCTCCAAACCCAAAGAGTTACAAAACTTCTCAAAATCCGAATTCTCGAATTGGGAACCATTATCACTCCTAATAGCTCGCATCGAGTTCAAAGGGAACTCGTTCTGAAGTCACAAAATCAGATTGCGAGCAACGAAGAAAGTCTCGATCTTCTCAGCTAAAAAGAAGACCCACGAATATCTCGAAAAGTCGTCAACAACAACAAGCACATACCACTTCCCTTCAACCGAGCTCACCCGAGCCGGACCAACAAGGTCCATGTGCAAAAGCTCTCCAGGGTGCTTGGTCATGACCTGAGTCACTGGATGGTGGGGAGCGGCATCCATCTTCCCATGTCTGCAAGAATGGCAAACAAGATCGTTCTCCATGGATAACTTGGGCAATCCTCGGATTAGGCCAAGTGAACTAAGCCTTGCAAGCAAGTCGAAGCTCAAATGTCCAAGTCTCCTATGCCACTTCCAAAGATCAGAGGAGGAAGGTCCAGCCACGAGACAACGAGAAATGCCAAACGACTCCGAGAAATCCGCATGAAAGACTTTTCCAAAGGGCGAAATCCCACAAACAAGATTGCCCTGAGGATCCAAAATGCGACTGGGATTCGGTTTAAAACGAATCTCATAGTCATCATCGAAAAGTTGCGAAACAGAAAGAAGGTTAAAATGCAAGTTAGAAACAAGAGCAACATCGCGCAACACAAAGTGCTCATTAACTCGCACGGACCCACGAGACAATACCTTACCTTTGCTATTGTCGCCGAAGGTGATAAACTCCTTTCCGGCGACCGGACAAAGACTGGAGAACCACTTGGAGTTTCCGGTTATGTGCCTCGAACACCCGGAATCCACCAACCAAACGTTCTCCAATCGTTTTACCTACGTCAATAAAAAGACATAGGGTGAGCATACGGGCCAACACTGGGGTTAGTGACGTAGGAAGAATACCAGTGTTGGGCTGGCTGCTCAAAAGAACGGTTAGCAGAAAAATCATTCCTAGCACGCCTACGGGAAGAGCGATCACCACGTTGAGGAAAACGTGGTCCGCTAAGGGAGGAGCGTCCATCGCGATACTCAAAACGCGGTGGGGGAAAACGCTCAACTACGAAGCCACCGTCACGGGGTCCATAGCCTACAACTGCAGGCTCCTGCCGGGCACGACCTCCTCGCGGCCTAGGCCTAGGAACTTGAGGTTTTGGACCTCTAGGCCTAGCAGCACGCCTCTGAATGTTCGGCACATGTACATCATGGAAAGGATAGTACATGTCCGGGTTGTTCATCTCCTTTGCGCGGCGCGCCTCTCTCCTGCGCCGAAAGCAAAACTCACTCAAGTGTCCATCTCTCCCACAATGCTCACAATGGTACCTCACCGCTCTCAAAGGGGGTTGTTGGTACTCACGGTAGTGGGTGTGGATCACTTTTCCCTTCTGTGGCATAAGCTCCTCCTAGATGGGTGGCATGGTGTCAAGCTTGTTCTTGAGGTGGTTTTGTTTTGGAGCCCATGATTGTTTCTATGGTGGAGCTCTCGGAGGTTCAACAAAGACCCCATCCTTGGTGTTAGGCTTGAGAGGCTCTTTGGGTGGAATCTTGGTAAGTTTGGGAGTAGTGGTGGAGTTGGGCTTCTCACATGGGTTAAGACCACTCGACTCCCCAATCTTTCCAAAAGACGAAACATCAACACCCAGAGCAAAACCTGCACCTGGACCTCCAGCAGCTCGCTTGAATTGGGAGATCATCATCCCGAGCTGTGGCTCACCACTAGACATCCATGACAAGATGGTCTGAAGGTATGTGTTTTCCTCCTCGGTTTGCATCTTGTCATGCTTCACATTAGCAATCTCCATCTCCAAACCCTCGCAAAGAACACACCTAGCCACACATGTGCTACCTGAGTTGGCCTCTACAAGAGACACAATCTTGGCATTCTTCTCTGCCAACTCAGATTGCAAGCCCGTACAGGACTTGCACGCACCCAACAACGAAGATCCAGCCTTCAGCTCATCCACCTCTCCTACCAACACAGCATACTTGCGTCTCAAGGTGAGAAGGTCAGTCATGTGTGTGTGGTGCACATCTCACACTCAACCTCCTCAGACACGACTACGATGGACTTGGCAAACTTAAGCTCCTTCACCATATCCTCCCACTTCTGCCTAAACTCCTTGCGCTCTCTAGCAGCCCGCCTAAGCAACTTATCCTAACTAAGCAAGGCGGCAGTAAACTTCTCGACCTCAGCAGAAAGCTCGTCGTGGGTCAGAGATACCTGGGAGGTGTCGTCGTCGTCGTCATCGTTCCGAGGGGTGCTCTCCAGCTTGCCGTCGACCTCATCACCAAGGGCCATGGTGCAGAAGCCCTCGTCGTCGGCGAAGAAGCAGAGGCCGTTCAGCTTGTCCTCGATCCTCTTCTTCTTCTCGGACTCGTCGTCGCTTGAGCAAGCGGAGTCGTCATCCGAGCCGTCGACGTCGCTGAGCGTGGCGAAGAACACACGCTGCTCAGCCTGGGCCTTCTCCAAGTACTTCTTCTTGATGTACTCCTTGTCGAAGCCGCCCCTCCTCTTGTGCCTCGCGGGGACGTACTTCTCCTTGCGCTTGCCGGACTCGTACTTGTGCCCATGATCGCCCTTCCCAGATTGCTTGTTCTTCTTAGGACAGTTGGCGATGAAGTGGTCAGGGTCGCCGCACTCAAAGCATCCTGAGCGTCCTCCTCCGCGGCGACGGTTCATGCGGTTGTTGTGGAACCGCGAGAACCGGTTGGCAAGCAAAGCCAACTCCTCGTCTACCAAAGACTCCAACTGCTCCTCTGTGATAGAAAAAAGAGAAGAGAGTGCAAATCCTCTAGAGGAGTTAGCAGAAGAGCCAGAAACCAAAGCCATAGTCGGGCCAGAAGGATTCTCATAAGAAGCCCTCGACATGGCGTCAATCTCACTAGACTTGAGCTTACTAAAGAGCTCGTCGCAAGTGAGGGTTTCATAGTTAGACGGTTCGATGATCGCCTGGACCATTGAGTCCCACACCGACCGATCGAGAGTATGCAAAAGCTTCAAAACCCTCTCATGATCGTCGAAAGGCAACAGCTCCTTGTTCGCTCTCATCTTGTTGACAATGACCTGAAAGCGAGCGAATAAACTCTCTATGCTCTCGCCAGGCATGTGTCGAAAGTTCTCATACTCCCGCTTGTGCGACTCATAGAGACGGGATTTGACTTGAGTGGTTCCCTCATGGAAGCGCATGAGGGTCGCCCAAATCTCACGAGCCGTGGGGAGGTGAGAAACGCGATCAAACTCGGACATGCTCAAACAGGAGAAAAGAGCGTTACGCGCTTGGCTATTGGCATCGTGCTCATCCATCTGAAGCTGAGTAACACGAGTAGCCAAGACAACGTAATTGTCCTTGTTGTAAATCTCCCAAACAGAAGAGCCCATGCTCTTGAGATAGGCCGACATGCGTATCTTCCAATACACATAGTTCGTCCCATCGAAAAACGGCGGTTTGCCCACGCCGCGATCCATGTCGCCTTCTGTGGATCTGGAACCGGCTAAGGTAGAAGACCCTTAACACGCTCCGATACCAATTGAAGGACCGAGAATGCAATAGCAAGGCGACCAGAGGGGGGTGAATGGGAGCTCAAAAATTTCTCTCGAAACTTTGGCCTTTTGTCCCCAAAATCAACCCCAAGAGCTTCGATCGAAACCGTGATGCCCACGATCCTTGGAAGAGGGTTGATGATCCCAAGGATCACAGCGAGGCACCACAATGCAATAGTGAACCAAACGTCAAAAGCACCGGCACAAGTTTGACCCTCAAAAATCAAGTCCCGAACATAGATAGACGGCTACGTCGAGAAATCCCCAAATACCTATGCTAACAAGTAGCAAAGATACCTAGAGAGGTTCCTTGATCAACTCTAGGGCCAAACGAAAAGTCCGGAAACCAAGCGAAGAAGCCGGAAGAGCAGACACACCAAACCGCAACAAACAGCCAACTCGCGGACTGTCCTGACCTGGGATCCCGGACTGTCCGCCCCTATTGCGGACTGTCCGCCCCTACTGCGGACTGTCCGCGAGGGGTTGGCGGACTGTCTGCCGGCCAAACACCAGAAACAGCAACCCTGCTGGAACCTCCCTGAGTGATCCCGGACTGTCCGAGGATCACAACGGCGGACTGTCCGCCGGTCAAATTTCGGCACAGTTCACCGAGACACGCAGCCACTGAACAGTCTTGGTCCCGATGCGCGGACTGTACGCGATACCAGGCGCGGACTGTCCGCGACCTTGCAGAGAGGGCGATTTCGGTCGCCCTTCTCCCAAAACTTCTCCAAATCGATCCAAACCAAAATCCCTTGATACCAAACTTGGAGAGGATGTTCACGAGGTAGTTAGGAGACTATCCCCAAGAAATCATCCGCTCAAATCGATTCAATCAACGAGAAATCGAAAGGGGAGAAGTATGAACGAAAAAGCGCCACAAAAACGAAATCAACCCGATCTACTTGTTCGTGAGGAGTGAGATGAATTCCTTCGGTGGAAATGATCTCCTCACTATAAAGAACAAGTTGATTCAAACAGATTTCGCAAAGACGCAGTAGAGAGGGAGATCGAGTGACGGGAAAATCGCGGAGAAACAAAGAACGCGAAGAACACGAACAAAACACGAATCAAGTCATCGATCTGCAACCGTGTGGCTACCACACGCTACAACAGTGAGATTACGGTCTCACTTCCTCAAAATCTCCAGTACACAGAGGTATGGTTCTCTGCGGATCTCAGCTAGCTATAGCAGGGGATTGGGAGAGCAAGAAACCCTAGAAGCAAAGAGCAAATGACTGAGATAAAATGGGAGGAGGGTGTCTCCCTCTACTTATCCTAATACTAATTCCTACTCTACCCCTCACTAATTACAGAGCGAACTAGCTAAACCCTAGGGTTATTCTAGACCAACCCGAAGATAGTTGTGATCCGACGGCCACGCCCGCACAACTGGTAGCGTTGCCTCGACGCAACCTCACCAATCGCCGCCACCGCTCTGCTTGTCCTTTTCCCGGACGTCGCACCCCCGGTTTTGTGGCCCAAACCGGGAAACCAGTCTTTACAGCCAACCCCCGGTTTTGAGGCCCAAACCGGGAAACCAGCCGACCGTAGCCTGAGTTTTGTTGCCCAAACTCAGCAAACCCGCAGCACCCAGGTTTTGAGGCCCAAACCTGGAAACCGTCCTCAGCCCGAGTTTTGTGGCCAAACTCGGAAACCATCCGCGCCCAGGTTTTGAGGCTCAAACCTGGAAACCGTCCACTCGGTGGTTTTTCTGTGGCTCAACCACCAAACCGAGCCGTAGAGGGGATGCACCGCCCGTGCACCCCGTCCACCGACACGTGTCCCCAGGTTCTCGACCCGAGCAACACCATGTCCCGCAAGTCTTCGCTCGTCGCTGTCCCAGGCTGTCAGCCACCACAGCTGATCCTCATGCCACCGGTACCTCAGTCCAAGCCTCACGTCCGCCCTTCACCGCTCCCGGTCTATCGGCACGGCACGTCTCTACTTGACCTTCACCTTGCCCTCGATCACTGTCTCCGTGCTCGACACCTGCACAACACAAGCCAGAGAACATGCGACCAAACCCGTTGACAATCAATCATCACTCGAGACTCGGCATACACTCATGTATCCGCACAACATAATCCCAAATCTTATGTTGGGGGAAAGGACCCTCGGCAGAAGCACCGCCCGAGCTGGTGCCCGAAATTGGCCCTCGCGCAATGCCAAGTGTGCTTGCGAGGTCCCTCTCCTATTGGAGACCGTTACCTTAACCCCCGGATACGGGTCAACCCTCGTCGCTTTGTTGTGCTTCCATGCAGATCTAAGACGACGTTCGCGCTGCAGGAAACCTTCGCTAACTCACGACGCCACCTTCGTACGGAGCGAAGGTCCAGGCAAGCCGCAAGTGTGCGTCGCCCCAGAGGCAAACGAAGCCGAAGGTCCGGCGAGCCCGGCCGAAGGTTAAACCTTCATTCTTCCTCGGAGGCAGGTAAAGCCGGAGGTGCGCGGGCTCAAGGGCGAGCGCGGCCGAAGGTCAAGACCGCCGCACCTCTCCCCGAAGGTGGACAAGGGCCAGGTGGCGGCGCGCTGGGGTGTGACCGATTAGGGTTTCCACCTCAGCTGTGCATTTACGTTTTTGCCCTTCCTCCCTGCGCGGAGGCGAGGAATCTTTGCTGTACCCTTTTGTAATTTGGCCTGTGCCCCTTGGCATTCCCTATAAATACCAAGGGGATGAACAGTGTAAGCACGACCTTTTGGGAATTCGAGCACTTTCCACTTCCGTTTCACCCTCGCTACTGCATTTGACGCTTGGCCGCCTTCGCTCCCCCCTGCACAAGTGCGGAGGTTGGGCAAGTGCGTTCCAACACAGTGGCGCCGTCCGTGGGGATCGAAGTCTGAAATGGCGGGAAACAGGAGAGCACTTTCGGCGAGGGACCAGCGCGTCGCTAGAGAGGCGGCAGCGGTGGTCCCGCCTGCTGAGGAAATTGCACAGCCCTCGGGAGGAGAGAATGTCACCCCGGAACCCCAATCCCTGGGCCCCCAGGCCCGAGTGGCGACACAGCCGCACCCACACACTTCGGGAGAAGGAGAAGGAGAAGAAGAAGAGGTGGGCCTCGAGGCCCTTGAAAGGCTCGAGGCTGAGCTGCAAGAGAAGAAGAGGCGCCTGGAACAGCTTGAGAGGCATAACCGACTGCGCTCGATCAGACAGAGGGCAGACGAGGCCAGGGAGCAGCTTCGCCGCATGGAGGAATCCCTCGCCGCGGCAGAAGCCGAAGCCGAGGGCTGGGACAATGAGGAGATACCCCCGTTGCGAGAGGGGAATGAGGAGCCAAATCAAGACAACCTTCGTCACCATCCACCACCCCCACCACCACCAGTACACCCAGAGCCATATCTTGTGAGACACCCAAACCTCCGCCAACTCTACCCAGATGAGAGAGAGCAAAACCTTCGCATTCAGCGAAGGCATCAACAACACCAAATGCCATACGATCCAAAGTCACCACTCTCCCAAACACTCCAAACCCAGCCCTGGCCACCATGCTATAATCCACAAAACCTACCTCGCTATGATGGACTTTCCGACCCTCGCCAGTTCATCATGAGCTATGAAGCTGCGGTTGCCGCAGCAGGCGGTGACGAATCAACAATGGCCAAATCCTTTGTCATCATTCTGCGAGACATCGCACAAACTTGGTACAGCAACCTTCGCCCCGGAACCGTGGATTCCTGGGCCTCCCTCAGAGACAAGCTGTGTACAAACTTCAAGGGCATCACTCCAGCCCCGTTAAACCCCATCGAGCTATTCAACTGCAAGCAAGAGGAACGCGAGCCGCTCCAAGATTACTGGCGAAGGTTCATTCAAATCAGAGCAAGGACCCCTGGGATATCTGACGAGGCTGTCATCCTCGCTGCAGTCAGTGGTCTGCGCCCAGGACCATGCTCCTCCAAATTTGCTAGAAAACCGGCAAACTCAATCGAGGAGTTGCATGAAACAATGGAAAGATACTGCAGAGCTGATATGGATTTCAGAGCGAAGTCCGACGCTCGGAGGTCCCAGCAGAGGCCACAGCCGAGGCCTCAACCGAGAGAAAGCAACCCTCGCCAAGAGCAAAGCAACGTTGGTGCGATCAACAAAGCAACAAACTATGAACATCAAACACGGGACGCTCAACACCCGAGCAGCCAAGCCTCGCAGGTTTTGCCACCTCCGCCGAACCAGCGCTATCAGCAGCGAGATCCTGCCAAAATGTATTGTCACTTCTGCGGAATGGGAAAGGGGCACACAACAAAGCAATGCGAATGCTTCGCCAAAGGAAAAGAATTCCAGGAATCCAGGAAACCTGCCATGTCAGACCCCCGAACCATAAACCACACAAGGAAACCAAGCTTCCACCCACCAAATCCAACATACCACTATACCCCCATAAACTACGGCCTACCTTCGCAACAACCCCCCTACACCCACCACCCACTCTACAACCAAACCCATTATCAGCCAACCACCACCCCGCAACGCCAAAACCCACCTTACACAGTTACATACCCAGCCACCCCCCAAAACCAAATTCCAACAGCCCACCAAACCACCAGCGCTCTGCCACCACCACCGCCAATCCCCGCGTTACCAGCACCACAACCTGTGAAAGCCGAAGCCTCGAGCCAAACGACCATCAACAACCCAACATCGACCTTCGGTGTGATTCTAGCTATCACCGGAGGTTCAAATGAAGACCATGGTAACAAACGGCAGAGGAAGGAACATGCCAGACGCGTTCACCACGTGGCCGTCGAAGGACCACATAAATTCGGCCGGTGGTCTCACATCCCCATAACCTTCGATTCCAACGACATGAAGTTAAGAGATTACCCTCACACAGACGCCATGGTGATCGAAACCAACCTCGCTGGGTGGACTGTCACCAAAATACTGGTCGATACAGGAAGCTCCGCTGACATCTTGTTCGCGTCAACCTTCGACAGCATGAAGCTTGACAGAAATCTTCTGCAACCGGCCGACAACCCCCTATACGGTTTCGGTGGTCAACAAGTGAGAGCCATCGGGAAAATCTCCCTGCCCGTGACCTTCGGCGACCAAATCAACTGCAGGACGGAACATATAACATTTGATGTCGTCGACATGTTCTACCCATACAATGCCATTTTCGGCCGAGGGGTCACAAACACGTTCAATGCGGTCATCCATCCCGCCTACCTTTGCATGAAACTTCCCGCTCCGAAGGGTGTGGTCGCGGTATTTGGGGACCAGGACATTGCAAGGACAGCTGAAGGGAACGTAGCCCCGGGGCAACGTAACGTACACAATTTGTCAAAACCTCAAACCCCCGGTATCAGCGTCGAGGGCGAGGTCCGCAATGACAGAGTAAAGGCGGCGCCAAAGGACGAAACCAAACAAGTCCAACTCTTCGAGGGTAATGCCGAAAGAAAGGTGATCATCTCAGCCAATCTAGACCCTCAATCAGAAGGAAACCTCGTCACCTTCCTCAGAGAAAATTCCGACACCTTCGCTTGGTCGGCAGAAGACCTAAAAGGAGTCAACAGATCAATGATCGAGCATAGCCTGAACATCAAAACAGGTTATCGCCCAATCAAACAAAAGCTTCGCAAGATGTCAGAAGAAAGAAAGGAGGCAGCGAAGGCTGAGGTAAAAAGACTTCTGGATGCAGGTGTCATCCGCCCAGTCAAATACCCAACTTGGCTCTCAAACGTGGTCCTCGTCCAGAAGAAGAATAAAAAATGGCGAATGTGCGTCGATTTCACTTGCTTGAACAAAGCCTGCCCGAAGGATGATTTCCCCCTCCCAAACATAAGCACCCTGGTCGACAGAGCGGCAGGTTGCCAAATGCTATCCCTCCTTGATTGCTTCTCAGGCTATCACCAAATCTGGATGAATGAAGAAGACGAAGAAAAAACAAGCTTTATCACACCCTCGGGCACCTTTTGCTTCCGAAGGATGGCAGAAGGTTTGAAAAATGCAGGCTCAACCTTCGCTCGCATGACCTCCGAAGTGTTCAAGGATGAGCATGTTGTCTCCGCCTATGTCGACGACCTAGTCGTTCAAAGTGAACTAAAAGAGAACCACATACCAGACTTATCGAGGGTATTCAGCAACCTCCGGTCCGCCGGACTGAAACTAAACCCAGAAAAATGCGTTTTCGGGGTAAGCGAAGGTAAATTGCTAGGTTGCATCGTCTCAGCCAGAGGAATCGAAGCCAACCCTGAGAAGATTGATGCCATCATGAACATGGAACCCCCGACGACCAAGAAAGCAGCTCAGCGTTTGACCGGTCGTTTGGCAGCACTTAGCAGATTCATCTCAAGATCCGCAGAGCGAGGGTTACCATTTTTCGAAACACTCAGAAGCAACGCTCCCTTCAACTGGGGTCCCCAGCAGCAAAAGGCCTTCGAGGAGTTGAAAAAGTATCTGACCAGCTTGACTGCCCTAACCAGCCCAAGCAAGGGAGACTTGTTGTTACTCTACGTCGCAGCCTCGCCACACGCTGCAAGCGCAGTCCTCATCAAGGAGCTCCACGAAAAGAACAAAACCAGGCAAGCCCCAATCTACTATGTTTCAGAAACCCTCGAAGGCCCAAAGAGAAATTATTCGGAGCTTGAGAAAATAGCATACGCCGTCGTCATGGCATCAAGAAAGCTCAAGCACTATTTCCAGGCTCACGAGATACATGTACCTTTGACGTACCCTCTCGAGAACATTTTCAAAAACAACGAAGCCGTTGGAAGAATAGCAAAATGGGCAGTCGAGCTTAATAGTTATGCTGTAACCTTCGTTGGCAGAACAGCGGTCAAATCGCAGGCGCTGGCTGATTTCATAGCAGAATGGACACCCGACCCTCGCCCCGGTGAGCTGCAGCACGACCAGTTTTGGATCGTTTACGTCGACGGGGCCTGGGGTGCAACTGGAGCCGGTGCCTCGGCCATTCTAATCTCGCCTTCCGGGTCGAAGCTGAGATACGCACGAAGGCTGGACTTCAAGTGCACAAACAACTCCGCTGAATATGAGGCAGTGATTCTGGCACTCTCAAGGTTGCGATCATTATCAGTCCGAAGGGCACTCATCAACACAGACTCTCAAGTCATTGCGGGGCACATTGAAAAGAATTACAAAGCAAAAGATCCAGAGCTTCAAAAGTATTTCCAATATGTACGAAGGTTAGAATCTTTCTTCCTCGGCATAACCGTAAAAGCAATATCGAGGGCTGAAAACAGCGAAGCAGATTGCTTAGCCAAAGCAGCCGCGCAGCAGCTACAGCTCCCTCCCGACGTGTTCTACGAAGTTTCCACTCGGTCAGCCTTCGAAGCTTCCGAAATCAGCATCAAGCTGATCAATACAATCCAGTGCGAGGACTGGAGAGCACCTATCATGGCCTACATCAAAGGACTCCATGAACCCAGCTCCAAAGAAGAAGAGAACAGACTAAAGCAAAGAGTGCGAGGGTACAAGATTGTGGATAACACCTTGTTCAAAGCCTCGGTAACATCACCTTGGCTCAAGTGCGTGTCACAGTCCGAAGGTAACGACATTCTCAAACTCATCCACGAAGGCATATGCGGTTCACACAACGGCCCGAGGGCACTAGCAGGAAAGGCTTTCCGGCAAGGTTTCTACTGGCCAACTGCGCTGCGAGATGCCGAAACCATCGTCAAGAAGTGCGAAGGTTGTCAACTGACAGCAAAAAACCAAAACACCCCAGGGGCCCCCACAACCCTCATATGCCCAACCTGGCCATTACAAAGGTGGGCAATGGATCTCGTGGGCCCACTACCGACGGCTCCGGGGAACCTTCGCTATGCGGTGGTGGCCGTGGAATATTTCACCAAATGGACCGAAACAAGACCACTGTCCTCCATAACCTCCCTCGCTGTAAAAAGGTTTTTCTGGCAGCAGATAGTTTGTCGCTTCGGGGTCCCACAACATCTAACCGTCGACAACGGCACCCAGTTTGACAGCGAGGTTTTCAAAGAGTTCTGTGCACAAATCGGAACAATACTATGCTTCGCCTCAGTCCGACACCCGCAGTCCAACGGCCTAGTCGAAAGAGCCAACGCAACAATCTTCCAATCCATATCCAAAAAATTGCAAGGCAGACCCAAAGGCAAATGGGCAGACGAGCTAACTGCAGTCACCTGGTCTCACAACACCTCTGAATGCAGAGCAACCAAGTTCACACCCTTCAAACTGCTGTTCGGCGAAGAAGCCGTGTTACCAGAGGAGCTAAAATTCGTTTCACCAAGAACAACCCTCGCAAGTGATGAGCCAGCCATACTAACTGACAAGGACTTGCTAGAAGAAACAAGATGCAGCGCAGTTCACAACCTTCGCAAGTATCAGGAAGAGACCAAGAAGTGGAGGGATAAAAAGGTCAGAATCAAGAACCTGCAGAAGGGTGACCTCGTCCTCATCCGTAAACAAAACGCCAGCTTGGCCGGAAAGTTCCAGCCTAAGTGGACAGGCCCGTTCCTGATCGCAGAATGCAATCGCCCAGGCTCTTTCCACCTCTCCGACAGCGAAGGTAATATCCTACCACACACCTGGAACATCGACGACCTTCGCAAATTCTACCCATAGCGGAGCCTTAGCGAGCCCTCGCGTTATGTAACTTTTGTCACTTTTTATGTTATCTACTCTCATGTACTTAACAAAAACAGGAGCTGCACTCTTTTTCCTTACGAAGGGGCGTAAGGTTTTTTAATGAGGCAGTATCCAAAGCATTAATACAGGCTAGAACCCCCAAAAAAGTAAAATCTCCAACCTTCTACTCCCAAGCATCGAAAAAGCGGATCTTTTTCAAAGAGCGCTACATTCGATGGAAACCTGCTAAGATTGCTTTGAAAAACACTCCTTTTCTTTTCAAAACAAACTTCACCTCCGCCTAAGATAAGGGGAGGAAAGTCGAGCACCCTGGCACAAACGACAGGGGCTCGCAAAAAGCAAACTCACCTCCGCCTAAGATAAGGGGAGGAAAGTCGAGCACCCTGGCACAAACGACAGGGGCTCGCAAAAAGCAAACTCACCTCCACCTAAGATAAGGGGAGGAAAGTCGAGCACCCTGGCACAAACGACAGGGGCTCGCAAAAAGCCAACTCACCTCCGCCTAAGATAAGGGGAGGAAAGTCGAGCACCCTGGCACAAACGACAGGGGCTCGCAAAAAGCAAACTCACCTCCGCCTAAGATAAGGGGAGGAAAGTCGAGCACCCTGGCACAAACGACAGGGGCTCGCAAAAAGCAAACTCACCTCCACCTAAGATAAGGGGAGGAAAGTCGAGCACCCTGGCACAAACGACAGGGGCTCGCAAAAAGCCAACTCACCTCCGCCTAAGATAAGGGGAGGAAAGTCGAGCACCCTGGCACAAACGACAGGGGCTCGCAAAAAGCAAACTCACCTCCGCCTAAGATAAGGGGAGGAAAGTCGAGCACCCTGGCACAAACGACAGGGGCTCGCAAAAAGCAAACTCACCTCCGCCTAAGATAAGGGGAGGAAAGTCGAGCACCCTGGCACAAACGACAGGGGCTCGCAAAAAGCAAACTCACCTCCGCCTAAGACAAGGGAGGAAAGTCGAGCACCCTGGCACAAACGACAGGGGCTCGCAAAAAGCAAACTCACCTCCACCTAAGATAAGGGGAGGAAAGTCGAGCACCCTGGCACAAACGACAGGGGCTCGCAAAAAGCCAACTCACCTCCGCCTAAGATAAGGGGAGGAAAGTCGAGCACCCTGGCACAAACGACAGGGGCTCGCAAAAAGCAAACTCACCTCCGCCTAAGATAAGGGGAGGAAAGTCGAGCACCCTGGCACAAACGACAGGGGCTCGCAAAAAGCAAACTCACCTCCACCTAAGATAAGGGGAGGAAAGTCGAGCACCCTGGCACAAACGACAGGGGCTCGCAAAAAGCCAACTCACCTCCGCCTAAGATAAGGGGAGGAAAGTCGAGCACCCTGGCACAAACGACAGGGGCTCGCAAAAAGCAAACTCACCTCCGCCTAAGATAAGGGGAGGAAAGTCGAGCACCCTGGCACAAACGACAGGGGCTCGCAAAAAGCAAACTCACCTCCACCTAAGATAAGGGGAGGAAAGTCGAGCACCCTGGCACAAACGACAGGGGCTCGCAAAAAGCCAACTCACCTCCGCCTAAGATAAGGGGAGGAAAGTCGAGCACCCTGGCACAAACGACAGGGGCTCGCAAAAAGCAAACTCACCTCCGCCTAAGATAAGGGGAGGAAAGTCGAGCACCCTGGCACAAACGACAGGGGCTCGCAAAAAGCAAACTCACCTCCGCCTAAGATAAGGGGAGGAAAGTCGAGCACCCTGGCACAAACGACAGGGGCTCGCAAAAAGCAAACTCACCTCCGCCTAAGACAAGGGGAGGAAAGTCGAGCACCCTGGCACAAACGACAGGGGCTCGCAAAAAGCAAACTCACTCTCTCCGTCTCGCCCGAGCCCTCCAAGCCAGGCCTCGGGCGGGCCACTTTCTCCGTCTCGCCCGAGCCCTCCAAGCCAGGTCTCGGCGCGGGCCACTTTCTCCGTCTCGCCCGAGCCCTCCAAGCCAGGCCTCGGCGCGGACCCCACATTCTCCGTCTCGCCCGAGCCCTCCAAGCCAGGTCTCGGCGCGGGCCACTTTCTCCGTCTCGCCCGAGCCCTCCAAGCCAGGCCTCGGCGCGGGCCACTTTCTCCGTCTCGCGCGAGCCCTCCAAGCCAGGTCTCGGCGCGGACCCCACATTCTCCGTCTCGCCCGAGCCCTCCAAGCCAGGTCTCGGCGCGGGCCACTTTCTCCGTCTCGCCCGAGCCCTCCAAGCCAGGTCTCGGCGCGGGCCACTTTCTCCGTCTCGCCCGAGCCCTCCAAGCCAGGCCTCGGCGCGGGCCACCTCCTCCGTCTCGCCCGAGCCCTCCAAGCCAGGCCTCGGCGCGGGCCACTTTCTCCGTCTCGCCCGAGCCCTCCAAGCCAGGTCTCGGCGCGGGCCCCACTTTCTCAGCCTCGCCCGAGCCCTCCAAGCCAGGCCTCGGGCGGGCCCACCTCCTCCGTCTCGCCCGAGCCCTCCAAGCCAGGCCTCGGCGCGGGGCCACATCAACGCGATTAAAAAGAAAAAGGGGGCGTCGCTGTTTTTTCAAAACAAGCTTACACGAGCAAGTGCGCGAGCCTCGCTAAAAGAAAAAGGGGGCGTCGCTGTTTTTTCAAAACAAGCTTACACGAGCAAGTGCGCGAGCCTCGCTAAAAGAAAAAGGGGGCGTCGCTGTTTTTTCAAAACAAGCTTACACGAGCAAGTGCGCGAGCCTCGCTAAAAGAAAAAGGGGGCGTCGCCGTTAAAACAACATAAGAAACGTCAAAATAGCACAGCAAATATGGCACACAACCCATACGCTTTTCTCATACCGTTACAAAACAATGTTACAACAACGAACATATCCCAAAATAAAAATCTTTACAAGGGACCACCGCTCCCCTCAATTAACTCCAAATCATCCAAACCTTCGGCCTCCATCTCAAAACCTCCCTCCACTGGAACCAGGGGTCCCCACAACAAAGGAGCTACAGGGACAATTGGCAGCTCCCCGGGCAAAACCCTCGCCCTATACATGTACCTATGCCTCGTCTCAACTTCCGAAGGTTCCTCCTTCGGGATCACAAGCGCCCCATCCGAACCAACTTCAAGCTCCCTTCGACCGAACAAATATTCCAAAGCTGTGTTCTCGTCAATATCATCATCACCGCCAACTTGCGAGGTCGCAGAAGACCCAAACAAATAACGATCGGCTTGGCGGTCTGTATAGTCTGTCTCGCGCCAAAATCGACTCGACCTACTATTTTTTAAATCATATCTCCGCACCTTCGACCACCAAAAACGTTCAAAGGAAAGCGAAGGATATTTAAATCTAGCGCGAGCCCATGATTCACCAGTAATAAAAACATCTTGGTAGTTCAACATCAGCGGGGTCACGTCGAAAACGTCTAGCACGGTTCCGTCGGGAACCTGCATGTTGCACAAAAATACGAGATGTCTCAGCCTCGTCAAGTCTTTACAAACAACCATAGTATCTACAAAAGGCCTCCGTCGCCCCAACAAACCCAGGCATCACACCTGCCCAGCTTCCCCTCGGTCGATATCCAAACCCTCGCCAGCGGCGACAGTCGAGGTCCCAGCTGACGCCTCCTCCGCCGTGGATCCCTCCGCAGCAGCCTCGACGTTTGTCGCAGTCTCCTCTTCCATCGCCGTCGCCCGCGCAGCATCTCCTTCAACGATCGGCCCGCCCCCGGTCAACGCCTCGATCTCGGCGAGCGTAACCCCCGCACAGCCTGGCTCAGGGGCGGCTCCGGAGTCACCCCTCGGTGCAGCTTCCGTAGGCGGCGAGGGCATCGCATCTCATCGAGCCTATAATCAAAACAAAAGACAAACCTCGTCAAAATTCAACAAACAACCCCCCTAAAACAAGAGAAACATACATCAAAACACTTAAACAAAAATGCGAACCTGGCGCGTAGCCTCGGCAGCTTCTTCGAAGGCAAGAGCTCGGCCACCTCCGGAGATCCAAAACTTGCGAAGCAAGCGCATCGCACAGTTCCGGACTTCTGCGTCATCAACCTTCATCTGGCGAACCTCTTCAACCGTCGGAAAGACATGGCTCGGCCTTTTGACCTTGCGAAGATGATCACAATCCGCCAGTCGAAGCGTGCTCGCCATTGCCAAGGCCCCGGCGTAGCCACCAAAATCGGCTGCGTTGGAAACTAGCGAGCTAAACACATCAAGCTCGTTGCCCAGCCAGCCCTCGAAGGCCTCTGCATCAGTTGCAGGCAATGGCTCTCCGGCTGAGCCCCCAGCCTCGGTCAGACAACAATCAAGCTTACGCTTGACATTCTCCATGCTCGTTCGCCAAGATTTCTTCAAATCAACCAGCCGACCCTCGGCCTCCGCCAAAGCCTTGTCCTTCTCCTTTCCCGCGGCAATCAGATCAGCATTACGCTTCGCCAGCTCAACTGCATCCTCTCGAGCCTTCGCAGCCTTCTCTGAAGCAATCCTCATTTCATTTTCTCTGTTCTCTAGGCTCCGCGCCAGTCTACTATTCTCTTTCTCAAGTTCAGTCATATGGTTCCTCATAAACTCCATGTCGGAGCTAACCTTCCGCCTCGCTGAGCGGTTCAAGAGCATCAGCTCCGCCAACTTGACGTCAACGTCATCGAAGGTGTCGCCAACCGCTTGATCCGCAAGAAAAACCTCCGCTTCCGGCACACAAATGCGGCCGAAGATCCGGCCCAAAAAACGCCTTTCCTCCGGGCTACACTGCAAGTGGCAATCCCGAAGGTCCGGACTGGTGAACAGTGCAGTCGCCGGATCAGAAATCCCAAGTTTCTTGGCGTATTCTGGAAGGCTCGACCGGCTAGCCTCGCCAAACGGCCTTTTTCCCCGGGACCGCGCAGAGTCAAGTTCCCCATCGAACTCAAACCCCTCCACCCAAAGGTGCGAGCCCGCGAAGCTGGGAACCGCACCTCGTCGAGGGCTGCCTGGCTCAGTATCTCGTGCAAGCTCATCTGCGCCCTGGGTAACCATCGCACCAACAACCGGCGAGGCTCCGCCTCCAATCGACACCTCCTCATCCGTGTCATGCCCTTCAGAAGAACCCTCGCTACCTTCATCAGACGAACCCTCGCCCGTCTCCCCCTCCTTTGCGTCCTTCTCCTCCACCTCATCATCATCAGATTCATCCTCGTCGCCCGAAATTTGGACCAAAGCACCGATCCCTCCAACGCGAGGCACGCGTCCCCCGACCGAACTGGCACCCCGGCCGCTCCGAGCAGCGGCCAAAGAGGTGCCCGCAGCAACAGAGCCAGCAGCGACCTTCGTCGCAAGCACCTTCGCTCGTCCGCCAGCTCCTCCACGGCCTCGACCACGGCCTCTCTTCGGCCGAGACACGATCTCCGCTCCTCCCGAAGCCTTCCGCTTCCTCTTCTTCGGCGCGTCGTCGCTCGAAGGAGCGGGCCAGTCGGCGTACCGAATACCAAGAATGTCAAACATTCTGTTCACACGACCTTCGCCGCCCACCAGGCTATGGATAGCCTTCACTTCCAGTGGGGAAAGCTTCCCCACGAGTTCGTCCATCCACTGCTGAACTCGTTTAAAAACAGCTTCGTTCCCATCCTCGCGCCTCGGAAATTTCTTAAGAGTCCTTTCCCAGACCTTCTCTAGATCCAAACTAGGCTTCTTCAAGCCCCTACCTTCGTACCTCGGATCATTCTCCACAGCGAACCAAGTCTGCCTCCGGCCAAGAGGCCAAATCTTGGCACAGCAGTATTCCTCCACCAAATCACGCGCGCACTGAGAACGCGCAACGACCCTCAGGCAATCAACAGCAGCATGGGCCTCGATGCTCATCTTAGCTTCGGCGCCCACATCTCCAAGCACCGGAAGCTCGCCGCAAAGCTCGGAGCTGTCACTAAGTTTGTAATAGAACCAGAACTCCTGCCACCCGCTGCTCCACTTGTTTTTCTGCGCTTGCACCGGCAGCTCCGCGCCGGCGCGATGGCAAAAAGTGTACACCGCAAATTGTCCAAGGCTGGTCTTGCCCTCGCTGTCCGTAATCTTGCGAGGCTGCATGTGAACGCGATGAGTGCGAACAAAACCCTCGACATGAGGGACAACCCCCTGAGACCTGCAGGCCCAGACGTAGACTGACATCTTTGTGAAGCAGGAAGGCGTAAGCTGATGAAACCGCAGGTTGAACCTCCGCAGGACCGAAGTCACGAAGGAGTCAGCTGGGAAGCGAAGGCCAGCCGAAAAGAACTCCTCAAACACCACAACCTCATCTGCACCCGGCCTCGGCACGGTCTCCCCACTGCTGGCCCTCGCATTGCCTTCCTCAACCCAGCCCCACCGCACGTAAGATGCAATCTCACTTGCACAAACCCGGCTCAGACCAAACTCGAAGGTAATCCCCTCATCCGCGGCTGTGGGAGAAACAGCGCGAGCAGTTTGCTTCAACCTAGCCATCTCTTCAATTGCTAACACTACCGATCAGCGAACGCCTGTCTCAACCCTCGCAGTCAAGCTCAAACAAACCTTCGCTACAAGCAAATCGCAACAGCAGGATGGCTATAGCAACAAAGAGCACAATCAAAACTCCCCACCTACTCGTGCTATTTATAGGCCGGGAGACAAGCCCCTCACCCGACGAGGTCGGCACGACAACCAAAGAACGCGGCGCAAAAAACGAAACAGGCTTCAATAGTACAAAACAACACAACGGCCCAGCCCAAAGCAGCTGCGGGCGTCGCTGCCGAGGGCCCCGTTTTTGTCCCCATTGAAAGGCGCTGCTTGGGCCTAAACACGTTCTTTTAGATCCAAGACAACGAGGGGCTACTGTTGGGGGAAAGGACCCTCGGCAGAAGCACCGCCCGAGCTGGTGCCCGAAATTGGCCCTCGCGCAATGCCAAGTGTGCTTGCGAGGTCCCTCTCCTATTGGAGACCGTTACCTTAACCCCCGGATACGGGTCAACCCTCGTCGCTTTGTTGTGCTTCCATGCAGATCTAAGACGACGTTCGCGCTGCAGGAAACCTTCGCTAACTCACGACGCCACCTTCGTACGGAGCGAAGGTCCAGGCAAGCCGCAAGTGTGCGTCGCCCCAGAGGCAAACGAAGCCGAAGGTCCGGCGAGCCCGGCCGAAGGTTAAACCTTCATTCTTCCTCGGAGGCAGGTAAAGCCGGAGGTGCGCGGGCTCAAGGGCGAGCGCGGCCGAAGGTCAAGACCGCCGCACCTCTCCCCGAAGGTGGACAAGGGCCAGGTGGCGGCGCGCTGGGGTGTGACCGATTAGGGTTTCCACCTCAGCTGTGCATTTACGTTTTTGCCCTTCCTCCCTGCGCGGAGGCGAGGAATCTTTGCTGTACCCTTTTGTAATTTGGCCTGTGCCCCTTGGCATTCCCTATAAATACCAAGGGGATGAACAGTGTAAGCACGACCTTTTGGGAATTCGAGCACTTTCCACTTCCGTTTCACCCTCGCTACTGCATTTGACGCTTGGCCGCCTTCGCTCCCCCCCTGCACAAGTGCGGAGGTTGGGCAAGTGCGTTCCAACATCTTACTTGTAGGTTTGTGAAACCTACAGTGGCAACTGAAACTCATTGGAAAATCAGCACAGACCCTAGGTTCTTCCCTTACTTCAAGGTGAATCATTTGAGACTCTCTACTTAGCAATATACACCTTTTTCTTTGTATATAGCTAATATACACACTTCACTCTTTCAAAACTGTCTTGGTGCTATTGATGGTACCCATATTCCTATTACCATCTCTCAAGACAAGCAAGCTCCGTTTAGGAATAGAAAGGGCACCCTCAGCCAAAATATCATGTTGGCTTGTGACTTCGATCTCAACTTCACCTTCATCTCAACAGGCTGGGAGGGGTCCGCAACTGATGCAAGGGTCCTTAGGTCTGCTTTGTTCGAGGCTTTCGTGTACCTGAGGGCAAATTTTTCCTTGTCGATGGTGGCTACGCTAACACTCCGACATTCATTTCCTGTGTCTCTTCATGATGAGGATGATGTGAGGATATTAAACAATCCAAGTAGACCTACTGCAACAAGAAAAGAAGATGGCCCTGCTGTCTCTGACAGGGGAAAGAAGGTTCAGAAAAGGCAGAAGGAAGTTGTAGTCCTTGGTGAGGGGAGGAATGCTCCAAAAAGGCACAAAAAAGAATTAGCTCACATGATGGAGAGGTATCTGGAAGTAAAAACTAAGCAAGTGGAATGTGAGGTTGTAGAGAAAGTAAAGGTTGGATCAAGAGCGGATGAATACTCCATCAAAAATTGCATTAGTGTCATCAAGACCATGGAAGCACTCACCGGTGAAGAAAGGGCTGTAGTTGTAGATGTTTTCAAAGATGCTCAAAATCGGGAGATTTTCATGAATTTAGATTCAGCAACACGTCTGATATGGATAAGGAAGAAATGGTTAGTTTTTAGTTTTATCCTTCAATTTTCTGTCATTTTTTATTACTTTAATGAACTCACTAGGAAGCTTTTGCTTTGAAGCAGTATGCAAACCTAAAGGAAACAGGGCAGCTGAAGTTTTGAGTTTGAGGTTAGTCTCTGATTTTGCACATCAAACTGCACCTAATTCTGCTGTTGTTGCTGCTGCACATTGTGATTGCAAATTCAGAAAAATTCTGCACAAGAGTTGCAGTAGAAATATGTGTATTTTCACCTTAAACCCAGTACTGCATGATTTAGAATAACTCTGCATTAGAAATTTTTGTGGGATGTTTGAGTTATATGTAATATGTAAAAGTGTAGTACAAGAAAACTTAGTTTTTTTGGGTGCCACAACAAGCAATCTTTTGCTCTTCGTCTTTGGCATTGGGTTCTGGAGGACTGCCCAGTACCTGATTGTTCTCTAGAATTAACAAAATGTGATCCTTTTAGGTTGAGATGAAACGACTGGACACTACATGTTTATGGGTACTATATGATGTCTGTTGTCTGCTGTATGTTATCTCCATCTACTTGATATATGTTGTCTACTTCGAGTAGCTGGTCCTGGAGCTTTATCAATTGCTTAGGTTTATGGGTGATATGCCAATTTGGCTTGTTTCAAATTCTTTTGTCCATTTTTAAATTTTTGTTTGAAACCATTTTTCTTCACCAGTTTGTGGTATCTCAGAAGTTTTCTTGCCTTGTTGCCTCACCACTATCTAAAAATAAGAGTAAAGTCCATCACCGGTCCTCAAACTTGTTCGGTTGTGTCATCCCGGTCCCTAAACTCGCAAATCGACCGTTTAGGTCCTCAAACTTGCTCGGTTGTGTCATCTCGGTCCCTAAACATGCAAATCACTCATTTAGGTCCTCAAACTTAGTCAGTTGTGTCATCCTGGTCCCTAAACTTGGTTTTGAGTCTCATCTAAATCTAAACATGATAATTTGAAAACTTTATATCAACAAAAAAAAATCATAACTTTTTTTATATAAACTCGAATGAAGACAAACTTTATATCAAAATTGTAGCCCTCGATGTGATCTACAACTTTGTAGTTGAAAAGTTTTTTATTTAAAACTATTTAGGGTCCCAAATATTGTTGTATGTTTATAGATTTTGAAATTTAAAATTTAAAATTATCAAACAATCTTGAATATCACTACACCACAACCCTTAACTAGAGACTGACTGCAGTTGCTAAAACTTGTTAATTAGCATTGGATGGTGGGTCGCTAAAGGTTTGCGAAGGACGGTCAGTTGCTAAAACCGAATTAGACGATGGATGGTCCGGTACTATAGATTTTTTCCTTTCGCATTGGATGATCGGTCGCTATATATCAACAACAGTATCAGCTGGTCCGTCGCTATACAAATTTTGCATTGGCGCGCTGTGTTTGGGCCTTGCCACGGGTAATTTTGGCCCAACATGACCAAAACCCTAAGTCACGGTACCCCCACACAGAGGCACAGACCCAATTCACAGCCACCACGCGCGCCGTCTCTACATCTCCTCGCGTTCCATCCACGCACGGCCCGTCGCCTCCACGCTGCCGGCTGCTTGCTCCGTCCCCGCCCCCGCCGGATTCCTGCCCCGCCGCCCGCCCCTGTCGGCCTCCACACCCACGCCTCTCCCTCACCCCGACTCCTCGAACTCTCCCCCTCGCCGACCGCACGCCTCTCCCCCTCATCCACCGCGTGCGTCTCCCTCTCCCACCTAGCCGCCGCCGCCGCTGCCGCACTGCTAGGGACCGCGACCGCCATGTCGCGCCCCCAAGGGACGAGGTCGGGGCTGGTGGTGAGCCCCTGCTCCATGCCTGCGACGGGGAGGAGGAGGACGCATCCATGGACGCCGATGGCCGTGACTACTGCTACGACCTCCGCACCTCGACCGCCGCCGCCGCACTGCTAGGGACCGCGGCCGCCGTGCCGCGCCCCTAGGGGACGAGGTCGGGGCTGGCGGTGAGCCCCTGCTCCATGCCTGCTCTATGCGTGCTCGGCAGCGGTGGACGAGCAGCCAGGACCATACGATTCTTCAGTGCAGGTACCACTATCTCTATCCCTCTATTTTTTGTCTCTCGCACTCTCTAATTCTTCAGTGTGCCCTCACGATTTGCTCCTGATTTTCCCTCCCTGTTGCTTTTTCGTTCGATTGATCCGCTACTTTTTCGATCAGGCAAGTCATCATCATGGGAAGAAGGCAAGGGTTGACACTGGGCACTGCAAAAAAGAAGGCAACCCGCTGCTTATCTTTCCAGTACCTATGCAGCGCCCTATCAGCTGCTAGAGACGGCACACACTTCATGCTCGATGAAATGCCCACCAGATTTGGCTCTCCACCAGATTTGCATATAGAACTGGTAATTTGTCTCAACCACCAGAGAGCCTACACTATTTTCCTAGCCTTGTAGAACTGATAATTTGTCTCCACCGAGTAACTTTTTTATTTAGTGTTTTACTGTGTGTGGAATCTGATTCTTATGTGTCAGGTTGATGCAAATTGTACCAATCATTTTATATTAACGAGAAGCAGAGCCCCAGGGATTTGCAGAGAGATACCCAGCTCTTGTCACAGGTTTCTTCTTTTTGTGGTATGTTGACTTACCTGTATTGCCAATCTGGCTTCATGAAACCACACAAAAAAATCCTTTGGATAGTAGTTTTAATTGTCACTTTGTGATCAAACCTTGCAGCTATTTTCTGAATGTAATATTTAACATCCTCATCAAGATCTTTGACTACTTCCACTATCAAGTATGTTTCCTGGATAAGTGTGCATTCTGTCTGTTAGCATTGTTGTTTTTCTACATAGCTTTTTATATATTTCTAAGCAGGAACAATGAGCAGCAACCAAATGTTGTATTGCCGATAGCCACTTCATGATCTCTGTTCTATCTGAACTGATGGTCTCTGGCCACAGTACAATTATGGGGGTTGGCCTTCATGCTGCAGACCAACCAAATTCAATAAAAATAAGGTGCAAGCTTCTCAAACTTTCTTCAGGATGAGATTTCTGAACCACTGCAAGTATGTCATGTCAGTGTTGATGCCAATGAGTACTATCTGACTACCTCACTGTTGGTTTTTGCTTTCACTTGTGTGGATGCAGGTTAATCGGCACCTTTCAGAAGGTGCAGCTACAAGACTTTTGACCCGCCACTGCAAGGCAACGACAGCTTATGAAGTCACTATGTAATGATCTATAACTGTCACTCAGTATCCAAATTTGGCTGCCATTTCAGAAATTTGTGGCCACTGTAAATTTGTTTCATAGTTTTAGTCTTCAAGGTTTTCGTTTTATTCTATGTTGATGGACTCTTTTAGTCTGTGTTAGATTCAGCTTGATAGACACTAAATATAGTTCTTATCAGTTAACTGAAGCAATTATATAGTGAACTATGGACATACAGCTGCTCTGCCATGTTTTTTTTTCCCAAATAACATCGGGTGGATGCTCCTGCAGTTTTTTATTCAGAGTACTAAGTCATGCTAATATGTTGGTAAATAAACCATCAACTAACAGCTGGCCTATTGTTTATTTTTTTCCAAGATAACTGAACCATATGCTATGAAATACCATCAGCTAAGGATTCTCCTTTTAAATGAAGTTTTTTAAGATTATTACTGAGCCATGCTAATACATTGTTTCCATAATCATATTAACTGAAACATTCATTTATTGGTTGAAAACATATTCTATTCATTACTCTTGTAATTGCTCACCGATTTATGCTTTGAAATAACTGTCTCAACACATGCTATGCTTACTGAAACTCTGATTTGTTGACGAAAACCTCTGCAAGGAGGCACTCAATGCCAATCGATTTAGCCACGATGTTGAGCGTTTGATGCTTGTGTAGCTTCTTGGGTCCTGCGTTCATGTTCCTGTTACGCACTATAACTCTCTGGTTCAGATTATTTCACTTGTTTTGTTAGTCGATTTTTTGCTTCCTTAGCTACTGACCAAAGATTTAATAGTCTGCTTTTGCTAGCTACAGAGCACAAGCTAAATGATACATGCTCTGCTGTGAAATCTAATATGTCTCTTCTTATCCATGATTTTGTTAACGCTAAAATAATATATTTAAATATATGACTTAGAATATACTAACAGATATATTTTAAGACCTATTTCCTTTTATGTTAATGGGTTTAGAGTGTTGCTAATTTCTTTTATTATTTCTCCATCCTGTAGGTATGTATTTGTCAGAACAAGCTGGTTGATCTTTTTGCTGGCTCAAGAACCAAAGAGAAGTTCCAATTAGTTATGTCAAATGTAAAGCCAAAGTAAGTGATGACTGATAATTGAGACTATTGGTTTATGCTCAGTAATAAATGCATTATTATAGCAAAACGTGATCTTTCAAAAGAATAATATTATAGCAACATACAGTTGTTCAGAGCTGTGGGCGAATTCTGGTGCTAGCCTTTGACATAGCTATACAAGCTATATTTTTTTACTATTGCCTGTGCACATGTACTGAACATGTGTCACCATAAACCATGTATATTGCAATCATCTACCTCGTGTTCTGTTGAATTATACTTCAGATAAAATCATAAACAAGCTTTTACTGTTTTTTACAGCTGCATACCTAGAATTTTGTCTTCAGTCTAAGTTCTATTTTGAAATTAGACTATTGTTTTGAATTAGGCACGAAGTGACCGAGAGTATCTGTTTGTGCTTTCACAAGCATATATGAACTTTGTACCAGTCTAGGTTTTAATTAGAGTTGTACAACTGTATATCTGGAAATATATAATAGAATGTTAGCTACACAAATTTGTGTCTACTCTCTAGCTAACTCTTGGTAGTTGGCACTAATTTTTATTGGCAGAATAATGGTGAGCCTTCTCAACGCATAGAACTGAGAAATGTCGGCACAGAAAATGTGGACCTGAAGTTAGTTGCCAATATGACTGAGATTAAGAAAGTAGAAGAAATTGATAACTTACCTCCTTGTTGTTGTGTCCCTATGTAACAGTGTCCGAAAAATTCTAAGGTTCAGCTTAAGCTGTATGTAAAATAGATGGTTAATGCGAGAAATAACTTTATTATGCCTTCTTATGCAAAAGTGTTTTCTAGGTTGTATAAATGTTCAAATACAACTGTGTAAGAGTTGAACTATAGAAAAATAATTTGGCATTCGGTTGTTTTCATGTGCTTCCTAAAATAAAGCCGTAGCGTTAGCACGGGCACTAAACTAGTGTTATTAACACAAAGTGCTACCCCTTTGCTTCAATCCATAGTTCAAATAAAATTTGATCTAGAAACTGTATTTACCAAGTACTTGATGGCAGATGAGACAGAAGATGACTTATTAGATTGTCTTGTCATGTCATTATCTTTGTTGTTTGCTTTGAGACTGCAATGTCTGAGAAACATTAATCAACTCAAGTAGTGAAATCTGAAATACTGGAACTAAAACACAAAAACTTTGGGCTGGGTAAGCACTAGATGTTTCATTTTCGGAGGCAAACTGGATGCTTCTCCTTGTAAGTTGTACATTGGAACCTTTAACTTCGTTAGATTACTCATTTCTTATCTTTTTTCAGGAACTTTTGGGTGCTGGAGGACATATTGTCAACAGCGAGCTGATCGTAGTGCTAATAAATTTTGGATTACTCATTTCATACCTTACTTATGTTAAGTGACATTACATGTATAATATACTTTACGATACATAAATCAATTTTTGTATAATGTGAGAACGTTTGAATGTCATCATTTTTGTGTATGTGAATCAAGGTATAGCTAATGTTTGATTATTAGCTATATCTTGAGACCAACTTTTATTTTTTTATATCTATTTAATTGATCTCGATGGACGGTCAGTTGCTAAAACCTATAATCGTGATGAACTGTCCGTTGCTAAAACTACTAACAGGCGGTCCGTTGCTGAATGTTGGGGCGATGGATGGTCCGTCGCTAAAGATGAGGTCCGTCGCTATATACATACAACCACGACTTCAACAGCAACTGCTAGGGTCCATTGCTATAACTTTTAGCCACGGACCGTCCATCGTTGTATACCCCTTATACCAACTTCAAGTCAGTCCGATTAAGGGTTGCGGTATAGTGTATTTACATGATCTATATAAAAGTTATAGTTCTCAATGCAATCTAAAACATTGTTGATAATTTTTTTTATTTAAAGTCATTTATTATCCAAAAAAATAATTTAAAATTTTAAATTTCAAAATCTATAAACATACAACAATATTTTCGGACCCTAAACAGTTTTCAATCAAAAACTTTTCAACTGCAAAGTTGTAGATCACATCGAGAGCTACAATTTTGATATAAAGTTTGTCTTCATTTGAGTTTATATGAAAAAGTTATGAATTATTTGTTGATATAATGTTTTAAAATTACCATGTTTAGATCTAGATGAGACTCAAAACAAAGTTTAGGGACCAGGATGACATAACTGACTAAGTTTGAGGACCTAAACGAGTGATTTATAAGTTTATAGACCAGGATGACACAACCGAATAAGTTTAGGGACCGGGATGACACAACCGAACAAGTTTGAGGACCTAAACGGCCGATTTGTGAGTTTAGGGACCGGGATGACACAACGACACAAGTTTAGGGACCGGTGATGGACTTTACTCTAAAAATAATAAGACTTGCTTGCAGGAATAGAAGTGAAAGTGCGCTTTTGGTTTCAAGTGCAAGTCCAAGTGGTTTCAGTTCAACTTCTTTCACATTTTTATCCAATCTTCGGCACTGGAGGGATGCTGGCAGTATTTTATGTATTTAGGAATCTTGAGGACAGAATATCTTGTTCCCTAATTTTGTACGCATGTGAATGCTACCTAGCTCAATATGCTGATGTGCATGCCTTTAGCTATCTGATTTGGTAAAGAATGAGCTGCTTTTAAATTTGGTGGAGAATATTCCAATATGTAACTATGTGACTACACGAGCCTATGTGACACTAGACATTTTTTTATAATATTTCAATCAGCTATTGCATCTTGTTTAACTTTTTTTTTTAATTTTATGGATGAAAAATGGTTTCTCTTGTTCATTTTCAATTACGTTTTCAATTTTAGACATGGATTTTACTAGTATTTTTTTTTGAATTGCAGAGCTCGTTTCTGAATTATATGGTCTCTCAATTCAATGCTTGTTGCACGGTGACAATAATGTGCTAATTCAGAACTAATCACCCTGCATCCAAATAACCAACGGGATTGAAGGGATTAGAGCACCAGGTTGGGAGGGGGATTGGGTGGAGGGCAAGGGATCATCCGATACCCCCGTGGGTAGTGTAGCACGTGAGTTCTGACCCCTTGTTGCCAAACGAAGCCTCAATGGGGCACCTATCCTAGCAGGACACCTAGTCCCGTCCAGGATGCGCCGCCCCGGCTGCCAAGGCGCCTCTCATGCTAGGACACTCGGCCCTCGCCATCGGGGAGGCTTTCTCCAAGGAGGGTGTGCAGCCCTCGCGGTGCCCCCTGGGAGGGTTAGGGATAGATGAGGAAATGGGTGGCATGATGAGGTAGACCGAGACAGAAAGGAGTGTGGAATATGGTTTTATTTTTGTTTTTATATACTCGAGATGATGGCAACGTATCCTATGTCAACCAGACAAGCTGTGCAAACTTGGAAACTATCGATCTGGACCTCAGGATGCTCATCTGATGGCTTAGGAGAGAGGTGGGTTATTTTTACGATTAAACGCCCGCCAGCCCTCAGTCCATTTTGCAAAAAAAAAAAGACCTCGTCTTTCTTCTCCCCAATCGCTATCCCCTCTGTGCAAACTTGGAAACTATCGATCTGGACCTCAGGATGCTCATCCGATGGCTTAGGAGAGAGCTGGGGTATTTTTACGATTAAATGCCAGCCCTCAGTCCGTTTTGCAAAAAAGACCCCGTCTTTCTTCTCCCCCATCGCGACCCCCCTCTTTCTTCTCTGCAGTCGCGATTGGGGACAAGTCGCGGTCGTGAGTCCTCCGTTCCAGGCGGTCGCCGGAGGAGGCGCCCTGCAGGAGGAGCCGCACCCTTGCGCGCCGGCCCGCTCACACCGCTCGCCGCCTCTCCTGCAACTGAACCCCACGCTGCGAGGCTCCAGCTTCCACCACAACCAGGTTGTACCGTGCCGGGCTATGGCCACCCACCTCCACCTCGCCCGCCACGACGCCGTGTCAGAGGCGCTGCGTCGATTCCTCGCCGGTCCCAGAGTCTCCGTCGTCCACGATTCAGATGCAACTGTGTTGCCTGATTCAGATTCAGAGTTGTTTTTTAGTTGTGTTGCCTGTTTCAAATGCAGCTAGTTTACAGAGCTATACATGACTCGAGTTGGTGATCTGTGTTGCTTCAAAGTGCAGGTTCTGTGACCATGAAGTACATGTAAAAACTGTATCTCAGTTGCTCGGTGTTGTGTAATGCCAATGACAATTGTGCCTTGTGTGTGTAATGCGTGAATGTTTGTACGTCTGAATTTGCAATGTAATGAACTGAAATCGATTTCAGCTTGCAATGTCTATGGTGATCTCAAAGTGCATGGTTTTAGCTTCCAATGTCTTAACAAAAAGTTTAGACCTTGTCCTAAGAAAATTCAGATCACAATGCTACAAAAATTGACATAGACAAAGATATCCAGTAACATAGACAGTAACAGTTCAGAATGGAGGACTACGAACTTGAAATAAAAGTAAGCATTCCAAAATGTCTTAAAAGGTTACACGAACTTGAAATATCAACCAACAACATTGTTTGGGCAATTACGTATGTTATGGTCTGCTAATTGCTTGCATTTTCCACACATCTGTTTTTTGGGTGCCTTTCTTCTCCTTGCCCTTATTCTTAATTCTTTTGCATCGCCCTTTGGAGTTGATATCATTTGGTGGATGTATCTCGACTTCTTGTGAAATTTTGCCACCAAGGAATGATTCAAACTCATCTTGTTTATTATTGTAGCAGCTGGAACGATATTTTGGAGAGGTTCTACAAGATTTGATAAACTAGAATATAAAAATTCCATTCCTTGTTCAGAGTTCTTGGTCATCTGGATAAGATCTTCAAACTTGTTGCGTGAATCTGAAATTTTTCTCCGCATTGCCACCTCCATGGGATCTTTAGCCTTTTCATCCAGAAGGTTACCTTCGTCATCGAAGAACAGTTCTCTATGAAAATAAAGATCCGATCAGCACTATTGCACATAGAAAACAATACGTCCATAGAAAACAAAACAGTCGTGTAACTCACCTTTTACACCTTTTCTCCCACCTCTTCATAAAATAAGTATCTCATTTTGCTTCTCGCCTCTAAGAACTTGAATGATATGACGACACGGGATGCCATAGGACTCATAAAATTTACAGGAGCACGTACCAAACATGTCTGAGTTGTTTATCTAAACCACTTGTTCTTTTCCAGACAGGCTGCTGATGGTGACAATCTTCATATCTTCAGACTCTGAAACCCTTGAATAATGCAATGGTATCCTGCAACTACGAGTTGTTCTTGAAACTTGCTAAAAATTTCATGAGTATATACAACACTACATTGCTTCTCCATGGCCCATGGTATCATCAACTTAGGATTGGTGTGAAGACTTTTATTTGTCGGCTATCAACTCCACTTGGCGCTGGCACTCCAAAGCTGTTTCAACCCTTAGCCAAAACTCAACAAAGGTTAATTTTCGATGAATGAAATGGTTAAAAAAAGAATTTGCACTCTTCGATCGTGATGTAGTCCTAAGCAGTCCCGCTAGAGGTATATCCATAAAGTATGCTGGAATCCATGATTCTCGAATGTCAAACTATGTGGAAAACCACTCATTTCGAGTGAGCCCATACTTTATCATGATAGAATACCATTGAGACTCAAACACATTTGAATTCTCGAAGCCCCAAACACACTTGTATATTATTTTCCAGAAATCCTCATCATTTTTTATGGTGGGCATAATGCTCGCATCTTCGTCTATTATGATTAGATGAGGTGCTACTCCACCCATAGCCTTAAGAAAGGTCTGAAACAACCATACGAATGACTCAATCTTTTCATCAGCCAAGAACGTTGCCCCAAGGAAAACACTTTGCAAGTGATGATTGATTCCAGTAAATGGCACAAACTTCATATTATATTGGTTAGTAGTATATGTAGAATCTACCGAAAGCACATCACCAAAAACACTATAGTTTTTTATGCATATGGCATCTGCCCAGAAGACACGGACAAGTCATCCTTGTTTATCCACCATAAACTCATAAAAGAAGGCAGGATTTACTTCCTTCTTTCGCTCAAGTTATGCCACAAACATTTGTGCATCAGCATCCTTGATTTTGCTCCTCAGGTCACGATAATAGTTCTTCAAATCCCTCAGCGTGCAACCAACATTCTCAAATCCACCATCACTGACTTGGAGAAGTCGAAATGCCTGGGACATGCCAATGCTAGCCTTATGACAATTGAACAAAGTACTCTTTACCCTCTCACTAACATGACGGTTGGATCTGAGCAAGTGCTTCTTATCTGGCGACACATGGTTGTGCTCCTCAACCAATGAAAATATTCGATACTTCTTGTCACTGCCAAGCTTGACAATAATATGTGCTTGACAACCACATCGGGTTTCATCACATTTGATGTCTTTCTTTTTTCGGATTGATCACTAACATCTTGTACGTCCTCGTTTCTGTACCCTTCCCTTGAGCAAAAATACCGCTTGTGAAATATTTCCTCATTTTGTTTCTTGTACTGACCAACACGAACAGAGAAACCAGCTTCGTGTCCAATGATTTGTAAAAATTCTCCACATCTGTGAGTGTATCAAATATCATTCCAACCATAGGCTTCAAATGTGCTTTGCAATTATCTGTTGTATTAGGAGAAGATGTCTGTGTGATCTTGGTTTTTCAAGTGGTTCCTCAATGTGGCCTCCAACTCCAGCATCGACGTCCATGATGGTCAAGACGACATCATCCATGGCAGAATGAACGACGACTGCAGGTTCACCGTCCGTGGCATGAAGGACGTTAGCAATGATCGTACTCAAGATGAAAGTATTACATGAGAAACGAACCTGTATCGGGGCAGTGCGCATTCGTGGGCAGCATCGGGGCGTTCGTGGCCAACACCGGAGCAGAGTTCATGGGCAGCATCGGGGCGGTGTTTGTGGGTAGCATCAGGGTGGCGTTTGTGGGCAACATCTAGTCCGGCGGCCGGTGACGAGGACCGGACAGCCTACCAGCGTTTGAGTCTGGCGGCCGGGGTTCCTTCATCTTCACGGGGGCGGCCGCCATGTGGGGGTCCTTCATCTTGAAGACTTCGATGGGAAGAAACATCGGCGGCAGCAGTAGAGTCGAAGTGACACGCCCAAGCGCGACCTCGACTTGACAGGCAGATTAGGGGGAGGGGGTAATTTGAAAAAAAAAACACAATTACTAAGTGGGTTGGCTGCCGTTTAATCGTAAAATACCCCACCTCTCTCCGAAGCCATCGGATGAGCATCCTGAGGTCCAGATCGATAGTTTCCAGGTTTGCACAACTTGTCCGGTTTGCATTAAATGGTTACAAGGCTCACCGGCTCCTAGCTCAGTGAAGATGTACACGTCACCCCAATTAATTTCAGCCATTCGATCTTTGATCCTCTGGCCAAGAATGATTCGAGCCAATTTTGCCAGAAGCAACTTCTACTGATTCTCGTTTTTTTGTCCGGCTTCATCGTTGCTTCTCTTTGTCCTTCTCGCTTCTCGTATGAATCCGGCGCCACAAATATATACGAGGCTTCAACTTCTCCTTCACATAGCTTCTCCTCTCCCTCCCTCTCCTCTCCGCTCGCTCTCTCTACCCATTGCGTGCGACGACGACGACGGATGGCGACCGCGCGGCTGCCGCCGTCCTCCTCCGCCCCCTGTCGTCCTCCTCCGCCCCCCTGTCGTCCTCTCCTCTAATCTCTCTCCTCTCCCCCAGGTGCGGTACCTCAGCTTCAGCTTGGGTGGCCGGCCAGCGGCGCCGCCGACATGCTGACCTAGGGTTGCGCGCGACCGGCGCGGCGCCGCTGTCGTCGTCCTCCTCTGTCCCTCCCTCTAGTGTCCTCTCCTCTCCTTTCCTCTCTCTCTCTCTCTCCGGCGCGGCACCTCTAGGGATTGGTGGCTGCCCCCGACACTTCTAGGGTTTGGCGATCGGGTTTGCACACGCGGGCGGCGGGCGCTTCGCCCCTTCCTCACTGGCAAACGTGGTGGCTCAGCTCGTCAACCGGATGACGGCAGCGTGCTGCGGCCGTCGTCCTCCACTCCTCGGTGTACTCTCTTATCCTCCATCATAATCTTATTTTTTAAATTTAGTGGACATTTTCATGTTACAATAATTGGATGTTTCACTCTTCGTTAGTTTTCTACTTTGGTATTTTTGCAAAGTTATTTAGATGGTTGTCATATTCACTGTTGGGCATTAATATTCCTGTTCATTGAGGCTACCGAGTGTTGGAGTGATTATATACAATTTTCTTTATCTCTTGTGAACCACACATGCTTACTCACTAAACTTTTTAATTAAAAACTAAATGAGATTCAATCCTTTGCAATTGATAATTATTGCGACTGATAGTTACTAATAATGGGAGACAATTCAAGTTCTTCTTCGTCATATTATTGTTACCATGTAAATCAACAAAGAATTGATCTCCTTGGATTGAAGTTATACAAAATGTATCACATATTTTTGTTCCTGATCATTGAAGCTGCCTACCACTGAAGTGATTATATAAATCTGGTTTATCTTTTTTAGTTGTCAGATCTTATCTTTTTCGTGTTCATTGATGCTACCTAGCACTGGAGTGATTATATACATTTTCTTTATCCTTTTTAGTTGTCAAATATGTTTATAGAGAGAGAGAGAGCATTTTCTATTTTAGGTTAGATTACAGATAGTTGTTGCTCACATTATTGTTACCATGTGCTTGAATTTTGATCTCTTTGCATATTTAAGTTATACAAAATGTATCACAGATTTTTTCCTGATCATTGAGGTTGCCTACCAATGAAGTGATTATATAAATTTACTTTATCTTTTTAAGTTGCCAGATCTTATTTTTCCCTCTGTTCATTGAGGTTACCTAGCACTGAAGTGATTAGATACATTTCCTTTATCTTTTTTAGTTCTCAAATATCTTTATTATTCAGAATATTTTCTATTTTAGATTAAATTCCAGATAGCATCTGAGAATTCTACAAAACTTCATCTCAGTGAAGAGAGCATTGGACTGGCAATATCTACTTTCAAACAGTTGTATTTTTACGATTTAGGATGCTCTTTCTGTGCTAATGTAAGAACACATTGAACTGAAACCTCTAAAAATTATCAATGTGCTATGTACTGATGGTGGTATATTTTTTCAATAAAGTTGTTAAAATAACTTTAGCCTATTAATTCAACTATTATATTTGATTGGAATGAAATAGGTTAGATGCCAGCTACTGACTATTTCCACTACATAGAAGGGATATATTTTCTACCAACAATGCAGAGGATTGGTCCCTGCATTCAAATTAAGTGGTTGCTCTACCACTTCTTCTGCTCTTTGAGGATTGGTCATCAACGATGCGAAGGATTGGCCATCAACAGTTAAGTTCAACCATTTTTGTTCTAATTGTTGAGTGTTGACTAATTGACATTTATCTGAAGCCTTTTGCTTTTATCATACAATGACTTGAATTTGCTACATGTTTTATGTACAATATATCCAAGATTGCCTAGGCATGACCAAGAACTGAAGGTATTTTCAGCTTGGAACAATCACATTATATTTTGCGATGAACAAATTGTCAAATGTGATTAAATCTCCAAAGTACCAATATATAAGAATACCAATGTATGAAGGTTTTGGCTTTTATGTGAACAGAGTGTTTCCACTACGTGGAAGGAACATATTTTGTAGCAAGAGTGTGGAGGGTTGACAATAGCGTTCAAATCCAGTTTCTGTCTTCTCGAAAACAGGCTGATACAGGAGGGTTGCTTTCTGGTACCATGAAAATCCTAAATTGAGAGGTCAATTCTCTCCATTTAGCCTTACTGAACATTACTTGGTCTTTGTTTCTTCATTTTTTGATGATAAAGCCATACTCGAATCTTGGTTGCTTTCAGTATGTATTATCTTCTTCAAATATGGAATATTCTACCTACCTTATATGCAATCTACAAAGACAAATTAAAAAGCCATCTATCCACCTTTACAGAATCAAAGCACAAGGTATATGTGTTAAATTCCAATATTGTGTTCCCTCTGCGTGAATTGTACGACTATATAGCAGCCTTCCATTGTTGTCTCATTAACCTATTCACAATTTTTATTGTTCCTTACTACTCTGCTACATCAAACATTAATTCTTTAGGCTACCAACTAATTTCATACTTCCTACTGCTTACCTGTACATTGATGTCAGGACCATATAGTTCCTTCTATTACTGTCTGATTAGCCCATTTCCATTTCTCGCTGATCATTATTGCTTTGCTACATCAGACTTCTATTCTACCAAGCTAATTTTAGACTTAATACTCCTGCTGTTGTTCTACTGTATAAATTGATTTTAGCTGTTTTAGACAGTAGGTTTTACCTGTTTTAGACCATCGATCCTCCTGATTTGCTATGCACTTTTATTCTAATCAGCATGCTCTAACAATTGCCTCAGCAGGTCAAATAATATTTTTACTATGTCTGCCTTCTTTGAACAATTTTACAGCAACATTTACCTTGTGTTTTATGTGCCATACACTCAAATCTATTGGTAGTGCGTGTGATGAACCACTGAGTCTATCAAACACCAACTTTTTAAGTTCTGCGCTATAGTTTTGTGACCCTTGACTTTTTAGAGAGTGTTTATGCCCAACTGCTGGACATCCTGTTCAGATTTAGCCTTACTGGATACACAATATGCTCACTTTTTCCCCTTTAGATAACCTAGAATTTAATTTTTTTATTGCTATTTCCTTTGGTCAGTTCTAATGCTTTCGTGCAATTCTTTGGTTGGTTTTGCTTCAAAGGTTCGTGCAATTCTTTTTAGAGAGTGTTTATGCCCAACTGTTGGACATCCTTTCACACAGCCAAGCCATCATCTTCGGCTGTGAGTTGATATGCAGCCACTGAACCTTGGTGAGCCTCTATACCCCCACTACCTTTATCACTAATCACGGTTCACAGCCATCATCTATCTTGCTCCTCGTATTATTTTTGCAAAGATAAACCTGATTGATTCACAATATTCAGTGTTGCAAAGAAAAATCATGTGTTGCTACTGCAACCACTAGGTTCTGAATTTTAACCCATCTTTTTATTCATATGGTTTTCCTTTACAGCAATCTGTTAGGATTACATCATTAGATTCATAGCAGCATGGAAAAACCATGTGGTTGAACCACCGTTGCCCAACGTATGTTTGCAAAATTAGCTCTTGACGTATATTTTCTCCATGTGTTAGTTACATGTCTTCTCTAGAGGTAGTCAAACTATTTTTGTCTCATTTATTTCCAGCTGATCTCATAATTTTGATGGGTCGATCCATTTTGCTTGTGAGTCATATTGTCTGCATTTTGCTATTACAAAAATAGTATGCTATTTTACATCATCCACTTATGCATCATGCATATTAAGGTGATGATTGTTTAAATACTATTTTGAGAATTGCAATGTGTTATGTGAATTATATTTTCCCTGTTTACAGATCCCCTATTTAGTTGCCTACTTTTTTTTTGCAAAGATGTGCGTGTGCTAATTGTAATTATTATTTAAAAATAATAGAGAGCTGATGACCAACTGTGACAAAAGAGAATACGAGATGGAACAAAAGACTCATGCTCTGATTCCTATTAGACCTATCGATTTGCTTCCATATCATCTCTTCATTTCTTAAATCTTGTGTTTTTTTGCCACTGCCCATAGGTCAAATATTTGCTCTTTCCATGTTCTAATCGGAAATCTTTGTTCTTAGACCTTCCTATTTTTTAATGTGAAATACAATAGATCTATTGAAAGTACCTCCACTTTACTAAAAAGAACTTGTGTTGAGCTGCTAATTATAACTTAATATACTCCAATAAATATGTATGGATATAATCCCTAACTGTATAAATATATACTGCTGGGCTTTAGTTTGTGCTTTGTTTACTTGCTGATTACAACAATAATTTAGCAACCTAAACAAATATTTGTATTTTATAGATCTTAATGGTAATATCGCTTTATTGGTTTGCTTTGCCACGAAAAAAATTGTTTTGTTTGATGAACAAATACATCAACAGTATTAAGGAGTAGTTCTCCTTTGGATCTCAGCAGTATTAAAATGATCCTAAGTAAAAATCTAGGATGTTGGCTCTATACTATTTGTGTTTTCATTCTTCCTTAAACTATTGGTTGCCAAGATTAATAACCATGGTTTTTTTTCTAGGGATGCAAGTATAGAGCTTACCCGATAATATACCATGCTATTATTTTCCAAATTATTACTTAATTCTTTTGAAGAAGAAGATGATTTACAAAAATATTTTACAGCATACCCAATAGTACATAGGTTTCAATGATGAGGAGTTAAACAGTACATCAACTTTGATGGTTTACTTTTCTATTTTTTTATCATTCAGTCCCTTGTTTCAGAATTTATATGCTTCAAAGTTTTTCCATCATAAATTTTTTTTATTCAGGTGCCAACTTTGTTAGGTTATGATACCAACCGATATTGATCAAATCACATAATATTAAGCTACATATACTTTCAGCAGTATCAGAGTGCTTAGTTCTGTATGTAATAAACAGATTCTTTTCTTCTTCGACCAACAACACAAGGAGGCATGTCATCCAGACTCAGGAAACGAATGCATTGGGCACCCACTCTGTGCTTAGTTCATCGTTTCAGTGAGTAATCCTTTTCCTCTGGCCTTCTTACATGTTAGATTAGATTATTTCATAGTAGATCTGGATGTTCAGTACTGATGTACCCATATATATGTGCTTGCCTTTGTTTGTTGTGTTCAAATCAAGTTTTATCTGTTCAGATTGCGTGAAGATTTTCAGAATTATAAAGGTTGGTGAACAATTGTGTCACCTATGTGATAGGATTCCTATGTGTAGGTCACTGAAATATCTTATCTTATTATACATAAAACAAAGATGGACTGCGGTCTTTGTTAGGACAATTCCAACTTCCAGTTAAATGAATAACTACTAGCCATTCCAAACTTCTTTTTGCATTTAAATTATGCTAATAATTACTGAGAATATTGTGTTCTTTCAAGCCAAAAAAAAGGTTTGCACGAAATTTACATATATTTTCGATCAACGTTTCCGTTGCTACTGTTGCAGATTGTTGCTATCCTGTTTCATACTATATCCATATACAGATAAACTGAATTGGTCACAGAGATACAATAGTAATGATTTCTCTGGTCACTTTCATAGTTTCCAGTTATCAGACTAAAGCCTAATGACACCATGTGGTACGGAGGGAATGAGTTATAGCCGCTCAACCTCTTCATCCGAATTTGGTGCAACAAAGAATGACAACTAAGTAGACACTCAATATTCAGGTGTGGCACTGAAGTATCTGCTTTCTATTTGCAATTTTGGTATAGTTTTTATTAAATTGTAGATTCCATACAACATACCAAAACTTAGATTTTGAAATGAAAAGGTAACAAGTTCTATTTTCTTCCTGCAGCCACCTGATTTCCGTCGTACGGAGGTTAGGTGTGCTCCATATGTTGCTATTGCCCAACAACAGCACCTTCACTGCCAACAAGGGTGCAGGCGCATGGACAGGCTCCTCGGCAGGAACCACCATCATCAAAGCCTCCGGTTTTAAACTTGAACAACAAATGTAATATATACATCATAAATACAAATCTATGTATCTTATCTGGCAGGACTATTTCTCCATATAGTTGATGTATTTGCACTTCCTCCATGTCTACAATTTTCTATGTGTTCTCTTAAAAAAAATATTTTCCATATGACAGCATATGCGCGCGAAGGCGCGCGTCCTTTACTAGTAGGATACATTGCCCGAGATGATAGTGGGTTGATGTGGGTCTGAAGATGGTTAGCAAGCTGGGCATCATTTGCTGGACAGGTGTTATAAATGTCCACCTCCGTAGATGGACTTATAGAGGCTGGCTTCTTAAGATGTTCACCTTTGAAAATAGTTCAATTTTTAAGATGGAAACGGCTTAAGACGTCCACCTATGTAAATTTATTTTCGTTGGTGGATATATTTTTTAACCATATATATTAATAAAATCACCGCCTCTACAAATAAAAATCCAGCCTCAATAAATCCTCACATATTTCAGAAGTCGATTGAATTTTGTAACCATCTCTGTTAGTGATTGGGTAGTATCTCGTAAAATCATTTTATAGTAGCCATGACCCAGCATTGATATATGACTACCGGTTAGTGCCATCACTTGTTAGTGGTAGTGGGGATACCGATCACTGCTGGTCAGAACCCAACCCGAAAGTAGCTGATGAGGAGAGATAGGCAATTCACTTATACACCCACACTCCCCCTCATGTGGAGGCTCTCTCAGGCCTCGGATGTGGAATAGGAGCTGACAACAATTATTTTATTGAATTGTGCCTGTTGGGGGAAGGGACCCTCGGTAGTGACGTCACGCGAGCTGTCTTAGAGAAACCGTCTTCGCACTCTCAACGACCTTCGGAATACCCTCGCCGCTGGCACGACCCTCGGATCGTGTCATAGTCTTTGCATGCCTTCGGAAAACCCTCGCCGCTGACACGACCCTCGGATCATGTTCTAGTCTTTGCATGAAGGGAGAGGGACTGAAAAAGCGCAGGAACCTAACGGACACCAAGTGAATCGTGATCTTCGCCATAGTAGCGAAGGTTCCATGGACGCATGGCTGATTTCCGCAACCCCGCGAGGGGGTACGCGTGTCTGGCGGCGGCGGACAGGGGAGACGAAGAGCTAGGGTTTTCGCGCTACCTGTGCTTGTATGATTTTGCCCTTCCGTTGTATAGCTCCATGGAATCTTTCTTGTACCCTTTTGTAAATTGGACAACGCCCCTCGGTATTCCCTATAAATACCAGGGGATGAACAGTGTAAAAGGGAGATTTTTTCGGGGAAAAGAAAGAAACAGTGTTATTTAGCTTATTTTCACCTTCGCCTTTCGTTTGGACTGTTGGCCACCCTCGTCGTACCCCTGTGCGCGTGCGGGGTTAGGCAGGCGTAACTCCAATAGTTTGGCGCCGTCCATGGGGAGGGCATTACAGCTGTTACACCTTCGCATAATGGCCGGAACTAGAAGGACAATCTCGGGGAGAGACCATCGCACAACCGGTGAAGTCGCCGCGATGGTTCATGCTGCAGAAGAAAACATAGAACCTTCGGGGGTAGAAGAAGTTGACCCGAAAACAGAGATCCCGGGCCCTCACACTCGGCCGACATCACAGAAGCACCCGCACACCTCTGGAAAAGGTGGGAGAGGAGATGAAGAGGAGTTGGGCCTCGAGGCGTTAGAAAGGCTTCACGCTGAATTGCAGGAAAAGAAAAGACGCCTGGACCAGCTTGAAAGGCATAACCGGCTGCGCACCATTAGGCAAAAGGCGGATGAGGTGAGGGAACAGCTTCGTCGGATGGAGGAGTCCCTTGCAGCGGCTGAGGCAGAAGCCGAAGGTTGGATGGACAGAGAGATACCGTTACCCCACGAGGGGAATGTCGAAAGGCACGAGGGCAATGTACACCAACCTCCACCACCCCCTCCACCACCAAACCACCTTAACAACCCATACCCTGAGAGACAACCAAATTTTCGTTACCTTTACCCAGAAGAGAGAGAGCCAAACCTTCGCAATCCGCGGAGGGCCCAACAACACCAAATGTCTTATGACCCAAAATCGCCACTCTCCCAAATGCTACACAAACCCAACCTTGGCCACCATCTTACAACCCACAAAACTTGCCCCATTATGACGGACTTTCTGACCCTCGTCAGTTTATAATGAGCTATGAAGCAGCGGTCGCTGCAGCAGGGGGAGATGAATCAACAATGGCCAAGTCATTTGTAATCATCCTCCGAGACATCGCGCAAACGTGGTACAACAACCTGCGCTCTGGAACCGTGGATTCCTGGGCCAATCTCAGAGAGAAGCTCTGCACAAACTTCAAAGGCATCACAACAGCCCCATCCAACCCCATTGAGCTATTCAATTTCAAACAAGAAGAGCGCGAACCACTACAGGATTATTGGCGAAGGTTCATCCAAATTAGAGCAAGAACTCCGGGAGTATCTGACGAAGCCGTAATCCTCGCAGCGGTAAGCGGTTTGCGACCAGGCCCCTGTTCATCGAAGTTTGCCAGGAAGCCAGCAAACATAATCGAGGAACTACATGAAACAATGGAAAGATATTATAGAGCGGACATGGACTTCAGGGCGAAGTCTGATGCCCGTAGGGCACAGCAAAAACCGCAGGCAAGACCACAAGCGAGAGAAAACAACCCTCGTCAAGATCCAGGCAACATTGGTGCAATCAACAGGGCAGGACCAACTGAAGACCAGAGAAGGGGCACTCAGACTTTAGGCAATCAAACCCCGCATGGGCTTCCACCCCCGCCACAACAAAGAAACCAGTAGAGGGATCCTGCAAAAATGTATTGCCATTTTTGTGGTCCAGCGAAGGGTCACACCACCAAGCAATGCGAGTGCTTCGCCAAAGGAAAAGAGTATCAGGAATCCAAAAGAACCACATCGGCAGAAAACCGAACCATCAACCATACCGGAAAGCCAAATTTCAATCCAATCCACCCCCCATACCAATACACTCCAGTCAGTTATGGCCTACCCTCGCACCAACCTTTCTACGCACATCACCCCCACTACAATTACACTCCATATCAGCCATCCACCACCCTCCAGAGTCAAAACATGCCTTACATCGTTTCATACCCAACCACCTCTCAAACCCAAACAAACCAGCAAACAAGCAAAGCTCTACCACCACCACCACCACCAATACCAGCGTTAACAGCTCCCCAGCCTATCAAAGCCGAATCCCAAACCCAAACAACCATTAACAATCCAACATCAACCTTTGGCGTAATCCTCGCTATCACTGGGGTTCCAACGAAGACCACGGCAACAAAAGGCAAAGACAAGAACACGCCAGAAGAGTGCACCACGTGGCCGTCGAAGGACCACACAAGTTTGGACGATGGTCCCACATCCCAATAACCTTCGATGCTAGTGACATGAAACTAAGGGATTACCCCCATTCCGATGTTATGGTAATTGTTGACACGGGTTATCTATCAAAATTAAAGGATAAATAAATATGAAAATGGCATGAATTCAGTCACCAACAAAGGTTTAGGGTTTTAATTGACAATATTCCACGAGTTTTGGTGAATTGTGATTCTGCAGGGACTAAACCAGGAAACCAACACTGATTGCTTCCCCTAGAAGGAAACCGACGCGAGATAACGCAACCGGCACGTCAGGAATATTCTAGAAGACTCCAGAAGACACCAAGAGGTCGGGCATCGCGGGACCCTGCCAGGTGGGACAGACCGGTCCCACCAGAAGACCGACCGGTCTCCCCCCGGGCCCGCTGGCTTCCGTCTTCCGCAAGCTTCCTCCACCGACCTCTAGGATGCATCTTAGCCGTACCTTAATTCGGTTTGATCTAACGACCGCGGTTGGTCCCTCAGGGCTATATAAGCAGCCCCAGACCCCCCTCTCCAGGCATCTCCATCTTCATTATTCATCTCCACATCAAAAACTAGGGTTTCAATTAGAAGTAGAGGTCCCTCTAGATGAATCTCTTCTAGTTCATCTAGAATTAGATCTAGTTCATCTAGTTGTAATCAAGAGTCAGCTATCAAGTAGAAGACTAGTTACCCCTCTAGTTAGGTTTAGAACCTAGTCTTATACTAGAACTAGAAGAGAGAGAGAGAGGAAGAGATCAAGAAGGAGCTCCGGCCTGTCGGATCAACTTCTTCATCTTGTACCTGCGGATTCAAGTTCATCATCAACTTGCTTCAGCGATTGTTTCGGTAATCAACGTCTATATTTAAGTTTGAGTCATTGTTCTTATTATTCTTAAGGTTTATGACTCTCTTTTGAGTACTTTAACTCTAAGTTGCTCTAGAGTTAGAGTAGTTGGATAGTGTAAGCGTGGTGCTTAGACTTGATAGCTCATCATAAATGCCTCCTATAACGCCGGTAGTAGTGGTTGTTCACAAGGGTGACTCTTATAGCCTTGTTGATTCTTCTATAGTCCACTTACCCGTGTGTAGGCTCGGTAGGATTATACATTTGCATAAAAGAGGCATACTCTGTTTGTGACCTTTTATGGCAACTTCCCCACTAAGAATAATATAAACATATCACTCTTAAATTAGAATTAGACAGCCTTAATGATCCCCTCTATACTTCTAGATTCTTCGTCCTTGTTAGCTACTCAGGGGTTATATTCTTTAAGACTTAACACTATCCGTTCCTTTGGGTTCGATATTAAAACTGGGTTACTCCGGTGAAGTGCTACATCAGTAGATCTTATCTGTGCGCTTGCGGATAAAGTAGAGTATGCGTTAATTTATACCAACAAGCATTTATGGCGCCGTTGCCGGGGAACGGTAGATCATCTTAAGTCTTAGTTTAACCTTGTAATTATACTTTTATCTTTTTCCTTTTGTCCCAATCTTTTCATTATTTTTGTTTTTATTCTTATGGATGTTGTTTTTGAATTCCACTCTTATCTATCACTACCCCATGAGCAAGCTATAACCAGTAGAATCCTTATACCCCATCATAATACCTGGTTATGAGTTATGCCTACCTTTTTGCTGCACTGTCCTTGTAATGAGCATAGAAATATAATTATGAAAATATTCCTTCGGGTATTCTTGTCATCCAATCTTGATTTATGCAAAATCCAAGCTTGGGGAATAGACTTTCTAAGAATATTTCCTGCCATGTTGCTATGTTGGTTGTCCCTACCTTTAGGATATGCTCATATACTAATCATACTCTTTCATCACCATCTGAATAAATCTCTACAATGCTTTCATGTTATCTTTATTTGATATAGTATATTCTTCGATTTTGAAGTATTTTCATACACCTTTTAAATTAGGCATGGAGCTTAGTTTAACTGTTTTCATGAATTAAAGTAAGACATGGTGTCTGGTTTGATTCTTGAGCTAAAAGGTGTGCTGATTTTACCTCTAAAAGATTTTAAATTGAGCATGGTGGTTAGGTTAGAATACCTTCCTAAGTCAAATTAGACGTGGTGTCTAGGTTGATTTCTGAACTGATAGTATGCTATATTGGATATTTTGTTGGACTAACCCCTGCAGGAAAACTTTCATTATCAATTTGGGAAAGTCCGGAGATGCACTCACACTAGAGATGAAGAGACACATGAACTTTAACAACTTTGCACAATGAAGACTCAGCTCATTCATCATGGATGAAAGAACTGTGAGTATCGAAGTTTATTTATTTTGTCTTCTACTGCAAGTTATCTTTTGCTTTGAATCATGTTAAAGTGCAGCCATCACATGAAATACTAGTCTATGCTAAAACAATCCTAAAAATATCTTTTTTTATTAGCATAGATGCAAAATACATAAGTTATGGATAACAACCCATGTTTCAAATTCTTGCGATCCTTCAGGTATATATATCCACTAACATTATGCAGGAGAGAGATTTTGTTCATCCATGGTTTGGTCTGAACACTGAAGATCCAAAACCAAAACCATAGACACACAAACCTACTCTCAAATCACAAATGGTGCTAGCCTAGCTTTGAGTCTTGCTTGGCCGCTGATGACAAACAGGATGCAACTTACCCCGTATGAGACAACCTATGCTTGCAACCATCATTGCCCAAGATATCAAGACAAGAAGTGGGAAGTTATCCTCTTTTCTAATCAAGATCTAGCTTGGGAGACAAGATGGTACCACTACAACAATAGCAAGATCTACAAGTCAAATACATGAACATATTGTTGGGAGTCCATCTACATCACAAGCCAGCCTGGGAGAGATAATTCCGTTGTCTAGCTGTGTTTCACAATCAAATAGAGGAACGAGAAACCCAACTTCAAACATATTGATCTCCTACCCACCACTTTGATCAATACAAACCACTAGATGCTATCCCAGTTGAGAAGAAGAATATGATCCACCACTCATTCTTGAAAGATCGTTCTTGAACACCATCAATGTTATCATCTTTGCCAAACCTGGAGAAGTCAACTTTTGGATCTTTCGCTGCATCTTCAACATCTACATTACTTATGAACAGCCAAAGAGAACCAAGAGAAGACCTCAAAGGAAGAACCAACTACCAAGAATTGAGGAGGGCATCATAAAGGATGAAGCCACTGCACCACAAGAGTTAGAAGATGAAGAGAACACCTAAGCTAGCAAATCAGAAGAACAACCGATAAGATCTCCATCATCTAGACACTGTTGAGAGGACAAGTCTCAGTTGTGACATTATAAGACAAAGACTCTCATAGAGGCACTCGAGTAGTAGCTCTAAATTCAAGTATCTTGCCAACCCAATAATTAAAGAAAAACAAGAAAGGTTGACAAGAGAAGAATACAGAACTGTCCCTACATCCTCATAGTACAGAATTAATACAAGAAAGAGAGAGGATCCTAGTCAGCATACTCGAGGAACAATGTGCCTTCACTAATAAGTCGACACATAGAAGGTCGATACCTATAAAGATGATTCCACTGTGATCTTCCTCCTCTCAAGCATATTGTGAGACAAACAAGAGAAGACAAGTCATTCATAAACAACAACCAGCTAGACAAGAGAAGCTTCCACAAGGTGGTTCAGCACAGTCACTTTCCAATGACAAAGTAACATTTCAAGGTAAGTAACCATCACTTTAAAAGCTTCTTCTTGATTCTAGTATCAACATAAATAAAGAACTAAACATGTTTAAGTTGCAACTCAGTTGATCCAACATAATCAACTCAACATGTTCAGTCCTTTAATCTTTGTTCTTAGCTTTACTCTCTTGAATCTCACTGTCTTAACTAAATAAGCTAAAATGTTGTGCATCTAACCTTTGGAAGATGATATATCTCAATCATGAAAAGATCGACACTTTATGCATAGATTATCCTTCCTTGGGTTAAGTAATTTGATCTATTAAATATTTTAAGATGCTACTTTCAAGCTCATCCCCTGATCCTATCACTCATGTTAAGATTGAATAGAACACATAAACAACAAGTTTGTCTTGTGCAATGTGCCTAAGGTTAGAGGAGAATAAACAAAACTTTTGGTTCTGTTGGTGTTTTTCCACCAACAGAGCCCATGCACTTGATCTCTACCTTGTCTTTATGAACAGGACACACTCTTGAGCAAAACATGGAGAAGTTTGTCACTCCCAAATTATACAAAGTGAAGGTCCTAGATCTACAAGAACATGCACACTGAGTAAGATGCAGCCAGCGTCCACAATTAACGCTTCACTTCAAACTGCTGGACGAACAAATAACATGAGTGACACCATATCAAGAGGCATAAACAAGAAGGAATGATGGAAGACGTCGTAGTCAGAATTAGAGGTCATGAAGTCCCCATAGACTTCTTGATCCTCGACATGAGAAGACGATGATGTCCACCTCATCCTAAGAAAATCATTCCTCTACGCTACAAGTACAATCATCTACAAGAGGAAATTCATTTTTCACTTTCCTGGAGAAAAGGCACGATACAACTTCATGAGCTACATGCCCAATGAAGCACCTAAGAAGAATAGAAGTGAAAGACGCCACTCTCAAAGCCAAAGAAGACAAACTATCAAGAATAGAGAGGCCCATTACGAAGAAGAAGCTATCGACACTGTCCCAGAAAAGAAAGGAGAGAAACCTCAAGGCAGTGAACCACAGGAAGTGAAGACTCAGACCAAGAAAGTATGGGAGAAAATGTCTGCACCTAAGAGGTATAATCAATAACAACTTTCCAAACGTCTGACATACCTTGGGAGGTCTGAACCAAGGGAAGGTCCGGTTCGTCGGACCTAAATATCCGAACCTTCGCCAAAAGGTAAAAATCGGTAGTTATCTTTATATTTACTTTGCTGCATATTTCTCATATTTAATCCATAACCATTTCTTGCATCATCATATTTAGTTCACAACACATTTTAATTTCTGCATTATATTAGAAAACAAAATAAAAATATTTCACTGCATCATAAAGACCCATGTGAATAATTCTATGGCATGTAAAAACCCACAGGAATGTTCACCGTGGTGACATAAAAATAAATAATAATAAAAATAAATATGCATGCATTCATCTTGTGCATTTTCTCTTGCATCATAAAAATATTAAAATACAAAAATATTGAGAAAGAGATCTTACTGAAATTCTAGACAACTAAAGCTTGAGTGGCCAACCAATAATGTTTAATCTCTTCCACAAGTTTTGTTGTCTATTTGAGTTTCACAGGATTTGAAAGACCAAGAAAAGCTGACTAGCAAGTGAATGCTCCATCCACTGTTGGAGCACTGTCTCAACAAACATCAACATCAACCAAAGCTCTAATAGAGGAAGGACATATCCACTGCCAGTCTGCTACATTTCAAGATCAAACGACTACGTCAACATTCAGCTTGGGGGAAGGCACCCCATGTATCCCCGTAAGTATCTTAAGTTTTTGATTCTATAAACAAATTCAAAACACCAAAAATATGTGAGCACATGAAGGTTCACTCTTAAAAATGAAAACACCAAAAAAAAATGTGAGCACATGAAGGCTCACCCTTAAAACGAAAAGAACAAAAATATGTGGGCACATGAAGGCTCACCATTAATTAAAAAAGAGACAAAAATATTTGGGCACATGAAGGCTCAACGCTATTAAGGAAACTAGCTTGGGGGAGACGCACCCTCATTATCTTCGCGATTCAGGTATGTTTATTATTATTACTACTACTATTACTAGCTTTTATTTTATATCTTAAAGTGTGTTAGATTAAATAAATAAAATAGTGTGTCTAGTTGGTTTTAAGAAGTTGATTATCACAGAAGAACCCTCTCTCTCTAATCTTTTGCATGGAAATGATGATTGGTTGCTCTATCTAATTTCTTTCAAGTACCTAGTCTTCAAAGCATGAGTTCTCCTCATTAATAATGATGCCTTAAATAAAATTAAATGCATGGTTGGCAAATACTTAATCTAAGGTCTAGGTAGTTGGGATATGACATGTGATGATCTGAGCTGCTATTATCTTGTTCTAAACAACACTAAAGTTCTGGAGATTTCTAAATATGAATATGATTAATAATTGCATTGAGTTAAATTAAGCTTTGTGACCCTATGAGATGTTATCTTGCCATTGAATTGAGATCACTTACACATTTCATCCATCTTCCGCATAAATGCTCATAATTATTTGTTGCTGCCCTCTCAGAAGTTTGTTGGAAGCATGTGGCTATTAAAAAAAGAGAAGAGAAAAAAAGAGAGAAAAAAAAGAGATACGAGGAAATAAAAAGGGACAAGTGTCCGAAACCTCAAAAAGATAGATCCTGAGGAAATAAAAAGGGACGAGTGTCCGGAACCTCAAAAAAAATGTCAAAAAAAATGGGCACGTGCCTGACAGTAGAATTAGCCTAATAGCCATATGTCTCTGATAAACAAAAGAGAGTGAATATATTCAAAAGAGCATCCGACTCCATTTTTCCATACACATGCACTTCTTGATTCAATGGTTGGTTGACTTTGTCTTTGGATCCATTGTTTAATTTGACAACACATGTATTAAAGCTTTTGAAAATTAATTAAAACTCTGGGATAAAGGTGAAGTGAAAGAACTAGAGACATAGTGCTTGATTTGATCGTTCAATATCTCAATTATTCAGGATCTAAGGTAGAAGTAATAAGCCCCATGAAGAATAACATGATATGTTTCAGAGAATTTTTGTTTAACAGCAGGTGTACTTGTTGGAAGTAAAGATATTGTAGCAACTCCTGATCCATTGTTAAGTTTTGGTTTTGCTAAGGGACTAGCAAAAGTTAAGCTTGAGGGAATTGTTGACACTGGTTATCTATCAAAATTAAAGGATAAATAAATATGAAAAGGGCATGAATTCAATCACCAACAAAGGTTTAGGGTTTTAATTGAAAATATTCCACGAGAACTGGTGAATTGTGATTCTGCAGGGACTAAACCAGGAAACCAACACTGATTGCTTCCCCTAGAAGGAAACCGATGCGAGATAACGCAACCGACACGTCAGGAATATTCTAGAAGACTCCAGAGGACACCAGAAGTCACCAGGAGGTCGGGCACCGCGGGACCCTGCCAGGTGGGACCGACCGGTCCCACCAGGAGACCGACCGGTCTCCCTTCGGGCCCGCTGTCTTCCGTCTTCTGCAAGCTTCCTCCACCGACCTCTAGGATGCATCTTAGCCGTACCTTAAGTCGGTTTGATCCAACGACCGCGATTGATCCCTCAGGGCTATATAAGCAGCCCTAGACCCCCCTCTCCAGGCATCTCCATCTTCATTATTCATCTCCACATCAGAAACTAGGGTTTCAATTAGAAGTAGAGGTCCCTCTAGATGAATCTCTTCTAGTTCATCTAGAATTAGATCTAGTTCATCTAGTTGTAATCAAGAGCCAGCTATCAAGTAGAAGACTAGTTACCCCTCTAGTTAGGTTTAGAACCTAGTCTTATACTAGAACTAGAAGAGAGAGAGAGAGAGAGGAAGAGATCAAGAAGGAGCTCCGGCCTGTCGGATCAACTTCTTCATCTTGTACCTGCGGATTCAAGTTCATCATCAACTTGCTTCAGCGATTGTTTCGGTAATCAACGTCTATATTTAAGTTTGAGCCATTGTTCTTATTATTCTTAAGGTTTATGACTCTCTTTTGAGTACTTTAACTCTAAGTTGCTCTAGAGTTAGAGTAGTTGGATAGTGTAAGCGTGGTACTTATTAGACTTGATAGCTCATCATAAATGCCTCCTATAACGCCGGTAGTAGTGGTTGTTCGCAAGGGTGACTCTTATAGCCTTGTTGATTCTTCTATAGTCCACTTACCCGTGTGTAGGCTTGGTAGGATTATACATTTGCATAAAAGAGGCATACTCTGTTTGTGACCTTTTATGGCAACTTCCCCACTAAGAATAATATAAACATATCACTCTTAAATTGGAATTAGACAGCCTTAATGATCCCCTCAATACTTCTAGATTCTCCGTCCTTGTTAGCTACTCAGGGGGTTATATTCTTTAAGACTTAACACTATCCGTTCCTTTGGGTTCGATATTAAAACTGGGTTACTCCGGTGAAGTGCTACATCAGTAGATCTTATCTGTGCGCTTGCGGATAAAGTAGAGTGTGCGTTAATTTATACCAACAGTAATTGAAACCAATCTTGCAGGTTGGACAGTCACCAAAATTCTGGTCGATACAGGGAGCTCCGCGGATATTTTGTTTGCCTCAACTTTCGACAACATGAAGCTAGACAGAAACCTCTTGCAGCCCACCGGCAATCCTCTGTACAGTTTCGGGGGTCAACAAGTCAGAGCAATCGGGAAGATCTCACTGCCCGTCACCTTCGGAGACCAAGTAAGCTGTAGAACAGAACACATAACCTTCGATGTGGTCGACATGTTTTATCCTTACAATGCAATTTTTGGTCGACGGGTCACCAATGTTTTCAATGTGGTAATCCATCCAGCCTGCCTTTGTATGAAGCTTCCCGCTCCAAAGGGAGTAGTTGCAGTCTATGGGGACCAAGACATTGGAAGAGACGCCGAAGGCACAGTAGCCCCAAGACAGCGCAATGTACACAACCTGTCAAAGCCTGAGATAACAAGCCTTACCAGCAAAGGAAAAATCCTCAATGACCAAAAAAGAGCCTTACCACAAGAACAAACCAAAACAGTACAACTCTTTGATGGAAACGCATAGAAGAAAGTAGTCATCTCAGCTCACCTTGATCCCCAATTAGAAAAAACCTCATTTCCTTCCTCAAAGAGAATTCTGATACTTTCGCTTGGTCTTCTGAAGACCTCAAAGGGGTCAACAGGTCGCTGATTGAACACAGTCTAAACATCAAAGAAGGGTATTGTCCAATCAAGCAAAAGCTCCACAAAATGTCCGAAGAAAGAAAAGAAGTAGCGAGAGCAGAGGTAAGGAGACTCCTGGATGTGGGGGTTATCCGTCGAGTCAAATATCCGACTTGGCTCTCAAATGTGGTCCTCATCCAGAAAAAGAACAAAAAATGGAGAATGTGCGTAGATTTCACTTGCTTGAACAAAGCCTGCCCGAAGGATGATTTTCCTCTGCCAAATATAAGCACATTGGTAGACAGAGCATCTGGTTGTCAAATGCTTTCTCTCCTCGACTGTTTCTCAGGTTACCATCAAATCTGGATGAATGAGGACGACGTAGAAAAAACAAGCTTCATCACTCCCTTGAGTACATATTGCTTCAGACGAATGGCAGAGGGTCTGAGAAACGCGGGGTCTACCTTCACTCGCATGGCATCGGAGGTCTTCAAAGATGAACAGACCATTTCTTCTTATGTAGATGATTTGATTGTACAAAGCAAACAAAAAGAGAATCACATATCAGATTTGACAAGAGTGTTCTCCAACCTTCGATCGGTTTGATTGAAGCTAAACCCTGAAAAAATGAGTTTTCGGTGTCAGCGAAGGAAAGCTACTAGGTTGCATCGTGTCAGCAAGGGGGATCGAAGCTAATCTAGAAAAATGGATGCCATCCTCAATATGGAGCCACCAACAAGCAAGAAGGCAGCTCAGCGCTTGTCAGGATGCTTTGCAGCTCTCAGCAGGTTCATCTCAAGATCAGTTGAACGAGGTTTACCTTTCTTCAAAACCCTGAGAAGCACCGCTCCATTCAAATGGGGACCTCTACAGCAAAAAGCTTTCGAAGACTTGAAAAAGTATCTCACCAACATGACCACCCTTACCAGTCCCAACACAGGGGACAAGCTACTGCTGTACATCGTGGCTTCGCCACACGCAGTCAGTGCAGTGTTGATAAAGGAACTGCATGAAGGCAACAAAACCAAACAAGCCCCCATCTATTATGTTTCAGAGACCTTCAAGGGCCCCAAGAAACACTACTCCGAACTCGAAAAAATAGCATATGTTGTAGTCATGGCATCAAGAAAGCTCAAACACTATTTTCAATCTCACGAAGTCCAAGTGCCCTCAACCTACCCCCTTGAAAACATTTTCAAGAACAATGAAGCTATTGGGAGAATAGCAAGATGGGCAGTCGAGCTAAATAGCTACACCATAACCTTCGTGGGAAGATCGACAATCAAATCACAGGCCCTAGCAGATTTCATAGCTGATTGGACTCGAGACCCTCGCAAAGAAGGGGTCGAAGTAGACCCCTTTTGGACTGTGTACATCGACGGGGCTTGGGGAGCAGCTGGAGCTGGAGCATCAGCCATCTTGACTTTGCCATCCGGTTCGAAGTTGCGTTACACAACAAGACTAGATTTCAAATGCACAAACAATTCAGCAGAATATGAAGCAGTAATTTTGGCACTCTCAAAGCTTCGGGCCTTATTAGTACGAAGAGCAGTAATCAACACAGATTCCCAAGTCATTGCGGGACACATTGAGAAAAATTACAAGGCAAAAGACACAGAGCTGCAAAAGTACTTACAACTCGTCCGAAGGTTAAAAACTTTTTTCTTCGCCATAACAACAAAGGCAATACCAAGGGCTGAGAATAGCAAAGCAGATGATCTGGCCAAAGCAGCAGCACAATAGGCGCAGCTACCACCATACGTCTTTTATGAAGTGGCAAAACAACCAGCTATCGAAGGTTTCGAGAAAGCAGCGAAGCAGATTCATGCAATACAAAGCGAAGATTGGAGAGCCCCAATCATGGCATTCATCAACGGGTTGTACGAGCCCAACTCCAAAGAAGAAGAAAACAGACTGAGCCAAAGAGCTCGAGGGTACAAAATAGTTGGCAACACCTTATTCAAAGCTTCTATAACTTCCCCTTCGCTAAAGTGTGTGTCGCACAACCAGGGAAAGGATTTACTAAAACTAATTCACGAAGGTATATGCGGGTCACAAAATGGCCCAAGAGCGCTGGTGGGTAAAGTTTTCCGCCAAGGTTTCTTTTGGCCAACTGCATTACGCAATGCAGAAGAGCTAGTCAAGCATTGCCAGGGATGTCAACTAACAGCGAAAATGCAAAGTGCCCCAGGCGCTCCAACAACAATGATATGCCCAACATGGCATCTGCAGAGATGGGCAATGGATCTAGTTGGACCCTTACCAGCGGCACCTGGAAACCTTCGCTACGCAGTCGTAGCTGTGAAATACTTCACAAAGTGGATTGAAACAAGACCACTAGCATCCATAACCTCGCAGGCCGTGAAAAAATTCTTCTGGCAGCAGATAGTCTGTCGCTTTGGGGTCCCCAAACACTTAACCATCGACAATGGCACCCAATTCGACAGCGAGGTTTTCAAGGAGTTTTGTGCTCAGATTGGTACAATCTTATGCTTCGCCTCAATCCGGCACCCACAGTCAAACGACCTCGTCGAAAGAGCCAATGCCACAATCTTTCAAGCTATTTCCAAAAAACTTCACGGAAGGCCCAAAGGCAAATGGGCAGAAGAGCTAACCTCGGTCACCTGGTCCCACAACACGTCAGAATGCAGAGCAACGAAGTTCACACCGTTCAGGCTACTCTTCGGAGAAGAAGCAATGTTACCAGAAGAATTAAAACATGGCTCACTCAGGTCGACCCTCGAACCAAGCGAGCAAAGTCAGCTGACAGACAAAAGAAGAAACCAAAAGGTGGAGAGACAAGAAAGTAAAAATCAAAGATCTAAAGAGAGGCGATCTCGTTCTCATACGGAAAACAAACGCCAACATGGCGGGAAAATTACAGCCAAAATGGACAGGGCCATACTTGATAATAGAATGCAATCGTCTAGGATCTTACCATCTCTCCGACAGCGAAGGAAACCACCTGCCGCATACCTGGAATGTCGATGACCTTCGTAAGTTTTACCCCTAGCGGAGCCTTAGCGAGCCCTCGCAATATGTAATTTGATTTTCACCTCTTTTGTCTTTCTTTTTCAGTACCATGCATTGTAACAAAAACCAAAGGAGCTGCACTCTTTTTCCTTACGAAGGGGCGTAAGGTTTTGTAATGAGGCAGCAACCAAAACATCAATACAAACAAAAAAAATCCCCAAAAAAGAAACTTTAACTTTTCCTTTTTTATCGACATCGAAAAAAGCGACTCTTCATCCAAAGCGCTTACATCGATGAAAAATCCCTGAAGATTGATTCGAAACACAAACATTTCGAATTAAACATGCAAAAGCAAACTTCACCTCCACCTAAAATAAGGGGAGGCGCGAAGTCCCCAAAGTCGAGCACCCTCGCAAAGACGGCAGGGGCATGCAAAAGCAAACTTCACCTCCATCTAAGATAAGGGGAGGCGCGAAGTCCCCAAAGTCGAGCACCCTCGCAAAGACGCCAGGGGCTTGCAAAAGCAAGCTTAGCCTCCACCTAAAATAAGGGGAGGCGCGAAGTCCCCAAAGTCGAGCACCCTCGCAAAGACGCCAGGGGCTTGCAAAAGCAAACTTCACCTCCACCTATAATAAGTGGAGGCGCGAAGTCCCCAAAGTTGAGCACCCTCGCAAAGACGCCAGAGGCTTGCATAAGCAAACTTCACCTCCACCTAAGATAAGAGGAGGCACGAAGTCCCCAAAGTCGAGCACCCTCGCAAAGACGCCAGGAGCTTGCAAAAGAAAACTTCACGGGGCCCGAAGTCCCAAAAAGCCAAGTACCCTCGTAAAAACGCCAGAGGCTTGCAAAGACGCCAGCGGCTTGCAAAAAACAGCTCCCGTAAAACGTGAAAAAATGAGCCTCGCTGAAAAAGACAGGGGGCGTCGCTGTTTCCAAACAATTCTCGTAAAACGTGAAAAAACGAGGCTCGCTGAAAAAGACGGGGGGCATCGGTGTTTTCCAAACAGCTCTCGTAAAACGCCAAAAAGCGAGCCTCGCTGAAAAAGACAGGGGGCGTCGCTGTTTTCCAAACAATACTCGTAAAATGCCAAAAGAACGAGCCTCGCTGAAAAAGACAAGGGGCGTTGCTGTTTTCCAAACAACTCTCGTAAAACGTGAAAAAACGAGGCTCGCTGAAAAAGACAGGGGGTGTTGCTGTTTTCCAAACAACTCTCGTAAAACGTAAAAAAACGAGCCTCGCTGAAAAGACAGAGGGCGTCGCTGTTTTCCAAACAACACTCGTAAAACATGAAAAAACGAGCCTCGCTGGAAAAGACAGGGAGCGTCGCTGTTTTCCAAACAACTTCCGTAAAACGTAAAAAAACGAGCCTCGCTAAAAAGGCATAAAAACGCTTAAAAGCAAGACAGACTAAGACAAAACAGATTTACAAAATCCCATAAATACAAACGCTCAACAGTTCGACACAAAAAATTCCAAAGTTTTCTAGTTATAATCCATCCTCGCTAATTACAATTGACAAATCATCATCGGAACTTGCGCGGTTCCGTTCAACTTCCACTTCTATCGGAACAATAGGCCCCCACAACAAAGGAGCCGCAGGAACAATCGGTATCTCCGCGGGCAACACCCTCGCTCTATACATATATCTACGATCTACCTCGCTACTCTCTACAGGCTCCTACAGAATCACAAGAGAACCGTCCGAGTCCAAATTAAGGTTGCTACGCCCAAACAAGAAATCCAAAGCCGTATTCTCGTCTATGTCATCATCAACGGGAGTTTGCGACGAAGAACCAAACAAAACACGCGTAGCCTGCCGAACCGTACAGACAGCTTCGCGCCAAAAACAGCTTGATCGGTTGTTTTTAAGATCGTACCTTCGCACCTTAGACCACCAGAAACGATCGAAGGACAGCAAAGGATGTTTGAGTTTGGCTCGAGCCCACGTTTCTCCAGTTATAAAAACATCCTGATAATTTAGCATAAGAGGTGTCACATCAAACACCTCATGCACGGTTCTATCAGGAACCTGCATACCAAACAATCAAACAAACATGTTTAGTCCTTAACAATTCTCGTCCCTTACAACAAAAGAACCACTTTCAAAGCTAAACCTAAGTCTTTCTACACCTATCACACCTGGTCAGAAGCTTTGAGATCCCAAAGCACCTCCGTCTCAGCCTGACCGGATGCACAAGTTTCCGCTGCAGCATGAGCAACGTCAACAGTTCCAACCACGTCCGGAGCTTCGGCAAAGGTTTTCAACATTGAAGAAACGTTTCCAACCTCAATAGTTTTTCGGTCGACGGCGCATCCACACACTCCTGCGCAGGTGCGGCTTCCGAGCAACCCGGGGCGGTCTCAGCTGCTGACAGCGAAGGCAACGCGTCTTTTCGAGCCTGCCAAAAACCCCACATCAAATAAAACAAACTTTAACAAATCTAGCCTCGACGGCCTCTTCAAAAGCAAGAGCGCGACCTCCACCAGCAATCCAAAACCTCCGCAGTAGACGCATCGCACTGTTACGAACATCAGCGTCGTCAATTTTCATCGCACGCACCTCACCGACGGTCTGGAAAACATGGCTCGGCCTCTTAATTTTCCGAAGATGGTCACAATCAGCTTGACGAAGAGTACTAGCCATGACCAAAGCTCCTGTGTAACCACCGAAATCAGCCACATTACCAACACGCGAGCTGAACACATCAAGCACAGCTGAAAGCCAATTCTCGAAGGCTTCAGCATTAACAGTAGGAAGCGGCTCTCCAGCTGAACCGCCAGCTTCGGTTAAACACACGTCGAGCTTAGCCTTTATCGTCTCTATGCACGCTCGCCATGACTCCGTTTGTGAAGCCAATCCCGACGTCAAATCATCTATCTGACTGTTCGACGAAGCCAAAGCTTTGTCCTTTTCGCGGACAGCCGAAGCCAAGTCAACGTTACGTTTAACAACCTCTTGTGCTTCCTCAAGAGATTTTATAACTTTCTCCTTCGCTACCTTGAGCTCAACTTCTTTACTGTCCAGATTTTGCCAAAGCTCCCTATATTCTTTCTCAAGCTCAGCAACCAGATCACTCAGATAATCATGATTATAGCCGGCTCTACGCCGAGCCGATCGACTGAGAAGCATCAACTCTGCCACCTTAACATCAACATCATCCAGTATATCGCCCAAAGGCTGGTTGGCAAGTCGCAGCTCGGCCTCAGGAACGCAAACACGGCCAAACACCCGGCAAAGAAAACGCCTTTCCTCTGGACCACACTGCAAGTGGCATGCCCGAAGGTCCAGACTCATAAACAATTCAGTCGCTGGGTCAGAAACACCGATTTTCTTGGCAAAATAAGGAAGACTGGAACGGCTCGCCTCACCATACGGCCTGTTGCCAGGATTCCGCTCAGATTCAAAGTCGCTTGGTGCCTCGAAACCATCAACCCAGATATGCGATCCAGCAAACTCAGGCACAAACCCTCGCGCGGGGCTTTCAGGCTCGAGATCCCGAAGCACCTCATCAACATCAGCCGAGACAACCAAATCAACTGACGACAAAACAATCCCTTTTCCACGATCATCTTCAATAGAGACGTCCTCCTCCGAACCTGTTCTATCACCAGAGGTATCACTAACCTCCTCAGAAGAACCACCCTCGAAAATAACCTCTTTTTCATCTCCTTTTTCTTCATTTTTCTCTTCATCATCGGAGGAAGCCTCGTCATCAGAAATTTGAATGAGCGACCCAATACCACCAATTCGCAGCATTCGCCCAGTCCCGCTGATGCCGCGACCACCAGCACTTTGCGCCATGGCCGACGAAGATGACGCACCAACAGCTGACGTAGCAACAACTTTCCTCGCAAGTGTTTTCACTCGACCACCGCCACCACCTCCGCATCCACGACCGCGACCCCTCTTCGCAGCTGCCTCGACTTCACCTCCATCCTTGGACTTGAGTTTTCTCTTTTTTGGCGCTTCATCACTCGAAGGCGCCGGCCAATCAAGATATGGAATGCCAAACATGTCAAAAATCCTGTTGACCCTACCTCCACTACCCACTGTGCTATGAATAGACTTAATTTCCAATGTGGTAAGCTTTCCAACAAGATCTTCCACCCGTTGATGAACCCTCTTCAAAACAGCTTCAACACCACCTTTCCGATTGGGAAACTTCTTGAGCGTAGGTTCCCAAATCTTATTCAAGTCAAGCTTCGGTTTTTTCAATCGAGTCTTCTCATACTTAGAATCATCTTCAACTTCGAACCACGACTGTTTCCGGCTAAGAGGCAACAACTTAGCACAACAAAATTCCTCAACCGGGTCCCGAGCACACTGGGAACGAGCAACCACCCTTAGACAATCAACTACAGCATGTGCTTCTTCACTCATCAATGCTTCGGCAGTCACGTCTCCAAGAGGCGGAAGCTGACCACAAAGCTCGGCAACCTCACTAAGCTTGTAATAAAACCAATGCTCTTGCCACCCGCTCAACCATTTATTCTTCTGAGCTTGAACTGGGAGCTCCGAACTGGTGCGATGGCAAAAGGTATACACAGCAAATTGACCAAAGATAGTGTTACCCTCGCCATCGGTAATCTTCCGAGGCTGCATATGCACACGATGAGTCCGCACGAAACCCTCAACATGCGGTACAACCCCCTGAGAACGACAAGCCCAGGCAAAAATACAAAGCTTGGTAAAGCACGATGGAGTGAGCTGATGGAACTTTAGGTTGAACCTCTGCAGCACCGAAGTCATGAAAGAAGCCACTGGGAAGCGAAGGCCAGCTATAAAAAAAACTCTTCAAAAACAACCACCTCATCAGGCCCTGGCTCTGGAACAGTCTCTCCCTTGCTGGCCCTGGCTTTCCCCTCCTCAACCTAGCCTTGCCTGACATACGACGCCAAATCCGAGTCACAGACCCAGCTTAGCCAAAAATCGAAGGTCACCCCGTCGCCTGCGTCAGATGGAGACGCAAGGCGAGCAGTTTGCTTGGATCTGGCCATAACCTAAACGAAGCACAAACAGGAAACCTTCGGAGAGGCAAGAAAAACAACCCTCGCACCAAACAAAATGCATCAACAGGGTGGCTAGAGCAAAAGGATGGAACGAATATGACAATCTCACCTACCCCACCTATTTATAGACAAAGGGTGAGCAGCCAGGGCCAAGAAAATTGGCACGGTTCATGAAAACTTGGCACAAAAATGAAACGGACCTTAATACAACAAAGGCAAACTTGACGGCCCGGCCCACAAGCAGTCGCGGGCGTCGCTGTCGAGGGCTACTTTTCATTTCCCAACATGGGACATTGCTTGGGCCCAAGGACCGTTGCTTGATCGAAGCCATCGAGGGGCTATAGTTGGGGGAAGGGACCCTCGGTAGTGACGTCACACGAGCTGTCTTAGAGAAACCGTCTTCGCACTCTCAACGGCCTTCGGATACCCTCGCCGCTGGCACAACCCTCGGATCGTGTCATAGTCTTTGCATGCCTTCGGAAAACCCTCACCGCTGACACGACCCTCGGATCATGTTCTAGTGTTTGCATGCAGGGAGAGGGACTAAAAAAGCGCAGGAACCTAACGGACACCAAGTGAATCGTGATCTTCGCCATAGTAGCGAAGGTTCGACGGACGCATGGCTGATTTCCGCAACCCCGCGAGGGGGTACGCGAGTCCGGCAGTGGCGGACAGGGGAGAAGAAGAGCTAGGGTTTTCGCACTACCTGTGCTTGTACGATTTTGCCCTTCCGTTGTATAGCTCCATGGAATCTTTCTTATACCCTTTTGTAAATTGGACAGCGCCCCTTGGTATTCCCTATAAATACCAGGGGATGAACAGTGTAAAAGGCAGATTTTTTCGGGGAAAAGAAAGAAACAGTGTTATTTAGCTTATTTTCACCTACGCCTTTCGTATGGACTGTTGGCCACCCTCGTCGTACCCCTGTGCGCGTGCAGGGGTTAGGCAAGCGTAACTCCAACAGTGCCTACCAGGATTCGAACTTGAGACCTTTGTCTTTGATACCATATTAAGTTACATGCACCAACCAGTTTAACCCAAAAGCTTCAGCTGATGGGGAGAGATGGACAACTCACTTATACTCCAACACTAACGTCAGGTTCTGTCTTCACCCGATAGTGTCAAGATGACATCACTGCCTTGTTAAAAATTGATCCTGCAGTGTTCTCACATTGGATCCACCAACCAAGAAATACTTTGTTCTCAACCATTATATCTAGCTACCACTACTGGTTTTGGCTAAAAATCATATGTGTGGACATGTAGTCTATTGGGGGAGCCCATATTTATATGGGCGAACTCCCCTTTGAAGAGTCCCAATAGGAGTTAGTGTAGTAGCTTGTGAAATACTCCCCCACCAAGGGGTCACTTGTAAATTGTAACCTGCCTATATAATCCTAAGAGTATGAGTGAAAGCGGCCTCTCTCCTCTCCCACGCATTTCTCACAAACCCCAGTCGCCGCTTCACTCTCCCCTCTCGTGTGTTGGGACCTTCGTTGCACGACCTTCTCCGCGGAGTCTCTATCATAGAGCCTTCTCTATAAGGTCCTCACATGGAACAATCATTAGACCTTCTCCGGCCACGCCTTCGTCGGAGGCCTTCTCTGGTCGGCCTTCATCGAAGGCCTTCTTCGGCTAGCCTACATTGGGACACCTTCTCCGGCAGGTCTTCGTCGAGACACCTTCTATGGGTAGCTTTCTTTGGGGCACCTTCTCAGGCCTTCGTCGGAGGCCTTCTCCCATCGGCCTTCATCGGAACACCTTCTCTGGCCGACCTTCGTCGGCACACTTTTTTTGGTCGGGCCTTGATTGGAGGCCTTCTCTGGCTGACCTTCATCAGGAAACCTTCTTCGATTAAGCCTTCATTAGAGGCCTTCTCCAGCCGACCTTTGTCAGGACATCTTCTACGGTCGGGCCTTCATCGGGAAGCCTTATCTGTCCAGGCCTTCATCAGGACCTCTGCATGGAATCTTCACCATGAAGCCTTCACCTCTCTCCCTCATAATCCTGTTTGGGACCCTTGTCCTAACATAGTCTCACAATGATCCAATACCATGCACCCATTGTTTCACCATTTGTAATCTAAAGATGTACTCTCTCTGGGAGCTACCCTCTTTTTTGGGAAAAAGCTAGCACACCACATACATCTTTTGTTCGTTGCAAAGATTGTTAGATTTATTATGGCCAAGCCCATTAATATATTTAATAAATCAATAACTCTATGGTTTGTAATGGAGGAATTATTGTTTGTACCGGATTGGAATTTAAAGGGACGTTGACTCCACTTATACAGTGGGAATTATTCCATCTAATTTGAGAAGTTGTGAAACGGACCAAGGCGAGCCACGCGCGCGCGCGCCACCGCCATCGCCGGCGGCCAGCACGGGCTCGAGCCGGGGCGTGGCGTGGCGTGGCGTGGCGTGGCAGGCACGTGGACGTGGCGTGTTAATTTTTGTTAATGCCCACTAATCACGGGAGTTTCCAACTCTTCACCTGCATGTCTCTTGTCCTTCCATCTTCCGCGTCTCTTTGTCTCCCTGCGCAGCTGCCGTCCTACAGGAATAAAAGGGGCGGCGCCTCCTCCTGTCTTCCGGTTCCTTCTCCTTCCCGAGAACAAACACACAATCCAGAAACTCTATTCTGCTGCTCCTCGACATCATCCTCATCTCGTAACTCCACGCGCAATGAGGAGCGAGAGGGCAGGTGCCTCCGGAGCCGGTGCCGTTCGAGACCTTGCTCGGGCGATCGACAATTAGGTTTTTGGGGAGCGACTACGCGACTGCCCGAACCATCTTCGTCACCGTTCGTCTTCTCCAGGAGGATCTCCGTCTTCGTCTTCTTCCCGGCGAAGTTGCTGCTGTACGTCTTCGTCCGCGACTACAAGAGGAGCGTTCGTCGTCTTCTTCGCGGAGAACTTCATCTCCAGTTGCTGCTCATGACCAAGGAAGTTGGACAAGGATCTGGATCTTCAACTTCGCTAAGGATGGGAGGGTACGAACTTCTCATCTCCTCTCTTTTTTTCGTGATCCAGAATTTTGTTCCGTCATGCTGTTTCAGTAGTACTGTTGAATATGTTGTAGTAGTTGTCTTTTATTGTTTCATAAGTTATCCAGTGCTACAGTTTGATAAGTTATCTAGTGCTACTGTATGTTATATATTTTGGGTTGTTGTCTATTACATATTTTTGAATGTTACAGTAGCTCTATTTCGTTGTTTCAGTAGTTGCTGCATTCATGTTTCAGTAAGCCAGTTACGATGTTTCACATGCTTTTGTGCAGTAGATGATATATGTGACACCCTAGTGTCAAGCACTACATTAGAAACTACATTTAGCTACTAAAATGCATAAGCAATGCACTGCATCATTTCATGTGCATCAAAGTGCTTTTGTTTCTGATTTATTTTATCTGGAATTTGGATTTCTATTGGACTTGATTGTTTAAATGGATTTCTGTCTTGGCAAATGATTTTATAAGATAAAGAATATGAAGTATAACACTTTTCATGTTTGCATTTTGACCTAATTCAAATTTGTTTAAGCAAATAAAGACAAGGAAAACAAAATGGTTTATGTCTCAAAATTGGTTTTATTTCTGTGGAGGTTTTGAAAGCACTTTTTAGCAAAAATGTTCTATATGAAAGTTGTAGAGAAAATTATTTTGAACAACTTTTATTTTTGGGTCAAAGCCTAGTTTGGAGTTTTTGAAACTGTTTTTGAATGGTCAAAGTTTGAAAAATTTCTAGAAAAAGAAAAAGGAAAACAATTTTCTTCTGCGCCCCGCTTCCGGCCCGTTTGGCCTTTCGGCCCAACCGCGCACCGCGTCAGCCCGCGCGCGCCCGCTCCCGCCCGCGCTCGCCCGTGCGCACGCCGCACGACGCGCCCGACCGCGCAGCCGCGCCGTACGCCGGCCGGAGCGCCGCGTGGCGGCTTGCCTCTGCCGCGGATCCGCCTCCGCCACTCCTCGCCCGATCTTGCACCACCCGATCACGCCAAAATCTTCCCCGGCCACTCCCGCTCCGCCTCGCCTGCCGCGCCCGCTCGCCGTGCACGCCAGCGCCTGCCGCTGCCGCACGCGCCGCTCGCCGGCCGTGGCCCCCGCCACGACCCCCGGCCGGCCACGACCGAGCAAAACCCGAGCACCCCTGTGACACCCCAATTTTAAGAACAAAATTGAAGCGCAATATATGTATGCCAGGATCAATTTTCATACATATATCCACATCATAGTAAATATCAAAACAATGCTTTATTAATAATATCGAACTTTATTACATAAATGACCCTCGGGTCTGAAATAAAAAGGTACAGACTCTCATGATAACGAACTCTAATGAAGACGCTAATGTAGATGCGGAAATCTGGACTCCATCTCCACAGGAAGGTCGACCGGGGGTAGCGCCATCCTAGTACAGGTCGTCAGGGTCGTAGCCTCCGTCTTCTGGATACTCCTGCTCCTCGTACGCGTAGTCTCCAGCGTCTGGGTGGGGTAGCAGGGGGACAAAGAGGAAGGGTGAGTACATCGAAATGTACTCCGCAAGTGTAGGAAATATATGCTTATGAGGCTAATAACAAAGGTAGGCTGACTTTGTTTGACTCAAGCGCCCTAAGCGACACACCCTATTAATCCTATTAATCCTATGCACCTATTTACTAGGTTATGGACACAGATACTGTAGAAAAGTAACAACACTCGAAGTCGCACCGAGCAAGCCACACTCGGAGTCACACCGAGCAACCAACACCTGAAGTCCATCAGGCAACCGCACCTGAAGTCCATCAGATGACCCGAACCCAAAACCAACCAGTAACCAACTAATCTCGAAGAAGTCCAAGCCGCTCGTGACCGTGAGCACGGCTGATATATCAGTTTTACACTCTGCAGAGGTTGCACATCGTTACCCATGAGTCGTGCAGATCCCGTCACGCTAAACACTGCCAAGGTGCATAGCAGGTTGCACTGCAAGGCCTTTACAAAGTCCCCTCCAAGCCCGTTCCACACGTACCTCTAAGGTTTCACCCCGTACAAAGGTCTACGACCCCCAGGGCCCCCTCGTGAGCCACTAAAACAAACCCCGTGTGGACCCTCAACTCAGAGGTTACTAATTAATTAGCCAGGTCCAGCCCATCCAGATCTCATGGCTGCGCTGTTAAGCCGGGTTACAGGCTTCGAGAACCGGGTCCTAGGGATCCAGGCAGGATATGTCTAGCACGAGCCCCGAACCAAAAATCAAAAGCAGCTGCCGAGTCCCACGACACAAAACCACCAATACGGGTCCATCCTGCCGGATTTACCTAATAACCATGTTACTACAAAATTACCATGACCACATTCGTTTCATAGTTCATTAATCAAGATTATAAACATTTGAACTCCCATCCCAAACATGACTGCAGGGCTAAGCAAAACACCTACCCGAACATCCCAAAACAGGTGACAAGGATAATATATACAAATTCTAGTAAACCCTAACATGGGATTCAAATTAATGACAAGCATGCATCTACAAGATCTAACTACTCTAGTACCTAAAGTAAAATAAAGTAGGTGCAAGATGTTCAAGGACACTTGCCTTCGGACTGGGTCGAATCAACTGGGTCGCAAGGATGGTCTGGAGCGTCCTCGAACTCCGCACTCTCTGGCCCAAGCAACATACATGGCACAATACATAGAAATAAATAACAGTACAACAAACAGTATGAAAACAGTAAACTAATAGATCTACTGCGTAGAGAACGAAATTATGAATCTAACGCAAGTTGAATGGGTCAAATCGGAGTTAAAATGAGCAAGTTATGAGCTTTTGAAGTTGGATGGCAAAACTGTAAATAAACTGAACTCATTTTCGTATTTTAAATAAAACAAAACTGAATAAAAAGGGCAACTGGACCGGGCCTCATTTCGGGAAAAACCTGGGGTTTAAAACAGAAGATTCGCAAGACTCATGAACAGGTGTGAATGGATGGCGGGTTGATTTCGTAACAATCCAGGGGGCGTTCTGAAAAATAGATGGTGTCGGTCGGTGCCTGCCGCGTGGACGCCACGTCACGCCGCGTGGCACTCGCTGGTTGGCAGGGTCTGCCGCGTGTGCGGTGGACCGCTGACGTGGTGTGTGGTGGACTGGGTTCAGGGACTGGTGCACCTGGTCTATACCCCTTCGGGGTATAGTCTAATCTGAGCCGCCCGCTCAGATTTGACGGACAGGAAGGGAGAGGGATAGCGTGCGACGGCCTGAGCCAGAGAGGACGCGGCGGCGCCATGGCTCCGCCCGGGGAAGGCTCGCCGGAGATCCCGGTACAGGGGCTAGGGTGTGGTAGAGACCGCGAAAAGTAGGGGAAACGGGTGCGGAGCTTACAGCGGGCTCGAAGATGGAGTCGGGGACGCCGTTTGGTGCCCGCCGAAGGTGGACGTCGTGGTGGCCGAGCGGCTACTCCGATGAGGTCGATGACGTGGCCTCTCTGGGCATGGAATGAAAACACGAAGGGGTTGGGTGGACGCGGTGTGCCCTTGCGGTGCCAATGGAGGAGTCGGGGAGGACTTTCGGGATGTGGTTGTGGAGATCTACGAGCTCCGACCGGGTCCATCCATGGTGGCCGCGGCTAGGGTTGCGGGTGTCTCTGTGCTTGGGTGTCAGCGGAGACGGCTCGATGATGGGGAAAACGGAAGGTGACTGTGGCGGCGCTCCCTATTATGAGGGCCAGGGGGTCTCGGGATAGGCACGGGCGCCAAGAAGGGCGGAGCGGCGGCTGGAACGGCGCACCCGAGTTCGTCGGGAGGTCGGGGATGACCCCGCTGACACGTGAGTCCCACCCGTCAGCGAGACAGGGCGCAGGACCCAATGGTCAGTGGGGAAAGGAGATGTGCGAAGCGGGCCGGCGTCGTGTCGCTCGCGGGGAGCGGGAGGGGCGCGCGCAGAGGGAGCGCCCGCGGTGGGCCGAGTGCGCGCAGTGGGCCGCGACAAGGGAAGGGTGGGGAAGAGAGAAGGGAGGCCGGCTGCACGCTTGGCGGGCTGGTGCGGGAGTGCGGGCTGGTGCGGATGGGTCAAAAGGAGAAGGAGAGGGGAGCCCAAGCCCCTTTTGCCTATTTCTTTTCCTTTTTGTCATTTGATTTTCCAAACTTTCCAAAAGCCTTTTGAATTCAAAATCAAATCCAGTTTGAAATCAAAATCACTTTGAAATATTTTAGAAATATTTTCCCTAGGTTTTGAAAATAAAACTTGAGTTTAAATTTGTAAAATTTTCATAAATCTTTTATTTGCTTTCTAAATAGAATAAATCCGATTCGCCCTATTCGGGTTTAATAAATTATTTTCACCCAATAAAAATATGCAATGGCATGAATGCAACAGAAAAATAATAAATAAATTTTATTTTCCTCCTCTAATAAACCAGCCAACCTATTTAATTTCTAGCTTCTTTTATTAATTTGGGGAAAATTTAAATCAGGGTGTTACAACCCCCTTCGATCTCTCTCTCTCATTCGCACACACACCCCCCTCACTCACTCTCGCTCTCTCTCTCTCTCTCGTGAGCGCTCGTGGTGAGCACCGAGCCGCCGAGACCACCACCGCAACACCCCCCTTCACCGTTCCGGCCTCACCGGAGCGTCTCCCTCCGATTCCCTCCGCTCGCCGCTCCGCCCCACCGTTGCACATGCGGTGCGCACGCTTCCACCCCCGGCCGACCATCCCCGACGCCGGAACACGCCGAGCCTCTGTCGGCCGCCGTCCGCCACCGCGGAGCCCGCGTCGTCGTTTCGCATCAACCGAACCTCCGCCGAGCCCCTTCTTCTCCGTCGAGCCCCTTCATGTCAAGGCAAGGTGAGAACACCTTCCCACCTCAACGCTACCACCCTCTAGCCCCTCTTCTCCCCTGACCGAGCGCCGCCACTGTCCGCCATGGCCGCTCGCGTGGTCAAGCCCCTCCGGTGCTTCCCGAGCCTAACCAACCACCTAGTCACACTCCCTAGGGTTCACTGAGCACGGTGCACACTTTGATTTGGCCGGCGACCGCCGGAAACGGCGTAGCCGCGCGTCCCCGCCGCCGCTGTCCGCCGCCGGCACGCTACGGCCATGCGCTAGCCAAACCAACCACACCATCCAATGCGCCTCGTCGAGACGAGCTCACCGAGCCAGCCCTCACCGCCGGCGACCTCACCGTCGGCGAGAAAACGACGGTCAAACCCGCTCCCCTGCTCGGCTGTCACTGACCGCTGGGTCCCGTTGACCAGCAGGTCCCACGCGTCAGTCACTCACGGTCCATGGACCAGGTCTATGCGAGTTGGGCTGAAGATTCAAATGTTTTTCCTTTTTTTTGTTTTTAAATTTCAGAAGGGCTTGTTATTTTTGTGTAGCACGTTTTAAAAGTCCAAATGAAGTGCTTTAAGTTTTGTTAGATTGTTTATGAGTAGATCTATCATGGAAAAATATGAAAGTATTTTTGGTAGAAGTTTTAGTTGCTGTTTTTATTTAATCCAGTTTACATGCTTTTGTTGAGATAAATGGTTATATATGTTTTCTGGTCGAGTTAAATCATGGACATTTTTTTGTAATTTTATTATCATGTTAGGTACCTGTGAAAAATATATGAGGCACAGTTTATGTGGAAAAAGTTTCTGTTATGGCTTAAAGTTCTTTTTGGCTGATTTCTTGGAATAAGTGTTAAAGTATTTTATGTGTCAAAATAAAATATGAGAAAATTTGTGCAGTCTCTGTGTGTGATGTTCAAGCTAAGAAAAATGTTAAGCATAGGCTATTGTATGGAAAAATGTGAAGTTACTGTATAAATGTACTTTTCTGTGTTTTTCTTTGGAAATTCATGTAAGAAATAATATAATGTTTCTGTTCATGGAACTTCCTGGATAAATATGAAAGGTGGAATAGAATCTGGGAAAAATATGAAACTGAGTTTAGCACCCTTTTCTAGTAGGGTTGTAGTTCAATTGGGTTATTTTGGGATAGATTTGTTTATTTTGTGTGGGTCTGTGTATTTATGCTCTGATAGTAAATTTTCTACAGTAGCATGTTTAAGAGTGGATGAAACTAGGAAAATTATGAAATCTACTGTTTGACACTTTTTAGGAGAAGAGTTAGTTCAAAGTACCTTTTTGAGCTGTGAATTTCATCTTTTTGTAGCCGCGGTTCGGTATTTTATTTCTTGCTGAAAATTGTTCACTGAACTTCAGTTGGTGTTAGTTGCTTCCTGGATTTTTTTGGATTTTTCTGAGTTCAGCAAAATACACTTGCAGTTCAAACTTGAGTTTCTTTTGAATTTCTAAATAGGAAATAATGGTTTTGTTTTATGAGGTAAATAAGTATTTACCTCAATGTCAAAAGTGGTTCAACAATTTGGCTTTGTTGGTTTGCAAGAAGCATTGTTTTTCATACCACCACATCTCGCACCCACATTATTTAATTATTTTACTTTACCGCATGCAATAGGATCGACACCCCCGGAGCCCGACCAGGAGCAAGAGGCAAACGTCGAGCAGGAGATCCCGGAACTTCATCAAGCCGAGGAGGTCGACCCCGCAGCGGAATCTAACTTGCCCGAGTGCCCCTCCCACGAGGCATCGGTCTTCGCTCAAGGCAAGCCCCGGAGCATTTTAAGTCTCCCAGTATTTACAATCAATTTAATTGAGTATCTTATATTGTGATGCATTATGTATAGGAGTTGATTTAATCCTACTTGCTGCATTATCATTCCTTGATTATTGATTATACCTGCCTTGTTATCCTGTTAGTGTTTATAATGTAGAATTGCTTAGTCTGCTTAATAAAAGTAGTAGTTAAGGATGTTCCCGTAATACCCCTGGTGGGTATTTACCGGATCACGGTTGGCTATATTTGCTATCGTGGAAAAGAACCTGAGTAGTGATGAAATACGGTCAACTGGAAGGCAAGGCACAAGTTTGGAAACTTGGGCAGTCCGTCCGTTGGATCGCGTAGGTTTGTATCGATGTTGGCCCTCGTTCATTTTTGAACGCGCCCTTTTACTTAGGGATATGTCGGTGCTGTAATCATCGACCCCAAAGCCGGTTAGAAGCTGTTCGGGCCGGTTTCGACCCGTGTCGCGCTCTCTAGTATGAAAATGTGATCTGCCGTGAGAGGCCATCACCAGGTTCCAATTGGGCGGTCCGTGCTTGAACCGCGATGATTACCACCACGAACAAGCGTCGAGCGGTTGCCCAATGCATGGACCCGACGGGGAAAATGTGGGCTGGTATTAAAGGTCTTTCACCAGCTGGATTGGAATTCGATTCGAGTCGCCGTCTCCCCCGCTTAGTGGGAAACTATGGCGAGCTTCACCACGATACAACTCCATGTGATGCTTAAAGGTTCAACTAAAGTGTGGATAAGTCAACTGGATATGGTTTTATTATTGCTTGAATAGACTCAAGTGTGTGGAATAGTTCAGGTGCAAACCTAGAATAAGAGATAGGACTAAAAACTGACAGCTCACCTAGGTCATTAATACTCCTTATCTTAATATTGGGCTTTCCGCAACTAAAAATCCCAGCTCCACCAAAAAGGCCTTGCATACCCTTGGTGTCTTTATTTTCAGTTGGACGGGTAAGTCTAGCTGAGTACATTCTCGTACTCAGGGTTTATCCCGTTTGTTGCAGATGGCCAGGTGTACTATGGCTATTGTAAGCACTGTCTCTACCCAGTGGAAGGTGATGAGGAGTAGGCCCAGGACAGGGTCGTCTAGAAGCTTCCCCTTTTCTTTTGCTGGACTGAGACTACTAGTGGCACATTATTTAAAAAAGGGAGGAGTGAGTCGTGTTGAGTTGGAATTATCAAACAATGTTTATTTGGACCACACGTGTGGTGGTCATGCTTCAAAACTCATTTATGCTTCCGCACTTTTAATTCGGTACTGTAATAACTCGGTTTTAAATTCGCACTTTGATGTTTTAAATTCGGTTTCGTTTATCTGTGTTGTATCCTTTTGAATGTAATACTTGAACGATGCGATCCTGTATGTTGTACGATGTTGAAATCCTTCGAGATTTCCGGACTACCGAGGTTATATGGCTTCAAGTGCGGGTCGATGTCAGACGTAATTGACTAAGACGGTACTTGAGTCCTTATAATCAGGATGGTTCCGCGACAGCTGGTATCGGAGCATGGTTCAAGTTATTGCATCCGCAAGGAGCTATTTTGAACTAAAGTGGGTATTTCAAAACTATTTTCAAAACTATTTTAAATACTAAGTGTGCCCAGTCTCGTCCTTAAGCCTATATTAGGAATCAGGTGGCTTAACTGCTAACAGGGTTCAGGGTTTTGTTTCATGCTGGATCTTTATTTGCTGGTCCATTCTCAGGAAAAAGAGAATGCGTCAATCGCGAAAACATGCATAAAATGATTTTTGTGAGATATGAGAGCATGACCGTCCAACCGTCGGTCTAGGTGAGAGTTCTTATACCGAGTATGTGCGAGCTCCACACAGACACATACGAGGGTATCAATGTTTTGAGTGTATTTCCTATATCTGGTGCATGGTGTTTAGTGTTGGCTTCTATGTATTTTGCGCATATTAGCCAATACTCAGTTGTTTTACCATTGGGATTACTTTGGGCTGAAATGAACCTTCTGCAGGTACACTAACTTTGCGATCGAGTAGAACATGTAGATAACGCATGAGGGATCGTTCTTGCCACCAACTAGAACGTTAGGACTTATGAGTCATGTTAGTGAGTGAGAACGTAAGTACGATCATGCATCATGTTTAAATTCTTGCATTTACATTACCTCCCCTTAATTAAAAGTTGTCTCTTTTCTATAAAATTTGCCAACTTAATATCCGTCTCACGAGAGTTCGAAACCCTTTTGTTTCTACAGATGGCCCGGACTAAGCTGACCGCTCGCAAGGCCACCGGAGGAAGAGGAGTTCCGCGTCACCGCTTGGCCACCAAGCTGACCCAGAAGACATTCTTGACCTACTTTGGGTTGCCGACCATCCTCTGGAGGATTCTACAGGCCGTGGGCTATGAGGAGGGACAGGAGCCCAAGTATTCTTGGCAGAAAGAGATCTATGGGCAGGATTCGTTGGTCATGGTGGAGATTAAAGTCAAAGCTTTGCCTGCCAAGCCTCATTGGACAGGATGGACTGAGATCACCAAGGGCACTTGTGCCAAGGATGGAGCCAACAGGGCAGCATACCTGGTGCTGAAGGACATCATCGCCCGTTTCCCCGCTGACCTAGCTAGTGCTATGGCAGGAGTGTTCCCCCGTGGATCACTTTTTCCATCGCGCTGGAAGCAGACTTTGGAGTCAGTCTTGACAGGGAGCCCAGAGGAGAGGTTCTACTGCGAGACGCCTACGATGAGCGCCACCGGAGCTTTGTTAGGTGTATGTGAGAGTTTGGAACACACTCTCGAGAGCGTGTCCTTCACCCTCGCCGCCACCTACCAAAGTAAGAGGAAGTTGCAGGAAGAGTCTGATGCTGAGGTAGCCCGTCTTCAGGAGAAGATTCACCAGATCACTCTCGAGCGTGATGATGCACGTGCCACCGCAGGTGCAGAGACCACCACTAGGACCCTCGCCGAGCAGATGTACCTAACAGCATCCCTGCAAAGGGATGAGGCCCGTACCGCGCTCGACCAGCTCAGAGAGGGAGCTCACCTCTTGATACAGCAGATCCATGGCCAGCAGGCCTATATCGACCAGCTCCACGAGGCAGTCCATCAGATGCACCACGCCGCCCCAGCAGCTGCCGAGGTTCCCGCAGCCGAGGCCCAGGACCCCTAGGACGGAGAAGTCCTTGGTCCCGACGCCCCACCAGAAGAGGCTCATGCTGATGAGCCTATGATCGACGCTGACATAGAGGACGCTGCATCCGCCGCCGGAGACGACTGAGCGTTAGTTCGTTAGGAGTCGCTTCTTTTGTATAGCTTGAGCATGCTCGCTGATGATGTAACACTCAGACATGTGTTGGTTTATGTTTAAGGTTGTATGATGGCATGTATGGCTTTTGGACAAAAGTCTAGACTTCGATCTGGCACCTTTTTATGGAAATTCCGTCGTTGCATGTCTAATTTCGAGCAATTATTCTGTGGTGTTGTATGGAAATGAATAATTATACTTGGTCATGTGCTAAATTTTAAATTATGTACAGCGCAGTATTTATTCATGATCAATGTAACATCACCTAATGACTGCTTATTAATGGGATATGCAGATGCCGGCACACACTCGCAGCCAACGTGGACAGGGGTCTGGACAGGAGGAGAATCTGCCACCACCCCCTCAGGCACCAATGATGCCGGAAGCGTTTTTCGGCCAGTTTCTGGAAAGTCAGAGGAACATGGAAGAGATGCAGAGGCATATGGAGGCCACCCTCCGTAACATCGCTAACAACACTGCGCAGCAGCATCAACAACGCCAAGGCCCCGAGCCCAACCAGTACAGCTCCTACCGTGATTTCTTGGACACTCGTCCCCCTGTGTTCAAGGAAGTCACCGAGCCGCTAGAAGCAGGCTCAACTCCATCATCCAGAAGTTCCGCCTGCTTCGCCTGACGGAAGAGCTCAAGGCAGAGTATGCTGCCCACATGTTGGAAGGGCCCGCAGGTTTGTGGTGGGCCCAATACCGTGCATCCCTACCTGCAAATGCACGAGTTACTTGGGATCAGTTCTCGACTGCTATGCGCAACCACTACATCCCCAGCGGTTTGATGGAAATGAAGACTACAGAGTTCATGAGGTTGTCTCAAGGAACCAGGTCTATGTCAGAGTATCTGCATAGCTTCAACAGTCTATCTCACTATGCCCCTGACTTTGTTAACACAGAGGCCAAGAAGATCGCAAGCTTCAAGCGTGGCATGAGTGCCAGCATGCTCTCCAAGATGGGCAACAGCCACCGCACCACCTTCAGCGACTTTGTCAGTGACTGTCTGAATCAGGAGGCTAATGACAGCAGGTTGGCGACAGAAAACCGCCGTCGTGCAAACGAAGGAGGTTCGTCTCAACAGAGGATCCCTTTCGGAGCACGCACCCCGTATCGCCCGCCAGTTGCAGGAGCAAGGTTTCGTCCCCCACAAAGAAAGATAACCACCAACCGCTCCCGCCCGAGTTTCCAGAAGCCCTACACCGCGCCCATGATGCAGAACAAGGCAAAGGCAGAAAGTGCAGGAGGACCCAAGACCCCGTACGTGATCGGATCGTGCTACAACTGTGGTCAGACCGGACACCTGTCACGTCAGTGTCCTCGCCCAAAGAAGCAGTACACCCAGCCTCCCCCTCGCGTAGGTCATGTGCATTACACCATCGTGGAAGAAGTACCTGAAGGAGAGCCTGTCACTGCTGGTACGTTTCTTGTTAATCAGTACCCCGCAGTTGTGTTGTTCGATTCTGGAGCATCGCATTCTTTCATAAGTGAGAATTTTGCTATAAGAAGTAATCTCAGGTTAGTAGAGTTGGATCGGGGATATCAGATAAGTTCCGCCGGAGCTGTTATATCCGCCCGTAAGATGGCGAAAGGAGTGGAGATGGCTTTTGGGGATAAGCAGGCCTTAGTGGATCCCATAGTCATCCCTGGTCTAGGTTTGGACGTAATCTTGGGTATGGGTTGGATGAAACTCTGGAAGGTCAGTCTTGATATTTCAGAGCGAGTAGTTTCCATGGTCAGTCCCCAGAATGGGACTTCCTTTCGGTTTAAGTTACCCCGAAACCCCCATGAGATCGGAGTGTTGTTCAATATCACAGCCCAACAGATAGCTGAGATCCCTGTAGTGTGTGAGTTTCCTGATGTCTTTCCTGATGAGTTGCCAGGGCTACCACCAGATAGGGATGTGGAGTTTGCTATAGAGTTGATCCCTGGAACGGCACCCATTTCTCGGAGGCCGTATAAGATGCCAGCTAATGAGTTAGCAGAGCTCAAGGCTCAGTTGCAAGAGCTTTTGGATAAAGGGTTAATACGTCCTAGTTCGTCACCTTGGGGATGTCCCGCCATCTTCGTAAAGAAAAAGGATAAAACTTTACGGATGTGCGTGGATTATAGACCTTTGAACGCGGTAACCATAAAGAATAAATATCCCTTACCCCGAATCGATGTCTTGTTTGATCAGTTATCAAAGGCAAAAGTGTTCTCCAGGATCGACTTGAGGTCAGGATACCATCAGATTAAGATCAGAAGAGAGGATATACCAAAAACAGCCTTCTCCACCAGATATGGACTTTATGAGTATCTAGTTATGTCCTTCGGGTTAACCAATGCACCGGCACATTTCATGTACCTGATGAACTCGGTCTTCATGCCCGAGTTGGATAAGTTTGTGGTGGTGTTCATCGATGATATTTTGGTTTACTCCAAGAATAAAAAGGAACATGCAGAGCATCTACGAGTCGTCTTAGCTCGACTTCGAGTGCACAAGTTGTATGCTAAGTTTAGCAAGTGTGAGTTTTGGTTAAAGAAGGTACCCTTTCTTGGGCACGTCCTTTCAGAGGAAGGAATTTCTGTGGATCCCACGAAGGTACAGGAAGTTATGGATTGGCAAGCACCCACTACCGTACATGAGGTACGTAGCTTTCTAGGATTGGCCGGATACTACCGTCGGTTCATTCCGGATTTCTCGAGGATTGCAAAGCCAATGACTCGTCTAACTCAGAAAAAAAAGAAGTTTGAATGGACTCCAGAGTGTGAGGTAGCTTTTCGCACTCTGCGAACTTTGTTGACTTCGGCGCCAGTTTTAGCTCAACCAGATTTGGAGGAACCTTTTGATGTGTTTTGTGACGCATCCAAGATTGGACTTGGATGTGTGCTTATGCAGAATGGGAGAGTTATAGCATATGCTTCACGTCATTTGCGACCACATGAAGAGAATTACCCGACTCATGATTTGGAATTGGCAGCCGTGGTTCATGCACTCAAGATATGGAGGCATTATCTTATGGGTAACCTATGTCATGTGTACACAGATCACAAAAGTTTGAAATATATCTTCACCCAGCCAGAGTTGAATATGAGGCAGATGAGATGGTTAGAGTTGATTAAGGATTATAACCTAGAAGTGCATTACCACCCCGGAAAAGCGAATGTTGTAGCAGATGCCTTGAGTCGCAAGACTCATTGCAACACTCTACAACCACTTTTGGAAGATTGGTTCAACCTTGTGCACCCCGTTATGCTAAATAACATCACCCTACAGTGCACCCTGGAGAGTGACATCATCGAAGGACAAAAGAATGATGAAGAAATCGGCCAGATCAAAAAGAGATTGGAAACCAATAGTTCTTTGAACTTCAGAACAGATAAACAGGGAATCTTGTGGTACAATCAGAGGTTGGTTGTTCCTAAGGATACGGAGCTGAAAAAAAGAATTCTGAATGAAGCCCATAATTCAAAGTTATCTATCCATCCAGGAAGTAGTAAGATGTACCACGATTTGAGGACAAGGTATTGGTGGTCCAGGATGAAGAAAGAAGTAGCAGCTCATGTCGCAAGGTGTGATACTTACTGCAGGATAAAGCCTATACATCTGAAACCTGCCGGACTGTTACAACCTTTATCCATCCCAGGATGGAAATGGGAAGAGATTAGTATGGATTTCGTCACAGGTCTTCCCACCACTCAAAAAGGAAATAATTCTATCTGGGTTATCGTGGATCGGTTATCTAAAGTGGCTCACTTCATCCCGGTTAAGACTACACACCGACCTCATCAGTATGCAGACTTGTACATTCAGAACATCTTGAGGTTACACGGAGTTCCAAAAAGGATTGTCTCTGATAGAGGACCCCAGTTCATAGCATGTTTTTGGGAACAATTGCACAAGGAACTAGGGACCAAGTTGGTAAGAAGTTCCGCTTATCATCCCCAAACCGCAGGACAGACAGAAAGAGTGAATCAAATTCTGGAAGATATCCTCAGAGCTTGTGTTTTATCCTCCGGAGAGTCATGGGAAAAGTGGTTACCCCTCGCCGAGTTCTCTTATAACAATAGCTACCAGGAAAGTATAAAGATGGCACCTTTTGAAGTTTTATATGGACGAAGATGCAGAACCCCGGTAAATTGGGTTGAATCAGGGGATCGAGGATTTTATGGGTCAGATTACGTCAAAGATGCTGAAGAGATCGTGCAAACCGTACAACAACATATCAAGGCAGCACAATCCCGACAAAAGAGCTATGCAGACACACGGAGGAGACCCTTGGAATTCCAAGTAGGAGATTACGTCTACCTTAAGGTCTCACCCATGAGGAAGGTCCAACGTTTTGGAATTAAGAAAAAGTTAGCACCACGATACGTAGGACCATACCAAATCGTAGCTAAAAAGGGAGAAGTAGCCTATGAAGTGCAGTTACCCCCAGAGATGAGCGCAATCTTCCCAGTGTTTCATGTGTCCCAGTTAAAGAAGTGTCTTCGAGTTCCAGAACAGGAAGAAGTTCAAATCCCGGATATCTCCATCAGATCAGATCTGGAATACTATGAACAACCTCAGGAGATATTGGATACCAAGACTCGAGAGACCCGCAACCGAACAGTGAAGACTTACAAGATTCTTTGGAGCAACCACGGACCCAACGATGCAACTTGGGAAACCGAGGAGTACTTACGCGTAAACTATCCCGCTTTTGTTAAGAAATGGTACGTAACTCAAAATCTCGGGACGAGATTTCTTTAAGGGGGGAAGGGCTGTGACACCCTAGTGTCAAGCACTGCATTAGGAACTACATTTAGCTACTAAAATGCATAAGCAATGCACTGCATCATTTCATGTGCATCAAAGTGCTTTTGTTTCTGATTTATTTTATCTGGATTTTGGATTTCTATTGGACTTGATTGTTTAAATGGATTTCTGTCTTGGCAAATGATTTTATAAGATAAAGAATATGAAGTATAACACTTTTCATGTTGGCATTTTGACCTCATTCAAATTTGTTTAAGCAATTAAAGACAAGGAAAACAAAATGGTTTATGTCTCAAAATTGGTTTTATTTCTGTGGAGATTTTGAAAGCGCTTTTCAGCAAAAATGTTCTATATGAAAGTTGTAGAGAAAATTATTTTGAGCAACTTTTATTTTTGGGTCAAAGCCTAGTTTTGAGTTTTTGAAACTGTTTTTGAATGGTCAAAGTTTGAAAAATTTCTGGAAAAAGAAAAAGGAAAACAATTTTCTTCTGCGCCCCGCTTCCGGCCCGTTTGGCCTTTCGGCCCAGCCCCGCACCGCGTCAGCCGCGCGCGCCCGCGCTCGCCGGCGCGCACGCCGCACGACGCGCCCGACCGCGCAGCCGTGCCGTACGCCGGCCGGAGCGCCGCGTGGTGGCTTGCCTCTACCGCGGATCCGCCTCCGCCACTCCTCGCCCGATCTTGCACCACCCGATCACGCCAATATCTTCCCCGACCACTCCCGCTCCGCCTCTCCTGCCGCGCCCGCTCGCCGTGCACGCCAGCGCCTGCCGCTGCCGCACGCGCCGCTCGCCGGCCGTGGCCCCCGCCACGACCCCCGGCCGGCCACGACCGAGCAAAACCCGAGCACCCCCTTCGATATCTCTCTCTCATCTGCACACACCCCCCTCACTCACTCTCTCTCTCTCTCGAGCGCTCGTGGTGAGCACCGAGCCACCGAGACCACCACCGCAACACCCCCCTTCACCGTTCCGGCCTCACCGGAGCGTCTCCCTCCGATTCCCTCCGCACGCCGCTCCGCCTCTCCGTTGCACACGCGGTGCGCACGCTTCCACCCCCGGCCGACCATCCCCGACGCCGGAACACGCCGAGCCTCTGTCGGCCGCCGTCCGCCACCGCAGAGCCCGCGTCGTCGTTTCGCATCAACCGAACCTCCGCAGAGCCCCTTCTTCTCTGTCGAGCCCCTTCACGTCAAGGCAAGGTGAGAACACCTTCCCACCTCAACTCTACCACCCTCTAGCCCCTCTTCTCCCCCGACCGAGCGCCGCCACTGTCCGCCATGGCCGCTCGCGTGGTCAAGCCCCTCCGGTGCTTCCCGAGCCTAACCAACCACCTAGTCACACTCCCTAGGGTTCACTGAGCATGGTGCACACTTTGATTTGGCCGGCGATCGCCGGAAACGGCGTAGCCGCGCGTCCCCGCCGCCGCTGTCCGCCACCGGCACGCTACGGCCGTGCGCTAGCCAAACCAACCACACCATCCGATGCGCCTCGTCGAGACGAGCTCACCGAGCCAGCCCTCACCGCCGGCGACTGCACCGTCGGCGAGAAAACGGCGGTCAAAGCCGCTCCCCTGCTCGGCTGTCACTGACCGCTGGGTCCCGTTGACCAGCAGGTCCCACGCGTCAGTCACTCACGGTCCATGGGCCAGGTCTATGCGAGTTGGGCCGAAGATTCAAATGTTTTTCCTTTTTTTTGTTTTTAAATTCCAAAAGGGCTTGTTATTTTTGTGTAGCACGTTTTAAAAGTCCAAATGAAGTGCTTTCAGTTTTGTTAGATTGTTTATGAGTAGATCTATCATGGAAAAATATGAAAGTATTTTTGGTAGAAGTTTTAGTTGCTGTTTTTATTTAATCCAGTTTACATGCTTTTGTTGAGATAAATGGTTATATATGTTTTCTGGTCGAGTTAAATCATGGAAATTTTGTGTAAGTTTATTATCATGTTAGGTACCTGTGAAAAATATATGAGGCACTATTTATGTGGAAAAAGTTTCTGTTATGGCTTAAAGTTCTTTTTGGCTGATTTCTTGGAATAAGTGTTAAGGTGTTTTATGTGTCAAAATAAAATATGAGAAAATTTGTGCAATCTCTGTGTGTGATGTTCAAGCTAAGAAAAATGTTAAGCATAGGCTGTTGTATGGAAAAATGTGAAGTTACTGTATAAATGTACTTTTCTGTGTTTTTCTTTGGAAATTCATGTAAGAAATAATATAATGTTTCTGTTCATGGAACTTCCTTGATAAATATGAAAGGTGGAATAGAATCTGGGAAAAATATGAAACTGAGTTTAGCACCCTTTTCCAGTAGGGTTGTAGTTCAATTGTGTTATTTTGGGATAGATTTGTTTATTTTGTGTGGGTCTGTGTATTTATGCTCTGACAGTAAATTTTCTATAGTAGCATGTTCAAGAGTGGATAAAACTAGGAAAATTATGAAATCTGCTGTTTGACACTTTTTAGAGAAGATTTAGTTCAAAGTACCTTTTTGAGCTGTGAATTTCATCTTTTTGTAGCCGTTGTTTGGTATTTTATTTCCTGCTGAAAATTGTTCAGTGAACTTCAGTTGGTGTTAGTTGCTTTCTGGAATTTTTGTGGATTTTTCTGAGTTCAGCAAATACACTTGCAGTTCAAACTTGAGTTTCTTTTGAATTTCTAAATAGGAAATAGTGGAAATAATGATTTTGTTTTATAAGCATTTACCTCAATGTCAAAAGTGGTTCAACAAGTTGGCTTTGTTGGTTTGCAAGAAGCATTACTTTTCATACCACCACATCTCGCACCAACATTATTTAACTATTTTACTTTACCGCTTGCAATAGGATCGACACCCCCGGGGCCCGACCAGGAGCAAGAGGCAAACGTCGAGCAGGAGATCCCGGAACTTCATCAAGCTGAGGAGGTCGACCCCGTAGGGGAAACTAACTTGCCCGAGTGCCCCTCCCACGAGGGATCGGTCTTCGCTCAAGGCAAGCCCCTGAGCATTTTAAGTCTCTCAGTATTTACAATCAATTTAATTGAGTATCTTATATTGTGATGCATTAGGTATAGGAGTTGATTTAATCCTACTTGCTGCATTATCATTCCTTGATTATTGATTATACCTGTCTTGTTATCCTGTTAGTGTTTATAATGTAGAATTGCTTAGTCTGCTTAATAAAAGTAGTAGTTAAGGATTGTAACACCCCTGGTGTTACTAATGTAATTAACTTGACATGTCATCATCTTAAGCATTAATCATTTTTGTGATGCATTTGGATTGCTTAATTGCTATGCTTAAGTCCCTTTTCAAAAACCCTAAAAGCCCAATTCTTCCTATAAGGGCAAAATGGTAATTTCACCTCTGTGCCTAGTTTTATGTAATTCTTGTTCAAATTTAGTACCCTGATGTTTGTTGCTTTGATCAAAGTTCAAAAATCAGATTTGATTTGATTTTCCTTTTGCAAAACCATAAAATTTCCGAAATCCTGGATTTATCCCCTTTTGATAACTTTTCCAAAATTCAAAATTTTGGGTTGGTTCAAAAAGCAAAGTTGTAAATCTGACCAAGAGGAACAACTTTGGTATTTACAAATTTTCAAGTTTTTGTACAAAGTTTGAAGTAATTTCAAATTCATTCAAACTCCAGTTTTTGTCCCTTTTTGAGTTTTCAAAATTAATTCAAAAACTTTTGAGTTTCAGAAAAAGTGTATATTAGCAAAGTTGTAGGTTTTGACAAATGGAACAACTTTCATATATAAAGATTTTCAAGTTTCAGTTGCAATCCAAAGTAATTTTGATTTGAATCAAATTTGAAAAGTGTTCCCTTTTCTATTTTTGATTATAGTTCAAAAACTATTTGGAATTTGAAAATGTTCATATTGACAAAGTTGTAGATCTCTTTTTTCTGAGCAACTTTGGTATTTCGAGTTTTTCCTGTGCAGTTCAAATTTTGGAAGTAATTTGCAAAATACAGATACCAGCCAAAAGTCAAACCCTAAACCCTAGCCCTGTTCATCTTCCTCGCGTAGGGGGGAGGGCCCCGGCCGTGGCCGAGCCTCCGGCGCTGCGCGCGCCACGTGTTTGGCAGCCGCTCGTCTGTCCCCGACCAGCCGCCTGCGTCCGCGCCATCATGCCGCCCCGCACGCGCGCCAGTTGACCTCCGCCCCGTCCCCCACTGTTTCCCGCGCGTCGCCGCCGCGTGGCCGTCGCCGGCGAACGCACTCCCGGCCCCTGCGTGCACGCCCGTCCTCCCGCCAGAGCGCAATCGAGTGCGCACGCTCTCGCCGAGCTTATCCACCCCACCCCGTGCTCTCTACCGGCCCCTGGCCGCGGCTATATAAGCCCGCCGGAGCCCCGAGCTTCTCACTCACCTCCGCCACCGTGGCCAACCCACTCCAGACCCTCCGCCGCTCAACCATCTAGCCTAACAGCTCCGCCTTGAGCTCGTGAAGCTTTCCCACCCCTCAATTTCACCTCACCCGCCTCCAATCGCCCGGCGTAACTCCATCTTCCCAAACTCCGACGGAACACCGATGAACTCGGGTTCGTCAAATACTCCCTCTCCGGTCATGGATACCTTCCCCTGACCCCGGTGTCAGCTTCCTTGGCTCCGCGCGACTCTAACCAGGCCCTTGCGGTCTCGTGTGTTGCGCAGGATCGCCGGATCGCCGGAGCGCCGCCGCGGTCGTCTCCTCCCTCGAGCCTCACCCTCGAGCACGTGTCGAGCCTCACCCTCGAGCCTCACCCTCGAGCACGTGTCGAGCCTCACCCTCGAGCACGTGTCGAGCCTCACCCTCGAGCCTCACCCTCGAGCACGTGTCGAGCCTCACCCTCGAGCCACACCCTCGAGCCCTGCCTCCGACCCGTGGTAAGCACCCGAAGCCTCCGGTCTCTGCTTCCACTCCGTTTCGCCCGAGCCTCCCAGCCAGGCCTCGGACGGAGGCTTGCTTTTCCGTCTCGCCCGAGCCTTCCGTCTCGCCCGAGACCGCTTCGCCCGAGCTAAGCCTCGGCGAGCGCATGCTCTCCGCTTCGCCCGAGTCAGGCCTCGGACGGAGGCTTGCTTTTCCGTCTCGCCCGAGCCTCCGGGCCAGGCCTCGGACGAAGCAGTCGCTTCCGTCTCGACCGAGCCCGTTTCGCCCGAGCCCCGCGCGATTCGCCCGAGCCCCGCGCGATTCGCCGAGCCCGGCATAAAAGGAGCACAGTGCTCTTTTCTTTTTCTGAGAGATGTGAATAGTGCTCTGTTTTCTCTTTTGTGTGTGAATTAATCTGTTGTTCCTTAAATCCTGATAAAATTATGGTATGCTCCATGCACTGTGTAGTATTTTATAAAAATATGAAACTTGACTTTTCTGCAAGGATTTAAAAATGTAAAATCCCTCTTTTAATTAATAAATGGATGGTTTTGGATTTTTAGAAAAACATTTATAACTCCAAAAATCATGAGACAAATTTTTGTGAGCTTCCTATGCCATGTTTAGTCTCTGGTGATATTTTGAAGTCTTTTGGAACAAGTTGATTTTTGAGCATTTATCTTTAATTGTTTAAAAGTGCCTTTTGTTAATTAATGTCTGATTTTATTTGAGCACCTTAATGACCTCCAAAAATTATGAAATTTGTTTTGCCATCTATCTACACCATAATGAACTTATGTGATTAATTTGGTAATTTTTGGAGCGACTTCATAAAATGACCTTTTTAAATAAATTAAGAAAAATAGAAAAGATGGATTAGGGTTGGTAATAAGTGTTTGATGATGTGATCTTTGGATTGATTGATGTTCATAGACCCCTACCCTTTGGTCTATGATGGGTGTGATGCTATGATTGGATGATGCTTAGGATAATCATAATAAGGCCTAGCTTAAATCAATATTGCTTAAGGAAGAAATGGTTACCTTTTATGCTCAACCTAGATTTCAATTATGCTTTGTTTAAAAGTAATCTAGAATCAGTGGAATTGCCTTGCACCATAAGTCCATATCATCATTCTCATGAGCATTCATCATTGCATCCGTATAGTTGACGAAGAAGGTACCAGAGTCGAGGCCGCTGTTGACGAACCAACTCCCGAGGCGACCCCGAGCTCCGACACCTATACCTACCCCGAGTCTGCTCTTTTTGCCATCCAAGGCAAGCCCCGGTGCATTTAACCCTTTCCTTGAATTTATAAAATGATTTCCTTAAATGCTTTTGAGTTAAATTATTGCATTAGGTTTATAGGAGTTGTGTGCTATCCTAATTGATGCACTATCCACCTTGACCACTGATACACCTGATACCTGCTTTTCAAAAGTATTTGAAAATGCTTAGCAATGCTTAATGAATTAGACTTTGCAATAAAATGCCAATTTCAAAAGTGTGATCACTTAAGGAATGTTTATGGGATTTTGGTCTTACTCCCCGGCTGTTGGCTAAGTATCTGATCCGTACCTAGTCAATAGCGAGGAGAGGTTGTCCGCACGTACGGTGCCGTCATGTTGTAGTCCGGGACTCAACAGTTGACACCGACCGGGACAGGGTTGAAAAACTGACAGGACTATTACGCTTGGGTGAGATATAACCAAGGTATAGTTCTAGCTGGAAAATTAGGGACCATCCGTATGGGGGCCTGCTGGTCAAGACTTGTAACTATTCACATACTACGGAAAGCTCTGGCTCCGAGGAATCCTTTATTGGACCGACAACCGCGCACTGGGAGTGGAGAGATGGCGGAAGTAGCATGTACCCACGTGGGTTAAAGTCCCGGATTGGTGTGGTGTACTGTACTTCCGGGTGGCGTAGGACCGGGCCCAATCTTGGAGGAATCGTGGTAGACGAGTTGGCATATGCAAGCTTGGGTGCTACATATGCAGTGTGGATAGGGATCCTCAGCTGAGTATTATTTATCCGGATTAACGTTGCTCCTCGGTTATGGAGACTTGGTCCACTGACTGTCAACGGAGAGTGGTTCTCAACTAGGAATGTTTTGAAATGTAAAATGAATCATGAACGATGAAGAATTGAGGAATACTGAATCTTTCAAAAATAAAATAAGGTTTACAAAAATGCTTTTCTGCAAAATACTTGATCTTGCTTAAGCCTTACCTTGACTACCCTAAGCCTTCATTCCTGAGTCTTCTCCCTTTTTCTTTAGTCGGGTAAGTCTTGTTGAGTACCCCGTACTCAGGGTTTGTTACCCATGTTGCAGGTATGCCTGAGACCCCGATGTGTCTCGCACCCTGTTGCGTGACCTTCGTCCAGGAAGAGGCCGATGAGGCCGATGAGTAAATGTGCACCTTCGGGCTGGGTGTTACATGTATCTTTATGTTATTGTTTCCGCTACGTTGTCTACTTTGAATTTCCCGAACAATGGTTTGTAATAATCGTACTCCTTACCTCATTTGAAACCTCGGTTTGTAAAACTAATGTTATTTAAGTCTTCCGCTCTGTTATCTCTGTTATTTGTAAAAATGTGAAATGCTGTAACCGAATTGTGAGATGATCCTGCGGACATTGGGCACTGATGTAGCCCGGTGGCGAACAGGTCTTAATCACATGGAACATGGGTTCGACTGTCAGAGGTTGATAGGGACTTGTGGGCCATAGGATTAGGGCGGTTCCGTCACAAGGATGTTCCCGTAATACCCTTGGTGGGTATTTACCGGATCACGGTTGGCTATATTTGCTATCGTGGAAAAGAACCGAGGGTAGTGATGAAATACGGTCAACTGGAAGACAAGGCACAAGTTTGGAAACTTGGGGCAGTCCGTCCGTTGGATCACGTAGGTTTGTATCGATGTTGGCCCTCGTTCATTTTTGAACGCGCCCTTTTACTTAGGGATATGTCGGTGCTGTAATCATCGACCCCAAAGCCGGTTAGAAGCTGTTCGGGCCGGTTTCGACCCGTGTCGCGCCCTCTAGTATGGAAATGTGATCTGCCGCGAGAGGCCATCACCAGGTTCCAATTGGGCGGTCTGTGCTTGAACCGTGACGATTACCACCACGAACAAGCGTCGAGCGGTTGCCCAATGCATGGACCCGACGGGGAAAATGTGGGCTGGTATTAAAGGTCTTTCACCAGCTGGTTTGGAATTCGATTCGAGTCGCCGTCTCCCCTGGTTGGTGGGAAACTATGGCTAGCTTCACCACGATACAACTCCATGTGATGCTTAAAGGTTCAACTAAAATGTGGATAAGTCAACTGGATATGGTTTTATTATTGCTTGATTAGACTCAAGTGTGTGGAATAGTTTAGGTGCAAACCTAGAATAAGAGATATGACTAAAAACTGACAGCTCACCTAGGTCATTAATACTCCTTATCTTAATATTGGGCTTTCCGCAACTAAAAATCTCAGCTCCACCAAAAAGGCCTTGCATACCCTTGGTGTCTTTATTTTCAGTTGGACGGGTAAGTCTAGCTGAGTACATTCCCGTACTCAGGGTTTATCCCGTTTGTTGCAGATGGCCAGGTGTACTATGGCTATTGTAAGCACTGCCTCTACCCAGTGGAAGGTGATGAGGAGTAGGCCCAGGGCAGGGTCGTCCAGAAGCTTCCCCTTTTCTTTTGCTGGACTGAGACTACTAGTGGCACATTATTTAAAAAAGGAGGAGTGAGTCGTGTTGAGTTGGAATTATCAAACAATGTTTATTTGGACCACACGTGTGGTGGTCATGCTTCAAAACTCATTTATGCTTCCGCACTTTAAATTCGGTACTGTAATAACTCAGTTTTAAATTCGCACTCAGATGTTTTAAATTCGGTTTCATTTATCTGTGTTGTATCCTTTTGAATGTAATACTTGAACGATGCGATCCTGTATGTTGTACGATGTTGAAATCCTTCGAGATTTCCGGACTACCGGGGTTATATGGCTTCAAGTGCGGGTCGATGTCAGACGTAATTGACTAAGACGGTACTTGAGTCCTTATAATCAGGACGGTTCCGCGACAATATATTATGGTTTATTATCATTTATATGTTTTACATGTTTATTTCACGTATGTGTCATACTGTTATGATTATATGTGAAATCACGAAATCACTAGTCTATCATCTTATATACGTCGTCATCATGATGTTCATTTACGGAATTAAAATGACATGAAAATTGCCTTTATTTATAACAAAGATGATGCATGTGCTAGAAAAAGGTTTAAGAATATGGAACCATATAGGATCCAAGCCACGCTGGATGAAATGATAGCGTTATCGCGCATTCGATCATGTGATCGAAAGCCTCGCAGGAGCTAAGTGGCTTTCTTAACAGAAAAGAGGTCGTACACACACTGTTTAAAATAGATCTAACGTTTGATAAGACTTACTTTTTAGAAACTTTTTTAGACTTTTTTCGATCAACAATAATACCATCTATGTCTGTCCTAACAGAAGGGACAACCCCATTAACAATATCCACAGTCACATTGCCATTTAGACTGGGCAGGTACCCAGTTTGTCCATTATCATTATTTATGTGCTCATCCTCTAAATTATCAAAGTAAAATACATCTTTTTGGACTGACTGAACAACAGCAACCCACTCAGTATCCATTGCTTCAGGGACATAGTATACTTGAACTGCCTGTGATGCTAGAATGAAAGGCTCATCAGATTTTTTTTCACCTGTATTGAACAAATGCTTAAAACTCACAGTTGTGGTCCCAAATTGATCTGTTTTTACCCATTTGTTTTGCACACGGTTGTCAACCCAATTACACTTGAAAAGCACCACATTTCCTTTGTGGTGATAGTTCAGTTCAAGAATTTCAGTTATAGTACCATAATAAGTCTTGCTGCCTATTATAATGTTGTTATTATTGCCACTTTCAAAGCTTGATGACTCAACAACTAGAGCAACCCCGCTATGTTGAATAGGTCTACCCTCATCATAGGATAGTGTGTGGCAGTTGAATCCATTTATGTTATAGCTACTATACTTATGAGCAAACATTGTAGGCCCCTTTGCTAAAATTTTTATCTCCTCTGGTGCTTTGTCTCCCATTTCTTCCACCAGTGATTTTCAAATCACAATTAATTTAAATGCCAAATCCATATTAACTAACATGTGTTAAGTTTATTATTACTTACATGCAACCTAAACCACTCATGAAAGGATTCATGATGCATGCGATTGATGTCTCGTCTATTTTGAATACCAATTGATGACAGATACTGAGCATGCTGGCTGCAAGGTCCATCATTTTGTTAATTTAGTATGCAAAGAAAACCTCTCATATGATGCTAAGTGTGAAAACGGGTGTAGATAACTTACTCCAAGTAAGGTTGTATATTGTCATAGTTGAACAAAACATATCTATGGGCTTGCAGCCATGTCTTGTGATCTATACTCACTATGCACTTTCCGGCCAATTCTCGACCAATTCTATGAAAGAAAGGAGTTGTACTACAGTCTTCGTTTATGAATTGATGCCTACTCTGAGTCCCATCATTTAAGTAGCGGGAACAAAGTGTGAGGCACTCGGTAAAATTAGACCACTCCATAATTGATCCCTCAGGATGACTTTTTGTACAAACAGAACCCTTTAATCTCATCAGATACCTATACACAAATAATAGGCACATTGATAGTCATGAAACTAGTAGGTACCTGATTTAGTTCAATATAAGCTATAATATACCTAACTAAATTACCTCTCCACAGGCCACATGCTACGAAAATGAACTGGTCCAGCTATCTTTGCTTGAGCAGGAAGATGAACCATCAAGTGTACCATGATATCAAAAAAGGAAGGAAGGAATATAGTCTCAAGAAGACTCAAGGTTTCAGCTATTTCAACCTCTAAACTTTCCATATCACTTATTTGAATGACAGGGGAGGAAAGTTTCTTGAAAAAATTACATATACGAATCACTGCAGCACTCACAATTTCTGGTAATATTTTTCTCACAGCAAGTGGAAGCAAGTGTTGTAAAATAATGTGGCATTCATGACTCTTAAGTCCAAATATCCTCCTCTCATTAACATGTACATTATGACGTATATCAGAAGCATAACCATCAGGAAACTTCACCCCTTTTAGTACTTGACAAAATAATTTCTTCTCCTTAGGACTCATTGAGTATGGTGCTGGTGGTAAATAAACTTGGTCTTCCACTTCAACAGGGTGGAGATCTCTTCTAATACCAAGAGCTTGAAGGTCCAAACGAGAATTCAAATTATCCTTAGATTTCCCTTCTGTGCCCATGAATGTATTAATTAAGCTTTCACTCACATTTTTCCCTATGTGCATGAAGTCAAAATTATGTCTCAACATCAAATCTTTCCAATATGGTAGTTCAAACCAAATAGATCTCCTTTTCAATATGACCAATGGCTCTCCTTCTTTGCGTCTCTTGCTTGCTGGTTTCTTTCTAGAAGGATCCTTGCCAAAAACTGTATTAAGGTCTTTGGTGCACTCCAAAATCTCCTCCCCGGAAAGTGGAGTAGGTGCTTCCCTAAACTCAGTTCCACCAAACTTATTAGCATCAAACCTAAATGGGTGGTCTTCAGGCAAGAATCTGCGATGACCCATATAACAAGTCTTGCTACCATTACCAAGTCTAATTGAACATGTATAGTTGTGACAATCAGGACATCCAGCTTCACCGGATGTGACAGACCCAGACACATAGCCTAAACCTGGGAAGTCACTAATAGTCCATAGTACCGCAGCCTTCAACTGAAAGAACTCACCCTTCGAAGCATCATATGTTCTAACTCCCTTGGTAAACATATCTAACAAATCTTGAACTAGTGGTTGATAATAGACATCCATATCACTACCAGGAGCTTCTAGACCAGGAATCAACAAAGAAAGGATGAAATTTGATTTCTTCATGCACATTGATGGTGGAAAGTTGTAGGGAATACAAATACCAGGCCAAACGCTATAACTAACATTCATGGTTCGAAATGGATTAAAACCATCAGTGGCAAATGCTAGACGAATATTTCGGCTATCTGCAGCAAATTCTGGATGTTTCTTGTCAAAGTCTTGCCAAAGTGGTGAATCTGCAGGATGCCTAAGCAGGCCATCCTTTTTTCGGTCTTCATCATGCCATCTCACTAGACTTGCTGTTTTAGAGGATAGAAATAACCGTTTTAGACATTTCTTTATTGGAAAGTAGCGGAGAACCTTTTTAGGAACCTTATATACATCTTTTCCATCTAGGCTCTTCCTTACTGATTTCCACTGAGAAGCCTTACATTTTGGACATGAATCCAACCCCTCTTTATCCTTCCAAAACAAAATGCAATCATTTTCACAAACATGGATACTATTGTATCCGATTCCTATAGATTTCACCAATTTCTTAGCTGCATGAAAGTTTCTAGGCAATGTCACACCCTCAGGTAGTGCATCATTAAGTAGATCTAGTAGCAGGTTAAAACTCTTGTCACTCCACCCTCCAAGAAGTTTGGTGTGGAGTAATCTAATTAGGAAACGCAGCTGTGTATATTTCTTGCAATTAGGGTATAACTCTTTGCTATTCTCTGCTACTAACTTTTGAATGTCAACTAACTCCTCACATGGCTCTACTTCTGAATTGTTGTCATCAAAATCCCCTTTATCATCTAAACCAGCAGCTAAGTCTCTAAGCAAATCAGAGATGTTATCATCTTCATCAGTCTCCTCCATAAGTTCAATGCCACCATAGTTTCCATCATTCACAGAAGAGTTAACTTCTCCATGTAAGGTCCATGTTCTATATCCCTTCAGAAACCCATCGCATATCAAATGCTCACGTACTTCACTTCCCTCTCTCCAGAATGAGTTCACACACTTTCTGCAAGGGCATAATATCTTGCTTCCTACAGCTGAATTCTCAAATGCAAAAGCTATGAAATTGTTCACCCCTTGTTGATATATCTTGGTGTGCCTACGTGCAGTTTTTATGTTAATTGCCATGTTAACTAGAGATAGAACTTTTAGTCTTTTGTGAAATAAGTCTTTGTACCTAGCATCATTATCGATCCATGATTTATCCATTCCCCTTTGTGAAAGATCAAGCAGCGCTAGAAATGATCTATAAAATAAAATAAGACCATAAGCATCAAAGAACCTACATACTATCACAATCATCTCTATATCCATGAATCCATGGAGTGTTTTTATTCTATCTATCAATAAATCTGCACCATGATAGTACATGGTGCTATGGCATCATGCTCGTGCTCCAAGGAAATGTTGTGAAAATGGACTCTTAAAACAGAAGGCACAAGCTAACTCTAGAACAAAGATCCCCTCTAGCCAAAAGACAACATAGTATTTTACAGTTTATTTTTCACAAAAAAATCTAAAAAATCAAGTTCAGAAATTATAGTTATTAGAGTTCAACTGAACATTTCAAAGAAATGCATTGTGCCAATAAACATACAATAATTAATATGTAGTATCTACTATCAGATTTAAGATTCGTTGCTCATAGGTATTTTAGGGACTAGATAAACAGATGTTGCACATGGAGAGAGAGAGATGAAACTCAGACATGGAACAAACTTCAGTTTTTATGATTTTAAAATATAATAATCAGATGGTGTCTTCCTTTAACCAAAATAAACCTATACAGTAGTATTAGATTTTCATCAATACGCAAATAAGGAATAAGAACAGCTCAATTTTAACAGTTATTTGGTAACCTCAACCAGGAAAGCAATCCCAAAGGAGTGTATTTTCCTAGAAGAAATAATATGCATGGAACAACCATACAGTCGACACAACTAAAAACTAATCAATCAACATTTTAACAGGATATTAATGAAGTCCAGCTGCAGATCTGAATAGATGCTAATGATAAATTTTCTGGCTACACTTGAGGCCAAATTTATTTCCTATCTCACTGAACTTATATGGTGTGATCCATCCAGGAAACCGTAGTCAAAAAAATGAAACCACGGGCTGTGAACGATCCAGGAGATGGACTCTATAGTCTATACTAGTTGGATTTGATGGACACCAAAAGGAACTGTAGTCATCTAAAACACTACATGCCATGCCAGGATAAACCAAAAAACAGAACACTGATTCTTCAGTTTCTCCATCATGATAATCAGGGGCTGGCCTACACATGGTGCTGCCAATGAGCACAACAAGGCAGGCAGGGAAGAAATTGGAAGCAACTCTAACCTTTCTTCTTGAGCTACCAGTCGTGGTCGCGGCAGCAGGCGTCAATGTCGTCGCAAGGCACCTCGCCCTCAGAGCAGCTCTAGCCCACGGTCGATGTAGTCGCAAGGCACCTCGCCCTCACAGCTGCTCCAGCCCACACCGTGTCGCGGATCCCAATAGCTGCGACAAAGAATCAGATCAAATTGCTGGTGCAAACACTGTTTTTTTTTGACAAAAGGCACATATATATCATATAAAAGCAGCATTACAACACCTTCTTAAAAAAGGTGTAAGACGCAAATCAAGACCCGATCGGACAGGTGCAGTAAATATGTGTTCATATATTCCTTTTCACTGTGTGAGCCATCCGCTAAACAGTAACAGGCAGCAGCCACCGTGTGATCTATCAGTTTTCTCCCTTTTCAATTTATCTAGTTAATTTCTATTCAGATTCATTCAATATTACTTTAATTAGATTAAAAAATAAAAAATAGAAATATAGATGATTAATTTAGAGAATCTCTACGACCACAATAAGGAGATGGAAGATACAAATGCACATAGTACAATATTCTTAGGCCTGCCACTGCATGAGCTGCAAATCTGGCAGCAGGAGCACCATCGGTGGTGAGACCGGCCACCAAAATCAAAGCGACGGCAACGACAACTGAACGGCAACGACATCGAGTACGAAGAACATCCACCCGAAAGATACTAGAACTACACTGTAGAACTGAACGTTCCTAGAGATGCCGGAGGAAGGGGGCTAGAGTAGAGACTATCTCAAAGGGGATCAGAGAATGGAAGAAAGCAGCATATACGACTGCTACTCACCGTGGATTGGTGCTCTCACCAAGTAGCTGTTCGATGCAGGAGCAGCAATGGATTGGACGAATAATTAAACCGGCATACGCTTGGGCGGATCCACGTACTGTGGGCAGGAGCAGGCCAACGAGATTGAGCGGCGCTGGATTGGGCGGGCGATGGAGCGGGCGAAGGAGTTGGGCGGCGATGGATTTGTTGAGGCAGGCGGAGTCGTAGAGAGGTGGCGGCGGCGGCGATTGAAGCTGAGGGTGAAGACTGGAATGAAAAGGTAGGGTTTGCTAGATGCTATTTGGGCCAAGTTTTACCGCGAACGGGCCAATTTCGTTTTCAGCTTCCCGCGGTCGAATTTTTTTAGTTCCCGCGGACAGGCCCAGGCACATGGGCCTATAGCGACTAATAGTTGGTTCTCGTTATGTATCTATTCCGACCGATAGGTGGACTGTATAACTAAATATTTGTACCGACCAATAGTTCGACACAAAAGGTACATTTACCAACACTTAATCTGTGGCCCAACTATACCGACCGATGGTTCAACGGTATTAGTATATCTATAATGACACACATGCGACGCTATATTAGTGTTGTGGTGTAGTGAACAGCTTGTAATGATCTGGGGACCTAAACAATCTCAGACGATGAAACATTCTCTAACTATATGATGTATTGAAGTTTTAGAACTCGTCGTTTTATATTTTGTATGTAAAAAGTTTGTCCCATCTAGCTTCTTTGGAAAAAGTTGTGAAATCATTTATCCAGCAGGCCACATTAATTACGAACCACTGCACCTCTCTAGAAATCGATTTTTAGTGGTGATCAGCAAGCTGGGCCCAACTCGATCTGTTTTTTAAGAACGGTACAAATATATATGACCAAAGAATGTTAAATATAATCCAAGCAAGGCACCACCGTATAACAAACAATATACTTGTTCAGTCCCTGAATAAATCGATTCCTAGAATCCGTGCCAGTCAAACTTTTCAAAATTTGACCAATTTTATAGAAAAGAGTAAAAATATCTATGATATAAAATAAACATATTATGAAAATATATTCTATGATGTATCTAATGATACTAATTTGATATCATAAATCTTGATGTATTATTCTAAAAATTCGGTCAAAGTTTAAAAGTTTGACTTAAGACAACTCTAGGAATGTATTTATTCAGGTATGGAGGGAGGATCTTCTTTAGGAGTGTACATGCTGGACAGTGCTAGTCTCGCTGCCGTGACACAAAGGGAAATTTTACATGGTTCTAAGAACATAAGGTATTTGTGCGGTTTTGGTGCATTACCAGCATGTACCGTCACATGTCGTTACCAAAACTTAATTTGGTAACCTGCTTGTAGTGTGGACGTACTGATGAGGTTGACCGGCATGCAAGTATATATCCTGTAGTGTAGGACATACGAGTATATACCAAGGATTTGTATATATAAGTGACCGTGCCTTGCCCTAGCTAGCTCCCCACACCAACAGATACATCATCTACAAATATACTTTTGAGTACGCACACACGCGCAGTACCACGATGGCTCTGAGGGCAAGCAAGACAGCATTGGTGTTGCTGTGCCTTGCCTCTCTCCTTGTCTCTACGTTTGCTAATGAGGCCTCCGAAGCACATGGTAAACGCCGTACGTCACGTACTCTCTGTAAATTCCGAAACACAACACTACACCAGCAATCATCTATCTATATATAGTACTGCAACCAGGACTAAGAATCTGGGACTAAAGGTCCCGGGTGCTTTCAACCGGGGCTAAAGGTCCAGCAGAAAAAATAAATGTGTGTTGCGTGAGATTCGAACTCATCACATCTAGCCTCAAGCACGCTTACCAACTGAGCTACACAACCCACGTGATACAGTTCTGGACGTTTTCCTTTTGAATCCACTCAGGAAGGACTTTAGCCTCGGTTGGTAATACCAACCGGGGCTAAAAGGTGAACCTTTAGCCCACCAACCGGGGCTAAAGATTCACCTTTAGTTTCGGTTGGTGTTACCAACCGGAGCTAAAGGAGCTAAAGGTCTTTAGCCCCGGACGCAAAATTTTGCCGAGACTAAAGCTCAGTTGATAGATCGTCCAAAGGTCTGTTCTCTAGCAGTGATATATGATAGCAACTTATATATATAACAAAGCCATCTCCATTACCCTGAATGCATACGTTTACATGCATGCAGCTGCTGGGAGGAAGACGGTGCGTGGAGTAGCGCAGCAGTCAGATGAAGAGCCGATACCATATCCTGCCACTCCTGGTGGTACTGGTACACGGCCGATACCATATGGGCCTCCAGGACAGCCGTAGTTTTTCTGTGCTGGTATTGCACTATTCATGTACACGTACGACAAATCATGACCAACCCACCCACCACGGCGCCAGCCACCGTATATAATATAGGTATAAGTGAATAAAATGATCCATATATACTCGATCAGCATAGTCATCACCTATAGTCATGACCAACTGTATCTGTATTGTGGTTGCACGTATGTACCATTTCCATTAAATATCAATCGTATACCTAATAATCCTATGAATTTTAACTGGCTGCTAGCTTCATTTACTTTTAATATTTATTATATATCTTATTGCAATGTTGTTGAAATTAATCTTAGCATAGCATGATCTTAGCCACTACGGGAAAATCAATCTTCGCCGAGTGCTGGCAGCACTCGGCGAAGAGCCTTTTGCACTCGGCGAAGGCTTCGCCGAGTGCCGCACTCGGCGAAGGGCACTCGGCGAAGAATATCACGGCAAAGAGGTTCTTTGCCGAGTGCCAAATATCGGGCACTCGGCGAAGGCTTCGCCGAGTGCTGACATATTTGGCACTCGGCAAAGAAAAAAAATAAAAAAACCCCGAAAAAATAGGGAAAAATTTTTATTTAATTGGAGGAGGGGCCCACTGGGCAGCGCCCACTTGTCGCCCTCGAAATCGCAAGTTCTACTATTTTTCACGCAATTTTCTCTCACGCAGTCAGCAGGATTCGAACTCACGACCTCTCGTTCGCGCGGAGCCTCCTCTACCACTGCACTACACACTCATATACGTTCCATCTCCGTTTCGATTACCCATATATTATACTAAACCATGTGTAACTTGCTTATTTGAGGCCCTAAACGAATTCAAATAAAAAAATTGTAAACTACAAAGTTTTCTAACTTTTCAAGATCTACAACTTTTATTTTGGTGGTTTTTCCATCCGAGGTCGTTTATAAAAATTTGAATTTTAAATTTTACAATTTGAAACGTAGTTTTCGTTGACAAGATGATTTCAAATCAAAAAGTTGTCAACACCAAAGTTTCATAACTTTTCGAGATCTACAACTTTCATTTTGGTCATTTCTCCATCTGAGGTATTTTGAAAAATTTGAATTTTAAAATTTTCAAATTCGACGCAGTTTTGCATAACTAGATGACTTCAAATTAAAAAGTTATCAACTACAAACTTTCATAACTTGTCAAGATCTACAAAGTTTATTTTGGTTGTTTGACTATTTATGCATCCGACATTGTGGTTCTAATATTATTCATAAACATTATATATCACTCTTGTAGTTTTATAAACTACCGGAGAGAGATATAAGATTTGTGAACGAATTTATTTTAAGTTTGTCAAATGAAAAAATCACCAAAACAAAAATTGTTCATCTTGATAAGTTAACCAACTTTGTAGTTAAAAACTTTTTCATTTGGATTAATTTACTGCATCGAAATATAATTTAAAAACTGTCTTTGCCGAGTGTCAGAAAAAAACACTAGGCAAAGAGCTCTTTGCCGAGTGCCACGTGGCTGGCACTCGGCAAAGAGGGGCTCTTTGCCGAGTGCCGGCCACGTGGCACTCGGCGAAGAACCGCCCACGTGGCACAATTCGGGGCCACATGCTTTGCCGAGTGCCACGTGGCTGGCACTCGGCAAAGAGGGGCTCTTTGCCGAGTGCCGGCCACGTGGCACTCGGCAAAGCATGCTTTGCCTTGTGTTGGCGCTTTGCCGAGTGCCACGTGGCCGGCACTCGGCAAAGAGGCTCTTTGCCCAGTGCCGAAATTTGGCACTCGGCAAACTCGCAGGCACTCGGCGAAGATTGGTTTTCCCGTAGTGAGCCTTATTAGCCTATAGATGATCACCAAACAATTCCATGTTATGTCATGCAGCACCAGAACCGGAAGTGCATCAGGGTCGTCCCATGTGTAGCAGTATCCGCCATGGCTTATATGCTGCATGCCCTAGGAGGGGTAATGGCATGTTGGAATACAAATGGGTGCTATGGGAATGAAATAGTGGTTACAAGATTGACCAAACACAGCTACTGCGTCTTTAGCAGGGCGACACTATGGCTGTTTTCCGGTTGCCTCCGATTCCAACATGTTCTTCGAGAACTTCTCATTCAGCGTACATCATGTAGCTTATTTGATCTCTACCAAGATATTAGATGTATGGAGTTGTTATATTGGGGCAAGGATGAATGAGAGGACAACAGAGAAGTTGCTTTGTCCTTGTATTTATATGTGCATACGAAAAGAGAAGGATTCACTACTACAGAACAGGGTCTTTGGCCGATTCGCAAAATCGTCTTTAGTCTAGACGTTTTTGCCGCCCGGGACTAATAGACCCTTTAGTCCCGGTCGGTAACACGGACCGGGACTAAAGGGTCTGCCCCAACGGCTACTGCGCAGAGCTGTCGGGGCAGGGACCCTTTAGTCCCGGGTCCGTATTACCAACCGGGACTAAAGGGCATTCTTTAGTCCCGGTTGGTGCCACGGACCGGGACTAAAGAGTTAGCCACGGTTTGTGGCTTGCCCCGGGATAAATGATCACCTTTTAGCCCTAGTTTTTAATACAAACCGGGACTAAAGCTCCCCAGTTTTTAACCTGTCAACTTCTTCCTCCCCGAGCCAGAGACATTCAAATTTTAGTGAGCTTCTTGCTTGTTCTTGTTGTTGCTATTGCTTGCTATTGCTTGTTCTTGCTTGTTCTTCATTTGTTCTTCATTGTTCTTCGTCTCCGGCGTCAATTGATGATCTTCTTCGACTCCGTCATCGTCTCTTTGCGTTTAGAGGTAACTATTTTTATCTCGTACCATGTCTTTTGAATATATGAGAGGAATTTAATTAAAATATATAGTTTGCAAGAACAAGCATAGAGAGTTGAGTAGTTTAAATTGGTTCATCACAATCACTTGATAGCTTTCTACTGCTAGGTAGTATCCATTCTATATTTCATACTTATGCAAGACGAGTAATATTGAATTTTAGTGTCTTTTTAGTTTATTTTCTTTAGAAAAATGTGGAATTTATAATAGTTTGCAACAATAAATATAGAGAGTAGACAATGTGGTGGAAATTGGTATTGTTATATCATATTTTTTGATTATCTAAACAAATAGATAAATTTAGAGTCTTTTTATTTATAATTGTTTAGAAAATTAGGAATTTGCATGTAATAGTTTAAAAAATGAGCATGGATATAGTAGATGGCAACCGTGACCGGGTCCTCAGCCTCTCATCATCGGGATCCGAAGCGTTTGCGGCCGGATCTTCCTCTCATTGCTTGCGGCGAGTGTAAGCAGAAGATTGTGAAGGAGTACCGAGTGAAAAAAGAGGGAATCAACAAGGGTCGTATATTCTACAAGTGTCCGGACCATGAGGTGGGTTATTATTTACCCGCATTTGATTAATATGGTTCATTCGTATCGGTTTTGCTTGATGATGTTGTTTAAATTTCTTATTCTTTGTTCTAATTGCAGTGGGAGGCCACCGGCGGATGTAAAGGTTGGTACTGGGAGGAAGAGTACGTTCAGCACGTACGAAATTCTGTTGCACAGGAGGTTGTCGCTGAAGGTGATGAGGCAGTGAGTCAGCGGCAACAGCCCATCCATGCTGATGAAGCGAATGATCTGTCTATTTTAGTTGGGATCGGACGCGAACTAATTATGTTGCTTAAGTGCATTTTAGTTTTAGTTTTTTTAGTGCTAGCAGCGATAGTCTTCATTGTAGTCAAGCTTGCTTGAATTAATCAATCATGTGATGTCATGAGTGTTGTGCAATAACATGAGAAACTACTAAGTGCATGGTTGTAATATTCAATGCAGATGTTGTCACGCAATTGGATGTATAATGTCGATCGCCGCTCCAAAGAGTTCATTATATTGCTGGCGTGCACTATTTCTTAGGTGTGGCTGAGGCAAACAAGCAGGATGGTTTCATGTGCTGTCCATGCGCCGTCTGTAAGAATTTGAAGGAATATTCATGCTCAAGGACTCTTCATACGCTTTTGTTGGAGTCGGGTTTCATAACAAAAATAATTTGTTGGACGAAGCATAGAGAAAGGGGTTGTAATGGATGATGGTGAAGAAGGTGAAGAAGAATTGGCCCACGCCGATATTATTGCTCAGTACGGTGCCTTTGATGATGATGCAGTGGGGGGAAATGGTGAAGAAGATGCGGCAGCGGCAGAAGATGTGGCAGCTGATGTTGATGCTCTTGGTGATGCCATTCGTGATGCACAAAGAGAACGTGAAAGTGACAAGGAGAAGGTCAAGTTCGAGCGCATGCTAGAGGATCATAGGAAATTGCTATATCCCACTGCTGAAGATGGCCAAAAAAAGCTGGGTACTACACTAGAACTGCTGCAATGGAAGGCAAAGAATGGTACATCCGATAAGGCATTTGGGCAGTTATTGAAGATAAGAAAAAGATGCTTCCGAAAGCGAATGAATTGCCCACCACTACGTACGAAGCAAAACAGGTCGTCTGCCCTTTGGGATTAGAAATCCAGCAGATACACGCATGTCCTAATGACTGCATCCTGTACCGTGGGGAGGAATACGAGAATTTGGATGCATGCCCAGTATGTAAAGCATCACGGTATAAGATAAGGCGAGATGATCCTGGCGACATAGAGGGTGAAGAACGTCCAAGCAGGAAGAAAATCCATGCCAAGGTTATGTGGTATGCTCCTATAATACCACGTTTGAAACGTTTGTTCAGAAATAAGGACAATGCAAAGTTGTTGCGGTGGCATAAAGAAGACCGTAAGGTAGACAATATGCTGAGGCACCCAGCTGATGGATCCTAGTGGAGAGCGATAGACAGAGAATTCCCAGAGTTTGCAGATGAGACCAGAAACTTGAGGTTCGTTTTAAGTATGGATGGTTTCAATCCTTTTGGGGAGCAAAGCAGTAGTCATAGCACTTGGTCAGTTACTCTATGTATCTAGAACCTTCCTCCGTGGCTATGCATGAAGCGGAAGTTCATTATGATGTCGTTGCTCATCCAAGGGCCGAGGCAACCTGGCAACGACATCGATGTCTACCTGAGGCCATTAGTTGAGGAACTTCTACTTCTATGGAGCAAACCAGGCATACGCATGTGGGATGAGTACAAACAGGAACACTTTGACCTGCGAGCATTATTGTTCTTAACAATCAATGATTGGCCGACTCTAAGTAATCTTTTAGGCCAGACAAACAAGGGATATAATGCATGCACACACTGTTTCAAAGACCTTGATAGTTTATTTTTGAAAAAGTGCCGGAAGGTCATGTATGTTGGGCACCGTCGGTTTCTTCCCATGGGCCACCTAGTAAGAAAGAAAGGAAAACATTTTAAAGGTAAGGCAGACCACCAAACCAAGCCTCGTAACCGAACCGGAGATGATATACTCGAAATGGTGAAGGATACGAAAGTAGTATTTGGAAAGGGACGGGGCAGCGAACCTGTTCCCAAAGATGCTTCGGGACACGCACCCATTTGGAAGAAGAAGTTCATATTCTGGGAGCTACCCTACTGGCATGTCCTAGAGGTCCGCCATGCGATCGACGTGATGCACCTGACAAAGAACCTTTGTGTGAACCTGCTTGGATTCATGGGTGTCCACGGAAAGCCTAAGAATTCACTTGAAGCACGACAGGACTTGCAGCGCATGAAAGAACGAGACAACTTGCATCCGGAGAAGACAGACGGGCGCCAGTACTTAAGCCCTGCTAGCTACACTCTTAGCAGAGAAGAAAAAGAAAGCATGTTTGATGCCTTAACAGCATCAAGGTCCCATCTGGATTCTCCTCCAATATAAAGAGAATAATTAATGTGCCAGAGAAGAAGTTCCAAAACTTGAAGTCTCATGACTGTCATGTGCTTATGACCCAATTGCTTCCTGTTGCTCTAAGAGGAATTCTACCTCCACATGTACGTCTAGCCACCGTGTGTCACACCTGGTTTTAAAAACAAGACCAGGTATACACCATATGTGAGCCCAGGAAGTCAAATCTCACATATAGCTACAAATAAAGGGTAATATCGAAAGACAATGTACATATATAACGTATTTAAAACATAGAACATAACCTTAAGCAGCAGATAGCGGAAAGACACTCCGATCTTCAGATGGAGACACCAACTTCACAGGGAACAACTGACTGGTTGACCACAAGCCTAAGCTTCTCCAAAGCTTAACTCTCTGAGGTGTGGGGAAAAGCAAGAGTGAGTCCATGTCGAACTCCACAAGTATAGCAACAAGTGATATGGATCCCAAGTTTCATGATCAATGTAACATAAATAATGAATAGCATAAAACGGTAATTAATGAACATGTTAACCAACAAAAGTCATAATCTTTACGTCTTCAAGGCCGCTCGTGTCCTTGAGCAAGGCTGATATATCAGTTTAATAAACTTTGCGCAAAGGTGTACACTTTCCCTGTGAGACGTGAATTGCCCTTTCGCCCGAGGTGATCAGCCTCTTAACCCACTTCCAAGGAAGGTCGGCAGGGTTCACGATGAAGCCTTTCAAAGGTTCGTCTAACAAGTTAGGGCCGCTAGGTCTTAAGGCAAGGGGATGTAGAGCCCTCCTTCCAGGTGGCACAATAACACGCAGCCTATACACACGTGGACAGAAGCCGCACTATACCCGTCTCGGCAAGCGCCTTATGCGCCCTTTCGGGTAACCACTAACAAGCTAGAAAAGGTCCTCATACTGAGCTAAAGCCAGAGCCATATAACCCTCATCAGTTGCACTGTAAATCCCGAAGGTGCTCGTACAGATAATTTCTTAAGTCACTAATAAGTCATTTTTATGATTCGATGCATACATTAATTAAGTAACATGATCATGATTGTGAAAAAAAATCCCGATTGCTATACTTGCCTTAAACACTTGCTCAACTCTCACACCATCAGCTTCGGTCATCACCTTTTGATCTTCGGCACTGACAAGCAGTTCTCTTCTCGTACCAAGCATCACGCATAGGCAAACATACAAACAACAAAAAGAGACAACTAAGAGCAAAACACCATACCAGAGAAAACAGCGCACTAAGCGAGCGAGATCGTTGCTACAGTCGCTACAGCGCAAGAAACGTCAATAATGGAACTATTGCTAAGACAACAAACGACTATCCGGATTTTTATATTATTATAAAGGAAAGAAAAGCCTACGTACTTGATTTATTTTAATTGAGAAAGTCATGTAAAGAATATTAATTCAGATTAGTGTTAAATTAAAAAGCCGAGCTTCAACTAGTCATATTTTTATTTATAAACATGCATATGTTAGTTACTTCATTTAAGCATTTACTTTTAAAACGATACATAAAACATGTGAGAGCAACTAAATGTATTTTACGTGACAATGTTTAGCTTAAGAAAATTATAAATCAAAAACATATTTATGTTGGTGATTAATCATGTTAACATTTATATATGAATTATCGAAGTATAAAACATATATTGATTTTAATTATAAATCGGTTGTAAAATCATGTGACATGAAAAGCATAAACACTGCTGCGTAGAGCGCGATGAGATAAAACTAACCTAACTAAAACGGAGTTACGATAATTAAAGGACGGAGGACTAAAGGTTAGCGAAAAAAACCGTAATTACCGTCATGTTCATGCTCTTCCGTTGGCCAAGGAAAAAGGTGTTGTGGCTGCTGGGCTGGATATCGGAGCTTGATCCGGCCAGTCAGAAGGCGGCACGAGCGACGGCGCCCCTCGCCCACAGGCATGGGCCCGTTCGGTCTTGGCCTGTTGCTCTACGTGGATCTCGTGAACAGGAGAGGCAGGGCCTGAGCGCAGGGCAGCAGTGCAGTCGTGCCAAACGACGAAGAACGCAGGAACCGAAGGCGAGTTGATGGGTAGAGAACAATGAGAGGAAGCTCTTGCGAATGGTACGAATATATGGAGAGAGAAACTCTTCATCCCACGTCAATTAGCAATACGGTACTAATTGACGTCGTAACTCTCACCTTTACTAGTGGGCCTAAATAAATATAAAAGCCCATTAGTAAAAAAAGACATGATTACTTAGGATTTATTAGAATTATTGCACATGGGCTTTGTGGGAGGGAGGAAAAATGCAGATTTTATTATTTTCGTAATTAAATAATTTCTGGATTAAAATAATTCTAGAAAAGTCTAGAATTGATATTTAAGCCAGAAAAAATACTCCGATGGCTCCGAAAATTCAGAGAAAATTCTCTGAGATATTTGGAGATACATGAGGAACTCAAATAAAATATTTGGGGCTCATGACAAGGTATTTGGGAAAATCTAAAAATTAGATTATACTCCCAGAAAAATAAGAAAAAGTGCCTGAAAGAGCTAGAAAACTTCTCGGGGAGATTTTGGAGATACGATGATGAATGATAAGCACCAAGGAACGATCTGAAGTAGAGGGAAAAAAATATTTTTGGAAGATTCCAACAGAAAGGTTGAACTAGGAAACAAATAATTTGGTTATAGGAAAAGACATGGACAAGACGGAGAAAGATAAACGACTTACTAAACGTGTTTTGGAAAACTTTACTTACTCGCAACAAAAGACGAAACAACAAGCAGCCATCACATCAAGCATAACCCGTCAAATTACTTTAGCAAAAATTTTGGAATTCATATTTTCTTATCACTATATTTGCGCTAGCTCAACTAAGCTTAGTAAATTTTATCCAAATATTAAAATCATAGATTTTACTTAGTGTTTTCTACTCACAGCCCAAAATCAGAAATTTTGGGATGTGACACCGTGAAGCTATGTGCATTCCTCAATTCAATTTCACAAAAGGCAATCAATCCAGAGGAAATTTCTACTTTGCAGAATGATGTCGTTCAATGTCTCGTCAGCTTTGAGTTGGTGTTCCCTCCATCCTTCTTTGATATCATGACACACCTCCTAGTTCACCTGGTCAAGGAGATCATTATTCTCGGTCCTGTGTTCCTACACACCATGTTCCCATTCGAGACGTTCATGAGCGTCGTGAAAAAATATGTTCATAACCGTTCTCGGCCTGAAGGAAGCATCGCCCAGGGCTACGACACAGAAGAGGTCATAGAGTTTTGTGTGGACTTTATTCCAGACCTTGACCCGATTGGCGTTCCTGAATCGCGACACGAGGGCAGACTTAGTGGCAAGCGAACACTAGGGAAGAAAACATATATCGGTACAGGAGACGATTACTTCGATAAAGCACACTACATAGTTCTACAGAACTCCTCATTGGTCGATCCATATATCGAGGTACATAAGGATTTCCTTCGATCCAAGTGGCCCGGGAAGAGTGAATCTTAGATTACACGTCAGCACATGCAAACCTTCGACGATTGGTTGCGAAAACAATGTCAGGGTGATGACAACATAGATGAGCAGCTTTATTTGTTGGCCAGACAACCATCGTGGCATATCAGCACGTACAAAGGGTACGAGATCAATGAGAATACATTTTACACAATAGCCCAAGACGGAAGGAGCACCAACCAAAACAGTGGTGTACGCGTGGATGCCACGGATCCAAATGGGAACAAACAAACATATTATGGCCGCATACATGACATATGGGAACTAGAATACGCACCTAATTTTAAAGTCCCTTTGTTTCGGTGTAAATGGGTCAAGATGATTGGTACCGGAGGTGGGGTAATAGTCGACAAGGAGTATGGGATGACATCAGTGGACCTCAACAATATTGGGTACAAAGATGAACCATTTGTCCTTGCCGCGGATGTGAGTCAGGTGTTCTATGTGAAAGACATGTCTACAAAACCAAAAAGAGGGAAAAATGATAACAACTCGATCGTCAACGAGCCAAAGCGCCACATAGTTCTTTCAGGGAAAAGAAACATTGTCGGAATTGAGGACAAGTTAGACATGTCAGGTGATTATGAAAGAGATGACCGAATTCCGCCATTCAAAGTGAACAAAGACCCAAGCATTTTGTTAAACAATGAGGAAACTCTATGATTAAGGAATGATCATAACCAAGGGACATATGTCAAGAGGAGGTTCGCAGTTGTGCCCGCTAAATAGTGGGTTGTAAAGATATTATGTAATAATTAATTAATTAAGACTTCATTTATTTAATAATGGATTTATATATATATTTAGTAGTGATCATTGATTATGTGCTCCTCTCTAGATGTGAAACAACAAAATACATATAAGAAGATACTAAAATTTAATATTTTCTTCCGTAAACTAAAGCAAAAAGAATCTCATACTAATTTTTAAAAGAAAGTATATCAAATATTTAATTTTTTGTTAAATTAGAAAGATTTAAGATATATTTAAAAAGAAAACTAAATTTAAAAATCTAAAACTACTCCATCTGTCGCGGTGAACGAAATTGGACAATGATTTTTTTAGGTTATAAATAAAAGATTAACGTCCAAATGATGTGAAAATAAATTTTTTATTGAAAGCCAATAATTTTTTAAATTTAAATTGAACGTTATATTTTTGCATTAACAAAATATGAATGGTTATTTACATTTATATTCGTTATTATAAAAAAAAAGAATTTATGCTACAAAATTTTCTACTATACAATAAGGTCAAAGGAAATATAACTATTATTTTAAAGTAATTTTATGCCTACTGTTCAATTTACTATGCAATTAACATGAATTACAACATATTTATATAGTGAAAACTCAATACAAAACAGTGCGTAAGCCCGCCCGGGACTAAAGGTCCAACCCTTTAGTCCCGAGGCGTATTACGCACCGGGACTAAAGGGTCTTTAGTCTTGGTGCATAATACGACACGGGACTGAAAGGCCCTCCCGGGTATATAGGGCACAGGGCACAGTGCCCTTCAATCTTCCCCAGATCGACGCGCAGTTGCCCCGCCTCCATCCGCGCCGCCGCCCTCGAGCTCTCCTCGCCGTCGAGCCTCTGTCCGCACCGTCGAGCTCTGCTCCGCCCTTGGCCTCCCTCGCCGTCGTCCTCGCTGCGCGCCCTCGGCCTCCCTCTGCCCTCCGCGCCGTACGGCATCGTCCTCGCCGTCGTGTCTGCGCCGCCGTCCTCCTCGCCGTCGTGTCCGCACCGCCGTCCTCCACGCCGTCGTCCTCCTCGCCGTCGGCCCGTGCGTGTGTGTGTGCGTGTGTGTCCAGTGTGTGTGAGAGTGTAAAAAAAAGAAATGAAAAAGAAATATATACCTATAAATAGATATATAGAAAAAAGAAAAATGATATATATATATATAGAAAATAAATATATATATTTAGAAATAGAAAGTGATATATATAAAATAAATATAAATAGATATATATTTATAGATTATTTTCTATTTAAATTTTTCATTTCTTCTTTTATAGAAATAGATATATACAGATAATGAAAATGAATAGATATATTTTATAGAATAAGGAAAATCATATATATATATATATGTTTTTTAACCTAACAAATATATGTTTACACATGTAGATAAAAAGTGACAGGCCGCGTTGACCTGTAGTTCTGGTGAGCGCTCCATCGACCTCACCGCCGTCCACTGTCATCTGTACCGTCGTCATCCTCGCTGCTGTCTGCCGTCGTCGTTCTCGTCCACGGTGTGTAAATCACGTGACAAGGATATATTTAAACATGTATTTACGCTTAGAAATATGTGTTCATACAAAATCATTTGTCATGTTGGAATGCCATAGAAAATCACTTGGATGTGTTTAAACATGTATTAACACTTAGAAATATTTTTAAAGTTGAATTGTCTCTTTACGAATATATGTTATTTTTAATGTTCGCGATTATATGTAAAACCCCAAACCCTCAAACCCTAACCCCAAACGCTAACCCCAAACCCCTGAACCCCTAAACCCTAAATCATATTTTTAAAGTTGAATTGTCTCTTTACAAATATATGTTATTTTTAATGTTCGCGATTACATGTAAAACCCCAAACCCCCAAACCCTAACCCCAAACCCTAAACCCTAAACCCCTAAACCCGAAACCCTAAACCATATTTTTAAAGTTGAATTGCCTCTTTACGAATATATGCTATTTTTAATGTTCGCGATTACATGTAAAACCCCAAACCCCTAAACCCTAACCCCAAACCCTAAACCTCAAACCCCAAACCCCTAAACCCCTAAAGCCGAAACCCTAAACCATATTTTTAAAGTTGAATTGCCTCTTTACGAATATATGTTATTTTGAAAGTTGTATATATATTTTAATATTCACAGAAATGGCCGACCCAAATGAGAACATGGAGGACGAAATGATGAATATCATCGCCGGCGGCGATGACGGGAGTCAATACTTATTGAATTACGAAGTCATGACCATGCATGATGAAAATCCCCCTGAACAACAAGTTGAGATGGAAGAAGGCAATACAGGCGAGGTATATATACAATATGTCGTGTTAGGGTTTACATTTACTTTATTACTTGATTAGGTTTTATTTCAACTTGTATTAGGGTTTCATCTTCGTATCTTTACCTATATGTAGCCCTCTAGATCGACGTCTGCGACGGGGCAGAGCAGACCAAAACGAGGGCCGAAGAGGCCGTTGAAGGGCCGTCAAGTAGTCTCCGAATTCGATATGGCTACAGGCCAACCACTAGGACCCAATGCACAGAAATATGTCTTTCACTGTGGGTTCCTTGTGAGAGATCGGATTCCGATAAGTGCCCGTGAATGGAAAGAGAGGCGAAGTGCTCCCGAGATCAGTTATGTCTCCAATCTTGACAAGCAGCTAGTCTGGGATGACATCCAAGCTCATTTCTCGTTCGACACGGATGATGAGGAGCTGAAGAGGCGAATTCGGGAGTGGACAATAAAGAAGATGGCCACACTTTTTCAGGACTGGAAGAAGAAATTGTACAACAAGTTTGTGCTGAAGAACGAGACACCAGATTTCAACTCTAAGGCGTATGTCAAGATAAGGGCCGATTGGGATGAATTTGTACAGTACAAAAGATCACAAGAGAGCGAGGCTCGTATCAGAGTAAACAAACAGAATGCAGCTCAGAAGAAATACCACCATCATTTAGGATCAGGTGGCTATAAGACTGCCCTTCCAAAGTGGGAGAGACATGAACAGGAGATGCTTGTCAGGGGGTAGTCCTGGAGACAATAAGAAGAAATCGGAGTGAACGGTCCAGGAATTGGTTCTACGCTCATGGGGGAACCATAAACCCTAATGACGGGGAGCTTGATTGGGGCCTGGAAATTTCATGAGCAGCACAAAGGCTAGTTCAAGCACGAAGTGCGATGTTGGCTGGCGAGTTCAAGCCCAACAGAGAGAAGGATGAACTCACTGCACGTACGCGCTGGAGAATCCTGAGCACGGTGGGCATACGAGAGGCTTTGGGGCCGTTTCGTGGCTGCATTCCTTTGAAGCGGATCGAGAAAGTTACAGAAGCCGCCAGAGAAAGAAGGACGAGGAGGCAGAGCGGATCTACAAGTTGGAGGAGTATGTTCTTCAAACAGAAGAGCGTGGCAAATCTCGTGAAGAATGGATGCAGGAGGAAATCAAAAGGCAAGTGCAAGCGACACTTAGTCAAATGACGAGTGGGCAAGGTACATCATCACAACAGCCTCAAGCGAACATTAGCCCCCCAGGTCAGATGAAAAGCAGTTGCGCCTCCACGGAAGTACCAACTATTCAAGATGACTCCAAGCTACACTTCCCCGTGGATGGCGTTAAAGAACCTTTTACTACTTGTGAGCTGCACATTCCCGATGGAAATGCCACGAAAAAGGTGGCTGTCGGTGTTGTAAACCCTACCGACCGCACAAGAACACCAAGAATCCATGGTCAACAGTGCCAGCCGGATACGCTAGCGTCTCGGTGGATAGGGTTGAGACAGGTTGTGGCAGCGTGGCACTGGAAATCGAAGGGGGAGATGGGGAGAAGACTTTAGGTGAAGTGGAAAAAACATTTATTTGCTGGCGCAAGCGCTTCATTATTATTCCTGGAGTGTCACCGCCGCAACCTCCTCCTACTGATCAAGATCCTCACCATAGGTAGTTCACGCGTGAACGAGAAACAATTTTATTACACTAACTTCCTATATGTATATATTAATTGGATGCTCACATCATTCGTTGTTTTGCGTAGCAGGAACTATAGTCCAGTTCGTCATCATTCCCCAGCGCATCATAGTGCTGCGGGCGGTGACGATGTGTTGGAGGACATGGCTTCAACCCCATCTCCTGCACAAAGATCTCCACCGCAGGCTCCATCACCGCCACCGGCCCCACCATCTCCTCCACCGTGGGCTCCAACGCCACAACCTCAATCACTTACATGTACTTGGTACACAGATGTTTGCAATCAACAAATGGTGCACGGAGGCTTCTAAAGACGGTGATGTCAATTGGATTTCTGTCCGAATTCGGAACCATCACTACTTCCATGGCGATGACCTAATCTTAGTCCAGATGGAGGAATTACACCAGCTATGTCATATGGACGCACTGGACAAATCGCTCCTTAGCTGCTATTGTTTGTAAGTGTTTTCTTTTATAGTTTTCATTGAACTCTCTAGTATGTGTATATAGTACGTAGTATTCTTACACACATACTTGTGGATCCACTCGATATTTTGCAGGTATCAAATGACTCAGCTCAGAGATAAACATGACAATTCTGTTGGGTTTGTTGATCCATATGTTGTTTTCAAGGCTCCAAACCCTTCAGCGACTTGGAGCGATGAGTCGTGTATGAATCTCATGAGGTTCTTCGTGAACCAAAAAGATAAAGAAAGAATTCTTTTCCCATACAACTTTAAGTGCGTGAGACATATATAGTTAATAATAAGTATGTGCACATTTTATTTTACTTAACCCTAATAATATATATATATATATGAATCATGTGTATGAACAACTATCACTGGATACTGATGGTCATCAATCTCAAACACAGCAATGTGTTAATCTATGACTCGTTGAGCAAACCGCAAGAAGATTACCAAGATATGATAGACATCCTCCAAAGGTAATTTTTCGATCCCTAGCTTGCATGCTTAAAGTATAGACTAAGCTTGTATATATATATTAATTAAATAATGATCCAACTATTAATTAATGTTTCATTGGCCGGATTAGGGTTTGGGAAAATTCATTTCTCAGGAACATATGAGTCAGTGTAAGGCGCCACTTACAATAAAGCCACGACTACCAGTAAGTTTACACCTTCGTCAATGTACGTGTATCTTTATTATATCATGTCATATATCATATCTTTATTACGAGATGAATCTTTTCATTCTACAGTGGATTTTGAGACAAAAACAGGGTACCAACTTATGCGGATTCTATGTTTGCGAGTACATGATGATAGAATCAAATAGAATTTCTAAAGAAATCATCAAAGTAGGTAACATGTTTCTTTTCATTTTTTATAGACTTAATATTGATAATATAGATATTACTAATATCTTCTCTAATTCAAATTGAAGACTGATTGATTGAAGCAAAAAGTGATGCTACAAGGCCAATTGAAAGCAATACAAGAGACAATAGCAAGATTTCTTCGGGAACAAGTCATAAATCCAAATGGCGAGTTCTACTATAATACCAACGAGAAGTTGATTCCAAACAATGATGATCATTTGTATGCCCTGTAGATCTTTAGATGGAGTACAACTTGTAATAAGTTTACAGTACTAACTTTTGAGTACAACTTGTGTAGGCAAATATTTAGACAACTTCATTCTATGTATATATTGCTTGTAATTATATATATGTAGTTCTATAGTTCAATTATATATGCATGCAATAAGCTTATTGTGTTATGCTGCTAATATATATAAAATATATATATTAGCAGCAAAGAATACATATTGGAAAACCTATTAAATAAATAAACAAAACTAAAAACAGAACTGAAATGAAAATAAAAAGGAAAAACCAGGGGACCCTTTAGTCCCGGCTGGTAATACCAGCCGGGGCTAAAGGGTGCTGCTAAGGGGCACCGCTGGCGGCACCCTTTAGTCCCGGCTGGTATTACCAACTGGGACTAAAGGAGGGGCTTTAGCCCCGGTGACCGGAGCCGGGACTAAAGAGGGGGGGCTTTAGTCCCGGAAGCGTAGTCCCGGCTCGGCAACCGGGACTAAAGGCCCTTGCCGACCGGGGCTAAAGCCCAATTCTGCTGTAGTGATTATATATTATTTGAATACTAAGACAATCTCAAACAACCTCAGATTGAGAAACGATCTCAGATTAGAAAATGATCTAGACTGAAGTTGTTGATATCGAGAAGTTATACAAGTTTTTAGCCGATAAATTTTTTATTTAAATTTATTAAGGGTATTAAATACTCATCAAAATCGAGGAAAGATAAACTTATAACGACAAATATCCAAAATTGACACAAGTGTGTTGAGGATGGAGTGTTTAATAGAGTAATATTTGAGTCCATGGGTTATAGGTTTTGAGTCCCCATTATTGGAAAGTGGTTGTTTTTTTTGCATGAGCGCGAATATCGTGTGACTTCTCTAGGAGGTAACAAGTTCCAATGTGAGGCCAGAGGATCTCGTGCAGGTGTGTGCAATCCATTGAACACAAAGCCTTTGAGCAATCCTTGGAAAGCTATTAGAGTGCAAGCCTTTGAGCAATCCTTGGAAAGCTATTAGAGTGCAAGCCTTTGAGCATTGCATAGCGACTCCATCATGGCACACAAATGTTGTGCAGAATGGCTTTATGACTGACATCATCCACTAGTAGAATACTGCTTATAGCTGGCGCCCCCTATTCATAGCACAGACGGTTTTAGTTATCACGTGCTGTGATATAAAAGGGGGTCGTGAACAGTGATTTATAACAATATTTTGGGACCCTAAATAATTTCAAATAAAAAATATTTTAACTACAAAGTTATAAATCATATTGAGAGGTATAACTTCCTTATCGAACATTTCAATATCTAAGATTATTTGATAATTTAAAATTGAAAATTTCAAAATCTACAAACTTAAAATAATATTTTGGGACTCTAAACAGTTTTAATTCAAAAAAGTTTTAACTATAAAGATGTAGATCGCGTCGAGGGCTATAATTTTGATATAAAGTTTATCTTCATTCGAGTTCATATGAAAAAGTTATAATTTTTTTAATATTAAGTTTTTAAATCATCCTGTTTTGACCCAGATGAGACTCAAAGCTAAGTTTATGGACCGGAATGACACCGCTGGCCAAGTTTAGGGACTAGTGTGATCATATTACAAGTTCAGGGACTGGAATGACATCAACAACTAAGTTTAGAGACCTCCATATATCACTTTATAAGTTCAGGGACCGGGATGACACCACCGACCAACTTTAGGGACCGGCGGTGAATTGTACTCACTTGAAAAGGACAAAAAGTGCTTCTGAACACATGTGTTTCGTTCGTAGATGGCTGGAAGACATTATATTGCTATATTGCTAGAAATTTGTGTTAGCATGAGTGATATATGTTAGCAACATAGCTGATCAAGACGGTTATATCATCAACACAAACAAAGTTTCTTCACTGATAAGTTGTGATTCAAATGAATTAGGAGTCAAAAACATATGAATCTACTGCTTGCTTTGGATGGATGGGTGATTGTTATCATTAGTCAATATATTCAAGGCTCGATTTACTTTTAGTCAGACATATGGGAGTTTAATTATCAAATTGTGGCAGGCTTACAATAATGCCTTTATTTAGTATAATTCATATAGGAATGGTCGAGGCAAATCATATAATTTATTTTTTTAGATAATGGAAAAAGTTTCTGGCCTCTGTAGATGCACACAACCAAGTTCTTATAAAACTTTCAGCTAATTGCCGTAAAAAAAAGGCAAGTAGAACCATTTATTGGCGATTTTGCGTAATTGCATTTTTCTAATCTTTTACCTAGAGTAGCTTACTGTTGCAATCAGTCGTTAGTTCCCCACCAGGGCAGCACATCCAAAATTACCTCGTCGGTGACCAGGAACTTTAATTTCATAGCTCGTTGTTACAAACAATTCTATGTTACGTCATACAGCAGCAGGACCGGATGTGTGGAGACGCTTCAGAGCATCATGCACCAGCAGGGTCCCATGTAGTATTATGTGTCATGGTTAAGCTCACACGGCTATGTTGCATGCCCTACAAGCTGGCGTACTAAGTTGCAGTGGTAATGGCATGTTGGAATACACATGGGTGCTTAGCAGCGGACACAATAGTCTGCTTTCCGGTTGCCTCCTGTCGGTGTTTCGTACCCGGGGGTATCACACCAACGAGTAATGTGATCGCGTGCTTCTCTTCCTGGAAGGTGATGCAAGAGGACACAAGGATTTATCCTGGTTCGGGCAAAGAAGGCCCTACGTCCAGCGGGGGATGTTCTTGTATTACTTGCACCTAAGTGCTTGTACAGGGGAGAATACAAGCTCAGTGAGCGTGGACCGGAGTCTGGACTCGTGCCTGTGTGTGGACTTGTGTATTGTATCCGTCCTCCTGAATGAGGGCCCTAGTGTCCCCTTTTATAGAGCAAGGGGAGGCCAGAGTTACATAAAGGTATTACAGGTGTCGGGGCGCATGGTGCCCATACGGAGAAGGGTAGGAACCCTGTCTTGTCGGGGCCACTGGAGCCGATGTGATCGTCGCTGTTGAGGCGTCCTTGGGTCGTGGCTTCCATCCTGGGCGCGGACGTGGTGGCGCGACAAGGCGGGAGCCGTACAGCACCCATCCCGGAATGTACAGTACGCGGCGGGGTCCCTCCGGTCTTGGGGGTACCTGTCCTCCAATAGCATGAAAGTAGTTAGGGCTCGAAGGGCGCGGAGCCGGCTTCGAGGTGGTGCCATAGGGGCTCGAGGGGCGCGGAGCGGACCTCGAGGTGGTTACAGTGCAGGGCTCGAGGGGCGCGGAGCCGGCCTCGAGGGGTTACAGTGCCTGGTTTGCCGAACAGTGCCGTACTGTTGCCCTTTTGCCCATGCTTGTGGTGTGAAAACGAGACTTGACCTTTACACCGAGTTACTGTGGTACATGCTGTGCACTAGTGGACATGACCGGGGTAGGTGAAGGCATTAAATGCGTGGTATGGGCTGGTACGGCTGTCTGGCCGCTCGAGGGAGGCGTAAAGGTCTCGAGGGGTAGGCTGTCGAGACAACGGAGGCTCGAGGGCCTGCGTGGGTCTCGAGGAGTGGTGTATGGCGGGCTCGGCCCATGCGCTGGGCTCGAGAGGCAGGATATCGTGCTCGAGAGGCTCGAGGGGTAGCGGAGCGCTCGCCCGAGGCCTGGCGGGAGGCTCGGGCAAGACGGAGAACGAGCGTTCGCCGAGGCCTGACGCGGAGGGCTCGGGCAAGACGGAGAATGGGGGCTCGCCGAGGCCTGACGCGGAGGGCTCGGGCGAAGCGGAGATGGGCGCTCGCCCGAGGCCGGACGGGAGGGCTCGGGCGAAGCGGAGAAAGGGGCTCCCCGAGGCCTGACGTGGAGGGCTCGGGCGAGGCGGAGAAGAGAGTGCTCGCCCGAGGCCTGACGCGGAGGGCTCGGGCGAGGCGGAGAACGAGTGCTCGCCGAGGCCTCACGCGGAGGCCGGGCGAGGCGAGGAGTGCTGGGTTATTAATTGATGGCATTGTTGGGGGTACCCCTTGGACGTTCCCGACAGTAGCCCCCGAGCCCTTGTGAGTGCTTGCACTCGAGCAGGGGCTCTTGATCGTGGCGCCGTGTGTACCTGTCAACAGGCTCGAGATGCGGTTCGGTAGTCAATTAAATGTTTGCGGTTACCTTTCCTTTGTCGTGGAGACTCCGTCCGAGGCTTGGCTCGGAGGGCTCGGGCGAGGCGGAGAACGAGCGTTCGTCGAGGCCTGGCTTTGAGGGCTCAGGCGAGATGGAGGACGAGCGTTTGCCCGAGGCCTGAAAATCTCATGTTCACACAAAGAAAAGAGATTAGTCGTAACTGTCCGAGTTTTTAGACCCTCTTTCGTCGAGGGGTGCCAGGCTGAACCGACTGGCCGGCTCCTCGAGCTGTCCGGCATGCCGATTGCCCTGGCTTGTCATCCCGCGAGTCCTTTCGATCGGATGCGAGGGGGATGCCTCGTACTACCCCGAGTGGGCGAGTATCGAGGTTCCCGGTGAGCTGGTAACGGGGAATCCAAGTGAGAGCTCGTGCCCCGTTCGTTAGGGGTCGACTGTGGCCGGAGGCGGTCTCATAAAGCATGGGTGCTCAGTCTGCAGGAGTGCCGGGTCCATTCGATAGGACCCGGTGGCTCGATGCCTCCCTCCGAGGGGATCTCACTGCACGTCGAGCTCCCCGCCTTGGATACACGTGAGGGCCTCGAGGGCTCGGCCCGAGAGTAGTGCCGCGAGTGGCGCCCCTTGGTGTCCCTGAGTCGGGTGCTCGAAGCCGGCTGTCGAACCCTTTTCGAGGGCCAGCCTTCGCTGCTTCGAGACTTAGGGCCGGGGCCCGTTTTTACCTTTATGAAGAAGCCTCCGTCGTCTGGGAATCCTTCTGCCCGTTGGGCACGCCTTTTTAGGCGGAAATCGTCGGGAGAGCGGCGGCGCGAAGCCGGAGCGACGGTCGTGGTGGGCCCGGGTAGTGGAGCGAATGGAGAGGTAACGCGTGTATCCTGCATCCGGCTCGAGACGTGGTTAGGTGGGCGCATTGAATGCATTCGGTTACCTTTCACGTCGTGGGAGATCCCGCCCGTCTGGATTTCCCCTATAAATATCGAAAGAGGGGAAAAAGAAACCCTTTACTTTGCCTTTGCCTTTGCCGCCGCCGTAGCCTTTACGCGCCCTCTCCTTCGAGCTAGTCGATTGGGGATTTCCGGCCGCCCGCTCGCTGCTCGGATCCGCGCCGCGCCACCGTCATGGCCGCCCAAACACAGATGCTGCCGGCGAGGACTGGAGCCCGTCGAAGGTGACGCAGAGCGAAATGGACTCGCTGGTGGCCCAGGGGCTTCTGCGCCCCAACCCGGAGGAGGGACCCGCATGGTGGGTTATCCCGTCGGCGGAGCACCGGGAGCCGCACCCGCCGGAGGGGTACGTGGTGAGCTTCACGCGCTACCACCGTATGGGGCTCGGCGTCCCGCCGAGCCGCTTCTTGCGAGGGCTGGCCCACCATTTCGAGGTGGAGCTGCAACACTTCTCCCCCAACTCCATCTCGCACGCCGCCATATTCGCCGCGGTGTGCGAGGGGTACCTGAAGATGGAGCCGCACTGGGAGATGTTCGTCCATCTCTTTCGGGGCGAGCTCTTCATCAAGTCCTTGAAGCCCAGCGGGAGGCGGCCCGTGCGCATGGGCTCCCTTGCCATCACCGCGAGGGCGGGGACCTCGTCGGCCAACGTCCCCCGCGAGTACCTGCGATACAAGCTATCCACCAACCAGGCCGGGTGGGACGACCATTGGTTCTATCTGCGGAACGAAGGTGGCCTCCTTCCGCAGTACACCGGCAGGGTCCTTACTCGACGCCCGGAGAAGTGGACCTGGGGCGTCGCTGCGGACAGGCAACGCCACCTGGCCCCGCTGATGGAGATGATGAAGACGCTGGTGGATGAGAAGAAGCTGACCGTGCAAGCGGTCATTTGGGCGTTCCACCAGCGAAGAGTCCTTCCGCTGGCGGACCGCCCCCTTCTTATGCACGAGATGGGCCCGCAGGCTCAGCTCGAGGCGCTCAACCGCTCGAGGATGGCCGGAGAGAGGCTGTCCCGGAACGAGGGCGTCTCCCGGGTGTCGATCACGATCCAGGGGCCGTTCGTCCCTGAACTCTCCCACCTGGTTGCGATGGCACCCGACGAGGGGTGTCTTGACCTGGTAAGCCTTCCTCGAGTCGAGCTATCTCGAGCCTCCTCCCCCTTCTTCCTCCTTCGACCCGTTTGCATCCGTCTTGTGGTTTGTCTCATCACGCTTCTCCTTTCTTCAGGGGGCATTTACTTGTCGTGCGTCGAGGCCCCCGGTGAGGGAGGACGCCGCGGATGCTCAGGTGAGGCGCCTTCTGCTCAAAGGACAAGGAGAGCAAGGATGCCAAAAAGAAGAAAGAGAAGATAAAAACTTGCGTCGCTTAGCTCGAGAGCAGAGAGTGGCGAAGGCTCGTCGTAACCGTCAGCCTGGGGACGGGTCCCCCGAGCTGAGCTCCTCGAGCTCGGAGGAGGAGAGTAGTGACGAGGAGGAGGACGACGACGAGGGGATGGATGCGCGCTTGATGCGCGCGGGGCTCGTCGATGACAGGGCTGACCGCTCCTCTGTGCAGGAGGGTACACTGGAGGTCCCGCCGTCAAAAGGGGCGCGCGGGGACGCAGCCGCGGAAGGCGGCGCCGATCTCTGCCTCGTCGGGGGCCCGAGGTCCGTCGAGCTCCGCGCCGGATGTGCCCCCTGGTCGTAAGGAAGCCCCGGACCCGGAGCGCCTCTGCCACAGGCGCCAACGGAGGCCGCCCCCGCGTCAGCCCAGACGGGGGGTCTCGAGAGGGGTCGGGCCTCGAGAGGCGGCCGACAGGTCGAGAAGGGTTCCGGGCCCGACCCCCGCGAGCCGCCAAGGGCGACGTCGAGCCCGCGGAGGAGTGGGCTCCAAGAAGAGGCGTCGAGCCCGTGCCATCACGAGCGTTGGGGAGGGAGCCCCCGAGCGCCTCGTGACCAGGGGCGCGAGCGTCCTCGGAGTCCATCGCCGCACCGCCGCCGGGACGCGGAAGCGGACGCCGGAGGGCGCGACCACCAGCGTGGGCGCCGGAGCAGGTCCCCGAGCCCGCGCCGGGGCGAGCGCCACGACGTCAGCACGAGGGCGGTGCGGTCGCCCTCCCGCGATGCGGGGCGGAAGGAGGGCTCTCCCTCGAGGTCAAGCCAGGGGAGGCGTCGGGAGCCCTCCCCCATCCCAGCCCTGCGGAGACGGCCCAGGCGCAGGGCTCGAGCCGTGGGGTGGGCTCGAAGCCCCCGAGTGGGTCCGGCGACTCCGGGAAGAGGCCTAGCCGCCGCTTCGGGTGAGTAGTTTCCTTGGGTCTCGTCGGTAGTGAGGCTTCACTTCTTCGCTCTTAATGACGCGTGCCATCTCCATCTTCTCAGGGGGAAGCGCTCCTACCAGGAGGTGGACCTCGCTTCGTCCAAGCGGGCCAAGGCCTCGAGCCCCGTCGAGGCACAGGCACCTCGAGGTACGGCACCTTCCTCTGCTAGAGAGGTCGCTTGGCTGGAGAAGGCCCGAGCTGCCATGGCTCGAGGGGGCCGGATGATCGTCGCAAACTTCGGTGAGGCCGTCGCCATCGACCATAGGGGTCGAGGTACTCTTCTTGGTTCTGACTTCTCCGTCGTCTCATATTGCAGGGGCCTCAGCTCATGGCATCGAGCCCACCACCGCCGTATCTGCCGAAGCGCTGCCTCCTCCCCCTCCTCCTCCTCCTGCGATGGTGCCAACTGGGAGCGCCATCCTTCCCCTCACCACGACGGCTGTTCCGGGGGAAGCGCCCGGGGCGAGCACGGCCCCGCCGGCGTCTGGGGCTGAGGAGGCCGCGCCCCTTGTGGCTCCGACCAGCACGGGCCGGGCTGCGGAGGAGGGAAAGGGGGGAGAGGCGTCGGCGGAGAAGGAGCCGACGGTGGAGGACCTCCTCAACGAGCTGGAGCAGGGGCCGCTCCTTCCGCGGGCTCGATGATGGCGGCGGCGCCCGAGGTGCCGGCTAGCGCTGACAAGGCGCCGGAGGGCCCGGCCAGGGATGAGGGACTCGGGGTCGAGCCTTCCCTCGACCGATCCGCAACAGGAAGCGCCGGCGGAGGGACGGAGGGAGTCGGGGCTCGTGCCGTCGGGCGGCGGGTCGCTGTCGGGGCAGCTCGAGGCGGAGGCGGATCTGCCCGACATCGAGCTCGACCGGCCGATATGGCCGTTTTCCGTCCCACTGAGCCCGCCCCTTGCCGTGGTTCCCATCGAGCTGCCGGCCCAGCGGGGGGCACCGCGCGAGGTGCGGTCCATCTTCCAGGAGGTGGCCGCGCTTATGGCGGAGGCGAAGCGTTCCTGCTCCGAGGAGGCGGGCCGATCCGCACAGGTGTCAGCCGCCCTCGAGCGGGCCTGAGGCGGAGCTTCGAGATCTCCGCGCGGAGCTGAGCCGGAACTGCCCAGATGGCGAGCCGGCTTAACGAGGCGGAGGCGGAGGTCCGGGTGGCTCGAGGCGAGGTCGCTCGATCCAAGGAGGAGGCCGCCGCCGTTCCTCGAAGCGTCGAGGAAGGAGGCCGCGGACTGCCTCGAAGCGAGGCCACCTCTGCCCGGGCTGAAGCCGAGGCGGCGAAGCAGGAGGCTGCTGTCGCCCGTGGCGAGGCCGCCGCTGCCGAACCGCAGCGGAGGCGGCAGAGAAAAGAGGCCGAAGACGCCAAGAGTGGTGCCGCCACCGCCCGAGCTGACGAGGGGGCGGCGCGGCAGGAGGTGATCCGCAAGGATCTGGCCCTGGTAGAGGCGGGCCGGCTGATCGAGGACCTTAGGTCCGAGAAGGCTCCTCACGCTGGCCGAGAAGCGCAGGCTGGAACAGCGTGCTGAGGGCCTGACCAGCGACCTCGCCGCACTGGGGCAACACTGCGACGGTGAGGCTTACACCTTGTTCTTGTTCGGTTCTCGAAGTTCTTTGTTACGCCGCAGGCTCACTCTTCCTTGTTTGTTGCGCAGGGGTCGAGAAGACGGTCGAGGAGCTCCGCTGAGACGAACCAGGCTCTCTTGGACCAGCTTCAAGACGAGACAATGGTGGCGGAGAGAGCTCGCTCTTCTCTCGACCGGCTCGGCCCCATGTGGGGTGCTCCTCCTGTGACCGCGGCAGAAGGTGCAGTGGCTCGGGGCGATGCCTTGGTCGACGCCTTGTGCTTCTTCGACGCAGCCGCGCGGGACCGTGTTCCGGCAAGCTCTCCATCACGGCGTCAAGCAGACACTCGCGGTCGTTCGCTCCGGTTTCCGCTTCCCGGTCCACGTTGTCGCGAATGGCTTCATCGAGATCGAGGGGAAGGATGAGGAGTGGAACAACCGCCGTGTCGACAAAATTTTGGAGAAGATGGAGAGGCCGGGGACGTCGCTCGCGAAGATCTTCGAGGAGGACGTGCTGCCTCCTGACGCCAGCAGCGGTGTTGGGAGCCCTCCTCCTTCGAGCTCGGGTGTCGAGGTCGAGCCTGCCATCGCGGACCTTGGGGAGGAGTACCGCACCGACGAAGACTGAGGCCTGCGTGCCAAATTTGGGCGTCGAGGCCCTTGTAAGAATTTTATGACATAATGAGGGTACGTCGAGACCCGAATGTATATGTGTTTTGTTTATGAAAAAGAGTTGTTTTCTTTTCAAATGCGTTTGACCGCCTCTCTTTGTCGCAAGCTCGAGTTTCTGCTAACTTAGTCTGTGTTCCTTTGGTACGTCGCGAGCCCCTCGAGGGGAGGCGTAGGTAGGGTACCGTAGCCCGGGGGCGTAGGTCGGCCGTCTACGTCGACGCCCCCCGACCTTGGGGCTCGAGGTACTTTAAGGTTTAGACGTCGCTAATTCGTTCGAGGCGCGAGTCGAGACGAGGGTCAAATTTTTGAAAAGAAACACGCGTTTTTTTCCGGAGTCTGGGGGGCGTTTACCCCCTTGTCAGCCCCCGAGGGAGGCTCGACCCTGAGCTAGGCAGGGTCGAGGCTACCTTAGAGTGCTAAGGAACATGAAAGATGGAGCACGAGTTGGTCCATTCATATTCAACATGTTTGTACAAAGGCAATAAATGAACAAGGCCTCGAGGCCCTTAAGGGTAGAAGCGACGTAGCTGAGATATATTCCACGCGTTCGCCAGGATCCTGCCTTGGTCGTCGTAGAGCTTGTATGTGCCTGGCTTGAGCACTTCGGTCCACGGTGTATGGGCCTTCCCACGGAGGGGTGAGCTTATGGCGCCCTCGGTTATCTTGCAGCCGTCGAAGCACGAGGTCCCCCACCGCCAGGTCCCTTTTGCGCACGTGCTTGTCGTGGTAGCATCGAAGTGTTTGCTGGTAGCGTGCAGAGTTGATGAGCGCCACGTCTCGGGCCTCCTCGAGCTGGTCCTTGGCGTTGGCGAGCCTTTCGTCGCTGGTTTGCTCGTTGTAGGCTCGAAGTTGAGGTGAGCCGTACTCGAGGTCCGTAGGCAAGACGGCCTCGGCGCCGTTTGTTAGGAAAAACGGAGTGAACCCGGTGGCTCGACTCGGCGTAGTCCTGAGGCCCCACAGCACCGAGGGGAGTTCTGTAGCCCACCCCTTTCCGAAATTCTTGAGGGTCTTGAACAGCCTCGGCTTTAGCCCATGGAGTATCATGCCGTTGGCACGCTCGACCTGCCCGTTGCATTGGGGGTATGCGACCGAGGCCCAGGTTATGCGAATGTTGTTGTCATCGCAAAAGTTCGTGAACTTTTTGCCCGTGAATTGGGTGCCATTGTCGGTGATGATGACATTAGGCACCCCGAACCGGTACATGATGTTTGCGATGAACTCAACAGCTCTCTCGGTTGATGTCGTTGCGGGCGTCGTTGGGGTCTCGAGGTGGCCGGTTGTCGACGATCCGTTCGCGGACTGGCCTAGCTCGAGAGGCGTCCGGCTGGTGGACGGATGCCTTGCGAGCGTCGTGGGGCGTGTCCGCCGGTCTCCTCGAGGCTGCTCCGCGTCGGCGTGACGCCGAGCTCTCGGCCTGTTGTACCGCGGCTGTCTCGAGGAGGTTTTTCATTTCTCCGAGCATGCGCCTGGCATCGGGGTTGGAGACGGCGGGCAGGTCACGGAGCATCATAGCCGCCGCTACCACGTTCTGCCCAGCTCGCGGGAAACATACCTCGGGGCGTGTTAGTGCCCCGTCCTCGAGGATCCGCCGGTGGACCTCTCGAGCCCGGCCTCGGGCTCCGGCTCCTCGGGGCTGGGGTGGTTCCTGCATCAGGGTTTGCCGGAGCTGCAACAGGTGTCGCCGTTCTTCCTCGGCTTTGGTGATTGCCTCTTGCACTTGTGCGAGTTGCGCCGCCCGGCCATCGTCGTGCTTAGGCGGCACAGCCGGTGCGGGAGGTTCGTCCCTTCCCTGAACGCGTGATCCGCCTGCCGCGGCCACGTCGCTAGGTCCCTCTAGGTCGAGTGCCGGCCTGCCGTCGTCGCCTTCGTCCTCGGTATCGCATACGACTCCCTCGAGTTGGAAGCACTCCCTGGTGGGATCCCAGAGGTCGGGGTCGTGGTAGTCGTATTCGTCGGAGTCGGAGCTGTTGACGGCACGCCGCCTTGGCCGATGCTGGGACCGCAGCTCGCGGTACCATTCTCCGACGGTGGCTCGCCGAGGTGGCTCGAAGGCTCGCAAGAAGTCGCGGTCGACGCACGCGGGGTGGACGATCTCCAGGCTGGCCATGGCCCGCAGCAGCGCGCCCGAACGCTGCTCCCGGTCCGCCACCGTCTGGTCCTGATGGCGCTCGTCGAGGTGGTGGGAGTATACAGCCGCAGGGTTGTCGAGGCCGACCGGGAACCGCTGGCGTCGAGCGCGGCGCGACTCGTGCGGGAGGAGGCTGAACGGCGTTGACGGCGCACGGCTCGGAGGCGTCTGGCCTGGTTCCTGGTCCGTACGCATGATGAATGCGAAGTCGCTAGGCGGGCGCGGGTGCGCCCTGGAGGTCTCCGGCCGCGCGCCGGGCTGGTTTCCCCTTGGGGACCCTGCACCGGCTACGGGGGCGTAGGTGTTTGCCGTGGGCACCACCTGCGCCTGGCCACGACGGCGACGACGGCGCCGCTCGCGATGTGGCGACGTGTGGTGGTGCGGGTGACGCGTCACGCCCCCCGCGCGGGGTGGCGTGACACGCACTCCGCTCTGGCCCTTCGTGGAGAGCAGAGTCAGCTCGTTGCCGTTGCCTGTGGCCAGGAACTCGAGGCTCCCGAACCAGACGACGGCACCAGCCGAGAACGGAAGAGGGGATGAAGCCATCCAGGAATCAACGAGAAATCGGCTCGGACACGCGAAGTCCCCTACCTGGCGCGCCAACTGTCGGTGTTTCGTACCCGGGGGTATCACACCAACGAGTAATGTGATCGCGTGCTTCTCTTCCTGGAAGGTGATGCAAGAGGACACAAGGATTTATCCTGGTTCGGGCAAAGAAGGCCCTACGTCCAGCGGGGGGATGTTCTTGTATTACTTGCACCTAAGTGCTTGTACAGGGGAGAATACAAGCTCAGTGAGCGTGGACCGGAGTCTGGACTCGTGCCTGTGTGTGGACTTGTGTATTGTGTCCGTCCTCCTGAATGAGGGCCCTAGTGTCCCATTTTATAGAGCAAGGGGAGGCCAGGGTTACATAAAGGTATTACAGGTGTCGGGGCGCATGGTGCCCCATACGGAGAAGGGTAGGAACCCTGTCTTGTCGGGGCCACTGGAGCCGATGTGATCGTCGCTGTTGAGGCGTCCTTGGGTCGTGGCTTCCATCCTGGGCGCGGACGTGGTGGCGCGACAAGGCGGGAGCCGTACAGCACCCATCCCGGAATGTACAGTACGCGGCGGGGTCTCTCCGGGTCTTGGGGTACCTGTCCTCCAATAGCATGAAAGTAGTTAGGGCTCGAAGGGCGCGGAGCCGGCTTCGAGGTGGTGCCATAGGGGCTCGAGGGGCGCGGAGCCGGCCTCGAGGTGTTACAGTGCAGGGCTCGAGGGGCGCGGAGCCGGCCTCGAGGGGTTACAGTGCCTGGTTTGGCCGAACAGTGCCGTACTGGTGCCCTTTTGCCCATGCTTGTGGTGAAAACGAGACTTGACCTTTACACCGAGTTACTGTGGTACATGCTGTGCACTAGTGGACATGACCGGGGTAGGTGAAGGCATTAAATGCGTGGTATGGGCTGGTACGGCTGTCTGGGCCGCTCGAGGGAGGCGTAAAGCGTCTCGAGGGGTAGGCTGTCGAGACAACGAGGCTCGAGGGCCCTGCGTGGGGTCTCGAGGAGTGGTGTATGGCGGGCTCGGACCCATGCGCCTGGGCTCGAGAGGCAGGATATCGTGCTCGAGAGGCTCGAGGGGTAGCGGAGTGCTCGCCCGAGACCTGACGCGGAGGGCTCGGGCAAGACGGAGAACGAGCGCTCGCCCGAGGCCTGACGCGGAGGGCTCGGGCGAGACGGAGAATGGGGGCTCGCCCGAGGCCTGACGCGGAGGGCTCGGGCGAAGCGGAGAATGGGCGCTCGCCCGAGGCCGGACGCGGAGGGCTCGGGCGAAGCGGAGAACGGGGGCTCGCCCGAGGCCTGACGTGGAGGGCTCGGGCGAGGCGGAGAACGAGTGCTCGACCGAGGCCTGACGCGGAGGGCTCGGGCGAGGCGGAGAACGAGTGCTCGCCCGAGGCCTCACGCGGAGGGCTCGGGCGAGGCGGAGTGCTGGGTTTATTAATTGATGTGCATTGATTGGGGGTACCCCTTTGACGTTCCCCCGACACTCCGATTCCTACATGTTCCTCCATAACTTTTCATTCAGCGTACATCACTATATATAGCTTATTTGATCTACCAAGATATTAGATGTATGGAGTTGTTATATTGGGGCAAGGATGAATGAGAGGACAGAGAGGTTGCTTTGTCCTTGTATTTATAAGTGCACATGGAAAGAGAAGGATTATATATTATTTAAATATTGGATAATTTCAAACAACCTCAGATTAAGAAACGATCTTAGATTGGGAAAATGAACAAGACTACAGTTGTTGATATCGAAAGTTATACAATTTTTTAGCTGATAACTTTTTGTTTAAATTTATTTAGTTTAGGGTCTTAAATACTCATATCAAAATCGAGGGAAGATAAAATTAGAAGCACAAATATCTGAAATTGACACAAGTGTGTTATGGTTGGAGTGTTTAAGAGAGTAACATGTGAGGCCTGAGGTCATAGGTTTTGAGTCCCCATTGTAGGAAAGTGCTTGTTTTTTTTTCATGAGTGTGAATATCGCGTGACTTCTCTAGGAGGTAACAAGTTGCAATATGAATGAAGTTTACCGTATAATGCAAATAAAATCAAGAAAATTAAATAAAACAACGAGCTTACAGTCATTTGGAAGTACATCATCAAAGCTGTTAATATTTAGCCTGTTTTTATTTTATGTTATTATAGATTAATCATCTATAATATTTACTCAGTCATTTGAAAATATAAAAATAATTCTTTTTACGAGACCCAGTACAAATGCAGATGCTCCCTATGAGCATGTCGAAAGAACTATGTTAAACCCGCAAATCTCGAGATTGACAAAGTCATCACGGATCTTGAAATTGATGAATTCACTGCAAGGGTTCTGTTGTCGATGGCCATACTGGCTACCACTGAATAGCAACGTTAAATCATCAAATCAATCTAGAAAAATATGAGCATTTGTGTTAAGTCGAAGATTTGAACTCGGATCGGTAGGTTCCACCACATGTAACCCAACCAGCTGCATTTTGCCATGCAAATAATTTGAAGCTCTCATCCAACTAGGCGTTGAGGTGTTGTCAGGATTGTTATGTAATACTCCATAATCAGCTTAATTAATTTCTCCCTGTTAATAGGTGCATGTGCCCACATTCCATCCCACCTGTCTCGGTCCTAGTATTATTCCTGTAGGAAAATCATGTGGTAGCTTATCCTGTATGCAGAGTATGGCGAGCAACTTTTTCATTAATTTTTTGATTATATCAGCATTTGTCAGGCATTGTGACCATTTCACTGTTGTGTATAGCCAACTAATGACATTGTGGTTATTGACACAATGAAAGAGTCAAAGAAGCATTTGGCAACTAATGAGAACATTTCCCTATGTACAACCAATTAATCACACAAGTTGTTCATCTTGCATTTGGCAACACATTCTTCGATGGGTGCACGCTGCACAGTGGAGAGAATACGCGGGCCTTCATAACAAACTAGACCAAAACAGAGTCAAAGAAGCATCTCCATTGGTTTATTGGTGAGCAAGCGAGAAGGTGCAGAGCGTCATTGGGGCATGGGCATGCAAGTCTGGAACAAAGTTGGAGTGCAAGGTCCATGCAGATGGCGTCTGCAGAAACTCCATCACCGGGTTACCAATGATGCACAAAATGCCTAGATGGTACATGAAATTTGTTATCCATGGACTTGGAACAAAGATCTTTCACAGTGAGATGATCATTGATGCATTCCTGCTGCCTCATATTCTCACATGTTATTATGTCTCTTCTCACTAGGTGATCCCGCCCAATTATTGGATCTAAGGGTGCAAGAGGTTAATGGAATGACACAGGCGGCTGCTCTTCTATATATGTTATATTTATACTCCCTTCATCTCATTGAAAAGTGTTGTTTTTTATTTTTAGACTTCTTGTTTGACCATTCGTCTTATTCAAAAAATTTATACAAATAATAAAATAAATAAATTATTATTAAAGTATTTTTAGTGATAGCATATGTCGTAACAAGATACATAATATTTGTAAAAAAATTTGAATAAGATAAATAGTCAAACAAGAAATCCAAAAGTCAAAAACGATACTTGGAATGGGAGGAGTATGTTCTTAGGGAAGAGACACTATATTTATATTTACATGTTATTCATCACATGCTCTTCTACATTCAATTTGTTATTAGTGTCATGTTTCTTCTAATTTTTCTTACTACTCATCGTATGACAATTTGAAAAAGAAAACATATAATTTTTGAATACGTGTTTCGTACATGGTCAGTATTTGTGTCAGCCAGAATGATAGATGATTACAATATAGCTCATCGGTAAATTCTGGCCACCAGGCACCTCCTTTGGCAACCAGTAGCACATGGCTCAACTTGCGTGTTAGTTTCAGCGGAAGAGGCATGTTGCAAGACAGACGAGTGTTGTGAGAGAGACAGTGGTTAAGGGCTCTTTCGTTTCCTTCAGATTAAAATAGGGCTTGAAACCATTTTAGACCAGAATAAGTAAACCAAAGAGATTCACTTGATCTAGTTGTTTCTATTTCTGGTCTCAAGAGGTGGGGAACGAATTTGGGCCTTCAAGCATTAAAAAATAAGGTAAATTCAAGCCAGACCAAATCAATCCGTCCAGAAACGAGCCTCAACCGAACGACTAAACGACTATTTTACTGTGGACCACATCATTCAAAACCTGGTCATGATTCCTCAAGAACCGAACCATGCCTACAAGATTAAGAAAATACACGCTGCTGTACCGTCTGCTCTCTAGTTTCCTCATATTCCTACACATATTATATATTATATTAATAGAGCTTGTCCCTCGAGTGAATATCACTAGCTCTGCACAGGTAAAGATAAGGACTGCTCTAGCTACGAAATTGTTAATGGTTTCAGTATGCATATTTAGCTTGTTTTTGTTTCATGTCTCTACAGTTTATTCATCCTTAATACCTAGTCAACTGAAAAAGAGCAAAAATAATTTCTGAAAACAACTTGCAAGTCTAGCATTTACTGTCTGGTATTTGTGTTAGTATAAATGACAAATCTTAGCAAAAAAAAAACTGCTCAAGATGTCATCTCAACAACGAAAATGTGCAACTAAATTGAAATGTGTGATAATTTGAAAATCTCTCAATCAACTTATTTAGGCATCTCTCTGTCCTATGATTGCTGCAGGAAAATCAAGTGGTTAGTTTAAATTGTATATGCACCTATTGTGTATGGCCAATTAACTGCATTGTGGTTATTCACTGGTCGTTCATCTCGCATTTGGCATCATCACTTTCATCATGTGTACGTGGTGGAGAAAAGACGTGGGCGTCCATATATATAACAAACTTGACCAAAACGGTCAAAGACACATATCACTGGGCATGACATTGAGATGTTTCACAGTGAGATGACTATTGATGTGTTCCTGCTGCCTCCTGTTCCCACTTGCTTGTTTGATCTAAGTGGAACATGAATGGAGTGACAGAGACGGTTTGCTCTTCCTGCTCTTATATTTATATGTGCACAGGGAAAGAGATTGATAGCTAAACATTCAATTTGTTTTTAATGTCAAGTTGCTCCTCATTTTTTCTTATTACTACTCATCTCAAAAAAATTGAAGAAAAAGATGAAAACTGTGCCTCTGAACACGTGTTTCATACATGGTAGCAGGGGCGGACCCACAGGGTATGCCAGGTGGTCCACGGCATACCCTGTGGGCAGCAATACACTTAACACTCAGCTATATGATTTCTATAGATACTGAAATTTTCAATCACATTCACATACTCATGTTGTTAACGTAATGGTATGTCTGCTGCCTTCTGAATAGGAGATCCCCCGTTCCATTCCTTGCCGCTGCATTATTTTGTTTTTTTTTCATTTTCCACTGTTTGCGATTCTTTGCTGCTGTTTTTTTTTTCATTTTCCACTGTTGCATTTTTTCTTTTTTCCCATTTTCCACTGTTTGCCAAATAGTTTTAATTTTTTATCTTTTATTCCCTCTCAGTATTAATAAATATATATATATATATATCATGGAATTAAATAGCCCGCTATTTGTGCCGCTATAGCCCGAAATAGCTTGAAAAAAATTGTGCCGCTATTTGCGTTCATGCACAATTTTGCCGCTATTTTGCCGCTAAAGTCCGCTAATTACAATTTATAAAACGCTAAACACTTTAGCTTTAGCTCGCTATTTAAAACCATGATATATATATATGACATAAGTTTGGCATCAATTTATTATCACTTACCAATAGCAATGTAGAACACTATTTTAAATATCATTTTTGTCTCCTCTAAAATTAAGTATAGATAATAATATACTTCATTCTTCAGTTTTATAGTTATATTTCGAACTATTTGTATCATTTAAATAATTTATATCGTTATTTTTTTGTAGTCTTTAGCTTAATCTTAGAATTTAAAGGCTTACAACTGTAATGCGCGTGATTTTGCCAAACTGAAATATGATTTTATCGAATTATATAAAAAAGTTTTATCCGGCATACCCTGTGATTTTATTTATCTGGCATACCCTGTGATAAAATCCTAGGTCCGCCACTGCATGGTAGGAAGACTAATATATTGTTCGAAGCTAAGCATCATCTACCCATGTCGTAGCTATCTGCGGCCATGGCGGCATTACTCTCGTCCTTTCACCAACTCCAACCATCACCATCGCCACCTCCTTGTGCATGCGCTATGAAGGTACAAGCTGGCATGTTTGTTGCACTCGCAATGGCAGGTTGCAAGAAATTCACAAGAACACTGTGGTAAATGGTGGTTAAAAGATTAAGGAAAGGAAAGATACTACATCTTCTGCAGGGTGACACTATATGGTTGCTTTTGTTCCTATATATGTGTATAGTCTGTAGAATTGTGCCTTTCGAAAGGGGAGCTTTACATCTCCTTGCCATTGAAACCATGCGGCTACTAAGTTGTGAGAAGGACTTTTGAACGACTTCATAGTGAAAACCAGCTGTGCGCCCAAATGGATGGCTAAATTCTTTCCCATTTTTACTACTAACTCAATTGCAAACATCTCATTTGCATGTAGTGTGATAACTCCTAAATATAAGATTAATACTTCAAGTTGCTGAGTTGAGAAAGAGATGCTTGAATCAAAAGAATTCCTTTTTTGAAGTTCAATTTTCTTACCTGAATTGGACTTGTTTGATAACAAAGTATCATGGTTCATAGAGACCTAAACGAAGATTGGTTTCATGGTGCCAATCCCACTGCTTTCCTGACCCCTCCTATTCCTATGTGTTCTTAGATCCTAACTCTTTGTGTGAACATCACTAGCCTTTTGGCCTATTTGATCTACCAAAGATGTTTTGTATATGAAGAGAATAGATTTGTATAAATATATTGGAGTGAGGATAATTGGGACTTCAAAAGTTGGCCTCTTGACAGATCTATGCTTGTGAAAGAGTGGATTCATTTTTTAGGAATAAAAATGTTAATTTTCTTAACACATTTTGCATGGAAGGCTTTAATACCAATGCTTTTGCGTGTCAACACAAATCACTCATCATAGCAACATAGCTCCTCAACACTATATCAACATGCGCAAATCAAACAAAATTGACTTAGGAGCCATTTGGATCCTTTCAACATTCCACCACTTGTGAAAGTTCATATATAATCCTACCTCAAATTCACAGTGTAGAAGATGGAATTTGATTTTGTAATCCATGCTATGTTTCTACTTTACAACTTATAATACGCTCCTCAACTCAGTTATAATTTAGCCAACAATAAGATACAAATATAACTTATATACAACAATATTAGCTTAAATAATATGCCTAAATTATGACTGTTAAAATGAATTCAATTCTATGGATCTAAACGATGCTTTACTTTAAAGCTAGAATTAAACGAAATGATGGGTAATTTGAAAAATACATGCAAAATAGGCTTAGAAGGATTGTAATGGTTATTTTGAAATAATCAATGCTTTACTACCTATGACACCGGATTTATGTATATCTGGCACTGCCAGCTACCCGCACTACCTTTTGTAACAGCAAACTAAAATTCAGTTTCCTCAGTCCATTCAATTTTTCTATTTCATGAGCTTGGTTTCTTTGTGCATAGATGCATGTACCTACAATGTCATTCCAGGTGATTGATTTCTTCCATCTCCTTTTCGGTCCAGATGTCCTATATATTATTCAGTTTTTCATGTTTTCTTGCTTTCTTTTTTGTAGTTTGCCTTCCAGTTCTAGCATGTCCCAAATTTGTGAATTGGTGAATGTAAACTCATAAATGTTTGGCTTATACTTTTGGACATGTGTTGGAAAGGAGCAAAACTGCAATGTCATTCTTATTTGTTTTGTTAATTTTGGATTACATGTCATTCTTCCTCAGCACATTTCAAATTCAAGAACATGTTGATACATTAATTATAGAGTAAAATGCTTGGTTAGTCTATTAATCTCTATGTCGATTTGGTCCATCAGGTTTGAAAGTGTAGTTTTGGTTCCAAAATCTAGATTTGTGGTGCATAAACACTGTCCATACTCCTTAGTTTTATAATTTTTTATCTACGTGAACAGACCACCATGGCAGCTGAAGTGGCTTTCAGCCTGTGACCACTCCAAGCGGCGCCCTTTTTGCAAAGGCCCCACGAAGCCTTTTCCCTCTTATTCCCTAGGCACAAGGGTACCAGCAGGGGCCTTTCAGTGAAAAAGTCACGACACAGCGTGGTAACACACTTTCAAACTTCTTGGACGAAATCGACATAGGTAAGGGTGCAGACGAATAATTTACTAGCTAGGGTTCTTCAAGATGGGTGTAATGGGGCCGCTCGGGCAAGCTATCGACCAAGTAATTGTGGCGTGCACCATTCCCAACATGCTGCCATCCCTAGCCTACATGTCATCCTTTCCATCTCTGTCCTTTTAGAAAACTACTATGACTGCAGGCAAACCAAGTGATAGATTAACTTGTATGAACAGAAATGCAAGCAACTTTTATTTGCAAGGATCTGTTTAGAAACATAATCTATTATCCTTTGGCCTCATCCATGTCAAGTTTGTAATGACATTTTTCGAAAAAAAAATTGTGTTTAATGTATCACACATAAGGACATGGCAGCATGCCCTATATAAGGCTGAATTCACACTGACACACCGTGTTAACTACAATAGAATGGAAGGAATCAGGGAGAGCCTTAATTGAAAATTAGACACACCGTGTTAACTATAATAGAATGGATAGGAATCAGAGAGAGCCTTAATTGAGAATTAGAGCACAGAGTTGAATCGTCACCATTGGCGGATCCAAGGGGGGGGGGGCTGGGGGGCTGCAGCCCCTCCCTTGGCCCAAAAATATATATAGGATTTTAGGAAAAAGAGTTAAATGCACTGTAGGTCCACAAACTTGTTTAGGGGTGTCAGATAGGTCCATAAACTTGGAAATTGCATTTCTGGCACAGTCATCTTGAGATTTGGTTCACTACAGGTCCGTATTGCCAAATAAGCAGATCTGTGATGATGTGGCATGTCCAGGGTGGACTAAATCTCACGTGTGCACGTGATGTAGCCAGCTAGCCCACCCTTTTGCCAATATGCAGAAAGGCCCCCGCCGCCCCCTGCATCTGCATCCTCCTCTTCTCTTACTTCTCGAGTTCGTCGCGTGGGGAGGCGAAGAGTTGGGCGACCGCGGGACCGAAGACGACGCCGCGGGGTGGAATCGGCTTCGTGATTGGAGTCTCTTGCGGTGAGAAGGGGTCGTTCTCCCGGCGGTGAGGCCACTCTTCCCCCGCGACTGTTGTGGAACCGCACGATGAAGGCCAGAGTGCGGCGGAAAGGGGAGCCGCCACCCGATTACAGTAAGTGCCTCCAAGGTCCAATCTTGATTGTGTTTCTGAGAGTTTCGTGCCGCTTTGTTAGCAAGGAGCCATGGATTGGGTCGTATCGAAACTATTTTGCCTAGGCTAGGGTTTCTGATTTGTTTGTCCTAGGTTGATTTGGATGCCTGAATGTGTTCTCCCATTGTTCATTTAGGTGGAATTAGTGATCAGTTCACAGTTGAGATACATCATAATGGTTTTTTTGTTGGTCATGGTACTAATCGGGCATACATTGATGAAAGAGTGGACTTTGTCGATCATGTTCAAGCTCAAAGTTGGTGTCCACAGAGCTTTCATGATCTCAGTTTCATGCTTCACTACCCAAGAAATCCAGAATTGAAGGTATTTTGGTTACTTCCTGGAATGGATTTCCCAGATGGCCTCAGGCTGATAGTTTCAGATGAAGACACTTTAGTGATGGTTTCAGTTGTGGACAGGGTGAAGACAATTGTGCTATATTTTGATCATGAGAGCATTACATCGGGCTTAGATTGGGATGATGTAGTTGCAAACCCTATTGCATCCTTGCCTAGAGTGATTAGCCCTTCCAAAGGTCAGACCAGACACAAAAACAATGAGGCAGCTGATGATGAAGTCGCTGAAGATGGACATGACAGCTCAAGTGATGATAGTGAATTTCATGATAGTGATTACAACTTAGAGGATGATGATGACCTTTTTGTTGACAATGTAGATGAACATGTGACAGATGAAGGTGTTGCCAAAGGGAAGAAGATAGCTAAGGGAACCAAGAGAGCAGCAATAGTTTCCCATGGTGATAGGCTAGAATGCTCTGAGGAGTCAACTGATGATGATGGGTTGGAATTACCTGAGTCTGATGGTGAATTTGAACCAGCATTCAAATTCAAGTCATTCAAACCAGAGGACATGGCCAACCCAGTGTTTAAGGTGGGTATGATGTTTGAGAATGTTGAGATGCTAAGGAAGGCTATAACTGAATACAGTCTTAGGAATAGAGTTGATATTAAGATGCCTAGGAATGAGCAGAAAAGGCTAGGTGCTCACTGTGCATTAGGATGTCCTTGGAACCTTTATGCATCATATGATAAGAGGGCTAATGGCATGATGATCAAGACTTATACTGGGAAACATAGTTGCCAGAAGCAATGGGTCTTGAAGGGTTGCACTTCTACTTGGCTTGCTGACAAATACATTGAGACATTCAGAGCTGACCAAAAAATGTCTCTGTCCAACTTTGCCAGGACAGTGCAGAAGCAGTGGAACTTGACTCCATCAAGGTCGAAACTTGCTAGAGCTAGAAGGTTGGCTATGAGAAAGGTGCTGGGAGATGAAGAAGAACAGTACAACATGCTTTGGGATTATGCACATGAATTGAGGAAGACCAATCCTTACAGCACATTCTACCTTAACCTAGAGGACAGCATTTTCAAGTCACTATATGTGTCTCTAGGTGCTTGCAAAAGGGGATTTCTTGGAGGATGCAGACCTCTTATATGTTTGGATGGGTGCCACTTGAAGACTAAGTATGGTGGAATTATGCTTACTGCAGTTGGAATTGATCCTAATGATTGTATCTACCTGATTGCTTTTGGTGTGGTTGAGGTGGAATGTTTAGACTCTTGGAGATGGTTCTTGACAACACTGAAGAAGGATTTAGGGATTCAGAACTCATACCCCTGGACACTTATGACTGACAAGCAGAAGGTGTGTGTGAAATATGTTAAACATGTGCTTTCTATTTTTTAAAGTAATTAATGTTAAACTTATGTACCCATGTGCTTTCTATGGCTTTTATAGGGCTTAATTAAAGCTGTGAGTGAAGTATTTCCTGAGTCAGAGCATAGATTTTGTGTTAGACACATGTACTCAAACTTCCAGAAGCACTTTAAAGGTGAGAACTTGAAAAACCAACTCTGGGCTTGTGCAAGATCTAGTAATATAGTTCAGTGGACAAAGAACATGGAGAAACTCAGGGTGCTAGATGAGAAGGCTTATAAGTGGGTAGAGAAAATGCCCCCTAACACATGGTCTAGAGCTTTTTTTAGTACTTATAGCAAGTGTGACATCCTACTAAATAACAGTTGTGAGGTTTTCAACAAATTCATCTTAGATGCTAGAGAAATGCCTGTGTTGAGTATGATAGAGCAGATTAAGAACCAGTTGATGGCAAGGCACTACTCCAAGGAGAAAGAACATGGAGATATGTGGCAAGGTCCCATATGTCCTAAAATTAGGAAAAAGGTCAATAATATTTCTACGTGGGCAAACACATGTTATGCCATACCTTCTGGTAAAGGGATTTTTCAGGTTCAAGATAGGGGCCATAGTTACATAGTTGACATAGCACTCAAGAAATGTGAGTGTAGGAGATGGGACCTCACTGGAATACCTTGCTCACATGCCATCTCATGTCTTAGACATGAAAGGATTCCTATAGAAACAATGGTCCATGATTGTTACAGTTCTGCAAGGTTCCTTGTAGCATATGGTCCTAAGATCATGCCATGTAGTGATAAGGCAATCTGGGAGAAAGTATCTGCACCCAAGGTTCTACCTCCCAAATATGAGAAAAAGGTGGGTAGGCCTCCAAAAAATAGAAGGAAACTACCAACAGAAATTGAAACTGCTACAGGAAGTAAACTGTCAAAACATGGAGTTGCTATGACCTGCAGTTATTGTGGAGATAAAGGGCATAATAAGAAGGGTTGTCATCTTAGGAAAGCAGGACTACTGCCTAACAAACAGCCACATACCAATGATTCAATTCCAGTTGGTGAAGATGAACTTAGACAGACAGATCAAGGAGAAGCAATGGCACATAATACTGAATCACCACTTAGACATGATGAAGACATGTATGATTATGCAGCTGCTCAGGTACTTGCAGTGCTACAAATTTGTCTCATTTCACTACCATGCACCATTCATGTCTGAAATGTTTTTGTTGCAGACTGTGTACTATTTTACAGATGGTACAGATGGGAGTCAACCAATATTTTCTCAGCTTACAGAAGGAAGTGTAGAGGTAACAGAGACTATGATTTCACAACTGGATAAAGAGGTTTGTATACAACATCTTGTCTATTACTATTTTCCATTGCATTGCACAAACTGACTCAAGAATTGTACCAGTACACACAGGTTATAACATCAAGTGTCCAACCTCAACCTCTACCCGACTCAACCTTCATCAACTCCAACCTTCCTGCTACAAGACCTGTAGCACCATCCACTGCAACCAAAAAAGGAAGAGCTCAAGTACGAAAGCGCAAGACGCCTACAGATTCTAAGGAGATAAGTCAGGTTGCAAAGAAGCAAGGGAAGAAGATTTCTCCAACAAACAAAACTTGAGTGTGTGGACAAAATTTGATCCAGCTTTTGTATGTAAATATGTGATGTAGCACCCAAAACAGTGTGATGTAACACTTGGATGCTGACCTTCTTTTGGTATTACAGTAACTTAGTGGTGATGCTGTCCCAAAACAGGGAGATAGTTACTAGAGTAAGTTAGTGGTGGTGACACACAGGTGACATGCTTTTGGTTTTGTAAGATGAAAGTGCTACTGTTGGTGACTTGGTTGCCATAAATGTCGCTTGTTAACTTTTGCAATGCAATGTCAAGCTCCATCTATGTCAAATATTTCTTGGGTTCACATTTTCTGTTAAACATTTGTGTGGTTCACAATGCCTGTCAAATATTGCAGGCAATAGTAGAGGGAGAGAGCGAGACAAGGGGAGCCTGAGAGAGAAAACGGTGACTGAGAGAGAGAAGAGGAGGATGTGGATGCAGGGGACAGCAGGGGCCTTTCTGCATACTGGCAAAAGAGGGCGGGCGGGCTGGCTGCATCACGCATCGGGCACGTGAGATTTAGTCCACCCTGGACATGCCACATCATCACAGATCTGCTTATTTGGCAATACGGACCTGTAGTGAACCAAATCTCAAGATGACTGTGCCAGAAATGCAATTTCCAAGTTTATGGACCTATCTGACACCCCTAAACAAGTTTGTGGACCTACAGTGCATTTAACTCTAGGAAAAATTACTCTAAATTTTCTTTAAATTAGTCCAAAATTTCCTGCGGGCTACAAAAATAGTGAAAAATTTAGTCCAAATCACCTTAAAATCTACCAAAAATCTCTCGTAGGCCAAAAATATAAGAAGAATTTCGGTCCAAACTTGGTCTCTATGTATTTAGCCCCCCTCGTGGGCCGTTGTATATCATGGCGGCTATAAGGAGCTGCGGCGGTTCCTTCTCTAACATCACCTCCTAACTGCAGACTGTAAGGCCTACCTGCTCTTCACTAACGTGCACTGCATAACCACCTCCATTCCTGCACATCTTTGGCTCTGCTAGGAGGGGATGCCACACATAAGAGGATAGGGTATTGCAGTGAGAAGGTTTGTGGTGATTGTGGTCGTCGCTGCGCGCCGCAGCCACCAGCGAAGTGAGTACACTATCCCTCATCCTAACATATGAAAAATACTACTATACCCTTCTTTTTCAATTCAGAGCTAGTTTTTGGCTCACTAAGTTTAGGCTCTGGTCCACAACTTTTGTTCTTTCCACAAGGTTTCTCAAAATTTTTAGCTATTAGATCTATATGAATGAATGGCACTTATTTTTCTGAGACATTGGAAATTTCTCGGTGAAGTAAATGATATAGCATTGAAAATGACTCAGTTCTAACAGTGGATAATATTAAACCTGGTGGACATCACATATATATTGAGACACTGGAGAGACAATATGATGTGGCCAAAAGTATGAAAAATTGAAGGAATATACAGATAATTTTGCTCAACTGATCCACAAGACAGTAGTTCATCGACACATGGTCAATAGCCATGACACTTGGCCAATGGTGGTGACAGCAAACTCATTTCTCTCTGTGCATTGGAAGCATTACCCGGTCATTTGAAAAAAGAAAATTAATTATTTTTGTGAGACCCGGTACAAATGCTGATGCGCCCTATGAGCATATTGAAAGAACTATGTTGGACCGACAAATCTCGAGATTGACAAAGTCATCACGGATCATGAAATTGACCAATTCACTGCAAGGGTTTTGTTGTTGATGGCCACGTTTTGGCTACCACGAAAAGAATAGCAACATTAAATCCTAGAATAAAACTAGAAAAAATATGAGCATCTTTGTCAAGTCGAAAACTTTAACTCGGATTGGTAGGTTCCACCACATGCAACCTAAGCAGCTGCAGTTCGGCATCGGTTCAGTTCTGTACAACGTAGGCCTCCATAACAAATACTAGACCAAAACAGAGTCAAAGAAGCACCTCCTCCATTGGCTCGGTGCGAGGGTTATTTGATGTCAGGGGTGCGAGGGTTGGTGGAATGAGAGAGGCGGCTGCTCTTCTACATGATATATTTATACTAGTATGTCCTTAAGGGAAGAGACACTGTACGTGCGTGCTAGTGAATTAGATGAGTTCTACATTCAGTTTGTTTCTAGTGTCAAGTTACTTCTAATTTTTTTCAGACTATACTCATCGTACAACAATGTGAAAAAACAGAGAATTTCTGAACACGTGTTTCGTACATGACTGCAGGAAAGACTTTATTATATTGCCCAGTATTTGTGTCTGCAAGGACGATGATGGATCATATATAGCAACATATAGCTCATCAATAAATTGTGGTCTCCAGGCACGTCCTTTGGCAACAAGTACTGCATGGATCAACATATGCGTGCGCTACATGCTAGCGTGTTAGTTGCAAAGGAAATGACAGGCGAGTGTATAGTGGTTAAAAGATTAAGAAAATACATGCTACTGCACAATCAGCGGGATGACACTGGCTGCTCTCTAGTTTCCTCACATGTTCCCACATATATATTATTAGACCTTATCGTTGAGCAAACTATCAAACTCGCTAGAATGTGGAATCAAGTATTCAAGTCCATAAATCCAGTTGCCCTCTCCCTATGCCCCCTCGTTAGTTCTTCCTCCCATCTACACTCTGCGCCCTCTGTCTCATCCCCTCTCTCATCGTCTCCCTCCACTGACACCCCTTCTCTCCTGCCATTCTCCTATGCGGATACATGGGTGTATACCGAAGGCTCTGAGTGATGAGCGATTGTCAACGGGTATGATGCGCATGTTCTTTGGCTTGTGTTGTGCAGGTGTCGAGCACGGAGACGGTGATCGAGGGTAGGTGAAGGTCAAGTTGAGACGTGCTGTGCTGACGGACCGGGTGCGGTGAAGGATGGGCGTGCCGTGCGGCGGACGTGCCATGCCAATGTACCGAGCGGTGAAGGGCAGACGTGAGGCTTGGACTGAGGGACCGGAGTACCTGAGGATCAGCTGTGGAGGCTGGCAGCCTGTGACGACGACAAGCAAAGAAGTGCGGACATGTGTTGCATAGGTCGAGGACCTGGGAACACGTGTCGGTGGATGGGGTGCACGGGAGGTGCATCCCCTCTACGACGCCGGTTTGTTGGTTGAGCCAGGGAAAAACCAACGGGTGGACGGTTTCCGAGTTTGGGCCTCAAAACTCGGGTGCACGGTTTCCAGGTTGAGCCTCAAAACCTGGGTGCTGAGGGTTTCCGAGTTTGGCCACAAAACTCGAGCTGAGGACGGTTTTCCAGGTTTGGGCCTCAAAACCTGGGGGCTGCGGGTTTGCTGAGTTTGGGCCTCAAAACTCAGATACTGGAAGGCTGGTTTCCCGGTTTGGGCCTCAAAACCGGGGGTACAGAGCAAAGGCGGCACGTGGCGGCAATCGGAAGGTTGCGCGGAGGCAACGCAGACGAGTTGTGCGGACGTGGCCGTCGGATACACCTACCACTTGAGTTGGTCCAGTTTAGCCTTAGGGATTGGCTGGCTTGCTCTGTACTTAGAATAGAGAGGGGTAGAGTAGGAAATAGACTTAGGCTAGTTGTAGTATAAATAGAGGGAGACACCCTCCTCCCTTCCTATCTCAGTTAGTTGCTTTTGTTCTTAGGGTTTCCTGCTCTCCCATTCCCTGCTGTAGCTAGTTGAGATCCACAGAAGTACTTGTTCTGTGTTCTGTTGATTCAAGGAAGTGAGGCCGTATCCTCACCCTTCCTGAGCTGATACGTGTTGTGCACTGTGTTCGTTGGCCGAGTTTTGCGATTGGCTTGTGTAGTGCACTGTGTTCGTTGCGTTCTTTGGCTCTGCTCGATTTTCCCGTCGCTCGATCTCTCTCACCAGTGTGTCTTTGCGAAATCCGTTTGAATCAGTTTGTTCGTATCATTGAGGAGGTCGTTTCGACCAAAGGATTTCATCTAACTCCTCATGATCGGATAGATCGGGACGATTTCGTTTTCGTGGCACTTTTTCGTTCATCCACTTTCCCTTTTTGACTTCCCTGTGTTTTTGGTTGTACTGAGAAGATGATTTCTTGGGGATAGTCTCCTAACTACCCCGTGATCCTCTTCTCCAAGTTTGGAAACTTGGGATTGTGCTTTGATCGAGTTTTGGAGGGATTTGCTCTTCGGAAGAACGCGTCCAGATCCGAGCTTCTGCGGGAGCAGTTCGCAGCAGGCTCGGGTGTCGGAACGTGTCGAGGCTATCTTTGTACGGTGACTCTCGAGTAAGCCGAGACCCCCCTCAGGCGAGGCGGAACTTTTCCCGAGGCCTCTTGAGCCTCGGACGAATCGGAACTTTTTCGAGGTCCCCTCAGCCTCGGGCGAGTCGGAGTTTTTCTTCGAGGCCTCTCTCGAGCCTCCAGCCTCGAGCGAGTCGGAGTTTTTCTTCGAGGCCTCTCTCGAGCCTCCAGCCTCGGGCGAGTCGGAGTTTTTCTTCGAGGCCTCCCTCTCGAGCCTCCAGCCTCGGGCGAATCGGGGTTTTGGTCCGAGGCCTCTCTCTTGAGCCTCGAGCCTCGGGCGAGTCGGCTTTTTGGTTCGAGGCCTCTCTCTTAAGCCTCGAAGCCTCGAGCGGGACCGAGTTTTGCTCCGAGGCCTCTCTTTCGGGCCTTAGCCTCGGGCGAATCGCTCTTTTGGCCTGAGCCCTGTTCCCAAGCCTCGAGCGAATCGGAAGTTTCGCCCGAGGCCTCGTGGCTCAATTTTTCGCTTGGTTCGCCTGTGTTTTTCAGTCTGTGGTGCCTCGCTGTGATCCCTGGGATCATCCACCCTCTTCCAAGGGCCGTGGGCATCATTTTTGAGTTCGTGTCTTGAGGGGTAGCTTTCATTGGGACAGAGGCCTTATTTTCTGCGAAGAAATTCTTGAGGCTCCCATTCACCCCCCCTCTGGTCGCCTTGCTTAGACTTTTCGGTCCTTCAATTGGTATCGGAGCGGGTTAAGGATCTTCCACCTTAGCCGGTTCCAGATCCACAGAAGGCGACATGGATCGCGGCATGGGCAAACCGCCGTTTTTTGATGGGACGAACTATGCGTATTGGAAGATACGCATGTCGGCCTATCTCCAGAGCATGGGCTCTTCTGTTTGGGAGATTTGCAACAACGCTGATTACGTGGTCTTGGCTGCTCGTGTCACTCAACAGCAAATTGATGAGCACGATGCCAATAGCCGAGCCCGTAATGCTCTCTTTTCTTGTCTGAGCATGGGAGAGTTTGACCGCGTTTCTCCCCTCTCTACGGCTCAGGAGATCTGGGACACCCTCATGCGCTTCCATGAGGGTACTTCTCAAGTCAAAACCCGACTCTACGAGTCGTTTAAGAGAGAGTATGAGAACTTTCGACATCAACCTGGCGAGAGCATAGAAAGTTTATTCGCTCGCTTTCAGGTGATTGTCAACAGGATGAGGGCTAACAGAGAGCAGTTGCCTTTTGACGATCATGAGCGTGCTTTGAAGCTTTTGCACACTCTTGACCGTTCGGTGTGGGACTCCAAGGTTCAGGCGATCATCGAATCACCTAACTATGAGACCCTCATCTGCGATGAGCTCTTCAGTAAGCTCAAGTCTAGTGAGATCGACGCCATGTCGAGGGCTGCTTATTCGAACCCTTCTGGCCCGACTATGGCTTTGATGTCTGGCTCCTCCAACTCCTCTGGTGGCGTTGCTCTTGCTTCTCTTTTCTCGGTCACCGAGGAGCAGCTGGAGTCTTTGGGGGATGACGAGTTGGCTTTGCTTGCCAACCGGTTCACGCGGTTCCACAACAACCGCATGAACCGTCGCCGCGGAGGAGGACGCTCGGGATGCTACGAGTGCGGCGACCCCGACCACTTCATCGCCAACTGCCCCAAGAAGAACAAGCATCTGGGGAAGGGCGATCATGGGCACAAGTACGACTCCGGCAAGCACAAGGAGAAGTACGTCCCTCCAAGGCACAAGAAGAGGGGCGGCTTCAACAAGGAGTACATCAAGAAGAAGTACTTGGAGAAGGCCCAGGCTGAGCAGCGCGCGTTCTTCGCCACGCTCAGCGACGTCGACGGCTCGGACGACGACTCCGCCTCCTCGAGCGATGACGAGTCCGAGAAGAAGAAGAGGATCGAGGATCAGCTGAACGGCCTCTGCTTCTTCGCCAACGACGACGGCCTCTGCACCATGGCGCTCAGCGACGAGGTCAGAAGCGAGCTGGAGCACAACCCTCGGAACGACGTCGACGACGCCTCCCAGGTATCGCTCACCCACGACGAGCTCTCTGCTGAGGTAGAGAAGCTTACTGCTGCCCTCCTTAGTCAAGATAAACTGCTTAGGCGTGCTGCTAGAGAGCGCAAGGAGTTTAGGCAGAAGTGGGAGGACACGGTAAAGGAGCTGGAGTTCGCTCGGTCCACTGTAGTCGTGTCGGAGGAGGCTGAGTGTGAGTCTTGCACAGCGCACATGACTGACCTTCTCACTTTGAGAGGTAAGTATGCTGCGTTGGTTGGAGAGGTGGATGAGCTCCGTGCTAGGCCTCAGCTGTTGGGTGCGTGCAAGACTTGTCCTGTCTTGCAAACTGAGTTGGCAGAGAAGAATGCCAAGATTGTGTCTCTTGAGGAGGCCAACTCAGATAGCACTTGTGTCGCAAGGTGTGCTTTGTGTGAGGGTCTAGAGATGGAGATTGCGAATGTCAAGCATGACAAGATGCAAACCGAGGAAGAAAACACATACCTTCGGACCATCTTGTCATGGGTCTCTTGTAGTGAGCCGCAGCTCGGGATGATGATCTCCCAATTTAAGCGAGCTGCTGGTGCTTCTGGTGTAGGCTTTGCTCCGGGTGTCGATCTTTCTGCTTTTGGGAAGATTGGAGAGTCGAGTGGTCTAAATCCCAGTGAGAAGCCGAACTCCACCACTACTCCCAAACTGACCAAGCTTCCACCCAAAGAGCCTCTGAAGCCTATCACCAAGGATGGGGTGTTTGAGGAACCCTCGAGAGATCCTCCCAAGAACCAAGTATGGGCGCCCAAGCCGAGCCACCTCAAAAACAAGCTCGACACAATGCCACCCATCCAGGGGGAGTGCTTGCCGCAGAAGGGCAAAGTGAGCCACACCCACAGCCCTGTGTACCAACAACCTCCTGTGCGTATGGTGAGGTACCAGTGTGATTTTTGTGGGAGAGATGGTCACTTGAGCGAGTTCTGTTTTAGGCGCAGGAGAGAAGTGCGCCGTGCCAAGAAAGGGGCACCGAGGCCTGCTGACAGGTTCAGAGGCTCAGGACCTCAAGCTTCGAGGCTTCAGCCTCAGATATCGAGGCCTCAGCCTCAGCCTCGAGTCCCGAGGCCTCAGCCTCGTGCTCACAGGCCTCAGCCCCGAGCACCCAGGCCTCAGCAGCAGAGGGCTCCGAGGAGAGAGCCTCGGCCTAGAGGCCCAGTGCCTCGGCCTAGAGGTCCAGAGCCTCTGCAGCATATTGAGCCTCAGGCTCCCAGGCGTAGGCCTCGTAGAGAGCGTGCCCGACGGGGTCCTGCTTTTGCAGTTGACGGACCCCGTGGCGGAGGCTTTGTTGAGCGTTTTCCCCCACTGCAGTTTGAGCATTGCAGTGAGCGCTCCTTCCCTAGCGGACCATGTTTTCCTCAGCATGGTGATCGCTCCTCTCGTAGACAGTATAGGAATGGTTTTTATCCTAACCGTTCTTTTGAGCAGCCGGCCCAACACTGGTATTCCCCTTACTTCACTAACCCCAGTGTTGGACCGTATGCTCACCCTATGTCTTTTTATTGATGTAGGTAAATCGGTTGGAGGACATTTGGTTGGTGGATTCCGGTTGCTCGAGGCACATGACCGGAAACGCCAAGTGGTTCTCCAGCCTTAGTCCTGTTGCCGGAAAGGAGTACATAACCTTCGGCGACAATAGTAAAGGTAAAGTATTGTCCCGCGGATCAGTGCGGGTTAATGAGCACTTTGTGTTGCGCGATGTTGCTCTTGTCTCTAACTTGCATTTTAACTTGCTTTCTGTTTCGCAACTTTTTGACGATGACTATGAGATTCGTTTTAAACCGAATCTCAGTCGTATTTTGGACCCTCAGGGCAATCTAGTCTGTCTAATTTCGCCCTTTGGGAAAGTCTTTCGTGCGAATTTCTCGGAGTCTTTTGGCACTTCTCGCTGTCTTTTAGCTAGTCCTCCCTCCTCTGATCTTTGGAAGTGGCATAGGAGGCTCGGTCATTTAAGCTTCGACTTGGTTGCAAGACTTAGCTCACTTGGTCTAATCCGAGGATTGCCCAAGCTTTCGATGGAGAAGGATCTAGTCTGTCACTCTTGCAGACACGGGAAGATGGTTGCTGCTCCCCACCATCCAGTGACTAAGGTCATGACCTCGCACCCTGGAGAGCTTTTACACATGGACCTTGTTGGTCCGGCTCGGGTGAGCTCGGTTGGTGGCAAGTGGTATGTTTTGGTCGTTGTCGATGACTTTTCGAGATATTCGTGGGTCTTCTTTTTAGCTGAGAAGACCGAGACTTTTTCCTTTGCTCGCAATCTGATTTTACGTCTTCAGAACGAGTTCTCTTTGAACTCGATGCGAGCTATTAGAAGTGATAATGGTTCCGAATTTAAAAATTCAGATTTTGAGAAGTTCTGTAACTCTCTGGGTTTGGAGCACCAGTTTTCTTCCCCCTACACACCGCCACAGAATGGTGTTGTAGAGAGGAAAAATCGGACCCTCATTGAGATGGCCAGGACGATGCTCGACGAGCATAGGACTCCCAGGCGCTACTGGGCCGAGGCTATAAACACTGCGTGCTATATTTCAAATCGCATTTTTCTGCGAGCGTTCTTGAAAAAGACTTCTTATGAGTTGCGTTTTGGCCGCCAACCCAAAGTGAGTTATTTTAGAGTCTTCGGTTGCCACTGTTTTATTTTGAAGAAAGGCAACCTGGACAAGTTTGAGTCTCGTTCCTCTGACGGTGTGTTTTTGGGTTATGGCACTCACACTCGGGCTTATCGTGTACTTAACCTTGACACTAACCGAGTCATGGAGACATCAGATGTCACCTTCGACGAGACTCTCGTTTGTCCTTCTCGTTTTGAGCGTGCAGGTGATCATGAGGTCGGGGAGCCTCTTTTTGATGACCGGGAGGAGGGTGCCGAGGGTATGGACGACCCTGCAGAGGGTATGGACGGTCCAGCACCCCCTCCACTCGCTGAGGCCCATAGAGAAGCCTCGACGACGATCCACGGCCCCGAGACCTCTTCTTCCTGGGGGCCGTGGGATCCGCCACCCCGCGCGGTACCTTTTGTACCCGGGGAGGCACCAGCTGCTGCTGAGGCTGAAGCCAAGGCCACCTCGGCCAGGGGGGCTCCGCAGCACATCCAGTGCCGGCACCCACCTCAGCAGATGATCGGCAGCCTCGACGATCGAGTCACTCGGTCCAGGTCTCAGCAAATCTCGCACTTTGCTCACTCTGCTTTTGTCGCTAATTTTGAGCCCCGAGATGTTGGACACGCTTTGACGGATCCAGACTGGGTCAATGCCATGCATGAGGAGTTAGAGAACTTTGAGCGAAATCGGGTTTGGGTTCTAGTTCCACCTCCACCTGACTGTAAACCTATTGGGACAAAATGGGTTTTCAAGAACAAGCAAGGAGAGGATGGCCAAGTTGTTAGAAACAAGGCCAGGCTTGTGGCGAAGGGTTACAGTCAGAAGGAGGGAGTAGACTATGAGGAAACTTTTGCTCCTGTAGCTCGTTTGGAGGCTATTAGGATACTCTTGGCTTTTGCTGCATCAAAAGGTTTTAAATTGTTTCAAATGGATGTCAAGAGTGCCTTCTTAAACGGCTACATAGAAGAAGAAGTGTATGTTGAGCAGCCCCCCGGTTTTGAAAATCCCAAGTTTCCGAACCATGTTTTTAAACTTCACAAAGCTTTATATGGTCTGAAACAAGCCCCTAGAGCCTGGTATGATAGGTTAAAAACCTTTTTGCTTGCTAAGGGTTTTAAAATGGGATGTGTAGATAAAACGCTTTTTCTCCTCAGGCAAGGCAAAGACACTCTCTTGGTCCAGATTTACGTGGATGATATCATTTTCGGTGGTTCTTCTCACGCTTTGGTTGCCAAGTTTGCAGATACTATGAGCAGGGAGTTCGAGATGAGCATGATGGGAGAGCTGACATTCTTTCTCGGGCTGCAAATTAAGCAAACCCGAGAGGGAACGTTTGTGCATCAGGGCAAGTACACCAAGGACTTGCTGAAGCGGTTCGACATGGGTGAGGCCAAGCCTCTACCGACGCCCATGTCGACGACGACTGCCCTAGATGCAGATGCGAATGGAGAGGCAGTGGATCAGAAGGAGTACCGCAGCATGATTGGATCGCTTCTCTACCTGACGGCGACACGCCCGGACATTCAGTTCGCGGTGTGTCTGTGCGCCCGCTTCCAAGCTTCACCGCGCACCTCTCATCATCAGGCCGTGAAGAGGGTCTTCAGGTACCTTCGGTTCACACCCGAGCTCGGTATATGGTATTCGGCCTCATCCACTCTCTCCCTCTGCGGTTATTCTGATGCCGATTTTGCTGGGTGTCGTATTGATCGCAAGTCCACTTCTGGGACTTGCCAATTTATCGGTTCTTCTCTTGTTTCGTGGTCTTCTCGCAAGCAGACTAGTGTCGCCCAGTCTACCACGGAGGCTGAGTACGTTGCTGCGGCTAGCTGTTGCTCCCAGTTACTCTGGATGATGGCCACTTTGCGTGATTTTGGTTTGAGCTTTTCTCGAGTTCCTTTGCTTTGTGACAGCACGAGTGCTATTAGCGTTGCTAAGAACCCCGTGCTTCACTCGAAGACCAAACACATTGATGTGCGCTTTCATTTTTTGCGAGACCACCAGGAGAAGGGTGATATCGACCTTCGCCATGTCGATACTCATCATCAACTGGCCGATATTTTTACCAAGCCTCTAGACGAATCAACCTTTAATCGGTTAAGAGGTGAGCTTGGTGTGTGTTTCCCCTTTTAGATGGGGGAAAACATTTTGGATCTTGTACAGTTTTTTTGTCTTCTTTCTCTTTTTCTTTTGATTCGGCATTTTTTTAGTCACTCTCTGAGCCTCAGACTTATATTTACTAGAATGTGAATATGCTCTGAATAGTGAGTTCTGAGGCTCATGTTGGCTGGCTGTAGCTTATGCTCTTTCTGATCACAAGTACATGTTGTGAGCTGGGCCATTTTAAAATGGTGAATTTTGCTAAATAAATTATTGTCGGTGGTACAAAAAAAAGGGGGTACCCCCAATCAACGCAAACACCCAAACGCCCAATCTCCGACTCGCCCGAGCCCTCCCAGCCAGGCCTCGGGCGAACGCTCTTTCTCCGCCTCGCCCGAGCCCGCTGAGCCAGGCCTCGGGCGAGCGCGAACGCTCTATCTCCGTCTCGCCCGAGCCCTCCCAGCCAGGCCTCGGGCGAACGCGCAATCTCCGTCTCGCCCGAGCCCTCCCGGCCAGGCCTCGGACGAACGCTCTTTTCTCCGCCTCGCCCGAGCCCGCTGAGCCAGGCCTCGGGCGAACGCGATCGCTCTCCGTCTCGCCCGAGCCCTACAGACCTCGGGCGAGCACGCTCCTACACCTCGAGCCCTATCGCACGGACCTCGAGTGGTACAGACAGCCGTACCAGCCCCATACCACGCATTTAATGCCTTCACCTACTCCGGTCATGTCCACTGGAGCACAGCACGTACCACAGTAACTCGGTGTAAAGGTCAAGTCTCGTTTTCACCACAAGCATGGGCGAAAGGGCACCAGTACAGCACTATTCGACCATACCATGCACTGTAAACACCTCGAGGCCGGCTCCGCGCCCCTCGAGCCATGCACTGTAAACACCTCGAGGCCGGCTCCGCGCCCCTCGAGCCATGCACTGTAACACCTCGAGGTCGGCTTCGCGCCCTTCGAGCCCTAACTACTTTCATACTATTGGAGGACAGGTACCCCAAGACCCGGAGAGACCCCGCCGCGTCCTGTGCATTCCGGGATGGGTGCTGTACGGCTCCCACCTTTGCCGCGCCACCACGTCCGCGCCCAGGATGGAAGCCACGACCCAAGGACGCCTCAACAGCGACAATCACATCGGCTCCAGTGGCCCCGACAAGACAGAGTTCCTACCCTTCTCCGTATGGGGCACCATACGCCCCGACACCTGTAATACTTTCATGTAACCCTGGCCTCCCCTTGCTCTATAAAAGGGGACGCTAGGGCCCTCATTCGGGACGACGAAAAAAACATCGAGTGACAATACACGAGTCCACACACATACACGAGTCCGGACTTCGGTCCACGCTCATTAAGCTTGTATTCGCCCCTGTACAAGCACTTAGGTGCAAGTAATACAAGAACATCCCCCCCCCCCCGCTGGACGTAGGGCCTTCTTTGCCCGAACCACGATAAATCCTTGTGTCCGCTTGCATCACCATCCAGGAAGAGAAGCACACGATCATATTACTCGTTGGTGTGATACCCCCGGGTATGAAACACCGACAGTTGGCGCGCCAGGTAGGGGCCTTCGCGTGTTGAGTCGGTTTCTCGCTGTTTCCTGGATGGCCGCTTCGACTCCTTCGTTCTCTGCCGGTGCCGTCATCTGGTTCGGGAGCCTCGAGTTCCTGACCACCGACAACGGCAACGAGCCGACCTTGCTCTCCATGGAGGGACCGGGTGGAGGGCGTGTCACGACACCCCATGCGAGGCGCGTGGCACGTCGTCCACACCACCACGCATCGCCACCTCGTGAGCGGCGCCGTCGTTACCGTCGTCGCCAGACACAGGCCGTGCCGGCGGTGCACTCCCACTTCCCTGAGGCCGGCGCGGAGTTCCCAAGGAGGAGCCTGCCCGACGCACGGCCGGAGACCTCCAGGGCGCGCCCGCGCCCACCCAGCGACTTCGCGTTCATCGTACGCGCGGACCAGGAGCCAGGCCAGAGGCCTCCGAGCCGTGCACCGTCGACGCCACCCAACCTCCTCCCACATGGGACGTACCGCGCTCGACGTCGGCAGTTCCCGTTCGGCCCCGTCAGCTCCCCAGCAGCCCACGCCCGTCGGCTCAACGAGCGCCGTCGGGACCAACCGCCAGCAGGCCAGGGAGAGCGCCCGGGCGTGCTACTGCAGGCCATGGCCAACCTGGAGATCGTCCACCCCACGTGTGTCAACCGCGGCTTTTCGTCAGCCATTGAGCCTCCCCGGCGATCCACCGTCGGAGAATGGTACCGCGAGCTGCGATCCCAGCATTTGCCAAGACGGCACGCCGTCGACGGCTCCGGCTCCGACGAATACGACTACCACGACCCCGACTTCTGGGATCCCACCAGGGAGTGCTTTCAACTCGAGGGGGTCGCGTGCGATACCGAGGACGAGGGTGACGACGGCAGACCAGCGCTCGATTTAGAAGGCCCCAGCGACGTGGCCGCGGCAGGCGGGTCACGTGTTCAAAGGAGGGACGAACCTCCGGCACCGGCTGTACCGCCTCACCACGACGACGGCCGGGCGGCGCAACTCGCGCAGGTGCAAGAGGCAATCGCCAAAGCCGAGGAAGAACGGCGACACCTGCTGCAGCTCCGGCAAACCTTGATGCAGGAGCCACCCCAACCCCGAGGAGCCGGAGCTCGAGGCCGGGCTCGAGAGGTCCACCGGCGGATCCTCGAGGACGGGGCACCAGCACGCCCCGAGGTATGCTTCCCACGAGCCGGCCAGAACGTGGTGGCGGCGGCAATGATGCTCCGTGATCTGCCCGCCGTCTCCAACCCCGACGCCAGGCGCATGCTCGGAGAAATGAAAAACCTCCTCGAGACAGTCGCGGTACAGCAGGCCGAGAGCTCGGCGTTGCGCCGATGCGAAGCAGCCTCGGGGAAACCAGCAGACACGCCCCGCGACGCTCGCGAGGCATCCGTCCACCAGCCGGACGCCTCTCGAGCCAGGCCAGTCCGCGAACGGATCGTCGACAACCGGCCGCCTCGAGACCCCAACGACGCCCGCAACGACATCAATCGGCGGCGCAAGGACAAGGGGGCCCAAGAGCGTGGCTATAGCGCCCATCGAGGGGGGCGCTACGACAGCGACGAGGACCGGCAGGTCCTCGAGCCCCCGGGCCCCCGAGTCTTCAGCCGAGCCATCCGCAGCTCAACCCTCCCCGACCGCTTCCGACCGCCGACCAACATCGTGAAGTACGACGGGGAGGTCGAGCCCAAGCTCTGGCTCTCGGACTTCCGCCTTGGCTGCCAACTAGGCGGAGCGAAGAGCGACGACCGCGTGATCATACGTCAACTCCCACTCTACCTCTCGGACACCGCCCGCCGGTGGCTCGAGGGGCTCCCGCCGGATCGGATCCATGACTGGGCCGACCTAGTCAGGGTCTTCGATGGGAATTTCAAGGGGACCTGCGTGCGTCCAGGCAACCCCTGGGACCTACGGCGTTGCAGACAGGCGGCAGACGAGCCCCTCCGCGACTTTGCTCGACGGTTCTCGAAGCAGCATCTCGAGCTCCCCATGTACCTGACGAGGACGTCATCTCAGCATTCCTCGCGGGCACGACCTGCCAAGAGCTTGTTCATGAGCTAGGACGCTACCGTCCCGGGACGGTCGAGGACCTGATGGATCGCGTCACCAGCTTTGCTTCGGGCGACGAAGCAGTGGGGGCCTTCTTTGGCCGTTCCACGGACAAAGGCAAGGCGGTGATCGTACCGGAGGGCTCCAACAAGGGCGACGACGCCAAGAACGACAACATTGACGGCAACAAAAGGAAGAAAAACAAGCGCAACGGCCAGAAGGCGAAGCGTGGCGCCGATGACGACGACGACAAAGAAGTGCTCGCGGGCGCCCTCGAGCCTAAGAAGCCCCGAGGCCCCCCGACGGGGCTGTTTTCGACCAGATGCTCGAGGATCCCTGCACCTTCCACAGGGGTCCCGTAAACCACAAGTTGAAAGACTGCCGACTGTTGAAGGGCTACTACTCCAAGCTCGGTGATAAGAGGGAAGACGCGCCTAAGGGAAAGGATACCGATCAACGCGGCGGCCGGAACGCAGATGGCAACTTCCCCCCGGTGCGCGACTGCTACATGATTTACGGGGGGCCGACCGTCGGGCTCTCGGCTCGAGAGAGAAAGAAGGAGCGCCGGGAAATCTTTTCGCTTGGCCACGACGCCCCCCGGTATCTTGACTGGTCCGATGCGCCAATCACGTTCGACCGTGACGACCATCCGGACCGCGTCATAAACCCCGGGGCTTACCCCCTCGTAGTCGACCCCGTCATAGTCGACGTTCGGTTCTCCAAGGTGTTGATGGATGGGGGCTCGAGCCTCAACATCATATACCTCGAGACCCTCGACCTCCTGGGGATTTCAGAGGGACAGCTCCGACCCAGCGTCGGGGGGTTCCACGGAGTAGTACCAGGAAAGAAGGCCCACCCCCTCGGGCGCATCGACCTGCCGGTTTGCTTCAGCACGCCGGCCAACTTCCGGCAAGAAACGCTTACCTTCGAGGTGGTCGGCTTCCAAGGGACCTACCACGCCATCATCGGCCGGCCGGGCTACGCCAAGTTCATGGCAATTCCAAACTACACATACTTGAAGCTCAAGATGCCGGGGCCAAAAGGGGTCATCACCGTTGACACATCCTACGAGCACGCATACCACTACGACGTGGAGTGCGTCGAGCGGGGGGAGGCCAACGTCCACCTCGACTCGCTCGAGGCCCTGGCAGCTCTGGCCACCGAGGAGGCCCCAGAAGCAAAGCGTCACGCCGGCACCTTCGAGCCGGCTGAGCACACCAAGCAAATACCCGTCGACCCGGCCTCGGCCAATGGCAAGACGCTGACCATCAGTACCAGCCTCGAGCCCAAATAGGAAGCAGTGCTCGTCGACTTTCTCCGCGCGAACATCGACATGTTTGCGTGGAACCCCTCGGACATGCCGGGCATACCGAGGGAAGTCGCCGAGCACGCCTTGGAGATCCAGGCGGGGTCCAGACCGGTGAAGCAACGCCTACGCCGCTTCGACGAGGAAAAGCGCAGAGTCATCGGCGAGGAGGTGCAAAAGCTTTTGGCGGCCGGGTTCATCAAGGAGGTATTTCACCCAGAGTGGCTAGCTAATCCTGTACTCGTTAGAAAAAAGAATGGAAAAATGCGGATGTGTGTAGATTACACTGCTCTGAATAAAGCATGTCCAAAAGTTCCATTTCCTTTACCTAGAATTGACCAGATCGTCGATTCCACTGCTGGGTGCAAAGTACTCTCGTTCCTTGATGCGTATTCCGGCTACCACCAAATTAGGATGAGAAAATCCGATGAGCTCGCAACCTCCTTTATCACGCCGTTCGGTATGTATTGCTATGTTACGATGCCCTTCGGCCTGCGAAACGCCGGGGCAACGTACCAGCGATGTATGCAACACACCTTTGGCGAGCACATAGGCAGAACCGTCGAGGCCTACGTCGATGACATCGTGGTTAAAACTAAAAAAGTCGGGAACCTCATCAGCGACCTCGAGACCACGTTCGAGTGCCTCCGGGCCAAGAATGTGAAGCTCAATCCCGAGAAGTGTGTCTTTGGTGTACCTCGAGGCATGCTACTTGGCTACATCGTCTCACAACGGGGGATCGAGGCAAACCCTGAAAAAATCTCAGCAGTCACGAGGATGGGCCCGATTCGTGACCTCAAGGGTGTGCAGAAAGTGACAGGCTGCCTAGCCGCTCTCAGCAGATTCATCTCGAGGCTGGGGGAGAAAGCTCTACCCCTCTACCGCCTGCTGAAAAAGACGGAGCACTTTGCGTGGACCACCGAAGCCGAGGAAGCCTTGACCAAGTTGAAGGGATTGCTGACTTCTGCGCCAATTCTCGTGCCTCCGCAACCAGCCCAGGACGGCGATTCCCCCGAACCTCTCCTCCTCTATGTGGCCGCAACCACTCAGGTGGTCAGCGCGGTCATAGTCGTCGAGAGGTACGAGGAGGGTCATACATTGCCACTCCAACGGCCAGTGTACTTCACCAGTGAGGTGCTCTCCGAGGCCAAGGTCCGGTACCCGCACATCCAGAAGCTGCTCTACGGCATCATCGTCACGAGGCGCAAGCTCCAGCACTACTTCCTCGCTCATCCCGTAACAGTGGTGTCCTCCTTCCCCCTCGGTGAAATCATCAACAATCGGGAGGCTACGGGGCGCGTCGCCAAGTGGTCCGCCGAGCTAATGGAGGAAACCATCACTTACGCCCCCCGAAAGGCCATCAAATCGCAAGCGTTGGCAGACTTCGTCGCTGAATGGACCGACAATCAACTTCCGCCGGCGCAGATTCAAGCCGAGCTCTGGACCATGTACTTCGACGGATCCCTCATGAAGACGGGGGCAGGTGCGGGCCTGCTCTTCATCTCGCCCCTCGGGGTACACATGCGCTACCTGCTACGCTTGCACTTCCCCGCCTCCAACAACGTCGCCGAGTACGAGGCCCTCGTCAATGGGCTGCGCATCGCCCTCGAGCTCGGGGTCCGACGCCTCGACGCCCGAGGAGACTCGCAGCTCGTCATCAACCAGGTTATGAAGGCTTCAAGCTGCGTCGATCCCAAGATGGAGGCGTATTGCGGGGAGGTGCGCAAGCTGGAAGACAAGTTCTACGGCCTCGAGCTCAACCACATAGCTCGAAAGTACAACGAGGCCGCAGACGAGCTGGCAAAGTTGGCGTCCACGCGCGGCACGGTACCGCCAGATGTCTTCTCGAGGGACGTCTTCGAGCCATCCGTCGAGATTGAACCAAGGGCTGGCCCCTCGACGCCACCCCTCGAGCAAGGCACGGGGGCTCGACGCTCGATACCACCCCTCGAGAAGGACCCCTCGATGTCCGCGGAGGCGATGCAGATCGACGCACACGCCTCTTCTTCATCACGGCCCCTCGACTGGCGGACGCCTTACCTCGACTACCTGACGCGAGGCGAGCTACCAGAAGACAAGACGGAGGCCCGACGCGTCGCTCGGAGAGCCAAGACCTACGTCATCTACGGCGACGATCGGGAGCTGTACCGACGAAGCCCGACCGGGATCCTTCAACGCTGCATCCCACTCGAGGAAGGGCGCAAGCTCCTCGACGATATGCACTCGGGGGCTTGCGGCCACCACGCAGCGCCGAGGGCCCTGGTTGGGAACGCCTTCCGCCAAGGCTTCTATTGGCCGACCGCCATTGGGGACGCCAAGCGCTTGGTCCAAGCGTGCCATGGATGTCAATTCTACGCCAAGCAAACGCACCAGCCCGCACACGCCCTGCAGATGATCCCAATCACTTGGCCATTTGCCGTATGGGGGCTCGACCTCGTGGGTCCCCTCAAAAGGACAAGTGGAGGATACACACACATGCTCGTGGCCGTCGACAAGTTCACCAAGTGGATCGAGGCTAAGCCGATAGGAGACCCCACCTCCGAGAGGGCTGTCGAGTTCATCGCCAACATCATGTACCGGTTCGGGGTGCCTAATGTCATCATCACCGACAATGGCACCCAATTCACGGGCAAAAAGTTCACCAACTTCTGCGATGACAATAACATTCGCATAACCTGGGCCTCGGTCGCATACCCCCAATGCAACGGGCAGGTCGAGCGCTATTCAAAACCCTCAAGAATTTCGGAAAGGGGTGGGCTACAGAACTCCCCTCGGTGCTGTGGGGCCTCAGGACTACGCCGAGTCGAGCCACCGGGTTCACTCCGTTTTTCCTAACCTACGGCGCCGAGGCCGTCTTACCTACGGACCTCGAGTACGGCTCACCTCGACTTCGAGCCTACAACGAGCAAACCAGTGACGAAAGGCTCGCCAACGCCAAGGACCAGCTCGAGGAGGCTCGAGACGTGGCGCTCATCAACTCTGCACGCTACCAGCAAACTCTTCGATGCTACCACGACAAGCACGTGCGCAAAAGGGACCTAGCGGTGGGGGACCTCGTACTTCGACGGCTGCAAGATAATCGAGGACGCCATAAGCTCACCCTTCCGTGGGAAGGCCCATACACCGTGGCCGAAGTGCTCAAGCCAGGAACTTACAAGCTCTACGACGACCAAGGCAGGATCCTGGCGAACGCGTGGAACATATCTCAGCTACGTCGCTTCTACCCTTAAAGGCCTCGAGGCCTTGTTCATTTTATCACTTTGTACAAACATGTCAAAATGAATGAACAAACTCGTACATTATCGTTTATCTTGCTTCGCATCTTAAGGTAGCCTCGACCCTGCTTTGCTCAGGGTCAAGCCTCCCTCGGGGGCTGACAGGGGGGCCCTCCCCCAGACTCCGGAAAAAATGAGCGTTTTCTTTTCAAAAGTCTTGACCCTTGTCTCGACCCGTGCCTCGAATGAACTAGCGACGTCTAAATCCTAAAATACCTCGAGCCACCAAGGGTCGGGAGGCGTCGACGTAGACGGCCACCTACGCCCCCGGGCTACGGTAACCTACCTACGCCTCCCCTCGAGGGGCTCGCGACGTATCGAAGGAGCGCAGGCTAAGCTAGCAGAAGCTCGAGCTTGCAACAAAGAGATATGGTCAAACGCATTTGAAAAGAAAACAACTCTTTTCATAAACAAGGCACATATACATTCAGGTCTCGACGTACCCTCATTTATGTCATAGAATTCTTACAAGGGCCTCAACGCCCAAATTTGGCACGCAGGCCTCAGTCCTCGTCCGTGCGGTACTCCTCCCCGAGGTCCACGACGGCAGGCTCGACCTCGACGCCCGAGCTCGAAGGAGGAGGGCTCCCGACACCGCTGCTGGCGTCAGGAGGCAGCACGTCCTCCTCGAAGATCTTCGCGAGCGACGTCCCCGGCCTCTCCATCTTCTCCAAAACTTTGTCCACACGGCGGTTGTTCCACTCCTCATCCTTCCCCTCGATCTCGATGAAGCCATTCGCCACAACGTGGACCGGGAAGCGGAAACCGGAGCGAACGACCGCAAGTGTCTGCTTGACGCCGTGATGGAGAGCTTGCCGGACACGGTCCCGCGCGGCTGCGTCGAAGAAGCATAAGGCGTCGACCAAGGCGTCGCCTCGAGCCATCGCGCCTTCTGCCGCAGCTACCGGAGGAGCACCCCACATGGGGCCGAGCCGGTCGAGGGAGGTGCGAGCCCGCTCCGTCACCATCGTCTCGTCTTGGAGTTGGTCCAAGAGAGCCTGGTTCGTCTCGCGGAGCTCCTCGACCGTCTTCTCGACCCCTGCGCAACGAACAAGGAAGAGTGAGATTGCGGCATAACAAAAACTTCGAAACCCAAACGAGAACAAGGAATAAGCCTCACCGTCGCAGTGCCGCCCCAGCGCGGCGAGGTCGCCGGTCAGGCCCTCAGCACGCTGCTCAAGCCTGCGCTTCTCGGCCAGCATGAGGAGCCTCTCGAACCTTAGGTCCTCGATCAGCCGGCCCGCCTCCACCAAAGCCAGATCCTTGCGGATCACCTCCTGCCGCGCCGCCCCCTCGGCAGCTCGGGCGGTGGCGGCGCCATTCTCGGCGTCTTCGGCCTCTTTTTCGCCGCCTCCGCCGCGGCTCGGGCAGCGGCGGCCTCGCCACGGGTGTCAGCGGCCTCCCGCTTCGCCGCCTCGGCTTCAGCACGGGCGGAAGTGGCCTAGCCTCGATGAAGGGTCGAGATGGCGGACTAGAGGGGGGGTGAATAGTCCTCTCTAAAAATAATCGCACCGGCTAACCAAAACAAATGCGGAATTAAAACTATCGGTCTAGCCAAGACTACACCCCTCTACTTATACTCTATGACACCTTACAAAAGATCCTAAACAAAGCAAATAAGGTGTCGGGCTAGCTAGAGCTCACCTAAACAATTCTAGCTTGCAAGGTTACACAAACCTAAGCAACTAGTACTCAATCAACCGGGGAGCTCCTACACATGCCACTAAGCAAAAAAAGCACAAAGCCTAAGCTCACTAGCAATGCTCAATAACAAGGCTACACAAGCCAAATTAGAGAGCTCAACTTAGCTACACAAACTAAGCAATGTGACTAGCAAGACTACAAGTCAACTAGTCACTCATGGGATCAACTTCTATGCTACACAAGCAAGGAAGGTAACTAGCAAGCTACACAAGCTAACTAATCATAAGAGCAACTACACTAGCACATGTATATGAACAAGTAAATACAAGCTAGTGAAAAGAGTTTGCAAACCACCGAGAAGATGAACACGAAGTTGACACGGTGATTTTTCTCCCGAGGTTCACTTGGTTGCCACCAAGCTAGTCCCCGTTGTGTCGACCACACACTTTGGTAGTTCGGCGGCTAATAGGCACCACACCTAGCTCGACACTCGAGCGCCGCAAGAACTCACCCACAAGTGAGGGTAACTCAATGACACGCGCAATCCACTAGAGTTGCTCTTCGCGATCCCCGCGGGGCGAGCACAATGCCCCTCACAATCCTTCTCCGGAGCCACGCACAATCTTCACGCGGGCTTCACGACGGAGACACGATCACCAAGCCGTCTAGGAGGTGGCAACCTCCAAGAGTAATAAGCACCACCGGCTTGCAACTCGAACACCTAGTGCCACTCGATGCAATCTCTCAAAGCAACGCACTAGAATCACTCTCTCACACAATCGGATGAGCACTAAAGCATATGTGTGTTAGAGGGCTCCCAAGCACATCCACACAAGCCACCAAGGCTTTGGAGTGCTCCAACCCCCGGCCCAAAGCCGGCCTCAACGACTATATATAGCCCCAAGGGCCAACTAGCCGTTATGCCCCTTCACTGGGCATTCTGCGCTCCGGTCGGTAGTACCGACCCCCCTTGGGCGGTAGTACCGGCTTAGTCAAACTAGCCGTTTACTCACATCCCGCTGATTAAGGCGAAGTACCGACTCTCTGGTCGGTACCTCCGAGGTCGGTAGTACCGAGGTAATGGCGGTACTACCGCCAAGCCAAAATCGGCCGCGAACAGAGAGCTCTGCGAAAAGCAAGCTACTACCGATCTTGCGTCGGTACCACCGCGGGCGGTAGTACCGAGGTAATGGCGGTACTACCGCCAGGCCATTTTCAAATCTACAGAGAGCCTCGCGAAACCCCTTAGAGCCACGGTACCACCGACCCTCTGGTCGGTACCACCGCCGGCGGTAGTACCGAGGTTATGGCGGTACTACCGCCAGGCCAAAAACGCCCCAACACAGAGAGGGCTGCACGCAGCACCTATGGGCGGTACCACCGACCACCCTGGTCGGTACCACCGACCATACACAGAAAACTCCATTTTCTTCTCTGTGTTGATCCAAAACTACTCCAACAACTTCTCCTTTGCAAATGTGCCAACACCACCAAGTGTACAACAACATGTGCATGTGTGTTAGCATTTTCACAATCATTTTCAAAGGATTTTCTCTTTCACTCATAACGCCACTCGATCTTAGTAACATCGCAAAGTTAGATCGCTCAAGTGGCACTAGATGACCGATATGCAAACAAGTTTGCTCCTCTTGATAGTACGGCCATCTATCCTAAACCCGGTCATAATCTTCTCTACACACCTATGACCGGTGAAATGAAATGCCCTACAAATATACCTTTGCCTTGCGCATTCCATTTCATCTCCTCCGGTGTTGATGCAACACATGCACCAACCTCTTCATCAAATGATATGATCCACTTCATATCATCACATGGCCTCCATGGTCCATCGATCTTGACATCACTTGCTCTTCACCATCGCTTCGGTCCTTCGGCGCCAAGTCTTGCTTAAGCCTCCCGACACTCGGTACCAACGGCTTCAAAGCCTCAACTTGCCCTTCACCTTCGCAACCGGTCCATCAAGCCAAGTCTTGCCTTGATCTTCACCATCTTAGCCACATGACTCCATGTCATGTTTCATGTGCATTAAGCTCCTTCTTCACATGTGTGAGCCTTGCAACATCTTCCAAGCCATTTCACCTCTATGGCATATGTTGCTCACACATGATCACTTATGGACTAATCACTTGTGTAATTCACTTCAAACACATATTAGTCCACCTAAGTTGTCACTCAATTACCAAAACCAAACTAGGACCTTTCAATCTCCCCCTTTTTGGTAATTGATGACAACTCTACAAAGATATGGAAATTAAGCTTATTCCAAGCTAGCACTTTACAAGAATGTAAATTGCTAACTTGGTTTGGATTTTATGTTACTTATCCAACATTAAGACCATATGAGAAGATTTGGATAAGCACCATACAACCCGACATGGTAGTGTTAACTCCCCCTACATGTGTGCTCAAATGGTTTCAAGTTTGCACACATGCATAAATAAGAAATTTGTGGGAGTGTTAGCACTACTAAGTGATGCTAAGGTATACATGATGAAATTTTACCTTTGAAGCGTGCATACCACATTTTGATTCATCCTTAGCATCGACCTTGCTAGAAACAAGTGAAACTAGATACCACATGAGATCAACATTATAATCAAGGTTCTAGTTACCACTTGCTACACTAAGACTATGCTCTAAATACCAAATGAAGGAAAGCAATCATCATCCAAGTCTTAGTTCTAGCAAATATTGCACACAAGCATGTAGGAAAGTAAAACATATGCAATGTGAGCAAGCAAATGTAATGCACAACCAAATGCATCAAACATGTATTCATGAGCTTGCTCCCCCTACTTGTGTGCTCTCTTTGTCCAAGAATTTTGATCCTTCCGCATTATCCAATCTTGCTCCCTTTTTGATCCATGTCCATCTTCTTTTCTTGACTTCTCCCCTTTGTCCTTGACATATCATAAATGACATATCTTTGCCACAATTTCTCCCCCTTTGTCATCAATGACCACAAAAGGTATGCTTCTCTTGATACAAAGAGTTGGACTAGGGTAGATGGTTGATACTTGAGTCTTCATTTTTGATGGACACCACCATATGTGTTGGAATGACACCATGTGTAGGATCTTTGACCTTGATACCAATAGGTGGGGCACCTCCCCTATGTCATAGCATGGGTCATCCACTTGATAAGCTTGAGCTCTTGTTGGTGATGGATCTTTGCTTGATTTGATCACTTAAAGTTGAGGATCACTTGAAGTCTTGTAGGATACCACTTGAATAAAGAGTTTAACTCGATATCCACTTGCATTATTATCTTCTTCTTGAACTCTTGTCATCTTCATGAGCTTCTCATTTGTGACTTGAACTAGGCAATATTGCACAAGATATCTAACTCGGTTTGCTCTAGAGTAAGCTTCTTCACACATTTTTCAATGGTTATCTTACTCATGTTGAATTAGACACTTGAAAGTTCATCTTCTAGATCAAGTACTTGGGTTCACTAGCTCATGAACAAACTCATATACTAACCACTAGATCATATAATCAAACAAGCAATAGTGGTAGGCAATGAATTTAAACTTTCCAATTGTTATGCATGATCCTATTGAACATGTACTATATGCACTAACCGCATACTAGTAAGGGATGAATATGATCATGCACATTACAATGATACCTTTGCTATCTTGGAGTAGAGGATAGTCATTTGATTCCAATTAAGCTCCAAATAGCAATGTGAAGTCCATGGTGAAGACCAATATATACCAATTGATAGAACAAATCTTCACTCATATGATTAAGTGCACTATCTTGTTGTGATTGGCTTGCTTCTTCATGTGAACATAGCTTGCATATGAATACCACTTGAATTGACATGATTTGCTTTTCTATCTTGCATGTTGCTTGCTTTGCTTGGTCAATCCTTTCATTGCTTCAACTAAGCATCTCAAATATCCTTCGAATCACCACTTCCATATTAGCCTTCCAAGTATCATACTTGGTTAACCTACCAAAGGCGGCAAGCCCCTACAAAAGGGAGAAGTGACCTCTCTCCAAAGAATCATCCTTGATACTCACTTGAATTGACTTTGATTGATTGATCCATTTGAACTCTTCTTGAAATGAGATTTTGAATCCTTCTTTGAGTTCTTTTCTTTCTTCTCAAAAGATCTTCAACTAACACTAGGACTTGAGCTTCATCTTTATCTTGATCTTGGTCATGATCTTCAATTTGAGTACCAATTGTGTGCCAAATACACTCCCAATCAAATGAACTTGTACTCATATTTGTCATGCTTCTAGCTCATCTCAAAACCAAACATAGGTCCCTCAACCACTTATAAACATGATTCCAACTTGAGGGCCTTTCAATCAAAGTGACTCTAGATTAATCCAATAATTGTCACTTTTCTGGCAGATTCTGTCCTTCTCAAAGAAACATGCATATCTCCCAAAATATAAGTCTAATGACTATGAAATTTGGTGGAGATGTGCCTCTCTAAGTGTTCTAGCAGCCATAAAAATTTGAGCTTCATTGGCTTTCTAGATTGCTACCAGATTTCAATTCTTTCCATAGTACTACATGCTGAAAACTGCTGCACTATAGTTGACAAGATCTACTCCAAAACCAAAATACATCTTATCCAATAATCATGAATTTTGCACAGCAACTAATATCATAAGTGTAGAGCATGTGTACCAAATTTCAAGCCAATCAAAAAGATTTGATCATTCAAACATGGCTATCTTCTCAGCTCACTCAGATTTTTGCAATATTGAACAACTTTGAGCAATTGAGCTATACTCTACCAATTTGAATCAAACTTGAAGCTAACTTGTTTGAACAATCTCACAAGACATACATCCATTCAAATCACTTACTAAAAGAAGTCTCATGAACATATCCATTCAAACTAACTCAATTTTGATCACTAAGCATCAAATCCATTCAATCATCTTATAGCAAGCAACATATGCATATATATCCAATTCAATCAACTCATATGCATCTAAAAGAACATGATCAACTAGAGATATACCTTAGTAGCTTATGATCATCAAATAGCAAGCTTCAACTCAATTGTTTGCAAGCCTTCAAATATTTCCAATCAACCACCACAACTTGAACTTATGCACTTGTTCGTTGTAGCACTTGGACTTCACTTCACTTGACTTGGCATTGGGATGGATTTGCACTAAGCTTCATTACTTGAATCAATCACATGATGATCAACATGGAACCAATTGAATCAAGCCTCCAATGCCATGGTACCTACACACAATCATCCACCTTTTGATGGTACCCAAACTAGGGGACATGAATTTGCCATGTGTCCCCTTTCCCGGCATGAGTAGCAACTTCTCTTTGATTGAGCCTTCTCTTCTTTGCTCATTTGTTGCTTCTCATTGCCTTGCCTCTCATGAGTTGCTTGAGCCTTCTTCTCAAGCTTGTTAGGACACTTCGAGGCAAAGTGTCCCATATCACCACACTTGTAGCACTTGATGTGAGCCAAATCTTTCTTCTTTTCTTCATTCTTGCTCATCATCATTTTGGCATCTTGAATGTGAGTTGGATGCCTTGCTCTTCCGCCCCTTCTGGTTTTCTTCTTCTTCATCAAGTCACCATCATGATGGTTGTTCTTGATTTGAACTTGGGGCTTCTTCTTGTTGGGGCAAGCTTTTGCAAGATGTCCCATCTCATGGCATTGATAGCACATGAAATGAGATAGCTTTTCTTGTTCTTGCTTCTTCATTTCTCTTTCATGTCTCTTGCCCCATCTCTTGCCTTTGACATTGCTTTTGTTAAAGCCAATGCCACTCTTGTCACCATAGCTTCTTTGGTTCTTCATCATGTGCTCATGGGTGACCTTTGATTTACACCACCTCTCTAACTTGTTGCTCAAGTTCCTCACTTCACTTTTGAGCTCATTGTTCTCCTTCAAAAGGTTAGTCTCACAAGACAAAGAAGTAGAACAAGCATCTAAATGTGAAGAACATGGCATGTCTAATAAGTCATCACAAGAGGTGGATACATGCTTCTTGCCTACATCACATGGGTTAGCAACATTTTGCAATTGATCATTTGATCCATGTGATGAGCTCTCATTATTTTTAATTTTCTTTGAAAGCTCCTTAATGAGAGAGCCATACTTTTCAATTAAATCATCATGTGAAGCTTTAAGAACATCAAGTAAGCGCTTATGTTCTTCACATGAGTTCTTTAGAAATGAGTTTTCATTTGCTAATTTCATTGTTTTATTTTTCTCATTTTCTAAAGACATGGTCATGCTAGCAAGTCTACTAACAAGCTCATCATATGAATCAACATGATCAACCACATTAGCATTAAATACCTTGGTGTCACCTTGTGACATGAAGCAATGTGGTGATGGGCTTGTAGTAGTATCACAATCATCGCCCGAGCATGAGCCATCAACATCATCAAGTGTGCTTGGAGTAGAATCATTACTTGCAACACTTGAATCATCACCATCAACCTTGTCAAGTGAGCTTGTTGTAGATCGATCATCATCATCATCATCACTTGACCATGAGGTGGAGCAATCTTCCACAACTACCAAGTTGTGGTCATGCTCAACATCCTCATGTGCCACCACCTTGGTCTCATCCTCCTTGAACTTGCCATCATCCCATGTAGATGAGTCACCAAAGGTGTGCTTGATGGATTCCCACATCTCATGGGCGGTCCCTTTGGAGTTTATCTTATAAAACAACTCAAAACTCAATGCATCGATTAGATAACAAAAAGCATTTGCATCAAGTTCAAAGAGATCCTTTTGAGCTTTGGTGAGATTTCTATGGTCCAAAACATGAGTGAGACCACTAGTGACAATCCACCAAAACTTTGGCCCCTTTGCACGAAAATGATCAAGCATATGGTGTTTCCATTGTGCAAAGTGTGTGCCATCAAAAATATGTGTATCACACACATCATCTAGCCCACTAGACGCCATCCTCTCGGGTCGGTGAAGACCACAAATGAGAGACCTCGCTCTGATACCAATTGAAGGGTCGAGATGGCGGACTAGAGGGGGGGTGAATAGTCCTCTCTAAAAATAATCGCACCGGCTAACCAAAACAAATGCGGAATTAAAACTATCGGTCTAGCCAAGACTACACCCCTCTACTTATACTCTATGACACCTTACAAAAGATCCTAAACAAAGCAAATAAGGTGTCGGGCTAGCTAGAGCTCACCTAAACAATTCTAGCTTGCAAGGTTACACAAACCTAAGCAACTAGTACTCAATCAACCGGGGAGCTCCTACACATGCCACTAAGCAAAAAAAGCACAAAGCCTAAGCTCACTAGCAATGCTCAATAACAAGGCTACACAAGCCAAATTAGAGAGCTCAACTTAGCTACACAAACTAAGCAATGTGACTAGCAAGACTACAAGTCAACTAGTCACTCATGGGATCAACTTCTATGCTACACAAGCAAGGAAGGTAACTAGCAAGCTACACAAGCTAACTAATCATAAGAGCAACTACACTAGCACATGTATATGAACAAGTAAATACAAGCTAGTGAAAAGAGTTTGCAAACCACCGAGAAGATGAACACGAAGTTGACACGGTGATTTTTCTCCCGAGGTTCACTTGGTTGCCACCAAGCTAGTCCCCGTTGTGTCGACCACACACTTTGGTAGTTCGGCGGCTAATAGGCACCACACCTAGCTCGACACTCGAGCGCCGCAAGAACTCACCCACAAGTGAGGGTAACTCAATGACACGCGCAATCCACTAGAGTTGCTCTTCGCGATCCCCGCGGGGCGAGCACAATGCCCCTCACAATCCTTCTCCGGAGCCACGCACAATCTTCACGCGGGCTTCACGACGGAGACACGATCACCAAGCCGTCTAGGAGGTGGCAACCTCCAAGAGTAATAAGCACCACCGGCTTGCAACTCGAACACCTAGTGCCACTCGATGCAATCTCTCAAAGCAACGCACTAGAATCACTCTCTCACACAATCGGATGAGCACTAAAGCATATGTGTGTTAGAGGGCTCCCAAGCACATCCACACAAGCCACCAAGGCTTTGGAGTGCTCCAACCCCCGGCCCAAAGCCGGCCTCAACGACTATATATAGCCCCAAGGGCCAACTAGCCGTTATGCCCCTTCACTGGGCATTCTGCGCTCCGGTCGGTAGTACCGACCCCCCTTGGGCGGTAGTACCGGCTTAGTCAAACTAGCCGTTTACTCACATCCCGCTGATTAAGGCGAAGTACCGACTCTCTGGTCGGTACCTCCGAGGTCGGTAGTACCGAGGTAATGGCGGTACTACCGCCAAGCCAAAATCGGCCGCGAACAGAGAGCTCTGCGAAAAGCAAGCTACTACCGATCTTGCGTCGGTACCACCGCGGGCGGTAGTACCGAGGTAATGGCGGTACTACCGCCAGGCCATTTTCAAATCTACAGAGAGCCTCGCGAAACCCCTTAGAGCCACGGTACCACCGACCCTCTGGTCGGTACCACCGCCGGCGGTAGTACCGAGGTTATGGCGGTACTACCGCCAGGCCAAAAACGCCCCAACACAGAGAGGGCTGCACGCAGCACCTATGGGCGGTACCACCGACCACCCTGGTCGGTACCACCGACCATACACAGAAAACTCCATTTTCTTCTCTGTGTTGATCCAAAACTACTCCAACAACTTCTCCTTTGCAAATGTGCCAACACCACCAAGTGTACAACAACATGTGCATGTGTGTTAGCATTTTCACAATCATTTTCAAAGGATTTTCTCTTTCACTCATAACGCCACTCGATCTTAGTAACATCGCAAAGTTAGATCGCTCAAGTGGCACTAGATGACCGATATGCAAACAAGTTTGCTCCTCTTGATAGTACGGCCATCTATCCTAAACCCGGTCATAATCTTCTCTACACACCTATGACCGGTGAAATGAAATGCCCTACAAATATACCTTTGCCTTGCGCATTCCATTTCATCTCCTCCGGTGTTGATGCAACACATGCACCAACCTCTTCATCAAATGATATGATCCACTTCATATCATCACATGGCCTCCATGGTCCATCGATCTTGACATCACTTGCTCTTCACCATCGCTTCGGTCCTTCGGCGCCAAGTCTTGCTTAAGCCTCCCGACACTCGGTACCAACGGCTTCAAAGCCTCAACTTGCCCTTCACCTTCGCAACCGGTCCATCAAGCCAAGTCTTGCCTTGATCTTCACCATCTTAGCCACATGACTCCATGTCATGTTTCATGTGCATTAAGCTCCTTCTTCACATGTGTGAGCCTTGCAACATCTTCCAAGCCATTTCACCTCTATGGCATATGTTGCTCACACATGATCACTTATGGACTAATCACTTGTGTAATTCACTTCAAACACATATTAGTCCACCTAAGTTGTCACTCAATTACCAAAACCAAACTAGGACCTTTCACTCGAGCCACCCGGACCTCCGCCTCCGCCTCGTTGAGCCGGCTCGCCATTTGGGCGTTCCGACTCAGCTCCGCGCGGAGGTCTTGAAGCTCCGCCTCGGCCCGCGCGAGGGCGGCTGACACCTGTGCGGACCGGCCCGCCTCCTCGGAACAGGACCGCTCCGCCTCCGCCATAAGCCCGGCCACCTGCCGGAGGATGGACTGGACCTCGCGCGGGGCCCCCCGCTGGGCCGGCTGCTCGATGGGGACCACGGCGAGAGGCGGGCTCAGCGGGACGGGAAACGGCCATATCGGCCGGTCGAGCTCGATGTCGGGCAGATCCTCCTCCGCCTCGAGCTGACCCGACTCCCTCCGTCCCTCCACCGGCACCTCCTGTTGCTCCGCCGCCTCCCGAGGCGGCGCCACTACCTCGCGTGGGGGCGAAGGCTCGGATGACGCTTCCGTCACCGTCGAGCCCCTGGTGGGGGGTGGCCTCTGCTCCAGCTCGTTCAGGAGGTCCTCCACTGTCGGCTCCTTCTCCGCCGACACCCCTCCCCCCTTTCCCTCCTCCGCAGCCCGGCTCGTGTTGCTCGGGGCCTCGAGGGGCGCGGTCTCCTCAGCCCCGGACACCGGCGGGGCCGTGCTCGCCTCGGGCACTTCCCCCGAAACAGACGTCGTGGTGGGGGGAAGGGTGCCGCTCCCAGTTGGCGCCGTCGCCGGAGGAGGAGGGGGAGGAGGCAGCGCCTCAGTCGACGCGGTGGAGGCTGGCTCGATGCCGTGAGCGGAGGCCCCTGCAGTATGAGATAACAGCGGTATCAGAATCAGGAAGGATGCCTCAACCCCTGTGGTCGATGGCGACGACCTCACCAAAATTCGCGACGACCAGTCGGCCTCCTCGAGCCATGGCAGCTCGAGCCTTCTCCAGCCAAGCGGCTTCTCTAGCGGAGGAAGGAGCCATACCTCGAGGTGCCTGTGCCTCGACGGGGCTCGAGGGCTTGGCCCTCTTGGACGAGGCGAGGTCCACCTCCTGGTAGGAGCGCTTCCCCCTGAGAAAACAGAGATAGTGTACGTCATCAAAAAGTAAAAAGGTAAAGCCTCACTACCGACGAGGTCCAAGAAGACTACTCACCCGAAGCGGCGGCTGGGCTTCTTCCCGGAATCGCCGGACCCACTCGGGGGCTTCGAGCCCGCCCCATGGCTCGAGCCCTGTGCCTGGGCCGTCTCCGCAGGGCTGGGATGGGGGGAGGGCTCCCGACGCCTCCCATGGCTTGACCTCGAGGGAGAGCCCTCCTTCCGCACCACATCGCGGGAAGGCGACCGCACCTCCCTTGTGCTGATGTCGTGGCGCCCGTCCCGGCGCGGACTCCGGGACCGACTCCGGCGCCCGCGCTGGCGGTCGCGCCCTCCCGCGTCCGCCTCCGTATCCCGACGGCGGTGCGGCGATGGACTCCGGGGACGCCCGCGCCCCTGGTCACGAGACGCTCGGGGGCTCCCTCCCCGACGCTCGTGATGGCGCGGGCTCGACGCCTCTTCTTGGCGCCAACTCCTCCGCGGGCTCAACGGCGCCCTTGACGGCTCGCGGGGGTCGGGCCCGACACCCTTCTCGACCTGTCGACCGCTTCTCGAGGCCCGACCCCTTTCGAGACCCCCCGTCTGGGCGGATGTGGGGGCAGCCTGCATTGGCGCCGTGGCGGAGGCGCTCCGGGTCCGGGGCTTCCTTGCGACCAGGGGCGCATCCGGCGCGGAGCTCGACGGACCTCGGGCCCCCGACGAGGCAGGGATCGGCGCCGCTTTCCGCGGCTGCGCCCCGCCCGACCCTTTCGCTGGGGGAACCTCCAAGGTACCCTCCTGCACAAAGGAGCGGTCAGCCCTGTCGTCGACAAGCCCCGCGCGCATCAAGCGCGCATCCATCCCCTCGTCGTCGTCCTCCTCCTCGTCACCACTCTCCTCCTCCGAGCTCGAGGAGCTCAGCTCGGGGGACCCGTCCCCAGGCTGACGATTACGGAGAGCCTTCGCCAGTCTCTGCTCCCGAGCTAAGCGGCGCAGGTTTTTATTTTTCTCCTTCCTCTTTTTGGCGTCCTTGCTCTCCTTGACCTTTTGAGCAGAGAGGCGCCTCACCTGAGAGTCCGCGGCATCCTCCCTCACCGGGGGCCTTGACGCACGACAAGAAAATGCCCCCTAAGGAAAGAAGAAATGTGATGAGACAAACTGCAAGACGGATGCAAAGGGATCGAAGGAGGAAAAAGGAGAGGAGGCTCGAGATAGCTCGACTCGAGGGAAGCTTACCAGGTCGAGACACCCCTCGTCGGGTGCCATCGCAATCAGGTGGGAGTATTCAGGGACGAACGACCCCTGGACTGTGATTGACACCCGGGAGACGCCCTCGTTCCGGGACAGCCTCCCTTCGGCCATCCTCGAGCGATTGAGCGCCTCGAGCTCAGCCTGCGGGCCCATCTCGTGCATAAGCAGGGGGCGGTCCGCCAGCGGAAGAACTCTTCGCTGGTGGAACGCCCAAATGACCGCTTGCACGGTCAGCTTCTTCTCGTCCACCAGCATCTTCATCAGCTCCATCAGCGGGGCCAGGTGGCGTTGCCTGTCCGCCGCAACACCCCAGGTCCACTTCTCCGGGCGTTGAGTGAGGACCCGGCCGGTGTACTGCGGAAGGAGGCCACCTTCGTTCCGAAGGTAGAACCAATGGTCGTCCCACCCGGCCTGGTTGGAGGAAAGCTTGTACCGTAGGTACTCGCGGGGGACATTGGCCGACGAGGTCCCCGCCCTCGCAGTAATGGCAAGGGAGCCCATGCGCACGGGCCGCCTCCCGCTGGGCTTCAGGGACTTGATGAAGAGCTCGCCCCGGAAGAGATGGACGAACATCTCCCAGTGCGGCTCCATCTTCAGGTACCCCTCGCACACCGCGGCGAATATGGCGGCGTGCGAGATGGAGTTGGGGGAGAAGTGTTGAAGCTCCACCTCGAAATGGTGGGTCAGCCCTCGCAAGAAGCGGCTCGGCGGGACGCCGAGCCCCATACGATGGTAACGCGCGAAGCTCACCACGTACCCCTCCGGCGGGTGCGGCTCCCGGTGCTCCGCCGACGGGATAACCCACCACGCGGGTCCCTCCTCCGGGTTGGGGCGCAGAAGCCCCTGGGCCACCAATGAGTCCATCTCGCTCTGCGTCACCTTCGACGGGCTCCAGTCCTCGGCCGGCAGCATCTGTGTCTGGGCGGCCATGACGGTGGCGCGGCGCGGATCCGAGCAGCGGACGGGCGGCGGCTAGCTCGAAGGAGAGGGCGCGTAAAGGCTACGGCGGCGGCGAAGGCAAAGGCAAAGTAAAGGGTTCTTTTTCCCCTCTTTCGATATTTATAGGGAGAAATCCAAATGGGCGGGATCTCCCACGACGTAAAAAGGTAACAGAATGCATTCAATGCGCCTACCTAACCGCGTCTCGAGCCGGGTGCAGGTTACACGCGTTACCTCTCCATTCGCTCCACTACCCGGGCCCGCCACGACCGTCGCTCCGGCTTCGCGCCCGTCGCTCTCCCCGACAGTTTCCGCCTAAAAAGGCGCGCCCAACGGGCAGAAGGACTCCAAGACGACGGAGGCTTCTTCACAAAGGTAAAAACGGGCCCCGGCCCTAAGTCTCGAAGCAGCGAAGGCTGGCCCTCGAAAAGGGTTCGACAGCCGGCTTTGAGCACCCGAGTCAGGGACACCAAGGGGCGCCACTCGCGGCATCACTCGAGGGCCAAGCCCTCGAGGCCCCCCACGTGTATCCAAGGCGGGGAGCTCGACATGCAGTGAGATCCCCTCGGAGGGAGGCATCGAGCCACCGGGTCCTATCGAATGGACCCGGCACTCCTGCAGACTGAGCACCCATGCTTTATGAGACCGCCTCCGGGCCACAGTCGACCCCTAACGAACGGGGCACGAGCTCTCACTTGGATTCCCCGTTACTAGCTCACCGGGAACCTCGATACTCGCCCACTCAGGGTAGTACGAGGCATCCCCCCTCGCATCCGATCGAAAGGACTCGCGGGATGACAAGCCAGGACAATCGGCATGCCGGACAGCTCGAGGAACCGGCCAGTCGGTTCAGCCTGGCACCCCTCGACGAAAGAGGGTCTAAAAACTCGGACAGTTACGACTAATCTCTTTCTTTGTGTGAACATGGGATTTTCAGGTCTCGGGGGAACGCTCGACCTCCTTCTCACCCGGGCCCTCGAGACCAGGCCCAGGACGAACGCTTGTTCTCCGTCTCGTCCGAGCCCTCCGAGCCAAGCCTCGGACGGAGTCCCCCACGACAAAGGAAAGGTTGCCTCGAACATTTAAATATTACTACCAAACTGCATTTCGAGCCTGTTGGCAGGTACACACGGCGCCGCGATCTCCGCTCTCTGACGATATCCGCCTAAAAAGGCGCGCCCACTGGGCAGAAGGCTCCCAAACGACGGAGGATTCTTCGGAAAGCCCACGAGGGAGTTCTAACCACTCCCCCATGGCCTCGGGGGCTACACCCGCGGGTGTCGCTCGCACGACACCCACGGAATCAAATCGACAAAAACCTCGAGACCAGTTAGCTATCCATCGAGATCCCAATCTGAAGCCCCTGCTCGAATGCAAGCACTCAAACAAGGGCTCGGGGGCTACTGTCGGTGGTACAAAAAAAAGGGGGTACCCCCAATCAACGCAAACACCCAAACGCCCAATCTCCGACTCGCCCGAGCCCTCCCAGCCAGGCCTCGGGCGAACGCTCTTTCTCCGCCTCGCCCGAGCCCGCTGAGCCAGGCCTCGGGCGAGCGCGAACGCTCTATCTCCGTCTCGCCCGAGCCCTCCCAGCCAGGCCTCGGGCGAACGCGCAATCTCCGTCTCGCCCGAGCCCTCCCGGCCAGGCCTCGGACGAACGCTCTTTTCTCCGCCTCGCCCGAGCCCGCTGAGCCAGGCCTCGGGCGAACGCGATCGCTCTCCGTCTCGCCCGAGCCCTACAGACCTCGGGCGAGCACGCTCCTACACCTCGAGCCCTATCGCACGGACCTCGAGTGGTACAGACAGCCGTACCAGCCCCATACCACGCATTTAATGCCTTCACCTACTCCGGTCATGTCCACTGGAGCACAGCACGTACCACAGTAACTCGGTGTAAAGGTCAAGTCTCGTTTTCACCACAAGCATGGGCGAAAGGGCACCAGTACAGCACTATTCGACCATACCATGCACTGTAAACACCTCGAGGCCGGCTCCGCGCCCCTCGAGCCATGCACTGTAAACACCTCGAGGCCGGCTCCGCGCCCCTCGAGCCATGCACTGTAACACCTCGAGGTCGGCTTCGCGCCCTTCGAGCCCTAACTACTTTCATACTATTGGAGGACAGGTACCCCAAGACCCGGAGAGACCCCGCCGCGTCCTGTGCATTCCGGGATGGGTGCTGTACGGCTCCCACCTTTGCCGCGCCACCACGTCCGCGCCCAGGATGGAAGCCACGACCCAAGGACGCCTCAACAGCGACAATCACATCGGCTCCAGTGGCCCCGACAAGACAGAGTTCCTACCCTTCTCCGTATGGGGCACCATACGCCCCGACACCTGTAATACTTTCATGTAACCCTGGCCTCCCCTTGCTCTATAAAAGGGGACGCTAGGGCCCTCATTCGGGACGACGAAAAAAACATCGAGTGACAATACACGAGTCCACACACATACACGAGTCCGGACTCCGGTCCACGCTCATTAAGCTTGTATTCGCCCCTGTACAAGCACTTAGGTGCAAGTAATACAAGAACATCCCCCCCCGCTGGACGTAGGGCCTTCTTTGCCCGAACCAGGATAAATCCTTGTGTCCGCTTGCATCACCATCCAGGAAGAGAAGCACGCGATCATATTACTCGTTGGTGTGATACCCCCGGGTATGAAACACCGACAATTATAATCTGAAAATGTTCACCATTGAGATATGCAACTAGCATGTGTAGGTTATGTCGAGTTTACTCGTGCTTTTCATATATGCTAGGTTGCTATGTCTCTAGTTCTGAGTCATTCACTTGCTTGGTCTGTTCATATTATGTCTAAAAATTCTGAACCAAGTATTAGTGAACAGAAAAGATCGAGATGGGATTGCTTGTCAAACACATCATGGTATCGAGACAGTCTCTCATTGCATTAAGAGTTAAACTTGAGCCGTGTAGTGTATGACCGAAACCGTAGCTTTAAGCTCCTGATTGCTTCGGCATAGGCTTCGCTCGGTTGAAAAGTAAGGCAAAGACAAGCTTTTAACCTCTCGCAATTACATGCAAATAATTAAACTTGTGTATTTTCACCGCTGCAACTCCGATATAAAATTGAAATCACAAGTATATGCTTCATTCCTATGCATGATGATTGAACTTTGCTAGGGGTAGTTCACCTTGTATACATGTTTAGCACTTGTATAGACTCCTGTCTACGCTTTGTTAGTGCTACTTTGATGGTGAATACCTTCTTGACTCAAAACTGCTCACTATTGCTCATATGGCTCATATTTCGAATCTAGTGATCAGTCTGAGCCTTCGCTGAGCCTCTATGCATCTGTTCGCCCCTCGGACTATACCGTTTGGAGCATTTTTGCATTCTTTTGGCTATAAATCTGAAGCTCCTGCCTTGCATTTGTATCATGAAAGGGGAAGCATTTTTGACTCTTGATAAGTGCATTTTCAACTAAGGGGGAGAATTTTGCAAATCATATGTTCCCCGTTTCCGTTTCCTGGATGTTTATTTGAGGGGGAGTTGTTATCTGCACTAGTCAAGGGGGAGCTCGTCTGTTTTCGGTCGAGCCTCGAGCCTCTGCTCGAGCCTTAGCCTGTGTCTCGAGCCCTAGCCTCGAGCCTCGGCCTCTGCCTCGAGTATTGCTGCTTTCTCGCAGTCTGATAAGTGTTGGTGTTGAGCTTCCTGTGCTAGTTGTGTTGAGCCGTTGCCTCTTTCTTGAGGGACTAGCATTTTGCCTCGTTTTCCACCATTACTTCAGTTGTTGTCGAGCTCTTTTCTCTGGAAGCTTCGATTGATATTTGCTAGCGGTGTTGAGCCTGTTCTACCTCTTTTTGAGGGCTAGCTTTGCTTTGCTTGGTTGCGTCGAGCCGTTGCCCATGTCTTTGGGGACCAAGTTTTTCTGCTCTTTCCACTTGACCTTTTTCGGCTTTGCTATGCTTTTGGGTCATCTGGTGGAGTTCTCTCTTCTTCCTTCTTCCTTCTTCCTTCTTCCTTCTTTCTCTTTTATTATGTTTTGTGTGAGTAGTTGACAATGCACTCATCAAGGGGGAGATTGCGGATACATGGGTGTATACCGAAGGCTCTGAGTGATGAGCGATTGTCAACGGGTATGATGCGCATGTTCTTTGGCTTGTGTTGTGCAGGTGTCGAGCACGGAGACAGTTATCGAGGGTAGGTGAAGGTCAAGTTGAGACGTGCTGTGCTGACGGACCGGGTGCGGTGAAGGATGGGCGTGCCGTGCGGCGGACGTGCCATGCCAATGTACCGAGCGGTGAAGGGCAGACGTGAGGCTTGGACTGAGGGACCGGAGTACCTGAGGATCAACTGTGGAGGCTGGCAGCCTGTGACGACGACAAGCAAAGAAGTGCGGACATGTGTTGCTCAGGTCGAGGACCTGGGAACACGTGTCGGTGGATGGGGTGCACGGGAGGTGCATCCCCTCTACGACGCCGGTTTGTTGGTTGAGCCAGGGAAAAACCAACGGGTGGACGGTTTCCGAGTTTGGGCCTCAAAACTCGGGTGCACGGTTTCCAGGTTGAGCCTCAAAACCTGGGTGCTGAGGGTTTCCGAGTTTGGCCACAAAACTCGGGCTGAGGACGGTTTTCCAGGTTTGGGCCTCAAAACCTGGGGGCTGCGGGTTTGCTGAGTTTGGGCCTCAAAACTCAGATACTGGAAGGCTGGTTTCCCGGTTTGGGCCTCAAAACCGGGGGTACAGAGCAAAGGCGGCACGTGGCGGCAATCGGAAGGTTGCGCGGAGGCAACGCGGACGAGTTGTGCGGACGTGGCCGTCGGATACACCTACCACTTGAGTTGGTCCAGTTTAGCCTTAGGGATTGGCTGGCTTGCTCTGTACTTAGAATAGAGAGGGGTAGAGTAGGAAATAGACTTAGGCTAGTTGTAGTATAAATAGAGGGAGACACCCTCCTCCCTTCCTATCTCAGTTAGTTGCTTTTGTTCTTAGGGTTTCCTGCTCTCCCATTCCCTGCTGTAGCTAGTTGAGATCCACAGAAGTACTTGTTCTGTGTTCTGTTGATTCAAGGAAGTGAGGCCGTATCCTCACCCTTCCTGAGCTGATACGTGTTGTGCACTGTGTTCGTTGGCCGAGTTTTGCGATTGGCTTGTGTAGTGCACTGTGTTCGTTGCGTTCTTTGGCTCTGCTCGATTTTCCCGTCGCTCGATCTCTCTCACCAGTGTGTCTTTGCGAAATCCGTTTGAATCAGTTTGTTCGTATCATTGAGGAGGTCATTTCGACCAAAGGATTTCATCTAACTCCTCATGATCGGATAGATCGGGACGATTTCGTTTTCGTGGCACTTTTTCGTTCATCCACTTTCCCTTTTTGACTTCCCTGTGTTTTTGGTTGTTCTGAGAAGATGATTTCTTGGGGATAGTCTCCTAACTACCCCGTGATCCTCTTCTCCAAGTTTGGAAACTTGGGATTGTGCTTTGATCGAGTTTTGGAGGGATTTGCTCTTCGGAAGAACGCGTCCAGATCCGAGCTTCTGCGGGAGCAGTTCGCAGCAGGCTCGGGTGTCGGAACGTGCCGAGGCTATCTTTGTACGGTGACTCTCGAGTAAGCCGAGACCCCCCTCAGGCGAGGCGGAACTTTTCCCGAGGCCTCTTGAGCCTCGGACGAATCGGAACTTTTTCGAGGTCCCCTCAGCCTCGGGCGAGTCGGAGTTTTTCTTCGAGGCCTCTCTCGAGCCTCCAGCCTCGGGCGAGTCGGAGTTTTTCTTCGAGGCCTCTCTCGAGCCTCCAGCCTCGGGCGAGTCGGAGTTTTTCTTCGAGGCCTCCCTCTCGAGCCTCCAGCCTCGGGCGAATCGGGGTTTTGGTCCGAGGCCTCTCTCTTGAGCCTCGAGCCTCGGGCGAGTCGGCTTTTTGGTTCGAGGCCTCTCTCTTAAGCCTCGAAGCCTCGAGCGGGACCGAGTTTTGCTCCGAGGCCTCTCTTTCGGGCCTTAGCATCGGGCGAATCGCTCTTTTGGCCTGAGCCCTGTTCCCAAGCCTCGAGCGAATCGGAAGTTTCGCCCGAGGCCTCGTGGCTCAATTTTTCGCTTGGTTCGCCTGTGTTTTTCAGTCTGTGGTGCCTCGCTGTGATCCCTGGGATCATCCACCCTCTTCCAAGGGTCGTGGGCATCATTTTTGAGTTCGTGTCTTGAGGGGTAGCTTTCATTGGGACAGAGGCCTTATTTTCTGCGAAGAAATTCTTGAGGCTCCCATTCACCCCCCCCCTCTGGTCGCCTTGCTTAGACTTTTCGGTCCTTCATCCTATCATGGCACGCATCCACCCTACTTTGTCACCACAACATGCTGCAACATCCCCAATGAGAACTGATCCCTAGTGCATAACCACCACCACCAAGCTAATTGTTGTACAACATTTATAGGGTCCAAGCCTTGTTTATCAAAAATAACACATGAAGTTCCCACACAAGGCTGTACAAATGAAGTGATTGATTTACATGCCTGCTCAATATGTAGTGTAAACTAGCTTATTACATTTTAATGATGAATGTTAATGAAATCAATGTGTTTTATGATCGACCAAGAGCCAGCTAGCTACACAAAGTGTTGTGAATAACTAGGGGGGCATGCACTAAAGGTTTTCGTAGCACTTCTCTATCAAATAAATTGCATAGCTTACGTACAAAATTAATTAGCTTGACTCATTATATATTATAGAGCTATATATAGCATCAATAAAGACCATTTAGGACTAAAGTGATTTACCCTTGGTTAGGCCAACAGTTGTGAAGCTTTTTCTTTCACAACAGATTAGTCCAAATAATCAGGAGTAGTGATAACCGATGTTTGGTTTTTATCACAACATGCTTATACCAATACCAGAACAGGCTCAAAAGGGGGTTATGAACTAGTGGACCTTATGAACCAGGACAGTCGGAACATATACCTTATGTTTTGCTGTAACGGGATGTTAATAAATTTAATGGCTTCAAAAAAAAAAAAACAAAGTATCGGAGTCATCATGCATCTTGCAATTATAAGTCATTCTCGCACATCGTTCACCCAATTTGTAAAACTTCTTATAAAATGGCCTGTATGTCGCTTATAGTCCATGCACAAAAGGTAAAAATGGCAAGGCACCGAGAAGAACATCACCAGTAGTGTCGTTCTTCAGGTAGTGTGTGGCTTCCAAACTGCAGTATGTTACACAATCTGATCCATAGAACTGTCCATACAGTAAAACTGTCCATACAGAAAAATAAATGTTCTGAATATTGCTTGAAAGAAATACTTAAGGTGGAGCACTGTGGTATTCAGTGGTTTTTCCCATTTAGTGTTACGCACTATTGTCTAAGAACAACAATTCTTCATGAAAACAAGGTGGACAAACTGACTATATATATTCAGGTAGCATAAGCATGTCTATTTGCTACCATCAGTGTTTCTACAATTTTCTTCTAAATTATTTCCTGGTTATCAGATTGATAAATTATATGGTACAACAGAAAGCACATAGTTGTTATAATAATAATAATAATAATAATAATAATAATAATAATAATAATAATAATAATAATAATAATAAGAAGAAGAAGAAGAAGAAGAAGAAGAACAACAACAACAACAATAATAATAATAATAATAATGTCATACGCCTAATGAGAGGCCCAATTTCCCGGCTCACGTGTTAGAGTGCACGGTTAGTTCCAGACCCGAACGGGTCTGCTAATTGATGAACGCAGAAGCATAACCACCATAGAAGAAAATACGCAAACGAGAACGACACCAAGGCACGATGTTTTTTAACGAGGTTCAGCGATGTGCCTAATCCTCGGGGCATGACTACGGGCGCTCCTCCCCATAAAACAGCAGCTACACCGACATTCGGGCGATCCCGCGGCCTTGCCGCCACCCAAACCAGTCGTAAAGTCATCTCATGGTTACAACAGGGGTTGCCTCATATTTATGGCCCCTAGGATACAGAGTTCGACTCCAGCTCTATCCTAGCCCCTAATACAACTCAAGTCCAACTGTAACCGGATTATACACATATTCGACACATATCTAAGAAACTCCACCTTGACGAATATGCACGCCATCTTGAAGTCGTCCATGCGCGAACCTCCGTGTACCCGAACTGAGTTCTTGACTTCACAGCTCACATGAGTTGTCTGACAAGCTTGGTCACAGCCCACTGTAAACAAGAGACTTCGCTATACGTGCAGCACCATACTTCTTGACTCCACCTGCAGTTGTGCACCCTTCTCTTCATCACCCAGTCTCTCTTGAATAAAATTAGATTCATCTCCAGCTCTGTCATGTCTGACTCCTGAAGCACGTCTGCTTCTATTAGACACCACACAAGCTAACTGAACTCAATATCATACTCAACCTGACTATATATATGTGACATTGAGAATTTCAAACCGCTATCTGAGTCTGAGAATTTCAAACCGCAATCTGAGTCTCATATGAAAAACTGTCATATTAGCTTGCTCTTCTTTTCCACTGCATTGCTACGTCCGACGTCTTACACCGTAGCCTCCAGCAGTACTGGACCAACCAGATTACTCTAGTTGCAAGTATAGATATCAGTCGTCTATACTTCCTTCCAACTCAGCCCTACGTCATTCGATCCCTCATGTGACTTGAATCGATCCACGTACCTTGCTGTCTTGGAAGCACACAAACTCCTCCAATGCAAAACCGCATCCTGAGTTCGCACCACGTGTCGCCACGCACACAGAGAACGAAGAACTCCATCAGCTGCCACACTCTATGTCGTCGTCGCTGATCCCATCGTTGTCTCTGTCTCACGGTATGACTAGCATGACACCGCTAGCCTCTCCGCTATAGCCGCGCCGCTCACAAGCCTCGTCGACCGTCCTGCCGCTTGCAAACGACAAAATCAACCTGCTTGAGTGTCACACCCTGAAATTTGCATTTCTTAAATTAGAATTAATATGGTTTATTTATGAATTTTTGTGCTCATAAAATATAGAGAAATAAAACTTTTCTATAAATTAAAATTTATCCTAGGGTTTAGAAACATGTTTGTGCATTCATGCTGGTGCATATATCATTTTTGTGATGTGTGGTTTTAGATCAAAAGTTGTTTGAATTCAAAAAGGATTTGAAAATGCATTTGAAAAATCAAATCTGAAATTGGAAAACAATTTTCCTTCTCTCCCTTCCTCCTTTCTCCCTTCTGGCCCGAGCCAGCTTGGCCGGCCCGCTCCCTCTCTCTCGTCGGCCTGCTCTCCCCTCTCCCCTCTCTCTCTGTCGCCCGCGTGGGCCGCCGCCCGGCCCAACGCCTGCGCGCAGCGCCGCTCCGCCGGCCCAGCCGCCCTGCGCAGCGCCGCAGCCCCGCGCCGAGCCGAGGGTTCAGCCTCGGCGCCGCACTCGCGTGCGCGTAGCCTTCTCCGTCTCGCCCGAGGGTCCAGCCTCGCGCGAGCATCGCCGTTTCCGTCTCGCCCGAGGGTCCAGCCTCGCGCGAGCATCGCCGTTTCCGTCTCGCCCGAGGGTCCAGCCTCGCGCGAGCATCGCCGTTTCCGTCTCGCCCGAGGGTCCAGCCTCGCGCGAGCACCGCCGTTCCGTCTCGCCCGAGGGTCCAGCCTCGGCACTGCACTCGCGTGCGTAGCCGCTTCCGTCTCGCCCGAGGGTCGCCGCTCCCGCGCCTCGGCCCAGCTTGGCACCCGCGCGCAGCGCGCCGCCGCTCCTCCCGTCGCTGACTGCGCACCCCCGCCTGTCAGTGTCCCACCTTCCCCTCCCTGCTCGTGTTCATGGCGGACACCCGAAACCGAGCCCGACTCCAATCCTGGCACGTGACCTCGCTTGCCTAATCAACCTAGCCAACCCCCTTAAATAGATTCCCCGGAGACCGCCGCCTCTCCCCACGCATCAAGCTTCTGCTCTCGTGCTTTAATTCGCTCCCGCGACGAACTCCGCGGCCGCCGTCGATCCGCCGTCGTCAACCCGACGCTTCAACGAGTTCCAGCCGTCGCAAGGTTCCTATCTAGCTTCGTCTTGGTCACGCGAAGCCATTACACCTTTTTCCCCTCTGTTTTCCCCTGGTTTCGCGTTAACCCGTGCTCGCCGTCGTTGCAGCGCCCCCGCTGTCCGCCTCGCCGCGCAATCCGCCGTCACAGAGACCTCACCGACGCCATCATCACCACTGGTGAGTCCGCTTTGTTCTCCTCTTTCGATTGGACCTACTTCCGAGGCCTCTACCGCTCTGTAGCGCAATCCCGAGCCGCGCCGCCGCCTTCCGGCCATGGAGCCGCCGCGTCCTTCTTTCTCCCCGGCGAAAGCGCCGCCGGTCTCACCCTGATCTAATTCGAGCCGTCCATTCTGGATCTAGCGCTCGGAATCACTCGATACCCCTTCGTTTGTCACCTTTGCTAAAGAGTCCCCCAAATATTTAGGTCTGAACCCGCGGTCCAACCAGCACTATTTCATGTGTCTTGGAAAACTTTCAATCTAGCCCCTGCGTTTTATTCTAAAAGAGGCGCAGTCCATCCGAAAATTCAATTTCGTTTTATTTATTTTAAATCTGCAAAATCAATTTCAATCTATTTACAGTTTTGCCACTGACTTTAAACCCTTATAACTTCTTTGTTTTAACTCCGATTTAGTCCGTTCAACTTGCGTTAGATTCGTTTCGAAAAGTTCTTTCTAAATATATAACTTTCAATACTGTTTTCTGAAATTAAAATTTGAGTTAAATCTAATCTAGTAATTAGTATCTTTAATCTTGTTTAGATCGTATCTTTTTCGTTATAACTCCGTTTAGCGTGATTTTTGCGTCTGTGTGTTCATAGCGAGCCGTAGATCAGTTTTCAAAACTCTTTATCTTGTTTTCTTATGATTGATGTATTGTTCTAATCATAGGCTTTGTTTTACTTTGCATGATTGGTATTGGATGCGTGTGTGGTGTCCTGTGATCGTATGTCCAGTCGGTGAGTTGTACGTTGGTGATCAAGAAGAAGTTCGTGACCAAGAGTTCAAGATCGAGAGTCAACCTTTGGAAGTATATAAGTCAACAGAAGAAGGATCTTGAGTTTAAGGCAAGTATAGCAATCAAGTGTTCTTTTCGCAATCATGATCATGTTACTTAATTAATGTATGCATCGGATGATAAAAATGGCTTATTAGCAACTTAAGAAATTATCTGTACGAGCACCTTCGGGATTTACAGTGCAACTGTTGGGGGTTATATGGCTCTGGCTTTAGCTCAGTATAAGGACCTTTTCTAGCTTGTTAGAGGTTACCGAAAGGCGCAAGAGGGGCTCCGATCTGTATGGTCTTGGCCGACCAAGTTGGTGCATTTTCTTTGGTTAGTCACTGCTTGGAGGGGAGATTCATGCTTATTGATGAGGAAACCTAGCGGCCCTAACTTGTTAGACGAACCTTTGAAAGGCTTCATCGTGAACCCTGCCGACTTTCCTTGGAAGTGAGTTAAGAGGCTGATCACCTCGGGTAAAAGGGCAATTCACGTCTCGCAGTGAAAGTGTACACCTTTGCGCAAAGTTTATTAAACTGATATATCAGCCTTGCTCAAGGATACGAGCAGCCTTGAAGACTTTTACATTTATGACTTATGTTGGTTAACATGTTCATTATTTACCGTTTTATGCTATTCATTATTTATGTTACATTGATCATAAGACTTGGGATCTATATCACTTGCTGCTATACTTGTGGAGTTCAACATGGACTCACTCTTGCTTTTCCCCACACCCCAGAGAGTTAAGCTTTGGAGAAGCTTAGGCTTGTGGTCAACCAGTCAGTTGTTCCCTGTGAAGTTGGTGTCTCCATCTGAAGATCGGAGTGTCTTTCCGCTGTCTGCTCTTTAAGGTTATGTTCTTTTGTTTTATATACGTTATATAAGAGCATTGTCTTTCGATATTACCCCTTATTTGTTGCTATATGTGAGATTTGACTTCCTGGGCTCACATATGGTGTATACCTGGTTTTGTTCTTAAAACCGGGTGTGACAAAGTGGTATCGGAGCAATGCTGACTGTAGGACGCAAGCCTAGTTAGAAACTGGTCGTTTTAAAGTTTTAAAAATTTCTATAGAACCCCTGTTCTATCAACCTTGATATTTTCTTCTTTATTGTATCTTCTACCCTTGTTATTTATCTCCTCCTTGTTGCTCAAATTTTAAATGTTGCTCTCACCTTCACTCCTTGGTTTGAATCACTTTTGAAAATTTTCCTCTATCTAAGTAGACGGATCGATGACCAAGCTATGTCGTCTCTGACCACAGTTAACAAACAGAAGCTGATCGCTATGCAAAGTCAAGACCTGGGAGGAATGACGCAACAGCAAAACGCAACACACGGACCAACCAACATGGAAGGAAGCCATAAAGAACAGTTACCAGGTGTTGAAGTGGAGCAAGATTACATTTATGGAAAGTTGAGGCATGTGGATATGACCACTATTCATGGAGCAAAGAAAGCAGTGTATGGCATGATCCCAGTCAATTCAGTAACTGCCATGGTTCTTTTTGACCCTAGTGCTTCGCACTCGTTCATCTCTGCCAAGTTTGTAGCTCGCCTGAAGATAAGGGAATGGCCAACAAAGAAGCTCATAGTAGTTCGTACACCAACTGGAGAAGTTGAGACAAACCGTGTATGCCGAGATGTTAGAGTCCAGATAAAGGAGAGTGAGTTCATAGTAAAGCTTAATGTTTTGGAACTTTCCGGAATCGATGTTATCCTTGGACAAGGATGGTTAAGGGGTCGTAAAAGTGAGGTCAATTATTCCCGGCGTTCAGTGTTTTTAAGAACACTATCAGGCGAAAGGATTGAATATCGAGGTATGCCGTTATCACCCAATGAATGTGAAACAGGTCTGTTGGGAGATAGCAGTAGTAAGGTGCAAGAGGTTCAGGATCGATGTCTATGTTGCAAGCATTATGGGAATTCTTGTCTTCAAGAGAAGTCAACCAAGGATGAGGTCAAAGTGAACCCAAGTGGTGTAGTCAAGGAAGATAAGAAAAGGAAAGCAAATTCATTCGAGTCACCGTTGAGTTTTACTCCAGTATCACATCCAGTTTCAACTCTTGTTCAGACCAGCCTAGATCAGCAGCATCTAGAAGCTCCTCCAGTTAAGAACTTTCCACATGAGGTTTGCATAGATGGATGGACAATCACCTACAAAGAGTTCCAGCCACGGAAGCGAGTTAAGAAGCAGAATAAACTGGTAAAAGTCAATCCTCTGAGTCAGCAAGATGGCAGCACATCGAACAACACTTTTACTGCAGCGGATCCAACCAAAGGAAGATGTTATCATTGTCGACAGGAAGGACACTACGTAAGCTCCTGCCCCAAAAAGATCAACAACCGACTCAAGGAAGTAGCCACAACCCAGTCACTACAGAATAGTCACCAACAAGTGATGTCAGTGCCTGATGCAAAGAAAGTCCCTGATAGCAGTTGATAGATGAAGAGTGTACAAGAAAAGCTATCCTTGATGTTCTTGCAGATGTATCGTGTGCTAGTAGTTCTTGAGCCCTTATGTAATAAAACGTTAGTAACGAAGTTAAGTCAAATCCTTGACCCATGTGTGGCTTGTGAACCTGTGATGTATGTTGTTTGTCCTTATGATAATGTTTGTTTTGCATCTTTGTAATGAGTGCAATGATTTTGTGGGTTTCCTCACAATTTCATTTAGGTTTAGTTCATAGGTGTCATGCATAGAAGGTTGGGTTTCTGTTTCTTCTGTTCCCTCTATCCTATCCTTTCGGAGCAGTCTGTCTTTATCAGCTTATATCTCAGTTTATGGATGTTCAAAAAAAAAAATCATGGAACAATTCTGGACACAAGTAGACTTCATGATCTTTCTCTGAGCGCAAGAACCACCCTGATAGCTGTTATGATTTTGGAGTTATAAAATTCACAAGTTGATGCATCTGTGCTGTCTGGAATCTGGAACAGTTACTGTTGTCTGCTGTTTTCGACGACCTTAACTACAGAATCTGGAAAAGTGTTCTACATGAAAGTTGTAGAGGATTTCATAAGCTTTCCAGGAAGGTAAACTGCAACTTCATTGGATAAACAGAGCTCGAGTTATGGCTGTTTTACTGCACTGCTGTTTTGCTACTCGCGAGAAATTTCAGAATTCCTGTTCTTACCTTTACATATGAATTTTTCCGGGACATGAGAAGTTGGTTATGCCTGTCAACATGCTGGAAATAATATGCAAGCTACCCTTATATGTTCTCTAGTTGGACTTTTCTTAAGGGGGGTAGCCATGATGAAGTTAACCTTGGACCGTTTTCAAGATGAAGTTTCTTACTATCTAGTGTTTTAATCGGAAGAATCAGTCATGGATGAGTCTTCTCTTGTCTCTCTTGCTATATCAACCTTGTCTTGTCGTCTCATGAAGCTATGGTTAAGTGTGTTATGAAGAGCTGAATCCTAACACATACATGTTGAAAAACAGATGGTTGCTACCAGGAGAAATGACTACGATGATGCTACAGGGAATGCTCACAACTCTAATCCACCGCCATCAAATCCTTCAGCTATAGAGCAAGTTTTGACAATGCAGACTCAACTATTACAGACCATTGCTCAAAATGTGTTACACAATCAGTATCAAGAACCACCTATTGACAAGCGTGGTGAATTTATGAAAGGACACCCACCGACATTCTCTCATACTAGCAACCCAATAGAAGCTGATGACTGGCTTAGAACTGTGGAACGACAACTTGACATAACACAGTGTGATGACCATGAGAAGGTGCTTTATGCTTCCGGCCAACTTCAAGGAATTGCATTAGATTGGTGGGAATCGTTCCAGTTTGAACATACAAATAAGAATCAAATTGGTTGGGAAGAATTCAAGAATGCTTTTAGATCTTACCATGTTCCAGCTGGAATAGTGGCGATTAAGGAAGAGCAATTCCTCAACTTGAAGCAAGGATTTATGTCAGTGTGTGAGTATCATGACATGTTCACCCAGTTGTCACGCTATGCGCTGGAAGAAGTGAATAGTGATGCTAAGAAGCAGAAGCGCTTTCTGAAAGGACTCAATGATGGTTTGCAATTACAACTGATGACGGTTGAATATGCCAACTATCAAACATTGGTGGACAGAGCAATTGTGATAGAGAACAAGCGTCGAGAGATGGAGGAGAAGAAAAGGAAAAGAGAAAGCCAATCTGTAGGTAGCAACATACACCACCCCTACGCTCATGCACCAGAATTCCAACAATGGAACCAGGAATCAAGTGATCAGTGGAATCTTGAACCTCCTCATGAACTCCATCAGTATCAGCAATCCAATGATGAAGTACTTCACTCCAATTCCCAAGAGCCATGTCTGTCACCTCCTAGTGACACCATGACGAAGATTAATACTCCCACTAGTGAGGGTTGTAACGATTGTGATGAGGTTAATCACTATGAGTATGACTGTCATAAGAAGTTTATGGAGAGCAATAAAAGTCAGGATGACGAACCACATCAAATACAAGAACAGGAGAATCAGGAGCTAGGAAGTAAAGTAAAAAGAAACTACATCCAAGGAATGTTAAATCATGTGTATATGATTAACAAACAAGGGGCTAAGGAAGTCGTGTATGGTTTCATTCAAGTAAACTCTGCTCCCGCCATTGTGATGTTTGATCCTAGAGCTTCACACTCGTTTATCTCTAGCCTGTATGTACAAGAACATAGGATGACTATGCTTCCAATGAGAAAACCAGTGATAGTTAACTCTCTAGAAGGCGAAATGAAAGCAAACCACATATGCCCAAAAGTTAGCCTTGACATAAATGGAGTAAACTTTGAGGCAAACCTTACTGTTTTGAAGTTGATGGAAATGGATGTTATCCTTGGAAAGGGTTGGTTATCTGCTTGTAAAGGAGTGGTTAAGTATGCCCAAGGTTTGGTGCTTCTAACAACACCGACAGGTGAAAGAATTGAGTATCAAGGTTTTCATCCTGTACTTGAGGAATACGAGAATGACCCATTAGAAGGGGTACCCATGGAGGACAGTAAAGTGGACTGTGAGTTTTCAGATATCAATACGAAGGAACAACTGCAGATCAAGTTTCCACATCTCTTTGAGTTGTAAGCCAATCAAGTTAGCGAGCAAGACAAGTTTGGGATAATCAAGTGTAATGATTTTTTTCATGGAATCCTTGTACACAAGTTATGATCGTGAAACATCAGTGGTTTGATAAGTTTAGTATGCAAGTGTGAAGTGAAAGTGTTATCAAGATCTTTTCTCGTTTCTCTCCAGTGCTCTGAGTCTCTTTCGAATCTCGGGACGAGATTCTCTTAAGGGGGGTAGATTTGTCACACCCTGAAATTTGCATTTCTTAAATTAGAATTAATATGGTTTATTTATGAATTTTTGTGCTCATAAAATATAGAGAAATAAAACTTTTCTATAAATTAAAATTTATCCTAGGGTTTAGAAACATGTTTGTGCATTCATGCTGGTGCATATATCATTTTTGTGATGTGTGGTTTTAGATCAAAAGTTGTTTGAATTCAAAAAGGATTTGAAAATGCATTTGAAAAATCAAATCTGAAATTGGAAAACAATTTTCCTTCTCTCCCTTCCTCCTTTCTCCCTTCTGGCCCGAGCCAGCTTGGCCGGCCCGCTCCCTCTCTCTCGTCGGCCTGCTCTCCCCTCTCCCCTCTCTCTCTGTCGCCCGCGTGGGCCGCCGCCCGGCCCAACGCCTGCGCGCAGCGCCGCTCCGCCGGCCCAGCCGCCCTGCGCAGCGCCGCAGCCCCGCGCCGAGCCGAGGGTTCAGCCTCGGCGCCGCACTCGCGTGCGCGTAGCCTTCTCCGTCTCGCCCGAGGGTCCAGCCTCGCGCGAGCATCGCCGTTTCCGTCTCGCCCGAGGGTCCAGCCTCGCGCGAGCATCGCCGTTTCCGTCTCGCCCGAGGGTCCAGCCTCGCGCGAGCATCGCCGTTTCCGTCTCGCCCGAGGGTCCAGCCTCGCGCGAGCACCGCCGTTCCGTCTCGCCCGAGGGTCCAGCCTCGGCACTGCACTCGCGTGCGTAGCCGCTTCCGTCTCGCCCGAGGGTCGCCGCTCCCGCGCCTCGGCCCAGCTTGGCACCCGCGCGCAGCGCGCCGCCGCTCCTCCCGTCGCTGACTGCGCACCCCCGCCTGTCAGTGTCCCACCTTCCCCTCCCTGCTCGTGTTCATGGCGGACACCCGAAACCGAGCCCGACTCCAATCCTGGCACGTGACCTCGCTTGCCTAATCAACCTAGCCAACCCCCTTAAATAGATTCCCCGGAGACCGCCGCCTCTCCCCACGCATCAAGCTTCTGCTCTCGTGCTTTAATTCGCTCCCGCGACGAACTCCGCGGCCGCCGTCGATCCGCCGTCGTCAACCCGACGCTTCAACGAGTTCCAGCCGTCGCAAGGTTCCTATCTAGCTTCGTCTTGGTCACGCGAAGCCATTACACCTTTTTCCCCTCTGTTTTCCCCTGGTTTCGCGTTAACCCGTGCTCGCCGTCGTTGCAGCGCCCCCGCTGTCCGCCTCGCCGCGCAATCCGCCGTCACAGAGACCTCACCGACGCCATCATCACCACTGGTGAGTCCGCTTTGTTCTCCTCTTTCGATTGGACCTACTTCCGAGGCCTCTACCGCTCTGTAGCGCAATCCCGAGCCGCGCCGCCGCCTTCCGGCCATGGAGCCGCCGCGTCCTTCTTTCTCCCCGGCGAAAGCGCCGCCGGTCTCACCCTGATCTAATTCGAGCCGTCCATTCTGGATCTAGCGCTCGGAATCACTCGATACCCCTTCGTTTGTCACCTTTGCTAAAGAGTCCCCCAAATATTTAGGTCTGAACCCGCGGTCCAACCAGCACTATTTCATGTGTCTTGGAAAACTTTCAATCTAGCCCCTGCGTTTTATTCTAAAAGAGGCGCAGTCCATCCGAAAATTCAATTTCGTTTTATTTATTTTAAATCTGCAAAATCAATTTCAATCTATTTACAGTTTTGCCACTGACTTTAAACCCTTATAACTTCTTTGTTTTAACTCCGATTTAGTCCGTTCAACTTGCGTTAGATTCGTTTCGAAAAGTTCTTTCTAAATATATAACTTTCAATACTGTTTTCTGAAATTAAAATTTGAGTTAAATCTAATCTAGTAATTAGTATCTTTAATCTTGTTTAGATCGTATCTTTTTCGTTATAACTCCGTTTAGCGTGATTTTTGCGTCTGTGTGTTCGTAGCGAGCCGTAGATCAGTTTTCAAAACTCTTTATCTTGTTTTCTTATGATTGATGTATTGTTCTAATCATAGGCTTTGTTTTACTTTGCATGATTGGTATTGGATGCGTGTGTGGTGTCCTGTGATCGTATGTCCAGTCGGTGAGTTGTACGTTGGTGATCAAGAAGAAGTTCGTGACCAAGAGTTCAAGATCGAGAGTCAACCTTTGGAAGTATATAAGTCAACAGAAGAAGGATCTTGAGTTTAAGGCAAGTATAGCAATCAAGTGTTCTTTTCGCAATCATGATCATGTTACTTAATTAATGTATGCATCGGATGATAAAAATGGCTTATTAGCAACTTAAGAAATTATCTGTACGAGCACCTTCGGGATTTACAGTGCAACTGTTGGGGGTTATATGGCTCTGGCTTTAGCTCAGTATAAGGACCTTTTCTAGCTTGTTAGAGGTTACCGAAAGGCGCAAGAGGGGCTCCGATCTGTATGGTCTTGGCCGACCAAGTTGGTGCATTTTCTTTGGTTAGTCACTGCTTGGAGGGGAGATTCATGCTTATTGATGAGGAAACCTAGCGGCCCTAACTTGTTAGACGAACCTTTGAAAGGCTTCATCGTGAACCCTGCCGACTTTCCTTGGAAGTGAGTTAAGAGGCTGATCACCTCGGGTAAAAGGGCAATTCACGTCTCGCAGTGAAAGTGTACACCTTTGCGCAAAGTTTATTAAACTGATATATCAGCCTTGCTCAAGGATACGAGCAGCCTTGAAGACTTTTACATTTATGACTTATGTTGGTTAACATGTTCATTATTTACCGTTTTATGCTATTCATTATTTATGTTACATTGATCATAAGACTTGGGATCTATATCACTTGCTGCTATACTTGTGGAGTTCAACATGGACTCACTCTTGCTTTTCCCCACACCCCAGAGAGTTAAGCTTTGGAGAAGCTTAGGCTTGTGGTCAACCAGTCAGTTGTTCCCTGTGAAGTTGGTGTCTCCATCTGAAGATCGGAGTGTCTTTCCGCTGTCTGCTCTTTAAGGTTATGTTCTTTTGTTTTATATACGTTATATAAGAGCATTGTCTTTCGATATTACCCCTTATTTGTTGCTATATGTGAGATTTGACTTCCTGGGCTCACATATGGTGTATACCTGGTTTTGTTCTTAAAACCGGGTGTGACATTGAGTGTCGCCCTCTTCATCTCCGACCGTCATAACAGTCATGAACAACTTCGATTGCTATTGATCTTCTTCAATAAATCTGGCTCCGATACCACTTGTTAGAGTGCACGGTTAGTTCCAGACCCGAACGGATCTGCTAATTGATGAACGCAGAAGCATAACCACCATAGAAGAAAATACACAAACGAGAACGACACCAAGGCACGATGTTTTTTAACGAGGTTCAGCGATGTGCCTAATCCTCGGGGCATGACTACGGGCGCTCCTCCCCATAAAATAGCAGCTACACCGGCATCCGGGTGATCCCGTGGCCTTGCCGCCACCCAAACCAGCCGCAAAGTCGTCTCATGGTTACAACAGGGGTTGCCTCATATTTATGGCCCCCTAGGATACAGAGTTTGACTCAAACTCTATCCTAGCCCCTAATACAACTCAAGTCCAACTGTAACCGGATTATACACATATTTGACACATATCTAACATCACGGGCCCCAGCCCGGCCCAGCAAGCTGCCCGTACAAGGGCAGCCAGGTTCAGGCGCACCCTGCAGGGGGCGCGCGACAGCAGGAGGGGGCCGGCGCAGGAGCCGCCGCCGCCTGCCTCTCCTCCTCAGGTCGAGTCCGAATCGGATTCGAATTCAGTTATGGAATAGGCTAAGGAATTGTAATAGATTAGGAAAGGAATAAGAATAAGTTAGGGAGTCTTAATAAATTAGGAAAGAGAGTCTGGATCTATAAGAAACTCTTTTCTAAAGTTTGCTTGCTTTACAAGTCCATTAGGGGCTATAAAAATAGGGGTATGTACTCCCTCCAAAGGCAATAAAGAATTAGGGTTTGACCCTTATGCTCCCTGCTCGCCTGCCTCACTGCTACCGCCGCCCCTCCCTGCCCTTGCGCACGCACAGCAGCAAGCAGTAGGTCACCGCCCAGCCCAATAGCCCCGGCGCCGCCTTACACCTGGTATCGGCAGACCACTCAATCCTATGGCCGCCACCATGAGCACCATCGACGTGAAGGCCCTCTTCGACAAGATGACGGCAGACTTCAACAAACGCTTCGACGTCATCGACAATAACCTCAACTACCTCGACAGCCGCCTAAAAACCATCGAGACAGGGAAGCCAGAGGATGATGTTGAGGCCAAAGCTCACAAGGAACGGGCAGACGCTGCTGAAAAGCTTGAGAAGGATGTTCGCGCTGCCATGGAGCAAGCGGGGCGTGACTTCCTCAAACAACAGAAGATGAATGCGCCATCATCGACAGTCCCAGAGATTGTAGATGAATTGGAGGCGACAATCTTCGACGACATCTTCCGTCCTCCTCAACCGGCACCAGTTGCTCCGCCCCCGCCAAATTACGATCTACCTCCGTCGTACCCGCATGTTGGGCCACAACCAGGCGCCTTCCCTTGCCTAACGCCAAAACACCACAAGCTCGTCTTTCCGACATACGACGGGAAGAGTGATCCGTTGCTCTGGATCAACAGGTGCGAGCAATTCTTCAGCGGCCAAAAGACACCACCTCAGGAGCAGGTCTGGTACGCAGGCTACCACCTCACGGATGGCGCCCAGTAGTGGTACATGCGCCTCAAGTAGGACAGGGACGTCTCCAACTGGTCGTACTTCGCGAAGTGCGTCAACGAGCGCTTCGGACCTCCGGCGAGGCGCAATCCCCTCGGCGAGCTCGCAGCCCTTCGCAAGACGGGCTCAGTGGACGACTACACCGAGCACTTCCTGGCGCATGTGGCTCGTGTCGGCCTCCTCGACGAGCAGCAGCAGATCAACATCTACACCGTCGGTCTCCTTAAGCCTCTCAAAACAGATGTGGAACTCCAGAACCCTCAGGATCTGGAGATGGCCATGAATCTGGCCAAAGCATATGAACGGCGCCTCGCGGTCGTCCTCGACTCCACCAAACAGCAGACCAAACTGCAGGGACAGATGCCTCCCCCTCGGGCACCCGCAGCCACTTCTACACCAACTCCGACAACCACGACGACGACACCACCTGTGACTCGACCATTCAAACGCCTAACGGCGGAAGAGATGGCGGAATGACGACGCATGGGCCTATGCTTCAACTGCGATGAACCCTTCTCACGCGGTCACAAGTGCAACCACCTCTTCGACATCACCATCGTCAATGATGATCTTGAGGTCGACGACGGCAACACCCAGATGATGGTGATCGGCAAGCAACAAGCATCGGTGCCAGGTAATCCACCCATGTACCTAATAGGTGTCATTAACGGAGCAGAAGTTCACATCCTAGTGGACTCAGGCGCAACACACAATGTGATCGACATCAACTCTGCTCGCCTACTGGGACTTCGGGAGCGCCGCATCAACACCACTGTCCTTATAGGAAGTGGCAATGAGGTACCTTGCCGTGCAGCAGCCTTCGTCGTACCTCTACGCATCGACGACGAGATCTTCAACATCGACGCCTTCCTCCTCGGCATCGGCAACGACATCGACATTGTACTTGGCACCTCTTGCCTTGCAAGCTTGGGGCGTCTCACCTGGGACTTCACCAACATGGAGCTCCAATACTACCGCAACGGCAACCCCATCACCTTCACCACTCTCCAACGACCACAACGGGCTCTAGCACCAGTAGAGGCGCACCCTGAGGTGATGAACATGGCACAACATATGCATCGTCCATCGATCTGCGACCACATCAACCTCGACGATGATATCTTCACCGACATGAGATGCGAGGTGCTACAGCAGCGGGAACTACGTCGCATCGCCCTGGCTATCACCAACGGCACAGCAGCGCCGGCTTGGTCCTTGGAGCACGGCCTCCTCTTCTTCATCGGACCATTCTACATCGGTATTACCTCTCCTCTCTTGCCCCGCTTGATGAGAGTCTTGCTACATGACGGGGAATAGCACATGAAGCTCCTGGCAATTGGCGCCTACGACTTGACATCATTGATACATGACCGTTCGACGTCATCAACCATACTTCTTAGCCGATCTTGGCTGGTAGGAAGTGTGATTTCAGCAGCAACGGTGACCTTCATCGACACCTTGGGCCGACAATTCGCAAGCATCGACAACGTCTACATTGCACTACGTCTGGAATCACGTCTACACTGACTCTCACCTAACAACTTTGTAACACCGGGATTTACGAATAAAACCGAGGTAAAGCATATGTGGGCCCAGAGGGTCCCAAATCCACATATACCACAAAATGTATATCATTACAGCACGAACAACGTTTAACAACTTATTACATCACATGGGATTGTTCATCACATTGAGCAACGACCCATTATTACAATGGTAGCGTAGACGTAGACATCACTCCACAGGGACACCGACTACGGGTATGCCAACCTCAGAAGTCTGGAACGTCTTCTGGATACTCCTCGTAGTCTCCATCATCTGGTACCCATCCGGGATTTTTATGTGAACCAACGACAAGCGTCAGCTCACCATGCTCAGCAAGTACAACTACGGGGATGCAAGGCTCAAAGGTTTGACTCTGTTAACTGCGGTTAGCATTTTAAGTTGGTCATATTTTATATAAACCTCTCATTACTAAGTGTATGAACCCTGTTGTCCCAAGTGTATGATAAGCATTATGTTAAAAAGCGGTAAGCCACCAACCACCAACATACCCCACCATGAACTACTTAAAAAGGATCCGAGCCGCTCGTATCCGTGAACACGGCTGATATATCAGGTTTACACTCTGCAGAGGTTGTACACTTTCACCTTAGGCCGTGATTCCCATATGCCAGGGAGAGCCAGTCCCACATTACCTCCTCTATGGAAGTATGGCAGGGTTTCACTACGTAGCCCTTCACTAGCTACCCTAATAAGTAGTAGCCGCAAGGTTTCGGCGTCCAGGCGAATGGAGGCCCCCTTCAAGATGGCACACCTGATAGCCGATCAGTACACATCTTGACAGGCAAGGAAGCCATTCTTAAACCCAGTTCCCCCCTCTAGCTCCTTTCGGTAACTACTACAAGTTGAGAAAGTCTAGTTATATGACTAAGATCAGAGCCATGTGATTCCCAAGGTTGCACGGGATCTCCCGGGTGGCCGCTTTAAAAGATAGTCTCTGGGGTGGGTCACTGAGCGAAAACCATGCTCCAGTGCCCTAAATGTGGTTAAAAAGCCTCTTTTAACATTTGTTCCATAGTCATTAATCAATATTAAACATTTAGCAAATATATAGCGCATAGCATTTCTAGTCATATTATGCAAAAACCCTCCCATAGGTACAAGGTATACAATTCAAATGAATCTAGTATTGTCCTATGGTTCATCAAGTTTGACACATGCATAATGATTATTGAGTTTAGCATGTAATAGGTAACAAGGAAACCGTAGGTTATACTTGCCTTGGTCACACGCTTGGTCCTAGAACTGCTCCTGAGAAACTTGCTCCTCGAACACGTCACCATCTGGACTCGATACAAACCACCAATCATAGCATCCATACAGTCATTACATGCAAATAAAATATACTTTTATTAGAACAGTACACCAAGCATCAAAAATAGTTAGAGAAACATATATAAAACTATTCTACTCGTTGATATGATCACATGAACATAAAGATCACTCTAATCGGACTAAAAACGAGAAAGTTATGAAGAAAACAAGTTTCAGGGGCTATTTTGTAAATAAAAACATTTGCCTAGGGGCTAGCCTGCGAAAACTAAGGACTAAAACATAATTAAACATAGCCTGCAGGGGTTAGCACGCGAAAACACGCGCTCTGGACCGTGGGTTCAAAAACCGAAAACTCCAGGGGCTAAACCGAAAGAAAACATGACCTAAAACTAATTATTTTGAACTGGATTGGATTGCGGGTTGATTTCTCAAAAACGCGGGGGCTTTTCTGCAAAAGCGGCGGCTGCAGCTGCGCTGGCGCCGACACGGCGCCATGCGTCGCCCTCTGGCTGGCTCGGTCCACCACGCGGCCGGTGGACCGCGCGCAGGGGTGCGGTCTACGGGTCCGTAGACCCGGCGCATACCCCTTCCGGGGTCGTGCTCTAATATGAGCCGCACGGCGCAGATCGGACGGCGCAGGGGAGGCTACGGCGGCGTGGGCGGCGGCGGGATCGCCGGCGAGCGGCGGCGCGCCATGGGAACGGCTCGGGAGCTCGCCGGCACGACGCTCCCGGCTTCGGCTGACTGTGCGAAGGGCACCTAGGGGTTGCGGGGGTGACGGCGAGCCCGATGGTGGCCTCGGCGCTGGCTAAGGGCTTACCCCGGCGTCAAACGACGACAGAGTGGATCTGCAAAAGGGGAAAACACCACGTTGAGCTCGGACTCACGCAAGGAAACAAAAGGAGGGCTCCGGGGTCTTGCTAGCGACCGCGGCATCACCTTCGGTGGCTCGGAGGGGCGCTCGAGCAACCAGCGAGGCTCGGCAACGGCGGCAGAGGGAGAGCGAGAGAGGAAGGTGTGAGGGAGGGGCTCGGGGCTTCGGCCCGGGCTTTATAGGTTGCGGGGCGGGTGGCGAAGCGCCGGAGACTCTCCGCCACGGCTTGAAGGAAGCCCGAGTGGCTTTGAATGCCACTCCGCGGCAGTTTCAGGAGGGGAGGGGGCGGCGGCGGCGCGGACGCTGAGCGTCGCGAGGTAGGGGAAGGGGCATGGGGCTGACCGGTGGGCCCGGGGTGTCAGGCGGGGCACGTGTGGCTGACGCGCGGGGCCGGATCGTCAGCGGGCTCGGGAGCGGCCGCGGGAGCGAGCGACTGGGCCGCGACGAGCTGGGTCGTGGGCGCTACGCGGGGAAGCTGGGCCGGCGGTGCTGCGCGCGCGAAGGAGAAAGGCGAGCGCGGGGCGGGCCAGCTGGTCCGAGCAGGCGCGGGGAGAGGGGAGAGGGGTGGTGGTCGCGTGCCGGGCCGCTTCTCCGGTTGGGCCAAAAGGGTGAGGGAGGGAGAGGGAGTAAAAAAAGCCTTTTCTTTTATTTCTTTTTGAAAACTTGTTTAAATTCAAATCTATTTTGAATTCAAACCACTCAACACTATTCCTACACTCAAACAAAATATTATGCTCGAGCATGAATGCAACAAAAATGTTTCTAAGCCCCGAGATAAATTATTAATTTACCAAAATTTATTATTTGGCCTATATGTTTTATGGAAAATAAATAAACAAAAATTCATATTAATCCCTAATTTCTGAAAACCGATTTTTAGGGTGTCACAGACTTCAACTTGGGCTCCTCGTCTTTGGCAGCATGATGGATCTCACGACTCCACCAACAAGGCGTAGCTCGGCTATATGGCGTCTACTTCCACTCTACATCACGCCGACTTCATGCTGCCACTACCACAACTTCATCGCTCCACCCCATGACATGAGGACCTTCCACATAGATGCAGGTGTTGTACAACACCTACTACGAGCAGCCCGTACAGGAGTCACTACAGCAGGACTACATCAACCACCTGAACCACGGCCGGACTTCTACATCATTCACGGCTACATCGGCAACCTGCTCTACAGCTTCGAGTTCGTGCCAGAACGGACTCGACGGAACATGATCAAGAACAACCCCACCCTGGGACGTCTCACGGTACATCTGGAAGCCATCTTACCAGGACAAGCACCCCCACCAGACGGCACAAACAACTGGATATGGCATCAGTGCGTGGACGCGCTGATCGGAGAAGGGGATGTCATACGCCTAATGAGAGGCCCAATTCGCCGGATCATGGGCCCCAGCCCGGCCCAGCAAGCTGCCCGTGCAGGGGCAGCTAGGTTCAGGCGCACGACAGCAGGAGGGGGCCGGCGCAGGAGACGCCACCGCCTGCCTCTCCTCCTCAGGTCGAGTCCGAATCGGATTCGAATTCAGTTACGGAATAGGCTAAGGAATTGTAATAGATTAGGAAAGGAATAAGAATAAGTTAGGGAGTCTTAATAAATTAGAAAAGAGAGTCCGAATCTATAAGGAACTCTTTTCTAAAGTTTGCTTGCTTTACAAGTCCATTAGGGGCTATAGAAATAGGGGTATGTACTCCTCCAAAGGCAATAAAGAATTAGGGTTTGACTCTTTTGCTCCCTGCTCTCCTGCCTCCCTGCTACCGCCGCCCCTCCCTGCCCTTGCGCACGCACAGCAGCAAGCAGCAGGCCGCCGCCCAGCCCAACAGCCCCGGCGCCGCCTTACAAATAATAATAATAATAATAATAATAATAATAATAATAATAATAGTAATAATAATAAAAATAAAAATAATAATACATCTAGTGCTAGGTTGCTTATAAAATGGCCTCTTGACCTCAGTATGTTTATGCACAGATGACCAGAGAGGTTGCTACGAGAATAATGTTTATACAGAGACGACGAGATACTCTGCTAGCATCAAAAGATCTGTGATGTCTACACTCATTTTTCCATTGTGAGTTGACACTGTGGTGGCCTGTGACAACTTTCTACATGAGTAACAGCTAGGCATGTGAAGCATTGGGAATATAGAAGGGGAGCTAAGAAGGCATCAACCTTTGTTGACTGCCAAGTTGCAGGCAATAAATCGATGATTTCCTGGTTTCGATTGTATAGCAGGGCTCCAATGTTATGGATTGTCAGGCTGAGCACCTCCGGGGAGAACAATGATGCTCAAGACCAACCACTTCCTCACGACTCCAATATGTCCTCACTGCAAGATGGTTTAAAGTGCAGCTACTAGTTAGTAGCAGACATGTCACCATGGAAGAGGTTAGAAGAACCATGGGGGACGCTGCAAAGCCCAATCTATGTCTACAGCATATGCATGTTACTAAGTGTCAAACGACAAAAATGCATGACTCTCTACATAGGTTTGGGTAGCAAACTAAGAGGCCGGCCAAGGAATGCTTGGTACAATAACATTTATCCTAGATCAGAGCAAACTACAACATTTCTTGATCAATAGTCACCATTAGTTGTTACACCATGTACCGCTCTCCGAAGGTTTGGTTGACTTTGGCGAAACCCTAGCCGCCGCCACCGCCACCTCCTCACATCCCTTTCTCTCCACCTCGCCGCCACCGGAGCGCGCCACCGGGAGGCCCGGGCGGCAAACCATGATGGTGGGGACGGGGCCTTGCCTCGGCGACCCCCTGTTTCTGACACGACGAAGAAGGGGCGAAGCTGGGCGGCCGGCGATGGCGCTTGCCTGCGTGGGCGGCGGATCCATTTGCGGCTCATCCGTTCTTGGGCCTTCGCGACCCGATCTGGTGGAGTCCGCAAAAATCGGATCAGGCACCGCTCGAATCGGTCGGCGTCTCGCCGCGCCGCCGCTGAAGGCAGGTTCAAGCCAAACCCTTTGCGCCAGTGCCGCCGCATGCCTGGGCATCGGCGGCCTTACTCGTGTAACGGTGGCAACCGGCCTAGGCGTGTACGACGACGGCCAGATCAAGACGGAGGCGGCAATCAATGGCGTAACAGTTTGGTAATTGGTGGACAATGGCGGTACTATCATATTTCGACGACGGTGGCGCCTGTGGACGCCACTTTCCTTGCTGGAGGCGTCGTCTTTCATGCGGATCTTCCCGGGTGAAAACCCATGTCCAGTTCTCTGACGGGACGATGATGGCGTTTGTGGATGTCATTTTCTTGTTGGAGGTGTCGCTCTTGGAAGATTCCTTGGGTTGTCGGCTTTGGTGCCGGCAACGAGATGGTGACTCCTTTGCATATCCACCAGGTGCTTCGTGTTGTTGCCAGAATACAACATCCAGTCTTCAAGGTGGTCGGTGTCCAACGATCTTTCAGTACCCTTATTAGGTCTGGCAGACATATGTGATGGCATTGTCTCAACGTTGGTGGTCATACTCTTGTGGAGTCGACATCACGGAGCAAGTCATTTGTCGCGTAGGACTACCAGAGTTCCTTGTTGGGAATTTTTTTTCCTCTGTCGGTTTCTTTTATTTTAATTTTCTCTGTTGTAATAATTTGGCCTGATTCTACATGTTGGTAGATGAAGCCGTGTATGAAATACTATCCTTTATCTAAAAAAATAATAGAAACATAAGAAAAAACTTATTTATAACAGCCTTCATCAGTCATAACAAGGTTAAGATTGCTCTTGAAATTTAGAAGTTTTACAACAAAACCTTTGTGAAGACGTCCACTACCTGATCATCCCCTCAAGAAATAAGTAATTCAATCTCCAATAATTTCTACGACACTCTTTCTCTGACACAATGATAATTCACTTCTAGAAGTATAGTTACCATGACACATGAGATTAGTAGAAGGTATTTTGCTCACACCATAGCTTAGGAGCACCTTGGACTATTGACAGGTATTAACTATTCTAGTAAATGAGTTGTTGCACCCCATATCACCTCTACAAGAGCATTCACCTTACACTAGCTTTATATTGTTACTCAGATCTTGACATATAGTGCCTTGTTTACTAGAAGAGAGTTTAAGTGAGTTCATTACTCTTGACATAGTGTCATTTTGTGGCGGTGAGGTCGTTGGTCTTAATAAAAGGCATGTGGGTTCTCTAAGTGCTTAGGTGTGTGGGTATGTATTGTAAGGCCAGTGCTCCTACCCATTTTTCTTCTTATTAGTACAAAGATACACAACTCTCCTGCGTGTTAAAAAAAAAGATCAGCCCTGTGAAGTAGGAGGAAATATATGTAGAGTGAACAGATAGTCTCTCATTACTATAGAATTGATGTTCAACAACCAGAGTTTTTTTTTGTAGATGCGGCTCAATCAACATCCACCTCTACAAATCTGTCCAAAAGACGTAGGATGCGCAAATGATCAATACCAAAGTTTTAGATCTCTAGGTGACAACTTTTTCATTTGAATTCATCTATCTAAGGAAGATTACATTTGAGTTTCTCACATTTGGAGTTAAATTTTTTCAAGCAACCTAGGATGGAGAAATGACGGAAACCAAGGTTGTAGACATCGAAAAGTTATACAACTTTGTAGTTGACAACTTCTTCATTTGAATTAGTTCACTGTCCTAAATACTTATTTAAAATCAGATGAGGATGAAATGAGGAAGACACACACAAGGCTTGAGGTCACAGGTTCCATCGCGGCCACAAAGTGCATGTTTTTTCAGAAAAAAACATGTATAGAGATGGTATTCCAAGCCGCCTGTAAAAATCGATTTCTAGCTTAATAATGAATTGAAATAGTCCCTTCTTATCGTTTTTAGTGTAGAAGTGAACATGTTGAAACAATAAACAACCCATTATAGCTAGTTGCAATTTGGGACACTCAGAATGTACTAAATCCAACGATCAACAAACAAAATGTTCATCTGACGCATATGTTTGTCTGACAGTCTCCAATTCCAAGGTGCCCGAAACTTCAAGGACAAGGTCGTTTTGGATCTGCGCATGCTGCCATGAGCACCAGGATCCTGCTGTTCAATACATTTATTTTCCTGGTGCCCCCCTAATTCTAACCCAACTCCAATCAATTAATTTGAACGTCTTTTAGTATGCTGATAACAGATAGAGCTACTACGTGACTAGCTTGGAACTGCAGACTGAATACATCCTACATCATTACTATTATTGTGCTGATTCGTTCTCTGCCCTTGCATTGGCATGTGGTAGTAGAAATATGTAATATGGAAGGAAAAGGGAATGCACAAGTGTGGATTGGAATTGACATATGTATAAATAATAATAAAATAAGACAGAGAAATAGGAGAGGTGACTGCTACAGAGGTCTAAATATATGTCAGGAGGAAGCAAATAAAAGGAGATGTCTGAGACAATAAAAACCTTTAGGCTAAATATATGTCAGCAGGAAGCAAATAAAAGGAGATGCCTAAGACAATAAAAACCTTTAGGCTAAAGATACATCAAACTGGGTTCCTATAAGACGTTCATTGATCCAGGCCACAATAAAAATCGATTCTAGTTAATGTATTTTGCAAAGTTAATTTAGCTTTAGGAATGGAAGGTGTCAGGATTAGAACTACACCTTGCAAACAGATTGATGGATCCAACTCAGAAGATAAATTCAGGGTTGCATGCAGAAAACAGAGTACCACATTGTACTTCTTATACATCACTGCCCCGATTTGACTATTTGCATTTTTGTTGTTGTCTTGGTTAATGGATACCACTGAAATACACATGGAAAGTGTAAAGGTTATTAGCAGGAATTGCTGAGCTGAGTTACCTATAAAATATTTTATGATGACAACACTATACCAAATAAATTCCAAAACAGTACAGAAATGAGACATGCTAATTAGCCACGTGGAATTGCAACACATCTCTATTGTAAGATAAGAGGCATGTAAACACGATACGTGTTGCTCTTCCGTGTGGACAGCACAAGAGTTCCAGGATTACATGAAAGACAAATGATGTACATAATAGTTCTATGACGGACTTGGTCATCCACGTACGGACTGGAATCGAAGAACTTTCAGAGTGAGACTATCGCTGCATTCCTGCTACCTCCTGTTCCCACTCATAATTATACATCTTATACTATCGAGGATAACACCACTTATTTGATCTATATGGGGAACACAGGCCGGGTCGAGGATGAATGGAATGAAAGGTTGCTTCCAACTCACAGATTTATATATATGCATGTGGAAAAGATACACTTTGAAGGACCGAAAGAGTCAAAACCAGGCGACCAGAGGGGGGTGAATGGGAGCCTCAAAAATTTCTTCACAAAAATGAGGCCTCTGTCCCAATAAAAGCAACCCCCCAAAACTCCAACCAAAACCGTGATGCGCACGACCCTTGGAAGAGGGTGGATGATCCCAGAGATCACAGCGAGGCTCCACAGACTGAAAACCGCAAGCGAACCAAGCGAAAGACTGAGCCACGCGGCCTCGGGGCGAAACTCCGATTCGCCCGAGGCTTTGGAAAGGCCTCAGGCCAAAATAGCGATTCGCCCGAGGCTGAGGCCCAAGAGAGAGGCCTCTGTGCAAAACTCCGACTCGCCCGAGGCTTGAGGCGGCTTCGGAGGAAAGCTCCGTCTCGCTCGAGGCTGAGGCTCGAGAGAGAGGCCTCGGAGCCAAAACTCCGTCCCGCCCGAGGCTCGAGGCTCAAGAGAGAGGCCTCGGACCAAAAAGCCGATTCGCCCGAGGCTCGAGGCTCGAGAGAGAGGCCTCAACGTGAAACTTCGACTCGCCCGAGACTGAGGGGACCTCGGAAAAAGCTCCGATTCGTCCGAGGCTCAAGAGGCCTCGGGAAAAGTTCCGCCTCGCCCGAGGGTGGTCTCAGTTCACTCGAGAGACTCCGTACGAAGGAGGCCTCGGCACGTTCCGACACCCGAGCCTACTGCGTACTGGCCACACAGAAGCTCGGATCTGGGCGCTTTCTCCCGAAAAGGAAATCTCTCCAAAACTTGTTCAAAACACAATCCCAAGTTCCCAAACTTGAGGAAGAAGATCACAGGGTAGTTAGAAGACTATCCCCAAGAAATCATCTTCTCAGAATAACCAAGAACACAGTGAAATCAAAAGGGAAAGTGGATGAACAAAAAGTGCCACAAAAAATGAAATTGTCCCGATCTATTCGATCATGAGGAGTTAGATGAATTCCTTTGGTCAGAGTGACCTCCTCAATGATACGAACAAACTGATTCAAACGGATTTCGCAAAGACACAGCAAAGAGAGAGATCGAGCAACGAGGAAAAACGAGCAGAGCCAAAGAGCGATGAACACAGTGCACAACACAGCCAATCGGAGGGCTCGGTCCAAGAACACAGTGCACAGCACGAGTCTGCTCGGAAGGATGAGGATACGGCCTCACTTCCTTGAACCAACAGAACACAGAACAAGTTCTTCTGTGGATCTCAACTAGCTACAAGCAGGGAATGGGAGAGCAGAAAACCCTAGGAACAAAAGCAACTAACTGAGATGGGAAGGGAGGAGGGTGTCTCCCTCTATTTAAACTACAACTAGCCTAAGTCTATTTCCTACTCTACCCCTCTCTACTCTAAGTACAGAGCAAGCCAGCCAAACCCTAAGGCTAAACTGGACTAACTCAAGTGGTAGGTGTATCCGACGGCCACGTCCGCACAACTCGTCCGCGTTGCCTCCGCGCAACCTCCCGATTGCCGCCACGTGCCGCCTTTGCTCTGTACCCCCGGTTTTGAGGCCCAAACCGGGAAACCAGCCACTGCCCGAGTTTTGAGGCCAAACTCGGAAACCATCCAGCCCAGGTTTTGAGGCTCAACCTGGAAACCGTCCAGCCCAGGTTTTGAGGCTCAACCTGGAAACCGTGCACCCGAGTTTTGAGGCCCAAACTCGGAAACCGTCCACCCGTTGGTTTTTCCCTGGCTCAACCAACAAACCGGAGCTGTAGAGGGGATGCACCTCCCGTGCACCCCATCCACCGACACGTGTTCCCAGGTCCTGGACCTGAGCAACACATGTCCGCACTTCTTTGCTTGTCGTCGTCATAGGCTGCCAGCTTCCACAGCTGATCCTCAGGTACTCCGGTCCCTCAGTCCAAGCCTTCACGTCTGTCCTTCACCGCTCGGTACATTGGCATGGCACGTCCGCCGCACGGCACGCCCATCCTTCTCCGCACCCGGTCCGTCAGCACAGCACGTCTCATCTTGACCTTCACCTACCCTCGATCACTGTCTCCGTGCTCGACACCTGCACAACACAAGCCAAAGAACATGCGCATCATCCCTGTTGACAATCACTCATCACTCAGAGCCTTCGGCATACACCCATGTATCCGCAATCTCCCCCTTGATGAATGCATTGTCAACTACACACACAAATCATAAAGAAAGAGAAAGAAAGAAAGAGAGAGGAGGGAAGAGGAGAAAAACTCAACCAAATGACCCAAAAGCATGGCAAAGCCGAAGAAGGTCAGGTGGTAAGAGCAACAGAACTTGGTCCCCAAAGACATGGGCAACGGCTCGACGCAACCAAGCAAAACAAAACTAGCCCTCAAGAAGAGGTAGAACAGGCTCAACACCGCTAGCAAATACCAGTTGGAAAATCAGAGCAAAATGCTAGTCCCTCAAGAAGGAGGCAACGGCTCAACACAACTAGCACGGAGAAAGCTCGACACCAACGCTTAACAACCTGCAAAACATGGCTCGAGGCTCGAGGCTTAGCCAGCAATAAGGCAAGGCTCGAGGCGCTCGAGGCTGAGGCTCGAAACAGGGGCTCGAGGCCGAAGCTCGAGGTCGAGGCTCGAGGCTGGGGCTCGAGGCAAGGGCTCGAGGCAGAGGCTCGAGACAGGGGCTCGAGACAGGAGCTCAAGGCAGAGCTCAAGGCAGGAGCTCGAGGCAGGGGCTCGAGGCAGGGCAGAACCAGACGAGCTCCTCGAGCAGAAACAGACGAGCTCCCCCTCGAAAAAATGGCAAAGCCTCGAGGCTGCGATCAACAGCACAGCTCGAGACCGAGGCTCCCTTTGCTCCCCCTTGACCAGTGCAAGCTACATCCAGGGAACATATGATTTGCAAAATTCTCCCCCTTAGTTGAAAATGCACTTATCAAGATAAAAATGGTCTCCCCCTCTTCCAGCATGCAAAAGAAATCAAAGATGCAAGTTAGGAGCTTCAGGCTGATAGTCAAAAGAATGCATAAATGCTCCAAACAGTATAGCCCGAGGGTCTCAACAGATACATACGGGCTCAGCGAAGGCTCAGACTGATCACTGTATCCGAAATATAAGCCAAATGAGCAATAGTGAGCAGTTTTGAGTCAAAAAGATATTCACCATTAAAATAGCACTAACAAAGTGTAGACAGGAGTCTGTACAGGTGCTAAACATGTATACAAGGTGAACTACCCCTAGCACAGTTCAATCATCATGCGTAGGAATGAAGCATATACTTGTGATTGCAATTTTATATCGGAGTTGCAGCGGTGAAAGAACACAAGTTTAATTATTTGCATGTGATTGCGAGAGGTTGAAAGCTTGTCTTTGCCTTACTTTTCAACCGAGCGAAGCCTATGCCGAAGCAATCAGGAGCTTAAAGCTACGGTTTCGGTCATACACTACACGGCTCAAGTTTAACTCATAGTGCAATGAGAGACTGTCTCGATACCGTGATGTGTTTGACAAGCAATCCCATCTCGATCTTTTCTGTTCACTAATACTTGGTTCAGAATTTTTTAGACATGATATGAACAGACCAAGCAAGTGAGAGACTCAGAACTAGAGACATAGCAACCTAGCATATATGAAAAGCACGAGTAAACTCGACATAACCTACACACGCTAGTTGCATATCTCAATGGTGAACATTTTTAGATTATAATTTATTTAGCAAAATTCACCATCTCAATATAGCTCAGCTCACAACATGTACTCGTGATCAGAAAGAACATAAGCTACAGCCAGCCAGCACGAGCCTCGGAACTCACTATACAGAGCATAGTCACATTCTAGTAAGTATCAATCTGAGGCTCAGAGAGTGACTAAAAATGCCGAATCAAAAGAAAGAGAGAAAGAAGAAAACTCTGTACAAGATCCAAAATGTTTCCCCCATCTAAAAGGGGAAACACACACCAAGCTCACCCCTCAACCGATTAAAGGTTGATTCGTCTAGAGGCTTGGTAAAAATATCGGCCAGTTGATGATGAGTATCGACATGGCGAAGGTCGATATCACCCTTCTCCTGGTGGTCTCGCAAAAAATGAAAGCGCACATCAATGTGTTTGGTCTTCGAGTGAAGCACGGGGTTCTTAGCAACGCTAATAGCACTCGTGCTGTCACAAAGCAAAGGAACTCGAGAAAAGCTCAAACCAAAATCACGCAAAGTGGCCATCATCCAGAGTAACTGGGAGCAACAGCTAGCCGCAGCAACGTACTCAGCCTCCGTGGTAGACTGGGCGACACTAGACTGCTTGCGAGAAGACCACGAAACAAGAGAAGAACCGATAAATTGGCAAGTCCCAGAAGTGGACTTGCGATCAATACGACACCCAGCAAAATCGGCATCAGAATAACCGCAGAGGGAGAGAGTGGATGAGGCCGAATACCATATACCGAGTTCGGGTGTGAACCGAAGGTACCTGAAGACCCTTTTCACGGCCTGACGGTGAGAGGTGCGCGGCGAAGCTTGAAAGCGGGCGCACAGACACACCGCGAACTGAATGTCCGGGCGTGTCGCCGTCAGGTAGAGGAGCGATCCAATCATGCTGCGGTACTCCTTCTGGTCCACTGCCTCTCCATCCGCATCGGCATCTAGGGCAGTCGTCGTCGACATGGGCGTTGGTAGAGGCTTGGCCTCACCCATGTCGAACCGCTTCAGTAAATCCTTGGTGTACTTGCCCTGATGCACAAACGTTCCCTCTCGGGTTTGCTTAATTTGCAACCCGAGAAAGAAGGTAAGCTCCCCCATCATGCTCATCTCGAACTCCCTGCTCATAGTATCTGCAAACTTGGCAACCAAAGCGTGAGAAGAACCACCGAAAATGATATCATCCACGTAAATCTGGACCAAGAGAGTGTCTTTGCCTTGCCTGAGGAGAAAAAGCGTTTTATCTACACATCCCATTTTAAAACCCTTAGCAAGCAAAAAGGTTTTTAACCTATCATACCAGGCTCTAGGGGCTTGTTTCAGACCATATAAAGCTTTGTGAAGTTTAAAAACATGGTTCGGAAACTTGGGATTTTCAAAACCGGGGGGCTGCTCAACATACACTTCCTCTTCTATGTAGCCGTTTAAGAAGGCACTCTTGACATCCATTTGAAACAATTTAAAACCTTTGGATGCAGCAAAAGCCAAGAGTATTCTAATAGCCTCCAAACGTGCTACAGGAGCAAAAGTCTCCTCATAATCTATTCCCTCCTTCTGACTATAACCCTTCGCCACAAGCCTGGCCTTGTTTCTAATAACTTGGCCGTCCTCTCCTTGCTTGTTTTTGAAAACCCATTTTGTCCCAATAGGCTTATAGACAGGTGGAGGTGGAACTAGAACCCAAACCCGATTTCGTTCAAAATTCTCTAACTCCTCATGCATGGCATTGACCCAGTCTGGATCCGTCAAAGCGTGTCCAACATCTCGGGGCTCAAAATTAGCGACAAAAGCAGAGTGAGCAAAGTGCGAGATTTGCTGAGACCTGGACCGAGTGACTCGGTCGTCGAGGCTGCCAATCATCTGCTGAGGCGGGTGCCGACGCTGGATGTACTGCGGAGCCTCCCTGGACGAGGTAGCCTCGGCTTCAGCCTCAGCAGCAGCTGGTGCCTCCCCTGGTACAAAAGGTACCGCACGGGATGGCGGATCCCACGGCCCCCAGGAAGAAGAGGTCTCGGGGCCGTGGATCGTCGTCGAGGCTTCTCTATGGGCCTCAGCGAGTGGAGGGGGTGCTGGACCGTCCATACCCTCTGCAGGGTCGTCCATACCCTCGGCACCCTCCTCCTGGTCATCAAAAAGAGGCCCGCCGACCTCATGATCACCTGCACGCTCAAAACGAGAAGAAGGACAAACGAGAGTCTCGTCGAAGGTGACATCTGATGTCTCCATGACTCGGTTAGTGTCAAGGTTAAGTACACGATAAGCCCGCGTGTGAGTGCCATAACCCAAAAACACACCGTCAGAGGAACGAGACTCAAATTTGTCCAAGTTGCCTTTCTTTAAAATAAAACAGTGGCAACCGAAGACTCTAAAGTAACTCACTTTAGGTTGGCGACCAAAACGCAACTCATAAGAAGTCTTTTTCAAGAACGCTCTCTGGAAAATGCGATTTGAAATATAGCACGCAGTGTTTATAGCCTCGGCCCAGTAGCGCCTGGGAGTCCTGTGCTCGTCGAGCATCGTCCTGGCCATCTCAACGAGGGTCCGATTTTTCCTCTCTACAACACCATTTTGTGGCGGTGTGTAGGGGGTAGAAAACTGGTGCTCTAAACCTAGAGAGTTACAGAACTTTTCAAAATCCGAATTTTTAAATTCGGAGCCATTATCACTTCTAATAGCTCGCATCGAGTTCAAAGGGAACTCGTTCTGTAGACGTAAAATCAGATTGCGAGCAAAGGAGAAAGTCTCGGTTTTCTCAGCTAAAAAGAAGACCCACGAATATCTCGAAAAGTCATCGACAACGACCAAAACGTACCACTTGCCACCAACCGAGCTCACCCGAGCTGGACCAACAAGGTCCATGTGTAAAAGCTCTCCAGGGTGCGAGGTCATGACCTTAGTCACTGGATGGTGGGGAGCAGCAACCATCTTCCCGTGTCTGCAAGAGTGACAGACTAGATCCTTCTCCATCGAAAGCTTGGGCAATCCTCGGATTAGACCAAGTGAGCTAAGTCTTGCAAGCAAGTCAAAGCTTAAATGACCGAGCCTCCTATGCCACTTCCAAAGATCAGAGGAGGAAGGACTAGCCAAAAGACAGCGAGAAGTGCCAAAAGACTCCGAGAAATTCGCACGAAAGACTTTCCCAAAGGGCGAAATTAGACATACTAGGTTGCCCTGAGGATCCAAAATACGACTGAGATTCGGTTTAAAACGAATCTCATAGTCATCGTCAAAAAGTTGCGAAACAGAAAGCAAGTTAAAATGCAAGTTAGAAACAAGAGCAACATCGCGCAACACGAAGTGCTCATTAACCCGCACTGATCCGCGGGACAATACTTTACCTTTACTATTGTCGCCGAAGGTTATGTACTCCTTTCCGGCAACAGGACTAAGGCTGGAGAACCACTTGGCGTTTCCGGTCATGTGCCTCGAACAACCGGAATCCACCAACCAAACGTCCTCCAACCGTCTTACCTACATCAATAAAAAGACATAGGGTGAGCATACGGTCCAACACTGGGGTTAGTGAAATAAGGGGAATACCAGTGTTGGGCCGGCTGCTCAAAAGAATGGTTAGGATAAAAACCATTCCTATACTGTCTACGGGATGAGCGATCACCATGCTGTGGAAAACATGGTCCGCTAGGGAAGGAGCGCTCACTGCAATGCTCAAACTGCAGTGGGGAAAAACGCTCAACAACGCCTCTGACACGGGGTCCGTCAACTGCAAAAGCAGGACCCCGTCGGGCACGCTCTCTACGAGGCTTACGCCTGGGAGCCTGAGGCTCAATATGCTGCCGAGGCTCAGGACCTCTAGGCCGAGGCTCTCTCCTCGGAGTCCTCCGTCGCTGAGGCCTGGGTGCTCGAGGCTGAGGCCTGTGAGCACGAGGCTGAGGCCTCGGGGCTCGAGGCTGAGGCTGAGGCCTCGATATCTGAGGCTGAAGCCTCGAAGCTTGAGGTCCTGAGCCCCTGGACCTGTCAGCGGGCCTCGGCGCCCCTTTCTTGGCACGGCGCACTTCTCTCCTGCGCCTAAAACAGAACTCGCTCAAGTGACCATCTCTCCCACAAAAATCACACTGGTACCTCACCATACGCACAGGAGGTTGTTGGTACACAGGGCTGTGGGTGTGGCTCACTTTGCCCTTCTGCGGCAAGCACTCCCCCTGAATGGGTGGCATTGTGTCGAGCTTGTTTTTGAGGTGGCTCGGCTTGGGTGCCCACACTTGGTTCTTGGGAGGATCTCTCGAGGGTTCCTCAAACACCCCATCTTTGGTGATAGGCTTCAGAGGCTCTTTGGGTGGAAGCTTGGTCAGTTTGGGAGTAGTGATGGAGTTCGGCTTCTCACTGGGATTTAGACCACTTGACTCTCCAATCTTCCCAAAAGCAGAAAGATCGACACCCGGAGCAAAACCTACACCAGGAGCACCAGCAGCTCGCTTAAATTGGGAAATCATCATCCCGAGCTGCGGCTCACTACAAGAGACCCATGATAAGATGGTCCGAAGGTATGTGTTTTCTTCCTCGATTTGCATCTTGTCATGCTTGACATTTGCAATCTCCATCTCCAGACCCTCACACAAAGCACACCTTGCTACACAAGTGCTATCTGAGTTGGCCTCCTCAAGAGACACAATCTTGGCATTCTTCTCTGCCAACTCAGTTTGCAAGACGGGACACGTCTTGCACGCACCCAACAGCTGAGGCCTAGCACGGAGCTCATCCACCTCTCCAACCAACGCAGCATACTTACCTCTTAAGGTGAGAAGGTCAGTCATGTGCGCTGTGCATGACTCACACTCAGCCTCCTCCGACACGACTACGGTGGACCGAGCGAACTCCAGCTCCTTCACCGTGTCCTCCCACTTCTGCCTAAACTCCTTGCGCTCTCTAGCAGCACGCCTAAGCAGTTTATCTTGGCTAAGGAGGGCAGCAGTAAGCTTCTCTACCTCAGCAGAGAGCTCGTCGTGGGTGAGCGATACCTGGGAGGCGTCGTCGTCGTCGTTCCGAGGGTTGCGCTCCAGCTCGCCTCCGACCTCGTCGCTGAGCGCCATGGTGCAGAGGCCGTCGTCGTCGGCGAAGAAGCAGAGCCCGTTCAGCTGATCCTCGATCCTCTTCTTCTTCTCGGACTCGTCATCGCTCGAGGAGGCGGAGTCGTCATCCGAGCCGTCGACGTCGCTGAGCGTGGCGAAGAACGCACGCTGCTCAGCCTGGGCCTTCTCCAAGTACTTCTTCTTGATGTACTCCTTGTTGAAGCCGCCCCTCTTCTTGTGCCTTGGAGGGACGTACTTCTCCTTGTGCTTGCTGGGGTCGTACTTGTGCCCATGATCGCCCTTCCCCAGATGCTTGTTCTTCTTGGGGCAGTTGGCGATGAAGTGGTCAGGGTCGCCGCACTCGTAGCATCCCGAGCGTCCTCCTCCGCGACGACGGTTCATGCGGTTGTTGTGGAACCGCGTGAACCGGTTGGCAAGCAAAGCCAACTCGTCATCCCCCAAAGACTCCAGCTGCTCCTCGGTGACGGAGAAAAGAGAGGAAAGAGCAACGCCACCAGAGGAGTTGGAGGAGCCAGACACCAAAGCCATAGTCGGGCCAGAAGGGTTCGAATAAGCAGCCCTCGACATGGCGTCGATCTCACTGGACTTGAGCTTACTGAAGAGCTCGTCGCAGGTGAGGGTCTCATAGTTAGGTGATTCGATGATCGCCTGAACCTTGGAGTCCCACACCGAACGGTCAAGAGTGTGCAAAAGCTTCAAAGCACGCTCATGATCGTCAAAAGGCAACTGCTCTCTGTTAGCCCTCATCCTGTTGACAATCACCTGAAAGCGAGCGAATAAACTTTCTATGCTCTCGCCAGGTTGATGTCGAAAGTTCTCATACTCTCTCTTAAACGACTCATAGAGTCGGGTTTTGACTTGTGAGGTACCCTCATGAAAACGCATGAGGGTGTCCCAGATCTCCCGAGCCGTAGAGAGGTGAGAAACGCGGTCAAACTCTCCCATGCTCAAACAAGAAAAGAGAGCATTACGGGCTCGGCTATTGGCATCGTGCTCATCAATTTGCTGTTGAGTGACACGAGCAGCCAAGACCACGTAATCAGCGTTGTTGCAAATCTCCCAAACAGAAGAGCCCATGCTCTGGAGATAGGCCGACATGCGTATCTTCCAATACGCATAGTTCGTCCCATCAAAAAACGGCGGTTTGCCCATGCCGCGATCCATGTCGCCTTCTGTGGATCTGGAACCGGTTAAGGTGGAAGATCCTTAACCTGCTCCGATACCAATTGAAGGACCGAAAGAGTCAAAACCAGGCGACCAGAGGGGGGGTGAATGGGAGCCTCAAAAATTTCTTCACAAAAATGAGGCCTCTGTCCCAATAAAAGCAACCCCCCAAAACTCCAACCAAAACCGTGATGCGCACGACCCTTGGAAGAGGGTGGATGATCCCAGAGATCACAGCGAGGCTCCACAGACTGAAAACCGCAAGCGAACCAAGCGAAAGACTGAGCCACGCGGCCTCGGGGCGAAACTCCGATTCGCCCGAGGCTTTGGAAAGGCCTCAGGCCAAAATAGCGATTCGCCCGAGGCTGAGGCCCAAGAGAGAGGCCTCTGTGCAAAACTCCGACTCGCCCGAGGCTTGAGGCGGCTTCGGAGGAAAGCTCCGTCTCGCTCGAGGCTGAGGCTCGAGAGAGAGGCCTCGGAGCCAAAACTCCGTCCCGCCCGAGGCTCGAGGCTCAAGAGAGAGGCCTCGGACCAAAAAGCCGATTCGCCCGAGGCTCGAGGCTCGAGAGAGAGGCCTCAACGTGAAACTTCGACTCGCCCGAGACTGAGGGGACCTCGGAAAAAGCTCCGATTCGTCCGAGGCTCAAGAGGCCTCGGGAAAAGTTCCGCCTCGCCCGAGGGTGGTCTCAGTTCACTCGAGAGACTCCGTACGAAGGAGGCCTCGGCACGTTCCGACACCCGAGCCTACTGCGTACTGGCCACACAGAAGCTCGGATCTGGGCGCTTTCTCCCGAAAAGGAAATCTCTCCAAAACTTGTTCAAAACACAATCCCAAGTTCCCAAACTTGAGGAAGAAGATCACAGGGTAGTTAGAAGACTATCCCCAAGAAATCATCTTCTCAGAATAACCAAGAACACAGTGAAATCAAAAGGGAAAGTGGATGAACAAAAAGTGCCACAAAAAATGAAATTGTCCCGATCTATTCGATCATGAGGAGTTAGATGAATTCCTTTGGTCAGAGTGACCTCCTCAATGATACGAACAAACTGATTCAAACGGATTTCGCAAAGACACAGCAAAGAGAGAGATCGAGCAACGAGGAAAAACGAGCAGAGCCAAAGAGCGATGAACACAGTGCACAACACAGCCAATCGGAGGGCTCGGTCCAAGAACACAGTGCACAGCACGAGTCTGCTCGGAAGGATGAGGATACGGCCTCACTTCCTTGAACCAACAGAACACAGAACAAGTTCTTCTGTGGATCTCAACTAGCTACAAGCAGGGAATGGGAGAGCAGAAAACCCTAGGAACAAAAGCAACTAACTGAGATGGGAAGGGAGGAGGGTGTCTCCCTCTATTTAAACTACAACTAGCCTAAGTCTATTTCCTACTCTACCCCTCTCTACTCTAAGTACAGAGCAAGCCAGCCAAACCCTAAGGCTAAACTGGACTAACTCAAGTGGTAGGTGTATCCGACGGCCACGTCCGCACAACTCGTCCGCGTTGCCTCCGCGCAACCTCCCGATTGCCGCCACGTGCCGCCTTTGCTCTGTACCCCCGGTTTTGAGGCCCAAACCGGGAAACCAGCCACTGCCCGAGTTTTGAGGCCAAACTCGGAAACCATCCAGCCCAGGTTTTGAGGCTCAACCTGGAAACCGTCCAGCCCAGGTTTTGAGGCTCAACCTGGAAACCGTGCACCCGAGTTTTGAGGCCCAAACTCGGAAACCGTCCACCCGTTGGTTTTTCCCTGGCTCAACCAACAAACCGGAGCTGTAGAGGGGATGCACCTCCCGTGCACCCCATCCACCGACACGTGTTCCCAGGTCCTGGACCTGAGCAACACATGTCCGCACTTCTTTGCTTGTCGTCGTCATAGGCTGCCAGCTTCCACAGCTGATCCTCAGGTACTCCGGTCCCTCAGTCCAAGCCTTCACGTCTGTCCTTCACCGCTCGGTACATTGGCATGGCACGTCCGCCGCACGGCACGCCCATCCTTCTCCGCACCCGGTCCGTCAGCACAGCACGTCTCATCTTGACCTTCACCTACCCTCGATCACTGTCTCCGTGCTCGACACCTGCACAACACAAGCCAAAGAACATGCGCATCATCCCTGTTGACAATCACTCATCACTCAGAGCCTTCGGCATACACCCATGTATCCGCACACTTGGGACTTGGCACCAGTGAATTCGATGGGTTCAACATTCAGTCCATTTTTCCTGTCAAGTTACTCCTATTACGTACTTTTTCTTAGAATTTGTCATTCAGTAATAATTTGAAAGCTGCTTCTGAATATCTTCCACACACTACTGCTGGAAGACTTTTATACATTACTAATTGCCCTGGTATTTTGTGTTAGCCAACTTGGCTGCTCAACACCTTTAATTTAATATATTTTCCCTGAGATTTGTGTTAGTGCCTCTATTTCTTTGAGAAAACTGGAGGGGCTTTTGCCCCTACAATGACTTATATTAAAACTGAATACAAAAGTTACAGAGAGGGAGAAATACAAAATAGGAATTTAAGAGACCAAAAAGGAGACAAAAAAATCAACTCCAAACACTGCAATTCTTTCACAAATCCTGTTTTGGCTGCTGAAAGGCTCGGTAGTATACACACCATTAAAGATGCAGGCATTGCGCGAGGTCCAGATTGCCCAACAAGCGAAGTGAGGATTACTGCTTCCATGGAATGGATGCCATCCTTGAGGAAGAACATAGCATTATATTGCTTTGCAAAGTCACATTGCAAGAAGAGGTGATGAACTCGTCTGGTAAATCTGCTACTGAGCCTTCAGCAGGGTGACACTATGGCTGCTTTCCGGTTGCCTCTGATTCCCACATACTATTAGCTATCTCATTCATTCAGTGGACATCACTGTATAACTTATTTGATCTACCACCTTCCATGTAATAAGGAGTTTTTTTGGTATTGGGCCCAGGATGAACGAGACTACATAGAGAGGTTGCGCTTCCTCCTATTGTATTGTACCTATATTTATATGTGTATAGGGAAAGAGAGAATTGTTCAGTCTAGGGAATTATTGCATGGGTCCAGCATTAATATTTAGTTTGTATTTATTTTATGTTACTATAGATTTGTTGTTCGTCCTTATTAATACTGATTTATTGAGAAATGGAAAAAATAATTTCTAAAAACATCTTGCAAGTCTAGCATTTACTACTGGTATTTGTGTTACAAACGACCTGTCCTAGCAACATATATATATATATACCTGCGCAATTGGTCTCGTGGCAAGATATATACCGTCATGGAGCAAGTGACAAGGGGCAGCACGCCCTTGCAACGTGAGCATGCAACTTTGGAACACAGTAAGTTGTAGTGCAAGCTGTCCAGTTAGCAATTGCAGAGCCACTCCATCACATGTTACCTATGAATTGTAGGATCTTGATCGATCACACAATAAACATACCCAAATTCAATCGCTAATCCTAGTACATCAACTTAAATCACAAAGACGAATGACAGGAAGGAGAAACTAACAATTGACAGAGCTGTATTTCTCCAATGTTACTGTCAGAACCTACAAAGCAGTTTAAGCAAAGCCTAAATTGTGGCATACACTACCTACTTATACCAGTAGCAAGTACACACACAAAACCCTAATAAGGTACCGGGAAGAGCAGTGGACGTGATAGGTTTTCTTAGGATGCATGAATTGCAAGGTCGCTGATGCCATGATGAGGATGAGAACTACTGGAAACTTGAAATTCCCTGACCAACGTCAGTGAAAACTGGAATTACCCTGTCGAGCTAGCCCTGACGGTATTTTTATTTTCCCTGACGGTAAGTGCACCGTAAAAAAAATTCATGGCGATATTTTTATTTTTTATGACGATACGTACATTTTCATGTCGATATTTTTATTTTCCCTGACGGTAGTGCACCGTGAGGGAATTTCAAGTTTCCAGTAGTATGCAGCAAAAACCGTTGAATAAAATACGTACATGTTGACTCTACAAACACGTGATTTACTCTAGCACTAGATGCATGCCGCTATATATAGGTAAAGCTTATACTTGCGGCTCACTGTGATCAGCAACACAAGAGGATTGGTTGTTACCAATTTCCCGTGACACGTGGACAAAAAATCTGGTTATGACTAGTTTTTCATGCATGCTCAACCCACAAAACCAGCTAAAAATTGTTCTCTCATCTCTGTCGAGAGTGGTTTGTGGATTGAACACTCTTAATCATCATGGTGACAGTTGCATCTAGGTTGGTTGCGGCCCAGCAGATGTTTCTCGCTAAGCTGTTGGATACGGCTGTAAGAGCATTCTTGGATGCACAGAAGATTCAGTATAATCGCTGTGCCATTTTCTTCAATCATGAGTGTCCCTCGTGAGCATGCAGGGGGCGTCGGCTCCAATCATTTTCATTTTGTTCCATGATGTTTCACATTCCCATATGATCCTTAGTCCTAATTGACAGAAGGTGTATCAAAATCTCGCACAACTGATTTCCGAGGTCCATAGCTAGGTCCTATATCCTAGACAACATGGGCAGTGAAAATGTGTGTCATATCCTTCAGTTTCATTATTTATAAGGAGCCGAATCCACAGTTTCTCAAACCATGCAAATGAGAAGAGCTCTGGGGCTACCTCATTTGTCTTCATTATTTTAGCATCAGTGTAGCTGCTAGATGTCCTTGTCAATAGCTTGTCGTCATTCCATAAACTTGTTGGAATCAAGAGGTCCTTTATTAGATGCCCCATCATATGGATGTGAAAAGAGGACAAGACTGTTAAAATTACACAGTACAAGATGAGGGAGCCAGCTCTACTGTGTTGCCGTGTTACCAATCAAATCAACGGTGAGGCTGAGGATGGTTCTGCTAACTAAGGGTCTATTTGGCACAGCTTCACCAACAACTTCATGAGCTGTTTTTTTTTTTGCCAAACACCCTTTTCCAAAATTGCTCATGAGGTGAAGCTATTTTTCTTCCTTCCTCACAAAGTAATGAGCTGAGATGAAGCTGAAAAAAAGTAGCTTCTCACAGCTCTTCCTCAACCTGGAACCCACTGCCCATGTAGCTGAAAAAAATTACACCTAATGCCATCGATTCTCCACCGTTCCTATCTCTTGTTCGTACAGGAGACTCCGTTCCTATCTGCCTATGCGTCTCTCTCCCCACCCCATCTCTCCCTCTCCGGTTCCTCTTCCTCTGCGAGCTCCGCCGCCACATCCATGGAGAAGCCCCTGCCGGAACACGAGGCTGCAAGGGAAGAAGATAGATCGGGAAATCTTGAACACGATCCAATCGGTTCATCGACGGAGTCCTTATCTGCTCTTCTCGCACGGGTGGGAGAAGCTTCACTCGCCGGAGTTCCTTGGCCCGGCGTGGGTCATGGCGCCCCCCCCCCCCCCCCCCCCCCCCCCGATCGGTGGATCTTGGGCCAGTGCAGCTACTGGAGCCCCTCCGGCCGGCGGATCTTGGCCCAGCACGGGCCATGGCGCTTCCCCGGCTGGCACGGGTCACGGCAACCCCATGGTCGCCGGCAGCTGGCCAAGCGCAGCAGCTCGCCTGCCTCCATGGCGTGGTGCCTACTGGCCCGAAGCAGCCGCATCGGCGCTCTCGGCCAGCGGCGGCGGGCCCGGCGCGGCCGCATCGGCGCTCTTGGCCGGTGGCGGCGGGCCCGGCGTGGCCGCATCGGCGCCCCCGGATCCACGGCGGCTGGCCAGGCGTGACCGCATCGGCGCCCCCGGCCGGCGGCGGCTGGCCCGGCGCGGTCGCATCGGCGCCCCCAGCCGGCGGCGGCTGGCCCGGCGCGGCTGCATGTACGCCTATGGCCGTCGGCGGCTGGCTAGGCGCGACCGCATTTGCTCCGCGTTGAGCGCCGGAGGCTGGCCCAGCTCGTCCTCAGGCGGCGGCTGGCCAGGCTCCTGCTCTGGCGCGCGCCCCACCGGCATTTGCTGGTCTGGTCTGGCTCGACATCTGGTGCATCACTATCTGCCGTCACATCATCTGCCGGCGATAGTCACTACTGGAAACGGCTGCTTTGCCGAGTGCCTCTAGCACTCGGCAAAGACCATCTGGCGCTCGGCGAATCCTATGCCGAGGGCTGCTCTCGGCAAAAAACCTCACGGCAAAGGAGCCTTTGCCGAGGGCCATTTATCGGGCTCTCGGCAAACCTTTTACTGAGGGCCCGACCGGCTCTCGGCATAGAAAAGTGGTCGTTAACGGCTGTCCCTATTGACGGTAGGTTTGCCGAGGGCTAAGCCGGCTCTCGGCAAAGGCGTTACGTGTGCCGAGAGCCGGGCCCTCGGCAAAGAGATAATTTTTATTATTATTATTTTTCTGTGCCGAGGGTTATCCGGGGTCAGCTCTCGGCAAAGAAATTTCGAATATTTTTTTTTGGAACCTCTTCGCCGAGGGCTATCTTAGCCGGCGCTCGGCAAACCTCGGACTTTGTCGAGGGCTATGACCAAAGCCCTCGGCAAAGCGGTGGAAATTACGTTCTGTCTCCCCAGCTTTGCCGAGGGCTATGGCCAAAACCCTCGGCAAAGGGCCTCTTTGCCGAGAGCAACCCTCGGCAAAGCTGGGTAAATTTTGATTTTTTGTTTTCCAGTTCTGTTTTTCCTTTTCTCCGACACTATCACACAGATATATCACATTCATCACATATCACATATATATCACATTTCACGTCACAGAACATATATATATATATCACATCACATAGTTCAATAACATATATGTCCTCAAATCACATAGTTCACATCACATAGTTCAACAACATGAGACTTCAGTGACACACGAGGATAGTCCAAAGTTCAATCTACTACACCTCCGGCCAACCGGGCCACCCCGGAGAACTGCCGCCTGCTTGACCCCCAGTCGGGTTCCATCCAGGAGCGTGGCGGTTGTTCGAACCTTCTGACGGAGGAGGCTGCAAAAGGTCATGTCAGACAAGGAAATGAAAAAAATGAAACACTGAAGTATTGATACTCACAGGAGCAGCTCCGGGGTCCAAAGGCGGCGGTGGAGGAGCCTTGAGCGTCTGGGGCACGGCCATGCCTTGGGAGGCCATGAAGGCGATGAGCTCCGCCATCTGCTTAGCTTGAGCCTCCATCTGGGCTGACATCTGTGACCGCATCTGGGTCTCGGACATCTGCGTGATCATCGCATATCATCACATGTGACATCTTGCGGAGATCTCAGGGTTTCAACCATCTTGCGCCACCACTTGCTCCAAACATTCCTAAATTTTTTTCATAGCCTCTACATGCGATGTCAAGGTCACTCGTCCATTTTCATGATTTTCTGACTTCGTTTGTATTTTTAATAATTTTAAATCTAATATCACACAACTTGGTCGCCGTTTCTCGTGCACGAGACGATCGAGTCTCCGCGCCTGTCTCTGGATACGGTGTCGAAATACCCTCTGAAGAATGAATACCATTTTTTGAATCGCTGAGTTTTATTATTTCATGCACCTGCAGTTCAAACGTACGTCCCGCGGGAAAAATCATCAAATTAAAGAAAATGCGCGAAATATAGCAAGATTTATGGAAAATACTTTAAATTTGAAATGTTGGCTTGTAGTACTGTAGCAAGGCCACAGAAAAAATTGGGAGCAAAAAAACAAAAAAAAAATAATATGCTTTGCCGAGAGCTTCCTAAAGCCCTCGGCAAAGAGCACCTATGCCGAGAGCCCCCCACCTATGCATAGAGTTTACAAAAAAAAACTTTGCCGAGAGCCTAACAGAGGGCTCTCGGCAAAGGTAACGGCGCAGGGGAGCCGTTTGCGAAGGTGCCGTTTGCCGAGGTGCAGTCTACGCCGAGGGTTCGGCTCTCGGCATATGTTATCTTTGCCGAGAGCCAGATGTTGCCGAGAGTCGGACCCTCGGCGTAGAAATCGTCGCCGAGTTCCGTATGGTGCCGAGGGTTGGCTCTCGGCAAAGAGCTCTCTGCCGAGCGCCCGTGTTTTAGCCCTCGGCAAAGCGGCGGGCGCTCGGCAAAGAGCCCGTCTCCGGTAGTGAGTCTTGGTTGGCAACAATGGAGTTCTACAGCAACTGCTCTGTTCGGTCCTAATTGGAGGGAGAAGACACCTGAACGAGTTGGAAATGACCGCGTTGAAATAGTGCACTCTACTACTCGCAGCCGTGCTGGCCGAGGTGGCCGAGGTGGACGCTCACAAAAGCCGCCGGTTGTTCCAGCTGCCCCCTCAATGGACACTGTCGACCTTACTGATTCAAGGTAACTGATGTTTTCTGAATATTACATGTTGATTGTTATGATGCTTGTGAATTGAACAAATAGTAGTGTGCTTGTCAACCGGTATGATTCTACTCTTTGCAATAATCACTAGTGTACAGAATGCCTGCCTGAATGACTGAATGCGTCAAATGTTAAATATTTGATGGTTTCTTGGATTGAATGTATTTCTGTTCTTGTCTTTTTAGTGTAAACGTCTGAATGCATTTCTGGTCTTTTGGTGCACAAAAGAACTGCGCCTTTGGTTAGTCGAGCTGGCTTGTAACTCGAAATGGCTGCAAGTCTGCTCCTTGGTTAGTCCAGAACCATAGTACAAACAACACTTGAGACTGCAGACAGACAAAACTGCAAGTCTGCTCCTTGTAACTCGAAACTGCGCCTTTGGACTTTGGAATGCAGGTTCCAGTTCCTGATGACTGTCATGTGAAATGGAACTAATTTCTATCTATTACTGTATAAAATTGCTAGCTTGTTGGCCTGTCTTGTTCACAGCTAGCTTTTATATGTACCTTTTTTTTCAGTTTTTATACGTATGTTCACAGCTAGATTGTTTGCCTTGTGCTGTTGCTACTTTTACAGCAAATCAAATTTTATGTCCTGTACTAGAGGTCACAACTTTCATCTTCTATTAGCTGTATACTCCATTTAGAGGTCACAAATTTTATATTTTTGTTCAAAACAGCGAGGCCGATTGGTCAGATGAAAATATTAGGATAGTTTGTGAGATTTTTTGCTGATGAAGTGCAAAAGGGAAACTGGGCAAACACTCACTTGAATAAGACTGGGTACAAGAATGTCATTCAAAGGTTCAAAAAAAGGACTAGATGTGATTACTAGTAGACTACAATTCGAAAACAAAGTGGGATAGATTGAAAGGTGATTATGCTATTTAGAAGAAACTTACCAACAACCAAACTGGTATTGGATGGGATGAATCAAAAAAAGAACATTCAGATGCCAGAGGCATGGTGGAAGAAGATTGTAAAAGTAAGTGCATTTCATAAACATCACTATTGCAAACTTCTCTCTAATTTCATTACCTGACACACTTGTAATTTCTCACTGCAGGAAATTAAGGGGAGTTCTAGATTTAAGCAAAGAGGTATACAAAATGTGGAGCAATTGGAGATTATGTTGGAGGACCTTCCTAACACTGGAGATGACCACTGGTCTGCTTCTAGTGGTGTAGCACCGTCCCCAACAAGTTTCTCATGTGACAATTCTCTAATTAATGATGAAGATGAAATGATAGTGAGCCGGAACAAGAGACGCCTACCAGTAGTGCGAGGGGAAAGAGAGGTAGAGGGGCTGTTAACAGTAAAGGAAAGAAACCAAAGACAAGTACTGGGCATTGGTTACAAGAACAAATGGGGAAACTAGTGGATATGAATGAAAGGACAACTAAATCTTGTGAGTCTATTGCAAGGAGGGATGATAGATCTGGCTGTTCTATACAAACTGTAATGACCTTGGTTGAGGAGTGTGGTGCTGCTCCAGGATCAAATGAGCACTTCATTGCAACTATTCTTTTTACCAAGAGGGCTGAGAGAGAAATGTTCATGACTATAGGATATGATCGAGCGGTTGAGGAGGAAGCATGAGTGGATGACAAGAAATGATGTGCCTAAGTAGTAGTGCATGAGTGAATTGATCAGTGCAATGCATTTTTAGTACTGTTAGGGTCATACCAGTGCAATAACTAGAAATGTTTAGTACTGTTAGTGGAAGTATCCAGTGCTTCTTTATCATAACTCTTAGTTTGTAATTTGGATGTCAAAGAATTATCAAATGGTGTTGTGTGCTTCTCTACCTATAGCATTTGCCTTGGATTCTCTGACTCACTGATGTTGAATGCTTCCAATGTGGACCAATTCATGTTCTTTTTATTTGGTACACTTGTATGTTTATCTAGTTTATTCATGGTGGTTGTTTTTTTTTTTTGTGTGTGCAGATCACATTCTAGTACTGAGACAGATGACAGTGGTGACAGTGATTCTGATGATTGGATTTCAAATACTATGCAAGTGTTGTTGTCTAACCAATTTGGTTGTCAGTGCAATTGTAGCAGCCAAGTATTACATGACGTATCTTGACAAGAATGAAGCTAGAGCTCCAGCACAATCTGGCTATAGTTGGACGTTGGAGAAGCTAAATACTCCAGGTGAATCACATAAAATGTTCAGAATGAATGCATCATTATTTGTTAAGCTACATGACTTGTTGGTCACTACATATGGTCTTAAGTCATCGCTTCACATGAATTCTATAGAGTCACTAGCTATGTTTCTACTAGTTTGTGGGCATGTCGCGTCCATAAGTGCTTTGTATGGTATATTTAAGCACTCCACAGAGACAATCAGTCGAAAATTTGATGAGGTCTTGATTTGTTTGGTCAAAATGTGTGAGGACTATATAAGGCCTATTGATCCAAACTTCTCTACGACACATTCTAGGCTTACTAATGATAGCAGGATGGTGCCTCATTTTAAAGATTGCATTGGAGCACTAGATGGTACTCATATCTCAGCAACCCCACTTCCAAAGGATGAAATTAGATACATTGGTCGAAGTGGCAAAGCAACACAAAATGTTCTTGCTATTGTTGATTTTGACATGAGATTCACATATGCATCTATTGGGCAACCTAGTTCTATGAATGACACAAGTGTGCTCGTTCATGCAATTAGACATGATCACGACAGATTTCCACACCCCCCTCTAGGTATGTATATATGGCTAGATTACATTAGTTTGTTCATAAGTATGTGGCTAGAACTTTGTATATAAATCTCACTTACCCTTTTCTTATTCTCAGGGAAATATTACGTTGTTGATGTCGGGTACCCAAATAGACCCGGATACTTGGCACCATACAAGGGTGAGAGGTATCACGTGCCCGAATGGAGGACAGGTACTACACCAAGTGGTGAGCAAGAGCTCTTTAATCATTTGCATTCAAGTATTAGGAATGTGGTGGAGCGTTCATTTGGTGTGTGGAAGATGAAGTGGAGGGTTCTTCTTAAAATGCTGAGTTACCCAATGAATAAGCAAAAGATGATTGTTGCTGCAACAATGTGCCTACATAACTTCATTCGTGAGAACCATTTTGGTGACAAGGACTTTAGAAAATTCGATCGGAATCCTGATTATGTGCCCACCATACCTCAAAGGTAAAGAAATCATATGCCTTCATCAAATGCAAGTGATACATCAACTTGGGAATCTAATGATCGGAACATGGATAAATTCCGTGATGATCTTGCAAGGGCAATATATCTTTCCAGATCATGATGAGTGTATTGCAGCATGATTATTTATGTTGACATGTGCACTTTTGTTACAGCATGCATCATAACTAGACAAATGAAGAAGCTTCCTGAGGTTTTATATTATTTTGTATTTTAATTTTTAATTTATTATATTCATTCAAGTATATCTGAATGTTCGGTGAGCCCTCTCTGAATGTTCCGTGAGCCATCTCTGCTACGTACTGGACCAATCGAATGCATGTTACGTGACAGGAGCAGCAAGACAGGGGCATCCGCATGTTACGTGACATCAACTAGCAAGACAGGGGCATCCTGGACAATAACCATCTCTTAGCTATGCACAAGTTGGTGATGAAGTTATTTTACCAAACAATTGTTTCAAAACAGCTCAGCTTCACTACAAAAGCTGCTTGTGAAGCTGTTTTCCTAAAAAAAAAAACAGATTATCCAGTGAAGCTGAGCTGTACCAAAGAGACTCTAATATTGAAGCCACCAACACCTAATAATGAGGTTGAAGTTGTCATTGCTGGTTGTGGTGTCACACGAGCAGACGTGTCATCCGAACAGCAGTTAGCATACTAGTGATAACCAGGCGGTTTACAAACCAGGTTATCACGTAGTAACAGGAACCATATATAGTAGTGTGGCTCGTGTGCTAATTAAAACATGTGATCAAATATATCATTATATTGTGCCTCAGCTCATGCCATGATGCGGCGGGCCGGGGTGGCTGGCCGTCAGCAGCAAGCACGAGAATGTACACACATGTCAAATGCGTGAAGAAAACTACAAACGCAGGACAATATTTGCTCGGGCTTTGCAACAACAACAGGTTTCTTTTAAAGTTTTTTGCACTACAGAGATAGCGGCCAGATTAATTCAAATACTTTGTTGTGACAGAACGGTCATGACCATGGTCACGTCATGGTTGTGGACTTGTGATTTCCAAACTCCCATCCACAACTGCGCCATCAATGACTGCCGCTTCTGAGCAGATAGCACCAACACGTTCCTCACACCTATACCGTTTCTTGATGCTTCACATGCCTAGATACTCCATTCCTTAAGCACAAAATACATGTATCAGTTTCTTTGTAAGAAGAAGCCATGTGTGGGGTTCATCAAACTACGCAAAGGAGATGAGCTCTGGGCCTCTGGCCTCATTTGCCTTCATTTTGTAAAGATTTTCTTGTTGTCAATAGCTTGCATTTTTTTAGATAAAGGAACCACGTGTTCTGGCTTCAGCTTCTCATAAAAGAGAAGCATCAGACCAAGCTTACAAACTTAATCCAAACACAACTTATGCTGATACAAACTAGTTCCCAAGGCGATAACTAAAGTTCCAACCATTTGCAGCAAAAATAAACATGGCTTTTGACTCTAAATTTTTGCACACATCTTGGATAAGCACCCTGTGTTCATCAAGCCGCTGCAATGGGGCCAAAAACCGGAGCCAGTATGTTGCCCTGAAGAGTACCTGCAAAAAAGTTTTTGGTTGACAGTTATTAAACACCATATCATTTCTTGTGAGCCAAATAACCCAACAAAGGGCCGATGCACCTGTCAATAATAAGAGATTGTGTTTTTGTTGACCTACTTTAGACCAACCTCCAAACATATGGGCTATGTTCCTTGGCGGTCTCAAACCAAAAACCCAATGAACCATACGCCATAGAGACTTTGCTATAATACAATCAAAGAATAAATGTGTTATGGTTTCCATAGGTTGCATAGGTTCATTCTCTATGCATACTCGTCCTGAGGTAAAGAGGGCCATTTTATAGGAAGAGTACATAGTAGGGTATGGATATTTTTTAGATAAGGGATAAAAATATCCGGCCTCTACATCCAAGGATGTACACAGTCAATTATTACAAAGTCATTCAACGCACGCAAGATAAAGAACAAGCCAAAGTTTGAAACTAAAACACATGACACTAGAGCAAAAGATAAACATGCTTCCACCCTCTATTTGAAAACTCCAAAGCAATCACTTCTATCTTCTTGCTTATCAATGAGAGGGTGTTCTTGGCTTGCTCGTCACGCTGCAGCTGAGCCCAGGAACGTAGCCAATACGCTCCCCTGAAAATGACCTGTGAAATAGAGTTAAATTTCATTTTATTAAAAATAACATCATTCCGGCATCGCTAGATAGCCCAGCACATGGCAGCAACCCCAACCCAAAATAAATCTTTGATCTGTTTAGGCTGATAAATAAACCAATTACCAAACATATGTCTGATAGATCTCGGTTGGGTCGGATTAGTAGCGTAAAAGATAATCCTCCAAATCATTTTGACATAGGGGCAGTCTAGGAACAGGTGTTGGATAGTCTCATTCCTATTGCAACAAAGTAGGGTATGGATATGCCTGAGCATATTGCCAACCACACACATTCCTTCTGCTGTACTATTTTGTCAGCCCTATATCGCTACCAATAAAATGGTTGAAGATCCAATTAACCTGCATCAGACCTACTCAATGCAGGCACATGGACGTCAGTGTTAATGTCCCCCAAGACTTCCTTCCGTCGAAGGTAAACTTAAGAGCGAGGAACTCCAGTCTAGTCTAGTCTTTAATCTATGAGCTAGTTTTCATTGATATCACCTAAGACCAACATGTTGACCTGTCTTAGGGTTGAGAAGGGTTGTTTGATGTCTTCCCTCAGTATGGTGGACATGGCAGATATTAAATGGCATGACCTCCTTGTCTGCTTAGCTTTTTGTCTCCTGATGCTTGACATGGCTAAATAGCCCTCAAATTAGTGTTTCGATCATCAAAACACTCAAACATGCAGAGAATGATGCGTGTCATAGGCATCGGTCTTTGTAAGAAGCTTCCGAAGCTAGTCATGGAGAAAGGCAGGCAATGCTGGTTAGAGAGTCCATTTTTCTAGCTAATTTGTGTAGATAGAGAGGCCATTTTAAAGGTAGGCCGGTTAGCTATGCAATACTACCTCAGTCCCTGAAATAATTTAATTCTAGCATTTATTTTTTGCCCCAAAAATAATAGTACATGTGTACGTAGTACAGTACTTTGTACCTTTTCTACCTACCATCAGTACCTGCAGTTTGGGAGCCAACCTTGCCATAAAAAATGATCTGTGTGGATTTGTTAGGTTGTGTTTCCCAACTTGGCCTGGCTATTAAAATTTTGAAACTTCTACACAACAGTATGTATGTAGTCTCTACTTTATGCACAAATAAGTTTGGAGTATGAAAGACATTTTTTAAAGGTTGTTTCCCAAGGTGCTTTCTCTATATACATGAATGGAAAATAAACATATGCAAAAGAACTAAGAAACAATAATTTGTATCCAAACAAATGTTATTAATTGGTAGATCATGATTTTAGAAAGAACAAGAAAAATAAACATATCATTTGAAGTTAGCATGAGAAAGAAATACTAGTTACAAAATTTGACCAAAGATTAAAAGGAGAAAACCTTTTGTTCATGTTCTTAGTTTCCAGTTTTTTCCTGTGGGTTTTTCAAACACCGTCAAAATAATGTTATTTACCATGACGGTTTATGCAATAACCGTCAAAAAAATATGAAACCGTCAAGGAATTATGAATTTTTCTTATGCTTATATGCACTCATAGGTTAATTAGGAATTTCCCTGACGGTTATTTAATTTCCCTGTGTGTTTTCAAGAAACCGTCTAGATATCAATTTTCCTGTGTGTTTTTGAGAAACCGTTAAGTGCTATTTACCCTGATGTGCTGAGGAATGCAGAGAAACATGTCAGAATAGTCAGAGATAACCTGAGGGCAGCTCAGTCCCGACAGAAGAGTTATGCAAACAACCGTCGTTGAGATCTATCTTTTGCAGTGGGTGATTATGTCTACCTGAAAGTGTCACCGATTAGAGGTGTGAAAAGGTTCAATAAGAAAGGAAAGCTAGCACCAAGGTATATTGGACCATTCAAGATTCTTGAAAGACGTGGTGAAGTGGCATATCAGTTAGAGTTGCCTGAAAGCTTATCAGGAGTGCATGATGTGTTTCATGTTTCTTAGTTGAAGAAGTGCCTACGAGTGCCCGAAGAGCAGATACTGTTGGAAGAGCTCACAGTTAAGGAAGATATAACGTATGATGAGTATCCGACTAAGATTCTAGAGACAGCTAAAAGAGTTACCAGGAGCAGAGTAATAAAGATGTGCAAGGTTCAGTGGAATCGGTACTCAGAAGAAGAGGCAACTTGGGAAAGAGAAGAGGATATAAGGAAGTCATACCCACAGTTGTTTGAGTAAGCACCGCTGGAATCTCGAGGACGAGATTCTTTAAGGGGGGTAGAATTGTAACATCCCAAATTTTGCATGATTTTGAAATAGGCAATATGATTTAATTTATGCATTTTATGTGTTGCATAAAACCTAGTTAATAAATTAATTGCAAAAGCTAAAATAAATCCTAGGCCAAAGATCATGTTGATGCATTCATGCTGGTGCATATTTTATTTTGTGATGTGTGGGTTTTTCACCAAACTTGTTTGAATTCATTTTGGATTTCAAATTGCTTTTGAAAACTTGCTTCTGAAAATGGAAAGGCAATTCCTTCTCCCTCCTTTCCTTTTTCTCCTCTTTTGGCCCGGAACAACCCAACCGACCGGCCTCCCTTCCCGCCGGCCTGCCTTCCCTACTCCTCCCTTCGGCCGGCTCCTTTCTTTTTCTCCAGAGCGTCGTGTTCGCCTTTGGGCCATCTTCGCTCCGGCCCAGTCGGCGACGCCTCCGTATCTCGCGCGTGCGCCCGCCATGCTCTCACTGGCGGCGCGGCCCGCACGTCAGCTGCTCTGCCCCCGCGCGCGCACCGCTCCCACCCGCTGACGCAGTAGCCCCACATGTCATCTTCCTCCTCTGATTTCCCTTCGGCAACGAACCCCAGCACCGAGTCCTCCTCGGTCACGCCTCCTTCCCTACCGAAGGCCCCACGCTGAGGCCCCTATATAACTCGCGATCCCCCGCCGCCTTTCCTTGTTTCGCAAATTCGAGCCTCAAGCCCAAATTTGCCCTAGCTTCGAGCCTTGAGATCCGTCGTGGGACCACGCCCTCGGCCTCGCTCTCCAGACGAGTTCCAGCCGTCGCAAGGTTCCTATCTAGCTTCGTCTTGGTCACGCGAAGCCATTACACCTTTTTCCCCTCTGTTTTCTCCTGGTTTCGCGTTAACCCGTGCTCGTCGTCGACTACAAAGCCCCCGCTTCCGCCCCGTCGCAAAATTCATCGTCACCAAGGCTTCACCGACGTTCACATCTTGCCTGGTGAGATCCCCTTGATCCCCTCTTTCGTTTGAACCCGCTCCCAAGGTCTCTACCGCTCTATAGAGCAATCCCGAGCTCCCCCGCCCAACTCCGGCGATGCCGCCGCCGTGTTCCTCCTCTGCTCTGGCGTCAGCGCCGCCGGCTCCTCCCGAGATCTAATCTCCACCGCCCATCTGAAATCCAATGCACCACAGCGCGCCATACCCCTTCGCCCGATGTTTTGCAGAAAAACCCTTACACCTTTTTGATCTAAACCCGCGGTCCTTTTTACGTTGTTCCTGAGTCTTCGGATTCTTCCATAAAGGCCCCTGCATTTCTGCCTATTTGAGGCGCAGTCCAGCCAATTCTGCAATTCGATTTAAATTGATTTAAATTCAAATTCAATTTCATTTTATTTACAGTTTTGCCATCAGATTAAAATGCTTATATCTTCTATGTTTTAAATCCGTTTTAGTCCGTTCAAGTTGCGTTAGTTTCGTTTTGAAAAGATCTATCTGTCTGTGAAAAAATATATACTGTTTTCTGTAATTAAAAATTGAGTTAGATCTAATCTACTAATTAAGGTTTTGAATCTTGTTTAGCTCATAACTTTTGCGTTATAATTCCGTTTTTCGTGATCTTCATGTTTAAGTGATCGTAGTAGGTCGTAGTTTCTGTTTTCAAACTTTTTATATTATTTCCTTGCTGTTGGTGTAATGTTCTAATTATAGCTTGTTTTCTTTGCATGATTGTTGTTCGGATGATTGTGTGTTGATGTGATAATCGAGTTTAGATGGTGAGACGTACGCCGGTGATCAAGAGCCCTACTTCGACAACTCAGAGCATCAAGAGTTTGCTGATCCAGGCAAGTATAGCATGGGATCCTCCTTGACGTCCTAATAACCATAATCCACTATAATCATCATATGCATGTGTCTACCTTGATGCCTATTTAGATCTATCCTAGGTGTTGAACTTGTGCCTTGATATACTTGGTATGCATTGGGTAGAACTATGCTAGTGCTTAATTTAAACTTTGATCATGTGAACCTGAATTTAATGATATATGCAACTTGGTAAAATTGGCTTTTCTAGCAACATGGTTTAGGAACTACTATAAGGGATCACCCGGGACATACAGTGCAACCATGGCAGTTATATGGCTCTGACCTTAGCTCAGTATAAGGACCTTTTCTAGCTTGTTAGTGGTTACCCGAAAGGGCGCATAAGGCGCTTAATGAGACGGGTATAGTGCGGCTTCTGTCCACGTGTGTATAGGCTGCGTGTTGTTGTGCCATTTGGAAGGAGGGCTCTACATCCCCTTGCCTTAAGACCTAGCGGCCCTAACTTGTTAGATGAACCTTTGAAAGGCTTCGCAGTGTATCCTGTCCGCTCACCTCGGAAGTGTTATGGGAGTAATTAACCCGGGCATCTGGATATCACGACTCATCGGGTAAAGTGTACAACCTCTGCAGAGTGTAAAACTGATATATCAGTCGTGCTCACGGTTACGAGCGGCTTGGAATTCTTATGGTATAGTTGTTGCTTAATAATATTTTAATTTGATATTATTATATTGTTCAATGATTTCATGTTCACATTGATCACATGTTTAATTTGGGATGGTTATCATTGATGCTATCTAATGCTAAAATTGTGTCAACTAAAAGCTACTGCAGTTAAACCAGTGTCAGCTTTATTTGAGCCTCATGAACCCCATGTTACACCTGTTAAGTGCGAGATGTACTTATGCTTGTTTATTTTCTCTACTTGGATAAAAATCCCGGATGGGTAACAGATTGCTATGGTAATGATGACTTCCCTGGAGAGTTCTAGTCTTGCTGTCAACCAGTCATCTTCCCTGTGATGGAGCTACCGCGAGAGTTATCTTATTTATCCGCTGCTATGTAAAGACTTTGAATAATGTTCGCTATGTAATAAACATATGTTATGGTACTTCTTAATTTGTTAGCTTATGTGTGTGATTGATCTCTGGGCACACATAAGATGACGCATTCAATTTTGTTCTTAAAATTGGATGTGACAATGCAATAAGATAAAAAAAACTCGGTTGCATATGCAAGAACCCTTTCTTAAGCTCCCCTGCGCCATGATCGTAGCAACTATAAATAAGTCCAAATAAGAAGAGATACTTTTGTCCACTTTTTAGTGGTGTAGGGAGGTACTGCAGAAATGGTTCCACAAACGCAGTGATGATGAAATTTTGATTTTCTTGTTATGTGTTCTATGTTACTACGTACATATCGAGATACCTTGTCTACATTTGCTGCAATAAACAAGAGTTACGACCACTCCAGGGACCCTTTTTTATCTCATTTATTAATAAACAAATCTAGTCTAATCTAATATGAATTTTTTTACTACGTTTGAAGAGGCAATGAGAACAATAGATGTGTTTATGACATGTGAGTGAGGGAGGTGTTGAGAGGCAATAACGTTGGAGGCAATAGGAAGCAATAGATGTGTCTATGGTCGATGGGTCCATATGTATCGTACTGCCTTCGATCGTCTCCCAAATTAAATGGATTTTGACCCTTAAAAAAGAGTGAAAATTCCTTGTTTGAAATTATATTTTTTGATTAAGTCTAGAATAGTAAGCTTGGGCTTGAAGCGTTGCGGGACGTTCATGGGGAAGAGCAGCTTCATGCCATCCTAAGAATACACGTCACTGATAACATTAGTGATGCGCATTGACTAGGCACATCACTAATACATGGCTTTATTAGTGACTTCTCAACAAGACGCGTCACTGATAATAAAAGTGACACGTTTTGTCTAGATGCATCACTGAGACTAGGATATATCAGTGACCCTTCTCAACAAAACGCGTCACTGATACTAGGATATATCAGTGACTCTTCTCAACTAAAACGCGTCACTCATAATAAAAGTGACGTGTTTTGTCTAGACACGTCACTAATACTAGGGATATTTCAGTGACTCTTCTCAACAAAACATGTCACTATCACCTGGCCACGAATTAATGTATTGTTTATTATTTGTTGTGCCCTTCGTCCCTAGAGCAACAGCCGCAGCCGGCAAGGCATGCTGAAGTGAATCCTCTCCTGGACATTTGCTCAAGCACACTGGAGCGGCCGCTGTTATTGAGGCATGAACCACAATTGCTGTAGGTACTGCCATGGAGGCATGGCACCCACTCCTGATGCACTATACCACAGCCCAAACTAGCGTCTGACAAAGCGTCGCTAAAAATATAGAAAAGGCGGTGGATGGTCGGTCGCTGTAACTCAGTGGCAAACGGTGAGACGCTATATCTTATTGTGTCGTCCAACAGTCGGTCGCAAATTATATTTCAGTTTACCGTTGAACGGTCGGACGCTATATATTATTTACCGTGTCTGGCGGTCGGTCGGCACATTGGACTGACCCTGGGCCCACACGACGGCGCGTAAAATTTAGTCGATCCCAACAGAGTTGGCGCCACTCTATCACATTTGGCGCCTAAAATTTTTGGGAGCCCACCTGTCAGATAGGAGTTACTCTAATCTTTTATCCCTTTCCCCGGACTCCCGTACATCAGATAGCTAGCTTCTCGATCTATCACGTACGGCTGCTCCCCTACTCGTACTCCTGCAACTTCGGCGGATCCCCATCACAGCCTCCTCCCTCCCCGGCGCCCACGCGTGGATCCCTGCAGGTGCGCTCGCCTCCAAGCCAGGCGCGGCCTCCTGCTCCCGGTGGCCCCCAGCGTGCCGCCCACACCGCGGGCCCCCTGGCGCGCCGCCGACGCCGGCGCCCCCCCCCCCCCCCCCCCCCCCCCCCCCCCCGGCGCGACGCCCACGCCAGCGGCCCCCCGGCGCGACGCAACCTCGGCGGCCCCTGTCACCCGCACACCACGTCGACCCTCCCACGGTGATTCCCTGTTGCCGTCACACCTCGTCTCGCCCCCGACCGTGCATCTAAATTGGTGCTCCGACCTCGCCTTCACGTCCACGTAAGTAGCTGATTTACGCAGAATGATGTTGTGCTTTCACTTGCCTCCAATTTTGTTCATCTTTGTTCACGGTCAAGCCACGTTCTGCTGATTCTTTTGCTGTTAGTGGCTTATGCTCTTCAACTGCATGATGAAATGCCCCAAGGGCTTGATTTAATTATTTTGCATTGGTTACCCTTCGACACACCCAAACCACACCGCCGATTTAATTTATTGTTTAATTCCAGTGATTGAAACAGTACTAATCTTCAGTCATTGTTGCTCAAGTGATTCTTTATTTCCTTTTTTTTAACATTTGGAACTTCTCCAAAGAACAGGAGGGAGTAGGAGTAGTGGGGTGTTGTTGTGCTGAAGGTAGGAGTAGATCTCGGAGGTGTCATCTTGCTGGAACCAGGAGCAACAAACTGGTGTCCTGCGAACAAGGAGAAATTGTGGGAATCATTGTTTTCTGGCGGACAGGAGCTGGAAGAAGTCATCGTGTTTGTGGATCTCAAGCAAGAGGACCAGGTGATGCTCTCTCCCTCTCTCAGGTCTGCATGTGTGCTTATTTTAAGAACAATTAATTTGTGATGCATAAAAGTGACACGTTTTGTCTAGATGCATCACTGATACTAGGATATATCAGTGACCCTTCTCAACAAAACGCGTCACTGATACTAGGATATATCAGTGACTCTTCTCAACTAAAACGCGTCACTCATAATAAAAGTGACGTATTTTGTCTAGACACGTCACTAATACTAGGATATTTCAGTGACTCTTCTCAACAAAACATGTCACTATCACCTGGCCACGAATTAATGTATTGTTTATTATTTGTTGTGCCCTTCGTCCCTAGAGCAACAGCCGCAGCCGGCAAGGCATGCTGAAGTGAATCCTCTCCTGGACATTTGCTCAAGCACACTGGAGCGGCCGCTGTTATTGAGGCATGAACCACAATTGTTGTATGTACTGCCATGGAGGCATGGCACCCACTCCTGATGTCTGTACGACCGAAACGACATCAGCTCGACGACGATCCACAGCGAACATGATTGGCATTCGTGATGCCTCTTCGTCCTATCTTTTCACCAACATTTTTCGTAGAGTAGAAGTGCCTGAGAACTATATATACTCCTATTTGTCTAACTCACATTGTGGCGGTCGTTCTCCTACATTTTTCTTCATGTAACTGTTGTTGGTGAAGGTATGAAACGGTGCCCGTATAAAAGATAAAATGATCGTAAAGCATTCAAGCGGGGCATCCGTGCTTTTTTAGGGGGTTTCAGTTTGTGCAGAATTTATAAATAATCCTTGGTAATGTGTCTGTACAATGCATATATATAATATACCAACTACTAGTAAGTTTTACATGTAAAAAACAACTAGTAGGTTTAAATAAATTAAATGTCACAATTTAACCTCTTCCCAACTTTTGTGTGGAAACAAGGAATGATGGTTTTGAAACAGTTACCTTATATATTTTTGAGTAACTAAATGGTGAAACAAATAATAAAAAAGACGCCAACCTATCCAGCTATAAAGACCACACGAGACCTGTCACTACAGGGAGCCGTGACTTTGCCAATTGCTGATAGCACTCGGCAAAGATTTCTTTGTCGAGTGACATTTATTGGTCACTCGGCAAAGAAAATGGCAACCATCAACTGACGGCTTCTTTGCCGATTGCTGACGTGGACAAGCACTCGACAAAGAAATGTTTTTTTTTGAAAATGATCTTTGTCGAGTGCCACGTGGACCGGCACTCGGCAAAGACGCCCAAAGAGGCCGCCTTTGCTGAGTGCCTGGTGGGCCGGCTCTCGGTAATGAGGCCTCCTTTGTCGAGTGTCATGGTCCCGGCACTCGGCTAAGACACCGAGCTGGGGGTAATTTCCCCAACTTGCCGAGTGTCATGACATCTTTGCCAAGCTAGTGTGGCACTGGGCAAAGCTGGGAAAATTTCAATTTTTTTTATTTTCAAATTCCTGCACAGAAAATACAAAATATATCACATATCCATATTCCATCACACAGAACACAATATATATCACATTCATATTCATATCACATAAATATCCATAATCCACATAAATACAACATAAATCCATCACAAGTTCATCCGTCTGTCCATCACAAGTCTAAGTCCAACACAGGTCCATCACTGCTCACCTTTGGTCCTCAGAGTGTGAAGAACTCCATCCCACCTTGCCATGGTTGCCAACCGTGCGACCCAGGCGAAGAACCACCTTGCCAACCTTGCCACCCGCGGGCGGCGGAGGGCTAGCTGGCCACCCGGAGTACCCGGACTGCGAAGAAAGGTGAGCTGGCCACCCGTAGTGCGGAAGAGGGCCACCAGAGAGCCACCCGGACTGCGAAGGAGGGCCACCAGCAACGTACTCAGTATGCGGGCAAAGGCAATTTTCCTTTTTTTAAAAAAAATCACCTTGGGCCCCTCTTTGCCGAGAGCCCATTCAGGGAGCCCTCGGCAAAGAGTAATCTTTGCCGACGACCGCTCTCTGCAAACTTTTTTTTCCTTTTTTTGAAAACCACCTCGGACCCCTCTTTGCCGAGAGCCCATCCAGAGAGCTCTCGTGTCACACCCGGTTTTAAGAACAAAACCAGGTATACACCATATGTGATCCCAGGAAGTCAAATCTCACATATAGCAACAAATAAAAGGTAATATCGAAAGACAATGCTTATATATAACGTATATAAAACAAAAGAACATAACCTTAAAGAGCAGACAGCGGAAAGACACTCCGATCTTCAAAGGGAGACACCAACTTCACAGGGACAACTGACTGGTTGATCACAAGCCTAAGCTTCTCCAAAGCTTAACACTCTGGGGTGTGGGGAAAAGCAAGAGTGAGTCCATGTTGAACTCCACAAGTATAGCAACAAGTGATATAGATCCCAAGTCTCATGATCAATGTAACATAAATAATGAATAGCATAAAACGGTAAATAATGAACATGTTAACCAACATAAGTCATAAATGTAAAAGTCTTCAAGGCCGCTCATGTCCTTGAGCAAGGCTGATATATCAGTTTAATAAACTTTGCGCAAAGGTGTACACTTTCACTGCGAGACGTGAATTGCCCTTTCGCCCGAGGGAGCCAGCCTCTTAACCCACTTCCAAGGAAGGTCGGCAGGGTTCACGATGAAGCCTTTCAAAGGTTCGTCTAACAAGTTAGGGCCGCTAGGTCTTAAGGCAAGGGGAAGAAGGGTCTCTCAACCTTGCGGCAACGCAGGCAAGGTGAAAGTAGCCGCCCAAAATCCAGCTCGGCAAGACCCAACGCGCCTATACAGGTGCCCACTAATAAGCTAGAAAAGTCCTCATACTGAGCTAAAGCCAGAGCCATATAACCCCCAACAGTTGCACTGTAAATCCCGAAGGTGCTCGTACAGATAATTTCTTAAGTTGCTAATAAGTCATTTTTATCATTCGATGCATACATTAATTAAGTAACATGATCATGATTGCGAAAAGAAAACTCGATTGCTATACTTGCCTTAACTCAAGGTCCTTCTTCTGCTGACTTGTATACTTCCAAAGGTTGACTCTTGATCACGAACTCTGAATCAAAGACTTCATCTTTTTGATCACCAACGTATAACTCACCGACTGGACATACGATCATAGAACACCACACAAGCATCCAATACCAATCATGCAAAGCAAACATAGCCTATGATTAGAACAGTACATCAATCATAATAAAACAAGATAAAGAGTTTTTGAAAACTGATCTACGATTTACCACGATCACACAGACGCGAAGATCACGCTAAACGGAGTTGAAACGGGAAAGATATGATCTAAACAAGTTACAAAACCTTAATTAGTAGATTAGATTTTAACTCAAATTTCAATTACAGAAAACAGTAGTCAATTTTATATAGTTTGAAAGATCTTTTCGAAACGAATCTAACGCAAGTTGAACGGATTAAATCGGAGTTAAAACGAAGAAGATATGGCTAAAATAACTAAGGTGGCAATTCTGTAAATACAACGAACTTAATTACGAAATTAAATAAATAAAAACGAAAATCAGATTTTACTTGAGCTGACGGACGTCGGCGATGAATATTGACTGCAGGTTGCTTTTGTGGAGGATGAACGAGAGCCAAAAATCGATAACCGGAGTTGGGGAAGAATTTGGCGGCCGTTGACAGAGCAAACAAAATTTTGGGACTCCCAAACTAGGGGTTTCCGTTATTGTGTGCTTTGGCCAAGGGATGGGACACATATATAGGGAGAAAAACTCTATGCCCCGCGTCAACTAGCGATATGGTGCTAATTGACGTTGCACCTCCACATTTACTAATGGGCCTAAATAAATATAAAAGCCCATTAATAAATAAAGACGTTGATATTTGGAATTTAATAGAATTATTGCACATGGGCTTTGTGGGAGGGAGGAAAAAGACAGATTTTATTATTTTCGAAATTATTTAATTTCTGGATTAAAATAATTCTAGAAAAGTCTAGAATTGATATTTAAGTCAGGAAAAATTACTCCAATGGCTCCGAAAATTCAGGAAAAATTCTTAGAGACATTTGGAGACATGAGGAACTCAAATAAAATATTTGGAGCTCATGAAAAGATATTTTAGGAAATCTAAAAATTAGATTATAATCCCAGAAAAATAGGAAAAAGTGTCGGAAAAGCTGGAAAACTTCTCGAGAAGATTTTGGAGATATGATGATGAATGATGAGCACCAAGGAATAATTTAGAGCTGTAACATCCCAAAATTTGCATCAATTTAAAAATAGGCAATATGATTTAATTATGTATTTTGTGTGTTGCATAAAACTTAGTTAATAAATTATTTGCAAAAGCTAAAATTAATCCTAGGCCAAAGATCATGTTGATGCATACATGCTGGTGCATATCTTATTTTTGTGATGTGTGGTTTTAGTTCAAAAGTTGTTTGAATTCAATAAGGTTTTGAAAATGCATTTGAAAAATCAAATCTGTTATTGGAAAACAATTTTCCTTCTCTCCCTTCCCCTTTCTCCCTTCTGGCCCGAGCCAGCTTGGCCGGCCCGCTCCCTCCCTCTTGCTGGCCTGCTTCCCTCCCCTCTCTCTCGCCCGCGTGGGCCGCCGCTCCGGCCCAGCTCGCGCGCAGCGTCGCAGCTCCGCGCCGCCCGGCCCAGCAGCCCTGCGCAGCGCCGCAGCCCCGCGCTGAGCCGAGGGTCCAGCCTCGGCGCAGCACTCGCGCGAGCGTAGCAGTCTCCGTCTCGCCCGAGGGTCCAGCCTCGCGTGAGCATCACCGTCTCCGTCTCGCCCGAGGGTCCAGCCTCGCGTGAGCATCACCGTCTCCGTCTCGCCCGAGGGTCCAGCCTCGCATGCGCGTAGCCGTCTCCGTCTCGCCCGAGGGCCGCCGCGCACTCGCTGACAGCTCGACCCCGCCTGTCAGCGTCCCATCGCTCCTTCTCCCTCTCGTAACCGGCTCGGACTCCATGGCCGAGATCGAATCCATCCTCGCCTCGCGTCCGTGCTTGCCAAAACGACCGAACCGACCCTCTTATAAGGTCCCCAGGAACCCGCCGCCTCTCCCCACGCAATCAGCTTGAGCTCTCGTGCCCTAGTTCGTCCCCGCGACAAACTCCGCCGCCCGCAAGCTTTCCGCCGCCAACAACCCGGCGATTCATCGAGTTTCCGAGCTTGTAAGTGGTACTTCGAGTTTCCCCTTGATCTCTCGAAGCTAACCGAGTGTGTTCCCTTCTTTCTCCTCTTCGTTTTGATGCCTTAATCGCTCGCCGTCGCTTTCCAGAGCCGCCGTCCGCCTCGACGAGCGATACGCCGCCACCAGATCGTCTCCGACCTCGTCTGTGCCTCTGGTGAGTCCGCTTTGCTCTCCCCTTTCGATTGGATCTGTTCCCGAGGTCTCTACCGCTCTGTAGCGGAATCCCGAGCCGCGCCGCCGCCTTCCGGCCGTGGAGCCGCCGCGTCCTTCTTTCTCCCCGGCGAAAGCGCCGCCGGTCTCACCCTGATCTAATCCGAGCCGTCCATTCTGGATCTAGCACTCGGAATCGCTCGATACCCCTTCGTCTGTCACCTTTGCAAAAGAGTCCCCCAAATAGTTAGGTCTAAACCCGCGGTCCCAATGGCCCTGTTCATTGAGTCTGCGAATTCTTCCGTTTGAGCCCTTGCGTTTTGTCCTATTTGAGGCGCAGTCCATCCAATCCGCAGATTCGTTTTAAATCAATTTAAATTCAAAATCAATTTCAGTTTATTTACAGTTTTGCCACTGATTTCAAATGCTTATAACTTCTGCGTTTTTAGTCCGATTTAGTCCGTTCAAGTTGCGTTAGATTCATTTTGAAAAGATCTATCTATCTGTACCAGAATATCTACTGTTTTCAGTAACTAAAATTTGAGTTAGGTTTAATCTACTAATTAAGGTTTTGTAACTTGTTTAGCTCATAACTTTCGCGTTATAATTCCGTTTTTTGTGATCTTCGCGTTTATGTGATCGTGTTGGATCGTAGTTTCTGTTTCCAAACTTTCTATATTATTTTCTTGCTGATTGGTGTAATGTTCTAACTATAGCTTGTTTGCTTTGTATGATTGTTGTACCGTTGCTTGTATGATGATGTGGTAATCGAGTTCAGACGGTGAGAATTACGTTGGTGATCAGGAGCCCTACTTCGACAACCAAGAGCAACCAGAGTACTCTGAATCAGGCAAGTATAGCATGGGATCATCCTTGTTGACCTATTCACCATGAAACATCTAAATTCATATGCATGTGTCTAATTTTGATCTCCTATCTAGTTTACCCTAGACCTTTGACCCGTTACCTTGATAACCTTGGGATGCTATGCATATGGGTAGAGTTTTGCTAGAGCTTTACTTAAACCAAACATGATCTAATAATGGTGAATAAAATTTGATCTTTTTAGCAACATGGTTTAGGACCTCCTGTCAGCAAAAGCTGGGACATACAGTGCAACCATGAGGGTTATATGGCTCTGACCTTAGCTCAGTATAAGGACCTTTTCTAGCTTGTTAGTGGACACCTGTATAGGCGCGTTGGATCTTGCCGAGTCGGGTATAGTGCGGCTTCTGTCCACGTGAGTATAGGCTGCGTGTTACTGTGCCACCTGGAAGGAGGGCTCTACATTCCCTTGCCTTAAGAACTAGCGGCCCTAACTTGTTAGACGAACCTTTGAAAGGCTTTGCGTGTATCCTGCCCGCTCACCTCGGAAGTGTTATGGGAGTAATTAACCCGGGCATCTGGATATCACGACTCATCGGGTAAAGTGTACACCTCTGCGCAGAGTTTAATAAACTGTTATAACAGCCGTGCTCACGGATACGAGCGGCCCGGAAAACTCACAGATTAGTTGTTATATGTTGTTTATTTATGTTGCTCATGTTGTTTACCTTATTGCTATGTTTCAGTTATTACGATCATGTGGGTTGGGTTTAAGCATCCATATATGTTCACCTTAATCATAAAATTTTGCCAACTAAAAGCTACTGCAGTTTAACCAGTGTTAGCCTTTTTGAGCCTCATGAACCCCATGTTACACTTGTTAAGTACGAGATGTACTTATGCTTGTTTATTTTCTTTCTACTTGGATAAAAATCCCGGATGGGTAACAGATTGCTATGGTAATGACGACTTCCCTGAAGAGTTCTAGTCTTGCTGTCAACCAGTCATCTTCCCTGTGATGGAGCTACCGCGAGAGATACTTTATTTATCCGCTGCTATGTAAAGTCTTTGAATAATATTCGTTATGTAATAAACATATGTGATGGTACTCCTTAATTTGTGGCTTATGTGTGTGATTGATCTCTGGGCACACATGAGTTATTGCATTCAATTTTGTTCTTAAAATTGGGTGTGACAAGAGCAGAAGAAAAAAGATTCTTGGGAGACTCCAACAGAAAGGTTAAGCTAGGAAACAAAGAATTTGATTTTAGGACAAGATATGGATAAGGCGGAGAAAGATAAACGACTTAGTAAACGAGTTTTTTTTTTGGAAAACTTTACTCACTCGCAAAACAAGACGAAACAACAAGTTTTTGAAACTTTAACTTTTCCAAACTTTTTGAAAAACAAAAAGTCTTTATTTTCAAACCCCTTTCAAGAAAATTCATTTTTAAATTATTTGCAAATCATTTTGAATTCAAATAGAATTTTAGCCAAAACCACACATCACAAAAACTCAAATGCTCCAACATGAATGCACACACATGTTTCTAAACCCTAGGATAAATTTTAATTTATAGAAAAGTTTTATTTCTCTATATTTTATGAGCACAGAAATTCATAAATAAATCATTTTAACTCTAATTCAAGAAATGCAAATTTCAGGGTGTGACATCTCGGCAAAAGCTTTGCCGAGCGTGGGTTGGCCTGAGGGGGAATCCGGCATTGTAGTGAGCGTTGAACTCTCAATCCGTTTTCCAACAGCTAGCACACATGCAGTCGCCTCATGGCTGATTTCATCGCCTCATCTGGTCGAGGACGAAGAAACCTGCTAGACGGTTAAATGGGTCAGGTCACCAAGCTACGCGGTGGCTCACGAGCCGAAACCATTGAGGTCCCTTCTGCGCATGTCTGCAAATTCTGGTCTGCCCCTATGGACGGAGGGCACATACCCCGCTTTTATTTGTGCCGTGGATGGCATGCATCGCGTGCATGGGGAGTCACACCCCATCAATGGCGAAAGGTGGCGTGGCCACCGTGTGCTTGCAAAAACTATCTGGGGCAGAACTAGAATCATTTCATTTTTATTCTTTCTTACTGATGTGGAAGCTTTTAAGCTTCGATATATAGCAAATATGGAGGATTCTTCTTTGGTTGGCGAAACACCACGTTGAATCTGGTGGGTATATTCTACGTTTTGAGAGTTCGGTTGGAGATCCCAATGCAACCTACCAATGCTCTATAATTTGTATTTGAATTTCTTTTGCTTAATTCATTTAGTTTAGCCTCTTTTACTGAAAGGTGAAAACTGAAAACTGAAAAGGTTGACAAGAGAGATCCAACACGATGATTCTGTGCCGTGGAGTACTGCATATCTGCTTATATATAAAGAGAATTTTTATAATGGTTGCCGGAAAATAGACGGCTCACGGGGAGCGATCCGACGGCTAAAAAGTCAGAGGCACAGAGAGGAACCACTTAGAGAGGTGCCGAAAGGAACCAAATGTATATCAAATAGTGGGACTATATATGCTAGACGCGTATTAAAATTGGTGGGATCAACACCTAAAATAGATCGTTCTATTTTTGCAATTTTTTATGTAATTAAGGATAGAATGGTATATTTATAATAGAAAAATGATGTTTGAGTCGGGTGATGGCACTGGCGCAGGTGCGGCATCGGTGTCGGCGCCGCCGTGGCATCGGCGGCCGCAGGAACGACGGTGGTGAAGCGGTCGCGCAACCCGTACGTTGATTTCCGAAGCTCCAAGGTGGAGATGGACAGATGGTGGCTGGGCGGCACATCTGCGGTGTCGACACACTCAGCAAGCTCCTAGTGTCGTACCTGTCCCTTCACTCGCCGATTACCCGGCCATCCTCGCCGCCTTCGAGGGCGTGTGGGAGGCCGTCCTGGGCAGTGAGAACTGAGCCCATGACCGACCCCGACCCATCCATCCGTCACCGTATGTGTTAGCTTGTTTGTTCGATCGTCTTGTTCGGATCGATCGGTCCATGTATACTATGCATTGCAGCTTGTCAGTTCAATTCGTTACTAGTTTCTATTTCCATACGTCCGTGTTGTGTCTTCTTCCATTTCATGATGCAAAATTTCAAATCATAAAACTAATTAGAGATAATAACCTAGCCTAGGAACCAAGAGGAACCCAAATAAAGCACCTACAACCACCGTAAAAGAGCTCATATATAAATAGCTGGTAAGTTATTTTCTGGTTGTGCTGTGATCAATATATAATAGCTGAAAGTGCAAAAGCCTTGTGTACCACCAGCTGCGAAGATAAGAATGCACGAGAGACCAACAAGCACAAATGCTAAGGGAAAAAACATACTGTGTGGCATCGATGGCCCACGTGCGTTCCCTGAGAGTGAGATGCAACAGGAATTTTGGGGGAAGGTAGCCAGTTGCGCTTTGCCACTTGTTGAGAGTAAAGCATCCATGGCGCCATTACGCGAAGCTCAAGCTGTATAATTTTTTCTCTTGATCATCGTTTGGACTACAAATAGTGTGAGCCTGCAGGGCTCATGCAGAACAAGTGGTAGCTCACCTACACGGAACCTCACGCTGGCGAAGGTGCTTCTACAATACTGCTGCCGATACAAGCACAATGAACGAACCTTATGCATACAAAGCGAACGAACGAACGAGCCTTAGCAAGGTCTATTGCTCCACACCTTGTGAACGGGCTAAGCGATGTTCCATGTGCTAAGCCACTGTGAGTACCACTACCACACCTCCAGCAACATGACATCTCAGTGACTAGTGGGCAGCAGCCAAGCGAAGAGGCGTCACTTAACGAAAGCCCAATGAGCGGGTTGTCGGCGCAGAATGGAATTGGGCCCTGTAATGAGGTGTCACTGCTGTAGCTAGCTTCTTTCCCCACTGGTAAAGAGTTGTTATAACTGAGAGACCAGATTGAAGAGGAACCACTATTATAAAACTTCAACTACACACAACTAAGTATTTCCCCATCTTAAATATTATTATTAGAAATGTATTGCTGAGTGTAGTCTTATCAGAAAATGTTCTTTCCATTTTATTTAAGGGATTCATTTTGACTGTTATACAGTATGTAGACGCACTCTTGTTATACAGGCCATCATGCGATAAGACTGCTTGTGTCGCTGACATATGAGTTTGAGAAAGAAATGTTTGACTCCTCTAAAAACGTGATGTGCAGTTATATTTTGGAACAGACAATTAAGCACATGTTTATCAGCTACTCTACTCGTATATCAAATAAACTTGGTTCTGATAAGGAAAATTAAAAGGACGTCACAGAAAACTAGTAGATGTGAGAATATATTGTCCTTTTTCTACACCTGCAGCTCCATCTAAATGCGAATCCGCAACAATTTTCTAGAGAATGTCTGTGTGCAGAACACACTTCTTTAGAAGTTTTTGTTTTGATCAATTTGCCGGGAGCCCACCCCCCCCCCCCCCCCCCCCACCACATATATACTTCATTGAGCGAATGAGCTTTTTAAGCAAGAAGGCTCATAGATTACACTTCTGTAGAAATTAAACGAGTGAAGAGATGAGGTAATTTCGAAAGAACAGCAATCTCCCGGCCTAATATTTCGGCAATTTGTAATTACCATGTTAATGTTTTGAAGTCTACGTCAAGTGAGTCCTTGCATGCACACATGGTTAGCCTAATGGATAGAGTGGGATGTGAGGCATCAGAATGACAAATTAGGCACATTCATCATTGAATTGGAAGAAGAGGAGAGCCGCAATGTTTGCATATAGAACGTTTGGTACAGTGACACTGGTGTTCTTCGAATTTGAGTCTTGTATATCAATATATATGGGAGCCCATGACTCATGAGTTCACTGTTCATTTCATCTTCTCTCTGCTTCTGGTTATGAATGCGGCACATGTTTCTTCCATAAGCTATTTTTATATCTCTACTGAAAAAGCGATTTGGAGAAACTCTCATTTTCATGTGTCCTGATAATGGTTAATTAATCTATGGAACATTCTCAAATTTTTCTTTTTTAGTAATTCTCATTCTGTGTCTCTTGGAGAAATTCTCATTCTGAGTTTCCTTGCTGTTTTGACTATAGTTCTCATTCTAATGTAGGCAACTTTGTAGTTAACAACTGTTTACCGATCACTATGGTTGATAAACAGTTTGTAACCGCCCTCTGCTTGGTTGCTCTCGTGCAATGGGAATAGTGCAAAGAGAAGAAATCAGGAGGGAGGATAATATATATATATATATATATATATATATATATATATATAGGAATTAATGGGCAACCTATAAAACATGATTTATTAATATTGGTTTGCTTTAAGGTCCATGTACTTACTTTGAAAGAGGGATACCATAGCGGTTCTCATGTTACATATAGTGAGCGACAACCATATATCCATATGCCGTAAACATTCTTGTCAGTGCTCATCATTTCCATTACTCTAGCACGCGTTCTCTCAAGTCCAATCTATTTTTTTATTATCTGTGTTACAATAATGCTTATATAGGGTTGGGAGGTACCAGGATTTCATCATTCAGAATATTATTCCACAAATGCGCTTCCAAAACTCCTGCACCCACACTACTAGAGAAGTGGTCTTCGGACGATTTGCAAAATCAGCATTAGTCACGGAAAAATTTGCGTCCGGGACTAAAAAGGTCTTTAGTCCCGGTTGGTAACACCAACCGGGACTAAAGTTCCCCTACCCAACGGCTCATTTGTCAGAGGAACCTTTAGTCCCGGTTGGTTAGCCCCAGCGGGACTAAAGGTTTTGCCCCGGTTACTGTACCCAGCTGGGGCTAAATGTTGGTATTTAGCCCCGGCTGGGAACAAGGACCGAGACTAAATGTCCCTCCTAATATTTGAACTGTTCTTCCACCTTCAGCCATGCCCGAGCTCTCTCACTATCTTCATTTTCTCATTCAGATTCCTTGCTTGCTTGTTTGTTGTCTTCTCCGGTGATTTTTGTTTGATAACACATCTCCGGCGATTGATCTATTTCATCACATCTCCATCGTCATCGACTCGTTTAAAGGTTACTAGCTTCATTTTCTCATATTTTTAGCTGTCACATATATATACACGTGGTTTTTGAAGCTATTTTGAGTTCATTCACTTGATAGTTCAAATTAGTAGCCTAAAAACAAAATATGACCGGTTTAAATTAGTACCCTAGAAATAGAGATCATTTAAATCATTTGTTTAAAAAAATTAGAAATATATAATACTTTAGTTTACAAAATGTGACTGGTTTAATTAGTTTATTTTAAATTTTTTTAAAGAAATAGAAATCATTTAAATCATTTCTTTAAAAAAATTAGAAATATATAATACTTTAGTTTACAAAATATGACCAGTTTAATTAGTTTATTTTAATTTTTTTGAGAAATAGAGATCATTTAAATCATTTGTTTACAAAAATTAGAAATATATAATACTTTAGTTTACAAAATGTGACCGGTTTAATTAGTTTATTTTAATTTTTTTTTGAGAAATAGAGATCATTTAAATTATTTGTTTACAAAAATTAGAAATATATAATACTTTAGTTTACAAAATGTGACCGGTTTAATTAGTTTATTTTATTTTTTTTTGAGAAATAGAGATCATTTAAATCATTTATTTATAATTTTATACCATATAATGCAGACGATGACTCGATAGTTTAAATCATTTGTTTATAATTTTATACCATATAATGCAGACGATGACTTGATAGTTTAAATCATTTTATAATTTCATTTGTTGATAAGAATGAGAGATATGTAATGTTATATGTCATTTTATAATTTCATTTATTTATAAGAATGAGAGATATAATTATGTTATATGTGATTTTATAATTTCATTTGTTTATAAGAATGAGAGATATAATTATGTGATATGTCATATAATGTAGAAGCTAACAATAACATGATTTGTCCTTGCAGGATGCAGACCCACATATGCAAGGAAGTAGGCAAAAATATTATTTTCCTCTCTCCGATGCACATTACCGAGAGATGCATCGCAGGTTATGATATATCGAATACCCATGAAAAGCTTGTGGGCTTGGACGGAGCAGAGAGAGAGGCGGCCCGCAAACTTCTGCGTAACCAAATAAAGTTTAACGCAGGAACATATGTGTTTAGATGCATGAGAGAGGTCAAGGGACGTGGGTACATGATTGTCGCCCACCAGTTCGGGTAAGTCAAAAGAAAACTATCACATAGTTCCTATTACGATCATAGCTTCTCACGTATTTGAAGATTGTAATTACATTGTACGTTGTTTCAATGGTCCAGCCAAGGCATCATGGGTCACTGGATTGCATTTCTCATATATCCTATATCCTCAGGATGGGAGGCCAATAGTGTTTGACTCTTTGGATAGTCCAAAAGAAGGTTATAAGGAATTTGAAAGCATACTGAGATTGTAAGTGACGATACTTCTTTTTTATTTAATATATGTGCTAAATTGGTCGTGACAAGTGTGGTTTCGTATAGCGCTTACCGAAAGTACTTGGAGGAACCAGATTGTATTGATCTCAGAACTCAAAAGCAGAAGAAGTATAAAAACAACCTGCAAGTCAAGCACAACTTCCCGGTATGTTTGAAAAGTCATATGTGTACTTATTAGTATATCAGGAAAGCTCTATATGTTCTGAACGATTGTGTATTACATGCAGTGCTTCAAATAACAACCACCTGACACATTATTATGTAGATACTATGTTTGTGAGTACCTAAGAGAGACCGTTAAGTTTAGCAACAACTACAAGGTACTCAAGAAAGAACTACAGGACTGACAAAACAAGTCATTCAATGAAAAGACCATAACTCATATTGTTGCGGACACGCATCATTCTCATGTTTGAGTGTTTTGATGATCGAAACAGTGATTTGAGGGCTATTTAGCCATGTGAAGCATCAGGAGACAAGAAGATAAGCAGACAAGGAGGTCATGCCATTTAATATCTGCCATATCCACCATACTGAGGAAGACATCAAACAACCCTCCTCGACCCTAAGACAGGTCAACATGTTAGTCTTAGGTGATATCAACGAAAACTAGCTCATAGATTAAAGACTAGACTAGACTGGAGTTCCTCTTAAGATTACCTTGGATGGACGAAGGAAGTCTTGGGGGACATTAACACTGACGTCCATGTGCCTGCGTTGAGTAGGTCTGATGCAAGAGGCGGTGTCCCTGTTGGTGGAGATGAGGTTGTCAATGTTTTTGTATACTAACATAACAAGATATGTCATAATATTTAGTTAAGATGTATCCTAATTATATCTACGCTGATGGTGCATCTTCCATTTATGTCACTGTCAAATGCTTCTTATCAGAATACTGATACTACTAGTTTTAGCCATTTTGTTCGATCTTCAACAATTTATTTGGTAGATAGGGCTGACAAAATAGTACAGCAGAAGGAACACGTGTGGTTGACAATATGGTCACGCATATCCATACCCTACTCTTCCTATAAAATGGCCCTCTTTACCTCAGCAAGGACGAGTATGCAAAGAGAACGAACCTATGCAAGCTATTGATAAGAACATCTTTACAAAATGAAGGCAAGCAAATGAGGCCAGAGCTCATCTCCTTTGTGTAGTTTGATGAGCCCCACACATGGCTGCTTCTCTTACAAAGAAACTGAGATACATGTATCTTGCGCTCAAGGAATGGAGTATCTAGGCATGTGAAGCATCATGAAACAATATAGGTCTGAGGAACGTGCTGGTGCTATCCTGCTCAGAAGCGGCAGTCATTGATGGCGCAGCATGTGGATGAGAATTTGGAAACCATAAGTCCACAACCATGACGTGACAATGGCCATGACCGTTCTGTCACAACAAGTATTTGCTGTGTAGTGCAAAAAAGTTTCAAAGAAACTTGTTGTTGTTACAAAGCCCGAGCAAATATATATTGTCCCGTGTTTATAGTTTTCTTCACGCATTTGACACGTGTACAGTTTATTTTTGTTTACCTTTTGGCCTAGGCCAAACTACTATATTTTATATAAATTAAATATACAACGGCAGTTCGCTGATTTTAGAAAAAAAAAATCATTACAAAGCCTCCGCAAGCTCTGCGAACATTCGCGACCATTCTCGTGCCACTTGCTGCTGACGGCCAAATATGGTTTATTTGATCACATGTTTTAATTAGCACATGAGCCACACTACTTTATATGGTTCCTGTAACTACGGCTGGTTTGTAAACCTGGTTATCACTGCATCGTAAGCTAACTGCTATTCGGATGACATGTCTGCTCTTGTGACATCAACCAGCAATGACAACTTCAACCTCATTATTACCTGTTGGTGGCTTCAATTAGCAGAACACCATCCCCTGTTCCCCTGCCTCACCGTTGATTTGATTGGTAATAGGGCAACAGTAGAGCTCGCTCCCAGACTTCTTGTACTGTGTCATTTTAACAGTCTTGTCCTCTTTTCACATCCATATGATGGGCATCTAAAAATGGACATCTTCATTCCAACAAGTTTATGGATTTGATGACAAGCTATATATTGACAAGGTCATCAAGTAGCTACACTGATGTCAAAATAATGAATACAGATGACGTGGCCCAGAGATCTTCTCATTTGCATGGTTTCAGAAACTATGGGTTCGGCTCCTTATAAATAAAGGAACTGAGGGATATTACACGCATTTTTCACAGTCCTTGTTGTCTAGGATAGAACCTAGCTATGGACCTAGTAAATCATTCATGTGAGATTTTGATACACCTTCTGTCAGTTAGGACTAAGGATCATTTGGGAATGTGAAACATCATGGAACAAAATGAAAATGATTGGAGCCGATGCCCCTTGCTTGCTCATGAGGAACACTCATGATTGAAAATGACACAACGATTATACTGAATCTTCTGTGCATCCAAGAGTTCTCTTACAACCGTATCCAACAGCTTAGCAAAAACATCTGCTGGGCCGCAACCAATCCGGATGCAACTGTCACCTTGATGATTAAGAGTGTTCAATCCAAACCACTCTCGACAGAGATGAGAGAACAATTTTTAGCTGGTTTTGTGGGTTGAGCATGAAAAACTAGTCAAAACCAGATTTTTTGTCCACGTGTCACGGGAAATTGGTAACAACCAAACCTCTTGTGCCTGCGATTGTTTCTTAACAGTCTGTAAATCTTTAGCAACAACAGCATAAAGCCAGCTTCCGATTTTGACACATTTTGCAACTAGCGTACAGTGGTATTTTTGCATTGTTTCTTATTTGTGAAAGCTATTTTAAGTTTCTTGGTATCCTTGTTATTATGAGCTTCTCTATAATTTCCATGTTGCTCCTTTTGTATTGTGCCTGCGACTTCATGTACGACTGCCTTGACATCGGCTATGTATCTTTACTCTTAAGCTGACCTCAATAATTGTATGGTATCTTCACAGTCCTGCTCTGGCCGGCCCTGTGCATGTGCTCCACTATGAAGTTTTAGTTCCCGTCAAGGTTTACCGAGTGATTCTTCCAGCCACATCTCGCCATCGTCGATGGATTCTGTTGAGCAACACCACACTGCTCGGTGTAGAATGGACAGATGGAAAGGAAATGGAAGAGATGACATTGTGAACAAGACATATCAAATTGGATGTATAACAATCAAATTCAACATTAATTCTGACCTACTAGGCGTATTTCTTCACAAGTCTGTCATGTTGGCATTTTACCGAACCCCTATTATTCGTCTTTTTGGTTTTGAGGGTACCACTGTAAACGGCCTCTAAAATGGATTTGCCCTCTTTCTCCGTGGTTTACAGCCTGCAGCCTTTGTTTCCGTATTCTGTTTTCTGTGCGTCGTGGTGGCATAAAAAAACAAAGCGTAACTAATAAGAAAACCTCCACGTTCGTTGCAATTATTTGTAGGTGCTTCACAACATTAGCCGCCCTTTTCTTAAATAAAGTTTGACAGTTCGAGTGCATTGATTTGCTAATAAGTTGGCTATAAATAACATGCCCTCTGGATGGTAAGCTACATTGCTCTGAAAAATAATGTGATGAGGTTAGCACATTTCTCTCGTTTATTTGGGCATGTGAAGCATCAGCAAACAATAGGGCCAGGGCAGACAAGGTGGAGATTTGGAGCCAGACAATTATTACCTTCGCCACCCTTAACACCTTTGACTCAAGAGGAAGGAGCATACGGAAGAAAATTGAGTGGACACTGGGTCTAAATTAAAGCCCCATCCGTGCGGCCATGTGTCCTGGATGGCTGCTGCCCGGTGCCTCAAACTATGAGACAGGGGTGCGGCTCCTCCACAGCACCGAGCACCTTGACGCCTTGCAAAAACATGGCTGCCTACGGCTCCTCTACAGCAGAGGCGCAGAGGAGGAAGCAACTCTCTTCCACTGCTGGCCGCCATGGCGCACAATGTCACAGCCCTATAGGAGCGCGACGGCAGTCAACTGCGCAAAGCGGCGTCGCTGGTTCTCCACTCTAGAACGAGCACGCGGCCAGATTCCCACATGAGCATAAGACGTACTAATGTTTTGTGATGTGTACCCCATCTTGTATCACCAGGCCTAGCAAGACTAGTTTCTTGGTTTTTTCCTCTCCCAGGAGATATTTCACCACTATCTAATTGTTGAACAAGAGTATCATGGTGTTTTCGGAGAAGTTGATCTTTTCTCTTGCAAGATACACTAACAGTATTAACAACTGAAGTGACATAATTGAAGAAATCATCAGTTGAAGCACAACATCTAGCTACAGCAACTACCACAAGCTACAATTGATGAGCAAAACAGTGGATGTAAAAAGCAAAGGGGTTTTCATTGAATACCAGCCTTTGTAACCCATGAAACTGCCCTCTCATGTTTGAAGCTCCATCGTATCCTTGTCCTCTAACCTTGGCAATAGATAACCCATATCTTGCAAGCATAGAAACCAATGCTTCCTTCAGTGAAGGTGATGTGGTATCGGAAACATGTTGTAGGCCAAGGAACCTCTCAATCACACTTCCTTTATCATTGACAAACCTATTAAACAAAAGGAAACATAGTGTTAATTATAAGCAACATAACAAATAAAATACACAAATAGAAATAGATGGTATATACCTCACGACCACAACCATTTGTTCCTTAATTGATGCATCACGAGCCTCATCAACAAGCACCGCAAACCAACGATCTCCAATTTCACTCTTAATTAATTCACTTGTCTCCTTTGCACAAGCCCTTACCAAATCTTTTTGAACTGTTGGACAGCTCATTTGATTATTCCCTGGAGCATTCTCAGCTGTAACAAGTGCAACATTTGGATCCTTCTTTATATACCAATCTAGCATCTCCAAAAACTATGATAGCCTTTTTCCAATTTTTAAACCCTACTATGGTGAATGCATCATTATCAAAATTGCTTGTTGGTGGTGGCTTAAAGAGGTAGCAATAAAAGCAATAGGCTGCATCCTTGGCAGGACTGTACTCTAACCAATCAAATTGAGTAAACCAGGATTTAACAAAACCTCTAGTTTGAGTTTTACCCACTGTCCTTTCATACTCACATTTTGGTTGATATGGACCCATTTGTATATATGCTCTCCTAGCATCATCCCTAATATCATGGTGGAATTCATCAATTGGCTTTCTAAGACCTGGATCAGCAACTATATCATTCATATCAAACTCAATGCGAGGTCTTTTTTGCTTAGCCCGACTCTCTTGAGTGGAAACATCTTTCTCAGCAAAATATTTTTCCATTCTGCAAAGTAAAACTAATTAAATTACTGATTGCTGAATCTAATAATGAAAAAATAAAAGAGGAATAAAAAAATGCTCACGTGCTGCCGTAGTGGCATGTTGCGGGCTGCGGAGGCCGGCGCCCGGCGGGCCAGCAGCAGCAGCTGGCCGTCGTGGATGGCCACGGCCTGCCCCTCCCGGCTCCCTGTCCCGGCGGCTGCCTGCTTCGCTAACGTAAATAGGAGTTGTGCATGACAAAATTCAGTGTTCATGCTAACACTACGATAACATTAAGGTTTGCAAGAAAGATATCACAAACTGTTACTCCCTTAAATTACGTTGCAACTCCACTGATTACCAATATATATAACTGGAAATATCTATACTAACCTCTAAATTTTTTTTGACTAAATTGTTATGTAGTTTCTAGCACCATATACCCCTCAATGCTCATTTGAAACAAGGGACTAATCGAATTATCAAAAGGATTAAATGGATGCACACAGTAGCATTAACATAATCAACAAAACAAATCAAGATAAATTGAAAAAAATAAAAAGAAACAAAATAATGACTTAAAGACTATCAACACTATCTTTTTCCCATAGCATGTGGGCATGACTTCGTCTCCTACAATCTGCTCTCTCAATACCTTTTTCATATGCGCAGGACCTGATGGAAAATAAAGCAAAGAACAAAACAGAGATAGAAAATAGAATAAGTATATCTTCAAAATGAATTTGAGTAGTGCTCAGCCAGCTTCTAGTTGCAGTAATGCCTTTGTTTTACTATTAAAAAAACATATCTGTGTTGCAGAATAGGAACAATCGACATCAAGTTCTTATAGGGTGAATCATCCATACTATATATAGCAGAATAGATGTCACAGGAATTCAAAAAGCTTAACCTGAAAGGCTAAAACAAGGCAATTATAATAGCACATCAGTGTCATGACTCACCAATCAATGAATTACAATGGGCTGTGGAGATCAGATATGTAGTAGTGCCTGTCAAGACTAAATCGAGAATATATAATGGAAGAGTTTGCTATTGTTGCCTGAAACAAGCCGCAAATCCACTACAGAAGTGCATACCCCTCTCACACAACACAAACACTGGAAGGGCAGCAACACATCTTTAGCCTGAAGATCCACTTGAGTAATATTATAGGCAGGAATGTCTTCCTATGTGTGTGATTTGCAAAAATGCTTACCACCTGAACGAATGAAAATCAGAGATTCATAGAATTAATAACACATTTGTCTGATGATGAATCGAACCAACATTGCATTTTGAAAACATATCCTCTTTCCTACAAAACTGCTCTATGACCATCTATCATATACAATGTCAATATATAGAGCTCAATTATTAAAAAAGGAAGCCTAAAATAAGATCAGTACCTGGTATACCTCAAAGCCTCATTCTTCACATGTATAAACAAAAACCTGCATCAATGGCTTCACATTCGAGCAAGCTAGTAACAATCCCAGATATTTTCACAAGCTGCCCAACATTGGATGTTTTTTCTTGCCTGATGGTGTGCGGAGTCGCATTTGGGAATGTCTTGATGTAAACCTCACTACAATGCCAAAAAAAATAAGAAATTTAAGATAAACAACAACGGAGCTCCACAATTGGATATACAGGAAAATCATTGGAGCGCAATTCCAGTTGGAGGCACAAAATTAGGTAGCCCCAAGAATAATTTTGGCAAAAATGTAGTCCTCGCTGAAATTTTGGCAAAACGGTTCTTATATCCTCAAAAGCACAAAGCTTGCAGGATATCTTGTATTCCCTTGAGCCAATCTGAGGGTAATGTTCCTAACATGGTTTTGTTAACGAAACTAACATGTTCTATCGACCAGATCACATAATTAGATTTATAGAACAAATTAGAGGAAGAAAAGCTACTTTAAATTATGCAATACAAGCAGTAGTATGCTTTATTTTCTTCATAATATACAGTGCAATATTCTCTCGATTCCAATGGACACTACCAGAAACTCGAGATTTTGTGAGGGGAACAATTTTTCGTGAGAGTGAAAAACACACTCGTTTTCATGAGAGTGATGTAAATCCCGCCACAAAAATATATTTTCATAAGAGTGCTCCACACATCGTCATGAAAATCAGTTGTTTTCGTGAGAGTATTTAAATACCCCTCATGAAAAATGACCAACCGTCATGAAATTGTCTATTTTCATGAGAGTAATTATTTTCATGAGACTCACATTCCACCGTCACGAAATATGAATTGCTTTTTTAGTAGAAAAATAATTGCTTAAATACCAGAAATTGAAGAACATGAACTCCAAATTGCTTTTCTCATTTTAATCTGCAGCGAAATTTTGTAACTAGTCTTTCTGCCTCATGCTAACTCCAAATGTGGTGATTCTTTTTTCTAAGTATTTCTAAAATCACGTTCTATCAGTTTATTGTGGCCTTATAGCTATTATTTTCATCATCTTTTCATGTGACTTTGTTCTAACAATTAAATATTGAATTTCAAAAAATAACAACTTCAAACAACATTTTGAAGAGGTAAATGATTTCAGCAGAAAAAGTCATGAACACAAATGTTGTAGAACTAGTCAAGATCTACAACTTTTATTTTGGTCATTTGTTCATCCAACAAAATTATAGTAACATTGTTTATAAATTTTACATCTCTCTCTTGTTGTTTATGAAACTAAGAGACAAATGTAAAATCTGTGAACAATGCTACTATAACTTTGTCGGATGAATAAATGACCAAAATAAATATTATAAATCTTGATGAGTTATACAACTTTTATGTGCATGACTTTTTCAACTGAAATTATTTACTCTATAAAAATATTATTTCAAATTAACATTTTTTGAAATTAAAATTTTAAATTAATAAAATAAAGTCATATGAAAAGATGACCAAAATAAAAGCTATAGATCTGAAAAAGTTATAGAACTTTGTAGTTGATAACTTTTTATTGAAATCATTTTATCATGAAAAACTACGTTTAAAATTTTTGTATTTTGAAATTTAAATTTTGAATTGTTCAAACGTAGTCGGATCGAGAAATGATCAAAACAAAAGGTGTAGATCTCGACGATTTCTAAAACTTGGTAGTTGAAGATTTTTTATTTAAATTTATTTATAGTTTAAAATTATACAAATAAATCAGTCAAATTAGTTCCAAATCGCTTACTCTATTTTAGCAAAATATCAAATTCCCGCATCCATCTCCCGCCGGCCCATCCAAACTCCAAATTAGTCCACATACATATGCCCAGCCCAATCGATATCGAACCCTAGTCAATAGACCCCAACCCACTACTCCCCCATGCCGCCGCCGCGCAGCGTGCAACAACTCCACCGACGGCTCCCCTCTCACATCCAGATTTCTTCTCCCTCCCCTCAGATTCGGCCGCGCACCTCCTCTCCGATGCAGCGACGCCTCCCTTCTCTGACTCGACAGTGCTGGCCACACTGCCACATGCACGGTAGCTCCATCCGTGGTGCATGGCTACGATGCTGCCTGGTGGCATGGCTTGCGGCCGAGCCACCGCTCTCTGCAGTTCTTCTCCCGGTGCCCTTTTTCTCATGGAGGGGCTCCATCCGGTGAGGAGGGTCCCGGATCCGGCGACCTGCATCATGGTGGAGGCCCTCTTCATATTTTCTGCATATCGGTGTCCTCTCCCTCTCCGTATCTCTCTTTATCTTTCTCATGCTTGGTCGGAATGATCTGTACATTGGATGCTAATGATTGATCTATACTGATGATTGATCCATACACCATTCTTTTTATTACCAGGTGTGAATTAGATCTGGCTGCATGTATGTTTTTTTTTTTTTAAAAAAAATAGGTAGGCTTACATTTATTTTGTAAAATGCAATAAACCTAGATGAGTAAGGCTCATGGTCTTGTAGAGAATACTATATGCATATTTTGTAAAATGAAGGTCGACTATTAGACTGATGCGTTGCTGCTATCAACTACTGTTGTTCTACTTATAAAACTAACACAGCTATTACTTGGTAATCTTGCAACAAGGAACAAATGCACAACTATTCATGAAGTCCACAACATTATTCATATAACTTCTACAAAATTTCTTTGCGCACTAAGTCTTTCAAGTAGGAACAAATGCATTTGCTTGGTTCTCATTGTCAGTATGTCTTACTGAAATATATTATAGATGAGTAGCAATCGATCTGATAAAAATAACTGAGTTGCAATAATTTTTCTCTGTTCCTTGGGTGTTTTAGGATATTGGCAACATGCAGATAGCTCAGAGGTGATGAGTTATAAAGCTGTAGTACATCTCAGAGCTCGAACAAAGTGTTACCAGTTTGCAGGAGACCTTTCTCTTGTCTCAGATGAGCTAGCTCATGGATGGACCCACAACACAGTCAACTTGCACTTTAGCCATTCTAAGATCCATTTGTTTGATCTTCTGTCAGTCTATATAACAATTGTTTGTTCTAAAAAGGAAAGTTTTTGCAGGTTGCTGCTTGGCATGTAAATTTCAGTTCAGCAAGGCCATGTCTCGGTTCCAAATTAAGGTAACGTGATAGTTCCTTAGTGCTGAACAGATTAGTGGTTTATTACAACATGCTTTTTAAGTTGATTGCCTTAGAAACATATTTTATGGACACTTTTCTAATGTTATCAATAGATCTTGATTTAATTTCTGATAGTTGTGTGTTGTTTTTAGTATCTCTAATGTGAAATTTCTATAAATTGTAAATAGAGCAGCTTCTTTGCAGTGAGCAATTGTCAACTAACAAATACTGAGAAATAGGGAAATAGATATAATAAAAAAGAAAGTAGCTACTTTATTGCTATCTAGGATTTATTTGAGAATTAAAAAACACTGTTTGCCGGCACAGGATTGATGGACAGGAAGGAACCAAGGTGTTGCAAAAGATGTCCGCAAAACATGAAGATCAAGCTACAACGTATTGCAATTGGAATCAGTTGCATATTAGTATATTTGTGTGTTAGTGTGTAGTTGTCATGACAGTTTCAACTTTCAGGAAACATACTTTTGTGATGGTCATGAACATATTATTTGTGGTGGTGTGTTCTCATGAAATAGATTTGTACCAAGTAGACCTTAGTGCTACATAGGTGCTGGGACTTGTGTTAGCTGCTGACTGAGATAGTATTGCATTTCATCAGTGTTGGAGACTTTGTAATATGATTGAAGTGCAATTGTTGGACACTTTGTGATATGTCTGGACTGAAATTAGTTGAATATATGCATGTATAAATCTGATTGTGTTTATGCTAGATTGACTTTTGAAATATGGGTGAATTTATGATTTGGATTCAAAATTTTCTTGGAGGTTTTACTCTCATGAAATAGATGTTTCTGGTGGCAGTTCTGGACTCTCATGAAAACCATATTTCATGAGGGTTTGAACATATTTTCCTGGTGGTGTTGGACTCTCAGGGACACCATATTCGTGAGGGCGAAAATATTTTTGTGGTGGTGTCTTGCTCTCATGAAATTTATATTTTGTGATGGTTCAAGCTTTTTCGTGGTGATCTCTCCCTCTCACGAAATAGTATTTTCCTGTGAGTTTTGAGACTCACGAACTAATTTCATGACGGTTGATGTCGCGGAACCGTCCTGATTATAAGAACTCAAGTACCGTCTTAGTCACATTCGACTGACATCGACCCGCACTTGAATCCATATAACCTCGGTAGTCCGAAAATCTCGAAGGATTTCAAACATCATACAACATACAGGATCACATCGTTCAAGTATTACATTCGAAAGGATACATCACAGATAAACGGAACCGAATTTAACATCAGAGTGCGAAATTAAAACAGAGTTATTACAAATACTGAGTTTAAAAGTGCGGAAGCTCGAATAAGTTTTGAAACGTGACCACCACACATGTGGTCCCAAATGAAACATTGTTTGATAACTTAACCCAACACAACTCATTCCTCCTTTTTCAGATAGTGTGCCACTAGGAGTCTCAGTCCGGCAAAAGAGAAAGGGAAGCTTCTTGACGACCCTGCCCTGGGCCTACTCCTCATCAGCCTCCACTGGGTAGAGGCAGTGCTTACAATAGCCATAGTACACCTGGCCATCTGCAACAACGGGATAAACCCTGAGTACGGGAATGTACTCAGCTAGACTTACCCGTCCAACTGAAAATAAAGACACCAAGGGTATGCAAGGCTTTTGGTGGAGCTGAGATCGTTTAGTTGCGAAAAGCTCAAAATTTGAGAGAAGGAATATTTAATTATGTTGATGAGTTTAAGCCTACCTCTTAATCTAGGTTTGCACCTGAACTATTACACACACAGTCTAACAAGCAATAATATAACCATATCCAGTTGACTTATCCATATTTTAGTTGAACCTTTAAAACATCACATGGAGTTGCATCGTGGTGAAGCTCGCCATAGTTTCCCACTAACCGGGGGAGACGACGACTCGAATCGAATTCCAAACCAGCTGGTGAAAGACTTTTAATACCAACCCACACTTTTCCCGTCGGGTCCATGCATTGGGTAACCGCTCGATGTTTGTTCGTGGTGGTAATCGTCGCGGCTCACAGCACGGACCACCCAATTGGAACTATACGGTGGCCATTCCACGACAGATCGTGTTTCCATACTAGAGGGTGTGACACGGGTTGAGACCGGCCCGAACAGCTTCTAACCGGCTTTGGGGTCGATGATTACGGCACCGATATCCCTAAGTAAAAGGGCGCGTTCAAAAATGAACGAGGGCCAACATCGATACAAACCTACACGATCCAACGGACGGACTGCCCCAAGTTTCCAAACTTGTGCCTTGCCTTCCAGTTGACCGTATTTCATTACTACTCAGGTTCTTTTCCACGATAGCAAATATAGCCAACCGTGATCCGGTAAATACCCACCAGGGGTATTACGGAAACATCCTTAACTACCACTTTTATTAAGCAACTAAGCAATTCTACATTATAAATAAGGAACAGGATAACAAGGCTGGTATAAACAATATTCAAGGAAGGGTAATGCAGCAGGTAGGATTCAAACAACTCCTATACCTAATGCATCACAGTATAAAAGTACTCAAGTAATTTAATTGTAAATACTGGGAGACTTAGAATGCTCCGTGGCTTGCCTTGGGAAAAGACTGAGGCCTCGTGAGCGGGGCACTCAAGCAGGTTAGCTTCCGACGCAGGGTCGACTTCCTCGGTCCTGGGCAGCTCCGGGATTTCCTGCTCGTCGTTTGCTTCCGGCTCTTGGTCGAGCTCCGGGACTGTTGATCCTATTGCATGCGGTGAATAATAATTAAACAATCAATGCGGGGTGCGAGACGTGGTGATATGAATGCAGATATTCCTTGCAAACCAACAAAGCCAACTCGTTGAACCACTTTTGACATTGAGGAAAAACACTTAAATACCACATAAAACAAAACCAATATTTACACTATTTCCTATTTATTAAATCGAAGAAACTCAAGTTTGAACTGCAAGTACATTTTTCTGAACTCAGAAAATTCCACAAAAATTCCAGAAGGTAACTGATGCTAACTGGACTTCACTGCCCGAATTCCAGCAAGAGATAAAATACAGAATAGCAGGTACAAAAAGATGAAACAAAATGCTCAAAAGGGTGCTTTTAACTAACTTCCCACATGAAAAGTGTCAAACAACAAGTTTCATATTTTTCCTAGCTTCTCCTACTCATAACCATTTTACTGTAGAAAACTCACTGCCTAAGCATGAATATACCAACCTACACAAAATAAACAATTTTACTCCAGATAAAACCATTTGAACTACAACCCTGCTGGAAAAGGGTGACATGCTCATTTTCGTATTTTTCTCGGGTTCTATTCCACATTTCATATTTATCAAGGAATGAACAGAAACATTATATTATTTCCTACATGAATTTCCTAAGAAAACTATAGAAAATCACATCTGTACAACAACTATTCATTTTTCCATATAACAACCTATGCTTAACATTTTTCCTAACTGGAATATCACACACAGAGACTGCACAAATTTTCCCATATTTTATTTCCACATATAAAGCACCTTAACACTTTTTCCAAAAAAACTACCAAAAAGGACTTTAAACCCTAACATACACTTTTTCTGCGCAAACAGTGCCTCACATATTTTTCATAGGTACATAACATGATAAGAAACCTACACAAATTTTTCCATGAATTAACTCGACCAGAAAACATATCAATCTATTTATCTCAACAAAAGCACATAAACTGGATTAAATAAAAACAGTAATATAAACTTTCACCAAAAATACTTTCATATTTTTCCATGATAGATCTACTCATGAGCAAGCTACCAAACTGAAAGCATCTCATTTGAACTTTTAAATCGTGCTACACAAAAATAATAAGCTTTTCTGGGAAATAAAACAAAAAGGAAAAACATTTGAAAACTCCGGCCCAACTCGCGCAGACCCGATCCATAGATTGTGAGCGGCTGACGCGTGGGACCTGCTGGTCAACGGGACCCACTGGTCAGAGAAAGAAAACAGGGGAGCGGGTTTGACCGCACGGTTCTCGCCGGTGGTGAGGTCGCCGGCGGTGAGGTGGTGCTTGGCGTGATCCTCACAACGAGGCGGACCGAGTGGTGGTGATGGTTGGGCTAGTGCACGGCCGTTGCTCGCCGGCGGCGAGCTATGGCGGGCGGTGGCGGCGGAGACGCACGGCTACGCCGTTTCGGCGGTCGCCGGCCAAATCGATAGAGCGGGGAGCATCAGCGAACCCTAAGAGAGCTATTAGGAGGGCTGGTTTGGTCGGAGAAGCTCTGGGGAGGCTTGACCACGTGCGGAGGTCACGGCAGCGCCCATGGCGCTCGGCCGGGTGAGAGAGAGGGCTAGAGGGCAGTAGAGACCTCGCGGAGGCGTGTTCTCACCGCGCCTTGGCCTGATGAAGCTTGTGGGTGAAGATGGGAGACGGTGGAGCTCGGGTCGGAGAAGAACGGCTTTGAGCTCCTTTTGGCGACGAACAGGGACCGAAGGGGGCACCTCGTCCTCTGGCGGTGAAGGAGCTTGGTCGGGGAAAAAGACGCGCGCACGGCGTGTGCACGGTGAAGGCAGAGAGGCTGGCGAGAGGGATTGGATGGTGGTGGTCGGGTGAGGTCGGAACGGTGGTGGCGAGTGGTGGTGTCGAACGGTGGCGAGCAGTGGAGCGCTCGGCTCATTCGTGGGAGAGGAGAGGGAGAGAAGGCAGGCGAGCGCATGCGAATGGAGAGTGAGGAAGTGGAGAGGGGAGCGGTGCGCGAGGTCTTTGCCCTGCCGGCGGCGACCCGTGGTCGTGGCGGGGGCCACGGCCGATGCGACGTCGCGGCAGAGCGGCGCGAGCAGCGAGGCGGCGCGGCAGGCGAGGCAGCGTGGGAGTGGCCGGTGGAGATCGTGGCGTGATCGAGAGGTGAAGGATCGGGCGAGGAGTGGCGGAGGCTGTCACACCCGGTTTTAAGAACAAAACCAGGTATACACCATATGTGAGCCCAGGAAGTCAAATCTCACATATAGCTACAAATAAAGGGTAATATCGAAAGACAATGCTCTTATATAACGTATATAAAACAAAAGAACATAACCTTAAGGAGCAGACAGCGGAAAGACACTCCGATCTTCAGATGAAGGCACCAACTTCACAGGGACAACTGACTGGTTGACCACAAGCCTAAGCTTCTCCAAAGCTTAACTCTCTGAGGTGTGGGGAAAAGCAAGAGTGAGTCCATGTCGAACTCCACAAGTATAGCAACAAGTGATATAGATCCCAAGTTTCATGACCAATGTAACATAAATAATGGATAGCATAAAATAGTAAATAATGAACATGTTATCCAACAAAAGTCATAAATGTAAAAGTCTTCAAGGCCGCTCGTGTCCTTGAGCAAGGCTGATATATCAGTTTAATAAACTTTGCGCAAAGGTGTACACTTTCACTGCGAGACGTGAATTGCCCTTTCGCCCAAGGTGATCAGCCTCTTAACTCACTTCCAAGGAAAGTCGGCAGGGTTCACGATGAAGCCTTTCAAAGGTTCATCTAACAAGTTAGGGCCGCTAGGTTTCCCCATCAATAAGCATGAATCTCCCCTCCAAGCGGTGACTAACAAAAGACAAAATGCACCAACTTGGTCGGCCAAGACCATACAGATCGGAGCCCCTCTTGCGCCTTTCGGTAACCTCTAACAAGCTAGAAAGGGTCCTCATACTGAGCTAAAGCCAGAGCCATATAACTCCCAACAGTTGCACTGTAAATCCCGAAGGTGCTCGTACAGATAATTTCTTAAGTTGCTAATAAGCCATTTTTATCATCCGATGCATACATTAATTAAGTAACATGATCATGATTGCGAAAAGAACACTCGATTGCTATACTTGCCTTAAACTCAAGATCCTTCTTCTGTTGACTTATATACTTCCAAAGGTTGACTCTTGATCTTGAACTCTTGGTCACGAACTTCTTCTTGATCACCAACGTATAACTCACCGACTGGACATACGATCACAGAACACCACACAAGCATCCAACAACAGTCATGCAAAGCAAACATAGCCTATTATTAGAACAGTACATCAATCATAATAAAACAATATAAAGAGTTTTGAAAACTGATCTACGACTCGCTACGATCACACAGATGCGAAAATCACGCTAATCGGAGCTATAACGAGAAAGATACGATCTAAACAAGATTAAAGATACTAATTACTAGATTAGATTTAACTCAAATTTTAATTTCAGAAAACAGTATTGAAAGTTATATATTTAGAAAGAACTTTTCGATACGAATCTAACGCAAGTTGAACGGACTAAATCGGAGTTAAAACGGAGAAGTTATAAGCATTTGAAATCAGTGGCAAAACTGTAATTGATTCAAACCTGATTTTGTAATTTTAAATAAATAAAACGAAATCAGAATTTCGGCTGGACTGCGCCTCATTTAAGAGAAAACACAGGGGCTTGGTTGTAAGTCTGCACAGACTCAATGAACAGGGTCAGTTGGACGGCGGGTTGAGACCTAAAGATTCTAGGGACTCTTTAGAAAACGTGCCGAATCGAAGAGGTATCGGTTGGTGGAGGCCGTCGGATCCAGGATAGAGGATGGAGATTAGATCCAGGGGGTTGACTGGCGGCGCTGTCGCCGGAGAACAGGGCCAGCGGCGTCTTGCGGCGACACCATCGTCGGAATGCGGCGGCGCGGCTCGGATTCGAGGTAGAGAGCGGTAGAGACCACGGGGACGGGTTCAATCGAACGAGAAGCTCAAGGCGAACTCACCAGAGGCACAGACGAGGTCGGAGACGGTCTGGTGGCGGCGTATTGCCCGACGAGACGGACGGCGGCTCTGAAAAGCGACGGCGAGCGATTAAGGCACCAGAACGAAGAGGAAAAAGAAGATAGAATGAATGTATAGCTTCGTGAGGTCGAGTAGAAGCTCTAGATATCCTCGGTGGCGATCGAAACCTACCGAGAAGCGAGGTTGACGGCGGCGGAGATCTTTCGGTGCGCGGAGCTCTCGGTGTGGGCAAGATAGGGCACGGGAACTTGGGCTGTTTGCGTGAGGAGAGGCGGCGGGCTCTCGGGAATCTTATAAGGGGGTTGGCTCGGTTGATTAGGCAAGCGAGGTCACGTGCCAGGATTGGAGTCGGGCTCGGTTTCGGGTGTCCGCCATGAACACGAGCAGGGAGGGGAAGGTGGGACACTGACAGGCGGGGGTGCGCAGTCAGCGACGGGAGGAGCGGCGGCGCGCTGCGCGCGGGTGCCAAGCTGGGCCGAGGCGCGGGAGCGGCGACCCTCGGGCGAGACGGAAGCGGCTACGCGAACGCGAACGCAGCGCCGAGGCTGTACCCTCGGGCGAGACGGAATGGCTACGCGAACGCGAACGCAGCGCCGAGGCTGTACCCTCGGGCGAGACGGAATGGCTACGCGAACGCGAACGCAGCGCCGAGGCTGTACCCTCGGGCGAGACAGAATGGCGGTGCTCGCGCGAGGCTGGACCCTTGGCTCGGCGCGGGGCTGCGGCGCTGCGCAGGGCGGCTGGGCCGGCGGAGCGGCGCTGCGCGCAGGCGGCTGGGCCGGCGGAGCGGCGCTGCGCGCTGGCGTTGGGCCGGGCGGCGGCCCACGCGGGCGAAAGGGTGAAGAGGGGAGAGCAGGCCGGCGGGGAGAGGCTGGGCCTTCGGGCCGATTGCCAAGGGGAGAAAGGAAAGAAAGGTTTTATCTTTTTCTTTTATTTCCAAACCTTTCTCAAAACAAATTCAAAACCAGTTTGAAATATTTTGAACTTTTGAAAATCAAACAAAACCCTTTTCGAGAAATTCATTTTCAAAATGTTCCCAAACTATTTTGAATTCAATTTGGATTTTAGCCGAAACCACACATCACAAAAACTCAAATGCTCCAACATGAATGCACAAACATGTTTCTAAACCCTAGGATAAATTTTAATTTATAGAAAAGTTTTTATTTCCCTATATTTTATGAGCACCAAAAATTCATAATTAAATCATATTAATTCTAATTTAAGAAATGCAAATTTCAGGGTGTGACAAATCTACCCCCCTTAAGAGAATCTCGTCCCGAGATTTGAAAGAGACTCAGAGCACTGGAGAGAAACGAGAAAAGATCTTGATAACACTTTGTCACACCCGGTTTTAAGAACAAAACCAGGTATACACCATATGTGAGCCCAGGAAGTCAAATCTCACATATAGCTACAAATAAAGGGTAATATCGAAAGACAATGCTCTTATATAACGTATATAAAACAAAAGAACATAACCTTAAGGAGCAGACAGCGGAAAGACACTCCGATCTTCAGATGAAGGCACCAACTTCACAGGGACAACTGACTGGTTGACCACAAGCCTAAGCTTCTCCAAAGCTTAACTCTCTGAGGTGTGGGGAAAAGCAAGAGTGAGTCCATGTCGAACTCCACAAGTATAGCAACAAGTGATATAGATCCCAAGTTTCATGACCAATGTAACATAAATAATGGATAGCATAAAATAGTAAATAATGAACATGTTATCCAACAAAAGTCATAAATGTAAAAGTCTTCAAGGCCGCTCGTGTCCTTGAGCAAGGCTGATATATCAGTTTAATAAACTTTGCGCAAAGGTGTACACTTTCACTTCACACTTGCATACTAAACTTATCAAACCACTGATGTTTCACGATCATAACTTGTGTACAAGGATTTTCATGAAAGGATTATTACACTTGATTATCCCAAACTTGTCTTGCTCGCTAACTTGATTGACTTACAACTCAAAGAGATGTGGAAACTTGATCTGCAGTTGTTCCTTCGTATTGATATTTTGAAAACTCACAGTCCTCTTTACTGTCCTCAATGGGTACCCCTTCTAATGGGTCATTTTCGTATTCCTCAGGTACAGGATGAAAACCTTGATACTCAATTCTTTCACCTGTCGGTGTCGTTAAAAGCACCAAACCTTGGGCATACTTAACCACTCCTTTACAAGCAGATAACCAACCCTTTCCAAGGATAACATTCATTTCCATCAACTTCAAAACAGTAAGGTTCGCCTCAAAGTTTACTCCCTTTATGTCGAGGCTAACTTTTGGGCATATGTGGTTTGCTTTCATTTCGCCTCCTAGAGTGTTAACTATCACTGGTTTCCTCATTGGAAGCATAGTCATCCTATGTTCTTGTACATATAGGCTAGAGATGAACGAGTGTGAAGCTCTAGGATTAAACATCACAATGGCGGGAGCAGAGTTTACTTGAATGAAACCATACACGACTTCCTTAGCCCCACGTTTGTTAATCATATACACATGATTTAACATTCCTTGGATGTAGTTTCTTTTTACTTTACTTCCTAGCTCCTGCTTCTCCTGTTCTTGTATTTGATGTGGTTCGTCGTTCTGACTTTTATTGCTCTCCATAAACTTCTTATGGCAGTCGTCCTCATAGTGATTAACCTCATCACAACCGTTACAACCCTCACTAGTGGGAGTATTAATCTTCGTCAAGGTGTCACTAGGGGGTGACAGACATGGCTCTTGGGAATTGGAGTGAAGTACTTCATCATTGAATTGCTGATACTGATGGAGTTCTTGAGGAGGTTCAAGATTCCACTGATCACTTGATTCCTGGTTCCATTGTTGGAATTCTGGTGCATGAGCGTAAGGGTGGCGTATGTTGCTACCTACAGATTGGCTTTCTCTTTTCCTTTTCTTCTCCTCCATCTCTCGACGCTTGTTCTCAATCACAATTGCTCTGTCCACCAATGTTTGATAGTTGGCATATTCAACCGTCATCAGTTGTAATTGCAAACCATCATTGAGTCCTTTCAGAAAGCGCTTCTGCTTCTTAGCATCACTATTCACTTCTTCCAGCGCATAGCGTGACAACTGGGTGAACATGTCATGATACTCACACACTGACATAAATCCTTGCTTCAAGTTGAGGAATTGCTCTTCCTTAATCGCCACTATTCCAGCTGGAACATGGTAAGATCTAAAAGCATTCTTGAATTCTTCCCAACCAATTTGATTCTTATTTGTATGTTCAAACTGGAACGATTCCCACCAATCTAATGCAATTCCTTGAAGTTGGCCGGAAGCATAAAGCACCTTCTCATGGTCATCACACTGTGTTATGTCAAGTTGTCGCTCCACAGCTCTAAGCCAGTCATCAGCTTCTATTGGGTTGCTAGTATGAGAGAATGTTGGTGGGTGTCCTTTCATAAATTCACCACGCTTGTCAATAGGTGGTTCTTGATACTGATTGTGTAACACATTTTGAGCAATGGTCTGTAATAGTTGAGTCTGCATTGTCAAAACTTGCTCTATAGCTGAAGGATTTGATGGCGGTGGATTAGAGTTGTGAGCATTTCCTGTAGCATCATCGTAGTCATTTCTCCTGGTAGCAACCATCTGTTTTTCAACATGTATGTGTTAGGATTCAGCTCTTCATAACACACTTAACCATAGCTTCATGAGATGACAAGACAAGGTTGATATAGCAAGAGAGACAAGAGAAGACTCATCCATGACTGATTCTTCCGATTAAAACACTAGATGGTAAGAAACTTCATCTTGATAACGATCCAAAGTTAACTTCATCATGGCTACCCCCCTTAAGAAAAGACCAACTAGAGAACATATAAGGGTAGCTTGCATATTATTTCCAGCATGTTGACAGGCATAACCAACTTCTCATATCCCGGAAAAATTCATATGTAAAGGTAAGAACAGGAATTCTGAAATTTCTCGCGAGTAGCAAAACAGCAGTGCAGTAAAACAGCCATAACTCGAGCTCTGCTTATCCAATGAAGTTGCAGTTTGCCTTTCTGGAAAGCTTATGAAATCCTCTACAACTTTCATGTAGAACACTTTTCCATATTCTGTAGTTAAGGTCGTCGAAAACAGCAGACAACAGTAACTGTTCCAGATTCCAAACAGCACAGATGCATCAACTTGTGAATTTCATAACTCCAAATCCATGACAGCTATCAGGGTGGTTCTTGCGCTCAGAGAGAGATCATGAAGTCTACTTGTGTCCAGAATTATTCCATGATTTTTGATCATCCATAAACAGAGATATAAGCTGATAAAGACAGATTGCTCCGGAAAGATAGGATAGAGGGAACAGAAGAAACAGAAACCCAACCTTCTATGCACGAGACCTAACAACTAAACCTAAATGAGATTGTGAAGAAACCCACAAAATCATTGCACTCATTACAAAGATGCAAAACAAACATCATCATAAGGACAAGCAACAAACATCACAGGTTCACAAGCCACACATGGGCCAAGGACTTGACTTAACTTCGTGACTAACGTTTCATTACATAAGGGCTCAAGAACTACTAGCACACGATACATCTGCAAGAACATCAAGGGTAGCTTTTCTTGTACACTCTTCATCTATCAACTGCTATCAGGGACTTTCTTTGCATCAGGCACTGACATCACTTGTTGGTGACTATTCTGTAGTGACTGAGTTGTGGCTACTTCCTTGAGTCGGTTGTTGAACTTTTTGGGGCAGGATCTTACGTAGTGTCCTTCCTGTCGACAATGATAACATCTTCCTTTGGTTGGATCTGCTATGGTAGAAGTGTTGTTTGATGTGCTGCTATCTTGCTGACTCAGAGGGTTGACTTTTACCAGTTTATTCTGCTTCTTAATTCGCTTCCGTGGTTGGAATTCTTTGTAGGTGATTGTCCATCCATCTATGCAAACCTCATGTGGAAAGTTCTTAACTGGAGGAGCTTCTAGATGCTGCTGATCTAGGCTGGTCTGAACAAGAGTTGAAACTGGATGTGATACTGGAGTAGAACTCAACGGTGACTCGAATGAATTTGCTTTCCTTTTCTTATCTTCCTTGACTACACCACTTGGGTTCACTTTGACCTCATCCTTGGTTGACTTCTCTTGAAGACAAGAATTCCCATAATGCTTGCAACATAGACATCGATCCTGAACCTCTTGCACCTTACTACTGCTATCTCCCAACAGACCTGCTTCACATTCATTGGGTGATAATGGCATACCTTGATATTCAATCCTTTCGCCTGATGGTGTTCTTAAAAACACTGAACGTCGGGAATAATTGACCTCACTTTTACGACCCCTTAACCATCCTTGTCCAAGGATAACATCGATTCCGGAAAGTTCCAAAACATTAAGCTTTACTATGAATTCACTCTCCTTTATCTGGACTCTAACATCTCGGCATACACGGTTTGTCTCAACTTCTCCAGTTGGTGTACGAACTACTATGAGCTTCTTTGTTGGCCATTCCCTTATCTTCAGGCGAGCTACAAACTTGGCAGAGATGAACGAGTGCGAAGCACTAGGGTCAAAAAGAACCATGGCAGTTACTGAATTGACTGGGATCATGCCAAACACTGCTTTCTTTGCTCCATGAATAGTGGTCATATCCACATGCCTCAACTTTCCATAAATGTAATCTTGCTCCACTTCAACACCTGGTAACTGTTCTTTATGGCTTCCTTCCATGTTGGTTGGTCCGTGTGTTGCGTTTTGCTGTTGCGTCATTCTTCCCAGGTCTTGACTTTGCATAGCGATCAGCTTCCGTTTGTTAACTGCGGTCAGAGATGACATAGCTTGGTCAACGATCCGTCTACTTAGATAGAGGGAAGTTTTCAAAAGCCAATTCAAGGCAAGGAGTGAAGGTGAGAGCAAAATTTAAAATTTAAGCAACAAGGAGGAGATAAATAACAAGGGTAGAAGATACAATAGAGAAGAAAATACCAAGGTTGATAGAACAAAGGTTCTATAGAAATTTTCAAAAGTTTAAAACGACCAGTTTCTAACTAGGCTTGCGTCCTACAGTCAGCATTGCTCCGATACCACTTTGTCACACCCGGTTTTAAGAACAAAACCAGGTATACACCATATGTGAGCCCAGGAAGTCAAATCTCACATATAGCTACAAATAAAGGGTAATATCGAAAGACAATGCTCTTATATAACGTATATAAAACAAAAGAACATAACCTTAAGGAGCAGACAGCGGAAAGACACTCCGATCTTCAGATGAAGGCACCAACTTCACAGGGACAACTGACTGGTTGACCACAAGCCTAAGCTTCTCCAAAGCTTAACTCTCTGAGGTGTGGGGAAAAGCAAGAGTGAGTCCATGTCGAACTCCACAAGTATAGCAACAAGTGATATAGATCCCAAGTTTCATGACCAATGTAACATAAATAATGGATAGCATAAAATAGTAAATAATGAACATGTTATCCAACAAAAGTCATAAATGTAAAAGTCTTCAAGGCCGCTCGTGTCCTTGAGCAAGGCTGATATATCAGTTTAATAAACTTTGCGCAAAGGTGTACACTTTCACTGCGAGACGTGAATTGCCCTTTCGCCCAAGGTGATCAGCCTCTTAACTCACTTCCAAGGAAAGTCGGCAGGGTTCACGATGAAGCCTTTCAAAGGTTCATCTAACAAGTTAGGGCCGCTAGGTTTCCCCATCAATAAGCATGAATCTCCCCTCCAAGCGGTGACTAACAAAAGACAAAATGCACCAACTTGGTCGGCCAAGACCATACAGATCAGAGCCCCTCTTGCGCCTTTCGGTAACCTCTAACAAGCTAGAAAGGGTCCTCATACTGAGCTAAAGCCAGAGCCATATAACTCCCAACAGTTGCACTGTAAATCCCGAAGGTGCTCGTACAGATAATTTCTTAAGTTGCTAATAAGCCATTTTTATCATCCGATGCATACATTAATTAAGTAACATGATCATGATTGCGAAAAGAACACTCGATTGCTATACTTGCCTTAAACTCAAGATCCTTCTTCTGTTGACTTATATACTTCCAAAGGTTGACTCTTGATCTTGAACTCTTGGTCACGAACTTCTTCTTGATCACCAACGTATAACTCACCGACTGGACATACGATCACAGAACACCACACAAGCATCCAACAACAGTCATGCAAAGCAAACATAGCCTATTATTAGAACAGTACATCAATCATAATAAAACAATATAAAGAGTTTTGAAAACTGATCTACGACTCGCTACGATCACACAGATGCGAAAATCACGCTAATCGGAGCTATAACGAGAAAGATACGATCTAAACAAGATTAAAGATACTAATTACTAGATTAGATTTAACTCAAATTTTAATTTCAGAAAACAGTATTGAAAGTTATATATTTAGAAAGAACTTTTCGATACGAATCTAACGCAAGTTGAACGGACTAAATCGGAGTTAAAACGGAGAAGTTATAAGCATTTGAAATCAGTGGCAAAACTGTAATTGATTCAAACCTGATTTTGTAATTTTAAATAAATAAAACGAAATCAGAATTTCGGCTGGACTGCGCCTCATTTAAGAGAAAACACAGGGGCTTGGTTGTAAGTCTGCACAGACTCAATGAACAGGGTCAGTTGGACGGCGGGTTGAGACCTAAAGATTCTAGGGACTCTTTAGAAAACGTGCCGAATCGAAGAGGTATCGGTTGGTGGAGGCCGTCGGATCCAGGATAGAGGATGGAGATTAGATCCAGGGGGTTGACTGGCGGCGCTGTCGCCGGAGAACAGGGCCAGCGGCGTCTTGCGGCGACACCATCGTCGGAATGCGGCGGCGCGGCTCGGATTCGAGGTAGAGAGCGGTAGAGACCACGGGGACGGGTTCAATCGAACGAGAAGCTCAAGGCGAACTCACCAGAGGCACAGACGAGGTCGGAGACGGTCTGGTGGCGGCGTATTGCCCGACGAGACGGACGGCGGCTCTGAAAAGCGACGGCGAGCGATTAAGGCACCAGAACGAAGAGGAAAAAGAAGATAGAATGAATGTATAGCTTCGTGAGGTCGAGTAGAAGCTCTAGATATCCTCGGTGGCGATCGAAACCTACCGAGAAGCGAGGTTGACGGCGGCGGAGATCTTTCGGTGCGCGGAGCTCTCGGTGTGGGCAAGATAGGGCACGAGAACTTGGGCTGTTTGCGTGAGGAGAGGCGGCGGGCTCTCGGGAATCTTATAAGGGGGTTGGCTCGGTTGATTAGGCAAGCGAGGTCACGTGCCAGGATTGGAGTCGGGCTCGGTTTCGGGTGTCCGCCATGAACACGAGCAGGGAGGGGAAGGTGGGACACTGACAGGCGGGGGTGCGCAGTCAGCGACGGGAGGAGCGGCGGCGCGCTGCGCGCGGGTGCCAAGCTGGGCCGAGGCGCGGGAGCGGCGACCCTCGGGCGAGACGGAAGCGGCTACGCGAACGCGAACGCAGCGCCGAGGCTGTACCCTCGGGCGAGACGGAATGGCTACGCGAACGCGAACGCAGCGCCGAGGCTGTACCCTCGGGCGAGACGGAATGGCTACGCGAACGCGAACGCAGCGCCGAGGTTGTACCCTCGGGCGAGACGGAATGGCGGTGCTCGCGCGAGGCTGGACCCTCGGCTCGGCGCGGGGCTGCGGCGCTGCGCAGGGCGGCTGGGCCGGCGGAGCGGCGCTGCGCGCAGGCGGCTGGGCCGGCGGAGCGGCGCTGCGCGCAGGCGTTGGGCCGGGCGGCGGCCCACGCGGGCGAAAGGGTGAAGAGGGGAGAGCAGGCCGGCGGGGAGAGGCTGGGCCTTCGGGCCGATTGCCAAGGGGAGAAAGGAAAGAAAGGTTTTATCTTTTTCTTTTATTTCCAAACCTTTCTCAAAACAAATTCAAAACCAGTTTGAAATATTTTGAACTTTTGAAAATCAAACAAAACCCTTTTCGAGAAATTCATTTTCAAAATGTTCCCAAACTATTTTGAATTCAATTTGGATTTTAGCCGAAACCACACATCACAAAAACTCAAATGCTCCAACATGAATGCACAAACATGTTTCTAAACCCTAGGATAAATTTTAATTTATAGAAAAGTTTTTATTTCCCTATATTTTATGAGCACCAAAAATTCATAATTAAATCATATTAATTCTAATTTAAGAAATGCAAATTTCAGGGTGTGACAGAGGCGGATACGGCGTAGGCGGATTTGGCGGCCACGCGGCGGTCGGGGCCGGCGTACGGCGCGGCGGTGTCAGCGGGTGGCGCGGCACGGCGCGCGCGGCGCGCGGCGCGGGCGAGCGCGCAGGCGGGGCAGCGCGCGGCTGGGCCATGGGCCGAAAAAGCCGAACGGGCCGAAAGTGAGGGCGCGGGAGAAAAGATTTCCCTTTTTCTTTTTCCAAAAACCTTTCAAACTTTGACCATTCAAAAACAGTTTCAAAAACTCCAAACTAGGCTTTGACCCAAATATAAAAGTTGCTCAAAATAATTTCCTCTACAACTTTCATATAAGGCACTTTTGCTGAAAAGCATTTTCTCAAACTCCACAGAAATAAAGCCAAATCTCTTGAGCCATAAATCATTTTGTTTTCAAACTTTTTAGTTAGCAAACCACTTTGAACTAGCTCAACATGTCAATATAACAAGTGTTGTACTCAATATTCTCCATTTTGTAAAATTATTTGCCAAGATAGAAATCCAGTTAAACAGTCAAATCCAATAGAAACCTAAGATCCAACAAACAACAAAAGGCAAAAAGCACTCTTATGCACATGAAATGATGCAATGCTTTGCTTATGCATAAAAGTAGCTAAGAGCAATTCCTAATGCAGTGCTTGACACTTAGGGTGTCACAGTTGACCTTCATGAAATACCGTCATGAAAAGATCATTGCAAACCTGACGACAGTATAATTTTCGTGGAGGTACGGTGGCCGTCATGAATGTTCCTCACGAAAATAAAGCGTGACAGTTAACTCTCATGAAAACTGTATTTTCCTGGCTTCATTACCGTGAGAACTAATGTGTGACGGATGTTCGTCATGAATCATTTTCATGAGGGTAAAACAATATTTCGTGATGGTATTTCCACTCTCACGAAATCTCGGCTTTCTGGTAGTGGGAGCATAACCAAAGGCCTATGTATTTTGTTTAACCAATTTATTGGAATTAGGTGATTCACCTAGACAAATTTAGTACAAATTAAAGCCACTTACAAGAACCGTTTGATCTCTAGTTGCATTGTCTGTAGCGTTTGTGCCATCCGCACTGTATCCACATCCTGCATCATCAGGATTTCCTGCTCGTCGATGGTGTACACCTCCGTGAGCTCCGGTATGATTTGAAATCAGTAGAAAGGACGTATATTATACAGTACATATTTGTCAATATGTTATATGTGCTGGCTTGCTGCGTCTAGCAGGTTTATATGATAATCTAATACAATAAGCTAAATCCTAGATGACTGAATTGATGGCTGAATATATAATGTTATATGTAGAAGCTTGCTAAAGCCTGGGACCAGTTTTGTAACAAATTTGAGCCTGCTTCAGCCTAGTCCTTGTGACATCTAGGATATGTATGTGCTTCAGTCTGCTTGACCCATGTCATTTTTTGTTTACAAATTTCATGATAAATCCTAACTAGATTGCTAACTATAATATTTTATATCTATTGTGCCATACTATGAAATACCATCAACATGCCCTAACTAGATTGCTTACTCTAGGTGATGCAGGATCATCTCAGAGACACTAGGCAGTGCTGCTTTTGCCAAGAAGGGCGCTTACAACAAATTTGTTGCAGGATCATCTATGGGGTTGTTGCTAGCGACTTGTTGATAGAAAGCCATTGAATTATCTTTGAATGTTTTTGGACTACGGTCTAGTAGTTTTAGTTAATGGGTGGACTCAAACCTATCTTTTGATTATGGTGGGATCGCTTTTGGATGATGGCTTTTCACTCAACAAGAAAACAATGCATGTTGTACAACCTGATGACTTAGCTACATTTTGTATTTAGCTACTGTCGGGGGAACGCCAAAGGGGTACCCCCAATCAACGCAAAACACACGGGTTAAAACCTAGGACACCAATTAATAGCAAGCCGAGCTGGACTTAACCACCCGAATACCAACCTGTCAAAACCCACAACACCGGCCCACCACGGGGAAGCCTAGGCCCGCCAAATGCCTCCCAAACCACCTCGTGGTAGCCTGCCTCTCGAGCCCTGGCTCAAGGGGTTCGAGCCCGCCACCGCCATACACCATCCCTCGAGACCCGGCACAGGGCCCTCGAGCCTCGCTGGCCCGGCTGCCAACCCCTCGAGGGCACATCACGCCCCTCGAGCAGCGCCAAGCACCGGATGCCAACCCCACACTAAACATTTAATGCGTTCACCTACTCCAGTCACGTCCTCTGCAGCCCGACGTGTACCACAGTAACCAGGGCAGAGTCAAGTCTCGTTTTCACCACAAGCATGGGCAAAAAGGCGCCAGTACGGCACTGTTAACCCATACCCTACACTGTCACACGTCCAAGCCACGTCTCGAGGCCCGGTTTCCGGCTGCTCGATCGGGTTTCCCGGGACTTGCCCATAACTGCGGGGACTCGAGCCCCCCGTAGGCGCCACCTCGAGGCCGGCTCTGAGCCCCTCGAGCCCTGACTGCTTTCATGCTATTGGAGGACAGGTACCCCAAGACCCGGAGGGACCCCGCCGTGTCCTGTACGTACCGGGATGGGTGCTGTACGGCCTCCACATCGCCACGCCTCCACGTCCGCACCCGGGATGGAGGCCACGCTCCAAGGACGCCTCAACAGCAACGCCCACGTCGGCTCCAGTGGCCCCGACAAGACAGGATTCCTACCCTACACCATATCGAGCGCTGTACATGTCATCCCTGTGTAGCCCTGGCCTCCTCTTGCTCTATAAAAGGGGACGCCAGGGCCCCTCGCGCAGAGGTTTTTGGGGACACAACTCGGAGAGACAACACACGAGTCCACACACACGCACACTCGAGTCCGGACTCCGGTCCACGCTCATTGAGCTTGTATTCGCCCCTGTACAAGCACTTAGGTGCAAGTAATACAAGAACCTCCTCCCTCGCTGGACGTAGGGCCTTCTTTGCCCGAACCAGGATAAATCCTTGTGTCATCTTGCATCACCATCCAGGAAGAGAGCACGCGATCATATTACTCGTTGGTGCCATACCCCTGGGTTCGAAACACCGACAGCTACTATATATATATGTTGTATGTGTTGCCTTCATGGCAAGAAGCTTAAGCTAGTGGCATGATTATATATTGTACTCATTTGATATGGATGAATGAGAGTATGATTAATGCCATTTGTGTATGCCATTGAATACTGTATTGGTTCTGAATGTGGTTCAATTTTAAATGTGATAATGCCATTTGATGTGGATTATTATTTTTTACATATTCAATTGAGCTTGACTGACTATCAGTTGCTAAAAGTTCTTACTGCGATGAACTATCTGTGGCTAAAAGTTCTAACACGCGGTCCGTTGCTGAAAACTGAAGCGATGGACGGTCCGTTGCTAAAGATGAAGTCGGTCGCTGTACATATACAACCACGGCTTCAACAACAACTGCTAGGGTCCGTTGCTATAAGTTTCAACAACGGACCGTCAGTCGCTGTAGACCCCTTACAACAACTTTAAGTCAGTCGCTGATTAAGGGTTGTGGTGTAGTGGATGTAGTGTTGCGTGTTCTTAGTGACATGCTAAAAGAACTCATTGACATCCTTATATTCCAAATATATATATATTTTGCACCCATCTAGAAACTACCGCCATGAACACCAACAATAACAAAAATGAAAGAAGGGAGAACAAACAGACATAAATCTAGAGGCATTGCGTGATCCACATCCAAATAATCATACCATGCCTGTGTCCACGGGAGCGAGCAGTCCGGCTCACGTCGTGAGCGACGAAAAATGCGACATGTATTGCGGCAAATTGAGCGAGAGCGGACGCATGAGGAGGGATGGTGGCGAGGCGAGATTCGCACCTTGGATGGCATTGGTGATCTTGTTCTTGATGACGGTGACCTCGTTAACTGCGGCGATCTCACAGAACATGTCAAGCAGGTCTGCCTTTGGTCATGTGGTGGCCGCGGGAGATGACCTAGGGGCTTGCGGGCCTGTGCGCCGCCTCGCCATTGGCAACCACCGCCGAGGCCCAGCGCCAGCGCAGATCACCCACGGGGAAGGGGGACCTGCAGATCTGGCCACCGTGTGCTGGATGGTCCGGCCAACACCTACACCGAGGGGCCAGAGGATGTCATCGAGGGAGAGGGAGACACGACCGGTGGGGGAGCCTACGAAGGGCACGACCGCCGCCGACCGAAATCCTAGCTGTCTGCCAGATTGGGAGTCGCGGGCGTGAAACAGGGACTCACCGCCGCCGTCGGAGTCCCTAGCGCGTCGAGGCGGCCCCAACCCCTGGTGGCGCGGCAGTCGAGCAGGGGCTCACCACCGGTGCTGGAGTTCCCAGCGCGGCGCGGCGGCCGCGGCCACTGGCTTGCATGCAGGCCACGACCCCTGGTGGCAGCGGGGGGGGGGGGGGGGCAGGAGTCAAATGTTTGTTTTCCTTTTTTTGTCGCTTGAGAAGACGATACGATTTTGATCGCTTGAGAAGAAGATAAAAAAAACAACGTGAGAACGAACCGTGGTTGCTCGACGCAGGCGTGGGTGCCTGAAGCGCGCGGGGGGGGGGGGGGGGGGGGGGCGTAACAAGAGGGATAAGGAATACCATACACACAATTTTAATCGTCAGATCTGACTGAGTAAGGAGAGAGAATAGTAAATCTGAGTGAGTAAGGAGAGAGAATAGTAAGAAACAATCTGGATGGTTGATTTCTACAGAGATGTTTTTCAGGGTACATTTTCTGGGTGTGTGGAGGGAAATCATCTCAGCGTGAGAGATTTATTTGGTATACCAAGCAAAGAAAATGGTTGGTGTTTTAGTAGGGTAGAAGATGATTCAAACACATAGGGAAACAAAATCTTACAGATGCCAACATGACAGTTTACAGTACTGTATCAGAATTTACCTCCATAAAACCTTCGTCAAATGTTAAATTCAGTGATTCTATATTATCTATGCTCCACAAAAATCCCTAAAATATGAAAGTTGTATATCAGTGGGACAATCACCAAACACTAAATCAGTTTTTTTTTCACGAACAGTTAGCATGCTACACAGATAGCCAATCAATATGCTCCGGTCATCAACAAAAAAAACATTGAACTCGAGATGTTAGAGTGCACGGCGTGGCAATTCTGAAATTGCTGCTCCTGAGGACTAACGTGCAGTACTCCCAGAGTGACTCTCAGTATCAGCTAACTCTTGTCATTTTACGAGCCACAACTGCTGTATGTACTGCCATGGAGGCATGGCGCACCCAACTCTGATGTATGTACGGCCGAGTCGACATCGGCTCGACAACGATCCACAGCGAACATCATTGGCATTCATGATGCCTCCTCGTCCTATCGTCTTTTCACCAACATTTTTCATAGAGTAGAAGTGCCTGAGAACTATACTCCTATTTGTCTGACTCACATTCTTGTGGTTCTCCTACATTTTTCTTCGCGAAACTGTTATTGGTGAAGGTATGAACGGTGCCCTATAAAAGATAAAATGATCGTAAAGCATTCAAGCAGGCTGTCCGCGTTTTTGTAGGGTGGGGTTCAGTTTGTGCAGAATTTATAAATAATCCTTGGTAATGTGTCTGTACAATGCATATATATAATATACCAACACAACTAGTAAGTTTTTCTTATAGAAAACAACGTAATTAATAGGTTTTTAATTTTTTTTGTTGACAACTAAAGAGCAGAACCACCATACCGCATCAATAGTTACTCATCAGAAGTTTTTTTTAGAAGACTGGAGGGGCAGAAGCCCCTACAGAGCAAATTTATTAGCATTAAAAAGTGAGTTGAGAGAGATACAACAAGGGGTAAGCTTAGGGAACCACAAAAGAAAGGAAAAAAATTAAAAGACGCGTACAAAAGCAAGCTATTGAAACTGCTGAATCTATTGTTGAAACTGAAGTTTATTGCCGGTCTTTACTCTATAATGAAGCAGGTAGAGTTTTTTTTTTTCTAAAAACTGCCTTTGTTCCCGTAATGGTGGGCTGAATTCCTCTGAAGAATAGATCATTCCTGGCTGTCCAAATAACCCAACACCTGAGCCAACACCTGAGGATGTTGGCGATCATGAAGAACTGTGAGTTGATGCTTTGTTTGATGTGATCCGCCACTTTTGGGAACTGCGAATTTTGAGGGATGTCCACATTAATAATAAGCCAGCATTGCTCAGCGAACGGACAATGAATGAATAGGTGACTGGCTATTTCTTCTGTAACACAGCTGTAGGATGGTAAGTGCATGTTTTTCCTCTTTAGTACATTCCTGGTACTGAGTCTGTCCTTTATCAAGAGTCAGAAGAAGATTTTATGTTTTGGCTGACAAAAGCATTTCCATAACCATTTGTGAATCTCATGAATTTGTTGGTGCCCTTTTAATTTCATGTAGGTCTTTGTTGAGCTGAAATTGTTGCCCCATGTGTAAATCCATTGATCTTGCTCTTGGGATTGTGGCAGTTCCTCGATCATATGTATGAGCTGTTGTAATTGCTGGTAAATTTGTTTTTGACAAAAGAGAATAGCTCAGGCATGGCGGTTTTCCTAAGCGAACCGCCTGTGTAAATGTACATTAACACAGGCGGTTATCACTAGCCAACCGCCAGTATAAATTTATCATTTCTAGTGGCGGTTTTCTTAAGAAACAACCACTAGAAATACACTAGAATTTTTAAATTTGAATTTTTAAAATAACTCAGATGGAGAAATGACCAATATGAAAGTTGTAGATCTAGAAAAGTTATAAAACTTTATAGTTGATAACGTTTTGATTTGAAATCATCTTGTCAACGAAAACTATGTTTTAAATTCTCAAATTTGAAATTCATTTTTTTAAACGACCTCGGATTTAAAAACTACTAAAATAAAAGTTGTAGATCTTGGAAAGCTATGAAACTTTATAGTTGACAACTTTTTGATTTGAATTCATTTAGACCCTCAAATAAGCAAATTACACTCGATTTAGTATTATATTGCGGGAAAGTGAAACGATGTAGAAACGTATTCGAGTGTGTAGTGCAGTGGTAGAGGAGGCTCCGCGCGAGGGCGAGCTCGCGCAGAAATTGGCAGCTAGCAATGTTGCCCCCACCAGTGCAAGCTCCTTTCCTGCACCAAGGGCGTGTTTGGATGGTGCCCTGGAGTCCATCTGCCTGGGCGGATGGCTGCCTGGGTCTTGCCTGACACCTATTTGGATGCAGCCCTGGCCACCTGCCTGGTCCAGGCAACGGAGAGCAGGCCCAGGCGTCCAAAAACGAGCGCCTGGTGCTGGCAACATCTGCCTGGCTGTGTAGGGCCTCCAAAAACGAGCGTCTGGTGCTGGCAACATCTGCCTGGCTGTGTAATTAGAGTTAGTTTAAGTTAATTAATTATTGTGCAGATTTTCTACTGTTAATTATTATTGTGTTTTTTTATTTTGCACAAGTAACGTATAGGATGTTGCTAAAAAACTATAATCATATTACTATTCACCATAAAGTATATTTTCCTGTTCATCAAATTTAAAGTTTTTTTTTTGCAATCTAGATTATGATTATTAATCTTTATTATTTAAATTATTTATTTATCCTCATATTATTTAAACATAAGTGTTAAATTTATATTATACTAGAAATCATATTTATCATCGTATTAGTTTCTCAGGTCCAGGGCACCAACCAAACACATCTTCACTGCACTTGCCTGGCCAGGCAAAAAACATCAATTTTTCAGGCAACTTCCAGGCATCACTTTTTACCAGGCAAGGTGTCCAGGCCTCCAACCAAACAAGCCCCAAGAGCATGGAAGAGCATCACGGCGGCACGAGGGGGCACGCAGCCGCAGCCGGCAAGGCATGCTGGAGTGGATCCTCTCCTGAACATTTGCTCAAGCACACTGAAGCACCCGCTGCTGTTGAGGCATGAACCACAATTGCTGTATGTACTGCCATATGGTCGAGTGTAACACGAGGAGCAAAATTCATTTGCTGTATGTACTTGCACACTGCACATTTCTCTGACTCACATTCTGGCAGTCGTTCTCCTACATTTTTCTTTATGTAACTGTTGTTGGTGAAGGTATGAAACAGGTGCCCCTATAAAATATAAAATGATTGTAAAGCATTCAAGCGGGCCATCTACGCTTTTGTAGGGGGGGGTGTTCAGTTTGTGCATAATTTATAAATAATCCTTGGTAATGTGTGTGTACAATGCATATATATAATATACCAAACTACTAGTAAGTTTTTCTTATATAAAAAAGAACTAGTAGGTTTTGAAATTTTTTGTTGACAACTAAGAGCAGAACCACCATATCGCATCAATAGTTACTCATCAGAAGTTAAGCAATGAAATAAGGTTTCAATAAATGTCACAATTTAACCTCTTCACAACTTTTGTATACTTCTAGTTTTTCTAAAGCTCAACCCTCATGTTGCCACGTCACTACTATTTGGCAGTCTTTCAGCCTACTTCGGATGCTTGCCACCTCTTCAACTCCCTATCAACGCATACACATCACATGGCCTTTTCATGCCTCCAGTAATTATTAAGGGCACTAGTACAGAACAGGCCTATTGCCCCGGGCCATTTTGGCCTTTAGCCCCGGACATGGAGCCGGGGCTAAGGAATCGGGACTAAAGCCCCGACCTTTAGCCCCGGTTCCATGGCCCGGGGCTAATGGAGGGACCTTTAGCCTCGGTTGGTAACACCAACCGGGACTAAAGAGGCCAGCCACGGTGGCCCGGCTGGAGGCCCCTTTAGTCCCGGTTGGTGTTACCAACCGGGACTAAAGGGGCCTCCAGCCGGGCCACCGTGGCTGGCCTCTTTAGTCCCGGTTGGTGTTACCAACCGGGGCTAAAGATCCATCTGCTTTTTTCTTTTTTCTTTTTCTGTTCTTTTCAATTGGTTATTGTTTTTGGTTTTACAATTACATTAGGTTTTCTAATACGTATTCTTCGCTGCTAATATATTCTATTATATTAGGCCAGTTTCAAATACACGTATTATTCTTCGCTGCTAATAAATATATATAAACACATAAAATTTACAATTACACACAAATGAAATATGAAACTATACATATATATATATATTATAGAGCTAGCTATACACACATATGTACATAAAATATACAACATTATCCATCATGCATGCTTAACTTGATATTTACACACAAATATAATACCGTTCCTAACTTAGAGGTCATACAAGTGTTCATCTTGGTTTGGCTTCATTGGTTCGTCTTTATTAAACCAATACTCGGTGCCAGACTTAAGGACATGGTCATTAAGGAAGCCCGCGATGGTCTCTTGAATTGCTTTGAGGCGGACCTTATCCATCACCTGGTTCTTCAACCATGTCTCCTTCAATTTGGATTAAAATAAAAAGAAAGTATTAACATACATAATATTTATGTAATAGCAACAAAAAATAAAATAAATTTATTTACATGTTACGTACTTGCTGACTCTGTAAAGGAGTTCTTTTTTCATACACCGTCAGAAACTCGCAAACATAGTACCCACATAAATTGTTTCCCGGTGACTGCCGTAGAACCCACTGTACAATATGTAAAAAGAGTACTCTCGGTTGAGCGTGCGTCTGCTGAGTGATGCTAATTAAGGTAAAGAGGCGGGGAGGTACTCTACAACTTACATTTAGGAGTAGAGGATCAGGAAGTTGCGCTTTCAGATCCGGACGGTGTTTCTGAACAAACCAAGTCCAAACCCTTCACAATAATTGGAACGTTAATTAACTATTGCAGAGTTAAAGAGCTATAGCAGGAATCAATATTTAAAGATCACATTACCCTCGGATAATATTAATCATATCTTGGTAATCTTCTTGTGGTTTTCTCAGAGAGTCATAGATTAGCAAACGACTCTCGTGGAGATCGATCACCATTAGAATCCAGTGAAAACTGCATTTATGTTTATATAGTCAACACATATATATATCTTTATGTCAACCTATAATAAAATGTGCATATGATAACAAAACTCACCTAAAGTTGTAGGGGAATAGTATATATCTTTTGTCCCTTTGGTTTACCAAGAACCTCCGCAAATTACTCTCTGTTTGAGTTTTCCATGCATCCGAGTGAGTATTGCTTGGGTGCTTGAAGACGATATATGGATCGATGAAACCAATCTCCTTGTCATTTTTACGCCTTAGTTGTCTCATCATGTTTCTGCACATGTTTAGAAACGCTTGCTAGCAGTGTGAGGATAATTACTTATACATATACATAAGCTAAAGTGAGATTATTAAAGGAAACAATCACTTACAGGCAGAAGCAGCTGACGAGAGATTTGTCGAGAGCGTCCATGTGGCAGAGCTGATGTAACTCATTAAACTGAACATATATGATGTCATCACCACGGAAGTAATCATGGTCTCTAATTCTGACGCAAATGTAGTCATCAGCTTTTCTGCCACACGCCGTAAGGTACCACTGATTTAGTAAGTGCATCTGTGTACCAAGATCCCTCAGGGCCGCTGGGTTGTATAGACTTTGGCCATATACATATGCCCTCTGCCATTTATCAACTTCTGGAGCACTTTTGATGCCTGCTTCTCCGAGTATGTTTTCCACATTCAAACCAGTTTCCTCGAAAAATGCGAGCAGTTGCGCAGGATCAACGTCTCCATATGCTCGTTGTATGATTTCCATGTTTGTACCGTATTCATTATCAACAACTAGATCTGGCACTGATTGCTTCTCTTGTTCCCCGAGCTGTGGGACACCCTTTCCTGCTCTCTTCTTTGCCTTCTTGGCCTCCTCAAGTGATTTGCTAAGTGTGCGATCATAGTCTGATTTTGGCGAAGCCTTACGAGCAGCACGTACCTTTTTTTGGTGAGCGTCCACAGTTTGCCTTAGTTTTTCAGGACGAACAAAAAGGTACGGCTTCTCCGGGTTTCGCTTTGCTCGACCACTAGCAATGGCAGCTTCGAAGAACTTGTTACAGTCTTTTTGCACTGCAGCGTCAGTCTCCTCCTCGGTCATGTCATATGCAAGTTTTGTCATCTTGGGAGCTGGTTTTCTCACAGGTGCTTTCTTCTTCGGAGGTGGTGGGGCTGACACCTTTGTTTGTGTGACAGGCCTCTTCTTTGTTGGCGGTGGAGGTGTTGGAACCCGCCGTGGAGATGGGGCAGGTGGCGGTGTCGGAGCCCGCTTTGGAGGAGATGGTTGGGTCGGTGGCGGTGTTGGATCTCGTCGTGGAGGAGATGGGGCCGGTGGCGGCGTTGGATCACGCCGTGGGGGAGATGGGGCCGGTGGCGGTGTTGGATCCCGTCGTGGAGGAGATGGGGCCGGTGGCGATGATGGATCCCGTCGTATTTGATCTTGATCATCATCGTCCGCAACACTGTGATCATGTGGTGAATGTAGAATTGGACTTAGGTTGGGGGATGTCCTGCTGCGAAAACAACATGGTATGAGTATCCATTTATACTATTAGCTCACCAATACTATTAAGTTTCATTCACTAATTTCATACACACCTAGGGATAGGTTGTTGAGGAGGAGGAGGTGATGCGCCAGGAATTATGATATAGCGCTTGCGCCAACATATGAATGTCTTCTCCGCTTCTCCTAATGTATTCTCGCCATCACCTCCTTTAATGTCAAGTTCGACATTCTCGTAACCTTTTACCACCCTGTCCACCGAGACGCTAGCATATCCAGGAGGTATTATTGCTCCATGACTTCTTGGTGTCTTCGTAGGATCGATAGGAGATACAACACCTATAGCCACCATGACTGTGGTATTCCCCTGTGGAATGTGCAGTTCACATGTCGTGAGAGGCTCGGTGATGTCGTCCACAGGAAAGCGCAGTGCTGCGTCTGGGACCTCTGTGGAAGCGCAACTGCTTTTCATTTGCTCAGGGGGGCTGATGTTGACTCCCGGCTCTGATGCAGATTGACTTTGCATTGCTAACTGCACTTGCCTTTTTATTTCCTCGTTCATTCTGCCTTCAAGTGCTTTTTCTCGCTCAACTGCTTCAAGAGCCGCGGCCTGTGACTGAATAACCATTTCTTCTAACCGGCGCATCCGCTGTGCCTCCTCCTCCTTCTTTCTCGCGCGGCTTCTATAGGTCTCTTTGTCCTGAGGGAAGGCATGTACCCATGACAGCTCCCCATAGCCTCTGGTTCTCCCACCATGTTCAAGATTCTCCAGGGCGTATGTCAGCTCGTCCTTGTCTCTGTTCGGCTGCCACCTGCCACTGGCAGCCATTTCTCTAGCATAAACAAATCTTTCTGCTGCTCTTTGGAGTTTTTCGCCATAGTGTACCCTTCCTGTTTGTTGGTCCAGGCTTCCTCCATGACCAAAAAACCAATACTTGGCGCGCTCAGGCCAGTTTATCGATTCTGGTTCAATGCCCTTGGCTTGCAACTCTCGTTCCATTCTTTCCCATTTAGGAATGGCACTCTTATAGCCACCTGATCCCAAGTGATGGTGGTATTGTTTTTGTCGGGCATTCTGCTGGTTCCTTCTGATCCGTGCCTCACTCTCTTCTGATTTCTTGAATTCTACAAACTCATCCCAAAATGGCCTCAACTTGACGTAGGCCTTAGTGTTGAAATCCGGAGTTTGGTCCTTCTTGATAAATTTGTTGTATAAGTTCTTCTTCCAGCCCTGGAATAGTGTTGCCATTTTCTTCATAGCCCAGTCCCGAACTCTGGCCTTCAAATTTATATCTTCTGTTTCAAGTGTGAAATGTGCAAGGACCTCTTGCCAAACCAGTTCCTTATCAAGATCAGAGACAAAACTTATATCAGGAGCACTTGCCTTTTTCTTCCATTCACGAGCACTGATCGGGATCTTATCCCTTACAAGGCACCCACAGTGGGCAACAAATCTCTGTGCATGTTCTCCAAGTACTTGGCCTATTTTCTCGTTGAATTCTGAGATAATGTACCGGCCCTCCAACGGCTTCTTCGGACCTCGTACGGTCCTACTCTTCCCGGTAGTCGTTGTCGATCCGGAGGGCTACATATGTAGGAACAGTAGATTATAAATACATTTATAAATAATTTAGAATTTCATGTGCACATAGAGATTATTGTAGGTATATACCTCGCCAGTATTTTCTTGCATTATTTCTTCATAATCGGCAAAGTATTGACTGCCGTCATCTACTTCTTGATTATTGTTATCATCACCTGCTAAATTTTGATTAGCGCCGCTGTTGATTAATTCGTACATTTCCTCCTCCATGTTGTCAACTGGGTCGGCCATTTCTGCGAATGACATGGAGGATAATAAACACCATATTTTTGCAACTAACGTGCATAGGGTTTCGGGTTTTGGGTTTCGGGTTTAGGGTTTACGGTTTGGGGTTTAGGGTTTAGTGTTTTGGGTTTGGGGTTTAGGGTTTGGGGTTTAGGGTTTGGGGTTTAGTGTTCAGGGTTTCGTGTTTGGGGTTTCGGGTTTGGGGTTTAGGGTTAGGGGTTTGGGGTTGAGGGTTTGGGGTTTGGGGTTTAGTGTTTGGGGTTTCGGGTTTGGGGTTTAGGGTTAGGGGTTTGGGGTTTCGGGTTTAGGGTTTAGGGTTTGGGGTCTAGGTTTTGACAACATTAAAAATAAAATATATCCATGAAGACTATATTCGTAAAAATAACACTACCGACATGATCGAAAAGTCATATCCAAGTGATTATTCTATAAACATATCCAAGTGATAATAAACACCATATTTTTGCAACTAACGTGCATAGGGTTTCGGGTTTTGGGTTTCGGGTTTAGGGTTTACGGTTTGGGGTTTAGGGTTTAGTGTTTTGGGTTTGGGGTTTAGGGTTTGGGGTTTAGGGTTTGGGGTTTAGGGTTTGGGGTTTAGTGTTCAGGGTTTCGTGTTTGGGGTTTCGGGTTTGGGGTTTAGGGTTAGGGGTTTGGGGTTGAGGGTTTGGGGTTTAGTGTTTGGGGTTTCGGGTTTGGGGTTTAGGGTTAGGGGTTTGGGGTTTCGGGTTTAGGGTTTGGGGTCTAGGTTTTGACAACATTAAAAATAACATATATCCATGAAGACTATATTCGTAAAAATAACACTACCGACATGATCGAAATGTCATATCCAAGTGATTATTCTATAAACATATCCAAGTGATTATTCCATAAACATATCCAAGTGATTATTTCATAAACATATACATGACCGATATAAATAAATGTTTACATATCTAAAGACCAAATTATCTAAGTGATTATTCCTCCTCCATCTAACACATGCAAAGGACACACCGTTGATGAGAGGACGACGACGGACGACGGCGAGGATGATGTCGCGGTGAGGACGACAACAGACGACGCCGAAGATCACGTTGCGGTGAGGATCACACGGTGAGGATGACGGCGGACGGCGCGGTCAACGCGACCAATCTCTTTTATCTACATGTGTGTAAACATAATATCTTGTTAGGGTAAAAACTATTTTCTATTTTCAATTCATATGGATTTCTATTTTCCTTTTCCTATTACACACAGTGATGAGATCAGGACGACGACGGACGACGGCGAGGATGATGTCGCAGTGAGGACGATAACGGACGACGACGAAGATCACGTTGCGGTGAGGATCACACGGTGAGGATGACGGCGGACGGCGCGGTCAACGCGGCCAATCTCTTTTTATCTACATGTGTAAACATAATATTTTGTTAGGTAAAAGCTATTTTCTATTTTCTATTCAAATGGATTTTTATTTTTCTTTTTCCTTACAAACAGTGCACACAAACACTTTACACACTGCACACACACATACACTGCACACACACTGCACACACTTGGTTCCCTGGTTCCCTGCACACACACATATTTTTTCTTTTTCTATAAATATATATGTATTTATATTTAATTTCTATTTTCTATATATGTATTTATATTCATTTTTGTTCACTTGGTTCCCTGCAATGCTCACACTGCACACAGTGCACACACACACACGCACACACACTTCACACACTGCACATACGGCACACACTGCACACACTGCACACACACTTCACACACTGCACACACTGCAAACACGGCGCACGGCGGCATCCTCACCGGCGGCGCGAGCGAGGACGAGGCGGTACGACGGCGAGGATGAGGCGGCACGACTGCGAACGGTCCGGTCCGGCCGAGGGAGGCCGAGTGCGGGCGACGGCGAGGGAGGCCAATCTCGCTGGCGAGGGAGGCCGGCGAGGGCGCCGCACGTGGACGACGGCGAGGGAGCACGAGGGCGCCGCGGACAACGGTGAGGGAGGCCGAGGACACTGCGGACGACGATGAGGGAGGCGAGGACGACGGCGAGGGAGAGGACGAGGCGGCGGCAGGGACACACGGCAGACGGCGAAGACGACGGAGGCGGCGGCGCAACACTGACGTCGATCTGAGGAAGGAGGAGGGCCCTGTGCCCTATATACGCGGGGCACCTTTAGTTCCGGGCCGTGGCACCACCCGGGACTAAAACACCTTTAGCCCCGGTGCATAAGCCCACCCGGGACTAAAGAGGGGGACCTTTAGTCCCGGGTGGTGCTACGGCCCGGGACTAAAGGTACCTTTAGTCCCGGGTGGTGTTACGGCCCGGGACTAAAGGTTCTTCTCCCGCCTTTATTTTGGGTTAAGGTACCTTTAGTCCCGGGTGGTGCTACGGCCCGGGACTAAAGGGTCTTCTGCCGCCTTTATTTTGGGTTTTCTGTGTTTTGGGTTTTGAATTAAGTTTTGGCTATATTAATATGTTGTAATACTTGTTACTTGCATAGTAAATTCAATATTAGGCATAAAATTACTTAAAAATAGCAGTTGTGTTTCCTTTTACATTATTGTATTGTAGAAAATTTTGTAACATAAATTCTTTTTTCTTTTCTTATAATAACAAATATAAATGTAAATAACAATTTATATTTTGTTAATGCAAAAATATAATGTTAAATTTAAATATCTGAAACAACTGGTGCTCGATAGGAAAATATTTTTTGCATTATATGAACGAATGACATCAAACTTCAGCGACTGTGTCTCCTTTTCACTTTTCACTTTTGAAATCTCTTTGTGCATCACGAATGACATCACCAAGAGCATCATCTTCAGCGACTGTGTCTCCTGCACTTGCCTCTTCTTCACCTTCCTCCATTGCAGTATCACCAAAGTCACCGTATTGAGCAATAATGTCATCGTCAGGGTCCAATTGTTCTTCTTCACCTTCTTCCATCATAACCCCAGTTTCTCCATGCTTCGTCCAACAACTATAGTTTGGCATGAAACCCGACTTGAACAAGTGTGAGTGAAGACTCCTTGAGCTAGAATATTCCTTCGAATTATTACAAAGGGCACATGGGCAGCACATAAAACCATTCCGCTTGTTTGCCTCGGCCACTCTTAAAAAATAATGCACGCCATCAATGAACTCTTTTGAGCGACGATCGACATTGTACATCCAGTGACGTGTCATCGTCTGCATTATATGACATATCACATAATTATATCGATCTCTCATTCTTATAAACAAATAAAATTATAAAATGTCTGACATGAAATTTAGTAAGAATCACTGGTGGCATAAAAGTAGTAGCAGTTGAACTTGTCTAATTAATTAATTATTACATCAAGATAACAGTGCAGCCTGCTAATCCACTTGGCCACAACCAAAGCAACTAACAACACCTGCACATTTTTCCCACATCACAGTCCAACAAGATGTACTGTCTGCCACTCCAACCGGATAGGAAGGTAAGGTAGGGGTAGGTGCAGTAGGAATTGAGTTGATTCTTGAGTTAAAAGCATCTAGAGCTGCAGAAGCTTCCTCAAAAGACTTGTACTTTTTATGCACAGCTCCCTTAACTTTGAGGACATACTGACTGCACTCGGCCCAGCTGGTGTAAATACCTGGTTTGGTGCCCTCGAAAACAACATACCAAGCAGGCATCCTTCTGCGTTTTGTAAACTAAAGTATTATATATTTCTAATTTCTGTAAACAACTAATTTAACTGATCTCTATTTCTCCAAAATAATAAAATATACTAATTAAACCGGTCACATTTTGTAAACTAAAGTATTATATATTTCTAATTTCTGTAAACAACTAATTTAACTAATCTCTATTTCTCCAAAATAATAAAATATACTAATTAAAACGGTCACATTTTGTAAACTAAATTATTATATATTTCTAATTTCTGTAAACAAATGATTTAAATGATCTCTATTCCTCAAAAAAAAACTAATTAAACTGTCACATTTTCTAAACTAAAGTATTATATATTTCTAATTTTTGTGTAAACAAATGATTTAAATGATCTCTATTTCAAAAAAAACTAATTAAACCGGTCACATTTTCTAAACTAAAGTATTATATATTTTGTTTTTCTAAACCGGTCACATTTCTCTAAAAGACTAAAATAAACTAATTAAACGGTCATATTTTGTTTTTAGATTAATAATTTGAACTATCAAGTCAATGAACTCAAAATAGCTACAAAAATGAATAACTTAAGCTAGTAACCTTTCAACGAGTCGATGGCGGTGTAGATGTGATGAAATAAATCAATCGCCGGAGATGTGTTAACAAACAAAAATCACCGGAGGAGAAGAGAGCAAACAAGCAAGCAAGAGCAAGTGACTGAATGAAGAAAAATGAAGACAGGAGCTCGGGCACGGCTGGAGGTAGAAGAACATTTCAAATATAGGGAGGGACATTTAGCCCCGGTCCTTATTCCCAGCCGGGGCTAAATGTTGGCATTTAGCCCCGGCTGGGTACACCAACCGGAACAAAACCTTTTAGTCCCGGTTGGTGTTACCAACCGGGGCTAAAGATGCCAACATTTAGCCCCGGCTGCATACACCAACCGGGGCAAAACCTTTAGTCCCGGTTGGTGTTACGGCCCGGGGCTAAAGATGCCAACATTTAGCCCCGGCTGCATACACCAACCGGGGCAAAACCTTTAGTCCCGGTTGGTGTTACGGCCCGGGGCTAAAGGCCGGTCTTTAGCCCCGGTTGGTAACACCAACCGGCACTAAAGGCCCCTCTGACAATTGAGCCGTTGGGCTGGGGAGCTTTAGCCCCGGTTGGTGTTACCAACCGGGGCCAAAGGACTTTCTAGTCCCGGGCGCAAATTTTTCCGTGGCTAATGCTGATTTTGCAAATCGTCCAAAGGCCTGTCTGCCAGATTGGGAGTCGCGGGCGTGAAACAGGGACTCACCGCCGCCGTCGGAGTCCCTAGCGCGTCGAGGCGGCCCCAACCCCTGGTGGCGCGGCAGTCGAGCAGGGGCTCACCACCGGTGCTGGAGTTCCCAGCGCGGCGCGGCGGCCGCGGCCACTGGCTTGCATGCAGGCCACGACCCCTGGTGGCAGCGGGGGGGGGGGGGGGCAGGAGTCAAATGTTTGTTTTCCTTTTTTTGTCGCTTGAGAAGACGATACGATTTTGATCGCTTGAGAAGAAGATAAAAAAGAACAACGTGAGAACCGAACCGTGGTTGCTCGACGCAGGCGTGGGTGCCTGAAGCGCGCGGGGGGGGGGGGGGGGGGCGTAACAAGAGGGATAAGGAATACCATACATGCAATTTTAATCGTGAGATCTGAGTGAGTAAGGAGAGAGAATAGTAAATCTGAGTGAGTAAGGAGAGAGAATAGTAAGAAACAATCTGGATGGTTGATTTCTACAGAGATGTTTTTCAGGGTACATTTTCTGGGTGTGTGGAGGGAAATCATCTCAGCGTGAGAGATTTATTTGGTATACCAAGCAAAGAAAATGGTTGGTGTTTTAGTAGGGTAGAAGATGATTCAAACACATAGGGAAACAAAATCTTACAGATGCCAACATGACAGTTTACAGTACTGTATCAGAATTTACCTCCATAAAACCTTCGTCAAATGTTAAATTCAGTGATTCTATATTATCTATGCTCCACAAAAATCCCTAAAATATGAAAGTTGTATATCAGTGGGACAATCACCAAACACTAAATCAGTTTTTTTTTCACGAACAGTTAGCATGCTACACAGATAGCCAATCAATATGCTCCGGTCATCAACAAAAAAAACATTGAACTCGAGATGTTAGAGTGCACGGCGTGGCAATTCTGAAATTGCTGCTCCTGAGGACTAACGTGCAGTACTCCCAGAGTGACTCTCAGTATCAGCTAACTCTTGTCATTTTACGAGCCACAACTGCTGTATGTACTGCCATGGAGGCATGGCGCACCCAACTCTGATGTATGTACGGCCGAGTCGACATCGGCTCGACAACGATCCACAGCGAACATCATTGGCATTCATGATGCCTCCTCGTCCTATCGTCTTTTCACCAACATTTTTCATAGAGTAGAAGTGCCTGAGAACTATACTCCTATTTGTCTGACTCACATTCTTGTGGTTCTCCTACATTTTTCTTCGCGAAACTGTTATTGGTGAAGGTATGAACGGTGCCCTATAAAAGATAAAATGATCGTAAAGCATTCAAGCAGGCTGTCCGCGTTTTTGTAGGGTGGGGTTCAGTTTGTGCAGAATTTATAAATAATCCTTGGTAATGTGTCTGTACAATGCATATATATAATATACCAACACAACTAGTAAGTTTTTCTTATAGAAAACAACGTAATTAATAGGTTTTTAATTTTTTTTGTTGACAACTAAAGAGCAGAACCACCATACCGCATCAATAGTTACTCATCAGAAGTTTTTTTTAGAAGACTGGAGGGGCAGAAGCCCCTACAGAGCAAATTTATTAGCATTAAAAAGTGAGTTGAGAGAGATACAACAAGGGGTAAGCTTAGGGAACCACAAAAGAAAGGAAAAAAATTAAAAGACGCGTACAAAAGCAAGCTATTGAAACTGCTGAATCTATTGTTGAAACTGAAGTTTATTGCCGGTCTTTACTCTATAATGAAGCAGGTAGAGTTTTTTTTTTTTCTAAAAACTGCCTTTGTTCCCGTAATGGTGGGCTGAATTCCTCTGAAGAATAGATCATTCCTGGCTGTCCAAATAACCCAACACCTGAGCCAACACCTGAGGATGTTGGCGATCATGAAGAACTGTGAGTTGATGCTTTGTTTGATGTGATCCGCCACTTTTGGGAACTGCGAATTTTGAGGGATGTCCACATTAATAATAAGCCAGCATTGCTCAGCGAACGGACAATGAATGAATAGGTGACTGGCTATTTCTTCTGTAACACAGCTGTAGGATGGTAAGTGCATGTTTTTCCTCTTTAGTACATTCCTGGTACTGAGTCTGTCCTTTATCAAGAGTCAGAAGAAGATTTTATGTTTTGGCTGACAAAAGCATTTCCATAACCATTTGTGAATCTCATGAATTTGTTGGTGCCCTTTTAATTTCATGTAGGTCTTTGTTGAGCTGAAATTGTTGCCCCATGTGTAAATCCATTGATCTTGCTCTTGGGATTGTGGCAGTTCCTCGATCATATGTATGAGCTGTTGTAATTGCTGGTAAATTTGTTTTTGACAAAAGAGAATAGCTCAGGCATGGCGGTTTTCCTAAGCGAACCGCCTGTGTAAATGTACATTAACACAGGCGGTTATCACTAGCCAACCGCCAGTATAAATTTATCATTTCTAGTGGCGGTTTTCTTAAGAAACAACCACTAGAAATACACTAGAATTTTTAAATTTGAATTTTTAAAATAACTCAGATGGAGAAATGACCAATATGAAAGTTGTAGATCTAGAAAAGTTATAAAACTTTATAGTTGATAACGTTTTGATTTGAAATCATCTTGTCAACGAAAACTATGTTTTAAATTCTCAAATTTGAAATTCATTTTTTTAAACGACCTCGGATTTAAAAACTACTAAAATAAAAGTTGTAGATCTTGGAAAGCTATGAAACTTTATAGTTGACAACTTTTTGATTTGAATTCATTTAGACCCTCAAATAAGCAAATTACACTCGATTTAGTATTATATTGCGGGAAAGTGAAACGATGTAGAAACGTATTCGAGTGTGTAGTGCAGTGGTAGAGGAGGCTCCGCGCGAGGGCGAGCTCGCGCAGAAATTGGCAGCTAGCAATGTTGCCCCCACCAGTGCAAGCTCCTTTCCTGCACCAAGGGCGTGTTTGGATGGTGCCCTGGAGTCCATCTGCCTGGGCGGATGGCTGCCTGTGTCTTGCCTGACACCTATTTGGATGCAGCCCTGGCCACCTGCCTGGTCCAGGCAACGGAGAGCAGGCCCAGGCCTCCAAAAACGAGCGCCTGGTGCTGGCAACATCTGCCTGGCTGTGTAGGGCCTCCAAAAACGAGCGCCTGGTGCTGGCAACATCTGCCTGGCTGTGTAATTAGAGTTAGTTTAAGTTAATTAATTATTGTGCAGATTTTCTACTGTTAATTATTATTGTGTTTTTTTATTTTGCACAAGTAACGTATAGGATGTTGCTAAAAAACTATAATCATATTACTATTCACCATAAAGTATATTTTCCTGTTCATCAAATTTAAAGTTTTTTTTGCAATCTAGATTATGATTATTAATCTTTATTATTTAAATTATTTATTTATCCTCATATTATTTAAACATAAGTGTTAAATTTATATTATACTAGAAATCATATTTATCATCGTATTAGTTTCTCAGGTCCAGGGCACCAACCAAACACATCTTCACTGCACTTGCCTGGCCAGGCAAAAAACATCAATTTTTCAGACAACTTCCAGGCATCACTTTTTACCAGGCAAGGTGTCCAGGCCTCCAACCAAACAAGCCCCAAGAGCATGGAAGAGCATCACGGCGGCACGAGGGGGCACGCAGCCGCAGCCGGCAAGGCATGCTGGAGTGGATCCTCTCCTGAACATTTGCTCAAGCACACTGAAGCACCCGCTGCTGTTGAGGCATGAACCACAATTGCTGTATGTACTGCCATATGGTCGAGTGTAACACGAGGAGCAAAATTCATTTGCTGTATGTACTTGCACACTGCACATTTCTCTGACTCACATTCTGGCAGTCGTTCTCCTACATTTTTCTTTATGTAACTGTTGTTGGTGAAGGTATGAAACAGGTGCCCCTATAAAATATAAAATGATTGTAAAGCATTCAAGCGGGCCATCTACGCTTTTGTAGGGGGGGTGTTCAGTTTGTGCATAATTTATAAATAATCCTTGGTAATGTGTGTGTACAATGCATATATATAATATACCAAACTACTAGTAAGTTTTTCTTATATAAAAAAGAACTAGTAGGTTTTGAAATTTTTTGTTGACAACTAAGAGCAGAACCACCATATCGCATCAATAGTTACTCATCAGAAGTTAAGCAATGAAATAAGGTTTCAATAAATGTCACAATTTAACCTCTTCACAACTTTTGTATACTTCTAGTTTTTCTAAAGCTCAACCCTCATGTTGCCACGTCACTACTATTTGGCAGTCTTTCAGCCTACTTCGGATGCTTGCCACCTCTTCAACTCCCTATCAACGCATACACATCACATGGCCTTTTCATGCCTCCAGTAATTATTAAGGGCAACTGATCATCAGTCGGTGTAATAAGCAAACCGAGAGATCACCTGGTGTGCTCACTACTGGAAAAATATTCGTTGCCGAGGGCTTCTGAGTTTGCCGAGGGCTAGATTTCGGGCACTCGGCTAGATTTCGGGCCCTCGGCAACGAACAACCCTCGGCAAAGAAAGCCCTCGGCAAATTTGGCCGGATCGATCACGGTGGCTGTGGGGAGTCAGTCTTTGCCGAGGGCCTACCGTTAGGCCCTCGGCAAAGAATTTTAATTTTTTTTTTCCAAATATTCTTTGCCGAGGGCCATGGACCAAGCCCTTTGCAAAGAGCCCCTTTGCTGAGGACCGACTGGGAGGGCCCTCGGCAAATTTTAAATTTTTTTTTAGTTTTTGGACCCAATTTTTTTGTGGGGCTATAATGCATTATTTTAAACTCAATTTTAAAATTTGGTTCAATTTTGAATTTTTTTATATATTTCTTTAATATATTTCATTTCGTTGATTTGTTTTGAATATTCTAGATTTCAACTGCAGGTGCATGGAATATTGCAGTTTAGTGATTAGAAAAATACTATTCATAGTATTTGGTGTATGTTGAGTCCGTATCCACGGACTTGCATCAAATTTGGGTATCTTTTTTCACGTAACATGACTAGAAACTTGCCAGAAAAGTGTTTATAAATTATATAAATTCCATACGAAGTCCGAAAATCACGTGATACGTATGGATTTCATATAATTTAAAAACACTTTTCTGATAAGTTTGAGTCATGATACGTGAAAAAGATACCCCAAATTTGATGTGAGTTCGTGGATACGGACTCAACATACAACAAATACCATGAATAATATTTTTCGAATCACTAAATTGCAATATTCCATGCATCTACAGTTGAAATCTAGAATATTCGAAAGAAATCAACGAAATGAAATAAATTAAGGATATATATAAAAATTTAAAATTAGTCCAAATTTTAAAACTAAGCTTCCACTACCGGACATGGTCGCTTTGCAGAGTGCCACAGGCACTCGGCAAAGCTCCTTTTGCTCTCGGCGAAGCCTTTGCCGAATGCAGCCCTCGGCAAAGGCCACACGGCAAAAAATGGATCGGCAAATGGCTCTTTGCCGAGAGCCTTTTATCGGGCGCTCGGCAAAGCCTTTGCCGAGTGCTGAGATGGCTCTCGGCAAAGAAAAAAATAAAAAAACCCCGAAAAAATAAAGAAAATTTTTTATTTAATTGGAGGAGGGGCCCACTGGGCAGCGCTCACTTGTTGCCCTTGAAATCGCAAGTTCTACTATTTTTCACGCAATTTTCTCTCACGCAGTCAGCAGGATTCGAACTCACGACCTCTCGTTCGCGCGAAGCCTCCTCTACCACTACACTACACACTCATATACATTTCATTTCCGTTTCGATTACCCATATATTATACTAAACCATGTGTAATTTGCTTATTTGAGGCCCTAAACGAATTCAAATCAAAAAATTGTAAACTACAAAGTTTTCTAACTTTTCAAGATCTACAACTTTTATTTTGGTAGTTTTTCCATCCGAGGTTGTTTATAAAAATTTGAATTTTAAATTTTACAATTTCAAACGTAGTTTTCGTTGACAAGATGATTTCAAATCAAAAAGTTGTCAACACCAAAGTTTCATAACTTTTCGAGATCTACAACTTTTATTTTGGCCATTTCTCCATCTAAGGCATTTTAAAAAATTCGAATTTTAAAATTTTCAAATTCGAACGTAGTTTTGCATAACTAGATGACTTCAAATTAAAAAGTTATCAACTACAAACTTTCATAACTTGTCAAGATCTACAAAGTTTATTTTGGTTGTTTACCCATTTATACATCCAAAATTATGGTTATCATATTATTCACAAATATTATATATCACTCTTGTAGTTTCGTAAACTAACGGAGAGAGATGCAAGATTTATGAACAAATTTATTTTAAATTTGTCAAATGAAGAAATGATTAAAATAAAAATTATTCATCTTGATAAGTGAAACAACTTTTTAGTTGAAAGTTTTTTTATTTGGATTAATTTACTGCTTCAAAATATGATTTGAAAATTAGCTTTGCCGAGTGTAAAAAAAAACTCTCGGCAAAGAGCTCTTTGCCGAGAGCCAATAAAAAAACACTCGGCAAAAAAATTCTTTGCCGAGAGCAAGAAAAAATACTCGGCAAAGAAATTCTTTGCCGAGAGCCAAAAAAAAAAACACTCGGCAAAGAAATTCTTTGCCGAGTGTTTTTTTTGGCTCTCGGCAAAGAATTTCTTTGCCGAGTGTTTTTCTTTTGCCGAGAGTTTTTTATTCGGCCCTCGGCAAAGAGCTCTTTGCCGAGCGCCCGAAAAAAAACTCTCGGCAAAGAGTGCGGCGCTCGGCAAAGTGAGTTTTTCCGGTAGTGTTCAACTAATGCATTATAGCTCTAAAAAAATTAGGTCCAAAAAACAAAAAAAAAAGAAATTCTTTGTCGAGGGTCCAATTCGGCTCTCGATAAAGAGCCCTTTTGCCGAGGGCCTGACACGTGACCCTCAGCAAAAATATTTGAAAAAAAAAATTAAAATTCTTTGCCGAGGGCCCTAGATCTGGGCCCTCGGCAAAGGTCCAACCCTAAATCGGCCACAAGGTCCAAAATCCCCAAGTCCCGAACGAATCGGCCAGGACATGCCAGACCTTTCGTCCTCCCGCGTGCTGCTCTATCACCCGGCCGCCACGCCTCGCCGCCCGGAGCCCGGCCGCCCCGCGCGCCCCGCCGCCTGGCGCCCAGCTGCTCGGCGCTCGGTGCCCCGAGCCCCGCCGCCCAACCACCGCCCTGCCACAGCGCGCCGCTCCACCGACGCCGGCCGGCCGGAGGACGCGCCCTCTGCTCCCCTCCCCGTCTCGGTTGAGCGCAAGGGAGCTCGGCCGGCCCCATCTCCCACGGCTCTCTGCTCCCGTTCCAGGGCTGCAAGGACACGCCCTCTGCTCCTCTGCTAGGGCTGCAAGGTGACGATTTTACTTATTTAATTATTTACAAATGTTCTTTTGTTTCCACTTCTACAGCTATGCTCTTCACTTTACTCATGGAGTCATGCATTTTAGGGACTAGTATACAATGTGCGTGCCCTCACGCGCACAGATTAGCATTTAATAGAGTATGTGTGCTATAAATACGAAACATATGTCTCTGATGTTGGATTGTGATCTCCTCCCGTTAGGCCCAACGGCCTAACGGGCCTCTCATCCGCGCCCTGATCGGGGGCGTCCAACCTTGTGGTTGGTGGGCCCCCGTCGCCCAGCGCTATAAAGGAAAGGTGGGGGCCGGGGCACACGGTACGAGGTTGACCGCGCCGCCAAAACCCCACCGACATCCTAACCCTAACCCGATCCAGGGAGCGCTGCCAGCGGCGGGATTCTTCCACCGACGTCCTCTTCTCCGTCCCCGATGTCGTCGACTCCGAGCAACACCGGCAGCGACCAAGGAGCTCCTGTGAACGCCATGATGGCCGGCTCCAGCACCACTGCAACGTCCATGGACTCACTCGGTCTGATACCTACTTCCCCATCTCCCTCTACTCTTCTAGATGTTGTACCCGAATCCTTTTTCCCCTCTGGATCTACTGCTAGTGATCCTTGTAATGCCTAACAATGGTATCAGAGCCACGGTTAGATCAGTGGATCTAGATCGGGGAAAGTGAATCAAACAAAAGAACAAACCGATTTTCAGATCGGGATTTGAAGAACAAACTCGAATCGAATCGAAAACAACCGATCTGTTCTGATTGGGATGAACTCGACGAACCCTAACTGACTCTCTAACAGAGAAGGACGAATCCGAGTAGAAACAACCGATCTAGGATCGGGAAAGAACCACAAATGAATCAAAGACCGATCCGTTTTGGATCGGGATGAACCCTAACCCTAATGATGAACCCTAGCCCGAGAACTCGAATCCGATAGGTGAGGAGACCTACCCGGTCCTTCTCTTCGTCGGTAGCGCCGTCGTCGCGCGGTAGAATCGCCGGCCGAAGCTCCGCTCCGCGCGGACGCCGGCGAAAGGGCTCGGGTCATGGCGCCGCGACTAGCCGTTCGACGGCGGTGCGCTCTGCCAGAGGCGAGCGCACGCGCCGGCCAAAGGCTTGCCGACGGCGCCGTCCTCCACCGCCGCGGCCACGGTCGAAACTGTTGCCGCCATTTGAGCAGGGACGCAAAGAACGAAAGGCGGCCGGGGGGAGTGGAAATGCTCTAGGGTTCTGGGAGTGCGGCCGACGGGGAGAGAGTTCTTTTTTGTTCCTCCGAACTCTACTCCTCACCGTTGGATGATGATCGACGGACGAGATCGTCCAGGCCGAAACCGGCCCAGCTGGGCACGGGGGAGCTCGGCCTGGGCGTGGCAAAGGCCGCCGCGGGCCGCATCAGGCCGTGCGCAGCGCGCGTATGGCAGCTGGGCCGTTCGGCATTCGGGCCAAATCTGAAGAAAACACAGTAAAAAATGTTTAATATTTTTCCAGACATTGTTTTAATGCAAATCAGCATGGATTTGAATGAAATTTGAACCAAATTTTCTGTGTAAAATTTATCCAACGATAATTTTTATTCAGAGAATAGAAAGATGTGATATATGCTTCTGGAAAAATAGATATGAAATGAATTTAATTGTTTTCCGCTGCATATTATGTTTTATTACTTTCCATTATTAAATTCGAACCAACGGGAGAGTTTAATTATGGAAAATGAATATTTCTGATTTCGAGATTATTATAATATTGTTATTTTCTGACCAACGTTGTTAATAACACTATTATAATATTTTATTCACATGAAATTATACATTAATTCTACTTCTGCCCAACGGTGATGTTGAATTTTTGTATAAATGAATATTGTATGTTTTAATTTTGACCAACGTTGAGATAAGGCATGCAATTTCATATGTAAATGTTCTTATTTTTCTTTGAAATGGTTTCAGGAGGAAAGACTGTGTTGAATGTCAACAATATCCCGCCGCTCAATGGGACCAACTATCGGGTCTGGCGGGAGAAATATGAACTTGAACTTGCGCTTGGAGAGATTGATATGGCAATAACCACACCGTGTCCTATTGCACCACAGGACCCGGTGAGGGGAGCCGATGAAACTGATGCAGATTTCCTTGCTAGGCAAAGAGATCATGCTGAAATCAGGATGAAATATGATCTCGAACACAGACGTTGGATACTCTCCAATCGCAAGTGCTTGATGGTGGCTAAGGCCACGATTGAAGAACCCATAAGGGGGTCGATCCCAGAATGTCTCACTGCCATTGAATACCTGGAAAGGGTTAAGAATCAGTTTACTGGGTCTGCAAAGGCCACAGCAAGCACATTGATCAAGGAATTGGTCACTATGAAATACAATGGTGGTAGCATTAGGGATCATATTGTGAAAATGAGCTCCATTCAGGCTAAGTTGACACCAATGGATGTAGTGATCAATGATCAATTCCTACTCCATTTGGTTTTCCACTCTTTACCGAGGGAATATGAAACCTTTACTGTGAACTACAACATGCAGCCTGAAAAATGGGATATTGAAAAGCTCATTGCCATGTGTGTTCAGGAGGAAGAGCGGGTTAAGTCCTCACATGGTGACTCTGCTCACTATGCTCACTATGTGAAGGACAATAAGAAAAGAAACTTTCGAAACAAGAACTTTAGACCACAGGGCAAGCCCCAGTGGGATAAAGGCTCTACCTCCAAGGCACAGGAAAAGGCCCCTCAGGTTCCTCAATCCTGAAAACCAGAATCAGAATCAGCAGGACAACCTTTATGGCAATGCTGAGAAAGATCAGTGCAAGTTTTGCTTCAAAAGGGGGCACTACAAGAAAGATTGTCCTGACTTTATGAAATGGTTGATGAAGAAAGGTGAGAATTTGATTACATTTGTTGATGAATCCCTGTTTTTTATGTTATTCGAAAACCACTTGGTGGATTGATTCTGGAGCAACTGTTCATGTTGTGAATTCCATACAGGGCTTAAGTGGGAGGACCACTCTGCAAAGAGGAGAAAGAACAATTAAAGTAGCAAATGGAGTACAAGCCGACGTTGAAGCTGTGGGAAATTTTTCCCTAACATTGAAGAATGGCTTTTCTCTTATTCTTTATGATGTACTTTATGTTCCCTCTTTGCGTAGAAACTTAATAAGTGTATCGAAACTTGATGATGATGGATTTGATTGCCATTTTGGTAATGGCAAATGTGAGATATTCTTTAATAATGAAAGTGTTGGTCTTGCCTTCCGACAAGACAAGCTTTATTTATTATCCCTCGCTGAAAATTTGAATCATGTGTGTGATGGGGATGTGAATCATGTATGTAATTTGAATGTGAATGATACCCAATCTTCGAATAAGAAGCGGAAGAGAATCGATTGCAACTCTTCGAAATTGTGGCACTGTCGCTTAGGCCACATTTCGAGGGGGAGAATAGAACGTTTGGTTAATGAATCAATTCTTCCGCATTTAGAATTTTCAGAATTAGAACAATGCATTGACTGCATTAAAGGAAAATATGTTAAGACAATTAAGAAAGATGCCAAACGAAGTACGGGAATTCTAGAAATAATTCACACAGACATTTGTGGTCCGTTCCCTGTGAAAAGCGTGGATGGTTATGACTCGTTTATAACTTTCACGGATGATTATTCCCGTTATGGCTACATTTATCCAATTAAAGAAAGATCGGAAACATTGGATAAATTTAGAATATTTAAAGCTGAAGTCGAAAATCAGCATGATTTGAAGATAAAAGTAGTACGATCAGACCGTGGTGGAGAGTACTATGGGCGACATACCCCGTATGGCCAAATTCCTGGACCTTTTGCAAGGTTTCTACAGGAAAATGGCATAGTTGCTCAGTACTCCACACCAGGGGAACCTCAGCAGAATGGAGTAGCTGAAAGAAGAAACCGTACCTTAATGGATATGGTGAGAAGCATGATAAGCTACTCTACGCTACCGATTAGTCTATGGATGGAGGCACTGAAAACCGCCATTCATATACTTAATCGAGTACCAAGTAAATCGGTGCCAAAAACACCGTATGAATTATGGACAGGAAGAAAACCCTCACTTAACCACTTGCGTGTGTGGGGTTGTCCAGCTGAGGCGAAGGTTTTTAATCCAAACATTGGAAAGTTAGACTCTAAGACAGTTAGCTGCCACCTTATTGGTTATCCCGAAAGATCGAAAGGATATCGATTTTATTGTCCTGACAGACATACGAAATTTGTTGAAACCAGGCATGCTGTATTCTTGGAGAATGACATGATCAGGGGGAGCATGGTAGCGCGTGAAATTAACCTTCAGGAGAAGCGGGTATATGTACCCACTCCGATGGTTCAAGAACCTTTCTTTACGCTACCTGTTGTTGTTGCACCAACAGTCCAGGACGCTGCGGTGACAACACCTGTTGCGAGTTCTCCCGTGGTGACAATAAATGAAAATGTAGAACCTGTCCAACAGGATCCTATAGAACAATTGTCACTCATGAGGAAGAACAACAACAGCCCGTTGTGGCACAAGTGCCAGAGGCCCCTAGACGGTCTCAAAGAACCAGAAGGTCAGCTATTCCAGACGATTATGAAATCTACGACACTGAAGAGTTTCGTATGGAAGATGACCCAAGAACTTTTGAAGAAGCCATGAGAAGCGATCACTCATCCAAGTGGTTTGAAGCCATGGAAGATGAGATGAAATCAATGAATACCAACAAAGTTTGGGAACTAGAAAATATTCCTAAAGGAGCCAAAACGGTAGGCTGTAAATGGGTCTACAAAACTAAATATGACTCCCAAGGGAAGGTTGAAAGATTTAAAGCGCGACTTGTGGCTAAAGGCTTTACGCAACGAGAAGGGATTGATTACAATGAAACTTTTTCCCCGGTTTCATGCAAAGATTCCTTCAGAATCATCATGGCACTTGTGGCTCACTATGATTTAGAACTACATCAGATGGATGTAAAGACAGCATTCCTGAATGGGGATTTAGAAGAAAACGTTTACATGGCACAACCGAAAGGTTTTGTCGTAAATGGGAAAGAAAATATGGGATGTCGTTTGAAAAGATCAATCTATGGATTAAAGCAAGCTTCAAGGCAGTGGTACTTGAAGTTTGATAGAACGATAAAAGGTTTTGGGTTTAAGGAAAATGTCGAGGACAATTGTGTCTATATGAAATTCAAAAATGGGAAATATATATTCTTGATCCTATATGTAGATGATATCCTACTCGCTAGTAGCGATGTCAATCTACTAAATGAAACAAAGAAATTCTTGTCCTCGAATTTTGATATGAAAGATCTTGGTGAAGCTTCATTCGTTTTGGGAATTGAAATTCATCGAGATAGAAGGAAAGGGGTCTTAGGACTATCGCAGAAGGCATACATTGAAAAGGTTTTGAAGAAGTTCAGTATGCATGCGTGCAGTTCCTCACCTGCTCCCATAGTCAAGGGCGATAGATATGGGGAACATCAGTGTCCCAAGAATCAATATGAAATCGAACAAATGAAAGCGGTACCATATGCTTCGGCAGTTGGAAGTTTGCAATATGCTCAAGTGTGTACTCGCCCTGACATTGCTTTCGTTACCGGGTTACTTGGCAGATTCCAAAAGAATCCAGGAATTGAACATTGGAAATTAGTAAAGAAAGTCTTGCGTTATTTGCAAGGTACGAAAGGTCTCATGTTGATATATGAAAAATCAGATTCTCTCGATATAGAGGGATATTCAGATTCTGATTATGCGGGAGATGAAAGAAAATCCACGTCAGGATACATTTTTACTCTCGCTAAAGGAGCAATATCGTGGAAAAGCTCCAAACAGACTGTGACTACATCCTCAACTATGTATGCTGAGTTTGTAGCGTGTTATGAGGCCACGGGGCAGGTGAATTGGTTAAAGAAATTCGTACCCGGATTGAAAGTGATAGAAAGAATACATGAACCACTGTGGTTGTATTGCGACAACAACCCAGCTGTGGAATATGCTCACAACAATAGGTCAAGTGGTGCTGCCAAACACATTGACATAAAGTATTATGTTGTGAAAGATAAAGTTCGGGATCATATCATAAATCTTGAGCACATACGAACTGAAAGGATGCTCGCGGATCCGCTTACCAAAGGCCTTCCACCCAGTGTCTTTAGAGGACACCTAGCCGGCATGGGTTTAAGGGAGAGCCTATGATTCCCGAACAAGAAGGGCCCAGAAGGAAATGAAGTTTTCATTTCAAAACAGAAAGGTGTGTCGTGGCTGTTAGTCTAACGGCACTAATGGCTGTGACGATGAGACATGCTCGATGCACTAGACTGTGATGGAATGAAACGTTTTAGAAAGATTGAAAATTTGAGTTTTTGAAATGTCGAATATGATGTTGAAGAATGAATGAATGATGAGAGATCAAGGGGGAGAATGTTGGATTGTGATCTCCTCCCGTTAGGCCCAACGGCCTAACGGGCCTCTCATCCGCGCCCTGATCGGGGGCGTCCAACCTTGTGGTTGGTGGGCCCCCGTCGCCCAGCGCTATAAAGGAAAGGTGGGGGCCGGGGCACACGGTACGAGGTTGACCGCGCCGCCAAAACCCCACCGACATCCTAACCCTAACCCGATCCAGGGAGCGCTGCCAGCGGCGGGATTCTTCCACCGACGTCCTCTTCTCCGTCCCCGATGTCGTCGACTCCGAGCAACACCGGCAGCGACCAAGGAGCTCCTGTGAACGCCATGATGGCCGGCTCCAGCACCACTGCAACGTCCATGGACTCACTCGGTCTGATACCTACTTCCCCATCTCCCTCTACTCTTCTAGATGTTGTACCCGAATCCTTTTTCCCCTCTGGATCTACTGCTAGTGATCCTTGTAATGCCTAACATCTGATAGTTTCAAAGTTGCACATTTATACGTAGTACTCATGTATTACAGTCATGAACTGAAAGTCCTTACAGTTGAATCTCAAACAAATCCAACTCATTGGTGTTTGATGGAACACCATGAACACAATCACGATAAGATGCGTGAATTGGAGCCCAAAAAGCAGCAAACATACAAAGCAATCATTCTCTAGTAACCTACAGCACATGCCACTGAATAATAAAAGCAGGCTTTGGAATTAAAGAAGTGTAAAATTACAGGGTTGCTCAAGCATAAATAATACAACAGTTCAGAAGGGTAGTAGCTAAGCTCTATTTCTATGAAATTGAAAAGCATTGATGTCATGCCAACCTAATAAGATGAGAAACTAAGTATTTAGCTCAATCCAGTAATGACAATAGCTATACTAATATCAGCCAATTTAATTAAGAGTAGGGGAATCATTGACTCCATCTCCAATCATGCTGATGACTTTCTTATGTTCTGTTAACAACATCACAACTCTTTTGTACCTAGGATGTGTCGTAGAGAAAAAAAAAGGATATAATGTAAGAGTTAATTCCCTCTGCCCTCTCGATCTCTCTCCATCCGGTAATCCATTTCCTCCTCCCTTTTGTCATTCCTTTTCTCAAGTTTCGTAATAATCATGAAGATAATATATACAGTTTTCTCATGTGTTCCTGTACGTGCATACAACTTATTGGAGGCATCGATCTCATCGGGTTTGAACATCTATCTAGTACGAACTAAAAACGGCTTCAAGTATCTTGAAAACAAGAAATGAAATTTTTGTAAGCCACTGCCCCAACTTTTGAAAGCTGTACGTGTCTCATCAGACGTGCTGCATTTCTCTGCACATGTGTTGAGCCTGTGTTATGGATAATGTTCAGAAGGACAATGTTCTCTTTTTTTATTACTACTAGTACACATAGGTGCAGTTGATGGTCACGTTACTCGGTGATGTATATGTGAAGATTATTCATAACTAGTGAATATGCACGTGCGACACGCACGTGTCTAAAAAAATATTCATCACAAGAGATTAAATACATAATAGTTTATTAAATAAAAATAACTAAATAGCAAATAAACAAAGTTGACGACAACTTTGGCAAGAGGATTTCAAGAGGTCACAAAAACTTATGTGATATTTATTTTCATATACTGTACAATGCACCATGCACCTTGACATTTTTTTTCTGTAGCTAAAATTTATGCCCAACAAAAGCAATTGCTACTTAGATTATTAAGGACCATCAATTCATAAGTCATAATGAAAAGGAACATATATCATTTTATACAACTGAATAATCATTTCAGTGACATCTTTTGAGCCTTCTTTCTAACAATGCACCCAAATTTGAGCTTGCTTTTTTAATAGTGCATCCAGATCTTTGCAAACACTACCCCCACTTTGTAAGAAGGCTAAATCTTTGCTAACATAGGTTCGTCTAATCTATCTTCCAAGAGATGTAGAAGAGACATTTTTGTGGGGAAGATTCTTGTCCTGCATGTTTTTTTCTTAAAAAAAATATATATTCCCAACATAAGGTCCACATTACGTACTTGATCTTTAAAACAACTGGATAACACCAAAGCCTTCAGTTCTGATTGCACTCTGAGAAACCTGCAAATAGATAGACCACAAAATATTTTGTACAAGATTGATTGATTGAAATGATCATGAACAAAATAGTGCATCCCAATTTTGTTGATCGAAACAAGCTAACAGAAATACTCCGAAATGAAAAAGGTCTACCATTAAAGAATAGAAAAAAAACCATGCAATCTTTTTAGCACGTGCACTGTGCAACAATACCTGAAGCCTTAATAAACAACTGAGAAATCCTTACCACCCTTGGACGTCCTCCGCTCCTTCTTAGCCCAAGAGATGTCTGTCGGTCATGCTTTTTTGCCTGTTTGTATGGAAAGGTAAGGCAGGCGCATAATAGGCTATGTTTTTTCTTGTCTGTTTGCACCAACATACTGTCACTCAGTCACCACAGTCAATACAGTTAAAGGGCTGCCTTACAGTAATAGAGGTGAACTCAATCATGTCATTCACACAAGAGACATGCTTGCTGATACATTTTATTTCCTAGAATTGCCACTATTTCAAAATTTCCAATAGCCATCAGTGGTTAATTTAATAGTACAAATGAGAAAATTGTGGCACCTCATGTAGTTTTAACTAAAAAGATAAGCCTAATATTTTTCTCTGGATAAATATGTTTATTATGAGTGTGCGAAGAAAAAATGCTTTTAATATAGAGATGAAAAACATTAGGCTTCACACTTAGGAATTAATAAATATATGATCAACAAGAGGACTAAAATAAACTGCAAACTCTTTGGAACTCTGTAGGAGCAGAGAGCCAATTCATGACAAGTGCAGCGATGGACTTGCTCATACATTAGCTCCATCCAGCATATGTCTGATCACAATGCAACAGTAGACAAGAGCACAAGGTTTAAATCTGTCAATAGAAAAGTAGCAGAGGACAAAATGTTTATAGAAGGTACTAAATTTTTAGAAAGTGTTGAGGAACAGAGAACACACTTTCATGTTTTCTGCTTCACTTCAATGAACTATATTGGCAGTGGCACTCAAAATAAAGGAATCAAACAACTCATGCAATGCAAATCAACAAATCATGTCTGAAACTTAAAGCCTAGATAACATACCATTTGGCATAATTCAGAAATGCAGTGGTTGAAGGTTCCTTCGAGTGCATTAATTTTCACATTTAAACATGGTTGAGAGGTCATGGCATGCTACTGTGTAGGGGACCTGTACAAAAGGGACATGACTCAATCTTGCCGTTCACAAAAGAGACATGAATTGCTAGTATATTTTGTTTCCTAGGATTGCCATTATTCAATTACAGGCATGTCAAACATTTCAAGTAGATAATACTGCAGATAAATACATGCACAACTGAGTTTAGATGGATTTCTTCTTGACACTATATGGTGGTGCATACAACTGATGTAAGTTGTATGGATCATTACAACATCAGTTGGAATAAAAGTACGTGTAAGTAACAAATTTGTAAGTTATCCTAACGTATTGTTAACAGTTAAGCTCCTTGTCATATGCTATTGGAGGCAGAAGTCATATATAGAAGTAAGGTGCACTGTGCAACAATACATGAAGCCTTAATAAACAACAACTCAGAAATCCTTACCTGCCTTGAACGTCCTCCGCTCCTCCTTAGCCCAAGAGATGTCTATCATCGGTCATGCTTTTTTTTGCCTGTTTGTATGGAAAGGTAACACAGGCGCATAATAGGCTATGTTGTTTCTTAGCCTGTTTGCACCGACATACTGTCACAGTATAAAAAGTAAAAATTCTGAGTGTCGGTTCAAATTTAGTAAAACAAGATGCAGATGAAGTCACTCTTGCCATCCACACATATATCCATTGGTTAATCAGGTATTATATGTGTCAATGTACTAAAAGTTATGCAACACATAAACATACAAGAAAATAGCATTATTAATTTTCATGGCTCCTACAATAATATTTTACAAAAGTATACAGGAAAGAGGATTGAGAGGCTACTCAGAGTCAAGGAGGAAGAAAGCCCGGATACCCACTTTGGATCTGGACCCAAAAAAAAAGATTGTTGGTGAAAAAACCAACAGCATAGAGGGCAGAGAAGATTCAGCAGTGTGACGTCGAGGTTCTCGGACAGCGGCCAAGAAGACAACAGGGTCGATATTCAGGACGTCGACAACGGCGCTGATGCAGCAAGCTGGCGCCTAGGAGACAATGCATGTTTCAGTTCTTTTTTCATGTGTAAAGATGTCTAACTTTTAGACCTAAGAATTAGATTAATTTTTAAACTTGATTAAATTAAATTTTCTTGCCTAAATCAATTGGTCCATACTTTTAACAATGAGATCATATCTAAGGTTATTGCTGAATAAGAAACAATTAGCAATCAGCTTTTTTAGATCTATTATCGTGTCCTGTTAGAGTAAATTAGATGTGAATCCCCAAAGTAAAAATACAGGGACTCGAAGAGTACAGCGCGCACACAGGAAAGGGATCGAACTAATACAAAACCTGAGATGCAAATCATTATCCAATTTTATACCTTAAAAAAAAGAAGAGAGAAGAAGAATCCCCAAACCGTATCTCAAACCATGAGATTGGCCACCGCCATCTGTGGTGCGGTCCTGTGACAGTGTCGCCTGCGCCACACGCGCATAAGTGATGTCATCGTGCTAGTCTCCGGCCGCCACGCACGCTCGCACGGCGATGTCGGAGTGCAGGAAGATTGCATGGTGGAGGGAGCAGTTACGCGAGGGAAGGAAACCGCACCAAAGGAAAGAAGTCGCGTCTTGCGTGTACACAGGCGGCATGAGAGAGGGTGGATGCGGATGTGGGCACAGCAGGTGGGTAAAATTTCTTTCGGTGAAAAAAAAATAGGTCTGGGTAACCCACGTGAGAGACAAGCACGTTGTCAATGTAAATAGTTTCAGGAGTTTCCGACCAGGGGCGCTTGTCAGATCAGGAAGAGATATTTAGATGCGTTGGATCTGAGGTTAAAACAGATCTGACGGATCAGAATCAAGGTGGGTAGGAAATATTTAAGTGACAGACAATTTCCAATTCCTTCGCTCCTTTATAGTATAGATAGATACATGTAATACTATGTCTTGTTTTTTATTTTCATTTATGTTTTGTTTCTTTATTTTCAGTCTCTAATATGTGTATTAATAAGTCTTCTTCATTTTTTGTGCGTGCAGATGATTGATCAAAGATGGCGAGCAGCCGGCCACAACGTGAGACACCCTCGGCTTACACGAGGGCACGCCCTTCCCTCCTAGGTGAGGTGTCGTCGTCAGGGGGAGCCACCGCAGGAGGCCATGGGAGGAGGGGGAGGCAGACGACGGACAACTGTAGGAGGCAGCGGACTCCCATCCCAGAGCCCGTGCCACCGATGGAGGAGGAGCACGAGGAGGAGGAGCAGGGTGCGGCACCCGAGGACGAGGGAGGCGAGGCCTCGGGTGTCTAGCAGCGAGGTCCGGCGAAGCTCCCTTCGTTTCTGCTTCCTCACAGCCGTCCAGTGCTTCGCCCTATGTCGCTTCCTCACAGCCGAAGTAAGCAGGAGCAGATACTTGCAGAGTTTTGGGTAAGTCTCTCTCGCACAACATTAATCAATCCTTCACATTGAATTCAGTTTTTTTAATAACGATTGGATATATCGTCTTTTATGCAGAAGTGGCGCCGGAGGCTTCGTTACACCATCGGCGTCGCAGAGGCCAGACGGTTGAGGAGGTTGGTGAGTGCTTGGATTGTGTACTCGTGGACTTGTCGTCGGACTTGTGGACTTGTTGTCGGACTTGTGGACTTGTCGTTTGTGGACTTGTGATGAGATATGTGATATTTATGAGATGTATATGATATTTGTGAGATATATGTGATGACTGTGATATTTGTGAGATATATGTGCTATTGAATATATATATATATAATATCTGTGTGTGTGTGTCTTTTGTGTGGATGGAAAGCGAAAACAGAAAAAATATTGCAAAAATTCTCTGGTCTTTGCCGAGGGCCTTGGCCATAGCCCTGGACAAAGAAATTCGAATAAAATAAAAAACATGTCTTTGCCGAGGGCCATGACCATAGCCGTCGGCAAAGAAATTCGAAAAAAATAAAAAAAACAGGTCTTTGCCGAGGGCCTCGACTATAGCCCTCGACAAATAAATTCCCAAAAAATAAAAAATCAGGTCTGTGCCGAGGGCTATTATCAGTGCCCTCGGCAGAGATTTTTTTTCATAAAAATATTTTTTTTTGCCGAGGGCCTAACTGTGCAGCCCTCGGCAAAGAATCCGTGAAAAGCGTCGATGCCGTAACGGCTGCTTTTCTTTGCCGAGGGCTGTCGTTAGCCTTCGGCAAAGGCTGTGCCGAGTGCCCGATAAAAGGTCCTTGGCAAAGACTCCTTTGCCGATGATTTTTTCCCGAGGGTCCTTTGCCGAGGGCGGCCCTTGGCAAAGACTTCGCTGAGGGCTTAAGGCCGTTTGCTGAGGGCTTTAGCCCCTCCGCAAAGAACTTGTCTGTAGTAGTGGCTTGGTGCTCTCATAAACCGAGAGATCACCTGGTGTGCTCGGTGCTCTCGTAGATGCGTTAGTTTTCATGCTCTACTCCTATCTCTGACAGAATTTCGGCAGCACCTCCCGGCTGTTCTCTCGATACACGTCCCGGCAGGGAGAGTGTGTATCCAGAGAACAACGGGGAGGTGGTGTCCAAACTCCGACTCGGATAGGAACAAAACATGAAAACTAACCCGTCTACGCATCCGTGGGCTGTCAAAAAACGTGGACAATCTAAAAGAGATATGATTGGAATCGTATCTCTTTCGAACAGGAGACGCCTGACTGGATGACGAGATCAACGACCAAGGTACGAGTACAGGGGTTATACCTAGGGTGGCGGTAGAGACAGGGTAGTGGAGCGATGGCGAGTCGCTACAGTGGCTAGGCGACAATGTGCTGGCAGACCAGCAATGCCGACAAAGACGATCGTTGTCGTCAATTCCCTCCCACAAGTCCTTCTCCTGCAAAAGAGGCAATTGGTTAGTGTCAACTGAAAATTTCTTTGGTAGAGCGACCTGATGTTCGTCGTACCTCCACCTCCCGACATCTTGGTTCAAGGACCTACAAAATAAACAAAAATAATAATTAGAAATACATGCGAAATGAACAAGACCATACAAGGTAACAAGACCATACATGTGAAATAGATGTGCGCTTTCATTATGACTTTGGTGGGATGTCACATACTCACAGCTCGTCGGCAAATTACTATGGGAAAATTACTCACCAATGCAACTGATTACACATCTTGTGTACCATTTTATTTTCATTTATTTTCCTCCTCACGTCTTCTCCGCTCAACCGTGACCAAAGGGGAAAAAATACCTCAGGGGCGTAGCCACCGGCGCCCCACTGACGACCAGCTGCCCAGGCCTCCATGGCCAGCTTATTAGGGATAGGATAGGGAAACTGGCCGCCTCGGCCGGCTGCATTTTCTGCTGGCCTGGCTGCCTTGGCTAATGGGGCCAACCACCCTGGCCGTCACAGGGGGCTAGTTGGGTGCCTTGCCGCCTTGCTGGTGTGGCCGCTCGGGGCCTGGCTGCCATGGCTGACGCAGGGGCTTGGGCCTGGCTGCCATGGCTGTGCCAAGCTCTGATGAGGAAGAATGCCATGCACCGGCCGGATCGTCGATCCATTCACGCGCCGCCCCTTGGCCGCACGTAGTGTCCTACTCTGGCCGGCCCCGCATCTGCTCCACATTACAAAGTTTTAGTTCTCATCAAGGTTTATCGATCGAGGGATTCTTTAGGCCACATCTCACCATGGTCGACGGATTCTGTCGAGCAGCATTTCATGGATATGCATCACATTGTTGCTTGGTGACAGATGGAAAGGAAATGTAAGGGATGGCATTGTGAACAAGACAAATCAAATTGGATGTATATAACAATCAAATTCAACATTAATTCTGACCTACTAGGCGTATTTCTTTCACAGGCCGGTCTGTGGTCGGTGTGGTGGCATTTTACCAAACCCCTATTATTCCTCTTTTTGATTTTTAGGGTACTACTGTAAACGGCCTCTAAAATGGATTTACCCTCTTTCTCCATGGTTTACGGCCTGTACCCTTTGTTTCCCTATTCTGTGCGTTGTGGCATCAAAAAGACAAAGAGTAACTAAGAAAACCCCCCACGTTCATTGCAATTACGTATTTATTGGTGCTTGTTAGCACAACAACATTTGCCCCCCTTAATCTTAAATAATGTTGGACAGTTCGAGTGCATTGATTTGCTATATAAGATGGCTATAAAATGCCCTCCGGATGGTAAGCTACATACATTGCTCTGAAAAATAATGCGATGAGGTTAATTATTTTAGCGCATTTCTCTCATTTGGGCATGTGAAGCATCAACAAACAAGAGGTGCAGACAAGGTGTAGATTTGGAGCTGGACAATGATTACATTCTCCATGCTTATAGCACCTTTGACTTAGGAGGAAGGAGCATACGGAAGAATATTCAGTGGACACTGGGTCTAAAGCCCGTTTCGTCATATGGATGGCTGCCGCGTGGTGCCTCAAACAATCAGGCAGGACCGGAGGTGCGGCTCCTCGACATCACTGAGCAAGAACACATGTATAGAGAGATGGAGTCATGTGACGATGAGCATGAGTTGCGTATGTGTCGACGTCAGCAGTGACATCCCTGCCCCACACACGCGGAGTTCACAACCACTCGAAACCATTCCACTCGCAGGCCCGCCACCATGATGACCACAACGACTGCGCAACAGATTGCAGGAGCCCTAGTCATGGATCTCGCTAGCTAGCTCCGTGGGTGTTGTGCTGTTGGTGGAGCTCAGAGTTTGTTGTGTCGTGCTGATGTATATTGTATTGTGTGCTTTCTCCTTGAATTCATGGCGTAACGAGCCGTCACTACGGGAGCCATATGCTTTGCCGAGTCAAAGGCACGATTGCACTCGGCAAATCTTTTGCCGAGTGCAACTCTCCACTCGGCAAAGGCCTTCAGGCAAATCTCATTCTGGTAGAGGCGTGCTTTGCCGAGTGCCGGTAAAGAGTGCTTTGATGTCGAGTTCCATGACGAGGGCACCAACGCTCAATAGCAATAAGGACCCACCGGTGAAGATCGAGTTTGGATGGCTATACGTCGCAAATCTCTATGTCGAGTACAAAGTGATCACGCTTCACGACAGGCTATTACATTGAGCAAGTATATATCACGCTTCACGGCAGCAAGGAGTAATATGGAGCACACTAGCGGCAAATATATAGCTTATGTCTCCTGATGAATGTCCTCGTTCACACTGAGCAATTACATTGCATTTCCTCCTTGACTATTCACATCAATATTTGTACCTTCTCAGCTGAAACAGACATCACACATTATATTAAGAGCTTTTGGTCCTCACACTGTAGTAGTAAGATAGATAATCATTATTGCCAACCAAACAGAATAACAGTACTAATTATGTACGCCAAAACTAAATAAATATGAAAGAAATGAAACTACTGCTGTCTGCTTATATATATTGGAGCTGTCCATGTAGACTATGAGACATCATCTAGGAGAGATAGGCTTCTTTATGAATTACCTTGTGCAATATAGAGCAATACAAGTACTAGAGACTACTAGCAAGTTAATTACATAGGAATTAGAGACATCAGGAATTGTCAGCATGCAGTTTCCTTTAGGCACACGTCGCTCTTGAAAATTCCAGATATGGGACACCCGGCCACCATACACCATACAGAGGAATACAGTGGAATTGTCATCATAGAGAGGAATTGTCATCCATGACTCCATGCAGTCAGGATGCATGTGGGCGGTCACTCGGCCACCATGCATCCTTGTGAAATTCCACAGGCTGGGGGGCTCCTCCTGTAGAAGCTACCTAGAAAAAAAAAACTGTGTAGCGTGGACGGAATGACGAGCTGCAATAATAGTAGTAGTAATAAGGGCATGTGTCCAATTATTTATTGAAGCAAGCAATAATAGTAGTAATAAAAATACCTCATCCAGATATGGGACACCTTGATAATTAGCTCAGCCAACTTTTTTTAGGCAGATTACCAATAGGGCATGCATGACATTAATCTCAAATAAAACAAATCTGTAATTTACTGACTTGAATAAAACATTTTAGATTTACTCAATCGATCGGGTTCACCAAATTTAGAAAAAAAAACAAACTCCAGAATTCTATCATCAGACAAGCTAGGCTAGTCCAATACAAACAAAATGCAATAACGCAGCTTTCTACTATACCAAGTCATCTAATATACTGTTGTCATGTGCTTATCATTGTGGGGAATAAAAACTTACATATCTTACTACTATGTTTTCACAAAGTGAGCTCGCCCGAACAAAACACATGGTGGTGGGCGCTGAATACTATTCAGCAGCCGAAGTGCTAAATAGTATGGTCCTATATGTTTTTAAGAGCAAAAACAGTTACACTATTTAAAAATATAATATGCACAGTGTCCAATATGGACGCCTGATCATTCTCGACACGTGTTTATCTTAAAACTATTCACAGACGCGTGTTTGAACAGCACAGTCGCGTGCTCAAAACACAAATCTATGGTATGTGTTTATTATAGACGTGCTCACTATTGTCGCATCTGTAATAAGCTCTTATATAGTCGCGTTATTACAGACGTCTATGATGTCTCTAAAGGCACGTCTGTGATGTACTTTTTTGTACATTGTGAATTTAATTTGGCCAAGCTTATATGAAAGCACAGAGTCCCTACTGGGGATTTCAGTTTTCTCATTTAAAATTATTTATAAGTTAAAACATTGATTACAAGGTTCGTACGTGCTATATAAATAAAGTAAGCTATGGTCGGCTCTCAGCCCTTTGGGCTACATTAATTTTTCCTTATTTTTATTAGACTCTAATTGATTTTAAAAATTCTAGATGCATTTGTTTATTACATTTATACATGTAGAACTATGTGCTAATCAAAACATGGATCATCATGTACAGCAAGCGATGCGTAGTGCTGGATGAAGAGAGCTACACTGGCTCGATGTCTTCGCTGCGGATGAAATAGCGCAAAAAAAAAGGATCCGTATATATATAGGGGCTAAACCATACGGACCCAGCTGGAAATTAATTTATAAAAGGATCCATTAATACTGCTGATTTGCTTTAGTAAGATCCATGTACTTTCTTCGAATGGGGAATACCATAGCAGTTCTCATGTTATATATATATAGTGAGTGCCATAGCCCGTAAACATTCTTGTTGTTCTCTCAACTCCGATCCCATCCATTTTTTGCACTCTATATTACAAAAAAATATGCTTAATTGGGGTGGGAGGTACCAGGATTATATCATCCTGAATAGGGCTCCACACATGTGCTTCTCAATTTGATCGTACCCAGTAGCCTGGCATTCGCACCTACATTGAGTACCCTGTCATCAGTTCAAAGCTGGATCTCAGCGGATCGACGATGTGGGCACGAGTGCGGGTTTTCACTAGCGAGGACGCCGTCCAACCTGCAAATCTCATCAGGCAAAGGCAACCACGCCATTTCCCGATTAGACGTAGAAACGTCTAGATTTGCTCTATTTGGGCCAGGATGTAACATGTACTGCAGCAGCAATACTACTTGTACACATATATATGTACGTAGAATAAGCTAAAGAATGAGTCTCAATATATAGATAGAAGAAGAAGCTAAAGAATGGGTGCTTTTACTTGCATGTGCCACATTTGTATCTTAATAATTTGTGAGCTTAGTGGATAACTTAATTTTGCATGTCCAAAAAGGTTGCGCTTGTAACTTAATTTTGCATGTCATGTCGGTGTGGCACATACCACACCTGCTGCACATCAGCGCACATGCACATGCGTCATTAGCCTTTAGTTTCTGCGATGCACTTGCAAATGCAAAATGTGTTGCAACAGAAATTTGCCAGGAAAAGAAACCTAGGAAGAGAGTGGAACACAAAATTATTACAAGCTAGATGATTAGCACTGCAGCAATTGATTCATACCAGAAGCAAAGGAGAAGTTAACTGTGGAGGAACTAATAATAATCAAACACGATGTATTTATCAATAATCGATGTTGTCACCTGAGTTAGCAAGACAGTTCCTCGGACGGACACATATAAGAAAACATTGTTGCCCAAGGTTGGCTAGTTACTATAGCTGATACCCTGGCTTGTTCCACCTTCTTCAACGTGGTGCTCGGAATTGCCGACAGAGTGTGAGGCAAACACGCTGAGGTATAACAATGTCCCATAGAGCGATTGAATATCCTAACACCTCCTATTCCTATAAAAGCACCACTAAGCATATTTTTACCTATTGTATGCTTATGTTTTGCCTCTCTTGCTTCATTGTAGAAACAGGTCATATATATATTACCACACTTTGGATTACATAGGCTTTATAGTCCACCTTTTCTTGATTATTTAACTAATATATGATGATATAATTATATCTTTGTCCTACCCCATTTACTTCATACATATATCGTTCCTTATGACACCCACCTTCTGAAGAATAAATAAGAATCACTACTACACCAATGATTTTAGAACCACCTCCATTTTTTTCTCAGAATTGTCTGTTCCCAATTGCTTCTCTAATTAATAATGTTGTTGTTCTAGACACCATCCAAATGGATCGACTTTTAGGAGGCAGTTGGCTTAACAAAACGACACTTTAAAATAACTGCAAAATAAATAAATTTGTAACAATTTAAACTGAAACAGGATCGAAACAAAGTTTATATAAAAATTGTATCCCTCAATGAGATCTTAAACTTTGTACTTGATTAAAATTCCTAAAATCAAATAGTCAGCCAGGAAGTCTGCTCTATGACAGATCGACGTCCTACTAGTAAATAGTCAGCTTAGATGTGTCGTTGCAGCTCCTCTCAACGGGATTTTAAACGTTGTACTTGATTAAAATTTCTAAAATCAAATAGTCATCCAGAAAGTCTGCTCTATGATAGATGTCCTATTAAATAGTCTGCTTAGATCTGTCGCTGCTCGATCTTCAAACAATTCGACTTCAACAACAACCCACACACACCAACCCAAACAACTAGATTACAAACGTGCCACAGAATTGGAAAGTGAAAACATGACCAAGGACTGACCAAAGAACACTGCGGTCTAAGGACGACCTATATGTCACCGGCCTAGAAAATGTGGAAGTCTGGTGTCATTCTGAGACGGGGAGCGCGCACTAGAAAATTCCACTAACCACCTTCGCAGTGGTACAGCTGGTGCCTGATGCAGTGCAATTGGAGGCAGACCCAGCTTATGACATGGTGCAACAACACCACAAGATGAACTGATTTTCATAGATGCAAAATACTGAACGTCCTGCTGCTTCCCATGCCTATTGCATCCTCACATAGCTACACCCGTATCGGTAATCAAGGCCATGCGCCAAGAACACTGAACAAAAAATAAAGGAAAAATGATAGCTATTGGCTCGATGCACGATTCTTCTCGGGACTCATATAATAATCTGCCCTATTGAACAAAATATAAACAAGGAGGCTAGCAGCATATATAGCTTATATATATAGCCTGGTGATGACGACAGTCCACGTTCATTGAGCAGTGAACATCACATTTCCTTCTCAGCTGCCCTAACAGGTACCAGATGATATTAACTCCCTCTAGCTGTACATTTGCATTATATTGCTGCAGAAATATTTTTATTTGTTCCACATACACGTACACTTACTATACTACCAGAAACATTAGTCATAGATAATTTTTGGAGGCAGGCGCCTCTGTGCGGGTATCACTTTGAAGAGAGTAAACAGAGTCGGTGCTAGTGTGCTACCCATGCCCCCCTCCATAAATCATTAGAAAAAAAACAAAAATGGGCCCGCTAAGCCCGACACCGAGCACACTATCGATCCCAACACATAGCCTGTTGGCCAACATGAACCATTTGTGCATCACACTGCATCCACCACCGCTGATCATCATAGATCACCAGGAACCATGCATCCTTAACTGTGGACTGCTAAGGACGGCCATAGTCATCATGGCTCGCCCCAGCCCCCAGCCCATGCTGCTGCCATTGGGTGGAACACGTGCCACTGCTCACTGAGGGGCTCAGCCCAACCACTGCCGCCGAGATCTGCATGCTCCTTGACAGGATCTACACAGATTCCACATCCTCCTCTAAAAATGGCTTCTTGGAGGACCGAGTAGATCATCAGAGGAGAGGGTGGGGGGTGTTAATGGGAGCTTATTCAATTTCTAAATGAGAATCTAGCCTAAGTCCCAAGCAACCTTTAAAGCACACCAAAAGCCTCAAACTCCCAAACTGAATTCACACAGGTAAACAGGTGACAGGATGAACTCAAAAACACTCATCGCAGATAGTAGAAAATCAAAGAAGTTACCTAGCCGAAAACACAGTGAAGATGCAAAAAAAAAAAAAAAACACAACCAAAACCTAGCTGGGTGCCGTCCATTTCACGAGAAATGTTTCGTCCATTTCAAACCATATATTCATAAACTTTGGATTCAACTTATGCTTCAAAATATTTGCTCAAGGATCTGTATCCTACAACATTTAAAAGTGTCTATACACATGAGTATAAGGGTCTAAAAATAGTTTCATCCAAAACTAATTCTTGGCTTAGAAGGGCTGCCATATAGGATACCTGCTCTTGTAAATGATTTCCAGAGGCAAGCATTCTTTTCCTAGATGGCCGGCAGCATTAGTTTGGCCATCCGTGGAAGTGGTATTTTGATTTGTTCATCTCTGTTGATCAAAGAGGCAGTGAATGTTTCGATACGTATATTGTTCATGCTCTTCATTGAAGTGTGTAACCGGCCGAAAAGGACAATCGTAAATAATCTCAATGTTAAAAGTTATGTTCTTTAGATGTGTTCATCATCTATGTTGATCAAACAAGCAGTGAATGCTTTGAGACATATATGCTTAAATGCTCTTCATTTAATTCTTGAGGAGTGCACATGCGAGGTACTTATGTTTGATTTTATATATAGTGCGATATTTCTTTATTTTTGGATTGGATGCGGCCGGTAAATTTGGGTACGTGGCCACTAGTAGAATACTGCTCATAGCTGGCGCCCCCTAATCATAGCACAGGCGGTTCTAGTTATCACACGCCTGTGATATAAAAGGGGACCGTGAACAGTTAACAACCGCCAGTGGAAATGCATTTACACTGGCGGTTGGTGGACTATTTATACAGGCGGTGGGCTAAGCCAACCGCCAGTGTAAATGCATTTCCACTGGCGGTTGGCTTAGCCAACCCGCCTGTGTAAATACCACCATTTTCACTGGTGGTTGGGTTAAGACAGCCGCCTGTGTTGTCTCTGGTATAAATACCCCCTATTCCTCCCCGAGCAGCACTGTTTCTCGCCGCCACCTTCCATTGGAGGCGATTTTGGAGGTCCAGATTTTAAAAAATACAAGGGGAGAGGTTTTGATCTTCATTTCTTGGAAGGAGATTAACAAGAAAGGTTAGTTTGTGTCCCTCTTGCCTCAATTTGCTCATTCTTGCTCAATTTGATGATTCACTTTTTAGATCTAGGGTTTCACCCATGAGGGAGAGAGAAGAATACCTAGGTTAATGAGTGAGCTTGCTTAAGATGGTTAAATAATGTGTGTCATCTATACTGCTTCATGTTTACTTTTTAATTTTGTTTATGTATGATATCTTTTCTTGTTTGCATGTATAATGGTGTGTTCTTGAGTATTTATGTAGAGAGGGAAATGTAGTTTTTAATATAATATTTAGGTTTTTTATTATGTTGTTTATTTATCAATTGTTTTTTTCACTATGTTTTTATGTTTTATGAATATTGTGTTTTTTATTTAATAATGATACTTAGGTATTTTAAATTATGGTACTCAGTTTTTTTACTTTAAACCCCAGTAAACTCTAAACACTAGCTTATAATAATTCCTAGCTAACCGCCTATGCTATCTCTGGTATAAATACCCCATCTTCCTCCCCGAGCAGCACTGTTTCTCGCCGCCACCTTCCATTGGAGGCGATTTTGGAGGTCCAGATTTTACAAAATACAAGGGGAGAGGTTTTGCTCTTCATTTCTTGGAAGGAGATTAACAAGAAAGGTTAGTTTGTGTCCCTCTTGCCTCAATTTGCTCATTCTTGCTCAATTTGATGATTCACTTTTTAGATCTAGGGTTTCACCTAGCAAATATATAATCTCTAGATATGGTTACTTTTTTACATTGATTTCAATCAATTTATTGTTTTTTACAGGTAATGATGGAGAGGTCATTCTGGATGTATAAGTTATCAAGACTAGATCCATTATACATACCCGAGGTCTATAGGTTTATTGATGCCGCTAAGAATCATGCTAGGAGAACAAAGAAGACGCACATACATTGTCCGTGCATGGACTGCAGAAATATTGTTGTATTTGATAACACTCAACAAATCCTTTCTCATCTGGTCCGCCGAGGATTTATGAATGATTTCTTGATTTGAACAAAGCATGGAGAGGGTAGCTCTGCGCCTTATACAACTGGAAACCCTGTGAACATCGACGTCGATGGTGAAGATATGGTTGATGGTGGGTTTCAGTTTGTACAGGAGACACAACAACCTGACGCCGAACATGTTGTGCCAAATGTTGGCGATCATGGTTTCGCAGGAGGAAATGAAGATGTCAGAACTAATGTGCTACCAAATAATATGGCTGCGGAAGATGCAGAATTTCTAGAGGCAATGTTGCGTCGTCATGTGGGCGATCCATCAATGTTCTTCATGAAAGGTATGAAGACATTGATGAAGGCAGCACAAGAGCCTTTGTATGATGAGTCTAAGGGTTGCACCAAAGAGTTCACGACGCTGCGGTCTGTGCTTAAGTTGTTGGTGTGCAAAGCTAGGTATGGTCTTTCTGATGCTGGCTTCGATGCGTTCTTGACTATTATTGCAGACATGCTTTCTAAGGAGAACAAAGTGCCTGCTAACACATACTATGCCAAGAAGCTAATCAGTCCACTGACGATGGGTGTTGAGAAGATCCATGTGTGCAGAAATCATTGTATCCTGTATCGAGGTGCTGATTATAAGGATTTGGATAGCTGTCCAAATTGTGGTGCAAGTAGATATAAGACAAATAAAGACTACAGAGAGGAAGAGTGTGCTGCCTCCGTGTGTAAAGAAACCAAGAGAAAGAGGACCCAACAAAAAACCCTAAAGAGTAGTTCAAAATCCACCAGGAAAGAAAAACAAGAAGTAGACTATTATGCACAGAAAAAGATTCCTGCTTTGGTGATGTGGTACCTACCTGTGGTCGATCGATTGAGGTGTTTGTTCGCTAACCCAGAGGATGCCAAACTTATGAGCTGGCATGCTTGCGATGACCACAAAGACGATGGGAAGCTTCGCCACCCAGCCGATGGGCAGCAGTGGAAAGATTTCAATGAAAACCACATGGACTTTGCAAAGGAACCAAGAAATGTTAGGTTCGCATTGAGTACTGACGGAATGAATCCATTTGCTGAGAGGAGCAGCAAGCACAGCACATGGCCGGTGATCCTCACCATCTACAACCTTCCTCCATGGTTGATGCAGAAGCGAAAGTACCTTTTGCTAACCATCCTTATCTCTGGACCTACACAGCCTGGAGTTGACATGGATGTTTTCTTGGAGCCCTTAATGGAGGACATGAAGATATTGTGGGAAACAGGTGTTAAAATGTTCGACGAGTACCGCAAAGAATCATTCACACTGAGAGCAATTATCTTTGTTACGATCAACGATTACCCTGCTCTCTTCACATTATCAGGGCAGTTCAAGGGAAAAGTTGGTTGTGTGGTATGCATAGATGAAACCGCTTACGTGTCCCTTAATGCATCTAAGAAGATAGTGTACACGAGACACAGACGCTTCTTATCGAAAGGACACAGGTACCGCTAGAAAAAGATGGATAAGTATTTCGACAATAATGTTGAACTACATTCTACTGCTCCATCAGGTAACAAGGCAAAAGAGTTTTCAACCTAGTCAGCAAACTCAATTTTGTTTTTGGGAAGAAGACAAAAGACGGAAAACCAAGAAAGGATGTCAAACCAACTCCAGGGGCTACATTCAAGAAAAAGTCTATTTTCTTTGAGTATCTGTCATATTGGCCAGAGTTAGACGTTCGCCATGCAATCGATGGTATGCATGTCCAGAAGAACGTGTTTGAAAGCCTAATTGGAACCTTACTAGACATGAAGGGGAAGACAAAGGAAGGACTGAAATCACGCATGGACATGGTACAGTTAGACATAAAAAATGAACTTCACCCTGTGCTTCAAGAAAATGGGAAGTACCACCTCCCGGCAGCAAGCTACAACCTCAACAATGAAGAAAAACATGCGATGTGTGCGTGGTTCAAGCATTTGAAAGTCCCATCTGGGTTCTGCTCTAGCATACGGAGTATTGTGTCAATGAAAGACCTTACACTCACCAACTACAACTCACATGATTGTCATGTCATGCTGACTACTTTCCTCCCTATTGCCATCAGGGCTATAAATCCAGTGTGGATCAAGGTTGCTGTCACACGGTTGTGCTACTTCTTCAACAGGATCTCACAAAAAGTGATTCACCGTGATGAGTTGGCGTCCCTTAAGGAATTCGCAGTGGAGACAGTGTCACAGTTTGAGATGTGTTTCCCCCCAGCATTCTTTGATATTATGGTTCACCTTGTGGTCCACTTGGTTCCACAAATAGAGGCTCTGAGTCCCATGTACTTCCATGAGATGTGGACATATGAGCGTTTCATGTCAATACTAAATGGCTACGTATCAACTCGTGCTCGTCCTGAGGCGTCCATGGTAGAGGGGTACTTAACTAAAGAGGCAATTGAGTCCGGAGGTCCTTTCTGCAACAAGGTCCTAAAAGACTAGGTTGCAATAGGTTTACCTCCGTCAAGACATGAGGGCAGGCTGAATGGAAGAGGGAGGATGGGAAAGAAAACAATCGTCCCTCTTGATTACAATACAATCCTCGAGGCACATCACAACATCCTACATCAGCTCTCGATAATGGAGCCTTGGATTGAGAAACACATTAATGAGCTTCACGAACATAATCATGGGTGCACAGATGATTGGTTAACGAAGGAACACAAAAAAAAGTTCACCTCATGGCTTCGGGAGCATGACATACCAGATGGGGAAACAACTGAGGACCGCACCATCAAGGTGTTGGCATCTGGACCATCACGCCAAGTCACGACATGGCAAACTTATGACATTAGTGGTTTCACGTTCTGTACGAAGTCCAAGGACAACAAGAGCATGGCACAGAATAGTGGTGTTCGATGTGAGGCCTTAGACTCTGAAACTGGTAATGAGACTACATACTTTGGCTTCGTTGAGGACATATGGGAACTTGACTATGGTTGATTTCAGATCTCTGTGTTTCGATGTCAATGGGTTGAAGACAAACATGTTAAATTGGACAACTATAGGGTCAGAGTTCTTGATCTAAGTAAGGTTGGCTACAAAGATGATCCGTGGATAATGGCTAACCGTGCGGCACAGGTCTTCTATGCCGAACAAATCCTTTCTCGTAATGAGAAGAAAAGTACTGACAAGCCAAGGCATGTAGTTTTTCCTGGAAAGCAACAAGCTATAGGAGTTGATGGTGTATCTGACCTGGATGAATTTAACGAGTTCAGCGATATGTCTCTCTTTGTAGATGACCATCCAGTAAGGATAAGGAATGTTGAGCGAAGCATCCCACAGAAATCATTGCCTTGGGTGCGACATGATGGAGAAGGAAGAATAGTGGCTACCTAGATTATTTTTGTTATTTGCCTTGTAATCCATTTATGTAATCTTTATGCCACATTAGAGCCACTTTTAAGTGAGTTTTACAGAAGATTGGAGTAGATGTGGACAACGTGTGGTACAATAGTGTCAAATAAAGTATTGACCAAAACAAAAGTTGTATATCATGGTGTCTCCTTCAACTTTGGTATTCAAAACTTTCTCATCAGAGCCATTTTTAAATCCCTAAGCCGCACAAAACTCTCTCAAAATTTGAATTTCAAAACTCCGAACATCAAGAAGGTAATAAATGAAGGGATGTCCTATACAAAAGATGTGCACTATGTTGTTACCTACAACTTTGGTATTCAACAGTTCCTCACTAGAGGTCATTAAGTGTGCCATATTTCATCTGCAAATTGCATTTTAAAAAAATTGGAAATTAGTTAATACAGGCGGTGGTCAATACCAACCGCCTGTATAAATCTATTTCTACAGGCGGTGGTCAATACCAACCGCCTATAGAAACCATTTCTACAGGCGGTTGGTATTGACCACCGCCTGTAGAAATGGGCTCTCTATATAGGTCAACTCATCACCCCGAAAATTTTCTAACTCCTGGCGCCAGTTCTTTTCAAAGAGACGCCGACAGGCTGCCAAATTTTTCCGCCGCCGCCTCATCGTCGCGCCACCGTCCCCTCTCCTCTGCGCTCGCCATTGCCGTCGCTGTTGTGAGTCCTCTCCTCGTCCTCCTCCTCCTCTTCCGCCTCTCTCTCTCTCTCTCTCTCTCTCCGCGCATTTGGTGGCGGCGGCGGCGCGGCGGCGGGAATGCCGTGGCTCGCGGCCAAAGCCGGCTCCGTCCGTACGGTGGATGGTGGTCGCGGGCGCGCGGCATGGTGGACGAGGAGGCTCGGCCGCGGGCGTTGCACGGTGCGCAGTGGCGCGCGGCACGGTGCACAGCGGCGGGCGCGGCGGTCGCCGCGCGGCTGCGCACGTGAAGCAGAGGAGGGAGAGAGGGAGAAGAGGGAGAAGAGGGGAGTGGGCCGGCAGTGGGCTGAGGGGGGGGGGCGAGTGGGCCGTTTAGGGAGAAGAGGGAAGTGGGCCGAGGGGCATGGCCGGTTTTTTTTTATTTTTTCTTTTATATAATCATTCTAAAATTCATATCCTGAGAAATATTGGTCCAAAAATAATGTAATAAATTTTGTTTTGTTTCCCTCGACAAGATGTATACATAAATAAATGAAAATAAATTTTATTTTGTTTCTGTTGGGAGAAGGGACCCTCGGCAGTGGCACCGCGCAAGCTGGCTGAACAAAACGGCCCTCGCGCGTCCTACACACCTTCGCTACGACTCGCCTTTTTATTTTGCTAAGTCCCTCAGGCCACCATTCAGGCCCCCGAGTACTGACCCAACCTTCGCTATGTTTAGCAGATCCTTGCAGGCAAAGGGCGTGGAGAGCGCTGGAGGCAACACTCGCGCATCCCGCACGCTTTCGCTAGGGGGCTCAGGCCCAACGGGTGGCGAAGGGACTTGGACCTCGCGGCAGGACGGGTGTCTTCGCATGGTGGAGGTGAACCCTCGCATCTCCGTGAGGGTAGGCGCGAGCCGAGCGGCGGCGGGCGCGTGGAAGGCTGGCTAGGGTTCCCGCGCCTCTTGTGTTTGTACGATCCTGCCCTTCCGATTTTACAGAGAGAAGGAATCTTTCTTGTACCCTTTTGTAATTTGGTCAGCACCCCCTGGTATCCCCTATAAATACCGGGGGGTGAACAGTGTAAAGGGGACGGTTTTTTGGGAATAGAGCTATAGCATCACTGTTTCCGATTTCCCTTTCTTACCTTCGCTCATGGTACCGACGATTGGCCACCTTCGCCCCTCCCCTGCGCGTGAGCGGAGGTAGGGCAAGAGTGCATCCAACAGTTTGGTGCCGACTGTGGGGATCGAAGTTTGAAATGGCAGGAAACAGGAGAGTGCTCACCGCTAGAGACCAACGCACGGCCAGGGAGGCAGCGGTGGTGGTTCCACCTGCTGAAGAGATTGTGCAACCCTCGGGGGTGGAGGATGTCACCCCGGACACAGAAGTCTCGGGCCCTCAGACCCGGGCGGCGACGCAGCTGCACCCCCGCACTCCCGGAGAAGGAGAGGGAGTAGACGAGGAGGAGTTGGGCCTCGAGGCCCTCGAAAGACTTCAAGCTGAGTTGCAAGAGAAGAAGAGGTGCCTGGACCAGCTTGAGAGGCATAACCGGCTGCGCGCAATCAGACAAAGGGCAAACAAGGCTAGGGAACAGCTTCGCCGAATGGAGGAGTCCCTCGCTTCAGCTGAAGCCGAAGCCGAGGGATGGAATGATGGGGAAATGCCACCGCTTCAGGAGGGGAATGAGGAGCAGGATCGGGGCAACCTCCGCCACCCTCCGCCACCCCCACCACCACCAAATCACCCAGAACCATATCCCATGAGACAACAAAACTTTCGCTAACTCTACCCAGATGAGAGAGAGCCAAACCTTCGCAACCAACGGAGAGCCCAACAACACCAAATGCCCTATGACCCAAAGTCACCACTCTCCCAGATACTCCAAACCCAACTCTGGCCACCATGCTACAATCCACAAAATCTACCCCGCTACGACGGACTTACCGACCCTCGCCAATTTATAATGAGCTATGAGGCAGCAGTCGCCGCGGCAGGGGGCGATGAATCAACAATGGCAAAATCTTTTGTCATCATCCTGCGTGATATCGCACAAACCTGGTACAGCAACCTTCGCCCCGGAACCGTGGATTCCTGGGCCAACCTCAGAGATAGGCTCTGTACAAACTTCAAAAGCATTACAACAGCCCCATCAAACCCCATTGAGCTGTTCAATTGCAAACAAGAAGAGCACGAACCACTTCAAGATTACTGGCGAAGGTTTATCCAAACCAGAGCAAGAACTCCTGGAATATCCGACGAGGCTGTCATTCTCGCTGCAGTCAGTGGTCTGCGTCCAGGCCCATGCTCTTCGAAATTTGCCAGGAAGCCGGCGAATACAATCGAGGAATTACATGAGACAATGGAAAGATACTGTAGAGCGGACATGGACTTCAGGGCAAAGTCTGATGCTCAGAGGTCACAACAGAAGCCGCAGCCGAGGCCTCAACCGAGAGAAAACAACCCTCGCCAAGAACAAAGCAACATTGGTGCTATCAACAAAGCAGTCCATCATGAAGATCAAAGACGGGGCGCTCAACCTCCGAGCAACCAAAACCAGCAGAAAGATCCCGCAAAAATGTATTGTCATTTTTGTGGTCTTGGAAAGGGGCACACCACCAAACAATGTGAATGCTTCGCCAAGGGGAAAGAGTACCAGGAGTCCAAAAGAGCCGCTTCGGTAGACAACCGAACCATCAACCACACCAGGAAACCAAACTTCCACCCACCAAATCCTCCATACCACTACACCCCCATAAACTACGACCTACCTTCGCAACAACCTATCTACGCACACCACCCACACTACAACCAAGCTTCTTATCAGCCAACCGCGATCCCACAACGCCAAAATGCACCATATACAGTCACATACCCAACAACCCCCCAAACCCAAACCCCAACCAACCAACAAGTCAACAATGCTCTACCACCACCACCACCAATACCCGCACTACCAGCGCCTCAACCTGTCAAATCCGAAGCCTAGAACCAGACGACCATCAACAACCCAACATCAACCTTCGGTGTAATTCTAGCCATCACCGGAGGCTCAAATGAAGATCATGGCAACAAGCGGCAGAGGAAGGAACATGCTAGACGAGTACTATGTAGCCGTCGAAGGACCACACAAATTTGGACGATGGTCTCACATTCCTATAACCTTCGACTCCAGTGATATGAAGTCGAGAGATTATCCTCACACCGACGCTATGGTGATCGAAACCAATCTAGCAGGGTGGACAATCACTAAAATTCTGGTCGATACAGGAAGCTCCGCAGACATCATGTTCGCCTCAACCTTCGACAGCATGAAGCTTGATAGAAACCTCCTGCAACCTGCTGACAACCCTCTATATGGCTTCGGCGGTCAACAAGTGAGAGCCGTCGGAAAAATATCTTTGCCCGTGACCTTCGGCGACCAAATGAACTGCAGAACCGAGCACATAACCTTCGACGTGGTCGACATGTTTTATCCGTACAATGCAATATTTGGCCGAGGGGTCACCAATGCATTCAACGCAGTCATCCATCCCGCTTACCTCTGCATGAAGCTTCCCACTCCGAAGGGGGTGGTTGTAGTATATGGAGACCAAGACATTGCAAGGGCAGCTGAGGGAATAGCAGCACCAGGGCAATGTAATGTCCACAATTTATCAAAGCCTCGAGCTACAAACCTCAGCGACGAAGGTGAAGTTTGCACTGACAAAGTAAAGGCATCACCCAAGGAAGAGACTAAACAAGTCCAACTCTTTGAGGGCAACACCGAAAGAAAGGTGTTTATTTCTGCCAACCTAGACCCCCAATCAGAAAACGACCTCGTCTTTTTCCTCAAAGAAAACTCCGACACCTTCGCTTGGTCCGCAGAGGACCTAAAGGGGGTAAACAGAACTCTGATAGAGCACAGCCTAAACATCAAACCAGGTTATCGCCCGGTTAAGCAAAAGCTTCGCAAAATGTCAGAAGAAAGGAAAGAGGCAGCGAAGGCTGAGGTAAGAAGGCTTTTGGACGCAGACGTCATCCGCCCAGTCAAATATCCAACATGGCTCTCAAACGTGGTCCTAGTTCAGAAAAAGAACAAGAAATGGCGCATGTGTGTAGATTTCACGTGTCTGAACAAAGCTTGTCCGAAGGATGACTTCCCCCTCCCTAACATAAGCACCCTGGTCGACAGAGCAGCTGGCTGCCAATTGCTATCTCTCCTTGACTGCTTCTCAGGATACCGCCAGATCTGGATGAATGAAGAAGATGAGGAAAAAACAAGCTTCATTACACCTTCGGGCACTTTTTGCTTTCGAAGAATGACAGAAGGCCTAAAAAACGCAGGTTCAACCTTCGCTCGCATGACATCTGAAGTCTTCAAAGATGAACACGCCGTCTCCGCCTACGTCGATGATCTGGTTGTCCAAAGCGAGCTAAAAGAAAACCATATATCAGACTTATCGAGAGTGTTCAGCAATCTCTGGTCCGCCGGATTAAAGTTGAACCCCGAAAAATGTGTTTTCGGGGTAAGCGAAGGAAAACTGCTGGGCTGTATCGTCTCAGCAAGGGCAATCGAAGCCAACCCCGAGAAGATTGATGCTATCATCAATATGGAACCCCTGACAACCAAAAAAGCAGCTCAGCGTCTGTCAGGCCGCTTAGCAGCACTCAGCAGATTTATCTCCAGGTCCACTGAGCGAGGATTACCCTTCTTTGAAACATTGAGAAGCACTGCACCATTCAATTGGGGACCTCGGCAGCAGAAAGCTTTCGAGGATTTGAAAAAGTATCTCACCAACTTGACTGTTTTAACCAGCCCAAGCAAAGGGGACCTGTTACTGCTGTACGTCGCAGCTTCGCCTCACGCAGCAAGCGTAGTCCTGATCAAAGAGTTACACGAGAACAACAGGACCAGGCAAGCCCCAATCTACTATGTATCAGAAACCCTTGAAGGTCCCAAACGAAATTACTCAGAGCTCGAGAAGATAGTGTACGCCGTGGTCATGGCATCAAGAAAGCTCAAGCATTATTTCCAGGCATATGAGATCCATGTACCTTCGTCATACCCCCTCGAGAACATTTTCAAGAACAACGAGGCAGTTGGAAGAATAGCAAAATGGGCAGTTGAGCTCAACAGCTACGCTATAACCTTCGTCAGCAGAATAGCAATCAAATCACAGGCACTAGCAGATTTCATAGCTGAGTGGACCCCTGACCCTCGCAGCGATGGACCTCAACAAGACCCATTTTGGACCGTATATGTCAATGGAGCCTGGGGTGCAACTGGAGCAGGGGCCTCGGCCATTCTAGTCTTGCCATCCGGGTCGAAGCTAAGATATGCAAGAAGACTCGATTTCAAGTGCACAAACAACTCTGCAGAATACGAAGCTGTAATACTAGCACTCTCAAGGCTTCGATCATTGTCAGTCCGAAGGGCAGTCATCAACACAGACTCACAAGTCATCGCGGGGCACATTGAGAAAAACTACAAGGCAAAAGATCCAGAGCTACAAAAATACTTCCAATATGTCCGAAGGTTAGAATCCTTCTTCCTCGGCATAACAGTAAAAGCAATACCGAGGTCAGAAAACAATGAGGCAGACTGGCTAGCTAAAGCAGCAGCACAACAACTACAGCTGCCGCCAGATGTGTTCCGCGAGGTCGCGACTCAATCAGCTTTCGAAACCTCCGAAAAGAGCGCCAAGATAATCAGTGCAATCCAGAACGAGGACTGGAGAGCACCTATCATAGCCTATATCAAAGGGCTCCATGAACCCGACTCCAAAGAGGAAGAAAACAGACTAAAACAAAGAGTACGAGGGTACAAGATTGTGGACAACATTTTGTACAAAGCCTCGGTAACCTCGCCATGGCTCAAATGCGTCCCACAGTCTGAAGGAAATGACATTCTCAAGCTTATTAACGAAGGCATCTGTGGTTCACACAACGGCCCGAGGGCGTTAGTTGGGAAAGTTTTCCGACAAGGTTTCTACTGGCCAACAGCGTTAAGAGATGCAGAAAGCATCGTCAAACATTGCGAGGGTTGCCAACTAACGGCAAAAAAGCAAAACGCCCCGGGAGCTCCTACAACTCTCATATGCCCAACTTGGCCGCTGCAAAGATGGGCAATGGACCTCGTGAGCCCACTACCGACAGCTCCAGGAAACCTTCGCTACGCGGTGGTAGCCGTGGAATACTTCACAAAGTGGATTGAAACAAGACCGTTGTCTTCCATCACCTCCTTGGCCGTGAAGAAGTTTTTCTTGCAGCAAATAATTTGCCGGTTCGGAGTCCCCAGATACCTAACGGTCGACAATGGCACTCAATTCGACAGCGAGGTTTTCAAAGAATTCTGCGCTCAAATCGGAACAATCCTATGCTTCGCCTCAGTGCGGCACCCTCAATCCAACGGTTTAGTCGAAAGAGCCAACGCAACAATTTTCCAAGCCATATCAAAGAAATTGCAAGGCAGGCCTAAGGGAAAGTGGGCGGAAGAGCTAACCTCCGTCACCTGGTCTCATAACACTTCGGAATGCAGAGCTACCAAATTCACACCCTTCAGGCTACTCTTTGGGGAAGAAGCTGTGTTACCAGAGGAGTTGAAACATGGGTCACTCAGAACTACCCTCGAACCAGACGAACAAAGCCAGCTGCTCGATAAAGACCTACTCGAGGAAGCAAGATGCAACGCAGTGCACAACCTTCGCAAGTATCAGGAAGAAACCAAAAAATGGAGAGACAAAAAAGTGAGAATCAAAGAACTAAAGAAGGGTGACCTCGTCCTCATCCGGAAATAGAACGCCAACATGGCGGGAAAGTTCCAGCCAAAATGGACGAGTCCATACCTAATAGCAGAATGCAACCGTCCCGGCTCTTTTCACCTCTCTAACAGCGAGGGAAACATCCTGCCTCACACCTGGAACGTCGACGACCTTCGCAAATACTACTCATAGCGGAGCCTTAGCAAGCTCTCGCAATATGTAATTTGTTAGCTCATTTATGTTTTCCTCCTTTTCTACGCATGTAACTAAAACAAAAGGAGCTGCACTCTTTTTCCTTACGAAGGGGCATAAGGTTTTTTAACGAGGCAGCATCCAAATCCTTAATACAGGCTAGAACTCCCGAAAAAAGCAAAACTCCAGTCTATTTTACTTAAGCTAGCAAACATCGAAAAAAGCAGCTCTTCTTCAAGAGTGCTAAAATCGATGTAAACACCGCGAAGATTGCTTCGAAAAACAAACTTTTTCGAAACAAACTTGGCAAAAAGCAAACTTCACCTCCACCTAAGACAAGGGGAGGCGCGAAGTACAAAAAAAAAAGTCGAGCACCCTCGCCAAACACGCCAGGGCTCACAAAAAAGCAAACTTCACCTCCACCTAAGACAAGGGGAGGCGCGAAGTACAAAAAAGTCGAGCACCCTCACCAAAAACACCAGGGGCTCGCAAAAAAGCAAACTTCACCTCCACCTAAGTCAGGGGGAGGCGCGAAGTACAAAAAAAGTCGAGCACCCTCGCCAAACGCGCCAGGGGCTCGCAAAAAAGCAAACTTCACCTCCACCTAAGACAAGGGGAGGCGCGAAGTACAAAAAAAGTCGAGCACCCTCGCCAAACGCGCCAGGGGCTCGCAAAAAAGCAAACTTCACCTCCACCAAAAGACAAGGGGAGGCGCGAAAGTACAAAAAAGTCGAGCACCCTCGCAAAAACACGCCAGGGGCTCGCAAAAAGCAAACTTCACCTCCACCTAAGACAAGGGGAGGCGCGAAATACAAAAAGTCGAGCACCCTCACCAAACATGCCAGAGGCTCATAATGCAAAATCCCACGTACACCTAAAGCAAGGTAACGCAAAAACTTTACGTTCAGCTTTCACAACGAAAAAACGAGCCTCACTAAAAAGAAAAGGGGGCGTCGTTGTTTTTCTTAAAACACCTCTCTCAACGAAAAAGCGAGCCTCGCTGAAAAGAAAAGGGGGCGTCGCTGTTTTTCTTAAAACACCTCTCTCAATGAAAAAGCGAGCCTCGCTAAAAAGAAAAGGGGGCGTCGCTGTTTTTCTTAAAACACCTCTCTCAACGAAAAAGCGAGCCTCGCTGAAAAGAAAAGGGGGCGTCGCTATTTTTCTTAAAACACCTCTCTCAACGAAAAAGCGAGCCTCGCTAAAAAGAAAAGGGGGAGTCGTTGTTTTTCTTAAAACACCTCTCTCAACGAAAAAGCGAGCCTCGCTGAAAAGAAAAGGGGGCGTCGTTGTTTTTATTAAAACACCTCTCTCAACGAAAAAGCAAGCCTCGCTAAAAAGAAAAGGGGGCGTCGCTGTTTTTCTTAAAACACCTCTCTCAACGAAAAAGCGAGCCTCGCTAAAAAGAAAAGGGGGCGTCGCTGTTTTTCTTAAAACACCTCTCTCAACCAAAAAGCGAGCCTCGCTAAAAAGAAAAGGGGGCATCGCTGTTTTTCTTAAAACACCTCTCTCAACGAAAACATCGAGCCTCGCTAAAAAGAAAAGGGGGCGTCGCTATTTTTCTTAAAACACCTCTCTCAAAGAAAAAGCGAGCCTCGCTAAAAAGAAAAGGGGGCGTCGCTGTTTTTTTTAAAACACCTCTCTCAAGGAAAACATCGAGCCTCGCTAAAAAGAAAAGGGGGCGCCGCTGTTTTTCTTAAAACACCTCTCTCAACGAAAAAGCGAGCCTCGCTTAAACAAAAGGGAGGTGTTGTTTCTTTCTGAGCTAAACATTACACACAACAAAACAACACAGAACTGGACAGCCAACGAGCCTCGTCAATATCCGACAAGGACAAAAAATCCATCACAAAAATTACTCAAACGAATCATAATGACACAAAACAAACATACAGTGTTCCCGTTCATTTACAAAACAACTTCACAACGACAAAAACAATCGGAAAAAACTATAAAATTACAAGGAATCAAGACCTCCCTCAATTAACATTGAATCTTCATAACCTTCGTCACCCTCCTCAAACCCTGTCTCCACCGGAACTATGGGTCCCCACAACAAAGGAGCTGCAGGAACAATTGGCAGCTCCCCGGGCAAAACCCTCGCCCTGTACATATATCTACGGCCCACATCACTAATCTCCGAAGGTTCCTCCTTTGGAACCACTAGTGACCCATCCGAACCTAGATCTAGTTTGCTTCGCCCAAACAAGTAATCCAAAGCTGTTTTCTCATCAATATCGTCATCAATGCCAGCTTGCGAGGACGAAGAAGAACCAAACAAATAACGGGTGGCCTGTCGATCAGTATAGTCTGCTTCGCGCCAAAAACGACTCGACCTGCTATTCTTCAAATCGTACCTTCGCACTTTCGACCACCAAAAGCGTTCAAAAGCCAGCGAATGATGTTTTAGCCTAGCACGAGCCCACGATTCACCAGTTATAAAAGTATCTTGATAATTAAGCGTCAGTGGCGTCACATCAAACACTTCTAGCACGGTTCCATCAGGAACCTGCATTTTCACAAAATACGAAAGTGTCTCAGCGTCATCAAGTTTTTACAACTACCACACTTTTTACAAAATAAACCCTCTCACCCGAGTAACACTAATTTTTCACACCTGCCCAGTCTCCCCCTGCTGATCTGCTCCACCTTCGGCAGCGGCGGCATCTAGACCTTCGCCAGCGGCAGCTTCCAAGCTCTCAGATGCTTTCTCAGTCGCCGCCTCTTCTAAGTTAGCTTCTCCAGCCATCGGAGCATCCCCAGCTGAGGGTATCTCCTCCGCTGCAGGAACCTCCACAGAACTGGGCTCAAGAGCAGACTTGGAGCATCCGGCAACATCTTCAATCGCAATCGGCGAAGGCAATGCATCTTTCTGAGCCTGCACGAATACACCACCAAGTTATAATACCAACATGATCGTCCATGAAACAGTGACGTGGAACGAACAACTCATACAAGTCGTTACCTGACGAGTAGCTTCCGCTGCCTCTTCGAAGGCGAGAGCGCGTCCACCTCCGATGATCCAAAACCTCCAGAGCAAGCGCATTGCGCAGTTCCGAACCTCCGCATCATCAATCTTCATTTTCTGCACCTCGTCGACCGTTGGGAAGACGTGGTTCGGCTTCCTAATTTTGCGAAGGTGCTCACAGTCAGCTTGGCGAAGGGTCCCGGCCATGGCCAAAGCCCCAGCGTAACACCCGAAGTCAGCTGCGTTATCAACCAAAGAGCTGAAAACATCGAGCTCATTCTTTAGCCAAGCTTCGAACGCCACTGCATGCATCAACGACAGGTAGCGGCTCCCCAGCAGAACCGCCAGCGTCGGTCAAGCAGGCGTCAATCTTATTTTTAACCTCCCCCATGCTTTTCCGCCAAGCCTCGGAATGAGAAGCCAACTCAGAGGACAGCTCTTCTATGCGATTGTTCGCAGCTAACAAATCCTTGTCCTTTTGTCGGCAAGCAGCCAGGAGCTCTGCATTGCTATTTGCAGCCTCTTGTGTTTCCTCTCGGGATTTCTTAAGCTTCTCTAGAGCAGCTTTGAGCTCAATTTCTTTATTTTCCAGGCTTCGCCGGAGATCTTTATTCTCTTTCTCAACCTTCGCCAACTGTGTGCTCATATAGTCATGGTTGTAACCTGCCCTTCGACGCGCAGAACGGCTAAGGAGCATTAGCTCAGCCAGCTTGACATCCATGTCGTCCTGAAGCTCACCCAATGGTTGATTTGTCAGTCGGAGCTCGGCCTCCGGCACACAAACTTTACCGAATACTCGACCCAGGAAACGCCTTTCCTCTGGAGCGCATTGCAAATGACACTCTTGAAGGTCCGGACTAGTAAAAAGCTCCATGGCCGTATCGGTGACGCCAAGCTTGCTAGCATAATACGGCAGAGCATCCCGGCTAGCTTCGCCATAGGGCCTTTTGCCCGGAATTTTATCAGATTCAAGTCCACCGACCACCTCGACACCATCAACCCAAATATGACATCCCCCGTACTCGGGCACTGCCCTCCGCTCTGGACTATCGGGCTCAAAGTCCCGTAAAAAATCATCAATGCTCCGAGTAGCTGCAGCGTAAGCACTCGGCGAGGCTACCCCTTTTCCTCTATCGTCCTCGATGGACACATCTTCATCAGAGTTACCTTCGCCACTAGAGGTATCACTATCCTCGTCGAATGAGTCCTCTTCAGTGCCCCCCTCTTTTTCCTATTCTTTCTCCTCTTCCTTTTCATCATCATCGGAGACACCTTCGTCATCCGAGATCTGAATTAAAGCACTAATACCGCCCACGCGGGGCACCCGTCCTCCAATCTTACCACCGCCTCGGCTGCTCGAAACAATGGCCGAGGAAGAGGAAGAGCCGGTAGCACCCGAACCTACTGCGACCTTCATCGCAAGTGCCTTCACTCGGCCGCCGGCGCCGCCACGACCACGACCACGACCACGACCCCTCTTCGGCCGTGAAACAATCCCTTCCTCCTCTGCAGAAGCACGCTTCCTTTTCTTCGGCGCATCCTCGCTCGACGGAGCAGGCCAGTTAGCATACTAGATCCCAAGAATGTCGAACAACCTGTTAACCCGACCTCCGCTGCCCACCGAGCTATGGATTGCTTTAATCTCCAACGTGGACAGCTTCCCAACAAGTTGCTCCGCCCACTGCTGAACATGCTTGTAGACAGCCTCGACTCCATCCTCTTGCCTGGGAAACTTCTTGAGGGTATTTTCCCAAACCATGCTCAGGTCTACCTTCGGTTTCTTCAAACCCCTATCCTCGTACTTGGGGTCATCCTCAACCTTGAACCATGCCTGCCTCCGGCTGAGGGGCCAAATCTTGGCGCAACAGTACTCCTCTACCAAATCACGAGCACACTGAGAGCGCGCAACAACCCTCAGACAGTCAACAGCAGCATGAGCCTCGGCGCTCATCATAGCTTCGGCGCTAACGTCTCCGAGCGGCGGAAGCTCGCCGCAAAGCTCAGCACTACCACTAAGCTTGTAATAGAACCAAAACTCCTGCCACCCGCTGGTCCACTTGTTCTTTTGGGCCTGCACCGGCAGCTCCGATCCGACACGATGGCAAAATGTGTACACCGCAAATTGACCAAGACTGGTGTTACCCTCGCGATCCGTTATCTTGCGAGGCTGCATGTGCACCCGGTGGGTCCGAACAAAACCCTCGACGTGAGGAACGATACCCTGTGAGCGGCATGCCCAAACATACACTGACATCTTCGTAAAGCACGAAGGTGTAAGCTGATGGAACTTCAGATTGAACCTCTGCAGAACAGCAGTCACAAATGAATCGACAGGGAAGCGCAGCCCAGCTTCAAAGAATTCCTCAAAAACAACAACCTCCTCTGCATCAGGCTTTGGCACAGTCTCACCAGCGCTAGTCCTTGCTTTCCCTTCCTCGATCCAGCCTCGCTTAACATAAGCCGCCAGCTCCGAGGTACAAACCCGGCTGAGCCCGAACTCAAAGGTCACCCCTTCATCCGCAGCAGAAGGAGAGACAACACGAGCGGTTTGTTTAGACCTCGCCATCTCTCAAAACGCGAACCTCGCAGAACAAACTAAGCAGAGCCTTCGCAACTAGACAAAAACCAACCTTCGCACCAAGAAGTGCCCAGCAGCAAGACGACTATAGCAAAGGAGGGCACAGCTCCAAGCCCCACCAACCCCATCTATTTATAGGCCGGGGGGCGGGACACCAGACCCGACAAACCCAGCACGAAGACCGAGATCCACGACGCAGAAAACGAGACAGACCTCAACAGTGCAAAACAGAAGCATGACGGCCCGACCCAAGTCAGCCGCGGGCGTCGCTGCCAAGGGTCCTGTTACATCAAAGAGCGCTGCTTGGGCCCAAACACTGTTCTTCTCGACGAAGGCAACGAGGGGCTACTGTTGGGAGAAGGGACCCTCGGCAGTGGCACCGCGCAAGCTGGCTGAACAAAACGGCCCTCGCGCGTCCTGCACACCTTCGCTGCGACCCGCCTTTTTATTTTGCTAAGTCCCTCAGGCCACCATTCAGGCCCACGAGTACTGACCCAACCTTTGCTATGTTTAGCAGATCCTTGCAGGCAAAGGGCGTGGAGAGCGCTGGAGGCAACCCTCGCGCATCCCACACGCTTTCGCCAGGGGGCTCAGGCCCAACGGGTGGCGAAGGGACTTGGACCTCGCGGCAGGACGGGTGTCTTCGCATGGTGGAGGTGAACCCTCGCATCTCCGCGAGGGTAAGCGCGAGCCGAGCGGCGGCGGGCACGTGGAAGGCTGGCTAGGGTTCCCGTGCCTCTTGTGTTTGTACGATCCTGCCCTTCTGATTTTACAGCGGGAAGGAATCTTTCTTGTACCCTATTGTAATTTGGTCAGCGCCCCCTGGTATCCCCTATAAATACCGGGGGTGAACAGTGTAAAGGGGACGGTTTTTTGGGAATAGAGCTATAGCATCACTGTTTCCGATTTCCCTTTCTTACCTTCGCTCGTGGTACCGACGATTGGCCACCTTCGCCCCTCCCCTGCGCGTGAGCGGAGGTAGGGCAAGAGTGCATCCAACAGTTTCTCTCGTGAAATATATATTTAAAATGATTTAAATTGAATATATGCCTCATAGTTTGTTTAATACATAGATAATTCTAGGAATACCAAAAAAAATGTGAATCCAATTTTGGTAGCTTTATTGAACTATGTAGAAGCTGTGAAAAATATGAAATGCCATGTTTTTTTTCTTTTTTCTTTTATATAATCATTCTAAAATTCATATCCTGAGAAATATTGGTCCAAAAATAATGTAATAAATTTTGTTTTGTTTCCCTCGACAAGATGTATACATAAATAAATGAAAATAAATTTTATTTTGTTTGTCTCGTGAAATATATATTTAAAATAATTTAAATTGAATATATGCCTCATAGTTTGTTTAATACATAGATAATTCTAGGAATACCATGTTTTTTTCTTTTTTCTTTTATAAATCTCCTTGTGATATTATTATATATTTATGTCAGTTTGTCGCGATGAGTTCTCCGCGCAAGGACCAAGCCCCAGGATCTGAACATACGGAACAAGCCCCAGAGTCCGACCCCATGACGAAAGAAGTGACCCACCAAACAAGCAAAGTCCTAGGGTCGTCCGACCCCACGGAGAAAGTAGAAGGGACCCACGAAACGGGTGAAGCCACAGGGGACGAAACTCCGGAATATGAAAGTGTTAGCGATGACATGGAGCCTCCCGAAGTGAGGAAGGCTCATCGTGAATTGCAACGTGACCCTGATTATAATCCACAAGCCGATGAGGTAATCCTTGTCTATTATACATGATTTGGATCTATAATGTTTGTATGTAATTACATGATTTCGATCCATAATGTCTATATATATAAACCCATCTATACGATTTACAATGTCTATACTCAGGAGGCAATGTCTCAAATGCAAGAACTGATTTGGCAACACGAAGTGGCACAAGCCGAAGATGCACCGGAACCGACCACGACGACGACCACTGAGAGATCAAGGAAAAGAAAGCAGAGCAATTTGAAATGAGGCGAGAGAGGATTAAACAAGTTTCCAGACGACGTATATGCCATCTCAGATGTTAGCCCGATCGGACAACCCCTAGCTCCTGAGGAGGCCCTACCTAAGTACCGGAACACCAATGGTTTCTGTGTTAGGGACATTCTTGACATCACTATTCGACAGTGGTCCAGTGTGTCAGATGATGACAAGACAAAAATTTGGGATAAAATCAAGTCGAGGTTCCTGTTTCCTCGAAACACACCAGAGGCACTAATAAAGGAATACACAATGAAGCAGTGTGCAATCAGTTTCCGAAACTGGAGGTCGGAGATGAATACCAAGTTTGCAAAGAGAGGATTGGACCCTACAAGCAGATACAAGATTACTAAAGGACATTGGGCGGTCTTTTTAGAGCAGAGGAGAGAGCCAGAGTTCTTAACTATCAGCGAAGCCAACTCTGCTCTCGCTAAGAAGAACAAGTGCCACCACCTCTAGGCACAGGTGGTTACCAGCGTTAGGTTCCCAAATGGAGGCAAGAAGAGGCTGCGAAAAAGGCGGCAGGGTTGCCAGCGCTGTCCGAGCAAGTTGGTGAAAGGTCGGCAAATTGGATTCTTGCTCGAAAACTAAAGGAAACTGAGAGTGGTGTGTCCTTTGACGACTCAATGTTTGAAGAAGCAACAAAGAGCATCTTTGCGGTGGCGGCCAAGACGCAGGAAGGGAAATTCAAGCCACGAAGGGAGAGGGACATCCTTACTGCGGGCCTCGGTAACCCTGAGCATCCTGGTCGTGTTCGGGGCATCTCATCCAAAGAGGGATGGAAGGATGGATTCGGCTCTCAGTGGCAAGGTGACTATAAGAAACGTGATCGATACAAGGAAGAAGTGGCAAGTTATTTAAAGCAAGAGGCTAAGAAAGAGTTCACGGAGATGATGGCAAAATTGCTAGAAAATCCTCCTCCTGAGTTGATGCAAAAACTAGCGAGTGCGGTTTCAAATCAACAGATTAGCGTTCAGGCACCCCAGATGCAGCTAGTCCCAGTGGTGTCACAATGTGCAACCAACATTCCAAGCAGTGTTGCGTCTACGGCGAACAAGGTTCACTATCCGGTTGATGACATTGTTGGTCCCATGTCATGCTCCCTGGTCATAAGATATGGCATTAACAATCATCGTACAATGGAAGTAGCCAAGGGCAAAGCAATCCCAGGACGCAAATACCATGGAGCTGACATTCCTGAAGACTACTGCAGGGTAGAAGTATCGACCGTGGTTGAAGGATATGAGGATGAGATTCTAGACATCCCCGGTCTAGAGGACATTGAGAAACTCGAACAGGCTATAAACAATTTCATCCTTTGGCCTACGCGGGACGTCCAGCTGATGGAGCAACCCACTCAGGAGTCATCAGGACGTACCGATCCTCTTCATGACCACCCACATCACCTCACCAGTCTATTCCCGACCCTCAATCATCACCTCCGCCAAAGTCAGCACCATCTCCGCCACAATCATCACCTCCGCCACAGTCAGCACCATCTCTGCCACAGTCATCTCCTCCACCACAGTCAGCACCACCTCCGCCATAGTCGTCTCCTCCGCCATAGTCAGCACCATCCCCGTCATTGCCTTTGCCACAGACACCACCATTGAATTCCCCACCTTCCCCACAACCCGAAGATCCTCTGCCACAAAGCAAGGAGCCACCACCACCGCCAAAAAAGAAATTTCCGGTACCCAAGTTGGTTTCCGCCTACGAGCCAAAGAAGAAAATAGCTGGGACAGCCAAATTTTTAAAAGGAATTGGACAGAAACGCACTTCAGAAGTCGTTGAGTTGTCTGAGCTTCAGAAGTCAGCAAAGCCAGTGCCTAAGGTAATTCCTTGCACTATCAAGGTCCCAACTACAGAAGATTACAAGTCTATCCCTAAAAAGTTTGTGTTGGGAAGGCCTCTACTCAAGCGGAAGACACACTCTTAAATATTCCAAGCAATATAAAAGGTTGCATGACTGGTATATGAGAGCCGCTTCTGTTGGCATCGACACCATCAACGTGTGTATCCCCAAAAGGCATTTCTAAGTGAAAATAATATGTGCATCATTAACTTTGAAGACATTTGGTTGATGATGAATCTCGAGAGACTGGACGTACAGATCGTAACAACGTTTGCACTGTAAGTGTTACATAGTTTAAAATGCATTATTGTTGCGTCAATGTTGAATATCTGACTTGCACATATGCCTTGCAGAATGCTATATGATCAGCAGGAGTTGTATTATGGGCAAGATTTCAATTATTGTGCCAATGAAAGGATTGGCTATCTGAACCCAATTGATATATGCGAAGAACGACACACTTTCAGAATCGAAGATGACAACATAGAGTTACTGGGCTTAGAAGGTGAGGAACGGGACAAGAAAATCGCAAAGTTGAAGTTGGCGTATGAATCTCAGTACGCCTTCTACATTGGAATGTCATTGCTCAAATATCAACATAGGGAATCGGTAGTGGCCCCGTACCACTTTGGGTAAGTGTGAGTTTCCATAGATGCATCATGAATTTGATTCCAATATACAAATGCATCATGAATTTGATTCGTGCAGGGGCCACTGGATCTGCCTTTTCATTTATCCTAGGGACGGAAGGGTGCTGGTACTAGACTCCGCAAATTACCCGCCATCAAGCTATGCAAAATTCATTGAAATGTTAGAGCTGTAAGTCGAGATATGCATTCTTACTTTTGTATTTTGAGAGTTTGTGTATAATTAACATAGTGATTCTATTCGAGATCATAGGGCATATAGGTTTTATAAGATAAAAGGTGGAAAGTGCGACGCCAACATTCAAGGGCAGCCATTGCAAGTTTTTTATGACTGGCCGGTAAGTTGGTGAAAATTTACTCTTATAAATGCAAAACATATATGTACTATACATAGGACCATGGTTGCATGTATAAATATCCACTTTCCCATTATATAGTGCCACAAGCAACCACCTGGATCTGTCCTCTGTGGATACTACGTGTGCGAGCACATGAGAGAGACCGGTCGATACGTCAGCAACCCTTCTGAGGTAATACAAGTAATAGTCGTGTATGTAGTATTGTACACCATAGTATTGACAAACTATGTATATGCAGGAATATAAGGTATTGACAAACTTTCTTTGCAGGAATATAAGGAAGACAAGGCAAAGCGCATCACCGAACGTACTTTGTACAACATAGTTGAGGACCTGAGCCTTTTTCTATTGAAGCACGTCATTTCAACGGAAGGGAGGTATCATGATCATGACAGTGAATTAGCGAAGCCAGAGTACCGAGTGCTAACAGAGATTTCTAGGCTAAAACTAACTCGGAATGGTTATTAGACCACCCGTGCAAACTTGGATGTATGTAATGTGCAAACTTGCAACTCTATGTTTGTGAGCACGAAACTTTGATGTATATAAGTGTATGTATGAAATATGTAAATTATATGTTGCTATATTAATGTATATGCATATATTTAATTTAACAATATAATTGCATGTTGCTATATTAATGTATATATTTAATTTAATAATATAATAATTATAATTAATAATATAATATATATAAAACTGGTCTACAACAGCACAGACGGTTAGTTGTGAACCGCCTGTGAAAATCGATTTCCACAGGCGGTTCACTTAAACAACCGCCAGTGTAAATAGACCATTTACAATGGCGGTTCCTTAAGTGAACCGCCTGTGGAAATCGATTTCCACAGGCGGTTCACAAATAACCGCCTGTGTTGTTGTCCTATTTTCACTGGCCCCCAGCGCAGGCGGTGCTAGAAAACGCCTGTGAAAATGGGTTTTCAACCGCCTGTATAGCATGTCTCTGTACTAGTGGGCATACATGAAGCTTATGTCCCAATAGGGATATATTATTACTATCTCAGAGAACTGAGAAGTTATGCAGGCTAGAAAATGTATATATGCCAAGGCATGACACTGTAGTATGTCTTGTTCCTGCTATGAATCATGAGATGTAAAATGATGTGCAAAATGGCTAGATGACGGGCTACGTCATCCACCACAACTTTAATAGAAGAGCTTGTGCAATGAGACTCTCGCTGCATTCCTTGTGCCTCTTGTTCCTACTCGCTATTATTATATATGTTCTCTTTATTCGATAAAAGCGAAGCAAGGATGAATGGACAGATAAAAGGTCCATCTTCATTCCACCTCATTCAGTGAACACCACCAGTTCAATTTATCTACAAGGATGTTCCATGTAAGGGCTTGTTTGGATGCACACAAATGCACCTAAAACTATGTGGGTTGGGAGGGATTGGGGTGAAATTTAGTTCACGTTCCACTCCAATTCACATGGATTCAAGTGGATTTATGCGCAACTAAACAAGTCCTATGGAGTAATTATAATTAGACAAGAATGAATGGGACGACAGAGATATTTCTTCATCCAAGTATTTATTAGTGTACAGGCAAAGTGATGGATTGTTTGCACAATGGAATTATGACAAGGGTTTAAATTCAATCTTATTTATTGTCAAATTACTACGGATTGTTCTTTAGTAGTCAGACCTTTAAAAATACAAAAAGTAATTTCTGACCACGTCTTGAAATTCTAGCATATACTGCTCCAGTACCTGCATTTAGCACAAATGGCTGATCTTAGCAATATAGCTCTGCTCCATGTCAATTTCCACATACGCAACAAACTGAAATTAATACAAAATTTCATCACTGATAAGGTACAATTTAATAAATTAAATAATCTATTCCAAAGCTCATGTAACTTAAGCTTTGACTGATAGGTAACGATTATTATGCTACAATCAATGTTTCACTTGTGTAAGATGTAACTGTCGTATTTAAAAAGAGAGGCGGTTTTAACTAAAGACAACCTTGCGCGACGTAACTGGGGTGGGGACACGAGTTGCAGTTTTTGTCACTCACCAGAAACAATATAACATCTCTTCTTTGAGTGTCTTTATGCTAGATTCCTGTGGTGCACTATACATTTAATGTTGGGATTATCACCTCCTCGGAACGAAGATCGGTCAGGTTCGCATTCTGCAGACAGTCAAGAAAAAAAAGGCTGGGCTCCTGTTAAAAAAGGAACGGAACTCTACCTCCCATTTTCGACGGACAGTATGAAAATCACCCGCTGCGAGCCATGGTCCTTGTATGCTAAGGCGGAGATTAATTAATTGCTGCCACAACAGGCGCCTATCTGTAGACAGATTGGATCGATAAATCTAAAAAAAACTTGTCAAGCTTTGCAAGGTCCGTCCCCTTCTCAGAACAGCAGCAAGTCAGCACCAGGTCAAATTCTCCAATTACGGTAATATACCATAAACAATCATCCTTTAGGAGCTATATTATCCCTCTAGGGGAGCTAGTATAGTTGGCCATAAGGTCACACCCCTTCTTCATTCATCCATTTAGGTCAGAATGGATCCAGGGAACCTGGCTCGGGAACAGCCCTGAAAAAACACAGTAAGAGAGTCCAATCTCTGAAATATAGCATTTTTTCTCCTAACCTAAGTAGTAGTAGTAGTAGAAGGCTTAGTATCTGACTTGATCCAATAGAGTAAGAACACACAGTAGATCCAGATTCCACACCTTGCTGTGGACTGGGGAGAGAGCAGCTCTGCGAAATGTGTGGTTTATCTTTTTAATAATTGGTCTAAGAAGGGCGATAGCGTGCATAATTCTCGGTTATTAACGGCAGCATCTGATGTTTGCTGGACAATTTGGTTATCACGGAACGAAGTGGTTTTTGACAGATGCACATTGAAATCTTTCTTGCAGGTGCTTTTCGAAGGAACGTATTGGCTCTGTCTGAGCAGTACTGCAGCGGCGTGATGATTCACGAGACCAGCTGACACAATTTGCCTAGTACCAAGAGACGACAGTGTTGCAATTCTATAGTTCTAATGGTTGGCTGTCTTCTAAGTTTATCATTTCTTCCTGCTTGTGTCGTTTGTTTAGAGTTTTTCCAAAACTATTACGTGGTCATTGTCACAGTGGGTTCAAGAGCTCCGAACAAGCTCTCCTAATACTTGGTGCCTTTTACTTGTCTCACCATATGTCTTTGTCTCTCTAACATATCCATCCAACTCGTTATAAAAAAAACTCAACCAGGGAAGAGATGTCTCCTTGGTTTTCTTCTTAAGAAGATAGTGCCGCGGACTCAAACCCTGGCTCAGCCAACCGCTTCTTTGGCGTGTTGTGTTGACCAATTGTTACACTGTGAGAGTTGGCCATCCAACTCGTTACTAAACAATATGTTTTCAAGGACATCGTTTATTTCTTCAGTAGAACTGTTCACTAAGCTAACTGTTTCTAAAAGGTTGCAGTAGAAACACTGGCTCACAAACCAGTACTTAAAAAACATTTTTAGAGATAGTTCTATTAAGTAAATCGACCATAGAAATATATGCGTTTTCAAAGGCTCAGAATTTAAATACAATTTCTTGGGGCAATTGCTTATGTCCAATGCCTATAAAAATGGATGATTTTTTATGAGCAAATGACTAAGTCCACCATCTCTAGATATAAGTTCTTAAATTATGAAATTCAAATTTTTGAATTTTTCAAATGATCTCAGATGGAGGCACACCCTTTTTAAAAGTAGGGACTAATAAGATTTAAAACATTGTAGCTAAAGTATTTTCTATTTAAAATCTTTTAGTAGTTCAAATATTCAATATAAAATTAGTACATGTTAATACAATAGGTTAGCACGGTTACAGTTATTGTGTCGTGTGGCAGTAAGAGAGCATGCACGCAAGGTAGTGTGCCACGTTCTAATCCTTGTGGATACATTTGATCGGAATACTTCAATCGAAACGCTTTGGATAGCTATGATAGTTGTGGGAAATCATAATTTGGGGCAGTCAACTTAACTGAATATTTTGTGTGCTAGTGCAAGTCCAACTAGAATATGTAATACCCATCAATAAGTATGCAGTTTCCCAACTAATACAGCATACATGCATGCAGAGAATTACAGTATTTATCCATCATCAGCTAGGAGTTTAGCCTTCGCACCAGATTATGGTCAATACAGTGTGCATCAGAGCGACATTGAGCACTCCCCGTTGACCATGTACCCAAATTTGTTGCTTGGCAATCTCAAGGCTCCTATCTCACATGGACAGCACCCTCGTTTCTGCATAACTAGATGAGTACGTGGAAGTATGATGATGTCACTCCTTCGGGGAATAGTTCAAACTTCCAAAAATTAGCTCCATCGTTTGGTGCCTGATCCTCGGCAATTGCATCAGGCCACCATAAGAGAGACTGATCTTTGCAAAATACTGGGTGTCCTGCTGCTTCCCATGCCTATTGCATCCAAACCGAGCTACACCCGGCCCCATCGATCATCCAGGCCAAGTGCCAAAGGGAAAAAGACTATTGGCACCGTGATTCATCTCTTGGAACTCATATAATCTTTCAAGTATCGATGATGCAGCAAGGAGTAATATGAAGCACACACTAGCAGCAAATATATAGCTAGCTTATTTCTCCTGATGAATGTCCTCGTTCACACTGAGCAATTACATTGCATTTCCTCCTTGACTATTCTCATCAATATTTGTACCTTCTCAGCTGAAACAGACATCACACATTATATTAAAAGCTTTCGGTCCTCACACTATAGTAGTAAGATAGATAATCATTATTGCCAACAAAACACAGAAGAACAGCATGCACTACTTATGTACGCAAAAATAAATAAATATGAAAGAAATGAAACTACTGCTGTCTGCCTATATATATTGCAGCTGTCCATGTAGACCATGAGACAACATCTAGGATAGAAATTAAGGCTTCTCATGAATTACCTTGTGCAATATAATGCAATACAAGTACTAGAGACTACACTAGCAAGTTAATTACACATAGGAATTAGAGACATCAGGAATTGTCAGCATGCAGTTTCCTTCAGGCACACGTCGCTCTTGAAAATACACCATACAGTACGTGGAATTGTCATCCATGATTCCATGCAGTCGGGATGCATGTGGATCACCCGGCCACCATGCATCCTTGTGAACGGAGTGATGAGCTGCAATAATAGTAGTAATAAGGGCCTGTGCCCAATTATTTATTGAAGCAAGCAAACAGTAGTAATAAAAATACCTCATCCAGATATGGGACACCTTGATAATTAGCACAGCCAACTTGTTTTTTCCCATCAGGTTCACCAAATCTATTCACTCGATTTAACCAGTGTAGGATATATATCGTTGCTCCATCAACGTTCTGTCTGATATAGAAAAACGAAGTTCACAATTCAATCGCTTGCATAAAACCTTTTCAGCTTTACCGCTTCAGGTTCAACAAATTTTAAAAACATGCCCAGAATTTGATCATGGGATTTTTTCTCATATTTTGCACATCTTAATAAAACAACTATTTTTACTCCACCGGGTTAGGCAGCTTACAATAGCTAGGCCATGACTCTCAAATAAAACAAATCTGTAACTTACTGATTTGAATAAAACATTTTAAATTTACTCAATCGGGTTCACCAAATTTAGAAAAAAAAACAAACTCCAGAATTCTATCATCAGACAAGGCTAGTCCAATACAAACAAAATGCAATAATGCAGCTTTCTACTATACCAAGTCATTTAATACATTGTTGTCAGGTGCATATCATTGTGGGGAATCAAAACTTAGATATTTTACTACTATGTTTTCACAAAGTGAGCTCACCCGAACAAAACACATGGTGGTGAGCGCTGAATACTATTCAGCAGCCAAAGTGCTAAATAGTATGGTCCTATATGTTTTTAAAATCAAAAGCAGTTACACTATTTAAAGAAATAATATCCACAACGTTCAATATGGACGCCTGATCATTCTCGACATGTGTTTGTCTTAAAACTAATCGCAGACGCGTGTTTGAACATCACAGTCGCGTGCTCAAAATACAAGTCTACGGTATGTTGTGGTTATTATAGACATGCTCACTATTGTCACATCTGTAATAAGCTGTTATATAGTTGCGTTATTACAGACGCACTGAAGTACATCTATGATGTCTCTAAAGGCATATCTGGGATGTGCTTTTTTTACTTAGTGAATTTAATTTGGCCAAGCTTATATGAAAGCAGAGTCCCTACTGGGGATTTCAGTTTTCTCATTTAAAATTATTTATAAGTTAAAATATTGATTACAAGGTTCATACGTACTATATAAATAAAGTAAGCTGTCGTCGGTTCTCAGCCCTTTGGGCTACATTAATTTTTCCTTATTTTTATTAACTCTAATTGATTTTAAAAATTCTAGATGCATCTGTTGTTACACATTTATACATGTAAAACTATGTGCTAATCAAAACACGGATCATCATGCATGTACAGCAAGCGATGCGTAGTGCTGGATGAAGAGAGCTACACTGGGTCGATGTCTTTGGCTGCGGACGAAATATATAGGAACGTGCACAAGAACCGCACGGGCTGGGCTAAAACCATATGGACCCCAGCTGAAAATTAATTTATAAAAGGATCCATTAATACTGCTGGTTTGCTTTAATAAGATCCATGTACTTTCTTCGAATGGGGAATACCATAACAGTTCTCAGCATGTTATATATAGTGAGTGCTATAGCCCGTAAACATTCTTGTTGGTTCTCTCAACTCCGATCCGATTCATTTTTTGCTCTCTATATTACAAAAAAATTATGCTTATTGGGGTGGGAGGTACCAGGATTAGGTCATCCTGAATAGGGCTCCACAAATGTGCTTCTCAAATTGATTGTACCTAGTAGTCTGGCATTCGCACCTACATTGAGTACCCTGTCATCAGTTCAAAGCTGGATCTCAGCGGATCGACATTGAGTACCCTGTCATCAGTTCAAAGCTGGATCTCAGCAGATCGACGATGTGGGCGCGAGTGTGGGTTTTCACTAGCAAACCCGCAAAATCTCATCAGGCAACCTGCAAATCTTATCAGGCCAAGGCAACCACCATTTCCCGACTAGACGTAGAAACTTCTGGATTTGCTATTTCGGCCTGGATGTAACATATATGTACTGCAGCAGCCATACTACTTGTATGCACATATATATGTACGTAGAATAAGCTAAAGAATGAGTCTCAATATATAGATAGAAGGAGAAGAAGCTAAAGAATGGGTGCTTTTACATGCATGCGCCACACCCATTTGTATCTTAATTTGTGAGATTAGTGGATAACTTAATTTTGCATGTCCAAAAAGGTTGCGCTTGTAACTTAATTTTGCATGTCATGTCGGTGTGGCACATACCACACCTGCTGCACATCAGCACATCCACATGCGTCATTAGCCTTTAGTTTCTGCGATGCACTTGCACATGCAAAATGTGTTGCAACAGAAATTTGCCACGAAAAGAAAACTAGGAAGAGAGTGGATCACAAAATTATTACAAGCTAAATGATTACACTGCAGTAATTGATTCGTACCAGAAGCAAAGGTCAAGTTAACTGTGGAGGAACTAATAATAATTAAACACGATGTATTTATCAATCGATGTTGTCGCCTGAGTTAGCAAGACAGTTCCTCGGATGGACCCATATAAGAAAAAATCGTTGCCCAAGGTTGGCGAGTTACTATAGCCGATACCCTGGCTTGTGCCACCTTCAACGTGGTGCTCGGAATTGCTGACAGAGTGGGAGGCAAACACGCTGAGGCATAACAATTTCCCATAGAGCGATTGAATATCCTAATACCTCCTATGCCTATAAAAGCACCACTAAACATATTTTTACCTATTGTATGCTTATGTTTTGCCTCTCTTGCTTCATTGTAGAAACAGGTCATATATATATTACCACGCTTTGTATTACATAGGCTTTATAGTCCACCTTCTCTTGATTATTTAACTAATATATGATGATATGTAATTATATCTTTGTCCATACCCCATTTACTTCATACGTATATCGTTCCTTATGACACCTACCCTCTGAAGAATAAATAAGAATCACTACTACACCAATGATTTTAGAACCACCTCCATTTTTTTCTCAGAATTGACTGTTCTCAAGTGCTTCTCTAATTAAGAATGTTGTTGTTCTAGAAACCATCCAAATGGATCGACTTTTAGGAGGCAGTTGGCTTAATAAAACAACACATTAAAATAGCTGCAAAACAAATAAATTTGTAACAATTTAAACTGGAACATGATCAAAACAAAAGTTTATATAAAAATTGTATCCCTCAAAGAGATCTTAAACTTTGTACTTGATTAAAATTCCTAAAATCAAATAGTCAGCCAGAAAGTCTGCTCTATGACAGATCGACATCCTAGTAAATAGTCAGCTTAGATGTGTAGCTGCTCCTCTAAACGAGATTTTAAACATTGTACTTGGTTAAAATTTCTGAAATCAAATAGTCATCCAGAAAGTCTGCTCTATGATAGACGTCCTATTAAATAGTTAGCTTATTAGTTCTAGCGCTGCTCGCTCCTCAAACAATCCGAGTTGAACAACAACCCACACACACCAATCCAAACAACTAGATTACAAACGTGCCACAGAATTGGAAGTGAAAACATGACCAAGAATGACCCAGGAACACCGCGATCGAAGAACGACCTAGGTCACTAGCCTAGCAAGCAAAACAATGAATTTTGAAATGCCAGTGAGACACCAAAGGCTACACTCATCACCCGGTGGCAGTGACACAGTAGGAGTTGAGGTTCGCCGCAGAATGTGAAAGTCTGGTGTCACTCTGAGATGGGGAGCACTAGAAAATTCCACTAACCACCTCTGTATTGGTACAGCTGGTGCCTGATGCAGTGCAAGCGGAGGCAGACCTAGCTTATGACGTGGTGCCACACTGCACCACAAGACCAAATGATTTTCATAGATGCAAAATACTGAATGTCCTGCTGCTTCCCATGCATATTGCATCCTCACAAAGCTACACCCGTATCGGTAATCAAGGCCATGCGCCAAGAACACTGAACAAAAAATAAAGTAAAAATGATAGCTATTGGCTCCATGCACGATTCTTCTCGGAACTCATATGACAATCCACTGTATATGAACAAAAAATAAATAAGCAGGCTCACCACTATCGATCCTAAACATAGCCTGTTGGACAACATGAACCTGTTGTGCATCACACCGCATCCGCCGCGGCCCACCACTGGTCATCATGGATCGCCGGGAATGGTGCATCCTTGACCGTGGACTGCTGAGGACGACCATAATCATCATGGCTCGCCCCAGCCCCCAGCCCATGCTGCTGCCGTTGGGTGGAACACGTGTCGCCGCTCACTACAGTGTGTTTGGTTTATAGGTTGAGTACGTCGTGGTTGAACTCATTGTGGACGGACTCATGCCTTGTTTTTTGCTGGACGAGAGGACCCTAGTTGCTGAGTTGTGAAATTAGTTATGAAGAGTCTGTTGGTGCCGGACGAGACGACTCCGCGTGGTAATCCAAACGGAATTATAGGCTCGGATATAGGATCGGATGCTTCTAGGACCATCTGATGATCCAATCCAAACGCGCTATGGTGCTCACCTCAACCGCTGCCGCCGAGATCTACATGCTCCTTGACAGGATCTGCGAGTTCCACATCCTCCTCTAAAAATGGCTTCTTGGAGGACCCCCGTGTAGATCATCAGAGGAGGGTCGGGGTGTTAATGGGAGCCTATTCAATTTCTAAATGAGAATCTAGCCTAAGTCCCAAGCAACCACCTCTAAAGCACACCAGAAGCCTCAAACTCCCAAACTGAATTCACACAGGTTAAGGGGTGACAGGATGAACTCAAAAACACTCATCGCAGATAGTGGAAAAGCAAAGAAGCTACCTAGAGGAAAACGCAGTGAAGATGCAAAAAAAAAAAAAAAAAAAAAAAAAAAAACACAACCAAAACATTGTTGGGTGCAGATAGGTATGGTCCATTTCACTAGACATGTTTCGTTTCCATTTCACTAATCATATATTCATAAACTTTGGATACAACTTATGCTTCGAAATATTTTCTCAAGGATCTGTATCCTAGAACATTTAAATGTGTCTATACATGAGTATATATAAGGGTCTAAAAATAGTTTCATCCAAAACTAATTCATGGCTTAGAATGGCTGCCATAGGATGCCTGGTCCTGTAAATGATTTCCAGAGGAAGGCCTTTTCCTGGAGGGCAGCATTTGGCCATTTGTGAAAGTGGTATTTTGATTTGTTCATCTCAGTTGATCAAATAGGCAGTGAATGTTTCGAGACATATTGTTCATGCTTTTCATTGAAGCGTGTAGCTAGAGGAAGAGGACAACCGTAAATAATCTCAGTATATTAATGGTTCTCTTCCTTAGATTACTTTAATTATAGGAAGAACACTTCCTTTGATCAAAGAGGCAGTGTTAATAGTGACCTTGTCGTTCTGTGTAGTGCTTATCTCAGTTTAAAGCGATGTGCCTGTGGTGATGCGTGCGAGAGATCAAGCTCCAATATATAATGTCATGACATCCAAGGATATTTGTCCATGTGGGCTTCTTGCATGAGGGTCATCAGCATGCAGCCGCAAGTAAAGGCTGGAGGTTTTAATTATCAACAAACAAAGCATGTGCTACCTTTTTTGCTACATCTGATACAAAACGGACAAAAGTGTCGGTGAACATAAACCTTGGTATGTGAAAATTGTCAGTCATGGGAAGCTTGCTTGGTTTAAGGTGTAAGTTATGTGAAATTTGTCAGCCCCCAGAAGGTACCATTGTGTAGTAGGGCGGACTATTACATTCATACATTATATTGCAACTCTCGTCATTTTCTTCAACGATGAATGCGCCTAATTTTTTTTTATCTCGGTGCCTCGCGTACGTACCCCCTGCTACATTAGGTCAACCAAGTGTGCACTGGCTGACCTGACATAGACTTTTGAAGCATTGACATGGCAAATGCAAATTGCAACGTCATTTGAGAGAGTGCTCTATTTAGCATGAACATGGTAAGTGCAAATTGCCAGTTCATATGGGGGAGAGTCCTCTTCATTCAAAAGCATATTGCACCTATCTATTGTCACATCCAATTTTAAGAACAAAATTGAATGCAATAACTCATGTGTGCCCAGAGATCAATCACACACATAAGCCACAAATTTAAGAAGTACCATCACATATGTTTATTACATAACGAATAATATTCAAAGTCTTTACATAGCAGCGGATAAATAAAGTATCTCTCGCGGTAGCTCCATCACAGGGAAGATGACTGGTTGACAGCAAGACTAGAACTCTTCAGGGAAGTCGTCATTACCAAAGCAATCTGTTACCCATCCGGGATTTTTATCCAAGTAGAAAGAAAATAAACAAGCATAAGTACATCTCGTACTTAACAAGTGTAACATGGGGTTCATGAGGCTCAAATAAGGCTGACACTGGTTAGACTGCGGTAGCTTTTAACTGGCAACATTTTAACATTAAGGTGAGCATATATGAATGCTTTAACCCAATCCACATGATCATAATAACTGAAACATAGTAATAAGGTAATCAACATGAGCAACATAAATAAACAACATATAACAGCTAAGTCTGTGAGTTTTCCGGGCCGCTCGTATCCGTGAGCACGGCTGATATATCAGTTTATTAAACTCTGCGCAGAGGTGTACACTTTACCCGATGAGTCGTGATATCCAGATGCCCGGGTTAATTACTCCCATAACACTTCCAAGGTGAGTGGGCAGGATACACGCAAAACCTTTCAAAGGTTCGTCTAACAAGTTAGGGCCGCTAGGTCTTAAGGCAAGGGGAAGAAGGGTCTCCCAACCTTACGGCAACGCAGGCAAGGTGAAAGTAGCCGCCCTAAATCCAGCTCGTCAAGCGCCTTATGCGCCCTTTCGGGTAACCACTAACAAGCTAGAAAAGGTCCTTATACTGAGCTAAGGTCAGAGCCATATAACCCTCATGGTTGCACTGTATGTCCCAGCTTTTGCTGACAGGAGGTCCTAAACCATGTTGCTAAAAAGATCAAGTTTTATTCACCATTATTAGATCATGTTTGGTTTAAGTAAAGCTCTAGCAAAACTCTACCCATATGCATAGCATCCCAAGGTTAACAAGGTAACAGGTCAAAAATCTAGGATAAACTAGATAGGAGGTCAAAATTAGACACATGCATATGAATTTAGATGCTTCATGGTGAATAGGTCAACAAGGATGATCCCATGCTATACTTGCCTGATTCAGAGTACTCTGGTTGCTCCTGGTTGTCGAAGTAGGGCTCCTGGTCACCAGCGTATGTCTCACCGTCTATACTCGATTATCACATCAACACACAATCAATGGGACACAATCATGCAAAGCAAACAAGCTATAATTAGAACATTACACCAACAGCAAGAAAATAATATAAAAAGTTTGGAAACGGAAACTACGATCCAACACGATCACATAAACGCGAAGATCACGAAAAACGGAATTATAACGCGAAAGTTATGAGCTAATCAAGTTACAAAACCTTAATTAGTAGATTAAACCTAACTCAAATTTTAATTACTGAAAACAGTAGATATTCTTGTACAGATAGATAGATCTTTTCAAAACGAATCTAACGCAACTTGAACGGACTAAATCGGACTAAAAACATAGAAGTTATAAGCATTTAAAACTGGTGGCAAATCTGTAAATAAACTGAAATTGATTTTGAATTGATTTAAAACGAATTTCAGATCTGGCTGGACTGCGCCTCAATTTGGATGAAACGCAGGGGCTTAGAAGCAAGTTTTCGCAGACTCAGAGCACAGTGCCCAAAAGGACCGCGGGTTGAGGCTCGAATAATTGTAATGGCCTTTCTGTAAAATGACCGGCGAAGGGGTACCGACTGATGGAGATCGTCGATTCCCAGATGGACGGCTCAGATTAGTTCTGGGAGGGGCTGGCGGCGCTGTGTCGCCGGAGAGGAGAGAGTGCGGCGGCGCCATGGCCGGAAAACGGCGGCGCGGATCGGGATTCCGCTACAGAGCGGTAGAGACCTCGGGAGTAGGTCCAATCGAAAGAGGAGAGCAAAGCGGACTCACCAGAGGCACAGACGAGGTCGGAGACGATCTGGTGGCGGCGTATCGCTCGACGAGGCGGACGGCGGCTCTGGAAAGCGACGGCGAGCGATTAAGGCATCAAAACGAAGAGGAGAAAGAGGAGAAAACACTCGGTTAGCTTCGAGAGGTCACGGAGAAACTCTAGGAACCTTTTGCGGGCACTAGAACTCGGTGAAGCGTCGGGTCGACGGCGGCGGATCTTCGGCGGCCGCGGAGTTCGTCGCGGGAGCGAACTAGGGTACGAGAGCGGGAGTTTGATGCGTGGGGAGAGGCGGCGGGCTCTCGGGGATCTTATAAGGGAGTCGGTTTGGCCGATTAGGCAGGCGAGGGACGCGTAGCGAGGAGGGATTCGATCTCGGCCATGGAGTCCGAGCCGGATACGAGAGGGAGAAGACGAGCGCAGCACGCTGAGAGGCTGACCGGTGGAGCCCGGTCGTCAGCGAGAGAGAGGGAGCGATGCGCGCGCGCGGGCGGCGACCGGACGGCTGGGCCGGCGGAGCGGCGCTGCGCGCAGGCGTTGGGCCGGGCGACGGCCCATGCGGGCGAAGGAGTGGAGAGGGAGGGGAGAAGGGAAGCGGGCCGGCGCGAGCGGAGGGAGCAGGCCGACCAGGCTGATCGGGCCAAAAAGGGAGAAAGGAGGGGGAGAGAGAGAGAAAAGGATTTTCCAATTTCCAAATCTGATTTTCAAGAATGGATTTGAAATCCCTTTGAATTCAAACAAGTTTTGAGCAAAACCAATCATCACAAAAATAAGATATGCACCAGCATGTATGCATCAACATGTTCTTTGGCCTAGGATTAATTTTAGCTTTTGTAAATAATTTATTAACTAGGTTCTATGCAACACCTAAAATGCATAATTAATTCATTTGCCTATTTTCAAATTGATGCAAATTTTGGGATGTTACAAATCTACCCCCCTTAAAGAATCTCGTCCTCGAGATTCCAGCGATGCTTACTCAAACAACTGCGGGTATGATTTTCTCAAATCCTCTTCTCTTTCCCAAGTTGCCTCTGCTTCTGAGTACCGATTCCACTGAACCTTGCACATCTTTATTACTCTGCTCCGGGTAACTCTTTCGGCTGTCTCTAGAATTCTTGTTGGGTACTCATCATAAGTCAAATCTTCCTTAACTGTGAGCTCTTCCAACGGTATCTGCTCTTCGGGTACTCGCAGGCACTTTTTCAACTGAGAAACATGAAACACATTATGCACTCCTGTCAAGCTTTCAGGCAACTCTAACTGATATGCCACTTCACCACGTCTTTCAAGGATCTTGAATGGTCCAATATACCTAGGTGCTAGTTTACCTTTCTTATTGAACCTTTTCACACCTCTCATCGGTGACACCTTTAGGTAGACATAATCACCTACTGCAAAAGTTAGATCTCGACGACGGTTGTTTGCATAACTCTTCTGTCGAGACTGAGCGGCTCTCAGGTTATCTCTGATTATCCTGACATGTTCCTCGGCATTCCTCAACACATCAGGTCCAAACACTTGACTCTCACCTGTCTGATCCCAAAACAACGGTGTTCTACACGATCTTCCATACAAAGCTTCAAACGGTGCCATCTTTAGACTCTCCTGATAGCTATTGTTGTATGAGAACTCTGCATAACACAAATTCTTGTCCCAACTGGTGCCATACTGTAATGCACAAGCTCTCAACATGTCTTCTAGAATCTGATTTGTTCTTTCTGTCTGTCCATCAGTCTGTGGATGATAAGCAGTACTGAAGTTCAACCTTGTACCCAATGATCGATGTATCATCTGCCAAAAGTGAGAGGTGAACTGAGTACCACGATCTGACACAATCTTTCTTGGCACTCCATGCAAACATACTATGCGTTCCATATACAATTCTGCCAATCTAGCTCCAGTATAGGTAGTTTTGACCGGTATAAAGTGAGCAACTTTGGTCAATCGCTCGACTATTACCCATATGGAGTCGTAACCTCTCTGAGTACGAGGTAACCCAACTATAAAGTCCATACCAACTTCTTCCCACTTCCATTCAGGTATCTTCATCGGCTGTAACAAACCAGCGGGTCTCTGATGTTCTGCCTTTACCCTCTGACATGTATCACACAAAGCGACGTACTCGGCTACATCTCGCTTCAGTCCATCCCACCAATACTTTTTCTTCAGATCAAGGTACATCTTAGTGCTTCCAGGATGAATGGAATAAGCTGACTCATGCACTTCTCGCAGTATAGACTCACGTATCTCCTTGATTGCAGGTACACATAATCTATTCCCATGCCATAATGTACCATCATCATCTAACCGAAAACCTGATGCTTTGCCAAGAACAATGTTATCGGCTATCTGCTTTAACTTTTCATCTGACATCTGACCCTTACGTATCTCTTGCATCAATACTGGTTCAAGCTCTAACTCTATTCTGTTGATCACAATTCCCAAATTCAGATGTGCAAATTCAGCACACAACTCTTCTGGCATAGAAGCAATTCGGATCTCATTGGCATGGCTTTTTCTGCTCAAGGCATCTGCTACAACATTAGCCTTCCCGGGATGGTAGTGTATTTCCAAATCATAATCCTTAATCAATTCCAACCATCTGCGCTGCCTCAAATTCAGATCAGACTGAGTGAAAATGTACTTCAAGCTCTTATGATCGGTATAGATGTCTGTCTTGTGACCCACTAGATAGTGTCTCCAAATTTTCAATGCATGGACAACAGCTGCTAATTCTAAATCATGAGTGGGATAGTTCAGCTCATGCTTTCTCAACTGCCTTGATGCATATGCTACCACTCTGCCTTCTTGCATAAGAACACAACCCAAACCTTGACGAGATGCATCACAATAAATAGAGAAATCCTTACTCAGATCTGGCAGAATTAACACTGGAGCTGTAGTCAGACGTTTCTTCAACTCCTCAAAATTAGCTTGACATTTATCGGACCAGACAAACTTAGCATTCTTCTCTAGCAGAGCTGTCATTGGCTTAGCAAGTTTGGAGAATCCTTCAATGAACCTTCTGTAGTAACCAGCCAATCCAAGGAAACTACGAATCTCGGTCACATCTGTTGGTGGTTTCCAATTCAACACATCTTCAACCTTGCCTGGATCTACTGAAATGCCTCCATTAGAGATAACATGTCCAAGGAAAGAAACTTCCTTCAACCAAAACTCACACTTGCTGCGCTTGGCATACAACTTATGCTCTCTGAGTTTTTGTAGTACTAATCCCAGATGATCAGCATGATCCTCCTTGTTCTTGGAGTATACCAGAATATCATCAATAAACACAACAACGAACTTGTCGAGATATTCCATGAACACCTTGTTCATCAAATACATAAAGTAGGCAGGTGCATTGGTCAATCCAAAGGACATGACTGTATACTCATCCAACCCATACCTGGTAGTGAAAGCTGTCTTTGGAATATCAGATGCTCGAATCTTCAACTGATGGTAACCAGAACGCAGATCAATTTTAGAGAACACACATGCACCTTTAAGCTGGTCAAACAGATCATCAATCCTCGGCAACGGGTACTTGTTCTTGATGGTAACTTCATTAAGCGATCTATAGTCAACACACATCCGTTGACCACCATCCTTCTTGTCAACAAAAATAACAGGAGCTCCCCAAGGTGATGAACTAGGACGAATAAACCCTTTTTCTTGTAACTCTTTAATTTGTTTCTTAAGTTCTTCTAATTCAGGTACTCCCATTCTATATGGTCTTTTAGCTATGGGTGCAGTTCCAGGTAAAAGTTCAATAATAAATTCAATGTCGCGATCAGGTGGCATACCTGGCAAGTCATCGGGGAACACATCCGGGAACTCATCCACCACTAGATCTTCCGAGAAAGCCTCTTCATTCATCTGATTCACGGTTGCAGTCGGTGTTGGTTGTAGCACTACATTCACACTGATTCTGTCCCCCTTAGCTGTAGTAACTGTCACAATCTTATCTTGACACTGAATACCGGTTTTGGTTTTCGTCAGCCAATCCATACCCAGTATCAAATCAATACCAGCTGTCCTCAGCACAATTGGGGATACTGAGAAATCTACCCCCCCTAGGGACACATGTATAGGCATACACTGAAGCGTAGCTTGCAAACCTCCTCCCGGTGAGGTAACCATTATGGGGGTTTTCATGAGACTAACAGGTAGATTATGCATTCTAACAAATGTATGTGATATGAAAGTATGCGATGCACCAGAATCGAAAAGAACTGTAGCGGGGATGGAACTGATATTGAACGTACCAAGCATAATCTCTGGCGCTTCCTGTACGGTCTCTGTGGACACGTGATTCACCTTGCCCGAATTAGGGGGTACTTGCTGCCTTCCTTTCTGCCCATTATTCTGAGGTGAGAGCTGATCTTGCCTCTTCGGACAGCGATTAGCATAGTGACCGGGATCACCACAACGGAAACAGGCATTGGGTGTTCCATTCTTGACGGGGGTGTTGGGTGCACTAGTCTTCATGGGAGCATTGTTGGGAGTGCCTTGGCGCTGGGCTTGATTGTTGTTCTGCTGCTGGTGCGGGTATGAAGGACGTTGCTGACCCTGGTTGCGGTTCCACTGAGTAGTCGGTCCCTGGTACCTCTGCTGATTGCCTGGTGCGAAGTTGGAACGAGGGCGATTGTTATTACCAGAAGACTGACCTTGGAGCTTCCTCTTTCTAGCCTCCATCTCCTTGCGCTTGTTGTCAACCACAATAGCACGGTTGACTAGAGTCTGGTAGCTGGCATACTCATTGGACATAAGCTGCAGTGCCAGTCCGTCATTCAGACCCTTGAGGAAGCGACGCTGCTTGTCGGCATCCTGAGCAATATCAGCGGGAGCATAGCGTGACAATTGAGCAAACTTGTCACGGTACTCAGCAACGGTCATGGCTCCTTGGCGCAGAGATCTGAACTCTTCCTGCTTCAATTCAATCAGACCAGCAGGAATGTGGACGCTTTGAAATTGGTCTTGAATTCTTCAAAAGTGATAGGTGGGGCATTGTTGTCTTGACCGAACTGAAATGATTCCCACCAATCTAGAGCAGCTCCTTGCAACTGACCAGAAGCATAGAGCACCTTCTCCTGGTCATTGCATTGCGCGATGGTAAGCTGGCGTTCAATATCACGAAGCCAGTCATCAGCCTCCAGGGGATCAGCGGCATGAGAGAACACTGGCGGGTGACCCTTTAAAAACTCACCCCTCTTGTCCCTCACTTGCATCGGTGGTGCTCCTCCAACTGGCTGATTCTGCATATGTTGCATCATGGTTTGCATAAATTGGGCTTGGATGCCCATCAACTGCTGAATGTTAACTGGGGGTGGTGGTGGTGGGTTAACAGGTGCTCCACGACCACGGCCACGTCCACGTCCACCTCCAGCTCCACCTCCTCTGGCGGCCATCTGTGTTTCCAACAAGGATCAAGGTTAGCGAACTTTTCATGAAAAGATCACTTGTATGAGAGGAAACAGGAGATCTGAAAATTTCTGGGCGAGATCCGGTAATAGCAGCACAGAAAAACAGTCATATACGGAGTTCCAGAAATCCAAACAGGGCGTGTGATACACAGTTGGAAAGATAACAAAATTATCTACAATTTTTATTTAAGTGACTTTCCCAGATTCTGTCGTTAAGTTAGTCAAACACAGAGAACAAACAGATCTGTCCAGAGCTCAAAACTGCGCAGAAACTCTAACTTGAAACAGCCATATCTCACAAACCATAACAGCTATTGAAGTGATTCCAGAGGCATTGGTTAGATAAAGGAGTCTATTTTCCACCATAAAATTTTCAGCCATGTTGCACGATCAAAACTTGAGATATAACCAAAAGATCACAGGTTATTCCAGAAAACAGTATAGGACAAGATGTAACTAACCCTCTTATTATTCATAAACGTTATGCCTAACTATGAGATTTGTAGACAAGCCCACAATATCTCAACACTCATTACAAAGATTCAAAACACACATAAGCATAATGATAATCCATCTCACACATAAAGAAGCACACTAGCACAAAGTTAACTAGACTCGACAAAACGCTTACTAATATCGTCTTATTACATAGAAGGGTGACCTATGCCTATTTGTAGAGCGGTTCGCGGAGCCTCTTGTACATAGGGGGTTGGTTGAGAAGTTCCAAAAGCCCATCAATGGTGCTATAGCATCTTTTGAGATCTTTTCCCAGGGATATCACCTCCTTTTCCAAGACCGCGTTAGACCTTTCCCTGTCAAGGAGAAAATCTCGTGTGGCCTTCTCGGTTGGAGTTGCATTGGGGTCTTCTACCATAGCCTCCTTATTCTCACTGTTCCAATAGGGCAGATAGCGGTATGCATCATCCCTCATGTCTTCAATGCGACGACCCCGGAACGCTTTGTAGGCTTCAACTGCCACGGCTTCCAAGGCTGACGCTAGAGTGGACCGGCGAGCCCTGTGGCCAATCAACATCTCATGCAGGTATAGGCCACTCTCCGGTTCTCGGACGGCGACAGTCACTCTTGCCTTCCAATAGGTCCTTTCCATGGGATGACTATACCTTCAGTGGGTGTACTGTACGATGATGTTCTTGTCGGGGTAGTAGGCATCAAAAAGTCCCATCAGCCTGTGATGTGTGGGACTCTGGGCAGCTGTGGGCGCTCCGACGAGATACCCGGAGTCCACGTCCCAACCCGTTGGAAGTTCTTCATCGTCTTCAACCTCCAGCACTTCTAGGGGCACTGGCACGGGAGGTACTGGAGCTTGTGGTACTGGTGCTGGTGGTGCTGGTTCTTGTGGTTCCACCTCTTGAGGTGCTTGTTCTTGCAGTACTGGCTCTTGCGGCGCTACCTCCTGCTGTTCTGGCTCCTGGGGTGCTTGCGGTGCTTGCGGAACGGGGTTGCCTGCCCTCCTGCGTACACCGACGGTTCTGCGGGTGGTACGACGAGCCATCTATGGAGTAGACCAAGAGACAGATACAATAGAATCAATATATTTGTGTAATAGAGCAAGTAAAGAGAAGCATATAGTTTTGATAAATTAACAAGGCTAAGATAAATAGCAAGAATTGAGAAGCAAGGACCACTAAAACGACCATAACTAACTAGGCTTGCGTCCTACAGTCAACAAAGCTCTGATACCAATTTGTCACATCCAATTTTAAGAACAAAATTGAATGCAATAACTCATGTGTGCCCAGAGATCAATCACACACATAAGCCACAAATTTAAGAAGTACCATCACATATGTTTATTACATAACGAATAATATTCAAAGTCTTTACATAGCAGCGGATAAATAAAGTATCTCTCGCGGTAGCTCCATCACAGGGAAGATGACTGGTTGACAGCAAGACTAGAACTCTTCAGGGAAGTCGTCATTACCAAAGCAATCTGTTACCCATCCGGGATTTTTATCCAAGTAGAAAGAAAATAAACAAGCATAAGTACATCTCGTACTTAACAAGTGTAACATGGGGTTCATGAGGCTCAAATAAGGCTGACACTGGTTAGACTGCGGTAGCTTTTAACTGGCAACATTTTAACATTAAGGTGAGCATATATGAATGCTTTAACCCAATCCACATGATCATAATAACTGAAACATAGTAATAAGGTAATCAACATGAGCAACATAAATAAACAACATATAACAGCTAAGTCTGTGAGTTTTCCGGGCCGCTCGTATCCGTGAGCACGGCTGATATATCAGTTTATTAAACTCTGCGCAGAGGTGTACACTTTACCCGATGAGTCGTGATATCCAGATGCCCGGGTTAATTACTCCCATAACACTTCCAAGGTGAGTGGGCAGGATACACGCAAAACCTTTCAAAGGTTCGTCTAACAAGTTAGGGCCGCTAGGTCTTAAGGCAAGGGGAAGAAGGGTCTCCCAACCTTACGGCAACGCAGGCAAGGTGATAGTAGCCGCCCTAAATCCAGCTCGTCAAGCGCCTTATGCGCCCTTTCGGGTAACCACTAACAAGCTAGAAAAGGTCCTTATACTGAGCTAAGGTCAGAGCCATATAACCCTCATGGTTGCACTGTATGTCCCAGCTTTTGCTGACAGGAGGTCCTAAACCATGTTGCTAAAAAGATCAAGTTTTATTCACCATTATTAGATCATGTTTGGTTTAAGTAAAGCTCTAGCAAAACTCTACCCATATGCATAGCATCCCAAGGTTAACAAGGTAACAGGTCAAAAATCTAGGATAAACTAGATAGGAGGTCAAAATTAGACACATGCATATGAATTTAGATGCTTCATGGTGAATAGGTCAACAAGGATGATCCCATGCTATACTTGCCTGATTCAGAGTACTCTGGTTGCTCCTGGTTGTCGAAGTAGGGCTCCTGGTCACCAGCGTATGTCTCACCGTCTATACTCGATTATCACATCAACACACAATCAACGGGACACAATCATGCAAAGCAAACAAGCTATAATTAGAACATTACACCAACAGCAAGAAAATAATATAAAAAGTTTGGAAACGGAAACTACGATCCAACACGATCACATAAACGCGAAGATCACGAAAAACGGAATTATAACGCGAAAGTTATGAGCTAATCAAGTTACAAAACCTTAATTAGTAGATTAAACCTAACTCAAATTTTAATTACTGAAAACAGTAGATATTCTTGTACAGATAGATAGATCTTTTCAAAACGAATCTAACGCAACTTGAACGGACTAAATCGGACTAAAAACATAGAAGTTATAAGCATTTAAAACTGGTGGCAAATCTGTAAATAAACTGAAATTGATTTTGAATTGATTTAAAACGAATTTCAGATCTGGCTGGACTGCGCCTCAATTTGGATGAAACGCAGGGGCTTAGAAGCAAGTTTTCGCAGACTCAGAGCACAGTGCCCAAAAGGACCGCGGGTTGAGGCTCGAATAATTGTAATGGCCTTTCTGTAAAATGACCGGCGAAGGGGTACCGACTGATGGAGATCGTCGATTCCCAGATGGACGGCTCAGATTAGTTCTGGGAGGGGCTGGCGGCGCTGTGTCGCCGGAGAGGAGAGAGTGCGGCGGCGCCATGGCCGGAAAACGGCGGCGCGGATCGGGATTCCGCTACAGAGCGGTAGAGACCTCGGGAGTAGGTCCAATCGAAAGAGGAGAGCAAAGCGGACTCACCAGAGGCACAGACGAGGTCGGAGACGATCTGGTGGCGGCGTATCGCTCGACGAGGCGGACGGCGGCTCTGGAAAGCGACGGCGAGCGATTAAGGCATCAAAACGAAGAGGAGAAAGAGGAGAAAACACTCGGTTAGCTTCGAGAGGTCACGGAGAAACTCTAGGAACCTTTTGCGGGCACTAGAACTCGGTGAAGCGTCGGGTCGACGGCGGCGGATCTTCGGCGGCCGCGGAGTTCGTCGCGGGAGCGAACTAGGGTACGAGAGCGGGAGTTTGATGCGTGGGGAGAGGCGGCAGGCTCTCGGGGATCTTATAAGGGAGTCGGTTTGGCCGATTAGGCAGGCGAGGGACGCGTAGCGAGGAGGGATTCGATCTCGGCCATGGAGTCCGAGCCGGATACGAGAGGGAGAAGACGAGCGCAGCACGCTGAGAGGCTGACCGGTGGAGCCCGGTCGTCAGCGAGAGAGAGGGAGCGATGCGCGCGCGCGGGCGGCGACCGGACGGCTGGGCCGGCGGAGCGGCGCTGCGCGCAGGCGTTGGGCCGGGCGACGGCCCATGCGGGCGAAGGAGTGGAGAGGGAGGGGAGAAGGGAAGCGGGCCGGCGCGAGCGGAGGGAGCAGGCCGACCAGGCTGATCGGGCCAAAAAGGGAGAAAGGAGGGGGAGAGAGAGAGAAAAGGATTTTCCAATTTCCAAATCTGATTTTCAAGAATGGATTTGAAATCCCTTTGAATTCAAACAAGTTTTGAGCAAAACCAATCATCACAAAAATAAGATATGCACCAGCATGTATGCATCAACATGTTCTTTGGCCTAGGATTAATTTTAGCTTTTGTAAATAATTTATTAACTAGGTTCTATGCAACACCTAAAATGCATAATTAATTCATTTGCCTATTTTCAAATTGATGCAAATTTTGGGATGTTACAAATCTACCCCCCTTAAAGAATCTCGTCCTCGAGATTCCAGCGATGCTTACTCAAACAACTGCGGGTATGATTTTCTCAAATCCTCTTCTCTTTCCCAAGTTGCCTCTGCTTCTGAGTACCGATTCCACTGAACCTTGCACATCTTTATTACTCTGCTCCGGGTAACTCTTTCGGCTGTCTCTAGAATTCTTGTTGGGTACTCATCATAAGTCAAATCTTCCTTAACTGTGAGCTCTTCCAACGGTATCTGCTCTTCGGGTACTCGCAGGCACTTTTTCAACTGAGAAACATGAAACACATTATGCACTCCTGTCAAGCTTTCAGGCAACTCTAACTGATATGCCACTTCACCACGTCTTTCAAGGATCTTGAATGGTCCAATATACCTAGGTGCTAGTTTACCTTTCTTATTGAACCTTTTCACACCTCTCATCGGTGACACCTTTAGGTAGACATAATCACCTACTGCAAAAGTTAGATCTCGACGACGGTTGTTTGCATAACTCTTCTGTCGAGACTGAGCGGCTCTCAGGTTATCTCTGATTATCCTGACATGTTCCTCGGCATTCCTCAACACATCAGGTCCAAACACTTGACTCTCACCTGTCTGATCCCAAAACAACGGTGTTCTACACGATCTTCCATACAAAGCTTCAAACGGTGCCATCTTTAGACTCTCCTGATAGCTATTGTTGTATGAGAACTCTGCATAACACAAATTCTTGTCCCAACTGGTGCCATACTGTAATGCACAAGCTCTCAACATGTCTTCTAGAATCTGATTTGTTCTTTCTGTCTGTCCATCAGTCTGTGGATGATAAGCAGTACTGAAGTTCAACCTTGTACCCAATGATCGATGTATCATCTGCCAAAAGTGAGAGGTGAACTGAGTACCACGATCTGACACAATCTTTCTTGGCACTCCATGCAAACATACTATGCGTTCCATATACAATTCTGCCAATCTAGCTCCAGTATAGGTAGTTTTGACCGGTATAAAGTGAGCAACTTTGGTCAATCGCTCGACTATTACCCATATGGAGTCGTAACCTCTCTGAGTACGAGGTAACCCAACTATAAAGTCCATACCAACTTCTTCCCACTTCCATTCAGGTATCTTCATCGGCTGTAACAAACCAGCGGGTCTCTGATGTTCTGCCTTTACCCTCTGACATGTATCACACAAAGCGACGTACTCGGCTACATCTCGCTTCAGTCCATCCCACCAATACTTTTTCTTCAGATCAAGGTACATCTTAGTGCTTCCAGGATGAATGGAATAAGCTGACTCATGCACTTCTCGCAGTATAGACTCACGTATCTCCTTGATTGCAGGTACACATAATCTATTCCCATGCCATAATGTACCATCATCATCTAACCGAAAACCTGATGCTTTGCCAAGAACAATGTTATCGGCTATCTGCTTTAACTTTTCATCTGACATCTGACCCTTACGTATCTCTTGCATCAATACTGGTTCAAGCTCTAACTCTATTCTGTTGATCACAATTCCCAAATTCAGATGTGCAAATTCAGCACACAACTCTTCTGGCATAGAAGCAATTCGGATCTCATTGGCATGGCTTTTTCTGCTCAAGGCATCTGCTACAACATTAGCCTTCCCGGGATGGTAGTGTATTTCCAAATCATAATCCTTAATCAATTCCAACCATCTGCGCTGCCTCAAATTCAGATCAGACTGAGTGAAAATGTACTTCAAGCTCTTATGATCGGTATAGATGTCTGTCTTGTGACCCACTAGATAGTGTCTCCAAATTTTCAATGCATGGACAACAGCTGCTAATTCTAAATCATGAGTGGGATAGTTCAGCTCATGCTTTCTCAACTGCCTTGATGCATATGCTACCACTCTGCCTTCTTGCATAAGAACACAACCCAAACCTTGACGAGATGCATCACAATAAATAGAGAAATCCTTACTCAGATCTGGCAGAATTAACACTGGAGCTGTAGTCAGACGTTTCTTCAACTCCTCAAAATTAGCTTGACATTTATCGGACCAGACAAACTTAGCATTCTTCTCTAGCAGAGCTGTCATTGGCTTAGCAAGTTTGGAGAATCCTTCAATGAACCTTCTGTAGTAACCAGCCAATCCAAGGAAACTACGAATCTCGGTCACATCTGTTGGTGGTTTCCAATTCAACACATCTTCAACCTTGCCTGGATCTACTGAAATGCCTCCATTAGAGATAACATGTCCAAGGAAAGAAACTTCCTTCAACCAAAACTCACACTTGCTGCGCTTGGCATACAACTTATGCTCTCTGAGTTTTTGTAGTACTAATCCCAGATGATCAGCATGATCCTCCTTGTTCTTGGAGTATACCAGAATATCATCAATAAACACAACAACGAACTTGTCGAGATATTCCATGAACACCTTGTTCATCAAATACATAAAGTAGGCAGGTGCATTGGTCAATCCAAAGGACATGACTGTATACTCATCCAACCCATACCTGGTAGTGAAAGCTGTCTTTGGAATATCAGATGCTCGAATCTTCAACTGATGGTAACCAGAACGCAGATCAATTTTAGAGAACACACATGCACCTTTAAGCTGGTCAAACAGATCATCAATCCTCGGCAACGGGTACTTGTTCTTGATGGTAACTTCATTAAGCGATCTATAGTCAACACACATCCGTTGACCACCATCCTTCTTGTCAACAAAAATAACAGGAGCTCCCCAAGGTGATGAACTAGGACGAATAAACCCTTTTTCTTGTAACTCTTTAATTTGTTTCTTAAGTTCTTCTAATTCAGGTACTCCCATTCTATATGGTCTTTTAGCTATGGGTGCAGTTCCAGGTAAAAGTTCAATAATAAATTCAATGTCGCGATCAGGTGGCATACCTGGCAAGTCATCGGGGAACACATCCGGGAACTCATCCACCACTAGATCTTCCGAGAAAGCCTCTTCATTCATCTGATTCACGGTTGCAGTCGGTGTTGGTTGTAGCACTACATTCACACTGATTCTGTCCCCCTTAGCTGTAGTAACTGTCACAATCTTATCTTGACACTGAATACCGGTTTTGGTTTTCGTCAGCCAATCCATACCCAGTATCAAATCAATACCAGCTGTCCTCAGCACAATTGGGGATACTGAGAAATCTACCCCCCCTAGGGACACATGTATAGGCATACACTGAAGCGTAGCTTGCAAACCTCCTCCCGGTGAGGTAACCATTATGGGGGTTTTCATGAGACTAACAGGTAGATTATGCATTCTAACAAATGTATGTGATATGAAAGTATGCGATGCACCAGAATCGAAAAGAACTGTAGCGGGGATGGAACTGATATTGAACGTACCAAGCATAATCTCTGGCGCTTCCTGTACGGTCTCTGTGGACACGTGATTCACCTTGCCCGAATTAGGGGGTACTTGCTGCCTTCCTTTCTGCCCATTATTCTGAGGTGAGAGCTGATCTTGCCTCTTCGGACAGCGATTAGCATAGTGACCGGGATCACCACAACGGAAACAGGCATTGGGTGTTCCATTCTTGACGGGGGTGTTGGGTGCACTAGTCTTCATGGGAGCATTGTTGGGAGTGCCTTGGCGCTGGGCTTGATTGTTGTTCTGCTGCTGGTGCGGGTATGAAGGACGTTGCTGACCCTGGTTGCGGTTCCACTGAGTAGTCGGTCCCTGGTACCTCTGCTGATTGCCTGGTGCGAAGTTGGAACGAGGGCGATTGTTATTACCAGAAGACTGACCTTGGAGCTTCCTCTTTCTAGCCTCCATCTCCTTGCGCTTGTTGTCAACCACAATAGCACGGTTGACTAGAGTCTGGTAGCTGGCATACTCATTGGACATAAGCTGCAGTGCCAGTCCGTCATTCAGACCCTTGAGGAAGCGACGCTGCTTGTCGGCATCCTGAGCAATATCAGCGGGAGCATAGCGTGACAATTGAGCAAACTTGTCACGGTACTCAGCAACGGTCATGGCTCCTTGGCGCAGAGATCTGAACTCTTCCTGCTTCAATTCAATCAGACCAGCAGGAATGTGGACGCTTTGAAATTGGTCTTGAATTCTTCAAAAGTGATAGGTGGGGCATTGTTGTCTTGACCGAACTGAAATGATTCCCACCAATCTAGAGCAGCTCCTTGCAACTGACCAGAAGCATAGAGCACCTTCTCCTGGTCATTGCATTGCGCGATGGTAAGCTGGCGTTCAATATCACGAAGCCAGTCATCAGCCTCCAGGGGATCAGCGGCATGAGAGAACACTGGCGGGTGACCCTTTAAAAACTCACCCCTCTTGTCCCTCACTTGCATCGGTGGTGCTCCTCCAACTGGCTGATTCTGCATATGTTGCATCATGGTTTGCATAAATTGGGCTTGGATGCCCATCAACTGCTGAATGTTAACTGGGGGTGGTGGTGGTGGGTTAACAGGTGCTCCACGACCACGGCCACGTCCACGTCCACCTCCAGCTCCACCTCCTCTGGCGGCCATCTGTGTTTCCAACAAGGATCAAGGTTAGCGAACTTTTCATGAAAAGATCACTTGTATGAGAGGAAACAGGAGATCTGAAAATTTCTGGGCGAGATCCGGTAATAGCAGCACAGAAAAACAGTCATATACGGAGTTCCAGAAATCCAAACAGGGCGTGTGATACACAGTTGGAAAGATAACAAAATTATCTACAATTTTTATTTAAGTGACTTTCCCAGATTCTGTCGTTAAGTTAGTCAAACACAGAGAACAAACAGATCTGTCCAGAGCTCAAAACTGCGCAGAAACTCTAACTTGAAACAGCCATATCTCACAAACCATAACAGCTATTGAAGTGATTCCAGAGGCATTGGTTAGATAAAGGAGTCTATTTTCCACCATAAAATTTTCAGCCATGTTGCACGATCAAAACTTGAGATATAACCAAAAGATCACAGGTTATTCCAGAAAACAGTATAGGACAAGATGTAACTAACCCTCTTATTATTCATAAACGTTATGCCTAACTATGAGATTTGTAGACAAGCCCACAATATCTCAACACTCATTACAAAGATTCAAAACACACATAAGCATAATGATAATCCATCTCACACATAAAGAAGCACACTAGCACAAAGTTAACTAGACTCGACAAAACGCTTACTAATATCGTCTTATTACATAGAAGGGTGACCTATGCCTATTTGTAGAGCGGTTCGCGGAGCCTCTTGTACATAGGGGGTTGGTTGAGAAGTTCCAAAAGCCCATCAATGGTGCTATAGCATCTTTTGAGATCTTTTCCCAGGGATATCACCTCCTTTTCCAAGACCGCGTTAGACCTTTCCCTGTCAAGGAGAAAATCTCGTGTGGCCTTCTCGGTTGGAGTTGCATTGGGGTCTTCTACCATAGCCTCCTTATTCTCACTGTTCCAATAGGGCAGATAGCGGTATGCATCATCCCTCATGTCTTCAATGCGACGACCCCGGAACGCTTTGTAGGCTTCAACTGCCACGGCTTCCAAGGCTGACGCTAGAGTGGACCGGCGAGCCCTGTGGCCAATCAACATCTCATGCAGGTATAGGCCACTCTCCGGTTCTCGGACGGCGACAGTCACTCTTGCCTTCCAATAGGTCCTTTCCATGGGATGACTATACCTTCAGTGGGTGTACTGTACGATGATGTTCTTGTCGGGGTAGTAGGCATCAAAAAGTCCCATCAGCCTGTGATGTGTGGGACTCTGGGCAGCTGTGGGCGCTCCGACGAGATACCCGGAGTCCACGTCCCAACCCGTTGGAAGTTCTTCATCGTCTTCAACCTCCAGCACTTCTAGGGGCACTGGCACGGGAGGTACTGGAGCTTGTGGTACTGGTGCTGGTGGTGCTGGTTCTTGTGGTTCCACCTCTTGAGGTGCTTGTTCTTGCAGTACTGGCTCTTGCGGCGCTACCTCCTGCTGTTCTGGCTCCTGGGGTGCTTGCGGTGCTTGCGGAACGGGGTTGCCTGCCCTCCTGCGTACACCGACGGTTCTGCGGGTGGTACGACGAGCCATCTATGGAGTAGACCAAGAGACAGATACAATAGAATCAATATATTTGTGTAATAGAGCAAGTAAAGAGAAGCATATAGTTTTGATAAATTAACAAGGCTAAGATAAATAGCAAGAATTGAGAAGCAAGGACCACTAAAACGACCATAACTAACTAGGCTTGCGTCCTACAGTCAACAAAGCTCTGATACCAATTTGTCACATCCAATTTTAAGAACAAAATTGAATGCAATAACTCATGTGTGCCCAGAGATCAATCACACACATAAGCCACAAATTTAAGAAGTACCATCACATATGTTTATTACATAACGAATAATATTCAAAGTCTTTACATAGCAGCGGATAAATAAAGTATCTCTCGCGGTAGCTCCATCACAGGGAAGATGACTGGTTGACAGCAAGACTAGAACTCTTCAGGGAAGTCGTCATTACCAAAGCAATCTGTTACCCATCCGGGATTTTTATCCAAGTAGAAAGAAAATAAACAAGCATAAGTACATCTCGTACTTAACAAGTGTAACATGGGGTTCATGAGGCTCAAATAAGGCTGACACTGGTTAGACTGCGGTAGCTTTTAACTGGCAACATTTTAACATTAAGGTGAGCATATATGAATGCTTTAACCCAATCCACATGATCATAATAACTGAAACATAGTAATAAGGTAATCAACATGAGCAACATAAATAAACAACATATAACAGCTAAGTCTGTGAGTTTTCCGGGCCGCTCGTATCCGTGAGCACGGCTGATATATCAGTTTATTAAACTCTGCGCAGAGGTGTACACTTTACCCGATGAGTCGTGATATCCAGATGCCCGGGTTAATTACTCCCATAACACTTCCAAGGTGAGTGGGCAGGATACACGCAAAACCTTTCAAAGGTTCGTCTAACAAGTTAGGGCCGCTAGGTCTTAAGGCAAGGGGAAGAAGGGTCTCCCAACCTTACGGCAACGCAGGCAAGGTGATAGTAGCCGCCCTAAATCCAGCTCGTCAAGCGCCTTATGCGCCCTTTCGGGTAACCACTAACAAGCTAGAAAAGGTCCTTATACTGAGCTAAGGTCAGAGCCATATAACCCTCATGGTTGCACTGTATGTCCCAGCTTTTGCTGACAGGAGGTCCTAAACCATGTTGCTAAAAAGATCAAGTTTTATTCACCATTATTAGATCATGTTTGGTTTAAGTAAAGCTCTAGCAAAACTCTACCCATATGCATAGCATCCCAAGGTTAACAAGGTAACAGGTCAAAAATCTAGGATAAACTAGATAGGAGGTCAAAATTAGACACATGCATATGAATTTAGATGCTTCATGGTGAATAGGTCAACAAGGATGATCCCATGCTATACTTGCCTGATTCAGAGTACTCTGGTTGCTCCTGGTTGTCGAAGTAGGGCTCCTGGTCACCAGCGTATGTCTCACCGTCTATACTCGATTATCACATCAACACACAATCAACGGGACACAATCATGCAAAGCAAACAAGCTATAATTAGAACATTACACCAACAGCAAGAAAATAATATAAAAAGTTTGGAAACGGAAACTACGATCCAACACGATCACATAAACGCGAAGATCACGAAAAACGGAATTATAACGCGAAAGTTATGAGCTAATCAAGTTACAAAACCTTAATTAGTAGATTAAACCTAACTCAAATTTTAATTACTGAAAACAGTAGATATTCTTGTACAGATAGATAGATCTTTTCAAAACGAATCTAACGCAACTTGAACGGACTAAATCGGACTAAAAACATAGAAGTTATAAGCATTTAAAACTGGTGGCAAATCTGTAAATAAACTGAAATTGATTTTGAATTGATTTAAAACGAATTTCAGATCTGGCTGGACTGCGCCTCAATTTGGATGAAACGCAGGGGCTTAGAAGCAAGTTTTCGCAGACTCAGAGCACAGTGCCCAAAAGGACCGCGGGTTGAGGCTCGAATAATTGTAATGGCCTTTCTGTAAAATGACCGGCGAAGGGGTACCGACTGATGGAGATCGTCGATTCCCAGATGGACGGCTCAGATTAGTTCTGGGAGGGGCTGGCGGCGCTGTGTCGCCGGAGAGGAGAGAGTGCGGCGGCGCCATGGCCGGAAAACGGCGGCGCGGATCGGGATTCCGCTACAGAGCGGTAGAGACCTCGGGAGTAGGTCCAATCGAAAGAGGAGAGCAAAGCGGACTCACCAGAGGCACAGACGAGGTCGGAGACGATCTGGTGGCGGCGTATCGCTCGACGAGGCGGACGGCGGCTCTGGAAAGCGACGGCGAGCCGATTAAGGCATCAAAACGAAGAGGGGAAAAGGTGTAATGGCTTCGCGTGACCACGACGAAGCTAGATAGGAACCTTGCGACGGCTGGACCTCGATGAAGCGTCGGGTTGACGACGGCGGATCGTCGGCGGCCGCGGAGTTCGTCGCGGGAGCGAACTAGGGTACGAGAGCAGGAGTTTGATGCGTGGGGAGAGGCGGCGGGCTCTCGGGGATCTTATAAGGGAGTCGGCTCGGTCGATTTGGCAAGAGAGGACGCGTAGCGTCGATGGAATCGAACTCGGCATCGAGTTCGAGCCAGAGACGAGAGGGAGACGCCGTCCCTGGACCGGTGGGGTAAGCTGTCAGCGAGAGGGAGCGAAACAGGCGCGCGGGTGCGGCGAGCGGACGGCTGGGCCGGCGGAGCGAGCGCTGCGCGCAGGTGTTGGGCCGGGCAGCGGCCCACGCGGGCGAAGGAGAAAGGGGAAGGGGAGAAGGGAAGCGGGCCGGCGCGAGCGGAGGGAGCAGGCCGACCAGGCTGATCGGGCCAAAAAGGGAGAAAGGAGGGGGAGAGAGAGAAAAGGATTTTCCAATTTCCAAATCTGATTTTCAAGAATGGATTTGAAATCCCTTTAAATTCAAACAAGTTTTGAGCAAAACCAATCATCACAAAAATAAGATATGCACCAGCATGTATGCATCAACATGTTCTTTGGCCTAGGATTAATTTTAGCTTTTGTAAATAATTTATTAACTAGGTTCTATGCAACACCTAAAATGCATAATTAATTCATTTGCCTATTTTCAAATTGATGCAAATTTTGGGATGTTACATCTATAAAACTGAGCACACTTATACCTCGATGTTCTGGCTTTTTCCCGGGAGCACTCTTGCGCAGCGTAACCACCGTACCGTGCCTGTTGCCCGACCAAGAACTCTGATCGGACGATGACCTCACGCATTAGAAGCCACCGCCAACCGGGCCCTGCCTAATAGCCGATCAGGGAGAATGATGATGCCACAAGCAGCAAAATGCACATCTAGCCTGAAGTATGCACATATAGCTAGGGGTATATATGCATGGAAAATTAGTTAGACACTCCATTATTGTTTGGAAAATAGTCTTCCACCTCAAACAAAAATTACAAAAGAAAAACAAAAAATGAAAATCAAGCATGGCTTACCTTTTCCAGAGGTGGACTAAATACATTTTCATTTTAGATGGACATCTGTTGACAGTAAAATTGGGACAATGATAGCAAAACTGGCTTCTATGGGTTCACCGTTGGCCACATTGGACCATCCGATCGCGTGAGCTACATTGGTGTGTAACCTTCGCTGCATCAACAAGATTGTTTAAAGATGAATACTAAAGCAGAACAAGTTTGGATGACAAGACTGCATTTAGAAAACAAATCTACTGGCACACTTGGGGCTAACTTGAACGATAGATAAGACTTCCATTATTCGTCCATTAATCTATGACAGAGAATATACAGAAACAACCCATATATATAGTACTCCGTATAAGAGATTAATTAGCTTAATCGAGCCAATTTACAGCGCACATATCCCCGTTGACGCCTTAGCGTCTGCTTTTTTGATGCTTGCATTGGCGTTCCATGGTTCAGGTCCATATCTCTAGGTGTTCAGCAAGTTCAAGCTTGGCCAGTTGGCCTGACAATATATGTAGCTGGAAAATCCTTGTCTCGCAACCACTAGTGGCACTAGTACAGACACATACTATACAGGCGGTTGAAAACTCATTTTCACAGGCGTTTTCTAGCACCGCCTGCGCTGGGGGCCAGTGAAAATGCAACTACAGCACAGGCGGTTTTTTTGAACCGCCTGTGAAAATCGATTTCCACAGGCGGTTCACTTAAGGAACCACCAGTGTAAATGGTCTATTTACACTGCCGGTTGTTTAAGTGAACCGCCTGTGGAAATCGATTTCCACAGGCGGTTCACAACTAACCACCTGTGCTGTTGTAGACCGGTTTTATATATATTATATTGTTAATTATAATTATTATATTATTAAATTAAATATATACATTAATATAGGAACATGCAATTATATTGTTAAATTAAATATATGCATATACATTAATATAGCAACATGCAATTTACATATTTCATACATACACTTATATACATCAAAGTTTCGTGCTCACAAACATAGAGTTGCAAGTATGCACATTACATACATCCAAGTTTGCACAGGTGGTCTAATAACCATTCCGAGTTAGTATTAGCCTAGAAATCTCTGTTAGCACTCGGTACTCTGGCTTCGATTATTCACTCTCATGATCATGATACCTCCCTTCCGTTGAAATGACGTGCTTCAATAGAAAAAGGCTCAGGTCCTCAACTATGCTGTACAAAGTACGTTCGGTGATGCGCTTTGCCTTGTCTTCCTTATATTCCTGCAAAGAAAGTTTGTCAATACCTTATGTTCCTACATATACATAGTTTGTCAATACTATGGTGTACAATACTACATACACGACTATTACTTGTATTACCTCGGAAGGGTTGCTGACGTATCGACCGGTCTCTCTCATGTGCTCGCACACGTAGTATCCACAGAGGACAGATCCAGGTGGTTGCTTGTGGCACTATATAATGGGAAAGTGGATATTTATACATGCAACCATGGTCCTATGTATAGTACATATATGTTTTGTATCCATAAGAGTAAATTTTCACCAACTTACCGGCCAGTCATAAAAAACTTGCAATGGCTGCCCTTGAATGTTGGCGTCGCACTTTCCACCTTTTATCTTATAAAACCTATATGCCCTATGATCTCGAATAGAATCACTATGTTAATTATACACAAACTCTCAAAATACAAAAGTAAGAATGCATATCTCGACTTACAGCTCTAACATTTCAATGAATTTTGCATAGCTTGATGGCGGGTAATTTGCAGAGTCTAGTACCAGCACCCTTCCGTCCCTAGGATCAGGGGCGAAGCCACGATTTTTGGACGCTGGGGTCCGGACAATACCATAAAAAGTCGGGACAAACCCATAATACTGCTAACTTCAACTCTTTATGTTTATAATAATATATTACCACACATAATAATATCCAAAAAAATATAATAGTATTGTAACAACCAACAAATTATAGCAAAACAAGCTTTCATAGTAGTAGTTACCTCCTATAGGCTCCCTCTGCGGTTACGGTCCTCCATCTTGTGAAATCGAATGATCACATCATCAAGTGGAATTGTGGCAAGAAATTCTTGTTCCACAAAGCATACAATACAATCGTTCATAAACCCATCTCCAATACGATTTCGCAGTATTGTCTTCACAATTTTCATTGCTGAAAAGCACCTCTCCACTGATGCAGTGGCAACCGGAAGAACTAGTACTAGCTTGAGAAGCCGATAAACCAAAGGAAAACCCAGATGCTGGTTTGTACTGACCATCAACTTAGCAAGTTCGGAAATAGTGTCTAAATTGGCAAATCTTTCATCAGCTCGCACATTGTCAATATAGAAATTAAGCTCACGACCAAGATCCCTTAGTTGTGTTGAATCAAAATCACCAGGATATGACTTAGCCAAATCCATTAAACTCTCCAATTTGAAAGCCTCAAAAGAATTCTTGGGGTTGAAAGCAGCAATCTGAGTGAGCAATTGAGAGTTTACCTCGTTGAAACGATCATTGAACTCTGCAAGTTGCAAGTCAATAATTGGATTGAAGCAATCATATTTGTAATGCTGATAGTTGGTTTGATTGGTCTTTTTCCTTGGCCTATGACGATCAATATACTCTTCATCCATATCCAACTTGGGAATACCATGCTCTTCACAAAATGACTGCACAACCTGCAATTTGTATATTGGAATCAAATTCAGTGGTCCCTGCACGAATCAAATTCATGATACATTTGTATATTGGAATCAAATTCATGATGCATCTATGGAAACTCACACTTACCCAAAGTGGTACGGGGCCTCTACCGATTCCCTATGTTGATATTTGAGCAATGACATTCCAATGTAGAAGGCGTACTGGGATTCATACGCCAACTTCAACTTTGCGATTTTCTTGTCCCGTTCCTCACCTTCTAAGCCCAGTAACTCTATGTTGTCATCTCTGATTCTGAAAGTGTGTCGTTCTTCGCATATATCAATTGGGTTCAGATAGCTAATCCTTTCATTGGCACAATAATTGAAATCTTGCCCATAATATAAATCTTGCTGATCATATAGCATTCTGCAAGGCACATGTGCAAGTCAGATATTCAACATTGATGCAACTATAATGCATTTTAAACTATGTAACACTTAGAGTGCAAACGTCGTTACGATCTGTACGTCCAATCTCTCGAGATTCATCATCAACCAAATGTCTTCAAAGTTAATGATGCACATATTATTTTCACTTAGAAATGCCTTTTGGGGATACACACGTTGATGGTGTCGATGCCAACAGAAGCGGCTCTCATATACCAGTCATGCAACCTTTTTATATTGCTTGGAATATTTAAGAGTGTCTTCCGCTTGAGAAGAGGCCTTCCCAACACAAAATTTTTAGGGATAGACTTGTAATCTTCTGCAGTTGGGACCTTGATAGTGCAAGGAATTACCTTAGGCACTGGCTTCGCTGACTTCTGAAGCTCAGACAACTCAACAACTTCTGAAGTGCGTTTCTGTCTAATTCCTTTTAAAAATTTGGCTGTCCCAGCTATTTTCTTCTTTGGCTCGTAGGCGGAAACCAACTTGGGTACCGGAAATTTCTTTTTTGGTGGTGGTGGTGGCTCCTTGCTTTGTGGCAGAGGATCTTCGGGTTGTGGGGAAGGTGGGGAATTCAATGGTGGTGTATGTGGCAAAGGCGATGACTGTGGCGGGGATGGTGCTGACTGTGGCGGAGGAGACGACAGTGGAGGAGGTGGTGCTGACTGTGGTGGAGGAGATGACTGTGGCGGAGATGGTGCTGACTGTGGCGGAGGTGATGATTGTGGCGGAGATGGTGCTGACTTTGGCGGAGGTGATGATTGAGGGTCGGGAATAGACTGGGGAGGTGATGGTGGGTGGTCATGAAGAGGATCGGTACGTCCTGATGACTCCTGAGTGGGTTGCTCCATCAGCTGGACGTCCCACATATGCCAAAGGATGAAATTGTTTATAGCCTGTCCGAGTTTCTCAATGTCCTCTGGACCGGGGATGTCTAGAATCTCATCCTCATATCCATGAACCATGATCGATACTTCTACTCTGCAGTAGTCTTCAGGAATGTCAGCTCCATGGTATTTGCATCCTGGGATTGCTTTGCCCTTGGCTACTTCCCTTGTACGATGATTATTAATGCCATATCTTATGACCAGGGAGCACGACATGGGACCAACAATGTCGTCAACCGGATAGTGAACCTTGTTCGCCGTAGACTCAACACTGCTTGGAATATTGGTTGCACATTGTGACACCACTGGGACTAGCTGCATCTGGGGTGCCTGAACGCTAATCTGTTGATTTGAAACCGCACTCGCTAGTTTTTGCATCAACTCAGGAGGAGGATTTTCTAGCAATTTTGCCATCATCTCCGTGAACTCTTTCTTAGCCTCTTGCTTTAAATAACTTGCCATTTCTTCCTTGTATCAATCACGTTTCTTATACTCACCTTGCCACTGAGGGCCGAATCCATCCTTCCATCCCTCTTTGGATGAGATGCCCCGAACACGGCCAGGATGCTCAGGGTTACCGAGGCCCACAGTAAGGATGTCCCTCTCCCTTCGTGGCTTGAATTTCCCTTCCTGCGTCTTGGCCGCCACCACAAAGATGCTCTTTGTTGCTTCTTCAAACATTGGGTCATCAAAGGACACACCGCTCTCAGTTTCCTTTGGTTTTCGAGCAAGAATCCAATTTGCCGACCTTTCACCAACTTGCTCGGACAGCGCTGGCAACCCTGCCGCCATCTTCGCAGCCTCTTCTTGCCTCCATTTGGGAACCTGACGCTGGTAACCACCTGTGCCTAGACGGTGGTGGTACTTGTTCTTCTTAGCGAGAGCAGAGTTGGCTTCGCTGATAGTTAAGAACTCTGGCTCTCTCCTCTGCTCTAAAAAGACCGCCCACTGTCCTTTAGTAATATTTTATCTGCTTGTAGGGTCCAACCCTCTCTTTGCAAACTTGGTATTCATCTCCGACCTCCAGTTTCGGAAACTGATTGCACACGGCTTCATTGTGTATTCCTTTATCAGTGCCTCTGGTGTGTTTCGAGGAAACAGGAACCTCGACTTGATTTTATCCCAAATTTTTGTCTTGTCATCATCTGACACACTGGACCACTGTCGAATAGTGATGTCAAGAATGTCCCTAACACAGAAACCAATGGTGTTCCGGTACTTAGGTAGCGCCTCCTCAGGAGCTAGGGGTTGTCCGATCGGGCTAACATCTGAGATGGCATATACGTCGTTTGGAAACTTGTTTAATCCTCTCTCGCCTTGTTTCAAATTGCTCCGCTTTCTTTTCCTTGATCTCTCAGTGGTCGTCGTCGTGGTCGGTTCCGGTGCATCTTCGGCTTGTGCCACTTCGTGTTACCAAATCAGTTCTTGCATTTGAGACATTGCCTCCTGAGTATAGACATTGTGAATCGTATAGATGGGTTTATATATATATAAACATTATGGATCGAAATCATGTAATTACATACAAACATTATAGATCCAAATCATGTATAATAGACAAGGATTACCTCATCGGCTTGTGGATTATAATCAGGGTCACGTTGCAATTCACGACGAGCCTTCCTCACTTCGGGAGGCTCCATATCATCGCTAACACTTTCATATTTCGGAGTTTCGTCCCCTGTGGCTTCACCCATTTCGTGGGTCCCTTCTACCTTCTCCGTGGGGTCAGACGACCAGAGGACTTTGCTTGTTTGGTGGGTCACTTCTTTCGTCATGGGGTCGGACTTTGGGGCTTGTTCGGTATGTTCAGATCCTGGGGCTTGGTCCTTGCGCGGAGAACTCATCGCGACAAACTGACATAAATATATAATAATATCACAAGGAGATTTATAAAAGAAAAAAGAAAAAACATGGTATTCCTAGAATTATCTATGTATTAAACAAACTATGAGGCATATATTCAATTTAAATTATTTTAAATATATATTTCATGAGAGAAACAAAATAAAATTTGTTTTCATTTATTTATGTATACATCTTGTCGAGGGAAACAAAACAAAATTTATTACATTATTTTTGGACCAATATTTCCCAGGATATGAATTTTAGAATGATTATATAAAAGAAAAAAGAAAAAAAAACATGGCATTTCATATTTTTCACAGCTTCTACATATTTCAATAAAGCTAACAAAATTGGATTCACATTTTTTTTGGTATACCTAGAATTATCTATGTATTAAACAAACTATGAGTCATATATTCAATTTAAATCATTTTAAATATATATTTCACGAGAGAAACAAAATAAAATTTATTTTCATTTATTTATGTATACATCTTGTCGAGGGAAACAAAAAAAATTATTACATTATTTTTGGACCAATATTTCTCATATATGAATTTTAGAATGATTATATAAAAGAAAAAAGAAAAAAAAACGGTCATGCCCCTCTCGGCCCACTCCCCTCCTATCCCCTAAACGGCCCACTCGCCGACCCCCCCCGGCCCACTGCCGGCCCACTCCCCTCTTCTCTCTCTCTCCCTCCTCTGCTTCACGCGCGGCGGCCGCCACCCGCCGCCGTGCACCGTGCACCGTGCAATGCCCGCGGCCGAGTGTCCTCGTCCACCGTGCCGCGCGCCCGCGGCCACCGTCCACCAGACAGACGGAGCCGGCGGTGGCCGCGAGCCACGGCATTCCCGCCGCCGCGCCGCCGCCGCCACCAAATGCGCGGAGAGAGAGAGAGAGGCGGAAGAGGAGGAGGAGGAGGAGGAGGAGAGGACTCACAACAGCGACGGCAATGGCGAGCGCAGAGGAGAGGGGACGGTGGCGCGACGATGAGGCGGCAGCGGAAAATTTTGGCAGCCTGTCGGCATCTCTTTGAAAAGAACTGGCGCCAGGACTTAGAAAATTTTCGGGGTGTCGAGTTGACCTATATAGGGAGCCCATTTCTATAGGCGGTGGTCAATACCAACCGCCTGTAGAAATGGTTTCTACAGGCGGTTTGTATTGACCACCGCCTGTAGAAATAGATTTATACTGTAACACCCAGTTTTAAGAACAAAACCAGGATAGCCATATGTGTGCCCAGGAAGTCCACACATACAACAACAGAGTATAGAATATCAGAAACAATGTTATTATATAACGTAACATAGCTATATAACACTTACATATATCAGAGTAAAGCGGATCATAAACTAATCTTCACTTGAGGCTCCAATCTTCACAGGGACGGTTGGCTGGGGGCACCGTACGCCAAGCACAACTGATAGTCTTCTGGTAAACTCCATGACATCTCCACTAACCTTCTGGGTAACTTGGGCTACCGTCTGGGGTTGTGGGGAATAGCAAGGGTGAGCACATATCGTACTCAACAAGTACAGGCGGAAATAAAATGTCATGCAAGGCTTGAACAAAGGTAGGCTGACACTGTTCAACTGCGATAAGCATTTTAGTTGGTCAAGTTTTATTAGCACCTGATTACTATAAGTGAGTATAGGATAACCCATCCCATTAGTTAAGAAGAATACCACCTTTAATATAATCATCAACCGAGGTAAACACCTCCATCTGAGAAACCATCATCTTATGTCCATAAGTCCAACTGTCCAAAACTAATCATGTGAGGGTCCAGGTCGCTCGTAACCGTGAGCACGACTGATATATCAGTTTTACACTCTGCAGAGGTTGCACACTTTTCCCAACGAGCAGTGATTCCCATATGCCAAGGTCATGACTCCCATACTACACTTCCAAGGTGCATGGCAAGGTTTCACCACGGGCCTTTACAAAGTTTCATCTAGCGAGCGATAACCACCTAAAGTTCCTACTGGAAGCCGCAGCAACCAGAGGACCCCTAAGTCCATACCACATTCTTGGGCCATCCCTCAGTAGCGCCGCCCGGTTAACGCAACACTAGAATCCTCTAATTAATTAGCCCGGTTAGAGCCATATAACATCTCGTGGTTGCACTGTTATCCTGGGTGGTCGCTCCATGAGCCAGTCCTAAAAGGCGGACCCGAGCACAAATCACAAACCACAAGCCAAACTTACCATAACCACCATACCATACCATGTGCCCGAGTCACTGAGTTCCACATTAAAGCATACTTCCATATTCATTAAGTCATCATTAATATATCATCATCATGTGGTATTTATAGAACAAGCAAAGTTGCTTAGCATAGCATTACTACCCATCATAAAACCCAGGTAACAAGGAAGATATGGAAAACTAGGATAATCCTTAGGGTTCACATAATTAGACACATGCATGCACTTAGTGATTAATGGTGAATAGGTAAAGAACATGATCAAAGGGTGCCTGCACTTGCCTTCTTCGAGTTGATGTTGGTCACAGTCTTTAAAGTCAAGCTCTTGTAGGTTCACTTGCAACTCTTCGTCTATACGCAACAAACATCGGCACACAGGAGCAAACATACAAGCAAAACATGCAATAAATTAGAAAACAGTACACCAATACATAAAACATGGATAAAACGCTTATAAAACTGTTCTACTCGTCGAGACGAACGCGTGGACACGAAAACCACTAAAAACGGATCTATAACGGAGGAGTTATGATTTAAACAAGGTTTTCTTTAATAAATTATTAGATTAAAACTAAACTCGAAATTTAAAAGTTGGAAACATGATTAACAGTTGTAAAAACATGTAGATTATGTAATTACGAACCTAACGCAACTTGAACGGGTCAAAACGGAGTTAAAACGGAGATTTTATAGCGAAAATAAAATCAGTGGCAAAGCTGTAAATACAGCGAACTTAATTACGAAATTAAATAAATAAAAACGAAAATCAGATTTTACTTGAGCTGACGGACGTCGGCGATGAATATTGACTGCAGGTTGCTTTTGTGGAGGATGAACGAGAGGCAAAAATCGATAACCGGAGTTGGGGAAGAATTTGGCGGCCGTTGACAGAGCAAACAAAATTTTCGGACTCCCAAACTAGGGGCTTCCGTTATTGTGTGCTTTGGCCAAGGGATGGGACACATATATAGGGAGAAAAACTCTATGCCCCGCGTCAACTAGCGATATGGTGCTAATTGACGTTGCACCTCCACATTTACTAATGGGCCTAAATAAATATAAAAGCCCATTAGTAAATAAAGACGTTGATATTTGGAATTTAATAGAATTATTGCACATGGGCTTTGTGGGAGGGAGAAAAAAAGACAGATTTTATTATTTTCGAAATTATTTAATTTTTTTGGATTAAAATAATTCTAGAAAAGTCTAGAATTGATATTTAAGTCAGGAAAAATTACTCCAATGGCTCCGAAAATTCAGGAAAAATTCTCAGAGACATTTGGAGACATGAGGAACTCAAATAAAATATTTGGAGCTCATGAAAAGATATTTTGGGACATCTAAAAATTAGATTATACTCCCAGAAAAATAGGAAAAAGTGTCGGAAAAAGCTGGAAAACTTCTCGAGAAGATTTTGGAGATATGATGATGAATGATGAGCACCAAGGAATATTTTAGAGCAGGCGAAAAAGATTTTTGGGAGACTCCAACAGAAAGGTTAAGCTAGAAAACAAAGAATTTGATTTTAGGAGAAGATATGGATAAGGCGGGGAGTTGGGCCGCCGGCTGATGGGAGAAGGGGGAAGGGGCGCGAGCGGGCCAAGGCCGACTGGGCCTTCGGGCCAGATTGGGGAGAGGGTGAGGGAGAGAGAGGAAAAACCTTTTCTTTTTGTTTTCAACCATTTCAAAAGCATTTTCAAAATGAATTTGAAATCTTGCCAAACTTTGGAGCAAACCACTCATCACAAAATAAATTATGCACCAGCATGTATGCTCAAACATGTTGTTACCCTAAGATATATTTTAATTCAAAGAAAAGTTTTATTTCTCCTATATTCTCATGAGCACCAAAAATACATAATAAAACATTTTCTCTCTATTTCCAAGATTATAAATTTTAGGGTGTTACAAATCTACCCCCCTTAAGATGAATCTCGTCCTCGAGATTCGGAAGGATCTTTGAAGAGATAGGGAAACTCTGCACGTAGCTCATCTTCACGTTCCCATGTTGCATCATCCACCGAGTGATGACTCCACTGGACTTTGCACATTCTGACAACCTTGCTTCTGGTAACTCTTTCAGCGACTTCCAAATCTTCACAGGATGCTCTGTATAAGTTAGATCATCTTTCAAGTTAACTTCCTCTAAGGGTAACTGTTCCTCTGGCACTCTCAAACACTTCTTCAACTGTGATACATGAAACACATTGTGTACATCTGACAATTGAGCAGGTAACTCAAGTTGATATGCCACTTCACCTTTTCTTTCCAAAATCTTGAACGGACCAATATATCTGGGTGCCAACTTTCCTTTTACTTTAAATCTCTTGAGTCCTCGGACAGGTGATACTTTAAGATATACATAATCACCTACTTCAAAAACTAACTGTCTACGACGTTTGTCGGCATAGCTTTTCTGTCTGGACTGAGCTGCTCTCAAGTTCTCACGAATGATTCGAACTTGTCTCTCTGCTTCCTTTAAAGCTTCTGGTCCAAACACCTGACTTTCTCCTTGTTTGATTCCAAAACAAAGGAGTTCTACATTTTCTGCCATACAAAGCTTCAAATGGGGCCATTTTGAGACTAGCTTGGTAACTATTGTTATAAGAGAATTCTGCATATGGTAAACTCTTATCCCAACTAGTACCATATTGTACAGCACAAGCTCTCAACATGTCTTCTAGAACCTGATTCGTTCTTTCTGTCTGTCCATCTGTTTGAGGATGATAGGCTGAACTAAAATTCAATTTCGTACCCATAGACTCATGAATCTTTTCCCAAAAACGAGATGTAAACTGAGTACCTCTATCTGACACAATCTTCCTCGGCACTCCATGCAAACACACAATTCTTGACATGTATAACTCTGCAAGTTTTGCACTAGAGTACGTAGTCTTGACAGGAATGAAGTGAGATACTTTAGTTAAGCGATCCACAATTACCCAAATTGAATCATAACCACTTTGAGTACGTGGTAAACCTACTATGAAATCCATACTGATCTCATCCCATTTCCATTCAGGTATCTTCAGTGGTTGCAACAATCCTGCTGGTCTTTGATGCTCTGCCTTCACTCTTTGACACGTATCACACAAAGCCACGTATTCTGCTATGTCTCTCTTCATACCATACCACCAAAATTTCTTCTTCAAATCCTGGTACATCTTAGTGCTACCGGGATGAATGGAATAAGCTGACTCATGAGCTTCTCTCAATATCAAATTACGGACATGTTTCAAGTCTGGCACACAAATTCTCTTCTTGAACCAAACAGTTCCATGTTCATCTATATGGAATCCAGGTGCTTTGTCTTTCTTAACGAGCTCAGCAATATCCTTTATCTTCTCATCATCCATGGTCATATTGTTCACTGTGCCTCGCATATAAGTCTGTTGCATTTCATTCCTCTGATTCTGAGCTTGAACACGGTTCTGATTCTGATTCTTGTTACCATACACATATGGATACTTCTTTGGGCATTGTCGCATGAGATGTCCCTCTTGCTTGCAATGGTAGCAACCCATTTTTGATAGACTACTGGAGGTTCTAGTCTTCTTAGGAGTCTTAGTCATTGTAGCCGACACGGGAGTATCAGAGATCATAACCGCTTCAGGAGTGACAACTCCTGTAACATGATGGAGTTCTTGCAAGTTTGCGTGTTGCTCTTGCGACTGCTGACGATACTCATTATCGTTGATCTGAGGTACCGGCTGAAGCTGATTCGCTTGCGGAGAGGCACTGCGAGGACGAGTATGTCTATGAGGTTGCTCCTGAAGCTTTCTCTTCTTTGCATCCATTTCCTTGCGCTTATTATCAACTATGATGGCACGATCCACAAGTGCTTGGAAGTTGGGATAGCTGTTGGACATGAGCTGGAGTTGAAGACCATCATACAATCCTCTAAGAAAGCGATACTGTTTCTTATCATCATCATCTACATCTGTTGGAGCATAACGCGATAGCTGAGCAAACTTATCACGATACTCAACCATAGACATTGATCCTTGCTTCAAGGCTCTGAATTCTTCCTGTTTAAGCTCTACTAATCCTGCGGGAATATGATAGGACCTGAAATTCTCAGTGAATTCCTCCCAAGTGATAGCAGGAGCATTGTTGGGACGTCCATACTGGAATGACTCCCACCAATCTTGAGCTGCTCCCTGAAGTTGTCCTGATGCATACAACACCTTCTCAAGATCATTGCACTGTGCTAGGTTGAGTTGCCTTTCTACTGCACGTAGCCAATCATCTGCCTCCAATGGATCAATAGCATGAGCAAACACTGGAGGATGTCCTTTCATAAACTCAGCACGACTATCCCTTGGTGGCACACTACTTTGCTGGAGGTTGGTCACTACTTGCACCATTGACTGCATGAGTTGAGTCTGCATCGTCATCCACTGTTCCATGTTGCCTTGAGAAGGAGGTGGTTGTGAGCTCTGGTTGGTAGCATTCTGCATGCTTGCCTGCCTTCTTGTGTTCACCATCTGATTTAACCAAGAACTTGTAAGCATAGGTGGAGAGATAAACATGAGTAGGAAAGATTGAGAAGATGAGGGAAACAACATGAGAGGCTTGAAGAAAGATTTTGGAACAAGGAACAAGATAAGATCCCCCAAACTAACTAACAACACACTAAACTAACAACTTGATGTAGTTGTGAACATTGCCCACAACACATCACACTCATTACAAAGAAGCAAATCATCCAAAGGCATAAAAACAAACAAACTTGCACACCCAAACATGCTTCAACGCAAACTAACGCTCTGGGTGTTATGGTGGACAGTCTAAAGGGGCCAGTTGCTCTAGACATCCTAAGGTCACGTAGCAGCAAAGGTGAGAACCAGATCTAAAAGCAAGAAACGTAAGATAGATAGAGTAGGAGCAAGAATCAAGGACTTGAAGGTAATTAGACAAGGAGAAGGCCAAATGTTCAAGGAAAGGAATATTAACAAGAGTAGAAACAAAGGATATCAAGAACAAGGGTTGTATAACAAATTGGAATCCTATAAACGATCATTTTCTAGTTGGCATACGTCCTACAGTCAACACAGCTCCGATACCATTCTGTAACACCCAGTTTTAAGAACAAAACCAGGATAGCCATATGTGTGCCCAGGAAGTCCACACATACAACAACAGAGTATAGAATATCAGAAACAATGTTATTATATAACGTAACATAGCTATATAACACTTACATATATCAGAGTAAAGCGGATCATAAACTAATCTTCACTTGAGGCTCCAATCTTCACAGGGACGGTTGGCTGGGGGCACCGTACGCCAAGCACAACTGATAGTCTTCTGGTAAACTCCATGACATCTCCACTAACCTTCTGGGTAACTTGGGCTACCGTCTGGGGTTGTGGGGAATAGCAAGGGTGAGCACATATCGTACTCAACAAGTACAGGCGGAAATAAAATGTCATGCAAGGCTTGAACAAAGGTAGGCTGACACTGTTCAACTGCGATAAGCATTTTAGTTGGTCAAGTTTTATTAGCACCTGATTACTATAAGTGAGTATAGGATAACCCATCCCATTAGTTAAGAAGAATACCACCTTTAATATAATCATCAACCGAGGTAAACACCTCCATCTGAGAAACCATCATCTTATGTCCATAAGTCCAACTGTCCAAAACTAATCATGTGAGGGTCCAGGTCGCTCGTAACCGTGAGCACGACTGATATATCAGTTTTACACTCTGCAGAGGTTGCACACTTTTCCCAACGAGCAGTGATTCCCATATGCCAAGGTCATGACTCCCATACTACACTTCCAAGGTGCATGGCAAGGTTTCACCACGGGCCTTTACAAAGTTTCATCTAGCGAGCGATAACCACCTAAAGTTCCTACTGGAAGCCGCAGCAACCAGAGGACCCCTAAGTCCATACCACATTCTTGGGCCATCCCTCAGTAGCGCCGCCCGGTTAACGCAACACTAGAATCCTCTAATTAATTAGCCCGGTTAGAGCCATATAACATCTCGTGGTTGCACTGTTATCCTGGGTGGTCGCTCCATGAGCCAGTCCTAAAAGGCGGACCCGAGCACAAATCACAAACCACAAGCCAAACTTACCATAACCACCATACCATACCATGTGCCCGAGTCACTGAGTTCCACATTAAAGCATACTTCCATATTCATTAAGTCATCATTAATATATCATCATCATGTGGTATTTATAGAACAAGCAAAGTTGCTTAGCATAGCATTACTACCCATCATAAAACCCAGGTAACAAGGAAGATATGGAAAACTAGGATAATCCTTAGGGTTCACATAATTAGACACATGCATGCACTTAGTGATTAATGGTGAATAGGTAAAGAACATGATCAAAGGGTGCCTGCACTTGCCTTCTTCGAGTTGATGTTGGTCACAGTCTTTAAAGTCAAGCTCTTGTAGGTTCACTTGCAACTCTTCGTCTATACGCAACAAACATCGGCACACAGGAGCAAACATACAAGCAAAACATGCAATAAATTAGAAAACAGTACACCAATACATAAAACATGGATAAAACGCTTATAAAACTGTTCTACTCGTCGAGACGAACGCGTGGACACGAAAACCACTAAAAACGGATCTATAACGGAGGAGTTATGATTTAAACAAGGTTTTCTTTAATAAATTATTAGATTAAAACTAAACTCGAAATTTAAAAGTTGGAAACATGATTAACAGTTGTAAAAACATGTAGATTATGTAATTACGAACCTAACGCAACTTGAACGGGTCAAAACGGAGTTAAAACGGAGATTTTATAGCGAAAATAAAATCAGTGGCAAAGCTGTAAATACAGCGAACTTAATTACGAAATTAAATAAATAAAAACGAAAATCAGATTTTACTTGAGCTGACGGACGTCGGCGATGAATATTGACTGCAGGTTGCTTTTGTGGAGGATGAACGATAGCCAAAAATCGATAACCGGAGTTGGGGAAGAATTTGGCGGCCGTTGACAGAGCAAACAAAATTTTCGGACTCCCAAACTAGGGGCTTCCGTTATTGTGTGCTTTGGCCAAGGGATGGGACACATATATAGGGAGAAAAACTCTATGCCCCGCGTCAACTAGCGATATGGTGCTAATTGACGTTGCACCTCCACATTTACTAATGGGCCTAAATAAATATAAAAGCCCATTAGTAAATAAAGACGTTGATATTTGGAATTTAATAGAATTATTGCACATGGGCTTTGTGGGAGGGAGGAAAAAAGACAGATTTTATTATTTTCGAAATTATTTAATTTTTTTTGGATTAAAATAATTCTAGAAAAGTCTAGAATTGATATTTAAGTCAGGAAAAATTACTCCAATGGCTCTGAAAATTCAGGAAAAATTCTCAGAGACATTTGGAGACATGGGGAACTCAAATAAAATATTTGGAGCTCATGAAAAGATATTTTGGGACATCTAAAAATTAGATTATACTCCCAGAAAAATAGGAAAAAGTGTCGGAAAAAGCTGGAAAACTTCTCGAGAAGATTTTGGAGATATGATGATGAATGATGAGCACCAAGGAATATTTTAGAGCAGGCGAAAAAGATTTTTGGGAGACTCCAACAGAAAGGTTAAGCTAGAAAACAAAGAATTTGATTTTAGGAGAAGATATGGATAAGGCGGGGAGTTGGGCCGCCGGCTGATGGGAGAAGGGGGAAGGGGCGCGAGCGGGCCAAGGCCGACTGGGCCTTCGGGCCAGATTGGGGAGAGGGTGAGGGAGAGAGAGGAAAAACCTTTTCTTTTTGTTTTCAACCATTTCAAAAGCATTTTCAAAATGAATTTGAAATCTTGCCAAACTTTGGAGCAAACCACTCATCACAAAATAAATTATGCACCAGCATGTATGCTCAAACATGTTGTTACCCTAAGATATATTTTAATTCAAAGAAAAGTTTTATTTCTCCTATATTCTCATGAGCACCAAAAATACATAATAAAACATTTTCTCTCTATTTCCAAGATTATAAATTTTAGGGTGTTACATATACAGGCGGTGGTCAATACCAACCGCTTGTAGAAATAGATTTCTACAGGCGGTTGGTATTGACCACCGCCTGTATTAACTAATTTCCAATTTTTTTAAAATGCAATTTGCAGATGAAATATGGCACACTTAATGACCTCTAGTGAGGAACTGTTGAATACCAAGGTTGTAGGTAACAACATAGTGCACATCTTTTGTATAAAACATCCCTTCATTTATTACCTTTTTGATGTTTGGAGTTTTGAAATTCAAATTTTGAGAGAGTTTTGTGCGGCTTAGGGATTTAAAAATGGCTCTAATGAGAAAGTTTTGAATACCAAAGTTGAAGGGGACACCATGATCTACAACTTTTGTTTTGGTCAATACTTTATTTGACACTGTTGTACAACACGTTGTCCACGTCTACTCCAATCTTCCGTAAAACTCACTCATACTGTCTAAGAGATGTGACCAATTGTGAAGCATCTATGTTGTCACTTTGTTCAAATCATTTCATTCTTTTTCCTGTAGTTTAGTTGGCCAATACATGCCACCATACCAAATTTGATGATTTTTTGAAAATCTAGTGAATTACTGATTTTTTTAAGTTATATGAATTTAATAGCCCGACAACTCGCAGATGAAATATGGCACACTTAATGACCTCTAGTAAGGAACTGTTGAATACCAAAGTTGTAGGTAACAACATAGTACACATCTTTTGTATAAGACATCCCTTCATTTATTACCTTTTTGATGTTCGGAGTTTTGAAATTCAAATTTTGAGAGAGTTTTGTGCGGCTTAGGGATTTAAAAATGGCTCTAATGAGAAAGTTTTGAATACCAAAGTTGAAGGGGACACCATGATCTACAACTTTTGTTTTGGTCAATACTTCATTTGATACTGTTGTACCACACGTTGTCCACATCTACTCCAATCTTCCGTAAAACTCACTTAAACTCATGATTTGAATACATAAAAGTGGCTCTAATGTGGCATAAAGATTACATAAATGGATTACAAGGCAAATAACAAAAATAATCTAGGCAGCTACTATTCTTCCTTCTCCATCATGTCGCACCTAGGGCAATGATTTCTGTGGGATGCTTCGCTCAACATTCCTTATCCTTACTGGATGGTCGTCTACAAAGAGAGACATATCGCTGAACTCGTTAAATTCATCCAGGTCAGATACACCATCAACTCCTATAGCTTGTTGCTTTCCAGGAAAAACTACATGCCTCGGCTTGTCAGTACTTTTCTTCTCATTACGAGAAAGGATTTGTTCGGCATAGAAGACCTGTGCCGCACGGTTAGCCATTATCCACGGATCATCTTTGTAGCCAACCTTACTTAGATCAAGAACTCTGACCCCATAGTTGTCCACTGTAACATGTTTGTCTTCAACCCATTGACATTGAAACACAGGGATCTGAAATGAACCATAGTCAAGTTCCCATATGTCCTCAACGAAGCCAAAGTATGTAGTCTCATTACCAGTTTCAGAGTCTAAGGCCTCACATCGAACACCACTATTCTGTGCCATGCTCTTGTTGTCTTTGGACTTCGTACAGAACGTGAAACCACTAATGTCATAAGTTTGCCATGTCGTGACTTGGCGTGATGGTCCAGATGCCAACACCTTGATGGTGCGTTCCTCAGTTGTTTCCCCATCTGGTATGTCATGCTCCCGAAGCCATGAGGTGAACTTTTTTTGTGTTCCTTCGTTAACCAATAATCCGTCCACCCATGATTATGTTCGTGAAGCTCATTAATGTGTTTCTCGATCCAAGGCTCCATTATCGAGAGCTGATGTAGGATGCTGTGATGTGCCTCGAGGATTGTATTGTCATCAAGAGGGACGACTGTTTTCTTTCCCATCCTCCCTCTTCCATTCAGCCTGCCCTCATGTCTTGACGGAGGTAAACCTATTGCAACCTGGTCTTTTAGGACCTTGTTGCAGAAAGGACCTCCGGACTCAATTGCCTCTTCGGTTAAGTACCCCTCTACCATGGACGCCTCAGGACGAGCACGAGTTGATACATAGCCATTTAGTATTGACACAAAACGCTCATATGTCCACATCTCATGGAAGTACATGGGACCCAGAGCCTCTATTTGTGGAACCAAGTGGACCACAAGGTGAACCATAATATCAAAGAATGCTGGGGGGAAACACATCTCAAACTGTGACACTGTCTCCACTGCGAATTCCTTAAGGGACGCCAACTCATCACGGTTAATCACTTTTTGTGAGATCTTGTTGAAGAAGTAGCACAACCGTGTGACATCAACCTTGATCCACACTGGATTTATAGCCCTGATGGCAATAGGGAGGAAAGTAGTCAGCATTACATGACAATCATGTGAGTTGTAGTTGGTGAGTGTAAGGTCTTTCATTGACACAATACTCCGTATGCTAGAGCAGAACCCAGATGGGACTTTCAAATGCTTGAACCACGCACACATCGCATGTTTTCCTTCATTGTTGCCGGGAGGTGGTACTTCCCATTTTCTTGGAGCACAGGGTGAAGTTCATTTTTTATGTCAAACTGTACCATGTCCATGCGTGATTTCAGTCCTTCCTTTGTCTTCCCCTTCATGTCTAGTAAGGTTCCAATTAGGCTTTCAAACACGTTCTTCTGGACATGCATACCATCGATTGCGTGGCGAACGTCTAACTCTGGCCAGTATGACAGATACTCAAAGAAAATAGACTTTTTCTTGACTGTAGCCCCTAGAGTTGGTTTGATAGCCTTTCTTGGTTTTCCGTCTTTTGTCTTCTTCCCAAAAACAAAATTGAGTTTGCTGACTAGGTTGAAAACTCTTTTGCCTTTACTGTTACCTGATGGAGCAGTAGAATGTAGTTCAACATTATTGTCGAAATACTTATCCATCTTTTTCTGGCGGTACCTGTGTCCTTTTGATAAGAAGCGTCTGTGTCTCATGTACACTATCTTCTTAGATGCATTAAGGGACACGTAAGCGGTTTCATCTATCCATACCACACAACCAACCTTTCCCTTGAACTGCTCTGATAATGTGAAGAGAGTAGGGTAATCGTTGATCGTAACAAAGATAATTGCTCTCAGTGTGAATGATTCTTTGCGGTACTCATCGAACATTTTAACACCTGTTTCCCACAATATCTTCATGTCCTCCATTAAGGGCTCCAAGAAAACATCCATGTCAACTCCAGGCTGTGTAGGTCCAGAGATAAGGATGGTTAGCAAAAGGTACTTTCGCTTCTGCATCAACCATGGAGGAAGGTAGTAGATGGTGAGGATCACCGGCCATGTGTTGTGCTTGCTGCTCCTCTCAGCAAATGGATTCATTCCGTCAGTACTCAATGTGAACCTAACATTTTTTGGTTCCTTTGCAAACTCCATGTGGTTTTCATTGAAATCTTTCCACTGCTGGCCATCGGCTGGGTGCCGAAGCTTCCCATCGTCTTTGTGGTCATCGCAAGCATGCCAGCTCATAAGTTTGGCATCCTCTGGGTTAGCGAACAAACACCTCAATCGATCGACCACAGGTATGTACCACATCACCAAAGCAGGAATCTTTTTCTGCGCATAATAGTCTACTTCTTGTTTTTCTTTCCTGGTGGATTTTGAACTACTCTTTAGGGTTTTTTGTTGGGTCCTCTTTCCCTTGGTTTCTTTACACACGGAGGCAGCACACTCTTCCTCTCTGTAGTCTTTATTCGTCTTGTATCTACTTGCACCACAATTTGGACAGCTATCCAAATCCTTATAATCTGCGAATACAAGGTTGATATGTGCCCTTGTGGTTCCCTTCCTGAGTGATGAGTGATCGTTCAAAGTGCAACATGTCTCTTGGTTGTGTTGATGTGCAGGTGTAGAGCTCGGGCAGTGGTCGAAGGTGAGGTGAAGGTCAAGTAGGGACGTGCCGTGCCGATGGACCGGGAGCAGTGAAGGGCGGACGTGGAGCTTGGACCGACGGACCGGGAGACCTGAGGACTAGCTATGGTAGCTGGCACGTGGCATTGACAAGCAAGAGTACATGGGGATGTGCGGTGCATCGGCCAAGTCGGGAGGAAGGTGATGGCGTCGTGACACTTGGCCGGAGGCCGAGAAGGATGGCGAATGCACTGTGCCCGGCGTGGAGGCTGGACATGCTCCGTCATCGGTGCTGGAACTCGGGGTGTGTGAACCACATCCTATCTACAGTGCGGGTTCGGTAGCTGAGCCTCTAAAAGCTACCCTCGAAGGTTTTCGAGTTTGGGCCTCAAAACTCGGGGTGGCCGGTTTCCGAGTTTGGGCCTCAAAACTCGGCGTGGATGGTTTCCAGGTTTGGGCCTCAAAACCTGGGCTCGCGGGTTTCTGTGTTTGGGCGAAAAAATCAGCCAGAGGACAGGTTTCCCGGTTTCAGCCTCAAAACCGGGGGAAGGCCCAGGTTTCCCGGTTTCGGCCTCAAAACCGAGGGGAGCTCCGCAAAAAGGATGGTCGATGTGTGGCGGCGTGGAGAGGCTGGCGCGGCGGCGTAGCTATCCGCGAGGTAGGCGCGGCGATCGATGGGGCGGCACGTGGTGGCATCCTGAGGCTTGCGTCGAGGCGAAGCTAAGGATGAGATGGGCGCGTGGCCGTCGGATCATCAACAAGCAGAGTTGGACCGGGATACCCCTAGGGTTGGCCGCTTCGCTCTTGTATCTAGGGTTAGAAAGGGGATTATTGTATTAGGCTATAAATAAGAGAGGCACCCCTCCTCTCTCCCTATCCTTGCAGTCATTTGTTCCTGAGCACTCTCTCTCTAGCCCCCGCTTAGGTTCTAATCATACCTCGCTGCAAGCGATCCACAGAGACGGGAATCATACCTCTGTGTATTTGGATCTTTTGAGGAAACGAGACCGTATTCTCGTTGTCTCCTCGTGTGGAGGAATTTCGGCTGAAATCAAATCGAATCGTGTCTTGTGTTTTGTGTTTTTCACGTTTTGGTTTTTCATCTTCCGGAGATTTGCCTCATTCTCCCTCTTCGTGAGATGATTTTCGATTTCACTTGAATCAATTTGTTCTTGATTGTAAGCCCCTTCTTTCTACCGAAGGAATTCTCTCCTAACTTCACGAATCCATAGATCGGGCCGATTTCGTGTTCGTTCTTCGTTCTTTCCCCCTTTCCAGTGATCCTCGGATTTCTCTTGATTGACTTGGTTTGGTGCGATGATTTCTTAGGATTAGCACCCCAATACATAAAGGAACACTTGGGAGGAGTTTGATCGAAGTCCCTTTTGATTTGGTGAAGTTCCAATTGAATTTGCCTTTTGTCCTGAGCATTTTCGTGCTCTCTGTTCATCCGCGGACAGTCCGCGCCCCCAGCGGCGGACAGTCCGGGGATCAGGACTCGGCAGGGTCAGACCAGCGTAGCGCGATACTGTTCTCGGTCTCGTGACCGGCGAATAGTCCGCCAGTGACCCGCGGACAGTCCGGGGTCACATCGGACGCTGCACAGGGTCAGCCTCGGACGCTTGGGTGTCACTGTTCACATGAACCGCGGACAGTCCGGCGTGCAAACCGCGGACTGTCCGGGAGTCGTCCAGAACTGTTTCAGAACAGTTCAGTTTCTGGTCTTTTGCCGGCGGACAGTCCGGACTCCTAGTGTCGGACAGTCCGGTGTTCGGCGGACAGTCCGGGACCCTGACCCCGGACAGTCCGCGAACCTGCTGAGTGTGCAGTTTTGCTCTGAGGCTTTAACAGTTGGTTTTGGGGTTTCTCCGGGAGTTCCGCTGTACCACTAGGACATCTCCTAGGGTATCCACCTATTCGTAGGTCATGAACTCTTTGGTCATTTCGAGTCTTTGCTTTTGAGGTGATTTTCTGGGACAAGGGCCATTCTATTCACAAGTTGAATTTGAGGCTCCCATTCACCCCCCCTCTGGTCGCCAATCCGGTCCTTCAGTTGGTATCAGAGCCGGTTAAGGATCTTCACTACCTTAATCGGTTTCGGATCCTAAGGGCGACATGGATCGAGGGAACGACAAGGCTCCTTGGTTCGATGGAACGAACTACTCCTATTGGAAGATTCAGATGCGTGCTTACCTCAACAACATCGAATATTCTGTCTGGGAGATATGTGAGAATGTTGAGTACATAGTCCTTGCGGCTCGTGTGGGTCAGATCCAGATTGACCAGCACGAGGCCAACTCCAAGGCTCGTAATGCTCTTTTGGCTAGCATCTCCCTTCCTGAGTTCGAGCGTGTCTCTGAGCTTGAGACGGCACGAGAGATCTGGGTGAAGCTTCAAAGCTATCATGAGGGGACCGCTCAGGTCCAGACCAGACTCTTTGAGACGTACAAGCGCGAGTACGAGAACTTTGTTCAGTTGGAGGGAGAGACGATTGACGCTATGTTCGCTCGTTTCCAAACGATTGTGAACAAGATGCATGCCAATCGGGCCAACTTACCCTATGACGATCATGAGAGGGCTCTCAAGTTGCTATACGCCCTGGATCGGAGGGTATGGGAGGTGAAGTTGTCGACTATCATAGAGTCTCCATCCTATGACACCCTCACCGTGGATGAGCTGTTCAGGAAGCTCAAGTCCACCGAGATCGATCACCTGACTCAGGCCAAGCTGAAGAACCCATCTTCACATTCCATGGCTTTGGTCTCAGGCACGGGTGGATCGACTTTCTCTGCTAATGCTTCACCTCCTCTTGTTGCTTTGTCTTCTTTGCATACAGTCACGGAGGAGCAGTTGGAGGCACTTGGAGACGACGAGCTCGCCCTCGCCATCACCCGGTTCTCGTGGTTTCACAACAACCGCCTGAATCGCCGGCGTGGTGGCGCACGCGAGGGCTGCTACAAGTGTGGTGATCTAGACCACTTCATGGCGACCTGTCCCAAGAACAACAAGAAATCTTTCGGCAAGACTCGCAACTCCAGGCGCAAGGGCAAGCCGGAGTACAAGCCCGAGAAGAAGAAGAACCAGGATAGTTTTCGCCGAGAGGACTTGGAGAGGGCTTTCGACGCCGGTCGGCGTGTGCTCTTCGCCGGCAAGGGCGACACCGACAAGTCCTCCGATAGCGACTCCAGCGACGATGGGTCTGAGCACAAGACTGAAGATCGCTTCAACGGACTCTGCTTCTTCGGCAACTCCTCCAAGGGCTTGTGCACCATGGCCCTGGACGAAGAGGACTCCAAGTGCTAGGCGAAGGACGCCGATGACGCCAACAGCGATGACGACGATGACAACGCCTCCGAGGTATCAAACTCATCTCTTGTCGATCATCTCACTGATGAGCACGATAGCTTTGCGGAGTTAGTCCTTGCTTTGGAGAAGAGACTCACGCAGGTGCTCCAAGAGCGCGGTGAGTTTAAGGCCAAGATGAAAGAGGCGCTTAAGGAGCTTGAGTTTGCCAAGTCCGAAGTGAGGGTGACTGATGATGAGGAGTGCGATGAGTGCACCACACACATGGCAAACTTTTCCACCCTACAAACGAATTATGCCTCTTTGATCGAGGTGTATGATGAGCTAAAGAGTAGGCTAGACTTGGTGGGTGAGTGTCATGAGTGTGCCTCCATGAAGAAGGAGCTAGAGGAAGTGAAGGCGAGGCCTTCTTTGCTGGGTGCGTGCAAGCTTTGCCCTAGCTTGCGAACTGAGTTGGCAGAAGTTAATGCCAAGCTTGCTGAAGCCATGAAGGCCAGCTCAGTTAGCACCTTGTCCGCTCCATGTGAGCGATGCGTGGGGTTGGAGCTTGAGATTGCCAACTGTCGGCATGATAGGATGCAAACCGGGGAGGAAAACACATACCCCCGGTCCATCCTGAGTTGGGTGTCATGCAGTGAGCCGCAGTTGGGCATGATGATCAGTCAGTTCAAGAGGGGAACTGATTGCTCGAGAGTAGGCTTTGCTTCAGGTGGGAAGGGCGCTAGTAGCTTTGGCAAGATCGGTGAGTTTAGTGGAGTGAGCCCTAGTGAGAAGCCATCCGCTATCCCTAAGCTTACCAAGATTACCCCACCTGAGCCTCCCAAGCCTATCACCAAGGATGGCATCCTTGATGAACCTCCCAAGGCTCCACCTCGCAAGCAAGTGTGGGTTCCCAAACCTAACCATCTTAGGAACACACTTGACACCCTTCCTGACGTCTCTAGTGATCCCCTTCCGAAGGGCAAGCAACCAGCCAGAGTGAACAACCCTCGCAACCCTAGGAACCAACAACCCAAGAGAGTGGTGAGGTTCGAGTGCGAGTACTGTCTCCGTGAGGGTCACCTAGCTGAGTTTTGCTTTCAGAGGAAGAGAGACGCTAGGAAGGAGTTGGAGCTGAACAACCAGGCCAGGCACCTCCCTCTCCATGGTGTGCAAGGTCGGGGAATTCAGAGGCAGGGCGCTAGGCCTGGAGGTGCTTTTCCTCAGGTAGCTAGGCCCCAAGCAGCCAGACCACGGGGTGGTGGTCGTGCCTGTCGCGGTTCTGGTCGTCTTCAATACGACCGTGAGCCGAGTGTAAGAGGCTTTGCTGCTCAGTCCCATAGCGGACCACCTTTTCAGTATGGTGGTGATCGCTTTGCTCATATGGGACAAGTAGGTCAGTTTGGAGGTTTTCCGTTCCATAGCGGACCACCCTTTCAGGTTGGTGGTGATCGCTATTCACCCATGGGACGAGGACAGTTTGGTGTTTCTACTAACACTTTTTCTAGGCCTATGACACAACACTGGTATCCTTTTGGCCATGTTTTTAGAGCCAATTTTTCTCGTTCTTTCGGCTCTACTAGATGTTTGATGGCTGGTCCTTCTTCTGATTTGTGGAAGTGGCATAGGAGGCTCGGTCACCTGAGTTTTGACTTGCTTGCAAGACTTAGCTCACTTGGCCTAATCCAAGGATTGTCCAAGCTTAAGTTTCAGAAGGACCTTGTTTGCCATCCTTGTCGTCACGGGAAGATGGTTGCTGCTTCTCACCCACCTGTTAATCAGGTGATGACAAAGCGACCCGGCGAGCTTTTACACATGGACACAGTTGGTCCAGCTCGGGTTTGCTCAGCGGGTGGGAAGTGGTACGTTCTAGTGATCGTTGATGATTTTTTGAGGTACTCTTGGGTTTTCTTTATGGAGGGTAAGGATGAAGTTTTTCCTTTTGCTCGTGATTTGATCTTGAGGTTGAAACTGAGTTTCCCCCTGATACTATTAGAGCTATTCGTAGCGATAATGGTACTGAGTTTGATAACTCACAATTTGCCTCTTTCTGTTCTTCTAATGGAATCGAGCATCAGTTTTCTTCTCCTTATGTCCCCCAGCAGAACGGTGTTGTTGAGCGCAAGAACCGGACCCTTGTTGAGATGGCCAGGACAATGCTCGATGAGCATAGGACTCCTAGGCGTTTTTGAGCCGAGGCGATCAACACCGCTTGCCATGTTTCAAATCGCATCTTTCTTCGGGCTTTCATGAAGAAAACGTCTTATGAGTTGCGCTTTGAACGGGTACCCAAGGTGTCTCATTTTTGGGTGTTTGGGTGTAAGTGTTTTATCCTGAAGCAAGGCAATTTGGACAAATTTGAATCTCGCTCTGCTGATGGCGTGTTTCTCGGTTATGCTTCGCATTCGCGCGCTTATCGAGTTCTTAACCTTGAAACTAACCGGATAGTGGAGACCTGCGAGGTCACATTTGACGAGACTATGCCTTGTGTTTCTTCTGCTTTTGATGTTGCAGGAAAACAGGAGCTAGGAGAGACCATCTTTGTGGAGGAGGAGCAGGAGAATGCCGATTGGGGTGATCCCGAGCCAACTCCACTGGTTGCCCCCGTCGACCCTGCGACGACTACTTCAGCTCGAGGACCCGATCCCACGATGTCTTCTTCTTGGGGTCCTCTAGAGCCACCTCTCCAGCGAGCACCCGCTGCACCTGAGGGAGCGACAGCATCTGGCGAGGGGGAGGCAACTTTGGCAAGGCAAGCACCCTGTAGCGTTCAGCAAGTTCACCCCCCGCGGCAGATGATCGGCGGCATCGACCAGCGAGTCACGTGGTCGTGAGTGTATGAAATCTCTCACTTTGCTCATTCTGCTTGCGTTGCTTCTTTTGAGCCCAAAGATGTTGGACACGCACTTTCTGATCCCAATTGGGTTAATGCCATGCATGAGGAGTTAGAAAACTTTGAACGAAACCAAGTTTGGACCCTGGTTCCACCTCCACCAGAATGCCACCCTATAGGTACCAAATGGGTTTTCAAAAACAAAGAGGGTGAGGATGGGATGGTAGTGAGGAACAAGGCTAGGCTAGTAGCCCAGGGTTTCTGCCAGAAAGAGGGGATAGACTATGAGGAAACCTTTGCCCCTATAGCTCGTTTAGAAGCCATTAGAATCCTTCTAGCCTTTGCTGCTTCGAAGGGTTTTAAGCTTTACCAGATGGATGTCAAGAGTGCCTTCTTGAATGGGTATATAGAGGAAGAGGTTTATGTTAGGCAACCCCCTGGTTTCGAGGATCCCAAGTTTCCAAACCATGTTTATAAACTTTCAAAAGCTTTGTATGGTTTGAAACAAGCCCCGAGAGCTTGGTATGATCGTTTGAAAACTTTTTTACTCTCCAAGGGTTTTAAAATGGGACGGGTCGATAGAACTTTGTTTCTCCTCAAGCAAGGCAATGACACCCTTTTGATTCAGATTTACATGGATGATATCATCTTTGGTGGCTCCTCTCACGCACTTGTTGCCAAGTTTGCATATACTATGAGCAGGGAGTTTGAGATGAGTATGATGGGTGAGTTGACCTTCTTCCTCGGGTTGCAAATCAAGCAAACCCGAGATGGGACGTTCGTTCATCAAGGCAAATACACGAAGGACATCCTGAAGAAGTTCGACATGGGCGAGGCCAAGCTTCTTACGACGCCCATGCCGACGACTGCTGCAATGGACGCGGACCAGGACGGAGAGCCGGTTGACCAGAAGCAGTACAGGAGCATGATCGGCTCGCTCCTGTACCTGACGGCGACAAGGCCGGATATACAGTTTTCTGTGTGTCTGTGCGCTCGTTTTCAGGCGTCCCCTCGGACTTCTCACAAGCAAGCGGTCAAGCGCATCATGAGGTACCTCTGATACACTCCTGAGCTCGGACTTTGGTACTCTTCTTCTTTGACCCTCTCACTTTGTGGTTATTCCGATGCGGATTTTGCCGGCTGTCGGCTTGAGCGGAAGTCTACTTCTGGGACTTGTCAGTTTCTTGGCTCTTCTTTGGTTTCATGGTCTTCTCGCAAGCAGTCGAACGTAGCCCAGTCTACTACTAAAGTCGAGTATGTTGCCGCTGCCTCTTGTGCTTCGCAGCTTTTATGGATGGTTGCTACATTGCGTGACTTTGGTCTAGATTTCAGTCGGGTCCCTTTGCTTTGCGACAGCACTTCTGCCATTAGTGTAGCAAAGAACCCTGTTCTTCACTCCAAGACCAAACACATCGATGTTCGCTTTCACTTTCTTCGTGATCACTATGAGAAAGGTGACATTGATCTTAGGCATGTAGACACCCATAACCAGGTTGCGGATATTTTCACCAAGCCTTTGGATCTCTCAACTTTTGCTAGGTTGAGAGGTGAGCTTGGTGTGTGTTTCCCCTTTTAGATGGGGGAAGCATTTTTGATGTATCATAGACTGCCTTTCTGATCCTTTTTGTTTTTGGGTCTTGAGTCTTTTCGATTTTGTTTTGGCTTCGATTCTGACTTCATCATATGTGCATCTTGCATTTTTAAGCTTCATGTCTATATTCTTGAGAATGAACTTATGCTCTGATTAGTGTATGCTTCGATGATATATGATGATGCTTGTAGCTTAGGCTCTCCTTGATCACTGATACATGTTGTGAGCTAAGCTATTTTTCAGAATGGTGACCATGCTTAATGAACTTAAAACTTGTTACATGTTCACCATTGAGATTAGCAACTAGCATGTGTAGGATGTGTTGAGGTTACATGTGCTGTTTCATATATGCTAGGTTGCTATGTCTCTAGTTCTGAGTTTTTCACTTGCTTGGACTGTTCATATTCTACTTAAAATGAACCAGGTTTTAGTGAATTGAAAAGATCGAGATGGGATTGCTTTGTCAGCACATCACGGTATCGAGACTGTTTCTCATAGCACTTTGAGTTAAACTTGAGCCGTGTAGTGTAAGACCGAAACCGATGCTTTATGCTTCTAATTGCATATGCATAGGCTTAGCACGGTTGAAAAGTTAGGCAATGACAAGCTTTCAACCTCTCGCAATCACAAGCTGAATTTAAACTTGTGTTAATAACCGCTGCAAATTCTCCGATAAAATTTAAAAACACAAGTCTATGTCTCTGTAACACCCCAGAAGAAAACAACAAAACCTTCTGGAGAATTACCCCATCAAACCAAAAATGAGATCTTTTTGGTTTGATGTGGTAATTCTCCAGAAGGTTTTGTTGTTTTCTTCTGGGTGTTATAGTCTCATTCTATAGCATGATGATTGAACTGTGCTAGGGGTAGTTCACCTTGTATACATGGTTAGCACTTGTTTGACTTCCTGTCTATACATGTTCAGTGCTACTTTGATGGTGAAACTACTTTCTAAACAGCTTAAAACTGCTCACTCGGCTTATGCACTCATATTTCATATTTGGTGATCAGTTTGAGCCTTTGCTAGCACTTTTGCGTGTTGCTATGTAGTCGGATCAACACTCTTTAGAGCATTCTTTCACTCTTTCGAGTATATACTTGAAGCTGCTAACATGCATTTTTAACTCATGTGCATTTGCTTGACTCCGATAGGCATGACCTAGCTCCGGTTTACTTACTTGAGTCCTTTTCCCCTCTCTTTTGATTGCAATTTGCCCCCAAGGGGGAGAATGTTTCACGATGATGAGATTTTTAGACTCTCTGTGGTGACAATTTGCAATTTATGCTTCACTTGCTGAGGGGGAGTTCTTTGAGTGAGGGGGAGTTTTCTGCCTGCTCCGAGTCAGCTTTTATTTGATATTGATCTTTTAGCTGTCTTCACCTTGTTTTGATGGTTCTTGATTGGTATCGGGCTTACTGCTAGTTGTGTTGAGGCTCTGTGCCTCTTTCTTGAGGGACTAGCAGTAGCTGCTTATTATGCAGTCTTCATTTGGTATCGAGCTTTCAGCTAGTGGTGTTGAGCCCTTTCTGCCTCTTCTTGACGACTAGCTTGTTTCTGACTTGGTTGCATCGAGCCGTTGCCCATGTCTTTGGGAACCAAATTTTGTGCTTCGATTTTGATCGAGTTTTTGCTCTCTGAAGAGTTATTGCTCTGATCTCTTGCTTGGTTGTGTCGAACCGTTGCCCATGTCTTTGGGGACCAAGCTTCGCTTATCTCGATTTGTTCTTCTTCGGCCTTTTCTCTGGCTTTTGGACATCTCGAGTGAGTTTTCTCCTTCTACCCAATTCTGCTTCCTTTTATTTTGGTTACGGTTACTATGAGTTGACGATGCACTCATCAAGGGGGAGATTGCGAACACAAGGTTGACATGTGCCCTTGTGGTTCCCTTCCTGAGTGATGAGTGATCGTTCAAAGGGCAACATGTCTCTTGGCTGTGTTGATGTGTAGGTGCAGAGCTCGGGCAGTGGTCGAAGGTGAGGTGAAGGTCAAGTAGGGACGTGCCATGCCGACAGACCGGGAGCGGTGAAGGGCGGACGTGGAGCTTGGACCGACGGACCGGGAGACCTGAGGACCAGCTGTGGTAGCTGGCACGTGGCGTTGACAAGCAAGAGTACATGGGGATGTGCGGTGCATCGGCCAAGTCGGGAGGAAGGTGATGGCGTCGTGACAATTGGCGGGAGGCCGAGAAGGATGGCGAATGCACTGTGCCCGGCGTGGAGGCTGGACATTCTCCGGCATCGGTGTTGGAACTCGGGGTGTGTGAACCACATCCCGTCTACGGCGCGGGTTCAGTAGCTGAGCCTCTAAAAGCTACCCTCGACGGTTTCTGAGTTTGGGCCTCAAAACTCGGGTGGCCGATTTCCGAGTTTGGGCCTCAAAACTTGGCGTGGATGGTTTCTAGGTTTGGGCCTCAAAACCTGGGCTCGCGGGTTTCTGAGTTTGGGCCACAAAACTCAGCCAGAGGACAGGTTTCCCGGTTTCAGCCTCAAAACCGGGGGAAGGCCCAGGTTTCCTGGTTTCGGCCTCAAAACCGGGGAAGGCCCAGGTTTCCGCAAAAAGGACGGTCGACGCATGGCGGCGTGGAGAGGCTGGTGCGGCGGCACAACTATCCGCGAGGTAGGCGCGGCGGTCGACGGGGCGGCACGTGGCGGCATCCTGAGGCTTGCGTCGAGGCGAAGCTAAGGATGAGATGGGCGCGTGGCCATCGGATCATCAACAAGCAGAGTTGGACCGGGATACCCCTAGGGTTGGCCGCTTCACTCTTGTATCTAGGTGTAGAAAGGGGATTATTGTATTAGGCTATAAATAAGAGAGGCACCCCTCCTCTCTCCCTATCCTTGCAGTCATTTGTTCCTAAGCACTCTCTCTCTAGCCCCCGCTTAGGTTCTAATCATACCTCGCTGCAAGCGATCCGTAGAGACGGGAATCATACCTCTATGTATTTGGATCTTTTGAGGAAACGAGACCGTATTCTCGTTGTCTCCTCGTGTGGAGGAATTTCGGCTGAAATCAAATCGAATCGTGTCTTGTGTTTTGTGTTTTTCACGTTTTGGTTTTTCATCTTCCGGAGATTTGCCTCGTTCTCCCTCTTCGTGAGATGATTTTCGATTTCACTTGAATCAATTTGTTCTTGATTGTAAGCCCCTTCTTTCTACCGAAGGAATTCTCTCCTAACTTCACGAATCCATAGATCGGGCCGATTTCATGTTCGTTCTTCGTTCTTTCCCCCTTTCCAGTGATCCTCGGATTTCTCTTGATTGACTTGGTTTGGTGAGATGATTTCTTAGGATTAGCACCCCAATACATAGAGGAACACTTGGGAGGAGTTTGATCGAAGTCCCTTTTGATTTGGTGAAGTTCCAATTGAATTTGCCTTTTGTCCCGAGCATTTTCGTGCTCTCTGTTCATCCGCGGACAGTCCGCGCCCCCAGCGGCGGACAGTCCGGGGATCAGGACTCGGCAGAGTCAGACCAGCGTAGCGCGATACTGTTCTCAGTCTCGTGACCGGCGAATAGTCCGCCAGTGACCCGCGGACAGTCCGGGGTCACATCGGACGCTGCACAGGGTCAGCCTCGGACGCTTGGGTGTCACTGTTCACGTGAACCGCGGACAGTCCGGCGTGCAAACTGCGGACAGTCCGGGAATCGTCCAGAACTATTTCAGAACAGTTTAGTTTCTGGTCTTTTGCCGGCGGACAGTCCGGACTCCTAGTGTCGGACAGTCCAGCGTTCGGCGGACAGTCCGGGACTGTTGACGCAAAATGTGGTTCACGCCTCACGCACAGCAAGCCGGAAAAAGCGTGGCTTCAATCGGGTGCCCGGACGGTTTAGAATCCGGAGACGCGCCAGTCGGTTTGACCTGAAAACCAACAAGGGATAAAACTGTGAGAATAAACTGGAACATGCTGGATAAAACCAGACAGTTCCATATGTACGGCTTCAAAGCCAATCACGACGGCATACAGCTACAAAAGCTGTCTGTCGATAAGTTCAGAGATCATTCGGCTAACATTGAGAATGAGCATATATCCAACAGCCAGTTGCCGAATGTACATGTAAGAGGATATCATTAAGATATAAAGAAACATAAACAGGTAACTTGTAAAATATAAATCTATCCAAACAACACATGCATAGGTTAATCCAACTAGTCTGCCGCACGTCTAGTTTTCATAAACCCGTCAAGCATAAACTAAATCCACACCACTCCTTATAATTAGATTAATCCACCGCATGATACAATCTAATGATAAGGAGCTAAAAGCATGCATATATCTGAACAGATCTACATAAACTCGTTACTCATGTAAGCTTAACCAAGCTCGGCAAACTAGCCGAGTTGGGGTCCATGAAGAAGGAACATACAAACAAACACAATTAAACTAATCTAAAACCTGCATCTGCCGCACGATACCTAGTTTTATCAAAGCCTAACCGTAAATGACATGCATGAACCCGCGACATGTAACAATCTAGATTGAAAGTTAATTCGGCCGTCATGATCTTGCAATTATTAAAACACAAGCAAACTTGTGAAACAAGGCCGAACAAAGATCAATCTAGATTGGGCAAAAGAGTGTTACAAAATTAAAATAAACGATGCAACACATGGTAACTTAATGAATCTATCAGATCTTGCCAAATCTAACAGAGCCGATAACTATCTCACTTCTGCTAAACATATGAATAAACGCCTGCCGCACGGTATCTACCCATAAGCAAAGCACAAGCAAAGACCTCTTGATCGCTAACAAGGGTCCGCCGCACGACCATTGAAAACAAGCAAGACTACTTGCATCATATCTAAATCCACCGCATGATACTATACATGATAACAAGGTTGCCGGGACTTACGGAGATCGACGGATCGATGATTCCTCTCGAGGAACTCGACGACACGACTAAGGACTCGAAGATGGCACAGGGCCGGTTTGTATTGATATGGTTGTGAACAATTTTACAATGGCCAAAGGTTTATATTTATACCCTGGGCGAGACACGAGTCCTAGAAGACTACGACCTCTACAAGGAAATTTAGGAAAATACGAGTCCTATCCCTATTTTCCTCTTGGCGTCCTCCATCGCTACATGCCTCTTCGTGCAAGTCGGCTCCATTTGCCATATTTATTTCCCGAACAAAATCACGTCTTGCAAGATAGCCGACCGCTCATGCATTCGCCGGGACCCCGAAAATTAACCGATCTTGGTCTTCTGCCGAATGCATCCTATGACCATCCCTCGCACACTGGCCCATCTGTCATTCCCTTGTGTGTGCGAAAATCTGGTGTTAACAGGGACCCTGACCCCGGACAGTCCGCGAACCTGCTGAGTGTGCAGTTTTGCTCTGAGGCTTTAGCAGTTGGTTTTGGGGTTTCTCCGGGAGTTCCGTTGTACCACTAGGACATCTCCTAGGGTATCCACCTACTCGTAGGTCGTGAACTCTTCGGTCGTTTCGAGTCTTTGCTTTTAGGGTGATTTTCTGGGACAAGGGCCATTCTATTCACAAGTTGAATTTGAGGCTCCCATTCACCCCCCTCTGGTCGCCAATCCGGTCCTACATAATCAGCACCTCGATACAGGATACAATGATTTCTGCACGCATGGATCTTCTCAACACCCATCGTCAGTGGACTGATTAGCTTCTTGGCATAGTATGTGTTAGCAGGCACTTTGTTCTCCTTAGGAAGCATGTCTGCAATAATACTCAAGAACGCATCGAAGCCAGCATCAGAAAGACCATACCTAGCTTTGCACACCAACAACTTAAGCACAGACCGCAGCGTCGTGAACTCTTTGGTGCAACCCTTAGACTCATCATACAAAGGCTCTTCTGCTGCCTTCATCAAGGTCTCCATACCTTTCATGAAGGACATTGATGGATCGTCCACATGATGACACAACATTGCCTCTAGAAATTCTGCATCTTCCGCAACCATATTATTTGGCAGCACATTAGTTCTGACATCTTCATTTCCTCCTGCGAAACCATGATCTCCAACATTTGGCACAACATGTTCGGCGTCAGGTTGTTGTGTCTCCTGTACAAACTGAAACCCACCATCAACCATATCTTCACCATCGACGTCGATGTTCGCAGGGTTTCTAGTTGTATAAGGCGCAGAGCTACCCTCTCCATGCTTTGTCCAAATCAAGTAATCATTCATAAATCCTCGGCGGACCAGATGAGAATGGATTTGTTGAGTGTGAAAGGTACTTGTTTGGTTTTGGTAATTGAGTGACAACTTAGGTGGACTAATATGTGTTTGAAGTGAATTACACAGGTGATTAGTCCACAGGTGATCATGTGTGAGCAACATATGCCATAGAGGAGAAATGGCTTGGAAGATGTTGCAAGGCTCACACATGTGAAGAAGGAGCTTAATGCACATGAGACATGACATGTGATCTTGTGGCTAAGATGGTGAAGATCAAGGCAAGACGTGGCTTGATGGACCGGTTGCGAAGGTGAAGGGAAAGTTGAGGCTTTGAAGCCGTTGGTACCGAGTGTCGGGAGGCTTAAGCAAGACTTGGCGCCGAAGGACCGAAGCGACGGTGAAGAGCAAGTGATGTCAAGATCGATGGACCATGGAGGCCATGTGATGATATGAAGTGGATCATATCATTTGATGAAGAGGTTGGTGCATGTGTTGCATCAACACTGGAGGAGATGGAATGGAATGCGCAAGGCAAAGGTATAATTGTAGGGCATTTCATTTCACCGGTCATAGGTGTGTAGAGAAGATTATGACCGGGTTTAGGATAGATGGTCGTACTATTAAGAGGAGCAAACTTGTTTGCATATCGGTCATCTAGTGCCACTTGAGCGATCTAACTTTGCGATGTTACTAGGATCGAGTGGCGTGGTGAGAGCAAGTGCTAATCCTTTGGAAAATGATTGTGAAAATGCTAACACCCATACACATGATGTTGTACACTTAGTAGTGTTGGCACTTTTGCAAAGGAGAAGTTGTTGGAGAAGAAGTTGTGTTGAAAGGAGCCATGGAGAAGTGGGAGAAACTAGTGTATAGTCCCTCTCCCTCCTGCCGAGCTTGCGAGGCAGGATTCAGCGGTTTTCGGAAGTAAAGTGGTGTGCTCAGGGAGCATCGGACGCTGGTCCGAGGAGCATCGGACGCTGGCTGAGCGTCCGATGGTTAACCCTAGTTTCTATCAGATGCTGAAGAAGCATCGGACGCTGGCAACGGACACTGAGAAGCACTGTTGCAGAGTCCGATGCAGGTGACGTGGCGCGAGCGTGCTTTCCAGGGAGCATCGGACGCTGGCCTGCGTCCGATGTGGAACCATCGGACGCGTCCGATGTGTTTCTGCCCTCTCTGGAACCTCTCTGGTGTGTCATCGGACGCTGGGGTCGAGCATCCGATGCTAGAGTCTCGGTGCGTCCGTTGTGAGGGCGATCTTGCGCAGATTTGAGCAGAGGCATCGGAGCGTCCGATGCTAGGCATCGGCGCGTCTGATGCCACTTTATCCATGGCGCGAAGGAATATAGCTGTTGGGATCGCTCGGCCGAAGTTGAACGTGGGGGACACGTGGCGAGCATCCAAGCATCGGACGCTGGCCTCAGCGTCCGATGGTCCCGATCCGGAGCGTCCGATGCTAGCGCAGTATGCCCAGTAAAGGGGCAACGGCTAGTTAGCCCTTGGGGCTATAAATAGAGTGTGTGGCCGGCCTTGGGCTGGCGGTTGAGCACTCCAAAGCCTTGGTGGCTGGTGTGGATGTGCTTGGGAGCCCTCTAACTCACTTGTGCTTGCTAGTGTGCGATTCGATAGCGAGTGAGTGATTGCTAGTGCGTTGCATTGAGAGATAGCATCGAGTGGCACTAGGTGATCGTGTTGCAAGCCGGTGGTGCTTGTTACTCTTGGAGGTTGCCACCTCCTAGACGGCTTGGTGATCGAGTCTCCGTCGTGAAGCCCGCGTGAAGATTATGCGTGGCTCCGGAGAAGCTTTGTGAGGGGCATTGTGCTCGCCCCGTAGGAGATCGCGAAGAGCAACTCTAGTAGAAGAGAGGCGCGAAGAACGCCAAGTGGTCCGGCCGGATCGAAGCTAGAGCTCTTGGTGTGCACTCCATCGTGGAGAGTGTGACTTTGGGTCACCACTAGCAAGAGGATCGGCGGCAACCTTGGGCTTGCCTCAACGGGGACTAGCTTGGTGGCGACCAAGTGAACCTCGGGATAAAATCACCGTGTCAACCTTGTTCATCCCGTTGGTTTGCATTCCCCATACACAAGCTTGTAATTACTTTCATATATATTGTGCTTGTGTAGTTGCTCTTGTAATTAGTTAGCTTGTGTAGCTTGCTAGTTACCTTCTTTGCTTGTGTAGCCTAGAAGTAGCTCTCTTGCGTGACTAGTTGACTTGTAGTCTTGCTAGTCACATTGCTTAGTTTGTGTAGCTAAGTTGAGCTCTCCAATTTGGCTTGTGTAGCCTTGTTATTGAGCATTGCTAGTGAGCTTAGGCTTTGTGCTTTGCTTGCTAGATTGTGTAGGAGCTCCCCCATACTTGAAGTACTAGTTGCATAGGCTTGTGTGACCTTGCTTCTAGAATTGGTTAAGTGAGCTCTAGCTAGCCTGACACCTTATTTGCTTTGATTAGGATCTTTTGTAAGGTGTCATAGAGTATAAGTAGAGGGGTGTAGTCTTGGCTAGACCGATAGTTTTAATTCCGCATTTGTTTCGGTTAGCCGGTAAGATTAATTTTATAAAAGACTATTCACCCCCCCTCTAGTCCGCCATCTCGACCCTTCAGAGTGTTATCAAATACAACAACATTTCTGCAGTCCATGCACGGACAATGTATGTTCGTCTTCTTTGTTCTCCAAGCATGATTCTTAGCGGCATCAATAAACCTATGGACCTCGGGTATGTATAATGGATCTAGTCTTGATAACTTATACATCCAGAATGACTTCTCCATCATTACCTGTAAAAAAACAATAAATTTATTGAAATCAATGTAAAAAAGTAACCATATCTAGAGATTATATTTTTGCTAGGTGAAACCCTATATCTAAAAAGTGAATCATCAAATTGAGCAAGAATGAGCAAATTGAGGCAAGAGGGACACAAACTAACCTTTTTTTTGTTAATCTCCTTACAAGAAATGAAGATCAAAACCTCTCCCCTTATATTTTGTAAAATCTGGACCTCCAAAATCGCCTCCAATTGAAAGTGGCGGCGAGAAACAGTGCTGCTCGGGGAGGAAGATGGGGTATTTATACCAGAGATAGCATAGGCGGTTAGCTAGGAATTATTATTAGCTACTGTTTAGAGTTTATTGGGGTTTAAAGTAAAAAAAACTAAGTACCATAATTTAAAATACCTAAATACCATTATTAAATAAAAACACAATATTCATAAAACATAAAAACATAGTGAAAAAAACAATTGGGAAATAAACAACATAATAAAAACCTAAATATTATATAAAAACCTACATTTCCCTCTCTACATAAATACTCAAGAACACACCATTATACATGCAAACAAGAAAAGATATCATGCATAAACAAAATTAAAAAGTAAACACGAAGCAGTATAGATGAGAGACATTATTTAACCATCTTAAGCAAGGTCACTCATTAACCTACGTATTCTTCTCTCTCACTCATGGGTGAAACCCTAGATCTAAAAAGTGAATCATCAAATTGAGCAAGAATGAGCAAATTGAGGCAAAGAGGGACACAGACTAACCTTTCTTGTTAATCTCCTTCCAACAAATGAAGATCAAAACCTCTCCCCTTGTATTTTGTAAAATCTGGACCTCCAAAATCGCCTCCAATGGAAGGTGGTGGCGAGAAATAGTGCTGCTCGAGGAAGAAGAGGGGGTATTTATACCAGAGATAGCACAGGCGGCTGTCTTAACCCAACCGCCAGTGAAAATGGTGGCATTTGCACTGGCGGTTGAGTTAAGACAACTGCCAGTGTAAATACATTTCCACTGGCGGTTGTCTTAGTCCAACCGCCAGTGCAAATGTATTTCCACTGGCGGTTGTCAACTGTTCACTGCCCCCTTTTATATCACAGGCGCGTGATAACTACAACCGTCTGTGCTATGAATAGGGGGCGCCAGCTATGAGCAGTATTCTACTAGTGTGGGTGACATGCATGGGCCAAATCCAATGTGTGCCATGTTGAGTGGTAGACTGACTTCGGGTGGGTTGCAGTCAACAAGACAGCCAAAGTTTGATTTATCTCGTCTTGGGTGAAATCCATATGTTCTACAATGCATAGGTTGAAGTTTTACAGCTTGAGTAATGGAATGTCCTAATACCTCCTATGCCTATTATAGATCCACTACAAAACATTTTGTCTTAATTCATGATTGAAGACAACAAGCATTATCATGCATTGGCAAGCATATAGGATTTATAGCCTGCCCCTCTCTGGTGTATATTTATTAACCAAGATATGGTAAGAATATAATTCATGTTTTTACCTGGGCATCATTTACATCATATGATGGTATCTAATGTTGGAAATAAAGGCAATTTAGCAATCCATAAATTAATCCCGACAATTAGAAAAAGACTAACAACATGTATCACAGGTATATGATTTACCTCTAGCAAGCGATCTACTTCTAGTACCAGAAAAGATGCGGCAAGGAACAACATAAAGAAGAGAGACATCCTTACGGCGGGGTTGTCGGCGCGAAGACAGGAGAAGAAGAAGACCGGCGATGGAGATCGACGAACACCGGGCGCAGAGGGAAGATGAGCGAGCAGTCGTGACGGCGCTTCCCAAAAACCTGATTCGCCTCCTACCCCGTGCAGGGACGCAGAGGAGACGAAGGCTTCGGAGCCTGCTCTCCCGGAACCGATGGCACGTCGACGACGGGATGGGGAAGACGGCGGCAGCGCAGCACTGAGGAGAGGAAGAGATGAATCTCACGGTCCTGAGAGCGACGTCTCGCCTCATATTTATACACACGTGTGGCGGCCAATCAGGCAAGCAATTAGCCGCGCTTAATCACAGCATTATGGTAATTACCTTCCTTTAGTACACTTACCATAATACGAGAATAATTGCTTACCAAATAGGTCAGCGCAATTTTCTCCATGCATGCAAAAAGATCTGGAGTGGCAAAAGGAAGCCGCGCGCCCGCAAAGGTCGAAGCGGGAATTCGACGGACCATTCACGCGCATGTCGTGCGTGCGCGCCCTTCGCCACGCCACGCCACGCCACGCCCGGCCCGGCGAGGCGAGGCGAGGCGAGCGCGCGCGCGCGTGTGGTTCTTCCTTTTCTTCTCCCTAATAGCTCTAACAAGATGGAGGTAGCTCAACTATTTAAGTTTGCCTCACTCTTCTTGAGCTAGCAATGTGGGACTAAAGTCCCCCACCATTGCACATATACATGCATGTGTGAGTGGGCCTTTGGGATTTATATGGAATTGTTTGGCCCATGGGCCAAAACATCTAACAATCCCCCACCATATCCCAAGGGCACGCGAGTCATTCTCCCTTTACCACAGTACTGTTTATATATCAGCTATTCAGTGGAGACCTGTTAAGGTTGAACATCCACCTAGAGCAACAAGCTTGACCCATCCGCAACTGCACAATGGACTATGCCTTGAATTGACAGTTTGGTGCAAATCGGCTTCACTTGAAGTCTTGACTGATACTAGGCAGCTATAGCCAACCCCGCGAGTGGAGCGTATAAGTCATACTCCTAACTCACTTCATGAGCTTATTAAAGATTACCCAATTCTTATAAACTGCGACTAACAGTTAGGCTCACATAGGTGTGTTCTTACAGGGATACTCTGTAGGACAGTATCTCGCTATAAAGCCTCAGAACACATTAAGACAAAGTCAACCTGCCTTACAGAAATGAGAGTACTGCATCTCCAATGGAGTGGGTAGGGAAAAGAATGTACTCTCCCGTTAACCAACAGCTTGTTCTTCCCAGGTCCTAATTCACGGGATCTCCGATCACATAGGTTGGGTTACTGCTGGGGTTAACTCACAAGGGTCTCAATCCCATCTCCTTCGATGCATTGTCAATCACGGTGCGTGATAATCCCTTTGTAAAGGGATCTGCCAGGTTCTTAGCTGTCTGGATGTATTCCACAGCTATTACTCCGGAGCTCCTTAATTTCCTGACAGACTTCAGTCTACGCTTTATATGTTTGCTGGACTTCTTCCCATTGTCCTGGCTATTCTTCACCTTCGTGATCACAGTTTGATTATCACAATTTATGAGAATAGCAGGAATTGGTTTCTCAACCAAAGGTAAGTCCATCAACATCTCTCTTAACCATTCAGCTTCAGCAGAAGCTGTATCCAGAGCTGTAAGCTCTGCCTCCATTGTTGACTTTGTAAGTATTGTCTGCTTACAAGATCTCCAAGAGACAGCACCACCACCCAAAGTGAATATATATCCACTAGTGGCCTTGAGCTCATCAGCTTCCGTAATCCAATTTGAATCACTATATCCTTCAAGCACCCCTGGATGCCCTGAATAGTGAATTCCGTAACTCATTGTTCCTTTAAGATAGCGCATTACTCGATCAATACCCTTCCAATGATCAGTTCCTGGGTTAGAGGAAAACCGACTCAACTTGCTTACTGCATATGAGATATCAGGGCGAGTTGCGCTAGCTAGGTACATCAATGAGCCAATTATTTGGGAATATCTCAGATGATCCTTTCCTAGCCTTTTATTCTTTCGAAGTATTAGGCTAGGATCATAGGGTGTTTGAGAAGGTTTGCTTTCCATATACCCAAAACGGTTCAAAACCTTTTCAACATAATGAGATTGCAAGAGAGTAATCCCATTCTCACCCTTGTTAAGTTTAATATTGAGGATCACATCGGCTTCTCCCAAATCTTTCATGTCAAAATTTTGGGATAAAAATGATTTTACATCATTAATCTCATCGATACTGGTCCCAAAAATTAGTATGTCGTCAACATACAAACATAGGATTACTCCTCTCCCCCCACCATAACGGTAATACACACAGGTGTCAGCTTCATTTATTGCAAACCCAGCAGAGGTTAAAGTCTTTTCGAACTTCTCATGCCACTGCTTTGGTGCCTGCTTTAGGCCGTACAAGGATTTCACTAACTTGCACACCTTGCCCTCTTATCCTTGTGCTATAAATCCATCGGGCTGATTCATATAAATTTCTTCCTCTAACTCTCCATTAAGGAAAGCCGTCTTCACGTCCATCTGATGGACAAGAAGTTTATGGGAAGCAGCCAAGGATAATAGCACTCGGATTGTAGTTAATCTGGCAACCGGTGAGTAGGTATCAAAGAAATCCTCGTCTTCTTTTGTGTAAAACCTTTGGCAACAAGCCTCGCCTTGTACTTTTCAATAGTACCGTCAGGCCTAAGCTTCTTCTTAAAAACCCACTTACAACCAATTGGTTTGCAACCCACTGGTTTGTCTACTACTTCCCATGTGCCATTTGCAGTGATGGAGTCCATCTCACTACGGACTGCATCCTTCCAATAATCTACATCTGGTGATGCATAAGCCTCTGCAATGGTAGTGGGAGTATCATCTATGAGATAGACAATGAAGTCGTCACCAAAGGATTTTCCAACCCTTTGTCTCTTGCTCCTTCTAGGAGCCACAACATTGTCATCCTCATCAATAACAGGTGGGTTTATAATTGGCTCTATCGAGGGAGTGGGTTCGGGAATAAACTCATTAGACGAACTTGGTAAAGAGTAAGCAACATTCATCGGGAAAATATTCTCAAAGAAAGTAACATCCCGTGACTCCAAAAGTGAATCAACTAAAACCTCGGGCGATTCAGATTTAGCCACTAAGAACTTATATGCCGTGCTGTGATACGCATAGCCCAAAAAGATACAATCAACGGTCTTCGGTCCAAGTTTGCGTTTCTTATTAATTGGTATGCTTACCATGGCCAAACAGCCCCAAGTACGCAAGTAATGGAGTGATGGTTTCCTTCCTTTCCATCCTTCATACGGAGTTACATCACTGTTTTTGGTTGGAACTCTATTTAGAACATGACATGCTGTCAAGACAGCCTCCCCCCACCATGACTTAGCCATACCGGATGTTCCTAACATGGCATTCACCAAGTCCATTAACGTCCGGTTCTTTCTTTCGGCAATCCCATTAGATTGGGGCGAATATGGGGGTGTCCGTTCATGAATTATTCCATTCTCCGCACAGAAGAGATCGAACTCATTGGAAAAGTACTCACCACCTCGATCGGACCTAACACGTTTGATTTTCTTTTCCAATTGGTTTTCTACCTCAGCTTTATAAGTCTTAAAAACTTCAAATGCCTCATCTTTAGTTTTTAGAAGATACACATAACAATATTTAGTTGCATCATCGATTAAAGTCATGAAGTATCTTTTTCCTCCTTTTGTCAACACACCATTCATTTCACAAATATCAGAATGTATGAGCTCTAACAATGTCGTGCACCTCTCGTCTACAGCCTTGTGAGGCTTACGAGGTTGCTTTGCTTGCACACATGCTTGACATTTTGAGCCTTTGACCGTAGAAAAATTCAGAATTAAATTCATATTGGATAGACGCGACATACAACCAAAATTAATGTGACACAAACGTGAATGCCATACATCAGCCACCGAATTGTTTGAATCACACATATGGTTCACAACTTTATTACAGAAATCGGAGAGTGAAAAGCGGAACAAGCCTCCGCTGTCATAACCTTTGCCAATGAAATGGCCATATCTCGAGACGACTACTTTATTAGACTCAAATACCAGCTTGAATCCATCTCGACACAAGAGGGATCCACTAACGAGGTTCTTCTTTATTGAGGGAGCATGCTACACGTTCTTGAGACGCACGATCTTTCCCGAAGTGAACTTCAGATCGACCGTACCAACACCAAGAACAGAAGCATGCAAGCCGTTCCCCATCATGACGGTTGAACCTCGTGCGACCTGGTAAGATGAAAACATGGAGATATCAGTACAAACATGAATATTGGCACCTGTATCTATCCACCAATCATTAGATTGACATACAGAAAATACACTTGGTAAGTAATTACCGTACCCAGATCCGCTAGGATCGCCAATAGTCACGTTGGCAGACTTCTGCCCCTGCTGATTCTTCTTGCCCTTGCGGTTCTTGCACTTCTTGGCGAAGTGTCCGTTCTCACCGCAAACAAAGCACACAACTTCATCCATGTTCATCTTCTTCTTCTTGAACTGAGTAGTCTGAACAGCCTTTTGCTTGTTCTTGCCAGCATGCTGCATCACATTGGCACTGGACTGTTCTGGGGCTTTTGGTGGAGCATCCTTTGCCCGAGCCTTCTCTTCAACATCAAGACCAGCCAACAGATCCTCAACTGAGATCTTTTGTCTTTTATGTTTCAGAGCAGTGGCGAAGTTTCTCCATGATGGAGGCAACTTGGCAATCATACCACCAGCCACGAACTTGTCCGGCAAGACGTGTCCGAGTTGTTCAAGTTCCCTCACAATAAGTTGGAACTCATGAGCCTGTTCCACGACTGAACGGTTTTCAACCATTTTGAAGTCGTGATACTTCTCCATCACGTACAACTCATGTCCAGCGTCTGCAGCACCAAACTTGTGTTCAAGTGCCTCCCACAGTTCAGCAGCGCTTTTGATGTTCATGTAAACATCACACAGTTGGTCAGAGAGCACACTAAGGACGCATCCGACGAAGATCGTCGTAGCCGCAGTAAACTCCTGCACCTCTTTCTCAGATCCGAGAGGTAGTGCTGGAGGATTACCCACGACCCAAAACACGCCCATAGCCGTGAGCCACAACTGGGGCCCTCGTCTGCCATCTCTTGAAATTCACACTAGTGAACTTCTCCGGTTTCATCGCATCAGTATATCCCTTAGTCATCGCTAAATGCCTATCAGGTTTTTGGATTGTTGGAAATAAAGGCAATTTAGCAATCCATAAATTAATCCCGACAATTAGAAAAAGACTAACAACATGTATCACAGGTATATGATTTACCTCTAGCAAGCGATCTACTTCTAGTACCAGAAAAGATGCGGCAAGGAACAACATAAAGAAGAGAGACATCCTTACGGCGGGGTTGTCGGCGCGAAGACAGGAGAAGAAGAAGACCGGCGATGGAGATCGACGAACACCGGGCGCAGAGGGAAGATGAGCGAGCAGTCGCGACGGCGCTTCCCAAAAACCTGATTCGCCTCCTACCCCGTGCAGGGACGCAGAGGAGACGAAGGCTTCGGAGCCTGCTCTCCCAGAACCGATGGCACGTCGGCGACGGGATGGGGAAGACGGCGGCAGCGCAGCACTGAGGAGAGGAAGAGATGAATCTCACGGTCCTGAGAGCGACGTCTCGCCTCATATTTATACACACGCGTCGCGGCCAATCAGGCAAGCAATTAGCCGCGCTTAATCACAGCATTATGGTAATTACCTTCCTTTAGTACACTTACCATAATACGAGAATAATTGCTTACCAAATAGGTCAGCGCAATTTTCTCCATGCATGCAAAAAGATCTGGAGTGGCAAAAAGAAGCCGCGCGCCCGCAAAGGTCGGAGCGGGAATTCGACGGACCATTCACGCGCATGTCGTGCGTGCGCGCCCTTCGCCCGGCCCGGCGAGGCGAGGCGAGCGCGCGTGTGGTTCTTCCTTTTCTTCTCCCTAATAGCTCTAACAAGATGGAGGTAGCTCAACTATTTAAGTTGGCCTCACTCTTCTTGAGCTAGCAATATGGGACTAAAGTCCCCCACCATTGCACATATACATGCATGTGTGAGTGGGCCTTTGGGATTTATATGGAATTGTTTGGCCCATGGGCCAAAACATCTAACATCTAACACCCATCATCAGCAAAATAAATAACACTTTTTTCTCCTTTTTTGAAATAATAATTCCAAGGAAAAAGGAACCAAATAAAAGGATCATGAATTATATTCTGGAAAATCAACGGCTAGCTTTTATTAAAGTAACGGGATGTGCTTATACCAGGAATTCACAGGCATGTGGAATATGTGAACCCTGATGCCTCTCGTTCCTTATCCTTACCACCAAGTATGCAATAGCAATGCCTGCAGTAGCTGATTTCAGACCTAAAATTTGGGTCATATTTCAGACCTAGAAGATAAACATATATAGAAGTAATTCCCGCCAGTTTTCTAAATTTGCACTAAACCCTACGTACTGGATCATGATCAATTATAGCAACATGCAATTTAATTATATCATACAGTTATATATATATACATCAAAGTTTTTTTGATCCTAATCATTAAGTTCCATAGAAATATATATATCACACATGCAATTTATAGTTATATCATACATGTATATATACATCGATTATAGTCCAATACATCTCTCAGTGTCCGGCCAGATTTCTGAACAATACTAATATAAAAAATATATATTATCCTGACTGGTGGTGGTTGCTAGCCTGTAGACACGAGGTGTGCTGCTTTGATCCCAAGCAGTTGAGCATTCGTATATTTCACATGGGTCTTTTCTATAGAAATTAACATGTATATTAATATTGGTCACATTCAGATTTAGTTTGTTCTTAATTATGAGCATTTCAATATGTCAGAAAACAGAGTGATGCGTCTTACTGTAACAATCAGTAGTGACCTCGAAAAAACGAGATTGATACTATGTCTCTAATCCGTACAGATTTGTGACACGTACATAAATAATCACCAATGAGGCAATGACCCTTCATTGTTGACGCGTATTGCCAAAACACGTCACTACCCTTCATCAGCGATGTGTATAGCCACAACTCGTCACTGATGATCACTCCGAGCAACCCATATAGCCAAAATTGAGTCACTGCAGATGACGATATCATGATATCATATGCGTATGGTGTGGTAAAAATTTTAGAAAGTTTCGAACACGTTGTCACGTACGATGGTCACAAACCACATGTTGAGATGTACTAGTTTGTAAGCATTGTACGTGATAACGTGTTCGAAACTTTCTAAAATTTATACCACAGCATACGCATACGATATCATGATATCTCGATTAATTTTGTGATTTTTGGAGTTTGTTTGCATTTTTAGAATTAAAAAACACCCCGCACGTAAGTTGGTGGCGTTGCCACATGAGCACGTTGATCGAAATTTCAGGTCAGTTTTTTGGATCTGGCCTAACCATACACTCAACAATAAGAATAATATTTTTTGAATCATTAAAATCCATTATTCGATGCACCCGCAGTTCAAACTTAGATTTTTCGGAAAAATTCAACAAAACAAAAATAAAGTTAAGAAATATACCAAAATAATTTAAAAATATGCCAAATTTTAACATGTTGACCATGGTACTGTTGGAGTACCTCAAAAAAATTGGTGGCAAAAATAAAAAAAATTAATACTTTGCCGAGTGTCAGCCCTGACACTCGCCAAAGAAGGGCTTTGCCGAGTGCCTGGCCACCTGGCACTCGGCAAATTGCCGAGTGCCGTGCCAGTTGGCACTCGACAAAGAGCCTTCGCAGAGGCTGCCACGTGGCCCGTCTTTGCCGAGTGCCAGCCGATCTGACACTCGACAAGCCGTTCAAAAAAAAATATAAGCAACACAACCGACCGCCACCCCCACACGCACGCAGACGCACGCACACACGCTCGCACGCCGCCCACCGCCGCCGCACCGCCGCCCACCTGCCCGCCCCCAGCCGTGGCCGCCCGCTCTCGACCGGCCTCCGCCGTCGCGCCGCAGAGGAGAGGAGGAGGAGGTGGAGGAGGAAGAAGAGAGGAGGAAGAGTAGGAGGGGAGAAGAGAGGAGCAGAAGGAGGAGGAGGAGGAAAAGGAGAAGAGAGGAGGAGAAGGAGAAGGAAGGACTCCGCTTCGGTTGTCACCATCGTCGTCGCTAGAGCTCGTTCTTGTCGTTCTCGTCGCGAAGGTATACCCTACGCCTATAGTTAGTATGTAGTTAGTAGTTAGTAGCAGTAGTTAGTAGTAGTAAAGTGTTAGTAGTAGAGTGTTAGTTAGTTAGTGTTAGTGTTACTAGTATTTAGTAGTACTGTTAGTGTTAGTAGTAGAGTGTTAGTGTTAGTAGTAGTAGTATTAGTGTTAGTGTTAGTAGTTGTACTAATTTGATACTGTTTTATACTGTTGTGGTTGTTGGCCTTCGTGACTATGTTTGGTATCTATGTGTTTGTAGGCCTTCGTGCCTATGTTTTTTTTGTAGGTTTTGGAAACCTCCCCGTGCAGGGGAGGTGCTGCCGAAATTTTCAGTTGATACTAACCAATTGCCTTCTTTGCGGGTTAGGATCTGTGGGAGGGACTTGGCGACCCCGATCGTCTTCGTCGGCGTTGCCGGTTTGCTGCACAGCGTCAGCAGCGACTCGCCACCACCATGCTAGCCTGTCTGCACCGCCACTCTAGGTATAACCCCTGTACCTGTACGTTGGTCATACATCTTGTCACCCAGTTAGGCTTCTCTCGTTCGAGAAAGAGATACGATTCTGACCGTATCTCTTTCGGATTGTCCACGTATTTTGGACAGCCCGCGGATGTGTAGATGATCTAGTTTCTATGTTCTGCTCCTGTCGGAGTCAGAGTTTCGGCACCACCTCCCCGTTGTTCTCCAGATACACACTCTCCCTGTCGGGACGTGTATCGGGAGAACAACGAGGAGGTGCTGTCGAAATTCTATCTCGGGTAGGAGTAGAACTTGGAAACTAACCCATCTACGCATCCTCAGGTGGGATTATGACCTATCTTTCGCCTATTAGATGGTAGGAACGTCGTGTAGATGCAATTGTTGGTTTTATTACTCGCTTATATATGTATATGCCCGAGGATGGATAACCGTGACTAGATGTACACGGGCCACGCAAGTAAGAGCACATAATGGGTTACTAAGACGAATGCTTTCTTAGAGCATGCATTTGGTACGACTACTAAAGGGTTGAGTCGGATGTCGTATCCCCGCAGCAAATATGGGAACAAGAAAAGAAAATATAGGAAGAATGTGGGGGGAAGATCTTTACAAGTACGGATTCATTGAAAACTATACTTGTTGGGTCCACCATGGTGAAGCCGATCGAATTAGAGAGGAGGTGGTGAGACAACGCCTCGAGGAGTATGATGGAGATGTCGGGGTAGCCATGATGGGAGACTTTCAAGAGGCACAATTCGGTGAAGGATTGGAGGAGCCAGAGGAAACCGCAAAGGCGTTCTACGACATGTTGTCTTTAGCACAGAAGCCCCTTCATGTAAAGACAATTGTTTCACAACTGCATGCCATTGGACGCCTAATGGGATTCAAGTCACAGTATACCTTGAGTCGAGACGCCTTCGATGACATGTTGGCAATTTTGGGCACCCTACTGCCGGAGGGTCACATTCTACCGAAGAACACGTACGAGTCACAAAAACTTCTTCGTGCACCTAAGATGTCGTATGAGCAGATCCATGCTTGTCCCTCAATCACCCCCCGACGTTATGTTTGACCCTAAGAACGTATTCTTGTAGCTGATAATTCCTGGACACCCGGGGAACAATATGGGTGTGTTCATGGAGCCTTTGTGTGATGATTTGATCGAAGCTTGGGAAAACGCGGTACTAACATATGACCGAGCTACAACGAAGAACTTCAAAATGCATGTGTGGTACTAGTACTCCCTGCATGACTTCCTGGCATATGGCTTATTTAGCGTTTGGTGTGTTTACGGGAAGTTCCCATGCCCAATATGCAAGGCAGCTGTGAAGTTCACTTGGTTGAAGAAGGGAGGCAAGTATTCTTGATTCGACCAACATCGTCAATTCCAACAGCGCAGTCGACTCGTCCTTTGTTCCCAACCTCGCCGAGATTCGATCAAGGAGCATGAGGTCCTCTGTCCCCATACGACCTCGGCAGCCGAGCTGACAACAGATGATGGCACAACTTCAGGTAAGTACTGTTCTGTTCATCATTCATTGCTTTTACACATATACCTTTCCTTTGCATTGTTTAAACCTTGCGGGAGGAATATTGCAGGCCCAGGCGGACCAGGTGTAGAGGTTGCAGGCCCAGCAGGAGGCCCAGGTGGCGGCCGCGAGTTACTGGCCGTCCAGGAGCGGGAGGCGCAGAGGATGCAGGACACAGCTCACTTCTTTGGGAGCCTGAACCTCCCGGGTGTTATCGTGCCTCCTTCGCTGCTCACTCCTTTTATGCCTCCTGGTACTCTGACAGGGACTCCGGTGAGTATATATGGTTGTTTATTGCTTTAACTTTTGTGGCCGTCCTCCAGGTGCTAACGAATTTGCTTCTCCTTTGTGCACTCATAGTAGGAGGGTTCGGTGCCAACTCCTCAAGTTGGCCTTCCTTCACATTCCAGGTGTCTCGCTGGTGGCCCTCCACCGCACAACGGGTGGCCAGGTCACCTTCCTTCGTAGTCTGAGTACTCCGGGTGGCCAGCTGGCCCTCCGCCGCCCACGTGGTAAGGTTCGCAAGGTGGTCCTACGCCCAAGTCACACGATTGGAAACCGTGGTAAGGTGGGAGTTCTTCACACTCTGGGGACCAAGGTGAGCAGTGATGGACCTGTGTTGGACTTAGAGTTGTGATGGATGGACGGATGAACTTGTGATGGATGGACGACTGAACCTGTGATGAATTTATGTTGTATTTTGTGTGGATTATGGATATTTATGTGATATGGATATGAATGTGATATATATTGTGAGATGGAATATGGATATGTGATATATATTATGTTTTCTGTGCAGGAAATTGAAAATATAAAACAAATGCATTTTCCCAGCTTTAACGAGTGCCACATTCAGCAAAGATGTCATAGCACTCGACAAAGCTGGGGAAATTACTCCTAGCTCGGCCTCTTTGCCGAGTGTCGGGATCCTGACACTTGGCAAAAGAGGCCTCTTTGCCGAGAGCCAGCCCATGTGGCACTCGGCAAAGGCGGCCTCTTCGCCGAGTGCCGGTCCACGTGCCACGCGGCAAAGGCGGCCTCTTTGCCGAGTGCCGGTCCACGTGACACTCGACATTGATCATTTTCAAAAAAGAAAAATTTCTTTGCCGAGTGTCTGTCCAAGTCAGCACTCGGCAAAGAAGCCGTTAGTTGACGGTTGCCGTTTCTTTTGCCGAGTGGTGACCTAGCACTCGGTGAAGGCTTTGCCCGACACTCGGTGAAGGCTTTGCCGAGTGCCCGATAAATGGCACTCGGCAAAGAAATGTTTGCCGTTAGTTTCTTTGTCGAGAGCTCTTTGCCGAGTGCCGCACTCGGCAAAGCCTTCGCCGAGTGCTGCCAGCACTCGGCAAATTCGCGCCTCCCTGTAGTGAAAAAAATGTCCCGCAACTTTTCTTCAGTGGTCATTTGAAAACATAAAAAAATCATGGTAAGGAGGATGCATGAAGAATGCATGTTTTTAGGGGCATATATATAGTTCCCTACAACTAGTTTTTAGTAGCAGCTCTCCATGGTAATGAGGAAGGACCGTTAGACTAATACAATTGGGCCTATAATTGTGGAACGTAATCACACTATTTGTGGTAGACTTGCATGCCATCCAAGCGTATACATATGTACTCCTGTACTCACACTTGGAATACAATTTTCATATTCCTAAACTTACATGGTATCACACGTGGTTCGCTCCTGCGGCCGCGCTTCCGCAAACCCTCGCCACCGCTGATTCGTTGCCGGCAATCGTAACTCCCAAGACCGACGTTGTCCTCAGGACGCCGGTCCTTTCTCACCGTCGCTGTCCAGCGGACGCCGGCTCTTCTTTTTCTTTTTACTCATACCGCTGATCTCTCTCGCCAGGACCTCACGTTCTGATGTGATCCAATTTGCTTCCACCAACGTGTGCTTCCGATCGTTGGCCTCATCGCTGCTGATCTAGTCGCGACTCGCGAACGGCCAACCGTCGTGTCTCCCTCCCGATGGCGGACGACGCCGCCGCGCGCTGCAGCCGCCGCCAAGGCCGCGGAGGACCAGCGCCTCGCGGCTGAGGCCAAAGCCCGTCGTGCCGAAGACGCACGCTGCGCCGAGGAAGCCCGCCTCCGTGCTGCCACTCTGGACGCGTATGAGCATGCCCATGAGGCCCTCTGGGCGCAGGCCACTGCCGTCGTCAACGTGAAGGTGCTCATCCTTGTCATCCTCGATCAGGCGACGAACACCTACACCAAGTGGCGCGACATGTTCCTCACGGTCCTCGGCAAATATGTCATGACTCGTCACATCCTAGAGGATAAAGCTTTCCCGTCGCATCCGGCATGGGTTCAACCTGATTGCTGCGTCCTGACATGGATCTATAGCACCGTCTCTGGTGACCTGCAGCAATCTCTAATGATGCAGCAGGCCCCGCTCACGGGGCGTGGTGCTACCTTGAGGATGAATTCCTCAGACAAAAGGAGTCTCGGGCGCTTCTACTCGAGATGAAATTCCGCAACTTCCGCCAAGAGTCCCTGAGCATCACCGACTACTGCCGCCAGCTCGAGTCGATGGCGGCTTCCCATGCTAAGTTCAGCAATCCCATCGGCGATCGGCAGATGGTGATCATTCTCCTTCGCGGCCTCAGCGGCAAGTTCCGCCATATGGTGTCCATCCTCAACGGCCTCAGCGACAAGTTCCGCCATATGGTGTCCATCCTCAAGATGCACACGTCGTTCCCCACGTTCACGGAGGCACGAACGCACCTGTTGTTGGAGGAGCTGGAAATCGACGCACGTCCTCCGTCCCCGCCATCCGCACTCGTCGCTGCAACGCCGTGGCCTACCGCTCCCGGGGCTCCAGCACCTCCACGACCGGGGGTGCCTCCTCCAGCACGCCCCCACCCCCCCTCCCAACAGCCAACGCACCGGCCGGCGTCGTGGTCGCGGTGGACGCAACAACCAGCAGCAGGGTCAATCGGCGCACCCTGGTGGCATGCATCCGTCCTTCGCGCACCCATGGGCTGGCACTGTACGACTGTGGCCATATGACCAGTCCGGGCACCCACCGCCGCCGCCAGCGTTCAGCGCTGTTCCACAGCCCAGCAGCTTTGGTGGCGCACCCAGCACCTATGGCGGCTTCTACGGAACTCCATCCCCTCCATACGTCACGTACTACGGGGGAGCTGCACCCCCAGGTTTCCAGGCGCCTGCACCAGCGTACCAAGCGGCGCCCTGGAACCCCACTCACGATGGTGCATGGCATCAGGATGCCCTTGCACATTCCTTCAACACCATGACGCTCAACCCGCCAAACGCTACTTCCGAGTGGTATGCCGACTCCGGTGCAGGATCACACATGACCTCAGACGCTGGTAAACTCTCCACCGTTTCCTCACCCACTTCATTGACTCCTTCATCTATCATTGTGGAAAACGGTGCTTTGCTTCCTGTCACAGCCACAGGATCACATACTTTTTCTTTACCGCATCGCAATTTAGTTCTCAATAATGTGCTGATGTCTCCCAACATTATTAAGAATTTAATTTCTATTCATCGTTTTACCTCCGATAATAATTGCTCCATCGAGTTTGATCCTTTTGACCTTTCTGTGAAGGATTTGCAAACCAAGAACGTGATCGCCAGGTGCAATAGCTCTGGTGACCTCTACCCGTTCTATGCACCCTCCACCAGCACATCTGCATTCCTCATGGCATACACCTCCCTTTGGCATCGCCGTCTCAGTCATCTTGGGCATGAAGCTTTGTCCAAACTAATTAGCTCCAGTGTCATTTCCTGTAATAAAGATGATGTCAACCACATATGTCATGCGTGCCAACTTGGTCGTCATGCATGTTTGTCGTTCAGTTCATCTAGCTCTCGAGCTTCTCATAATTTTGATTTTATGGACCTCCCAATTGTTAGTGTGTCGGGCTACAAATATTATTTGGTAATTCTTGATGATTGCTCCCACTACATTTGGACGTTTCCGCTCCGCCTAAAATCTGAGACTTTTTCCACCCTTGCCAATTTTTTCACTTATATTCGCACCCAATTCGGCACCACCATCAAGAGCATCCAGTGCGACAATGGTCGTGAATTTGATAATTCCCAGGCCTGCACGTTCTTTCTCTCCCACGGTATTGCCTTACGCATGTCATGCCCCTACACTTCTCAGCAAAATGGGAAAGCAGAATGTTCTCTTCGCACCATAAATGACATTATGCGTTCTCTTTTGTTTCAGGCAAGTCTCCCTCCGGCTTATTGGGTTGAAGCCCTTCACACTGCGTCATATCTTGTGAATTGGCTCCCCCATAAAACCCTTGCCTTCTCCACACCATATAGTGCCCTCTTTTCCTCTCAACCCTCCTATGATAATATTCACAAAAAAACCCTCCTATGATCATCTTAAAGTTTTTGGGTGTGCCTATTATCCTAAGATGTCCTCCACAACACCTAACAAACTTGCCCCTCGCTCCTCCCTATGCGTTTTTCTCGGTTATTCCTCGGAACACAAAGGCTATTGGTGTCTCGAGCTCGAGTCAAACCGCATTCTTATTTCTAGACATGTCATTTTTGACGAATCCTTCTTCCCTTTCGCCGACATGTCTACCACTCCCATGGCAACCTCCGCCTTTGGATTTTCTCCTTGATGAAAATGATCTAACCGCTCCTATTCCTGGAGCAAGACTTGTGCATGCAGGTACACCTCACGTCGTGCATGGGCGTGTAGAGGCACCCACGCCTCCTCCTGCACAGATGAGCGCTAGCTTGGGGACGACCAGTCCCTCACCCGGGGCCAGTGCTGCTGCCCCCGTTGCTCACGCATGGGCTGCTGCCAGGAGCGCTCTGTCGGCGTCACGTGACGCGTCCACCCAGCCGGCCGGTGCTGCTGCCCCTGTACCTCACGTGCAGGCTGCTGCCAGTAGCATCGCGGCCACAGTCAGTAGGGCAACCAGCAACACGACCACTGGCCGTACGGTGGCCACGCGGCCGGTCCCCATTATCCCCGTCGACAACGCGCATCCCGTGCGCACGCGCGGCAAGGCCGGCATTGCACAACCTGTGGATCGCATCAACCTCCACGTTGTGCCCATGTCGCCATTGTCGTCCTCTGTCCGTGGGGCTCTGTCCGATCCAAATTGGCGCTCCGCTATGCAAGCTGAGTATGGCCTTGATCGCCAATGACACCTGGAGTCTTGCGCCACGGCCTCCTCGTGTTAATCTAGTCACCGACAAGTGGATTTTTCGTCACAAGCTACATGCAGATGGCTCTTTGGATCGCTACAAGGCTCACTGGGTTCTCTGGGGTTTCACACAGTGCCCTGGTATTGATTATGATGAGACGTTCAACCCTGTTGTCAAGCCCGCGACAATCCGAGTGGTTCTCTCTCTAGCTCTCTCTCAGGACTGGCCTATTCATCAGCTGGTTGTGAAAAATGTGTTCTTACATGGCACCCTCAGTGAGACAGTGTACTGTATTCAGCCCGCGTTTTGTGGATTCCTCTCGTCCTGATTTTGTCTGTATTCAGCCCGCGTTTTGTGGATTCCTCTCGTCCTGATTTTGTCTGTCGGCTTAACAAGTCTTTATATGGTCTAAAGCAGGCTCCGCACGCTTGGCATCATCGGTTTGCCTCTCACCTTATTTCACTTGGTTTTGTTGAAGCAAAGTCAGACACATCATTATTTATATATCGACGGGGCCAGACACAGCTTTGTTGTTGCTCTATGTGGATGACATTGTTCTCACTTCTTCCTCTGACAGTCTTCTGGAGCATATTATTGGGGCACTCCAGCATGAGTTTGCTATGACCGATATGTGTCCACTTCACCACTTTCTGGGTATTTCAGTGATGCGCTCTACTGGTGGTTTATTTATTTTTCAGCGTCAGGAGATTTTGGAGCGAGCCATGATGAGTGAGTGCAAGCCTTGCAACACCCCTGTTGAATTACACTCCAAATTATCTGTAGATGGACCTCCTGTTGCTGACTCCACGCAGTACCGCAGTCTCGCTGGCGCCTGCAGTATCTGACCTTCACGCGTCCGGATATTGCTTTTGTCGTTCAGCAAGTGTGCCTCTACATACATGCATGACCCCAGGGAGCCTCATCTCGCGGCTCTCAAGCGGATTCTATGGTACTTACGAGGCACCCTCTCACTTGGTCTGACCATGCTCCGCTCGTCACCTACAAAACTTGTTGTCTACACGGATGCCGACTGGGCTAGATGCCCAGATACTCGTCGCTCCACTTCTGGCTACACAGTGTTCCTAGGCGACAACTTAGTGTCTTGGTCGTCCAAGCGTCAGCACACGGTATCGCGATCCAGCGCTGAGGCTGAGTATCGTGCTGTGGCGAATGGCATAGCTGAAGCCACCTGGCTGCGACAACTATTGTTCGAGCTTCAACGTCCTCTTCGCCGAGCCACTTTGGTCTATTGTGATAACATAAGTGCAGTGTATCTGTCCAGCAATCCAGTGCAGCATCAGCGGATGAAACATGTAGAGATCGACCTCCACTTTGTTCGAGAGAAGGTTGCACTTGGTCATGCCACTACTACAGAAACATGCCTTTAGCCCCGGTCGGCAAGGGCCTTTAGCCCCGGTTGCAGAGCCAGGACTACGCTTCCGGGACTAAAGCCCCCCCCCCCCCTTTAGTCCCGGCTCCGGCCACCGGGGCTAAAGCCCCCCTTTAGTCCCGGTTGGTAATACCAGCTGGGACTAAAGGGTGCTGCCAGCGGTGCAACGCAGCAGCACCCTTTAGCCCCGGCTGGTATTACCAGCCGGGACTAAAGGGTCCCCTGGTTTTTCCTTTTTATTTTCATTTCAGTTCTGTTTTTAGTTTTGTTTATTTATTTAATAGGTTTTCCAATATATATTCTTTGCTGCTAATATATATAATTATATATATTAGAAGCATAACACAATAAGCTTATTGCATGCATATATAATTGAACTATAGAACTACATATATATATACATAAGATTACAAACAATTTACATATAGGAGTTGTCTAAATATCTATCTACAGAAGTTGTACTCCAAAGTTAGTACTGTAAACCTATTACAAGTTGTACTCCATCTAAAGATCTACAGGGCATACAAATGATCATCATTGTTTGGAATCAACTTCTCGTTGGTATTATAGTAGAACTCGCCGTTTGGATTTATGACTTGTTCCCGAAGAAATCCTGCTATTGTCTCTTGTATTGCTTTCAATTGGCCTTGTAGCATCACTTTTTGCTTCAACCAGTCAGTCTTCAATTGGAATTAAAAAGATATTAGTTATATCTATATTATCAATATTAAGTCTATAAAAAATAAAAAGAAACATGTTACGTACTTTGATGATTTCTTCAGGAATTCTATTTGATTCTATCATCATGTACTCGCAAACATAGAATCCGCATAAGTTGGTACCCTGTTTTTGTCTCAAAATCCACTGTAGATTGAAAAGATTCATCTCGTAATAAAGATATGATATATGACATGATATAATAAAGATACACGTACATTGACGAAGGTGTAAACTTACTGGTAGTCGTGGCTTTATTGTAAGTGGGGCCTTACACTGACTCATATGTTCCCGAGAAATGAATTTTTCTCAAACCCTAATCCGGCCAATGAAACATTAATAGTTGGATCATTATTTATTAATTAGTATATATATATACAAGCTTAGTCTATACTTTAAGCATGCAAGCTAGGGATCGAAAAATTACCTTTGGAGGATGTTTATCATATCTTGGTAATCTTCTTGCGGTTTGCTCAACGAGTCATAGATTAACACATTGCTGTGTTTGAGATCGATGACCATCAATATCCAGTGATAGCTGTTCATACACATGATTCATATATATATATTATTAGGTTTAAGTAAAATAAAATGTGCACATACTTATTATTAACTATATATGTCTCACGCACTTAAAGTTGTATGGGAAGAGAATTCTTTCTCTATCTTTTTGGTTCACGAAGAACCTCATGAGATTCATACACGACTCATCGCTCCAAGTCGCTGAAGGGTTTGGAGCCTTGAAAACAACATATGGATCAACGAACCCAACAGAATTGTCATGTTTATCTCTGAGCTGAGTCATCTGATACCTGCAAAATATCGAGTCGATCCACAAGTATGTGTGTAAGAATACTACGTACTATATACACATACTACAGAGTTCAATGAAAACTATAAAAGAAACACTTACAAACAATAGCAGCTAAGGAGCGATTTGTCCAGTGCGTCCATATGATATAGCTGGTGTAATTCCTCCATCTGGACTAAGATTAGGTCATCGCCACGGAAGTAGTGATGGTTCCGAATTCGGACAGAAATCCAATTGACATCACCGTCTTTAGAAGCCTCCATGCACCATTTGTTGATTGCAAACATCTGCGTACCAAGTGCATGTAAGTGATTGGGGTTCATTAGACTCCTGCCCGGTGCAAAATTTCTCCTCCATTCATCAACTACTTCCGCTCGTGGAAACTCCAGCCCAGTAGCAATATTTTTAATGGTGTCGTACGGGAGACCGCTGTCAATGAAAAAATTTTCCATTGAGTCCATCTCAGACAAAGTGGTCTCTCCAGATTTACTATGTACTCTGCACATGTTTGAACCATACTGATTTTGCACAACTAACGGTTACAAAGGTCTTGATGTTTCACCGAGCTGTGGAACACCCTTTCCCACTTTCTTCTTGCTGGATTGTTGTTCTTTTGTGGACTTCATAAGAGAGTGTTCGTAATCTGATTTTCGCGGAGCCTTTCGGGCTTCACACATCTTGATACCATGTTGGTCCACCCTTTTTCTTAACTCCCGTGGGTTTAACAAGAGATAAGGCTTCTCCGGGTTCCTCTTCGCTTTAGCAGCGGCGTCACATTCATCTAAAAATTTTTGCACATCTTTTTTCACCGTAATTTCTAACTCCTCATCAGTCTTTTCATAAGCTAATTTCTCTTGGGCTTTTTTTCCTGATGCAGGAGCCTTCTTCTTTGGAGGTGCGGCCTTTGGTTCTATGGCGGCAGACCGCTTCTTAGGGCCGCGCGGTGGAGGCGGGGGTGTTGGAGCCCGTGGTGGAGGTTGTGGCGTTGGAGCCCACGGTGGAGGAGATGGTGGGCCCGGTGGCGGTGTTGGAGCCTGCGGTGGAGGTTGTGGCGTTGGAGTCCGCGGTGGAGGAGATGGTGGGGCCGGTGGAGATCTTTGTGCAGGAGATGGGGTTGAAGCCGTGTCCTCCAACACATCGTCACCGCCCGCAGCACTCTGATGCGCTAGGGAATAATGATGAACTGGACTATAGTTCCTGCTACGCAAAACAACAAATGATGTGAGCATCCAACTAATATATACATATAGGAAGTTAGTGTGATAAAAATTGTTTCTCGTTCACGCGCACACTACCTATGGTGAGGATCTTGATCAGTAGGAGGAGGTTGCGACGGTGACACTCCAGGAATAATAATGAAGCGCTTGCGCCAGCAAATAAATGTCTTCTCCGCTTCACCTAAAGTCTTCTCCCCATCTCCCCCTTCGATTTCCTGTGCCACGCTGCCACAACCTGTCTCAACCCTATCCACAGAGACGCTAGCGTATCCGGCTGGCACTGGTTGACCATGGATTCTTGGTGTTCTTGTGCCGTCGATAGGGTTTACAACACCGACAGCCACCTTTTTGTGGCATTTCCATCTGGAATGTGCAGCTCACAAGTAGCAAAAGGTTCTTTAATGTCATCCACGGGGAAGCGTAGCTTGGAGTGATCTTGAATGGTTGGTACTTCTGTGGAGGCGCAGCTGCTTTTCATCTGACCTGGGGGGCTAATGTTCGCTTGAGGCTGTTGTGATGATGTACCTTGCCCACTCGTCATTTGACTAAGTGTCGCTTGCACTTGCCTTTTGATTTCCTCCTGCATCCATTCTTCACGAGATTTCTCACGCTCTTGTGTTTGAAGAACATACTCCTCCAACTTGAAGAGTCGCTTTGCCTCCTCGTCCTTCTTTCTCTGGCGGCTTCTGTAACTTTCTCGATCCGCTTCGAAGGAATGCAGCCTCGAAACGGCCCCAAAGCCTCTCGTACGCCCACCGTGCTTAGGATTCTCCAGCGCGTACGTGAGTTCATCCTTCTCTTTGTTGGGCTTGAACTCGCCAGCCAACACCGCACTTCGTGCTTGAACTAGCCTCTGTGCTGCTCTTGAAATTTGCGGGCCCCAATCAAGCTCCCCGTCATTAGGGTTTATGGTTCCTCAATGAGCGTAGAACCAATTTCTGGACCGTTCACTCCAATTTCTTCTTATTGTCTCCGGGACTACCCCCTGGCAAGCATATCCTGTTCTTGTCTCTCCCACTTTGGAAGGGCAGTCTTATAGCCACCTGATCCTAAATGATGGTGGTATTTCTTCTGAGCTGCATTCTGTTTGTTTACTCTGACCTAGGCCTCGCTCTCTTGTGATCTTTTGTACTGTACAAATTCATCCCAATCGGCCCTTATCTTAACATACGCCGTAGAGTTGAAATCTGGCGTCTCGTTTTTCAACACAAACTTGTGGTACAATTTCTTCTTCCAGTCCTAAAAAAGTGTGGCCATCTTCTTCATTGTCCACTCCCGAATTCGCCTCAGCAGCTCCTCATCTTCCGTGTCGAACGAGAAATGAGCTTGGATGTCATCCCAGACTAGCTGCTTGTCAAGATCGGAGACATAACTGATCTCGGGAGCACTTCGCCTCTCTTTCCATTCACGGGCACTTATCAGAATCCGATCTCTCACAAGGAACCCACAGTGAAAGACATATTTCTGTGCATGGGGTCCTAGTGGTTGGCCTATAGCCATATCAAATTCGGAGATTACATGATGGCCCTTCAACGGCCTCTTCGGTCCTCGTTTTGGTCTGCTCTGCCCCGTCGCAGACGTCGATCCAGAGGGCTACACATAGGTAAAGACACGATGATGAAACCCTAATATAAGTTGAGATAAAACCTAATCAAGTAATAAAGTAAATGTAAACCCTAACACGACATATTGTATATATACCTCGCCTGTATTGCCTTCTTCCACCTCAACTTGTTGTTCAGGGGGATTTTCATCATGCATGGTCATGTCTTCGTAATTCAATAAGTATTGACTCCCGTCATCATCGCCGGCGATGATATTCATCATTTCCTCCTCCATGTTCTCATTTGGGTCGGCCATTTCTACGAATATTAAAATATATATACAATATGATCGAACACTTAGAGGAGCTTTATACATGTATGTGAAACGAAAACCGAAAACTAGGGGTTTAGGGGTTTAGGTGTTCGGGCCGGGTTTCGGGGTTTAGGGTTTCGGGGTTCGAGGTTTCGGGGTTTAGGGTTTCGGGGTTTAGGGGTTTAGGTTTGAGGGTTTAGGGTTTCAGGGTTTAGGGGTTTAGGGTTTCGGGGTTCAGGGGTTTAGGTTTGAGGGTTTAGGGTTTTAGGGTTTCGGGGTTTAGGGTTTCGGGGTTTAGGTTTGAGGGTTTAGGGTTTCAGGGTTTAGGGGTTCGGGGTTTCGGGGTTCAGGGTTTCGGGGTTTAGGGGTTTGAGGGTTTAGGGTTTTGGGTTTTAGGGTTTTGAGTTTTAGGTGACATGTAATCGCCAACATTAAAAATAACATATATTCGTAAAGAGGCAATTCAACATTAAAAATAACACGAAGAAGCATATCTGTCAAAATATTTCTAAGTGTAAATACATGTTTAAACATATCCAAGTGATTTTCTATGGCATTCCAACATGACACATGATTTTCTATGAACACATATTTCTACGAATATTAAAATATATATAAAATATGATCGAACACTTAGAGGAGCTTTATACATGTATGTGAAACGAAAACCGAAAACTAGGGATTTAGGGGTTTTGGCATTCGGGCCGGGTTTCGGGGTTTAGGTTTGAGGGTTTAGGTTTGATGGTTTAGGGTTTCAGGGTTTAGGGGTTCGGGGTTTCGGGGTTCAGGGTTTCGGGGTTTAGGGGTTTGAGGGTTTAAGGTTTCGGGTTTTGGGTTTTAGGGTTTCGAGTTTTAGGTGACATGTAATCGCCAACATTAAAAATAGCATATATTCGTAAAGAGGCAATTCAACATTAAAAATAACACGAAGAAGCATATCTGTCAAAATATTCCTAAGTGTAAATACATGTTTAAACATATCCAAGTGATTTTCTATGGCATTCCAACATGACACATGATTTTTTATGAACACATATTTCTAAGAGTAATAAATACATGTTTAAACATATCCTTGTCACGTGATTTACACACCGTGGACGAGAACGACAACGGCGGACAACAGCGAGGATGACGACGGTGCGGATGACAGTGGACGGCGGCGAGGTCGGTGGAGCGGTCACCAGGACTACAGGTCGAACACATATTTGTTAGGTTAAAAAAGCATATATATGATTTTCCTTTTTCTATAAATATATCTATTCATATTCATTATTTGTATATATCTATTTCTAGAAAAGAAGAAATGAAAAAGTTAAATAGAAAATAATCTATAAATATATATATCTATTTATATTTATTTTCTATATATATCTATTTATATATCACTTTCTATATCACTTTCTGTTTCTAAATACATATATATTTATTTTTCTATATATCTATTTATAGGTACATATTTCTTTTTCATTTCTTTTTTTTACACCCACTGGACAGTACACACGCACACTGCACACGCACACACACGCACGGGCCGTACGACGGCGGCGTGGAGGACGGCGGCGGCGGCGCGGGCGGCGGCGCGGAGGACGGCGGCGAGGACGACGCCGTACGGCGCGCGGAGCTCGACGGCGAGGAGGACGGCGGCGCGGAGCTCGACGGCGAGGAGGACGGCGGCGCGGATAGAGGCTCGACGGCGAGGTGAGCTCGAGGACGGCGATGCGGGGCAACTGCGCGTCGATCTGGGGAAGATTGGAGGACACTGTGCCCTGTGCCCTATATACCCGGGAGGGCCTTTAGTCCCGGGGCGTATTACGCACCGGGACTAAATACCCTTTAGTCCCGGTGCGTAATACGCCCCGGGACTAAAGGGTTGGACCTTTAGTCCCGGGCGGGCTTACGCACCGGGACTAAAGGGGTCTTTAGTCCCGGTGCGTAAGATGGCCTGGGAGTAAAGGGTTCTTTCCCGCCACAGTCCTGGGTTTTCAGTATTTTGGGTTTTGTATTAAGTTTTCACTATATAAATATGTTGTAATTCTTGTTAATTGCATAGTAAATTGAACAGTAGGCATAAAATTACTTAAAAATAACAGTTGTATATCCTTTAACCTTATTGTATAGTAGAAAATTTTGTAGCATAAATTCTTTTCTTTTTTTATAATAACGAATATAAATGTAAATAACCATTCATATTTGGTTAATGCAAAAATGTAATGTTCAATTTAAATTTAAAAAATTGTTGGCTTTCAATAGAAAATTTATTTTCATATCATTTGGACGTTAATCTTTTATTTAAAACCTAAAAAATCATTGCCCAATTTCATTATACGCGACAGATGCAGTAGTTTTAAATTTTTAAATTTAGTTTTTTTTAAATATATCTTAAATCTTTCTAATTGAACAGAAAATTAAATATTTGATATACTTTCTTTTAAAAATTAGTATGAGATTCTTTTTGCTTTAGTTTACAGAAGAAAATATTAAATTTTAGTATCTTCTTATATATATAAATACATTATCAAATAAATGAAGTCTTAATTAATTTATTATTACATAATATATTTACAATTCACTATTAAGCGGGCACAACTGCGAACCTGCTCTTGACATATGTCCCTTGGTTATGATCATTTTTTAACCATGGAGTTTCCTCATTGTTTAACAAAATGCTTGGGTCTTTGTTCACTTTGAATGGCGGAATTCGATCATCTCTTTCATAATCACCTGACATGTTTGACTTGTCCTCAATTCCGACAATGTTTCTTTTCCCTGAAAGAACTATATGGCGCTTTGGCTCGTTGACGATCGAGTTGTTATCATTTTTCCCTCTTTTTGGTTTTGTAGACATGTCTTTCACATAGAACACTTGACTCACATCTGCGGCAAGGACAAATGGTTCGTCTTTGTACCCAATATTGTTGAGGTCCACTGATGTCATACCATACTCCCACTACAAGGATTGTGTTGATACATGACGGTTTGAGTTGGTCATAAACACTAGAAAAACCGTCATCGGTAACTATCTGTGAGGGTCTTAGAAACCGTCACTGAATCCGCGTCATAAACCTTCAGTGCGAGAAAAAACCGTCATAGACTCGCTGAATCCATGACGGCTACGATCATCACAGAATAGGTGTTCGTTTGATTTACGGGCTACATCAGTGACAAAACAGAACGTCATGGACTTAATGTCACGTCACCACTTCCATCTAAGCATGGCAAGGTGGAATCTGACGTGGCTATAATGGATAGGTCAGCTTGCTGATGTGGCTCACCATGCCACATCAGCATTTTTTTTGTTTTTTCTGAAATGTTAGATAGGTTGGGCTGACAAGATGGGCTAGACAGCCCATTTTATTTTCAAATACATTCATAGATTCAAATACATCCACAGATTTAAATCTCCAAAATATTACATCAAATCACAGAAGCATCACGCTTAAAATTTAATATACATGATCCAATACAGCTACGGTGGAAACAAGGCATGATTTATGTTTATAAACTTCAAAGCATCAAAGTCGGCATCCATTAAAATCTTGATGAGCTTGCAGCTTACAGGTTGCTCCCTAACATCTCCGAGTTCCTGAAAACAAAATTGGCTTGATATTAATAAGAAACTAAGAACTAAGCTTAGTTTATATGAAACAACAAAATTGGCTTGATATTAGTAAGAAACTAAGAACCAAGCTTAGTTAATATCAGACTTTCACATGCCGCGAATCAGCTTTAGTTTTAGGCTGAAAACTAAAGCTAATTCACAGCCTATGCAATTACTTAAATTACAGGACATGGACAACTAGAAACTAAAGCAGATTCAGCGTTCTGCATGTACTGAAATTAGAAATTGGACAACAGTATACTGCTGCTCGGTTCTTCACAACACTAAGCAGTAAGCTGAAAGCAAAAGATAAACTGAAGCAAACTGCATTTAGGAAGATAAGGAATACCGATAGCATGCCTAAAGCAGGGAACACAATCTGAAGGAGTATCAAACTGCATTTGAATGCTTACCATGGCAAACTGCATAGCAGAGGTGTGTCCTTATTTTCTTGCTGTAGTAGCACACTAACTGCCCTTGAATAAACTTGGTGCAATTGGTTCTTGATCTTTGTACTTGCCTCCTGAAAATTGCATCCATGCAGCAAGCTTAAATACTGCAGCAAGGACTACTGGTAACACAAATAAACAATACAATAACTATATGTAAGGCAAACGCTCCATATTTGCAGGTGCAATGAATACATGTTTCAGTAAGTCCAAGGAACCAACACATGGAAAACAATAAAACAATAGAGCTTCATTCAAACTGAAAATTGAAATATGAGAACTCACATCTATATAAAAAGAATTAACTGAATATACTAATATTATTCTCCATGACATTGCTAGAGAAATGAAATGAATGCTGCAAGTCGGCAAGCTCTAAACTGAACATCCAACAATGATGCACTTTTACATGTCAAGATCAATAGTCTATTTCTATCTAGATGTCCTGACTACGAAAATAATATGAATCAACTACTAGTGGATCAGAAACTGTTCTGTGATTTTTTCTGAACATGAATAGTCTATTTCTATACAATCATATTATAGACAATTGCAAGTTTATCAAGTACTGAATCAACTATTCCTTGACCACTGGATCAGAAACTATTCTGCGATTTTCTTTTCTGAACTTCAAAGGCACAACTAGCTCTAGCACTAACAGGTCAAAACTTAGTAAAGGGCAAAGTTTCACTGATGTCTTCAGATTATAGAGCACTAAATCGAGATGCTTTTGTCCATGTACTAGTGTTTAACAGCGATGATAAATCAGTCAACTATTAATGATAAATCTGAAAGCCACGATTAACCAAATCGAGCAAGCTGGCATACGGATTGGTGCTAAACCAATAATAAGACCCTGTAAACTGTCAGATCTAGTCAGGGCAACGAACAAATGCAAGAGATCGAGGCCTATACCATGTACTCCTGAGTGAAATCATAGACGAAGCTCGATTTCATCCCTCTGGATCCTGCCGCCCTTGCTCCTCCGGCGGCCGGATTCGTGACCACGAGCACCTCCACCGGCCAGATCTGGGCAGGACCGCCGCCGCCGCGCGTCTAACGGCCGGATCCGGGCAGGAGAGGGAGGAGCCATGGTGGAGGCCATGGAGGTCGCCGGATCCCCAATCTAGCTGCTGCCCCTCTCTCCGAGCGCCGCCTAGGACCGCCGCAGCCACGGGAGGGGAGGGGAGCGCCGCCGCCGACCTTCACTCGCCTCGTGCACTGCCTAGACGAGGGCCGCCGGCAGCGCCGCGCGCCTTGCCAAGCGCCACCGCGGCCACGGGAGGAGAGGAGAGCGCCGGTGGAGAGAGTGGGGGAGGGAGTTCGCGTGGAGAGAGTGGAGAGTGGGGGAGGGAGTTCGCCAGTGGAGAGAGCACCGCCTAGGACCACTGCGGCCACGGGAGGAGAGGAGAGCGCCGGTGGAGAGAGTGGGGGAGAAGTGGGGGAGGGAGTTCGCCAGCGGCTGAGGAAGGAGGAGTGGAGTGGCCAAACCCTAACTTCTGGTTATATATGAAGACGGCTGCTGGGCTTCGAGCTAGGCTTCATAATGCGATGCTGCGGACTTCAAAATGGGACGCTAAGGAATTGTTTGAACAATTTGGAAAAGGTAGAACATTGTTGCTACTATCAAATATGTTTAATATTTATTAATTTGAACACATTTAATCAAATATGTCCAACCAATTTATCCAAACCTAGAGCCGAGTGTAGGAAATATATATATATATATATAATTTACTATTACTAGTATTATTAGTTATTACTAATTATTAATTAATTAATTGAAATTAAAAAATAGCAGAGCGTACGTGCCGTCGTCCACATCAACACGGTCCCACCGCCCACGTCACCTTGCACGGTTTCTATGATGTTTCTTTAGACTGTCATAGTTAACTACACAGACAAGTACATAGACGATGACGGTTCAGGTCATCACAGAGCAAATACCTGATTCTCAAACCGTCACAAGGATGTCATAGATTCACTATGTGATGACGGTTTCAGAACCCGTCACCAGAAAACCGTCATGGATCAACAAGATTCTTGTAGTGTCCTTGTCGATTGTTACCCCACCTCCGGTACCGGTCATCTTGACCCATTTACACCGGAACAAAGGGACTTTAAAATTAGGTGCGTAGTCTAGTTCTCATATGTCATGTATGCGGCCATAATATATATGTTTGTTTGTTCCCATTTGGATCCGTGGCATCCACGCGTACACCATTGTTTTGGTTGGTGCTCCTTGCGTCTTGGGCTACTGTGTAAAATGTATTCCCATTGATCTCGTACCCTTTGTACGTGTTGATATGTCACGATGGTTGTCTGTCCAACAAATAAAGATGCTCATCTATGTTGTCATCACTCTGACATTGTTTTCGCAACCAATCGCCGAAGGTTTGCATGTGCTGACGTGTAATCCAAGATTCACTCTTCCTGGGCCACTTGGATCGAAGGAAATCCTTATGTACCTCGATATATGGATCGACCAATGAGGAGTTCTGTAGAACTGTGTAGTGTGCTTTATCGAAGTAATCGTCTCCTGTATCGATATATGTTTTCTTCCCTAGTGTTCCCTTGCCACTAAGTCTGCCCTCGTGTCGCGATTCGGGAACGCCAATCGGGTCAAGGTCTAGAATAAAGTCCACACAAAACTCTATGACCTCCTATGTTCCGTAGCCCTGGGCGATGCTTCCTTCAGGCCGACGGTTATGAACATATTTTTTTAGGACACTCATGAACCTCTCGAATGGGAACATGGTGTGTAGGAACACAGGACCGAGAATAATGATCTCCTTGACCAGGTGAACTAGGAGGTGTGTCATGATATCAAAGAAGGATGGAGGGAACACCAACTCAAAGTTGACGAGACATTGAACGACATCATTCTACAAAGTAGAAAGTTCCTCTGGATTGATTGCCTTTTGTGAAATTGAATTGAGGAATGCACATAGCTTCACGGTGGCTAGACGTACATGTGGAGGTAGAATTCCTCTTAGAGCAACAGGAAACAATTGGGTCATAAGCACATGGCAGTCATGGGACTTCAAGTTTTGGAACTTCTTCTCTGGCACATTAATTATTCTCTTTATATTGGAGGAGAATCCAGATGGGACCTTGATGCTGTTAAGGCATTCAAACATGCTTTCCTTTTCTTCTCTGCTAAGAGTGTAGCTAGCAGGGCTTAAGTACTGGCGCCCGTCATCTGTCTTCTCCGGATGCAAGTTGTCTCGTTCTTTCATGCGCTGCAAGTCCTGTCGTGCTTCAAGTGAATCCTTAGGCTTTCCGTAGACACCCATGAATCCAAGCAGATTCACACAAAGGTTCTTTGTCAGGTGCATCACGTCGATCGCATGACGGACCTCTAGGACATGCTAGTAGGGTAGCTCCCACAATATGAACTTCTTCTTCCACATGGGTGCGTGTCCCGAAGCGTCTTTGGGAACAGGTTCGCTGCCCCGTCCCTTTCCAAATACTACTTTCGTATCCTTCACCATTTCGAGTATATCATCTCCGGTTCGGTTACGAGGCTTGGTTTGGTGGTCTGCCTTACGTTTAAAATGTTTGCCTTTCTTTCTTACTGGGTGGCCCACAGGAAGAAACCGACGGTGCCCAACATACACGACCTTCCGACAGTTTTTCAAAAATAAACTGTCAAGGTCTTCAAAACAGTGTGTGCATGCATTATATCCCTTGTTTGTCTGGCCTGAAAGATTACTTAGAGCCGGCCAATTATTGATTGTTACGAACAATAATGCTCGCAGGTCAAAGTGTTCCTGTTTGTACTCATCCCACACGCGTATGCCTGGTTTGCTCCATATAAGTAGAAGTTCCTCAACTAATGGCCTCAGGTAGACATCGATGTCGTTGCCAGGTTGCTTCGGCTCTTGGATGAGCAACGACATCATAATGAACTTCCGCTTCATGCATAACCACGGAGGAAGGTTGTAGATATATATAGTAACTGGCCAAGTGCTATGACTACTGCTTTGCTCCCCAAAAGGATTAAAACCATCCGTACTTAAAGCGAACCTCAAGTTTCTAGCCTCATCTGCAAACTCTGGGAATTCTCTGTCTATCGCTCTCCACTGGGATCCATCAGCTGGGTGCCTCAGCATATTGTCTACCTTACGGTCTTCTTTATGTCACCGCAACAACTCATGGTCCAATTGTCACGCAAATTCTTACAGACGGCACATGGGCAGCACATGAAACCATCCTGCTTGTTTGCCTCAACCACACCTAAGAAATAGTGCACGTCAGCAATGAACTCTTTGGAGCGGCGATCGATATTATACATCCAATTGCGTGACAACATCTGCATTAAATATTACAACCATGCACTTAGTAGTTTCTCATGTTATTGCACAACACTCATGACATCACATGATTGATTAATTCAAACAAGCTTGACTACAACGAAGACTATCCCAGCTAGCACTAAAAAAACTAAAAATAAAATGCACTTAAGCAACATAATTAGTTCGCGTCCGATCCCAACTAAAATAGACAGATCATTCGCTTCATCAGCATGGATGGGCTGCTACCGCTGACTCACTGCCTCATCACCTTCAGCGGCAACCTCCTGTGCAACAGAATTTCGTATGTGCTGAACGTACTCTTCCTCTCAGTACCAACCTTTACATCCGCCGGTGCCCTCCCACTGCAATTAGAACAAAGAATAAGAAATTTAAACAACATCATCAAGCAAAACCGATACGAATGAACCATATTAATCAAATGCGGGTAAATAATAACCCACCTCATGGTCCGGACACTAGTAGAATATACGACCCTTGTTGATTCCCTTTTTTTTCACTCGGTACTCCTTCACAATCTTCTGCTTACACTCGCCGCAAGCAATGAGAGGAAGATCCGGCCGCAAACGCTTCGGATCCCGATGATGAGATGCTGAGGACCCGGTCACGGTTGCCATCTACTATATCCATGCTCATTTTTTAAACTATTACATGCAAATTCCTAATTTTCTAAACAATTATAAATAAAAAAACTCTAAATTTATCTATTTGTTTAGATAATCAAAAAATATGATATAACAATACCAATTTCCACATTATCTACTCTATATTTATTGTTGCAAACTATTATAAATTCCATATTTTTCTATTGAAAATAAACTAAAAAGACAATAAAATTCAATATTACTCGTCTTGCATAAGTATGAACTATAGAATGGATACTGCCTAGCAGTAGAAAACTATCAAGTGATTGTGATGAACCAATTTATACTACTCAACTCTCTATGCTTGTTCTTGCAAACTATATATTTTAATTAAATTCCTCTCATATTCAAAAGACATGGTAGGAGATGAAAATAGTTACCTCTAAACGCAAAGAGACGATGACGGAGTCGAAGAAGATCACCAATTGACGCCGGAGACGAAGAACAATGAAGAACAAGCAAGAACAATAGCAAGAAGCTCACTGAAATTTGAATCTCTCTAGCTCGGGGGAGGAAGAAGTTGGCAGGTTATAAACCGGGGAGCTTTAGTCCCGGTTTGTATTAAAAACTGGGGCTAAAAGGTGATCATTTATCCCGGGGCAAGCCACAAACCGTGGCTAAATCTTTAGTCCCGGTCCGTGAAACCAACCAGGACTAAAGAGTGCACTTTAGTCCCGGTTGGTAACAAGGACCCGGACTAAAGGGTCTCTGCCCCGACAGCTCTGCGCAGTAGCCGTTGGGGCAGACCGGGACTAAAGGGTCTATTAGTCCCGGGCGGCAAAAACACCGAGACTAAAGACGATTTTGAGAATCGGCCTATGACCCTGTTCTGTAGTAGTGTGCACGGGTTCTCCATGTTCCCAGGACATCACAGTACGCTGACGTCTTCACCAAGGGTCTTCCTACCTCGTTGTTCCAGGAGTTCCGGTCCAGTCTGACCATTAGAGTCTGACCATTAGCGATGCCCCTGGTTAGACTGCGGGGGAGTGTTAGACTAATGCAATTAGGCCTATAATTGTGGAATGTAATCACGCTATTTGTGGTAGGCTTGCATGCCACCCAAGCGTATACATATATATGTACTCCTGTACTCACACTTGGAATACAATTTTCATATTCCTAAACTTACAAGGACAACAGTAAATCTCAGTGTTAATGGTCCTCGATGCTCATTTAGTTTCTGAGGAGTACACATGTTTGCTACCGTACCTTTTTTATTTGTTTCACTTATATTCACTCAACATAGTGCAATATATGGTTTATTTCTTTATTGGATTATATTGAAAGGGGACCATTTATTTGAGCTAGTGTAGCACCACATGAGAAATAAATGTCCCAAGAGGATAAAATGAACCAGGAAATTATTACACACAGGCTACAAAACCTATATATATATATATATATATATATATATATATATATATATCCACACACATACAATGAATTGATCGAGAGATCATATGCATGTAACCAGGAATGGAGACACATCGTCATAGACAAAATGGTCTATAGTGAGTCAGAAATAGGCATGGGAGGTATTTGGAAATTCAGATACAGTGATATCGGGACTCATAGTGCTTCATCATCTTGTATATCTGCTGTTTAGTGCCTAGACTGCCGAGGGATATTATATTCTATATTCATCGTACTTTTATCGAAATTTCTATCAATGCATTCGGGGCCAAATCACGCATGTATGCATCGCACGCATATGCATGTTTGTTGAAGGCCGCTGAAAGCCAACACAGCTGGGAAGGTGTGTTGCAGCTGCACATATGCATGTTTGTCCAATAATTTTTTTCTTGTTTTGATGGAGGCGTGTGTCTGTCCAATAATGGATGAATAGTGTACATTAAGTATATATAGTATATAGACTAGATTATCCTAAAAAACGGTACATTAGTTTTATTATTTTTTCATGTAAGCCCTTACATAGTTGCACGCTTACTATTAATTTCGAGATTAGATAAGTGCACATTCTAATCTACAATGATAAACCCATTTTGTTATGAATAAAACAGAGCAAATGAACCAGAGAGAATGTAGGCTAATCAAATTATACATATAACTATACAAGATTGCATACATATCCCTACTTATCACTGTATTTTTTGGCTTGAGAATGTAAATCATTTGAGATCCTAAAGGTATGGCTGAAGTTCTCACGTACAATTTACAAATTCAAATTATTCAAACAACCTCAGATGGTTAAATGATCAAAATCAAAGTTGTAGATCTCGATTAGAACAACAATTTTGTAGATGATGACTTTTTTTTATCTGAAGTGGTTTTATCCTAAATAGTCATTTTAAAATCATGAAAAGTTAATATTAAAGGAATATATATGCTAGACGTATATAGGTGACTTGAGGGTTTAGTGGTTAGACAAGTTACACGCATGCAGGTCTAAGGTTTGAATCCCCCGCACCATGCAACGTGTTTGACCTCATTTTTGTCAAACCGTCGATGATAATAACCTGCAGACTTTCACCGTCGTGGGCCGAAACTGTCCGAGAAGGGGAGTCTGGAATCGGCAGCAATAAACTTTCTGTAGCAGTGAGTTTGGTGAAATTTATGCGTAGTTTTACATAGTAAATTATAGTAGGCGGTCATATATATATATATATATAGGGTGAGTTTTTTATACTCCCGGGAGTAGTTACTCCCTATCTATTTTGCACTATGGCTGCGTTAACACCTCTGGCCATAACGGATCAGCAGCCGTTCAATCAGATCCAATTAAGCGGTGGGCCTATCCGGTATAGGTAATTATAAATAATATTATCTAATACATTGTTGTCGTGATTCTCGGTTTGGTACTTATTTGTCTCGGTGGGTAGAGTATATACACGTACTCAGACGTGTTTTATACATATTTTTAGAATAAAGTATTCATACATACTTATTAGAATATAGCATCTGTACATACTTTTGAAAATATATTATGTATACATACTTTTTGGAATGGAGTGCATACATACGTTAAGATTTGGAAGGGAGTATATTTATGTACTTTTCTCGACAAAATTATACCAATATACTACTCACGTGCCATAATCAAATGATCAGTAATAAAAATCCTATGATAATTGAATCAGCCTTCACTGCCAACGCCAACACCCAATCCGCATGGAGCCGGCGGGGCGTCGGCAGGCAGCAGATGCGAATCGGAGATTCAGAGCAGCTTCACACGGATACAATATACAGTCTGATCTGAAAATGCTGGTGAAAAAAAAATCAATGCTTAAAAATCATAATGGAATCTGAATCTAGATGTCTGTATCTGGATCGAAGCATCGCTCAGCGTGGAGAGGAGAGACGCATGCAGCACAGCCTGCAGTCACCATGCTTTTACTGCATGCAGCACCGTAGGTCGCCGCCGGCGCTCTGCCTCCCTCACCGCCGCGGAACGAGCCGCAATCTGCACGAGGCAGGTTCTAACGAGGCGCGCTGCTCGGAGCTGGAAGGGAACGCCGCCGCGAGGAAAGAGAAAGTCGCGCCGCCGCCGATGGATGCCCCGCACGGGAAGGGAAGTTACCGCTGATGGATGCAGTGCCGGATCTCGAGCGGTCAGACGACGCACAAACGGGGAGAGGGGTGGCGGCGGCTAGAAGAGGAAACCGAGAGACGGCGCTCCAGCATGGGTTCTTATATAAGATTAACGGGTCTGTTTCTTTTAACCCGCAAAGCAAACTCATAGGTACCGGTTCGTTTAGTAGACGTATGCGAACGTACTGTTGTTATTTAGACAGGGAGTAGATACTCCGTGGGAGTACCAAATCATTTCCCTATATATATATATATAAATATATATATATATATATATATATATATATATATATATACACACACACACAGCTAGAGAACTGTAAATTCTACCTGTTTGACCTATGGCTTATTTTTGCATTTACTTGTCGTGCTCTCCATGCCAATTCACATTTTTCTATTCTTCTCGCGTAAAGAATAAACTAATCATGTATAGGTAGTGCACGTGATCATTTTTATTCCTTTTGAAGGGGAAGGAGTGCACATGCATTGTCCTTTCTCATTACTTTACCACAATATTTTTTTTAAAAAAAAAGAGAGATCGAGAACAAAGTGCTCATTGTTATTGCGAGGTTGATGTTAAAACGTACGATATGGAATAAATGATGCATATGCAAAAACGTGAATTTTTGCACGTACATATGGTTAAATAAACTGGAGATGCAGGCTATATAAAACCTATGTATATGGGTGCCAACGCATGATAAAGCATGTCTTGCTCCAACCACAAAGCTAGAGAGCCGATCTATAATAGGCATTGGAGGTATTAGGACAATAGGACGTTCAGTTACTCAAGATGCAAGGTTTTCTTTGTTTCTAAAACTTATGCATGACGTAAAAAACAAGATCATTCATCAAACTTTCTCTGTAGTTGAGTGTGACACACCACAAGTCCATCTACCACTTTATCGCAAAATGTTGGGTGGCCCATGCCAGGAGTGAATCGCTGGATAAGGATTTCCAGACATGTAGCCACGATAAGCTTAAAGGCGGCAGAAGAGTACCTCATCGGACATACCAGTACTAATTCTCTTCTGGTCCAAGCTTATTAAAGGCTTACGCTGTAATATGGGTCTGTTTTCGTTTTTGGCCTAATTTTATTTATAGTTAAAATATCTCTACTTATAATGAAAATGGTGTTAGCTGGTTCAAAAAAAGGTAGGTCATGCTTGTCTTTTCTCATGTATATATATGCATATATATCTTCTTTCTTTTGTGCTTTTGTACATTGATGTGTGAATGAACCATGTCGCCTAACGAGGGTTGAATTAGACAACTTTAAAACAGTTTACAAAACTAAGGCCTCTAATTATCAACTTAGTCATAACCTATGTCAAGAATAACACATCTAGATATCCAACAGGGTACAAAGAGAGAGGGGAGGATAGAAGACAACCAACACCAAAACCACCAACACATGCAAAGAGACACACCAGAAGTCATGGAACATGGAGCAGAATAGAGCAATGACACCGACAGTGGACACCATCTAGCCATCACCTTGTACCCTGCAAGAAGGAAGGTTGGAAAATATGAGATGGACCCTCCACAGTGGCGCCCTAAATAAGGACACGACGTCATTGATGCCACCACCACCTGCTCAAATAACTGGATTGGGCTACGTTTTTATCAGGAGGAGAGGGGCGTTATTTGAGTTAAAGAGTGTGGATATGCTACAATGACGCTTTCATGGACGAAAATGGTGTTCGATGGTGTCACCTTTGATCACACACCCAGCTCACGCAAGGCTTGTGCCTACGTTCCCTCAAACCCATGAACTGTAGCCCACGATCTCAGAGCCAGGAGAAGGGCCAAAGGCATGACAACCCAGGGCATGCCGACAACAACTGCTCCAAGCAAGGGCACGACCATACCACGCCCCCATCATCTGAGGATTCTGAGCCCTTGAAAGCTAGCACATATCAGTAGTGGGCGAGGCACGACCATACCACGCCCCCATCTGAAGTTCCTAGTAAGCAACCAATAACTGTTCCAGAGAAAAGGTAAGTAGTTATTTCACATGGAAGGCCAATAACAAAGAACGATTTATAATTAAGTAGCACCTGCGGTCCTATGAAAATATGTATAACGACTGATGGATAGATGAAAAGAATCTATAGCAGCAACTGTATACATGAATGCACATATATAACTCTACCATCTAGGGCTTTGGACTCCATGTTTGGGCAGCTTCATTCATCAGCGTAGGGCTGACCTAGCTGACGTTGGATTTCTGCCACCATGGTGGAGAGGGAACGCCAGAAAAATCTGAAGCTAGCGACGAACAAAGACATAGGCTTAATCACGTGCCCCGTTCTACAAACGTCGGCCCAAATCATTAACATCTAACCAAAGTGCATATACATAGTAAATATATTGGGAAGATTGTGTCTTGGGTAACGTAAACTGTTGAAATGATGAATTTGTGCATTGCGGAGTACATGAGCTAGTATATTGACTCTACTGTTGAGGCTGCTCTTAGCCACATGGTCAATACACTATGGGTCGACACGGGGTTTCCGTTAGCAACCCCCTGTGTCGGCCAATCTGTAGCAGCATTGGAGCCATGCATGGGGCTCTTTGAGGCCTCTCACATGCACCGACACCAATCATCATATCGTGGCCAGCAGTAGCATTATATTTCCTCTTGGTATGCTTGTGATGACAAATAATCCGGACGGGCTTAATCGTGTGCCTGGTGTGGGAGACCGCAGACCTCGTATCAGTGTCAGACACAGTGCCAGACAGCACCGTACCATAAGACAAACTGATTTTCACAGATGCAAATTACTGAATATCCTTCTGCTTCCCATACCTATTGCATCCTAACTGAGCTACACCTCTATTGATCATCAAGTCCATATTCGCCAAGAACACTGAACAAAAACTAAAGTTAAAACGATAGCTATTGGCTTCATGGTTCTTCTCTGAACTCATATAATCTTCAATCATCGATGCAGCAGTAATAATATAGTAGCAGGCCATCAGCATACCTTAAATTATATAGCCTGACGATGGCTGTCCTCGTTCATTGAGCAATCAACATCACATTTGCTACCAGACTATTCACTTCAATATTTGTACTTTCCAAGATGTACATTTGGATTATATTGCTGCAAGCAATAATTTAGGTTCACATACGTACACCTGCACCATTGAATAACTGCATCCACCAGGCCATATTCTCGTAGACCAGCTTGATTATTGTATCCTGGTGTCGAGGTTTAATTTGGTATCAATATTTTAGTTTCACATATATGCAAATCCAAGAGAAAATTCCTTATTTCACAACAAAAAAAACTTGTTGTTCCCAATTATCCAAGAGAAAATTCTTTAGTTCACAATAAAAAAAACTTGTTCACAAAAGTTCCTTATTCATATTTTTTTGTACATCTTTTTATATGCTCTCATGGAATATAATATACTATGAACTTTGACAAGAAGCAATTTAGCATTAAGCTATATGTATTTTTGCATGTATATGAGGAATAAGTTTCATATATTAATTCATATATATGAATAACAATAGGACATGGGTTTGGGTTACATGGTTAGCGATGTGCGAGTTTGGGTGAGACGTAGGGAGCCGGGACTTTGTTCACTTATCACATACTCACTCCATATAGAAAATAGATGATGTTTTGGACATGGTTTCCATCAAACATTGGAAATATAAATCATGCATAACTTTTATGTTGTTAAGTTTGAAAATATAAAAACTATAGAATGGATTTGTCTTGAAAAATACTTTCATAAAAATATATATATACCACCTTTTGATAAATATTTTTTAGTATAAAGAGAATCAAAGTTGCACTTTGGAGACCGTGTCGATGTCCAAAATTTTATCTATTTCCTATACCACTACTGGAGAACGGGCCTTTAGTGTCACACCCCAAAATTTTCTATTTGTATAAAATAGAACAAGTTTAGTTTGAGATAGGGTCACTTTAGTTGTTGTAAAATGAGAATTTTCAAAAAAAAATTCTAAACTAATTTGATGGGTTTTTGCTCCATATGATGGTTGCTTGTTGTTTTTCCTTGTGTTGCGAGTGAGTAAAGTTTTTCAAAACGCGTTTAGTAAGTCGTATATCTTTCTTCGGCTTCTCCATATCTTTTTTCCATAATCAAAATCTTTGTTTCTTAACTTAATGCTTTTGTTAGAGTCTCTTAAAAATCTTTTTCTCCTGCTCCAAATCATTCCTTGGTTCTCATTATTCATCAATATATCTCTAAAATCTTCCTGGGAATTTTTCTGGCTCTTTTCGGAACCTTTTCCCCATTTTTCTAAGAGTATAATCTAATTTTTAGATGCTCCAAAATAACTTTTCGTGAGCTCCAAATATTTTATTTGGGTTCATCATGTTCCAAAGTGTCTCTAAGAATTTTCCTGAAATTTTCAGAGCTATCGGATTATTTTTCGTGGCTTAAATATCAATTCTGGACTTTTCTAGAATTATTTTTATCCAGGAATAAATTAATTCCGAAAATAATAAAATTTTGCATTTTTCCAAACCCTCCAAACTCTAGACACATATATATGTGGGCGATCTCCTCGACGCGCTGATTCCAAAAATACAAACCGTTTTTCCATCCATCGCTCCTAGGCTCCTATATCTATAGCCGAAGTTTTCGATCTCTTAATCCTCCGGCGAAGTCATCTACGGTCGACATCGTCCACTAGTACAGAGACATACTATACAGGCGGTTGAAAACCCATTTTCATAGGCAGTTTCTAGCACCGCCTGCGCTGGGGGCTAGTGAAAATGGAACAACAGCACAGGCGGTTATTTGTGAACCGCCTGTGGAAATCGATTTCCACAGGCGGTTCACTTAAGAAACCGCCAGTGTAAATGGTCTATTTACACTGGCGGTTGTTTAAGTGAACCGCCTGTGTTTACACTGGCGATTTCTTAAGTGAACTGCCTGTGGAAATCGATTTCCACAGGCGGTTCACAACTAACCGCCTGTGCTGTTGTAGACCAGTTTTATATATATATTGTTAATTATAATTATTATATTATTAAATTAAATATATATATTAATATAGGAACATGCAATTATATTGTTAGATTAAATATATGCATATACATTAATATAGCAACATGCAATTTACATATTTCATACATACACTTATATACATCAAAGTTTTGTGCTCACAAACATAGAGTTGCAAGTTTGCACATTACATACATCCAAGTTTGCACAGGTGGTCTAATAACCATTCCGAGATATTTTTAGCCTAGAAATCTCTGTTAGCACTCGTTACTCTGGCTTCATGATCATGATACCTCCCTTCCGTTGAAATGACGTGCTTCAATAGAAAAAGGCTCAGGTCCTCAACTATGTTGTACAAAGTACGTTCGGTGATGCGCTTTGCCTTGTCTTCCTTATATTCCTGCAAAAAAAGTTTGTCAATACCTTATATTCCTGCATATACATAGTTTGTCAATACTATGGTGTACAATACTACATACATGACTATTACTTGTATTACCTCGGAAGGGTTGCTGACGTATCGACTGGTCTCTCTCATGTGCTCGCACACGTAGTATCCACAGAGGACAGATCCAGGTGGTTGCTTGTGGCACTATATAATGGGAAATTGGATATTTATACATGCAACCATGGTCCTATGTATAGTACATATATGCTTTGTATTCATAAGAGTAAATTTTGCACCAACTTACCGGCCAGTCATAAAAAACTTGCAATGGCTGCCCTTGAATGTTGGACTCGCATTTTCCACCTTTTATCTTATAAAACCTATATGCCCTATGATCTCGAATAGAATCACTATGTTAATTATACACAAACTCTCAAAATACAAAAGTAAGAATGCATATCTCGACTTACAGCTCTAACATTTCAATGAATTTTGCATAGCTTGATGGCGGGTAATTTGCGGAGTCTAGTACAAGCACCCTTCCGTCCCTAGGATAAATGAAAAAGCAGATCCAGTGGTCCCTGCACGAATCAAATTCATGATGCATTTGTGTATTGGAATCAAATTCATGATGCATCTATGGAAACTTCAACTTACCCAAAGTGGTACGGGGCCACTACCGATTCCCTATGTTGATACTTCAGCAATGACATTCCAATGTAGAAGGCGTACTGGGATTCATACGCCAACTTCAACTTTGCGATTTTCTTGTCCCGTTCCTCACCTTCTAAGCCCAGTAACTCTATGTTGTCATCTCCGATTCTGAAAGTGTGTCGTTCTTCGCATATATCAATTGGGTTTAGATAGCCAATCCTTTCATTGGCACAATAATTGAAATCTTGCCCATAATACAACTCCTGTTGATCATATAGCATTCTGCAAGGCACATGTGCAAGTCAGATATTCAACATTGACGCAACTATAATGCATTTTAAACTATGTAACACTTACAGTGCAAACGTCGTTACGATCTGTACATCCAGTCTCTCGAGGTTCATCATCAACCAAATGTCTTCAAAGTTAATGATGCACATATTATTTTCACTTAGAAATGCCTTTTGGGGGATACAAACGTTGATGGTGTCGATGCCAACAGAAGCAGCTCTCATATACCAGTCATGCAACCTTTTTATATTGCTTGGAATCTTTAAGAGTGTCTGCCGCTTGAGTAGAGGCCTTCCCAACACAAAATTTTTAGGGATAGACTTGTAATCTTCTGCAGTTGGGACTTTGATATTGCAAGGAATCACCTTAGGCACTGGCTTCGCTGACTTCTGAAGCTCAGACAACTCAACGACTTCTGAAGTGCGTTTCTGTCCAATTCCTTTTAAAAATTTGGCTGTCCCAGCTATTTTCTTCGTTGGCTTGTAGGGAGAAACCAACTTGGGTACCGGAAATTTCTTTTTTGGCGGTGGTGGTGGCTCCTTGCTTTGTGGCAGAGGATCTTCGGGTTATGGGGAAGGTGGGGAATTCAATGGTGGTGTCTGTGGCAAAGGCGATGACTGTGGCGGGGATGGTGCTGACTATGGCGGAGGAGACGACTGTGGTGGAGATGGTGCTGACTGTGGTGGAGGAGATGTCTGTGGCGGAGATGGTGCTGACTGTGGCGGAGGTGATGATTGTGGCGGAGATGGTGCTGACTTTGGCGGAGGTGATAATTGAGGCTCGGGAATAGACTGGGGAGGTGATGGTGGGTGGTCATGAAGAGGATCGGTAGGTCTTGATGACTCCTGAGTGGGTTGCTCCATCAGCTGGATGTCCCGCCTAGGCCAAAGAATGAAATTGTTTATAGCCTGTCCGAGTTTCTCAATGTCCTCTGGACCGGGGATGTCTAGAATCTCATCCTCATATCCTTGAACCACGGTCGATACTTCTACTCTGCAGTAGTCTTCAGGAATGTCAGCTCCATGGTATTTGCGTCCTGGGATTGCTTTGCCCTTGGCTACTTCCCTTGTACGATGATTGTTAATGTCATATCTTATGACCAGGGAGCACAACATGGGACCAACAATGTCATCAACCGGATAGTGAACCTTGTTCGCCGTAGACGCATTACTGCTTGGAATGTTGGTTGCACATTGTGACACCACTGGTACTAGCTGCATCTGGGGTGCCTGAACGCTAATCTGTTGATTTGAAACCGCACTCGCTAGTTTTTGCATCAACTCATGAGGAGGATTTTCTAGCAATTTTGCCATCATCTCCGTAAACTCTTTCTTAGCCTCTTGCTTTAAATAACTTGCCATTTCTTCCTTGTATCGATCACGTTTCTTATACTCACCTTGCCACTGAGGGCCGAATCCATCCTTCCATCCCTCTTTGGATGAGATGCCCCGAACACGGCCAGGATGCTCAGGGTTACCGAAGCCCGCAGTAAGGATGTCCCTCTCCCTTCGTGGCTTGAATTCCCCTTCCTGCGTCTTGGCCGCCACCGCAAAGATGTCTTCAAACATTGGGTCGTCAAAGGACACACCGCTCTCAGTTTCCTTTGGTTTTCGAGCAAGAATCCAATTTGCCGACCTTTCACCAACTTGCTCGGACAGCGCTGGCAACCCTGCCGCCTTCTTCGTAGCCTCTTCTTGCCTCCATTTGGGAACCTGACGCTGGTAACCACCTGTGCCTAGACGGTGGTGGTACTTGTTCTTCTTAGCGAGAGCAGAGTTGGCTTCGCTGATAGTTAAGAACTCTGGCTCTCTCCTCTGCTCTAAAAAGACCGCCCATTGTCCTTTAGTAATCTTGTATCTGCTTGTAGGGTCCAACCCTCTCTTTGCAAACTTGGTATTCATCTCCGACCTCCAGTTTCGGAAACTGATTGCACACTGCTTCATTGTGTATTCCTTTATCAGTGCCCCTGGTGTGTTTCGAGGAAACAGGAACCTCGTCTTGATTTTATCCCAAATTTTTGTCTTGTCATCATCTGACACAATGGACCACTGTCGAATAGTGATGTCAAGAATGTCCCTAACACAGAAACCAATGGTGTTCCGGTACTTAGGTAGGGCCTCCTCAGGAGCTAGGGGTTGTCCGATCGGGCTAACATCTGAGATGGCATATACGTCGTCTGGAAACTTGTTTAATCCTCTCTCGCCTCGTTTCAAATTCCTCCGCTTTCTTTTCCTTGATCTCTCAGTGGTCGTGGTCGGTTCCGGTGCATCTTCGGCTTGTGCCACTTCGTGTTGCCAAATCAGTTCTTGCATTTGAGACATTGCCTCCTGAGTATAGACATTGTGAATCGTATAGATGGGTTTATATATATATAAACATTATGGATCGAAATCATGTAATTACATACAAACATTATAGATCCAAATCATGTATAATAGACAAGGATTACCTCATCGGCTTGTGGATTATAATCAGGGTCACGTTCCAATTCACGACGAGCCTTCCTCACTTCGGGAGGCTCCATGTCATCGCTAACACTTTCATATTCTGGAGTTTCGTCCCCTGTGGCTTCACCCGTTTCGTGGGTCCCTTCTACCTTCTCCGTGGGGTCGGACGACCCCAGGACTTTACTTGTTTGGTGGGTCACTTCTTTCATCATGGGGTCGGACTCTGGGGCTTGTTCCATATGTTCCGATCCTGGGGCTTGGTCCTTGCGCGGAGAACTCATCGCGACAAACTAACATAAATATATAATAATATCACAAGGAGATTTATAAAAGAAAAAAGAAAAAACATGATATTCCTAGGATTATCTATGTATTAAACAATCTATGAGGCATATATTGAATTTAAATCATTTTAAATATATATTTCACGAGAGAAACAAACTATTTTTGGACCAATATTTCCTAGGATATGAATTTTATTAGAATGATTATATAAAAGAAAAAATAAAAAAACATGGTATTTCATATTTTTCACAGCTTCTACATAGTTCAATAAAGCTAACAAAATTGGATTCACATTTTTTTGGTATTCCTAGAATTATCTATGTATTAAACAAACTATGAGGCATATATTGAATTTAAATCATTTTAAATATATATTTCACGAGAGAAACAAAATAAAATTTATTTTCATTTATTTATGTATACATCTTGTCGAGGGAAACAAAACAAAATTTATTACATTATTTGTGGACCAATATTTCTCAGGATATGAATTTTAGAATGATTATATAAAAGAAAAAAGAAAAAAAACCCGGCCATGCCACTCGGACCAATATTTCAATTTAAATCATTTTGAATATATATTTCTCGAGGTAAACAACACAAAATTTATTTCAATTTATATATGTATACATTTCTCTAGAGAAATAACACAAAAAAATTTTCACTATTTTTGTAACAATATTTCCGAAGATATGAATTTTTAAATGGTTATATAAAAGAAAAAAGAAAAAAAACTAGCCGGCCTCCTCCTCTCCCTTCTCCCCTCTCTCCCTCTCTCCTCGGCCCAACTAGCCGGCCCAACTAGCCGGCCTCCTCCTCTCCCTTCTCCCCTCTCTCCCTCTCTCCCCGGCCCAACTAGCCGGCCTCCTCCTCTCCCTTCTCCCCTCTCTCCGGTTGACAGCATGGCCGCCGCGCCCGCCGCCCGCCGCCGCCATGCGTGCCTGCCAACGCAGTGCGCCCGCGGCCAACGTTCACCGGACGGACGACGGAGCCGACGGTGGCCGCGAGGAGCCACGGCATTCCCGCCGCCGCGCCGCCGCCAAATGCGCAGAGAGAGAGAGAGGAGGAGGAGGAGGAGGAGGAGGAGGAGGAGGAGAGGACTCACAACGGCGAGCGCAACGGAGAGGGGACGATGGCGCGACGGTGGCGGAAAAATTCGGCAGCCTGCCGGCGTCTGTTTGAAATGAACTGGCGCCAGGACTTAGAAAAATTTTCAGGGTGACGAGTTGACCTATATAGGGACGCCATTTCTACAGGCGGTGGTCAATACCAACCGCTTGTAGAAACCATTTCTACAGGCGGTTGGTATTGACCACCGCCTGTAGAAATAGATTTCTACAGGCGGTTGGTATTGACCACCGCCTATAGAAATAGATTTCTACAGGCGGTTTGTATTGACCACCGCCTGTAGAAATACTTTTCTACAGGCGGTTGGTATTGACCACTGCCTGTATTAACCAATTTCCATTTTTTTAAAATGCAATTTGCAGATATTGTTTAAATTCTTAAAAAATCAATATCTTAAAAGATATTACTCCAAAAATTATGAAATAAATTTTGTGTTGTTTCCCTATAAAAGATCTACATGTTAAAAATATTGGTCCACAAATTTTGTGTTTCAGAATTTTTTATGATCAAAGATTTGAAATTTAAAATTCGCAGATGACATATGGCATACTTAATGACCTCTAGTGAGGAACTGTTGAATACCAAAGTTGTAGCTAACAATATAGTGCACATCTTTTGTATAGGATATCCCTTCATTTTTTATCTTTTTGATGTTCGGAGATTTGAAATTCAAATTTTGAGAGAGTTTTGTGCGGCTTAGGGATTTAAAAATGGCTCTAATGAGAAAGTTTTGAATACCAAAGTTGAAGGGGACACCATGATCTACAAATTTTGTTTTGGTCAATACTTCATTTGACACTGTTGTACCACACGTTGTCCACATCTACTCCAATCTTCCGTAAAACTCACTTAAACTCTCTAAGAGATGTGCCCACTTGTAAAGCATCTATGTTGTCACTTTGTTCAAATCATTTCATTCTTTTTCCTGGAGTTTAGTTGGACAATACATGCCACCATACCAAATTTGAGGATTTTTTGAAAATCTAGTGAATTACTGTTTTTTTTAAGTTTTACGAATTTAATAGCCCGACAACTCGCAGATGACATATGGCACACTTAATTACCTCTAGTGAGGAACTGTTGAATACCAAAGTTGTAGGTAACAACATAGTGCACATCTTTTGTATAGGACATCCCTTCATTTTTTATCTTTTTGATGTTCGGAGTTTTGAAATTTAAATTTTGAGAGAGTTTTGTGCGGCTTAGGGATTTAAAAATGGCTCTAATGAGAAAGTTTTGAATACCAAAGTTGAAGGGGACACCATGATCTACAACTTTTGTTTTGGTCAATACTTCATTTGACACTGTTGTACCACACGTTGTCCACATCTACTCCAATCTTCCGTAAAACTCACTTAAACTCATGATTTGAATACATAAAAGTGGCTCTAATGTGGCATAAAGATTACATAAATGGATTACAAGGCAAATAATAAAAATAATCTAGACAGCTACTATTCTTCCTTCTCCATCATGTCGCACCCAGGGCAATGATTTCTGTGGGATGGTTCGCTCAACATTCCTTATCCTTACTGGATGGTCGTCTACAAAGAGAGACATATCGCTGAACTCGTTAAATTCATCCAGGTCAGATACACCATCAACTCCTATAGCTTGTTGCTTTCCAGGAAAAACTACATGCCTCGGCTTGTCAGTACTTTTCTTCTCATTACGAGAAAGGATTTGTTCGGCATAGAAGACCTGTGCAGCACGGTTAGCCATTATCCACGGATCATCTTTGTAGCCAACCTTACTTAGATCAAGAACTCTGACCCCATAGTTGTCCACTGTAACATGTTTGTCTTCAACCCATTGACATCGAAACACAGGGATCTGAAATGAACCATAGTCAAGTTCTCATATGTCCTCAACGAAGCCAAAGTATGTGGTCTCATTACCAGTTTCAGAGTCTAAGGCCTCACATCGAACAACACTATTCTGTGCCATGCTCTTGTTGTCCTTGGACTTCGTACAGAACGTGAAACCACTAATGTCATAAGTTTGCCATGTCATGACTTGGCGTGATGGTCCAGATGCCAACACCTTGAAGGTGCGTTCCTCAGTTGTTTCCCCATCTGGTATGTCATGCTCCCGAAGCCATGAGGTGAACTTTTTTTTGTGTTCCTTCGTTAACCAATCATCGGTGCACCCATGATTATGTTTGTGAAGCTCATTAATGTGTTTCTCGATCCAAGGCTCCATTATCGAGAGCTGATGTAGGATGCTGTGATGTGCCTCGAGGATTGTATTGTAATCAAGAGGGACGATTGTTTTCTTTCCCATCCTCCCTCTTCCATTCAGCCTGCCCTCATGTCTTGACGGAGGTAAACCTATTGCAACCTGGTCTTTTAGGACCTTGTTGCAGAAAGGACCTCCGGACTCAATTGCCTCTTCGGTTAAGTACCCCTCTACCATGGACGCCTCAGGACGAGCACGAGTTGATACATAGCCATTTAGTATTGACATGAAACGCTCATATGTCCACATCTCATGGAAGTACATGGGACCCAGAGCCTCTATTTGTGGAACCAAGTGGACCACAAGGTGAACCATAATATCAAAGAATGCTGGGGGGAAACACATCTCAAACTGTGACACTGTCTCCACTGTGAATTCCTTAAGGGACGCCAACTCATCATGGTTAATCACTTTTTGTGAGATCCTGTTGAAGAAGTAGCACAACCGTGTGACAGCAACCTTGATCCACACTGGATTTATAGCCCTGATGGCAATAGGGAGGAAAGTAGTCAGCATGACATGACAATCATGTGAGTTGTAGTTGGTGAGTGTAAGGTCTTTCATTGACACAATACTCCGTATGCTAGAGCAGAACCCAGATGGGACTTTCAAATGTTTGAACCACGCACACATCGCATGTTTTTCTTCATTGTTGGGGTTGTAGCTTGCTGCTGGGAGGTGGTACTTCCCATTTTCTTGAAGCACAGGGTGAAGTTCATCTTTTATGTCTAACTGTACCATGTCCATGCGTGATTTCAGTCCTTCCTTTGTCTTCCCCTTCATGTCTAGTAAGGTTCCAATTAGGCTTTCAAACACGTTCTTCTGGACATGCATACCATCGATTGCGTGGCGAACGTCTTACTCTGGCCAATATGACAAATACTCAAAGAAAATAGACTTTTTCTTGAATGTATCCCCTGGAGTTGGTTTGACATCCTTTCTTGGTTTTCCGTCTTTTGTCTTCTTCCCAAAAACAAAATTGAGTTTGCTGACTAGGTTGAAAACTCTTTTGCCTTTACTGTTACCTGTTGGAGCAGTAGACTGTAGTTCAACATTATTGTCGAAATACTTATCCATCTTTTTCTGACGGTACCTGTGTCCTTTCGATAAGAAGCGTCTGTGTCTCATGTACACTATCTTCTTAGATGCATTAAGGGACACGTAAGCGGTTTCATCTATGCATACCACACAACCAACCTTTCCCTTGAACTACCCTGATAATGTGAAGAGAGCAGGGTAATCGTTGATCGTAACAAAGATAATTGCTCTCAGTGTGAATGATTCTTTGCGGTACTCGTCGAACATTTTAACACCTGTTTCCCACAATATCTTCATGTCCTCCATTAAGGGCTCCAAGAAAACATCCATGTCAACTTCAGGCTGTGTAGGTCCAGAGATTAGGATGGTTAGCAAAAGGTACTTTCGCTTCTGCATCAACCATGGAGGAAGGTTGTAGATGGTGAGGATCACCGGCCATGTGTTTGCTTGCTGCTCCTCTCAGCAAATGGATTCATTCCGTCAGTACTCAATGCGAACCTAACATTTCTTGGTTCCTTTGCAAAGTCCATGTGGTTTTCATTGAAATCTTTCCACTGCTGGCCATCGGCTGGGTGCCGAAGCTTCCCATCATCTTTGTGGTCATCGCAAGCATGTCAGCTCATAAGTTTGGCATCCTCTGGGTTAGCGAACAAACACCTCAAACGATCGACCACAGGTAGGTACCACATCACCAAAGCAGGAATCTTTTTCTGGGCATAATAGTCTACTTCTTGTTTTTCTTTCCTGGTGGATTTTGAACTACTCTTTAGGGTCTTTTGTTGGGTCCTCTTTCGCTTGGTTTCTTTACACTTGGAGGCAGCACACTCTTCCTCTCTGTAGTCTTTATTCGTCTTGTATCTACTTGCACCACAATTTGGACAGCTATCCAAATCCTTATAATCAGCACCTCGATACAGGATACAATGATTTCTGCACGCGTGGATCTTCTCAACACCCATCGTCAGTGGACTGATTAGCTTCTTGGCATAGTATGTGTTAGCAGGCACTTTGTTCTCCTTAGGAAGCACGTCTGCAATAATACTCAAGAATGCATCGAAGCCAGCATCAGAAAGACCATACCTAGCTTTGCACACCAACAACTTAAGCACAGATCGCAGCGTCGTGAATTCTTTGGTGCAACCCTTAGACTCATCATACAAAGGCTCTTCTGCAGCCTTCATCAAGGTCTCCATACCTTTCATGAAGAACATTGATGGATCTTCCATATGACGACGCAATATTGCCTCTAGAAATTCTGCATCTTCCGCAACCATATTATTTGGCAGCACATTAGTTCTGACATCTTCATTTCCTCCTGCGAAACCATGATCTCCAACATTTGGCACAACATGTTCGACGTCAGGTTGTTGTGTCTCCTGTACAAACTGAAACCCACCATCGACCATATCTTCACCATCGACGTCGATGTTCGCAGGGTTTTCAGTTGTATAAGGCGTAGAGCTACCCTCTTCATGCTTTGTCCAAATCAAGTAATTATTCATAAATCCTTAGCGGACCAGATGAGAAAGGATTTGTTGAGTGTTATCAAATACAACAATATTTTTGCAGTCCATGCATGGACAATGTATGTGCGTCTTCTTTGTTCTCCAAGCATGATTCTTAGCGGCATCAACAAACCTTTGGACCTCAGGTATGTATAATGGATCTAGTCTTGATAACTTATACATCCAGAATGACCTCTCCATCATTACCTGTAAAAAACAATAAATTGATTGAAATCAATGTAAAAAAGTAACCATATCTAGAGATTATATATTTGCTAGGTGAAACCCTAGATCTAAAAAGTGAATCATCAAATTGAGCAAATTGAGGCAAGAGGGACACAAACTAACCTTTCCTGTTAATCTCCTTCCAAGAAATGAAGATCAAAACCTCTCCCCTTGTATTTTGTAAAATCTTGACCTCCAAAATCGCCTACAATGTAAGGTGGCGGCGAGAAACAGTGCTGCTCGGGGAGGAAGAGGGGTATTTACACCAGAGATAGCACAGGTGATTAGCTAGGAATTATTATTAGCTAGTGTTTAGTGTTTATTGGGGTTTAAAGTAAAAAAATAAGTACCATAATTTAAAATACCTAAGTATCATTATTAAATAAAAAACACAATATTTATAAAACATAAAAACATAGTGAAAAAACAATTGATAAATAAACAACATAATAAAAAACATAAATATTATATAAAAACCTACGTTTCCCCCTCTACGTAAATACTCAAGAACACACCATTATACATGCAAACAAGGAATGATATCATGCATAAACAAAATTAAAAAGTAAACACAAAGCAGTATAAATGAGAGACATTATTTAACCATCTTAAGCAAGCTCACTCATTAACCTAGGTATTCTTCTCTCTCAGCTCACTCATGGGTGAAACCCTAGATCTAAAAAGTGAATCATCAAATTGAGCAAGAAGGAGCAAATTGAGGTAAGAGGGATACAAACTAATCTTTCTTGTTAATCTCCTTCCAAGAAATGAAGATCAAAACCTCTCCCCTTGTATTTTGTAAAATCTGGACCTCTAAAATCGCCTCCAATGGAAGGTGACGGCGAGAAACAGTGCTGCTCGGGGAGGAAGAGGGGGTATTTATACCAGAGATAGCACAGGCGGTTGACTTAACCCAACCGCCAGTGAAAATGGTGGTATTTCCACTAGCGGTTGAGTTAAGACAACCGCCTGTGTAAAACCATTTCCGGCCAACCGCCTGTATAAATGATCTATTTACACTGGCGGTTGGCTTAGTCCAATTGCCAGTGCAAATGTATTTCCACTGGCGGTTGTCAACTGTTCACTGTTCCCTTTTATATCACAGGCACGTGATAACTACAACCGTCTGTGCTATGAATAGGGGGCGCCAGCTACGAGCAGTATTCTACTAGTGGTCTCTTCTCCTTCCCGGACATCCGTCCTCAGGGCAGCGCAGCCTGGCTATCACAGCAGCCACGGCCCCTTCAGCCTGACCGTGGCTCGACCCCCACGCCGCCCCTGCGTGGTACGTGCACCCTGCAGCACCCTTTGCCTTCGTGCATGCATGCCTGCATGTAGGTCGGCAGCTCCTAACGTTGTCATGCGGGCCAGCAGCGCCGCCGGCTGGCCGGCTGATCCAGTCTGGCGCCGCCGCCCATATCTAGCTGTGCTCTGCCCTGCCTTTTCTTCGTCAAGCTGAAGCTAATGTCCACGCAAACTGGGAAGAACACGATCTGCACAGCTTAATTAAGGTAGAAGATGTTCTTAATCAGTTTTGTCACTTGCCGTTATTTCTTAGTCGTTGCTTTGTTTTAACTCCGTTCTGGTTGCTTTGCGATAGTGCCGACCTGAGCTACATGTTAACACTGATCTTTACCATATTATGTGTTTATGAATTTAATCCTATTAATTTGATTAATATTTATTCAATGTCTTTTTGAATTAAAAGTATCTTAGGTTGATACATCAGTCCTTCGTAAATAAATGTTAATATGATTAATAATAACGTTAATACCTTTTTAATTATGACATGTTTAGATCAACCTCGAAACATATACTGGTTTAATTAGTTGCTCTCACATGTTTTTTGTGTCTTTTTAAAGTAAATACTTAATTGAATTACATAACACATGCATGTTATAAATAAAAATATGATTAGTTGAAGCTCGGCTTTTCAATTTAACACATGATGACTAATCTGAATTAATATTCTGTACATGACTTTCTTAATTAAAATAAATCAAGTACGTAAGCTTTTCTTTCCTTTATAATAATATAAAAATCCAGATAGTCGTTTGTTGTTTTAACAATAGTTCCATTATCGAAGTTTCTTGCGCTCTAGCGACCGTAGCAACGATCTTGCCTGCTTAGTGCCCTGTTTTCTCTGGTATATATGGTGTTTTGCTCTTAGTTGTCTCTTTTTGTTTGCTTGTATATGTCTACCTTTGTGTGGTGCTTGCTGTGAGTAGACATAGACCGCTTGTCGGCACTGAAGATCAGAAGGTGATGACCGAAGCTGATGGTGTGAGAGTTGAGCAATTGTTTAAGGCAAGTATAGCATGAGATCTTCCTTGTTTCCTATTCACCTTAATTCACTAAATTCATTATGCATGTGTCTACCTTGATAACCATAGGGACATCTTAGCTTTTGTTAACTTATACCTTGCTACCTTGGGATATGCATTGGGTAGATGTTGCTAGTGCTCAAAACAAATGGCTATGATCATGTAACATGATTAATGGTATATGCAACGAATATTTAAAAGATGCCTTTTTAGAAACATAACTTATGTGTAAGTGGATTCCCCCAGGACTTACAGTTCAACCGTGAGGGCTACATGGCTCTGGCTTTAGCTCAGTATGATGATCTTTTCTAGCTTGTTAGTGGTTACCTTTGTGGCGCAAGAGGGGTGTGTTCTGGGTTGGGTATAGTGCGGCTCCTGTTCACATGTGTATAGGCTGCGTGTTATTGTGCCATTTGGAAGGGGGGCTCTACACCTGTAGGCCATAGAAACCTAGCGGCCCTAACTTGTTAGACGGACTTTTGAAAGGCTTCATAGTGAACCCTGCCGACCTTCCTTGGAAGTGGGTCAAGAGGCTGATCACCTCGGGTGAATGGGTAAATCACGACTCGCGGGTAAAGATATACAACCTCTGCAGAGTATCTTTAAACTGATATATCAGTCGTGCTCTCGGTCAAGAGCGGCCTGGGCTCCTTTCGGAATAATAACTTGTGAAACTGATTATTATTTCTTTATGTTCTTGCTATACATTATTCATGTTCACTTGATCATATGTTTACTTGGGCTATTCCATAATTGTATTGCTACTCAACCGCTTATTAATATGACATAATTAAAATCTAACCGTAGTTAAACTTTTGAGCCCAATTAACCCCATGTTGTATTTGCTGAGTACGATATGTGCTCACTCTTGCTATTTCCCCAACCTTCAGTCATTAGAAAAAGCTGGTGAGAAGATGGATCATGGTAAGTTTGCTATGGAGTGCTAGGCGTATGTACCCCCAGTCAACCGTCCCTACGAAGAATGGAGCCTGAAGAGAAGATTAGTATCAGTTCCGCTTATCTTTGATGTAAGTGTTAAATATAAGTATGTTTCGCTATATAAACATTGTTTTTGATATCTTTTTCATCTGTGGCTGTATGTGTGGACTTCCTGGGCACACATATGATGAGTGCTCGGTTTTGTTCTTAGAACCGGGTGTTACATTCAGCCCCGGGCCATTTTGGCCTTTAGCCCCGGACATGGAGCCGGGGCTAAGGAATCGGGACTAAAGGTTCGACCTTTAGCCCTGGTTCCCTGGCCCAGGGCTAAAGGGGGACCTTTAGCCCCGATTGGTAATACCAACCGGGACTAAAGAGACCTCTAGCCGGGCTACGGTGGCTGGCCTCTTTAGTCCCGGTTGGTATTACCAACTGGGGCTAAAGAGGCCGACCTCTTTTTTCTTTTTTCTTTTTCTTTTCTTTTCAATTGGTTATTGTTTTCGGTTTTACAATTACATTAGGTTTTCTAATACATATTCTTCGCTGCTAATATATTGCATTATGGTTTCAAATACGTATTCTTCGCTGCTAATGTATGTATGCGCGTATCTATAATAAATATATAGATATACACATAAAATTTACAATTACACACAAATGAAATATGAAACTATATATATATTATAGAGCTAGCTATACATATGTACATAAAATATACAACATTATCCATGCATCCTTGATATTTACAACACAAATATTGTTCCTAACTTAGAGGTCATACAAGTGTTCGTCTTGGTTTGGCTTCATTGGTTCGTCTTTGTTAAACTAGTACTCGGTGCCGGACTTAAGGACATGGTCATTAAGGAAGCCAGCGATGATCTCTTGAATTCCTTTGAGGCGGACCTTATATCCATCACCTGGTTCTTCAACCATGTCTCCTTCAATTTGGATTAAAAGAAAAAGAAAGTATTAACATACATAATATTTATGTAATAGCAACAAAAAAATGAAATAAATTTATTTACATGTTACGTACTTGCTGACTCTGTAGAGGAGTTCTTTTTTCATACACCGTCAGGAACTTGCAAATATAGTACGCACATAAATTGTTTTCCGGTGACTGCCGTAGAACCCACTGTACAAGATATAAAAAGATTACTCTCGACTGAGCGCGCATCTGCTGAGTGATGCTAATTACGGTAAAGAGGCGGGGAGGTAGTACAACTTACATTTAGTCGTAGAGGATCAGGAAGTTGCGCTTTCAGATCCGGACGGTGTTTCTCAACGAACCAAGCCCAAACCCTGCACAATATAATTGGATCGTTAATTAATTATTGCAGAGTTAAAGAGCAGGAATCAATATTTAAAGATCAAATTTATCCTCAGATAATGTCTGTCATATCTTGGTAATCTTCTTGTGGTTTTCTCAGAGAGTCATAGATTAGTAAACGACTCTCGTGGAGATCGAACACAATTAGTATCCTGTGAAACCTGCATTTATTTATAGAGTCAACATATATATCTTTATGTCAACCTATAATAAAATGTGCATATGATAACAACACTCACTCAAAGTTGTAGGGGAATAGTATATATCTTTTGTCCCTTTGCTTTATGAAGAACCTCTGGAAATTTCTCTCTGTTTGAGTTTTTCATGCATCGGAGGGAGTACTTGGGTCCTTGAATATGATATATGGATCGATGAAACCAATCTCCTTGTCATTTTTACGCCTGAGTTGTCTCATCATGTTTCTGCATATGTTTAGAAACGCTTGCTAGTGTGAGGATAATTACTTATACATATACATAAGCTAAAGTGAGATTATTAAAAGAAACAATCACTTACAGGCAAAAGCAGCTGACGAGAGATTTGTTGAGAGCGTCCATGTGGCAGAGCTGATGTAACTCATTAAACTGAACATGTATTATGTCATCACCATGAAAGTAATCATGGTCTCTAATTCTGACGCAAATATAGTCATTAGCTTTTCTGCGACACGCCGTGAGGTACCACTGATTTAGCAAGTGCATTTGCGTACCAAAATCCCTCAGGGCCGCTGGGTTGTATAGACTTTGACCATATACATATGCCCTCTGCCATTTATCAACTTCTGGAGCACTTTTGATGCCTGCTTCTTCGACTATGTTTGCCACATTTAAACCAATTTCCTAGAAAAATTTGAGCAGTTGCTCAGGTTCAATGTCTCCATATGTTCGTTGTATGATGTCCATGTTTGTACCGTATTCATTCCCAACAACTAGAGGGGGCACTGATTGCTGGGTTTGTTCCCCGAGTTGTGGGACACCCTTTCTTGCTCTCTTCTTTGTCTTCTTCGCCTGCTCAATTGATTTGCTGAGCATGCGATCATAGTCTGATTTTGGCGAAGCCTTACGGGCAGCACGTACATTTTTCTAGTGAGCGTCCACAGTTTGCCTTAGTTTTTCAGGACGAACAAAAAGGTACGGCTTCTCCGGGTTTTGCTTTGCTCGACTACTAACAATGGCGGCGTCGAAGAACTTGTTCAACTCTTTTCGCACTACAGCTTTAGTCTCCTCATCGGTCTGGTCATAGGGAAGTTTTTTCATCTTGGGAATGATAGCTGGTTTTCTCACAGAGGCTGTCTTCTTCGGAGGTGGTGGGGCTGACGCCTTTGTTTGTGTGACAGACCTCTTCTTTGTTGGTGGTGGCGGTGTTGGACCCCGCCGTGGAGATAGGGTAGGTGGCGGTGTTGGAGCCCACTGTGGAGGAGATGGTGGGGCCAGTGGCGGTGTTGGATTACGTCATTGGGGAGATGGGGCCGGTGGCGGTGTTGGATCCCGTCGTGGAGGAGATGGTGGGGCCGGTGGCGGTTATGGATCCCGTCGTGTTAGATCTTGATCGTCATCGCCCTCAACACTGTGATCATGTGGTGAATGGATAATTAGACTTAGGTTGGGGGATGTCCTGCTGCGAAAACAACATGGTATGAGGATCCATTTATACTATTAACCCACCAATACTCTTAACTTTCATTCACTTTCATACGCACCTAGGGTTAGGTTGTTGAGGAGGAGGAGGTGATGCGCCAGGAATTATGATATAGTGCTTGCGCCAACATATGAATGTCTTCTCCGCTTCTCCTACCATCACCTCCTTTAATGTCAAGTTCAACATTGTTGTAACCTTTCACCACCCTATCTACTGAGATGCTAGCATATCCAGGTGGTTTTATTGCCCCATGACATCTTGGTGTCTTCGTAGGATCGATAGGAGATACAACACCTATAGCCACCATGACTGTGGCATTCCCTGTGGAATGTGCAGCTCACATGTCGTGAGAGGCTCGGTGATGTCGTCCACGGGAAAGCGCAGTCCTGCGTCTGGCACCTCTGTGGAAGCGCAACTGCTTTTCATTTGAACAGGGGGGGCTGATGTTGACTCCCGGCTCTGATGTAGATTGCCTTTGCATGGAACTTACTGCTAACTGGACTTGCTTTTTTATTTCCTCACTCATTTTGTCTTCAAGTGCTTTTTCTCGCTCTACTGCTTCATGAGCTGCGGCTTGTGATTGAAGAACCATTTCCTCTAACCTTTGCATCTGCTCTGCCTCCTCCTCCTTCTTTCTCGCGTGGCTTCTATAGGTCTTTTTGCCCCGAGGGAAGCCATGCTCCCACGACACCTCCCCATAGCCTCTCATTCTCCCACCATGTTCAGGATTGTCCAGGGCGTATGTCAGCTCGTCCTTTTCTCTGTTCGGCTGCCGCCTGCCACTGTCAGTCATTTCTCTAGCATAAGCAAATCTTTCTGCTCCTCTATGGAGTTTTTTGCCATACTCTATCCTTCCTGTCTGTAGGTCCAGGCTTCCTCCATGACCAAAAAACTAATACTTGGCGCGCTCAGGCCAGTTGATTGATTTTGGTTCGATGCCCTTGGCTAGCATCTCTCGTTCCATTCTTTCCCATTTAGGAATGGCACTCTTGTAGCCACCTGATCCCAAGTGATGGTGGTATTGTTTTTGTCGGACATTCTGTTGGTTCCTTCTGACCCGTGCCTCACCCTCTTCTGATTTCTTGAATTCTACAAACTCATCACAAAATGGCCTCAACTTGACGTAGGCCTTAGTGTTGAAATCATGAGTTAGGTCCTTCTTGATAAATGTGTTGTACAATTTCTTCTTCCAACCCTGGAATAGTGTTGCCATTTTCTTCATAGCCCAGTTCCTAACTCTTTCCTGCAAATTTATATCTTCTGTTTCAAGCGTGAAATGTGCAAGGACATCTTCCCAAACCAGTGCCTTATCACTATCAGAAACAAAACTTATATGAGGAGCACTTTTCTTTTCCTTCCATTCACGAGCATTGATCGGGATCTTATCTCTTACAAGGTACCCACAGTGGTTAACAAATTTTTGTGCATGTTCTCCAAGTACTTGGCCTGTTTCCTCGTCGAATTCCGAGATAATGTACCGGCCATCCAACGGCTTCTTCGGACCTCGTACGGTCCTACTCTTCCCGGTAGTCGTTGTCGATCCGGAGGGCTACGTATGTAGGAACAGTAGATTATAAATACATTTATAAATTGTTTAGAATTTTATGTGCACATAGAGATTGTAGGTATACCTCGCCAGTATTTTCTTGCATCATTTCTTCATAATTGGCAAAGTATTGACTATTGTTATCTACTTCTTGATTATTGTTATCATCACCTGCTAATTCTTGATTAGCGCTGTTGTTGATTAAGTTGTATATTTCCTCCTCCATGTTTTCAATTGGGTCGGCCATTTCTGCGAATAACATGGAGAATAATAAGGACCATATTCGTAAAAATAACTTATATTCATAAAGACCATATTCATTTTTTATTTAACACTTTGTAAAGGTAACACGATCGATAATAAACACAAGGATTTAATACATGAGTGATTCAGGTTTCGGGTTTTAGGTTTTAGGGTTTAGGGTTTTAGGGTTTAGGGTTTAGGGTTTCGGGTTTGGGGTTTAGGTTTAGGGTTTAGGGTCTAAGTGATATACTTACAAATATATTTACACATTGCACACTACACATTGCACACACACATTCCACACACACACACGCACACTCCTCCAATACACACGCACACACGGCGGCGAGACGACGACGGCGAGGCGTGACACCGGAGGAGAGCCGGTCGGGCGAGACGGCGGTGAGGCGGCCGCGAGGACGACGAGGACGACGGCGAGGCAGCGCTGGATAGGGCCGGCCAGTCGACGGCGCGGACCACGCGCGCGGGCTAGACGGCGAGGAAGAGAGCGGCGCGGCAGACGGCGAGGGAGAAGACGACGGCGAGGGAGTGGACGACGGCGGGGACGTTGGCGAGGGCGCGGACGAGGCGCGTGGCGCTGGAGACAGCGAGGACGACGGCGAGGGAGACGAAGGAGGCGGTGGCGGTGCAACTGACGTCGATCTGAGGAAGGAGCAGGGCACTGTGTCCTATATACCCGGGGAGGCTTTAGTCGCAGGCGGTGGCACCACCTAGGACTAAAAGACCTTTAGTCCCGGGGTGTAAGCCCACCCAGGACTAAAGGGTTGGACCTTTAGTCCCGGGCGGGCTTACGCCCTGGGACTAAAGGTACCTTTAGTCCTGGGTGGTGCCACCGCCCAGAACTAAAGGTTTTTTCCCACCTTTGTTTTGAGTTTTCTGTATTTTAGGTTTTGTATTAAGTTTTCACTATATAAATATGTTGTAATACTTGTTAATTGCATAGTAAATTAAATATTAGGCATAAAATTACTTAAAAATAACAGTTGTATTTCCTTTTACCTTATTGTATAGTAGAAAATTTTGTAACATAAATTCTTGTTTTCTTATAATAACGAATATAAATGTAAATAACAATTCATATTTTGTTAATGCAAAAATATAATGTTAAATTTAAATATCTGAAACAACTGGTTCTCGATAGGAAAATTGTTTTTGCATTATCTAAACGTTAAATTTTGGGTTGTTCATCTTTCATTGTCCAAATGCACGATAGAGAAAATCACTATTAAATTGCAATTTAATTTAAAAAGATAAATTTGTGTAGTTCATATACGTTTCTGTGTCGTATTGGTCTCAAACTTTTTCTTAGGCTGTCACGTGGCACGGGTGAGGCAACGAACAAGTTTGTGATTTTTCGGAGATGGTTTGCTACTTTTTCCGGTTTAATTGAATTACCGCGCACCGTCACCCAATAATTATAGGGTCAACTGGGCCTACCACCAAAACAATCCAGAATGGTGCCAAAATTTTACACAGGGTCCTGTATGCCCTAGGAAGAAGAATGTTGTGGAGGTTGATGAAAAATCGCAGAGGGTCAGAGTTGTAATTCACCGGCTTTTATCTCATTCGGTACAGAGAAAAATGTAATAATTAAAATAATGATCAGAAAAATCTAACACCTCGTGTGGTGCGTCAATTTGGGCTCATATGCTTGCCAAAAATAAATCAAGTCATTTCGACACCGACATCAACGAACCATGACTATCCATAATCATTATTAATTACATAAAAACTGTAATACATAATATTAGTTAAAACATCACTATATATCAAGCGAGTACACTAGTGATCTTCTTCTTGACGTATGTCCCTTGGTTATGATCATGTCGTAACCATGGAGTCTCCTCAGCATTTAGCAGGATGCTTGGTCTTTGGTCACACTGAAGGGCGGTATTCGATCATCCCTTTCATAATCTTCTGACATGTCTGACTTGTCCTTAATTCCCACGATGTTTCTTCTTCCTAAAAGAACTATGTGGCATTTTGGCTCTTTGGTTGATTTATCGTCATTTTTCCCTCTCTTGGGTTTTGTAGACATGTCTTTCACGTAGAACACCTGATTCACATCAGCAGCAAGGACGAATGGTTCATCTTTGTATCCAATATTGTTGAGATCCACTGTTGCCATTCCATACTCCTTGTCAACTGTTACTCCGGCTCCGGTCGTCTTGACCCATTGGCATCGAAACAAAGGGACTTTAAAATTAGGTGCGTAGTCTAGTTCCCAAATCTCCTCTATGCGGCCATAATATGTTTGTCTCTTCCCATTTGGGTCTGTGGCATCTATGCGAACACCACTGTTTTGGTTCGTGCTCCTTTTATCTTGGGCAATGGTGTAAAATGTATTTCCATTTATCTCATACCCTTTGTACGTGAGGATGTGTCACGATGGTTGCCTTGCTAACAAATATAGTTGCTCGTCAATATTGCTATCACCCTGACATTCTTTTCGCAACCAAGTGCTAAAAGTATTCATGTGCTCACGTGTAATCCAAACTTTATTCTTCCCAGGAAATTGGGATCGTAGGAACTCCTTGTGTACCTCGACATATGGCTCCACCACGGAGGAGTTTTGAAGAACTGTGTAGTGCGCTTTATTGAAATAATCGTCCCCCATACTGATATATGTTTTCTTTCCTAGTGTCCCCTTTTCACTCAGCCTCCCCTCGTGCCGCGATTCAGGAACACCAATCGGGTCAAGGTCAGGAATAAAGTCAACACAGAACTCAATGACCTCCTCTATCCCGTAGCCCTTGGCGATGCTTCCTTCTGGCCGAGCACGTTGGTGAATATATTTTTTCAGTACTCCCATGAACCTCTCAAAGGGGAACATGTTGTGTAGGAACATAGGACCAAGAATATGAATCTCCTTGACTAGGTGAACTAGGAGGTATGTCATGATATTAAAGAAGGATGGAGGGAACACCAACTCAAAGCTCACAAGACATTGAACCACATCATTCTGTAGAGTAGCTAGTTCTAGTGGATTGATTGCCTTCTGAGAAATTGCATTGAGGAATGCACATAGCTTCACAGTGGCCAGACGTACATGTGGAGGTAGAATTCCTCTTAAAGCAACCAGAAGCAATTGCGACTTTAAGTTTAGGAATTTCTTCTCTTGCATATTTATTATTCCCTTTATATTGGAGGAGAATCCGGATGGGACCTTGATGCTGTTTAGGCATTCAAACATGATTTCCTTCTCTTCATTGCTAAGAGTGTAGCTAGCAGGTCTTAAGTAATGGCGTCCATCATTTGTCTTCTCTGTACGTAGGTTGTCTCGTTCTTTCATGCGCTACAAGTCTTATCGTGCTTCAAGTGTATCCTTAGGTTTCCCATACACACCCATGAATCCTAGAAGGTTGACACAAAGATTCTTTGTCAGGTGCATCATGTCGATCGCGTGGCAGACCTCTAGTACATGCCAATAGGGTAGCTCCCAAAATATTGACTTCTTCTTCCACATGGGTGTGTGTCCCGTAGCGTCTTTTGGAACAGGTTCACTGCCCGTCCCCTTTCCAAAGACTACTTTCACAACCTTGATCATTTCAAGTACATCTTCCCCAGTTCTATTGCGAGGCTTGCTCCAGTGGTCTGTCTCACCTTTAAAATGCTTGCCTTTCTTTCTAACCTGGTGATTCACAAAAAGAAATCGACGATGCCCAAGGTACACTACCTTTCTACATTTTATCAAATATATACTATACATGTCATCAAAACAATGTGTGCATGCATTATATCCCTTGTTTGTCTGTCCTAAAAGATTACTTAGAGCAGACCAATCATTGATTGTTACGAACAACAATGCTCGCAGGTCAAAGTGTTCCAGTTTGTAATCATCCCACATACGTACACCAGATTTGCTCCATAAAAGTAGGAGTTCCTCAACTAATGGCCTCAGGTAGACATCGATGTCGTTGCCAGGTTGCCCCGGGCCTTGGATGAGCACCGACATCATAATGAACTTCCGCTTCATGCATAACCATGGAGGAAGGTTGTAGATACATAGAGTAATAGGCCACGTGCTATGACTACTGCTCTGTTCCCCAAAAGAATTCATCCCCTCCGTACTTAAAGCAAACCTTAAGTTTCTTGCGTCTTTTGCAAACTCTGGGAATTCTCTATCTATTGCTCTCCACTGGGACCCATCAGCAGGGTGTCTTAACATGTTGTCTACCTTACGGTCTTCTTTGTGCCATCGCACCAACTTTGCATGGTCCTTGTTTCTGAATAGATGTTTCAGGCGTGGTATTATAGGAGCATACCACGTAACCTTGGCAGAGATTTTCTTCCGGGGACGTTCTTCCCCCTCAACATCGCCAGGGTCATCTCGTCTGATCTTATACTGTGACGCTTTACATACAGAGCATTCATCTAAATTCTCGTAGTCCTTGCCACGGTACAGGATGCAGTCATTAGGACATGCATGTATCTTCTGGATTTCTAATCCCAAAGGACATACTACTTGTTTTGCTTCATACGTAGTTGTAGGCAATTCGTTAGGCTTCGGAAGCATCTTTTGTTTTATAATCTTCAATAATTGTCCAAATGCCTTGTCAGATACACCATTCTGTGCCTTCCATTGTAGCAACTCCAGTGTTGTACCCAACTTTTTTTTGTCCATCTGCAGCAGACGGGTATAGTAATTTCCTGTGATCCTCTAGCATACAGTCAAACTTAGCCTTCTCCTTTTTACTTTTGCAATCTCTTTGTGTATCATGAATGACATCATCAAGAGCATCATCTTGAGCAATTGTGTCTTCTGCACTTGCCTCTTCTTCACCTTCCCCCATTGCAGTATCACCAAAGTCACCGTATTAAGCAATAATGTCGTCGTCAGAGTCCAATTGTTTTTCATCACCTTCTTCCATCATAACCCCAGTTTCTCCATGCTTCGTCCAACAAATATAGTTTGGCATGAAACTCGACTTCAACAAGTGTGAGTGAAGACTCCTTGAGCTAGAATATTACTTCGAATTATTACAAAGGGCACATGGGCAGCACATAAAACCATTCAGCTTGTTTGCCTCGGCCACTCTTAAGAAATAATGCACGTCATCAATGATCTCTTTTGAGCGACGATCGACATTGTACATCCAGTGACGTGTCATCGTCTATATTATATGACATATCACATAATTATATCAATCATTCTTATAAACAAATGAAATTATAAAATGACATATAACATAATTATATCTCTCATTCTTATAAACAAATGAAATTATAAAATGATTTAAACTATCAAGTCATCAGCTGCATTATATGGTATAAAATTAACATAGTTTTCTTCATCAAAATATTCAAACTATCAAGTCATCGTCTGCATTATATGGTATATCACATAATTAAATTTCTCATTCTTGTAAACAAATAAAATTATATGGTATATCACATAATTAAATTTCTCTAACTAATTCACAAAATATGATATGCATACTAGCATTAGAATATACATTAATTAATTACTTTAATGAAATAATTTATTCGGCCACATTTTGTAAATTAAAATATTATATATTTCTAATTTTTGTAAACAAATGATTTAAATGATCTCTATTTCTCAAAAAAATTAAAATAAACTAATTAAACCGGTCATATTTTGTAAACTAAAGTATTATATATTTCTAATTTTTTGTAAACAAATGATTTAAATGATCTCTATTTCTCCAAAAAAAATTAAAATAAACTAATTAAACCGGTCACATTTTGTAAACTAATGTATTATATATTTCTATTTTTTTAAAACAAATGATTTAAATGATCTCTATTTCTTCAAAAAATTAAAATAAACTAATTAAACCGGTCACATTTTGTTTTTAGGGTACTAATTTAAAGTATTAAGTGAATCAACTCAAAATAGCTTGAAAAACCATATATATATGTGGCAGCTAAAAATATGAGAAAATGAAGCTAGTAACCTTTGAACGAGTCGATTGTGACGTAGATGTGATGAAATAGATCAATCGCCGGAGATGTGTTATCAACCAAAAATCACCAAAGAAGACAGCAAACAAGCAAGCAAGAAGACTGAACGAGAAAATGAAGACAGTGAGAGAGCTCGGGCACGGCTGAAGGTGGAAGAAACAGTTCAAATATAGAGAGACACATTTAGTCCCGGTCCTTGTTCCCAGCCGGGGCGCCTGGGTACAGCAACCGGGGCAAAACCTTTTGTCCTGGTTGGTGTCACTAACCAGGGCTAAAGATTGACCTTTAACCCCGGTTGGTAACACCAACCGGGACTAAAGGTCCCTCTGACAAATGAGCCATTGGGCAGGGGATCTTTAGTCCCTTTCTAGTTCCAGACGCAAATTTTTCTGTGACTAATGCTAATTTTGCAAATCGTCCAAAGACCTGTTCTCTAGTAGTGTACCGAGGGAGTATATGAATAACAACTTTTAAGTCACCACGCTACAGTAGACTAGGATGAATGTGTTGGTGCAGTCTAAAAACATCAATCCAGACTTAATACAAAGATATATTAACTTACATGCTTCCTTTGCATTATTAGCCGTGTATAACATTTGTGTGCTAGCTAACAAAGTTATGTTCACTACTTTTATATAGTTGTCCTTATAAATCTCTCTCTCCATTTCATTTGTATTGACTGAAGTTTCAGGTCGTTTCAAAATTCTTTACTATTAATTTTGGACAATTTTGATATGACATGATAAAGTTACTGCTATCGATTGTGCCCATGGTAGCCATGGGCTACTTATACTAGTAAATAATAAAGTTAATTACTATGTAATTGTAGCAAGTAGGAGCAATCAATAGGGGCTTCTGTTTTAATGATACACACTCTGAATGGAAATGTGTTTAATACAGCAGGCAGGCCTCACCTCTCCAATCAAAGAAGAGCAACAGTGCAGCCTCTTGATGTGCAGAAGAACCCCTTGCCTCCGGGACATGGCTAGGCTTAGCCTGCAACACTAGGATGCTCCCATTGCATACAGCTTGCGCCAGATGCTGCTTATACACCACCGTGAACTCCATCCCCTTCTTCCTCTCACGGATCTGAGGCGCCCCTCGTTTGGATCCGTCCCCACCATGGATTGCTGCCAGGATGGTGGGAGCGGAAAGTCCTCCATGCATGCGTTGCCCTCGGCCGGTGGGACACGTACCTTCTCCATGCAATGCGCCAACTTCTCCATGTGCCAGCCAGATCCTGGAACCCATCGCACATGACGCTAGCTCTAAGCTCACGCAGCCACCATGGAATCCCTTAAACATCGATGTGGAGCACCATGCTCCGCAGTGGGGAAAGGAGATGGCCGGAGGGAGAGGAACACGTCTAGATGAGTGGAGGGAGAGAGGGCGCGATTGACCAAGGAGTGCAGTAGGCTGAGGGCAGCGGCTGGTGGGAGGAGATGGGTGACACTGCGAGATGACACATCTTTAGGGTCAGCATTCCTAGTGCTCAGCAGCCATGCATGTAAGGGTCAGCATGGTTTGTCTTTTACAGTAAACCGGAGCCATTGTGTTATTTACATGTTACAGAGTGGGCAACGGTGCCTGAAGCAACTCTGTGCTGGCAGCCGGCCTCTGGCCTGCAACATATTAGTGTATAGTAATTCCAGAAAGATTTTGCAAGCAAAAAATGACATAATCCTGAGGGACTCTACTGAGCTTGAACTGACTACTTGGAATATGAGTCGCCATGGGAATATGAGCCGCCACTGGAAGTTTTGGTCTTCTGAGCCACATCTAGAAAGGTAGAAACGGATGGAAGAGCCATCTCGATCCACAGACTCTTTGTAGGTGCCTCTGTTTTTTTTTCCATAGTAGTGGTCACAATTAGCAAAAATATAATTTGTGTGCATGGTCGAGCTAGACTCCATTGTTGTCAGTCTCATGTTCTTGCAGCAGCGAGGATAGTACCAACTATACACTACCGGAAAAACTCACTTTGCCGAGCGCCGCACTCTTTGCCGAGAGTTTTTTTTCGGGCGCTCGGAAAAGTGCTCTTTGCCGAGGGCCGAATAAAAAACTCTCGGCAAAAGAAAAACGCTCGGCAAAGATATTTTTTGCCGAGAGCAAAAAAAAACGCTCGGCAAAGATTTCTTTGCCGAGTGTTTTTTTTGCTCTCGGCAAAGAAATTCTTTGCCGAGCGTTTTTTTATTGGCTCTCGGCAAAGAGCTCTTTGCCGAGTGTTTTTTTTACACTCGGCAAAGCTAATTTTCAAATCATATTTTGAAGCAGTAAATTAATCTAAATGAAAAAACTTTCAACTACAAAGTTGTTTAACTTATCAAGATGAATAATTTTTATTTTAGTCATTTCTTCATTTGACAAATTGAAAATAAATTTGTTCACAAATCTTACATATCTCTCCGATAGTTTACGAAACTACAAGAGTGATATATAATGTTTGTGAATAATATTAGAACCATAATGTCGGATGTATAAATGGGTAAACCACCAAAACAAACTTTGTAGATCTTGACAGTTATGAAAGTTTGTAGTTGATAACTTTTTAATTTGAAGTCATCTAGTTATGCAAAACTACGTTTGAATTTGAAAAAATTAAAATTCGAATTTTTAAAATACCTCAGATGGAGAAATGGCCAAAAATAAAGTTGTAGATCTCGAAAAGTTATGAAACTTTGGTGTTGACAACTTTTGATTTGAAATCATCTCTGTCAACGAAACTACGTTTCAATTGTCAAATTTGAAATTCAAATTTTATAAACGACCTCGGATGGAAAAACTACCAAAATAAAAGTTGTAGGTCTCGAAAAGTTAGAAAACTTTGTAGTTGTTAACTTTTTGATTTGAATTAGTTTAGAGTCTCAAATAAGCAAGTTACACTCGGTTTAGTATAATACATGGGGAACTGAAACTGAGATGGAACGTATGAGAGTGTGTAGTGCAGTGGTAGAGGAGGCTCTGTGCGAGCGAGAGGTCGTGAGTTCGAATTCTGCTGACTGCGTGAGAGAAAATTACGTGAAAAATATCAGAACTTGCGATTTCGATGGAAACGGGTGGGCGTTGCTTAGTGGGCCTTCTCCCCGATTAAATAAAAAAATTCTATATTTTTTGAATTTTTTTTGTTTTTTTCTTTGCCGAGAGCCTTTTATCGGGCACTCGGCAAATGAAACTAATGTATGGTGGGATTTTTTATATTGTGTATTTGCATAGCTATAGTTGTATTTGCATTCCAATGTGTGGCATATGGGTGGTCTATGAGAATTCAGGTATCCGTGTTCTGGGAGATTTCAGTACATCTTGTGTGCTCCATGGGCAATGGATATTATTCGTGTGTAAGCTACAAATTTAAGTAAGCTGCAGCAGTGAGAGCTGCATCTGTGGTTGCAACCTAGAAATTAATGTAGACGGAACTCTGCATCTGTGATTGCAGCCTACAAACTAATGTGTAGACAAAACTATAAAAGATACTTTGTTTTTTACAATTAATCTCAAGTGAACAATCCTTCTATATCATTCGATCTTTCATGGGAAAACTTTTTGATGCATGCTGCGTGGGCTGTGATGAATGCCAGGCTGGCTCTTCACACCTAGTGGGAGAAATGTGCATGTCGTGCATTGCAAGATCACTTAGCTCCGAGCAGCAACAACTTAGCACATGATTTAAGACAACCACCACCAGAGTATATATATAGTGTAATAGTTGTTTGAAGGCAATCACCAGGTAGGTAAATAAACTGGTAAGTACGTTGAGGCGTGCATCAGAACAACTGGAAGGATCTAGGTTGGCGCCTTCCCTTGTCGAAGGCCTACTGACGTTTCAACACAAGTAAGTATCAGAAACAAAATTAGGGTTCTCCACTCTTTTCTCCCTCTATTACATGGGGCTTCTGCCCTCCTTTTATAGCTTACCGTATACAATGTTTTTAGGGTTTCTTTTCCCTTATTATATTCCTGCCTATACAGAGCACAAGGATATTCCTGAAATATTCCTCGATCCCGAAAAACTCGAAAGGGAAATTCGGGATCGTCACCATATTTTTCAACCACTCCACTATTTGGGTCATCGGACCATCACGTGTGTGGCCCAATTGTTGTGGCTCGACGGGTCGTGACCTTCGCTTGATCGTCTTCTTGGTCGGTCACCTCCGCCTGCGTCGAAGCCGCTTCCTTCATCGGCGACCCCCACCTCCGCCGAGCTCCTCGCCTCCGCCTTTGTCCAAGCCTTCGCCCCGAGACTTCAATCGTCAACTCCCGTCAACGTCGGGGCCTTCGCCCTAGATCGGAGGTGATGCCTTCGACCGTCAGTTTGCAGTCTCCGCTTCCTGCCCGGCGAACGAAGGTCCTCTTGAAAACCTGCACACCAAAACTTCCCCACACATATCCTCGTAACATTAGCTTAAACCTTCGCAAACCCTTGGGTGATTATCCCCAACAATAATATTAGATGATTGCTTCTTTGAAAAAAAATTGGCCACACAGGGCTCCCAAGAAGACGAGAACTTCACATGTTCGTTGTGTTGTGAAGCCCCGAGCCTTAAAAAATCAATCATATACGACTTGTGCTCCTTATTTATTTTCTTGTGTTTTCCACGTGAAAATTGTTAGAGTGTGCAGCGTATCAAGCCTATCTCTATGCACATATGGAACTCTATGCACCATGAGACGGAACCTCCTTGTGGTCCATGATTACTGGAGCCCATAACATACTAAGATCTTAGGCCTAACTCAACGTGAAAGATTAGCATGATATGCGAAGGATGCCCCGACATAATATGTTATGCTAACCCATTATCAGTTTCTGATATGGGGCTAAACCTAACAAGAATTGTGCCAAAACAAATTTGCAATAAGAGTTGTCATGTTGAGCTTGCATGATCGAGTCAATGCCTTCCCTTGTGACTGTGGCGAATGTTGTTCCTTAATATGTAGGTGTGGGATAATCATCAAGTAATGCTTCTAGAATGTTTAAGGATATATCCTGCATCTCATTTATTCCCCTCTGGCTGCCTATAAAATGTTCTCCTGACCCAGCACTATTGTGTTGAAATGATATCTTGCTATAAAATATGAATGGTGATCGAGTATATATGCCCATTCTCGATTCCCTTTGTGTGGTTTTAGAAATTGCAAGCAACTAGAAGAAAACAATTGAGATACACCCATCCATGTGAGGTTGATTTATGCACATGCCAGTCTATATCTTCGGATTCAGAAGAGTCTAGTATTGGCATGTGAAGCATTGGGAATCAAGAATGGGAGAAATGAAGGCAATGGCACTGCTAGTTCCTAAATTGTATTGCATTGAGAAGCTGGTAGATAGAGAACAGGGTACCATGCCGGCGCTGGTGGTTGATTGCAATGATGAGTATCACTAGGGTGCCGCTGCCAGATAAGTCCATACTCTATGACCATATGGTCCCCTTAAACTATCATGCCTCTTCTATGATCTCATGATCAAGGCATTTGGTGGTGGTTCGCAGCTGAGGACACATGGCCTTGTCTTGTCTTTTGCAGTGAACCCCGAGCCAGCATGTTGTTTACCCATGGCAGAACTGTCATGCATGGACAATGTGAGCATTTTGCTGTCCAGACCGGCCTGATGTCCAGGTAAGGACTGTGGGCTAGGAGGCTAAGCTTAACCGCGCCATGGCGGACCTAGAAAATGCTGAAGTCTTCTGTTTCGACACCCTGTGACCTTCAACACCGGATATATTCTACGAGACTATGGTCATTGATGCATACACATTAAGGTCGCATTCGTTTCACCTGGAATGGTTCCCTAGGAAAATCTCCAACTGGATTGCTAGCTAAATTTGTATAGGCTTCATCAGCTGGATTAATTCCTCTACTCAATCCACTATATATAACCGAACTATAAAGGTGTTTTGGTTTTGATTTTGGAAGCTCCTTGCTTCGTTGATTTTTAGTGTTGGCAGTCTTGATTTTTACTCATAAATTCACTATCCTGAGTGTAAAATAACATATATGCCACAGAGGGTGATATCAGCTTATTTATTTATCAGAGTACTAGCTGAGTGCAATTATGATAATATTTTTTAAATAAAAATTGTGTTATATTATTGAAAAGAAATTGAATCAGCATTTTTACAAGATTGCATCCAGAAAGCTTATTGAGACTGAATTGGATTATATAAAAAAAACAGTTGGTCCACGGGTTGACTGAAAAGAATCAGTTAGGCCCAACCGCAGCTCTGGGAAAGACCTCAGGCTCAGATGCAGTGCGTTCCACTGCTCTCTGCCAGCTGGATGAAGATGGTTGAAGTTGGGCCTGTTCGGGTACTGTAGCAGCTGCGCAGCGATGCTAGCCTGCGTGCAGCAGCGAACGGGGCCAAAATGGCCGGCCCGGACATGGTTCCTGATGCTACTCATTCCTATGAATCCTATAAAATGTTGTCAGTAAATAACTAGCTCTGTAAGACTGTAACATATGAATCTATAGCTACAAGGAGTGAAGACCTGAGGTATATATACACACAACACATAGACAGGCATGTACGAGTGCAAATCAGTCCATAGGGATGCGAAGTAGCCAAAAAGTAATTTGGTTGGTCAAATCATTTACTTCTCCGAGTGAGGAGCTCTGGTGTGGTAGCTTGCATGTATATGTACGTCTTGGCATACTATATGTGGTTCTTAGAAACAAACGGTGGGAGGGTGAGATCCTGTGCACATGGTGAGATATATATATTGGCACTGGCCTAATGAAATACTAGTACCTTATAAATTTTAGCGTAGAGTGAACATGTTGAAAAAATAAACAATGTATAAGCTAGTTACAATTTGGTACACTCATAATGCAAGCATAATAGATCGAGGTAGATAAATTTCATCAATAGAGTCAAGGGACAAAAACAGATTTACTAATTCCAACGATCAACAAGAAAATTGATCATTTGATTCATATGTTCGGTTGAGAGTATCTAATTCCAAGACGCTCATATGTGCACCGGGTCCTCCTGTTCGATACATTCGTTTCCTGGTGCGCCCACCTCCCAATTCTAGTATGCTGATAAGTGGCGAAGCTAGAGCAAACTAGGGAAGGTACAATTGGCTTGTGTGGATGCATATATGATGAATTTTTAAGTAAATCTACTGTTTTTTTTAAAAAAAAATTGGGAGGTGCATTCGCACCCCCTAATATATGTCAACCGAGCTTCGCCCCTGGTTGATAACAAGTAGTAGAAACACATATTTTGGAACTGCATAATGATTACATCAATTCTATTGTGATGATTAGTGTCACACCCAGCTCAGTTTGGAATTTGGCCCCCCATAGTAGCCTATGTGCAAGTTAATGAGATACTTTGAGGGGGTTTAATCTCATCTTGAGTGTGTAGAGTGAGTTAGACCAACATATAAGATTTTTAAAGTCCATCCCACCATTCTGGGTGAATCCTTTACGCAAAACGAGAACGAAAGTGTAACTGGGATAAAATGACACGGCTGAGACAATCGAAACCTTTTGGTTAAGATAGATCAAACTGGATTAAAAATTCACTCTAGTTAATTTATGTTGCAAAGATTAATTTGGCTCCAGGAATGGCAGGCATCAGGATTAGAACTACACCTTGCGGTTGATGTTGTTCTCAAACAGAGCACATTCTATAGCCAGATATGAACAGATGAACGACCCATTTGATGAATTCAACTCCGAGGCAAATTGAGGGGTGCATGGGAAAACAGATCCAACTATATTTCTTACACATCGTTGACCCCATTTGTCTTTTTATTTCCTTTTTCTTGTCTTGGTCAGTGGATACCACTTAAACCCACATGCATGGAAAGTATAAAGGTTATCAGGTATTGATGTGCTGAGCTGCCTATAAAATATGGAGTAGTATATAGATTTTTTTTCGATAAAGGATAATCAAATCCGGCCTCTACATCCAGGGATGTACACAACCAATTATTACAAAAGAGACAGAAAAAAAGAGAGAGAAAAGCCATAGTCTTATACATAGACCAGGACATTACAGCAAATGATAAATGCTTCGACCCTCTATTTGATCAACGAGAGGGCGTCCTTGGCTTGCTCTCGACGCCGCAGTTGAGTCCCAAATGCCACAGTGCAGGGTATGGCTAGGAGCAGGTGTGCGTATGTTGATGCCTTCAAGAAGGTAAATGACGTCCGTAGGCGCCATCATTGACGAAAGGAAGAGGAAATTACAACGACGCCTCCAAGGGGGAATATGACATCGATTGTGTCATCGTCGCCGGCCCAGCACTCTAGGCACGGTTTTCACCCGTATTCCAAAATCCTGCAAAGGCACATCCAAGCCAAACCTGCAAACGGCGAGATGCCGGAGATGGTCGGCAGAGTCTTCACCAAAAGCAGCGAGACAGCAGAAAAGCAGGGGGCGACGATGTCCTTTGATGTGGATGTCGGAGTCGATTTGCGGGCCGCCTGCCTGGTGTATGATTGATCCAGGCCTCGACCTCGTGGGAGGGCGGGTTGGACGGCTTGTACATGGCCGGTGCCAACACCGCCAACCCCATCCGGTGCCCGAGAGTCCAAATTGACCCCCTGGCCACCGTTGGGGAAAGTGTCCCCGACCCGAGACAACGCCCGCTCGAGTCCGCATCGCCGGAGCACCACCCGCACCGAGAAAGGGGCAGCACGGGGCAGCTGACGGTTGTCCGCATCACCACGACGCGAGACATCGTACACCATTGGTCTCCGCCCCCACGCCGCCGCACAGCCCGCAACGCTAGCCACCAGGAGCCCCGCACCGCGAGGGGGGCGACGGACACGAGGCTCCGGACGTCACCGCCGGCAACAGAGCGGACGGAGGGAGCCCATGTAACACTCTGGTGTTAAGCAGACTAAAACCTGACATGTCATCATATGCACTGGCATTTCATCTGAGTTGATAACCTAAGTATGCATTCACTAAAAACAAGTTTAATTCATCATGCTTGTGCTTAGTTGATAAGGAGTGCTTAAGTTTGAAACCCTAGCTTATGTCTTCTTATGTGGTGAATAGTGCTCTTGTGCTATAAAAGGGTGTTTTGGTAATCTCATATATAGTAACTGAATTTTGGACCAAACTTTGGTGTTATGTCTCAAAGGTGTATTTGGGAGCATGTTTCAAGTCACCATTGAGTTATAATTCAAATTGGTTGAAATCCAAATAAATAATTTAATTAAGTTAAAAATCCTATTTTGTCCCCTTTTTCATAATTCTAAATCTAAAAAGAATTTGGTTATGCTCTAAAAAGCAAAGTTGCTCCATTTGTGATAAGGATCAACTTTGATGTATAAAGTTTTCAAGTTTTCATACGAAATCAAAAGTAATTGTGAAAATACACTTTTGCCCTTCTATGTCCCCTTTTGATTTCAAATCTTAATTCAAAATCTAAGCATATTTTGCATATGTTGCAAAAATAAAAGATGTTCAGTATTTAATTCTGAGCATTTGATATTTTAACATATTTTCAACTTATATTCAAAAATTTGAAGTAATTTCAAAATAGCCGAAAGGGGTATAAAGGAGAGGGGGGGATAAGTTTTCTTCTCTGTTCATAGCGGTGGGAAGCTGATCCTTGATCAGCGACGCCAGCGCAAAGGACACCGTTCTCTCTCGAATGGGTGCGCACCTGTCTCTGTGGCAAGGTTAAGCAGCTGCTGGCGCTCTTCCTTGACTTCGTGGCGCCTTCTCCTGAGCTCGCCGCCGCCGTTTCGCCACCAAGGCATCGACGGGCTTCACCCTAACCCAATCCCAAATTCACTGCAAACCGAGCGTCCTCATCCAAAATTGACCACAGCCATAACTTCCTTACCTCCTTGCGCATCTCCAGAACCCATCCCTTCTACCTCTACTGCCTCAGAGAGCTTGTGCTCGCCGTTCTTCTTCCCGCCGGGCGAAAACGCCGCCGAGCTCGACCTCGCCGTGGTCAGCCCATCCGGGCACTCCTCTGCTCTCCCTGTCTCGTGTTTTTGTTTCGCCTTGACCCCAGAGTACTCATCGGCTCGGTGGTTTTCCGTTTGATGCTCAGGTCTCGCCGGAACGTCGTCTGTTTCGCCGGAGCTCGCCGCTGCAAGCCACTGCTCCGTGGACTTCTCCTCTCCGTCCATCCTCCGCTCAAACCAGCTACACAACCAGCATCAAGGTGAGCTACTGGAGCTTCCTAGCCCCTCCGTTCTTTTGCTACCGGCTTAAGTTCGCCAGAACAGCTTCGCCGTGATCCGGTCCGCCGCCGTGCGTGGCCAGACCTCACCGAGGCGGTAGCGTTTAGGGTTAGGGGCTCTATCAGTTGCGGGTAGCTTGCCGGTGCTTGTGCTCGCGTTAGTCGGGTCTCTAATGGCCGGAGTTGACCGGCGTAGGGTTCGCCGGCGCTCGGGGCGCCGCCGTCCTCTAGGGCCGGATGTCGGGGACTTCGCAGTTGCAAAGACGAGAAAGTTCAGGGGGCTGGTTGCGAAGTCCGTGACTCATGTGAATAGCGCTATGGACTGCAGGTTGTTTCCTTAGAAGCCGAAGGGCTTTTCTGCAAAAGCGCCAGGGCGCGCGGGCGGGAGCCAGGCCGGGCCGGCTTTCGCGTCCGCTGGGCCGCCGGAATCGGGCCGAAAGCCCAGTTAGGCTTAGATTTCAGTTTTTCTTTTTATAGCTTTTTGCATAGTAGCTAGTTTTGTTATTTTTGCTATAATTATTCTATAGCTCTGTTAATTATGAAATTTTACATGTTAGATGATAGCATGTCACTACAAAATGACACCCTCTTTTGCAACGCAAATATGCGTTGCTAAAAGTCAATATATGCGTTGGTAGGGTCTATACCAACGTAGCTAATATGTGTTGCCTAAAGTGGCGTTGCAAGGATCTATTGCAACATTTATTTATGCGTTGGTAACCTATGTTAATAACCGTTGTAACATTGCAACGCATAATGATGGGTTATGGCAACACTTATATGTGTTTGTACAGACCATGGGTGAATAGCCTCTGGTTTTTTGTAACATATAGATTTGGTCTATCGCAACACTTATATGTGTTGTAAGAATTAAACCATTCAATCATTAATGATATAATTATTTATTTATTAGAAAAAATAGATATAATTCATGTATAATTTAGTAAAAAATGCAATACCATCCACACAATCTGTTGCATTACAAAGTACCATCCACACAATAAAAAATGCAATAAAAAATACGCACAATGAACCATATATAAAGTATAAATAATTTGTTGCATTATAAATTTCCATCCACACATTCATGGCATAATTTTTGTACAAAGTACAAGTTTCTATGTGAGCAAATATGAAAGATATAAAGGGGTCCTTCTTAGAATGCCAACAGCCCTCCTTTGTCCTTCCTTCAGTTCAGTCTAGAATTCCACTGCTGTGATCATATATTTATCTTCTTGATCTACAAATAAAAGTTAAATCAATTAACATGACACTTAAAAGAACTGAAATTATTTTGGGTTATAGAAAAGACCGTACAAAAGTTGAAGGCCATGCAACATAGACTCCTCCTTCTACGTTTCTAAGAACCTTGTAGCATTTATATGGTCGTATCAATGGTTCATCTTCTATCATTGCAAAACTAACAGAAACCATCCAAATTCTTTGCCTAGCTGAACACCATCAAGTTTATGTGTAGGATCACAACTTAATAGTGTACCCATTGCAACAGTCTTTTTTGATTTTTCCAGCTCCGTAAGTATACTTTGGTGCCAACCTGATTCACATATATAAGTATGCAAAAATATAAGCACATAATAGATCACACTACTTCCAAGAGATTAAATAATCATACCATCATTGAATTGCCAGTTGCCAATTTGTTGTGCCACGATGATGTTTCTACAAAGTATATATAGGGATTATCAGACTCCAGCTATAAGAACAATTAAAAAAAGAATAATATGAAGTTTTAAGATATGTGTCTTATACACTAGCAGGTACTGCTGTTTCACTAGGCCTTGTTGAGATATTTTTCTGCAGGAAACAAGTCAAAACAGATAACTTAATAAGTTGTTAATAGAAGAAATTTCTTAGCATAGTATATAGTGTCATTTACTTGTACAGTTTTTATTCTAGAAAGAAACACATGTCAGTAGGTAAAAAGTAGTGGCAATAATGGTAGCCAGTAAATTGAACATAATATATGGCTTTGCATCCTTGTGTTCACTTTGGTGTGCAAACCTTATCTTGTATAGTTATTTTATTTTACTCTGTCTGCAGATCCTCATGCTCCATGTATTCATCTTGCTCCATCTATAGTGAATCAAAATAAATTAATATTTCTTTCACTTGTAAATGGAATCAGAACTGAGATTAATCACTAAAAAATAATTGTCCTTGCCTGTTTCTTTGAGCTACATCTATTTTTCCTGCATCATAACATTCTGCCTCTGCAACGCACAAGGCACAGGTCACACTTTCATAAAATTCTAATGAGCAACAACCATTACTAGCATTCCATTGCCAACCATAGTAAAAAAGCCTCATGCACATTACTGTTTGACCTTCTCTGCAAGACTAGGGTATTTTTAAGTGGCTGCAGATCATCATCATCCACATGTCACCTTGTTCATTCTGCAGTGAACTAAAACAAATAAATATATGACTAAATATGTATGAAAATCCAATTCAATTGCACTATTGTTTCATTCAATTGTCCTCCATGCTGAATTTTTGACTTTGAGGGTCATTATATACTCGCTGTTATACCAAAAGACTATAAATTCGAACCAGCTATTGTCGGTGTTTCGTACCCGGGGTATTACACCAACGAGTGATATGATCGCGTGCTTCTCTTCCTGGATGGTGATGCAAGAGGACACAAGGATTTATCCTGGTTCGGGCAAAGAAGGCCCTACGTCCAGCGGGGGGATGTTCTTGTATTACTTGCACCTAAGTGCTTGTACAGGGGAGAATACAAGCTCAGTGAGCGTGGACCGGAGTCCGGACTCGTGCCTGTGTGTGGACTCGTGTGTTGTGTCCGTCCCCTGAATGAGGGCCCTAGTGTCCCCTTTTATAGAGCAAGGGGAGGCCAGGGTTACATAAGGTATTACAGGTGTCGGGGCGTATGGTGCCCCATACGGAGAAGGGTAGGAACCCTGTCTTGTCGGGGCCACTGGAGCCGATGTGATCGTTGCTGTTGAGGCGTCCTTGGGTCGTGGCTTCCATCCTGGGCGCGGACGTGGTGGCGCGACAAGGCGGGAGCCGTACAGCACCCATCCCGGAATGTACAGTACGCGGCGGGTCCCTCCGGGTCTTGGGGTACCTGTCCTCCAATAGCATGAAAGTAGTTAGGGCTCGAAGGGCGCGGAGCCGGCTTCGAGGTGGTGCCACGGGGGCTCGAGGGGCGCGGAGCCGGCCTCGAGGGTTACAGTGCAGGGCTCGAGGGCGCGTAGCCGGCCTCGAGGGGTTACAGTGCAGGGCTCGAGGGCGCGTAGCCGGCCTCGAGGGTTACAGTGCAGGCTCGGGGACGCGTAGCCGGCCTCGAGGGGTTACAGTGCAGGGCTCGAGGGGCGCGTAGCCGGCCTCGAGGGTTGCAGTGCCTGGCTTGGCCGAACAGTGCTGTACTGGTGCCCTTTTGCCCATGCTTGTGGTGAAAACGAGACTTGACCTTTACACCGAGTTACTGTGGTACATGCTGTGCACTAGTGGACATGACCGGAGTAGGTGAAGGCATTAAATGCGTGGTATGGGCTGGTACGGCTGTCTGTACAGCTCGAGGTCCGTGCGTTAAGGCTCGAGGTGTGGGGGCGCGCTCGCCCGAGGCCTGAGACGGAGAGCGATCGTGCTCGCCCGAGGCTTGCTCGGAGGGCTCGGGCGAGGCGGAGAAAGAGCGTTCGCCCGAGGCCTGGCTGGGAGGGCTCGGGCGAGACGGAGACGAGCGTTCGCCCGAGGCCTGGCTGGGAGGGCTCGGGCGAGACGGATAGAGCGTTCGCCCGAGGCCTGGCTGGGAGGGCTCGGGCGAGACGGAGATAGAGCGTTCGCCCGAGGCCTGGCTGGGAGGGCTCGGGCGAGACGGAGATAGAGCGTTCGCCCGAGGCCTGGCTGGGAGGGCTCGGGCGAGACGGAGATAGAGCGTTCGGGTGTTTGCGTTGATTGGGGGTACCCTTTTTTCGTACCACCGACAGTAGCCCCCGAGCCCTTGTTTGAGTGCTTGCATTCGAGCAGGGGCTCCAGATTGGGATCTCGATCTCGATGGATAGCTAACTGGTCTCGAGGGTTTTGTCGATTTGATTCCGTGGGTGTCGTGCGAGCGACACCCGCGGGTGTAGCCCCCGAGACCATGGGGGAGTGGTTAGAACTCCCTCGTGGGCTTCCCGAAGAATCCTCCGTCGTTTGGAACCTTCTGCCCAGTGGGCGCGCCTTTTTAGGCGGAAATCGTCAGGGAGCGGAGATCGCGGCGCCGTGTGTACCTGTCAACAGGCTCGAAATGTGGTTCGGTAGTCTCATTAAATATTTGCGGTTACCTTTCCTTTGTCGTGGGAGACTCCGTCCGAGGCTTGGCTTGGAGGGCTCGGGAGAGACGGAGAACGAGCGATCGTTCGAGCCTGGCCTTGAGGGCTCGGGCGAGATGGAGGACGAGCGTTCGCCCGAGGCCTGAAAATCTCATGTTTACACAAAGAAAGAGATTAGTCGTAACTGTCCGAGTTCTTAGACCCTCTTTCGTCGAGGGGTGCCAGGCTGAACCGACTGGCCGGCTCCTCGAGCTGTCCGGCATGCCGATTGCCCTGGCTTGTCATCCGCGAGTCCTTTCGATCGGATGCGAGGGGGGATGCCTCGTACTACCCCGAGTGGGCGAGTATCGAGGTTCCCGGTGAGCTGGTAACGGGGAATCCAAGTGAGAGCTCGTGCCCCGTTCGTTAGGGGTCGACTGTGGCCCGGAGGCGGTCTCATAAAGCATGGGGCTCAGTCTGCAGGAGTGCCGGGTCCATTCGATAGGACCCGGTGGCTCGATGCCTCCCTCCGAGGGGATCTCACTGCACGTCGAGCTCCCCGCCTTGGATACACGTGAGGGGCCTCGAGGGCTCGGCCCTCGAGTAATGCCGCGAGTGGCGCCCCTTGGTGTCCCTGACTCGGGTGCTCGAAGCCGGCTGTCGAACCCTTTTCGAGGGCCAGCCTTCGCTGCTTCGAGACTTAGGGCCGGGGCCCGTTTTTACCTTTATGAAGAAGCCTCCGTCGTCTGGGAATCCTTCTGCCCGTTGGGCACGCCTTTTTAGGCGGAAACCGTCGGGGAGAGCGGCGGGCGCGAAGCCGGAGCGACGGTCGTGGCGGGCCCGGGTAGTGGAGCGAATGGAGAGGTAACGCGTGTACCCTGCATCCGGCTCGAGACGTGGTTAGGTGGGCGCATTGAATGCATTCGGTTACCTTTTTACGTCGTGGGAGATCCCGCCCGTCTGGATTTCCCCCTATAAATATCGAAAGAGGGAAAAAGAACCCTTTACTTTGCCTTTGCCTTCGCCGCCGCCGTAGCCTTTACGCGCCCTCTCCTTCGAGCTAGTCGATTGGGGATTTCCGGCCGCCCGTCCGCTGCTCGGATCCGCGCCGCGCCACCGTCATGGCCGCCCAGACACAGATGCTGCCGGCCGAGGACTGGAGCCCGTCGAAGGTGACGCAGAGCGAAATGGACTCGCTGGTGGCCCAGGGGCTTCTGCGCCCCAACCCGGAGGAGGGACCCGCATGGTGGGTTATCCCGTCGGCGGAGCACCGGGAGCCGCACCCGCCGGAGGGGTACGTGGTGAGCTTCACGCGCTACCACCGTATGGGGCTCGCGTCCCGCCGCCGCCGCTTCTTGCGAGGGCTGGCCCACCATTTCGAGGTGGAGCTGCAACACTTCTCCCCCAACTCCATCTCGCACGCCGCCATATTCGCCGCGGTGTGCGAGGGGTACCTGAAGATGGAGCCGCACTGGGAGATGTTCGTCCATCTCTTCCGGGGCGAGCTCTTCATCAAGTCCCTGAAGCCCAGCGGGAGGCGGCCCGTGCGCATGGGCTCCCTTGCCATTATCGCGAGGGGGGACCTCGTCGGCCAATGTCCCCCGCGAGTACCTGCGATACAAGCTTTCCACCAACCAGGCCGGGTGGGACGACCATTGGTTCTATCTGCGGAACGAAGGTGGCCTCCTTCCGCAGTACACCGGCAAGGTCCTCACTCAACGCCCGGAGAAGTGGACCTGGGGCGTTGCGGCGGACAGGCAACGCCACCTGGCCCCGCTGATGGAGATGATGAAGACGCTGGTGGACGAGAAGAAGCTGACCGTGCAAGCGGTCATTTGGGCGTTCCACCAGCGAAGAGTTCTCCCGCTGGCGGACCGCCCCCTTCTTATGCACGAGATGGGCCCGCAGGCTCAGCTCGAGGCGCTCAATCGCTCGAGGATGGCCGAAGAGAGGCTGTCCCGGAACGAGGGCGTCTCCCGGGTGTCGATCACGATCCAGGGGTCGTTCGTCCCTGAATACTCCAACCTGGTTGCGATGGCACCCGACGAGGGGTGTCTCGACCTGGTAAGCCTCCCTCGAGTCGAGCTATCTCGAGCCTCCTCCCCCTTTTTCCTCCTTCGATCCGTTTGCATCCGTCTTGTGGTTTGTCTCATCACGCTTCTTCTTTCTTCAGGGGGCATTTACTTGTCGCGCGTCGAGGCCCCCGGTGAGGGAGGACGCCGCGGATTCTCAGGTGAGGCGCCTCTCTGCTCAGAAGGACAAGGAGAGCAAGGACGCCAAAAAGAAGAAAGAGAAAAATAAAAACTTGCGTCGCTTAGCTCGGGAGCAGAGACTGGCGAAGGCTCGTCGTAACCGTCAGCCTGGGGACGGGTCCCCGAGCTGAGCTCCTCGAGCTCGGAGGAGGAGAGTGGTGATGAGGAGGAGGGCGACGACGAGGGGATGGATGCGCGCTTGATGCGCGCGGGGCTCGTCGATGACAGGGCTGACCGCTCCTCTGTGCAGGAGGGTACACTGGAGGTCCCACCGACAAAAGGGTCGCGCGGGACGCAGCCGCGGAAGGCGGCGCCGATCCCTGCCTCGTCGGGGGCCCGAGGTCCGTCGAGCTCCGCGCCGGATGTGCCCCTAGTCGTAAGGAAGCCCCGGACCCGGAGCGCCTCCGCCACAGCGCCAACGGAGGCCGCCCCCGCGTCAGCCCAGACGGGGGTCTCGAGAGGGGTCGGGCCTCGAGAGGCGGTCGACAGGTCGAGAAGGGTTTTGGGCCCGACCCCCGCGAGCCGTCAAGGGCGCCGTCGAGCCCGCGGAGGAGCGGGCGCCAGGAAGAGGCGTCGAGCCCGCGCCATCACGAGCGTCGGGGAGGGAGCCCCCGAGCGTCTCGTGACCAGGGGCGCGAGCGTCCCCGGAGTCCATCGCCGTACCGCCGCCGGACACGGAAGCGGACGCGGGAGGGCGCGACCACTAGCGCGGGCGCCGGAGCAGGTCCCGGAGCCCGCGCGGGGCGGGCGCCACGACGTCAGCACGAGGGTGGTACGGTCGCCCTCCCGCGATGTGGGGCGGAAGGAGGGCTCTCCCTCGAGGTCGAGCCATGGGAGGCGTCGGAGCCCCCCCATCCCAGCCCTGTGGAGACGTCCCAGGCACAGGGCTCGAGCCGTGGGGTGGGCTCGAAGCCCCCGAGTGGGTCCGGTGATTCCGGGAAGAAGCCCAGCCGCCGCTTCGGGTGAGTAGTTTCCTGGGTCTCGTCGGTAGTGAGGCTTCACCTCTTTGCTTTTGATGACGCGTGCCATCTCCGTCTTCTCAGGGGAAGCGCTCCTACCAGGAGGTGGACCTCGCTTCGTCCAAGCGGGCCAGACCTCGAGCCCCGTCGAGGCACAGGCACCTCGAGGTATGGCACCTCCCTCCACTAGAGAAGCCGCTTGGCTGGAGAAGGCCCGAGCTGCCATGGCTCGAGGGGGCCAGATGATCGTCGCGAATTTTGGTGAGGCCATCGCCATCGACCACAGGGGTCGAGGTACTCTTCCTGGTTCTGATGTCTCCGTCATCTCGTATTGCAGGGGCCTCAGCTCATGGCATTGAGCCTGCCACCACCATATCCGCCGAAGCGCTGCCTCCTCCCCCTCCTCCTCCTCCCGCGATGGTGCCAACTGGGAGCGCCATCCTTCCCCTCACCACGACGGCTGTTCCGGGGAAGCGCCTGGGGCGAGCACGGCCCCCCGGCGTCTGGGGCTGAGGAGACTGCGCCCCTTGTGGCTCCGACCAGCACGGGCCGGGCTGCGGAGGAGGGGAAAGGGGGAGATCATCGGTGGAGAAGGAGCCGACGGTGGAGGACCTCCTGAACGAGCTGGAGCAGGGGCCGCTCCTCGCCGCGGGCTCGATGATGGTGGAGGCGCCCGAGGTGGCGGCTAGCGCCGACAAGGCGCCGGAGGGCCCGGCCAGGGAAGAGGGCCCGGGTCGAGCCTTCCCTCGATCGATCCACAACAGGAAGTGCCAGCGGAGGGACGGAGGGAGTCGGGGCCCGTGCCGTCGGGCGGCGGGTCGCTGTCGGGGCAGCTCGAGGCGGAGGAGGATCTGCCCGACATCGAGCTCGACGACCGATATGGCCGTTTCCCGTCCCACTGAGCCCGCCCCTTGCCGTGGTTCCCATCGAGCAGCCGGCCCAGCGGGGGGCCCCGCGCGAGGTGCGTCCATCTTCCGGGAGGTGGCCGAGCTTATGGCGGAGGCGGAGCGGTCCTGCTCCGAGGAGGCGGGGGTCCGCACAGGTGTCAGCCGCCCTCGCGCGGGCTGAGCGGGAGCTTCGAGATCTCCGCGCGGAGCTGAGCCCGGAACGCCCAGATGGCGAGCCGGCTTAACGAGGCGGAGGCGGAGGTCCGGGTGGCTCGAGGCGAGGTCGCTCGATCCAAGGAGGAGGCGCCGCCGTTCTCGAAGCGTCGAGGAAGGAGGCCGCGGACGCCGAAGCGAGGCCACCTCTGCCCGGGCTGAAGCCGAGGCGGCGAAGCAGGAGGCTGCTGACGCCCGTGGCGAGGCCGCCGCTGCCCGAACCGCAGCGGAGGCGGCGAGAAAAGAGGCCGAAGACGCCGAGAGTGGTGCCGCCACCGCCCGAGCTGCCGAGGGGCGGCGCGGCAGGAGGTGATCCGCAAGGATCTGGCCCTGGTGGAGGCGGGCCGGCTGATCGAGGACCTTAGGTCCGAGAAGCTCCTCACGCTGGCCGAGAAGCGCAGGCTGGAGCAGCGTGCTGAGGGCCTGACCAGCGACCTCGCCGCACTGGGGCAACACTGCGACGGTGAGGCTTACACCTTGTTCTTGTTTGGGTCTCGAAGTTTTTTGTTACGCGCGCAGTCTCACTCTTCCTTGTTTGTTGCGCAGGGGTCGAGAAGACGGTCGAGGAGCTCCGCGGGACGAACCAGGCTCTCTTGGACCAACTCCAAGACGAGACGATGGTGGCGGAGCGGGCTCGCTCCTCTCTCGACCGGCTCGGCCCCATGTGGGGTGCTCCTCCTGTGACCGCGGCAGAAGGTGCAGTGGCTCGGGGCGATGCCTTGGTCGACGCCTTGTGCTTCTTCGACGCAGCCGCGCGGGACCGTGTCCGGCAAGCTCTCCATCACGGCGTCAAGCAGACACTCGCGGTCGTTCGCTCCGGTTTCCGCTTCCCGTCCACGTTGTCGCGAATGGCTTCATCGAGATCGAGGGGAAGGATGAGGAGTGGAACAACCGCCGTGTCGACAAAATTTGGAGAAGATGGAGAGGCCGGGACGTCGCTCGCGAAGATCTTCGAGGAGGACGTGCTGCCTCCTGACGCCAGCAGCGGTGTCGGGAGCCCTCCTCCTTCGAGCTCGGGCGTCGAGGTTGAGCCCGCCGCGGAAGACCTCGGGGAGGAGTACCGCACCGACGAAGACTAGGGCCTGCGCGCCAAATTTGGGCACCGGGGCCCTTGTAAGAATTTTATGACGTGAATGAGGGTACGTCGAGACCCGAATGTATATATGACTTGTTTGTTTAAAAGGGTTGTTTTCCTTTCAAATGCGTTTGACCACTTCTCTTTGTCGCAAGCTCAAGTTTCTACTAACTTAGTCTGTGTTCCTTCGATACGTCGCGAGCCCCTCGAGGGGAGGCGTAGGTAGGGCACCGTAGCCCAGGGGCGTAGGTGGCCGTCTACGTCGACGCCCCCCGACCTTGGAGGCTCGAGGTACTTTAGGATTTAGACGTCGCTAGTTCACTCGAGGCACGAGTCGAGACGAGGGTCAAAATTTTAGAAAAGAAAACGCGTATTTTTTCCGGAGTCTGGGGGGGAGGCCCCCCGTCAGCCCCCGAGGGAGGCTTGACCCTGAGCAAAGCAGGGTCGAGGCTACCTTAAGATGCGAAGCAACATGAACGACAATGCACGAGTTTGTTCATTAATTTTGACATGTTTGTACAAAGTGATAAAATGAACAAGGCCTCGAGGCCTTTAAGGGTAGAAGCGACGTAGCTGAGATATGTTCCACGCGTTCGCCAGGATCCTGCCTTGGTCGTCGTAGAGCTTGTATGTTCCTGGCTTGAGCACTTCGGCCACGGTGTATGGGCCTTCCCACGGAGGGGTGAGCTTATGGCGCCCTCGATTATCTTGCAGCCGTCGAAGCACGAGGTCCCCCACCGCCAGGTCCCTTTTGCGCACGTGCTTGTCGTGGTAGCATCGAAGTGTTTGCTGGTAGCGTGCAGAGTTGATGAGCGCCACGTCTCGGGCCTCCTCGAGCTGGTCCTTGGCGTTGGCGAGCCTTTCGTCGCTGGTTTGCTCGTTGTAGGCTCGAAGTCGAGGTGAGCCGTACTCGAGGTCCGTAGGTAAGACGGCCTCTGCGCCGTAGGTTAGGAAAAACGGAGTGAACCCGGTGGCTCGACTCGGCGTAGTCCTGAGGGCCCACAGCACCGAGGGGAGTTCTGTAGCCCACCCCTTTCCGAAATTCTTGAGGGTCTTGAACAGCCTCGGCTTTAGCCCATGGAGTATCATGCCGTTGGCGCGCTCGACCTGCCCGTTGCATTGGGGGTATGCGACCGAGGCCCAGGTTACGCGAATGTTGTTGTCATCGCAGAAGTTGGTGAATTTTTGCCCGTGAATTAGGTGCCATTGTCGGTGATGATGACATTAGGCACCCCGAACCGGTACATGATGTTGGCGATGAACTCGACAGCCCTCTCGGAGGTGGGGTCTCCCTATCGGCTTAGCCTCGATCCACTTGGTGAACTTGTCGACGGCCACGAGCATGTGTGTGTACCCTCCACTTGTCCTTTTGAGGGACCCACAAGGTCGAGCCCCCAAACGGCAAATGGCCAAGTGATTGGGATCATCTGCAGGGCGTGTGCGGGCTGGTGCGTTTGCTTGGCGTAGAATTGACACCCATGGCACGCTCGGACCAAACGCTTGGCGTCCCCAATGGCTGTCGACCAATAGAAGCCTTGACGGAAAGCGTTCCCAACCAGGGCCCTCGGCGCTGCGTGGTGGCCGCAAGCCCCCGAGTGCATATCGTCGAGGAGCTTGCGCCCTTCCTCGAGTGGGATGCAGCGTTGAAGGATCCCAGTCGGACTTCGTCGGTATAGCTCCCGTTCGTTCGTCGCCGTAGATGACGTAGGTCTTGGCCCTCCGAGCGATGCGTCGGGCCTCCGTCTTGTCTTCTGGTAGCTTGCTTGCGTCAGGTAGTCGAGGTAGGGCGTCCGCTAGTCGAGGGGCCGTGATGAAGAAGAGGCGTGTGCGCGTCCTGCATCGCCTCCGCGAACGTCGAGGTGTCCTTCTCGAGGGGTGGCATTGTGAGTCGAGCCCCGTGTTCTTGCTCGAGGGTGGCGTCGAGGGGCCAGCCCCCGGTCGATTTCGACGGATGGCTCGAAGACGTCCCTCGAGAAGACGTCTGGCGGTACCGTGCCGCGCGTGGACGCCAACTTTGCCAGCTCGTCTGCGGCCTCGTTGTACTTTCGAGCTATGTGGTTGAGCTCGAGGCCGTAAAACTTGTCTTCCAGCTTGCGCACCTCCCCGCAGTATGCCTCCATTTGGGATCGATGCAGCTTGAAGCCTTCATAACCTGGTTGATGACGAGCTGTGAGTCTCCTCGGGCGTCGAGGTCGGACCCCGAGCTCGAGGGCGATGCGCAGCCCATTGACGAGGGCCTCGTACTCGGCGACATTGTTGGAGGCGGGGAAGTGCAAGCGTAGCAAGTAGCGCATGTGTACTCCGAGGGGTGAGATGAAGAGCAGGCCTGCGCCTGCCCCCATCTTCGTGAGGGATCCATCGAAGTACATGGTCCAGAGTTCGGCTTGAATCTGTGCCGGCGGGAGCTGAGTGTCGGTCCATTCAGCAACGAAGTCTGCCAGCGCTTGCGACTTGATGGCCTTTCGCGGGGCATAGGTGATGGTCTCCCCCATTAGTTCGGCGGACCACTTGGCGATGCGCCCCGTGGCCTCCCGATTGTTGACGATCTCTCCGAGGGGGAGGACGACACCACCGTCACGGGATGAGCGAGGAAGTAGTGCTGGAGCTTGCGCCTTGTGACGATGATGCCGTAGAGCAGCTTCTGGATGTGCGGATACCGACCTTGGCCTCGGAGAGTACCTCACTGGTGAATATACCGGTCGTTGGACCGGCAATGCATGACCCTCCTCGTGCCTCTCGACGGCTATGACCGCTAACCACCTGAGTGGTTGCGGCCACATAGTGGAGGAGGGGCTCGGGGAATCGCCACCTTCGGCTGGTCGCGGGGCACGAGAATTGGTGCAGAAGTCAGCAACCCCTTCAACTTGGTTAAGGCCTCCTCGGCTTCGGCGGTCCACGCAAAGTGTTCCGTCTTTTTTAGTAGGCGGTAGAGGGGTAGTGCTTTTTCCCCAGCCTCGAGATGAATCTGCTGAGAGCGGCTAACAGCCTGTCACTTTCTGCACACCCTTGAGGTCATGAATCGGGCCCATCCTCGTGACTGCTGAGATTTTTTCAGGGTTGCCTCGATCCCCCGTTGTGAGACGATGTAGCCAAGTAGCATGCCTCGAGGCACACCAAAACGCACTTCTCGGGGTTGAGCTTCACATTCTTGTCCTAGGCACTCGAACGTGGTCTCGAGGTCGCTGATGAGGTTCCCGACTTTTTTAGTTTTAACCACGATGTCATCGACGTAGGCCTCGACGGTCTTACCTATGTGCTCGCCAAAGATGTGCTGCATACATCGCTGGTACGTTGCCCCCGCGTTTCGCAGGCGAAGGGCATCGTAACATAGCAATACATACCGAATGGCGTGATAAAAGAGGTTGCGAGTTCATCGATTTTCTCATCCTAATTTGGTGGTAGCCGGAATACGCATCAAGGAACGAAAGCACTTCGCACCCAGCAGTGGAATCGACGATCTGGTCAATTCTAGGTAAAGGAAATGGAACTTTTGGACATGCTTTATTCAGACTAGTGTAATCTACACACATCCGCATTTTTTCATTCTTTTCCTAACTAGTACAGGTTAGCTAGCCACTCTGGGTGAAATACCTCTTGATGAATCCGGCCGCCAAAAGCTTGCACCTCCTCGCCGATGATCCTGCGCTTTTCCTCGTCGAAGCGGCGCAGGCGTTGCTTCACCGGTCTGGACCCGCCTGGATCTCCAAGGCGTGCTCGGCGACTTCCCTCGTAGCCCGCATGTCCGAGGGGTTCCATGCAAACATGTCGATGTTCGCACGGAGAAAGTCGACGAGCACTGCTTCCTATTTGGGCTCGAGGCTGGTACTGATGGTCAGCGTCTTGCCATTGGCCGAGGTCGGGTCGACGGGTATTTGCTTGGTGTGCTCAGCCGGCTCGAAGGTGCCGGCGTGACGCTTTGCTTCTGGGCCCCCTCGGTGGCCAGAGCTGCCAAGGCCTCGAGCGAGTCGAGGTGGACGTTGGCCTCCCCCCCGTGCGCACTCCACGTCGCAGTGGTATGCGTGCTCGTAGGAGGTGTCAACGGTGATGACCCTTTTGGCCCGGCATCTTGAGCTTCAAGTACGTGTAGTTAGGAATCGCCATGAACTTGGCGTAGCGCCGGCCGATGATGGCGTGGTAGGTCCCTTGGAAGCCGACCACCTCGAAGGTGGCGTTTCCTGACGGAAGTTTGCCGGCGTGCCGAAGCAAACCGCAGGTCGATGCGCCCGAGGGGGTGGGCCTTCTTCCTGGCACTACCGTGGAACCCCCCGACGCTGGTCGGAGCTGTCCTCTGAAATCCCAGGAGTCGAGGGTCTCGAGGTATATGATGTTGAGGCTCGAGCCCCCATCCATCAACCCTTGGAGAACCGAACGTCGATTATGATGGGTCCGACGACAAGGGGGTAAGCCCCGGGTTTATGACACGGTCGATGGTCGTCACGGTCGAACGTGATTGGCGCATCGGACCAGTCAAGATACCGGGGGGCGTCGTGGCAGCGAAAGATTTCCCGGCGCTCCTATCTTTCTCTCAGCTAGAGCCCGACGAGGCCCCGATGATCGAGCACGGTAGAACGAAGCTGGCGTGGCCGCCTCACGGAAGCCATAGCGAGATCATTTTGTTCCACGAGCCGCTACCCCAGCTTTCGGGTGAGCGGTTCGGGAGCCACAACGTCGGGGTGATAAGCTCGCCGGGCTTACCCGCCGAATCCGCCGACGTAGAATCAGTATTTCGTTGGGAAGGAGGGAAGTCATCGATGGGGAGCTAGTGAAGAGAGGGTGGCGCGTGATCGTCGAGGCCGACGCCCGTAGACCCTTCGATCATGTAGCATTCGCGCACCGGGGGAAGTCGCATCTGCGTTCCTGCCGCCGGGCTGCTCGTATCCTTTCCCTTAGGCGCTTCTCCCTCATATCGCCGAGCTTGGAGTAGTAGCCCTTCAACAGTCGGCAGTCTTTCAACTTTTGTTTCACAGGCCCCTGTGGTAGGTGCGGATCCTCGAGCATCTGGTCGAAACAGCCCCGTCAGGGGGCCTCGGGGCTTCTTAGGCTCGAGGGCGCCCGCGAGCACTCTTGTCGTCGTCCGTCATCGGCGCCACGCTTCGCCTTCTGGCCCTGCGTTTGTTTTTCTTCCTTTTGTTGCCGTCATTGTTGTCGTTCTTGCGTCGTTGCTTGTTGAGCCCTCCGGCGCGATCACCGCCTTGCCTTTGTCCGTGGAACGGCCAAAGAAGGCCCCCACTGCTTCGTCGCCCGAAGCAAAGCTGGTGACGCGATCCATCAGGTCCTCGACCGTCCCCGGGACGGTAGCGTCCTAGCTCATGAACAAGCTCTTGGCATGTCGTGCCCGCGAGGAACGCTGAGATGACGTCCTCGTCAGGCACGTGGGGGAGCTCGAGACGCTGCTTCGAGAACCGTCGAGCAAAGTCGCGGAGGGGCTCGTCCGCCGCCTGCTTGCAACGCGTAGGTCCCAGGGGTTGCCTGGACGCACGCAGGTCCCCTTGAAATTCCCGTCGAAGACCCTGACTAGGTCGGCCCAGTCATGGATCCGATCCGGCGGAGCCCCTCGAGCCACCGGCGGCGGTGTCCGAAGGTAAAGTGGGAGTTGGCGTATGATCACGCTGTCGTCGTTCTTCGCTCCGCCCAGTTTGGCAGCCAAGGCGGAAGTCCGAGAGCCAGAGCTTGGGCTCGACTCCCCGTCATACTTCACGATGTTGGTCGGCGGTCGGAAGCGGTCGGGGAGGGTTGAGCTGCGGATGGCCGGCTGAAGACTCGGGGCCCGGGGCTCGAGGACCTGCCGTCCTCGTCGCTGTCGTAGCGCCCCCCTCGATGGGCGCTATAGCCACGCTCTTGGGCCCCTTGTTCTTGCGCCGTGGTTGATGTCGTTGCGGGCGTCGTCGGGGTCTCGAGGTGGCCGGTTATCGACGATCCGTTCGCGGACTGGCCTAGCTCGAGAGGCGTCCGGCTGGTGGACGGATGCCTCGCGAGCGTCGCGGGCGTGTCCGCCGGTCTCCTCCGAGGCTGCTCCGCGTCGGCGTGACGCCGAGCTCTCGGCCTGCTGTACCGCGGCTGTCTCGAGGAGGTTTTTCATTTCTCTGAGCATGCGCCTGGCGTCGGGGTTGGAGACGGCGGGCAGGTCACGAGCATCATAGCCGCACACCACCACGTTCTGCCCGGCTCGCGGAAACATACCTCAGGGCGTGCTGGTGCCCCGTCCTCGAGGATCCGCCGGTGGACCTCTCGAGCCGGCCTCGAGCTCGGCTCCTCGGGGCTGGGGTGTTTCCTGCATCAGGTTTGCCGGAGCTGCAGCAGGTGTCGCCGTTCTTCCTCGGCTTTGGTGATTGCCTCTTGCACTTGTGCGAGTTGCGCCGCCCGGCCATCGTCGTGCTTAGGCGGTACAGCCGGGTGCTGGAGGTTCGTCCCTTCCTCCTGAACGGCGTGATCCGCCTGCCACGGCCACGTCGCTAGGGTCCCTCTAGGTCGAGCGCCGGCCTGTCGTCGTCGCCTTCGTCCTCGGTATCGCATACGACTCCCTCGAGTTGGAAAGCACTCCCGGTGGGATCCCAGAGGTCGGGGTCGTGGTAGTCGTATTCGTCGGAGTCGGAGCTGTTGACGGCACGCCGCCTTGACCGATGCTGGACCGCAGCTCTGCTCTACCATTCTCCGACGGTGGCTCGCCGAAGTGGCTCGAAGGCTCGCAAGAAGTCGCGGGTCGACGCACGCGGGGTGGACGTCTCCAGGCTGGCCATGGCCTGCAGCAGCGCGCCGAAACGCTGCTCCCGTCCCGCCACCGTCTGGTCCCGATGGCGCTCGTTGAGGCGGTGGGCGTATACAGCCGCAGAGCTTTGTCGAGGCCGACCGGGAACCGCTGGCGTCGAGCGCGCGCGCAACCCGTGCGGGAGGAGGCTGAGTGGCATCGACGGCGCACGGCTCGGAGGCCTCTGGCCTGGTTCCTGGTCCGTACGCATAATGAATGCGAAGTCGCTGGGCGGGCGCGGGGTGCCCTGGAGGTCTCCGGCCGTGCGCCGGGCTGGTTTCCCCTTGGGGACTGCACCGGCTACGGGGGCGTAGGTGTTTGCCGCGGGCACCGCCTGCGCCCGCGACGACGGTGACGACGGCGCCGCTCGCGATGTGGCGACGTGTGGTGTGCGGGCGACGCTTCGTCACGCCCCCCGCGGGTGGCGTGACACGCACTCCGCTCGGGCCCTCCGTGGAGAGCAGAGTCAGCTCGTTGCCGTTGCCTGTGGCCAGGAACTCGAGGCTCCCAACCAGACGACGGCACCAGCCGAGAACGGAAGAGGGGATGAAGCCATCCAGGAATCAACGAGAAATCGGCTCGGACACGCGCAGCCCCCTACCTGGCGCGCCAACTGTCGGTGTTTCGTACCCGGGGTATTACACCACGAGTGATATGATCGCGTGCTTCTCTTCCTGGATGGTGATGCAGAGGACACAAGGATTTATCCTGGTTTCGGGCAAGAAGGCCGCGTCGAGCGGGGGATGTTCTTGTATTACTTGCACCTAATGCTTGTACAGGGAGAATACAAGCTCAGTGAGCATGGACCGGAGTCCGGACTCGTGCCTGTGTGTGGACTCGTGTGTTTGTGTCCGTCCCCTTGAATGAGGGCCCTAGTGTCCCCTTTTATAGAGCAAGGAGGCCAGGGTTACATAAAGGTATTACAGGTGTCGGGGCGTATGGTGCCCCCTACGGAGAAGGGTAGGAACCCTGTCTTGTCGGGGCCACTGGAGCCGATGTGATCGTTCTGTGAGGGCGTCCTTGGGTCGTGGCTTCCATCCTGGGCGCGGACGTGGTGGCGCGACAAGGCGGGAGCCGTACAGCACCATCCCGGAATGTACAGTACGCGGCGGGGTCCCTCCGGTCTTGGGTACCTGTCCTCCAATAGCATGAAAGTAGTTAGGGCTCGAAGGACGCGGAGCGGCTTCGAGGTGGTGCCACGGGGGCTCGAGGGGGCGGAGCCGGCCTCGAGGGGTACAGTGCAGGGCTCGAGGGGCGCGTAGCCGGCCTCGAGGGGTTACAGTGCAGGGCTCGAGGGGCGCGTAGCCGGCCTCGAGGGTTACAAGTGCAGGGCTCGAGGGGCGCGTAGCCGCCTCGAGGAGTTGCAGTGCCTGGCTTGGCCGAACAGTGCTGTACTGGTGCCCTTTTGCCCATGCTTGTGGTGAAAACGAGACTTGACCTTTACACGAGTTACTGTGGACATGTTGTGCACTAGTGGACATGACCGAGTAGGTGAGGCATTAAATGCGTGGTATGGGCTGGTACGGCTCTGTACAGCTCGAGGTCCGTGCGTTAAGGCTCGAGGTGTGGGGCGCGCTCGCCCGAGGCCTGGAGGGCTCGGGCGAGACGGAGCGATCGTGCTCGCCCGAGGCCTTGCTCGGAGGGCTCGGCGAGGCGGAGAAAGAGCGTTCGCCCGAGGCCTGGCTGGGAGGGCTCGGGCGAGACGGAGACAGAGCGTTCGCCCGAGGCCTGGCTGGGAGGCTCGGGCGAGAAGGAGATAGAGCGTTCGCCCGAGGCCTGGCTGGGAGGGCTCGGCGAGATGGATAGAGCGTTCGCCCGAGGCCTGGCTGGGAGGGCTCGGGCGAGACGGAGATAGAGCGTTCGCCTAAGGCCTGGCTGGGAGGGCTCGGGCGAGACGGAGATAGAGCGTTCGGGTGTTTGCGTTGATTGGGGGTACCCTTTTTCGTACCACCGACAGCTATTAAAAAAGAAATTTGCAGTAATTATTGTTTTGTAAAATTTCAAAGAGATACATACTTTTCTTTTCTTATTTGGCACATCAGCACTTCCATCTTTAGGTGCATAGACAGGATCATCTAAATATCCCTAATATGGCCGCTTTTCTTTCTCCTAATATTTTACTAATGCATCTCCTTTCCATGCACCTTTCCTTGTCTGGTCTTCACTAAATTTGGCTGCTGCACTATAAGTTCCTTCAAATCCTCCTATGCATAGCACCAATATAAATGGAAATAAATTAAACTAACATGAAAAATTAGTGATGTAAACAATCAAAGCTGAATCATTCACAAATAGTGTACCACGTGTGCATTTATGTTCTTCTCACTTTTAGTCTGGTGTGTATGGATATAAAAAACAGCCCTGTGAGGGTATTTCTTTTCAGGATCCTTTTCCCTCTTGAAACATGAAAATAGATATAAAGAACATAATAATCACTACCATATAGATGCAGCAACAGTACAGAGATCAAATTGTAAAAGAATTTACCAGCTCGTCTCTGTTTCGAGCAAAACTCTTTGTTCCAGCTGTATGTGTTGACTTCTTCTTTGTACAATTTACTCTGTTTTTATTACTTATATCCTATCATATCACGATGAAATAGAGAAAAAGCATTTAAGTTTTGTAAATATTTATAAATCTACTGGACATGGAAAATAGATAAATATAAATCCAAAAATATCCATGTACATGTGCTTTTTGTGTTGTCCAATTATCAATAAGCGCAATCCACTGATTAGCAATTATACCATTAGGAACATTACTATGGTTAGCTTTTGTGCTCTTATGCTCATCAAAATATTGATTTCAGATTAGACTTGTTGCCTTGCCTCCATCTCTCTCCAATGGATCGAAATATCCATTTTCCATGCGAGAAGGGTACAAGAATCTCATCTATAAAGGCATAAGTAAAAAATGAATGTAAAGTATCAAAAGTTGCCAACAAGGTTATACGACTACTCTAGCTGAACTACATACCTTCACTTGCTTAAGTATATCCTTCTTATTTTTGTTGTTCACCAGTGTGTTTTTCTTTCTTTCCTATTAGAAGTCTCCAATCCTTGTAGCTCAACTACACAAGCACCATTCCTAGCCACCATGCCAAAAATTTTCTAGAATCCAGCCTCTACTCCAATTGGTTGATCCAACTCATTGCATTGCATCTAACCACGATTCTATGACCTTTTGGAAGGTTCCAATATCTTTCAATTTTGTCTTTCCACGCTTTACTCTTTCCTCAGTTTCATCTAGGTAGTGTTACAATGCACAAAATATTCAATGATAAACACTTTCACATATAACACATTATGGTAGTAACAAAAAAATAAAGTAGGTTAGTAATTACCATGGAGATTAACCTCAATTTCACCGTCACTATCGATTTTATCTCCTCTAGCACTTGAATGAAGTTCAGATGCCTCGGTATTTTGTCCATGGCCCTCATGTGCAATATGCTCTTCTGACAAATATTCATCATGGCTCTGAACTATCTGTTTTCTTCTACCCTTGCTATAGCCACTGCACAACATGAATTAGAGTAAAACATTCTGAATTTTACAGCAAAAAAAATTGTAATGCATTATAGTGATCATTTGAAGTATGATATTTCTTGACATCAGATCAAATAAAAGCAACATGCTATGGGATCCCATAGTATAGTATAGATCAAACCATTATACTTCACTCTGGTCAGAATTTTTTTGACTTTCGCTTGAACGTGATATTTTTGTACAGAACACTAGCGCTATGGAAAAAAGCAGATGATTAAAACTAAAATTTCAAAATAAAATACATGAAAATTATGTATTGAATTTTCAGGTATACGCTGATCTATTTGTGATGCCGGGTTCAAATAGAGCGAATTTCGTATGGAGATGCAACTTGGCAGAGGATCATTTTTTTACCTGAAGCAGGGCGCCGAGCACCGTTACTGCAAGAATGGAAATAAATAATAAAAACGAAAGGAAGGCTTCTATAGCAACTACAACTCGTATATAGAGATTAAAGATACTAGTATAATCGTAGTGATTAACAAAAGAATAAAAGGCAGTGAAGCAGATTAGGGTGACAATACTCACTGGTTGCACAACTCCCTCGCTCGCAAACGCCGAGTGGGCCGCTCGGCTGGTGGCGACCAGAGAGATGAGACGAGATGAAAGTGCGGCTTCGGCACGCAAGCCCGCTTGCCTCCTGGATTCTCCACAATAAGCAGTTTTGGCAGCGACGCGAGGCGGCGAGCGAATATATCCGGGCCCAGCTCCGATGACCTACTGAGGCGGCGACAGGGACTCGTGTTGCTGAGGCCGTGTGGGGACGCAGCACCGCTGTTGCGTTGTTTGTGGCCGGTGGCGTAGTCGCTACATCAGGGAGAGGAGAGGTATGTAGTGCTTGTGCGTGCGATGGAAAAGAATAGATAATGGACCACGATTTATCTAGGATAACAAACGAGATCCGTAGTTAGGGGGACGTTCCCAGGCTATTTTCAGTTTTCACACGGTCCACTCTAGCTAGTCAGTATGAATGGCGGGGCCACTAATATAAGTTCTCATTAATTAGTATGACTTGTGAGAGGAATTAGAAGTGTGCGGCAGAAAAAAACGAATTGGCGGCAAACAATAGTGGGAGCAAAAACATGAATACTAAGCCAATTTAAATGTCTAGGAAATTATGCGGGAGCAAAAAAGTAGATTACGTTATTTAGATTTTTTAGTGTAGTTAATATTAGTATTTAAATAGAACGACTAATATAAAGTAAGACATATGAAATTACCAATTCATGTGTTTAATGGGGCATAACAAATTAAATTAAATTGATACTTTTGTCAAGAAAATCAAATCCAAATTAAAATATAGTTAATAGTGGTAGATCCAAATTAAATAAGTATTTGGGACTCTAAACCGATTCAAATGAAAAGTTATCAACTATAGTGTTTTATAATTTTTCGAGATTTCCAACTTTGATTTTGGTCAATTATCCATCACTCGTCAAATTCCGGCGAGCGTCAACGCAGCCACACACGCTTTCTGCACAGAACGCACGCGTCTCGCCGCTCACGCTGCAAATTCCAGCGAGCGTCAACGTAGCCGCACGCCGCGCTTCCTGCACACAAGACGCACGTCTCTCGCCGCTCGCGCCGCAAATTCCCAGCGAGCGTAATCCTGTCCTAAACCACTTCTAATACCAGTACGGAGGGAGTACCTGCTTTTTAGTCTAATCTTTTATTTTTTATTCTTTTAGAAATCAAATCTTAAAATGCCCACAAAAGTTAGCGAGTACTCCCTCCGTCTCAAAATAGATGTCACTAGAAAACCGTGTTTTCCTCGTAAACACGTTTCCCTAGTGACATCTAAAAAGAGACGGAGGGAGTAGTCTTGAAAGGCATTTTTTGTTTTAACAAAACAAATTTGAAAAGGTGTTTTTTTAAGAATCACACGTGTAGCCATTTGATTTCAGTCCTATATCTTCGGTGTTAAAAAATTCTATTTTTTCAATATATTTTCTGTAGACAGATATGGTGGGCCTGGTACCACCGGATTTATGATTTACATATAAACAATTATATTATTATATTCTAAATTCTCAAAGTTCAAATTTGATCTTGTTTTGCCAATACAATACAGTGACCCTATACAATTATATATTGAATTCTCAAATCTAAAATTGTCAAACATTGAACATTTATGAAGTTTTTTAGAGTAAAAACTCTAGGAATACACAAAATTATAACATGGCAAACTGCTCTAGATGTTCAAGCGTTGTAGCGATGATGTTGGTTTCTAGACCAAGACGCATAACCTAAATAACACAAACAATTTAAAAGAAACTTGTCAGCTCGTACAAAATCTTAGTATAGCTATACACTATTGAACAGTACAAAAATCAAACATATCTGACCTTTTATTGACCTATTAGTATAGCCATACGGAGGGTTTTGTGTGCAGTCTCGTGCTCCCATCTGTTCGTGCTAATAAAAGAATTAGTGAATTCAAGTTACGCGAAAGTGAGCATGGTTCAGTTGGTTATGGTTGACCGCCAGTAACTAGGAGTACTGCAGTTCGAATTCTGGCATTGCCATTTTTTACTGTTTATTATTATTAATTTTAATAGCTGGTTGGACGGCCGGTGAGAAAAATAAAAAAAAAATCATGAGTGGGAAAAAACAATATTATTAATTTAATAGCTGGTTGGACGGCCGGTGAGAAAAATAAAAAAAATCATGAGTGGGAAAAACAATAAAAATAACACGTATCTGGTTCGATGGCCGTGAGAAATAAAAAAAATCATGAGTGGGAAAAATTAAAAATAACACATATCTAGGCGGTAGGCACAAATCGAGATAACATGTGTTGCTGCTATGCTGTTTGAAACGGTTAAACTAAACGTTGCTAGTTATCTGTTGCTGAATGGGGGTTTATGTTGTAGTGTGTCTGTGCTAATATAAAAATTACAAAACTTGTGTTTTGAGCACCTTTGCTATAATAATTAAATCCATGCTTTAATTAATAAATGCAACTTTGATGAATTATGTAATTTCTGTGTGTTTCCTAAAATAATGAAATTTGACATGTGAGTTTATGTTACTAATATCTACCTTCATGTTTAATTTCAGCTCTGTTTGATAAAGTATGATTTATTCATAAGTAAAGACTATTTAAAATGACTTATAAAATAAATAGAAATAGTTAATCACTTTAGATTTGTGCGATTTTTGGAAATTGTTTGACAACCAGTGGAAAATTAGCATGAATTGCTCCCTGGTTATGGATTCCTTTATGCAAATACTCTTTTGTTGCTTGTTAGTTACATAACCTTGCTTAATGAAAATAATAAAACTTGCTTAGTAATAATATATGGTTTAATAGCTAAGTTAGTTGTTTTATATCATGAAGGAAAGTTGTACTCAAGATAGTTAAGTTTGTTTGTTTTTATCCAAAGAACATGTACCCTGTCTTAATCATATCATGAGCATCTCATTGATCATGCATATGCACTTCTACGTGTAGATCTCGTTTCGGAAGAACCGGATCCACAGTGGGTTTCTTCTGAGAGTTTGGATCCTTCTGGGTTTTTTGAGTCACCGGACTTCGCTGATCACCAAGGCAAGCCCCGGACATTAAACCTATCCTTATATTTTATAAAGTTATTTATATCACTTGAGTTAATATGGTGCATTAAGTAAATAGGAGTTGAGTGAACCCTATTTGATGCATTACCGATCTTGATGATTCCAATATTTAACCTTGATACCCGTTTTATGAAAATACTTAGTATGCTTAGCCATGTTTTACTTACTTCATAATAGTAGGTGCTTTTAAAAATGGTTGCTATATTATGGAAATACTGAATCTTGAGACAACATGATAATTATAGTAACTTACATCAAGAATGGAGTCCTGTTGTAAGGTTACTCAACCTAGGACTTATCGTTGTTGGTCTGCTGTGATTGAGACCTTTGAGTACATCCCACATGCGGTAGTAAGCCTCATCTATAGCTATTCCGATACTTGAGAACGGCCAACCGCGTACTGGGAGTGGAGAGATGGCGGGAGTAGCGTGTACCCTCGGGGCTATGAGATAGTCGGGTTCGAGGTGTACTGTACTCTCGGGTGACGCTGGACCCGTTCTTATATGGGAGGATCTATAGATAGGGTTGACATATGCAAGATTAAGATCTACATATGTCGTATGGTACTGAATCCCCAGCTGGGTTTAATCGATTCGAATCGCCGTGTTTCCTCGGATATGGAGCCTCAATCTACTGACCCGCACCGTAGTAATAATTGGATCTTTAGGAGATGAGAACTAAAGATGTGGTATGCTTATGAAGGTTTGAGAATCTTTAGATAATTATGAAATTTAATCTTGAGTTAAAACTTGAAAGTAGAGTTTTTCTATTAGTAAGCTTTTATGCAAAAGAAATGTTTTGATCTTGCTAAAGCCTTACCTGAATCCCTATAACCTTCATACCTGAGTCTTCTCCTCTTTTCTAGACGGTTAAGTCTTGTTGAGTACTTTTGTACTCAGGGTTTGTTAACCTTTGTTGCAGGTGAGTTTATTGATCATCCTTTTGGTGGTCAATGTTTCTTCACTCTTGTGGAGGAGAGTGAAAATGACTCATGTTTGACCTTGGGCAAGTAACCAAAATTGTGTGGTATATGTAATATAAAGTTCCGAACTTTTTATGTATCAAGTACTTCTGGGTTGTAAACTTTTGAACTTAAGTTCCAATCTATGTATATACTCTTTCCGTTTTTACTCTGATTTATCTTATCTATAAAAACTGTTGTAATACTGTGATGCTTGACGAGGGAATTCCTGAAAAGAATGTAACGTGGATGATTCGGGTTTCCCGAGGACACCCGACAGATCTCTTGAGTCATTTGGAACCCGTGCACGCCAATCAGAAGTCTTTAGGACAATGATGGGTGCATGTGGGCCACTTAATTCAGGAGGTTCTGCCACAACCCACCGCGCCTCAGCAGGCCCCCCCACCGCACGGGCGCCAGATTGGGCGCCCAGCCGCCGCCGCCATGCGCGGGAGCGGGGCTGGCCGCCGGCACCGGGCGCCGCCGCCGCCACTAGATCCGGGGCTGGGCCAGGTAGATCTAGTCCCAGGGGACCCGGACCCGCCGGTCAGGCCTGCCGCCGGCCGCAAGGAGCTGAGCCGGTAGGTGAAGGAGGAAGCGGGAGGGAGGGAGGGAGGGGGAGGGAGAGCAGAGAGGAGAGGGAGGGGGGAGGGGGGACGGCGGGGGCCGCCGCCGCCGCACGCCGGAGGGCGGCGGCGGCGACCTAGGGAGGTGCGGCGGCGAGGGGGCTTGCGGGATAGGCCTGGGGAGGTGCGGCGGTTTCCTGAAGTCTTTGTATGCTTACTCGGTGATGATAGCCGATCCAACACCGCACTAGTAGTATATAGATGACAGCACTATGTCAATAAAACAGTAGAAAGGAGACACACTAATCAGTGATATAGAGTTGAGACATGTCTATATTGTAATATTAGAAGACCCATGTAAACAATGATGGCACTTTATCACAGATGCATCTATAATACAGTTAAAAGGGAAGTTTCCAGAGGCACAATTATGTAAAATATGGGTCTATAATATTATGAACTATGTGCTCAAAGTTAATAACATTAGAGAAGTTATTGTCTTAGACCTAGTAACTATCTCATACTTAAGGGTTGCCTAACATAGTTTGGCCATGAAATCCTAACTATATTGAATAAACAAAGTTTTGTTTTGGCATCCATACACCATGGAATAACAAATTATATGAGTTGTTGTAAATATATTCCTTTAATTAACTGGGTTCTCTGTGAACTATTTATCTAGAAAATAATAGTTTCCCTTTTGTCTCTCAAATAAGCTTTGTCTACTCTTCCCACATTTATAGATGGCAAACTTTTACATATGGCAAACATAAACCCACTTCTAGAGTTTTGGGTTGCAAATAAACCCACACCACTTATGTCACGAGCCTGTGCGCATAGCAGCATATGTGGAGGATTGCCATAGCTTGTCTTCCACCTTTTCTCCATCTCACAATAGGCACAAACAATAGCCATGTATACCGGGTTAATATTTTATTGAACAAGCATTATTGTGGATGTCATAATTTATTTGGTTTTAGGTCTGGCAAAGACCAATTAAATCCAACAAAATAGCTTAGCTCATTATCATTTGCATAAGTACCATGTAGAAAATCGCATGTCCTATTGCGACGCCCATACATGATTGCTAGTTATAAAATCATATAAGTGTCCAAAAAATTATACTATGAAATCTTGTACACTACATGATGAGGACTACATTGTAAAAAATTGTTTTGCACTAAAATGAACATTTTACCCCTCTTCATAAATAGACAAAGTTGATTATGATTAATTTGTTAATACTCCCTCTGTCCATAAAAACATGCGATTCTAGCACATTAGCATGGTTTAGTACCTTAAGTTTGATTAATTATAGATAAAAATATATTAATATTTATGATATCAAATATATATCATTAGATTCATTACAAAATGTATTTTTTTAATATATTAATTTAGAGTTATAAATGTGAATAATATTCACTAGAAATTTGGTCAAACGTAAACTACTTTTACTGGCACGCAACTTATAGTTGCATGTACGCAACTTATAGTTGCATGTTTTGTTGGACGGAGGGAGGTAGTATATTTGTAGCACACTAAAAATCTAGAAAAAAACATAGAATTTGTACATCACCAAACCTTGATTATGCTAAAAATATTAGCTGAAAATAATAAAGTTTATAATAATATATTTAGCATGACTGAGTTATATATTTATCTCTAGTCAAGCTTAATTGATATATTAATCTTTCTTATTTTGAGCTGATACTTTCAGCATAGTAATAATTTGATGATGTATATGCATTCTATGATTTTTATAAGATTTTTAGTGTCCTACAAATATATGAACAAATTAACCATTGTATAATTATGTTTATTTATGAAGAGGAGCAAAATGACCATTTCAGTGCAAAACAATATTTGACCATGTAATTCTCATCATATAGTGTAGAATATTTCATAGTATAATTTTCGGACATTTATATGATTTTATATCTATTTTATAAAAAAATAATGTGTATGGTGTCTATCAGCAAATTTGACCAAAAATAGAGTGTGTACTAACAAACTGCTTCATTTTACATGTTCGCTAGCAAAGAGAGTTCATTTTCAGTGTTTGGTAGCCAATTTTGCCTAAAAATTAATGTTCCTTATGATCGAAGGAAAATGTTTCATTCCTGATATCTCTCTTGTTGTTCTTTCCACATAGGCCATCATTTTTTTTAGATACATATTCAAGAATGTCATGTTGTGCCTTCACAAAAAAAGGGTTGAACAGTACAAATGAATTTCTGAAAATTGTTTGAAAGAAATACATAAGGTGGTAGGGTGAAAAAACAAGTAGATATGAGGCAGTTTGGCCAGGCGTGTTATCCAGAGGTTTGCCATAGTGTTACAAATACTGTTGTATAATAAGAACAATTCGACATAAACTGATGACTACATGTACTTGTTTATTTGCTACCATCAGTGTTTCTACAACTTACTTCTGAATTATTTCTTGGTCATCAGATTGATTAATAATGGTACAACAGATAGCACAGAGATTGAATAATAATGATACATATCTATTGCTGGGCTGATTATAAAATGGTCTCTTGAGCTCAGTTTATGCATAGACAACCAGATGTCTTCCTGTGAGAATAAATGTTTATGCAAAGACAAAGGGATACTCTGATAGCATCATGAAGAAGAAAAGATCTGAGATACACACATTTTTCTATTGTGAGTTGACACAGCGGTCTCTGACAACCTTATAGTTGAGTAACATCTAGGCATGTGAAGCATTAGGAATTTAGAAGGGGGGCCAAGAAGGCATCAACCCTTGTTGACTGCCAAGTTACATGGAACGATGATGGGCTAGGATTGGAGCAGGGCTCCAGTGTTGTCGATTGTCAGAATTAGCAGCTCCAGGGTTATCAATGGTGCTCGAGCAACCACTTAAGCAATGATATCCAGAAATGGGCCAAACCGGGGGCTAAATAACATAGGGCAAATTATTATTATTTTTGCTCGCTTTACACAGCACACCAATAGTTATAGCAAAGATTGAGATCAATTCAAAGTGCTCAAAGGTACATACATAGAACAATTAATAACGATAGAAGAATAGCAAGTAAAACAGCCTTTCAATTGTCCATAATAAGAAAATACTCCCTCTATCCCATTGAGAGTGTCGTTTGGGAAGCGTGAATGTGAGGGGGACACGGTTTTCTAACGACACTTTCAATAGGATGGAGCGAGTATATCTTCAGTCTTCACGGATGCATATGCCGAGCTGCAGCGCCTGCAGCTGCTGCCTGCTAGGGCGCCACTGGCAGGGTCTCTGGAAGCCGGCCAGGTAGCCAGCGCCGGTTGGGACGGGGGAGGATGCCGGTACAGCCACGTCACACAAGGCCGGGGCCGAGGGACAGGGCCTGCCGGCTGCCGTGGATGCCTGCCTGCCGGCAGCACTAGAGAGTGGAGAGCTGTGTCTGCTACCTGGGGAGAGATGTGGAGTTCGCGACTTGCCAGAGGGCCAGCACTAAGTGGTGAGACGATGATTGTGACTACGGGACCAGGGAGGCGAGCAGGCCGTCGGGCACCTAGGATTGAGAGTTCATGGGCTCGGAGGGGCTAATGGGCTAATTTCACATTTTCCTCAAAATCTGCTCCCATGAAAATTGGGCCGTGCCCCGGGCTACAGCTTGGGTAACCATGGGCCCAGATCCGTCCCTTTCCTCAAGGCTTCAACATGTCCTCACCATTAGAGCAAGGATAATAAGAGCGCTGGTGGCCGGCTGCTAGCGGGCTGTAAGTCATGATTACAGTCGACCTGTATAATAAGCACTCCTATAAGTTAACGGTAAAGAATAAATAACAACAGTAAAAATACACATGTGATTGGAAGAGAGAATAAAAAAGATATCTTTTTTCTCGTAGCTTGTGCCTGCAGCTGGGCTATTAACTAACAGCCCGCTTCCTTCTCTCTACTCATTTCTCTCACCTCCACATAGGATTTTGATGACATTGATTCTCTTACAGCCTGCTGAGTATGACTTATTATACTTGCTCTTAGAATGTTTAAAGTGCATCTACTAGTTAGTAGCCAATAGCCATAGCACCATGAAGGATGTTAGAGTAGTGCTGGGGGAATTTGAATGGCGCACAGCCAGGTCTAAGCTGTATGTATGTTACTCAACATTTGAATGGCGCACAAATGCCAACGAAGGAATGCTCGTTGCTTAGTATAACAGCCTTTATCCTCAGCAACAAGCAGATCACGGCAAACTACAACATTTCTTGGCGAGAATAGTCACTATGAGTTGTTACACCGTGTGGAATAGAAACATACGCACACAACTAATCCCCAATTAAACATAACCTTCCAAGATTAAGATGGCTCCTGAAATTCCTATGTTTTACAAAGAAAGCCTTTGCGAAGACGACTGCTTATCCGACCTTGAAGAGATAAATCCAGCCTCCAACAATTTCTATGACACTCTTTCTCTGACGCAGTGATAATTCAGTTCTAGAAGTTTAGTTGTAGCTACCATGGCACAGGCACACAGGTTTAGCCGAAGGGATTTCTCTCTAATATTATCACACCATGACTTAGGAGCTCCCTGGGACTATTAACATGTGTTAACTTTTCTTGTAAATGAGTTTTGCTGGACCCATATTATATCATCTCTGCAATAGCATTCACCTTACAATAGCATTATATTTTGACTCAGATGTTGACATAGTGCTTTGTTTCCACTTACATCAAGTGACAAAAGTGGACCCAATATAGACTCAATGCAACAGAACTACAAATCATTTACAAATCAACAATTAATTAATTTTAGAGAGGGGGCTCTATTTCCTGCCGCCTGTGAAAATTAGTTTGAGATGCGGCCCTACTACCTCTACAAAATCCACTAAAGATCTTCAAATTTGATCATCAACATTATGCATCATTCCAGATTAACTCAACTAATTTATAGATGTGGCAAGGAATGGAGACAGAGAATACAAACGATTAATTTTAAATAGGTGGCGTACATACTAACTTTATCCTAAAAAAACATTTAACACATATATGGCATATATAGGATTGTGGGTGGGACAGTGTCAATTCCTTATTGTGCGTTATTCATCCAACTGGTGCAGGTTATTTTCTTGAAAATATTTCTTGGCAGCCGCATTGATAATTTGATATATTATAGTAGTATAAGCAGTACAGCAGACAGGAGAGGTAGGTTAAATAATCACGCATCTGTATTGCTCGGCTAGTCGGTTGCCTATAAAATGGCCTCAGCAGCGCTTTATACACAGATGGCAAGATGCCTTTCTGTGAAAAAAAAAATGACCCAATCACTAGTTGCCGGTGTTGTTATTTTTAGGCATGGGAAGCGTTAAGATTGGAAGCAAAAGAGAGTGAGCTGCCATTGATCGCTGATGCCACAGCAGCACTGACGACAGCTGACAATGGCGTCAGAATCAACCGGCGTGTTTATTGGAGCTCAGCCATGCGTGAAGGAACATTGTGTCCAGATTTTAGCATCAACCAGCGCAACAACACCTAGTGTCCAGCTCTCGTGGCATCAGCGACAGGTGGTGCCTGTCCTGGAGCCTAGAGTAGCAAAGTGAGCTATCCAATCTCTTGGCCTCTCAGCTTTTTTCCTTGTTATTACGGTTGGACTGTTAAGGTCTCATTTGCATTGGATTATCTAAAATAAACTACTAGCTGCAAGGAAAAAAAAAACCTTACAATAGTGCAAGCATCCAACACAAAACAACACACACTTTTCACCTTACAATAGCTTTATATTCTGACTCAGATCTTGACATAGTGCTTTCTTTCCACTTATGTCAAGTGACAATATTGGACCCAATATAGAGTGACTGCAACAGAAAAGCCGCTGTAGATGCGGCTGGTCTACAAATCATATACAAATCAGAAATTAATTAATTTAGGGGGAGGGGGGGGGGGGGGCATGTGAAAATTAGTTCAAGATGCGGGGCCTACTACCTCTACAGGTCCACTGAAAATCTTTGATCATCAACATTATTCATCATTGCAGATTAACTCAAATAATTTATAGATGTGGCAAGGAATAGAACAGAGAGTATAAACGATTAATTTTAAATACACTACCGGAAATCTAACCTTTGCCGAGAAGGCCGCTCGGCGCTTTATCGTGAGCCTTCTCTCGGTACATTTTCCGGCTCTCGAACAGAAAAGTGGATTGATAGTGGGGACGGAGGCTTTGCCGAGTACCAAGCGATATGCACTCGGCAAAGACGTTTTTTAAAAATAAACATTTACGATTTACTTTGTCAAGCGCCTAGGACCAGGCACTCGACAAACATTTTCCAAAAAAAAATCTTTGTCGTGTGCCTAGTACCAGGCACTCGGCAAAGTGACAAAAACAATATTTTTAAAAATAATTGTTACTTTTTTTCAAAAATATGCTTCTTTGCCGAGCGCCACACTCGGCAAAGAAGAGGTGGCAGAGAAAAAAATCTTCATTGAGTGCTGGCTACGTGGCATGGTAAAGGCCTCTTTGCTGAGTGCCTGAGGCCCTGCACTCGGTAAAAATTTCTAAAAAAATAAAAATTGACAAACTCGTCTGTAAAAATACTAAAATTTGTCATGTGACTAATTTTGCTCTCTATTACCTATATAAAGAATTTGGAAGTCAAAAACCCAATTCAACCATCACTTTGTTTTAAAATCTTACCGGATCCTTCTCAACTCCCGTAAACTTCTTCGAAGATGTTTCGGTTCGTAACCATCAAACGAGACAACTTATCCGAAACATTCTTAATTTTTTACCACAATCTCCACCATGCTATTCTGACTTCTTGATAAATCTCAGGATTTTCAGTCTTTGTTTCCTTTTCCTATGATTTTAAAATTTTCTGAAAACACCAAAAACGTGGTCATATTTCATAAATAAGATACTTTCTCCAGTTTGGTAAAAGAAATTATTTTGGACAGGTTTGGGTCAAACATTGAGAATATAAATCATGAATAACTTTTTAAATTATTGAGTTTAGAGATGTGAAAATCATATAAATAAATTTGTCTTGAAAAGTACTTTTATAAAAATATACAAATCATACCACTTTCCAATAAATATTTTAAAAAACAAGTAGTCAAAGTTATGTTTTGGAGACCGTGTCGCTGTCCGAAAATGACTTCTTTCACCTCCATACCAGAGGGAGTATGTGAACAATTCCTAAACATGATGTTATTTAGCCTCAATAATGTCTAAATAACATGAATATTATTTTTCTTCACAATTTTCTATAGTGTTTAAATCACTTGTAGTTCAAATTGTACTCGATTCAAAATTTGCTTAAAATGTGATTGATTAAATAAATATAGCAAACAATTTTAAAAATACAACAAAGGTTAACATAGAGTGCCACATGTTATATGTGTAGAGAAAAAAAGTTTGGAGGGCATAAAAAAATACTTTGCCTAGTGTCAAGGTCAAGCACTCGGCAAAGAGCTCTGCTGAGAGCCAGGGTAGGGGCACTCGGCAAAGAATAAAAGAAAAAAATAAATACTTTGCCGAGAGCCGGGGTAGCGGGCATGCACTCGGCAAAGTGTTGACATTGTTGGTTTAGTTCACGATGTCGGTTCTATGCCAAGCGCTCAGTTCTTTGCCGAGCGCCCCACTCCCGTAGCTCTCGGCAAAGTATTTATACGCTATGTGTCTTATGTTTGCCGAGGGCCTGTATTCTTTGGCTCTCGCAAAGACCCTATATGTCGTATGTTTGCTGTTTGCCGAGAGCCATGGGAGGCGGCTCTCATCAAAGGCTGCCTTTGCCGAGTGCCCGAGATTTTACTGTCGGCAAAGTCTAGGGCACACGGCAAAGATGGTCGTTCCGGCAGTGATAGGTGGTGTACATACTATCTTAATCCTAAAAAAACTATAACACATATATGGCATAGGATTGAGGTCGACAGTGTTCAATTTCTTATTGTGCGTTATTCAACTGGTCCAGGTTATTTTCTTGAATTATTTCTTGGTAGCCGCATTGATAATTTGATATATTATAGTAGTATAAGTAGTACAGCCGACAGGACAGGTAGGTTAAATAATAGTCACGCATCTGTAGGTTAAATACACAGATGGCAAGATGCCTTTCTGCGAAAAAAATGACACAATCACTAGTTGCCTGTGTTATTTGTGGGCATGGGAAGCGTTAGGACTCTAGATTATTGGAAGCAAAAGAGAGTGAGTTGCCATTGATCGCTGATGGCTGGCTTGGATGTCACTACTGGCTTGGATGTCACTGACGACAGCTGATACAATGGCATCAGAGCTCAGCCATGCGTGAAGCAACATAGTCCCAAGATTCTTAGCATCAACCAGCGCAATTAGTGACATATCAGCAAAGTGAGCAATTATCCAATCTCTTTTGGTTGTTACATATCATAAATGATTTTTGAGAGGCATCTCAGCTTTTTTCCTTGTTACCACTGTTGGACTAAGATCCCATTTGCATTGGATTATCTAAAAAACTCTAGCTAATCCAAAATGCCGTGCTTATAATCATACTCATCGCTCATTTTGAACAACTGAACTGCCTAACTTACTAAAAGAATTTAGCTAGCTCTCTCTATCTATTGCAACTTAAAAAAATTTGAGCTGATCCAACATAACAGGGCCTAAGAAAAAACCGTGTCTAAAAATGCTTCCAGAACTGCATGGGCTTTTGAATTATTTTTTGGTAGCAGGATCGATAAGTAGAATATAGTACAACTAACAACACATTTGTATGTTAATAGAATATAGTACAACTAATGGTGCATCTTTTACAGAGAAAACAACAATGCACAAACTTTAGCATTGCACATTCAAGTGTCATGTGGAGGTACCCTTGAGTTTTTTTTATGAGTAAAGTCCACTAGCAGTCTTCAAACTTATTCAGTTGTGTCATTCCGGTCCCTAAAACTCAAACTTGTTCATCTGTGTCATCTTAGCCCCTAAACTTGCAAATCCTCTGTTTAAGTCTTCAAAGGAGTTTGGTTGTGTCATCTGGGTCCATAAACTCAAAAATTGCCCACTTAGATCCATAATCTATGTTCGAGTGTTAGAGCGAATCAGAACCGATCTAGACATGGTTATAGCACCCCAAACCTCCAGCCATATGCCGATCTCTGCTTTGTCTCTAGGATGAAGAAGGAAGATGGAGTTGACATGTGGTCCCACATGTTAAAATAACACATTACGAGCACGAGCAATCCAGACCCAGTTAGACTAGCCCTAACAACCGAACTTATATTTAGAATCCAAATGGATGATTTGAGATTTAGGGAGCAAGATGACACAAATGAACAAAACCACAAATTTCCCTATTTCTAGACCATGAAATGAGGTGATGAAACATGAGAGGATGAAGTTGGTAAACTTTTGAACCAAAGATGGAGGAGTCGAACAAGTCTTGATATTATCGGACATGAGCAGCAACAGAGCCGGCTATGAGCAAGAATAGAGAGCTGCAAATGGCTCGGGCTAGGGGAGGAAGAAGGAAGGTATATAGCCTAGGACCTTTAGTAGTACCGGTTTATGGTTCAAAACCGGACTAAAGGTCAATTATGGTCTTGTCGGAGCCACCAACTAGGATTAAAGTTTTAGTCACGGCTGGTAGCTCCAACTAAGAGTAAAGGATGACCTTTAGTACTTGTTGGAGCCACCAACCGGGACTAAAGTTCCCCTGCTGAAAAGCTATGACTCTAGCTGTTGGGCAAAATACTCTAGACCTGGTTGGATCGAGGCTCCAACCGGGACTAATCCTCTCTATAGTTTCAGGCCCAAAAATGGTCGCGACTAAAGCCTCGAACTGAAAGTGTGTTCTCTACTTGTGTATGCTACACTCACATCAGAGAATGCATTTCTATATGTGCTTGCCTTAAGCAAGATACCCCTAGAAATGTATTTTAATGACGGTTAGTTTAAGACAATGTGTTTTGGAGGAAGTCTGTCTCTACAAATTAAATACCACACCATTAAAATTGATGGCATCTACAAATTAAATACCACACCATTAAAATTGATGGCATAGCGTTAGTTTCAGAAACTGTCCAAATATAATATTCTAACCATCCTAGAATTGATCATTACCACGCGGTAGTGGTGCTCATTTGCATATACACCTCAAAACAAAACAAAAATAACTACAAATTACTAAGCGATCACAAATTCACAAAACAATTTTTCTAAAGCGTATGTTGAGGAGGTCCATAAAGTTCTAGTAGCTGTCTCAAGAGCCCAATTATTTCCAAACCAGAGTTGATAAAATCGAAGGTGTTCGCTTGTAGAATTGGAGGGTTGATTTTTTTGTGTGGTTGTCATAGGAACAGTGTAACCCACCCCCACCCCAGGTTTTCTAGAGTTGTTCCCTATATCGGGTTTGTTTCCATGTGCTAGAATTGGTTTTGTTACAACTCTGATTTGGGTTGTGTTTCTTTTCTCGGTAAGTTTTCAATGTCTCTGGTGTTGTAGTGGTGCACATTCCTCAACTGTCAGTAAGTCCACAAATCAATTCATTCACAAACGACCGTGGACATGCCACACTTTTTTTTTCCTCATATTGGACTCACACTCACATGAGCCCTGCATCGGCTGTCAGCTTCCTTGTTGACTGGCCAAATGCCGTGGCATCCCATTATTGTTGTTCATCATTCTATGTCAATCCCCCTCCATGCGATGCTTCTTGAGCCAGGTCGGTCACCTCATATTCCTCGCGACCTTGCATTCTGTGGGTGAGGAATCCATATATATGCTAAGGCTATTAACCCAGTTGTGCGTGGTTGTTGCACTCAATAATGTACAATGTAATATTTGTTTAATTTAGGATTGGAGGAAGGGGCTGGCAAATTTGAGTAGTTACCAACCCATGAAGTACATGGCCCAAGAGGACATAAAATATTGTCCCTGCCATGGTTTAAATAAACCAGGAAGTCACGCGGCTATAAAACCTGCGTGCATATATATGCCAGCACATGAGAATGTATATATCTCTTGCACCCACGATGAATATGGAGAGAGGGGTAAACATTGATGGATATGCATCGACAAAATGTTCTATTGTTAGGCATGGGAGGTATTAGGAAACTCAGGTACCGACATGAGGGACAACTCATTGTATTTTCAGAGGTACATGGTGCCCATAGATGTTATTTTCGGTATCCATCGATCTTTTATGGGAAAACTTTTTGATGATGATGCATCCGGATTGCTCTAGATGGGATGAATGTGCACGTGCATTGCACCAGCAACCAGCACCTTAGAAGCAGGAGACATTACACACAATACCACGAAGCACACCATGCTAGAGGAATGTGCACCTGCATTGCATTAACAACCAGCTCTTGGCAGCGTCACGTGATACAGTTCATATCACGAGCGTAGAGTACAACAATATGGTATATATAGTAGATCCATGTTTGTTTCTTTGAAAAATAGTGGCTATAGTGGGCACCGAAGAACTGAAATTTTTTCACAAGATTGTTGTGTGATTTCAAGTTCTTCAGAAGAACCGAAGAACTGAAAGTTCTTCACAAAGGTCCCCATTTTTCTGGAGCTAGAGTTGATGAAATCATAGCAGATGGGCTTGTAGAATAGCTAGGGACCTGAACTGATTTCTTTTGTATGCTAGCAGAGCAGTCTAAAATAAAATCATTGTTTCCTTGTGCTAGAATTGACTGTTTTTGAGTTCCAACTTCCAAGTACGATATGCTGTCGAATCATTTGCATCTATTCCTCAGAAGCAAAAATAAAACCACAAATTCGTAAGAGATCACAGATTGACATATATATGGTTTTTTATGCATCTTTTGAGGAGCTCCTTCAAATTTTTGGAGCTGGCCCCAAGATCTGCATTTTTCCTAGAGGAGTTGATGAGACAATATCTTAGAATCAGTTGGGAGGTGAGCTTTTTTTCCTAGTTTTTTCCTTGTGCGCTATGATCGATTCAGTTTGAGCTACGGTCTGCGTTTGGGTTTCCTGCGCCAACTTTTCAATGTCTCAGTGTGAAGTATTACACTGGTGCTACACTGCCAGCCGCTAGGCACGCAACTGTCTGAAAACTCTAGCATAGTCACACAGGCAGCTCAAGTTGCACTGCTGCTGCTTCCGTATGTAGGTTGCAAGTTCTCAGTAATAAGTCCATAGAACTTCGTTCCTCATCCTGAAGTGCTTTTGGAGCTAGGTCGTCTCTTGGTCAGCTCACATAGTCGCAATCTTGCATTCTAGCTAGGGATACAGTGAGTTTGCATTGACATGGTTTTGTGCTTTTGTGCTCTAGCTAGGTGTGGTAGGATTGATCACTGACCATGCATGTATATTATGACTGGGGATACAGTGAGTTTGCATTGACATGGTTCTTACATGCTGATTTATTTTCTAATTAATTAGTAGTAATTCACCTATACAACTACAGAACATGCAGTTACTGCATTGACAATGATTAATATCTTTTCATTATATATTCAGTCAACAAAGTACAACGAGATAAATGGCCGGTGCATTTGAGAAGCATGCTATGAGATAAATGGCCCAAGATGATGAATTTCTATCCCAGCGATAGTTAAATAAACAGGAAGACATCCAGGCTATAAAACCTATATAAGCTTGGTAATGTATATCTCTTGAAATCTATATATGATGAAACGAGAGACATATATATTGATAGAGATACATAGACAAAAATGAGTCGATGAAACCATACCTAGCTATATGTGTTTTGCATTCCAATGTGTGTGTGGCATGTGGGAGGTATATGGAAATTCAGGTATTGTGTTCTCGGAGATTTAAGTAAGTCTTGTGTGCTCCATGGTTCCGATGAATGTTATAGGGTGTGTTCTCTACAAATTTAATTAAGCTCAAGCTAGGACAACTGCATCTGTGGTTGCAACCTACAACCTAATGTACACAGAACTCTGCATCTGTGATTGCAGCCTACCAACTAATGTAGACAGATCAAAATATAAAAGATATAGCTGTTGTTGTTATTAATCTCAAATATGAACAATCCTTGTATACCATTTGACCTTTCATGGGAAACTTTTTGATGTATCCGGGCTGCAAATCACCAAGCCACGGTGCCCTATCATTGATTTATGCTGCGTGGCCTGTGAATGCCAGGCACGCACATGGCCTCTCAGACTGGTACCCTGTGGGAAGAATGTGCATGTACATTGCAAGATCACTTAGCTCTGAGCAGAAACAACATAGTCCCCATGATATCAAGAGAAACCACGCCAGAGTACAATGTAATAATAGTACACTAGTAGATAGACATACTGTATAGATGGTTGAAAACCTATTTTTACGGCGTTTTTCAGCACTGCCTACGTTGGAGGCCAGTAGAAATGGTTTCATGGCACAAGCGGTTGCTTGTGAACCGCCTGTGGATGGTTCACTTAGCAAACCACCCGTGGAAATCCATTTGCACAGGCGGCTCACTTAGTGAACCCCCGTGGAAATGGTAGAAGAAAAAACGGTAAAAAAAACCCGAAAAAACTGAAAAAAATTTTTTTTTAAATCAGGGGAGAGCCCAGTGAGCAACGCCCACTTAGTGAACCACCGTCTCTGTCGAAGTCGCAAGTCGCAGCATTTTTTGCGCAAAATTTGTGACGCAAAATTCGTGGCTGACGCGGTTAGTGAGATTCAAATCCACGACCTCTCCCTCACGTGGAGCCTCCTCTATCACTACACTACACACTCACATGTGTTTATACTCCATTTCGGTTCCCCACATATTATACTGATCCGAGTGTAATTTGCTTATTTAGGCCTTAAAGGAATTCATATAAAAAAGTTGTCAACTATAAACTTTCATTACTTTTCGAGATCTACAACTTTTATTTTGGTAGTTTTTCCATCCGAGGTCGTTTGTAAAAATTTAAATTTCAAATTTGAGAATTTAAAACATAGTTTTTGTTGACAAAATGATTTTAAATCAAAAAGTTATCAACTACAAAGTTTCAAAACTTTTTGAAATCTACAACTTTCATATTGACCGTTTCTCCATTTGAGGTCTTTTGAAAAATTCAAATTTTAAATTCAAATACAATTTGCACTGGCGGCTGGCTCAAGGAACCGCCAGAGGAAACACTTGTACATAGGCAGTTGGCTTAATCCAACCGTCTGTGTAAATTGTCTATTTATATAGGCGGTTAGATTAAGACAACCGCCTGTGATAATCTATTACTACAGGCGGTTGACTTAGCCAACCGCCTGTGATAATGGATATATATATGCGGTTGATGGCTCGGGATGGACCCCTTTCATACTACAGGCACGTGATAACTAAAACCGTTTGTAGTATGTTTTGGGGCACCAGCTTTGAGCTTTTTTCTACTAGTGGTAGATGCTTGCTTCATTGAGAAAAAAGTGGCCACAGGGTTCCCAAGATCAAGAAGATGAGAACTTCACATGTTTCTTGTGGTGTGAAGTCCCTGATCCTTAAAAAATGAATCTTATATGGCTTGCACTCCTATGTATTTTCTTGTGTTTTCTGCATAAAAATTGTTAGAGTGCCCATTGGATCAAGACTAGCTCGGTACGCACATGAGTTGGCACCCTCTCATCAGGCCTAGGATCACTGGAGCCCATAACACCAAGTCTTGGGTCTAACTCCACGTAAAAGACTAGCATGACATGTGAAGGATGGTCGGGCGTTTTTTTTTATGCTACCTCACCATTAATTTCTGGTACGTGAATAAACCTAACAAGAATCATGCCAAAACAGAATTGCAATAAGAGTTGTCATGAGCTTGCATGATCGAGTCAATGCCCTTGTGGTTGTAGCGAATGTTGTTCCTTAGTATGTGCTACAGGTGTGGGATAATCATCAAATAATGCATCAGGTGTGGGATAATCATCAAATAATGCATGTAGAATGTTTAAGGACATATCCCTGCATCCCGATTGTGGATGCTCTTCGTGGAAGGAGTGCGCACGTTATAGGTACATTTTTGTTTGATTTTATAATTAGTGTTAGTATTTCTTTAATTTATGCTTGGAATGGGCGGCCGGTACATTTGAATATATAGCATCACATGAAATAAATGGCCATTAAATGAAACTGGAAGGTTATGCAGGTTAGAAAACCTATATATGCCAAGCATGCGACGTAGTCGTGTAGCACATCCCAACAGAGCAATTGTGCACGTACGTACATTGCACAATGACTCAGCTCTGAGAAGCAACGATGTGGTACACACAAAATCATGGGAGCCACGCACAAGTGTACAATCTTGCTTTTTTTTTTGTCAAAAAGTGGTTGTAGTGTGGGCACCCAAGAAGCTAGCTAGAATACATCATTGTGAGAATCTGTTGAGAAAACATATATTAATTAGCGCACTAGAAGCTAAAGGGACGCTACAGTTTGTTGATAACTTGAAAAATTATGTTACAAAAGTTTTTCAGTCGTGGAAATACACAGTACCATACAACAAGCATCATGTAGCAGGGTTGAAACATCTATTTTTTTTGTGACCGAGAGTCAACCAATGCATATATGTTATGTCAGAGACGTGGATGGTGTCTTGATTTGCATGGATGTCAGAGACGTGTTTATTGTGTCCTATCTTGGCTATCTTTATTTCAGAAACAAAAGATAGATAGTGTTTCAGTGATGGTATCTTGATTTGCATACAACAAGCATCATGTAGCAGCAGTGGTTACACGTACGTCTACTCGTTTTGTTTCAGTGTGTGTAAGTGTGCGCGCGTGTCTTTTTCTTGACCATCTGATGATAGTAATTTCTTGATCCGTGGCTGCTTGATCATATCCGTGTGGTAATTTTAGTGCAGCTTCCCCTGTAGGTACGGTACCAAAGAACAGAAGGTACCACGCCATCGCCATCGATCTCCATGTGTATAATTAACTAATAACATATATATATATATAGAGGTACAAATAATGGTTCGCTGGCATTGCACATCATTATATATACGTATCGAACCTGGTAATTGGCATATTGATGAAACATATAGATAGGCATTTGGAATGTGAGGTAGCAGGACAGTAGGTATCTCCCTAATTTAAGAAGCATGTAGATACGAGGCTATCCTGCTTGGCCATTCCTTTTCCCCATCACCTCCACATTCAAGCTCCGCGCCTTCGATACATATGGAGGATTTCTTGCTCAACGGCTGGTACGTCACTGGAAGATTTCTGGAGCTCGATCTAGAGGCACCACACTCATCAGCGACCACCACCCATCAGCTTCTCACTACGTGAAAAACCCACTGTAAGAGCACCCCTTTCCACTGTAGGGGCGGTTGGTGATTGAACCGCGCCTACAGTGACATCTTAGGGTCCAGCATCTCCAACCGCCCCTACAAAACCACTGTAAGGGCGGTTGGTGATTGAACCGCCCTTACAGTGGTCCACTGTAAGGGCGGTTCAATCACCAACCGCCCTTACAGTGGGATGCCACTGTAAGGGCGGTTGGTGATTGAACCGCCCCTATAGTGGTCCACTGTAGGGGCGGTTGGTGAATGAACCGCCCCTACAGTGGATTTGGATGAACACCTTTACCTTCAATAAATAGGTGCAATTTTCTATTTTGATCCGTAGATAAAATTGTAACTAGTCTTTCTCCCTCATAGTAACTCCAAATGCAATGATTCTTTTTCCTAAAATTTTCTAAAATCATGCTCTATTACTGTAGCATGATCAATTTTCATTGCGACTATTTTAAAAAAAAATCAAATTTTAAATTTAAACTAGCTATAACTTTGAATAAGATTTACAACTACACTTTGCCTCAAATGGAAAACTTTTGAATACCACTTTTGTATAACTCATCAAGATATACATTAGATACATAGGTCATTTTTGCATTTGAGAAAGTTTTAGTAAACACTAGTAACAAAATCACGAATCTACATTTGACTTGGTCAAAGTTGGTCAAATGAGCCACTAAATTACCTCGATAGAAAAAATTTGAATACCAATATTGTTCCACACATCAAGATCTACATTTGATACATAGGTCTTTTCTGCATTTGAGAAAGTGTTGGTAAACACTAGCGACATGTTTTCAAAATCCGAGATGTGATTTGGTCAAACTTGGTCAAATGAGGCACTAAATGGTCTCAAATGGAAAACTTTTGAATATCACTTTTGTATAACTCATCAAGATATACATTTTATACATAGGTTATTTTTGTATTTGAGAAAGTTTAGTAAACACTAGTAACAAAATCACGGATCTCAATAGACTTTACAAAACTTCATGTGGATTTAGAACTACACTATGCCGACACTTTGTCAAATGCAAAAATGACCTATATATCAAATGTAGATCTTGATGAATGGACCAATATTGGTATTCATGACTTTTCGAGTTGAGACTATCTAGGGTTTCAAAAACTTGCTTTGAACTGTGAAAATTTTAAAATTCAAATTTGAAACTTGAAAACTTTGTCGAATGAAAACTTGACAAAGACAAGTTATGTATATCTTGAAGAGTTTAGCAAACTTGATATTCATAACTTTTCTATATGAAACATTTTGGGGATTATTTAGTTGAAATTATTTAGTTTTTTTTCTAGAGTTTAGGTGGACAAGACATGTCACTACACAAAATTTGAGGATTTTTTTTGAAAAAGTAGTGAATTACTGAATTTTTCTTAAGTTCTAGGAATTTTAAAGGTCGACAGCTCGCAGATGAAATTTGGGACACTAAATGACCTCTAATGTGGAAGTGTTGAGTACCTAAGATTTAAAATTCAAATTTTGAGAGAGTTTTGTGCGGCTAAGGAATTTAAAAGAGGCCCTAATGAAATAGTTTCGAATACCAAAGTTTTATGCTTCATTTAACACTGTCATAGCATACATTATTCACATCTACTCTAATATTTCATAAAACTCACTTAAATTCTATAAGGTCATTAATATATATACTAATCATAAAAATTTGTGGAATAGTATAGAATTGATAATTTATATTATCATATGTATCTAATTTTTTATATCATGAAAAAATATTGAAAATATAGATATATAATATCCTATATATCTAATGTTGAGGTGAATTTAAAACCTATGTACTTCCCGTTAAATCTATGTGTTAAGAAAAAGAAAACAAAAAGAAGACATTCCTTCACCTGAAATCGTTTTGGTGGACAAAAATATCTCGCTGCTCTCCCCACTCCTTGTCAAAAAAAAAAAAGCCGAGCCTCCCCAACCTAAATGGCCTAAATGGCCAAGTGGCCGGCCCGGCCCAAGCCACCCCTCACGTCCCCAAACCCTCGATTCCGCGTCCCCGACCTCCGGCTCCCACGCGCCGCGCCGCCGCCCCTCCGCCCGCCCTCCGCCGCCGCCCCCGCCGGTGAGCCCAACTAGGCTGAGCAGCCCAATTCACGCTCCCACCTTCTTCCTGCTCGTGTCTCGCACGCACGCGGTCGACTCCGTGTCTCCGTCCGTTCTTCCCCCAATTCCAAATTCCACCGAACAAACCCTAGCTCAGTAGCTCCGAGGCTCCGCCACTCCGGGCTGCAAGCGGCGAGCAGCGGCCCGTGGCGAGCGGCTGCTGCAAGCGGCGGCCGGCAGCGTGCGGCGGCGAGCGGCATTCGACGCCCGACGGCGTCCAGCAGCGAGCGGCGGCGGCGACCGACGATGTACAGCGGCGAGCAGCAGCCGACGGCGTGCATCGGCGATAGTGACGAGCAGCGGACGCCCGCGTGCAGCGGCGGCGGCGGATAGGAGGCGGGCAGGCGGCGTACCCCAGCAACAGCCAGCAGGCCAGCACGCCAAACACCAAAGCACAAAAGCAGTGACCTGTAAGTTAAATTTAGTTTTCCCGAATCCTAGATTCTTATTTAATCCCGAATCCCAAATTAAGTTTATTAGAATAGACAATATTATATATGTTGTTGTTTTGCTATGTTGAACTATTGGTACCTTTTTAAGTTATACAATTTTAATTTATGCTCAAATTCTTTCTGCAATACTTTCTCCTAAAGTGATATGATTTTTCGTTATCATGTTGTCTCCGCGGTGTGTAAAATATGGGCTTGGATTTCCTCCAAACGGTAACTGCCTCTGTGACCTCAAATTAGTCCATGAAGTTATGATTAATAAATGGTTGGAAATTAAAATTAGAGTTACAAAAATAGCCCAGTTCGTGAGGCTCACATCATGTAAAAAAATAATAGCCTTTTTCATGATTCAATGAAAAAAATCTGTCTAAACACTTAGTTCTATTATATTTGTCATCACAAATTCAGTTCGTAATGCGATTCACACCATATAGGCTAAATCTGGGCTTAGAAAAACAAAAAAATGATAACATTTTGATCTCTTTACTTCAATTGTGCCTCATTTGTGTCTGTACGTCCTTCTGTAATGGTGGGTTCATCCTAATGACTCTCTCTCTCTCTCTTGATTTCTTGATTTGATCCCTCACCTAAGTAGATGAAGCAGCAAGTCGAGAGGCCGGCAGCATGGCGCAGTAGCATGTTTCTCTGCTTCTGTTCTTTTGCCGCTCTGGAAATTATGCAATAGTTCAAGCTTGGTGCACCACGCACATGTTTGCTACCTAATAATCTGAAAGGTAGCTAGCAGCACTTTTTTTTTGTTTGGATTTAGTGCCTCACATAAATTGAGTTTCACTAAATTTATGCATAAGATCTCCTCACATCTGTCCAATGAATGAAAGTGGCTGCCTAATAAGGTGTGGCTAAAATTTTATAATTAAACTTTGCCATGTGAGATTGCACTTCTATCAAATCTAGCTGCACTACCATTTAGATTGTATCCATCTGCAAGAAAAGTGTTGTTCAATTTCAGTTTTCTATACACAACCCCATCATTATTATTTAGACAGTTTACTTTATTTCTTCTATAGCGGTGTTATAAGGTTTTTAACAAAGATAGAATTACTTAATATTTTTCCCTGTGCTACAACAAAATAAGCATTGTTCATTTTCTTGATCCATTAACAGGATTTCTGATGCCAAGAACAGAATTTGATTTATAAGCTACAAACCTTGTAACATTGATGTATTCCTTCAGGACAAGGATCCCAACAAATAATGTAGGTACGTCCTGTAATATTATGTCATGCCTTGTTTCTTGGTCCATTTACATGGATTATTAAAGGCACTTTTTTCCCTTTGTAGAATTCCTCTTCGAATGACTGATTTGGTCAGTTACCTAAAAGCTTGTCCAACAAATGATGAAGGTATGTCCTGTAGTATCATGATATATGGCTCATTTCTTGGTCCAGTTATAGGATTGTTAAATACACTATTTTTTCCTTTCCAGAATTCCTCCTGGAATGACTAATTTCGTCAGTAAGCTAAAAGCTTGTCCAATAAATGATGAAGATACTGGTTTGGTCAAGATCATATAATTGCATATAACTGCATATGCGCGCAAAGGCGCGCGCCCTACGCTAGTATATATATATATATGAAACAAGGCAGTGCCTTGTCACATGTATTTGGATGATGGAACTTTGCACTTCTATTGTGTTTGGATTATATATATGTTGCTGTCTTTTGAATTATATATATATATATAAATATTTATATAATTCAAACCACAGCATATATATATATATATATGCACTGCTGTGGTTTGAATTATATAAATATTTATTTTTTTGTTGGAAAATGCACTTTAGGGGCGGCTCTAGATTGAACCGCCCCTACTGGAATCCACTGTAGGGGCGGCTCAATCTAGAGCCGCCCTTACAGTGAGAGCCACTATAGGGGCGGCTGGTGATTGAACCGCCCCTATAGTGACCCACTGTAGGGGCGGTTCAATCACCAGCCGCCCTTACAGTGGATCTCACTGTAGGGGCGGCTGCTCTGTAGGGGCGGCTGCCCCAACCGCCCCTATAGTGGGTGCACTGTAAGTACACTTTGATAGGAGCGGTTGGGTCAACCGCCCCTACAGTGCTTCTGGAGCCGCCCCTACAGTGGCTGTGTGTAGTAGTGTCTGATCGATCAGCGAGGTGTAGGACGTCCAGCGCTGGGAGACAGTGATTAATCAGTCATTACATATATTAATACGAATGACATAGGTTCATTTAGAGGAATTGAAAGTGTGCTTTGAAGATCATAGCTACTTATCGTTCCTTGTCTAAATGTGCCCTATTGGCTTATACAGTCCTTGTTGTCCAGAGTCTACCACAATTTACTGGCAAATTAAGCAGCAAGGCAATGTGTTATTATTTTCCTTAACATGCATGTGAGACATCAATCCAGGATTATTATACTCCGCCTCTATATATACGTTGGAAAACTGTTGTTATTCAGTTCAGTATCTAGCTAGGGTGGTTCAATTTTTTGCAACATCGTAGCACGACGACATATAATTGACTAAATAATATATAATTTGGAAGAAGTGGTTTACTATAAGTTCAATTTACTATATAAATTTGCTTTTTTATTCATTTATTTTGTATTTTGTATATATTTTCTATGTAGATTTTTTTATTCATTTATTTTGTCAAAGCCTATGGCTACTCCGTGTCTCTGGTTGATTGCAAGCTTGTGCTGGTGCTGGCAAGGGTGCACATACTCTTGGGATATATAAATCTATTCCAGTGTTATTAACTCAAGGTGTGGAACTCGATCAGGGTCAAGACTCAAGAACATAGTTGCTTCTCAAAACTCGATCAATGGCAGCTCTTCGTGTCTAGCTCCTCTTTGGCAGTAAGAGGTTTTTCTAGTTACATCTCCACGAGTTCCTCAAATCAACTTGTTATCCTTCGTTTTTTGACAAAACATGAAAATTCACCCTCCAACAGCTTGTTAAAAGAGGTTGCTATCTTTGCCAAGTTGTGATCCAGAGGCCTAAATTTGCTATCTTTGGCAAGTTGCTATCTTTCGGAATAGCTTGGTAAAACAGGTTTGTGAGTAGCGATGAGCAACCGGGTCACCCGGGCTAGGCACGACCCGATCGGACCGGGCCGACCAAGACACGGCGAGCCATCGGGCCGGCCGAGTCGGGCCACCGGGCCGCGCCATCAGCCCAGGTCCGATCCGATCAGGACTCAGGACGGCCCAAAGGCCCACGGGCCCATCAGGCCCGCCAGTAATTTTTTTTACATTAATAAATATTTTTATATATATTATTTATATATATTATATATCGGGCCGGGCCGGGCCAGCCCATGGGCCGAGGGTGCGGCCCAGGCCCGGTCCGTTGCGGGCTTCGGGCCAGCCCGGGCCGGTAGCTCCCGGGCCGGACCGTGCTTGGGCCGGGCCAAATTCCCGGGCTCCGGGCCGTGCCATCGGGCCTCGGGCTTTCTGTTCCACTTTGTTTGTGGGCCTACATTTTAATTTTAACAAGTCCAAATGGCAAACTCTTGGAGAGAGAATACATTTTGACTTGCCAAATATTTAGTAACTTGCCAAAACACAAGATTTGCCAACTAAATTTTGGTAAACTCTTGGAGATGCTCTTAGCCACACCATTTAGGAGAATGGAAGGCATTCCATAACTAGAGACGGTTCTTGTCGAACTTGTCCTTTTTTCAAGAAAATCTTTGATTGGCTTGAATAATCATAATCATTGCTTCATTATCAACCTTGTCAATTGCTTTTTCTGAATCTAGCCTTAAGATGCTCAACCCTTTCCTAGAATAGTGATAAAAATGTAGATATTCAGAAGACCAAACAAGATATATATAATGTTAGAGATGTTCTTGTGATTTATAAAATCTAATTGATTTCGGTGAACAAGACCCATAATTTTTGTTCTTTCTGCTAAGAAACATCTGCTCTGGACTTCTGCAGACCTTAATTACACACATCACAAATCTATAAACACTGCCGAAAACACTAGCTCTTAATTAGGACAATGAATTAGCAGCTGAAGATTGTTTATGGCATAAAACATGCCCTTGTCCCTAATATGCCTGTATGGGCACATAAGGCGGTCTTAGTGGAGATTTTATCTCTCAGTTTCCAATGCACCCAGATTTTAGAAACAGTGCAGAAGAGTTTCATCCCTATGAAACTATCTCTACCCCATAAAACTGTTATCATCTCTCTTCATTAATATAATATCATGTTATGAAACTCTATGAAACACTCATTGAAACTGGCCTGATAGGTCATAACACAAATACATATGTTTTCCTAATGCCACTCACCCTAGGTCTGATGCATATGTCACTTGGTCATCATGGCCTCATGTAGTGGCCTATTAATTTATATAGGGAGAACACGAGAGCGGTCCAGATGTATCTGTTGGAAGTAACTCAAGGTTGATAGTAGTTGGTATATAATTATTATCTCTACAACTAAAAAATATGGTACGATTCCGTCCACATGGTGTAGCGCATCCGCCCTATGCGATCAAATCAGTAAGATAAGGTGCACTGGGTGCATGCAATCATTTTAATTACCATAGTAGCCACAACAAATTAGGAAGACAAAAATCAATTCACATTTGATTATATATAAAAAAATATGTGCATACAGGATGTATACCTTTAAATATAAGGCAATGTTGTGATTGAGGAAAAAATTAATATGAAGCAGACAGTGATGTGATTAACTGATTGCAGAGAAAAAAATAAACGACACATCACCAAAAGTATGGAAGGATGTGATTGACTGATTGAGGAGCTGAGGCGGGCACCAATTTTGAAGAAGTGTAAGCTTATCTTTTGTGTATTATAGACATGAAATAATCACATACCTATGTGTTAGATTATTAAATTAATAAACTAATGTGTGAGATAAAATTAATAAACTATATGTGTGACGGCATACCTATTATATTAAATTAATTAGGCGTGATTGTGTTAATTTCACGAACTTCATCTTTTAGATTAATGTCACACCCAGTTTTAAAAACAAACCAGGCTCACCATATGTGTACCCAGGAAGTCCACACATACAGCAACAGAATAAAGAATATCAGAAACAATGTTATATATAACGTAAACATAACTATATTAACACTTACATTTAATCGGAGTATACTAGAACGATTACTAATCTTCTCTTCAGACTTGATTCTTCACAGGGACGGCTGACTGGGGGTACATACGCCTAGCACTCCATAGTAACTTAAACCATGTTCCATCCTCTGAGTAGCTTCTACTAATGACTGGAGGTGTTGGGAAATAGCAAGAGTGAGCACATATTGTACTCAACAAATATAACATGGGGTTCATGCGGCTCAAAAAGCTGACACGGGTTTAACTGCGGAAGCTTTTAGTTGGCATAATTTAAGCATTAAATAGCATCAAAGTATATCCATCCCAATTTAAACATATGATCAAGTAAACATGTACCATTGGATAAACATATCATCATCATCATTACCATTATTTTAGCAACAACTATACCATAAGAATTCCAGGCCGCTCGTAACCGTGAGCACGGCTGATATATCAGTTTTACACTCTGCAGAGGTTGTATACTTTACCCGATGAGTCGTGATATCCAGATGCCCGGGTTAATTACTCCCATAACACTTCCGAGGTGAGCGGGCAGGATACACGCGAAGCCTTTCAAAGGTTCGTCTAACAAGTTAGGGCCGCTAGGTTAAGGCAAGGGAAGAAGGGTCTCTCAACCTTGCGGCACGCAGGCAAAGTGAAAGTAGCCGCCCTAAATCCAGCTCGTCAAGCGCCTTATGCGCCTTTCGGGTAACCACTAACAATAAGCTAGAAAAGGTCCTCATACTGAGCTAAGGTCAGAGCCATATAACTCTCATGGTTGCACTGTAGTCCCGGGTGATCCCTTATAGTAGTTCCTAACCATGTTGCTATAAAAAGTCATATTTTAACATGTCACATATATCATTAAAACAAATTTACATGATCATAGTTTAAGTTGAGCACTAGCATCAAGCTATCCAATGCATACCCATGGTTATCAAGGTACAAGATCAAATCTAGGATAAGTCTATATAGGCATCAAAGTAGACACATGCAATATGAATTAAGTGATCACGGTGAATAGGTAACAAGGATGGTCCCATGCTATACTTGCCTTGATTACTTGCTCAACCCTCAGCATCAGCTTTCGGTCATCCTCTTCTGATCTTCAGCATAGACAAACGGTCCCTCGTCTCCGTAGCAAACACCACACATAGACAAACATACAAGCACACGAAAAGAGAGAACTAAGAACAATACACCATACAAGAGAGAACATCGTACTAAAGAAAAGCTAGGTACTACGGTCGCTAGAAACAAGAAACGTCGGTAACGGAATTATCGTTAAAAAGACATGACTACGAAGAGTTTTATATTATAAAAGTAACAACCACAAGCTTATTTTATTTTAGTTAAATAAAAGATATTAACTCAAATCAGATAAAAACATATTTTAATTTTAAGATCAGATTAGACTAGTCATATTTTACAAGTGATCACATATAAGTCAAGCCAATTAAATATTTAACTTGAAAGATAAAGGTCTTGTGACTTAATCTAGTGAAAACATTTATGTTTCAAAATTAAACTAAGCATAGAATTAGTGTTGATACTAATATTTTATTTGATAACATATGTCATATTTATTTAACCAAGTTATACTTTCTTATACAATAGAAATAAATGCAAAAGAGAGCATATAAACAGGTTATATATGGTATGTATTTAAACTAAGCAAATTAACTTTATCTTTGTGACAGAAAAGAAATATGTGTGAGCATCTAATCAGACTGTATGTGACATGATATTTAACTAAGCAGATTATAATTTAGTAAATACACATTTAAGTTTCCATTAGTCAAGTTAATACCCAATTATAAAACATTAGATATTAAACACTAGATTGCTTTTAATTAGAAAAGTATTTAAATAGTTATTAATCAAATTAACATTTGGATTAATCAATCATAATTAAAAGACATGATGAACATTATCACTAACATATAGATCACATCGACGTTAATCTAATGCAACTTGAACAAGATAAAATGAAATTAAACTTAAATTACTTTTAATTAAAAGCTAATAAGTAAACATTAACTAAATTAATTATTTATATTAAAATTTAAGTATTATGCAAAACCTATAATTATAACAGTATACTAATTACAAGATAAAGAGTTTTAAAAACCGATCTACGCCTCACTACGATGACACTGACGCGAAGAACACGCTAATCGGAGTTATAACGTAAAAGTTATGATCTAATCAAGATTAAAAGATACTAGTTACTAGATTAGATCTAACTCAAATTTTAACTGTAGAGAACAGTAACACAATTAGATAGACCTTAATGAGACGAATCTAACGTAATTAAAACGGACTAAAACGGAATTGAAACGAATCTAAAATGAATAAACGATGGATGATTAAGGATTAACGGAAAAACGTAATTACCAACGTCCTCAGCTCGGTCGTTTCCTGCTCCTCATGTACGTGAACTCCTGAGGTTGCTGCTAGCGCTTGGAGAGAGGGGATCGGCCTGGTCTGATGGGTCAGGGGGCCGGCCGATGGCCACGACGCACCGTGAGGATGCAAGCCACCTGCCCGGTGCCCGACCGAAGGAGAAGGGCCCGATGCGGATCTGTTTCGGCCTGGAAGGAGCTGCGGTGGTCACTGGTCGGAGTTCTTGATGATGACGACGACAGCAGGGACGATGACGATGACGAGAAGCGAAACCAGACGAGAGAAATTTATCACCTTGGTTCCCAAACTAGAGGCTCCCTTTACGGTGGATTTGATGTGTTTTGGTCAAAGGGTTGGTGCGCTTATATGAGAAGGAAAAGTCTTTACCTCTACATCAACTAGCGATATGGTACTACTTAATGTTGTAACTCCCACCTTTACTAATGGGCTTAAATAAATATAAAACCCAATAGTAAATAAAGGCATGGTTATTTGGATTTTATTAGGATTATTGCACATGGGCTTGTGGGAGGGAGGAAAAAGACAGATTTTATTATTTTCGTAATTATTTAATTTCTAGATTAAAATAATTCTAGAAAAGTCTAGAATTGATATTTAAGCCAGGAAAAAAAAATACTCCAATGGCTCCGAAAATTCAGAGAAAATTCTCAGAGACATTTGGAGACATGAGGAACTCAATTAAAATATTTGGAGCTCATGAAAAGATATTTTGGGACATCTAAAAATTAGATTATACTCCCAGAAAAATAAGAAAAAGTGCCCGAAAAAGCTAGAAAACTTCTCGAGGGGGATTTTGGAGATACGATGATGAATGATGAGCACCAAGGAACGATTTGAAGTAGAAGAAAAAATATTTTTTTTGGAGATTCCAACAGAAAGGTTGAGCTCGGAAACAAAGAATTTGGTTATAGGATAAGACATGGACAAGACGGAGAAAGATAAACGACTTACTAAACGTGTTTTGGAAAACTTTACTTACTCGCAACACAAGACAAAACAACAAGCAACCATCACATCAAGCATAACCCGTCAAATTATTTTAGCAAAAAATTTGATATTCATATTTTCCTATGACTATATTTGCACTAGCTCAACTAAACTTAGTAAATTTTATACAAATATTGAAATCATAAATTTTATTTAGTATTTTCTATTCACAGCCCAAAATCAGAAATTTTGGGATGTGACAAACTACCCCACTTAACAGGAATCTCGTCCCGAGATTCGAAGAGACTACGGAGATAGATAAGGCTGATCTTTTAAGTCTTCATGTTTTCTTGATTCGATATTGATAGGAGATGATAGATGATAAGATGATTTGGAGAGAATGCTACCCCACTTAACAAAGGGCTTGCTTATCTTCGAACTTCATCTTCAAGGTCTTCTTCGGAAACACAGAGATAGAGACGACAACGAGCAACACACCAAGCAAGACAAGCATACAACACAACAACGATACTACACGTGCTTCTGTAATAATGGCAGACATCCTACATATGGTTTATAGATGATGAAGGGCCATCGATATTTTGAATAAGAGAAGTTTGAAAGATTTTGTAAAATAACTAAAATAAAATTTCAAGGAGATAATTAGAAATAGCTCAAAGGAAGCTACCAAGGAGTAGAGGCAATAGGACAAGGATGAGATATAGTCAAACAAAAGAGCCAAGGAGGAAGAAAAATAGTTTTATAGAAAAATAATGTTTAGAAAGCGACCAGTGCTAATTTGGCATACGTCCTAAAGTCAACACCGCTCTGATACCATTCTGTCAAATTACTTTAGCAAAAATTTTGGAATTCCTATTTTCCTATGACTATATTTGCACTAGCTCAACTAAACTTAGTAAATTTTATACAAATATTGAAATCATAAATTTTATTTAGTATTTTCTATTCACAGCCCAAAATCAGAAATTTTGGGATGTGACAATTAAATGCCATTTTAACATAAGTGTTTAATTTCATATTATTGTTATTTTATCATGTGATCCATGTGTTTTTAGTATAAAAGTTTAGTTGTCTCATAGCAATGCATGAGCACGAACCTAGTTTAGAAAATACATATGCAGTGGGATGGATAATTTCTATTAAATGTTGGTTAATGTTAGAGTGCGCAGCGGAATCTGGCCGAGCTTTGCTATACCCACAAGCCGGTGCCTCTCGACCCCCCTCAGGCCTAGGTCCATCGGAGCCCACAACGTATCAAGGTCTTGGGCCTAACTCAATCCAAAAGACTGCCATGATAAGTGAGGGTTACTCTCACCTTATATGTCGTGTCCCCCAGCATCAATTATCAATATGAGACTAAACCTAACAATCTCATATTACATCTTTTCACATCACACAACCTCATGCAATCTCCGAGAACGTTTACAGGCCTCCTCGAGTTCAACACTCTATATCATACACAACCCTTGTGACCCCACTACAAGAAATATGTGGTCTTTTTTACATTCTATTTATATCAAAATATATAGAATTAATGTTACAATATAAGATTTGTGACAAAAACTCCGAATGTTAAAAAACCATCTTCACTAATTGATTATGTGACATTTATATATTTATTGTCATAAGTTTATGACAATGAATTTTACTGTCATATAGGTTTATGATATTGGTTTATTATCACAAGTTCTTGCACCATGCCATATAGGCTGCAGACATGGCAGGACAAAAATTTGTCATAAAATAGAAATATGGTCTGTTAAGGCCCATGTGGTTAGCAGGCTTATAACTAACAAAAAAAAATCAGCCCACTTGTTTTGTATTTTTTTGGCCCATTTAGCTTTCAAATATTTTTATTTTCAACCCATTTTATTTAATAACAATGAGCCCACACAATTTTTTTTACACCAAGCCATGCAAGCCACGCTCCAGATTAGCAGCCCACAATTTCTTAAACCATTTTTTCAGTCCATTTCAATATACACATAATACAAAGATTAACCTAGCCCATTCGACAACACATAGAGGCCCACATAATTTATGAATATATCAAAATCAACCTGTTTAAATACATTGATTTCTTCACTGAGCACATTATATAATGACAAAACTAGTAACAAATCGGTGACAATAAACTATTAGCACCCCTTCCTATAATGAACAACCGTAGTAACTTCCATCATTTTTTAGCATACTATGAACCGCGTCAGTCCAGCACACACATCAGGGTCTTTGTTGCTTCTTGTTGCTTTCCAGGCAAGAAGAAGAGCCCAACTCTATCAACCTCACTTTGTAAACCTACAACAGGGAGATAATCGTCAGCAAAAGATAAAAGTACAATTCTCAAATATAGTCATGAAGTAATGGACAAGATATGTTATTATTCTTCAAAAGCAACAACTCTGATCAGAAAAGGTTGCTATGGTTGCGCTGTAGTTGTGGCTACACAACAACTCCACCAGCGGTCATCGTCTCGCAGCAGCTCCACCAGCGGTCGTCATATCGCAGCAGCTCCAGACAGCAAATAATCAGAAGATATGTAGGACTATTCAAGTTGAACAATTTAGAACATGAAGTCGAATATTATTGTCACTTATCAATGGAGATATAGACTTATCAATGGTAGCTAAAAGTTTTTTTAATAATAGCACACAAAAAACCTAGTTGTTGAGAAGCTAGCTATTCGCATGCCAGTAAAAGTAGCATTCACGCTTATGCCCTGTACAACTGTATTGTTATACACCAAGATGGACTTATAGCACATACTGCAATTCAGTACCATAGTATTCAAGAAAGCAAGATGACCAATCAACATTACAACAAAGATGTGTGATGCCATCACGGAGATTGAGGAAATTAGGAGCACCTGCTTGCTTTGCTGCTTCTCCCGCTCGCTTGCTTGAAAGAGCAGCGCCAGGCATGCACAGGAACAACACGCTGCCACACCTAGTTATTTTTATTTTTTTTTTGGAAATTTACCAACCTCCAGATCAACGTTGGTTAATTTTTCGGGAAACTTTCCACACTGGTTGCTCCCTGCTTCTGCCCGCATTGAGCCAGCCAAGCGCATATACTCTGCCTAATTTTGAGAAAATTTCTGGCCCACCAGATCATAACGTTTATATACAGACAAAAGAACAAAAAAACACCCACCAACACATGTGTCTCCTTAGCCTGGTGAAAGCCCATCATTGTGTAATGAGGTCTCTAAGTCTTCAAAGACGCAATTTTTTGCATTTTCTGTGTGTGTTTGCGTTTAATTTTTTTTCCTTCTTTTCTCTTCTTCCTTTTCTAAAACACATATCATTGTATTCCCTATTATATTTGTTCTCTCTTCTTTCTATCTTTTTGATCCAAGCGAAGTGAGGATGTGGAATTGCGAAGAGGTTGGTCTTCCACCTCGTTTTGTGAACACTAGTTTATTTCATCTCCAAGGATATAGCGTATAAGGAGTTGTTATATTTGGACAAGAATGAATTGGACGACTGAGATGTTTCTACATCCAAGTGTTTATTAGTATATACAGGCACAAAATTAAGATTGTTCACACTAGGGAATTATGACAAGGGTCCTAAATTTAATCTGGTTTTCGTCAAATTACTCCATATTATTCATTAATACTGAGTCCTTCCAAAATACAAAAATTAATTTCTGACTAAGCCTTGAAAGTCTTAACATTTACTACGTCCAGCACCTGCATTTAGCACAAATGGCTGATCTTAGCAATATAGCTGCTCCATGTAAATTTCAATTTCAACATACACATCAAAGTGAAATTAAAACAAAATTTCCTCACTAAAAGGCACAATTTATGTTGGTTTCTTTCTTTCCTGTTAAGGTTTCAATGTTTTGGTCTGAACTTTTACTCATGCAACTTTGCTAGTCGCCAATCATTGAAAACCTGCAGGCATTCGAGACTTTGGCATGGTGGTGTGGTTAGTGGTGCACTACCATATCTTCAACAGGTCTTTAGCTATCAGTAAGTTCACAGATAACATGCAGTCCCGAAGACTGTTTGACGTAGCTACACTTCATATATCAGCCACTGGCTGGCAGATTGATAAAACAGTACAACAGGCACACACCATTGGTTAGGTGGATTCGATGGAAGAGGATACATACTGCTATGTCAACATAAAACCTGGTAGTGATATTAAAATATCACCCATAACTCGTGGTTTGACTGGGCAGGAAAATATATTACTGTCACGTTGTACCAAGTGTTGGCAGTGATAGGTGCCTTCACTGTGTTAGGTAAATAGGGTTTTCCTTGAATTTTGTGAATCTTCTAGGCTTAGGAATCGGTACTGGTAAGCAATCACTGCCAGCTCTTGCACACCTAGCTAGCAGTAGTGAATGATCTGTAGTAAGCCAAAGAAGCATCTCTATTTTTTTTGCGAGGAAAAGAGAGGCTTTTTATTGCTCATGCATAGACATACAATCTTGAGCAATAATTTGCTCGATACAAACTGGCATCTCATTACGCCAAACTGACGCACTATTCGACCTTAGAGCCAGTTGTGCCAGCTCGTGGGCAGCACAGTTTCCCTCTCTTCTCGTGTGGACTATCTTCCACTCAGAAATCAAATCTCCGGCTTAGCCTCTGCAACAATAAAATGTAGTTGTCCTCGATATATTTGGATTTTCATTAGGGCACAGACCGCTGTATTGTCTGTCTCTAAAACCGTAGGTGTCACCGGATCTTCTGCAGCAAGTTGGCACCCTTCTTGTACCGCCATGGCCTCAACCTCTTCCGCATTCATTGTTGTTGGGACTGCCTTCCATGCAGCTAGTAAGACTGCCCCAACATGATCTTATTGTTGCCAACTACAGAACAAAGGATGTGCTATATATACGTATGAAAAAATAATGGGCATCAGGAAGGAAAGATGTGCAGAGCAAAGTCGCACGGTTATCCACCAGAGAGCGCGCGAGAGAGAGGTCTCGAGTTCGAATCCCCACCGCCGCAAAGTTTGCAAAAATCCGCAAAATGTGCTTAAATGTGTGCTAAAAATCTAGAAAAAATGACAATAGCTAGGGGTTGATGGGTGCTAATTAGTGGGTCTCTCCTCCAATTAAAAAAAATGAATCTATTATTTTTGGGTTTTTTTTTATTTTTATCTTTGGCCCTCGGCAAAGCCTTTACCGAGTGCCCGATAAAGGGCCCTCGGCAAAGACCCTCTTTGCCGATTAAAAATTTACCGAGGGCTCTTTGCCGAGGGCTGCCCTCGGCAAAGCCTTTGCCGAGGGGTTTTTTGGGCCGAATTCCAGTAGTGGACATTGACCCGTGTGACCACTGAAACCGAATGAGGTGACCGGGGCAACAGTGCCTGTAACAGCGTTGTCGGAGGTAATATCAAATTCAGGATTTTGCAGGGTGTGTGCAGTCCTTTGAGCACAAAGCCTTTGATCAATCTTGGAAAGCAGTAGGAGCAATCTTTAAGCACAAAGCATCGCAGAGCGACTCCGATCTTGGCACACAAATGTTGTGCAGAATGACTTTATGAGTGACATCATCATCCCATGACTACTTGAATCAAGGATCTTTCATAGTGACACTGTGCTGCGTTCCTGCCACCTACCTCCTCTTCCACATGTTACGCGAACAACACCAGTTATTAAAGGCTTTACTTACTTTTACTCGTGCGGATACATGGGTGTATGTCGAGTCTCGAGTGATGAGTGATTGTCAACGGGTTTGATGCGCATGTTCTTTGGCTTGTGTTGTGCAGGTGTCGAGCACGAAGACAGTGATCGAGGGCAAGGTGAAGGTCAAGTAGAGACGTGCCGTGCCGACGGACCGGGAGCGGTGAAGGACAGACGTGAGGCTTGGACTGAGGGACCGGTGGCTTGAGGATCAGTTGTGGTGGCTGACAGCCAGGGACAGCGACGAGCGGAGACTTGCGGGGCACGGTGTTGCTCGGGTCGAGGACCTGGGGACACGTGTCGGTGGACGGGGTGCACGGGCGGTGCATCCCCTCTACAGCGCCGGTTTGGTGGTTGAGCCACAGAAAAACCACCGGTGGACGGTTTCTAGGTTTGGGCCACAAAACATGGGTGTTGCGGGTTTGCCGAGTTTGGGCCACAAAACTCGGGCAGCGCCGGTTTGGTGGTTGAGCCACAGAAAAACCACCGGTGGACGGTTTCTAGGTTTGGGCCACAAAACATGGGTGTTGCGGGTTTGCCGAGTTTGGGCCACAAAACTCGGGCTGAGGACGGTTTCCAGGTTTGGGCCTCAAAACCTGGGCGCTACGGGTCTCTGAGTTTGGGCCACAAAACTCAGGCGACGGACGTCGGGTTTCCCGATTTCGGCCACAAAACCGGGGGTTGGACGTGAAGACCTGGTTTCCCGGTTTCGGCCACAAAACCGGGGGTGAGGTCCAGGAAAAGGACAGGCAGAGCGGAGGCGGCACGTGGCGGCAATCGGTGAGGTTGCGTCGAGGCAACGCTACCAGTTGTGCGGGCGTGGCCGTCGGATCAGCATCATCTTCGGGTTGGTCCAGGATAGCCTTAGGGTTTGGCTAGGTCGCTCTGTAAATACTTAGGGGTAGAGTAGCAATTAGAATTAGGATAAGTAAGGGGAGACACCCACCTCTCAAAGCATCTCAGTCATTTGCTATTCTTCCTTAGGGTTTTCCTGCACTCCCAATCCCCTGCTGTAGCTACTGAGATCCGCAGAGAACCATACCTCTGTGTACTTGAGATTTTGAGGAAGTGAGATCGTAATCTCACTGTTGTAGCGTGTGGTAGCCACACGGTTGCAGATCGATGTGTTCTTCGCGTTCTTCGTTTCTCCGTGATTTTTCCGTCACTCGATCTCCCTCTATACTGCATCTTTTCGAATTCCACTTGAATCAACTTGTTCTCTATAGTGAGGAGATCATTTCCACCGAAGGAATTTATCTAACTCCTCATGAACAAGTAGATCAGGTCGATTTCATTTTCATGACGCTTTTTCGGTTCATACACCTTCCCCTTCGATTTCCCGTTGATTGAGTTGATTTGAGCGGATGATTTCTCGGGGATAGTCTCCTAACTACCTCGTGATCATTCTCTCCAAGTTTGGGATCAAGGGATTTTGATTTGGATCGATTTGGGTGAGATTTGAATGAAGGGCAATCAAAATTGCCATTCACTGGTCAGCCGCGGACAGTCCGCCACCTGACCAGCGGACAGTCCGGGCGTCGGAGACGAGCCGGATCAGTGGCTGTGTTCTTCGGCAGTTTTGGTTTTGAGTGACCGGCGAACAGTCCGCAGTACACCATCGCGGACAGTCCGGGAAGTGTCCAGGGGACTTCAGCATCTTTGTTGTTTTGTGTTTTAGCCAGCGGACAGTCTGGGGTCGGCTGGCGGACAGTCCGCAGTAGCCGCGGACAGTCCGGGACTTGGCTGAAGCCTCCGGTTTACTGCATTTGCTCTCCCGGCTTTTCCGCTTGGTTTTCGGACTTCTCGTTTGGCCCTATAGTTAACCAAGAAACATCTCTAAGTATCTTTGCTACTTGTTAGCATCGGTATTTGGGGATTTCTCGACGTAGCTCACAATCTACGTTCGGGATTTGGTTTTTAGGGGTCGAACTTGTGCCGGTGCTTTTGGCGTTTGGTTTGCTATCGCTTTGTGGTGCCTCGCTGTGATCCTAGGGATCATCCACCCTCTTTCAAGGGTCGTGGGCATCACAGTTTCGGTCGAAGTGTTTGGGGGTTGATTTTGGGACAAAGGCCATAGTTTCAAGAGAAATTTTTGTGGCTCCCATTCACCCCCCCTCTGGTTGCCTTGCTATTGCATATTCTCGGTCCTTCAAGTGGTATCGGAGCGGGTTAAGGATCTTCCACCTTAGCCGGTTCCAGATCCACCGAAGGCGACATGGATCGCGGCGTGGGCAAACCGCCGTTTTTCGATGGGACGAACTATGCGTATTGGAAGATACGCATGTCGGCCTATCTCCAGAGCATGGGCTCTTCTGTTTGGGAGATTTGCAACAAGGCCGATTACGTTGTCTTGGCTGCTCGTGCTACTCAGCTTCAGATCGATGAGCACGATGCCAATAGCCGAGCGCGTAACGCTCTTTTCTCCTATTTGAGCATGTCCGAGTTTGATCGCGTTTCTCACCTCCCCACGGCTCGTGAGATTTGGGCAACCCTCATGCGCTTTCATGAGGGAACCACTCAAGTCAAATCCCGTCTCTACGAGTCGCACAAGCGGGAGTATGAGAACTTTAGACATATGCCTGGCGAGAGCATAGAAAGTTTATTCGCTCGCTTTCAGGTGATTGTCAACGAGATGAGAGCTAACAAGGAGCTGTTGCCTTTCGACGATCATGAGAGAGCTTTGAAGCTTTTGCATACTCTCGATCGGTCGGTGTGGGACTCAAAGGTCCAGGCGATCATCGAATCGTCCAACTATGAGACCCTCACATGCGATGAGCTGTTTAGTAAGCTCAAGTCTAGTGAGATTGATGCCATGTCGAGGGCTTCTTATGAAAATCCTTCTGGCCCGACTATGGCTTTGATTTCTGGCTCTTCTGCTAACCCCTCCGGAGGATTTGCACTCTCTTCACTTCTATTTGTCACAGAGGAGCAGCTGGAGTCTTTGGAGGATGACGAGTTGGCTTTGCTTGCCAACCGGTTCTCACGGTTCCACAACAACCGCATGAACCGCCACCGCAGAGGAGGACACTCAGGATGCTTTGAGTGCGGCGACCCCGACCACTTCATCGCCAACTGTCCTAAGAAGAACAAGCACACATCTGGGAAGGGCGATCATGAGCACAAGTACGACTCCGGCAAGCACAAGGAGAAGTACGTCCCCGCTAAGCACAAGCGTAAGGGCGTCTTCGACAAGGAGTACATCAAGAAGAAGTACTTGGAGAAGGCCCAGGCTGAGCAGCGTGCATTCTTCGCCACGCTCAGCGACGTCGACGGCTCGGATGACGACTCTGCGGTTTCAAGCGACGACGAGTCTGAGAAGAAGAAGAGGATCGAGGACAAGCTGAACGTCCTCTGCTTCTTCGCCGACGACGAGGGATTCTGCACCATGGCCCTTGGTGACGAGGTTGACGGCAAGCTGGAGGAGATCCCTCAGGACGACGACGACGACACCTCCCAGGTATCTCAGACCCCCGACGAGCTTTCTGCTGAGGTCGAGAAACTTACTGTCGCGCTTCTTAGTCAAGATAAGCTGCTTAGGCATGCTGCTAGAGAGCGCAAGGAGTTTAGGCAGAAGTGGGAGGACACGGTGAAGGAGCTTGAGTTTGCTAGGTCCACCGTGGTCGTTTCTGAGGAGGCTGAGTGCGAGATGTGCACCAAGCACATGACTAACCTTCTCACTTTGAGGGGTAAGTATGCTGCCTTGGTTGGAGAGGTGGATGAGCTCCGGGCAAGGCCCGTGTTGTTGGGTGCGTGCAAGTCTTGTGCAGGCTTGCAAACCGAGTTGGCAGAGAAGAATGCCAAGATTGAGTCTCTTGAGAAGGCCAACTCGGGTAGCACTTGTATGGCTAGGCGTGCTTTGTGTGAGGGTTTGTGAAACGTACCACGATTTCCTCGAAGGGAAATCCACAGATACAACAACAATGCGACAGTCTCCGAAGATCATGCCATCACATTATCATGGAAATTTAGTTGATAACCAAAGTGCATACATCGAATCCCTGTTTAAGAGTACAAATAGCAGGGTTTACTTATTAATACATCGCCACTTGGCAGAATCAAACATCACATGACATCTAGAACAGCATCAGAAGACACGATCTCGGTGGTAGACTTGTCGACTTCTCCGACTTGAGCGTAGAACAAGGCCCCCTAGTTCTCCCATCCATCGCCCTCGTAGTCATACTCAGGCTCAACACCTGTTAACCAAATTTTCAGTACGATTTGTACTGGCCACACTTTCCCATCCTATGCTTAAATTTGCTATGTGGTAGGTGGATGAAAGGGTAGAACAAAAGAACCTAATATGGCTGTAGTTTTCCTATGCATATAGTCATCTTTTATAGTATATAATTCGTCAAGTTTTATTCCCATCATCCAGTCACGTGATTGGCCACCCGATCACCCTCCCGGACGTCCCAACCAGACCATCCACACACATCTTACCACACACACTCGCACTCTCTAGGCGGCAAGGGTGACTCCCTCTCGCTCCTTGCCTCAACGGCCATGCCGGGCCTATCAACCAGGGGAAGAAGAGAAAGGACACCTCTCACTAAGTCCGGGGGAAACTGAGTACCATAGTGTTGTCCATGACCGTGGACACGGCTATACGTATAGATCGATCGACTCTGCAGAGCGTGTACACCTGGAACCACAGGTTAGTCATCATCGACGATCGCGCTCGCCTAGACTGATTCCGAACTTCCCCCTAATCCGCAACGATGCCATCCTACCACTCAGCCCTAGGGCACCCCGGTGGAAATCCACTGTAACGCTGAGACTGTGAGACGTGGATCCTAGCGTACCAAATAAAACACCACGTTGTCTTAGGAGGGTGTGGGTATCCAGCCCTTACCTCCCTACACTTATCACCTTTTAGCCTAGCAGTAATGGCATCGTTTCGCCCAGGGGGTAGGAACGGTTCCCGCCCATACAAGAACAAGTGGTGCGCACGAAGGTACTATGATCTGATCACCCCAGTGCAATCAGTCCTAGGGACCGGACAAGATACCTCCTCCTCGGGGCTTCCGTCACCCCCGTGCTGACACAACACCTCTATCCCGGGGATTCGTCCCACGAAGACACTCCTCCCCAGGACCTCTTCTCGAGATCACAATGTACCCGCCACAGGTACTCCCTAGGGGATGCCCAGGTCACATCCCCTCGGCAAGACTCGTCACCGAACTCGTCGTAGATCCTGTCCAGTCGACTCAACCCTCACCCACACGCACCCAAGACACATGCCAAGATCTCCATATACCATCCCGTTGTTATGGCACTACGTGCCTTAGCCAAGCATAAGCATCATCACAAGCATCACATCACAGATATAATGCGTAGAGGAAGCAAGTAACAGGTATGAGTAAGCGGTGTCTAGCCTATAAGCGGGTGTGCAGAGGAAAGGTTGCGACAAGGTAAAGGCTTCACAAGCAATCTATCATGCAAGCTATCACAGTTCAATTGTAGAAAGTAAAGCACTAGCTTCTACATTATTGCATGTCTAATAGGTTCTACGGGGTTGGATGGGCTGTGGCACCTTCGGAACCGTCGTCTCCGAGCTCCTCCTGGTACTCGTAGTCGTCCTCCTCAGGGTCCTGCTCCTTCGGGGCTGAAAAACGAGACGTAACGTCGCAATAAGCGACTCCTATAGATATTCACAAAGAAGCAACTGAAATCCAAAAGATCCAAATTCACTCAAACATAGGCCTATGACGCAGTGCTTATTTTTAGAAAAATTTAGATACTGGTTTCGTATTTTTCTGAGACTGTATGGATTTCTTATGAATTTTCTAAGTTTGAAATCATTTCTGAAAAAGAAAAGATCCAAAAATCCCTTCTGCTGACACGTGGCGCGTCCTGGCCGTGACACTTGGCACCTTCTGGTTGGTCCAGGGCTCTGTGAGGCTGACAAGTGGGACCCGGTGTCAGTCACCGTTGACCGGTCAACGGTCAACGCTGTCCGGGCCGTGACTGGGTTTTGGCTGGCCGGTTACGGGCTGGATTTGGGCCGGTCTGGGCCGGCCCGGCCCGGACATGTGTCGGCCTGTGAGTGTGGCCACGTGGCGCCTTGGGCCTTAACTGGGCCTGTGAACAGTCGGGGGTGTAGTGGGCGCGGTCCATGGGGAACTTCCTCGTGTCGGTCCATAGACCGCGGTCACGGTCTGCGGTGGACCGCGTTCACCCTCTCTTTCTTCTCTTCGGCTCCTGTGCACCGAGTGCACGTGACGGCTCTCCCTCTTCCCCCCCGTTCTTTCCTCTTTCTTCCCCCCCCCCCCTAGTTCTTTCCTCTTTCTTTCCCGACGCTTGCCGGCACCGATCCTCACCCTCCGCGCCGATCCCCAGCCCGGCGTGGTGACTTAGGTCCTCCTTGTTTTTCCCCGTGTCACGACGAGCATGGCCAGGTGCTAAAACGGGGTTTTGGCCCTCCGGTGGTTCGGTGATGGCGCGGCGGCGAATCTCGGCCCTTGACCGAGACAGCGCGCCGGTGTGGGGAGGCTACGGCCGAGTGAGCGTCTCCGTGACTTCTAGTTGTGGTCGGTAGGCACGTTGCCTTGCTACCGCCGGTGACTAAAACCCGCGGCGGAGTCCATCTTTTGTACACGGCGCGGTTGCTCTCCGGTGGCTCTCGACTCCTGCGGTCAAGGCTTCCAGAAGGACCCGGGATGTACCCAAGACTGCGGCCAGATGCGCTGTGCCGAGGTGAGGTAGGCCGACTACTCCTTACCGACTGAGGGGGATGGTGTCGGTTGGAACGGCTTCGCCATGGCCGTGCACTGGCCATGGCGAGCGCGCTCGGCGTGGCGCTCGTTCGGGCGTTCCCGAGCCCGTGCGGCTCGGCTTCGCCACCCCTGCCTGCTCTACGTGTGTGTGGTGCGTGATGTGCGGCATGGTGCTTGGTCAGGGCGACGCCTTGCCCCTCCCAGTGGGGAAAGAACGCGGCGGCGCCCTTGGTAGCCATGGCGAACGCATGTTCGGCGAGCAGAGGAAGGCGGCGCTCACCGTAAGGCTCGTGGCGGCTAGGATGGCGATGCAGTGGCGAGGTGAGGCCGTGGTGATTCGAGGCAGTGCAGGGAGAACCGCAGCGTCGATGTAGTCGATCGGTGCGTCGTCCTCCGCTTCGGCGTCTCCGGCAGAGCTCCGAGTAGAGCCTCGGACAGGGCTCCGTCCTCTGGCTCCCTTCCGCCTCCTTCTCCTCCTTACTCTCGGCTTGGTCGGTTGGTGTGGTTGCCACCCGAGTGGCGGCGAATGGTTGGGAGGGGGCGAGGGCTCTGGCTCCGGGCATTTTATAGCCCGAGCTTGGCCATGGCGGCGACGGACGACCGATCGGCCCTATGGGGGTACGTGTAGGGCAGATAGGGATCTAGGGTTAGGGTTCGGGGCTGGTGCGGGCAAGGGGAGCGGGCTGGTGCCTCCAATCACGCCGGCGGCCGGTCAAAAGTGGCCATGGAGACGTCATCGGCGCGGGCCACGGCGGTGACGTCAGCGGCGCGGCTGCGCTTATCCGGGGGAGGAGGGCGCTGCACTCCGGATGCGTGGACGTGGCGCCCATCCGCGAGTGGTCTTTCCAACGGGTCGAACAGGGATGGCGGCGATGCGAGGCGCTCCCTTGGATTCGCTCCGGCGTGGGGCGCTCTGCCTCAGCGCAGGGGAAAAGCAGAGGAGAGGGGGAAAAGGTAGGGGATGACAGGTGGGGTCAGCGGGGCCACCCATCAGTCGGCTTGTGAGAGAGGGGGCGGGAGCGTGCGCGCGGTTGGGCTGGCGCGGGCGATGGGCCGCGCGACGTTGGTCGAGCGCGCGCGCGTGCGCTCGGGCCGTGGGGCGTGTCCGTGGGCCGCGTGCGAGGGTGGGCAGGCTGGGCCGGCTGGGCCTGTTCGGGCTTCTTTCTCCATCTCCTTTTCTTCCAGGATTTTCCTCCCTTTCTCCATTCCTCCATCATGCCTATAAACCAAGGGTGTATAAGTGGGCTTATGTGGGACCCACTTGGGTTTCTAGGGGTTGGTTAGGTTTTCAGGGCATCATGCACTGAGGTTACCTTGTGTCAGCGTGTTGGGATTTGGATCATAGTCCTTATGGAGGTTTACTTTATATAACACACATGAAATGATAAGATCCAAATCATAAATTATAAAACAATGCATATGCTTTTACCTTTATATGGGTGTTACCTATGCATCTAGGTAGGGTTTCCTACATGGCACTCACCAAGCTTGGGTTATTTTCAAAAAGTTTTTGAAAGTTGTGATTTTTGGGTTATGGGTTTTCTCCAGGTTGTTACAGACTCCCCCCCTCACCAGGATCTCGTCCTCGAGATTCAGGGTAAACATACCTATCGAAAAGGTAGGGGTAGATTATCCGAAGCTCCGACTCTTTCTCCCAAGTGGCCTCCCTTTCCGTGTGATTGCTCCACTGTACTTTACACATGGGAATGGTGGTGCTTCTGGTTTCCTTGACTGCCCTGTCCAAAATTCGGGTGGGGTGTTCCTTGTACTCAAGGGTATCTTGCAAATCCAACACATCGGTGGGTAACTGTTCGTCAGGTAGCTTCAAGCACTTGCGCAACTGTGATACATGGAAAACTAGGTGCACTCCGGCTAGCTCATCCGGTAACTCGACCTTGTATGCCAACTTGCCTATCCTTTCGTATATCCTGTATGGGCCCACGTATCGTGGCGCCAACTTCCCTTTCACATGGAACCTGATTGTCCCTCGGAGTGGGGATATCTTGAGGTATACGTAGTCTCCCACTTCGAATTCCAAGTCCCTGCGTCGGTTGTCCGCATAGCTCTTCTGCCTGCCTTGAGCAGCCTTCAGGTTCGTACGTACTTGTGCGACCCCTTCTTCGGCATCCTTGATCTTGGCTGGTCCAAAGAATGATCTCTCTCCTACTTCTGACCACATCAGAGGAGTGCGACACTTTCGACCGTACAGTGCCTCAAACGGTGACATCTTGAGACTGGCCTGGTAGCTGTTGTTGTAGGAGAACTTTGCGTGAGGTAGACTCTTTTCCCAATCTGACCCGTATTTGAGCACGCAAGCTCTCAACATATCTTCCAAGATTTGGTTTACCCTCTCTGTCTGACCATCAGTCTGTGGGTGATATGCGGTGCTATAGCTTAGTTGTGTCCCGATTGCCTTGTGCAGGCCTTTCCAAAATCTGGATACAAACTGGGGCCCTCGATCCGACATAATACTAGCGGGGGCTCCATGGAGCCTTAGCACATATTCCATGTAGAGGTCTGCCAGCTTTTCGCCTCCGTAGTCACTTCGAACTGGGATAAAATGTGCTACCTTGGTTAGCCGATCCACTATTACCCAAATGGAGTCATGCCCCCTAGGTGTTCGTGGGAGCCCTACTATGAAGTCCATGGATATGGCTTCCCACTTCCATTCGGGCACGTCCAGAGGCTTGAGCAATTCTGCCGGTCTTTGGTGTTTGGCCTTTATGCGGTTACAGATATCACATCGTGCTACATGTCCGGCTATGTCGGCTTTCATATTGTTCCACCAGAAACTCTTCTTCATGTCAGCATACATCTTGGTGCTCCCTGGGTGAATACAGTACCTGGAATCATGTCCTTCGGAGAGGATTTCATCTCGCAAGGCTTTGTCCTCAGGTATACAAACTCTATCCTTATACCACACTGTCCCTTGTTCGTCTTCCCAAAACTCGGGGCACTTTCCTTCCTTCATGAGCTGGCGGATTTCCTCAATCTTTGGGCAGGTTTGCTGGCCCTTACGAATTCGTCCTTCCAAGTGATACTGTATCCGAAGAGTGTTCAGCTGTCCTGTGGGTACTACCTCCAGACGTAGTTTTTCCATCTCCTTGCTCAACTCTTCTGGCAGGGTGCATGTCTCAAGATGGTGGCAATAGCTTTTGCGGCTGAGTGCGTCTGCGACTACGTTGGCCTTTCCTGGATGATAGTGTATCTCCAGATTGTAATCCTTAATCAACTCCAACCACCTGCGTTGTCTCATGTTCAGGTCTTCTTGTGTGAAGAAGTACTTGAGGCTCTTGTGATCAGTGTAGATATCGCACTTATTTCCAATTAGGTAGTGCCTCCAAATCTTGAAGGCATGTATGACTGCGGCAAGCTCTAAATCATGCGTAGGGTAACGCTGCTCATGTTCCTTCAACTGGCGGGAAGCATAGGCGATGACTTTTCAAATCTGCATCAGTACACAACCAAGTCTTTGCCGGGAAGCATCGCAGTACACAACAAAGTCTTGATGAATGTCAGGTAGTGCTAGCACTGGGGTGGTAGTAAGCCTCTCTTTCATGGTTTGGAAACTTTGTTCGCACTCGGGCATCCATTCAAACTCATTGGTCTTCCTCAAGAGGTTGGTCATTGGGCGAGCTACCTTAGAGAAATTCTTAATGAAGCGGCGGTAATATCCTGCTAAACTGAGAAAACTCCAGATATCGGTCACATTCCGAGGCTGCTCCTAGCTTTTTACTGCCTCGATCTTTGCGGGGTCTACGGCAACTCCTTCGACCGTGAGCACATGCCCCAGAAAGGCAACTTCTTCAAGCCAGAACTCACACTTGCTGAACTTGGCGTACAATTGGTTCTGCCTCAGCTTCTCCAACACTATCCTCAGATGTTGTTTGTCCTCCTCAGCGGTGGATGAGTGGACCAAAATGTCATCGATGAACACCACCACAAACTTGTCCAACTCCTCCATGAACACCTTGTTCATCATATTCATAAAGTAGGCCGGGGCATTTGTGAGCCCAAACGACACCACAGTGAACTCGTACTGTCCATATCTAGTCACGAAGGCAGTCTTTGGGATGTCCTCTGGTCGGATCTTCATCTGGTGATAGCCTGAACGAAGGTCGATCTTGGAGAAATACTTAGCGTTCCTTAACTGATCCAGCAGGTCATCAATCCTAGGCAAGGGGTACTTATTCTTGACGGTCACAACATTCAGTATGCCATAGTCAATGCACATCCTCATGGATCCGTCCTTCTTCTTCACGAACAACACTGGCGATCCCCAAGGGGAAGCACTAGGTCTGATGTAGCCCTTGTCTAACAGCTCCCTGAGTTGTTTCTTGAGTTCTTCCAACTCGTCCACAGACATACGGTATGGCCTTTTTGCAATTGGCCCCGTTCCTGGTAACAGATCTATCACAAACTCCACATCTCTGTCGGGTGGCATCCCAGGTAGCTCTTCGGGAAACACATCCGGGTATTCACTGACTATAGGTACAGCCTCCATAGCCTGACTTTCCATAGCACACAACATGGACACTGATCTCTCCTGATCTGGCTGACATCGAACTGTATAGCCTGCAGGGTGTGTGACTTGCACAAACCTCGGTGAACATGATATTAGCCCATGGTGCTGGGTCAACCAGTCCATTCCTAAGATAACATCCAAACCATCTGAAGGGAGTAAGGTGAGGTTGGCTAGAAAAGGGTGTCCCTCGATAACTATGCTTACGCTCAAGCATATCTTAGTGCTTCTGAAGTTCCCGAGTGGGGAGCTTGTGACTATTGCCTCTCGGCGCGGTGTAACTAGCACTTGGTGCTTATGTGCAAACCTGGAAGATATGTAGGAGCATGTAGCCCCTAAGTCGAACAAAACCGAAGCCTTGGCTCCGTGAACAACAAACATACCGTACACCACGTTGGGAGCCTCCTGGGCCTCCTCCTCGGTCATGTGGTTGATTCGGCCCTGAGCCGTCTTGGCGGGAGTCCTGTACGGTGTGCTCTGGTATGGCGACTTTCTTGCTGAAGGCGGCGCAGGCGGGTTGACAGTCTTCTTCTCAGGGCAGGCAGCCACCCTGTGCTCGGGCTGCCCGCAGCCATAGCAGGTGAAAGGCGCACCACCTGTGGGTGTTGGTGCAGCAGCCTTCCACGTGCCACTGCTCTGAGCGGGGCGGGGGTAGTTGGCGGTGTAGGTACCCCCACCTCGACTCGGTGCAGGCAAAGCCCTTGGTGCAGCTCGGGGACGTTGATGAGAGGGAAAGCTTCCCCTCATCCTTGATGCAGCCGGGGCCCTGGAAGACCCCTCGGAGCGGCGTTTCTTCTCCCTGAACATGACATTGGCCTCCAGGCGGTCTGACTCGATCGTCATGGCTTTGTTCATCATCTCCCTCAAGGTGTAACAGGTGGCGCTTGACAGGCTCAGCTTGATGCGAGTATTGAGGCCCTTCTTGAAGAAGTACATCTTCTTCTTCTCAGTCGAGGTCTCCTCTGGAGCGTAGCGCATCAGCTTGATGAAGCGGTTCCCATACTCTTGGACCCTCTGAGATCCCTGAGTAATGTTGCGGAACTCCTCCACCTTAGCATCCATTGCTCCCTCAGGCACGTGGTACTCACGGAACGCCTCCGCGAATTCCTCCCAAGAGATGTGGGCCGGGTCTTCATGGGTTTCCTGGAACCCATCCCACCATGCGCGTGCAGCGCCAGTGAGCTGATGAGCTGCGACACCGACACACTCCTCGTCGGAGCAAGTGGTCAGGTTCAGCTTCTTCTCCATCTCCCTCAACCAGTCCTCGGCGTCGAGGGGGTCGCTGGAGCTGTCGAAGGTAGGCGGCCTCAGCTTCAGGAAGCCCTCCAACATGCGCTGGAAGTCGTTGGGTGGACCTCCGTTGCGACGTATCATGCCTTCCGCCAGAGTCTCTAGCAGATGAGTCTGGCGGTCCATCACCTCGGTCAACTGGGGTGGTGGCGGAGGTGGCGGCGCATTCTCCACTGGCGGTTCTTCTCCGGCCGGTGGCGGCGGCGGTGGTGTTGCGGCCCTCAGCGGCGACGGTGGTGGCACCTCTTCCTCGAAACGGGGCGGCTCATTGCCTACGCGCCCTCCACGCCGGCCTCTCCTACCTCGGGCGGCAGGGGCCGGGGATGGAGTGCGGTTCTCCAAGCGAACTGAGCGGCGGTTCGACATCCTGCTACTTCATCGACCAGGTTAAGAGGCATGGGTTAGGTGATTCATTAAGTCTTTAATTAGTTCAGGATTTGAAAACTTTAGCACTCAATCAAAGAAGCATGAACAACCATAAGATGCATAAACTCCAAGCATTCATTACATTATTTGATTACATGGCGATGTCCCCAGCAGCTACGCTTGGCAGACTCGCGAGAAATTGCTCTACACACAGGTAGGCTCCAAAAGGTGATGATTCTACTCTACTCTGGATGGATCATGATTGTAGCCACGCAGGGCTCTCCATCATTCCTCTCCTACTCCCTATGACAAGGTACCAGCCTAAGACTGACTAGGTGGCGGTGTAGGGGCGCAATCCATGTCCTGGAGCTCGGCGTCGGTGCGGTGGAGTCTGGACACGTACTCGAGTGCCTCCTTCAGCTCAGGAGTCATCGTGGGCTCCAGGAGCTCCTCAGCTGAGCAGGCGGCCAGGTTCAGCTGAGTGGGCTTGATGCGGAACTTCTCCTGGCGCGGCTTCTTGCGGGCGCGAATCGGCACCTTCTCCTGCATGTTCTCATACTCCTCCAGGCGCTTGGCATTCGACTTCTTCCAGGCCTCAAGGATGCGATCGGCCTTCTCTTTGAGATACTCAGTGTACTTGACATAATCCTTGAGGTGCTGCTTGTTGTGGTCGGCATTGATTGTGATCTGCACCATCTTTCCTTTCCACGGCGTTGAGGCGGTTGGTCATTGCCATCTTCTGAAACTCGTACCTCTTCTCCTTGTTCAGATGCTCCTGTAAGGACATCCTCTTGCGCTCCAGTGTGTCCTCCAACTCAAACACCTTGCTATCCAGGTAGTCATTGCGAAGTCCAAAGTCTCCTGCCTTGTCTCGCAGATCAGCGATCTCTGCCTTCAGTATGGCTTCCCTCTCCTTGTAGGTCAGATCCACACAGTAGAGGTCCATGCGCAGACTCTGGATGATCTCGCGCAGTCGCTTCTTCTCCTGTTCCTCGGCCAGAAAAGCTTCATCAGCTTGGAACAGCATGTCCCGATAGCGATGGTTCTGGGAGATCAACTCCATGATGTAGCGATCCTGGTCAAGCACGTGCTGCCCTGTCACCTGAAGGCAGTCATCCTCTTCACGGAGGGCGAAGCGATCGGCATCCACCACCTGCCTCCGAGTGTTCTAGGTGAGGTCCAGAGCACGGGGAAGCAAGCGGTAGGGCCCATCATTGAGAAGCTCGTGAGCGCCACACCTCACTCGACGGAGTGCTGAACGAGAGACGGACTGAACACAAGCCTCAATGGACGTCTCCACCTCCATCTCAGTGAAAGCGGTCAGCTCGGGAGTTGCATTGTTGGCGGAGATCTGGAGATGGACAACGATGTGTCCTTGCAATCCAACTCCGTCCGGTCCTGGCTCCCCTCGGCAAGTGTACCGGACCTCCTCCGGGAGAACTCCCAGCTCCTCCAGCACGTCGTACAACATCCTTGCATAGCCACCGTAGCTCGTCCCCTCGATCGACAGCTCGATGGAGGGAGGCATCTGCAAGGCGAGAAAGATTCGGGGACGTAGGTTAGTTCTTTTTGGTAGGATAGCAAGAAAAGAGGTAAAGGTTTTTGTAGAAAATAGGTTTTTGACAAGGGTCGGTCCTGATTCTATCAACCATTTCTAGGGTCTCGTCCTATGGTCAAGTATGGCTTTGATACCAACTGAAACGTACCACGATTTCCTCGAAGGGAAATCCACAGATACAACAACAATGCGACAGTCTCCGAAGATCATGCCATCACATTATCATGGAAATTCAGTTGATAACCAAAGTGCATACATCGAATCCCTATTTAAGAGTACAAATAGCAAGGTTTACTTATTAATACATCGCCACTTGGTGGAATCAAACATCACATGACATCCAGAACAACATCAGAAGACACGATCTCGGTGGTAGACTTGTCGACTTCTCCGACTTGAGCGTAGAACAAGGCCCCCTAGTTCTCCCATCCATCGCCCTCGTAGTCATACTCGGGCTCAACACCTGTTAACCAAATTTTCAGTACAATTTGTACTGGCCACACTTTCCCATCCTATGCTTAAATTTGCTATGTGGTAGGTGGATGCAAGGGTAGAGCAAAAGAACCTAATATGGCTGTAGTTTTCCTATGCATATAGTCATCTTTTATAGTATATAATTCGTCAAGTTTTATTTCCATCATCCAGTCACGTGATTGGCCACCCGATCACCCTCCCGGACGTCCCAACCAGACCATCCACACACATCTTACCACACACTCTCGCACTCTCTAGGCGGCAAGGGCGACTCCCTCTCGCTCCTTGCCTCAACGGCCATGCCGGGCCTATCAACCAGGGGAAGAAGAGAAAGGACACCTCTCACTAAGTCCGGGGGAAACTGAGTACCATAGTGTTGTCCATGACTGTGGACACGGCTATACGTATAGATCGATCGACTCTGCAGAGCGTGTACGCCTGGAACCCCAGGTTAGTCATCATCGACGATCGCGCTCGCCTAGACTGATTCCGAACTTCCCCCTAATCCGCAACGATGCCATCCTACCACTCAGCCCTGGGGCACCCCGGTGGAAATCCACCGTAACAATGAGACTGTGAGACGTGGATCCTGGCGTACCAAATAAAACACCACGTTGTCTTAGGAGGGTGTGGGTATCCAGCCCTTACCTCCCTACACTTATCACCTTTCAGCCTAGCAGTAACGGCATCGTTTCGCCCAGGGGGTAGGAACGGTTCCCGCCCATACAAGAACAAGTGGTGCATACGAAGGTACTATGATCTGATCACCCAGTGCAATCAGTCCTAGGGACCGGACAAGATACCTCCTCCTCGGGGCTTCCATCACCCCCGTGCTGACACAACACCTCTATCCCGGGGATTCGTCCCACGAAGACACTCCTCCCCAGGTCCTCTTCTCGAGATCACAATGTACCCGCCACAGGTACTCCCCAGGGGATGCCCAGGTCACATCCCCTCGGCAAGACTCGTCACCGGACTCGTCGTAGATCCTGTCCAGTCGACTCAACCCTCACCCACACGCACCCAAGACACACGCCAAGATCTCCATATACCATCCTGTTGTTATGGCACTACGTGCCTTAGCCAAGCACAAGCATCATCACAAGCATCACATCACAGATATAATGCGTAGAGGAAGCAAGTAACAGGTATGAGTAAGCGGTGTCTAGCCTATAAGCGGGTGTGCAGAGGAAAGGTTGCGACAAGGTAAAGGCTTCACAAGCAATCTATCATGCAAGCTATCACAGTTCAATTGTAGAAAGTAAAGCACTAGCTTCTACATTATTGCATGTCTAATAGGTTCTACGGGGTTGGATGGGCTGTGGCACCTTCGGAACCGTCGTCTCCGAGCTCCTCCTGGTACTCGTAGTCGTCCTCCTCAGGGTCCTGCTCCTTCGGGGCTGAAAAACGAGACGTAACGTCGCAATAAGCGACTCCTATAGATATTCACAAAGAAGCAACTGAAATCCAAAAGATCCAAATTCACTCAAACATAGGCCTATGACGCAGTGCTTATTTTTAGAAAAATTTAGATACTGGTTTCGTATTTTTCTGAGACCGTATGGATTTCTTATGAATTTTCTAAGTTTGAAATCATTTCTGAAAAAGAAAAGATCCAAAAATCCCTTCTGCTGACACGTGGCGCGTCCTGGCCGTGACACTTGGCACCTTCTGGTTGGTCCAGGGCTCTGTGAGGCTGACAAGTGGGACCCGGTGTCAGTCACCGTTGACCGGTCAACGGTCAACGCTGTCCGGGCCGTGACTGGGTTTTGGCTGGCCGGTTACGGGCTGGATTTGGGCCGGTCTGGGCCGGCCCGGCCCGGACATGTGTCGGCCTGTGAGTGTGGCCACGTGGCGCCTTGGGCCTTAACTGGGCCTGTGAACAGTCGGGGGTGTAGTGGGCGCGGTCCATGGGGAACTTCCTCGTGTCGGTCCATAGACCGCGGTCACGGTCTGCGGTGGACCGCGTTCACCCTCTCTTTCTTCTCTTCGGCTCCTGTGCACCGAGTGCACGTGACGGCTCTCCCTCTTCCCCCCCGTTCTTTCCTCTTTCTTCCCCCCCCCCTAGTTCTTTCCTCTTTCTTTCCCGACGCTTGCCGGCACCGATCCTCACCCTCCGCGCCGATCCCCAGCCCGGCGTGGTGACTTAGGTCCTCCTTGTTTTTCCCCGTGTCACGACGAGCATGGCCAGGTGCTAAAACGGGGTTTTGGCCCTCCGGTGGTTCGGTGATGGCGCGGCGGCGAATCTCGGCCCTTGACCGAGACAGCGCGCCGGTGTGGGGAGGCTACGGCCGAGTGAGCGTCTCCGTGACTTCTAGCTATGGTCGGTAGGCACGTTGCCTTGCTACCGCCGGTGACTAAAACTCGCGACGGAGTCCATCTTTTGTACACGGCGCGGCGGCTCTCCGGTGGCTCTCGGCTCCTGCGGTCAAGGCTTCCAGAAGGAGCCGGGATGTACCCAAGACTGCGGCCAGATGCGTTGTGCCGAGGTGAGGTAGGTCGGCTACTCCTTACCGGCTGAGGGGGATGGTGTCGGCTGGAACGGCTTAGCCATGGCCGTGCACTGGCCATGGCGAGCGCACTCGGCGTGGCGCTCGTTCGGGCGTTCCCGAGCCCGTGCGGCTCAACTTCGCCACCCCTGCCTACTCTACGTGTGTGTGGCGCGTGATGTGCGACATGGTGCTTGGTCAGGGCGACGCCTTGCCCCTCCCAGTGGGGAAAGAACGTGGCGGAGCCCTTGGTAGCCATGGTGAACGCATGTTCGGCGAGCAGAGGAAGGCGGCGCTCACCGTAGGGCTCGTGGCGGCTAGGATGGCGATGCAGTGGCGAGGTGAGGTCGTGGCGATTCGAGGCAGTGCAGGGAGAACCGCAGCGTCGATGTAGTCGATCGGTGCGTCGTCCTCCGCTCCGGCGTCTCCGGCAGAGCTCCGAGTAGAGCCTCGGACAGGGCTCCGTCCTCCGGCTCCCTTCCGCCTGCTTCTCCTCCTTACTCTCGGCTTGGTCGGTTGGTGTGGTTGCCACCCGAGTGGCGGCGAATGGTTGGGAGGGGGCGAGGGCTCTGGCTCCGGGCATTTTATAGCCCGAGCTTGGCCATGGCGGCGACGGACGGCCGATCGGCCCTGTGGGGGTACGTGTAGGGCGGATAGGGGTCTAGGGTTAGGGTTCCGGGCTGGTGCGGGCAAGGGGAGCGGGCTGGTGCCTCCAATCGCGCCGGCGGCCGGTCAAAAGTGGCCATGGAGACGTCATCGGCGCGGGCTACGGCGGCGACGTCAGCGGCGCGGCTGCGCTTATCCGGAGGTGGAGGGCGCTGCACTCCGGATGCGTGGACGTGGCACCCATCAGCGAGTGGTCTTCCCAACGGGTCGAACAGGGATGGCGGGGATGCGAGGCGCTCCCTTGGATTCGCTCCGGCGCGGGGCGCTCTGCCTCGGCGCAGGGGAAAAGCAGAGGAGAGGGGGAAAAGGTAGGGGATGACAGGTGGGGTCAGCGGGGCCACCCGTCAGTCGGCTTGTGAGAGAGGGGGCAGGAGCGCGCGCGCGGTTAAGCTGGCGCGGGCGATGGGCCGCGCGACGTTGGTCGAGCGCGCGCGCGTGCGCTCGGGCCGTGGGGCGCGTCCGTGGGCCGCGTGCGAGGGTGGGCAGGCTGGGCCGACTGGGCCTGTTCGGGCTTCTTTCTCCTTCTCCTTTTCTTCCAGGATTTTCCTCCCTTTCTCCATTCCTCCATCATGCCTATAAACCAAGGGTGTATAAGTGGGCTTATGTGGGACCCACTTGGGTTTCTAGGGGTTGGTTAGGTTTTCAGGGCATCATGCACTGAGGTTACCTTGTGTCAGCGTGTTGGGATTTGGATCATAGTCCTTATGGAGGTTTACTTTATATAACACACATGAAATGATAAGATCCAAATCATAAATTATAAAACAATGCATATGCTTTTACCTCTATATGGGTGTCACCTATGCATCTTGGTAGGGTTTCCTACATGGCACTCACCAAGCTTGGGTTATTTTCAAAAAGTTTTTGAAAGTTGTGATTTTTGGGTTATGGGTTTTCTCCAGGTTGTTACAGTTTGGAGATGGAAATTGCAAATGTGAAGCATGGCAAGATGCAAACCGAGGAGGAAAACACATACCTTCGGACCATCTTGTCATGGGTGTCTTGTAATGAGCCGCAGCTTGGGATGATGATTGCCCAGTTTAAGCGTGCTGCTGGAGGACCTGGTGTAGGTTTTGCTCAGGGTGTTGATGTCTCTTCTTTTGGGAAGATTGGAGAGTCGAGTGGTCTTAACCCGAGTGAGAAGCCCAACTCCACCACTACTCCCAAGCTTACCAAGCTTCCACCCAAAGAGCCTCTTATGCCCAACACCAAGGATGGAGTGTTTGTTGAACCTCCGAGAGCTCCACCCAAGAAACAAACATGGGCTCCAAAACCAAACCACCTCAAAAACAAGTTGGATACAATGCCACCTATCCAAGAGGAGCTTATGCCACAGAAGGGCAAGATGATCCACACCCACTACCAAGAGTATCAACAACCCCCTATGAGAGCGGTGAGGTACCATTGTGAGCACTGTGGGAGAGATGGACACTTGAGTGAGTTTTGCTTTAGGCGCAAGAGAGAGGAGCGTCGTGCTAGGGAGATGGACAATGCGGACATGTACCATCCTTTCCATGATGTACATATACCAAATGTCCAGAGGAGAGCTGCTAGGCCTCAAGGTCCTAGGCGTCAGGGAGGTGTTGCCCGGTGGGGTCCTGACTTCGCAGGATACGGACCCCGTGGCGGTGGCTTTGTTTAGCGTTTCCCTCCACCGCGTTTTGAGTTTCGCGATGGACGCTCTTCCCTTAGCAGACCACGTTTTTCTGTGCGTGGTGATCGCTTTCCCCGTAGGCATGCTAGGAATGGTTTTTCTACTAACCGTTCTTTTGAGCAACCGGCCCAACACTGGTATTCTTCCTATTTTACTCACCCCAGTGTTGGACCGTATGCTCACCCTATGTCTTTTTATTGATGTAGGTAAAACGATTGGAGGACATTTGGTTGGTGGATTCCGGTTGCTTGAGGCATATGACCGGAAACGCCAAGTGGTTCTCTAGTCTTAGTCCTGTTGCCGAAAAGGAGTTTATCACCTTCGGCGACAATAGCAAAGGTAAAGTGTTGTCTCGTGGGTCCGTGCGAGTTAATGAGCACTTTGTGTTGCGTGATGTTGCTCTTGTTTCTAACTTGCATTTTAACCTTCTTTCTGTTTCGCAACTTTTTGATGATGACTATGAGATTCGTTTTAAGCCGAATCTCAGTCGTATTTTAGATCCTCAGGGCAATCTTGTATGTTTGATTTCGCCCTTTGGGAAAGTCTTTCGTGTGAATTTCTCGGAGTCGTTTGGATTTTCTCGCTGTCTTGTGGCTGGTCCTTCCTCCTCTGATCTTTGGAAGTGGCATAGGAGGCTCGGTCACTTAAGCTTCGACTTGCTTGCAAGGCTTAGCTCACTTGACCTAATCCAAGGATTGCCCAAGTTGTCCATGGAGAAGGACCTTGTTTGCCACTCTTGTAGACATGGGAAGATGGTAGCCGCTCCCCACCATCCAGTGACTTAGGTCATGACACAGCACCTTGGAGAGCTTTTACACATGGACCTTGTTGGTCCGGCTCGGGTGAGCTCGGTTGGGGGTAAGTGGTATGTTTTGGTTGTTGTTGACGATTTTTCGAGATATTCGTGGGTCTTCTTTTTGACTGAGAAGACGGAGACTTTCTCTTTTGCTCGCAATCTGATTTTGCGTCTTCAGAACGAGTAACCTATGAACTCGATGCGAGCTATTCGTAGTGATAATGATTCCGAATTCAAGAATTCGGATTTTGAGATGTTTTTTATATATATATTTTGAAAAATAATTTTGTAGTGTCGTCCTTGGGCACTCGGCAAATTTTTATATATATATTTTGAAAAATAATTTTGCCGAGTGCCTAGGCCCTGCACTCGGCAAAGTAATTTTTGCCGAGTGTTCTCATGTGGCACTCGGCAAAATATATATATATTTTTTTGATTTTGGACCCAATTTTTTTTTGTGTATCCTTGTGACAGTATTTGAAGCTCTAATATAAAATTTGGCAAAATTTTGATTTTTTTGGTATATTTCGTTAATTTATTTTGTTTCATTTATTTTTTGGGTATATTTCAAATTTGAACTGCAGGCCCATGGAATAGTGGAATTTGGTCATCCAAAAATTAATATTCATGATATTTAGCGTATGTTGGGACTGTATCCAGAGAGTCACATGAAATCTGGTGTATCTCGACGTAACATATCGAGTTAGTTGCGAGAAAAGTGAATTTGAATTATATAAAATCCAAACGAAGTCCAAAAATCACGAAACTTATGCAGACATCTTGTTATCTCATGCCGAGACTGTGGTAAAAAATAATCTATTGGTTTTTTTATTTTATTTTTTAAAAATAATCTTTGCCGAGTGCTTTGAAACAAAGCACTCGGTAAAGTTTATTTAATTTTTTTTTCAAAACAGTCTTTGCCGAGTGCCTACACCAAAAAAACACTCGGCAAAGATTTTTTATTTTTTTTAAAAAAAATTCTTTGCCGAGTGCCTTAGCAAACAACACTCGGCAAAGTATGTTTTTTATTTTTTAGAAATAATATTTGCCGAGTGCCTTGATTAAAAACACTCGGCAAAATATGTTTTTTATTTTTTAAAAAAAAATAATCTTTGCCGAGTGTTTTAGGACACTCGGCAAAATAACGGCTAACGGCAAGCGGCATAATGGTCGCAAAAATTTTGCCGAGTGCCTTACCCAGCACTCGAGAAAAAGCACTCGGCAAAGTCTTTTTTGCTGTGAATTATGTTGCAGAGCAAACTTTGTCGGGTGCCTTGCTTAAAAACACTCGGCAAAGCCTTTGCCGAGTGTTTTTAGGCTCTTAGTGCCGGTGTGCAGTAGTACTACCCCCGACAGTAAACAAAAGAAAAATAAAGGGACTTTCTATTGCATATATTAAATCAGTAAGCTTCCGTTTAGGACACGGCTATTGCCTTGTGTGTGGACTTTGCTTGCATCCAATGATGTAAATCTGCTATTGGAGAAGAAGTCCTTGTCCTAAGTTACATTGAAATGTCATTCGTTTTATGAATTGAAACTTACCGAGACAAAGAAAAAGGGTATTAGAACTGTCTCAAGTGTATAGAAGACTCTAAAAAAATAAAGTATCTACGTGAGTAAACATGTGTCTGTTCCTATAGTCAAGGTTAATAGTTTTAGGAACTTTTGGTGTTCCAAGAACAGATGTGAGATCGATAAAATGGACGTCCTATATGCTTCGGCTATTGGAAACTTAATGAGTGCACAAGAATTTACCTTGACATAGTTTATGTATCCGGGATTTTTGCAGATGTCCAATCTAGATATAGATCACTGAAATGGAGTTAAGAATGTCTTGCAATTGTGCAAAATTTTGTAGGCCTCATGATGAGTAAGAGAGATCGAGTGTCCTCAAAAGTTTTGGGCACAAATTATAATTTTGGCGAAATGTGTAGTGAAATCCACATCAGTAACTAGCACTCGCAGTTGCGGTTTTATTGTGGAAAAGCTCCAAAGAAACAATAGTGGTGTCATTGATGATGCATACCTATGATATGGCTTATTATGAGGCTTAAAGGACAGGCAAAATGGTTAAGAAAACCTATACCCGGAGTTAATAGTGGTAAATAACAGCAATAACTATTTAAGAAGTTTGCTCCTAAGACAACGGGTCAAGTGTGCTGCCAAACACATTGACCTTGAGTTGTACCTTATGAAGGAGAAAGTCTAGAATCATACTTATAGAACCTGAAAGTATTGCGGATCCGTTTTTCAAAGGCTTACTGCCCAGTATGTTCAGAGAATACACAGTCGAAATGAGTTTTATGGCAAGGCATATGATTTTTGAACAATATATAAATAATTTACATAAACAACTACTCCCACTCAAGCCAGTAACATCAAGGGATTTGAAGTAACTGTAATAGCAGTAAATCTCAAACGATGAATTTGTGTACCAATCAACGGTTAGTTTTAGAGCAGCTGCATGCCCGAGCTCTTGTGCTGTGTTTGGGTTCTGCCGGCCCAGGTTCATCGCTGCAGCTTGCGGTGGTTCTGCCTTTGGTCCTGTGGTGAGTTCTTTAAAGGAAAAGGTCGCGCAAAACCCACACATCATTCCGTGCCTGAAGAAGTGGCTCTCCACATGCAAAAACAACCGGACCAGCTGGTGACCCGAGATGCTGGCCGGGCACTTGTAAACTTTGATTTACGATGTTTTTCCATGAATCAACAAGTCTCTTATTTTTCTGTATTTTATGTGTGGCATCCAAAAACAAAAGAGTAACTAAGAAATTTCCAGTGTTCATTGCTTCTTATAACAACATCATCCCCATCCCCTTTCTTAAATAATGTAGGACAGGTAATAGCCCCCCTTCCCCCTTGTGAGATAATGTATGACAACTAAGCACATTGATTTGGTAATAGATGGTTATAAAAAAGTGCCCTTTGGATGATGGTAAGCTAACTATGGACACATACAAATATCTGACGGTTACATCACTCCAAAAAATAATGAAGAGATGAGGATAGAGAGCGCATCACTCTCATCTGGGCATGTGAAGCATCAGCAAACTAGATGGGCAGACAAGATGGAGATTTGGCTGCTGCTTTATACCACATTGTGATTCATGGAGCAATGATCATATGTCATCCCATACGATAGGAAAAAAAATTGGTGGAGCTGGTCTCTGGTGCCCATTCCGTCTGAGCGACACTGAAAAGATAGGAGACATGCTTGTGTCCACCGAATTCATCGTATAAAATCTGGTTGGGCCATGAACGCCAGGACAGATAAAGAACACATTATGTATGTATAAGTACTATTTTGTGGCTGATCAACCCACTCAACTGATGCTTTCACGGTTTGTTTTAGGTGGATTAGAAAGGGTTGGACCATCTACACACCATTCAGTAGGTTAGGCTGGATGGCCGACCATCTTGGTCTCCTGGGCCTCAATGATGAGAACTCCAGTAAAAGCATGTCTATCTTCAATCTCACGATTGTTCATCTGTTTGATTCAGATGTTAGTTGCAACCACCTCTGATTGTGATGAACCCACCCATTCGACACAGAGCTGATGACTGCACTTTACTCTATCTCGTTCGTGCGCACCTGGTCTCCGCCAGTGCTCATAGATAGGAAAGCGCTCTGTGATCATTGAGTGTCACATGGGCAGCCTAACCAACCACCACTTCTTTGATTGCGCTCATGTTAAGTTCCTATGGAGGGTGGTTTTTTTGTGCGAAGACCCAGTTACAAACGTTGGATGCTCACTTACACGAGTGCACATTCCACGCACACCCTATCCCTATGGAGCACCTCCAAAGATGCTCACATACATGAGCACACACTCACCCCTATAAACGTATGTACGCACACACCTTATCCCTATGGAGCACCTCTGAAGAACTGAGTTGGACCGACAAATCTTGAGATTGACGAAGTCACCATAGGGACCTGCATAAGAATGGTATCCTCTTAGTATTCAATGTGTAAATTCCTTATCAATAATGGGATCAAATAAGTTTCACAAATAGTTTGTGACTTAAGATATCAGTGAAGATAAAAATTCTTCCTTTGGTTCATTCAAAAGGGGTCATTCTGACAATAGATAATTTGTCACATCCTGAGGTGGATTAAAACCTAACACCACATGATCCACCCTCCACGAAAGCGAGATTTTTGTTTTGGAGAGGCCAGTATGAACAAGATTATACTAACATGTTTGACTGTGACATAGGCATGTTCCCTTTTTATGTACTGATTAGGAATTCCAGTGCACCACCAAAAAACTATGAAATTTGGAGTGGGGTGCTATATATAGAAGAAAGAGTTAAATGGAAACTAAGTACTTGGAAGGCTAAACATTTACCCTATGGGGGTAGATTGGATTTGTTGAATTTAGTTCTAAGTGGCCTACCTATGCTCATATGTTTTTCTTTGAAGTCCCAAAAGGTGTTCTTAAAAGACTAGCTTGATTTCTATTGGTCAAGGGTTTTGTTTGCAAGGCAATAATGATAAACAAAATATCGCCTAGTCAAATGCATGGAACATCCTTTGTCATCCAAAGATCAAGGCGGATTGGGAATACCTGACCTTTGGATCAAAAATAAATGACTTCGAAACAAATGGCTTTTCAAATTGTTGAATGAAGATGGAACTTGGCAAACCTTGCTCAGAAACAAATATTTGAGCTCAAAATGCCCTACGCAGGTTCAATCTAAACATGGGGACTCATAGTTTTGGAAAGGTTTGATAAAGGTTAGGGAGGATGTCCTGAGGTTTAGGTCTTTCAAAATAAGAGATGGCTCGCAAACCAGATTTTGGGAAGACACATGGGTAGGCTCTTCAACCTAAAAGAGCAATTTCCTAGTCTATACAACACTTAGCCAATTATCATCATGTAACTGTGAAGACGGTCACGAATCAAGTGCGTATAAATGGACGGCTTGGCTTAACCCAGTAGCTAAAATAGCTGGTGTTCAACATTCAAATGAGAGGGATGTTTTTAACTGGGACCTACATAATCATGCCATGAATGGATGACAAAGTAATAATAAAGACTTCCTTATGATTTTCTCCTATTTGAGTACACTATTTCTCTTTATCTTTGGTGGCAAATAAGCTGACAACGTTGTAATACTTGGTTGTATCGCAGAGGGCGGATTTTTTTGCGTTTCCTAAAAAAAGAAAAAAATCTAAACCCCACCTATCCGCCCCCCAAAAGCTTATTATTGCTACTGTCAATGTTGCATTCTGAATTATTTTTTGGTTATCTGATTAATGATAAATATTGGTACAACAGACGAAAACAGAGAGTAGGTATATAAAATGATGGTGTATATATATTGCTGGGGGCGTACGGTTATAAAATGGCCTCTTAAACTCGGTAGGTTTTATGCAGTGAAAAGAACAGTGAGCACAGACAAAGTCAAATAATAATGTGTTTGTTCCTGGGTTCCCTATAAAATAGCCTCACCAGGTTTATACACAGATAGCGAGATGTCTTGTTGTGAAGAAGAAGAATGGCGAGCCAGCATTCCAGCTTCTCCCAAGCTGCTGGTGTTATGTATTGGGCATGTGAAGCATTAGGAATTAGGATGGGAAGCAATGGAGGCATAGGGAGTGTTTGGCTGGACGGCGTAACACCTAGCCAGGCTCACTAGTCTGCGCAACTGCGCGGGGGTTCGTGCTAGTACATATATATTTATATGAAATCCGAAAATCCGATCACAATAAATATAGGATTGCTATTGAGCACGCAACGCTTTAAATATTATTTAGAGCACCGGTGGAGCGCCGCCCAACTCCGGTGAGGCATCTTAATACAGTCTAAGTCCCGTAACCATAAACGTTCTTACCAACCGTCTTTCACGATACACCAACCCGCAACTGTAATAGTTAATCCCGCAACCGTAAATCTTTCTACCATCATGTTACAGGGTATACCAGTCTGCAAGAACAATTGTCAGTCCCGCAACCGTAAAGGTTACCACCGTAAATACATCTACTTTAACCGTAATACATTTGTCCCATATATAAATAGCTAGCAACCCTAAGTTTTATTTTTTTCTCCACTCACTCATTTCTCTCCTCTCCGTCGTTTCAGACTGCCTTCCAGCACCGATAGACGATAGGTGGATCGCTTCCAGCGGCGGTGGCGTGTCCATACCCATTCATGGTGCCGGCCGGGGCGGTGACGCGACGGACCACAGCGTCGGCGACGGGCCGGCCCAAGCACAGGTGACGAGCCCCTATGCCAGCGGATCTAGCCACAATGCCCCTCCGTGTCGTCTCGGTGGCAGATCTGGCGACTAGCTCACCTCCACCTCGGCGGCTCCTTCGCTCGAGAAGGCGACGAGCCCTTCTCCTTCCGAGCAGCGGTGATGGCGTCCTCTCCCTCACTCGTGGCGGCGCCGGCGAGCCCCTCCAAAGCGGATCTGACCCTCCGCATTGGCTGCCAACTCCAACCCCCCTTCACCAGCGAAGTTCTTGATCCATGGATCCACGATGATGAGCCAACGGAACTCCTGATCCATGTATGCCTGCCCCTATCGATAAAGGTTGGTCTCCTTCCCAACTCCCTCCGACTCCTAATTTGCCATCAAATTTGATGAAGAAACGAATTGCTTCTTGCAGTGCTGGAGGAGAAAAGTTGTCCACGTATGTAGGACCATCCTTTCTGCCGAGTACGATTCTGCTGGAACACTATTGAATGCTACAAGCACAATGTTGAATCCTGACGCAATCATTATTGGCTAATTGAAAAGATAGGATTTGTGAGTATATATGGCTCCTAGAATTTATCAGTTCAGTGTTGTTCCAAAATTTATAGTTCGTTTATTGCTTATCGTATGCATACAAGTTATCTCATACCATTAACTCAGTTCTTCAGAGTAAACCTTTTAACTCAGCTCTCCAAATTCTTCTCAAATCCATTTTGTACTAGCCGCAAACGCTTTTTAAGTTAGCAGTAGTTCTAGTGGTATAAAAGTATATTTTTGAACATGTTCAGAATAGCACAACTTATCACAGTCAACATGCAAATGTTTGCATCTGACTGCAGCACTACATTAGTATTAGTATTAGATATATACGGTTACGGTTGGTGCTGCTTTTGAGCATCGTTTGTGGATATGGTTTGTTTGCGGTTATTGTTGATTGTTTACGGTTACGGTTATGAAATGGCACCATAGCAATTTCATAAACTCATGGTAGCAGGTCCTCTATGGTACTGCCGCTATTAGTAGTAATATTATAGGTTATTAGTGCCAATTCTCAACAATTCCATATTGCAGTTAGAAAAAAAATGTACATTTTACTCACAAAAAAGCTCATAACTAGGCATTGCTACAGACTATTGAAAAAAAGACTTAATTTTGAACTGGAGTTGAATCTGAAAAAGAGTATGTCATCTCATATTATTTAGATAAATATTTATTTCTTATTTGTTCTAATACATAGTTTTCTTATTGTTTCCTACTGAATGCCATTAACCAAATAAAGATTATGTCATCTCGTATTATTTAGATAAATAGTGTCTCAATTTAATAGCGACCTCTCATTCGTCAACACCGGAAATGTGACTCCCCCAACACCGATATTTCTTGGGTCCAAAATGTTACTTTGCAAGAACTGAAATCCATTCTATCTAGAAGTATCAATCTCCTGATCTGGGTATTGCTCGTTGGTTCTTTGAACTACGATAATAGTTTCCTGTATCTATTGCCAACAAAATCCATTTTTCTTCCGGTCCACATTTTTACTACTAATGGTAAACTTACAGGAAAAACCGCTACTGATAATGTCTTAGTGATATATTTGCAGGTATTGCTCTTTTCAGAAGTATCTTGCAGAATTCATTGGCCATCATACACATATAGTGGACCATGATATAGCTGATTTGGAATAATGTCTTACAGTTGCGGAAGCTCCGCTGGACTGTTTTCATAGAAGAACTTTACTCGCCCCGTGCAGACGGCCCCCATGGCAGCGGGTGTCTACTCGAGCGCACGGCTGCATCATCTGCACTCGTTCATCATGAGGCAGCGGCCAAACACCCGTTGCATTGGTAGAGGCTTCTACGAGATGACACCTAGATCCCATTGTTAAGAGGATCTGGTCAATCCGTGCATGTCCTCAAACCAGTACAGGATGCAGCGGCAGCTATGGCAGGATTTGGTTGTGGCTCTAGATGTTCCAGAAGATTACTATTTGTCTTTTGCTTGTGATTTGTGAATAAGAACTGGCAAAGCGGTGATTTTTGAGTTTTGTGTAACATCCCAAAATTTGCATCAATTTAAAAATAGGCAATATGATTTAATTATGCATTTTGTGTGTTGCATAAAACTTAGTTAATAAATTATTTGCAAAAGCTAAAATTAATCCTAGGCCAAAGATCATGTTGATGCATACATGCTGGTGCATACCTTATTTTTGTGATGTGTGGTTTTAGTTCAAAAGTTGTTTGAATTCAAAAAGGATTTGAAAATGCATTTGAAAAATCAAATCTGAATTTGGAAAACAATTTTCCTTCTCTCCCTCCTCCTTTCTCCCTTCTGGCCCGAGCCAGCTTGGCCGGCCCGCTCCCTCCCTCTTGCTGGCCTGCTTCTCTCCCCTCTCTCTCCGTCGCTCGCGTGGGCCGCCGCCCGGCCCAGCAGCCCTGCGCAGCGCCGCAGCCCCGCGCTGAGCCGAGGGTCCAGCCTCGGCGCTGCACTCGCGAGAGCGTCGCCGTCTCCGTCTCGCCCGAGGGTCCAGCCTCGCGTGAGCATCGCCGTCTCCGTCTCGCCCGAGGGTCCAGCCTCGCGTGCGCATCACCGTCTCCGTCTCGCCCGAGGGTCCAGCCTCGCGTGCGCATCACCGTCTCCGTCTCGCCCGAGGGTCCAGCCTCGCGTGCGCGTCGCCGCTCCCGCGCCCGCACTCGCTGACAGCTCGACCCCGCCTGTCAGCGTCCCATCGCTCCTTCTCCCTCTCGTATCCGGCTCGGACTTCATGGCCGGGATCGAGTCCATCCTTGCCTCGCGTCCTCGCTTGCCAAAACGACCGAACCGACCCTCTTATAAGGTCCCCAGGAACCGCCGCCTCTCCCCACGCATCAAGCTCCTGCTCTCGTGCCCCAAAACGCCGCAACCGAGAGCTCCGCACGCCGCAAGATCTCCGCCGCCATCAACCCGACGATTCATCGAGTTTCCGAGTTTGTAAGTGGCACCTCGAGTTTCCCCTTGATCTTTCGAAGCTAACCGAGAAGTTTTCCCTCTTTTTCCCCCTCGTCTTGGTGCTCTAATCGCTCGCCGTCGCTCTGCAGAACCCGCCACCCGCCAAGTCGAGCAATCCGCCGTCCCCGAGTCTTCTCCGGCGCCATAAACCCCTCTGGTGAGTTCGCCTTGAGCTCCTTTTTCGATTGGATCTTTTCCCGAGGTCTCTACCGCTCTGTAGCGGAATCCCGAGCCGCGCCGCCGCCTTCCGGCCGTGGAGCCACCGCGTTCTTCTTTCTCTCCGGCGAAAAACGCCGTCGGCCCTCCCTGATCTAATCCCGAGCGTCCATCTCAGATCCGACGCACACCAGAGCTCGATACCCCTTCGTTGCCTGTTTTACAAAAAGAACCTTACACCTTTTTAGGTCTAAACCCGCGGTCCCAATGGCCCTGTTCATTGAGTCTGCGAATTCTTCCGTTTGAGCCCCTGCGCTTTGTCCTATTTGAGGCGCAGTCCATCCAATCTGATAATTTGTTTAAATCGATTTTAAATACAAATTCAATTTCAGTTTATTTACAGTTTTGCCACTGATTTCAAATGCTTATAACTTCTACGTTTTTAGTCCGATTTAGTCCGTTCAAGTTGCGTTAGATTCGTTTTGAAAAGATCTATCTATCTGTACCAGAATATCTACTGTTTTCAGTACTTAAAATTTGAGTGAGGTTTAATCTACTAATTAAGGTTTTGTAACTTGTTTAGTTCATAACTTTCGCGTTATAATTCCGTTTTTCGTGATCTTCACGTTTATGTGATCGTAGTAGATCGTACTTTCTGTTTTCAAACTTTTTATATTATTTTCTTGCTGTTGGTGTAATGTTCTAATTATAGCTTGTTTGCTTTGCATGATTGTGTCCCGTTGATTGTGTGTTGATGTGATAATCGAGTATAGACGGTGAGACATACGCTGGTGACCAGAAGTCCTACTTCGACAACCAGGAGCAACCAGAGTACTCTGAATCAGGCAAGTATAGCATGGGATCATCCTTGTTGACCTATTCACCATGAAACATCTAAATTCATTTGCATGTGTCTAATTTTGATCTCCTATCTAGTTTACCCTAGACCTTTGACCCGTTACCTTGATAACCTTGGGATGCTATGCATATGGGTAGAGTTTTGCTAGAGCTTTACTTAAACCAAACATGATCTAATAACGGTGAATAAAACTTGATCTTTTTAGCAACATGGTTTAGGACCTCCTGTCAGCAAAAGCTGGGACATACAGTGCAACCATGAGGGTTATATGGCTCTGACCTTAGCTCAGTATAAGGACCTTTTCTAGCTTGTTAGTGGACACCTGTATAGGCGCGTTGGATCTTGCCGAGTCGGGTATAGTGCGGCTTCTGTCCACGTGAGTATAGGCTGCGTGTTATTGTGCCACCTGGAAGGAGGGCTCTACATCCCCTTGCCTTAAGAACTAGCGGCCCTAACTTGTTAGACGAACCTTTGAAAGGCTTTGCGTGTATCCTGCCCACTCACCTTGGAAGTGTTATGGGAGTAATTAACCCGGGCATCTGGATATCACGACTCATCGGGTAAAGTGTACACCTCTGCGCAGAGTTTAATAAACTGTTATAACAGCCGTGCTCACGGATACGAGCAGCCCGGAAAACTCACAGATTAGTTGTTATATGTTGTTTATTTATGTTGCTCATGTTGATTACCTTATTGCTATGTTTCAGTTATTACGATCATGTGGGTTGGGTTTTAAGCCTTCATATATGTTCACCTTAATGTTAAAATGTTGCCAAATAAAAGCTACTGCAGTTTAACCAGTGTCAGCCTTTTTGAGCCTCATGAACCCCATGTTACACTTGTTAAGTACGAGATGTACTTATGCTTGTTTATTTTCTTTCTACTTGGATAAAAATCCCGGATGGGTAACAGATTGCTATGGTAATGACGACTTCCCTGAAGAGTTCTAGTCTTGCTGTCAACCAGTCATCTTCCCTGTGATGGAGCTACCGCGAGAGATACTTTATTTATCCGCTGCTATGTAAAGACCTTGAATATTATTCGTTATGTAATAAACATATGTGATGGTACTTCTTAAATTTGTGGCTTATGTGTGTGATTGATCTCTGGGCACACATGAGTTATTGCATTCAATTTTGTTCTTAAAATTGGGTGTGACAAATTGGTATCGGAGCTATGTTGACTGTAGGACGCAAGCCTAGTTAGTTATGGTCGTTTTAGTGGTCCTTGCTCCTCAATTCTTGCTATTTATCTTAGCCTTGTTAATTTATCAAAACTATATGCTTCTCTTTACTTGCTCTATTACACAAATATATTGATTCTATTGTATCTGTCTCTTGGTCTACTCCATAGATGGCTCGTCGTATCACCCGCAGGACCATCGGTGGACGCAGGAGGGCAGGCAACCCCGTTCCGCAAGCACCGCAAGTACCCCAGGAGCCAGAGCAGCAGGAGGTAGCACCGCAAGAGCCAGTACCGCAAGAACAAGCACCTCAAGTAGTGGAACCACAAGCGCCGGCACCACCAGTACAAGCTCCAGCTCAGCAAGCACCAGCTCCACAAGTTCCAGTACCTCCCGCGCCAGTGCCCCAGAAGTGCTGGAGGTTGAAGACGATGAAGAGCTTCCAACGGGTTGGGACGTGGACTCCGGGTATCTCGTCGGAGCGCCCACAGCTGCCCAGATCCCACACATCACAGGCTGATGGGACTTTTTATGCCTACTACCCCGACAAGAACATCATCGTACAGTACACCCATTGGAGGTACAGTCATCCCATGGAAAGGACCTACTGGAAGGCAAGAGTGACTGTCGCCGTCCGAGAACCAGAGAGTGGCCTATACCTGCATGAGATGGTGATCGGCCACAGGGCTCGTCGGTCCACTCTAGCGTCAGCCTTGGAAGCCGTGGCAGTTGAAGCCTACAAAGCATTCCGGGGTCGTCGCATTGAAGACATGAGGAATGATGCATACCGCTATCTGCCCTATTGGAACAGTGAGAATAAGGAGGCTATGGTAGAAGACCCCAATGCAACACCAACCGAGAAGGCCACACGAGATTTTCTCCTTGACAGGGAAAGGTCTAACGCGGACTTGGAAAGGCAGGTGATATCCATGGGAAAAGATCTCAAAAGATGCTATAGCACTATTGATGGGCTCTTGGAACTTCTCAATCAACCCCCTATGTACAAGAGGCTCCGCGAACCGCTCTACAAATAGGCATAGGTCACCCTTCTATGTAATAAGACGATATTAGTAGGCGTTTGTCGAGTCTAGTTAACCTTTGTGCTAGTGTGCTTCTTTATGTGTGAGTTGGATTATCATTATGCTTATGTGTGATTTGGATCTTTGTAATGAGTGTTGAGATATTGTAGGCTTGTCTACAAATCTCATAGTTAGACATAACGTTTATGAATAATAAAAGGTTAGTTACATCTTGTCCTATGCTGTTTTCTGGAGCAACCTAGTGATCTTTTGGTTATATTCTCAAGTTCTGATCGTGCAACTGGCTGAAAATTTTAGGATGTAAAATATACTCCTATATCTAACCAATGCCTCTGGAATCACTTCAATAGCTGTTATGGTTTTGTGATATGGCTGTTTCAAGTTAGAGTTTCTGCGCAGTTTTGAGCACTGGACAGATCTGTTTGTTCTCTGTTTTTGACTAACTTAACGACAGAATCGGGAAAGTCACTTAAATAAAAGTTGTAGATAATTTTGTTATCTTTCCAACCGTGTATCACACGCCCTGTTTGGATTTCTGGAACTCCGAATATGACTGTTTTTCTGTACTGCTGTTACGGATCTCGCCCAGAATTTTCAGATCTCCTGTTTCCTCTCATATAAGTGATCTTTTCTTAAAAAGTTCACTAACCTTGATCCCTGTTTGGAAACACAGATGGCCGCCAGAGGAGGTGGAGTTGGAGGTGGACGTGGACGTGGCCGTGGTCGTGGAGCACCTGTTAACCCGCCACCACCACCCCCAGTTGACATTCAGCAGTTGATGGGCATCCAAGCCCAATTTATGCAAACTATGATGCAACATATGCAGCATCAGCCAGTTGGAGGAGCACCACCGATGCAAGTGAGGGACAGAGGGGTGAGTTTTTGAAGGGTCACCCGCCAGTGTTCTCTCATGCCGCTGATCCCCTGGAGGCTGATGACTGGCTTCGTGCTATTGAACGCCAGCTTACCATCGCGCAATGCAATGACCAGGAGAAGGTGCTCTATGCTTCTGGTCAGTTGCAAGGAGCTGCTCTGGATTGGTGGGAATCGTTTCAGTTCGGTCAAGCCAACAATGCCCCACCTGTCACCTTTGAGGAATTCAAGACCAACTTCAAAGCGTACCATATCCCTGCTGGTCTGATTGAATTAAGCAGGAAGAGTTCAGATCTCTGCGCCAAGGAGCCATGACCGTTGCTGAGTACCGTGACAAGTTTGCTCAATTGTCACGCTATGCCCCCACTGATATTGCTCAGGATGCCGACAAGCAGCGTCGCTTTCTCAAGGGTCTGAATGACGGACTGGCACTGCAGCTTATGTCCAATGAGTATGCCAGCTACCAGACTTAGTCAACCGTGCTATTGTGGTTGACAACAAGCGCAAGGAGATGGAGGCTAGAAAGAGGAAGCTCCAAGGTCAGTCTTCTGGTAGTAACAACCGCCCTCGTCCTAATTTTGCACCGGCAACCAGCAGAGGTATCAGGGACCTACTTCTCAGTGGAACCGTAACCAGGGACCGCAACGCCTTCATATCAGCAGCAAGGAAACAATCAGCGCCCACAGCAGCAGCAGCACAATAATCATGCTCAACGCCAAGGTACCCCGTCAACACCCCCATGAAGAATAGTGCACCTAACACTCCCAACAAGTGCTTTGTCTGCGGTGAGGTTGGTCACCTCTCCTACAATTGTCCTAAGAAGCAGAATCAACAGACTCCACAGAGTCAGAACAATAAGGGACGTCAGAATCCATCACCTAACTCCGGCAAGGTGAATCACGTGTCCGCAGAGACCGTGCAGGAAGCGCCAGAGATTATGCTTGGTACGTTCAACATCAGTTCCATCCCTGCTACAGTTCTTTTCGATTCTGGTGCATCGCATACTTTCATATCTCATACATTTGTTAGAATGCATAATCTACCTGTTAGTCTCATGAAAACCCCTATAATGGTTACCTCACCGGGTGGAGGTTTGCAAGCTACGCTCCAGTGTATGCCTATAGATGTGTCCTTAGGGGGGTAGATTTCTCAGTATCCCCAATTGTGCTGAGGACAGCTGGTATTGATTTGATACTTGGTATGGATTGGATGAAGAGGTGCAAGACAGATATACAGTGTCAAGATAAAGTTGTGACAGTTACTACAGCTAAGGGAGACAGAATCAGTGTGAAGGTAGTGCTACAACCAACACCGACTGCAACCGTGAACCAGATGAATGAAGAGGTTTTCCGGAAGATCTAGTGGTGGATGAGTTCCCGGATGTGTTCCCCGATGATTTGCCAGGTATGCCACCCGATCGCGACATTGAATTTATTATTGAACTTTTACCTGGAACTGCACCCATAGCTAAAGACCATATAGGATGGGAGTACCTGAATTAGATGAACTTAAGAAACAAATTAAAGAGTTACAAGAAAAAGGGTTTATTCGTCCTAGTTCATCACCTTGGGGAGCTCCTGTTATTTTGTTGACAAGAAGGATGGTGGTCAACGGATGTGTGTTGACTATAGATCGCTTAATGAGTTACCATCAAGAACAAGTACCCGTTGCCGAGGATTGATGATCTGTTTGATCAGCTGAAAGGTGCATGTGTGTTCTCTAAGATTGATCTGCGTTCTGGTTACCATCAGTTGAAGATTCGAGCATCTGATATTCCAAAGACAGCTTTCACTACCAGGTATGGGTTGTACGAGTATACAGTCATGTCATTTGGATTGACCAATGCACCTGCCTACTTTATGTATTTGATGAACAAGGTGTTCATGGAATATCTCGACAAGTTCGTAGTTGTGTTTATTGATGATATTCTAGTATACTCTAAGAACAAGGAGATCATGCTGACACCTGAGGTTAGTGCTACAGAAACTCAGAGAGCACAAGTTGTATGCCAAGCGCAGCAAGTGTGAGTTTTGGTTGAAGGAAGTTTCTTTCCTTGGACATGTTATCTCTAATGGAGGCATTTCAGTAGATCCAGGCAAGGTTGAAGATGTGTTGAATTGGAAACCACCAACAGATGTGACCGAGATTCGTAGTTTCCTTGGATTGGCTGGTTACTATAGAAGGTTCATTGAAGGATTCTCCAAACTTGCTAAGCCAATGACAGCTCTGCTAGAGAAGAATGCTAAGTTTGTTTGGTCTGATAAGTGTCAAGCTAATTTCGAGGAGTTGAAGAAACGTCTGACTACAGCTCCAGTGTTAATTCTGCCAGATCTGAGTAAGGATTTCTCTATTTATTGTGATGCATCTCGTCAAGGTTTGGGTTGTGTTCTTATGCAAGAAGGCAGAGTGGTAGCATATGCATCGAGGCAGTTGAGAAAGCATGAGCTGAACTATCCCACTCATGATTTAGAATTGGCAGCTGTTGTCCATGCATTGAAGATTTGGAGACACTATCTAGTGGGTCACAAGACGGACATCTATACCGATCATAAGAGCTTGAAGTACATTTTCACTCAGTCTGATCTGAATTTGAGACAACGCAGATGGTTGGAATTGATTAAGGATTATGATTTGGAAATACACTATCATCCCGGGAAGGCTAATGTTGTAGCAGATGCCTTGAGTAGAAAGAGCCATGCCAATGAGGTCAGAATTGCTTCTATGCCAGATGAGTTGTGTGCTGAAAAATTTGCACATCTAAATTTGGGAATTGTGATCACTAGAATATAGTTAGAACTTGAACCGGTATGATGCAAGAGATACGAAAGGGTCGATTCGATGAGAAGTTTAAGCAGATAGCCGATAATATTGTTCTTGGCAAAGCGTCAGGTTCCGGTTAATGATGATGGCACATTATGGCATGGAAATAGATTATGTGTACCTGCAATCAAGGAGATACGTGAGTCTATACTGCGAGAAGTGCATGACAACTTATTCCATTCATCCTGGAAGCACTAAGATGTACCTTGATCTAAAGAGGAAGTATTGGTGGGATGGATGAAAAGGATGTAGCCGAGTACGTCGCTTTATGTGATACGTGTCAGAGAGTGAAGGCAGAACATCAGAGACCCGCCGGTTTGCTACAACCGATGAAGATACCTGAATGGAAGTGGGAAGAAGTCGGTATGGACTTTATAGTTGGTTTGCCTCGTACGCAGAGAGGGTACGACTCCATATGGTAATAGTTTGATCGATTGACCAAAGTTGCTCACTTTATACCGTCAAAACTACCTATACGGGAGCTAGATTGGCGGAATTGTACATGGAACGGATAGTATGTTTTGCATGGAGTGCCTCGAAAGATTGTGTCAGATCGTGGTACTCAGTTCCCCTCTCATTTTTGGCAGATGATACATCGATCATTGGTACAAGTTGAACTTCAGTACTGCTTATCATCCACAGACCGATGACAGAAGAAAGAAAAATCAGATTCTAGAAGACATGTTGAGAGCTTGTGCATTGCAATATGGCACCAGTTGGGACAAGAATTTGTGTTATGCAGAGTTCTCATACAACAATAGCTATCAGAGAGTCTAAAGATGGCACCGTTTGAAGCTTTGTATGGAAGACCGTGTAGAACACCGTTGTTTTGGGATCAGACAGGTGAAAGTCAAGTGTTTGGACCTGATGTGTTGAGGAATGCCGAGGACATGTCAGGATAATCAGAGATAACCTGAGAGCCGCTCAGTCTCGGCAGAAGAGTTATGCAAACAACCGTCGTCGAGATCTATCTTTTGCAATAGGTGATTATGTCTACCTGAAGGTGTCACCGATGAGAGGTGTGAAAAGGTTCAATAAGAAAGGAAGTTAGCACCAAGGTATATTGGACCGTTCAAATTCTTGAAAGACGTGGCGAAGTGGCATATCAGTTAGAGTTGGCCTGAAAGCTTGTCAGGAGTGCATAATGTGTTTTTCATGTCTCCCAGTTGAAAAAGTGCCTGCGAGTACCCGAAGAGCAGATCCATTGGAGGAGCTCACAGTTAAGGAAGATTTGACTTATGATGAGTACCCAACAGAATTCTAGAGACCGCTGAAAGAGTTACCAGGAGCAGAATAAAAGATGTGTAAGGTTCAGTGGAATCGGTATTCAGAAGCAGAGGCAACTTGGGAAAGAGAAGAGGATTTGAGAAAGTCATACCCACAGTTGTTTGAGTAAGCATCGTGGAATCTCGAGACGAGATTCTTTAAGGGGGGTAGAATTGTAACATCCCAAATTTGCATCAATTTAAAATAGGCAATATGATTAATTATGCATTTTGTGTGTTTGCATAAAACTTAGTTAATAAATTATTTTGCAAAAGCTAAAATTAATCCTAGGCCAAAGATCATGTTGATGCATACATGCTGGTGCATACCTTATTTTTGTGATGTGTGGTTTTAGTTCAAAAGTTGTTTGAATTCAAAAAGGATTTGAAATGCATTTGAAAAATCAAATCTGAATTTGGAAAACAATTTTCCTTCTCTCCCTCCTCCTTTTCTCCCTTCTGGCCCGAGCCAGCTTGGCCGGCCCGCTCCCTCCCTCTTGCTGGCCTGCTTCTCTCCCTCTCTCTCCGTCGCTCGCGTTGGCCGCCGCCCGGCCAGCAGCCCTGCGCAGCGCCGTCAGCCCCGCGCTGAGCCGAGGTCCAGCCTCGGCGCTGCACTCCGAGAGCGTCGCCGTCTCCGTCTCCGCCCGAGGGTCAGCCTCGCGTGAGCATCGCCGTCTCCGTCTCGCCCGAGGGTCCAGCCTCGCGTGCGCATCACCGTCTCCGTCTCGCCCGAGGGTCCAGCCTCGCGTGCGCATCACCGTCTCCGTCTCGCCGAGGGTCCAGCCTCGCGTGCGCGTCCGCTCCGCGCCCGCCTCGCTGACAGCTCGACCCCGCCTGTCAGCGTCCCATCGCTCCTTCTCCCTCTCGTATCCGCTCGGACTTCATGGCCGGGATCGAGTCCATCCTTGCCTCGCGTCCTCGCTTGCCAAACGACCGACCGCCCTCTTATAAGGTCCCCAGGAACCGCCGCCTCTCCCCACGCATCAAGCTCCTGCTCTCGTGCCCCAAAACGCCGCAACCGAGAGCTCCGCACGCCGCAGATCTCCGCCGCCATCAACCCGACGATTCATCGAGTTTCCGATTCACCTCGAGTTTCAGCCTTAGTAAGCTGGCACCTTCGAGTTTCCCCTTGATCTTTCGAAGCTAACCGAGAAGTTTTTCCCTCTTTTCCCCCTCGTCTTGGTGCTCTAATTGCTCGCCGTCGCTCTGCAGAACCCGCCACCCGCCAAGTCGAGCAATCCGCCGTCCCGAGTCTTCTCCGGCGCCATAAACCCCTCTGGTGAGTTCGCCTTGAGCTCCTTTTTCGATTGGATCTTTTCTCGAGGTCTCTACCGCTCTGTAGCGGAATCCCGAGCCGCGCCGCCGCCTTCCGGCCGTGGAGCCACCGCGTTCTTCTTTCTCTCCGGCGAAAAACGCCGTCGGCCCTCCCTGATCTAATCCGAGCGTCCATCTCAGATCCGACGCACACCAGAGCTCGATACCCCTTCGTTGCCTGTTTTACAAAAAGAACCTTACACCTTTTTAGGTCTAAACCCGCGGTCCCAATGGCCTGTTCATTGAGTCTGCGAATTCTTCCGTTTGAGCCCCTGCGCTTTGTCCTATTTGAGGCGCAGTCCATCCAATCTGATAATTTGTTTAAATCGATTTTAAATACAAATTCAATTTCAGTTTATTTACAGTTTTGCCACTGATTTCAAATGCTTATAACTTCTACGTTTTAGTCCGATTTAGTCCGTTCAAGTTGCGTTAGATTCGTTTTGAAAAGATCTATCTATCTGTACCAGAATATCTACTGTTTTCAGTAACATAAAATTTGAGTGAGGTTTAATCTACTAATTAAGGTTTTGTAACTTGTTTAGTTCATAACTTTCGCGTTATAATTCCGTTTTTCGTGATCTTCACGTTTATGTGATCGTAGTAGATCGTACTTTCTGTTTTCAAACTTTTTATATTATTTTCTTGCTGTTGGTGTAATGTTCTAATTAAGCTTGTTTGCTTTGCATGATTGTGTCCCGTTGATTGTGTGTTTGATGTGATAATCGAGTATAGACGGTGAGACATACGCTGGTGACCAGGAGTCCTACTTCGACAACCAGGAGCAACCAGAGTACTCTGAATCAGGCAAGTATAGCATGGGATCATCCTTGTTGACCTATTCACCATGAAACATCTAAATTCATTTGCATGTGTCTAATTTTGATCTCCTATCTAGTTTACCCTAGACCTTTGACCCGTTACCTTGATAACCTTGGGATGCTATGCATATGGGTAGAGTTTTTGCTAGAGCTTTACTTAAACCAAACATGATCTAATAACGGTGAATAAAACTTGATCTTTTTAGCAACATGGTTTAGGACCTCCTGTCAGCAAAAGCTGGGACATACAGTGCAACCATGAGGGTTTATGGCTCTGACCTTAGCTCAGTATAAGGACCTTTTCTAGCTTGTTAGTGGACACCTGTATAGGCGCGTTGGATCTTGCCGAGTCGGGTATAGTGCGGCTTCTGTCCACGTGAGTATAGGCTGCGTGTTATTGTGCCACCTGGAAGGAGGGCTCTACATCCCCTTGCCTTAAAACTAGCGGCCCTAACTTGTTAGACGAACCTTTGAAAGGCTTTGCGTGTATCCTGCCCACTCACCTTGGAAGTGTTATGGGAGTAATTAACCCGGGCATCTGGATATCACGACTCATCGGGTAAGTGTACACCTCTGCGCAGTTTTAATAAACTGTTATAACAGCCGTGCTCACGGATACGAGCGGCCCGGAAAACTCACAGATTAGTTGTTATATGTTGTTTATTTATGTTGCTCATGTTGATTACCTTATTGCTATGTTTCAGTTATTACGATCATGTGGGTTGGGTTTTAAGCCTTCATATATGTTCACCTTAATGTTAAAATGTTGCCAAATAAAGCTACTGCAGTTTAACCAGTGTCAGCCTTTTTGAGCCTCATGAACCCCATGTTACACCTTGTTAAGTACGAGATGTACTTATGCTTGTTTATTTTCTTTCTACTTGGATAAAAATCCTGGATGGGTAACAGATTGCTATGGTAATGACGACTTCCCTGAAGAGTTCTAGTCTTGCTGTCAACCAGTCATCTTCCCTGTGATGGAGCTACCGCGAGAGATACTTTATTTATCCGCTGCTATGTAAAGACCTTGAATATTATTCGTTATGTAATAAACATATGTGATGGTACTTCTTAAATTTGTGGCTTATGTGTGTGATTGATCTCTGGGCACACATGAGTTATTGCATTCAATTTTGTTCTTAAAATTGGGTGTGACATTTTGTGTGGCAATGTGGCATGTAAATATTTCTTTGATAGAATCTTTGTCGCACAAAAGGCAATGAGTTTATTTGATGTTTTGAAAGATGATGTTTTAATTATCACTATAAATTAAAAAAGTCATAACTCAATTGTTACGGTTAAAATTATTGAATCGAAGAATTACTACTTAATTATGTGTTCTATTATGTTTTCAAAATATGTTGGCAATTTCTAGTTTATATTAGATAGTCATAATTCAATTATTATGGTTAAAAAAAAAAGAATGCCGTGCACACTCCTTCGTTGATTTAAGAACTTACGTGCTCATTACGAAGCTAAGAAAGTAAAAAATACTACCAAAACAAGAGCATGTATCACATGAGAGAATCACGGTTCATGGTTCAGAAGTCGTGCGGAGTAAAAAATATTACTACCAAAATAGTGTATGTATTACCAAAATAACTGAGGCTACCATGATGCCTTAATTACTGCTGTAAAGGCGCATGCACGTACATTTATTGTTTGGACTTGCCATACAAAAGCACCTTTATGGTTGCAGATACCGCAGCCACGTCAATTTCTCTGTTTTCTGTAGGGTCAATAGGTCCCTGCTTTTACGGTCAATTCCTCACTTTTATGGTTGCGGGATGATTTTCACTCGCTTTAGCGCTGCCCTTCAAATAGCGGGGTCATATATATATATATATATATGACCCCGCTATTTGAAGCGCAGCGCTCTAAATATTATTTAGAGCGTCACTAGCCATCAGTTCCCGCAACCATAAAAGTTACTACTAATTCTCACCCGCAATCGTAAATGGCAGCCACACCATTCTCTCTTCCATCCCGCAACCGTAAAAGTTACTGCTAATTCTCATCCCACAGTCGTAAATGTTATCTAGATCATTCTCTTCCTTCTACGACATTTACGGTTGCGGGCTGAAATATTTACGGTTGCGAGGTCGCTTTGCTAGTGCATACAGAAAGATGATTGTTGGTAAAAATATTTACGGTTGTGGGATTTGGGATGCTCCATTGGCGCTCTAAATATTATTTAAAATATTATATCCTAAATAGCAGTTATATATATATATATATACTGTGTTTTCAACCGCCCTTACAACGTTGGTGATGGAACCACCCTTACAAATGCATTTTGATTTCTAAACAAATTCCAAGACCTTTGCGATGTTCTGATCTGAAACTAGACTGAAATTGGTATATTTTATCTTTTACTTTTTATGTTACTGGGTGCCTTGGAGAGTCTAAATTGAAAGCGCAAAATCTCTCTTGCTAATTTTTTAATTGAGATCTGACAATGTCACAGAAACAGTTGGTGGGCAACCAATTTAGAAACATTATCTTAGTACCAAATGAGGTGGTTAATTTGCTATTGACTACTGGTTTGTTTTCTTTCCTCTCACTGATGATGTTGTAATATTAGTAGAACTTAAGTGCGAGAATAAACAAGTAATGGCAGAATTGTTCATGTTAATACAATCTAGCGTACTTCTATATATAAGCATGTGTGCTCTTCCCATGCTTTCAGATACTCCCTCCTTCCCAATTAGTTGGTCATTTGGCATCTCATAGGGCTTCTCTTAGTTTTATAAGAGTTTTTCTCCAGTTTACAAAAGCCTGAAGGTGGTACACTATGCAAGGACCATTCATAGTTTCAAAATGACAATGTCGATTATTGATTTGAAAACCTGGGGTCATCTTTTATTCTAGAATATGGATGATGGAACTTGTATGAATGATTGAACTTTGCACTTCTCTTGTGTTTGGATTATATATATGTTGTTGTGGTTTGAATTATATATATATATATATATGCTATGATGTGGTTTGAATTGTATAAATATTTTTTTTTGCTGGCGGCTCTAGATTGAACTGCCCCTACAGGAATACACTGTAAGGGCGGCTCAATCTAGAGCCGCCCCTACAGTGAGAGCCACTGTAAGGGCGGCTGAAAATTGAACCGCCCTTACAGTGGGTCCACTGTAGGGGCGGTTCAATCACCAGCCGCCCCTATAGTGGATCTCACTGTAGGGGCGGCTGCTCTGTAGGGGCGGCTACCCCAACCGCCCCTACAGTGGGGTGCACTGTAAGTACACTTTGATAGGAGCGGTTGGGCCAGCCGCCCTTACAGAGCTTCTAGAGCCGCCCCTACAGAGCCCTGTTGGCATAGTGGCACATGCAACATCCGCTTGTTTGATGGCCTGATATGGGTTTTATTCCTAGCTAGGCTTCGCTGTCCTCCTCCTATGCCTGTTGTGTATGGTACAGCAGCTAGCACAGGTAGCCAGGTTGGTAATTCATGCGGCCGACGAGAGCTCTGCTTGCGGAATGGCAGTAGAACCACGTTTGCGCACCTGTTCATAGCCACAATTCCATCCACACAATAACGGGCTAGACAGTTCTTCCATCGATTCCAAAGGAAGAAGGTTGGAAACAACATCTGATTCCTTCCAGTTTGCTGTTGATCCACCGGAGACAAGGCACAGATGAACTGAACCTAGCAATCAATGAGGAATGAAATAGCAATTTGTTCTTCTGATTTGATCAATTATTAGTATTTGTTTTCTTGTTGAAATTCACTCGAGGACTTGATCAAGAGGTGAGAGGTCACTGAGTTAAAAACTCACCCTCAGGGGATGAGGTTATTGTATCCATCCTATATATAAGCAACCAAACTGTAGAATAGACAGATGGAAAGGAAATGGAAGGGGATGATAATGTGAACACAACATATCAAATTAATTGGATGTGTAACAATCAAACACTACTGGAAACTAAAGTATTCCCATCAGTATGGAAGCTACCGACAGAAAAAAATATATTTATCCTATCGGTTATCATAAATCATACAGAAAAATGAAAGAACCGACACAAAAATTTTAATTATCCATTGTGTTTCTAAATAACCAACAAGAAAATTATATTTCTTTTGTGTGTAGTTCTAATACTGACAAAGAAATGCATTTAATGCGTGCCTCATATGAAAATCCGTAGCTAACCTAGGTCTGGCGCGCAGCGGCTTTTCAAAAGCAGCCGAAAAACAGGGCATGGTTAGCACGCCCGCGTATATAGTGTGCCAAACTACCAAACCCTAGTCGCACAGTCCACATCCAGTCCCCGACGCCTCTTGCCACATCGAGTCGCCGCCCCTGCCTCTCGGCGCCACGCCATCGCTAGACAGATCGACGTGCCACCCTGGCCTCTCGTCGCTGCACCGCCTCTCGTGTTGTCGTGTCGCTGTTGGTCAAATCCAAGATGCCAGCATCCTGATCCGGTGAGCGAGGTGTGATTAAGGATGATAAATGGTCCTCTAGTTTAGTCTAGCGAATTTAAAGATCAGGCTCAAAAAGTGAAATGACCTGATTTTCCACGAAGGAAAAATCGACAGAGTCAAGTGTAATATAACTCTTTCGAGTCAAATTACCCGATAATCAAGTCAAATATCATAATCCATTACTTCGAATAATAAAAGTACTTAAAACGATATTACACTTATTACATCGCCAACAGGCGAGAAGTTAGATAAACAGCATCCGGAACAGCTTGAAGCAGACGAAGAAGAGTGCGATCAATCTCCAAACTTGAGCGTAGAGAAGCGAAACCCCCCTACTCCCGAACTCCTCGGAGGGTACTCCTCCTCGGAACCTGAAACCTCAATTTTCAGTACGATTTGTACTGGCCACACTTTCTCATCCTAATGATTTATATGTGGTAGTGGATGCAACAGGTAAATGAAATTCAGACCTATCCGGCTGGTTTTCCTATGCATATCAGTAATATGTATGTTTATCATGTTTCACCGTTTTAACTTATCACCGTATCCAATCACCAATACACCATTCCCCACACACACACATACTCTCGTTCAGTCGACAGAGGCCAGCTCCCTCCCAGCCTTCGTCTCAACGGCCCGCAGTCTCACCTGACTCACGGCCGGCACACTCTTACCAGAGGAGAGAAAAGAGGAGCTCTCACTAGTCGGAAACAAGTCAGGGAAAAGGTCCGCAGCCAACAAGTTGGCTAACGTATCGATCGATCAACCATACACTCTGCAGAGGTTCTACAATATCCACAAGATCGCCATCATCAGCACCCCGGATGTGCCTAGGCGGATACCGGCCGCTTGCCAGCCTAGAGTAATGCCACCCTACCACTCAGCCCTGGAATCATCCCAAGTCTGTCTGGGATGGCTAAGTCTGTGAAGTCACGTTCCCTCTCCCGAAGTGGGGGCCGTGATCGTCTCAGAAGGGTGTGGGACTCTGATACCCGTACCTTCCTCGCACTCTCTCGCCTAGCAGTAGTGGCATTACCCTACCAGGTAGTCCGACCGTCCCCGTCCATAAGGAGCGAGTGGCATGTAAAGGTATTCCCCGTGGTCAGGTCCCCGTTCCACCTAGGTTGACTAAGCCGGAATGTCTTCTCAAAGGTTTTCATTATATGTGCCACCACAGCACGCTCCTGATCTGGGCTCCACCAGCGGCTCACACCCAGATCCACCTCATGTCACCATTTAACCCACCACAGGTTTCACACCACAGGGGCATCCAGATATGCCCCACGGCAAGACTCGCACCAGGCTCGTCATATTCCGGCTTGGTCGACACAACCCTCACCACCATACTCACCCAAAACACACGCAGCACACTCCCCAATATACACCGTATAACAATATGCACCGGTTTTCACCGTAGCATAAATAAATATATTCAAGATAGTATTTACAGCGCGTGTGTCTATCCTAACAGCTGGGTAGCAGGGAATAGGTTGCGTCAAGGTATGGGCTTACAAGTAAATCTATCATGCAAGTCCTATACTGAGCATCATTAGATTAGAAATGTAATGTAGCATGCGTAATGGGATCTACGAGGTTGGATGGGCTGTGGCACCTTGAGATTGATCGTTGTCTTGTTCTTCTCCTCGTAGCGTGATCCTCGTTGTCAGGCGTCCCTTCCAGGCTGAAAACGTACGAAAACGGTCGCATTAGCGACATCTATAGAATAGCACAAAGAAAGACGAATGAAAATTCAAAAGATCCAAATGCACTCAAACATGGTACCATTAGGTAGATCTCGATTTTAGATGAATTTAGCAACTTGAACCACTATTTTTGGAGTCCATATGAATTAGTTATGGATTTCCGAAGTTTATTCTATTTTCTGAAAATAACAAATGGCCGATTTAACCAGGTGATGACACGTGTCCAAATCTAATTGGCTGGTGCGTCTGTACAGTATGACAGGTGGGTCCGCGGTCAGCGTTGACTCGGTCAACGGATGCTGATGTCAGCATGACGTCAGCATTACGTCATCTCGGACGCTTCTGTTCGCGTCCCTCGAGTAAGTCGAGGCCTACCTCGGACGGTGATGCCGAGGACGCTACCCTCGAGTAAGTCGAGGCCTCCCTCGGACGGTGATGCCGAGGACGCTACCCTCGAGCCTCGGGCGAATCGGTGTTTTGCTCTGAGGCTTCTCTCGAGCCTTGCGCCTCGGGCGAGGCGGATCTTTGCTCCGAGGCCTCCCTCAGCCTCGAGCCTCGGGCGGGACGGATTTTTGCACCGAGGCCTCCCTCAGCCTCGAGCCTCGGGCGTATCGGAGTTCTCTCCCCCTTTCTCCTCTGTTTTGTTACGGCGGTGCCCCGCCAACGGCGCGCTTGCGCCGGTGCTCGACTTCGCCTCCCGGACTCGATTCTGTGCTCAGCGTGATCGTGCTTCTACGGCGGATCGATCCAAGCCACCAATTCCGTGTTCTGGTGATCCTAGCGGCCAGCGTGGGTGACTTGGCGGCGGAGCCGCGGCGGTGTGTTATGCCGTTTGGCTAGTTCCGCTCCTCCCCAACCAAATTCAATCATACGGTCTCCTTCCCATCCCCTCTACTGCCTCCAGATCATGCTGCTGACATCGGTAATCCCGGCAGCAACTCCACGCGTATGATCTCGCACGGCGGCACACAGCGGCGCGACCATGCGACATCGGGACAAGCTCATTAACAGGCACCAGTTAATTCTACCGGCGCGCACGGTGTTCTCCACACTGGGTGATGCTAGTGCGGCCAGTTAGTTTCCCAACTCGAGGCCGGTGGGCAACTGGAGACAGGGTCGCACGGGCATGCCCAGCCGCGACGTCGCGCATGGTCACGGGTCTCGCCCTCTCGGCTAGAGTGTTCCTTGGTCTATGGCTTCAACTACAGGTGCAGGGATTCTACTTCGAGTGGTGATCACCATCGGCTATCCGCAGCGTCTTTGTGGGCTATAGCGTTTGGGTCACGGTTCGCCGCGGGCGCGTAGTCCGCGGCGACGTGCATGCGTTTCATCGCCGTGAGCTCGGTCTCCTTACCTAGTTCGGAGTGCGGTCATGGAGGCATCAACGTGTGCGCGGTGGGTGAGTTCGCTCCGAGCCGGTAGAGGCTCTGGCTGCGCGCTCCGGTACGGGCGCCATGGCCGATGTAGAGGACGAAGATGGCGAAGGTGGCATGAGGCTTACGTGGTGGCGGTGAAGATAGGATAGCGGTGCAGGCGATTCGAGGCCGTGTAGCTCCGGTTGCAGGCCGTTGCAGCTTGGTTCACCCCGTGCTCCGCTCGCGGTCCTCTTCCTCGGCGCCGACGAATTCCGCGCGGCGCCCGATCCTCCACGGCTCCGCTCCTTCGCTACTCTCTTCTCTCGGCTGTGTGGTGTGGTGAGTGCGCCATGGGTGGCGACGCTTGCTGGGAACCAGGGGTTCCGGCGAGGGCTCGGTTTATATAGGCACGGGTGCGTGTCACGGCGGATGGCGGATTGGCCGCGCAACCTTGATCAAAGGGTTACGAGACACTCCGATTCCACGTCTCCAATTCAATCGCAGGGGACAAGATTCCCTAGTTTGTTAGGGGTTTGTTAGCCGCGGTCGGCCGAGGTGGCACGGTGGGGGCCGCCGCCGTTGCCGTGCTCTGCTTCCGGCTTGCGCAAGAAGAAGAACAGAGGTGGTGCTCGCTGACGCGTAGGGCCAGTGTGTCAGGGTCTCGGCGCGGAGGCGAGCGGGCGCACGTGATGGCAGGGCCGCTCCGCGCGCGGTTGGGCTATCCGCGAGGGCGTGCATGCGCGCGGTTGCTCGGTTGGGCCGTGCTGTGCACGCGTGGTGACGCGGGCCGCAATGGCCGTGCAGTGATTTCCCTCCGGCGGTTAGCTGGGCTGCGCAAAGGGTTTCGGCCCAGTCAGTTCGTTTACCGTTTCTCCATTTCCTTTCTAATTAACTCAATGCTAGTGTTGCTCCTTAATCCAAATATTGATCTTAGGTTATGGGTTTGTCACGTAACATGCTTTGCAAAGTTATATATATGTATTGATGCATTTCACACAAGAAATCCAAGAAGAGCCAAATCACATATGCTTATTAATTGTTAGTTAGTTGCTTACTATGCTACTAATCATAATGGTCAATTATAAATGTTAATGCATATGTTAAGGGTGAATACAAGTAGGTTGTCTCACTCATCATGCAAGGTGAAAAGAAAAGAAAAATTTGTGGTTGGGATTTTGAGGTAGAAATTTGTGGGTTGTTACAGTCCTCCCCCCTATTAGGATCTCGACCCCGAGATTAAACCGATACGTACCCGGCGAATAGGTAGGGAAATTGTACTCGTAGATCGGATTCTTTCTCCCACGTTGCTTCTCTTTCAGTGTGGTTACTCCACTGAACTTTACACATTCCGATAATCTTGCTTCGGGTCTCTTTTGTGTCCCACCCATATCTTGATTGGATGTTCTCTATACTCGAGTGTATCTTGTAAATCAAGTGCATTAGTGGGCACAACCCTTCTGGTACTCGTAAACATTTACGTAGCTGAGATACGTGGAACACAGGATGTACCCCTATTAACTCTTTAGGTAGGTCTAGTTCATATGCAAGCTTTCCAACCTTCTCAGTAATTTGGTATGGTCCCACGAATCTTGGTGCAAGCTTTCCTTTCTTATGAAATCTGACGGTGCCCCGAAGTGGAGATACTTTTAGGTAAACAAAATCTCCTACCTCAAATGCGAGGTCTCTTCGCCTTTTATCTGCATAACTCTTGTATCGAGTTTGTGCTATCTTTAGATTTTCTCGAACCTGATTCACCCCTTCCTCTGCTTCCTTAATTTTTGCGGGTCCAAAGAGTGATCTTTCTCCAGGGTTAGACCACATTAACGGAGTCTGGCATGGTCTTCCGTACAAGGCCTCAAATGGGGACATCTTGATGCTAGCCTGGTAGCTGTTGTTATATGCAAATTCTGCATGTGCTAGGCATTTCTCCCAATCCTTGCCGTAATTTAGCACACTGGCTCGGAGCATATCTTCCAGTATCTGATTTACTCTTTCTGTTTGCCCGTCGGTTTGTGGGTGGTAAGCTGTGCTGTAATCAAGTTTCGTCCCAATTGCCTTATGCAAGGATTTCCAAATTGAGAAGTAAATTGTGGTCCTCGATCAGACACGATGCTTGATGGTGCCCCATGAAGTTTAAGGACATGCTCCACATACAGGTCAGCTAGCTTGTCGGTATGGTGAGTGGCTTGAACAGGTATGAAGTGAGCAACTTTGGTTAACCGATCCACGATTACCCAAATAGCGTCGCTCCCTTTTTGTGTCCTTGGGAGTCCAACAATAAAATCCATGGTTATACATTCCCATTTCCAATGTGGTATTCCAGTGGTTTGAGTAATCCTGCGGGTCTTCCATGCTCAGCTTTAACCCTGCTGCATGTGTCGCATTTTGCCACGTGTTCTGCTACAGAGGTTTTCATGCCTTTCCACCAGAAGTGTTTCTTCAAATCTTGGTACATTTTGGCTCCTCCAGGGTGAATGCTATACTTAGAGCTATGTGCCTCAGTCAATATTTCATTACGAAGCTCCGGGTTAGTGGGTACACATATTCGATCCTTGTACCAAAGAGTTCCTTGCTCATCTTCTCGGTGATCGGTGCGATACCCAAGCTTCATCAAGCCCCGGATATACTTATTTCCTCGCAATTCTCCTGAGCTTTGCGGATTCTATCTGTGAGGGTATTGGATCCGTAACTCCTTTAGCAGCCCATGAGGTAGGATTCTATCTGAAAGTGATCAATTTCCTCCTTCAGTTCAGCTGGCACTGATTCGTTATCAGGGTGTGACAATAACTCTTGCGGCTGAGTGCATCTGCCACAACATTAGCCTTTCCTGGGTGATAGTGAATTTCTAGATCATAATCCTTAATAAGTTCGAGCCATCGGCGTTGCCTCATATTTAGGTCTTCTTGAGTAAAGAGATATTTCAAGCTCTTGTGATCAGTGTAAATATCGCACTTGTTGCCTATCAAGTAGTGCCTCCAAATCTTTAGTGCATGTACCACAGCTGCAAGCTCGAGATCATGAGTGGGATACCGCTGTTCGTGATCTTTTAGCTGTCGGGAGGCATAGGCTATAGCTTTGCATTCTGCATCAGAACACACCCGACCTTGACGGGAGGCGTCACAATAGACTACGAAACTCTGATTGATGTCTGGCAGAGCCAACACAGGGGTGGTAGTGAGTCTCTTCTTTAGCTCAAGAAAACTATTCTCACATTCATCTGACCATTCAAAGTTCTGTGTCTTTTTCAACAGATTGGTCATCGGCCGAGCAATCTTCGAGAAGTTCTCAATAAATCTGCGATAATATCCCGCCAATCCAGAAAGCTTCTGATCTCACTCACATTACGTGGCGAGTCCCAATCTCTGATAGCTTCTATTTCGTGGGATCAACAGCTACTCCTTCAGCTGATAGTACGTGTCCCAGAAATGTCACTTCTTCAAGCCAGAACTCACATTTGCTGAACTTAGCATAGAGCAGATTTTGTGCCAATCTTTCAAGTACAGTCCTCAAATGCAGCTCATGCTCTTCCGCTGTGGCTGAGTATATAAGAATGTCGTCAATGAATACTACGACAAACTTATCTAACTCCTCCATAAACACCTTATTCATCATGTTCATGAAATAAGCAGGTGCATTTGTGAGTCCAAATGGTACCACTGTGAACTCATACTGTCCATACCTCGTGACAAAAGCTGTTTTGGAAATATCAGTTTCTCTGATCCTCATCTGATGATACCCTGATCGGAGGTCAATCTTAGAAAAGTACTTAGCATTTCGCAACTGATCTAGCAGGTCATCAATCCTCGGCAACGGGTATTTGTTCTTGATAGTCACCGCATTCAGGCTCCTATAATCAACACACATCCTCATTGTGCCATCCTTCTTCCTCACAAACAGTACAGGAGAACCCCAAGGTGATGCACTAGGCCTGATATATCCCTTATCAGCAAGTTCCTTCAATTGTTTCTTTAATTCAGCCAATTCATCAACAGACATGCGATATGGTCTTTTGGCTATAGGCCCTGTTCCCGGCAACAAATTAATCACAAACTCCACTTCCCGTTCCGGGGGCATCCCTGGTATTTCTTCTGGAAACACATCGGCATGGTCTCTGACTACGGGCACATCATCTACTGTCAAAGGTTTGTCCCGGGGTGTAACCTTGGTTTTAAGGGCACATAGAAGGGTAGCGGTTTTCTCGGCTTGGGGTGTGCATCGCACTGCTTGGCTGTTGGATGAGTTATTTGAATGTATCTGGGTGAGCAGGATATAATACTCCGGTGCTTGGTTAACCAGTCCATTCCTAAAATAACCTCTAAGCTGGTAGAAGGTAGTAGGGTCAGGTCGGCTGTGAAACTAATCCCTCGATGGTTAATTTCACTCCCTTACATATATGGGTACTTTTTAGGTCTCCTAAGGGTGAGCTAGTTATGATTGGAAGTTGGCGTGGGCTGACCGGAATGCAATGCTCATGTGCAAACTTTGATGATATGTAAGAACATGTAGCTCCTGAATCGAAAAGAACTGATGCTCTAATGCCGTTAACCAAAACATACCGTACACCACATCTGGGGCATCTTGGGCATCCTCAGCATTCAGGTGAGTAAGGCGACCACGGGAAGCAGATTCCGGGGTTGAGGTTGAGCTCTTGGTGGTGCCTTCGGGGCTTTGGCATTTTCTGGACAGTTGGCAATCTTGTGGCCAGGCTGTCCACACTTGAAACACGTCCAAGGCATACTACCGGTAGAAGTTGGTGTGGGTGCCTTCCAAGTAGATGCATTCTGCGTGGTGCGATTCTGAGCAGTACGGTCTTGTGACGCACGAAAGCTCCCTGAACGATCCTGAGTACGAGCCGGAGTACGGTCTTGGTATGAGCGAGAGTATTGAGCAGAATGTGAGCCTCCGCTCCTACTGGATCCAGGGCGAGAGTAGCTGGTAACATGGGTCATTCGTGCCTTCTTGCGCTCAGGGTGACGAAAGGAGCCATCTGCTTTGCGCTTCCTCTCTCTGAACTCTTCTCCAGCTTCATTCCGATCCTTTTCGATCTGGATGCTGCGATCTATGAGGTCGCGCAGAGTGACTCTTAACTCCTCCCATATTCACCTTGATGCGAGAACTGAGACCCTTGCGGTAGTAGTACAACTTCTCTTCTTCGCTGGTCACTATAGAAAGTGGCGCAAAGCGAAGTAGGTTGGTGAAGCGAGTGGTGTACTCAGTTACCTTCTCATTCCCCATTTTAATGTTACGAAATTCTTCCGCCTTAGCTTGCATTATGCCTTCAGGAACGTGATATTCAGTGAAAGCTTCTACGAACTCATCCCAAGTAATCCCAGCTGGATTTTCATGAGAGTCACTGAAACTCAACTGTCACCACGCGGGCGGGCTGCACCAGTGAGCTGATGGGTTGCGGCTCCAACACACTCTTCATCGGACAGCATGGTAAGGTCGAGCTTCTTTTCCATCTCACGTAGCCAGTCGTTGGCAGCGAGTGGATCAGGATCGGTGCCATCATAGGTAGGTGGCCTGAGTTTGATGAATCCTTCAAGCTTCCTTTGAAAGTCATTGTATTGACCACCATTGCGACGATTTGCACCCTCTACGAGTGCAGCTAGCAGCTGAGTCTGATGAGCCATCACTTCAGCCAGACTTGGTGGTGCTGGCGGTGGTGGAGGCGGTGGTGCCGCGCCGATTGGCACGTGATCATCAGCGGGAACATGGTCATCCTCTGCTGGTGGTGGCGTCTGCTCCATATTGAATGGTACTCCACGTCTTCCTCCACGGCCACGACCGTTTCCAGCTCCGCGTCCTCGTCCACGGAATCGCCCAGCTCTTACAGCGGGTTCAGGAGTCAGATCACGCGGGTGGCTCAGACGTACTGAGCGGCGTAGCGACATCTGTGTCATAGAATAGATAGAGTTTTAGTATATATATTAATTGTTTAAACATTGCTTTCAAGTTTTATTGGAGTCATTTCAACGATTTAAAGAAATCATTATTCTATCCTGCACTCAAACAAAGAAGCGATAAAGATCCATAAGACGCAATAAAATCCGAACACTCATAACATGTTTGTCTTATTTAATAAATAATTTATTCGTACTACGCATCGTGGGTACAACTCTGGAATACATCTCATGGGTGACACACACTGGAACTCATCACATGACCACGCAGGGTCATCACTCACACCTACTCCTGCCCGAACACTGCTTCCGGGAAGCGACTGTCCTCAGCTTCGATGTCCTCGTTAGTCTTGTGGAGTCGGGCTACATACTTAAGCGCTTCGGCAAGCTCTTCAGTAGGCTTGGCTCCAGGTAGAACAGGGCAAGCGTCGAGGTTGAGTCGGGTGGGTGCCAGCTCAAAATCCTCAGTCCTGGGTCGGATTTTGACGCGTTCTTCTTTGGGTAGTTTCTCCCAGATGCTCTTCATCTCCCTGAGTCGTTTTCTGTCTGACTTCTTCCAGGCATCCCGAGTTCGCTCGCATTTCTCTTGTAAGTACTCTGTGTTCTTGACATATTCTATCAGGTGGCCTTGGTTACGCAACGCTTTCACCTGCATCTCCTTGACTTCTTGTTCCAGGGCCTTCACCTTGTTTTGAAGTTTTAGAAACTCCATGCCTTGATTCTTCTTCCGGTTCCAACTCTGGTTTAATGCTTCCGTTCTTTCTTCCAAGTTTCTTTGCAATTCCAGCACTCGACAGTCAGAAACCAGTTGTCGTTTCCCAAATCTGCAGCCTTGTATCGCAGATCTGCCACTTCCGCCTTGTGCCGTTCCTCTTGTCGCTCCAACTTGTCTTGTAGTTTGCTATAGTAGCTCTTAGTTCCTCCTGAACGGATCTCTCAATCTTGGTCGCTTCCTGGCACTCCATCAGGTGGTTGCGAGCTGCAGTCTGTTTGAGCTCAAGGTGACTTGCATAGTTGTTCAGGTCATACAAATGGTAAGCTGTGGTGCGTAGGCAGGGATCGGCTTCGGCAAGCACAGACTGGGTGTAAGCATGCTCTTGCTCAACCTGGGTGAGGTGAGGGTGCAAGGCCTGGGGTAGTACCCGGAACTCTGTATTCTTCAAGTGGTCTTTGTTGTCTCGTGTTACAACCTTGAGTGCTTGAAAGGACACAGCCTGCACGCACTCATCAATGGTCTCTCCAATCACCATCTCTGAGTAAGCTGGAACGGATGGCAGGGTTTGACTTGCGGGTATCTCCAGTCTGGCCACTATAGGTGCCCTGAGTCCGCCCTCAAGTGCTGGCTCTCCAGAGCAAGTATACAGAATTTGATCAACTGGGACTCCTAGTGCCACAAGGACTTCACGCAGGGTAAGTGGAATTCCTGCGATCCCTTCGCCGTTGGAAACACACTTTGCAGTAAGGCTGAGCAAAGGTCCTAGCGGCGGATACACTGGGGTTGTCTCCATCTGCACGTATCAAAAGCTAAGGTTAGCAAGTCCATAGTAAGATAAGCCTTGCATTGAAAAAGTAAATGCAGGGTCGGTATATAACCGAAGGAGAGTGGCTTCCTGTTTCTAACGTCCATTTTCTAGGGGTTTCGTCCTAAGGTCAAGTATGGCTCTGATACCAACGAAATGACCTGATTTTCCACGAAGGGAAAATCCACAGAGTCAAGTGTAATATAACTCTTTCGAGTCAAATTACCCGATAATCCAGTCAAATATCATAATCCATACTTCGAATAATAAAAGTACTTAAAACGATATTACATTATTACATCGCCAACAGGCGAGAATTTAGATAAACAGCATCCGGAACAGCTTGAAGCAGACGAAGAAGCGCGATCAACTCCAAACTTGAGCGTAGAAGCGAAACCCCCCTACTCCTCGAACTCCTCGGAGTGGTACTCCTCCTCGGAACCTGAAACCTCAATTTTCAGTACGATTTGTACTGGCCACACTTTCCCATCCTATATGATTTATATGTGGTAGTGGATGCAACAGGTAAATGAAATTAACCTATCCGGCTGGGTTTTCCTATGCATAAAGTATTATGTATGTTTATCATGTTTCACCATTTAACTTATCACCGTATCCATCACCAATACACCATTCCCACACACACACATACTCTCGCTCAGTCGACAGAGGCCAGCTCCCTCCCAGCCTTCGTCTCAACGGCCCGCAGTCTCACCTGACTCACGGCCGGCACACTCTTACCAGAGGGAGAAAAGAGGAGCTCTCACTAGTCGGAAACAAGTCAGGGAAAAGGTCCGCAGCCAACAAGTTGGCTAACGTATCGATCGATCAACCATACACTCTGCAGAGGTTCTACAATATCCACAAGATCGCCATCATCAGCACCCCGGATGTGCCTAGGCGGATACCGGCCGCTTGCCAGCCTAGAGTAATGCCACCCTACCACTCAGCCCTGGAATCACCCAAGTCTGTCTGGGATGGCTAAGTCTGTGAAGTCACGTTCCCTCTCCCGAAGTGGGGGCCGTGATCGTCTCAGAAGGGTGTGGGACTCTGATACCCGTACCTTCCTCGCACTCTCTCGCCTAGCAGTAGTGGCATTACCCTACCAGGTAGTCCGACCGTCCCCGTCCATAAGGAGCGAGTGGCATGTAAAGGTATTCCCCGTGGTCAGGTCCCCGTTCCACCTAGGTTGACTAAGCCGGAATGTCTTCTCAAAGGTTTTCATTATATGTGCCACCACAGCACGCTCCTGATCTGGGCTCCACCAGCGGCTCACACCCAGATCCACCTCATGTCACCATTTAACCCACCAGGTTTCACACCACAGGGGCATCCAGATATGCCCCACGGCAAGACTCGCACCAGGCTCGTCATATATTCCGGCTTGGTCGACACAACCCTCACCACCATACACCCAAAACACACGCAGCACACTCCCCAATATACACCGTATAACAATATGCACCGTTTTCACCGTAGCATAAATAAATATATTCGAGATAGTATTTACAGCGCGTGTGTCTATCCTAACAGCTGGGTAGCAGGGAATAGGTTGCGTCAAGGTATGGGCTTACAAGTAAATCTATCATGCAAGTCCTATACTGAGCATCATTAGATTAGAAATGTAATGTAGCATGCGTAATGGGATCTACGAGGTTGGATGGGCTGTGGCACCTTGAGATTGATCGTTGTCTTGTTCCTCCTCGTGGTCGTGATCCTCGTTGTCAGGCGTCCCTTCCGGCTCTGAAAACGTACGAAAACGGTCGCATTAGCGACATCTATAGAATAGCACAAAGAACGAATGAAAATTCAAAAGATCCAAATGCACTCAAACATGGTACCATTAGGTAGATCTCGATTTTAGATGAATTTAGCAACTTGAACCACTATTTTTGGAGTCCATATGAATTAGTTATGGATTTCCGAAGTTTATTCTATTTTCTGAAAATAACAAATGGCCGATTTAACCAGGTGATGACACGTGTCCAAATCTAATTGGCTGGTGCGTCTGTACAGTATGACAGGTGGGTCCGCGGTCAGCGTTGACTCGGTCAACGGATGCTGATGTCAGCATGACGTCAGCATTACGTCATCTCGGACGCTTCTGTTCGCGTCCCTCGAGTAAGTCGAGGCCTACCTCGGACGGTGATGCCGAGGACGCTACCCTCGAGTAAGTCGAGGCCTCCCTCGGACGGTGATGCCGAGGACGCTACCCTCGAGCCTCGGGCGAATCGGTGTTTTTGCTCTGAGGCTTCTCTCGAGCCTTGCGCCTCGGGCGAGGCGGATCTTTGCTCCGAGGCCTCCCTCAGCCTCGAGCCTCGGGCGGGACGGATTTTTGCACCGAGGCCTCCCTCAGCCTCGAGCCTCGGCGCGTATCGGAGTTCTCTCCCCCTTTCTCCTCTGTTTTGTTACGGCGGTGCCCCGCCAACGGCGCGCTTGCGCCGGTGCTCGACTTCGCCTCCCCGGACTCGATTCTGTGCTCCAGCGTGATCGTGCTTCTACGGCGGATCGATCCAAGCCACCAATTCCGTGTTCTGGTGATCCTAGCGGCCAGCGTGGGTGACTGGCGGCGGAGCCGCGGCGGTGTTATGCCGTTTGGCTAGTTCCGCTCCTCCCCAACAAATTCAATCATATGGTCTCCTTCCCATCCCCAATCGCCTATCCCTCCATCTCATGCTGCTACATCAACTCACGGTAATCCGGCAGCAACTCCACGCGTATGATCTCGCACGGCGGCACACAGCGGCGCGACCATGCGACATCGGGACAAGCTCATTAACAGGCACCAGTTAATTCTACGGCGCGCACGGTGTTCTCCATCACTGGGTGATGCTATGCGGCCAGTTAGTTTCCCAACTCGAGGCCCGTGGCAACTGGAGCACAGGTTCGCCACGGCATGCCCAGCCGCGACGTCGCGCATGGTCACGGCGTCTCGCCCTCTCGGCTAGAGTGCTCCTTGGTCTATGGCTTCAACTAAAGTGTGCACGGGATTCTACTTCGAGTGGTGATCACCATCGGCTATCCCGCATCGTCTCTTGTGGGCTATAGCGTTTGGGACACCGGTTCGCCGCGGCGCGTCAGTCCGCGGCGACGTGCATGCGTTTCATCGCCGTGAGCTCGGTCTCCCTACTTAGTTCGGAGTGCGGTTCATGAGGCATCAACGTGTGCGCGGTGGCGTGAGTTCGCTCCGAGCCGGTAGAGGCTCTGGCCTGCGCGCTCCGGTACGGGCGCCATGGCCGTGTAGAGGACGAAGATGGCGAAGGTGGCATGAGGCTTACCGTGGTGGCGGTGAAGATAGGATAGCGGTGCAGGGCGATTCGAGGCCGTGTAGCTCCGGTTGCAGTGCCGTGCAGCTCCTGGTTCACCCCGTGCTCCGCTCGCGGTCCTCTTCCTCGGCGCCGACGAATTCCGCGGCGGCGCCCGATCCTCCACGGCTCCGCTCCTTCGCTACTCTCTTCTCTCGGCTGTGTGGTGTGGTGAGTGCGCCATGGTGTGGCGACGCTTGCTGGAACCCAGGGGTTCCGGCGAGGGCTCGGTTTATATAGGCACGGGTGCGTGTCACGGCGGATGGCGGATTGGCCGCGCAACCTTGATCAAAGGGTTACGAGACACTCCGATTCCACACGTCTCCAATTCAATCGCAGGGGACAAGATTCCCTAGTTTGTTAGGGGTTTGTTAGCCGCGGTCGGCCGAGGTGGCACGGTGGGGGCCGCTGCCGTTGCCGTGCTCTGCCTTCCGGCTTGCGCAAGAAGAAGAACAGAGGTGGTGTTCGCTGACGCGTAGGGCCAGTGTGTCAGGGTCTCGGCGCGGAGGCGAGCGGGCGCACGCGATGGCAGGGCCGCTCCGCGCGCGGTTGGGCTATCCGCGAGGGCGTGCATGCGCGCGCGTTGCTCGGTTGGGCCGTGCTGTGCACGCGTGGCGACGCCGGGCCGCAATGGCCGTGCAGTGATTTCCCTCCGGCGGTTAGCTGGGCTGCGCAAAGGGTTTCGGCCCAGTCAGTTCGTTTACCGTTTCTCCATTTCTTTCTAATTAACTCAATGCTAGTGTTGCTCCTTAATCCAAATATTGATCTTAGGTTATGGGTTTGTCACGTAACATGCTTTGCAAAGTTTGTATATATGTATTGATGCATTTCACACAAGAAATCCAAGAAGAGCCAAATCACATATGCTTATTAATTGGTTAGTTAGTTGCTTACTATGCTACTAATCATAATGGTCAAATAAATGTTAATGCATATGTTTAAGGGTGAATACAAGTAGGTTGTCTCACTCATCATGCAAGGTGAAAAGAAAAGAAAAATTTTGTGGTTGGGATTTTGAGGTAGAAATTTGTGGGTTGTTACAAAAAGAATCAGGTCATCATGTTATATGATTTTGAGCTAGGACTAAGTTGGATTGTGATGAGGGCCATGATCCATTATCACCTCTAGGCGTGATCTAGGCGGTGGAAGGTCGGCCCGGCAGGCGGTGAACATCGATTTGCACTTAGCAATGCCGTGTTTACACAAAAATCTCATCTTTTGATTGCTAGTTCCCCATGGGTTGGATAACAATTCGTGTCTTTTTTGTATTATTATTATAGGTCTCTGCGTACTGGTAGGAGAACCAAAATAAGCTATTTGAGGTATGTATTTGTTATATGTAGTGGGCTATATTTCATCACTATATAATTCAATGGCGAATGAAGGCAAATAGAGCAGCAGCAAAAAGTTTGTGCATATGAGCCTGAAATTTTTCTAGACTTTATGTTCGCTTGAGCTGCATACCAGCTTTAATATCAGCCGTGAAACAGTATTTTTCTCACACAACAAAATCAGTCGTTTCAGCTTATCAGCCGGCTCACAAACTGCTATTTGTTGGTAAAAAGTAGGTTAACTTGACAGCTAGGGTCTTCTTTAATTGTTCTAGCTATGTTTTATGTATTTGGGCTGGTTTTGAGTTCTAGGTACTTAGAGCCTTTGAGACAACTTTTTCCTTCACTTCAGAAGGGGTGTGTTTACTTCAAAGATCTCTATCGACATAAATACATAATGTTGCACTGCAGGTTTTGTTGGATGAGGTGAAGAACCCAGCTGATGCAAATATTCAAGGATTAGAGAGGAAGATAGACTGAATCTTTATATCCATAGCGTTTATGAAATACAGCTGTCATTTCTAAGACATCTGCCATGTGAATATTCAATCTTTTTTGACATGGTACTTATAGCCATGTCTGACTTGTGTAGTTGACATGTGTGACTTGTGTGGTACATGTGTGACTTGTGTGATATGATCTCTTAGTTGAATTTTCCTGAAATATAATTCCTTTTTTTTCTAACAATTTGCATCATATTTTTCTGTCGGTTAAACGTGACAGAGACAAACTTTTAGACCTGGTGACACTACTACAGAAATAGGCCTTTAGCCCCGGTTGGGAAGGGGCTTTAGCCCCGGTTTCCCAACCGGGACTACCAATCCGGGACTAAAGGCTCCCACCTTTAGCCCCGGTTGCTCCGAACCGGGGCTAAAGGCTTCCACGAGAAAAAATAAATTTGCGTTTGTGAGCTTCGAACTTAACACCTCTCGCCTCAGGCACGCTTACCAACTGAGCTACACAACCCACGTGATGTAGTTCTGGATGTTTTTCTTTTGAATCCACTCGGGAAGGACCTTTAGCCCCGGTTGGTAACACCAACCGGGGCTAAAAGGACCTTTAGTCCACCAACCGGGGCTAAAGGTTCACCCTTTAGCCCCGGTTGGTATTACCAACCGCGACTAAAGGTTGGGGGACCTTTAGTCCGGGTTGGTAATACCAACTGGGACTAAAGGTGAACCTTTAGTCCCGGTTGGTTTTACCCACCGGGACTAAAAGTCTTTAGTTCCGGACGCAATTTGTTGCCGAGACTATAGCTCAATTGTTAGATCGGCCTATGACCCTGTTCTGTAGTAGCGTGACCTTGATTTTTTTGTTGGTGGCGTATATTTTTTACTGTCGGTGCTAGTGTATCGGAAGAAAAATTTGTTGAGCGACAGGGAAATTCTCTTTTACTATTGTTTTATTTCTGTTGGTATACTTAATTTTTCTGTTGGTATTTGCTATTTTCCTGTCTATTTTACCCTAACAAGGAAATCTGAGTTTCCAGTAGTGAAATATTCAACATTAACTTTTACCTACAAGAAGTATTTATTCTTCACTGCTCAGTCAAGGTGGTTTTTTACAAAACACCTATATTTCTCTCTGATTTTTTAGGGCACTGCTGTAAACGGACTCTAAACTTTGATTTACCGTCTTTTTCCACGATTTACTATCCTGTATATTTTGTTTATGTATTCTATACATGACATCCAAAAAACAAAAAGTGTACCTAAGAAATTATTGCAATTGTAGGTGCTCGTTAGCACACACAACATTGGCCCCCCTTTTTCTTAAATAATTCTGTACAGTTAAAGTGCATTGATTTGCTAATAAGATGCCTATAAAATGCCCTATATGGATGGTAAGCTATTGACACCTAAGAATATCTGACTGCTACATTGCTCTGAATATAATGAGTTGATCGATCGGGTTATAGATTGTGCATTCCTCATCTCATCTGGAATGTGAAGCATCAGCAAACAAGAAAGCAGACAAAATTGAGTGGAGGAATCAGCAAACAAGATTGTGCTGAAGATTGCGCTGATGCATGAAACTAAACTTTACAAGAATTTGTTAGCAAGATTTACAATGAAGTATAACCTTCTTCTTACAACGTAGACTATCAGATTCATATGTGATTCTCTTTTAGTTTTTCGGAGATTCTGTACAGTACAAAGCACAACTGGATGCATGATGCTCACGTAATCTCAGCCAGCTATGTGGTGCAGCACACACAATAGACATGTAAACCATAGAAAACTTTCAAAGCATATATATCTTATTTCCTTAATTTATATATATTATTGTACATTGTCATAATATGTTTTGTTCTCTGTAACAAGATATCAAATACAATGGCATAAAAAAAATTAAGTGACCCCATTCTCTAAGGCTTGCAACTATCGGTGCTTTTTATACATATACATGATTGACCCCATTTGTGTTTGGAATTATTTTCTAAATTGTTGTTGATGTATTGATGATATGGTACTACAGAAAGCACATGGTAGGTAAGTATTGCTGAGCTGAGCTTACTACAACAATCTTAACCTAGATGGGCAAAATTGATTAACTGAGGAGGGCAATGCAAGCCGACCGCCTTTGACGAATGGTGACGATTAATCGAGCCTTAACGGAAGCGGTTGGCCAATCGTCTCGGTTAATCGATTAAGCAAGCCAGTCCCGTTAAGGCAACCGCCTCGGTTAATCGATTAACTAAGGCGGTTGCCTTAACGTACCTATTCGTTTAATGTTCTACATATATAAAACCCCAAAAAACAAAACAAAAAATCATTCGAATCTGACGAGTCAAACTTGTGACCAACTACTCAATACTACTGCATCTTTATATCAATATTTCATAATTTTATATTGATATATTTTAACTACTAAATGAACTCAAATCAAAAAAACTTTTAACTACAAAGTTTTAATTGTCAAGTACTGCAACTTTGGTCTAGATTTAATTTCATCAGAGATAGTTTAAAAAAATAAAAAAATGAGTTTTCAAACATATGATTTAAAACACATATTTGGACTCTAGTAACTTTTAATCAAAAACTTACCATTATCAAACATGTAGCTCAGTTAGCTTCTGCAACTATATTAACTATGTGAACATTTGAGATCATTAGAATTCTACATTTTAATTTCAAAATCTATATAATCTTCAAACACATATTTGGATTCTAAATTTCTTCAAATTAAAAAAAATCAACTACAAAGTCGTATACGTATGAAGACTATAACATTTGTATTGACCATTGCAAACATCCAAGATTATTTCATAATTTAATTTTAAATTTAAAATTCAAAATTTATGCATTTAACAATATTTGAGACCCTAAATTGTTCAAAAACAAATGCTAGTAGACACAACTTGTGTAGATTGATCTATACTTGTATGATATTAATATTTAACACTCTTCATTGAATCATTTAAATTGGAACCTTTTTTACATTTTGAAGATCGTATCAAAATTTAAATCTTGAACATATTTGGGATAAATCTCGATAATAATCGAGAAGCGGTAAAAATCCAAATTCAGACAAAGAACTGTATCTAATATGTAAAAGACTTACAAGAACCTTGATATTAGGAAATTACATCCATGATTCATTTCAAAATTCCTTGATTGATTATTAAAATTATGTTAAACTTAAAATTTTAAAATAATGAAAGGCATTTCATTACATACCATATTTTTGAGACCCTAAAACTGTTTTTAATTCAAAACATTTCATGCAAAAATTCTACTTGCATCATCTATGGTAGACCTCATCGACAGCTATAATTTTGATATAAAGTTTGTCTTCATCTGAGTTCATATAAAAAAGTTATGCATTATTTTTTTGTCGCGACCATTAACCGAGGTCGTTGTAATCGATTAATCGAGGCGGTCCTCCATTGATGCATTAACCAACGCAGTTGTCTGAAGGCAACCGTCTCGACTAATAGGGATTAACCCAGGCGCGCGGTTTTGTTACGGTAGCAGCCTTGGTTAAGCATTAACTGAGACGGTTATTGGGCTAGCTGCTCGGCCACGAATAACCAATAGGGCAACCGAGCCAACTGCCTCAGAGGCCATTTTTGAAATGCCTTGTAAAAGATTTTATATAGTAGTGGAGATGCCTACAAAATTGCATCTGGATCTCAGCTGTTTACACAAGAAGAATGGCAAGTTATATTGACAAGAACATCTACCATCTTCTAGCTATATGAACATGGAAAGAACGAAGAGACAAGGTTACCTTCACTGCCCTTAGCTTGTCCATTTGTGGCTTCTGACTCAGGTTCTTACACAAACTGATGCAAATCATAAGCATTATTTAGGTGGGAACATTTAGATGGAACCACTCTGAGGGCCATCTGGGCATGAGAAGAACCAGGAAACAAGAAAAACAAGAGAAAATGAGGTCATGCTTTGTGATGTCCTTCATGTCCACTTTTTTGTCATCTTGTTCTGATCTTGTTACTCCCTCCGTCTCATTGAAAGTGTCATTAGAAAACCGTGTCCCCCCCACATTCACGCTTCACGGGCGACGCTTTCAATGGGACTGACACTTTCAATGGGACGGAGGGAGTATATTGTAATACAAGAGGCATGTGGAGCGGACTATACATTAAAGTTTGACCTTTCGCGAAATACTAAAAGCACATATTTAGTATTCCATCACGGTTCTTTTCAGTACAATCCTTATCATTTCTATGATACTCGAGCTATCGTGATACAAGCAGTAAGAATGGTACATACACACAATCTAAACTGTTAGATGAATTAGATATGTCAAAATTTTATATTACTCGTTTACCCTTGTTTTATGAGTGTTTATTTTTTTCTTTGATTTCTTCTGTTTTCTGTACCATGTGGCCCGTGAAAGCAAATAGTAACTAAGATAGTGGTTGGTTGAAGAAAATGATGAGAGCTGTCAAAGTTGGTCTCTCAAATTTGGCTTACTAGACGATACCCCACGCGTTGCTGCGGAATTTCATAGCATTATATAAAAACACAATTTATTTATGAAGGGAGCATGTAGAGAGCCCCATAGTAGAATAATTCTGGCTTCATCATAATTAGCTTCAAATTTGAAACATTTAGACAATCACCCATATCTTCAAAGACCGAGAAGCTTGACAAGACGCCAGTCGTAGTAGTCGTAGTAGTAGTAGTAGTCGTAGTAGTCGTAGAAGTAGTAGTCGTAGTAGTAGTAGTAGTAGTAGTAGTAGTAGTCGTAGTAGTAGTCGTAGTGGTAGTAGTAGTAGTAGTCGTAGTCGTCGTAGTGGTAGTAGTAGTAGTAGTAGTAGTAGTCGTAGTCGTAGTCGTAGTCGTAGTCGTAGTCGTAGTCGTAGTGGTAGTAGTAGTAGTAGTAGTAGTAGTAGTAGTAGTAGTAGTAGTAGTAGTAGTCGTCGTCGTAGTGGTAGTCGTAGTCGTAGTCGTAGTCGTCGTAGTCGTAGTCGTCGTAGTCGTAGTCGTCGTAGTCGTAGTCGTCGTAGTAGTCGTAGTCGTAGTCGTAGTCGTAGTAGTAGTAGTAGTAGTAGTAGTAGTAGTAGTAGTAGTAGTAGTAGTAGTAGTAGTAGTAGTAGTGGTGGTGGTGGTGGTGGTGGTGGTAGTGGTAGTGGTAGTGGTAGTGGTAGTGGTAGTAGTAGTAGTAGTGGTAGTGGTAGTCATAGTCGTCGTCGTCGTCGTCGTCGTCGTGGTCGTAGTCGTAGTAGTCGTAGTCGTCGTCGTCGTCGTCGTAGTAGTGGTAGTAGTGGTAGTAGTGGTAGTAGTAGTAGTAGTAGTGGTAGTAGTGGTAGTAGTAGTAGTAGTAGTAGTAGTAGTAGTAGTAGTAGTAGTCGTCGTTCGGGACTGCTGATTTTTGCACAGATTTTGCTGCCCCTTTTTCCTTATGACCTTTCCAAGTTCCAAAATATTTTTGTCCATTTACCAACTGTCAATATATCTTTACATAGCTGATTTTGACATGAAATCCAAACCAAAGACCTTGACCCATAATTCTTACAAATAGCATTGCTATATGAACAAATCTTTCATATTGCCAAGTTGATCAAACATATAATAAACTAGGCAATAAATTGATAAAAGACAACATAAATATGAACAAGATAGTGAGCTTATGATAAGCAATATGCACCTATTACCATACTATTAGGGTAGGTTATGAAAAACCACAACCAAGTTTCATACCACCGTTTGAAGTGAAGAGATGATCCAATGTATGAATAATTCCAATGATTATGACCAACATAATGAGATATATCATAGAGAACACTTCCATTGGACTTCCAACTCCAAAATCACCCTTATTGCTTCAAGTTCGGTTTGAACCTTCTTCAAGCTTCTTCACACACTCTTGAGTGGTTATCTTGTCGAAGTTGAACTTGTTGCACTAAAAGGTGTTTTGATCTTTGAATAGCATCAACATGACATATCCACATGTAAGATAGCATTGGTTCAAGATATAGATTATTTCACTTCAAACTTGGCTTTATTGTTGGTGAAGATATAATGAGCTCACATGCCAAGTTCCCAATGCCACCATGGTACCTATTTAATCATTCAATTGCTTGATGGTACCCAACTCATGTTGGGTCTTCTCATGTTAGTAACCACATGCTTCGGCACCCAAATTGCCTTTGCATGTACAATAGAATGATCTATAAAAGTAGCCTGCACGGTACCATTTCCAACATTCCTAAGCAAATAGTTTTCATGTAATGACCTTGGCTTAGGATTGTTAGCTTTGGGCCTACCATTTACAATGTGTCCCTTGTTGTAGTCTTGATAGTACCCATCGGAGGAGACGTCTTTGCTCAAACTTCTTCTTCTTCCTCCCCTTCTAACTTTCTTCTTTCCCAACTTGTTATCAACATTGCGGTTGACATTTGCTTGTACTTGGGAAATTTTTGACTCATTAACTATTTGGACTTGAGATGCCTTCTTCTTCTTGTTGGGACAACTCATGGCTAAGTGATCCTTCTTGTGGCACTTGAAGCATATGTAGTGAGAAAGCTTTTCATCTTCTATCTTCTTCTTCTTCATTTCTTTCTCATACTTCTTCTTGCCCCATCTTTTGCCTTTGATATTGGTGTTGTTGTAGGCAATTCCATTCATGTTCCCAAAACTCTTGTGGCTCTTCAATATTTGAGAATGAGTGACTTTTGGCAAAGTACTCATACCCACCTTGACACTTGATTTCTTTTCTTCTTCTACATGGTTAGTCTAATGATGCATAGAAGGAGAACAAGTATCCAAGTTTGAAGAACAAGATACCTCTAATAAATCATCACAAGTGGTAAAGGCATCTATTTTCTCTACAACACAAGAGTTAGCCATATATTGTATTTGACCATTCAACTCACATAATGAGCTCTCATCAATTTTAATTTCTTTCTTCGAAAGAGTCTTAGTGAGTGAATCATGATCTTTCTTGAGTTTCTCATATTTAGAGCAAAGCACCTCATGAGTCAAAGATAAAGATTCTAGTTTGCATACGAATTTGCTAAGAAGCTTTTCCGAACAATTAAAAGATTTCTTTAAAGCAAGATTTTCATGTTCCAAGTCTTTCTTTTGAGCTTCTACTTTTTCAAAGCAAATTATCATGCCCTTAATAACATTTATAAGCTCATCATATGTGTGTGCATGGTCAACTACATCATTACCATTGTTTACCTCCTCATTGTCACAAGACATGTGACAATGTGTTGATGTAGATGGACTTGTAGAGTCATCCTTGACCAAAGAGTATGAGCAATCATCATAATTGTCAAGTGAGCTTGAAATAGAGAGTTCATCAATATGCTCAACAATGCCATCAACTATGCAACAATCAATGCGAGGAATGCACTGCCTCATCATTAATTGCAATCACATCATACTTCTCATTGAGAAATTTCCAAATTTCATGAGCGGTCTTCATGTCCATGATCTCTTTAAAGATATTATCCCTCAAAGATTGATAAAAGATGTTAATAGCTTGGATATCGAGATCTAGGCATTTCTCTTGTGCCGGAGTTGGGTTTACCTCATCCAACACTTGAGAAAAGCGTACATTCACGATCCACCACATTTGAGGACAAATGAATTTGAAATTGCAAACCATACATTCTTTCCAAGGTGTAAAGCATGTACCATCAAAGATGTGTGGACACTCAACTCCTAACCCATAAGTCGCCATCCTCTCGGGTCGGTAAAGACCTCAATAGAGAGACCGTGGCTCCGATACCACTTGAAGGATCGAGATGACCGACTAGAGGGGGTGAATAGTTGATTTTAAAAATTAATTACAAAACTACTCAAAAATAATAGCGGAAGAGATAGGCTCAATTTTAATTTTGACTACACCCTTCTAATTATGAACTTAACAAGATATACTAGCAAGAGTATTTCTATTATACACAAGTCAAGTTGGAGCTATTTAGCAAGATGAACAACTATAAGAATGTATATCAAGATTGACTACACAAGATATCAATATATGTATGAATGTAAATACAAGATACAAGATCAACACAAGTATGTGTAATATGAAATGAAATGAACTTGTGTTGAGATAGGCAAACCAAAAGGAATATGATGACACACGATGTTTTTAACGTGGTTCGGTGACTTGCCGGTCACTTAATCCACGTTGAAGCAAGTTCTAGGATTGTTGGTCCTCTTGTTAGCTCCAAGCACATAAGCTTCGGACTACCCCCACAAGGTAGGCTCCACGTGAGCACTAAACTTTGAGCCAACCAAATCTCTAGATACTCTTCACGCCTCAAGTTTACTAGAGCCGTTAGGTTTGAAAAATGACTGGCGGACTGTCCGCCACCAGGGGCGCGGACTGTCCGCCGTTGCTACACGCCACAACGAGCAGAACCAGCAGCACCACTGCTCATTTTTGAAAAACACCAGTGGACTGTCCGCCACCTAGGGCGCGGACTGTCCGCCGTTGACCTGAGACTGCACCAACAGCGCGAGCAGTAGCTCTGCTTCTCATGAAAATTAGCCGGCGGACTGTCCGCCACTAGGGCGCGGACTGTCCGCCATTACTTCAACAGCCTTCTCAGGTTTTGGCCGGCGGACTGTCCGCCACCAGCCTGAAAACACCTTTCTCAAGCGCTCTATCTCCTTTGTTTTGCCTCATCAACCCATACACTATGGATATGACCAAAGCAATATAAAGACAGCTCACAAGCGCTAAGAAAACCTTTTCTTAAAACAAGCCAACTCCAAACCAACGATCTCTAAAAGAGCATCGTTTCCATAGTCACTAGTTAGCTTTTCACAAACGTTTTTCACAAAGGTTTTAATTTCGACTTACCGCCACTCATCATAAAGCGATCAAAATGATAGAGCTCACAAGTGGCACTAGACAATCGTAATGCAAACGTGTTTGCCCCTCTTAATAATATGGTTATCTATCTTAAATCCGGCTATTTAACTTCTCTACACACCTCATAGCCGGTAAAAAGAAACACCCTATTGTCCATACCTTTGCCTTGCTTATCCATGATTTTCTTTGATACCCGCAAGGAAACATTCATGGACAACTGCACCAAGCCATTAGATATAAACAATGAATCTTCAACTTGGTCCATCAAAGATGATGTTGGTCACTCAACCATCACATAGACTTCAAGCCTCTCACTTTAGCTTCACTTGCTATTCACCATTGTCTCGGTCCTTCGGCGCCAAGCCCACTAGCTTGCCCTTCACCATAGGTCCATCGGCGCCAAGCCCACTAGCTTGCCCTTCACCTCCGCGTCGGTCCCTCGGCATCAAGCCCACTAGCTTGTCCTTCACCATTGCTTGAGCACACGGTCCTTCTAGCCAAGTCCTGCCAAAGTCTTCGCTTGCTTGTTATGCTTAAGTTGAATACCCCAACAAACTTTAAACAATCATTTCAATAACATCATCCACTGATATTGTGAACTCAACCTATTTTCCTTCACGCACTTGGATAGAATGGTTAGCTCACATGTGTTGTCATTAATCACCAAAACCAAAGTAGGACCTTTCATAGGGTCAACTTATCCCATGCCAGCCAATGAATCTTATTATCCTTATCATTCTGGCTCCACCACCATCTACCAATCATGGAATTCAGCTCATCACATATCCCCTTAGTCAGCTCAAAACGGGACATAGCATAGGATGGGATCGCTTGAGCCACTGTTTGACTCAATAATTTAAAAGTTATTGATGTTTTATATTTTCAATGTTTAACTCAAACCTTGTTCAAAATGATATCTATTTTCGATACAGAGGGAGTACATATACTCTGAATATGTACCCGCTACTCTTAGGCAAAATTTTAAGCACATATAATGTGTATTACACGAACCAAATGTCCCGGCAGCACACACACACACATGGCCTTTGTAGCTTATAATGGGCAAAAATAAATCCCAAAACCAATAGCATGCAAACAGAGTCAAGAGCGGGGGATCAAATGAGTGCAGCAGCCAAAGAAGGGCCCGTTTGATTGGGCTTTTGGCTTCGGCTTTTGGCCCTAAAAGCCAAAAGCTCAATCAAAAGGGTTGTCGCTGGAAACAGTTTTTCAGAAGCATATGTTTTTTCGTAGTATATTTTTGAAAGTTACTTTTTAACCTGTTTTTGGTTTTGGATTCAGCTTTTCAAAATAGGTGACATTATTTTGTAGTTGATGGTTTTGAAATGAATATGTGACATTAGATAAAAAAATTCATCAACTACAAAGTTGTTGTTCCAATCGAGATCTACAACTTTCATATTGGTTGTTTCACCATCAGAAGTCATTTGAGAAATTTGAATTTCAAATTGTCAAAACTTTATTTATTCCTGCTTTTGGGATCTCAAATGATTTGAGATGAAAAAGTCATAAACTACTTTGGTTGTGGTCAATTCTCGGTCCGAGGTCATTTTTCATGGAGATTATAGTAACATTGTCTTGGTCTATGTGGACTTTTAGAAATGATGCTATTTTCAAACATTTGCAGCCTTCAATTGATCACTGCAGATCGGTCTTCAGGAAAGAACATGCTCAAGCTATTCTTCGAGCCAAAAGCAGCTTAGCTCAGTCATATTTGACACATTCCCAACGGCTAGAAGCATATGTGTAATTCTTCAGATTTTTTTTTTCATTTCCTTCTTTGTTTCTTGAAGCCTCCTTGTAAACTCAGTTTTGTTTTTTTATATAATAAAAGCACAATAGGGGGGCTCCTCCTCATGTTTCCCTTAAAAAAAATTGGTCCGAGGTCATTTCAAAAATATGAATTTTATAACTTTAGAACTTCAGATACAAATTTGAGACAAAAATGATTTATAATGAAAAAGTTGTAGTTGTAGATCACATCAAGATCTACAACTTTCCTTTCCTTTTGATTGTTTTTTATCTGAGGTCGTTTGTATGATTTGGATTTCGAAATTAGAGAGCTTCAGACAGAATTCTAGGTGAGTAAATGATTTCAACCGAAAAAGTATAATCAACTACGAAGATATAAAGTTTGTTTTCATCCGACCTTGTTTCAAAAAGTTATGGATTTTAGTTGTGCTGTGGCACAAGTCAAACAATTGGTGATGGTTCGTAACACAGATCTCTGTTCGTATAATACGAACCGGCGGTGATGAGTACCACCACTAGTTTTAAGCAAACCGGTGGTGAAAGTGGGGGCAGTGATCGATCATCAATTCTGTAGCAGTGTCACATAGCCAGCTCATGACATTAATTGTTGTACTTTTTAATACTGTACGTACAATAGTATACACAGCTCACTCTGTGTATTTAAGCATAAGCATGCTAGAAGTGCTCACCACCAAGCATATATATGAGGCTCAAAAGTTAGGCGTCAAGTAACTTCCTCAATTTTCATGTCATGGATCATTGTACGTCTTCCTTGTTTGCCATGGATCTGTCTTCTTCACCAAGCCGTGCAGTGTGTGTATGCCTTAACTTATTTTCAAGGTGCGGTTTGGAAGCTTGGACCTAGCTAGCTGGGGCATTTTAGGGACGATCGTACACAAATGCAGTCCACAGAAAGGGGCACATGTGCATGGAGAGAATACCCACCCATCAGAGAAGGGCTGCAGCACGTACTCGATCATGCAGTACGTGTGAAGTTAGGGGTGCGAGACATCCGGAATGAACATCTCACCTGAGGAATGCGTTGGGGCAGCCACTCACCAGCTCTCCAGCGCAGCTCGCGCTTGGTGGGACAACTATAGCGATGCCCATGAGAACCCAGCTGAGATCACATGGGAGGAATTTGTGGAAGCTTTCATAGATTACCACATCCCTGGAGGAGTCATGCAAGCCAAAGCGGAGGAGTTCCGTAACATCAAGATGGGCAATGAGAAGGTGACTGATGAGTATACTACCTGCCGCTTTACCACTTTGCTCCGCAAAGGCCTCAGCTCACGCATCAAAGTGAGTCTGGGAGGAGTCAAGAGTTACACTTTGCGCGATCTCATTGATCATAGCATCCAGATTAAGAAAGACCGCAATGAAGCTGGGGAAGAATTCCGAGAAAGGAAGCGTAAGGCTGATGGATCCTTCCGTAATCCGGATCGCAAGAGAGCTCGCATAACCCACACTACCAGTTATTCTCATCCTGGATCCAACCGGGGTGGAGGATCACACTCTGCCCAACACTCTCGCTCCTACCAGGATCGCACTCAGATTCGCACCCAGGATCGCTCTGGAGGATTCCGCGTACCTCAAGATCATATTGCTCAGAACCGCTCCACGGAAGGCACTTCTACCTGGAAGGCACCCGCGTCAACCCCCACAGGCGGTGTACCTTTCACATGCTTCAAGCATGGACAGCCTGGTCACAAGATTGCAAACTGCCCAGAAAAGATCAATGTGCGGCAAGCACCACCAAGAGCTCAGCCTCAACCCCGGGAATCTGCTACCCGTGGTCGTTTGTTCCTGGTCTCAAGTGGTGGGAAACGAATCCAGACCCCAAAGCATTAAAAAAATAAGCTAAATTCAAACCAGACCAAATCGATCCGTCCGGAACCGAGTCTCAACCGAACGACTATTTTGCCATAGACCGAATTCAAAATCTAGTGAGATAAATCTATCTGGAACGTCATGTTTCGTGAAGAACTGAACCATACCTAAAAGAATAAAAAAATACACGCTGCTGCACCGTCTGCTCTCTAGTTTCCTCATATTCCTACACATATTATATATTATTATATTATTAGAGCTTGTCCTCGAGAGGGAAAGATAAAGGCTGTTCTAGCTTGGAAATTATTAATGATTTCAGTATGTAGATTTAGCTTGTTTTTATTTCATGTCTCTACAGTTTATTCATTCTTAATACCCAGTCATTTGAAAAAGAGCAAAAATAATTTCTGAAAACAACTTGCAAGTCTAGCATTTACTGTCTGGTATTTGTGTTAGTATAAATGACCCATCTTAGCAAAAAAAAAAGCTGCTCAAGATGTCATCTCAACAACGAAAATGGGCAACTAAATTGAAATGTGTGATAATTTGAAAATCTCTCAATCAACTTATTTAGGCATTGAAGTGTTTTAAGGATTATTATGTAATATTCAGCCTCTCTATCATTGAGCACATGTGCCCACATGCCATCCTGCCTCTCTCTGTCCTATGATTGCTGCAGGAAAATCAAGTGGTTCGTTTAAATTGTATGCACCTGTTGTGTATAGCCAATTAACTGCATTGTGGTTATTCACTGGTGGTTCATCTCGCATTTGGCATCATCACTTTATGTGGCCGTCCATAACAAACTTGTCCAAAACGGTCAAAGAAGCATATGCATTGGTTATGTGGTGGGCAAGTAAGAAGGCGCAGATCAGGCTCGTGCAGTGTGGGCATGCCATTGAGGTTTTTCACAGTGAGATGACTATTGCTGCGTTCGTGCTGCCTCCTGTTCCCACTTGCTTGTTTGATCCAAGTGGGGTGAACATGAATGGAGTGACAGAGGCGGTTGCTCTTCCTGCTCTTATATTTATATGTGCACAGGAAAGAGATTGGTCGCTAAACATTCAATCTGTTTTAATGTCAAGCTACTCCTCATTTTTTTTCTTACTTACTACTCATCTTAAAAAAATGAAAAAAAAAGGTAAAACTGCCTCTGAACACATGGGTTTCATACATGGCAGGAAGACTAATATATTGTTTGAGTATTTGTGTTAGCAATGGTGATAGACCTTAGCAATATAGCTGATGAACAATGTTGTTACATCAACACACAAACTAAACTATTCCACTGAAAACTTTAGATTAAAATGAATTAGGGGTTAAAAACATATGGAACTAGGCAGGATGGAAGGACGATTATTATATGGCCTTGAGCCATAATATCAGATAAAAAGTGGGCATGTATGGAAAAAACTAAAAAGGTTGTTAAGAAATGGGCCAAAAATATGGTCGATCAGAACATATGGGCTAGATGGGCTTAGTTTAATTATAATTGTGAAAACCAACTATTCCATGGATCCGTATGGAACAAAACATCTTAGGAGCCTCTCTACAAGCGTAGATGAAACAAAGTTGACTTAGGAGCCGTATGGATCCTTTCATTTGGAGGAACTAAAATCTACCTAATAAATTAGATTATTTGGCTTGGAATGTGATATTCCACTACTTTTCAAAGTTCATATATAATCCTACCTCAAATTCATAGGGTAGAAGATGGAATTTGATTTTGTAGATATTCATGCTATGTTTCTACTTTGCAAACTTATAACACGCTCCTCAACTCGGTTATAATTTACCGAACAATAAGATACAAACATAACTTATATACAACAATATTAGCTTAATTAATATATCTAAATTATGACTGTTAAAATGAATCCAATTCCATAGATCTAAACGGGGCCTTAATTACTTTAAAGCTACAATTAAACGGAATGATGGGTAATTTGAAAAATTCATGCAAACTAGGCTTTGAAGGATTGTAATGGTTATTCTGAAATAATCAATGCTTTACTACCTATGACACTGGATTTATGTATATCTGGCTGCCAGCTACCCGCACTACCTTTGTGTAACAACGAACTAAAATTCAGTTTCCTCAGTCCATTCAATTTTTCTATTTCCTGTGTCGGGTTTCTTTGTGCATAGATCACTACAGGAAACCTAGGCTTTGCCAAGTGCCTGGGGCTTTGTCGAGTGCCAAATTTTGGACACTGGGCAAAGAGCCTCTTTACCGAGTGCCGGCCACGTGGCACTCGGCAAAGCGCAACACACAAGACAAAGGATGCCGACACTCGGCAAAGAAAGGCACTCGCACTGCGGGAAAATCAATCTTTGCCGAGTGCCTGGGACTTTGCCGAGTGCCAATTTTCGGGCACTGGGCAAAGAGCCTCGGCAAATCGCAAACACAAGACAAAGGATGCTTTGCCGAGTGCCACGTGACTGGCACTCGGCAAAGATCCCCTCTTTGCCGAGTGCCAGCCACGTGGCACTCGGCAAAGCATGTGGCCCCAAACTATGCCACGTGGTCGGGTCTTTGTCGAGTGCTACGTGGCTGGCACTCGGCAAAGCATGTGGCCCCGAACTGTGCCACGTGGTCGGCTCTTTGCCGAGTGCCAGCCACGTGACACTCGGCAAAGAGCTCTTTGCCTAGTGTTTTTTTTGACATTCGGCAAAGCTAGTTTTTAAATTACATTTTGAAGCAGTAAATTAATCCAAATGAAAAAGTTCTTTGAACTACAAAGTTGGTTAACTTATCAAGATGAACAATTTGTTTTGAGGATTCTTTCATTTGACAAACTAAAATAAATTCGTTCATAAAATCTTATATATCTCTCCGGTAGTTTATAAAAAATTAACCAGAGTGATGATATAATGTTTGTGAATAATATTAGAACCACAATGTTAGATGCACAAATGGTCAAACAACCAAAATAAACTTTGTAGATCTTGACAAGTTATGAAAGTTTGTAGTTGATAACTTTTTAATTTGAAGTCATCTAGTTATGCAAAACTGCGTTCGAATTTGAAAATTAAAAATTCGAATTTTTTAAAATACCTCGGATGGAGAAATGACCAAATGAAAGTTGTAGATCTCAAAAAGTTATGAAACTTTGGTGTTGACAATTTTTGATTTGAAATCATCTTGTCAACAAAAAACTACGTTTCAAATTGTCAAATTTGAAATTCAAATTTTTATAAACGACCTCGGATGGAAAAAACTATCAAAATAAAAGTTATAGATCTCAAAAAGTTAGAAAACTTTATAGTTGACAACTTTTTGATTTGAATTCGTTTAGGGCCTCAAATAGGCAAGTTACACACGGTTTAGTATAATATATGGGTAATCGAAACAGAGATGGAACGTATATGAGTGTGTAGTGCAGTGGTAGAGGAGGCTTCGCGCGAGCAAGAGGTCGTGAGTTCGAATCCTGCTGACTGCGTGAGAGAAAATTGCGTGAAAAATAGGAGAACTTGCGATTTCAAAGAAGACGAGTGGGTATTGACTAGTGAGCCTCTCCCCCAATTAAATAAAAAAATTTCCCTATTTTTTGGGGTTTTTTTGATTTTTTTCTTGTCGAGTGCCACGTCAGCAGGCACTCGGGAAAGCCTTCGCCGAGTGCCCGATATTTGGCACTCGACAAAGAGCCATTTGCCGACATTTTCTTTGCCGAGTGCGGCACTCGGCAAAGCCTTCGCCGAGTGCAAAAGGCTCTTTGCCGAGTGCAGCCAGCACTCGGCAAAGAATGAATCTGCTGTAGTGTCGGCAAAGGCACCTCTTTGCCGAGTGCCAGCCACGTGGCACTCGGCAAAGCATGTGGCACAATTCGGGTCTTTGCCGAGTGCCGCCAGGGTGAGAGGGGCTCTTTGCCGAGTGTCAGGACCTGACACTCGGCAAAAGAGCTCTTTGCCTAGTGTTTTTTTTACACTCGGCAAAGCCAGTTTTTAAATTATATTTTGCGTGAAAAATACCAGAACCTGCGATTTCGAGGGAAACGGGTGGGCGCTGCCCAGTGAGCCTCTCCCCCGATTTAATAAAAGTTTTTCTCTATTTTTTTGGATTTTTTTTCGTTTTTTTTTGCCGAGTGCCAAATATGTCAGCACTCGGCAAAGCCTTTGCCGAGTGCCCGATATTTGGCAGTCGGCAAAGAGCCCTTTGCCGACATTTTCTTTGTCTAGTGCTCTTTGCCGAGTGTGGCACTCGCCGAGTGCAAAAGACTCTTTGCCGAGTGCTGCCAGCACTCGACAAAGTCTGATCCTGTTGTAGTGGATGCATGTGCCTACAATGTCATTCCAGTTGATTGATTTGTTCCATCCCCTTTTCGGTCCAGATGTCCTGTATGTTATTTCAGTTTTTCATGTTTTCTTGCTTTCTTTTTTGTAGTTTGCCTTCCAGTTCTAGCTAGCGTGTCCCAATTTTGTGAATTGGTGAATATAAACTCATAGATGCTTGGCTTATACTTTTGGACATGTGTTGGAAAGGAGCAAAACTGCAATGTCATTATCCTGACCATTTTCCTATTTGTTTCGTCGATTTTGGATTACATGTGATTCATACTCAGCACATTTTAAATTCAAGAACATGTCGATACATTAATTATAGAGTAAAATGCTTGGTTAGTCTATTAATCTCTATGTTGATTTGGTCCATCAGGTTGGAAAGTGCAGTTTTGGGTCAAAAATCTAGATGTGTGGTGCATAAACACAGTCCATACTCCTTAGGTTTATATTTTTTATGTACGTGGACAGACCACTGTGGCAGCTGAAGTGGCTTTCAGCGTGTGACCACTCTGAGCGGTGCCATTTTCACAAAAGGCCCCATGAAGCCTTTTCCCTCTCATTCCCAGAGGCACAAGGGTACCAGGGGCCTTTCAGTGAAAAAGTCACGACATAGCGTGGTAACACACTTTCAAACTTGTTGGCCCAAATCAACATACTTATTATTACAAGCTATGCACTAACCATGCATTTTAATTACTCGATCTTAATTACATATTTATGGCAACAATAGCGGTGGGTAAAGTTGTGAACGAATAATTTACCAGCTAGGGTTCTTCGGATGGGTCTAAAGGGGCCGCTCGGGTAAGCTATCGGCCGAGTAATTGCAGTACGTGTTATCCTTTCCATCTCTGTCCTTTTAGAAAGCTACTATGACTACAGGTAAACCAAGTGGTAGATTAACTTGTATGAACAGAAATGCAATCAACTTTTATTTGCAAGGATTTGTTTAGAAACTTAATCTATTATCCTTTGGCCTCTTCCATGTCAAAAATATGTAATGACATTTTTCCAAAAAAAAAAATTGTGTTTAACGTATCACACATAAGGACATGGCAGCATGCCATATATAAGGCTGAATTCACGCTGACACACCGTGTTAACTACAATAGAATGGATAGGAATCAGGGAGAGCCTTAATTGAGAATTAGAGCAGAGAGTTGAATCCTCACTGAAATAGGTATATCATGGCGGCTGTAAGGAGCTGTGGCCGTGGTCGCAAAAAAAAAAAAAAAAGGAGCTGTGGCCGTAAGACCTGCCTGCTCTTCGCTAACGCGCACTGCACAGCCACCTCCGTTCCTGCACATCTTTGGCTCTGCACATAAGAGGATAGGCGGGTACTGCAGTGAGGAGGTTTGTGGTGACTGGTCATACTGTCCCTCATCGTAACATATGAAAATACTATTATACCCTTCTATTTAAATTCAGAGCTAGTTGCTAGCTCACTAAATTTAGGCTCTGGCCCATTCTTCGCACAAGTTCCTCAAATTTTTTAGCTATTAGATCTGTATGAATGAATGACACTTATTTTTTCGAGATGTTGGAAATTTATCAGTGAAGTAAATGATATAGCATTGAAAATGACTCAGTTCTAACAATGGATAGTATTAAACCTGGAGGACATCACATATATATTGAGACACTAGAGAGACAGAATGATGTGGCCAAAAGTATTAGAAATTGAAGGAATATACAGATAATGTTGCTCAACTGATCGACAAGACACTTGGTCAATAGCCATGACACTTGCCCAATGGCGGTGACAGCAAACTCATTTCTTTTTGTGCATTGGAAGCATTACCCAGTCATTTGAAAATAGAAAATTAATTATTTTTGTGAGACCCAGTACAATGCAAATGCTGATGCGCCCTATGAGCATATTGAAAGAACTATGTTGGACTGACGAATCTCGAGATTGACAAAGTCACCACGGATCATGAAATTGACCAATTCACTGCAAGGGTTTTGTTGTTGATGGCCACGTTTTGGCAAACAACGAAAAGAATAGCAGCATTAAATCCTAGAATAAAACTAGAAAAAATATGAGCATCTGTGTCAAGTCTAAAACTTTAATTCGGATTGATAGGTTCCACCACATGCATGCAACCTAAGCAGCTGCAGTTCGGCATCGGTTCAGTTCTGTACAACGTAGGCCTCCATAACAAATACTAGACCAAAACAGAGTCAAAGAAGCACCTCCTCCAATGGTTCAGTGGTGAGCAAGCTTGAAGGTTCTGAACATTGTTGTGGCATGGGCATGCAAGTCTAGAACAAAGTTGGAGTGCATGCAAGCCACCGCGATAGCATTTGCAGAGCCACACCATCACGGGTTACCCATGATGCACAATATGGATAGATGATAGATGGAAGTTGTCATCCATTGACTTGAATCCAAGATCTTTCATGGTGAGACCACTATTGCTGCATTCCTGCTGCCTCCTGCTCCCGCTTTTGCTATTATGTCTGTCTCTTCGCTCTAGGTGAACACGCCCAATTATTTGGTGTCAAGGGTGCGAGAGGGTTGGTGGAATGATAGAGGCGGCTGCTCTTCTACATGCTATATTTATATGTCCTTAAGGGAAGAGACACTGTACGTGTGCGTGCTAGTGAATTAGATGAGTTCTACATTCAGTTTGTTTCTAGTGTCAAGTTACTTCTAATTTTTTCCAGACTTTTTTTGGTATATTTCGTTAATTTATTTCATTTTGTTGATTTTTTCGATGCATTTCAAATTTGAACTACACGGCTATGGAATAATGAAATTTGGTCATCCAAAAATTGATATTCATGATATTTAGCGTAGGTTGGGGCCGTATTCAGGGAGTCACGTGAAATCTCGTGTATCTCGTTGACGTAACATGCCGAGTTAGTTGCGAGAAAAATGGATTTAAATTATATAAAATCCAAACGAAGTCCGAAAATAACGAAACTTGTGGAGGCGTCTTGTTATCGCATACTGAGGTTGTGGTAAAAATTTGAAATGGTTCGAAGTAAGTTGTGACGCACGATATCTAAAACCCGGACATATCTACATGTGATAGCTGATTATCACACGTGGAGATGTATCTATTTTAGACATCGTGCATCACAACTTATTCCAAATCGTTTCAAATTTTTACCACAACCTCGACATGCGATAACAAGACGCCTGAACAAGTTTCGTGATTTTTGGACTTTGTTTGGATTTTATATAATTCAAATTCACTTTTTCTGCAACTAACTCGACATGTTACGTCAAAGAGATACGTGAGATTTCATGTGACTCTATGGATACGGTCCCAACATACGCTAAATATCATGAATATTATTTTTTGGATGACCAAATTCTATTATCCCATGGACCTGCAGTTCAACTTTGAAATACACCGAAAAAACAACTAAACAAAAAAATTAACGAAATATACAAAAAAAATCAAAATTTGACCAAATTTTAGATTAGTGCTTCAAATACTGTTAGAAGGCTACATAAAAAAATTTAGGTCCAAAATCAAAAAATAAATAAATTATTTTGCCGAGTGCAACGGGGAACACTCGACAAAATAACTTTGCCGAGTGCCTGTCACAGATGGCACTCGGCAAAGTTCAATTTCAGAAAATAAAACAAAATCTGCGCAATGTATTAAAAAGTTGTTTGCCGAGTGCCGGACAGTGGTGGCACTCGGCTAAACAAACAAAAAAAAAAAGCCCACGCGGCCTAAATTGCCACGCCGGCCCAGTCCACTCCCTCGCGCATCCCCAACCTAAACCGCGCTGCACCGCCCACCCCAGCGCCCGCCCATCGCCGCCACCTCCGCCCCCCAGCGCCCGCCCGTCGCCGCCCAGCCACCGCCCCGGCGCGGCCCTGCCCCGGCGAGTCCTCGCCCCCTCCCCGATGACTCCCCTGCGCGGCCCCGCCCGGCGAACCCGCCCCGCCCCGAGCGCCCCGGCGGCCGGCGCACCCCCGTCCCCCGCCGGCGAGCCACTGCCCACGCCGGCGAGTCCCCGCCCCGGCCAGCCTCCGTCCCGGCCGCCGCGGCTCCCCAGCGCCGCCGACGCAAGCAACGCCGCCTCCACCGCGCGTCCCTGTGATCCGGTGAGGCGAGGTCCCTGTCTCTCTCTCTCTCTCTCACTCTCACTCTCTCTGTCTCTCTCTTCCTCTCTCTCAGCTTCTCCCTTGCTCCCCACTCAGGGCCATGGTGACGCAAGCAGCTTTTGTAGTAGGGGATATGCAACAATCAGATTGAGGAGCAGTGGTGCTTTTTGGTGTGCGTAAGGCTTGGAGGATGCTGGCACGACCTATAAGCTTTGGTATAGTTTCTTCCAAATACATAAAAAGAAGTGTATTGATATTTGATGGTTTGAGCTCCACTTTGGAAACCATGCCTGCTTCCAGTGTCAAACAACGAAGTGGTAGTAATTGAGTTCGGCTTGTTTGTTCTTGTTATGTGTTATGTGTAGACAGAGAGGATGGAAACAACCACACACTGTGGATCTCCTAAAAACAACATTTGGGTTGACGATGAATTCAGTAGTATGAGCTAGAGCACCAAAAATTATGGGAGAATTGATTTCTGAAAATGTTATCTAAAAGGAAGACTCAGGTGAGTCGATTTCTTCATGGCTGTTTCCTATTTATACCTCCTAATTAGAAGCCAGTTTTTATTTGGAATTTTAGAAGAAAAAAACAGTTCATGTTTGCAGTTAGTTTATAACTTCGTGTCTAAATATTTCTTTGCTTGGGTGTGGAGGCAAACACACCACCAGAAATGGATAGCACTTTCTCTTATCTAAATCATTGTCCAATAGTTTTATGCACACAACACATGGCACGCCATTGCTGCCAGGATTTTTTATATTATTTTTTGAACTTTGATGGGCGCTCCCTAGGTGCAGACTAGTTGCTAGATTTGTTGGATGTTGGCAATTGAGATACTGTACATAGTTCTCTGAAAACCACAAAAACTCGTTTTTGTTAAAGCTGGCTTTTCTAGGTTATTGAGAACTTGTTTCAGATAAACCCAAGTTAGTTAGAGTGCCCAAACATCGTTGTTCTGGATGTTGGAAACTTGAGTCAAAACTTGTTCTATAAAATCTAGTTTTATAAAACATGGGATCCAAACAACCCCTTCAGTTATATCTGAAACACCTCTGTATATGTTTCTTTAATTTTTCATAAGTTAGTTTCTTGACACTTGTTTCTAAAGGAATATCATGAGAACTGTGTTTGTTTAGGACAAAAACTCATATTCATTTTTTCTGAAACTAACCTTTTTAAAAATTCTCCAGATTCTCTTTTTAAAATTCTCGCACTACTGGATCTCTGCCCCTACATTGCTGCCCACGCCTCTACAGACAACTCCTAATTCATCCCAGGCCTAGTAAGAGATTAGCTGTGATTTTTCAGTTACCTAGCTAGCAACTTTCTATTCTGTTACAAAAATGAAGGAGATGCCAATATGCAAATGTGCTACCTAGCTAGCAGTTTTCTGTTTTCTGTTAAGCTAGCAGCAGAACCAAATTGCCCCAAGAAATTTCTCAATTAAGTTAGTTTTTGAGGTCTCAAGTAATGCTTACATGCACTTCACATTTCTGTCTAGCTGTGGTATACAAGTAACATAAATATTATGCACTGCATGTCAGCTGCTGATAGGCTTTAGCATTTTATATCTGCAAGCTGTTTTTCAGAGTCCCTAGCTGAAACAAACATGGTAAGGTAACCTCACAATCTGCAAGCTGTTTTTCAGAGTCCCTAGCTGAAACAACCATTCTCCTCTTGGTCTTATGCATACCAGTATACCATTCAGAGTCCCTAGCTGTTTTTCAGAATCCCTAGCTGAAACAACCATTCAAAGTCTTGGCTGATTGCTTATGTTCAGCTGAATGAAATTACTGAAACTTTGTGATAAGAAAGCCAGACATGAGGTTATTACTTAAATGGTTCAAACACAGACTGCAATTCTGAAAAGAAGGTAGATTAGACCTGTCTCACCTGTTGCCCAGTTTTTTCTCTGCAATTTGTACTGCAACTTTGCTAGTGGCAACGAGGCCATGTGTTTTCAACTAAAATATTTATCAGTGGGTACATAGAAACATGATCAGGCCAAGCAGAACTTTGCCATGCATTTCTTGTCCTCCTACAAAGCTATGACTAGTACAGCATATGTGAAACTTTTTGTAATGTTACTATGTTAGTTTCATTGCTAGCTGAACATATGTGAAAGTTTTTGTAAATTTACACTTCTGTTTTTTAGACTAGAGTTATGGGTTTCAGTACTTTCAGGTGCCAATGAACTGTTTTGTCAGTCAGAAGATAGTTTTCAGTACTGAAGCATGTAGCATGTTAGCTTTAATTTTTAAAGGACCACCCTTGTCTTTAACTTGTCTTTACATGTTGTTTTTATGTATGTATGCAAATTAAAATAAATGTTTAGTTTGTTGCTTGCTAACCATATTCATTTGTGTGCATCAGTTCAATTTCAATCGCCTTGTGTTCCAGGCACACGATCCGACTCAACTGATGACTCAAGAGGTGTGACTTGTTTTTTTTGTTGATTATTTGCTCTGTGCCTGCACTCTTCATGTATGTATATAAACATTGTGTAAACATTAATTTTTACCTCAGGCTCTCTTCGCTGCCAATCAGTGTAAGTTTTTGCTTAGAGCATATTATGAATCATAATGTGGTTCTGAAATATTACATGTTAAACTAAATTGTACTAATTTGTGCTCATGTTTATTTACTTCGCTTCAGTAATTATATTATGCTATTGTTCCCTTCCCACTTTAATATGTGTTCCTTTTTAGATAATAAAGGTATACCTGACAAAAGGAAAGTATACCTGACTAATTTGTGCTCATGTTCTTTTTTACAACCATATAGTTTATGCAGTAAGTTTCCTTGCATCCAGTTTTATTTTGTTATTCTTCTTATTGAACATACCTGACAAAATGGAAAGTGTTAGATCCCTTGAAAATTTTACTTTGCAGTTCGTTATCTGTTTCTGTAGTTCAGTACCTAAGCAGAGCAAGCCTTTTGTACTCTGATTTCAAATAGTGCCACATTTATTTTTTCATAAATGTTCGCACATGTACCTTAATCATTTATTTGTTTTGCTTGGATTATGAAAAATTGGTCAATAGAGTCTTTATATTTACGTGTTTGTTATCACCTGCTTTGTACAAGCAGGAAGATATATAGACCTGCTTCTTTGTTATCACCTGCTTTGTACATCAATTTCCTAGGAATTGGTGTTATGATTAATCACTAATCACAAGAAAATTACCTTTTGATCAAGTAATCTGGTGAAAGTATATTTTTTTAAAAAAAATATATACTTTGCCGAGTGCCTTGATGAAAACACTCGGCAAAGTATGTTTTTTATTTTTTGAAAAATAATCTTTGCCGAGTGCCTTAAACGAAAACATTCGGCAAAGTACGGGTTTTATTTTTTAAAAAATAATCTTTGCCGAGTGCCTTGATCGAAAACACTCGGGAAAGTATGAGTTTTATTTTTTAAAAATAATCTTTGTCGAGTGTCTTGATCCAAAACACTCGGCAAAGTATGTTTTTTATTTATTTTTTAATAATCTTTGCCGAGTGCCTTGATAAAAAACACTCGGCAAAGTTTTACGAGCAAACAACGGAAATTTATTTGCCGGGTGTTTTAGGGCACTCGACAAAATAACAGTTAACGGCAAGCGGCGTAACGGCCGCGAAAATTTTGCCGAGTGCCTTGCCTAGCACTCGGCAAAATATATTATTATTTTGCCGAGTGCCCGAGAAAAAGCACTCGGTAAAGTCTCTTTGCCGTGAACTATGTTGCCGAGCAAACTTTGCCGAGTGCCTTGGTTAAAAACACTCGGCCCGAGTGTTTTTAGGCTCTTTGCCGAGTGTAAAAACACTCGGCAAAGTGCCAGTCTGCAGTAGTGACAGTTGTGAAGCTTTTTCTTTCACAACAGATTAGTCCAAATAATCAGGAGTAGTGATAACCGATGTTTGGTTTTTATCACAACATGCTTATACCAATACCAGAACAGGCTCAAAAGGGGGTTATGAACTAGTGGACCTTATGAACCAGGACAGTCGGAACATATACCTTATGTTTTGCTGTAACGGGATGTTAATAAATTCAATGGCTTCAAAAAAAAAAAAAAACAAAGTATCGGAGTCATCATGCATCTTGCAATTATTAGTCATTCTCTCACATCGTTCACCCATTTGTAAAACTTCTTATAAAATGGCCTGTATGTCGCTTATAGTCCATGCACAAAAGGTAAAAATGGCAAGGCACCGAGAAGAACATCACCAGTAGTGTCGTTCTTCATGTAGTGTGTGGCTTCCAAACTGCAGTATGTTACAAAATCTGATCCATACAACTGTCCATACAGTAAAAACTGTCCATACAGTAAAATAAATGTTCTGAATATTGCTTGAAAGAAATACTTAAGGTGGAGCACTGTGGTATTCAGTGGTTTTTCCCATTTAGTGTTACGCACTATTGTCTAAGAACAACAATTCTTCATGAAAACAAGGTGGACAAACTGACTATATATAGTCAGGTAGCATAAGCATGTCTATTTGCTACCATCAGTGTTTCTACAATTTCTTCTAAATTATTTCCTGGTTATCAGATTGATAAATTATATGGTACAACAGAAAGCACATAGTTGTTATAATAATAAATAATAATAATAATAATAAAAAATAATAAGAAGAAGAAGAAGAAGAAGAAGAAGAAGAAGAAGAAGACGACGACGACGACAAGAATAATAATAATAATACGCCTAATGAGAGGCCCAATTCCTTGGCTCACGGGCCCCAGCCCGGCCCAGCAAGCTGCCTGTGCAGGGGCAGCCAGGTTCAGGCGCACCCTGTAGGGGGCGCGCGGCAGCAGGAGGGGGGCGCAGGAGACGCCGCCGCCTGCCTCTCCTCCTCAGGTCGAGTCCGAATCGGATTCGAATTCAGTTACGAAATAGGCTAAGGAATTGTAATAGATTAGGAAATGAATAAGAATAAGTTAGGGAGTCTTAATAAATTAGGAAAGAGAGTCCGGATCTATAAGGAACTCTTTTCTAAAGTTTTCTTGCTTTACAAGTCCATTAGGGGCTATAAAAATAGGGGTATGTACTCCCTCCAAAGGCAATAAAGAATTATGGTTTGACCTGTTTGCTCCCTGCTCTCCTGCCTCCCTGCTACCGCCGCCCCTCCCTGCCCTTGCGCACGCACAGCAGCAAGCAGCAGGCCGCCGCCCAGCCCAACAGCCCCGGCGCCGCCTTACAATTAATAATAATAATACTGTTACAATACTACTAATGGTGTTTAATCTCCTCCTTAATAGACCACCATCATGACCCTATTTACAATAGGATTTACCCCCTCTCATTAACATGTTTATGAGGCTTTATGGGGTATTATTCCCTTGTGTAACGTCCATGGAGGACCTTGTATATATACCCATGGTGGATCAATGGAAAAGAAGAGGACACTACATATTCTTGTCTCAATTGTTATTTACATTGTCATTCCAATTACAACACGTTATCAGCACCGTTCTACCAACTGAGCTACGATCGCAGAGGTAACGATGGCCACTCACCGCGATTTTCCCTCTGCCTCCTTCGTTCTTCAGCTTGTGATGATGGCATACCAACGTGCCATCACACTTGGCGTAAGCTTCGCCAACCACCGCGTCCAAGCGACGCTCTTCGACGACCTCCGGGAGATCCTTGGCGAACGCCTTGGCAACCGCCGTCGAGGCGCACGCAGGGGCTTCCCCCAGCGGGCTTCTCGCAATCGCGGACTCCCTCGAGGACGACGGGCTGACCGCCGTCGTGCCATCGACGACGTAGTGGTCCCTGCACCACCGTCGGAACCGCCGGTTGCGCCGGCAGCGGCTCCACTGCAGCCGCCGTCACCACGCGGGGCTCCACTCCGGAGCCTCCAGCTCCGGCGGCACCTCTGGCGGCACCACCGGCGTCACCGCCGGCATCACCGGTTGGACCGGCGTCACCGCTGCCCGCACCGTACTTCTGCCCGCTGCACGGCTTCGGCCCATGCCCGGCGTACAGTGCGGTGGCGTACAGCGCGAGCGAGCCGTCCTGCACGGAGTACGTCGTCGGCAGCCCATCCGCTAGCTTCGACGTGATCGCCGACTCGTCGCTGGCACCATGTAACACCCCTGGTGTTTAAATGTAATTAACCTGACGTGTCATCATCTTAAGCATTAATCATTTCCTGTGATGCATTTGATTTGCCTAATTGCTATGCCTTGATTCCCTTTTCAAAAACCCTAAAAGCCCAATTCTCTCTATAAGGGCAAAATGGTAATTTCACTCTGTGCCTAGTTATATTTAATTCTTGTTCAAATTTAGTACCCTGATGTTTGCTGCTTTGATCAAAGTTCAAAAATCAGATTTGATTTGATTTTCCCTTCTGCAAAACCCTGATTTCCAAACCCTGGATTTTTATCCCTCTTTTGTAATTCAAAATTATTCAGAATTTGAGGTTGGTCCAAAAGCAAAGTTGTAGATCTGGCCAAGAGAAACAACTTTGGTATTTACAGATTTTCAAAGTTCTATATAAAATTTGAAGTAATTTCAAATTCTTTCAAACTCCAGTTTTTGTCCCTTTTGAGTTTTCAAAATTATTTCAAAACTATTGAGTTTCAGAAAAAGTGTATATTAGCAAAGTTGTAGGTTTTGTCAAAAGGAACAACTTTGGTATTTACAAATTTTCAAGTCTCAGTTTGAAATCCAAAGTAATTTTGATTTGAATCAAATTTGAAAAGTGTCCCCTTTTCTGATTTTGAATATAGTTCAAAAACTATTTGGAATTTGAAAATGTTCATATTGACAAAGTTGTAGATCTCTTTTTTCTGAGCAACTTTGGTATTTTAAGTTTTTGTCGCACAGTTCAAATTTTGGAAGTAATTTGCAAAATACAGATACCAGCCAAAAAGTCAAACCCTAGGGCATAGCCCTGTTCATCTTCCTCGCGTAGGGGGAGGGCCCGGTCGTGGCCGAGCCTCCGGCGCTGCGCGCGCCACGCGTTTGGCAGCCGCTCGTCTGTCCCCGACCAGCCGCCGTTGTCGCCACCATCATTTCGCACCCGCACGCGCACAGTTGACCCCGCTCCTGTCCCCTACCGAGCCCAGCGCGCCGCCGCCGCGTGGCCATTGCCGGCCAAGCTTGCGCACCGGCCCCGGCTGCACGCCATCACCTCCGCCTTAGCGCAATCGAGTGCGCACGCTCCCGCCGATCTTATCCACCCCACCCCGTGCTCTCTACCGGCCTCTGGCCGCGGCTATATAAGCCCGCCGGAGCCCCGAGCTTCTCATCCTCTCCGCCACCGTGGCCAGGCCAGTCCAGTGCCTCCGCCGCTCCACCACCTAGCTCAGAAGCTCCGCCTTGAGCTCGTGAAGCTTTCCCACCCTTCAATTTCATCTCTACCGCCCTCAATCGCCCGGCGTAAGCTCGCCGTTCCCATCTCCGGCAGAAACCCGGCGAGCTCGGGTTCGTGAAATTCGCCGTCTCCGGCCATGATCATCCCTCACCGACCCCCGTGTCGTGTTCCTTGGTTCCGTGCGACTCTGACCAGGCCCTTGCGGTCTCGTGTGTTGCGCAGGGTCGTCGGAGCGCCGCTCGCCGCTCGCCGCCGAAGGAGCTCCACCGAACCACCGCCCCTCGAGCACGTGTCGAGCCTCCTTCCTCGAGCCTCACCCTCGAGCACGTGCCGAGCCACACCCTCGAGCCCTGCCTCCGATCCGTGGTAAGCACCCGAGGCCTCCGGCCTCTGCTTCCACTCCGTCTCGCCCGAGCCCAAGCCTCGAGCACGCGTTTCCGTCTCGCCCGAGCCCAAGCCTCGAGCGGACTCATGCACCCTCCGCTTCGTCGAGCTAGGCCTCGGACGGACGCTTGCTTTTCCGTCTCGCCCGAGCCTTCCGTCTCGCCCGAGCCTTCCATCTCGCCCGAGTCCGCTTCGCCCGAGCCTCCGGGCCAGGCCTCGGACGGAGCACTCACTTTCCGACTCGCCCGAGCCCGTTTCGCCCGAGCCCTTCATAGAAGGAGCACAGTGCTCTTTTTCCTTTTTGGAGAGTTGTGAATAGTGTTCTGTTTTCTCTTTTTTGTGTGAATTAATCTGTTGTTCCTTAAATGCTGAGAAAATTATGGTATGCTCCTTGCACTGTGTAGTATTTTATAAAAATATGAAACTTGACTTTTCTGCAAGATTTTGAAAATGTAAAATTCCCCTTTAATTGAAAAATGAAGGTTTTGGTATTTTTGGAGAGTGATCTATAACTCCAAAAATCTTGAGATAAATTTTGGGACCTTGTTATAACATGCTGAACCTCTGGTAAAATTTTGAAGTCTTTTGGAGCAAGTTGATTTTTGAGCATTTATTTTAATTAAGGAATAGTGCCTTTTGTTAATTAAATGTTTAGATTTATTTGAGCATCTTAATGACCTCCAAAAATTATGAAATTTGTTTTGCCATCTGTTTTGCCTTAATGAACTTATGTGATTAATTTGGTAATTTTGGAGCAACTTCATAAAATGACCTTTTAAATAAAATAAGAAAAATAGAAAAGATGGATTAGGGTTGGTAATAAGTGTTTAATGATGTGATCTTTGGATTGATTGATGTTCATAGACCCCTACCCTTTGGTCTATGATGTCTGTGATGATATGTTTGGTTAATACTTAGGATAATTATAATAAGGCCTAACATCAATAATGCTTAAGAAAGAAATGGTTACCTTTATGCTCAACCTAGATTTCGATTATGCCTTGCCTAAGAGTAATCTAGATTCAGTGGTATTGTCTTGCACCATAAGCCCATATCATCATTCTCATGAGCATTCATCATTGCATCCGTATAGTTGACGAAGAAGGTACCAGAGTCGAGGCCGCTGTTGACGAACCAACTCCCGAGGCGACCCCGAGCTCCAACACCTATACCTACCCCGAGTCTGCTCTCTTTGCCATTCAAGGCAAGCCCCGGTGCATTTAACCCCCTTGAATTTTATAAAATGATTTCCTTAAATGCTTTTGAGTTAAATTATTGCATTAGGTTTATAGGAGTTGTGTGCTATCCTAATTGATGCACTATCCACCTTGACCACTGATACACCCGATACCTGCTTTTCAAAAGTATTTGAAAAATGCTTAGCAATGCTTATTGAATTAGACTTTGCAATAAAATGCCAATTTTTAAAAGTGTGATCACTTAAGGAATGTTTATGGGAATTTTGGTCTTACTCCCCGGCTGTTGGCTAGGTATCTGATCCGTACCTAGTTAATAGCGAGGAGAGGTTGTCCGAGCGTACGGTGCCGTCATGTTGTAGTCCGGGACTCAACAGTTGACACCGACCGGGACATGGTTGAAAAACTGACAGGACTATTACGCTTGGGTGAGATATGACCAAGGTATAGTTCTGGCTGGAAAATTAGGGACCATCCGTATGGGGGCCTGCTGGTCAAGACTTGTAACTATTCACATACTACGGAAAGCTCTGGCTCCGAGGAATCCTTTATTGGACCGACAACCGCGCACTGGGAGTGGAGAGATGGCGGAAGTAGCATGTACCCACGTGGGTTAAAGTCCCGGATTGGAGTGGTGTACTGTACTTCCGGGTGGCGTAGGACCGGGCCCAATCTTGGAGGAATCGTGGTAGACGAGTTGGCATATGCAAGCTTGGGTGCTACATATGCAGTGTGGATAGGGATCCTCAGCTGAGTATTATTTATCCGGATTAACCCCTGTTGCTCCTCGGTTTATGGAGACTTGGTCCATTGACTGTCAAACGGACGTAGGAGAGGGTTCTCAACTAGGAATGTTTTGAAATGTAAAATGAATCATGAATGATGAAGAATTGGAAGGAATACTGAATCTTTCAAAATAAAATAAGGTTTACAAAAATGCTTTTCTGCAAAATACTTGATCTTGCTTAAGCCTTACCTTGACTACCTAAGCCTCTCATTCCTGAGTCTTCTCCCTTTTTCTTTGTCGGGTAAGTCTTGTTGAGTACCCCAGTACTCAGGGTTTGTTACCCATGTTGCAGGTATGCCTAAGACTCCGATGTGTCTCTCGCACCTGTTGCGTGCCTTTTCGTCCAGGAAGGGCCGATGAGGCCGATGAGTAATGTGCACCCTCGGGCTGGGTGTTACATGTATCTCTATGTTAATGTTTCCACTACGTTGTCTACTTTGAATTTCCCGAACAATGGTCTGTAATAATCGTACTCCTTACCTCATTTGAAACCTCAGTTTGTAAAACTAATGTTATTTAAGTCTTCCGCTCTTTATTCCGATGTTATTTGTAAAAGTATGCAATGCTGTAACCGAATTGTGAGATGATCCTGCGGACATTGGGCACTGATGTAGCCCGGTGGCGAACAGATCTTAATCACATGGAACATGGGTTCGGCTGTCAGAGGTTGACAGGGACACGTGGGCCATGGGATTAGGGTCGTTCCGTCACACACCACCAGCGGCTTCCCCGGTGGCTTCACCACCACCGCCTCCTCCTTCTCCACCTCGCCCACGCTTTATCCCGACGTGGATTAGCGTGCCCCATGGGCCTTCTGCACGAGGTCCCTCGACTTGGCCTGAGCGCCTCGGGGGGGGGGGGGGGGCGGGGCCACAGATTGGCTGGTGCCGAGGAGACACGCGCCGGAGGCAGCACCTATCGGCACGCGGATCCAGCGGAGGAGAGGCCGAGCACCTCCCTCGGCTCTCTGATGGCGCACGCGCGGTGCGGCCCTCGCGCCCCCCGCCGAGTGCCCGCCGGGCCTCTCTGCGCCCAGCCTCGGCCTCCCGCGGTCTTCGGGCCGCGTGCCTATGGGGCCCACGCGGGTGGACCACCGCTGGTGGCGCCCCTCCACCCCCCTGTTGGGCCGAATGGCCGGCCCAGGCCCAGGTTGGGGCCTGCGAGCTTTCAGCCTGGGTCTGGTGGACTCAAAATAGCGTTTTTGGGCTCAATTACCTCAGTTTTTGGCCCAAAACGTAGTTATCTTTATATTTCCCTTTTACAGAATAATTTGTATTTACTTTGAAGCATTTTTACTGCTTTATTTACATCAGAATTATTAGTCTATTTACCTTCAGTTTTAGACATCTGATGTACTGCTTTAAAGTATTTACATACTTTGCATTATGAATACAATTTTCGTACTTGTTCAATGCGTTTTGTTTATTTCAATTCCCTATAACAAGTACTTATGCAATATTTTGGTTGAATTTTTCTCTCATTTGGAATATGTTTTTCACTCGATGTCACCTTTGTTTCGACTATGAACATACAAGGATTACATCTAGACGTGAAATAATAAAATTATGGTATACACCCTCATGGTGATTACCTTTTGTTCCACTAATCGAGAAAAATTCCCGTTATTTCAATTCAAGTTTACCTTGATTATTTGCATTTGTATTCAATTATTACAACCATGTCTTGGATTTTAATTAAATCTATGCATACTCACATGTAGGCATCATGGCTACCAAACTAGCCGCCAAAGAGTTCGAGTCCCTCGCTCTTGATGGCAACAACTTCCCCACATGGGCGATGGATCTCAAAGTGAGTCTATCGCTGCGCGGATTATACTCGGCGATCACACCGCCTGAGATGGGTGTAGACCCTTGTCTGATACCCACAAGTACAGTGCCTTATTATAATAAGGAACCACATCCATCCTGATCTCAAAGCTGAGTATCTGATGGAAGAGGACCCACGCGCTCTCTGGCTTGCTCTACAGACACGGTATGAACAGCAAAAGGCAGTTGTCCTTCCAGAGGCTGTCAATGAGTGGAACCACCTCCGCATACAGGATTTCAAAACTGTTGGAGAGTTCAACCATGCTGTGCACAAAATCAGTTCCAAGCTGAGATTTTGTGAGAAGGAACCAAGTGATGAGGACAAAATTGAGAAGACTCTGTCTACCATGCGTCCTGCACACATAATCCTTCAACAACAATACCGTCAAAGGGGTTTACAGCTTATTCTGAGCTGATTAAGACATTGCTTCAGGCAGAAAAGCATGATGAGCTCCTCATCTGGAACACCAACCAAGGACCGGTTGGTGCTAAACCTTTGCCTGAAGTGCATGCTAACACTCAGAAACAAACACAGCAGGATGTCACTCATAATGGCAATCCTGGAACCTCCAAGTCTAAGAACAAGCGCAAGAGACAGCGCAAGTCCCGTGGTGCTAAGAGGAATGATAATTCTAAGTCGATTAACAAGTCCAACACTTGTGCAAAGTGTGGTTGCTACAACCACCCGACTAAGAAATGTCGCACCCTAAGCACTTAGTGGAATTGTACTTGAAATCCGTTGGACGTGGGTGCTCTGATCAGGACGTACCAACCAAGGTGGAAAGAATTTGAAGCACACTTCAACTCTCATCTTGATGCCGCAGCACAAGACGCCCCAGGATGCTCCAAGTCCGCCGCAGCGGATGCAAGCAACATCATGGCACTCCTCCCACCTGAAGGGGAAGATGAAGACTTAGACAACATGCTCCTAGAATATGGTTCTGGAGATATGTTTGGAGACTATGAATAGACTCCCTAGTCTTCTTAGATTGCCTAAATATTATGCCCATGAGTTGTAATAAATACTGTCTTTTATTTACCTTAATTATGGCACATTTGATGTTTCATTGTAATAAGAACATTTAATATCCATATGTTGATTAATCTATATTTCTATGTTGAGAATTTTTATTTTTATTCTCCATTTTATATAGATTGTACGGGAGTCAATCCGATGGATGAGGAAATGTGTCTTGTTGATAGTGCTACCACTAACTCTATACTTAGAGAAATAAAATATTTCCAAAATCTCACAAAGAATAAAGGAAATATTTTAACAATCGCTGGACGCGATGCTGTAATAGTCGGTTCTGGACGAGCCACTATTATGCTACCTATGGGTACAACGATAACAATTGAGGATGCACTCTTGTATCCCGATTCAACTCGTACCCTGCTAAGTTATAGAGATATCCGCAAAAATGGGTTTCATATTGAAACTCACAATGACTATAATGAGGAATCCCTTCTCATTACAAAGGACAACGGATATGGCAAACAGACACTAGAAAAATTTCTCTCGCTCCCGTCTGGATTGTACTATACATATATCAAACCCGTACGACATGTTGCGTACAAAGTAATTTTCAGAATGTCAATGCATTCCAAACTTGGCATGATCGCCTTGGTCACCCCGGCATAGGGATATGATGAAAAATTACGAAAAATTCTGTTGGTCACAATCTAAGTGATGCAAGATTTTCCCAATCCTCGGATTTATTTGCACCGCATGTGCAACTGGGAAATTAATTTTGAGACCCTCTTATCTCAAAATTCAAGCCGAACCGCTCAAGTTCCTTGAACGCATTCAAGGAGACATATGTGGTCCCATTCAACCTTTGTCTGGACCGTTCAGGTACTTCATGGTTCTAATAGACGCATCTACACGATGGTCTCATGTGTGCCTCCTTTCCACACGGAACCATGCATTCGCTAAGATCATTGCTCAAGTTATCAAACTTAGAGCAAATCATCCTGAACATCAAATCCAGTCAATTAGAATGGATAATGCCGCTGAATTTTCCTCACGTGCCTTCAATGATTATTGTATGGCCTTAGGAATTCAAGTTCCCCAGCATTCGGTCCCATATGTGCATACTCAAAATGGTTTGGCTGAGTCTCTCATCAAGAGAATCAAACTTATTGCACGACCATTACTACAGAATAGCAATATCCCAACCTCATGTGGGGTCATGCAGTCTTACACGCTGCTGACTTAATACAATTGCGTCCAACTGCTTATCATGCAACCTCCCCGTTGCAACTAGTACGTGGAAATATTCCAAACATTTCCCATCTGCGTAAGTTCGGTGCGCTACATACGTACCGATCTCACCACCCCAGCGTACATCTATGGGCCCTCACAGGAAACTGGGGATCTATGTGGGATATCAATCTCCGTCGATCATAAAATACCTGGAGCCCCTCACAGGGGATCTATTCACGGCCCGGTATGCTGATTCTATCTTTGCTGAAGATCATTTCCCGGCATTAGGGGGAGAACAAACAAACCACAAAGAATGCCAGGAAATCAATTGGGATGCCACAGCTATCTCCAATGATGATCCACGTACATCTGAGACTGAAACAAGTTCAGAAAATCATCAATTGCAACACATTGCAAATAATATGCCAGATGCATTTACTGATTATAAGGGTGTTACAAAATCCTACAATCCTGCGAGAAATGTGCCGGCAAGAGTAGAGGTACCAAATAAAACTACTCCACTCCCAAGTAAGAGGGGGAGAAGTACGGCCATTTCCAAGGATGCAGCTCCTAGCAAGCAAAGGAAAAAGAAGAATTCTTCCAACCAAGTAAATGCAACTCAACCTCATGTTGAGCAACACCCTGTGGAGGTCCAACCTTCACATCCCACATCAACAGTGCACTCAATACTGATGTTGGGACATCGGAATGCCCTGATGCAACCATTTTGGGAAATGATGATGCATCTCAAAGGGTACACGAAATTTCCATCAACTATCTCGAGTCTGGAGAATCATATGACCGAAAGACTACATTTGTCGACATGCATTTCTCCGCAATGGTTGCTGAACTCCTCCAAAATGATCCAGATCCTAAATCCATGGCAGAGTGCAAAAAGCGCTCGGACTGGAATCTGTGGAAGGAAGCAATTCAAGCAGAAATAGCCTCGCTTACTAAAAGAAAGGTATTCTCTCATGCAATGCCTACACCTTCAAAAGTATTCCCTGTGGGATACAAATGGGTTTTCATCCGAAACAGAACGAGAACAATGAGGTGGTGAGATACAAAGCAAGACTTGTAGCACAAGGGTTCACGCAGAGACCCGGCATTGATTTCAATGACACATACTCTCCAGCGGTTATGGATGGAATAACCATTCCGATATTTAATATCTCTGGCTGTACAAAATCATCTATCTATGCAGTTGATGGATTGTAGTGATGCATATCTCTATGGGTCACTCGATTCGGACATATATATGAAGGTCCCTGACGGGATCCCTATACCGAATCAAAACGCAAACCGCAACATGTATTGTGTAAAGCTTCAAAAGTCACTTTATGGCTTAAAGCAGTCGGGAAGAATGTGGTACAACCGACTCAGCGAGTACCTTCTGCAGAAGGGATACTCCAACAGTAATGATTGCCCATGCGTCTTCATCAGGAAGTCCCAAACGGGATTTTGCATTATATCTGTATATGTCGATGATTTAAATATCATCGGCCACCAACAAGATATTGATGAAGCCCGCAATCATCTAAAGACGGAGTTCGAGTTGAAGGATTGGGACACACCAAATTTGCTTAGGCCTACAGCTTGAGCACCTTCCAACTGGAATTTTTATACATCAGTCTGCCTATATCCAGAAAGTATTGGAGAGATTCAATATGGATAAATCTCATCCTTCCAAAACTCCTATGGTTGTTCGGTCTTTAGAAATGGAGACTGACCCATTTAGACCACGGGATGAAGGAGAAGATGTTTTGGCCCTCATGTTCCATATCTTATGCCATTGGAGCGCTCATGTACCTTGCAAATTGCACCAGGCCTGATATTGCATTTGCAGTGAATTTACTAGCTAGATACAGCGCTGCTCCCACCAAACGTCACTGGACTGGAGTAAAGCATATCCTCAGATATGTGAATGGCAAAGGGATCTTGGACATTCTTTAAAAGAGGCCCAAATTCAGATATCGTTGGTTACGCTGACGCTGGATATCGATCTGATCCCCATCATGGCAGATCTCAAACAGGCTTCGTGTTCCTACACAACGAAACAGCCATCTCGGGAAGTCATCGAAACAAACCTTGGTGACTACTTCCACCAATCATTCTGAGATAGTAGCACTATACGAGACCTCACGTGAATGCGTTTGGCTTCGCAGGATGATTAACCACATACAACAATCTTGTGGTCTAGGGTGTAATTAACTCACCAACCATTATCTATGAAGATAATGCAGCTTGTGTTACACAGATGGAGACAGGTTATATCAAGAGCAATATCAATAAGCATATTTCTCCTAAGTTGTTCTATCCTCATGAGCTGCAACAACAAGGAGAAATTGATATCTTGCAAATTAAATCTGCGATAATCTCGCTGATTTATTTACTAAGTCACTACCAGCCTCCACATTTGAAAAATGTGTTAAAGGGATTGGTATGCGACGTCTTAGAGATTTGCAAGGTTCAGGGGGAGAAATCTCCTAGATATTGACTTGTCACAACATCATATTGTACTCTTTTCTTTTTATGAGTTTTTCCTCACAAGGTTTCTCATAGAAAGTTTTTAATGAGGCAATATTTACATAAGCTCATGTCATATTTCTTATTTTCCCCATAGGGGTTTTTAAAAGGAATATCAAAGACATGTATTGCTATCTAAACTATACATGAGTTTTCTCCTGAAAAGGTTTTTCTCATGCAAGTTCACAAAGAGGCAATAATCATAATGTGCTATACTTTTCCTTTTTCTCCCACTAGGGTTTTAAGGAGTTTAATAGCATATCTACCAATATATTTCCTTTTTTTGTCCTACAGGAATTTTTGGAGGAACAATACTTTTTCATTGATCTCAAAGAGGATTCGATTAAGGGGGAGTGTTACAATACTACTAATGGTGTTTAATCTCCTTCTTAATAGACCACCATCATGACCCTATTTACAATAGGATTTACCCCCTCTCATTAACATGTTTATGAGGCTTTATGGTGTATTATTCCCTTGTGTAACCTCCATGGAGGACCTTGTATATATACCCATGGTGGATCAATGGAAAAGAAGAGGACACTACATATTCTTGTCTCAATTGTCATTTACATTGTCATTCCAATTACAACAAATACATCTAGTGTTAGGTTGCTTATAAAATGGCCTCTTGACCTCAGTATGTTTATGCACAGATGACCAGAGAGGTTGCTACGAGAATAATGTTTATACAGAGACGACGAGATACTCTGCTAGCATCAAAAGATCTGTGATGTCTACACTCATTTTCCATTGTGAGTTGACACTCTGGTGGCCTGTGACAACTTTCTACGTGAGTAACAGCTAGGCATGTGAAGCATTGGGAATATAGAAGGGGAGCTAAGAAGGCATCAACCTTGTTGACTGCCAAGTTGCAGGCAATAAATCGATGATTTCCTGGTTTTGATTGTATAGCAGAGCTCCAATGTTATGGATTGTCAGGCTGAGCACCTCCGGGGAGAACAATGATGCTCAAGACCAACCACTTCCTCACGACTCCAATATGTCCTCACCGCAAGATGGTTTAAAGTGCAGCTACTGGTTAGTAGCAGACATATCACCATGGAGAGGTTAGAAGAACCATGGGGGACGTTGCAAAGCCCAATCTATGTCTACAGCGTATGCATGTTACTGAGCGTCAAACGACAAAAATGCATGGCTCTCTACATAGGTTTGGGTAGCAAACTTAGAGGCCGGTCAAGGAATGCTTGGTATAATAACATTTATCCTCAGCAACTAGATCAGAGCAAACACAACATTTCTTGATCAATAGTCACCGTACCATTAGTTGTTACACCTTGTAGAATAGAAACATAAGAAAAAATTATTTAACAGCCTTCATCAGTCATAACAAGGTTAACATTGCTCTTGAAATTTAGAATTTTTACAACAAAGCCTTTGTGAAGACGTTGGCCACTACCTGATCACCCCCTCAAGAAATAAGTAGTTCAATCTCCAATAATTTCTACGGCACTATCTTTCTCTGACACAATGATAATTCACTGTAGAAGAAGTATAGTTACCATGACACATGGGATTAGTAGAAGGTATTTCGCTCACACCATAGCTTAGGAGCACCTTGGACTATTAACAAGTATTAACTATTCTAGTAAATGAGTTGTTGCACCCCATATCACCTCTACAAGAGCATTCACCTTACAATAGCTTTATATGTTACAGATCTTGACATAGTGCCTTGTTTACTAGAAGAGAGTTTAAGTGAGGTCATTACTCTTGACATAGTGTCATTTTGTGGAGGTGAGGTCATTGGTCTTAATAAAAGGCATGTGGGTGCTCTAAGTGCTTAGGTGTGTGGGTATGTGTTTGTAAGACCAGGGCTCCTACCCATTTTTCTTCTTATTAGTACAAAGATACACAGCTCTCCTGCGTGTTAAAAAAAAGATCAGCCATGTGAAGTTGGAGGAAATCTATAGAATTGATTTTCAACAACCAGAGTTTTTTTTGTAGATGCGGCTCAATCAATATCACCTCTACAAATCTGTACAAAAGACGTAGGATGCGCAAATGATCAACAACAAAGTTTTAGATCTCTAAGTGACAACTTTTTCATTTGAATTCATCTATCTAAGGAAGATTACATTTGAGTTTCTCACATTTGGAGTTAAATTTTTTCAAGCAACCTAGGATGGAGAAATGACCGAAACCAAGGTTGTAGACATCGAAAAGTTATACAACTTTTGTAGTTGACAACTTCATTTGAATTAGTTTACTGTCCTAAATACTTATTTAAAATCAGATCAGGATGAAATGAGGAAGACACACACAAGGCTTGAGGTCACAGGTTCCATCGCGGCCACAAAGTGCATGCATGTATAGAGATGGTATTCCAAGCCGTCTGTAAAAATCGATTTCTAGCTTAATAATGAAATAGTCCCTTCTTATCGTTTTTAGTGTAGAAGTGAACATGTTGAAACAATAAACAACCCATTATAGCTAGTTGCAATTTGGGACACTCAGAATGTACTAAATCCAACGATCAACAAACAAAATGATCGTCTGACGCATATGTTGTCTGACAGTCTCCAATTCCAAGGTGCCCGAAACTCAAGGACAAGGTCGTTTTGGATCTGCGCATGCTGCCATGAGCACCAGGATCCTGCTGTTCAATACATTTATTTCCTGGTGCCCCCTAATTCTAACTAGATACCAGTTAGAATTAAATGTATCCAGTTAGAATTAATTTGAACGTTCATTTGAACGTCTTTTAGTATGCTGATAACAGATAGAGCTACTACGTGACTAGCTTGGAACTGCAGACTGAATACATCCTACATCATTACTATTATTGTGCTGATTCGTTCTCTGCCCTTGCATTGGCATGTGGTAGTAGAATATGTAATATGGAAGGAAAAGGAATGCACAAGTGTGGATTGGAATTGACATATGTATAATAATAATAAAATAAGACAGAGAAATAGGAGAGGTGACTGCTACAGAGGTCTAATATATGTCAGGAGGAAGCAAATAAAAGGAGATGTCTGAGACAATAAAAAACCTTTAGGCTAAATATATGTCAGGAGGAAGCAAATAAAAGGAGATGCCTAAGACAATAAAAACCTTTAGGCTAAGATACATCAAACTGGGTTCCTAAGACGTTCATTGATCCAGGCCACAATAAAAATCGATTCTAGTTAATGTATTTTGCAAACAAAATTTAGCTGTAGGAATGGAAGGTGTCGGGATTAGAACTACACCTTGCAAACAGATTGATGGATCCAACTCAGAAGATAAATTCAGGGTTGCATGCAGAAAACAGAGTACCACATTGTACTTCTTATACATCACTGCCCCGATTTGACTATTTGCATTTTTTGTTGACTTGGTTAATGGATACCACTGAAATACACATGGAAAGTGTAAAGGTTATTAGCAGGAATTGCTGAGCTGAGTTACCTATAAAATATTTTATTTTATTTAGATAAAGGATATGAATCCGGCCTCTCATTCGAGGATGTACACAGCCACTTATTACAGAGTTTCGAAGAGTATAAATAGAGCAAAAGGTCACAAAACATTGATCAGGACATTTAAAGCAAAAACATATAATTGCTTCCACCCTCTATTTGAAATCTCTAAAGCGATCATCTCAAGCTTCTTGCTTAGCAGAACGAGGGTGTCCTTGACTTGCTCATCACGCTGCAGTGGGCCCCAGAAGCGTATCCAGTACGCTCCCCTGAAAATAACCTGCAGAAAGAAAAGAGTTAGTTTTGATTTATTAAAAATAACATCGTTTCGGCATCTCCATATAGCCCAGCAAAAAGCAGCGACTCCCACCCAGATCAAGTCTTTGGTTTTTCTTTGCTGATTTGAAAGCCAGGAACCGAATATGGTTGATTGATCTCGGTTGGGTCAAGTGAGTAGCAAAGAAAATAATCCTCCAAATCATTTTGGTAAAGGAACAATCCAGGAACAAATGTTGGATCGTTTCGTTCCGGTTACAGAAAACACATTTTTGACTCCCTTTCCAATTTTTCCTAGCAAGGTTGTCTTTTGTTAAGGTGACACCTTTCTGTAGGAACCATAAGAAAATTTTATTTTGAGAGGAATTTTAATTTTCCAGATCTGTTTATGGGTAAAAGGTGGTTCGGTATCCATTAGACGAAGATACATAGATCGGACCGAGAATAACCCAGATTTGGTTAAGCCCCAAATAAAGTGATCAGGACCATCCACCAGTGCGACATAGGAGATCTGTGCTACTAGATTATGCCACTCTAAGAGCTTATTGCCCACGAGAGCCCTTCTGAAAGAGATGTTCAGAGGGCTCGTGGACATTACCTTTGATACCGTTGCATGTGGGTCACGAACTATATTATATAGCGAAGGATAATTAGCTTTTAGAGGTCTTTGTCCTACCCATGTGTCCTCCCAAAACCTCGTGTTGGTTCCATCTTTAATTTCAAAATGACCCTGAGCCCAGACCTCATCTTTAAGGCGCATAAGACCTCTCCAAAAGTGTGAATCATTTGGCTTGGCCTTGACTTGGGTCAGAGATTTGGAACCGAGGTATTATTAGATAGAAGGGACTGCCATATGCCATTTGTGTTGATCAGATTTACCAGCCACTTAGCCAGAAGACACTTATTTTGCATTTGTAGATTTATAATGCCTAAGCCCCCTTGATCTTTAGGGCGGCATAGGATGTCCCATCTGGCAAGTCTATACTTATGTTTGTCTGTAGAACCTTGCCAGAAAAATCTTTCTGAATTGGTCAAGGTTTTTAAGGACCCCTTTTGGTATATCAAAAAAGGACATCATGAACATAGGTAGGGTGCTTAATACTGAGTTAAGCAGAATTAGTCCCCCCATAGGATAAATACTTTGCCTTCCAACAGGATAGTTTTTGTCGGAATCTCTCTTCTACCTTCCTCCATTCAACATTTAGGAGCTGTCTATGATGCATAGGGATCCCTAGGTAGATAAAAGGGTATTCCCTGCTTTGCAACCAAAGAGGTTAGTATATGTCACACCCTGAAATTTGCATTTCTTGAATTAGAGTTAAAATGATTTATTTATGAATTTTTGTGCTCATAAAATATAGGGAAATAAAATATTTTATCTAAATAAAATTTAACCTAGGGTTTAGCAACATGTTTGTGCATTTCATGTCAATGCATTTGAGTTTTTGTGCTGAGTGATTTTTGTCAAAATTCAAATTGGGTTCAAAACGATTTGCAAACATTTTGGAAATGCAATTTATAAAGAGAAATTTGAAACTAAAGACTTTTTGTTTTCAAAAGTTTGGAAAAGTTTAAGTTTCAAAAACTTGTTATTCTCCCAAAGTTTCAAATCAAAAGTTCAAAGGAATTCAAACTGGTTTTTGAAAATGGTTTGAAAAAGGTTTTGAAATAAAAAAAAAGGGCAAGAAACCCTCACTCACCTCTTTCTCTATTTCGGCCCGAGCTGGCCTGCTCGGCCAGTCTCCTCTTCCCCTCGGCCTTTCCCTCCTCCCCAACCGGCCCAAGCCGAGCCTGCTCCCGGCCCGATCTGCTCGGCCTGGGCCCAGGCTCGCACTCCCTTCTCCCCTCCCGCACGGCCCATACCGACCCGCCTCCCTCTCCTCTCCCCCACGCGCCGCGCTGCATACTCCTTTTCCTCACGCTGACAGGTGGGCCTTCCTTGTCAGCGTCGTCCCTCACCTCCCGCACAATCTTCGGTTGGGACTCTGCCTCGACCCGGCGTCCGAGTTCGACTCCACCCGTCTACGATTCCTCCCGTGCCTTCCAGCCCAAGCCGAGATACCCTATAAAGCTACCGAGCTCTCGCCGCCTCTCCTTTTCTCGGAAACCCGAGCCCCTTGTGCCCTAATCCGCTATAGCCGCAAGCTCCGCCGCTCCATAGATCCCGCCGCCGTCTAATCAGCGATTCGGTGAGTTCCAGCGTCCACCGAAGTTACCCAGAGCTCTGTATCGATCTCCCAAAGCCACCTGAGAACTTTCCCCTCTTTTCTCCTTTTGATTCATGCTCTGATTGCTCGCCGGATTTGCAGAACCGCCGCCACCGCTGAATCAAGCCGTGTGCCGCTACCGAGTCGTCCCCATCGTCCTCATCGCGTCTGGTGAGACCCCTCGAGTTTCTGGTTCGATTGGTGCTTTTCCCGTAGTCTCTACTGCCCTATCGGGCAATCCCGAGCAAGCGTCGCCGCTCTCCGGCGATGGCGCCGCCGTAGGCCGCCGCCCCGTGCTTCTTCTCGGCAAAACAGCGCCGCCTCACCCCTGCCATCTAATCTTGTTCACCCATCCCAAATCCGACGGCCAGAACACGTCCATACCCCTTCGCCGATCATCTTTGCAAAAACGCCCTTACAATTTCTTGAGCCTCAACCCGCGCTCCACCTTGCACTGTGCGATGAGCCTGTGCAAACTTCTTTCAAAGCCCCTGCGTTTTCTCTTAAATGAGGCGAAGTCCAGCTAAAATTCTGATTTCTTTTTATTTATTTAAAATTACAAAATCAGGTTTGAATCAATTACAGTTTTGCCACTGATTTCAAATGCGAATCTCTGTTTTAACTCCGATTTAGTCCGTTCAACTTGCGTTAGATTCGTTTCGAAAAGGTCTTTCAAACTATATAACCTTCAATACTGTTTTCTATAATTAAAATTTGAGTTAAATCTAATCTAGTAATAGAGCTCTGTAACTTGTTTAGACCATATTTTTTTCGTTTCAACTCCGTTTAGCGTGATCTTCGCGTCTGTGAAACCGTAGTGAGCCGTAGATCAGTTTTCAAAACTCTTTATCTTGTTTTCTTATGATTGATGTACTGTTCTAATCATAGGCTATGTTTGCTTTGCATGATTGGTGTTGGATGCATGTGTGGTGTTCTGTGATCGTATGTCCAGTCGGTGAGTTTTACGTTAGTGATCAAGAAGAGGTTTGTGATCTAGAGATCGTGATCAAGAGTCAACCTTGGAAGTATACAAGTCAACAGAAGAAGGATCTTGAGTTTAAGGCAAGTATAGCAATCGGGTTTTCTTTTCGCAATCATGATCATGTTACTTAATTAATGCATGCATCGAATGATAAAAATGACTTATTAGCAACTTAAGAAATTATCTGTACGAGCACTTTCGGGATTTACAGTGCAACTGATGGGGGTTATATGGCTCTGGCTTTAGCTCAGTATGAGGACCTTTTCTAGCTTGTTAGTGGACACCTGTATAGGCGCGTTGGGACTTGCCGAGACGGGTATAGTGCGGCTTCTGTCCACGTGTGTATAGGCTGCGTGTTATTGTGCCACCTGGAAGGAGGGCTCTACATCCCCTTGCCTTAAGACCTAGCGGCCCTAACTTGTTAGACGAACCTTTGAAAGGCTTCATCGTGAACCCTGCCGACCTTCCTTGGAAGTGGGTTAAGAGGCTGGCTCCCTCGGGCGAAAGGGCAATTCACGTCTCGCAGTGAAAGTGTACACCTTTGCGCAAAGTTTATTAAACTGATATATCGGCCTTGCTCAAGGACACGAGCGGCCTTGAAGACGTAAAGATTATGACTTTTGTTGGTTAACATGTTCATTATTTACCGTTCTATGCTATTCATTATTTATGTTACATTGATCATGAATCTTGGGATCTATATCACTTGTTGCTATACTTGTGGAGTTCAACATGGACTCACTCTTGTTTTTTCCCCACACCTCAGAGAGTTAAGCTTTGGAGAAGCTTAGGCTTGTGGTCAACCAGTCAGTTGTTCCCTGTGAAGTTGGTGCCTCCATCTGAAGATCAGAGTGTCTTTCCACTGTCTGCTCCTTAAGGTTACGTTCTTTGTGTTTATACGTTTATAAGAGCATTGTCTTTCGATATTACCCTTTATTTGTAACTGTATGTGAGATTTGACTTCCTGGGCTCACATATGGTGTATACCTGGTTTTGTTTTTAAAACCGGGTGTGACAGTATAAAAAGATTCCTCCTCTCTGGCTGCGCCATAACAAAAGATCTCACTGTGTGGAAATTATCTTAAGCCCAGAAAAGCTGTTCAAATGTACAGAGCACTATACCAATAAATCCAAAACAGTACAGAAATGAGACATGCTAATTAGCCACTGGATGCAACACATCTCTATTTTGTAAGATAAGAGGCATGTAAACACGATATGTCTTGATAAGTTATCAGCAAGGATATTAGATAAAAGCATCTTTGATGACACCTTATCAAGTTCATTTCAGAAGAGCATTACAGACTGTAAGGACATATTAGAGACACAATTGTAACATCCCAAAATTTGCATCAATTTAAAAATAGGCAATATGATTTAATTATGCATTTTGTGTGTTGCATAAAACTAGTTAATAAATTATTTGCAAAAGCTAAAATTAATCCTAGGCCAAAGATCATGTTGATGCATACATGCTGGTGCATACTTATTTTTGTGATGTGTGGTTTTAGTTCAAAAGTTGTTTGAATTCAATAAGGATTTGAAAATGCTTTGAAAAATCAAATCGGAATTTGGAAAACAATTTTCCCTTCCCTCCTCCTCTTTCTCCTTCTGGCCCGAACCAGCTTGGCCGGCCTGCTCTTCCCTTGCGCCGGCCCGCTTCCCCTCTCCCCTCTCCCCTCTCTCCTCGTCGCTCGCGTGGGCCGTCGCCCGGCCCAGCAGCCTGCGCAGCGCCGCAGCCCCGCGCTGAGCCGAGGGTCCAGCCTCGGCGCTGCACTCGCGTGCGCATCTCCGTCTCGCCCGAGGCCCCAGCCTCGCGCAGCACCGCCGTCTCCGTCTCGCCCGAGGCTCCAGCCTCGCGCGAGCATCGCCGTCTCCGTCTCGCCCGAGGGTCCAGCCTCGCGCGAGCATCGCCGTTTCCGTCTCGCCCGAGGGTTCAGCCTCGCGCCTGCACTCGCTGACAGCCCGACCCCGCCTGTCAGCGTCCCATCGCTCCTTCTCCCTCTCGTATCCGGCTCGGACTCCATGGCCGAGATCGAATCCATCCTCGCCTCGCGTCGCTTGCCAAAACGACCGAACCGACCCTCTTATAAGGTCCCCAGGAACCCGCCGCCTCTCCCCACGCAAACAGCTCGAGCTCTCGTGCCCTAGCCTGCACCCGACAAGTTCCGCGCGCCGCAAGATCTCCGCCGCCATCAACCCGACGATTCGTCGAGTTTCCGAGTTTGTAAGTGGCACCTCGAGTTTCCCCTTGATCTCTCGAAGCTAACCGAGTGTGTTCCCCTCTTTTTCCCCCTCGTCTTGGTGCTCTAATCGCTCGCCGTCGCTCTGCAGAGGCCGCTGTCCGCCAACTGTGCAACCGCCGTCACCGAGATCTCCCCGACGCCATTAACACACTGGTGAGTTCGCCTTGAGCTTCTTTTCGATTGAATCCGCTCCCGAGGTCTCTACCGCTCTGTAGCGCAATCCCGAGCCGCGCCGCCGCCTTCCGGCCGTGGAGCCGCCGCGTCCTTCTTTCTCTCCGGCGAAAAGCGCCGCCGACCCTCCCTGATCTAATCCCGAGCGTCCATCTCAGATCCGACGCACACCAGAGCTCGATACCCCTTCGTTGCCTGTTTTACAAAAAGAACCTTACACCTTTTAGGTCTAAACCCGCGGTCCCAATGGCCCTGTTCATTGAGTCTGCGGATTCTTCCGTTTGAGCCCCTGCGCTTTGTCCTATTTGAGGCGCAGTCCAGCCAGATCTGATAATTTGTTTTAAATCGATTTAAATACAAAATCAATTTCAGTTTATTTACAGTTTTGCCACCAGTTTCAAATGCTTATAACTTCTACGTTTTTAGTCCGATTTAGTCCGTTCAAGTTGCGTTAGATTCGTTTTGAAAAGATCTATCTATCTGTACAAGAAATATCTACTGTTTTCAGTAATTAAAATTGGAGTTAAGTTTAATCTACTAATTAAGGTTTTGTAACTTGTTTAGCTCATAACTTTCGCGTTATAATTCCGTTTTTCGTGATCTTCGCGTTTATGTGATCGTGTAGTAGATCGTACTTCTGTTTTCAAACCTTTTATATTATTTTCTTGCTGATTGGTGTAATGTTCTAATTATAGCTTGTTTGCTTTGCATGATTGTGTCCCGATGTTTGTGTGTTGATGTGATAATCGAGTATAGACGGTGAGACATACGCTGGTGATCAAGAGCCTACTTCGACAACCAGGAGCAACCAGAGTACTCTGAATCAGGCAAGTATAGCATGGGATCATCCTTGTTGACCTATTCACCATGAAACATCTAAATTCATATGCATGTGTCTAATTTTGATCTCCTATCTAGTTTACCCTAGACCTTTGACCCTTACCTTGATAACCTTGGGATGCTATGCATATGGGTAGAGTTTGCTAGAGCTTTACTTAAACCAAACATGATCTAATAATGGTGAATAAAATTTGATCTTTTTAGCAACATGGTTTAGGACCTCCTGTCAGCAAAAGCTGGGACATACAGTGCAACCATGAGGGTTATATGGCTCTGACCTTAGCTCAGTATAAGGACCTTTTCTAGCTTGTTAGTGGACACCTGTATAGGCGCGTTGGATCTTGCCGAGTCGGGTATAGTGCGGCTTCTGTCCACGTGAGTATAGGCTGCGTGTTATTGTGCCACCTGGAAGGAGGGCTCTACATCCCCTTGCCTTAAGAACTAGCGGCCCTAACTTGTTAGACGAACCTTTGAAAGGCTTTGCGTGTATCCTGCCCACTCACCTCGGAAGTGTTATGGGAGTAATTAACCCGGGCATCTGGATATCACGACTCATCGGGTAAAGTGTACACCTCTGCGCAGAGTTTAATAAACTGTTATAACAGCCGTGCTCACGGATACGAGCGGCCCGGAAAACTCACAGATTAGTTGTTATGTTGTATTTATGTTGCTCATGTTGTTTACCTTATTGCTATGTTTCAGTTATTATGATCATGTGGGTTGGGTTTTAAGCCTTCATATATGTTCACCTTAATGTTAAAATGTGCCAAATAAAAGCTACTGCAGTTTAACCAGTGTCAGCCTTTTGAGCCTCATGAACCCCATGTTACACTTGTTAAGTACGAGATGTACTTATGCTTGTTTATTTTCTTTCTACTTGGATAAAAATCCCGGATGGGTAACAGATTGCTATGGTAATGACGACTTCCCTGAAGAGTTCTAGTCTTGCTGTCAACCAGTCATCTTCCCTGTGATGGAGCTACCGCGAGAGATACTTTATTTATCCGCTGCTATGTAAAGACTTTGAATAATATTCGTTATGTAATAAACATATGTGATGGTACTTCTTAATTTGTGGCTTATGTGTGTGATTGATCTCTGGGCACACATGAGTTATTGCATTCAATTTTGTTCTTAAAATTGGGTGTGACAAATTGGTATCAGAGCTATGTTGACTGTAGGACGCAAGCCTAGTTAGTTATGGTCGTTTTAGTGGTCCTTGCTTCTCAATTCTTGCTATTTATCTTAGCCTTGTTAATTTATCAAAACTATATGCTTCTCTTTACTTGCTCTATTACACAAATATATTGATTCTATTGTATCTGTCTCTTGGTCTACTCCATAGATGGCTCGTCGTATCACCCGCAGGACCATCGGTGGACGCAGGAGGGCAGGCAACCCCGTTCCGCAAGCACCGCAAGTACCCCAGGAGCCAGAACAGCAGGAGGTAGCACCGCAAGAGCCAGTACTGCAAGAACAAGCACCTCAAGAAGTGGAACCACAAGCGCCGGCACACCAGCACAAGCTCCAGTACCTCCCGCGCCAGTGCCCCCAGAAGTGCTGGAGGTTGAAGACGATGAAGAGCTTCCAACGGGTTGGGACGTGGACTCCGGGTATCTCGTCGGAGCGCCCACAGCTGCCCAGAGTCCCACACATCACAGGCTGATGGGACTTTTTGATGCCTACTACCCCGACAAGAACATCATCGTACAGTACACCCATTGGAGGTACAGTCATCCCATGGAAAGGACCTACTGGAAGGCAAGAGTGACTGTCGCCGTCCGAGAACCAGAGAGTGGCCTATACCTGCATGAGATGGTGATCGGCCACAGGGCTCGTCGGTCCACTCTAGCGTCAGCCTTGGAAGCCGTGGCAGTTGAAGCCTACAAAGCATTCCGGGGTCGTCGCATTGAAGACATGAGGAATGATGCATACCGCTATCTGCCCTATTGGAACAGTGAGAATAAGGAGGCTATGGTAGAAGACCCCAATGCAACACCAACCGAGAAGGCCACACGAGATTTTCTCCTTGACAGGGAAAGGTCTAACGCGGACTTGGAAAGGCAGGTGATATCCATGGGAAAAGATCTCAAAAGATGCTATAGCACTATTGATGGGCTCTTGGAACTTCTCAATCAACCCCCTATGTACAAGAGGCTCCGCGAACCGCTCTACAAATAGGCATAGGTCACCCTTCTATGTAATAAGACGATATTAGTAAGCGTTTGTCGAGTCTAGTTAACCTTTGTGCTAGTGTGCTTCTTTATGTGTGAGTTGGATTATCATTATGCTTATGTGTGATTTGGATCTTTGTAATGAGTGTTGAGATATTGTGGGCTTGTCTACAAATCTCATAGTTAGACATAACGTTTATGAATAATAAGAAGGTTAGTTACATCTTGTCCTATGCTGTTTTCTGGAGCAACCTGTGATCTTTTGGTTATATCTCAAGTTCTGATCGTGCAACATGGCTGAAAATTTTATGATGGAAAATAGACTCCTATATCTAACCAATGCCTCTGGAATCACTTCAATAGCTGTTATGGTTTGTGAGATATGGCTGTTTCAAGTTAGAGTTTCTGCGCAGTTTTGAGCACTGGACAGATCTGTTTGTTCTCTGTGTTTTGACTAACTTAACGACAGAATCTGGGAAAGTCACTTAAATAAAAGTTGTAGATAATTTCGTTATCTTTCCAACCGTGTATCACACGCCCTGTTTGGATTTCTGGAACTCCGAATATGACTGTTTTTCTGTACTGCTGTTACCGGATCTCGCCCAGAAATTTTCAGATCTCCTGTTTCCTCTCATATAAGTGATCTTTTCTTAAAAAGTTCACTAACCTTGATCCCTGTTTGGAAACACAGATGGCCGCCAGAGGAGGTGGAGTTGGAGGTGGACGTGGACGTGGCCGTGGTCGTGGAGCACCTGTTAACCCGCCACCACCACCCCCAGTTGACATTCAGCAGTTGATGGGCATCCAAGCCCAATTTATGCAAACTATGATGCAACATATGCAGCATCAGCCAGTTGGAGGAGCACCACCGATGCAAGTGAGGGACAAGAGGGGTGAGTTTTTGAAGGGTCACCCGCCAGTGTTCTCTCATGCCGCTGATCCCCTGGAGGCTGATGACTGGCTTCGTGCTATTGAACGCCAGCTTACCATCGCGCAATGCAATGACCAGGAGAAGGTGCTCTATGCTTCTGGTCAGTTGCAAGGAGCTGCTCTGGATTGGTGGGAATCGTTTCAGTTCGGTCAAGCCAACAATGCCCCACCTGTCACCTTTGAGGAATTCAAGACCAACTTCAAAGCGTACCATATCCCTGCTGGTCTGATTGAATTGAAGCAGGAAGAGTTTAGATCTCTGCGCCAAGGAGCCATGACCGTTGCTGAGTACCGTGACAAGTTTGCTCAATTGTCACGCTATGCCCCCACTGATATTGCTCAGGATGCCGACAAGCAGCGTCGCTTCTCAAGGGTCTGAATGACGGACTGGCACTGCAGCTTATGTCCAATGAGTATGCCAGCTACCAGACTCTAGTCAACCGTGCTATTGTGGTTGACAACAAGCGCAAGGAGATGGAGGCTAGAAAGAGGAAGCTCCAAGGTCAGTCTTCTGGTAGTAACAACCGCCCTCGTTCCAATTTTGCACCGGGCAACCAGCAGAGGTATCAGGGACCTACTCTCAGTGGAACCGTAACCAGGGACCGCAACGCCCTTCATATCAGCAGCAAGGAAACAATCAGCGCCCCCAGCAGCAGCAGCAGCACAATAATCATGCTCAACGCCAAGGTACCCCCGTCAACACCCCCATGAAGAATAGTGCACCTAACACTCCCAACAAGTGCTTTGTCTGCGGTGAGATTGGTCACCTCTCCTACAATTGTCCTAAGAAGCAGAATCAACAGACTCCACAGAGTCAGAACAATAAGGGACGTCAGAATCCATCACCTAACTCCGGCAAGGTGAATCACGTGTCCGCAGAGACCGTGCAGGAAGCGCCAGAGATTATGCTTGGTACGTTCAACATCAGTTCCATCCCTGCTACAGTTCTTTTCGATTCTGGTGCATCGCATACTTTCATATCTCATACATTTGTTAGAATGCATAATCTACCTGTTAGTCTCATGAAAACCCCTATAATGGTTACCTCACCGGGTGGAGGTTTGCAAGCTACGCTCCAGTGTATGCCTATAGATGTGTCCTTAGGGGGGGTAGATTTCTCAGTATCCCCAATTGTGCTGAGGACAGCTGGTATTGATTTGATACTGGGTATGGACTGGATGAAGAGTGCAAGACAGATATACAGTGTCAAGATAAAGTTGTGACAGTTACTACAGCTAAGGGAGACAGAATCAGTGTGAAGGTAGTGCTACAACCAACACCGACTGCAACCGTGAACCAGATGAATGAAGAGGTTTTCCGGAAGATCTAGTGGTGGATGAGTTCCCGGATGTGTTCCCCGATGATTTGCCAGGTATGCCACCGATCGCGACATTGAATTTATTATTGAACTTTTACCTGGAACTGCACCCATAGCTAAAAGACCATATAGGATGGGAGTACCTGAATTAGATGAACTTAAGAAACAAATTAAAGAGTTACAAGAAAAAGGGTTTATTCGTCCTAGTTCATCACCTTGGGGAGCTCCTGTTATTTTGTTGACAAGAAGGATGGTGGTCAACGGATGTGTGTTGACTATAGATCGCTTAATGAAGTTACCATCAAGAACAAGTACCCGTTGCCGAGGATTGATGATCTGTTTGATCAGCTTAAAGGTGCATGTGTGTTCTCTAAGATTGATCTGCGTTCTGGTTACCATCAGTTGAAGATTCGAGCATCTGATATTCCAAAGACAGCTTTCACTACCAGGTATGGGTTGTATGAGTATACAGTCATGTCCTTGGATTGACCAATGCACCTGCCTACTTTATGTATTTGATGAACAAGGTGTTCATGGAATATCTCGACAAGTTCGTAGTTGTGTTTATTGATGATATTCTAGTATACTCTAAGAACAAGGAAGATCATGCTGAACATCTGAGGTTAGTGCTACAAAACTCAGAGAGCACAAGTTGTATGCCAAGCGCAGCAAGTGTGAGTTTTGGTTGAAGGAAGTTTCTTTCCTTGGACATGTTATCTCTAATGGAGGCATCTCAGTAGATCCGGGCAAGGTTGAAGATGTGTTGAATTGGAATCCACCAACAGATGTGACCGAGATTCGTAGTTTCCTTGGATTGGCTGGTTACTATAGAAGGTTCATTGAAGGATTCTCCAAACTTGCTAAGCCAATGACAGCTCTGCTAGAGAAGAATGCTAAGTTTGTTTGGTCTGATAAGTGTCAAGCTAATTTCGAGGAGTTGAAGAAACGTCTGACTACAGCTCCAGTGTTAATTCTGCCAGATCTGAGTAAGGATTTCTCTATTTATTGTGATGCATCTCGTCAAGGTTTGGGTTGTGTTCTTATGCAAGAAGGCAGAGTGGTAGCATATGCATCGAGGCAGTTGAGAAAGCATGAGCTGAACTATCCCACTCATGATTTAGAATTGGCAGCTGTTGTCCATGCATTGAAGATTTGGAGACACTATCTAGTGGGTCACAAGACGGACATCTATACCGATCATAAGAGCTTGAAGTACATTTTCACTCAGTCTGATCTGAATTTGAGACAACGCAGATGGTTGGAATTGATTAAGGATTATGATTTGGAAATACACTATCATCCCGGGAAGGCTAATGTTGTAGCAGATGCCTTGAGTAGAAAGAGCCATGCCAATGAGGTCAGAATTGCTTCTATGCCAGAAGAGTTGTGTGCTGAATTTGCACATCTGAATTTGGGAATTGTGATCAACAGAATAGAGTTAGAACTTGAACCGTATTGATGCAAGAGATACGTAAGGGTCAGATGTCAGATGAAAAGTTAAAGCAGATAGCCGATAACATTGTTCTTGGCAAAGCATCAGGTTTCGGTTAGATGATGATGGCACATTATGGCATGGAAATAGATTATGTGTACCTGCAATCAAGGAGATACGTGAGTCTATACTGCGAGAAGTGCATGAGTCAGCTTATTCCATTCATCCTGGAAGCACTAAGATGTACCTTGATCTGAAGAAAAGTATTGGTGGGATGGACTGAAGCGAGATGTAGCCGAGTACCAAGAAAAAGTATGGTGGGATGGATGAAGCGAATGTAGTAACTGGAAGTAAGTCGCTCTATGTGATACCTGTCAGAGAGTAAAGGCAGAACATCAGAGACCCGCGGTTTGTTACAACCGATGAAGATACCTGAATGGAAGTGGGAAGAAGTCGGTATGGACTTTATAGTTGGTTTGCCTCGTACGCAGAGAGGGTACGACTCCATATGGGTAAAGTTGATCGATGACCAAAGTTGCTCACTTTATACCAGTTAAAACTACCTATACGGGAGCTAGATTGGCGGAATTGTACATGGAACGGATAGTATGTTTGCATGGAGTGCCTCGAAAGATTGTGTCAGATCGTGGTACTCAGTTCACCTCTCACTTTTGGCAGATGATACATCGATCATTAGGCACAAGGTTGAACTTCAGTACTGCTTATCATCACAGACTGATGGACAGACGGAAAGACCAATCAGATTCTGGAAGACATGCTGAGAGCTTGTGCATTACAGTATGGCACCAGTTGGGACAAGAATCTGTGTTATGCAGAGTTCTCATACAACAATAGCTATCAGGAGAGTCTAAAGATGGCACCGTTTGAAGCTTTGTATGGAAGATCGTGTAGAACACCGTTGTTTTGGGATCAGACAGGTGAAAGTCAAGTGTTTGGACCTGATGTGTGAGGAATGCCGAGGAACATGTCAGGATAATCAGAGATAACTTGAGAGCCGCTCAGTCTCGGCAGAAGAGTTATGCTAACAACCGTCGTCGAGATCTAACTTTTGCAGTAGGTGATTAGTCTACCTAAAGGTGTCACCGATGAGAGGTGTGAAAAGGTTCAATAAGAAAGGAAAGTTAGCACCAAGTATATTGGACCGTTCAAAATTCTTGAAAGACGTGGCGAAGTGGCATATCAGTTAGAGTTGCCTGAAAGCTTGTCAGGAGTGCATAATGTGTTTCATGTCTCCCAGTTGAAAAAGTGCCTGCGAGTACCCGAAGAGCAGATACCGTTGGAGGAGCTCACAGTTAAGGAAGATTTGACGTATGATGAGTACCCAACAAGAATTCTAGAGACCGCTAAGATGAAAGAGTTACCAGGAGCAGAGAGTAATAAAGATGTGTAAGGTTCAGTGGAAACGGTATTCAGAAGCAGAGGCAACTGGGAAAGAGAAGAGGATTTGAGGAAGTCATACCCACAGTTTTTTGAGTAAGCATCGTTGGAATCTCGAGGACGAGATTCTTTAAGGGGGGTAGAATTGTAACATCCCAAATTTGCATCAATTTAAAAATAGGCAATATGATTTAATTATGCATTTGTGTGTGTTGCATAAAACTTAGTTAATAAATTATTTGCAAAAGCTAAAATTAATCCTAGGCCAAGATCATGTTGATGCATACATGCTGGTGCATACCTTATTTTTGTGATGTGGGGTTTTAGTTCAAAAGTTGTTTGAATTCAATAAGGTTTGAAAATGCTTTTGAAAAATCAAATCGGAATTTGGAAAAACAATTTTCCTTCTCCCTCTCCTTCTTTCTCCTTCTCTCTCCCTTCTGGCAACCAGCTCCGGCCTGCTCTTAGGCGCGCCGGCCCCCCCCCTCCCCCCCCCCCCCTCTCTCTCCCCCGCCGTCGCCCCCCCCCCCGCCCACCCCCCCAGCCTTGCGTCAGCGCCGCAGCCCCGCCTGAGCCGAGGGTCCAGCCTCGGCGCTGCACCGCGTGCGCATCTCCGTCTCGCCCGAGCCCTAGCCTCGCGCGAGCACGCCGTCTCCGTCTCGCCCGAGGCTCCAGCCTCGCGCGAGCATCGCCGTCTCCGTCTCGCCCGAGGCTCCAGCCTCGCGCGAGCATCGCCGTTTCCGTCTCGCCCGAGGGTTCAGCCTCGCGCCTGCACTCGCTGACAGCCCGACCCCGCCTGTCAGCGTCCCACCGCTCCTTCTCCCTCTCGTATCCGGCTCGGACTCCATGGCCGAGATCGAATCCATCCTCGCCTCGCGTCCGTGCTTGCCAAAACGACCGAACCGACCCTTTATAAGGTCCCCAGGAACCCGCCGCCTCTCCCCACGCAAACAGCTCGAGCTCTCGTGCCCTAGCCTGCACCCGCGACAAGTTCCGCGCGCCGCAAGATCTCCGCCGCCATCAACCCGACGATTCGTCGAGTTTCCGAGTTTGTAAGTGGCACCTCGAGTTTCCCCTTGATCTCTCGAAGCTAACCGAGTGTGTTCCCCTCTTTTCCCCCTCGTCTTGGTGCTCTAATCGCTCGCCGTCGCTCTGCAGAGGCCGCTGTCCGCCAAACTGTGCAACCCGCCGTCACCGAAATCTCCCCGACGCCATTAACACCACTGGTGAGTTCGCCTTGAGCTTCTTGTTCGATTGAACCCGCTCCCGAGGTCTCTACCGCTCTGTAGCGCAATCCCGAGCCGCGCCGCCGCCTTCCGGCCGTGGAGCCGCCGCGTCCTTCTTTCTCTCCGGCGAAAAGCGCCGCCGACCCTCCCTGATCTAATCCCGAGCGTCCATCTCAGATCCGACGCACACCAGAGCTCGATACCCCTTCGTTGCCTGTTTTACAAAAAAGAACCTTACACCTTTTTAGGTAAAACCCGGGTCCCAATGGCCCTGTTCATTGAGTCTGCGGATTCTTCCGTTTGAGCCCCTGCGCTTTGTCCTATTTGAGGCGCAGTCCAGCCAGATCTGATAATTGTTTAAATCGATTTTAAATACAAAATCAATTTCAGTTTATTTACAGATTTGCCACCAGCTTCAAATGCTTATAACTTCTACGTTTTTAGTCCGATTTAGTCCGTTCAAGTTGCGTTAGATTTGTTTTGAAAAGATCTATCTACCTGTACAAGAATATTTACTGTTTTCAGTAATTAAAATTGGAGTTAAGTTTAATCTACTAATTAAGGTTTTGTAACTTGTTTAGTTCATAACTTTCGCGTTATAATTCCGTTTTTCGTGATCTTCGCGTTTATGTGATCGTAGTAGATCTACTTCTGTTTTCAAACCTTTTATATTATTTTCTTGCTGATTGGTGTAATGTTCTAATTATAGCTTGTTTGCTTTGCATGATTGTGTCCCGATGTTTGTGTGTTGATGTGATAATCGAGTATAGACGGTGAGACATACGCCGGTGAAAGAGCTCTACTTCGACAACCAGGAGCAACCAGAGTACTCTGAATCAGGCAAGTATAGCATGGGATCATCCTTGTTGACCTATTCACCGTGAAACATCTAAAATCATATGCATGTGTCTAATTTTGATCTCCTATCTAGTTTACCCTAGACCTTTGACCCGTTACCTTGATAACCTTGGGATGCTATGCATATGGGTAGAGTTTTGCTAGAGCTTTACTTAAACCAAACATGATCTGATAATGGTGAATAAAATTTGATCTTTTTAGCAACATGGATTAGGACCTCCTGTCAGCAAAAGCTGGGACATACAGTGCAACCATGAGGGTTATATGGCTCTGACCTTAGCTCAGTATAAGGACCTTTTTCTAGCTTGTTAGTGGACACCTGTATAGGCGCGTTGGATCTTGCCGAGTCGGGTATAGTGCGGCTTCTGTCCACGTGAGTATAGGCTGCGTGTTATTGTGTCACCTGGAAGGAGGGCTCTACATCCCCTTGCCTTAAGAACTAGCGGCCCTAACTTGTTAGACGAACCTTTGAAAGGCTTTGCGTGTATCCTGCCCGCTCACCTCGGAAGTGTTATGGGAGTAATTAACCCGGGCATCTGGATATCACGACTCATCGGTAAAGTGTACACCTCTGCGCAGAGTTTAATAAACTGTTATAACAGCCGTGCTCACGGATACGAGCGGCCCGGAAAACTCACAGATTAGTTGTTATGTTGTTTATTTATGTTGCTCATGTTGTTTACCTTATTGTTATGTTTCAGTTATTACGATCATGTGGGTTGGGTTTTAAGCCTTCATATATGTTCACCTTATGTTAAAATGTTGCCAATAAAAAGCTACTGCAGTTTAACCAGTGTCAGCCTTTTTGAGCCTCATGAACCCCATGTTACACTTGTTAAGTACGAGATGTACTTATGCTTGTTTATTTTCTTTCTACTTGGATAAAAATCCCGGATGGGTTAACAGATTGCTATGGTAATGACGACTTCCCTGAAGAGTTCTAGTCTTGCTGTCAACCAGTCATCTTCCCTGTGATGGAGCTACCGCGAGAGATACTTTATTATCCGCTGCTATGTAAAGTCTTTGAATAATATTCGTTATGTAATAAACATATGTGATGGTACTTCTTAATTGTGGCTTATGTGTGTGATTGATCTCTGGGCACACATGAGTTATTGCATTCAATTTTGTTCTTAAAATTGGTGTGACACAATTATATAAAATGCGTCAGCGCAGCATCAGAACTCAGACCCCAAAAAAATATCAAAATTGGCTTCAATGCGGACTCAACTCCATAATCCTGTCGCCTACTCCCTATTTCGTTTTTCCTCATGTCAACTCTACCTCAGTCCCATCTCGTATCTCATTGTTGCCCTCGCACCACCACACACACCCCCCCCCCCCCGTCCTCCTCTCGTGGCTAGGACTAGGCAAAAAAAAAAACGATACCCGAACAACCTAAACCATAACCCGAACAACCCGAATTTGAATAACCCGATCTTCATCTCACGTATAAAGTCCATGAAAGCATCTAGGCCCTTAGTGGGTTTCGGTGATTAATAGAAACATAAGATTATTATGACTAACATGTATTTTGCAGACGCAATTTGAGTTAGGCCACAATAATGGTGATTTTTTGGACAATATGGTATTCATGCCCCTGTCGATGGAAATTATTTTATGTTTTCAAAGGATGGTCATCAAGGTCGAGATAAGCTACTTCTAAGTGTCGTATGGCGTTGGAGAGATCAACACTTATACTTTATGACTTTGTTTTTCTTTTGGTCGTACTATTAAGGAGAGTGTGAACTAGTAGCTTGACCTATGTGAGTCTAATATGTTAGGTGTGGTGTGCACTTGTCAAACATAGTCCTAGCTAGCTCAGAGAGTGCCCAAAGATTTATTGGAACAAAGTCCATTGACAAAGTTTCTTGATTTAGAAGTGAATGGGACCTTATTTGAGTGACCGCGGATGTTGGGCCCGTGCATCTGGTCGGTGTTAAAAGCCTATAGCTAGGACGCTGCTACACGACCTTGATCAGACGTGTCTAGTTCACCTCAGTGTGACCGGACACTGGCCGGAGAGCGATCGGACGTGTCTGAGGGAAGCGTTTGATCACTTCTAGAGAGGGGTTTTATTGACCGGACTCGTCCGATCAATGCTGATCGGATGAACGCCGAGTCCGGTCACAAGAAAGTAAAGTTCTCAGGAGCTGGGTCAGCTAGCCATTAGGCATTGACCAGACGTGTCAGGTCACCTCTACAGACGTGTCCGGACACTACTTAAATAGGTGAGTTGTATCCCTTCGGGCATAGTTTGAGTTGGGGGTATAAATAGACATTCTGCTCATTCATGGAGGTACACTTACTCATTTGAACATTAGACAAAACCCTTGAGAGTACAAGTGAATGCAAGAGCCTAGTGAGGTCTTAGAGATTTGGTAATCACAAGATTAAGAGCCTCGTTAGCACGTAGAGAGTTGCAAGTGTGCATCCACCTTCTTCATTAGCCTTGTTTGGGTCAAGTGAGAGTATGTGCTTGTTACTCTTGGTGATCGGCATCACCTAGACAGCTTGGTGGCGATCGGGAGCATGGTGATCATCCAGTGGAGCTTGTGGATGACCCATCTCGTGTTGTGACCAGTAGTGAACGATTTATCGGGCTAGAGAAGCAAAGAATTAGCCCGCAGTAAGCACTTGGTCCTTGCGCGGACCAAGGGGGAGTGATACCCTTTATGTGGGTGCTCCAATGAGGACTAGGGGTGTTGCCGGCACTTCAATATTTTGGGAAAACATCGCCGTGTTTTTTGCTCTCTTTACTTTCTACTTTGAGAATTTCAATTCTTGTCATTTCACTACACAACAGCCCAAATATATATAGCGTCGGACGGAGGGTCGTTATAAGCCGCTTCAACATCCTATGATCCGAAGTTATAAACTTATAACGCCAGATATATCAGCCGTTGATAGTGGTGACGCTAAAAACTTATAACGTTGGACCGACTTTTAACGTCGGACCATCTGACATTATATAAAAGATATAGCGACAGACCTTCGGACGTCTTTGTAAACTTATAGCGTCCCACTATCGATATACATACACATTAATTACATAAATATCACGTACTGATTATATGTTAGCCATACAATCAACATACCATGTCATACATTCAAATTACAGACATCAAGCACATGTAAAGTGGTTACAAGAAGAGCTCAGAAGTTATATTAAATTCATCAACAGGTCAATGCCATTTTACAATTCATGGCTAACAAAAGCTAAGATGAAATACACATTTTTGGCCAAAATGCTAGACTAGAGATACTCAGTTTCACAATCTGTCTCATAGTTTCCTTCTACTTTTTACAAAAACGATCCATCTCTAGTTTTTCATCTATAGCTAGGATTTCCAAACACATCGTCATGAGCATTTTGATCCAATAGTGGCTGCACACTCTACTTCTAGCTATTTCCTCCCCAGCACGTGTAAAGGAAGAGTGAAATTCATATATTCAATATATAACTCACAAGTAACTAAGTCATGCAGTATGAATCTATAAAAATCCAATCTTTACCTCACAACAATGCATTTGGTCCACTCTAGGGCTTAGATGGTAGAAGTAGATGGTAGAATAATTTTTTTTGTCGAAAGAGAGGCAGAATGAAACACACATTACAGTCTCTACTCATCTTGGGTCATCAACTCTGTAGTCTATAGAATGTACTAGTCACTAGTGTGCATAACGATAATGTACAGAAGCAAGCAATAGCATGGGAACAAATGATAGGTTATATACATGTCTAAACTAGTTTCTAAACTTATTTGCTACTCCCTCCGGCCCGTTTTATCAGGCGTGCACCTGTTTTCCAAATTGACTATAATATCAGGCGTTCGTCATTTACTCCATGGTGCAGTGCATGCATGTCGAGGGAGTAATCATTTACTCTTTCCAGTTACGTCACCACATGCAAGGCAAGAGTAGTACTCCGTCCTCTTATTTTGCGGTTTTTTTTTACACGTGGTTGAAAGTGGGATTAAGAATGACTAGTGGCCGGTGGCACGGTGCTATTCACGACGTACGTATTTAATGCCCTTCGCATACTCCCGTATACTCTTGGTATCTGTAATCCGGACTCTCACGCCTGATAAAATGGGCTGGAGAGGGAGTACTACATAATAGAAATATATTCTGAACATTTTAAAATCAGCACAATCACAATCACAATATTCATGTCTGACCGGTAGTGAACGATTTATCGGGCCAGAGAGGCAAAGAATTAGCCCGCAGTGAGCACTTGGTCCTTGCGCGGACAAAGGGGGAGTGATACCCTTGTGTGGGTGCTCCAATGAGGACCAGGGGTGTGCCGACACCTCAATATCTCGGGAAAACATCGCCGTGTTTTTTGCTCTCTTTACTTTCTACTTTGAGCATTTCAATTCTTGTCATTTACATTCCTAGAATTAGCATGCTAGAGTAGGATTGGAACCTAGGTGCAAATCCTTTTGTGCGTTAAAAGATAGAACACACTTCTAGACACACTGCTATTGTTAGGCCTTTGTAGAAAATTTTACAATAGCCTAATTCACCCCCTCCCCTCTTGAGCATCTTGATCCTTAGTCGATATACCCGGCGGATTTTCTGTGAAAACTTCGAGTACCAATCCCTGGTACCCGATTTACCAAAAAAAACCATTTTCTCCCATAGTGTAGCACTACGGTGCAAGTCAGCAGTGGCCTTCATCTCTGAGAGACAGGGGTGGAAGACGATGTATTGGCCCTAGGATCTAGATCAGACAGCTAGAAATCATTGCTAGAAAGAAACGTTGTTTTCAGGCATGTGAAATTTAGCACCCCCCTCCTCCTGTTCAGTGTTAATTTATTATGGTGTGTCATCAGCTGGTACTACCTCCGTATAGTAAATAGATGACGTTTTGGACAGGTTTCAATCAAACATTGGAAATATAATCATAACTTTTTAAGTTATGAGTTTGAAAATATAAAAACCATATAAGGATTTGTGTTGAAAAATACTTTCATAAAAATATGCATATATCACTTTTGATAAATATTTTTTTTGTATAAAGAGAGTCAAAGTTATACTTTGGAGACCGTGTCGATGTCCAAGTTATCTATTTCCTATATAAATGGAGTATCTATTTTCTTCTGAATTATTTTTTAGTAACTGGACCATAATATTAGTACAGCCGACAACGCAGATAGGTTAAGTAATAATGGCACATATACTGCTTGCCTTCCTATAAAATTGCCTCAGCTCATCAGCACATTTATATATATGCAGATGATGACGAGATATCTTGCGAAAGAGAATGATGAGCGAGCATGCTTTTCTCCCTAGTTTCTGCCCACGATAGTTGGGCATGTGAAGCATCAGGAATCAAGATGGCAAGGAAAAGAAGAATTATCCCTGTTGGCTCAGAAAGTGCAGCAATTGATTGCTAGCTGTGATGGAGCCACAGTCACAAGGAACAGGAACACGTTACGCCGCGGCACTCCGCGTCCCGGGGTCAGTCGTCCTGGATCAGGAATAGGATCACCACGGCTCATCATCTGCGTCGATGCGTGGGATTTTGGTTGCGACAACATCCCTAGGGTTGTTGGAACCGAGGTGCCTGGACATGGAGATGATGGACATGCCTCCACTATGCTTTTATGTATGTGTGTGAGTATGTGTATAAGACTGTATTCATGTGTTGTTTCAATATGCTGTACGTATTAATAAGTTCTATAACTTTTGCAAATTTTTTACAATGGTTGAACAAGCGATGGGAAGCAATAGAGAAAATATAGACATGTCTATGACTGTGGGCCCATATGAGGCGAAGGCGATGAGAAGCAATGGTGAGCTAGGCGATGGGAGGCAATAGGTGTGTCTATGATCGGTGGGCCCCTATACATCACGTTGCTTCCCATCGCCTTTGAAATTAGGGGCGTTAAGACTCTGAATAATGGAGTGGTAATTCCATTGTCATAGTTATTTTTTTTAATGAAGGGTAAAATGGTAAAATCATATTTTGTAAAAAAGTGATGTTTTGAGTAGTATAGTTAGGATGGATAATCCAATTAGTATAGGTAGATGAATATTTTTCTTCGGTAGTATAGTTGGGGCAGTATCGTTTGCTAGGGTTTGTTCTAGGGTTCGTTCGACCATCTCCATTGCGTCGATTCGTCGTCCATCCTCGCCGCAGCATCGGGGTCGGCGACTTATCATCGTAATCATACGTCGTCCTCGAATGACGATGAGGAGGATGAGGACGCGACCTCGTCTGCAACATCCACGCACCTCCACCACCAGGCCTCGCGGACGCCGCCCCCCTGGGGGACGAGGACCCGTCGTAACCACGCCCGATCTGCACGTGGCCGTCGTCGTACACTAATAAGGAAGTATGATTTTGCCGCTTCTCGCATCCAGGTGCTGTAGAATATTAGTTCATTCGTGGATACATTTGCAATTAGCACCATCCGTTTGCAGATCTCAAGCTGAATGACAGTAGCATGGAGGATCCTAGCCAGCAGGACATGAGCAATGAGGATAAAGGATGTGATGCCCACTCCTAGATTCTATCTCATATTGTATCAGATCATAGTTCTTGTGGTTATTCTGCTGCTAACAATGTAGTACAGTATGAGTTTTGTGCAGTGGCACTTGTTTATATGTTATCGTAATGAAACTCCTGTATCAAAGCATGCACTAGGTTCAGAGAACACATTTACAAATTTGAAACTGAAATGTTGTTCAAAGTTCTAACTCCAACATGTACATTCAACCATGCACAGCACAGAAAGTAGCATCTGAAAAACTCCAGAACAATAGAGTACATTCAAGTCCAGCAGAACAATAGAGTACATTCAAGTCCAGCACATAGTAATAAGCAAAAGAAAGAGTTAAATGTTGGATAAGAGGGATGGGCATAGCTGATTCTGATCCTGAGGATCCAAAGTCTTCCACAGCTTAACTTAGATCCTTCTGAAGCTAGGTGGTGTCTTCATTAGTGAGCTTTCTTGGCTTGGACCTTGCATCTAGCTCCATGTGCTGAAAACCCATGGGTGTATGAAGTCTGGTGCTCCTTCTAACCTCATCATCAACAACTGGATTAGGCCTCTTCTTGATTTTCTTGGCTTTGATTCCTTAGGAGCAGGAAGCAGTAGGAGCTATGAATCTGGTTCTGCATGTGGTAGAGGCATCTTGCATCATCAGATCAGACTGTGTATCTGAAATGTCCCGGATCACCAGATTGGGCTGGAAGTCTGCAACAGGTGTCTCTGGTATGAACTGATTGATGTCTGCCTCCCTTATTCTGATTAGCTGAGGACGAAGAGCATCTGGGGCTGAAGAGGAAGAAGCTTCCCAGTTGTTTCCGCACACATTGGGTCAGCAATGAGACATCCTTTGTGCACTTTGAACCCTGAGTGGTCTTGCTGATTCTGTTGCAGAGCAGACCATTTAAGCTTGAGACTGTGGAAAGAGGCCAAAGAATTCGGTATAGTAGCAGGCAAACACACGAACTGCTGCTGGTCTGCAGCCCGGAGAAGAATATCCTGAAGCAGTATCTGAACTGATGGCACTGGGCCAATTGGGCCAAATTGTTGATGCCGGCCCAGTTGATTTGCATACCATCTGATGGAATACTCACTCTCTGGTTCCAAAGAAGTCCCTAGGTAGGGGATAATAACTGAAGACATGTCCATCGAAGGCAATTCCATGGTGACAGGAGGGCCTTGTGCTCTGAAGAAATTAAGCACATTAGAGCTGACTCACTCACTAACTTGAGGGGCATCAGGGTGTTGAAGCATAACCTATTCAACAATAGCATTTGCTTGTGCCAGAACTTGGTTGAACTCATTCTGGCCCACAGCTTCTTCCTGCTGAGGCCATTGTGGCCAGCCATTATTCAACAATTCAGCAGGTGCAACATCTTGAACAGGCTGCTGCCAGCCTTCATCTATGTCGGCTTGCTCAACTTCCTGAAGATTATGAATATTATCCCAAAATTCATGGCCATCATTGTGCAGTCCCCCTGGCAGACAGTGAGGATTACCATTTCCTGGAACAGGGTCCTCATCACCAGGCATATTGTTGTCATTGTGATCTACATTAAGCACAAAAACTGGGACTGACCACGATTGCCCAAGTGCACCCATCTAGACTGGCTTGCATAGCAGAATGCTTCTAGGGATCTTGGTGACATGAAGGACCGAGCATGTCACCAGTACCCGAGACTTGTAGTTCTCATTGCTGGGCAGAGTAACAACAGAACCAAATAGATTTACAGCCTGCTCAATATAATCCCTGGACTGATAATCAAGCGGAAAGCACAGAAATAACACCCAACATGTTGATGTGAACGGACAATCTCTCATGTTCAGACCTCGATCGTGTTCCCCTAGAGTAATCTCTCTACCACCAGGCAGTACAAAGGGGCTCTGGTTGACCATACCTTGCTTCGCAATGATAGAACGAAATCATAACAAACAAAGCCCTAGTGGGGAGGGGCAAGCAGATTCAATCTGAACATGGCGAACCTCTTCAAAGTACTTTCCTTGTAGCCATGTATGCGCCCATATATATATATATATCCAAAGACGCTAGGCATAGCACACCCCTCTCCTTTTAGTCGATTCCAGTCATGGCGATCCACAGTCGATCGTTTGCGACGAGCTCCGACTACATCGTAGATCCTGTTTCTGATTCCACCTCGTATCCGTTGTCCCTATCCCAACACTCGTCTCCGCGACATTCCACCCACACCGATGACCAATGCATGGAGAACCTCGTCCTCCAAAGCGGGTCTCTCAACTCCGGCCCGTCGCGTAACACCAGTGGTCTGCGCTCTGTTTTCATGACCACCGAGTCTTACTCGTCTGACCCTCCCTGCACTGAGGTGTAAATCTTTTGCCCCAATACTTCTATTGCATATTACCATATCCTTAGTGGGATGACTCGCCGCCATGGTTGCGTTATTTCTAACTAGGTTATTGTTTTCCACTTGTGTCTATTGTGTCGTGACATAGAGATGTAACTCTTTTGTTGTTGTACATAGGTGATGAACTTTGTGGACTGGGTTGACGATGAGTGGCCACCAATGGCTAAGGAAGCTCTCAATTGGTTCACCAAGACCAGACTCGACCACATGAGGCAGCGCAAGGAGGCTGAAGAATCCCTTCGGCAAGCACGTACCATGCATGAAGAGGCCTTGAAGGAGCTCAATGATGATCACGCGAGGCATGTCGGTAGATTGAAGGCCATTGCCTACCTTATTTGTCATATCAACGAGATAAGGGCCAAGGAACAAAGTGAAGACAAAAACAAGACATTGGCTATTGTTTTTTGTGTTTTAGGACTGCTGGTGTCTTTTTTGCTAGGACTCCTGGTGTCTTCTTTACTGGGACGCAACCTGTAAACGTAGTTAACAGAGGGTTGCCTCTAGTTTTGGAGATAGTTATGGGTACCTTTATGTCAAGCACTCAGCCTTAGGTTGATGCTATGGTCTTTCTACGCTGGCTATGTTTCTCTATATATATTCTTGTATTCACTTTGCAATATGCCTAGAGACAAAGGATATGGGCTTAGTTAATTTAACGACAATTGTTTGTCCACTCTGCCCGGAGACTGAAACTATGTCAGTTAATGCAGAGAGCATATAGCTATGTACTGTAAGTTGGGCACATTCTCCCTGAGTTTCAGTCACTGTTTTGCCTGTTAACTGACAACACTGAATGTTGCCATTAAGTCAAATTCAGAAAAGGCAGAAACTGAGGCACCCACCTTATTCCTTTAAATAACATCATTGGCCATAATAAATCAGCTTATTACTCACCAAAACCAACATACATTAGCCTGAAAAATGTAACCAAGTAAGACATGTTTAGAAGAGTGGGGATATTTGAATTTATTAGCCTCAGATTTAATTGCCTTCTCAACAGATCTTGAACTTGGAGCATAAGGAACACATATCAGCAGATCAAAGAACCAACATCAAGAAAGAAGAACAAACTGAAATCATGACAGCCATGGAACCATGTGAGCCATCCAGCCGAGCCATCAGATTCTGATAGTCAGATCAGCTGCTTCAGCATGGATGGCTCACATGGTTTGATGACAACCATGACAAGCATAAGAACAAGGCAGAATTAACACATCTCCAGTGCCTCACAAGTTCAAGGTCACAGAATTTCATTAAGTCATATGACAAGCTATGTAATCATCATAGGCAACTAACATACATTACAAAATGAGCAAAAAGAAATCTCAGCAACTTAGGGTTCCTAAATCCTATGACCTGATTCAAAGAATTTTATTTTAGTGGAAAGCATCAAGATATTGAGTTGTCTATCCCAAACTAATGCTTTTAAAAAGTTTTTATCAAGTGGACGCAAATCATTGAATCAGGTGGTTTGATTCATAAACAAAAGTCATTGGTGACTGCCATCAAGTTCAAACAGAAATACAAATGTCAACTAAAATCACAACCAAACACGTCGCCCATGGAATGTCCAAGACCATCCACAGTTACACATCACCTTGAGACCTTTTTTTCATGACCCAAATGTTGCATAACTGTGGATGATGCTATAACATTGGATGAATGAGATGAGAAAACCACAGAAACACACATACAGTACCAAGGCAGGCACCTCATTCCTTTAAATAACATCATTGGCCATAATAAATCAGCTCAGTACTCACCAAAACCAACATACATTAGACTGCAACCATGTGTTAACCTTCAAATATCAAATCTAACCAAGTAAGACATGTTTGGAAGAGTGAGGATATTTGAATTCATTAGCATCAGATTTAATTGCCTTCTCAACAGACCTTGAACTTGGAGCATAAGGAACACATATCAGCTGATCAAAGAACCAACATCAAGAAAGAAGAAAAAAACTGAAATCATGACAGCCATGGATCCATGTGAGTCATCCAGCCGAGCCAGATCAGTTGCTTCGGCATGGATGTCTCACACGGTTTGATGACAACCATGAAAAGCATAAGAACAAGGCAGAATTAACACAACTCCAGTGCCTCACAAGTTCAAGGTCATCACAGAATTTCATTAAGTCATATGACAGGCTATGTACTAATCATAGGCAACATTCCCTAGTGACAGCACTTTCAGTAACATTCCCTGAATGTCTACAGAAATTCGTAGTGAGAACTAGACAAAATGAGCACACAAATTGGTAATGCCAACTAGTCAACAATTGAACAACATGAATTGAGCATAAAATAGCACAAACAAAACTGAAAAAGAACTGCAAAAAGCAAAGAGGAGAAATGAGGGCACCTTATTCTTTGACCTTGAGCAGCACCTCGAAGAACCACGAGCGAGAGGAGCACGATGAGCGAGCAGACCGCCACAACGATCCACATCGGTCTGAACTCCAGCGTCGTCGTCTCGTCCTCGCCCTCCATTGAGCCCCGTCCGGCCTCCAGTACTCCACCAAACAGGGCGGCGGTGGCTAGGGCATGGGGCCACGACCTAGGCGAGAGAGGGTGTCGGGAGGAGACAAGAGCGACCCACGAGGGCTGAGGTAGGATGAAGGCCGACGACGACGGTCGAAGGTGAGGGAGAGAGCATGGCGGCGGCTAGGGCGAGGGAGAGAGCGAGGAGACAGGCGGGTGCTCGAGCGGACGGGGGTCTGGGGCGGCGGTGCGGGTCAGGCGTGGAGGGGGCAAGTGCGGGTCATGACTGTGGGGTCCTAAATGACTATTTTGCCCTTCGACGAAAAAAATCAATACAAATTATTATAATGGGAAGGCAACCGGAGGCAATGGGAAACAATTCCAACCATAGTAAAAGGGCTCTACTTTTATATTAATTGCTTTTCCATTTGAAATCATATGATTTTCGAAAATGTTATTAAAATTTACTATTTTTTGAAATTCAAATTTGAACTTTTCAAACTAAGTCACATGAAAAGACAACCTAATTAAAAGTTGTACATTTTGATGAGTTTACAACTTTTATATTTATAACATTTTCATTTAAGGTCATTTTCTGTGTTAAAATTGAAATCCAATTTTCTATTCTTTTATAAACATTAAAATACAAAATATTTATAGGGGCGGCTATATCAGATGCAAGACAAAAATCCTATATATCTACTCTACAATTTTGAGTAAGTGTCACACCCCAAAATTTTTGATTTTGGGTTGTGAGTAGAAAACATTAAATAAAATAAATAATTTTAATATTTGAATAAAATTTGACAAGTTTAGTCAGAGCTAGCACCACTTTAGTCGCAGTAAAACAAGAATTTTCAAAATTTTCCTAAACTAATTCGATGGGTTATGTTTGATGTGATGGTTGGTTGCTGTTTGACTTTGTGTTGTGAATCGGTAGAGTTTTAAAACACGTTTGGTAGGCCGTCTTTCTATATCCAGTCCGTTTCTGTCTTCGTTCGAAATCAAATTTATCGTTTCCATCTCTATCCTTTTGTTGGACTTTTTTTTCAAGATCCAATTCTTGTGACCCACCCAAATCACTCCTTTAAGTTCATCATTCATCATCATATCGCTACAAACTTCTCGGTTATTTTTCTGACCTTTTTCGGAACAGTTTCCGATATTTCTGCAAGCATAATCTAATTTTTAGATGCTCCAAAATATCTTTTCATGAGCTCCAAATACTTTATTTGAGTTCATTATATTTCAAAGTGTCTCTGAGAATTTTCCTAGAATTTTCGGAGCCATCGGATTATTTTTCGTGGCTTAAACAACAATTCTGGACTTTTCTGGAATTATTTTAATCCCAAAATAATTAATTCCGAAAATAATCAAATCTGTATTTTTTTCCCACCATCCCACGAAGCCCATCTGCAATAATTCAATTAAATCCTAAAGGCCCATGTACTTATTTACTAATGGGCTTTTATATTTATTTAGGTCCATTAGTAAAGGTGGAAGTTGCAACATCAATTAGTACCACATTGCTAGTTGATTTAGAGGTGGGGAGTTTTCCTCTCTATATATATCCACCAATACCTTGGCCAAAGTACATCAAAATTCACCGTAAGGGGAGCCCCTGGTTTGGGAATACCTAAGGTGCCAAATTAAAATTTTCTCGCTCAGATCTACTCGTCGTTGTCATCGTCGTCTTCACCAAGAGGTTCGTCTCTTTGTTCTCTACACCGTCATATCCTCCTTTATACGAATCCATCACCGTTTAATCATTCCTCATCTATCCCTCTCTTTTTCCGGCGAAGAGGTCCATGTCCGGTCTTCATCCTCAGGTTCTCTGCCCTCCTCTGTGCGTTCAGACGAGCAGGTGCTCCCGCGCCTCCCCTGCTCGAGCGCCCCAACCAAAGCTCCCTCCTCCCTTGGCCGCCAGTGATGCAGCCGGCCACGGGCCGTGGCTCTCTGGAATTCCACGTTCTGCACGACATGTCCAAAGGTCGAAGATGCTGGTAATTACGATTTTGCCACTGTTCATTAATCCTTCGCTGTTTAATCATCTAGTCTCTGTTTTAGTCCTTTTTAATTGCGTTAGTTTTGTGTCGTCGTGATCTACGCAGCAGTGTTAACGTTTTTCATATCACATGTTTTTCCTTCTAAAGTTAAATATTAAATTGATTAATAAACCTACAACCGATTTATAATTAAAATCAACGTAGGTTTTATACTTCGATATTTTGTACACAAATATTAATATGATTAATCACCCAGCGCAAATATGTTTTTAATTTATAATTTGATTAGGCTAACCGTTGTCATATAGATTACGTTTAGATGCTCTCACATATTTATTTTCTTTCACTAAGCTAAGGTTTAACTTGATTAAATTATATGACAATATTTATGAATAAAATATGATTAGTCTAACATGACTTTATAATTAAAATATATTGTTCTCTAATCTGAATTAATATTTTATCATGATCTTATTTAATTAAAATAAAGCAAGCCGGTAGTTTTTCTTTTTATAATATAAAATTCCCGGTAGACGTGTCTTTCAGTCGTTTCGTGCGATCCCGCGACCGTAGTACGAGCTCTCTTTTAGTACGTTGTTTTGTCTTGTCTTGTGTTGTTCTTAGCTCTCTTTTTGTTGTTTTCTTGTATGTCTGTCTATGTGTGATGCTTGCTACGAGTAGACGTCGATCGGTTGTGCGCGCTAAAGATCAGAAGGTGATGACCCAGAGCTGAAGATGTGAGAATTGGTCAGGTGTAACAGGCAAGTATACATGGGATCATCCTTGTTACCTACGCACTTTAATCTACCAATCATGTGCATGTGTCAAAATGATAACCATAGGAATTAACTAGATGTTCGACCTGTTCCTTGCTACCGTGGGATATGTGCATTTGGGTAGATTTGCTAGTGCTGTAAAACCTATAACTAAGGTCTAACGAAATGATTAATGATATGTGCAACGTCTGATCTTATCTTGTTCTTGGTAATGTGAACCCCGGGCGTGGGAGCCTTCGTGCTCTTGGCCCTCCTCAAATGATCTTCTGTCGGCAAAAGCTGGGACATACAGTACAACCGTGAGGGCTACATGGCTCTGGTTTTAGTTGGTTCGAGGACCTCTCCTCGCTTGATGGTGGTTACCCGAAAGGGCACAAAAGGGGCTTGCCGAGACGGATATAGGACAGCCTCTGGTCTCATGTGTATAGCCGGGAAGGAATGTGCCATCGGAAAGGGGGGTTCCTATAACTGCTTGCCGATTGGAAACCTAGTGGCCACTATCTTGCTAGGGGAACCTCGAAAGACTTCATAGTGTACCCTGCCGCACCTCCTTGGTAGAGGTGATATGGGATTTGCAACCCCTGGCATATGGGGATCACGGCTCACGGGTAAAGTTGTACAAACTCTGCAGAGTAATAAACTGGTATATCAGCCGTGCTCACGGTCAAGAGCGGCCCGGAAAACTCACAGACTAAACACTTTAATGAAATTTACTCTTGTTCACTTTACCATCATATTTGAGATTCTGATGAAGTTGTCATATTATTATTCATGTGGCTTAATTGGGTTTGCAAGCACAACTTGATGATTATCTAAAGCTAAAATCTTGACCAACTAAAAACGCTAACTGCAGTAAACCAGTGTCAAGCCTTTTGAGCTTCATAACCCCATGTTGTATTTGTTGAGTACGACATGTGCTCACCCTTGCTATTTCCCCCACACCCTCAGTCTCCATCAGAGTTGCGCAGCGGAAGCGTGGTGAAGACACAGATGAGTTTCCAGAATACTGACAGAAGTGCTAGGCGTATGTTACCCCCAGTCAACTGTCCCTGTGAAGAATGAAGTCTGAAGAGAAGATTAGTATCTGTTCCGCTTAACTTTGATGTAAGTGTTGTTTTCAATATCTAGAACACTGTTTGTGATATCTTTTCCCTCTGTGGTTGTATGTGTGGACTTCCTGGGCACACATATAGCGTACCTGGTTTTGTTCTTTAAAACCGGGTGTTACAGATTGGTATCAGAGCAATGTTGACTGTAGGACGTATGCCTAGTTAGTACTGGACGCCTTTTGAAGTTTGTTTTGCTATAAAATGTTTTATACCACCTTGTCCTTTGAATTAATTGTTTCCCAATCCTTGTCCCATTATTTCCTCTCCTTGATAGCTACCTTTGAGCTATTGGTTTCTGGTATCCTTGAATTTGTATTTTATTTGCTTTATTAAAATTTTGAAATCATCTTGTTTAAAATCTCGATGGCCTCTCATCATCATCTAATCTACCCATTAGGATGCCCACCAGTTGAACAAAAGCATGTATAGTATCGTTGTTGTGCTGCGTGTTTGTCTTGCTTGGTGTGTTGCTGGTGTGACGTCTCCATCCTTGTGTTCCGAAGAAGACCCTGAAGATCAAGTTTTGAAGATGAGCAAAGCTTTTGTTAAGTGGGGTAGCGGCTACTATCACCAATAGCAAGCTCTGAGTCTCTCAAGTTACAAGGCAAGAAGAACTGAAGATCAACCTTTATCTTTCTAGCCTTCGTTTGGCCATCCTCGATCCATGTCTTATCGTGCATCAATCTCATATCAATAATGGTCGACTTTATCTTTCTCCCTAGTCTCTTCGAATCTCGGGACGAGATTCATGTTAAGTGGGGTAGTTTGTCACACCCCAAAATTTTTGATTTTGGGTTGTGAGTAGAAAACATTAAATAAAATAAATAATTTTAATATTTGAATAAAATTTGACAAGTTTAGTCAGAGCTAGCACCACTTTAGTCGCAGTAAAACAAGAATTTTCAAAATTTTCCTAAACTAATTCGATGGGTTATGTTTGATGTGATGGTTGGTTGCTGTTTGACTTTGTGTTGTGAATCGGTAGAGTTTTAAAACACGTTTGGTAGGCCGTCTTTCTATATCCAGTCCGTTTCTGTCTTCGTTCGAAATCAAATTTATCGTTTCCATCTCTATCCTTTTGTTGGACTTTTTTTTCAAGATCCAATTCTTGTGACCCAAATCACTCCTTTAAGTTCATCATTCATCATCATATCGCTACAAACTTCTCGGTTATTTTTCTGACCTTTTTCGGAACAGTTTCCGATATTTCTGCAAGCATAATCTAATTTTTAGATGCTCCAAAATATCTTTTCATGAGCTCCAAATACTTTATTTGAGTTCATTATATTTCAAAGTGTCTCTGAGAATTTTCCTAGAATTTTCGGAGCCATCGGATTATTTTTCGTGGCTTAAACAACAATTCTGGACTTTTCTGAATTATTTTAATCCCAAAATTAATTAATTCCGAAAATAATCAAATCTGTATTTTTTTTCCCACCATCCCACGAAGCCCATCTGCAATAATTCAATTAAATCCTAAAGGCCCATGTACTTATTTACTAATGGGCTTTTATATTTATTTAGGTCCATTAGTAAAGGTGGAAGTTGCAACATCAATTAGTACCACATTGCTAGTTGATTTAGAGGTGGGGAGTTTTCCTCTCTATATATATCCACCAATACCTTGGCCAAAGTACATCAAAATTCACCGTAAGGGGAGCCCCTGGTTTGGGAATACCTAAGGTGCCAAATTAAATTTTCTCTCTCAGATCTACTCGTCGTTGTCATCGTCGTCTTCACCAAGAGGTTCGTCTCTTTGTTCTCTACACCGTCATATCCTCCTTTATACGAATCCATCACCGTTTAATCATTCCTCATCTATCCCTCTCTTTTTCCGGCGAAGAGGTCCATGTCCGGTCTTCATCCTCAGGTTCTCTGCCCTCCTCTGTGCGTTCAGACGAGCAGGTGCTCCCTGCGCCTCCCCTGCTCGAGCGCCCCAACCAAAGCTCCCTCCTCCCTTGGCCGCCAGTGATGCAGCCGGCCACGGGCCGTGGCTCTCTGGAATTCCACGTTCTGCACGACATGTCCAAAGGTCGAAGATGCTGGTAATTACGATTTTGCCACTGTTCATTAATCCTTCGCTGTTTAATCATCTAGTCTCTGTTTTAGTCCTTTTTAATTGCGTTAGTTTTGTGTCGTCGTGATCTACGCAGCAGTGTTAACGTTTTTCATATCACATGTTTTTCCTTCTAAAGTTAAATATTAAATTGATTAATAAACCTACAACCGATTTATAATTAAAATCAACGTAGGTTTTATACTTCGATATTTTGTACACAAATATTAATATGATTAATCACCCAGCGCAAATATGTTTTTAATTTATAATTTGATTAGGCTAACCGTTGTCATATAGATTACGTTTAGATGCTCTCACATATTTATTTTCTTTCACTAAGCTAAGGTTTAACTTGATTAAATTATATGACAATATTTATGAATAAAATATGATCTTTAGTCTAACATGACTTTATATGTAACAATATATTGTTCTCTAATCTGAATTAATATTTTATCATGATCTTATTTAATAAAATAAAGCAAGCGGTTAGTTTTTTTTTTTATAATTATAAAATTCCCGGTAGACGTGTCTTTCAGTCGTTTCGTGCGATCCCGCGACCGTAGTACGAGCTCTCTTTTAGTACGTTGTTTTGTCTTGTCTTGTGTTGTTCTTAGCTCTCTTTTTGTTGTTTTTGTGTATGTCTGTCTATGTGTGATGCTTGCTACGAGTAGACGTCGATCGGTTTGTGCGCGCTAAAGATCAGAAAGGTGATGACCCAGAGCTGAAGAGATGTGAGAATGGGTCAGGTGTAACAGGCAAGTATACATGGGATCATCCTTGTTACCTACGCACTTTAATCTACCAATCATGTGCATGTGTCAAAATGATAACCATAGGAATTAACTAGATGTTCGACCTGTTCCTTGCTACCGTGGGATATGTGCATTTGGGTAGATTTGCTAGTGCTGTAAAACCTATAACTAAGGTCTAACGAAATGATTAATGATATGTGCAACGTCTGATCTTATCTTGTTCTTGGTAATGTGAACCCCGGGCGTGGGAGCCTTCGTGCTCTTGGCCCTCCTCAAATGATCTTCTGTCGGCAAAAGCTGGGACATACAGTACAACCGTGAGGGCTACATGGCTCTGGTTTTAGTTGGTTCGAGGACCTCTCCTCGCTTGATGGTGGTTACCCGAAAGGGCACAAAAGGGGCTTGCCGAGACGGATATAGGACAGCCTCTGGTCTCATGTGTATAGCCGGGAAGGAATGTGCCATCGGAAAGGGGGGTTCCTATAACTGCTTGCCGATTGGAAACCTAGTGGCCACTATCTTGCTAGGGGAACCTCGAAAGACTTCATAGTGTACCCTGCCGCACCTCCTTGGTAGAGGTGATATGGGATTTGCAACCCCTGGCATATGGGGATCACGGCTCACGGGTAAAGTTGTACAAACTCTGCAGAGTAATAAACTGGTATATCAGCCGTGCTCACGGTCAAGAGCGGCCCGGAAAACTCACAGACTAAACACTTTAATGAATTACTCTTGTTCACTTTACCATCATATTTGAGATTCTGATGAAGTTGTCATATTATTATTCATGTGGCTTAATTGGGTTTGCAAGCACAACTTGATGATTATCTAAAGCTAAATCTTGACCAACTAAAAACGCTAACTGCAGTAAACCAGTGTCAAGCCTTTTGAGCTTCATAACCCCATGTTGTATTTGTTGAGTACGACATGTGCTCACCCTTGCTATTTCCCCCACACCCCAGTCTCCATCAGAGTTGCGCAGCGGAAGCGTGGTGAAGACACAGATGAGTTTCCAGAATACTGACAGAAGTGCTAGGCGTATGTTACCCCCAGTCAACTGTCCTATGAAGAATGAAGTCTGAAGAGAAGATTAGTATCTGTTCCGCTTAACTTTGATGTAAGTGTTGTTTTCAATATCTAGAACACTGTTTGTGATATCTTTTCCCTCTGTGGTTGTATGTGTGGACTTCCTGGGCACACATATAGCGTACCTGGTTTTGTTCTTTAAAACCGGGTGTTACAGTAAGCACCACTGTATCCTATAAATTAAAGAATACACGTTTTGCTAGATGCTAAAAAGATTATCTATCTCTATGATCAAATTCGTGCAGCAACCACTGGATTTGTATCGCCGTTGATCTCTCGATTAGTATGGCGTGGGCCATGGATCCATTGGATAAGGACGAGAGAACATACAAAGACTTCGTAAGCATCGTCAAGAGTGTGTTTCACTACTATGTTAATGCACGCAAAGGCATGCATCATCCAGAAAAGGAGTGCAACCTATTCGTACGTCAAAACAAAGTGGTCGATAAGTGAAAATCCATATTTCTATTATGGCGTTGACACAAGCATTTTTACTTAGCAATTTCATATGTGAACAGTACCACAAGCAAGCATGTGTGGAGTGTACACTGTGGATATTATATATGTCACACACCATGAGTAACACCAGTTCGTACAGGAGACACCCCTCTAAAGTAAGTTAGATCTACTTCACTCACAATATAAAACATGGTAGAAAATGCATGCATATATTATGAAATTCTAAACCTAATGTTGTTTTCTTATAGTGGCCCGAAGAAAAAAGAATTACAGCGATGACACTTGACTCTGATAACCTCCTCGAGCTCGTTGGGAACCTTTGTAGCTTCATACTGGACCAAATTCTATATATTAAAGGTTTGTACCATGAACCAGAGTTTGAATTAGGACATGAACCTTGGGGCCAAGCTCTTTGTGAGTGGGAAAAACTGAGCTTAGGTAGTTAAAAAGAATATTTATGTAATGTGGATGTAATGTTGTCGAACGAACTCTATATGGACAATACTTGTGATGGATTATATGAATACTGTCAATGTGAATCTAAGCATATGTAATGTGTATTATATTATTTTACGGATAAATTCGTTATGTCATTTGTGATGAATTCGTTAATATATTATGCATTATGTCATTTGTGAATGTGAATCGAAGCATATGCAATGTGAATATGTCATTTGTGGACCTATCTGTTTTGATTTATTATTTGGTCAGATTAAAAATTGAAAATTAAAAAAATTGGTGGAAATCTGGCGGCTGGTACCACATTATTGGCACCAGGGAATTCGATGGATTCAACATTCAGTCCATTTTTCCTGTCAAGTTACTCCTACGTACTTTTTCTTAGAATTTGTCATTCAGTAATAATTTGAAAGCTGCTTCTGAATATCCTCCACACACCGCTGGAAGACTTTTATAAATTACTAATTGCCCTGGTATTTGTGTTAGCCAACTTGCTGCTCAACACCTTTAATTTATATATTTTCCATGGGATTTCTGTTAGTGCCTCTATTTCTTTGAGAAATCTGGAGGGGCTTTTGCCCCTACAATGACTATATTAAAAACTGAATACAAAGTTACAGAGAGGGAGAAATACAAAATAGGAATTGAAGAGGCAAAAAAGGAGACAAAAAAAATCAACTCCAGAACCGAGTCTAATAAAGGAAGGCTTAATCTTGAATTTACTCTAAGCTTCAAACACTGCAATTCTTTCACAATCCTGTTTTGGCTGCTGAAAGGCTCGGTGGTACACCATTAAAGATGAAGGCATATTGCGCGAGATGTCCAGATTGCCCAACAAGCTAAGTGAGGATTACTGCTTCCATGGAATGGATGCCATCCTTGAGGAAGAAGAACATAGCATTATATTGCTTGCAAAGTTACATTGCAAGAAGAGGTGATGAACTCGTCTGGTAAATCAGCTACTGAGCCTTCAGCAGGGTGACACTATGGCTGCTTTCCGGTTGCCTCTGATTCCCACGTACTATTAGCTATCTCATTCATTCAGTAGACATCACTGTATGTCTGTATAGCTTATTTGATCTACCACCTTCCATGTAAGGAGTTTTTTTTGGTATTGGGCCCAGGATGAACGAGACTACATAGAGAGGTTGCTTCCTCCTAGTATATGTATATTATATTTATATGTGTATAGGGAAAGGAAGAATTGTTCAGTCTAGGGAATTATTGCACGGTCCAGCATTAATATTTAGTTTGTATTTATTTTATGTTACTATAGATTTATTCTTCGTCCTTATTAATACTGATTTATTGAGAAATGGAAAAAATAATTTCTAAAAACATCAAGATATATATACTACCGTCATGGAGCAAGTGACAAGGGGCAGAACGCCCTTGCAGCGTGGAGCATGCAACTTTGGAACACAGTTGTAGTGCAAGCTGTCGAGTTAGCAATTGCAGAGCCACTCCATCACGTGTTATATGTACGAATTGTAGTATCTTGATCACAATAAACATACCCAATTCAATCGCTAATCCTAGTACATGAACTTAAATCACAAAAACGAATGACATCAGGAAGGAGAAACTAACAATTGATAGAGCTGTGTATTTCTCTGATGTTACGACTGTACAGAACGAATACAAGCAGTTTAAGCAAGCCTAAAAATGTGGCATAGACTACTTACATATACCAGTAGCAATTACACACACAAAGGCCTAAGATACCGGAAAGAGCAGTGGACGTGATAGGTTTGTTTAGGATACATGGATTGCAACGTCGCTGGTGCCATGATGAGGACGAGAACTGAAAAGAGATCAACCGTAAAATAATATATAGATGATGCTTATGTTGTTACAATAATTATACATGTATAGCTTTGTGCTAACCAAATCTCAAATTGATATGTAGGGTGCGCGATGAGCTGAGGAAGGTAGTGTGGTACTCTGACTCTGGTATGTGAGGTTATATCCTCGGGGAGACGGTGCATGACTATCATCAGTTCATGCCATAAGGTGTTGCCGTTCAGTCGCATAAGGTGTTGGGTTTAGTTGGCCAACTTGTAAGTGGCGAGGTCAAAAAACTCATGCCCAATATGTGCAATCGAGTCTAATGCAGTTGGAGTGCAAGCCAATGAGCAATGCAGAGCAACTCCATCATGCTCACAAATGCTGCGCAAAATTGCTTTGTGACCCCCATTAATGATCCCGTGACTTGAATCACATACTTTGCAGTTTGCACTACAGCGTCGATCAATGCTGATTTTTCAAAGTGGTTGATCAGTGCTTATGAGGTATTCAGGGTTGCATATGAGCTTGACACGTACGAGCATAATATGCATTTATGGTGCCATGGTTGTTCACTTGTTTAACTGCATTAGTGATAGCCTATAGCAGAAGTTGGGTCAGAACCACGCTGCTTAATTATGATCAACGTACTGGTGGCACATCAATGAAGTTTTTAGCCTTGGCCTTCCTGGGTAAAAAATCCTGCTTACTTTAATTAGCATCATAAAGCTTTTGCAGATTCTTTAGTAATATATAAATTAAAGCACTAAGCCAAACACAAACACCTTTCTGATATTAGCAGCCACTTGCCCCAAGGGCGCATGCTATCGCACCTTTCAGATTATTTTGTCTTCACCAATGAGCAGACCCGAACCACACTATCAGACCCCCTTCCTCGCTTTAATTTGACCGTGACCAAGACGATAAGGCAGGCGACGAAGGTGGTGTGCTGTATTAGGGCACCCGCAATGGGTGGCTCAAAAGCTAGCTCTTAGCATTCTTTTTATATTTTAACAGAGGAAAGACAAGAGCTAGCTCTTGATCAAGAGCTAGATTTATACACACATTTCAAGATGATGTGAGTATATGTTATGTGAGGTTATCTTTATTATGAGCTATATGTTGGAGTTGTTCCCAATTCACTTCAGGATATTGGCCGGGCTTCTGACGAGCGTAGCGGAGCCCCCCGCGGTACGGTATATATGCCCTTGCTAGGGTTTCGTGGAGATCGATTCTCTTGTAAGCCGCCATTGGCGTGTAACCCCAAAACTCTTGAGATAGTGAGATTGTTGCCGGCTGGTGCCCGTAGTTTTTCCCTTTCACATTGAAAGGGTTTTCCACGTAAATCGTGTGTCTTCTCTGTGTTTGGTTTGTCGTTTACTTCACATTCTATACGTCATTCATAACAAGTGGTACGAGAGCTCCGGTTGATGTTACGTTCATGTCGACGTCGATGAAGTTCGATCTTCCGCTGCTGAACTTCGACACGCGGTTCTCGCTATGGCAAGTCAAGATGTGGGGGATTTTGGCGCAGACTCACGACTACGATGAGGCGCTGGATAACTTCGGCAAGAGGAAGGCCGAGTGGACTCCGGAGGAGATCCGCAAGGATCAGAAGGCGCTCGCCCTAATTCAGTTACATCTTCATAATGATATTTTGCAGGAGTGTTTGAAAGAGAAACTGCTGCTGCAGAACTATGGCTGAAACTGGAATCGATCTGTATGTCCAAGGATCTAACCAGTAAGATGCAGATGAAGATGAAGCTGTTCACTCTGAAGATGAAGGAGGAGGATTCGGTGATGACCCACATCGCTGAATTCAAGAAGATCGTGGCCGACCTAGTGTCGATGGAGTGGGGTGACGTATGATGATGAGGACTTAGGTCTTTTACTGTTATGTTCTTTGCCAAATTCATATGCAAATTTTCGTGACACCATACTTTTGAGCCGTGATGAACTAACCCTAAAGAAAGTTTATGAGGCTCTCCAGTCCAGGGAGAAGATGAAAGTCATGGTGCAAAATGACGGAACGTCGTCCTCAAAGGGCGAAGCTTTGCATGTAAGAGGCAGAACGGAAAACCGGCACTCAAATGAAAAGAGCTACGAAAGGAGAGGCCGTTCAAAGTCCAAGCCGCCGGGTAATAAAAAGTTCTGTGTTTATTGCAAGTTGACAAATCATAATGTTGAGGATTGCAGAAAAGTTCAGAACAAGGAGAAGAGGAAAAATAAGTCGGCTGGTAAGGTCTCTGTTGCTGCTGCTGTTTCTGATGATGATTCTGGAGATTGTCTGGTAGTATTTGCTGGTTGGTTGTGTTGCTGGTCATGATGAATGGATTCTAGATTCCGCATGTTCATTTCATATTTGCACTAACAGAAATTGGTTTAGTTCATATAAGCCTGTGCAGAAAGGGGATGTTGTGTGGATGGGAGATGACAACCCATCTGACATTGTGGGGATTGGATCAGTTCAGATCAAGACTGATGATGGCATGACACGCACGCTGAAAAACGTCAGGTATATACCAGGGATGTCCAGAAATCTTATCTCATTGAGCACGCTTGATGCAGAAGGTTACAAATATTCCGGTTCAGATGGCGTTCTAAAGGTATCAAAAGGTTCTCTTGTCTGCTTGAAAGGTGACCTTAATTCTGCAAAATTATATGTCCTTAGAGGGGTGTACTTTACATGGTTCTGATTCCGCTGTTGCTGCTGTTACTAATAATGAACCTAGTAAGACTAACCTTTGGCACATGCGTTTGGGACATATGAGTCACCATGGTATGGCAGAATTGATGAAGAGAAACCTGCTGGATGGCTGCACTTCGAGTAAAATCAAGTTTTGTGAGCATTGCATCTTTGGGAAGCAAAAAAGGGTACAGTTCAACACTTCTGTTCACACCACTAAAGGTACTCTTGATTATGTTCATGCTGATTTATGGGGTCCTTCTAAGAAGCCCTCACTTGGTGGTGCTCGTTATATGCTTACAATTATTGATGACTACTCTAGAAGGGTTTGGCCTTATTTTCTGAAACATAAAGAAAGATGATACTTTTGCTGCTTTTAAGAACTGGAAAGTAATGATAGAAAGGCAAACTGAAAGGAAGGTAAAATTGCTTCGTACTGATAATGGTGGAGAATTTTTTTCGCATGCCTTTAATGATTATTGCAGACAGGAAGGCATTGTTAGGCATCACACCATACCACATACTCCACAGCAGAATGGTGTGGCCGAACATATGAACAGGACCATCATATCCAAGGCTGGTGCATGCTGTCTAATGCAAGGATGAGCAAGCGTTTTTGGGCTGAAGCTGCTAATACTGCCTGTTACTTGATAAACAGGTCGCCTTCTATTCCACTAAATAAGAAAACTCCCATTGAGGTATGGTCTGGTACGCCTGCTGATTATTCACAGTTGAAAGTTTTTGGATGCACTGCTTATGCTCATGTTGATAATGGAAAATTGGAGCCTAGAGCTGTTAAGTGTCTATTCCTTGGTTATGGTTCAGGAGTCAAAGGTTATAAATTATGGAATCCTGAAACAGGAAAGTCTTTTATGAGCAGGAGTGTTGTATTTAATGAATCTGTGATGTTTACTGACAGTTTGCCCTCAGATCATGTTCCAGAAAATGAGCTGCAGCATATGCACATGTAGGCGGAGCATGTTGATGATGATACAGGTGTGCAGCATATGCACATGCAGGTGGAGCATGTTGATGATGATACAGGTGTGCTGGTGGAGCCTGTTGATGAGCAGGATGACCATGATAATGATGTTGCTGACAATGATGCTCATGATGATGTTCAGCAAACTCCTCCTATTTTGCAGCTAGAGGAGGATTTATCTATTGCTCAACGCAAGTCAAAAAGGATAGTTGCACCTCCTAAACGTCTTATTGAAGAATGTAATTTGTCTTGCTATGCTTTGAGTTGTGCTGAACAGGTGGAGAATGTTCACGAGCCAGCAACCTACAAAGAAGCTGTTCGTTCTGTTGATAGTGAGAATTGGATTTCTGCTATGCATGAGGAGATGCAGTCTCTTGAGAAGAACAGTACATGGGAAGTTGTACCTTTGCCTGAGAAGAAGAAGACCATCAGCTGCAAGTGGATCTTCAAGAGAAAAGAGGGTTTATCTCCAAGCGAGCCTCCAAAGTATAAGACAAGGTTAGTTGCTAAAGGCTATAGTCAAATTCCGGGTGTTGATTATAATGATGTATTCTCTCCAGTGGTAAAACACAACACAATTCCTACTTTCTTTAGTATTGTTGCTTCACATGATCTTGAGCTTGAGGAGTTAGATGTGAAGACTGCATTTTTGCATGGAGAGCTTGAGGAGGACATATACATGGACCAACCGGAAGGGTTCATAGTGCCTGGCAAGGAAAAATATGTGTGCAAGTTGGAGCGATCCTTGTATGGTTTGAAACAGTCCCCTCATCAGTGGAACAAGAGGTTTGATTCATTTATGTTGTCACATAGTTTTAAAAGATCTAAATATGATAGCTGTGTTTACATCAAGCATGTTAATGGATCACCTATATATTTGCTGTTATATGTTGATGATATGCTGATTGCTGCCAAGAGTAAGATTGAAATCACTAAGTTAAAGAATCTGTTGAGTAGTGAGTGTGATATGAAAGATCTTGGTAGTGCTAAGAAAATTCTTGGTATGGAAATTAGTAGAGACAGAAAATCTGGTTTGCTATTTCTTAGTCAACAAAATTATATCAAGAAGGTTCTTCAGCGTTTCAACATGCAAAATGCTAAGGCTGTTAGTACCCCTATTGCACCTCATTTTAAGCTGTCAGCTGCTCAGTGTCCTAGTACAGATGCAGAGATTGAGTACATGTCAAGAGTTCCTTATTCTAGTGTTGTTGGGTCTTTGATGTATGCCATGGTTTGCTCTCGTCCAGATTTATCATATGCTATGAGTCTTGTTAGTAGATATATGTCTAATCCTAGCAAAGAACATTGGAGGGCAGTTCAGTGGATTTTCAGGTACCTCAGAGGCACAGCAGATTCTTGTTTAAAATTTGGAAGAACTGATAAGGGTCTTATTGGATATGTGGATTCGAATTATGCTGCTGATCTGGACAGACGAAGATCACTTACAGGTTATGTGTTTACTGTTGGCAGTTGTGCTGTGAGTTGGAGGCCTACTTTACAGTCTATTGTTGCTTTGTCTACTACTGAAGCAGAATATATGGCTATTGGTGAAGCGTGCAAAGAATTAATCTGGCTGAAAGGTTTGTACGCTGAGCTTTGTGGAGTTGAATCTTGCATAAGTTTGCATTGTGACAGTCAAAGTGCAATTTACCTCACTAAAGATCAGATGTTCCATGAGAGAACTAAGCACATAGATATCAAGTATCATTTTGTGCGCGATGTGATTGTAGAAGGTAAGTTGAAGGTATGCAAGATCAGTACTCATGATAATTGTTGATATGATGACAAAGCCTGTTCCTATTGCTAAGTTTGAGTTGTGCTCAAGCTTAGTCGGTTTAATTGGATAGTCCAAGAGACTGTTGTTGGCACCAGTTGTTTTCTATCTTTATTGTGTTCAGGATGATGGGTTGATATATGATACAAGATGAATTTGTCTCAAGGTGGAGTTTGTTGGAGTTGTTCCCAATTCACTTCAGGATATTGGCCGGGCTTCTGACGAGCGAAGCGGAGGCCCGTCGCCGGAGGCTTGGGCCGGAGCGTAGCGGAGCCCCCCGCAGTACGGTATATATGCCCTTGCTAGGGTTTCGTGGAGATCGATTCTCTTGTAAGCCGCCATTGGCGTGTAACCCCAAAACTCTTGAGATAGTGAGATTGTTGCCGGCTGGTGCCGTGTGGTTTTTCCCTTTCACATTGAAAGGGTTTTCCACGTAAATCGTGTGTCTTCTCTGTGTTTGGTTTGTCGTTTACTTCATATTCTATGTGTCGTTCATAACACTATATGCTAAAAGATAGCACTGTTGAAAAGGTTGGCTCAGAGTACGGGTGCCCTTATGGACTTGTGGGAGTCAGGGGCACCCCTGAAGAAACACACCGCCACCAGAAAATGTGACCAACTAGGAAAGGAAGGCTTCTCTTATACATCTCTCTCTCTCTCCAGTGCAATATAATAACGTAATACTAGCTGGCCGGGAATTGCATGTTGGCCCTCACGGTGATTGGGATTTCTACTAGTGACTAGAGCTGTGCCATTACTAGTCAGGAATTAGAGACATCAGGACCTGTCAGTCCTCTCCCTCGCCTCGCCTCGCCTCGCTCTCGACGATTTCTTATCTCTCCATGCGTCACCCAGCCACCATCCAGCATCCAACTCAATTTTTGCTGGTTTGTGGCTTTGTGCTACTCAGCACCCTTGTGGACGTCCAACATGGCATCACAGATGTTGTATGGTGACTCAAATCCTACTGAGAATAGGACTAAAAAAGGTGTGCTATTAGGACTTCTAGTTCTACTAGGTCTTGAGTGTAGAATCCTACTAGGAGTAGGACTCCTATTTGTATGTATGAGGGCCTTGGAGGGGACTATATAAATCAAGGGGTAGAGGCCATAGGCATCACAACAAGATCAAGGAAGATAACCAAGCCAACACAAGGGGTCTCATCCAAGGCTTGTACGGAGCAATTAGGAGCGCTCAAGAGGATTAGACTAGACAGTTCTATTGCACTAGATTCTTGTATAGGGCAAGAATCGGTGGGTCCTAGAGGGCCAAGTAGGGTTGTGAGAGAGCGACAATCTCTTGTACTCTTTTGGAGTTGTGCTAATAGAATTTGCGGTCGGCTTCGCCAAATCCTAATCTCTTGTCGTGGTTGCTTCATCGTCATCTAGGGTTTTCTACGCGATTCGACTACATCGTTCTTGATACGGTGCTAGCTTGTGTCTTGTGTCATATTCGCAACATCCTTTCAAAGATCCGAGGGCTGCTGCGCATAACTAGGGGTATCAGATTCTAACAAGTGGTATCAGAGCCAAGGTTGGATTGATTTGATTTTGTGAGAAGGTTGACAAGGCTAGGAAGCACAAAATTAAGACGATGTCAGGGATGTGGAATCAAGTAGAGAAATTTGATGGCAAAGGGAATTTCAGCGTGTGGCAATGCGTGGTACAAGATGTGCTTGTCCAACAAGGATTGATTGATGCTCTCGAGGGCACCAAGCCGGACAAGATAACTGATGAAGAATGGAAGGTGATGGAGCGAAAAGCTGTCAGTACAATTCGACTATGTCTCTCCGATGAGGTAAAGTACTCGGTAATCAAGGAGAATTCACCGACGAAATTATGGAAGAGCCTAGAAGAGTTGTATATGGCAAAGTCGCTGACAAATCGGTGGGTACTAAAGCGTCAACTATTTAGGTTACGCATGGAGGAAGGTACACGATTCGTCGACCATCTAAGTGTCTTCAACAAGCTTGTCACGCAGCTGATCAGTGTGGATGAGAAAATTGAGGAGAACGATAAAGTCGTCATATTGGCTTCATCCTTACCACCATCGTGGGAGCAGCTAGTGATGAATATTCTCGTCGGGAAGACTACTCTCAACTTCAACGAGACAATTGCATATTTACTGGAGGCAGAGTCCTTGAAGAAGCCGCAGGATTCTTCATTCTCAGGTGATCAAGCTTTGACTGTTTCAAGTGGAGCAGGAAAAGTCAAGAATCATGGGAAGAAGAAAGGCAAGAGCAAGGGACAACGTACATGCTATCTATGTGACAAGGAGGGTCACATGATAAAGGACTGTCCAAGTTTGAAGACTATGAGAGGAACATGCTCAGTGGCAAGTGATGATGAAGGTGACATACTTATCGTCAGTCAACCAGGTACTATTCATGATTGGATATTAGATTCAGGAAGCTGTTTCCATATATGTTCGGTGAGGGAGATGTTTGACGAAGGATCTCTACACCCAGCGAATGGAATTGTTCACTTAGCGGATTGTCAGGAGTATGCAGTCACTGAGGTGGGAACAATTACATTGGAGATGCATAATGGAATACTTTGCACACTAACGGGAGTTCGGTATATCCCGGGATTGAAAAAGAATCTAATATCTGTGAGGTCGTTAGAACTCCAAGGTTGTGAATTATCACTTCAAGGTGGAGTCATGCGAGTTACTTGCAAAGGGCAGGTAATTATGAAAAGTATCTGGATTAATGGAGGATACCGAGTGATAGGAAATCTTATGGATGGGGCAACCATGGGGAGATTTGGTAAAAATTCTGATCAGGAGAAGGAAGTCATCTCGTCAACGGCAGGTGCTCAAATCTCAATTGTGGTCAAGTGCAAGGCTACAAAGACGGTTGCAAAATCTAACAATCGTAGAGGCGAAACTACGAGTTGTTGGAGGAAGGAAGACGTGGTCGGACCAACCACGCAGTACCAACGAGTAGGTGGAGCTCGAAGGCGGTACAAACCTATGGCATGGAGGGCTAAAGGAGAAGGTGGTGTGGTTAACCAAACTACACAACGATGGAGCTCTCAGATGGAAGGTTCAGGCACTCCAGCCTAGAACTAACAAGCACATTGTGGTGATGTGCATGAGCCTCTGTGGTGGAGGCACTCTCGAGGTGGGAGTATAAATAAAATAAGAAGCCGATTTGGAGCAAATTCTTAGAGGAGCACGATGACTTTAAAGGATTAGAGTCAAGGTGGAGTTTGTTGTATGGTGACTCAAATCCTACTGAGAATAGGACTAAAAAAGGTGTGCTATTAGGACTTCTAGTTCTACTAGGTCTTGAGTGTAGAATCCTACTAGGAGTAGGACTCCTATTTGTATGTATGAGGGCCTTGGAGGGGACTATATAAATCAAGGGGTAGAGGCCATAGGCATCACAACAAGATCAAGGAAGATAACCAAGCCAACACAAGGGGTCTCATCCAAGGCTTGTACGGAGCAATTAGGAGCGCTCAAGAGGATTAGACTAGACAGTTCTATTGCACTAGATTCTTGTATAGGGCAAGAATCAGTGGGTCCTAGAGGGCCAAGTAGGGTTGTGAGAGAGCGACAATCTCTTGTACTCTTTTAGAGTTGTGCTAATAGAATTTGCGGTCGGCTTCGCCAAATCCTAATCTCTTGTCGTGGTTGCTTCATCGTCATCTAGGGTTTTCTACGCGATTCGACTACATCGTTCTTGATACGGTGCTAGCTTGTGTCATATTCGCAACATCCTTTCAAAGATCCGAGGGCTGCTGCGCATACCTAGGGGTATCAGATTCTAACAACAGAGGTAGATCTCTACGTGAAAAATGAACTCAGTGTGCTCTCGATGGCGTGATGAGCCAGTATGTGATGGTAGAGAGTTATCACCATGCTGTCCAGATGGGCTTCTTCTCCACACCAACGTGTTGCTTTTCCACATGGATGTGAGGTTCTCCACGCTAGACATCAGTCAGCAGCAACTACTGGACCAGGTGCCATTAGAGAATCAACATGATTTGAGCGCGCTTTCTACACCTGAATTATTCTTACTATAAGATGGCTCTTATGGCTCAACACATTACCAATAATCCAAAGAGCCGTGGTTGCGCAGGCAGTCCAATATCATACGCATGTCCTTGATACCACAAAGTACAATTGATGTGGTGGATCATCATGTGACATTGATTGATCTAGACAAATCTAGGAATTAGAGGCATCAAGGTAGCCACACAGCATTGCTCGTATCACAGCTATTCAAATTAAGAGAGTCTCCCGCAAAAATAGTGTGTCTAAGCTCATGGCTTCTTCGTGCATTAAAATGAAATTGTATTTTGCTTTCTCGATCTGTAGGCCGATTTTAATCTCACAAAATAATTTCTAGTAGTGGTCCATTTTAAGGAGCACTACAAATCAATTTGTCAGGGTGGCCAGAAACACCAACGACACTCGTAAAATCGATTTTTTAGAGCGGTCCGTCACTATAAACAAGCTATTTTCAGACTGTCTTGTCATCAAAAAAGTCATCATGATGTGTTGATAAATATTTTAATACATGTACTTAATTATGAATAAGTAAATCTAAATGTATAAAAGGTTTCTTAAATATCTAAAAACTAAGGGACTTGATTAAGTTCTTCTTTTTACCCCTCAACTCTTACTTTTTTCAAACTTTGGCACCTCAACTATTAAGATGACTCAGTTTTGACGCCGACACAGTTTTCAGTGGTTTTCAAATTGTGTTTGTGTCAAAATTAAAAGGTTTTGATAGTCGATGTGCCAAAGTTAGATGTTTTTGTAGTTGACGGGCCAAAAAGGACCTAATCCTTTCTTGTACTTTATAATTTGATCTAGACTGACAATGATTCTAATTAGTTGTCCAATAAATCTATATGTACAAATCAACACTCAAAAGGACATCTTATGATTGATACATTTTTTGATAATAAATAAGGTTATATGGTTAACGTCGTCCTTGAAGGCATGAGTACAGCCATAACTACTCCAAAGGTTATAGTGAACAACGCAATGAGCACAAGCACAAGTGAAACAAAGGCCACCATGAAAGAAAGTTCGACATCATTGGACCAATTTTGAAAATAAACAGCCATCAATGGAAATAAAAAAAAAACACCCATGTAGTACTAGCAGGCTAATTCGGACAGTTGGACAGGGTTTGGCTCGCTTATTGCTGCTATCACTATCAGTGTTTATTATCCTCCAATATTATTGATCTCTTGTGGTCTTTGTCCTTCTGAATTATTTCTGTCACCCATTTTATATATCAACAGAATTGAGAGCACAACAGGTAAATAATAATGGTCCATCTGTTGCTGGACTGCCTTTAAAATGTCCTCTCTTGACCCATCACGATTGTGCACTGACGATATTTGGCTGTGAAAAAGGAATAGTGAGCCAGGAGGCCCTTCTCCCTTTGCATGGTTTTAGAAACACTTCTTCAAGCATCTAGAGAAAAACAATATTTGATCTAGTTTCCCCTTTGAGATTCATATATGTATGTTCGGGTCTATATGATGACTAGCTGGTTGAGATTGGGGAGTAGTATCTGATCTAGGCAAGTGAGGCGTTAGGAATCAAGATGGGCGCAAAGAAGACAGCAGTGTGTTAGTTCTCAAATTGTATCGCAAGTATGGCTTACGGAGCTGGTATGGTGGAACAGGGCACCACGCCGATGCTCCACGGCAACAACCGTACCTCTAGGTTGTCTAGATAGTAGATACTCTAATGACACTATGGCCATGTCCCTCAGCATCACCTAGAAGGATCCACAGGATAAGCAGCCCATATTCTAAGATCAGATAGCCACGATAAAATATCCCCATGTTCTTCAAATGGATCTCTTAATTGTTGAGAGGGTTGCCCAAATGCGGTATATAAGGCATGTTGTCCTTCCAGAAATACTTCCTCCGCTCAAATTGTAAGTCATCTTAAGAATCTGCTTGGAGAGTCAAAATTTAAGTTTGACCAAAATTATATAATAAGGTTTATGATACTAAGTATCATTAGATTCTTCGTTAGTTATATTTTCATTGTTTACATATTTAATGTTATAAATCTTTGTGTTTATCTCTATAATTTGGTCAAACTTGACACTTTGACTCTCCAAACTTCTTAGAATGAGTTATAATTTAGAATGGACACTACTGGAGAACAGGTCTTTGGACGATCTATCAAATTGAGCTTTAGTCTCGGCCAAAAATTGTGTCCGGGGCTAAAGACCTTTAGTCCCGGTTGGTAATACCAACCGGGGCTAAAGGGTGAACCTTTAGCCCCGATTGGTGTTACCAACCGGGACTAAAGGTCCTTTTAGCCCCGGTTGGTGTTACCAACCGGAGCTAAAGGTCCTTTCCGAGTGAATTCAAAAGGAAAACGTCCAAAACTACATCACGTGGGTTGCGTAGCTCAGTTGGTAAGCGTGCCTGAGGCGAGAGGTGCTGAGTTCGAATCTCACAGATGCACATTTATTTTTTCTCGTGGAAACCTTTAACCCCGGTTGGGAGCACCCGGGACTAAAGGGTCCGACCTTTAGTCCCGGATTGGTAGCCCCGGTTGGGAAAACCGGGGCTAAAGGCCCTTCCCAACCGGGGCCAAAGGCCGTTTCTCCGGTAGTGGGATGGAGTATTTTACAAGACTACAACCAATAACACAAACACATTACATGTCCATGTGTCCTAGTGTATTTCTGCTTCTCCAGTGATAAGAACTAAATCTGATTGGTACACTATCAGAACATAGGTTGTGCCTGCAGCTTCTCTGTAACATCCCAAAATTTGCATCAATTGGAAATTAGGCAATATGATTTAGTTATGCATTTTTATGTGTTGCATAAAACCTAGTTAACAAATTATTTGCAAAAGCTAAAATTAATCCTAGGCCAAAGACCATGATGATGCATACATGCTGGTGCATATTTTTTTTTTTTTTTTTTTTTTTTTTTTTTTTTTGTGATGTGATTGGTTTTGCTCAAAACTTGTTTGAATTCAAATGGATTTCAAATTTGCTTTTGAAATCAGCTTCTGAAAATTGGAAAATCTTTTCCTTTCTTCTCCTCTCCATTTTTTCTCCTTTTGGCCCAAACCGATCCGGCCGGCCTGCTTCCTTCTTCTTGCCGGCCTGCTTCCCTCCCCTCTCCTTCGCCCGCGTGGGCCGCCGCCCGGCCCAACTCTTGCGCGCAGCGTCGCCAGCCGCTCGCGAGCGCTCTCCTCTCTCTCTCTCACGCTGACGCCGATGGCCCGCGTGTCAGCTCTATCTCCCCCGTCCCGTATCCGATCCAAACTCGAGCCAGAGCTCGATTCCATCCTTCCCACGCGACCTCGCTTGCCTATTAGGCCAAGCCGACCCTCTTATAAGGTTCTCAAGAACCCGCCGCCTCTCCCACGCAAGAATCCTGCGCTCTCGTGCCCTATCTCGCCCACACCGAGAGCTCCGCGGCCGCCGAAGATCCGCCGCCGTCAACCCGACGCTTCAACAAGTTCCAACGCTCGCAAGAGGTCCCTAGAGCTCCGTCTTGATCTCTCGAAGCTAGCCGAGCTTTTTCCCTTCTTTTTCCTTCTCCGTTTGATACCTTAATCTCTCGCCGTCGTTGCAGAGCCGCGCCGACCGCCTCGCCGTGCCATCCGCCGTCACAGAGACCTCACCGACGCCATCATCACCTCGGGTGAGTTCGCCTTGATCTCCTCTTTCGTTTGGATCCACTCCCGAGGTCTCTACCGCATCGTAGCGCGAACCCGAGCCGCGCCGCCCGTCTCCGACCATGGCGCCGCCGCGCACCCCTTTGCTCCGGCGAAAGCGCCGCCGGTTTACTCCCAGAACTAATCTGAGCCATCCATCTAGGAATCGACGATCTCCATCAGTCGGTACCCCTTCGCCGGTCATTTTACAAAAAGGCCATTACAATTTTTTCGGGTCTCAACCCGCGGTCCAAACTGCACTGTTCGATGAGTGTGTTTTCTTCCTTATAAAACCCCTGCGTTTCTTCCAAATTGAGACGCAGTCCAGTCAATTCTGAAATTCGTTTTAAATCGACTTTAAATTCAAATTCGAGTTTGGTTTATTTACAGTTTTGCCACCAGTTTTAAATGCTTATAACTTCTACGTTTTTAGTCCGATTTAGTCCGTTCAAGTTGCGTTAGATTCGTTTTGAAAAGATCTATCTATCTGTATGAAAATTTATACTGTTTTCAGTACTTAAAATTTGAGTTTGGTTTAATCTACTAACCAAGGTTTTGTAACTTGTTTAGCTCATAACTTTCGCGTTATAATTCCGTCTTTCGTGATCTTCGCGTTTATGTGATCGTGCTGGATCGTAGTTTCTGTTTTCAAACTTTTTTATATTATTTTCTTGCTGTTGGTGTAATGTTCTAATTATAGCTTGTTTGCTTTGCATGATTGTGTTCCGATGATTGTGTGTTGATGTGGTAATCGAGTATAGACGGTGAGACATACGCTGGTGATCAGGAACCCTTCTACGACAACCAAGAGCTACCAGAGTTCGCTGAATCAGGCAAGTATAGCATGGGATCCTCCTTGATGTCCTAATAACCATAAATCACTTTAAACATCATATGCATGTGTCTACCTTGATGCCTATTTAGATTTATCCTAGGTGTTGATCTTGTGCCTTGTTATCCTCGGTATGCATTGGGTAGAACTATGCTAGTGCTCAAATTAAACTTTGATCATGTGAGTCTGAACTTAATGATATATGCAACTTGGTAAAATTGGCTTTTATAGCAACATGGTTTAGGAACTACTATAAGGGATCACCCGGGACTACAGTGCAACCATGGGAGTTATATGGCTCTGACCTTAGCTCAGTATAAGGACCTTTTCTAGCTTGTTAGAGGTTACCCGAAAGGGCGCATAAGGCGCTTGACGAGCTGGATTTAGGGCGGCTACTTTCACTTTGCCTGCGTGCCGCAAGGTTGAGAGACCCTTCTTCCCCTTGCCTTAAGACCTAGCGGCCCTAACTTGTTAGACGAACCTTTGAAAGGCTTTGCGTGTATCCTGCCCGCTCACCTCGGAAGTGTTATGGGAGTAATTAACCCGGGCATCTGGATATCACGACTCATCGGGTAAAGTGTACAACCTCTGCAGAGTGTAAAACTGATATATCAGCCGTGCTCACGGTTTCGAGCGACCTGGAATTCTTATGGTATAGTTGTTGCTTTAATAATGTTTTAATGTGATATTTCTATCTCGTTCAATGGTTTCATGTTCACATTGATCACATGTTTAATTGGGGTGGATATTATTGATGCTATCTAATGCTAAAATTATGCCAACTAAAAGCTACCGCAGTCTAACCAGTGTCAGCCTTATTTGAGCCTCATGAACCCCATGTTACACTTGTTAAGTACGAGATGTACTTATGCTTGTTTATTTTATTTCTACTTGGATAAAAATCCCGGATGGGTAACAGATTGCTATGGTAACGACGACTTCCCTGAAGAGTTCTAGTCTTGCTGTCAACCAGTCATCTTCCCTGTGATGGAGCTACCGCGAGAGATACTTTATTTATCCGCTGCTATGTAAAGACTTTGAATAATATTCGTTATGTAATAAACATATGTGATGGTACTTCCTATATTTGTGGCTTATGTGTGTGATTGATCTCTGGGCACACATGAGTTATTGCATTCAATTTTGTTCTTAAAATTGGGTGTGACAAATTGGTATCGGAGCTATGTTGACTGTAGGACGCAAGCCTAGTTAGTTATGGTCGTTTTAGTGGTCCTTGCTTCTCAATTCTTGCTATTTATCTTAGCCTTGTTAATTTATCAAAACTATATGCTTCTCTTTACTTGCTCTATTATACAAATATATTGATTCTATTGTATCTGTCTCTTGGTCTACTCCATAGATGGCTCGTCGTATCACCCGCAGGACCGTCGGTGGACGCAGGAGGGTAGGCAACCCCGTTCCGCAAGCACCGCAAGCACCCCATGAGCCAGAACCGCAGGAGGTAGTAGCACCGCAAGAGCCAGTACTGCAAGAACAAGCACCTCAAGAGGTGGAACCACAAGCTCCAGTACCTCCCGCGCCAGTGCCCCCAGAAGTGCAGGAGGTTGAAGACGATGAAGAGCTTCCAACGGGTTGGGACGTGGACTCCGGGTATCTCGTCGGAGCACCCACAGCTGCCCAGAGTCCTACACATCACAGGCTGATGGGACTTTTTGATGCCTACTACCCCGACAAGAACATCATCGTACAATACACCCACTGGAGGTACAGTCATCCCATGGAAAGGACCTACTGGAAGGCAAGAGTGACTGTCGCCGTCCGAGAACCAGAGAGTGGCCTATACCTGCATGAGATGGTGATTGGCCACAGGGCTCGCCGGTCCACTCTAGCGTCAGCCTTGGAAGCCGTGGCAGTTGAAGCCTACAAAGCGTTCCGGGGTCGTCGCATTGAGGACATGAGGGATGATGCATACCGCTATCTGCCCTATTGGAACAGTGAGAATAGGGAGGCTATATGGTAGAAGACCCCAATGCAACTCCAACCGAGAAGGCCACACGAGATTTTCTCCTTGACAGGGAAAGATCTAACGCGGACTTGGAAAAGGAGGTGATATCCCTGGGAAAAGATCTCAAAAGATGCTATAACACCATTGATGGGCTTTTGGAACTTCTCAACCAACCCCCTATGTACAAGAGGCTCCGTGAACCGCTCTACAAATAGGCATAGGTCACCCTTCTATGTAATAAGACGATAGTAGTAAGCGTGTGTCAAGTCTAGTTAACCTTTGTGCTAGTGTGCTTCTTTATGTGTGAGTTGGATTATTATTATGCTTATGTGTGATTTGGTTCTTTGTAATGAGTGTTGAGATATTGTAGGCTTGTCTACAAATCTCATAGTTAGACATAACGTTTATGAATAATAAGAGGGTTAGTTATATCTTGTCCTATGCTGTTTTCTGGAGCAACCTGTGATCTTTTGGTTATATCTCAAGTTTTGATCGTGCAATATGGCTGAAAGTTTTATGGTGGAAAATAGACTCCTATATCTAACCAATGCCTCTGGAATCACCCCAATAGCTGTTATGGTTTGAGAGATATGACAGTTTCAAGTTAGAGTTTCTGCGCAGTTCTGAATTCTGGACAGATTCGTTTGTTCTCTGTTTTTGACAAGTTTAACGACAGAATCTGGGAAAGTCACTTAAATAAAAGTTGTAGATAATTTCGTTATCTTTCCAACCGTGTATCACACGCCCTGTTTGGATTTCTGGAACTCCGTATATGACTGTTTTTCTGTGCTGCTGTTACCGGATCTCGCCCAGAAATTTTCAGATCTCCTGTTTCCTCTCATATAAGTGATCTTTTCTTAAAAAGTTCACTAACCTTGATCCCTGTTGGGAAACACAGATGGCCGCCAGAGGAGGTGGAGTTGGAGGTGGACGTGGACGTGGCCGTGGACGTGGAGCACCTGTTAACCCACCACACCACCACCCCCAGTTGACATTCAACAGTTGATGGGCATCCAAGCCCAATTTATGCAAACCATGATGCAACATATGCAGAATCAGCCAGTTGGAGGAGCACCACCGATGCAAGTGAGGGACAAGAGGGGTGAGTTTTTGAAGGGTCACCCGCCAGTGTTCTCTCATGCCGCTGATCCCCTGGAGGCTGATGACTGGCTCCGTGCTATTGAACGCCAGCTTACCCTCGCGCAATGCAATGACCAGGAGAAGGTGCTCTATGCTTCTGGTCAGTTGCAAGGAGCCGCTCTGGATTGGTGGGAATCGTTTCAGTTCGGTCAAGCCAACAATGCCCCACCTGTTACCTTTGAGGAATTCAAGACCAACTTCAAAGCGTACCATATCCCTGCTGGTCTGATTGAATTGAAGCAAGAAGAGTTCCGATCTCTGCGCCAAGGAGCCATGACCGTTGCTGAGTATCGTGACAAGTTTGCTCAACTGTCACGCTATGCCCCCACAGATATTGCTCAAGATGCCGACAAGCAGCGTCGCTTCCTCAAGGGTCTGAATGACGGACTGGCACTGCAGCTTATGTCCAATGAGTATGCCAGCTACCAGACCTTAGTCAACCGTGCTATTGTGGTTGACAACAAGCGCAAGGAGATGGAGGCTAGGAAGAGGAAGCTCCAAGGTCAGTCTTCTGGTAATAACAACCGCCCTCGTTCCAACTTCGCACCAGGCAATCAGCAGAGATACCAGGGACCGACTTCTCAGTGGAACCGCAATCATGGACAGCAACGTCCTTCATACCCGCAACAGCAGCAGAACAATAATCAAGCCCAGCGTCAAGGCACTCCCAACAATGCTCCCATGAAGACTAGTGCACCCAACACCCCGTCAAGAATGGAACACCCAATGCCTGTTTCCGTTGTGGTGATCCCGGTCATTATGCCAACCGCTGTCCGAAGAGGCAAGATCAGCTCCCACCTCAGAATAATGGGCAGAAAGGAAGGCAGCAAGTACCCCCTAATTCGGGCAAGGTGAATCACGTGTCCACAGAGACCGTACAGGAAGCGCCAGAGATTATGCTTGGTACGTTCAATATCAGTTCCATCCCCGCTACAGTTCTTTTCGATTCTGGTGCATCGCATACTTTCATATCACATACGTTTGTTAGAATGCATAATCTACCTGTTAGTCTCATGAAAACCCCCATAATGGTTACCTCACCGGGTGGAGGTTTGCAAGCTACGCTTCAGTGTATGCCTATAGATGTGTCCCTAGGGGGGGTAGATTTCTCAGTGTCCCCAATTGTGCTGAAGACAGCTGGTATTGATTTGATACTGGGTATGGATTGGCTGACGAAAACCAAGACCGGTATTCAATGTCAAGATAAAATTGTGACAGTTACCACAGCTAAAGGAGACAGAATCAGTGTGAATGTAGTGCTACAACCAACACCGACAGCAACCGTGAATCAGATGAATGAAGAGGTTTTCCCAGAAGATCTAGTGGTGGAAGAGTTTCCGGATGTGTTCCCCGATGACTTGCCAGGTATGCCGCCTGACCGCGACATTGAATTTATTATTGAGCTTTTACCTGGAACTGCACCCATAGCTAAAAGACCATATAGAATGGGAGTACCTGAATTAGAAGAACTTAAGAAACAAATTAAAGAGTTACAAGAAAAAGGGTTTATTCGTCCTAGTTCATCACCTTGGGGAGCTCCTGTTATCTTTGTTGACAAAAAGGATGGTGGTCAACGGATGTGTGTAGATTATAGATCGCTTAATGAAGTTACCATCAAGAACAAGTACCCGTTGCCGAGGATTGATGATCTGTTTGACCAGCTTAAAGGTGCATGTGTGTTCTCTAAGATTGATCTGCGTTCTGGTTACCATCAGTTGAAGATTCGAGCATCTGATATTCCAAAGACAGCTTTCACTACAAGGTATGGGTTGTATGAGTATACAGTCATGTCATTTGGATTGACCAATGCACCTGCCTACTTTATGTATTTGATGAACAAAGTGTTCATGGAATATCTCGACAAGTTCGTTGTTGTGTTTATTGATGATATTCTAGTATACTCTAAGAACAAGGAGGATCATGCTGATCACCTGAGGTTAGTGCTACAAAAACTCAGAGAGCATAAGTTGTATGCCAAGCGCAGCAAGTGTGAGTTTTGGTTGAAGGAAGTTTCTTTCCTTGGACATGTTATCTCTAATGGAGGCATTTCAGTAGATCCAGGCAAGGTTGAAGACGTGTTGAATTGGAAGCCACCAACAGATGTGACCGAGATTCGTAGTTTCCTTGGATTGGCTGGTTACTACAGAAGGTTCATTGAAGGATTCTCCAAACTTGCTAAGCCAATGACAGCTCTGCTAGAGAAGAATGCTAAGTTTGTCTGGTCCGATAAATGTCAAGCTAATTTTGAGGAGTTGAAGAAACGTCTGACTACAGCTCCAGTGTTAATTCTGCCAGATCTGAGTAAGGATTTCTCTATTTATTGTGATGCATCTCGTCAAGGTTTGGGTTGTGTTCTTATGCAAGAAGGCAGAGTGGTAGCATATGCATCAAGGCAGTTTGAGAAAGCATGAGCTGAACTATCCCACTCATGATTTAGAATTAGCAGCTGTTGTTCATGCATTGAAAATTTGGAGACACTATCTAGTGGGTCACAAGACAGACATCTATACCGATCATAAGAGCTTGAAATACATTTTCACTCAGTCTGATCTGAATTTGAGGCAGCGCAGATGGTTGGAATTGATTAAGGATTATGATTTGGAAATACACTACCATCCCGGAAAGGCTAATGTTGTAGCAGATGCCTTGAGCAGAAAAAGCCATGCCAATGAGATCCGAATTGCTTCTATGCCAGAAGAGTTGTGTGCTGAATTTGCACATTTGAATTTGGGAATTGTGATCAACAGAATAGAGTTAGAGCTTGAACCGGTATTGATGCAAGAGATACGTAAGGGTCAGATGGCAGATGAGAAGTTGAAGCAGTTAGCCGATAACGTTGTTCTTGGCAAAGCACCAGATTTTCGATTAGATGATGAAGGTACGTTATGGCACGGAAGAGGTTATGTGTGCCTGAAATCAAGGAGATACGTGAGACTATATTGCGAGAAGTGCATGAGTCAGCTTACTCCATTCATCCTGGAAGCACTAAGATGTACCTTGATTTGAAGAAAAAGTATTGTGGGATGGACTAAAGCGAGATGTAGCCGAGTACGTCGCTCTGTGTGATACATGTCAGAGGGTGAAGGCCGAACATCAGAGACCCGCTGGTCTGTTACAACCGATGAAGATACCTGAATGGAAGTGGGAAGAAGTCGGTATGGACTTTATAGTTGGTTTGCCTCGTACGCAGAGAGGGTACGACTCCATATGGGTAATAGTTGATCGTTTGACTAAAGTTGCTCACTTTATACCCGTCAAGACTACTTACGATGGGGCAAAGTTAGCAGAATTATACATGGAAAGAGTAGTCTGTCTACATGGAGTTCCAAGAAAGATCGTGTCCGATAGAGGATCGCAGTTTACGTCACATTTCTGGAAGGGTATACATGAAGCTTTGGGTACAAGATTGAACTTCAGTACTGCTTATCATCCGCAGACTGATGGACAGACAGAAAGAACAAATCAGATTCTAGAAGACATGTTGAGGGCTTGTGCATTGCAATATGGCACCAGTTGGGACAAGAATTTGTGTTATGCAGAGTTCTCATACAACAACAGCTATCAGGAGAGTCTAAAGATGGCACCGTTTGAAGCTTTGTATGGAAGACCGTGTAGAACACCGTTGTTTTGGGATCAGACAGGTGAAAGTCAAGTGTTTGGACCTGATGTGTTGAGGAATGCCGAGGAACATGTCAGAATAATCAGAGATAACCTGAGAGCCGCTCAGTCTCGGCAGAAGAGTTATGCAAACAACCGTCGTCGGGATCTAACTTTTGCAGTAGGTGATTATGTCTACCTAAAGGTGTCACCGATGAGAGGTGTGAAAAGGTTCAATAAGAAAGGAAAGCTGGCACCCAGGTATATTGGACCATTCAAGATCCTTGAAAGACGTGGTGAAGTGGCATATCAGTTAGAGTTGCCTGAAAGCTTGTCAGGAGTGCATAATGTGTTTCATGTTTCTCAGTTGAAAAAGTGCCTGCGAGTACCCGAAGAGCAGATACCGTTGGAAGAGCTCACAGTTAAGGAAGATTTGACTTATGATGAGTATCCAATAAAGATTTTGGAAACAGCCGAAAGGGTTACCCGGAGCAGGGTAACAAAGATGTGTAAGGTTCAGTGGAATCGGTACTCAGAAGCAGAGGCAACTTGGGAAAGAGAAGAGGATTTGAGAAAGTCTTACCCGCAGTTGTTTGAGTAAGCATCACTGGAATCTCGAGGACGAGATTCTTTAAGGGGGGTAGATTTGTAACATCCCAAAATTTGCATCAATTGGAAATTAGGCAATATGATTTAGTTATGCATTTTTATGTGTTGCATAAAACCTAGTTAACAAATTATTTGCAAAAGCTAAAATTAATCCTAGGCCAAAGACCATGATGATGCATACATGCTGGTGCATATTTTTTTTTTTTTTTTTTTTTTGTGATGATTGGTTTTGCTCAAAACTTGTTTGAATTCAAATGGATTTCAAATTTGCTTTTGAAATCAGCTTCTGAAAATTGGAAAATCTTTTCCTTTCTTCTCCTCTCCATTTTTTCTCCTTTTGGCCCAAACCGATCCGGCCGGCCTGCTTCCTTCTTCTTGCCGGCCTGCTTCCCTCCCCTCTCCTTCGCCCGCGTGGGCCGCCGCCCGGCCCAACTCTTGCGCGCAGCGTCGCCAGCCGCTCGCGAGCGCTCTCCTCTCTCTCTCTCACGCTGACGCCGATGGCCCGCGTGTCAGCTCTATCTCCCCCGTCCCGTATCCGATCCAAACTCGAGCCAGAGCTCGATTCCATCCTTCCCACGCGACCTCGCTTGCCTATTAGGCCAAGCCGACCCTCTTATAAGGTTCTCAAGAACCCGCCGCCTCTCCCACGCAAGAATCCTGCGCTCTCGTGCCCTATCTCGCCCACACCGAGAGCTCCGCGGCCGCCGAAGATCCGCCGCCGTCAACCCGACGCTTCAACAAGTTCCAACGCTCGCAAGAGGTCCCTAGAGCTCCGTCTTGATCTCTCGAAGCTAGCCGAGCTTTTTCCCTTCTTTTTCCTTCTCCGTTTGATACCTTAATCTCTCGCCGTCGTTGCAGAGCCGCGCCGACCGCCTCGCCGTGCCATCCGCCGTCACAGAGACCTCACCGACGCCATCATCACCTCGGGTGAGTTCGCCTTGATCTCCTCTTTCGTTTGGATCCACTCCCGAGGTCTCTACCGCATCGTAGCGCGAACCCGAGCCGCGCCGCCCGTCTCCGACCATGGCGCCGCGCGCACCCCTTTGCTCCGGCGAAAGCGCCGCCGGTTTACTCCCAGAACTAATCTGAGCCATCCATCTAGGAATCGACGATCTCCATCAGTCGGTACCCCTTCGCCGGTCATTTTACAAAAAGGCCATTACAATTTTTCGGGTCTCAACCCGCGGTCCAAACTGCACTGTTCGATGAGTCTGTGTTTTCTTCTTATAAACCCCTGCGTTTCTTCCAAATTGAGACGCAGTCCAGTCAATTCTGAAATTCGTTTTAAATCGACTTTAAATTCAAATTCGAGTTTGGTTTATTTACAGTTTTGCCACCAGTTTTAAATGCTTATAACTTCTACGTTTTTAGTCCGATTTAGTCCGTTCAAGTTGCGTTAGATTCGTTTTGAAAAGATCTATCTATCTGTATGAAATTTATACTGTTTTCAGTACTTAAAATTTGAGTTTGGTTTAATCTACTAACCAAGGTTTTGTAACTTGTTTAGCTCATAACTTTCGCGTTATAATTCCGTCTTTCGTGATCTTCGCGTTTATGTGATCGTGATCGGATCGTAGTTTCTGTTTTCAAACTTTTTATATTATTTTTCTGCTGTTGGTGTAATGTTCTAATTATAGCTTGTTTGCTTTGCATGATTGTGTTCCGATGATTGTGTGTTGATGTGGTAATCGAGTATAGACGGTGAGACATACGCTGGTGATCAGGAACCCTTCTACGACAACCAAGAGCTACCAGAGTTCGCTGAATCAGGCAAGTATAGCATGGGATCCTCCTTGATGTCCTAATAACCATAAATCACTTTAAACATCATATGCATGTGTCTACCTTGATGCCTATTTAGATTTATCCTAGGTGTTGATCTTGTGCCTTGTTATCCTCGGTATGCATTGGGTAGAACTATGCTAGTGCTCAAATTAAACTTTGATCATGTGAGTCTGAACTTAATGATATATGCAACTTGGTAAAATTGGCTTTTATAGCAACATGGTTTAGGAACTACTATAGGGATCACCCGGGACTACAGTGCAACCATGGGAGTTATATGGCTCTGACCTTAGCTCAGTATAAGGACCTTTTCTAGCTTGTTAGAGGTTACCCGAAAGGGCGCATAAGGCGCTTGACGAGCTGGATTTAGGGCGGCTACTTTCACTTTGCCTGCGTGCCGCAAGGTTGAGAGACCCTTCTTCCCCTTGCCTTAAGACCTAGCGGCCCTAACTTGTTAGACGAACCTTTGAAAGGCTTTGCGTGTATCCTGCCCGCTCACCTCGGAAGTGTTATGGGAGTAATTAACCCGGGCATCTGGATATCACGACTCATCGGGTAAAGTGTACAACCTCTGCAGAGTGTAAAACTGATATATCAGCCGTGCTCACGGTTTCGAGCGACCTGGAATTCTTATGGTATAGTTGTTGCTTTAATAATGTTTTAATGTGATATTTCTATCTCGTTCAATGGTTTCATGTTCACATTGATCACATGTTTAATTGGGGTGGATATTATTGATGCTATCTAATGCTAAAATTATGCCAACTAAAAGCTACCGCAGTCTAACCAGTGTCAGCCTTATTTGAGCCTCATGAACCCCATGTTACACTTGTTAAGTACGAGATGTACTTATGCTTGTTTATTTTATTTCTACTTGGATAAAAATCCCGGATGGGTAACAGATTGCTATGGTAACGACGACTTCCCTGAAGAGTTCTAGTCTTGCTGTCAACCAGTCATCTTCCCTGTGATGGAGCTACCGCGAGAGATACTTTATTTATCCGCTGCTATGTAAAGACTTTGAATAATATTCGTTATGTAATAAACATATGTGATGGTACTTCCTATATTTGTGGCTTATGTGTGTGATTGATCTCTGGGCACACATGAGTTATTGCATTCAATTTTGTTCTTAAAATTGGGTGTGACATTCTCACCTTCAAGTCTTCAATAGGTGCATGTTGTACTTCCGGCTATATATCTGCTCCTTCAATATTGATCAGAATAAAAACATTATAGGTATTGTGTGAGTTCATCATGTCTATGATCGAGCTATGATTCACTACTAGAACCACCACCAAAAGCGTGCTTTGCCGTGCCTGTACATATGGCTGTGGAAGCATCTGCATATTTTAATCCTATACATCACTAATGTGAACGTTCCTCTAGCTAGTGGAACTTATAGATTTTTTCGGTTCACTACTGGAAAACTGTATGCAGATTTAGTTTTGCCGAGTGTAGCACTCGGAAAAATTTTGCACTCGACAAAGAAGGCTTTGCTGAGTGCTAGACATTTGGCAAAGTAGGGCACTTGATAAATCTAGACTTTGCCACTCGGTAAAGATAAGCGTTCGGCAAAACTATGGTGGACTGTGACGGTGGCCACCTACCGTTAGCTTTTGCCGCGTGTCGGCCGTCACGCACTCGGCAAATTTTTTTATTTTTCTAAAAACCAACTTTGCCGAGTGCTTTCTAGCCCCGGCAATCGACAAAATTATTTTTTTTTATTTTTTCGAATAAACTTTGCCGAGTGCCATAGTTGGGCACTCGGCAAAGTTTTTCTATTTTTCTAAAAACAAACTTTGTCGAGTGCTTTCTAGCCCCAGCACTCGGCAAAATTATTTTTTTTATTTTTTCGAATAAACTTTGCTGAGTGTCATACTTGGGCACTCGACAAAGTTTTTTTATTTTTCTAAAAACCAACTTTGTCGAGTGCTTTCTAGCCCCGGCACTCGGTAAAATTATTATTTTTTATGTTTTTGAATAAACTTTGTCGAGTGCCATATTTGACACTCGGCAAAGTTTTTTTATTTTTCTGAAAACAAACTTTGCCGAGTGCTTTCTAGCTTCGGCACTCGGCAAAATTATTTTTATTTTTTTCTCGAATAAACTTTGTTGAGTGCCATGCTTGGGCACTCGGTAAAGTTTTTTTATTTTTCTAAAATCAAACTTTGCCAAGTGCTTTGTAGCCCCGGCACTCGGCAATTTTTTTTAATTTTTTCGAATAAACTTTGCCAAATGCCATACTTGGCACTCGACAAAGTTTTTTTATTTTTCTAAAAACAAACTTTGCCGAGTGCTTTCTAGCCCCGGCACTCGGCAAAAATTATTTTTTTTATTTTTCGAATAAACTTTGCCGAGTGCCATATTTTTTCATTTTTCTGAAAACAAACTTTGTCGAGTGCTTTCTAGCCCCGACACTCGGCAAATTTTTTTTTATTTTTTGAATAAACTTTGCCGAGTGCCATACTTGGCACTCCGTAAAGTTTTTTTATTTTTCAAAAAACAAACTTTGCTGAGTGCTTTCTAGCCCCGACACTCGGCAAAATTATTATTATTATTTCAAATAAACTTTGCCAAGTGCCATACTTGGGAACTCAGCAAAGCTTTTTTATTTTGCTGAGTGCCTCCTAGGGCCGACACTCGGCAAAGTAATTTTTGCTGAGTGTTCCCATGTGGCACTTGGCAAAATATTTTTTTTTTGATTTTGGACCCAAATTGTTTTGTGTATCCTTGTGACAGTATTATGTTGTATGTTGTATTATGGCATTTTGTTCCAAGAGATACATTTCTAGTTAGCATGCTACTGCAAGACTTGGATATCTCTCAAGGTTCAGTCCTCTATGATGTCGACGAAGCAACTGTCCGTAGTCTTAATGGGTACTGCATAGTAGCAGACCAAATCATTAGACTTGTTCCGAATATTAAGGTTGACTTGAGGAATCAGCTACACATGTTTTGTTTTCTCAACTCTGTTAAATCTAAAATATCGAAATGTTCTAATTCTATGTGTCTTCTCTTACAGAATTTTCGCACAACATTAAGATGTTTGAAGTACTGGGCAAAAAGAAGAGGTGTTTACTCTAATGTAAGTCTTCGTGACACGGTACTCTTGGCTACTCTCTCTTCAACTTGCTATGATATACAGTCATTTATTTTGACAGGTTACTGGTTTTCTTGGTGGTGTCAATTGGGCTTTACTGGTTGCACGTGTCTGCCAGCTCTATCCCAATGTTGTGCCAAGTATGCTGGTCTCATGGTTTTTTTAGAGTTTTTACATAATGGCAGTGGCAAAATCCGGTTATGCTTTGTTCCATAGAGGAGGATGAAGTTGGTTCCCCATTTGGGATCCACGCAAAAATCCTCGAGATAGATGTCATCATATGCCCATTATAACCCTTGCATACCCATGCATGAACTCGAGCTATAATGTGTCTACAAGCACGCTGAGGGTATGGTTAGTAGAACAATTCCAGTTTGGTAATAAAATTTGCCAGGTAATCTTCTTTGCACCATTGAAGTTACTATTTCATAAATACTTACCCTGACCATGTACTGTATGCCCTCTGGTTCAGGAAATTGAAATGAATAAGGCTAGCTGGTCTGCACTTTTTGAGCCTTTTCAATTTTTCGAAGCATACAAGAATTATCTCCAAGCCATATGTTAGGTTTCTTCCCTCTGCTATTGAAATGGGACTTACCATACTATCACTGCTTAATTTTAGAAACTGTTGATTGTGTGACTGCTGCATCTTTCTCCATCTCATAGAAATTATGTGACTTCCTATGCTAGAGATATAATTTAATTACCTGCCCATCACCACTGATGGATCTTTTTTATAGCTGCGTTCGTGTTCACATGTTTAGTTCATTTTCATAATTTATAGAAACTGCATATGAATGAATTTTAGATAGGTACTCCCTCCATTCCAAATTATAAGACGTTCCAAGAATCTTGGAGAGTCAAAGTTTTTCAACTTTGACCAAAATTATAGAGAAAAATATAAAGATTTATACCATCAAATATACATATTATGGAAATATAACTAATGGAGAATCTAATTGCACTTAGTTGATATCATAAATATTATTATCTTATTATATAAATTTGGTCAAAGTTGAAAAACTTTGACTCTCCAAGATTCTTGGAATGTCTTATAATTTGGGATGGAGGGAGTACAATATTGCTCTATTGGTTTAGTAATGTATTATTAGCACCAAATGCTATTCCTGAGCAAGCCCCCGCGCAAGCACGCGGGGTTACCAACTAGTTGTTTATAGTACTGTCATGTCATTGTCTCTCTAATATGAGCAGCTTTGCAGAGGATTACAAAATAAGCATAATAGGCGTCTTTGAGATGAGAATTTACCACCTCTTGCGAGTCCTTACTGTAGGACAGCAAGGTCCACGAGAAACATATGGAGAACCAGTTTTGTACTTATATGTGAACTGAGTCCTTACTGTAGGACAGCAAGGTCCACGAGAAACATATGGAGAACCAGTTTTGTACTTATATGTGAACTGCGTCATTATTCTTTTAAGGAACCATCACTGCTCTGTGAGAAAATTACTTTTTGATCAGGTAATCTGGTGAAAGTATTTTTTTTTAAAAAATAATCTTTGCCGAGTGCCTTGATAAAAATACTCGCCAAAGTATATTTTTTATTTTTTAAAAATAATCTTTGCCGAGTGCCTAAATCGAAAACACTTGGCAAAGTAGTATGGATTTATTTTTTAAAAAATAATCTTTGACGAGTGCCTTGATCCAAAACACTCGGCAAAATATGGTTTTTATTTTTTTAAAAAATAATCTTTGCCGAGTGCCTTGAGCAAAAAGACTCGGCGATGTTTTTTTAGGAAACAACGGAAAAAAATTTGTCGAGTGTTTTAGGGCACTCGGCAAAATAACAGTTAACGGCAAGTGGCGTAACGGCCGCAAAAAATTTGCCGAGTGCCTTACCTAGCACTCGGCAAAGTCTCTTTGCCGTGAATTATGTTGCTGAGCAAACTTTGCCGAGTGCCTTGCTTAAAAACACTCGGCAAAGGCCCGTCTGCAGTAGTAGGTCATCTTTAAAAATAAAAATAAACTACGAGCATAGTCATTAACTTATCAGCTAGCCGGCTTATCAGCCATACTACTACTTAATCTCTCTAACAAAACACTGTTGAATCAGACGAAATCAGCTGAAATAGGATCCAATACTGAATAAGATATATGCATATGCAATAATATTCTCGGTTGACCTCAATAAGCTGGAATACAGAATTTTAAACCCTATACCAAAAACTCGGTTTTTGAGAGAGTATAAGGGCGTATAGCGAACTCTTATGCCACTGTAATGAATAGGTTTCCATAGATATGGCTCTTCATGATTGGAACAACGGCATGCAACCATTTTTTTTCTACAAATTAAGCAGCACAAGTATTGTGTGAAATAAGGAAAGTATTGCAGTTGGAATATATTTAAAATTAGAATCGAAATTTGATTTCCTGGTACCTTGAGAATTTACATGAATAAACTGAGTGGAACAATGACCAACTTCTACCCACCTGCAAAATGTCTCTGTTTTGCCTGAGGCTGTTTTCAAATGAACTGAAGCACAACGTGTAAACCCTTGCTGGAGACACCAACAGACAGCACTATCAATCAACACCTAAATTGTACTAAGTTTATAAATTGTTATAATTTTTTAACAGAGATTCCTTAGTAAACTGGGCATCTCAACAATGTAAAATCACGTCACATAGAAAATTCAATCTCATAAGCACTGATATCAGCATCACAACCCAACCCAAAGACAGAATAAAAGAACCATCCCAATTGCAAAGATTGTCTCAACAATAAGCTACAGTTAAGCAACCTCTGCTGGCTGTTTTTTCTCGAATACATAGGAGAGTTGCATGTCATTGCATTAAGAGATGAGGAGTTAGGATGAAAAACTATACAACACACACAAAACACTCACCCAAACAAACATGAATACTAACATGCACCCACAACACAACACGACCAAACCGGCTGCCAGCTAACGAATCTAAACTAGTAGCCTAACAGCGACCACAACACTTAGCCGCTTTGCACCTACAAGCATCCAGAGCTGAGCTTCCTCTCACGTGAGCAGGAGGGCCCTATCAACCTTAGGAGCAACCCCATTAAACACGACATCATTCGTGTTCCAAATAATCCATGCCCCAAGTACAACCAAGGTGTTCAAACCACGCCTTTGCACCAGTGCTCGAACTGTCGCAAGCCTACTCCCACCATATAAGTAGAAGTCGGTACTGGTGGGTGGCATTGTAACATCTGGAAGACCCAAAACATTTAGTAGTGATGGCAAAAACATCGGGCAAATGCACATGTCGATAAGGTGACTGGTCGTCTCATCTTCATGTTCACATAGAAGACATTGCTCTAGATGCAAATTCTTTTGAATTAGATAATTAAGCATGTTTTACTAAGTGTGTATGCTTGTGAAGGTGTTAGTCCCAATCCCATATACGTCAGGATGAATTGGTACCTAAAAACCAAATAAACGCAAGGATGAGTAAAAACACTCAACAACTACAATCAGAACCAGAAGAACCAATACAACACATGAATCCATGAGCTAACACATCGCAAATTTTGAAAATAAAAAATCTGATGAAACAGAAAAACAGTTATGGAATGCTGGTTCTTATTTCTTATTATTAGACATGTAAATGTATAGTCTTGTATGCATTGTATCTGGACATGTAACCTAAGCCCAATTGGGCTATATATATATATGAAAGGTCAACCCCTCCAATCAATGTATACAAGACTATACATTTACATGTCTAATACTTATAGCCATTTTTTTACAGACTCTAAAACCAAAATTTTGGGTACAAATTTAATAAAGACTCTCGGAAATTCTCTAATAAATAGGGGGTTAGCCTGGTATAAAAAATTCCCAACCCCCACCAACCGACCCCCACAAGGTTATTATTTCTATTATTGTTTGAGAATTATTTCTAGGTTGTCAGATTTATAAATATGGTAAAATAGAAAGCAGGGGGTACGCATACAAATAATGTTGCATCTAATACTGGGCTGGTTAGAAAATGGATTCCTGACCTCAGCTTGTTAGTGTACAGACAACGACATATTTTATTTGTTGTGAAAACAATGATATACCCTCCTAGCTCATAAGAAAAGGAACTAAGATGTACGTATTGTCCTGTCTTGAGTTCATATATGGTGGTCTGTGACAAACATCCTGCTTGTGAAGCCTCTTGGCATGTGAGGCATTAGGAATCAAGAATGGGAGAAAGAAGCCTCAGTGTCCCTGTTAGCTGGGTGAGGAGGAAGGCAACGACATAGTTGACGGCTATGATGAGCTCTTAATTCTAATTATTACCTTTTTTCTTGTAGACATGTTTTAAGTCCGGGAGGTGCAAAATGCCACCGAAATAATTATTTGTCCCATTTATTACATGTTGGCTCATCAGTCTGGCGTCAATCCAGATTAATTCAAATATTTAGTACACCAAATGACACACAAAGAAAAAAAGACAAGAAGCAAAAACTTACACGACACCTGCTGCATGACAAGGACGAATCACCTATATATAGTGTGAAATGTCTGAACAGAAGCGGCCCATACATATATCAGAGTTACATATATCGAAGTATAAGTGAATTGTCCATCTTTCTCTACAAGCTAAGCTGAAGTGAATTGTCAACACAGACTCGTATGCACTACTACAAAAAAGAACTTGCGCAGCGTTGCCTAAAAGACCTCCGTGGCGGGCACTCTTTTTGCCCGCCACGGTTATTCGGTGGCCGGCCTACAGCGCTCGGCCGCCAAAGCGCCCGCTGCGGTTAATCATCTTTAACCGCAGCGGGCTTCCTTATATGCCCGCTTCGGTTAATGATTAACCGCAGCGGGCGGGTAAAGAAGCCTGATGCGGTTAAAGATACCGCAGCGGGCTCCTTATGTTGCCCGCTGCGGTTATTCCTGGCTATTTAAGCCGCCGCCAGCAGAAAAGAACGCGATCATCTTCTTCCTCTAGACCAAAAACGGGGGAAGAAGTTTTGCCGAATTTTTGTCCCAAATAACTTGTTTTTGAGGTTTATTTGTTTGATTTGGAGGAGAAGTACTCCACAAGAGGTATCTAGATGATCTCCACCCTCTTTCCCCTCTCTTTTTCTCTCTTTTTAGCCCCCTTTTAGATCTAGTTTCATGTAGGAGAGAGAAAAGTGGTTTTTGTTCCTCTAAGTTCATCATGGATGCATTAATTTTATTTGCCTTCATTATTAATTCTGTCCCTAGATTTAACATAAATATAATAAATTATTATTTTTTCTAATTCGATCATCTTTGTTTTGTGATTCATGATGTGTGTAATTAATTAAGGATCGCAGGTACGATGGACCGGTCGGAATGGATGTATAAGATCAATAGAGTACTTGATGTGCGGTATCTCGTTGAAGTGAGAAAGTTTATTGCCGCTGCGAAAGCTGACCGTGAGAGATGAACCAGACGACAATCATATGTCCATGTCATCGTTGCAAGAATCTGACCGCCTTCAAAGACGAAGGCACAGTGCAATCTCATTTGATTCGTTTTGGTTTCATGGATGATTACACGGTGTGGACTCATCACGGCGAGAGATTCGATCCGAGTGTCGGGGCGGCATCTGGAGTAAGCTCAGCGTCGACGACGACGGTGAACCAAGATCCTGGAGCGCACGTCTCATCAGCAACAGTAGCGTCTGCCTTCAGTGACAGTAGTGCTCGTGATCACATCGCTGTGGAGGATGTACTCTAGGATATGACAGATGATGATGGTGGTGGAGATGTTGAGGACGCTACGGTGCAGGACCCTACGGATGTGCAGCTGTTTCAGGATTTACTCAACCACATCGACGAAGACGACGTCGTGTATGGCTCCCCGAAGTGGCTGGAAAATTTCAGAGAGATGAAGCAGACGTCACTTGATCCTTTATATAAGGACGGCGAGGAATGTCCGAAGGATTGCACGGTGCTCCGTTTCAACCTCCACATGTTGATGATGAAGGCTCGGCATGGGTGGTCAGACACTAGCTTTGATGACCTGTTAGTTTACCTTGCTAAAATATTCCCGACGAGTAACAAGATCCCAGCTAATACGTATCGGGTGAAGAAGCTTATCCGGCCAGTGGTGATGAAGCTTAGAAAGTTCGATGCCTGCCCTAACCACTGCATCCTCTATCGGGGCACAAAGTATGAGAATTTGACGAGCTGTCCGCACTGTGGCGCCAGTCGGTACAAGAGAAATGCTGGCTGTCGCGTGGATGCAGACGACGATGAGGCCTTGCGAGGTGGTCAGAGGAAGAAGAAGAAGGGTGTCAAGAAGAGCAGTGTTGCAGCCAATCGCATATCGGCTCATCAGCAGTACGAGGAAGAAGAGGGTTACACGTTGAGGAGAAGTCCGGCACTGTCAGTGTGGTACATGCCAGTGATCGACCGCCTCCGTGCGCTATTTGGGAACCCAGAGGACGCGAAGCTCATGTCCTGGCATGCATCAGCTGACCGCTTGAAGGACGATGGCATGCTGCGGCACCCCTCCGATGGCCAGCAGTGGAAAGATTTCGACAAGGCCTACCCGCAATTTGGCAAAGATCCCAAGAACGTTCGGTTCGCGCTGAGCATCGATGGGATGAATCCGTTCGGCGAGCTGAGCAGCTCCCACAGCACCTGGCCGGTCGTACTGACCATCTACAACCTACCTCCCCATCTGTGTCAGAGGCGCAGGTATCTTCTGTTGACCATGCTTATCTCGGGACCGAAGCAGCCCGACAACGATATCGATGTTTTCCTCGAGCCGGTAATGGAGGAAATGAAGGAGCTATTTGATGTTGGGGTCGAGATGGTGGATGCGTCCCTCAAGGAGAAGTTCACCCTAAAAGCCATCATCTTTGTCACCATCACCGACTACCCCGGCCTCTTCTCACTGTCGGGGCAGATCAAAGGGAAGACCGGCTGCGTAATGTGCATCGACGAGACATGCTACACTTACCTCAAGGGATCGAACAAGATGGTCTACATGAGGCACAGGCGGTTCCTTCCGAAAAGGCACAGATATAGAAGAAGTGTCATGAATCAATTGTTCGATGATCAGGGCGAGCCACAGGGTGAACCACCGGTGCAGACTAGTTGGGGGCCAAAGGTGTATGAGATGGTGAAGGATATTGATGAGATCAAGTTTGGGAAGAAGAAGAAGCCACCAGAGGAGGGGACAAAACAAACGAGGAAGTGACTTTGTATGTTATGTCCAGATGGTTTATATGTGCATATATATATCTCTATTAGAAATCTAGAATTCTGTTACAAATCTGGAATTCTGGAATTATTTGAAAACTGCATTTGATTTGAATTCATATCCTGCTGTTTCTGCTGGCTGCATTATTTATTTTTTAATCCAAAATTAATAACCGTGGCGGGCAACATAAGTTGCCCGCTGCGGTTAATAGCAGTTACCGCAGCGGGCAACCTAAATCGACCGCTGCGGTTAATAATTTACCGCAGCAGACGCTTTAGGTTGCCCGCTGCGGTAAATGCTATTAACCGCAGCAGGCTGTTTATGTTGCCCGCTACGGTAATGGCCACGATTAACCATGGCCTTAGCACCGCAGCGGACGCTGTTGCCCGCTGCGGTAAAGCCAAAACGCCCGCTGCGGTTAAGCTTTGTGCAGTAGTGATGCCCTGAAAATCTATTGTAGTGAATGTCACCGTTGGTATTTGTACCTAAAGTCTTCGTGCCCAAATTCTTTACTCTTTTGACTCTGCTACTATATGACATTAAATTATCTAAATTGTTCAGTTAGAGATGTTTATAGATTTTGTTATACATTTTGATTGCAACATTACAACACATCAGTACATTTATACCTTGAGTGTCGTGGTGGAGGCTACAAGACAACCATCTTTGGCATTGTATTAACACAGTTTGATATAAGACCTAGAATAATCCATATTTTAATAAATGTAAAAGTTAGATCAAAGATACATTGAGCAACAGAATTTTGGCTTCTAACAAGGAAAAAAATAACTTGCAATAACTAAGCTGAAAGCCAAATCTATATTGATGCATGTCTCAAAAAACGATGCAATAAGACAATATATGACTTCAGCTAACGATGATTTTGAGCTAAACAATCCACTCATGTGTGATGCATAGAATGGAAACTAAATATAGAGTAGTTGGCAAATTTATCTCAACCGGATAAATATTATAGACGATCTAAACGGGTACTGGGTTAATGAATAGAGAGATAGAGTACATTAACCAATTTCGATTAGGTGTACATATTAAATTTATCCGTAGAACATTTAATACTTTTCTATAATTTAAGATTGCAGGTGATCAGTTTTTCTAGGTCTCTGCTATTTTCTTCAGATCTTTTTGTCTATCAGGATCAATAATAGTACAACCACAACATTGGGTAGGTTGAATAATGGCGCATCCAGTGTTTGCCTGCCAATAAAATGGCCTCAGCACGCTTATGCACAAAATAGCAATATATCTTGCTGTGAAAAAAATGATGAGAGAAACAGAAACATGCCCTTCGCCCAAGCTAGTTGCTGGTGTTATTTGGGTATGTGAAGCATTAGGAAGATATGGTTATGGCAAGAACAATGTACTGGAAAAGCCTTTTTGTAAGATCAGATGATCCAAACTGACTATACTCACAACAAAATTGTTGCTAGTAGCCACAGCAACAATTGCAGCTAAAAGAGAAAAAACACCCCCAAAGAATTGGATTGTTAGATTGAACAAATAACAACACGGAATCTATAGATAAGAGAAGACTTGCTCTAGTTGCTGTTAGAGGCCTTCTTCATGAATGCTGAGATGTTATTATTGTTTTGTCATGGTGTATGTGGATGGTCAGAAACATACCCTCGTCTTCTATAGAGGCAAGAGAATTCTCCCATCTTTTGAATCGTGGAGTCAGTAGTGTCTTTTGTAATCTTCCTCATTTTCTATAATTTATTTCTTTTTTTGTTTCTTGAATTTTCACTTGTATAAACTACTGACAAATTCAACCACGCCCTACGTTAGCTAAAAGTGGTTTTTAGGGTGATTTTCAGTGAGAGTGCTCTTTTTTTTCAAAAACAAATCTGGTAAAAACTAGATAAGGATTTTAAGCCATCCAATTATCCTACAAAAATCATAGAGATATTTTACAACAACGGACACCTAGATAAAATATTTAGAGCTAATAAAATTGTCTAGAAGCCTGCAACAATTGGAATGTTCTCTAGATAAAATAGAAGAACATAAAACTATAACATTCCTAAAACATTCAAATTAAATTTTAAACACTTTTTGAAAACCTTTTCACAGCAAAAACTTGAGATGCAAGCATGAATGGAACACACAGCGATGTTAGTTTTTCATTCATGTTGATTCCATCCATACTGGTTGATCTTACGTTTTTTATTACCAAAAATTATTATATTGTCTTTGGACACTGAAAATAATGTTATATGATTTTTTTTGCATATTACCCCTGGTTCTAGAGCTAAATACAATTTTTGGAAGCTTCCAGAGAGATAATTTCAGAAGCTACAAATATTTTATTTGGGTGTCTCTTATCTTGATATGTATCTAGAGTTTTTCTCAGATCTTTCAGATGATGCTTGATGATATTTTCATACTTTAAAATCTTATCAAGTACTTACTGGCTTTGTTAAAGAACAATAAAAGGGTGACATGACTCAAAACCACTTTTAGCTAATATAAGTACGATAATTTGTCCGGTTTTGAAAGTTAGAGGCCATAAGTTTTTTGGTTTTTGAGATTTAGAGGTCAGACTGAGAAAAGTCAGGAGTCGAATGGACTTCAATTAAGAAAATTTTCTTCTGCCCCCAATCATAGAGAAAAAAGACAAGCAAAGCACGTGTAGCACAACAAGTATGAATGATGAATCACCTATATATAACCAACTTTTCTAGACATAAGCAACTCGTATCAAGTTAGAGTCTCGAGTTCGAACCCTATGAAGAGCAATTAAATGAAATAATTGCTGCTCACTCTCATTCCATATCAAAGGCTTCAGTGAGCCTTAATGGCACTACACGCGTGAGGATCGGTGTTGAAAATTAACTAAATTGTCCATATTTTCCTAGTAGTTTAAGGTTTTGGGATGAATTGATACATGCAACTTTCTCAACATCTCGCAACTTGTACTGGTTTGTGAGCATCGTACATGACAACGTGCTCGAAACTTTCTCAATTTTTTTCACGGCATACGTATATGATGTAACAACATCTCGCTAAGTTTCACAATTTTCGGAATTCATTTACATTTTTTATAATTAAAAAACCGCCGGCACGTAATTTGGAGACGTTTCCCCATGCGCACGTTGATCGAAACTTCGGGTCAGTTTTTGGATTTGGTCTAAACATATAGCTAAAAACAAGAATAACATTTTTTGAATCATTAAAATCCATTATTCGATGCACCCGTAGTTCAAACTTGCCTCTTACGAGAAAAATCAAGAAAATAAAATAATGTCAAAAAATATAACAAAAAGTTTTCAAAAAGTGTCAAATTTGAATATGTTGACCATGGTGATATATGAAAGCTCCAAAAAAAATTTGGTGGCCAAAATAAAAAAAAATATTCTTTGCCGAGTGCCAGGCTGGCGGTACCCGACAAAGATTGGTTCTTTGCCGAGTGCCATCCTGCCGACACTCGGCAAAGAGGAGAATGCCTAAAGGGCCCAGTGTCGGGGCTTTATCGAGTGCCAGATCGGCGGCACTTGGCAAAGCGCCGATCTGGCACTCGACAAAGACGTTTAAAATAAATAAAAATACAAAACAGCCATCCGGCCACAAACATGCACACAACACCCACTAACCCGCGCGCCCCAGCCCACACCCCGCTCCGCCGCACGCCACCGCCGCCCCATTGCCGACCCGCTCCCCCCGCCGCCGCCCCCACCCGAGGCGGCCTGGCTCACGCCCCCCGGTCGCCGCCCCGCGCCCCCGGCTACCGCCCCCGCCCTGCCGCCCGGCCCGCGCCCTCGGCCGCCGCCCCCGCCCGGCTGCGCGGCCCAAGCCGCCCCAGGCGTGGAGAGGAGAAGAGGAGGAAGAAGAAAGGAGGAGGAGTAAAGGAGGAAGCAGAGGAGGAAGAAGAAGAGGAGGAGAAGGACGAGGAGGAGGAGGAGGAGGAGGAAGAAGAAGAAGAAGAAGAAGAAGAAGAAGAAGAAGAAGGGAGAAGGAGAAGAGGAAGGAGAAGGGAGGAGAAGGACGTCCCCGCCGTCGTCTTGCCGTTGTCACTGTCATCGTCCGTCGCCGACAAGGTAATTAATAAGTAGTTAGTAGTAATATTAGTAAGTAGTTAGTAAGTAGTTAGTAAGTAGTTAGTAGTAGTAATTAGTAAGTAGTTAGTAGTAATATTAGTAGTAAGTTGGTAGTAGTAGTTGTTGTGTTAGTAGTAGAAGTAGTAAGTAGTTAGTAGTAGTAAGTAGCACTAGTCAGTAGTTGTGTTAGTAGTAGTAGTAGTTTGTTAGTAGTATGTTAGTAGTACTAGTAGTTTGTTAGTAGTTAGTGTTAGTAGTAGTTGAGTGCTTTTCGTAGTTGTTGTTATACTACTTTGTATATTTTTGTCTGTATGCAAAGAGAAGTTAATTACATGGCTTCTGTGAAGATATATGTGGTTGTTGACCTTCGTGGTGACGTTTTCTATAGGTTTAGGGAGCCTCCCCGTGCAGGGGAGGTGCTGCCAAAATTTTCGGTCGAGACTAACCAATTGCTCTTTTTTTGGCAGGAGGAGGACCCTTGGGAGGGACTCGGTGACCCGATCGTCGTCGTTGGCGTTGCTGGTCTGCCTGCACCGCGTCGTCTCGCCACTGCCCCGACTCACCACCGCCCCGCTACCCTGACCTCACCGACACATTAGGTATAACCCCTCTATCTGTATCCTTAGGTATCTAGTCTTTGGTCGTGTAACCTAGTTAGGCGTCTCTCGTTCGAAAGAGATATAGTCTTAGATATGCAGACCTTTGTATATCTACGACCGTATCTCTTTAGGATTGTCCACGTATTTTGGACAGCCCGTGGATGCGTAGATGAGCTAGTTTCCATGTTCTGCTCCTGTCAGAGTTGGAGTTTCGGCACCACCTCCCCGTTGTTCTCTGGATACACACTCTCCCTGCCAGGACGTGTATCAGGAGAACAGTGAGGAGGTGCTGCCAAAATTCTATCTCGGGTAGGAGTAGAACATGGAAACTAACTCATCTACGCATCCTTGGGGTGGGATTAGGACCTATCCTTCACCTATTAGATGGTAGGAACGTCGTGTTGATGCAATTGCTGGTTTTATTACTCGATTACATATGTACATGCCAGAGGATGGATAACCGTGACTGGATGTACACGGGCCACGCAAGTAAGAGCACATAATGGGTTACTAAGACCAATGCTTTCTTAGAGCATGCATTTGGTACGGCTGCTAAAGGTTCGAGTCGGATGTCGTGTCCCTGCAGCAAATGTGGGAACAAGAAAAGAAAATATAGGAAGAACGTGGGGGAAGATCTTTACAAGTACGAGTTCGTTGAAAACTATACTTGTTGGGTCCACCATGGTGAAGTCGATCGGATTAGAGAGGAGGTGGTGAGACAACGCCTCGAGGAGTATGATGGAGATGTCGGGGTAGTAGACATGATGGGAGACTTTCAAGAGGCATAATTCAGTGAAGGATTGGAGGAGCCAGAGGAAACAGCAAAGGCGTTCTACGACATGATGTCTTCGGCACAGAAGCCCCTTCACGAAAAGATAATGGTTTCACAACTGGATGTCATTGGACGCCTAATGGGGTTCAAGTCGTAGTATAGCTTGAGTTGAGACGCCTTCGATGGCATGTTGGCAATTTTGGGCACCCTGTTGCCGGAGGGTCACATTCTACCGAAGAACACGTATGAGTCACAGAAACTTCTTCGTGCACTTAAGATGATGTCGTATGAGAAGATCCATGTTGACATCTCTTTGCATCACTTCAGATAACGGTGCCAGAAATATAGGTAGACAAAACTAACAACATTACCTTTAAGGCTAGGCTGTCACCACTAGCAGCGACACTAGAGACATGGATTGTATTTATGATCTTGCCCTTATAAAATATGAAATGAGATTATCCACAAGCGCACAGATAAAATACATCCGCTGTAGCATTTCATCAAGGAGAGTTTCCAAGGTATCGTTATTTATAATGGAGCCTTTCATTTCATGAGTTAAGAGAGTGACAGGAGATAAACATCTATAACTATGACACACACATGTATGATTATGATAAGAGTTCCACTAGATCTATACTCAACACAGGAATCAATCGTAAATGATAAATAAGATAAATGAAATAGAACAGAGTAAACCATAAGAGTTGCAACAGAGCATTCCCATCCAAGGTTGGATCGTAACTAGAACTAGAAAGAGACAAATTAACTTCCTAATATGGTTCTAACTATAGGTCATAGACTACATCAATTAGTGCAATTATGTTTAGCAATCATGGTTAGAATAACTTATATTTATACGCAGAAGACATCACACATGGAGGATCAGATCCAGAGTCTATCCCCTCCGGGTGACCAGGTCTTGCTAGTCCTATAATCGGAGAGTGGACTACAAAGGACTCAATGAGGCTATAAGAGTCACCCTCACGGTCTACCACTTATTGGCCCGGGATATAGGGTGCATTCGCAGGTAAACAACGTATAAGCACCACGCTTACACAATGTTGACCACTCACCCCTCGATCGACAGAATGAGCGCTATACGAACAAGAGCATAAACATAGAGATACCCTAGCTAAGCTAGACATATAATCAAAGTAGACAATGAACATTATAATTATGAACATGAAATAATAACAAGTCATGACAGGTATCAACTAGAACAAGAATTGAAGATGAATAAGAACTAGATGAACAATTAGAAGTAGATTAGAAGCACATAGATGAACTAGAGGGATTAGAAGACGAACTAGAACACAATTAGAACACAAAGATGATGAACTAGAAGACAATTAGATAATTAGAAGAACAATGTACAAGAGAGAAGACAAGGCTAATTACCTAGCTCCTCTTGACTAGATCCAGAACCTGAGCTTCCCTCGACTCTTCTAATTCTATTCTAGCTACGCCCTTGGATGGTGGAGCTCTTGGCTATCTAGGCTATCTCTAAACTAAATGATTGATCTATGCTATGAGATATGATGTGATCTGATGATGAGGGGGGTCTGGAGTTTCTTATATAGCCCGGTGGGATGAACCGCAGCCCTCGGATCAAACCGACCTTGAACTACGGCCAAGATACAAAGTAGAGGTCGGTTAGGTCACGTCGCACGAAGGAGGGGTGGCTGCCATGTGGGCCTAGGCAGGCCGGCCTAGGGTTGAGGCCGGTCGGCCTTCCCCTGTCGCCGCCTGCCTCGTCCTTCGATCGGGAGTCTTCTGGTACCTTACTTCTTCGCCTAGAGTCCTTGTTCGGTTGGTTTGCGCAGCGAGTCATGGCGTGGTTGGATTCCTTGTCGTCTTCTTCCTGTCTGGTCCCTAGATAATTCTGGTATTCTGTAGCTGTTCGAATCTTGTCTGTTACACCCCTGATCTTTGTATGAATAATGCTTCTAGAGGGTTCCAGAGTCTTCCTGGTCGTATTCATTGAGGAGTCTCGCTCCGGGGCTACAAATATGGCAAGTGATATGTCTGTCTCGATCGTCTCGATGAGCTCGTCACAATGGTGTGCTCTGATCCTTCACTTGAGATACTTTCTTATGATGAAATATTGAATATCCTGCAAAACAAGTGAGAACAACACAACTCGTAGAACTCGTTAGAATAAAACCATATAGCTACACTCTTTGGATCATTACGGGTCATTTATGAGGTTAGTTGATGGTTTAAAATAGGAGTTATCTACCGTCAACAATTCATGCTTGTCCAAAAGGGTGCGTCCTATTCAGGAAAGATCACGAGAAAGAAACACACTATCCAAAGTGCAAAGCCTCTAGGTATGTGGAGGTAGACCATGTTGATGGCAAGAAGGAACAACTTAATATCCCCGAGATGGTCCTACGGTACCTTCCTTTCATACCTAGGATCCAACGACTGTACATGACAGAGGAGTCTGCGAAACAGATGACATGGCACAAGAACGCCAAAAGATACAATCCTGACAAGAGGGTACACCCAACGGATGCTGACGCATGGAAGCACTTCGATGCCATGCATCCTGGCAAAGCTATAGAGGCTCAGAATGTACGTGTGGTGCTGGCAACAGATAGGTTCAACCCGTATGGAATGATGGTGGCCCCGTACACTTGTTGGCCTATGTTCGTGATCCCTCTCAACCCCCCCCCCCCCCGGCGTTATGTTTGACCCCAAGAACGTATTCTTGTCACTGATAATTCCTGGACACCCGGGGAACAATATGGGTGTTTTCATGGAGCCTTTGTGGGATGAATTGATCGAAGCTTGGGAAAACCCGGTACTAACATATGACCGAGCTACAATGAAGAACTTCAAAATTCATGTGTGGTACCAGTACTCACTGCATGACTTCCTGGTGTATGGCTTATTTAGCGCTTGTGTAAGTGCAATCAAGCCCTCATTGTGGGTTTTGGTGATAATGACCACATGATTGGAGAACTAATGAGATTTATGAAGATGACAAGCAGGTTAATGTTAGGAAAGGATGATGCATATGTGTTGGTGGACCCCTCATACTATATTTCATCGGATCCGGACTCAAAGCGCTATATCAAGCCTTTTCATTTGAATTTGAGTTATAGGAATGTCGTACTATCAAGGGGGGATGCAAATACATTGCTATGGCTGAATGACATGTGCTCAAACCAACCCAAACCATCCTTATTCCTAACCAAAGACAGCTGCACTGAATTCAGATCTGTTCCTGTCTGTCTGGTAGGCGCGACAGTGCCGCCCAGGGCGCGGCAGTGCCGAGCCGCGGCACTGCCGGGCTAAGGTCGGCACTGCCGCGACTTGTTTCAACCGTTGGAAGGCAGGGGGTATTTACTTCATCCCTCTGCCACCCCAACGGCCACCCACGACCATAACTCTTCTCCTACCTCCAGACAAGGCTTCTTCTCCCCATTGAAGGCCTCCAAGCTCTCTCTCACCTAATCTTTGATTCCTATTGATTCCAAGTGAGTTAGAGCATCAAACCTTCACCAAAGAGAAGCCCTAGCTGAGATCTACTTCCTAGAGCACTTGATTTGAGCCATAGCCGGTGGATTTGATTCTATTACTCTTGGGTTCTTGGAGCCCTAGCCAGCTAGGCGTCGCCCTAGAGCCTTGCCAACTTGTGTGGCGGCCTAGGGAGGTTTGTAATCACTTGTGCAGCTAGTATTATTACCCCTCACTTCAAGGATTTGGTTCCTTGACTTGAGAACGAGGTAGAGTTGCAAAGCTCATGACCTAAGTGGTCAACCTCAACAAGATGGAGGTAGGCAAGCCTTGGTGGCGAGCTGAACCACAGGATAAAACTCTTGTCTCTCGTGCTTACTTGATTTCATATTTCATACTTGTGAGATTGTGATAGATTCTAGGGTTTGGCCCGATCTACTTCATACTTCATATTTGGCTTGGTGTAGTTGGTTCTGCTGGTTCAGGGGGCTTAGAGTAGCATTTCCATTCATATAGAATCAATTTGTTGTGGCTGGATTTCAAATTGCAGTCTCAGGTCTCACTCTGCGCGGCAGTGCCGGGGAGCGGCAGTGCCGGGCTCAGAGCGGTAGTGCCGGGCGTATCTAATTAAGTTTTGAGCTGTGATTTTTGACAGGCCTATTCACCCCCCCCCTCTAGGCCACACAGGTCCTTACAAGTGGTATCAGAGCCTGGTCTCTCAGCAGCACTTCACCGTGTGAGAGAATGGCCACCGACGGAGGAACGGGTAACGTTAGCATTGTGCAACCCACACCCGAAGTGGAAATGCACACCGCTAGCAGCAATGAAAGCCTCTCCACAACAAGTGAGAAGGCACCTCCTCAAAAGGATGTGTCGGCCGGAGAGCTCGCAAGAAGAAAGGAGGAAAGAAGGTTGAGAAGAGAAGCAAGAGCCAAAGCAAGAGAAGATGCAGCGGCTCACAAAGCAAGAGAAGAGAAGGCTCAAAGAAAAGAAGAGAGAAGGATTAGAAGAGAAGAAAGAGCCAAGAGAAGAGAAGAAGAAAAGAAGAAGAAGGAAGAGCTCCAAGCAAAGAAGAGTGTGAACTTGAGTGATGACTCAAGTAGCACCGAAGATGGAGACGATCACTTCTCCTACACGCACAATGACAACAAGAAGAAGAAGGAGGAGATGAAGAAGTCATATAGAGAAGTATCCTTTAACTATTCCTCTATGACTAACCATGACTCTAGGCCTCTCATCAATGTGTCCGCGGGCAAGTTACCTCGTTTCGACGGGACTAACTTTGCCAAGTGGAAGCACATTATGAAGACCTATCTTATTGGTCTCCATCCAGGTATTTGGGAGATAGTGCACAATGGACTTGAAGCACCGGTTGATCCAAAGAGCCCCACTCAAGATGAATTCCGCAACATTCATCTCAATGCCCAAGCCACTAGTGTGTTACTTAGTGCCTTGGATGGTGATGAGTACAACAAGGTCATGGGAGTTGAGGTTGCAAAAGAGATTTGGGACACTTTGCACATTGCTCATGAGGGAGTGGATAAAGTAAGGCAATCCAAGATTGATTTGTTGATGGCTAAGCTCAACCGGTTTGTGATTTGTGATGGTGAAGGCCCACAAGAGATGTTTGATAGATTGATGGTGATTGTTGGCAAGATTAGAGGGCTAGGTGGAAATGAAATCAATGATCACAAGGTTATGAAGATCATGTTAGAGGCATACTCACCTAGGAATGAGACCGTAGTGACATTGATTAGGGACAAGAAGAAGTTTGAGCAATTCACACCTAGTGATGTGCTTGGAAGGATTATCACCTTTGATATGCAAAGAGAAGAGGAAAATGAGAGAAGGAAGCTTGGAGAGTTGCAAGCTAGGCTAGATGGGATGAAGATCAAGGATGTGGCACTTAAGGCTAGCAAGCCATCAAGGCAAGCAACATCAAGCAAGGCAAAATCAAGCAAGCAAGCCTCTACAAGCAAGCCCAAGCAACAAAAGAAGAAAATTGAAGTTGAGGACAACACATCATCATCTTGTGGAAGTGAAAGTGATGGTGAAGAATTTGAAGAAATTGGTGATATAGCTCTTTTCATGAGAAGATACCGCAAGGGGCTCAAGAAGGAAGGTTACAAGTTTGTGAAGAGAAGGTTTCCAAACAAGAAGAAAAGAACTTGCTACAATTGTGGAAGCACCGATCATTTCATAGCACATTGTCCACATGAGAAGAAGGACAACAACTTCAACAAGGGCAAGAAAGATGACAAAGGCACTTACAAGAAACACAACAAGAGATACATGGGAGAAGCTCACATTGGACATGAATGGGATTCAACCGTACAAACCTCAAGTGAAGAAGATGAGAAGATAGCAACAATAGCATTTCAAAAGTCATCTCCTTCACCAAGACTATTCAACAACTTGTCCGATGATGATGATTGCAACTCCCACACTTGTCTCATGGCCAAGAAAGAGAAGGTGAAAAAGGCTCACACTTCTAAAACTTCTCTTCCACCTAGTGACATCTCTAGTAGTGAACTTAGTGATTCCTCTAGTGATGATGATTCTAGTGATGAAGAGATAAATATGATAACTAAAAGTTTGGACAAGAAAACCAAACTCTTTATCACTAAGCTAATGGAGGAACTAGAAAGTGTGCAAGCCGAGCTAGCAATAAGTGAGGATGCTCTCATCAAACAAGAGGACCTCTACATTGCTTGCAAGGAAGCTCTTGCATTAGAGAGAAGTGAGTTGGACGTCTTGCACGAGGCCTTGGCCAAAGAGCAAGATGAACATGCTTCCCTAAAGAAGGCTCATATTGCACTCAAGGAAAAGTATTGTGGCTTGGATGAAAAGCACAAAGAACTTGAGCTGCAATATAATCTTCTTTGGGAAAGCAACTCAACTCTCCCTAAAGCAAATGTCACTTCTATTCCCTCCACTAGTGAAGGTTGTGGAAAATGCTATAATGTTGATTTGAATGTCTATTCCACTAACCTTGTGAACATGGAGGCCATGAGAAAGGAGATAGCAAGATTGACAAATATCATTGCAAATGGTTGTGTCAAATCTACCACAAGTGCAAATGAGAAGACTCAAGAGAAGAGCAAGCCCAAGTTCAAGAATGGACGGCGTCCTTCCATAAAAGATGGGTTGGGGCACGAGAAAGGAGCCAAGACTAATGGAAGAAGGACAGTGAATGGCTATGAGTGTGTGAGATTTGAGAAGAAGGGTCAGATTGGTACAGTTCAGCCTGCACAGACCGCGGCAGTGCCGCGCCAGAAGGCGGCAGTGTCGGGCCCCGGCAGTGCCGCCCCCAGGCCAGCAGTGCCGCGCCCCAAGAAAGGGAAGGCTACCAGTTTACCTTCTGCTCAGTCTCACACACAGCACAAGCAGGTGCCCAACCCGAAGCAAGGATCTAAGAAACCAAAAGAATCAATTTGGATAACCAAGAACAAGTTTGCACATCAACCCAAGATAGAAGCCCCAAGGAAGAGCATGTCATCTTGTTACATATTGGAACACAACAACAGTGGTAAAGTTGTTACGAAATATGTTGGTAATAACAAGAGGACAGCCGACAAATGTATTTGGGTTCCTAAGATACTTGTGACTAACTTGCAAGGCCCTAATATCAATTGGGGACCTAAACCTAGGAACTAAACTTGTCTTGCAGGCATACTCCTCCGGTGGATCAAGTTGGGTGCTTGATAGTGGATGTACAAATCATATGACTGGAGAAAGGAGTATGTTCTCATCATATTCCCCAACTTCAAATGCAAGTGAAAACATCATTTTCGGTGACAACTCCAAGGGGGATGTGTTAGGTCTTGGTAAAGTTGCTATCACACTTGAGCATTCAATTACTAATGTCTTACATGTTGATTCGTTGAGTTACAACTTGCTATCCGTTTCACAATTGTGTGGAATGGGTTTTAATTGTCTCTTTACGGATGAGGGTGTGGAAGTCTTTAGAAGGGAGGATTCCTCTATTGTCTTTACGGGTCGTTTGAAAGGGAAGCTTTACTTAGTTGATTTCAACAAAAGTGAAGCCAAACTTGAGACTTGTTTAGTGGCAAAATCTAGCATGGGTTGGTTATGGCATCGCCGACTAGCTCATGTTGGGATGAGGAACTTGGCCAAACTTCAAAAGGACAACCACATCCTAGGACTAACAAATGTTGATTTTGAGAAAGACAGAGTATGTGGAGCTTGCCAAGCCGGAAAACAAGTAGGCGTACCACACCCACCAAAGAGCTATGACACTACTACTCATCCATTGGAGTTGATCCACATGGATCTCTTTGGACCGGTTGCCTACCTTAGCATCGGCGGTAACAAACATGGTCTTGTTATTGTTGATGATTTTTCTCGTTTCACTTGGGTATTCTTTTTGCATGACAAGAGTGTAGTGCAAGAGAAGATCAAGATGTTCGTACGAAGAGCTCAAAGGGAATTTGGTTTCAACATCAAGAAAGTTCATAGTGACAATGGAACCGAATTCCGAAACACCCAAGTGGAAGAGTTTCTTGATGAAGAGGGCATCAAGCATGAATTTTCAGTTCCTTACACCCCTCAACAAAATGGTGTGGTAGAGAGGAAGAATAGAACACTCATTGACATGGCAAGGACAATGCTAGATGAGTACAAGACGCCGGACATCTTTTGGGCCGAAGCCGTCAATACCGCTTGCCATGCAATCAACCGTCTCTACCTCCACAAGAGAAGAAAGAAGACCTCCTATGAGCTACTCACCGGTAACAAGCCAAAGGTGTCTTACTTTAGAGTCTTTGGGTGCAAATGCTTCATTTTGAACAAGAAGCCCAAAACCTCTAAGTTCGCATCTAAGGTTGATGAAGGTTTTCTTCTCGGTTATGGATCAAAGGAACATGCCTATCGTGTTTTCAACAAGGCCTCCGGCAAGGTTGAAATAGCGATAGACGTGACGTTTGATGAAACTAACGGCTCTCAAGTAGAGAAAGTTGATGAAGTTGTTGTAGGTAATGAGGAACCACCTTGCGAAGCAATCAAGCAATTAGCCATTGGTGATATTAGACCACAAGAACAGCAGGCTACAGATCAGGATGGTCCTCAAGCTGAAGCCCCTGCTGGGACTGGTAACTTACAGTCCCCGGCAGTGCCGGCCACAACCCCGGCAGTGCTGGGACCCGGTAGTGCCGGGCCGAGCCCAGCAATGCCGGGCACTTCCAGGGCAGCTGAAGCCACTCCACTTCGTGGAGTGAACCTACAACCCATCTTCGAGCAAGATGAAGAAGATGCTGAAGATGCAGCAGAACCCATAGATCATCCAAGGCTCAAGCAAACTATTCAATGGGATCACCCCGTTGACAACATTCTTGGGAGTCTTCGAAAGGGGGTAACGACACGCTCTCATTTGGCAAATTTCTGTCAATATTACTCATTTGTTTCCTCTTTGGAACCTCTCAAGGTAGAACAAGCACTGGAAGATCCAGATTGGGTGATGGCCATGCAAGAGGAGCTCAACAACTTTGAGCGTAATCAAGTATGGTCACTTGTGGAAAGACCAAATACCAATGTGATTGGTACCAAATGGGTCTTCCGCAACAAGCAAGATGAAGAAGGTGTGGTGACAAGGAACAAGGCAAGATTGGTAGCTCAAGGGTACACTCAAGTAGAGGGCTTGGACTTTGAAGAAACATATGCACCGGTTGCTAGACTTGAAGCCATTCGGATTCTTTTAGCCTATGCAGCCCATCACAACTTCAAGCTATATCAAATGGATGTGAAGAGTGCATTTCTCAATGGCCCTATACAAGAGCTGGTGTATGTCGAGCAACCACCGGGTTTTGAAGATCCCAAGTTCCCCAACCATGTCTTCAAACTCCAAAAGGCGCTCTATGGGCTTAAACAAGCACCTAGAGCATGGTATGAATGCCTTAAGGAATTCTTGCTCAAACAAGGCTTTGAAATAGGCAAAGCCGATGCTACTCTCTTCACTCATAAAGTCAATGGAGATATTTTTGTGTGCCAAATATATGTCGATGACATAATATTTGGTAGTACTAACAAATCCTTTTGTGATGAGTTTAGTAGGATCATGACTAAGAGATTTGAGATGTCTATGATGGGTGAGCTCAAGTTCTTCCTTGGTTTTCAAATCAAGCAATTGAAAGAAGGGACTTTTCTTTGCCAAACCAAGTACACCCATGATATGTTGAAGAAGTTTGACATGGTGAACGCCAAGCCTATCAAAACTCCCATGCCAACTAATGGACATCTTGATCTCAATGTGGAAGGGAAAGCCGTGGACATCAAGGTATATCGCTCCATGATCGGCTCTCTTCTTTACTTATGCGCATCTAGGCCCGATATTATGCTTAGTGTGTGCATGTGTGCTAGATTTCAAGCTAACCCGAAAGAGTGTCACCTAGTGGCCGTTAAGAGAATCTTGAGATATCTAGTTCACACACCAAACCTTGGCTTGTGGTATCCTAAGGGCTCCAAGTTTGAACTACTTGGCTATTCGGATTCCGATTATGCCGGTTGTAAAGTAGATCGAAAAAGCACTTCAAAGACATGTCAATTCCTTGGATGCTCCTTAGTGTCTTTGGGTTCTAAAAAGCAAAATTGTGTAGCCCTATCCATAGCCGAGGCCGAGTATGTTGCAGCTGGTGCATGTTGTGCGCAACTACTTTGGATGAGGCAAACTCTTTGTGACTTCGGATGTCATTTCACCCATATCCCACTCTTGTGTGACAATGAAAGTGCCATAAAACTTGCAAACAACCCAGTGAGTCACTCAAGAACCAAACATATAGACATCTGACATCACTTCTTGAGAGATCATGAAATCAAAGGAGATATCGCAATCCGTCATGTGAGCACCGACAAACAACTAGCCGATATCTTCACCAAGCCTCTTGATGAGTCAAGGTTTTGTGCTTTGAGAAGTGAACTAAATATACTTGACTCTCGTAACGTAGTTTGAAACCTAGCATGCTTGATTGATCAACTAGTTTGACCTAGGCAAAACCAATTACAAAACTTTCATATATTGTGTTTCAAAATCTTTAAGAAAGAAACTTGCTTGATATGACCATCGTTCTATATTGATTGATTGTCACTGGTCATAACATGCAAGCAGTACGTGTCCACTCCAAGAATGAGATGTAGTAGCTTAGAGAATAAACCTTTCTGTTGCTAACTGTCCGGCAGTGCCGGGCCAGGCGCGGAAGTGCCGGGCCCCGGCAGTGCCGCGACAGGCGCGGCAGTGCCGCGACTAGTCGATTCACCCGAGTCGACTGTTACCATGTGGGACCGAAGGGAAAAATGTTTTCTACTCTTACCCTACGATTTCACCCTCTCTCTCTCATTTTCATCCAGCCCGTGACCCTCTTCCTCTCTATTCCTCTCTCGGGCGAAAAGAAGGCGACCGTGGTCTTCCTCCTCTCCGGGCTCCTTCCCGGCGAGATAGGCCACTTGCGGTGCTGCTCCGAGATCCTCTTTGGTGCAGCTCCGGTTTCCCTTCTCCAAGGGCCTCCTTCCCTCTTCTCCATCTCAAGGTGAAGATTCAAAATCCCTAACCCTAACTTTTCCCGTTTTGTAAAATGCGCCATGGTTGTTGTATTTAGAGGTTGTAGAAGGGTTTGTAGATGATAGGGAGGTGGTAGAGATGATGGATGGGATGTTTCCTGGCTCAGATCTGGTCTGCCCACGCGGCAGTGCCGCATGTGACACCCTAGTGTCAAGCACTGCATTAGGAACTACATTAGCTACTAAAGAGCATAAGTAATGCATTGCATCATTTCATGTGCATGAAAGTGTTTTTGGCTTTTGCTTGTTGAAATGGATTTTTGGTTTCTTTTGGACTTGGTTGTTTGAGTGACTTTCTGACTTGGCAAATAGTTTTATAAAATAGAGAATAATGAGGCTAGTACTTTTCATGTTGACACCTTGATTAAGTTCAAAAATTATTTATCGAATAAAAGTGAGGTAAACAAAATGATCTATGTCTCAAAAATTGGTTTTATTTTGTGGAGATTGTAAAAATGGTTTTCAGAAAAAGTGTCCTATATGAAAGTTGTAGAGAAAATTATTTTGAGCAACTTTTATTTTTGGGTCAAAGCCTAGTTTGGAGTTTTTGAAACTGTTTTGAATGGTCAAAGTTTGAAAAGTTTTTGGAAAAAGAAAAAGGAAAAACTTTTTTATTCCCGCGCCCTTTTCGGCCCATCTGGCCTTTCGGCCCAGTCAGCCCCCACGCCAGCGCACCCCCGCGCCGCGCGCGCAGCGCCGCCTGACCCCACCGCGCCGTACGCCGGCCGCAACCGCCACGTGGCCGCCGCATCCTGCCGAGGATCCTCGCCGGCCACTCCTCGCCCGATCCTTGCCTCCCCGATCATGCCAAGATCCTTCCCGGCCACTCCCACTCCACCTCGCCTGCCGCGCCCGCTCGCCGCGCACGGCATCGCCCTGCCATGCCTCGCCCGCCGCGCCTCCGTGGCCCCCGCCACGACCGCGCATCGCCGCCGGCCGAACCAAAAACCCGAGCGCACACCGCACCCCTCTTCCCCACTCGTCACTTGCACACCACCGCTCTCGCTCTCCCCTCTCGCCAGCACACAAACGCGACCCGAGCGCCACCCTCGCCATCGCACGCCACCGCAAAGGCCCCTTCATCGTTCCGGCCTCGTCGGAGCACCCTTCCCCGATTCCTCCCGCTCACCACTTCGCCTCATCGTCGCACACGCGGTGCGCACGCTCCCACCACCAGCCAACCATCCTCGACACTGGAACACGCCGTGCCTCCATCGACCACCGTTCGCCACCGCGGAGCCCGCACCATCGTTCCACGTCGACCAAGCTTCCGCCGAGCCCCATCTCTCTCGTCGAGCTCCGTCACACCAAGGCAAGGTGAGAACGCTGGTTCGTGAGCTCTCTACCACCCCGTAGCTCTCCCACCGCCTCTGACCGAGCACCATAGCCGTCCGCCATGGCCGTGCACGAGGCCAGGCCCTACCAGAGTTACACCGGCCAAACCAAGCCCTCCGATAGCCTCCCTAGGGTTCACTTAAGCTTTTGCCTCCACCAATTGCACCGGCGACCACCGAAGACGGCCAAGCCGAGCACCGCCGCCGCCGCCGTCCGCCATGGCTCATCGCCGGTGAGCTACGGTCGCGCGCTGGCCAAACCAACCGCACCACCCGATTCGCCTCGTCAAGGGGAACACAGCGAGCCTAGCCTCGCCGCCGGCGACCTCACCGTCGGCGAGCATCGGGCGGTCAACCCCGTCCCCTGCTTTTCTTTCACTGACCAGTGGACCCCGTTGACCATGCGGCCCCACACGTCAGCCACCCAGGGCCTATGGACCAGGTCTATGCAAGTTGAGCCGGGAAATTCAAATGATTTTCCTTTTTGCTTTATTTTTCCAGAAACGCTTGTTATTTTTGTGTAGCTCGTTTTAAAGGTCCAAATGAAGTGGTTTTAGTTTTGTTAGCTTGTTTATGAGTAGATCTATCATGGAAAAATATGGAAGTATTTTTGGTAGAAGTTTATATTACTGTTTTTATTTAAATCCGTTTATGTACTTTTGTTTGATAAATGGAAATAAGTGCTTTCTGGTTGAGATAATTCATGGAAAATTTTGTGAAGGTTTCTTATCATGTTATGTACCTATGAAAAATGTATGAGGCACTGTTTATGTGGAAAAAGTTTCTGTTATGGTTTAAAGTCCTTTTTGGCTGATTTCTTGGAATAAGTGTTAGGGTGTTTTATGTGTCCAGATAAAATATGAGAAAAATTCTGCAGTCTCTGTATGTCATGTTCATGCTAAGAAAAATGTTAAACATAGGCTGTTGTGTGGAAAAATGTGAAGTTACTGTATAAATGTACTTTTCTGTATTTTTCTTTGGAAATTCATGTAAGAAATAATATAATGTTTCTGTTCATGGAACTTCCTTGATAAATATGAAATGTGAAGTAGAATCTAGGAAAAATTGTAAAATGAGTTTAGCACCCTTTTCCAGTAGGGTTGTAGTTCAATTGGGTTGTTTTGGATTAAAATTGTTTATTTCGTGTAGGGTGATATAACTATGTTTTGGCTGTGCATTTTCTGCAGTAGAGTGTTCATGTGTAGATGAAGCAAGAAAAATTATGAAACATGCTGTTTGACACTTTTTCAGAGAAGAGTTAGTTCAAAGCACCTTTTGAGCAGTTTATTTCATCTTTTTGTGGCCACTGTTCTGAAATTGATCTCTTGCTGAAAATTGGACAGTGAAGTCCGGTTAGTGTCAGTTATCTGCTGGAATTTTTGTGGATTTTTCTGAGTCCAGAAAAATACACTTGCAGTTCAAACTTGAGTTTTTTTTGGATTATTAAATAAGAAATAGATGAAATAAAGGATTTTTGTTTTATGAGATAAATAAGTATTTACCTCAATGTCAAAAGTGGTTCAACAAGTTGGTTTTGTTGGTTTGCAAGAAATGTTACTTTTCATACCACCACCTCTCGCACCCCGCTTATTTATTTATTTATTATTCGTTGTATGCAATAGGATCGACAGTCTCGAAGCCCAGTCAGGAACCGGAAGAAAACGTCGAGCAGGAGATCCAGGAGCTGACAAGAACCAAGGAAGTCGACCCCGCGGCAGAAACTAACTTGCCCGAGTGCCCCTCCCACGAGGCCTCGGTCTTCGCTCAAGGCAAGCCCCGGAGCATTCTAAGTCTCCTAGTATTTACAATTAAATTACTTGAGTCATTTTAACTTGTGATGCATTAGGTTAGGAGTTGATTGAATCCTACTTGCTGCATTACCATTCCTTAATTATTGATTAATATCTGCCTTGTTATCCTGTTTTTATTTACAATGTAGAAAGTAGTTAAGGATGTTTCCGTAATACCTCTGATGGGTAATTACCGGATCACGGTTGGCTATATTTGCTATCGTGGAAAAGAACCTGAGTAGTAATGAAATACGGTCAACTGGAAGGCAAGACACAAGTTTGGAAACTTGGGGCAGTCCGTCCGTTGGATCGTGTAGGTTTGTATCGATGTTGGCCCTCGTTCATTTTTTAACGCGCCCTTTTACTTAGGGATATGTCGGTGCTGTAATCATCGACCCCAAAGCCGGTTAGAAGCTGTTCGGGCCGGTCTCAACCCATGTCGCGCCCTCCAGTATGGAAATGCGATCTGCCGCGAGAGGCCATCGCCAGGTTCCAATTGGGCGGTCCGTGCTGTGAGCCGCGACGATTACCACCACGAACAAGCGTCGAGCAATTGCCCAATGCATGGACCCGACGGGGAAAGTGTGGGCTGGTATTAAAGGTATTTCACCAGCTGGTTTGGAATTCGATTCGAGTCGCCGTCTCCCCCGGTTAGTGGGAAACTATGGCGAGCTTCACCACGATGCAACTCCATGTGATGTTTAAAGGTTCAACTAAAATGTGGATAAGTCAACTGGATATGGTTATACTGTTGCTTGTTAGACTCAAGTGTGTGTAATAGTTCAGATGCAAACCTAGAGTAAAGAAATAGGTCTAAAAACTAACATCTCATCGATGTCATTAATACTCCGTAGCTTAATTGTGAGCTTTCTGCAACTAAAAGATCCCAGCTCCACCAAAAAGGCCTTGCATATCCTTGGTGTCTTTATTTTCAGTTGGACGGGTAAGTCTAACTGAGTACATTCCCGTACTCAGGGTTTATCCCGTTTGTTGCAGATGGCCAGGTGTACTATGGCTATTGTAAGCACTGCCTCTACCCAGTGGAAGGTGATGAGGAGTAGGCCCAGGACAGGGTCGTCCAGAAGCTTCCCTTTTTCTTTTGCTGGTCTGAGACTTCTAGTGGCACATTACTTGAAAAAGGAGGAGTGAGTTGTGTTGAGTTAAGTTATCAAACAATGTTTTATTGGGACCACATGTGTGGTGGTCGTGTTTCAAAACTTATTTAAGCTTCCGCACTTTAAATTCGGGTTTGTAATAACTCTGTCTTAAATTCGCACTCTGATGTTTTAAATCTGGTTTCGTTTATCTGTGATGTATCCTTGCGAATGTAATTCTTGAACAATGCGATCCTGTATGTTGTATGATGATAGAAATCCTTCGAGATTTCTGGACTACCGGGGTTATATGGGTTCAAGTATGAGTCGATGTCAGACGGATTTGACTAAGACGGTACTTGAGCTCTTATAATCAGGACGGTTCTGCCACACCGCACTAAGCGTTGTAGTGCCGGGCCCCGGCAGTGCCGCTCCCTGAGCGGCAGTGCAGGACCACGAGCAGAGATTTGATCCAAGTAACATCTTATCCATCAAAGTCTATCGCCTCACTATAACCTACCAGCTCTTATGCAGTCTTCTAATCCACAGTTTCCATATTTTAGATGTCGAGAGGAGGAGGTGATGAGAGAAGGGTCAAGCAGAGGATGGATCCGCTCAGGGGGAGGAGCAAGCAACCATCCCGTCGAGGTGGCTCTAGCTCCCAAGGAGATGTTTCAGCTAGGCAGCAGATCCGAGATGAGGCTCGCCTGCAGATGCAACGACGACAGATTCGGGATGACCTCTATCCCAATACACCAGAGCATCTGGCAGAGGTCAGCAGGGCACACATGCAGCCATACACAGAGGACGTGCAGGAGAGGCCAGGACACCAAGGATAGACAACCTGTGTCCTATGCTCAGCAGTTCAGCTCAGTGAAGACACAGCGCTAGCTCAATCAATACAACTATCAGAAGAATATGGGCATTGCCTACAGGTTCTGGAATGAGTTTCATTCTAATTTTTATCGTTCAGTCCTGTACAATGCCAAGAAGCAGAAGATTCTGAACATGAGGTATGTTGATTGGGAGCATCTTGAGAGTAAGGCTGATCGTGATATCAATAGAGTTGTGGCTGCATGCAAGGCAAGGAACATGTATGATTTGATGGGGTTTAGCTATAATTGGAATACCGAAATCATCCATCAGTTTCATGCAACGCTCTATGTTGATAATGTGGTGGAGGAGATGCACTGGATGACCGAGGGTCGACACTACAAGGTCACTTTTGAGACCTTTGCTAGGATCCTTGGTTTGGGCAGCGAGGATAGAGAGCTTGATAATCTGCATGATGAGAGGACACTGACATATAGTGAGATTGCTTTCATGTATGAGGATCCTCGGAAGGCAGATGGGTTGGTCAAGGGACTGAAAGGCTTTTATTACATGTTGAACAACCTTTTCAGGCAGACTCTCAACCCCAAGAGTGGGTCTCATTCTAACCTATATGGATATGGCAGGAACATGTTGGCTAGGATGGCCCCCGGGGCAAACCACTTCTCCATCTCCAGTTTTATTTGGACTGAGCTTCAGATTGCAGCCGAGGATGCTAGGAAGGCAGTTCTCTATGCCCCCTACATCATGTACATGATTGAGATGGTCTCCGGCTACACCTTCATCAAGGATGGGTTGCATGAGCCCTACAGAGCAGAGAAGAAGAGGGCAGCAGCAGCAGGGGCAGCAGCAGTTGACAGGCCAGAGAGCTCCCGCCCTTCCTATCAGAGGAAGAAGAAGAGCAAGCTGGCCAAATGGATGAAGGCCATCTTCTCTACTTGCACCTACGCAGCCCAGACAGCTCACCAGGCACTAGTTGAGCAACGCGCAGAGCGAGAGCGGTGGGGGGTCGTTCGCCGTTACCTCCACCCCGCTCTCCACCTCACTTCGACCTCTCCAGCCTTGACTCAGATGATATAGACTCAGATGGCGATGAGGAGCAGGAGGAGATAGTGCCTGAGCCGTCTCGCCGATCTACACGTGCCTCGACCCACTACACCAGTACCACCCATCGCCATGGGAAGGCCGTAGTAGAGTCCGACGACGACGATGACGATGATGATGAGGAGGAGGAGGAAGAAGTTCAGTGGGACAAGATCGCTTCGGATGATGAGTGAGTGTCTGGACACTCTTCTCTTCTCTACTTCTCTCTTTTTGGTGACTTGTTGCCAAAGGGGGAGAATTAGGTGAAGAGAAGGGGGTACAACACTTTCTTTTTCATGTCCCTATCTTTTAGTAGTTGTGAGTTGTGAGGGAGTTTAATTCGATCAAAACTCTATGTTTGTAATATTACTCTATGATGCTACTTCTTAGGCGTGGATGTGGACATGTACGTTTGTTTGTTTATCTAGCTTGTCATATCTTTTTTTAGTCTTGTTGATGATCATGCTTTGTGGTTGTTTTTGATTTCCGCTGCGTTTGCTGTCTGTAGCCTGAGCGGCAGTGCCGCTCCAGGGCCGGCAGTGCCGGGCTCCGGCAGTGCCGCGCCGTGCCGCTCTGGCTGACAGGCAGCAAACCACTCTAATGTGCTTAAACTGTCATTCGCATCACGTATTATTCTTGACACAGTTTAGTTGCACCCCACAAAGTTATTAGATGTGAAACTGAACCTATTTCTCACTTTTGAATATGTGAATGTTGGCCTCTAATGCCATTTTGAGATTTCAGCTCTCATTCACACATTTAGGGGGAGGTTTCACACCTAAGCTTCTAAATCTCAAGTATTGTACCCTTTTATTGTAAGCTTCGATTGTGTTGTCATCAATCACCAAAAAGGGGGAGATTGTAAGTGCAATCAAGCCCTCATTGTGGGTTTTGGTGATAATGACCACATGATTGGAGAACTAATGAGATTTATGAAGATGACAAGCAGGTTAATGTTAGGAAAGGATGATGCATATGTGTTGGTGGACCCCTCATACTATATTTCATCGGATCCGGACTCAAAGCGCTATATCAAGCCTTTTCATTTGAATTTGAGTTATAGGAATGTCGTACTATCAAGGGGGGATGCAAATACATTGCTATGGCTGAATGACATGTGCTCAAACCAACCCAAACCATCCTTATTCCTAACCAAAGACAGCTGCACTGAATTCAGATCTGTTCCTGTCTGTCTGGTAGGCGCGACAGTGCCGCCCAGGGCGCGGCAGTGCCGAGCCGCGGCACTGCCGGGCTAAGGTCGGCACTGCCGCGACTTGTTTCAACCGTTGGAAGGCAGGGGGTATTTACTTCATCCCTCTGCCACCCCAACGGCCACCCACGACCATAACTCTTCTCCTACCTCCAGACAAGGCTTCTTCTCCCCATTGAAGGCCTCCAAGCTCTCTCTCACCTAATCTTTGATTCCTATTGATTCCAAGTGAGTTAGAGCATCAAACCTTCACCAAAGAGAAGCCCTAGCTGAGATCTACTTCCTAGAGCACTTGATTTGAGCCATAGCCGGTGGATTTGATTCTATTACTCTTGGGTTCTTGGAGCCCTAGCCAGCTAGGCGTCGCCCTAGAGCCTTGCCAACTTGTGTGGCGGCCTAGGGAGGTTTGTAATCACTTGTGCAGCTAGTATTATTACCCCTCACTTCAAGGATTTGGTTCCTTGACTTGAGAACGAGGTAGAGTTGCAAAGCTCATGACCTAAGTGGTCAACCTCAACAACGTGGAGGTAGGCAAGCCTTGGTGGCTAGCTGAACCACAGGATAAATCTCTTGTCTCTCGTGCTTACTTGATTTCATATTTCATACTTGTGAGATTGTGATAGATTCTAGGGTTTGGCCCGATCTACTTCATACTTCATATTTGGCTTGGTGTAGTTGGTTCTGCTGGTTCAGGGGGCTTAGAGTAGCATTTCCATTCATATAGAATCAATTTGTTGTGGCTGGATTTCGAATTGCAGTCTCAGGTCTCACTCTGCGCGGCAGTACCGGGCTGAGGGCGGCAGTGCCGGGGAGCGGTAGTGCCGGGCTCAGAGCGGTAGTGCCGGGCGTATCTAATTAAGTTTTGAGCTGTGATTTTTGACAGGCCTATTCACCCCCCCTCTAGGCCACACAGGTCCTTATAGCTTGGTGTGTTCACGGGAAGTTCCCATGCCCAATATGCAAGGCAGCTGTGAAATTCACTTGGTTGAAGAAGGGAGGCAAGTATTCTTCATTCGACCAACATCGTCAATTCTTGTCTCTTGACCATCCGTTCAGACGTGACATCAAGCACTTCAGGAAAGGTGTTCAAGTCACCAACCCCATTCCTCAGTTCATGAGCGGTTCCGAGGTCCGTGCCGATGTAGAGGCTCTGAAGTTTGATAAAGAGAACGTTCATTTTGTCGGGTACGGAGAGGAACACATGTGGATCCATATATCGGGCTTGACTAGACTCTCCTATTTCAATGACCTTCTGTGTCCCCTATTTCAATGACCTTCTTTGTCTGCACTACGCGCTCGCCTCCGGCCGCCACGCCTGGGCCACCGTGGACCGTCCCGGCGCCGCTGCCGGCGAGGCCGCCGCGCCCGGGTGGTACATCCGGGTGTCGCTCGCCCAGTCCGCGGGGCTCCGCACCGTCGTCTTCCTCCTGTGCAGGGGCGGCGTCCTCGAGCTGGGCTCTATCATGCCCGTCCGCGAGACACATCGAACTCGACGGCGACGAGCATGCCGGCACGGACCGAGGAGGAATTGGAGAGGTCGAGGAGTCTCCCTGCCGAGGACTCGGGGAGGACGGAGGGGAACGGGGAGAGGAATATGGCGAGCCCGTTGCCCGAGGCGGAGGCCGGGTCAGGGGCGGCGATGGAGAAGGCGAAGGCGAAGGCGGTGACGAACGAGGACGGGCGGCGGGAGACGGTCGGCGGGCAGGACGGCGCGGGAGTAGAAGGCGCGGCCAGTGCTGCTAGTGGTGCGCTGATAGGTGGGGCCCACCTATCAGCGGGAAGGAGTTGAGCAGCCCGCCCACATCCTCGCCAGCGTGTAATACCACTGTCCACGGTGGCGGCCACGTCGGCAAAACCGCCCTGGGGGGTTCCCTGCCCCGGTTTTTAAAGTTTAATGTGTAAGTTAGACGGTTTTGTAGTTCAGAACCTAGATTAAACACACCTCCATAGTTCAGGGGGGTATATAGACTTTTTCCTAATGCTTAATCAAGTTCTACTAGTTGTGTTGTCTATCTTTGAATTCAGCAGGAAGAGAAGAAGAGAAGGACTCAAGCTAACGGTCTACTCGTCTTCTGGAGATAACAACCACGTCAAGATCCAGCTTGGGGGAAGACACCCTCAGTTATCACGATAAGTATCACGGCTTTTCACTATTATTAGTTTGGTTTAGTTAGATCAGATCAATAAATGTAGAAACCCATAAAAAGATGAATAACTATTACTAAACCAAATAAAGATATTATATAATGAATAAATTTCTAGGTGGATATAAACTTAATTTTGCTCATGATGAAAATGATGAACAATTGCTCTGCTGTAATCCCTTTTAAGTACCTAGTGTTCAACCATAAATTTTCTTGAGTTTTAGACAATGCTGTTCTGAATAAACTCTGAACCTGAAACCTGTGGATTGCAAATGCTTGATCTAAAGTCTAGATAATTGTGAGATATAATATAAAAAGGTTTGAGCTGTTGTTTATCTAATTCCTAGAGATACTAGAGTTCTGGAGATTTACACTTTGAAAAGATTAAAAACACATGATGAGATCTTGTATGACATAATATGAATTCCTACCCAGAGCCATTAATATGATCTTAAGATAAGGCTACTTACTTTGTTCTAAGTTTTTAGTTATGGTTGAGAAATTTATCATGCTCTAGAGATCAAGAATATTTATTAAAAGGTTCACTCTTCAGAAGTAGTATTGTGTTAGAGGCATGGGACTATGCAAAAGTATAAAGAGAGGAAATAAAAAGGGACAAGTGTCCGACTACCTCAAGAGAAAAAGAATTATGATAAAAATATGAAAGAGAAAAAAAGTAATGATAGCCCATGGTCCCTCTAATTACAATATGCCAGCAAGAGATGACAAAATTTTAAAGGTTCTAAGTTCTTGATCTATGAGTATGACATCTTTATCCTTAACTTTGAACTTTGACTTGGTAACATATGCTATTCACTTCTTAAAAAGCTCCAGATATATATTCATAGAAAAGAAGGAAAATGCATCAGTGAGGAATCATAAAATATAAAAGAGCGATTTGAGAGTGTCATACAGTAAAATCTCTGAATTTTATTTTCAAAATATATAAAAACTCTAGAGTGAAGGTTGATCAAAGAGTTAGAGATACAGTGCTTAATTTGATTGTTCTATCTTTCAATTGTTTAAAGACCCAGGTGAAGGCAAAAGCTCCATAGTTAAAGGTAATATGAGAAAGTCAGAATAGTTAACTCTAATCGAAAGGAAGATTTTTGTTTGAGCATATGTACCTTTGAGGTGTGAAAGCATAGTAGCAATTCCTGATTCATCATGACTATTTACTAAGGGACTTGCAAAAGGTAAGCTTGAGGGAGTTGTTGACACTGATTATCTATCACAATTAAAGGATAAATAAATATAAAAAGGGCATGAATTCAATCACCAACAAAGGTTTAGTGTTTCAATTGACAATATTCCACGAGTTTTGGTGAATTGTGATTCTGCAGGGACTAAACCAGGAAATCAACACAGATTGCTTCCCTAGAAGGAAACCGACGGGAGATAACCGAACCGATGCATCAGGAATATTCTAGAAGGATCTACAGGACACCAGAAGACACCAGGAGGCTAGGCACCCCTGGACACGGCCAGGTGGGACCGACCGGTCCCACCACTAGACCGGTCGGTCTCCTCCGGGGCCCGCTAGACTCTATCTTCTGGAACCTTCCTCCACCGCCTACGAGGATGCATCTCAGCCGTACCTAAGGTTGGTTTGATCCAACGGCCACGGTTCCTCGCCCAGGGCTATATAAGCAGCCCCAGACCCCCCTCTTTAGAGCATCAGATCAGGGTTTGATCAAGGAATCATTCATCACAATCAGATCAGGCTATCACCAGAGAAGGAGATCAATCAGTAGCTCTAGAACTACATCCACCTAGAATAGTTAGATAGAATAGGATTAGAGGACGCAAGTTTCGCTTGGATTCCGGATCTAGTCAAGAGAAGGCTCGGTAAACCCAAGATCTTCTCTCTTGTATTAAACATTATGGATCTATTTCATCATTGCTCATCATTATTTATGTTCTAGTTCGTCGTCTAGTTCTAGTTCATCGTCTAGTTCATAATCCAGTTCTAGTTCGTACTTCAGTTCTTCTCGATGATCTAATTCACCTTATTGTTCATCTCTATGTTCTAGATAGTAATACAATTGATATGACTAAGACATCAACAATTATATTTTAAATTATATTGCTTATAGTATGCTTTGATTATATATTTGACATAGATAGTTCATCATTATGTTTATACTCATGTTCGTATAGCACTCATCTTAATGATCATTGGGTGGGTGATAGATGCTGTGTAGGCGTGGTGCCTATACAATATTTATCTGCGAATGCGTCCTATGTTCCAGATAGAGTGGTAGATCGCGGGTGTGATATTCCTATTGAGTCCTTTGTATTCCACCTCCCGAATGTAGTGTTCAGTATGGCTCAGTTAACTCATGGTTTAGGGGTTACTCTGTTTGGCACCTTTACTATGGAGTTGCCTCTTGATTATAAATATGATATGACCTAGCCTATGATTGCCAAATATGTTTGCACTAATCAATGTATGCTATGACTTGTAATTAGAATAACTTAGGAATGTTTCTTATTAATGCTTGTTCTAATCATCACTTGCTAGGATGTACTGTTCTAGGATTATCTTTGATTGATCTGCTCTCTATTACCATTTATCATTTATCCTTATCATTTATTCTACTATCTGATCTCTGTTTAGAGTAATAAGTGTGTTATCAGTCTTTATCATAACTGTGTGCCATATTAATTGTTGTTAAGTCCTCACTTGTATAATACCATCATACTTTGAATTGATTAGTCTCTAGGCTAAATATAAATAACGATAACTGAGACTAGCTTGGGTGAAATGCTTCTACAATGGGCGTATTTATCTGTGCGCTTGCGGGTAAATATTTATCTTTAAATCTAGTGCCCTGATATAATCACATTGTTAGCTTCATGTTGGGGATGACAACTTGACGTTAAGTGAAGTTAGTAGTGTCTCATACACTTCTTAGTGCCTTCACTAGGTTATTGTTTATGAGTTTCGTTCTTAGAGTGAAGTCGTTAAGAAATACCAACAGTGACTATTACGGCATAGTCAAAGAAATATACGAGCTTAACTTTGAGGGTCCCAAAGCTATTAATCCAGTGGTATTCAAATGTCATTGGTTCGATCCTGATGTCATGAGAAGAGCCCCTGACATTGGGCTAGTCGAAATTTGATAGGATTTCGTCTACAAAGGAGATGATGTCAATATTGTGGATCAACAGACCACACAAGTATATTATCTCCCATGGGCGTGTCAAGAAGACGAGAATCTTATGGGTTGGTACCTTGTGTAGTTAGTATCGCCACGCGGTAAAGCGCCTCTCCCGAACGATGATGATTACAACTTTCACCCAAACACATATAGCGGAGAGTTCTTTCAACCTGAGGGGCTAGAAGGGAGGTTTGACATTGACATTTTTTCGTTGATGGACATGGAAGAAGACAATGACAATGATATTGAGGAGGACGAGGGTGACGAGGTGCACAATGCCAAGGACTTAAGAATGCTTGAGCGATTACAGTTTGGTGGTGACATTGATGAGGACGAGGGTGATGAGGACGATGGAGACGAGGCCGATTGTTTTGACAATATTGATAGTGATGACAACACACGTGTGCCACGAGCCAACACACGAGGCCCACTAGCCACTGACAATCGTGGAGATAATTTCTAATTCATGTGATACTATATTGTTATAATTATTTTGCATTTATGTTTCATTCATTTTGTATCTCGTTATAAGTACTTATCGTTTATTTATGCTAATTGATTTTATCTTTGTAATGGCAGGCACTCGACAAAATGTCGGGCGAAAGGCGGCAACAGCGGCGGGTCAACTCGCTCTACCAGAGGTCCACCTCACCACCCACCGCAGCCGAGGAGCCGTTGATGAGGAGGGCGAGGACCGGCCGCCCCCGTGGACGTCCTAGAAGGGAGCCGACTCCCGACCCGACGCCCGACCAGTCACCCGACCAGACGCTTGACCAGTCGTCCGAGGTGGACCCGGCGCAGACCTTCTCGGACGACGACCAAGGGAACGCAGGAGGGACGACCAGGGGGGCACAGGACGACGACAGTACTTCCTCTTCAGACTTGGAGGGTGGCTAGGGGGCCAGGGGGACCAGGGGGTCGAGGGTGGCGAGATAATAGGTGCCTCGGGAGGGGGTTCCACTTCCTCTATTTCAAGTAGAGTCTACATGCACGGTCCCTCGCAGCTCCCGCAACAGTGATTCGGCCTAGCGGCGACAAATAAGTAATCATTGATGTTTTCACTAATTGTTCACATGACATGTTGAAAATTGAACTTCAGACTAATAATTGTTCTTAATGACTCATGCAAGACCTGGGAAATTGTTGGAGGGGGCAAGACACGCCATATCAATGGCACCCTGAGTCTTCTAATTCGGAAGAACTACCTGGCTTGGTCACCTATGCCGGGGTTAGGTCACCGCCCTGGACGTGGGACCACTTCGCCGCCGCTGCGGACCTCACGTACACCACTGTTGCAGCGTGGATTAGGGCCGTATTCTGGGTGAGTCTTTCTCGCACAACATTTCTCAATGATACACATTCATTGGACGTTCTTGAAATAATGAAAGGATACATTATGTCTTTATGCAGGAGTACTTTGCGTGCGAGCCGGAGAAAGAGGTCGAGGCATTGCACGTGCAGGACAGGGTCTGCAGGTCCCGGCTCACGGATCTGTACCACGAGGCGCGGATCCAGTGCATCCTCAACTACAACGCTGACGTGTAAGGGTGGGCGATGAAGAAGGCGGCAGCTAGGCAGATGATGCTCACCAGGGAGACCGACCTCACCAGGGCGCAGTGCCTCCAGGTACGTAGAAAACAGTAATACTGATTGGTCCATCCATCACCTAGCGGCTGTTCTGACATATTAAATACTTGATGTCATGCAGTTCTGTCCCAGTTGGTGCGCCAATCACCTAGACTGTTGGGCGGCCATTGTGGACAAGTGGCTATCGGACGACTAGTACGAGAGGCACGGTGCCCGTAGAGAGTGCCGCCTGCAGATGTCTGGGGTGCCACACCAATAAAGCAACCTTAGCCTTAACGTGTACGCCGACAGATGGGTACACTCTACTGATTTATTTTTTTTATTCTAACGTTCAATTACTCATTACTTGTAATCATCTGTGTGTTTTCCTCGCAGTCCCTGTCGCATGGTGGTCAGGAGTGCAGCCGGTTCATGGCGTACGTCATGTCACACCAGGGCAAGGTGACTGCGCCGGACACCCAGTACAACCCGGAGGTCGGGGCCGATGCGTACACCAACGCGAACGCCTACACCAAGGTCACTGAGTACAACTCGACGGCTCACGAGCGCCATGGGAAGGGCTTCGATCCGGCCACCTAGCCCCTGGATACAGATCTGGTGAAGAGGCTGGGAGGAGGGAAGCAGCACGACCGGTATTGTATAACCAACAGCGCAGTCGACTCGGCATCTGTTCCCAACCTCACCGAGATTCGAGCTGCCAACAGGAGCTCCTTCGTCCCCATATGACCTCGGCAGCCGAGCTCACAGCGGATGATGGCACAACTTCAGGTAAGTACTATTCTATTCGTCGTTTATTGCTTTTACACATATACCTTGAGTTTGCATTGTTTAAACCTTGCACTAGGAATATTACAGGCCCAGATGCAGGCCTAGGTGGACCAGGTGTAGAGGTTGCAGGCCTTGCAGGAGGCCCAGGCGGCGGCCCATCGCCACGAGTTACTGGCCATCCAGGAGCGGGAGGCGCAGAGGACGCAGGACATAGCTCACTTCTTTGGGAGCCTGAACCTCCTGGATGTTGTCGTGCCTCCCTCGCTGCTCACTCATTTTATGCCTCCTAGTACTCCGACAGGGACTCCAGTGAGTATATATGGTTGTTTATTGCTTTAACTTTTGCGACCGTCCTCCAGGTGCTAACAATTTTGCTTCTCCTTTGTGCACTCACGGTCGGAGGGTTCGGCGCCGACTCCTCAAGCTGGCCTTCCTCCGCAGTCCGGGGGCTCCCTGGTGGCCCTCCTCCGCAGTCCGGGTGGCTCCCTAGTGGCCCTCCTCCGCCCTACGGTTGGCCAGGTCACCTTCCTACGTACTCCGGATACTCCGGATGGCCATCTGGCCCTTTGCCGCTCGCGTGGCAAGGTTGGCAAGGTGGTCCATCGGCCGAGTCGCACGGTTGGCAACCGTGGCAAGGTGGGAGTTCTTCACACTCTAAGGACCAAGGTGAGCAGTGATGGCCGACTTAGACTTGTGATGGAGTTGTGATGAACTTGTGATGGATGGAGACTGAACCTGTGATGGATTTATGTTGTACTTTGTATGTGGATTTTGGATATTTATGTGATATGGATATGAATGTGATATATATTGTGTTCTGTGTGATGGAATATGGATGTGTGATATATATATTGTGTTTTCTGTGCAGGAAATTGAAAATATAAAAAAAATAAATTTTTCTAACTTTGTCGAGTGCCACACTCGGCAAAGATGCCATGTCACTCGGCAAAGCTGGGGAAATTACCCCCAGTTTGGCCTCTTTGCCAAGTGCCAAGACACTGACACTCGGCAAAGGAGCTCTCTTTGCCGAGTGCCAGACTACGTGGCACTCGGCAAAGGAGCCCTCTTTGCCGAGTGTCGGTCTACGTGGCACTCGGCAAAGAGAGATCCTTTGCCGAGTGCCAGCCCACGTGGTACTTGGCAAAGAAGCTGTCTTTGCCGAGTGCTAGTCCACGTCAGCACTCGGCAAAGAGGTCGTCAGTTGATGGTTGCCATTTCCTTTGCCGAGTGCTGACCTGGCACTCAGCAAAGCCTTTGTCGAGTGCCTGATATTTGACACTCAGCAAAGAATTCTTTGCCGACACTATCTTTGCCGAGAGCCCTTTGCCGAGTGCGGCACTCGGCAAAGCCTTCTCCGAGTGCGAGAGGCGCTTTGCCGAGTGCTGCCAGCACTCGGCAAAGTCTGGACCTCCTGTAGTGAGTAGGCGTAAAATTAGTAGGAGAACAGAGAGAAGTAAATGTTCCCACACCAATATAGCATCACAAGCATATACCACCAACAAATTCAATTGTCGGAAGATAACCAGTATATGCTATAACAATTTACATAAACGACTACTCCCACTCAAGCCACCAAGTAACATCAAGGGATTTGAAGTAACTGTAATAGCAGTAAATCTCAAACCATGAATTTGTGTACCAATCAACAGTCAGCTTTAGAGCAGCTGAGCTCTTGTGTGTGCTTGGGTTCTGTTCTGCCAGCATCGCTGCAGCTTGCGGTGGTTCTGCCTTTGTGCTCCACCATACCAGCATACATTGTGGCCATGCATCATCTAGGGCAAGGATGGGTCCTGTGTTGAGTTCTTTAAAGGAAAAGGTCGTGCAAAACCCGCACATTCCGTGCCAGAAGAAGTGGCTCTCCACATGCAAAAACAACCGGACCAGCTGGTGACCTGAGATGGTCAGGCACATGTAAACTTTGATTTACGATGTTTTTCCATGAATCAACAAAGTCTCTTATTCCTGTATTCTGTGTGTGGCATCCAAAAACAAAAGAGTAACTAAGAAATTCCCAGTGTTCATTGCTTCTTATCACAACATCCCCATCCTCTTTCTTAAATAATGTAGGACAGGTAATAGCCCTGATTTGGTAAGTTGGTTATAAAGTGCCCTCTGGATGATGCCATGATGGTAAGCTAACTATGGGCACATACAAATATCTGACGGCTACATCACTCCAAAAATAATGAGGAGATGAGGATAGAGAGCGCATCACTCTCATCTGGGCATGTGAAGCATCAGCGAACTAAATGGGCAGACAAGGTGGAGATTTGGCTGCTGGTTTATACCATGCCGTGATTCATGGAGCAATGAGCATATGTCATCCCATACGATAGGAAAAAAAATTGGTGGAGCTGGTCTCTGGTGCCCCTTCCGTCTGAGCCACACTCAAAAGATAGGAGACATGCTTGTGTCCACCGAATTCATCGTATAAAATCTGGTTGGGCCATGAACGTCAGGACAGATAGACAACACACTATGTACGATAATGGGATCAAATAAGTTTCACAGATAGTTTGCGACTAAAGATATCAGTGAAGATAAAAATCTTCCTTTGGTTCTTTAAAAAGGGGTCATTCTGACAATAGATAATTTGTCACATCCTGAGGTGGATTAAAACTTAACAACACCACATGAACCACCCTCCAGGAAAGCGAGATTTTTTGTTTTGGAGAGGCCAAACAGTATGAACAAGATTATACTAAAATGTTTGGCTGTGACATAGGCATGTTCCCTTTTTATGTACTGATTAGGAATTCCAGTGCACCACCGAAAACTATGAAATTTGGAGTGGGGTGCTATAGAAGAAAGAGTTAAATGGAAACTAAGTACTTGGAAGGCTAAACATTTAACCTATGGGGGTAGATTGGATTTGTTGAATTTAGTTCTAAGTGGCCTACCTATGCTCATATGTTTTTCTTTGAAGTCCCAAAAGGTGTTCCTAAAAGACTAGCTAGATTTCTATTGGTCAAGGGTTTTTTTGCAAGGAAATAATGATAAACAAAATATCGCCTAGTCAAATGCATGGAACATCCTTTGTCATCCAAAGATCAAGGCAGATTGGGAATACATGACCTTTGGATCAAAAATAAATGACTTCTAAGCAAATGGCTTTTCAAATTGCTGAATGAAGATGGAACTTGACAAACCTTGCTCAGAAACAAATATTTGAGCTCAAAATGCCTTACCCAGGTTCAATCTAAACACGGGGACTCGTAGTTTTGGAAAGGTTTGATAAAGGTTAGGGAGGATGTCCTGAGGTTTAGGTCTTTCAAAATAAGAGATGGCTTGCAAACCAGATTTAGGGAAGACACATGGGTAGGCTCTTCAACCTAAAAGAGCAATTTCCTAGTCTGTACAACACTTAGGTCAATCTCAATGGGGGTTTCATTTGCATTAAATATGCTGCCACATAAGCACTTTTGATGACATGGCATTGTATTTAAGAAGGGAGAGAAGAAATGAGTTTCATCTAGATGAAACTCTCTTGGCACGAATACCAACTCTCTATGAGTCATGGAATTTAATGCTTAATTATGAAACTTTAAAATGAAGCTCTCGCTCTCAATGGAGAGTTTCATTTCAAGTTTCATTTTGTTTCATATGACATGGCAGTCTTGGAAACAATAAAATGAAACTCACCATTGAGATTGGCCTTAGCCAATTATCATCATGTAACTATGAAGACAGTCACGAATCAAGTGCCTATTAAATGGACAGCTTGGCTTAACCCAGTAGCTAAAATAGCTGGTGTTCAACATTCAAATGAGAGGGATGTTTTTAACTGGGACCACTACCGGAGACGGGCTCTTTGCCGAGGGCCCGTCGCTTTGCCGAGGGCTAAAACACGGGCACTCGGCAAAGAGCTCTTTGCCGAGAGGCAGCTCTCGGCACCGTAAGAAACTCGGCGACGATACCTATGCCGAGGGCCCGACTCTCGGCGAAGTCTGGCTCTCGGCAAAGAGCACCTATGCCGAGAGCCGAGCCCTCGGCGTAGAATACTCCTCGGCAAACGGAACCCTCACGAACGGCTCCCCCTGCGCCGTTACCTTTGCCGAGAGCCCTCTGTTAGGCTCTCGGCAAAGGTTTGTTTTTTTTGGTAAATTCTATGCCGAGAGCCCTGGGCCCTGGCTCTCGGCATAGGTGCTCTTTGCCGAGGGCTTTAGGAAGCTCTCGGCAAAGCATATATATATTTTTTTGTTTTTTTGCTCCCAATTTTTTCTGTGGCCTTGCTACAATACTACAAGCCAAGATTTCAAATTTGAAGTGTTTTCCATAAATCTTGCTATATTTCGCGCATTTTCTTTAATTTGATGATTTTTTCCGCGGGACGCACGTTTGAACTGCAGGTGCATGAAATAATGAAACTCAGCGATTCGAAAAATGGTATTCATTCTTCAGAGGGTATTTCGACACCGTATCCAGGGATAGGTGCGGAGACTCGACCGTCTCGTGCACGAGAAACGGCGACCAAGTTGCGTGATATTGGATTTAAAATTACTAAAAATACAAACGAAGTCAGAAAATCATGAAAATGGACGGGTGACCTTGACATCGCATGTAGAGGCTATGAAAAAAAATTGGGAATTCTTCGAGCAAGTGGCGGCGCAAGATGGTTGAAACCCTGAGATCTCCGCATATCATCGCATGGGAGGCTATCCGGATATCTCAGGGTTTCAACCATCTTGCGCCACCACTTGCTCCAAACATTCCCAAAATTTTTTCATAGCCTGATTGCTCGATCAAATGTTGCCTGATTGCTAATCATCTTGTTGTCTTCCTCGCAGTCGGAGGCACACGGTGGCCAGCCTTGTGGCACGGTGGCGGCATACGCCATGTCCCACAAGGGCAAGGCCACGGCAGCGGAGACCTCCTACAACCCCGACGATCCCGCCGACGCGTACACCAACTCCAGCGTCCACTCCCGCCTCACTGACTACTCAGAGGCGGCAAGGGCGGTCCATGGGGACGACTTTGATCCCGCCACCGCGGACCTGGACGGGAGCATCGTCATGAGGATAGGAGGAGGGAAGAAGCACTGGCGGTTCTGGCTTGGCGACGGCGTCATCGACACGGCCTCCACTCCCACTCTGTCCCAGCTCCGAGCACAGAGCACGAGCGGGAGCGTTCCCATACGCCCACGCCCGTCGCCTGCGCAGTCGCGGGTCGCCGAGCTCGAGGTTATTTCTATTTAACTCATCGTACATTGATCTTTAAATGTTTGCATTGTTCTAACATTCACTTTCTATTATCGCAGGCCCGCCTGGAAAGAGAAAGGCAGGAGCGCAGGTGTCCGAGACCCAGATGCGGTCACAGATGTCGGCCCAGATGGAGGCTCAAGCTAAGCAGATGGCGGAGCTCATCGCCTTCATGGCCTCCCAGGGCATGGCTGTGCCCCAGACGCTCATGGCTCCTCCACCGCCGTCTCTGGACCCCGGAGCTGCTCCTGTGAGTATCAATACTTCAGTGTTTTATTTTTTTCATTTCCTTGTCTGACATTACCTTTTGCAGCCTCCTCCGTCAGAAGGTTCGAACAACCACCGATGGAACCAGACCAGAGGTCAAGCAGGCGGCAGTTCTCAGGGGTGGCCCGGTTGGCCGAGGGTGTAGTAGATTGAACTTTGGACTATCCTCGTGTGTCACTGAAGTCTCATGTTGTTGAACTATGTGATGTGAACTATGTGATTTGAGGACATATATGTTATTGAACTATGTGATGTGATGTGAACTATCATGATATATATATATATATATGTTCTGTGACGTGAAATGTGATATATGTGTGATATGTGATGAATGTGATATATATGTGTTTGATAGTGTCGGAGAAAAGGAAAAACAGAAATAAAAAAACAAAAATTATCGTGTTTGCCGAGGGTTGCTCTCGGCAAAGAGGCCCTTTGCCGAGGGCTATGACCATAACCCTCGGCAAAGCTGAACCAGAAAGCCATTTCCCCAGCTTTGCCGAGGGCTTTGGTCATAGCCCTCGGTAAAGCTGGGGAGACTGAAAGGAATTTCCAAGGGTTTGCCGAGAGCCGGCTGAGCTAGCCCTCGGCGAAGAGGTCCCAAAAAAAATATTCGAAATTTCTTTGCCGAGAGCCGACCCCGGATAACCCTCGGCACAGGAAAATAATAAAAAAAAATTTACAGCTTTGCCGAGAGTCCGGCTCTCGGCAAACGTGACGCCTTTGCCGAGAGTCCGGTTAGCCCTCGGCAAACCTACCGTCAATAGGGACCGCCGTTAACGGCCACTTTTCTTTGCCGAGAGCCGGTCGGGACCCTCGGTAAAAGGTTTGCCGAGAGCCCGATAAATGGCCCTCGGCAAAGGATCCTTTGCCGTGAGGTTTTTTGCCGAGAGCTCTATGCCGAGGGCTGCTCTCGGCATAGGCTTCGCCGAGTGCCAGATGGTCTTTGCCGAGTGCTAGAGGCACTCGGCAAAGCAGCCGTTTCCAGTAGTGGACCTACATAATCATGCCTAGAATGGATGACAAAGTAATAATAAAGACTTCCTTATTATGATTTTCTCCTATTTGAGTACACTATTTCTCTTTATCTTTGGTGGCAAATAAGCTGACAACGTTGTAATACTTGGATGTATCGCAGAGGGCGGATTTTTTGCGTTTTTCTAAAAAAAGAAAAAAAAATCTAAACCCCACCTATCGGCCCCCAAAAGCTTATTATTATTGCTACTGTCAATGTTGCATTCTGAATTATTTTTTGGTTGTCTGATTAATGATAAATATTGGTACAACAGACGAAAACAGAGAGTAGGTATATAAAATGATGGTGTATATATTGCTGGGGACGTACGGTTATAAAATGGCCTCTTGAACTCGGTAGGTTTATGCGGTGAAAAGAACAGTGAGCACAGACAAAGTCAAATAATGATGCGTCTGTTCCTTGGTTCCCTATAAAAAGGCCTCAGCAGGTTTATACACAGATGGCGAGATGTCTTGTTGTGAAGAAGAAGAATGGCGCGAGCCAGCATTCCATCTTCTCCCAAGCTGCTGGTGTTATATATATGTATCGGGCATGTGAAGCGTTAGGAATTAGGATAGGAAGCAATGGAGGCATAGAGAGTGTTTGGCTGGACGGCGTAACCCCTAGCCAGGCTCCGCACATGCGACATCCCATTGTTTGATTGTCTGATATGGGTTTCCTAGCTAGGCTTCGCTGTCCTCCTCCTATGCCTGTTGTGTACGGTACAGCGGCTAGCACAGGTAGCCTGGTTGGTAATTCATGCGGCCGACGAGAGCTCTGCTTGCGGAATGGCGCTGTTTGCGAACCTGTTCATAGCCACAATTCCATCCACACAATAACGGGCTAGTCAGTACGATTCTTCCATCGTTCCATTCTGCTCAAAGCTATTTTAGAAATCTATGGCGATTCCAAAGGATGAAGAATTGGAAACAACATCTGAGTCCTTCCAGTTTGCTGTGGATCCACCGGAGACAAGGCACTGAACCTAGTAATACTGATCTGTTGGATCCTAATCAATGAGGAAATAGCAATTTGTTCTTCTGATTTGATCAATTAGTATTTGTTTTCTTGTTGAATTCACTCGAGGACTTGATTCAAGAGGTGAGAGGTCACTGATCGTTGTCACCGTTGCTGCTAACAGTGCATTGTTTTGAGGATAATAAATGAACCGGTAGAAACCTATGTTTTTTCTGACAATTTGCTCCATATTTTTCTGTTGGTTCAGACAAACTTCTAGACCTGGTAACCTGATTTTTTTTGTCGGTGGCTTATATTTTTAACTGTCGACATATTACCTCCAATAGAAAATAGTGTATCGATAGAAAAATTTGTTGAGCGACAGGGGAATTCTATTTTACTGTCGCTTTATTTTTCTGACAGTATACTTAGTTTTCCTGTCGGTTTATTTCTCTGGCTGTCTTATGGTTTTACCTCGATAGGGAAATCTGAGTTTCGAATAGGAAAAATTCAACATTAATTTTTACCTAGAAGAAGTATTTATTCTTCACGGCTCAGTCAACACCTAATATTTCTCTATTGATTTTCAGGGCACTGCTCTAAACGGACTCTAAACTTTGATTTACCCTCTTTTTCCATGATTTACTACCCTGTATATTTTGTTTATGTATTTTGTACATGACATCCAAAAAACAAAAAGTGTACCTAAGAAATTATTGCAATTGTAGGTGCTCGTAAGCACAACAACATTTCCCTCCCCTCCCCCTTTTCTTAAATAATTCTGTACAGTACGTTAAAGTGCATTGATTTGCTAATAAGAATATCTGACTGCTACATTGCTTGCTCTGAATATAATGAGTTGATCGGGTTATAGATTGTGCCTTCCTCTTATCTCATCTGGGAATGTGAAGCATCAGCAAACAAGAAAGCTGACAAAGTGGAGATGGCTGCGTGAGCGCTGATGCATGAAACTAACTTTACAAGAATTTGTTAGCAAGATTTACAATGAAGTATAACCTTCTTCTTACAACGTAGACTATCAGATTCATTTTATGTGATTCTCTTTTAGTTTGTCGGAGATTCTGTACAGTACAAATCAAGCACAACTGAATGCATGATGCTCACGTAATCTCAGCCAGCTATGTGGTGCAGCACACACAATAGACATGTAAAACCATAGAAACTTTCAAAGCATATATATCTTATTTCCTTGATTTATATATGTTATTGTACATTGTCATAATATGTTTTGTTTCTCTGTAACAAGATGTCAAATCCAATGGCGTGAAAAACAATTAAGTGATCCCACTCTCTAAGGCTTGCAACTATCAGTGCTTTTTTATACATATACATGATTGACCCCATTTGTGTTTGGAATTATTTTCTAAATTTTCTTCTTGTTGATGTATTGATGATATGGTACTATAGAAAGCACATGGTAGGTAAGTATTGCTGAGCTGAGCATACTACAACAATCTTAACCTAGATGGGCAAAATTTATTAACCCAGGAGGGCAATGCAAGGCGACCACCTCTGACAAATAGTCACTATTAACACTAGTAGAGAACAGCCCTTTGTCTCAATGCCAAATTTGACTTTAGTCCCGGATTAATTTGGGCCCAGGACCAAAGAGGTCTTTAGTCCCAGTGGATGACTCCAACCGGGACTAATGCCCATAGCCAAACGGCTAGTGCGCCACGCTTTATTGGCAGGTGGCCTTTAGTCCCGACCACCTCTGACAAATGGTCACTATTAACACTAGTAGAGAACGGACCTTTGTCTCAATGCCAAATTTGGCTTTAGTCTCAGATTAATTTGTGCCCGGGACCAAAAAGGTCTTTAGTCCTGGTGGATGACTCCAACCAAGACTAAAGCCCATAACCAAATGGCTAGTGCGCTAGGCTCTATTGGCAGGTGACCTTTAGTCCCGGTTGACATTACAAACCGGGACTAAAAGTCCACCTTTAGTCCCAGTTGGTGTTACCAACCCGGACTAGGTAATACCAACTGGGACTAAAGGGTGATCTTTTAGTCCCGGTTGGTGTTACGAACCCGGACTAAAGGTCTTTTACCCAGGACTAAAGGTCCCTCATGAGTCAATTCAAAAGGAGAGTGTACAGAACTCTATCACATGTGGTGTATAGCTCAGTTCGTAAGGAGTGTATGTGCAAGGTGAGAGGTACTAAGTTCCAATCTCACATATTGCAAGAATTTTATTTATTTTTTCGCTAGACATGGGCTTTAGTCCCCCAGACCAATTGGCTAGTCGCGTGTACTAGTGTAATTGAGCCTTAACGGAAGCGGGTTGGCCAATCGCCTCGGTTAATCGATTAAGCAAGCTAGTCGTGTTAAGGCAACTACATCGGTTAATCGATTAACTATGGCGGTTGCCTTAACGTACCTATCTCGTTTAATGTTCTACATATATAAAACCCCAAAGAACTAAAAAAAATCATCCGAATCTGAGGAGTCAAACTCGTGACTAACTACTCAAAATCTTTACCACTGCATCTCACACTCATTCATATCTATATATAATATACTATCTTTTTATATTAATATTTTATAATTTTATATTGAATATTTTAACTACTAAGTGAACTCAAATGAAAAAACTTTTAACTACAAAGTTTTAAATCTTGTCAAGTACTACAACTTTGGTATAAAATTTAATTTCATCAGAGATAGTTCAAAAAAATAAAAAATGAGTTTCAAAACATATGAATTTAAAACACATATTTGAGACTCTAGATAACTTTTAATCAAAAACTTACCATTATCAAACATGTAGCTTAGGTTAGCTACTGCAACTTTGATATTAACTATGTGAACATTTGAGATCATTTAAGAATTCTAAATTTTAAATTTTAAAATCTATAACCTTCAAACACAAAGTTGGGATTCTAAATTTCTTCAAATTTAAAAAATTTCAACTACAAAATCATATACTCTATTGAAGACTATAACTTTTGTATGGACCATTGCAACATCCAAGATCATTTCATAATTTTAAATTTCAAAATTTGTGCATTTATAACAATATTTTGAGACTCTAAACTATTTTAATTCAAAAAAGTTCTACTGCAATGTTGTAGACCTCATTGAGAGCTGTAATTTTGATATAAAGTTTGTCTTCATCTGAGTTCATATAAAAAAGTTATGAATTATTTTTGTCGTGACCATTAATTGAGGTCGTTGTAATCGATTAACCGAGGCGGTCCTCCATTGATGCATTAACCAACGCGGTTGTCTCAAGGCAACCATCTCAATTAATAGGGATTAACCCAGGCAGTTCTGTTACGGTGTCAGCCTCGGTTAAGCATTAATTGAGACGGTTGCTGGGCCAGCTGCTCGGCCATGAATAACCGATGGGGCAACCGAGCCAACTGCCTCAGAGGCCATTTTTGAAATGCCTTGTAAACAATTTTATATAGTAGTGGAGATGCCTACAAAATTGCATCTAGATCTCAACTGTTTACACAAGAAGAATGATAAGTTATATTGACAAGAACATGAACATCTACCATCTTCTAGCTATATGAACATGGAAAGAAGGAAGAGGCAAGGTTACCTTCACTGCCCTTAGCTTGTCCATTTGTGGCTTCTAACTCAGGTTTCTTACACAAACTGATGCAAATCATAAGCATTGTTTAGGTGGGAACATTTAGATGGAACCACTCTGAGGGCCGGACATCTGGGCATGAGAAGAATCAGGAAACAAGAAAAACAAGAGAAAATGAGGTCATGCCTTGTGATGTCCTTCATGTCCACTTTTTTGTCACCTTGTTCTGATCTTGTTACATTGTAATACTAGAGGCATGTGGAGCGGACTATACATTAAAGTTTGACCTTTCGCGAAATACTAAAAGCACATATTTAGTATTCCATCACGGTTCTTTTCAGTACAATCCTTATCATTTCTATGATACTCGAGCTATCGTGATACAAGCAGTAAGAATGGTACATAACAAATCTAAACTGTTAGATGAGAGGAATTATATATCTCAACATTTTATATTACTTGTTTCCCCTTGGTTTATGAGTGTTTATATGTCAAAAAATTTTGTCACCTGGAGCTTATCAGATAATAGCAAATATCACATGACTTCAAGGAGAAAACACGTTAGAGAAATGTCTGTTTGATTAGGAAAATCATCCACCTGACGATAGGCAAGGATAGAAATGATACTGAATTTTAAAAGCAAGATGCTTTTTTTTTTTTGGAAACCGAAGATTTTATTGTATTCCATGAGCGAGATGCATAGAAATTAAATATTACTAATTTGTTTAATCTAACCGGGCAGCCAGCCATCATCCACGACGCAATGTAACATTATGTTGATCGAGTTGCTGACTTGCAGATTCGCAGTAACATTATGTGATGTTGCTGTGGACTGGGTTCTGAGGGGCAGGCAGACTATTTGAAGGGACACCACATGTGTAGAGAAGATGAGCAGGTGGAGGGAGACCAACGGACTGCATCAGTTATTCAGTTTGCACACCAAGATTGGAAACAGTGAGGTCTCCTGAGCTCCCAACGTGGATGCTTCAGATCATTAATTAGTGCGCTCTTGCTTGACATGAATTGTTGTGGTGGATGTGGATCCGGTGATGACGAGGCTTCACCAAATTGCTGAAAAATATAGTAGTGGAGTTCTCCTATTTATGTATATATAGAAGGTTACTCCATCCTCTTTCCTTTCAATTCAATCATGTTTTATTTTCTTTTTTTTTTTGGATTATATGTTGGACCGATAGGCCCCTCCGACTATCTTTTTTTGGTATAGTTATGTTTGGTTGAGCTTTATTGTTCATTTTGGATGCAATAAATAATTTTTGTGATTCACATCGATCTACCAACACTATAAATATCTCTGACCACCCTTACACAAATTATGTGTCAAAAGGGCACCTAATAATTCAACTATCTAGAGAGCTAGGATGGAGTGGAAAATACTACTACTTCTTAGTCTCTCCCATGCAAGTTGACACACTGCGTTAACCCAGATCTAGGTGGGCATGAGAGGCGTCAGGACTATTAGCTCCCTTTTGGTGCCTTATACCATTCTGCTGTTTTGTTTGGATTGCACCACTTCGCTGGGGCTTAGCTAGAATCATCCGGCCCAGATACCAATGCTACTAGTTCACTTGTTTGGTTGCCATTACTGGTCCTTGTAGTCTGTCATGGAGGCATTTGTATGTTGTTATTACTGCTCCAATGCCAAATCACCAGGAGTCTTCAGTTATTGTCGCCGAGCTGAGGAGAGTACATCCAGTTTCCCTACACCAAACACGCCATATATAGTAGTCGATCAGGATATGATTGATCTAATCTGACCGTTTATTTACAAGGGTCTAGTCAAGAGCAACACTGATGTTCGCTGCATCTTTGTTTGTTACAAGAAAGTGTATATCGTTAGGAGAAGGCGAGAAGCCTCCTATATGCCATCGTTTCCTGTCCTTCGATCTCTTGCGTTTCTCTCTGATGAAACTGCCATGATGCAATGGGCACCCGATTATTCTACTTGTTGTTTTAGTTGGGCCACGCTGGGGCATAATATATAATCGACCACACAATGGGCTTCCCTCGAACATGTTATTGTTTCCATTTACAGAGGAAAGGATATATATGCTAAGTAAGCAAAAAAAATTATACCCGATTGAACCAAGACAACATGCGAGTAGGAGATGATAGATTGTTATTACCACTAGATGCCCAGCCCATCGGTATAACGATATTGAAATGCTATAAAAAACCAGTCATGCCATAATGTTCATCGTGTCCACTAGGTGGCAGCATTTCAGTTACTTCATTCAATACCAAGAGGAAGGTCAAGAAGCTTTTGGAAGATTGAACATCCAATCGTTAACTGCTGTATGTAATACTAAACACATGTATTTACTAGTCTGTCATGGCTCTTTTTCGATATGGGGTGTGTTTAGTTGGAAGAATTTTGGGTGTAAAGTTCCTGTAGCACTTTCGTTGTTATTTGACAAACTTTGTCCAAATATGGACCAACTAGACTCAAAAGATTCGTCTCGACATTTACAAACAAACTGTGCAATTACTTATTTTTTTATCTATATTTAATACTCCATGCATGCGTCCAAAGATTTGATGTGATGGGGAATCTTGTAAATATTTGGGATCTAAACATGCCCATAGCTAGTGACCCTTAAGCACTACTCCCTCCATACCCATATTGTTATCGTTTAGGACAGCGACACGGTCTTCAAAACACAACTTTGACCTCTTGTTTTTATAAAAATATTTATAGAAAAGATATATATATATATACTTTTATAAAAGTATTTTTCAAGACAAATCTATTCATATAATTTTTTTATTTGCAAACTTAAAAACTTAATAGTTATTGATGTCTATATTTCTAATATTTAATTCAAATCTTATCTAAAATGACAACTAATATGGGTACGGAGAGAATATTATTTTTATGGTACTTATGATACTAGTGGTACGAAGGGTCACACAGATTAATCTAGACTGTCATACAAGGAAATTGGATGTGTTGTATTGGTTCCTCTAAATTTAATTCACTACCAGAAAACTTAACTTTGTCGAGTGCCTACCTCTTTACTGAGTGTATTTTTTGGACACTCGGCAAAGAAGCTCTTTGTCGAGTGCAAAATAAAAAACGTTCGGCAAAAAAATCTTTGTCGAGTGTCAAAAAAAACACTCGACAAAGAGTTCCTTGCCGAGTGTTTTTTTTCGCACTCGGCAAAGAAGCTTCTTTGCCGAGTGTTTTTTTCTGGCACTCGGCAAAGAGCTCTTTGCCGAGTGTTCTTTTTTCTAACACTCGGAAAAGCCAATTTTCAAATCACATTTTGAAGCAGTAAATTAATTCATATGTTAAAGTTTTCAACTACAAAGTTGTTTAACTCATCAAGATGAACTATTTTTATTTTGGTGATTTCTTCATTTGACAAACTAAAAATAAATCTGATCACAAATCTTATATATCTCTCCGGTGGTTTATGAAACTATAAGAGTGATATATAAGATTTGTGAATACTATTAGAACCACAATGTCGGATATATAAATGGTCAAATAACTAAAATAAAGTTTGTAGATCTTGAGAAGTTACGAAAGTTTGTAGTTGATAACTTTTTAATTTGAAGTCATCTAGACATGCAAAACTGCGTCCGAATTTAAAAATTTTAAAATTTGATTTTTTCAAAAGACCACAGATGGAGAAATGACCAAAATAAAAGTTGTAGATCTCGAAAAGTCATGAAACTTTATAGTTGACAACTTTTTTATATGAAGTCATCTTGTCTTGCAAAACTGTATTTGAATTTAAAATTTTTGAAATTTGAATTTTAAAAATACCTTAGATGGAGAAACGACTAAAATAAAGTTGTGGATCTCGAAAAGTTATGAAACTTCATAGTTGACAACTTTTTTATATGAAATTATTTTGTCAATGAAAACTACGTTTCAAATTCTCAAATTTGAATTTCAAATTTTATAAACTACTTCGGATGAAAAAAACTACCAACGTAAAAGTTATAGATTTCGAAAAGTTATAAAACTTTGTAGTTGATAACTTTTTATTTGAATTTGTTTAGGACCTCAAATAAGCAAATTATACTCAGTTTAGTACAATATGTAGGGAACTGAAATGAAGTTTGAACCTACGTGAATGTGTAATGTAGTGGTATAGGAGGTTTTTTGTGAGGGAGAGGTCATAAGTTTGAATCCTACCGGTCGCATTAGTTGAAATACTACAGATTTGTCAAATGTTTTTTTACCTATTTTTTCAAGTTTGTTGCCCAATTAAATAAATTTTTTCCCCTATTTTCTCAGGTTTTTTCGATTTTTTTTAACGAGTGTGTCGAGTGTCCGACAAAAGGCACTCGGCGAGGAGATATTTGCCTAGTATTTGTTCGTCGTGTGCTTTTTGCCAGTGTGGCACTTGATAAAGCCTTTGCCGAGTGCATTTAGGACTTCGCTGAGTGTCACAGACACGTGGCAAAGCCAAGAAATCCGATAGTGATTTTACCAGTTTACCCATGAGATATCTGTCGTCACAATATATTCTGTTTTTTGTCGTCACAATCTGTCGACACAATATCTTCTGTTTTTTGTCCCAAGCGGCATGCAAAACCAAAGAGTAACTAATTGAACTCTACGTTAGATGCAATTGTCATTGCTTCTTATTTATCACACCATTGATACTAGTGTCTGGTCATTGGCTTCTTTTTCGATCTCGTTTGAAGTAATAATATGGAACAACCAGAACCAGGTGCATTGATTATTTGCTAAGCTGCATATAAAACAACCTCTCGATGGCATGCCATTGACAAGAACATGTAGTAGACAAGTATAGTAGCTACAATGATCTGAAAAGAAAAAAAAATTGAGAATATAGACTGCATTTGCTCTTCTGGATCCCTGTCTAGTTTAAGAAACTGCTAACTGCATTTGCTCGATCTTCTCGATCCCTGTCTAGTTTAAGAAACTGCAGCTTCAATTCATACAAAAAATTAAGTCATGTTACATGCATCCTCGCTCCTTCTCCTGTTTAGGTTCATAACTTCATATCAAGAGATTCAAGTCAATTTATGAATGCCAGGGGTGTCTAAAAATGAAAAGGGCATCTGGGCATGTGAAGCATCAGCGAAAAAGATGGGCAGAAAATAATGCTGCCAGGTTGCTGGATGTTGTATGATTGATGGTGCAGTTGGAGATGGGCCAAGCTTTCCCCCACGTCCATGTGCAACGACCCCTCTTTCTCGAACCAATAAACCTATCCGCTGCTTCACCCGATTCCACTGCAAAAGACAAACAGGCATACTAGGTTCCTTCACACCAGCAGCACCTCCAATCGCTAGCCACAATTCTAGGAATGGCCGCAAATCAGAGAACTTGAACATGCATTTCAGTGTGTTATTGTCAACCTGAACGACCGAATTGGCGACCAGAGGAGGTGAATGAGAGTCGTAAAATTTCTTTCGAAATATTTAGACCACTGTCCCAGAAAATCAACCCCAAAAGCTAAGAGCCAAAACCGTGATGACCACGACCCAAATGATTGGGTGGATGTTCCCTCTTAGAACACAGCGGGTCACCACAAAGTAGGACAAGCAAGCTCCTAGAACAATCGAATCTCCGATAACAGAACACCCCACTCCTATGGAGAAGAAGAAAGTGTCCGACCAAAACTACTTAGGCCAACTGGTGGCAAAAGCATCTTGGAAAGATCCTTATGAAGTTAGGAAACCAACGCAATAGACAGATCTCAAATCGGAGCTCGAACACAAAAGATACGGACGCTAAAATCGTGGAAACTCTGAAAGAGGAACACTCAACTCCTATGGAGAAGAAGAAAGTGTCCAACCAAAAACACTTAGGTCAATGGTGGCAAAAGTACCTTGAAAAGATCCTTGTGAAGTTAGGAAACCAACACAACAAACGGATCTCAAATCAGAGCTCAAACACAAAAGATACGGACGAAAACAATAAAACTGTGCACTGGCTGACTGTCTGCTAGTGAACCGCGGACTGTCCGCTATAGAACCCCAGACAGTCCGGGAATGAGGCCCGGACAGTCCGCCGTTCAAAAACGAAAACAGCAACCTTGCTGCCCATGAACAGCCCCGGCCCCTGGACAGTCCGGGGATGAGTGCCGGACAGTCCGGGAATGCCCAGAATGCCCAAAAACAGCCCGTATCAAACTCAAATTCGATTGGAACTCAACCAAATCGAATGAGGCTGTAATCGAACTTCACCCAAGTGTTCCTCTACATGTTGAGAAGCTAATCCTAGGATATCATCGCTCCAAACCAACTCATCCATGAGAAATCCGATGAACACTAGAAAAGGGGAAAGTTTAGAGAACGAACGCGAAAACAACCCGATCTATGTGCTCATGAGGTTTGGGAGGAAATCCTTCGGTGGAAAAATGACACTCACATCCTAGCACAACTGGATTCAAGCGGAATTGAAAACCATCCCTCGGATTGGAAAAACGAGCCTATTCACCGAAGGGGAAAAGAAAGAAACGCGAAGAACAAAACGCGAATTCAATCCAAATTTCAGCCAACAAAGAGGAGCACGAAATTGATCCTTGGATTTCAATAAGATGAAGGATTGTATAGCACACGGTGTCAGGTTACAAGCCACTCCTCGCAACAACAAAGCTCGGATGGCGAAAAGCTCAAGAACAAGAGCCACTCCTCTCTCTAACCCTAGCCTCTCCTCATAATCACAAAATGAGACTGGCGACCTCCAAGGATGGCTGCCCTAGCAGCCCCTTCACATATATAGGCGCATGTTCGAAGACAAAAATGCCCTTACATGAAGAACTCAACCCAAATACCCCCAAGGGGTAAAACTGACCAACTCTACGGTTTTCATCCGACGGCCACGCGCCTTCTCATCCTTCGCTTCGCCTCGACGCAAACTCCAGGATGCGCCACGTGCCGTCACGTCAACCACCGCGCCTTCCTCACCGATAGCTTCGCCGCAACGCAAGCCTCTCGGTGTCGTCACACGTCGACCGTTCTGCATAGAAACCTCGCTCGATTTTGAGGCCCAAACTGGTAAACCCGCTAGCCCAGGTTTTGAGGCCCAAACCTGAAAACCGTCCACCCCGAGTTTTGAGGCCCAAACTCGAAAACCCGCCACCCCGAGTTTTGAGGCCCAAACTCGGAAACCGTCGATGGTAGCTTTTTGAGGCTCAACTACTGAACCCGCGCCGTAGACGGGATGTGGTTCGCACACCACGACCACCGGCACCGATGTCGATAAATGTCCAACCTCCACGCCGGACACAACGCCTTCATCTTCCTTCTTGACTCGGTTGACGGCACTTGCGCCGCACGCAAGCCCGTGTCTGACCTCCCGCCACGTGCCACGACGCCATCGTCTTCCTCTTGACTTGGCCGATGCATCGCACATCCCCATGTGCTCTCGCTCGCCAATGCCACATGCTAGCTACCACAGCTGGTCTTCTGGCCTCCCGGTTCGTCAGTCCAAGCCTCACGTCCTCCCTTCACTGCTCCGGGTCCATCGGCATGGCACGTCCATTCTTCACCGCTCCCGGTTTGTCGGCACGACACGTCTATACTTGACCTTCACCTCGCCATCGACCACTGTCTCCGAGCTCCACACCTGCACATCAACACAGCCAAGAGACACATATTGCACAAGCACACCAACCCACCACAACTCAACGCCACCGGTTAGTCATAAACATTAAGTGCATAGAGAAATAATGACTCAACCGGGAAAAACTTCAAACCTTCCTCATAAATGTCAATCATTCATCATATATGTTCTCACAACCAGCTAGATGAAATGGAGATAAAGCACTCAAAAACCATTCTCAAATAAATTATCAAACAATCATCACAAAAGAAACCAAGGTTCTTAGCCACTTGTGTTTCGAAATTTCTCCCCCTTGATGATTGAATTGACAAAAGCTAGGCACAAGAGATGGTGTGAGATGCCAAAACCGAAAACTTGGTCCCCAAAGACATGGGCAACGACTCAACGCAACTAAGCAAAGCAAAGCTAGCCCTCAAGAAGAGGCGGAAACGGGCTCAACACCGCTAGGAAGAAAATCTCGAGGGACTGCTCGAGCTAGAGAGCATCAAACTCTAGAGGTAAACTCGAAGGACAGCTCGAGAGGAAAGGCTCGAAACTCAGCTCGACAGACAAGGCTCGAAACTCGGCTTGACAGGCAAAACAAGCAGGCTCAGCTGGAGAGCACAACCTCGACAGGCAAAACAAGACAGAGGCTCGAGACTCAACAAGCAAACTCAACTCGAGGAACTGCTCAAAACTCTCAACAAGTAAAACCAACAGACTCCCCCTGGACACAAGCACGAGCACAGCCTCGAGGGACTGCTCGAGACACTGCTCGAGGCAAAACAAGGCAAAGCTCGAGGCTCGAAACTGGACTGGCTCGACAGGCAAAGCAAGCAGACTCCCCCAAACAAGCAGACTCCCCCTGGATAAAAGCACAAGTGTAGCTCCCCCTCAAAGGATGCACCTGGAGGGCCACGAGGGACTGCTTGAAACCAACTGAAGCATAAACACTCGGAGCACACGAAGAAGCAGCAAAACAAAAGCTCCTCCCTCTGAAAGCAAGCATATACACAGAGACTATGCATCAAAGCTCATGACACCAAATGCACTCCATACTAACTGAACACTTGTTACCAAAGGAGGCACAAAAAAGATACCAATTAAAAGATCATAAAAGAGCTAAACTCCCCCTAGCTAAAAGCTCTCCCCAAAATGCACGACTCTCCCATTTGTGCGAACACATAAGCTCCCCCTTTCAAACAGCTTCTCCCCCTTGACAAAAGGGAACATGCTGAGGAGTTTTGACATTTCTCCACAAAGTTGACACAAACTCAACTCAAATCATCAACATAATGCACAAGGGGGTGACCACACTGATCTGAAAGTGTATTGGAGCTGGGGGTGTGTACACTAAGCTAAGAATGCATGTAATGCAAAATGCAACAGCTTCAAGTGTATAGCAATCAGAATGAAAAGATGCTCAAAAGGGTACTGCCCTGAAAATGTAGAAACCAATACAAATGCTAGCAAAGGCTCAAACTGATCAAATGAATACGAAATATGAACAATTAAGCATATGAGCAGTTTTAAGCCATTCAAAAAGGAGTTCACCACTAAAATAGCACTTAGCATGAATAGACAGGAAATCAACCAAGTGCTAACTCATGTATAAAAGGTGAACTACCCCTAGCAAAGTTCAATCATCATGTCATAGAATGAAGCATAAACTTGTGTTATTTTTCAAATTTTATCGGAGATTGCAGCAGTATTAACACAATTTCAAATTAAGGCATGTGATTGCGAGAGTTTGAAAGCATGGTCATTGCCTAACTTTTCAACCGGGCTAAGCCTATGTAAGAAAAGCAATCGGAAGCTTAAAGCACTGGTTTCGGTCTTACACTACACGGCTCAAGTTTAACTCAATTGTGCAATGAGAAACAGTCTCGATACCGTGATGTGCTGACACATGCAATCCCATCTCGATCTTTTCATTTCACTAGACTTGGATCAAATTTTAAGCACAAGGTAAATATGAACAATCCAAGCAAGTGAATGATTCAGTGCAAGAGACATAGCAACCTAGCATACAAAAGATAGCTCAAGTGATCTCAACACATCCTACCCATGCTAGTTGCCACTCTCAATGGTGAAAAAATTAAAGGTTTCATAGTTGATTAATTAAGTTCACCATTTGCAAAAATAGCTTAGCTCATAACATGTATCAAGTGATCAAAAAGAGCCTAAGCTACAAGCATCATCATGAATAAACAAGGCATACCATAAAGAGCATAATCTCATTCTGATTACTATATAGATGAAGCTCTAAAATGCACTAAACTACATGATGAAATGCATGCAAAAGCTGGTCTATCAGAAACAAAGCAAAACTAGCCTAAAAAGAAAGACCCAAAACAAAGGGGTATAGAAGAAGTCATACTAAGATACAACAAGCAAAATGCTTTCCCATCCAAAAGGGAAACACACACCAAACTCACATGAAAAGAGCTAAGAAACGCTCAAGCGAACAGCTAACAAAATCCACATCGAAAAAACCACACAACAAAAAGAGGTCGTAGAAGAAGAGTACCAAAATCCGAACTCAGAAGTGTGTCGGAGGTACCTCATGAAGCGCTTGACCACCTGCTCGTGTGATGCCCGAGGGGACGCCTGCCACGTCGAAGTCATCTCCCCATCGCCAGATGATGTCGCTCCCACAGGTGCAGCTAGTGCTCTCTAGAGACGCTGCTCGAACGGAACCCCAAGTCATGGAAGAAGTGGGATCGGGTCCGTGAGCCGAAATGCTCTCCTCAAGCTCCTGTTCTCCTGCAAGCTCAAAGACAGAAGAAACACAAGGCATTGTCTTCTCCAGTGTGACCTCAAGGTCTCCACAAAACGATTAGTCACATAATAAGCATAAGGTGGACTCTCAACAAAAAGAAGCCAACCTATGAATGATACCGCAAGGAGATCTAAATTCAAACTAGACAAGACTACCATGCAATAGGATAAAGCACTAAAGAGCCAAAATGCAACCTAGAGACATGATCAACCCAAACACAGCCTAAACCTCGACACATGCCACCATGCAAGATAATGATAGCAATAGATCCAAATGCATGTAACATGATAAAAGTGTGGAAAGGCTAGTGCTCGAACTAAACATATCAACAGGGTACATGCAGCTAACTAAAACTAACACCTGAAAAGTGATACCTAACGAACATCATACCTCTACAAGTAAAGCTCATGGAGAAGTATGGTAAAGCATGGCATAATGTTCATGAGGATCACAAGCTAGCATGAAAAGTGGATTAGACACCAAAGCTGTACACAAAGCTAGCATGACATGATATACAAGATAGCACATGCTAGACTAAAACAAAACATGATACAAAAGAAAATGTACATGCAAAAACTATACAAGTGAGCACATGAAAGACCATCTCATACCACAAGAAATAGAACATGGATGTACAAGGTATGAGTGTATAAGAAAGCTCACCCAACTGCAAAAGCCTCTTTGGAGGCAAATCTAAACGGGATGTAGAGAACCATCAAATCTTGATCACATCTAAAATACCAAGTTCCATTAGGCGCATGTTCTCCACCCCGCGTCCTCATATCTATACACAAGAGGACAAAGTAACCCGAGCCTTGGATCCCGAAGGGTTATCCAGCATGTACTTGGGAACCCAAGACTTGGTCACACATCTCAAAGCACTCAACTTATCATATGGGTTAGCATGATGCAAATGTTGGTTCAAATGCAATTTTGAAACATCCTTGGAAGCATCCCTCAAAAGGACAACTCGAGGAGAAGAACGAGTCGTACCATGACAAAAGAGGCAAACATCTTCCAAGGTTTTTTGAGAAGAACCAATAGAAGCACCATGAGAAGCATGACGTGGACCAATATAAGAAGCATTAGAAGCATGTCCACGACCATGACCCAACCCACTAGAGAAGGAGTCATAAAACCCATCAACAAAGAGGGGCTTCTTACTAGGAGCACAAGCATTCATGCCATGAGAAGGGCTTTGAACCACCAACTTCCTAGAAGAGCGAGCTTGGCGCAAGCATTTGGCATGCCGATAGCAAAAGTTTTCTTGATGCCCATCTTTCTCACAAAAAGAGCAATGGTACAAAGGCCTATTGGAAGGCACATCATTCTTCGACAAGTGAGAAGTCCCTTGGTGAAACGTCCTCAATTTTCCGCGAAGGGAAAATCCACAGAATGAGTTATAATATGACAAAACCAGGAACTGATCTTATCATATTATCATATATAAGTCGATACCACAGTCATACATCGTAATATTACATGGTTATAAGCATTACATCATTGGGGTATCACCTATTACAGAGTATTCTAGCGGAAGTCTATCGAGTGAAGGCTCCTCCTTCACGGGCATCGTCAGAGTTGTCATAGCGCAGCATCCACCGGATCCTCCGAACCAAGCTTGAGCGTAGGCACAAAACCTCCTAAAGTTAGTACCTCTGAAGCAGGAAATCTGCACACCGCCAGATGTGTGCAGGCCATGGTCAGCATCGATGAGCTTTAGTGGAAAAGATAAATAAGGGATCTAGCGATCCTAAGATTTGGTTGTGGATTTGCATCCTAGCGCATGAGCAGTAATAAATATAATAATGTTATCAAGTTTTATCACATTCACACACATCCACATCCATCCACCTTATCCATATCCATCCCAATCATCACCACACCATCACCTCATCTCACACACTCAACCGCTCAGTCGACAGAGGCCAGCTCCCTCCTAGCCTTGTCTCAACGGCCCGCAACCTCACACCAGGTTCACGGCCGGCACTCACATACCAGAGGGAGAAAAGAGAAATCTCACTACGTCGAAAAGCTGGTCAGGGAAAAGGTCCGCAACCAAAGAATTGGCTAATGTATCGATCGATCAACCATACACTCTGCAGAGGTTCTACAACATCCACAAGATCGCCATCATCGGCACCCTAGCTGTGCCTAGGCGGATATCGGTCGCTTGCCAGCCTAGAGTAATGCCACTCTACCACTCAACCCTAGAATCATCCCAAGTCCGTCTGGGATGGCTAAGTCTGTGAAGTCACGTTCGTCCCCCTAAGTCCGTCCGGGGCCGTGATCGTCTCGGAATGGTGTCGGACTCCCATGCCCGTACCTTCCTCGCACTCTCTCGCCTAGCAGTAGTGGCATTGCTCTACCAGGTAGTCCGACTATCCCCATCCATAAGGAGCGAGTGGCATGTAAAGGTATTCCCCGTGGTCAGGTTCTCGCTCCACCTAGGGTGACTAAGCTGGAATGTCTTCTCAAAGGTTTCCGTTATCCGTGCCATCACAACACGTTCCTGATCCGGGCTCCACCAGCGGCTCACACCCGGATCCACCTCAAGTCACCATTTAACCCGCCACAGGTTTCACATCCACAGGGGCATCCAGATATGCCCCACGGCAAGACTCGCGCCAGGCTCGTCGTATATTCCGGCTCGGTCGATACAACCCTCACCCTCCACACACCCAAGTCACACACGCAGCATGCTCATCCATCACCAAGTCTGGCATCACCCGCCAAACCATTCCCATGGGTTCACTATCCGCATCACATCTCAGATATAATACGAAGTGAAGTTAATAATATAATGGTGAAACATGCAAGCAAGCAGGTGAGTAAGCAAGATTAACTGAGCGAATGCGCAAAGCAGAGTGTTGTGGTAGAGTGGGTTGCAATTAGGTTATAATGGCTTAGGTAGTATCATGCATCAATATACTAGCAAAGGAATAAATATAAAGCGCTAGCGAGTCTACATATTTGCAATGTCTAATAGGATTCTCTAAAAAGAGGGTGATGCCATGACAACTGCGAAGTAGTCGTAGTCGTGGCTAATTATTCCTCGTTGGTGTTCCATTAGCGAGGTCGTCTCCTCCTGAGTTGACTCCATCTCGTAGTCCTTGTCGTCGTTCAAGCTCTCTTGGTCCATTCGTATGCTACTCCATGAAATGGCACACAAGGCAAGAGAACACCCGTACCGTAATTGAAAAGACAACAGGACACAGGAAGATCCATTAACACCAACGAGACAAAAAAATACCCAAGGTTTAGCTCTCTCGGCGGTTGTCTGATTTCTCGAGCTAGGAACAAGGTGGTGGTTTGCAGGTTTTAAGTCCTGGCCAAGCCAATATGGCTTTCTGACATAGGGTTCAAACCAAGCCCTATCCTTAGCAAACACCACGGCTCATATCCTTCAATTTGATCGTCATTTAAAATGGCAGAAATCAGAGGACAGGCCTAACGAATAAAGAACGATGGGGTTCAGCTCTTGTAGCCTTATCCCAAAGGTCAATTGATCTTAAGAACGATTAACACCATTGTGACTTGACTCCAAGGTACCATGGCTTGCCCGCTGTGGCAAAAGCAGTAGGGCAAAAGGATTGGAGATATACAATCCTCTCGATCCACACGACACAGTACAAAGGGAACCAAGGCTCAGGGTCACTTATAAGTGCGGGGTTAGCTCAGCATATCTATGTCATGTCCTCAAGCACATTTCTAGAGAAATGTGTTTAGGTGGTCGATCAAGTCGACGCGCGGGGTCCTGAGATACAACATAGACCATAGCTTCGCTAACAAAAGGAATAGCAAGAGTACAAATATATATATGAGTCAAGGGTTCACTCTTTCTAATGCACATGTCATGGTAGAAGACGGGGTATTGGAAGGTGTGGCACAGTATAAGATGCAAGTGCGCAAACTACTCGTAGGGTACCCGACCAGGGTGCTTTGGCACTAAGTCATTTCTAGATTCGTAGCGGTGCAGTTCTCACCACGAGAATCGAGACATGCTGTGGTCAACGGGTACAAGCATACAAGAGTTTGTGCACGAAGAAGCATAAGAGCGTAGCTCCATGGTCATGGCAAGGTGTACTTGCGACCACAAGATACACTAACAAGGGTCATGTTACATTCGACATCACGGCCATGGCGAGACGGGTCTCACGATCGTAACGTCCGAACGAGGTACGATCCCTTAGCTAGCTTTAAAGGCTCGACTCACACAGACAAACACACGAACATCGTACAGTACAACGAATAGATCCATAAAGTGACACAAAGACTCATCGAACCAAATAAGTGGAGTAGCACATTCCCATAGCATGAGATTGGATGGATCCTGTATCACAAGTGCATATACAGGTGGTCGTAAGAATGAGCTATAGCGCGAGTACAGATAGATAAATAAGCGAATTTTCTAGGGGCTCAATAAGTCTAAGATAAGATGACACGGGTCCTAACGGGTCATGGTGGCAACAGTCACGACGTCGAGGGAGGCTCGAGGTAAGGCGCGTCAAGGGAGCGTCGAGGGGTGTCGTGGCTAGTGTACTACGTGGCGCGATCGAGGGTCACAGGGTCTCTCCAATCATCATAAGCTACAGTTTCCATCAGGGGCATCCTACGGTCAAGATGAGAAGAGAATTACCTTGTCGTTCAGCATGTCGACTAGTGTTCGTTCCATTTGGTCTAAACACGTCGTGGTCATGGTTTCGTCATGGGCATTATTTCGGGGCGATCAATAACATGTCGGTGTTCTTGGAACACCGGGGGTTCGATTTGGCTTGGGTCGGTCGTGTGTGTGTGCAAGAGTGTTCATCGATCGGAATTGGCCTCGGTCTACGTGTTCAGTTCGACAAGCAGTGGTCAGGGGTTGGAAGAGAGGAACGTTTTAGCTAACCATGGTTTATCGAGTGATCAGGGATGACGTTGCTTGGCATCTAGGTATTGGTGTCGTGGTGCCATCCACGTAGCTCGTCCTTCGTCCCTTGCAGGTGGTGCACCTAGAGGGAAGAGATTTGATAGATTGATACGAATCATAGTTTTGTGGATAACGAGGACATGCATAAGTAGTCGGCACGATGGCACGGATAGGCATGGATGATATCATGAGTCGTATTACAAGGATTGTGCAGGATATAAAAAGGTCTTCAACGAAGTGGCGCCGTCAACCGAACAGGGCGCACATTGCCGAATAACGATTCGGCTGGCGAAAACATCGGGCGAGGCGAAATGGGTTCGACGCGGTTTCTGCTGCTGCGATTGGGTCTTGCTCCGGTGGAGGACATGTCCAGGTCGTGACCGTCATGCATATGGTATAGGTCGCGGCACGAAGGCCGGTCTCAGGCAACAATTCTGACGAGAATGGAAACATCATGGTCTCTGGGTGTGGGGGCTCACCAACAACCTGTAATAGTTGTGGCACGGCAAGGAGCACAGTGTTGCAGCGAGCAGCAGTTCGATGTCGCAGTTCTTCGCGACAAAGCCAGCTTGACGGACGACAGCGTCACGGGCAGGGGAGGCTCACGACGCTGCGGATGGCGGAGACGGAAACAGCGTGGTGCGGCTGGAGCTCTGCGTGGGCACGTCGGGAGTCGGCGTAGCGAGGAGCAGGCTTGGCGTGGAGTCATCGGCGCGGTTAGCAGGGGTGATGCTTGTCGGAGTGCTTGGTGCGGCTTGGTCACGCCCGGGTGAACGCCGACGGCGCGGCATGGTGAGTCGCTGGTTGGTGCTTGGCGATGAGGCACGGGACGTCGAGCTCGGTGCTCTGCAGGGCAGTGTTGCGGCGTGGCGAGGATGACAAGGGCTCGAGCGGTCGGCCAAACGTGGCCGAGGTTGGCTTTGTCCGGCCCGGTGCAGCAGCCATCGTGTCGGGGCATAGACGGTACAGGTGGAGCTCCAGGCGAGGGGAGGTAGCACTGCAGGGACTCGGAGCAGAGGAGGTCGCGGTTGGCGAACACAGGGTCGTCGACGTTCTCGGCGTGGTGCAGAGCGGTGAAGATGAAACACGACGCGACTGCTCGGCTTGGTGAGGAGGAGGTGTGCCGGTGTGCTCGGCCGGCGGTACTATCGAGGTTGGCCAGAGACGTTGTGGGGAGCAGCATCGTGGAGTAGGGCGCTGGCGGCGCGGACGGGCAGGTGGTGGGCGACGTCGCAGCCACGGCATGGCCACGGCCACGGTTGGCGAGCGTGGCGAGGAGGCATGCCACGGAGCTCCACGGCTTGCCTTGGTCGCCTTAGAGGGAGGAAGAACGGTGGCGGCTCCATGGAGGAAGAGGAGCGGCAACGCGCTTGGGGAAGAAGAGAGGGAGCGGTGGCGGCTGCAGCTTATATATGCGCGGCTAGGGCTTCCGATGGTCGTCTCGGTGTCCATGTCCGTCGATGGGATGTCTGGGACACGCAGAGCCAGATCTTGGCCCTGGTACGGACGCCAAGAGCGTAGGAGGGGCGCATGCGGAGCGGCGGCGGCGGCACCTGGGAGCTCTATGCTCCTAGGGTTCCTGGGGGCGCAAGGCGCCGCGACGACCTGGGTCGGGCCTTGCGTGCGCGTGGGAGAGCTAGGGGCGAAGGCAGAGGTGAGCGGGCCTGGGAGAGGGAGAGGGAGAAGAGGTGGAGGGCGAGTGGGCTGAGAGTGGTTGGGCCAGGCGCGTGGACTGGGTCGGCGTGAGGGAAGAGGGAGTGGGTGTACGCAGGAAAGAAAAGAGGGGGTAGGGAGGTGGAGTTTGAGCCCATGGGAAGGAAGAAGGGTTTCCCATTTTTGCTAAGGAAAAAGGAGGGAGATTAAATAGAAGGTTTGGGGTGGATTCACAAAGTGGGCCGGGTTTGTATAGATTCCGATAGGGGTTTTGGTAAGTTGCCACTAGGAAAAGGTGGAAGTTCTGAATATGTTTTGGGAGAAAGGGGATAGGATCATCCCCGCATTACGTATTATCGGACTCAGAGTTGGGATCAACAAGAGGGAGATCAAGAAGGGTTTTCCAGAAGAGGGTGAGGAGGTTGCTATGGTCATGTTCTCTCCAACATACTACCTCTGTCCCTGAAAGAACGAATTCCTAGAATCTGTGCTGGTCAAACTTTTTTAACTTTGACTAACTTTATAGAAAAGAGGGAGTGATGAGCTTACTATCAATTTTAGAAAAAACTATCAAGATTGATGGTACCAAATTCATATCATTAGATACAACCTATATGTGGCTTGCTCTAGGAGTGATGAGCTTTATATCATAGATGCTATTACTCTTTTCTATAAAGTTAGTCAAAGTTAAAAAAGTTCCACACAAAGCTCATCACTCATAGAGCAAGCCACATATAGGTTGTGCAAGGTCACAAGACCACAAGCAAGTGTACCTCTCTTGGCCTTGCCAAGTTGACGTAGAAGATCCTCTGGTGAAAGCTCATCATCACGTAGAAGGTTCAACAAATCATTCACCTCACGATCCCTCTAATCAACTATACTCCTCCTTCTTCCCAAGATGTCATCCTTGATAGCATTCGACCCTGAGGACAAACTGGAAGAGGAACTTGGTGCCATTTCCAAAAGCACCGTTAGTGTTAGCCAAATAAAAGTTCAACACCTCAACACACAAGATTGGAAGCAAAACCGCTCTAAAAGGTCACCTTCGCGGATCCAGAACCGGTTAAGGTAGAGAGATCCTTAACTGGCTCCGATACCAATTGAAGGACCAAATTGGCGACTAGAGGGGGGTGAATGGGAGTTGTAAAATTTCTTTCGAAATATTTAGACCACTATGCCAGAAAATCAACGCCAAAAGCTAAGAGCCAAAACTGTGATGACCATGACCCAAATGATTGGGTGGATGTTCCCTTAGAACACAGCGGGTCACCACAAAGTAGGACAAGCAAGCTCCTAGAACAATCGAACCTCCGATAACGGAACACCCCACTCCTATGGAGAAGAAGAATGTGTCCGACCAAAACTACTTAGGCCAACTGGTGGCAAAAGCACCTTGGAAAGATCCTTATGAAGTTAGGAAACCAAAGCAACAGAGACGGATCTCAAATCGGAGCTCGAACACAAAAGATACGGACGCTAAAATCGTCGAAACTCCGAAAGCGGAACACCCAACTTCTATGGAGAAGAAGGAAGTGTCCAACCAAAAATACTTAGGCCAATGGTGGCAAAAGTACCTTGAAAAGATCCTTGTAAAGTTAGGAAACCAACACAACAAAAAAATCTCAAATCAGAGCTCAAACGCAAAAGATACAGACGAAAACAACAAAATTATGCACTGGCGGACTGTCCGCTAGTGAACTACGGACTGTCAGCTATAGAACCCCGGACAGTCCGGGAATGAGGCCCGGACAGTCCGCCGTTCAAAAACGAAAACAACAACCTTGCTGCCCATGAACAGCCCCGACCCCCGGACAGTCCGTGGATTAGTGCTGGACAGTCCGGGAATGCCCAGAATGCCCAAAAACAGCTCGTATCAAACTCAAATTCGATTGGAACTCAACCAAATTGAACGTGGCTGCAACCAAACTTCACCCAAGTGTTCCTCTACATGTTGGGAAGCTAATCCTCTAGGATATCATCGCTCCAAACCAACTCATCCATGAGAAATCCGAAGAACACTAGAAAAGGGGAAAGTTTGGAGAACAGATGCGAAAACAACCCGATCTATGTGCTCGTGAGGTTTGGAAGGAAATCCTTCGGTGGAAAGATGACACTCACGTCCTAGCACAACTTGATTCAATCGGAATTGAAAACCATCCCTTGGATTGGAAGAACGAGCCTATTTACCGAAGGGGAAAAGAGAGAAACGTGAAGAACAAAACACGAATTCAATCCAAATTTCGGCCAACAAAGAGGAGCACGAAATTGATCCTTGGATTTTGTGAGGGCCTCCCTTCTAGAGGGTCCACTATGCATCGTATCAGTCCTTGGATCAGTTGCTGATACGCACTGATCAACAGGATTGATATCAAAAATCCATACTTTTATTGCTAACGGAGTAAACATATTACAAAGGTTCATATTACAAGACTTGGGCCACCGGCCTTATAGCAAACATCAGAGTCTAACACAGCGATCCTATGATGTCGTGGCTCCATTCCGACAGGCAGCTTGGAGTGAGAACATAAACCTTATCCTATGCGCGTTCCTACGTCATCGTCCTTGCGTAGCTCCTTCTTGTATGGCTTCGTCTTCAAATATCCTCCTGTGGATTCATCCTTGCGAGTGCATCGACAACTCCATCCTTGCGAGTGCTCCTGAGACTTTACTCCTAAAAACATAGTAGCGAAGGGGGTTGAGTACCTATGTACTCAGCAAGTCCTAATTTGGGGTGCAGGCTAAGGGAAAGATAAGGTTATATGTGGAGGTGGTTATGGTGGAGGGTGAAAGGAGTATAGTTATGTTATAAAGAAACTAAGGGTTGGGCCCTAGGAGAGAGTCTACCTTCTCGCTAGTTCCCGAGGATTAAGTTATAATAGTAACATACCAGATTATCACAAGTTCCATTTTGAAAACATCTAATCATTGGTGTTCGCATTGCAGGAGGTTGCCCATAACCAAGGACGTGGCTATTCGAATAGGATTGAAGTTATACTACTGCACCAGTTGTCCAATTTTCGCCACACGATGGAAACAACCTTGGTACCTAAGTTGTCCCAATCCGCACTCGTACCCAAGAGGACGCATCCATAGGTTCCATATAACCCTTACCACAGTTTATACAGGGGCCGAAAACAGACCACGCATGGTCCAACTGGCCAAAATAATATCATAAGAGACGGGGCTCGCACACGGCCCAAACAAGAATTTAACGTGGAAAAACACTTAATAACCACACCGACCGGGCCACGAGAGATCACTTACCAGTCGTTCCTTCTCCTGTTAAACCATTGTCACCCGACCTCCAGACAGGTATTATACTTCTCCTATCGAGGTGTGAGCTTGGACCTACCAATATAGGCGTGTGGCTGGACGCGTTTCTGTCCAGACGCGCGAGGCCAATGAATCAGTCCCTAAATGACCAAGACAAGTGTCTCCAAACAGGAACCCTCATTAGGAGAACCTGTCCAAGAGGTAGTTCCACACCACGTGAAGTACCTCCCACTTGCTCAGTCGGAAAACCAGTTTTGTTATCCAGCTCAATTAGCATCATGGTTTATATAGTCACATCATCATGTTCACATTAAATCATATTTACCACAATATCATTAATAATATAAATTGAGCATATTAAATATGTGAAATGGACAGAAGGTGGGAGTGGTTTATATGGTGGAGGTGGTGGATAAGGGGTGGTTTAGGAGTGGCAAGTTGGGTGGATGGGATAGGGTAGGATTTATGGTGGTGGTGGCTAAATATGGTATTTGTTGGAAATGGGGTCGTTTGGAGTGGTAGCATTTGGAGGGAAGGCATAGGTTATGTGGCAAGGTATGGTAGGGGTAGTATGAGTGTAGTGTATGATTTGGCTGGAGTGGTAGGTGGAGAATAGAGATAAGAAGATTTGGTGGAATGTGGGAAAGGGAATTAGGACTTGCCTGCACTCGCAGTCAATGCATTCTTGTCTTGCGGTCCTCTTGTTCCTTCAGTCTTCGATTGTTGTTCATCCTTTGGGTTCCATCGGGGTCTTCTCACATCTTCTATTTTACGTTGTCTAGCGTCGACAAACAAGAAAAACACAACAAGCAAAACAAGCATGATCAAGCAAGAGAGGGTTTGACGTATGGGGACATATCGCTTACTAATATATATAGGGATACATATATACGAATAAGCATATGTCCACATACGTGTACAAGGTTATAACTACGTGTGTGTATATTTGACACTAGTACAGAACAATATTGCACAGATGGTTGTAGACCCATTTGTACAGGCGTTTTTCTCAGGCGTTGGGGGCCAGTAGAAATAGGACCACAGCATAGGCGGTTGCCTGTGAACCGCGTGTGAACCGCCTATGGAAAGGATTTTCACAGGCGGTTGGCATAGCGAAGCGCCTGTGGAAAAACTTTTCGAAAAAACCGAAAATAAATAGAGAAAAAATATTTTAATTACGGCGAAGATCTCAGCGCCCGTCTCCGTCGCAAGTCGTGGCATTTTTCACGCAAAATTCGCGGCTAACGCGGCCGGTGGGATTCAAACCCACGACCTCGGCCTCGCGCGGAGCCTCCTCTACCACTGCACCACACACTCACATGTGTTCAAATACCCCTTCGGTTCCCCACATATTATACAAACCCGAGTGTAATTTGCTTGTTTGAGGTCCTAAACGATTTCAAATCAAAACGTTGTCAACTACAAAGTTTCATAACTTTTCGAGACGAACAACTTTTGTATTGGTCATTTTCGCATCCGAGGTCATTTACAAAATTTGAATTTCAAATTTGAGACCATTCAAACATATTTTTCGTTGACAAGATGACTTCAAATTAAAAAGTTGTAATTTACAAAGTTTCATAACTTTTTGAGACGAACAACTTTTATTTTGGGTGTTTTCTCATCCGAGATAGTTTGAAAAAATCAAATTTTAAAAAACACGTGTATTTGTTGGCGGTTGTCTTAACGAACCGCATGTAGAAATAGATTTCTACAGGCGGTTTGTTAAGACAACCGCCTGTAGAAATAAGACATTTCTACAGACGGTTGTCTTAATAAACCGCCTGTAGAGATCCATTTCTACAGGCGGTTCTAGACTTGAGGTCCACCGGTTCATTTCTACAGGCGCGTGGTAACTCAAACCGCCAGTAAAAAAATTGAGGCGCTAGGAAAAATCATCTTTCTACTAGTGTGAGTACCCATGTATGTGACAGATGTTCGCGGGCACGCAAATATACAGGGTTAAGAGCGTGATCAGGTTTATTATTTAGACTATGTCTATTACTCTATTAGTATTGCTATTAATTAATATTATTATTATTAATTAGCAAAACATTACTAGAATTTAAATGGGCACCAAATAATAGAACAAAGACATAGATGGGTAGGGGATGATTTTAGAAGAACTTAGGAAATGAAATTAGTGGAGTCGGAGTTAGGATAAAAGAACTATAATTGTAGGGAATAATGATTATGGGATAAACTTGGGAAAATTTTCGTGGAGAATATATTAATGCTAGAGGGATGAAAGTTATAGGGTAGGGTGAAGGAAGTACCTAGTTTATTTAGGAATTTTCTGGGAATTTTTGGATACATGAAATAGTGTTTTCACTCCTCCGTGTACGATCTCGGGTGCGCGTAGCAATTTCCTTCCGACTGACACGTGGGACCAGTCAACTAGTAGGCTGATGGTACTTTGTGTGTGCGCCGCTGAGCCGAGCGGTGGACTGGGCGCCCTCCTTCTATGATCTATGTGAACCAAGTCCACAAAGAAGACTGGTGGGGTTCAGAGAATGGTCGTAGGAGAGTCCAGTGGGTTCCTTGGAGCAAAATGATTATGCCTAAGGGCTTTGGTGGTATGGGGTTCAGGGATCTTAGTTTGGTCAACCAGGCACTGCTAGCAAAACAAGCTTGACGCTTGATTTTTTACCCAGAGAGTCTCTGTGCAAGAGTTCTGAAAGCCAGATATTATCCAAATGGAAACTTACTTGATACAGTCACTGCAGGGGACGCATCACCGTCATGGCCTGGAATTGAACATGGTCTAGACCTTCTGAAGCATATGGTGTTCTATATAGGGTCGGTGATGGCAAAAGCATTCGTCTTTGGCGAGACAATTGGATTCACAGAGCGCATGGAATGAGGCCAATTGACAGCTATCGGACTTGCAGGCTACGCTGGGTCTCACACTTAATTGATAATAGATCTCGGGTGATTGAGATGAAACATTGATTAGAAGATATTTCTATGCCTGTGATGTAGAAGAAATACTCAAGATTAAACTCCCTCGGATTAGTTTCAAGGACTATGTGGCTTGGAATTTTGAGAAAACGGGTATATTCTCTGTGAGAAGTGCCTACCGGTTGGCAATGAGAAGGGAGCATGGCGAAGGGGAGATTGGAGGCAGTTCAAATATATCTAGTGGGATGATGGTTTGGAAATCACTGTGGTCTGCGAATGTGCCAGAAAAGGTTAAGGTTTTTGCTTGGAAATTGGCTAATAATGGTATCCCGACACAGGCAAATAAATGTTATCGACATTTGGTGCTACAAGATACCTGTGAGCTGTGTGGTCTAGGGCGAGAAGACTGCTTTCATGCTTGTATCCAGTGCCCCCATGCAGCTGCACTTCGGCAGGCGATGAGAGCTCATTGGGTGCTTCCGACTGAAGCTGATCTGGTATGTTCTGGTCCTGATTGGCTGCTCTTGATCCTCAACCAATATAACGCGGGGGTTGTTAGCAATTTTCTTATGTTGCTGTGGCGTGCTTGGAGTGTGCGGAACAATACGTTGAGGGCGGGTCAACAAATTTCTATTGAGGGTTCAGTTACTTTTCTAACTCGTTATATGGTCTCTCTATTGCTTGCCCGATATAACAAGATGCAACCTGACGGAACGGGCAAGATGTGTGCTCTTGCAGGTAGTAGATTGGAAGGAGGTCGAAAGGAGCGACAAAGGCAGAAATGTTGGATTCCTCCAGCTCATGGTACTCTGAAGATCAATGTGGATGGGGCCTTTCTTCCTAACACAGGAGCTGCTGTTGTGGGAGTAGTCATCAGAGACCATGAAGGTCTTATAAAATTGGCCGCTTGGCGCTTATTATCTCACTGCAGGGATGCTAAGGAGGCTGAAGTTGTGGCTTGCCGCGAAGGCATTGCCTTGGGAGCACGATGGCCTGATACGGCGATGGTTTTGGAGACAGGTTGCGCTGTTGTTGCAAATAAGCTGTTGAATAACTTGCAGGATTGCTCGGTGGCCTGGTCTTGTATTCGAGAAGCTCATGCTGAGATGGAGGATCTTTTTAGTTTGCAGGTGGTCAAGATTAGTAGGTGTCAGAATAGTGTAGCTCATGAGCTTGCTCATTTCGCTCTTAGGTCGGGTCGTAGTCAAGTCTTTTTTTCTTGTTTTCCTGAATTTGTTTTAACTGTAGCTTGTAAAGACATTACTTGATTTTAATAAAGTTGGTCTTTTGCGCAAAAAAAAAGAAGAGGGAAGAAGGAGTGGGAGCTGTGCTACTGTGTGGGTCCCACGCAAAACGGTGTCATCCACGGTCCACCTATTGGCTCGGTGACGTGGCTGAGGGCCTTCACCCGTCGCCCTCATTCTCCTCAAACAGAGAGAGAAGGAGAGGGGGAGAGAATGGAGAGGAAGGGAAAAGACAGAGGGAGATGGGGGTTGATGAGAGCTCCGGGCGCCGGCGAGGGCTTTGGCACCGACGGCAATGGCGGCCTCGGCACCAGTGGCTTCGACGGGGTGATGGAGGCAGGGACGGTGATGCTCTCGGCTTCGGCGCAATGCCGGCTTCATTCGGCGAGCATGGAACTCGAGCGGCTCTCCGGCTGGGAAGCGAGTAGGTCGGCGGCGAGATGGCTCTGCATCCTCCCGCTTCTCTCCCTACCGGACGCCAGAGCAAGGAGAGGGGGATAGAAGGGAGGTGGAAGAGAGGGAGTGGATCCGTGGGCGCCGGCGAGGGCCTCGGATTTGGCGGCGGCTGTCACGGCGGCGCTTGCCTGCAGCGGCGGCTCAGGCTCCCAAGGCGGTAGAGCTGGGGGAGTGGGAACAAAGTAGAGTTGTGCTCCGGCGAGGAGGCCCGACTCGGCGGTGCTTGGCTTCGTCGGTGGAGGCGTCTAGCATGAAGCTCTGCTCGGCTCCGGTGGCTTGAGGTCTTCGGCGAAGTGGAGGAAGGAGAGGCAGAGCATCAGCGTTGTGGAGAAGAGGAGGCTCGGTCCCGGCGACAAGCTCCAATTTGAGGAGAGAGTGGAAATCTTGGCTCTGGCGAACCGAGGCGCAAGCTCTGCCGACTCTTCTTGCATTCCCCGATGGTAGCCATGGTCGAGCTTTTATAGTCGGAGTAGGTCGGTGGAGAATAGTAGGGCGGTGCGCACAGGAAGGCGCCAAGGCGGTGGAGCACAGTGGGTCAACGGCTGCAGCAGGTTCAACCCGGTTTTATCGCAACCGCAAGCGGACGCATACGCTATCCGGCGGCTGGCACTACTCCGAGATTCGTGCATGCGTGGGGGAAGGAGAGAGGAAATGAGGAGGTATTGAGTAGCATGAATCACAGAGCATAATGGACGGTGGCCGATAGCGCATGCGGCCGCATACCGTTGCGGTTTTGCGTTTCTGTGCAGGAGGTTCTGTCTTTCTCAAGCTTCACGTGGCTCAGCGCGTTCGCGAAACAGAGAAGAGGAGGAAGAGAAACCTGACATATTGGGCTCACTTGTCGGTCCAATGTAGCAGGTGTGGTGCCTGAAGCTGGGCTCGGTCCAAGTTGGGCTCCTGTCTTGGGTTCGGCCCACTCGGTAATGGACAGGAGGAGGGGGAGTGAGGTGCTGGCGGTCTGGGCTTGGCCCTCTGCGGGAGTGAAGAGGCTAGAGGGGAGGGAGAGGAGACGAGGAGGAAGAAGTTGGGCCACGACCGGAGAATTGAGCCCAAGACACTTTTCCCCTTATAAATTGATTTTCCATTTTCATTTTCAATTTATTTCCCCCAGAGAATTACAACTAGGTTTTGAATGAAGTTTAAATTCCGAGGTGGGTTTTGAGGGAAAGGTCAAGGAGAATTATTTAGTGCCAAAATAAATTCTAGTACACACATACAAGAAAGCAACATTCAAGCAAACAACAAATCCAAACAATTCACACTAACAACTAAAAATGCATATGGTGAATTTTGGATGCAAGGGTTTTGGAAAATATTTTTGAAATGGTTTTGCGAAGAAGAAAAAAATAACTAGTCAAGTTTTTAATTTGTTGTAAATTTTAAAATTCAAATTTTTAGTGAATTTTAGGATGCAAAACACTGAGTGTTACAGATTTCAACAAGATGAAAGATTGTATAGCACACGGTGTCGGTTTACAAGCCACTCCTCGCACCAACAAAGCTCAGATGGCGAAAGCTCAAGAACAAGAGTCACTTCTCTCTCTAACCCTAGCCTCTCCTCACAGTCACAAAATGAGAATAACAACCTCCAAGGATGGCTGCCCTAGCAGCCCCTTCACATATATATAGGCGCACGTCCGAAGATAAAAACGCCCTTACACGAAGAACTCAACCAAAATACCCCCAAGGGGTAAAACCGACCAACTCTACGATTTTCAACTGACGACCACATGCCTTCTCATCCTTCGCTTCGCCTCGACGCAAGCTCCAGGATGCCACCACGTGTCGTCACATCGACCACCGCGCCTTCCTCACTGATAGCTTCGCCGCAACGCAAGCCTCTCGATGCCGCCACGCGTCGACCGTTCCGCATAGGAACCTCCGCCCGGTTTTGAGACCCAAACCGGTAAACCCGCCAGCCCAGGTTTTGAGGCCCAAACCTGGAAACCGTCCACCCTGAGTTTTGAGGCCCAAACTCGGAAACTCGCCACCCCGAGTTTTGAGGCCCAAACTCGGAAACCGTCGATGGTAGCTTTTTGAGGCTCAACTACTGAACCCGCGCCGTAGATGGGATGTGGTTCTCAGACCCTGACCACCGGCACCAATGCCGATAAATGTCCACCCTTCACGCCGGGCACAACGCCTTTGCCTTCCTTCTTGACTCGGCCGACGGCACTTGCGCCGCACGCAAGCCCGTGTCCGACCTCCCGCCAAGTGCCATGACGCCATCGTCTTCCTCCCGACTTGGCCGATGCATCGCACATCCTCATGTGCTCTCACTCGCCGATGCCACGTGCCAGCTACCACAGCTGGTCCTCCGGCCTCCCGGTTCGTCGGTCCAAGCCTCACGTCCGCCCTTCACCGTTCCGGGTCCATCGGCATGGCACGTCTGCCGCACGGCACGCCCATCCTTCACCGCTCCCGGTCTGTCGGCACGACACGTCTCTACTTGACCTTCACCTCGCCATCGACCACTGTCTCTGAGCTCCACACCTGCACATCAACACAGCCAAAAGACACATGTTGCACATGCACACCAACACGGTAACACACCACAACTCAACGCCACCGGTTAGTCATAAATATTAAGTGCATAGAGAAATAATGACTCAACCAGGAAAAACTTTAAACCTTCCTCATAAATGTTAATCATTCATCATATATGTTCTCACAACGAGCTAGATGAAATAATGGAGACCTTGAATTGAAGGAGTCTGCATGAAAATTGAGACCACGCATGAAGTACCCTTGATGGGAAGTCATCAAACATGTGTGCCCTAGCCGATGGAGGTTACCTTCAAGAAAGAGTTTAAATTTAGCCTCCTCACAAAATGCCTCAAGAAAGGAGCTCTTTGACAACCCACAAGAGGCGACTACCATACCTCAAGACAGTGCACGGAGAATGTTGACTTCTCGAGTGAATTCAAGATTATAATCGAATTCATATCATGGCATGATGAATGATCTATAAGCTACCGCCTGCTGTTTCATAGCCAGTATGTGCAAATCCTGATCTCTTTTTTTTATTGGTTGTTCACATTGGAGGTTAATTAATATAAATAGAGTTTTACACGTAGGTAGAAATTGTGTTCGTACTGGTGCAGGGTACACACAGCTAGCAGGCGTTATTATACTAGTAATTTACTAGAACTATAAAATCCTCCTGATTTGTGCACATGCATGCACCACAACGACACGTATAGGAATTGTAATACAATCAGTGGAACCATATGTATCAAAATGTCCGGGGGTATAAATCCACACATATAGAAGTATAATTGGTGGCCCATACGTACCAATATCCCATTAATCCATTTTAACTGTGACCTTTGATTAGAGACGGTTACAGTACGGTCCGTGTCCATTAATCGAATAATCGTTGGTGTAGTACTGAGCTGCCTATATAAAATGTCATTTGGATACATATTTGTGGCACCATACATACTGTTGACACTCGAAAGTGTCACAGATGAAGATGAATTTAAAAGAGTATTCGGCCTGTAATATTAGCGTCGAATTTGTCTTTTGAGAGGTCGGGTGTTCTAAGTTAAAATAGATCTGATCATTTTGGGTTTCCGATCGCTCAGGTTATGTCCGACCAGGTGGCCCTGGTCGGAGGCATTATGGTTGTGATGAATGCTGAGTCCGGCGCCAAATATGTGGATCCTTTTCTTGTAAGGACAATTTGTTAATCAGTATAGGCTGATAAAACCCATTAGACCGAACTGGTCGATCCAAGGATTGGCGAGATCAGGGTTACCTTGTCACGTCTGGATTGAATTCTATATGTTGATAGAGTCCGGATAGGAAAACTTGAAGATCGTATCTGAAGATGTTTCCTGTTGGGATAAGACCAACCCCCTCTATATATATGAGAGGATCATGACCGATTGAGGCATCCAACCCTAATCGATCAAAATCAATCTACTACCCTTTTACCCCTTTTTCCCCTCTACTTTGCTGTTCGGCGCGTCTCCCGGCGAGACTCGACAGCGTTCTAGGCGGCCTTGCTGGTCCTAGGACAATCTCTACGTGCTTCTCCTCGACGGGTCTTCCCGGGAGGAGTTCTAGAGTTATCAACACAGCAGCTCAAACCCTAGATCGATCCAAACCGGTATCTAGATCGGTTTTCGTCGGTATAGACAGGGTTCCTGCTGTCTCAAGTTGAACTGCAACATCTCCGGGCGTTCTAGCCCTGTTGGTGTTTGATTCGGATCACTTCCGACGTCAACACACTTTTTGGCGACTCCAGTGGGGAAGATTGAAACTTCATCTACTACCGACATGGGCGGCAAAGATGGTGCTACTGATAAAGACAACATCGTCCGTCCTGCGGGCATCGACGAACTCCCTGATGAGTTGAAGGAACAAGCACAGGCCAAGCTCGACGCCGTCTTGAAGGCTTTCCTGCAAAGCTGCTCGAAGGATCGGCGCGACAGGGTCACTCAAGACAAGCAACCAGACTTCAGCGAGGTCATCCCTACCACGTCAACTACAACCGTTGAAGACGCTACTGACAAGGTAAACACCAAGGTACCGTAAGATTCTTACCCTACCCATGCTAATTATTCTACGATGCTGGTTGATACTTCAAAAACTTACCAATACTATTTAGCATTCGTTTAAGTTACTTAGTGACCGCATGGATAAGCTAGAGGGTAAGACCGTTGAACCTGATCGCCCTACCGGACAACCACAGTTCGGTATGCCTTTTAATTTCTTCAAAGGCCAAACCTCACACACAGAGTTTGGCCAAACGCAATCATGAAACGATACTGGCAGGACCGCTCACGGTGAAGCTAGTACATCGATGTATACCAATAGTCTCCACCGTGGTGCTGGTCGGACCGCACAGACCGACCAGGGTACAGCGACAAACAGAACTTCAGGGGGACAGGGAACAGTGTTGCCCAATCCACCGAAGTCTCTGAGCCATAACCCCATGCATAGTGGCGCTCCTAACCTTGCTGACACCGATTTTGGACGAGCCATAAATCGGTTTAAGGAAGAAATAACTAGATCTCTCGAGACCAGTTTAGGGGTCCAATTTGAGCCTACTAGGACCACGTATTCAAAACCGTACCCTTCATGTTTTGATTTTATGAAAGCACCTAACGGTTGGAGGGTACTGCATTTTTATAAGTTTAGCGGTGACGGTAGAAAAACAACTATGGAGCATGTCAGCATGTTCCTTGCACAAATGGGTGAAGCCAGTACTTTAGATTACATGAATGTGTGACATTTTCCTTTGTCTTTGACTGGTAGGGCTTTCGTCTGGTTTACGTCACTACCAAAATGCACCATAGGTTCTTGGGCCGAGTTAGAAGAAAAATTTCATAATCACTTTTATGACGGGGTTCAAGAAATTAGGTTGTCACATCTCACGTCAGTTCGACAAGGGCGTAGCGAGTCTGTGGTTGATTTCTTTAAGCGTTTTAAGGAGATTAAGAACCGATGTTTCCATTTGATGATCTCCGACAGAGATCTAACAGATCTATGTCTAGTTGGTCTACGTCGAGAGATCAAGGATAAACTTGAGCATCATTACTTCTTTAATGTGAATCAGTTGTTGCAAAAGGCCGTTTCAATAGAATCGCGCCTTAAAGAACCTTATGATCCTCATAAAACCCATCGATTGGGCGTGCATATTGCTGAGATAGATTCTGGTAGTTCCGACGATGAGTCCAAAGATTGCTGCGCTGCCAAAATTCTATGGCCGGCGTAGAATAAACTAGTAACTTGTCCTTCCCTTAAACCGATTCAAAAGAATCGGGGTGAGGAGGTGAAATTTACTTTTGATTTTTCTAAATGTGATCGAATATTCGATGAATTACTTAAATTCGGTTATCTTAAAATTAATTATACTTTGCCATCACCCGACGAATTAAAAAGGAGGGCTTACTGCAAATACCATAACTCTTTCTCTCACGCTACTAACGACTGCAATATTTTCCGTCGACAGGTCCAATCGGCCCTCAACGAAGGACAATTGAGTCTAACTGAGATGCAGATCAGTACTACCCCTTTCCCAGTGCACATGGTGGAGGCAGGAAATCCTGCTGTTCTGATTCGTCCAGAGCAAGCCGATACAACCAGAGGAAAGAATGTGGTCATCGGCGAACCACGAGTAACGCCGAATACTGAGAGTGATTCGGGGTGCAAGGTGGTGCTCGAGAAGGGTGATGATGGCTGCAGGGTTAGCGCGACACTTGCATAAACAAAGATATTTCGAGACCAGGGCGGCACAGCAGAGATCGACCGGGTCGGGTCCTCAAATCGACCGGTCAGGTTCATCTTCAAAGCAACCAGTGCAGTCAGAGCAGGAAGCCGGCCAGGCCAAGCGGGTTTTCCTGACCCTAGTGGAAGCAATAAGCCGACTAATGCGGTCGGTCAAGCTCGTTTTAAAGATCCTACCCCTTCCGGAGTGCATGTCCTACGCACGTTTGTCCTGCAGAAGCCTGAGGTCGGCACTTGGAAGACCAATGTGGATAGGAACAAGGGGAAAGTTGCTAAGGAACCATGCATTTTCGATAAGCTCATGGCTAAGTACAAGTAGCAAAAGGCCGATTCCTAGAATCGGCCCTTAAAAAAGAGAGAGTCTACTCCTCCGAATCGTGAGGATGGAAAGTCTAAGCAAATGATGGTGTCTCAGGCAGCATCTCCAGTACCAAAGACCGGCCCCTATTGGCATCAATGGGCCCCTCCTATTTTGCCACCACCACAATGGGATCCTCAAGGGGTATGGATACCCTACCCTATGCCAGCACACATGTACTACCAACCAGGATGGGGAATGCCTGTCAGCCAGCTCGCAAGGATCTCAGTGTTCGATCGTTTAGGTGATTGGCCAAGCTCTAGTGGCGCAAATCAAGGTCGGATGGTCACGTCAAGAACTTTGACCTCTCAGGAAACGGGGAAGGTGCAAGTACGACAAATCTACGTACCTAAGAAGGTGCAAAGCGTCCCCGTTATTTCCCCGACCAGATCCGATCCTGTACCTACTATTACGATCGGGTCCATGGAAGTCCCTCTTGTCAGTGAACCTAAGCCGATGGTGGTTGAGGAGCCAGCAACAGGAGAGATACCGGAAGCTCGAAATGCTTCGACTGAGGCAGAGGTGGAAAAGCCTGTTGAGCGTGACCCCAAGTACATGCAACCCAGATGGTGCCCTCCTGGTTTAACTAAGACTCAGCGAAGGAAACTACAAAGGGCTCGCTGCAACAAACAGACAGGAACGGCTTGAGAAAATGAGGGAAGATATATTTAACTCGATACATCCTGTTTTCCCTCAGGGCAAGCGAGGGGGTGAAGAGCCGGCTTGCAGCCAAAAGCCGACTTTGACGATCGTGGAGTTGGGCAGGTCGGATCCTGAGCCGACCAACCTGGGCACCAAATCTGCTGAGATGACTTCAGATTCAATCAGGTCGGACCCCAATCCGACCATTTCGGGTCAGGTGCCGACCAGTTTAGGGGTCGAGCAAGTTGAATCAGCTACTGCTAGATTAGGAATAGAGCTGACCCGATGAGATTCCAGGACTGAATCGGTTCCTAATACTCCGATGGAATCTGACATATGTCTTAATGACCCTGTTTCCTTCGCTGGTGTTATTGCGACCAGTGAGGAATTACCCGAAGAGCAAGATGAGGAGATGGTGGACTACGAACCCTCCCCAGAAAGGGTGGAGGTCAATGTAGTTTACTTGTCGGCCGACTACTACGTGGTTGGAGATGATTCGACAGCGACAGAATTCAACTTCGCTACGTAGACTGTCGCGTTCCAGAAGCCGGAGGAATCTATCAATCATCTCAAGCCGTTACATGTAAAGGGCCACATCAATGGCACACCAGTTCACAAAATGCTGGTCGACAGCGGGGCGATCGTGAACTTGATGCCATACTCGGTTTATCAGAAGCTTGGTGGCACTGACGAAGAGCTGATCAAGACCGAAATGACTATCACTGGAGTCGCGCGGAGGGGGAGATCCTATTCCGGCCAAAGGAGTTGCGTCCATGGAGCTGGCCGTTGGGAGCAAGACTTTGGCCACTGCTTTCTTCGTTGCCGACATACAAGGTAGCTATAACCTTATACTTGGGTGTGACTGGATTCATGCTAATCGGTGCATACCTTCTAGTTTACATCAGTTTCTCATTCAATGGGTGGGAGACGATGTTGAGGTGGTACACTCAGATTCATTGGCCTATGTAGCTACAGCCGATGCTCCTTTGCTCGGAGGGCATGATACTATTGCTTGTTTATCTGGTCAGGATCTTTCTGATTTCCAGTTTGTTAGTGTTACTAGGGAAGGTTTCATACCAGTATCTTTAAAGCCGACCGACAATCGGTTCAACATTATCATGTAATTTAATGGGTGCTAATGTTGATTGGTTAAAACATCGTGTTGAGCAATATCAGACCTATAAGACCGATACTTGTGAGGCTATTGATGATTTTGATGAGCTCAATAAGTTGGGCCAAGGTTTCACGTCGGCCGACCCTTTAGAACAAGTAGATATTGGGGATGGTTCTATACCTAGACCGACTTTTGTAAATCAAAATCTTGAAGCCGATTATAAAATAAAGTTAATCACGCTTCTGAAGGAGTATGTTGATTGCTTTGCATGGAGTTATACAGAGATGCCCGGGTTAAGCCGAGAACTTGTTGAGCATCGGCTTCCTATTAAGCCGGGGTTCCGACCATTCAAGCAACATCCTTGCCATTTTAATTCTACAATATATGACCGGATTAAAGAGGAAATTAATCGGTTGTTACAAGCGGGGTTTTATCCAGCCATGCAGGTATGCGGAGTGGGTCTCTAATATCGTGCCTGTGGAGAAGAAAGAAACTGGGAAAATTAGGGTTTGCATTGATTTTAGAGATTTAAATAGAACCACTCCTAAAGATGAGTATCCTATGCCTATAGCCGATATGTTGATCAATGATGCTTCAGGACATCAGGTTGTCAGTTTTCTTGATGGCAATGCTGGTTATAATCAGATATTTATGGCCGAGGAGGATATGTCCAAAACGGCCTTCATTTGTCCGGGGTTTGTTGGTCTTTTTGAGTGGGTCGTGATGACATTTGGTTTAAAGAATGCAGGTGCTACCTATCAACGCGCTATGAATTTGATCTTTCATGATTTGATTGGGATAATCATGGAAGTATATATTGATGATATTGTTATCAAATCGGCTGCTCATATGTCTCATTTAGCCGATCTGTGTTTAGCGTTTGAGAGGATGTGTCGCTATGGTTTGAAGATGAACCCACTAAAATGTGCTTTCGGTGTGTCGGCTGGGAAGTTTTTAGGGTTCATCATTCAGGACAAAGGCATAGAGATTGATCCTAAAAGGATAGAAAAGATCAAGAAAGTTCAGGCGCCTACATGCAAAAAGGACTTGCAGAAGTTCTTGGGAAAAGTGAACTACTTGAGGAGGTTTATTGCGAATTTGTCTGGGAAAATTATTCCTTTCACCCCTATATTAAAGTTATAGGATGAAGCTGAGTTCACTTGGGGGGCAGAGCAACAAGAAGCATTTGAGAAAATAAAGGAGTATTTGTCATGTCCACCAGTTCTTCGGGCGCCTAAGAGAGGAGTCCCCTTCAGATTATATGTCGCTGCCAAAGAGAAGGTCATTGGAGCTGTATTAACACAAGAAGATGGAGGTAAAGAGTACGTGATTGCTTATATTGGTCGTCGTCTTCTTGATCCCGAGACAAGGTACGCCCATGTTGAAAAATTATGTTTATCCTTGTACTACGCCTGTGCTAAAATGAGACACTATTTGCTATCTAGTACATGTGTTGTTGCATGTCAGGCCGATGTAATTAAACACATGTTATATCGGCCAATCCTTAGAGGAAGGATTGGTAAGTGGGCGTATGCGTTGATTGAGTTTGACTTGACTTATGAATCATTAAAAGCTTTAAAAGGTCAAGTTCTTGCTGATTTCATTGTTGAGCATAGTATTAGTTTAGAAGATGAGATCAGTTATTTTACTTTCACTCCATGGAAACTTTATTTTGATGGATCGGCTTGTAAGGAGGGCCAAGGTGTTGGTGTGGTCATCACTTCTCCTAATGGTGCTGAGTTTGAAATGTTGAGCTGGTTAGATTACTTGTGCACTAATAATCAAGCCGAATATGAAGCTCTTTTATTCGGTTTAGAAATATTATGTTCCATGGAGGTTAAACATGTTGAAGCTTATGGCGATTCCTTGCTAGTGGTGCAACATGTTGCTGGTAAATTTCAATGTTTAGAGGGACCGTTAAATGTTTATCTTGACATGTGCCTTGACATCATTACTCATTTTACCGAATTCCAGATTCGGCATATACCAAGGCATGAAATTCATAAAGCCAACACGTTAGCTCAACAAGCATCTAGCTATTATGTTAGTAGACGCAATTTTCACATAAAGCCGGTACAACAGCGTGCAGAAGTATTATCGGCTCCTATGGCCGACCAGTTTGTTTTAGAGCTAGTTCAGCCACTTTATCTTGGAGACCAGGTACATGTTAAGTATACTTGGGTAGACATTATGGCTGACCAGGTTGTTTTTGAATCAAGTCAGTTAAATCGTCCGATTGACCTAGTCGATCTTGGAACGATTAATTTGTCTGAAGGGACTCTAAATCGATCCGAATCAAGTGGAACTGATTTAGAAGATTGGAGAACTCCCCTGCTTAAACATCTTAATGATCTAAGTACTAAGGTTGATCAAAGTGTTCGGCGGAGCGCATTCAAATATATATTGCACAATGATGAGCTTTATCGAAGGACTGTCGAAGACTTGTTACTTAAGTGTTTGGGATCTGATCAAGCAAAGGTGGCTATGAGGGAGGTCCATGAAGGTATTTGTGGTACACATCAATCGGCACCAAAGATGAAATGGTTATTATGCAGAGCTGGGTTTTATTGGCCTATAATGATGGCTGATTGTTTTCGTTACTACAAAGGGTGTGAAGAATGTCAACAGTTTGGAAATATACAGCTTGCACCTGCTGCTATGCTTCATCCTATTATCAAACCGTGGCCTTTTCGTGGTTGGGGGCTAGACTTCATTGGCCAAATTCATCCTCCATCTTCGAAGGGACATCGTTTTGTTCTAGTCGCTACAGATTATTTCACTAAGTGGACTGAAGTGGTGCCTTTGAAGAATATGACACATAAGGAGGTAATTGAGTTTATTACTGAGCATATTATACATAGATTCGGCATACCTCAAATGTTAACTACAGATCAAGGGACATCTTTTATTTCTAAAGAGGTACGAGATTTTGCTGAACTATACAAAATAAAAATGCTCAATTCATCTTCGTACTATGCTCAAGCTAATGGTCAGGCTGAGTCTAGTAATAAGATTTTGATCAAGCTTATCAAAAAGAAGATTGAGGATAACCCAAGGAGGTGGCATGAGGTTTTGTCTGAAGCTTTATGGGCTCATCGTGTGTCAAAACATGGAGCTACAAAAGTTACTCCTTTTCAGCTGGTATATGGACAATAAGCAGTGTTGCCCGTCGAGATAAATCTGAATGCATATAGACTGGCTAAACAGAATAATTTATCCGTTGTTATGTATCATGATGCCATGATGGACAACATTGATGAAGTGACCGATAAGAGATTAAAGGCTTTTAAGGAGATGGAGAAAGACAAAGCCCGGGTTGCCAGAGCTTACAACAAAAGGGTAAGAAGCAAATCATTCCAAGTGGGAGAATTGGTGTGGAATACTATATTACTGCTTGGATCGAAGAGCAATAAGTTTGGCAAGTGGTCGCCGAGTTGGGAGGGTCCTTATAAAGTGATCAAAGTGATATTTTGAAATGCATATATGCTGGAGACGTTGCAAGGTGGAAGTCTCCCAAGAGCAATAAACGGGAGGTATTTGAAAAAATACTTTCCAAGTGTTTGGCAAGAAGCCTGAGTGCCTTCCAAGCAGTGGCTGATACATGTATCGCCCTTAGAATAAAATTAGTCAGAAGATTTATCCTTAATTATTGAATAGCCGATGAGTTGGACATCGTTGTTATTCGGTTTGTTTTTAGGTTCTGCTAAAGATCACCTAAAAACAAGGGGGCATATGTTGACACTCGAAAGTGTCACAAATGAAGATGAATTTAAAAGGGTATTCGACCTGTAATATTAGCATCAAATTTGTCTTTTGAGAGATCGGATGTTCTAAGTTAAAATGGGCCTGATCATTTTGGGTTTCCGATTGCTCAGGTTATGTCCGACCAGGTGGCCCGGGTCGGAGGCCTTATGGTTGTGATGAATGCTGAATCTGGTGCCAAATATGTGGATCCTTTTCTTGTAAGGACAATTTGTTGATCAGTATAGGCTGATAAAGCCCATTAGACCGATCTGGTCGATCCAAGGATCGGCGAGATCAAGGTTACCTTGTCACGTCCGGATTGAATTCTATATGTTGATAGAGTCCGGATAGGAAAACTTGGAGATCGTATCTGAAGATGTTTCCTATTGGGATAAGACCAACCCCCTCTATATATATGAGAGGATCATGGCCGATTGAGGCATCCAACCCTAATCGATCAAAATCAATCTACTACCCTTTTACCCCCTTTTTCCCCTCTACTTTGTTGTTTGGCTCGTCTCCTAGCGAGACTCGACGGCGTTCTAGGTGGCCTTGCTGGTCCTAGGACAATCTCTACGTGCTTCTCCCCGACGGGTCTTCCCGGGAGGAGTTCTAGAGTTATCAACACAGCAACTGAAACCCTAGATTGATCCAAACCGGTCTCTAGATCGGTTTTCTTCAGTATAGTCAGGGTTCCTGCTGTCTCAGGTTGAACTGCAACCTCTCCGGGCGTTCTAGTCCTGTTGGTGTTTGATTCGGATCACTTCCGACGTCAACACATACCAACGTACACGTCAATAATGGTATGGTTACTTGTAGCTGACATGTTAGTTGCATATATACTTCCTGCGTCCCTAAATAATTGTCGCTAGAAATCGTGTTTCTCTCACAGACACGCTTTCCGAATGACAATTAAAAAGGGACGGAGGGAGTACGATATAAATAGAGACAAGGCCACGTACGATCGGGCCCTTGTACTCTCGGGATGCGCCGCGCCAGCTCATTCATATGGGGTTATCTTTTGGATATAGAGGGTACTAGTAGAATAGGCGCGCCATCGCGCGCCCATACAGGTGGTCATTAAGATAATTTATACAGGCTGAGATATAATGAGTATGGTCATGACATAGCTAAGGTTGTGTTATTAATTACACATGGGATGATACAGATTATATGGGCACTATAGTGCTTAAAGGTACACTGTGTGCGCCCTTGTACGCGTGGAGCTATTTGCAATTCAAATTGTGATGTTATATGAATAAATCCAAAAGGAGATGGAAATTGTGGTGTTATAAAAGATACATATAGAATTCATTTGGAGATCATGAAGGTGAAGGGCTGGAGGGATATTATACAGGTGTATAGTAGTAGCGCTCAAGCCAAACATACTTGTTAAGTCTAACATAGTTGATGTTACTGCATATCTAGATATATGTGGTCTCGTACTGTGTTCCCCTTCCAGTACTTTACCTCACATCAGAGGTTTTGTTTCTCATGAATTTAAAGTTTTGAGGATTAGAGTAATTTTTGACATAAAGTGAGTAGAATATATTAAGCCAATAAGAATGATGTAATGTAGGCATGACATATAAGAATCTATAGCCATGACATTTTGAAAAAGGGGACCAAAAGCTACTAAATACGAATATGGATAAGTATATACTACAAAAAAAATAACCTGGGTACAAAAGTGAAACCTTTAGTAGCACAGGACAACAAATGTATAAGGAAACTAACTGCCAGGCTTCTCTAATCTTGTAAGCACCTCAGGGTAAAACAGAGACATCAAAAGTACCACTTGGCAACCAATAAAGACCACTCCATGGAAGATATAATTAGGACATGACCACACAATTTCACCATGTTGAACAATAAAATGCAGTGTGTATTGAGCAGTAGATATTGAGGCATTGAGCAGTAAGAGGAAATGTATGATGAGCCAAGCAAATTGCAGGACCAATACCTTCGATAGAATAGTTGATCAATGGCATTGGTGGGGAAGACATGAGATGTATGCAAATTGCAGGATTTAAGCAATAAACCTCCTTCACACTTTTAATTAATAATCAATTCCATTATATGGCACATGATTCCAAGAGAGATGGAAATATAATCAAAAGCTTCCATATAAATTATTGTCAGACATATCTAAAGAATTTGCAGTTGTTGTTTCTATAGTGGTATGTGAGAGGGAGCTGCAGCCACAGCTGCATCAGCAGCTGACGAAACCAGCTTCCGAACAGGCCCTTGGTTCGTTAGGTGTGTATTGCAACAAAGACGGACCATCATTATTATTTCAATCTACTAGCAACCTACCATAAGTACCAAAGGGAAGATTTTGAAGGCAAAGAAAAAGCTAACTATATAGACTATGATATGGGTAGTAAGAGAGGCAGATATAAGTCTAAAACATGTACATTGCATATGTTGTCAAAGGAAGCATGTCCTTCAATACATACATAGTAGTCTAAGCATAGTACCTAATAGTTCGCATCCAAAGATATACATGGAGTCCTTGAATGAACACCACCCAAATGATTGAATTACTACAGTTTTGCTCAGCAACTCAAGCGATCCAGTGTTGTATTTTCTCTGAAAGGAGCCACTCATTGGGAAATCGGGAAGAGGAAACGATCAGAGTCTGTATGGGAACAGCAAACCATCATTACTGTGAGACAAGCATATTTGGACAAAGTAACTTTCAATAATAATTAGTTTTTTTATATTCAGCACTAAAAATATTCAACTGGTCATGTACAACCTAGAAGTATTAGTGAAGTTTAGAAATTTTACAGAAACTTCAAAGATCACATTTTTGCTAGTAATAAAACATAATTTTGAAAGATGCCTTTTTTTATTGGTAAAGCATTTCCCTAGGTCATAGAAGCAGAAATACACTGTTATTTGAAGATGAAAGAATAAGAATATAAAACATCAAAGATTGCTTCAGATTGATTGCAGGTAGTTTTAACCTGGAGGATACGTAACAAACAAATAAATTTGTACAACATAAGATGGCAAAAATGTGAGGAAGCAAATAGAAATAGTAATCACAAATTAAGCGGCGCGCACAACATCGACTCTTAAGAAGATGCACAATAATGAGGCTTAAATTTCTACTCCGGCATGTTTGAAAGTTGACTGATCAAACACAAAACTGCATGCTAAATTAGATAACCTAAATGTATTGCAACGGAGAGGTCACGTAGACATGACAAAATAGAATAATCTGAACGACGGTTGTATCCATGAATTTACATGAGCACTGTTACTTACGGATGAGAATAGGGGAAGAAGGAAATAACTCCTAGCAAAATAGGCTAATTTGAACGACCGGTGTATCCATGAATTTACATGAGCACTGTTACCTGCAGCTGGGAATAGGGAAAAAGAAATAACCCCTAGTTATGGCCAAATAGACATATTAATTAGGCATGCTATTGGAAACTATAAAAATTTGTTGATCTTGTAGGAATGATTATTAAATACTCCAACTTCACAGTAATTTGGTACATGTTGTCAATTAGTTTTGGTAAGACATAAATGCTTATGTGAACTGTTTCTTAATTTAGAAGGCTATTTGGTACCTGTTGTGGAAAGGTTGTGCCTCCTGCATGTCTGGATTGAAGTACCAGTGGCAACCATTGTTTCGACTCAGTTGAGTGTCGTGTGCATTTGGACCAGATACCATCACATATTCTGATGTGTTTGCTAAGACAATAGATTAATCATGTATGAAAAAGATAATTACAGGAAATCTATTGTTTTAGGAAATGACACTCACTCTAGATCTTTCAAATCAATGGGAGGTAGCCCAGATGTAGCAAATCTGAACGTGACAAAAAACACAGGCATACCATATGAACAGTTGGTGTGAGGCAAAAGAAAACAGGAGGCACGTAACAATGACATATAATACAATGTGGCAATGCAAAAAAGTACCAAACAGGCAGAGTTATTTAATTGCCTATGAGGAGCACTAAAACATGGCGTTGGCTGCATGGACCCTGAATGCAGGTAAAACCAGTGTCTATAGTAGTAATAACATACCATATAAAACATATATAGATGGAATAGAAGGGGTAAAATGTGTATTGAACTCTCTGTGCATCTGACAACCAGCTACACATTACAATAGATAGAATAGAAGCAGTAAACTGAAGGCAATAGTGGGGTAGGTCCAGGGCAAGACAACAATGCAATTTAAGTTCTGACGTCCTAGATATGGCACAACACTGAATTAAGCCATTGCAAAGCAAAGTACAATTGGCTAAGGCATATGAAGATGAGGGGCACATAGACAAAGTAGCAGTGATCAGGGGCAACATGGAACTTCATTGTAACTTCATTTAGCAGAAGGTAGCATGGGTGATTAAGTTCTAGATTTATGCAATCAGCAGTGATCACGTATTTCGAATTGAACAATAGACATTAAGCTACCTGTTTAATAAAGGAATGTGATGATATTAACATGAAACCTTTTCTAACATGATGTACCCATTGTTGGCAAAACGAATTAAGACCATGCAGGATCTATATCTGCATAAGAAAAAACCGATAGGGAAGCACTACTACAGAGCAGGGTCTTTCGCCGATTCTCAAAATCGCCATTTGTCTCGGCGTTTTTGCCGCCCGGGACTAATAGACCCTTTAGTCCCGGTCGGTAACACGGACCGGGACTAAAGGGTCTGCCCCAACGGCTACTGCGCGGAGCTGTCGGGGCAGGGACCCTTTAGTCCCGGTTCGTGTTACCAACCGGGACTAAAGGGCACTCTTTAGTCCCGGTTGGTTCCACAGACTGGGACTAAAGCTTTAGCCACGGTTTGTGGCTTGTCCCGGCATAAATGATCACCTTTTAGCCCCAGTTTTTAATACAAACCAGGACTAAAGCTCCTCGGTTTATAACCTGCCAACTCCTTCCTCCCTGAGCCAGAGACATTCAAATTTCAGTGAGCTTCCTTGCTTGTTCTTGCTGTTGCTATTGCGTGTTCTTCATTTGTTCTTCGTCTCTGGCGTCAATTGGTGATCTTCTTCGACTCCGTCATCGTCTCTTTGCGTTGAGAGGTAACTATTTTCATCTCTTACCATGTCTTTTGAATATGAGAGGAATTTAATTAAAATATATAGTTTGCAAGAACAAACATAGAGAGTTGAGTAGTTTATATTGGTTCATCACAATCACTTGATAGTTTTCTACTGCTAGCTAGGTAGTATCCATTGTATATTTCATACTTATGCAAGACGAGTAATAATGAATTTTAGTGTCTTTTTAGTTAATTTTTTCTTTAGAAAAATGTGGAATTTATAATAGTTTGCAACAATGAATATAGAGAGTAGACAATGTGGAAATTGGTATTGTTATATCATATTTTTTGATTATCTAAACAAATAGATAAATTTAGAGTCTTTTTTATTTATAATTGTTTAGAAAATTAGGAATTTGCATGTAATAGTTTAAAAAATGAGTATGAATATAGTAGATGACAACCGTGACCGGGTCCTCAGCCTCTCATCATCGGGATCCAAAGCGTTTGCAGCCGGATCTTCCTCTCATTGCTTGCGGCGAGTGTAAGCAGAAAATTGTGAAGGAGTACCGAGTGAAAAAAGAGGGAATCAACAAGGGTCGTATATTCTACAAGTGTCCGGACCATGAGGTGGGTTATTATTTACCCGCATTTGATTAATATGGTTCATTTGTATCGGTTTTCCTTGATGATATTGTTTAAATTCCTTATTCTTTGTTTCTAATTGCAGTGGGAGGGCACCGGCGGATGTAAAGGTTGATACTGGGAGGAAGAGTACGTTCAGCACGTATGAAATTCTGTTGCACAGGAGGTTGCCGCTGAAGGTGATGAAGCAGTGAGTCAGCGGCAGCAGCCCATCCATGCTGATGAAGCGAATGATCTGTCTATTTTAGTTGGGATCAGACGCGAACTAATTATGTTGTTTAAGTGCATTTTAGTTTTAGTTTTTTTAGTGCTAGCTGCGATTGTCTTCGTTGTACTCAAGCTTGTTTGAATTAATCAATCATATGATGTCATGAGTGTTGCAATAACATGAGAAACTACTAAGTGCATGGTTCTAATATTTAATGCATATGTTGTCACACAATTGGATGTATAATGTCGATCGTCGCTCCAAAGAGTTCATTGCTGGTGTGCACTATTTCTTAGGTGTGGCTGAGAAAAACAAGCAGGATGGTTTCATGTGCTGCCCATGCGCCGTCTTTAAGAATTTGAAGGAATATTCATGCTCAATGACTCTTCATACGCATTTGTGAAAGTCGGGTTTCGTAACAAACTATATTTGTTGGACGAAGCATGGAGAAAGGGGGTTGTAATGGATGATGGTGAAGAAGGTGAAGAAGAATTGGACCACGCCGATATTATTGCTCAGTACGGTGCCTTCTATGATGATGTAGTGTGGGAGATGGTGAAGAAGATGCGACAGCGGCAGAAGATATGGCAACTGATGTTGATGCTCTTGGTGATGCCATTCGTGATGCACAAAGAGAATGTGAAACTGACAAGGAGAAGGTCAAGTTCGAGTGCATGCTAGAGGATCATAGGAAATTGCTACATCCCACTGCTGAAGATGGCCAAAAAAGCTGGGTACTATACTGGAACTGCTGCAATGGAAGGCAAAGAATGGTACATCCGACAAGGCATTTGGGCAGTTATTGAAGATAATGAAAAAGATGCTTCTGAAAGCGAATGAATTGCCCACCACTATGTACGAAGCAAAACAGGTCGTCTGCCCTTTGGGATTAGAAATCCAGCAGATACATGCATGTCACTACAAGAAAAGGTTGGCTTTTTTACATAAAATCAATTTGTGACGCTGGCGTTGATTATGTATGATTTATGACATAATACGTTAGTTATGACATGAGTTTATGTCATAATACGTTAGTTATGACACGAGTTGAAGGGCAATCATATTTTGACATTGCACTTTGTCATAATACACATAACTGATGTCATAATTCACATAACTAATGTCATAATTCACATAACTATGTCATAATTAACGTCAAAAAGTCAGCGTCACAAATGGATTTTATGAAAAAAGCCAAGCATTTCTTGTTGTGTGTCCTAATGACTGCATCCTGTACCGTGGGGAGGAATACGAGAATTTGGATGCATGCCCGGTATGTGAAGCATCGCGGTATAAGATAAGGCGAGATGATCCTGGCGACGTAGAGGGTGAAGAACGTCCCAGCAGGAAGAAAATCTCTGCCAAGGTTATGTGGTATGCTCCTATAATACCACGCTTGAAACATTTGTTCAGGAACAAAATACGTCGCACCGTGCCTAACACACAGCAAGCCGAAAAGCGTAGCTTCAATCAGGTGCCCGGACGGTTTGAAATCCGGAGACGTGCCAGTCGGTTTGACCTGAAAGCCAACAAGGGATAAAACTGTGAAAATAAAACTGGAACATGCCGGGTAGGACCAGACAGTTCCATATTTACGGCTTTGAAGCCACTCACAACGACATATAGCTATAGAAGCTATCTGTCAACAAGTTATAAAGATCATTCGGCTAATACCAAATACAAGCACATGTAAACAATTTGTTGCCGAATACACGTTCGTAAAAAGACATGCTTGAACAAGAGATAGATTATAAAATAACGTATAACCAAGCTCGGCAAACCAGCCGAGTTGGGGTCCATGAAGAAGGAACATGCAAACCAAAAAATGATTAAACTAATCTAAAACATGCATCTGTCGCACGATACCTAGTTTTATCAAAGCCTAACCATGATTGACATGTATGAACCCGCAACACGTAACAATCTAGATTAGAAATTAATTCGGCCATCATGGTTATTCAATTATCGGAAGAAACAAGTAAAAACTTGCAAAGCAAGGCCGAACAAAATCAATCTAGATTGGGCAAAAGAGTGTTGTAAAACTTAATTAAATAAATCATGCAACACAAGGTAACTTAATGAATCTACTCGATCTTGCCAAATCTAATAGAGCCGATAACTATCTCGCTTTTGCTAAACGTATCAATAAACGCCTGCCGCACGGTATTTACTCATAAGCAAAGCACAAGCAAAGACTTCCTGATCATTAACAAAAGTCCGCCGCACGACCATTGTAAACAAACAAGACTACTTGCATCATATCTAAATCCACCGCATGATACTAGACATGATAACAAGGTTGTCGGGACTTACGGAGGTCGACGGATCGATGATTCCTCTCGAAGAACTCGACGACACGACAAAGGACTCGAAGGTGGCACGGGGCCGATTTGTATTGATATGGTTGTGAACCCCTTTTACAATAGCCAAGGGTCTATATTTATACCCTGAGCTAATAAGAGTCCTGAACTAAACATTACGTATAGAACTTGACTCTAAAGAAACATCTAAAAGGAAATAAAAAAGATACATGGACTCTAGCTCCCTTCACGTAGAATCCTTTCTAATAACGTGTCTCGGCAAAACTCTGGTGCGGGCACATCTTGCTGGTACGTATCTTGATGCCTTCCATATTTGCACATGAGACTTTGAATAAACATGGATAAATATCTTAATTGGTCGTGCAATCACTATTGATATTGATACGTATATCTGTATACTGTATATCTCCCGTGCACATTATAGCCCCTTGCTTGCTTCCGGTCACGATAATTCCAATGCAACAAGAACTGGCCAATTGACTTCCTTTCCTTGTATCTTGCATAGTTCATTTCCGAATAAAGCCTTCTGGACTGCTCTTCATATTGTTCGTGAACTAAAGTCCGCCTTCATCTTTCCCAAAGAAAAAAATCATTAATGCTTTTCGTACGATAGCCCCGTATTCAAATATTAAACAATCTCCACACGCACATCCCCTAGCATGGCTCAAGACTCAATCGACAAGGGAATCGATCTGGTGTTTAGCTCACTTCTGGTTGCTCAAAACATAATACTTACGAAATATTCCGTCATCAATATCATCAGCCAATCCCTCTTTGCTCAGATTGATCTTGCCAAATTCTGGTGTCAACACAGGCCCCCCGAGTTCGGAGTATGAATTCTTCATGCTTCGAATTATTTCATTTCGATGGTCCTCTTTTCCTGATGACATTTGATCATAATATTCGAAGGCTCCATCGGCCTCTCTTGAAATATTAAAGAACCGCATCGGCTTTCGATGTTGATAATAATTTTTAGCCAATCTTCTTCTTCCAAGGAATCAAGTAATTTTATCGGCAGCAATATTACCTTATTCCTAGTTTTACCTTCACATGTGAACTTTGAAGTGTCTATCGCACCATCTTGGGTGGTTGAGGAATAGAACGGATTAGAAACCAGTTATCCTTACTTCCCTTGCTTAGAAAACTTGGATTTTTTTTAATGATTTTGAAATTAAAACATAGCTTTGCTCCTCAAATGATTCTCTCAGATCTCTCAATGTGTATAGTTCCTCATCGAGACATTGTTCCATCCCCTTTTTTATCCCACTTCTAAAGGTCTATGTAGAGTTTAGGTAAGAATAAAATGTGTCGCATACTTACCTCGCATATATCATAAAGTCAAACACCGGATCCACGAAGAGAAGTGTCATACTCTTAGATCAAGATGTGTATGTGTATGGAATATATATATTTTTTTTGTACTCCTTTGATCGTGACCCTCTCTTTCTTTTAAAATGCTTCTGAGAGTACAGGCTATTTATTCTCGCTGGCGGGTATCTAAGCACCCATTGTTTTCTCTCTTTTTGGCGGGCATCAGAGTACCATTGTTTTCTCTCTCTTTTATCATGCTCTTTGGCATGCTCTTTTTTTTCTCAAGCATTTTGACATTTTTAATATAGCCTACACTCCCTTTGGCATATAAATATTTCTAGAGAGAATCAAGATACAAACTGGAGTATTTTTAGTGGATGGAAAGGACATGTCTTGCATAACTCATAGTGCAAGAATTAGTATTTTATAGGTGGGTGTACGTGAGTCTTGATCATGAGAGCATGATAAATCTCTCAACAAGGGTCACAACAGTTTGACAAAACTCAATACAAAAGCAAGTAGCATATGTGGACAGTTTGCATCCTAAAAGTATGTATATGGCTCTGGTAGGAAATTCAACATCATTGAGGAGACAAGCTATTGATTTTAAGTTTTTATAAGAAAAAATTCCCAAGTACTTTGCAAAAAAAAAGCAAGGTTTCTTTCATGATACCATATCTCATTCATCAACTACTTAGATAATATGCTTTCTCTACAATAAATTGTTCACAAGTGATAGGAAAAACAAGGAATAAAGATTATGTGAGCCGAGTGTTACCTCATATTTGTATGTTTGCCCATTGTGAGCCGATGTGATTTATATTGAGTCTCCTTGAACTCAAGATCGTTCATCCGCCTTAACCGATTAGGAGTTGCCCGCCCCCCCCCAAGTCCATAATCATAATCGGTTATCTCTGTGCACCAAAACATGTAAGGAACATCTCACCACTTCCATGCAAAACTTCTATTTATTTGTCTCTTTGGCTTATAGTAAAACGTGGTCATGAAGCATCCTGTGTTTTGCCTCGCCATGCAAGTTTGATACATGTATGCATGGCGTTGTAACGTGTTAGCTCCTTTTCTTTTAGCCTATCACATGAAGAAATTTGCTAGCTTTATAGCCGATTCCATTTCAGGAAGTAATCGACTATCATCTTCACCGGCCCAATTCCTCCAATGAGTTTGAGCACTGCATCGGCTGTTACCATAACCCATCAGCATTTGGTATCTACAAATTTCCTCACTTTTGAAGCCAGGTAAACATATAAGCCAATCTGAATCTGATGTTACTACTGTACTGCACTCCCAGGCTTCAACTTTGACAGTTTGATGTACTTGGGCTGCGTCCATTGCGTCGTCCACTACGATGCACGATATCCGCCATTTTCAGCACTGGCATGTTATTTACATCGTTGCTAGTTATGCCATGGACGCGCTTTCGGCCCTACAGCTGCTCCTCATAACCGTAGCCAAACCTCATCAAGGGGATATACTTTGATTATTCTGTTAGATTTTGAATAGCTGATTGGTACTCCTGGTCAACAATCAGCTCTTTATGCATTTGATCTTAGAACTCATATTAAATATCGGTTCTCAATATAATATATGCCCCAAATTTCTTCTATAGCCAACCTTTTTTATTGCTCGGCTGGCATCAAATCTGAAAGTTCATCTAATTCAGTCAATGTGTTCTGTATGTGCAAGTATAGATATACTTGATTGGTTGTTTTGTCTCATCGGTTGTTTTGCCTGATCGGCTATTTTGAGCTGTACTTGATTGAGTAGCAGCTAATTGGCTGCTACTCAATCAAGTACTTGATACATGGACTCTAGCTCCCTTCACGTAGAATCCTTTCTAATAACGTGTCTCGGCAAAACTCTGGTGCGGGCACATCTTGCTGGTACGTATCTTGATGCCTTCCATATTTGCACATGAGACTTTGAATAAACATGGACAAATAACTTAATTGGTCGTGCAATCACTATTGATTTTGATACGTATATCTGTATATCTCCCGTGCACATTATAGCCCCTTGCTTGCTTCCGGTCACGATAATTCCAATGCAACAAGAACTGGCCAATTGACTTCCTTTCCTTGTATCTTGCATAGTTCATTGCCGAATAAAGCCTTCTGGACTGCTCTTCATATTGTTCGTGAACTAAAGTCCGCCTTCATCTTTCCCAAAGGAAAAATCATTAATGTTTTTCGTACGAGAGCCCCGTATTCAAATATTAAACAATCTCCACACGCACATCCCCTAGCATGGCTCAAGACTCAATCGACAAGGGAATCGATCTGGTGTTTAGCTCACTTCTGGTTGCTCAAAACATAATACCTACGAAATATTCCGTCATCAATATCATCAGCCAATCCCTCTTTGCTCAGATTGATCTTGCCAAATTCTGGTGTCAACAGGTGGCATAAAGAAGACCGTAAGGTAGACAATATGCTGAGGCACCCAGCTGATGGATCCCAGTGGAGAGCGATAGACAGAGAATTCCCAGAGTTTGCAGATGAGGCTAGAAACTTGAGGTTCGCTTTAAGTACGAAACTACAGATGGTTTTAATCCTTTTGGGGAGCAAAGCAGTAGTCATAGCACTTGTCCAGTTACTCTATGTATCTACAACCTTCCTCTGTGGTTATTCATGAAGCGAAAGTTCATTATGATGCCGTTGCTCATCCAAGGGCCGAAGCAACCTGGCAACGACATCGATGTCTACCTGAGGCCATTAGTTGAGGAACTTCTACTTCTATGGAGCAAACCAGGCGTACGCGTGTGGGATGAGTACAAACAAGAACATTTTGACCTGCGAGCATTATTGTTCGTAACAATCAATGATTGGTCGACTCTAAGTAATCTTTCAGGCTAGACAAATAAGGGATATAATGCATGCACACACTGTTTCGAAGACCTTGATAGTTTATTTTTGAAAAGGTGTTAGAAGGTCATGTACGTTGGGCACCGTTGGTTTCTTCCCATGGGCCACCCAGTAAGAAAGAAAGGCAAACATTTCAAAGGTAAGACAGACCACCAAACCAAGCCTCGTAACCGAAGCGAAGATGATATACTCGAAATGGTGAAGGATACGAAAGTAGTATTTGGAAAGGGATGGGGCAGCGAACCTGTTCCCAAAGACGCTTCGGGACACGCACCCAAGTGGAAGAAGAAGTCCATATTCTGGGAGCTACCCTACTGGCATGTCCTAGAGGTCCGCCATGCGATCGACGTGATGCACCTGACAAAGAACCTTTGTGTGAACCTGCTTGGATTCATGGGTGTCTACGGAAAGCCTAAGGATTCACTTGAAGCACGACAGGACTTGCAGCGCATGCAAGAACGATACAACCTGCATCCGGAGAAGACAGATGACGGGCGCTAGTACTTAAGCCCTACTAGCTACACTCTTAGGAGAGAAGAAAAGGAAAGCATGTTTGAATGCCTTAACATCATCAATGTCCCATCTGGATTCTCCTCCAATATAAAGAGAATAATTAATGTGCCAGAGAAGAAGTTCCAAAACTTGAAGTCCCATGACTGCCATGTGCTTATGACCCAATTGCTTCTTGTTGCTCTAAGAGGAATTCTACCTCCACATGTACGTCTAGCCACCGTGAAGCTATGTGCATTCCTCAATTCAATTTCATAGAAGGCAATCAATCCAGATGAAATTTCTACTTTGCAGAATGATGTCGTTCAATGTCTCGTCAGCTTTGAGTTGGTGTTCCCTCCATCCTTCTTTGATATCATGACACACCTCCTAGTTCACCTGGTCAAGGAGAACATTATTCTCTGTCCTGTGTTCCTACACACCATGTTCCCATTCGAGAGGTTCATGAGTGTCCTGAAGAAATATGTTCATAACCGTTCTCGGCCTGAAGGAAGCATCGCCCAGGGCTACGGAATAGAGGAGGTCATAGAGTTTTGTGTGGACTTTATTCCAGACCTTGACCCGATTGGTGTTCCTGAATCGCGACACAAGGGCAGACTCAGTGGCAAGGGAACACTAGGGAAGAAAAAATATATCGGTACAGGAGACGATTACTTCGATAAAGCACACTACACAGTTCTACAGAACTCCTCATTGGTCGATCCATATATCGAGGTACATAAGGATTTCCTTCGATCCGAGTGGCCCGGGAAGAGTGAAGCTTGGATTACACGTCAGCACATGCAAACCTTCGGTGATTGGTTGCGAAAACAATGTCAGGGTGATGACAACATAGATGAGCAGCTTTATTGGTTGGTCAGACAATCATCATGGCATATCAGCACGTACAAAGGGTACGAGATCGATGGGAATACATTTCACACAGTAGCCCAAGACAAAAGGAGCACCAACCAAAACAGTGGTGTACGCGTGGATGACATGGATCCAAATGGGAACAAACAAACATATTATGGCCGCATACATGACATATGGGAACTAGACTACGCACCTAATTTTAAAGTGCCTTTGTTCCGGTGTAAATGGGTCAAGATGACTGGTAGCGGAGCTGGGGTAACAGTCGACAAGGAGTATGGGATGACATCAGTGGACCTCAACAATATTGGGTACAAAGATGAACCATTTGTCCTTGCCGCAGATGTGAGTCAGGTGTTCTATGTGAAAGACATGTCTACAAAACCAAAAAGAGGGAAAAAGGATAACAACTCGATCGTCAACGAGCCAAAGCGCCACATAGTTCTTTCACGGAAAGAAACATTGTCGGAATTGAGGACAAGTCAGATATGTCAGGTGATTATGAAAGGGATGACCGAATTCTGCCATTCAAAGTGAACAAAGACCCAAGCATTTTGTTAAACAATGAGAAAACTCCATGGTTAAGGAATGATCATAACCAAGGGACATATGTCAAGAGGAGGTTAACAGTTGTGCCCGCTAAATAGTGGGTTGTAAAGATATTATGTAATAATTAATTAATTAAGACTTCATTTATTTGATGATGGATTTATATATATATATATTTCGTAGTGATCATTGATTTATGTCCTCCTCTAGATGTGAATCATCAAAATACATATAAGAAGAAAAAGTATATACAAAATTATAAAGATCAGTAACATTTTTAAAAGAAAGTATATCAAATATTTAATTTTCTGTTAAATTAGAAAGATTTAAGATATATTTAAAAAGAAAACTAAATTTAAAAATCTAAAACTACTCCATCTGTCGGGTAGAACGAAATTGGGCAATGATTTTTTAGGTTATAAACAAAAGATTAACGTTCAAATGATGTGAAAATAAATTTTCTATTGAAAGCCATCTATTGAAAGCCAATGTTTTTTTAATTTAAACTTAACATTATATTTTTGCATTAACAAAATATGAATGGTTATTTACATTTATATTCGTTATTATAAAAAAAGAAAAGAATTTATGCTACAAAATTTTCTACTATACAATAAGGTCAAAGGAAATATAACTGTTATTTTTAAGTAATTTTATGCCTACTGTTCAATTTACTATGCAATTAACAAGAATTACAATATATTTATACAGTGAAAACTTAATACAAAACCCAAAATACTGAAAACCCCAAAACTATGGCGGAAAAGGACTCTTTAGTCCCAGGCGGAGGCATCAACCGGGACTAAAAACCCCTTTAGTCCCGGTGCGTAAGCCCGCCCGGGACTAAAGGTCCAAACCTTTAGTCCCGGGCCGTGTTAGGCACCAGGACTAAAGACCCTTTAGTCCCAGTGCGTAACACGGCCCGGGACTAAAGGCCCTCCGGGTATACAGGGCACAGTGCACTCCAACCTTCCCAAGATCGACGCAGTTGCGCCGCCGCCGTCCGCGCCACCGCCCTCGAGCCCTCCTCGCCGTCGAGCCTCTCTCCGCGCCGTCGAGCCTCTCTCCCCTCGCCGTCGTCGAGCCTCGGCCTCGGCTCGTCCTCGTCCCTCGTCCTCCGCACCGGCGCCGTCGAGCTCCCCGCGCGTACCGTGCCTCCCGTCCTCGTCCTCGCGCCGCCATCGAGCCTCGGCCTCCCTCGCCGCCGTCGAGCCTCGTCCTCGGCTCGTCCTCGTCCCTCGTCCTCCGCGCCGGCGTCGAGCTCCGTCCTGGCCTCGTCCGTCCTCGCCGTCGTGCGTGTATGCATGTGTGTGTGCAGTGTGGTGTGCGTGTGTGTAGTGTGTGTGGTGTGCGTGTGTGTGCAGTGTGTGAGAGTGAAAAAAAAGAAATGAAAAAGTTAAATAGAAAATAATATATATAGAAAAATGAAAATTGATATATATAGAAAATAAATATATATATTTAGAAAAAGAAAGTAATATATATAAAATGAATATAAATAGATATATATTTATAGATAATGAATATGATCATATTCATTATCTATAAATAAATATATCTATTTATATTCATTTCTTTTTCTATATATATATATATTTATTATCTATATATAGATATCAATTTTCCTTTTTCTATATATATTATTTTCTATTTAACTTTTTCATTTCTTTTTTTTATAGAAATAGATATATACAGATAATGAATATGATCATATATATGTTTTTTAACCTAACAAATATATATTTTTTTAACCTAACAAATATATGTTTACACATGTAGATAAAAAGTGACAGGCCGCGTCGACCTGTAGTCCTGGTGACCGCTCCACCGACCTCGCTGTCGTCCGCCGTCGTTCTCGTCCACGGTGTGTAAATCACGTGACAAGGATATGTTTAAACATGTATTTACTCTTAGAAATATATGTTCATAGAAAATCATGTGTCATGTTGGAATGTCATAGAAAATCACTTGGATATGTTTAAACATGTATTTACACTTAGAAATATTTTGATAGATATGATTCTTCGTGTTATTTTTAATGTTGAATTGCCTCTTTACGAATATATGTTATTTTTAATGTTGGCGATTACATGTCACCTAAAACCCGAAACCCTAAAACCCGAAACCCTAACCCTAAACCCCAAACCCCAAACCCATAAACCCTAAATATATGTACATAAAATTACAAGCAATATACATAGAAGTTGTCCAAATATCTATCTACATAAGTTGTACTCCAAAGTTAGTATTGTAAACCTATTACAAGTTGTACTCCATCTAAAGATCTACAGGACATACAAATGATTATCATTGTTTGGAATCAACTTCTCGTTGGTATTATAGTAGAACTCGCCGTTTGGATTTATGACTTGTTCCCGAAGAAATCCTGCTATTATCTCTTGTATTGCTTTCAATTGGCCTTGTAGCATCACTTTTTGCTTCAACCAGTCAGTCTTCAATTTGAATTAGAGAAGATACTAGTTATATCTATATTATCAATATTAAGTCTATAAAAAATGAAAAGAAACATGTTACGTACTTTGATGATTTCTTCAAGAATTCTATTTGGTTCTATCATTATGTACTCGCAAACATAGAATCCACATAAGTTGGTACCCTGTTTTTGTCTCAAAATCCACTGTAGAATGAAAAGATTCATCTCGTAATAAAGCTATGATATATGACATGATATAATAAAGATACACGTACATTGACGAAGGTGTAAAGTAAGCTTACTAGTAGTCGTGGCTTTATTGTAAGTGGTGCCTTACATTGACTCATATGTTCCCGAGCAATGAATTTTTCCCAAACCCTAATCCGGCCAATGAAACATTAATAGTTGGATCATTATTTAATTAGTATACATATATACAAGCTTAGTCTATACTTTAAGCATGCAAGCTAGGGATCGAAAAATTACCTTTGGATGATGTCTATCATATCTTGATAATCTTCTTGCGGTTTGCTCAACGAGTCATAGATTAACACATTGCTGTGTTTGAGATCGATGACCATCAGTATCTAGTGATAGTTGTTCATACACATGATTCATATATATATATATATATATAAATATAAAGAGAGAGAGATTATTAGGCCGGGTTAAGTAAAATAAAATGTGCACATACTTATTATTAACTATATATGTCTCACGTACTTAAAGTTGTATGGGAAGAGTATTCTTTCTCTATCTTTTTGGTTCACGAAGAACCTCATGAGATTCGTACACGACTCATCGCTCCAAGTCGCTGAAGAGTTTGGAGCCTTGAAAACAACATACGGATCAACAAACCCAACAGAATTGTCATGTTTATCTCTGAGCTGAGTCATCTGATACCTGCAATATCGAGTCGATCCACAAGTACGTGTGTAAGAATACTATATACTATATACACATACTATAGACTTCAATGAAAACTATAAAAGAAACACTTACAAACAATAGCAGCTAAGGAGCGATTTGTCCAGTGCATCCATGTGGCATAACTGGTGTAATTCCTCCATCTGGACTAAGATTAGGTCATCGCCACGGAAGTAGTGATGGTTCCAAATTTGGACAGAAATCCAATTAACATCACCGTCTTTAGAAGCCTCCATGCACCATTTGTTGATTGCAAACATCTGCGTATCAAGTACATGTAAGTGATTGGGGATCATTAGACTCCTGCCCGGTACAAAATTTCTCCTCCATTCATTAACTACTTCCGCTCGTGGAAACTCCAGCCCAGTAGCAATATTGGCAATCGTGACGTATGGGAGACCACTGTCAATGAAAAAAATTTCAATTGCGTTCATCTCAGACAAACTACTGGTCCCTCCAGATTTCCTCTGTACTCTGCCCATGTTTGAACCATACTGATTTTCCACGAATAACGGGGACAAAGGTCTTGATGTTTCCCCGAGCTGTGGAACACCCTTTTCCACTTTCTTCGTGCTGGATTGTTTTCTTTTGCAGACTTGATTAGAGAGCGTTCGTAGTCTGATTTTCGCAGAACCTTTTGGGCTTGACGCATCTTGATACCATGTTGGTCCACCCTTTTCCTTAACTCATGTGGGTTTAACAAGAGGTAAGGCTTCTCTGGGTTTCTCTTCGCTTGAACATTGACCTTTGATTCCTCTAAAAAATTTCGCACATCTTTCTTCACCAAAATTTCTAACTCATCATCAGCCTTTTCATAAGCTAATTTCTCGTGGGCTTTTTTTTCCTGATGCAGAAGCCTTCTTTTTTGGAGGTGGGGCCTTCGGTTCTATGGCGGCGGACCGCTTCTTAGGGCCGCGCGGTGGAGGCGGGGGTGTTAGAGCCCGCTGTAGAGGAGATGGTGGGGCCGGTGGCGGTGTTGGAGCCCGCAGTGGAGGAGATGGGGTCGAAGCCGTGTCCTCCAACACATCGTCACCGTCCGCAGCACTATGATGCGCTGGGGAATGACGAACTGGACTATAGTTCCTGCTACGCAAAACAACGAATGATGTGAGCATCCCATTAATATATACGTATAGGAAGTTAGTGTAATAAAAATTGTTTCTCGTTCACGCGCACTACCTATGGTGAGGATCTTGATCAGTAGGAGGAGGTTGCGGCGGTGACACTCTAGGAATAATAATGAAGCGCTTGCGCCAGCAAATAAATGTCTTCTCTGCTTCACCAAAAGTCTTCTCCCCATCTCCCCCTTCGATTTCCAGTGCCACGCTGCCACAACCTGTCTCAACCCTATCCACCGAGACGCTAGTGTATCCGGCTGGCACTGGTTGACCATGGATTCTTTGTGTTCTTGTGCGATTGATAGGGTTTACAACACCGACAGCCACCTTTTTCGTGGCATTTCCATCTGGAATGTGCAGCTCACAAGTAGTAAAAGGTTCTTCAACGTCATCCACGGGGAAGCGTAGCTTGGAGCCATCTTGAATGGTTGGTACTTCCATGGAGGCGCAGCTGCTTTTCATCTGACCTGAGGGGCTAATGTTCGCTTGAGGCTGTTGTGATGATGTACCTTGCCCACTCGTCATTTGACTAAGTGTCGCTTGCACTTGCCTTTTGATTTCCTCCTGCATCCATTCTTCACGAGATTTGTCACGCTCTTGTGTTTGAAGAACATACTCCTCCAACTTGTAGATCTGCTCTGCCTCCTCGTCCTTCTTTCTCTGGCGGCTTCTGTAACTTTCTCAATCTGCTTCGAAGGAATGCAGCCACGAAATGGCCCCAAAGCCTCTCATACGCCCACCGTGCTCAGGATTCTCCAGCGCGTACGTGAGTTCATCCTTCTCTCTATTGGGCTTGAACTCGCCAGCCAACACCGTACTTCGTGCTTGAACTAGCCTCTGTGCTGCTCTTGAAATTTCTAGGCCCCAATCAAGCTCCCTGTCATTAGGGTTTATGGTTCCCCCATGAGCGTAGAACCAATTCCTGGACCGTTCACTCTAATTTCTTCTTATTGTCTCCGGGACTACCCCTTGGCAAGCATCTCCTGTTCTTGTATCTCCCACTTTGGAAGGGCAGTCTTATAGCCACCTGATCCTAAATGATGGTCACTACTACACGTTAGATTAACCGAGACACCACCCTGTAGACGTCCGAGGCGGGCAAAGGGCGCCCGCCTCAGTTAACATTTAACCGAGGCGGGCTCCTTGGACCGCCTCGGTTAATATATTAACCAAGGCGGTTCCTTTAAATAGCTCGCCTCGGTTAATGTGTGTTAACCGAGGCGGGCTTTTGTTATTTGCCCGCCTCGGTTATTCTGTGGCGATAAATGCACAGCACCGCCGCCCCACCTTCCCCTTCCTCATGACTTCTCCACCATTGTTGACAGGTTTTGTGGTCCCAAACCTTAAAAAATATCTATTTTTTGGTGGGGGAAGTTTTACAGTTTAATTGTGTCAAGTTGTTGACCGCAGGTGATTATATGTTTGACTCTAAACCTCTCTTTTAATTTGCTCTTGTCTTCTTAGATTTGGGTGCTCTCTAGATCTAGATCTAGATCTATAATTAATTTTATTTAATCTATTTTTTGTATGTCTTTTGCTATAGGTTTTGCTTGCATAATGGAGAGGTCTGAGTGGATGTACCGGTCATCAAGATTAGATTTGTCATACATAGGCCATGTTAAAAAGTTTATTGTCACTGCTCGGAAACACAGTCAAAGTGTGAATCCACAAGGACGATGTATCATCTATCCGTGTTCAAAATGCAAGAACCTTCTGTTGCATGAAGACAGTGTTGTGCAGTCTCATTTGATCAGGTATGGTTTTGTTCCAGATTACACAGTCTGGAGGTTTCACGGTGAAACAGATGTTAGTATCATTGTATCTGGAGATAGCTCGTCAATGACGATGATGGCGAATGCAAACCACGATGGAGGAGACCAAGAACCGCCAGCTACCGGTGATAATGTTCGTGATTACCTCACCATGGACGATTTAGTTCAAGACATGGCCGATGGCGGGGATGCAGTTCGTGCGATGGAGCCTGAGGATGTTAAGCTTTTGAGAAAATTGCTAACAACCTTGATGAGGATGACATTCTGTTTGGGAGCCCTAGGTGGCTTGAGAATTTTAGAGAGATCAAGCAGGCGGCAATTGATCCGCTATATGAGAACTGTCCGAAGCAGTGGACGGCGTTGCGTTTTAACCTCTAGATGCTCATGTTGAAGGCTCGACATGGCTGGTCAGACACTAGCTTCAATGAGCTCTTAAGTATCCTTGGTACCACATACCCAACGCCTAACAAGGTGCCCGCTAATATGTATCGAGCGAAGAAGCTTATCCGGCCAGTGTCAATGAATCTTAGAAAGTTTGACGCCTGCCCTAACCATTGCATCTTGTACCGTGGCCAGTATGAGAGCTTGGTGAGTTGTCCGCACTGTGGCGCGAGTCGATACAAGAAGAATGCCGACTGTCGCGCAGATGCGAATGATGAGGTAGTCTCGGGTGGGCCAAAGAAGAAGGCAAACAACAAGAATGCCATTTGTCGTGCAGCAAATGATGAAGAAGAAGTTGGTTATACGCAGAGGAAAAGTCCTGCCCTATCGATGTGGTACATGCCCGTGATCGATCGCTTGCGGTGTATTTTTGGGAACCCTAAGGATGCCCAGCTGATGTCATAGCATGCTTCTGGTGATCGCACCAAGGACGATGGCAAACTACGACACCCTTCTGAGGCCCAGCAGTGGAAGCATTTCGACACGACATTCCCAGAGTTTGGCAAAGAGGCACGAAACGTGAGGTTCGCGCTGAGTACGGACGGAATGAATCCATTCGGGGACCTAAGTAGCTCACATAGCACTTGGCCAGTAATTCTTACCATCTATAACCTACCTCCATGGCTGTGTCAGAAACGCAGGTATCTTCTATAGACCATGATTATTTTAGGCCCAAAGCAGCCTGGGAATGATATAGATGTGTTCCTGGATCCGCTCATGGAGGATATGAAGAAACTATGGGACGAAGGGGTTAAGATGATGGACGCATCGCTAAGAAAGGAGTTTACTCTAAAAGCCATCATTTTTGTGACCATCACCGATTACCCTGGGCTCTTTTCACTTTCAGGGCAGATAAAAGGAAAGAGCGGTTGTGCAGTTTGCATCGATGGTACCTGCTATGTCTACCTCAAAGGATCCTGCAAGATGGTGTACATGCGGCACAGACGATTCCTTGTCAGAAGTCACAGGTACCGGCAAGCTGTGATGAATAAGTACTTTGACAACAAGGACGAGGACCAGCGTGATGAACCGCCATAGACAAGGTATGGTGAAAAGGTGTGGGACATGGTGAAGGAGATGGAGGTCGAGTTCGGGAAGAAGAAAAAGAGGATCCGGAGGGGGCCAAAAAAAAGGAAGAGGAAGCGAGATAAGTTGGAGGATCCGCTTGTCGTCATCCCATTCAAGAAGAAGTAATGTTTCTTCAAGTACCTATCATACTGGAAGGAGCTGCAAACACCCCATGCCATCGATTGCATGCACCTGGAGAAGAATGTTTTTGAAAGCACAATCGGCGTGCTGCTAGACATGAAGGGAAAGACAAAGGATGGTCTCAAGTCACGGATGGATCTTGTTAACCAAGGCATCCGACCAGACCTTCACCCGAAACCACCATTAAACGGTAAAGTCGAAATACCCAGAGCGGCCTACAACCTAACGAAAGATGAGAAGAGGGCAGTGTGCAATTGGCTAAAGGGTGTCAAGGTGCCGACCGGTTTCTCTTCCAACATCAAGAGTCTGGTATACATGAAAGACCTCACAATGACCAACTACAACTCACACGACTGCCACATCATGCTAACGGTGTTCCTTCCAATTGTGATTAGGGCTATCGGTCCAGAGTACGTAAAGATGGTGATCACACGAATGTCATACTTCTTTAACCGCATCACCCAGAAGGTCATTGATGTAGCTGAGCTACCAGTACTAAAACAGTTCATCGCGGAGACTCTTTGCCAGCTAGAGATGTGCTTTCCACCATCTTTCTTCGATATTATGCCACACCTGATGATGCACATGGTTGATCAGATAAAACAACTTGGGCCCGTGTACCTGCACCAAATGTGGACGTATGAGTGGTTCATGTCGACCCTCAACAGATACGTCGTTAACCGTGATCACCCAGAAGGTTCTATGATTGAGGCATACACAACCGAAGAGGTCGTGAACTGCTGCACAAAATACATTCGAGATGGAAGAGCGATTGGGTTGCCCGTCCATCAGCATGAAGGTAGAACCTCAGGAATTGGGTGCACAGGGAAAAAAGTACGCACAGATATAGAGAACGAAATAGTGCAACAAGCTCATCACAACGTGCTTCATCAATTAGTGGTCATGGATCCATACGTTGAAAATCACCTGGAAGTGATCTGCGCCGCTCATGATGGATCTTTCACGGAGGTATGGGTCCAGAAAGAACACAAGAAAAGCTTCACGACATGGTTGAAGCAACATCCCGACATACCGCACGGAGGATCTGATGATGATGACGAGACCATTGCGAGGCTTGCATCCGGCCCATTCACCCAAATTACCACATGGCAAGGATATGACATCAATGGATATAGGTTTCACACAAAAGAGAAGGGCAAGAAGAGTGCGTCCCAAAATAGTGGTGTTCGATATGAGGGCATCGATGAGTCGACGGGGCTAAGCAGGACATACTATGGGCAGGTTGAAGAGATATGGGAACTTAACTATGGCAGTGACCTACAAATACCTGTGTTTCGTTGCCAGTGGGTCAGGCCAAAAGGAGTTGACATGGACGATTATGGACTAACAACCATTGAGCTCCATAGCGTCGGCTACAAAGATGACCAGTGGGTATTAGCTAGTCGCGTTGCGCAAGTAGCCTACTATGTGATGCCCAATGACAGCAAGAGACGACATGTGGTTGTGTCAGGTAAGCAGAGGATCGTGGGAGCTGAAGGGGTCCAGAGTCCCGAAGAATACAACAACTATGCAGAGCTCGGGCTCTTTACAGATCATCCATGTAAGATCAAGGCCATCGAGGCCCGTTTCAACAAGACAAAGATGATGCCATGGGCTCGCAAAGACGGAGAGAAATTTACTGTGAAAGCGCCTACAACGAAATGAAATGTATGTCACACATATATGTAATAATGTAGGCAATGACTAAATTAATGAGAAGTTATTATTATAATTAATGGAACTCATTTGGAGAGATCCGAACTCTTTTTTGTGTATTTCGTTCGATCACTACACTGATTCTTCTACTCTACTACTACTACTACTACTACTACTACTACTACTACTACTACTACTACTACTACTACTACTAATAATAATAATAATAATAATAATAATAATAATAATAATAATAATATATACTACTATAATTAATTCAATGACTTTACTCTTCTACTACTACTACATACAACCACATGTACTGACACTTATTAACCGAGGCGGGCAAATAAGAGCACCCGCCTCGGTTAATATTAACCGAGGCGGGCACTCTTATTTGCCCGCCTCGGTTAATATTAACTGAGGCGGGCGCTCTAATTTGCCCGCCTCGGTTAATGACTGGCTATAAAGCCTGGCCAGCCACGCCTCCGAACCCTATTCGCCTCTCTCCGCTCCCTCTCTCCCCAAAGGGTTGTCGCGCCGCGCCGTCGCCGCCGCTGTGCTCCCTGGTGCCCGGCTCCGCCTCCCCAACGCCCGGTGCCCGTCCCTATTCGCATCTCTCCGCTCCCTCTCTCCCCGAAGGGCTGCTCGCCGCCACCGCTGTTGTGCTCCTCAATGCCCCCCGGTGCCCATTTCGGCCTCCCCGGTGCCCGGCTCCGCCTCCCCAACGACCGGTGCCCGTCCCTATTCGCCTCTCTCCGCTCCCTCTCTCCCCGAAGGGCTGCTCGCCGCCGCTGCCGCTGTGCTCCTCAGTGCCCCCCGGTGCCCATCTCGGCCTCCCCGGTGCCTGGCTCTGCCTCCCCAACGACCGGTGCCCATCTAGGCCTACTCGGCCTCCTCGGTGCCCGTCCCTATTCGCCTCTCTCCGCTCCCTCTCTCCCCAAAGGGCTGCTCGCCGCCGCTGTGCTCCTCAGTGCCCATCTCGGCCTCCCAGTGCCTGGCTCTGCCTCCCCAACGACCGGTTCCCATCTAGGCCTCCTCGGCCTCCTCGGGGGCCTTGGACCCCGCTGTCTCCGGCCCGTGCTATCTCCAATTCTGAAGGTTTTGTTTTTTCTTCTTCCCTTTGATGCATATGATGCTTTTCTTCTTGTCTCTGATGAACCCTAGCTGCCTATGATGTCTATGATTCAACTAAGCAGATGCCACTACCACTGCCACTGACTGATTCAACTGTGCAGATTTCCTAACTTCAAATTTGAGAAGAATTTGATAATTTGTGATAAATTGGGACAATTATAGACAGAAGAGTATTTTGGGGGCTCAGTTTGGTTGCTACTACTACCACAGTGGTTGTGGTACTATTACTACTAGCCTACTACTACTACTACTATACTCCTACTTCTACTACTACCCTACTACTGATCTACTCTACTACTACTCTACTCTACTCCTACTACTATTACCTTATTACTACTCTACTCTACTCTACTCTACTCCTACTACTCTGCTACTCTGCTACTCTACTCTACTCTACTCTCCTAAAGCCAATGATGAAATTGTCTAAGTCCATACATTCTATATGGATGATTGCTGCTTGTAATGATGATTGGAGACATTTTTATTTCCTGTTAATCGTGTTTCTCAGTACCATTTGAGGGTTCTCCTTGGCCAATGATGCAATCTTAGCAATTCTGAGGTGGCACCATTCTTTTACACATATGAGTCTTTGTTGTTGTCATGTGTCCTATTTAACCATGGGACACATCCATTCCCAAGCAACTGGTGTAGGCTTACCTCCCTGATGGCTGGGATGGATGTATCCCATGGTTACATAGCTCCCATGAAATTGTCTGACACTTCTTCTACTTATTTGCCACCAGTGATGCTTACTAAATATCTCAAACTTACTTTGCTTGTGTTGAGGCCTTTGTTTGCTACTTATATGCCACCAGTGATGCTTACTAAATTTTTTCATGGCCAATGAAGAAACTTGATTTTAGGAGGTGGTTGTCTATTCTCCTATCCTCTCCTCTACTTCCCTCTCCTCTCTTCTCTCTTCTATGTTGAACTTGTTTATTTTCTTTCGAATTACAAGGCAACCACCAATGAATGTTTATAATCTGAGGCCTAATTTAAATGCTTTCTGCCTATGATGAATGCATTGCCACTTTTTGATCAATTCAGTGGTTCTTGGTTATGATCTTGGACTTGTGAGGTACTGGACCATTGTAACTCCTCTTATGGTTTTCATGATTGTCATCAAGCCGTGTAAGACGTCCATGCCAAGCTATATGAAACAAGTTCAGTGGCTGGGCTGGACGGCTCTCACGGTTCCATGGCTGTCATGATGTTGTATCTCTATAATCTATAACATCCTTTAGCTCCAAGTCCAATGATTGTTGAAATGGCAATACAATCTGAGGCAAATTTTCATTGTATCTTCCTTGATCTCCTATCCTCTCCTCTACTTCCCTCTCCTCTCTTCTCTCTTCTATGTTGTACTCTTATACTGCTCTACCATTTGAGGTTTCTCCTTGGCCTATGATGCAATCTTTGCAATTCTGAGGTGGCACCAGCGGGTTGGCCCCTCTCCGATGATTGTCCCGACCGGTACGTGCATGGGAAGTTCATGTTGACTTTAGGCCAGCTCGTAACGGAAGAGCCGTGGCAGGTGAGGAGGTTCCATCTCTGGTACATGGAAGCGGCGAAAAGAGGCCTTGAAAGTTTTGTTCTGAAGGTTCCCGTGGAGTATTTCTACTTGACCTCTGATGCTTACATCGTCGTAGATTTCCATGACATGCATCGGTTACTGCGGCGCAAGGACCTCGACGTGGCCCAAGTCACATTGTTTGCCTTGTAAGTGAATCACGAGTTTTCAGTGTGTTGCATCCATGTCGGTTTGGTAAGAAGCTAATAACAATAACATGATTTGTCCTTGCAGGATGCAGGCCCACATATGCAAGGAAGTAGGCAAAAATGTTATTTTCCTCTCTCCCATGCACATTTCCGAGAGATGCATCGCGAGTTATGATATACCGAATAACCATGAAAAGCTTGTGGGCTTGGACGGAGCAGAGAGAGAGGCGGCCCGCAAACTTCTGCGTAACCAAATGAAGTTTAACGCAGGAACATATGTGTTTAGATGCATGAGAGAGGTCAAGGGACGTGGGTACATGATTGCCGCCCACCAATTTGGGTAAGTCAAAAGAAAACTATCACATAGTTACTATTACGATCATAGCTTCTCACGTATTTGAAGGTTGTAATTGTACGTTGTTTCAATGGTCCAGCCAAGGCATCATGGGCTACTGGATTGCATTTCTCATATATCCTCAGGATGGGAGGGCAATAGTGTTTGACTCTTGGGATACTCCAAAAGAAGGTTACAAGGAATTGGAAAGCGTATTGAGATTGTAAGTGACGATACTTCTTTTTTATTTAACATATGTGCTAAATTGGTCGTGACAAATGTGGTTTCATACAGCGCTTACCGAAAGTACTTGGAGGAACCAGATTGTATTGATCTTATAACTGAAAAGCAGAAGAAGAAGTATAAAAACAACCTGCAAGTCAGGCACAACTTCCCGGTATGTTTGAAAACTCATATGTGTACTTATTAGTATATCGTGAAAACTCTATATGTTCTGAACGATTGTGTATTACATGCAGTGCTTCAAACAACCACCCGGCACATTATTATGTGGATACTATGTTTGTGAGTACCTAAGAGAGACCGGTAAGTTTACAACAGCTACAAGGTACTCATGAAAGAACTATAGGGCTAGCAAAACAAGCCATTCAACGAAGAGACCATAACTTGCATTGTTGCGGACATTTGTTCATTCCTCATGCACCATTGCGTGCATGAGGGTGGAAGGTTCTTCAACATGGAAAGCCCGTTAGCGGATGACGACAAGTATGAGAGCATTCGAAAGTGGAGCACCCATCTGAACATCAAGGATTACATGTTGCCAGACATATAATTTTTAAAATGTTGAATTATAAAGTTTAATGCATGTAATTGAACAATGATACGTTGTTGTGACATATATGTACACGAAGGAGTATTGCTAGTTGAACGAATGTGTTTGTGACTTTATTAATTGTGTCTTTGCTTCCAACGTGAAAAGGAAATTCAATTTTGATTTTAAAACAATTTTTTTTAAAAAAATGTAAAACAATTAACCGAGGCGGTCACCCTTAAGAAACCGCTTCGGTTAATATTTTAACAGAGGCGGGATGTTGGTTGCACACTTGCCCTACCTCCGCACTCGTGCGGGGGAGTGGCGAAGGTGTCCAATTGTCTGAACTGGGCTAAAAGTATAATAGGAACCGAAACCAGTGCGAAGGTTTAAGGAGGCGAGGACAAAGTTTGAGGAAGCGAGAACAGTGCTTTCGTGGCTCTATTTCCCAAAAACGTCCCCAATACACTGTTCACCCCCGGTATTTATAGGGGATACCAAGGGGTGCTGACCAAATTACAAAAGGGTACAGAAAAGATTCCTCTACGTTGTACACACAGGAGGGCAGAGTCGTACAAACACAACTAGGCCGAAACCCTAGATTGCTCTACGCGCGCCCGCCGCCGCTTGGTTCGTGATCACCTTCGCTGAAATGCGGGGCTGACCTCCGTCTTGCGAGGATATCCAAACTGTTGCGAAGCCCGGGTACCTTCGCCTCCCACTAAGGCCTGGGCCTCTTGGCGAAGGTACGCGGCCTCGCGAAGATTGCTCCCAGTGCTCTTCGCGTCCTCTGCCTGCGAGAACTTACAAAGCCAGTACGAAGGTTGGGTTAGCACTAGAGGGCCAGAATAGCGATTTGAGGGACTTAGCAGATAGCGAGGCGGGTTTTTCCGAAGGTACACGAGACGTGCGGGGGTCATCTTGTTGAGTCAGCGCGCGTGGCACCGCTGCCGAGGGTCCCTTCCCCAACAGTAGCCCCTCGATGCCTTGGATCTAAAGAACAACATTTAGGCCCAAGCAGCGCCCTTTGACGGGAAACGTAACGAGACCCTTGGCAGCGACGCCCGCGGCTGCTTTGGGCCGGGCCGTTACACTGTTGCTTGTACTGTTTAGGTCCGTCTCATTTTTTGCGCCGAGTTTTTCAGTTGTAGTGCCGCTTTCATAGGGTGAGGAGACTCGTCTCCCGGCCTATAAATAGAAGGGGTGGGCGAGGAGTTTGGATTGTGCCCTCCTATGCTATAGCCATCCTGCTGTTGCAATTTGCTTGTAGCGAAGGTTTGTTTTAGCTTGTGTGCGAGGGTTGAGACAGGCGTTCGTTGTTCGATAGCGTTAGCAGCTGAAGAGATGGCCAGGTTGAAGCAGACTGCTCGCGTTGTTTCTCCCACTGCCGCGGATGAGGGGATTACCTTCGAGTTCGGACTCAGCCGAGTTTGCACCACGAAGATTGCGTCTTATGTCAGGTGGGGTTGGATCGAGGAAAGTAAAGCGAGGACCAGTGCTGGGGAGACGGTGCCGAAGCCGGACGCAGATGAGGTTGTTGTATTTGAGGAGTTTTTTTCAGCCAGTCTGCGCTTCCCTGTTGACTCTTTTGTGACCTCGGTTCTGCGAAGGTTCAACTTGCGCTTCCACCAGCTCACACCCTCGTGCTTTACGAAGATGTCAGTTTATATCTGGGCGTGCCGTTCTCAGGGTATTGTTCCTCATGTCGAGGGGTTTATTCGGACTCATCGTGTGCACATGCAACCTCGCAAGATCTCGGATCGCGGAGGTAACACCAGTCTTGGACAGTTTGCAGTATACACTTTTTGCCATCGCGCTGGGTCGGAGTTACCGGTGCAAGCCCAGAAAAATAAGTGGACCAGTGGGCGGCAGGAGTCCTGGTTTTACTATAAACTTAGTGGGAATGCAGAGCTCTGCGGCGAGCTTTCGCCACTTGGTGATGTTAGCGCTGAAGCTATGATGAGCCCCGAGGCTCACACTTCTGTTGATTGTTTGAGGGTTGTGGCGCGGTCTCAGTGTGCTCGCGACTTGGTCGAGGAGTACTGTTGTGCTAAGATTTGGCCCCTCGGCCGGAGACAGGCGTGGTTTGCAGTCGAGGAAGACTCGAGGTACGAGGGTAGGGGCTTGAAGAAACCGAAGGTTGACCTTGATAAGATTTGGGATAAACTTCTCAAGAAATTTCCCAGGCGAGAAGATGGGGTCGAAGCAATCTACAAGCGCGTTCAGGTGTGGGCAGTAGAACTTGTTGGAAAGCTTTCCACGTTGGAGACTAAAGCAATCCACAGCTCGGTAGGTAGCGGAGGCCGGGTTAACAGGATGTTTGACAGTCTTGGGGTTCAGTATGTGGACTGGCCTGCTCCGTCGAGCGAAGATGCGCCAAAGAAAAGGAAACGTGCTTCTGCAGAGGGGAAACTTGTTTCTCGGCCGAAGAGGGGTCGCGGTCGTGGCCGCGGTAGCGCCGGCGGCCAAGTGAAAACGCTAGCGATGAAGGTCTCGGTGGGTTCGGGGGCTGCCGGCACTTTGTCTTCCTTGGCCGTTGTTTCAGGCGGCCGAGGTGTTGGTAGGGTTGGAGGACGGGTGCCCCGTGTTGGCGGAATTAATGCGTTGATCCAGGTCTCGGACGACGAAGGCATCTCCGATGAGGAAGGGAAAGAGGAAGAGGGTGAGGATGAAAAAGAGGGGTGCACTGAGGAGGACTCGTCTGATGAAGACAGTGATACTTCAAGCAGCGAGGGTGGTTCTGACGAGGATGTGAGCATTGAGGATGACCGTGGGAAAAAGATTGTCTCGTCCAGTGGTGGTGCTCCGGCTGTCCGGAGTATCGACGACATTATTCGGGACTCCGAGCCGAGGAGTCCTCCGCGAGGGTCAATTCCCTCATTTGCTGGATCGCATCTGTGGGTCAATGGTTTTGAGTTTTCCGGTGAACTTGAATCTGAGCAAACCCCCAGGAAGAGACCGTATGGCGAGGCTAGCCGATCGAGTCTTCCTTACTTCGCTAAGAAGCTTGGTGTTTGCGATCCGGCGACTGAGCTATTCACGAGCCCGGACCTTCGGGGTTGTCACCTGTAGTGCGGCCCAGAGGAAAAACGTTTCTTAGGCCGTATCTTCGGCCGTATATGTGTGCCGGAGGCTGAGGTTCGTCTTGCCGACCAACCTGTTGGGGATACTTTTGACGATGTGGACGTCAAGTTGGCGGAACTGATGCTCCTGAATCGCGCGGCCAGGCGTAAAGTTGGCTCTGATATGGAATTTATGAGTGGTCATATCTCTGAGCTTGAGAAAGAGAATGCCAGGCTCAGCCAAAGCTTGGATAACAAGGAAATTGAATTAAAGAGTGCTTCAGAGAGAGCCGTGAAGGCCCGAGAAGAGGCGGTTGAGCTGGCGAAGCGTAATGCAGATCTAATTGCGCCGGGCAAAGAGAAGGATAAGGCTTTGGCGGCTGCCGAGGGTCGGCTTGATGATTTGAATAAATCATGGCGGACGAGCATGGAGAAGATTAAACATAAGCTCGATTGTTGCTTGACCGAGGCTGGCGGCTCTGCCGGGGAGCCTTTTCCTGTCGCTAATGTTGAAGCGTTCGAGGGATGGCTTGGAAATGAGCTTGACGTGTTCAGCTCTTTGGTTGAGAATGCAGCCGACTTTGGCTGTTATGCCGGAGCTCTGGCTATGGCTGGGACCCTTCGGCAGGCTGACTGTGATCACCTTCGGAAGATCAGAAGGCCGAATCACGTCTTCCCAAGTGTTGATGTGGTTCGTCAAATGAAGGTTGATGATGCGGAGGTTCGAAACTGCGCGGTGCGTTTGCTCCGTAAGTTTTGGATCGACGGTGGCGGTCGTGTTCTTGCTTTTGAAGAAGCGGCAGAAGCTACGCGTCAGGTACTGACTTTGTATGGATTGCTATTTCTATGTTACCGTGTCCCCGGATGATCATGTTGTTGTTCTAATTTGGTGATTTGTTTTGGCAGGCTCAGAGAGATGCGCAGCCTTCGTCAAGCGCAGCTGAAGACGTTGCCGGAAGCTCCAAGTCCGCTCCTGAGCCCGGTGCCGCAGAGGTCGCTCCAGCAAAGGAGGTGCGTTCGGTTGAGGATGCTTTGATAGCTGGAGAGGCTAGCGTAGAAGAGGTGGTAGCTGAGAAGTCGTCAGAGATCCTGGGAGCTGCCGCCGGCGAAGGTGTAGATGCAGCCGCCGGCGGAGGTCTAAATGCTGCCGCCTCCGACGCTGGTGCGGATCAACAGGGGGAGGGTGTGCAGGTTTGATAACTTAGGTTTTCGTGGGTGCGAAGGTTGCTTTGTAAAAGGTGTGGTTGTAATAACTTGATGATGCTGAGACACTTCTCCTATTTTGTGTAAAATGCAGGTTCCTGACGGAACCGTGCTAGAAGTATTTGATGTGACGCCCTTGATGTTAAATTATCAAGACACCTTTATAACTGGTGAATCATGGGCTCGGGCTAGGCTTAAACACCCTTCGCTATCTTTTGAGCGTTTTTGGTGGTCGAAGGTCCGCAGATATGATTTGAAGAATAGCAGGTCGAGTTGTTTTTGGCGCGAAGCGGATTATACTGATCGGCAAGCTACACGTTTTTTGTTCGGTACTTCTTCGTCCGCGCCGGCTGCTGTTGATGATGATATTGATGATAAGGCAGCTTTGGATTTTTTGTTTGGTCGAAGTGAACTACAGGTTGGGTCTGATGGTGCGATTGTTATTCCGAAGGAGGAGCCTTCGGAAGTTAGTGATGCGGATCGGAGATATATGTATAGAGCAAGGGTTTTGCCCGGGGTGTTGCCGATTGTTCCAGTGGCTCCATTGTTGTGGGGACCCATAGTTCCCGTGGAAACGGGGTTGGAGGAGGGTGTCGAGGGTTTGGATAATTTGATAATGATTGAGGATGGTGATGAATCCTTGTAATTTGAATTTTTTCTATTGATTGTATATGACACCGTTGTCTGAAGCAAGCAACTTATGATATTGTCATGTTCATGTTTTGTGATTTGATTGAAATAATTATGTGGCTCGCGTAAAAAATGTCGAGGCTTGCGCGGTGTTTTCTTAGCTAATTTGAAAAAATGGCGATGCCCCATTTTCCTTTTAGCGAGGCTTGCGCAGCGCTCTCGTAAGTTGATTTGTGAAAACAGCAACGCCCCCTTTTTTCTTTTAGCGAGGCTCGCGCAGCGCTCTTTTAAGCTGATTTATGAAAACAGCGACGCCCCCTTTTCCTTTTAGTGAGGCTCGCGTAGCGCTTTCGTAAGCTGATTTGTGAAAACAGCGACGCTCCCTTTTTCTTTTAGCGAGGCTCGCGTAGCGCTGTCGTAAGCCGATTTATGAAAACAGCGACGTCCCCTTTTTTCTTTTAGCGAGGCTCGCGCAGCGCTCTCGTAAGCTGATTTGTGAAAACAGCGACGCCCCCCTTTTTTCTTTTAGCGAGGCTCGCGTAGCGCTCTTTTAAGCTGATTTGTGAAAACAGCGACGCCCCCTTTTTTCTTTTAGCGAGGCTCGCGTAGCGCTCTCGTAAGCTGATTTGTGAAAACAGCGACGCCCCCTTTTTTTCTTTTAGTGAGGCTCGCGCAGCGTTCTTTTAAGCTGATTTGTGAAAACAGCGACGCCCCCTTTTCCTTTTAGCGAGGCTCGCGTAGCGCTCTCGTAAGCTGATTTGTGAAAATAGCGACGCCCCCCTTTTTCTTTTAGTGAGCCTCGCGCAGCGTTCTTTTAAGCTGATTTGTGAAAACAGCGACGCCCCCTTTTCCTTTTAGCGAGGCTCGCGTAGCGCTTTCGTAAGCCGATTTGTGAAAACAGCGACGCCCCCTTTTTTCTTTTAGCGAGGCTCGCGCAGCGCTCTTTTAAGCTGATTTGTGAAAACAGTGACGCCCCCTTTTCCTTTTAGCAAGGCTCGCGTAGCGCTTTCGTAAGCCGATTTGTGAAAACAGCGCGCCCCCTTTTTTCTTTTAGCGAGGCTCGCGCAGCGCTCTTTTTTGCGTGGGTACTCGGGTGAAGTTTGTCTTGCAAGCCCCTGGCGTTTTTTCCGGGGTGCTCGACTTTTTGGGACTTCGCGCCTCCCCTTGTCTTAGGTGGAGGTGAAGTTTGCTTTTGCGAGCCCCTGTCGTTTTTGCCAGGATGCTCGACTTTTTGGGACTTCGTGTCTCCCCTTGTCTTAGGTGGAGGTGAAGTTTGCTTTTGCGAGCCCCTGTCGTTTTTGCCAGGGTGCTCGACTTTTTGGGACTTCGCGTCTCCCCTTGTCTTAGGTGGAGATGAAGTTTGCTTTTGCGAGCCCCTGTCGTTTTTGCCAGGGTGCTCGACTTTTTGGGACTTCGCGCCTCCCCTTGTCTTAGGTGGAGGTGAAGTTTGCTTTTGCGAGCCCCTGTCGTTTCTGCCAGGGTGCTCGACTTTTTGGGACTTCGCGCCTCCCCTTATCTTAGGTGGAGGTGAAGTTTGCTTTGGGAAAAGTTTGTTTTTTCGAAGCAATCTTATGGGTGTTCTCATCGATTTTAGCGCTCTCGTGGAAGAGCCGCTTTTTTCAATGTTTGTTAGTAAAAGTAGTAATTTGGAGTTTTACTTTTTAACGGGGGTTTTAGCCTGCATTAAGGATTTGGATGTTGCCTCGTTAAAAAACCTTACGCCCCTTCGTAAGGAAAAAGAGTGCAGCTCCTTTGCTTTTTGTTACATGCCTAGGAGTTGAGGAAAACATAGATGAAATAACAAATTACATGTTGCGAGGGCTCGCTAAGGCTCCGCTATGGGTAGTATTTGCGAAGGTCGTCGACGTTCCAGGTGTGAGGCAGGATGTTGCCCTCGCTGTCGGAGAGATGAAACGAGCCAGGACGGTTGGATTTTGCTATCAGGTATGGCCCTGTCCACTTTGCCTGAAACTTCCCCGCCATGCTGGCGTTTTGCTTTCGAATGAGAACGAGGTCTCCTTTCTTTAGTTCTTTGATTCTCACCCTTTTGTCTCTCCACTTTTTGGTTTCTTCCTGATATTTTTGAAGGTTGTGCACTGCATTGCATCTCGTTTCTTCGAGCAAGTCTTTGTCAAGTAATTGGTTTTGTTCGTCTGTTTCGAGGGTAGTTCTGGGTGATGTATGCTTCAACTCTTCTGGTAATACAGCTTCTTCACCAAACAGGAGCCTGAAGGGTGTGAACTTGGTGGCTCTACATTCTGAGGTGTTGTGGGACCAGGTGACGGAGGTTAGCTCTTCTGCCCATTTTCCTTTGGGCCTGCCTTGCAATTTCTTTGATATGGCTTGGAAAATTGTTGCGTTGGCTCTTTCGACTAGGCCATTGGATTGATGGTGCCGAACTGAGGCGAAGCATAGGATTGATCCGATTTGAGCACAAAATTCTTTGAAAACCTCGCTGTCGAATTGAGTGCCATTGTCAACAGTTAGGTATTTGGGTACCCCGAACCGGCAAATTATTTGCTGCCAGAAAAACTTCTTCACGGTCACGGAGGTGATGGAAACAAGCGGTCTGGTCTCAATCCATTTCTTGAAGTATTCCACAGCTACTACTGCGTAGCGAAGGTTTCCTGGAGCTGTCGGAAGTGGACCGACGAGGTCCATTGCCCATCTCTGCAACGGCCATGTTGGGCATATCAGAGTTGTTGGAGCCCCTGGGGCATTTTGTGCTTTTGCCGTTAGTTGGCAACCCTCGCAGCGTTTGACCATGCTTTCTGCGTCTCTTAGCGCTGTCGGCCAGTAGAAACCTTGTCGGAAAGCTTTTCCAACTAATGCCCGTGGGCCGTTGTGGGAACCGCAGATACCTTCGTGAATGTGTTTAAGAATGTCATTCCCTTCGGTCTGTGAGACACATTTGAGCCAAGGCGAGGTTACCGAAGCTTTGAGAAGAATGTTGTCCATAATTTTGTACCCTCGAGCCCTTTGCTTAAGTCTGTTTTCTTCTTCCTTGTTGTCGGGTTCATGCAGCCCCTTGATGTAGGCCATGATTGGTGCTCTCCAATCTTCGTTTTGGACTGTGCAGATCAGCTTCGCTGTTTTCTCGGACACTTCGAAGGCTGATTGTGTCGCGACTTCATAGAAAACGTCTGGGGGTAACTGAAGTTGTTGTGCTGCTGCTTTGGCTAGGTTGTCTGCTTCGCCGTTATCTGACCTCGGTATTGCTTTCACTGTTATGCCGAGGAAGAAAGATTCTAACCTTCGGACATATTGAAGGTATTTTTGCAGCTCTGTATCTTTCGCTTTATAATTTTTCTCGATGTGCCCCGCGATAACTTAAGAGTCTGTGCTGATGACTGCCCTTCGAACCAACAACGATCGTAGCCTCAAGAGTGCCAGTATCACTGCCTCGTACTCTGCGGAGTTGTTTGTGCATTTGAAGTTTAGCCTTCTTGCATATCTTAGTTTGGACCCGGATGGCGAGACTAAAATGGCCGAGGCCCCTGCACCAGTTGCTCCCCAGGCTCCGTCGACGTATACTGTCCAGAATTGGTCTTGTTGAGTTCCATCCCTGCGGGGGTCTGGTGTCCACTCCGCTATGAAGTCTGCTAATGCCTGTGATTTGATTGCTGTTCTCCCGACGAAGGTTATAGCATAGCTGTTGAGCTCGACTGCCCATTTCGCTATTCTGCCAACTACCTCGTTGTTCTTAAAAATGTTTTCGAGGGGGTATGCCGAAGGTACATGGATCTCGTAAGCCTGGAAGTATTGCTTTAGTTTTCTTGATGCCATGACCACGGTGTATGCTATCTTCTCGAGCTCTGAGTAGTTTCGCTTGGGACCTTCGAGGGTTTCTGAAACGTAGTAGATCGGGGCTTGCCTGGTTCTGTTGTTCTCGTGCAGCTCTTTGATTAGGACTGCGCTTGCTGCGTGTGGCGAAGCTGCGACATATAGCAGTAACAGGTCCCCTTTGCTTGGGCTGGTCAAGCCAGTCAGGTTTGTGAGATACTTTTTCAAATCCTCGAAGGCTTTCTGCTGCCGAGGTCCCCAATTGAATGGTGCAGTGCTTCTCAGTGTTTCGAAGAAAGGTAACCCTCGCTCGGCGGACCTGGAGATGAATCTGCTGAGTGCTGCTAAGCGTCCTAACAAGCGCTGAGTTGCTTTTCTGGTCGTTGGTGGCTCCATATTGATGATGACATCAATCTTTTCGGGGTTCGCTTCGATCTCCCTTGCTGAAACTATGCAGCCTAGCAATTTTCCTTCGCTGACCCCGAAAACGCATTTTTCGGGGTTTAATTTGAGTCCGGCGGATCGAAGGTTCCTGAACACTCTTTCCAAGTCAGTTATGTGGTTTTCTTTTAGCTCGCTTTGTACGACCAAATCATCAACGTAAGCAGAGATTGCATGTTCGTCTTTGAAAACTTCGGTTGTCATGCGGGCGAAGGTTGACCCTGCGTTTCTGAGGCCCTCTGCCATTCTTCGAAAGCAAAAGGTGCCCGAAGGTGTGATGAAACTTGTTTTTTCCTCATCTTCTTCATTCATCCAAATTTGGTGGTACCCTGAAAAGCAGTTGAGGAGAGATAGCATTTGGCACCCAGCTGCTCTATCGACCAAGGTGCTTATGTTAGGTAGAGGAAAATCATCCTTCGGACAGGCTTTGTTCAGGCATGTGAAATCAACACACATTCTCCATTTCTTGTTCTTTTTCTGAACGAGTACCACATTTGAAAGCCATGTTGGATACTTGACCAGACGGATGACGCCTGCGTCCAGAAGTCTTTTTACCTCTGCCTTCGCTGCCTCCTTTCTCTCTTCTGACATTTTGCGAAGCTTTTGCTTGACTGGGCGGAAGCCCGGTTTGATGTTCAGGCTGTGCTCGATCAGAGTTCTGCTCACTCCTTTGAGATCCTCCGCAGACCAAGCGAAGGTGTCAGAGCTTTCTTTGAGGAAACGAATAAGGTTGTCCTCTGACTGGGGGTCCAGGTTGGCTGAGATGAAAACTTTCCTTTCTGAAATGCCCTCGAAGAGTTGGACTTGCTTAGTCTTTTCTTCGGGTGATACTTTTACTCTGTCAATGCATTCTTCACCTTCGTCGCTGAGGTTTGTGACGCAGGGTTTTGACAAATTGTGGACGTTGCGTTGTCCTGGTGCTACTGTTCCTTCGGCAGTTCTTGCAATGTCTTGATCACCGTACACCGTGATGACCCCCTTCGGAGCGGGAAGTTTCATGCATAGGTATGCAGGGTGGATTACAGCGTTGAATGCATTGGTGATGCCTCGGCCGAAAATTGCATTGTAGGGATAGAACATGTCGACCACATCGAAGGTTATGTGCTCGGTTCTGCAGTTCAACTGATCTCCGAAGGTGACGGGTAGAGATATTTTTCCAATAGCTCTTACTTGTTGCCCGCCGAAGCCGTATAGCGGGTTGTCAGAGGGTTGCAAAAGGTTTCTGTCAAGCTTCATGCTGTCGAAGGTTGTGGCGAACAGGATGTCAGCGGAGCTTCCCGTATCGACGAGGATTTTGGTGACTGTCCACCCTGCTAGATTGGTTTCAATCACCATTGCATCGGTGTGAGGGTAATCCCTTAACTTCATGTCACTGGAATCGAAGGTTATCGGGATGTGAGACCATCGGCCGAACTTGTGCGGTCCTTCGACGGCTACATGGTGTACTCTTCGGGCGTGTTCTTTCTTTTGTCTCTTGTTGCCATGGTCTTCGTTGGAGCCTCCGGTGATAGCTAGTATCACCCCGAAGGTTGATGTTGGGTTGTTGATGGTTGTCTGGGTTTGGGCTTCAGGTTTAACTGGTTGTGGGGCTGGCAAGGCCGGTATTGGAGGTGGTGGTGGTAGAGTGTTGTTCACTTGTTGATTGGTTTGGGGTTGAGGGGTTGTTGGGAAGGTGACAGTGTATGGCGCATTTTGGCGTTGAGGAAAGGAGGCGGGTTGAAAAGAAGTATGGTTGTAGTGTGGGTGTTGGGAGTAAAAAGGTTGGTGCGAGGGTAAGCCGTAGTTTATGGGGGTGTAGTGGTAGGGAGGTTGGGTTGGGTTGAAGTTTGGCCTTCTGGTGTGATTGACGGTTATGTTTGCTGTAGGAGGACCTCTCCTGGATTCCTGGTACTCTTTTCCTTTGGCGAAGCACTCACATTGCTTTGTTTTGTGCCCCTTTCCTTGGCCACAGAAGTGACAATACATTTTGGCCGGGTCCCTCTGTTGGCTTCTTTGGTCGGACGAGGGTTGGAAACCATGTGGATTTTGGTTACCCAAAGGCTGGGTGCTTCTTCTCTGGTCTTCTTGTGCATTTGTCTTGTTGATTGCTCCCACATTGCTCTGTTCTTGGCGAGGGTTGTTCTCTCTCGCTTGGGGCCTCATCTGTGGTTTTTGTTGCGACCTTCGAGCATCGAACTTTGCCCAGAAGTCCATGTCTGCTCTATAGTATCTTTCCATTGTATCGTGAAGTTCTTCGATTGTGTTTGCTGGTTTCCTGGCGAACTTTGAGGAACATGGGCCTAGACGCAGACCGCTGACTGCAGCGAGGATCACAGCTTCGTCGGACATTCCCGGAGTTCTTGCCCTAATCTGGATGAACCTTCGCCAGTAGTCTTGCAATGATTCGCGCTCTTCTTGTTTACAATTGAACAGCTCGATGGGGTTTGATGGTGCTGCTGTTATGCCCTTGAAGTTGGTGCAGAGCCTGTCTCTGAGGTTGGCCCAGGAATCCACTGTTCCGGGGCGAAGGTTGCTGTACCAAGTCTGCGCTATGTCATGAAGGATGATTACAAAAGACTTTGCCATTGTTGACTCATCCCCTCCTGCTGCGGCGACTGCCGCTTCATAACTCATTATGAACTGGCGAGGGTCAGTGAGTCCGTCGTACCGCGGGAGATTTTGCGGATTGTAGCATGGTGGCCAGGGTTGGGTTTGTAGTATTTGGGAGAGTGGGGATTTTGGGTCATAGGGCATTTGGTGTTGCTGGGCTCTGCGTTGGTTGCGAAGGCTTGGCTCTATCTCATCTGGGTAGAGTTGGCGGAAGTTTGGTTGTCTTATAGGCTGTGGTTCTAGGTGATTTGGTGGTGGTGGGGGTGGTGGATGGCGGCGAAGGTTGCCATGACCCTGCTCCTCGTACCCCTCCTGAAGTGGTGGGATCTCTTCTTCGTTCCACCCCTCGGCTTCGGCTTCAGCTGCGGCGAGAGACTCCTCCATTCGGCGAAGCTGCTCCCTAGCCTCGTCTGCCCTTTGCCTGATAGCGCGCAGCCGGTTGTGCGTCTCAAGCTGGTCCAGGCGCCTCTTCTTCTCTTGCAACTCAGCTTGAAGCCTTTCCAGGGCCTCGAGGCCCAACTCCTCTTCGTCTCCTCCCTCTCCTCCTCCAGGAGAGTGGGGGTGTAGCTGCGCTGACGTCCGGGTTTGAGGGCCCGGGACTTCTGACTCTGGTGTAACATCTTCCGCTCTCGAAGCTTCTACAAGCTCCTCGGCAGGTGGAGCCACCGCCGCAGCCTCTCTAGCCGCGTGAGGGTCTCTGGTAGTGGTCGCTCTTTTGTTTCCCGCCATTTCGAACTCCGGTCCCCACGGACGGCGCCAAACTGTTGGTTGCACACTTGCCCTACCTCCGCACTCGTGCTGGGGAGTGGCGAAGGTGTCCAATTGTCTGAACTGGGCTGAAAGTATAATAGGAACCGAAACCAGTGCGAAGGTTTAAGGAGGCGAGGACAAAGTTTGAGGAAGCGAGAACAGTGCTTTCGTGGCTCTATTTCCCAAAAACGTCCCCAATACACTGTTCACCCCCCGGTATTTATAGGGGATACCAAGGGGTGCTGACCAAATTATAAAAGGGTACAGAAAAGATTCCTCTGCGTTGTACACACAGGAGGGCAGAGTCGTACAAACACAACTAGGCCGAAACCCTAGATTGCTCTACGCGCGCCCGCCGCCGCTTGGTTCGTGATCACCTTCGCTGAAATGCGGGGCTGACCTCCGTCTTGCGAGGATATCCAAACTGTTGCGAAGCCCGGGTACCTTCGCCTCCCACTAAGGCCTGGGCCTCTTGGCGAAGGTACGCGGCCTCGCGAAGATTGCTCCCAGTGCTCTTCGCGTCCTCTGCCTGTGAGAACTTACAAAGCCAGTACGAAGGTTGGGTTAGCACTAGAGGGCCAGAATAGCGATTTGAGGGACTTAGCAGATAGCGAGGCGGGTTTTTCCGAAGGTACGCGAGACGTGCGGGGGTCATCTTGTTGAGTCAGTGCGCGTGGCACCGCTGCCGAGGGTCTCTTCCCCCAACACGGGAGCATTACATTAACCGCCTCTATTAAAATATTAACCGAGGCGGTTGCTTTAGGTTGCCCGCCTCGGTAAAAGTATTAACCGAGGCGGTCTCTTGGCCTGCCTCGGTTAAGTTTTGATTAACCGAGGCCTATGGTCCGAGGCGGACGGTTTGCTCGCCTCGGTTAATCTATTTCGCCCGCCTCGGTTAAGCTTTCTGTAGTAGTGGGTGGTATTTCTTCTGAGCTGCATTCTGTTTGTTTACTCTGATACGAGCCTCGCTCTCTTGTGATCTTTTGTACTGTACAAATTCATCTCAATCGGGCCTTATCTTGACATACGCCTTAGAGTTGAAATCTGGCGTCTCGTTCTTCAGCACAAACTTGTGGTATAATTTCTTCTTCCAGTCCTAAAAAAGTGTGGCCATCTTCTTCATTGTCCACTCCCGAAATCGCCTCTGCAACTCCTCATCATTCGTGTCGAACGAGAAATGAGCTTGGATGTCTTCCCAGACTAGCTGCTTGTCACGATTGGAGACATAACTGATCTCGGGAGCACTTTGCTTCTCTTTCCATTCGATCACGGGCACTTATCGGAATCCGATCTCTCACAAGGAACCCACAGTGAAAGACATATTTCTGTGCATGGGGTCCTAGTGGTTGGCCTGTAGCCATATCGAATTCAGAGATTACATGACGACCCTTCAACGGCCTCTTCGGCCCTCGCTTTCGTCTGCTCTACCCCGTCGCAGACGTCGATCCAGAGGGCTACATATAGGTAAAGACACGAAGATGAAACCCTAATACAAGTTAAAATAAAACCTAATCAAGTAATAAAGTAAATGTAAACCCTAACACGACATATTGTATATATACCTCGCTTGTATTGCCTTCTTGCATCTCAACTTGTTGTTCAGGGGGATTTTCATCATGCATGGTCATGTCTTCGTAATTCAATAAGTATTGACTCCTGTCATAGCCGTCGGCGATGATATTCATCATTTCGTCCTCCGTGTTCTCATTTGGGTCGACCATTTCTGCGAATATTAAAATATATATACAATATGATCGAACACTTAGAGGAGCTTTAGGGTTTAGGGGTTTGGGGTTTAGGGTTAGGGTTTCGGGTTCTAGGGTTTCGGGTTTTAGGTGACATGTAATCGCCAACATTAAAAATAACATATATTCGTAAAGAGACAATTCAACATTAAAAATAACACGAAGAAGCATATCTATCAAAATATTTCTAAGTGTAAATACATGTTTAAACATATCCAAGTGATTTTCTATGGCATTCCAACATGACACATGATTTTCTATGAACACATATTTCTAAGAGTAAATACATGTTTAAACACATCCTTGTCACGTGATTTACACACCGTGGACGAGAACGACGGCGGACTGCAGCGAGGATGACGACGGTGCGGATGACAGTGGACGACGACGAGGTTGGTGGAGCGGTCACCAGGACTCCAGGTCGACACGGCCTGTTACTTTTTATCTACATGTGTAAACATATATTTGTTAGGTTAAAAAAACATATATATGATTTTCCTTTCTATATATATATATTCATATTCATTATTTGTATATATCTATTTCTATGTGTTTCAGGGTTTAGGGTTTAGGGGTTTGGGGTTTGGGGTTTAGGGTTAGGGTTTCGGGTTTTAGGGTTTAAGGTTTTAGGTGACATGTAATCGCCAACATTAAAAATTATATATATTCGTAAAGAGGCAATTCAACATTAAAAATAACACGAAGAAGCATATCTATCAAAATATTTCTAAGTGTAAATACATGTTTAAACATATCTAAGTGATTTTCTATGGCATTCCAACATGACACATGATTTTCTATGAACACATATTTCTAAGAGTAAATACATGTTTAAACATATCCTTGTCACGTGATTTACATACCGTGGACGAGAACGACGGCGGACGACAGCGAGGATGTCGACGGTGCGGATGACAGTAGACGGCGGCGAGGTTGGTGGACCGGTCACCAGGAGTACAGGTCGACGCGGTCTGTCACTTTTTATCTACATGTGTAAATATATATTTGTTAGGTTAAAAAAACATATACATGATTTTCCTTTTTCTATATATATTTATTCATATTCATTACCTGTATATATCTATTTCTATAAAAAAAGAAATGAAAAAGTTAAATAGAAAATAATATATATAGAAAAAAGAAAATTAATATATATTTATAGATAATGAATATGATCATATTCATTATCTATGAATATATATCTATTTATATTCATTTTATATATATCACTTTTTTTCTAAATATATATATTTATTTTCTATATATATATCAATTTTCTTTTTTCTATATATATTATTTTCTATTTAACTTTTTCATTTCTTTTTTTACACTCTCACACACACTGCACACACACGCACACTGCACACGCACACACACGCGCACTGCACACGCGCGCACACACTGCACACACACATGCCAACGGCGGCGAGGACGGAGGCTCGACGACGTACGGTCGGCGCGGACACGATGGCGAGGAGGACGAGGGCAAGGACGAGGGAGGCCGAGGGCGCGCCCAGCCGGAGTCGAGGGAGGCTCGATGGCGACGAGGAAGGAGGCCAGCTCTCGACGACGGCGAGGACGACGCCGTACGACGCGGAGGGCAGAGGGAGGCCGAGGGCGCAGCGACGACAACGGCGAGGGAGGCCGAGGGCGGAGCGGAGCTCGACAGCGAGGACACGGCGGGCGCGAGGGAGCGGCAAGGACGACGGCGATGGAGGCCGAGGGCTGTGCGGACGGAGGCGGCGGCGCAACTGACGTCGATCTGTGGAAGATTGGAGGGCGTTGTGCCCTATATACCCAGAGGGCCTTTAGTCCCGGTGTGTACCTTTAGTCCCGGGCGGGCTTACGCACCGGGACTAAAGGGGTCTTTAGTCCCGGTTGGTGCCACCGCCCGGGACTAAAGGTCATTTCCCGCCACAGTTTTGGGGGTTTTCACTATTTTGGGTTTTGTATTAAGTTTTCACTATATAAATATGTTGCAATTCTTGTTAATTACATAGTAAATTAAACAGTAGGCATAAATTACTTAAAAATAACAGTTATATTTCCTTTGACCTCGTTGTATAGTAGAAAATTTTGTAGCATAAATTCTTTTCTTTTTTTATAATAACAAATTTAAATGTAAATAACCATTCATATTTTGTTAATGCAAAAATATAATGTTAAATTTAAATTAAAAAAATTGTTGGCTTTCAATAGAAAATTTATTTTCACATCATTTGGACGTTAATCTTTTGTTTATAACCTAAAAAATCATTGCCCAATTTTGTTCTACCCGACAGATGGAGTAGTTTTAGATTTTTAAATTTAGTTTTGGTTTTAAATATATCTTAAATCTTTCTAATTTAACAGAAAATTAAATATTTGATATACTTTCTTTTAAATATTTGCTCAGGTAGACATCGATGTCGTTGCCAGGTTGCTTCGGCCCTTGGATGAGCAACGACATCATAACGCTTCATGAATAACCACGGAGGAAGGTTGTAGATACATAGAGTAACTGGCCAAGTGCTATGACTACTGCTTTGCTCCCCAAAAGGATTAAAATCATCCATAGTTCCGTACTTAAAGTGAACCTCAAGTTTCTAGGCTTATCTGCAAACTCTGGAAATTCTCTGTCTATCGCTCTCCACTGGGATCCATCAGCTGGTGCCTCAGCATATTGTCTACCTTACGGTCTTCTTTATGCCAACGCAACAACTTTGCATTGTCTTTATTTCTGAACAAACGTTTCAAGCGTGGTATTATAGGAGCATACCACATAACCTTGGCAGAGATTTTCTTCCTGTTGGGACGTTCTTCACCCTCTACGTCGTCAGGATCATCTCGCCTTATCTTATACCACGATGCTTCACATACCGGACATGCATCCAAATTCTTGTATTCCTCCCCACGGTACAGGATGCAGTCATTAGGACATGCGTATATCTGCTGGATTTCTAATCCCAAAGGGCAGACGACCTGTTTTGCTTCGTACCTAGTTGTGGGCAATTCATTCGCTTTCGGAAGCATCTTTTTCATTATCTTCAATAACTGCCCAAATGCCTTATCGGATGTACCATTCTTTGTCTTCCATTGCAGCAGTTCCAGTATAGTACCCAGCTTTTTTTTGGCCATCTTCAGCAGTGGGATATAACAATTTCCTATGATCCTCTAGCATGCACTCGAACTTGACCTTCTCCTTGTCACTTTCACATTCTCTTTATGCATCACGAATGGCATCACCAAGAGCATCAACATCACTTGCCACATCTTCTGTCGCTGCCGCATCTTCTTCACCATCTCCCCCCACTGCATCATCATAGAAGGCACCGTACTGAGCAATAATATCGGCGTGGTCCAATTCTTCTTCACCTTCTTCACCATCATCCATTACAAACCCCCTTTCTCCATGCTTCGTCCAACAAATATAGTTTGTTACGAAACCCGACTTCAACAAATGCGTATGAAGAGTCCTTGAGCATGAATATTCCTTCAAATCCTTACAGACGGCGCATGGGCAGCACATAAAACCATCCTGCTTGTTTGTCTCAGCCACACCTAATAAATAGTGCACACCAGCAATGAACTCTTTGGAGCGGCGATCGACATTATACATCCAATTGTGTGACAATATCTGCATTAAATATTACAACCATGCACTTTCTAGTTTCTCATATTATTGCACAACACTCATGACATCACATGATTGATTAATTCAAGCAAGCTTGAGTACAACGAAGACAATGGCAGCTAGCACTAAAAAAACTAAAACTAAAATGCACTTAAGCAACATAATTAGTTCGTCGTCCGATCCCAACTAAAATAGACAGATCATTCGCTTCATCAGCATGGATGGGCTGTTGCCGCTGACGCACTGCCTCATCACCTTCAGCGGCAACCTCCTGTGCAACAGAATTTCATACGTGTTGAACGTACTCTTCCTCTAAGTACAAACCTTTATATCCGCCGGTGCCCTCCCACTGCAATTAGAACAAAGAATAAGGAATTTAAACAACATCATCAAGCAAAACCGATACAAATGAACCATATTAATCAAATGCGAGTAAATAATAACCCACCTCATGGTCCGGACACTTGTAGAATACACGACCCTTGTTGATTCCCTCTTTTTTCACTTAGTACTCCTTCACAATTTTCTGCTTACACTCGCCGCAAGCAATGAGAGGAAGATCCGGCCGCAAACGCTTTGGATTCCGATGATGAGAGGCTGACGACCCGGTCATGGTTGTCATCTACTATATCCATACTCATTTTTAAACTATTACATGCAAATTCCTAATTTTCTAAACAATTATAAATAAATAAGACTCTAAATTTATCTATTTGTGTAGATAATCGGAAAAAATATGATATAACAATACCAATTTCCACATTGTCTACTCTCTATATTCATTGTTGCAAACTATTATAAATTCCACATTTTTCTAAAAAAAATAACTAAAAAGACACTAAAATTCATTATTACTCGTCTTGCATAAGTATAAAATATACAATGGATACTACCTAGGTAGCAGTAGAAAACTATGAAGTGATTGTGATGAACCAATTTAAACTACTTAACTCTGTATGCTTGTTCTTGCAAACTATATATTTTAATTAAATTCCTCTCATATTCAAAAGATACGGTAGGAGATGAAAATAGTTACCTCTCAACACAAAGAGACGATGACGGAGTCGAAGAAGATCACCAATTGATGCCGGAGACGAAGAACAACGAAGAACAAGCAATAGCAACAACGAAAACAAGCAAGGAAGCTTACTGAAATTTGAATGTCTCTGGTTCAGTGTGGAAGGAGTTGGTCTGGTTCAGGGTGGAAGGAGTTGGCAGGTTATAAACCGAGTAGCTTTAGTCCTGGTTTGTATTAAAAACTGAGGCTAAAAGGTGATTATTTATCACAGGGCAAGTCACAAACCGTGGCTAAAGCTTTAGTCACGGTCCGTGGAACCAACCGGGACTAAAGAGTGCCCTTTAGTCCCAGTTGGTAACACGGACCGGGAATAAAGGGTCCCTGCCTCGACAGCTCTGCAGTAGCCGTTGGGGCAAGCCCTTTAGTCCTGGCCCGTGTTACCGATCGGGACTAAAGGGTCTATTAGTCCCGGGCGACAAAAACGCTAAGACAAATGACGATTTTGACAATCGGCTAAAGACCTTGTTGTGTAGCAGTGCCTATATGTATCGGCGTGGGCTCGAGTGCGGGGTCCGATGGAGACTCCAAGCAATACCAAGGTTGGACGACCCATGACCTATCCCGGCCGTACCCGGGTATAGTATATAGACGATTGATTACATGCATGTCATCAGGGAACCGTAAGGCTGCACCGTACTGTACTGTGCTGTACTTTGCGATGACGACAGATCATGTTTTGGTACCCGTGGCCGTCGACGGCGGCGGCCCCGACGACTCGGACTCCGACCACGACCACCCGGTGCAGGAGCCGCAGTTCGTGATGCACGCCATGGACGACCGCCGCCAGCGCGCCTCGGCCGCCGTTCGTCTCCCGATAATCGTGCAGCAGCCGCCGGCGCGCCGCCATCCCGTGGTCGTGCGCAACTGGGAGCGAGAGGCGGCCGGCGGCCAGGACCGAGCGCCTTCAGTATCCCATGCTGATCCCCCAGGTATGTAACATACCATCGACCTTGGGTGTTGTTTGGTAAGATGTACAGTAACGTAAACGTAATAAAATTTAGTTCAAATTCGTTTGCCGCTGGTAATGATCACAGTCATTCCTCATTTCCGTTTGCGTTACTGTGGTGCTGCCAAACAGCTCGCTAGATCGATGACCCCGGCCGGCCACCAATCATCCAGTCACTTCGGTCGACGTTTTGGTTAAATCTAATCTATCTATCTGTCCGTTTTGTCCGTCGTATGTCCATAACTCCATATCATGCATGCTTCGATTCAATCTCGTTAAAAATATTTAATTTCGTCATATATATCAGGTGGTCAACTGCGTCTGGATCCTGGTTTTCGGAAGCATAGCGGTCCACCCCGTCATGTTCCCTGACAAAAATTTCACCTGGCTCATTGTGTTTTCCGCTCTGATTATGCTTCTGTCGCTGCTCTCACTCCTGCTCTCCCACCTTGCCGTCAATGTCTATGACAGCTAGTGCCTCTCGATCGGCTCTCGCTTTCAAATTATAAGACGTTTTGACTTTTTATATACCGAATTGCACTTAAAAGCAGAGCATCTCCAACAACTTTAGAAAAATCACTTGTATATCTTGAGGTTTTGCAACTTGGTACATAATTTGGCAAATGGAAAAAAGACTTCTCTCTAACAATTTGCTATTCCAATTTGGTAAAATCAAAAAAATAGGCCCACCTAGGACCCATTTGAACCCAGAGCGACTTTTCCCGTACCCTCTCACCGCGACTTTCCCCTCCCTCTCTCGCCGCGACTTTCCCCCTCCCTCTCACCGTTCTGGTCGCGAAGGCAGACGCCGCGCCGCCGCCACTTCTCGTCGTCGAAGCTTGCTCCTCCTTCCCCAAACCAGCAGCAGATCGGCGTACCTGATGGAGGGCCTGGCGAATAGGAGACGGCGACTTCGATCAGAACAGCAGCGACAGGGAGTGGAGAGGTCGGACGGCGGCTTCCCAGCAGATCGCGCTGAAGGGCCGGGGAAGAGGAGTCGGCGGACGGCTGGGGCTTCTTTTATTCACGCGCGATGGGAGAGGAATCGATCGGTATACGGCGCGAAAAGAGTTGGCGCGCGCGGGAGGGAGCCGTCGAGGCCGCGAAATCCCCGATAGGAAGTCCACACCGCGTGCGGGTATATGCGCGTGCGGAGGCTCCGTTTACCAAGTTGGGAAATATACAAGTGGATTTACCAAGTTGTTGGAGGGGTGTTTTTGGGTTTTTGCCAGATATGCATGTGCACTCGCGTGAAGCATGCACCCTGCAAGTTTTTTGTAAGTTTTGCCCAATTTATAAACATCTACACATAGACGACTGAATGTACACCTTGTACAGTGAGCTTATGTGTAAATTAAAGTATAAATATAATGTCTATATACCATTATATGTCACATTGAAGAACCGGAAACGCTGATCAGAGGGGATGAAGGAGAGTTGTAAAATTTCTTTCGAAATATTTAGGTCATTGTCCCGAAAAATCGACCCCAAAGCAAAACCACGAGCACGGCTAGTCCACGTATATGACCTCAGACTATCCGTCACTGAGTGTCGGACTGTCCAGGCCTAGGGACCGAACTGTCCGCAGGCAAAAATCTCAAAACTAGACTGTTCTAGAACAGTTATGCATGGTTAGGTCCCGGACTGTCCGCGGATTGCAGTCCAAACTGTCCGGGGTTCACTTGAATGGGGCAAACAACCGAACTCTCCAATGACACATTATGTCGGCAGACTACTTGCGATCAGGTGGCAGACTGTCCGTCGGTTACCTGACAGAACATAATCAGCCGAGCATAGCAACTGCCTGTACTCGAGCCCGACCCACGGACTGTCCGGAGTTGAATCCCAGACTGTCCGGGAATACCCAAACAATAAAAAAACAGCTCGGGCAATACTCAAAATCGATCGGACATAGACCAAATCAAAAAGACTTGCCACCAAACTTCACTATGGTGATGTTGAATATGTTGGTGAGCTATTCCTAAGAAATCCTGGCTCGAACCCAACTAGATCTTGAGAAATAGCAGATCACGTGAAAAGGGGAAAGTTTGGACCTCGAAAATGATTTCCGCCCGATCTATGTGCTCGTGAGGAATCCAAGAAAATCATTTGGTGGAAAGATGTCTATCACGTCCTAGCACAAGATGGTTCAAACGGAATTGTAATCCATCCCTCAAATCAAAAGTACTTGCGAAAGAGCAAAGAGGGGAAAACAAAGAACGCGAAGAACAAAACACAAACTCAAAGATTTCAGCAAAATCCCCAACAAGAAGATAAGGAGATTACAGTCTCCTTTCCTAAAATCAAAATACACAAAGAAAAGATTGTCGTCTATGCGGATCACTACAATGGCTACTAACATATGAATATGGAGTCTATAAATGAAATGCTGAAGTGATAGATTGAGATGAGAGGTGTCATCTCTTATTTATAGCCTATTACACAATACTCCTTCTACCCTTAAATACATAGAGCAAACTAGCTAGCTCAGGGGCATTCTAGTCCAACTCTGTCAGGATTCTCATTGACGATCACACACCTTCCTCATTGGTCCCTCCGCCGCAACGCAAGCCTCCCGATACCGCCACGTGTTGTCCCGATGCACACGAGCCTTCTCACCGCTAGCTTCGCTTCGCGCACCCTCGCGCATACGAGCCTTCAAGAAGAGTGACAAAATTATATAATGGCATATTTCATAATAGCTGAATTGTAATGATATTTTTCAAAACCATAAAAGTTACAATGGCACTATAATTTTGTTAAATCGGTGATGCGTCATCCTGATCCACATGTCATTGACTCATATGTGTCCCACATACCAGTGAGATACCAGTGGCAAATCTCTAACTTTGTAAAATTATAATGACATGTTTCAAATTGTCCCTTCTAATTAACCCTAAAATAAAAAGTTCTATTAGGGAGCTCTAGATAAAATTTTTAGGATATATATTTTTTTTTCTAGCGTGACATACCTAAGATTAAGTTATATATGCTCTTGTTGCATTATTTTTGTTGGCATCATGAATCTACAGTTTCATTTTCGATTTTTAATCTTGTTGTTATAATTTTTTATCACATATTAAGTTGGAAAATCTAGTATTATTTTTTTCAAAAAAGTTATATGTTCTTGGGTACACTCTTGTTTCTTATAGCATGAATAGTCGTTTTAACTTACTTGAGGGAGTATTTAAATTTTTTTGGCCAAATTCGAAGTAGGCCTAGACGTTGGGCCAAATTCAACCGGCCCAGGAACACAGGGAGGACAGATCGAATCCCGCGTTCCCGTTGCCGTTCCCGTTCCTGTTCGGGCGACCCCGACTCCGCCGTCCGCGTGCGCCGCCATCCCCACTCCACCGCCCATCAACCCAGCAGGCAGTAGCCGCCGGCCGGCCGGCGACTCGGCCCTGCCGTCTGTCTGCCTGTCCATTGGAGGCGCGCTGGTGCTGGGCTGCTGCCCGCCTGCTCGCCTGGGCGCCTAGCAGCAGAGCGCAGGCCGGAGCTGCACTGGCGGCCGCCGGCCGCAGGAACGCGAGCGCGGGCTACTCGACTGACGGTTGACTTCTGAGCTCTGGTAAATTCGGGTTCTCGGAACCCATTCTTCGGTTCTCTTCTCCCGGATCTACAAATTCCATGAATGATTAATTGATGTGGTCGATTTTTTAAGTTGCACAATGAAGTGGACATGACATTAAAATCTTCTCTCTCTCTCTCGAAACCATCATTAGCTAAGTATTTTTTTAACAACTTTCATGTTTCCATCAATTATGTTCATTTAAGTATGAAACTGAGATATCATCTAAAATCATGTATTTATATGCTAGTTTTGTTATCTATTAGTATTATTAGATCCCGTGTGGACAATATAATATTTTGACCCACTGCGGTGGTGTACATTGCTTTCGTACTGGCCCTAGGCGTGAAAAGTTGATGAGCTCTGCTACTGAACATGTGTCTAGATAATTTACCATTGCAATATCAAACGGCCTAACCATAGCTTCCAATTTTCTAGTAGGCCTACTGCCTTGTATCATTCATCAAATATCGTCGGGCCATAGTGGAGCTCCTAGTCAACATAAAAAAGGGACACAGACCAAAAATTAGCATTAGGCACCTCAGGAGTTATCAGTAAGCTCACAACATAGATAAAATACAAGGACAGAGTATATTAACCGTTGCAAATTACATAGAGGACAAGTCTGTTCGCAGTACACCAGTTCATAACTTGATACTACACATATAGTTTGGTTTCATGGCAACCAGAAATCGCCGATTATTAACACATATACAAAACCCAAACAGATGGACAGACAACCAAGCACAAAGATGACATGTCCCTTGACAAACACTCTTAGAAGAAAAATAACACACTCAATCACAAAGCAGGATACATGCAACTCGCTGAGGTGCATAAAATGGAGAGTCCAGACTACTTAGTTCCGTGTGAGCTTGGTACATCAGAGCTCTGGACCTGAAATTGTTCAAGCTCACCTCAGGTAGCTTTCAATGATATGTTTCTTGCGTGATACAAACTCTGGTGGCGCTACATGCAAGTAGCAGTCACTCTGCTCTGGCAGCCTCAACTGCAGCTTGTCCCACCACTCGCGCTCTCCACTTACCTCCACCTTTGACTTCACACATTCCTTGTTTACGAACGGGAGGCAGTGAAAAGATTGGCAGCCCCTGACAAAGAGCTTCTCCCAGCTTGGTGTTTCAAATTCAAACAGGACATCATCATGGATGTGCAGCAAGTGTGGCAGTTCCTGGAGATAGATCCTTTTGATGTTTGGGAGTGGAGAAGGTGCTACCTTATGGTTGGGTTGTTTGTAGAAAATTGTCTTTAGTTTGGGGCAAAAGAGAATGATCAGAGTCTCCAGTGCAGGCAATGACAAACAACATGGGAAAAGTTTCTCCAGATTGGGGCAGTGCTCAAGGTGAATGTGTTTTAGTAGCTTCAAAGTGATTAGCTCATAGTAAGTTTCATTAAGTGGCATAACAGGCTCGACAATGCATATTAGGTTCTTAAGGCAGGAGGCCTGCAGTATGCTTAGGGATTGTAATACCTCTGTCTGTTTTTCTTCCACTCTCAATGGGGTTACCATTCTAAATACTGCTGTCATCTGCTGGCAGCGATGGAGCTGACATTCTTCTAGTGACATAAGACTATAGTTGAGGTCTGTAAGGCATCTGATGAAATCATCATATGTAATGAATATTGAGTTTGTAACAGAAAGAATATGCCTTAAGCCATTTGGGTATTTATTCTTTGCTGATATCTCGACATGACGTTGCCTTGGCTGAAGTTTCATCATGGAAAAATTGCTAGCTGCCACAGAATACTGGACATCATGATAAGTTGAGCACCTCTGGATCCTGGTACACAGCTCAACTTCATTGTTCCGTGGCTTCTTGCCTCTCACACTGCATGGTTTAACTTGGACACTGAATGACTGAAGGAATTGTCCTTCCTTGACTAACTTGTTAGCAACATCCGCGTCGAAGCTATGAAACATTGTGGGGTCGTTTATGTTGATCACAGCTGTATTAGTAGCTAGCTCCCTTTGTTGATCTCCATCTGCAGAAAATGTCTGCTGGCAAAACTTCTTATGAAATTGATTATCATCTGCACAATGATCCAAATAGAAAATCTTGGGAAAGCGGACCAACAGATGCCATGGAAATCTCTTGAAATAAGGGACTCCAAGAAGAAGTAACCTCCTGAGTTGTGGTAGATTTGGGAGGTTGTGAGGGACCTCCTCAAGACCTGTTCCAGAAATATCAACATCTTCCAAGGCTATAAGATCATCTCTCAAGTTGAGAATTTTGAGCTTGCTGCATCCACGCAAGGACAGGCACCTAATCCATGGTCCAGAGAGTGAGAATGCTCTCAGGTTTGGATGCCCATGGATTTTGATATTTTCTAAGGACTTCCATGTTTCTATATAAAGATCTTCGAGGCACGGTACTAGTTCCTGAAGAAACTCAAGGCTTAAGACAGCACAATTAGAAAGATGTAGCTCTCTGAGGCATTTGCCTTTTGACCATGACCACGGAAGTGACATTAATCTAATGCAGTCACAAAGATGGAGCTGTTTGAGGCCTGTGGCTTCAGACAGGGACATTGGTAATGACATCAGTAGCACATTGTTGATTAGCTTGAGTGTATGGAGGCTTGTCATTGCTTGGAACATGTCTTCCGGAAAAGATGTAATTTGGGACCCCTCGACATGAAGAACCAAGAGTTTTGATAGTCGAGCCATGGAAGGAGGTAATTCTTTGAGATTGGAGCAATTCCAGAGAACGAACTCCTCAAGGTTTGCCATTTCACAGAAGAATTCAGTTGGAAGAGTGGTGAATTTTGAGCCTGATAGATCAAGGTAGTGCAGATTGCTCTTATTGCTGCCATCTTGTTTTGTTAGCTCAAGCAAGGGAACCCCATTTATATCTAGGACTTGAAGGTTTCCGAGATGAGCAAGTGGTGATGTTTGTTTGTCAGAATTATTAGAGCTAGGTGGTGATGGAGACAAGGTCTCTAACTGGGAGCAACCTCTGAGCGAGAGCAAGTAGAGATTTTGTAGATGGGAAAATGAAGGGGGGAGTGAATTTATAGGTGTGTAGGACAAATCAAGGACGCGGAGGTGTGGGGTGAGCAATTTATCAAGACGAAATGTTGACATATTCGAACAGCCTCTCAAAATTAGGGTTGTCATTGTAATATCTCGTGTTTCCCTTTGCTCCCAATCCCATGTTACATGCCTACCATCATCATTCTTAGATAAGACCAATCCCGGTGCTCTGGTTTGCCTCCATTGCCAATTCCAGCTTACATGCCTACCATCATTATTCATAAATGAGACCCATCCTAGTTGGTTGCTCTTCTGATGATGGTTAGCTAGTTCATCTTTTTTGAGCCGGGGGACACCTTCAGACAACTTGGACACGCCAGTGATGGCATCATTGGGGAACAGTGATCTTGGAATTGGAGTGATTGCCGCCCATGGAGTGTCGTTGCCTGTTGGGCTAGAAACAGAATAGATTGGCAGTAATGAATATTCCTGCAAGGCTTGAATCACAACCTTTCCAACTTCATATGCAGACCTATAGTAGTTGCTCTGTTTCTTGCCGCTGGCTGCTGGTATCTTGGCGGTGCGTCTTGTTGAGAAGAGCTGCTCAGCCACCCAACAACGAACCAGCTCATCTGAGGTAACAGGGCAGTCACTGCTTCCTTGCAGTGGGTGGTAGAGGATGCCATAGTACAAGCAGTGCTGAACTACATGGAGCCAGAACGCAATGTCTTCTTGGTCCTGGAGTATGCTATGGATGGAGCGAGCTGCATCCCGCAATGCCTCTCTAATCAACACAGTCCAATCTTGCTTATGAAGGTCATCAAAAGGCAGTGCATGGTAATATTCTGGACTTAAATGCAATTCCCAGCGATCAATACCTTTATTACTAGCCTCTCTGCTTTTGGTGTAGACATCTTTGGAAGTGGTTGAGACAATCCATGGTCTAAGAAATGGTGATGGCCGCCGCTCACCCATTGTGAACGTCAACACATCTAGTAAGATCGGAGCATGCAGGTTTTCTATCAGCAGTAGATGCCTCTTCCCTTGCAAAGCGTCTTTGATCCTTTCTACTATTGGAGGACCAAAAGGTCCACGGTCGTAGCTTGCGTACTGTGCCGTAAGCATAGACCTATCTGCTCCAAACCAGTAAATGTACCGCCATCCAAAAACCTGGAGCATCAGGTAGTCAGAGATTGTGCCGTAGCCAAAGTAGCTCTCTTCTGCGAAAAGTTGCTTGATGTCACCAAGCAGCGGTATCCTGAGGGTTTTTTCCATTTCCATGAGGACCTCAAATGCCAATCTATGCTGGGCTGTACTGCTGCTTGTGCTTGTTGCGGCAGCGGGTGGGAGCCTCACGTGTATAGTGTGGTCGTAGGGCCCATATAGTTCATCCTTGGTGCGCTCAAATAAGAGCCTGGTAAGAGTCGGCACAAACGAAGCTGCAGGTCCAATTCCAACGTTCCATATCACAGGGTGCTCCTTGGTCCACTTCCCAACCTTCTCTTCCAATGCTGGTATTTGACCCCATGGATTATAACTCCCGAGCCTCTCACAGAATACGCTTTCACCCCACCTTCAGATAAAAAAAAAAAAAAACAGGGGCACGTGTGCATAGGCCTTGTCAGTGCTTGCTCAAGATGTGCTTGTAAATATAAAAATGTGAAAAAATTCGAGAAGGTGATTCCCAATGATCAAATTAACATAACTTAATTTCGTGTACATCAATTTATTTATCTGACAGACAAATTAATCTTGCTACGTTTAACAACCACACACAATATTAGTATGTTGCTAATACTATCCGAATCATATTGGACAATATCGATTGACACTGAGCACACCGAGCTGTTGTTTACCAATTATCAAAACGATGTATGAACCATACCCTGCCTTTGGTAATTAGGGCAGTAGGGGCAATAGACTGCACTAGACACCAGCAATGCAGAGCAACAAGGGGCACGCAACCTAGTATATCTGGCATGGCCACATATTCTTGTGTATTTACCCAAAAGGAAAAATGCATACATAAAAGCAGTTCTTGAAAACATATGTAAGAACAATAGACTGGATTGCAAAAGCGAAATAGAAACCATGTGATTGCTCTTCTTTTTAAAATGGACAATATAGACTGATTCAAAATGGACAAAGGACAGTAACCTCCTATATATACGACCAAAAAAAACTGTAGTTTCTAACATGTTATCGGTTCTTTACTATTGTATATACTTGATGTATTTATATAACTATTGTTCATGAATCATGACTTTTTGGGTAAATTCGTACAGATGGATTGGTCCATAAATATTATTGTCATGTTTTTGTTTCCAGCCACAAGTACTACCTCCAGGCACAAATGCTTCACACATTTGGCAATGCGTATATATATATTTGACATTAATATCTAGAATGTGTTCTAGTATCCTCCAAATTTATGATATTTTTCAAGTGTTTTTCAGTACAAATCTAGATATATATCATGCCTATATCTCCAAACTAAAAATTTAACGGTTATTGATATTTGTAGCTTTTAAGGCTTTACCAAAAGATTCTCACATGTTTTTGTAAGGAGTAAATATGATCTTAATCTTCCTAGTGTTATATCATTGCTTCATCAGGGACAGTAGAAAAAACAAATCCAGCGACAAGAACAGTAAATTAGTGCATGATCACGCACCATAGTCTGTCATTGATGAGTCTGTCTACCAAGTAAAAGACTTCTTCCTCTTCTTCCTCCATTTACGTCCCGTCCTGTCACTCAGGCGTGGATACTTAGTCCCACCTGGAACATTAAAAGCTGTAACCATTTTGTTTCCATCCAGTGATCAATGAAACTATGAATGCAACTAGAATATACTAGCATCATGCAGGAGAGAGGCAAATGGTGTATATATGCTAGTTGGAAATTACATACTCTATACTTCCTTAGACCTACGATATATGCTTCGTGCAGTGGATTCATGTCAGACATTGACCTGGAAGAATAAATCATACTTTGAAATCTTGTATTGTAATAACTCTGTTTTCGAGAACTCTGGATTTTGAACTTTTGTATTGTAATAACTCTGTTTTCGAGAACTCTGATCTCTATTGCAATCTATGTGTTGTATTAAATCCAGATATGTGATCCTATTGTAAAAGTTGTTGAATCAGGTTCCTTAGGTTCGTTCACCGATTTTATATGGGTTCAAGCTGAATATCCTCAGGATTGTCGCCATGGTACTTGAGATTATATATAATTGGGCTATGCTGCTACAAAAAAATTGTGCTGAGATTCATAGAATTTGCTTTTTATGTGCAGATAAGCTTTTTCAGGTAGTTTGTGTCTTTCTTAAACATACACCTGACTCAGTCTTTTTCCACAAACCTAGCTTTATATTACAAAATTTGAATGAAAAACTACACATTTACATAAAGATAAGCCTAAAACCAAACCTTTATGACGACCTCTATGTAATGTTAACACCTTCCTTTAGGGCTTGTTGAGCCTTTGTTGGCTCACAGATGAAAAGCCTGATTACAACTTTACTGCCAATGTTGAAGAGGATTAGGGTGACTAGATTCATGTTTGTGCAAGTGCCCTGTGTAGTCTTGGGTTACGCCCTTGCTGAAGCATCCATTGTAATACATACTATAATGACGTAATAGCCTTTGACCTTCCCTCGTCAGATCAATATTAAGTAGTAAGGCTTTGTATTGACAAAGATGATGTGTGGTTTGATTGCATATATGCAATGTGTTGATTTCCAGAGTTAATCAGTGAGGTGAACCGCCTCTAGATGAACCCCTCATTCCTTGGGGCAGTCAGAAAATAAAAGGGGATTTCTAAGAGTGGTTTGTATTGTCAACAGCTCCTGAAGATATAGGAGCATTTTAGAGGTGGCCAGTAAGGTCGACTTTATAAATAGTTGTGCAAATAAATTCATAACTATGGTTTGATGAAGATAAAATTTATACAAAATTGTATAGCTCGATGAGGTCTACAACTTTATGGTTGGCAACTACATAGATAGATGATTTCAATTCAAGATGTTGGTGTGAGTAATGCTTGAGAAAAGCTTCATATGTCTAATAGGAAGATATTCTCCTATGTACCCTATATACTAGCAAACATGTATGTATGTTGTAAAGGAAGAAAAAAAAATCAAAAGTTAATGAGAAACGAGTACAGGGGTGATGCATATTTATTTATATTTTACCTTTTTTATAAAATTTAAAAGCTATAATTTGTTTTTTTGATGACCATAATATCTAAAATATAAGTTAATATTAAGAATAATTGACAGTATCAATCAAGTATGTATAGAATTATTAAACATTATTTGATAGATATTTTCCTTCTACTATAAAACCGCACAAAAATAGTTACTCATAAATATATATTATAACTTTAATTTTCATACTACACATATGTTGATAGAGTTAGATGTTGAGTTTTGTGACTTTATTCAAGGACACTTAAAATATGTAGTTTTAATCTATGATTACGGTTGGTAAGGAGTTAGTTGTATCCTGTCAAAAGATTGGTCTATTCCATTGATAATTGTGATGTAGAACTCTCGATTTTCACGTGCCAGCCCTCGACGATGATACATTTATTTAGATTAGATTGGATAACAAACTTTAATATATGTATGGTGTGATTAGTTAAACCATCACTTAATCCATGTTCTAATAAAATATTATTCCTAACCAAAATTATATCAACAATTTAATGGTGACAATACTTTTTATTGTTTATTAGCAAAGGGCAAGGATTCAAAGACCTATAAAATTATATTTATTAATTTTTTATAATCTATAAGAAAAATAAGATATAGTCTAGAAAAGGAGGAAAAAGGCTTATTTTGTCTGAAAAAAAGAAAATGGACAAAAAAAACTTAACCGTGAATAGTAGAGGGATCGAGATTGCAGCTGCAGCCTGCAGGGTACCGATATGGAATTTCATTTGCTTCGTGACAATGCAATCATGTTAGGATTTGGTAGCATCCAGCGTGGAATTATTGGCTACTTTCACCTTCCAAAGGCTAGCTTTTGCGATTTGCCTAATTTCAATTTTTGTTCATTTCGATTAGGTTTCCCGTTTAGCTTACTCGATATTAGGATTCTAACTATCCAAGTTATCTTAAGAACAGCAAGCCGTGTACAATCTCATTAAGAACACGGGTTATTCGCCATGGTGTTTGTATATCGGTTATTTCTATTCTCTGACACGGAGGTAATTTTCTTTTACAGCATATCGGTGCTGCGTTTTACGTACATTACAGGCTATTTGGTCTGTGTATTTTTTGGTTATGGATATCAGCAAGGCTACTGATGCATTCAAACTCAACTTTAAATACGCAAAAAAAAAGTTGCGATAATTTCTACCTCTGCACCAGAACTGAGTACATAATAACAACCACAATCATTAGTGAACTCTATTGATTTATATATTTTTTTTGGGGGAAAAAACGCATATATACGCCACCCCTTATGAATGCACGCATACATACACAAACCCCTATGAATACACGCATCACACACATCCACATCGTATGTATCTCAATTGTTTATAACATTAATCCAAACAAAAAAAAAACTGCATCTACAATAATATTGCACAATTATTGGTAATATAAACTGGGAACGACGTTTTATAGAATAGGTAGTGTACCTTGGTTTGGGTTGGGACGCCTGCTACGTACTGTGAGTTTCAGCTGTGAAGACACTACTGTATATGATCGATTAATAAGAGATGATGAGATTAGCGTCTGGGAGCGCGAGGGTGCCGAAACCAACAGGTAGGTGTGACTTGTGAGAGAGGATGGAGATGATGAAACAAAAAAGACGAGCATGCAGCTTACTATACTATATATACAAGCAAAGAATTAATGCATAATTCGATGTTTTTGGTTTTTGTTTTCTAAAGCTGGTTGCATGATGGTCAAGTAAGGAATCAATGCATTCTCTGTTCAAAAAGCTCGACAGCCCACAAGCAAAGAATCGAGGCGCACCGTCTTTCATTCAAGCTAAAAGAAAGGTAAAGAAACGCCCAAAGAAATGAGAAAAAAAAATCAGCATGGACAACCGTGGACGTCCACTGTAGATTCGTGATATGTGTCTACACACATATATATGTATAACTAGAGCGAAGTTAGAGTAAATTATAGGAAGTGCACTTATCTTGTAGATGCATAAATTTATACTATTATAGTATTATAGGTGTATATACAGTGAAAATTTAGGAAACGAACATAGGCTATCGTACAATTGTTTGTGAATGGTGAAGAGGAGAGGGCCAGTGAAGGGGCCGAGGCGGAGGGCTACGACGGCGGTTCGAGGGCGATAGCGGGAGGCACTTGACCATCTCCGACGAGCGGCCTTCTCCGACGAATCCCTCCGTCGATTAGGAGGTTGGGGTGAGCTTTGGCCGGCGTTCCCCCTGGTTGGGTTTTTCCCCCCTGTTTTTCGCTCTCTGTTCGCGTTTTTGTCTCGGTTTCTAGAAAGTTCGCGAGCTCTTGTAAGGTGTTTGGAAAGGCATCGGTGATGGATCGGAGGAGGTTCACGTTGGCTTTCCATGGAGGAGACGACTCGGATGTTGCTAAGGAATGGGGTCTGGAGAGGGATGAGGGCTCGGGTGGGGGTTCGATTTCAGGTCTCCCATCGCGGAGACAGAGGCTGACAGAGTGGGATAGAGCGCAACAGAAGAAATCCTTAGAGGAGGACATTAAGCGTTCGCTGTTCAAGTCTCCGGATGAGGTTGATTTGGAGGTGCGTGACATGTTGCTCGCTGCGGAGGCCTTAGAGCGCGCCATGGCCTCGATCCCGTGCTCGGCTGTTGGGGGGGCACCGGAGGTGGAAGAAAGTGTTTCGGGTAATGGGCCTGCAGAGTGTGGGCCGCACAACCCATTTCAGACTGGACCAATCTCTGGCATATCTATAGTTGACCTATTTTGCCACTCGTACTCCCCCCTCCAGAGCCGCCACGGCCGAGGACAATCGTGTGCATCCCCAAAACTAGGGTTCTTGCGGCGGCGAAAGAGGGGATTCAGGCTTCGGTGGAGGAGATTCGGAAGTACAAAAGGGAGATTCGAAGAATCCACAAGGCTGAGGCAAAACTGACTGGCCACCGCTTTTTTGCTTCTATGGTCGGCATGGAGAGGAACTTTGAGGGGAGAGGTGGGGCTTTTCCAAGGAATGCTGGGAATAGGGATGGTTGGAGGGGGAGGGATCTGGATCGACGGGATGAGGGGTGGCAGAGGAACCCAAATTTCCGCAGGTTTGACAACAGAGAGGGGGATGGTAGGGGCTTTAAGAGGATGGTAGATGATGAAGATGCTCATAGGTTCTATGAAGAGGACTTGAGGAACAAGCTCAGTCGTGAACAGGATCATAGGGGGGTTACAGTGACCATGATATGAGAGGTGGGGGTAAAGATCGACAAGGATTTGAGAATGAGGAGAGATTTTTCAAATGTGGTGAACCTGGACATCACAGATCTTTCTGTGATAGACCTCCTTTATGCTATCACTGCAAGAACAAAGGAAATATGGCTCCTAATTGCCCATATAAAGATGTAAAGGGTCTTAAACTGTGTGGGTATGGAATTCCAGGGCAGTTGTTTTACAGTCTTAATGTGCCTATTGATGAGGAGGACATGGCCAAGTGTCCCCTTACAGCTGTGATGACTATTTTGGAAGGTAAGGGTTCAGTTGCTAAGGTTACAACCGAGCTGCATTACTTGATCAACTCTTCCTGTGATTGGCAGGTGAGGAAGCTTGCATCAAATGAGTTTATGTTTGTTGTTCCTTCAGAAAAGGAGCTGGAGATGCTTACCAAGTTCAAAGAATTTAAATGCAAGATATCTGATATGTTGGTTTCAGTAGGGAAATCAGATATGATGGTGGGTTGCTCAGATGTCCTTTCACAGGTGTGGGTCCTAGTCAGTGGCATTCCTTTTTGGGCCAGGAAAGAGAAAGCTGTGGGTGAAGTGGCTTATTTGATTGGTGATTTTGTATAGGTTGACATGAACTCCTTAGTTGCTCTGGGTCCTATAAGAGTGAAAGTCTCATCAAAGGATCCATCTGCTATCAAAGGCTCTTCTAAAGTATATTTTAATGGAAGGGGTTTTTCCATCAGCTGGAATGTGGAAACAGAGAAAAATGAGAGGAAAGTCATCCCTGTGGAAGGCCCAGGGGGTAGGAAAAATGACTCTGAATCTTGGGGAGATGATGATGGGGCGGAGTCTGATAATTTTAATCCTTTTGAGGGGGCAAATAAGTACAATGATGCTGGCAACAAAGAAATCTCAGAATCCAGCAAGCAAGGTGAGAAAAAGAGTGGGGGCCAACATGACCATGAAGGTTCATAATATGTCAATAAGGACAAAGTAGATGATTCTGGGGGATGAGTGGAGGATCTGTTAATATGGGGAAGACTGAGAATCAAGCCCCTCAGGTGGATATTGTAGTTGGGAGTTTCCAGATCAAAAATCAAGCAGGAAAATCTGGGATGAGGGATGAGGGTATGCTGACAGGAAGTGAAGAGATGGAGATGATGCATGGAGTGGAAGCTGGTGAGCCAGATAAACAATGTGATAGCTATGTGGAAGTGGTCCCAGATCCAATGCCTGAAGACCAGTGTGCTGATGGGATAGGGGAAAATAAGGAAGCCCAAGTTCAAGCTGGTCAGGGGTTTGTCAAGGTCATCAACTCTAAGAGACAGAAGATAGATCAAACTGTTGAAGGGGTGACCAAAACCTGTTCAAGGGTGGTGGGGACTGGGACTCCACTTCCACTTCGGGCTGAGAGGAGAGCAGCAATAAAAAACAGCCAAGGTATATTCTCAAATCCTTTCTTTGTTCTTCAAAATAATGATAAAAATATCCTTAGTAAAGTTGCACATGATTGTGGGTTAGTGTTGGGGGAGTCAGATGAAGAGGTGGATGCGACAATAGATCTTATTAAAGCCAGAGAATTGGCTCAAGCCACTTTGACTGTAGTTGAGTGCAACAGAGTTAAGACTGGTGAGGTGGATGAGCTGATAGAGGTAGAGGAAGATGGGAGTGTTGTGGATGAGGAGCACCTTAATCTCATTCAAGAGTTAGAAGAGATGGTTGAAGAGTGTTATGATCAGGAAGAGGGAGAAGTGAAGGTGAAGAGTAGAAATGGTAAGGAAAAAAATAAATATACATCATGAGTGTGTTATTATGGAATGTGAGAGGTTTAGGGGGAAAGGAAGAAGAGCACAACTAACAAAGATTATATCATGATGTTAAACTGGTGTGTTTAAGTGAGACCATTAAACAAGGGTACACTAATCGGGAGCTAGGTGCATTAGGAGGGCTGAATAACTATAATTGGGAGTGGGTAGCAGCTATGGGTCACTCTGGTGGCTTGCTGATGGGTGTTGAGCAAGATTTTGCAGAGGTGCTTGATTATAGAGGTAGCTCTCAATATCAAATTATGCATTTAAAACAAAAGGAGGATGGATTTGAATGGAGGTTAATTCAGGTTTATGGTCCTGTCAAGAGTAGTAAAAAACTCAGTTTCTTAACAGATTTAGAGGGGGTTTTTTTGGACAGTGACCTTCCTACCTTAATTGGAGGTGACTTTAATCTAGTTAGGAGAGTGAAGGAGAAATCATCAGGGAATGTGAATTTACAGCTAATGGGGACTTTTAATGATTTTGTGGCTAATACAGGATTAAGGGAGATTCATAGAGGTGGTGGTGGACAATATACTTGGTCTAATAAACAAATTAATCCTATCATGGTGGTCTTGGATAGAGTGTTTATGAGTGGAGATTAGGAATCCCATTTTCCCCTAGTGTCTGCCTCCTCTATTATTAGAGTTGGATCTGATCATAATCCTCTAATAGTGGAGTTGAGTGCTGTAAGGAGTTTCCCTAAGATTTTTCGTTTTGAGTCTGCTTGGTTTCAACAGGAAGGGTTCATGGATTGGGTTAGGAATAGATGGCCTTTGAGAGGAAATTTGAGAGGGTGTAATCTGTGGCAGAAAATTGTTTCCAATTTGAGGAGTGGACTTAGAGGCTGGAATGGTAATTCGGGTAGTGATATGAAGAAAAGGAAGCAGAACCTTCTTCTTATGATCAAAGAATTAGATGATCGGGCTGAGAAAGAGGGATTGGGGGATATAGATTGGGGAAAGAGGTATGCCTTGGAAAATGACTTGGTGGAGATTTACAACAAGGAGGAGGCTATGTGGCAACGTAGGAGTGGAGAAAGATGGCTCTTGGAAGGTGATGCCAACACATCCTTTTTCCATGCTGTAGCTAATGGCAGGAAAAGGAAATGCCTGATTAAGTCTTTAGAGGAGAATGGAAGTGTGATCTCTGATAGCAAGGACCTTCAAACCCACATCACAAACTTTTACAAAAGTTTGTTTGGGAGTGAGCCCTCATTTTCTTTTAGGTTGTAGGGTGATTTATGGATGGGCCATACTTTAGTCTCTCAAGAAGATAATAGGGAATTGATTAAACCTTTCTCGGCTAAAGAGAGAGAGAGAGATGGCTGTTTTTAGCTTAAGGGAGGGGGCTGCTCCTGGCCCAGATGGGTTTACAGCTGTTTTTTTTTAAAAAAATTTGGCCCGAGGTCAGAGAAGTGCTTATGGAAATGATGCAAGATTTGTGGGATGGGAAAGATCTTTTCAGGCTCAATTATGGTATCTTGACTCTCATTCCTAAAGTAAAAGGAGCTTGTAACATTAGACAATATAGGCCTATTTGCTTGCTTAATGTGGTGTATAAGATTGTTACTAAGCTTCTCACTCTAAGGCTAAGTAGCATAGCATAGTCCAAACCAAACTGCTTTTATTCCTGGAAGGAATATTTTGGATGGTATTGTGGTTATTCATGAGGTTCTGCATGAGTTGGCTAAGAACAAGTCGAGTGGTATCATTCTTAAGCTAGACTTTGAGAAGGCATATGACAAGGTTAGATGGGGGTTTGTAGAAGAGGTGCTTAAGAAGAAAGGTTTTTCTGACAAATGGATTCAGTGGATAATGGTGGCAGTGTGTGGAGGTAGGGATGAGGAGGTGGGACATTTCTTTAGAAGTTATAAGGGTGTAAGGCAAGGGGACCCGTTGTCGCCTTTGCTCTTTAATATTGTTGTTGATTGTCTTTCAGCGCTTCTACATAGAGCTGTGCAGAGTGGTGTTTTGACAGGAGTTACTCCTCATCTTGTGGTTGGGGGGTAACTCATTTACAATATGTTGATGATACTGTGTTGTTCATCCAAAATTCCCAGGCCAACATTGTTAACCTCAAGTTTATCCTTCTTTGTTATGAAGAGGTGTTTGGTATGAAGATAAACTATAATAAATCTGAGGTCTACACTATTGGGATAAAGGAGGAGGAGTCTCAAGAGATAGCAAAGGCCTTCAATTGCAAACTGGGCAAATTTCCCATGAAATATCTTGGTCTCCCAATCAGCTTTAAGAGGTTGACTAAAGAAGAGATTGGCCATTGTGTGGTTAAAGTGGGCAGTAGACTAGAAACATGGAAATGCAATCAGTTGTCGAATGGAGGTAGAGCTATTTTGATAAACTCGAGTTTGTCTAGTATTCCAATGTATTCTATGGGGTTTTATTGGCTGCATGAGGGGACTCATCAAAAAATGGGCTCTCTGAGAGGGAAGTTTTTTTGGGAAGGGGTTGGTAATAAGAAAAAGTACCACATGATCAAGTGGTCTGCTCTTGCTGCTCCTAAAGACTTTGGGGGTCTTGGTTTCATTGATACTAGAAGTATCAACATCGCCTTATTGGCTAAATGGATAGAGGTGATCACAATATGGCTGTTGAGGTTTTGAGGAAGAAGTATTTGGGGAACAAGAGTTTCTGTCAAGTTAATAGGAAGGGCAGTTCCCAGTTTTGGCAGGGGCTTGAGAAAGCGCGGAGCTGGTATGAGAAGGGTGTTAAATGGAAGGCTGGCAGTGGTCTAAGGATCAGGTTTTGGCATGATGTATGGTTGAGTGATTGCCCCCTAAAGATTAAATACCCTAGACTGTTCAGGATCAGTAGACAACAGGATTGGTCAGTGGCGGACATGGGTGAGGCTGGGTGGGATTTGGACCTGCATAGGAGATTAGGGAATGAGGAAGTTGCAGAATGGAATGATTTGCAGGAAGAATTAGAGTTAGTTCAGCTGAATAATGGGATTAGTGATGAGGTGATTTGGACACTTGAAAAGTCTGGTATCTTTCCACAAAATCTATGTACAAACTAATAAAGGATAGTGGCTCGATTGATTTAAGGATGACAACAATGTGGAAGATGAAACTTCCTCTAAAAATTAAAAATTTTCTGTGGATGTTGTGGCATAACAGAGTTCAGACAGGGGACCAACTGAAAATAAGGAAAGGGAAGTGCTCTGGGTTGTGTAAATATTGTGTCAAGCTTGAAACTAGAAACCATCTTTTCTTTAACTGTAATATCGCTAAGATGGTCTGGGTTTGGGTTAGACATAGTCTGCGGTGGTCAGAAAGACCCACCTCTATTTTCAGTTATGAGCTTATGAATGGGATTGAGTTGGCTGATGGTAGAGGGGGTGCTTCTTTTTTTGTTCTCGCAGGGGTGGTGTGGAGCCTTTGGAAAAGTAGAAATGACTTTGTTTTCAATAACAAGCTTGTGAAATCGTGAAAAGAGATTGCTCATAAAGTTCTGGGTTTCTTGTCGCAGTGGACGAGGATGACGAAGCTGGAGGAGAGGATGAAGCTGGAGGATTTGATCAAGAAACTTTAGGAGGGGCTGGCAATGTGGTGATTGAGACGACGGTTTTCTAATGGCTTCTATAGGGCTTTGCAATGGTGTGAGATGGGGGATGGGTAGAGGTGCTTGTTGCTAGAGGTGTTTTTTGGGTTGTGCTTTGGAAGGACAAGGCTCTATGGTGTTTAGTATTAATGTGTGTTTAGTGTCCTGTTTTTCGTTTCTTGTTAGGCAGGCGCTCTATGAGCTTATTTGCCCTTTCGGTCTTGTAAGCAACCTTATTAAGCTGGTGTTCCCAGCAGGATTCTGGTTTCTTGCTTTCAATATAAGCTGGGCTTTAAGCCTTTGATCTAAATAAAATTTAGGAAACAACTATTTTCATAATTTTTGAAGGGTGCAACGTGCATTTGCACCTCTAAGAGCATCTCCGACAACTCACCAATATTTATCGATCCCCAATAGATTGGTATTGGGATCACCAATACTATACTTTTCAGAATATTGGAGAGAGATGTTCCCGCAAATCTATACTACAAAGGAGTGAAGGATTTGAAAACAATTTTCACCCAGATTTTTGTATACCCACCTTCCTACTTGTGTGTGAGAAATGGTATGACAAGTGGACCCGGTTAGGAACGAGTTGTAAACTCTTTACGTTACATTGGCACAGTCTACCTGTTGCCGATCTATGCATCCCTCGGTGTTTTGTTACGCGCGAAGGACGTTACCCTCCGTCTGTACCCAACCGCACACCGCTCGACCAACTTCCCGGCGGCGATTCGCGTGGGCTTGAAGGTGTCGCGGCAAAGAAAAAAAACGGGGAGCACCGACTTCCCGGCGGCGAATCGCAAGGGCTGAAAGGTTTCGCGGCAAAGAAAAAAACGGGGAGGAGTCGGGCTCCAGCGACGCCCCTCGAAGAAAGTTTCGCGCGGGCTGGACGGCGGCATAGCGGAGGACACGCAGGCTGAACGGCGGCGCAGCGAAGGCCTCGCGGGCTCGCGTGGACTCGACGGCGGGGCAGCAGAGGACTCCACGGCCAACCTCCGCAGGCTGGTACGTTCGTTGCCCTCTGCCTCCCTCTTCGACAAGGGCGCAGAAGCGATGGCCCGACGCCCTCCGCTGCGCCTGCGCATCTCCCTCTCCCCCACGCGCAACTGCTCCTTCTCGCAAAGCCACGACGTTCGCCGCAACTGGATGGCGGCCATTAGGGCGCCAGGACGCCGGCCACCAACCACTACACATGACCGCACAGAGCAGAACTCCCTCTCCCCTACGTGCAAGTGCAACCGCTCCTTTCCAGCGAGGCCGTGACACGTACGCCGCAACGGGATGCCAGCCATCAGGACGCCAGGCCATCGGCCACCTGCCTACACATGAACGCATGTCATTGTCATCAGGGCCGGCTGCCGGTCACAAATACCACGGCTGCAGACCACCAATGCCGGACGCTGCTCACCAGGAGACCGAAGAAAGCCTGTGCCAGTGCTTGGAAACTGGCCTCCAGCAGCACAAGGGAAATTGATCCGTTCGGCGTCCACGCCATGAACAGATTATTCCTCTAACCACGAATTGTTTCTGTAATCGTGATTTTTGCATTGCGAGGACCGATACTGTAAGCATGGTCCCGGCGGTGCATTCCTCTTTCCTAACGATGGGCTGGGTGAAAATATGATATTCCCTGGTCTGCATGGGACTGAGCTATTGCAGTAAAAATACTAAATTTCATATGAATGATTAGGAGATTGAAATACATTTAGCGAACTGTTTGGTTGTCAATGAGGTAATGCAAACGAAAATGAAACCAAGCTAATTCGTTACCGGCGGAAAGGATTTTGAACTGCTTCCATTTACGTTTGCGTTACTGTGTGAATAACCAAACAGCACGTAGGTGTCTTTTATGCACTGTAGTTGATTGTTTTCAATTTAATCCACATGATTAGATGTTCAAATCATAATTCTTAATCACATGTTTGTGTTCGCTCTTTTAGTAGTGCATAGGAATATAAAATAATTTTTTTCCTCAATTCCTTTATAATTCTAGAGTGCAGTGGTATGAACAGGAGTTTACGTCAAAACTTTTGTTATTTATCAAGATGTTACACGTACTTATAGCACAGTTAATAAAATTTTAAACATTTCCAATTATTTTATTTAATTGTAGGATCTTTTTTGTGAGGCGGTGAGCAATGCAGGCCATGTACGTAAGGTTTTTGACCTTCTTCCTTTTCTATTTAATTTGTTCGATTTGAATTTATATTAAAAACTCAATTTGGTTCTTTGGGTTTTCACATTCTTTGTATTATTAATTATAATTATATTATATTTATGACGGCATCATAATTCTTTGCCTCGCTGTGTTTAAAGCATAATGAATAATGATGTCAGATTATTATGTGCTTAATCTACCAGTTAGAGATAGCGTATGCCAAACAACATATTTGTTTGCACTACAGTGTAACTAAAATTTGTTGCAACCATGGTAAATGTGCTATTTTTCATGGTTTGTTAGGGCGATGCAAGTAAAGACCACTTTCTTCTGCAGAGGAAGAACATGAAAAGACTGGTAGCTTGTTGAATGATAAAATCTTTTTTCTATGTCTCTTGTCAGGATGGATAATAAACACCATACATTTTGGGGTTTCTTTGTGGGTGTTTGGGAATGAAAGTTGATAAAGTTCTTGCAGATCAGGATGAATGGATGCTATGTTGCATGTTTTCAGTTTGTTCTGTGCCTTAAAGAACACACCGCCATTTTGCTGTGAAGCGATTTACAACATGTGTCCTTCTTTAATGGACAGTGTTTGACCATGGCTCTCAATGGAAAATGACACTATTGTCTTGTTGGGGAGCCAACTATGCAAGTTTGGAGAAGGATCAAAATAAAGATGGAAAAGCTACACTGCAGCTTGGTCGTAACCTTTGCGTCAACAACCTATTCTGCTCCTTACCCAATGACAGCAGGTATATGCACGTGCTGTTACTTGTTCTTGTGAAATAAATTTATCCTTTTTGTTATGGGTTGGATTCTGATATGAATGTAAATATGATGCTGGTGCTTACCAACCACCAACTCTCCATAAAAATATGCAATTTATTTCTACTTGAATTATTGTTATCTATTACATGAATTTAGCACCAACTACTGCAGCAAATACACATTTTATTAGTATCTGAATTATTGTTATCTCATATGAATTCTATGGACGCAAGCGTCCTGTCTCGCACGTGCATGCCGCACGTGCCTGACCACTAGTACCAAAAAAAACTCCTTACATGGAAGGTGGTAGATCAAATAAGCTATACAGTGATGTCCACTGAATGAATGAGATGGCTAATAGTACGTGGGAATCAGAGACAACCGGAAAGCAGCCATAGTGTCACCCTGCTGAAGGCTCAGTAGCAGATTTACCAGACGAGTTCATCACCTCTTCTTGCAATGTGACTTTCCAAAGCAATATAATGCTATGTTCTTCCTCAAGGATGGCATCCATTCCATGGAAGCAGTAATCCTCACTTAGCTTGTTGGGCAATCTGGACATCTCGCGCAATGCCTTCATCTTTAATGGTGTACCACCGAGCCTTTCAGGAGCCAAAACAGGATTTGTGAAAGAATTGCAGTGTTTGAAGCTTAGAGTAAATTCAAGATTAAGCCTTCCTTTAGACTCGGTTCTGGAGTTGATTTTTTTGTCTCCTTTTTGGTCTCTTAAATTCCTGTTTTGTATTTCTCCCTCTCTAACTTTTGTATTCAGTTTTAATATAAGTCATTGTAGGGGCAAAAACCCCTCCAGATTTTTTGGGTATGCTTATTGTGACCATCAAGATCCTACAATTCGTACATACCTGTGTTTTGGAGTGGCTCTGCAAATGACAACTTGACAGCTTGCACTACAATTCGTACATACTCCCTCCGTCCCTAAATAAGTGTCGTCATTGGTATACGTGTCATATGTTTGACTCAATTTATAGAAAATATATGCAATATTTCACTACAAGAAATGGTTGGTTTTTTGACATAAAATCCATTTGTGACGCTGGTTTTTCGACGTTAGTTATGACATAGTTATGTGAATTATAATATTAGTTATGTGAATTATGACATCAGTTATGTGTATTATGATAAAAATGCAATGTCAACATAACTAATGTCAAAAATTTAAATAATCGATGTCATAATTCACATAACTAATGTCATAATTCACATAACTATGTCATAATTAACGTCAAAAAACTAGTATCACAAATAGATTTTATGTTAAAAAACAAACCATTTCTTGTAGTGTTTATATCTCCAAATATTTTTTATTAAAAAACTATATGTAAAGATCTTTCCGATGACACTAATTACTTAGCATAAATATTAATATATTTTAATATATAATTGTCGGTAGCTTTTTCTCGAGAAGTGAGAACGACACTTATTTAAGGACGGAGAGAGTACCTGTGATGGGAATGGGTCGGGTCAGCCCACCGGTTCATCTACCCGACCCACAAGACTGAGGCCATTGAGCCATGCAGGTCGACCCCAAATTGCAAACATGCCAATAGAGCCGGTCACTGTTGACTATAGATGGGCAACGGGCCATGTCGGGCCGCCCCGGCCCGACAACGGGCCGGCTCGGCCTGATAGAGGTCGGGCCTACAAGGCCCACCGTGCCCTGCGGGCCGTGCCTATGAGGCCCGCGGGCCTGGCCTATGGCCCAGGCACGACCCAATGAGAGGACGGGCCGGCCCGCCGTGCCCACCGGGCCCGCCATGCCCACCGGTGAAACTATGATTAATATATGTGTATATATATATTTTTATATTTATAAATATGTATTGGGTGAGTTTTCTATACTCCCGGGAGCAGTTACTCCCATCTTAAAAAAAACCATGTTGCGTATGTGTTCATACTTGTTTATCACTTTGAGTATGTTTATATACTCATGTTAAAATATTCCATGTCTTAATACACTAAAAGATTTCAAAGGAACCCATACTTTTAATATATTACGAAAATGCCACTCATTGCAGTATATAAAATAAGTATATCCACATACTCTATGTATGTATGCATACTTGACGTATATACTTTCATAGATAGTCTAGTATTATCATATACTTTATGTAAATATACTTCGTTCGGTCATATATACCATAAATCTAGAGATATAAACATGGGAGTAACTACTCCATAAGAGTATAAAATAATTTCCCATAATTACTTATAGGGTAAATTTTATATACTCCCGGGAGTAGTTACTCCCATGTTCAATAATCAACATTGTGTATGGATGTATACTCATTTATCACCTTGAGTATGTTTACATACTTATTTTAAGATACTCGAAATCTTACTACATAAATTTTTTTTAACATAGCCTATATTTTTTAATATATTACTATAAATGTCATTACAGTACTATATAAAATAAGTATAACCATATACTCAATGTATACATACATACTCAAAATAAATATTGTTGTAGATATTTTAGTATGATTATGTACTCCGCGTACATATACTTCGTTAGGCTATATACATCATAAATCTAGAGATATACCACATGGGAGTAACTACTCCCTGGGAGTACATAATAATTACTCTCTACTTATATATATTTATATAATTATATATTTGTACTTAAATATAATTGTATATGTATCGGTCCGTGCCGGGCCGGCCCGCCATGCCCAGGGTCTGGCCCAGGCACAGCCCTAGGGGCAAGTCGGGCTGGCCCGGGCCCGCTAGCCACAGGGCCGGGCCGTGCCTCGGGCCGGGCCAAAACGCGGGCTTCGTGTCGTGCTCACGGGCTCGGGCTGCATGGCCATCTATACTGTTGACCCATCGGGTCAGATGGTTCGACCCATCGACTCCATTGCAACTCCACGCGGCTCCGTCCGTCTCCGACTCTCTGCGGATCTCTCCATCCGCACTCCATGGTGTCGAGGATTGGTTAGGGTTTGGGCCATTGGGGAAGATGCCGGTGGTGCCTAGTTCGAGCGACGACGCCCTAGATATGTTTTGCAGGCCCGCTGATTTTGCAGGCCGTTGATCTGGAAGGTAAATAGTAAAATCAAATATAATTTAGTAAGCAATTGTCCCTATTTTACCCTTTTGTGGGCATTATTTACCGTAAGACTACATCTATCTTAATCATTGCCACAGAACTGACCGTTTTTTATTCCCAGCAACCCTGATCTGCTCGATACTGTTGAACTCGAGGGTTGAGGCCCCCCACTACTGAAGCAGCACCAACAATGACCAGGAGTATTCGACTAGTCGTCGTCCAGGCAATGGAACTCCAGTCCCTCGACGACGCTTGCACATCCCATACCTTCTGCCCCTAACCGTTCACCCTCCTTGTGAATGTAACCCGTGGCGACGATGAAAATTATATTTGTGTTACTCAATCTGGTCAGCAAGGAATGACTTGATTTTCAGAAATCTTTGGCACTCGATGGGATCAACCAAGGCTATTTTCAAGAAGGAGACGGCTCTAGTTAAGCTGAGAGCTAATAAAAGCAGATATCAACCTTTGTTAGTTTTATGGCTAGACAGTTTTGTTTAATTCTCTTGATCTTTTTTGTTTCCTAATTTTGTACTTTGAAACTGTGTTTATATTCACAAAGTTTAATAAAAATTTCCAGTAGGAGCGACCCTCCTGTTTTGCTCAAAAGAAAAAAGAGATGGAGGAAGGTGAACAGTACAACAATGCAAGGTCCTCGCCAACCCCGCTATCGATGAGAGGAACCTTAGTTCTGGTGATGGACTCTAGCATCACATTTTCAGGATCAGAATCTACCAATCATTCAGCCAAGCTAACAAATGTCACTACAGCAGAATCATTCTTTGCCGAGTGCTGGTAGCACTCGGCAAAGAGCCTTTTGCACTCGGCGAAGAAAATATCGGCAAAGGGTTCTTTGCCGAGTGCCAAATATCGGGCACTCGGCGAAGGCTTTGCCGAGAGCCAAATATCTGGCACTCGGCGAAGGCTTTGCTGAGTGCTGACATATTTGACACTCGGCAAAAAAAAAAACGAAAAAATACAAAAAAAAATAGAGAAAAACTTTTATTAAATTGGGGAAGGGGCCGACTAGGCAGCGCCCACCTGTCTCCCTCGACATCGCAAGTCCTGGTATTGTCCACGCAATTTTCTGTCACGCAATCAACAGGATTCGAACTCAGGACCTCTCGTTCGCGCTGAGCCTCCTCTACCACTGCACTACACATATACGTTTCATATCCGTTTCGGTTACCCATATATTATACTAAACCGAGTGTAACTTGCTTATTTGAGGCCCTAAACGAATTCAAATAAAAAAGTTGTCAACTACAAAGTTTTCTAACTTTTTGAGATCTACAACTTTTATTTTTGTAGTTTTTCCATCTGAGGTCGTTTATAAAAATTTGAATTTCAAATTTGATAATTTGAAACGTAGTTTTCGTTGACAAGATGATTTCAAATCAAAAGGTTGTCAACACCAAAGTTTCATAACTTTTCGAGATCTACAACTTTCATTTTGGTCATTTATGCATCCGACATTGTGGTTCTAATATTATTCACAAAAATTTATATATCACTCTTGTAGTTTTATAAACTAATAGAGAGATATATAAGATTTGTGAACGAATTTATTTTAAGTTTGTCAAATGAAAAAATCACCAAAACAAAAATTGTTCATCTTGATAAGTTAACCAACTTTGTAGTTAAAAACTTTTTTATTTGGATTAATTTACTGCTTCAAAAAGTAATTTAAAAACTGGCTTTGTCGAGTGTAAAAAAACACTAGGCAAAGAGCTCTTTGCCGAGTGCCAAGGTGCCTTTGCCGAGTGCCAGCCACGTGGCACTCGGCAAAGGCACCTCTTTGCCGAGTGCTCGGCAAAGACCCGACCACGTGGCACAGTTTGGGGCCACATTCTTTGCCGAGTGCCACGTGGCTGGCACTCGGCAAAGACACTCTTTGCCGAGTGCCAGCCACGTGGCACTCGGCAAAGAACCGTCCACGTGGCACAGTTCGGGGCCACATGCTTTGCCGAGTGCCACGTGGCTGGCACTCGGCAAAGAGGTGCCTTTGCCGAGTGCCTTTCTTCGCCGAGTGTCGGACGCTCGGCAAAGCATCCTTTGCCTTGTGTTTGCGCTTTGCCGAGTGCCACGTGGCCGGCACTCGGCAAAGAGGCTCTTTACCGAGTGCCCGAAATTTGGCACTCGGCAAAGCCCCAGGCACTCGGCAAACATTGATTTTCCCGTAGTGTGTACTGCCGCTTCAGGCATCAAGCCCACCGAAGTACTTTTCTAAGAAATTTCTATCATATGCTTTGTCTAGCTAGTTGATATCTGCCAGAGTAGCAACAGAGAATTGGTGATGGATCGGTCATCTCCTCATGACTCTAATCGACTGCAAGCGAGAGCGTGCTTAGTGTTTGGCTTATATCACTACAGCAGATCGATTCTTTGCCGAGTGCCGGCAGCACTCGGCAAAGATTCTTTTACACTCGGCGAAGGCTTCGCCGAGTGCCGCACTCGGTAAATTGCACTCGGCAAAGAAAATGTCGGCAAAGGGCTCTTTGCCGAGTGGCAAATATCGGGCACTCGGCGAAGGCTTTGCCGAGTGCTGACGTGGCACTCGGCAAAGAAAAAACGAAAAAAACCAAAAAAAATAGAGAAAAACTTTTATTAAATCGGGGAAGGGGCCCACTAGGCAGCGCCCACCCATCTCTCTCGAAATCGCAAGTCCTGGTATTTTTCACGCAATTTTCTCTCACGCAGTCAGCAGGATTCGAACTCACACCAAAGTTTCATAACTTTTCGAGATCTACAACTTTCATTTTGGTCATTTCTCCATCCGAGGTATTTTAAAAAATTCGAATTTTAAATTTTTGAAATTCGAACGCAGTTTTGCATAACTAGATGACTTCAAATTAAAAAGTTATCAACTACAAAATTTCATAACTTGTCAAGATCTACAAAGTTTATTTTGGTTGTTTGACCATTTGTACATCCAACATTGTGGTTCTAATATTATTCACAAACATTATATATCACTCTTGTAGTTTTATAAACTATCGGAGAGATATATAAGATTTGTGAACGAATTTATTTTAAGTTTGTCAAATGAAGAAATCACCAAAACAAAAATTATTCATCTTGATAAGTTAACCAACTTTGTAGTTAAAACCTTTTTCATTTGGATTAATTTACTGCTTCAAAATATAATTTAAAAACTGGCTTTGCCGAGTGTCAAAAAAAAACACTAGGCAAAGAGTTCTTTGCCGAGTGCCAGCCTGGCGGCACTCGGTAAAGAGCCCCTCTTTGCCGAGTGCCGGCCACGTGGCACTCGGCAAAGACCCGACCATGTGGCACAGTTCGGGGCCACATTCTTTGTCGAGTGCCACGTGGCCGGCACTCGCCGAGTGCCAGCCACGTGGCACTCGGCAAGGACCCGATCACGTGGCACAGTTCGGGGCCACATTCTTTGCCGAGTGCCACGTGGCTGGCACTCGGCGAAGAGGTGCCTTTGCCGAGTGCCTTTCTTTGTCGCATCTTTTGCCTTGTGTTTGCTCTTTGCCGAGTGCCACGTGGCTGGCACTCGGCAAAGAGGCTCTTTGCCCAGTACCCGAAATTTGGCACTCGGCAAAGCTTAGGTTTCCTCTAGTGTATTGCGGGAGCAGCAGAAGCTTACAAACTGTTTGGTACCTCCATATGTAACATAAACGGAAATAATTTAAGGCTATAAAATGTTACCATCATCGTAAATAGAAATAAACTAATTTTTTATTGCGTTCACGATACTGTGGTCTTACCAAATAGTATGTAAGTACGTGTTTGCTCAATGGCGGTGGCATGAGATACCACGATATGTTTTGCACAATTATATTCAATTTTGTAATTATAGAATGACTTCTTTCTGTTCATTATAAGAAAAAAAGAACTACCTAAAGAATCATAATTTTGTTGGATCTTTCAGATGATCGAAACCAAAACCTTCATCACACTGTTCTTTATTTAACATTGAAATTGACAGAGCTTGCAACTGGGGCTCTCTTGGTTCTCATTGGTTCATGTTCATGTTTTATATATTTGATGTGATAGATTAGCTAGGCATCAAGATATTTATTACAAAATAACTCAGGCACCAAGATAACAGTGACGACTGTTCACGTGCTATCATTAATTCTGCAACATTCATTACTCTTTGGTTGACATTGTTTGAATTTTATTGAACCAATAGTCACAAATAGGTGTAAATAAACAAAATTTATCTATTTTGGTTGGTTGATTTTGTTTCTGGCTCCTGGTCAGGTTTTTTAAGGATGTTTTTATCGTCTTAGTCTGAAATTTTCCCTAGTGTTATTGTGCCACATGTTTCACAACGTACTTCCTGAGTCGATATAGCCTTCACACATCAACTAGACTTTTTCTACAGAATTAATATCTACGGAAAGCTGTTGTTTGTTTCTTTTGTTGCATTTTATAGTCACTCAATACAGTCCTGTATAAATACATTACCCTGCTACAGTGAAATAGACCAGGAAAGGCAAGCTAGAAATGTTGTGCTAAAACTAGTGACAGTGTATGTCCTGCTGCTCCTAGAATCAATCGCCAGACATGACCAAATGCTCTATAAATATTTCATTTAGTAATAGGTGTGGGAGGTATTTGGAAATTTCAGTACTCTGTCCGGTCCAGTAGCACTGCCGGAAAGTATCGTGCAAGCTGTGCCGAGGAGAGCTGAGAGGCAAGTGATGCACGTGTTGAATCACCAGGGGCTCAATATCTATTGGGTTTCTAGCTTGTGCTAGCTTCATTCACCATGGCACACCATGCCCTTTGTAGTGGTGCTAGTCGAATCATTTGCATACACACATGAAAAATATATAACTACAAATTACTATGCGACCACAAATTCACGAAATGGTTTCTCTGAATCGTCTTGAGGAGGTCAATAAAATCCTTGTAGCTCTCCCCCAAGATCCCAATTATTTCTAGACCTAGAGTGGATGAAACCGGAGCTATATTGGCTTGTAGAATTGGGAGCTGAGATCTTTTTTTTCTTTGCTAGTGCAGCAGTCTAACAACCACCCTTTTGTGGAGTTGTTCTCCATATCGCATTTGTTTCCATGTGTGCTAGAATTGATTCTGTTACAACTCTGATCTATATGTTTTGGGTTTCTTTCTTTCCTGTTAAGGTTTCAATGTTTTGGTCTGAACTTTTACTCATGCAACTTCGCTAGTCGCCACTCGCCAGTCATTGAAAACCTGCAGGCATTCGAGACTTTAGCATGGTGGTGTGATCAGTGGTGCACTGCCATATCTTCAACAGGTCCGAAGACTGTTTGACGTAGCTACACTTCATATATCTACCACTGGCTGCCAGATTGATAAAACAGTACAACAGGCACACACCATTGGTTAGGTGGATTCGATGGAAGAGGAGAGGACACATATTGCTAGGTCAACATAAAACCTGGTAGTGATATTAAAATATCACCCATAACTCGTGGCTTGACCGGGCAGGAAAATATATTAGTGCCACGTTGTACAAAGAGTTGGCAGTGCTAGGTGCATAGTGCCTTCACTGTGTTAGGTCAATAGGGTTTTCCTCGAATTTTGTGAATCCTCTAGGCTTAGGAATCGGTAATGGTAAGCAATCACTGCCAGCTCTTGCACACCTAGCTAGCAGTGAGCATCTCTATTGGTTCTATGTTCACCATGTAACAACAAGGCACAGTATGCCTGAGCATGCTACTCTGGAACAGTGTTGGAGTGGAAGCCGTTGAGTTGGCACTCCAGAGCGACTACATCACTGCTTCTGAATGGTGTGCATGGCTGGATGACGGGCTTCGAATGGAAGAGATTTCACAACGAGGCTCTCGCTGCATTCCTTCTGCCTCTTGTTCCCACTTGTTACTATATCTGTTCTCTTTTTTTTATCCAAGCGAAGTGAGGATGAATGGAATGACAAAGAGGCTTCTCTCTCACTAGTTTATTTCATCTCCCTGGATCTTCTTCCATATATATAAGTTGTTATATATGGTCAAGAATGAATGGGATGACTCAGATGTTTCTTCATCCAAGTATTTATTAGTGTACAGGCACAAAAGATTGTTCGCATAGGGAAATATGACAAGTGTTCTAAATTTAGTCTGATTTTCATCAAATTACTCCATAATTATTGCTTAAAACTGAGTCCTTCGAAAATACAAAAAATAATTTCTGACCAAGTCTTGAAAGTCTAACATTTACTACTCCAGCACCTGCATTTAGCACAAATGGCTGATCTTAGCAATATATGTCAACTTCAATTTCAACATACACATCAAAGTGAAATTAAAACAAAATTTCTTCACTGAAAAGGTACAATTTAATAAAATAAATAATGGATAATTTCCAAAGCTCATGTGATATAAGCTTTGATGGATGGTAACGATTATTATGCAATAATCAATGTTGTAGTAATGTATAAGATATAACTGAGCTAGTTACCAAACTGTGGCACTAATTAATACATAAATTTTCAGTTTCATCTGTTGGGTCAATTTTTGTATTTCCTCAGGCCAGATAAGATTCTCTTTGTTAAGAGGTTCGTGCTGGAGCTCGCTGTCATGGTAGTGACCTTCAATACATACTGTTGGTGATGGTGAAGGTTGAGGAACACGGCTTGAAGATGAAGATAGATGTCCCCGACACCATATTGTAAATATATTTCAGTAATCTCAAGATTGTGTACAGACAGTTAACGACAAAATGGTCGTTTATCGATGATCCCCAGACAACAAAATCGAACAAGCCTCTCTATTGGCTGTAGCAAGGTTTAATTTGTTGAGGTCCAGAACAACATGCTTCTCTTATCTGATATTGACCCGTGTGACCATTGAAACCGAATGAGGTGACCGGGACAACAGTACGTGCCTGTAACAGCGTTGTCGGAGGTAAGTGATGGCCTAGCTTGGTCAATTCCTGAGGCCAGAGGATTTGTAGGGCGTGTGTGCAGTCCTTTGAGCAATCCTTGGAAAGCAATTGGAGTGCAAGCCTTTGAGCATTGCAGAGCGACTCCGTCATGGCACACAAATGTTGTGCAGAATGGCTTTATGACTGACATCATCATCCCATATGACTACTTGAACAACACCAGATGTTAGGCGAACAACACCAGATGTTCAAGGCTTTACTTACTTTTACTCGGACATGTGAGTTTAATTATCAAATTGTGGCAGGCTTACAGTAATGCCTTTATTTAGTATAATTCAGATACGAATGGTGGAGGCAAATCATATAATTTATTTTTTTTAGATAATGGAAAAAGTTTCTGGCCTCTCTGTAAGTACATGCACACAACAAAGTTCTTAGAAAACTTTCAGCTAATTGTTGCCATAAAAAAAAGGCAACCAAAACCATTTCTTTAACGGATGCATTGGCGATTTTGCATAATTGCATTTTTCTAATCTCTTACCTGGAATAGCTTACTGCTGCCATTAGTCGTTAGTTCCCCGGGCAGCAGATCCGAAATTTCTTGGAGCGCCAAGTAACCAGGAGAGCAGCAGGAACTTTAATTTCATTTAGCTCATTGTTAGTAAGAATTCCATGTTATGCCATGCAGCACCAGGACCTGAAGTCCATCTCGAGACACTTCAGAGCATCATGGACCAGGGTCCCATGTGCACCAGTATCTGCCATGACTCAGCTCACATGGCTTATGTTGCATGCCCTATGAGCTGGCGTGTAAGTTGCAGCGGTAATGGCATGGAAGACACATGGTTGCTGTGGGAAATAGTGGTTACATGATTGACGAAATACAGCTACTGGGTCTTTAGCAGGGCGACACTATGGCTGCTTTCTGGTTGCCTCCGATTCCCACATGTTGTTCTGGAGAACTTCTCATTCAGTACGTGTAAACTATATCACTATAGCTTATTTGATCTACCAAGGATGTATGGAGTTATTATATTGGGGCAAGCTAGGATGAATGAGAGGATAGAGAGGATGCTTTGTCCTTGTATTTATAAGTTCACATGGAAAGAGAAGGATTATATATTATTTAAATACTAGGATAATTTCAAACAACCTCTTATTAAGAAAGAATCTCAGATTGAGAAAAAACCAAGACTAAAGTTGTTGATATCAAAACAACAACGACAACAACAACAATAACAACAACGACAAAGCCTCTTGGTCCCAAGCAAGTTGGGGTAGGCTAGAGTTGAAACCCAACAAGAGTCCCTAGTCACGGTTCAAGCATTTCAATGGTTGCTTTCCATGCATTCCTATCCAAACATAGATCTCTAGGTATACCGAGTCCTTCAAAAATGCAAACATTAATTTCTGATCAGCTCGTAGAGAACAGGCCTTTGGACGATTTGCAAAATCAGCTTTAGTCACGGAAAAATTTGCGTCCGGGACTAGAAAGGTCTTTAGCCCCGGTTGGTAACAGTTCCTCAGCCCAACGGCTCATTTGTCAGAGGGACCTTTAGTCCCGGTTGGTGTTACCAACCGGGGCTAAAGATTGACCTTTAGCCCCGGTTGGTAACACCAACCGGGACTAAAGGTTTTGCCCGGGTTGGTGTATCCAGCCGGGGCTAAATGTTGACATCTTTAGCCCCGGTTGGTAACACCAACCGGGACTAAAAGATTTTGCCCCGGTTGGTTCATCCAGCCAGGGCTAAATGTTGGAATTTAGCCCCGGCTGGGGATAAGGACCGGGGCTAAATGTCCCTCCCTATATTTGAATTGTTCTTCCACCTCCAGCCGTGTGCCCGAGCTGTCTTCATTTTTTCTTCGTTTAGTCACTTGCTTGCTTGTTTGCTCTCTTCTTCGGTGATTTCTGTTTGTTAACACATCTTCGGCGATTGATTTATTTCATCACATCTACGCCGCCATCGACTCCTTGAAAGGTTACTAGCTTCAGTTTTTCATTTTAGCTGCCACACATATATATATATATATATGGTTTTTGAAGCTATTTTGAGTTCATTGAATTGATAGTTCAAATTTGTACTCTAAAAACGAAATATGACTGTTTAATTAGTTTATTTTAATCTTTTAGAGAAATAGAGATCATTTAAATCATTTTTTAGAAAAATTAGGAATATATAATACTTTAGTTTACAAAATGTGACTGGTTTAATTAGTTTAGTTTCATTTTTTTTTGAGAAATAGAGATTATTTAAATCATTGTGTTTATAAAAATTAGAAATATATAATACTTTAGTTTACAAAATGTGACCGGTTTATTTAGTTTATTTTATTTTTTAGAGAAATAGAGATCATTTAAATCATTTGTTTACAAAAATTAGAAATATATAATACTTTAGTTTACAAAATATGACCGGTTTAATTAGTTTATTTTAATCTTTTAGAGAAATAGAGATCATTTAAATCATTTTTTTACAAAAATTAGAAATATATAATACTTTAGTTTACAAAATATGACCGGTTTAATTAGTTTATTTTAATCTTTTAGAGAAATAGAGATCATTTAAATCATTTTTTTACAAAAATTAGAAATATATAATACTTTAGTTTACAAAATGTGACCGGTTTAATTAGTTTTTTTTTTGAGAAATAGAGATCATTTAAATGATTTGTATGCAAAAATTACAAATATATAATATAATACTTTAGTTTACTGCTCAACTACAAATGCAGAAGGATGTCTGCTTGGTATGTTGTTTTCGATGACACCAAGCCAGGTATTTACACCAGCTGGGCCGAGTGCAGTCAGTATGTCCTCAAAGTTAAGGGAGTTGTGCATAAAAAATACAAGTCTTTTGAGGAAGCTTCTGCAGCTCTAGAGGCTTTCAACTCAAGAATCAACTCAATTCCTACTGAACCTACCCCTACCTTACCTTCCTATCAGGTTGGAGTGGCAGACAGTCCATCTTGTTGGACTGTGATGTGGGAAAAATGTGCAAGTGTTGTTAGTTGCTTTGGTTGTGGCCAAGTGGATTAGGCTGTTATCTTGATGTAATAATTAATTAGACAAGTTCAACTGCTACTACTTATATGCCACCAGTGATGCTTACTAAATTTGGGTGTCATGAACTTGTTTATAAATTTGAGCTAGAAAATTTTTATAAGAATGAGAGATATAATTATGTGATATGTCATATAATGCAGACGATGACACGTCACTGGATGTACAATGCCGATCGTCGCTCAAAAGAGTTCATTGATGGCGTGCATTATTTTTTAAGAGTGGCCGAGGCAAACAAGCGGAATGGTTTTATGTGCTGCCCATGTGCCCTTTGTAATAATTCAACAGAATATTCTAGCTCAAGGAGTCTTCACTCACACTTGTTCAAGTCGGGTTTCATACCAAACTATAGTTGTTGGACGAAGCATGGAGAAACTGGAGTTATGATTGAAGAAGGTGAAGAAGAACAATTGGACCCTGACGATGACATTATTGCTCAATACGGTGACTTTGGTGATACTGCAATGGGGGAAGGTGAAGAAGAGGCAAGTGCAGAAGACACACTCGTTGAAGATGATGCTCTTGGTGATGTCATTCGTGATGCACAAAGAGATTGCGAAAGTGAAAAGGAGAAGGCTAAGTTTGACTGTATGCTAGAGGATCACAGGAAATTACTATACCCGTCTGCTGTAGATGGACAAAAAAAGTTGGGTACAACACTTGAGTTGCTATAATGGAAGGCACAGAATGGTGTATCTAACAAGGCATTTGGACAATTATTGAAGATTATAAAATAAAAGATGCTTCCGAAACCTAACGAATTTCCCGCCACTACGTACGAAGCAAAACAAGTCGTCTGTCCTTTGGGTTTAGAAATCCAGAAGATACATGCATGTCCTAATGACTGCATCCTGTACCGTGGCAAGGAATACGAGAATTTGGATGAATGCCCTGTATGTAACGCGTCACGATATAAGATCAGGCGAGATGACCCTGGCGATGTTGAGGGTGAAGAACATCCCCGAAAGAAAATCCCTGCCAAGGTTATGTGGTACGCTCCTATAATACCACGCCTAAAACGTCTGTTCAGAAACAAGGACCATGCAAAGTTGGTGCGATGACACAAAGAAGACCGTAAGGTAGACAACATGTTGAGACACCCTGCTGATGGGTCCCAGTGGAGAGCAATAGACAGAGAATTCCCGGAATTTGCAAAAGACGCTAGAAACTTAAGGTTTGCTTTAAGTACGGACGGGATGAATCCTTTTGGGGAATAGAGCAGTAGTCATAGCACGTGGCCTGTTACTCTATGTATCTACAACCTTCCTCCGCGGTTATGCTTGAAGCAGAAGTTCATTATGATGCCAGTGCTCATCCAAGGCCCGAGGCAGCCTGGCAACGACATCGATGTCTATCTGAGGCCATTAGTTGAGGAACTCCTACTTTCATGGAGTAAATCAGGTGTACGTGTGTGGGATGATTACAAACAGGAACACTTTGACCTGCGAGCATTGTTGTTCGTAACAATCAATGATTGGCCTGCTCTAAGTAATCTTTCAGGACAGACAAACAAGGGATATAATGCATGCATACATTGTTTTGATGACATGGATAGTATATATTTGAAAAAATGTAGAAAGGTAGTGTACCTTGGGCATCGTTGATTTCTTTCTGTGAATCACCAGGTTAGAAAGAAAGGCAAGCATTTTAAAGGTGAGACAGACCACCGGAGCAAGCCTCGCAACAGAACTGGAGAAGATGTACTTGAGATGATCAAGGATGTGAAAGTAGTCTTTGGAAAGGGGACGGGCAGTGAACCTGTTCCGAAAGACGCTACGGAACACGCACCCATGTGGAAGAAGAAGTCAATATTTTAGGAGCTACCCTATTGGCATGTACTAGAGGTCCGCCACGCGATCGACGTGATGCACCTAACAAAGAATCTTTGTGTCAACCTTCTAGGATTCATGGGTGTGTATGGGAAGTCTAAGGATACACTTGAAGCACGACAAGAGTTGCAGCGCATGAAAGAACGAGACAACCTACATCCAGAGAAGACAGATGATGGACGCCATTACTTAAGACCTGCTAGCTACACTCTTAGCAATGAAGAGAAGGAAATCATGTTTGAATGCCTAAACAGCATCAAGGTCCCATCTGGATTCTCCTCCAATATAAAGGGAATAATAAATATTCAAGAGAAGAAATTCCTAAACTTAAAGTCGCATGACTGCCACGTGCTTATGACGCAATTGCTTCCGGTTGCTTTAAGAGGAATTCTACCTCCACATGTACGTCCGGCCACTGTGAAGCTATGTGCATTCCTCAATGCAATTTCTCAGAAGGCAATTAATCCACTAGAACTGGCTACTCTACAGAATGATGTGGTTCAATGTCTTGTGAGCTTTGAGTTGGTGTTCCCTCCATCCTTCTTTAATATCATGACACACCTCCTAGTTCACTTGGTCAAGGAGATTCATATTCTCGGTCCTGTGTTTCTACACAACATGTTCCCCTTCGAGGGGTTCATGGGAGTACTAAAAAAATATGTTCACCAACGTGCTCGGCCAGAAGGAAGCATCGCCAAGGGCTATGGGACAGAGGAGGTCATTGAGTTCTGCGTTGACTTTATTCCTGACCTTGACCCGATTGGTGTTCCTGAATCGCGGCACGAGGGGAGGCTGTGTGGAAAGGGGACACTAGGGAAGAAAACATATATCGGTACGGGGAACAATTATTTCAATAAAGCGCACTACACAGTTCTTCAAAACTCATCCGTGGTGGATCCATATATCGATGTACACAAGGAGTTCCTACGATCCCAATTTCCTGGGAAGAATGAAGTTTGGATTACACGTGAGCACATGAATACTTTTAGCACTTGGTTGCGAAAAGAATGTCTGGGTAACAACAATATTGATGAGCAACTATATTTGTTGGCTAGGCAATCATCATGGCACATCCTCACGTACAAAGGGTATGAGATAAATGGAAACACATTTTACACCATTGCCCAAGATAAAAGGAGCACGAACCAAAACAGTGGTGTTCGCGTAGATGCCACAGACCCATCTGGGAAGAGGCAAACATATTATGGCCGCATAGAGGAGATTTGGGAACTAGACTACACACCTAATTTTAAAGTCCCTTTGTTTCGATGCCAATGGGTCAAGACGACCGGAGCCGGCGGAGTAACAGTTGACAAGGAGTATGGAATGACAACAGTGGATCTCAACAATATTGGATACAAAGATGAACCATTCGTCCTTGCTGCTGATGTGACTCAGGTGTTCTACGTGAAAGACATGTCTACAAAACCCAAGAGAGGGAAAAATGACGATAAATCAACCAAAGAGCCAAAACGCCACATAGTTCTTTCAGGAAGAAGAAACATCGTGAGAATTGAGGACAAGTCAGACATGTCAGAAGATTATGAAAGGGATGACCGAATACCGCCCTTGTGTGACCAAAGACCCAAGCATCCTGCTAAATGCTGACGAGACTCCATGGTTATGACATAATCATAACCAAGGGACATACATCAAGAAGAAGATCACCAGTGTACCCGCTTGAAATATAGTGATGTTTTAACTAATATTATGTATTACAGTTTTTGTGTAATTAATAATAATTATGGATAGTCATGGTTCGTTGATGTCGGTGTCGAAATGACTTGATTTATTTTTGGCAGGTATATAAGCCCAAATTGATGCCCCACAAGAGGTGTTAGATTTTTCTGATCATTATTTTTATTATTATATTTTCCTCTGTGTTGAATGAGATAAAAGCTAGTGAATTACACCTCCGGCCCTCTGCGGTTGGTTGCCTCACCCGCGCCACGTGATAGCCTAAGAAAAAGTTTGAGACCAATACGACATATAAACGTAAATGAACTAAACATATTGCAATTTAACAGTGAATTTCTCTACCGTGTATTTGGACAATGAAAGATGAACAACCCAAAATTTAATGTTCAGATAATGCAAAAACAATTTTCCTATCGAGAACCAGTTGTTTTAGATATTTAAATTTAACATTATTTTTTTGCATTAACAAAATATGAATTGTTATTTACATTTATATTAGTTATTATAAGAAAAGAAAAAAATTTATGTTACAAAATTTTCTACTATACAATAAGATAAAAGGAAATACAACTGTTATTTTTAAGTAATTTTATGCCTAATATTAAATTTACTATGTAATTAACAAGTATTATAACATATTAATATAGCCAAAACTTAATTCAAAACCCAAAACAAAGGCGGGAGAAACCCCTTTAGTCCCGGGCCGTGGCACCACCCGGGACTAAAGGAACAATTGACGTAAAAAGTGACACCTTGCGCCAAGGCACACAGCAAGCCGAACGAGGCTAGCTTCAATCGGGTGCCCGGAGTGTGCTGAATCCGGTGACGTGCCAGTCGGTTTGACCTAAAAACCAACAAGGGATAAAGCGTGAGAATACCTCTGGAACATGCTGGGAAAAACCAGACAGTTCCATATGTACGGCTTTGGAAGCCAGTCACGACGGCACACAGCTATAGAAGCTGTCTGTTAGAGCATGTTTACAAAGCCATTCGGCAAGCATGAGAACAGAGTATGTGAAGCATGTTAACTGCCGAATGCAAAAGAAAGACATGCTTGAACGAATCAAAGATATTATAAACAGGCAACTTGCAAGAATAGATCTATTCAAATAACACATGCATAGGCTAATCCAACTAATCTGCCGCACGTTTAGTCTTCATAAACCCGTCAAGCATAAACTTAAGCGAAGCTAATCCACCGCATGATACCTCTTGCTATAAGTCTATACCACTTCTTATAATCAGATTAATCCACCGCATGATACAATCTGATTATAACAAGCTAAAAGCACATGCATATATTTGTACAGATCTATAAGAGCTCATTACTCGTGTAAGCTTAACCAAAATTGGCAAACTAGCCGAGTTGGGGTCCATGAGGAAGGAACATACAAGCAAGCATGATCAAACTAATCTAAAACCTGCATCTGCCGCACGACACCCACTTCTATCAAAGCATAAACATGGTTGACATGTATGAACCCGCAACATGTAACAACCTAGATTGAAAGCTGATCCGGCCATCATGATCTTATGATTAGCAAAGCACAAGCAAACTTGTGAAACAAGGCCGAATATTGATCAATCTAGATTGGGCAAAAGAGTGTTATAGGAATTAAATAAATAAAACATATAACACGTGATAACTTAATGAATCTATCAGATCTGCCAAATCTCATAGAGCCGATAACTATTTTTACATATGACTTAATCCGCCGCACGATACAAGGCACAAGCAAAAACTTCCCGTCATAAGCTTAAATCCGCCGCACGATACTAAGCTTAACATACGAGACTACTTGCATCATATCTAAATCCACCGCATGATACTAGGCATGATAACAAGGTTGCCGGTACTTACGGAGGTCGACGGATCGATGTTTCCTCTCGAAGAACTCGACGACACGACTTAGGGAATCGAAGATGGCACGGGGCCGGTTTGTATTGATATGGTTGTGAACAATTTTATAATGGTCGAGGGCTTATATTTATACTCTGGACGAAATACGAGTCCTAAACGATTACGATAATAAAATATGGAAAGATACAAATACTACTCCAAATCCCTTCGGCATCCTCCATTGTCACGTGTCTTCTCGTGCAAGCCGGCTTTATTTGCAACACCCATTTCCCGAATGAAGCCACCGTTCTGCAAAATAGCCGACCGCACAGGCCTCTGCCGAAAACTCTAAAGATCAAATAGTCATCCGATTGCTTGTCGAATCCTTTCCTCTCTGCTGGCTGGGTCCATCTGTCATATTCTTGTGCGTGCGAAAATCTGGTGTCAACACATGCCCCCTAATTTTGGGACAAATATTTGTTCCAAAATTCCTTTTCCTCATGTACATACGTGGAATCCCCGGAAGTATTCACCTCTGTAGAAATCTTGCATGTCATAATTACTTCACCCACCGATTCATCTCCCGATGCACCTCTTGGGATTCTTTAAAATCTTCCTTCACTTAGTTCTGACTCGCGCATTCTAAACTCCTCTGCTTCATTCTCGAACCAGAAAAACCCTCTTTTCTCCTGTTATTCCCCAATCAACCAGAAGATGTCTTCCGAGGCGAGCCGCCATAGCTCCGAGTTCGGAGCTTCCAGCACTTCCAAGAGGAGGTTGCTCCTTTTTCCCTTTTCTTGATTGTTTCCAAAAAATGAAGTAGTAGTTCTTACATTGTCGCTTCCTTCAGGAGAACCGGTGATGACTTCCCTGAGGAACTGACTCGAAAAATTGCGGATCTTCAACTTGATCTGGAGGGAAAGGATTGGGAGATTACCCGAACCTCTCGAGAACGTGACGCTGCTTGGGAACGAGCCATCGGTAAGTATTTTCTTCATTTCTTTCCTTATTCTCTTCTTTCGCCTTTATTCACTTCTCCTCCTTTAGCTTTAGCAGCCAAACTCCACGCCCTTGAAGCTGCCATTACCAAGCTCGCCGTCACGGCCGACGTAGCGGGTACGACACCCCTGAATCGGGTGAATGAAGTTAACCGAATCCTCCCCATCATCTCTAGGGCCGGCATGGGGTACGGCGCGGCGCTCGCCTTCTCCACCGTGAGGATTCATTCTGGTGCCGATTACCGCAGATTTGATGTCTGTGAGCAAGAACTGGAGGATAGAGTAGAACACTCCGTAGAAGATATGAAGGAAGCCGGAACAGATCTGGCTGACGCCTTTGATCACTTTCTCCCGATTAGGCGTAGGATGGAGTGGACGAACTGATCCTCCTCATTGTAACCTTGCATTTCCCCTTTGTAAATAAAAATCTTCTGTTCGTCCTCTTGAATCCAATCTGCGATTGATCCTTCGAGATCAACATACGTTCTGTTTCGTGTACCAGCTACCGATTTTTCTCTTTACCTTAGCAGCGATGTACATTACATCGGCTATCGCTGATAATCATGCTGATTGTCCCCCTCTCGCAAGTAACCGTTAGTCACCAAAGTTGTCAGCCTTTTTCTCGATCTCTTGATCCATGATGACACCAGGATAAAATTTCTCACGGGATTCCTTCGTTTCCAGCTTCCTGCCCTTAGTGTCAATCGACAACATGAATCTTCAAATAATCAGCCAAAACCGAACACTTCATATAGCAACTATTTTCAGCTGAATTCTATCGGTTCCATAAGCTCTTCAGGTCAGCAAGATTTGGTCCGGCCCAATAACGACCCATAGACTGTGAGAACCCTAGCCCGATGTGTGACTCTCCAGTGCGCAAGCTATGGTTTTATAAATAAGACTTAACACAAGCTACTACCCCCGACTTTGGCCAAACAACCCGACTTCCAGAAAACTTCCATTTCCCAACTTCGGCTCAAACCAAAGAGAGAATCTCCTGCTCGTGTTTCCATCAATGGCAGGCAACGGTGACCACGATAGGCATTACGTTGGAGACGAAACAGGAGAAGACCGAGCATCAACTCACCGGCGTCATGGGTAAAAACGAACTCCCTGCCCCCTTGCGGTAGCTTTCTTGCTTATTTGTCTCTAATTCACTGTCTGTCTCCTCTCCAGAGCGGGATCCTCCTCTTGTCGGGTTTGGGTTCTTCCTCCAGAAATGGTAGCTTCAACAATTTTTTCCAAGCGTTTCCCTAAGCCAACAGATCCTGAGTTTGACAATTCACTTTTAGCAGATCCATCTGGACGCTCTTCGGTATCGTGAGGAGAGGGACAAATCCCAGAAGGGGCTGGAAAATATATCCAAGAAGCATGATATTGAGGACGCTGAATGGGCAGACCAACGGAAGCAACTCTGCAGTATAATCATAGGTTAGCAGAGTCTTGGTTCTTCCCCTTCCCCTGATTGAGTCCGCTTCTGCCTAATATACCCTTTTTCTCGTCAGCTTTGCTTGCAGAGAATGACCGTTTGAAAGCTGCAGCAAATAGAGTTGCCCTCAAGGTGAATGCTTGTGGGGATTCAGCTGAAGCTCGTCTTGAAGCCGTAATTGGCCGCATAGATCAGGCCGTCGTCCAAGGTGTGCATGCCGGGGTTTCCTACGGGCTAGCGACAATGAGCTCTTGGACCAAAGAAGATTACTCTCTCCTACCAGTTGGCTTTGCAGGCGGGGATCCGGATGAACTTGAAGACCTTGAGATCTATGACAACCACGCTATCGCCATTGCTGAGATCATTGACCCGCAATCCATTGTAAACAAATTATTCCTAGGGTAATTTGTATTAGGACGAATCTATGAATGAGGCCTTGCAATATATGAAACCCGCTCTTCTCTGAATAACGCCTATTTGCATTTCTCAATCCCCCAGTAATTTTCTTTGATGGCAAAACTTCTTCAGAAGAACGTTTGCCGAATGTATGACGTCATTCTAGCCGACTAGATCTTATTCTTGATATGTCATGTCACCCGGCACTGCACTTACTACGCCCCACCTTTCTCTTCCTCCAATAAACCTACCACTTGAGAAATGCTAGGATTACCAGGTCATGAACACTCTTGCACTAAAGGCGATATAAATAATATCGGCTATAAACTTAAAACTCCTGGAACATTTTTCTGCTAAAGGCGATGCTTTACATCGGCTGTATATAAAATATCCTTGAATCCGTTCCAGATACAATTTCCACGCGTTCGGCTTTCAACAAGTAGTGCCGAAGCTTGGTCCACGAGTAACAAAATTTCTTTACAGCCGAATATCCTTCTCTGGGTTTAACATTTTCCGGCTAAAGCTAGCTGCTACTTATCTTAATCTTAAAAAATAAGGGCTGATCCTGTTATAAGGCTATCGGCCGTCACGTACAACTTGAAATGATTACCAAGTTGTGGAAGTGCCTTCATATACTTTTTAATTTTACCAAGACTCTTCGTTGTACGTCACTTCACGTGAACTCTTGTTCTTCCCTTAACTTCGGCAATGGAGAAATAAGCAGAACCCTCTCAAAAGTTCGTTAACTTCAAAACATGCTCGAGACCCAGACTTGCATACATTGGTCCTATTTCGGCTTCATTATCAGCACTTTATTCCTTGTCAGCCGACATGAAACTTGGCCTCAACCTTTCTCCATTACCATCAATTGGATTATCTATTCAAAAATTGCTCTGAGAGCCGACTGTCTGAATCGGCTATTAGTCCTTGCTGAAAACGTTTACAGGACCTGCTTCCCAAGCTCTTCCAGAAAAACACTCAATGCCATCATATTCCCAGTAGATGGGTTCTGTATTAGCAACACTCACCGAATCATCAGCATGGACGATTTCGATGTCATCTCCGATCCACTAGATGAGGAACTGATGCATAGTTGACGGCACACAACAGTTTGCATGTATCCAATCTCTTCCCAATAGCAAACTGTATCCCCCCTTGCCATCAATGACGAAAAAGGTAGTGATGAAGGTCTTAGTCCCGATCGTCAACTCGACATGGACTGCTCCCTGAGTATCGGAAGAATTACCAGCAAAGTCCCTTAACACCATGTCAGTCCTTAATAAATCTTCACCCGCCATCCCAAGCTTTCTGAAGGTTGTATATGGCATGATATTTACAACAGCCCCTCCATCAATGAACATCTTGTTTAATGGCTTGCCATTGACATACCCTCTCATATATAATGGCTTCAAGTGTCGATGCTTAGCTGGTTTATCGAATACTGCACTTTGAGCCAAGACAAGATGAGCCAACAACTCTTGGAATTCATCTTCATCAAAATCTGAATACACTTCGTCTTAGACATCCTGTTCTTCGGGAGCTATAAATTCTGATGGAAGAAAGAAAGCCATGCATGCGTCAGCCGAACGATCACCCCTATCCGGCTTCTCTTTGGGGCGCCAAACTCGCTTTACTTTGACATTTGCTTGCTCCAACTCTTTATTTCTTAGGCACTGCACCCTCCTTTTCTGGCTTTTCCTCAATCCTGGTGGACACCACTGTCCTCTCTACTAGACATACTCGCGGTACTCTTCTTCTTCAGTGCGAGCCCAACTTTGATCGGCAAACCCTCTTCCCCGCCGATCTTCAGAATTATTTATTTTTATGCGCCGATCGTCCTCGGGGATTCGTGCCCCAAGCCTCTCATGGACAGATCGGCGGTTGACTCGAGACTGCCTATACTCGGAGTACTGATTACTGCACTCAGGGCAGTTGTTCTTAACAGGCAGCTTCAAGCCTTCGTTCCAACAATACTGGAAGAACGAGCATTCCCAATGAGATTGTTCCTGCCCCCTCGTATCTTCCCGTTCTTTCCAGTACATCTCTTCTTCGTACCTTCGCTGCTTCTCCAGGAACTTCCTTTCTTCATAAAGTCTCTGCTTCTAGTATCGTTCCTGTTCCCGACGCCATTTATTCAACAAGATGCGCGTCGTGACCCTGGGTCTAGAAGTTTCACCCGTCTCAGTTCGGCCATTTTGGAACCGAACCCTCTACTGAAGCTCTCTCTTCGTAATCTGCCGATTAGGGTCAACGGCACCAGCTTCCCTCGCTCTATCAGAGGTTAACACTTTCATTTTACTCTTATCCCTGGGATCAGCTGCGTTGATCATATTAACAGAGAGGGACACAGTATTCTGTCCAAAAGGGCTACCATCAATTTTTCATCTTTCCATCAAACCTCAGATGCCCGTCCTGGATAGCTTTCTCGATTCGCACTCTGAACACTCGGCAATCGTTTATGGAGTGGGATCTAGTATTGTGAAAACCACAATACTTCTTGTCCTTGACCCCTTCAGGATGCAGCATAGGATGACCTTCCGGCAACTTGATGCATCCTTCCTTCAACAAGTATTCAAATAATTTATCTGACTTGGAAACATCGAAGTCATAAGTACCTTTCTGCTGCCTCAACCATCGCTGGTTGACTTGAGTTGGTTCTTTATCCCAGACTATCTCGGCTGCAGCTATTTCATCTTCATCATCGTACTCAGCTGCTTCTTCTAGGAAAGCTTGATACATCTTGGCAGCCACATCACCCTTCTAGAACTAATTATTCCTCTTGAACCCCTGGGCTTGATTACTCATCGTCGCCAGCCTTTGTGATAACTGCCCGAGGTCATCAAACTCCATGCCGAATAGCCTCTCTTTGATACTCGGCAACATGCCAGCTATGGCTATCTCCGGCAGTTGATCATCCGGCAAATTCAGAGAATAACAAAGATTCTTGGTCTCCCTGAATCGGCGCAGATATTCTTGTGGCGTCTCGCCAGGTTTCATCCTTAGGCTCATGAGATTGACCAACTTTTTCTCGCTGGTACCCGTAAAGAAATACGAGTGGAATTTCTGCTCCAGCTCCGCCCATGTATTGATAGAATTTGCTGGCAGAGAAGAAAACCACGAGAAGGCTGGCCCTGTTAATGACAACGGAAAATACCGAATCCTCCAAGCCTCATCTGTAGATGCTTCTCCGAGTTGCATCAAGTAGCGGCCGATGTGTTCTATAGTACTGGTGTCATCCTGGCCTGAAAACTTGGTGAAATCAGTAGGAGGTTTCACCTTTGGAGGAAGAGCTACCCGATTGTACCACTCTGGATATGGGGACTTGTATGTGTAAGTTTGATTCTTAGGTTTCAGGCCGAATTGATTTTGCATCATATCAGCCATCTTACGCATGATGAGGTCAACATTCGGATCAGGAGCTGCTTGTGCCTGCCCCCCCAGGATGTAGCCCTGCCGAACTCTTATAGCCTGGATTTGGAAGAGCATTAATTGAGCTATAATCGATGAACTCATGATATCCGTCTCCAAACATATTCTTCCGCATCCTGTTCGCTGCAGGAGACACTTTAGAAGCAGATTGTGGGACATTCCCTGTCGTGCCGAATGCGAGCTGGCCATAGGTCTGACGAGGTTGCTGCGTCTCATGAGGAACCATCCCACCTGTGCTTGGGCCAGCTCCGCCCTCTCCTGCGATCCTTTGACGTTGAGGTACTGGGAACAACAACGGTCCCTGCATCGGACCAACAGTTTCTTCAAAGCATTTATCCACGGCTGGACTGAAAGCATTGACCATGATAGCGCGAAAAGTGTTCAGGAAAGCCGATTGATGATTGGTTACAGCTTCTGATACAACCTTATGCATTATTTCAGTCATCTTCCGAATAGCTTCTTCTTCATTGGGGATATAAGGTTGATGGTGATGAAGAATCTTTGGGAACTCCTGCTTCTGGAAGACCCTGCCGCTCTTGTTCTTGGAGAAAGACGCCAGGCACTTGCGCTGGAATTCATCACAGGCCTGCTGTACCAAGCTTTTCGACTCTAGCGGCAAGTCATCCATGATCACATCCAGAACTTGATCATCGCTGATCTCAGGCATCTTGAAACGAAGTGGTCCCACCGAGCGTGCCAAAAAGTGTGTTGACGCAAAAAGTGACACCTTGCGCCAAGGCACACAGCAAGCCGAACGAGGCTAGCTTCAATCGGGTGCCCGGAGTGTGCTGAATCCGGTGACGTGCCAGTCGGTTTGACCTGAAAACCAACAAGGGATAAAACGTGAGAATACCTCTGGAACATGCTGGGAAAAACCAGACAGTTCCATATGTACGGCTTTGGAAGCCAGTCACGACGGCACACAGCTATAGAAGTTGTCTGTCAGAGCATGTTTACAAAGTCATTCGTCAAGCATGAGAACAGAGTATGTGAAGCATATTGTTGACACTGGTTATCTATCATAATTAAGGAATAAATAAATATGAAAAGGGCAAGAATTTGATAACCAATAAAGGTTTAGGGTTTCAACTGACAATATTCCACGAGTTTTGGTGAGTTATGATTCTGCAGGGACTAAACCAGGAAATCGGCACCAATAGATTCCCATAGAAGGAAACCGTCGGGAGATAACGCAACCGCCACGTCGGGATACTTCTAGAAGACTCCAGAGAACACATTGAGACACCACGAGGCAGGGCACCACAGGAGGCTGACCTGTGGGACCGACCGGTCCCACAGGGCCCCACCGGTCGGTCGGCCACAGAGGCCCCACGCCTCCGTCTTCTGCAAGCTACTCCCACCGACCTCTAGGATGCATCTCGGCCGTACCTCGAGTCGGTTTGATCCAAGGGCCACGATTCATCGCCCAGGGCTATATAAACAGCCCCAGACCCCCCTCCTCAGGAATCAATCAGGGTTTGATCATTAGACATCATCAATCAGAGCTTCAAAAGAAGATCAATCGGAGGCCCTAGAACTTCATCTACCTAGATTAGTAGATAGAATAGGATTAGAGGAGGCAAGCTTCGCTTGGATTCCTGATCTAGTCATGAGAAGGCTCGGTAATCCCAAGATCTTCTCTCTTGTATTAACATTATGGATCTATTTCATAATTGCTCTTCTAGTTCATCATTGTTCTTCATTGTTTATGTTCTAGTTCATCGTCTAGTTCATGTTCATCGTCTAGTTCATCATCTAGTTCATAATCTTGTTCTAGTTCATGTTCTAGTTCGTACTTTAGTTCTTCTCGATGATCTAATTCAGTTTATTGTTCATCATTGTGTTCTAGATAGCAATACAATTGATATGATTAAGACATCAATGATTATATTCTTAGTTATAATGCTTATAGTCTGCTTTGATTATATATTTGGCATAGATAGTTCATCTTTATGTTTATACTCATGTTCGTATAGCGCTCATCTTAAAGTACAACGGGTGGGTGATAGATGCTGTGTAGGCGTGGTGCCTATACATTATTTATCTGCGAATGCGTCCTATGTTTCGGATAGAGTGGTAGATCGTGGGTGTGACAGACCTGTTGAGTCCTCTGTATTCCACCTCCCGAATATAGTGTTCAGTATGGCTCAGTTAACTCATGGTTTAGGGGTTACTCTGTTTGGCACCTTTACTATGGAGTTGCCTCTTGAATATGAATATGGGATAACCTAGCCAATGATTGCCAAATATAATTGCACTAATCAATGTATGTTATGGCTTGTAATTAGAATAACTTAGGAATGTTTCTCATTAATATCGGTTCTAATCATCACTTGCTAGGTAGTACTGTTCTAAGTTTATTCTTGATTGATCTGATCTCTGTTATCCTTTATCAATTATTTATCATTTACTCTGTAACCTGATTCCTGTTTGAAGTAATTAGTGTGTTATCAGTCTTATTATAAGTATGCCATATTAAATGCTGTTAAGTCCTTACAATGCCATCATATCTTGAATTGATTAGTCTCTAGGCTAAATATAACTAACGATACCTGAGACTAGCTTGGGTGAAATGCTTCTACAACGGGTATGTTTATTTATGCGCTTGCGGGTAAATATCTATCTTTAAATCCAGTGCCCTGATATATTTGCATTGCTAGCTTCATGTTGGGGATGACAACTCGACGTTAAGTGAAGTTAGTAGTGTCCCGTACGCTCTTTAGTGCCTTCACTAGTTTATTACTTTATGTGGTTCGTTCTTAGTAGCGACGTTAATAAATGTCAACAAGCATTTCTGGCGCCGTTGCCGGGGATAGTTTATAACTCTCTTAGAGTGATTCCGTTAAGGAGTGTCAACACATATTAACTGCCGAATGCAAAAGAAAGACATGCTTGAACGAATCAAAGATATTATAAACAGGCAACTTGCAAGAATAGATCTATTCAAATAACACATGCATAGGCTAATCCAACTAATCTGCCGCACGTTTAGTCTTCATAAACCCGTCAAGCATAAACTTAAGCAAAGTTAATCCACCGCATGATACCACTTGCTATAAGTCTATACCACTTCTTATAATCAGATTAATCCACCGCATGATACAATCTGATTATAACAAGCTAAAAGCACATGCATATATTTGTACAGATCTATAAGACACTACAAGAAATCTGTTAATCCGTGACGAATTTCCAATGACGATTCAAGAGAACGTCACTAAAGAGTACACCATGACCAGCAATATGCATTCACTATGGTGGATATCCAGCCCAAGGCCCAGTACTTCTTACGTATATAAATACGCTCCAAAAAACCCTAACCTCACCCACCCGGCTGCCTCCTTTGACTCCCTCCTGTCCACCCGTCGCCGCATCCCCACCCCCACCCCGACCTCTCGTACCTCCTCACCCACTGCCACCACATCTAAGGATAGCGGCGGCAGCTCTCCACCGAGCCCACATCGGAGGAGGCACACATCGCCGGGAGGACAAGGACAGTGCATGGGGCGCGGAGGTCAGAGTCGCGTCGAAATCTCCACCGATGAGCAAGCACTAGGTACACTTGCCCCTTGTCTTCCCTTCGAATATACAGAGCACCCAATCCATAACTCAAGTTATTTGTCTATCCGCATCTAGATCTACCGGGGCTCTCACCGGCATCGATTGTGAGGGATCCTTGGGAGGCATAGGCGCAGGATATGCATGTCGATGTGTGGATCCCTGCAACCTCCATCTGGCTGCAACTATCTCCCTGCAACTATCTAATGACCCCTTGTTGTGAAGGTACGGATTTGCTTTTTTGTGGTTGGTATAATGGTAATCATAATTTAGGGTTCTTAGTTTTCTTGTCGTACCAAATTATGTGAACCTGATTGAAGCAGTACTTGCACGATAGTTTATTATAGGGAACTTGTTTTGTTATTTTCCTTAATTTACGTCTATAATTTAGGACGAGGTCACAACTAGCTAACCAAAGTTCTTGCTAATGTGGTACGTGTTCCTCTTTGCATCCATCTAGATTTCCTAATGAAATAAGTCATATTTGGGATTACAGGATGACTTTTGTGCTCTTTAAATTCACCTAGATTAGCTCTTATCTCTAGTTTTATTATCAGATTAAATGAAGCGCTATCACTATTTGGTTTTGCTCATTTGATCTTATTTTCCTGAAAAAATTACAATGAAAAGCAGTGACATTTTATAATCAATCTAGAAGCTTAATTTAGTAATGCTATTGAATCAACTTGATTAGAAGAATCAGTGATCCTGTTTAGATACAAACTAGTTAACCCGCACAAAGATCAGTTATATATTACTGAACCACAAACTGATACAAAGAATTCTTTTCTTCAAGGTGGTTGTGTGTTCAGAGACAACAGAGGCAATTTCTGGCAGCTAAATTAGAAAAAGGTGAGAACCATGTGACTTACCTTATCATATTGTCAATTATGTCTTATATGATTGAATTAATCTATCTTCAGAATTCTGGCTCATGCATCGGTTTAAGAGTCACAAGGGGGATGGTCTAGGAAGTCCTCAATATCCACAACCACTACCTGATAATAGATGAGCATATACAAAATAATTCAGTCTGATTGTAGTTATCTAGCATTATCTGAAAAATTTGTATGTAGGAATAGGTGTAACCAAAGGAACACATTTTCGTAATACACATTAGAGTCCAATTTTCAGCTTTTTTATGCATGAGCAGGAGCTAACCATGTCGTCTGTGATCTGTGTCATTGTGCAGCAGATCTGCGTCCTAGCTTCCTTGGTTTTCTTTGATAGTAGCTAAGCCACATTTGTTTCTTGGTTCCAACCGAGCAACTAGTGTCTCTCTACAGCACCATCAGTTCAGTTGTATTGTTTTCTTCAGAGCTAGCAGTTCAGTGTTTCTCTAGCAGCAAGGGTTCAACAACAAGTGCAGTACTGCAGTAGCAGAACAGTTCACTATGATTCTTCTTTACTGTGCTGTTTTTTTATTTACTAGCAGCTGCAGAGCAATTCTATATGATTCTTCTTAGCTATGTAGTTTTTTTTATTTATTAGCAGTTGCACATGATGTCCAGTTTGTGCAGTTTTTTTATTTACTAGCAGCCAAATCATCAGTAGCCAAACTGAATTTCTAAATAGTTACTTTCACATCATGTAACATTATACATGCATTAATAAATTAATATATTATATTACAATACACCTGCTATAGTCTAATAGATATAAATATAACCTTTGTTTACGATTTGATTCTAGAAGTTGATTCTAGTTTCTTTCATGCAGACTAGCTAGTAAGATGATGGCTCACTAGAGATTGGTTGAAGATTTGGAGGGCAAGAGGACTAGCTGATGACCGGTGGAAAGTGCATGTTGGGTGTTGGTGAAATGTTACAATGTATGAGTGTTGTGAAATGTTACATCCGTAACTACTTTTATGTTTTATGACATGTACCATATATAAATTTATAATTGTTGTTTTGAGTGGGCAATGCCACACTTTATTATTGTATTATAATTGTTTAAATGAGCTTGGCTACTGATGATTTGGCTGCAAAAATGGCTAAAATTAAGAAAAAAATTGGCCCATCTTAGATTTTGGCCTGTTAATAAATGGGTTGATGCAGTGTCCACGTCATCATCCACGTAAGCATACATGTAAGCATCCATGATGATGTGGCAATTCATTTGCGACGTTTATTTTCCGTCATTGCAAATGGACTTGCTGGGTTAAGTAGGCCTCGGGCTCTTCTGTGACGATTTTAGATCATCACCGATTCTGTTAATTCATGATGATTTACAACAAAACGTCACGGAGGTTAATTCATGACGCTCAATCCATGATGATATCTGAAATCATCACAAATACTATTTGGTGACGATTTTTTGATGATCTGTGACGAAAAATTTTCATCATTGATTAACAGGTTCCTTGTAATGAGAGCTCATTACTCGTGTAAGCTTAACCAAAATCGGCAAACTAGCCGAGTTGGGGTCTAAGAGGAAGGAACATACAAGCAAGCATGATCAAACTAATCTAAAACCTGCATCTGCCGCACGACACCCAGTTCTATCAAAGCATAAACACGGTTGACATGTATGAACCCGCAACATGTAACAACCTAGATTGAAAGCTGATCCGGCCATCATGATCTTATGATTAGCAAAGCACAAGCAAACTTGTGAAACAAGGCCGAATAGAGATCAATCTAGATTGGGCAAAAGAGTGTTACAGGAATTAAATAAATAAAACATATAACACGTGATAACTTAATGAATCTATCAGATCTGCCAAATCTCATAGAGCCGATAACTATTTTTACATATGACTTAATCCGCCGCACGATACAAGGCACAAGCAAAAACTTCCCGTCATAAACTTAAATCCGCCGCACGATACTAAGCTTAACATACGAGACTACTTGCATCATATCTAAATCCACCGCATGATACTAGACATGATAACAAGGTTGCCAGTACTTACGGAGGTCGACGGATCGATGTTTCCTCTCGAAGAACTCGACGACACGACTTAGGGACTCGAAGATGGCACGGGGCCAGTTTGTATTGATATGGTTGTGAACAATTTTACAATGGTCGAGGGCTTATATTTATACCCTGGACGAAATATGAGTCCTAAACGATTACGATAATAAAATATGGAAAGATACAAATACTACTCCAAATCCCTTCGGCATTCTCCATTGCCACGTGTCTTCTCATGCAAGCCGGCTTTATTTGCAACACCCATTTCCCGAATGAAGCCACCGTTCTGCAAAATAGCCGACCGCACAGGCCTCTGCCGAAAACTCTAAAGATCAAATAGTCATCCGATTGCTTGTCGAATCCTTTCCTCTCTGCTGGCTGGGTCCATCTGTCATATTCTTGTGCGTGCGAAAATCTGGTGTCAACACGAACCTTTAGTCCCGGGGCGTAAGCCCGCCCGGGGCTAAAGGTCCAACCCTTTAGTCCCGGGTGGGCTTACGCCTCGGGACTAAAGGTCTTTTAGTCCCGGGTGGTGCCACCGCTCGGGACTAAAGCCTCCCCGCGTATATAGGGCACAGTGCCCTCCTCCTTCCTCAGATCGACGTCAGTGCGCCGCCGCCCTTCGTCTCCATCGCCGTGTCCAGCGCCGTGCTGCTCGTCCGCGCCCTCGCCGTCTCCAAAGCCGCGCTTTCGTCATCCGCACCGCCCTCTTCGTCCCTCGCCCTCAACCGCGCGTCCTCCTCTCCTCGCGCCGACCTCTTCCTCGCCGTTGCCTTGCCGTCGTCCTCGTGGCCGCCTCGCCGTACGTCGTCCTCGCGGCCGCCGTACGTGTGTCCGCCGTGCGTGCGTGTGTGTGCTGTGTGGGTGTAGTGTGTGTGCGTGTGTGTGAATAATGTATCATTTGATGGAAAATGTTTGTAGAAAATGATATAAATAGATTTATATTTATACAAAAATAGAAAATGATATATAGAGAAAATGAATATAAATAGAAATATATTTATAAAAAATAGGAAATATGTTTATAGAAAAATGAATATATATTTATATAAATATAGTTATATAAATCATTTGTAGAAAATCATGTTTATAGAAAATGTTTCTTTGTAGTGTATATATATATATTTATAGAAAAATAAATATATAAATCGTGTGTTCCTTTGCAACGCACGGACATTTTTAGAAAATATTTATAGAAAATGTTTTTTACCCTAACAAAATATTATGTTTACACATGTAGATAAAAAGAGATTGGTCGCGTTGACCACGTCGTTGTCCGCCGTCATCCTCACCACGACGTCATCCCCGCCGCCGTCCGTCATCGTCCTCACCGCGACGCCATCCTCGTCGCTGTCCGTCGTCGTCCTCTCGTCAACAGTGTGTCCTTTGTGATAGATGGAAGAGGAATAATCACTTCGATATGTTTATGGAATAATCACTTAGATATGTTTATGGAATAATCACTTAGATATGTTTATGGAATAATCACTTAGACATGACTTTTCGATCATGTCGGTAGTGTTATTTTTACGAATATGGTCGTGTATATGTTTATGGAATAATCACTTAGATATTTTGGTCTTTAGATATCTATACATTTATTTATATCGGTCATGTATATGTATATGGACTAAACCCTAAACCCCAAACCCGAAACCCTAAACCCCAAACCTAAAACCCTAAACCCTAAACCCCAAACCTGAAACCCTAAACCCCAAACCCGAAACCCTAAACCACCTAGAGACGAAACCCTAAACCCCAAACCCGAAACCCTAAACCCCAAACCCGAAACCCCAAACCCTAAGCCCTAAACCCCAAAACCCGAAACCCTAAACCCCAAACCCGAAACCCTAAACACTAAACCCGAAACCCCAAACCCGAAACCCCAAACCCGAAACCCTAAACCATAAACCTAGAGCCTAAACCCTAAACCCTATACCCTAAACCCCAAACCCGAAACCCTAAACCCCAAACCCGAAAGCCTAAACCCTAAACCCTAAACCCCAAACCTGAAACCCCAAACCCGAAACCCTAAACCCTAAACCCCAAACCCCAAACCCGAAACCCTAAACCCCAAACCCTAAACCCCAAACCCGAAACCCTAAACCCCAAACCCGAAACCCTAAACCCCAAACCCGAAACCCGAAACCCTAAACCTAGAGCCTAAACCCTAAACCCAAAGTGTTTATTATCGATCGTGTTACCTTTACAAAGTGTTAAATAAAAAATGAATATGGTATTTATGAATATACGTTATTCGCAGAAAAATGGTGTTTATTATCGTCCATGTTATTCGCACAAATGGCCGACCCAGTTGACAACATGGAGGAGGAAATGTACGACTTAATCAACAGCGGCGCTAATCAAGAATTTGCAGGTGATGATAACAATAATCAAGAAGTAGATGACGACAGTCAATACTTTGCCGACTATGAAGAAATCATGCAAGAAAATACTGGCGAGGTATACCTATCTACAATCTCTATGTGCACATGAAATTATAAACAATTTATAAATGTATTTATAATCTACTGTTCCTACATATGTAGCCCTCCGGATCGACAACGACTACCAGGAAGAGTAGGATCGTACGAGGTCCGAAGAAGCCGTTGGATGGCTGGTACATTATATCGGAATTCAACGAGGAAACCGGCCAATTACTTGGAGAGCATGCACAGAAATTTGTTAACCATTGTGGGTACCTTGTAAGGGATAAGATCCCGATCAGTGCTCGTGAATGGAAGAAAAAGACAAGTGCTCCTCATATAAGTTTTGTCTCTGATCTTGATAAGGAACTGGTTTGGCAAGAGGTCCTTGCACATTTCACGCTTGAAACAGAAGATAGAAATTTAAAGGCAAGAGTTCGGGACTGGGCTATGAAGAAAATGGCAACACTATTCCAGGGCTGGAAGAAGAAATTATACAACACATTTATCAAGAAGGACCTAACTCCGGATTTCAACACTAAGGCCTACGTCAAGTTGAGGCCATTTTGGGATGAGTTTGTAGAATTCAAGAAATCAGAAGAGGGTGAGGCACGGGTCAGAAGGAACCAACAGAATGCCCGACAAAAACAATACCACCATCACTTGGGATCAGGTGGCTACAAGAGTGCCATTCCTAAATGGGAAAGAATGGAACAAGAGATGCTAGCCAAGGGCATTGAACTAGAATCAATAAACTGGCCTGAGCAAAGTATTGGTTTTTTGGTCATGGAGGAAGCCTGGACTCACAGACAGGAAGGATAGAGTATGGCAAAAAACTCCATAGAGTGGCAGAAAGATTTGCTTATGCTAGAGAAATGGCTGACAATGGCAGGTGGCAGCCGAATAGAGAAAAGGACGAGCTGACATACGCCCTGGAGAATCTTGAACATGGTGGGAGAACCAGAGGCTATGGGGAGCTGTCGTGGGAGCATGCTTCCCTCGGGACAAAGAGACCTATAGAAGCCACGCGAGAAAGAAGGAGGAGGAGGCAGAGCGGATGGAAAGGTTAGAGGAAATGGTTCTTCAGTCACAGGCTGCGGCTTGTGAAGCAGTTGAGCGAGAAAAAGCACTTGAAGACAAAATGAGCGAAGAAATAAAAAGGCAAGTGCAGTTAGCAGTAAGTTTGATGCAAAGGCAACCTGCATCAGAGCGGGGAGTCAACATCAGCCCCCCTGATCAAATGAAAAGCAGTTGCGCTTCCACAGAGATCCCAGACGCAGGACTGCGCTTTCCCGTGGACGACATCACCGAGCCTCTCACAACATGTGAACTGCACATTCCACAGGGGAATGCCACAGTCATGGTGGCTATAGGTGTTGTATCTCCTATCGATCCTACGAATACACCAAGATGTCATGGGGCAGTAATACCTCCTGGATATGCTAGCGTCTCGGTGGATAGGGTGGTGCAAGGTTACAACAATGTCGAACTTGACATTAAAGGAGGTGATGGCGAGAAGACATTAGGAGAAGCGGAGAAGACATTCATATGTTGGCGCAAGCGCTATATCATAATTCCTGGCGCATCACCTCCTCCTCCTCAACAACCTAACCCTAGGTGTGTATGAAATTAGTGAATGAAAGTTAATAGTATTGGTGAGCTAATAGTATAAATGGATACTCATACCATGTTGTTTTCGCAGCAGGACATCCCCCAACCTAAGTCTAATTATCCATTCACCACATGATCACAGTGTTATGGGCGATGATGATCAAGATCAAACACGACGAGATCCATCACCGCCACTGGCCCCACCATCTCCTCCACGACGGGATCCAACACCGCCACCGGCCCCATCTCCCCCACGGCGTGATCCAACACCACCGCCACCGGTCCCACCATCTCCTCTAAAGCAGGCTCCAACACCGCCACCTGCCCCATCTCCACGGCGGGTTCCAACGCCGCCACCGCCAACAAAGAAGAGGCCTGTCACACAAACAAAGGCGTCAGCCCCACCACCTCCGAAGAAGACAGCCTCTGTGAGAAAACCGGCTCCCAAGATGACAAAACTTGCATATGACATGACCGAGGAGGAGACTGAAGCTGCAGTGCAAAAAGACTTGAACAAGTTCTTCGACGCTGCCATTGCTAGTGGTCGAGCAAAGCGAAACCTGGAGAAGCCGTACCTTTTTGTTCGTCCTGAAAAACTAAGGCAAACTGTGGACGCTCACTAGAAAAAGGTACGTGCTGCCCGTAAGGCTTCGCCAAAATCAGACTATGATCGCACGCTCAGCAAATCACTTGAGGAGGCGAAGAAGACAAAGAAGAGAGCAGGAAAGGGTGTCCCACAGCTCGGGGAACAAAAGCAACAATCAGTGCCGGATCTAGTTGTTGGGAATGAATACGGTACAAACATGGACATCATACAACGAGCATATGGAGAAGTTGATCCTGAGCATCTGCTCAAATTTTTCGAGGAAACTGGTTTAAATGTGGAAAACATACTCGAAGAAGCAGGCATCAAAAGTGTTGCAGTTGTTGATAAATGGCAGAGGGCATATGTATATGGTCAAAGTCTATACAACCCAGCGGCCCTGAGGGATCTTGGTACACAAATACACTTGCTAAATCAGTGGTACCTCACGGCGTGTGGCAGAAAAGCTGATGACTATATTTGCGTCAGAATTAGAGACCATGATTACTTTCGTGGTGATGACATCATATATGTTCAGTTTAATGAGTTACACCAGCTCTGCCACATGGACGCTCTCGACAAATCTCTCGTCAGCTGCTTTTGCCTGTAAGTGATTGTTTCTTTTAATAATCTCACTTTAGCTTATGTATATGTATAAGTAATTATCCTCACACTAGCAAGCGTTTGTAAACATATGCAGAAACATGATGAGACAACTAAGGCGTAAAAATGACAAGGACATTGGTTTCATCGATCCATATATCGTATTCAAGCACCCAAGTACTCTCTGGGATGCATGGAAAACTCAAACAGAGAGGAATTTGCGGAGGTTCTTCGTAAACCAAAGGGACAAAAGATATATACTATTCCCCTACAACTTTAGGTGAGTTTTGTTATCATATGCACATTTTATTATAGGTTGACATAAAGATATATGTGTTGACTATATAAATATAAATGCAGTTTTCACTGGATACTAATTGTGATCGATCTCCCCGAGAGTCGTTTGCTAATCTATGACTCTCTGAGAAAACCACAAGAAGACTACCAAGATATGATAGAGATTATCTGAGGGTAAATGTAATCTTTAAATATTGATTCCTGCTCTTGAACTCTATAATAGTTAATTAACGATCCAATTATATATATTGTGCAGGGTTTGGGCTTGGTTTGTTGAGAAACACCGTCCGGATCTGAAAGAGCAACTTCTTGATCCTCTACTACTAAATGTATGTTGTACTACCTCCTCGTCTCTTTACCTTAATTAGCATCACTTAGCAGACGCACGCTAAGCGGAGAGTAATCTTTTTATATCTTGTACAGTGGGTTCTACGGCAGTCACCGGGAAACAATCTATGTGCGTACTATGTTTGTGAGTTCCTGACGGTGTATGAAAAAAGAACTCCTCTACAGAGTCAGCAAGTACGTAACATGTAAATAAATTTATTTCATTTTTTATTGCTTTTACATAAATATTATGTATGTTAATACTTTCTTTTTCTTTTAATCCAAATTGAAGGAGACATGGTTGAAGAACCAGGTGATGGATAAGGTCCGCCTCAAAGCAATTCAAGAGACCATCGCGGGCTTCCTTAATGACCATGTCCTTAAGTCTGGCACCGAGTATTGGTTTAACAAAGATGAACCAATGAAGCCAAACCAAGATGAACACTTGTATGACATCTAAGTCAGGAACAATATTTGTGTTGTAAATATCAAGTTAAGGATGCATGATGGATAATGTTGTATATTTTATGTACATATGTATAGATAGCTATATAATATATATGTATAATGTTTCATATTTCATTTGTGTGTAATTGTAAATTTTATGTGTTTATATATATTTATTAGCAGCGAAGAATACGTATTTGAAACCGGCCTAATGGAACATATTAGCAGCGAAGAATATGTATTAGAAAACCTAATGTAATTGTAAAACCAAAAACAATAACCAATTGAAAAGAAAAGAAAAGAAAAAGAAAAAAGCAGCGGCCTCTTTAGCCCCGGTTGGTAATACCAACCGGGACTAAAGAAGCCAGCCACCGTGGCCCGGCTGGAGGCCTCTTTAGTCCCGGTTGGTATTACCAACCGGAGCTAAAGGTCCCCCCTTTAGCCCCGGGCGATGGAACCGGGGCTAAAGGTTGGGCCTTTAGTCCCGATTCCTTAGCCCCAGCTCCAAGTCCGGGGCTAAAGGCCAAAATGACCCAGGGCTAAAGGCCTGTTCTCCAGTAGCGTTTTAAAGTCTAAGATTTACTACTCTAGCGCACCTGCATTTAGCACAAATGGCTGATCTTAGCAATATAGCTGCTCCATGTCAATTTCAATTTCAACATACACAGCCAAGTGAAATTGAAACAAAATTTCCTCACTGAAATGGTACAATTTAATAAATTAACTAATGGATAATTTCCAAAGCTCATGCATGTAAAGCTTTGATGGATTGTAACAATTATTATGCAATAATAAATGTTTTAGTAATGTAAGGTATAACTATGCTATTTACGAAAGTGTAGCACTGTAAATATACATTACATTTAATTTGTCTCATACATTAATTTTCAGTTTCATCTATTGGGTCAATTTTCATATTTCCTAAGGCCAGATATGATTCTCTTTGTTAAGAGGCTCGTGTTGGAGCTCGTTGTCATGGTAGTGACACCTTCAATATTGTTGGTGATGGTGTAGGTTGAGGAACACAGCTTGAAGATGACGATGTCCAAGACACAATTGTAAATATAGTTCAGTCATCTCAAGATGGTATACAGATAGTTAATGACAATATGGTCGTTCATTATGACGAAATTACTCACATTCATCGATGACCCCTGGTCCTGAACATGTTGACGACAAAATCGAATAAGCCTCTCTATTGGTTGTAGCAAGGTTTTGTTGAGGTGAAGAACAACATGCTTCTGTTATCTGATATTGACCCGAGTGACCATTGAAATTGAATGAAGTGACTAGGAGCCAGGGCAACAGTGCTTGTAGCAGCGTTGTCGGAGGTAAGTGGCGATGTAGTATCAAATTCCTGTGAGCTCTGAAGGCCTTGGCGAACTGGTAAGGCCTTGTTCGGTTCCATTGGAATGGAGCCATTCCAACCGGATTGATCTTATCCATTTTGAATCCGGTCCATATATAGCAAAATAGTCATTTGGTGGAGGTTTGGTTTCGGACGGATTGATATATATGACCCGGTTTGAATTTAGCTCATTTCTTGTGTTCTAAGACCTGGATTTGTTTCCCACCTCTTGAAGCCAAGAACAAAAACAACAGGATCAAGTAAATCCCTTTGATTCTCCCATTCGTGGTCTAAAATAGTTTCGGACCCTATTCCAATCTGACGGAAGTGAACAAGGACTAAGTGATCGTGAGGCCAGAGGATGATCTCTCATGCAGGGTGTGTGCAATATAATCCTTTGAACAGAAAGCCTTTGAGCAATCCTTGGAAAATAAATTGGAGTGCAAGCCTTTGAGCATTGCAGAGCGACTCCATCATGGCACACAAATGTTGTGCAGAATGGCTTTATGACTGACATTATAATCCCATGACTACTTGAATTAAGGATGTGACATTGTTCTGCGTTCCTGCTAATACCTACCTCATCTTCCACATGTTAGGCGAACAACACCAGTTATTCAAAGGCTTTACTTACTTTTACATGTGAGTTTAATTATCAAATTGTGGCAGGCTCTTACAGTAATGCCTTTATTTAGTATAATTCAGATGCGAATGTGTCGGTGTTTCGACCCCGGGGGTATGACACCAACTAGTAATATGATCGCGTGTTCTCTTCCTGGATGGTGACGCAAGATGACACAAGAATTTATCCTGGTTCAGGCAAAGAAGGCCCTACGTCCAGCGGGGGAGGAGGTTCTCGTATTACTTGCACCTAAGTGCTTGTACAGGGGCAATACAAGCTCAATGAGCGTGGACCGGAGTCCGGACTCGTGTTTTTGTGTGTGGACTCGTGTGTCTCTTTTCTTCCGCGCGAAGGGCCCTGGCGTCCCCTTTTATAGAACAAGAGGGGGCCAGGGTTTACATAGGATTGACATGTACAGCGTTCGGTATGGCGAAGGGTAGGAACTCTGTCTCGTCGAAGTCACTGTAGCCAACGTGGGTGTTGCTGTTGAGGCGTCCTTGATACGTGGCCTCCATCCCGGGCGCGGACGTGGAGGCGTGGCGATGTGGAAGTCGTACAGCACCCATCCCGGTACGTACAGGACACGGCGGGGGTCCCTCCGGGTCTTGGGGTACCTGCCCTCCAATAGCGTGAAAGCAGTTAGGGCTCGAGGGGCGCGGAGCCGGCCTCGAGTGGCGCCTACGGAGGACTCGAGCCCCCGCAGGTACGGGTAAGTCCCGGAACGCCCGGGCGTACAGCGGGATCCCAGGCCTCGGGATGAGGCTCGAGTGTGCTACGGTGCAGGGCACGACCCAACAGTGCTGTACTTGCGCCTTTCTGCCCATGCTTGAGGTGAAGGCGAGATTTGACTGTGGCTCTAGTTTACTGTGGCGCATGTCGCCGTGCACCAGAAGACGTGACCGGAGTAGGTTAACGCATTAAATACGCAGTATGGGGTTGGTATCCGGTGCCCGTGCCGCTCGAGGGAGGCGTGGAGCGTCTCGAGGGATAGGCTGTCGCGCCAGAGAGGCTCGAGGTCCCCGCGTGGGGTCTCGAGGAGCGATGTATGGCTGCGGAGGGCTCGAGGCCTATGTACCGGGGCTCGAGGAGTTGGCTTTTTAGAAGGTTACACTTGCTAGGTTTTGCTATTAACTGGTGTTCTAGGTTTAACCTATTGGTTTTGCGTTGATTGGGGGTACCCTTTTGGTGTTCCCCCGACAGTAGCCCCCGAGCCCTTGCTCGAGCGCTGGCACTCGAGCAGGGGCTCCCGACTGGGATCTCGAGGGTTAGCTAACCGGGCTCGAGGGTTTGGCCGTTTTGATTCCGTGGATGTCGTGCGAGCGACACCCGCGGGTGTAGCCCCCGAGGCCACGGGGGAGTGGTTAGGGCTCCCTCGTGGGCTGTTTTGCGAGTGTTAGTTACGTTTTTTAGGTTCGGGGGTGTCGAGCCCCCGAGTTTTTTAACCCTCTTTCGTCGAGGGGTGCCAGGCTGAACTGACCGGCCGGCTCTTCGAGCTGTCCGGCACGCCAATTGCCCTGGCTTGTCATCCCGCGAGTCCTTTCGATCGGATGCGAGGGGGATGCCTCGTACTACCACGAGTGGGCGAGTATCGAGGTTCCCGGTGAGCTGGTAACGGGGAAATCCAAGTGAGACCTCATGCCCCGTTCGATGGGGTCGACTGTAGCCCAGAGGCGATCTCATAAAGCATGGGCGCTCAGTCTGCAGGAGTGCCGGGTCCATTCGATAGGACCCGGTGGCTCGATGCCTCCCTCCGAGGGGATCTCACTGCACGTCGCGCGCCCCACCTTGGATACACGTGACGAGCCTCGAGGGCTTGGCCCTCGAGCGATGCTGCGAGTGGCGCCCCTTGGTGTCCCTGACTCGGGTGCTCGAAGCCGGCTGTCGAACCCCCTTCAAGGGCCAGCCTTCGCTGCTTCGAGGCTTAGGGCCGGGGCCCATTTTTACCTTCCTGAAGAAGCCTTCATCGCTTGGAATCCTTCTGCCCGTTGGGCGCGCCTTTTTAGGCGGAAACCGTTAGGGAGTGGAGATCGTGGCGCCAGGGCAGCAGACGTGAAGTTGGAGCGGCGACCGCGAAGGGCCCCGGTAGTTGAGCGGATGAGATGTTGCCGCGTGTACCTGTCAACCGGCTCGAGACGTGGTTAGGTGGGCGCATTAAATGCATGCAGTTACCTTTTTACGTCGTGGGAGACCCCGCCCGTTGGGGTTTTCCCTTATAAATATCGAAAGAGGGGAAAAGGAACCCTTTACTTTGCCTTTGCCTTCACCGCCGCCATAGCCTTCACGCGCCCTCTCCCTCGAGCTAGTCGATTGGGAATTTTCCGGCCGTCCGTCCGCCGCTTGGGTACGCGCCGTCATCGCCATGGCTGCCCAGACACAAGCGCTGTCGGCCGAAGACTGGAGCCCGATGAAGGTGACGCAGCGCGAGATGGAGTCGCTGGTGGCCCAGGGGCTTCTCCGTCCCAACCCGGAGGAGGGACCCGCGTGGTGGGTTATCCCGTCGGTGGATCACCGGGAGCCGCACCCGCCGGAGGGGTACGTGGTGAGCTTCACGCGCTACCACCGCATGGGGCTCGGTGTTCCGTCGAGCCGCTTCATGCGGGCGCTGACCCGTCACTACGAGGTGGAGCTGCAACACTTCTCCCCCAACTCGATTTCGCACGCCGCCATCTTCGTCGCGGTGTGCGAGGGGTACCTGAAGATCGAGCCACACTGGGAGATGTTCGTCCACCTCTTCCGGGGCAAGCTCTTCATCAAGGCCTTGAAGCCCAGCGGGAGGCGGCTCGTGCGCATGGGTTCCCTCACCGTCACTGTGAGGACTGGGACCTCGTCGGCCAATGTCCCCCGTGAATACCTCCGCTACAAGCTTTCCACCAACCAGGCCGGGTGGGACGACCACTGGTTCTACCTGCGGAATGAAGGTGGTCTCCTTCCGCAGTACACCGGTAGGGTCCTCACTCAGCGCCCGGAGAAGTGGACCTGGGGGGTCGCGGCGGACAGGCAACGCCACCTGGTTCCACTGATGGAGATGATGAAGATGCTGGTGGACGAGAAGAACCTGACCGTCCAGGCGGTCATCTGGGCGTTCCATCAGCGAAGGGTCCTTCCGCTGGCGAACCGCCCCCTTCTCATGCACGAGATGGGGCCGAAGGCCCAGCTCAAGGCGCTAAATCGGTCGAGGATGGCCGAGGAGAGGCTGCCTCAAAGCGAGGGCGTCTCTCGGGTGTCGATCACGATCCAAGGGTCGTTCATCCCTGAGGACGCCAACCTGATCGCCATGGCACCCGACAAGGGGTGTCTTGACCTGGTAAGCCCCCCTCGAGCTAAGCTGTCCCGAGCCTCCTCCCCCTTTCTCTTTCTCCGAACCTGGTACACCCTTCTTGTGGTTTGTCTCGTCACGCTTCTTCTTTTTTGCAGGGGGCGTTTACTTGTCGTGCGTCGAGGCCCCCGGTGAGGGAGGACGCCGCGGATACCCAGGTGAGGCGCCTCTCTGCTCAGAAAGATAAGGAAAGCAAGGATGCCAGAAAGAAGAAAGAGAAAAACAAAAACTTGCGTCGCTCGGCTCGAGAGCAGAGGCTGGAGAAGGCTCGTCGCAACCGGCAGCCTGGAGATGGGTCCCCCGAGCTGAGCTCCTTGAGCTCGGAGGAGGAGAGTGACGATGAGGAGGAGAGCGACGACGAGGGAATGGATGCGCGTCTGAGGCGCGCGGGGGTCGTCGACGTCGGGGCTGACCGCTCCTCTGTGCAGGAGGGTATACTGGAGATCCCCCCGGCGAAGGGATCGCGCGGGACGCAGCCGCGGAAGGCGGCACCGAGCCCTGCCTCGTCGGGGGCACGAGGACCGTCGAGCTCCGTGCCGGACGTGCCCCCGGACGCAAAGAAGCCTCGGACCCGGGGCGCCGTCGCCGCGGCACGGAAGGAGGCTTCGGCCACATCGACCCAAGCGGGGGGTCTCGAGAAGGGCCGGACCTCGAGGAGTGATCATCACGCCGGAGGGGATGCCGGGGCCGTCCGCCATGAGGCGTCGAGGGCGCCGTCGAGCCAGCGCAGGAGCGGGCAGCATGAGAGGGCGCCGAGCCCCCGTCACCATGACCGTCGAGGGGGGAGTCCCCGGCCATCTCGCGACCAGAGTCGCGACCGACCCCGGAGTCCGTCACCGCACCACCGCCGGGAGAAGGAGGCAGATGTGGGGAGGCGCGACCGCCGGCCCGAGCGCCGGAGTAGGTCTCGGAGCCCACGCCGGGAACGGCGCCGAGATGACTGTTCGAAGGAGGCGCGGTCGCCCCCTAGAGACAAGGGGCAGAAGGAGGGCTCCCCATCGAGGTCGAGCCACGGGAGGCACCGGGAGCCCTCCCCCCGATCGAGCCACACAGAGACGGCCCGGGAGCATGGCTCGAGCCATAGATCAGGCTCGAAGCCCCCGGGTGAATCCGGCAGCCCGGGGAAGAAGGCCCGCCGTCACTTTGGGTAAGTAGTGTTTTTTAATTTTGCTGGTAGTGAGGTTTTACTCCCCTCCTCCTTTTTTTTATCCTTTTGTGATGCGCGCCATCTATGGTTTTTTAGGGGAAAGCGCTCCTGGCAGGAGGTGGACCTCGCGGCGTCCAAGCGGACGAAGACCTCGAGCTCTGCTGTGGAATAGGCACCTCGAGGTACGGCTTCTTCCTCTGCTGGGGAGACCGCTTGGCTGGCAAAAGCCCGAGCGGCCATGGCTCGGGGAAGTCGGATGGCCGCCGCGGATCTTGGTGAGGCCGCCGCCATCGACCATGGAGGTCGAGGCATCTTCCTGACTCTGACAACGTCGTTATCTTTTTCAGCAGGGACCGCAGCTTCTGGCATCGATCCTGCCGTCACCGCGTCCGTCGCGACACCGCATCCTTCTGCTCCGGTGGTACCTACCGAGAGGGCCGCTTCTCCCCCCGCCATGACGGCCATTTTGGGGGGAGCACCGGAGATAGGCGCGGCTCCGTCGGTGTCTGAGGCCGGGGGGTCGGCGGTCCCCGAGACCCCAGTCGACGAGAGTCGGCCCGCGGAGGAGGGGCAGGAGGGAGAGGCGTTGGTGCCGACGGTGGAGGAGCTCTTGGACGAGCTGGAGCGGGTGCCGCCTCCGGTCGAGGGCTCAACACTGGAAGCAGCGCTCGAGGCCCCGGCCAGGGGCGACAAGGCGCCGGAGGACTCGGCGAGGGAGGAGAGCTTGGGGGCGATCCACCCCCCGAGCGATCCGCTACCGCTCGAGTCCCCGCTTCCACGCGAGGCCGCGCCGTCGCCCCGGGAGGAGACGGAGCAGCGGGCGGAGATGGAGGAGGGGCGGAGGGAGCCGCATCTTGTGCCACCGGTTTGTGGGCTGCAGCCAGCACCGCTCGAGCCGGAGGAGGAGGGCCTGCCCCTCGTCGAGGTTGATCAACCGGTGTGGCAGTTTCCTCGCGCGCCGAGCTCGCCCCGAGCCATGGTCCCCGTCGAGCGATCGGCCCAGCAGGGGGCCTCGCGGGAGGCGCGGTCCGTCTTCAGGGAGGTGGTCGAGCTCATGGCAGAGGCGGAGAGGTCCTTCTCGGAGGAGACGGACAGGTCCGCGCGGGCGGAGGCTGCCCTCGCTAGGGCGGAGGCGGAGCTCCAGGATCTCCGCGCTGAGCTGAGCCGGAATGCCCAAATGGCGAGCCGGCTCAACGAAGCGCAGGTAGAGGCCCAGGCGGCTCGAGGGGAGGCCGCCCGAGCTAAGGAGGAGGCCGCCACCGCTCTGGAAGCGTCGAGGAAGGAGGTCGCCGATGCCCGAAGCGAGGCCACCACCGCCCGGTTTGAAGCGGAGGCCGCGAAGAAGGAAGCCGCTGACGCCCAAAGCGGAGCCGCCATCGCCCGATCCGCAGCGGAGGCGGCGAAGAAAGAGGCCGAGGATGCCGAGAGCGAGGCCGCCACCGCCCGATCCGCGGCGGAGGCGGCGTGGCAAGAGGTGATCCGGAAGGATCTGGCCCTCGCAGAGACGGGCAAACTGGTAGAGGACCTTAGGGCCGAAAAGCGCGACGTGCTGTCCGAGAAGCGTAGGCTTGATCAGCGCGTCGAGGGCCTTACCAGCGACCTCGCCGCTCTGGGCATGCACTGCGAAGGTAATTTTCATGCCATGCCTTGTTTTGATCTCGAGGTTTTTGCCATGCCGCGATCTCACTCCTTCTTGTTTGTTGCGCAGAGGTTGAGAAGACCGCCTAGGAGCTTCGCGGGACGAACCAGGCTCTCCTGGGGCAACTCCAGGACGAGACCATGGTGGCAGAACGAGCGCGCGCCACCCTCGACAGGCTCGACTCTATGTGGGGCGTCGCTCCGGTAGCCGCGGCAGAGGGCGCGGTGGCTCGAGGCGACGCCTTGGTCGACGCCTTATGCTATTTTGACGCGGCCGCGCGGGACCGAATCCGGCACGCTCTCCACCATGGCGTCAAGCAGGCGCTCGCGGCCGTCCGTTCCGCCTTTCGCTTCCCGGTCAATGTCGTCGCCAAGGGCTTCATAGAGATTGAGGGGAGGGACGAGGAATGGAACGATCGCCGCGTCGACAAGATCCTCGAGAAGGTGGACAAGCCGGGGGCAGCGCTCGCGAAGCTCTTCGAGGAGGATGTGCTGCCTCCGGATGCGGACAGCGGTGTAGGTGGCCCCCCTTCTCCTGGCCCGGACGTCGGGGCCGAGCCCGCCGCGGAAGATCTCGGGGAGGAGTACCAGACCGACGAGGATTGAGACCTGCGTGTCAAATTTGGGCATCGAGGCCCTTTGTAAAAATTTGTGTCATTACTTGTGGCCTGACGAGGCCAATCATGTGTATATATGACTTGTTTATTTAAAGAAGTTGTTTTCTTTTCAAATTTATTCGATCAATTCTCTTTATCGCAAGCTCGAGCTTTTACCGGCTTAGTCTGTGTTCCTTCGATACGCGTCACGAGTTCCTCGAGGGGAGGCGTAGGTAGGGTACCGTAGCCCGGGGGCGTAGGTGGCCATCTACGTCGACGCCCCACGGCTCTTGGGGGCTCGAGGTATTTACGGACTCAGACGTTGCTAGTGCGCTCGAGATGCGAATCGAGATAAGGGTCGAATTTTTGAAAAGAAAAGCGCGTTTTTTCTGGAGTCTGGGGGGGTCCCCCCTGTCAGCCCCCGAGGGAGGCTCGACCCTGAGCAAGGCAGGGTCGAGGCTACCTTAAGTTGCTAAGCAAAATGAAAGACAATGCACGAGTTTGTTCATTCATTTTGGACGTGTTTGTACAAAGCAACAAAATGAACAAGGCCTAGAGGCCCTTAAGGGTAGAAGCGACGTAGCTGAGATATGTTCCACGCATTCGCCAGGATCCTGCCTTGATCATCGTAGAGCTTGTACGTTCCTGGTTTGAGCACCTCAGCTACGGTGTATGGGCCCTCCCACGGAGGGGTGAGCTTGTGGCGCCCTCGATTATCTTGCAGTCGTCGAAGCACGAGGTCCCCCACCGCTAGGTCCCTTTTGCGCACGTGCTTGTCATGGTAGCGTCGAAGTGTTTGTTGGTAGCGCGCGGAGTTGATGAGCGCCACGTCTTGGGCCTCCTCGAGCTGGTCCTTGGCGTTGCCGAGCTTTTCGTCGTTGATTTGCTCGTTGTAGGCTCGAAGTCGAGGTGAGCCATACTCGAGGTCCGTAGGCAAGACGGCCTCGGCGCCGTAGGTTAGGAAAAACGGAGTGAACCCGGTGGCTCGACTCGGCGTAGTCCTGAGGCCCCACAGCACCGAGGGGAGCTCTGCGGACCACCCCTTTCCGAAATTTTTGAGGGTCTTGAACAGCCTCGGCTTCAGCCCATGGAGTATCATGTCGTTGGCGCGCTCGACCTGCCCGTTGCATTGAGGGTATTCGACCGAGGCCCAGGTCACGCGAATGCTGTTGTCGTCGCAGAAGTTGGTGAACTTTTTGCCCGTGAATTGGGTGTCGTTGTCGGTGATGATGACATTAGGCACCCCGAACCGGTACATGATGTCGGCGATGAACTCGACCGCCTTCTCGGAGGTGGGGTCGCCTATGGGCTTGGCCTCGATCCACTTGGTGAATTTGTCGATGGCCACGAGCACATGCGTGTACTTTCCGGTTGTCATCTTGAGGGGACCCACAAGGTCGAGCCCCCAGACGGCAAACGGCCAAGTAATGGGGATCATCTGCAGGGCGTGCGCGGTTTGATGCGTTTGCTTGGCGTAAAACTGACACCCTTGGCAAGCTTGGACCAGGCGTTTGACGTCTCCGATGGCGGTTGGCCAGTAGAAGCCTTGTCGGAAGGCGTTCCCTACCAAGGTCCTTGGCGCTGCGTGATGGTCGCAAGCCCCCGAGTGCATGTCATCGAGGAGCCTGCGTCCCTCTTCGAGGGGGATGCAGCGTTGAAGGATTCCTGATGGGCTTCGACGGTACAGCTCTCGTTCGTTGCCGTAGATGACGTAGGTCTTGGCCCTTCGAGCGATGCGTCGGGCCTCCGTCTTGTCTTCTGGTAGCACGCCTTGCGTCAGGTAGTCGAGGAAGGGCGTCCGCCAGTCGAGGGGTCGTGATGAAGAAGAGGCGGGCGTGTCAATCTGCATTGCCTCATCGGATGTCCAGGTGTCGTTCTCGAGGGGTGGCGTTAACGGTCGAGCCCCCGCGTCTTTCTCGAGGCGTGGTGTCGAGGGGCCAGCCCCCGGGCCGATTTTGACGGATGGCTCGAAAACGTCCCTCGAGAAGACGTTTGGTGGAACCGTGCCGCGCGTGGACGCCAACTTTGCCAGCTCGTCTGTGGCCTCGTTGTACTTTCGAGCTATGTGGTTGAGCTCGAGGCCGTAGAACTTATCTTCTAGCTTGCGCACCTCCCCGCAGTATGCCTCCATCTTGGGATCGATGCAGCTTGAAGCCTTCATAACCTGGTTGATGACGAGCTGCGAGTCCCCTCGAACGTCGAGGCGTCGGACCCCGAGCTCGAGGGCGATGCGCAGCCCGTTGACGAGGGCCTCGTACTCGGCGACGTTGTTGGAGGCGCGGAAGTGTAAGCGCAGCAGGTAGCGCATGTGGACTCCGAGGGGTGAGATGAAGAGCAGGCCTGCGCCTGCCCCCGTCTTCATGAGGGATCCGTCGAAGTACATGGTCCAGAGCTCGGCTTGGATTTGTGCCGGCGGGAGCTGGGTGTCGGTCCACTCAGCAACGAAGTCTGCCAACGCTTGTGACTTGATGGCTTTTCGCGGGGCGTAGGTGATGGCCTCCCCCATTAGCTCGGCGGACCACTTGGCGATGCGCCCCGTGGCCTCCCGATTGTTGATGATCTCGCCGAGGGGGAAGGATGACACCACCGTTATGGGATGAGCGAGGAAGTAGTGCAGGAGCTTGCGTCTCGTGATGATGATGCCGTAGAGCAGCTTCTGGATGTGCGGGTACCGGATCTTGGCCTCGGAGAGCGCCTCACTGGTGAAGTACACCGGCCGTTGGACCGGCAACGCATGACCCTCCTCGCGCCTCTCGACGACTATGACCGCGCTGACCACCGGAGTGGTTGCGGCCACGTAGAGGAGGAGAGGCTCGGGGGGATCGTCACCCTGGGCCGGTCGCGGTGGCACGAGAATTGGCGCGGAAGTCAGCAACCCCTTCAACTTGATTAAGGCCTCCTCGGCTTCGGCAGTCCACGCGAAGCGTTCCGTCTTCTTTAGCAGGCGGTAGAGGGGCAGCGCTTTTTCCCCTAGCCTCGAGATGAATCTGCTGAGAGCGGCTAGGCAGCCTGTCACTTTCTGTACACCCTTGAGCTCTCGAATTGGGCCCATCCTCGTGACTGCTGAGATTTTTTCGGGGTTGGCCTCGATCCCCCTTTGTGAGACAATGTAGCCAAGTAGCATGCCTCGAGGCACACCAAAGACACATTTCTCGGGGTTGAGCTTCACATTCTTGGCCCGGAGGCACTCGAACGTGGTCTCGAGATCGCTGATGAGGTTCCCAACTTTCTTGGTTTTAACCACGATGTCATCGACGTAGGCCTCGACGGTTTTGCCTATGTGCTCGCTGAAGATATGCTGCATGCAACGTTGGTACGTTGCCCCGGCATTTCGAAGGCCGAAGGGCATCGTAACGTAGCAATACATACCAAAAGGCGTAACAAAAGAGGTAGCGAGCTCGTCGGATTCTTTCATCCTAATCTGGTGGTAACCGGAATACGCATCGAGAAACGAAAGTACTTCACACCCCGCAGTGGAATCGACAATCTGATCAATTCTAGGTAAAGGAAATGGAACTTTTGGACATGCTTTATTCAGACCAGTGTAGTCTACACACATCCACACTTTTCCATTCTTTTCCCTAACTAGTACAGGGTTAGCTAGCCACTCTGGGTGAAATACCTCCTTGATGAACCTGGCCGCCAAAAGCTTGTGCACCTCCTCGCCGATGATCCTGCGCTTCTCCTCGTCGAAGCGGCGCAGGCGTTGCTTCACCGGTCTGCACCCGGCCTGGATCTCCAAGGCGTGCTCGGTGACTTCCCTCGGTATGCCCGGCATGTCCGAGGGGCCCCACGCAAACATGTCGATGTTCGCGCGGAGAAAGTCGACGAGCACTGCTTCCTATTTAGGCTCGAGGCTGGCACTGATGGTCAGCGTCTTGCCATTGGTCGAGGTCGGGTCGACGGGTATCTGCTTGGTGTGCTCCGCCGGCTCGAAGGTGCCAGCGTGGCGCTTTGCTTCAGGGGCCTCCTCGGTGGCCAGGGCGGCTAGGGCCTCGAGCGAGTCGAGTTGGACGTTTGCCTCCCCACGCTCGACGCACTCCACGTCGCAGTGGTACGCGTGCTCGTAGGAGGTGTCGACGGTGATAACCCCTTTTGGCCTCGGCATTTTGAGCTTCAAGTACGCGTAGCTGGGGACCGCCATGAACTTAGCATAGTCGGGCCTGCCGATGATTGCGTGGTAGGTCCCTTGGAACCCGACCACCTCGAAGGTGAGCGTCTCCCGGCGGAAGTTGGCCGGCGTGCGAAAGCAGACAGGGAGGTCGATGCACCCGAGGGGGTGTGCCTTCTTCCCAGGTACGACTCCGTGGAACCCCCCGACGCTGGGTCGGAGCTGGTCCCTCGAAATCCCCAGGAGGTCGAGGGTCTCGAGGTATATGATGTTGAGGCTCGAGCCCCCATCCATCAACACCTTGGAGAACCATACATCGATGATGACGGGGTCGACGACAAGAGGGTACGCTCCTGGATTTACGACATGATCCGGATGGTCATCACGGTCGAACGTGATCGGCGCATCAGACCAGTCGAGGTACCGGGGTGCTTCGTGGCGGAGTGCAAAGATCTCCCGGCGCTCCTTCTTTCTCTGTAGATCATGAAGCAGTCGCGCACCGGGGGGAAACCCGCGTCCCCGTCGTCGCGTCGATTGTTGTCCTTGCCCTTAGGCGCGTCTTCCTTCTTGTCGCCGAGCTTGGAGTAGAACCCCTTCAACAGTCGGCAGTCTTTTAGCTTATCATTTACGAGGCCCTTGTGATAAGGGCAGGGGTCCTCGAGCATCCGGTCGAAAACAGCCCCGTCAGGGGGGCCTCGAGGTTTCTTATGGTCGAGGGCGCCCATGAGTACTTCTTCATCGTTGTCGTCGTCGGCGTCGCGCTTCGCCTTCTGACCTTTGCTTTTGTTCTTCTTCTTTTGTTGTTGTTGTTGCGGTTCTTGGCGTCGTCGCCCTTATTCGAGCCCTCTGGCGCGGTCACCGCCTTACCTTTGTCCGTGGGGTGGCCAAAGAAGGCCCCCACTGCCTCGTCGCCTGAGGCAAAGCTGGTGACACGATCCATCAGGTCCTCGACCGTCCTGGGGCGGTAGCGTCCTAGCTCATGAACTAGCTCTTGGCATGTCGTGCCCGCGAGGAACGCTGAGATGACGTCCTCATCAGGCACGTGGGGGAGCTCGAGGCGCTGCTTCGAGAACCGCCGAGCAAAGTCGCGGAGGGGCTCGTCCGCCGTCTGCCTGCAACGCCGTAGATCCCAGGGGTTGCCTGGGCACACGCAAGTTCCCTTGAAATTCCCGTCGAAGACCCTGACTAGGTCGGCCCAGTCGTCGATCCGATCCGGGGGGAGCCCCTCGAGCCACCGGCGGGCGGTGTCCGAGAGGTAAAGCGGGAGTTGGCGTATGATCACACGGTCGTCGTTTTTCGCTCCGCCCAGTTGGCAGCCTAGGCGGAAGTCCGAGAGCCAGAGCTTGGGCTCGACCTCCCCGTCATACTTCACGATGTTGGTCGGTGGTCGGAAGCGGTCGGGGAGGGTTGAGCTGCGGATGGCCCGGCTGAAGACTCTGGGGCCCGGGGGCTCGAGGACTTGCCAGTCCTCGTCACTGTCGTAGCGCCCCCCTCGATGGGCGCTATAGCCACGCTCCTGGGCCCCCTTGTCCTTGCGCCGGCGGTTGATGTCGTTACGAGCGTCGTTGGGGTCTCGAGGCGGCCGGTTGTCGACGATCCGTTCCCGGGCTGGCCTAGCTCGAGAAGCGTCCGGCTGGTGGACGGACATTTCGCGCTCGTTGCGGGGCGTGTCTGCCGGTTTCCCCGAGGCTGCCCCGCGCCGCCGCGAGGCTGAGCTCTCCGCCTGCTGCACAGCGGCTGTCTCGAGGAGGTTCTTCATTTCCCCAAGCATGCGCCTGGCGTCAGGGTTGGAGACGGCGGGCAGATCACGGAGCAACATTGCCGCCGCCACCACGTTCTGCCCGGCTCGCGGGAAACGTACCTCGGGGCGTGCTGGTGCCCCGTCTTCGAGGATCTGCCGGTGGACCACTCGAGCGCGGCCACGAGCACCGGCGCCTCGAGGCTGGGCTGGTTCCTGCACTAGGGTTTTTTCGAGCTGCAGCAGTCGTTGTCGATCCTCCTCAGCCTTGACGATGGCCTCCCGCAGCTGTGCGAGCTGCGCCACCCGGTCGTCGCTGTGCCGAGATGGTGCAGCCGGTGCCGGGGGTTCGTTCCTCCCCTGAACGCGTGATCCGCCTGCCGCAGCCACGTCTCCGGGCTCTTCGAGGTTGAGCGCCGGCCTGTTGTCGTCGCTGTGGTCCTCGGTATCGCTTACGACTCCCTTGAGCTGGAAGCACTCCCTGGTGGGATCCCAGAGGTCAGGGTCGTGGTAGTCGTACTCGTCGGAGTCGGAGCTATTGACGTCGCGCTGCCCTGGCTCATGCTGGGATTGCAGCTCGCGGTACCACTCTCCGATGGTGGCTCGCCGGGGTGGCTCGACGACTCGTGAGAAGCCGCGGTCGACGTGCACGGGGTAGACGACCTCCAGGTTGGTGGTGGCTCGTAGGAGCACGCCCAGACGTTCCTCCCGCTCTGCCACCGTCCGGCCCTGATGACGCTCGTCGAGGTGGTGGGCGTAAGCAGCTGCGGAGTTGTTGAGGCCGAACGGGGGCCGCTGGCGTCGGGCGCGGTACACCCCGTGCGGGAGGAGGCCTGGTGGTGTCGACGGAGCACGGCTCGGGGGCCTCTGGCCAGGCTCCCGGTCCGTGCGCGTGACGAACGCGAACTCGCTAGGGGAGTGTGCGCGCGCCCTAGAAGTCTCCGGCCGCGCGCCGGGCAGGTTTCCCCTCGGGGACTCTGCGTCGGCCGCGGGGAAGTGGGCGTGCGCCGCGGGCACCGCCCGTGCCCGGCGTCGATGGTGACGACGGCGCCGCTCGCGAGGTGGCGACGCGCCACGCCCCCCGTGCGGGGTGGCGCGACACGCCCTCCGCTCAGGCTCTCCGTGGAGAGCAGGGTCAGCTCGTTGCCGTTGTAGTTGGCCAGGAACTCGAGGCTCCCGAACCAGACGACGGCACCAGCCGAGAACGAAGGAGAGGATGAAGCCATCCAGAAAACAACGAGAAATCGGCTCGGACACGCGAAGCCCCCTACCTGGCGCGCCAACTGTTGGTGTTTCGACCCCGGGGGTATGACACCAACTAGTAATATGATCGCGTGTTCTCTTCCTGGATGGTGACGCAAGATGACACAAGAATTTATCCTGGTTCGGGCAAAGAAGGCTCTACGTCCAGCAGGGGAGGAGGTTCTCGTATTGCTTGCACCTAAGTGCTTGTACAGGGGCAATACAAGCTCAATGAGCGTGGACCGGAGTCCGGACTCGTGTTTTTGTGTGTGAACTCATGTGTCTCTTTTCTTCCGCGCGAAGGGCCCTGGCGTCCCCTTTTATAGAACAAGAGGAGGCTAGGGTTTACATATGATTGACATGTACAGCGTTCGGTATGGCGAAGGGTAGGAACTCTGTCTCGTCGAAGTCACTGTAGCCAACGTGGGTGTTGCTGTTGAGGCGTCCTTGATACGTGGCCTCCATCCCGGGCGCGGACGTGGAGGCGTGGCGATGTGGAAGTCGTACAACACCCATCCCGGTACGTACAGGACACGGCGGGGGTCTCTCCGGGTCTTGGGGTACCTACCCTCCAATAGCGTGAAAGCAGTTAGGGCTCAAGGGGCGCGGAGCCGGCCTCGAGGTGGCGCCTATGGAGGTCTCGAGCCCCCGCACGTACGGGTAAGTCCCGGAACGCCCGGGCGTACAGCGGGATCCCAGGCCTCGGGATGAGGCTCGAGTGTGCTACCGTGCAGGGCACGACCCAACAGTGTTGTACTTGCGCCTTTCTGCCCATGCTTGAGGTGAAGGCGAGATTTGACTGTGGCTCTGGTTTACTGTGGCGCATATCGCCGTGCACCAGAAGACGTGACCGGAGTAGGTGAACGCATTAAATACGCAGTATGGGGTTGGTATCCGATGCCCGTGCCACTCTAGGGAGGCGTGGAGCGTCTCGAGGGATAGGCTGTCGCGCCAGAGAGGCTCGAGGTCCCCGCGTGGGGTCTCGAGGAGCGATGTATGACTGCGGAGGGCTCGAGGCCTATGTACCCGGGGCTCGAGGAGTTGGCTTTTTAGAAGGTTACACTTGCTAGGTTTTGCTATTAACTGGTGTTCTAGGTTTAACCTATTGGTTTTGCGTTGATTGGGGGTACCCTTTTGATGTTCTCCCGACAGAATGGTGGAGGCAAATCATGTAATTTATTTTTTCATTAGCTCATTGTTACAAAGAATTCCATGTTACGTCGTGTAGCACGAGCACAGGGAGTGTATGGAGATCCTTCAGAGCATCCTGGTCCCATATATGTGTACCAGTATCTGCCATGGCTCAAGTTCCATGAGCTACGATCTGTCATATGTTAGTTGCACCAGTAATGGCATGTTTGACATTACTTGAGATACATCGGTTGTGTGAGATAGTGGTTACAAGATCAACGGAATACAGCTGCCGCGCCTCCAGAAGGGCGACACTATGGCTGGTTCCCGGTTGCCTCCCATTCCCACATATATCCTTAGAGAACTTCTACTCATTTAGTGTACAGCACTATAGCTTGCTTGATCTACCAAGATATTAGATGTATGCAGTTGTTACATATATTGGGGCAAGGATGAATCAGAGGACAGCGAGGCTGCGCTTTGTCCTAGTATTTATAAGTGCACAGGAAAAGAGAAGGATTATATGTTATTTAAATACTAGGACAATCCCAAACAACCTCAGATCTCGAAAAGTTATACAATTTTCTAGTTGACAAGTTTTTCATTTAAATTCATTAGGGTCCTAAATAGTCATCAAAATCAAAGGAGGATAAAATGAGTTGGATGAATATCCCAAACGGACACAAGTTTGTTATGGTGGTTTGAGTTGTTAAGAGAGTAACATGCGAGGCCTAAGGCCCCCATTTTCATGAAGTTCTCGTTTTTTTCATTAGTTCATTGTGACAACTCTAATTCAACATTCATATAAAACGAAAATTAACATGCTCACTGCTATACGCTCTGCAAATGTTTGCTATTCTAGCAGATATGGTGGTGGAACAAATCTTGGTCTTGTTGCAACAGGTGTCAAGAAAGAGGTGCCCCCTTGGTACAACTGTTGGTTCCCATCTTCGCCATCCATGTCTGTGATCTAAAAATGCAATAAATTCATTTCAGAGCACACAATGGTAAGCAATAAATTTACTTCAGAGCACACAATGGCAAACCATAAATTTAATTTTAGATCACACTGATCCCAAAAACCATGCTTGTATACTACTCATGATTGAAATTCTGTCAAAGTTCTTCGCTTTACAACTACTGTGTTGACAGTAGTATGTATACTGATAGATGCACGCATGGTGGTTGCTTCAAGATCATAGTTTGACAATGATACTATCCCTTTTCTAGCACCTAAACATCATAACCATAATATATGGTCATTGGTCCTTGATTACGTTCATCGAGTGTAAACAATCTGATTTTGCAATCGGTGAAACGAAAGCTTAAAATTATTAAGACTGAAATGCAGGGACATTTTGTTCCAAAAAAAAAAAATACAGGGACATGGTAGATCATGCATAGCAGAGCACAAGAAAACGAAGAGCTTTCAGAAACCATTTCTGAATATCCATGATGCAAGTTCAGGTAATGCTCCTACAGATCTAGCAGGCAATGAACATCTGCAGCTAGTGCAGTAATTCTGCACTGCACCTCAATGAGGCCATGTATCCATTCCTCGGATTCCTGATTGGCTTTTGTGATTCAGACGTATAGTGGTCCATCAGTACAATTAATGGACCATCATATTACTGTGAACATCACACAGGCATGAAGCCTCCATGAGTGCCTAAAGCTCGCAGATATGAACTGGGTTCTCGGTCAGTCTCATCAACGCACTGCTCAAAACAATAAGTAGAAGCAAGCAAAGGGGAACAAAAATCAACAAAATAGATCAACGCTCGATCAAATTAACATGGCGAGGGGAGCAGTCGGAGGAGAGGCGGGACCAGTGGACTCACGTTGGGAAGCTGCGGCGATGGTGGGTGGAGGTATCTAGGGCGTCGTCACTCGAACTAGGCACCACCGGCGTCGTCCCCAATGGCCCAAATCCTAACCAATCCTCGACACCATGGAGTGCGGATGGAGAGATCCGCAGAGAGTCGGAGACGGACGGAGCCACGTGGAGTTGCTATGGAGTCGGTGGGTCTAACCGTCTGGCCCGATGGGTCAACAGTATAGATGGCCATGCAGCCCGGGCCCGTGAGCCCCGCACGAAGCCCGCGTTTTGGCCCGACCCGGTGGCTAGCGGGCCCGGGCCGGCTCGACTTGCCCCTAGGGCTGTGCCTGGGCCAGACCCTGGGCATGGCGGGCCGGCCCGGCACTGCCCGATACATATAAAATTATATATAAGTATAAATATATAATTATATAAATATATATAAATATACATAAATATATAAAAGTAAATATAAATACATATTTATAAATATAAAAAATATATATACACATATATTAATCATAGTTTCACCAGTGGGCATGGCAGGCCTTCGGGCCGGCCCGTCCTCTCATTGGGCCGTGCCTGGGCCATAGGCAGGCCCACGGGCCTCATAGGCACGGCCCGCAGGGCACGGTGGGCCTTGTAGGCCCAACCTCTATCAGGCCGAGTCGGCTCGTTGTCGGGCCTGGCCGGCCCGACATGGCCCGTTGCCCATCTATAACAATGACCGGCTCTATTGGCATGTTTCCAATTTGGGGTCGACCCGCATGGCCCAATGGCCTCAGTCTTATGGGTCGGGTAGATGAACCGGTGGGCTGACCCGACCCATTCCCATCACAGGTACTCTCCCCGTCCTTAAATAAGTGTCGTTCTCACTTCTCGAGAAAAAGCTACCGACAATTATATATTAAATATATTAATATTTATGCTAAGTAATTAGTGTCATCGGAAAGATCTTTACATCTAGTTTTTTAATAAAAAATATTTGGAGATATTACATATATTTTCTATAAATTGAGTCAAACATGTGGTACCTATACCAATGACGATACTTATTTAGGGACGGAGGGAGTATGTACAAATTGTAGTGCAAGATGTCAAGTTGTCATTTGCAGAGCCACTCCAAAACACAGGTATGTACGAATTGTAGGATCTTGATGGTCACAATAAGCATACCCAAAAAATCTGGAGGGGCTTTTGCCCCTACAATGACTTATATTAAAACTGAATACAAAAGTTAGAGAGGGAGAAATACAAAACAGGAATTTAAGAGACCAAAAAGGAGACAAAAAAAATCAACTCCAGAACCGAGTCTAAAGGAAGGCTTAATCTTGAATTTACTCTAAGCTTCAAACACTGCAATTCTTCCACAAATCCTGTTTTGGCTGCTGAAAGGCTCGGTGGTACACCATTAAAGATGAAGGCATTGCGCGAGATGTCCAGATTGCCCAACAAGCTAAGTGAGGATTACTCTGCTTCCATGGAATGGATGCCATCCTTGAGGAAGAACATAGCATTATATTGCTTTGCAAAGTCACATTGCAAGAAGAGGTGATGAACTCGTCTGGTAAATCTGATACTGAGCCTTCAGCAGGGTGACACTATGGCTGCTTTCCGGTTGCCTCTGATTCCCACGTACGTACTATTAGCTATCTCATTCATTCAGTGGACATCACTGTAGCTTATTTGATCTACCACACCTTCCATGTAAGGAGTTTTTTGAACGAGACTACATAGAGAGGTTGCTTCCTCCTAGTGTACACGTATATTTATATGTGTATAGGGAACGGGAGAATTGTTCAGTCTAGGGAATTATTGCACGGGTCCAGCATTAATATTTAGTTTGTATTTATTTTATGTTACTATAGATCGATTTATTGTTCGTCCTTATTAATACGGATTTATTGAGAAATGGGAAAAATAATTTCTAAAAACATCAAGATATATACCGTCATGGAGCAAGTGACAAGGCCGGGGCAGAACGCCCTTGCAGAGCGTACGTGAGCATGCAACTTTGGAACACAGTTGTAGCTAGGGATGCAAGTGGGTACCCAATGGGTATTTTGGGTCAGCTAACTATTTACGGTTGAATGTCATTGTAGTTTATTTTTTCACTTTCCTCAAACTACAAAAATGTCATCCTAGTTCATTTCATCAATTTTTTGGGTCGACCCAATGACCACTACAGCAGAATCGCTCTTTGCCGAGTGCTGGCAGCACTCGGCAAAGAGCCTTCGCCGAGTGCCGCACTCGGCGAAGAATTTCACGGCAAAGGGTTCTTTGCCGAGTGCCAAATATCGGGCACTCGGCGAAGGCTTCGCCGAGTGCTGACATATTTGGCACTCGGCAAAGAAAAAAAATAAAAAAACCCCGAAAAAATAGGGAAAATTTTTTATTTAATTGGAGGAGGGGCCCACTGGCAGCGCCCACTTGTCGCCCTCGAAATCGCAAGTTCTACTATTTTTCACGCAATTTTCTCTCACGCAGTCAGCAGGATTCGAACTCACGACCTCTCGTTCACGCGGAGCATCCTCTACCACTGCACTACACACTCATATACGTTCCATCTCCGTTTCGATTACCCATATATTATACGAAATCGTGTGTAACTTGCTTATTTGAGGCCCTAAACGAATTCAAATCAAAAAATTGTAAACTACAAAGTTTTCTAACTTTTCAAGATCTACAACTTTTATTTTGGTAGTTTTTCCATCCGAGGTCGTTTATAAAAATTTGAATTTTAAATTTTACAATTTGAAACGTAGTTTTCGTTGACAAGATGATTTCAAATCAAAAAGTTGTCAACACCAAAGTTTCATAACTTTTTGAGATCTACAACTTTCATTTTGGTCATTTCTCCATCTGAGGTATTTTGAAAAATTTGAATTTTAAAATTTTCAAATTCGACGCAGTTTTGCATAACTAGATGACTTCAAATTAAAAAGTTATCAACTACAAACTTTCATAACCTGTCAAGATCTACAAAGTTTATTTTGGTTGTTTGACTATTTGTGCATCCGACATTGTGGTTCTAATATTATTCATAAACATTATATATCACTCTTGTAGTTTTATAAACTACCGGAGAGATATATAAGATTTGTGAACGAATTTATTTTAAGTTTGTCAAATAAAAAAATCACCAAAACAAAAATTATTCATCTTGATAAGTTAACCAACTTTGTAGTTAAAAACTTTTTCATTTGGATTAATTTACTGCTTCAAAATGTAATTTAAAAACTGGCTTTGCCGAGTGTCAGAAAAAAAACACTAGGCAAAGAGCTCTTTGCCGAGTGCCACGTGGCTGGCACTCGGCAAAGGCACCTCTTTGCCGAGTGCCAGCCACGTGGCACTCGACAAAGAACCGCCCACGTGGCACAGTTCGGGGCCACATTCTTTGCCGAGTGCCACGTGGCCGGCACTCGGCAAAGGCACCTCTTTGCCGAGTGCCAGCCACGTGGCACTCGGCAAAGAACCGCCCACGTGGCACAATTCGGGGCCACATGCTTTGCCGAGTGCCACGTGGCCGGCACTCGGCAAAGAGGCTCTTTGCCTAGTGCCCGAAATTTGGCACTCAGCAAAGCCACAGGCACTCGGCAAAGATTGATTTTCCCGTAGTGGACCCAAAATATTTTAAATTTGCATCCCTAGTTGTAGTGCAAGTTGTCGAGTTAGCAATTTTAAAAATAAACAGCCATCAATGGAAATAAAAAAAAACACCCATCAGCTGTAGTACTGGCAGGCTAAGGGCTCGTTCGTTTAGCCTGTATTCCAGTTGGATTCAATCCAGGTGATAAAATATAGTATAAACTAACACTACATTCATGATTGGAATGATTCCAGAGATTCATTCCACCTCAAATGAACGGGGCCTAATTCGGACAGTTGGACAGGGTTTGGATTGGAGAACTCTCTTGATCGAGCTTTGGGTCAGGGGCAGGTTAGGGGTGGCTTTGGCACCACTAGCTAGCAGGCTCGCTTATTGCTACTATCACTATCAGTGTTTATTATCCTCCAATATTATTGATCGCTTGTGGTCTTTGTCCTTCTTCTGAATTATTTATGTCACCCATTTTATATATCAACAGAATTGAAAGCACAGCAGGTCAATAATAAATGGTCCATCTATTGCTGGACTGCCTTTAAAATGTCCTCTCTTGACCCATCACGATTGTGCACCGACGATATATGGCTGTGAAATAGGAATAGTGAGCCAGGACGCCCTTCTCCCTTTGCATGGTTTTAGAAACTTCTTCAAGCATCTAGAGAAAAACAATATTTGATCTAGTTTCCCCTTTGAGGTTCATATATGTATGTTGGGGTCTATATGATGACTAGCTGGTTGAGATTGGGAGTAGTATCGTCTGATCTAGGCAAGTGAGGCGTTAGGAATCAAGATGGGCGCAATGAAGACAGCAGTGTGTTAGTTCTCAAATTGTATGGCAAGCATTGCTTACGCAGCTGGTATGGAACAGGGCACCACGCCGATGCTCCATGGCAATGACCAGTACCTCTAGGTTGTCTAGATAGTACGTAGATACTCTAATGACACTATGGCCATGTCCCTCACATCACCTAGAAGGATCTCCAGGATAAGCAGCCCATATTCTAAGATCAGATAGCCACGATAAAATATCCCCATGTTCTTCAAATGGATCTCTTAATTGTTGAGAGGGTTGCCCAAACGCGATATATAAGGCATACCCAGTAAATCTTACAAGTAAACCAGATATGGAGATGGCAACTAAAGTTGTTTCCATTTTTATATAATTTCAAGATTACAATGGATATATGAAAAGATCGTGTATTTACAACTACAACGGAATAGTATATACAAAGTTGATCAGCACCAATGATTAAATAGAATTTATGGCTACACAAACCGTTGAAGATAGTTCTAGACCTAAGCCAACAATCTGAAGATCAGGGCACTGGGGGTCATGCAGCCGACAATGCATCAGCTTGTTTGTCATTTGTAATACTAGACACCAAGCCAGCTTCTTGTTCACCCATGGCAGGCCCTTGGTCAGTTCCCGGTCATAAACGTGGAACGTGGTACTGTTAAACCCACCCTAGGATCTCTAGGTGTAGATCAGTGGGGATCAAGAGATGCACAGGAAGGACATTGCCTATGTTTTAGATCCGAGAGTGAGATAGAGGGGTATAGATGCACAGACCATCGGAGTTGGAGGAGGAGCCCGCCATCACGTTCGTTGTTGAAGCTCCGCGCACGGGAAGCGACGGTCGGTGAAGGGGTTCGCCAGATCGCGTCGCCAGATGGGCGTCGCGGTGGTGGGGCTTCCCGCCGCTGGCTGCGCACCCTCTCTAGATCGGATTAGGGTTTGTAAGTGGGGTTTAGGCGGCTCCGAGCAACCTCGTATCTAGAGCCCGCCGGACCCCACCCTTTTATATTGCGCAGTGCGACGGGGGCCCACCAGCCAATCTCGGGCTGGGCGCCCCAAATCAGGGCGCGAGAATCACAGGATCCAGGAGCCATTGGGCCCCTGGTGGAGATCATCCTATCAATCTCCCCTTTGATCTCAACTGTATATTGTACCTTTGACTTTAACTTGACTTTCCTATTTCCTCACAGATAGTGCATAGAGCATGCTTTATCATCACGGTCGATTACCGATAGATTCAACAGCTACAACACACATCTCTGTTCTGAAATAGTTTCTTCGCCTTTTGGGCCCCGTCACACTGCGCAATATAAAAGGGGTGGGGGCCGGCGGGCTCTAGACACGAGGTTGCTCGGAGCCGCCTAAACCCGACCTACAAACTCTAATCCAATCTAGATATACTTATTAAATTTCTCATCAAAGAGGGAACAAATAAAACATGTCTAAGCAGAAGTACAACACCATCTAGAAGCTCTAATGAAAGATCTCCAACAGCTTCGATATTTGCCTGAACTCCTGTTTGCAACTTTAATACATCTTTCGTTGCTTTGCATGGTTCTCGTCGAAGTGAATCCTTGCAAAGAATTTGCAGCATGAGCAGTTGCACCTGAGTCAATCCACCAAGTATATTTGGAATACTGTATATACAATGATTCATTTATGAATGTATTAATGTTCTCTACAATGATTCATTTACAAATGTAATAATGTTCTCACCTCTGTTTACCATAAACGATTTCAAGAAGTCAGGACAATCCTTCTTGAAGTGTCCCTTATTCTTGCAATGGAGACACTGATCTTTGTCTACAGTGTACTGTTGATGCTGCTGAGGCTGATATGGAGTCTATCCCTTAAACTTTGAAGAGGAAGGAGCATTAAAATTTCTTTTCTTATTATCCCTCACATGGTTTATAGATCCACCATGTGAAGACTTAATTCTCTCCTCCTCTTGCACATACATAGCTGTGAGCTTCTCTAAGTCCCACTTTTCAGACTGAATGTTGTAATTAACAACAAAAGTATCAAACTCTTTTGTTAAGGAAGCAAAAATCAGATGAACGAGGAACTCATCCTTGAGTGCCAAATCCATTGGTTTGAGCTTGATGCCAAAGTGCTCATCCTCAGGATGTGCTCTCTAATGCCACTGCCACCTCTATAGTACCTCTCTGTGACCGGCTGCTTTATCAGCTGGGTGGCATAAGTCTTTGAAGAGCCAGTAAACTGAGTCTTTATCCTGTCCAGGTACTTCGTGACGGTGGCACACTCTGGGATTGAGCCCACAATAGCTGGCTCAATCGTGTTATTTACCACAGCCAAACACTTCTTGTTGGCCATGAGCCATTTCCTACGCTCCGCTCCAAGACATAGGACATTCGTACGGGAGCAAAGTCTCTTTGTCTCATTTGTCATGCGGCATCAACCTCATTAGCCTCCCGCATCAGTTCCACAGGCTATGTGGGATACAGTTCGGTGAATACCCAGTCCACCTCAGCCAAGGTGAAAGTGACGGACCGGGATATCAGAGATGTCATCAGAAGATGATTACCCGGATTAACCCTGGACGACACGGGAGATCCTAGGACATGATACAAAGTCTACATAAATTAGGACTCTCATTGTAACTTAGTCGAGTTCCTAAAGGAAGTCTTGTAATTAGAATAGGACTCCTCTATTGTAATCGACTAGGACTCGGTATGCACCAAGTTCACCTGATTATACACTAGTACAGAGACATACTATACAGGCGGTTGAAAACCCATTTTCACATGCGGTTTCTAGCACCGCCTGCGCTGGGGGCTAGTGAAAATGGAACAATAGCACAAGCGGTTATTTGTGAACCACCTGTGGAAATCGATTTCCATAGGCGGTTCACTTAAGAAACCGCCAGTGTAAATGGTCTATTTACACTGGCGGTTGTTTAAGTGAACTTTTCCACAGGCGGTTCACAACTAACCGCCTGTGCTGTTGTAGACCAGTTTTATATATATATATTGTTAATTATAATTATTATATTATTAAATTAAATATATACATTAATATAGGAACATGCAATTATATTGTTAGATTAAATATATGCATATACATTAATATAGCAACATGCAATTTACATATTTCATACATACACTTATATACATCAAAGTTTCGTGCTCACAAACATAGAGTTGCAAGTTTGCACATTACATACATCCAAGTTTGCACAGGTGGTCTAATAACCATTTCGAGATAGTTTTAGCCTAGAAATCTCTGTTAGCACTCGGTACTCTGGCTTCGATAATTCACTCTCATGATCATGATACCTCCCTTCCGTTGAAATGACGTGCTTCAATAGAAAAAGGCTCAGGTCCTCAACTATGTTGTACAAAGTACGTTCGGTGATGCGCTTTGCCTTGTCTTCCTTATATTCCTGCAAAGAAAGTTTGTCAATACCTTATATTCCTGCATATACATAGTTTGTCAATACTATGGTGTACAATACTACATACATGACTATTACTTGTATTACCTCGGAAGGGTTGCTGACGTATCGACCGGTCTCTCTCATGTGCTCGCACACGTAGTATCCACAGAGGACAGATCCAGGTGGTTGCTTGTGGCACTATATAATGGGAAAGTGGATATTTATACATGCAACCATGGTCCTATGTATAGTACATATATGCTTTGTATTCATAAGAGTAAATTTTGCACCAACTTACCGGCCAGTCATAAAAAACTTGCAATGGCTGCCCTTGAATGTTGGACTCGCATTTTCCACCTTTTATCTTATAAAACCTATATGCCATATGATCTCGAATAGAATCACTATGTTAATTATACACAAACTCTCAAAATACAAAAGTAAGAATGCATATCTCGACTTACAGCTCTAACATTTCAATGAATTTTGCATAGCTTGATGGCGGGTAATTTGCGGAGTCTAGTACAAGCACCCTTCCGTCCCTAGGATAAATGAAAAAGCAGATCCAGTGGTCCCTGCACGAATCAAATTCATGATGCATTTGTGTATTGGAATCAAATTCATGATGCATCTATGGAAACTTCAACTTACCCAAAGTGGTACGGGGCCACTACCGATTCCCTATGTTGATACTTCAGCAATGACATTCCAATGTAGAAGGCGTACTGGGATTCATACGCCAACTTCAACTTTGCGATTTTCTTGTCCCGTTCCTCCCCTTCTAAGCCCAGTAACTCTATGTTGTCATCTCCGATTCTGAAAGTGTGTCGTTCTTCGCATATATCAATTGGGTTTAGATAGCCAATCCTTTCATTGGCACAATAATTGAAATCTTGCCCATAATACAACTCCTGTTGATCATATAGCATTCTGCAAGGCACATGTGCAAGTCAGATATTCAACATTGACGCAACTATAATGCATTTTAAACTATGTAACACTTACAGTGCAAACGCCGTTACGATCTGTACGTCCAGTCTCTCGAGGTTCATCATCAACTGAAGGACCGAGAAGCTAACCGAAAGCGACCAGAGGGGGGGGGTGAATGGGAGCTTCAAAATTTCCTTACGGAAACTAGATGCCACTGTCCCAAAATCGACCCCAAGAGCAAACCCTAGAACTTGCTAATGTCCACGACCCTATATGTAGGGTGGATGCTTCCTAGAAGCACAGCGAGACACTAGACAACTCTAGAAAGCCAACGCAAAAGACGGAAATCAATTCCGACAACGAACGAGCGAACCGCGGACGAAACCGTGCGAAACCAGTCGCATCGGACGCTGGCCTGCGTCCGATGCCAGACCACCGGAAGCGTCCGATGCAGACTGGGCGGTTCTGGAACCTTACTGTTCCACCATCGGACGCTGTGAACAGAGATCACCCAGCGTCCGATGCAAAGACTCCGGCGCGTCCGATGGACAACGGACGCGTCCGATGCCTAGCGTCCGATGCAAACTAAAACGCTGAAAACGTGACACGCGTCACCGGAGCGTCCGATGCTAGGAACCCTAGCGTCCGATGCTCCCGTGATAGCGTCCGATGCCCCCGAAAACAGCGCTGTTCTTCACGATTCAACCCAATCTCCTTCGAATCAATTGCCCTAGGCCTAGGATTCGATTTGAGGAGTCACAAGGATGTTAGTGAGCTACTCCTAAGAGATCATGGCTCGAACCTAACTCCAAATCGGTGAATCGAAGAAAATCGAGGCAAGGGACCAAGAACTTGATTCAAAACGAAAATCGTTCGATCTCCTAGGCCGTGAGGTTAGAGAATGATTCCTTCGGTGGCAAGAAGTGCCTCACGATCTAGAACAACTTGGTTCAAACGAAATTGCAAAAGATGAACCGAGCAAAGAGATCAAGCGACGGGAAAATCGTGGAGAAAAAAAAGGATTCCGCGAAGAACACAAAGAAAACGCGAATCACAGCCACGAACTCGAATTAAGGACGCAAATCAAGCCATCGATCTGTGCTCCAAGGTGAGGATACGGCCTCACTTCCTCAAATCAACAGTACACAGAGTGGAGTCTCTCTGCGGATCTCAACTAGCTAGAGCAGGGGATGGGAGAGTGGAAACCCTAGGTGCTAGGAAGCAAATGACTGCGCTAACTGAGATTGAGATGGGGAGGAGGGTGTCTCCCCTAGACTACTTATACTAACCTAGCCTAAGTCTATTTCCTACTCTACCCCTCTCTACTCTAATTACAGAGCGGACCAGCCTAACCCTAAGGCTATTCTAGTCCACCCGCTGGTGGTAGGTAGATCCGACGGCCACGCCCGCACGGTCTTCCGCGTCGCCTCCACGCAACCTTCAGATCGCCGCCACGTGCCGCCACCACTCTGCACCCCCGGTTTTGCGGCCCAAACCGGGAAACCAGCCTTTTCCATCAGCCCCCGGTTTTGAGGCCCAAACCGGGAAACCAGCCTCCAGCCCGAGTTTTGTGGCCAAACTCGGAAACCGTCCGCGCCCGAGTTTTGAGGCCCAAACTCGGAAACCGGCCCACGCCCAGGTTTTGAGGCTCAACCTGGAAACCGTCGCGCCCAGGTTTTGTGGCTCAACCTGGAAACCCAGCACCCAGGTTTTGAGGCCCAAACCTGGAAACCGTCCACCGTTGGTTTTTCCCGGGCTCTACCAACAAACCGGCGTCGTAGAGGGGATGCACCGCCTGTGCACCCCTTCCACCGACATGATCGCACTTCTCCGCCTGTCGCTGTCGCAGGCTGCCAGCCACCACAGCTGATCCTCCGGCCTCCAGTCCATCAGTCCAAGTCCACGTCCGCCCTTCACCGTCCGATACATCGGCATGGCACGTCCGCCGCACGGCACGCCCATCCTTCATCGCGCCCGGTCCGTCGGCACGGCACGTCGCAACTTGACCTTCACCCGCCATCGATCACTGTCTCCGTGCTCGACACCTGCACAACACAAGCCAAAGAACATGCGCATCATCTCCGTTGACAATCACTCATCACACAGAGACTCGGCATACACCCATGTATCCGCAATCTCCCCCTTGATGAGTGCATTGTCAACTCCACAACAAATCATGAATAAGAAGAAGGAGATAGGAAGGAGTGGGAAGAGAAAACCCAACCAAAAGACCCAAAAGCCTTAACAAAAGCCGAAGAAGGTCAAGTGGATGAAGCAAAAACTTGGTCCCCAAAGACATGGGCAACGGCTCGACGCAACCAAGCAAAGCAAAGCTAGCCCTCAAGAAGAGGTAGAACAGGCTCAACACCGCTAGCAGATACCAATTGAAGATCGGAGGACAACAGAAGCAAAATGCTAGTCCCTCAAGATAGAGGCACAGAGGCTCAACACAACTAGCAAGAAAATCACTCCGAACCAATTGAAACTCAATCCAAACCAATTTGGAAAGCACACTAGACGATACCAATTGAAAGCCAAATGAAACAAGCTTATGAAAGCTCATGAAAAGCTAGGAACGTTTGCTAGTCCCTCAAGACAGAGGCAACGGCTCAACACAACTAGCAAACTCCCCCTCGACAAATGCAAGCAACTAGGACAAATGATTCTCCCCTTAGTTGATCAATACAGGAGCATATGATTTGCATAAATTTCTCCCCCTAGTTGAAAATGCACTTATCAAGGCCAAAAGGTATCGGAGAAGCAACTCTCTTCACATAAACTCCCCCTGAACACAAGATCTCCTTCCACAATGCACATGAAGACAAAATGCAAGTTAGGAGCTTCAAGTATATAGTCAAAAGAGTGCAAAGATGCTCTAATCAGTATAGCTCCAACATCTCAATTAAGCACTCAAATAGCAAAGGCTCAAACTGATCACTTATACGAAATATGAAGCATATGAGCATGTGAGCAGTTTTAAGCCAAAAGGATAGTCACCATCAAAATAGCACTAGACATGTATAGAAGGAATCCAAACAAGTGCTAAGCATATATACAAGGTGAACTACCCCTAGCAAAGTTCAATCATCATGCATAGGAATGAAGCATATACTTGTGATTTCAAATTCATATCGGAGTTGCAGCGGTAAAAGAATTCACAAGTTCATTTTTAGCATGTGATTGCGAGAGGTTGAAAGCTTGTCATCGCCTAACTTTTCAACCGTGCGAAGCCTATGCCGAAGCAATCAGAAGCTTAAAGCAACGGTTTCGGTCATACACTACATGGCTCAAGTTTAACTCAAAGTGCAATGAGAAACAGTCTCAATACCATGAGGTGTTGACAAGCAATCCCATCTCGATCTTTTCAATTCAACAATACTTGGTTCAGATTTTAAGCAAGTTATGAACAACCGAGCAAGTGAATGACTCAGAACTAGAGACATAGCAACCTAGCATATATGAAAAGCAGGAATGGACTCAACACACCCTACACATGCTAGTTGCATATCTCAATGGTGAACATTTTCAGATTTATATACATTAGGCATAATTCACCATTCCAAAAAATAGCTCGCTCATAACATGTAACAGTGATCAGAAAGAGCATAAGCTACAAGCATCATCATAAGTATCGGAGCAATACTAACAAGAGCATAATTACATTCTAGTGAATATAGACATGAAGCTCAGAATGTAAATGCATATGCCCGACACAAAACTGAACGAAAGAAGATACCAAAAGGAGAGACTCAAGAAACTCAAAAGAAAAGAGCCTCAAAATAAAAGAGTCAGTCTGTACATCTCAAAATGTTTCCCCCATCTAAAAGGGGAAACACACACCAAGCTCACCCCTCAACCTATTAAAGGTTGATTCGTCTAAAGGCTTGGTGAAAATATCAGCCAATTGGTGATGAGTATCGACATGGCGAAGGTCGATATCACCCTTCTCCTGGTGGTCTCGCAAGAAATGAAAGCGCACATCAATGTGTTTGGTTTTCGAGTGAAGCACAGGGTTCTTAGCAACGCTAATGGCACTCGTGCTGTCACAAAGCAAAGGCACTCGAGTAAAGCTCAAACCAAAATCACGCAAAGTGGCCATCATCCAGAGTAACTGGGAACAGCAGCTAGCCGCAGCAACATATTCAGCCTCCGTGGTAGACTGAGCGACACTAGACTGCTTGCGAGAAGACCACGACACAAGAGAAGATCCAATAAACTGGCAAGTCCCTGAAGTGGACTTGCGCTCAATGCGACAACCAGCAAAATCAGCATCAGAAAAGCCACAAAGCGAGAGGGTGGAGGAAGCAGAATACCAAATCCCGAGCTCAGGCGTGAAACGAAGGTACCTGAAGATGCGCTTCACCGCCTGACGGTGAGAAGTGCGTGGCGAAGCCTGAAAGCGCGCGCACAAGCACACGGCGAACTGAATGTCCGGCCGTGTCGCCGTCAGGTAGAGCAGCGATCCAATCATGCTGCGGTACTCCTTCTGGTCCACTGCTTCTCCATCCGTGTCAGCATCCAGGGCAGTCGTCGTCGACATGGGCGTCGGAAGAGGCTTGGCCTCACCCATGTCGAACCGCTTCAGCAAGTCCCTCGTGTACTTGCCCTGGTGCACAAACGTCCCCTCTCGGGATTGCTTAATTTGCAACCCGAGAAAGAAAGTCAGCTCGCCCATCATGCTCATCTCGAACTCCCTGCTCATAGTATCTGCAAACTTGGCAACCAAAACGTGAGAAGAACCACCGAAAATTGATATCATCCACGTAAATTTGGACCAAGAGAGTATCTTTGCCTTGCTTGAGGAGAAAGAGCGTTTTATCTACACATCCCATTTTAAAACCCTTAGCTAGCAAAAAGGTTTTTAATCTCTCATACCAGGCTCTAGGGGCTTGTTTCAAACCATACAAAGCTTTGTGGAGTTTAAAGACATGGTTTGGAAACTTGGGATTTTCAAAACCGGGGGGTTGCTGGACATAGACCTCCTCCTCAATATAGCCGTTTAAGAAGGCACTCTTGACATCCATTTGAAAAAGTTTGAAACCCATGGATGCAGCATAAGCCAAGAGTATCCTAATAGCCTCCAAACGAGCTACAGGAGCGAAGGTCTCCTCATAATCTATCCCCTCCTTCTGACTATAACCCTTCGCTACAAGCCGGGCCTTGTTTCTCACAATGTGGCCCTCCTCTCCTTGCTTGTTTTTAAATACCCATTTTGTCCCAATAGGTTTACAGTCAGGAGGTGGTGGCACTAGAACCCAAACCCGATTTCGCTCAAAGTTCTCTAGCTCCTCATGCATGGCATTGACCCAATCCGGATCCGTCAATGCGTGTCCAACATCTCGGGGCTCAAAAGACGCAACAAAAGCAGAATGAGCAAAGTGCGAGATGTGCTGTGACCTGGAGCGAGTAACTCGCTCGTCGATGTCGCCGATCATCTGTTCAGGGGGGTGCTGGCGCTGGATGTGTCGTGGCGCCTCCCGGGAAGAAGTAACCTCCCCCTCAACAGTAGCTGGTTCCACCCCGGGTACAAAAGGTACCGCGCGAGGTGGATCCCACGGCCCCCAGGAAGAAGACGTCTCGGGGCCACGGGTCGTCGTCGAAGCCGCTCCCGGCGGCGCGGCAGGCGGAGGGGGTGCTGGATCATCTATACCTTCAGCACCCTCTTCCTCGTCATCGAAAAGAGGCTCTCCAACCTCATGATCACCTGCACGCTCAAAACGAGAAGAAGGAGAAACAAGAGTCTCGTCGAAGGTGACATCTGATGTCTCCATGACTCGGTTAGTGTCAAGGTTAAGTACACGATAAGCTCGAGTGTGAGTGCCATAACCCAAAAACACACCGTCAGAAGATCGAGACTCAAACTTGTCTAGGTTGCCTTTTTTCAATATAAAACAGTGGCAACCAAAGACTCTAAAATAACTCACCTTGGGCTGGCGACCAAAACGCAACTCATAAGAGGTCTTCTTCAAAAACACTCTCAGAAAAATGCGATTCGAAATATAGCATGCAGTGTTCATAGCTTCGGCCCAATAGCGCCTAGGAGTCCTATGCTCATCAAGCATCGTCCTGGCCATCTCAACAAGGGTCCGATTCTTCCTCTCTACAACACCATTTTGGGGTGGTGTATAGGGAGAAGAAAACTGATGCTCCAAACCAAGGCGTTTACAAAACTTCTCAAAATCCGAATTTTTAAACTCGGAACCATTATCACTTCTAATCGCTCGCATCGAGTTCAAAGGGAACTCGTTCTGAAGACGCAAAATCAGATCGCGAGCGAAGGAGAATGTCTCGGACTTCTCAACTAAAAAGAAGACCCACGAATACCTCGAAAAGTCGTCAACAATAACAAGCACATACCACTTCCCACCAACCGAGCTCACCCGAGCCGGACCAACAAGGTCCATATGCAAAAGCTCTCCGGGGTGCGAGGTCATAACCTTGGTCAAAGGATGGTGGGGAGCAGCAACCATCTTTCCATGCCGACAAGCATGGCAAACTAGATCCTTCTCCAACGAAAGCTTGGGCAATCCTCGGATTAAGCCAAGTGAGCTAAGTCTTGCAAGCAAGTCAAAACTCAGGTGACCGAGCCTCCTATGCCACTTCCAAAGATCAGAAGAAGAAGGACTAGCCAAAAGACAGCGAGAAGATCCAAACGACTTTGAGAAATTCGCGCGAAAGACATTCCCAAAGGGTGAAATCAGACATACAAGATCACCCTGAGGATCTAAGATCCGGCTAAGGTTCGGTTTGAAACGAATCTCATAGCCTTCACGAAAAAGTTGCGAAACAGAAAGCAAGTTAAAATGCAGGTTAGAAACAAGAGCAACCTCGCGCAACACAAAGTGCTCATTAACCCGCACTGCACCAACGGACAATACCTTGCCCTTACCTTTGTCGCCGAAGGTTATGTACTCTTTTCCGGCGACCGGACTATGGCTGGAGAACCATTTGGCATTTCCGGTCATGTGCCTCGAGCAACCGGAATCCACAAGCCAAATGTCCTCCAACCGCTCCTCCTACATCAATAAAAAGACATAGGGTGAACATACGGTCCAACACTGGGGTTAGTAAGATAAGAAGGAAACCAGTGTTGGGCCGGCTGCTCAAAAGAACGGTCAGTGTAAAAACCATCCTGTCTAGGGGGATAGCGATCACCACGCACAGGAAAACGTGGTCCGCTGGGGAAGAAGCGCTCACCGCGAAACTCTACCTGCGGTGGGACAAGGCGCTCAACAAAGCCTCCGCCACGGGGTCCGTTACCTGCAAAAGCAGGACCCCGTCGGGCACGCTCTCTACGAGGTCTACGCCTAGGAGCCTGCTGCTCAACTCTAGCGTCTCTCCTCGGAGCTCTCTCCTGCCTAGGCCTCACAAACTGAGGTGCTCTACCTCTAGGCCTAGTCTCCCTCCTAGGGGCTCTCTCCTGCTGCCTAGGCTGGGTATGCTTCCCTCCAGACCTAGCAGCTCTCCCCTGAGGCTTCGGAGCATGTTCACCACGAGCTGGGTGAAACATGTCCGGGTTCTGCATCTCCCTAGCACGGCGCGCCTCTCTCCTGCGCCTAAAGCAGAACTCACTCAGGTGACCATCCCGCCCACAAAAGTCACACTGAAACCTCACCGCACGCAAAGGGGGTTGTTGGTTTGCAGGGATGTGGGTATGGTTCACCTTGCCCTTGCCCTTCTGTGGCAACTCCTCTCGGATGGGTGGCATTGTGTCAAGCTTGTTCTTTAGGTGAATGGGCTTGGGTTGCCATTGTGGATTCTTGGGTGGAGCCTTGGGGGGTTCAACTACAACTCCATCCTTGGTGACAGGCTTGGCAGGCTCTTTGGGTGAAAGCTTGGTTAGTTTGGGAGTAGTGGTGGAGTTGGGCTTCTCACAGGGGTTCAGACCACTAGACTCTCCAATCTTACCAAAGGCTGAAAGATCAACACTCTGGCCAAGACCTACACCAGGAGCCCCAGCAGCTCGCTTGAATTGGGAGATCATCATCCCGAGCTGAGGCTCACCACAAGACACCCATGACAAGACGGTCCGAAGGTATGTGTTTTCCTCCTCGGTACGCACCTTGTCATGCCTCACATTGGCCATCTCCTGCTCCAGGCCCTCACACAAAGCACACCTCTTGACACAAGTGCTATCCGAGCCGGCCTTCTCAAAAGACTCAAGCTTGGCATTCTTCTCTGCCAACTCGGATTGCAAGACAGGACAAGTCTTGCACGCACCCAACAGCTGCGGTCTAGCTCGGAGCTCATCCACCTCATCTACCAGCGCAGCATGCTTACTCCTCAGAGTGAGAAGATCCGTCATGTGCGCGGCGCAACTCTCGCACTCCAACTCCTCCGACACAACCACGGTGGACCGAGCGAACTCAAGCTCCTTCACCGTGTCCTCCCACTTCTGCCTAAACTCCTTGCGCTCTCTAGCGGCACGCCTAAGCAACTTATCTTGGCTAAGGAGGGCAGCAGTCAACTTCTCAACCTCGGAGGAAAGCTCGTCGTAGGTGAGAGATACCTGGGAGGTGTCGTCGTCGTCGTCGTTCCGAGGTGTGTGCTCCAGCTCGCCACCGATCTCATCTCCGAGCGCCATGGTACACAGGCCTTCGTCGCCGGCGAAGAAGCATAAGCCGTTGAACGTGTCCTCCAGCTTCTTCTTCTCGGACTCGTCATCACTCGATCGAGCGGAGTCGTCATCCGAGCCGTCGACGTCGCTGAGCGTGGCGAAGAACGCACGCTGCTCAGCTTGCTGCTTCTCCAAGTACTTCTTCTTGATGTACTCTTTGTCGAAGCCGCCCCGCTTCTTGTGCCTTGGGGGAACGTGCTTCTCCTTGTACTTGGAGTCGCGCCTGTGGCCGTGATCGCCCTTCCCAAGATGCTTGTTCTTCTTCTTGGGGCAGTCGGCGATGAAGTGGTCGGGGTCGCCGCACTCGTAGCATCCGGTGCGTCCTCCTCCGCGACGACGGTTCATGCGGTTGTTGTGGAACCGCGAGAACCGGTTGGCAAGCAAAGCCAACTCGTCGTCTCCCAAAGACTCCAGCTGGTCCTCTGTCACAGAAAAGAGTGAAGAAAGCGCAAAGCCAGCTGAGGGGTTAGAGGAAGAGCCGGAAACCAAAGCCATGGACGGGCGAGAAGGATTTTCAAAAGAAGCCCTCGCCATAGCATCAATCTCACTGGACTTGAGCTTACTGAAGAGCTCGTCGCAGGTGAGAGTCTCATAGTTCGGCGATTCGATGATTGCCTGAACCTTGGAGTCCCACACCGAACGGTCAAGAGTGTGCAAAAGCTTCAAAGCACGCTCATGATCGTCAAATGGCAACTGCTCTCTGTTAGCCCTCATCCTGTTGACAATCACCTGAAAGCGAGCGAATAAACTTTCTATGCTCTCGCCAGGTTGATGTCTAAAGTTCTCATACTCTCGCTTGAACGACTCGTAGAGTCGGGTTTTGACTTGAGAGGTGCCCTCATGAAAACGCATGAGAGTATCCCAGATCTCCCGAGCCGTAGCGAGGTGAGAAACGCGATCAAACTCACCCATGCTCAAACAAGAGAAAAGAGCATTACGGGCTCGGCTATTGGCATCGTGCTCATCGATCTGCTGTTGATTCACACGAGCAGCCAAGACCACGTAATCAGGGGAGTTGCAAATATCCCAGATCGAAGCGCCCAAGCTCTGCAAATAGGCCGACATACGTATCTTCCAATACGCATAGTTCGTCCCATCGAAAAACGGCGGTTTGCCCACGCCGCGATCCATGTCGCCTTCGGTGGATCTGGAACCGGCTAAGGTGGAAGATCCTTAACCCGCTCCGATACCAATTGAAGGACCGAGAAGCTAACCGAAAGCGACCAGAGGGGGGGGGTGAATGGGAGCTTCAAAATTTCCTTACGGAAACTAGATGCCACTGTCCCAAAATCGACCCCAAGAGCAAACCCTAGAACTTGCTAATGTCCACGACCCTATATGTAGGGTGGATGCTTCCTAGAAGCACAGCGAGACACTAGACAACTCTAGAAAGCCAACGCAAAAGACGGAAATCAATTCCGACAACGAACGAGCGAACCGCGGACGAAACCGTGCGAAACCAGTCGCATCGGACGCTGGCCTGCGTCCGATGCCAGACCACCGGAAGCGTCCGATGCAGACTGGGCGGTTCTGGAACCTTACTGTTCCACCATCGGACGCTGTGAACAGAGATCACCCAGCGTCCGATGCAAAGACTCCGGCGCGTCCGATGGACAACGGACGCGTCCGATGCCTAGCGTCCGATGCAAACTAAAACGCTGAAAACGTGACACGCGTCACCGGAGCGTCCGATGCTAGGAACCCTAGCGTCCGATGCTCCCGTGATAGCGTCCGATGCCCCCGAAAACAGCGCTGTTCTTCACGATTCAACCCAATCTCCTTCGAATCAATTGCCCTAGGCCTAGGATTCGATTTGAGGAGTCACAAGGATGTTAGTGAGCTACTCCTAAGAGATCATGGCTCGAACCTAACTCCAAATCGGTGAATCGAAGAAAATCGAGGCAAGGGACCAAGAACTTGATTCAAAACGAAAATCGTTCGATCTCCTAGGCCGTGAGGTTAGAGAATGATTCCTTCGGTGGCAAGAAGTGCCTCACGATCTAGAACAACTTGGTTCAAACGAAATTGCAAAAGATGAACCGAGCAAAGAGATCAAGCGACGGGAAAATCGTGGAGAAAAAAAAGGATTCCGCGAAGAACACAAAGAAAACGCGAATCACAGCCACGAACTCGAATTAAGGACGCAAATCAAGCCATCGATCTGTGCTCCAAGGTGAGGATACGGCCTACTTCCTCAAATCAACAGTACACAGAGTGGAGTCTCTCTGCGGATCTCAACTAGCTAGAGCAGGGGATGGGAGAGTGGAAACCCTAGGTGCTAGGAAGCAAATGACTGCGCTAACTGAGATTGAGATGGGGAGGAGGGTGTCTCCCCTAGACTACTTATACTAACCTAGCCTAAGTCTATTTCCTACTCTACCCCTCTCTACTCTAATTACAGAGCGGACCAGCCTAACCCTAAGGCTATTCTAGTCCACCCGCTGGTGGTAGGTAGATCCGACGGCCACGCCCGCACGGTCTTCCGCGTCGCCTCCACGCAACCTTCAGATCGCCGCCACGTGCCGCCACCACTCTGCACCCCCGGTTTTGCGGCCCAAACCGGGAAACCAGCCTTTTCCATCAGCCCCCGGTTTTGAGGCCCAAACCGGGAAACCAGCCTCCAGCCCGAGTTTTGTGGCCAAACTCGGAAACCGTCCGCGCCCGAGTTTTGAGGCCCAAACTCGGAAACCGGCCCACGCCCAGGTTTTGAGGCTCAACCTGGAAACCGTCGCGCCCAGGTTTTGTGGCTCAACCTGGAAACCCAGCACCCAGGTTTTGAGGCCCAAACCTGGAAACCGTCCACCGTTGGTTTTTCCCGGGCTCTACCAACAAACCGGCGTCGTAGAGGGGATGCACCGCCTGTGCACCCCTTCCACCGACATGATCGCACTTCTCCGCCTGTCGCTGTCGCAGGCTGCCAGCCACCACAGCTGATCCTCCGGCCTCCAGTCCATCAGTCCAAGTCCACGTCCGCCCTTCACCGTCCGATACATCGGCATGGCACGTCCGCCGCACGGCACGCCCATCCTTCATCGCGCCCGGTCCGTCGGCACGGCACGTCGCAACTTGACCTTCACCCGCCATCGATCACTGTCTCCGTGCTCGACACCTGCACAACACAAGCCAAAGAACATGCGCATCATCTCCGTTGACAATCACTCATCACACAGAGACTCGGCATACACCCATGTATCCGCATCAACCAAATGTCTTCAAAGTTAATGATGCACATATTATTTTCACTTAGAAATGCCTTTTGGGGGATACACACGTTGATGGTGTCGATGCCAACAGAAGCGGCTCTCATATACCAGTCATGCAACCTTTTTATATTGCTTGGAATCTTTAAGAGTGTCTGCCGCTTGAGTAGAGGCCTTCCCAACACAAAATTTTTAGGGATAGACTTGTAATCTTCTGCAGTTGGGACCTTGATAGTGCAAGGAATCACCTTAGGCACTGGCTTCGCTGACTTCTGAAGCTCAGACAACTCAACGACTTCTGAAGTGCGTTTCTGTCCAATTCCTTTTAAAAATTTGGCTGTCCCAGCTATTTTCTTCTTTGGCTCGTAGGGAGAAACCAACTTGGGTACCGGAAATTTCTTTTTTGGCGGTGGTGGTGGCTCCTTGCTTTGTGGCAGAGGATCTTCGGGTTGTGGGGAAGGTGGGGAATTCAATGGTGGTGTCTGTGGCAAAGGCGATGACTGTGGCGGGGATGGTGCTGACTGTGGCGGAGGAGACGACTGTGGTGGAGATGGTGCTGACTGTGGTGGAGGCGATGACTGTGGCGGGGATGGTGCTGACTGTGGCGGAGGAGACGATTGTGGTGGAGATGGTGTTGACTGTGGTGGAGGAGATGCCTGTGGCGGAGATGGTGCTGACTGTGGCGGAGGTGATGATTGTGGCGGAGATGGTGCTGACTTTGGCGGAGGTGATGATTGAGGCTCGGGAATAGACTGGGGAGGTGATGGTGGGTGGTCATGAAGAGGATCGGTAGGTCTTGATGACTCCTGAGTGGGTTGCTCCATCAGCTGGACGTCCCGCCTAGGCCAAAGAATGAAATTGTTTATAGCCTGTCCGAGTTTCTCAATGTCCTCTGGACCGGGGATGTCTAGAATCTCATCCTCATATCCTTGAACCACGGTCGATACTTCTACTCTGCAGTAGTCTTCAGGAATGTCAGCTCCATGGTATTTGCGTCCTGGGATTGCTTTGCCCTTGGCTACTTCCCTTGTACGATGATTGTTAATGCCATATCTTATGACTAGGGAGCACGACATGGGACCAACAATGTCATCAACCGGATAGTGAACCTTGTTCGCCGTAGACGCAACACTGCTTGGAATGTTGGTTGCACATTGTGACACCACTGGTACTAGCTGCATCTGGGGTGCCTGAACGCTAATCTGTTGATTTGAAACCGCACTCGCTAGTTTTTGCATCAACTCAGGAGGAGGATTTTCTAGCAATTTTGCCATCATCTCCGTGAACTCTTTCCTAGCCTCTTGCTTTAAATAACTTGCCATTTCTTCCTTGTATCGATCACGTTTCTTATACTCACCTTGCCACTGAGGGCCGAATCCATCCTTCCATCCCTCTTTGGATGAGATGCCCCGAACACGGCCAGGATGCTCAGGGTTACTGAGGCCCGCAGTAAGGATGTCCCTCTCCCTTCGTGGCTTGAATTTCCCTTCCTGCGTCTTGGCCGCCACCGCAAAGATTCTCTTTGTTGCTTCTTCAAACATTGGGTCGTCAAAGGACACACCGCTCTCAGTTTCCTTTGGTTTTCGAGCAAGAATCCAATTTGCCGACCTTTCACCAACTTGCTCGGACAGCGCTGGCAACCCTGCCGCCTTCTTCGCAGCCTCTTCTTGCCTCCATTTGGGAACCTGACGCTGGTAACCACTTGTGCCTAGATGGTGGTGGTACTTGTTCTTCTTAGCGAGAGCAGAGTTGGCTTCGCTGATAGTTAAGAACTCTGGCTCTCTCCTCTGCTCTAAAAAGACCGCCCACTGTCCTTTAGTAATCTTGTATCTGCTTGTAGGGTCCAACCCTCTCTTTGCAAACTTGGTATTCATCTTCGACCTCCAGTTTCGGAAACTGATTGCACACTGCTTCATTGTGTATTCCTTTATCAGTGCCTCTGGTGTGTTTCGAGGAAACAGGAACCTCGTCTTGATTTTATCCCAAATTTTTTTCTTGTCATCATCTGACACACTGGACCACTGTCGAATAGTGATGTCAAGAATGTCCCTAACACAGAAACCAATGGTGTTCCGGTACTTAGGTAGGGCCTCCTCAGGAGCTAGGGGTTGTTCGATCGGGCTAACATCTGAGATGGCATATACGTCGTCTGGAAACTTGTTTAATCCTCTCTCGCCTTGTTTCAAATTCCTCCGCTTTCTTTTCCATGATCTCTCAGTGGTCGGGGTCGTGGTCGGTTCCGGTGCATCTTCGGCTAGTGCCACTTCGTGTTGCCAAATCAGTTCTTGCATTTGAGACATTGCCTCCTGAGTATAGACATTGTGAATCGTATAGATGGGTTTATATATAGACATGGACGCCTCTTCGGTTAAGTACCCCTCTACCATGGACGCCTCAGGACGAGCACGAGTTGATACATAGCCATTTTGTATTGACATGAAACGCTCATATGTCCACATCTCATGGAAGTACATGGGACCCAGAGCCTCTATTTGTGGAACCAAGTGGACCACAAGGTGAACCATAATATCAAAGAATGCTGGAGGGAAACACATCTCAAACTGTGACACTGTCTCCACTGCGAATTCCTTAAGGGATGCCAACTCATCACGGTTAATCACTTTTTGTGAGATCCTATTGAAGAAGTAGCACAACCGTGTGACAGCAACCTTGATCCACACTGGATTTATAGCCCTGATGGCAATAGGGAGGAAAGTAGTCAGCATGGCATGACAATCATGTGAGTTGTAGTTGGTGAGTGTAAGGTCTTTCATTGACACAATACTCCGTATGCTAGAGCAGAACCCAGATGGGACTTTCAAATGCTTGAACCACGCACACATCACATGTTTTTCTTCATTGTTGAGGTTGTAGCTTGCTGCCGGGAGGTGGTACTTCCCATTTTCTTGAAGCACAGGGTGAAGTTCATTTTTTATGTCTAACTGTACCATGTCCATGCGTGATTTCAGTCCTTCCTTTGTCTTCCCCTTCATGTCTAGTAAGGTTCCAATTAGGCTTTCAAACACGTTCTTCTGGACATGCATACCATCGATTGCGTGGCGAACGTCTAACTCTAGCCAATATGACAAATACTCAAAGAAAATAGACTTTTTCTTGAATGTAGCCCCTGGAGTTGGTTTGACATCCTTTCTTGGTTTTCCGTCTTTTGTCTTCTTCCCAAAAACAAAATTGAGTTTGCTGACTAGGTTGAAAACTCTTTTGCCTTTACTGTTACCTGTTGGAGCAGTAGACTGTAGTTCAACATTATTGTCGAAATACTTATCCATCTTTTTCTGACGGTACCTGTGTCCTTTCGATAAGAAGCATCTGTGTCTCATGTACACTATCTTCTTAGATGCATTAAGGGACACGTAAGCGGTTTCATCTATGCATACCACACAACCAACCTTTCCCTTGAACTGCCCTGATAATGTGAAGAGAGCAGGGTAATCGTTGATCGTAACAAAGATAATTGCTCTCAGTGTGAATGATTCTTTGCGGTACTCGTCGAACATTTTAACACCTGTTTCCCACAATATCTTCATGTCCTCCATTAAGGGCTCCAAGAAAACATCCATGTCAACTCCAGGCTGTGTAGGTCCAGAGATTAGGATGGTTAGCAAAAGGTACTTTCGCTTCTGCATCAACCATGGAGGAAGGTTGTAGATGGTGAGGATCACCGGCCATGTGCTGTGCTTGCTGCTCCTCTCAGCAAATGGATTCATTCCGTCAGTACTCAATGCGAACCTAACATTTCTTGGTTCCTTTGCAAAGTCCATGTGATTTTCATTGAAATCTTTCCACTGCTGGCCATCGGCTGGGTGTCGAAGCTTCCCATCATCTTTGTGGTCATCGCAAGCATGCCAGCTCATAAGTTTGGCATCCTCTGGGTTAGCGAACAAACACCTCAAACGATCGACCACAGGTAGGTACCACATCACCAAAGCAGGAATCTTTTTCTGGGCATAATAGTCTACTTCTTGTTTTTCTTTCCTGGTGGATTTTGAACTACTCTTTAGGGTCTTTTGTTGGGTCCTCTTTCGCTTGGTTTCTTTACACACGGAGGCAGCACACTCTTCCTCTTTGTAGTCTTTATTCGTCTTGTATCTACTTGCACCACAATATGGACAGCTATCCAAATCCTTATAATCAGCACCTCGATACAGGATACAATGATTTCTGCACGCGTGGATCTTCTCAACACCCATCGTCAGTGGACTGATTAGCTTCTTGGCATAGTATGTGTTAGCAGGCACTTTGTTCTCCTTAGGAAGCATGTCTGCAATAATACTCAAGAACGCATCGAAGCCAGCATCAGAAAGACCATACCTAGCTTTGCATACCAACAACTTAAGCACAGATCGCAGCGTCGTGAACTCTTTGGTGCAACCCTTAGACTCATCATACAAAGGCTCTTCTGCTGCCTTCATCAAGGTCTCCGTACCTTTCATGAAGAACATTGATGGATCTTCCATATGACGACGCAACATTGCCTCTAGAAATTCTGCATCTTCCGCAGCCATATTATTTGGCAGCACATTAGTTCTGACATCTTCATTTCCTCCTATGAAACCATGATCTCCAACATTTGGCACAACATGTTCGACGTCAGGTTGTTGTGTCTCCTGTACAAACTGAAACCCACCATCGACCATATCTTCACCATCGACGTCGATGTTCGCAGGGTTTTCAGTTGTATAAGGCGCAGAGCTACCCTCTCCACGCTTTGTCCAAATCAAGTAATCATTCATAAATCCTCGGCGGACCAGATGAGAAAGGATTTGTTGAGTGTTATCAAATACAACAACATTTCTGCAGTCTATGCATGGACAATGTATGTGCGTCTTCTTTGTTCTCCAAGCATGATTCTTAGCGGCATCAACAAACCTTTGGACCTCGGGTATGTATAATGGATCTAGTCTTGATAACTTATACATCCAGAATGATCTCTCCATCATTACCTGTAAAAAACAATAAATTGATTGAAATCAATGTAAAAAAGTAACCATATCTAGAGATTATATATTTGCTAGGTGAAACCCTAGATCTAAAAAGTGAATCATCAAATTGAGCAAATTGAGGCAAGAGGGACACAAACTAACCTTTCCTGTTAATCTCCTTCAAAGAAATGAAGATCAAAACCTCTCCCCTTGTATTTTGTAAAATCTTAACCTCCAAAATCGCCTACAATGTAAGGTGGCGGCGAGAAACAGTGCTGCTCGGGGAGGAAGAGAGGGTATTTATACCAGAGATAGCACAGATGATTAGCTAGGAATTATTATTACCTAGTGTTTAGTGTTTATTGGGGTTTAAAGTAAAAAAAATAAGTACCATAATTTAAAATACCTAAGTATCATTATTAAATAAAAAACACAATATTCATAAAACATAAAAATATAGTGAAAAAACAATTGATAAATAAACAACATAATAAAAAACATAAATATTATATAAAAACCTACATTTCCCTCTCTACATAAATACTCAAGAACACACCATTATACATGCAAACAAGGAATGATATCATGCATAAACAAAATTAAAAAGTAAACACAAAGTAGTATCGATGAGAGTCATTATTTAACCATCTTAAGCAAGCTCACTCATTAACCTAGGTATTCTTCTCTCTCAGCTCACTCATGGGTGAAACCCTAGATCTAAAAAGTGAATCATCAAATTGAGCAAGAATGAGCAAATTGAGGCAAGAGGGCACAAACTAACCTTTCTTGTTAATCTCCTTCCAAGAAATAAAGATCAAAACCTCTCCCTTGTATTTTGTAAAATCTGGACCTCCAAAATCGCCTCCAATGGAAGGTGGCGGCGAGAAACAGTGCTGCTCGGGGAGGAAGAGGGAGTATTTATACCAGAGATAGCACATACGGTTGGCTTAACCCAACCGCCAGTGAAAATGGTGGTATTTCCACTGGCGGTTGAGTTAAGACAACCGCCTGTGTAAAACCATTTCCACTGGCGGTTGGCTTAGGGTTGCCGCCTGTATAAATGATCCATTTACACTGGCGGTTGGCTTAGTCCAACCGCCAGTGCAAATGTATTTCCACTGGCGGTTGTCAACTGTTCACTGTCCCCTTTTATATCACAGGCGCGTGATAACTACAACCGCATGTGCTATGAATAGGGGGCGCTAACTATGAGCAGTATTCTACTAGTTATATAAGGGGAAGCGGGTGCCGACCCCTATCATTGAATCTTGAATCATAACACAAGGCACACGCCGCCACTGGACGTAAGGTAGTACGCTATTAAGCGGCCTGAACCAGTATAAATCGTTGTCCCTGTGTACTCGCTGAGTTCTACGAACGCCGATCCCCACCGAACAAATCGTCTGAGAATCCTCAAGACGAGTTGCCGGTTAACAAACACCAACAGCTGGAGCGCCAGGTAGAGGCTCTCGGCGATTCCGCAATCAAGAGCTCGACGAACCACTTCAACATGTTCTCGGCGGGATCAATTTTTGTTTTTGGCTCATGGACATGCATCGCGGATGATCAAGGAAAGCTGCATCGTCCACTTTAAACAGACTCAGAAGCGCAAGGCACGTCAAAAACAGATCATCTCGCCCGAGACCTAGCAAACCTCACAATCCAAGAATCCCAAGAATCTGGGGACCAGGCAGAGTCATCCGACTCCTACTCGGATACGAATTCTCGATCCAGGAAGGACTCGGATTCCACGCACCATATCCCCTTTGGACTGCGCAATTTGGCTGAAAACTTCCAAGAGTTGATTCGATCAAAATTCAAAAAGCTTCAACAGATCCCGCTGACAGGAGCTCAGCAATGACTCGTGACTTTGATCGAATGCAAGCGAGAGCGTGCTTAGTGTTTGGCTTATATTGCGGGAGCTGCAGAAGCTTACAAACTGTTTGGTACCTCCATATGTAACGTAAATGGAAATAATTTAAGGCTATAAAATGTTACCATCGCAAATAGAAATAAACTAATTTTTTATTGCGTTCACGATACTGTGGTCTTACCAAATATTATGTAAGTGTTTGCTCAATGGCGGTGGCATGAAATACCACGATATGTTTTGCACAATTATATTCAATTTTGTAATTATAGAATGACTTCTTTCTGTTCATTATAAGAAAAAAAGAACTACCTAAAGAATCATAATTTTGTTGGATCTTTCAGATGATCGAAACCAAAACCTTCATCACACTGTTCTTTATTTAACATTGAAATGGACAGAGCTTGCAACAGGGGCTCTCTTGGTTATCATTGGTTCATGTTCATGTTTTATATATTTGATGTGATATAGATTAGCTAGGCATCAAGATATTTATTACAAAATAACTCAGGCACCAAGATAACAGTGACGACTGTTCACGTGCTATCATTAATTCTGCAACATTCATTACTCTTTGGTTGACATTGTTTGAATTTTATTGAACCAATAGTCACAAATAGGTGTAAATAAACAAAATTTATCTATTTTGGTTGGTTGATTTTGTTTGTGGCTCCTGGTCAGGTTTTTTAAGGATGTTTTGAACGTCTTAGTCTGAAATTTTCCTGTGTTGTGCCGCATGTTTCACAACGTACTTCCTGAGTCGATATAGCCTTCACACATCAACTAGACTTTTTCTACACAATGAATATCTACGGAAAGCTGTTGTTTGTTTCTTTTGTTTCATTTTGTAGTCACTCAATACAGTCCTGTATAAATACATTACCCTGCTATAGTGAAATAGACCAGGAAAGGCAAGCTAGAAATGTTGTGCTAACTAGTGACAGTGTATGTCCTGCTGCGCTCCTAGAATCAATCGTGAGACATGACCAAATGCTCTATAAATATTTCATTTAGTAATAGGTGTGGGAGGTATTTGGAAATTTCTGTACTCTGTCCTGTCCTGTCCAGTAGCACTGCCGGAAAGTATCGTGCAAGCTGTGCCGAGGAGAGCTGAGAGGTATTGACACTCAAGAGTGTCATAGGTAAAAGTAAATTTAGAAGAGGTATTCGGTCTGTAATATTATAGTCGAATTTGTCTTCTTTTATTTCATATTTGACAGATCAGATGTTATAAGTCAAATGGGCCTGATCATTTTGGACTTCCGACCAATCAATGTTTGTGTCCGACCAGGTGGCACTGGTCGGAGGCCTTATGGTTATAATGAAGGCTGAGTCCGGTGACGATTCATTGATCAGTATGGGCTGATAAAGCCCATTAAGATTGATTGAGACCAATCTGGTCGATCTAAGGATCGACGAGATTAGGGTTACCTTGTTGCGTCTCGATTGGATTCTATATGTTGATAGAGTCCGGGTAGAAAACTTGGAGATCGATCTGAAGATGTTTCCTATTGGGACAAGATCAACCCCCTCTCTATATATATGAGAGGATCATAGCCGATTGAGGCATCCAACCCTAATCGATCAAAACCAATCTACAACCCCTTTTACCCCTTTTCCCCCTCTACCTTGCTGTTCGGCGCGTCTCCCGGCGAGACTCGACGGCGTTCTAGGCGGCCTTGCTGGTCCTAGAGCAACCTCTACGTGCTTCTCCCCGACGGGTCTTCCCGGGAGGAGTTCTAGAGTTATCAACACAGGAGGTCAAAACCCTAGATCAACCTAAACCGGTCTCTACATCGGTTTTCGTCGGTTTAGCCAGGGCCCCTGCTGTCTCAGGTTGAATCGCAACCTCTCCGGGCGTTCTAGCTCTGCTGGTGTTTGATTCGGATCACTTCCGACGTCAACAAGAGGCAAGTGATGCACGTGTTGAATCACCAGGGGCTCAATATCTATTGGGTTTCTAGCTTGTGCTAGCTTCATTCACCATGGCACACCATGCCCTTTGTAGTGGTGCTACTCGAATCATTTGCATATACACATAAAAAAATATATATAACTAAAAATTACTATGCGACCACAAATTCACAAAATGGTTTCTCGATCTAAATCATCTTTTGAGGAGGTCCATAAAATTCTTTTAGCTCGATCTCCCCAAGATCCCAATTATTTCTAGACCTAGAGTGGATGAAACCGGAGCTATTGGCTTGTAGAATTGGGAGCTGAGATTTTTTTTCTTTGTTAGTGCCCACAGCAGTCTAAAAAACACCCTTTTGTGGAGTTGTTCGATCTCCATATCACATTTGTTTCCATGTGCTAGAATTGATTCTGTTACAACTCTGATCTATGTTGGGTTTCTTTCCTGTTAAGGTTTCAATGTTTTTTGGTCTGAACTTTTACTCATGTGCAACTTCTCTATTAGTCGCCAGTCATTGAAAACCTGCAGGCATTCGAGACTTTGGCATGGTGGTGTGGTCAGTGGTGCACTGCCATATCTTCAATAGGTCTTCAGCTGTCAGTAAGTTCACAGATAACATGCATGCAGTCCTGAAGATCATATATCAGCGGGCTGCCAGATTCATAAAACAATACAACAGGCACACACACCATTGGTTAGGTGGATTCGATGGAAGAGGATACATACTGCTAGGTCAACATAAAACCTGGTAGCTAGTGATATTAAAATATCACCCATAACTCGTGGCTTGACCGGGCAGGAAAATATATTACTGTCACGTTGTACCAAGAATTGGCAGTGATAGGTGTCTTCACTGTGTTGGGTGAATAGGGTTTTCCTCAAATTATGTGAATCCTCTAGGCTCAGGAATCGGTAGTGATAAGCAATCACTGCCAGCTCTTGCACACCTAGCTAGCAGTGAATGATCCGTAGTAAGCCAAAGAAGCATCTCTATTGGTTCTGTGGTCACCAAGTAACAAAGGCACAACGCGCCTGAGCATGCTATTCTGGAACTGCTCGTGAATGGCTGGATGACGAGCTTCATCAGCCACTAACTTGAATGGGAGAGATTTCAAAACCAGACTCTCGCTGTATTCCTTCTCACTACTAGAGAACAGACCTTTGGACGATACTTAAATTCGGCTATATAGTCTTGGATTTTTTTGTGTTCGGGACTAAAAGTTCTTAAGTCGTCCCGGTTGGTAAAGCTTTCTCTTTCTAGAGGCAACTCGGACTAAAGGGTCAAGTCTTTTGATCCCAGTTGGTAATACCAATCGGGAACAAAGGTAGGACCTTTAGTCCCGGTTTGTATAAGATATAACTGAGCTAGTTACCAAACTGTGGCACTGTGAATATCAAATTGTGGCAGGTTTACAGTAATGCCTTTATTTAGTATATATAATTCAGATACGAATGGTGGAGGCAAATCATATAATCTATTTTTTTAGATAATGGAAAAAGTTTCTGGCCTCTGTAGATGCACACGTACAACAAAGTTTTTAGAAAACTTTCAGCTAATTGCCATAAAAAAGGCAACCAGAACCATTTCTTTAACGGATGCATTGGCGATTTTTCATAATTGCATTTTTCTAATCTCTTACCTGGAATAGCTTACTGTTGCCATCAGTCGTTAGTTCCCCGGGCAGCAGATCCAAAATTTCTTGGAGCGCCAAGTAACCATGAGACCAGGAACTTTAATTTCATTAGCTCATTTTGTTAGTATGAATTATATGTTACGTCATGTAGCACGAGCTGGCGTGTAAGTTGCAGCGGTAATGGCATGGAAGACACATGGTTGCTGTGGGAAATAGTGGTTACAAGATTGACGAAATACAGCTACTGGGTCTTTAGCAGGGCCACACTATGGCTGCTTTCTGGTTGCCTCTGATTCCCACATGTTCTTCATTCGAGAACTTTTTCATTCAGTACGTGTAAACTATATCAGTACTATATAGCTTATTTGATCTACCAAGGATGTATGGAGCCATTGTATTGGGGCAAGCTAGGATGAATGAGAGGATAGAGAGGTTGTTTTGTCCTTGTATTTATAAGTGCACATGGAAAGAGAAGGATTATATATTATTTAAATACTAGGATAATTTCAAACAACCTCTTTTTAAGAAAGAATCTCAGATTGAGAAAATAACCAAGACTAAAGTTGTTGATATCAAAACAACAACAACAATAACAACGAAGCCTCTTAGTCCCAAGCAAGTTGGGGTAGGCTAGAGTTGAAACCCAACAAGAGTCTATAGTCACGGTTCAGGGTTCAGACACGTTAATGGCTGCTTTCCATGCATTCCTATCCAAACATAGATCTCTAAGTGTACCGAGTCCTTCGAAAATGCAAACATTAATTTCTGATCAGTCTTTAAAGTCTAAGATTTACTACTCGAGTGCACCTGCATTTTGCACAAATGGCTGATCTTAGCAATATAGCTGTTCCATGTCAATTTCAATTTCAACATACACAGCAAAGTGAAATTGAAACAAAATTTTCTCACTGAAATGGTACAATTTAATAAATTAACTAATAGATAATTTCCAAAGCCCATGCATGTAAAGCTTTGATGGATTGTAACAATTATTATGCAATAATCAATGTTTTAGTAATGTAAGGTATAATATAACTATGCTATTTACTAAAGTGTAGCACTTTAAATATACATTACATTTTGAAGGATCGAGAATGCAATAGCAAGGCGACCAAAGGGGGGGTGAATGGGAGCACAAAAATTTCTCTCGAAACTTTGGCCTTTTGTCCCCAAAATCAACCCCAAGAGCTTCGATCGAAACCGTGATGCTCACGACCCTTGGAAGAGGGTGGATGATCCCTAGGATCAAAGCGGAGCACCACAAAGCGATAGCGAACCAAACGGCAAAAGCACCGGAACGAGTTCGACCCCCAGAAACCAAGTCCCGAACGTAGATAGACGGCTACGTCGAGAAATCCCCAAATACCTATGCTAACAAGTAGCAAAGATACCTAGAGAGGTCCCTTGGTCAACTCTAAGGCCAAACGAGAAGTCCGGAAACCAAGCGATGAAGCCGGGAGAGCAAACACACTAAACCGGAGCAAACAGCCAACTCGCGGACTGTCCGGACCTAGGATCCCGGACTGTCCGCAGTTGTCCCGGACTATCCGCGAAGAAGGGGCAGACTGTCCGCCGGCAACTTCTCCAAAACAGCAAGTCTGCTGAACCTCCCTGGTCGGCTCGCGGACTGTCCGCGACCGACTACGGCAGACCGTCCACCGGTCAAACTGAGACAGCATAGCCGAGCCGCGCGACCACTGCCTCGGTCAGAGCCCGACGCGCGGACTGTCCGCGGGCACAACGGCAGACTGTCCATGAGTGCCCAGTGAGGGCGATTTTGGTCGCCCTCAACTCAAATCTCCCCGAATTCAAATCAACTCACAATCCCACATTCCCAAACATGGAGAGGATGATCACGAGGTAGTTGGGAGACTATCCCCAAGAAATCATCCGCTCAAATCGACTCAATCACCAGGAAATCGAAAGGGGAGGAGTATGAATGAAAAAGCGCTACGAAAACAAAATCAACCCGATCTACTTGTTCGTGAGGAGTTAGATAAATTCCTTCGGTGGAAATGATCTCCTCACTATAAAGAACAAGTTGATTCAAACGGATTTCGAAAAGACACAGTAGAGAGGGAGATCGAGTGACGAAAAAATCACAGAGAAACGAAGAACACGAACAAAACGCGAATCAAGTCATCGATCTACAACCGTGTGGCTACCACACGCTACAACAGTGAGGTTACAACCTCACTTCCTCAAAATCTCCATTACACAGAGTTATGGTTCTCTGCGGATCTCAGCTAGCTACAGCAGGGGATTGGGAGAGCAGGAAACCCTAGAAGCAAAGAGCAAATGACTGAGATGAAATGGGATGAGGGTGTCTCCCTCTACTTATCCTAATTTCTAATTCCTACTCTAACCCTCAACTAATTACAGAGCGAACCAGCTAAACCCTAGGGTTATTCTGAACCAACTCGGGTATGTGGTGATCCGACGGCCACGCCCGCACAACTGGTAGCGTTGCCTCGACGCAACCTCACCGATTGCCGCCACGTGCCGCCACCGCTCTGCTTGTCTTTTTCCCGGACGTCGCACCCCCAATTTTGTGGCCCAAACCGGGGAACCAGCCTTCACAGCCAACCCTCGGTTTTGAGGCCCAAATCGGGAAACCAGCCATCCAAGGCCTGAGTTTTGAGGCCCAAACTCAGCAAACCCGCAGAACCCAGGTTTTGAGGCCCAAACCTGGAAACCATCCTCAGCCCGAGTTTTGTGGCCAAACTCGGAAACCATCCGTGCCCAGGTTTTGAGGCCCAAACCTGGAAACCGTCCACCCGATGGTTTTTCTCTGGCTCTACCACCAAACCGAAGCTGTAGAGGGGATGCACTGCCCATGCACCCCGTCCACCGACACGTGTCCCCAGGTCCTTGACCCGAGCAACACATGACCGCAAGTCTTCGCTCGTCGCTGTCCCAGGCTGTCAGCCACCACAGTTGATCCTCGGGCCACCAGTCCCTCAGTCCAAGCCTCATGTCTGCCCTTCGCCACTCTTGGTCCCTCGACACGGCACGTCTCTACTTGACCTTCACCTTGCCTTTGATCACTGTATCCGTGCTCGACACCTGCACAACACAAGCCAAAGAACATATGCATCATCCCAGTTGACAATCACTCATCACTCAGAGACTCGGCATACACCCATGTATCCAAAATCTCCCCCTTGATGAGTGCATTGTCAACTACCAACACAAATCATAATGAAACAGAAGAAGGAAGGAGGAAGGAGAGAGAACTCGACCAATTGACCCAAAAGTATAGCAAAGCCGAAGAAGGTCAAGTGGAAAGAGCAAGACAACTTGGTCCCCAAAGACATGGGCAACGGCTCGACGCGACCAAGCAAAGCAAAGCTAGCCCTCAAGAAGAGGTAGAACAGGCTCAACACCACTAGCAAGAGAACTTGATACCAATTGAAGAATCAACTGAAAATCAAGCAAAATAGAGCTAGTCCTCAAGAAGAGGCAGAACGGGCTCAACACCGCTAGCGAAACAGCTCGATACCAACTGTTACCAACTCAAAATCAAAAGAGTGCGATACCAATTGAAGAGCTGAAAATGAGCTGAAAATGTACTAGTTCCTCAAGAAAGAGGCAAAGGCTCAACACAACTAGCAAACTCCCCCTCAACTAGTGCACATAACTCAGGAAACACATAATTTGTCAATATTTTCTCCCCCTTAGTTGAAAATGCACCAGCAAGAAAATGTGCACAAGCACTCAATATTCTCCCCCTTGACAGAAAATCTCCCTCCAAAAATGCATATGAGTTAAAATGCAAATTAGCAGCTTCAGGAGTATAATCAAGAGAGTGCAAAGATGCTCTACAGAGTTCTGATCCGATGACTCAACAACATCCATAAGAAGCTAGCAAAGGCTCAAACTGATCACTAGGTACGAAATATGAACATGAGAGCAAAATGAGCAGTTTTCAGCCGAAAAGGTATTCACCATCAAAATAGCACAGAACATGTATAGACAGGAAGTCAAACAAGTGCTAAACATGTATACAAGGTGAACTACCCCTAGCACAGGTCAATCATCATGCTAGAGAATGAAACATAGACTTGTGTATCCAAATTTTATCGGAGTTACAGCGGTTAAATTACACAAGTTTAAATTCCAGCATGTGATTGTGAGAGGTTGAGAGCTTGTCATTGCATAACTTTTCAACTGTGCGAAGCCTATGCAGAAGCAATCAGAAGCTTAAAGCAACAGTTTCGGTCATACACTACACAACTCAAGTTTAACTCAAAGTGCAATGAGAAACAGTCTCGAAACTGTGATGTGCTGACAAGCAATCCCATCTCGATCTTTCCAATTCACTTAACTTGGTTCAAGATTAAAACAGTATATGAACATACCAAACAAGTGAATGACTCAGAACTAGAGACATAGCAACCTAGCATATATGAGAAGCACAAGTGACTTCAACACATTCTACACATGCTAGTTGCATATCTCAATGGTGAACATTTTCAAGTTTTATGTTCATTAAACAAATTCACCATTCATAAAATAACTCCGCTCACAACATGTATCAATGATCAGAAAGAGCATAAGCTACAGCATCATCATAAAGCATCGGAGCAAAGACTACACAGAGCATAGTTACATTCTAAAGATTATACACATGAAGCTCTGAATGTAAGTATGCAAGATGAAATGCAAAGATGCATGAAGAACCAAATGAAAAACACAAAGTCAGTGTATAGTACAAGAGTCAAAATGTTTCCCCATCTAAAAGGGGAAACACACACCAAGCTCAGCTCTCAACCGATTAAAAGTTGATTGGTCCAAAGGCTTGGTGAAAATATCAGCTAATTGATGATGAGTATCGACATGGCGAAGGTCGATATCACCCTTCTCATAGTGGTCCGCAGAAAATGAAAGCGCACATCAATGTGTTTGGTCTTCGAGTGCAGCACGGGGTTCTTAGCAATGCTAATCGCACTCGTGCTGTCACAAAGCAAGGGAACACAAGAAAAGCTCAGACCAAAATCACGCAAAGTGGCCATCATCCAGAGTAACTGGGAACAGCAGCTAGCCGCAGCAACATACTCAGCCTCCGTGGTAGACTGGGCGACACTAGACTGCTTGCGAGAAGACCACGAAACAAGATCAGAACCAATAAACTGGCAAGTCCCAGAAGTGGACTTGCGCTCAATCCGGCAACCAGCAAAATCGGCATCGGAATAACCACAAAGGGAAAGGGTGGAGGAAGCAGAATACCAAATCCCAAATTCTGGAGTGAAGGATAAGTACCTCATAATGCGCTTGACCGCCTGACGGTGAGAGGTGCGCGGCGACGACTGAAATCGCGCGCAAAGACACACCGCGAACTGAATGTCCGGGCGTGTCGCCGTCAGGTACAGCAGCGACCCGATCATACTCCGGTACTCCTTCTGGTCTACTGCTTCTCCATCCTTGTCCGCATCCAGGGTCGTCGTGGTCGACATGGGTGTTGGAAGAGGCTTGGCCTCACCCATATCGAATTTCTTCAAGATGTTCTTGGTATACTTACCCTGGTGCACAAACGTTCCCTCTCGAGATTGCTTGATTTGCAATCCGAGGAAAAATGTCAACTCGCCCATCATGCTCATCTCAAATTCCCTGCTCATAGTTTCTGCAAACTTGGCAACCAAAGAGTGAGAAGAACCACCGAAAATGATATCATCCACGTAAATCTGGACCAAGAGTGTGTCACTGCCTTACTTGAGGAGAAAAAGCGTTTTGTCCACACATCCCATTTTAAAACCCTTAGCAAGCAAAAAGGTTTTCAACCGATCATACCAGGCTCTAGGGGCTTGTTTCAAACCATACAAAGCTTTGTGAAGTTTAAAAACATGGTTTGGAAACTTGGGATTTTCGAAACCGGGGGGTTGCCTAACATATACTTCCTCTTCTATGTAGCCGTTTAAAAAGGCACTCTTGACATCCATTTGAAAAAGTTTGAAACCTTTGGATGCAACAAAAGCCAAGAGTATCCTAATCGCCTCCAAACGAGCTACAGGAGCAAACGTCTCCTCATAGTCTATCCCCTCCTTCTGACTGTACCCCTGGGCTACAAGCCTGGCCTTGTTTCTTACAACATGGCCATCTTCTCCCTGTTTGTTTTTGAAAACTCATTTTGTCCCAATAGGATGACACTCAGGAGGAAGAGGAACAAGAACCCAAACCCAATTTCTCTCAAAATTTTCTAACTCCTCATGCATGGCATTGACCCGATCTGGATCCATCAAAGCATGTCCAACATCTCGGGGTTCAAAATCAGCAACAAATGCAGAATGAGCAAAGTGAGAGATTTGTTGTGACCTTGACCGAGTGACGCGTTCGCCAATGCTGCCGATCATCTGCTGAGGCGGGTGTTGGCGCTGAATGTGTCGTGGCGCCTCCCTTGCCGAAGTGACCTCCCCCTCAACAGCAGCTGGTGCCTCCTCGGGTACAAAAGGTACCGCTCGAGGTGGCGGATCCCACGGCCCCAAGTCGAAGAAGAGGGATCGGGGCCGTGAGTCGTAGTAGAAGCCGCTCCTTGCAGCACAGCAGGTGGAGGAGGTGCTGGGTCATCCATCCCTTCAGCACCTTCTTCTTCATCATCGAAAAGAGGCTCGCCAACCTCATGATCACCTGCACGCTCAAAACGAGAAGAAGGACAAACCATGGTCTCGTCGAAGGTGACATCGGATGTCTCCATGACTCGGTTAGTGTCAAGGTTAAGTACACGATAAGCACGAGTATGAGTGCCATAACCCAACAACACACCGTCAAAAGAACGAGACTCAAACTTGTCCAAGTTGCCCTTTTTGAGTATAAAACAATGGCAACCGAAAACTCTAAAATAACTTACTTTGGCCAGTTTTCCAAAATGCAACTCATAAGAAGTCTTTTTCAAGAAAGCTCGGAGAAAAATGCGATTGGAGATGTAGCATGCAGTGCTCATAGCTTCGGCCCAATATCGCCTAGGAGTCCTATGCTCATCGAGCATTGTCCTGGCCATCTCTACAAGGGTCCGATTCTTCCTCTCTACAACACCATTTTGTGGCGGAGTGTAGGGAGAAGAAAACTGATGCTCTAAACCCAAAGAGTTACAAAACTTCTCAAAATCCGAATTCTTGAATTTGGAACCATTATCACTCCTAATAGCTCGCATCGAGTTCAAAGGGAACTCGTTCTGAAGACGCAAAATCAGATTGCGAGCAAAGGAGAAAGTCTCAGTTTTCTCAGCTAAAAAGAAAACCCACGAATATCTCGAAAAGTCATCAACAACAGCAAGCACATACCACTTCCCCCCAACTGAGCTCACCCGAGCCGGACCAACAAGGTCCATGTGCAAAAGCTCTCCAGGGTGCTTAGTCATGACCTGAGTCACTGGATGGTGGGGAGTGGCAACCATCTTCCCATGTCTACAAGAATGGCAAACAAGATCCTTCTCCATGGATAACTTGGGCAATCCCCGGATTAGGCCAAGTGAACTGCAAGCAAGTCGAAGCTCAAATATCCTAGTCTCCTATGCCACTTCCAAAGATCAGAGGAGGAAGGTCCAGCCACAAGACAACGAGAAATGCCAAAAGACTCCGAGAAATCCGCACGAAAGACTTTCCCAAAGGGCGAAATCCCACAAACAAGATTGCCCTGAGGATCCAAAATACGACTGAGATTCGGTTTAAAACGAATCTCATAGTCATCATCGAAAAGTTGCGAATCAGAAAGAAGGTTAAAATGCAAGTTAGAAACAAGAGCAACATCGCGCAACACAAAGTGCTCATTAACTCGCACCGACCCACGAGACAATACCTTACCTTTGCTATTGTCGCCGAAGGTGATAAACTCCTTTCCGGTGACCGGACTAAGACTGGAGAACCACTTGGAGTTTCCGGTCAAGTGCCTCGAACACCCAGAATCCACCAACCAAACGTTCTCCAATTGTTTTACCTATATCAATAAAAAGACATAGGGTGAGCATACGGTCCAACACTGGGGTTAGTGAAGTAGGAGGAATACCAGTGTTGGGCCGCTGCTCAAAAGAACGGTTAGCAGAAAAACCATTCCTAGCACGCCTACGGGAAGAGCGATCACCACGTTGAGGAAAACGTGGTCCGCTAAGGGAAGAGCGTCCATCGCGATACTCAAAACGTGGTGGGGGAAAACGCTCAACTACAAAGCCACCGCTACGAGGTCCATATCCTGCAAAACTAGGATCCTGCCGGGCACGACCTCCTCGCGGCCTAGACCTAGGAACCTGAGGCATTGGACCTCTAGGCCTAGCAGCACGCCTCTGAACGTTTGGTGCATGTACATCATGGAAGGGATGGTACATGTCCGTGTTGTTCATCTCCTTTGCTCGGCGCGCCTCTCTCTTGCGCCGAAAGCAAAACTCACTCAAGTGTCCATCTCTCCCACAATGCTCACAATGGTACCTCACCGCTCTCATAGGGGGTTGTTGGTACTCACGGTAGTGGGTGTGGATCACTTTGCCCTTCTGTGGCATAAGCTCTTCCTGGATGGGTGGCATGGTGTCAAGCTTGTTCTTGAGGTGGTTTGGTTTTGGAGCCCATGATTGTTTCTTTGGTGGAGCTCTCAGAGGTTCAACAAAGAACCCATCCTTGGTGTTAGGCTTGAGAGGCTCTTTGGGTGGAATCTTGGTAAGCTTGGGAGTAGTGGTGGAGTTGGGCTTCTCACATGGGTTAAGACCACTCGACTCTCCAATCTTCCCAAAAGATGAAACATCAACACCCGGAGCAAAACCTACACTTGGACCTCCAGCAGCTCGCTTGAATTGGGAGATCATCATCCCGAGCTGTGGCTCACCGCTAGACCCCATGACAAGATGGTCCGAAGGTATGTGTTTTCCTCCTCGGTTTGCATCTTGTCATGCTTCACATTAGCGATCTCCATCTCCAAACCCTCACAAAGAACACACCTAGCCACACATGTGCTACCTGAGTTGGCCTCTTCAAGAGACACAATCTTGGCATTCTTCTCTGCCAACTCAGATTGCAAGCCTGCACAGGACTTGCACGCACCCAACAGTGAAGATCTAGCCTTCAGCTCATCCACCTCTCCTACCAACGCAACATACTTACCTCTCAAAGTGAGAAGGTCAGTCATGTGCGTGGTGCACATCTCGCACTCAACCTCCTCAGACACGACTACGGTGGACTTGGCAAACTCAAGCTCCTTCACCGTATCCTCCCACTTCTACCTAAACTCCTTGCGCTCTCTAGCAGCACGCCTAAGCAACTTGTCCTGACTAAGGAGCGCGGCAGTAAGCTTCTCGACCTCAGCAGAAAGCTCGTCGGGGGTCTAAGATACCTGGGAGGTGTCATCGTTGTCATCGTCGTTCCGAGGGGTGTCCTCCGGCTTACCATTGACCTCCTTGCCGAGGGCCATGGTGCAGAAGCCGTCGTCGGAGGCGAAGAAGCAGAGGTCGTTCAGCTTGTCCTCGATCCTCTTCTCTTCTCGGACTCGTCGTCGCTTGAGGCAGCGGAGTCGTCATCCAAGTTGTCGACGTCGCTGAGCATGGCGAAGAAAGCACGCTGCTCAGCCTGGGCCTTCTCCAAGTACTTCGTCTTGATGTACTCCTTGTCGAAGCCGCCCTTCCGCTTGTGCTTCGTGGGGACGTACTTCTCCTTGGGCTTGCCGAAGTCATACTTGTGCCCATGGTCCGCCTTGCCGAAGGTGTGCTTGTTCTTTTTTGGGCAATTGGCGATGAAGTGGTTGGGGTCGCCGCACTTGAAACATCCCGAGCGTCCTCCTCCGCGGCGACGGTTCATGCGTTTGTTGTGTAACCACGAGAACCGGTTGGCGAGCAAAGCCAACTCGTCATCCCCATGAACTCAAGCTGCTCCTCTATGACAGAGAGAAGTGAAGACAAAGCAAAGCCTCCAGAGGAGTTAGCAGAAGAGCCAGAAAGCAAAGCCATCGACGGGCCAGAAGGATTTTCATAAGAAGCCCTCGCCATGGCATCGATCTCATTGGACTTGAGCTTACTAAAGAGCTCGTCGCACGTGAGGGTCTCATAGTTAGGCGATTCGATGATCGCCTGAACCTTGGAATCCCACACCGACCGATCGAGAGTATGCAAAAGCTTCAAAGCTCTCTCATGATCGTCGAAAGGCAACAGCTCCTTGTTAGCCCTCATCCTATTGACAATCACCTGAAAGCGAGCGAATAAACTCTCTATTCTCTCGCCAGGCATATGTCGAAAGTTCTCGTACTCTCGCTTGTGCGACTCGTAGAGACGGGTTTTGACTTGAGAGGTTCCCTCATGGAAACGCATGAGGGATGCCCAAATCTCCCGAGCCGTAGCGAGGTGAGAAACGCGATCAAACTCCGTCATGCTCAAGCATGAGAAAAGAGCATTACGGGCTCGCCTATTGGCATTGTGATCATCGATCTGACGCTGAGTCACACGAGCAGCCAAGACCACGTAATCGGCAGAGTTGCAAATATCCCAAATGGAAGCACCCATACTCTGCAGAAAGGCCGACATGCGTATCTTCCAATACGCATAGTTCGTCCCATCGAAAACGGCGGTTTGCCCACGCCACGATCCATGTCGCCTTCTGTGGATCTGGAATCGGCTAAGGTGGAAGATCCTTAACCCGCTCCGATACCAATTGAAGGACCGAGAATGCAATAGCAAGGCGACCAGAGGGGGGGGTGAATGGGAGCACAAAAATTTCTCTCGAAACTTTGGCCTTTTGTCCCCAAAATCAACCCCAAGAGCTTCGATCGAAACCGTGATGCTCACGACCCTTGGAAGAGGGTGGATGATCCCTAGGATCAAAGCGGAGCACCACAAAGCGATAGCGAACCAAACGGCAAAAGCACCGGAACGAGTTCGACCCCCAGAAACCAAGTCCCGAACGTAGATAGACGGCTACGTCGAGAAATCCCCAAATACCTATGCTAACAAGTAGCAAAGATACCTAGAGAGGTCCCTTGGTCAACTCTAAGGCCAAACGAGAAGTCCGGAAACCAAGCGATGAAGCCGGGAGAGCAAACACACTAAACCGGAGCAAACAGCCAACTCGCGGACTGTCCGGACCTAGGATCCCGGACTGTCCGCAGTTGTCCCGGACTATCCGCGAAGAAGGGGCAGACTGTCCGCCGGCAACTTCTCCAAAACAGCAAGTCTGCTGAACCTCCCTGGTCGGCTCGCGGACTGTCCGCGACCGACTACGGCAGACCGTCCACCGGTCAAACTGAGACAGCATAGCCGAGCCGCGCGACCACTGCCTCGGTCAGAGCCCGACGCGCGGACTGTCCGCGGGCACAACGGCGGACTGTCCATGAGTGCCCAGTGAGGGCGATTTTGGTCGCCCTCAACTCAAATCTCCCCGAATTCAAATCAACTCACAATCCCACATTCCCAAACATGGAGAGGATGATCACGAGGTAGTTGGGAGACTATCCCCAAGAAATCATCCGCTCAAATCGACTCAATCACCAGGAAATCGAAAGGGGAGGAGTATGAATGAAAAAGCGCTACGAAAACAAAATCAACCCGATCTACTTGTTCGTGAGGAGTTAGATAAATTCCTTCGGTGGAAATGATCTCCTCACTATAAAGAACAAGTTGATTCAAACGGATTTCGAAAAGACACAGTAGAGAGGGAGATCGAGTGACGAAAAAATCACAGAGAAACGAAGAACACGAACAAAACGCGAATCAAGTCATCGATCTACAACCGTGTGGCTACCACACGCTACAACAGTGAGGTTACAACCTCACTTCCTCAAAATCTCCATTACACAGAGTTATGGTTCTCTGCGGATCTCAGCTAGCTACAGCAGGGGATTGGGAGAGCAGGAAACCCTAGAAGCAAAGAGCAAATGACTGAGATGAAATGGGATGAGGGTGTCTCCCTCTACTTATCCTAATTTCTAATTCCTACTCTAACCCTCAACTAATTACAGAGCGAACCAGCTAAACCCTAGGGTTATTCTGAACCAACTCGGGTATGTGGTGATCCGACGGCCACGCCCGCACAACTGGTAGCGTTGCCTCGACGCAACCTCACCGATTGCCGCCACGTGCCGCCACCGCTCTGCTTGTCCTTTTCCCGGACGTCGCACCCCCGATTTTGTGGCCCAAACCGGGAAACCAGCCTTCACAGCCAACCCCCGGTTTTGAGGCCCAAACCGGGAAACCAACCATCCAAGGCCTGAGTTTTGAGGCCCAAAATCAGCAAACCCTCAGCACCCAGGTTTTGAGGCCTAAACCTAGAAACCGTCCTCAGCCCGAGTTTTGTGGCCAAACTCGGAAACCATCCGCGCCCAGGTTTTGAGGCCCAAACCTGGAAACCGTCCACCCGATGGTTTTTCTCTGGCTCTACCACCAAACTGAAGCTGTAGAGGGGATGCACTGCCCATGGACCCCGTCCACCGACACGTGTCCCCAGGTCCTCGACCCGAGCAACACATGACCGCAAGTCTTCGCTCGTCGCTGTCCCAGGCTGTCAGCCACCACAGCTGATCCTCGGGCCACCGGTCCCTCAGTCCAAGCCTCACGTCCGCCCTTCGCCACTCTCGGTCCCTCAGCACGACACGTCTCTACTTGACCTTCACCTTGCCTTTGATCACTGTATCCGTGCTCGACACCTGTGCAACACAAGCCAAAGAACATGCGCATCATCCCAGTTGACAATCACTCATCACTCAGAGACTCGACATACACTCATGTATCCGCACATTTAATTTGTCTCATACATTAATTTTTAGTTTCATCTGTTGGGTCAATTTTCGTATTTCCTAAGGCCAGATATGATTCTCTTTGTTAAGAGGCTCGTGTTGGAGCTCGTTGTCATGGTAGTGACACCTTCAATATTGTTGGTGATGGTGTAGGTTGAGGAACACAGCTTGAAGATGACGATGTCCAAGACACAATTGTAAATATAGTTCAGTCATCTCAAGATGGTGTACAGACAGTTAATGACAATATGATCGTTCATTATGATGAAATTACTCACATTCATCGATGACCCCCAGTCCTGAACATGCTGACCACAAATTCGAATAAGCCTCTCTATTGGTTGTAGCAAGGTTTTGTTGAGGTGAAGAACAACATGCTTATAGCAGCGTTGTCGGAGGTAAGGGGCGATGTAGTATCAAATTCCTGCGAGCTCTGAAGGCCTTGGCGAACAGGTAAGGCGGCCTTGTTCGATTCCATCGGAATGGAGCTATTCCGGCCGGATTGATCTCATCCATTCTAAATCCGGTCCATAGCAAAATAGTCATTTGGTTGAGGTTAGGTTCCAGACGGATTGATATGACCCGGTTTGAATTTAGCTCATTTCTTGTCCTCTAAGATCCAGATTTGTTTCCCACCTCTTGAGGCCAGGAACAAAAACAACTGGATCAAGTAAATCTCTTTGATTCACTCATTCCTGGTATAAAATAGTTCCGCACCCTATTCCAATCCGACGGAAGCGAACAAGGCCTAAGTGATCGTGAGGCCAGAGGATGATCTCTCATGCAGGGTGTGTGCAATATAATCCTTTGAACAGAAAGCCTTTGAGCAATCCTTGGAAAGAAATTGGAGTGCAAGCCTTTGAGAATTGCAGAGCGACTCCATCATGGCACACAAATGTTGTGCAGAATGGCTTTATGACTGACATCATCATCCCATGACTACTTGAATCAAGGATCTTTCATAGTGACACTGTGTTGCATTCCTGCTAAGACCTACCTCCTCTTCCACATGTTAGGCGAACAACACCGGTTATTCAAAGGCTTTACTTACTTTTGCATGTGAGTTTAACTATCAAATTGTGGCAGGCTCTTACAGTAATGCCTTTATTTAGTATAATTCAGATACGAATGGTGGAGGCAAATCATGTAATTTATTTTTTCATTAGCTCATTGTTACAAAGAATTCCATGTTACGTCGTGTAGCACCAGCACAGGGAGTGCATGAAGATCCTTCAGAGCATCCTGGTCCCATATATGTGTAGCAGTATCAAGCTAGTTGGATGAGCTACAATCTGTCGCATGTAAGTTGCACCAGTAATGGCATGTTGGACATTACTTGAGATACATCGGTGCTATGGGACATAGTGGTTACAAGATCAACGGAATACAGCTGCGCCTCCAGAAGGGCGATACTATGGCTGGTTCCCGGTTGCCTCGCATTCGCACATATCCTTAGAGAACTTCTACTCATTTAGTGTACACCGCTATAGCTTATTTGATCTACCAAGATATTAGATGTATGCAGTTGTTATATATATTGGGGCAAGGATGAATGAGAGGACAGCGAGGCTGCTTTGTCCTAGTATTTATAAGTGCACAGGAAAAGAGAAGGATTATATGTTATTTAAATACTAGGACAAATCCAAACAACCTCAGATCGAAAAACGATGCAGACTGAGAAACGTACAAAACCAAAGTTGTCGATCTTGAAAAGTTATACAATTTTCTAGTTGACAAGTTTTTCATTTAAATTTATTAGGGTCTTAAATACTCATCAAAATCGAAGGAGGATAAAATGAGTTGGATGAATATCCCAAACGGAGACAAGTTTGTTATGGTGGTTTGAGTTGTTAAGAGAGTAATATGCGAGGCCTAAGGTCCCCATTTTCATGAAGTGCTCGTTTTTTCATTAGTTCATTGTTACATCTCTAATACAACATTCATATAAAACGAAAATTAACATGCTCACTGCTATACGTTCTGCAAATGTTTGCTATTCTAGCAGATAAATCTGGTGGTGGAACAAATCTTGGTCTTGTTGCAACAGGTGTCAAGAAAGAGGTGCCCCCTTGGTACAACTGCTGGTTCCCATCTTCGCCATCCATGTTTGTGATCTAAAAATGCAATAAATTCATTTCAGAGCACACAATGGTAAGCAATAAATTTACTTCAGAGCACACAATGGCAAGCAATAAATTCAATTTTAGATCACACTGATCCCAAAAAAACATGCTTGTATGCTACTCATCATTGAAATTCTGTCAAAGTTCTTCGCTTTACAACTACTATGTTGACAGTAGTATGTATACTGATAGATGCACGCATGGTGGTTGCTTCAAGATCATAGTTTGACAATGATACTATCCCTTTTCTAGCACCTAAACATGATAACCATAATATATGGTCATTGGTCCTTGATTACGTTCATCGAGTGTAAACAATCTGATTTTGCAATCGGTGAAAAGAAAGCTTCAGATTATTAAGACTGAAATGCAGGGACATTTTGTTGCAAAAAAAATACAGGGACATGGTAGATCATGCATAGCAGGGCACAAGACAACGAAGAGCTTTCAGAAACAATTTCAGAATATCCATGCTGCAAGTTCAGGTAATAATGCTCCTACAGATCTGGCAGGCAATGAACATCTGCAGCTTTTTTTTTAGATAAAGGACAGTTTATGTCCGGCTTCATCTATCAAAAGATAGATTGACGCCACTTATTACAAACAACTTGGAAGTACCAACAAGCGAAAAGAAATAAGTTCTGACAATTACAGATTTAACCATCTAGAGGATAACCATCCATTAGAACTAAAGAACTGCAAAGCCGAATTCTCCAAGTGTTGGGCAGTGAACACCAACGCGTCCCGAGTTGCTTCAAGCTGCTGCAACTTTGCCCACTGTCGCAACCAGTGGGTTCCACTGAACAGTACCTGCAAAAAAGATTTTGGTCTGGATTTATCAAAAACTACTTCATTCCTTATCAGCCAAATACTCCATCAAAGAGTCGACGCCGCAATCAATTGTACTGATTTTTGTTGCTTACTGCCCCTCTTAGACCATGTATAAAACAAGTCATCCATGGACCGCGGAGGAGACAGACCAAACAAAAAATGTACCGCTCTCCAAAGAAACTTTGCATATAAACATTCAAAGAAAAGGTGTTGAATTGTCTCTGGAAGATGACAAAAACAACACGTCTTATCCCCATTCCAGTTGCGCCTAGCTAAATTGTCTTTAGTCAGAATCACATTCTTTTTGAGGTACCACAAAAATATTTTAAATCTTGAAGGTATCTTAATCAACCAGATGTCTTGCGAGACCCGGACACCATTGTTAATCAAAGCTGCATACATCGATTTCACTGAGAATTTGCCAGATGAATGTAGGGACCAGCGAAAGGAATCTTTTCCTTCCTGCAATACAATGTCTTGTAGGGAAGCCAGAACTCTAAGCCAATTCCTAAGATTAGCTCCAGCTAAATTTCGACGAAACGAAATATTTAATGGAGCAGAACTAAGGACATTGGCCACAGAGTCTTGCTTTCTCCTAGCAATATTAAATAAGGAAGGAAATTTGTCTTTTAGTGGTTTATGTCCCAGCCAAGTGTCAAACCAGAAACAAGTCTGAGACCCATCCCTAACAGAGAAAGAACCTAGGTCCATGAAGGTGTCCTTGACATTCATGAGGTCCTTCTAGAAATGCGAATCTGAGGCCCTCTTAACACAGCATCCGAGCGGTTTACCTTTTAGATATTTATTTTTGATGAGTTCTTGCCAGATTCCATCTTCGTTTAGCAGCTTAAAGAGCCACTTACTTAACAGGCACTTGTTTTGTAATTCAAGATTTTGTATGCCCAGTCCCCCTGACTCTTGGGTTGGCACAAAATCTCCCACTTAGCTAGCCTATATTTCTTTTTGTGTTGATCGTTCTGCCAGTAAAACCTCGATCGGAAGAAATCTAACTTCTGTAAATCACCTTTTGGAACTTCAAAAAAGGACAGCATAAACATCGGTAAACTTGATAGCACCGAGTTAATTAAAACCAGTCGCCCTCCAACTGATAGCATTTTTCCTTTCCACCCACTCAACTTCTTTTCAATCCTGTTTTCGATGTTTTTCCAATCGCTATTACTAAGCTTCCTAAAATTCATCGGTAGTCCTAGATACTTGAACAGGAACTTGCCCACCTTACAGCCAAACAGCTACGAGTAAAAATCCTCGTGTACTTTGGCTTCGCCAAAACAGAAAATTTCACTCTTGTGATAGTTAATTTTGAGCCCAGATAGTTGTTCGAAGGTTGCTAAAATGAATTTCATATTAATGGCCTTCTCCACATCATGGGTCATAAAGATGATCGTGTCATCAACGTACTGCAGAATAGACAGACCGTCTCGGATAAGATGGGAAATAACCCCTTGCACTCAGCCATCAACCTTAGCTCTGGCAATTAGTATGGCCAACATGTCCACCACTATATTGAATAGTAAAGGCGACATCGGATCACCTTGCCGCAAGCCTTTTTTTGTTTGGAAATAGGCACCCAAATGATCATTAACCTTAATGTTTACATTACCCCCTTGCATGAACTTGTCAACCCAGTTGCACCATATTGGAGAGAAACCTTTCATTCTAAGCGATTGTTGCAAAAAAACTCAATTTGACCTTATCATAAGCCTTTTCGAAATCAATCTTAAAGATCACTCCATCCTGATTTTTAGAGTGCAGTTCATGAATCGTTTCATGCAAGATCACCGCCCCTCCATAATATTTCTACCCGGTAAAAAAGTTGTTTGCGTAGGCCTAATTACTCTATGTGCCACCAAAGCAAGCCTATTCGTCGTGACCTTAGTGAAGATCTTAAAGGAGACATTCAACAAACAGATTGGTCTGTATTGTTGAATTGTCTTGGCCTCGTTCTGCTTGGGTAGCAGGATTATAGTACCAAAATTAAGACTGTTTAAAGGGAGGAATCATCCCTGATGGAAATCCCTAAAAAAAGCCATCCGGTCATCTTTGATCACATCCCAGAAAACCTGATAAAACTCTGGAGGGAAACCATCTGGACCAGGAGCCTTATTGTGATCCATTTGGAAAATCGCAGTCCTAACCTCGTCTACAGAAAAGTCGGTTGTTAAAATCTCATTTTCCTCCTGAGAGACTTGAGGGATATCCCCAATATGGGACTCATTCAGATTAACGGAGGAGACCTCTGATGGACCAAATAGGGTCTTATAGTACTTTGTTATGTTCTTTTTCAATTGAGCGTCACCACTAATCACCTCATTCCCATCTTCCAGCTGAATGATATGGGATCTCCTATGCCGACCATTCGCCAGCAAATGAAAATATTTAGTGTTTGCATCTCCTTCGAGTAAATGTTTGGCCTTAGCTCTTTGGTACCATTTTAACTCCTCTCTAAGCAGCTCTGCAAGCCTCTCATGAAGTACGTGTTTAAGATTTAACTCCGACTCACTAAGCAGCGTCCCTTTCGCCTTCTTGTCCAACTTGTCAAGTTTATCTAATAATTCCTTTTTTTCTTTCTTGTACGCCCCGCTTACATTTTTAGCCCAACCTCTCTGAGATATTGGCGCAGCCTCCTTATTTTTGCTTGCCAAACCTCTAAAGGTGAACCAACCGGTTGAACGCTCTGCCACACCTTTGTGACAGAATCGCAAAAACCTTCTCTGGTCAACCATCCCAACTCAAACTTGAACTGGGATTGGTAAGAGGAGGAGGCATTGCTTGTGCAGCAAAGCAAAGGCGTATGATCCGAGAGTTCTCTAGTTAGGGTAGTTACAAAAGTAAGAGGGAATTTGGACTCAAACTCCGTGCAAACCAAAATCCTATCCAGCTTCTCAAAAGTCTGATTTGGCATATGATTAGCCCAAGTGAACTTCCTACCTGACAGATCCAATTCTCTAAGATTAAGCGAATCAATTACTGCATTAAATAAGAAAGGCCACCTATCATTGTAATTGTCATTGTTTTTCTCATCCGGACTACAGATAATATTAAAGTCACTGCCCATATAGATGGGTAAGGTGTCTTTAGAACACACCCGTACAAGTTCAGATAAAAAAGGAGCTTTGAAGCCAGCTTGAGCAGGGCCATAGACCGAAATTAAATTAAATTTGAAGTCCTCTTGTTTTAGACGTACCTTAAATCGAATATAAAAATCCCCCTCTTCAATTTCTCCAATGTCAAAAACCATTAAATTCACCCCCATCAGCATGCCACCAGAGCGCCCCTTGGGAGCCAAGCAATGCCAAAGAAAATCTCTACCCGCGCAGATCTTATTCAAGGTTGCTTGCGGGAAGGAATCACGACCCGTCTCTGATAAAGCAATAAAATCTGCAGCTAGTGCAGTAATTCTGCACTGCACCTCAACCAGGCCATGTATCCATTCCTCGGATTCCTGATTGGCTTTTGTGATTCAGACGTCTAGTGGTCCATCACTAAAATTAATGGACCATCATATTACTGTGAACAGCACACAGGCACCAAGCCTCTGTATTTTTAAGATATGAACTGGGTTCTCGGTCAGGCTCATCAACGCACTGCTCAAACAATCAGTAGAAGCAAGCAAAGGGGAACGAAAATCAACAAAATAGATCGACGCTCGATCAAATTAACATGGCGAGGGGAGCAGTCGGAGGAGAGGCGGGACCAGTGGACTCACGGTGGGAAGCTGCGGCGATGGCGGGTGGAGGTATCCAGGGCGTCGTCGCTCGAACTAGGCACCACCGGCGTCATCCCCAATGGCCCCAGACCCTAACCAATCCTCGACACCATGGAGTGCGGACGGAGAGAGCCGCAGAGAGTCAGAGACGGACGGAGCTGCGGGGAGTTGCTATGGATTCGATGGGTCGAACCGTCTGACCCAATGGGTCAACAGGCACCGGCTCTGTTGGCATGTTTCCAATTTGGGGTCTACCTGCATGGCCCAATGGCCTCAGTCTTGTGCGTCGGGTAGATGACCCGATGGGCTGACCCGACCCATTCCCATCACAGGTACTCCCTCTATCTCTAAATTTCTCACTTGTCGAGAAAAAGCTACCGGCAATTATATATTAAAATATATTAATATTTATGCTAAGTAATTAGTGTCATCGGAAAGATCTTTACATCTAGTTTTTTAACAAAAATATTTGGAGATATAAATATTGCATATATTTTCTATAAATTGAGTCAAACATGTGACTTGCACACCAACGACGATACATATTTAGAGATGCAGGGAGTATGTACGAATTGTAGTGCAAGCTGTCAAGTTGTCATTTGCAGAGCCACTCCAAAACACAGGTATGTACGAATTGTAGGATCTTGATGGTCACAATAAGCATACCCAAAAAATCTGGAGGGGCTTTTGCCCCTACAATGACTTATATTAAAACTGAATACAAAAGTTAGAGAGGGAGAAATACAAAACAGGAATTTAAGAGACAAAAAAGGAGACAAAAAAATCAACTGCAGAACCGAGTCTAAAGGAAGGTTTAATCTTGAATTTACTCTAAGCTTCAAACACTGCAATTCTTTCACAAATCCTGTTTTGGCTGCTTAAAGCACTAGTACATAACGATACTATACAGGCGGTTCGAGACGTATTTCTACTGGCGTTTTTACGAACCGCCTGTGCTGGGGGCCAGTAGAAATAGGACCATAGCACAAGCGGTTGCGTGTGAACCGCATGTGAAAATGAGCATTTCCACAGGCGGTTCACTATGTCCAAAGAAAAATCTGCTACTAACGCGGCCGGTGGGATTTAAACTCACGACCTTGGACTTGCGCGGAGCCTCCTCTACCACTACACCACTCAATCACATGTGTTCAAATACCCCTTTGGTTCCCCACATATTATACAAACACGAGTGTAATTTGCTTGTTTGAGGTCCTAAATGATTTCAAATCAAAAAGTTGTCGACTACAAAGTTTCATAACTTTTCGAGACGAACAACTTTTGTATTGGTCATTTCTCCATCCAAGGTCGTTTACAAAATTTGAATTTCAAATTTGAGACCATTTAAACATTTTTTTTGTTGACAAGATGACTTCAAATTAAAAAGTTGTAATTTACAAAGTTTCTTAACGTTTCGATATGAACAACTTTTATTTTGGGCATTTTCTCATCCGAGATAGTTTGAAAAAAATCAAATTTTAAAAAACACATGTATTTCTACTGGCAGTTGTATTTCTACTAGCAGTTGTCTTAACGAACCGCCTGTAGAAATGTCTTATTTCTACATGCGGTTGTTTTAACAAACCACATGTAGAAATCCATTTCTACAGGCGGTTCTAGACATGAGGTCCACCGGTTCATTTCTACAGGCGCGTGGTAGCTCAAACCGCCAGTAAAAAAAATGAGGCGCTAGGAAAAATGACATTTCTCTAACAGAGCTGTGTATTTCTCTGATGTTACGACTGTACATAACGAATACAAGCAGTTTAAGCAAGCCTAAATGTGGCATTTTTAGATAAGGGATAAAAACTATCCGGCCTCTACGTAGCCTAAATGTGGCACAAAGGCCTAAGATACCGCAAAGAGCAGTGGACGTGATAGGTTTGTTTAGGATACATGGATTGCAACGTCGCTGATGGTGCCATGATGTGGAAGAGAACTGAAAAGAGTGTTAGACTCTAGGATCGACTAGGTGCAGATCCGGTGGGGATTCATTCAACATTTGGATATGAGAAGCGAGGTAGATGAACTACTAGAGAGGAACGGAGAGAGATAGGGTAGAGTTTAGGGTTCATACCTTCGAGATCCGGTCATCTCTAGTTCGTTGATAGAGGCTGCACACGGGCAGCGACGGTCGGTGTAGCGCAGGCTCGGCGTGGAGATGCTGGTGGCGCTTCCCGCCGCTGGTAGTGCCCCCCTCGGGATCGGATTAGGGTTAGGACGGTGGGAACGGTGGCAGCGGCTGTCAACCTCGTGAATAAAGCCCTGCCCCCACCTCCTCTTTATAGACATTGTGCGATGGGGGCCCACCAGCCTGCTATTGGGCTAGGTGTCACCGATCACGACGCAGATCATGGTCCAGTTAGGCCGTTGGGCCTAACTGGTGGAGATCAATCTAACATTCCCCCCTTGATCTCAACTTATATCTTTAAACTTCATAGTTATTTCTTTTTACCATTCTATCACAGATCAAGGCATAGAGCGTGCCTCATCGTCACGATCAATTGTCGTTATTAGATTCAACAGCTACAATACACGTCTCTATTTCAAAATAGGTTCTTTAACTTTGGGGCTCTATATTGTCCAGAAATCATAGGTCTTACCATACAACCCATGTCAACTGTGTATTCTCTGAACACACTGAGCGGTAAGCCTTTGCAAAACGGATCCGTAATATTTTCACATCTAAAGGTATGATTCTGGACTTTCTCCTTCACAACGTACAACCCAATGTCAATGTGTTTGGCAGCACACTTGATCTGTTGTCTTAGGAGTAAACTTCATAAATGGTTATTGTTGTTGTTTACCATTATGAACTCCGGATATAGGTTTCTAACCATTTCGTCTGTCCTTTATGCCTCATGATAAGCTATATGATAGGTGTGCATCATCAATGACACCACTATTGTTTCTTTTGGAGATTTTCCACAATAAAATTCCAACTGCGAGTGTTAGTTACTAATGTGGATTTCACTACACATCTCGCCCAAACATATCAGTTGTACTCACAACCATTTGAGAGTCTTGTTCTCTTTATGTCGTCATAAGACATATAAAACTTTTCACAATTGTAACACTTCCATTCCAGTGATCTATGTCTGGATTGGACATCTGCCAAAATCCCGGATACATGAACTATGTCAGGGTAAATACTTGTGCACTCATTAAGCTTCCAACAACCGAAGCATAACCCTTGACCATAGGAACAGGCGTATGTTTACACATATAGATACTTAATTTCTTTAGAATCTTCTCAAGTATACACTTGAGACAGTTCTAATACCCCTTTCTCTTGTCTCGGTAAATTTCAATTCATAGACGAATGACAATTCACCGAGATCAATCTTATGTAATTTAGGGCAATGACTACTTCTCCAAAAGTAGATTAACACCACTGCCAACAAGCAAGATGTCATCCACATACAGGTTTAGGAAAATGAATTTTCTATTCTTGAACTTTGCATAATGCTATTGTCCCTCTCATTCTCTTTAAAATCCAAAACTTTTAATTGATTCTTCATCTTTAAAATACAACTTTATAGAGACTTGCTCTAATCCTTAAATCGTTTCTTCAGGGGACATCCTTTATATTCATTTCTTCCATGACAAAATCAACATGGAAACTTTTCGTACAAATCCCCATCATCTATCTGATGTAACTCTAAATATTATGTGGCGTTAACACTCGTTAAAGTGTTTTCTTTACTTTATATGAATCCTTTCACCATAATATTTTTATGTTCCCTCCGGAGCCACATTGCATCTTGTAGACCCATTACAGTCTACTGTTTTGGCTCTTTTAGGAATAACTTCTCACCATTTATTCTTTGAGACCTTTTAGGTCTAAAATGACACACTTTTACATGAGTTGTTGTTGCTCTTTCATTGCCAAGAGTCAATTGATACTTTAGGCTCTTGTATTACAAGATCCTTGTTTACATTATTCATCTTTCTAGAAGAGCTAACAACAGGTGTTGCATAGGCCATACAACATCAACAGGTATGATTGTTTTTGAGTCATTGGAGTGGGCACGCACTCCTACTTCTCTTCAAGTCTTAGATCTCTACATACCATGCTCCCCTAGATTATCCCATCTTTCTGTAAAGATGGTGCTTCCTCAAATTTCTTATTTGGGTTTAATCTGTCAAAAGTCATATGGTGCCTTAAGCACCGCTTGTCCATTACAAATACTAGCTCACTATGCTATCCTCCTATCAGAACCATAAAGGTATAAGAATTTAGCTACATTTCTAGCTATTTCTTTCTTTGCTTAGGGGTATCGTTATTATGATCGTTGTACTCCCTCGACAGTCACATTCATCTTTTATAGATCTCTCTTGCCTTAATGCATATCATGCATTGCATTTTGAGGCACAGGGAAATGGAGAGTATCTCTTTTAATCTTTATCTTTCTTAGTGTAATCTCACCATTCTCCCCCTCAAAATATGGCACAAACTTTACTGCCATAATTTTGAAACTATTCTGAACTTTTGTGAACGAGGAGACATCTATAATTTGCTTTATTCACATGACCATGTCATGCAAAAAAGTCATCTTTTGATTCTTATGGGAGTATACTTTCCTCATTCCACTTTAAGAACTTAACGAAGTCCTTACTTAACTTTAGTTTTGCAAGTCATGCTTGCATGTTTTCTTTATCTGGGATTGCTCCCCTCATGGCCTTAGCCCATGACTATGTCATGGTCAAAATTGTGATAGCATAAAAGCTACACAAATTTTTCATTCTTTCTCCCACTCTGGGATATACTTTAGGCACATGAGCCATCACAAACTTTTTTCGCCATGCGGGACAATTTCCCATCAGGGACATTAAAGCCAGAATTGGCTTTCACATTCCATCATCAAATTCAGAAATAAATCTGAATATTCTGTAACATACACATTTAATCCAACATTGGTCAAATTAAATATGCATTTTATTATTATTATTATTATTACAGCTTGTCATGATGACTGAAACTTAAACAAATTCTTCTTCATAGAGAGTACATAAAATACATTTCATGTACTAAAATCTTACTTTGGACCAATGTCCCTGGATTCTTTTCCTTTTCAAGCCATTCTCTAAAGAGAACACAATCCCTTTATGTAATGGCTTTCACTTTCCATTTTCTGAGTCATAAGTACCCAGCTCTTTTCTTTCTGCCTCCAAGAATGAAAGCATGAAGATCTTTTATGAAAACATTAATCAACAATAATCAACAACAATGAGCATAAAAATAACGCTACGTTGATCTGGTTAAAACATGTGCATTGAACATTAAAACTTTCAACTCTATTCTATATCAAAATAGAATAATATTCTTTTACATTAATTCTACATCACCGTTGGGCAGAAATAGAATTAACGTATGCAAACTAAATTAACTCGATGATAATCAATATCTTTGCAGCGGAATACTTTCACTTGTTCAAGAACATTTCTATCTTATCTAGTCTCTAGAAAAATTGGCCAAATTGACGCAAAAATTGCAAGAGATTCAAACTTTACATTTAAACTTATAATATTGTTATTATCAACGTTGGTCAGAAAATAACAATATCATAATTCATTTTAAACATGTGACTATTCCTCTAATTAAATTTTCCCGTTGGTTCCAATTTAATTAGAAGATAATCAATGTTAACTTTGCAGCAAAAAACATAAAATTACTCTTCCAAAATATCATCATAATATTGCTATTAATCAACGTTGATTAATAACAACATTATATTCATCTAAACTTTCATCCAATTTTCAAAATTAAATTCTTTTGTTGGTTCGAATTTTAATAATGAAAATTACAACTTCAAATGCACAGTGGAAACAAGTTGATTTTATCTGTTTCTCAGGAGCATCTTTCTATAACCATCTCGTCTCTGTCAAAATTATCCCATTGGTTCAAATTTTGACAGAGATTTACAACTTTTAAATTGATTAAAATGCACTCAAATTAATCAAAATTGCTTCTGAGAAAAACAAAACAGTAGCACTGTGCTAGAAGGCCATTAGGCCCATTCCGCAAAGCCGGAGCCCACGGCGGCCCCCACTATGCGAGCACGGGCTCTGCACTTGCAGCCCAGCGGCCCAAGGCCACCGCGCGCCGCGTGCCCGCTCCCCGCGCCCAGGCCGCAACCTGGGCCTGGGCCGGGAAAGCGAAAACCCTCCTGGGCCAAAACCGGCCCGAGCCTCCTCAGCCGTCTGATCGCATCCGACGGTCGCCCTTTGATCTCGCCGATCAAAACCGGCGCACAGCCTTCTCCCGAAAACCCTAACTCGCATTTCTTCCTTCCTCCTTCCCTCAACGCCGCGGCGAGCCGAGAGGGAGTACGTTGGTGGCGGCACGACCGTCGGCGGTATTCTCCGGCGGCGAGTCCCGATCTAGTTGCTCCGCCTCCTCTTCTCTCTCTCCCTCGCTTTTCTCTGTCTTTCGCCGTGACATCAGCAGCGGCGGCCGCTACCCGGGCAGCTGGAGAAGGGAGGTGGTCGGCGCCGTTGCGAAGCCCCTCGCTGGCGCGTGAGCTCGCCTTGGAGCGGTGCCTATGGCCCGAGGCCGAGACACCCGAAGAAACGATGGACTCTAGGATCGACTAGGTGCAGATCCGGTGGGGATTCATTCAACATTTGCATATGAGACGCGAGGTAGATGAACTACCAGAGAGGAATGGAGAGAGATAGGGTAGAGTTTAGGGTTCATACCTTCGAGATCCGGCCGTCTCTGGTTCGTTCATGGAGGCTGCGCACGGGCAGCGACGGTCGATGTAGCGCACGGTCCGCGTGGAGAAGCTGTTGGCGCTTCCCGCCGCTGGCAGTGCCACCCTTGGGATCGGATTAGGGTTAGGACGGTGGGAACGGTGGCAGCGGCTGTCAACCTCGTGAATAGAGCCCTGCCCCCACATCCTCTTTATAGACACTGTGCGACGGGGGCCCACCAGCCTGCTATTGGGCTGGGCGTCCCCGATCAGGACACAGATCAGGGTCCAGTTAGGCCGTTGGGCCTAACCGGTGGAGATCAATCTAACAAAGAGGTCAACCACAAAATAATATATAGATGATGCTTATGTTGTTACAATAATTATACATGTATAGCTCTGCGCTAACCAAATCTCAAATTGATATGTAGGGTGGGCGATGAGCTGATGAAAGGTAGAGGTACTCTGACTCTGGTATGTGAGGTTATATCCTCGGGGAGACGGTGCATGACTATCATCAGTTCATGCCATAAGGTGTTGGGTTCAGTCGCATAATGAGCACAACCCGGCCTCTGGTTTAGTTGGCCAACTTGTAAGTGGCGAGGTCCAAAAACTCATGCCCAATATGTGCAATCGAGTCTAATGCAGTTGGAGTGCAAGCCAATGAGCAATGCAGAGCAACTCCATCATGGGTCACAAATGCTGCGCAAAATTGCTTTGTGACTGATTAATGATCCCATGACTTGAATCTAAAATAGACATACTTCGCACTACAGCCTCGATCAATGCTGATTTTTCAAAGTGTGGTTGATCAGTGCTTATGAGGTATCCAGGGTTGCATATGAGCTTGACACGAGCATAATATGCATTTATGGTGGTGCCATGGTTGTTCACTTGTTTAACTGCATTAGTGATAGGCTATAGCAGAAGTTGGGTCAGAGCCACGCTGCTTATGGTCAACTGGTGGCGCATCAATGAAGTTATTAGCCTTGGCCTTCCTGGTAAAAAATCCTGCTTGCTTTATTTAATTAGCATCATAAAGCTTTTGCAGATTGTTTAGTAATTAATATAAATTAAAGCACTAAGCCAAACACAAACACCTTTCTGATATATTATTAGCAGCCACACTTGCCCCAAGGGCGTATGCTATCGCACCCCCTTCCTCGCTTTGCCACCAGAAAATGTGCTGTATTATATTAGATGGGTTTCATATAGACGTACTGGTGGAGCGAACACAACCCACTAATTTTCTGTTGGATGTTGTTCTATATGTAATGTCACTAGAAATGGAATATATTATGGGTGTCTGCTATGGAAAATGTAGCTGAAAAAATTGTGCAGAGATCCTAGCTACTATTATTTAGATAACCATATGAAATACCTCTTTTTAATCTGTGTCTTTTTGTTCCTCAGGGTTTCAACAAAATGATACTGCAAACCAACTAGAAGAAGACATACGTGAAAGCAATACTCTTTCGGACAAGGCGCCTCTGTCATCCGGAGGGTATTTCCGTACACCAACATCGAGGTGGCCTCATCTGCTCTCCATCCGTCGAGTAGCCTCCTTCCGACAAGTGAGTCCTCCTTTGCTAGTTTTGGACTCTGGATCTGCACGAAGACATTCGGAAGCCATCGCTTAGGGACGAAAGTGCTTTCAGACGAAAGCGTCGTCTCTCCACCAACTTTGGAAGATGAAAGCGCTTTCGTCCGGAAGGGAAACTATCACTTCGGTCGAAAGTGCTTTCAGACGAAAGCGTCGCCTCTCCACCAACTTTGGAAGACGAAGGCGCTTTCGCTCGAAAGGGAAACTATCGCTTCGGCCGAAAGTGCTTTCGGACAAAAGCGTCGTGTCTCCACCAACTTTGGAAGACGAAGGTGCTTTCGCCCGGAAGGGAGACTATCGCTACACAGCTGATTGAATCCGACTAATAGCATTGTATTCGTTCGAGAACATATTCGGTTCAAAGCATCATTGCTCGAGTGACCGCATTCGTTCCTGATCGTCTACCGTTCATATCGCTCGAAAGTATTCGGCTCACAATTGCTTCCGTTCGATAAGAGATTCGTCGAAAATGCTTTTGTGCGGAAGCGGGATCCCTACGATTGGGGTACCACCGCAACAATAGCCCCTTACCATCGATCCATGCGTTGTCACGGTCGATGGTGACCTTCTTAAAGACTATACGCCCGCCCGCTAAAGGTTGGCGAAAGGTTGATTTCATATTTGCCATAGCTTGAAGCGTTTTTGACGAAGTCTGATTCTATGTTATTTATTTTTATTATTATTATATTACTTATATATATTATTATTATTATTTTATTTTTATATATTATATTTTTAAGTAATTCGCTATGTTTATCGTCCGCCCCCATTCGTTTATCGACGAGGGCCGCTAACGTATTCACCCTAAGGGTGCTTTCACCTGTAGCCCCTCGGCATGTAATGTAAAACGCTCGCTCATTCGTTTTTCGACGAGGGCCGCTAATGTATTCATCCGAGGGTGCTGTCGCCGGTAGCCCCTTGGCGCTTAGTGTAAAACGCCCGCCTCCATTCGTTTTTCGACGAGGGGCGATAACGTATTCGCGCGAGGGTGCTTTCGTCGGTAGACCCTCGGCGTGTAATGTAAAATGCCCGCCCCATTCGTTTTTCGACGAGGGGTGGTAACGTATTAGTCCGAGGGTGCTTTCATCTGTAGCCTCTCGGCGTGTAATGTAAAATGCCCGCCCCCATTCGTTTTTCGACGAGGGGCGATAACGTATTCGCACGAGGGTCCTTTCGTCGGTAGCCCCTCGGCGTGTAATGTAAAACGCTCGCCCCATTCATTTTTCGACGAGGGGTGGTAATGTATTCGTCTGAGGGTGCTTTCGTTGGTAGCCCCTCGGCGTGTAATGTAAAACGCCCGCCCCCATTCGTTTTTCGACGAGGGGCGATAACATACTCGCGCGAGGGTGCTTTCATCACTAGCCCCTCGGCGTGTAATGTAAAACGCCCGCCCCATTCGTTTTTCGACGAGGGGCGGTAATGTATTCGTCCGAGGGTGCTTTCGTCGGTAGCCCCTCGGCGTGTAATGTAAAATGCCTGCCCCCATTCGTTTTTCGATGAGGGGCGATAACGTATTCACGCGAGGGTGCTTTCGTCGGTAGCCCCTCGGCGTGTAATGTAAAATGCCCGCCCCATTCCTTTTTCGACGAGGGGCGGTAACATATTCGCGCGAGGGTGCTTTCATCGCTAGCCCCTCGGCGTGTAATGTAAAACGCCCGCCCCATTCATTTTTCGACGAGGGGCGGTAAAGTATTCGCGCGAGGTTGCTTTCGTCGCTAGCCCCTCGGCGTGTAATGTAAAACGCCCACCCCATTCATTTTTCGACGAGGGGCGGTAACGTATTTGTCTGAGGGTGCTTTCGTCGGTAGCACCTCGGCGTGTAATGTAAAACGTCCGCCCCATTCGTTTTTCGACGAGGGGTGGTAACGTATTCGTCCGAGGGTGCTTTCATCGGTAGCCCCTCGGCGTGTAATGTAAAACGCCCGCCCCATTCGTTTTTTGACGAGGGGCGGTAATGTATTCGTCCGAGGGTGCTTTCGTCGGTAGCCCCTCGGCGTGTAATGTAAAACGCCCGCCCCATTCGTTTTTTGATGAGGGGCGATAACGTATTCGCGCGTGGGTGCTTGCGTCGCTAGCCCCTCGGCGTGTAATGTAAAACGCCCGCCCCATTCGTTTTTCGACGATGGGCGATAACGTATTCGCGCGAGGGTGCTTTCGTCGCTAGCCCCTAGGCGTGTAATGTAAAATGCCTGCCCCATTCGTTTTTCGATGAGGGGCGGTAACGTATTCATCCGAGGGTGCTTGCGTCGGTAGCCCCTTAGCGTGTAATGTAAAATGCCCGCCCCATTCGTTTTTCGACGAGGGGTGGTAACGTATTCGTCTGAGGGTGCTTTCGTCTGTAGCCCCTCGGCGTGTAATGTAAAACGCCCGCCCCCATTCGTTTTTCGACGAGGGGCGATAACGTATTCACGCGAGGGTGCTTTCGTCGGTAGCCCCTCGGCGTGTAATTTAAAACACATGCCTCATTCGTTTTTCGACGAGGGGCGGTAACGTATTCGCGCGAGGGTGCTTTCGTCACTAGCCCCTCGGCGTGTAATGTAAAACGCCCGCCCCCATTCGTTTTTCGACGAGGGGCGATAACGTATTCGCACGAGGATGCTTTCGTTGGTAGCCCCTCGGCGTGTAATGTAAAATGTCTGCCCCATTCGTTTTTCGACGAGGGGCGGTAACGTATTCACACGAGGGTGCTTTCGTCGGTAAGCCCTCGGCGTGTAATGTAAAACGCTCGCCCCATTCATTTTTCGACGAGGGGCGGTAATGTATTCGTCCGAGGGTGCTTTCGTCAGTAGCCCCTCGGCGTGTAATGTAAAACGCCCGCCCCCATTCGTTTTTCGACGAGGGGCGATAACATACTCGCGCGAGGGTGCTTTCGTCACTAGCCCCTCGGCGTGTAATGTAAAACGCCCGCCCCATTCGTTTTTCGACGAGGGGCGGTAACGTATTCGTCCGAGGGTGCTTTCGTCGGTAGCCCCTCGGCGTGTAATGTAAAACGCCTGCCCCCATTTGTTTTTCGATGAGGGGCGATAACGTATTCGCGCGAGGGTGCTTTCGTTGGTAGCCCCTCGGCGTGTAATGTAAAATGCCCGCCCCATTCATTTTTCGACGAGGGGCGGTAACGTATTCGCGCGAGGGTGCTTTCATCGCTACCCTCGGCGTGTAATGTAAAACGCCCGCTCCATTCGTTTTTCGACAAGGGGCGGTAAAGTATGCGCGCGAGGTTGCTTTCGTCGCTAGCCCCCGGCGTGTAATGTAAAATGCCCGCCTCATTCGTTTTTCGACGAGGGGCGGTAACGTATTTGTCTGAGGGTGCTTTCATCGGTAGCCCCTCGGCGTGTAATGTAAAACGTCCGCCCCATTCGTTTTTCGACGAGGGGCGGTAATGTATTCGGCCGAGGGTGCTTTCGTCGGTAGCCCCTCGGCGTGTAATGTAAAACGCCCGCCCCATTTGTTTTTTGACGAGGGGCGGTAATGTATTCGTCCGAGGGTGCTTTCGTCGGTAGCCCCTCGGTGTGTAATGTAAAACGCCCGCCCCATTCCTTTTTTGACGAGGGCCGGTAACGTATTCACGCGAGGGTGCTTGCGTCGCTAGCCCCTCGGCGTGTAATGTAAAACGCCCGCCCCCATTCGTTTTTCAATGAGGGGCGATAACGTATTCGCGCGAGGGTGCTTTCGTCGCTAGCCCCTAGGCGTGTAATGTAAAACGCCTGCCCCATTCGTTTTTCGACGAGGGGCGGTAACGTATTCGTCCGAGGGTGCTTGCGTCGGTAGCCCCTCGTCGTGTAATGTAAAATGCCCGCCCCCATTCGTTTTTCGACGCGGGGTGATAACGTATTCGCGCGAGGGTGCTTTCGTCGGTAGCCCCTCGGCATGTAATGTAAAATGCCCGCCCCATTCATTTTTTGACGAGGGGCGGTAACGTATTCGCGCGAGGGTGCTTTCGTCACTAGCCCCTCGGCGTGTAATAATGTAAAACGCCTGCCCCTTTCGTTTTTCGACCAGGGGCGGTAACTTATTCGTCCGAGGGTGCTTTCGTCGGTAGCGCCTCGGCGTGTAATGTAAAACGCCCGCCCCCATTCATTTTTCGACGAGGGGCGATAACGTATTCGCACGAGGGTGCTTTCGTCGCTAGCCCCTCGGCGTGTAATGTAAAATGCCCGCCCCATTCGTTTTTCGACGAGGGGCGGTAACGTATTCGCACGAGGGTGCTTTCGTTGCTAGCCCCTCGGCGTGTAATGTAAAACGCCCGCCCCATTCGTTTTTTGACGAGGGGCGGTTACGTATTCGCGCGAGGGTGCTTTCGTCGCTAGCCCCTCAGCGTGTAATGTAAAACGCCCGCCCCATTCGTTTTTCGACGAGGGGCGGTGACGTATTCGCGCGAGGGTGCTTTCGTCGGTAGCCCCTCGGCGTGTAATGTAAAACGCCCGCCCCATTCGTTTTTCAACGAGGGGTGGTGACGTATTCGCGCGAGGGTGCTTTCATCGCTAGCCCCTCGGCGTGTAATGTAAAACGCCTGCCCCATTCGTTTTTCGACGAGGGGCGATAACGTATTCCCGCGAAGGTGCTTTCGCCGGTAGCTTCTCGGTGTGTAATTTAAAACGCCTACCTCATTCATTTTTCGATGAGAGGCGCTTACGTATTCGCGCGAGGGTGATTTTGCCGGTAGCTTCTTGGTGTGTAATTTAAAACGCTCGCCCCCATTCGTTTTTCAACGAGGGGTGCTAACGTATTCGCCCGAAGCTACTTTCGCCGGTAGCTTCTCGGTGTGTAATTTAAAACGTCCGCCCCCATTCGTTTTTCAACGAGGGGTGCTAACGTATTCGCCCGAAGCTACTTTCGCCAGTAGCCCCTTGGCGCGTAATGTAAAACTCCTGCCCCCATTCGTTTTTTGACGAGAGGCACTAACGTATTCACCCCGGTAGGTAGGAATATTTATGCCCGTAGGCTATCTTCCACCCGATCTCATTTTCGAAGGGTCGGAATGTTTATGCTCGTAGGCCGTTTTCTGCCCTCTCGCATTTTTGGAGGTTCGGAATGTTTATGCCCGTAGGCTGTCTTCTGCCCTCTCGCATTTGCGGAGGGGGAATCTTTTATGCCCGTAGGCTGTTTTCCACCCTCTCACATTTTCGGAGGGTCGGAATGCATATGCCCGTAGGCTGTCTTCCGCCCTCTCGCATTTTCGGAGGGCCGAAATATTCATGCTCGCAGGCTGTCTTCCGCCCTCGCATTTTCGGAGGGTCGGAATGTTCATGCCCGTAGGGTGTCGAGATTGTCGAGCCTCATCGAAGAAGGTTTCCGTCTGACGGGCCGACATTCTCTAATGATGCAAAATTTGGACGAATGTCTCAACCCTTTTTGGTTGTTTTCGTCATTGGATCCGTGATCGAATATGGGGAAGTTTTGATACCTTAATGTTTTTAAGGTTACACTTGGTTGCCTCATTAAAAAACCTCACACCATTTTTGAGGGCTTCCTAGTGAGGAAAAAGAGTGCAGCTACTTGATTAAAAAACGATGAAGGTAAAAACAAAAGGTGAAAGAAACTCTATTCTAAGGATTGAAGCTACGCGAGTTGTTGGCGTTCCAGGTGTGAATTGTCTCTTCTCTTTTTCGTTCACTAAGCGGAACACTCCTGGCCTTGCCATGCTTGTGGCGACAAAAGGACCACATCACTGTGATTGCAACTTTTCCTTGCTTCGCCGTGTATAGTGATTATGCCAAAAGGAGAGGGCATCTTCATGCAAAGATAACTTTGCTTTATGACAACATTGAACCTATTGGTGAATCCCCTGCCAAAAATGGTTGTGTAGGGATAGTCCATGTTGACTATGTCGAATGTCACCATTTCGGTTCGCATCTTTTCGTCCTGGGCGAAAGAAACCGGTACCTGCTTTTTGCCGATAGCGTCTACCTTTCTTCCGCCGAAACCGTATAATGAGTTACCGGCTGGGTCCAACCCCATCCTGTCCATGCCCATTGCTTCGAAAGCCTTAATGAACAATATGTCAGCTGAACTTCCAGTGTCTATCAGAATGTTGTGTAGCATAAACCCAACTACGTTGGCGGTAGCTACGAATGCATTGTAGTGGGGATAATCGCGGACTCCGAAATCAGACCATCGAAAGTTATCGACAACAATGACCATGTCGGCCTACTCAAAGGCAATCTTCGTGATACCATTTGCACTCTTCTGTGGTAATCTCTTCTTGATCTCTTGCTTTCGTGCTCCAGATTGGACCCGCCGGTTATGGCGCATATGTGACCTCGAGACGGAAGGATGTTGTTGACTGCATTAGGCTCGTGCTCGCCATCTTGCATTTGCTGGTATGGCTGTGATGCCGCCTGGCTTTGTGGCCGAGCTTGAACTGAGACTACCGGTGGCTGCGTTGGCTGATGGTGATACTGCGTCGGTGAAGACGCTGTCACAGATTGGACCAAATAATGTGGGTGCTGGAAAGTTGGATTGAACCAGGGCAAGTTTCGGGGAGCAGCTAGGTATGGCGCGAAATGTTGCAGAAAGGTTGTGTAGTTGCCATGAAAGGCGCTTCCGGTTACAGGATCACAAGTATTGTGGAAGACATGCTTGGTGATTTCGCCAGAAGTAGAAGTTTGGTCTTTTTCTTTTAGCTCCTTAGCCATTTTACTGTATTTGCACTCTTTGGTGCTGTGTTCGACATTTCCGTCACAGATCACACAATATGAGGGTTTACTTCCTCTACCTTGTCCCCTTTCGTTGTCGCTCCCGTGAGTCGGATGCTCGAACTCTCTGGACTGTAGGTAGCTATTTGGGGCCACTCCCTCTGGATCCACAGCGGACTGGGTAGATTCTTCGTGCGATGTGTTGATTGAGCAAAGGGCCTCACATTTCTCTGGTTTGGCGCTTGCGGCGAATGCACCGATTTCATCATCTGCCTTTGCGCGAAACGTGCTGCTTTACGACGCCGAAAGTCATCATCTAACCTTGCATAACTGTTCATTATCTCGAATAGTTCTTTGAACGAGTTAGGTGGCTGCCTGGAAAAATGTGTTGCACATTGTCCCGTCACCGGCCCTTCGATGGCTGCGGCGATCACTGCTGCTTCCGGTACATTCGGGGCTTGAGCCTTCAGCTGAATAAAGCGTCTGAGGTATTCGGACAGTGGTTCATCATCTTGTTGAGTGCAATTCATGAGATCTCGGGTGCTTTTGACAACCGCCTGAAAGCCTTGAAAAGTGGCGAGCAATCCGGTCTTCAACTGAGCCCAGGAATAGATGGATAATGGCTTGAGAGACGTGTACCAATCGTGCGCTACATCTTCGACTGCCAGAATGAGGGATTTAGCCAATGCCTGGTTGTCTCCACCTGCCGAAAACACAGCTGTTTCGAAGCTTTCTAAAAACTTGCGCGGGATGGCCTTGCCATCGAAAGTTGGGATTCGAGGCTTGTAGTTGAGCGGCCAAGGATGTACTTGCAACTCCCTCGAGAGCGGGGAAGTTTCATCGATGACATCGCCAAAAGCTTGTTGTTGCTCACGCTGTGGTATGAACACGTTTTCTGGAATTCTTGGAAGTGGGCCCCCTTCGGTTCTTTGCAACTCATGCACCTCTCTTTCCAACCGTCTTCGCTGTGCTTCCGCCTGACGAATGGCGTCGTGAGTTTTGTCTTCTCTTGCTCTAGCTGCAACTTGCTGTTGAAGCTGATCTCTTTGTTGCAACAACTTTTGTATCTCTTCCTAGTACTGCGTCAACATCTTGAGCGCCTGAGCGTGCCTAGTGACTTCGACATCGTCATCTTCATTTTTGTCAATCGCGTTCTGGACATGGCCTTCCGGTGTTTCCTCTCTGCCGAAAGGCTGCTGGCCCAGAGGTGGCATGTCTTGGCTTGAGGATGCCCCTGCCGGTAGCTGAGTTCCGGGCGGGACTGTGCCGACGAAAGCTGAGTTTGGGTTTACGCTTTGTGGAATATGGGCTGTGGGAGCGGGTGCTGCGATTGTGCCGTGGGCATTTGTGTTCGCAACAACCACCCTTTCGGTTTCTTAAGGATCAACCGTCTTCGATGCCTTCCTTGGTGCCATGACAAGCTCGGGCAACAACCACGGTGGGCGCCAATGTTGTTTTAGGGCCGAAACCCTAAAACAGCAGGTCACTACCCGAACGAAAGCGAACACAGAGGGAGACGAATGGCAGACTCGCGGACGCGAGCCAACAGCAGAAGTAGCCACTTGAACAGTGATCCTCCTCCCCCCCTCCATAGGGGAGGTCAGCCTATTTATATTAATCATGCAGTCTTTACAAGTACAGAAATGCCCTTCCAACTACTCTTTGTTTACAAGTACTACAATGCCCTTGTAACTACTCTTTTGGATAAGGCGCCTCTGTCATCCGGAGGGTATTTCCGTACAGCAACATCGAGGTGGCCTCATCTGCTCTCCATCCGTCGAGCAGCCTCCTTCCGACAAGTGGGTCCTCCTTTGCTAGTTTTGGACTCTGGACCTGTACGAAGACATTCGGAAGCCATCGCTTATGGACGAAAGTGCTTTCAGAAGAAAGCGTCGTCTCTCCACCAACTTTGGAAGATGAAAGCGCTTTCGTCCGGAAGGGAAACTATCGCTTCGGTCAAAAGTGCTTTCGGACGAAAGCGTCGCCTTTCCACCAACTTTGGAAGACGAAGGCGCTTTCGCTCAAAAGGGAAACTATCGCTTGGGCCGAAAGTGCTTTCGGACGAAAGCGTTGTCTCTCCACCAACTTTGGAAGACGAAGGCGCTTTCGCCCGGAAGGGATACTATCGCTGCACAGCTGAGTGAAACCGACTAATAGCATTGTATTCGTTCGAGAACATATTCGGTTGAAAGCATCATTGCTCGAGTGACCACATTCGTTCCTGATCGTCTACCGTTCATATCGCTCGAACGTATTCGGCTCACGGTTGCTTCCGTTCGATAAGGGATTCGTCGAAAATGCTTTTGTGCGGAAGCGGGATCCCTACGATTGGGGTACCACCCCAACAATACGCCATAAATATCAATGAGAAATAATGAAACTACTGTTGTGTGCTGATATTATTGTAGCTGTCCTTGTGACCAACTAGGAAAGGAAGGCCTCTTTTATATATATATATATATATATATATATGAATTATCTCAAGTGCAATATAATAACGTAATACTAGCTGTGAATTGTTGGCCCTCACGGTGATTGGGATTTCTACTAGAGACTAGAGTTATGCCATTACTAGTCAGGAATGAGAGACATCAGGACTTGTCAGTCCTCTCCCTCGCCTCACCTCGCTCTCGATCTCCTATCTCTCCGTGAGTCATCACCCGGCCACCATCCAGCATCCACCTCATTTTTTCCTGGTTTGTGGCTTTGTGCTACTCCTGTGACAGCACCTCTGTGGACGTCCAACATGGCATCATAGAGGTAGCTCTCGGCGTGAAAAATGAACTCAATGTGCTTTCGATGACTTGATGATCCAGCACGTGATGGTAGAGAGTTGTCACCATGTCGTCCAGATATGATGGCAATGGCGCGCTAGGATTTTTGTACGGGGTATGCTGAACCAAAATTTTTATATGCAAACCAGTAAAATCCATTTAGCAATTTGGTAAAGTTCTATAAAAAAATTGCCAAATTTAATTTGGTACAAAACTACTAAATGACATAATACGTCTTAATTACAATACAAGTAGTTTAAATTAAAACAACAAACTAATAGATTGAAATATTAACGACACAAGCTTAAACAAATAGGATTATAAATTTAGGGGATAACCGTGAAGTTAGGGCAGGGTGTCAAGCTGCCGCCGATAGGGGGCGAGGTGTAGGAGCAGCAGGGGCGAGCGCCGAGCGTCGAGTCGCTCCCATCGCGCAAGGGTCAGGAATGGCCGAACGTGTGCGCGTAAGGGCATCTACAATGCTAGTAGCTACGGAGCTAGCTGATGGGGAGGTGAGAGACAAAAATAAAAAATATTTTATTTTTCTATGTGCTATGAGATCTACATGTTCGTCTCTTATATTTTTGGACTACGTGAAATAGATAGACTATTTGCTCATCCCTACTGACTACTTTCTCTTCTGCTTTTTCCTTGCCACATCACCTCTGGCTAGTTAAATAGCTAGCTATTGGGGACGCCTTAAGGGAAGAGAAGCAAATGGAGTTTTTTTTTGCAGAGGGACATGTATGCTTGTTGCTGGGCCTAAGGTATGCCACACCATACCTGTGTAACCCACTGGATCCGCCAGTGCCAGATGGGCTTCTTCTCCACGCCAACGTGTTGCTTTTCCACATCGATGTGACTATGTGATGTTCTCGACTAGACATCACACTACTACAGAACAGGCCTTTGGTCGATCACCAAATGACCTTTAGTCTCAACAAAAAATTGTGTCTGAGACCAAAGACTTTTAGTCCCGGTTGGTAACACCAACCATTACCAACCCTTAGTCTCGGTTGACATTACCAACCCAGACTAAAGGTCTTCCACCTGGGACTAAAAGTCTTTCACAAGTGAATTCAAAAGGAAAGTGTCTAGAACTATGTCACGTGGTGTTATGCATGAGGTGAGAGATCTTTGGTTTGAATCTCGTGAAGTGCAAATAAATTTTTTATTTTGATGGTGAACATTAGTCCCGGTTGAGTGGCCCGGGACTAAAGGCTAGGACCTTAACGTCAAAAAGTCAGCGTCACAAATGGATTTTATGTCAAAAAGCCAAGCATTTCTTGTAGTCCCGGATTGGTAATCCCAGTTGTCCAAACCAAGACTAAAGAGGTCTACAACCGGGACTAAAGATCCTGAAAGGACCGTGACGCCTAAGAGGGGGTGTTGAATTAGGCAACTTAAAACTTTTACTCTTAACTATGGCCGCTAATTTTCACCTAGTCAAAACCTATGCAAGAAAGTAAACTATCAAATGTGCAAATAAGGTTTTGCTAGGTGTGCTGCTATCTCTACCGCAAAAAAAGTTATGCAACCAAGGTTCCAAACCTATCAACTAGCCTATCAACTAAGCTATGAAAGGTAAAGCATATAATCAAGGTAGCAATGTAAATACGGAAGCTAAAGAGAGAGGTAGAGATGCAAACTCCCGTCGACGACTGCGGTATTTTTACCGAGGTATCGAGAAGCACGCAAGCTTCCCCTAGTCCTCGTTGGAGCCCCTCGCAAGGAATCCCTCGCACGGTGCCAAGCTCCCGGTCGGATAACTCCGTGGATAGCCTCGGGCCTTCCCCACGCGCAAGCGGGTCTCCGGTTAAGCCACTCGTGGCAAAGCCTCTCCCGGATGCTCCCCGCCGTCTTCACTATCAAGCTTCTGGCCGAACCGCTGCGGGCCTTGTTCCCTTCGGTACACGGTGGCGGCCACACCACAAACGCAGTTGGTGTGGTCTCGCAAGACTACAAGCCCCTCCGATGTACAACAATGTTGCACGCAAGCACCGGTAGGTAAGAGGTATGCAAACCTCACTAAACACTAGGCTTAAAACCTAGAGCAAGCGCAAAGCGATGGTCAAACTAGCCCAAGCACTTCGTAAAGCACTACACTAATCACCTAGTATATCATTTAAGCACTTTGGTGGCTAGAGCAACTAAATATGTGTCTATACACTTGGTACACTTCCTTGAGCTCCAACCTTATGTTTTTGGCCGGCCATGGGGGTATATATAGAGCCCCAACCAAATAGAGTCATTGGACACCAAAGATGGACTTTTCTGCGTAGCATCGGGCACTCCTGTTAGGAGCATCAGACGCGCGTCCGATGTCACTTTAACGGCTAGTTGCCAGCCTGGCACTGAGTCACATCAGACTTGTCTGTAGCGTCCGATGCGGCAGCAACTGACGTGTCTGGTGTCTTCAGAGCCTCTCTGGATCCTTTCTGGACAACCATCGGATGCTCGTGTCCTGTAGCATCCGATGTACATCGACGGGTCCGATAGTGGGCGAGGTGTAGGAGCAGCAGGGGCGAGCGCCGAGCGTAGCAAGGGTCAGGAACGCCCGAACATGTGCGTAAGGGCATCCGCAATGGTACTATCTATGGAGCTAGTTGATGTGGAGGTGAGAGACAAAAATAAAAAAACATTTTATTTTTCTATGTGCTATGAGATCTACATGTTCGTCTCTTATATTTTTGGAGTGCGTGAAATAGATATAGACTATTTGCTCATCCCTACTGACTACTCTCTCTCTTCTGCTTTTTCCTTGCCACATCACATCTAGCTAGTTAAATAGTTACCTGTTGGGGACGCCTTAAGGGAAGAGAAGCAAATGGAGTTTTTTTACAGAGGACATGTATACTTGTTGCTAGGCCTAAGGTATGCCACACCATACCTGTGTAACCCACTGGATCCGCCAGTGCCAGATGGGCTTCTTCTCCACGCCAAACATGTTGCTTTTTCACATCGATGTGACTATCACACTACTACAGACCATGCTTTCGCTCGATCGCCAAATGACCTTTAGTCTCGATAAAAAATTGTGTTTGAGACCAAAGACTTTTAGTCCCGGTTGGTAACACCAACCAGGACTAAAAGTCAACCTTTAGTCCCGGTTGGCATTATCAACCCGGACTAAAGGTCCTCCAACCTTTAGTCCCGGTTAGTAATACCAACCGGGACTAAAGGGTGACCTTTTTAGTCTCGGTTGTGTTACCAACACGGGCTAAAGGTCTTCCACCTGGGACTAAAAGTCCTTCATGAGTGAATTCAAAAGGAAAGTGTCTAGAACTATGTCACGTGGAGTTATGCATGAGGTGAGAGATCTTTGATTTGAATCTCGCGAAGTGCAAATAATTTTTTTATTTTAAAGGTGAACTTTAGTCCGGGTTGAGTGGACCGGGACTAATGGTAGTCCCAGTTGCCCAAACCAAGACTAAAGGGGTCTACAACCGGGACTAAAGATCCCTTCTGTACTAGTGCAGTCAGCAGCAACTGGACCAGGTGCCATCAGGGAATTAACATGATATGAGCTTGCTTTCTACACGTGAATTATTCTTACTGTAAGATGGCTCTCTTATGGCTCAACACATTACCATAATCCAAAAAAGATGCAAAAACCATTGTTGAGCAGGCAGTCAATGTCATACACATGTTGATACTACAAAGTGCAAACACAGTTGGGATGTGGTGGATCATGTGTGACATTGATCTAGACAAATCTAGGAATTAGAGGCATCAAGGTAGCCACACCGCATTGCTCATATTACAGCATATCAAATTAAGCGTCTCCCACAAAAATAGTGTGGCTAAGCTCATGGTTTCTTGGTACATTAAAATTAAATTTTATTCTGCTTTCTCTACAGGCCGATTTTAATCTTACAGTTGGTACCCTAATTCCTTATGTACTCTTGCGGCATCATTAAACAAATAGTTGAAATATATCCCATTAGGAGTTATCTAGTAGATAAGGTCTGCTCACAACTGACAGGGAAGGTGTGTTCTCTGACGGCTTCTATAAGACCCTAAATTTTGTAACTTGTTAACTTATATAGCAATTCCTACTTTGTGACCCAGCATGTATGAAACCACTTTACAAGCATGTTATTAGGCAGATTACTAGTGTAGTAAAATTTGATTACAGAAGTAGAATAACAGATTTACTTTTGGTGCACATCTTAGGTAACCTTTCGGAGATTTTGTGAATAGTGCAACTAAAATATGTGTCCTTACTAATTAATGAGAAAATCTCTGCTAGCTTCATTTGATCACTACTGGAAATCTTCTCTTTACCGAGTGCAAAAAGCACTCAGCAAAGCTCAGATTGCACTCGGCAAAGACCATATACGGGAAAGAATTGTCCTACAAAGGGCTCTTTATCGAGTTTTTTTTTTGACACTCAACAAAGTCTTTGCCGAGCATCCTTTTCAGCTCTCGGCAAAGTAAAGTGACCTAATAACGATGGCCCACTGTTAACAACGGCTTTGCCGAGTGCCATATCACCAAGCACTTGAAAAAAGTTTTCAAAAAAAATATTTTTCTTTGCCAAGTGTCGGGTCACCGGACACTCAACAGAGCCTTTTCAAAAAATAATTTTTTTGGCAGGCACCATGTCACCGGACACTCAGCAAAGCCATTTAAAAAATATATATTTTCTTTGTCGAGTGTCCAACTGACCAGACACTCGACAGAGTGACTTCCCAGATGCCCAGGAATGGTCACTTTGCCGAGTGCCTAGGCCTCGACACTCGGCGAAGTGACCAAAAATAGTAATTTTTTATTTTTATTACTTTCCAATCAAACAAACAAATCATACGTATCACAAACATCACATATATCACAAACATCAAATACATCTCATAATATTTCATGGACATCACAATATATCACAGGTGCACAAATAATCCTTCACATGCCTCACGATATAATCTGTCATATGAAACCATCACAAGTGCACAACGCCAACATCACAACTATACATGAAAAACAAAAATGTCATCACCAATGTCCCCACCCCGACTGATGCGGCCGAAGTGGTAAATTGGGAGGCACATCATTCGAAGCCGCTGATTGATTCTGCACAAAAGAGAAGAAAGATTAATATTTGCAGTAATACTAAGGCCAAAATACATAAGAGTTTTGTAGCACTAGGTATAAAATTGTAATCTAAGGATAGAAAATTTTAAACTTCGACTGCATCTCCCCTGCACGATGAAGTTTTTAAAAACCTGCATACGATGGCCGACAAACACACATAAATCAATAGCATGATGATCGACAACCACACACAAACACACAAACACACACACACACACACACATATATATATATACACCAACGGCTGGCCAACAATAAACCAGGTAAGTGAAGAGCTTATGGTAGAGAAGTCAAACTCACAGGAGTGCCTTGAACAGAAGGTGGAGCAGGAGCAGCGAATAGCTCAGGTAGCGGTGAACAACCCATCAAGGCACCAAGACTTGTCACGTACACAGCCATGACATCCATCCTTAGCCGCTCGGTCTCCCGCTCGGCCGCCATCCTCGCTTCTAGGTCCTACTATTTCCTCCTCAGTTGTTCCAGCTCGGCCTACATTATTTCACCCTATTGTTATAAGTATTTTCGAGGTATGTAAAACCAATAAAACGACGGATAAAACAGAAATAACCTGAAGTGCCGCCATCCGATGCGTATGGCCGACAACCCACATAATTAACAATGCATGCAAAAGAATATAAGTAGTATAACAACCACTACTGATAACACTAATACTAACACTATGATAACAATGAACGCATGAATTTCACAGGAATTTGTTTAATTTCACAGAAAAAACGCAGGAACGGGGAAAAAACCCGCATTCCAAACATGCCATAATTTCACTAGTAACACTACGACAACTACTACTGCTCTCACTACTAATACTAACACTACTCCTCCTACTACTACTACTAATAACATTCTAATCTCATTACTAGCACTACTACAACTACTACTATTCTCACTACTAACACTAACACTACTACTACTAACACTACTAGTACTTACACAACCACTACTACTAATAATTATCTTAACTTATTAGGGGTTGTCGGGGTGAGGCCGAGGGCCGGCGTGGGGCGGCCGCGGCACGATGGCCGGCGTCGGGCAGCTACGGGGATGGTGTGGCGGCATCCGGCTCCTCCACCTCCTACGCTCCTCCTCCTCACCTCCTCCTCTCCTTCTCCTCCTCCTCCTTCACCTCCTCGGCAGTGGGGGTGCGGCGTGGCCGTGACAGGGGTAGGCCAGGCCGAGGGCGGGTTGGGGCGGGGGCATGGGCGGTGCGGCTGGGGCGGGGGCGGGCCGGGGTGGGGGGGGGGGTAGGGGAGGCACAGCGGGGGCGGGGGCAGGGGCATGCATGTGTCTGCGCGCCCGCGCGAGGGCGCATGGGTTAAGTGCAATTGCACTTTTTGCTGAGTGCCAAATCGAGGAGGCACTCAGCAGAGACATTAGTTTTTTTCAAAAAATTATTTCTTTGCCGAGTGTCCTTGTGACCCGGCACTCGGCAAAGATCAATTGTTTTTTGAAACCCCCACCGTTGTTATTGCTAATGTCAGTGTTTCTATAATGTTTTGTGAATTATTTATAGGCTGTCGGATTTATAAATATGGTAGAATAGAAAGCAGGGAGTAGGTATACAAATAATGTGGCATCTAATACTGGGCTGGTTATAAAATGGCTCCTTGACCTCAGCTTGTTAGTGTAGAGACAACGACATATTTTGTTGTGAAAACAATGGTATACCCCCTCCTAGCCTCATAAGAAAATGGAACTGAGATGTAAATATTTTCCTCTCTTGAGTTGATATGGTAGTCTGTGGAAACTTCCTGCTTGTGGAGCCTCTTGGCATGTGAAGCATTAGGAATCAAGAATGGTAGAAAAGAAGGCAGGATCCCTGTTAGCCCCTAACTGGGTGGGGATGGAGGCAATGACATAGTTGACGGCTATGATGAGCTCTTAATTCTAATTGTTAACCTTTTTATTTTAGACATGTATTATCGTCAGTAGCTTCGTGACCACCACCCGCTGGTGATTCTTCTTCTCCACCTTGGTGGTTTGTATTCGCCATCATCGTCTTTGATGCCTTCGGATGCACCAATACTAGCATCTGTTTTATCGTGAAACCTCCAGATGGTGTAATCTAGAACAAAACCATACCCGATCAGATGAGACTGCATCAAGTTGTCTTCGTGGAGCAGCAAGTTCTTGCATTTCGAACACAGATATATGATGTGTCGTCCCTGTGAATTCACACTCTGACTATGTTTCCGAGCAGTGGCAAAAAAAAATAACATGACCTATATATGGCAGATCTAGTCTTGATGACTAGTACATCCACTCGGGCCTCTCCATATATGTCAGTAAAACCGAACAGAGATAGAAAAAGACATATCAGATTAAAGAAAATTAGATGCACAACTATTTTTCTCTCTCCTCAATGTCAAAACTAGGTCTCTCCTCAATGCACAACAATATGTCATTGTATTAATAGAGTTTGATATATAAGACCTAGAATAATCCATATTTTAATAAATATAAAAGTTAATTGGATCAAAGATACAATGAGCAACCGAATTTTGGCTTCTAACAAGGATAAAAAAGATAACTTGCAATAACTAAGCTGAAAGCCAAATCTATATAGAACCATAATGTCTTAAAAAACGATGCAGTAAGAGAATATATAACTTCAGCTAATGATGATTTTGAGCTAAACAATCCATTCATGTGCGACACATAGAATGAAAACTAAATATAGAGTAGTTGGTAAATTTATCTCAACCGGAAAAATACTATAGACGATCTAGGGTATTGGGTTTATCAATAGAGAGAGAGAGAGAGAGAGAGAGAGAGAGTACATTAACCAATTTCGATTAGGTGTACATATTAAATTTATCCATAGAGCATTTAATACTTTTTATAATTTAAGATTGCAGGTGATCAGTATTTCTAACTATGCGTTATTGATTCGAAAGGTCTCTGCTATTTTCTTCAGATCTTTTTGTCTATCCTGATCAATAATAGTACAACCACGCGCACAACTTGGGTAGGTTGAACAATGGCGCATCTAGTACCTGCCAATAAAATGGCCTCACAGCACGTTTATGCAATATATATCTTGCTGTGAAAAAATATGATGAGAGAAAGAGAAACAACATGCCCTTCGTGAAGCATTAGGAAGTCGCGTTTCACTATGATGTTCCAGGCATCAATATAATGGCGAGGCTGGCATAGAGAAGGGCATAGATATGGTTATAGCACTTCCAGGCCACGCCCATAGTCCTTGATATACTGTGGGCAACGATATAGTGGAAGAGCCTTGCAAGATCAGATGATCCAGACTGACCACATTCAATCAAAAAAAAAACTATACTCACCACAAAATTATTGTTGCTAGTAGCCACAGCGCCAAAGGCCATATTATTTGCTCACGGTCACAACAACGCACGTCGGCATCTTATCTGGTGTCGTTCCTGATTAATTCAAATAAAATTCAATACAGTAAACGGCGACTCCATGTCTTCGTATAACAAAAAGAGAAATAACACCCCCAAAGAATTGGATAGTTAGATTGAACAAATAACAACACAGAAACTATAGATAAGAGGACTTGCTCTAGTTGCCGCAGTCCAACCCCCCGCCCTCCATTCTTCACCAAAGAATTAATTAACACTCGTCTCCTATAGAGAAAGGAGAAAGTTCTCCTCCCATCATTTGAATCGTGGAATCAATGTCTTTTGTAATCTTCCTCATTTTCTTCAATTTATTTCTTTTTTGTTTCTTGAATTTTCACTTGTATAAACTACTGTTCCTTTTTATACTAAATCAGTAAGGGCCCTTTGCATGTCATGTTCCTTTCAAAACAAATTAGGGACAAGGAAGAGGCACACTCACTACTAGAAAACTGTATTTTGCCGAGTGCCTCAGACTTTACCGAGTGCAAAATATCGTGGCACTCGGCAAAGCTATATTTTGCCGAGTGTAGCACTCGGCAAAGAAGACTTTGCCGAGTGCCAGGCTCTCGGCAAAGCCAGGCACCCGGTAAATCTAGACTTTGGCACTCGGCAAAGCTAAACGCTCGGCAAAATTTAGGCGGACTGTGACGGTGGCCACCTACCGTTAGATTTTGCCGAGTGTCAGTCGTGAGGCACTCGGCAAATTTTCTTTTTATTTTTTAAAAATTAATTTTGCCGAGTGCCTCCTAGACCTAGCACTCGGCAAGCGTTTTTTTATTTTCTGAAAAATAATTTTGCCGAGTGCCTCCTAGCACTCGGCAAATTTTTTTATTTTTTTGAAAATTAATTTTGCCGAGTGTCTCCTAGCCCTATCACTCGGCAAAAAAAATTATTATTTTTAAATAATCTTTGCCGAGAGCCATGCTTGGGCACTCGGCAAAAAAATTTTGTTTTGAAAAATAATTTTGCCGAGTGCCTCCTAGCCCTGGCACTCGTCAAAAAATTTTTATATTTTTTTGAAAATTAATTTTGCCGAGTGTCTCCTAGCCCTGGCACTCGGCATTTTTTTTTATTTTTTAAATAATCTTTGCCGAGTGTCGTCTTTGGGCACTCGGCAAAGTTTTATAAATATATTTTGAAAAATAATTTTGCCGAGTGCCTCATTTTGGACCCAATTTTTTTGTGTATGACAGTATTTGAAGCTCTAATATAAAATTTGGCAAAATTTTGATTTTTTGGTATATTTCGTTAATTTATTTTGTTTCGTCGATTTTTCGGTATATTTCAAATTTGAACTGCAGGCCCATGGAATAGTGGAATTTGGTCATCCAAAAATTAATATTCATGATATTTAGCGTATGTTGGGACTGTATCCAGAGACTCACATGAAATCTCGTGTATCTCGACGTTACGTCGAGTTAGTTGCGAGAAAAGTGAATTTGAATTATATAAAATCCAAACGAAGTCCAAAAATCACGAAACTTGTGCAGGCATCTTGTTATCGCATGCCGAGACTGTGGTAAAAAATAATCTATCGGTTTTTTTATTTTTTTTAAAAAAAAATCTTGGCCGAGTGCTTTGAAACAAAGCACTCGACAAAGTTTTTTTAATTTTTTTTTCAAAACAGTCTTTGCCGAGTGCCTACACCAAAAAACACTCGGCAAAGTTTTTTTATTTTTTTTAAAAAAATTCTTTGCCGAGTGCCTTAGCAAACAACACTCGGCAAAGTATGTTTTTTATTTTTTTAAAATAATATTTGCCGAGTGCCTTGATTAAAAACACTCAGCAAAATATGTTTTTTACTTTTTTAAAAAAAATAATCTTTGCCGTGTGCTTTAGGACACTCGGCAAAATAACGGCTAACGACAAGCGGCGTAACGGTCGCAAAAAATTTGCCGAGTGCCTTACCCAGCACTCGGCAAAATAATAATATATTTTGCCGAGTGCCCAAGAAAAAGCACTCGGCAGTCTTTTTTGCCGTGGATTATGTTGCAGAGCAAACTTTGCCGAGTGCCTTGCTTAAAAACACTCGGCAAAGCCTTTGCCGAGTGTTTTTAGGCTCTTAGTGCCGGTCTGCAGTAGTACTACCCCCGACAGTAAACAAAAGAAAAATAAAGGGACTTTCTATTGCATATATTAAATCAGTAAGCTTCCGTTTAGGACACGGCTATTGTATATATTTTCCTAACCTTGTGTGTGGACTTTGCTTGCATCCAATGATGTAAATATGCTATTGGAGAAGTCCTTGTCCTAAGTTACATAAGATTGATCTCCGTGAAATGTCATTCATTTTATGAATTGAAACTTACCGAGACAAAGAAAAAGGGTATTAGAACTGTCTCAAGTGTATAGAAGACTCTAAAAAAAAAGTATCTACGTGAGTAAACATGTGTGTGTTCCTATAGTCATGGTTAATAGTTTTAGGAACTTTTGGTGTTCCGAGAACAGATGTGAGATCGATAAAATGGACGTCTTATATGCTTCGGCTGTTGGAAGCTTAATGAGTGCACAAGAATTTACCCTGACATAGTTCATGTATCCGGGATTTTAGCAGATGTCCAATCTAGATATAGATCACGGAAATGGAGTTAAGAATGTCTTGCAATTTTGCAAAATTTTGTAGGCCTCATGATGAGTAAGAGAGATCGAGTGTCCTCAAAAGTTTTGGGCACAAATTATAATTTTGGCGAGATGTGTAGTGAAATCCACATCGGTAACTAGCACTCGCAGTTGGGGTTTTATTGTGGAAAAGCTCCAAAGAAACAATAGTGGTGTCATTGATGATGCATACCTATGATATGATGTATTATGAGGCTTAAAAGACAGGCAAAATGGTTAAGAAAACCTATACCCGGAGTTAATAATGGTAAACAACAGCAATAACCATTTAAGAAGTTTGCTCCTAAGACAGCGGGTTAAGTGTGCTGCCAAACACATTGACCTTGAGTTGTACCTTATGAAGGAGAAAGTTTAGAATCATACTTATAGAACCTGAAAGTACTGCGGATCCGTTTTTCAAAGGCTTACTGTTCAGTGTGTTCAGAGAATACACAGTCGAAATGGGTTTATGGTAAGGCCTATGATTTCTGAACAATATATAAATAATTTACATAAACAACTACTCCCACTCAAGCCAGTAACATCAAGGGATTTGAAGTAACTGTAATAGCAGTAAATCTCAAACGATGAATTTGTGTACCAATCAACAGTCAGTTTTAGAGCAGCTGCATGCCTGAGCTCTTGTGCTGTGCTTGGGTTCTGCCGGCCCAGATTCATCGCTGCAGCTTGCGGTGGCTCTGCCTTTGGTGCTCCACTGTACCAGCATACATTGTGGCCATGCATCATCTACGACAATGATGGGTCCTGTGGTGAGTTCTTCTTTGAAGGAAAAGGTCGCGCAAAACCCACACAGTACATCATTCCGTGCCTGAAGAAGTGCCTCTCCACATGCAAAAACAACGACCGGACCAACTAGTGACTTGAGATCCTGGCCGGGCACTTGTAAACTTTGAGTTACGATGTTTTTCCATGAATCAACCTGTTGGTAACACGCTTGCCCCACCTCCGCACTTGTGCAGGGGGTGGCGAAGGTGACCCAACGTCGGAAACAATTGCAAAGGTTAAGGAAACAAAGACAAGGTTGTTATGGCTCTGTTCCCAAAAAGAGTCGTCCCTTTACACTGTTCACTCCTTGGTATTTATAGGGAATACCAAGGGTCATGGGATCAATTACAAAAGGGTACAGAAAAGATTCCCTGGCTCCACACAGGGAGGAGGGGTAATAACGTAAAAACACAGCTAAGGTGAAAACCCTAGTCAGCCTCCTTCCTGCGCGCCGCCACCTGATTCCTATCACCTTCGAGAGGGGAGAACGAGTGTCAGACCCTCGATCTCGCTTGCCCTCGGGCCAGCGCTCCACTGACGCTTGCCAGACCCATCGCTCCAAGTGGAATGGCCTCGAACGCCGGCGAGGGTCGCCTGCCGCGTTGTCGTCACGCCTTATCCTCGCGATGGAAAGACGAGGGCCGACCTTCGTCCTGCGGAGGTATCCGTCCAGTCGCAGAGCTGGAGGTCCTTCGCCACCAGTTGGGTCTGGGCCTCTCGGCGAAGGTACGCGGGATGCGCGAGGGTCACTCCCATCGCTCTTCACGCCCTTTTCCTGCAAAAAGTACCTGAACACTTCCGAAGGTTGGGTCAGTGTTCAGAGGTTTGATTGGCGACCTGAGAGACTTGACAGGATGAAATAGGGGGATAGACGGCGAAGGTGCGCGGGCCGTTTTGTTGAGCCAGCCTGCGTGGCGCCTCTGCCGAAGCCTTGTGTTCAGAGTGCAGCTCCTTTTGTTTGTTACATTCATAGAAGATGGAAGAAACAACAAATTACATAATGTGAGGGCTCGCTAAGGCTCCGCTATGGGTAGTACTTGCGAAGGTCGTCGATGTTCCAGGTATGAGGCAGGATGTTTCCCTCGCTGTCAGAGAGGTGGAAAGAGCCAGGGCGATTGCATTCTGATATCAGGTATGGGTCGGTCCACTTTGGCTGGAACTTCCCCGCCATGCCGGCATTTTGTTTTCGGATGAGGACGAGGTCACCCTTCTGCAAGTCTTTGATTCTGACCTTTTTATCTCTCCATTTTTTGGTTTCTTCTTGATACTTGCGAAGGTTGTGCACTGCGTTGCATCTTGCTTCTTCGAGTAAATCTTTGTTGAGCAGCTGGCTTTTTTCTGTTGGTTCGAGGGTTGTTCTCGGTGATTCATGCTTCAGTTCTTCCGGTAGCACAGCCTCTTCCCCAAATAGGAGCTTGAAAGGTGTGAATTTGGTTGCTCTGCACTCCGAGGTGTTGTGAGACCAGGTGACCGAGGTTAGCTCTTCCGCCCATTTTCCCTTAGGCCTGCCTTGCAGTTTCTTGGATATGACTTGGAAAATTGTTGCATTAGCTCTTTCAACTAAGCCGTTGGATTGAGGGTGCCGAACTGAAGCGAAGCATAAGATTGTACCGATTTGTGCGCAGAATTCTTTGAAAACTTCGCAGTCAAACTGGGTGCCATTATCGACGGTGAGATGTTTGGGGACGCCGAATCGACAAACTATTTGTTGCCAGAAAAACTTTTTCACTGCGAGGGAGGTGATGGAAGACAATGGTCTTGTTTCAATTCACTTTGTGAAGTATTCCACGGCTACCACCGCGTAGCGAAGGTTTCCTGGAGCTGTCGGTAGTGGGCCCACGAGGTCCATTGCCCACCTTTGCAGAGGCCATGTTGGGCATATAAGCGTCGTCGGAGCCCCTGGGGCATTTTGGTTTTTTGCTGTTAGTTGGCGACCTTCGCATTGTTTGACGATGTTTTCTGCATCTTTTAGCGCCGTTGGCCAGTAGAAACCTTGCCGGAAGGCTTTTCTAACTAGTGCCCTTGGGCCGTTGTGTGAACCACAAATGCCTTCATGGATAAGCTTAAGGATGTCGTTTCCTTCGGACTGCGGGACGCATTTGAGCCAGGGCGAGGTTACTGAAGCTTTGTACAGAATGTTGTCTATAATCTTATACCCTCGTGCTCTTTGTTTCAGCCTGTTTTCTTCTTCTTTGGAGTTTGGTTCATGGAGCCCCTTGATGTAGGCTATGATAGGTGCCCTCCAGTCCTCACTCTGGATTGCATTGATCAACTTGGCGTTCTTTTCGGCGGTTTCGATAGCTGATTGGGTCGCAACTTCGCGGAAAACATCGGGCGGTAGGTGTAATTGTTGTGCTGCTGCTTTAGCTAGGCAGTCTGCTTCGCTATTTTCTGACCTTGGTATTGCCTTTACTGATATGCCGAGGAAGAAGGTCTCTAACCTTCGGACGTGTTGGAAGTACTTTTGCAGCTCTGGATCTTTGGCCTTGTAGCTCTTCTCAATGTGCCCCGCGATGACCTGTGAGTCTGTGTAGATGACTACTCTTCGGACTGACAGTGACCGAAGCCTTGAGAGGGCGAGTATCACAGCTTCGTATTCTGCGGAGTTGTTTGTACATTTGAAGTCAAGTCTTCTTGCGTATCTTAGCTTAGATCCGGATGGCGAGACTAGAATGGCCGAGGCCCCTGTGCCGGTTGCACCCCAGGCTCCGTCAACATACGCAGTCCAAAATGGGTCTTGGTGAGTTTCATCTTTGCGAGGGTCTGGGGTCCATTCTGCTATGAAATCTGCTAGCGCCTGGGATTTGATTGCTGTTCGACTGACGAAGGTTAAGGCGTAGCTGTTGAGTTCAACTGCCCATTTCGCTATTCTTCCGTCTGCCTCGTTGTTTTTGAAAATGTTCTCGAGGGGAAAAGCCGAGGGTACATGGATTTCGTATGCTTGGAAATAATGCTTGAGCTTTCTTGATGCCATGACCACTGCGTACGCTATCTTCTCGAGCTCTGAGTAATTTCATTTAGGGCCTTCGAGGGTTTCTGATACGTAATAGATTGGGGCTTGCCTGGTTTTGTTGTTCTCGTGCAACTCTTTGATTAAGACTGCGCTCGCTGCGTGAGGCGAGGCTACGACGTACAGCAGTAATAAGTCCCCTTTGCTTGGGCTGGTTAAAACAGTCAAGCTGGTGAGATACTTCTTCAATTCTTCGAAAGCTTTCTGCTGCCGGGGTCCCCAGTTGAATGGTGCAGTGCTTCTCAAAGTTTCGAAGAAAGGTAACCCTCGCTCAGCTGATCTGAAAATGAATCTGCTGAGAGCCGCTAATCGGCCTGATAAGCGCTGGGCTGCTTTTTTGGTTGTCGGGGGTTCCATGTTGATGATAGCATCAATCTTGTCGGGGTTAGCTTCAATTCCCCTTGCAGAGACGATACAACCCAGCAGTTTTCCTTCACTTACCCCGAAAACACATTTTTCGGGGTTTAGCTTTAATCCAGCGCGCCGGAGGTTGCTGAACACTCTTGACAAGTCCGAAATGTGGTTTTATTTTAACTCGCTTTGGACAACCAGGTCATCCACGTAAGCGGAGATGGAGTGTTCATTTTTGAAGACCTCGGATGTCATACGAGCGAAGGTTGAACCCGCGTTTCTTAAGCCTTCTGCCATCCTCCTAAAACAAAATGTTCCCGAAGGTGTGATGAAACTTGTTTTCTCCTCATCTTCTTCATTCATCCAAATCTGGTGGTATCCCGAAAAACAGTCGAGTCGAGATAGCATTTGGCAGCCGGCTGCTCTGTCAACCAAGGTGCTTATGTTGGGGAGGGGAAAATCATCCTTCGGGCAAGCCTTGTTCAGGCACGTGAAGTCTACGCACATTCGCCATTTCTTGTTCTTTTTCTGTACTAATACCATGTTTGAGAGCCATGTTGGGTACTTGACTGGGCGGATGACGCCTGCGTCCAAAAGCCTTTTTACCTCAGCCCTCGCTGCCTCTTTCCTCTCTTCTGACATTTTGCGGAGCTTTTGTTTGACCAGGCGGTAGCCCGGCTTGATGTTTAGGCTGTGCTCTATCAGGGTTCTGTTCACTCCTCTTAAGTCCTCCGCGGACCAGGCGAAGGTGTCGGAGTTTTCTTTGAGGAAAGTGACGAGGTCGCTTTCTGATTGGGGGGCTAGGTTGGCTGAGATGAACACCTTTCTTTCAGCGTTACCCTCGGAGAGTTGCACTTGTTTGGTTTCTTCCTTGGGTGACACCTTTATTTTGTCAGTGCACACCTCACCTTCCTCATTCAGGTTTGTAGCTTGAGGCTTTGACAGGTTGTGGACATTACGTTGTCCTGGTGCTACTGTTCCCTCGGCTGCCCTTGCAATGTCTTGGTCTCCATATACTGCGACCACTCCCTTCGGAGCGGGAAGCTTCATGCAGAGGTAAGCGGGGTGGATGACTGCGTTGAATGTGTTGGTTACCCCTCGGCCGAATATGGCATTGTACGGGTAGAACATATCGACCACGTCGAAGGTTAAATGCTCGGTTCTGCAGTTGATCTGGTCGCCGAAGGTCACAGGCAAAGAAATTTTCCCGATGGCTCTCACTTGTTGACCGCCGAAGCCGTATAAAGGGTTGTCAGCAGGTTGCAGGAGGTTCCTATCAAGCTTCATGCTGTCGAAGGTTGAGGCGAACAGGATGTCTGCGGAGCTTCCTGTGTCGACCAGAATTTTAGTGACAGTCCACCCTGCTAGATTGGTCTCGATCACCATGGCGTCGGTATGAGGGTAATCTCTCAACTTCATATCACTGGAGTCGAAGGTTATGGGGATGTGGGACCAACGACCGAATTTGTGTGGTCCTTCGACGGCTACATGGTGCACCCGTCTGGCATGTTCTTTTCTCTGCCGCTTGTTGCCATGGTCTTCATTTGAACCTCCGGTGATAGCTAGTATTACTCCGAAGGTTGATGTTGGGTTGTTGATGGTCGTCTGGCTCTGGGTTTCGGGTTTGACAGGTTGAGGCGCTGGTAGAGCGGGTATTTGGTGGTGGTGGCGGTAAAGCGTTGTTGACTTGTTGGGTGGTTGGGGTTTGGGTTTGGGGGGTTGTTGGATATGTGATTGTGTATGGTGAATTTTGGCGTTGTGGGATGGTGGTTGGCTGATAAGAGGCTTGGTTGTAGAGTGGGTGGTGAGCGTAGATGGTTTGTTGCGAGGGTAGGCTGTAGTTTATGGGGGTATAGTGGTATGGAGGATTTGGTGGGTGGAAATTTGGTTTCCTGGTGTGGTTGATGGTTCGTGTGTCTGCCGAAGCGGCTCTTTTGGACTCCTGGAACTCTTTTCCCTTGGCGAAGCATTCGCATTGTTTGGTGGTGTGCCCCTTTCCAAGACCACAGAAATGACAATACATTTTCGCGGGGTCTTTTTGCTGGTTCCGTTGATCTGGCGGGGGTGGCAAACCTTGGGGGTTTTGGTTGTTCGGAGGTTGAGTGCCCCGTCCTTGGTGTTCATAGTGTGTTGGTTTGTTGATGGCACCGATGTTGCTTTGTTCTTGGCGAGGGTTGTTTGCTCTCGGTTGTGGCCCTGGCTGCGGCTTCTGCTGCGACCTCCGAGCATCGGACTTCGCTCTGAAGTCCATGTCTGCTCTACAGTATCTTTCCATTGTCTCGTGTAATTCCTCGATTGTGTTTGCCGGCTTCCTGGCAAATTTCGAAGAGCATGGGCCTGGGCGCAGGCCACTTACTGCAGCGAGGATGACAGCCTCGTCGGATATTCCCGGGGTTCTTGCTCTGATTTGGATGAACCTCCGCCAATAATCTTGAAGTGGTTCGCGCTCTTCTTGTTTGCAGTTGAACAACTCAATGGGGTTTGATGGGGCTGGTGTAATGCCTTTGAAGTTTGTGCAGAGTCTGTCTCTGAGATTGGCCCAGGAATCCACAGTTCCGAGGCGGAGGTTGCTGTACCAGGTTTGTGCAATGTCTCGCAAGATGATGACAAAGGACTTTGCCATTGTTGATTCGTCCCCGCCTGCTGCGGCAACGGCTGCTTCATAGCTCATTATGAATTGGCGAGGGTCGGAGAGCCCGTCGTAGCGGGGCAGGTTTTGTGGATTGTAGCACGGTGGCCAAGGTTGGGTTTGGAGCATTTGGGAGAGTGGAGACTTTGGGTCATAGGGCATTTGGTGTTGTTGAGGTCTTCGTTGGTTGCGAAGGTTAGGCTCTCTCTCATCTGGGTAGAGTTGGCGAAAGTTGGGTGGCCTCATAGGATGTGGTTCTGGGTGAATTGGTGGCGGTGGGGGTGGTGGATGGCGACGAAGGTTGTCTTGACCTCGCTCCTCATTCCCCTCTTGCAGCGGGGGCATTTCCTCATCATTCCATCCCTCGGCTTCGGCTTCAGCCGCAGCGAGGGATTCCTCCATTCGGCGAAGTTGTTCCCTGGCCTCATCTGCCCTTTGCCTGATCGAGCGCAACCGGTTGTGCCTCTCAAGCTGATCCAGGCGCCTCTTCTTCTCTTGCAGCTCAGCTTGAAGTCTTTCGAGGGCCTCGAGGGCCAACTCTTCTTCATCTCTCCCCTCTCCTTCTCCAGAAGTGTGGGGGTGCGGCTGTGCCACCACTCGAGCCTGGGGGCCCGGGACTTCAGATTCTGGGGTGGCACCCTCTGCTCCTGAGGGTTGCACAATCTCCTCAGCGGGCGGAACCACCGTCGCTGTCTCACTGGCGATGCGTCGGTCCCTTGCTGTGGGCGCTCTCCTGTTTCCTGCCATTTCGAACTTCGATCCCCACGGAGGGCGCCAAGCTGTTGGTAACACGCTTTCCCCACCTCCGCACTTGTGCAGGGGGGTGGCGAAGGTGACCCAGCGTCGGAAACAATTACGAAGGTTAAGGAAACAAAGACAAGGTTGTTATGGCTCTGTTCCCAAAAAGAGTCGTCCCTTTACATTGTTCACTCCTTGGTATTTATAGGGAATACCAAGGGTCATGGGATCAATTACAAAAGGGTACAGAAAAGATTCCCTGGCTCTACACAGGGAGGAGGGGTAATAACGTAAAAACACAGCTAAGGTGAAAACCCTAGTCAGCCTCCTTCCTGCGCGCCGCCACCTGATTCCTATCACCTTCGAGAGGGGAGAACGAGTGTCAAACCCTCGATCTCGCTTGCCCTCGGGCCAGCGCTCCACTGACGCTTGCCAGACCCATCGCTCCAAGTGGAATGGCCTCGAAGGCCGGCGAGGGTCGCCTGCCGCGTTGTCGTCACGCCTTATCCTCGCGATGGAAAGACGAGGGCCGACCTTCGTCCTGCGGAGGTATCCGTCCAGTCGCAGAGCTGGAGGTCCTTCGCCACCAGTTGGGTCTGGGCCTCTCGGCGAAGGTACGCGGGATGCGCGAGGGTCACTCCCATCGCTCTTCACGCCCTTTTCCTGCAAAAAGTACTTGAACACTTCCGAAGGTTGGGTCAGTGTTCAGAGGTTTGATTGGCGACCTGAGAGACTTGACAGGATGAAATAGGGGGATAGACGGCGAAGGTACGCGGGCCGTTTTGTTGAGCCAGCCTGCGTGGCGCCTCTGCCGAGGGTCCCTTCCCCCAACACAACCAGATTTTATACGATGGCCCAACCAGAGGACACTGAAAAGATAGGAGACATGCTTGTGGCCATGAACGTTGGCAGTTTAAGATTCGTAGACTCCGACAGTATCTAAGGGGATGGGCAAGACACACAACAGGGTCCTATCAAAAAGAAGAAAAGACCCTGTTAGCTCTTTTAGAGAAAATTGATAAGAAAGCTGAGATATCTCCCCTATCCGACCAAGAGATTAATCTAAAGCATTATCTAAAAGAGCGTTTGGTTACCCTTCTCAGAGAGGAGGAACTAAAATGGTACCAGAGAGCCAAAGTTAAAACCCTTTTGGAAGGGGATGCTAACACTCGGTTCTTTCACTTAGTTGCAAACGGGAAACATCGCAAACAACATATCTATAGACTTGAAGATGCTCAAGGTGCTGTGATCGGCGATGATAATCTCAAAAGTCATATTACGACATACTATAAAGATCTCTTTGGCCAGCCAGCGAATCTTGAGATTTCCCTTAAGGAAGACCATAACCTGGACATTCCACAGGTTTCGCCTAAGGAAAATGACATCCTCATTAGCCCATTCACTGAATCTGAAGTGAGGGAGGCGATTTTCCAAATGGAGCATAATAAGGCTCCAGGTCCAGATGGTTTTCCGGCAGAATTCTATCAGGTGTTTTGGGGAGTGATAAAGGATGACCTTCTTTCCTTATTCACTGAGCTGCATAGAGAGGCTTTTGACCTCTACAGTCTAAACTTTGGAATTATTACTTTAATCCCAAAAGTTAATAATGCCATAAGAATCCAGCAATATAGGCCAATTTGTGTTCTTAATGTGAGTTTCAAAATATTCACTAAGGTGGGCACAAATCGGCTTAATATGGTAGCTAAAACTGTAGTGAGACCAACACAAACTGCCTTTATGCCAGGTAGGAATATAATGGAAGGTGTCGTCATCTTACACGAAACCATCCATGAGCTTCACACCAAGAAAAGAAACGGTGTCATTTTCAAAATTGACTTTGAAAAGGCATACGACAAAGTGAAGTGGTCTTTTCTACAGCAAACCCTACGGATGAAAGGATTCTCCCCCAAATGGTGCCGATGGGTTCAAACGATGGTTAGAGGTGGAAGTGTGGGAATCAAAATCAATGATGACATTGGACCCTACTTCCAAACTAAATGTGGACTCAGACACGGAGATCCAATGTCACCTATCTTATTTAACATCGTCGCGGATATGCTAGCTCTACTTATTAACAAAGCAAAAGCTGACGGTCCAATAAGAGGTGTTATACCCCACCTGATAGATGATGGGCTGTCCATATTATAGTACGCGGATGACACCATTATCTTTCTTGATCATGACCCAGATCAAGCACAGAATCTGAAACTGTTGCTTTGTGCTTTTGAACAGCTATCAGGGCTGAAGATCAATTTCCACAAGAGTGAAATTTTCTGCTATGGAGCAGCAAAAGAGATGGAATCATTTTATACTAATCTCTTTGGATGCAATGCAGGTGAATATCCCTTCCGATATCTTGGGATTCCAATGCATCATAGACAACTCCTAAATTCTGAATGGAGTAAAGTAGAAGATCATTTTAAACAAAAACTCTCTTGTTGGAAAGCGAAGTACTTGTCTCATGGGGGAAGACTAGTATTGCTTAATTCAGTCTTGAGCAGCCTACCCATGTTCATGATGTCTTTCTTTGAGATTCCCAAGGGGGTCATAAAGAATCTGGACCATTATAGATCAAGGTTCTTTTGGCAAGGATCCTCGGATAAACATAAATACCGTCTTGCCAAATGGGACATTATATGCCGTCCCAAGGACCAAGGAGGAATGGGTATCCTAAATTTACAATTGCAAAATAAATGCCTCCTGGCTAAATGGCTGGTTAATCTGTTGAATAAAGAAGGCATATGGCAATCACTTTTACGGAATAAATACCTAAGCTGCAAAAGTCTATCCCAGGTTACAGCTAAGCCTAATGACTCTCATTTTTGGAGAGGCCTCATGCGTATTGTTGGTATAAATTAACGCACACTCTAATTTATCCGCAAGCGCACAGATAAGATCTACCGATGTAGCACTTCACCGGAGTAACCCAGTTTTAATATCGAACCCAAGGGAACAGATAGCGTGTCGATCTTTTCATGATTGAGATATATCATCTTCCAAAGGTTAGATGCATAACATTTTAGCTCATTTAGTTAAGACAGTGAGATTCAAGAGAGTAAAGCTATGAACAAGGATCAAAGGACTGAATATGTTGAGTTGATTAGGTTGGATCAAGTGAGATGCAACTCAAACATGTTTAGTTCTGTCGGGGGAACGCCAAAGGGGTACCCCCAATCAATGCAAAACGAATAAAGAAACCTGCCTGGCCCACCAGGCGACTCGCCCGAGCCCTCCAAGCCAGGCCTCGGGCGAACGATCGCCCTCCGTCTCGCCCGAGCCCTCCAAGCCAGGCCTCGGGCGAATGCTCGTTTTCCGTCTCGCCCGAGCCCTCCAAGCCAGGCCTCGGGCGAATGCTCGTTTTCCGTCTCGCCCGAGCCCCCCAAGCCAGGTCTCGGGCGAACGCTCGCTCTCCGTCTCGCCCGAGCCCTCTAAGCCAGGCCTCGGGCGAACGCTCGCTCTCCGTCTCGCCCGAGCCCTCCAAGCCAGGCCTCGGGCGAACGCTCACTCTCCGTCTCGCCCGAGCCCTCCAAGCCAGGCCTCGGGAGAACGCTCGTCTTCCGTCTCGCCCGAGGCCTCCGCGTCAGGCCTCGGGCGAGCGCTCCACTAAACCTCGAGACCCCACACGGGGACCTCGAGCCCCTCTGGCACAGCAGCCTATCCCTCGAGACACTTCACGCCTCCCTCGAGCGGCACGGACACCGGCAGCTAGCCCCATACCGCGCATTCAATGCATTCACCAACTCCGGTCACATCCTCTGGTACGCAGCATGCGCCACAGTGACCGGAGTCAGAGTCAAACCTCGTTTTCACCATAAGCGTGTGCTAAAGGGCGCCAGTACAGCACTGTTCGGCCATACCCCGCACTGTAGCACCCTCGAGCCACCTCTCGAGGCCTGGGACCCCGCTGAACGCTCAGGCATTCGGGGACTCGCCCATACCTACGCAGGCTCGAGCCCCCCGTAGGCGCTACCTTGAGGCCGACCCTGCGCCCCTCGAGCCCTAACTGCTCTCACGCTATTTGAGGACAGGTACCCCAAGACCCGGAGGGACCTCGCCGCGTCTTGTATGCTCCGGGATGGGCGCTGTACGGCCTCCACCTCGCCACGCCTCCACGTCCGCGCCCGGGATGGAGGCCACGCCCCAAGGACGCCTCAACAGCAACGCCCACGTCGGCTACAATGTCTTCGACAAGACAGGGTTCCTACCCTACTTCGTATTGGGCACAGTACGCCCCGACATCTATAAAATCCTTGTGTAACCCTGGCCTCCCCTTGCTCTATAAAAGGGGACACCAGGGCCCTCATTCCGGGGGTGACAAAAAACACGTTAGAACGCGCACACACCCACACACTCCGGTCCGGACTCCGGTCCACGCTCACCGAGCTTGTCGCCCCTGTACAAGCACTTAGGTGCAAGTAATACAAGAACATCCTCCCCCGCTGGACGTAGGGCCTTCTTTGCCCGAACCAGGATAAATCCTTGTGTCATCTTGCATCACCATCCAAGAAGAGAGCACGCGATCATATTACTCGTTGGTGTCATACCCCCGGCTTCGAAACACCGACAGTTGGCGCGCCAGGTAGGGGCCTTCGCGTGTCGAGTCGGTTTCTCGCTGTTTCCTGGATGGCTGCTTCGACTCCTTTGTTCTCTGCCGGTGCCGTCATCTGGTTCGGGAGCCTCGAGTTCCTGGCCACCGGCAACGGCAACGAGCCGACCTTGCTCTCCATGGAGGGCCCAGGTGGAGGGCATGTCACGCCACCCCGTGCGAGGCGCGTGGCACGTCGCCCACACCACCACGCGTCGCCACCTCGTGAGCGGCGCCGTCGTTACCGTCGTCGCCAGGCACAGGCCGTGCCGGCGGCGTGCACCCAGTTCCCCGTGGCCGGCGCGGAGTTCCCAAGGAGGAGCCTGCCCGGCGCATGGCCGGAGACTTCCAGGGCGCGCCCGCCCAGCGACTTCGCGTTCATCATGCGTACGGACCAGGAGCCAGGCCAGAGGCCTCCGAGCCGTGCACCGTCGACGCCACCCAGCCTCCTCCCGCACAGGGTGTACCGCGCTCGACGCCGGCAGTTCCCGTTCGGCCTCGTCAGCTCCGCAGCAGCCCACGCCCGTCAGCTCAACGAGCGCCGTCGGGACCGACCGCCAGCAGGCCAGGAGGAGCGCCCGGGCGTGCTACTGCAGGCCATGGCCAACCTGGAGATCGTCCACCCCGCGTACGTCGACCGCGGCTTCTCGCCAGCCATCGAGCCTCCCCGGTGATCCACCATCGGAGAATGGTATCGTGAGCTGCGGTCCCAGCATTTGCCAAGACGGCACGCCGTCGACAGCTCCGACTCCGACGAATACGACTACGACGACCCCGACCTCTGGGATCCCACCAGGGAGTGCTTCCAACTCGAGGGGGTCGCATGCGATACCGAGGACGAGGGCGACGACGGCAGGCCGGCGCTCGATCTAGAGGGCCCCAGCGACGTGGCCGCGGCAGGAGGATCACGTGTTCAGGGGAGGAACGAACCTCCGGCACCGGCTGTACCGCCTCGGCACGACGACGGCCGGGCGGCGCAACTCGCGCAGGTGCAGGAGGCAATCACCAAAGCCGAGGAAGAACGGCGACACCTGCTGCAGCTCCGGCAAACCCTGATGCAGGAACCACCCCAGCCCCGAGGAGCCGGAGCTCGAGGTCGGGCTCGAGAGGACCACCGGCGGATCCTCGAGGACGGGGCACCAGCACGCCCCGAGGTATGCTTCCCGCGAGCCGGGCAGAACGTGGTGGCGGCGGCGATGATGCTCCGTGACCTGCCCGCCGTCTCCAACCCCGACGCCAGGCGCATGCTCGGGGAAATGAAGAACCTCCTCGAGACAGCCGTGGTGCAGCAGGCCGAGAGCTCGGCGTCACGCCGGCGCGGAGCATCCTCGGGGAGGCCGGCGGACACGCCCCGTGACGATCGCGAGGCATCCGTCCACCAGCCGGACGCCTCTCGAGCTAGGCCAGTCCGCGAACGGATCGTTGACAATCGGTCACCTCGAGACCCCAACGACGCCCGCAACGACATCAACCGACGGCGCAAGGACAAGGGGGCCCAAGAGCGTGGCTATAGCGCCCATCGAGGGGGGCGCTACGACAGCGACGAAGACCGGCAAGTCCTCGAGCCCCCGGGCCCCCGAGTCTTCAGCCGGGCCATCCGCAGCTCAACCCTCCCCGACCGCTTCCGACCGCCGACCAACATCGTGAAGTATGACGGGGAGGTCGAGCCCAAGCTCTGGCTCTCGGACTTCCGCCTAGGCTGCCAACTGGGCGGAGCAAAGAATGACGACCGTGTGATCATACGCCAACTCCCACTTTACCTCTCGGACACCGCCCGCCGGTGGCTCGAGGGGCTTCCGCCGGATCGGATCGATGACTGGGCCGACCTAGTCAGGGTCTTCGACGGGAATTTCAAGGGGACCTGCGTGCGCCCAGGCAACCCCTGGGACCTACGGCATTGCAGGCAGGCGGCGGACGAGCCCCTCCACGACTTTGCTCGGTGATTCTCGAAGCAGCGCCTCGAGCTCCCCCACGTGCCTGACGAGGACGTCATCTCAGCGTTCCTCGCGGGCATGACATGCCAAGAGCTAGTTCATGAGCTAGGATGCTACCGTCCCAGGACGGTCGAGGACCTGATGGATCGCGTCACCAGCTTTGCCTCGGGCGACGAAGCAGTGGGGGCCTTCTTTGGCCATTCCACGGACAAAAGCAAGGCGGTGATCGCGCCGGAGGGCTCGAACAAGGGCAACGACGCCAAGAACGACAACAATAACGGCAACAAAAAGAAGAAGAACAAGCGCAAGGGTCAGAAGGCGAAGCGCGACGCCAATGACGACGACGACGAAGAGGTGCTCGCAGGCGCCCTCGAGCCTAAGAAGCCCCGAGGCCCCCCTGACAGTGCAGTTTTCGACCAGATGCTCGAGGATCCCTGCACTTACCACAGGGGCCCCGTAAATCACAAGTTAAAGGATTGCTGACTATTGAAAGGCTACTACTCCAGGCTCGGCGATAAGAAAGAAGACGCGCTCAAGGGCAAGGATAACAATCGGCGCGGCGGAGGGGACGCGGACGACAACTTCCCCCCGGTGCGCGACTGCTACATGATCTACGGGGGGCCGACAGTCGGGCTCTCAGCTCGAGAAAGAAAGAAGGAGCGCCGGGAGATCTTTGCACTCGGCCACGATGCCCCTCGGAACCTTGACTGGTCTGATGCGCCGATCACGTTCGACCGTGACGACCATCCGGACCGTGTCATAAACCCGGGAGCGTACCCCCTCGTCGTCGACCCCGTCATAGTCGACGTACGGTTCTCCAAGGTGTTGATGGATGGGGGCTCGAGCCTCAACATCATATACCTCGAGACCCTTGACCTCCTGGGGATTTCAGAGGGTCAGCTCCGACCCAGCGTCGGGGGGTTCCACGGAGTCGTACCAGGGAAGAAGGCCCACCCCCTCGGGCGCATCGACCTGCCGGTTTGCTTCGGCACGCCGGCAAACTTCCGTCAGGAAACGCTCACCTTCGAGGTGGTTGGCTTCCAAGGGACCTACCACGCCATCATCGGCCGGCCAGGCTACGCCAAGTTTATGGCGGTTCCCAACTACACGTACTTGAAGCTCAAGATGCCGGGGCCAAGAGGGGTCATCACCGTCGACACCTCCTACGAGCACGCATACCACTGCGACGTGGAGTGCGTCGAGCGTGGGGAGGCCAACGTCCACCTCGACTCGCTCGAGGCCTTGGCAGCCTTGGCTACCGAGGAGGCCCCAGAAGCAAAGCGCCAAGCCGGCACCTTCGAGCCGGCTGAGCACACCAAGCAGATACCCGTCGACCCGACCTCGGCCAATGGCAAGACGCTGACCATCAGTACCAGCCTCGAGCCCAAATAGGAAGCAGTGCTCGTCGACTTTCTCCGCGCAAACATCGACATGTTTGCGTGGAGCCCCTCGGACATGCCGGGCATACCGAGGGAGGTCGCCGAGCACGCCTTGGAGATCCAGGCCGGGTCCAGACCGGTGAAGCAACGCCTGCGCCGCTTCGACGAAGAAAAACGCAGGATCATCGGCGAGGAGGTGCACAAGCTTTTGGCGGCCGGATTCATCAAGGAGGTATTTCACCCAGAGTGGCTAGCTAACCCTGTGCTAGTTAGGAAAAAGAATGGAAAAATGCGGATGTGTGTAGATTATACTGGTCTGAATAAAGCATGTCCAAAAGTTCCATTTCCTTTGCCTAGAATTGATCAGATTGTTGATTCCACTGCGGGGTGTGAAGTACTTTCGTTTCTCGATGCGTATTCCGGCTACCACCAAATTAAGATGAAAAAATCCGACGAACTTGCAACCTCTTTTATTACGCCTTTTGGTATGTATTGCTACGTTACAATGCCCTTCGGCCTTCGAAACGTCGGGGCAACGTACCAACGCTATATGCAGCATACCTTTGGAAAATACATAGGCAAAACCGTCGAGGCCTACGTCGATGACATCGTGGTTAAAACCAAGAAAGTCGGGAGTCTCATCAGTGATCTCGAGACCATGTTCGAGTGCCTCCGGGCCAAGAACGTGAAGCTCAACCCTGAGAAGTGTGTCTTTGGTGTGCCTCGAGTCATGCTACTTGGCTACATTGTCTCACAACGGGGGATCGAGGCAAACCCTGAAAAAATCTCAGCCGTCACGAGGATGGGCCCAATTCGAGACCTCAAGGGTGTGCAGAAAGTGACAGGCTGCCTAGCCGCTCTCAGCAGATTCATCTCGAGGCTAGGGGAAAAAGCGCTACCCCTCTACCGCTTGCTAAAGAAGACGGAAGACTTTTCGTGGACTGCCGAAGCCGAGGAGGCCTTAACCAAGTTGAAGGGGTTGCTGACTTCCACACCAATTCTCGTGCCACCGCGACCGGCCGAGGGTGACGATCACCCCGAGCCCCTCCTCCTCTATGTGGCCGCGACCACTCAGGTGGTCAGCGCGGTCATAGCCGTCGAGAGGGACGAGGAGGGTCATGCGTTGCCGGTCCAACGACCGGTGTACTTCACCAGTGAGGTGCTCTCCGAGGCCAAGGTCCGATACCCGCACATCCAAAAACTGCTCTACGGCATCATCATCACAAGGCGCAAGCTCCAGCACTACTTCCTCGCTCACCCCGTAACGGTGGTGTCGTCCTTTCCCCTCGGTGAGATCATCAACAATCGGGAGGCCACGGGGCGCATCGCCAAGGGTCCGCCGAGCTATGGGGCAGACCATACCTCGCCCCTGCGAAAAATGCCATCAAGTCGCAAGCGTTGGCAGACTTCGTTGCTGAATGGCCCGACCTCAGCTCCCGCCGGCGCAGATTCAAGCCGAGCTCTGGACCCTGTACTTCGACGGATCCCTCATGAAGACGGGGCAGTCGCAGGCGTCCTGCTCTTCATCTCACCCCTCGGAGTCCACATGCGCTACCTGCTACGCTTGCACTTCCCCCTCCAACAACGTCGCCGATTACGAGGCCCTCGTCATGGGTCTGCGCATCGCCCTCGAGCTCGGGGCCCGACGCCTCGATGTTTGAGGGGACTCGCAGCTTGTCTCAACCATGGTCAGGTGAAGGCCATGAAAGCCTCAGCTGCATCGATCCCAGGATGGAAGCGTACTGCGGGGAGGTGCGCAAGCTAGAAGATAAGTTCTACGGCCTCGACTTAGCCACATAGCTCGAAAGTACAACTGGCCCGCAGACGACTGGCAATGTTGGCGTCCACGCGCGGCACGGTTCCACCGATGTGTTCTCGAGGGATATCCTCGAGCCATCCCGTCAAAATCGGCCGAGGGGCTGGCCCCTCGACGCCACCCCTCGAACCAAATAACCCCTCGACATCCCTGAGGCGATGCAAATCGACGCATCCGCAAAACCACCTCGTCATCACGACCCCTCGATTGGCGGACTCCTTCCTCGACTACTTGACGCGGGCGTGCTGCCGGAGACAAGACGGAGGCCCGAAGCATCCTCGAGGGGACGGAGGAGCATTGCGGGCCAAGACCTACGTCATCTACGGCGACGAACGGGAGCTTTACCGACGAAGCCCGACCGGATCCTTCAGCGCTGCATCCCCCTCGAGGAAGGACCGAGCTCCTCGACGACATGCACTCGGGGGCTTGCGGCCACCACGCAGCGCCAAGGACCCTGGTTGGGAACGCCTTCCGCCAAGGCTTCTATTGGCCAACCGCCATTGGAGACGCCAAGCGTTTGGTCCGAGCGTGCCATTGGTGTCAATTCTACGCCAAGCAGGCGCACCAGCCCGCGCACGCCCTGCAGATGATCCCCATCACTTGGCCGTTTGCCGTCTGGGGGCTCGACCTCGTGGGCCCCCTCAATGACAACCGGAAAGTACACGCATGTGCTCGTAGCCATCGACAAATTCACCAAGTGGATCGAGCCAAGCCCATAGGCGACCCACCTCCGAGAGGCGGTCGAGTTCATCGCCGACGTCATGTACCGGTTTGGGGTGCCTAACGTCATCATCACCGACAACGCACCCAATTCACGAGCAAAAAGTTCACCAACTTCTGCGACGACAACAGCATTCGCGTGACCTGGGCCTCGGTCGCACACCCTCAGTGCAACGGGCAGGTCGAGCGCGCCAACGGCATGATACTCCATGGGCTGAAGCCGAGGCTGTTCAAGACCCTCAAAGACTTCGGAAAGGGGTGGGCCGCAGAGCTTCCCTCGGTGCTATGGGGCCTCAGGACTACGCCGAGTCGAGCCACCGGGTTCACTCCGTTCTTCCTGACCTACGGTGCCGAGGCCGTCTTGCCTACGGACCTCGAGTACGGCTCCCTCGACTTCGAGCCTACAACGAGCAAACCAACGACGAGAAGCTCGCCAACGCCAAGGACCAGCTCGAGGAGGCTCGAGACGTGGCGCTCATTAACTCCGCACGCTACCAGCAAACGCTTTGACGCTACCACGACAAGCACGTACGTAAAAGGGACTTGGCGGTGGGGGACCTCGTGCTTCGATGGCTACAAGACAACCGAGGGCGCCACAAACTCACTCCTCCATGGGAAGGCCCATACACCGTAGCTGAGGTGCTCAAGCCAGGAACATACAAGCTCTACGACGATCGAGGCAGGATCCTGGCGAACGCGTGGAACATATCTCAGCTACGTCGCTTCTACCCTTAAAGGCTTTGAGGCCTCATTCATTTTGCTGCTTTGTACAAACACGCCCAAAATGAATGAACAAACTCGTGCATTGTCTTTCATTTTGCTTAGCATCTCGAGGTAGCCTCCACCCTGCTTTGCTCAGGGTCGAGCCTCCCTCGGGGGCGGACAAGGGGGTAACCACCCCCCACACTCCGGAAAAAACGCGTGTTTTCTTTTCAAAAAATTCGACCCTCGTCTCGACTCGTGCCTCGAGTGAACTAGCGACGTCTAAATCCTAAGATACCTCGAGCCTCCAAGGGTCGGGAGGCGTCGACGTAGATGGCCACCTACGCCCCCGGGCTACGGTACCCTACCTACGCCTCCCCTCGAGGGGCTCGCGACGTATCGAAGGAACACAGGCTAAGCCAGCAGAAGCTCGAGCTTGCAACAAAGAGATGTGGTCAAACGCATTTGAAAAGAAAACAACTCTTTTCATAAACAAGTCATATATACATTCGGGTCTCGACGTACCCTCATTCATGTCATAAAACTCTTACAAGGGCCTCGACGCCCAAATTTGGCACGCAGGCCTCAGTCCTCGTCGGTGCGGTACTCCTCCCCGAGGTCCACGACGGCAGGCTCAACCTCGACGCCCGAGCTAGAGGGAGGAGAGCCCTCGACACCGCTGCTGGCGTCAGGAGGCAGCACGTCCTCCTCGAAGATCTTCGCGAGCGACGTCCCCGGCCTCTCCATCTTCTCCAAAATTTTGTCGACACGGCGGTTGTTCCACTCCTCGTCCTTCCCCGATCTCGATGAAGCCATTGGCGACAACGTGGACCGGGAAGCGGAAGCCGGAGCGGACGACCGCGAGCGTCTGCTTGACACCATAGTGGAGAGCTTGCCGGACACGGTCCCGCGCGGCTGCGTCGAGGAAGCACAAGGCGTCGACCAAGGCGTCGCCTCGGTCAACCGCACCTTCTGCCGCAGCCACCGAGGAGCACCCCCACGGAGCCGAGCCGGTCGAGGGAAGTACGAGCCCGCTCCGCCACCATCGTCTCGTCTTGGAGTTGGTCCAAGAGCCTGGTTCGTCTCGCGGAGCTCCTCGACCGTCTTCTCGACCCTGCGCAACGAACAAGGAAGAGTGAGACTGCGGCGTAACAAAAAACTTCGAGACCCAAACAAGGACAAGGTATAGGCCTCACCATCGCAGTGTTGCCCCAGTGCGGCGAGGTCGCCGGTAAGGCCTCAGCGCGCTGCTCGAGCCTGCGCTTCTCGGCCAGCATGAGGAGCTTCTCGGACCTAAGCTCCTCGATCAGCCTGCCCGCCTCCATGAGGGCCAGATCCTTTCGGATCACCTCCTGCCGCGCCGCCCCCCGGCAGCTCGGGCGGTGGCGACGCCGCTCTCGCGTCTTCGGCCTCCTTCTTCGCCACCTCCGCTGCGGACCGAGCGGCGGCGGCATCGCATTGAGCGTCCTCGGCCTCTTTTCTCGCCGCCTCCGCTGCGGTTCGGGCGGTGGCGGCCTCGCCACGGGCGGCAGCGGCCTCCTGCTTCGCCGCCTCAGCTTCAGCCCGGGCGGAGGTGGCCTCGCTTCGGGTGTCCGCGGCCTCTGTCCTCGACGCCTCGAGAGCGGCGGCGGCCTCCTCCTTGGATCGAGCTGCCTCACCTCGAGCCGCCCGGACCTCCGCCTCCGCCTCGTTGAGCCGGCTCGCCATTTGGGCGTTCCGGCTCAGCTCAGCGCGGAGATCTTGAAGCTCCACCTCAGCCCTCGCGAGGGCGGCCGACACCTGTGCGGACCGGCCCGCCTCCTCGGAGCAGGACCGCTCCGCCTCCGCCATAAGCTCGGCCGCCTCCCGGAAGATGGACCTCGCCTCGCGTGGGCCCCCCGCTGGACCGGTTGCTCGATGGAGACCATGGCGAGGGGCGGGCTCGGCGCGTCGAGAAACGGCCATACTGGTCGGTCAAGCTCAATGTCGGGCAGATCCTCCTCCGCCCTGAGCTGCCCTGACTGCGGCCCGCCGCCCGACGGCATGAGCCCCAGCTCTTCCCTGGCCGAGCCCTCCGGCGCCTTGTCAGCGCTAGCCGGCGCCTCGGGCGCCTCCACCATCATCGAGCCCGCGGCGAGGAGCGGCCCCTGCTCCAGCTCGTCCAGGAGGTCCTCCACCGTCGGCTCCTCCTCCGCCAACGCCTCTCCCCCCTCCCCTCCTCCGCAGCCCGGCTCGTGTCGGTCGGGGCCTCGAGGGGCGCGGTCTCCTCGGCCCCAGACACCGGCGGGGCCGTGCTCGCCCCAGGCGCTTCCACCGGAACAGCCGTTGCAGCGGGGGGAAGGATGGCGCTCCTGACTGATGCCATCGCGGGTGGAGGAGGGGGAGGAGGCAGTGCTTCAGTGGGTGCGGAAGTGGCGGGCTCGATGCCATGAGCTGAGGCCCCTGCAACACGAGATGACGGTGATATCAGAACCAGGAAGAGTGCCTCGACCCCTGCGGTCGATGGCGATGGCCTCACCAAAATTTGCGACGATCATCTGGCCTCCTCGAGCCATGGCAGCTCGAGCCTTCTCCAGCCAAGCGGCCTCTCTAGCGGAGGAAGGTGCCATACCTCGAGGTGCTTGTGCCTCGACGGGGCTCGAGGTCTTGGCCCGCTTGGATGAAGCGAGGTCCACCTCCTGGTAGGAGCGCTTCCCCCTGAGATACCAGAGATGGCATGCGTCATCAAAAGTAAAGAGGTAAAAACCCGCTACAGATGAGACCCAAGAAAATTACTCAGCCAAAGCGGCGGCTGGGCTTCTTCCCGGATTCGCCGGACCAACTCGGGGGCTTCGAGCCCACCCCACGGCTCGAGCCCTGCGCCTGGGCCGTCTCCGCTGGGCTGGGACGGGGGGGAGGTCTCCCGATGCCTCCTGTGGCTCGACCTCGAAGGAGAGCCCTCCTTCCGCCCCACATCATGGGAGGGCGACCGTGCCCCCCTCGTACTGTCGTCATGGCGGCCGTGGTCTCCATCTGCGCCGCGGCGATAGCACTCCTGGTCCGTGGCTTCTTCGCGACAGCCGGCGCGACCGGCGCGGAGCTCGACGTGCCCTGAGCCCCCGACAAGGCGAGGCCTGATGCGCCTTCCGCGGCTGCGTCCCGCGTGACCCCCTCGCGGAGGGACCTCCAGGATATCCTCCTACACAGAGGAGTGGTCAGCCGGGACGTCGACGACCCCCGCGCGCCTCAAACGCGCGTCCATCCCCTCGTCATCACTCTCGTCATCATCATCGTCCTCCTCCTCCGAGCTCGAGGAGCTGAGCTCGGGGACTCGTCCCCAGGCCGCCGGTTGCGACGAGCCTTCGCCAACCTCTGCTCCCGAGCCGATCGACGCAAGTTTTTGTTTTTTCTCTTTCTTCTTTCTGGCATCCTTTCTCTCTTTGCCTTTTTGAGCAGAGAGGCGCCTCACCTGTGTTTCCGTGCGTCCTCCCTCACCGGAGGCCTCGACGCGCGACAAGTAAACGCCCCCTGCGAGGAAGAAGAAGCTCGAATGAGAAAAACTACGAGGAGAACGAACAAGGTTCGAAGAAAGGAAGAGGAGGAGGGGGCTCGAGACAGCCTAACTTGAGGATGGCTCACCAGGTCGAGGCACCCCTCGTCGGGTGCCATGGTGATCAAGTCGGCTTCCTCTGGGCGGAACGTCCCCTGAACGGTGAGCGTCACCCGGGAGGTAGCCTCGTTCCGAGGCAGCCTCTCCTCGGCCATCCTCGATTGGCTTAGCGCCTCGGGCGAGGCGTTTGGCCCCATCTCGAACATGAGAAGGGAGCGGTCCGCCAGAGGAAGGACCCTCCGCTGGTGGAACGCCCAAATGACCGCCTGGACGGTCAGTTTCCTGTCCTCCACCAGCGTCCGCATCGTGCTCATCAGCGGCAACAGGTGGCGCTGCCTGTCCGCCGCGATGCCCCAGTTCCACTTCTCCGGGCGCTGGGTGATGACCCTGCCGGTGTACTGCGGAAGGAGCCCGCCCTCGTTCCGCAAGTAGAACTAGTGGTCGTCCCACCCTGCCTGGTTAGTGGAAAGCTTGTAGCGGAGGTAGTCGCGGGGGACGTTGGCCGACGAGGGCCCGGTCCTCGCGGTGATAGTGAGGGAGCCCACGCGCGCGAGCCTCCTCCCGCTCGGCTTCGCGGCCTTGTGGAAGAGCTCGCCCCGGAAGAGGTGGACGAACATCTCCCAGTGTGGCTCAATCTTCAAGTACCCCTCACACACGGCGGCGTAGATGGCGGCGTGCGAGATGGAGTTGGGGGAGAAGTGCTGCAGCTCCACCTCGAAGTGGTGGGCCAGCCCCCACATGAATCGGCTCGGCGGGACGCCGAGCCCCATACGGTGGTAACGCGTGAAGCTCACCACATACCCCTCCGGCGGGTGCGGCTCCCGGTGGTCCGCCGACGGGAGAATCCACCACGCAGGACCCCCCTGCGGGTTGGGACGGAGAAGCCCCCGCTCCACCAACATTTCCAGCTCCTGCTGCGTCACCTTCGTCCGACTCCAGTCCTCGGCCGGCAACACTTGGGCGGCCATGGCGGACACGGCGCGGACCTGAATGGCGGGCGGACGGCCGGAAGATTCCCAATCGGCTGGCTCGATGGAGAGGGCGTGTGAAGGCTACGGCGGCGGTGAAGGCAAAGGCAAAGTAAAGGATTCCTTTTCCCCTCTTTCGATATTTATAAGGAAACCCCAACGGCGGGGTCTCCCACGACGCAAAAAGGTAACCGCATGGCATTTAATGCGCCTACCTAACCGCGTCTTGAGCCGGATGCAGGGTACACGCGGCAGCTCTCCATTCGCTCTACACCCGGGCCCGCCGCGACCGTCGCTCCGGCTTCGCGTCCGCCGCCCTCCCTGACGATTTCCGCCTAAAAAGGCACGCCCAACGGGCAGAAGGATTCCCAGACGACGGAGGCTTCTTCATGAAGGTAAAAATGGGCCCCGGCCCTAAGTCTCGAAGCAGCGAAGGCTGGCCCTCGAAAAGGGTTCGACAGCCGGCTTTGAGCGCCCGAGACAGGGACACCAAGGGGCGCCATTCGCGGCATCACTCGAGGGCCAAGCCCTCGAGGCCCCTCACGTGTATCCAAGGCGGGGAGCTTGACATGCAGTGGGATCCCCTCGGAGGGAGGCATCGAGCCACCGGGTCCTATCGAATGGACCCGGCACTCCTGCAGACTGAGCACCCATGCTTTATGAGACCGCCTCCGGGCCACAGTCGACCCCTATCGAACAGGGCACGAGGTCTCACTTGGATTCCCCGTTACCAGCTCACCGGGAACCTCGATACTCGCCCACTCGGGGTAGTACGAGGCATCCCCCCTCGCATCCGATCGAAAGGACTCGCGGGATGACAAGCCAGGGCAATCGGCATGCCGGACAGCTCGAGGAGTCGGACAGTCGGTTCAGCCTGGCACCCCTCGACGAAAGAGGGTCTAAAAACCCGGACAGTTACGACTAATCTCTTTTCTTTGTGTGAACATGAGATTTTCAGGCCTCGGGCGAACGCTCGACCTCCGTCTCGCCCGAGCCCTCGAGACCAGGCCTCGGACGAACGCTCGCTCTCCATCTCGCCCGAGCCCTCCGAGCCAAGCCTCGGACGGAGTCTCCCACGGCAAAGGAAAGGTAACCGCGAACATTTAATATGACTACCGAACCGCATCTCGAGCCTGTTGACAGGTACATACGGCGCCACGATCTCCGCTCCCTGATGATTTCCGCCTAAAAAGGCGCGCCCACTGGGCAGAAGGTTTCTAAGCGACGGAGGCTTCTTCAGGAAGGCAAGAATGGGCCCCGGCCCTAAGTCTCGAAGCAGCGAAGGCTGGACCTCGAAGAGGGTTCGACAGCCGGCTTCGAGCACCCGAGTCAGGGACACCAAGGGGCGCCATTCGCGGCACCACTCGAGGGCCAAGACCTCGAGGCCCCTCACGTGTATCAAAGGTTGGGAGCTTGACATGCAGTAAGATCCCTTCGGAGGAAGGCATCGAGCCACCGGGACCTGTCGAATGAACCCGGCGCTCCTGCAGGCTGAGCACCCATGCTTTATGAGACTGCCTCCGAGCCACAGCCGACCCCTATCGAACGGGGCACGAGGTCTCACTTGGATTCCCCGTTATCAGCTCACCGGGAACCTCGATACTCGCCCGCTCGTGGTAGTACGAGGCATCCCCCCTCGCATCCGATCGAAAGGACTCGCGGGATGGCAGGCCAGGGCAACCGGCGTGCCGGACAGCTCGAAGAGCCGGCCGGTCGGTTCAGCCTGGCACCCCTCGACGAAAGAGGGTCTAAAAAGCTCGGGGGCTCGACACCCCCGAACCTAAAAATCGCAACTAGCACTCACGAAAAGCCCACGAGGGAGTTCTAACCCTTCCCCGTGGCCTCGGGGGCTACACCCGCGGGTGTCGCTCGCACGACACCCACGGAATCAAATCGACAAAACCCTCGAGACCAGTTAGCTAACCATCGAGATCCCAGTCGGCAGCCCCTGCTCGAATGCAAGCACTCGAACAAGGGCTCGGGGGCTACTGTCGGGGGAACGCCAAAGGGGTACCCCCAATCAATGCAAACGAATAAAGAACCTGCCTGGCCCACCAGGCGACTCGCCCGAGCCCTCCAAGCCAGGCCTCGGGCGAACGATCACCCTCCGTCTCGCCCGAGCCCTCCAAGCCAGGCCTCGGGCGAATGCTCGTTTTCCGTCTCGCCCGAGCCCTCCAAGCCAGGCCTCGGGCGAATGCTCGTTTTCCGTCTCGCCCGAGCCCCCCAAGCCAGGCCTCGGGCGAACGCTCGCTCTCCGTCTCGCCCGAGCCCTCCAAGCCAGGCCTCGGGCGAACGCTCGCTCTCCGTCTCGCCCGAGCCCTCCAAGCCAGGCCTCGGGCGAACGCTCGCTCTCCGTCTCGCCCGAGGCCTCCAAGCCAGGCCTCGGGAGAACGCTCGTCTTCCGTCTCGCCCGAGGCCTCCGCGTCAGGCCTCGGGCGAGCGCTCCACTAAACCTCGAGACCCCACGCGGGGACCTCGAGCCCCTCTGGCACAACAGCCTATCCCTCGACACTTCACGCCTCCCTCGAGCGGCACGGACACCGGCAGCTAGCCCCATACCGCGCATTCAATGCATTCACCAACTCCGGTCACATCCTCTGGTACGCAGCATGCGCCACAGTGACCGGAGTCAGAGTCAAACCTCGTTTTCACCATAAGCGTGGGCTAAAGGGCGCCAGTACAGCACTGTTCGGCCATACCCCGCACTGTAGCACCCTTGAGCCACCTCTCGAGGCCTGGGACCCCGCTGAACGCCCAAGCATTCGGGGACTCGCCCATACCTACGGAGGCTCGAGCCCCCCCCCCCCCCGTAGGCGCTACCTTGAGGCCGGCCCTGCGCCCCTCGAGCCCTAACTGCTCTCACGCTATTGGAGGACAGGTACCCCAAGACCCGGAGGGACCTCGCCGCGTCCTGTATGCTCCGGGATGGGCGCTGTACGGCCTCCACCTCGCCACGCCTCCACATCCGCGCCCAGGTTGGAGGCCACGCCCCAAGGACGCCTCAACAGCAACGCCCACGTCGGCTACAATGTCTTCGACAAGACAGGGTTCCTACCCTACTTCGTATTGGGCACAGTACGCCCCGACATCTGTAAAATCCTTGTGTAACCCTGGCCTCCCCTTGCTCTATAAAAGGGGACACCAGGGCCCTCATTCCAGGGGTGACAAAAAACACGTTAGAACGCACACACACCCACACACTCAGGTCCGGACTCCGGTCCACGCTCACCGAGCTTGTATTCGCCCCTGTACAAGCACTTAGGTGCAAGTAATACAAGAACATCCTCCCCCGCTGGACGTAGGGCCTTCTTTGCCCGAACCAGGATAAATCCTTGTGTCATCTTGCGTCACCATCCAGGAAGAGAGCACGCGATCATATTACTCGTTGGTGTCATACCCCCGGCTTCGAAACACCGACAAGTTCTTTATTTTTGTTCATACTAGAATCAAGAAGAAACTTTTAAAGTGATGGTTACTTACCTTGAAATGTTACTTTTTCATTGAAGAGTGATGTGTCGAACCACCTTGTGGAAGCTCCTCTTGTCTAGCTGGTTGTTGCTTATGAATGGCTTGTCTTCTCTTGTTCGTCTCACAGTGTGATTGAGAGGAGGAAGATCACGGTGAAATCATCTTTAGAGGTATCGACCTTCCTTCTCTTGTGTCGTCTTATCAGTGAAGGTGCATTGTTCCTCGAGTATGCTGACTAGGATCCTCTCTCTATCTTGTATTAATTCTATACTATGAGGATGTAGGGACAGTTCTGCATTCTTCTCTTGTCAACCTTTCTTGTTTTCCTTTAATCATTGGGTTGGCAAGAGACTTGAATTTAGAGCTGCTACTCGAGTGCCTCCATGAGAGTCTTTTGTCTTGTAATGTCACAACTGAGACTTGTCCTCTCAACAGTGTCTAGATGATGGAGATCTTGACGGCTGGTCTTCTTGATTTGCTAGGTCAGGTACTATCTCTCCATCTTCTAACTCTTGTGGTGCAGTGGCTTCATCCTTCATGATGCCCTCCTCCATTCTTGGCAGTTGGTTCTCCCTTCGACGTCTTCTTTTGGTTCTCTTTGGCTGCTCATAAGTGATGTAGTTGTTGAAGAATCAGTAAAAGATCCAAGAGTTGACTTCTCCAGGTCTGGCAAAGATGATAACATTGATGGTGTTCAAGAACGATCTCCCAAGAATGAGTGGTGGATCATATTCTTCTTCTCGACTGGGATAGCATCTAGTGGTTTGTATTGATCAAAGTGGTGGTAGGAGATCAATATGTTGGAAGTTGGGTTTCTCCTTCCTCCCTTTGATTGTGAAACTCATCTAGATAACAGAATTGTCTCTCCCAGGTTGGCTTGTGATGTAGATGGATTCCCAAACAACATGTTCATGTTTTGGATTTGTAGATCTTGCTATTGTTGTAGTGGTACCATCTTGTCTCTCAAGCTAGCTCTTGAAAAGAAGATAACTCCCCACTTCTTGTCTTGATGTCTTGGACAATGATGGTTGCAGGCATAGGTTGTCTCATATGAGGTAAGTTGCATCCTGTTTGTCATCAGCGCCCAAGCAAGACTCAAAGCTAGGCTAGCACCATTTGTGATCTGAGAGTAGGTTTGTGTGTTTGTGGCTTGAGTTTTGGATCTTCAATGTTCAGACCAAACCATGGATGAACAAAATCTCTCTCCTGCATAATGTTAGTGGATATATACCCGAAGGATTGCAAGAATTTGAAGCATGGGTTATTATCCACAACTTGTGTATTTTGCATCTATGCTACTAAAAAGATGTTTTTAGGATTATTTTAGCACAGACCGGTATTTTTTGTGTTGGATGCACTTTAACATGATTCAAGGCAAAGATAACTTGCAGTAGAAGACAAAATAATAAACTTTGATACTCACAGTTCTTTCATCCATGATGAATGAGCTGAGTCTTCATTGTGCAATTTTGTTGAAGTTCATTGTATGCCTTGCTTCATCTCCGGTGTGAGTTCATCTCAGGACTTTTCCAAATTGATATTGAAAGTTTCCCTGCAGGGGTTAGTCCAAAATATCCAACATCCACTATAGCATACTATCGGCTCAAAAATCAACCTAGACACCACGTCTAATTTGATCTAGGAAGGCATTTTAACCTAAGTACCATACTTAATTAAAAGCCTTTAGAGGTAAAATCAGCACACCTTTTAGCTCAAGAATCAAACCAGACACCATGTCTTACTTTAATTCATGAAAACAGTTAAACTAAGCTCCATGCCTAATTTAAAAGGTGTATGATAATACTTCAAAACCAAAGAATATACTATAGGAAATAAAGATAACATGAAAGCATTGTAGAGATTTATTCAGATGGTGATGAAAAAGTATGATTAGTATATGAGCATATCCTAAAGGTAGGGTCAACCAACATAGCAACATGGCAAGAAATATTCTTAGAAAGCCTGTAATTCAATGTTGCATGATGATTGGTGGGACATACCTTGTATTTGTTGTTCCTTCATTCTTTTCTGCTCCAGACCTGGAAAGGTTAGTGACAAGAATACCCGAAGGAATATTTTCATAATTATATTTCTATGCTCATTACAAGGACAGTGCAGCAGAAAGGTAGAGATAGCTCATAACCAGGTATTATGATGGGGTATAAGGATTCTACTGGTTATAGCTTGCTCATGGGGTAGTGATAGATAAGAGTGGAATTCAAAACAACATTCATAAGAATGAAACAAAAATAATGAAAAGACTGGGACAAAAAAGGAAAAAGATAAAAGTATGATTACAAGGTTAAACTTAAGACGTAAAATGATCTACCGTTCCCCGGCAACGGCGCCAAAAATGCTTGTTGGTATAAATTAACGCACGCTCTACTTTATCCGCAAGCGCACAGATAAGATCTACCGATGTAGCACTTCACCAGAGTAACCCAGTTTTAATATTGAACCCAAGGGAACGGATAGCGTGGAGTCTTAAGTGTATAACACATGAGTAACTAACAAGGACGGAGAAGCTAAAACTATAGAGGGGATCACTAAGGTTATCTAAATCCAACTAAGAGTGATATGTTTATTATTCTTAATGGGGAAGTTGCCATAAAAGGTCACAACAGAGTATGATTCTTTTATGCAAATGTATAATCCTACCGAGCCTACACACGGTTAAGTGGACTATAGAAGAATCAACAAGGCTATAAGAGTCACCCTTGCGAACTACCACTACTACCGGCGTTATAGGAGGTAAATATGAGCTATCAAGTCTAAGCACCACGCTTATACTATCCAACTACTCTAACTCTAGAGCAACTAGAATTAAAGTACTCAAAACAGAGTCATAAACCTTAAGAACAATAAGAACAATGGCTCAAACTTAAATATAGATGTTGATTACCGAAACAATCGTTGAAGCAAGTCGATGAAGAACTTGAATCCACAGGTACAAGATGAAGAAGTTGATCTGACATGCCGGAGCTTCCTCTTGATCTCTTCCTCTCTCTCTCTCTCTCTCTCTAGTTCTAGAATAAGACTAGGTTCTAATCCTACTTGAGGGGTATCTAGTCTTCTACTTGAAAGCTAACTCTTGATTACAACTAGATGAACTAGATCTAATTCTAGATGAACTAGAAGAGATTCATCTAGAGGGACCTCTACTTCTACATTGGAACCCTAGTTTCTGATGTGGAGATGAATAATGAAGAAGGAGATGCCTGGAGAGGGGGGTCTGGGGCTGCTTATATAGCCCTGAGGGATCAACCGCGACCGTTGGATCAAACCGACTTGAGGTACGGCTAAGATGCATCCTTGAGGTCGGTGAAGGAAGCTTGCAGAAGACGGAAGCCAGCGGGCCCAGGGGGGACCGACCGGTGGGTCCAGGGGACCGGTCGGTCCCACCTGGAGGTGGACCGCGATGCCCTTTCTCGTGGTGTCTCTATGTGCTCTCTGGAGTCTTCCGAAAGTTTCCCAACGTGGCGGTTGCGTTATCTCCCGACGGTTTCCTTCTATGGGAAGCTATCGGTGCCGATTTCCTGGTTTAGTCCCTGCAGAATCATAATTCACCAAACTCGTGGAATATTGTCAGTTGAAACCCTAAACCTTTGTTGGTGATTGAATTCATGCCATTTTTATATTTATTTATCCTTTAATTTTGATAGATAACCAGCGTCAACACGTATCAAAGATGAGGTGTTGGCAAATGGTTCTTTCAATATTAAGGATGGAACCACAGCTAGATTCTGGGATGATACATGGGTAGGGGATAAGCCTATGAAAGCTCGCTATCCATCATTATATAATATAGTGAGAGATCCTCACGCTACAGTCTCAAAAGTTATGAGCACTCGCCCACTGAACATATCGTTTAGGAGGGCTTTGGTGGATAATAAACTAGCAGAATGGCTTCGGTTAGTAGCAAATATCTCCCATGTCGCACTGGTGGATGGATTAGATTATTTCAGATGGAGTTTAACCAGATCTGGGTTATTCTCTGTCCGGTCCATGTATCTCAATCTTATAGATACAGATACACTTTTTCATCATAGGAAGATCTGGAAGATAAAAGTTCCTCTCAAAATAAAAAAAATTTTGTGGTTCCTACAAAGGGGTGTCGTTCTTACCGAAGACAACCTTGCTAGTAAAAATTGGAAAGGAAGTCAAAAGTGCATTTGCTGTAATGGGAATTAAACTATACAATATTTATTCCTAGACTGTCCCCTTGTCAAAATGATTTGGAGGATTACTTTTTTTGCCACTAGCTTGTCTCAACCTAGATCAATCAACCACATGTTTGGTATTTGGTTATCTAATCAAAATAAAAAGATTAGAAACTTGATTTGGGTAGGAGTGGCTGCTATGTTTTGGGCTATTCGGAGATGCCGCAATGATGTTGGTTTTAATAAAATGAAATCTAACTCTATTATGCAGGTCATTTTCAGGGGAGCGTACTGGTTACGCTCTTGGGCCCAGCTGCAGCGTGACGAGCAAGCCAAGGACGCGCTCTCGATGATGAGCAAGAAATTAGAAGTCATTGCTTTAGAGATATCCAATAAAGGATGGAAACATTTATATTGTTTGAATTAGCGTCCTGGTCGACTTATAAGACTATGGTTCTCTTTTTATTTGATCAAAAACTCTGTAATAATGGGCTGCGTACATCCTCAGATGTAGAGGCCGGATGTTTATCCATTATCTAAAAATGTACGTCAGGATAGATAGACAACACACTATGTATGTATAAGTACTATTCTGTGGCTGACCAACCCACTCAACTGATGCTTTCACAGTTTGTTTTAGGTAGATTAGAAGGGGTTGGACCATCTACTCACCATTTAGTAGGTTAGGCTGGATGGCCGACCATCTTGGTCTCCTGGGCCATATCAATGATGAGAACTCCAGTAAAAGCATGTCTGTCTTCAATAATCTCACGATTGTTCTGTTTGATTTAGATGTTAGTTGTCACCACCTCTGATTGTGATGAACCCACCCATTCGACACAGAGCTGATGACTGCACTTCACTCTATCTCGTTCGTGCACACCTGGCTCCGCCAGTGCTAGGAAAACGCTCCGTGATCATTGAGTGTCACATGGGCAGCCTAACCAACCACCACTTCTTTGATTGGACTCATGTTAAGTTCCTATGGAGGGTGGGTTTTTTTGCAAAGTCCCAGTTACAGACGTAGATGCTCAGTTACACGAGTGCACATTCCACACACACCCTATCCCTATGGAGAACCTCCGAAGATGCTCACATACACGAGCGCACACTCACCCCTATGAACGTATGCACGCACACCCTATCTCTATGAAGCACCTGTGAAGAACTGAGTTGCACCGGCAAATCTCGAGATTGACGAAGTCACTACATGAACTTGTATAAGAATAATGGTATCTTCTTAGTCAATTCAATATGTAAATTCCTTATCGATAATGGGATCAAATAAGTTTCACAAATAGTTTGCGACTAAAGATATCAGTGAAGATAAAAATCTTCCTTTCGTTCTTTAAAAAGGGGTCATTCTGACAATAGATAATTTGTCACATCCGGAGGTGGATTAAAACCTAACACCACATGAACCACCCTCCACGAAAGCGAGATTTTTTTGTTTTGGAGAGGCCAGAGTATGAACAAGATTATACTAACATGTTCGATTGTGACATAGGCATGTTCCCTTTTTATGTACTGATTAGGAATTCCAGTGCACCACCGAAAACTATGAAATTTGGAGTGGGGTGCTATATATAGAAGAAAGAGTTAAATGGAAACTAAGTACTTGGAAGGCTCAACATTTACCCTATGGGGGTAGATTGGATTTGTTGAATTTAGTTCTAAGTGGTCTACCTATGCTAATATGTTTTTCTTTGAAGTCCCAAAAGGTGTTCTTAAAAGACTAGCTTGATTTCTATTGGTCAAGGGTTTTTTTTGGCAAGGCAATAATGATAAACAAAATATCGCCTAGTCAAATGCATGGAACATCCTTTGTCATCCAAAGATCAAGGCGGATTGGGAATACCTGACCTTTGGATCAAAAAAAATGACTTATAAGCAAATGGCTTTTCAAATTGTTGAATGAAGATGGAACTTGGCAAACCTTGCTCAGAAACAAATATTTGAGCTCAAAATGCCCTACCCAGGTTCAATCTAAACATGGGGACTCGTAGTTTTGGAAAGGTTTGATAAAGGTTAGGGAGGATGTCCTGAGGTTTATTAGGTCTTTCAAAATAAGGATGGCTCGCAAACCAGATTTTGGGAAGACACATGGGTAGGCTCTTCAACCTAAAAGAGCAATTTTCTAGTCTGTACAACACTTGGCCAATTATCATCATGTAACTGTGAAGACGGTCACGACTCAAGTGCCTATTAATGTCTCTTTTCGTAGAGCACTAACTGAGGATAAATGCACGGCTTGGCTTAACCCAGTAGCTAAAATAGCTGGTGTTCAACTTTCAAATGAGAGGATGTTTTTAACTGGGACCTACATAATCATGCCAAGAATGGATGACAAAGTAATAATAAATACTTCCTTATGATTTTCTCCTATTTGAGTACACTATTTATCTTTATCTTTGGTGGCAAATAAGCTGACAACGTTGTAATACTTGGCTGTATCGCAGAGGGCGGAATTTTGCGTTTTCTAAAAAAGAAAAAAAAAAAACTAAACTTTTCTTGAAAATGAAAGAAGAAATACCTGTTGATCGGTACTTCGGTCCTTGGTTGCGTGTTAATAAGGGGCGGGGAACAGCCCCTCCGCCTGTGGCTTACATGGAAAGATTACACGGTTATGGATCCTATAATCAAGGATCCAATCAACCATATACATGCACAAAATATCTAAGTACACAAATCCTATTTATCTAATACACCTATCTGCACCCAAAAGCTCGTTATTGCTACTGTCAATGTTGCATTCTGAATTATTTTTTGGTTATCTGATTAATGATAAATATTGGTACAACAGACGAAAACAGAGAGTAGGTATATAAAATGATGGTGTATTATATGCTGGGGACGTACGGTTATTAAAAGGCCTCTTGAACTCGGTAGGTTTATGCAGTGAAAAGAACGGTGAGCACAAATAAAGTCAAATAATGATGCGTCTGTTCCTGGTTCTCTATAAAATGGCCTCACCAGGTTTATACACAGATGGCGAGATGTCTTGTTGTGAAGAAGAAGAAGAATGGCGAGCCAGAATTCCATCTTCTCCCAAGCTGCTGGTGTTATGTATTGGGCATGTGAAGCGTTAGGAATTAGGATGGGAAGCAATGGAGGCATAGAGAGTGTTTGGCTGGACGGCGTAACCCCTAGCCAGGCTACGCACATGCGACATCCGCTTGTTTGATGGCCTGATATGGGTTTCCTAGCTAGGCTTGGGTGTCCAGCTAAACAGCCTTCCGCACGGCGTCCATCACAGCCTGCCTCGCACCCGCAGACGCAGCATCGGCGAATGACAAAGCCATAGCGTTTTCCTCATCGTTATGGGGACCGCCATTCCGGCGAGAGCAGATGTTCCCCATGACAAGAACTCGAGAAGAGATGGTACGAACGCGCCCTTCCCGAGTACAAGTCGTCGCCGCTGGATTCCCCGCTCCAAGATTTGCCGCGGGTGAGCGGCCGGAGCAGTGGGACGGGGAGCAGGAAGGTGCGACGAGAAGAGGCGGCGCCGCGGCAATCGGCGACCTGGGCAAAGCGCGGCGGCGAAATTGGGAATTTGGGGGGAAATTGAGGGAGGGGTGTTTGCCTGTTGTTCTGGAAGGGGGAGGACCGGACACGGGTTTTGGTAGCAACAAGGAGAGGGAGCGGGGGGTTCCGAAATTTCGTAATTTTTTTCCCCAATTTTTTGGTTATGTTTTGTGTAAATGTAAATAAATCGCACTGGACACCACTTGTCTTGTACAGCCCCACTTGTCAGCCCCCCGAAATAGCGGACACCGACCCCACCTGCCATCCTCACCGGAACTCCCGCTCACGCTCGATCCTACGCAATCTTTCCGAAAATGTTTTGTTGGTAATCTAAATCTTAGCCTTTTCAAAAAAAAAGTAATGTGCATTTATTGGTCTAAAATAATGCACTTATTTGCAGAAAAGTTATCCAGTGGCGGACAAATGTCGGTGCATGCACCCCCTACGCGAGGTGAGAAAGAGAGCACTTGCAAAGGTTCTGGCCGAAACCTCAGTTTAGATCAATCTCGATCGGGGCCCAAGATCTCCTTCTTGAAGACGTCACTGAAGAACCTCTTGCTACTGCTTCTCCATGATCGACCTGTTCAACTCCTCGACACAAGGATCGAGGGAAAGCCTTGCCAAGCTCCTACAGCGTTTGGCCCGTTGTTATTGCTTGGCTGACGATGATTACATTGCAGTGCCATCCTACTCTCTAGAGGCATCGTCAAAGAGTTCCTATGTATTGGGGGGGGGGAATTGAGGGAGGGGTGTTTTGCCTGTTGTTCTGGAAGGGGAGGGCCGGATAGGGGTTTTGGTAGCAACAAGGAGAGGGAGCGGGGGGTTCCGAAATTTCGTAAAATATGTTTTGTATAAATGTAAATAAATCGCAGTGGACACCACTTGTCTTGTACAGCCCCCACTTGTCAGCCCCCCGAAATAGCGGACACCGACCCCACCTGCCATCCTCACCGGAACTCCCGCTCACGCTCGCTCCTACGCAATCTTTTCAAAAATGTTTTGTTGGTAATCCAAATCTTAGCCTTTTCAAAAAAAAAGTAATGTGCATTTATTGGTCTAAAATAATGCACTTATTTGCAGAAAAGTTATCCAGTGGCGGACAAATGTCGGTGCATGCACCCCTACGCGACGTGAGAAAGGGAGCACTTGCAAAGGTTCTGGCCGAAAGCTCAGTTTAGATCAATCTCGATCGGGGGCCAAAATCTCCTTCTTGAAGGCGTCACTGAAGAACCTCTTGCTACTGCTTCTCCATGATCGACCCGTTCAACTCCTCGACACAAGGATCGAGGGAAAGCCTTGCCAAGCTCCTACAGCATTTGGCCCGTTGTTATTGCTTGGCTGACAATGATTACATTGCAGTGCCATCCTACTCTCTAGAGGCATCGTCAAAGAGTTCCTATGTATTGGGGGGGAATTGAGGGAGGGGTGTTTTGCCTGTTGTTCTCGAAGGGGAGGGCCGGACAGGGGTTTTGGTAGCAACAAGGAGAGGGAGCGGGGGGTTCCGAAATTTCATAAAATATGTTTTGTATAAATGTAAATAAATCGCAGTGGACACCACTTGTCTTGTACAGCCCCACTTGTCTGCCCCCGAAATAGCGGACACTGAGCCCACTTGCCATCCTCACCGGAACTCCCGCTCACGCTCGCTCCTACGCAATCTTTCCGAAAATGTTTTTGTTGGTAATCCAAATCTTAGCCTTTTCAAAAAAAAGTAATGTGCATTATTGGTCTAAAATAATGCACTTATTTGCAGAAAAGTTATCCAGTGGCGGACAAATGTCGGTGCATGCACCCCCTACGCGACGTGAGAAAGGGAGCACTTGCAAAGGTTCTGGCCGAAAGCTCAGTTTAGATCAATCTCGATCGGGGCCAAGATCTCCTTCTTGAAGGCGTCACTGAAGAACCTCTTGCTACTGCTTCTCCATGATCGACCCGTTCAACTCCTCGACACAAGGATCGAGGGAAAGCCTTGCCAAGCTCCTATAGCGTTTGGCCCGTTGTTATTGCTTGGCTGACGATGATTACATTGCAGTGCCATCCTACTCTCTAGAGGCATCGTCAAAGAGTTCCTATGTATTGGGGGGGATTGAGGGAGGGGTGTTTTGCCTGTTGTTCTGGAAGGGGGAGGGCCGGACAGGGGTTTTGGTAGCAACAAGGAGAGGGAGCGGGGGGGGTCCAAAATTTCGTAAAATATGTTTTGTATAAATGTAAATAAATCGCAGTGGACACCACTTGTCTTGTACAGCCCCACTTGTCTGCCCCCGAAATAGCGGACACCGAGCCCACCTGCCATCCTCACCGGAACTCCCGCTCACGCTCGCTCCTACGCAATCTTTCTGAAAATGTTTTGTTGGTAATCGAAATCTTAGCCTTTTCAAAAAAAAGTAATGTGCTTTTATTGGTCTAAAATAATGCACTTATTTGCAGAAAAGTTATCCAGTGGCGGACAAATGTCGGTGCATGCACCCCCTACGCGAGGTGAGAAAGGGAGCACTTGCAAAGGTTCTGGCCGAAAGCTCAGTTTAGATCAATCTCGATCGGCGGCTAAGATCTCCTTCTTGAAGGCGTCACTGAAGAACCTCTTGCTACAGCTTCTCCATGATCAACCCGTTCAACTCCTCGACACAAGGATCGAGGGAAAGCCTTGCCAAGCTCCTACAGCCTTTGGCCCGTTGTTATTGCTTGGCTGACGATGATTACATTGCAGTGCCATCCTACTCTCTAGAGGCATCGTCAAAGAGTTCCTATGTATTGGGGGGGAATTGAGGGAGGGGTGTTTTGCCCGTTGTTCTGGAAGGGGAGGGCCGGACAGGGTTTTTGGTAGCAACAAGGACAGGAAGCGGGGGGGGGGGGGTTCCGAAATTTTGTAAAATATGTTTTGTATAAATGTAAATAAATCGCAGTGGACACCACTTGTCTTTTACAACCCCACTTGTCAGCCCCCGAAATAGCGGACACTGAGCCCACCTGCCATCCTCACCGGAACTCCCGCTCACGCTCGCTCCTACGCAATCTTTCCGAAAATGTTTTGTTGGTAATCCAAATCTTAGCCTTTTCAAAAAAAAGTAATGTGCATTTATTGGTCTAAAATAATGCACTTATTTGCAGAAAAGTTATCCAGTGGCGGACAAATGTCGGTGCATGCACCCCCTACGCGAGGTGAGAAAGGGAGCACTTGCAAAGGTTCTGGCCGAAAGCTCAGCTTAGATCAATCTCGATCGGGGGCCAAGATCTCCTTCTTGAAGGCGTCACTGAAGAACCTCTTGCTACTGCTTCTCCATGATCGACCCGTTCAACTCCTCGACACAAGGATCGAGGGAAAGCCTTGCCAAGCTCCTACAGCGTTTGGCCCGTTGTTATTGCTTGGCTGACGATGATTACATTGCAGTGCCATCCTACTCTCTAGAGGCATCGTCAAAGAGTTCCTATGTATTGGTGTTGTAGTTTTGCTTTCTTTTTTGGCGTATTAGACATGCCACAATCTAGCCCTTAGTTGGGGGTTGTGGTATTGGTTTTCGTCCAGTTTTTTATAATTAAGGGGATGATAGTGTTTTTGTCTCGTTCCCTAAAAACGAGACTGTTCATATGATAATCCAGATCAAGGCACATCAAGAAGAGACGGTGATGAGAATCCTCATGGAGGCACCTCAAGAAGAGATGGAAGTGCAGCGAACACCAATCGTAGTACTATTTGTTCTTCGCGAGTTTCATGGCGTGAGGTAAATTTTGATGAGCTTCCATATGACCCAGCAGATAGGAGGAAAATTTCAGAGTACATAGGTCAAAATCTACAAGATGAGATAAGACGAAAGTATTTAATTAGAGGTCCTTTTTGACCACCACCTGGTTTTAAGTATCCAGAAAAGATTATAGCTAGTCATCCACGTCGGTTTCACCCTGAATGGTTCACAGAATTTGACTGGCTAGAGTACAGTGAGAAGGTGGATAAATGTTTTTGTTATATTGCTATTTATTTAGAGATTGCAATGAGGGCCAAGGTGGGAATGATGCATTTGTAAAAAATGGTTGGGATGGCTTCAACAAAAAAAAGATAGGCTTCGAGATCATGAAGGCAGTCATCCTAATAGTTTTCACAACACAACAGTTAAAGATGCAATAATTTGATGAAGCCGGACCGTTCCATTGCTAATGCTATCAATAAGCAAAGAGATATCACTAAAGAGGAGTATCTTATTAGATTGAATACCTCTATTGATGTTGTTCGATACCTGCTGCATCAAGGTTTAGCTTTTCGTGGTCATGATGAATCTGAAAAGTCAAAAAACAAGGGAAATTTTCGAGAATTAGTGCGGCTTTTGGCGAAGCAAAATGACAAATCAAAAAAGCTATTCTAAGGAATGCTCAAATGGTTTCTCCGGATATCCAGAAGGATATTGTAAACTGTTTTGCTGAGGTAAGAAAAATTTTTATAGCTTTGATCTATAGTGATGATATCTCTCAGACTATTTATAGGTGAATTAACTATGTGTTCTTTTCCACGTAATAGTGAAATCTATTGTCGAAGAAATTGGTGGTGATGTTTTTTGTTTATTGGTAGATGAGTCATGTGATGTTTCGGGCAAGGAACAAATGGCCGTGGTTTTGAGGTATGTGGACAAGCTTGGGTTAATAAAAGAGAGACTTATTGGTATAGTTCATGTGAGTGAGACCTCAGCTTCATGTCTCAAATATAACATTGATAGCCTATTTGCTAAATATGGATTGAGCATAACACAAGTTAGAGGCCAAGGTAATGATGGAGCGAGCAACATGAGAGGAGAGTTCAATGGACTAAGGGCTTTAATCATGCGGGAAAATAGCTCGGCATATTATATCCATTGTTTTGCTCATCAATTGCAACTAGTCATTGTTGCAGTAGCTAAAAAGAATGATGATCTTAGTGATTTCTCTTGACAAGGTATCTCTTTTGATTAATGTTGCCGGGGCATCTTGCAAAAGGAGGATATGATTCGAGAAAGTCAACAAGAGAGGGTTAGTAAAGCAATAGGCAGTGGGCAACTCACTAGTGGAACAGGATTAAATCAAGAACAATCACTTAAAGAGTCGGTGACACTCGTTGGTCCTCTCATTATAGAACCCTTCAAAGGCTAAGCAGTTTGTTCTCTGATATTATTGAAGTGCTCCAATATGTTGAAAAAGAAGGTCCAAATGATGCTAAGAGACGCCAAGCACGTGGTCTCATGGACTATCTCAAAGATTTTGATTTTGTGTTTCACTTGAAGTTAATGTTGCTTATTTTGGAACATGCAAATTCTTTGTCACTATCATTACAAAGGAAAGATAAAGACATATTAGGGCCATGACAGAGGTGAAGTTAACAAACAGAAATTTCAGCAAATTAGAGATGATGGTTGGGATTCTCTATTAGGGACATACTCTTCTTTTGTGAGAACATGGCATTCCGAAGTTGGACATGGAACATGAGTACATTGATCGGCACAAACCAAGGCAAAGGACCAACCGCACCAACATGAACACTACAAATATGATTGCTTCAACCCAGTAATTGACTTGCAACTTTCAGAATTTAATGACCGTTTTAATGAGATAAATTCTGAATTGCTTACAACATTGCTGCTTTTAGTCCCAATAACTCTTTTGATGCTTTCAAATTTGAGAGTTTGCTGGAATTGGCCAAGGCATACCCTAATGACTTTGATTCAGATGAGCTAAGAGATCTTAGTCAAGAGCTTCATATTTATATTGACAATGTGCTAGCTGATGCAAGATTTGCCCAATTGGATTCTATTTCTGAACTTGGTCGATTGATGGTGGATACAAAGAAACATCTTGCTTTTCCTTTGGTATATCGGCTCCTCAAACTTGTGCTAGTTCTTCCTATAGCCACTGCATCAGTGGAAAGGTGTTTTTAGCTGTGAAAATTATCAAGACAGATCTACAGAATCGTATGGGGGATGGATTTATGAATGATTGTGTGATTGGCTTCGTGGAACAAGACTTTCTTGATGCAATTCCAAATGATGACATCATAGTTCGCTTTCAGAATATGGACGATCGTACTCGTAGAGTGAAATTATAAGAGGTAAACACTATTGTAATGAGTTTCTTTGTCAGATTATGATATTTCTAATTTTATCTCTATGAATGATTAATTTTTGTACTATGTTATTGGTATTAATATTCATGTCCGCATTATGCTGATATTAGATAGTTATTATAAATTTAGCTCATGAATTTGTGCCGACCCCGGTAACAGTTTAGTCTAGATTCGCCCCTGCGTGGAGCCTTCGTGCAGAGGCGCAAAACCTCCGAGGTCTAAAGGGTAACGTCGCGTAGCCTCCGGACCTGTATGTTGTTTTTGGTCTTCCGAGCCATCCATGTGTTCATTGTTCGATCAGTTTGTTCCTATGGGTCAGAAACTTTTCTATGTCATCAAACCACTAGTTGGTTTGGGTTCTTTCCTCGTTTCTATCGAGGTTAAGAACGTTATTTTCGGTTCTCTGAGTGGTTTGGTCGTATGTTGTGTTTTCCACTGTGGTGAGTGTTTGTTGTGTTCGTCGGACGTTACCGAGAACATCGAGCCACCCGTTGGCTCGAGAACACTAGCCGTGTGAGATTTTTGCGTTTTGGGGGTTCGTTTGGGACGATGATTGTTTCGAGAGAAATTTCAATTGGCTCGCATTTATCCCCATGTAATCATAGTTTCCCGTCCTTCACCAATTAGGCCTTTCAAGCATCGTGGTCGTCCTAAACTACAAAACCAGTTTTTTTACTTTTATCCACGTTAAACCATTTATTTGTTTTAGCAATGTTTTTGCTGATGTAACGCCACGTCAAGGGGATAAATCGGACTAAACTGAAGGTTTAAGGATGTAAATAAAACTTAAATATTTTTTTTAAAAAAAAAAGTATTCGGAAATCTTAAAAAATAATTTTCAAAAAAATATCCAAATGTTGTACATGGAAAGAGTCAATGCTTTTGCACCTTCAAGCGTTGGAGATGAGAAGGTTGTTAACAACAGAATTGTAAACAAGTTTTTTTAAAACTCGAAAGCTTGTTTCCATTAGACAACATCTCCAGCCATATCACTGGAGATCAGGTTGGAAACAAAGATGGGGACTTGGTTCATAAACACTGTTGAATCAGACACTGTTGAATCAGAGCTAACCACGCTCGCCCCATACATTGCAAGACAATCTGCCACTTTGTTGCAATTTATCGGACAATGCTGAATGTCACAGTAATCAAATGACGAGCCAATAAAATCTCTAATTTGCTTCAGGAGGCTCCCATCCTCACTTAGATCAAGATCCAAAGAAGTCAAGCCCCCTACCAATTGTGTCGCATCAGTCTCCAAGATAATTTTTGACATCCCCAACTGTGCTACTCTCTCGAGGCTGAGCAGGGCAGCAAGAGCTTCAGCTTGAAAAGAGGTGGCCACTCTACACAGATTACTGCAACCACCCTCCAGAAATTTGTTGGCTAGCAATAAATCCCCATCCTCCCTGATTAGTAGCAGCAGTAAAAGCACCATCAATATTGATCTTATACACATCTTCGGCGGTTCCCATTTGTTTTGCCTAACCTGTTGCTGACCCTTACTTGCTTTCTTCCTCTTTTCAAATTGTGCCACATAAAAGGTCATCAGAGAACAAACCTCATGACTTGTGGCCCTTTTATCCCTAGCATTCACCTTATTCCTCGCTGACCACCGTCTCCATAATAAAACAACAATTTGTAGCTGGATCTGCATAGAGAAGGACCATAATTTTTGCATCATATCCTTACCTTACCATAGTGACAGGCTGCTAAAATATGACAGTACTCCTCCAAGTTTAAGCCCCTCCAAACCTCCTTCACTTCTTTGAATTTAAAGAAAAGATGTCCAGAGTCTTCATCTAGTCTATGTCACATGGGACACAGGGTACTCTCCTTCATTCCTCAGCGCATCAAGTTTCATCGGACCGTCAAGCTATTATGAACTAGCCGCCACATAAATATTTTGACCTTGTCTGGAACCTCCATGTTCCAAATGGTGTCCCATTTGAATCCTGAAATTCCCCCTAGGCCAGCAGCAGAGGTAGCTGCATTTCTGCACCATGCATTTTCTCTTCTTTGGACAGCCACTCTATATGCTGATTTTACTGAGAACAACCCCTTTTTGTCAAAGTGCCAAGCAGGTTTGTCTTCCAAATCCTGGTTCACTCTCAGTTTAAGATGTCCTGCACTAGAGTCTCATCCCATGAACCGACGCTTGGGTCCATTAAATCTGCCACCTTTGTCATCACCGTTGCCCCTCTAAAATTAGCAGGATGTCTTGTGGTGCCATGTGGAATCCATGGATCCGTCCAAATATTCACCGACTCACCATTTCCTATTCGCCATATTATCCCTTCTTTAAGCAAGTCCACGCCTTTCAAATATTTCTCCATGTGTATGAGATCCCATCCCTCGCCACACATTGCAAGATACTATCATTGGGAAAATATTTGGCCTTTAGCACTTGGCCACACACGGTGTTCGAAGAAGTCAAGAGCCTCCATGTTTGTCTAGCTAGCATTGCAAGATTGAACAAGTAGAGGTCCCGGAAGCGCAGGCCCAGCTTGTTCTTTGGTAGGGTGAAGGATCGAGATGGCCGACTAGAGGGGGGTGAATAGTCGATTTTAAAAATTAATTACAAAACTACTCAAAATTAATAGCGGAAGAGATAGGCTCAATTTTAATTTTGACTACACCCTTCTAATTATGAACTTAACAAGATATACTAGCAAGAGTATTTCTATTATGCACAAGTCAAGTTGGAGCTATTTAGCAAGATGATCAACTATAAGAATGTATATCAAGATTGACTACACAAGATATCAATATATGTATGAATGTAAATACAAGATACAAGATCAACACAAGTATGTGTAATATGAAATGAAATGAACTTGTGTTGAGATAGGCAAACCAAAAGGAAGAGGATGACACACGATGTTTTTAACGTGGTTCGGTGACTTGCCGGTCACTTAATCCACGTTGAAGCAAGTTCTAGGATTGTTGCTCCTCTTGTTAGCTCCAAGCACATAAGCTTCAGACTACCCCCACAAGGTAGGCTCCACGTGAGCACTAAACTTTGAGCCAACCAAATCACTAGATACTCTTCACGCCTCAAGTTTACTAGAGATGCTCTTTGCCTTCCTTGGCGGGGATGAGCTCAATAGCCCCTCACCAAGCCAACTCCGGAGCACCGCACAATCTCCTTGCGTGCTTCACGGAGACAATCACCAAACCGTCTAGGAGCCGGCAAGCTCCAAGAGTAATAGATAACCACGCCCACACAACGACCACCTAGTGCCACAAGTAATCTCTCACGCAAAGATTCGCACTAGTGGAGCACATTCACTCTCCAAATGTTGCTCTCAAGCAAGGGATATGAGAAGAGGTGCTAGAGGTGTTCTCTCCCAAAGGATATGCTGTTAGAATGCCCAAGAGAGCCTCCACAAACCGGGCAACCCACTATATATAGAGGTCCCCTCAAAATCCAACTGTTATGTGCTGAAACGTGATTCCCGGACAGTCCGCGGTACAAGTCCCGGACAGTCCGCCGTTGTCAGCAACTAGCCGTTAGGTTTGAAAAATGACCGGCGGACTGTCCGCCACCGGGGGCGCGGACTATCCGCCGTTGCCACACGTACGGCAGGAGCTTTGCCTGCTTTCAATTAAGCAAGAGAAAAGTGGTTTATATACAAAACAAAAGGGGCGAAGCCCCCAAATGGATTACAGACCACCCCTCGTGATATTGCCCCCTCCCCAAACTAAAGCCCTCCTTCTTTGCTTTGTTATGTATGTTCAAAATTCAGTTGCACATTATATTGGCCGACTTCTGACGGAGCGAAGCGGAGGTCCAATGCCGGAGCGAAGCGGTATGGTACTGTTGGAATGTAATTGGGCTCGTGGGCCTGTCTAACGTGTCTCCACCGAGTCTATACATGTACACTAACTATGCCTGAGTAATACATTGACTATTCGACTCTTTCATGGTATCCAGAGAGGTTACGATTCCCGTACCTTCTGCTTCCGCACATCCAAACCCAAGCCGCCGATCCCCACGATCGGTTGGTTCTCGCCGTCACTGGGCAACCGCTCGCTGGCCCACACGCGCGCGATCGCGCCGTACCTTCACGCAGCCGCCGCAGAACTCTTCGCCGGCTCCGTGCACGCTCGCGTATGTACGTACTAGTACGTGATTAGCTGTCGCCGCCGCGTGCTCCCACGACGCGATTCGCTGCAAGCCCCGCGTACGCGCTCGTACTCCTGCGACGCGACCGCGTCTCCGCCTCGTGTCGCCTCGCGTGCGCGTCCCCGGCCGCCGACTTGCACCGCTGCCACCGGCTGTTCTGATGGCTGAGACAGAAGCTGAACGCCGGGCCCGTGAGGCACAGGAGCAGTGCGATCGCGACGCCGCCGAGGCCCGCCGTCGCCAGGCCGAGGCCGCCCGCCCGCACTCAGCTCTCGATGCCTTTGAGGCCAAGCACGCCGACGTCCATGCCGCCGCCATGGCCGTCCTCAACATCAAGGTGCTCGTGCCGGTGGTCCTGGATCGCGCGGCCAACAACTACAATCATTGGCGTGCCCTCTTCCTCGTCGTCCTAGGCAAGTATGCCCTCACCGATCACGTTCTCACTGACGTGGTCAACGCCGATCGGCCAGCGTGGGTGCAGATGGACTGCACCGTCCTCACGTGGATCTACGGCATGATCAACGCCGACCTGCAGCAGTCCACCATGCTGAAGAACCCCAATGCCCGCGTCGCCTAGCTTCACCTCGAGGACGATTTCCTCGGCCAGCGCGAATCGCGCGCGTTGCTACTGTCCGCCGAGTTTCGCACGGTGAAGCAAGGATCGTCCTCCATCACGAACTTCTGCCGCCGCCTCGAGACGATGGCTGCAACCCTCCGCGACTTCGGCGACCCCGTCGGCGACCGCACCCTCGTCCTCACGTTGCTCCGCGGCCTCAGCGGCAAATTCCACCCCATGGTGACGAACATCAAGCTGCGCCAGCCGTTCCCGACCTTCGCGGAGGCACGCACGCTGCTGCTTCTTGAGGAAATCGACCTCAACGACGTCGTCGCAGACACCGACGCCCCACCCGCTCCAGCACCGTCGGCCCTCGTCACCGACTCTCGTGCTCCTACCGGTGGTCCTTCCAGCCATTCAGGTGGCACTCCTGCACAAGGCAGTGCCCCTAGTACCGGCCACAGTAGGTCCAGTGGTGGCCAGCGTGGCTACGGTGGTGGACAGGGAAATCGCCGCCAACGTCGTGGCCGCGGCGGCAAGCAGCAGCAGAACCAGCAGCACCAGTAGTCCGGCGCACTGCTGGTGGTCCACGCCCGCCTCCACTCCTCTACAACACGTGGGCAGGCATAGTACAGTTCTGGCCACATGTAACACCCTGATTTATTTTTTTCCCAATTTAATTAAAGAATTTAGAAACTAAATAGGTTGGCTAGTTTATTAGAGGAGGAAATAAATTTATTTATCATTTTCACTCACGTTGCATTCATGCCATTGCATATTTTATTGTGTGGTAAATGTTTTATTAAACCCGTATAGGGCGAAGCGAATTTATTCTATTTAGAAATTAAATAAAAGGTTTATAAAAATTTTACAAAATCAAACTCAAATTTTATTTGAAAAGCTAGGGAAAATATTGCTGAAACTTTTAAACTTGTTTTATTTCAAACTGGATTTGTTTTGGATTTCAAAATGAATTTGGAAAAGGTTTGGAAAATAAAAAGAAAAGAAATCTAGCTTGGGCCCTAACCTTCTCCCTCCCCCTTCCTTCCTCTTCCGGCCCACTCCACATTCTTCCCCGTCGCGGCCACTCCTCTCTCCTTGGCCCGCGCCCCGCCTTCCATTCCACCCCCGCGCAAGCCCGCTCCCTCCTCCCGGCCCACTCGCTCAGCCGCCCAGCTGCCGCTCGCCCCAGCCCACCTCCGGCGCCCCTCCCTCCCTTCTCTCTCTGACACCGGGCCCCGCCTGCCAGCTCCCTCTCCCACCTCCGACCTTCGCGCATCACCGCCCGCTGCCCTTGATGGAGCCGCTCGATTCCTCGCCCTCCCCCCTCTCACCCCTTTTTAGCCAGCGCCGAGGCCTCCCACACCCCACCCCCACCGCCGCATCATCTGACTCCTCTCCCTACCTTCTCTATCTCCAGTGACCACCGCAGGAGCCGCCATCGAAGACGCCAGCTCGAGCTCCGAATACCCCCTCTCTGGTCTGCCCTCCGGCGACGAGAACCTCACCATCCGAACCGCAGTAAGGTCCGCTTCCCTCTCCCGCTTCCCCCTTGGTCTCTACTGCTCCATAGCCTCTTACGAGCCGCGTCAGAGAGCTCTTCCATGGCGCCGCCATAGGCAGTCCGCGCGCCGCTGTTTCCCTCCGTCGCCCGCCGCCATCGAGCCACCTCCGGTGCCGAGGAGGACGCCAACGTACTCGCCTAAAGCTTCCGCGCTCTTCCTTTCGCTTCCGCGGTCTCTACCGGCCCTAAGCCGAGTCCCGAGGCAAGCGTCCATGGCGCCGCCGCGGAGGTCGTGGTGCCGCCGAGTGCGTTTCTGCCGGCAACAGCCGCCTCCTCCCGAATACTTCCCTGCCGTTCATCTGAAACCCTACGGACGAGATTAGATCAGGCCGAATCGGTATACACCGGTCGGTGAACCCAGTCCACGGCGTCGGCTCCTCCCCGGTCCACCGCATGCGTGGCAAGCCAAGCCAACCGCGCAGCGCCACGTAGCGCCCCGTCAGCTCCGCGTGGCGCACGGTCAGCGTCCGCGCCGGCCACCGGGGCATCTTGCAAAAGAGCCCTCAACCTTTTTCATAATCAACCCGCGGTCCAGTCGCCTTGTGCACTGAGTCTGCAAATTCTTCCAATCTAACCCCTCATCTTTCGGACAATTGAGGCCCAGTTCAGATTGCTTTTAAATTCAGTTTTTATTTATTTAAATTACGAAAACGAGTTTAAACAAATCACAGTTTTGCCACTGAACTTCAAATGCCCATAACTTTTGCGTTTTAACTCCGTTTTGACCCATTCAACTTGCGTTAGATTCATAATTTCGTTCTCTACGCAGTAGATCTATTAGTTTACTGTTTCCTACTGTTATTTATTTCTATGTATTGTGCCATGTATGTTGCTTGGGCCAGAGAGTGCGGAGTACGAGGACGCTCTAGACCATCCTTGCGACCCAGTTGATTCGACCCAGTCCGAAGGCAAGTGTCCTTGAACATCTTGCACCTACTTTATTTTACTTTTGGTACTAGAGTAGTTAGATCTTGTAGATGCATGCTTGTCATTAATTTGAATCCCATGTTAGGGTTTACTAGAATTTGTTTATATTATCCTTGTCGCCTGTTTGGGATGTTCGGGTAGGTGTCTTGCTTAGCCCTGCAGTCTTGGTTGGGATGGGAGTTAAAATGTTTATAATCTTGATTAATGAAATATGGAACGAATGTGGACATGGTAATTTTGTAGTAACATGGTTATTAGGTAAATCCGGCAGGATGGACCCGTATTGGTGGTTTTGTGCCGTGGGACTCGGCAGCTGCTTTTGGTTTTTGGTTCGGGGCTCGTGCTAGACATATCCTGCCTGGATCCCTAGGACCCGGTTCTCAGAGCGTGTAACCCGGCTTGACAGCGCAACCATGAGATCTGGATGGGCTGGACCTGGCTAATTAATTAGTTACCTTTAGGTTGAGGGACCACACGGGGTTTGTTTTAGTGGCTCACGAGGGGGCCCTGGGGGTCGTAGACCTTTGTACGGGGTGAAACCTTAGAGGTACGTGTGGAACGGACTTGGAGGGGACTTTGTAAAGGCTTTGCAGTGCAACCCGCTATGCACCTCGGCAGTGTTTAGCGTGACGGGATCTGCACGACTCATGGGTAACGATGTGCAACCTCTGCAGAGTGTAAAACTGATATATCAGCCGTGCTCACGGTCACGAGCGGCTTGGACTTCTTTGAGATTAGTTGGTTACTGGTCGGTTTTTGGGTTCGGGTCATCTGATGGACTTCAGGTGTGGTTGCCTGATGGACTTCAGGTGTTGGTTGCTCGGTGTGACTCTGAGTGTGGTTTGCTCGGTGTGACTCCGAGTGTGGTTTGCTCGGTGCGACTCCGAGTGTTGATACTTTTCTACAGAGTCTGTCTCTAACCTAGTAAATAGGTGCATAGGATTAATAGGATTAATAGGGTGTGTCACTTTAGGCGCTGGAGTCAAACAAAGTCAGCCTACCTTTGTTATAAGCCGCATAAGCATATATTCCCTACACTTGCGGAGTACATTTCGATGTACTCACCCTTCCTCTTTGTCCCCCTGCTACCCCACCCAGACGCTGGAGACTACACGTACGAGGAGCAGGAGTATCCAGAAGACGGAGGCTACGACCCTGACGACCTGTACTAGGATGGCGCTACCCCCGGTCGACGTTCCTGTGGAGATGGAGTCCAGATCTTCCGCATCTTCATCAGAGTTTATTTTAGAGTCTGCTTCATGAGAGTCTGTACTTTTTCTTTCAGACCCGAGGGTCATTTTTGTTATAAAGTTCGATATTATTAATAAAGCATTGTTTTGATATTTACTATGATGTGGATATATTATGAAAATTGATCCTGGCATACATATATTGTGCTCCAATTTTGTTCTTAAAATTGGGGTGTTGTTTTATTTCAACCTGGATTTGTTTTGGATTTCAAAATGAATTTGGAAAAGGTTGGGAAAATAAAAAGAAAAGAAATCTAGCTTGGGCCCTAACCTTCTCCCTCCCCCTTCCTTCCTCTTCCGGCCCACTCCACATTCTTCCCCGTCGCGGCCACTCCTTCTCTCCTTGGCCCGCGCCCCGCCTTCCATTCCACCCCGCGCAAGCCGCTCCCTCCTCCCGGCCCACTCGCTCAGCCGGCCCAGCTGCCGCTCGCCCCAGCCCACCTCCGGCGCCCCTCCCTCCCTCTCTCTCTGACACCGGGCCCCGCCTGCCAGCTCCCTCTCCCACCTCCGACCTTCGCGCATCACCGCACCGCCCGCTGCCCTTGATGGAGCCGCTCGATTCCTCGCCCTCCCCCTCTCACCCCTTTTTAGCCAGCGCCGAGGCCTCCCACACACCCCACCGCCGCCATCTGACTCCCTCTCCCCTACCTTCTCTATCTCCAGTGACCACCGCAGGAGCCGCCATCGAAGACGCCAGCTCGAGCTCCGAATACCCCCTCTCTGGTCTGCCTCCGGCGACGAGAACCTCACCATCCGAACCGCAGTAAGGTCCGCTTCCCTCTCCCGCTTCCCCCTTGGTCTCTACTGCTCCATAGCCTCTTACGAGCCGCGTCAGAGAGCTCTTCCATGGCGCCGCCATAGGCAGTCCGCGCGCCGCCGTTTCCCTCCGTCGCCCGCCGCCATCGAGCCACCTCCGGTGCCGAGGAGGACGCCAACGTACTCGCCTAAAGCTTCCGCGCCTCTTCCTTTCGCTTCCGCGGTCTCTACCGGCCCTAAGCCGAGTCCCGAGGCAAGCGTCCATGGCGCCGCCGCGGAGGTCGTGGTGCCGCCGAGTGCGTTTCTGCCGGCAACAGCCGCCTCCTCCCCGAATACTTCCCTGCCGTTCATCTGAAACCCTACGGACGAGATTAGATCAGGCCGAATCGGTATACACCGGTCGGTGAACCCAGTCCACGGCGTCGGCTCCTCCCCGGTCCACCGCATGCGTGGCAAGCCAAGCCAACCGCGCAGCGCCACGTAGCGCCCCGTCAGCTCCGCGTGGCGCACGGTCAGCGTCCGCGCCGGCCACCGAGGCATCTTGCAAAAGAGCCCTCAACCTTTTTCATAATCAACCCGCGGTCCAGTCGCCTTGTGCACTGAGTCTGCAAATTCTTCCAATCTAACCCCTCATCTTTCGGACAATTGAGGCCCAGTTCAGATTGCTTTTAAATTCAGTTTTTATTTATTTAAATTATGAAAACGAGTTTAAACAAATCACAGTTTTGCCACTGAACTTCAAATGCCCATAACTTTTGCGTTTTAACTCTCGTTTTGACCCATTCAACTTGCGTTAGATTCATAATTTCGTTCTCTACGCAGTAGATCTATTAGTTTACTGTTTCCTACTGTTATTTATTTCTATGTATTGTGCCATGTATGTTGCTTGGGCCAGAGAGTGCGGAGTACGAGGACGCTCTAGACCATCCTTGCGACCCAGTTGATTCGACCCAGTCCGAAGGCAAGTGTCCTTGAACATCTTGCACCTACTTTATTTTACTTTTGGTACTAGAGTAGTTAGATCTTGTAGATGCATGCTTGTCATTAATTTGAATCCCATGTTAGGGTTTACTAGAATTTGTTTATATTATCCTTGTCGCCTGTTTGGGATGTTCGGGTAGGTGTCTTGCTTAGCCCTGCAGTCTTGGTTGGGATGGGAGTTAAAATGTTTATAATCTTGATTAATGAAATATGGAACGAATGTGGACATGGTAATTTTGTAGTAACATGGTTATTAGGTAAATCCGGCAGGATGGACCCGTATTGGGTTTTTTGTGCCGTGGGACTCGGCAGCTGCTTTTGGTTTTTGGTTCGGGGCTCGTGCTAGACATATCCTGCCTGGATCCCTAGGACCCGGTTCTCAGAGCATGTAACCCGGCTTGACAGCGCAACCATGAGATCTGGATGGGCTGGACCTGGCTAATTAATTAGTTACCTTTAGGTTGAGGGACCACACGGGGTTTGTTTTAGTGGCTCACGAGGGGGCCCTGGGGGTCGTAGACCTTTGTACGGGGTGAAACCTTAGAGGTACGTGTGGAACGGACTTGGAGGGGGCTTTGTAAAGGCTTTGCAGTGCAACCCGCTATGCACCCCTCGGCAGTGTTTAGCGTGACGGGATCTGCACGACTCATGGGTAACGATGTGCAACCTCTGCAGAGTGTAAAACTGATATATCAGCCGTGCTCACGGTCACGAGCGGCTTGGACTTCTTTGAGATTAGTTGGTTACTGGTCGGTTTTTGGGTTCGGGTCATCTGATGGACTTCAGGTGTGGTTGCCTGATGGACTTCAGGTGTTGGTTGCTCGGTGTGACTCCGAGTGTGGTTTGCTCGGTGTGACTCCGAGTGTGGTTTGCTCGGTGCGACTCCGAGTGTTGATACTTTTCTACAGAGTCTGTCTATAACCTAGTAAATAGGTGCATAGGATTAATAGGATTAATAGGGTGTGTCGCTTTAGGCGCTGGAGTCAAACAAAGTCAGCCTACCTTTGTTATAAGCCGCATAAGCATATATTCCCTACACTTGCGGAGTACATTTCGATGTACTCACCCTTCCTCTTTGTCCCCCTGCTACCCCACCCAGACGCTGGAGACTACACGTACGAGGAGCAGGAGTATCCAGAAGACGGAGGCTACGACCCTGACGACCTGTACTAGGATGGCGCTACCCCCGGTCGACGTTCCTGTGGAGATGGAGTCCAGATCTTCCGCATCTTCATCAGAGTTTATTTTAGAGTCTGCTTCATGAGAGTCTGTACTTTTTCTTTCAGACCCGAGGGTCATTTTTGTTATAAGTTCGATATTATTAATAAAGCATTGTTTTGATATTTACTATGATGTGGATATATTTATGAAAATTGATCCTGGCATACATATATTGTGCTCCAATTTTGTTCTTAAAATTGGGGTGTTGTTTTATTTCAACCTGGATTTGTTTTGGATTTCAAAATGAATTTGGAAAGGTTTGGAAAATAAAAAGAAAAAAATCTAGCTTGGGCCCTAACCTTCTCCCTCCCCCTTCCTTCCTCTTCCGGCCCACTCCACATTCTTCCCCCGTCGCGGCCACTCCTTCTCTCCTTGGCCCGCGCCCCGCCTTCCATTCCACCCCGCGCAAGCCCGCTCCCTCCTCCCGGCCCACTCGCTCAGCCGGCCCAGCTGCCGCTCGCCCCAGCCCACCTCCGGCGCCCCTCCCTCCCTTCTCTCTCTGACACCGGGCCCCGCCTGCCAGCTCCTCTCCCACCTCCGACTTCGCGCATCACCGCCCGCTGCCCTTGATGGAGCCGCTCGATTCCTCGCCCTCCCCCCTCTCACCCCTTTTTAGCCAGCGCCGAGGCCTCCCACACACCCCACCGCCGCCATCTGACTCCCTCTCCCCTACCTTCTCTATCTCCAGTGACCACCGCAGGAGCCGCCATCGAAGACGCCAGCTCGAGCTCCGAATACCCCCTCTCTGGTCTGCCTCCGGCGACGAGAACCTCACCATCCGAACCGCAGTAAGGTCCGCTTCCCTCTCCCGCTTCCCCCTTGGTCTCTACTGCTCTACTGCTCCATAGCCTCTTACGAGCCGCGTCAGAGAGCTCTTCCATGGCGCCGCCATAGGCAGTCCGCGCGCCGCCGTTTCCCTCCGTCGCCCGCCGCCATCGAGCCACCTCCGGTGACGAGGAGGACGCCAACGTACTCGCCTAAAGCTTCCGCGCCTCTTCCTTTCGCTTCCGCGGTCTCTACCAGCCCTAAGCCGAGTCCCGAGGCAAGCGTCCATGGCGCCGCCGCGGAGGTCGTGGTGCCGCCGGTGCGTTTCTGCCGGCAACAGCCGCCTCCTCCCCGAATACTTCCCTGCCGTTCATCTGAAACCCTACGGACGAGATTAGATCAGGCCGAATCGGTATACACCGTCGGTGAACCCAGTCCACGGCGTCGGCTCCTCCCCGGTCCACCGCATGCGTGGCAAGCCAAGCCAACCGCGCAGCGCCACGTAGCGCCCCGTCAGCTCCGCGTGGCGCACGGTCAGCGTCCGCGCCGGCCACCGGGGCATCTTGCAAAAGAGCCCTCAACCTTTTTCATAATCAACCCGCGGTCCAGTCGCCTTGTGCACTGAGTCTGCAAATTCTTCCAATCTAACCCCTCATCTTTCGGACAATTGAGGCCCAGTTCAGATTGCTTTTAAATTCAGTTTTTATTTATTTAAATTACGAAAACGAGTTTAAACAAATCACAGTTTTGCCACTGAACTTCAAATGCCCATAACTTTTGCGTTTTAACTCCGTTTTGACCCATTCAACTTGCGTTAGATTCATAATTTCGTTCTCTACGCAGTAGATCTATAGTTTACTGTTTCCTTACTGTTTGTTGTACTGTTATTTATTTCTATGTATTGTGCCATGTATGTTGCTTGGGCCAGAGAGTGCGGAGTACGAGGACGCTCTAGACCATCCTTGCGACCCAGTTGATTCGACCCAGTCCGAAGGCAAGTGTCCTTGAACATCTTGCACCTACTTTATTTTACTTTTGGTACTAGAGTAGTTAGATCTTGTAGATGCATGCTTGTCATTAATTTGAATCCATGTTAGGGTTTACTAGAATTTGTTTATATTATCCTTGTCGCCTGTTTGGGATGTTCGGGTAGGTGTCTTGCTTAGCCCTGCAGTCTTGGTTGGGATGGGAGTTAAAATGTTTATAATCTTGATTAATGAAATATGGAACGAATGTGGACATGGTAATTTTGTAGTAACATGGTTATTAGGTAAATCGGCAGGATGGACCCGTATTGGTGGTTTTGTGCCGTGGGACTCGGCAGCTGCTTTTGGTTTTTGGTTCGGGGCTCGTGCTAGACATATCCTGCCTGGATCCCTAGGACCCGGTTCTCAGAGCATGTAACCCGGCTTGACAGCGCAACCATGAGATCTGGAGGGCTGGACCTGGCTAATTAATTAGTTACCTTTAGGTTGAGGGACCACACAGGGTTTGTTTTAGTGGCTCACGAGGGGGGCCTGGGGGTCGTAGACCTTTGTACGGGGTGAAACCTTAGAGGTACGTGTGGAACGGACTTGGAGGGGGCTTTGTAAAGGCTTTGCAGTGCAACCCGCTATGCACCTCGGCAGTGTTTAGCGTGACGGGATCTGCACGACTCATGGGTAACGATGTGCAACCTCTGCAGAGTGTAAAACTGATATATCAGCCGTGCTCACGGTCACGAGCGGCTTGGACTTCTTTGAGATTAGTTGGTTACTGGTCGGTTTTTGGGTTCGGGTCATCTGATGGACTTCAGGTGTGGTTGCCTGATGGACTTCAGGTGTTGGTTGCTCGTGTGACTCCGAGTGTGGTTTGCTCGGTGTGACTCCGAGTGTGGTTTGCCTCGTGCGACTCCGAGTGTTGATACTTTTCTACAGTCTGTCTATAACCTAGTAAATAGGTGCATAGGATTAATAGGATTAATAGGGTGTGTCGCTTTAGGCGCTGGAGTCAAACAAAGTCAGCCTACCTTTGTTATAAGCCCATAAGCATATATTCCCTACACTTGCGGAGTACATTTCGATGTACTCACCCTTCCTCTTTGTCCCCCTGCTACCCCCACCCAGACGTTGGAGACTACACGTACGAGGAGCAGGAGTATCCAGAAGACGGAGGCTACGACCCTGACGACCTGTACTAGGATGGCGCTACCCCCGGTCGACGTTCCTGTGGAGATGGAGTCCAGATCTTCCGCATCTTCATCAGAGTTTATTTTAGAGTCTGCTTCATGAGAGTCTGTACTTTTTCTTTCAGACCCGAGGGTCATTTTTGTTATAAAGTTCGATATTATTAATAAAGCATTGTTTTGATATTTACTATGATGTGGATATATGTATGAAAATTGATCCTGGCATACATATATTGTGCTCCAATTTTGTTCTTAAAATTGGGGTGTTGTTTTATTTCAACCTGGATTTGTTTTGGATTTCAAATGAATTTGGAAAAGGTTTGGAAAATAAAAAGAAAAGAAATCTAGCTTGGGCCCTAACCTTCTCCCTCCCCCTTCCTTCCTCTTCCGGCCCACTCCACATTCTTCCCCGTCGCGGCCACTCTTCTCTCTCTCCTTGGCCCCGCCCCGCCTTCCATTCCACCCCGCGCAAGCCCGCTCCCTCCTCCCGGCCCCTCGCTCAGCCGCCCAGCTGCCGCTCGCCCCAGCCCACCTCCGGCGCCCCCCCTCCCTTCTCTCTCTGACACCGGGCCCCGCCTGCCAGCTCCCTCTCCCACCTCCGACCTTCGCGCATCACCGCCCGCTGCCCTTGATGGAGCCGCTTGATTCCTCGCCCTCCCCCCTCTCACCCCTTTTTAGCCAGCGCCGAGGCCTCCCACACACCCCACCGTCGCCATCTGACTCCCTCTCCCCTACCTTCTCTATCTCCAGTGACCACCGCAGGAGCCGCCATCGAAGACGCCAGCTCCTCGTACGTGTAGTCTCCAGCGTCTGGGTGGGGTAGCAGGGGGACAAAGAGGAAGGGTGAGTACATCGAAATGTACTCCGCAAGTGTAGGGAATATATGCTTATGCGGCTTATAACAAAGGTAGGCTGACTTTGTTAACTCCAGCGCCTAAAGCGACACCCCTATTAATCCTATTAATCCTATGCACCTATTTACTAGGTTATAGACAGACTCTGTAGAAAAGTATCAACACTCGGAGTCGCACCGAGCAAACCACACTCGGAGTCACACCGAGCAAACCACACTCGAGTACAAGCCACGACACACACCTGAAGTCCATCAGGCAACCACACCTGAAGTCCATCAGATGACCCGAACCCAAAAAACCGACCAGTACCAACTAATCTCAAAGAAAGTCCAAGCCGCTCGTGACCGTGAGCACGGCTGATATATCAGTTTTTACCTCTGCAGAGGTTGCACATCGTTACCAATGAGTCGTGCAGATCCCGTCACGCTAAACACTCCGAGGTGCATAGCGGGTTGCACTGCAAAGCCTTTACAAAGCCCCCTCCAAGTCCGTTCCACACGTACCTCTAAGGTTTCACCACGTACAAAGGTCTACGACCCCAGGGCCCCCTCGTGAGCCACTAAACCAACCCCGTGTGGACCCTCAACCTAAAGGTAACTAATTAATTAGCCAGGTCCAGCCCATCCAGATCTCATGGTTGCGCTGTCAAGCCGGGTTACATGCTCTGAGAACCGGGTCCTAGGGATCCAGGCAGGATATGTCTAGCACGAGCCCCGAACCAAAAACCAACCGTAGGACGCTACCCTAGTCAGTCGTCGAATTTACAAAACTATTTTTAAAAGCCTAACTTTTTTTCCCACTTCCGTAGCCTGTCCCTGCTGAAAATTCAAACTCTGTTTTAAAGTAGGTCCTCCAAACTCGTAAGAAGCCCACCATAATTATGTGATCTCGTAGGTCGTTGAATGACATGTACTTGTGCATATGTAATTTTTTGGTTCTTTGTAATGATTGTTGGTGTGTTGCGCCGTCAGGTTGCAGCGACATCATTTGTTTAAATATTTTACTAATCGAATTAATTAACAAATTAGGGTTGTTATATATCTATCTATCACATCTCACTTTCACTCATCCTGGAAAATGTAACAGATGGTTGACACCAGGAGCAGTGCAGGTAACGCTGGCGGGAGCGGGGCAGGTGGCAACCAGCCGCCTCATCCACCTCCGCCCCCGTACGACCCGCTCCAGATGGCCCAGGTGCAGAACCAGATGATGCAGAACATGGCCCAGATGATGCAGCACATGCAGCAGATGGCGCAGGCTGCTCAGGGTGCTCAGGGTGCAGGAGCTGCACAGCCACCCCGACCGGATGACACTCTCAGGAGCTTCATGACGACGCGCCCTCCAGTGTTCCACCACGCCATAGAGCCAATGGATGCAGATGATTGGCTCGAGACGATTACAGACAAGTTGCAGCTTGCCCATGTCGAGGACCTTGATAAGGCCCTCTACGCCGCGCACAGCTTCAGGGCCCGGCGAAGAACTGGTGGACTGCCTACACCGCAGCTCATGCGGACGCCAACTCGATCACTTGGGAGGATTTCCGTAAGGCATTCCGCGACCAATACGTCCCTTTCGGCGAAATCAGGGTGAAGCGCCGAGAGTTTTCAGGACCTCAGGCAGGGCGCGATGACAGTGCGTGAGTATCTCACGCAGTTCAGCCAGCTGTCCGTTACGCCCCAGATGACGTGGACACGGACGATAAGAAGCAGGAGTGTTTCAGGCAAGATCTCTGTCATTCTTTAATATTAATAAATTCTTCATACACCCTTCATTCCTTTGCTGCCTGATAAATAATAAAATTGTTATCTGCTTCAGGCATGGGCTTAACCCAGGACTCCGCTATGCCCTAGCTTCAAATGAGTATTCCTCATTTCAGAAGCTGGTTGACCGTGCCTTCGCGGTGGAGAAGGAACGGAAGGACCTCGATGCAGATCGCAAGAGGAAGATGACGTTCCAGGGACAGTCCCTCCGGCAGCTCTGCTCGTCCCCCTACGCTCCCCTGCCTCCGCTTCCAGTCCAGCAGATTCCCCCCGCAGCAGCAGTACCACCGCCCGCCCCAGTCCGGCAGCCCTCTCCTCCTACAGGCACCCAGCTCCACAGTACCAGGCTCCACCCCAGCAGCAAGCAGCAGCAGCAGCCTCGCCAGGCTCAGGCACCTCGCCAGGGTCTTCCAGCTCCGCAGCAGCCCTGTCCAGCACAGGGGGCAGGTCAGATTGGTCCCTGCTACAAGTGCAACCAGATGGGACACCTCGCCAACAAGTGTCCGTTGAGGCAGCACCAGCTCCACCACAGTCCCGTCCCGCAGGACAGCCCCAGGCGTTCGCACGTGGTCGTGGTGACCATGTCGCAGCAGAGTCAACTCAGACGGCTCCAGATGTGGTATTGGGTATGTTCACTGTTAATTCCCATCCAGCTACAGTACTCTTTGATTCTGGTGCATCACACTCTTTAATAACCGCAAGGTTCGCATCAGCATGTAGTCTGTCAGTTTCACCTATGCTTAGAGGCTTGATAGTTACATCTCCTGGAGGAGAGATGGTTTCCAGACAGGTGTGTCGGGAGCTGAGTATAAACATAAGGGGGGTAGAGTTTCCTTCTGATCTTATCGTTCTGGATTCTGAGGGGATAGATGTCATTCTGGGAATGAACTGGTTGAGCAAGTATCGAGGGGTTATTGATTGTGCTCAGAGGATCATCACAGTGAAGCATCCAGATGGCCCGGAGATTGTATATCAGGCACCGACGAAGATGATAGAAGAAGCCAGAGCATATGAGGCAGTCGTGGTACCTGATATCCGAGTTGTTAAGGAGTTCCCTGATGTCTTCCAGAAAGTGCCAGGTATGCCACCTGATCGTGAGATTGAGTTCTCTATTGATTTAGTTCCTGGCACTGCACCTATATACAGGCGACCATATAGAATGGATGTCGAAAAGCTAGTTGAGCTGAGACGCAGATCCAAGAGCAGTTAGAGAAGGGCATATTCGTCCTAGTACACCCCATGGGGAGCTCCTGTGATCTTTGTTCCGAAGAAGGATGGAGGCCTGCGGATGTGCGTTGATTACCGCGCATTGAATGAAGCTACAATCAAGAACAAGTACCCGATTCCTCGCATTGATGATCTGTTTGATCAGTTGAAGGGTGCTCATGTGTTCTCGAAGATTGACCTGCAAACAGGTTATAATCAGCTGAAGATTCGTGAAGCTGATATCCCGAAGACGGCATTCGTAACTCGATATGGCTATATGAGTACACACGTGATGTCCTTCGGCTTGACTAATGCCCCAGCTTTCTTCATGTATCTGATGAACAAGGTCTTCATGGAGTTTTTGGATCTGTTCGTCGTGGTGTTCCTTGATGATATCCTGATATTCTCGAAGACTGAAGAAGAACATGAGAAGCATCTGAGGTTAGTGTTGCAGAAGCCTCAGAGAGCATCGGTTGTATGCAAAGCTGAGCAAATGCGAGTTCTGGTTGAAGAAGGTTGCATATTTGGGGCATATCATCTCAGAGGGTGGTGTATCAGTGGATCCAGGCAAGGTCCAGATATATTGACTGGAAGGTACTGAGAGCGTTACTGAGATTCGGAGTTTCCTCGGTATGGCGGGATACTATCGCAGATTCATTGAGGGATTCTCCAAGATCGTGAAGCCGATGACGAGACTGACTGAGAGGGTGCCAAGTTTGTATGGTCCCCTGAATGCCAGACTGGTTTTGAGGAGCTGAAAGCGAGATGACCTCTGCTCCTATTCTTGTCATGCCAGATGTCCAGAAGAACTTCACGGTGTATTGTGATGCTTCGCGTCAGGGTCTGGGATGTGTGCTTATGCAGGAAGGTCGGGTGATTGCTTATGCTCGAGACAGCTCAGGAAGCATGAGCTGAATTACCCTACCACATGATCTAGAGTTGGCAGCTGTTGTTCATGTCTGAAGATCTGGAGGCACTATCTGATGGGCAAGAAGACAGAGATATACACTGATCATAAGAGCTTGAAGTATATTTTCAGCCAGCCAGATCTGAATCTTCGCCAACGAAGATGGCTCGAGTTGATCAAAGACTATGATCTGAGTATCACTATCATCCAGGCAAGGCGAATGTTGTTGCAGATGCCTTGAGCAGGACGGTCTACTGTAATGTGCTAGAGATCAAGAGCAGCAGCCCGAGTTGCATGAAGAGTTTGTGAAGCTCAACTTGGGTATTCTCGGCCACACTGATGCAGTAGCCATGGAGGTTGATTCGACACTTGAGCATGATATCCGGGCAGGACAGCTCACTGATGAGTATCTTCGGAGATCAGACAGTCGATCAAGGAGGACAAAGCCCCAGGGTCACAGAGGATGAGCATGGTGCTTATGGGGGTTCAGAGGCAGGATCTGGTGTTACACAGATGTGAAAGGCTATCATAGGTTGATCTTGAGAGAGCTCATGATTCTCCTACTCCTTCACCCCGGCATTACCTGAAGATGTACCATGGATTTCATGAAAGTCAGCCTACTCTCTTCACCCAGGCAGTACCAAGATGTACCAGGATCTGAAGCAGTATTACTGGTGGTATGGGATGAAGAGGGAAGTAGCAGAGTATGTGGCTTTGTGTGACACATGTCATAGGGTTAAGGCCCAACATCAGAGACCCGCTGGTTTGTTACAGCCTCTGCAGATTCCCGAGTGGAAATGGGAAGAGATCAGCATGGATTTCATCATTGGTTTGCCTAGGACACAGTCTGGATATGACTCCATCTGGGTCATAGTTGATCGGTTGACCAAGGTGGCTCACTTCATTCCGGTCAAGGAGACATATCAGGGTCCGAAGCTGGCAGAGCTGTACATGTCCCGCATTGTATGTTTGCATGGAGTACCTAAGATCATAGTATCTGACAGAGGTACACAGTTCACATCTAGATTCTGGAAGCGGTTGCATGAGTCTATGGACACTCGCCTCAGTTTCAGTTCGGCTTATCATCCTCAGACTGATGGGACAGAAGAGGGGTGAATCAGATTCTGGAGGATATGTTGAGAGCCAGTGCGCTTCAGAACAGCCAGAGTTGGGATGTGAGTCTACCATATGCAGAGTTCTCATATAACAACAGCTATCAGGCCAGTCTGAAGATGTCACCTTTCGAGGCACTGTATGGCAGGAAGTGCAGAACTCCCCTGTTCTGGAATCAGGTTGGAGAAAGGAAGGTCTTTGGCCCTGAGTCTATAGAAGAAGCTGAAGAACAGGTCAGACAGATCAGAAGCAACCTGAAGACAGCTCAGACTAGACAGAAGAGCTATGCCGATGTCAGACGACGAGAGCTGGAGTTCCAGATGGGGACTATGTCTATCTGAAGGTGTCACCCTTCAGGGGTCTTCGGAGGTTAATGTCAAAGGGAAGCTATCTCCGAGATTCATTGGCCCTTTCAAGGTGATAGACAAGAAAGGTGCAGTTGCTTATCAGCTGGAGTTGCCTGCACGGCTGGCAGGTATTCATGATGTCTTCCATGTATCCCAGCTGAAGAGATGCCTCAGAGTTCCAGAGGAGCAGTTGCCACTTGAGGAGCTTGATCTGCGGGATGATCTGACTTTCTCCGAGCCGATCAAGATTTTGGACACGATGGAACGAGGCACTCGCAACAAGAGGATTAAAATCTGCAAGGTGCAATGGAAGCATTACTCCGAAGAAGAAGCCACATGGGAGAAAGAAGATGATCTTCGGGCAGATTTTCCTCATCTCTTCACCGACTCTTCCTAATCTCGAGGACGAGATTCTTCTAAGGGGGGTAGGTTTTGTAACACCCTGATTTTTTTTTTTCCCAATTTAATTAAAGAATTTAGAAACTAAATAGGTTGGCTAGTTTATTAGAGGAGGAAAATAAAATTTATTTATCATTTTCATGTTGCATTCATGCCATTGCATATTTTTATTGTGTGGTAAATGTTTTATTAAACCCGTATAGGGCGAAGCGAATTTATTCTATTTAGAAATTAAATAAAAGGTTTATAAAAATTTACAAAATCAAACTCAAATTTTATTTGAAAAGCTAGGGAAAATATTGCTGAAACTTTTAAACTTGTTTTATTTCAAACTGGATTTGTTTTGGATTTCAAAATGAATTTGGAAAGGTTTGGAAAATAAAAAGAAAAGAAATCTAGCTTGGGCCCTAACCTTCTCCCTCCCCTTCCTTCCTCTTCCGGCCCACTCCACATTCTTCCCGTCGCGGCCACTCCTTCTCTCCTTGGCCCGCGCCCCGCCTTCCATTCCACCCCGCGCAAGCCCGCTCCCTCCTCCCGGCCCACTCGCTCAGCCGGCCAGCTGCCCGCTCGCCCCAGCCCACCTCCGGCGCCCCTCCCTCCCTTCTCTCTCTGACACCGGGCCCCGCCTGCCAGCTCCCTCTCCCACCTCCGACCTTCGCGCATCACCGCCCGCTGCCCTTGATGGAGCCGCTCGATTCCTCGCCCTCCCCCCTCTCACCCCTTTTAGCCAGCGCCGAGGCCTCCCACACCCCACCGCCGCCATCTGACTCCCTCTCCCTACCTTCTCTATCTCCAGTGACCACCGCAGGAGCCGCCATCGAAGACGCCAGCTCGAGCTCCGAATACCCCCTCTCTGGTCTGCCTCCGGCGACGAGAACCTCACCATCCGAACCGCAGTAAGGTCCGCTTCCCTCTCCCGCTTCCCCCTTGGTCTCTACTGCTCCATAGCCTCTTACGAGCCGCGTCAGAGAGCTCTTCCATGGCGCCGCCATAGGCAGTCCGCGCGCCGCCGTTTCCCTCCGTCGGCCCGCCGCCATCGAGCCACCTCCGGTGCCGAGGAGGACGCCAACGTACTCGCCTAAAGCTTCCGCGCCCTTCCTTTCGCTTCCGCGGTCTCTACCGGCCCTAAGCCGAGTCCCGAGGCAAGCGTCCATGGCGCCGCCGCGGAGGTCGTGGTGCCGCCGAGTGCGTTTCTGCCGGCAACAGCCGCCTCCTCCCCGAAACTTCCCTGCCGTTCATCTGAAACCCTACGGACGAGATTAGATCAGGCCGAATCGGTATACACCGGTCGGTGAACCCAGTCCACGGCGTCGGCTCCTCCCCGGTCCCACCGCATGCGTGGCAAGCCAAGCCAACCGCGCAGCGCCACGTAGCGCCCCGTCAGCTCCGCGTGGCGCACGGTCAGCGTCCGCGCCGGCCACCGGGGCATCTTGCAAAAGAGCCCTCAACTTTTTCATAATCAACCCGCGGTCCAGTCGCCTTGTGCACTGAGTCTGCAAATTCTTCCATCTAACCCTCATCTTTCGGACAATTGAGGCCCAGTTCAGATTGCTTTTAATTCAGTTTTTATTTATTTAAATTACGAAAACGAGTTTAAACAAATCACAGTTTTGCCACTAAACTTCAAATGCCCATAACTTTTGCGTTTTAACTCCGTTTTGACCCATTCAACTTGCGTTAGATTCATAATTTCGTTCTCTACGCAGTAGATCTATTAGTTTACTGTTTCCTACTGTTATTTATTTCTATGTATTGTGCCATGTATGTTGCTTGGGCCAGAGAGTGCGAGTACGAGTACGAGACGCTCTAGACCATCCTTGCGACCCAGTTGATTCGACCCAGTCCGAAGGCAAGTGTCCTTGAACATCTTGCACCTACTTTATTTTACTTTTGGTACTAGAGTAGTTAGATCTTGTAGATGCATGCTTGTCATTAATTTGAATCCCATGTTAGGGTTTACTAGAATTTGTTATATTATCCTTGTCGCCTGTTTGGGATGTCGGGTAGGTGTCTTGCTTAGCCCTGCATCTTGGTTGGGATGGGAGTTAGAAATGTTTATAATCTTGATTAATGAAATATGGAACGAATGTGGACATGGTAATTTTGTGTAGTAACATGGTTATTAGGTAAATCCGGCAGGATGGACCCGTATTGGTGGTTTTGTGCCGTGGGACTCGGCAGCTGCTTTTGGTTTTTGGTTCGGGGCTCGTGCTAGACATATCCTGCCTGGATCCCTAGGACCCGGTTCTCAGAGCATGTAACCCGGCTTGACAGCGCAACCATGAGATCTGGATGGGCTGGACCTGGCTAATTAATTAGTTACCTTTAGGTTGAGGGACCACACGGGGTTTGTTTAGTGGCTCACGAGGGGGCCCTGGGGGTCGTAGACCTTTGTACGGGGTGGAAACCTTAGAGGTACGTGTGGAACGGACTTGGAGGGGGCTTTGTAAGGCTTTGCAGTGCAACCCGCTATGCACCTCGGCAGTGTTTAGCGTGACGGGATCTGCACGACTCATGGGTAACGATGTGCAACCTCTGCAGAGTGTGTAAACTGATATATCAGCCGTGCTCACGGTCACGAGCGGCTTGGACTTCTTTGAGATTAGTTGGTTACTGGTCGGTTTTTGGGTTCGGGTCATCTGATGGACTTCAGGTGTGGTTGCCTGATGGACTTCAGGTGTTGGTTGCTCGGTGTGACTCCGAGTGTGGTTTGCTCGGTGTGACTCCGAGTGTGGTTTGCTCGGTGCGACTCCGAGTGTTGATACTTTTCTACAGAGTCTGTCTATAACCTAGTAAATAGGTGCATAGGATTAATAGGATTAATAGGGTGTGTCGCTTTAGGCGCTGGAGTCAAACAAAGTCAGCCTACCTTTGTTATAAGCCGCATAAGCATATTCCCTACACTTGCGGAGTACATTTCGATGTACTCACCCTTCCTCTTTGTCCCCTGCTACCCACCCAGACGTTGGAGACTACACGTACGAGGAGCAGGAGTAGTCCAGAAGACGGAGGCTACGACCCTGACGACCTGTACTAGGATGGCGCTACCCCGGTCGACGTTCCTGTGGAGATGGAGTCCAGATCTTCCGCATCTTCATCAGAGTTATTTTAGAGTCTGCTTCATGAGAGTCTGTACTTTTTCTTTCAGACCCGAGGGTCATTTTTGTTATAAAGTTCGATATTATTAATAAAGCATTGTTTGGATATTTACTATGATGTGGATATATGTATGAAAATTGATCCTGGCATACATATATTGTGCTCCAATTTTGTTCTTAAAATTGGGGTGTCACACCACATCCTCAGCAGCCCGCCAATGCTCCAAGAGGCGCGTACCGCCCCCAGCAGGCTGCACTCACGGCTGTCCCTCGGCCACAACCGCACCCCTACATGGCGCCGTATGGCTACGGCGTTGGCGTCGGTGCCCCTCCCGGGTTCGGCTACGCTCCGCCACCACCGCAGCAGCAGGCGTGGACTCCCATGCATGGAGGGTCCTTCGACACATCGTCCCTCACCAGCAACTTCAGTACCATGTCGCTGACTCCACCTGGCTCTAGCGAATGGTACGTTGACTCCGGTGCTGGCGCTCACATGGTCAACAACGCTGGTATAATTTCATCCACTCACCCTCCTTTGTCATCAAGTCCTTCATCTATCATTGTGGGTAACGGGGCTTCACTTCCCGTTATCTCTGTTGGATCTCACTCGTTTTCTACTTCACGACGTCCTTTAGTTCTTTCTAATGTTTTAGTCTCACCCAACATTATTAAGAATCTAATTTCCGTTCGTCATTTTACTACCGATAACAATTGTTCTATCAAGTTTGATCCTTTCGGCCTTTCTGTGAAGGACCTTCAGACACGGAGCGTGATCGCCAGGTGCAATAGCACGGGTGACCTCTACCCGTTCTGCCCGCCAGCACCAACCAGCACCACCGCCCTCACTACTGCTACCTCCTCCACCACCCTATGGCACCGCCGCCTCGGTCATGTCGGTCATGAGGCTCTGTCCAAGCTTATTAGTTCCAGTGCTATTTCATGTAATAAGCGCCCTGCTAGTCATGTTTGCCACGCTTGTCAGCTTGGCCGCCATGTGCGCCTTCCTTTTAGCTTGTCAAACTCCCGTGCGCCAAAACCATTTGATTTAATACACTATGACCTTTGGACCTCTCCTGTGGTTAGTGTGTCTGGTTACAAATACTATCTTGTTATTTAGGATGATTGCACACACTACACATGGACATTCTCCTTACGCCTCAAATCCGACACTTTTGGCGTTCTTACTCACTTTTTTTCCTATGTGCGCACTCAGTTCGATTCCTTCATCAAGGCAGTCCAGTGCGATAACGGCCGGGAATTTGACCATTCCTCGGCCCGCACGTTCTTCCTCACTCATGGCATTGTCTTTCGCATGTCGTGCCCATATACCTCCCAGCAAAATGGGCGGGTTGAACGCACTCTTCGCACTATTAATAATATTGTGCATTCTATTTTATTTCAGGCTAGTCTTCCGCTGGTTTATTGGGCTGACTCTTTACACACCGCCACCTATCTTCTCAATCGTCACCCCACCAAAACCTTAGACAGTCGCACGCCTTACTTCGCCTTTGTGACGGAACGACCCTAATCCCATGGCCCACGTGTCCCTGTCAACCTCTGACAGCCGAACCCATGTTCCATGTGATTAAGACTTGTTCGCCACCGGGCTACATCAGTGCCCAATGTCCGCAGGATCATCTCACAATTCGGTTACAGCATTGCATACTTTTACAAATAACATCGGAATAAAGAGCGGAAGACTTAAATAACAATAGTTTTATAAAACAGAGTTCCAAATAGAAATTAAGGTGCAGTTATTACAAACCAAGTTTTGATAATAGAAATAGACATAGGCAACATAGTGGAGAACAGCAAAGATACTTATAATCACCCAGCCCGAGGGTGTACAACTATTCTTCGGCCTCATCGGCCTCTTCCTGGACGACGGTCACGCAGCAGGGTGCAAGACACATCGGGGACTCTGTCATACCTGCAGCATGGGTAACAAACCCTGAGTACTGGGGTACTCAACAAGACTTACCCGACTAAGAAAAAGGGAGAAGACTCAGGAATGAGAGGCTTAGGGTAGTCAAGGTAAGATTTAAGCAAGATCAAGTATTTTGCAGAAAAGCATTTTTGTAAACCTTATTTTATTTTGGAAAGATTCAGTATTCCTTAATTCTTCATCGTTCCTGATTCATTTTACATTTCAAAACATTCCTAGTTGAGAACCACTCTCCGTTGACAGTCAGTGACCAAGTCTCCATAACCGAGGAGCAGCGTTAATCCGGATAAATAATACTCAGCTGAGGATCCCTATCCACACTGCATATGTAGCACCCAAGCTTGCATATGCCAACTCGTCTACCACGATTCCTCCAAGATTGGGCCCGGTCCTACGCCACCCGGAAGTACAGTACACCACTCCTATCCAGGTACGACGACCACGTGGGTACATGCTACTTCCACCATCTCTCCACTCCCAGTGCGCGGTTGTCGGTCCAATAAAGGATTCCTCGGAGCCAGAGCTTTCCGTAGTATGTGAATAGTTAGAAGTCTTGACCAGCAGGCCCCATACGGATGGTCCCTACATTTTTCCGCCAGCGACAAGCACCTCGGGACTCTAACCCAAGAGTACAGGTCCTGTCGGTTTTTCAACCCTGTCCCGGTCGGTGTCAACTGTTGAGTCCCGGACTACAACATGACGGCACCGTACGCGCGGACAACCTCTTCTCGACAATGACCACATGCTAGCTAGGCAAGCAGTCATCGAACGGGAAGTAAAGCCAAATTCCCATAAAGATTCTTTCAGTGATCACACTTTTGAAAATGGCATTTTATTGCAAAGTCTAATTCAATAAGTATTGCTAAGCATTTTTCAAATACTTTTGAAAAGCAGGTATCGGGTGTATCAGTGGTCAAGGTGGATAGTGCATCAATTAGGATAGCACACAACTCCTATAAACCTAATGCAATAATTTAACTCAAAAGCATTTAAGGAAATCATTTTATAAATTCAAGGAAAGGGGTTAAATGCACAGGGGCTTGCCTTGAAGAGCAAAGAGGGCAGGCTCGAGGGCGGCAGTGCAGTTGTCGGAGCTCGGGGTAGCCTCAGGGACAGGTTCGTCAGCGGCTGCCTCGATCTTGACACCTTCTTCGATGACTATACGAATGCAATGATGCATGCTCATGAGTATGCTAGCATGAACAATGCAACACAGGGCATACAACATAAACCTTAATCACCTTTTCTGCTTTACTTAATTTTTTAAAAAGGTTATTTTATGCAGTTGCTCCAAAAATTACCACATTAATCACATAAGTTCATTATGGTGTAGATAGATGGCAAAACAAATTTCATAATTTTTGGAGGTCATTAAGGTGCTCAAATAAAATCAGACATTAATTAACAAAAGGCACTATTTAACAATTAAAGATAAATGCTCAAAAATCAACTTGTTCCAAAAGACTTCAAAATTTCACCAGAGACTGAACATGGCATAGGAAGCTCACAAAAATTTATATTATGATTTTTGGAGTTATAAAAGATTTTCTAAAAATCCAAAACCATCCATTTATTAATTAAAAGAGGGATTTTACATTTTCAAATTGTTGCAGAAAAGTCAAGTTTCATATTTTTATAAAATACTACATAGTATAAAGACTCAACTGTAAAATTTTCAGAATTTTTAGAGCAATACAGAAAATCATACAAAAAGATGAAATAGCAAGACTATTCACATCTTCTAAAAAGAAAAGGAGCACTGTGCACGAGTCGGAGCGCTCGCCGACGAGGCGTGGCGGCGGACCGGCAGCACGAGGCCTCGGCTGGGAAAGCAAAGGGTGGGAAAGACTTTGCGGGCTCACCGGGAGTCAGAGGCAAGGCTCGGCGAGGCGGATGGAAAAAGAGGGCTCGGCGGGGTTCTCTTGCGGCTAACTTGTCGAGGGAGGCCTCGGCTCACTCGAGGCTTACAGCCCGAGGGTAGCTGCGATTCGCCCGAGGCTGAGGCTAGTCTCGGCTCCTTCGAGGGGCGGGGTTCGAGGATGTGCTCGAGGGTGTGGCTCGGGAACGTGCTCGAGGGTAGTGCGATTCGCCCGAGGCTTGGGGCTCGATACGGTCGAGGGTGCGGGTCGAGGAAGGAGACGACCGCGGCGGCACTCTGGCGATCCGGCGACTCTGTACACCAGGCACGGTCACCAGTAGCCGGTTAGGGGCGCAAGAAGACAAGGAAGGAATATCAGAGGTCAGAGGGAGGAGAGGTGGAGCGACGGCGGCGAATTTCGTCGACCCGAGTCAGACGGCTTCTCACCGGCGCTGAGGAAGAAAGGCTCGCACTCGGCGGTGGGAGGCGGTAGCGATGGAATTGAGGGGTGGGGAAGCTGCACGGGCTCAAGGCGGAGCTGCTGGGCTAGTTGGTTGAGCGGGGGAGACTCTGGAGTGAGCTGGCCACGGTGGCGGGGTGAGTGCGGAGCTCCGGCCACCGGCGGGCCTTTTATAGCCGCGGCCAGGGGCCGTTAGGGAGCGCGCGGAGGTGCGGATGAGGTTGCCCGCGGCGCGTGCTTGCGATCTCATGATGAAGAAGGACGGAATTCAGTTTGGGACCCGGGCGTCGTGCTTGCCGGCGACCGCCACGCGGCGGCGACGTCGGGGAACAGTGGGGGACGGGGACGGGGGCGGAGGTCAGCGCTTGCGCGTGCGGGGGCAGAATGATGGCGCGGTCACGGGCGACAAGTCGGGGGCGGGCGTGCGGCTGCCAGGCGCGTGGCGCACGCAGCTCCGGCGAGCGGCCATGGCCGGGCCCCCTCCCTGCTCTGCTCTGACCCTAGGTAGGAGATGAACAGGGCTAGGTCTAGGTGTTGACTTTCTGAATTTTGCAAATTACTCCCAAAACTTGAACTGCACGGGAAAAACTCAGAATACCAAAGTTGTGCAGAAAAAGGAGATCTACAACTTTGTCAATAAGAACATTTTCAAATTCCAAACAGTTTTTGAATTATATTCGAAAATAGAAAAGGGAACACTTTTGGGATTTGAATAAATTCAAAATTACTTTTGATTTTATATTGGAACTCGAAAATCTGTAAATACCAAAGTTGTCCCTCTTGACAAGATTTACAACTTTGCCTTTTGAACCAAATCCAAATTTTGAATAGTTTTTAAAGTATTAAAAGAGGGGTAAAAAAACTAGGGTTTGGAAATTAGGGCTTTTCAAAAGGGATTTGAAATCTGTTTTTGATTTTGGGTTTTTGAACAACACAACAAAGCTTCAAGACACAAAACTGAACAAGAATTAAACAAGGCTAGACACAGAGGTGAAATTACCATTTTTGCCCTTAAAGGAAGATTTGGGCTTTAGGGTTTTTGAAAAGAGATTGCTACACAAGTACTAAGCAAACATAAATGCAAGGCAAGAATGATTAATGACTAATGATGATGACATGTCAGGTTAATTACATTTTTAAACACCCGAGGTGTTACAGCCTTCCCCCCTAAAAGAAATCTCGCCCCGAGATTTCACGTCTTAAGAAGGAAAAGGCAAAACCTTACATCTACAGAGTATCGAGAAAGTCGGGATAGCTCTTTGCTAAGAAGTCTTCGGATTCCCAAGTGGCTTCTTCTTCAGAGTGTTGGTTCCACTGGATCTTGTACCATCTCGTGGTAGTCCTCCGGGTAACACGGTCCTTGTAATCCAACACACGAACTGGATATTCCGAATATGACAGATCGGGTTCTAACTCAACACCTTCAACATCTACCACATGTTCGGGCACTCGGAGACACTTCTTGAGTTGGGAGACGTGAAACACATTATGAACTGCTGAAAGATGATCGGGCAACCTTAGCTTATAAGCTACCTTGCCACAGCATTCCAGAATTTCAAAGGGACCAATATAGCGTGGTGCTAACTTCCCTTTAACTCCAAAACGAGTGACTCCTTTGGTGGGTGAGACTTTCAGGTACACATAATCTCCAATTTGAAACTTCAGAGGTCGACGTCTTTTGTCGGCATAGCTCTTCTGTCGAGATTGCACAATTTTCATATTCTCCTGTATTTGCTTGACTTTTTCTTCCATATCTTTCACTAGGTCAACTCCAAAGAATTCTCTTTCTCCAGGTTCAGACCAACTGAGAGGTGTACGACAACGGCGGCCGTACAGTGCTTCAAAGGGTGCCATTTTGATGCTCTCTTGGTAACTGTTATTATATGAGAACTCTGCCAAGGGCAAACAGTCATCCCAAGTACCTGCGAAGGTGAGCACACATGCTCTCAACATATCCTCTAACACTTGGTTGACTCGCTCAGTTTGTCCATCTGTTTGTGGATGATATGCTGTACTATGCAAGAGCTTGGTTCCAAGTGAGGTATGGAACGCTTTCCAAAATTTTGCGACAAACTGGGTACCACGATCAGAGATAATGGTCTTGGGTATACCATGGAGTTTTACTATGTTGTTCTTGTACAAAGTGGCATAAGTGGGGACGGTGTAACTGGTCTTCACTGGCAGGAAGTGAGCTTGCTTAGTGAGACGATCCACGATCACCCATATGGAATCAAAACCTCTTGATGTCTTGGGTAGACCATTGATAAAATCCATACTGATATCGTCCCATTTCCAAGCAGGTACAGATAAAGGTTGCAATTCTCCTCCGGGCCTCATGTGCACGGCTTTGACTTTCTGGCAAGTATCACACTGAGCGACATACCGGGCGATCTCAATCTTCATCTTTGTCCACCAGAACCTTTGCTTCAAGTCCTGGTACATCTTGTTGCTGCCGGGGTAGATGGAGAATCTAGTCAAGTGTGCTTCATCAAGGATTAACTTTCTTAACTCAGGCACTTTAGGAACTACTAACCGATTCTTAAACCATACTACTCCTGTATCATCAATCCTGAAACAATCAGCCTTTCCGGATTGGACCTTTTCGATGATGTGCTTGATTCCAGGGTTATCTTTCTGTGCAGCGATGATCTGCTCTTTGATAGGGGTTTCTATTCTGATATTATTCAGAGTTCCTTGTGGAATCATTTCAATATTCAACTTTTCCAGCTCATAACACAAAGAAGAATCATAGGGTTTCATCATCAGACAGTTGCAATATGACTTGCGACTGAGCGCATCGGCAACCACATTCGCCTTACCCGGATGGTAATGCACTTCAAGATCATAGTCCTTAATTAACTCAAGCCATCTTCTCTGCCTCATATTCAGTTCCTCTTGAGTGAAGATATACTTCAGGCTTTTGTGATCAGTGTACACATTACAGGTACTGCCCAACAGATAATGACGCCAGATCTTCAAGGCATGCACTACTGCTGCTAACTCGAGATCATGAGTTGGATAATTCTCTTCATGTCGCTTAAGCTGTCGGGAGGCATATGCGATCACTCGACCTTCTTGCATCAAAACACAGCCCAAACCAGTACCAGATGCATCACAGTAGACATCAAAGGGCTTTTCAATGTTCGGCTGGGCTAGCACTGGTGATGTGGTTAACAATTTCTTCAGAGTTCGAAAGGCTTGCTCATAGGCTGGTGACCAGACAAACTTCACAGAATTCTTTACTAACTCAGTGATAGGCTTGGCGATTCTTGAGAAATCTGGGATGAATCGACGATAATATCCTGCCATTCCCATAAAGCTGCGGACTTGATGAACAGTGGTAGGTGGCTTCCAATCCAGAATGTCTGCCACTTTACCAGGGTCAACTGACACACCTTCAGCGGATAGGACATGACCAAGAAACTGTATTTGATCTAACCAGAACTCACATTTACTGAACTTGGCATACAGCTGATGTTCTCTGAGACGGGATAGAATGATACGAAGATGTTCGGCATGATCTTCAGGGGTTTTTGAGTAGACAAGGATGTCGTCAATGAACACGACCACGAATTTATCAAGCTCTGGCATGAACACAGAGTTCATGAGGTACATGAAATGAGCAGGGGCATTGGTCAAACCGAAGGACATGACCAAGTACTCATATAGGCCGTATCTGGTGGTGAAAGCTGTTTTAGGAATATCTTCAAGACGTATCTTTATTTGGTGGTAGCCAGATCTGAGATCGATCTTGGAGAATACTTTGGCTCCAGCTAACTGGTCAAAGAGAAGATCAATACGAGGCAAGGGATATTTATTTTTGATGGTGACTTCATTGAGTGGGCGATAATCAACACATAGCCTGAGACTCTTGTCTTTCTTCTTTACAAAGATTGCAGGACAGCCCCAAGGAGACGAGCTTGGGCGAATGAAGCCCTTGTCCAACAACTCTTGTAACTGAGTTTTCAGCTCCGCCAACTCTCTGGGAGGCATTCGATAAGCTCTGCGGGATATAGGAGCAGTCCCGGGCTTTAGCTCTATGGCAAACTCGACATCACGGTCAGGAGGCAGACCAGGCAAATCCTCAGGAAAAACATCAGGGAATTCACAGACCACGGGGATGTCTCTGGTTTCCAGAACATAGGCGGTATTTATTTGAGTGGCTGCTGGTTTTCGAGGCATTGGAAGTTGGAGAAGGAGTTTGGAGGTGCTGTTAGGAATGTCCACTCTCACAACTCTATTCAGGATGTCGATCATGGCTTTATACTGGCACATCCAATTCATGCCTAGAATGACATCTATCTCCTGATCACATAGCACTATCATGGTGGTAGGAAATATGTGTTTCCCCAACATCACCGGTATATTGCGAACCACTTCCTTAGTACTTATACGCCCTCCAGGCGAAAATATACAGAAACTTTCTTTCAACTCCCCGATTGATATCTCATGCTTAGAGACAAATGTACGACTGATGAAGGAATGCGATGCACCAGAATCAAACAACACGACTGCAGGATGATTGGCAACGGGAAACCTACCGATCATGACGGGCTCTCCTTCTGGGATGTCGCCGACAGTGGTGTAGTAGACTTGCCCGTGCTTCTTGACAACTTTGCCTTTCTGAATATGCTGCTGCTGGACACGGTGCTGCTGCTGCTGCTGCTGAGATCCTCCAGGATTCTTCTGAGTATTCTGGGCATACCTCTTGGGCTTTGGGCACTCACGAGACCAGTGACCAAGCTGGCCGCAGTTGTAGCAGGGATGGTTGTAGGCTGTTTGTGGAGTGGTGATACGAACACCTGGGGCGTTCGGCTGTGTGGCACTCTGCTGGTTGGCATTATGGGTGGTGGCCGCGGTACGGACGACCACTTGCTGGTTGGGGTAAGGTAGGCGATTTTGGTGGTGACTGGGGTGGTATATGATCCTCTGGCGCTTGTGATTGCCAGAGAAGCTGCTGGATCCTGCTTTCTTCTTCTTCTCCTCTTGGTACTGACGGCTGCTCTCTTCAAAAGCGACAGCACGATCAACGGCATCATGATATGAACCGGTCAGGTTATTGGACAGACTTCTGCGGATCTTAGGATGCAGACCTCTAAGGAAACAATCCCTCTTCTTTTCATCTGTGTTGACATACTCTGAGGCATACTGGCTAAGATGGTTGAACTGACCCACATACTGCATCACTGTGGAGTCCTTCTGCTGCAGTGCCAGAAACTGATCAAGCTTCATCTTCATTAATCCCGAAGGGATGTGATGTGCACGGAAAGCTGTGCGGAACTCTTCCCAGGTCAACTGATGACCTTCTGGCTGGGCAGCCAACAGGTTGGCATACCAAGCGCTTGCTGGACCACGAAGCTGCTGGGAAGCGAACCGGGGCTTCTGGATGTCGGTACAGCGGAGAAGACTGAACTTTTGCTCCATAGTGCGGAGCCAGTCATCAGCTTCAAGGGGTTCATCTGCTTTGGTGAAAACTAGTGGACGGGTCTCGGTGAAATCCACATATGTAGTCTCACGGTTGATGTCGTGACGACCACGGTGACCATTGTTCTGCTGCCCCTGATTTTGAGCCATTAGGTTAGCAGCGGCTGCCAAGGCTGCAATGGCATCTGCTAGCGTAGCAGGAACAGGTGGAGGGTTTGGAAGGTTGGCATCATCAGAACCTCCAGCTCCAGTGCGAGTGTTCACAGGCATCTGTTAAGCAACTTGGAACTTAGCATTCATAGATAGGGTTCTGAAATCAACAGACTGATAGCTTCTTCTGATACAAAGACTGATAGATTGATAAAGATGACTGACTGATAGCGACTGACTGATAAGGAGAAAAGGTACGAAAAGAAAGATACAGACTGACTTAACAAAAGACAGACTAACGCTCCCAAACCTAGACTAAGGTTTTAGGTAAGCAGGTGGTACAGACACACGGGATCTCCATCTCCTAAAGACGGGTCTAGTCCTCATCGATGATGATCATTTCTTCGTCGTCGTCTTCTTCTTCGAGGATGAGCTCAGGCTCTTCCTCCTCGTCCTCGTCTTCAGCGTGGACGTCCTCGGTAGGTTCAATTTCCTCGTCCACGTCTGGCTCTTGATCCACATCGGGTTCTTCCACTACTCCGTCCTCAGGGTCTTCCATAACCGGGGGTACCAAGGGTTGGAGTTGATCATACAGCTGATGCACTTCTTCATGAAGCATATCATTGAACTGTTCAATCTGAGCTGTGTACTGCTGCAGTCCGTGGAGCTCGGCTCTGGTGACGTCCTCGCGGATCCAAGCATCATTGTGCTGCTCGATAGCGCGAACCGTGTTCCGGTTGGCCTGCTCCAGGGAAGCTCGTGCCTCATAAAACTCCAGGCGTGAGTGGTAGAAGTCATGCTCTAAGTTCTTCAGCTCAGCCTTCAGATCCTTAATCTCCTCCTTCAGGTTCTTACGGGTGCGGCGGGGAAAGCGACGACTGTTGGAAGATTCTCCAGTCTCCTCCCCAGCGCGTGGTGCCAGCTGGTGGCGTGGCACACCATGCGGTCCAGTCGACTTGCGGGCGGTCAGCTTGATGCGAGCCATGTCTGGATAAGAGAAGATGGATGAGAAAGGCTAGCAAGAACAGGTAAAGGCATACTACCCCAACGAACTTAGAGAGGAAGTTAACTTAAGTGATTATGACATGATGCATGAATCATTCCTACGGAACAAGGCAATGCAATAAATAAATAAGGTACATAGGGCTTAAAACATGTTGTTCCACTAGCTAGTGTTGCCATATGAGAGACAAGATGAGAGAAGCAATTTGGACTCAAAATAGCCAAGTTTAGTTTGTTTGGACTCAAAAGGTCTTTTGAAGTTTTCGCAAAAACGAACACTGCAACGTTAAAGTGAGATGCTCCGATACCACTCTGTGACGGAACGACCCTAATCCCATGGCCCACGTGTCCCTGTCAACCTCTGACAGCCGAACCCATGTTCCATGTGATTAAGACCTGTTCGCCACTGGGCTACATCAGTGCCCAATGTCCGCAGGATCATCTCACAATTCGGTTACAGCATTGCATACTTTTACAAATAACATCGGAATAAAGAGCGGAAGACTTAAATAACAATAGTTTTATAAAACAGAGTTCCAAATAGAAATTAAGGTGCAGTTATTACAAACCAAGTTTTGATAATAGAAATAGACATAGGCAACATAGTGGAGAACAGCAAAGATACTTATAATCACCCAGCCCGAGGGTGTACAACTATTCTTCGGCCTCATCGGCCTCTTCCTGGACGACGGTCACGCAGCAGGGTGCAAGACACATCGGGGACTCTGTCATACCTGCAGCATGGTAATAAACCCTGAGTACTGGGGTACTCAACAAGACTTACCCGACTAAGAAAAAGGGAGAAGACTCAGGAATGAGAGGCTTAGGGTAGTCAAGGTAAGATTTAAGCAAGATCAAGTATTTTGCAGAAAAGCATTTTGTAAACCTTATTTTATTTTGGAAAGATTCAGTATTCCTTAATTCTTCATCGTTCCTGATTCATTTTACATTTCAAAACATTCCTAGTTGAGAACCACTCTCCGTTGACAGTCAGTGACCAAGTCTCCATAACCGAGGAGCAACGTTAATCCGGATAAATAATACTCAGCTGAGGATCCCTATCCACACTGCATATGTAGCACCCAAGCTTGCATATGCCAACTCGTCTACCACGATTCCTCCAAGATTGGGCCCGGTTCTACGCCACCCGGAAGTACAGTACACCACTCCTATCCAGGTACGACGACCACGTGGGTACATGCTACTTCCACCATCTCTCCACTCCCAGTGCGCGGTTGTCGGTCCAATAAAGGATTCCTCGGAGCCAGAGCTTTCCGTAGTACGTGAATAGTTACAAGTCTTGACCAGCAGGCCCCCATACGGATGGTCCCTACATTTTTCCGCCAGCGACAAGCACCTCGGGACTCTAACCCAAGAGTACAGGTCCTGTCGGTTTTTCAACCCTGTCCCGGTCGGTGTCAACTGTTGAGTCCCGGACTACAACATGACGGCACCGTACGCGCGGACAACCTCTTCTCGACAATGACCACATGCTAGCTAGGCAAGCAGTCATCGAACGGGAAGTAAAGCCAAATTCCCATAAAGATTCTTTCAGTGATCACACTTTTGAAAATGGCATTTTATTGCAAAGTCTAATTCAATAAGCATTGCTAAGCATTTTTCAAATACTTTTGAAAAGCAGGTATCGGGTGTATCAGTGGTCAAGGTGGATAGTGCATCAATTAGGATAGCACACAACTCCTATAAACCTAATGCAATAATTTAACTCAAAAGCATTTAAGGAAATCATTTTATAAATTCAAGGAAAGGGGTTAAATGCACCGGGGCTTGCCTTGAAGAGCAAAGAGGGCAGGCTCGAGGGCGGCAGGGCAGTTGTCGAAGCTCGGGGTAGCCTCAGGGACAGGTTCGTCAGCGGCTGCCTCGATCTTGACACCTTCTTCGGTGACTATACGAATGCAATGATGCATGCTCATGAGTATGCTAGCATGAACAATGCAACACAGGGCATACAACATGAACCTTAATCACCTTTTCTGTTTTTCTTAATTATTTAAAAAGGTTATTTTATGCAGTTGCTCCAAAAATTACCAAATTAATCACATAAGTTCATTATGGTGTAGATAGATGGAAAAACAAATTTCATAATTTTTGGAGGTTATTAAGGTGCTCAAATAAAATCAGACATTAATTAACAAAAGGCACTATTTAACAATTAAAGATAAATGCTCAAAAATTAACTTGTTCCAAAAGACTTCAAAATTTCACCAGAGACTGAACATGGCATAGGAAGCTGACAAAAATTTATCTTATGATTTTTGGAGTTATAAAAGATTTTCTAAAAATCCAAAACCATCCATTTATTAATTAAAAGAGGGATTTTACATTTTCAAATTATTGCAGAAAAGTCAAGTTTCATATTTTTATAAAATACTACATAGTATAAAGACTCAACTGTAAAATTTTCAGAATTTTTAGAGCAATACAGAAAATCATACAAAAAGAGGAAATAGCAAGACTATTCACATCTTCTAAAAAGAAAAGGAGCACTGTGCACGAGTCGGAGCGCTCGCCGACGAGGCGTGGCGGCGGACCGGCTGCACGAGGCCTCGGCTGGGAAAGCAAAGGGTGGGAAAGACTTTGCGGGCTCACCGGGAGTCAGAGGCAAGGCTTGGCGAGGCGGATGGAAAAAGAGGGCTCGGCGGGGTTCTCTTGCGGCTAACTTCTCGAGGGAGGCCTCGGCTCACTCGAGGCTTACAGCCCGAGGGTAGCTGCGATTCGCCCGAGGCTGAGGCTAGTCTCGGCTGCTTCGAGGGGCGGGGTTCGAGGATGTGCTCGAGGGTGTGGCTCGGGAACGTGCTCGAGGGTAGTGCGATTCGCCCGAGGCTTGGGCTCGATACGGTCGAGGGTGCGGGTCGAGGAAGGAGACGACCGCGGCGGCACTCCGGCGATCCGGCGACTCTGTACACCAGGCACGGTCACCAGTAGCCGGTTAGGGGCGCAAGAAGACAAGGAAGGAATATCAGAGGTTAGAGGGAGGAGAGGTGGAGCGACGGCGGCGAATTTCGTCGACCCGAGTCAGACGGCTTCTCACCGGCGCTGAGGAAGAAAGGCTCGCACTCGGCGGTGGGAGGCGGTAGCGATGGAATTGAGGGGTGGGGAAGCTGCACGGGCTCAAGGCGGAGCTGCTGGGCTAGTTGGTTGAGCGGGGGAGACTCTGGAGTGAGCTGGCCATGGTGGCGGGGTGAGTGCGGAGCTCCGGCCACCGGCGGGCCTTTTATAGCCGCGGCCAGGGGCCGTTAGGGAGCGCGCGGAGGTGCGGATGAGGTTGCCCGCGGCGCGTGCTTGCGATCTCATGATGAAGAAGGACGGAATTCAGTTTGGGACCCGGGCGTCGTGCTTGCCGGCGACGGCCACGCGGCGGCGACGTCGGGGAACAGCGGGGGACGGGGGCGGAGGTCAGCGCTTGCGCGTGCGGGGGCAGAATGATGGCGCGGTCACGGGCGACAAGTCGGGGGCGGGCGTGCGGCTGCCAGGCGCGTGGCGCACGCAGCTCCGGCGAGCGGCCATGGCCGGGCCCCCTCCCTGCTCTGCTCTGACCCTAGGTAGGAGATGAACAGGGCTAGGTCTAGGTGTTGACTTTCTGAATTTTGCAAATTACTCCCAAAACTTGAACTGCACGGGAAAAACTCAGAATACCAAAGTTGTGCAGAAAATGGAGATCTACAACTTTGTCAATAAGAACATTTTCAAATTCCAAACAGTTTTTGAATTATATTCGAAAACAGAAAAGGGAACACTTTTGGGATTTGAATAAATTCAAAATTACTTTTGATTTTATATTAGAACTCGAAAATCTGTAAATACCAAAGTTGTCCCTCTTGACAAGATTTACAACTTTGCCTATTGAACCAAATCCAAATTTTGAATAGTTTTTAAAGTATTAAAAGAGGGGTAAAAAAACTAGGGTTTGGAAATTAGGGCTTTTCAAAAGGGATTTGAAATCTGTTTTTGATTTTGGGTTTTTGAACAACACAACAAAGCTTCAAGACACAAAACTGAACAAGAATTAAACAAGGCTAGACACAGAGGTGAAATTACCATTTTTGCCCTTAAAGGAAGATTTGGGCTTTAGGGTTTTTGAAAAGAGATTGCTACACAAGTACTAAGCAAACATAAATGCAAGGCAAGAATGATTAATGACTAATGATGATGACATGTCAGGTTAATTACATTTTTAAACACCCGAGGTGTTACAGCCTTATTCGGCATGCAACCGTCATATGATCATCTTCGTGTCTTCAGCTGCGCCTGCTATCCCAACCTATCATCCACAGCTCCACATAAACTTTCTCCTCGCTCCTCTCTGTGCGTGTTTCTGGGGTACTCTTCCGAACACAAGGGATATTGGTGTCTTGATCTTCATTCTAACCGGATCATCGTCTCCCGTCATGTCATCTTCGACGAGACGGTGTTTCCCTTTGCCGATATGTCGACTTCGCCCCAGGATCCCTCCGCACTTGATTTTTTGGATCGCTATCTTCGCTGCAGTCCCTTCCCACCATGACTTGAAGTTTCAATACTAGAAACTTGAAATAGCCTGACCAACGTCAGTGAAAACTGGAATTACCCTGCCGAGCTTGTCGGGCCCTCATTCTGAGAGTCCAAACATCCCCATATTTGCGCTAGGATCATGCACAAATATGTACGGGATCAACAGAAATGACATACAGATTTAAAGATAAATACCAAACTTTATTAATCTAGCGGATAAAAGGGTTCATACAAAACGGTCTGGGGTTCACACCTAGGTAGGTGATATATTACAATAGGGTCAAGGTTTTTATTTATATCACTTGACCTAAACACACTAATGTGGCGATCACGTAACAGGGTGCGGAAGCTACTAAGGCGGTAGTCGATGCGTAGCGGCGTCTATCCTCACAGGCAAGCTAGAGCGTAGGCGTAGACCCTATCCTAATGATTCCTTCATGGTCGCGGTCGCTATCACTGGTCCTCCTGGAAGTCCTCCTCGTTGTAGGTGGGTTCTCCTTCGTCTTCATAATCTGTGAGTCAACAACGGGTGAGTACATAGAGCACTCAGCAAGTCCTATAGGAATAACAAGAAAAAAAGAGAGATTGGGCCCTAGGAGAGTGTCATCCTTCTCGCTAGTTCCCGGTTAGTTTAGAAACATAGGCAACATTATCACAAGTTCATGGTTGTGCTAGTGCAAGAATTGTTATTAACCTAACCATAGGTGACCTCATCTCGGCGATTGCCCATGACCAAGGACATGGCTATTCGAATAGGATTTAGGTAATTCTACTGTAGCAGATGTCCAATTTTCCCCACACGATGGAGTGAACTCGACCATGATCAGTGGCCTCATTTACTCCAACAAAGCTCATACCCGAGAGGACGCATCCATAGGGTCCATGTAACCCTCACCACGGTTTACACAGGGGCCAGAAAATAGACCACGCATGGTCCAACTGGCCAAATCAATATCATAAAAGAGGGGGCTCGCACACGGCCCAACAGGAATTTAACGTGGAGGATCGCTTAGCAACCACGCCGACCGGGCCACGAGAGATCACTTAGCAGTCGTGCCTTCTCCTGTCAAACTGTTGTCTCCCGACCTCCAGGTAGGTGTTACACTTATGCCTATCGGGGTGTGAAACTAGGCCTACCCATATAGGCGTGTGGCTGGACGCGTTTCTGACCATGTTTGGTGGCCTATGAAACTACTCAACATGGCAAACAAGTGTCTCCTAGGTAGAGTCCCTCAACAGGCGAATCTACCCCCAAGATGTTATATCCGCATATAAACATCCCCCACTTGTTCCCATCAAATCAGGTTTGCCTTAAGCACATGAACATATCTGAGTTGCTCATTATTTAGTCAATTTCACCATATGACATTCCAATCATATAATCATCAGTGAGTGACTACTTATAGTAGATAAGCGTGGGGTTAGGACTTGCCTTCGCTGCAGCTCACGGTTCCTGATTCCTGGTAATCCGAGTCGTCTTCTTCCTGGTAGCCGTCTCCTTCTGTCGATCGATCCGACGGAAATGATAAGCACAAACAAGAAACAAACATCACAAGCAAACATATGTTGAGCAAAAAGGTTACTCTTAGGTTGGTCACTTTTGGATTTTTTATAGAATTTTTAGAAGTGGTTTCATAATTTTCGGAGTTAAAACATGAAAGATATGATTTTTATAAGTTTAAACATATAGGTTGGAAATTAATAACTATTTTCTATAATCATTTTTGGAAAAATAATTATGGGGTAAAGTTACTGAGTGTATGTAGTATTTTTAGGAATTTTTCTGGAATTTTTCTCTAAAGGGAAATAGGATTTCTAGCCTCTTGTGTACACCAGCCGGGTGCACCTAGCAATTTCCAGCGCATCTGTGAGGAGGGGTTCCACCGGTCTACGACACTGTGTCATGGACGCGTACCCCTCGGTCACGGGTTCACGTGAACCAGGCGCACAGAAGGAAGGGGGAGTGAATGTGGGGCCTGCAGTCAATGACGCGTGGGTCCCGCGTGTCGGGCGTTCATAGTGACTGTCGCGTGGGTCCCGCGTGTTGGCCTGTGGGATAGACTGCGTTTGGTAGCGCCGCTCTTGGGCTCGTCGGAAAACAGGGGAGGACCCTCCGACCTCACCGGAGTCGGCTCCGCCGGCGGTGTGGACATTCCTTGGCTCCGTTCAGCCGTAGGATGGTGCTCCACTCGCGTTCCCGCACTCGCCCGTCCGTTGGAAAGGGAGAATGAGGCACTGCGTGGGCCTCGGCGGCTCGCCAGAGCTCCCGCGGCGGCGCCGCATTGCTGTGGTGCGTAGAGGGGGTGTTTCCACCCGTGCTTTGGCGCATTAGGTGCGTTAGGGTGTGCTCTGTGTGCTAGTGTGTCCCAAGTTCTCAGCCGTGCTCTAGCTGGGGCTCGCCGCGAGCAATGGCTGCTCCTACCGTGGCTCCCATGGCGGCCGGTCGCTCCGGGCTAGTAGAGGTAGGGGTGAGGAGAGGAAAGGGAAGGATATTGATCGGTGAAGCTTACCCTCGCTCCAATTTGGCCGTCAAGACCTCGCTGGCCTTCAATCGAGCTCGAGCTCTCCGGCAATGGTGTGACTCCGGGTTTGGGGGAAACTAGGAATTAGGGAGGAGGGAGGTGGTAGAGATGGAATTGGAGTGATAGTGTGGTGGAGGAGTTCGCTGCGGAGCTCGTGGTGGCCTCAATTTGGAGCGAGGTCCCCCTTTTATAGCTCGGCCATGGCCGTGGCGGAGCTAGGTCGGTTCGGAGATTTTTCTTCCGGCCGTCGGCGTGTTCCCGCGTTCCAGAGGGTTCTCCGGTGCTTGCATTCTACCTCCTTTGCTCGGTCACATCCCCATTAAGGCGGTTCCTCGAGAGTTCTTGTCATCGCCATTAATGGCTTCGACGGAAACCATGGCGGTGCTGCTCCTTCTCTCACTGTCTTCTCTGGCTCCGGCGTTGACGCCTTACTGCACAGGAAGGTGGTTGCGGGGTTGATGGGACGCCTCGTCGGAGCGTTCGCGAAGGTCTTCGCCCACAGCGCTAGTCGGGGTCCGCGGCGGGGCCTGCTCTGCTTCGTCACGTCGTCCAGGGGAAGACGAAGCTGACGCCGGGGTCCCACCTAGAAGGGAGTGGAGGGAGAGGAGGAGCGGGGACGGCCAGCCGAGCGCCGCTCACTCGTGCAGCGCTGGGCCGTGGCCAACGCGGGGAGAGGCGGGAGGAGGAGAGGAGTGGGCCGAAGGGAGTTTAGGCCCATTCCGGTTTCTCCTCCTATTTTCCTTTTTTCTTTTCCCTTTGATTCAAATTCCTTTTTGGATTTTGAATTTAAACTGGATTTCCAAAAGTTTCCAACTGAGTATTACCAGATCGCTCAACACTTATCACACATCCAAACAAGAACAGATTTTATTGTCCTAATTTATTCTAATTATGTTTCCTAAAAACTAAACTAGGTCAAGTTTTAGTTTGCTTCAAATTTTTAGTGATTTTCAAAACTTGGAAAATTTAGGGTTGTCACAGACCTACCCCCCTTAAAAAGAATCTCGCCCTCGAGATTCGGGCTATTCCTCAAATAGGTATGGAAATTCTCTTTTCAAATCTTCTTCTCTTTCCCATGTTGCTTCTGCCTCAGTATGGTTGCTCCATTGAACTCGACAAAACCTTACGGCTGTTCTTCTTGTTTGTCGGATGGCTATATCCAAAATCTTCACTGGCCTTTCTTGATACTGTAAGTCAGGCGGTAAGTCTACTACTTCCATAGGGACTTGTTCTTCCGGTACTCAAAGGCATCTTTTTAGTTGGGATACGTGAAACACATCGTGCACATCTGCCATTTCTGGGGGTAACTCTAAACGGTAAGCGACAGCTCCAATCTTCTTAAGCACTTTGTATGGTCCAATGTACCTTGGTGCTAGCTTTCCTCTGACCTGGAACCTTCGGGTTCCCCTGATTGGTGACACTTTTAGGTATACAAAATCTCCAGGTTGAAATTCTAACGGTCTCCTGTGTGTATCAGCATAACTCTTCTGTCGGCTTTGTGCTGCTTTTAAATTCTCCCGAATCTTGGCTACTTGCTCCTCAGCATTATTTATCAGATCGGGTCCAAAGAGGGTACGTTCCCCTACCTCAGACCACATCAAGGGGGTTTGACATTTTCTCCCATATAGTGCTTCAAATGGGGACATTTTTAGACTTGTTTGATAGCTGTTATTGTAGGAGAATTTGGCAAATGCTAAGCTTTGCTCCCAATCTTGTCCATAGGTGAGCACACAGGCTCTCAACATGTCCTCTAGTATTTGATTTACTCTTTCTGTTTGCCCATCAGTCTGGGGGTGGTATGTCGAACTGTAGTCCAGGCGAGTTCCGAGTGCCTTATGTAGGCTCTTCCAAAATCTTGACGTGAATTGTGCCCCTCGATCTGACACAATTTGACTCGGAATCCCGTGTAGTCGGAGGATGTTGTCGATATATAGCCTTGCTAGTTGATCTCCTCTGTAGGTAGTTCTGACGGGGATGAAGTGTGCTACTTTTGTTAATCTATCAACTATTACTCATATGGAGTCATGTCCTTTCTGTGTTTTGGGTAGTCCCACAATAAAATCGATACTAATTTCTTCTCATTTCCACTGAGGAATGTGTAGTTGCTGGAGTAGTCCTGCGGGTCTTTGATGTTCCGCCTTTACTCGTCGGCTTGTATCACACCTGGCTACATAGTCCGTAATATCCGTTTTCAGCTTGTTCCACCAATATCTTTGTCTTAAATCCATGTACATTTTGGTGGCTCCAGGGTGGATAGAGTATGCGGTATTGTGTGCCTCGTCCAAAATCAGCTTTCTTAACTCCTTACTATTGGGCACACATATCCTTTCACCGAACCATAAGGTTCCTTCTTCGTCGACTCTGAATCCGATAATCTCTTTTTCAGCACTTCTTTCCTTAAGTTTTTGTATTTCTTCATCATTTATTTGTGCAGCACGTATTTGATCCTTCAAATTTGGCTGGAGGTGTAGCATATTTAGGGTCCCTTGTGGTACGATTTGCAATCCAAGCTTTCGGGCTTCTTGTGCCGGTTCTGGTTTTTCTTCCAGGGCGGTCACGAAATTGCAATGTGGTTTTCTGCTTAAAGCGTCCGCGACTACGTTGGCTTTGCTGGGATGGTACTAAATGCTTAGGTCATAGTCTTTTATTAGCTCCAACCATCTTCTCTGTCGTAGGTTTAGATCTGTCTGGGTGAATATGTATTTCAAACTTTTGTGGTCTGTGAATATTTCGCATTTATTTCCAATTAAATAGTGCCTCCATATTTTTAGTGTGTGCACCACAACAGCTAATTCCAGGTCATGGGTAGGGTAATTTTCTTCGTGCTTCTTTAGTTGTCTTGATGCATAGGCCACAACTTTGCCGTCTTGCATTAACACGCAGCCCAATCCTTGGCGAGATGCGTCACAATATACAACAAAGTCACGGTGTATATCGGGTAGCGTAAGCACGGGTGCTGTAGTAAGCTTTTGCTTTAGCTCTTGGAAACTTGTTTCACATGCCTCTGTCCATACAAAATCCTTTCCTTTTTGTGTAAGTGATGTCATGGGTCTTGCCATCTTTGAGAATCCTTCGATAAATCATCGGTAGTATCCTGCTAATCCAAGAAAACTTCGAACTTCTATCACGTTGGTTGGTTGTCTCCATTCTGATACAGCCTTTACTTTTTCAGGGTCTACCTTCACTCCTTGGTTGATGATGTGTCCCAAAAATGCGACTTCTTGCAACCAAAATTCGCACTTGCTAAATTTCGCGTACAACTCATGATCCCTTAACTTGTTTAATATTATTCTGAGGTGTTGTTAATGTTCGCTAGCACTCCTTGAATAGATCAGTATGTCATCAATGAATACTACTACAAACTTATCCAATTCTTCCATGAATACCTTATTCATTAGATTCATGAAATATGCAGGGGCATTGGTCAGTCCAAAGGGCATTACGGTAAACTCATATTGTCCGTAGCGTGTGACAAATGCAGTATTTGGAATATCATCTAAACGGATCTTCAGCTGATAGTATCCCGATGTAGGTCTATTTTTGAAAAATACTTGGCCCCCTTTAGTTGATCAAATAAATCGTCAATTCGAGGCAATGGGTATTTATTTTTTATAGGGACTTCATTTAAAGAACGGTAATAAATGCACATCCGAAGACTTCCATCCTTCTTCTTCACAAATAGTACGGGTGATCCCCATGGTGACGAACTTGGTCTGATATACCCTTTTTCTTGTAATTCTCGTAGTTGTGCCTTTAATTCTTCCAATTCATTCGCTGCCATTTTGTAAGGTCTCTTTGCTATAGGAGCAGTTCCAGCCATTAGGTCAATTATAAATTCTATATCACTATCTGGTGGCATCCCAGGTAATTCTTCAGGAAAAACATCCGGGTATTCACATACTACTGGTACTTCTTCGATGGTTTTGGCATCCAAGTTGCATACCATTGGTTCAGTTGTTGATGCTTTTGGATAACATTTCACTCCTATTCCTTTATGATTTATCAATGTTACAGCTCTGTCTCTTCATGATATATTCTCATGATGTTCCTTCAACCAATCCATACCTAATATCACATCCAGTCCTTCTGTCTTTAGTACAACTAAATTTGCTCAAAATTCAATCCCATCAATGGTTATCTTGACCTTCGGGCATTTTAGCGTACACTTGAGAACAGCTCCAGGGGTTCTTATTATTAAAGGGGTGGAAAGTAACACCATTTTCAGGTTGTTTTTGAAAACAAACGAAGTAGAAACAAATGAATGCGAGGCCCCGGAATCAAATAACACGTTTGCGGGAATGGAGTTAACTAAAAACTCACCGTACACAACGTCGGGCGCTGTTTGCACTTCTTCCGCACTCACGTGATTGACTCAGCCTTGCCCAAACGATGGCGGATTCCTCTTTTGTTGTCCCGAGTTTTGAGGTGCTGTGCGACCAGTTCCAGAGGCTGCAGTCCTGTTGCTATTTGTAGGCTGTGCAGGTGCAGAGTTTGCGGCTTTATACGGGCATTGAGCAATTCGGTGGCCTGGCTGACGACATCCATAGCATGTGGAATCTGATTGGCCTATGGTGTTGTTGTTGTTGTTTCTTGGCGTGTTGTTGTTGGTGTTGGTGTTGTAGCTGCGGTTGGCATAGGTATTGGCTTGTGTGTTGTTACTGTTTGTTGATCGAAACTGCATAGGTGATGAATACCTTGTTGGGACATTGTTGGTCCTAATCCTTTGAGTCCTTTCTTGTTGTCGTGCCTGTTGTATGCTCAACTTTCGCTTCCTGTCTCCATCAGCTTTGGCACGTTCATCTTCAAGTAGTATTGCTTTGTTCATGAGGGTTTTAAAATCGGGGTATATTGCGGTAACAAGTTGGGTCCTGAACGAAGAGTTCAGTCCTCTCATAAAGCACTTCTGCTTCTTCTTATCGGAATCAACTTCTCCCGGTGCATAGCGAGATAGTTTCATGAACTTGCGAATGTATTGGTTTATGGTCATGGCTCCTTGCCTTATGTTACGGAATTCCTCTGACTTCCTCTCCATCATTCCTTCTGGGATATGATAGTTACGGAACGCCTCCTGGAATTCTTCCCATGTTATGGCTTTGGGGTCTTCGACGGCGTCTTGGTAGTTTTCCCACCATTCCCCAGCTGCTCCAACTAGTTGGTGAGTAGCTAAGGCAACTTTTTCTTCTTCGGTAGCTCGTACGACCTTCAGCTTTTTGGTGATGGTACGCAGCCAGTCATCAGTAGCTAATGGGTCTTCCTCAGAGCTATTGAAGGTAGGTGGACTCAGTCTCATAAATGCAGCCATCTTTCCCTGTCCGTTACCATGCTTAGGTCTTCTAGCAAGGGCTTCCAATAAATTCGTCTGGCGGTCCATTATCTCTGCTAGAGTAGGTGGTGGCGGAGGAAGTTCTTCCTCGTCATTTCCCTGTTCTTCCTCATGGTTGCTATCTTCTTCTTCTTCCATTACTATTTCTTCCTCTTCTGGTGTATGTTGTCGCCTTGGCCTAGGTTGCTCATTCTGTTGCCTTTGGTTCTGCGGTCCTCGGGGTGGGTTGCGTGCTTCCTCAGCAGCTTGCCTTTCGCGGCGTTGCTGAATTCGGTTGGATCGCCTTTCCATCTGTTAAGATGGAGCGATTCTTATAAGAGGTTGCTCGATTGGGGTCACACAAAGATTAAAAGAAGAGAAACACAGTAAAACAAAACACACATCGTTACACAAACAGACACGCAAACAGTCACACTACATATGATACATGACAGCACCACACCTACTAGTGACTGACACACGACAGCTACTCGCTCAGCGCGGTGCTACGGCACTCAACATGTTATTTATTTTACAACTGAGCGCATCGTTCCTAGCGATACATCTATATGAACTGGATCTCATCGAAGTCCCGTGCAACAGCTTTTCCTTTCTCATGGGCGAGTTGCTCCTCTTGCAGCTTGTGAAGATCATCCGCATATCCATCATCTGCATTCGGCCCTTCAGTTTCCATGATCTTGATTATGTCGAAGTTGTCGGCGGCAGATTCTTCAGTTTCCATTCCTTCATCTCTCCTTGTGGGTTCAAGTCCTGGAATTTCTGGATCATACTCGGGGATAGCTGGTGCCTTGCCTTTGATGTCTTCCACATACTTCTGCAGTGTTGGTGTGAGTCTTGGTACTCCTGGTAATGCTTCGTTCCGGTCGTTGGGGATGGCGAAGTCCCTCCTTCTTTTGTTCCTTCGGCGAACCTGCTCCTTGTACTGGCGTCGCTGTTCGGCTTCTTCCATCTCCTTGCGGTACAATGTTGCCTTCTTCTGTGCCTTTTCCTTAAGTTGTTCTAATATCATGTTGTCCAGGATCAAGGTGTGTACTTCAACTTCAGCCTTGAGAGCTCGTTCCTTCCATTCTAAGAGTATCTTCTGTTGCTCTTCATAGAGGTCTTCAAGTGCATGGAGGTACCTGACAGTGGCCACAAGAGTGTATTCTGGACACTTCGGGCTAATCTTCTCTAGTTCATCTACCTTGTAGTTCCAAGTTGCGGTGGTTTGGTTGGCCACGGGAAAATACCTTGCAGGGGTGTGGTCAATATCTTCTTCAAATATCTGGCAGTATTCGACGAGTGCATCTCTTGCAACCTTCTGGCTTGTTCTATAAAGTTCCTTTCCTACTGCCTTGTATACTTTTCTTGGAATATTTGGGCATTATGGATGCTCAGGAATATGCAGGCATATCTTACACTTGGGCACACCATGGTCCTCGTACTCAAGTCCATAGTACGTAGGGCGCTTAGTGTATCCCAGCCGCTGTAGAGTCTCCCATAAAAGCTGCGGGAATCCTTCGGTGTTTTCACAGTTCGAGCGAACCCATCCGTCCTCCATTTGCTGCAAAATATTTAAACACAAGTTAGATTACTTTTGCGAAACAAATGAAGATGGATTAAGTTCACAGCTCGTTTTCCTACTGCGTGCCATGCCTAGGGTCTTGTCCTACGGTCAAGCTCGGCTCTGATACCACTCTGTTGGGCCCTCATCCTGAGAGTCCAAACATCCCCATATTTGCGTCAGGATCATGCACAAATATGTACGGGATCAACAGAAATGATATACAGATTTAAAGATAAATACTGAACTTTATTAATCTAGCGGATAAAAGGGTTCATACAAAAGGGTCTGGGGTTCACACCTAGGTAGGTGATTTATTACAACAGGGTCAAGGCTTTTATTTATATCACTTGACCAAAACACACTACTGTGGCCATCACGTAACAGGGTGCGGAAGCTACTAAGGCGGTAGTCTATGCGTAGCGGCGTCTATCCTCACAGGCAAGCTAGAGCGTAGGCGTAGACCCTATCCTAATGATTCCTTCATGGTCGCGGTCGCTATCCCTGGTCCTCCTGGAAGTCCTCCTCGTTGTAGGTGGGTTCTCCTTCGTCTTCATAATCTGTGAGTCAACAACGGGTGAGTACATAGAGTACTCAGCAAGTCCTATAGGAATAACAAGAATAAAAGAGAGGTTGGGCCCTAGGAGAGTGTCATCCTTCTCGCTAGTTCCCGGTTAGTTTAGAAACATAGGCAACATTATCACAAGTTCATGGTTGTGCTAGTGCAAGAATTGTTATTAACCTAACCATAGGTGACCTCATCTCGGTGATTGCCCATGATCAAGGACGTGGCTATTCGAATAGGATTTAGGTAATTCTACTGCAGCACATGTCCAATTTTCCCCACACGATGGAGTGAACTCGACCATGATCAGTGGCCTCATTTACTCCAACAAAGCTCATACCCGAGAGGACGCATCCATAGGGTCCATGTAACCCTCACCACGGTTTACACAGGGGCCGGAAAACAGACCACGCATGGTCCAACTGGCCAAATCAATATCATAAAAGAGGGGCTCGCACACGGCCCAACAGGAATTTAACGTGGAGGATCACTTAGCAACCACGCCGACCGGGCCACGAGAGATCACTTAGCAGTCGTGCCTTCTCCTGTCAAACTGTTGTCTCCCGACCTCCAGGTAGGTGTTACACTTATGCCTATCGGGGTGTGAAACTAGGCCTACCCATATAGGCGTGTGGCTGGACGCGTTTCTGACCAAGTTTGGTGGCCTATGAAACTACTCAACATGGCAAACAAGTGTCTCCTAGGTAGAGTCCCTCAACAGGCGAGTCTACCCCAAGATGTTATATCCGCATATAAACATCCCCCACTTGTTCCCATCATATCAGGTTTGCCTTAAGCACATGAACATATCAGAGTTGCTCATTATTTAGTCAATTTCACCATATGACATTCCAATCATATAATCATCAGTGAGTGACTACTTATAGTAGATAAGCGTGGGGTTAGGACTTGCCTTCGTTGCAGCTCACCGTTCCTGATTCCTGGTAATCTGGGTCGTCTTCTTCCTGGTAGCCGTCTCCTTCTGTCGATCGATCCGACGGAAACGATAAGCACAAACAAGAAACAAACATCACAAGCAAACATATGTTGAGCAAAAAGGTTACTCTCAGGTTGGTAACTTTTGGATTTTTTTTATAGAATTTTTAGAAGTGGTTTCATAATTTTCGGAGTTAAAACATGAAAGATATGATTTTTATAAGTTTAAACATATAGGTTGGAAATTAATAACTATTTTATATAATAATTTTTGGAAAAATAATTATGGGGTAAAGTTACTGAGTGTATGTAGTATTTTTAGGAATTTTTCTGGAATTTTTCTCTAAAGGGAAATAGGATTTCTAGCCTCTTGTGTACACCAGCCCGGTGCACCTAGCAATTTCCAACGCGTCTGTGAGGAGGGGCTCCACCGGTCTACGGCACTGTGTCATGGACGCGTACCCCACGGTCACGGGTTCACGTGAACCAGGCGCACGGAAGGAAGGGGGAGTGAATGTTGGGCCTGCAGTCAATGACGTGTGGGTCCCGCGTGTCGGTAGTTCGTAGTGACTGTCGCGTGGGTCCCGCGTGTCGGCCTGTGGGATAGACTGCGTTTGGTAGCGCCGCCCTTGGGCTCGTTGGAAAACAGAGGAGGACCCTCCGACCTCACCGGAGTCGGCTCCGCCGTCGGTGTGGACATTCCTTGGCTCCGTTCAACCGTAGGATGGTGCTCCACTCGCGTTCCCGCACTCGCCCGTCCGTTGGAAAGGGAGAATGAGGCACCGCGTGGGCCTCGGCGGCTCGCCAGAGCTCCCGCGGCGGCGCCGCATTGCCGTGGTGCGTAGAGGGGGTGTTTCCACCCGTGCTTTGGCGCATTAGGTGCGTTAGGGTGTGCTCTGTGTGCTAGTGTGTCCCAAGTTCTCAGCCGTGCTCTAGCTGGGGCTCGCCGCGAGCAATGGCTGCTCGTACCGTGGCTCCCATGGCGGCAGGTCGCTCCGGGCTAGTAGAGGTAGGGGTGAGGAGAGGAAAGGGAAGGATATTGATCGTTGAAGCTTACCCTCGCTCCAATTTGGCCGTCAAGACCTCCCTGGCCTTCAATCGAGCTCGAGCTCTGCGGCAATGGTTTGACTCCGGGTTTGGGGGAAACTAGGAATTAGGGAGGAGGGAGGTGGTAGAGATGGAATTGGAGTGATAGTGTGGTGGAGGAGTTCGCTGCGGAGCTCTTGGTGGCCTCAATTTGGAGCGAGGTCCCCCTTTTATAGCTCGGCCATGGCCGTGGCGGAGCTAGGTCGGTTCGGAGATTTTTCTCCCGGCCGTCGGCGTGTTCCCGCGTTCCAGAGGGTTCTCCGGTGCTTGCATTCTACCTCCTTTGCTCGGTCACATCCCCAGTAAGGCGGTTCCTCGAGAGTTCTTGTCATCGCCATTAATGGCTTCGACGGAAACCATGGCGGTGCTGCTCCTTCTCTCATTGTCTTCTCTGGCTCCGGCGTTGACGCCTTACTGCACAGGAAGGTGGTTGCGGGGTTGATGGGACGCCTCGTCGGAGCGTTCGCGAAGGTCTTCGCCCACAGCGCTAGTCGGGGTCCGCGGCGGGGCCTGCTCTGCTTCGTCACGTCGTCCAGGGGAAGACGAAGCTGACGTCGGGGTCCCACCTGGAAGTGAGTGGAGGGAGGGGAGGAGCGGGGACGGCCAGCCGAGCGCTTGCGCTCACTCGTGCAGCGCTGGGCCGTGGCCCACGCGGGGAGAGGCGGGAGGAGGAGAGGAGTGGGCCGAAGGGAGTTGAGGCCCATTCTGGTTTCTCCTCCTATTTCCCTTTTTCCTTTTTCTTTTCCCTTTGATTCAAATTCCTTTTTGGGTTTTGAATTTAAACTGGATTTCCAAAAGTTTCCAACTGAGTATTACCAGATCGCTCAACACTTATCACACATCCAAACAAGAACATATTTTATTGTCCTAATTTATTCTAATTATGTTTCCTAAAAATTAAACTAGGTCAAGTTTTAGTTTGGTTCAAATTTTTAGTGATTTTCAAAAATTGGAAAATTTAGGGGTGTCACAGAGCTAGCCCTGACGGTATTTTTATTTTCACTGATGTTAAGTGCACCGTAAGAAATTTCATGGCGATATTTTTATTTTTTATGACAATACGTACATTTTTATGATAATATTTTTATTTTTCCTGACGGTAGTGCACCGTGGGGGAATTTCAAGTTTCCAGTAGTGTTTGTTGGGTCTTGACTGGGTTGGATTAGCCGCACATCAAAGTGCTCCCATGAAAGAATTTGTCTCCACACTGCCTTGGTGAAAGGGCAAAGGAGTGATCACTACAGGACGTTCAGGCTTTGCCGAGTGCTGGCAGCACTCGGCAAAGGGCCTCTCGCACTCAGCGAAGGCTTTGCCGAGTGCCGCACTCGGCAAAGGGCACTCGGCAAAGAAAAAGTCGGCAAAGATTTCTTTGCCGAGTGCCAAATATCGGGCACTCGACAAAGGCTTCGCCGAGTGCCACGTCAGCACTCAGCGAAGCAAATGGGAGCCGTCAACTGACGGCCTCTTTGCCGAGTGCCGAACGGACCGGCACTCGGCAAAGAGAGCCTCTTTGCCGAGTGCCACGTGGGCCGACACTCGGCAAAGAGGGCCTCTTTGTCGAGTGCCATGGTCCCGGCACTTGGCAAAGAGGCTCTGCTGGGGAAATTTTGCCCAGCTTTGCCGAGTGTCGTTGCATTTTGCCGAGTGTGGCACTCGGCAAAGCTGGGAAAAATTGAATTTTTTTTGTTTTCATTGTCCTACACAGAAAACATACATATTCCATTCAGACAAATATCACATGCATATATATCACACATCCATATATCACATGCATATATCCATTTCAGACAAATATCACACGTGTAGTCTCCATGCATCACAAGCTCACAAGTTTATCACAAGTTCATCTCAAGTTCACAAGTCCATCACAAGCTCACAAGTCCATCACATCCATCTCACAAGTCCATGACAAATCTAAGTCGGTCATCACTGCTCACCTTGGTGCTCAGATTGTGAAGAACCCCCACCTTGTCATCCGTGCGACGACCCGCCCGAAGGACCACCTTGCCAACCTTGCCACCCGTGCGGCGGAGGTCCAGATGGCCACCCGGTGTACCCCGACTGGCCAGGAAGGTAACCTGGCCACCCATAGGGCGGAGGAGGGCCACCGGGGAGCCACCCAGACTGCGGAGGAGGGCCACCAGTGAGGTGCAGAGTGTGCGGAGGAAGGCCAGGTTGAGGAGTCGGCGCCAAACCCTTCGACTGTGAGTGCACAAAAGAAAAGCAAATTCGTTAGCACCTAGAGGACGGCCGTAAAAGTTAAAGAAATATAAACAACCATATATACTCACCGGAGTCTCTGTCGAAAGAGTAACAAGAGGCACAAAAGGAGTGAGCAGCGAGGGAGGCACGACAACACCCGGGATGTTCAGGCTCCCAAAGAAGTGAGCTATGTCCTGCGTCCTCTGCGCCTCCCCCTGCTGGACGGCCAGTAACTCGCGACTATGGGCCACCGCCTGGGCCTCATGCATGGCCTGCAACCTCTGCACCTGGTCCGCCTGGGCCTGCATCTGGGCCTGCAATATTCGTCCCGTAAGGTTTAAACAATGGAAAGACAAGGTATATGTGTAAAAGCAATGAACAACGAATAGGACAGTACTTACCTGAAGTGCTGCCATCATCTGCTGTGAGGTCGGCTGCCGAGGTCGTATGGGGACGGAGGAGCTCATGCTGGCAGCTCGAATCTCGGCGAGATTGGGAACAGAGGACGAGTCAACTGCGTTGTTGGCTATCCAGTACCAGTCGTGCTGCTTCCCTCCTCCCAGCCTCATCACCAGGTCTGTATCTAGGAGTTGGGTGGCCGGATCGAAGTCCTCCCCATGGCGCTCGTGAGCCGCCGAGGTGTACTCGGTGACCTTGGTGTAGGCGTTCGCGTTGGTGTACGCCTCGGGCCCGGCGTTCGGGTTGTACTGGGTGCTCGCCGCAGTCACCTTGCCCTGGTGTGACAAGTTGTACACCTTGAAAGGGGGGCACTCCTCACCACCATGCGACTAGGACTGCGAGGAAAACACACAGATGAATACAAGTAATGAGTAATTGAGTGTTAGAATAAAAATGAGTAGAGCATACCCATCTGTCGGCGTACGCGTTGAGGCTAAGGTTGCCTTGGTGGTGTGGCACCCCAGGCATCTGCAGGCGGCAGTCTCGGCGGGCACTGTGCCTCTCATACCAGTCGTCCGATTTCCACTTGTCCACAATGGACAACCAGCAGTCTAGGTGATTGGCGCACCAACAAGGACAGAACTGCAAGACAATAAGTATTTAATATATTAGAAGAGTCGCTAAGTGATGGATGGACCAATCAGTATTACTGTTTTTTACGTACTTGGATGTACTGCTCCCTAGTGAGGTCGGTATCCCTGGTGAGCATAATCTGCCTAGCGTCCGCATTCTTCACCGCCGTCCCTAACACGTCGGCGTTGTAGTTGATGATACACTGGATCCGTGCCTCGTGGTACAGATCCGCGAGCCGAGACCTGCAGACCTTGTCCTGCAAGTGCAACGCCTCGGCCTCTCTCCCCGCTTCGCACGCAAAGTACTCCTGCATAAAGACAACATGTACCCTTTCATTATTTCAAGAACGTCCAACAAATACGTATCATTGAGAAATGTTGTGCGAGCAAGACTCACCCAGAACTCGGCCCTAATCTGCGCTGCAATGGTGGTGTACGTGGGGTCCTCAGCGGCAGCGAAGTGGTCCCACGTCCAGGGCGGTGACCTAACCCCGGCGTAGGTGACCAAGCCAGGGTAGTTCTTCTGAATCAGAAGACTTAACATGCCATTGATATGGCGTGTCTTGCCCCCTGCCACAAGTTCCTAGTTCCGGCATGAGTCATTAAGAATACCTGTTAGTCGGAAGTTCAATTTTGAACATGTCATGTGAACAAGTAGTGAAAACATTAATGGTAACTTACTTGTCGCCGTAAGGTCGAATCACCGGGCGGCGGCTAGGTGCGATCCGTTGTTGCGGGAGTTGCGAGGGGCCGCACAAGTAGACTCTGCTCGAAGCAGAGGAAGTGGAACCCCCTCCTGAGGCACCTACGATCTCACCACCCTCGTCCCCCTGGTCCCCCTGGCGACCCTCCGAGGAAGTGGTGTCGTCGTCCGATGTCCTCCTGGTTGTCCCTCTGGCGTCCCCCTGGTCGTCGTCCGAGGAGGTCTGCGCCGGGTCGGGAGTCGGCTCCCTCCTAGGACGTCCGCGGGGGCGGCCAGTCCTCGCCCTCCTCGTCGACGGCTCCTCGGCTGCGGTGGGTGGAGAGCTGGACCTCTGGTAGCACGAGTTGACCCGCCGTTGTTGCCGCCTTTCGCCCGACATTTTGTCGAGTGCCTGCCATTACAAAGATAAAATCAATTAGCATAAATAAATTATAAGTATTTATAAAGACATACAAAATGAACGAAACATAATAGCAAAATTATTATAACAATATAGCATTACATGAATTAAAAATTATCTCCGCGATTGTCAGTGGCTAGTGCCACTCGTGTGTTGGCTCGTGGCACACGTGTGTCGTCATCACTGTCAATATTGTCGAAACAATCGGCATCGTCTCCATCATTCTCCTCACCCTCGTCCTCATCAATGTCACCACCAAACTGTAATCGCTCAAGCATTCTTAAGTCCTTGGCATTGTGCACCTCATCACTCTCGTCCTCATCAATATCATTGTCATCGTCTTCTTCCCTGTCCATCAGCTCAAAAATGTCAATGTCAAACCTCCCTTCTAGCCCCTCAGGTTGAAAGAACTCTTCGCTATATGTGTTTGGGTCGAAGTTGTAATCATCATCGTTTGGGAGAGGCGCTTTACCGCGCGGTGATACTAACTGCACAAGGTACCAACCCATAAGATTGTCGTCTTCTTGACACGCCCATTGGAGATAATAAACTTGTGTGGCTTGTTGAGCCACAATATAGACATCGTCTCCCTTGTAAACGGAATCCTATCGAATTTTGACTAGCCCAATCTCAGGGGCTCTTCTCGTGACATCAGGATCGAACCAATGACATTTGAATACCACTGGATTAATAGCTTTGGTACCCTCAAAGTTGAGCTCATATATTTCTTCAACTATGCCGTAATAGTCGCGCTCATTGGTGTCGGGCGTACGAACTCCGGTATTCGTGGTCTTTCGATTGGGCCGACTCTGCTCGTAGCTGCTTGTGTGAAAGCGATAGCCATTCACATCATAAACGGTGAATGACTTGACCCTATAGTCGAAGCCATTGGCAACCTGTTTCAACTCATCCATCATTTCCGCATCTGTGCAGGCCTGTAAGTTGAGATAGGGTAGATCGTTTCATGAAATGAAACAAGAAATGAAATGAAACACGAGATTAGTTGGGTGGTACCTTCGTACTAAACCACGAAATGAAACCGGGCACACCATTTTTTAGAAGATGGTCTTGTTCTTCAGAGGAAGGTTCCCTATCCTCTCTCTCTAGTATTCATCAATAAATTTCCTTAAAAACAAGGGGGTCGAATCAATAGATTGAAGATAGTGACGGCGCATGTAACAAGCTCATTGAGAACTTACTGCACATAAGGAGTCACTTCATCAAGGTTCAACAACACATACAACATGATAGTGTGCCACTCATCATGCCGCAACATCTTGGTCCTCGATGTGCTTGCTCTTCTGAGTTGGCCTTTGAAAAGGCTGAGGTTCAATAAACTCTCGTCGACGTTGTAACGAGAGGGTGGATTGTGCACGCTAGGGAGGTTATCCTTATAATATGTTGTTGTGAAGTTCGACACCTCCTCCAGAATAAATGCTTCTGCCACGGAAGCCTCTATTTTGGCTTTATTTCTACACTTTTTCCGAAGAACCTTTAGACATCTCTCGATTGGAAAGCACCAATGGCACTACACCCCCCCCCCCATCCGTTCCTTGTACGGTAGGTGCAAAATCAGATGCTGCATCGGCAGGAAGAAGCCGGGTGGAAAGATCATCTCCAACTTGCAGATCAACACAGGTGCCACTTCCTCTAGGTGAGCAATCACGTCATGAGATAGCTCCTTGGCACAAAGCTGGCGAAAGAAATAGCTCAACTCTGCCAGCACGCACCACACAGGCTCGGGGAGGTATCCCCGGGTCATCGCAGGAAGGAGCCGCTCAATCCATATGTGGTAGTTATGACTCTTCATCCCTAACACTCGCATAGTAGACAAGTTCACTCCCCTCCTCAGATTCGCCGCATACCCATCAGGGAACCTTAACGCCTAGATCCACTGTAGTACTTTCTTCCTATGGTCTCTTTTCAATATATAATCGGTCGGACCTCTTTTCCATTTCTTGCCAGCACCAGGAGCCTTCATCACTAGCTTTGGTCTATCGCACATCTCTTGCAGGTCCAGTCTAGCCTTAACGTTGTCCTTTGACTTTTCTGTGTCCATGAGTGTTGCAAAGAGTGCCTCAGCGATATTTTTTTCTGTGTGCATTACATCGATGTAGTGCGGACAAAGAAGGTCATTAAAATAGGGGAGTCTAGTCAAGCCCGATATATGGGTCCACATGTGTTCCTCTCCGTACCCGAAAAAATGACCGTTATCTTTATCAAACTTCAGAGCCTCTATATCGGCACGGACCTCGGAACCACTCTTGAACTGAGGAATGGGGTTGGTGACTTGAACACCTTTCCTGAAGTGCTTGATGTCACGTCTGAACGGATGGTCAAGAGGCAAGAATTGACGATGCTGGTCGAATGAAGAATACTTGCCTCCCTTCTTCAACCAAGTGAACTTCACAGCTGCCTTGCATATTGGGCATGGGAACTTCCCGTGAACACACCAAGCGCTAAATAAGCCATACACTAGGAAGTCATGCAGGGAGTACTGGTACCACACATGCATTTTGAAGTTCTTCATTGTTGCTCGGTCATATGTTAGTACCGGGTTTTCCCAAGCTTCGAACAATTCATCCAACAAAGGCTCCATGAACACACCCATATTGTTCCCCGGGTGTCCAGGAATTATCAGCGACAATAATACGTTCTTAGGGTCAAACATAACACCGGGAGGGAGATTGAGGGGGATCACGAACACAGGCCAACAAGTGTACGGGGCCGCCATCATTCCATACGGGTTGAACCCATCTGTTGCCAGCGCCACACGTACATTCCGAGCCTCCATAGCTTTGCCAGGATGCATGGCATTGAAGTGCTTCCATGCTTCACCATCCGATGGGTGTACCATCTTGTCAGGATTGTATCTTTTGCCATTCTTGTGCCATGTCATCTGTTTCGCAGAGTCCTCTGTCATGTACAGTCGTTGGATCCTAGGTATGAAAGGAAGGTACCGTAGGACCATCTCGGGGATATTAAGTTGTTCCTTCTTGCCATCTCCATGGTCTACCTCCACATACCTAGAGGCTTTGCACTTTGGACAGTGTGTTGCTTTCTCGTGATCTTTTCTGAATAGGACACACCCTTTTGGACAAGCATGGATCTGCTCATACGGCATCTTAAGTGCACGAAGAAGTTTCTGTGACTCGTACGTGTTCTTCGGCAGAATGTGACCCTCCGGCAACAGGGTGCCCAAAATTGCCAACATGCCATCGAAGGCGTCTCAACTCAAGCTATACTGTGACTTGAACCCCATTAGGCGTCCAATGGCATCCAGTTGTGAAACCATTATCTTTTCGTGAAGGGGCTTCTGTGCCGAAGACATCATGTCGTAGAACGCCTTTTGCGGTGTCCTCTGGCTCCTCCAATCCTTCACCAAATTGTGCCTCTTGAAAGTCTCCCATCATGTCTGCTACCCCGGCATCTCCATCATACTCCTCGAGGCGTTGTCTCACCACCTCCTCTCTAATCCAATCGGCTTCACCATGGTGGACCCAACAAGTATAGTTTTCAACGAATCCGTACTTGTAAAGATCTACCCCCACGTTATTCTTATATTTTCTTTTCTTGTTCCCACATTTGCTGCAGGGACACAGCATCCGACTCAACCCTTTAGCAGCCGGACCAAACGCATGCTCTAAGAAAGCATTGGTCTTAGTAACCCATTTTGTGCTCTTACTTGCGTGGCCCGTGTACATCCAGTCACGGTTATCCATTCTCTGGCATATACATATGTAAGCGAGTAATAAAACTAGCAATTGCATCTACACGGCGTTCCTACCATCTAATAGGTGAAGGATAGGTCCTAATCCCACCCGACGATGCGTAGATGGGTTAGTTTCCATGTTCTACTCCTACCCGAGACAGAATTTCGGCAGCACCTCCTCGCTGTTCTCCCGATACACGTCCTGGCAGGGAGAGTGTGTATCCGGAGAACAACGGGGAGGTGCTGCCAAAACTCTGACTCCGACAGGAGCAGGACAAGGAAACTAGCTCATCTACGCACCCGCGGGCTGTCCAAAATACGTGGACAATTCGAAAGAGATATGGTCGCAGATATGCAAAGGTCTGTATATCTAAGATTGTATCTCTTTCGAACGGGAGACGTCTAACTAGGTTACGCGACCTTTCCAGATACCTAAGGATACGGATAGAGGGGCTATACCTAAGGTGTCGGTGAGGTCAGGGTAGCGGGGCAGTGGTGAGTCGGGGCAGTGGTGAGATGACGCGGTGCAGGCAGACCCGCAACGCCGACGAAGATGATCGGGGTCGATGAGTCCCTCCGACGGGTCCTCCTCCTGCCAAAAAAAGAGCATATGGTTAGTCTCGACCAAAAATTTTGGCAGCACCTCCCCTGCACGGGAAGGTTACCAAAACCTGCAGAAAACTCCGGCACGAAGGCCAACAACCACATATATACCAAACATAGTCACGAAGGCCAACAACCACAATAGTACCAAGAGGAGTCATGTACTTTACTTCTATTTCCATGCAGATAACAATATCAAAGTAGTACAACTACTACTAATACTAACACTACTACTAACACTAACACTACTACTAACACTAACACTACTACTAACTACTAAGTACTAAGTACTAACTGCTAAGTACTAACTATATATTTACTAACTACATAGGGCATACCTTCGCGACGAGAATAGCAAGAACGAGTTTCGGCGACGATGACGGGGACGGCCGAAGTGGCTTGAGGGTCGACAGACCTAAGTCGGCACCTTCCTCCTCTCCGCTCCTTGTCCTTGTCCTTCTCCTCCTCTCCTCTCCACTCCTTCTCCTCCTCTCTTCTCCACTCCTCCTCTTCTTCCTCTCCTCCACCACCTCCTCCTCTTCCTCCTCTCCTCCTCCACCTCCTCCTCTCCTCCACTGGCCGACCAGGGGGCAGGCGGCCGGCCGGCCGGGGGCCGGGGGGCGCGGCTAGGGGGGCGGCGGCGGCTCGGCGGGGGCGGCGGCGACTCGGCGGGGGCGACGGCGGAGGGCGGCGGCGGCGTGCGGGCCTGGCGTGCGGGTGGCGTGTGTCTGGGTGAAGTGTGAGTGTGTGCGTGTGTGTGGGTGGCGTGGGCCGTTTTGTATTTTTTCTTTTTGAACGTCTTTGCCGAGTGCCAGATCGGCTGGCACTCGGCAAAGACTGGCCACGTGGCAGCCATCACCGGCCAGTAGACAACGACACTCGGCAAAGAAGTACCCTTTGCCGAGTGCCAGCTGACCTGGCACTCGGCAACCTCTTTGCCGAGTGCCACGTATGACACTCGAAAAAAGTTTTTTTTTTTTAGTTTTGACACCAATTTTTTTTTTGAGGCACTTCCACACTACCATAGACAACATGTTCAAATTTGACAGTTTTTCAAAACTTTTTGTTATATTTTTTGACTTTATTTCATTTTCTTGAATTTTCCCGAAGGACGCAAATTTGAATTGCGGGTGCATCGAATAATGGATTTTCATGATTCAAAAATATTATTCTTGTTCTTAACCGTATGTTGAGGTCAAATCCAAAAACGGACCTGAGGTTTCGATCAACGTGCTCACGGGGCAACACCTCCAAATTACGTGCGGGCGGTTTTTTAATTATAGAAAATGCAAATGAATTCCGAAAATCGCGAAACTTGGCGAGATGTTGTTACATCATATGCGTATGCCATAAAAACAATTTGAGAAAGTTTCTAGCAAGTTGTCACGTACGATGCTTACAAACCAGTACATCTCAACATGTGATATCAGTTTCCATTGGGTCATTACATATATAGGGCACAATGATCCTGATGAGGCCAGCCTCTCTTCTGTAGATTATCCGTCGTTAGGACTTAGGAGCAACAGCAACACCTCTAACTCGGACCAATGAGCCTGTGTCCTGTCCTACAAAAGTGTGCGTGTGGCAAACAAGTTCATTCACTGGCAAACTCCAGTCACTAGCCACTACCCCAGCAAGGATCAAGGTTGTCCAAGAAGATTTGCAAAGTTATGACAGAGCGAGCTACCGCACGTACACAATATAGATATGTAAATTATAGGCAACTTTAAGAACATACCTTATTAGATACGTAATCAGCAAATTTTTGACAATGATATACTAATTTGTTTTTTCTTTGGCAATTTTTTTTCAACAGCTCTCCATGTGGCCGGGCGAGCCAAGATGATCTAGTGCAATATAGAAAGGCTTTCACAACACCTAGTCATCAGTCGCTACTACTGCCGGACTGAAACCACATTATGTGTGTTTTGCTTGCCGTTTTTGGTCCTGATGCCACTCTGTACATATAACTCCTCTTTATCCCCTTAATGAATGGCCGAACACCTATTAAACTGCATCTGAGCAGCTGTTTACACAAAGAAACTGGCAAGCTATATTGACAAGAACATCTGACATATCTAGTATACTAGTACACTGAACATTATTATGGATGGTTCTAAACAAGGCTCTAGACGTTTTCTTTCATTTTTAAGAAAAATCGGTGCATATATACGACCAGGAATCGATCTCGATCACCACCTCAAGCCTCGCGCATTAGGGCACTTACCTGCACGTCAAAGTCACTTACTCCCTCCGTCTCAGGATATAAGACGCGATTTGACTTGGTGCGGTCTTCAAGATTATACTTTGACCATTAATTTATATTATTTTATATAACTAATGGAAACAACAAAAATATCATTAGAAAGTATTTATAAAGATAAATCTAATGGTACCATTATTGTACTATATATTTTTTATTTTATTAGACTTATTATTGGTCAAAGTTAATAAAGTTTGAATTTTGAAATACGTGCATGTCTTGTATCCTGAGACGGAGGGAGTATGACTTAGGAGCAGAAATATTCCCTAGTATTCACTCTGGCAGATTTTAAAATAAAGATTTAAAGCCCTAAACAGATTCAAATGAAAAAAAAATTCAACTACAAAGTTGGAAATCTCATCGAGATATACAACTTTGTTTTTAATTCTTTTTCTATTCGAGGTCAATTTGTGAAATTCAAAAAAATATGAATTTAAAAGCATTACCAACATAATTTATGTGCCCTAAATGATTTTAAATGAAAAATATTAACTACAAAGTTGTAGATCTTTTTACATCCTACAACTTTTGTTCAGACCATTTTCATTCTTCATCCGAGACCATTTAAAAAACTCAAAAAAAATGATTTCAAATTATTTGTAGCGGCCCTAGATTAAGATAGCGGCCAGTATAAATTTAATTTTACTAGATGTTTTCTTAAGTCTACACAAGTAGAAATCATGTATTTTTACTAGCGGACGTGTTAAGAAAACAGACAGTAAAACTGAACTTACGCTGGTGACTTGTGAGTTGTGACGTGGACCCACAATTTTATTTATAGTGACACCTATATGTTAAAAAAAATAGCAACCATGAGCGAAAATAATGTGTGTACTCGTGGTATAGTAGTAGGCTATATGAGCATGGAAACAATGGATACACGAGGTAAAATGTATTGCTGCCCTTCTGCATGTGTGGCTTCTAGAACAACAGTTTCTTACAAAAACTGATGCAAATCACAAGCATCATTTAGATCAGAATATATATTTGGATGGAATCACTCCTTCTAAGGCCATCTAGGAATGTGAAGAATCTGGAAACAAGACACGAATCAAAACAGGAGGTTACGCCTGGCAAATGATGTTCTTCATGTCCACAGCATGGTAGGGTAGTTCTAGAAACTTCTCAGATCGGAACAGAGCGAGGGGCGATGAAGCTTGTGGTAGATTGAACATGAAATTTTGACCTAGATGAATACTAGAGATGCACGAATAAAGATGGTTGAGGAAGGTTGAATATTAAATTTTGACCTAAAATATAGAATACTAAATGCAAGTATTTCGCTAGTCCATCTTGGCTTTTTTCCCCATACTATATCTCTATATGATTTATGTGATATTATTAAATGATACTCGTGATACAAGTGATAAGAAGGGTGTCATTGTTAAACCTAAACTATTAAATTAGGGGAACGAATTGGATTTCATGTATTGGTTTGGAGCAATTGTAAAACTCCCCAAAATTTAATTTTACCCTTGATTTATCAATGCTATCATTTATCATCTCAATATCTTCTGTTTTCTATACCATGCAAAAACAAAGAGTGACTATAGTAACTCCCGAGTTTGTTACAATTGTCAGTGCTTCTTGATTCAATTAACAAATAATAATATGGAACAGCCACAGCCAGGCACATTAACTTTCTAGGCCGCTGCCTATAATACGATGTCGTCTGGACAACAGGCTATTGACAAGAACACCTAGTACCTAAATGGATCGAAGAGTCACGAGATGAGGTTACAGACTGCATTATATTGCTCTTCTCCCTGGGGTAGTTTAATTAAGAAACTGCAGGTGGTTGTTACGAAAAATGAGTCATGCTACACACAATTTTCTCCTGTTTAGGTTTAAAACTTGAGATCAAGTCGATTTCTGAATGTGAGCTATCTATATCATATACTGCACTTGAAAAAGGGGCATCTGGGCCGGGCGTGGGAGGCTTCAGCAAATAAGATGGTAGATGGAGAAGACACAGACTGACAAACCTGGTGCACTACCCCAGGTGCTGCTGAAACCTCTGCGAAACTGGCGCAACTGGAAACCCCAGCAAATATGAGTTTTGCTCCGGTAGACCTCCTAAAAAAGCTTACACAAATCTCAAAGCATTAGGGGGGGGGGGGGGGGGGGGGGTAATTAAGTATTTTTCCTGCGGGTTTTGGACCTGGCACGGCGTGACGAGTCCATCCTACCCTGACCCGTGGAGCTAGCCAAGATGCGGTGGCGGCTACCGGAGCAAGCGACCGCCATTCGCTTACTCGACGCCACGGTCACGTCAATTCCGGGCCGTGCGCTGGCTACCGGCAAAATGGGATCTTGAATTATATTAAAATTTAAAATACATAAGATCGACTGGCACGGGCTGGGCTGGATTTAGTTCAGGCCCGAACAGGTCCAGCCCGTACGAGACCCGTGGAAAAGGAATAAAAAATATTTATTTTATTAAGAAGCTTTATGATTCGTGCAAATTTATTAGGGGGTCCACGGGAGCACAACAATCATAAGACCATCTCCAATAGTTCAGTCATAAGAACATCTCCAATAGTTTGGAAAAATGACTTGTTATCCTTGTTTTATTGGGAAAAACAGAAAAAACGTTCTCCAACAGATTGGTATATGACTTGCTAAATTTTTCCAAGTTGAAATCAGAGGTCATCTGCTTGCTATATTTTATATCCTGTGTTTCTATGTTATTTTTACCAAATTGAAATCCACCGCCACTTCTCCCGCGCGCTACTTTTCTATGTTATTTTTATCAAACTACATGAAAAATCTACTAAATGATAACTTTTTTCAAGTCAATTTTTGCAAACAATTAGAGATGATTCTCTGCGAAGCTGGCGCTGCTGAAAGATTTTAGCCACAAGACCGACAAGACTTTCTGGCTTGATCACTTGAACGATGATTCTTGGAGCGACAGCATCATTCCGCGAACTGAACATAGTTGGTGGATGAGTGTACAGCTTGCCAACTTACTCCCTCTGTCCCTTTTTACCTGTTTTTCTCCCTAGACTTCTTTAACTTTGACCAAATTAATATTACTGGCTATATCTTTGAATCTACTTTCATAATACTCCCTCCGTATCCTATTTACTTGTCGTTCTGTGAAGGAGGGGATGAGCGCAAAAGGACGTCGTTTCACAGACCGAGGCACACGATGGACTCCCCTACCCTTCGTTAATGCCGTCCGCTCGGCTTCTTCCTCGAGCGACGCACGCGGGATTAATACGTCGTCCGCACGCCGTCCGCTCGGATCCCGTCCGCACGATGCTAATCGCCCGGCCAAATCGCACGAACGCGCGCAGTCCCGCACAGCGCCATGCAAAAATCCCAGCAATGTAAAAAAAATGCACTGCTGCGGGGGTCGAACCGCAGAGTGCATGCCTCAGGAGGCACAGCCTTGGCCAACTGAGCTACGACAGATTCTTGTAAAGGTAGCATCCGCAGGGGTATTTAATAAGAGTAAAATAGGAAGATTAACCCCTAATTAATCACTCCTTGGTAATCGTACTCATGTCCTAAACGACATGTAAATAGGATACGGAGGGAGTATATTTGTTCAGGAATATAAATGTCGTTAGTATTTTCTTAAAACTTAGTCAAACTTAAAAGCATTTGAACGGCACAGATTCTAAAACGACAAACAAAAAGGGACAATGAGAGTACAATTGAGGCCGCACGAACTGGATAGCATAAACAAACGGAAGCACAGAAAAAACACAACACAAACGGCACAAGCATGAATCATGTGCAATCGATTTTCCATGACAGACAACCACCAGCCGATCATAATTTACATACATTGAACTAGGGAAACTCCTCTCTTGCCTCTTGCTGCAGGCACTACCACCATCATTACCATCACTCCCGTGTAAAACTCGGGAGACCAAACGGCACAACAACAGTCACTGTTACAGTTACAGCTAAGCACCTGCAGTGCTTGGTCGCAGCCTTCCAGAATTCATCACTCCCCTTGCGGTGGTCTGTTACCAAAAGCAAATTTCAACGAATTAAGGAGAAAGAAACATATCTACTGGTAATAAGTCAAAGTGGCCGGCCTAGTTGGTGGAGGTTACCTCAAAGAAAGAGTTGAAATTTAGTCTCATCAGAAATTGCCTCAGGAAAGGTGCTCTTTGACTACCCGCAAGGCGACTACTCCTCAAGATAGTGTACAGCGAATTTGACTTCTTGTTAAACTCCTGGTTATCATCAAACCATGGCAAGAATGAAGTGTCCAGTGTGGTTAATAGGACTGAGACTTTTGAGCATGCTAATGCTAGTACTGGTATCTTAAGTTTTTTGGGTAAAAGGGAACATGAATACCTCAGTTATGTGATCAATCTCAGAAATATTTGGGCGAGTTTCAAATTGCTCAATGCTCCAGCAGAACTGCAAGCAAAGCTTCATTATGCTGTCTAGTATCCTAGAAACTGATCCAATATCCAGGAAGGACTGTGAAATCAGCGCTGACAAATATCTGTAGTGCAAGAGCCTTATTAGTAGTCAACAGAAACTAATTTAGCCATGTGAATATAATCAAAGAAAACAAGGTAAGACGCTGTTAAAGAGAATTCTCTAAGGGCACGTTTGGATGCTTGGAATGAATTCATTTTAAGAATCATAATTTAGGCACATATTAATTAAGCTAATATGATTATGTATGGATTATATTTGTATATTATTGTTGCTTATACGAAAGAGATACTCATGTGTTGCATTTCTATCGTAGGAGAGTGAATTGAGGAGAATGTTATAAGTTGCAAAGTAGAAATATAGTATGGTGATGTATGGAATCCATTTCCCTCTCCCACACTATGAATTTGAGGTAGACATATATGTGAACCTTGGAAAGTGGTGGAATGTCAAATTCCAAGTCCAAGACAAATAGGCTAGTTTATTGAGTGAATTCCAATTCTATCAAAATGAAGGGATCCAAACAGGCCCTAATAGTATAAATTAAATGTCAGGGTTTATTAAACAAGACTGCACAGCAAAACATTGCAGCTCGAGGGAAGATCATATTGAAATATTAGATGAATGCACGATGAATGGATCAGTAAACACAAGTATTCATCTAAAAGAAAACTCGTGTAAATTTGGCTCATAATTTATCTATAAGCATTTTGAAAATAAATTAAAAAGGAAAAAGACAATTCATGTCAGCAAAAAAACAAGTTTTATGATTGTCCATGATAAATTGAAAATTAGTTGCTTACTCTTGATGAAAGCTCACTAGCTCTGTAAAATCATGTGAATCTTGCACGTGAGATTGTAAAACATTCCACTGCGACTCAATTACATCAACCTGAAAAGCAAGTCCAATTTGGAAGGACAAGGTTATTTTCATTGGAAAAAGCACAAGAAACAGATAACATAAGAAATGTCCAGCATTGATGTCATCAAGAGCGGAATCCAAATTCAGTGTGATCCATTCACATGCTACAACCACTGAACCAAAAACATATGGAAAAATGAAAGGGAAAAAATGTGATAAATACATGGTAGCATATCTTATTTTTACCTGGATGTAAAATTGCAGGTTTCTGATCAAGAATGCCATATGCTCCCTTACTCGCCACAAAGGCTTAGAGCGTTGTCGACGCAATTGTGTTGCAGAATTATTTTTCCGATCCTTGCAGTAATCAGAAAAATCAGCATGATCTTTATGCATTACAGCTGCCCAGGATTTCTCAAGTTCCATTTGTGTCCTCTTCAATCGGATGAGATACTGGAAAACCTTGCGATACCTGGATAACATTTACACATCTTACGAAAAAGAAAAGGAAAGCAAATAGTAAAGAGCTGTGAACTCTGAGTCCAACAGAGCCTGTTCCTTAACGTTTTTAAAATATTTGTACACAGAATAAAACCGTGTAACTCAAAAGGAGTGTAGCTTTATTGAGATTGAGAATTGCTTATGCCCTATGATACTTACTTGGACAGGACATCAGGAGTGAAGAAGAGCTGCAGAGGCCAGTCGACAGAATATTCCAGAGCAATACTATCCCACCCATCAAGTGCTAATTCTGATGTAGCTTTTCCTTGTGAAGAAAGCTCTGAAGCATTAGGTTTTTGGAGATCTTTCTGAGATGTGCTACTTTTCAAACCATATGATAGCATCCTACAAAATAAGAAATAAAATCAGTTGACAACCGCAGAGTTGTCCACTAGGCAGGCCCTGAAACAAATTACTGTGAGGCTATTCGAAATGCCGACCTTAATGAGACTCTGGTAAAGTACTTGTCTTCCTCACCAATAGTCTTCAGTGCAGCCTGTATGAATTAACAGCAAATTGCCACTGCTACAATCAAATCTATTTGCTGAGATAATTCCTCACGACCCATAAGAGAACTACAGCAGCTACCAGGTAAGTGGATGAAAATAATATCAACAGCAAGAGAACATAAGATTGTGTATCATCGAAACTTTGGAACACAAAGGGAAGTTGTGTTCAAGAAGAACACAAACGGGAGTAGGGAACATGTTACTCACCAGCTGAAATGGGATCATGAGATCTGCTTCGGCTGTAGATTGACGAGGTGGTAAACGCATTAATTGGCGGCTTTCCTCAAGAAAACACTAGGTGAGAAGCATGATCACTCGTGTCAGAAAACAAGTCAAACAACAATTTTGCACAAAATCTATATAATGATCTTAATGCAACAATTGAGAAACGTGCATGTAAAGGAAAGGAAAAGGCATATGTCATGGATAAAGAAGTGCAGGCTTACCTGGAAAAAGTCACCTTTTGCTAAAAGAAAATAATCTTTCAATGCCTTCAAATGACCATTGAGATCAGCACGTACCACCACTAGCTTTTACCAAAATTAACAGTGGGTGATGTTCCTTTGCAATCAAACATTGATAGAATATATAATGCTTTGAAACATCAGTACCTGCCAGAGATGATTAGCTGCAATTGTACGTATTGAACCGACAGCAGACTCAAAAGGCCGTTTGTGAAATTCAGAAGAATGCTGCAGAAACGCAATCAACCATATGCCCAAATCAGTATATGGTTTATGAACAAAGCATAAAGGATATGTAATACAACAGGGAAACGTGCATGCAACAAAAGATGGTGGTAACATAAACAGTACAGTACCAGCAGAAGTTTCCTAGTTGACAACTAACCTTTAGCTCCTTGAGCATAACATCAATTTTATCGGCTTCAGCTTGTGGAAGTAGTTCTTCTGCACTGATGTTAGAGAAGCTTAGCAAATCTTTTGGAGCGCCAGAACCTCCTACAAAGCTTTGCATTCCATGAGATCCTTTAGAGTTATGGCTTTGCTGCAATGTAGCACCAGGACTTGGATTCCGAAGCACTCTTACTGCTTTGCCAGCGAAAAGAATGGACTCTGCAACTCGCATGTGGATATACTCAGGCAACATGTCCTGCGAAGTGTGGGGTCAAAAACAAAGGATATGACTATCCTTGCTAAAAGTTACTACATAGTAATACACAGGCACTTCATTTTAAGAATTTAAGCATACCAATGATACATGAAATCCTGTATGCCAACTAGCCAGGGATGTGTCTTTAGCTAATTTCTGCTTAAACTTGTCAGAAATATCGCGCTGAGATGATTCATTCTCCCCATCCCTGTCATCTTGTCTGAAAATTAAGATGAGAAGCTCAAGTTTTATATATTAGGAAATAAACCATGGGTTAACATTCAACACTTAAGACTACTTGTCAATTGTCATCCGAAAGGTAACAGATTCCACTCCAATTGTGAAATTTATATTTGTCACCCAATTTGTTGTATCCCTCAGATCAACAACATTAGACAGCAAATGATCTGTATTAAAACACTACAGAAAAAAAAAATACTTGCGATGTGTGGGACAAGAAAATTTATGTCATCTATAAGGGAATGTATCATATTGCGATCAATGTGAACTTGGGATGGTCAACTTGGAGCATTAGCATTATATCCACCGGATTACAACTGACAAGTGGAAATATGGAAATGAGAGATCAGAAGCAGGAACGAAATAGCATGAGGGAGCCCTGTAGACATGCTGACCTTCTAATGAAAAAAAAATGAGCATACCTTCTAATGAAAAATTCACTGTACTGATCTTGAAGAATCCCATAAACCATCCAAGATGTCAGCTGGTTGAACATGACCTGGTGTCCATGCCAAAGTAACCTATCTTTTTTAAAAACAATATAAAAGGAAAATGAACAAATGAAATTCAACAGTTAGGACATATGTAAGAGAATTGAGAACACACTGCAAAGTAACTGCTATGAAGATGGAAGCACAGAAGTTTCCATGCAAAGCATGAAAGAAATCAAAATGGCAGTTCTATTGTCTTTAATTGTCACATGTATAAATAATGGTAAAGTTATACCTCTGAATGCAGCTTTGCAGTTCTGGAACCCCACAATGGCACCGTTTGTGCAAAAGATTGAGAAGTTGTCCACCCTTGATGTCTTTCTGCTCGATTTCTATAACAAGCTCATAGAGTGGAGGCAGAAGGACCTCAAACTGCAATTTAGCACAGCAAAGACTATGGTAAATGCCAATAAGTAATAATCAAACACATAAGCACAGTAAAGATCATAAAATAATATATACTACAAAAATACAACATAGATTTGTCAGTTAGAAGATGGTAATTGCAAACAGAAAACGCTGTTGAGAGATGTTCATGGACATACCTTATTTAACCCATGAGTTACTGTTGCAAGGATAGGCAACGGATCTGACAACAGGTTTTGCTCAACCTGTAGAACAGCTGATCTGTAGACTGACAGAATCTCAGTAATACCATTGGCAATGGCCCTCCTGTACACACTCCCTTTTCTCACTTTTCCCTTCTGAGTTTTATCAGAATGAGGTGAGGAAACATCTACAGAAGACTGAATCCAGCTCAGGTCACGAGATTCTGTTGCAAAGCGGTTCAGTTCTCTGTAGTAAAATCCCAGAGATATGAGCCTCTCAATAGCAGTCCTGCAGAATAAAAGCCATTTAGCATAGAAACTTATATTTGTGTTGGACTCCAATTAGGTACATCATGTTATATATTCATTCATTACAATGCTGAAGGCAGTAGCATATTCACTAAGACATCTGAGCAGAGTGAACTTCAGAGCCTGTGAAGGTGAATTCTTGTGGATATAAGAATCAATTTTGTTAGTGTATCCAGTGATGCAGTTTACACTTGTCAGGCATAAATAACAGAAACCTTATTCCCAAGCAGAAGACGGGATATAAGTAATGATTTCATCATTTACCATGATTTTTTTTTTGGAGGAAACATTTACAGTGAAATTTGTGCCCTTCTAATCAGGTAATGGCAAAATGCAGATTGTATAACTCCAGACTGATCGACTCAACCAGTGTATTGATTGCATAGCAAATTTCACACAGCATGCTTATCCTAGTATGATTTAAAATTTAAATAGGATGTGGCTTATAGCGATAGTTTCATGAAGCAATAAAACATCAAATGACGAAATTGTGCTTAGGCATGCACAAAAACCACCAACAAAAGGTCCAATTCTGCATAAATTTCTCCAGAACTCGGTGGCACCCGACCACACCTAACTCCGTATCCCCCACGCCCGCACAAAGATCCCATTCCCACGCAGATCACGGACGACACTACAGCACGGCCACAGATTCGCGTCCGCGGGCGGGTTCAGGCGTTTGCCCTTACCTCTCGGATGGCTGGAGGAAGGTGAGGTCCGGCGCGAGGCGGAAGGCGGGGCCCACCTCGCCGTCTCCGTCTCCGTCTCCGTCTCCGTCCCCGCCGGTTTCCTGGGACGCGGCGCGGCGGCGCGGCGGGGAGGCGTCGAGGACGAAGTCGCCGGTGAAGCCGACCAGCGCAAGGAGGAGCTCGTGCAGCATCGCGGCGGCCCGGTCCCCCCACGGCGGGGGTTTCACTAGGGTTTCTCGCCGAGATCACGACGAGAGAGTGATGGGGATAGTGGGAGAAGAGAACCAACCAAGGAAAAGGGCGGGGGGCGGCGAAATTTAGTTCGTTTTTCATGGATTTTTGAAAAAAAATCTAACCGTTCTGCTCTGATGAAGTGATGATACGGTTAATTACTCCCCCGTCAAAAGAAAAGGAATTCTAAATTTAGAATAGGTCATTTTAAAAAATAATCACATTTATATTTAAAAAAATCAGTATCAGCACTTGCATCTTTGAATATATTTTTTTGAATCATATATGTTAGTATTTTCTATGGATTTGGTTAAACTTATTTATTTATTTTTTTGCTCCTCGCAAAACGAGAGTTGCTTCTTTTTAGGGAAAAAAAAGTCAAATGCACTGTAACAACGTAGACATACATGATGCATTTGGAATTTGGAATTTTCCGTGCACCTAAAAGAAATACACGAGCTCTTGTAACACGTAACACAAGGGGGGCACACGTCTTTCTTCAAAAAATGCTATTGAGCTCAACCTCGCTAAAAATAGTGAGGTGCTATTTGGGAGAGCTTATTCTCACAAAATGGTTATGACTTCTATGAAATAATCCCGTACTGCAGCTATAAAAACATTTTTCTCTCTTTTTGAGATGAACTGAGGGCTAATAAAGTCAGAGTTTCTAGTTTCCATGGATCCAATCCAACTACTCCGGAGAAGCCAAACCAAAAGATGTCCTACCAAACAAGACCTTAAATTCAATGATCTTTATGTGGAAATTCAACTGAACTTTTTATGTCAATAATAACGTAAAGAGATGCTTCCAACCACTTTGTACTTAAAATTACTCCTTTCATTCTAAATTATAAATTATTTCAACTTTTCTAGAGATGTGCACCTTCCTACATATGCAATAAAAACAATATACATGTCAATACGTCTTTCTACATATGCAATACTTATTTGTATGCAATAATGTCAATAAAAACAATGTTTCACGACTTATACAGTTTAAAATAGCAGAATCATGGAAGTATTCAGTAAACCAGCTTTCATTTGTATAAATCAATCGTAGAACTACATTTTTCTCCCATAACAAATTAGCTATATAAATAAACAAAAAACGCTTTAAATCATGCCCCCTATTGGTGCCTTTCTGTGTGGCGATTCCAATCAGGTTACCTTGGTGGACAGTTGGACACTACTTGAAAACGGATCGGAGCAGCATTTCAACATTTTTACAGTGCTAATAACACGACGAATGCCACCAACTGCAAATCGATGGTAAGAGTATTTAACCAAATTTTCATTTTATTTTGTTGGAAACTGCATGAAAGGTTGATTTTCGAATGTTATGATACGAACACCAACACGCAACGGAAATGTGTAATCATTTGATATCCATCAATCAGCAGAATTGCAGCATACGATATTATGTCACATTTCGGAGCTCCGAACATCCCAACTTGATTTCAAATATGTACGAGATGGAATTCACATAAACCAAATCAAAATATCCTCTCAGCCGGATCATTTCCTGTTTCTGGCCCCTCGAACATTGTCCCAAAGTATTACGGCGCAGCCCGGCTTAACTTAATACAATGGGTTTCCCATCGTTTCTTACAAGCAACTCGGATTCCAAAATTGACTTGGAATCTCAGCAGCGAGGGTCTTACATCCGCGGTGAGTGCATTTGCCGATACGAAGACCCCTCGGGCGATCTATTTTCAGGGGACGACCTGCCGACGCCGAGCCATTGCCCAAACAGCCTCCTTGGAGCAGATGTAGGCTCTGGCGTGCTATGAGACTGCTGCTGTGAGGTCCACCAGCTTGTCTCACAGTCCACAGGCATCAACGGGTATGGGGCGAACCGGTCACGCTCCCAGGCGTAGAACCGGCTTCCTCCCACATCATCAGTCTCCATCGAACTATGGCCAGATGAACCCGGTGGAAACAAGGAAAAGGTGGGGTTCTCTGGTAGTGGTGTTGGGGCAGGTCGCATGCCTCCTGACCTATGTGCCCCAGCAAATAGGCTAGATGATGAATTCTGTTGGTACTGTTCGCTGATGCTGCCATGAGCCCTCATGAATTGAGGCATCAGAGGAGGAACATTGGGAGGTCTAGATCTGGAACCAGATCTGCAAACAAGAAAATCATTATAACAGCAGTATTCGCAGCAATGAATAAGATGCTAGACTGTATGGCAATACTTGATGTTGTAACAATATAGCTTTTGTTCTAGATTTATTCTCCCAGCCTATTATGTCAGGTAAAGATTAAACAAAGAGAAATTGAGTAATGCAGTCAAGGCAAAGGGCGCCAAATGTAACATCGAGAAATATGCACAAGATTTTTTTTTAATAATATTCGCATGTGATATATGCTAAGAGACCCAGGTTTCCACTGTTTGTTTAGATTCATTTTACTAAAAAAATGGTGCATCTTATCAGAGAAGACAATGCATGAATTCAGAATTCCATATTTGTGTAGCAAAGTCATAGCATAACCAACAAGAGATAAGTATAATTTACCCATTACTGAAGTAAGATGGAGAAACAACCGATGCTCGACGTTGGCTATCACCATCAACCCGTGCAGCCCTTGTTCCAAAAGGGAGTCCTGGCTGCTCATTATTGCTGTTGGGTTGAGCATAAGAATGGGGCACGTGTGCCCAATGGCTATGATGGAAATCAGCAGGTTGCATTGTTTGCATGGGTCTAACATCTGATGGCCCAGCCATGGGGTTCCAATGATCATGGTATGTAGTACGATCCATAGTTCTCTCAGGGACATGAGAGCTTGACGATGACGTCAGTGGTGGAAGAGGATGCAAGTACGCCACATAGGGGCAAGGATGAGTTGTCCCTGGTGCAGCAGATACAGCTACTTGCTCCGTAAATACATGTTGTCCCATGAAGTCATGAACTGCACAATCAATATCCAAACATGTTCAATATAATTTCAGTTTTACAAATTGCTCAATGTAAATCAGAACTTACATGTAACTGGAGGTGATGATTCTCCTTCCCTGAGAAAAAAAGAAGGTGTAAGTGAATAGCACTAATTTTTCCATAACAGGTAACAGGAAAAGAGTGGGATTCACAACAACAGACAGATAGACAGGTTTGTAGATAAATCAGATATGATCTTAGGAGATAATAACTGGAATAAACAAGTTAAATGGACAGTTTCCACAACTTCTAGTTTGACCAGTGCTTCGTTGAAAAATAGGAATCAAGCACTATGGCAATATGGATTGCCAGTTGTCATTTACTAGAACTATGCCTCACAGAAAAAGTTCCGTGTGACCATGTATACCCTAGATAAGAATGTCGCTATGGACATTGTCAGTAAATTCATATATGTTATTGCGTGCTAAGAATGGCATCTCAACACAAATAATCATGTTTCCCACAAAAATCAGAGTATCCTCCATGAGATTTTCATTGTATTACACATGAAGCACTATGGATCATTACTTGAACTATGCTTCTCAGGGAAAAAAAAAGGGGGGGGGGGCATGTATACTCTATCTTGGCAAGAATGCCACTGTGGAAATAATCAAATAATCAAGTTTCCTGCTAAAGAAGAAAATATCTAGGTTGCCCTGCATCTGATTTTCTTGCATGGTTACAACCAGGATGTTAGGATTGGCTCACTTGTTTTCTTTAATGCACCCTACTTAGGTAAAGCACCTCTTATCACCATCCGCAAATCCCAAATGGGTGATTTAAGTTGAAAAGAAGATATGAGTCACGCATAGGATCTATAATAATGTAAAGGTAGGTAGATAATGCAGCTTGTATGTTAAACCTACTGGGCCATAATCAATCAATTAGATGAACCTATGTGCTTGGAATCCTTGAAAGAATGTTAAACAAGAGTCAAAAATAATCTTATGAAGCAGAACATACTCAAATAAAGATGGAAGTTGTGCTAAGCGACCAAATGGACACCAATGGAAGCGAAATGGCTGCACAAAACAGAAATATAAAATTATCAGGATAATCATGCACAAGAACTGCCTCTGCAAGTAAAACAATGCCAGAAATGAGAATCAACAAAAAGAAACTAAAATAGGGTGGTTTATTAGAGTAAAGCAAACTAGGATTTATATGAGCTGCATAAATGTTTTTAAAAAGATAACAAGGAACCATAAACATGCATTCTAATAATTATCTAAAGAAGGGACAGTGTTTGGTCCTAGGATTATTCATGCAGCAATAAGAAAATTGTTGAATTGCTCAAGGCAGGCATTGTTTCTAAAACACTGAATAAATGTTCATGTAGCATAATAAGTACATCCAAAAGAAAAGTACGGTCAGTTCCACCATTTGCAATTTTGCATGTTGCAAACTACTGCAGAGAAGCACGAGGAATCATATCATGCATTAGGAGTATTCAAGGGGATAACATTGAGATATAGGAAAATTGTAGTAGTAAAAGGCATGTAGCCAACACAATAACTAACAAGAAGTCAAGTCTCTTTAACAAGCACAAATAATTAAAGAGTATGGTTGACACGATCACGTACCATTTCTGAGTAGCTAACATCATAAAGGTCTTCATCATGGGCCCACTCATCCATGTTAACATCATGTGCAGATCGGGAACCATTTGCATAAAGCCAATTCCCTTTCTCAATTTTGCGGCAGTTGGGGCATTGCATAACCCCTTTGGCATTAAATGCTGATCCAATGCAATCTGGGGAAAAAATTATACTTAGCATACCAAAGATTATCAAGAAAAAAAAATTCAGAGCATTGCTTTGATCCTGATTAGTTCACACAATAGTAGGTTAGTAAGACAGCATAATAGAATAAGCAATGGTGAATAAAGTAAACTAGCACAACTTTGCACCACATAATAAGCACATTCCTTGAAAAGAACTATTCTCCATTAGAAGACACATCTAACACCTTGGAAAAGTAATACTTATTTTATCTCCCAGAACTTAATTTATCGTCAGATTTTCAAATCAAGATTAGATACCCAATACCCGTGGTCTTTTGTAAGTGGCATACCAGCTAAAGAAGTAATGATATATTATACATGAAACCACTTTGCAATATCATGGGTTCTCGAAATTCCAATCCCTATTTGAAGACCATATTTAGAAAAACAAAATAGGCATAAACATTCGGCAGAATCTTCAACCTAGTACAAATGCTGTAGATAACTGAAAGAAAGCAATATTTCATCAGAAAACCACGGAAGTAGCAAGCCCCCCATCAGAACTCAATACAACTATATGGATATACTTCCTCCTATCATAATTGTAAGCCATTTTAAGATTCTTGTTAGTCAAACCTTTTGAACTTTGCTTTCACCACTAATGTATAAAAGAACTAGATAGATTTACAAGGTCAGACTGATAGATTGACAGTGTAAGATTGATGTTAATAGGTTCATCATGAAATATGCTTTTGTGAAATATAATCCTTTTCTATTTAGATATCATATTTTGTAGAATAACAATCAGAGACCTACCATGTATACCTTGCCAATGTCCTAAATGTTGAGCTAAAAACAAAGCTGAGGACCGATACCACTAAAATTAACTTTAGTGAGCATGAACATATGCAAAACGCACAACGGCACAATATTCCGTTCATGAACATAACAACGAAATATTTGTTCAGTAATACAAAGACTACACACACAAATTATTTTGAGTGCGCTAGATATTAATCCAATGTCCCTACATATCAGGAAGGATTTTACCTGAATCTCTATAGTCCATATGTTCAAGCAACACCTAAGGGTAAGTTAATCACAAAGCTGCAAAGTTCCTCTAATCCTCTTACTGACCATCTTAAGACAGCTGACAGCCTAGTATATATATTTACTATAAAAGATTCAAATTACACATAATTATAGGTCTAGCATAAAAAGGAATATAATAGGTGAGGACATGAGGTTAAATTCATTACAGCAGACAACAAGGACTGTCCAATGAAATCAAGTTGACCATTCCTCAAATGTGTACCATTTTTAGTTTTGCCCAAGTTTCAATATCTGCATTTGAAACGTGCTTAAATCCCTTTGAAGAACCAGCAACCTCCAAAATCCGAATCTATACCAAAGTTCTATAAAATAGCTCTCAAGACCCCAGAATTTCAAGGAAAACTCCCCATTGCTCATCTCAAAGTCACGCCAAACAGGCTGAACTTATACCATAAACAAACGCATAGCAGGTACACTTCTGATTTTTTAAAGAGGTAAACAAAAACCACAGAAAAGTTACACAAATCTGGCAATAACCACCTGGTGTACTTGCCCAAATCATCTTCACAACGTTAAATCGTTCCCAAAAATTGGGGGTTTTATCAAGTAGCCTAATATAGCACAAAATTCTACAGAAAAAAAAATGAGACATTAGGAACATTGACTTAAAATTCAGAACCATGTACGCTCCCAAATCATCCTCAGGCATCAAATCTAGCTCACAAACAGTACCTACATACGGAGTCAGCTAAAATAGCAAAAATTCATCCACGAAACCTGTTTATGCAACAAAAGCCTATGTCTATATAGCTGAAAAGATCCGACCTTTAGAACTTGTAGCCCCAAAATTCAGCACAGAGGCAACTACAAATTGTGCACCGGTCCTAATTCCGCAAAATCAAACCATTTACTCACGAATTTGTCCACATTTAAGAGTCCCCACGTCCAATTTGCCCGTCCAACCCAAAAATAGCACTAAGCCCGCAATTGAACCACAAGCAAACAATCCACCGACAGATCCAGGGACAATTACCTAGGTGGAACTCGTGGCCGCAGTGCAGCCTGGCGGTGGACCGCTCCCCGGCGCCGGCGAGCACGGCGTCGAGGCAGATCGAGCAGGACACCGCGGCGGCCTTGTCCTCCTTGCCGCCCGAGGCCCCGTCCTCCTCCGCCGGCGCCCCGGCGGCCGACGCCGCCTGCTCCCTGTGCTCCGCACCAACGCCCATCCCCTCCCCCCCTCCGTTCCTCTCCCCTCCTCCTCCTCACCAACCGCGGGATTTCTTGGCCGGATCCCACCAAATCCGAGCCGGGCCAAGGCGGGACGGAGCTCCAAACGGCCGCCCCGTCGACGGCGACGGCGAGGCTGGGCACCCCCGTGCCTCGGGGTGCTCGCGCGCTGTCCAATCGCGAGGAGAGCGCCTCCTGTGTCCCTCTTTCTCTCTTTCTTGCGTGCGTTCTCTCTCTCTCTCCTGCCTATCTGCTCGCCTCCACGAGAAATTAGACAGAAAGGGAAAAAAAAGGCCGGAAAAAAAACAGGGGGCGGCGCAAGGGAATACAGTAAGACGGACGTTTTGCGTCGAGGACCTCGTACAGTTTTTTATTTATTATTAGAACTCTAACAACGGTCAGTTGTTTCTTATACTCATCTCAGTATAAAAAAAAAATACGTAAACCAAGTCAGTAGTATTTGTATTTTGTTGTTTATAGCAGCTGGTACTCCCTACAGCATTATAAAAATTTCTTTTTGAAACTGCCCATTCTAAATTATAGAACAAGTATATTGTAAAAGTAATATATTATAAAAACAAAAAAAAATTATAATTTGAAATGGTGTGAGTATAACCAAATACGGTTGTCATGTTTTATGTTTAATTGAAATTTAGTTTTATTAAACAGTGTTGCATGGAAAACAAAAATTCTGTTTGGACTAAAAAATGGAATAAAAATATGTACACATTGGTAAACCAATTGGTGTTATCATTTTACCAGAGAAAAAAGTTGTTTGCTTTGGCTAATTTACCAATGGCTTGAATTTAAATTAGGTGCAATAATAAGGTAGCAACCAGCCTCTGGTCCTCACATTCTAATTAAATTCTTTTATTTAAAAAATGACATCCCAAGGTGAGAAATTGCAAGTGATCGTCATTTAGGAAAAACATTTCAAGATTGACATAATGTAGTACTAACAAATGGATTTTCTATATCCATTTTACGCCTTGCAAACGACGCGATCAGTTTTCTGGTAGCTAAGAATAGTGCTGTTAAACGAGTGTTTGTTGGCTAGTATTTCAACGATGTTGCAACTGTAAACGATGGTTACTCTTCGGTTTAGGCCATAGAAACGGCTCAACAAACAAACTGACAAGTGAGCACTTTTTTTTTTGTTTGCAATTCAAGACATTTTTATTACTAGTTTGTATGCAAGGCAGGAGGGAGCTAATTAATTTAATCGGAATGGAGTGTACTATACTCCTTTAACCTATAGGACGTACAATAGCGGTCCGAATTCAGAAGCACGCACGTGGAGTGGAAGAGGCTCAACGTACTGTATAACCACGTGTCAAACGATCGAGCTAGGGTCTAGGGGTAGCATTAACATCAATGTCAATAGGAGTTTCATTTGAGTTTCATTTGCATTAAATATACTGTCACATAAGCATTTTTAATGACATGTCATTGTATTTAAGAGGGAAGAGAAGAAATGAGAACTCTTTTGGCACGAATACTAACCTTCTTTGAGTCATGAAATTTAATATCTATGAAACTTTAGAATGAAACTCAAGTTTTATTTTATTTCATATGATATGGTAGTTTTGAAAACAATAAATTGAAACTCACCATTGAGATTGGCCTAATAGTTACAGAAAAAAAAACAAGTAAAAGAAAATTTGGTCAGGCTCGTGAATTTGACTTGGGTTCCAAGAATCCAAGGAGCGCGCGCAGCGTCTGTGTGTGCGCAGCCCGGCAAAACAGCTGGAGGATGAGTAGCATCCAAGCAAGGGCCATCCGTGTAATTTGCAAAAAAAAAACTAGGGGCCGCCCATAAAAAAAACCTATCACTGCGGTAAATCGATAATAATAAAACTGGTAATGTTTGCTGCACCCTTTACTGTAGTTATAAAAATTATAAAAAGAAAAGAAAAGAAAACACCAGTCCACCTGTCCGCTGTCCACCACGAGTCCTCCCCTCTCAGATCAGCTGCCGCCCGACGCGAGCCTCTCCTCTCGGGGCAGCGGCGGGTGAGCGAAAAGCGAAGCCGGCCGGCGGCGACGTGGGCATGTTTGGTTTGTCAGCCAGACTCGCCTCACCCTGCCTGCACGGACTCCAAAAAACTCGCCCAGCCCAGCGAGCCGGATGCGCTCTCTGACTCTAGCATAGCTTGCACGGAAACCGAGATGACTAGCAAAGGAACCAAACGCATTCACCGGTTCGACATCCTCGTTTAGTGCGTCTCCAGTGATTAGCTCTTAGCTAGCTCATAGAATATTTTCTCATATTTTAATAGGAGAGAGAAGAGAGTTATCTCTTGTCCAAGAGATAATCTTATACACACACTTCGAGATTATGTGAGAATGATAAGTGGGGTCATTTATATTAAGAGCTATGTGCTAAGAGATAGGTCATTTAAAGGGTTGTCTCACAGAGTGCTTAGAGCTAGATACTAGCTCTTATTGTTGCGGATGCTCTTAGCAAGGCTATACGAGCCTGAGCAGAAGAACCAAACGTCCCCCCTCTGGGTCCCGTGCGTCAGTGGGCACGAGGCTGGCCTGGCCGTGAGGCGTGCGTGGGGCCGGGTTGGTGTGCTCCGGCACCGCACCGCACACAGGTAACGGTTTGACTAGCCCCGGGCAGCGCTCGCGTGCAGAGTAGAGAGACCTGGTCTGGTCAGCGCGTGTAAAAGACGATGACGTGCGCGAGGGGCCCAAGCTCCCTCGGTGGCCGACGACGTCACTCATGGTGGCAGCGTGACCATAAATGGTTTTTCTCTATTTTTTTTTCTTAAGTTCCTTTAATTAACATGGTATTGTGACTCTAATTTAGTTTATTAAAAATAAATAAATAAATTTATTAGCCGGAGACTTATTTGTGAGATAAATATATTAATTTTAAATAGTCTACGATTTGATAATGTGGTCCTACAGTAAATATTTTGCTAATGATAAATTAATTTAACTTAATAGAATTATTTTTTTCGAAATCGTGCATTGCACGTTCTTCATTAAGAGAACTGGAAATGGTCAATAGACCTACACGCAAAAGATACAAAAGGATTCATAGCAAAAGCATGAACATAAGGACACTCCACCAAACATCCGTAGCAGTTGAGCCTAATAAAACGAAAGCAAATTAAGATCACAACATTCGATGTGACAGAGACTTCGAAAAAGTCTCTGCAATTAAACAGAGCCCGCGCGCGTTAGTAAGGCAAGTGCATTTATTTAATAATTACTTATTATATAGGGCCTGTATTTAGAGAAGCTAGATGTGTTTTTGGCGGCGCTTTGCAAATAATATACTCTAAATTTTACAATCACACTCTTGGGAAGACTTTTCAAAACATAATTTGTTGTCCATATATTCGTCAGTTTCATCAGCAAGGATACCATATTCCAGCATACTAGTACGTCTTTCGTGTTTGTGCATTTTTATTTATATTTTTTTTGCAATGGTGGTAAGCCTCCACGGTTGAGACCATCTCGTCTTTGGTGAACAATGGACCTGTTTGGTAAAGCTTAACTTTATTAGTGAAGCTGTTTTTTTAGAAAATAGCTTCATGAGCAAATTATTAGATGAAACTGAGCTGTTTTGAAAAAAGTGTTTGACAAAACAGCTTCACCAACAACTTCATACATGGTTGGGAGAGAGAAATGAAGGTGTAAGCTGTGAAAAGCTACTTTTTCCAGCTTCATGGGTAAAGTTGTTTTTGTGAGAGGGGGAATAAAACAGCTTCATGGGTGAAGTTGTTTTGTAAAAAGGTGTTTGGCAAGACCAAACAGGCCCAATCATGACCACTCACCAAGAGCTTCCACAATTCCGTATGTAGGTACTGTTTGTGAGCTAGATTTGATTGTTAGCCATAGTTTACCACAACTAACTTTAGGCAAGTGTGGCAAGCCACAAGAAGTGTGGCAAGCAAATTGGTTGCCACACTTTGCCATGCCTAAGAGAATCTTGCCACACTTTTTCTACTCTATGACATATGGAGCCTACAAGAATCTTGCCTAAGCTTAGTCATCAACCAAACACTTGCCAACTTGGTCAAACTTGCCTAAGGTAAAGTGTGGCAAGGTGTGGCTAGCAACCAAACAACCCCAGTCTTCTCACGCGGAGGAGCCTTGTACCGAACTTGTTCTCAGAATACTGAGGATTATTAGAGAAGTAATCTTCCATGAGAAATTAGTTGTATAGTTCACGATTTCTTTTTCTGTGCACCTCATGGTGGACGATTGGCGCCTTTGGAGGCGGAGTTCCCATTGTAGCTTAACATTGGTGGCTATCTGTGTACAATACCACAACTCACGTTGAGAAGCTCCAGCTTTATTTGTGCATGAAGCCCTGTGAATCACACTGAGAGACCGCGCGTATAGGTAGGATGTAGAGCTAAAAATTGTGCCCCCAGCCCCGCTTCCTTCACACAGCAAAATTGCCCCTGGCGGCATTGGAAGAGGGAGGTGGAGTGAGAAAAAAACGTAAAATAGGCTATGTTTAGTTCTCAAAAGTTTTTAGAAAAAGTACTGTAACACTTTAATTGTTATTTGATAAATTTTATTCAAATATAGACTAACTAGGTTCAAAAGATTCGTCTCGACATTTACATACTAAAAGTACAATTAGTTATTTTTTTATCTATATTTAATACTCTATGCATACGTCTAAAGATTGATGTGACGGAGAATCTAGAAAAAATTTGGAAAATTTTGGGAAACTAAACATGGTCATAAGTGAAGACAAAATAAGAGGAAAAAAGAAGCATATTACAGACATTCAGGACAAAAGTTATTTTATCGTATATTTGTCTAGCTAGAGAAGCTGGAGCTAAAAATCTATGTTATCGGGTTGAAGCTGTTTTGACTAGAGCTAGAACTCTACCATATGCCTGTCAAAAAAAAAGAACTCTACCATATGAGCAATATGTATATTTTGTTATAAAAGGGTGTAAATACATCCCGTAAAATGTAAAATAATTTTCTAAAAAAATCCATGACATATGCACCACCCCGTACGACACAATTACATATGTCCATAAGATAATTATGTTGTTCTATTTTGTTTTAGCTTTACAACGTATCGACAAGTGATGCGTGTAAAACAATGTGCATGTTTAGCACAACTTATATATTGTGTATGGCAAAAATAAAATAAAACCAAAGTTAAAAAACAGTTTTTTAGCTTTTTTCCCCAGCCGTGCTTCTCCACAAAACTTCCATTATTTTCTATTAAAACCCCAAAACTAGGTTAGATTATCAGAAAAATCATACTCCATCCATCCTAAGACAAAGTGCGTGCTGATCAAGTTTTTCTAAAATTTGACTAGATATATATAAAATTTTAGCAACATTTATATCTTTAAAACAAGTCTATTATAAAAATATATCCGATGATCAGTAACTTATCTAATGACACAAGTTTTGCACCGTAAATATTAACATTTTCTTACATATAGAATATGGTTAAAGTTAAAAAAAACATTTGACTTTGTGAGAAGTGAGAATGATAATTTTTTAGGAGGAAGGATACTAAACATGGCCAAAAAAAACCATGTCATGCCGCCGTATGGATGCTGCACTGCTGCTAGGACTCTAGGAGGTAGTGACATTGTTAACACAACCAGATAGGTTGGCTCTTCGATGGAGCACGAGCCTCCGGCGGTTCATGGCACACTCTCTGTTCTAAATAATTGTCGTTTTTTTATTTCTCGAGAAATGACTTTAATTAAATATATATTAAAAAATATTAATATTTATATTACATAATTAGTAACACCGGAGAGGTCTTGAGAACATATATGATGAATGATTGACTTTGATGAGGAAGGTTTGAGACTTTTCCCAGTTGAGTCATTATTTGCTATGCGCTTAATGTTTATGACTAACCGGTGGCGTTGAGTTGTGGTGTTTCTGTGTTGGTGTGCGTGTGCAACATGTGTCTCTTGGCTGTGTTGATGTGCAGATGTTGAGCTCAGATACAGTGGTCGATGGCGAGGTGAAGGTCAAGTAGAGACGTGTCATGCCGACGGACCGGGAGCGGAGAAGGATGGGCGTGCCGTGCGGCGGACGTGCCATGCCGATGTACCCAGAGCGGTGAAGGGCGGACGTGAGGCTTGGACCGACGGACCAAGAGGCCAGAGGACCAGCTGTGGTAGCTGGCACGTGGCATCGGCGAGCGAGAACACATGGGGATGTGCGGTGCATTGGCCGAGTCGGGACGAAGACGATGGCGTCGTGGCACTTGGCGGGAGGTCGGACACGGGCTTGCGTGCGGCGCAAGTGCCGTCGGCCAAGTCAAGAAGGAAGGCGAAGGCGTTGTGCCGGCGTGGAGGCTGGACATGCATCGGCATCGGTGCCGGTGGTCGGGGTGTGCGAACCACATCCCGTCTACGGTGCGGGTTCGGTAGCTGAGCCTCAAAAAGCAACCATCGACGGTTTCTGAGTTTGGGCCTCAAAACTCGGGTGGCCGGTTTCCGAGTTTGGGCCTCAAAACTCGGGATGGATGGTTTCCAGGTTTGGGCCTCAAAACCTGGGCTCGCGGGTTTCCGAGTTTGGGCCTCAAAACTCGGGGTGGATGGTTTCCAGGTTTGGGCCTCAAAACCTGGGCTGGCAGGTTTCCCGGTTTGGGCCTCAAAACCGGGGGAAGGTCCAAAAGGACGGTCGACGCGTGGCGGCACCGAGAGGCTTGCGTTGCGGCAAAGCTATCGGTGAGAAGGCGCGGCGGTCGACGGTGACGGCACGTGGCGGCATCCTAGAGCTTGCGTCGAGGCGAAGCGAAGGATGAGAAGGCGCGTGGCCGTCGGATGAAAACTGCTAGGGTTGGATAGTTTTACCCCTAGGGGGTATTTGGGTTGAGTACTTCATGAGAGGGTGTTTTGGTCTTCAGACGTGCGCCTATATATATGAAGGGGGCTGGTTAGGGCAGCCCATCCTTGGGGAAGTGTCACTCTCATTTTGTTCATTTGAGAGGAGGCTAGGGTTAGAGAGAGGAGTGGCTCTTGTTCTTGAGCTTTTCGCCATCCACGCTTTGTGTTGCGAGGAGTGGCTTGTAACCCTACACAGTGTGCTACACAATTCATCATTCCATAGCAATCCAAGGATCAATTTCTTACTCCTCTTGTGTTGGCTGAAATTTGGATCGATTCGCGTTTTTGTTCTTCGCGTTCATTGTTTCCTCCCTTGATTCTTTCGCGAGATTTTCCGTTTGAAGGGATGGATTGAAAATCCGTTTGAACCATCTTATGTAGCATCATGAGAGACATCTTTCCACCGAAGGAATTCATCTAATTCCTCACGGGCACATAGATCGGGCGGATTTCATTTTCGGTTCTAAACTTTTCCCTTTTGCACGAGATCTGCAATTCACGAATTTCTAGTTGGGTTCGAGCCATGATCTCTTAGAGATAGCTCACTAACATAGTTGTGATCATCTGTGCAAAATTTGGTGAAGTTTGGAGTTGATTTGACTGAGTTTCGGGTTGATTTGGTGTTTGAACAGCGCTGTTTTTGGGCTGACCGGACGTTGCTACAATACGACCGGACGCTACAGTAATTTGCTACAGTGCGTCCGATGCTTTTCGACAGGGCATGTTTGACTCAGCGTTGTTTTTCGACCGGACGCTACGCTGTTACTGTTCATGCGTCCGGTGCTACAGTAACCTGCTACAGTAACAGTGGCCGTACGCTATGGTGCCTGCTACAGTGCCCGGTGCTACAGTGGGCGCTACAGTGCATTGACCGGACGCTACAGTGCCGCTATAGCACGAGCGTCCGGTCAGTGCTGTTTTCGCGCTGTTTCGTCCGTAGTTTTTGCATTTGAGCTCCGATTTGAGTTCCGTTTGTTGCGTTGGTTTCCTAACTTTGTAAGGAACTTTCTAAAGTACTTTTGTCACCAGTTGGCTTAAGTATTTTTGGTTGGGCACTTTCTTTTTCTCCATAGGAGTGCAGTGCTTCTTTTCGGAGCTCCGATTTCGATGGTGTGCTTGGTTGATTGCGTGTGTGTTGTCCTGCTATGTTCTTAGGGAACATCCACCCAATATTTTGGGTCGTGGACATCACGGTTTATGATCTTTGCTCTTGGGGTTGTGGAATTGGGACAAAGGTCTAATATTTCTGAAAAGAAATTTGAGGCTCCCATTCACCCCCCCCCCCCTCTGGTCTCCAATTCGGTCTTTCAATTGGTATTGGAGCCAGTTAAGGATCTCTCTACCTTAACCGGTTCCGGATCCGCGAAGGCGATCTTTTGAGAGCGGTTTTGTTTCTGACTCTGCTTGTCGAGGTGTTGAAGCTTCTGTTTTGGCTAACACTGACGGTGCTTCTGGAAATGGCACCAAGTTCTTCTTCCAGTGTGTCTTTGTCCTCAGGTTTGAGTCTTGGACATGTGATCGAGGATGACATTTTGGTGAGGAGGAGTGCGGCTCTTGAGGCGGAACGTGAGATGGATGCTTTGTTGGACTTCCTGGGAGATGATGAGCATTCGACAGAGGATCGTATACGTGAACTTGGCAAGACCAAGAAAGGTACACTTGTTGCTAGTCTTGGGATTTTGTCCCAACGATTTGAAGCGTGCTGTGATGATAACATTAGATATGATGAGCTTTGTGATACCTTGCATAGAAAGATCAAGAAGTTGAAATGCTCTATTGCTAGGTTAAAATGTGGCCTTTTTCATTGGAAGTCTAGTGCATCTTTACCTTGCACCTCTTGTAGTGACATGGTTAGGAAGAATGATGAGCTATGCTTTTCTCTTGCTAGCTTAAAATCTAAAAATGAAATGTTGAAATCAAATGCTTCCATACCATGTCTTGTTTGCTTTGACTTGCGCAACAACCTTGTTTATGCTAAATCTAAAATATCCTTGCTTAGGTCAAAAGCTTCTTTACCATGTGGTTCTTGTGAGTCTTTGCTTGCTGAAATTGATAAACTAAAATTGACTCACACTACATGTATAGATGAACTTGAGCATGCTAGGGCTGAAATTGTTGAAATAAATTCTAGGCCTTGTAGCTTATGCACTTTGAATAAAAATGCCTGCCTTACTTCTAGTGATACTCATGATTCTTTGCTTGATGTGAATGGTGATGTTTCTTCCACCGATTTCATATGCACATCATGCATTGATTTGAAAAAAGAAGTTTTGGCTTTGTAAGTTTTGCGCGATGATATGAGCACCAAGTTGATTGAGCACAATGATATGAGTGCCAACCTTGAAAAAGAAAATGAACTCTTGCGTACCACATATGCCGAGTGCATTAGAGAGGAGATGGAAAATCTGAAAAACACTCCTTGTGGTACTTGTGATCGCCTCATGTTTGAGAATGAGGTTTTAGCCAAAAGATGCAAGAGTCTTTGTGCTAAGTCTTTTGAGTCACGCAATTCTTGCAACTCCGATGTTGATGCTTCTAAAATTGCTTCTTTGCAACCGGAGTTGAGGTCTTGTGTTGCGCGTGAGTCTGTTGATCTTAGCACTAGTGTCAAGGTTTCAGATAGCTCTTTCATAGCTACTCCTAACCTTGTTGTTTCTTCGAGTGATGTCCAAGGGACTTCTCATGACAAGGGTGCTTCTCTCATTTTTGGAAATCGTGTTCCCAATCCGATTTTCCATTGCACCTTTTGCAAGAAGGATGGACATTCATTCAATTTTTGCTTTCGCCGTGTCAAACACGAGCGATGTATTCGAGCTAAGGCTTTTAGGAAGCCGCATAGCCTTTCCCATGGCACGTGTGCTCCGAGTGTTGGCACCAAGTCTCTTGTTGATGCTTCTTGTTCTAAGTCCCAAGGGATTTCTCACTTGTCGGAGAATGGTGTGCCTTTTGATAGGCCTTTGTACCATTGCTCTTTTTGTGAGAAAGATGGGCATCAAGAAAGCTTTTGCTATCGGCGTGCCAAACGCTTGCGCCAAGCTCGCTCTTCTAAGAAGATGGTGGTTCATAGCCCTTCTCATGGCATGAACGCTTGTGCTCCTAGTAAGAAGCCCCTCTTTGTTGATGGGTTTTATGACTCCTTTTCTAGTGGGTTAGGTCATGGTCGTGGGCATGCTTCTAGTGCTACTTCTCTTGGTCCACGTCATGCTTCTCATGGTGCGTCTATTGGTTCTTCTCAAAAAACCTTGGAAGATGTTAGCCTCTTTGCCCATGGTACGACTCGCTCTTCTCCTCGAGTTGTCCTTTTGAGGAATGCTTCCAAGGGTGTTTCAAAATTGCATTTGAACCAACATTTGCATCATGCTAACCAATATGATAAGTTGAGATTTGTGACCAAGTCTTGGGTTCCCAAGTACATGCTTGCTAACCCTTCGGGATCCAAGACTCGGGTTATTCTATCCTCTTGTGTGTAGATATGAGGACGCGGGTGGAGAACATGCGCCGAATGGAACTTGGTCTTTTAGATGTGATCAAGTTGTTTATGGTTCTCTACACCCCGCTTAGATTTGCCTCTAAAGAGGTTTTTGCTACTCGGTGAGCTTTCTTTTACACTCATACCTTGTACATTCATTGTCTATTTCTTGTGGTATGAGATGGTCATTCATATGCTCACTTGTATAGTTCTAGCATATACATTTTCTTTTGTATCATGTTTTGATGTAGTCTAGCATGTGCAATCTTGTATATCATGTCATGCTAGCTATATGTATAGCTTTTGTGGAGCAGCCACTTTTCATGCTAGTTTGTGATCCTCATGAACATTATGGCATGCTTTACCATACTTATCCATGAGCTTGACTTGTAGTGGTATGATGTTCATTAGGCGTCACTTTTCAGGTGCTAGTTTTGGTTAGCTACATGTACCCTACTGACATGTTTAGTTTGAGCACTAGTCTTTCACTCTTGTGGCATGTTACATGCTTTTGGATCTATTGCTATCATTATCTTGCTTTGTAGCATGCGTTGAGGTTTAGGCTGTGTTTGGGTTGATCATGTCTCTAGGCTGCATTTTGCTCCATAGTGCTTTATCCTGTTGCATGGTAGTTTTGACTACTTTGAGTTTAGATCTCCTTGCGGTATCATTCATAGGTAGACCTCTTTTTGTTGAGAGTTCACCTTATGCTTATTATGTGACTAACCATTTTCGTGGAGACCTTGAGGTCACACTAGACGAGACGATGTCGTGTGTTCTCTTCTGCTTTTGAGTTTGCAGGAGAACAGGAGCCTGGAGAGGGTTTTTCGGCTCACGGACCCGATCCCACTTCTTCCACGACTTGGGGTTCCGTTCGAGCAGCATCTCCTACGAGCACTAGCTGCACCTGTGGGAGCGACAGCATCAGGTGAGGGGGAGACAACTTCGGCGAGGCAGGCGCCTCGGAGTTCAGCAGATTCAGGTGTCCCCTCGGGTACCACACCAGCAGGCGGTCATGCGCTTCATAAGGTACCTCCGACACACTTCTGAGTTCGAGTTTTGGTACTCTTCTTCCTTGACCTCTTTTTGCTGTGTGGTCTTTTTGATGTGGATTTTGCTGGCTGTCGCTTGAGCGTTTCTTGGCTCCTTACTTATGAGTTTAGTGTGTGTTTCCCTTTTAGTTGGGGAAGCATTTTGCTTGTTGTATCATAGTTGGACTTCTCCGATACCCTTTTGTTTTGGGTTTTTCCTTTTTAGGCTAGTTTTGCTTTGTCTTTGATAGACTAGCTTTTGCATGCATTTCATCATGTATTTTAGTGCATTTTAGAGCTTCATGTTTAGAGCAATGAGGATGAGATTATGCTCTTTTTGGTATGCCCTGTTTATTCATGATGATGCTTGTAGCCTAGGCTCTTTCTGATCACTTGATACATGTTATGAGCTAAGCTATTTTTGCAAATTGGTGAACTTGACTAATCAACTATGAAATATTTAATTTGTTCACCATTGAGAGTGGCAACTAGCATGGGTAGGATGTGTTGAAATCACTTGTGCTATCTTTTGTATGCTAGGTTGCTATGTCTCTTGCACTGAGTCATTCACTTGCTTGGATTGTTCATATTTACATTGTGCTTAAAATTTGATCCAAGTATTTGTGAAATGAAAAGATCGAGATGGGATTACATGTGTCAGCACATCACGGTATCGAGACTGTTTCTCATTGCACAATTGAGTTAAACTTGAGCCGTGTAGTGTAAGACCGAAACCGGCGCTTTAAGCTTCTGATTGCTTTTCTTGCATAGGCTTAGCCCGGTTGAAAAGTTAGGCAATGACCATGCTTTCAACCTCTCGCAATCACATGCTTTAATTTGAACTTGTGTTAATACCGCTGCAATCTCCGATAAAATTTGAAAATAACACAAGTTTATGCTTCATTCTATTGCATGATGATTGAACTTTGCTAAGGGTAGTTCACCTTTTATACTTGAGTTAGCACTTGCTCGATTTCCTGTCTATTCATGTTAAGTGCTATTTTAGTGGTGGACTCCTTTTCAAATGGCTTAAAACTGCTGTTGACACTCATTAATGGAATCACTCTAAGAATGAACCATATAGAATAATAAACTAGTGAAGGCACTAAAGAGTGTACGGGACACTACTAACTTCACTTAACGTCAAGTTGTCATCCCCAACATGAAGCTAGCAATGTAATTATATCAGGGCACTGGATTTAAAGATAAATATTTACCCGCAAGCGCACAGATAAATATACCCGTTGTAGAAGCATTTCACCCAAGCTAGTCTCAGGTATCGTTATTTATATTTAGCCTAGAGACTAATCAATTCAAGGTATGATGGTATTGTAAGGACTTAACAATATTTAATATGGCACACACTTATAATAAGACTGATAACACACTAATTACTTCAGACAGGAATCAGGTTACAGAGTAAATGATAATGATAAATGGTAACAGAGATCAGATCGATCAAGGATAATCCTGGAACAGTATTACCTAGCAAGTGATATATAGAACAGGTATTAATAAGAAACATTCCTAAGTTATTCTAATTACAAGCCATAGCATACATTGATTAGTGCAATTATATTTGGCAATCATTGGCTAGGTCACATCATATTTATAATCAAGAGGCAACTCCATAGTAAAGGTGTCAAACAGAGTAACCCCTAAACCATGAGTTAACTGAGCCATACTAAACACTACATTCGGGAGGTGGAATACAAAGGACTCAACAGGGTTGTCACACCCGCGATCTACCACTCTATCCGGAACATAGGACGCATTCGCAGATAAATATTGTATAGGCACCACGCCTACACAACATCTATCACCCACCCGTTGTACTTTAAGATGGGCGCTATACGGACATGAGTATAAACATAAAGATGAACTATCTATGCCAAATATATAATCAAAGCAGACTATAAGCATTATAACTAAGAATATAATAGTTGATGTCTTAATCATATCAATTGTATTGCTAACTAGAACACGAATACGAACAATAAAGTGGATTAGATCATCGAGAAGAACTAAAGTACGAACTAGAACATGAACTAGGACAAGATTATGAATTAGAAGATGAACTAGACGATGAACTAGAACATAAACAATGAAGAACAATGATGAACTAGAAGAGCAATTATGAAATAGATCCATAATGTTAATACAAGAGAGAAGATCTTGGGTTTACCGAGCCTTCTCGTGACTAGATCAGGAATCCAAGCGAAGCTTGCCTCCTCTAATCCTATTCTATCTACTAATCTAGGTGGATGTAGTTCTAGGGCTTTCGATTGATCTCCTTCTGATGCTCTGATTGATGATGTCTAATAATCAAACCCTGATTGCTTCTCTGGAGAGGGGGTCAGGGGGTTGTTTATATAGCCCTGGGCGATGAACCGTGGCCCTTGGATCAAACCGACTTAAGGTACGACCAAGATGCATCCTAGAGGTCGGTGGAGATAGCTTGCAGAAGACGGAAGCCAGCGGGCCTAGGGGGGACCGGTCGGTCACCTGGTGGGACCGGTCGGTCCCACCAGTCGGCCTCTCGCGGTGGTCGACCTCCTGGTGTCTTCTTGCGTCCTCTGGAGTCTTCTAGAATAATCCTGACGTGGTGGTTGCGTTATCTCCCGTCGGTTTCCTTCTATGGGAAGCTATCGGTGCTGATTTCCTGGTTTAGTCCCTGCAGAATCATAGTTCACCAAAACTCATGGAATATTGTCAGTTGAAACCCTAAACCTTTGTTGGTGATCAAATTCTTGCCCTTTTCATATTTATTTATCCCTTAATTATGGTAGATAACCAGTGTCAACAACTCCCCCAAGCTTACCTTTTGCTAGTCCCTTAGCAAATATTCATGATGAATCAGGAATTGCTACTATGCTTTCACACCTCAATGGTACATATGTTCAAACAAAAATCTTCCCTTAGATTAGAGTTAACTATTCTGACTTTCTCATATTACCTTTAAATATGGAGCTTTTGCCTTCACCTGGGTCCTTAAACAATTGAAAGATAGAACAATCAAGTTAAGCACTGTTTCTCTAACTCTTTGATCAACCTTCATTCTGGAGTTTTTATATATTTTCAAAAAGATTAGAGATTTTACTGTATGACACTCTCAAATCGCTCTTTTATATTTTATGATTCCTCACTGATGCATTTTCCTTCCTTCTATGGATATATATATCTGGAGCTTTTAAGAAGTGAAAAGCATACCTTACTAAGTCAAAGTTCAAAGTTTAGGGAGAAAGATGTCATACTCGTAGATCAAGATCTTAGAACATTTGAAATTTGTCATCTCTTACTAGCATATTGTAATTAGAGGGACCATGGGCTATCATTCTTTTCTCATACTTTTATCATAACTCTTTTTCTTTCTTTCTTTGAGGTAGTCGGACACTTGTCCCTTTTATTTCCTCCTTTTATACTTTTGCATAGCCCATGCCTCTAACACAATACTACTTCGAAAGAGTGAATCTTTTAATAAAACATTCTTGATCTCTAGAGCATGATAAATTTCTCAACCATAACTAAAAACTTAGAACAAAGTAAGTAGCCTTATCTTAAAATCATATTAATGGCTCTAGGTAGGAATTCATGTTATGTCATAGAGGATCTCATCATGTGTTTTTAATTTTTTCAAAGTGTAAATCTCCAGAACTCTAGTATCTCTAGGAATTAGATAAACAGCAGCTCAAACCTTTTTATATCATATCTCACAATTATCTAGACTTTGGATTAAGCATTTGCCATTCACATGTTTTAGGTTCAGAGTTTATTCAGAACAGCTTTGTCTAAAAATCAAGAAAATTTAAATTCGAACAGTAGGTACTTAGAAAAGGTAGAGCAATTGTTCATCATTTTCATCATGAACAAAATTAAGTTTATATCCACCTAGACATTTATTCATAATATCTTTATTTGGTTTTGTAATAGTTATTCATCTTTTTAGGGGTTTCTATATTTGTTGACCTGATCTAACTAAACCGAACTAATAGTAATAGATAAAAAGTCGTGATACTTATCGTGATAACGGAGGGTGCTCTCCCCCAAGCTGGATCTTGACGTGGTCTTTTTCTAGAAGACGAGTAGACTGTTAGTGGATTCTTGAGTCCTTCTCTTCTTCTTTTCCTGCTGAATTCAAAGATAGACAACACAACTAGTTGAACTTGATTAAGCGTTAGTGATAAATATTCCTCCATTTGTCTAGTTGTCTTAAAGCTCTTAAGATTATTTATGTTCTTCTTTTCCACTAAGCAGAGTTTCAGTAGTGTTACATAGTATCTCTTTTTGGATTTATATATTTTTTATGTATGCATTGCAGAAGTAATTATGCAAATGTATAGTTTTTATTTTTATGACTCCACAGAAAGTATACTACTCTCATGGGGCTTGGAGTTTCCATATTTTTATTCTGTTTTGTAATGCAGATATAATTGCTAGGAAGTAAATATGATACTAATAGAAAAATGATCATGCTAAAATTATGCAATGATGAATTTAATGCTAATGATTATGGATAACTACTGAGTTACCTTCCGGCGAGGATTCGATATTTATAGTCTATCGAACAAGACTCCTTGTACGCTCTTTATTCTTCCTTGGGTGCATCAGCAGATCCTGAGGAGGACCTCGATGATTGCACGTCAGTAGAACTCTCTTTCTTTTTCCACACTTGTTTGACTGGTGGACTTGCCTCCTTTACTTCTTCGTTCTTCGTTTCCTTTAATAGGATGTCTTCACTCCTCGTGACTTCTCCTTCATAGTCAGCCCATCCATCCTTGATTGGTCGATTCTTGTTGCATTGGGATGTGCGGTGCCTCCTTTTTGAGTGATTTTTCTTTCCCTGTACATTAGTGGCATAACTATTGAAGTAACAGCGTACCTTCTCTCTGAAGAACTGGAAGTGGGTCTCTCCAGATCTCATGTAGATGATGGCGCCAGTGGTGTTGAGGAAGGGTCTTCCTAGGATGATGTGAATGTCGTCTTCTCTTCCCATGTCTAGTACTATGAAGTCGGTGGGAACATAGTGGTCTTTAATTTGGATCATCACGTCCTTTACTATTCCCTCCGGAAATCGATAAGTTTGGTCCGCCAGCTACAACTGCACATATGTCTGATACATAGGTCTATTTTTATATAAATGCTCATATGTTACCTTAGACATTATGTTGACACTTGAACCGATGTCGCAGAATGTCTTGTGGAATGTACTTCCCTCGATCTTGCAATCGATGGTGGGTACGCCTGGGTCATCTCTCTTGGAGAGGTATGGTGACGGAAGAAGGTGGTCGTATTCTGTTCGGACAGAGTTGACCATCCACACTGTGTCTTGATGCGGTTGTGTAGCCTTGTTCTTCTTTCTTCTGTTCCTATTCTTCTTCTTTGATGATATAGTGTTTGTGTCTTCATAGGGCATCTGAGGGTGGACTTTGGTAGTGAGTGTACGTCTCTTGAAACTGAATCTTTCTTTGTTGCCTGTGATTGTGAAACAGATCTTGGCGTTGTCCGCTTAGATGATGGCTTTTGTTGAGCTTAGGAACGAGCGTCCAAGAATAATGGGTGCTCTGTTGTCTCCACTTGTTTCAACGATCATAAAGTCTGCACACACATACGAGCGTCCCACTCGTATACAGATATCTTCAAGAATTCCCAATGGGTAGCACAGTGTCTGATCTGCAAGTTGCAAACACATACTTGTATATAACAGAGGTGCACCATGTATTTGTTTGTATATTACCCTTGGCATAATGTTGACGCTTGCTCCAAGGTCGCAGACTGCTTCTTCAAAACTGTGAGGCCCAATATGGATTGGAATCACAGGTCTTCCTGGATCTCCTTTCTTCGGGGCAATGGAGTCATCCATCCATTCTCTTGAAGGTCTAGGTATGAGGTGTCCTGCATCAAAGATGTCTACAAGATTTGCAGTTTCTAGCTCTTTTGGATTTCCTGGAATCTTACCTTTTTCAGCCATAGGGTCTGAAGCTGCTAACTAAGATAACTGAGATTCTATCATTTTATTAAAGCCATGTTGATTCTTTATAGCAGAAGTAAAGGTATCCATTCTCGTATTAATATTTTCAAGCAGTTTATCATTGGAGGCTATCTTTTTAGACATATTATCAATAATTTTATTTTGATTGGATATCATCTATCTCAAAGGTGGTTGATTAAAAGTATTACCTTGGTAGTTACCTGAGTAATTACCTGAGTAATTAGGCCTTGATTGCTGGTTCCATCCTTGAGTTTGTTGAGGACGATAGTTGGTGTTGTTGTTGATGTACTTTGCATCCTCTTGAATCTCAGGGCAGTTGCTCCCTGAATGACCAGTGCCTCCACACTCTTCACATGTCATGCGAGATTCGTAGATTTTTTTGACGTCTTCTCTCTTGGGAGTGTGTTCATCGAACTTTTTCATGAGTAGGTCAAGTTTGGCAGACAACATGTCTACTTCCTTTAGTTGATGTATTCCTCCCCTCTTGCGTGGCTGAGAGCGTTCCTCATTCCATCCTTGGTTAGAGGCCATCTTCTCTATGAGTGTAGTTGCATTGTTGATCGTGAGTGATAAGAATGATCCTCCAGCAGCGGCATCCACATTCTCACGGGTACTTGAAGTGAGCCCGTGGTAGAAGGTCTGCATGAGTAGCCAATTCTCCATCCCATGGTGAGGGCATTCTGATATGTAGTCTTGAAAGCGTTCCCAAGCTTCTGGGATTGATTCTTCATGTTGTTGCTGAAAAGTTGAAATCTTGGCACGGAGGGCATTCGTCTTGCCCACTGGAAAGAACTTTGCTAGGAAGGCAGTTGAACAGATCGCCCACGAGGTGTTTTTATCTTTGTTGGCATAGAACCATTGTTTGCTTTTCCCAAGAGTGAGAATGGGAACAAGTGAAGTAGAATGGCGTCCCTTTCGACTCCTTTGATGGTGAAAGTGCTACAAATCTCCAGAAAGTGTTGGAGATGAGCGCTTGCGTCTTCATGTGCCTTTCCACAAAACTGATTAGCTTGCACCATGTTGATCAAAGCTGGCTTGAGCTCAAATCCGTTGTCTCCCACATTGACTGTTGGTCCAGTCCTGATGTTGGCAGTGGTTGGTGCAAAGAACTCGCGGAATGTCTTGTCCACCATGGTGTCCAACACTGGTGTTAAGCTTCTTCTTATCTGGCTAACTTCTAGAAGTGGTGCTAAGGGTCTCTTAAGTTTGTGTCTTGTTTTCCTTAGTAAAGCTTCGGGATCCTCAATGTAATTTTTCGAAAGTTGGAAACCAGTCATACATCAAACCCTGCATAAGATAAAAATAAACAAAGCCAGGGTGAGCCTGTTTGAGTAAAAGTAAATAATCAGTGCATTATCACATGTGTGTAAGTAAAATGATATGTTCTAGCTACCGTTTTAAATGCTGCTAATGCAATGTCCTATTAGTGTTCATAAAGATTTAATGAAAAACCCTCGGTACCATCCCTAATTGAATTGATGTGATCTCCGGCAACGGCGCCAGAAATGCTTGTTGACACTCCTTAATGGAGCCATACTGAACACTACATTCGGGAGGTGGAATACAAAGGACTCAACAGGGCTGTCACAGCCGCGATCTACCACTCTATCCGGAACATAGAACGCATTCGCAGATAAATATTGTATAGGCACCACACCTACACAGCATCTATCACCCACCTGTTGTACTTTAAGATGAGCGCTATACGAACATGAGTATAAACATAAAGATGAACTATCTATGCCAAATATATAATCAAAGCAGACTATAAGCATTATAACTAAGAATATAATAGTTGATGTCTTAATCATATCAATTGTATTGCTAACTAGAACACGAATACGAACAATAAAGTGGATTAGATCATCGAGAAGAACTAAAGTACGAACTAGAACATGAACTAGGACAAGATTATGAACTAGAAGATGAACTAGACGATGAACTAGAAGAGCAATTATGAAATAGATCCATAATGTTAATACAAGAGAGAAGATCTTGGGTTTACCGAGCCTTCTCGTGACTAGATTAGGAATCCAAGCGAAGCTTGCCTCCTCTAATCCTATTCTATCTACTAATCTAGGTGGATGTAGTTCTAGGGCTTCCGATTGATCTCCTTCTGATGCTCTGATTGATGATGTCTAATAATCAAACCCTGATTGCTTCTCTGGAGAGGGGGTCAGGGGGTTGTTTATATAGCCCTGGGCGATGAACCGTGGCCCTTGGATCAAATCGACTTAAGGTACGACCAAGATGCATCCTAGAGGTCGGTGGAGATAGCTTGCAGAAGACGGAAGCCAGCGGGCCTAGGGGGGACCGGTCGGTCACCTGGTGGGACCGGTCGGTCCCACCAGTCGGCCTCTCGCGGTGGTCGACCTCCTGGTGTCTTCTTGCGTCCTCTGGAGTCTTCTAGAATAATCCTGACGTGGTGGTTGCGTTATCTCCCGTCGGTTTCCTTCTATGGGAAGCTATCGGTGCTGATTTCCTGGTTTAGTCCCTGCAGGATCATACTTCACCAAAACTCGTGGAATATTGTCAGTTGAAACCCTAAACCTTTGTTGGTGATCAAATTCTTGCCCTTTTCATATTTATTTATCCCTTAATTATGGTAGATAACCAGTGTCAACAACTGCACATATGCTTAATTGTTCATATTTCGTATTCATTTGATCAGTTCGAGCCTTTGCTAGCATTTGTATTGATTGCTACACCTTCAGGGCAGCACCCTTTTGAGCATCTTTTCATTCTGATTGCTATACACTTGAAGCTGTTGCATTGCACATATCATGCATTTTAGCTTAGTGTACATACCCCCAGCTCCGATACACTTTGTGATCACCCCCATATGCTTTTGGTTGATGACTTGTCTTGCGTTTGTGTCAACTTTGTGGAAAAATGTTAAAACCCCTCAGCATGTTCCCTTTTGTCAAGGGGGAGAAGCTGTTTGCAAGGGGGAGTTTGTGTGTTGGCACAAAAGGGGAGAGTCGTGCATTTTGGGGAGAGCTTTGAGCTAGGGGGAGTTTAACTCTTTTATGTGTTTCAATTGGTATCCTTTTATGTCCTTCTTCAATTGGTATCATTCATAGTGAGCTTAGTTGCTTTGGTGCATAGCCTTTGTGTGTAGGCTTGCTTTCAGGGGGAGTCGCTTTTGTTTTGCTGCTTCTCCGCGTGCTCCGAGTGTTTGTGCTCCATTTAGTGTTGAGCTTCTCTTTGTGTTTTTCTCAATCGGTATCGAGCCTGCTAGTCGTGTTGGGCCATTTTTGCCTCTCTCTTGAGAGACTAGCAGTTTTTGCTTGGTATTTTCGATTGATATGGAGCCTTCAGCTAGTTGTGTTGAGCCTTTTTGCCTCTGTCTTGAGGAACTAGCTGTTTTTCACCAATTCTTGGTTGTTTGTGATTGGTATCAAGTTTTCTGCTAGTTGTGTTGAGCCTTTGTGCCTCTATCTGGAGGGACTAGCAGTTTTGCATTCTAATGCGTTGTTTCAGCCTCGATTGGCATCGAGCCTTGAGCTAGTGGTGTTGAGCCATTTTCTGCCTTTTCTTGAGGGCTAGCTCATTTTTGACTTGGTTGCGTCGAGCCGTTGCCCATGTCTTTGGGAACCAAGTTTTTCGCTCTGTATGATCGAGTTTTGCTCTTTTATGAGTTGTTGCTCCGATCCTTTGCTTGGTTGTGTTGAGCCGTTGCCCATATCTTTGGGGACCAAGTTTTCTGTTTTGGTATCTCAAACCATCTCTTTGTGTTTAGTCTTTGTCAATTCAATCATCAAGGGGGAGAAATTTCGAAACCCAAGTGGTTAACCTCCCAAGTAGATAAGTACATTCGAAACCTAAGTGGATAATACCTTGGTTTCTTTTGTGATGATTGTTTGACAATTTATTTGAGAATGATTTTTGAGTGCCTTTTGGGATTTCATGAAACTCTTGTTTCTCTTGACTCTTCGGTTGTGTGGAGGCTTTGCCCGCTTTTACCGTTTTCTTTCGGGACCGAGAGCTTTTATTTAGAGTTTTCATGATCCTTCCTCATCTCAAGTGGCCTTGTGTTTGCTTTTGCTTGGCTTTTGGGCACTTGAATGAGGCTTGCCTTCAAACCCTTCCTTTGTGGTTTTATTTTTAGTCAATGCATTCATCAAGGGGGAGATTGAGAACATATATGATGAATGATTCACTTTGATGAGGAAGGTTTGAGGCTTTTCCCGGTTGAGTCATTATTCGCTATGCGCTTAATGTTTATGACTAACCGGTGGCGTTGAGTTGTGGTGTTTCTGTGTTGGTGTGCGTGTGCAACATGTGTCTCTTGGCTGTGTTGATGTGCAGGTGTTGAGCTCAGATACAGTGGTCGATGGCGAGGTGAAGGTCAAGTAGAGACGTGCCATGCCGACGGACCGGGAGCGGTGAAGGATGGGCGTGCCGTGCGGCGGACGTGCCATGCCGATGTACCCAGAGCGGTGAAGGGCGGACGTGAGGCTTGGACCGACGGACCAAGAGGCCAGAGGACCAGCTGTGGTAGCTGGCACGTGGCATCGGCGAGCGAGAACACATGGGGATGTGCGGTGCATTGGCCGAGTCGGGACGAAGACGATGGCGTCGTGGCACTTGGCGGGAGGTCGGACACGGGCTTGCGTGCGGCGCAAGTGCCGTCGGCCAAGTCAAGAAGGAAGGCGAAGGCGTTGTGCCAGCGTGGAGGCTGGACATGCATCGGCATCGGTGCCGGTGGTCGGGGTGTGCGAACCACATCCCGTCTACGGTGCGGGTTCGGTAGCTGAGCCTCAAAAAGCTACCATCGACGGTTTCTGAGTTTGGGCCTCAAAACTCGGGTGGTCGGTTTCCGAGTTTGGGCCTCAAAACTCAGGATGGATGGTTTCCAGGTTTGGGCCTCAAAACCTGGGCTCGCGGGTTTCCGAGTTTGGGCCTCAAAACTCGGGGTGGACGGTTTCCAGGTTTGGGCCTCAAAACCTGGGCTGGCAGGTTTCCCAGTTTGGGCCTCAAAACCGGGGGAAGGTCCAGAAGGACGGTCGACGTGTGGCGGCACCGAGAGGCTTGCGTTGCGGCGAAGCTATCGGTGAGAAGGCGCGGCGGTCGACGGTGACGACACGTGGCGACATCCTAGAGCTTGCGTCGAGGCGAAGCGAAGGATGAGAAGGCACGTGGCCGTCGGATGAAAACTGCTAGGGTTGGACAGTTTTACCCCTAGGGGGTATTTGGGTTGAGTACTTCATGAGAGGGCGTTTTGGTCTTCGGACGTGCGCCTATATATATGAAGGGGGCTGGTTAGGGCAGCCCATCCTTGGGGAACTGTCACTCTCATTTTGTTCATTTGAGAGGAGGCTAGGGTTAGAGAGAGGAGTGACTCTTGTTCTTGAGCTTTTCGCCATCCACGCTTTGTGTTGCGAGGAGTGGCCTGTAACCCTACACAGTGTGCTACACAATTCATCATTCCATAGCAATCCAAGGATCAATTTCTTACTCCTCTTGTGTTGGCTGAAATTTGGATCGATTCGCGTTTTTGTTCTTCGCGTTCATTGTTTCCTCCCTTGATTCTTTCGCGAGATTTTCCGTTTGAAGGGATGGATTGAAAATCCGTTTGAACCATCTTATGTAGCATCGTGAGAGACATCTTTCTACCGAAGGAATTCATCTAATTCCTCACGGGCACATAGATCGGGCGGATTTCATTTTCGGTTCTAAACTTTTCCCTTTTGCACGAGATCTGCAATTCACAAATTTCTAGTTGGGTTCGAGCCATGATCTCTTAGAGATAGCTCACTAACATAGTTGTGATCATCTGTGCAAAATTTGGTGAAGTTTGGAGTTGATTTGACTGAGTTTCGGGTCGATTTGGTGTTTGAACAGCGCTGTTTTCGGGCTGACCGGACGCTGCTACAGTACGACCGGACGCTACAGTAATTTGCTACAGTGCGTCCGATGCTTTTCGACAGGGCATGTTTGACTCAGCGTTGTTTTTCGATCGGACGCTACGCTGTTACTGTTCATGCGTCCGGTGCTACAGTAACCTGCTACAGTAACAGTGACCGTACGCTATGGTGCCTGCTACAGTGCGCCCGGTGCTACAGTGGCGCTACAGTGCATTGACCGGACGCTACAGTGCCGCTATAGCACGAGCGTCCGGTCAGTGCTGTTTTCGCGCTGTTTCGTCCGTAGTTTTTGTATTTGAGCTCCGATTTGAGTTCCGTTTGTTGCGTTGGTTTCCTAACTTTGTAAGGAACTTTCTAAAGTACTTTTGTCACCAGTTGGCTTAAGTATTTTTGGTTGGGCTTTCTCCATAGGAGTGCAGTGCTTCTTTTCGGAGCTCCGATTTCGGTGGTGTGCTTGGTTGATTGCGTGTGTGTTGTCCCGCTGTGTTCTTAGGGAACATCCACCCAATATTTTGGGTCATGGACATCACGGTTTGTGATCTTTGCTCTTGGGGTTGTGGAATTGGGACAATGGTCTAATATTTCTGAAAAGAAATTTGAGGCTCCCATTCACCCCCCCTCTAGTCGCCAATTCGGTCCTTCAGGTCTTCGAATGTAAAAAATACAAAAAAACATAAACATTTATGTTATATATTTGTGTTACACCCGTTATCCATTTATATATTTATATTAAGACTAATTAATCTATCATTAGTACTGAAAGGATCAAGATGCCCAAGAGAGGGGTGAATTTGACTTTTCTAAAACTTCTTGCAAGAATAAAACCTATCAAGCCCCAATTAACCCCCTAGTGCCTAGAAGTGTGTTTCTCTTTATTCTACCGCACAAAATACCAAGTCTATGCCACTCCTACTCTAGCAAAGCAATTCAATAGTGAATGAATAACAAGTATAATGCGGAATTGAATTGCTTGAAAGTAAATGCGTAAGTAAAGGAGTAGAGATGACAAGACGATCTTTTTGCCGATGTATCGAGGTGACGGCACCCCCGTAGTCCTCGTTGGAGCACCCGCACAAGGGTATCGCTCCCCCTTGATCCGCGCAAGGATGAAGTGCTCACTATGAGCTGATTCTTCGCCGCTCCGGCCCGGTGAATCGCTCACTACCGGTCACAAGCTTGCTTGGGTCATCCACAATGCCACCGGATGCTCTCCAAGCTTCACGATCGCCACCAAGCCGTCTAGGTGATGCCGATCACCAAGAGTAACAAGCTAGAACTCTCACTTGACCAACACTAAGCCAAAGAGATGGATGGATGCACACTTGCTACTCAATTCTCACTAGGAGGTGTCTAATTCTCACAATTAGCAAATCACTCAACCTCACTAGGGCTCTTGCACTATCTCACACTCACAATGTGTCTCTCAGCAGATGGAAGTGGCAAGAACACTCAAATGGATGGAGGGAAGGAGTATATATACTCCCCCAATCGGCCATCCAAAAACAGCACAAGACAGGGTTTCTGCGTGGGCATCGGACGCTCCGATGCTAGGCATCGGACGCGCTGATGACCTCGACCAACGGTCGACTGTACCCTCTTGTCAGACATGTCAAAGGGACATCGGACACTGGGCAGCGTTCGATGCCACCACATCGGACGCGTCCGATGTGGTTTTACCCTCTCTAGAACCTCTCTGGATGGCCATCGGACGCTGGCCCTCAGCGCCCGATGCCTGCGTCCGATGCGACCTCCAGTTCACGCGCACGTGAATAGTGGCACGGGCGCGTCCCATGTGAACACATCGGCGCGTCCGATGCCACGCACCAGACTAAACCCTAGTCGGGGTGGGCATCGGACGACCTGGCCAGCGTCCGATGCCTGTTACAAGGGCAGACTCAACTCGGATCGCGACGCGGCCTAAACGACTTTTGATCCTCTCGACTTAAGGCATCTCTCTGAGCTACCTAGGGCTATGAAATAACAAGTGTGCACCACACCTACCTCAATAGACTCATCTAGGTCAAGCTACCGATTCACGCTCCCCTTTATAGTACGGCCAAAGGAAAAAACAAAGACCTAAGACTACCTAAGTGTCGTCCAACACCATATGACACTTAGCCTAGTCTACCACTGTCTTCGTCGTCCATCCTTTGAAAACCGAAACGATATCCATCGCCAGGGGACATGAACTCCATATGCCCGTATCGTCGCCATTACCGTGACCTAACTCAATCCTGTTTCTGCAAAACACACGTTAGTCACAGTAATCTTGTGTTTCATCCAATCACCGAAACCACTAGGGGCCAAGATGCGTTCAATCTCCCCCTTTTTGGTGATTGATGACAACACAAGATCGAGTATAGAAAGAAGAGGTTTTTAAATCATGACATGTATGAACTTGCAATGAATAAGAGAAAATGATTAGGGGCAAGCTCAAACATATCATGCCATCATCCTGCACTCAACAAGTTAGAGTGAATAACAAGTGCAAGAGTAAAAGAGCTCATATACATAACCAAGTGAGAATTAAGCGCAAGTAATGAGCGAAATGAAATGACATGTCATATAATATAACATAGTGAGCACAAACATGTCACACAGTTCATAGCACAAGTATATAACAGAATATAGTGTCAAAAGATGCAATAAGTAAAGAGCGTATGTGAATGTAACACAACATAAGAAGTCAAATCCCTCTCACATCGCTCCCCCTATCGCTATACTCATCCACTCTCCCCCTTTGGCATCAAGCGCCAAACTAAGCGTCGGAGGGCGGAGGTGGTGCAGACGAGTCCGGTGCCGTCTCCGGAGTGCGCTGGGTAAACTCGAACTGCTAGAGGTACTCCTCGGAGTCGGACGAAGACACGCCAGTAGCCTGCTGACCCTTTGAAGCTGGAAGCTGCTGAGAAGCGGTCTGGGTCGCCTTTGGCTGCTGGACCTGCTCTGTCTGCGCTGCCTGCTCTGAAGTTGTCGCAGTCTCTGTAGCGGTGTTAGGCTGAGTATCTGAAGGCGGAAGCTCATGAATCGGAGGTAACTCAGCCTGCACGGTCGTCGTGGTCTCTGACTGGACCGGCTCGGTCTGCTCGGAGGACGCTACTGAACTCGGAAGAGTCTCGGTAGTAGAAGTGACTGGAGCCGTAGATGTCCGGACTAGGTCCTGCAGATCTGGCGTGGGGAACCCAGTGAGCTCACTGAAGCTGGCCGACAAGTCCCGTGTCACAGAGGTAGTCGTCGTGTAGAGGGACTCTGTCGGTCGTGGAGTGAAGCCAGTGCGCAGAGGGCTGAAGACGGGAGCTCCTCCAGGCGAAGTGGTGAAGGTGGTAAACTGGGAGGAGCTCTGCTGAAACTGCGGTGGCTGCCCAAACTATTGTGGCTGCGGAGGAACCGGTGGCTGCCACTGGATTTGCTGCTGGGGGAGGCTGCTGCCACTGCCACTAAGGAGGACCGCTGGCAAGTCGCTCCATGAAACTGAGGGTCTGCTGTTGTAGCGCCATCATCTGTCGCTGCAGGGCGTCTGAACGCTCCTGAGCCTACTGCTATGCCAGGGCCTGCTGTTGTGCCAGACGCTGCTGCTCCTGGGCTAACCGCTGAACGTCCTGAGTCACAGTCCTCTGCTGCTCTTCCATCCGTGCGAGTATAGCAAGGAGTGCGGGATCGGAGGTGCTGGACGTCCCGGCCTCAGCGTCGTGAGCTCTAGGCTGGTGGCGGGGCGGGAGCTGGTAGTCCTCGTCCGAGCTGTCGGTGGGGTCCTCGGCAACAAAGGTGTCCTCGCCCTCTAACTCTGCAAGCTCCTGCTCGGCGAGGGCCCGGACTGTCTCGTCCTGCTCCTGAGCTGACTCGGGGACCTCAGGCCGCTGTTATGAACTAGACGGTGCCCCTGCTGCCGCTGCTGCTGCCTGTGGTCCCGACCGTGTCCCAACAGCCGACTCATGTTATACGAAGGGAACACGGTCGCGGAGCTGGTAAGTGTCTCAGCTGGACGGCCCCCTGTAGTGGCAGCTACCTTCCAAAGGATATACGAGATCCAGTGAGCATAAGGAAGCTGCCTGCGGGCCTTGATGCCCTCTACCACTATGTCCTCCATCTCGCAGATGATCACATCCATGATATCAAAATCCCTCTGCTAGATCAGGTAACTGAGTAGCCACAACTGAAGTCTGGAGATCGCCTCGCGGAACCCAACACCGGGCAGCAGGGTGCGCCGGAGCACCTCGTGGAGGATCCGTGCCGCAGGAGTGAGATCCTTCGGCGCATGGCTCGAACCCTCCCCGAAAGGCTCTCTGAAGCAGGGGCGCACCAGGTCGGTGGGTGGCTGCTCTCCGCTGTGAGGGCGCCTCGGAGGCTCTGTCTGACCGTAGCACAAGTCGTGGATCCAGGTCTGAGAGCGACGGAGTCCAAACCAATCCCGGATCTCAGACACAAACAACCGGTAGTGCTCTCCACCAAAAGCAAACTCAAGGGTCTCTCTGTCAGGGTGAACCCAAAGTGACGCGTAGAACTGAAAGACCCAGTCCTCTATGTAGGAGCCAGATTGCCCCAACGGGTCTGAGAAGCCTGGTAACTAAGTGAGGCTGGGGCGAAGCTGCTCAGACGCTGACACAAGAGCCTCCAGGGTGCACACACGCTGGGAACGCAGGCTGATCCCGGCGTTCCTGTAACCTCGGTAAAAGTCCTACTGGAGTACGGTGAAGAAGTCGGGGCCAGCCTGCTCCTGCCTCTCCCTGGGAAACCACTGCTCCACTGGTACTAGCCTCAGAGTATGAATATGAGAGCAGGTGGCTGCCCGGAGATCCAGTCGCAGTATCGGCGGGGGCCCGCCTCCGATGGAGCACGAGCTCCCCGCAGAGGGACATCGGGCCGGGGTGGCACCGCTGTTCTGCGACGCGTGGACCGGCGCCGAGGAACCTCCTCAGGTACCTCCTCCTCTGCCTCCGCCTCTGGTGCCTCTGCCTCTGCCTGGCCCTGCCTTGAGTCTCGGGCTCGACTCCCGGAGCAGTGAAAGTCGTCCGGCGACCAGCGGCCATAAGCGTGCCAGTCGGGGAGTGGTGGAACTGCTCGACCTGCTCTGTGGCTCTGCGCTGCTCTGGGGACAACTGATCCTCGATCCTGAGTCCGCCAGTACTGCCACCACGCTCTGCACGCTCTGCGGCGTCTGCCACTGCCTGAGCCTATGCTGCCTCTCGCTCGTCCCTAGAGCGCTTCCGGCGCGTGATCAACTTCCCCTTCCCAGGCCTCTGACCGGAAGGGGGGACGTGAAGGAGAGTCCCCTGGGCCGCCACCAACGTTCTTGCAGCGCGGCATGGCTGACAAGAACAGAAATACTACCGCTGAAAGCTCTGAACTACCGGGAAAGACCTACTGACTCTGAGAAACCTGTGGCAAACAGCTGACAAGAAATCCGCTGACCAACTTACAAACCAGAAAACCCCCTGTCACGGATCCTCTGTCACTGACACTCGCGAGGCTTGGCCTCGATCCGTACCCGCGGGCTTGGCCCCGGGTTATCTGTCACTGCCAACGAACCAAGCTGTCACTGACTTGCTGCATAGAATAGTGAGGAGATATATAAGAACATATATTCTAGAGACGAGAGGTCCTATCGGAAGCAAAGCAATGGAGATAAGAGTGGAGATTGGCTTTGCTACCTGACGAACGAAGAACCGAGCCAAGAAGAGATGAGACACTGATGTTCCGACACCCACGTATCACACGGAGATGGTATGCAAGGGATTGGAGTGAAAACGGGGTTAAACACGAGGTGAACGGCCTTTGGGACATTTCATCGAGCACCTTATGGGCAGGGTAAAAGCAGGGGGAGGTGGTGCTCACTGGGAGGTCGGCCGGCCGAGAGGAGAGGATGCCGGAGACGCAGACGTGCTCGGGGACGAGGAAGTAACTCCGGCAAGATGAGCTCGGACGCCGGCGAAGGAGGAAGGTAAGTCCTCGGCTCTGGTGAGGGCTTCGGTGAGCTCGACGGTGGCTCGCGCGCGGGGCAAACGCGACGGTGGAGCAGGGCGCGTGGCGGAGCAACGGTGGCGGCAAGCTGGCTGGGTGCGAGCGGGAGACGAGGGCACGACGGCCAGCAATGGAGAGTGCGGCGGCGAGGTCGGGTTAGGGTTCGGGCGCGCAGAGATGGCGGCGGCGCGGGGAAGATGGAGACTGTTGATGGTCCTTAAACACCTGTTTTACCATCAACATTTTACCCTAAAGTTCACCAAAAAGGCATGAAATGTAGTCAAATAGGTTTCAAACTAACCAAATTCCACATGTCCATAGAATGTTATTTGAATGCGGGAATTTGGACCAAATTTGAAGAATGGACCCACCAGGAGACAAGCCCACTCACCAGGACCCATTTGGGCCCGAGTGGGGTGGCGCCCGCCAGCCAGAGGTGGCGCCCGCCAGAGGCCCAACTCTCCCCCTTGCCACGTCACTGATCCTATTGGAAAGAGTGATTGGATTATTGGGCCAACCCTAGGAAGGGCAGCTATATCAGTTACATACATGAGCCTCATGGGCCTAGATACATATACTCCACACACCCCCGCAGTCTGAACTACCGGCGCAGCGGAGTTTCAAGACTGAGTACGAAAAGAAGTAGAACCCAACGAGAGCCCCCCACAGACTCAACTAGCCACTAGTGATGTTGAGGCTGGAGCGAAACTCAGGAATGTAACGATGGGAGGCCCTTGGTGAAGATGTCAGTGAACTGGGAGTGGTCGGGACGTGGAGAACCCGAACATCACCGATGGCCACCCGATCACGGACAAAGTGGAGTCGATCTCCACATGCTTGGTCACTGATGCTGAACAGGGTTGGTGGAGAGGTACAACCGCACTGACGTTGTCACAGTAGACCAACGCGCTCCAGCTCAGGGGACTGTGGAGCTCACCGAGGAGCTGCCGGAGCCAGGAAGCCTCAGCCACGCCGTTAGCAACAACACGGTATTCCGCCTCGGCACTGGAGCGGGAGACCACCGGCTGGCGCTTGGACGACCAGGACACCAGATTGCCGCCGAGGAAGACAGCATAGCCGGAGGTGGACCGGCGAGTGTCCGGACACCCGGCCCAGTCCGCGTCGGTGTAGACGACGAGCTCGGTGGAGGCGACCGGTGGAGAAGCAAGCCGTAGTCGACGGTGCCGCGGAGGTAGCGGAGGAGGCGCTTGAGGGCCGTGAGGTGAGGCTCCCGCGGATCATGCATATGAAGGCAAATCTGCTGAACTGCATATGTGATGTCGGGCGGGTGAAGGTGAGGTACTGAAGCGCCCCCGCAAGACTCCTGTATGCGGTAGGGTCAGTAACAGAGGCGCCCTTGGTCTCTGACAGCTTGGCCTGAGTGTCAACAGGGGTGGAGCAGGGCTTGCAGTCAGTCATCCCAGCATGCTCCAAGATATCAAGAGTATACTGCTGCTGGTGAAGAAAGAGCCCCCCCGGAACGAGGCGCAATGGTGACCCCAAGGAAGTGATGGAGCACACCGAGGTCCTTCATCACGAACTCCTGCTGAAGAGAGGAGATGATCCGCCGCAGTAGTGCTGGGCTGGAAGCGGTGAGCACAATGTCATCCACATAGAGCAGCAGATAGGCAGTCTCCCCACCATGGTGGTAGATGAACAACGAAGTGTTTGACTTGGCCTCCACAAACCCTAGAGTGAGCAGGAACGTAGCAAAGCGAGAGTACCACGCCCGAGAAGCCTGCTTGAGGCCGTAGAGTGACTTGTTGAGGCGGCAGACCAGATCAGGCTGAGTAGAGTCAGCGAAACCCGCCGCTGACTGCAGTAGACTGTCTCAGCAATGTCCCGTGGAGAAAAGCATTCTTGACGTCTAGCTGATGCACAGGCCAGGAGCGAGACAGAGCCAGTGAGAGAACCGTGCGGACTGTAGCTGGCTTCACCACGGACTGAACGTCTCGTCATAGTAAACTCCAGGCCGCTGAGTGAAACCCCGCAGTACCAGCGAGCCTTGTACCGATCAAGAGTGCCATCCGCCCGACGCTTGTGAGTCCATATCCACTTGTCGGTGACAACATTGAACCAGGTGGACGTGGCACCAGATCCCAGGTCTGGTTGGCGAGAAGGGCCGCGTACTCCTCCTCCATCGCACGACGCCAGTGAGGGTCGGCTAGGGCGTCGCGCACGGAAGAGGGTACCGGAGAGACCCGCGTGTCGTCGTGGGTCGCGGCAAGAGCCCGAGGCCGCACACCCCCGCCGCATGCCGCGTCACCATGGGGTGAACATGACGCGGGTGGCGGTGAAGAATCGGTGGGTGGTACACGGGCGGCTCGACCCGAGCAGCCGTCGATGGTGGAGGCGGCGGCGTAGGCGTCGACGGTGGAGAGCCGGCCACGAGAGGAGACCAAAGTGGCGACAACGGTGATGGAGCTAGCACCGGGGGCGGTGGGGCCCGCCGCGCACGGCGCTGGTAGACACGCACCGACTGGGTGTATCGCGCAGGAGGTGCCGTAGACGTCGGACCCGCGGTGGGCGCAGGTCGGGCACAGCACAGGACCGGCGCAAGTGCAGGGCCGACGCAAGACTGGTGGCGCGCACCGGACTGTGCAGGGCGCATGGTCAGGCACAGGTCCCGAGGTTGGCGGGCCGGGGCAAGGGCCCGGCGGAGGATGCGGGAGAGGAGGACCTGCAGGGTAAAACAGCAAAGGTGGCTGGGCCACCGCGTCAGTGGGAAACAGGGAGGAGAGGGTAGGGTCAGAGGTGGGTGGTGAGGAGGTGGTAGTAGTGGTGGTGGTGGAGAAGGGAAAAACAGATTCGTCGAACACCACGTGACGGGAGATGAGGACGCGACGAGAGGAAAGGTCAAAGCAACGGTACCCCTTGTGATCCGGGGAGTAACCGAGGAAGACACACCGAGTCGATCGGGGATCCAGCTTGTGGGGAGTAGTGTCAGTGGTGTTAGGGTAACACGCACACCCGAAGACTCGGAGGTGGTCATAGCGAGGAGGGGTACCGAAAAGGGCGTGGTGTGGAGTGTGTCGGGGGTCCACAAAAGGGGTACCCCCAATCAACGCAAACTAATAGGTTAAACCTAGAGCACCGGTAAAAAACAAACCTAACTAGTCTAACCCCTTAAAGAGACCAACCCCTCGAGGCCCACAACGCTAGCCCACCAAGCCAGGCCTCGGGCGAACGCGCGCTCTCCGTCTCGCCCGAGTTCACCGAGCCAGGCCTCGGGCTGACGCCCGTTCTCCATCTCGCCCGAGCCCTCCGAAGCCAGGCCCCGGGCGAGCGCTCCACTAAAGCCTCGAGTCCTGGCATTTAGGGCTCGAGCCCCCCCCCCGCAGCCGAACACCATACCTCGAGACCCCACGCGGGGACCTCGAGTCTCTCTGGCACAGCAGCCTATCCCTCGAGGCGCTTATGCTTCCCTCGAGCGGCGCATGCATCGGATGCCAGCCCCATACCGCGCATTTAATACATCCACCTACTCCAGTCACGTCCTTTGCAGCCCGACGTGTACCACAGTAACCAGAGCAGAGTCAAGTCTCATTTTCACCACAAGCATGGGCAAAAGGGCGCCAGTACGGCACTGTTAACCCATACCCTACGCTGTTGCATGTCCAAGCCACGTCTCGAGGCCCGGATGCCCACTGCTCAATCAATTTTCACGGAACTTGTCCATACCTGCGGGCTCGAGCCCCCGTAGCGCCACCTCGAGGCCGGCTCCGCGCCCTCGAGCCCTAACTGCTTTCATGCTATTAAAAGACAGGTATCCCAAGATCCGGAGGGACCCCGCCGTGTCCTGTACGTGCCGGAATGGGTGATGTACGGCTTCTACATCGTCACGCCATCACGTCCACGCCCGGAATGGAGGTCATGCCCCAAGGACGCCTCAACAGCGACGCCCACATCGGCTCCAGTGGCCCCGACAAGACAGGGTTCCTACCCCTCTCCGTATTGGGCATCGTACGCCCCGACACCTGTAATACCCTTGTGTAACCCTGGCCTCCCCTTGCTCTATAAAAGGGGATGCCAGGGCCCTTCGCGCGAGGAGGACGAGACGCGAGTCCATGGTTACACAACTCCGAGAGACAACACACGAGTCCACACACGTACACACTCGAGTTCGGACTCCGGTCCACGCTCATTGAGCTTGTATTCGCCCTTGTACAAGCACTTAGGTGCAAGTAATACAAGAACCCTCCCCCGCTGGACGTAGGGCCTTCTTTGCCCGAACCAGGATAAATCCTTGTGTCATCTTGCATCACCATCCAGGAAGAGAGCACGCGATCACATTACTCGTTGGTGTCATACCCCCGGGTTCGAAACACCGACAGTTGGCGCGCCAGGTAGGGGCCTTCGCGTGTCGAGTCGGTTTTCGCTGTTTCCTGGATGGCTGCTTCGACTCCTTCGTTCTCTGCCGGTGCCGTCATCTGGTTCGGGAGCCTCGAGTTCCTAGCCACCGACAACGGCAACGAGCTGACCTTGCTCTCCACGGAGGGCCCGAGTGGAGGGCGTGTCACGCCGCCCCGTGCGAGGAGCGTGGCACGTCGCCCACACCACCACGCGTCGCCACCCGTGAGCGGCGCCGTCGTCACCATCGTCGCCAGGCACAGGCGGTGCGGCGGCGTACACCCACTTCCCCGTGGCCGCGCGGAGTTCCCGAGGAGGAGCCTGCCCGGCGCACGGCCGGAGACTTCCAGGGCGCGCCCGCGCCCACCCAGCGACTTCGCGTTCATCATGCGCACGGACCAGGAGCCAGGCCAGAGGCCTCCGAGCCGTGCACCGTCGCCGCCACCAGCCTCCTCCCGCACGGGGTTACCGCGCTCGACGCCGGCGGTTCCCGTTCGGCCTCGACAGCTCCGCAGCAGCCTACGCCCGCCAGCTCACGAGCGCCATCGGGACCGACTGCCGGCAGGCCAGGAGGAGCGCCCGGGCGTGCTACTGCAGGCCATGGCCAACCTGGAGATCGTCCACCCGCGTACGTCGACCGCGGCTTCTCGCGAGCCATCGAGCCACCCCGGCGAGCCACCGTCGAAGAATGGTACCGCGAGCTGCGGTCCCAGCATCGGCCAAGGCGGCACGCCGTCAACAGCTCCGACTCCGACGAATACGACTACCACGACCCCGACCTCTGGGATCCCACCAGGGAGTGCTTCCAACTCGAGGGGGTCGTATGCGATACCGAGGACGAGGCCGGCGCTCGATCTAGAGGGCCCCAGCGACGTGGCTGCGGTAGGCGGATCACGTGTTCAGGGGAGGAACGAACCTCCAGCACCGGCTGCACCGCCCAGCACGACGATGGCCGGGCGGCGCAACTCGCGCAGGTAGAGGCAATCACCAAAGCGAGGAGAAACGACGACACCTGCTGCACTCCGCAAACTCTGATGCAGGAACTGCCCCCAGCCCCCGGGGCCAGACTCGAGGTCGGGCTCGAGAGTCCAACCGCGGATCCTCGAGACGGGGCACCAGCACGCCCCGAGGTATGCTTTCCCGCGAGCCGGGCAGAACGTGGTGGCGGTGGCGATGATGCTCCGTGATCTACCCGCCTGTCGACGGAATATGGTCGATAGCCCACCTAGGGGTATGCCCAAGGTGGTAGATTAGCGGGGAAGGCGTGTGGAACGACGATCCAGACGTGACACAAAGACGAAACTAGATGAACACGGGAGTTTATCCAGGTTCGGGCCGCCAAGTTTAGCGTAATACCCTACGTCCTGTGTCGATCTGTCTATTCTGTATCTTGATGAACGTGTTTTTGAGAGGGGGTCCCTGCTCACCTTATATAGTCACGGTGAGTAGGGTTACAGATTCTAGTAGATCGGATCTCTTGATGGAACAAGGAAACCTAGTCGATTACAATCCCATGTCACGATGTATTTCCTAATCGACTATGATTCCTTGTCGGTGAAGACTTCCACGCCGTCATCCAACCAACTGAGTCGCCTGCCCGACCAGCTGGCCCTTGACGCCATGATCCTTCACATCTAGTTGGGCCGGTCTTCATAAAACAGCCCAAGTATTACTGTGAGGACACCTGGGTCCATATCCCCACAGCTAGTCCCCGAGCACATTGAATCTTAAAGCGGTGAAGAGTCCTTGAGGTGTTCTTGAAACAACTTTTCTCGAATTCCTGATCTCCGACCAGGTTGCAATCTAGAATGTCATGAACCCGCAAGATATGATGTGCTCTTAAAAAGAAAGAACGACTTCTAGGAGTTTGGTGAAGTGTGCCCACTTTTATGGTAATATAATAGCAACATCTTTCCTGCATACTCACCGATCAGGTGAAGTGTGCCCACTTAGTCCCCGAACTTGACAACAGATGACTCTGTCATGTGATGCCAAGTTCCGAAAATATACATGCGCGACCTAGCGCCATGTATACACGGTAGTCCCCGAGCTTGGCAATAGATGACTCTGTCATGTGATGCCAAGGTCAGAAAATTAATCATAAAGCCATGAAGAAATAACCACACAATTCGAAATCATCCGCCGTGTACTGCTTTATTCGACTGCCTTTTTCCTGTTGTACTCGTGACACAAGATGTCAGCCTTCCAATACCTTTTAGTACTGCCGGCTTTGTCGTTATGCTTTGTAGAATCGAATCCAACTCTGACATCGGTCGTCACATGGAGCACAGCTCATTAGCTGTATTATTAATCCTGCAGTTACTTTTATTCATAGACCATGTCCATGAACCAGAGGAAAACGGCTATAAATACCCTGTTAGACAGGCAAAGAGAGTCACCCTCGTGCCCATATGCTCTTCCATAGTCTTGCTATAGGATCTGTATTGAAGATGACTATATCGAGTATCTTGTTTTTGTGAGGTAGACGAAGTGCCCAGACGAAGCTGGCGTAGTAGCCGACCAGTCCCCAGTTTAACTGGAGGAGCTGGTCGTGAAAGTCCAACCCGCGGCTCCTGCCCCACCGGGGGCTGGCGTAGTGGGGGTCCTTTTTGGAGGGGGCCCCCCTTGTAACTGGTCCTGAACTTCTGACCAGTCCCCAGCTTTGCTGAGAAGGCTGGCGTAGTAGCCGACCAGTCCCCAGTTTAACTGGAGGAGCTGGTCGTGAAGCCAACGCGGCTCTGCCACGTGTGTGCCTGTAACTGGTCATCTGACCAGTCCCCAGCTTTGCTGAGAAGGCTGGCGTAGTAGCCGACCAGTCCCCAGTTTAACTGGAGGAGCTGGTCGTGAAGCCAACGCGGCTCTGCCACGTGTGTGCCTGTAACTGGTCATCTGACCAGTCCCCAGCTTTGCTGAGAAGGCTGGCGTAGTAGCCGACCAGTCCCCAGTTTTAACTGGAGGAGCTGGTCGTGAAGCCAACGCGGCTCTGCCACGTGTGTGCCTGTAACTGGTCATCTGACCAGTCCCCAGCTTTGCTGAGAAGGCTGGCGTAGTAGCCGACCAGTCCCCATTTTAACTGGAGGAGCTGGTCGTGAAGCCAACGCGGCTCTGCCACGTGTGTGCCTGTAACTGGTCATCTGACCAGTCCCCAGCTTTGCTGAGAAGGCTGGCGTAGTAGCCGACCAGTCCCCAGTTTTAACTGGAGGAGCTGGTCGTGAAGCCAACGCGGCTCTGCCACGTGTGTGCCTGTAACTGGTCATCTGACCAGTCCCCAGCTTTGCTGAGAAGGCTGGCGTAGTAGCCGACCAGTCCCCAGTTTAACTGGAGGAGCTGGTCGTGAAGCAACGCGGCTAAAGGCCGGTTTGACTGTTGGGCCGACGAAGCGGGCCGTGTAAGTGAAACAGGGAAAGGAAAAAACCCTATTTACACGGAAAAAAACCGAGAGGTCACGCGGTAAAACACGCGCCGCCGGGTCGAACCCTAACCATTGCCATTCACATTTCCATCTTCTCCGGCGAGCTGAATACTGTAGCCCTAGATTAGAGAGGGCTCACCTTCCCGCCGCTCCTTCATTTTCATCGACGGAATAGATGGCGCCCCGGACAAAGAAAAACACGGCGGGGGAGGCGGTGCAGTTGGACAAGGAATGGGCGGCGTCGAGAAGTACCGAGGAAAGCGTCAGCCGCCTCGTCGCTGCTGGCCTGCTGCCGGATAAAGTCACTGGGGGATGGAGGGCGCCCAATGGTGAGCGCTATCCCCAACCCAATGCTGGTGAGCTCGTTGTTTTTGAAGATTATTTTGTCCGTGGATTTGGTTTGCCGTGCCATTCGTTTTTGCGATGCCTGCTCGATTTCTGGGGAATTGGTCTCTGCAATCTTGGACCAAATTCCATTTTATCAATCTCTGTTTTCATCCACCTATGTGAGGCTTACCTCGGGATTCAGCCACACTTCAATTTGTTTCGCCATTTCTTCCAATTGAAAAAGAATAACCGCGGATCCCGTATTGCGGGCAGTGTGTATCTTCTGTTGCGGGAGGGGATGGCGTCAGAATACATTAACGTACCTCTTCAAAGCAATGTCAGTGGCTGGGCAGAGAAGTGGTTCTACATAGCCCAATGCCAGACTCCACCTGTCTGCTGTGACATAGGGAAATTAGTTGAGTCAAACTGGACCTGGTCAGAAAAACATCATCAGGTGACATGGAGCAAGTCCGGGAGATTCTCAATTTGCTGAGAGGGATAAGCGTCGATGGGATTCAAATCACAGCAAACTTCATATATCGACGGGTGCAACCGTGTAAAGATAGAGTGCACCCTGGCTATGAGTATGCAGGTCAGCCTGATCTGACCCGTGAGCATGCCGAAGACTTGGGAAGAATGAAGTTGAGAGGCGTGTTCACGCGGTACTTCAATTTGGCGTGTGGAAGAAACCGGCGAAGATTACCCAGCCATTTAGTTTGGTAAATCCCGTCAAAGACGTAAGTCTCCTTCAGAAGTTAATGCGAAGTGTTTGACCAACCATGTTTTAGCGACACTGGCCTTGGCTTGTTTGCAGGACCGCTCTGCTGTGTATGTTTCGGGCGTGCCGACGAAGGAGTGGCCTGGGGATCCTGACAAAGGTGGCACGACCAGGCCACTGCGGCGCCCCCAATCAGACGAGCAGTCGACTGGAGCGGCGAGGAAAAACAAGGGGTCTGTAGATGAAGAGGCCTCATCGACTGCGAGGGCTACGGGAAACGCGCGCCCTCCGGGCGGAGAGCGGCCGCTGGGTTGTCAGCGCCAACCGAAAGCCCTGTGAGGATACCAAGCGGCGCGGCTCCTAACCCGACCAGCTCTGTTCGCGACTGGGAAGACGACGACGAGGAGGAAGCACCCGTGCCCAAGCGGGTCCGAGTTGAGGAGGCAGCCTCGGGCGCACAATCCTCACCAAGGCCAAGGAAGCTGAAACTCAGAGGCGGGCTCCGCGTCAGCACCTGTAAGTGCCTTACCGCCTTTATCATTGGTGTGTGGTCCACCAAAGAAGTTCTGATGCTGTCTTTCATTTGTTATAGCGACCCTGTTACCGATGTTGAGGTGACTGGCGGCAACTCTGTTGCCGGGGCGACCGGTGTTCCGGAACCCGTGGTGTTCCTGGAAAAAGAAACAGGAGCTGGGGGGCCGATTGATGGTCAAGCAACCACGGAGGCACCCGACGCTGATATGAACAGTGGTCGGGAGTCGGCCGGAACTACACAAGCGCCTCCAGATGCCCCGCCTCCTCCTCTGAACGCGATGGGGCTTGCTTCAGCCCCCTACCGAATGAGGAGGCACCCGAGGTGTGCGAGGACCAGGTGCCCGAGACGTCTGAGGACGAGGTCATCGAAGTTATGCGTCCCCCGAAATCTCCGGATCGAGTGGTTAGGGTGGCGCGTCATCGGGCGGGTGAGTGGGTGTTCCACGAAGAGAACACCGACAGCCGTCCAATGAAGAATTTTAACCGGCTGCTTGGCGAGCTCCATAAATATGCCCAGGTAACTGCTTTGTAGGGCTTTAAAGCTTGGTCCGAAGAGTCTAATGCTCGCGCTAATTTACAGGGGATATCCGACCTGTCCGAGGAGCGACGAAAGTGTTTCGAGTCCGTCGGTCCTTTGCTTGATGCTAAGGTGAAGCTTGAAGAGTCATGCTCACAGTATCAGGCCGACCTGGACAGAGCTCGGCAGGTCGAGGCCAGATTGCGCGAGGCTGTCGAAAAACAGGCGTCCGAGCTGACGCAACTTCGACTTGAAAACCAGGGTAATGATCTGTCAAAGCCTTTCCCTCTTTACTCTTGACTGCGTAATAAGACGTTGTCTGCCACAGGCTGTCTTCGCAAGTTGCCATAGCGGAGCTCAAAGCGCAAGAAGGCGAGGCTGCGGCTATTCAGCAGAAAGCGCGGGCAGATGAGCTGGAGAAGGAACTCGAAGGTAGCTGCTGGAATTTTTCAACTTTGCATATGTTGTTTTCTTGGTCGGTCGTAATATGTTACGACTTGTTTGGTTGCAGAGCGACGCCGAGGTTGGCAAAACCAAATTGCTTTGGTTTGTCAAGATAAGAAGACTTGGGAAGGGCGCTGCCAATCCATGTTGCGAGGGATCAAGCCAGTGATTGATGTCGTATATGGATCTAGCAGCCGGGTACTCCGTCCGGATAACGTGGTCGACCAGTGTGCCGGATTGTGGTCTGCGGTGAAGAATTTCACGGTGGATGCCGGCGAACAGGTTGGTGCATATGTGCTAGCCCTTACCCGGCCCATTACCCGGGCGTAGACATAAAGAGGCTGGAAGCTGGCTTTCCTCGAAATACGTCGGAGGCTCAGGCGTCGGAGCTGATCGAGGGGGCTCGGGAGACGTCTGCTGTGCTCGTGAAGACTTGGACCTGCTTGGGGAACCCGGAGAGTCCAGCGCTCCATAGGACCAAGAAACTTTTATGTCCGCTCTTGTAAATTGTTAATTGAACATGTATGAACTTGATCTTATATCCCAAATTTGCAATGCAGTGGGTAATTTGGGCGAAAAACGACGATGCCTTATTCATAATATTCCATAAAAATACAGGGCCGAGTACATATTGTTTAACTCTGCAAAATTATGCGTAAAAACGTCGTAGCTGGTCGATATGCCATGAGTTAGGGACATCAGTCCCGCTTAGGTCAGTGAGCCTGTACGATGTAGGTCGTGTGACCTGCTTCACGATATAAGGGCCTTCCCAATGAGAAGATAGTTTGTGCAACCCGGCAGTGTTTTTGGATGCGCCTCAAGACCAGATCCCCAACGGCGAAGAACCGTTCTTTAACGTTCCTATTGAAGTATCGGCGTAGGCTTTCAACGTATTTGGCTGTTCGGATGCATGAATCCAGTCTTCGTTCCTCGATGCAGTTGACTTCGAGCTCTCTGGCCTGGTCGGACATTTCCTGGTTGTGCAGCTCCACCCTTGGCGATCTAAACGCTATATCAGCCGGCAAGACTGCTTCGGCGCCGAACACCATGTAGTAAGGTGACGTGCCTGTGCTTCTGCTTGGTTGTGTTCGAAGCCCCCAAACGACGGATGGTAACTCTTTTAACCATCTACCAGCCTTCTGATCCTGGTCGTGGGCTCTATACAACCTCTTTTTTAATGCGTCGAGTATCATGCCATTTGCTCTTTCAACCTGCCCATTAGCCCTTGGGTGAGCAACGGAGACGTATTTGACGATTATACTCCTCTCTTCACAAAAGTCCCAGAAATCTGAGCCGGTGAAGGTGGAGCCCAGGTCGGTAATTATGCAATTAGGTAGGCCGAATCGATGGATGATGTCGTTTAGCAGCTCGGCTGCTTTTTGGGCCGTGGGTGTGACCAAAGGCTTGTACTCTATCCATTTGGAGAACTTATCGATCATGACGTAGACGTACTTGAACCCTCCGGGTGCTGTCTTGAACGGCCCAATCATGTCCAGTCCCCAGCATGAGAAAGGCCAGGAGGCTGGTATGGCTTGTAGGTCGTGAGCTGGGACACGGATCTGTTTGGCGAAAAATTGACACCCTTCACAGTATTTGACTAGCTTTTCTGCGTCAGCCACCGCTGAAGGCCAGTAAAAACCTGCTCGGAACGCCTTCCCGACCAGGGTTCGGGAGCTGCGTGGTTACCACATATGCCTGCATGTATGTCCCCCAGAATTCGGATGCCTTCTTCTTGGGAAACGCACTTTAGCAACAGCTCCTCTTTAGCGTTTTTGCGCATCAGCTTTCCGTCTACTAAGAGATACTGCTTGCTGCGTCGAATAAGGCGCTCGGCTTCGATCTTGTCTTGGGGAATGTCCGCGCTAGCGAGGTATCTTATGAACTGATCCCTCCAATCATTGCCTGGCAATTGTACGGAAGCGACAGTCTGGGTGATTTGGGGCTGGTCGCGCCCCTGCGGAATCTTGCTCGATGGACGGTTTGACCAGGTCCTGGACAAAGACACCATGAGGGGTTTGCGACCTGGTCGAACCGAGTTTGGAAAGTGCATCTGCTGCCTGGTTGTCGGCGCGTACTACGTGCTGAAACTGTAGACCATAGAATTTTCCTTCTAGTTTTCTTATCTCGGCAACGTAGGCGTCCATCTTTTCGCTGGTGGCGTCCCAATCCTTGTTGACTTGGTTTATGACTAGGGCGGAATCACCAAAAACCTCTAGCCTTTTGACTCCCAACTCGACTGCAATCCGGAGGCCATGGAGGCAAGCTTCATACTCGGCTGCATTATTAGACGCTTTGAAATGTATCCGGAGGACATAGCTCAGCTTATCTCCAGAAGGTGATACGAAGTGTATGCCTGCTCCTGCTCCTTCAAGGTTCAAAGACCCGTCAAAGTACATTGTCCAGTGCTCGGTGCTGGTCGGAGGTATGGGTGTTGTCATGTCGGTCCATTCAACGACGAAATCGACGAGCGCCTGAGATTTAATGGATGTTCGGCTGCGAAATTCGAGAGAAAACGGGGCTAGCTCCAGGGCCCATTTGATAATACGGCCATTTGCGTCCTTATTGCGTAGAATATCTCCGAGCGGGTACTCAGTAACCACCGCAATGGAATAATAATCAAAATAGTGCCGTAGTTTACGAGATGTGATTAGTATCGCATATAGCAGCTTTTGTACCTGGGGGTATCTTGATTTGGAGTCGTTGAGTACTTCACTAATATAATATACCGGCGCTGAATCTTGTATGCATGCCCTTCCTCCTCTCGCTCTACAACCACGACGGTACTTACGACCCGGTCAGTGGCCGCAATGTATATCAATAGGGTTTCGCCATCCCTTGGTGCAGCCAATAATGGTGGCGTTGTCAGGAGTTGTTTGAGGTCTTGAAAGGCGGTCTCAGCGTCCTCGGACCACTCGAACTTCTCAGAAGCTTTGAGCAGTTTGAAGAATGGTAGGCCTTTGTCTCCGAGTCGTGATATGTAACGACTTAGGGCTGCCATGCACCCAGTTAACTTCTGGACGTCTTTTACGCACTTTGGAGATTTCATCCTTAGGACGGCTTGTACTTTTTCGGGGTTTGGCCGTAGGCCGTCTTTGCTTACTATATTCCCTAACAGGATGCCGGAGGGGACCCCAAAGGTACACTTTTTAGGGTTAAGTTTCCATCGGAACCTGTTGAGGGCTGAAAAGGTGCGCGCAGGTCGCCGACCAGAGTATGAGCCGATTTTGTTTTTACGACGATGTCGTCAACATAGGCAGCCACGAGCTCTGCTCGGATTTCTTCGGCAAGGCACTTCTGTATTGCCCTTTGGTAAGTGGCCCCAGCGTTTTTGAGCCCAAACGACATCGTGGTATAACAATATGTGCCGAAGGGTGTGATAAACGAAGTTTTGGGCTGATCCTCTTCTCTCAGAGAAATTTGATGGTACCCAGAATAGCAATCTAGGAAAGACAAGAGCTCGCATCCCGCCGTAGAGTCAACGAGCTCGTCAATGCGAGGTAAAGCGAAGGAGTCCTTAGGGCAGTGTTTGTTGAGATCGGTATAATCAACGCACATTCTCCACTCTTTATTCTTCTTTTGAACTAAAACCGGGTTGGCAAGCCACTCCGGATGATACACTTCTTTTATGAAACCGGCAGCTAACAGCCGTGTGATTTCTACCCTAATGGCCTCCTTCTTGTCACGAGCGAACCGTCGTAGCTTCTGTTTGATTGGTTTGGCGGTCTTCGAAACGTCCAAGGAGTGCTCGACCAGCTCCCGGGGTACGCCGGGCATGTCCGCGGGTTTCCACGCGAAGACGCTTACGTTGTCCCTCAGAAAGCTGACGAGCGCGCTTTCCTATTTGGGATCGAGGTCGAGTCCGATTCGCGCTGTCTTGCTGCAGTCCCCTTCGACCAGCTCCACTTCCTTGAAGTCCTTGCTCCTGGTCGCGGCGCGTTTGGCTTCTTTGATCGGGATAGACTGCTCCTCTGGAGACACCTTCACCGCATCCACGCGAGTTTCCTCCATGCGGATGGACAGGTCGTGGGCTTGAGCTGTCGCGAAGCTTTCCTTTTCACATTCGTATGCCGTGGAGATGCTCCCCCTGACGCTTAAAACGCCATTCTCAGATGGCATTTTTAGCAAGAGGTAGGTGTAATGTGGGATTGCCATGAACTTGGTAAGGGCAGGTCGGCCTAACAATGCGTGGTATGACCCTTCGAAGTCTGCTACGATGAAGTTGATGTAGCAAATGCGATGGCGCTCTTTTGTCCCGAACTGGACTGGTAGGGTGATTTGGCCCAAAGGCTGAGAGGCTTGGGACGGCAGGATACCCCAAAAGGGGGCGTCGTAAGGTTCCAAATCCCCTATGTTGATACCGAGCTCTGGTAAGGCGTGCTTGAATATTATGTCTAGAGCGCTGCCTCCGTCGATCAGTACTTTCTCGAATCGTACTCCGTCGATGGTCGGATCGACGACAAGCGGGAAGCGACCAGGTTCAGGGACCCTGGCCCATTGATCAGCTCTGCTGAACGAGATCTCTTGATGGGACCAGGGCAAATAGCTGGGGTCGGAGATTCTTTCGTCCATTCGGTCGACGGAGTAGACCGCTCGCTCGACTAGCTTGCGAACTCTTTTATCAGCCAGGATAGGCTTGCCGCCGAATATGGTACGCACGGACTTTTCGGCTTCTCTGAAGCCACCGTGCTTTGGGTTTCTTCCTGGCTCCTGGTCGTCCTCATGATTCTCTGGTGGTCTTTGCCCTCGCGTCTGCTAGAGGGTCCGTCTTCAGCGTCGGAACGCTGCTTCTTCGAGCTGTTGCGGAATATAGCTTTGAACCCTCTGCATTCCTCCATGGTGTGTCCTACACCTGGGTGCGCCGGGCAATCCTGCTTCAGGATTTTCGAGTATGCTGAGTCGTAATTACGCTTGCCTCCTGTCTTAGTGTTATTAACCTCATTGCCTGGTGCTTGGCCGGGTTTTGACTGCCTTCGTCTGTCATCGCGGCCGTCGTACCTTCGGTTAGGGCGGCGATTATCCCTAAACCTTTCACGGCGATCGTCGCGGGGTTCGTCGTGCCGATCACTGCGGTAGTCGTTGCGCTGACGGTCGTCGTGCCTGGATCTAGGCTCCCGGCGGTCGTCGGCGAGCTGTGTATTATATTCTTCTGCTCGTGCCCAGCTCTGGGCTATGTTAAGGAGGTCCTCAACTGTCCGCGGCTCTTTTCGGAGCAGCTTTTTCTCAGCCCTTCGTGATGGTGTAATCCTCTTATAAAAGCCGAGATGGATTCGTCATCCGTGACATTAGCCACCCGGATGCGGGCGTCGGAAAATCGGCGGATATAATCTCGCAAGAGTTCACCCGGGCGGTCTCTGACGCGCTCAAGATCATATTTGCTTGCGGGCTGCTGGCAGGTAGCCTTGAAGTTAGATATAAATGCCTTTTTCAAGTCGTACCAGCTGTCGATAGAGTCAGATGGGAGACTCAGAAGCCACTGGCTTGCTGCTTGGTTGAGAACAACAGGCAGGTAGTTAGCCATAACATCTCCTCCTCCTCCGGCTGCTCGGACCGCAGTCTCATATAGCATGATCCACTGGCGGGGGTCTGCCTTCCCGTCATACGACCTCAGGTCGTGGATCTTGAACCCTTTTGGCCAGATAACAGATCTGAGCCTTTTGGTGAACTGTCTGGGACCGGTAAGTGTTTGATCTAGCAGACCGTGCTCGCGATCCCATCTGTTGCGCCTTTCCATCTCCTGCCGTAACTTGTGTCCTTGGAGCCTTCAATATGATTGCGCAAGTCGGTCCTTTCGTTGATATGTTCGCGTAGATCTCGAGGTTCAGCGCCTGGATTGCTCCTGGCGTGCTGGTCAGGTCGGCGGTCTTGACGTCTTTCGCGGTTATCGCGCTGGTCCTGATTGCTGCTGGACTCTGGGTGCGGGTCTGGTCCTCTGAAACTCCTCCGAGATCCGGTTGGGGCAGCTCCAGAGGGTCCCGCAACCTGGTCTTGAACTTGGACCAGGGATGCTTTGAGGTAAGCTCCGAGCTGCTCGAGCTGGAGGTGTGGCTGGGAGGTTCTCGACCAGGTTCATGGCCATGGCCAGGTTGGCTTGCGGTGTTCGGTGTACTTGATGATTGCCGCACATATCAAACGCGTCATTTAGATTGCGTTGTGGGCGATTGCCTGCAGCTGTAGTTGCTTCAGCTGCTCTCCGAGCAGCTCTGTCGGCGTTCCTGGCCATACGCTGGGTTTTGGCTTCATCTGTCTCGCCGTCGACCGGTGGTTCGTCATGGCTCACAGCGAAAATCGAGCCCCCATAGCGTGGTAGAGGCCCGAAGCCTGGGGGGTAATCCGGCGTCCGACCAGTCGAATTGGATCTGGTCGACCCGGTGCTTGAGGCTGAAGCGGTGGTTGTCAAGGAAGTTACGATCGCCATGCATGCAGTGGCGCCAGACGGCTTGGACTTTAGCGGTTGCTCCTCAGGAGTACACCGACCCTTGGTTTTATCTTGCAATAGCCCCGTAATCTTCTTTTCATAGGATGAAGCCGCGTTATCGAGCCCGTGAGGGAGGGTAGGAGCGAAAAAGCTGCGTTTTACCCTGCTCGGATCAGGCTCCCGAGGAGGGTTAAACGTGACGGAGCGACCTGTAGGGGTGGAGGTGATGGCAAGGCCGGTCTGAAGCTGTGCGTGTCTCTTGGCACGGGCCGGTCGTCGAGGTTGAAGCCACTCTCCTTCGTCGTGCTCAGGCGAACGATCTCCGATCGAATCCGCTAGAGCAAGGGTTTCAGCGGTGCCTGCCGTGACTCGATCGATAGATCCGATCAAGTCAGAGTTGTCGAGGCGCCGCCCTCGGTAACGGGAAAGCACAGTCCTGCTCGGGGCTCCGATCTTGACGTCGGGGTTTCAGCTGGCAGAAGTGCTTGGGGTGTCTCTATGCTCCCGATCGCTGGGCCATCTCCGGTGACCCGAGAAGGACCCGACGGTGATTGCCAGGCCGGCCGGGAGATCCATAGAAGCCGGAAAAGAAACCGCCTGAGTCGTCATGACGTCCGCACACACACTCCCCACGGTGGGCGCCAGCTGTCGACGGAATATGGTCGATAGCCCACCTAGGGGTATGCCCAAGGTGGTAGATTAGCGGGGAAGGCGTGTGGAACGACGATCCAGACGTGACACAAAGACGAAACTAGATGAACACGGGAGTTTATCCAGGTTCGGGCCGCCAAGTTTAGCGTAATACCCTACGTCCTGTGTCGATCTGTCTATTCTGTATCTTGATGAACGTGTTTTTGAGAGGGGGTCCCTGCTCACCTTATATAGTCACGGTGAGTAGGGTTACAGATTCTAGTAGATCGGATCTCTTGATGGAACAAGGAAACCTAGTCGATTACAATCCCATGTCACGATGTATTTCCTAATCGACTATGATTCCTTGTCGGTGAAGACTTCCACGCCGTCATCCAACCAACTGAGTCGCCTGCCCGACCAGCTGGCCCTTGACGCCATGATCCTTCACATCTAGTTGGGCCGGTCTTCATAAAACAGCCCAAGTATTACTGTGAGGACACCTGGGTCCATATCCACACACCGCCGTCTCCAACCCTGATGCCAGGCGCATGCTTGGGGAAATGAAGAAACCTCCTCGAGACAGCCGCTGTGCAGCAGGCCGAGAGCTCGGCGTCACGCCGGCGCGGAGCAGCCTCGGGGAGCCGCGGACACGCCCCGCAACGAGCGCGAGGCATCCGTCCACCAGCCGGACGCCTCTCGAGCTAGGCCAGTCCGCGAACGGATCGTCGACAACCGGCCACCTCGAGACCCCAACGACGCCCGCAACGACATCAACCGCCGGCGCAAGGACAAGGGGGCCCAGGAGCGTGGCTATAGCGCCCATCGAGGGGGCGCTACGACAGCGACGAGGATCGGCAAGTCCTCGAGCCCCCGGGCCCTAGAGTCTTCAGCCGGGCCATCCGCAGCTCAACCCTCCCCGACCGCTTCCGACCACCGACCAACATCGTGAAGTACGACGGGGAGGTCGAGCCCAAGCTCTGGCTCTCGGACTTCCGCCTAGGCTGCCAACTGGGCGGAGCGAAGAACGACGACCGTGTGATCATACGCCAACTCCCACTTTACCTCTCGGGCACCGCCCGCCGGTGGCTCGAGGGCTCCCGCCGGATCGGATCGACGACTGGGCCGACCTAGTCAGGGTCTTCGACGGGAATTTCAAGGGGACTTGCGTGCGCCCAGACAACCCCTGGGACCTAGAATTTTTTTATTAATAACCCAATTAAATAAAAATTTCATAATTAACACTGTTTAATTTTTTTTTTCAAAACTAACCCTTTTGCCGCGCCGTGCCGCATGGCGCGGCAAAAGCGTTAGCCGCGCCATGCATGGCGGCGCGGCAAAAGTGCCACCGTGGCACCGGCCGCACGCAGGCCCGCGTGGGCCCCGCCTGTCAGTTTGCCGCGCCAGGCGGGCTGGCGCGGCTAGTGCGTTTGCCGCGCCAGGCGGCCTGGCGCGGCCAACGGCTTTGCCGCGCCAGGCGGGGTGGCGCGGCAAAGCCCATCTAGATCTGGCGCCCGCGGCTTCTTCCTCCTTTCTCCTCCTTCTCGGCCGCCCGCGCCTCCGTCCCGCCGCCGCCGCCGTCGAGCCCGCCGCCGCCGCCGTCACCGGCCGCTCCCGGGCGCCCCGTCCCCGTCCCCGTCCCGGCGGGCCGCCCCGCGCCGCCGCCCCCGTGCTCGTCCCTGTCCCGTGCCTCGTCCCCACCCCGGGCGCCCCCGAGCCTCGTCCCCGTCCCCGTCCCGCCCGGCCGCCCCGTGCCGCACCGGCGCCCGGCCGCCCCCCCCCCCCCGCCCCCCCGCCACCGGCCGCCCCGGGCGCCCCCGGCGACCGCCGCCCCCGGCCGCCACCGGCGCCCCCTCCACCACCGTCTCCACCATCGTCCACGACCGGAAGGTATTTTTTTTTTTTTTTGTTATTTTTTTTGTAGTTTGCGTTAATTAGTTAGTTAAATAGGTTAGTAATTTAGTTATATTTATTTATTTTATAGTTGTTTAGTTAGTTAGTTAGTAGTTAGTTTAGTTAGTTAGTTAGGTTAGATTAGTTATTAGGTTAGTTAGTTAGGTGTTAGTTAGTTAGTTATATAGTTAGTTAGTGTGTTAGTTAGTTAGTTAGCTAGCTAGTTAGTTAGGTTTATGTTAGGTTAGTTTTAGTTAGTTAGTTAGTTAGTTAGTTAGTTAGGTAGGTTAGTTAGGTTAGGTTTAGTTAGTTAGTTACTTAGTTAGGTTAGTTACTTAGTCTAGGGTTTAGGGTTTAGGGTTTACGTTAATATGTTAGTTAGGTTAGTGAAGACAACATAGTATTTATGTCATTCTGTATTTTAGAGAAGACCATCACTTGACCATCACTTGACCTTAGTTGCACTATTGACTTTGTAGATGGACACTGTATTCACATTGTTTTATGGAGGCACAGTTAGTAAACGAGACGGGTTGTTTGATGATAACATGGAACAAGAACTCGAAGTATTTGATGAGCGGCCTTCCTTTACGGACCTTATGTTGCGTCTGAAGGAGAAGTTTGATGGTGATTTCTCGTTGAAAGGGAGATTTGACAGTGGCAAGATTAGGTCGAACTATGCGTTGTTGCCCTTGCGCAACCAGGCTGACTGGGCAAAATACCAGGCGATCGTTATGGCATCCAATTCGACAATGGGTGAGATCGTGGTAGTGGATGGTTTGAGGAAGCAGGCAGAGGCGTTCGATGATGGCAACGATGGTGAAGCACAGGAGGTAGGGGATGATGACGATGCAGCTCCGATGACTATGGACGTTGATGGTCACCCCACGCAGGAGACGGTGTATGCAACTGAAGATGCCCACGCTGACGTCGGTCAAATAAACAATGATTTTGATGTGGCCGACATAGAGCGGGAGGAGCAGGAGGAGCATGAGGCACAACTATTTGATGAAAACTATGATTCTGATGATGATTCAGACTATGACGAAGAAGAGGACAGTTATATTTCTGCTATGCCAGAGCCGGTTCGTGCTATTCCACAACCGGTTCGTGCTATGCCACAGCCGGTTCCTCAGAATATGCATCCTCCAGGGAGACTAGTCACTGATATACCAGAGGATCATACACATTTTGATGCGTGGGGGCGTTTTAGCGAAGCACGGTATTATGTTCCGCCTGATCCTTTGACTGAGACAGAGCTGCAGCAATTGAGGTCGGTTAACATGCAGTTTAGAGGCGTTCCAAGTTATAGGGATGTCAGTATGGTGGACCAGGCTGTTTGTGATACTGGATTGAACCTGTGCAAGCAAACACTGCATGACCATACAGATTGTATTCTTCAGAAGGGTATGATTTTCAACACTATGAGTGAGCTGAAGCTTTTCCTTCAGCACTATGCTGTGCATCATCATCGACCGTACACGGTCAGCCATTCTGATATTAATTTGAGGTACCACATCAGGTGTATGCATCATAGTTGTCCCTGGAGGCTGAATGCTCGCAAGAGAACTGATGGCAAGTGGAGAATCAGTAAAGTAGTACAACCGCATACCTGTTTTACAAATAAGGGACAAGAAAAACATCCTCAGTTGACGGCAAGATACCTTGCACGGCGCATTTTGGCATTTGTTGATGATGACGCCGACGTATCTGTTTCACAATTGCTTATCTCCATATTTGGATTCACAGGCTATAAGGTGACTTATGGAAAGGCATGGCGTGCGAAGCAGATCGCCCTTGCAATTCGTTGGGGTGGTTGGGATGAAGCGTACAACAGGATTCCACGGATTTTGTGTGCAATGGCATACTATAACCCTGGCCTAAAATGGTTTCCACACACCAATGGGCAGTATATAGACCGCAACACCGGCAAGGTTACACATGTGCTTCAGCGTGTATTTTGGTCTTTTGCACAAACAGAGCATGCTTATCAGTACTGCCGTCCCAGTCATACTTGTGGACGGTACTTTCCTGACCGGAGCGTACAAGGGTGTGTTGATGATGGCGGCGGCTGTTGATCCCGAGGACCAGATAGTTCCAATTGCTTTCGCCTTGGCTGAGGGGGAGAACGTTGAGTCTTGGTCTTGGTTCATGGCCCTGCTACGGATACAAGTGTTAGGGCCTTCTCGGACAATATGTTTGATTTCGGACCGTCATGTTGGGTTGCTTCGTGCCGCAGAGGAGGAGATAGAGGGTTGTCCTCCTCTAGTGCACAGATGGTGCATGCGTCACTTTGCCGCCAATTTCTGGCGTCGGCAGAGAGAAAAGGAGGTTTGTGCCAAGGTGAAAGATGCTATGTTGTGTAACTGAGCACAAATTCAAAGAAACAATGGAAGAGTTGGACAAAATGTTAAACAGTGCTGCCAGGGCCTGGATCGAGAGACAGATGGAACACAAGGAGAAGTGGGCGCTTGCTTACGATGAGGGCGGTTTCCGGTTCGGCATAATGACCACCAACTCATCGGAGTCTTTCAACAAGGTATTCACCGTGTTAGAGCCTTGCCCGTTTCTGGAATCGTTGAGTACTCGTTTCACAAGACCAACGAGTATTTTGTGAAAAGGTGGTCCATTGCTCAAGACAACCTACAAACGGATGGTGAATTTGGAAAGGCGGGAAATGAGCACATTCAGGAAAATGAGATCTGGGCAACGCAGCTAACTTGTGAGGCTTATGGACCAACCAGACAAATCTATAATGTTCGAGCAAAGGGTGGAACTACCATGGGCGGGGAACGCTACGGTGGTCGCAACTATCGGATCGATCTTCAAAGAGTGGAATGCAGTTGTAACGTGCCGCAGATAATGCATGCCCCTTGCTCTCACATGATTGCGTCCTGTAGAGCGCGCGGATATAACTACAAGGCCGTACCATATATGTCCGAGTACTATCGCCGGAGCAACACCGTCGCAATATGGCAGAGCAGCTTCGAGCCTACCTTGATCCCACTCAATGGCCTCCATACTTGGGTAGAGACTTCATGCCTGATCCTGAGCTGCTGAAGTTAGGTAAGGGTAGGAGGAGGAAGAAGAGACTAAAGGGTGACATGGACAATATGGATAGGTATGGCGGGGGGGACTTTGACCAGACACCGAGCACGAACCTATGCTCTGTTTGCCACATGCCAGGGCATAATGCAGCCTTCCATCGTAGACAAACACAACAGGTGTACATATGTCTTCATTTGTTTTAATGCTTTATTATTGTTATCTTTACTTATATTAATTATTTGAATGCTTTTGCTATTATTGTACATATGTCTTTCATTTGTTTTAATGCTTTATTATTTTTGACGCTGTACTAACTTGTTACCATGTTTTGTTTAAACAGGATGGCGAACCCTCCGGCGTACCCTCTCCTTGAGCCGTTCTACGACGGCGAGCACCGGGCCACAGCACCGGGCCACGCTGTACTAACTTGTTACCATGTTTTGTTTAAACAGGTGTGCATGGACACAGCGTGGGCCCCACCGCACCTTCCTCAGCCTTCGAGCCCTTTGGTGTCAGACACTGTACCAGCAGCAGCGTCGTCCGACGCTCGGACGGGAGGCACTTCTGCGGATCCACGCGGAAAGGGCCCCGCTGCAGAGGAGCAGCCCGAGGAGGAGGGGGAGGAGGAGGAGGACGAGGAGCAGTACGTCGAGCGCACGACACCACTACACGGCTAGTGCAGGCTACATGGCCCTCGGCCATAGCTCGCACTACGCTGGAGGGTCCTCCTCCAGAGGTGGCCTGGACGACACGGCGTGGCAGGTACCTGGTGCTTACGACTACCCTAGTGGCTACTACACCGGCCCTGGCTGGCAGCCTTGGCCAGAGCAGGGCGCAGCACATGAGCTGGGGTACTCACAGCTAGGTGGAGCTCCACTACCTACTCAGGAGGACGTGCAGGTACATAAGTTGACCGCTATACATTTAAGTTCGTCAGATATATTTAAGTTGTGTGCTAACATTTATTTTGAATGTTGCAGGGACCTAGTCAGACGCAGGGGTCACCACGCCGGCAGCCACGCGCACGAGACCGCACGGACGTCACATTCACGCCGAACATGGATCTGTCGCAGCCGAGGCGTCGGAGGCGGCCTCGTCAGCCGTACACACCTAGCTAGGCTTAGTGTTAGACTATATGGATAGGTGATGTATATGTTAGATAACTTGTTTGAGAACCCTATTATGTACTTCGTGGAGCTTGAGCCACTAAGCCTGGTTTTTATGAGCGCTATTATGTTTCCGTTTATTCAAATTGTGTCAATGTTTGGTTCCTTGTTATTCCGTTTGCGGAAAAAGACAGGAAAAACGGAAAAACACATTCGATCAAACAGAGACAACACATTAGGACGAAGATCGAGCAGGAACTGAACAGAGACAACACATTAGGACGAAGATCGATCAGGAACTCGACCAGTCAGTCGGCGGGAAACCTTGGGGCTTTGCGTGGCGACCATGCCAGCTTTTGCCGCGCCAACCCTGGGGGCGCGGCTGACGCTTTTGCCGCGCCAGGCGTCCTGGCGCGGCAAATGCATTAGCCGCGCCAGCCCGCCTGGCGCGGCAAAAGCGTCAGCCGCGCCCCCAGGGTTGGCGCGGCAAAAGCTGGCATGCCGACTGTCCCTACGATGAACATTAGTAAGGATTTTTCTCTCTCTGTTTGATCGAATGGTACTCTTTTTCTGTCATGTGTGCAGTACTTTTCAGTCACGCTCAAGTGCTGGTGAGGACTGTTTGGTGCAGATGCTCCACGACGACCTGGAGGCAGGCCGACGTTTCTTCAAATGCCCGCGAGCATGGGTAACTTTATTTAATTGTTGTTGCTATGCCTCTCATGTTTGCTAATACTTAGTCATTTTGTGAATGACAGTCTTCTATTTCCGAAGAAAACTGCGGCTTCACCAGATGGGTGGATCCTCCTGCAATATGGCCGCATCAGGAATACATCTATTATCTGCAGCGTCGTATCGACGATCTTGAAAGAGAAGTTAAAAGCATGCTCAAGGACTATGATGATGACGACAGCGATGCAGGCGGTTCAGATGAAGCAATATGCCTTGATCCATATTGCAACTGCCCGCATCACAAGAACAAGGGGCCTCCACCGCCGCCCCACCACCGCCACACACCACCACCCGCAATGGGAGGCTATTACGGAGAAGGGTCTACTCAGTTTGCTATGTGGGACGGCTTCTAGACTACTTAGATCACTATGTGCGTGTTGTGTTGTGACAATCAATTACCTAAGGCATGTTAGGATTAGTCTAGGACCTTTTACCAAGTTACGGTAAAAGGTCCTCACATGCCATGTACTAGTTTGTTGTTCGTGTAATGGTTTGCTCTATTCTATTTCTCGTACTTTATCCCACAAAAAATCAACGACACATGAACTACCGCAAACAATACAACAACATATAATAAAGCCGAACAAAGTGCAGTTCAAGACTACATTATCGAGGATCCGAAATAAACGGTACAGGGGAGTACAAGCCAACAGTACAATAGACTAACAAGTCCACCAAATGACAACGATGTTCATTACTCAATAATGACTACTGAACCTACCACACTACTGAGTGCAACGAGGCCACTTTCCCTTCCTCACAGCATCCGGATCCTGCTCCATGGCAGCCTTGGCACGGCGCACACGCTCAAGCCTCTTCTCCCTCTCCCCCCTACGCTTAGCTGCATCCCTCATTCTTGCCTCTTCCTCATGCTGCTTTTGTGCTGCCTCTTCTTTGCGTCTCTTCTCCAAACGCTCCTTGTCCTCCGCAGCCCACTTTTTCATCCTCTCTACGTGCTCCTTGTCCTCCGGCTTCATCTCAGTGTCGATCCACTGCTCGAAGTCACATAGTGGTGGAGGCTCCTGCAAAATACGACTAAGTCAATTAGGTAATAAAATATAAATGATTTGTCATTCATGTATAGAACAAGTCATCAGCTTCTCACCATCAGTCCAATACGGATCTGTTTAGGTGTAGGGTCAAAGGCATAATTCTCACACATCCAATACCTCTGACCGTATGTGTGCTCCTCATCAGATATTGCGACCTTACAATCATCGCCGCAGTAGCACATGGGCACCGGAACACCGCTAGGCAATGGCAAACGGGCAAAGGCATTGCCCGTGAGAGGCTGCCTACAATCATCAACGCAATAACAAATGAACATAACACAAAATTACTTCATTAAAACAGACAAATAAATCAACAATGTACCGATCTTACCTTGCCTTACTAGCTTTGCCACGCCGCGGCATCCTAACAATAAAAAATATGTCAACGCTACACATACATTCATGATTAATTATAAATCTACATAATGACGTAACAAATATTACACAAAAAAATGTACACAAAATGAACAAAATATTAAGCAAAACAGATATAAAAGTCTAATACATGAACAAATCCATCATTAATTAACAACTAACGTCACGACAGTATCAAAATAAAATATTGTCTACAAACCCTAACTTACAAAAATATGGTTCAATCCTACATTGCAAATATGGATAAAGAACAATCATATGGATCAAAATACCTCTTGTAGACAAGTTTGATTGGGGGAGGGAGATGAAGAGAGGAGGAATGAAATGGATTGGATTGGATTGAATTGGTTTGGGAGAAGAGAGGAATGAGGAGGAGCCTGCTGCTCGGCGCGGCGGCCAGATCTAGATGGGCTTTGCCGCGCCACCCCCCTGGCGCGGCAAAGCCGTTGGCCGCGCCAGGCCGCCTGGCGCGGCAAACGCACTAGCCGCGCCAGCCCGCCTGGCGCGGCAAACTGACAGGCGGGGCCCACGCGGGCCTGCGTGGCCGGCCGGTGCCACGGTGGCACTTTTGCCGCGCCGCCATGCATGGCGCGGCTAACGCTTTTGCCGCGCCATGCGGCACGGCGCGGCAAAAGGGTTAGTTTTGAAAAAAAAAATTAAACAGTGTTAATTATGAAATTTTTTATTTAATTGGGTTATTAATAAAAAAAAATTCGGGACCTACGGCGTTGCAGGCAGGCGGCGGACGAGCCCCTCCGCGACTTTGCTCGGCGGTTCTCGAAGCAGCGCCTCGAGCTCCCCCACGTGCCTGATGAGGACATCATCTCAGCGTTCCTCGCGGGCACGACATGCCAAGAGCTAGTTCATGAGCTAGGACGCTACCGTCCCAGGACGGTCGAGGACCTGATGGATCGTGTCACCAGCTTTGCCTCAGGCGACGAGGCAGTGGGGGCCTTCTTTGGCCGTTCCACGGACAAAGGTAAGGCGGTGACCGCGCCGGAGGGCTCGAACAAGGGCAACGACGCCAAGAACGACAACAATAACGACAACAAAAGAAGAAGAACAAACGCAAAGGTCAGAAGGCGAAGCGCGACGCCAATGACGACGACGACGAAGGGGGTGCTCGCAGGCGCCCTCGAGCCTAAGAAGCCCGAGGCCCCCCTGACGGGGCTGTTTTCGTCCAGATGCTCGAGGACCCCTGCACTTATCACAGGGGTCCCATAAATCACAAGTTAAAGGACTGTCGACTGTTGAAAGGCTACTACTCCAAGCTCGGCGATAAGAAAGAAGACGCGCCTAAGGGCAAGGATAACAATCGGCGCGGTGGTGGGGACACGGACGGCAACTTCCCTCCGGTGCGCGACTGCTACATGATCTACGGGGGGCCGACCGTCGGGCTCTCAGCTCGAGAAAGAAAGAAGGAGAGCCGGGAGATCTTTGCACTCGGCCACGACGCCCCCCGGTACCTTGACTGGTCTGATGCGCCGATCACGTTCGACCGTGATGACCATCCGGACCGTGTCATAAACCCGGGGGCGTACCCCCTCGTCGTCGACCCCGTCTTCGTCGACGTACGGTTCTCCAAGGTGTTGATGGATGGGGGCTCAAGCCTCAACATCATATACCTCGAAACCCTCGACCTCCTGGGGATTTCAGAGGGTCAGCTCCGACCCAGCGTCGGGGGTTCCACGGAGTCGTACCAGGGAAGAAGGCCCACCCCCTCGGGCGCATCGACCTGCCGGTTTGCTTTGGCACGCCGGCTAACTTCCGTAAGGAGACGCTCACCTTCGAGGTGGTTGGATTCCAAGGGACCTACCACGCCATCATCGGCCGGCCAGGCTACGCCAAGTTCATGGCAGTTCTCAACTACACCTACTTGAAGCTCAAAATGCCGGGGCCAAAAGGGGTCATCACCGTCGACACATCCTACGAGCACGCGTACCACTGCGACGTGGAGTGCGTCGAGCGTGGGGAGGCAAACGTCCAGCTCGACTCGCTCGAGGCCCTAGCAGCCTGGCAACCGAAGGGGCCCCTGAAGCGAAGCGCCACGCTGGCACCTTCGAGCCGGCGGAGCACACAAAGCTGATACCCGTCGACCCGACCTCGACCGATGGCAAGACGCTGGCCGCCAGTGCCAGCCTCGAGCCTAAATAGGAAGCAGTGCTCGTCGACTTTCTCCGCGCGAACATCGACATGTTTGCGTGGGGCCCCTCGGACATGCCGGGCATACCGAGGGAAGTCGCCGAGCACGCCTTGGAAATCCAGGCCGGGTCCAGACCGGTGAAGCAACGCCTGCGCCGCTTCGACGAGGAGAAGCGCAGGATCATCGGCGAGGAGGTACACAAGCTTTTGGCGGCCGGGTTCATCAAGGAGGTATTTCACCCAGAGTGGCTAGCTAACCCTGTACTAGTTAGGAAAAAGAGTGGAAAAATGTGGATGTGTGTAGACTACACTGGTCTGAATAAAGCATGTCCAAAAGTTCCATTTCCTTTACCTAGAATTGATCAGATTGTTGATTCCACTGCGGGGTGTGAAGTACTTTCATTTCTCTATGCGTATTCCGGCTACCACCAGATTAGGATGAAAGAATCCGACGAGCTCGCTACCTCTTTTGTTACGCCTTTTGGTATGTATTGCTACGTTACAATGCCCTTCGGCCTTTGAAACGCCGGGGCAACGTACCAACGTTGCATGCAGCATATCTTTGGCGAACACATAGGCAAAACCGTCGAAGCCTACGTCGATGACATCGTGGTTAAAACCAAGAAAGTCGGGAACCTCATCAGCGATCTCGAGGCCACGTTCAAATGCCTCCGAGCCAAGAATGTGAAGCTCAACCCCGAGAAATGTGTCTTTGGTGTGCCTCGAGGCATGCTACTTGGCTACATTGTCTCACAACGGGGATCGAGGCCAACCCCGAAAAAATCTCAGCAGTCACGAGGATGGGCCCACTTCGAGACCTCAAGGGTGTACAGAAAGTGACAGACTGCCTAGCCGCTCTCAGCAGATTCATCTCGAGGCTAGGGGAAAAGCGCTACCCCTCTACCGCCTGCTGAAGACGAACGCTTCGCGTGGACTGTCGAAGCCGAGGAGGCCTTAACCAAGTTGAAGGGGTTGCTGACTTCCGCACCAATCCTCGTGCCACCGCGACCGGCCGAGGGTGACGATCGCCCCGAGCCCCTCCTCCTCTATGTGGCCGCAACCACTCAGGTGGTCAGCACGGTCATAGTGTCGTCGAGAGGCACGAGGAGGGTCATGCGTTGCCGGTCCAACGACCGGTGTACTTCACCAGTGAGGTGCTCTCCGAGGCCAAGGTCCGGTACCCGCACATCCAGAAGCTGCTCTACGGCATCATCATCACGAGGCGCAAGCTCCAGCACTACTTCCTCGCTCATCCCGTAACGGTGGTGTCGTCGTTCCCCCTCGGTGAGATCATCAACAATCGGGAGGCCACGGGGCGAATCGCCAAGTGGTCCGCCGAGCTAATGGGGGAGACCATCACCTACGCCCCGCGAAAAGCCATCAAGTCGCAAGCGTTGGCAGACTTCGTTGCTGAATGGACCGACACTCAGCTCCCGCCGACGCAGATTCAAGCCGAGCTCTGGACCATGTACTTCGACGGATCCCTCATGAAGACGGGGGCAGGCGCAGGCCTGCTCTTCATCTCACCCCTCGGAGTCCACATGCGCTACCTGCTACGCTTGCACTTCCCCGCCTCCAACAACGTCGCTGAGTACGAGGCCCTCGTCAACGGGCTGCGCATAGCCCTCGAGCTTGGGGTCCGACACCTCGACGTTCGAGGGGACTCGCAGCTCGTCGTCAACCAGGTCATGAAGGCCTCGAGCTGCATCGATCCCAGGATGGAAGCGTACTGCGGGGAGGTGCGCAAGCTAGAAGATAAGTTCCACGGCCTCGAGCTCAACCACATAGCTCGAAAGTACAACGAGCCGCAGACGAGCTGGCAAAGTTGGCGTCCACGCGCGGCACCGTTCCGCCAGACGTCTTCTCGAGGGATGTTTTCGAGCCATCCGTCAAAATCGGCCCGGGGCTGGCCCCTCGACGCCACCCCCTCGAGCTACACGGGGCTCTCGACCTTCGACGCCACCCCTCGGGAATGACCCCTCGACATCCGCTGAGGCGATGCAGATCGACGCACCCGCCTCTTCTTCATCATGACCCCTCGACTGGCGGACGCCCTTCCTCGACTACCTGACGCAAGGCGTGCTACCAGAAGACGAGACAAGGCCCGACGCATCGCTCGAAGGGCCAAGACCTACGTCATCTACGGCGACGAACGAGAGCTGTACCGTCGAAGCCCATCGGGAGTCCTTCAGCGCTGCATCCCCCTCGAGGAGGGACGCAGGCTCCTCGACGACATGCACTCGGGGGCTTGCGGCCATCACACAACGCCAAGGACCTTGGTAGGGAACGCCTTCCGACAAGGCTTCTACTGGCCAACCGCCATCGGAGACGCCAAGCGCCTGGTCCAAGCTTGCCAAGGGTGTCAGTTTTACGCCAAGCAAACGCACCAGCCCGCGCACGCCCTGCAGATGATCCCATTACTTGGCCGTTTGCCGTCTGGGGGCTCGACCTCGTGGGTCCCCTCAAGATGACAACCAGAAAGTACACGCATGTGCTCGTGGCCATCGACAAATTCACCAAGTGGATCGAGGCCAAGCCCATAGGCGACCCCACCTCCGAGAAGCCCGTCGAGTTCATCGCAGGCATCATGTACCGGTTTGGGGTGCCCAATGTCATCATCACCGACAATGGCACCCAATTCAAAAGGCAAAAAGTTCACCAACTTCTGTGACGACAACAACATTCGCGTGACCTGGGCCTCGGTCGCATACCCTCAATGCAACGGGCAGGTCGAGCGCGCCAACGGCATGATACTCCATGGGCTGAAGCCGAGGCTGTTCAAGACTCTCAAAATTTCAGAAAGGGGTGGGCCGCAGAGCTCCCCTCGGTGCTGTGGGGCCTCAGGACTACGCCGAGTCGAGCCACCGGGTTCACTCCGTTTTTCCTAACCTACGGCGCCGAGGCCGTCTTGCCTACGGACCTCGAATACGGCTCCCCTCGACTCCGAGCCTACAACGAGCAAACCAACGATGAAAGACTCGCCAACGCCAAGGACCAGCTCGAGGAGGCCCGAGACGTGGCGCTCATCAACTCCGCGCGCTACCAGCAAACGCTTCGACGCTACCACGACAAGCACGTGCGCAAGAGGGACCTGGCGGTGGGGGACCTCGTGCTTCGACGGCTGCAGGATAATCGAGGGCGCCACAAGCTTACCCCTCCATGGGAGGGCCCATACACCGTAGCTGAAGTGCTCAAGCCAGGAACGTACAAGCTCTACGACGATCAAGGTAGGATCCTGGCGAACGCGTGGAACATATCTCAGCTACGTCGCTTCTACCCTTAAGGCCTCAAGGCCTCATTCATTTTGTTGCTTTGTACAAACACGCCCAAATGAATGAACAAACTCGTGCATTGTCTTTCATTTTGCTTAGCATCTTAAGGTAGCATCGACCCTGCTTTGCTCAGGGTCGAGCCTCCCTCGGGGGCTGACAAGGGGGTAATCGCCCCCCCAGACTCCGGAAAAAATGCGTGTTTTCTTTTCAAAAATTCGACCCTCGTCTCGACTCGTGCCTCGAGTGAACTAGCGACGTCTAAATCCTAAAATACCTCGAGCCTCCAAGGGTCGAGAGGCGTCGACGTAGACGGCCACCTACGCCCCCGGGCTACGGTACCCTACCTATGCCTCCCCTCGAGGGGCTCGCGATGTATCGAAGGAACACAGACTAAGTTAGCAGAAACTCGAGCTTGCAGCAAAGAGAAGTGGTCAAACGCATTTGAGAAGAAAACAACTCCTTTAAAACAAACAAGTCATATATACGTACGGGTCTCGACGGACCCTCATCCATGTCATAAAATTCTTACAGGGGCCTCGACGCCCAAATTTGGCACGCAGGCCCTAATCTTCGTCGGTGTGGTACTCCTCCCCGAGGTCTTCCACGGCGGGCTCAGCCTCGACACCCGAGCTAGAGGGAGGAGGGTCCTCGACACCGCTGCTGGCGTCAGGAGGCAGCACGTCCTCCTCGAAGATCTTCGCGAGCGACGTCCCCGGCCTCTCCATCTTCTCCAAGATTTTGTCAACACGGCGGTTGTTCCACTCCTCGTCCTTCCCCTCGATCTCGATGAAGCCATTGGCGACAACGTGGACCGGGAAGCGGAAGCCGGAGCGGACGACCGCGAGCGTCTGCTTGACGCCATGATGGAGAGCTTGCCGGACACGGTCCCGTGCCGCTACGTCGAGGAAGCACAAGGCGTCGACCAAGGCGTCGCCTCGGGCCACCGCACCTTCTGCCGCAGCCACCGGAGGAGCACCCCACATGGAGCCGAGCCGGTCGAGGGAAGTGCGAGCCCGCTCCGCCACCATCGTCTCGTCTTGGAGTTGGTCCAAGAGAGCCTGGTTCGTCCCGCGGAGCTCCTCGACCGTCTTCTCGACCCCTGCGCAACGAACGAGGAAGAGTGAGACTGCGGTGTAACAGAAAACTTCGAGGCCCAAACAAGGACAAGGTGTAAGCCTCACCATCGCAATGTTGCCCCAGTGCGGAGAGGTCGCTGGTAAGGCCCTCAGCGCGCTGCTCGAGCCTGCGCTTCTCGGCCAGCATGAGGAGCTTCTCGGCCCTAAGCTCCTCGATCAGCCTGCCCGCCTCCACGAGGGCCAGATCCTTTCGGATCACCTCCTGCCGCGCCGCCCCCTCGGCAGCTCGGGCGGTGGCGACACCGCTCTCGGCGTCTCCTCTCTCTCGTCTTCGCCTCCTTCTTCTTCGCCACCTCCGCTGTGCGCCGAGCGGCGCGGCATCGCATTGAGCATCCTCGGCCTCTTTTCTCGCCGCCTCCGCTGCGGTTTGGGCGGTGGCGGCCTCGCCACAGGCGTGAGCGGCCTCCTGCTTCGCCGCCTCAGCTTCAGCCCGGGCGGAGGTGGCCTCGCTTCGGGCGTCCGCGGCCTCCTTTATCGACGCCTCGAGGGCGGCGGCGGCCTCCTCCTTGACTCGAGCGGCCTCGCCTCGAGCCGCCTGGACTTCCGCCTCTGCCTCGTTAAGCCGGCTCGCCATTTGGACGTTCCGGCCTAGCTCAGCGCGGAGATCTTGAAGCTCCGCCTCGGCCCTCGCGAGGGCGGCCGACACCTGCGCGGACCGGCCTGCCTCCTCGGAGCAGGACCGCTCCGCCTCCGCCATGAGCTCGGCCACCTCCCGGAAGATGGATCGCACCTCGCGCGGGCCCCCCGCTGGACCGGTTGCTCGACGGAGACCATGGCGAGGGACGGGCTCGGCGCGTCGGGAAACGGCCATACTGGTCGGTCAAGCTCGATGTCGGGCAGATCCTCCTCCGCCCCGAGTGCCCCGACTGCGGCCCGCCACCCGACGGCACGGGCCCTGGCTCTTCCCTGGTCGGGTCCTCCGGCGTCTTGTCAGCGCTAGCCGGCGCCTCGGGCGCCTCCACCATCGTCAAGCCCGCGGCGAGGAGCGGCCCCTGCTCCAGCTCGTCAGGAGGTCCTCCACCGTCGGCTCCTTCTCCGCCAACGCCTCTCCCCCTTTCCCCTCCTCCGCAGCCCGGCTCGTGTCGGTCGGGGCCTCAAGGGGAGCGGTCTCCTCGGCCCCAGACACCGGCGGGGCCGTGCTCGCCCCAGGTGCTTCCCCGGAACAGCCGTTATAGCGGGGGAAGGGTGGCGCTCCCGACTGACGCCATCGCGGGAGGAGGAGGGGGAGGAGGCAGCGCCTCAGTGGGCGTGGTAGTGGCGGGCTCGACGCCGCGAGCTGCGGCCCCTGCAATACGAGATGACAGTGATATCAGAATCGGGAAGGATGCCTCGACCCCTACGGTCGATGGCGACGGCCTCACCAAAATTCGCGACGATCATCTGGCCTCCTCGAGCCATGGCAGCTCGAGCCTTCTCCAGCCAAGCGGCTTCTCTAGCGGAGGAAGGTGCCATACCTCGAGGTGCTTGTGCCTCGACGGGGCTCGAGGTCTTGGCCCGCTTGGACGCAGCGAGGTCCACCTCCTGGTAGGAGCGCTTCCCCCTGAGAAACCAGAGATGGCATGCATCATCAAAAGTAAAGAGGTAAAGCCTCACTACTGACGAGACCCAAGAAAACTACTCACCCAAAGCGGCGGCTGGCCTTCTTCCCAGAATCGCCGGACCCACTCGCGGGCTTCGAGCCCAGCCCACGGCTCGAGCCCTGCGCCTGGGCCATCTCCGCAGGGCTGGGATGGGGGGAGGGCTCCCGACGCCTCCCGTGGCTCGACCTCGCGGGAGAGCCCTCCTTCCGCCCCATCGCGGGAGGGCGACCGTGCCTCCCTCGTGCTGTCGTCGTGGCGCCCGCCCCAGCGCGGGCTCCGGGACCTGCTCCGGCGCTCGCGCTGGCGGTCGCGCCCTCCCGCGTCCGCTTCTGTGTCCCGGCGGCGGTGCGGCGATGGACTCCGGGGACGCTCACGCCCCTGGCCACGAGACGCCCGGGGCTCCCTCCCCGACGCTCGTGATGGTGCGGGCTCGACGCTCCTCCTGACGCCCGCCCCTCCGCGGGCTCGACCCCGACCTCGATGGCTCGCGGCGGTCGGACCCGGAGCCCCTCCTGATGTGGTCACTGCCCTCGAGGCTCGACCCTTCTCGAGACCTCCCGCCTGGGCTGACGCGGGGGCGGCCTCCGTTGGTGCTGTGGCGGAGGCGCTCCGGGTTCGAGGCTTCCTCACGACCGGGGCACGTCCGGCGCAGAGCTCGACGGACCTCGAGCCCCCGACGAGGCAGGGATCGGCGCCGCCTTCCGCGGCTGCGTCCCGCGCGACACCTTCGCCGGGGGGACCTCCAGTATACCCTCCTCACATAGAGGAGTGGTCAGCCCGGACGTCGACGACCCCCGCGCGCCTCAAACGCGTATCCATCCCCTCGTTGTCACTCTCGTCATCATCATCATCCTCTCCTTCCTCGAAGCTCGAGGAGGAGCTCGGTGGTAGCGTCTCCAGGCTGCCGGTTGCGACGAGCCTTTCGCCAGCCTTTGCTCCCGCGGGCCGAGCGACGCAAGTTTTTTTTTTTTTCTTTCTTCTTTTGGCATCCTTGTTCTCCTTGTCTTTCTGAGCAGAGAGGCGCCTCACCTGGGTATCCGCGGCGTCCTCCCTCACTGGGGGCCTCGACGCACGGCAAGTGAACGCCCCCTGCAAAAAAGAAGAAGCGTGACGAGACGAACCACAAGAAGGATGTGCCAGGCTCGGAAAAAGAGAAAGGGGAGGAGGCTCGGGACGGCTTAGCTCGAGGGAGGCTTACCAGGTCTAGACACCCCCTGTCGGGTGCCATGGCGATCAGGTTGGTGTCCTCGGGATGAACGACCCTTGGATCGTGATCGACACCCGCGAGACGCCCTCGTTCTGAGGCAGCCTCCCCTCGGCCATCCTCGATCGATTTAGCGCCTCGAGCTGGGCCTTCGGCCCCATCTCGTGCATAAGGAGGGGGCGGTCCGCCAGCGGAAGAACCCTTCGCTGGTGGAACGCCCAGATGACCCTGCACTGGACGGTCAGATTCTTCTCGTCCACCAGCATCTTCATCATCTCCATCAGGGGAACCAGGTATCGCTGCTTGTCCGCCGCGACCCCCCAGGTCCACTTCTCCGGGCGCTGAGTGAGGACCCTGCCGGTGTACTGCGGAAGGAGACCACCTTCATTCTGCAGGTAGAACCAGTGATCGTCCCACCCGGCCTGGTTGGAGGAAAGCTTGTAGCGGAGGTATTCGCGGGGGACATTGGCCGATGAGGTCCCCGTCCTCGCAGTGACGGTGAGGGAACCCATGCGCACGAGCCGCCTCCCGCTGGGCTTCAGGGCCTTGATGAAGAGCTCGCCCCGGAAGAGGTGGACGAACATCTCCCAGTGCGGCTCGATCTTCAGGTACCCCTCGCACACCGCGGCGAAGATGGCGGCGTGCGAAATCGAGTTAGGGGAGAAGTGTTGCAGCTCCACCTCGTAGTGATGGGTGAGCGCCCGCATGAAGCGGCTCGGCGAAACGCCGAGCCCCATGCGGTGGTAGCGCGTGAAGCTCACCACGTACCCCTTCGGCGGGTGCGGCTCCCGATGATCCGCCGACGGGGTAACCCACCACGCGGGTCCCTCCTCCGGGTTGGGATGGAGAAGCCCCTGGGCCACCAGCGACTCCATCTCGCGCTGCGTCACCTTCGTCGGGCTCCAGTCTTCAGCCGGCAGTGCTTGTGTCTGGGCGGCATGGCGGTGGCGCGGCGCGGACCCAAGCAGCGGACGGGCAGCCGGAAATCCCCAATCGACTAGCTCGAGGAGAGGGCGCGTGAAGGCTACGGCGGCGGTGAAGGCAAAGGCAAAGTAAAAGGTTTCCTTTCCCCCTCTTTCGATATTTATAAGGGGAACCCCAACGGGCGGGGTCTCCCACGACGTAAAAAGGTAACCGCATGCATTTAATGCGCCCACCTAACCACGTCTCGAGCCGGATACAGGGTACACGCGGCAGCTCTCCATTCGCTCCACTACCCGGGCCCGCCACGATCGTCGCTCCGGCTTCGCGTCCGCCGCCCTCCCCAACGGTTTCCGCCTAAAAAGGCGCGCCCAACGGGCAGAAGGATTCCCAGACGACGGAGGCTTCTTCACAAAGGTAAAAACGGGCCCCGGCCCTAAGCCTCGAAGCAGCGAAGGCTGGCCCTCGAAGAGGGTTCGACAGCCGGCTTCGAGCACCCGAGTCAGGGACACCAAGGGGCGCCACTGGCGGCATAACTTGAGGGCCCAGCCCTCGAGGCCCCTCACGTGTATCCAAGGCAGGGAGCACGACGTGAAGTGAGATCCCCTCGGAGGGAGGCATCGAGCCACTGGGCCCTATCGAATGGACCCGGCACTCCTGCAGACTGAGCACCCATGCTTTATGAGATCGCCTTCGGGCTACAGTCGACCCCAATCGAACGGGCACGAGGTCTCACTTGGATTCCCCGTTACCAGCTCACCGGGAACCTCGATACTCGCCCGCTCGTGGTAGTACGAGGCATCCCACCTCGCATCCGATCGAAAGGACTCGCGGGATGACAAGCCAGGGCAACCGGCATGCCGGACAGCTCGAAGAGCCGGCTGGCCGGTTCAGCCTGGCACCCCTCGACGAAAGAGGGTCTAAAAAACTCGGGGGCTCGACACTCCCGAACCTAAAAAACGCAACTAACACTCACACAAGAAAAAGCCCACGAGGGAGTCTTGACCACTCCCCCGTGGCCTCGGGGGCTACACCCGCGTTTTGAGCAACTTTCATATTTGGATCAAAACCTAGTTGGAGTTTTTGAAACTGTTTTTGAGTGGTCAAAGTTTGAAAAGAATTTAGAAAAAGAAAAAGGAAAACATTTTTTCCCGGCGCCAACCCTTCCGGCCCATCCGGCCTTTTCGGCCCAACCCGCGCCCGCTCCCGCTCGCCCGCGTGCCCCGCTCGCCGCGCCAGGCCGGCCCAGCTCCGCTCGCCCGCGCGCGCGCCGCCCGTGCACGGCGCGCCGGCCGCCTGACACGGCCGCGCCGTCCGCCGGCCAAATCACCGTGTGGCGGCTTGCCCTGCCGCGTGGCGCCAAACCCTGCGCCAAATCCACCTCCGCCACTGCCCGCTCGATCCTCGCCTCCCCGATCACGCAAGCGATCGCGCTTGCCCACTCCCGCGCGGTCTTGCCTGTCGCACCGCCTCGCCGACCGCGCCGCGCTGCCGCGACGTCCCGTCGCCGGCCCCGCCACCACCACTGGCCGGCCAAGGCCCCCGGCTAAGACCCCGGGCACCCTTCGCTCTCTCTCCCAACCGCACACACTCTTCCACTCTCGCTCACACTCTCCTCACCCACGAACGCGAGCCGAGAACACTGCTCGCTCCCGCCGCGACCACCGCCGCAACCACCCCTCTCCGTTCCGACCACCACCCTCCATCGCCGACCGATTCCTTCCGCACGCCGCTCCGCCTACGCCGTGCACACGCCGTGCGCACGTCGTCATCCCCGACCGAGCCCCGACGCCGCCGGAGGACGTAGCGCCTCCTTCGGTCCGCCAGTCGCCACCGCCGAGCCGCAACGCCGTTCTTCCCCAATCCGAGCTCCACCGACTCCTCTTTTTCCTCCTCGAGCCTCACCGAGCCAAGGCAAGGTGAGAACGCCAACTAGCCCTAACTCTACCGCCTTCTACCTCCCTCTTCTTCTCCGGCCGAACGCCATGGCCGCTCACGTGACCGAGCTTTCTCGGAGCTTCCCGAGCCAAACCAACCCAGTAGTCTTGCTCCCTAGGGTTCGTAGAAGCTTATGCCTCCACCTATTTCACCGGCGACCGCCGGAAACGGCGTAGCCGCGCGATGCCGCCGCCTCCGTGCGCCGCCGCTCGCCGCCGGCATACTCCGGCCGTGCGCTAGCCAAGCCGACCTACACCACTCGATGCGCCTCGTCGAGGCGAGTTCACAAGCCTAGCTTCCCCGCCGGCGACCTCACCGTCGGCGAGGAATCGACGGTCAAACCTCTCCCCTATTTTTTCGTCTCGCCCGAGCCTCCGAGCCAGGCCTCGGACGGGCGATTGTTTTCCGTCTCGCCCGAGCCTCCGAGCCAGGCCTCGGACGGGCGATTATTTTCCGTCTCGCCCGAGCCTCCGAGCCAGGCCTCGGACGGGCGATTGTTTTCCGTCTCGCCCGAGCCTCCGAGCCAGGCCTCGGACGGACGATTGTTTTCCGCCTCGCCCGAGCCTCCGAGCTAGGCCTCGAGCGAACCCTCGGGCGCTGTCTCGTTCGAGCCGGGCCTCGAGCGAGCACACACCTACCGCACCGCGCTCGAGCCAGGTTGTGTCGAGTTGGACTGAGCCGAAAGCCACGTTTGGGCTAGAATAAAGTTTTTCTTTTTCTGCACAGTAACTAAGTTTGTTAATTTTTGCTATAATTAATCTGTTGCTGTGTTAAGTGTGAAATTTCAGTTTTGCTAGTTGTTTATGAGTAGATCTATCATGGAAAAATATGAAAGTATTTTTGGTGGCAGTTAATTTTACTGTTTTCATTTATTTCAGTTTATATGCTTTTGTTTTGATAAATGGTTATATATGTTTTCTGGTTGGGATAATTCCTGGCAAAATTTGTGTAAGTTTGTTGTCATGTTGAGTACCAGTGAAAATTTTATGAGGTACTGTTTATGTAGGAAAAGTTTCTGTTTTATTAAAAGTCCTTTTTGGCTGATTTCTTAGAATAAATGTTAAGGTGTTTTATATGCTGAAATAAAATATGGGAAAATTTGTGTAGTTTCTGTTTATGATGTTCAAGCTAAGAAAAATGTAAGAATGATCTGTTATGTGAAAGTCTGGAGTTGCTTCACAGAGGTGCTTTTCTGTGTTTTCCTTTGAAAATTCATGTAAGAAATAATATAAAGTTTCTGTTTATGGAACTTTCTTGAAAAATATGAAATGTGAGTTAAAATCTGGGAAAATATGAAATTGAGTTTAGCACCCTTTTCTAGTAGGGTTGTAGTTCAAGTGGTTTATTTTGGGATAGATTTGTTTATTGGTGTAGGCTTGTATGTTTATGTTCTGGCAGTAAATTTTCTGCAGTAGCATGTTATGGGTAGAAGAAGCCGGGAAAATTATGAAACCTACTGTTTGACACTTTTTAGATGAAGAGCTAGTTCAAAGCACCTTTTTGGGCAGTTTGTTTGTCATTTTCGTATATGCAGCTCTGTATTTTATTTTTGGCTGAAATTTGTTCAGTGGAGTCCTGAATGTGTTGTTTGCCTTCTGGAATTTTTGTGGATTTTTCTGAGCCCAGAAAAAATGCAATCGCAGTTCTAATCGGAGTTTCTTTTGATTTATTTAAATAAGAAAAGGGTGAATAATCAGATTTGGTTTTATGAAATAAGTAAGTAATTACCTCAATGTCAAAAGTGGTTCAACAAGTTGGCTTTGTTGGTTTGCAAGAAATATTTTTTCATACCTCACATCTTGCACCCGCATTCCAATTATTTATATTCGTCGCATGCAATAGGATCGACCCCCCGGAGCCCGACCAGGAGCAGGAGATAAGCGCCGAGCAGCAGATTCCGGAGCTCCAGCAAGCCGAGGAAGCCGACCCCGTCCCCGACACTAACTTGCCCGAGTGCCCGTCTCACGAGGCCTCGGTCTTCACCCAAGGCAAGCCCCGGAGCATTCTAAGTCTCCCAGTATTTTCAATTAAACTACTTGAGTCCTTTTATATTGTGATGCATTAGGTTTAGGAGTTGAATGAATCCTATTTGCTGCATTATCATTCCTTGATGATTGATTAATATCTACCTTGTTATCCTGTTATTCATTTGCAACGTAGAATTCCTTAGCCTGCTTAATAAAAGTAGTAGTTAAGGATGTCTCCGTAATACCCTGATGGGTACTCACCGGATCACGGTTGGCTATATTTGCTATCGTGGAAAAGAACCTGAGTAGTAATGAAATACGGTCAACTGGAAGGCAAGGCACAAGTTTGGAAACTTGGGGCAGTCCGTCCGTTGGATCGTGTAGGTTTGTATCGATGTTGGCCCTCGTTCATTTTTGAACGCGCCCTTTTACTTAGGGATATGTCGGTGCCGTAATCATCGACCCCAAAGCCGGTTAGAAGCTGTTCGGGCCGGTCTCAACCCGTGTCGTGCCCTCTAGTATGGAAATTGCGATCTGCCGCGTGAGGCCATCGCCAGGTTCCAATTGGGCGGTCCGTGCTTGAACCGCGGCGATTACCACCACGAACAAGCGTCGAGCGGTTGCCCAATGCATGGACCCGACGGGGAAAGTGTGGGCTGGTATTAAAGGTCTTTCACCAGCTAGTTTGGAATTCGATTCGAGTCGCCGTCTCCCCGGTTAGTGGAAAACTATGGCGAGCTTCACCACGATACAACTCCATGTGATGTTTAAAGGTTCAACTAAAATGTGGATAAGTCAACTGGATATGGTTATATTATTGTTTGTTAGACTCAGTGTGTGCAATAGTTCAGGTGCAAAACCTAGAAGAAGGAATAGGTATAAAAAATAACAGCTCATTAACTTCACTAATACTTCGCTTATCTTAAATCGAGCTTTTCGCAAATTCAAGGTCACAGCTCCACCCAAAAAGCCTGCATGTCCTTGGTGTCTTTATTTTCAGTTGGACGGGTAAGTCTAGCTGAGTACATTCCAGTACTCAGGGTTTATCCCGTTGTTGCAGATGGCCAGGTCTACTTCGGCTATTGTACGCACTGCCTCTACCCAGTGGAAGGTGATGAGGAGTAGGCCCAGGGCAGGGTCGTCCAGAAGCTTTTCCCTTTTCTTTTGCTGGACTGAGACTACTAGTGGCACATTATCTTAAAAAGGGAGGAGTGAGTTGTGTCGAGTGGATTTACCAAAACAATGTTTTATTTGGACCACGTGTGTGGTGGTCGTGTGTTAAAAACTTATTTAAGCTTCCGCACTTTTAAAACTTGGTTTGTAATAACTCTGTTTTTAAATTCGTACTCTGATGTTAATTTCGCTTTCAATTTCGCTGAGTTGTATCCTACGAATGTAATCCTTGAACGATGTGATCCTGTATGATGTATGGTGTTAGAAATCCTTCGAGATTTCCGGACTACCGGGGTTATATGGGTTCAAGTATGAATCAAGTCAGACGGATTTGGCTAAGATAATACTTGAGCTCTTATAATCAGGGCGGTTCCGCCACAGCTTGGTATCGGAGCATGGTTCAAGTGATTACCTCCGTAAAGAGCTATTTTCGAACTAAATGGGTATTTCAAAACTACTTCAAAACTATTTTCGATTACTAAGTGTGCCCAGTCTCGTCCTTAAGCCCTATACTAGGATTCAGGTGGCTTAACTGCTAACAGGGTTCAGGGTTTGCTTCATGCTGGATCTTTATTTGCTGGTCCATTCTCGGGAAAAAGAGATGCGTCGATCGCGAAAACATGCATAAAATGATTTTGTGAGATATGAGAGCATGACCGTCCAACCGTCGGTCTAGGTGAGAGTTCTTATACCAAGTATGTGCGAGCTCCACGCAGACACATACGAGGGTATCAATGTTTTCAAGGGTATTTTCTATATTGGTGCATGGTGTTTAGTGTTGGCTTCTATGTGTTGCGCATATTAGTCAATGCTCAGTTGCTTTATCATTGGGAATTTCTTTGGGCTGAAATGGATCTTCTGCAGGTACACTAACTATGCGAACGAGTAGAACGTGTAGATAACGCATGAGGGATCGTTCTTGCCACCGACTAGAACGTTAGGACTTGCGAGTCATATTAGTGGGTGAGAACGTAAGTACGATCATGCATCATGTTTAAATTCTTGCATTTACATTACCTCCTCTTAAATTAAAAGTGTCTCCTTTCTATAAAATTTGCCAACTTAATATCCGTCTCACGAGAGTTCGAAACCCTTTTTGTTTCTACAGATGGCCCGGACTAAGCTGACCGCTCACAAGGCCACCGGAGGCAGAGGAGTTCCGCGTCACCGCTTGGCCAACAAGCTGACCCGGAAGACGTTCTTGTCCTACTTCGGGTTGCCGACTATCCTTTGGAGGATTCTGCAGGCCGTAGGCTATGAGGACGGACAGGAGCCCAGGTACTCGTGGCAGAAGGAGATCTACGGGCAGGATTCCTTGGTCATGGTGGAGATGAAAGTCAAGGCTTTGCCTGCCAAGCCTCACTGGACAGGATGGACGGAGATCACCAGAGGCACCTGTGCCAAGGATGGAGCCAACAGGGCAGCATACCTAGTGCTGAAGACAGGATATCATCGCCCGCTTCCCCGCCGACCTGGCAAGTGCGATGGTAGGAGTGTTTCCCCGCGGATCACTTTTCCCATTGCGCTGGAAGCAGACTTCGGAGTCAGTCTTGACAGGGAGCCCAGAGGAGAGGTTCTACTGTGAGACGCATGCGATGAGCGCCACTGGAGCTTTGCTAGGTGTATGTGAGAGTTTGGAGCGCACTCTTGAGAGCGTGTCCTTCACCCTCACAGCCACCTACCAGAGCAAGAGGAAGCTTCAGGAGGACTTCGACGCTGAGGTTGCTCGTCTGCAGGAGAGGATTCAGCAGCTCACTCTGGAGCGTGACGACGCCCGCACCACAGCAGCAGCCCAGTCCACTGCCAGGACAGTTGCAGAGCAGATGTACCTGACCACCGCTCTTCAGAGGGATGAGGCCCGCACCGCGCTTGACCAACTCAGAGAGGGAGCCCACCTCTTGATACAGCAGATCCATGGACAGCAGGCTTATATCGACCAGCTCCACGAGGCCGTCCACCAGATGCATCACGCCGCACAGGAGGCCGCCGCCCCAGCAGCTCCCGCAGCAGAGGTCCCGGATCCCCAGGACGGAGAGGTCTTTGGTCCCGACGCCCCTCTGGAGGAGGATTACGCTGACGAGCCGATGATCGACGTCGACACAGAGGACGCCGCCTCCGCCGCTGGAGACCCCTGAGCGCTAGTTTGTTAGGGATCGTTTTCTTTTGTATAGTTTGAGCTTGCTCGCTAAGTGATGTAACACTCAAAACATGTGCTAGTTTTATGTTTTAATGGTTGATGGCATGTAAGCTTTTGGACAAAGTCCGGACTTCGATCCGGCATCTTTTATGGAAATCCGTCGTTTGCATGTCTAATTTCGAGCGATTGTTTTTGTGATGTTGTATGGAAATGAGTAATTATACTTGGTCGTGTGCTAAATTTTCGAATTATGTACAGCGCAGTATTTATTCATGATCATGTAACATCACCTAATGATTGCTTATAATGGGATATGCAGATGCCGGCACACACTCGCAGCCAGCGTGGGCAGGGGGCAGGACAGGAGGAGAATCTGCCACCTCCCCACCGCCGCTGATGACGCCGGAAGCATTCTTTGGCCAGTTCTTGGGTAGCCAAAGGAATATGGAGGAAATGCAGAGGCACATGGAAGCCACCCTCCGCATAATCGCTAACAACACTGCACAGCAGCATCATCAGCGCCAAGGCCCGGAGCCTAACCAGTACAGCTCCTACCGTGACTTCTTGGACACTCGCCCTCTTGTGTTCAAGGAAGCCACCGAACCGCTTGAAGCTGATGAGTGGCTCAACTCCATCACTCAGAAGTTCCGTCTGCTTCGTCTGACGGAAGAGCTCAAGGCGGAGTACGCCGCCCACATGTTGGAAGGACCCGCAGGTCTGTGGTGGGCCCAGTACCGTGCATCCTTACCCGCAAATACACGTGTCACTTGGGAGCAATTCTCAACTGCTATGCGCAACCACTACATCCCTAGTGGTCTGATGGAAATGAAAACTAAAGAGTTCATGAGGCTATCCCAGGGAACCAGGTCTATGTCTGAGTACTTGCACAGCTTCAACAACCTCGCTCGTTATGCCCCAGACTTTGTCAACACAGAGGCCAAGAAGATTGCAAGCTTTAAGCGTGGCATGAGTGCCACCATGCTTTCAAAGATGGGTAACAGTCACCGCACCACCTTCAGCGACTTCGTCAGTGACTGTCTGAACCAAGAGGCCAACGACGGCCGGCTGGCAACAGAAAACCGTCGTCGTGCGAATGAAGGAGGTTCGTCTCAGCAGAGGACCCCTTTCGGAGCACGTACCCCATATCGCCCGCCTGTCACAGGAGCAAGGTACCGTCCCCCACAGAGGAAGATCACCACCAACCGTCCCGTCCTAGTTATCAGAAGCCCTACACTGCTCCATGATGCAGAATAAGACAAAGCAGGAAGTGCAGGAGGTCCCAGGACCCCGTACGTGATTGGTCCATGCTACAACTGTGGTCAGACTGGACACCTGTCACGTCAGTGCCCTCGCCCAAAGAAGCAGTACGCTCAGCCCCCACCTCGTGCAGGCCATGTGCATCACACCACCGTGGAGGAAGTGCCAGAAGGAGAGCCTGTCACCGCTGGTACGTTTCTTGTTAATCAGTGCCCCGCAGTTGTGTTGTTTGATTCTGGAGCATCGCATTCTTTCATAAGTGAGAACTTTGTTATAAGAAGTAATCTTGAGTTGATAGAGTTAGACCGGGGATATCAGATAAGTTCCGCCGGAGCTGTTCTCTCCGCGCGAAAATGGCTAAAGGAGTGGAAATGACCTTTGGGGATAAGAAGGCCATAGTGGATCCTATCGTAATTCCTGGTCTAGGTTTAGATGTAATCTTGGGAATGGGTTGGATGAAACTCTGGAAAGTCAACCTTGATGTCGCAGAACGAGTAGTTTCTATGGTTAGCCCTCGTAATGGGTCTACCTTTCGGTTCAAGTTACCTCGAAACCCCCATGAGATCGGAGTGTTGTTCAATATCACGGCAAAACAGATAGCTGAGATCTCAGTAGTGTGTGAGTTTCCGGATGTTTTTCCTGATGAGTTGCCTAGACTACCCCCAGATAGGGATGTGGAGTTTGCTATAGAGTTAATCCCTGGAACAGCACCCATATCCCGGAGACCGTATAGAATGCACGCTAAAGAGTTAGCAGAGCTTAAGGTTCAGTTGCAAGATTTTGGATAAGGGTTTGATACGCCCTAGTTCGTCACCTGGGGGATGTCCCGCTATCTTTGTGAAGAAGAAAGATAAGACCTTGAGGATGTGCGTGGACTATCGACCGCTTAATGCCGTAACTATAAAGAACAAATATCCCTTACCCCGAATCGATGTTTTGTTTGAACAGTTGTCAAAGGCGAAAGTGTTCTCCAAGATCGACCTGCGGTCAGGATACCATCAGATTAAGATCAGAAGAGAGGATGTACCAAAGACACCTTTCTCTACCAGATACGGACTCTATGAGTATCTAGTTATGTCTTTTGGATTGACCAATGCACCGGCACATTTCATGTACCTGATGAATTCGGTCTTCATGCCAGAGTTGGATAAGTTTGTTGTAGTGTTCATCGATGACATCTTGGTATACTCTGAAATGAGAAGGATCATGTTGAGCATCTACGAGTCGTTCTAAACCGGCTTAGAGAGCACAAGTTGTATGCTAAGTTCAGCAAGTGTGAGTTTTGGTTGAAGAAGGTACCTTTCTTCGTCACGTCCTTTCAGAGGAAGGAATTTCTGTGGACCCTTCTAGGTACAAAAGTTATGGATTGGCAAGCACCCTACCGTACATGAGGGTACGCAGCTTTTGGGTTTGGCCGGATACTACCGTCGGTTCATTCCGGATTTTTCAGAATAGCCAAGCCTATGACCCATTAACGCAGAAAAACAAGAAGTTCGAATGGACTCCAGAGTGTGAAACAGCTTTTCGCACTCTGCGAATGTTGTTGACTTCCGCGCCTGTTTTGGCTCAGCCAAACTTGGAGGAACCTTTTGATGTGTTCTGTGACGCATCCAAAATTGGACTTGGATGTGTGCTCATGCAAAATGGAAGAGTTATCGCCTATGCTTCTCGCCAGTTGAGACCGCACGAAGGAAATTACCCCACTCATGATTTGGAACTAGCAGCCGTCGTGCATGCGCTCAAGATTTGGAGGCATTATCTTATGGGAAACCTATGTCATGTATACACGGATCATAAAAGTCTGAAATATATCTTCACCCAGCCAGAGCTGAATATGAGGCAGAGAAGATGGTTAGAGCTAATTAAGGATTACAACCTTGAAGTGCATTACCACCCCGGAAAAGCAAACGTTGTAGTCGATGCCTTGAGTCGTAAGACTCATTGCAACTCCCTACAACCACTCTTGGAAGATGGATTTAACCTTATGCACCCTGTTATGCTGAACAATATCACTCTTCAGTGCACCTTGGAAAGTGACATCATCGAGAAACAAAAGATCGATGAAGAGATCTGTCAGATTAGAAGAGGTTGGAACCAGTAGTTCTTTGAACTTCAGAACGGATGAACAAGGATTCTATGTATAATCAGGAGGTTGGTTGTTCCTAAGACCCGAGCTGAAAGAAAAATTCTGAATGAAGCTCACAAATCAAAGTTTACTATCCATCCAGGAAGCTAAGATGTACCAGGATTTGCAAACAAGGTGTATTGGTGGTCAAAGATGAAGAAAGAAGTAGCAGCCTATGTCGCCAGATGTGATACTTGCTGCAGGATAAAAGCTATACACTTGAGACCTGCCGTTTGTTGCAACCGTTATCGATCCCAGAGGAAATGGGAAAAGTTAGTATGGGATTTCATCACAGGTCTTCCCACCACTCAAAAAGGAAATGATTCTATCTGGGTTATCGTAGATCGGTTATCTAAAGTGGCTCACTTCATACCAGTTAAGACTACGCACCGCCCTCATCAGTATGCAGACTTGTATATCCATAATATCTTGAGGCTACATGGGATTCCGAAGTGGATTGTCTCTTATAGCGGACCCCAGTTCATAGCACATTTTTGGGAACAGTTGCACAAAGAGCTAGGAACTAAGTTGGTACGAAGTTTCGCCTATCACCCCCAAACCGCAGGACAAACAGAAAGAGTAAATCAGATCTTGAAAGATATCCTAAGAGCTTGTGTTCTATCTTCAGGAGAGTCGTGGGAAAAATGGTTACCCCTTGCCGAGTTTTCATATAACAACAGCTACCAGGAAAGTATAAAGATGGCACATTTTGAGGTTTTATATGGACGAAGATGCAGAACCCCAGTAAATTGGGTTGAATCAGGAGATCGAGGATTCTATGGGTCAGATTACGTAAGGGATGCAGAGGAGATTGTGCAAACAGTACAGCAGCACATTAAGGTAGCACAATCCAGACAAAAGAGTTATGCCGACACACGAAGAAGACCCTTGGAATTTCAAGTAGGAGATTATGTTTACCTCAAAGTCTCACCCATGAGAAGGTCCAACGTTTTGGAATTAAGAAGAAGTTAGCACCTCGATATGTGGGACCGTACCAGATCATAGCAAAGAAGGAGAAGTAGCATATGAAGTGCAGTTACCCCAGAGATGAGCGCAGTCTTTCCAGTGTTTCACTCTCACAATTGAAGAAGTGTCTTCGAGTTCCAGAACATGAAGAAGTTCAAATCCTGGACGTCACGATCAGATCAGATCTGGAATACTACGAACAACCCAAGGAGATTTTGGATACCAAGACCCGAGAGACTGGTAACCGAACAGTGAAGACTTACAAGATTCTTTGGAGCAATCACGGACCCAACGATACGACTTGAGAAACTGAGGAGTACTTACAAGTGAACTACCCCGCTTTTTATAAGGATTGGTACGTAACTCCAATCTCGGGACGAGATTTCTTTTAAGGGGGGAAGGGCTGTGACACCCTAGTGTCAAGCACTGCATTAGGAATTGCAATTAGATACTAAGAAAGCATAAGCAATGCATTGCATCTTTCATAGCATGAGAGTGTTTTGTCTTTGTTTATTTTTGGATTTGGATTTCTTTTTTGACTCGATGATTTATTGGATTTCTGTCTTGGCAATGATTTTATAAAGTGGAGAGCTTTGAGTAGAGTGTTTTTCATGTTGAAGTTTTCACATAGTTCAAAATAGTTGTCAAATAAATGTGTTGAACACAAAATGTTTCATGCTTTAAAATTGGTTTTATTTTGCAGAGGCTATGAAAATGGTTTTCAGAAAAGTGTCCTATATGAAAGTTGTAGAGAAAATTATTTGAGCAACTTTCATATTTGGATCAAAACCTAGTTGGAGTTTTTGAAACTGAGTGGTCAAAGTTGAAAAGAATTTGGAAAAAGAAAAAGGAAAACGTTTTTTTCCCGGCGCAACCCTTCCGGCCCATCCGGCCTTTTCGGCCCAACCCGCGCCCGCTCCCGCTCGCCCGCGTGCCCGCTCGCCGCGCCAGCGCCGGCCCAGCTCCGCTCGCCCTTGTCGCGCGCCCGCCCGCGCACGGCGCGCCGTAACGCCGGCCAAATCACCGTGTGGCGGCTTGCCCTACCGCGTGGCGCCCCAAACCCTGCGCCAAACTCCGCCTCCGCCACTCCCCGCTCGATCCTCGCCTCCCCGATCACGCAAGCGATCGCGCTTGCCCACTCCCGCCGCGTCTTGCCTGTCGCACCGCCTCGCCGCCGCGCCGCGCTGCCGCGACGTCCCGTCGCCGGCCCCGCCACCACCACTGGCCGGCCAAGGCCCCCGGCTAAGACCCCGGGCACCCTTCGCTCTCTCTCCCAACCGCACACACTCTTCCACTCTCGCTCACACTCTCCTCACCCACGAACGCGAGCCGAGAACACTGCTCGCTCCCGCCGCGACCACCGCCGCAACCACCCCTCTCCGTTCCGACCACCACCCTCCATCGCCGACCGATTCCTTCCGCACGCCGTGCGCACGTCGTCATCCCCGACCGAGCCCCGACGCCCCGGAGGACGTAGCGCCTCCTTCGTCCGCCAGTCGCCACCGCCGAGCCGCAACGCCGTTCTTCCCCAATCCGAGCTCCACCGCTCCTCTTCTTCCTCCTCGAGCCTCACCGAGCCAAGGCAAGGTGAGAACGTCAACTAGCCCTAACTCTCACCGCCTTCTACCTCCCTCTCTCTTCTCCGGCCGAACGCCATGGCCGCTCACGTGACCGAGCTTTCTCGGAGCTTCCCGAGCCAAACCAACCAGTAGTCTTGCTCCCTAGGGTTCGTAGAAGCTTATGCCTCCACCTATTTCACCGGCGACCGCCGGAAACGGCGTAGCCGCGCGATGCCGCCGCCTCCGTGCGCCCCGCTCGCCGCCGGCATACTCCGGCCGTGCGCTAGCCAGCCGACCTACACCACTCACTCGATGCGCCTCGTCGAGGCGAGTTCACAAGCCTAGCTTCCCCGCCGGCGACCTCACCGTCGGCGAGGAATCGACGGTCAAACCTCTCCCCTGTTTTTTCGTCTCGCCCGAGCCTCCGAGCCAGGCCTCGGACGGGCGATTGTTTTCCGTCTCGCCCGAGCCTCCGAGCCAGCCTCGGACGGGCGATTGTTTTCCGTCTCGCCCGAGCCTCCGAGCCAGGCCTCGGACGGGCGATTGTTTTCCGTCTCGCCCGAGCCTCCGAGCCAGGCCTCGGACGGGCGATTATTTTCCGTCTCGCCCGAGCCTCCGAGCCAGGCCTCAAGCGAACCCTCGGGCGCTATCTCGTTCGAGCCGGGCCTCGAGCGAACACACACCTACCGCACCGCGCTCGAGCCAGGTTGTGTCGAGTTGGACTGAGCCGAAAGCCACGTTTGGGCTAGAATAAAGTTTTTCTTTTTCTGCACAGTAACTAAGTTTATTAATTTTTGCTATAATAATCTGTAGCTCTGTTAAGTGTGAAATTTCAGTTTTGCTAGTTGTTTATGAGTAGATCTATCATGGAAAAATATGAAAGTATTTTTGGTGGCAGTTAATTTACTGTTTTCATTTATTTCAGTTTATATGCTTTTGTTTTGATAAATGGTTATATATGTTTTCTGGTTGAGATAATTCCTGGCAAAATTTGTGTAAGTTTGTTGTCATGTTGAGTAACTGTGAAAATTTTATGAGGTACTGTTTATGTAGGAAAAGTTTCTGTTTTAATTAAAAGTCCTTTTTGGCTGATTACTTAGAATAAATGTTAAGGTGTTTTATATGCTGAAATAAAATATGGGAAAATTTGTGTAGTTTCTGTTTATGATGTTTCAAGCTAAGAAAATGTAAGAATGATCTGTTATGTGAAGAAATCTGGAGTTGCTTCACAGAGGTGCTGTCGGTGTTTCGTACCCGGGGGTATCACACCAACGAGTAATATGATCGCGTGCTTCTCTTCCTGGATGGTGATGCAATGGGACACAAGGATTTATCATGGTTCGGGCAAAGAAGGCCCTACGTCCAGCGGGGGGAGATGTTCTTGTATTACTTGCACCTAAGTGCTTGTACAGGGGAAAATACAAGCTCAGTGAGCGTGGACCGGAGTCCAGACTTGTGTTTTGTGCGTGGACTCGTGTGTTCTGTTCGTCCTCCGAATGAGAGGGCCCTAGCGTCCTCTTTTATAGCGCAAGGGAGGCCAGGGTTACATGAAAGTATTACAGGTGTTGGGGCGTATGGTGCCCTATACGGAGAAGGGTAGGAACCCTGTCTTGTCGGGGCCACTGGAGCTGATGTGATCGTCGCTGTTGAGGCGTCCTTGAGTCGTGGCTTCCATCCCGGGCGCGGACGTGGGGGCGTGACAAGACGGGAGCCGTACCGCACCCATCCCGGAATGTACAGTACACGGTGAGGTCCCTCCGGGTCTTGGGGTGCCTGTCCTCCAATATCACGAAAGTAGTTAGGGCTCGAAGGGCGCGGGGCCAGCTTCGAGGTGGTGCCACGGGGGCTCGAGGGGCGCGGAGCCGGCCTCGAGGGGTTACAGTGCCTGGCTCGAGGGGCGCGTAGCCGGCCTCGAGGGGTTACAAGCCCGCCCGGCATGGCCGAACAGTGCGGCACTGGTGCCCTTTTGCCCATGCTTGTGGTGAAAACGTGACTTGACCTTTACACCGGGTTACTGTGGTACACGCCGTCACTAGTGAACATGACCGGAGTAGGTGAAGGTATTAAATGCGTGGTATGGGCTGGTACGGCTGTCTATGCAACTCGAGGTCCGTGCGTTAAGGCTCGAGGTGTGGAGGCGCGCTTGCCCGAGGTTTGGAGGGCTCGAGCGAGACGGGGAGTGATCGTGCTTGCCCGAGGCCTCGCTGGGAGGGCTCGGGCGAGACGGAATTAGAGCGTTCGCCCGAGGCCTGGCTGGGAGGGCTCGGGCGAGGCGGAGATTGAGCGGCCTCGGCGAGCGCTCTGGCGAGGCTGGGGGACGCGGGTGGAGTCGGAGTTTCGGGTGTGTTTGGTGTTGGGGGGGGTACCCACCCCTTTTCGTACCACGACAGTAGCCCCCGAGCCCTTGTTTTGAGTGCTTGCACTCGAGCAGGGGCTCCAGGTTGGGATCTCGATGGGTAGCTGACTGGTCTCGAGGGTCTCGTCGATTCGATTCCGTGGGTGTCGTGCGAGCGACACCCCGCGGGTGTAGCCCCCGAGGCCAGGGGGAGTGGTTAGGACTCCCTCGTGGACTTTCCGAAGAATCCTTCTTCGGTTGGGAGCCTTCTGCCCAGCGGATGCGCCTTGTTAGGCGGATATCGTCAGGACGCGCAGATCGCGGCGCCGTGTGCACCTGTCAACAGGCTCGAAATGTGGTTTGGTAGAAATATTAAATATTCGCGGTAACCTTCCCTTTGCCGTGGGAGACTTTGTTCGAGGCTTGGCTTGGAGGGCCCGGTCGAGGCGGAGAACGAGCGTTTGTCCTGGGCCTGGTCTCGAGGGCTCAGGCGAGATGGGGGTCGAGTTTTCACCGAGGCCTGAAAATCTCACGCTCACACAAAGAAAAGAGATTAGTCGCAACTGTCCGAGTTTATAGACCCTCTTTCGTCGAGGGGTGCCGGGCTGAACCGACTGGCCGGCTCCTCGAGCTGTCCGGCATGCCGATTGCCCGGCTTGTCATCCCGCGAGTCCTTTCGATCGGATGCGAGGGGGGATGCCTCGTACTACCCCGAGTGGGCGAGTATCGAGGTTCCTGGTGAGCTGGTAACGGGGAATCCAAGTGAGAGCTCGTGCCCCGTTCGTTAGGGGTCGACTGTGGCCCGGAGGCGGTCTCATAAAGCATGGGGGCTCAGTCCGCAGGAGTGCCGGGTCCATTCGATAGGACCCGGTGGCTCGATGCCTCCCTCCGAGGGGATCTCACTGCACGTCGAGCTCCCTGCCTTGGATACACGTGAGAGGCCTCGAGGGTTCGGCCCTCGAGTAATGCCGCGAGTGGCGCCCCTTGTTGTCCCTGACTCGGGTGCTCGAAGCCGGCTGTCGAACCCTTTTCGAGGCCAGCCTTCGCTGCTTCGAGACTTAGGGCCGGGGCCCGTTTTTACCTTTGTGAAGAAGCCTCCGTCGTCTGGAATTCTTCTGCCCGTTGGGCGCGCCTTTTTAGGCGGAAACCGTCGAGGAGAGCAGCGGACGCGAAGCCGGAGCGACGTCGTGGCGGGCCCGGGTAGTGGAGCGAATGGAGAGGTGCCGCGTGTGCCCTGCACCCGGCTCGAGACGCGGTTAGGTGGGCGCATTGAATGCATTCTGTTACCTTTTTGCGTTGTGAGAGATCCCGCCCATCGGGTTTCCCCCTATAAATATCGAAAGAGGGGAAAAGGAAACCTTTACTTTGCCTTTGCCTTCGCCGCTGCCATAGCCTTCACGCGCCCTCTCCTTCGAGTCAGTCGACTAGGGATTTCCAGCCGCCCGTTCGCTACTCGGATCCCGCCGCCGCGCCACCGCCATGGCCGCCCCGACGCAGATGTGCTGCCGCCGAGGACTGGAGCCCGTCGAAGGTGTCGCAGAGCGAAATGGACTCATTGGTGGCCCAGGGCTTCTTGCGCCCCAACCCGAGGAGGGACCCGCGTGGTGGGTTATCCCGTCGGCGGAGCACGGGAGCCGCACCCGCCGGAGGGGTACGTGGTGAGCTTCGCGCGTTACCATCGTATGGGGCTCGGCGTCCCGCCGAGCCGCTTCTTGCGAGGGTTGACCCACCATTTCGAGGTGGAGCTTCAACACTTCTCCCCCAACTCCATCTCGCACGCCGCCATATTCGCCGCGGTGTGCGAGGGATACCTGAAGATGGAGCCGCACTGGGAGATGTTCGTCCATCTCTTCTGGGGCGAGCTCTTCATCAAGTCCCTGAAGCCCAGCGGGAGGCGGCCCGTGCGCATGGGCTCCCTTGCCATTACTGCGAGGGCGGGGACATCGTCGGCCAATGTCCCCCGCGAGTACCTACGGTACAAAGCTTTCCTCCAACCAGGCCGGGTGGGACGACCATTGGTTCTACCTTCGGAACGAAGGTGGCCTCCTTCCGCAGACCCCGCCGGGTCCTCACTCAACGCCCGGAGAAGTGGACCTGGGGTGTTGCGGCGGACAGGCAACGCTGGCCCCGCTGATGGAGCTGATGAAGATGCTGGTGGACGAGAAGAAGCTGACCGTGCAAGCGGTCATTTGGGCGTTCCACCAGCGAAGAGTTCTTCCGCTGGCGGACCGCCCCCTGCTTATGCACGAGATGGGCCCGCAGGCTGAGCTCGAGGCGCTCGCTCGAGGATGGCCGAAGGGAGGCTGTCCCGGGGCGTCTGGGTGTCAGACAGGGCGTTGGGAACGAGGGCGTCTCCCGGGTGTCAATCACAGTCCAGGGGTCGTTCGTCCCTGAATACTCCCACCTGATTGCGATGGCACCCGACGAGGGGTGTCTCGACCTGGTAAGCTTCCCTCGAGCCGAGCTATCTCGAGCCTCCTCTCCTTTTTCCTCCTTCGATCCCTTTGCATCCGTCTTGCAGTTTGTCTCATCACACTTCTTCTTTCTTAGGGGCGTTTTCTTGTCGTGCGTCAAGGCCCCCGGTGAGGGAGGACGCCGCGGACTCTCAGGTGAGGCGCCTCTCTGCTCAAAAGGTCAAGGAGAGCAAGGACGCAAAAAGAAGAAGGAGAAAAATAAAAACCTGCGTCGCTTAGCTCGGGAGCAGAGACTGGCGAAGGCTCGCCGTAATCGTCAGCCTGGGGACGGGTCCCCCGAGCTGAGCTCCTCGAGCTCGGAGGAGGAGAGTGGTGACGAGGAGGAGGACGACGACGAGGGGATGGATGCGCGCTTGATGCGCGCGGGGCTCGTCGGCGACAGGGCTGACCGCTCCTTTGTGCAGGAGGGTACCTTGGAGATTCCCCCGGCGAAAGGGTCGGGCGGGGCGCAGCCGCGGCGGAAAGCGGCGCCGATCCCTGCCTCGTCGAGGGCTCGAGGTCCGTCGAGCTCCGCGCCGGATGCGCCCCTGGTCGCAAGGAAGCCCCGGACCCGGAGCGCCTCCGCCACGGCGCCAACGCAGGCTGCCCCCACATCCGCCCAGACGGGGGTCTCGAAAGGGGTCGGGCCTCGAGAGAAGCGGTCGACAGGTCGAGAAGGGGTCGGGCCCGACCCCCGCGAGCCGTCAAGGGCGCCGTTGAGCCCGCGGAGGAGCGGGCGCCAAGAAGAGGCGTCGAGCCCGCGCCATCACGAGCGTCGGGGAGGGCCCCCGAGCGTCTCGTGACCAGGGGCGCGGGCGTCCCGGAGTCCATCGCCGCACCGCCGTCGGGATACGGAGGCGGACGCGGGAGGGCGCGACCACCAGCGCGGGCGCCGGAGCCGGTCCCGGAGTCCGCGCCGGGGCGGGCGCCACGACATCAGCACGAGGGAGGTGCGGTCGCCTTCCGCGATGCGGGGCGGAAGGAGGGCTCTCCCTCGAGGTCGAGCCATGGGAGGCGTCGGGAGCCCTCCCCCCATCCCAGCCCTGCGGAGACGGCCCAGGCACAGGGCTCGAGCCATGGGGCGGGCTCGAAGCCCCCGAGTGGGTCCGGCGATTCCGGGAAGAAGCCCAGCCGCCGCTTGGGTGAGTAGTCTTCTTGGACCTCGTCGGTAGTGAGGCTTTACCTTTTACTTTTTGATGACGTACGCTATCTCTGTTTTCTCAGGGGGAAGCGCTCCTACCAGGAGGTGGACCTCGCCTCGTCCAAGAGGGCCAACCTCGAGCCCCGTCGAGGCACAGGCACCTCGAGGTATGGCTCCTTCCTCCGCTAGAGAAGCCGCTTGGCTGGAGAAGGCTCGAGCTGCCATGGCTCGAGGGGGCCGACTAGTCGTCGCGAATTTTGGTGAGGCCGTCGCCATCGACCACAGGGGTCGAGGCATCCTTCCTGATTCTGATACCGCTGTTATCTCATACTGCAGGGGCCTCCGCTCACGGCATCGAGCCAGCCCCCACCGCGTCGACTGAGGCGCTGCCTCCTCCTCCTCCTCCTCCGGCGACGGCGCCAACTGAGAGCGGCACCCTTCCCCCCACCACGACGTCTGTTTCGGGGAAGTGCCCGGGGCGAGCACGGCCCCGCCGGTGTCCGGGGTTGAGGAGACCGCGCCCCCTCGAGGCCCGAGCGACACGAACCGGGCTGGCGGAGGAGGAGGGAAAGGGGGGAGGGGTGTCGGCGGGAGAAGGAGCCAACAGTGGAGGACCTCCTGAACGAGCTGGAGCAGGGGCCACCCCCACCAGGGGCTCGACGATGACGGAAGCGTCATCCGAGCCTTCGCCCCACGCGAGGTAGTGGGCGCCGCCTCGGGAGGCGGCGGAGCAACAGGAGGTGCCGGTGGAGGGACGGAGGGAGTCGGGTCAGCTCGAGGCGGAGGAGGATCTGCCCGTCATCGAGCTCGACCGGCCGATATGGCCGTTTCCCGTCCCACTGAGCCCGCCTCTCGCCGTGCGTTCCCCATCGAGCAACCGGCCCAGCGGGGGGCCCCGCGCGAGGTCCAGTCCATCCTCCGGGAGGTGGCCGGGCTTATGGCGGAGGAGGCGGAGCGGTCCTGCTCCGAGGAGGCGGGCCGGTCCGCACAGGTGTCAGCCGCCCTCGCGCGGGCCGAGGCGGAGCTTCAAGACCTCCGCGCGGAGCTGAGTCGGAACGCCCAAATGGCGAGCCGGCTCAACGAGGCGGAGGCGGAGGTCTGGGTGGCTCGAGGAGAGGCACTTCCGCCCGTGCTGAAGCCGAGGCGGGGCGAAGCGAGGGGGCCGCTGAAAACCGAGTGGCGAGGGAGCTAGCCGCTGGCCCGAGCCGGCGGCGGAGAGCGGCGAAAAAAGAGGCCGAAGACGCCGAGAATGGCGCCGCCACCGCCCGAGCTGCGAGGGGGGCGGCGCGGCAGGAGGTGATCCGCAAGGATCTGGCTTTGGTGGAGGTGGGCCGGCTGATCGAGGACCTAAGGTCCGAGAGGCTCCTCACGCTGGCCGAGATGCGCAGGCTTGAGCAGCGTGCTGAGGGCCTGACCGGCGACCTCGCCGCGCTGGGGCGGCACTGCAACGGTGAGGCTTATTCCTTGCTCTTGTTTGGGTTTCGAAGTTTTTGTTACGCCGCAATCTTATTCTTCCTTGTTCATTGCGCAGGGGTCGAGAAGACGGTCGAGGAGCTCCGCGAGACGAACCAGGCTCTCTTGGACCAACTCCAAGACGAGACGATGGTGACGGAGCGGGCTCGCACCTCCCTCGACCGGCTCGGCCCCATGTGGGGTGCTCCTCCGGTAGCTGCGGCAGAAGGCGCGATGGCTCGAGGCGACGCCTTGGTCGACGCCTTGTGCTTCTTCGACGCAGCCGCTCGGGACCGCGTCCGGCAAGCTCTCCATCACGGTGTCAAGTAGACACTCGCGGTTGTTCGCTCCGGTTTCCGCTTCCCGGTCCATGTTGTCGCGAATGGCTTCATCGAGATCGAGGGGAAGGATGAGGAATGGAACAATCGCCGAGTTGACAAAATTTTGGAGAAGATGGAGAGGCCGGGGACGTCGCTTGCGAAGATCTTCGAGGAGGACGTGCTGCCTCCTGACGCCAGCAGCGGTGTCGGGAGCCCTCCTCCCTCGAGCTCGGGCGTCGAGGTCGAGCCTGCCTTGCGGACCTTGGGGAGGAGTACCGCACCGACGAGGATTGAGGCCTGCGTGCCAAATTTGGGCGTCGAGGCCCTTGTAAGAATTTTGTGAGATAAATGAGGGTACGTCGAGACCCGAATGTATATGTGATTTGTTTATGGAAAGAGTTGTTTTCTTTTCGAATGCGTTTGACCGCTTCTCTTTGTCATGAGCTCGAGTTTCTGCTAACTTAGTCTGTGTTCCTTTAGTACGTCGCGAGCCCCTCGAGGGGAGCGTAGGTAGGGTACCGTAGCCCGGGGCGTAGGCGGCCGTCTACGTCGACGCCCCCCGACCTTGGGGCTCGATGTACTTTAGGATTTAGACGTCGCTAGTTCGTTCGAGGCGTGAGTCGAGACGAGGGTCAAATTTTGAAAAGAAAACACGCGTTTTTTCCGGAGTCTGGGGGGCGTTCTATCCCCTTGCCAGCCCCCGAGGGAGGCTCGACCCTGAGCTAGGCAGGGTCGAGGCTACCTTAAGATGCGAAGCAACATGAACGATAATGCATGAGTTTGTTCATTCATTTTGACATGTTTGTACAAAGTGATAAAATGAATAAGGCCTCGAGGCCTTTAAGGGTAGAAGCGACGTAGCTGAGATATGTTCCACGCGTTTGCCAGGATCCTGCCTTGGTCGTCGTAGAGCTTGTACGTGCCTGGCTTGAGGACTTCGGCCACGGTGTACGGGCCTTCCCACGGAGGGGTGAGCTTATGGCGCCCTCGATTATCTTGCAGCCGTCGAAGCACGAGGTCCCCCACCGCCAGGTCCCTTTTGCGCACGTGCTTGTCGTGGTAGCATCGAAGTGTTTGCTGGTAGCGTGCAGAGTTGATGAGCGCCACGTCTCGGGCCTCCTCGAGCTGGTCCTTGGCGTTGGCGAGCCTTTCGTCGCTGGTTTGCTCGTTGTAGGCTCGAAGTCGAGGTGAGTCGTACTCGAGGTCCGTGGGTAAGACGGCCTCGGCGCCGTAGGTTAGGAAAAACGGAGTGAACCCGGTGGCTCGACTCGGCGTAGTCCTGAGGCCCCACAGCACCGAGGGGAGTTCTGTAGCCCACCCCTTTCCGAAATCCTTGAGGGTTTTGAACAGCCTCGGCTTTAGCCCATGGAGTATCATGCCGTTGGCGCGCTCGACCTGCCCGTTGCATTGGGGGTATGCGACCGAGGCCCAGGTTACGCGAATGTTGTTGTCATCGCAGAAGTTAGTGAACTTTTTGCCCGTGAATTGGGTGCCGTTGTCGGTGATGATGACATTAGGCACCCCAAACCGGTACATGATGTTGGCGATGAACTCGACAGCCCTCTCGGAGGTGGGGTCTCCTATCGGTTTAGCCTCGATCCACTTGGTGAACTTGTCGACGGCCACGAGCATGTGTGTGTATCCTCCACTTGTCCTTTTGAGGGGACCCACGAGGTCGAGCCCCCATACGGCAAATGGCCAAGTGATTGGGATCATCTGCAGGGCGTGTGCGGGCTGGCGCGTTTGCTTGGCGTAGAATTGACATCCATGGCACGCTTGGACCAAACGCTTGGCGTCCCCAATGGCGGTCGGCCAATAGAAGCCTTGGCGGAAGGCGTTCCCAACCAGGGCCCTCGGCGCTGCGTGGTGGCCGCAAGCCCCCGAGTGCATATCGTCGAGGAGCTTGCGCCCTTCCTCGAGTGGGATGCAGCGTTGAAGGATCCGGTCGGGCTTCGTCGGTACAGCTCCCGTTCGTCGCCGTAGATGACGTAGGTCTTGGCTCTCCGAGCGACGCGTCGGGCCTCCGTCTTGTCTTCTGGTAGCTCGCCTCGCGTCAGGTAATCGAGGTAGGTGGTCCGTCCGCCAGTCGAGGGGTCGTGATGAAGAAGAGGCGTGTGCGTCGATCTGCATCGCCTCCGTGGACATCGAGGGGTCCTTCTCGGGGGGGTGGCATCGAGCTTCGAGCCCCCGTGCCTTGCTCAAGGGGTGGCGTCGAGGGGCCAGCCCTTGGTTCAATCTCGACGGATGGCTCGAAGACGTCCCTCGAGAAGACATCTGGCGGTACCGTGCCGCGCGTGGATGCCAACTTTGCCAGCTCGTCTGCGGCCTCGTTGTACTTTCGAGCTATGTGGTTGAGCTCGAGGCCGTAGAACTTGTCTTCCAGCTTGCGCACCTCCCCGCAATACGCCTCCATCTTGGGATCGACGCAGCTTGAAGCCTTCATAACCTGGTTGATGACGAGCTGCGAGTCTCCTCGGGCGTCGAGGCGTCGGACCCCGAGCTCGAGGGCGATGCGCAGCCCATTGACGAGGGCCTCGTACTCGGCGACGTTGTTGGAGGCGGGGAAGTGCAAGCGTAGCAAGGTAGCGCATGTGTACTCCGAGGGGCGAGATGAAAGCAGGCCCGCACCTGCCCCCGTCTTCATGAGGGATCCGTCGAAGTACATGGTCCAGAGCTCGGCTTGAATCTGCGCCGGCGGAAGTTGATTGTCGGTCCATTCAGCGACGAAGTCTGCCAACGCTTGCGATTTGATGGCCTTTCGGGGGGCGTAGGTGATGGTTTCCCCATTAGCTCGGCGGACCACTTGGCGACGCGCCCCGTGGCCTCCCGATTGTTGATTTGATTTCACCGAGGGGGAAGGATGACACCACTGTTACGGGATGAGCGAGGAAGTAGTGCTGGAGCTTGCGCCTCGTGACGATGATGCCGTAGAGCAGCTTCTGGATGTGCGGGTACCGGACCTTGGCCTCGGAGAGCACCTCACTGGTGAAGTACACTGGTCGTTGGACTGGCAATGCATGACCCTCCTCGTACCTCTCGACGACTATGACCGCGCTGACCACCTGAGTGGTTGCGGCCACATAGAGGAGGAGAGGTTCGGGGGAATCACCGTCCTGGGCTGGTTGCGGAGGCACGAGAACTGGCGCAGAAGTCAGCAATCCCTTCAACTTGGTCAAGGCTTCCTCGGCTTCGGTGGTCCACGCAAAGTGCTCCGTCTTTTTCAGCAGGCAGGCGGTAGAGGGGTAGTGCTTTCTCCCCCAGCCTCGAGATGAATCTGCTGAGAGCGGCTAGGCAGCCTGTTACCTTCTGTACGCCCTTGAGGTCACGAATCGGGCCCATCCTCGTGACTGCTGAGATTTTTTCAGGGTTGCTGCCTCGATCCTCCGTTGCGAGACGATGTAGCCAAGTAGCATGCCTCGAGGCACACCAAAGACACACTTCTCGGGGTTGAGCTTCACATTCTTGGCCCGGAGGCACTCGAACGTGGTCTCGAGGTTGCTGATGAGGTTCCCTACTTTTTTAGTTTTAACCACGATGTCATCGACGTAGGCCTCGACGGTCTTGCCTATGTGCTCGCCAAAGATGTGCTGCATACATCGTTGATACGTTGCCCCGGCGTTTCGAAGGCCGAAGGGCATCGTAACATAGCAATACATACCAAATGGCGTGATAAAAGAGGTCGCGAGCTCATCGGATTTTCTCATCCTGATTGGTGGTAGCCGGAATACGCATCAAGGAACGAAAGCACTTCCACCCAGCAGTGGAATCAACGATCTGGTCAATTCTAGGTAAAGGAAATGGAACTTTTGGACATGCTTTATTAGACCAGTGTAATCTACACACATCCGCATTTTTCCATTCTTTTTCCTAACTAGTACAGGGTTAGCTAGCCACTCCGGGTAAAATACCTCCTTGATGAATCCGGCCGCCAAAAGCTTGTGCACCTCCTCGCCGATGATCCTGCGCTTTTCCTCGTCGAAGCGGCGCAGGCGTTGCTTCACCGGTCTGGACCCGGCCTGGATTCCAAGGCGTGCTCGGCGACTTCCCTCGGTATGCCTGGCATGTCCGAGGGGTTCCACGCAAACATGTCGATGTTTGCGCGGAGAAAGTCGACGAGCACTGCTTCCTATTTGGGCTCGAGGCTGGTACTGATGGTCAGCGTCTTGCCATTGGTCGAGGTCGGGTCGACGGGTATTTGCTTGGTGTGCTCAGCCGGCTCGAAGGTGCCGGCGTGACGCTTTGCTTCTGGGGCCTCCTCGGTGGCCAGAGCTGCCAAGGCCTCGAGCGAGTCGAGGTGGACGTTGGCCTCCCCCCGCTCGACGCACTCCACGTCGCAGTGGTATGCGTGCTCGTAGGAGGTGTCAACGGTAATGACCCCTTTCGGTCCCGGCATTTGAGCTTCAAGTACGTGTAGTTAGGAATCGCCATGAACTTGGCGTAGCCTGGCCGGCCGATGATGGCGTGGTAGGTCCCTTGGAAGCCGACCACCTCGAAGGTGAGCGTTTCCGTCGGAAGTTTGCCGGCGTGCCGAAGCAGACCGGCAGGTCGATGCGCCCGAGGGGGTGGGCCTTCTTTCCTGGCACTACTCCGTGGAACCCCCCGACACTGGGTCGGAGCTGTCCTTCTGAAATCCCCAGGAGGTCGAGGGTCTCGAGGTATATGATGTTGAGGCTCGAGCCCCCATCCATCAACACCTTGGAGAACCGAACGTCGACTATGACGGGGTCGACGACGAGGGGGTAAGCCCCGGGTTTATGACCTGGTCCGGATGGTCGTCACGGTCGAACGTGATTGGCGCATCGGACCAGTCAAGATACCGGGGGGCGTCGTGGCCAAGCGAAAAGATTTCCGGCGCTCCTTCTTTCTTTCTCGAGCTGAGAGCCCGACGGTCGGTCCCCCGTAGATCATGTAGCAGTCGCGCACCGGGGGGAAGTCGCCATCTGCGTTTCTGCCGCCGCGTCGATCGGTATCCTTTCCCTTAGGCGCGTCCTCCTTGTCGCCGAGCTTGGAGTAGTAGCCCTTCAACAGTCGACAGTCTTTCAACTTGTGGTTTACGGGGCCCCGGTGATAGGTACAGGGATCCTCGAGCATTTGTCGAAAACAGCCCATCGGGGGGGCCTCGAGGCTTCTTGGGCTCGAGGGCGCCCGCGAGCACCTCTTTGTCGTCGTCGTCATCGGTGCCACGCTTCGCCTTCTGGCCCTTGCGTTTGCTTTTCTTCCTTTTGTTGCCGTCATTGTTGTCGTTCTTGGCGTCGTTGCCTTTGTTGGAGCCCTCCGGAGCGATCACCGCCTTGCCTTTGTCCGTGGTACGGCCAAAGAAGGCCCCCACTGCTTCGTCGCCCGAAGCAAAGCTGGTGACGCGATCCATCAGGTCCTCGACCGTCCCGGGACGGTAGCGTCCTAGCTCATGAACGAGCTCTTGGCATGATGTGCCTGCGAGGAACGCTGAGATGACGTCCTCGTCCGGCACGTGGGGGAGCTCGAGACGCTGCTTCGAGAAACGTCGAGCGAAGTCGCGGAGAGGCTCGTCCGCCGCCTGCCTGCAACGCCGCAGGTCCCAGGGGTTGCCTGGGCGCACGCAGGTCCCTTTAAAATTCCCGTCGAAGACCCTGACTAGGTCGGCCCAGTCGTGGATCCGATCCGGCGGGAGCCCCTCGAGCCACCGGCGGGCGGTGTCCGAGAGGTAAAGTGGGAGTTGACGGATGATCACGCGGTCGTCGTTCTTGCTCCGCCCAGTTGGCACCCAAGGCGGAAGTCCGAGAGCCAGAGCTTGGGGTCGACCTCCCCGTCGTATTTTACGATGTTGGTCGGCGGTCGGAAGCGGTCGGGGAGGGTCGAGCTGCGGATGGCCCGGCTGAAGACTCGGGGCCCGGGGGCTCGAGGGCCTGCCGGTCCTCGTCGCTGTCGTAGCGCCCCCCTCGATGGGCGCTATAGCCACGCTCTTGGGCCCCCTTGTCTTTGCGCCGTCGGTTGATGTCGTTGCGGGCGTCGTTGGGGTCTCGAGGCGGCCGGTTGTCGACGATCCGTTCGCGGACTGGCCTAGCTCGAGAGGCGTCCGGCTGGTGGACGGATGCCTCGCGAGCGTCGTGTGGGCGTGTCCGCCGGTTTCCCGAGGCTGCCCCGCGTCGGCGTGACGCCGAGCTCTCAGCCTGCTGTACCGCGGCTGTCTCGAGGAGATTTTTCATTTCTCCGAGCATGCGCCTGGCGTCGGGGTTGGAGACGGCGGGCAGGTCACGGAGCATCATGGCCGCTGCCACCACGTTCTGCCCAGCTCGTGGGAAACATACCTCAGGGCGTGCTGGGGCCCGTCCTCGAGGATCCGCCGGTGACCTCTCGAGCGCGGCTCGAGCTCCGGCTCCTCGGGGCTGGGGTGGTTCCTGCATCAGGGTTTGCCGGAGCTGCAGCAGGTGTCGCCGTTCCTCCTCGGTTTTGGTGATTGCCTCTTGCACTTGTGCGAGTTGCGCCGCCCGGCCATCGTCGTGCTTGGGCGGCACAGCCGACGCTTGAGGTTCGTCCCTTCCCAGGACGCGTGATCCGCCTGCCGCGGCCACGTCGCTAGGTCCCTCTAGGTCGAGGGCCGGCCTGTTGTCGTCGCCTTCGTCTCGGTATCGCATACGACTCCCTCGAGTTGGAAACACTCCCTGGTGGGGTCCCAGAGGTCGGGGTCGTGGTAGTCGTATTCGTCGGAGTCGGAGCTGTTGAGGGCACGCCGCCTTGGCCGATGCTGGGGAGCAGCGAGCTCGCGGTACATTCTCCGACGGTAGCTCGCCGAGGTGGATCGAGAGGGGTCGCGCAAGAAGTCGCGGTCGATGCACGCGGGGTGGACGATTTCCAGGCTGGCCATAGCTTGCAGCAGCGTGCCCGGACGCTGCTCCCGGTCCACCTCCGTCTGGTCCGTTGGCGCTCGTCGAGGCGATGGGCGAAAACAGCCGCAGAGCTGTCGAGGCGACCGGAATCGCGCTGGCGTCGAGCACAGCGCGACCCGCGCGGGAGGAGGCTGAGTTGCGTCAACGGCGCACGGTCGGAGGCCTCTGGCCTGGCTCCTGGTCCGTACGTACGACGACGAATGCGAAGTCGCTAGGCGGGCGTGAATGCGCCTGGAGGTCTCCGGCCGCGCGCCGGGTGGGTTTCCCCTTGGGGCCCCTGCACCGGCTACGGGGGGGCGTAGGTGTTTGCCGCGGGCTCCGCCTGCGCCCGACGACGACGGTGACGATGGCGCCGCTCGTGACGTGGCGGCGTGTGTGGTGTGCGCGACGCGTCACGCCCCCCGCGCGGGGTGGCGTGACACGCACTCCGCCCAGGCCCTCCGTGGAGAGCAGAGTCAGCTCGTTGCTGTTGCCTGTGGCCAGGAACTCGAGGCTCCCGAACCAGACGACGGCACCAGCCGAGAACGGAAGAGAGGATGAAGCCATCCAGGAGTCAACGAGAAATCGGCTCGCGGACACGCGAAGTCCCCTACCTGGCGCGCCAACTGTCGGTGTTTCGTACCGGGGGTATCACACCAACGAGTAATATGATCGCGTGCTTCTCTTCCTGGATGGTGATGCAATGGGACAAGGATTTATCCTGGTTCGGGCAAAGAAGGCCCTACGTCCAGCGGGGTGGAGATGTTCTTGTATTACTTGCACCTAAGTGCTTGTACAGGGGAAAATACAAGCTCAGTGAGCGTGGACCGGAGTCAGACTTGTGTTTTGTGCGTGGACTCGTGTGTCTGTTCGTCCTCCGAATGAGGGCCCTAGCGTCCTCTTTTATAGCGCAAGGGGAGGCCCAGGGTTACATGAAAGTATTACAGGTGTTGGGGCGTATGGTGCATACGGAGAAGGGTAGGAACCCTGTCTTGTCGGGGCCACTGGAGCTGATGTGATCGTCGCTGTTGAGGCGTCCTTGAGTCGTGGCTTCCATCCCGGGCGCGGACGTGGGGGCGTGACAAGGCGGGAGCCGTACCGCACCCATCCGGAATGTACAGTACGCGGTGAGGTGTCCTCCGGGTCTTGGGGTGCCTGTCCTCCAATATCACGAAAGTAGTTAGGGCTCGAAGGGCGCGGGGCCAGCTTCGAGGTGGTGGCCACGGGGCTCGAGGGGCGCGGAGCCGGCCTCGAGGGGTTACAGTGCCTGGCTCGAGGGGCGCGTAGCCGGCCTCGAGGGGTTACAGCGCCCGGCATGGCCGAACAGTGCGGCACTGGTGCCCTTTTGCCCATGCTTGTGGTGAAAACGTGACTTGACCTTTACACCGGGTTACTGTGGTACACGCCGTGCACTAGTGAACATGACCGGAGTAGGTGAAGGTATTAAATGCGTGGTATGGGCTGGTACGGCTGTCTATGCAACTCGAGGTCCGTGCGTTAAGGCTCGAGGTGTGTGTGGAGGCGCGCTTGCCCGAGGTTTGGAGGGCTCGAGCGAGACGGGGAGGAGTGATCGTGCTTGCCCGAGGCCTCGCTGGGAGGGCTCGGGCGAGACGGAATTAGAGCGTTCGCCCGAGGCCTGGCTGGGAGGGCTCGGGCGAGGCGGAGATTGAGCGTTCGCCCGAGGCCTCGCTGGGAGGGCTCGGGCGAGACGGAGATGGAGCGTTCGGGTGTTTGCGTTGATTGGGGGTACCCCTTTTTCGTACCACCGACAGGTGCTTTTCTGTGTTTTCCTTTGAAAATTCATGTAAGAAATAATATAAGGTTTCTGTTTATGGAACTTTCTTGAAAAAATATGAAATGTGAGTTAGAATCGGGGAAATATATGAAATTAGTTTAGTTTAGCACCCTTTCCAGTAGGGTTGTAGTTCAAGTGGTTTATTTTGGGATAGATTTGTTTATTTGGTGTAGGCTGGATGTTTATGTTCTGGCAGTAAATTTTCTGCAGTAGCATGGTTATGGTAGAAGAAAGCTGGGAAAATATGAAACCTGCTGTTTGACACTTTTGGATGAAGAGCTAGCAAAGCACCTTTTGGGCAGTTGTTTGTCATTTCGTATATGCAGCTCTATATTTTATTTTTGGCTGAAATGTTCAGTGGAGTCCTGAATGTGTTGTTTGCCTTCTGGAATTTTGGGATTTTTCTGAGCCAGAAAAAATGCAATCGCAGTTCTAATCGGAGTTCTTTTGATTTATTAAATAAGAAAGGGTGAATAATCAGATTTGGTTTTATGAAATAAGTAAGTAATTACATCAATGTCAAAAGTGGTTCAACAAGTTGGCTTTGTTGGTTTTGCAAGAAAATTTTCATACCTCACATCTTGCACCCGCATCCAATTATATATTCGTCGCATGCAATAGGATCGACCCCGCCGGAGCCCGACCAGGAGCAGGAAATAAGCGCCGAGCAGCAGATTCCGGAGCTCCAGCAAGCCGAGGAAGCCGACCCCGTCCCGACACTAACTTGCCCGAGTGCCCGTCTCACGAGGCCTCGGTCTTCACCCAAGGCAAGCCCCGGAGCATTCTAAGTCTCCCAGTATTTTCAATTAAATTACTTGAGTCCTTTTATATTGTGATGCATTAGGTTTAGGAGTTGAATGAATCCTATTTGCTGCATTATCATTCCTTGATGATTGATAATATCTACCTTTTTATCCTGTTATTCATTTGCAACGTAGAATTGCTTAGCCTGCTTAATAAAAGTAGTAGTTAAGGATGTCTCCGTAATACCCTGATGGGTACTCACCGGATCACGGTTGGCTATATTGCTATCGTGGAAAAGAACCTGAGTAGTAATGAAATACGGTCAACTGGAAGGCAAGGCACAAGTTTGGAAACTTGGGGCAGTCCGTCCGTTGGATCGTGTAGGTTTGTATCGATGTTGGCCCTCGTTCATTTTTGAACGCGCCCTTTTACTTAGGGATATGTCGGGGTGCCGTAATCATCGACCCAAAGCCGGTTAGAAGCTGTTCGGGCCGGTCTCAACCCGTGTCGTGCCCTCTAGTATGGAAATTGCGATCTGCCGCGTGAGGCCATCGCCAGGTTCCAATTGGGCGGTCCGTGCTTGAACCGCGGCGATTACCACCACGAACAAGCGTCGAGCGGTTGCCCAATGCATGGACCGACGGGGAAAGTGTGGGCTGGTATTAAAGGTCTTTCACCAGCTGGTTTGGAATTCGATTCGAGTCGCCGTCTCCCCCGGTTAGTGGAAAACTATGGCGAGCTTCACCACGATACAACTCCATGTGATGTTTTAAAGGTTCAACTAAAAATGTGGATAAGTCAACTGGATATGGTTATATTATTGTTTGTTAGACTCAAGTGTGTGCAATAGTTCAGGTGCAAAACCTAGAAGAAGGAATAGGTATAAAAAATAACAGCTCATTAACTTCACTAATACTTCGCTTATCTTAAATCGAGCTTTTCGCAAATTCAAGGTCACAGCTCCACCCAAAAAGGCCTTGCATGTCCTTGGTGTCTTATTTTCAGTTGGACGGGTAAGTCTAGCTGAGTACATTCCAGTACTCAGGGTTTATCCCGTTTGTTGCAGATGGCCAGGTCTACTTCGGCTATTGTACGCACTGCCTCTACCCAGTGGAAGGTGATGAGGAGTAGGCCCAGGGCAGGGTCGTCCAGAAGCTTTTCCCTTTTCTTTTGCTGGACTGAGACTACTAGTGGCACATTATCTTAAAAAGGGAGGAGGAGTTGTGTCGAGTGGATTTACCAAAACAATGTTTTATTTGGACCACGTGTGTGGTGGTCGTGTGTTAAAAACTTATTTAAGCTTCCGCACTTTTAAAACTTGGTTTGTAATAACTCTGTTTTTAAATTCGTACTCTGATGTTAATTTCGCTTTCAATTTCGCTGAGTTGTATCCTACGAATGTAATCCTTGAACGATGTGATCCTGTATGATGTATGGTGTTAGAAATCCTTCGAGATTTCCGGACTACCGGGGTTATATGGGTTCAAGTATGAATCAAAGTCAGACGGATTTGGCTAAGATAATACTTGAGCTCTTATAATCAGGGCGGTTCCGCCACACCCCCCCGCAGCCGAACACCATACCTCGAGACCCCACGCGGGGACCTCGAGTCTCTCTGGCACAGCAGCCTATCCCTCGAGACGCTTATGCTTCCCTCGAGCGGCGCAGGCATCGGATGCCAGCCCCATACCGCGCATTTAATACATCCACCTACTCCAGTCACGTCCTTTGCAGCCCGACGTGTACCACAGTAACCAGAGCAGAGTCAAGTCTCGTTTTCACCACAAGCATGGGCAAAAGGGCGCTAGTACGGCACTGTTAACCCATACCCTACGATGTTGCACGTCCAAGCCACGTCTCGAGGCCCGGATGCCCACTGCTCAATCAATTTTCACGGGACTTGTCCATACCTGCGGGGCTCGAGCCCCCCGTAGGCGCCACCTCGAGGCCGGCTCCGCGCCCCTCGAGCCCTAACTGCTTTCATGCTATTGGAAGACAGGTACCCCAAGATCCGGAGGGACCCCGCCGTGTCCTGTACGTGCTGGAATGGGTGTTGTACGGCTTCTACATCGTCACGCCATCACGTCCGCGCCCGGAATGGAGGTCACGCCCCAAGGATGCCTCAACAGCGACGCCCACATCGGCTCCAGTGGCCCCGATAAGACAGGGTTCCTACCCCTCTCCGTATTGGGCATCGTACGCCCCGACACCTGTAATACCCTTGTGTAACCCTGGCCTCCCCTTGCTCTATAAAAGGGGACGCCAGGGCCCTTCGCGCGAGGAGGACGAGACGCGAGTCCACGGTTACACAACTCCGAGAGACAACACACGAGTCCACACACGTACACACTCGAGTCCGGACTCCGGTCCACGCTCATTGAGCTTGTATTCGCCCCTGTACAAGCACTTAGGTGCAAGTAATACAAGAACCTCCTCCCCCGCTGGACGTAGGGCCTTCTTTGCCCGAACCAGGATAAATCCTTGTGTCATCTTGCATCACCATCCAGGAAGAGAGCACGCGATCACATTACTCGTTGGTGTCATACCCCCGGGTTCGAAACACCGACAGAGTGGGAGCAGGACAGGCAGTGGAAGGAAGACGGTTGAGGAGGTATGTGGAGGTGTGAAGGCCCTCGGCCCAGAAACGAGCAAGAAGGGAGGCCTGCAAGAGAAGGGTGCGTATGGTGTCGTTGGTGGTGCGAATCATGCGTTCGGCCTTGGCGTTCTGGGAGGAGGTGTAGGGGCACGACATGCGCAACTGCACGCCGTGAGAGAGGAAGAAGGCACGAGACGTGGAGTTGTCGAACTCACGCCCGTTGTCACACTGGACGGCCTTGATGGTGAGGCCGAACTGTGTAGACACCCAGGCAAAGAAGTGAAGAAGCGTGAAGAAAGTGTCAGACTTCACACAAAGGGGAAAAGTCCAGGAATAGTGAGAGAAATCATCCACCAACACAAGATAGTATTTATAGCCAGAAATACTCAGTACAGGAGATGTCCACAAGTCGCAATGTACAAGATCAAAAATATGGGTCGCATGTGAAGAGGAGGTGGAGAAAGGGAGGCGAACATGACGGCCCAGTTGGCACGCGTGACATACATGCTCATCGTGAGCCCGAGTACATGGAATATCGGAACTACGACTAAGCTGTCTCAAAATGTCGCGGCCGGGATGTCCAAGCCGGCGGTGCCAGGTAGTGGAGGAAGAAATGGCGGCGAAAGCAGCGGACGAAGTGGAAGGCGGTGGAGGAAGCCGAAGGGTGTAAAGGGGCCCCGTGCTGTCACATCGGAGGAGTGGATGCCAGGAAACTAAATCCTTCACAGTAAGACCAGATGAGTCAAATTCAACAGTGCAAGAGTTGTCAGTGGTAAAACGACAAATAGAAAGGAGGTTATGAACCATAGAGGGAGCAACAAGAACGTCAGGAAGACGAAAGGAGCCATGAGTGCCGGCAGCACCCACAGATGTGACAGGAAGACATGAACCATTTGCGACCATGATGGACGAAGGGTGTGAGGAGGAAGGAGGGTGAATCGAGGAGAGTATACCGGGGTCAGGAGTGGTGTGGTAGGTGGCACCCGAGTCAGCAATCCAGTCCGGGCTGACTGGTGGAGTCAGACTCATGGTGCTGAAGGAGCGTGCCAGGGCTGTCGGATCCCAACCAACAGGGCCAGGGGCGAACCCCGGGGGAGGAGTCCACGGCGGCGGAAGCGGAGGGACGACCGCCCCCGGAGTCCACTGAGCGCCCGGGACCCCCCCAGCGAGCATGGCCGCCGGAGGACGAGACTCGCTGCCACCCGCCGGAAAGGGCCACATTGAGATGCGCCCTGACCATGGGTGGTTGTAGGATGGCCAGGGTACACCGCGTGGAGGTGCCGGTGTGCTCCCACGACCAGTGCCTGCACCTCGGCCACCGCCGCGGTGACGGCGACCGCCACGGCCCCCCCACCCCCGCTCGGCCCGGGACGAGGAGGACCAAGAAGAGACGACGTAGGCGGAGCGGTGGGGCGCGGCGGAGGAGTGGCAGCCAGAGCAGTCGAGGACGACGAGGACCCCGGCGCTGAGAGGGACCCTGGCTCGATGCCCTGAGTGGGCTCCTCCAGGACGAGGTCATCTCGAACCTGAAGGAAGGAGGGGAACGACCACTGCCGAGTCATCCAGGTCCGAAGATGGCCGTAGTGCTCGCTGAGGCCGCGGAGGACGTTGAGGACCAAGATCCGGTCCTCCACGGCACAACCCAGGTCTCCGAGTGCATCAGCCATGCCCTTCATCCGGCGGCAGTACTCACCGTCAGGGAGTTCACCCTGGACGAAGGTGCGGAAGCTCGCATCGAGACGCAGTGCCCGGGCTTCGGCGTTGCCCAGGAACTGGCCCTCGAGAGCAAGCCAGGCACGACGGGCGGTGGCGGGTGTGCCCTCCGGTGGAGCACGAACGAGGTCGTGCAGGTCAAGGGAGATGGTCCCAAGAATCCACGAAAGGATGATGCTGTCAAGGCGCTGCCACACGAAGGTCTGAGCCGCTGCTGGCGTGGTGATGAGGACATGGTTGTCGAGGGCATAGCGACGGAGGGTGAGGAGGACCAGTTCCTTCCAGCGGGCGTAGGAAGGTGACTCGGAGTCGAGGACGATGGGAACCAGACTGCAGATGTTCTGGACGGCCCCGGCCTGGTAGTGGAGCTGAGCGACGAGAGGATCAGCCGAATCGGGCACCGAGGTAGGAGAGGACCGCAGAGCGCGGGACCCAGAGGACGTGGCACCGGTGTCAAGCAGCACAGGGCCGCTGAGGAGCTGCTCCGCCTCGAGGAGCTGACGAGCGAGAGCATCAGCCGCGTCACGCTCACGTTCCCAGATGAGGGCAGCGGCACGCACTCGCGCCTGGCCATCTGCGGCGGCTGCCCGTGCGGCCACCAGAGCGGGGGCGAGAGTGTAGTCGGGTTGGGGAAGCAGCGGTGGAGGAGGTGGCGCGAGGAAGGAGGCACCGGCTGCTGCGCCAAGTGCGAGCGCCCCCGAGCCCGAGCCCAAGGCGCCGGAGAGCTGGCTGAGGTTGCCGAACAGGGGCTGGCCGCCGAGCAGAGGCTGGCCGCCCTGCAGAGGCTGGCCGCCGAGAAGAGGATGACCGCCCTGGAGGGGAGGGTCGCCGGCGCCCAGGGGCTGGTCGCCCTGGAAAGACTGGAGCAGGTTAGGGTCGCTGGCGCCCAGGGGCTGGCCGCCCCGGCCTCCGCCCGCGCCCAGAGGAGGGTCACCGGCGCCCAGGGGCGGGCCTCCGCCCGCGCCGAGCAGGGGCGGGTCGGGGTCGTCTGCGCCCTGGCCGTCCGCGCCGGCGCCCGTCGCGCCCGCGCCCAGGCCGCCCGCGCCGGACCCGCCCGCGGCCGTGACTAGGGTGGCGGCGCCAGGCTGGTCGGGTCGCAGCGCCGCGAGCTGCGCCCAGGTCACGCGAGGAAGGGGAGGGAAGGAGGAGAAGGAGTTGGGGAAGGGAGGAGGCGGCCGACCGGCGGCCATGGCCGCGGTAGCCGCGGCGAGGAGGCGGCGGCGGTTGGCTGCTGTAGGTGGAAGGAGGAAAAAAAAAGAAACCCTAGCTTGATACCATGTTGGAAAGAGTGATTGGATTATTGGGCCAACCCTAGGAAGGGCAGCTATATCAGTTACATACATGGGCCTCATGGGCCTAGATACATATACTCCAACAGATCCGTGTGACCATCCCAAGGCCAAATCTTGGCCCTTGGTCACTAGGTCAGTGGCATCGGATGGCTCAGGAGTGAGTGGCGTGGATCAAGGCCGAATGGCGGTTACTTGGACATGCAACCGACCTACCAACCGCCTCTCTGGAGCTCCTGGATGCCGTTGAAGCCAAGGCGGTGCATCCAACGGTGAGGGAGGTGGCGGCCGCCACCTAGGGCTGGCGCCCGCCACTAGGGTTAGCCCTAGGTCAGCTGGTTGCCCCCTATAAGTACCCCCTTCACTCCACAAGGCTATAAATACCCCCCTGGTGACACCATTTCATTTGCACCATCACATCCTAGAGTACCATCCTAGAGAAAGCAACACACAAGCAAGAGAAGCAAGTGAGAGTTAGGTTAGAAGCTCAGAGAGCTTAGGCAAGTACGTTAGCTAGTAGAGAGAGTATAGCTCTAGTGCCCTCGCTACAGCGCGGCTCTTAGTTTAGCACAGCTGAAAGGTCCAAATTGGCTAGAGGGGGGGTGAATAGCCTAAATAAAAATCTACAAAATTACTTAGGCAAACACTATTAGTATGACAAACGGCGAAGCTTTTTGCGCTAACCTAATAGTGTGTTGCAAGCCACCTATCCAACAATTCTACCTAATATTTCTATGTCACACAATCAACTAGAGCTAATAACAAGTGCGGAATAAAACAATCTAGCTCTAGCACAAGTATGATTATACAAAGAATGTGTATGAAACAAGTGTATGCACAAGATATACTTAAGCAAGCTAAACACAACTAACTAGACAAGATATATGATAAGAGATAGTATCTACACAAAGGAATAGCTCAAAGTAAATACACAAAGTAAATGAGCTAGATAGAAGTGGTTTCACCGAGCCTTCGGGATCATCTTAGTAGAGAACCAATCACCGGTGAAATCCGCTTGTGATGCCAATCACCAAGAATATGAATATGAATATGAATATGAAGGCCAATCACCAAGATGTGGAATCAATCACAATATACATACGGGACACCAAGATTTATCCCGAGGTTCACGTGCTTGCCGGCACGCTACTCCCTGTTGTGTCGACCAACACTAGGTGACTCGGTGGCTAATTGGCGCAAAGCCAAGCTCACAAAGAGCGCCACAAGAATCTACCGCTAGTGAGGTAGCTCAATGACACGAGCAATCCAATAAGGATGCCTCTTGCCGCTCCGGCGAGGTGAGGCTCCAAAACCTCTCACAATCACGATCGGTGGTGGCCAAGAACAATCTCCTTCTCTTGCCAAAACCACCTCAACACCTCCAAGCCATCTAGGCACCGACAAATGCCAAGAGTAACAAGAAAACTCAATGCCGATGCGAAGAACTAGTGCCACTAGATTGAACTCTATCAAATTACGCACTAGATCACTCAATCTCACTAGGTTTGATCAAATCAACTTGGGAGATGAGTTGGGAGGGTTGCCAATGCTCACTAGTATACTTAGGAATCAGAATATGCAAAGGTGTATCCATATGAGCCGGCCAAGCCCCTTAAATAGGCCATCCAAGTCGACCTAGCCGTTGGGCCAGAATCGGGGGCATCGGACGCGCCGATGCTCAACCATCGGACGCTGCCCCAGCGTCTGATGCTCCGGATGGAGCCACGTGTCCCCCTGATATGAAATCTGCCCGTTAGATCCCAACGGTCATATTGCTTCGCGCCATGGTTAAAGTGACATCGGATGCGCCGATGCCAGGCATCAGACGCTCCGATGCCGCTGCTTATTTTAGCTCTTTTCTGCGCTACATCCGACGCTCCGGGACTCCTGCATCGGACGCTCAACCCCTATGTCCGATGACACAACAGAAAGGTTCCAGAACGCTCCAAACCACATCGGACACGTCCGATGGATTGGCATCGCACGCAGCCCAGCATCCGATGCTCCCTGGAAAGCACGCTCGCGCCACGTCACCTGCATCGGACTCTGCAACAGTGTTTCCTCACCGTCTGTTGCCAGCGTCCGATGCTTCTTCAACTTCTGACAGAAACTAGGGTTAACCATCGGACGCTCAGCCAGCGTCCGATGCTCCTCGGACCAGCGTCCGATGCTCCCTGAGCACACCACTTTACTTCTGAAAACCGCTGAATCCTGCCTCGCAAGTTCGGCAGGAGGGAGAGGAACTATACACTAGTTTCTCCCACTTCTCCACAACTCCTTAACATCCCCTTATCCCAAAAGTGCCAACACCACCAAGTGTACATCATCATATGCAAGTGTGTTAGCATTTTGCAAAGCATTTTCCAAAGGGGTTTTGTTAGTCACTCACTAGGTCTATAGCATCGATATGTTAGAGAACACCTAGTGGCACTTGAACATCGCATAAGCCGTGAATAATCTCCTCTTAATAGTACGGCTATGTATCCTAAATGTGATCACACTTGCTAAGTGTCTTTGATCACTAAAACAAAGGGCCCTATAGGTTATACCTTTGCCTTCGGGCCTCTTTGCTCCATCTCTTCTTCATTTCACCAATAGTAGAGCACTTGATCTCTTGAGTGCTTGTGGCCATCACCATCCTCCATGGTTGTCACCTTGCTAGCTCCACCACTTGGCTTGGTCTTAATCCTTTCTTATAAGCTACACACATGCTTAGCAATAGGATTAGACCAAATAGGTTTCATCAATTAACCAAAACCAAACTAGGGCTTTCAACAACTCAGCCTAAGTCCTTGGTAAAAGGAGCGTAGAGCTTGCTAAGAGAGAAGCGGATGCGAGCGACTGGCATCAGAGGTCGGTTGATTTCCCGGCGTCTCTGGTCTGGTTTGCTCTCTTGTATCTCAGGTACATTTATCTTTATCTCAGTATTACTTTAAGCATTACTTTCAGTATTACTTTCAGTATTACTTTATCAAGTACCTTGAGTGTGACCTAGCTATCCTACAGTTCAATTCACTTAGCCATAGTAGTTAATCTCTAGTGTGCTTAGTGATTGATCTTTGCCAATAGGTTGCTTAGTTAGTTTAGTGTTTATCTTATTAAGTCAAGTATTTGCTCTGACGTCCGCAAGGGTGTCTCTATTCAAAGCTAGGATAGAGATAATTAGAATATAGTTAAGCGTGGTGCTTAGTTATAGACTTACCTTCAGATACGGCTGGACCCCGGATAGCTGTGGTAGCAAGCAGGTGGTGACAGCCCTGTGCGCCTTGAATTCCACCACGTAGTTGGCCCAGTTTAACAGTAAGGCTCGTTGTGCTAGCGTTCAACCTAAGTAAGTGGTAAAGGCTAGTACTCCTCGATACTTGATAAGATAGGAATAAAACTATACTCAACTTAGTTGCTTTATTGACTTTTGCATGTCTTGCTTTGCAGTTGTCTTGCTCTGTGGTTATCTAGGAGTAGTTATTAGTTAGTAGTTAGTTATCTTTAGTTACCCTTAGTTACCCCATAACTACCTATCCATCCACCTTACCTTAGCCATCCATTCCATCCTTACCTATCCACCCACATATTCTTTCTAGCCTTCCATCCCCTCTTTTCCCTTCTCTCCTTTTCCCATTTCTCTTTTCTTTGACTCGCATCCCCTCCTTGACTCGACTCATACACCACCCTAGCCTTCCCTTGGGATCAAATAAATCGACACCTGGTACTCCCAGGCGAAGTGCTACTACGATAGTTCTGTGCGCTTGCAGAATCTCCTCTTGGTAGATTGCAGTCTCTCTAGCTAGCTCCTACTAGTGTTGGGATTGACAACCCCGCTTGGCATTAGTAGATAGCGGCTTTAGCTTCACTCCTTTAGGTATAGTGACCGGACTTGCTTCAAGCACATCTGACACCGTTGCCTGGAATAGATTCCATAGTCTGCTCCTAGTAACGACGTTGGCTAGTGTCAACAAGCATTTCTGGGCCATTACCGGGGATAGTTGCCTAGCTCTATCTTTAGTGAAGCTAAGAACTACCAACAAGCATTTCTGGCGCCGTTGCCGGGGAAGGCATTCGGTGTATCGGTTGAGTCCGTGTCGAATTTATCTTCGCTTAAGCTCCCGCTTAGCGAATCCCATCTTACCCCATTCTTTCTTTCCTTAGTTCTTCTTATCTTTTTCCTTCATCTTCTTCAACATCTTTCTTTCTTTCCCGCTTAGTCAAAAGGAGACAACATATGGCCACCAAAACTAGGGGACTCAACCAATAGGAGCCTCAAATGCTCCCCCTAGCGGTGGACGAACACAGCGGTTGCTCAAAACAAAATCGAAAAGAAATGACAAAGCAACAAACATGCATATGCAATGCAATACGGAATTTGAATCTAGGTTGCTTGTCAAGTTTGCTCATGGGTAAGCTTCTTCACACGCTTTTTAGGGCGGTTATCTTAACCACGTCTGACAAGCCTATGTGCATAGCAAAATTTAAACATGACATATGATACAATGCAATGCAAAGACAACCCCCTTTCACCTTTTGACAAAGTTACTTAGATCAAGCACATTAAGCTCACTTCGCAATCTACAAAGTGTGTTCTCATCTAGGGGTTTTGTGAAGATATCCGCCAATTGATCTTCGGTTCTAAGTCCTTCTAAGGATATGTCTTTCTTGGAAACATGGTCTCTAAGAAAGTGATGGCGAATATCTATGTGCTTTGTGCGAGAGTGTTGAACCGGGTTGTTAGCAAGCTTAACCGCGCTCTCATTGTCACACAACAAAGGTACCCTTTCTAGAACTACACCATAGTCTAAAAGGGTTTGTTTCATATAAAGGATTTGTGCACAACAAGCACCGGCGGCTACGTATTCCGCCTCGGCGGTAGACAAGGCTACACTGTTTTGCTTTTTCGAACTCCAAGAAACTAGTGATCTCCCAAGCAAATGGCACCCTCCGGATGTACTTTTTCTATCTACTTTGCAACCCGCGTAATCCGAATCGGAATACCCAACGAGTTGGAAGTTAGCTCCTTTGGGATACCAAAGGCCAATGCTTGGGGTGTGCTTTAGGTACCTAAGGATTCTCTTTACCGCTATAAGATGTGATTCCCTAGGATCGGCTTGAAAGCGAGCACACATGCACACACTAAACATGATGTCGGGCCTAGATGCGGTCAAATATAACAAGCTACAAATCATAGAACGGTAGAGAGTTTGGTCAACCGGGTTACCTCCCACATCTAGGTCGAGATGTCCATTTGTTGGCATTGGAGTCTTGATAGGCTTGCAGTCATCCATGTTGAAGCGCTTGAGGAGGTCTTTTGTATACTTCTCTTGAGATATGAAAGTCCCCTCCTTCAATTGCTTGACTTGGAAGCCTAGGAAGAATGTGAGCTCTCCAATCATGGACATTTCAAACTCCTTTGACATCAAGTCACCAAATTCCTTGCAATAAGCTTCATTTGTTGACCCGAAGATGATATCATCAACGTAGACTTGACAAATGAAGATCTCTCCATCAAGCTTCTTGGTGAATAGTGTGGTGTCAACCTTCCCAATGGTGAAGCCCTTCTCAATGAGGAAGTCCCGGAGGCACTCGTACCATGCTCTTCGGGCTTGCTTGAGCCCATATAGCGCCTTGGACAACCTATAAACATGATTAGGATATCTAGGGTCTTCAAAACCGGGAGGTTTGCGGATACATGGGCGTATGCCGAGTCTCTGAGTGATGAGTGATTGTCAACTGGGATAATGCGCATGTTCTTTGGCTTGTGTTGTGCAGGTGTCAAGCACGGATACAGTGATCAGAGGCAAGGTGAAAGTCAAGTAGAGACGTGCCATGCCGATGGACCGAGAGTGGCGAAGGGCGGACGTGAGACTTGGACTGAGGGACCGGTGGCCCGAGGATCAGCTGTGGTGGCTGACAGCCTGGGACAACGACGAGCGGAGACTTGTGGGACATGGTGTTGCTCGGGTCGAGGACCTGGGGACACGTGTCGGTGGACGGGGTGCACGGGCGGTTTCCAGGTTTGGGCCTCAAAACCTGGGCGCTGATGGTTTCCGAGTTTGGCCACAAAACTCGGGCTGAGGACGGTTTCCAGGTTTGGGCCTCAAAACCTGGGTGCTGCGGGTTTGCTGAGTTTGGGCCACAAAGCTCAGGCTACGGTCGGCTGGTTTCCCGGTTTAGGCCTCAAAACCGGGGGTCGGCTGTGAAGGTTGGTTTCCCGGTTTGGGCTACAAAACCGGGGGTGCGACGTCCGGGAAAAGGACAAGCAGAGCGGTGGCGGCACGTGGCGGCAATTGGGAGGTTGCGTCGAGGCAACGCTACGAGTTATGCGGGCATGGCCGTCGGATCACCACCTACCACGAGTTGGTCCAGAATAACCTTAGGGTTTAGCTGGTTCGCTCTGTAAGTAGTTAGGGGTAGAGTGGGAATTAGGAATAGTTAGAATTAGGATAAGTAGGGGGAGACACCCACCTCCCCATCTATCTCAGTCATTTGCTCTTTGCACTTAGGGTTTCCTGCTCTCCCAATTCCCTGTTGTAGCTAGCTGAGATCCGCAGAGAACCATACCTCTGTGTACTGGAGATTTTGAGGAAGTGAGGCTGTAACCTCACTGTTGTAGCGTGTGGTAGCCACACGGTTGCAGATCGATGACTTGATTCGCGTTTTGCTTGTGTTCTTCGTTTCTCCACGATTTTCCCGTCACTCGATCTCCCTCTCTACTGCGTCTTTGCGAAATCCGTTTGAATCAACTTGTTCTTTATAGTGAGGAGATCATTTCCACCGAAGGAATTCATCTAACTCCTCACGAACAAGTAGATCGGGTTGATTTCATTTTCGTGGCGCTTTTTCGTTCATACTCCTCCCCTTTCGATTTCCCGGTGATTGAATCGATTTGAGCGGATGATTTCTTGAGGATAGTCTCCTAACTACCTTGTGATCATCTTCTCTAAGTTTGGGAACGTGGGATTGAGTTTTGATTCGGATTTGAGAGGATTCATGAGAGGGGCGATCAAAATTGCCCTCTCTGTTCATCCGCGGACAGTCCGCCATCAGGGGCGCGGACAGTCCGGGGGTCGGGCTCCAGCCTGTTCGGTGGCTGCGCGGTTCGGGCGTTTTGGTCCGGAGTGACGTGCGGACAGTCCGCCGGTCTAACTCGTGGACAGTCCGGGAGCCGACCAGGGGACTTTCAGCAACGTTGTTGTTTGGTCCATTCAGCCGGCGGACAGTCCGCCACCAAGTCGCGGACAGTCCGCAGTAGGAGCGGACAGTCCGCAGTAGGAGCGGACAGTCCGGGACCCCAGGACCGGACAGTCCGGGAATCGCCTGAAGCTTCGGGTTTTGTGCGTTTGCTCTCCCGGCTTCCTCGCTTGGTTTTCGGACTTCTCGTTTGGCCTTGTAGTTGACCAAGGAACCTCTCTAGGTATCTTTGCTACTTGTTAGCATCGGTATTTGGGGATTTCTCGACGTAGCTGTCTATCTACGTTCGGGACTCGGTTTTCAAGGGTCGAACTTGTGCCGGTGTTTTTGGTGTGTGGTATGCTATCGTTTTGTGGTGCCTCGTTGTGATCCTAGGGATCATCCACCCTCTTCCAAGGGTCGTGGGCATCACGGTTTCGGTCGTAGCTTTTGGGGGTTGATCTTGGGACATTTGGCCAAAGTTTCAAGAGAAATTTTGTTGGCTCCCATTCACCCCCCCCCCTTTGGTCGCCTTGCTAGTGCTTTCTCGGTCCTTCAATTGGTATCGGAGCGGGTTAAGGATCTTCCACCTTAGCCGGTTCCAGATCCACAGAAGGCGACATGGATCGCGACGTGGGCAAACCGCTGTTTTTCGATGGGACGAACTATGCGTATTGGAAGATACGCATGTCGGCTTATCTGCAGAGTATGGGTGCTTCCATCTGGGATATTTGCAACTCTGCTGATTACGTGGTCTTGGCTGCACGTTGGACTCAGCGTCAGATCGATGATCACGATGCCAATAGCCGAGCCCGTAATGCTCTTTTCTCATGCTTGAGCATGACGGAGTTTGATCGTGTGTCTCACCTTGCTATGGCTCGGGAGATTTGGACATCCCTCATGCGTTTCCATGAGGGAACCTCTCAAGTCAAAACCCGTCTCTATGAGTCGCACAAGCGAGAGTACAAGAACTTTCGACATATGCCTGGCAAGAGCATAGAGAGTTTATTCGCTCGCTTTCAGGTGATTGTCAACAGGATGAGGGCTAACAAGGAGCTGTTGCTTTTCGACGATCATGAGAGAGCTTTGAAGCTTTTGCATACTCTCGATCGGTCGGTGTGGGATTCCAAGGTTCAGGCGATCATCGAATCGCCTAACTATGAGACCCTCACGTGCGACGAGCTCTTCAGTAAGCTCAAGTCCAGTGAGATCGATGCCATGGTGATGGCTTCTTATGAAAATCCTTCTGGCCCGTCGATGGCTTTGCTTTCTGGCTCTTCTGCTAACCCGTCTGGAGGTTTTGCACTCTCTTCTCTCTTTTCTGTCACAGAGGAGCAGCTGGAGTCTTTGGGGGATGACGAGTTGGCTATGCTCGCCAACCGGTTCTCACGGTTCCACAACAACCGCGTGAACCGTCGCCGCAGAGGAGGACGCTCAGGATGCTTTGAGTGCGGTGACCCCAACCACTTCATCGCCAATTGCCCGAAGAAGAACAAGCAGACCTTCGGCAAGGCGGATCATGGGCATAAGTACGACTCCGGCAAACGCAAGGAGAAGTATGTCCCCGCGAAGCACAAGCGGAAGGGCGGCTTCGACAAGGAGTACATCAAGACGAAGTACTTGGAGAAGGCCCAGGCTGAGCAGTGTGCTTTCTTTGCCACGCTCAGCGACGTCGACGACTCGGATGATGACTCCACTGCCTCCAGCGACGACGAGTCCGAGAAGAAGAAGAGGATCGAGGACAAGCTGAACGGCCTCTGCTTCTTCGCCGACGACGACGGCTTCTGCACCATGGCCCTCGGCAAGGAGGTCGATGGCGAGCTGGTGGACACTCCTCGGAACGATGACGACGACGACGACACCTCCCAGGTATCTCAGACCCCCGACGAGCTTTCTGCTGAGGTCGAGAAGCTTACTTCCACGCTCCTTAGTGAGGATAAGTTGCTTAGGCGTGCTGCTAGAGAGCGCAAGGAGTTTAGGCAGAAGTGGGAGGATACGGTGAAGGAACTTGAATCTGTCAAGTCCACCGTAGTTGTTACCGATGAGGAGGAGTGTGAGATGTGCACCACGCACATGACTGACCTTCTCACTTTGAGAGGTAAATATGTGGCATTGGTAGGAGAGGTGGGTGAGCTAAAGGCTAGATCCTCGCTGTTGGGTGCATGCAAGTCTTGTGCTGGCTTGCAAACCGAGTTGGCAGAGAAGAATGCCAAGATTGTGTCTCTTGAGAAGGCCAGCTCGGGTAGCACTTGTGTGTCCAGGTGTGTTTTGTGTGAGGGCCTGGAGATGGAGATAGCCAATGTGAAGCATGACAAGATGCAAACCGAGGAGGAAAACACATACCTTCGGACCATCTTGTCATGGGTGTCTTGTGGTGAGCCGCAGCTTGGGATGATGATCTCCCAATTTAAGCGAGCTGCTGGAGGTCCAGGTGTAGGCTTTGCTCCGGGTGTTGATGTTTCATCTTTTGGGAAGATTGGAGAGTCGAGTGGTCTTGACCCATGTGAGAAGCCCAACTCCACCACTACTCCCAAGCTTACCAAGATTCCACCCAAAGAGCCTCTCAAGCCTAACACCAAGGATGGGGTCTTTGTTGAACCTCCGAGAGCTCCACCAAAGAAACAATCTTGGGCTCCCAAACCAAACCACCTCAAGAACAAGCTTGACACCATGCCACCCATTCAGGAGGACCTTATGCCACAGAAGGGCAAAGTGATCCACACCCACTACCATGAGTACCAACAACCCCCTATGAGAGCGGTGAGGTACCATTGTGAGCATTGTGGGAGAGATGGACACTTGAGTGAGTTTTGCTTTCGGCGCAAGAGAGAGGCGCGTTGTGCAAGGGAGATGAACAACCTGGACATGTACCATCCTTTCCATGATCTACATGTGTTGAATGTTCAGAGGCATGCTGCTAGGCCTAGAGGTCCAAAACCTCAAGTTCCTAGGCCTAGGCCGCGTGGAGGTCATGCCCGGCGGGAGCCTGCAGTTGTAGGTTATGGACCCCGTGGCGGAGGCTTTGTAGTTGAGCGTTTTCCCCCACCGCGTTTTGAGTATCACGATGGACGCTCCTCCCTTAGCGGACCACGTTTTCCTCAACGTGGTGATCGCTCTTCTCGTAGGCATGCTAGGAATGGTTTTTCTGCTAACCGTTCTTTTGAGCAGCCGGCCCAACACTGGTATTCTCCATACTTCACTAACCCCAGTGTTGGCCCGTATGCTCACCCTATGTCTTTTTATTGATGTAGGTAAAACGATTGAAGAATGTTTGGTTGGTGGATTCCGGGTGTTCGAGGCACATGACCGGAAACGCCAAGTGGTTCTCCAGTCTTAGTCCGGTCGCCGGAAAGGAGTTTATCACCTTCGGCGACAACGGCAAAGGTAAGGTATTGTCTCGTGGGTCGGTGCGAGTTAATGAGCACTTTGTGTTGCGCGATGTTGCTCTTGTTTCTAACTTGTATTTTAATCTTCTTTCTGTTTCGCAACTTTTTGATGATGACTATGAGATTCGTTTTAAACCGAATCTCAGTCGCATTTTGGACCCACAAGGCAATCTTGTTTGTGGGATTTCGCCCTTTGGGAAAGTCTTTCGTGCGGATTTCTCGGAGCCTTTTGGCATTTCTCGTTGTCTTGTGGCTGGACCTTCCTCCTCTGATCTTTGGAAGTGGCATAGGAGACTAGGACATTTGAGCTTCGACTTGCTTGCAAGACTTAGTTCACTTGGCCTAATTCGAGGATTGCCCAAGTTATCCATGGAGAAGGATCTTGTTTGCCATTCTTGTAGACATGGGAAGATGGTTGCTGCTCCCCACCATCCAGTGACTCAAGTCATGACCAAGCGCCCTGGAGAGCTTTTGCACATGGACCTTGTTGGTCCGGCTCGGGTGAGCTCGGTTGGGGGAAGTGGTATGTGCTTGTTGTTGTTGACGACTTTTCGAGATATTCGTGGATTTTCTTTTTAGCTGAGAAAACTGAGACTTTCTCCCTTTATCGCAATCTGATTTTGCGTCTTCAGAACGAGTTCCCTTTGAACTCGATGCGAGCTATTAGGAGTGATAATGGTTCCGAATTTAAGAATTCGGATTTTGAGAAGTTTTGTAACTCCTTGGGTTTAGAGCATCAGTTTTCTTCCCCCTACACACCGCCACATAATGGTGTTGTAGAGAGGAAAAATCGGACCCTTGTAGAGATGGCCAGGACGATGCTCGATGAGCATAGGACTCCTAGGCGATATTGGGCCGAAGCTATGAGCACTGCATGCTATATTTCCAATCGCATTTTTCTCCGAGCTTTCTTGAAAAAGACTTCTTACGAGTTGCATTTTGGAAAACTGCCCAAGGTGAGTTACTTTCGAGTTTTTGGTTGTCATTGTTTTATACTCAAAAAGGGCAACTTGGACAAGTTTGAGTCTCGTTCTTCTGACGGTGTGTTTTTGGGTTATGGCACTCATACTCGAGCTTATCGTGTACTTAACCTTGACACTAACCGAGTCATGGAGACATCCGATGTCACCTTCGACGAGACCATAGTTTGTCCTTCTTCTCGTTTTGAGCGTGCAGGTGATCATGAGGTTGGTGAGCCTCTTTTTGATGACGAGGACGAGGGTGCTGAAGGTATGGATGATCCAGCACCCCCTCCACCTGTTGTGCCACAAGGAGAGGCTTCTACTACGACTCACGGCCCCGACACCTCTTCTTCATGGGGGCCGTGGGATCCTCCACCTCGAGCGGTACCCATTGTACCTGAGGAGGCGCCAGCTGCTGTTGAGGGGGAGATCACTTCTGCACGGGAGGCGCCACGACACATCCAGCGCCAACACCCCCCCAGCAGATGATCGGCAACATTAACGAACGTGTCACTCGGTCCAGATACTATGAGCAGGGAGTTCGAGATGAGCATGATGGGCGAGTTGGCGTTTTTCCTCGGGTTGCAAATTTAAGCAATCTCGGGAGGGGACGTTCGTGCACCAGGGTAAGTATACCAAGGACATCTTGAAGAAATTCGATATGGGTGAGGCCAAGCCTCTTCCAACACCCATGTCGACCACGACGGCCCTGGACGCGGATGTGGATGGAGAAGCGGTGGACCAGAAGGAGTACCGAAGTATGATCGAGTCGCTGCTGTACCTGACGGCGACACGCTCGGACATCCAGTTCGCTGTGTGTCTTTGCGCGCGATTTCAGTCGTCGCCGCGCACCTCGCACCGTCAGGCGGTCAAGCGCATAATGAGGTACTTATCCTTCACTCCTGAGTTTGAGATTTGGTATTCTGCTTCCTCTACCCTCTCCCTTTGCGGTTATTCCGATGCCGATTTTGCTAGTTGCCGTATTGATCGCAAGTCCACTTCCGGGACTTGCTAGTTTATTGGTTCTTCTCTTGTATCGTGGTCTTCTCGCAAGCAGTCTAGTGTCGCCCAGTCTACCACGGAGGCTGAATATGTTGCTGCGGCTAGCTGCTGTTCCCAGTTACTCTGGATGATGGCCACTTTGCGTGATTTTGGTCTGAGCTTTTCTCGCGTTCCTTTGCTTTGTGACAGCACGAGTGCTATTAGCGTTGCTAAGAACCCCGTGCTGCACTCGAAGACCAAACACATTGATGTGCGCTTTCATTTTCTGCGAGACCATTATGAGAAGGGTGATATCGACCTTCGCCATGTCGATACTCATCATCAGTTGGCAGATATTTTCACCAAGCCTTTGGACCAATCAACTTTTGCTAGGTTGAGAGGTGAGCTTGGTGTGTGTTTCCCCTTTTAGATGGGGGAAACATTTTGGTTCTTGTATCATAAACTGACCATTTCTCGTTTGTCTTGTTTTTCTTTTTGGTTTAGTCTTTTTGCATACGCTTTTACATTTTGAGCTTCATATATATAATCTTTAGAATATAATTATGCTCTGTTTAAGTATGCTCCGATGCTATATGTTGATGCTTGTAGCTTATGCTCTTTCTGATCACTAATACATGTTGTGAGCTGAGCTATTTTTGAATGGTGAACCTACTTAACAAACATAAAACCTGAAAATGTTCACCATTGAGATATGCAACTAGCACGTGTAGGATGTGTTGAATTCACTCGTGCTTTTCATATATGCTAGGTTGCTATGTCTCTAGTTCTGAGTCACTCACTTGCTTGGTATGTTCATATTTTTTTTAAAACTTGAACCAAGTTAAGTGAATTAGAAAGATCGAGATGGGATTGCTTGTCAACACATCACAGTTTCGAGACTGTTTCTCATTGCACTTTGAGTTAAACTCGAGCTGTGTAGTGTATGATCGAAACTGTTGCTTTAAGCTTCTGATTGCTTCTGCATAGGCTTCACACAGTTGAAAAGTTAGGCAATGACAAGCTTTTAACCTCTCGCAATCACATGCTAAATTTGAACTTGTGAAATTCCACCGCTGCAACTCCGATAAAATCTGGATACACAAGTCTATGTTCTATTCTATAGCATGATGATTGAGCTTTGCTAGGGGTAGTTCACCTTGTATACATGTTTAGCACTTGACTGATTTCCTGTCTATACATGTTGTTGTGCTATTTTGATGGTGAATACCTTTTGGTTAAAAACTGCTCACTTTGCTCATATGTTCATATTTCATATTTGGTGATCAGTTTGAGCCTTTGCTAGCATGTGTGCTTCAGTTGTGTCATTGGAGTTATATTGTGTAGAGCATCTTTGCATTCTCTTGACTATATTCCTGAAGCTGCTAACTTGCATTTTGATTCATATGCATTTTGGGAAATGGAGGACTTCTCTTGTTGGCACTTTTTGATGGTGCATTTTCTAAGGGGGAGAAAATTGCTTTCGGCTCCTTTTTGCTTGATGGTGCATTTTCAACTAAGGGGGAGAATTTGGACAAATCATGCCTCCCATGTTCAACTAAGAGGAGAGGAATTGGTTGTGTGCACCATGCAAGGGGGAGTTTGCTCGGTAAATTTTAGAAATTTCCAATTGGTTCGGAGCGCTTTGCTATTTGTGTTGAGCCCTTGCCTCTATCTTGAGGGACTAGCAGTCGCATCTTTGCTTCAGTTGGTTTCAGATGGTATCGAGCTGTTCAGTTGATGTCGAGCTTTCTGCTAGTTGTGTTGAGCCTCTGTGCCTCTGTCTTGAGGGACTAACATTTTGCTTTGATTTTTCAATTGGTGCTTGCTAGCGGTGTTGAGCCTATTCTACCTCTTCTTGAGGGCTAGCTTTGCTTTGCTTGGTCTTCTTTGGGGACCAAGTTGTCCTGCTCTTTCCACTTGACCTTCTTCGGCTTTGCTATGCTTTTGGGTCATTTGGTCGAGTTCTCTCTTCTCCTTCTTCCTTCTTCTATTTCCATTATGATTTGTGTGTAGTTGACAATGCACTCATCAAGGGGAAGATTGCGGATACATGGGCGTATGCCGAGTCTCTGAGTGATGAGTGATTGTCAACTGGGATAATGTGAATGTTCTTTGGCTTGTGTTGTGCAGGTGTCAAGCACGGATACAGTGATCAGAGGCAAGGTGAAAGTCAAGTAGAGACGTGCCGTGCCGATGGACCGAGAGTGGCGAAGGGCGGACGTGAGGCTTGGACTGAGGGGCCGGTGGCCCGAGGATCAGCTGTGGTGGCTGACAGCCTGGGACAGCGACGAGCGGAGACTTGTGGGACATGGTGTTGCTCGGGTCGAGGACCTGGGGACACGTGTCAGTGGACGGGGTGCACGAGCGGTGCATCCCCTCTACGGCTCAGTTTGGTGGTTGAGCCACAGAAAAACCACCGAGTGGACGGTTTCCAAGTTTGGGCCTCAAAACCTGGGCGCTGATGGTTTCCGAGTTTGGCCACAAAACTCGGGTTGAGGACGGTTTCCAGGTTTGGGCCTCAAAACCTCGGTGCTGCGGGTTTGCTGAGTTTGGGCCACAAAACTCGAGCTACGGTCGGCTGGTTTCCCGGTTTGGGCCTCAAAACCGGGGGTTGGCTGTGAAGGCTGGTTTCCCGGTTTGGGCCACAAAACCGGGGGTGCGACATCCGGGAAAAGGGCAAGCAGAGCGGTGGCGGCACGTGGCGGCAATCGGGAGGTTGCGTCGAGGAAACGCTACGAGTTGTGCGGGCGTGGCCGTCGGATCACCACCTACCACGAGTTGGTCCAGAATAACCTTAGGGTTTAGCTGGTTCGCTCTGTAAGTAGTTAGGGGTAGAGTGGGAATTAGGAATAGTTAGAATTAGGATAAGTAGGGGGAGACACCCACCTCCCCATCTATCTCAGTCATTTGCTCTTTGCACTTAGGGTTTCCTGCTCTCCCAATTCCCTGCTGTAGCTAGCTGAGATCCGCAGAGAACCATACCTCTGTGTACTGGAGATTTTGAGGAAGTGAGGTCGTAACCTCACTGTTGTAGCGTGTGGCAGCCACACAGTTGCAGATCGATGACTGGATTCGCGTTTTGCTTGTGTTCTTCGTGTTCTTCGTTTCTCCGCGATTTTCCCGTCACTCGATCTCCCTCTCTACTGCGTCTTTGCGAAATCCGTTTGAATCAACTTGTTCTTTATAGTGAGGAGATCATTTCCACCGAAGGAATTCATCTAACTCCTCACGAACAAGTAGATCGGGTTGATTTCGTTTTCGTGGCGCTTTTTCGTTCATACTCCTCCCCTTTCGATTTCCCGGTGATTGAATCGATTTGAGCGGATAATTTCTTGAGGATAGTCTCCTAACTACCTCGTGATCATCTTCTCCAAGTTTGGGAACGTGGGATTGAGTTTTGATTCGGATTTGAGAGGATTCGTGAGAGGGGCGATCAAAATCGCCCTCTCTGTTCATCCGCGGACAGTCCGCCATCAGGGGCGCGGACAGTCCGGGGGTCGGGCTCCAGCCTGTTCAGTGGCTGCGCGGCTCGGGCGTTTTGGTCCGGAGTGACCTGCGGACAGTCCATCGGTCTAACTCACGGACAGTCCGGGAGCCGACCAGGGGACTTTCAGCAACGTTGTTGTTTGGTCCATTCAGCCGGTGGACAGTCCGCCACCAAGTCGTGGACAGTCCGCAATAGGAGCGGACAGTCCGGGAATCGCCTGAAGCTTCCGGTTTTGTGCGTTTGCTCTCCTGGCTTCCTCGCTTGGTTTTCGGACTTCTCGTTTGGCATTGTAGTTAACCAAGGAACCTCTCTAGGTATCTTTGCTACTTGTTAGCATCGGTATTTGGGGATTTCTCGACGTAGCCGTCTATCTACGTTCGGGACTTGGTTTTCAAGGGTCGAACTTGTGCCGGTGTTTTTGGTGTGTGGTACGCTATCATTTTGTGGTGCCTCGTTGTGATCCTAGGGATCATCCACCCTCTTCCAAGGGTTGTGGGCATCACGGTTTCGGTCGTAGCTTTCGGTGGTTGATCTTGGGACATTTGGCCAAAGTTTCGAGAGAAATTTTGTTGGCTCCCATTCACCCCCCCCCCCCCCTCTGGTCGCCTTGCTAGTGCTTTCTCGGTCCTTCAAGGTTGATCAACATAGACTAGTTCATTTATGAAGCCATTTAAAAATGCACTTTTCACATCCATTTGATATAATTTAATGTCATGATGTGATGCATATGCAAGGAGGATACGAATGGCTTCGAGTCTTTCAACCGGTGCAAAGGTCTCTCCAAAATCCAAACCTTCAACTTGAGAGAACCCCTTTGCCACTAGCCTTGCCTTGTTTCTAACAACCTTGCCTTGATCATCTTGCTTGTTCCTAAACACCCATTTTGTTCCAATGACTCTTGCGCCTTTGGGTCGCTCTTCAAGTGTCCAAACTTGGTTGCGGGTGAAGTTGTTTAATTCTTCATGCATAGCATTCACCCAATCCGGATCACCTAGAGCTTCATCTACAATGGTAGGCTCAACAAGAGACACAAAGGAGTGATGTTCAATAAATAAATCAAGTTTTTGAGATCGAGTCATTACACCCCTTGTTGGACTCCCTATGATGAGATCTTGAGGATGAGCTTGTAGTAGAGGAGTAGTCCTTCGATCAACCACTTGAGGGGCCGCTTGTGGAGCATCAACATCTTGAACTTGTACCACCATTTGATCATGGGAGACATGAGTATCTTCAAATGGATCCCTCCCATCTTTGTCATCAACAAGTGGTACATTGGATGAGGATGGCTTGTCAATAACTTGCACATCATCATTATCATCTTTAGGCTTGATGGCTCCAACCGGCATGTTCTTCATTGCTTCCCTCAATGGTTCATCACCTACATCATCAAGATTTTCATGCTCTCCTTGAGAGCCATTAGATTCATCGAATTCCACATCATATGTTTCTTCTACCATCCCGGTGGCATGATTGAATACTCGATATGCTTTGGACTTCAATGAGTAACCAACAAGAAAACCAATATCACATCGGCGTTGAAACTTCCCTAGGTGTTGGCGCTTCTTGTAGATGTAGCATTTGCACCCAAACACTCTAAAGAATGATATATCCGGCTTCTTGTTGTTGAGTAGCTCATAGGGGGTCTTGCCAAGGAGACGATGGGGGAACAACCGGTTTGATGCATAGCAAGCGATGTTGATTGCTTCCGCCCAAAATCTTTCCGGTGTAGTGTACTCATCTAACATAGTCCTTGCTAGGGTGATTAGTGTCTGGTTCTTTCTCTCAACTACCCCATTTTGTTGTGGTGTGTAGGTTGCGGAGACTTCATGCTTGATCCCAACTTCATCACAATATTCTTCAATGTGGGTGTTGTCGAACTCTCTTCCATTGTCACTTCTTATTTTCTTGATCTTCAAGTCAAACTCATTTTGGGCTCTCTTGGCAAACTTCTTGAATGAAGGGGTTGCTTCAGATTTGTCATGAAGAAAGAATACCCAAGTGTATCTTGAAAAATCATCAACAATCACTGAGCAATAGAGATTTCCACCCAAGCTAGCATATGTTGTTGGCCCAAATAGATCCATGTGAAGTAACTCTAACTCTCTTGATGTTCATACAAAGGCTTTGGTTGGATGAGTGTTTGCAACTTGCTTGCCGGCTTGACATGCACTACACAATTTGTCCTTCTCAAATTTGACATCCTTCAAGCCCCTAACCAAATCCTTCTTCAATAGCTTGTTGAGAGTGTTCATTCCAACATGTGCCAATCTTCTATGCCATAGCCAACCAAGTGATTGCTTAGTGAACAAACATGTCTTCAAGTTGGCATCTTCGGAGGTGAAATCCACTAGATAGAGATTGTTGTATCTAAAGCCTTTGAATATCACTTGTGTATCATCTTTCTTGGTCACAACCACTTCCTTGTCGGTGAACAAACATTGAAAGTCAAGATCACATAGTTGTCCAACGGATAGCAAATTGAAGCTCAATGATGCAACTAGAAGCACATTGGAGATGGTATGATCATTTGATATAGCTACTTTGCCCAATCCTTTGACATTGCCCTTTGAGTTGTCACCAAATGTTATCTTTTCTTGGTCATTGACATTCTCTTCTAGTGAGGTGAACATTCGGGGATCACCGGTCATATGTTGTGTGCAACCACTATCAATCACCCAATGAGATCCACCGGTCTTGTAGTTCACCTACACACACAAGAAATCAAGCTTGAGCTTTTGGGACCCAAACTTGTTGAGGTCCCTTAACCTTCTCAACTAGTGACTTTGCAACCCAAATTTGCTTTGGCCTATTCTTGTTAGGAGGCCCCATGAACATGACTTTCATCTTGCCACTAGAATCTTGTCTAAGCATGTAGTGAGCATTGAAAGCAAAGGGCCTAGCATGCTTGGGCAAGGGTGTAGGTTTAGGCTCTTCACAATCATGAGCAAAGTGTCCTTCCTTTCCACACTCATAGCATCTTCCAATCTTCTTCTTCTTTGGCTTAGTGATGCTTTTGCGTTGCTTCATCTTCTCTTCAAGGAAGCCAATACCATTTCTATTTGTCTTCATCACGGTGTTCATGAGTAGCTCACTTTGAAGACATTGCCCCTTGGTGAATTTCTTCAACCCGGTGGTAAGGTGCTCCTTCTCTCTCTTGAGCTTGTCATTCTCTTGTTGGAGCTCTAATTGAGATGGTGTCATCTTGTAATCCCTCTCCATCTTCAATCTCTTGTTCTCTTCTTTTAGCATGTCTAGCTCAAGTGACATGCTATTATCATCATCTTGGGTCTCAACAATGACTTGCTTTGTGGTTGCAAGCTTCTCTAGATCAACCTTGAGCTTTGCATTCTCATTCTTGATCTTGACATAATCATCATAGTGATCGGCCACAACCACATTCTTGCCCTTGCCACTAGCTCTTTGCTCATCATGCTCACTAACCAAGTCCTCACAAGATGTTGCTATGTCACACTTAACAACAAGGTTAGGAGCATCATGTGTCTCATGTGAAAGCATATCATAAGCAACGGTGAGAGTATCATAGTCAACTTTCACTTGAGTGTATTGTTCTTTGAGCAAAGCATAACTAGTGGTAAAGTCACTATGCATCTTATCAAGTTTTTCATTTTTAGCTTTGAGCTCTTTGTTAGAGGACTTGAGCTCCTTGATAGTGGATGACATAGTAGCAAGTTCATCTTTTAGCTCATCACTAGCATGAATAGCATGATCATATTTCTCAACAAGAGATTCATTTTCATCAACAAGCTTTTCATTTTTAGCTCTAGTCTTTCTTATGATTTTAGAGTAGTTGTTTAGCAATATAACAAGCTCATCATAAGTGAGTGACTCAAATTCACCATCACTAGAGTCATCATCGCTTTGTACCTTTCGATCACCTTTAGCCATGAGACATAGGTGTGTAGATGATAATGGTGACGGTGGTGGTGGTGGTGTAGAGGAGCCAATGACTAGAGCGGCCACCTTCTCCTACTCATCATCACTATCTTCATCGGATGAGCCACCGGAGGAGTCAATGTCGGTAAGCTAATCACCAACAATGTATGCTTTACCACCTTTCTTGTGGTATTGCTTCTTCTTGTCATCTTTCTTCTTGTAGGGCTTGTCTTTCTTGTTCTCATCTTCACTTGATGAGTCATACTTCTTGCCCTTGTTCTTGTTCTTGTAGTTGTCCTTCTTGGGCTTGGTGCATTGGTGGGCAAGATGGCCAAGCTCTCCGCAATTGTAGCAATCCATTTCGGAGATTGGTCTCCTCTTGCTACTTGTGAAGAATTTCTTCTTTCTTGAGTCAAAGTTGACTCCATTCTTGTGAAGCTTCTTCAACATCTTGGTGGTTCTTCTCACCATGAGAGCGATGTTGGAATCATCCTCTTCATCACTTGAGCTCTCATGATGCACCTCAATAGCCTTGGACTTGCCCTTCTTGTCATGGCTTGCTTTGAAGGCCAAGTCCTTCTTCTTGTCGGTAGAAGAGCCACCACTTGGTGTGATGTGCATGTACATCTCATGCGCATTGATCTTTCCCAAGATTTGAGTTGGTGTAGCGGTGGAAAAATCGTCTTGATGTAGCACCGTCACAATGTGTCCATATTTGTCAATTGGGAGGACACAAAGGATCTTCCTCACAACATCGGATAGTTGCATTTGTGTGAGGCCAAGTCTATTGAGTTCTTCTACAAGAACATTCAAGCGTGAGTACATTTCATTTGCACTTTCATTAGCATGCATATCAAAAGAATGAAGCTTTTGTATAACTAAATGATATCTCTCCTCACGCTCGCTCTTGGTCCCCTCATGGAGAGCACAAATGTTATCCCATAGATCATGGGCATTATTGTGGTTTCGGACACGGTTAAACACATCCTTGCAAATGCCTCTAAAAAGAATGTTTTTGGCCTTTGCATTCCACTTCTCATTTTCTTCCTCATGTGGCGTGAGGCTAGTGCCCTCCTTGGGTTTGGGGAACCCGGTTATGGCGGCTTCGTGGCATTTCACATCAACCGCTTCTAGGTACGACTCCATACGGATTTTCCAATATGGAAAGTCGTCTCCCTCGAACATGGGAGGTGGTCCATCACCTCCGGACATCTTAACTCTAGGCGGTTAAGCCTAAATCGAGAGCACGAGGCTCCGATACCAATTGAAAGGATCAAGATGCCCAAGAGGGGGGGTGAATTGGACTTTTCTAAAACTTCTTGCAAGAATAAAACCTATCAAGCCCCAATTAACCCCCTAGTGCCTAGAAGTGTGTTTCTCTTTATTCTACCGCACAAAAGACTAAGTCTATGCCACTCCTACTCTAGCAAAGCAATTCAATAGTGAATGAACAACAAGTATAATGCGGAATTGAATTGCTTGAAAGTAAATGCGTAAGTAAAGGAGTAGAGATGACAAGACGATCTTTTTGCCGAGGTATCGAGGTGTCGGCACACCCCCCTAGTCCTCGTTGGAGCACCCGCGCAAGGGTATCGCTCCCCCTTGATCCGCGCAAGGATCAAGTGCTCACTATGAGCTGATTCTTCGCCGCTCCGGCCCGGTGAATCGCTCACTACCGATCACAAGCTTGCTTGGGTCATCCACAATGCCATCGGATGCTCTCCAAGCTTCACGATCGCCACCAAGCCGTCTAGGTGATGCCGATCACCAAGAGTAACAAGCTAGAACTCTCACTTGACCAACACAAGGCCAAAGAGATGGATGGATGCACACTTGCTACTCAATTCTCACTAGGAGGTGTCTAATTCTCACAATTAGCAAATCACTCAACCTCACTAGGGCTCTTGCACTATCTCACACTCACAATGTGTCTCTCAGCAGATGGAAGTGGCAAGAACACTCAAATGGATGGAGGGAAGGAGTATATATACTCCCCCAACCGGCCATCCAAAAACAACACAAGACAGGGTTTCTGCGGGGCATCGGACGCTCCGATGCTAGGCATCGGACACGCCGATGACCTCGACCAACGGTCGACTGTACCCTCTTGTCAGACATGTTAAAGGGACATCGGACGTTGGGCAGCGTCCGATGCTAGATGTGGTTTTACCCTCTCTGGATGGCCATCGGACGCTGGCCCTCAGCGTCCGATACCTACGTCTGATGCGACCTCCAGTTCACGCGCACGTGAACAGTGGCACTGGCGCGTCCGATGTGAACACATCGGCGCGTCCGATGCCACACACCAGACCAAACCCTAGTCGAGGTGGGCATCGGACGCATCCGATGCCCACCTGGCCAGCGTCCGATGCCCGTTACAAGGGCAGACTCAACTCGGATCGCGACGCGGCCTAAACGACTTTTGATCCTCTCGACTTAAGGCATCTCTCTGAGCTACCTAGGGCTATGAAATAACAAGTGTGCACCACACCTACCTCAATAGACTCATCTAGGTCAAGCTACTGATTCGCGCTCCCCTTTATAGTACGACCAAAGGAAAAAACAAAGACCTAAGACTACCTAAGTGTCCTCCAACACCATATGACACTTAGCCTAGTCTACCACCGTCTTCGTCGTCTATCCTTTGAAAACCGAAACGATATCCATCGCCAGAGGACATGAACTCCATATGCCCGTATCGTCGCCATTACCGTGACCTAACTCAATCATGTTTCTGCAAAACACACGTTAGTTACAGTAATCTTGTGTTTCTTCCAATCACCGAAACCACTAGGGCCAAGATGCGTTCAAGTACATGTTTACTATAGCACAATATTATTAAATTCTGGACTAATTAGATTTAAAAGAATCATCTCGCAAAATTATCATAATTTGTATAATTAGTTATTTTTTCCTATCTATATTTAATACGTCATGTATATGTCAAATATTTAATGTGACAGATGATTTTTTTTTAAGCTAAAACCCTCTTGATTTGGGACGGAGAGAGTTACTGTAGACAATACACGCATGCATGCTAGTACTACGTGTCATAGGCCTCGAATTTCAATCCTACTCCGTACTGCTCCCTCCGTCCAACAAAACATGCAATTCTCGATTATCGAGAAGTTAAGTGTTTCTAATTTTGACCGAAATTATATAGAAAAATACTAATATTCTTAATATAAAAATATACCATTAGATTAATAATAAAATATATTTTCATAATAATTTTATTGAACGACATAAATATTAATACCTTTTATTATAATCTTAATCAAACTTGAGTCAATTTGATCGACACGAATTCTATAATTACGGCCTTGTTTAGATGGAAAAATTTAGCGTTTTCGTTGTTATTTGACAAACTTTGTCCAAATATGGACTACGTAGACTCTAAAGATTTATCTCAACATGTACATATTAAAAGTACAATTAGTTATTTTTTTACTTACATTTAATGCTCCGTATATACGTTCGAACATTGATGTGATAAAAAAATTTGGAAAATAAGGGAAACCACGGTTCGAACATTGATGTGATAAAAAATTTTGGAAAATAAGGGGAACCACGGGGCTACATGTTTTCATTGACGGAGCGAGTAGTAGAGGGTTGGCCAGTTGCAGTCGCAGCAGCTGCTGACGACGCTGGCAGCACTCTGCACTTGTTGCCCTGGGCTGGGAATGCGCGCGGGCCTGGCGGAGCAACCTGACAACCCTTCTTGCCCTGCACATGCCTCTTGTCTTGACGACTCTTGTAGCCGATGGATGAACCCAAAATCAAAGGCGCCGCGCCGCCGCCGGCCGCGGACGCGGAGGATGCCAATAGCAGTCCCAGTCCCAGTCCCGCTCGAATTTTTTTTTATTAATAACCCAATTAAATAAAAAATTTCATAATTAACACTGTTTAATTTTTTTTTCAAAACTAACCCTTTTGCCGCGCCGTGCCGCATGGCGCGGCAAAAGCGTTAGCCGCGCCATGCATGGCGGCGCGGCAAAAGTGCCACCGTGGCACCGGCCGGCCACGCAGGCCCGGGCGGGCCCCGCCTGTCAGTTTGCCGCGCCAGGCGGGCTGGCGCGGCTAGTGCGTTTGCCGCGCCAGGCGGCCTGGCGCGGCCAACGGCTTTGCCGCGCCAGGCGGGGTGGCGCGGCAAAGCCCATCTAGATCTGGCCGCCGCGCCGAGCAGCAGGCTCCTCCTCATTCCTCTCTTCTCCCAAACCAATTCAATCCAATCCAATCCATTTCATTCCTCCTCTCTTCATCTCCCTCCCCCAATCAAACTTGTCTACAAGAGGTATTTTGATCCATATGATTGTTCTTTATCCATATTTGCAATGTAGGATTGAACCATATTTTTGTAAGTTAGGGTTTGTAGACAATATTTATTTTGATACTGTCGTGACGTTAGTTGTTAATTAATGATGGATTTGTTCATGTATTAGACTTTTATATCTGTTTTGCTTAATATTTTGTTCATTTTGTGTACATTTTTTTGTGTAATATTTGTTACGTCATTATGTAGATTTATAATTAATCATGAATGTATGTGTAGCGTTGACATATTTTTTATTGTTAGGATGCCGCGGCGTGGCAAAGCTAGTAAGGCAAGGTAAGATCGGTACATTGTTGATTTATTTGTCTGTTTTAATGAAGTAATTTTGTGTTATGTTCATTTGTTATTGCGTTGATGATTGTAGGCAGCCTCTCACGGGCAATGCCTTTGCCCGTTTGCCATTGCCTAGCGGTGTTCCGGTGCCCATGTGCTACTGCGGCGATGATTGTAAGGTCGCAATATCTGATGAGGAGCACACATACGGTCAGAGGTATTGGATGTGTGAGAATTATGCCTTTGACCCTACACCTAAACAGATCCGTATTGGACTGATGGTGAGAAGCTGATGACTTGTTCTATACATGAATGACAAATCATTTATATTTTATTACCTAATTGACTTAGTCGTATTTTGCAGGAGCCTCCACCACTATGTGACTTCGAGCAGTGGATCGACACTGAGATGAAGCCGGAGGACAAGGAGCACGTAGAGAGGATGAAAAAGTGGGCTGCGGAGGACAAGGAGCGTTTGGAGAAGAGACGCAAAGAAGAGGCAGCACAAAAGCAGCATGAGGAAGAGGCAAGAATGAGGGATGCAGCTAAGCGTAGGGGGGAGAGGGAGAAGAGGCTTGAGCGTGTGCGCCGTGCCAAGGCTGCCATGGAGCAGGATCCGGATGCTGTGAGGAAGGGAAAGTGGCCTCGTTGCACTCAGTAGTGTGGTAGGTTCAGTAGTCATTATTGAGTAATGAACATCGTTGTCATTTGGTGGACTTGTTAGTCTATTGTACTGTTGGCTTGTACTCCCCTGTACCGTTTATTTCGGATCCTCGATAATGTAGTCTTGAACTGCACTTTGTTCGGCTTTATTATATGTTGTTGTATTGTTTGCGGTAGTTCATGTGTCGTTGATTTTTTGTGGGATAAAGTACGAGAAATAGAATAGAGCAAACCATTACACGAACAACAAACTAGTACATGGCATGTGAGGACCTTTTACCGTAACTTGGTTAAAAGGTCCTAGACTAATCCTAACATGCCTTAGGTAATTGATTGTCACAACACAACACGCACATAGTGATCTAAGTAGTCTAGAAGCCGTCCCACATAGCAAACTGAGTAGACCCTTCTCCGTAATAGCCTCCCATTGCGGGTGGTGGTGGTGGTGGCGGTGGTGGGGGCGGCGGTGGAGGCCCCTTGTTCTTGTGATGCGGGCAGTTGCAATATGGATCAAGGCATATTGCTTCATCTGAACCGCCTGCATCGCTGTCGTCATCATCATAGTCCTTGAGCATGCTTTTAACTTCTCTTTCAAGATCGTCGATACGACGCTGCAGATAATAGATGTATTCCTGATGCGGCCATATTGGAGGACGATCCACCCATCTGGTGAAGCCGCAGTTTTCTTCGGAAATAGAAGACTGTCATTCACAAAATGACTAAGTATTAGCAAACATGAGAGGCATAGCAACAACAATTAAATAAAGTTACCCATGCTCGCGGGCATTTGAAGAAACGTCGGCCTGCCTCCAGGTCGTCGTGGAGCATCTGCACCAAACAGTCCTCACCATGGCGGCATTTTGGCCAGTCCTCTAAACGGTTATCGTATCCCCTAAGAGGACGGTCCCGGCTGAAATCCTTTTTGCTCTCAACGGGAAAGTCATATAGTGCCTCTAAGAATAAATCAGGACCAAGAGATCCCTCCCACACAATGGGAGGTCCCTTCCTCCCACCCTTTCCTCTCCCGCCTTTGGACGAACCTCCAGACATCTCTACTACGAACCTCGCAAGCTCTGCTGAAGGTGTTGAATATGCAAGGCACTGATGGGTTTATATAGGCGGGGCCCTGGTTTTGAACTTGTGAATTATCTCAGCTGCATTGTGAGTGTGTAGTTAATGCAACTGAAAAGGCTATTCGCTGAAAAATCTAATCACTGAAAAGCCTATATACTGAAAAGCCTACAAACTGAAAAGCCTATACACTGAAAAGTCTATGGGAATCAAAACTGCAGAGCACTTATGAGGACAGGACACGACACTGAAAAGGCTGTGCAACAAGATGCCAGCTTTTGCCGCGCCAACCCTGGTGGCGCGGCTGATGCTTTTGCAGGGCCTTCTCGCAACCGCCTTCCTTGCTCTTGCGATGCGCGTCGTCCTCCTCCATCTCGAGAGAAGATTCTTTTTGAACAAGTACTGCTGGCACAGAAACGATGAGTTGAGAACATTGCTTCCTCTTCCACTTCCGGCAGGTAAGCACCAGCACTTGAGCGTGACTGAAAAGTACTGCACACATGACAGAAAAAGAGTACCATTCGATCAAACAGAGAGAGAAAAATCCTTACTAATGTTCATCGTAGGGACAGTCGGCATGCCAGCTTTTGCCGCGCCAACCCTGGGGGCGCGGCTGACGCTTTTGCCGCGCCAGGCGGGCTGGCGCGGCTAATGCATTTGCCGCGCCAGGACGCCTGGCGCGGCAAAAGCGTCAGCCGCGCCCCCAGGGTTGGCGCGGCAAAAGCTGGCATGGTCGCCACGCAAAGCCCCAAGGTTTCTCGCCGACTGACTGGTCAGGTTTCCCGCCGACTGACTGGTCGAGTTCCTGATCGATCTTCGTCCTAATGTGTTGTCTCTGTTCAGTTCCTGCTCGATCTTCGTCCTAATGTGTTGTCTCTGTTTGATCGAATGTGTTTTTCCGTTTTTCCTGTCTTTTTCCGCAAACGGAATAACAAGGAACCAAACATTGACACAATTTGAATAAACGGAAACATAATAGCGCTCATAAAAACCAGGCTTAGTGGCTCAAGCTCCACGAAGTACATAATAGGGTTCTCAAACAAGTTATCTAACATATACATCACCTATCCATATAGTCTAACACTAAGCCTAGCTAGGTGTGTACGGCTGACGAGGCCGCCTCCGACGCCTCGGCTGCGACAGATCCATGTTCGGCGTGAATGTGACGTCCGTGCGGTCTCGTGCGCGTGGCTGCCGGCGTGGTGACCCCTGCGTCTGACTAGGTCCCTGCAACATTCAAAATAAATGTTAGCACACAACTTAAATATATCTGACGAACTTAAATGTATAGCGGTCAACTTATGTACCTGCACGTCCTCCTGAGTAGGTAGTGGAGCTCCACCTAGCTGTGAGTACCCCAGCTCATGTGCTGCGCCCTGCTCTGGCCAAGGCTGCCAGCCAGGGCCGGTGTAGTAGCCACTAGGGTAGTCGTAAGCACCAGGTACCTGCCACGCCGTGTCGTCCAGGCCACCTCTGGAGGAGGACCCTCCAGCGTAGTGCGAGCTATGGCCGAGGGCCATGTAGCCTGCACTAGCCGTGTAGGGTGGTGTCGTGCGCTCGACGTACTGCTCCTCGTCCTCCTCCTCCTCCCCCTCCTCCTCGGGCTGCTCCTCTGCAGCGGGGCCCTTTCCGCGTGGATCCGCAGAAGTGCCTCCCGTCCGAGCGTCGGACGACGCTGCTGCTGGTACAGTGTCTGACACCAAAGGGCTCGAAGGCTGAGGAAGGTGCGGTGGGGCCCACGCTGTGTCCATGCACCCAAGCTTCTGAGCAAGCTTCCTGCAGCCCTTCCTGATTTTCTGCAAATAAGAAAATAATAATAATAAATATTAGTACAGTTTATGACTTCTTAAAATTTACACGTGCAGTTCGAATGGGTTATGATACCTGCAGAAAAGCCTGTACCGGGGCGTGGTCCCCAGTAGAGCTGGTGTGGTGTATAAGCTGCGCTGCCTCGTCGGAGTACCGAGACAGCTGCGACGCCTGCCGACACAAGACCAGGGGGTAAGTGCACCAAGTACAGAAACACAAACAATAGTTGAAGGACATGATATATTACCACGTAGCTGTGTAGAGGGGCTCTGTCAGGCTGAGTCGATGCCCTAGTGGTAGCATCGTACGGGTCCTCGTCGTCGTCCGACTCGTCCTCAGCAGTGACCTCGTAGTACGGTGGCTTAATGTGCAACCGGGTGCTCCGGTGCAGCCACTGTAGGTACTGGTCGAAGACGCCCTGGTCGTACGGCTCGCCGTCGTCAACGTCCTGCTGGTACCTGTTTGTCCAACTCAGGACATGATCGGCGTGCTCCGCGCGCCAATCAACGGGATTCTTCCGTCTGCTTTGGCGCTTCACCCTGCATTGCAAAGGAAACCCATCTGTTAGAGCATAAGATAGAATTTACTAGAGTAACTGAACAACACTGTGGAGGATACTTACTTGTGCAACCTCTGATCCGTGCTAATCAGAGGTGGAGGAAACTCCTGTCGTAGGCCGAACTGACGCATCACCCTGATGGGCAAGTGCATCTCGACCACGTAGAAGCAGATAAGAGGGACGGTGCAACGCCAATCTAAACGGTCCAGCTCCGTGGCGGGGTCGAACACGTTGTCGTACAGGTCCCAGGGGTCCCAACTGACCTGTTTGTAATGAACAGACATAGTTAGTCATGTTCCTTTTTCAATATAAAAAATTGAACTCATTCCGGAATTACCTGGTGCTGTGTCAGGACGTCCAGCAAGTCCGTGTACAGGTGGTAGCGGCGCTGGGGGTTGCCTCTAACTGCCTCTGCCGTGGACCAGACAAACAGAGCAGTGGGTCGGGTGTCCGGGTGCGTCCACACCTGCATTCCAATTCGAATCAGTTAAATGACTGTAAATTTGTAAAAGCACACGCACGCACGCAAGAGGTATGTACTTACCGCCTCCTCTCGTACGCGGGGACGACCCACAGGCAGCCGCTGCCAGGCCCAAACCTGGAGCAGGGGCAGACACCCTCCCAAGCTAGAGGAGGCCTGCCTCCGCCGGCACCCCTCGCACAGCTGTCTGTACAGCCATGCTAGAACAGCGCTCCCCCAGCTGTAGCCGGCGATGTTCTCCCACGGCTGTGCGAGGATGGGGACGAACATCCAGCTGATGGTGTTCCCCGATGAGTCGGGAAACAGGAAGGCCCCAATAAAGTGCCAGAGCCACACTCTGGCATACCTCTCGACTACCTGTGGGTCAGCGTTGAGGGGGCAATACGAAAAGTGCTGGGTGATCCACGACGAAGGCACCCCAGTAGTCTTCCTGTTTGTTTACAAAAAGTAAAAGTTAGGAAAGGATAGTAGCACATCGTATGCAACTAAATTAGAAAAAAAAATAGCTTACTTGTTCCTCTTAGCGTCTGCGTCGTCGGGGGGCGTACGACCACAGAACTGGTGGACGGTGTCCATCCACGTGTCGGTGTCAAGAATCCCCGTCACGGGGAGGCCGCCCAGGCGTAGACCAAAAATCTTGGCCACGTCCTGTAACGTCACGGTCATCTCCCCACAGGCTAGGTGGAAGGTGTGCGTCTCGGGACGCCACCTGTCCGCCAGCGCGGTGAGGAGCGCGGGGTCGAGCTGCAACCCCACGTCGTTGGCAACGCGGGCTAGCACCAAGAAGCCCGCGCGCCGCAGGAAGGGTGCGTAGCGCTCGTCCCACCGGTGCCATAGGTGGGTGCGCGGCCTCAGCAAAGACAACCTCTCCGGAGGGGCGTAGTCGGTGAGCCTGTGCGCCCGGTGCTCGCCGTCGTAGAACGGCTCAAGGAGAGGGTACGCCGGAGGGTTCGCCATCCTGTTTAAACAAAACATGGTAACAAGTTAGTACAGCGTCAAAAATAATAAAGCATTAAAACAAATGAAAGACATATGTACAATAATAGCAAAAGCATTCAAATAATTAATATAAGTAAAGATAACAATAATAAAGCATTAAAACAAATGAAGACATATGTACACCTGTTGTGTTTGTCTACGATGGAAGGCTGCATTATGCCCTGGCATGTGGCAAACAGAGCATAGGTTCGTGCTCGGTGTCTGGTCAAAGTCCCCCCCGCCATACCTATCCATATTGTCCATGTCACCCTTTAGTCTCTTCTTCCTCCTCCTACCCTTACCTAACTTCAGCAGCTCAGGATCAGGCATGAAGTCTCTACCCAAGTATGGAGGTCATTGAGTGGGATCAAGGTAAGGCTCGAAGCTGCTCTGCCATATTGCGACGGTGTTGCTCCGGCGATAGTACTCGGACATATATGGTACGGCCTTGTAGTTATATCCGCGCGCTCTACAGGACGCAATCATGTGAGAGCAAGGGGCATGCATTATCTGCGGCACGTTACAACTGCATTCCACTCTTTGAAGATCGATCCGATAGTTGCGACCACCGTAGCGTTCCCCGCCCATGGTAGTTCCACCCTTTGCTCGAACATTATAGATTTGTCTGGTTGGTCCATAAGCCTCACAAGTTAGCTGCGTTGCCCAGATCTCATTTTCCTGAATGTGCTCATTTCCCGCCTTTCCAAATTCACCATCCGTTTGTAGGTTGTCTTGAGCAATGGACCACCTTTTCACAAAATACTCGTTGGTCTTGTGAAACGAGTACTCAACGATTCCAGAAACGGGCAAGGCTCTAACACCGGTGAATACCTTGTTGAAAGACTCCGATGAGTTGGTGGTCATTATGCCGAACCGGAAACCGCCCTCATCGTAAGCAAGCGCCCACTTCTCCTTGTGTTCCATCTGTCTCTCGATCCAGGCCCTGGCAGCACTGTTTAACATTTTGTCCAACTCTTCCATTGTTTCTTTGAATTTGTGCTCAGTTTTAACACAACATAGCTCTTTCACCTTGGCACAAACCTCCTTTTTTCTCTGCCGACGCCAGAAATTGGCGGCAAAGTGACGCATGCACCATCTGTGCACTAGAGGAGGACAACCCTCTATCTCCTCCTCTGCGGCACGAAGCAACCCAACATGACGGTCCGAAATCAAACATATTGTCCGAGAAGGCCCTAACACTTGTATCCGTAGCAGGGCCATGAACCAAGACCAAGACTCAACGTTCTCCCCCTCAGCCAAGGCGAAAGCAATTGGAACTATCTGGTCCTCGGGATCAACAGCCGCCGCCATCATCAACACACCCTTGTACGCTCCGGTCAGGAAAGTACCGTCCACAAGTATGACTGGACGGCAGTACTGATAAGCATGCTCTGTTTGTGCAAAAGACCAAAATACACGCTGAAGCACATGTGTAACCTTGCCGGTGTTGCGGTCTATATACTGCCCATTGGTGTGTGGAAACCATTTTAGGCCAGGGTTATAGTATGCCATTGCACACAAAATCCGTGGAATCCTGTTGTACGCTTCATCCCAACCACCCCAACGAATTGCAAGGGCGATCTGCTTCGCACGCCACGCCTTTCCATAAGTCACCTTATAGCCTGTGAATCCAAATATGGAGATAAGCAATTGTGAAACAGATACGTCGGCGTCATCATCAACAAATGCCAAAATGCGCCGTGCAAGGTATCTTGCCGTCAACTGAGGATGTTTTTCTTGTCCCTTATTTGTAAAACAGGTATGCGGTTGTACTACTTTACTGATTCTCCACTTGCCATCAGTTCTCTTGCGAGCATTCAGCCTCCAGGGACAACTATGATGCATACACCTGATGTGGTACCTCAAACTAATATCAGAATGGCTGACCGTGTACGGTCGATGATGATGCACAGCATAGTGCTGAAGGAAAAGCTTCAGCTCACTCATAGTGTTGAAAATCATACCCTTCTGAAGAATACAATCTGTATGGTCATGCAGTGTTTGCTTGCACAGGTTCAATCCAGTATCACAAACAGCCTGGTCCACCATACTGACATCCCTATAACTTGGAACGCCTCTAAACTGCATGTTAACCGACCTCAATTGCTGCAGCTCTGTCTCAGTCAAAGGATCAGGCGGAACATAATACCGTGCTTCGCTAAAACGCCCCCACGCATCAAAATGTGTATGATCCTCTGGTATATCAGTGACTAGTCTCCCTGGAGGATGCATATTCTGAGGAACCGGCTGTGGCATAGCACGAACCGGTTGTGGAATAGCACGAACCGGCTCTGGCATAGCAGAAATATAACTGTCCTCTTCTTCGTCATAGTCTGAATCATCATCAGAATCATAGTTTTCATCAAATAGTTGTGCCTCATGCTCCTCCTGCTCCTCCCGCTCTATGTCGGCCACATCAAAATCATTGTTTATTTGACCGACGTCAGCGTGGGCATCTTCAGTTGCATACACCGTCTCCTGCGTGGGGTGACCATCAACGTCCATAGTCATCGGAGCTGCATCGTCATCATCCCCTACCTCCTGTGCTTCACCATCGTTGCCATCATCGGACGCCTCTGCCTGCTTCCTCAAACCATCCACTACCACGATCTCACCCATTGTCGAATTGGATGCCATAACGATCGCCTGGTATTTTGCCCAGTCAGCCTGGTTGCGCAAGGGCAACAACGCATAGTTCGACCTAATCTTGCCACTGTCAAATCTCCCTTTCAACGAGAAATCACCATCAAACTTCTCCTTCAGACGCAACATAAGGTCCGTAAAGGAAGGCCGCTCATCAAATACTTCGAGTTCTTGTTCCATGTTATCATCAAACAACCCGTCTCGTTTACTAACTGTGCCTCCATAAAACAATGTGAATACAGTGTCCATCTACAAAGTCAATAGTGCAACTAAGGTCAAGTGATGGTCAAGTGATGGTCTTCTCTAAAATACAGAATGACATAAATACTATGTTGTCTTCACTAACCTAACTAACATATTAACGTAAACCCTAAACCCTAAACCCTAGACTAAGTAACTAACCTAACTAAGTAACTAACTAACTAAACCTAACCTAACTAACCTACCTAACTAACTAACTAACTAACTAACTAACTAAAACTAACCTAACATAAACCTAACTAACTAGCTAGCTAACTAACTAACTAACACACTAACTAACTATATAACTAACTAACTAACCACCTAAACTAACCTAACCTAACTAACTAATCTAACCTAACTAACCTAACTAACTAACTAGATAACTAACTAAGCAAATAAATAAATAAATAACTAAATTACTAACCTATTTAACTAACTAATTAACGCAAACTACAAAAAAAAATAACAAAAAGAAAAAAAAATACCTTCCGGTCGTGGACGATGGTGGAGACGGTGGTGGAGGGGGGCGCCGGTGGCGGCCGGGGGCGGCCGGTGTCGCCGGGGGCGCCCGGGGGCGGCCGGTGGCGGCCGGGGGCGCCGGTGCGCACGGGGGCGGCCGGCCGGGACGGGGACGGGGACGAGGCTCGGGGGCGCCCGGGGGCGGGGACGAGGCACGGGGACAGGGACGAGGCACGGGGGCGGCGGCGCGGGGGCGGCCGGCCGGGACGGGGACGGGGACGGGGGCGCCCGGGAGCGGCCGGTGACGGCGGCGGCGGCGGGGCTCGACGGCGGCGGCGGCGGGACGGAGGCGCGGGCGGCCGAGAAGGAGGAGAAAGGAGGAAGAAGCCGCGGGCGCCAGATCTAGATCGGCTTTGCCGCGCCACCCCGCCTGGCGCGGCAAACTGACAGGCGGGGCCCACGCGGGCCTGCGTGGCCGGCCGGTGCCACGGTGGCACTTTTGCCGCGCCGCCATGCATGGCGCGGCTAACGCTTTTGCCGCGCCATGCGGCACGGCGCGGCAAAAGGGTTAGTTTTGAAAAAAAAAATTAAACAGTGTTAATTATGAAATTTTTTATTTAATTGGGTTATTAATAAAAAAAAATTCTCCCGCTCCCACGGAGCTGGCCGTTGCGGAGGTTCCGCTCACTCCAAGCGAGGAGCGGTGTCATGCTCACTATCGGTCTATCGCATCTATACTACGTTAGGGCCTTCTATAATATGATTTTTATAATACTTACTCTTAGTACTTAGTACTACTTTTGGTTATTAAAATCTGTGATTTTTATAATATGATTTTATCTTTTTCGATCTAAATCAAATGATTCCACGTGTCTATAATATGTTCGCTGGAACTTATCACATGATTTATTACATATTTCGATTTATTTTCTCTCATAGAATACTATTAAAACAGAGCGAACAGAGCTGTTATCATAAATTATAATATTATCTAAGGTTCTATTCGCTTGAGCTAAGTCGGTCTTAATCTGTACAAACCAGTCGTGAATTTTTTTTTCTCACAACAAATTAGTCGTTTCAGTCTATCAGTTGTCTTATAAGTCTTGCCGAATAGAGCTTAACAACCTCTTAACTTATCGGTTGATGAATGGAAAAAGCGCGAAAAAACATAAATACTATCACATAGTACACATGTACAACACTTAGAGATCAATAAGCCCTTGTTTGGCTACACACAAATACACCTTAATCCACGTGGGTTGAAGTGGATTAGAGTGCAACTTGAACTAAATTACACCTCAATCTCTTTCAACCCACGTGGATTGAGATATATTTGTGTCTAGCCAAACAAAACCTAAGGGGGCTAGGCCCAGTCGCCCAAATATGCATAATCTATCTCGTACAACACCTAGAGCTCAATAAAGGGGCTAGGCCCAATCATCCAGATATCACTAGGTCTTTGGACGATCTATCAACTGAGCTTTAGTCTCAGCAAAAAATTGCGTCCGGGACTAAAGACCAACCAACCGGCACCTTTAGTCTCGGTTGGTATTACCAACCCGGACTAAAGGTTAGTCCCGGATGGTAATACCAACCGGGATTAATTGGTGATCTTTTAGCCCCACTTGGTGTTATCAACCGGGACTAAAGGTTCTTTTAGTCTCGGTTGGTGTTACCAACCGAGACTAAAGGTCCTTCACGAGTGAATTCAAAAGTAAAACGTCCAGAACTATTTCACGTGAGTTGTGTAGCTCAGTTGGTAAGCGTGCCTGATGCGAGAGGTGTTGAGTTCGAATCTCACAAACACACATTTATTTTTTCTCATATGAACCTTTAGCCTTGGTTGAAAGCACCCGAGACTAAAGCCTGAGACCTTTAGTCCCGGAGTGCTAGCCCCGGTTGGGAAACCGGGACTAAAGCCCCTTCCTGCAACCGGGGCTAAAGCCACTTCCTGTAGTAGAGTCCCGGAGTGCTAGCCCTAGCACTCCGGGACTAAAGCCCCTTCTTGTAAACTGGGGCTAAAGCCCCTTCTTGTAGTAGTGTATGCCGGTTGGGAAACCGGGGCTAAAGCCCCTTCTGTAGTAGAGTCCCAGAGTGCTAGCCCCGGTTGGAAAACTGGGGCTAAAGCCCCTTCTCAACCGGGGCTAAAACCCCTTCCTGTAGTAGTGTATGCATCATCTATCTCATTAGTCAATATGGCCTGCTCAAGAGCCCAAGAGATGAACCGAAGTTGAGTGCTAGATTGAGCGAATCATTTATCTTGGCGTCTCCTGTGTCAATGACATTTGGCATTCCACATTTCCCAGCTGAAGACGATCGAGTGGAGACTGCCTATGAGGAACGAAGAATTACAATAGGATACACCAGGGTTCATATTATTGGTGTTCTTGTCATGCCAATATCAACCTCGAACTTGCTAGCAATCAAAGGACAAGTTGGCAAGCAAAAATGTCATGGACTTTGCCATAAGATGAATCTGGTACACTAAGCTGAAACAACTGATTCACTTGAGCTATAAGCTGTCTTTAATTCATACAAATCAATCATGGAACAATGTTTTTCTTTCAGAACAAATCATTCATTTCAACTTATGAACCAAATTATAAAGCCTACCGAACAGAGCCTAAGTTAGAGTTTTGGATAAAGTATAACAAACGATCTAGTCGACACATGCGCTTACAAAAAAGTAACAGTATCTAAAGTTCACGTGCAAACCCAAAGTTCAGAGTGATGGACATTAGGGGTATTTTTATGCAAGAACCCCCAAGGTATCCAATGGATGTGTCCTAAGGGGCTTTACTAGACATAAGTCCCAAAGCCTAAGGCCCAAGTCTAGAAGTCATAAGTTGTATTATGGTAGGAGCTTCGAACATTCTCTAGTCATTTTTAGTAGCTCTGATGAAATATAATGGCTAGTAAGATTTAATGTATATGAAAGTATACTTCAATATTTGCTCAACAATTACTCACTCAATCACTCTTGAATCCAGATATCAAGATATATACAGTTAATTCAATGTGATACTTGTGGTGGTGGTCTAAATGTTTTGATCTGATAGTTCTTTGTCATTTTTTGAGCACCTATGGCAGAATTTGATGACATCATTAATCCATGTGAACGTATATAGAAAAATCTTTGTGATAAGTATTCAGCCACCTCTGCCACCCTCCAAAGTAATCATATATGCCTGTTAGGAGTTGGTGATGTTGGGAGGCCAAATTGATAGTTTGACGCACTCATAGTTTTTTTTCCCTTTGCAGGGTTGTCCTCATCAGCGAATTAGTTGGTCTCATGGTGTTTTACTCCTCACCTTGCGAGTGTTTAAATAACTTAAATGTGGAAATGATTGTTATTTTCCTTACTATAATCTGTTTGTTGAAGCTCTTCTACTATTGTTGATCACAAGGTGAGTGGATAATTGACACTACGAGTTCTCCCTTTTATTCTGACAACTTAGAAAAAAGAACTGAAACCTCTCGAGCGATAATGCGCTTAAGGGCCAACAACTTGGCCTTCAATCTGTTTGTTGAGGTACTATTTATATACTTACATCAACTACAAATGTGAAAATGCTTAATACTTTGATCATGCCTTTGGTTCCTTTTAGTCATAGTCCTTTTATTCTTTCTCTTGGTCCAATGTAGGTGTTGTGGATCACCCTGCTAATGGGTTAAGTTTAAATAGGTTTAATAGATTGGGCTTTTTAAATGAGTATACACTTTGAATGAGTGAAATTTAGTTGATTTACTTAGCGGGTTGGGTGGGGTTGGGTTGGATTTAATACAAAACTGAATCGAATGGATTTGATTTACACATATATTGATTTATATTGTATTTAGCTTTTGATTGGGACCCACATGTATATTTCACTATACTAATTGGCACATATTAGGTTCATGATATTTTGAATACAATTTAACAAATTTCAGGCAAATTCAATAAAATTTTAAAGTGTGAACACAAGCTTTTTATTTTTAGGGTCCGACTTTGGCATGAGGCCCACATATTGATCTAACAATGACAATTGACATGGAGTAGCTGCTTGTTAAATTAAATCATCTGCAATAAGTTTTGATCAATTTTGATAAAATTTTAAAGTGTGAACGTGAACTTTTATTTCTAGGATTTGGCTTTGATGTGAGACCCATATATTGATCTCGATGTGCCAATTAACATGAAGTAGCTGCATGTTACATTAAATTATCCACAATAAATTTCAGTCAATTTCGATACATTTTTATAATGTGAATACGAGTTTTTATTTCTAGGGTCCGACTTTGATGTGAGGATCACATATTGATCTACCGGTGTCATTGATATGAAGTAGTTGCTTGTTGTATTCAATCATATGAAACAAATTCTAGTCAAATTTAATAAAATTTTATAATATGAACATGATATTTTAAATCCAGGAGTCCAACTTTAAATATGAACTCATATATGTTATGTAACTTTATACATTTTATGTAAATCTATGAGTTTTTATAGCAAACCCGTAGGTTTAGTTAGTTTATGGATTAAAATAGGTTGGGCTAACTGCACTCGATCCGCTATTTTCATCCTGCAGTACCACTATAGCGTAAAAAACACTGCACTCATATACACTACGGTGTCCTCTATCCGCTAAAATCATCCCGCGTTCGCTATTCTTAGAGATTTCTACGGCGTACGCTATCGCATGCTGGCCCACTGCTGCTGCTGTATGTGCGCTTGATGGGAGGGAAAGAGGGCTCGTGGCTGCTCCGAGATGGGAGGAAAGAGCCAATGCAGATGGGTCTCACTGTTGCTACTATTTGTGCTACCTAAAAAATATTATAACTCATAAACTAAAAACCTAAATTAAATTCTGATTGGACCATTGATTTTGTTACAATTAATTCTTCAAAATTAGATCTCTCATGAATATATTTAGATAAAGTGATAAGTGAGCTCACAGTGGATAGATGATGATATAGAGGATGGATGGATGCGGGAGAAATGAGTATAGAGGAATAAATCTTGATGACTAGACAGTATAGAAGATGAAAATAAAGGAGCGTGAGTGCGGATAGTCTTAGGCCCTCCGCAATGATGTGCTTAAGTGGTGCCAAAATAGGAGAGAGAAAATTTAGGCTCTGCTCCCTACACTTTAACCAGTGATGCCATCTTTAATGGATGCTTCAAATCCTGGAGCGGTATAAGACCAATCTCAATGGGAGTTTCATATGAGTTTTATTTGTATTAAATTGGTTGCCACATAGGCATATTTGATGACATAGCGCTGTATTTAATAAGTGAGAGAAGAAATGAGTTTTATCTAGATGAAACTCTGTTGACACGATTACCAACTCTCTATGAGTTATGATATTAAATGCATATGAAACTATAGAATGAAACTCTCACTCTCAATGAAGAGTTTCATTCAAGTTTCATTTTATTTTATATGACATGACAGTCTTGGAAATAACAAAATGAAACCTACCATTGAGATCAGCCTAAGGGCAGTCCCAATGGGACATTAATGATGATTTCTATTCCTATTAAATAAGGTGTCACATAAGCAAAATAATGACATGGCAAACTAATTAATGAAGAAAGAGAGTAAAATTTGTAGAAATCGTTTCTAGAGGAAGAATCGATGTCTTCACTTCTCCCAACGCACGAAGAAACGGTGAAATTACCGTTGGGAAGAAGCCACTCGTTTCTTCACCATATGCCGACTCTCCTTGACCGAGCTGCTGCGCCGGCCACGCCTGCTTGCGCTGCCGCCCGCCCTGCTGCCGTCGCATCGCTCGTGCCCGCCCCGCATGGAGGAGTCCACACGCACCATGTCGATGCTTCGCTGTGCTGACCGCGCCCAACCTGTTCGGCCGCACCCAGATGCAGATGCCGTCCGCCATGGGCGGCCTATGCATCCACACACGTCGGCCGCGCTCGAACACGCCAGTTGCGGCGTCACGCGTGGCCCTGCTCACCTGCATCTCCACGACTCCACCCACACCTCGTGTCCTCGTGCATGCTGCATAGACAGAGGCTAAGGTGAGCTATTGGCACCGCCTCGCCGGGCAACCGAAGAACAAAGCAAGTGCATGAGCAAGAAAGGATAAGGAGAGAGAAAATGATGAAAAGATGGGTGAAGGAAGAGGAAATTTATTATTAGATCTATCCAAAGAAACTGTACATTGAGGGTGTGTTCGTTTCCAGGGTAATTTTTTTTGCCCTGTTATATCAATTATTGTGGCCCTAGTTTACCCTATTAAAAATATACTAATTAAAAAACTAATTTGTTAGCCGGAGACTAATTCACGAGACGAATCTATTAAACTTAATTAGTTCATGATTTGACAATGTGTTGCTATAGTAAACATTCGCTAATGATGAATTAATTTACCTTAATAGATTTGTCTTAGTAATTAGCATATGACCCTGTAATTAATTTTATAATTAATTTATTTTTAATAGACTAAATTAGTACCGCAACGTCCGATGTGACAGACAAAAAAAATTTGCCAGGGAAACGAACACCCCCCTGAGTGGTCTGGTTTCTAGATGGCATGACTGTTATGGAAAACATGCATAGTTTCGATCATTGGGACTGCCCAAACCACCGAGTGGATGGTTTCTAGGTTTGAGCCTCAAAACCTGGGTGTAGCCGGTTTCCGAGCAACATTGAGCTTAGATCGGCTATTTTTCTTGGTGTAAGCGTATAAAGCCTTTGGATAGCCGAAACTAAACAACATTGAGCTTAAGCTAGTTTGTCAAATCTTGATTGGGCGAGGTATTGTTTAAATCTAAAGAAAAACATTAAAAAACATAAACAACACCGATAACTTAATGAATGCATAGGCTTAGCTCGGTTGAAAAGTTAGGCAATGTCAAGTTTTCAACCTCTCGCAATCACATGCTGCAATTTTAAACTTGTGTAAAAACTGCTGCAACTCCGATAAAATTCTAACTACATACACCGATGCTCAGATATTAAACAATATTATTTTACTGATGCACGTACTGATCTGTAGCATAATTGCTTGGTGTTGCATTGCCGGTGGATAATATTTTATCTTTATCGTGTGAGCCTAGACCAAAGATAGCTTCGGCGCCTGACTTTTGAGTATGCTGCAACACTTCAAGCATATTGCCCATTTTCTTCCATAGGACCCATATTTTTCGTGGCATTATTTCTACATTGTGGAAGACCTTAATTTATTATGGGTGGGGTTAGGTATAACCATATAAATTGGATTTGAACCCATTAGCAGGCTGAGCTGTGGATCGTGAATTGATAGAACTGACTAGTGTGACCCAATGGAGGTAGCTAGGACTCAACAAGTTTTGGTAAAAATTTTAATTTTAATGGACCGCTTTAACTTTTTAGCACAGCCGCCGCTAAAATCTCTTCTAAAATATTATTGAAACAACACCAATTAGCTGTAAATAAGGGGGCGTTTGGTTCCCACACCCTAGAGTTTAGCCACTAAAATTTAGTGGAGGTCACTAGAGTTGTAGTGTTAAAAGTGACTTTTAGTGGGGGTGTTTGGAACTTTAGTGACTAAAAGTGACTAAACTCTAGGGGGTGAGAACCAAACACCCTCTAAGTGTTGCCGAACATGTCCTAAGTTTAAATCCGGACTTACATGCCCGCCATGGAAAAAAAAAAGAAGAGAGGAAATAGTTCAATATTTATCATTTTGATTTGGTGAAAGGCCGCGTAAAAAATACCCTTCTAAACCCACTCTCCGCCACTTGTGCAGTTGTGCTAGTACGTATAACTAACAACGATATACTACCTGATACGTACGTAGATACCTCATGTCACTTCTGTTACAATTGTAATCACCAAACCACTAATGACACGCAACATGTTGAGTTGATATAAAATAAATAAAACAAAATAAAATAAACAACAAGCCGGCCATCCTTCTCTCCTTTTCTTTCCCCCACCCAAAAAACAAACAAGTCCTTTTCAAACACAAAATTCCGCAATAAAATTTGAAACAAAGCAACACTCTTTTTCTTCACTCGCGAAAATTTGAAAAACCCAGAAAGGAAACTCCCGTTCAGGGAACTCCAATTTGATTTGCAACCACCTTTCGCCACTCCACCAGCGAATCCATTTCGGAGCGAGAAAAGAAAAAGAAATAAAAAAAGCGAAGACGGCCAGCCAGCCACCCCCCAGCCCCAGGCTCTCTCTCCTTCCTCTTCCTCTCTCTTCCCCCAATTCCCATTCCCAATTCGCCCTCGGCTCAAATCCGGCGCCCGCATTCCCGACCCTCCCGCAGATCTGGGATCCGCCGCCGCCGGATCCCCCGCGGCCCGCGACGCCCCGGGACGCGCGTGATCCCGCCGTCCCACCCCAGCCGCCAAGTTGGCGCCCCAGCGGAGGTCGCAGCGCCTCGCCGGCGGCGGCGCGGGCTCCGCCGCCGCCGCCGCCGCGCAGCAGCAGCAGCCCGGATCATCCGGCGCGCAGGCCGCGATGGGCGATTCCGGCGACGCCGTCATGGCGCGCTGGCTGCAGTCCGCGGGGCTGCAGCACCTCGCCACCACCTCCTCCGCCGCCGGTGGCGCTGGCGGCGCCGACTACCGCGCTGGGATGCCTGGGCTCGGGGGCGCTGGCGCGGGGAGCATGCTGTCCAGCCTGCTCATGCAGGTGAGGTTCCCCTGCCCCTCTCCTGTTGGAATGCGTGATCTAGCTGTTGGAATGCGGATCGCGATGGTGGCGTCGTCGTCGGCGCGTTGCACTGCCGCGTGTTCCGGATCGGGTTTGCTGTCGATATCAGGGGATGGAATCACGCGATTCGCTTTAGGGTTTGTTGCTTTGCGCGGAATCAATCGGGCTCAGCTTGGCTTCATGAATAACTGGTTTATGTCGTCAGGCGGCTGTCCGGGCTGCGATCAGCATGATTAGAATCTGCAGTATCGTTTTCTAGGCTTTTTTCACGGCCTATTAATCGAGGAGTGTGATGAGCTGTATGAAATGCTCTGCCCATTAATTCACGGGCAAACCCGCATTGTCTAACCGATAGCCACCTCTGATTATAAACATCTTGACGCAATGTGTAAACTTTTCTGTATTTTCAAATGGAGTTTGGAAAGAGAATCGTTAGAATGGAATTGAGGACTTATTTTTTGTTCTTTATTATGGTTTCCTTTAGGTGGTATTTTGATTGTTGAATTACCATTTCTTTTGGAATGCCTATGAATACTATACTCTCAAAATTGATAAGAGATAATTTCTTAATTCACGTGTTTATTGTTATATTAGAAATTAGAAATAGCATGGTTCAGATAAAAGGCAACTTGTACCGGCTGCAGCAAGAAATGATCGATCATGTGCCTATTGTGACCAACCATGTATGATCACATCGAATACCATTTTGGATTTGTTGGGAGTTGAAACCCTACTAACTTGAATCTAGTATGATTCTTGTGTAGTTGTGTGGACAAGGAGCACCAAGTTCAACTAGAATATAATTTTCAACACATGCGCACTGAGGTGCCTTATTTAGTCCTTTGTTATGTGTGATGTATAACTAAATAAATTCTTCTGTTTCTTCTAACAATGCTTCCTTCAAATATTACATGCCACTACATAAAAGTTTGATGGTTTTCCTATTGATAGGATGTTTACATAAGCATATTGTCTCATAACATGTGCAATTGCATAAATGATGATCATCATTACTATTATTGTTTCATAGGGCTATGGGCCAGAATCAATTGAAGAAAAGCAGAGGCTTTATACGCTTCTAAGAGGTCTAAATTTTAACGGAGAGTCTATACCCACATCAATGTCTGAGCCTTACACACCAACCGCTCAGAGCTTTGGTGGTGGGAACCCTGTGGAGGGGTTTTATTCACCCGAACTTAGAGGGGAACTTGGTGCTGGACTTCTAGACCTTCATGCTATGGATGACACTGAGCTTCTCTCTGAGGTATGCCTTGTAAACATTCGCGATTGCGTGATCTATGCGCGAAAACAGTATTTCATATTGATTTGTGAAGTGGCTTCATTCAGTCTATTTTAAGCTTATTATTTTTCTGTTGGCAGGATGTAGCATCGGAACCATTTGAGCCATCACCTTTTATGCCAAAGGATATTGATGATGATGACGAGGATGTGGTATCAGGGAGTCAGCAAGCACAAGTAGATAATTATGGTGTGGTGAACAGTGAAAAAGAGGGCACTGCTAGAGAAAATAATGTTGCAAAGATTAAAGTAGTGGTATGTTAAGTTTGTTCAAGTAAGTGATATGCTTGAATCTGGTTAATACTTGACATACCTGACTTAGTTCTTCACATTTTCAGGTAAGGAAAAGACCTTTGAACAGAAAGGAGCTATCACGAAAGGAAGAAGACATCATAACCGTGCATGATTCATCATGTTTGACTGTCTACGAGCCTAAGCTGAAGGTATCTATGACTCATCTTCAAGAAGTTTTGTGGTGCTTATATAAAGCTACAACCATTTGTTTGGTTTCTTTTCATGGTTATATGGAAATCAACCATTTTACACTTCTATTTGATGCATTAGATGGTCAACATTGGTAGAGATGTTCCTTTTAACTCTTTTACGGTTGTATGCTTCATTAGAGTTACTTAATTGCTGCCAGTCATATTATCTACGTATCAAAACCTGGAATACTGATACTATTCCATGCTTACCGTGCTAGATAGCTACCAGATGGGTACTAAGTAGACATGTAGCTTTCCAGTGGTGTTTGTATATATTTGTGTTGCGGCGTGCCTGTTCCTTGGAATGTGCAGGAAGAGCTTGCCACCATTTTGATTTAATATGTTCTAATTTACTGATAACTTAATGTCTCCTGCTGACTAGCATGTTGGGTTTAACATTGCTGCTACACATTCCTGAGCTTATTAATGAACCTATGCAGTGAACCTGCATTGCTTAAAATAATCCTTTAGAACATTATTGAGAAAAAAGGCATCAAAAGTAACTGAAAAGCTGCTCGTTTTCCTTTACTTATCAGCTATATATATGTTTTCCAAACCAGTTCTAGAATAATTCTGAAATGCTATATGATAAACGTGAATTCATAACTTAAGATTTCACAAGTACCTTGGACCTTCGTTCCTACTTTTATGCTGTCTGCTAACATATTCTTTCCACTGGAAGGTGGATCTGACAGCCTATGTGGAGAAGCATGAATTTTGTTTTGATGCTGTCCTCGACGAACATGTTTCCAATGATGAGGTGTTGCTCTTTTTTATCTGTTTTTTTTTTCTTGAACAAACAAGAGGGTGTACGCTCAAAATGAATTTACAGTTAACCTTATGAAATTTTCTGGGCAGGTTTACCGTGAAACAGTTGAGCCCATAATCCCAATTATATTTCAGAGAACAAAAGCAACATGTTTTGCTTATGGACAAACAGGTTAGATAGTACATTCTGTTATTACAGTGTTATCAATATATATTTTTTGTGCATAACTGCATTGTGGTTTCTAATAGTTTCTGTTGATCTACCATCTATCTAATTCGTGAACAGGCAGTGGCAAGACATACACAATGCAGCCTCTGCCTTTGAGAGCTGCACAAGACATGGTTCGTCTATTGCACCAACCTGTCTATAGGAATCAGAATTTTAAGTTGTGGCTTAGTTATTTTGAAATATATGGTGGGAAACTCTTCGATCTTCTATCTGACAGAAGGTTAGTTTTTGGATTTTCTTTTATTTTTCAGGTTACATGACCTATATAAATATTTAATAATGGTATACCTTTCTACCTTCATGATTTTGATGTATTGAATTGAATACCAGTCGCATTGTCTTTTTCCCTCTTCCTGGTTACGTGTGGGTGAACTTGTGCATGTGTGATTGTCGTTCGTATTCATGATCACTGTGCAAGTGTTGATGCATGTTCTCTACGATTGTCGCTTGTATTCATGATCACTGGTGCGAGTGTTGATGCATGTTCTCTACTTCAAAGTATCTATTCTTCATCTATACATAGTCTATTGTTAGCGTTGAACCATTATTTGTTTGGATTAGAAATCCATGTTATCGGATATGCCACTTGAGGCCTTGTTTGGATGCACTTGTATCCACCTTAATCCACATGTGTTATGGATTGAGCTGGAAAAAAGTTTAAGTTCCACCCCAATCCACTCCAACACATGTGGATTGAGGTAGATATGAGTACATCCAAAAAAGCCCTGATGTTTTTTTTTAAAAAAAAACAGCAGCATTGTAGATTTATGAAACACTGTTAAAGTTCCCTTTGATGTAACCTAGTAAACCTACATCTTTCATCAATTAGCGAAAATAAATATTTATGTCCGAAACAATGACACTTTCTTTTGGGTTTTAAAGATTGAACTTATTGTTTGAAATATGGGCCTAAAAATTGTTCTTGGGATGTTATGCCCAAGTTATTCTACCTGAACTGAAATTTTTCTATCCTTTGTTTTATAGGCAACTGCTAATGAGGGAAGATGGCAAGAAACAAGTTTGCATTGTTGGTTTACAGGAATTTGAGGTTTCGGATGTCCAGATCGTCAAGGAATATATTGAAAAAGGAAATGCAGCCAGGAGCACAGGGTCAACGGGGGCCAATGAGGAATCATCAAGGTCACATGCTATTCTGCAACTGGCTGTGAAGAAGCATATCATTGTAAAAGATACCAGGAGACAGAGAGATCGTGATGCTAATGAAGCTAAAAATACAAAGGCTGTGGGGAAAATATCATTTATTGATCTTGCTGGAAGTGAGCGTGGTGCTGATACTACCGACAATGATAGACAAACAAGGTGTGTTCCTAATGTCTGTAGATTTGCACCCCTTTGTTGATTTCTCAAGGTCCTTTCCCTTCTCACTTATCTTAACCATCAACTTGTTATCATATATCAGGATTGAGGGAGCAGAGATAAACAAAAGTCTGTTAGCTCTCAAGGAATGCATTCGAGCTCTTGATAATGATCAGATACACATTCCTTTCCGAGGAAGCAAGCTTACAGAGGTTCTTCGTGACTCATTTGTTGGTAACTCTAGGACAGTGATGATTTCTTGCATTTCTCCAAACGCAGGTTCATGTGAACACACACTAAATACCTTGAGATATGCTGATAGGTAACAATGCTATATATTCATGTGATATATGTGATTTGTTTGTTTCAAAAATGCTTTTTTTGAGAGGTTTCAAAAATTGTTCTTGTCATTAAATTGAATGAAATAATAATAACAGGGTTAAAAGTCTTTCCAAGGGTGGAAACACAAGAAAAGAGCAGTCCACAGGACCAACTACCACTTCTAGCAGGGAGTCTTCGTCAGCTCCATCATATCCATTGCCTGCTGAAGCTGAAGAAATTCCTAATCAGATTCAAGATAAGAGACCAGTTGATACATACCGGAAGGGCTCTGAAAATTTTATCTCCAACACTTCTGCAGAGCCTGACAGAAATTCCTTTAGTATGATTCCAAGTTATTCTAATAGAGGGAGAGAAGAGAATGGTGCAGCATCTGGTAATGACAGGGAGCGGTATGATTTGAAGTCAAGCCAAACGGCTTACACTAATAAGGCACAGTTGGTTCAGAATTCAGCAAACACACAGGAGGAGGAGAAAGTCACAAAAGTTTCGCCTCCTCGGAGAAAGGCTTATAGAGAAGACAAATCTGATAGGCAGAGCAACATCACGAAAAAGGATAATGGCTCTGACACAGTTCGGGTTGGGTATAAGATGCAGCAGGCAAAGCAGCAGCAACAGCAGCAAAGGCCAGCATCTGCTTCAGCTTCATCAAGGCAATCTGAAAAGGAAAGTTCTTGTGATGATGTAGAAATTGATGCAATTCTTGAGGTAAAGAACAATTCATGAAACTGCTGTGTTATTTATCCTGCATCGAGCTGTTGTCCTAAGCTTTCTTTTGTATTTAGGAAGAGGAGGCCCTCATAGCAGCCCACAGGAAGGAAATCGAGAATACTATGGAGATAGTGCGGGAAGTAAGTCTTAATATACTTAATAATGTCCATGAACCATGATAGATTCTTCTAACCATACTATGCCTTATTAATTATTATAATGATATCAGCGTGTTCCTAGGAAGAAAGTTGATTAGCTAGTCCTAGTACACATATATGCAGATATGTGTTATCACAAAGAGGATCATATTATTGTGAATTTACGTTAAGCTGTCTATGTGCTTTAACTTCTTTGTTTGTTCTTTTGTTGTAAGGTCACTAGTTGATAGTACTTTGACCTCACAATATTATTCATTTTGCCACGCTGGTTAAACATATGTTTTATTTGTCTCAGGAGATGAATCTTTTGGCAGAGGTTGATCAACCAGGTAGCCTGATTGACAACTATGTGACCCAACTGAGCTTTCTGCTGTCACGCAAGGCTGCGGGCTTGGTCAGCCTCCAAGCACGCTTGGCACGGTTCCAGCACCGCCTCAAAGAGCAAGAAATCCTTAGCCGCAAGAAACCCTCCAGATAGTATGATCAGCAATGGCCCTGGCCTTTTTGCATGGAAATCTCATTGCTTGGAGCTCAACTGTGGTCTATGAGTGTTTTTCTCCTGTTCGCTCCAGAAATGCTAGATCATAGCAAGGCGGTGAAAGAAGACACGTGGGAGTGGCTTAGGGCTGGGCTGATGTCCGTGCGCGGTCCTGGTTGATATCATCCGGATCCGGACACTTTGGATTTGTCAGGGTTGATAACACTTTGGATTTGTCAGGGTTGATAACCAGTTTGGTAATAGTCTTTTTTACAGTGGGGCTGCTTGGGTGTGTTTTTTTTAGTGGATGCATGGCTTGCCCACTTTGCCTTTATTTTCTTTTCCCCATTTTGTACGAGGAGAAACTGGAACTGTTGTTTGCAGATATCAGTGGGTTGATTTTTTGCCGTGGGGATCTTTGTGGAAACCGATACAATGTTGTTGTATATTCATTACTGATATTATTTGCATTTGCAATGAGGAAGGAAAGGATTTGTGAATGATAAGCACTTGAAATGACCTTTTTGTACCCATTTCTTTTGAGCGAAAACAGGGAAGAACACCTGTCGTATAAGAAACTTATTCCAACGTATAAGAAACACGTGACAGTCAACATTCTCTGTGACCTTGCTTAGTGTTCTATTTTTTTCATGAACAAGCTCCATATGTTTAGAAGGGCACTCGTTTCTCTCCAACCTATATAAGGTTTAAATAAATCTAGTTGAAATTGATGGTTTTGTGTCGTGGTCCTAAGCATCGATCAATAAGTTTACCGTAGAGTGGTGGGTTCGATTTTAGCATATAGTTATTTTGAATTTAGCTTGAAGATATACCATACTAATAAATATTGAACTATGAGAATTGATAACTCTCAGGAAGGACGGACGACGGTACGTCTACTAGTAGAGGACTATATAACCAAAAAAAGATTTTATCATTATCATGCATTTCCCTTTGTGACTTTTTACTTGATTGTTTTTTTTCACATAAAGTGTTTTAATAATTCAACATATGTGATCTAACTCGCATATATATGCTCTATATACTATTTCATCCAAGGACAACTTTCCTCACTTGGAACACGAGCTTTTAACAGCGCATGTCAACATCTCACATCATTCACCAAGCAAGAGTATTGCAATAACTCAACCTAAGCTAACTTGATTGGGGAATTGGGTATGCGCTCAAGGCCTTTGTATATAATAAGATAAGAGAATACATTGTCCACCATCCAATCATGTTTTTTGAATAAATAGGAAGAGAGATGGGGAGGGAAACCTCTCACCCACACCCACATTAGCAACGTGCATATTTACCACAAAGCAAGTCCTCATTCCTCAATGACTTGAAAACACTAGTCTCAGGTATATAGATTTTGAGGAGATCTAACAACCATTTGACTGAACATAAAACATCAGAGGAGATCTAACACTAGTCTCAATGGTGTATACGCAACTGAATGGGTGCATAAAACATCAGTCCCATTTGACTCAATCCATCCCAAATTATAAGACGTTTGACTTTTTTGATATCAAATTTGACCACTCGTCTTATTTAAATTTTTGTACAAAATATCACTTTTTTTATCGTGATTTTATTTATTAATAAAAATTCTTCAAGAATAACTTAAATTCGACTTTGTTTGTATAAATTCTTTGAATAAGACGAGTAGTCAAACTTGAGGACAAAAAAAGTCAATCTTCTTGTAATTTGGGATGGAGGGAGTATCTAACAACCAAAGTCCAATATTTAACTGAATCTGTCATCGTAGGCCAAGCAAGCATCGTTATATCACCTTGTCGGCCGATCATCAGACGTCCAGTACTTGGCTGTCACCACCGCTGCTTCTAACATCACTGGGTGGACGTTGATCTGAGTATGCGTCGATTCCATCTTGTATGTCGTCGTCTGTGTCCAACGGCGGCTCCAGCACATAAACTGCACCATCGCTCATGCCCACTGCAATCTGGTTTGGCTTCAAGGGATGCGAAGTGACAACCGTCGGATAGACAGTTTCACCATCACTGGGAACAAGAGGGGCAACAGAAACAAGACATTGGTTGCCAGAATTGAAACTACCTCTTAAACAGAAAATATAAACTGCTTGAAATTACACATACCTGGATACTAAAGATGGTATGTAGGCAGAAGGTGCTATCCTGCACTGCAATGTAAGAGATTCTGCCTCGAATATTCCAATTGCACCATCACGAAATCCAGCATATACCAACAAACAACCAACTGAGTATACTGCACTCGAAATTGGAGCAGGGAGTGCATCTCTTGGGAACCACTGCATTATCAAGTCATGGAAGGTTAAATATCAGTCTGTACATGTTTACTACAATGCATCACCAAGATTAATAGGAGCATTCTACAGACACGATGTAAACCATGTAATATATGCTAGTCAAAACTGCATATGGCAAGTAAGAGATGCAAATTATTTTTTATGAAAATATGGTGAATGACTTACCGAGCACAAGCATTCCAGTTGCCAATCATAGATCGCCAATTGGCTCTCATGAACTACTAAAATATGCCTTTCATCATAGTGAAACTGTACCATTGTATCACCAACTAAAGCACCGGAAGGATTAGATGGAGGTTGGATGTGCCTTGATGTCTCCTTCTCCCAATCATCCGTGCTCCAAACACATAGCTGTGAATTAATTTCATTTCATTGCAAAAAAGAAAAGACAATGATTTAGAAACAAACAAATATAATATACATACACTACTATAGAACACGTAATCACTGCCACACTATCATTGCCACAGTGCCGGTTCGTTGCTACAACCTACTACATTGATAGAGTAACTTACAGTGAGTGATAGGTAGGTTTCTACTGCCGATTTGTGTCTACATAGTAGCCTTGAACCGGCAGCAGAAATATACCTATCATTTTTGGTTCATAGCTATGTATCACATATTTTGCACAAAAAGGCCATAACTTTTCCATATAAAGTTGGATTAATACAAATTTTATACGAACATTATAGAGTTCAAAGACAAAAAACTTCATAGTTGATAACTCTTTAATTTAAGATGGTTTATATGTCCAAATATTAAAATATAAGTTCTCGGATTGGATTTGGAGATGGGTGGGTGACAATATCGAATGAAGACTAGGTCCAAGGTGAAATACTAGATGGGATCTACAAATTTGGGGTTAACAAATTTTCTATTGAGATCGTTTGTAGTGTGAAATATACAATATAAGATTCATTAAAGTTTAGTTAAAAGAATTACATTAGTTATATAGTCACAAGTGTTGCATACCTCAGATAGTATATATTACCACTACAGGATCGTGGCTACATCCGCAACTATATCATTCTATCACTGTCGGATCTAGAACCAGCACTGATAGACAAGCCCCACCACTATCGGTAGCACTCTGCTGGATCCGATTTTGGTAGTCATGCTGGGTTTAGACATGCATGAATCTATAGTAGTAATAGTTTGTTTCATGCAATCAAGACTATATTCACAGATCATTATATCTTTAGAAAAATGGACTAAAGGACAATATAAAATGCGACAAATAACATTGGGGTTGAAGCCATGCTCACATGTGCAGAGGTTACATTTAACCAAACATTCCTTTAATAAAAAACCAACCAATCCCCAATCCATTTTTTGATACATATTAGAATTTGCACCTGAGCATCAGCACCTGAAGATACAAGCATATCCATTGATTGCGAAAATGCTAGTCCAGTTATCTTTTTCTGATGACCCATGAGCACAATTATAACCTGTGCAATTTGATTAAGATAAGTCAATATTTTGGCACCTCAATGTTAAATCTAAACTAAATAATAATTAGTACATTAAACATAATTTTCCGCATAGGAAGAATCCATTATCATTATGGGATGAGGGGATATATAGTCTGAAAAGAGAACATATTATTTTATGATGGGTAGAGTTATGAGATTCACATAAAAAGAGGATGATAGATTCACGTTTATACTCACTTCTTTAGTACGGACATTGTAGATTTGAATCGAAGAGTCCTCCCTTCCAATAGCTATGATGTTATTGTCTATTGGGTGGAATGCAAGAAAAGTTGCAGCAGGTGGAGGTGCCATAAAAGTAGTCATGACCTGTGTGGGAGATTCCACAAAATCAGTCAAGAAGCCAAATAAAGAGCATGGTGCAACTACAAAATAAAGTTTGTTTTAAGTGAAGTACTCATGATTTGTGAGAGATCAATCATGGAATGGACAACTTATTGTTCTAGACAACTGAAGAAGACATACCTTGAATGTGTTCATGTTGAATAACGAGAGTTTGCCACCAGAAGCAGAAATTAGATAGCTGTCATTTTTGGATATTGCAGTGCACGCTGTTGCTTCTTCAAGGTCGTCACCATCAATAGTGTCATTCATCATTAGAATGCCATTCTTCGGTTGCCATAATTCAGGCGGAAAAGATTTGGACAGCTAATGAAAAGCAGTGGTGGATGATTTTCAGGAAACAACTAAACAGAACTGCGGTGTTGAAATCAAGTAAGCCAGTTGTCCTGTCTAACCTTGCCATGCCATTTCCACAGCTTATGAATAGCATTAGAGCTGAGAGCCAAAAGAGCCATCCCATTATTTGTGTACAGCAAGCACATAACCTATGAAGAAAACAAATAAAACACAATGATTATCAGAATTGTATACTGCTCTGAATATATATGACCAAACATAACAGTCTTAAATAATTATAAGCACATCAACAGATACTCATTGTGTGATATTCCTTGCATTATATAGAAGATATACATGCAAACTTTACTGAACATACTTTGCTTGAAGATGCTTCCGGATCTGGCATACACAGTATTTGAATATGTCCTGAGCCAACTATGTCTGCCAACTTCCAGGCGGTTACCAACTCAGGGGCTCTGCTCATTTTCGTACATGCCTACCATTTCTTTAATACGGTTAGGAAATTAATATATTGAGCTGCAAGAAAAACTAAAAAGAAACACGTGCAAACTAAGCTAGGCACTTATGAGCCATGTATTCCCTTTTACGAATACAATTATACACATCCGAGGGTTTAGGATACCAAATGATTTTAAATGAAAAAAGCATTAACTACGAAGTTAAAAATCTCATCAAGATCTACAACATTGTTCCTTGTCGATTTTTCATCTGAAGTCGTTTGAAAATTTTGAATTTCAAACTGCTAGAACTTCAAATACAAATTTGAGACCATAAATGATATCTAATGAAAACAACGTCACCTACAAAGTTGTAGATCTTGTCGAGACCAACAACTTTGCTTCTGGAATTTTTTCATCTGAGATCGTTTGTACAATAAGAAAAATTGAATATTAAAATATGAGATCTTCAAACAAAACCGTAAATGATTTCAAATAAAAAAAAATCGTCAAGATGAGATCTAGAACTTTGATATAAAGTTTGTCTTCATCTGACTCTATTTTAAAAAGTTATGGATGTTAAATGTTTTTTCTTTTTTTCTTTTTGTTATAGCCGTACAAGCCCTCCTCCATCACCTCTTTTTTTTTGGCTTTTTGTTAAATGCTTTTAGCTCTTTTGATTAAATTTAACCGTTAATATTTGGCCACAGAGCTCTTGTATACTAGGAGTAGGGCGTCTACAATAGGGAGGGAAAGCAACAAAGAAGGAAGCTTATTACCTACTTTACCATTGTGAACGTAGAAAAAAAGGTGTATACTGTATAGTACTACCTCCGGTCCCTTTTATAAGGCGTGATAGAAAATGACACGGTCTCCTAAATTACACTTTGGCCATTCATTTAGTTTATATTATGTTATTTATGTTTATAAACTTATGATTATTGGATAGTACAATTGTTTACAGATCTAACCATATCAAAGTTATATTATAATAGTTAAATATTATTAACTAAATCATTTGTCAAAATTTTTAAAGTTTAAATCTCAACTATTGGTTTACGTCTTATAAAAGGGAACAGAGGTAGTTTTAAGAACACCCAGCAGTAAGAGTGCATGGCCAGCTGTAAGGATTTTTTTTCTATTTGCGGTATACATATTGCAAGATTTAGAGTAATTATTAGGACACCTTCGAATACCGCAAATAGTAAGAGTTAGACATATATCTATTTTATAGATATCTTAATGTCCTATAAATAAAATGTTTTTTTATTTATATATGTATTCTCTCATATTATTGAGACACTCGTACTCCCTCCGTCCCTAAATAACTGTCGTCGTTGGTGTACATGTCATAAGTTTGACTCGATTTGTAACAAATGCGTGCAACATTTTTATATCTAAATAAATTTGTTGAAAAACTAGATTCAAAGATCTTTCCAACGATATTAATTGTATACGATAAATATTAATATTTTTTAATATATATTTAGTCAAAGATATTTCTCGCGAAGCAAAAACGACAGTTATTTAGGGACGGAGGGAGTATCTCCCATGCATTGAGACACTCGTATCAAGAGAGATAGATGAGTTGTCTCCCATGCATCGAGGCATGGAAAGAGTTTAATTAGATTTTCTCTTTTTGCTAGCTGAAAGGTTTTTCCTACCACCCCTTGCCTTCATGTAGCATCTAATACTAGTTTAGAGCAGGTTATTAGAGGTGTTCTTACCAACTGTCGCAGAATTCACCCATAGTTACAACTTAGGTAACATACTCCCTCCTATCACAAATAGAAGTCGTTTCAGAAAAGGTTTTGGTCAAACATTGATAATCATGAATAACTTTTAAATTATTGAGTTTAGAAATGTAAAAATCATATAAATAAATTTATCTTGAAAAGTACTTTCATAAAAGTATATATATATACCACTTTACAACAAATATTTTTGAAGAAATAAGTGGTCAAAGTTATGCTTTGGAGACCGTGTCGCTGTCCTAAACGACTTCTATTTGTGATACGGAGGGAGTGTATATACATTGTCGTTACCCAGGATACCATAGCAGAACCATATGGAGCTTGGACTAACAATTACTGAAAGAAGAGAAACTTGCAGCACCTATCTATTAGATCCCATTCCTAGTTCGTGAGGTACAATATACTAGGACGCCTCGGATACTAAGAGGTTAGATATCGATTTTAGATATATATCATCATATTGGGTATGCGCTATATGTAAGGTGTTTTGTTTATATATTTTCTCTCATATTAAGAGAGACATAGATGAGTTACGTCTATCATATACTCGCGTAGCATCTAATATTAGCTTAGAGCATGCTATTGGAGGCGCTCTCTTACCTACCATCCCAGGTCACACCCTTATAAGTTATAACTTAGGTAATATACTAACAAACATGCCCATGCATTGCAATGGAATCTAATACATATTAGAATTAAACACCATATCATCTCTAGACGCGAGCTATTCTAACTTGTATGAGCATGAGCCATATAAGTGCACATAGAAGAAACTTTTCACTAATCCGATAGTTAGGGCGAGACGGACCAAAAAAAAATAGATGGAGAGAATTTTTGCCTGTTTATTATTAGGTATAGATATATATATTGCCCCTGCCTAGGATATCGTAGGTGAACCCCACGGAGCTAGGAGTAATAATAACTAAAATAAGAGAGACTAGCAGTAGTTAGCTACCATTAGACTCCATTCCTAGCTCATGAGTTACAATATATATAGTAGGGGATCGGAGTAACTATACCTTCACTATCGAACCAACCCGTGGGTGCGGGTTTGAGATGAATAAACGTTTTATTATGCCAATTGCGAAGAAAGAAAGACAGATGGGAGAGGAATTATAGAAGCTGGTAGCATTTGAAAGCATGCATGAATTCCTGGGTCAACAATATAAGGTGGATGCAACACATGCATGATCATTTATCATACCTCTTGGTAGCGCGATATCATATCTTTTGATTGTAACCATTGGGTTAGAAGAGTGGGATGTTTTGGATGCATTGTGGCTGCGTGCTTCAACGTGGCCTCTGCTTCCTCCACTTCCCAAATAGTCGCATCTGCACAGATCATGTTGGCTGTGACACTCTGGAGCGAACTTGTTCCGAGGTTCTCGAAGCCAAGCAGCTTGTCAAAGCCACGATGCAGCTTGCTCTCGTCTTTTACAGGCCGCACATGGACAACAAACTCAAGAGATTCAAGACTTGGCATGATAGTATTAGATGATGCTACCTTGTTGCTGTTGCACTCGCTGCCGCAAAGATCAAACCTGATAGTTAATGAACCGAATATCTTTAAGATTTTCAACTTGCGGAAGTAGCCAGCACGTTCAGTACGAATCTTTATGCTAACTACTGACTTGGTGCCATGGGTATGTAGTCTGAGGCAACTGAGCTCTGGCAACTTGGCAAGGGTCTCCATGTCCTGGTCTTCCACAACTTTCACTTGCACACTCAGATAGGAGAGGTTTGGAGCAAGGGATGAGCTAATCCATGCCGGCAGTCTAGAGAACACGAAGCAGTCCAAATGCAGTAAACGGAGATGCTGACAGGAGACCCATCCTGCATCACTCACCCATACATAACTTCCGGTTGGAGTTGCGCTCCAAATTTCAAGTTCCTGGATATTGTGCAGATGGCCCAGGGACTCCAGCAAATCACTCTCGATGCTCTCAGCAGGCCTAAAACGAATACTAGTCTTCAGCACCCTCAGTTCTGGCAACAGACCCAGCTCCTTCACAGCATCTTCACCTACCTTCCGTATACACAGCTCTTGCAATGATGTCAGCTTACCGATCAAACCAGCAGGCACTCCTGTTTCCCAATTATTAGCTCGTAGGCAAACAAGTTGCGTCAGAAGTCCCACCTCCTCCGGAATTGTCCAGCAGTTCGGTACATGCAGTGTTTGCAGAAACCTTAGATGTCTTACCTCCCTAGGCACCTCAGTGATGCTCTCTAGTCTGAGGTACCTCAAATGAAGTAAACTCCCAAGATGAACCGGCACAACTTTGCCACAGTCCTTGGAAACATAACATTCTACCATTTCTAGTACACGTAGAAATGGGAGGCGTGGGCATAATGCACGAAAATCACACTGACCGGCAAAGACGGACCTCACCTTCTCCACAGCAATATCAGCCAGCTGACCAATGTTATGCTCTTCAACACACTGTAGAGCTAACCTGCGAGAAATGCTCCCCCGGAGTCTCTGTTGCCCACCACCATTCAATACGGTGACAAAATTTTCTTCACTCGATAGTTGATGTATCAAATCAAGAACCATATCATGCACAGAGCACGCATCAACGTACCCATCATACCTTCTCTCCCGTGGCTGGATCATGTTTCTATTTATCAGTTCATTAAAGTACCTCCAGCCGAGCTCAAATAATCCTACCCCTGCTGCTGCTGCTTGTTCCTCGGTGATAAAACCTTCAGCTACCCACTTCCATATCAAACTATTTCTCTGTATCACATGATCTTCTGGAAATACGCTTAGATACAGCAAGCAAGGCTTTAGATGTGAAGGCAGATCATAGTAGCTAAAAGACAAAATCTTTCTGGTATTATCTACATCATCATTGCCTTTATGCCCAAAACCAATTGAGTTGTAGACCTCAGACCAATCCTTCCCTGGTTTACTGGCCAACAAACTAGCTATTGTAATGATAGCAAGTGGCACACCACCACATTTCTTCAAAATTCTTTGACATGCTTCGGCCGAAGGGCTATCGAAATACTTCCCTTCACCATCAGCCATTCTGGCGTACAATAATTTTTCAGAGTTATCATCAGAAAGTGGTTGTATTTTGTAAGCTTCATCAGCATATGCGGCAACGTCAGAATTACGAGTAGTGATCAAAAGTATGCTTCCATAATTACTTTCTTGGAGAGCACATCTGACTAATTTCCAGTTCTGCTTGTCCCATATATCATCAATAACAATGAAACACCTGCATATTCACAAGACAGTTCAAGAAATGGTAAATAAAAATGTGAGACATCATACATATACAATAAAGAACCAATTATGCAGCTGCAGATACATAATCTAAGAGATCAGGCTATAATTATTAGTAGTGAGCTAGTGACAGGCAACAGAACTGTGCTCATACCTCGTTTCCTTGACGAATTCATTGATTTCGTCCATGAGTTGGTTTTCGTCCAAACCCTTTAATTTGGAATGTGTGTAAGTTACCTTATCAAGACCCACGAGAATGTCTCTGAACACTTTCTTGATATCAGGATTCCGACCAACAGGAACAAAAACCCGGCATTCAAAACGCTGTTTAAGGTGGTCATAGACTGATTTGGCAAGAGTGGTCTTGCCTAGCCCTCCGAATCCAACGATAGAGACGATCTTCATCTCAGTACAACATTGGCAGAGGATATTAATGAGCTCATCTCTTGGTCCCTCAACGCCAACAAGCTCGGTCGCCCTTTTGTATAGATTCAGGATGCGAGGGTCGATGGTATTATTTGCAGCTACAGGATTGTTGGTGACAATGCTGTCAAGTGTGTACCTGCCTCGTCTTGCTGCCACCTCCTCAAGCTTCTCGTTGATGTCCTGGATCAGACTAGAGATCTTGCGGCGAGCCTTGCTCTTCTTGAACAGTGTGGTCACCTTTTTTCTGAAGCGCCGGAGCATGTGTGGCTCAGTAGGCTCATCAGGGCTGCCGATATCCACGCGCACAAGGAATGTGTCGACGATGTCCTCCATGTCGTAGGACGCCTCCCTGACTTCGCTCGCCCAGAGCCTGACCAGCTCGTCGAGCTGTTCCGGTGGCACGTCGCCGATCTTGCGGAGGACGGCGTGCACCACCCTGAGCTCCCGTGAGAGGGACTCGACCTTCTTCTTCACGCCCTTCTGAAGGCCGTACTCCTCCTTGAGCAGCTCGCCCAGCTTGGGGAGCAGGCTCCCCATCGCCCCCGTCACCAGCTCCATGGCTGCAAGCTCGATTGGTGTGGATGGCGCCTGCGAGCAGCAGCAGCAGCTTGGTAATTAAATTATTCGGGATTTTGCAGATCCAGGTGTGTTGGCAACAGCACAGCGCGTTGGAGACAGCGAGGAAGGGGAAGGCTCACCCAGATCCGATGCCTGCTCTGATTAATACTATGATCTTGGCCTCAAGCAGAGCAGGAGACAGATCGGGGAAGCCGCGCAGCACCCGTGATCTTCATCCCGCTCGCGGCTGTCCATGCGGTTCCATCCGACTGCGGATCCAACAGCTTGTAGTAGAGTGGATCACTGGACAGTGGAGTAGCTGGCTTCGACTGATGAGGCCGAAGTGGATGTGGATGTGGATGCCACTGTACTGTGCAAAGCAAGAACCTTTTTTTTTTCACAAGCGCATGCACTGTTCTATGGAGAAATTGCAAATGCCACCCCTTAAGGAAAAATAATCACGTGTAGCATCCTTTAAGGTACGTTTCGTTGGGTTGTGACTTTTGGAAAAGCAGCGGTGTGTTGTGACTTTTATAAACACTGCTATGCAAAAGCAGCCGTAAGATAGTTGGAAGCCTCTTTGGTGAAATAGGTGTGACTTTTGGAAAAGCTTATGTCACTTCCAGGTGGGCCCCATGTGTCATACACAAGAGTTTCTCCATCCTCACACCGGAGTAGGGGACGACTGCGCTGGGCCGGGCGAGCCACGTTGGGTCGGTCGCAGCGCTCGCGCCTGGCCGGGTGGGGCCGACGCCGCTGCTCGCTGGCCACGTCGCGCCGCGTTGCGCTGCTGCCGCCGACCGGGAGCAGTCGTGCCAAGGCTGGCCACGCCGCCGTTGTTGTGTGCCGAACGCATGGGGAAGAAGACTTCAGTGTGTTGGGAGACGTACGAGGAAGAAGAAAAGAAAAACATACCGATAACTTCATGACCAGTGGTAGGTGGGTAATTTTTTTTACCCCAAAAGCAGCTCAAAGTAAGGGAAATGTGCTTAAAGTTTTTACTAGAGCAAAAGTTGTTTTTAGCCTAAAACAGTTGTAGCTTTTCATCCTTTTAGTTAGCTTTTGACTTTTGCAACAAATTGAAAAAACTTACCAAAGGAGGTCTTAACGTCGGCAAATACATTCATTGGTTTCTTTTTCTCGTGCTATGTCAGCATATGTAACTGCATTTTGAATTTTAAGATACGTCGAGTTGATTCGGTATATAAACATAGAAACTTTGATCACCTCTATGGCTCTATCTAGTCATGTTGCTTGTATATGTCAAGAGTGCTATAAGAGCATTTCCACCAGATCGATAAAACTCAAACAATCTCCTTTAGATATAACTGACGATGAAGCAGATTTGGCAAAAGAAAAAAACTATCTCTAGCAAATCATCTTTCTAGATCTTTTTCTACTTTTTTCCTCAATGCCACAAAATTTCCCCTCAATCCCGCGTATAAAGAGTTAGAAGTAGAACTTTTTTCCTTCATAATCTACAATTTTATTTTCTCAATCTTCTATATCAAATTTTAAGAGATATGAGAAAGAGGATCTCGATGGAGCTGCTCTAACAGTATTAAATCAACTTGTATATTAAAATGTTCAATACAACTAGAATTTAGTTTGGTGTCAGAGCAATCAACTTGTATGCTTCTCTCAGGACAATCTCTCTATATGTATACTTCAAATTTAACTTTAGTTGAATGATCTTCTAGATATGATTGTAACTGCAGCTTCGCCAAGGATTGTTGGAACCTGCTTCTCTTAGGATTGTTGTTTTTTACTCAAAGACAGGTTATACAGTTAGAATTTTTCATGGTTGCAATAGTATTGCTCTGCTGATTGATTTAAACAGCAAGGAATTACCTTATCTTCAATAGACTCCAACCCAATGTGCAAAACTGCAAGGAAAACTTCTTCAAGGAACTCAACTGGTTACGCTCAGGGTTAAACCAAGTGCACTCACAATTTGAATTATGGATGCAGAATATCTTCTCAATCTAGTTTGGACAATCCTTCTAATCTTTTTCGTTTCCCTCTCTGTTCCCTGATGTTGTTTTCTCCTGCATGCTTTCTTTTTTTTTGTTTTGTACTTCTCTAAGCTTGCACTCTTTATTTCAATAAAATTCTTGTAGGGGCTTCAACCCCTCCAGTTCTCTCAAAAAAAACATTAATGAGAAGAGAAAAGAAAGTTTGAGAGTTGACACTGTAAAAATTCTGTACTCATCTCAGCCTCTTTCCCCTATAAATAGGAGATCACTTTCACCTTGAAGTGGTGGTGACAAACATATTTGCTTGTAGATATAATAATTTTTATAATATCCTGACGTTGATATGGCTAAATATTAAGTTTCATGAATTCTTTTGAGGACACATAAGAATCTGTAGCTCAAGTTAGCATGGAGTTAGTTTTTGTAACTGGAGTTAGTTATTCATATATCAAAGGCTAGTATGTCTGATGGTTATGACAGAAGACCTCTTTTGATTTTCCACATTGTTCCATTGTCGGGGATTGCATTGGTGCATACATACAAGGTGCAAATTTATTTATTGTTTATTTTGGTGGTAGATATACGTTTCTGTATTATACCTTTTTAGTGTCCATTATCTTTTTCCTTTTTTTTCTTGAACCCCCTTTGCAACAATTTTTATTTTTTATTTTAATTATTCCCGCGGTAGGGGCACGCCCCTCCTGTTTTGCCTAGAAAAAAAGGTGCCCGGCCCATTCTGGAGTTCCGGTATATTGTCGGACCGTTTAACCATCTAGTATCATTTACCAAAATGCTATAGAACAGACACTGCCACTAAAATACCAAGGGGAGGAGCAAAATGCTTTGCACAGATGCCAGACTTAGCCAGAACCTACTCACTGAATTAGCGTTATCCTTTTTTCCCCTTAAAAAGGCAGAGATTGGGTAGGAGTCAACAAAGCCAGAATATGAATCAAATCATACAATTCAATCAATATAAGCTTCCTCCACACTACTGGTTCACCACCTTGCAATTAATTTCAGGCCGAAAGCCAATCTCAACAGGGTTTACAATTAATTTCACAGAAAATTAATACACCTCACACTACTACAGAACAGGAGAACAGGGTCTTTGCCCGATTCTCAAAATCGTCATTTGTCTCGGCGTTTTTGCCGCCCGGGACTAATAGACCCTTTAGTCCCGGTCGGTAACACGGACCGGGACTAAAAGGCCTGCCCCAACGGCTAATGCGCAGAGCTGTCGGGGCAGGGACCCTTTAGTCCCGGTTCGTGTTACCAACCGGGACTAAAGGACACTCTTTAGTCCCGATTGGTGCCACGAACCGGGACTAAAGATTTAGCTACGGTTTGTGGCTTGCCCCGGAATAAATGATCACCTTTTAGCCCCAGTTTTTAATACAAACCGGGACTAAAGCTCCTCGGTTTATAACATGTCAACTTCTTCCTCCCCGAGCCTGAGACTTTCAAATTTCAGTGAGCTTCCTTGCTTGTTCTTGCTGTTGCTATTGCTTGCTATTGTTTGTTCTTTATTTGTTCTTCATTGTTCTTCGTCTCCGGCATCAATTGGTGATCTTCTTCGACTCCGTCGTCGTCTCTTTGCGTTGAGAGGTAACTATTTTCATCTTCTATACCATGTCTTTTGAATATGAGAGGAATTTAATTAAAATATATAGTTTGCAAGAACAAGCATAGATGTAACACCCTAAATTTTTCTTTAGTTCAAAATAGAATAATATGATTTATTTAAATTTATTGTGGCATTATAACATAGGCAAAATAAATAAATATTGGGGAAATAAAATTTATCCTAGTTTAGTAACAAGTTGATGCATACATGCTGCTGCATTCTTTTGTTTGAGTGAAGTTCAAATTTGAAAACTGGAATTCAAAATTTGATTTGGAAAGGATTTGGAAAATCATTTGCAATAAAAGAAAAGAGCAAGCTTTTTCCTTCTTTCCCTTCTCCCAATTCCGGCCCGAAGGCCATTTCCTTTCTCCATCTCGGCCTGCTACCGTTCTTCTCTGCAGGCCGCTCCCTCCTCCACCTTGGGCCGTCCCGCGCGCGCGCCTCAGCCCAGCTCGCCAGCCGCAGCGCTGCCGCCTCCGCGCTCTCCTTCCGCGCGGCCCAAGCCAGCGCACCGGCCCAACCGCGCGCGCAGCGCCGCAGCGCCCCGCCGCGCGCGCCGTCTCGCTGACAGACGGGTCCCGCGTCGCGCAGTCGCTGACAGGTGGGGCCCACCTGTCGGAGTCATCCCCAACCTCCGCCCGGAGACTCCGCTGCAAGCCGCCGCTGCTCCGCGTCCGATTTCTACGGCGCCTGGAGCTTATCCAGGGCGTGCTCGGGCCCTATAAGAGCCCCGCGCCCAAAGCCGCCGTTCCCTTTCCCATCTTCAAGCTACCAACGCCACCGCACCGAGCTCCGCGCCGATGAAACCCTAGCCGCCGCCGCCGAGCTCCTCTCTGTGATTCGACGTGTGGCCGTCGGATTCAATCTTATCCCGAGCTTCGCCAAGCCGTAAGGATGCCGCGGCGAGTTCTAATTTCTCTCTGGTCATCTCCAGTCGCCTAATCGACCTCACCGTCTTTTGCAGTTCTCCCGGCCGCCAAAACTCGTCGTGCGCCCCCCCTCGACTCGTCCCGACCTTCGTTTTGTGCCTAGGTGAATTCGCCATCTTGCTCTCGCTCTCCTGGTCTTGTTTCCGTTGCGTTTGATGCACAGAATCGCCGAGCTGGCCAACTCCGGCAAGCCTCCGCCGTCGCGGAAGGGCCAAGCCGCCGCACCGGCACTGTGCAAGCCGGCGGCGCCGCCCCCACCCTCCTTTGATTTAATCCGGATCGCCCAGATTAGATCGGACGGCCGAAATGCATCGATACCCCTTCGCCGGCCATTTTGCTAAAGAGTCCTTCGGTTTTTGCCAATTTAACCCGCAGTCCCTGCCGGCGCGGTTAAATCCGAATTTCTGATTTATTTTATTTCGAAAATAGTTTGATCTATTTACAGAACTGCCATTGCACCATTTTGTCTATATCTTGCTCAATTTAACTCCGTTTTGATCCATTCAAATTGCGTTAGTTTCGTAATTTCGTGCTCTACGCAGTAGTATCACTGTAGATTAGATTTGCAAAAGTTTTATTTCACATTTAAGTCAGTTTCGTTTAGGCCGTTTATAATCTTGTTTAGGCCGTAACTTTCGCGTTTTAAATCCGATTTCGGTGATCCAAACGTCTATGTGATCGTAGTGACGAATAGATCTGTTTTACAACTTTTATTTATTTATTTAAATCTGTTGGTGTACTGTTCTAATGTTAGATCTGTTTGCAATGCATGTGTGTGCGTGGATGCTTGTATGTTGCGTTGTATTCGAGTTCAGACGGTGAGCAGTACGTGGGTGACCAAGATCAGATCTACTACGACCAGCAGAAGGACCAGAACCAGGAGTACGCGGATCAAGGCAAGTATACATGGGATCATTCTTGTTACCTACGCACTTTCATCTACCAATCATGTGCATGTGTCAAATGATAACCATAGGTTTTATCTAGATGTTCAACCTGTACCTTGTTACCATGGGTTAAGTGCATATGGGTAGATCTGCTAGTGCTGTAAACCTTCAAATAAGATCTAATAATCTAACTAATAATATGTGCAACTTCTGATCTTATCTTGTTCTTGGTAATGTGAACTCGGGCGTGGGAGTCTTCGTGCTCTTGGCCCCCTTCAAATGATCTTCTGCGGGCAAAAGCTGGGACATACAGTACAACCGTGAGGGCTACATGGCTCTGGTTTTAGTTGGTTTGAGGACCTCTTCTCGCTTGATGGTGGTTACCCAAAAGGGCACAAAAGGGGCTCGCCGACTCGGGTATAGGACAGCCTCTGGTCTCATGTGTATAGCCGGGAAGGAATGTGCCATCGGAAAGGGGGTTCCTATATCTGCTTGCCGATTGGAAACCTAGTGGCCACTATCTTGTTAGGGGAACCACGAAAGACTTCATAGTGTACCCTGCCGCACTTCCTTGGAAGAGGTGATATGGGATTTGCAACCCCTGGCACATGGGGATCACGGCTCACGGGTAAAGTTGTACAAGCTCTGCAGAGTAATAAACTGATATATCAGCCGTGCTAACGGTCACGAGCGGCTCGGAAAACTTGCAGGCTAACCACTTAAACAAAATTTACTTTTGTTCACGTTACTATCATATTTGTGACTCTGAAGATGTTGCCATATTATTATTCATGTGGTATAATTGGGTTTGCAAGCACAACTTGATAATTATCTAAAGCTAAAACCTTGACCAACTAAAAATGCTAACCGCAGTAAACCGGTGTCAAGCCTTTTGAGCTGCATAACCTCATGTTGCTTGCTGAGTACGAGATGTACTTACGCTTGTTATATTTTCTTCTTTTTGGATAAAAATCCCGGATGGGTAACAGATGGATTTGAGTATGAGCAAGATAAGTTCCCAGAGGATTTCTAGTCTTGCGGATCACCAGTCGACGTCCCTGTGGAGTGGAGCTTCGTCGAGAGTTATTTATCTTCCGCTTGTCTATGTTTAGTTTTATTTGTTGAGTTGTAATAAATACGCTATGTATTGAGCACAGTGATGATGCCTTCGTTGTAATTTGTCCCTTATGTGTGCGACTGATTCCTGGGTGCACATAAGTTTATACATTCAATTTTGTTCATAAAATTGGGTATGACAATAGAGAGTTGAGTAGTTTAAATTGGTTCATCACAATTACTCGATAGTTTTCTACTGCTAGGTAGTATCCATTGTATATTTCATACTTATGCAAGACGAGTAATATTGAATTTTAGTATCTTTTTAGTTAATTTTCTTTAAAAAATGTGGAATTTATAATAGTTTGCAACGATGAATGTAGAGAGTAGACAATGTGGAAATTGGTATTATTATATCATATTTTTCGATTATCTAAACAAATAGATAAATTTAGAGTCTTTTTTATTTATAATTGTTTAGAAAATTAGGAATTTGCATGTAATAGTTTAAAAAATGAGTATGGATATAGTAGATGGCAACCGTGACCGGGTCCTCAGCCTCTCATCGTCGGGATCCAAAGCGTTTGCGGCCAGATCTTCCTCTCATTGTTTGCGGCGAGTGTAAGCAGAAAATTGTGAAGGAGTACCGAGTGAAAAAAGAGGGAATCAACAAGGGTCGTATATTCTACAAGTGTTCGGACCATGAGGTGGGTTATTATTATTTACCCGCATTTGATTAATATAGTTCATTTGTATCGGTTTTGCTTGATGATATTGTTTAAATTCCTTATTCTTTGTTCTAATTGTAGTGGGAGGGCACCGACGGATGTAAAGGTTGGTACTGGGAGGAAGAGTACGTTCAGCATGTACGAAATTCTGTTGCACAGGAGGTTGTCGCTGAAGGTGATGAGGCGGTGAGTCAGCGGCAGCAACCTATCCATGTTGATGAAGCGAATGATCTGTCTATTTTAGTTGGGATCGGACGCGAACTAACTATGTTGCTTAAGTGCATTTTAGTTTTAGTTTTTTTAGTGCTAGCTGCGATTGTCTTCGTTGTAGTCAAGCTTGCTTGAATTAATCAATCATGTGATGTCATGAGTGTTGTGCAATAACATAAGAAACTACTAAGTGTATGGTTGTAATATTTAATGCAGATGTTGTCACGCAATTGGATGTATAATGTCGATCGCCGCTCCAAAGAGTTCATTTGCTGGAGTTAGAAATTTCGGTGAAAAAAGATGTGCGAGATTTTTTAGAGGAATGTGAGGCCGCTGCTAAAGCGAAGAGAAACCCGGAGAAGCCTTACCTGTTGTTAAACCCACAGGAGTTAAGGAAAAGGGTAGACCAACATGGTATCAAGATGCGTGAAGCCCGAAAGGCTCCGCGAAAATCAGATTACGAACGCTCTCTAATGAAGTCTGCAAAAGAACAACAATCCAGCAAGAAGAAAGTGGGGAAAAGTGTTCCACAACTCGGGGAAACATCAAGACCTTTGCCCCCGTAATTTGTGTAAAATAAGTATGGTTCAAACATGGGCAGAGTACAGCGGAAATCTGGAGAGACTACTTTGTCTGAGATGGACTCAATTAAAAAAAATTCATTGACAGCGGTCTCCCGTACGACACGATTGAAAATATAGCTACTGGGCTGGAGTTTCCACGAGCGGAAGTAGTTGATGAATGGAGGAGAAATTTTACACCGGGCAGGAGTCTAATGAACCTCAATCACTTACATGTACTTGGTACGCAGATGTTTGCAATCAACAAATGGTGCATGGAGGCTTCTAAAGACGGTGATGTCAATTGGATTTCTGTCCAAATTCGGAACCATCACTACTTCCGTGGCGATGACCTAATCTTAGTCGAGATGGAGGAATTACACCAGCTATGTCATATGGACGCACTGGACAAATCGCTCCTTAGCTGCTATTGTTTGTAAGTGTTTCTTTTATAGTTTTCATTGAACTCTCTAGTATGTGTATATAGTATGTAGTATTCTTACACACATACTTGTGGATCGACTCGATATTGCAGGTATCAGATGACTCAGCTCAGAGAAAAACATGACAATTTTGTTGGGTTTGTTGATCCATATGTTGTTTTTAAGGCTCCAAACCCTTCAGCGACTTGGAGCGAGTCGTGTATGAATCTCATGAGGTTCTTCGTGAACCAAAAAGATAGAGAAAAAATTCTCTTCCCATACAACTTTAAGTGCGTGAGACATATATAGTTAATAATAAGTATGTGCACATTGTATTTTACTTAACCCTAATAATCTATATATATGAATCATGTGTATGAACAGCTATCACTGGATACTGATGGTCATCGATCTCAAACATAGCAATGTGTTAATCTATGACTCGTTGAGCAAACCGCAAGAAGATTACCAAGATATGATAGAGATCCTCCAAAAGTAATTTTTTGATCCCTAGCTTGCATGCTTAAAGTATAGACTAAGCTTGTACAAAGGGTACTAATTAAATAATGATCCAACTAATAATGTTTCATTAGGGTTTGGGAAAAAATCATTGCTCGGGAACATATGAGTCAGTGTAAGGCGCCACTTACAATAAAGCCACGACTACCAGTAAGTTTACACCTTCGTCAATGTACATGTATCTTTATTATATCATGTCATATATCATATCTTTATTACGAGATGAATCTTTTGATTCTACAGTGGATTTTGAGACGAAACAGGGTACCAACTTATGTGGATTCTATGTTTGCGAGTACATGATGATAGAATCAAATAGAATTCCTAAAGAAATCATCAAAGTACGTAGCATGTTTCTTTTCATTTTTTATAGACTTAATATTGATAATATAGATATTACTAATATCTTCTCTAATTCAAATTGAAGACTGACTGGTTGAAGCAAAAAGTGATGCTACAGGGCCAATTGAAAGCAATACAAGAGACAATAGCAGGATTTCTTCGGGAACAAGTCATAAATCTAAACGGCGAGTTCTATTATAATACCAACGAGAAGTTGATTCCAAACAATGATGATCATTTGTATGCCCTGTAGATCTTTAGATGGAGTACAACTTGTAATAGGTTTACAGTACTAACTTTGGAGTACAACTTGTGTAGATAGATATTTGGACAACTTCTTGTAATTTTATGTACATATATTTATATACATATATAGTTCTATAGTTCAATTATATATGCATGCAATAAGGCTTATTGTATTATGCTGCTAATATATATAAAATATATATTAGCAGCAAAGAATACATATTGGAAAACCTATCAAATAAATAAACAAAACTAAAAACAGAACTGAAAAGAAAATAAAAAGAAAAAACCAGGGGACCTTTAGTCCCGGCTGGTAATACCATCCGGGGCTAAAGGGTGCTGCTGCGGGGCACCGCTGGCAGCACCCTTTAGTCCTGGCTGGTATTACCAACCGGGACTAAGGGGGGGCTTTAGCCCCGGTGACCGGAGCCGGGACTAAAGGGGGGCCTTTAGTCCCGGAAGCGTAGTCCCGGCTCGGCAACCGGGGCTAAAGGCACTTGCCGACCGGGGCTATAGCCCATTTCTATTGCAGTGTCATGTGTTGTCTGAACATGTTCTTTGTTTGACTAGCTAATGCCCGTGCGTTGCTACAGATGATAAAAATATTGTGTGTTGCAATAGGTGATAAAACTATGTTAATCCAATCTGTTGGTCCCATGAGGAGTTTCAAAACAATGTTAGCACCAATAATAAATTTAAAGCACATACATGATCTATTAATTTACATCAATGGTATAAGTGGAGATGAAATATTAATCAAACTATACAGAAGTTTGCACCTTGCAATCCAAGCCATGTACAGAGTATATCAACAAAATGCAGCTCATCGAAATGCACCAAAATGAACAACTAAGCTCTATGACAGTTCGTGGCACCACTTTACGGTAGCAATAGCAATAGCATTAATCAAACGCACCCTTCTCGAGTTTCTGACCTGACTATTGTAGCCCCTGCTGGAGAAATGACATCTTGCAGATACCTTGGATGGTTTCCTATCTATCTCACCATGGTTGCAGCATTAAGAACCTAAACAACAGATATACATAATAGAGAAAAATGTCAATAAGAAAGTGCACTAGGCGAAGCCAGAGGCACTAGGCAAATTTCATATTTCGCGTAGTGATAGTGCATATAATTAGCTTCACTCTTGAAAGTTTGCACCTATTTTCAGTATCACATACATAATTAGTTATTCAGCTACATGCCTCAAGCCAGTTATAGCATCAGAATATTTTAATTCAGCTGTCCAAACTTTTCCAATGTCACTGAATAATTTTCTTATTTTGAGTAACCATCTCTCCCAAGCACATGACAGCAGTAACATCGGATAGTCTTTCATCTTGTTACCTCTGCTGATAACTTCATTTAGTACAGCACTACGAAAGATAGTTAAAAAAAATCACGGTGTAGCCAAATTTCCTATAATCATACCGTTAAGAAAATAAGAACACAAAGCAACCATTTCATAACAGACCGCCGAGCAAATCTTCTGCCATTTCTACAAAAAAAAATTCCCCTAACTTTAGACTCCTAGAATATCATGGTTAACCTAAAAAACAATAGATGCATCTTATTCATCACTTGCTGAAAACTGGAAGCAAGGAAAACACCCCTCCACTAATGTAGGCCATGGATGTATAGCAAATGATTCCCCACACTAAAACTTATCTAAACATGAAAAAACCTTGTCCTGAATGATAGTATCATGGATGTTAAGACGACACCCTATCTTAAAATTGAGTTTTAATTAGAGTTGCAGCAGGTGAAAAAGATCAAATATGTTGAGTTAAAGTTGCAGTTGATAAATCAGAAAAACAAATTGGTTATAGTACGTTTGTTTTAAAATTGGATTTTTATTAACTACATATATGTTGCGTAACAATTGATTCTCCCATAGTCCTATTATTAGTTAAATTGTTCAAGCAAAGTTGGGATCCCTTCTCCCATAGTCCTTACTAAACTGATTCTCTTTCTAAATAATAAACTATGCAGCATAAAATTTTCCAGCGAGTCTACATCAATTCATGCAATTCTAGAGGCTTTGGACAAGGTATAGCCTGACTCATTAGGAGCTACATAAATCAACCAAGGACATGATAAATTCAGTAAGAACTAATGCAAGGGGATAAGTTATAACCTTTTTGAAAATATGAATATTTTAGTCATCTATGTGCTTTGATTGACCTCTTGCAGCCTACTCACAATTTTGTAGCGCTATTTATTGGTCTATTTGTTCAGGCCAAAAGCATTAAATTTTTAGGTAACTTATCAATACGCCAAACACCAAAATGAGAATTTTGTGTAATCAATATAGCAATCTTTATCTAAAAGATGGAAATTCACTGGCTCGCCTTTCATAAATGACATAATATTTCTAGAAGATCAGGAGCACATTGCCACAAGAAATATAGATATCATAATGCTGAATGCACGATGACATGACAACAACCTATGTGTAGTGTAACAAAAATGTGATCTCTAAGCTACTCATACAATGCAGAGTGGCTAGTTACATACGCCTCTCTTGTCTTGCACTGCATATTTTCATGCTCATGCTTGTATGATTCCAATTTCCAGCTGCATTATTTTATCACAGAGGGTAGCAGGTTACACACATACGGTACTGAGAAAATTAACAGATTGATGCAAACTGAGTTCTCTGTACTTACCGTTGAGTTGAGGGTGCAAAGTAGTCTATATATTGTGTGCATGATAATAAACTCAATGCAGTTCTCTCTTATATGGTTTGAACAAGTAAACTAAAAAAACTCACCCATGTCTTGGTAGATAATATTGTTTAACACATGGTTTCATTATTCGGTAACAAAATGAAATTATTTGCAGATAATATGACAAAAAATTATACAAATGAATATGATTTAAAACACCGAAACCACTACGTGTTTATGTTAACAGCTGCATATGTATTCTTTGAAAGTTGATCTCCTTTAAGATACAGGACTACTAAATTTAGTTAGATGGACCCTGTATACTCAATTTGATACTACGCTCCAGAGCATGCTGCGGGAAAAAATCTTCAAGATAAGTTATAGGACTCAGGATATAACTAAACATGACTCGATTTGGATATTTTCTCACCACAGATATTAAGATAAGTACAATATTTATAGTTGTAGAGATACTCCCTCTGTCTCTGAATAAATCGATTCCTAAATTCCGTGTCGGTCAAACTTTTTAAAGTTTAACCAACTTTATAGAAAAAGTAAAAATATTTATGATATAGAATGAACATATTATGAAAATATATTCTATAATGTATATAATGATACTAATTTGATATCATAAATCTTGACGTATTATTCTAAAAATTCGGTCAAAGTTTAAAAAGTTTGACTTAGACAACTCTAGGAATCTATTTATTCAGGGACGGAGGGAGTACAATTTATCAAATGCTGATTTGGATGCTTTAGTTGTCAACAAACCATGAGGCATACATGAAAGAAGCAACACGTACTATTGAGCATTTAAAGATAAGCGGGGGGCTCTAAGTGCAGTTGTGCACTTCACCTCCAAGCAGGGGCGGATCCAAGCAGGGGTGGATCCAGCACGTGCTTCCTATTATAATTATAAAATCAGCCTCAAATTAGCTTCAGGATATGTTCATAGGTTTTTTTTAAAGGTCTATACAACACCCAGAATATTATTAGCTTCAAGATATGTTTACAGCACCCAGAACATTATTAGCTTCAGGATATGTTTATACTGCACCCTGCGACCTCGAGACATCATATCACATTGGACTACTAAAATAGAAAATTCATATGAGTCAGCCTGGCCACTGCATAACTGGATGAACATTATTAGCACAGATAGAGTAAAAAAATCTCATGAACTCAAACCCTCTGTTATAGTGTCACAAACTTCGAGCCGAATACGGGGCACGCCGAAATGCTGTTGCCGATTCCAGTTTGAATTTGAACTTTTTAAGTAGGAGAGATTGAGGTCAACCACCAGCACTGGGACCGATCTTCATCATCTGGCAGGTCATTCAAATTAAGCCCTGGGTTGCAAAGGCAAAATGATTTGCAAGTGGTCCTTCACGTACTTCTACTTGGGCTATTTTGCCAAGTTTTATGAATTTCGGCCATCCTGTTGTACGTGCTGCTCTGCTGGACGTGATTATACTTCCATTAAATTATATATATGCATCTAATAACTCTTCTCTTGCCGAAGGTTTCATCCTCTTTGCAGGTGCCCATCCATCTTATGTGGCCTGATCAATTTTGCTCAATTGGTTTATCTTATCTTGATAATGAAATTGTTGTTCTAGATACATTTTGACTGAAACCTTTACATATCTATGTTGAATATTAATAGTAAGTGTTGTATTTTTAAATAAACAAATGCTATTACATATATAATTACTTGTTAAGAAAATTCAAACGTCTTGAGATGTGTGAGAGGTTAGTGCAGACCAAAGGTGGCAATAACTACCTAGTCTTTGCGATTCTTTTTTGAGTAAACGATGATTTATACTGTTCTTTTTAGGGTAGCACTGTTGTCTCATCTTAAATTTCACTTTAAGCTCTACTACCGATTTTAAATGACATGGTGCAGGTTTCAAAGAATACCTCAAGCTCATTAACAATCACACATGCATCTGCATGCACTGTGTCCACTTCTTTTTTCTTCACTTACCATATTTCTACCTAGTTTGTGTGTGCTGCTCGATTGGGTTATGGTAGTGTGTCACAGGTACAATTGAAATAATGATAAAGATTACGTTCCAAACTGAAACCAACAAGTTGAGATGGCCGAGTTGGTCTAAGGCGCCAGATTAAGGTTCTGGTCCGAAAGGGCGTGGGTTCAAATCCCACTCTCAACACATTGTTTTTGGTTTTTTTTCAGGAGACCTTTTTTTTCTCCTCTACATCATTTCTTTTAACACCTCTCAACTCTAAAATTTTGATTTTTCTCCCAGTTGACATCTCTCAAAATTAATTTTGGTTTTTTTCACCCGAGTTAATCCCACTCTCAACACATTGTTTTTGGTTTTTTTTTTCAGGAGACCTTTTTTTTCTCCTCTACATCATTTCTTTTAACACCTCTCAACTCTAAAATTTTGATTTTTCTCCCAGTTGACATCTCTCAAAATTAATTTTGGTTTTTTTCACTCGAGTTAATCCCACTCTCAACACATTGTTTTTGGTTTTTTTTTCAGGAGACCTTTTTTTTCTCCTCTACATCATTTCTTTTAACACCTCTCAACTCTAAAATTTTGATTTTTCTCCCAGTTGACATCTCTCAAAATTAATTTTGGTTTTTTTCACCCGAGTGATTTTTTTGTTGCCTACATCATTTCAAACCCCTCTCAACACAAAAATTTTGATTTTTCTCCCAGTTGACGTTTAAACTTCTCTTTTTTTCTCTCTCTACATCATTTCTTTACCCCATCCTCAACACTAAAATTTTGAATTTTATTTCAGACAACTTTTAAACTTCTTTTTTGTTGCTCTTCATCATATCTAACCCACTCTTAATGCTAAAGTTTTGGTTTTTATTTCTTACGACTTGTAAACTACTCAGGCCAATAGTCAGGCCAAATCACTAATTTAGATTTCTTTTCCAGAAAACTTTTAAACTTCATTTTTGTTACTCTTCATCGTTTCTTTTCCCCACTCCCAACACTAAAATTTTGGTTTCCTTTCAAACGACTTTTCAACTTTTTTTTCATTACGCTTAGGCCAATGGTCAGGCCAAATGCAGTAACAAGATCTTAATCAAACTTGTGATGAAGATTGAGGATAATTTTAGAAGATGACATGAAGTTCTGCCAGACTCCTTTGTGAGGTTATCATATACCCATGGTTAAGGATGAAAACGGAACAAAAATATCCCGAACCGAACCGCATCGTTTTCTATATTTAATCCGATCGAATTCGTATTTTCTTGTCCGATTTTACCGTTTCCGTTTCCGTTTTCGTATTTCAAATGTAGAAGTAGAAAACGGTTGGAGTTTTTCGACCGAGTTCGACCGTTTTCTACTTTTCTACTTTTAATCCGAAATATCCTTAATTCAAAATTCATTTTAAACTGAATTTGGTTGTTGGTCATTACTGTTTAGGCAAATAGGCAAAGGTAAATGTGGAGTACTGATGTCCATGGACCGTATTACTCCCTCTATTACCTTTTGTTAGGCCAATCTCAATGGTGAGCTTCATTTTGTTGTTTCCAAGACTGCCATGTCATATGAAACAAAATGAAACTTGAATGAAACTCTTCATTGAGAGTAAATTTCATGACTCATAGAGAGTTGGTATTCGTGCCGAGAGAAACTCATTTCTTCTCTCTCTTCTTAAATACAATGTCATGTCATCAAAAGTACTTATGTGACAGCATATTTAATGCAAATGAAACTCAAATGAAACCCCATTGAGATTGACCTTGGGCGCTACAAGCTCTACTTCATATACCAAGGCACCGGCGCACTACATGTCCGATAATTAATCTAGCGTTGGTTGTTGTGCTCGTGTTCATTCTACATGCCACGTCGCTCAAGCTGGATGGAGTGCTTTTCAAATTTGCATGCATGCGTGATACAACTAGCACGGGCCAATACGGTGAAAAAGCATGTTTCTGTTGCTTCGGGTTCTGTGAAACACAGGTTGATAGGTATGCTTCGGTAACTTACGACGCCTTACAAATCAAATTTTTTCAAAAACATGTGAATGCCTAATAATACGTAACGGAGGAAGTATATAGGTAGCTCACCCCATCGCGCCTCCTTGAGTCGCTGAGGCGGGACTAATCACTCGTACGGTGCTACACGACTATTGCTATTATTTCTAGTCTAGTTATGATGGCATCTCAAATTTTCCTCTTATTTTTTTTTCTTTTTTTCTCTTGTGAAAGAAATTAAATTGATAAGTGTTTTTTCTTGTGATCAAAATTTGCCACAATGGCACTTGTTAATTGTTATGCATTGTGCGTCGGTATTCCGTATTGATTTTTCGTATACCGTCCGTGTTCAGTATAATTCCGCTCGAATTGGTTCGTTTTCAAAATTCTGGGTATTCCTATCACACCCGGTTTTAAGAACAAAACCAGGTATACACCATATGTGAGCCCAGGAAGTCAAATCTCACATATGGCCACAAATAAAGGGTAATATCGAAAGACAGTGCTCTTAAATAACGTATATAAAACAAAAGAACATAACCTTAAAGAGCAGACAGCGGAAAGACACTCCGATCTTCAGATGGAGGCACCAACTTCACAGGGAACAACTGACTGGTTGACCACAAGCCTAAGCTTCTCCAAAGCTTAACTCTCTGAGGTGTGGGGAAAAGCAAGAGTGAGTCCATGTTGAACTCCACAAGTATAGCAACAAGTGATATAGATCCCAAGTTTCATGATCAATGTAACATAAATAATGAATAGCATAAAACGGTAAATAATGAACATGTTAACCAACAAAAGTCATAAACGTAAAAGTCTTCAAGGCCGCTCGTGTCCTTGAGCAAGGCTGATATATCAATTTAATAAACTTTGCGCAAAGGTGTACACTTTCACTGCGAGACGTGAATTGCCCTTTCGCCCGAGGGAGCCAGCCTCTTAACCCACTTCCAAGGAAGGTCGGCAGGGTTCACGATGAAGCCTTTCAAAGGTTCGTCTAACAAGTTAGGGCCGCTAGGTCTTAAGGCAAGGGGAAGAAGGGTCTCTCAACCTTGCGGCACGCAGGCAAAGTGAAAGTAGCCGCCCTAAATCCAGCTCGTCAAGCGCCTTATGCGCCCTTTTGGGTAACCTCTAACAAGCTAGAAAAGGTCCTCATACTGAGCTAAAGCCAGAGCCATATAACCCCCAACAGTTGCACTGTAAATCCCGAAGGTTCTTGTACAGATAATTTCTTAAGTTGCTAATAAGTCATTTTTATCATTCGATGCATACATTAATTAAGTGACATGATCATGATTGCGAAAAGAAAACCCGATTGCTATACTTGCCTTAAACTCAAGATCCTTCTTCTGTTGACTTATATACTTCCAAAGGTTGACTCTTGATCTTGAACTCTTGATCACGAACTTCTTCTTGATCACCAACGTACAACTCACCGACTGGACATACGATCACATAACACCACACAAGCATCCAAAAGCAATCATGCAAAAGCAAACATAGCCTATTATTAAAACAGTACATCAAACATAAGAAAACAAGGTAAAGAGTTTTGAAAACTGATCTACGATTCGCTACGAACACACAGACGCGAAAATCACGCTAATCGGAGTTTTCACGGAAAAGATATGAGCTAAACAAGATTAAAGACACTAATTACTAGATTAGATTTAACTCAAATTTTAATTACAGAAAACAGTACTGAAAGTTATATATTTAGAAAGAACTTTTCGAAACGAACCTAACGCAAGTTGAACGGACTAAATCGGAGTTAAAACGAAGAAGTTATAGGCATTTGAAATCAGTGGCAAAACTGTAAATAAGACAAAACTTGATTTTCGCAGATTTAAATAAATAAAACGAAATTGGAAACTGGCTGGACTGCGCCTCATTTAGGAGAAAACGCAGGGGCTTGAATGGAAGTTTGTCAAGACTCAGTGAATAGGGTCGACTGGACTGCGGGTTGAGGTCAGAAAGTTGTAAGGGTTTATTTGCAAAATGACCGGCCGAAGGGGTATCGGCCATCGGTGGCCGTTGGATCTGGAGCGTGCGGTCAAGATTAGACGAGGAGGGGGAAAGGCGGCGCTGACGCCGGAGAAAACAGGGCCAGCGGCGGCTTGTGGCGGCGCCATCGCCGGAGACGGCGGCGAGGACTCGGTTTTGCGCTAGAAGGCAGTAGAGACCACGGGAGTTGCATCAACGGACGTAGAAGCTTAAGGCGAACTCACCGCAGTCGACAGAGACGGCGGAGGACGACTGGATGCGTAAGGGAGCTCGGTACGGCGGCGGCGGAACTTTTGTAAACGACGGCGAGAAATTAGAACAACAAAACAAGGAAGGAAAAGAAGGATAAGGGTTCGGTTGGCTTCAGGGAGTCGTTGCAGAGCTCAGAGGGTACCTTGGGGAGACGGCAAAGCGACGAAGACAGAAATCCGCGGCGGCGGGATCTCGGCGGAAGTGGAGCTCGCGGTTTGGGCCAAATAGGGCACGGGACGGCGTGATTTCGGCACGAGCGAAGGCGGTGAAGACTCGGAATTTACATGGGGAGCATCGGCTTGGGTAGGAAGGCAAGGGAGGGGCGAACCGGGACGGGAGAGGACTCGACGAGGAGTCCTGGTTGGGTACGACGCGAGCAAGAAGACGACTGACAGGCGGGGTCCACCTGGCAGAGAGAGGAGGAAACGCATGCGATAACCCCCAGCGGCTGACTCGTGGACCCGCAGCGTCAGTGGGAGAAGGGGCGCTGCGCACGGGCGTGGTCGGTGTGGGCGCCGACTGGGCCGCGAGTTGGGCCGCGCGGAAAGGAGTGGAGAGGGGAGGGAAAAGGCCGCGGGGAGGAGAAGCAGGCCGGCTGACCGGGCCGCTCAGGCCGAAAACCGAAGGGGAGATGAGGGAGAAGAGTTTTGCCTTTTTCATTTTATTTCAGAACCTTTTTCAAACCATTTTCAAAAACCAGTTTGAATTCCTTTGAACTTTTGATTTGAAACTTTGGGAGAAAAAACAAGTTTTTGAAACTTTAAACTTTCCAAACTTTTTGAAAAACAAAATGTCTTTATTTTCAAAACCCTTTCTATGAAATTTATTTTAAAATTGTTTTCAACCATTTTGAACTCAATTTGAATTTTAGCCAAAACCACACATCACAAAAACTCAAATGCACCAACATGAATGCACAAACATGTTTCTAAAATCCTAGGATAAATTTTAGTTTAGAGAAAATTTTTATTTCCCTATATTTTATGAGCACAAAAATTCATAATTAAAGCATTTTAGCTCTAATTTAAGAAACACAAATTTCAGGGTGTGACAATTCCGCAAATTCGTGTTTGTTTTCGTGTCCGGTGTACCGCTTTCGTTTTCTTTTTCGTATTCAAATGTAAAAGTAGAAAACGATTGACAAGTTTTCCGACCGTTTTCATCCCTACCCATGGTGCTATTAATGTTACTCGTTTTGAGCTACTATGGTCTATGTGGACAGGGAGTCTGTTACCGGTGAGGTACCTTGGATGCATACAAATTAGCTAGATAGAGTGACTTATCTGATACGGAGTATTATGTATCATGAGTTGATCTGAAAATTAAAAAAGAATGAAGGCTTTGAAGGAGATAGAAAAGGACAAAACTTGTATTGCCAAGGCTTATAACAAGAAGACGAAGAGCAAATTGTTTCATGTTGGTGGTGATATGCATGACCAAGAATAATAAATTCGGCAAGTGGTCTCTGAGTTAGGAAGGACTATACAAGGTGCTTATTAATGTTTTCTTTGAGAATTCTTAAATGGGAGCCCCTACAAGGAGATTGTCTAAGCAGAGTTCTTAATGAAAGATATTTGAAGAAGTGTCAAAACCGATAGAATGAAATAGGGGTTTGCTAAAATTCAGGTGCCTGAATTTTAGTTTTGTTTCAGGCGGCGACAATTATTGCATATATTTTATATGAAAATTGTAGATTTTATTTATTGCAATTTTTGTAGACGATTAGTGTAATTTTCGGTACCGAGAATAGAAATCCATTAGACAAAACCACAAACCCAAAAAATCTGATTTGTGTTGGTATAAAAATAATTAGCAATTAACAATTATTTTCTATAGGTTGACCAATGACAAAAATTAATATGTTATGACACAAAAACAAATAACAAATCACAAAATAACAACTTAGGTGTATTGGGTAGTTGTACAAGAGTGTTGCCTGAAATCATCTTAAAATTCAGGCATCTAAAATATAGGAAAGGAATTAAGCGTTTTCTATGCTTGATTAGTAGCGTGGGCATGGAAGAATTTTGTGCTGCAATATCCAGATTATATTTGACCCACTTTACATGCCCACGCTGCTGCTTCCAATAAGCTTTCAGTTGACTCTGAAGGGAGACCAAGTGTTCCTCTAAAATAGCCTTGAAATTACATTCCTCTATACCGACACGTGTCTCCTTGTTCTTCCACGAGATGATGCCTTAGTCTTGTTGGCTGCTGGCTTGTTGCCTTGCCTTTCTTTGAGTGAAGGGCGTTGCGTTCATCTATCTGTCAGGTCTGTGGCCGCCTCCTTGCAGAGTGCCTCGCCCAAACCCTTGATCACTGCAGCTGGATTAGGAATGTTGGGGCCGGGGGAACTAACATTATATTGCAGGCAAGACAGTTCTTGTTAGCTCTATATTGAGCTACTGAATTCTTGGGCTGCGTCGAACTTCACACGGAGTCCGGAGTCCGAATCCAGCTGGCCCGTCGTACGTGTCCGTCCGATCTGCACACGGGTCCGGCCAGCCGGCCGGCCTATAAAACACCATATATTCAGATCAGATCGTTCTCCGACGGGCGACAGCAACGGCGACGTACGAGTACGACCAGCAATAATCTCAGAAGATCGACGACGTACGATGGAGACGGGATCGCACTGGCAACAAGCCGACGACGACGAGGTTGACGACGACTGGGCCTGCATCGACACCAGTACCGCCGCCGCCGCCGACGACGACGATCACCGCGTGGTGTCGAGGACCAAGGCAGGGACGCGGAAGAGGCTGTACGAGCACGGCGAGGGCGAGCTGGACAGGGAGATGGACAAGATGTACAAGCGCGACTACTGGGAGGACCCGGCCTACGCGCCACTGCTGGAGCTCTCGGGCCTCCTCCTCGCGCGCGCCGATGCCGTCCTCTGCTTCAGCGAGCGCACGCTCAGGGCCACCGACGCCATGCTCGCCCAGCGGTGGCAGGAGTGGGACCGCCGTAGCAGCAGGGCAAACGATGAGCCGGAGCCGGCACGAGCCGCCGCCGCCGGCGAAGGTCGCTCGCTCTTCTGTTTCTGAAAATCAATCGTGGACAACCTAGCTGCCCTGCTACACTACTTTCTAGGATAGGTAGGATCTTCTGCTAGTGCACTTGGGCCTTGTTTAGTTGTTATCTAAAAACTTTTCACTCATCGCATATCGAATATTTGGACACATACATGATACATGGATCAGTATTAAACGTACACTAAAAAAGTAATTAATTATACAGTTTGCGTGTAATTTGTGAGGCGATTTTTTAAGCCTAATATGTTTATGTTTTGATAATATTGTACTACAATAAACATATGCTAATAATTTTTTTTAATTGAAACCGAGGGGTAAAAAACCCCGCACCTAAAAAAGATCTGGTTGTTATTGTCATAGTTAGAGTAATCGCCCCGCCCGGCTCCTTCGTAGTCTTGACGATCTGATAGTCTGATCTCGCCCCATCCGACTCCTTGCCGCAACCACAACCCTATCTCAACCACGTCTACCGCAAGTCCACCGCCAACCCGCCCCCGCCGCCCAACGCCTCCCACTCTCACTGCGGATGGCAACGGGTCGGATTAGGATCGGGTGGAGTCTCTGTGCACCCAAATCCGAAACCCGAACTCAAAACCCGAACCCACCCTGAAAACCGATACAGGTGATAATCCATCACCATAACTAAGCAGATACCCAAAACTCATTTTGTGTTGCACTATAATAAGAGCAATAAGTACTTTCTGTAAACATATACATGATATATAAATATATATACATATTCACATGTATAATCGAGAGACAATAAATAATAAATAATTTCATAATTTAACTTAGAATAAATTTAATAATCTAAGTAAATAATTTATTATCAGTATATTATAAAACATGGGTTTTCGTTCCAAACGGATATCCATTGGGTACCCACGGGTGAAAAACGAAACTGAAACTAAACCTGGTTTTAGGTCAGATCCAGATCTGTGCAACGGTTTTTGACTCGTCGGTACTACCGACCATGGTGGTCGGTACTACCGACCAGCCTCGGGACTGAGAGACTATAAATAGCTCTCCTCTTCTCTTTTGACTGTTACTCACTCATTCCACTCACTTATTGCGACCTAACTTTAGACAAAGACTCTCCAAGCATTGACTCCTCCCCTCTCTCTCTCCCCCTTTGCTCCAAGATTCATTCCTTTGCAAGATTTGAGCTAGGGAAGTGAGATTAGAGAGTGGGAAGCTTCAATCTACGACTTGAGCACTTGGTTTCCATCTAGCCGGCTTTGTTTGTGTCTATTACTCTTGGGTTCTTTGAACCCTAGCCGGTTAGGTGTTCTTCGTGGTAGCCCGTGTTGATTCATTTGTGAGGGCTCCCCGAAGTGTTTGTATTTCGCCTGTGATTTCTAGTAGAGAAACTCTAGTACCCTTTGTGGTTGCTTGAGTGAGGCAAAGAGGTGAAAGAGACTCTGACCTTTGTGGTCACCTCAACAACGAGGACGTAGGCACTCCTCAGTGGATTGACCGAACCTTGGGATAAATCGTTGTGTCCCATGTGCTTGTTGATTGTCTCTACTTTGCATATTACTTGTGTTCTTCGTGTTGTTCCTCTCCCTATCTTTTTCTTAGGTTGAGAAGGCTCGATCCACACCGTGGAAAGCAACCAAGGCTTGGTAAGGCTAGATTTGCTATCTATCATACTTAGGGAAGTGGGGCATATTCTTGTATTACATTCATAGCTCACATATATTGGATTTGTAGTCTCCTTTTAGGATTTCGGTAGTGTCGTTTGTTTGTGTCGGTAGTACCGGTGTGTTACACCCGGTAGTACCTACCCAAACAAACCGACAACACCAGTTGTTATCTAACTACGAATTCTAGTTTGTGAAGTTTCAGATTGTCAAAAATTACCTATTCACCCCCTCTAGGCTGATTAGATCCTTTCAAAACCATGGGTGAAAAACAACCGTCCCCAAATCCAAACCCGCTAGACCCGAAACCGGCGGATATCCGACCCGAAACCAACCCATTGTCATCCTTAACTCCCACTGGTCGTCTCTACCCACATCTGCTGCAAAGCCCACCCCGGCTGCACCCAGCCTTGTCGCCGCTAGCCTTGAAAGTAGGCGGACGAGTGCAAAGATGTAACCTCTAGCCGCTCACTGTCGGCCTGACATGTCAGGTCTTCGCCTTCGCGCGGATCTCAACTGCTGTTATCACCACACTCGTCAATTATTTAATTATTTCATATATATATATATATAACTTCGATATTAATTACTAATTAAATCATATACATATAAAATTATATATATACGCAGGTTTAAAGTATTTGGAGCCGGTTCGATTTAATGGTTCACAACAATTGACAGTTCGAGCGGTTCTAAACGGTTGGACCAATAAAACATTAAACTGACGTTCTCGCCGAGTCGATCTTTGGTCCGGTTCGAATAACTTTGCTTTCTACACCTTGCTATCTAGCTCCCCTCTCGATGACCTTTATTAGCGTTCTAGGCGTAATCCCGTTGTATACTCCCTCCATACCTCAATTACCTGTCGTTTTGGGCCAAAGGTCCGTTTTCAATTTTCTTGTCGTTCTGAGGGGTTGAGGGACGTTTTGGACGCTAATACCCCTTGGCTCGCCTACAAAATCAAGCCACCGGCTAAAGAAAGTGGATGCAAGGATTCAAACTTCGTTTGGCGGCAGGGGTGGATCCAGCGGTGGAGCGAGTGGGGTTGTAGCCCCCTCCTACGGTCGCTGGATCCATGGAGCCCCTCCTAAGCCCTCCCCTATTTTTTTTTGTCATAAATACACACTAGAGAGGGGTTGAAGCTGTTTGCTAATATTTTTTCTAGATCCGCCGCAGTTGGTGGAGTCACGCCTCAATTTACTAGTCGTCCAAGTTGGGAATTATTCTTGTGTAAAGTGCATGTAGAACCATATTTAATAGAGAAATGGAAAAAAATCATAATTAATTACTCTTTGGTAAGTATAATCATGTCCTAAACGATAGGTAATATGAGTATGGAAGAAGTATAGCCGATCGACCTCCTCGCTATTGCTTACGTGTCCCTAGGCTACGTGTTAGGCCGTGTATCGGTGTATGGTCTTGGTTGATGGAGGTAGACCTAGCTGATGCATGTACGTTTTTTTTTAGATAATGGATAGAAAATTATCCGGCTTCATCTATCAATAGATAGACTCAGGCCAATTATTACAAGCCAGTTGCAACCACTGTAACCAAGCGACACAGAACCGAAAGGAGTAATGTCAATTAGAAACCAATCAAACTACTAGATAATCATCCAAAAGGTCTAAAAAATTGCAAGGCGGCGGTCTCCAATCTTTTGGCAGCAGCGATCAAACTATCCCGGACGCCTTCATGCCGCTGCAGCTTTGCCCACTGCCGAAGCTAGTAAGTTCCCCTGAAAAGTACCTGCAAAAGAGATTTTGGTTTGCTTTTGTCAAAAACTACTTCGTTTCTTGTCAGCCAGATACTCCAACATACTGATGACGCAGCAGTCAGTAAAAGATCATTTAACTGTCTATCCCCTCTCCTGGACCATGTGTTGAACATGTCATCCATGGTACCCGGAGGGGGTAAACCAAAAAGAAAATGCTCCGCTCTCCACAAGAATTTGGCATGAACACAATCAAAGAAAAGGTGTTGAACTGTTTCTGGGGAATGACAAAAACCACATTTTGTATCTCCATTCTAGTTCCGCCTAGCTAAATTGTCTTTAGTAAGAATCACACCCCTTTTAAGATACCACAAAAAAACTTTTATTTTTGAAGGTACTTTGATCTGCCAAATATTTTGTGGAACTCTCAGGCCGTTATTTATTGAAGCTGCATACAACGATCTAACTGAAAAATTGCCTGATGAATGTAAAGACCAGACAAAGACATCTTTACCATCCTGCAACTGAAAATTCAAAAGAGAGGCTACAATTCTATGCCAATTTCTAAGGTTCGCACCTGCTAAATTTCGTCGAAACGAGATGTTTAAGGGGGACGAACTTAATACTTTTGCTACTGAATCCTGTTTACGCCTCACAATGTTGAACAGAGATGGAAATTTGTCTTTTAATGGTTTATTACCCAGCCAAGTGTCGAACCAGAATCTGGTCTGAGACCCATCATTGACTGAAAACTTACCAAAACTCATAAAAATCTCCTTTACACTCATCCGTCCTTTCCAAAAATGCGAATCCGTTGCCCTTTTTTCGCAGCTCCCTATCGGTTTATCTTTCAGGTATTTGTTTCTGATTAATTGCTGCCACAATACATCCTCATTTAACAGCTTGAATAACCATTTACTTAGAAGACAATGATTTTGAATTTCGAGATTTTGTATACCAAGGCCCCCTTGGGATTTAGGCTGGCACAAAATCTCCCACTTCGCTACTCTATATTTCCTCTTGTGCCATCACTCTGCCAAAAAAACCTTGATCTAAAATAATTTATTTTCTCTAACACCCCTTTTGGAACCTCGAAGAAGGAAAACATAAACATCGGTAAGCTCGAAAGCACCGAGTTAATTAAAGTTAAACGACCACCGACTGAAAGGAGTTTAGCTTTCCATCCCCCCAGCTTCTTCTCCAATCTGTTCTCTAAATCTTGCCAATCTTTATTATTTAGTTTCCTGACGCTCATCGAAAGGCCTAAATATTTAAAAGGAAGGTTTCCTAGCTTGCAGCCAAACAACTCCGAGTAGAGATTCTCCTGCTCTTTTGCCTCCCCAAAGCAGAAGATCTCACTCTTGTGGAAGTTAATTTTGAGCCCCGATAGTTCCTCAAAAGTAGATAGGATCAATTTCATATTCATAGCTTTTGCAACATCATGACTCAAGAAAATAACTGTGTCATCTGCATACTGCAGAATTGAAAGCCCGCCCTGAATCAGATGGGGAATCACCCCTGACACACGGCCTTCCTCCTAGGCCCTTGAAATTAATATGGCTAGCATGTCAACCACTATATTAAATAAAATTGGTGACATTGGGTCTCTTTGTCTCAACCCCTTTCTAGTTTGAAAATAAGGACCTAACTGATCATTTACTTTAATGTTAACATTACCCCCTTGGGTGAACTTTTCTACCCAACTGTTCTATTTCTGGGAAAAACCTTTCATCCTTAAAGTTTGTTGTAGAAACTCCCATTTCACCTTATCATAACCTTTTTCGAAATCAATTTTAAAAATAACCTCATCTTGTTTTCGAGACTGCAATTCGTGAAGAGTCTCGTGTAAGATCACCGCCCCCTCCAGGATATTCCGCCCGGGCAAAAAGGCGGTCTGGGTTGGTCTAATGACCTTGTGAGCCACTGTCAGCAACCTGTTTGTTGCAACTTTAGTAAAGATGTTAAAAGATACATTCAACGAACACATCGCGAGCGGATTTCAGGTGCGTGCTCCTACTTTGCACTAACGAGTGACGACAACTTTTGTTGCCGTGTGGCGAGGTGTTGCCTATCGTTCTACTCGGACTCGGAGTCCCAACGATCCCGAATCCAGCTGGCCGTACGTGTCCGATCTGCACACACGGGTCCCGGCCTGCCTATAAAACCTGCAGCTGCAGCCCGACGGCGTGGAATTAATTAACTGCATGCTGCTTGTCGTTGGTCGGCACCACTACACACATCAGAATTAGAAGATCGATTAGGCCGGAGGAGCGACAGCGCGCGCGCGGCCGGGGAAGGAACGAGAACGATGACGATGGAGACGGGATCGCACTGGCAAGCCGAGGAGGCGGCGGACTGGGCCGCCTCCGCCTGGATCGACGACGACGACGACCCCCACCACGGCGTCGTGGTGTCGAGGATCAAGGAAGGGACGAGGAAGAGGCTGTACGAGCGTGGCGAGGGCGAGCTGGACGACCGGGAGATCGACAAGATGTACAAGCGCGACTACTGGAAGGACGACCCGTCCTACGCGCCCCTGCTGGAGCACTCCCGGCCTCCTGATCGCACGCGCCGATGCCGTGCTCTGCTTCAGCTACCGCGCGCGCAGGGCCTCCGACGCCATGGTCGCCGAGTGGCGGCAGGAGCGGCAGCGGCAGCGGGAGCGCCGCCGCAGCAGATCAGCTCATGATGAGCCGGAGCCGGCACGGGCTGCCGACGACGGCGATGGTCGTTTGCTCTTCTGTTTCTGGAGATCGATCGTGGACAACCTAACTGCCCTCCTACTATACGCTACTTTCTAGGATAGATAGATAGATAGGACGATCTACTACGCCTACGCGTATACTGCTAGTCCTGGTACTGACTATATATACTGAGTCGCTCAAGCGGACAAACTCTGCTAGAGGCTGAGAATTTCTTTCATCGTGACCAAAGAAGTACATAGTATGCCATGCTCAAAGCCTCGCTGTCAATAGTCGTGGGCTACGATAATACAACATGGTTTTGGTCAGATGTTTTGGTTCTTGGCTGGACCACTAGATGTTGTCGCACCTTGTTTTGCGCGAGTGATCTTGTAGGGGGTCACAAGCGCACAAAGAGGATGGGTGCGTGATCTCCGACGCGCGCTGACCGCGAAGATATTGTGTGCAAGTTCATTTGGGTGTGGGAATTGGTCGATGGAATAATCCTGCAACCTCTAGTCCTAGATCGATTCATTTGGAGATGGTCACCAAAAGATGCTTAAGGTCCGTTTAGATTCGTCTCTCTAAAATTCAGAACACTTTAGCGCACTTTTGTGGTCTAAAGTTCTATGTGAGGTGGGCTAAAGTTTAGAGTTAACGTTAGTCACCTATTTGGAGTTTTAGAGGAGAGGGTCATCCAAATACAACAATGACGTAGACATGACCTTCAAGCAGATGACCAGTGTGCATTGTGCCTTTGTAAGCAACCAATGGCGGATCATCTACCTGCGAGCTATGTGGCATAGTGCTTTGTAAGCTCGTGTCGCCAATCTTTTGCTATGTAAGAAACAATCTGAGTTAGCTTGGTCAAAGGCTAGACTTGTTTCGTTCCTTTCCCCTAGATGCAAAAACTTACACTCCCGCGGATATAATTCTCCGCCCTTTGGTAATACTCATGTTTTTAGGATATGCTATCCCTTGCACACGCACACGAAGACAGCTTCACCCACACACTCTATCCCAAGCCCCACTTCGTCTTCCTCCTCCCACGCCGCCTCCTTGACATCTTCTTCCTTGTCTCTGGTGCCTTCCCCGCCACTTTCTCACCTCACTCAGCATCGAATCTGGCCACGTCACCCACAGCTCCGTGAGTACCTCGCCTCCACCACCTCCCACCACCCTCATGAAACCCTAGCTCGCCAGAGGTGCCACCTTCTTCCCCGTCCTGACCCACCGCCATGGCCATGGCACCCCACCCCTCCCTAGCCCGACCGATGATATTGTTGTCAGGGCCCCTAAGTGCCACCTGCCGGCCATTTCCACCAACTAGCCAGCCTTCCTCTCTCTGGTCGGCCCTTTCTAAGACCACCGGAGTTAGAGAAGAAGGCGGCAGTGTGGCTCGCTAGAACCCTAGGCGGCACCAAAAAGTAGGGAAGAGAGAGTAGACGCAGGCGTGGACATGGGCATGGATGACGGGGGCAGACATGGAAAATCGGGTGGCCGCACGCATCAGATGGCTACACGGATGTACGCACCGTCACGAGCGCGTTCTTTTCAGCATGTTTTTAATAATTCGAGCTTTGGCTTTATGCTTTCAAGCAAGACAAGGGTATTGTCTTTTCTTTTGGTAAAACAAAAAAAGGTAATATCAAATGACAGAACTTAAAAATGTATGAATATAACATTTTCCTGTTTTTCCTATTTCCCTTGCGTATATTACATAAACATATATTGTACTACACAGACAAATAACATAAGGTCAGTCTTCGTAGAAGTTTTATATGAGTTTTATTTACATTAAATATGTTGTCACATAGAAATTTTTGATGACATGACGATTTATTTAAGAAAAGAGATGAGAAATAAGTTTCATCTAGATGAAACTATGTTGATATGAGTATCAACTCTCTATAAGCCATGAAAGTATCAACCCTCTGTAAGCCATGAAATTAAATATATAATATGAGATGAAACTATGTTGATACAAGTATCAACTCTCTATAAGCCATGAAAGTATCAAACCTCTGTAAGCCATGAAATTAAATATATAATATGAGAGTCTTGAAAACAAGATAAAGAAAATTTCGGCTCAAAGTGGTCTAATAACAAGAGCGCAAATGACAAAACGGTTGGACAGAGATCCGCCTCGTTGGTCAGAGGCCGTCCATCGCGGAACCAACGGCGGACGCTCCTTCACGCGGTTTTGAACACTTCAGCCCCAAGGATTTGTTCGGTTCGTCGACGACAACCTCCATTTCTTCCGCATTCTCCACCCCTTCTCTCTCTCTCTTCCTCACTCTCCCTCCCCCTCCCTCTCTCTCGTCGTCCGCCACACGCCGCCGCCGTCGCCGGGCAGGAAGGAAGATGATGATGACGCGGGCCCCGATGGGGCCGATGGAGGGCGCGGCGGTGGACGAGGTGGTGCGCCGCCTCGTGGAGGGCGGCCGCGGCGGGCGCCAGGTGCAGCTGTCCGAGGCGGAGATCCGGCAGCTCTGCGTCGAGGGCAAGCGGGTGCTCCTCTCCCAGCCCAACCTCCTCCGAATCCACGCCCCCGTCAAGATCTGCGGTAATCCTCGCCTTTCTCTCATCTATCTGTCTGTCTATCTAACTATCTACCTGGGCGATGCCGCCTAATTCCTTTCCCTTCTCGTCCGGGCCGCCGCCGTCTCTCGGCGTCGTGGTCTCCCCGATGTGGACGGGCGAAGGATAATTCGGTCGTGCTATGTTTGGTTCGTGGCGAATTGCTCAGTCGCGGCTGGATTTAGGCGATCCGGGATACAAAAAAATGTTTTTCATAGGATTAACTCATTGGTGCCAAGTTTTCCTGTCTGCATTCCGAACGCGTTACGTTTGCCGCCTGAGGGCATGGAAATGATTGGTGGAAGTATGGATAAGTTGGCGGGAGTAATGATGTGTGATTAGGTAGAAGGGAATAATGTCCTCGAGTACACAGCCATTCTCGGTTCCATCTTCCATGCCTGATCTAGTTAGGATAACGTTTTGGCCACATATCAATATATTGCTCCGTCAGAAACACTCTTTTACTGTACCATTATAGAAAATACTATTATCAGTCGGTTATGCACAGCCTGCTTCACGCTCATCATTTCCGCCGAGAACCTGCGTGTGTTGACTCTGTTGAGTTTGGTGAACTGACTTGTGTGATTGAGAGCTGTGTTGACATGAACTCAGCAGTCCTTTTCGTTCCATGTATCTGTTCTATATAAATATAGATTCTTGTACATCTACAGTCAAAACAACTCCGCCTTATCAGTTGTGGTGTTGTCCTGCAGGTGATATCCATGGCCAGTTTGTTGACCTTCTGAGACTGTTCGATCTTGGTGGTTATCCTCCAGCTTCAACTTATGTATTCCTCGGAGACTATGTCGATAGAGGCAAACAGAGCTTGGAGACTATATGCTTGCTGCTGGCGTACAAAATCCGGTACCCCGAAAAGATTTTCCTGTTGAGGGGGAACCACGAGGATGCGAAGATCAACAGAGTCTACGGTTTCTATGACGAGTGCAAGAGGAGGTTCAATGTTCGTCTGTGGAAGATATTCTCTGATTGCTTCAACTGCCTGCCCATTGCAGCGCTCATTGATGATAAGATACTGTGCATGCATGGTGGTCTCTCACCTGAATTGACTAGTTTGGACCAGATAAAGGATATTGAGAGGCCTTGTGAGATTCCTGATTATGGTCTCCTGTGTGATCTGCTTTGGTCTGATCCTAGCCCCGATGGAGAAGGATGGGGGGAGAGTGACAGAGGTGTTTCGTGTACGTTTGGTGCAGATAAACTCGTAGAGTTTTTGGAGAAGAACGATCTTGATCTTATATGCCGAGCTCATCAGGTTTGTGAAAGTCTATCTTCTATCCTGTTTTATTCATTATTTTTTGTTCTCTGTGATCTTTACCTGACAATGCTGGCACGCCTCATGAATGGCCTTAGGTGGTTGAAGATGGTTACGAGTTCTTTGCACAACGAAGATTAGTGACAATCTTTTCAGCTCCAAATTATTGTGGAGAATTCGATAATGCCGGTGCTCTATTGAGCATAGATGAGAGCCTAATGTGTTCATTTCAGATCCTGAAGCCAACTGATATGGGTCCACCGCATGCAAGAAAACAAATTCCAAATAAGGTAAATCAGCTACCTTCACATAGGATTAATATTCAGCTATAAAGCTACAGCTTGAACCACTAGAGATCAAATGTTTGTTATATTATTATCATGTTAGCTAGAGATCTAGAGCCCATGCTTCACATAATGACGTAATCAAAGACTAATTGAGACTCCAGCTATCAGCTCATGCCAAAATTTGAATTCCTGAGAAAGACGATGTACGCAGGATGTATTCTAGTTTGCTTATTCTAAAACTTGCGACGCTTGATAAATTACATTTGACTCCAAGATTCCATCACTGAGGTCCATAAGAAAAGCTTAGGAATGTTTTCCTTCCATTAACAATATCTTCTGCTAATATTTGAATACAGAAGGATGGTGATGTAATTATTATCAGATATCCTTTAATGAACCTTTTTCAAGAGATAACCAATTCTGTCTAGTCCTCCTTAAGACATAAACTAATGAGTAATGGCAATGTATTGGCATTTTTTACATCTGATTAGCAAAACTATTGATTCTTGAATAGCCGTGGGCTTATAGAAAAAAAAATCTCCTGCAGTGTCCTGATTGTTCACCTGTTTTGTCATAGAACGATAGGGGTTAGTAGGTTTCTGTTGAGTACCCACCAAAGACCTAATCGATCAAGATGCTTATGTAATGATATCTAGGAAGAGTACAGCTCACTGTTCTAAGTAGATCAGGGGTTATACTAATATCAGTAGAGTTTGCATAGATCATCCCTTCTGAAATTGTCTATGTAGATGAGCTAACCAGTGACCATCATATAGCTACGTGTGAACCACCCTGAGGTGCAAAGAACAATTGACTCCTCATTGGATAATTTTAAAGAAGTACTTTGCGATATATATACTTGTTTATATTCAAGCCAAACTGTACTTTCCGCCAGGCGTATGATTTGAAGGCAAGCAAACTGATTGCATCACTCTGTCTTCCACTTTACAGCCAGCAAGAGGGTGAGGCCTCCGACCAGCATCCAATACTTTCAGCATCACGATCGTCAGTCAGCTCAAAGGGGGTGATCTGTTGTTTGGATAGTTGGATCCACCAGGGCCTGGCATTAGACATCCATCAGCCAATCCATCCCCCCTTAAGTCCTTAACCACCCTTTACTAAGCGTCTTGGGTGGCGGCTTGGCTGTAAAGGATATTCTGTACAGCATTAGGTTGGATTCAGCACACCGTCTGTTTTATTGTTCTTCCTGCCGGCCGGCACAGAACCTCATTGGCAGCATGACATCCACAGTAGATGTTAGTAGTCTCTATTATTTGTTTTTTTCTTAGCTGTGCCATGCGTTGTTTTTGTGCGTGACTTGATGTACGGTGATTTTGTTTATCTTTGTAATGTGTAGATGTTGCAGGAAATAGGTCTGAGCAGTACCATTCTTTTTTACCTTTTTCATTTCTTTTGTGGACCTGGAAGATGCGAAGCTGATAATGTCTTCCTCAATGCACAGCCTTTACTGATAGCTCCGAGGTCCATATAGCATCAGATAAAAAAAAATAGGTGTTCTAGAGGTGTCATAATAGTTGGCAGAAGCTACATATGCTTACGGAGAGAAGGTAATCCATCTTAAAAAAAAAAGAAGGAAAGAAAATAAAAATGACATGATGAAAGTAAAAAGTCCCTTTGGAAACTACAAGTAGCGAATAGTTTGTATTGTGTGAATAGTAGTGTCAATATTGTCTAGTCTGCATGGATCACTGGGCTTTGTTCAACAGGACTTATGAGTCGACTCGACTGATAAGTTTTGTTCAACAGGATTTATAAGTCGACTGATAAGCTGAAATGACTGATTTGTTGTGGGGAAAAAATACTGTTCTATGACTAATTTATACAGATTAAAGCCAAACCAAGATTGTTCATGACCTAATGCCATCCAAGGGGTAAGATAGCGGTGACCACGGGTAGGCAGGTAAACACAGTGTATGTTCCGGGGCCTGGAGCACTCGAACCAAACGCGAAATAAACCTGGCTTCTGAAGATGAATTAATATTACCTAATCCCGAACTCAGAGCAAAATCCTGCAGAATCGGTGGATGCATATTGAAAGGTTGTTTATCTAGTTGCTGCGTTTGATTTAATTGGCAATCACTAGGTTTTTACGGAATTTAATTTAATTTGCAGTTAGCGCTGCCATGGCTTCAATTTCCACCAGAATACCAGATTCTGGAAACCATGAAAACTTGAAAAGTCGAGCTGGCAATGCAATTTAGGCACATCATCCAGGCCCAACTCAAAGAGAGCCTACGTACGTGACGAGCCGGGATTGTCAGGCGCAGCGCAGCTCGACGCCGGCAGCCGACGGCTGTCGGCGGGGGAGCATCGGGCAGAGCGGCTGAGCGGCAAGAAGAAGAAGCGGGGAGACCACCAGGGAGTTCTTGGGCTCATTATCTGTCGGAGGCCCAAAAGGACTGGCCAAAGCCCACGAGCCCTCCTCTCAAAAGAGAGAGAGAGAGAAAGAAGGAAACAAAGCAAAGCCCATCCCGACAACGCGCAGAGGAGAGAGAAGCGAAGAGGCGAGGAGAGAGAGAGAGAGAATTTTTGAGCTCGACGAGCGCCGGCGCCGCGGGAGGAGAGAGAAGGGAGATGAGCGGCGAGGCGGCGGCCGTGGGCGGCGGAGGCGAAGGAGAGGCGAACGGCGTCTCGCCGAACGTCACCATCTACATCAACAACCTCAACGAGAAAATCAAGCTCGAAGGTCTCTCCTCCTTCCCCTCCTCTAAACCCTAGGGATTTATCTCGATTTCTTCTTAGTTTTTGCGCCTCCGTCGGCAAACTTTCGTCTTAGACGGTCGATTTGGGTGCCGTGCCTTAGGCGCGGGGCAATGGAGACCTCTCTAGCGGTTTTCAAGTATGTGGTGTGGGCTGTGTTGGACCATGGACCATGGATTTGTTCGTGTATTGTACCCCGCCCCAGCATGTGTTTTGTGATGGTCATGGAGTGCTTCTGGTATTTGCATGGAATAGGAGCGGTTGCTGTTGCTGCCTTTGGTATGCGGATTTTGTGGGGGCGGTTTTCCCATCGAAATTGTGTTAGATATAAGTGAGGTTATGCTTAGTTTGCTGCTGAAGTTTTGGGCTTAGGCCGCTATATCATGCACTCTTTGTCACGGCAGTATTCTTTTTTTTATGAACTTGCTGCTGGAACTGAGATATCTGTTTGAAATTAGTACCTCAAGAAGACTAGCACTCATGTTGGTGTTTATGTTCATTCTTTGTTCTATCCTATGATTTTGTTATGGCTGATAGCAATTTCCTTAAATCCTTGCAGAACTTAAGAAGTCCCTAACCGCCGTTTTTTCCCAGTTTGGGAAGATTCTTGATGTGCTTGCTTTCAAGACTTTGAAGCATAAAGGCCAAGCTTGGGTTGTCTTCGAAGATGTCGCATCAGCAACTGAGGCTCTGAAGAGGATGCAGGGCTTTCCCTTCTATGACAAAACTATGGTTAGTTTCATCGAGCAATGCAACTGCTCTGCAATATGCTGCTGTCTTTGGCCTAATGCGCAGGTTTATTGGGTTTTATGAAATACATATTGAGAAAGAACATGCATTGTTCTCCTTTCTGTCATTCTTTTATGGCTTGATGAAACCAGCAAAAGCTTATTGGCATTCTTAAGGTTGCCCTTTGTGTTGTATTTACCCATGCCAGTTTTAAGACTTGTGACTGATAAAATTAGTTTGTTAGCGTTACATGCTGTAGGTGCATTAGCGCTTCTTTTGAGATGATTCTGAACTAAATCAAACTATGACATGTTGTGAAGCATTCAACCCATGATGGTCTGCAAGTGTATTTTTGTCTGCGTAGCTGCATTGCACTTAGGCCCCAGTAAACTGTGTCACTGGCTCATCGTTATACTTTATATTGCTTTATTTACTCCTGAAACCTTTATTGTTTGAATTCAGAGAATTCAATATGCCAAGACCAAGTCGGATATTGTAGCACAGGCTGATGGCACCTTTGTACCTCGAGAAAGAAGAAAGAGGGTCGATGAAAAACGTAAGATGCTGGCTGAAACACCCTTCTACATTTCTTGATGTAATGATGTACACTTATATGTCAATGTTTTAGCTCTTGTAGACTAATAACTTGATGTTGACCACTTACTTTTACTTGGAGACAATTTAATTTAGGTTAATTTAGTCAATTGCATATTAACACTTCAATACTTCCATGTGTATTCATAATACCTATTGACATGTCTTCTGAAAGTGGACTAAATACAAGCCACAAGAATTTTAATGTCCCTTTCATGGTTTCTCTTTTTTTTCTGGAGAAATGATTGGCACATAGTGTTACAATACATGGAATTAGTTAACTGGGGTATCAACATTTTTTTGTGGTCCACCCATTCAATATGAAGCTTTGTTCAGTATGTAATGGTAACTAGCAACAGGAAACTATTGTGAATGCATATTTTGAAACCAAGATCACGATTTCCCTATTACTAGAAATATAATTTGGATTATGGGTTGGCTATTTTTCTTTGTGACAAATGCATTTTGTGTGGTCCAACATATGCTTTTGTTTCTTCTATTAGGATGTGGATACAAAATTGAATAGAACTTATAGAAGTATCTGTGTCAATGAGGAGAGGGGCTCCCAACCTGAAAATTAGTTTTCTGTTCTCAATGCTATACATAAACTCTGAAGAAAGAGTTGTGACTTTGTGACAAATGCATTTTGTGTGGTCCAACATATGCTTTTGTTTCTTCTATTAGGATGTGAATATGAAATTGAATAGAACTTATAGAACTATTTGTGTCAATGAGGAGGGGCTCTCCCAGTCAGAAAATTAGTTTTCTGTTCTGCACGCTACACATAAACTCTGAAGAAAGAGTTGCGACTTGTTAGGAAGAACTCATGCTAGTTAAAGCTATGGGCTTATGGAAACTTTGCTCACATTCTTTGTTTCTTTTTGGAATGCAAGCATCCTTAATTTGCCTGTTTTTGAATATTGCCAGCTGAAAAGAAGCAGAAGCGTGATCACCACCATGATGCTAGTCAAATTGGCATGGGTGTAGCTGCTTACCCTGGTGTTTATGGGGCTCCACAGGTGTGTTATATTTCTGCTTCATCACGTTTTTATTTTCTTTTTCATGCAAAAATGATGTGCATGTGGCATGTAAGAGTAGGCCCTTTGTATTTCTCTTTAGGAGGTGGAGGCTTGTGTTCTGAGCCCTGGTCCTCTATTGCATACTGCTTGAGCACGGGCACCAAGATCCACTCATCCTAGTTCAGTAGTTCCTCACAATTTTTTATGGCAAATAATAAATTTTGCATGGCTGTTCATGATCCAGTTTCTGATTGCATAATCATCTTAGTGGAAGACTTTTGATGTGAAGTATTAAACATTGATCAACCACATGCAATATAGATTGGGTTTTAAGCATGATGATGTCATTACTTAGGTTTTAGTGTTATGATGTGAAAGCTTGGTGCGGTTAGCTGCTTTTCACATCTGACTGTGTTCCTCAACTTACATTACCTGACTTGTTTTTTTCTGTACCAGCTCACCCAGATACCTATAGCTGGAGGACAGAGGGTCATGATGCCAGAGATTATCGTACCAAACAACATCCTGTTCGTCCAAAACCTGCCACACGAGACGACACCCATGATGCTCCAGATGCTCTTCTGCCAGTACCCTGGCTTCAAGGAGGTTCGGATGGTCGAGGCGAAGCCTGGGATTGCTTTCGTGGAGTATGGAGACGAGGGGCAGGCCACTGCTGCCATGAACAACCTTCAGAGCTTCAAGATTACAAAAGAAAACCAGATGGTCATCACATACGCGAAGAAGTAATGAACTCAGCTCCTGAGCTGTGTTGACCTGATCTGTGAAACGTTGTATTTTGAGTTTTTGCACAACTGGTAGATTTCCTTCATATTTAGGTAGGCACCATCCTGGACAACCTGTTACTTGTACCTCGCTTAGCTGCAGCTATGTGCACTTCAGCAACGGAGAGATGAAATGCAAACTGTTGTTTTTTTTTTTTGCTCCCACGTTGCAACTGCTCCATTAAAATTGGGTATTTGTTTGGAGAAGATTCTATTCGACCTGATCCAGGGTAAAGAGAGAAATGAACTTGCAGTCGTGACGATCATAGAGCGTTGGCATGGCACGGAAACCCCGTGAGAATCTATACTGATTTTGCTGACGGAGTTCGTCCTCAACGGGAACCTCTGACCCTTGTCTCCTTGGCAATGGTGCCTTCGATGCAGGCAAGCTCTCTATGCATGCGCATCTTCATGGAGATGTTAAAACAATCCAAGAACATCTTGACTTTGGTTTGGAATACCAAGGCTGCTTAGCTCTGTATGGATGCCGACCAAATGAGGGTTTTTTAAAATGTAATAACTCCATCAGTCCATCTTTTTCAAATTATGAAATATTTTTTTGGTTTTAATAGATAGGAGTACATAGTTTTGCTATGTATAGATACTGTACATAGTTTTGCCATGCAGATATATCTTATGTCTTAGATACATAATAAAGTAATGTACCTAGAAAACGCTAAAACGTCTTATAATTTGGATCGAGAGTACTTTATAGGGGGGCCAAGAAAAATGCACAATCAAACATCGATTAGGGGTCTTTGTTCGTGTCTTCTGACCATGGAAAAAACCGAAGGCAATGCTTGTTCCCTTGACGTGTCAGATCATTAAAAACATGTACACAGTTTTATAGGGCATAACATAACATTTGGTCACCTAGAGGTTCATGGTCACTACAAGGTAAACTGCACCTCTCACACCCTTTCAAGCTCGGTGATGTGCTTGCCCAGCTGCTCCTTCAGTTCTTTTCGCCACCCTTCAATCAACTTATTGTGCTTAGCAATAAGCTCAGACTTGGTCTTCAGTTCTTCCTCCATTGTTGTAATCTCCTGTGCAGTGCAAAACCAAACATGTCAACAAGATGTTTGTGTGATTCTCTCAACTACTACAAGGCATTTTTACAGAAACGGTTGCATGAAAAATTCCATGTGCTCAGAAAGTATATGAATGTACTAGGAAAATCCAATGGGAACATTGTTTTCTAGACGTGAGGATCCAGGCAGACTATCAGTTCTTTCAATAATAAACACTTTGATTTCAAGTTAACACATATCCTATTAAGCACACAAGTTAATCATAATATAACAAAAATATTCCACATCACATTCAATGTCGAATTTTCCTAGTTACATACTCTCTTTGTCCCTAAATAACTGTCGTTTACGCTTTCCGAGAAACATCTTTGACTAAATATATATTTAAAAAATATTTATATTCATCGTACATAATTAGTATCATTGTTAAGATCTTTGAATTTGAATCTAGTTTTTTAACAAAATTATTTGGTGATATAAATGTTGCATGTATTGGCTACAAATCGAGTCAAACTTGTGGCACGAACAATAACGGCGACAGCTAATTAGGGATGGAGGGAGTAGTTATCTTTATCTAGCAAAAAGGTGATGCAAGAATAGGATCAAGAAGTCTTTGTAACAAACTTCCTGTAGCAAGTAGCAACAGGTGATTTTTAAGTTAGCTATTCCTAAGGATAGCACCAACCACAAATGATTATTTGGGATAATTAAAACACATGAAATGTGAATACTACTACCGATGAGGTGAAATATACCTTCCGAAGCATCTCTTCTGCAGTTGGCTTATCCTCACGCTGCAGGCTGATGAAATAAGATTGGAGCTTCTTGGCAGCCTCCATGAAATCCCTCGCGTGCCTCTCAACATCAACTGTTCCATTCAGTAGAAATCCCATCACTTAAATCTCCTGTTTGGCAGGAACGAATGACAAAATGCAATTCAACTTCGCTAATAACCACTGTAAACTATTAAGGGCATGTTTGGATACAAGAGCCAATTTCTAGCTACATAAAAATTAGCTAAAATTAGTTCTATTGCATCCAAACAGGAGAGCTAATTTGTTAGTCGTGTTCAACTAGTAGTTAGCCAACTAGCTAGACAACCATAGCTAATTTGAACCCAGCAAGTAATTAGCCATGTGTATCCAAAAAGGCCCTAAGTTTTGTATCTACAAAATGTGACTATCTTGGTACTCCCGGATTGCAATGTGATCCCTCCTCAGTCTCAGGACCTAAGCAACCAAACGCTACACAATCTTCCTCTCGTAGTCAAAACAGCGAACACCTGGCGCGCGACGGCGCCGTAGACCGACCGAGCGCAGCGAGGATTGGCTAGTGTCGCAACTGTGCGGATCAAAGTGAAACGACGTCGAGAGGAGGAGAGGAGGGTGGGGGGGGGGGGGGGGGGGCGATGGGGATCGGCGGTCCGTACTCTGGTGTGAGGACTGGAGGGAGCGGTCGACGGCCTGGAGCTCGCGCGCGGGGAGGCACGGCAGCAGCGCGGCCTCCAGCGCCGCCACGCACGCCAGCATGTCCTCGCGCCCGCCCGCCGCGGGGGCAGCCTGCTGCGCTGGCGGCGGGGGCGGCGTCTGCGCCGGCGACTGTGACGGCGTCGGGTCAGCCATGCCGGAGCCGGAGAGAGAGAGAGTGGCTGAGAGAGATTTGGGACTTGGTAGCGGTGGGACCCCCCGGTTTGCTTGAAATACCGTTGGTTTGGAGACGGACGGCTACGATTGGAATAGAGATGGGCCTGGATGGGCATGGGCTCGAGGGCCGAGGGGTGTTGTCTGGCTGAAGGAAAGCCTAGTTTGGCTCACAATTTTCCGAAATACTACTGGCTCTACGTTTTGACTTAATATATACTATTATTAAAATCTAGGCATATATAGTAAAAAATTATAATTGAAAAAATCCAAACGTCAAAATTTCTTATAATTTAGAACAAATAGAGTATTTTCCCCCTTCTCTTTACTAGTATAGATAGATCAACTCATTGTCATCCTTGCAAATTTGGCTCACCGCCTTTACCAAAAAATATGGGAAATTTTATAGTATCTTATTTCAACCTTCAAAAAACTATTCAATTTGCTAACAACACGGCTTATAGTAAATAAATTTATAAACATATATAATAAGTCTAATAAAAGCCTTTTAAATATATAAGTATGATAAGATCAACATTGAATGGTACAGCCTTGAGTCCGGTTTCTTTTTTTTTGTGTGTAAAAACGTTAACGTTATCAGATATATGCTCCGTTCAGCTGCACTTCAATGCAGTGCTGCCTCAGCTGCAGTTATAGTCTTTTGTGAGTGTACATATTGTAGGATGACTGTTGATGAGAGTTTTATTCGTATTAAATTGTTTGTCACATAGATAATTTTAGTGATATGATAGTATATTTAAGAAGAGAAAAGAAATAAGTTTTATGAGGATAAAACTCTCTTGGTATGATTACCGACTTTTTATGAGTCATAAAATTAAATGTATATAAAACTATAGAATTAAAGTTCAAGGAAGGGAGATAGCATAGCGAGAAGAAGACTAGAAAGAAAAGGGAGGTGGCATAATCACACATCTTCTTCGTCCAGCAAAAGCCATTCTAAAATTGACATTTAAAGAGAGCAACTTGTAAGGGTGACCAGGGTGGAGCTCAAATTAATTGCTTGTTGTGGGTGCGGCCACACCCATACAAAGTTAAAAATATAGTGAGAAGAGCTAAATTTTCACCTAAAAATTGTAAATACTTGCACCCACAAGACATAAAGCTCCCTCTTTGGATTTACTCACATACAGTAAAATGAAATAGTTAAGATCAATGTAAAACTATTACAGTTTGCTTGACAACTACCGATCTATGTCATGATTGGTATATATAGGGGGTGTTTGGTTTGAAGAATGAGGTAGTGTTTCATCTTCTCACTTCTCATTTTTTCTATTTGGTTGGTGTAATGGAATGGGTTGATGCATCACCACCTCATTCCCCATAAGCCAATAATTAGTATAGGAATGAGGAATGAGTTGGTTCCACCAAAATTCATGGGATGAATTCATGATGGATCATCTCATGAAGCATGACTTGATTCCACGAACCAAACACCCTAATAGCTTATGTACAAATGGTTTCACATAATAAGCTAGAGAAGCAGGCAACCTACCTTCAAGCTATCTTAGACATGCATCTTTCACTATGCTAAAGGCCTTCAAGCTATTTTCGAAAATTCCAAACAAGCTGCTTAAAGGCCTTCAAGTTTGGAGGCCTTAACCTACCTTCAAGCTGCTTGGTCCAAACAAGTTTGCCTCGGTACAACCCAAATAGGCGCATCATGCTTAAGGCCTCGTTCGTTTCCACTGGATCCAATCCAGGAGATGAATCATTCTGGGCCTGGAATCAGTTGATTCAGCCCTGTCACTCATTCCAGGCCTGGATTCAATTCCCTTGCAGATCCAATCCTGGTGGGCTCCTATTTGCTGTTCGGTTCAAGCAGGATTAATTCCATCTGACCCAAGAGTTCCAGGGAATATTTCACAACCTCACAAACAATGACCCAAAGTGCATCGTCATGACTTGACTGTTAGAATCCGATACACCTAGTTATGCGCAGCAGCCCTCGGATCTTTGAAAGAATGTTGCGAATATGACATAAGCTAGCACTGTATCAAGAACGATGTAGTCGAATCGCGTAGAAAACTCTAGATGATGTTGAAGCAACCACGACAAGAGATTAGGATTTGGCGAAGCCGACCGCAAATTCTATTAGCACAACTCCAAAAGAGTACAAGAGATTGTCGCTCTCTCACAACCCTACTTGACCCTCCAGGACCCACTGATTCTTGCCCTATACAAGAATCTAGTGCAATAGAACTATCTAGTCTAATCCTCTTGAGCGCTCCTAATTGCTGCGTATAAGCCTTGGATGAGACCCCTTGTGTTGGCTTGGTCTTGTTGTGATGCCTATGGCCTCTACCCCTTGATTTATATAGTCCCCTCCAAGGCCCTCATACATACAAATAGGAGTCCTACTCCTAGTAGGATTCTACACTCAAGACCTAGTAGAACTAGAAGTCCTAATAGCACACCTTTTTGAGTCCTATTCTAAGTAGGATTTGAGTCACCATACAACAAACTCCACCTTGACTCTAATCCTTTAAAGTCATCGTGCTCCTCCAAGAATTTGCTCCAAATCGGCTTCTTTTTTATTTATACTCCCACCTCGAGAGTGCCTCCACCACAGAGGCTCATGCACATCACCACAATGTGCTTGTCAGTTCCAGGTCGGAGTGCCTGAACCTTCCATCTGAGAGCTCCATCGTTGTGTAGTTTTGTTAACCACATCACCTTCTCCTTTGGCCCTCCATGCCATAGGTTTGTACCGCCTTCGAGCTCCACCTACTCGTTGGTACTGTGTGGTTGGTCCGACCACGTCTTCCTTCCTCCAACAACTCATAGCTTCGCCTCTATGATTGTTAGATTTTGCAACCGTCTTTGTAGCCTTGCACTTGACCACAATTGAGATTTGAGCACCTGCCGTTGACGAGACGACTTCCTTCTCCTGATCAGGATTTTTACCAAATCTCCCCATGGTTGCACCACCCATAAGATTTCCTATCACTCGGTATCCTCCATTACCTGCCCTTTGCAAGTAACTCGCATGACTCCACCTTGAAGTGACAATTTACAACCTTGGAGTTCTAGCGACCTCACAGATATTAGATTCTTTTTCAATCCCGGGATATACCGAACTCCCGTCAGTGTGCAAAGTGTTCCATTATGCATCTCCAATGTAATTGTTCCCACCTCAGTGACTGCATACTCCTGGCAATCCGCTAAGTGAACAATTCCATTCGCTGGGTGTAGAGATCCTTCGTCAAACATCTCCCTCACCGAACATATATGGAAATAACTTCCTGAATCTAATATCCAATCATGAATAGTACCTGGTTGACTGACGATAAGTACGTCACCTTCATCCTCACTTGCCACTGAGCATGTTCCTCTCATAGTCTTCAAACTTGGACAGTCCTTTATCATATGACCCTCCTTGTCACATAGATAGCATGTACGTTGTCCCTTGCTCTTGCCTTTCTTCTTCCCATGATTCATGACTTTTCCTGCTCCACTTGAAACAGGCAAAGCTTGATCACCCGAGAATGAAGAATCCTGCGGCTTCTTCAAGGACTCTGCCTCTAGTAGATATGCAACTGTGTCGTTGAAGTTGAGAGTAGTCTTCCCGACGAGAATATTCATCACTAGCTGCTCCCACGATGGTGGTAAGGATGAAGCCAATATGACGACTTTATCGTTCTCCTCAATTTTCTCATCCACACTAATCAGCTGCGTGACAAGCTTGTTGAAGACATTTAGATGGTCGACGAATTGTGTACCTTCCTCCATGCGTAACCTAAATAGTTGACGCTTCAGTACCCACCGATTTGTCAGCGACTTTGCCATATACAACTCTTCTAGGCTCTTCCATAATTTCGTCGGTGAATTCTCCTTGATTACCGAGTACTTTACCTCATCAGAGAGACATAGTCGAATTGTACTGACAGCCTTTCGCTCCATCACCTTCCATTCTTCATCAGTTATCTTGTCCGGCTTGGTGCCCTCGAGAGCGTCAATCAATCCTTGTTGGACAAACACATCTTGTACCACGCATTGCCACACACTGAAATTCCCTTTGCCATCAAATTTCTCTACTTGATTCCACATCCCTGACATCGCCTTAATTTTGTGCTTCCTAGCCCTGTCAACCTTCTCACAAAATCAAATCAATCCAACCTTGGCTCCGATACCACTTGTTAGAGTGCGCAGCGGAATTCGGCCCAGCTCGCTATACCCACGAGCCGGCGCCCCTCAAGCCCAGGTCCACCGGAGCCCACAACATATCAGACATTGGGCCTAACTCAACCCAAAAGACTAGCCTGATAGGTGAGGACTGCCCCCGTCTTATATGTTGTGCCCCCCCACCATCAATTACCGATGTGGGACTAATCCTAACATTGACAACTCAGTACCCAAAGTGCCATTATATCATGTTTAAACATGAAAATGGTTCCTAGATCCAAAATATAAATTACAATAATACCCAAAGTGCATAAATCCAAAGAATAAATATGTATAACCAGTTTAAAACATAAATATTCTATGTTGTCGAAGCAACAAAAAAACAAAACTGACAAAGCTTATTCTCAAAAGTTAATAGGTAGCTTATGATGGATAAAATAGAATGATAAATCCTCTTCTTGTACTCACACCATGTCCTTCTCCTATGCCCATCTAGTAGCTTTCAGTATTGACCCAACAAGTAATGTTCAGTAGATTGTATCAGGCAAACACTAGTTGTAAGGAAAGGAAGATAAGAAGAGTACTAGTGTCACACTCAGATTCCATTGTATAAATTGAAAAGTGGAATAAATAGGAGTACTACACTCATAAGGAAAATTTATACAACTAGCATACTAAAGTCAGGATAATGAAATTGACATACAACTAGCATACTAAAGTCAGGATAATACAACAAGTAAAGTCAGGATCACCTTCTCAGAATCATTGTACAAAGGAATACTGTACTTATCCAATTCCTTTTTGCATGCCCTGGTGATAATGAAATTGAGTATTTATTTTTCACGGTCTGGTTCATTGGTTATCTCAAAAAGAGAATTGTAATGTTGTTTTTTCTTTGCTCTTGCAGAAAGGAACCTAAGAGCAATTTATGGAGCATACTGCATTCTTCTACGTATCACCTATCTAATTCTCTCAATAAAAATGCAGTATATCATCAACAACAATACATGGAATATTCATAATCAAAATTGTTATGAAGTTAGCAGCTGAAAAGGACATAATTGATTGCCAAACTATTATGGTAGATATGTCTTATAAACTGCGTTAATGTACCAGCTGTTATAATTGCTTTTTAGCAGTTCACTCGAGTTGCTAACAATCTATACATGTATTGTTGTATAAATTTGTTAGGGGGATGAACATACTAAAGTCAGAGCCAGTCAATCAAGTCAGGGCCAATCAATCAGTTATTTAAGAAAACCAACAAGAAGGAGCCAAAGTTCTAGTAAATTGAGTCTGGAACATATTTGCACTGCATGTAGGAAGCACATAAGGGCCCGTTTGGATGCTTGGAATTGAATTCATTTTAAGAATCATAATTTAGAGATATATTAATTAAGATAATATGGTTATATATGGATTATATTTGTATATTGTTGTTGCTTATACGAGAGAGATACTCATGTGTTGCATTTCTATCGTAGGGGAGTGAGTTGAAGAGAATGTTATAAGTTGTAAAGTAGAAATATAGCATGGTGATCTATGGAATCCATTTCCTTCTCTCACCCTATGAATTTGAGATAGACATATATGTGAATCTTGGAAAGTGGTGGAATGTCAAATTTCAAGATAAATAGGCTAGTTTATTGAGTGAATTCCAATTCCTCTAAAATGAAGGGATCCAAACGGGCCTAAGTAAAATCAATCAGGTATTGCAATTGATCTTCGCTTCGAATTTCTGTAGTGATTTATTTCTCAGGGATTGACATATCGATAATTATTTGTAAGGTACTCTCTAGATTTAAAAACAACAAGACATTGGACTATTAGTAACTCTTCCTGATAACAGTTGTCATTGAGAATTTTTAAGTCACATAGAACAATTTCTTCATTTATCTTTCGATTGTCGAACACCAGGAAGCAGGAACTCTCATCCGCATCAGCTCCGAGCGTGGAGCCGGGTCCACCAACCCAGCAACGTGAGATTCAACACGACTCCACTGATCTTGGTCGTGCGACTGTGCGTACCCCTTGCCGGAACTCGACCTCGGAGTTCTTGGCCGCGTAGTCCTCGGCGAGGTAGATTGCCGCAGGAAAGCAAGAACCCTACCAAGAACCCTAGCCCCGGGAGAGAAGAGGGCAAGGAAGAGGAGGCGATGCCTTACCGGCGAGAAGGCGGCGGATGACGTAGGATGGTAAACGGTCGTCGTCGCCTCGTGTCACGCCGTCTCCTTGTGCTGCGCCGTCGCCTTCCTCGCGATGCGCCGCGTCGTCGCCTCCGCACCCTCGCGAAGCTCGCGACCCTCGCGATGTGCCGCACCCGTCGTCTGCTTTTCTTCCGGACGTAGAGGGCCAGTCTCCGTTTCGGGCCAAACATAGGGAAAAAAGGTCCAAGTCGATCTAATTTCATTCCAGATCCTGTGTAATCGAACAATATTTTTTTGTCTCGCCCGGCTTCAAACTGGGCCATGTCGATCCAAGCGGAACAGGCTGCGTTACGGGCCGATCAGGCCGAAACGAACGAGCCCTAAAGTGGCTTCACCCTTATAGTGTAAAAAAAAAACTTTCTTCCTTCTACAACTTATTTTACAGAGCATTTTTTAAATTTAGTGTTTGATAATAATTCATGCAAAAAAAGAAATAAAAGCTAAACTCCTCTCAAAAGCCATAATAGTGAAAGAGGATTTTAGAAACGTTCGATTGCCAGCCGTCGTCGCCATGAAGCATAGATGGCCATGAGGCACGAGGCCCGAAGGCCCAACCCACGGTCCGACCTTTTGGCCCAGCCCACTACATCGGTAATAGATGGTGGGGGAGCACAACATATAGGGCGGGGGCAGTCCTCACCTATGAGGCTAGTCTTTTGGGTTGAGTTAGGCCCAAAGCATGATACGTTGTGGGCTCCGTTGGACCTGGGCTCGAGGGGCGCCGGCTCGTGGGTATAACGAGCTGGGCCAAATTCCGCTGCGCACTCTAACAAGTGGTATCGGAGCCGATGGTCGGAAAAAACCCGTAAAATCTCAAGGGTCACATGTGATGGGGAAGCCCGTTAACGTCTCAGAGGTCACACGGGTTGTGTGTGATAGAGCGTTGGACTCGGGGCCTGGTAAAAACATCTTCAGAAGATCACATGGGGTTGTGTGGTTGTGTGGTGTGAAGAGTTGGGTCCGATGTGTGACGGGGGAAGAGTTGGGTCCGATGTGTGACGGGGGAGATTGTTAGGTTTAGTCCCACATCGGTAATAGATGGTGGGGGAGCACAACATATAGGGCGGGGGCAGTCCTCACCTATGAGGCTAGTCTTTTGGGTTGAGTTAGGCCCAAAGCATGATATGTTGTGGGCTCCGTTGGACCTGGGCTCGAGGGGCGCCGGCTCGTGGGTATAACGAGTTGGGCCAAATTCCGCTGCGCACTCTAACACCCACGACCCGTCCTTTTGGCCTGGCCCAAGCCCGACCCGACCCTAGGGCCGTGCTTGGGGCTTGCCCTCGGCACGACGGACCGGCCCGACCTGGCTCGAAAAATACAAATATATATATATATATAGAAATAATATATATATATACATCTATAAAATAAATATATAAATATATATAAATACATATAAAAATACATATATTATATAATATATATATATATATATATTTAAAGGAAAAATATGGTTGCGGGCCTTTGGGCCAGCCCGAGCCTTGCCTGGGCTAACGGTGAGACACGAGGCCCGACCCGATAGCCCACCGTGCCTTAGTCGGGCCCAGCCCGGCCCGATGGCCACCTATGCCATGAAGACCCCAAATGGGACTTCAACGGGCTAATGAAGACCAAACTAAGGGCTGTTTGGTTTCCCTCCACTAACTAAATTTTACTCACTTTTAGTAGCTAAGTTGTCAAACACCTCTACTAAAAGAGACTAAAAAACCATTTTAGTCCTTTTTAGTCTCTTTTAGTAAGGGTATTGCTACTAAAAGTGACTAAAGTTTAGTCACTAAATTTTAATAGGAGGGAACCAAACAGGCCCTAACTCAATTAGTACAAATGGACCATAAATTTCCATTTCCGTAGTCCCATCAAGGCCCACATATGCCAGCCCAATAGCCCGCTAACTCAAAACCCTAGCACCAGCCCCTCGACTTTCCCTTCTCCACACTATAAAAGCTCCTCCGTTGTGCCGCCGCCACTCTCCTTCCCGAGCAGGAGGCTGACAAGGTAAGCAGCAGCAGCAGGAACCCTAGCGCGCCGCCGCATCTGCAGCCATGGTGAGCACTGGTTCCTTTTTCTTTCGGTCCTTTCCAGAGGATTTCTACGCTGTTTCCTGACACTGATGTCGCGCGCGCTGTGTCGTAGGGTATCGACCTCGTCGCCGGCGGGAGGAACAAGAAGACCAAGCGCACCGCGCCCAAGTCTGACGATGTCTACCTCAAGCTCCTCGTCAAGGTAAGCGGCCTCGTTTAGTGGTTTTCTAGCTTCCTCGAGGGAGGCGGCGATGTTGGCTTCGGTAGATCTGCCCGTGGTCACGTTGTTTGGCTCTGAAAATGCCTTGTGATTTGTAGTCTCGTACTGTTAAAAACTTAAAATAACAATAGCATCATTTTCGTGAGGGTTTGCTTGTTGCGACGATGTAGTAATCCTGTAAACTTCATCAGTTTGACTAGATTTTGATCTGTGTTGTGTTGTGCTGGGGTGCAGCTCTACCGTTTCCTGGTCAGGAGGACCAAGAGCAACTTCAACGCTGTCATCCTCAAGAGGCTCTTCATGAGCAAGACCAACCGCCCACCAATCTCCATGCGCCGCCTTGTCAAGTTCATGGATGGAAAGGTATGCAGTTGACAGCCCCTTTGAGAACAGTCTGTTATTCCAAAATGTATTGTGATGTATTTCTCTCTTTGTGCACATGTTGTCTTTGTTAAATTATGATGGTGGATGAAAATACAGCTATAAGGTGTACATTTACTTTGGTACCATGAGTATCCTGGGTATCAATTTGGTTCTGAAATAGTATCTTTTATGTTAACAGGAGGAGAAGAACATTGCTGTGATTGTTGGCACAGTCACAGATGACAAGAGGATCCAAGAGGTTCCTGCAATGAAGGTCACTGCCCTGAGGTTCACTGAGACAGCAAGGGCCAGGATTGTCAATGCTGGTGGGGAGTGCCTTACATTTGACCAGCTTGCTCTCCGTGCCCCACTTGGCGAGAACACGGTATGTTTTGTTTTCAATGTTCTGCACATTTTTTAGAAGGTACAAGTTGATTGAACATTAGCCTGCATGTTTTATACCATAGTAATTCTAAGCAGATGTTGGCCTTGTGGGCCGCCAATCATGAATTGTTAGTGTAAGTTAACCATGCTAATATTGGCATCGCTCTGATGGTTTGGCATGATTCCTTTTAAGATTCCTCACCAAATCAACGATGCCAGCTGTGTTTTAAGCTTTTTCCATAGGTTGTTTGGTCTTATTTTTCTGGTTCCCAGTGATGGTATATATTAACCATGCTAATGCTGATGTCCTTTGACGAGTATCACAATATGCTGAGGGAGCTTTCTGTTAAAATTTGTTTATATACTTGTAAAATTATTAACTTTTTTTTTTGGTTCTGCTAGTTGATATTTAGCACAATTATTTATTCTTGAATGATTTTGGCTATGATGATAATATTTCTACCCAGCTCATTATGAGACTTCCCTCTGTGGGCTGTCATGATATGTGCTTTTCCATTGCATCTGAGCTCATTCAAGAAATTCATCTTGATTTATTCGGTATTTATCTTTCTTGCCAAGCTGTACTATTTTACTTGTCCATGTAAGACTAACTATTTATGCGATGATGATACGATTTCTAATCCCAGCTCGATGAGACTTCCCTTTGTGGGTTGTCTGGGATCAAATATTTCCTTTCTATCTGAGCATGCATTTGGTTTTGTTTTGTTCGTGATCTTTTTTAAAAAGGTTGTGTAGCACCTTATTCTCTTGAATGACTTCTGCAATGATGATACTCTTTTTACCCAGCTCATTATGAGACTTCCCTCTGTGGGTCGTCATGATAAGTGTTTTTCCTTTGTATCTGAGCTCATTCAAGAATTTTTGTTTGAGTCCTTTTGTGTTCACTATTTTCCTTCTTATCAAGCTGTTTGATTTTACCAATCTATTATGTCATTTGTACAATTGGCATAGCCTGATTTGTTCTGCAATGATGATAAGATACTCTAATCCCAGCTCGATGAGACTTCCCTTTGTGGGTTGTCTGGGATCATAATGTTTCCTAGTATCTGAGCAAGCTTATGCATTCTTTATTTTAGCAGCATTTGTATAAAAAATGAGTAATTAGGTTTCTACTACAAATGTAGTGTGTATAGCCCTGTAATTCAAATATTAGTAGTCCTGTACTGCAAATGTTAGTTTACACATATTCATTGTGACAAACCCTATACTGCTCTACATGAACTAATGTTATAGCCATGTTGTGGCTTTACCATACTGCAGGTCCTCTTGAGGGGCCCCAAGAATGCCCGTGAGGCAGTGAAGCACTTTGGCAAGGCTCCTGGTGTGCCCCACAGCCACACCAAGCCATATGTGCGCTCGAAGGGAAGGAAGTTCGAGAAGGCTCGTGGCAGGAGGAACAGCCGTGGATTCAAGGTTTAAAAAAGTTGTTTGTGGTCCTTGTGCGTGTTGCCATCAGCATAGTGCAACCGTTCTGTTTGATCAATCGACAGTAATTAGTAATCACTTTCTACCGAGAGTAGTAGCACAATTTGTTGTCCTGTTTTGAATTTTGAAAGATATTTGAAGGATTTCGTCGCCTTACTGGTTACTTGTTGAGCATGAAGACTGTTCTGTTGCACCTCTTATCAGAGCCTTGCATCTTATGTCCTGTGATTAATTGTGTTGTGGGATCAGTTCTGTGACCTTGATGCTTGAGGTCATACATATATGGTCTTGTGATTTGGGACGATTGCTACCCCGCAAATCATTTTTGTGAAAGCTCTGCCGCCCCGCGTTCCATCTTAGCTGAATGTAGCAACTGCATCGGCTGGAAAGGTGGCATGGGCTTTTTGAGATCTGAAAATGAAAAGAGTTAAATGCATCGAGCACCCTCAAACTTGTAAGCATGTGCCATATAGGCTATTGAACCTCAAACTTGTAAGCATGTGCCATATAGGCTCTTGAACTTCAAAAATGTATTTCTGACTTCCTAAACTTGTTAAGTGATGTACATAGTCTATGCCTCTGAACTATAAAAATATATTTCTATCCACTTAAACTTGTTAATTGGTACAATATTGGTTCATTCTTACTGCATATGTATTTTTTTTATGTGATGTTACTATGTGGCAAAAAATATGTATCAAACCTTCTTGAAACTCAATCCGCGTCACCGTCATCAGCGCGGGAGTCGTCTTCCGTAGGTGCTTGTCGTCTCGAAGAACAATGAGAGGAGCATCAGTGGAGATTGAGGTGGCGCCTTGGGGCATCGTAGAATGCACGACTCTGGCCAGCCGTCATGTTTTTCCTAGTCACATGCCAGATCGTGTGTGCATGGCTCCGATCAGTGATGCTTCCGTATGTGGCTCTGCGAGCTCTTCTATCGGAGCCACACACGAAGGCATCACTGGCCGAAGCCACGCAAAGCCTACCACTAGGAAAAGCATCGCTGGCAGGCAGGATCGTGTTTTCTGCGACGCGGATCGGGTTTTAGGGGAGTATGGTGCATATTTTTTCGCCACAAAACAACACGCCATCAAAAAAATGTCTGTGTGGCAAGTATGAGTCTGTTGGATACCACTTAGTAAGTTTAGGGGCCATAAAATGCATTTTCAAAGTTCAGGGGCTTATGTTTACCACGTAATAAGTTTAAGAGGTCAGAAATGTATTTTCAAAGTTCAGAGACCCATGTAACACACATTTTCAAGTTCAAGGGCATCATGTGCATTTAACTCAAATGAAAATTGCTTACTCAGCTCTTCCAAGTTAAAATACACTCTTATTTCATCATCTCTTGTTTGAGAGCTAACATCATGTTCTAATCTAATTAGATGCAGCCATTAGCATTTCATTGTGGTTCACTAGTTGCCTCATGTAGAGATCAGCTTCTTTCTGCTTCTCTCTACCAAGACTATTATACTACACTAAAGAACCCCTAAATCACCTGTAACAAAACACCAGTCACAACTTAAAACACCACACCGCTCTCCTTGCCCTGTTAATTCCCTAGAGACGACCCACTATTTTGGACTCGCCCGATCGCACTAGCAGCTGCAGTATTTCAGAAGCAAAGCTTGGCAAGAGCGTGACAGCTCTGGAAAAAAGGGGAGAGCAATCTCTAACACACAACATCCTTAACCCCGCAAATCCAAGTTCAAATCATGGTCACAAAATCAGGCTCGTGGCCTGCCTCCTATTGGATGAGGTTGCCTCCAGGTTCTTGTCATATCATCGACTGGTAACGATGCGGAAGAATTGCCATGTCGCCATTGATTATCGATGATGCATCTGGATCTGCAGTTCCTTGTTTTGGCTGGACAGGAGGCACGATTCTCCAGAGATTTGCATTTGGTTTATCAGATAGTCCTAGCTTCACAAAGAATGTTGCCGTACAGCCCTTCCCTACGCCTTCGCTTTCGAGCCAGATGTTCCCTTGCATAAGGGCAACAAATCTGAAGGCACCAGAGAGAGATCATATATATATATATACATACTATATTAGCATCGGAAATCAAGAAATGCATTTGAAATAAAAAACTTTGCTAGTATACCTTTTGGAAAGGGCCAGACCCAATCCATTGCCATTATGCAATTTGTTTGTCGCATTTTGTGGGTGTGCAAATTTTGTGAAGGTGTGAGGCATATCTTGTGGGCTAATTCCACAGCCGGTGTCTTTTACCTGCAGCATTATTATTTGGCATCAGATTTTCTGTAGATATTGTACAAAGTATAAGAAGCAGATCAATGTTGTGACATGCTTGACCAATGGAATTCCTGCAGACCAGGAGACAATAACCTAAACTTTTTTGAAACAAAGACGGTAACCTTTTCAAAACGAAGATGATAACCCAAACTCATGTGAAAAATCTGTCATAAATTTAGGTCTTACTTTCTGAATGGAACTGTTCATCTAGATGAGCGATCAGTTTCTCAAATATGAAAACTATAGTATCGCTGCATAAGCATACCTATAATGTAATATCAAGGACTACAAATCAACTTGAAAAAATACCATCCTTTTTTAATTCAAGGTACCACATTGATGGCTAATTTATATGCCAGGGAACACAACTAACAAGTATATACTCCCTCCGTCTCTTTTTAGATGTCACTAGGGAAACGTGTTTGTGAGGGAAACACGGTTTTCTAGTGACATCTATTTTGAGACGGAGGGAGTATATGCATTCGACCACTGCAGTATTGCACTAGCTATCTGAGCATGACAAACAGTAGTTAGAAATCTACTGGCCATTACTTCAACCTATGAACACACACATTGATAGGCAGTTCAGTATTCTAAGAAGATTAAGGAATCAAATCAACGTAGTAAATGTTCATCAACTAACCTGCACAGCCAAATAAAAAGACCCATCAGAGAGAACTGGATGGAAGTCAGGAGCATATGGGTCCCTCAGAGAATCTGTCCTAGCGATAGATGCTGAAATTAAAATATGACCCTCCTTTGTAAACTTAACGGAGTTCCCAGCAACATTTAGTATTATCTGCATCAACCTCTTTCGGTCACCAATTGCACACGTGGGCAATTCTGGAGCCAAATGAACCATTACTGATAGCCTTTTGAATGCAGCTACTGGCTTAATTAAATCAACCACCTACAAATGAATAAGTTAAATCAATTTCTCTTGTGGATAACAATAATAGTGAATAGTAAAGCATAAAAGTGCAGAAACGGCACTTACATCTGTAAAGGTGGAATGCAGATTAAAAGGTGCAATTTCCAGCTCAAGACTGCCCTCCCCAAGCTTGGAGATATCTAAAACATCATTTGAAAGAGTTTCTAGAAGATCGCTACTCTTTAGTATAGTCTCAATCATCACGCGCTGTTCTGCAGTAAGTTTTGTTTCTAACAGGAGGGATGATAAAGACATGATTGCTCGCATAGGAGTCCGCATTTCATGATTCATGACAGCAAGAAAATCATTCCGAGCACATATAGCCATTTCTGCCTCTCGGCGTGCTGTGTTCAGAGCAATATTCTGCTCAATTAGCAGATCACGGGCTCGCATGGACTCTTCCAAAATGGCAGCATGGGACAGTGCAACTGCCACCTAAATGAGAAAATTGGCTCATTTAGCTATGATATTTATAATGAATTAAGGATATAAGACAACAAAAGCAGTGCAAAATACATGGAAAGCCTCACCTATATGCTATGTGATGACAGACAAGCTCAGCATCAGTAAGAATTGCTTATTGTAAGTGAAAAGAGAGGACATGAATACATTGTGAGGGTGGCTATTTTTCTTAATGTGTGTACATGCCCGGCAAATTTCTTGTCTATAGCTTTTCCAAAAGAAAAAAGAGAGAGGGCATGCCTGTTCGGCTGCCCTTTAAGACGATTCAGCTGATTCATACGGCTTATTGTTGTGAGAGAAAAATACTGTTTCACGGCTGATTTGTACGGATTAAAACCATTCATCTCCAGAAGGCCCACATAGGAGACATCAGCATCCCCAAATAGAGCTAATCATCTTAACACAGTTTATGACAGCAGTTAGCATTATGCCAAAAAATACTTCTTCAATAACAATAAAAAGTGTCGTTTAAAGCAAGCTAGTGACTGAAGTCCTACATGATTCAGACTCGACTGCAAACTGAAAAGTGCTGAAAGGATATTAACGAGCATCTGGGAATATAAAAAATGTTCTAAGACATATCTAACTAATAAACAAAGTAAATAATTTTAAAAATTTTGGCACGAAACTTGAATGATTCAAGAGCTAGACTTATAAACTCCAATCCATTTCCTTTCCACAAAGAGCGAACCAGAATTAAGCTCCAAACCTTCTACTGATGTTCTCTTACTGTGGATTTTTGTTTCTTTATTAGACCTTATGGCTTACAGTGGTAAGGCACACTAGTACTAAGAATGCAAGAGTGTACTAGACAATCATACCAGATATAAATGGAATGCAAATGAAGATAGAATTGATAACTACCTGATCAGCAACAACTTCAACAAGCTCCAGTTCATGGGGTCGCCATTTTCGTGCACTGTCTGGGGGAAGCATCAAAACCATCACTGCAAAGGCTTTTGCAGATAGCTCAGGCCAATCATTTATTTGGAAATTTGTAAGCTGCAGCAACGGAACACGGACAGCAATGACCTCTGGTGGGACGTACTTGCTTTTCTGAGTCTTCACTGAAGCTAATGGGGAAGTATGTGGTACTCTCTCAGCACGATTACTATTAAAAATGGTAGCTATAATCAGAAGATTGATAGGAACAACTGATCCGAGCGGCGCATTGCTATGAAGCGCATGTGAGAGCTGAAGGGTTGTTCCAGAGCGGGACGGCATCCACACGGCACACTCTGCTAAACCAAGAGTTCTTCCCATTTCAACAAGTGTAGTTCTCAGAATAGTATGCCTGTCAAGTGTGCTTCTTATCTCGTGCGTGAGCATGTGCACATGCCTTCCCGTCTCCTCCTGTGTCCTTATTATCCCCATCTCCCTATCAAGCTCCTCAGCCTTCGCTTTCAGGAACCTCTCCCTCAATTTCACACTCAGCAAATCAGGGATTATGTGAACAAGCATCAGAGCTGTTATGCATGACACAACTGCTGTCGCCACTTTTGCCACTGTCAAGACCACAGCTATGGTCCTGGTATGTGTTGTGAAAGTCCACATGTTTATCAGGTGGGTCGCCCCACACAGAACGATGAACGCACCAAACTGTATGAGCACCCATCGGTACGGGAAGAAAGCCGACTTCTGAACAAAGTATATCAGCTCCAAAGGGATCGAGAAGTATGCGAGTGCGATAAAGAAGTCAGATATGTACTGGTACTTCATTAGCAGATCATCGGCCTGCCAAAGTGGCTCAATACAATCGCATCCATCCATCCCGATGCTGCAGTTCTTGAAACACGCAACCACCAAAATGTCACCTGTGAGAACAACATAGCACCATATAAACTCAGATTTACTTAACTTGTCTGAAACTGGGTACGATGGCTTGAAGTGAAATTAGCGAAGGCTTATATTACAAAGAAAAGCTTAATAACCTGTATGCAAGAAGAAGACCAGACGGGGACTACGCGTTGGAGCAGCCCAAGCCGAGCTCGAGCTCTAGTTCGAGCAGGGGGGAGGAATCCGGTCCAGGAACAGAGTGGAATGCAAGAAAGGCGGCAACTTTCCCCCCTCCAATCGAAACAAAACCTCCCTCCTCCCCAGTCGCACCAGAACCAGCGCCGGAATCAAGACCACCAAAAAAAAAAAAAAAACGCGTGCTTTCGCCCGCAAATCGAGGCAATACCACGGATGTTGACTTCAACCGACGGCACAGCTCCGCTGCGGCAGCTGCGATTTGAGGGAGTTTGGGGACTCCGGGTTGGATGGATCGGCGTGCAGCAGCAGCGGAGGAGGAAGATGCGAAAGCGTGGTGGCTGCAAGTCAAGTGAACTAGGAAAAAAAAGGGGCGTCCTTTTGGTGATGGTTGGATGTGAAAGCCCGACGAGAAACTCCGCCGCTAATCGGACAGCAGGGAGTGCTAATTACAATTACAGGCTGCTGCTGCTGCTGTCTTTTGTTTAGGGATGATGATGATGATGATATAATACTACAAGCAACACGGGGATTCCATTTTCCTCTACTTCAAGTTGCGGTTATATAAGCCAAGCACTGACCTGCCTTAACAGTAATATACTGCTACTTGTGAGTTCCGTTGCGGTTATGTATTACTAGTACTCTCTTCGCATTGAAAAAAACTGACGTTTTGAACAAGATTTGGGTCAAACATTAGGAATATAAATCATAAATAACTTTTAAATTATTAAGTCTAAAGATGTAAAAATCATATAAATAAATTTGTCTTAAAAAGTACTTTTATAAAAATATACATATATCACTTTCCAATAAATATTTTTAAAGAAATATGTGGTCAAAGTGATGTTTTGGGGACCATGTCGCTGTCTGAAACGTCAGCTTTTTCAATATTGAGGGAGTAGCTGTTTATAGGTTTGGTTAATTGTGTTCTGCTATTGTTGGTAACTACTACAGCCATTTTTTCAGGAAAAAATGCTTTCATTAAGTATTTAAGTTTTTTTTATAAAAAAAATAGCTCCATGAGCAACTTCTAGGTAAAAGCTGAACCGTTTAAAAAAATATTTAATAAAATAGCTTCACCAACAATATTATAGAGATTTTATTATATATACTTAAATATACTGTCCAAAATATAAACCGATACTATATGTGTAGAAAAGTTAAAACAGCATATAATTAAGAACAAAAACAGTAGTAATATGTTTTTACAATAAATAACCAAGGGGGAAGAAATGGCTTCGATGTCCCTCAATAACCTCAAAGAATATAGTGATCCAATTAATATATTTTGACTGATTTCGATTGTTTTAACAATGTTATGTGAAAGAAAATAAATCGTAGTATGATTGATAAGCTGACTAATAAGTTTAGACAATAAGAGTCATATTCCCTCCATCCCATAATAAGGTATTTAGCCTTCTAAAATTACTTGTCATTCTCATTTGTCTTTTGTCAGTATATTTCCGTCGCTATCTCTCTGCTTCTCATTTCCTATGTACTCCTCGTTAATTCTCGTGTAGCTAAAACGATAATATGAGGAGGAGGGAGTATGCCTGTTTAGATTGTTGATAAAGTGGGATGGATATAAGAAATATTTATTATTGACAAAATTTGGAGAACAAAAATGGTTGAGTTTATAGACGGCGGTGACATTACTTTTATTTATATCTTTCTTTATTTAAGCTACAAAAGCGTTCCTGTAGGTAATTTATTTGTAACATTTTGCTTTGATTCTTTTTTCATCATTCTACACTTTTAAAATATTTTTCCTAAAATGCTGAAAACTCAAGCATAATAAATCTTGTTATATGACTAAGGGCCTTCTTTAAGGATTTCTGTTTTCACCAAGAGTATGGAAATGGAGCCCGTTGCTATTGCTACATACTCTCCCCGTCTCATTGAGAGTGTCGTCCGAGGAGCGTGAATGTGAGGGGGACACAGTTTTCTAATGACATTTTCAATGGGACGGAGGGAGTATATATGATTCCAGCATTTCATCGGTGGCCTAGAGTCTCTAAAGACTGCAAATATATGATACGCACTCTAGAAGAACTTTATACCGGTTTATTTAGCCACATGATGATGTAGAATTGTAGACTCTAAATTTTGGACAACCCCCTTTTTAAACTTCAGACTTACCGGTGAAGATACCGTGCATCTGCCGTAGCCCGTAGGGAATAAAATAATTATGGAATAAATTGTTTTTTAGTGGGTGGATTAGGGCAATCCTTGGTGACAGCGACAGGGGGGACTGGATGCATTGCACCTGCTTAATGTGCTCCCTCCGTCACTTTTTATCTGTCGTCCGGAAAACGTGTGTGTGAGGGAAACACGGATTTCTAGAGACCGTTATTTAGAGACGGAGGGAGTATTGGCCTATTGGGAGATGATGAGAGATCTGACATCTCAATCATTCTTTTTTTCGTGCCAATTGGTACATGTATGTACTCCGGGTCACTGAGCAGCAAACAATCTTTATTTGGTGCATGTTGGGAGCACACTTGCCCAACCTCCGCACTTGTGCAGGGGAAGGAGCGAAGGTGGCCAAGTGTCGGATGCAGTAGCGAAGGTGAAATGGAAGTGGAAGGTGCTCGAATTCCCAAAGAGTCGTCCTTACACTGTTCATCCCCCTGGTATTTATAGGGAATGCCAAGGGGTACGGGCCAAATTACAAGAGGGTACAGCAAAGATTCCTCGCCTCCACACAGGGAGGAAGGGCAGAAGCGTAAATACACAGCTGAAGCGGAAACCCTAATCGGTCACATCCCAGCGCGCCGCCACCCGGCCCTTGTTCGCCTTCGGGGGGGGGGGGGGGTGGTGCAGCGGTCTTGACCTTCGGCCGCGCTCGCCCTTGGGTCCGCGCACCTCCGCCAACTGCCGGGCCTCCGGCTCTGCTTGCCTCCGGGGAAGAAGGGCGAAGGTTTATCCTTCGCCGTGCTCGCCGGACCTTCGGCTTCGCCCACCCTTGGGGCGGCGCGCACTTGCCGCTTGCCTGGACCTTCGCTCCAAGCGAAGGTGGCGTCGTGGTTCCGCGAAGGTTTCCTGCAGTGCGATCGCCGCCTTGGACCTGCACGGAAGCACAACAAAGCGACGAGGGTTGACCCTGCATCCGGGGTCAGGGTAACGGTCTCCAATAGGAGAGGGACCTCGCAAGCACACCAGGCGTTACGCGAGGGCTAACTTCGAGCACCTGTTCGGGCGGCGCCTCTGCCGAGGGTCCTTTCCCCCAACAGTAGCCCCTCGTTGTCTTGGATCTAAAAAGAACCGGGTTTAGGCCCAAGCAGCGCCTTTTAATGGGGACAGAAACGGGGCCCTCGGCAGCGACGCCCGCGGCTGCTTTGGGCTGGGCCGTTGTGTTGTTTTATACTATTGGGGCCTGTTTCGTTTTTTGCGCCGCGTTTTTTGGTTATCGTGCCTATACTGTCGCGGGGGGTGCCCGCTCCTTGGCCTATAAAAGGGAGGGGTAGTTGGGATGTGGAGACCTTGTGCCCTCATTTTGCTCTAGCCTCCTGCTGCTGCTGTCTGCCCGTAGCGAAGGTTGTGTTCTAGTGATTTGCGAGGGTTCTGTTTGTTCGGCGTCTTGCGGGGCTTAGATAGTGATGGCGAGGCTGAAGCAAACTGCCCGCGCTGTTTCGCCCTCTACTGTGTCGAGGGCATCAGCTTTGATTTTGGTTTGAGCCGTGTTGGGAGTTCTGAGCTGGCGGCCTATTTGAAGCGAGGGTGGATCGAGGAGGGAAAAGCGAGGATCAGCTCTGGAGAGACGGTTCCGAAGCCTGGTGCATGATGAAATTGTCGTGTTCGAGGAGTTTTTTGAAGCTGGGCTACGTTTTCCAGTTGACTCGTTGTTACGGCCGTTCTGCGGAGGTTTAAACTGAGATTTCACCAGCTAACACCTTCGTGCTTTACGAAGATGTCGGTGTATGTTTGGGCCTGTCGGTCGCAAGGTATTTTCCCCAGGTCGAGGGTTTTGTGCGGACACACCGTGTGCACATGCAGCCTCGCAAGATTTCCGACAGCGAAGGTATTGCGAGGCAGGGACAGTTTGGAGTGTACACCTTTTGCCACCGTGCTGGGTCGGAGCTACCGGCGCAGGCGCAGAAGAACAGTGGGCCAGCGGATGGCAAGAGTTTTGGTTCTATTATAAGTTTGATGTGGGTTCGGAGCTTTGCGGCGAACTTCCTCCGCTTGGCGATGTGAGTGCCGAAGCTCAGATGAGCCCCGAGGCGCACGCCGCTGTTGACTGTTTGAGGGTGGTTGCGCGTTCCCAATGCGCTCGTGATCTGGTCGAAGAATATTGCTGCGCCGACGCGTGGCCGCTAAGCCGGAGACAGGCTTGGTTTCCGGTGGAAGACGATGCGAGGTACGAGGCTCGCGGATTAAAGAAGCCGAAGCTCAATTTGGGCAAGATTTGGGAGAGGGTTTTTAAGAAGTTTCCGAGACGTCAGGATGGTGTTGATGCTATTTACAAACGAGTTCAGCAGAGGGTGAAAATCTCGTTGGGAAGTTGACCACCCTCGAGGTTAAAGCTATCCACAGCTCAGGGGGAGCGGGGGTCGTATTAACAGGGTGTTTGACCTGCTTGGGATAGAATATACAAATTGGCCTGCGCCGACGAGCGACGACGCGCCCAAGAAAAGGAAACGCGTTCCTGCGGAGGATAGCGGTGTGGTTTCGCGGCCGAAGAGGGGTCGCGGTGGAGGTCGGGGTGGCACCGGCGGCCGGCAAAAGTTATTTCATCGAAGATTGTTACGAGCTCTGGTGCCGTAGGAACTTCATCCTCGGCCGTGGCCTCGAGTGGTCGAGGTTTTGAAAAGGTTGGAGGGCGAGCGCCTCGCGTGGGCGGTATCGGGGCTTTAATTCAGACCTCGGAAGACGAGGGCGTTTCCGAGGACTCCGATGAGGAAGAGAAAGAAGGGGAAAAGGATGTCGAGTCTTCCGGCGAGAGAGCAGTACTTCATCCAGTAGCGAGGATGACTCCGATGAAGCCGTTTCTGTGGAGGACAGCCGAGGGAAGAGGGTAGCTTCGTCCAGCGCTGTTGATGCGGCTGCCCAAGATATTGAGGAAGTGCTGCGGGATGTGGAGGGGGTGAGCCCACGACGGGGGTCTGTGCCCGATTATGCTGGTTCACACATTTGGGTCGAGGGGTCCGAAATAAGGGTGATGTTGGCCCGGACCAGACCCTGGAAAGAGGCCGTATGGCGAAGCTAGCCTGGCTAGCCTTCCTTACTATGCGAGGGAGCTGGGTGTTACGGACCCGGCGACTCATTGTATACGAGTGCGGATCTTCAAGCCACCCGCTTGCCTTGCTCTCCGGAGGAGAGGCGATTCTTGGGCCGTGTATTTGACCGGGTTTGTCTGCCGGAAGTGGAACTTCGGCTCGCCGGCGAGCCTTTGGACAATATCCACGATGATATGATGTGAAAGTGGCGGAGCTGATGCTTCTCAACCGGTCGGCACGTCGAAGGGCCAGCTATAACCTGCATTATCTGAACGACCGGTTGAAAGAGGTGCAGAAAGAGAACAAAGACCTTCGCCGGAGCTTGCAAGATAAAGATTGTCAGCTGAGGGCCGCCTTGGAGGAGGCTGAAAAATGGAAGAAGCAGGGGCTAGAGGCTGCGAAGGTCAACGCGGAGCTCATCGCCGCGGGTCGGCAAAAGGATAAGGACTTGGTGTCTATGAACAAGCGCGTGGAGGATTTTCGGCGGAGGTGGCGGCCCAGGCCGAAGCTTGCGTGGTAGTCTGTCGAGGGTTAAAACCAAGATGGATGCATGCTTAACTGAAGCCGGGGGTTCAGCTGGGGAGCCACTTCCTGTGGTTGGCGCAGAGGCCTTCGAAGGTTGGTTAAGTAACGAGCTAGATGTGTTCAGCTCGTTGGTTGGGAATGCTGCTGACTTTCGCGGGTATGCTGGGGCGCTGGCGATGGCTGGAACGCTTCGCCAAGCGGACTGCGAGCATCTTCGTAAGATAAAGAAACCCAACCACATTTTCCAACCGTCGAAGAGGTTCGACAGATGAAGATTGATGACGCCGAGGTCGGAATTGTGCAATGCAGTTCCTTCGCCGATTTTGGATTGCGGGCGGCGGTCGGGCTCTTGCCTTCGAGGAGGCTGCCGAGGCTACTCGTCAGGTTTGTGTTGAGGGTGTTGTTTCTTCGGTATTGTTTGATGATTGTGAGTTTGGAGTTGAGAATTGAATTATTTGGTCCTTTGGTTTTTTACAGGCTCGGAAGGATGCGATGCCTTCGCCGCCTACTGCTCAGAGGCCGGCGGCACCTCCGACGGCGCTCAGACTCTCACCTCTGCGGAGGTGCTGCCGGTGGCGGTTGAGGGATATGTGGAAACGACAATCGTCGGCGAGGGTACCTCACAAGATGCGGCTGCGAGTGGCAAAACCGCGCAGGATGCGAAGAATGCTGCTGCGAAGCTGTGACGGCTGAGGTTGAAGAAGCCCGGCAGGTGTGATCGCGTGGGATGGGGATGTTTTGGTAGGAGCAACGATGCTTGTAATGACTTCGATGCATGCTGAGACGTTTTATACTGTTTTATGTGAATGCAGGTTCCTGATGGAACCGTGCGTGAGGTTTTTGACGTGACGCCGTTAACACTTAACTACCAGGATGTTTTTATAACTGGTGAGTCCTGGGCTCGTGCGAAGTTAAAACATCCTTCGTTGTCCTTCGAGCGTTTTGGTGGTCGAAGGTGCGAAGGTACGATTTGAAGAATAGTAGGTCGAGCAGCTTTGGCGCGATGCTGACTTTACTGATCGGCAAGCTACGCGTTATTTGTTTGGTTCGTCTTCGACTTCGCAAGCCGTGTTAGATGATGATATCGATGATAGCGTTGCGTTGGACTATTTATCGGGCGAAGCAATCTTGCAGTGGACTCCGCCGGGTCGCTGGTGGTTCCGAAGGAGGAACCGTTGGAGGTTGACGAAGTGCCCCGCACGTATATGTATCGGGCGAGGGTTTTGACTGGTGAGTTGCCGATTGTGCCGTAACTCCTTTGTTGTGGGGGCCCATTGTTGCGGTTGAGCCGGAGTTCGAGGAATTTAACGGGGCCCTGATGATTTGATGCTGATAGAAGGGAACGATGGTCCTTGTAATTTTATAATTTGCATTGTTTTTGTTGTGGTTGTAAGATATTCTATGAACTGTCAGGGAAAGACGTAATAGTGTGTACAACGACACTTCGTTTCTTTAGCGAGGCTCACGCATTTGCTCTCGTGAGCTTGTTTGAAAAAACAGCGACGCCCCCTTTTTCTTTAGCGAGGCTCGCGCATTTGCTCTCGTGAGCTTGTTTTGAGAAAACAGCGACGCCCCCTTTTTGTTTAGCGAGGCTCGCGCTGTTTGCTCTCGTGAGCTTGTTTTGAGAAAACAGCGACGCCCCCTTTGTTTAGCGAGGCTCGCGCTGTTTGCTCTCGTGAGCTTGTTTGAAAAAAAACAGCGACGCCCCTTTTTGTTTAGCGAGGCTCGCGCTGTTTGCTCTCGTGAGCTTGTTTTGAAAAAACAGCGACGCCCCCTTTTGTTTAGCGAGGCTCGCGCTGTTTGCTCTCGTGAGCTTGCTTTGAAAAAACAGCGACGCCCCCTTTTTGTTTAGCGAGGCTTGCGCTGTTTGCTCTCGTGAGCTTGTTTTGAAAAAACAGCGACGCCCCCTTTTTGTTTAGCGAGGCTCGCGCTGTTTGCTCTCGTGAGCTTGTTTGAAAAAACAGCGACGCCCCCTTTTTGTTTAGCGAGGCTTGCGCTGTTTGCTCTCGTGAGCTTGTTTTGAAAAAACAGCGACGCCCCCTTTTTGTTTAGCGAGGCTCGCGCTGTTTGCTCTCGTGAGCTTGTTTTGAAAAAACAGCGACGCCCCCTTTTTCTTAGCGAGGCTCGGCATTTGCTCTCGTGAGCTTTAGCTAACAGATGTGATGAGCTTTTTAGGGCTTCGCGTGTCACGTAACTTGAGCGATGCGTTTTGCGAGGGTGCTGCTTTTCGAGCCCCTGGCGTGTTGTGCGAGAGTGCTCTGCTTTTGGACCGCCCGATGCCTGAATTAGCCCGAGGCCTAGCTTGGAGGGCTCGGATGGACGGAAAAGTGGGTCCGCCCGAGGCCTAGCTTGGTAGGGCTCGGACGGGACGGAAAAGTGGCCCGCGCGAGGCCTGGCTTGGAGGGCTCGGACGGGACGGAAAAAGTGGCCCTGCCCGAGGCCTAGCTTGGAGGGCTCGGGCGGGACGGAAAAAGTGGCCGCCGAGGCCTAGCTTGGAGTGTGTAAGGACCTGTGTGGCCTAGAGGGGGGGTGAATAGGCCTGTCAAAAATCACAGCTTAAAACTAAATTAGATAGGCCCGGCACTACCGCCCTGTGCCCGGCACTGCCGCTCCCCGGCACTGCCGGCCTCAGCGCGGTACTGCCGCGCAGATGAAGACCAGAAGCTGCAATTCGAAATCTAACCACAATCTGCAGATTCTATATGAATAGGAATGTAACAATAGGCTATATGAACCAGCAGAAACAACTACTCCAAGCCAAATATGAAAGATAGAGTAGATCGAGCCAAACCCTAGAATATATCACAAGCTCATGAACATAGAGAATGAAACTAAGCAAGCACGCGAGACAAGTGATTTATCCCGTGGTTCAGCTCGCCACCAAGGCTTGCCTACCTCCACGTTGTTGAGGTTGACCACTTAGGTCATGAGCTTTGCAACTCAACCTCGTTCTCAAGTCAAGGAACCAAATCCTTGAGGTGAGGGGTAATCTTACTAGCTGCACAAGTGATTACAAACCTCCCTAGGCCGCCACACAAGTTGGCAAGGCTCTAGGGCGACGCCTAGCCGGCTAGGGTTCCAAGAACCCAAGAGTAATAGAAGCAAATCCACCGGCTATGGCTCAAATCAAGTGCTCTAGGCAGTAGATCTCAGCTAGGGCTCCTCTTTGGTGAAGGTTTTAGCCTCTCAACCACTTGGAATCAATGGGAATGAAGATTTTGGTGGTTGGGAGCTTGGAGGGCCTTCAATGGAGAGAGGGAGGCTTGTCTGGAGGTAGGTGGAGTGTTCTGGTCGTGGATGACCGTTGGGGGCAGAGGGGGTGATGTAAATACCCCTGCCATCCAACGGGCAGTTTAAGTCGCGGCAGTGCCGGCCTCAGCCCGGCAGTGCCGCGGCCCGGCACTGCCGCGCCTAGAGCGGCACTGCCGCGCCTACCAAGCAGACAGGTATAAATCTGAGTTAAGTGCAGCTGTCTTTGGTTGGAAATGTGGATGGTTTGGGTTGGTTTGAGCACATATCATTCAGCCATATCAATGAATTTGCATTCCCCTTTATAGTACGGCATTCCTAAACTCAAGTAATCAAAAATAGAATATCCTTGAAGCGCTTTGAGTTCGGAACCGACGAAATGTAGTGTGAGGGGTCCACCAACGCATATACACCATCCTTTCTTAACATAACCTGCTTATCAACTTTATAAATCTCATTAGTCCTCTAATCGTGTGGTCATTATCACCAAAACCCACAATTAGGGCTTGATTGCACTTACAATCTCCCCCTTTTGGTGATTGATGACAACACAATTAGAGCTTACAAGAGAAGGGTATAAAACTGAGATTTTGAAGCTTAGGTGTGAAACCTCCCCCTAAATGTGTGAATGAGAGCTGAATTCTCAAATTGGCATAAAAGGCCAACATTCACATATTAAAGTGGAATATAGGTTCAGTTTCACATCTGATAGCTTTGTGGGGTGCAATTAAACTGTGTCAATAATATAACGTGATGCGAATGACAGTTTAAGCACATCAGAGGTGTTTGCTGTCTTTTGCCAGAGCGGCACTGCCGCTCTGGGCGCGGCACTGCCGGGCCGAGCACTGCCGGACTGGAGCGGGCACTGCCCGCTCAGGAAAAGTCAGGCAAACGCAGCGGAACAAATGATAAAACCACAAAGATATATCAAACTAATCAGAACCAAGATAGCACAAACTAAATAAAGCAGGTAAGTGAAGAACATGTCCACATCCAAGATACGAAGGAGTACGATTAGGTATTATTCCAGAAATATTTGAGTTTTAACGGTTCAACTCTACTCATACTCAAAACTACAACTAAGATGGGGACATGAAAAAGCTGAAAAAGTGGTGTACCCCTTCTTCTTCACCTACTTCTCCACTGGCAACCAAGTCACAAAAGGGCAAAGAAGACGAGAGAGGTGTCCAAGCACTCAATCATCATCCGATGCAAACACTTGTCCCACTCAACCTCATCTTTTCTCTTTCTTCTTCCTCATCATCGTCGTCGTCGTCATCGGAGACCACGGGCCTGCCAATGAGGTGGGTGGTACGTTGTTAGCGGGCGAGGCGGAGGCGAACGTGAAGGACCGCGACGCGGTGGTGGCATGGCCCATATCTCCTCCTGCTCCTCTCTCATCATCATCAGTCAGTCAAAATCATCGGAGTCTAGACGGGATGTCAAAGCGAGGCGGGGGAGAGCAGGGGTGGAGGTAACGGCGAACGTGCCGCCCATCTCGCTCAGACGCGAGCGTGCTCAACGGTGCCTGGTGCGTGCTGGGCTGCGTAGGTGCAGGTAGAAAAGAGGCCTTGATTCCATCGTGTAGCTTGCTCATTTTCTTCCTCGAAGGAAGGGCGAGAGCTACTCAGGGCCTGTCACTAGGCTGCTGCCCCTGCTGGAGCCTCCTGCTGCCCCTTTCTTCTTCTCAGCCCGTGTACGGTATGCAACCCATCCTTAACAAAAGACTGTCCGGAGACAATCTCAATCATAAACATGAATAGGGTGCATAAAGGAACCGCCTTCCTAGCATCCTCTGCTGCAACATCGAAGCTCGGTCCAAATAAAGGCTTGGAATATAGAAAAAGGTCTAGCCTGAGGGTCCCATCCTAGCAAATATTCGCCATATCCATACAGTAGAATGTGACCCTCCCTTCGGGTTTGAGCGTTGCCTGAATGGTGTTGAGCATGTAGAGAAAGGTTTCAGCACCCTTCACCAACCATCAGCCTTGCGAGGATCCATCTATAAGGGGCAATCTCACTTGATGCTGTCAGACGTCCTCTCATCATGCAGGTTATTCAACTGCCTGTCATCGGCTTGCCCAAGCCACGGATCCTACTCAAGGTCTCATAGGGGACCTTGTAGTGGCGACCCTCGGTCATTCAGGGACATCTCCTCCAACATATTATCAACATATAGAGTGGCATGAAACTGAGAAATGATCTCCACATTCCAGTTGTACTGGAAACCATCAAATCATACATATTTCTTCTCTTGCATGCAGCTATCACCCTGTTGATCTCACTGTCAGTCTTGGCCTCAAGATGCTCCCAATCTACATATCTCATACTTAGAATCTTGGACTTTTTGGCATTGAACAGGACTGAACGGTAGAAATCTGAATGAAATTCATTCCAGAACCTGTAGTCAATCCCCATGTCCTTTGGAGCATTGTAGGGATTTTGCTGACGCTGTGCCTTCACTGACGAGAACTGCTGGTGGTAGGACACCACCTGTCTGGGCCTGGTGTCCTGTGGTGCCCTCTCCAAAACATCCTCCTCATAGGGCTGGATGTGGTCTCTGCTGACCTCTGCTAGGTGCTCTGGAGTGGCAGGGTAAAGGTCTTCCCTGATCTGACGACCCTGCATCTGGAGACGGATCTCGTCTCGTATCTGCTGCCTAGCTGAACTGCCTCCTTGGGAGCGAGCACCACCACGAACGGCTGGCTGCTTGCTCCTCCCCCTGAGCGGGTCCAACCTCCTCTTGGTCCTCCTCTCTTCATCGCTTCCTCCCGACATCTAAAACATGAACACTGTGTGTTAGAGGACCGTCTAAGGACTGGTAGATCATAGAGAGGCAATAGAAATTGATGGAAGAGGTGTTGGCTGGATCAGAACTCTGCACGAGTCCGGCACTGCCGCTCCGGGAGCGGCACTGCCGGGGCCCAGCACTGCCGCGCTGGGCGCGGCACTGCCGCGCAGGCAGACCGGATCTGAGCCAAACAACACCACATCCACCACCTCTACTACTCCCCTATCATCTACAAACCCTTCTACAACCTCTAAGAACAATATCCATGGCGCATTTTATAAATCGAAAAAGTTAGGGTTAGGGATTTGAATCTTCACCTTGGGGAAAGAAGAAGAGGGATGGAGTCCCCTTGGTGAAGAGGAAAGCGAGCAGCACCGACGACGATCCCGAGCAGCACCTCCGGTGGCCGGCAGTGCCGGGGACGGCCGGTCGGTGAGGAGAGGAAACAGTCGCCCTTTTTGCCCGAGAGAGAGAGAGAGAGAAAGAGAAAGCACGGGAGCGGTGAATGGATGAGGGAGAGAGAGAGAGAGAGGGGGTCACGGGTAGAATAAGAAGGTTTTCCCAGTGGCCCCACTCGGTAACAGACTGATTCAGCCGAATCAGTAAGTCGCGGCACTACCGCGCCGGGCGCGGCACTGCCGGGGCCCGGCACTTCCGCGCCTGGCCCGGCACTGCCGGCCTGTTACCAACAGAGAGAGTTATTCTCTATTATACTACAGCTTATTCTTGGAGTGGACAGGTACCTCATGCATGATATGACCAGCAGCAAGTAATCAATACAGAACAATGGTCATACCAAGCAAGTTTCTTTCAAAGATTTTGAAACACAATATTAAAGTTTTTGAAATTTGTTTTACCTAGGTCGAACTAGTTGATCAATCAAGCATGCTAGGTTTCAAACTAAGTTACGAGAGTCAAGTATATTTAGTTCACTCCTTAAAGCACAAAACCTTGACTCATCTAGAGGCTTAGTGAAGATATCGGCTAGTTGTTTGTCGGTGCTCACATGTTTGATGGCGATATCTCCTTTGACTTCATGATCTCTCAAGAAGTGATGCCGGATGTCTATGTGTTTGGTTCTTGAGTGACTCACTGGGTTGTTTGCAAGTTTTATGGCACTTTCATTGTCACACAAGAGTGGGATATGAGTAAATTGACATCCGAAATCACGAAGGGTTTGCCTCATCCAAAGTAGTTGCGCACAACATGCACCTGCTGCAACATACTCGGCCTCGGCTGTGGATAGGGCTACACAATTTTGCTTTTTAGAACTCCAAGACACTAAGGAGCGTCCAAGGAATTGACATGTCCCCGAAGTGCTTTTTCGATCTACCTTGCAACCGGCGTAATCGGAATCCGAATAGCCAAGTAGATCAAACTTGGAGCCCTTAGGATACCACAAGCCAAAGTTGGGAGTGTGAACTAGATATCTCAAGATTCTCTTAACGGCCACTAAGTGACACTCTTTGGGTTAGCTTGAAATCTAGCACACATGCACACACTAAGCATAATATCGGGCCTAGATGCGCATAAGTAAAGGAGGGAGCCAATCATGGAACGATATACCTTGATGTCCACAGCTTTTCCTTCCTTATCAAGATCAAGATGTCCATTAGTTGGCATGGGCGTTTTGATAGGCTTAGCGTTCACCATGTCAAACTTCTTTAGCATATCATGGGTGTACTTGGTTTGGCAAAGAAAGGTCCCTTCCTTCAATTGCTTGATTTGAAACCCAAGGAAGAACTTGAGCTCACCCATCATAGACATCTCAAATCTTTTAGTCATGATCCTACTAAACTCATCACAAAAGGATTTGTTAGTACTACCAAATATTATGTCATCGACATATATTTGGCACACAAAGATATCTCCATTGACTTTATGAGTGAAGAGAGTAGGATCGGCTTTGCCTATTTCAAAGCCTTGTTTGAGCAAGAATTCCTTAAGGCATTCATACCATGCTCTAGGTGCTTGCTTAAGCCCATAGAGCGCCTTTCGGAGTTTGAAGACGTGGTTGGGAAACGTGGGATCTTCAAAGCCCGGTGGTTGCTCGACATATACCAACTCTTGTATAGGGCCATTGAGGAATGCACTCTTCACATCCATTTGATATAGCTTGAATTCATGATGGGCTGCATAGGCTAGAAGAATCCGAATGGCTTCAAGTCTTGCAACCGGTGCATATGTTTCTTCAAAGTCCAGGCCCTCTACTTGTGTGAACCCTTGAGCTACCAATCTTGCCTTGTTCCTTGTCACCACACCTTCTTCATCTTGCTTGTTGCGAAAGACCCATTTGGTTCCAATGACATTGGTATTTGGTCTTTCCACGAGTGACCATACTTGATTGCGCTCGAAGTTGCTGAGCTCTTCTTGCATGGCCATCACCCAATCCGGATCATCCAGTGCTTCTTCTACCTTAAGAGGTTCCAAAGAGGAGACAAACGAGTAATATTGACAGAAATTTGCCAAATGAGAGCGTGTCGTTACCCCCTTTCGTAGACTCCCAAGAATATTATCAACGGGGTGATCTCGTTGAATAGTTTGCTTGAGTCTTGGATGATCGATGGGTTCTGGTTCATCTTCGGCTTCCTCTTCTTCATCTTGCTCGAAAATGGGTTGTAGGTTCACTCCATGAGGTGGAGTAGCTGCAGCTGCTCTGGGTGTGCCCGGCACTGCTGGGCTCCGCGCGGCACTGCCGGGGTCCGGCACTGCCGGGGTCTGGCCCGGCACTGCCGGGGACTGTATCTGATCAGTCCCAGCAGAAGCTTCAGCTTGAGGACCTTCCTGATCTGTAGCCTGCTGTTCCTGTGGTCTTATATCACCAATGGCTAGCTGCTTGATTGCTTCACAAGGAGGTTCCTCATTACCTACAACAACTTCATCAACTTGCTCTACTTGAGAGCCATTAGTTTCATCAAACGTCACGTCTATCGCTATTTCAACCTTGCCGGAGGCCTTGTTGAAAACACGATAGGCATGCTCGTTTGATCCATAACCGAGAAGAAAACCATCATCTACTTTAGATGCAAACTTAGAGGCTTTGGGTTTCTTGTTCAAGATGAAACATTTGCACCCAAATACTCTAAAGTAAGACACCTTTGGCTTGTTACCGGTGAGCAGCTCATAGGATGTCTTCTTTCTTCTCTTGTGGAGGTAGAGGCGGTTGATTGCATGGCAAGCGGTGTTGACGGCTTCGGCCCAAAAGATGTCCGGCGTCTTGTACTCATCTAGCATTGTCCTTGCCATGTCAATGAGCGTTCTATTCTTCCTCTCCACCACACCATTTTGTTGAGGGGTATAGGGCACTGAGAACTCATGCTTGATGCCCTCTTCATCAAGTAACTCTTCCACTTGGGTGTTTCGGAATTCGGTTCCGTTGTCACTACGAACCTTCTTGATATTGAAACCGAATTCCCTTTGAGCTCTTCGTACAAACATCTTCACCTTCTCTTGCACTACACTTTTATCATGCAAAAAGAATACCCAAGTGAAACGAGAATAGTCATCAACAATAACAAGACCATGTTTGTTACCGCCGATGCTAAGGTAGGCAACCGGTCCAAAGAGATCCATGTGAATCAACTCCAATGGATGAGTAGTCGTGTCGTAGCTCTTTGGTGGGTGAGGTACGCCTACTTGCTTTCCGGCTTGGCAAGCTCCACATACTCTGTCTTTCTCAAAATGAACATTGGTTAGTCCTAGGATGTGGTTGTCTTTTTGAAGTTTGGCCAAGTTCCTCATCCCAACATGAGCTAGTCGGCGGTGCCATAACCAACCCATGCTAGATTTTGCCACTAAACAAGTCTCAAGTTTAGCTTCACTTTTGTTGAAGTCAACTAAGTAAAGCTTCCCTTTTAAACGACCCGTAAAGACAATAGAGGAATCCTCCCTTCTAAAGACTTCCACACCCTCATCCGTAAAGAGACAATTGAAACCCATTCCACACAATTGCGAAACGGACAACAAATTGTAACTTAACGAATCAACATGTAAGACATTAGTAATTGAATGTTCAAGTGTGATAGCAACTTTACCAAGACCTAGCACATCCCCCTTGGAGTTATCACCAAATATGATATTCTCACTTGCATTTGTAGTTGGGGAATATGATGAAAACATACTCCTTTCTCCGGTCATATGATTTGTACATCCGCTATCAAGCACCCAACTTGATCCACCGGAGGAGTATGCCTGCAAAACAAGTTTAGTTCCTTGGTTTAGGTCCCCAATTGATATTGGGGCCTTGCAAGTTAGTCACAAGTATCTTAGGAACCCAAATAAACTTGTCGGCTGCCCTCTTGTCATTACCAACATACTTTGCAACAACTTTACCACTGTTGTTGTGTCCTAAATAGTAACAAGAGGACATGCTCATTCTTGGAGCTTCTATCTTGGGTTGATGCATGAACTTGTTCTTGGTTACCCAAATAGACTCCTTTGGTTTCTGAGACCCTTGCTTCTGATTTGGCATCTGCTTGGGCTGTGTGTGAGACTGAGCAGAAGAGGAACTGGTAGCCTTCCCTTTCTTGGGGCGCGGCACTGCCGGCCTGGGGGCGGCACTGCCGGGGCCCGGCACTGCCGCCTTCTGGCGCGGCACTGCCGCGGTCTGTGCAGGCTGAACTGTACCAATGTAACCCTTCTTCTCAAATCTCACACACTCATAGCCATTCACCTTCTTCCTTCCATTTGTTTTGCCTCCCTTTACATGCCCCAACCCATCCTTTATGAAAGGACGTCTTCCGTTCTTGAACTTGGGCATGTTCTTGCTTTGAGTCTTCTCACTTGCACTTGTAGTAGCCTTGACACAACCACTTGCAATAACACTTGTCAATCTTGCTATTTCTTTTCTCATGACCTCCATGTTTGCAAGGTTAGTGGAATAGACATTCAAATCAAGATTATAGCATTTTCCACAACCTTCACTAGTGGAGGGAATAGAAGTGACATTTGCCTTAGGGAGAGTTGAGTTGCTTTCCCAAAGAAGGTTATATTGCAGCTCAAGTTCCTTGTGCTTTTCATCCAAGTCACAATACTTTTTCTTGAGTTCAACATGAGCCTTCTTTAGGGAAGCATGTTCATCTTGCTCTTTGGCCAAGGCCTCATGCAAGACATCCAACTCACTTCTCTCTAATGCAAGAGCTTCCTTGCAAGCAATATAGAGATCCTCTTGCTTGATAAGAGCATCCTCACTTATTGCTAGCTCGGCTTGTACACCCTCTAGTTCCTCCATTAGCTTAGTGATAAAGAGTTTGGTTTTCTTATCTAAGTTCTTTGTTATCATGTTTATCTCTTCATCACTAGAGCTATCATCACTAGAAGAGTCACTAAGTTCACTACTAGAGATGTCACTAAGTGGAAGAGAAGGTTTAGAAGTACGAGTCTTTTTCACCTTCTCTTTCTTGGCCATGAGGCAAGTGTGGGAGTTGTCATCATCATCGGACAAGTTGTTGAATAACCTTGGTGAAGGAGATGGCTTTTGGAATGCAATGGTTGCCATCTTCTCATCTTCTTCGCTTGAGGTTTGTACCGTTGAGTCCCATTCATGTCCAATGTGAGCTTCTCCCATGTACCTCTTGTTGTGCTTCTTGTAAGTGGCTTTGTCATCTTTCTTGCCCTTGTTGTCTTTCTTCTCATTTGGGCAATGAGCAATGAAGTGCTCGGTGCTACCACAATTGTAGCAAGTTCTCTTCTTCTTGTTGGGAAACTTCCTCTTCACAAACTTGTATCCTTCTTTCTTGAGCCCCTTGCGGTATCTTCTCATGAATAGGGCTATATCATTAATCTTCTCAAATTCTTCACTATCACTCTCACTTTTGCAAGAGGATGATGTGCTGTCCTCAACCTCTATTTTCTTCTTTTGTTGCTTGGGCTTGCTTGTAGAGGCTTGTTTGCTTGAATTTGGCTTGCTTGATGTTGCTTGCTTTGTTGGCTTGCTTGCCTTGAGTGCTACTTCCTTGATCTTCATCCCATCTAGCCTTGCTTGCAACTCTCCAAGCTTCCTTCTTTCATTAGCTTCCTCTCTTTGCATATCAAAAGTGATAATCCTCCCAAGCACATCACTAGGTGTGAACTTTTCAAATTTCTTCTTGTCTCTAATCAATGTCACCACGGTCTCATTTCTTGGTGAGTAAGCTTCCAACATAATCTTCACTACCTTGTGATCATTGATTTCGTTTCCACCTAGTCCTCTAATCTTGCCAACAATGACCATCAACCTATCGAACATCTCTTGAGGGCCTTCACCATCACAAATCACAAACCGGTTGAGCTTGGCCATCAACAAATCAATCTTGGATTGCCTCACTTTATCAACCCCTTCATGAGCAATATGCAATGTGTCCCAAATCTCTTTTGCAACTTCAACTCCCATGACCTTGTTGTACTCATCACCATCCAAGGCACTAAGTAGTACACTAGTTGCTTGGGCATTGAGATGAATGTTGCGGAACTCATCTTGAGTGGGGTTCTTTGGGTCAACCGGTGCTTCAAGTCCATTGTGCACTATCTCCCAAATTCCTGGATGGAGACCAATAAGATAGGTCTTCATAATGTGCTTCCACTTGGCAAAGTTGGTCCCGTCGAAACGAGGCAACTTGCCCGCGGGTACATTAATGAGAGGCCTAGAATCATGGTTAGACATAGAAGAATAAGTGTAGGATACGGCTTTGTATGTCTCCTTGGTCTCCTCCTTCTTCTTCTTGTCATCCTTGTGATGATAGGAGATGTCATCATCGCCATCTTCGGTGCTACTTGAGTCTTCACTCAAATGCACACTCTTCTTTGCTTTAAGCTCTTCCATCTTCTTCTTCTCTTCTCTTCTCTTGGCTCTTTCTTCTCTTCTAATCTTTCTTTCTTCTCTTCTTTGAGCCTTGTCTTCCTTTGCTTTGAGAGCTGCTGCATCTTCTTTTGCTTTGGCTCTAGCTTCTCTTCTCAACCTTCTTTCTTCCTTTCGCCTTGCGAGCTCTCCGGCCGACACAACCAATTGTGGAAGTGTCCTTCCGCTAGCTGTGGAGATGCTCTCGCTGCTGCTAGTGGTGTGCACATCCGGATCTTCAAAGGGTTTGGGTTGCACAACACTAGCATCACCCGCTCCGTCAGTGGCCATACTCTCGCACGGTTAAGTGCTGCTGAGAGACCAGGCTCCGATACCACTTGTAAGGACCTGTATGGCCTAGAGGGGGGGGGTGAATAGGCCTGTCAAAAATCACAGCTTAAAACTGAATTAGATAGGCCCGGCACTACCGCCCTGTGCCCGGCACTGCCGCTCCCCGGCACTGCCGGCCTCAGCGCGGTACTGCCGCGCAGATGAAGACCAGTAGCTGCAATTCGAAATCTAACCACAATCTGCAGATTCTATATGAATAGGAATGTAACAATAAACTATATGAACCAGCAGAAACAACTACTCCAAGCCAAGAATGAAAGATAGAGTAGATCGAGCCAAACCCTAGAATATATCACAAGCTCATGAACATAGAGAATGAAACTAAGCAAGCACGCGAGACAAGTGATTTATCCCGTGGTTCAGCTCGCCACCAAGGCTTGCCTACCTCCACGTTGTTGAGGTTGACCACTTAGGTCATGAGCTTTGCAACTCAACCTCGTTCTCAAGTCAAGGAACCAAATCCTTGAGATGAGGGGTAATCTTACTAGCTGCACAAGTGATTACAAACCTCCCTAGGCCGCCACACAAGTTGGCAAGGCTCTAGGGCGACGCCTAGCCGGCTAGGGTTCCAAGAACCCAAGAGTAATAGAAGCAAATCCACCGGCTATGGCTCAAATCAAGTGCTCTAGGCAATAGATCTCAGCTAGGGCTCCTCTTTTGTGAAGGTTTTAGCCTCTCAACCACTTGGAATCAATGGGAATGAAGATTTTGGTGGTTGGGAGCTTGGAGGGCCTTCAATGGAGAGAGGGAGCTTGTCTGGAGGTAGGTGGAGTGTTCTGGTCGTGGATGACCGTTGGGGGGCAGAGGGGGTGATGTAAATACCCTCTGCCATCCAACGGGCAGTTTAAGTCGCGGCAGTGCCGGCCTCAGCCCGGCAGTGCCGCGGCCCGGCACTGCCGCGCCTAGAGCGGCACTGCCGCGCCTACCAAGCAGACAGGTATAAATCTGAGTTAAGTGCAGCTGTCTTTGGTTGGAAATGTGGATGGTTTGGGTTGGTTTGAGCACATATCATTCAGCCATATCAATGAATTTGCATTCCCCCTTTATAGTACGGCATTCCTAGACTCAAGTAATCAAAAATAGAATATCCTTGAAGCGCTTTGAGTTCGGAACCGACGAAATGTAGTGTGAGGGGTCCACCAACGCATATACACCATCCTTTCTTAACATAACCTGCTTATCAACTTTGTAAATCTCATTAGTCCTCTAATCGTGTGGTCATTATCACCAAAACCCACAATTAGGGCTTGATTGCACTTACAGAGGGCTCGGACGGGACGGAAAAGGTGGGTCCGCCCGAGGCCTAGCTTGGAGGGCTCGGACGGGACGGAAAAAGTGGGCCCGCTCGAGGCCTGGCTTGGAGGGCTCGGACGGGACGGAAAAAGTGGGCCCGCCCGAGGCCTAGCTTGGAGGGCTCGGGCGGGACGGAAAAAGTGGGCCCGCCCGAGGCCTAGCTTGGAGGGCTCGGACGGGACGGAAAAGGTGGGTCCGCCCGAGGCCTGGCTTGAAGGGCTCGGGCGAATGTGCTCGGGTTTTTAGGTTTCGCGCCTCCCCTTATCTTAGGCGGAGGTGAGTTTGCCTTTGCGAGCCCCTGTCGTTTGTGCCAGGGTGCTCGACTTTTTCGACCTCCCCTTGTCTTAGGCGGAGGTGGAAATTGCTTTTTTGCGAGCCCCTGTCGTTTGTGCCAGGGTGCTCGACTTTCCTCCCCTTATCTTAGGCGGAGGTGAGTTTGCTTTTGCGAGCTCCTGTCGTTTGTGCCAGGGTGCTCGACTTTTTCGACCTCCCCTTGTCTTAGGCGGAGGTGGAAATTGCTTTTTTGCGAGCCCCTGTCGTTTGTGCCAGGGTGCTCGACTTTCCTCCCCTTATCTTAGGCGGAGGTGAGTTTGCTTTTGCGAGCCCCTGTCGTTTGTGCCAGGGTGCTCGACTTTTTCGACCTCCCCTTGTCTTAGGCGGAGGTGGAAATTGCTTTTTTGCGAGCCCCTGTCGTTTGTGCCAGGGTGCTCGACTTTCCTCCCCTTATCTTAGGCGGAGGTGAGTTTGCTTTTCCGAGCCCCTGTCGTTTGTGCCAGGGTGCTCGACTTTTTCGACCTCCCCTTGTCTTAGGCGGAGGTGAAGTTTGCTTTGAAAAGAAAAGGAATGTTTTTCGAAGCAATCTTAGCAGGTTTTCATCGAATGTAGCGCTCTTGAAAGAGATCCGCTTTTTCGATGTTTGGGCGTAGAGGGTTAGAGATTTTACTTTTTTGGGGGTTCTAGCCTGTATTAATGCTTTGGATGCTGCCTCGTTAAAAAACCTTACGCCCCTTCGTAAGGAAAAAGAGTGCAGCTCCTGTTTTTGTTAAGTACATGAGAGTAGATGACATGAAAAGTGACAAAGATTACATAACGCGAGGGCTCGCTAAGGCTCCGCTATGGGTAGAATTTGCGAAGGTCATCGATGTTCCAGGTGTGTGGTAGGATATTACCTTCGCTGTCGGAGAGGTGGAAAGAGCCTGGGCGATTGCATTCTGCGATCAGGAACGGGCCTGTCCACTTAGGCTGGAACTTTCCGGCCATGCTTGCGTTTTGTTTACGGATGAGGACGAGGTCACCCTTCTGCAGGTTCTTGATTCTGACCTTTTTATCTCTCCACTTCTTGGTCTCTTCCTGATATTTGCGAAGGTTGTGAACTGCGCTGCATCTTGTTTCTTCTAGCAAGTCCTTGTCGGTTAGTATGGCTGGCTCATCACTTGCGAGGGTTGTTCTTGGTGAGATGAATGTTAGCTCCTCTGGTAACACGGCTTCTTCGCCAAACAAAAGTTTGAAGGGTGTGAACTTGGTTGCTCTGCATTCGGAGGTATTGTGAGACCAGGTGACTGCAGTTAGCTCGTCTGCCCATTTGCCTTTGGGTCTGCCTTGCAATTTTTTGGATATGGATTGGAAGATTGTTGCGTTGGCTCTTTCGACTAGGCCGTTGGACTGCGGGTGTCGGACTGAGGCGAAGCATAGAATTGTTCCGATTTGTGCGCAGAACTCTTTGAAAACCTCGCTGTCAAACTGGGTGCCATTGTCGACGGTTAGATGTTGGGGGACTCCGAAGCGACAAACTATCTGCTGCCAGAAAAACCTTTTTACTGCGAGGGATGTTATGGAGGACAGCGGTCTTGTTTCGGTCCATTTGGTGAAATATTCCACGGCTACCACCGCGTAGCGAAGGTTCCCCAGAGCCGTCGGTAATGGGCCCACGAGATCCATTGCCCACCTTTGTAGGGGCCAGGTTGGGCATATGAGGGTTGTGGGAGCCCCTGGGGTGTTTTGGTTTTTTGCTGTCAGTTGACAACCTTCGCACTTCTTGACGATGGTTTCAGCGTCTCTCAGCGCAGTTGGCCAGTAGAAACCTTGCCGGAAAGCCTTTCCTACTAGTGCTCTTGGGCCATTGTGTGAACCGCATATACCTTCGTGGATGAGTTTGAGAATGTCGGTACCTTCGGATTGTGACACGCACTTGAGCCAAGGTGAGGTTACCGAAGCTTTGAACAAGGTGTTATCCATAATCTTGTACCCTCGCACTCTTTGCTTTAGTCTGTTCTCTTCCTCTTTGGAGTTGGGTTCATGGAGTCCTTTGATGTAGGCCATGATAGGTGCTCTCCAATCCTCGCACTGAATTGCGTTGATCAGCTTGATGCTGATTTCGGAAGCTTCGAAGGCTGACCGAGTGGAAACCTCGTAGAACACGTCCGGAGGGAGCTGTAGCTGCTGCGCGGCTGCTTTGGCTAAGCAATCTGCTTCGCTATTTTCAGTCCTCGATATTGCTTTTACGGTTATGCCGAGGAAGAAGGATTCTAACCTTCGTACATATTGAAAATACTTTTGAAGCTCTGGATCTTTTGCTTTGTAGTTCTTTTCAATGTGCCCCGCAATGACTTGAGAGTCTGTGTTGATGAGTGCCCTTCGGACTGATAATGAACGCAACCTTGAAAGTGCCAGAATCACAGCCTCATATTCAGCGGAGTTGTTTGTGCACTTGAAGTCCAGCCTTCGTGCGTATCTCAGCTTCGACCCGGAAGGCGAGATTAGAATAGCCGAGGCACCGGCTCCAGTTGCGCCCCAGGCCCCGTCGACGTAAACGATCCAAAACTGGTCCTGCTGCAGCTCGCCGGGGCGAGGGTTGGGTGTCCATTCTGCTATGAAATCAGCCAGCACCTGTGATTTGATCGCTGTTCTGCCAACGAAGGTTACAGCATAACTATTAAGCTCGACTGCCCATTTTGCTATTCTTCCAATGGCTTCGGTATTTTTGAAAATGCTCTCGAGAGGGTACGTCGAAGGTACATGTATCTCGTGAGCCTGGAAATAGTGCTTGAGCTTTCTTGATGCCATGACGACGGCGTATGCTATTTTCTCAAGCTCCGAATAGTTTCTCTTTGGGCCTTCGAGGGTTTCTGAAACATAGTAAATTGGGGCTTGTCTGGTTTTGTTGTTTTCGTGGAGCTCCTTGATGAGGACTGCGCTTGCAGCGTGTGGCGAAGCTGCGACGTAGAGTAACAACAAGTCTCCCCTGCTTGGGCTGGTTAGGGCAGTCAAGCTGGTCAGATATTTTTCAACTCCTCGAAGGCCTTTTGCTGCTGGGGGCCCCAGTTGAAAGGAGCATTGCTTCTGAGTGTTTCGAAAAATGGTAATCCTCGCTCTGCGGATCTTGAGATGAATCTGCTAAGTGCTGCCAAACGACCGGTCAGACGCTGAGCTGCTTTCTTGGTCGTCGGAGGTTCCATGTTCATGATGGCATCAATCTTCTCAGGGTTGGCTTCGATTCCTCTGGCTGAGACAATGCAACCTAGCAACTTGCCTTCGCTTACCCCGAAAACACATTTTTCTGGGTTTAGTTTCAGTCCGGCGTACCGGAGGTTGCTGAATACCCTCGATAAGTCTGGTATGTGGTTCTCTTTTAGTTCGCTTTGAACGACTAGGTCGTCGACATAGGCGGAGACTGCATGCTCATCCTTGAAAACTTCGGAGGTCATGCGGGCGAAGGTTGAGCCTGCATTTTTCAAACCTTCTGCCATTCTTCGGAAGCAAAAAGTGCCCGAGGGTGTGATAAAGCTTGTTTTTTCTTCGTCTTCTTCATTCATCCAGATTTGGTGATAGCCTGAGAAGCAATCGAGGAGGGATAGCATTTGGCAGCCTGCCGCTCTGTCGACCAGGGTGCTTATGTTTGGGAGGGGGAAGTCATCCTTCGGACAGGCTTTGTTCAAGCAAGTGAAATCGACGCACATTCGCCATTTTTTATTCTTCTTTTGGACTAGGACCACATTTGAGAGCCAAGTTGGGTATTTGACTGGGCGAATGACGCCTGCGTCCAGAAGCCTTTTTACCTCAGCCTTCGCTGCCTCCTTTCTTTCTTCTGACATCTTGCGAAGCTTTTGTTTGATTGGGCGATAACCTGTCTTGATGTTCAGGCTATGCTCGATCATTGATCTGTTGACTCCTTTTAGGTCTTCGGCGGACCAAGCGAAGGTGTCGGAATTTTCTCTGAGGAAGGTGACGAGGTTGCCTTCTGATCGAGGGTCTAGATTGGCTGAGATGATCACCTTTCTTTCGGCATTACCCTCGAAGAGTTGGACTTGTTTGGTTTCGTCCTTTGGCACCGCCTTCACTCTGTCATTGCGGACCTCGCCTTCGACGCTGAAACCGGGGGTTTGAGGTTTTGACAAATTATGTACATTGCGTTGCCCCGGGGCTACGTTCCCTTCAGCTGTCCTTGCAATGTCCTGGTCCCCGAATACCGCGACGACACCCTTCGGCGCGGGAAGTTTCATGCATAGGTAGGCGGGATGGATGACCGCATTGAACGCGTTTGTGACCCCTCGGCCAAAAATGGCATTGTATGGGTAGAACATGTCGACGACATCAAATGTTATGTGTTCCGTCCTGCAGTTGATTTGGTCGCCGAAGGTCACGGGCAGAGAAATTTTCCCGACGGCTCTTACTTGTTGACCACCGAAACCGTATAGGGGGTTGTCGGCCGGTTGCAGAAGATTTCTGTCAAGCTTCATGCTGTCGAAGGTTGAAGCGAACAAGATGTCAGCGGAGCTTCCTGTATCGACCAGTATTTTGGTGACGGTCCACCCAGCGAGGTTGGTTTCGATCACCATGGCATCTGTGTGAGGGTAATCTCTTAGCTTCATGTCACTGGAATCGAAGGTTATGGGGATGTGAGACCAACGACCGAATTTATGTGGTCCTTCGACGGCCATGTGGTGAACGCGTCTGGCATGTTCCTTCCTCTGCCGTTTGTTACCATGGTCTTCGTTTGAGCCTCCGGTGATAGCTAGAATGACACCGAAGGTCGATGTTGGATTGTTGACGGTTGTTTGGTTCGAGCCTTCGGCTTTCACAGGTTGTGGTGCTGGTAACGCGGGGATCGGCGGTGGTGGTGGCAGAGCGCTGGTGGCTTGGTGGGTTGTTGGAATTTGGTTTTGGGGGGTAGCTGGGTATGTGACTGTGTAAGGTGGGTTTTGGCGTTGTGGGGTGGTGGTTGGCTGATAATGGGTTTGGTTGTACAGTGGGTGGTGGGTGTAGGGGGGTTGTTGCGAAGGTAGGCCGTAGTTTATGGGGGTATAGTGGTATGTTGGATTTGGTGGGTGGAAGCTTGGTTTCCTTGTGTGATTTATGGTTCGGGGGTCTGACGGAGCAGGTTTCCTGGATTCCTGGAATTCTTTTCCCTTGACGAAGCATTCGCATTGCTTTGTTGTGTGCCCCTTTCCCATTCCACAGAAGTGACAATACATTTTGGCAGGATCTCGCTGCTGGTAGCGCTGGTTTGGCGGAGGTGGCAAAACCTGCGGGGCTTGGTTGCTCGGATGTTGAGCGTCCCGTGTTTGATGTTCATAGTTTGTTGCTTTGTTGATTGCACCGACGTTGCTTTGCTCTTAGCGAAGGTTGCTTTCTCTCGGTTGGGGCCTCGGCTGTGGCCTCTGCTGAGACCTCCGAGCGTCGGACTTCGCTCTGAAATCCATATCAGCTCTACAGTATCTTTCCATTGTTTCATGCAACTCCTCGATCGAGTTTGCCGGTTTTCTGGCAAATTTTGAGGAGCATGGTCCTGGGCGCAGGCCACTGACTGCAGCGAGGATGACAGCCTCGTCAGATATCCCAGGGGTCCTTGCTCTGATTTGAATGAACCTCCGCCAGTAATCTTGGAGCGGCTCGCGCTCTTCTTGCTTGCAATTGAAAAGCTCGATGGGGTTTAGCGGGGCTGGGGTAATGCCCTTGAAATTTGTACACAGCTTGTCTCTGAGGGTGATCCAGGAATCCACAGTTCCAGGGCGAAGGTTGCTGTACCAAGTTTGTGCGATGTCTCGCAGAATGATGACGAAGGATTTTGCCATTGTTGATTCATCCCCGCCTGCTGCGGCAACTGCCGCTTCGTAGCTCATGATGAACTGGCGAGGGTCGGAAAGTCCATCGTAACGAGGTAGGTTTTGTGGATTGTAACATGGTGGCCAGGGCTGGGTTTGGAGTGTTTGGGAGAGTGGTGACTTTGGATCATACGGCATTTGGTGTTGCTGATGCCTTCGCTGAATGCGAAGGTTTTGTTCTCTCTCATCTGGGTAGAGCTGGCGGAAGTTTGGGTGTCTCACAGGATATGACTCTGGGTGTGCTGGTGGTGGTGGGGGTGGAGGATGGTTACGATGGTTATCTTGATCCTGTTCCTCGTTTCCCTCTTGCAGCGGGGGTATCTCCTCATTGTTCCAGCCTTCGGCTTCGGCTTCTGCCGCAGCGAGGGATTCCTCCATACGGCGAAGTTGCTCCCTTGCCTCGTCAGCCCTCTGCCTGATTGAGCGCAATCGGTTATGCCTCTCAAGCTGTTCCAGGCGCCTCTTCTTCTCTTGCAGCTCAGCTTTGAGCCTTTCGAGGGCTTCGAGGCCCATCTCCTCTTCTTCTCGCTCTCCTTCTCCCGAGGTGTGAGGGTGTGGCTGCGTCGCCATTCGGACCTGAGGGCCCAGGGATTGGGGTTCTGGGGTGACATTCTCTTCCCCCGAGGGTTGCACAATTTCTTCCGCAGGAGGGACCACCGTCGCTGTCTCTCTGGGCACACGTAGGTCCCTCGCTGGGTGAGCTCTTCTGTTACCCGCCATGTCAAGATTTCGACTGTCCACTGTTCGATCCCCACGGACGGCGCCAAACTGTTGGGAGCACACTTGCCCAACCTCCGCACTTGTGCAGGGGAAGGAGCGAAGGTGGCCAAGTGTCGGATGCAGTAGCGAAGGTGAAATGGAAGTGGAAGGTGCTCGAATTCCCAAAGAGTCGTCCTTACACTGTTCATCCCCCTGGTATTTATAGGGAATGCCAAGGGGTACGGGCCAAATTACAAGAGGGTACAGCAAAGATTCCTCGCCTCCACACAGGGAGGAAGGGCAGAAGCGTAAATACACAGCTGAAGCGGAAACCCTAATCGGTCACATCCCAGCGCGCCGCCACCCGGCCCTTGTTCGCCTTCGGGGGGGGTGGTGCAGCGGTCTTGACCTTCGGCCGCGCTCGCCCTTGGGTCCGCGCACCTCCGCCAACTGCCGGGCCTCCGGCTCTGCTTGCCTCCGGGGAAGAAGGGCGAAGGTTTATCCTTCGGCCGTGCTCGCCGGACCTTCGGCTTCGCCCACCCTTGGGGCGGCGCGCACTTGCCGCTTGCCTGGACCTTCGCTCCAAGCGAAGGTGGCGTCGTGGTTCCGCGAAGGTTTCCTGCAGTGCGATCGCCGCCTTGGACCTGCACGGAAGCACAACAAAGCGACGAGGGTTGACCCTGCATCCGGGGTCAGGGTAACGGTCTCCAATAGGAGAGGGACCTCGCAAGCACACCAGGCGTTACGCGAGGGCTAACTTCGAGCACCTGTTCGGGCGGCGCCTCTGCCGAGGGTCCTTTCCCCCAACAGTGCATGTGCGTCCCTACTCGTAAGTGACACAGGTGTTGTGAGGACGCTGGCAAAATCAGAAGACGAAGGAGGCAGGCAAGAGTGACAAAATGGTTTAGGTTTAGTTTAGGGTTCGCTTTTTTTTAGGGAATCCTCTATGCCTTGCGGGCTTAAAAAGAGAAGGGTCTGATCCGATGTTAGTGAGGAATGGGGTGGTAATGGATCCTTCACAATCTAACTTGGCTCTATCTAATTTTAGCTAAATCATATAGTATTATGACACGATCTTTATTGGGTCTGATCCTTAAATTTGTTAACTGAGAAGTTAATGGATGGTAAGTGGAGCGACGATAGCGTCACTAAGCGAAGCAGAGGAAGATAACCATATTGACAGTACCCGCCGTGAGAATTAGGTGGCAAACTTTTCTTCTCCGATCTGATTGTGGGCGGCCAGCGGCACGGCCAACGACGGTGAGTTTAGCAAAGAGAGTAGCGGTGGGATGGAGGGGAAATTTCAGAAAAACAATGGATAATAGTGTGAAATACAATGACAAAAACAAACTAATCTTATTAGTTTACTGTTTTAAAAAAGCGGACGTCAAAATGGGAGAAGCCAGTCCAGCTCTTTTGTTGGGACCCTGAGTCGTCCCTACATTCTCTGGAATATATCAGGTGACATGTCCATGATCCCCCAGCTGTTGTTGATCCAAACACCATAAAAAAAAAATCATCCTAGCTTGTCTCTAAATCTATACAATTTACGTGAAAAAACACTTTCACAAAGGTAAAAAAGAAAACTACTACCCTACGTTTTCCAAATAAGACACCGTTCCATTGCAAAAAAAAAAACATGTCAAAACATATTAATTTCATCAATTTATCTGATAACTTTAGATTTTTTTTAATAAAAAAATTTCACGTTCCCATAGTAGGCTGGAGTTTTTTATCCAAACCGCCCAGAACCCGCTGATGCCTGCTTCTGGGCTTCAAATCTCTAGTCCGGCCCATGAGGGACCAGGCTTCAGGCCCATTGGACTAGCCGAGCTAAAGGAAGAAGAAGAGAAGCAGGAGAAGGACGCATCGAGGAGACTGCCGACGGCCATGGCGAGGAGAAGGCTTCTCGCGCTCGCGTTCCGGCTCCATGGGAGGCCTCAGGCGACGCAGCCGTGGCGGCGACCACCGCCCCGGTTCCTCTCCTCAGCGGCGTCCGGACCCCTCGACCGCCTGAAGTCGCCGCCTTTCGCGCGGCCGATCGCCAGGAACCCCGCTTCCTATCCATGGGATCGATTCGGAGGTTAGGGTTTGTTCTCCCGCTCCGTCCGTCTTGGTTTATACTAAAGACGTGTTTTTTACAGCTCGAAAAGGTTGGATCAGCGAATTAGTTTAGACTACTGTGGTGGTAAGATACATGGGATTGAGGTAGCTATCAGCACTGTTATATGATTGTCCGTGCACATTAGTTGTGCCAAATTGTTGATCTGTAGTGGAATTTGATTTGTCGGTGACCTTGTTCTTGTGGTGAATCCATTAAGGTGTTCTTTGTTTGGGAGAAATGAAAATCGTGCCATGTGCAGGAGGGCAGAAGAGGACCATGTTCATCCAGACGCAATCGACTCCAAACCCGCAGTCACTCATGTTCTATCCTGGAAAGCCAGTTATGGAGGTTGGGAGCTCTGATTTCCCTAATGCTCGGACTGCGATGACATCCCCTTTGGCTAAGGCGCTGTTTGCTATCGATGGTACATTTATGCCTCTTCCCCTATCACCTTTTGCATTCATTTTCATTTTCATTTGCGCCTTTGCTCTTGTAGTTCTACAAGCTTTATATTCAGTTAGTTACTCTTTAAGTGTCCTATTGTTGACAACTTGACATGTGCCGGTCGGGTTATAGGAATGAGCTGTTTAAACTTTCATAATATGGTGTTAATAACAGTTTCCGATGCTAAACAGTAGGGTTATCTCTATTTTTTCTTACTTCTTAATTTTCCTTCTCAGTTTGTCTTGTTGTATTTTTTTTTGCTGCGGACAATTAGTTTAGCTCCAACAAAAACTTTGTCGTTGTAGCTGAAGAGATGCTAAAGTTACCATTCTAAGCCCTTCTGTAATAGATTCCGTAGAGAAATTTAGTGAAGTGAAGTGGGACAAAAGACCAGTATTGATGTCAGCATTGGGATGAGTGAAGTATAAAGTAGTGTCAAACATGATATAAGGAAGAGCACAATTTTGGAAGACATATTGAGCTGCTGGTTAGATTGGGTTTTCTTGCATAAGTGTCATAGCCTTTTACTGAAGTGTTAACTCTTTTGACACGACATTGGAATCTCTATGCAGGAGTAACCAGGGTATTCTTTGGATCTGATTTTGTAACTGTTACAAAATCAGAAGAAACTTCTTGGGATTACCTCAAGCCTGAGGTTTTTGCTGCGGTAATGGATTTTTACTCATCTGGGCAACCACTTTTTCTGGACTCAAATGCTGCAGCTTCTATGGACACAGCGATTCATGAGGTATCTCAACTAGTTTCTGTAAACTATCCGTCCAATTTTTAACTTGTTTTGCTTTTCTGAACTTCCTGTCTACTCAAGCATTTCAGTGTCACAAGACCCTGAAAACCATATGCTTTATATTGCAACAGAGAAAACCTATTGGGATAGTTTCTTGGGTGTTCTACTAACTTCTAATAACATTTTGAATGGGAAAATGGGTTGTCTATTGAGGCAGCATGTAAAGTACACATGCCATATTCAATAGTAATTATCTGCGAAAGTATGTACTATCCTTACATGTAAAAAATATAATGAAACTCATATGAAGATAAAATGGAACTCCATTTATGCCATGATTGAAGTTGCTTAAATTTGCTTCATTTTGAATGTATGGATTAAATCCTGTATGTCTGCCTGTCACCTATAGGTAGTTGTAAAATGGAAATTATGACTACTATATGACTTGTTTTTGTAGGAATTGCTTAAATGCTTCTTGAATGTGTTGATTTAGTCGTGCACCAGTTGGTAGAAATAATAGGATTACACTGATCATCAACTCACACAAAAATGTGGCCTGTTATGAGTTATGACGGATATATAGTGATACTATGGACTGTTTGCACCTACATTGCCTCCGACTCTAATTGTAGTTATCTATAATAGAGCTATACTGGTACCTAGGTTACCAAAAAAATGTTTTGACACCCTGAATCCACTTATTATACTATACTAAGAGTCCATGATGTTACCTAACACTGACAACATACATTTCAAAATCAGTATATATTAAGTTGGCCATTATTTGCCTTGTGATACTGAATCTTTCTTGTGCTGTTTCCTCCTAGGATGATTCAGAAATAGTTGCCATGATAAAAGAATTGTTGGAGACTCGTATTCGACCAGCTGTTCAAGATGATGGTGGTGACATTGAATACCGAGGATTTGATCCGTGAGTCTTTCCCTCCCTCCCCTTGCGTGTGGTCTGCTATTAAGAATCTGGTTTCCTTGTCTCACTAGAACACTATCCTTTCAGAGAAAACGGGATAGTTAAGCTTAAAATGCAAGGTGCATGCAGCGGCTGTCCAAGTTCATCAGTCACATTGAAGTCTGGGATAGAAAACATGCTAATGCATTATGTGCCTGAGGTGATGTGAAGTGATTCTGTTCTTTGCTGATGTTCCCTAATGCTTGTGGTTCAAAAAAATGTTCTCTATTTGATAACTAGGATGTGAAGTGATTTATTCTGTTCTTTACTGATGCTTGTGGTTCAAAAAATGTTCTCTATTTGATAACTAAAATCTGAAGTGATTTGTTCTGTTCTTGCTGCTGTTCCTTGATGCCTGTGTCTGAAAAAAATGTTCTCTATTTGATAACTAGAATGACTATCATTTGGTCACATTCAGGAGATCAGTTCCTGTTGCAATTATTGTTCCTTATGATGGTGTTCCTTAATTATCCATTGATCCATCTATTCCCATTGGAAATTCTAAAGACTTCAACTATGCTAATTTGTCATACTACTTTTATACCAGGTGAAAGGAGTCGAGCAGGAGTTTGATGGTGATGAGGAAGCTGAACTGGCTGGATAGATGGAGTGAGAGTTCTTACAGGTTTTGAGGGTCAACGCAGCCTTGTCAAATGTTATAGAAACTTTGCACGTACGATGTTTCCCGGTATTTCTACATCCGAAATGGTTATCCATATGTTTGGTTTTTTAGAGACCAGGAATGGTCTGAGCATTTTACGATGATTAGCAGCCAGCACCTATCCTGATGTATGCAGGAGACAGGCTATAATAGATAGCAGAGGTGTCAATAGTCTCAACCAACATCAGTTGCTCTAGGATCCTAATAATAAAGTGGCACAGTGAATTGCTCTTTTATTTTTTGTTGAGTTTCTTCTGTATATATCTGAGCATGTCTAATCAATTACAAACGTATCAAATTTTGCATGACAAATAATACTTTGGTATGATTTCACTGTATTCCAGTTAATTTATTTCCTCATTTAAGATGCCAGAACTTTCTCTTTTTTTTTTCTGCCGCCATGGCAGAAGTACGTTTGCCACATAAAAACAAAGGTGAAAACTCTCTTTTTTTGCATCTGAAATTGGACGCGTAGATCATTATATCAACTTCCAACTTTTATTACACATCAAGAAGGGCGATGCTTGCTTTTGATCACCCATCCTCAATCGAGGAGTAACAAAGAACATAAACGGGAATTAATCAAGGGTGGTAGAACACATACATTGGCAATGAAAGAAGAAGAATTAAAAAATGTAAATGGATAGAGACATGAGAGTGAGGCAAAAGGGGGGCCTCTTATACACTGCTAATCACAATTAAGGAGCCTATCAACAACAACGACAACAGGGACAAGGACCACCATCCATCTTTACCATGTAATGTAGGGCAAACTTGCCTTCCCAGGTCAACTTCACTTTCGGGCTCGAACATGACACGACACAACACAGAACACAGCGAGATCATTAGATCTGCAGCAGCACAAGAGGTGGATGATGAATCCAAAACAAAAAAAAAAAAAAACAAATCCAGCCCTTTGCACATCAGCTTCGTCCATCCTGGAAAGAGGCCATCATTCTTGATAATCCAGGAAAGTTACATGGTTGGCTTGGAACCACTGGGTGGTCTGTTTGTGTTTCTTCTGTGTCCTGTATATGTATGTACACACACACACACACAGTGAGCAGATGAGAGGAGAGAGAGCCTGTGGGTGGTGCTGATGAGATCCTAGCCATGCAGCAGCGTGGATCTGGGTGAGGAGGAGGAGGACAAGGCCATGAGCAGGATCGCGGCCTCCTCCACTCCCATCAGGACCCTCCGTTTCTTCACCACCTGCAGGTTGCTGCTGCTGCTTCTGTTGTTGTTGTTGTCGTCGTCGCCGTCTTTGACGACGGCTGCACTTGTTACTGGACTGTGATCTTGATGTTGGTGCTGCTGCGGCGGCTGCTGGTTTTGCTGTGGTTTCTTGGTGGTGTCAAGAAGAGCTAGCTCCTGCCTCCGCTTCTTCCTGTACCGGATCCCGCACGCGTTGCAGAGCGACTGCAACCAAATCAAAATTTAAGATTAAGAAGATTGCTTTAATTTACTACTGCTCGTCCAAATGAGCGTTGACTAGCATAAAGATCCATCATTTCATATCATAGTACGACGATATATATCTGCGATCACTAGTAGTTAGTACTACTCCGGAGTCCTGACTTTTTTTTCCCCTAAAATTGGTTTGTGCCGATCGCTTGCTGCCTTGCTCTGTTGATGGATGATGCTGGTACTGGATAGGAACAAACAACTGTGATGGAGATGGAGATATGGATGGATTGCCCCTAAGGCCCTAATTAATTAAACAATGAACGGGTTGGGGGGCAATACATAAACAAATGAGATTAGGAACTAGTATAGTAGGACGGTATCAAAGAAGCTGGTTTGCATTGGCTTCCCGCACCAATTTCTTTTCAGCGTTCACACACTAGGGGCCTAGGGGGGGATTGGCCGGCCGGGGGTGGACGGAGGTTAGCACCGTTGCGTTGCTTGGAATTGGAATTGGAATTGGAACAGCTCACCTAACCACCACCACCACTCAATGCAATGCAATGCATGCAAGCCGGACGGGCGGAATCAATCAAAGCGGCGGCTAGAGATTCTGAGCTTCTTCTAGCTCATAATTGGAATTGGAATTGGTCAATTGGAACAATCACTCATTCACCATATCATCATCGTCGTCTCCTAAATCCAAATTACAGTAAGTAGTAACCTAGATCAACTTGGCTTGCTGCATATCCCCCTCAACCACTCTGCAATCCACAGCAAGAATGAAGAGGTGATCGGCGGCGATCACCTGCTCTGATCGACCTCCAGGCAAGGCAACAGCAGCACAAGGAAAGGAACAGAACAGAAGAGAGACAAGGGGGTACCCTGGGCCCCGTCGGCCCGCCGCGCCACATGGGCGTCGCGGTGGTGCGGCACTCGACGCAGCACGGCCTCCCCGCCTCCGCCGCCGCCGGCGCGATCCCGATCACCTGAAGGAAGACCAGCCGGCCAAGGAGATCATCATCATCACCAGGCAAGAGTCCCAAAAATTAATAGATAAAAAAAAAACCTTCTTCGGCCCTCTTTCTCATCATATGTACGTAAAAGAAAGTAAGCAACAGAGGATAACGTCTGGTGTTGATCAGGACGGACACACAACACAACACCACACACCTTGTGATGCTCGGCGGAATCCATCATCATCTCTGACCGACCGACCGACCGACCGACTGATCGATCGATCCTGCTGAGTAGTATCAGAGTATGGGTGGGTCGATCGATCTCGCCGATGCAGCTCCGTGCTGTCGTCGCCGCTCTGTTTCTTGGAGAGTACGTGAGCTGTGTTGAGAGGGAGAGCCCAGAGAGAGGGGCGTGGAGGGTTGGGGGAAACGGATGGTGACGACGACGATGGAGGAGATGGAGAAGGAAGACGGGGGACGAGACGAGTCCAGCCTCTAGCGGCAGCTGCACGAGTGTGGAAGCAAGCCCAAGCCACAGCCACAACGACGGACGTGGCTTAGTAAATAAGCAGGGGACGGAGATCAGAGAGAGAGAGAGATATAGATAGGGCTTTGTAGTGGGCCCCACGCAGCACAGGGCCATGGCCCCAGCCCCCAGCCCCCAGCGGGGGCAGGTGGTCCTACTCCTAGGCGCTCTCGTCTCGAGTGTGTCCTCCTCATCTGATCACTCTCGGTCCCAAACTCTCCCGACCCCAACACTTATCCACAACCCCCCTCTCTTGTCAGTAGTCACCGTGTTATCCTCTTCTCTTCTTACTACTCCGTACCTATGTGTGAAGATAGATCCTGCTAGGATCGATTGGTGTAGCTAATTATTATTAATTAATATAAGGGTTGTTAAAAATCCACCTAAAATTGGTTACAACAATACTGAATTACGTCTTGTTTACCACAATACTGAATCCAGTGATAGGAGCTAGAGCCGACGAAGGAGCACATGCACGCCTAACTGAGGAGGCTAGGATTTAATGTCAATACGCTTTTTTATACTTGACAGTGGACTTATGTACGCGAGAGGCGTATAAAATGATATAGACAATGGAAAATTTTAAAATAGACGAATTGTAACGTCGTATCTATCTTTAGTTGACTGACGTTGCAGAGCACACACGGGGGCATCTAGTAGACACGTCATCTCAGCTCTGAAGTAATATTGTCAATTGTCAACAAGAGAAAGCAGGAAAACCGGCGAAAAGAATTCCAAACTATTGCTCGGCAAATGATTAAACGATGGCAAATAACATTAATTAATTAAAGAAAACCAACCTAGGCCGGCTGAGGGCTCAGGGCTGACACCCACACACACACACAACACGAAAGTAGCAGCTAATAATAGACGACCAGACACCTCAAAACTGGATCGGGCAGCTGCAAGATGCACGCATGAGAGAAACCAACATGCTGGAAGAAAGGAGGGAGGAAAAGGTGTCAAAGCACTCGAACGGGTCTCAACTCAAAAGGGAGGGAGAGAAACAGGGGGGCATCCAGGACGGCTGTATCATGTACTAGTACCGACTGATGAGAGCAGCTTTTGTGAGACAGGGACAGCTGAAACTGTTACGAAACAACACGCCTGTTCGGTCCAGGCACCAGTTGATGATCTCATCCATCCATATAAGATTAAAGGACAGGATTAGTTTAGCAGTTAGTCATTAGCAGTTAGACTTATCCCTGTGCGGTTCCAACACAGGCAACCGCATGGGATTATCCAAAGTCGCGTCCGTACGACGCAACTCCCTTGTATATAAATACTTTTCAAAGATCAATGGATACACAGTTGTTCCAAATCTCTGTTCATTACATTCTCATTCTTAACACGTTATCAGCACTTTGCTCTACAAGAACAGAGAAGGAGATCGACGCTTGACGCTCTGGTAAGTCACCATGGCAAAAATTGACTTACCGACTCACGTCGCTCGTCACTTGTACTTTGCTCTTCGTCACGCTGGTGGAGTCCGTCGAGGCCCTGTCCGCCACCACGGCCATCACGGTCCGCGCCGCAGTGTTTTCGAGCGCCTCGGGCCTCGCATTCGCCGCGACGCCGCTGATGGAGGCCCTGGGCGCTTCGGTCGCCTCTTCAACTCCGCCGTGCGCGACGTCCGCAGACAGGCAGTTCCTTCCCGTCGCCGATGGGTCCCTCGCTGGCGCCGTCACGCTTCTCCCAGCATTGTTCGTCTGCAGAGCCAGCCACCGTCTCCTCACCGTGGTGGAGACGGCGCTGGCCCCAGCAACCCGCCCGTGGAGGATGTCGTGGCGCCGCCCGTCGCTGCAGCACCGGTTGCGGTGCCGGCATACGCTCCAATGGAGCCCATGTCCCCGGCACCGGTGACGCCGCCTCCGCGCTTCTGGTGCGACTTCTGCAAGAAGTTCACACCAACCCCGCACTCGCTGGAGTTCGCCGCACCACGCCTACCTCCGCTGGACCCCTGGCTGCTTGCGACGGAGGCCGCCCCTGCGCTGAACACCGAGGAGGCCAAGCCCGCCCTTGACCTCGGCGACTACTTCAACACCGCGGCGCGCATCGGGGCTTCTCCGTACTCACTGATGGCGGGTCCTTCGGCTCCGCCACCACCCTCTCCGCCAAGAGCCCCACCGGCGCGGGCTCCTCCGGCGACGCGCGCGGAAGCCGCGGCGAGGATGAGGGCGGCGGCCCTCCCTCCATCTCCAACCCCACCGGCGCGGGCTCCTCCGGCGACGCGCCCGGAAGCCGCAACGCGGATGCGGGCGGCGGCGCTTCCTCCACCTCCACCTCCGGCCGAGGGGACCGCCACCACCCCGAACTCCATTCGCCGGCTGCTCGGGAAGAGGGTGGCGGCGGTGGACCGGCGCCCGAGCGTCCATCGGCCGCCGACGGAGCTCCCGGTGCTCGGCCTTCCCCGTGCGGAGGCCCTCAACGACGGCGGCGGCGGCTTCTACTCCCCCGACGAGGGAGAGTCTTCCTCCACCTGATCCCGGCGAACGGCGGCGGCACAGGAGGCGGCTCGGAGGGAGGCAGCCGTGCGGTCGCGGTGGCGGCTGCAGGGCTGTGCGGCTGCGGCGGCTAGGGTTTGATGAAACCCTAACCGCCCGCCCAACCGGCCGGCTTATATAGGCCGGACTTACACGGGCCGCCGGCCCAAAAGCCCCTCTCCTCCCCGCCTGCTGTGCGCCTGCGAGACCGGCTGGGCCAAATTCACAGATTTGTTTTCCCTTTGCTTTGGCCCAGCTGGTTTTAATCCCTTAATTATTTATCTGTTTAGCCTTAATTCGTAAAAGACTCTGTTAGTCCTTATAATTAAGTGATGTTAAATTAGTACTTTTATGTTGAAGTCGCTGACTTTATATTGAGTACTCTTGTGGTATTTTATAACATTGTAAAATATCCGCCTGTAATATTGCCCAAAGTATTTGTCCCCCTGTGTATGACAAATCCAATATGCAATATTTCTATTACGACCCTTTTTGATCTTGCAGTTATTAATTTATTTCGCAATCGATCATATTATTATTTAAGCCCTTATATGCTTTGAAATTAAAAAGCTTTATGCGCTTAAATATGGGATGCAACATTTTATGTGTGGATTATCTCATGAAATATATATAACGCGCATGTTCTATACTTGTTTGTTGGCCACTCCACAAGGTAGCACCATAGTTGCTACTGCGGGATCTACACTAAGTCTACAACTTAGTGACTATCCTCAACGTGCGTACCCAACATCCCAAGTTAGAACATTTGGTCTACATCTTTTCACAAAGATGATTACCATTAATTTGCATTCCTATTGGCCACTCCACAAGGTAGCACCAAAGTTGCTACTGTAGGGTCTACACTAAGTCTATAGCTTAGTGACTACCCTCAACGTGCGTACCCAATTGGTTTACAGATTAACTAAGGTTTACATCAATTTTTGATGATTACCTTCAGACGCGTTCATACAACATGCATAATTACTGGGCATCTACTGTTAACACAAATTATGCCTATTTAGAGGTCTACGCCCCCCTTTGGCGACTACCTTCTAAGTTTTATGATTATGCATATGAGATTTTTACACTATTATTAATACAAGTTTAACTTGTCTTTATTTTGCATCCCATATTACAACACACCACGACATTTTAATAACTTAAAATGTTTCGATGGTTTGCCCCATGTAGGATCAATGACCGTCAAAGAGTTTGATTTGTTAGCTCTAGATGGCCACAACTATCCCACATGGGCCGTGGACGTAAAAGTGAGCCTTGCGTCCCGTGGACTTTACCGAGCAGTGTTACCACCCGAAGAGGGGGTTGCACCACTCGAAGATCAACATGTATACACGGCTCTATATCTCATTAGGAGCCACATTCATCCTGACCTTAAGGCTGAATATTTGTTGGAGGAAAATCCACGAAACCTATGGAATTCTCTTAAGCAACGCTATGAACAGCAAAAGGCCCTCGTTTTGCCTGCGGCAAACTACGAATGGACTCAACTTCGCTTACAGGACTTCAAAACTGTAAGTGACTACAACCACGCTGTCCATAGGATTTGCTCAAAATTGCAATTCTGCGAGAAAGAACCTTCAGATGCGGATAAGATAGAAAAAACTCTGTCTACTATGCTTCCCGCTGAAAGGATTCTTCAACAACAATACCGTGAACGGCGTTTCCAGGTTTATTCTGAGCTTATACAAACTTTACTTGAGGCCGAAAAACATTCCGAACTTATGGTTTGGAATAATCAGCAGCGCCCAATTGGGTCTGCTCCATTGCCTGAAGTACATGCATATACTCAGAATAAACCCAAAAACAATGATAGATTCCCCAAGACCTATCAGCAGGGAAACACCAAGAAGGGTAAGCAACAACGCAGACGCAATAAAAAATTCCAAAATCATGTCCCCAACAAGGGTAAGAACATTTCCAAGCACAAAAATGACAAACTTGTGTGCCAAAAATGTGGTTGCTATAGCCACATCACAAAGAAATGTCGTACCCCGAGTCACCTTGTTGATCTATACTTAAAGTCCGTGGGTCGTGAACGCGTTGCAAAAGGACAGAAGTATGAAGCCCACTTCAATCTTCGACCTGATGATACCAGGGGAGAGGCTGGTTGTTCACGATCAGTTCCAGTGGAACCAAGTAACAACAACATACCTAAAGACGAGGATCTTAACAACTCAGGGAATATGATTGTGGAATACGCTTCCAACGACATATTTGGAGACTTTTCTTAAAGCTCCCAATCTCTTAGATTCTGAAGTCCATAGTCCTATGTAACTATAGTTATAAGAAACTTTTTATGTCCTAAGTGTTGTAAATAAGTTTATTATAAGTGCCACTATATTTGTTCGATATCCAATAAATATGATACTCGATTAATAAAGTATGTATTCTATATATTGTTCAGAGAATTTCTTATTAAATTCTTTATTCATATATAGTTTTTATACGGGGGTCAAACCGATGGAGGAGGAATTATGCCTAGTGGACAGTGGCACCACTAATTCTATTCTTAGGGAAACAAAATATTTCCAAACTCTTGTTAAAAGACAAGGAAATGTTTTGACAATCGCTGGGCGCGATGCAACGATAGTTGGTTCTGGTCGTGCCACTATCGTACTACCTATGGGTACCCAAATTACAATCGAGGATGCACTATTGTATCCTGATTCAAAGCGTACCTTACTAAGTTATAGAGATATCCGTCAAAATGGTTTCCATATAGAAACCCATTATGAAAATAATGAGGAAATCCTCCTTGTTACTCAAACTAGCGGATATGGCAAACGCATTGTTGAAAAAATTCCATCTTTTCCGTCTGGTTTGTACTACACATACATCAAACCCGTACCACATGTTGCATACAAGGTAATTTTTCAGAATGTTGATGCATTCAAAACATGGCATGATCGCCTTGGTCATCCCGGAGTCGGGATGATGAGGAAAATTATCAGCAATTCTAATGGTCATGAGTTAAATGCTGCTAAATTCCCGAAATCTTCAGATTTTATGTGCACTTCGTGCGCTACAGGGAAATTGATTTTACGTCCATCGCCCGTTAAAATCCAAAATGAGCCACTCAAATTTCTTGAACGCATTCAAGGCGATATATGTGGCCCTATTCAACCAACGTCTGGACCGTTCAGGTATTTCATGGTTCTAATAGACGCATCTACTAGATGGTCTCACGTGTGCCTTTTGTCCACACGCAACCATGCATTTGCAAAGATTATTGCCCAAGTTATTCGACTTAAGGCAAATAACCCTGAACATCAAATCAAATCGATTCGAATGGACAATGCTGCCGAATTTTCCTCTAAAGCTTTCAATGACTATTGTATGGCTCTTGGAATTCAAGTTCAGCACTCTGTCCCATATGTCCATACACAAAATGGTTTAGCAGAATCTCTTATAAAGAGAATTAAGCTCATTGCAAGACCCTTATCACAAAATTGCAACCTACCAACTTCTTGTTGGGGTCACGCAGTCTTACACGCTGCTGATTTAATTCAATTGCGACCAACTGCATATCATGTAGTTTCCCCAATGCAATTAGTACGTGGGAATATGCCTAACATTTCCCATCTGCGAAAATTCGGTTGCGCTGTATACGTACCGATCTCACTGCCTAAGCGCACCTCTATGGGTCCACATAGGAAACTTGGTATATATGTGGGATATGAATCTCCATCAATTATCAAATACCTCGAACCCCTTACAGGGGACTTATTCACGGCCCGGTACGCTGACTGCATATTCAATGAGGATCATTTCCCGGCATTAGGGGGAGACTACAAGTACCAAAACGAATGCCAGGAAATCGACTGGAATGCCCAAGGCATTTCCCACTCAGATCCACGTACTCAAGAAACTGAACAACAAGTTCAGAAAATCATAAATTTGCAACATATTGCAAATAACCTGCCAGAAGCATTTACTGATTATAAGGGCGTCACTAAATCCTCTTATCCTGCTCGAAATGCGCCCGAAAGAGTGGAGGTACCAATAAAAACCATTCAGCCCCCACTTCCAAAGAAAAGGGGGAGAAGTACGGCCGCTCCCAAGGATAATGCTTCAAATAAGCGTCCGAGGATACCGAGGACTAAATCCTCGAAATCAGTAAATCCAAACCAACCTCAAGCTGGTAGACACCCGACGGTGGATAAAAGTTCAACGCCAGGACCTAATCCACAACCCGGATCAAAGGTGCACCCAAACACTGATCCTGGAACATCGGAACACCCTGACTCCATAGTTTTGGGAAATGGTGAGTCACTATATGGGGTGAAAGAAATTTCCATCAATTACATTGAAACTGGAGAATCATACGACCGTAAGACTACCGTTATCGACATGTACTTCTCCGCAGCAATTGCAGAAATCTTTCTCAATGAACCAGAACCTAAGACCATGGCAGAGTGCAAAAAGCGCTCGGACTGGGCTCAATGGAAAGAAGCAATCCAAGCTGAGATAGCCTCGCTCACTAAAAGAGGGGTATTCACATCTGCAATGCCCACACCTTCTAAAGTTTTTCCCGTAGGCTTTAAATGGGTTTTCATCCGGAAACGGAATGAACACAATGAGGTGGTGAGATATAAAGCAAGGCTAGTAGCACAGGGGTTCACGCAGAGACCCGGCATTGATTACAATGAAACATATTCTCCAGTAATGAGTGGAATTACTTTCCGATACTTAATATCATTGGCAGTTCAAAATCATCTATCTATGCAGTTGATGGATGTAGTGACAGCATATCTATATGGGTCACTTGATTCGGACATATACATGAAGGTTCCCGATGGAATCCAAATTCCGAATCCAAACGCAAATCGCAACATGTATTGTGTAAAGCTACAAAAGTCATTATATGGCTTAAAGCAATCGGGTCGGATGTGGTACAACCGACTGAGTGAGTTTCTCCTCAAGAAGGGATACTCCAACAATGATGATTGCCCATGTGTTTTCATTAAGAAATCTCCGACGGGATTTTGTATTATATCTGTATATGTTGATGATTTAAACATCATTGGCAATCCAAAGGATATAAGTGAAGCACGTAATCATCTCACGAAGGAATTCGAGATGAAGGATTTGGGTAAGACCCGGTATTGCTTGGGCTTACAAATTGAGCACCGTCCTACAGGGATTTTAGTGCATCAGTCAGCCTATGTCCAGAAAGTTTTGGAGAAATTCAAAATGGACAAATCATACCCCATCAAAACACCGATGGTTGTTCGTTCCTTAGAAGTAGGGAAAGATCAATTCAGACCACCGGATGTTGGTGAAAAGATTTTGGGACCAGAGGTTCCATATCTCAGTATCATTGGCGCACTTATGTATCTTGCAAATTGCACCAGGCCTGATATCGCATTTGCAGTAAACTTACTAGCTAGGCATAGTGCGAAACCCACTCGCCGTCACTGGACGGGAGCGAAGTGTATCCTCAGATACCTTAATGGCACAAAGGATCTTGGTTTATTCTTCAGAAAGAATCATGATCCCAGTATGATTGGCTACACAGATGCCGGTTACTTATCTGATCCTCATAACGGAAAATCCCAGACAGGCTTTGTATTCCTTCGTGGAGGTACGGCTATTTCATGGAAGTCATCTAAACAGACCATGACGTCCACCTCTACTAATCATTCTGAAATCATTGCTCTATATGAAGCATCACGTGAATGCGTATGGCTTCGCAGAATGATTAACCACATACAACAATCATGTGGCATTGGTTCTATTGAATCACCTACAATTATCTATGAAGATAATTCTGCTTGTGTTACACAGATGCAAACAGGTTATATAAAGAGCAATATCACTAAGCACATTATTCCTAAATTGTTTTATCCCCATGAACTACAAGAAAGTGGGGAAATAGACATCTTACGAATCAAGTCTTGTGATAATCTTGCAGATCTTTTTACTAAGTCCTTACCATATTCTGTATTTCATAAATTGGTACATGGAATTGGTATGCGGCGACTCAGAGACTTGCAAGAATCAGGGGGAGAAATCTCCTAGATATCACCTGTACTCGCATCATGTTATACTCTTTTCTTTAACGAGTTTTACTCACAAGGTTTCTTGTTAAAGTTTTTAATGAGGTAATATTAACATAAGCGTGTGTCATGTTTTCTATTTTCCCCATCGGGGTTTTTATAGTAAATATCAAAGACACATATTGCCCTCACAACTATTCATGTTTTTCTCCGGAAAAGGTTTTTCATGAGAGTTATCTTAGAGGCAATACAAATGATATGTCGTCATATTTTCTCCTGAATTTTCCCACTGGGTTTTTGCAGGAGTTTTAGCGACCTATCCATATTATAATGCTCCTGATATTTTTCCTAAAATGGTTTTTGGAGGAGTCATTAATATGTCGTATCTCCAATATTTCCCCGCTGGGTTTTGTTTGGAATACCAATGACATAGTGATTTATTTAAATCATATACATACATATTCCTCAGATTTTTCCCATAGGGTTTTTCGAGGAATCCAAGCTTACAACATCATTGATCTCAAGGAAGATTCGATCAAGGGGGAGTGTTACGAAACAACACGCCTGTTCGGTCCAGGCACCAGTTGATGATCTCATCCATCCATATAAGATTAAAGGACAGGATTAGTTTAGCAGTTAGTCATTAGCAGTTAGACTTATCCCTGTGCGGTTCCAACACAGGCAACCGCATGGGATTATCCAAAGTCGCGTCCGTACGACGCAACTCCCTTGTATATAAATACTTTTCAAAGATCAATGGATACACAGTTGTTCCAAATCTCTGTTCATTACATTCTCATTCTTAACAGAAACAAGGGGAGAGATTCTTTACACCACACCTCAGAAAAGGAGAGAAGAAAGATGCTGCCAAGTAGTTTAAAGACGTGTCAACTGCAGAGTCATTGCTATTTTCAACTGCAGGCAAGTTTATTACGAAGTGTTTGTTGCTTAGGTAGATTCTGGCTCTGTTCGGTCGGTACAACTTATTATGGCTGCAGCTAATTTATAGAACTGATTTGTTATGAGAGAAAAAATATCATTTTATGACTAAAAAATAGAGCTGATTCTAGTTTATAGCTCAAGCAAACAAAGCGATATTGATAGTACATAAGGTGTGTGCTTGAGACAAACAGAGATGAGAAATGGTAATTCCGACAAACAGAGATGAGAAATGGTAATTCCCTCCAAAAATGCAACGGATTTGAGTTTATCATCCGTCAAACTTTGCTAGGTTTACCTAAGCTTTTTATTATTATTATTTATAGAGGTGAGTGTACGTTCGTGTAATATAAATGTCTACGTCTGGTCTCGCAAAGAGAGAGGGGACAAGATATATTCATTAACAAATATACTTTCATATTCTTCAATATATATCTAGTCAAATTCAGTATAGATTCATTTAGAATAAATTCAGATCCCTTGTTTTTTAGAACAGGGCAGAAACTAAGAGAGGGGGAAGGGGCAAAGAACGGAATGAACTGAAGTCTGGAACAAAACAATGGTGACAGCAGAGGAAAGGGGAGCACACAGCCATGCCTACGTTGCCTATTGCCGCCTCCCACCTTATCATTGTACTAGCAGCTACAATACATAGCTAAGCATAACAGTAAACTAGATCGTGACCATCTAAAATAATCCAAGAGCCGGCAACAATCCGCAGCCCCAACCGTACGTCGCCCCCACATGCACGCCAATCATTGGGGCCAGCATGATTGGGAAGAGATTAGTCGCAATCATCGCATTGCTTGCCCTCAACAAAGTACAGCGGGGCAGCCGAGAACATCGAATGCCATTTGTCATCATAAAAGCATCGCCACAATGAAAAGAACATCGGAAATGTTCCACGGAGCTAAACAGAGGGATTGCATGAAAATGCACGATATATAGATGAAACAGAGGGATGCATGAAAAATTCTTCTTTGATCTCATTCCATTCAGTTGCTACACCAATGTCCAATGTTTTCTTCAGTGTCATACAAGGATAAATCAGGTTCCACCATAAAACTAGGAACCATAAATGTCACAGATACCCCTGGTTTTTCTAGATATAAGAATGGAACAACTTTCAGGCAACGGTGGAAAGGCAAGGAAACACAATTGACTACAACAGACGAGACGAACCACAAACCTGTGTACAATAAACCAATTGAATAGACAAGACTCAAGAGACCAGAATGGGACTCCCAAAAACCCATTTTTGACATTATATGTCTTATATTAGTTGTGCCAATACTCATGCAACATGTTATACAGCACAGGAACCTCTTTGACAAAAACCGACACATCCCTATCTTTCAAGGTTCTTTCTACCTCATCAAACAGGTAAAACAATATAATTCATTCATGCTATATAGGAGGCAAAACCCAACACCCGACAACACCTGCGACTCCATGCCTCCCCCACCATTAGGTGGTGGTGGTGGGAGCAAGAGCCCAAATGATCCAACCGGCTGACCTTGAAGACTGACCACTGACCAAGCTGCACCACTGGTGATGCAGCCCAAGGACTGACCCTGCTGCTGACTGGGGACTGACATGACGACTCCCTGAGACCAGACCAATGGGACCCGTTACCATGACTTGGACGAACGCGACTACCCCACCTCTGACTAGCCCCAAGCACTAGCCAAGGCATAATGGCACAGTCGCCATTCCAAATGGGCATCTGCATGTACAATATCACATCAGAAATTGGAATGGAATTTTCACAGCCATACACAGCGCACGCCACCCAATTTTTACTCAAACTGCCAAAGAGGAGCATACCTTCAGCCAAAGTTGAATCCACCTGATGGAACAGAGGGCTGGTTCCCAAAGTTGAAGCCATTCTGAGGATTGTCTCCCGAGGGCATGGCATCATCTTCCTCCTCCAACCAGTAGGATTCGAGCATCTTGACAGCCTTCTCATATATCTCGGTGTTGTCATGGCTCTGCAGGTTCTCAATCTTGTCCAGGCCCTCAGCATCATCAATCATCTGTGCGTAGACATTGACATCGCCTCCACCAAGATTTTTCTCTGCCTCACCAATCTTCAGGATATTCTCAAGACCCTCCAAGCAAACTGTTACAATTCTAGGATCTGGGCAAACAAGCAGGTCACAGAGTGGCTTAATGCAACCCTGGGCAACAAGGTACCTACATTTTGTACAGTAGCCAATGTTATCACAAATGTTTTTTTTTAAATGAAGCATACTAGTACAAATAATACAACAGAGATAATGTTAAAACTACATATTTACATACTTGATCTGATCGTGCGTGCCACCAGAAGTGGCATTTGAAATTGCCCACGCTGCTTCTTTCTTGATGTCAAATTCAGCAGTTTGCAGAAGTTGCACCAGAGGTGCAATTATGTTTGCATTGATCACAGCCTGCAACCATATGATAGCAATTAGGAAAGAAACAGAACAGAGCACTTGAATAAGAAACCAACCAGGTGATAACATTGGAGTTACTGGGATTATGGGAGAAAATGTTTGTTTATATTGAAATAATTTTCAAGTCAAACATCAGCTTTATTTAAAGAAATACCATAAGCTAATTCAATTCAAATATGCACATGATTGTAAAAAACTTGATTTATCAACAGAACTTTAAGCACACAGACCTGAATCTGTTCCCTGTTACCAGCTGTGATGTTTGAGATCGTCCAGCATGCTTCTTTCTTGATGCTTTTCTTGTGGTTGGTAGTCAGGAGGTTCAAAAGGCATGGAAGGGCTTGATTGTCAATGACACACTGCAGGAAGGAGAAATATTTAGGTTCACTGGAATATAGAATGTCAATATGGTACAACAGCGTGGAAAGCTAATTTTGAATATTTATTTCAGTCAAATTTGCAAGGAATTCTTGTCTTCAAGGCTGAAAATCAATATGCCCAATTATATGTGAAGTCTACAAAGTTAGCTTAACAATCTGTCATCATCAAGACCTACTACATCCAATAGGACCTTGCTAAACAGTGCTGTGAAAGCGCATTTGTACTAATAAACTAGCATTTGAACTATAACAGAGAACAATTTTAAAGGAAATAGAACCTTAGATTTAACAAATCAACCAATTGATTCAGCATCAACTTCCAATCAGGCAACTTAGGCTGGCAGAATCATGAAGTGTGTATAGAGAGATGCAATGGAAGTGTATAGATACAAAAGAGAGGAAGAGACACTAACATATACTCCCTCCATACTCATATTAGTAGTCGTTTAGGACAGCGACACGGTCTTCAAAACAAAACCTTGACCTCTTGTTTTTATAAAAATATTTATAGAAAAGTGATATATGTATACTTTTATGAAAGTAGTTTTCAAGACAAATCTATTGATATAACTTTCATATTTGCAAACTTAGAAACTTAATAGTTATTGATGATTTATATTCCCAATGTTTGACCCAAATCTTGTCTAAAACGACAACTAATATGGGTATGGAGGGAGTATATATGAACGAAATAATATAATACATGTTATTTCTTGCCAAACCAAAAAGATAATGATTTCTAGTGTGTATATAAGTTTCTGCTCCATGACAATATTGATTTGACTGCTAGATAATGTATCTAGTCTAGCAAATAAAATTATTCAATCAAACTTGTAGCCCCAATTTTTAAAAAATAGCATGACAAAGGGCCAGTTTGGATCCTAGGGCTAAAAAATTAGCCCATACTGTGAAAATGGATTAAACATGAGCTAATTATGGGCTAATGAATTATAGCAACCAATTAGCCTTCATTAGCTCTTATTAGACCAAAATTAGCTCCTGTTTAGGCATTCTAATTGGTATCTAAAACCATGGGCTAGTTATTGGCTCAATGATCCAAACACCACCAAAGTACAAGATGATGCGACTTCCCCCTGTCTGACATCTGCATGGACCCATATGAGCACCATGACTAAATCATGTCTGCAACATCTACAATGCTACACAGGACAAAAGAAGCTTTCAAATCTAGTCTAGGCCAGTGTTGCAGCTACATCACTGAATCAATATCAATACAAGGTTAGACTGATTTTAACTGATGATAACATACATTCTGGCTTGCATTAATTAGCAACAGCAGCATATACATCAATGCAGGAAAAAAAACATTAAAAGAAGGTCCAACTTGACAATTTAGTTTACCTGAGTCTGCATGTCATCCCCAGTTACAATGTTACCCACCGTGCGCAGAGCTGGAATGAGTACTGAGGCCGAAGGATGCCTAAATAAAAATTCAGGTGTTATGATTTCAATTGTTGATCATGGTAAAACTTTAGAACAGTACAGAGAAAACATATATAATCCTTTGCACTTACATCAGAAGTTCCACAAGGCGAGGGAACACGCCAGATTCAATAACAGCTTGGATTTTGTCATTGGTCCCATCAGATAGGTATGAGAGAGCCCAGCAGGCATCAGTTAGGACCTCCTCATCCTGAGAGTGGATAAGGCGCTGCAGTGCTGGCAATGCTGGTTTGACCTACTCAAGCATCAACAGAACAATACATCATTCAAAGAATCAACATTGGCCAACACAACAAGAAGAAACAATCCCAGATAGAAACCTGATCGAAGTTTGGTTGTGGCTTCCCACGGCAGAAGTTGGAGAGAGTCCATGTGGCATTCCTGAGCATCGAGAGCTTAGCATGTTCATTGAGCTGCTGCAGCAAGGGGAATAGCCCACCGTGGCCAAGCACCAGATCACGGCACTTTGGGGAGTCACCAGCAACATTACCTAAAGCCCACACAGCCTGCAAAACAAAAAAAGAAAGAAAGAAGCTAAGCATCACTCTACGTAACTCTCATATGGAAGAGAGTAACTCTTGTAATTCAGTTTCAGTGCATGCCTGTTCACGAACATCCTCACTGTGGGAGTTGAGGAGCTTGACAAAGATGGGCACAGCACCACTCTCAACCACCACCTTGGTGTTCTCTGATGTGCCTGATGCAATGTTGGTGAGCGCCCATGCAGCCTCAAACTGCAGCACAAGTTACATAGCAAGTAGCTACTGATTAATAAGAGAGAAAATAAAGTAAAGCCATATCACTGATCAGTGCAACTGTTCCCAGACCTGAAGTTGGGGATGGTCCTCACGTGTAAGGAACTCAATGAATCGGGGCACGACTCCGGTGCTGATCACCTCCTCGATCGGGGGACTACGCTCTGCAGAAATTTAAGGAAACTCAATCAGCAAGTTACCACTTAACTTTCACATAAAGCTGCAGTGGGAGTTGAGAAAGTACTATCATGCACTCATCTAGATTCACCAGCAAATACAAAAATCACACAGGATAATAGGATGTACAAGAATATGAAAAGAGGCATGCAGCCTCTCCATGAAATCAAATGCTTTCGGGAGTACAATTTTTTTTCAAACTACCAGCTAAACATGGTCATAAGCACGAGGGGAGGGTAGGGTTTGTTTTTCCGAGGGAACAGTGGATTTATGTAGTCGTAAAATGCGATGGTGCAACCGACTAAATTTTGCCACCCCGCAATCCACAAGTCAGGACCTCCCGTATACGACAGTTACCTTATAGCACCTAGAAACCCAGATACCCTCACGCATGGCCTAATACTACTCGACAAACCGCCCAAATCTCAAACTCTATCCATCCGGTAATGGTAACCGCACATGAGATCCGAATCTCACCTATGGAGAGCAGCTTCCTAAACTGCGTGGTGGCATCAAGCTGCACGGTGGGGTCGTTGGAGAGGACGGCCTGCACCATCGCAGGCAAGCCATCGAGCTGCACAAGCAGACAAGGAGAAAAATCAGATCCGAAGCCGTCAGATCGAGTCCCACACCGCCGCCGCCACCCAAACCCTAACGAAGGGGGCGGATCAGATCGGGGCCAGAAAGAGCGAGCGAGCGAGCGAGCGAGCCAGGGGGAAGGGAGAAGGGAGGGCAGCGCCGCACCTTCTGCTGGAGCGCGGTGGAGTGGCCCATCGACGGCACGGCGCCGGCGGCGGAGGCGGGGAACCCGTCGCGGCGCTTCTTCTGGAGGCTCTCCTCGCGCTTGGCCTTGCGGATGTCCACCATCTGGCCCTCGCGGCGGCGGCGGCTCTCCTCCGCGTCCACCGTCTGCTTGTAGTTGCCCTTCCGCATCTGCTCGCGCTCGCTCGGCCGGAGCGACATCGCGGCGAAACCCTAGGGGGAGGGGGGCCCGGCGGCGGCGCGGTGCGGTGCGGGGGTAGGGAGGAGCGGGGGGGCGCGAGGGTGTGCAGTCGAGTCGTTCGCGCAGCCACGCACGCACGCACCGCAAGACCGAGACCAACCCGATTCGATTTCGAATTGGGGAACGGGAAGGGAGAGAGAGAGAGAGAGGGAGTTGGAGGTGGGGGGAGGCTTATTATATAGGCGGCGTTCCAACCGGGGGCAGCAAGCAAAGGAGGAGGGAGGGGGCCGCCCCGCCGGTGCGAACGGGGGAGTATTTCTTCAAGGGCCTTTTTTAATTAATAAATTAATAATAAATATAAGTATTTCTTCAAGGTCTTTAGGATGACTTCGGCTTCGACTTGCACTTGCTGCCGTAGAGGACTGTCAAACAGCTCTTTTTTGACAACTCTGTCAAACGGCAGTCTTGATTCTTGGAGAGGCATAACCATTTTTATATTGAGCAGGGTTTCATAAATTTAATATACATTATTATAAAATTTTTATTGGAGTTCTTTTTTGTGATTTTTTTTTCTAAAAGGGGCTTTATCTTTATAAGAGAAACTATTTCACATAAGGAGACAGAGCGTTATCAAATTAGTCTTTAGAATGGGGTACTCATTGTTGGCACATAGTAAGTTGTAGGCAGGGCCTTCATCTATTTCAATACGATTTAGAATTAAACTTTGTATCGCGTTGTATTAAACTTTATATCGTGGCTAGACGCACACTACTTTAACTTGTACTCCCTTCTTATACCCATAAAACAAATCGTTTAGAATATGTTTGTGTTTACCAATGAATCATTAATTAAAGAGCTATTTTTCTCTCCTTACCAGTGTTAAATAGAGCGACGGGGATTACGAGATCCCTAGCCCTTTTTATATACTCTAGGAAGTAGGATTATAATTTGATTCCCTCAATCAGGTGTAGATTAGTTTACTAGTCAGTTACAAAAATACTCTAACCATATAAGATTACACATACACGTATTGTGGTTTCTATCTATCTATATCCCTGCATTACTTTCCTGGCAAGTTTCATGAGACACCCATGAGTTGTTTGCTCCGTCTATGTCACACCTCGATTTTAGGAATAAAATCGAGTGCATAATATATATGTCAGGATCAATTTTCATATATATATATATACTAATAGTATAAAAAACAATATTGTATTATTACATAATCACACTTTATTAAAAAATGGCTCTCGGGTCCAAAAGAAAAGTACATAGACTCTCATGAGGACTTGCAGAAACTGGACACCAACAACACATGAAGGTCGACCGGGGTAAACACAAGCCTAGTACAACTCGTCTGGGTCGAAGCCACCGTTTTCTAGCCTTCTAGGTACTCCTGCTCCTCGTCGTAATCTCCAGCGTCTAGTTGGGATAGCAGGGGACAAAAAGAAAGGGTGAGTACATCGAAATGTACTCTGCAAGTGTAGGAAAAAATAATGCGACATGTGGCTAGTATCAAAGGGATAGACTAACTCTTTTTGATTCGAGCATCTAAAGCGACACATCCTATGTTAATCATATTTTTCTATACACCTGTTTACTAGATTTAACAACTTTCTCCTTAGAACCAAAACCAACATTCGAAATCCACAGAACAACCAACACTTGATATCCATGCGTTAAAAGTTGGAGTTTGCATGCTAACCAATAAATGATATGCATTAAAAGTATATTACCCATGCTAGCGCTACGGTAGCATCTAGAAAAAAATCATAAAAGTAAAAAGTAAATCAACTAATGAAAGACACATAAATTCAGTGCCTCACAAAATTTGGTTATTTCTCACTTTGAAAAATTAGACAAGCCCACAGGGATACTGTGACACCCTAGTGTCAAGCACTGTATTAGGAATCACTTTAGCTACTAAGTTTCCATAAGCAATGCATTGCATCATTTCATGTGCATGGAAGTGTTTTTGGCTTTTGTTTGTTTATTTGAATTTTGGTTTCAATAGGACTTGATTGTTTAAATAGATTTCTGCCTTGACAAATAATTTTATAAAATAGGTAATATTGGGTATAACACTTTCTATGTTGATACTTTAACATAGTTCAGTATAGATTAATTATTAAAAATGTGGGAACAAAAATGATTTATAGCTTAAAGTTGGCTTTAATTAGGTGTAGGCTAGAGAAATGGTTTTCAGAAAATATGCCTTATATGAAAGTTGTAGAGAAAATTATTTTGAGCAACTTTTATTTTTGGGTCAAAGTCTCGTTTTGAGTTTTTGAAACTGTTTTGAAATGGTCAAAGTTTGGAAAAAGATTTGAAAAAGAAAAAGTTTTTTTTTTCTTCCAGCGCGAAGCTTTCGGCCCATCCGGTCTTTCGGCCCGCCTCGCGCACGCGCCGGCCCGCTCGCTCGCGCCCCGCCTGCTCCCGTGCGCGACGCGCCGTACGTCGGCGTTCGCGCCACGATGAGGCCGCCGTCCTCTGCCCCGAATCCGCGCCAGCCACTCCTCAGCCGATCATTCTCCACCCGATCACGCAAGCGACCCCGCTCACCCACTCTCTCGCCGCCTCGCCTGCCGCGCTGCCCTCGCCCGCCGTGCCACCACTCGTCGCACGCCGCGCCGGGCCCGCCACTACCATCGGTCGTCCGTCGACCGGCCAAGCAAAGCCAAGCCCCCGCACTTCACTCCCTCACTCACCCCGCACACACTCGCCTGCTCCCGTTCGCTCTCACCCCTTTCTCCGTGCGCGAACGCAAGCTCGAGCGCCACCCTCGCCGCGACGCCACCGCAAGCCTCCCCTTTGCCGTTCCGACCTTGCCAGAGCCCTTCGGCTCCATCCCTCGCGTCCACCGTTCCGCCTCATCCCCGCACACACGGTGTGCGCGACCACTCTGCCGGCGGAACTCCACCGGCGCCGGAACACGTCGCGCCCCCTTCGGCCACCGTTCGCCGCCAAAGAGTCTGCGTCGCTGTTCCGCAACCACCGTGTGGGGATATAGACCCCAGGGTACCACACGATGGTACATGGGCCGCGCCATTGAGGGGTCGTCCGACCCATATGATGAAGACGTGCGGCGCATGGCATGCACCGCACGACGGTTGTAATCTAGATACAGTACCAACTCAGATACTTACCATGTAACTCTGTCCCTTCGGAATATATAAGGAGGGGCAGGGGTCCTCCGAGAGGACAAGGGAGATAGACAGCAGATCATAGGTCATAAGGGAGGCCACAAGCCACATCCAATCAATACAACTCGACGCAGGACGTAGGGTATTACGCTAACCTAGCGGCCCGAACCTGGATAAACCTCTGTGTTCATCTACTTTTGCCTTGCGTCAACGTCTGGGTCGTCGTCTTGCGCACCTTCCCCTCTAATCTACCACCTTGGGTATACCCCTAGGTGGACTATCGGCGATATTTCATCGACAGTGGCGCCCACCGTGGGGCATGTGCGTACGGACGCCATGACGACTCAGATGGTTTCCTTCCTCGTTTCCACGACCCTTCTGGAGGCTTCACGTTTGTCGTCAGGTCGTTCTCCTCGGCCACCGACGTCGACGGCGCCGCTCGGGGCGTGGAGGCGGTGCAGGCTTCCCCTGTGCCGAATGGATCTGCTTCCACCACTTCGGCATCGGCGAGACCAGCCTCGACATCTCTTCGAGGTCATCTTCCCCGGCGCTCCGACCACGCTTCCCCGCTATCAGAGACGGCGTGTCGACAATAGCGATCTGATTGGATCCATCAATCGGGTCACGACAGGCATCGCCGACACTCTCGCTCTCGTAGATCTGATCAGAGATCGATCTCCCGAGCACAACGCCGCTCATACCTCTCGCTTCGACCTCCAACCGTGTCGCAATGATGATCGCCATAATGAGCGGCACTATGGCGACCACGACCAGGAGGAAAGATCGAGGGCTAGACAACTCCATCACCGTCGATAAGAAGATATTGTTGGCTCGGCTAATCGACTACGACGAGGATTACGAGAAGCTGCTCGACGACCCGTGCCCTACGCTGGCTCTGATCATCTACGAGCCAGAAGAGAGCCATCACGCCGTCGTCGAGCCAAAGACGAGCCACCGATGAGCCAACGAGCCACCAACGAGCCTACGAGCCACCCGCGAGCCTACGAGCCAAAAGCGAGCCATCAACGAGCCAACGAGCCATCGTCGAGCCACCGTCGAGCCATCGATGAGCCTACGAGCCAAAAGCGAGCCATCACGTCATCGACGAGCCATCAACGAGCCACCAGCGAGCCGACGAGCCACAAGCGAGTCGTCACGTCATCGTCATCGTCTCACCGCCATCCTCGCCGATCGCTCGTTGATGACTCATCGTCGTCCTCGACGCCTCTCGTCGACTACTTCGTTTGGATGACAATCAAGCTAAGTATTATCTTTCACACCAGTCAAATATTTCTTCGATCATGATATATCTCTAGATATCATCGTGTGCCTCTGCGGTCACATTATTCTTTACAACGACTTTTCGTTATTTTTCATCATATATACCATCCTGAGGATGACATATGTGTCTTCCCGAGCAGCCACGTTTACACTCGTGCTTTCCAGAGACGGCCCTGTCTCCGGCTCCTCCCTACACGTGAATGCAGCTCCGCGCTCTGCGTTATGGGTGGTCGGCAGCGGCTCCTCGGTGACGCTGGTGCTCTTACGCGTGCCTGGGCTCCGCGCCTCACGCTCCGGAGTTATCGGCTAGCCGGGGCTGGCGACTCAGTTACAAACAAACTGCTCGGGGGGATTTTATTTAATGCTGAGCGTTCAATCCAGCTGACTGACCGCTGAGCGGCACATGCTGTTTCTTTATCGTTGTTATTTTCTCCATATTTTATTTATACGTCATGTACTACTGTTCTCCGTATTTATTTTTCAGGGTTGAGGTTTAGTCAACGAGCTTATCCTTTACGCTCGGGGACTGGACCAGTCATGAAGAACAACAAGATCATCGTTTGGGACAAGTTGGTCGCTTCGCTCGGTGCTCGCCACCTGGCGCTCGAACTTCGTCGCCGACCAGCTGGTCGCTTCGTTCGGTGCTCACCACCTGGCGCTTGGACTTCGTCATCGACCAGCTGGTCGCTTCGCTCAGTGCTCCCCGCCTGGCGCTCGGACTTCGTCGCCGACCAGCTGGTCGTACTCTTCGACGCTCATCGACGACTACATTGAGAGCTCACCAGCTGAGCTGGGGACTCCTCGGTGCTCGGGTTCGTCGACCACTTGGTCGCTTTGCTCGGAGCTCACCACCTGGCGCTCGGACTTCGTCATCGACCAGCTGGTCGCTTCGCTCGGTGCTCACTGTCTAGCGCTCGGACTTCGTCATCGACCAGCTGGTTGTAATCTTCGACACTCATCGACGGCTACACCGAGAGCTCACCAGTTGACCTGGGGACTCCTCGGTGCTCGGGTTCTTCACGCCAACATCGTCAGTAGCGCTGGTCGGATAGCTCGGTGCTCACCGCCTAGCGCTCAGATTTCATCGCCGACCAGCTAGCTAGACTCCTCGACGTTCATCGACGACTACACCGAGGGGTCACCAGCTAACCTGGGGACTGCTCGGTGCTTAGACTCGTCGCACGACAACCTGCTCGGACGGCGTGTTGCTTTCGTCATAGTGATTTTACCTTTTTTATAAGCCTGCTACAAGATTTATTCTTCATCTTCTAGCAGCCTTGGGGACTACCGTGTATACATGGCGCTCGTTGGCGCATGTATATAAGTCTGATTATTCTCAAGACCCTGGCACCATGTGACCGAGTCACCTGCTGTCAAGCTCGGGGACTAGCTGTGGGGATATAGACCCCAGGGTACCACACGATGGTACATGAGCCGCGCCATTGAGAGGTCGTCCGACCCATATGATGAAGACGTGCGGCGCACGGCATGCACCACACGATAGTTGTAATCTAGATACAGTACCAACTCGGATACTTACCATGTAACTCTGTCCCTTCGGAATATATAAGGAGGGGTAGGGGTCCTCGGAGAGGACAAGGGAGATAGACAGCAGATCATAGGTCATAAGGGAGGCCACAAGCCACATCCAATCAATACAACTCGACGCAGGACGTAGGGTATTACGCTAACCTAGCGGCCCGAACCTGGATAAACCTCTGTGTTCATCTACTTTTGCCTTGCGTCAACGTCTGGGTCGTCATCTTGCGCACCTTCCCCTCTAATCTACCACCTTGGGTATACCCCTAGGTGGACTATCGGCGATATTTCGTCGACACACCGAGCCTCCGCCGAGCCCCAATCCTCCCCGGAGCTCTTCATCGCACCAAGGCAAGGTGAGAACACGCTCCCACCTAGTCTCTACCGCTCCCTAGCTCTCTCTTCTCCCCGGCCGAGCGCCATGGGCGCCGCCATGGCCGCGCACGAGGCCAAGCTCCTCCGGAGCTTTACCGGCCAAACCAACCCACCACGTAGCCTCCCTAGGGTTCGTTTAAACTTTCGCACCCGCCAATTTTGGCCGGCGACCGCCGGAGACAGCATAGCCGAACACCGCTGCCGCCACCGTCCACCATTGCTCGTCACCGGCGAGCTACGGTCGTGCGCTGGCCAAACCAACACCACCACTCGATCCGCCTCGTCGAGGTGAACTCACCAAGCCCAACCCCGCTGCCGGCGACCTCACCAACGGCGAGTAATCGCCAGTCAAACTCTTCCCCTGCTCGGCTTCCACCGACAGGTGGGCCCGTTGACCCAGTCGGCCCCACGAGTCAGTCACACCGGGTCCATGGGCCGAGTCCACGGAAGCTGGCGGGGAATTTTCAAATGTTTTTCTTTTTCCTTTTATTTTCCACAAAAGCTTATTTATTTTGTGTAAGCATGTTTTAATAATCCAAATGAGGTGCTTCCAGTTTTGTTAGCTTGTTCATAAGTAGATCTATCAGGAAAAAATATGGAAGTATTTTTGGTAGAAGTTTTTGGCACTATTTTTAATTATTTTAGTTTATGAGCTTTTTGTTAAATAAATGGGATTACATGTTTTCTGGTTGAATTAATTCATGGCAAAAATTGTATAGGTTTCTTATCAGGTTATGTATCTGAGAAAATTTTATGAGGGCCTGTTTTTGTGGAAAAAGTATCTGTTTAGATTTAAATTTCTTTATAGTTGTTTTCTTAAAATAATTGTTGAGAGAAATATGTGTAGAAATAAAATATGGAAAAATTTATACAGTCTCTGTGTGTTCTGTTTAAGCTGAGAAAAATGTTAAGTATAGGTTGTTGTATGGAAAAATAAGAAGTTGCAGTGCAAGTGTACTTTTCTGTGTTTTTCTTAGAAAATTCATGCAGAAAACGATACGATGTTTATGTTCGTGGAACTTTCTTGATAAATATAAAATATGGAGTAGAATCTGGGAAAAATATGAAAATGAGGATTGCACCCTTTTCCAGTAGGGTTGCAGTTCAAAGGGTTTATTTTGAAATAAACTTGTTTATTTTGTGTAGATTATTATGTTCATGATTTAGCAGTGAGTTTTCTGCAGTGAAGTCGTTATAGGTAGTTGAAGCTAGGAAAATATGAAATCTGCTGTTTGACACTTTTCATAATTAAAGTTAGTTCAAAGCATCTTTTTGGCAGTTTATTTCATCTTTTTGTATCTGATGTTCAGTAATTTATCTCTTGCTAAAATTTGTACAGTGGAGTCCAGTGGGTGTAGGTTACCTACTGTAATTTTTGTGAATTTTTCTGAGTTCAGAAAAATGTACTTGTTTTTCAAATCTAAGTTTCTGGAAATAATCAATAGAAATTAGTTAAGTTAATGGTTTTATTTAATGCAGTCATTAAGTGTCTTTCTCAATGTCAAAAGTTGTTCAACAAGTTGGTTTTGTTGGTTTACAAGAAAAGTTTACTTTACATATCATCATATCTGCACCACGCATTATTTATTTATCCGCCGCATTGCAATAGGATCGACAGCCCCGGAGCCCGACCAAGAACCAGAAGTAAACGTCGAGCTGGAGATCCAGGAGGTGCCGCAAAGCGAGGAGGCCGACCCTGCTTCAGAAACTAACCTGCCCGAGTGCCCTTCCCACGAGGCATTGGTCTTCTCCCAAGGCAAGCCCCGGAGCATTCTAAGTCTCCTATTAATTACAATTAATCCATTTGAGTATTTTATATTGTGATGCATTAGGTATAGGAGTTGTTTGAATCCTACTTGATGCATTATCCATTCCTTGATTTCTGATTTACACCTGCCTTGTTATCCTGCTAGTTATTATAATGTAGAATTGCTTAGTCTGCTTAATAAAAGTAGTAATCTAAGAATGTTTCCGTAATACCCCTGGTGGGTATTTACCGGATCACGGTTGATTATATTTGCTATCGTGGAAAAGAACCTGAGTAGTAATGAAATACGGTCAACTGGAAGGCAAAGCACAAGTTTGGAAACTTGGGGCAGCTCGTCCGTTGAATCGTGTAGGTTTGTATCGATGTTGGCCCTCGTTCATTTTTGAAAGCGCCCTTTTACTTAGGGTGTCGGTGATGTATTCCCGACCCCGAAGCCGGTTAGACGCTGTTCGGGCCGGTCTCAACCCGTGTCGCACCCTCTAGTATAGAAATACGATCTGCCTCGGAATGGCCATCATATAGTTCCAATTGGGTGGTCCGTGCTGTGAGCCGCGACGATTACCACCACGGACAGTATCGAGCGGTGACCCAACGCATGGACCCGACGGGGAAAATGTGGGTTTGTATTAAAGGTTTCTCGCCAGCTGGTTTGTAATTCGATTCGAGTCGTCGTCTCCCCAGGTTAGTGGGAAACTATGTTGAGCTTCACCACGATACAACTTCATGTGATGGTTAAGGTTCAACTAAAATGTGAATAAGTTAACTGGATATGGTATATTATTGATTATTAGACTCAAGTGTATGAAATAGTTCAGGTGCAAAACCTAGATTGAGAAGTAGGCCTAAAACCTGACTGCTCACCGGTATCATTAAATATTCCTTCTCTTAAATTGAGCTTTTCGCAACTAAAGATCCCAGCTCCATCAAAAAGCCTTGCATACCCTTGGTGTCTTTTATTTTCAGTTGGACGGGTAAGTCTAGCTGAGTACATTCCCGTACTCAGGGTTTATCCCGTTTGTTGGAGATGGCCAGGTCTACTTCGGCTATTGTAAGCACTGCCTCTAATCCGTGGAGGGTGATGAGGAATAGGCCCAGGGCAGGGTCATCTAGAAGCTTCTCATTTGCTTTTGCTGGACTGAGACTGTTGGTGGCACATTATTTGAAAAAGGAGGAGAGAGTTATCAAAAACAATGTTTTATTTGGGACCACGTGTGTGGTGGTCGTGTTTTAAACTTATTTAAGCTTCCGCACTTTTAAAACTCAGTGTTGTAATAACTTTTTAAGATTTCGCACTCTGATGTTAATTTCGATTTCGATTACCGACTATTGTATCTTTGCGAATGTGGTACTTGAACGATGCGATCCTGTATGATGTAAGTTGATTGAAATCCTTCGAGTTATTACATGGTGACCAAGACGGTACTTGAGCTCTTATAATTTGGACGATTCCTCCACAGCTGGTATCGGAGCATGGTTCAAGTTATTACATCCGTGATGAGCTATTTTCGAACTAAAATGGGTATTTTAAAACTATTTTCAAAACTACTTTGAAATTCTAAGTGTGCCCAGTCTTGTCCTTAAGCCTCATACTAGGATTCAGGTGGCTTAACTGCTAACAGGGTTCAGGGATTTTGCTTCATGCTGGATCTTTATTTGCTGGTCCATTCTCGAGGGAAAAGAGAATACGTCGATCGCGAAAACATGCATAAAATGATTTGGCGAGACATGAGAGCATGACCGTCCAACCGTCGGTCTAGGGTGAGAGTTGTTGTACCAAGTATGTGCGAGCTCCACGCAAGCATATACGAGGATATCAAATGTCGGGGATGATTTCTGGATTGGTGCATGGTGCTTAGTATTGGCTTCTATGTATTTCGTACGTTTGGGCCAATACTCCGTTATTTTATCATTGGGATTTTGCTTGGGCTGAAATGAATTTTCTGCAGGTACACTAACTACGAGATCGAATAAAACGAGTAGATAACGTATGAGAGACCGTTCTTGCCACCGACTAGAACGTTAGGACTTACGAGTCATTGTTAGTGAGTGAGAACGTAAGTACAATCATGCATCATATTTATATTCTTGCACCTGCATTACCTCCCCTTAATTAAAAGTTGTCTCTTTTCTTATAAAATTTACCAACTTAAATATACGTCTCACGAGAGTTCGAAACCCTTTTGTTTCTATAGATGGCCCGGACTAAGTTGACTGCTCACAAGGCCACCAGAGGCAGAGGAGTTCCGTGTCATCGCTTGGCCACAAAGTTGACCAAGAACACGTTCTTGTCCTACTTTGGGTTGCCAACGATCCTTTGCAGGATTCTGCAAGCAGTGGGATATGAGGAAGGACAAGAGCCTCGGTATTCTTGGCAGAAGGATATCTATGGGCAAGACTCATTGGTCATGGTGCGGGTCAAGGTTAAAGCCTTGGCTAGCAAGCCCCACTAGACGGGATGGACAGAGATCACCAGAGGCAGTTGTGCCAAGGATGGAGCCAACAGGGGCAGCGTACTTGGTGCTGAAGGACATCATCGCCCGCTTCCCGGCCGACCTTGCTAGTGCTATGGCAGGAGTGTTCTCTCGTGGATTACTTTTTCCTCTACGTTGGAGGCAGACCTTGGAGTCGATTCTGACAGGAGGTGCAGAGGAGAGGTTCTATTGTGAGACGTCTGCAATGAGCGCCACCGGAGCCTTGGTGAGTGTATGTGAGAGTTTGGAGCGCAGCCTGGAGAGCGTGTCCTTTACCCTCACCGCCACCTACCAGAGCAAGAGGAAGCTGCAAGAGGAGTTCGACGCTGAGGTAGCTCGACTGCAGGAGAGGTTGACGCTGAGGTAGCTCGACTGCAGGAGAGGTTGCACCAGGTCACTCTAGAGTGTGATGATGCCCGTGCCACAGCAGGAGCCGAGACCACCGCCAGGACCGTCGCCGAGCAGATGTACCTGACCACGGCTTTTCAGCGGGATGAAGCCCGCACAACGCTCGACCAGCTCAGGGAGGGTACCCATCACCTGATGCAACAGGTGCATGGTCAGTAGGTTTACATCGATCACCTTCACGAGGCAATCCACCAGATGCATCATGCGGCACAGGAGGCCGCCACCTCAGTAGCTGACGAGGCCCCTGCAGATGAGGCCCTGGAGCCCCACAACGGGATAGTGCTTGGTCCAGATCCTCTTTCAGAAACGAGGACCATGTTGACGAGCCGATGATGGACGTCGATGAGGAGAACGCCGCATCCGCCGTTGGAGACGCCTGAGCGCTAGTTTCACTAAGAATCTTTTTCTTTTGTTTAGCTCGGGCATGACCGCTTTTGTTGTAATCAGTCATGTGTTGATCTCATGTTTAAGTTGTGTGATGGCATGTACGGCTCTTGGACAAAGTCTAGACTTCGATCTGGCACCTTTTTATGGAAATCCGTCGTTTGCATTCTTATTTTCGAGCAATCATTATGTGATGTTGTATGGAAAGGAGTATTTATACTTGGTCGCGTGCTAAATTTCCGAATTATGTACAACACAATATTTATTCATGATCAATGTGACATCACCTAATTGTTGCTCATTAATGGGATGTGCAGATGCCGGCCCACACCCGCAGCCAGCGTGGACAGGGATCAGGGCAGGAGGAGAATCTGTCACCACCTCCACCGCTGCCGATGACGCCGGAAGCGTTCTTCGGGCACTTTTGGGCAGCCAACGGAACATGGAAGAGATGCAGAGGCATATGGAGGCCACCCTCCGTAATATTGCCAATAACACTGCGCAGCAACATCAACAGCGCCAGGGGCCTGAGCCCAATCAATTCAGCTCCTACCGTGACTTTTTGGACACTTGTCCCCCAGTGTTCAAGGAAGTTACCGAACCGCTCAAGGCAGACGAATGGCTCAACTCCATCACTCAAAAGTTTTGCCTACTTCGCTTAACTGAAGAGCTCAAGATGGAATATGTTGCCCACATGTTGAAGGGACCCGCAGGCTTATGGTGGTCCCAGTACCGTGCATCTCTGCCAGCCAATGCGCCTGTCACGTGGGGACAGATCTCCACAGCTATGCGTAACCACTACATTCACTACACCACAACACCATCTTTAGCGATGGACGATCTGACGCTAAAAGCGGCTACAACGACATGTTGTCTGACGCTAAAAACATATAGCGTCAGACTTCTGCAGACGCTGTAAGTCCTGACGCTAAAAATCTTTAGCGTCAGACGGGACTTTTAGCGTCAGACAGCCTGTTGCCCTGAATATTTTTAGCGTCAGACAGCCAGTTGCTACTCTTTAGCGATAGACTGCGCGCTGCTATAAATAGTTTTACTGTTAGATGGTCCATCAAGATAGTTTTAAATGGTTTAAAAAATAAAAATTGATCTGCCAACAATTATTACAAATGTCACACTGAGCTTCAAAAGTCCATTTAAATACACAACTAGAATTCATCTTCAATAAAGATACATCTTCACAAATTTGACCAAAAGTTTACATATATATCTCATTCAATTTCAATAAAGATACATCTTCACAACTTCAATAAAGATACTATTGTTTCCTAAACAGCGTTTCACACTAGCACATAGCATAGGCACTGACTTGGCAAAATAGAGTGTGTTTGTTGCACAACTAACATAATCTATATTCGAGATGGTAGTAATTAGATAATTTCTATAATAATATAAGCCGCTGCAAAATCAAGATAGCCACACAAGGCTCATTCCTTGTGGCAGGTTTGATGAAACATGAGAGGATCCATCTCCACTTTCCTATACATCAAAGAGAAATGACTTGTAACAGTTGCCTATACATAAATCTCAGAAAAAAGATCTTGTACTAAAATAACTAATTGAAACCATATTGAAAGTATTTTCAGTGAAGAAGTTGAATAATAATATAATTGTCTAAGCGACTGCCTTTCTGGTCAGTGCTATGTTTTATACCTACTCTGAAATTCTTATTAAACATCACAACTCCAAGAACTGCCGCAGGGGCCAGCCAAACTAAGAAAAAAAATAATAGCTAGTAGTTCTCTTAACCTGAAAGTTGAACGAGCTGCTACAGTTTAACTCTGAAAACACATTCTCATGGAGCTCCAAAAATAAACCTGCAGGTTTAAAGATAATTGCAATGTTGAAACTTGAAAGAGAAGCCCACAAAAATGGCGAGTAGAGAAAGTAATGGACAAATCAAATTTTTTTGCATAATATAACTGTAACTAGAGTGTTAAGCTACAACAGTACCTCTGGTTTCAGCAATGAATTTTTCTGCATAATGAATTTCAGATATATATGAAACAGAAATAAGTTCTCCCCTTTACGGTCTCATTCAGGAAGCTATTTTTGCCTGAAGAAAAATATATCTATAATTGGAGAATTTGCAATAACTAGCAACAACAGGTTCGTACTTCTAAAGGAACTGATTCCCATAATCCATTGTATAATACAATTCTCAATCAGCTATCTATCTATATTCCCAATCAGCGGCGACCGGGACAACTCACCTCTACTAAAATTAGAGCAAGTTCAGTTTATTACCTGGAGAAAAGTTATTCTTGCATTACATTTTTTTCAAGTTTTAATTTCAGTGAAAAGTCATAATTCTTTTCCTTGCCTGCCTACACCAGATTGTTCAAAAATATACAATGATCATCTGGAGGTATTGACAAGATCAAATTATCTAATATATTTCAGTAGTAAAGTATCTAACATTGCCTAAATTTCTTTGTCCTACAAACATTGCCTAAATTTCTTTGTCCTACAAGGCTGTCATGAGTTAGCACCATTGCTTACTGTCATTATAGAATACAGAGCAAGGAATTTTAACTCTAGCAGAAACATGTGATTTTCCTGTCTTAGAAAGACAGCTTGTCAGAACATGCAAACACACTGTCCACCAGGGTCTCATGCTTTGGATAACAAGTATCTTCATAATTCATCCAACCCACTCATTACCACACTTTTTTTTAGAAATCCTATATTGCAGCATCATATCACAAAGGATACATAATGATTAATACTTGCACAGCAGTATACTAATATTTTATAACACAACAATATATTTTAGAGAACATTACCATATAAGTAGCTAGTTCAGGGAACTATTATATACTCCTATATACAGTAGACTACCTAATTCAGTACACGAATCACTAATGCTTTATATATTATGTATATGGTCCAAAGTTCAGTAGTCACTAGGAACTGTAGGGACGCTGATGCCTTTTTTTGTTTTTCTAAATTGCAATATAGTTGAAGCTTCAAAGCCTTGTGATCACCCATATGTGATCAACGTGGCATAATAGACAGTTTTTTAGGTTTGGCATATTGGAACAAATAAAAATATATGAAAACATCAACTAAGTTGCAGACCATTGTTTGCTGATTGTTATGGACTGCAAGAAAAATATAGGCTTAGGATAACACATGGCTGCTAGTTACCAGGACAACAGTCATTATTCTATAAATGCATACATTAAAGCAAAAAAATTGACAATACATATCTAAAAGCCTATAAAACTTATAAGACAACTTGCCCAAAATTACACATGCTTCTTACCTATAGCTAACTAGCATGTAAACTTATTATTTTCCTTCACAATATGAAGGGGCAACTTATATTGATGTGGTGTAAATGAGGAACATCATGCAATGGCAGTATGCACTTTACTCATTTAATAAACTCATATATCTCACACAAGAGCATTTTCATCACTAGAAACAAAAAAACAACAGGGAGACATGAGGTATGTTCTACCTGTTAATTTAACTTAATCTAAAGAAGGATAGCATCACCTTATAGCATGCAACAGAACGTAACTATGCACAATCTTTAGTAGCTAATACAACTAACTGAAAATTGGACAAATGAACAAATACTAAGTACTGACACAAAAGACAGATTTGTTATTCAAAATAGCATCATACTATACAGACTGGTGCTGAATGATAGAACAAATTAGCAAACAATGATTCTATACAGTTAGCTGGTAAAGATCACTCTTTGATTATAAATATTGTTTCAATATTTATAGAGGCTTGCTGAAGAAACATAAAAAAAAGATTTAAACCTTGTGTGTATTAACGACAAACATGACCAAAGAAAAACAAAAGCCATGGCATCTGCTTGCTGTAGCTCAGCCTCAATATCATGAATTATACATATCTATTTTTTCTCAGATTCTCAATGTCAACGTAAAATTATTTTGCATTAAACACTCTATTAATATTTAATAAACATAGAAATCTAGACAATAACAAAATGCTTTAACATAATTTTGCTATGTATAACATGGATACATGAAACTAGCAAAATTAGTATCAAGCCATATAGATCTACCATTGTTTTCTTTAGAATTTTTAAAAACCATAAATAAAATGGTACAAACGTACATGCTAACTAGCTAATATTATTTGTCTCGTATCCTGTTCACACATGTGGGTAGCTGTAGTTGTGGACGTACCTGTGCACGCATATGGGTAGTTGTCGTTGCTAACCATGGGGATGAGGAGGACAGTCACCGCTACAATTTCACGGCCATAGCTAGATCTGAACAAAGGAATAATGTTTACCTTGCCATCGTACAATGTGGATGAGGTGGTGCCCGTCGGCCGTCGTAGCCTCCCTGCTCGGCTGCTCGCGGCCGCCATCGCAGTGCTCTTCTCGCTCGCTCCGCCGCACAGGGTCGCCGCCGCCTCGCCTTAGGGTTACGAAGTTGGTGTACTACCGAATGCTGACTGCTAGATGGGGATGGGGAGATGAGGCAGGGGTGTGGATGTGAGCGGCCGACCAATGTCGACGGTCGATGGCGGGCTGGCTGTCCGTGGGCAGCCAATGGACAATGTTACCCTCCTTGGTAGAGCTAAACATGAGTCCTTCTTGAGCTCCGGTCAAAGGTATCTGTTGATACTCTTTGAATTTTGCGTCAATCAGGTCTTGGAAGTCTTCAGCCGAGTTTCGCAGTCCGAAGGTGATACCATGTTTGATCTCCGAGTCCTTTTCGTTCTCAGAATTTGAGTTCGAGTAGGAGTCGGGTGCTTTAGGTTGGTCTCCAGAATCTTGCGGATCTTGGATAACAAGGTTTGCTAAGTTCTGGGTGAGATCACTCATCTTTGGTGTGGCTTGTGCTTCCAGATCAGTGTGGAGTTGTCGATGCAGCTTTCCTTGATCATCCGCAATGCAAGTCCATGAGCCAAAAACGAAAATTGATCCCGCCGAGAACATGTTGTCGTGGTTCGCCGGGCTCTTGGTCGTCGAATCGCTGAAAGCCCATACCTGACACGCCAGCTGTCAGTGTTTGTTAACCGGCAACTCGTCTTGAGTAATCTCAGACGATTTGTTCGGTGGGGATCGGCGTTCGTAGGACTCGACGAGTACATAGAGACAGCGATTTATACTGGTTCAGGCCGCTTAATAGCATAATACCTTACGTCCAGTGCGGCGTGTGCCTTGTGTATGATTATGATTCAATTGATTGGAGCCCGCACCTGCTTCCCCTTATATATCCGGGTGAAGCATAGCGCAGACTGAGTCCTAGTCGGTTACAATGGAGGATTCCTATTCTAATTACAAGACTTTCTTTAAGAACTCGACTAAGTTACAATGAGAGTCCTAATCCAAGTACGCTTCGTATAAAGTCTTCGGATCTCCCGTTCCGTTCGGGATTAGTCGGAGTAATCATCTTCTGATGACATCTCTGACATCCTGGTCCGTCACCGAGAAGAGGTGGGCGAGCATCGGGGGCGGCGGGATGGAGGTGGGCGGCGGGCGTCGACAGGAACGGCGGTGTGGATGTAGGGTTCGGGGATTGGGGCGGGTGGGGATTTTCTCTCTTTTTTTCTTTTTTTTCATTCTTGCCTGGGTGGGACACACCAGCTCAGCGTGGGTCCCATTTTCTTTAGCGTCAGACAGACTGACGGTGTACTTGGCATTAGCGTCAGACAACTCGACGTTAAATTTTAATATCTATAGCGTCAGACAACACATCGCTAAATGAGGAATTAGCGTCAGATGATCTCTAAGCTAACTTTAGCGTCAGATTATCCATCCTTAAATATAAGTTTTAGCGTCAGATGTCTGACGCTGATACGGTGTTGTGATTCCTAGTGGTCTAATGGAAATGAAGGTTACCGAGTTCATGAGGTTGTCACAGGGAACCAGGTCCATGTCAGAATATGTCCATAGCTTCAATAACCTATCTCGTTATGCCCCAGATTTCGTGAACACAGAGGCCAAGAAGATTGCAAGCTTCAAGTGTGGCATGAATGCCACCATGCTCTCTAAGATGGGAAACAGTCACAGCACCACCTTCAGTGACTTTGTCAGTGACTGCTTGAACCAGGAGGCCAATGACAACAGGCTGACGACAGAGACCCGTCGTCGTGCGAACGAAGGAGGTTCGTCTCAGCAGAGGACCCCTTTCGTAGCATGCACCCCGTATCGCCTGCTGAAAGGTCCAAATGGCTAGAGGGGGGGTGAATAGCCTTTTCAAAAACCTAAAACCTGAAACACAAAGCTCAAAAAACGAGTATCAGATTGCATAGTCGGTACTACCGACTATAGGGGCCGGTACTACCGAGGTCGGTACTATCGGCTCTACAGGTCGGTACTACCGACACCCTAAAACTGCTACGAAAACGAGAATGCAACACTATTTTGTTTTGAGGAATAAACTTGACTCCATAATCTTGCAATGTAGCTTTCATCCATAACAATTGTGCACAACAACTACCCGCGGATATGTATTCGGCTTCAGCGGTAGAGAGTGCAACACTATTTTGCTTCTTTGATGACCATGAGACAAGTGATCTTCCAAGCAATTGACAAGTGCCCGATGTGCTCTTCCTATCCACCTTGCATCCCGCATAATCTGAATCCGAGTATCCAATCAATTCAAATTGAGAGCCCTTGGGATACCATAGTCCAACATTTGGAGTGTGCTTCAAATATCTCAATATTCTTTTGGTTGCCTTCAAATGACTTTCCCTTGGAGAAGCTTGGAACCTTGCACACATGCATACACTAAACATAACATCCGGCCTTGATGCAGTCACATAGAGTAGACTTCCAATCATTGACCGATATAGCTTTTGATCCACCATGTCACCACTAGAGTCACTATCCAAATGTCCATTTGTGCCCATTGGACTGGTTATTGCTTTAGCTTCATCTAACCCAAACTTCTTGAGCATGTCCTTGATGTACTTGCCTTGACTAACAAAAGTGCCTTTCTTCATTTGCTTGATTTGTAGACCAAGGAAGTAACTAAGCTCTCCAATCATAGACATCTCAAATTCTTTAGCCATCATCTCCCCAAACTCTTCACAAAAGTCTTGGTTGGTTGATCCAAAGATAATGTCATCCACATAGATTTGCAACACAAACAAGCTACTTCCAATCTTCTTGGTGAAGAGAGTGGTGTCAACTTTCCCAATCTTGAACCCTTTTGCTAACAAGAAGTCCCTCAATCTTTCATACCAAGCTCTAGGTGCTTGCTTCAACCCATATAGTGCCTTCTTGAGCTTGTACACATGGTTGGGCTTCTTCAAGTCTTCGAACCTGGGAGGTTGCTCAACATACACTAACTCATTGATGAATCCATTGAGAAAAACACTCTTCACATCCATTTGATAGAGCTTGATGTTGTGAGCACAAGCATATGCAAGTAGGATTCTAATGGCTTCCAATCTAGCAACCGGTGCATAGGTTTCTCCAAAGTCAATGCCTTCCATTTGAGTGTATCCTTGTGCAACCAATCTTGCTTTGTTCCTTACAACAATGCCATCTTCATCTTGCTTATTCTGGAAGACCCATCTTGTACCAATAACATTTGTGTTCTTTGGTCTTTCCACTAACTCCCAAACATCATTGCGAGTGAAGTTGTTCAACTCTTCATGCATTGCATTCACCCAATCAACATCCATCAAAGCTTCATCAATCTTGGTTGGCTCAATAGATGATACAAATGAGTAGTGTTCACAAAATGAAGCCAATCTTGATCTTGTTTGCACACCTCTTCTTATGTCACCAATAATTTGATCTAAAGGATGATCTCTTGCAATGTTTGTTGGTTGGAGCACTTGTTCCTGTTGAGCACTTGTACTTGTACTAGCATCTTGTTGATCATGAGAACCACTAGAGCTTGCAACATCATTGTCGTGCATGGTTGGAGGTGAGAGCACTTGATCTTTGTCATCTTCAATGTCAATCACTTGCTTTGGCCTAATATCACCAATGTCCATGTTCTTCATTGCTTCTGCCAATTGTGTTCCTCTCACATCATCTAGATTATCTTGTTCTTCATGTGAGCCATTGGTTTCATCAAACTCAACATCATGGACTTCTTCAACGATTCTTGATGTGTTGTTCCACACTCTATAGGCTTTGCTTGTAGTGGAGTAACCAAGAAGTGTCCCTTCATCACATTTCTTTTCAAACTTTCCAAGTCTTGTGCCCTTCTTCAATATGTAACATTTGCACCCAAAGACCCGAAAGTAAGCAATGTTGGGCTTTCTATCATTGAGGAGCTCATATGGTGTCTTCTTCAATAGAGGGTGACAATAGAGTCGGTTGCTATAGTAGCAAGTCGTGTTGATTGCTTCGGCCCAAAAAGAATCACTCATATTGTATTCACTAAGTGTAGATCTTGACATATCAATGAGTGTCCTATTCTTCCTTTCAACTATCCCATTGGATTGAGGTGTATACTTGGCCGAGAATTGATGTTTGATTCCAAACTCATCACATAGCTCATCAACCCTTGTGTTTCTAAACTCACTTCCATTGTCACTTCTCACTTTCTTGATTCTTCTATCAAACTCATTTTGACTGCTCTTGACAAAGGTTTTGAATACCCTAAACACTTCACTTTTGTCAACAAGAAAGAAGACCCATGTGTATCTTGTATAGTCATCCACTATCACAAAGCCATACTTGTTTTCCCCCAATACTTGCATATGTAGTTGGTCCAAACAAGTCCATGTGCAACAACTCAAGTGCATGTGTAGTGCTCATCATTCCTTTGTTAGGATGGGTGTTTCCAACTTGCTTTCCCATTTGGCATGCACTACATAGCTTGTCCTTTTCAAAGTGAACATCTTTTAGCCCTCTCACCATGTCATGCTTCACTAGCTTCTTTAGTTGCTTCATTCCAACATGTCCCAAGCGCCTATGCCATAGCCAACCCATGCTTGATTTGGTGAATAAGCATGTTGTCAATTGAGCTTCACTAGCATCAAAGTCCACCAAATAGAGATTCTCATATCTAAATCCTTTGAAGATCACATCACTTCCATCAACACTCACAATCTCCACATCATCAACACCAAATATGCATTTGAATCCCAAATCACACAATTGTGCCACTGACAACAAGTTGAAGTTAAGAGATTCCACCAATAGCACATTGGAGATGCTCAAGTCATTGAATATTGCAATCTTGCCCAAGCCTTTGACCTTGCCTTTCTTGTTGTCACCAAATGTGATAGCATCTGCATGATCATCACCACTAGTGTTGATTGATTTGAACATTCTACCATCTCCGGTCATGTGTTGAGTGCACCCACTATCAAGCCCCCAATGCCTTCCTCCGGCTTTGTAATTAACCTACAAAAAGGATCAATTCTTTTTAGGTACCCAAATCTTTTTGGGTCCTCCAAGGTTAGTAACCAAGCTCTTGGGTACCCAAATTGCCTTCTTCTTTGGGCCAACCATGGGTGCACCAATGTACTTAGCCTTCACACCATTAGTGCCCTTAGTAAGCATATAACAAGAATCAAAGCGAATAGATGTAACATGAGCATGCTTCTTGTTTTTATTCTTGTTAAAGCAATGTTGCTCTATATGCCCAGATTGCTTGCAACTATTGCAAAACCGACCGTTGCTCTTCACAAAACAAGTTTTGTGAGGAACAAAAGCCGCCTTGCCCTTCTTGGGGGTATAGCCAAGTCCCTCCTTGTTGAGTGGAGACCTTTGGCTACCCAAGCACTTAAGCAAGCTGGCATCTCCACCATAGGCATTGCCTAAGGCATGAGTGAGCTCATTAACCTTGTTCTTAAGGTTCTTGTTTTCTACTACTAATGATGAGTTACATGTAGTAGAAGTAGACATTTTAATTGAGCTAGATGATGATGATGCATTGATAGGAGCAACAATAATAGGAGTGTAAAAAGATTCATCAAGTATATCACACGTTACTCCTACATTGCATGTCTCTACAACATCCTCAATCTTACTTTGATCAAGGAGGGAGGAGTGGGCTTCCTTAAGCCTAGTGTGAGCTTGATCAAGCTTCTCATGGGCTTACTCTAGCCTCTCATGAGTAGACTTGAGCTCATCAAAGGATTGCTCAAGAGCCTTGTTGGCCTTGTGCAATTCTTTGCACTCCTTCCTCTTAGTCTTAATGTAAGAGTGAGCATCTCGTAGCATGCTTATGAGGTCCTCCTTTGAGTACTCCTCATCATCATCACTCTCACTCTCACTCTCATCGGATGATACCTTAGTGGCCTTAGCCATGAAGCATGTCGATGGAGCGTCGAAGATAGAAGGCTTGCTTGAGATAGCAAGACTAGCCATAGCCTTCTTCTTGGTGGTCTTCCTCTCATCATCACTAGAATCACCATCATCGCTTGAGGAAGCATCACTATCCCATGTCACAACATAGGATCCACCCTTCTTCTTTTCCTTCTTCTTCTCCTTCTCCTTCTTTTCCTTCTTGTTCTTCTTATGATCATCTTCATCATCACTAGATTGTGGACAATCCGCAATGAAGTGATCTTTGCTCTTGCATCGATAGCATCTTCTAGTTGAGTTCTTGTATGAATCTCTTTTCTTTCTTGCCCCAAAGCTCTTCTTCTTCATGAACTTGCCAAACTTCTTGACAAAGAGAGCTATTTCTTCATCATCTAACTCATTGCCGCTTGTGCTAGCTTCATCATCACTTTCCTCCTTCTTTGCTTTTCCCTTGCTCTTGATCTTGGAGGATGACGCCTTGAACGCCACGATCTTCTTCTTCTTCTCTTCCTCTTGGACTCCCCCATCCCGTTCCACACGGTATGTGTCTTGAGTGACCACATCACCTAGTACTTGGTTTGGGGTTACCGTATCCAACCCTTCTCTCACAAGGATTGTCACCAAGGTATCAAACCTAGGTGGCAAGCATCTCAAGAACTTGTGAAAAAAGTCCTTGTCATCCACCTTCTCACCCAACGCCTTCAAATCATTGACAATGACTTGCAACCGGTGAAACATCTCCGGTATGCTTTCATCATCTTGCATCTTGAAGGTGGCAAGCTTGTCTTTGAGAATGTAGAGCCTGGCACTCTTCACGGCCTTGGTGCCCTCATAGGTCTTCTCTAATCTTTCCCATATCTCACTTGCACGCTCAAGATTCTTGATTTGCTCAAAAACTTTGATGTCGAATGCTTCATAGAAAAGGTTGATTGCCACATCATTCCATTGAAGCTTCTCTTCTTCTCTTGGAGTTGAATCGGCAGAATCAATCACAACAAAGTCATGCTCGATCACATCTCATATCTTCCTATTCATGCCCCTTGTGAACGCGCACATCTTCCTCTTCCAACAATCGAAGTTGGTGCCGTCAAAATGCGGTGGCTTCCCCATATAGTTGATTTGAGCCATTGCAACACCGGAGGTTGTAAATCCTCAAACAAACGGTGACTTGGCTCTGATACCACTTGAAAGGTCCGAATGGCTAGAGGGGGGGGGGGTGAATAGCCTTTTCAAAAATCTAAAACCTGAAACTCAAAGCTCAAAAAACAAGTATCAGATTGCACAGTCAGTACTACCGACTAGAGGGGCCGGTACTACCGGCTCTACAGGTCGGTACTACCGACACCCTAAAACTGCTACGAAAACGAGACAGAGGAGATGAAAAAGTGGATCTAGCACATACCAATGTTTCCCTAGAAGATGTAGATGAAGTTTATACCTTACCCAAGAAGTGGCTTCTCCCCAAAATGTAGATCGAGCCTTCCCACACCTAAGAACGAGAGAGGAGGGAGGAAGAACGCGAAGAACACGAGAGCAAACAAAATATCCAAGGATGCAAAATCAACAAGCACACGAGACATGAGATTTAATCCGAGGTTCGACCACTTCACTAAGAAGTGCCTACGTCCCCGTTGTTGAGGTGACCACGAAGGTCGGAGTCTCTTTCACCTCCTTGCCTCACTCAAGCAACCACAAAGGCTAGTTGAGTTTCTTCACTAAGAATCAGAGGGTAATACAAACACTTCAGAGTGCCCTCACAAGTGAGTCAATCACGGGCAACAACCAAAGAACACCTAACCGGCTAGGGTCCCAAGAACCCAAGAGTAAAGAACACAAATCAAGCTGGAGAGATGTTGGATCCAAGTGCTCTTGACGTAGATCGATGCGTCTCACTCTCTAATCTCACTTCCCTAGCTCAAAGCTTGCAAGAGATTCACTCTAGAATCAAAGGGGGAGAGAGAGGAGGTTAGTCAACACTTGGGAGCTCTCTTTCTTGTGTTTGGGCGCAAGGAATCGGAGAGGTAACCATTAGAAGTCGGCCGAGCGGCTACTTAAACAAGTCACGCTGCGCCACGGTCGGTAGTACCGACCCCCTTGGTCGGTAGTACCGACCGTACTAAATACGACCGTTACAGCGACCGTTGACCAGATGGAACAACCGACCCTTGGTCGGTACCACTAGTGGTCGGTAGTACCGACCCTATGGCGGTACTACCGCCAGGCTAAACTGGCCACTTCCAGAGAGCATCCAAAGCACTTCCAGACCATGGTACCACCGACCCCCTGGTTGGTACTACCGATCCTATAGCGGTACAACCGCCAGGTCAAACTAGCCACTTCCAGAGAGCACCAAACTTTCTCCAAACCTTAGAGCCACCAACGGTCGGTAGTACCGGCCCTATGGCGGTACTACCGACAGGCCAAACTGGACCTGCATAGAGAGGATGAAAAATGTCCTGGATCCTTGGTACTACCGACCTGGGGGTCGGTACTACCGAGGCCGGTAGTACCGGCCCTATGGCGGTACTACCGCTAGGTCACTTGAGACCAAATCCAGAGAGCCTTGCACACAACACCCTTGGGCGGTACTACCGACCCCCTTGGTCGGTACTACCGACCACACCCAGAAAACCTCTATGTGTTCGTGAGTGCGTGGTGTCTCTCAAGCGCTAGAAGTTAGTCGTCATGAGAACTTTTCTCCACATCTAGCTAGCCTCAAATGTATCCCTCTTGATAGTTCGGCTTGCCTATTACTCAAGATCAAAGATAAAACTAAAGTCTCAACTTGAGCAATGACATCTTTTCCCTTCTCCATTTCACCAAAGATAGAGCATGTGATCACTTGAGAACTTGTGGCCGTCACCATTCAACATGGTCGCCATCTAGCTAGTTGCATCAAAGGCTTGGTCGTAATCCATTCTCATTAGTTACATACATGCTTAGCAATAGGATTAGACCAAATGGGTTTCATCAATTAACCAAAATCAAACTAGGGCTTTCACCTGCCAGTTGCAGGAGCAAGGTTCCGTCCCCCGCAGAGGAAGATAACTACCAACCGCCCTCGTCCAAGCTCCCAGAAGCCCTACACTGCTCCCCTGATGCAAAACAAAGCAAAGGCAGGAAGTTCGGGAGGTCCTAAGACCCCGTATGTGATCGGGTCGTGTTACAACTGTGGTCAGACCGGACACCTGTCACATCAGTGTCCCCAGCCAAAGAAGCAGTACACCCAGCCTCGACCTCGCACGGGCAATGTGCATTTCACCACCGTTGAGGAAGTGCTAGAAGGAGAGCCTATCACCGCTGGTACGTTTCTTGTTAACCAATACCCCGCAGTTGTGTTGTTTGATTCTGGAGCATCGCATTCTTTCATAAGTGAGAATTTTGTTTTGAGGAATAATCTTGAGTTAGTAGAGTTGGATCGGGGTTATCAGATAAGATCAGCAGGAGCTGTTCTCTCCGCCCGTAAAATGGCGAAAGGAGTGGAAATGACTTTTGGGGATAAAAAGACCATAGTGGATCCCATAGTAATCCCTGGTCTAGGTTTGGATGTGATTTTGGGTATGGGTTGGATGAAACTCTGGAAGGTCAATCTTGACATCGCAGAGCGAGTAGTTTCCATGGTTAGCCCCCGGAATGGATCTTCTTTCCGGTTCAAGTTACCCCGAAACCCCCATGAGATAGGAGTGTTGTTCAATATCACTGCAAAGCAGATAGCCAAGATCCCGGTAGTGTGCGAGTTCCCAGATGTCTTTCCCGATGAGTTGCCAGGACTACCGCCAGATAGGGATGTGGAGTTTGCTATAGAGTTAGTACCTGGAACGACACCTATTTCTCGAAGGCCATATAGAATGCCAACTAATGAATTAGCAGAACTCAAAACTCAGTTGCAAGAACTTTTGGATAAAGGTTTGATACGTCCTGGTTCGTCACCTTGGGGATGTCCCGCCATCTTCGTGAAGAAGAAGGACAAAACTTTGAGAATGTGTGTGGATTATAGACCTCTGAATGCAGTAACTATAAAGAACAAATATCTCTTACCCCGAATCGACGTCTTGTTTGATCAGTTATCAAAGGCAAAAGTATTCTCCAAGATTGACTTGAGGTCAGGTTACCATCAGATCAAGATTAGAAGAGGGGATATACTGAAAACAACTTTCTCCACCAGATATGGACTCTATGAGTATCTAGTTATGTCTTTTGGACTGACAAATGCACCGGCACATTTCATGTACCTAATGAATTCTGTCTTTATGCCTGAATTGGACAAGTTTGTTGCAGTATTCATTGATGACATCTTGGTGTACTCTAAAAACAAGCAAGATCATGCTGAGCACCTACGAGTTGTCTTAACCTGACTTCGAGAGCACAAGTTGTATGCCAAGTTTAGTAAGTGCGAATTTTGGTTAAAGAAAGTGCCTTTTCTCGGACATGTCCTTTACTAGTGTTCTTAAATGCTTGTTGTTTTGAAAAAAAGTTCCTAGAATACCTTGTTGTGTAGTTATGGTTCCACCACTGTTGTCCCTCTTACCGCTCCTAGGCAAGACCAGAAGAGGGAAGGTGAAAGGTCCAAATTGAATTGGCTAAAGGGGGTGAATAGCCTAATTAAAAATTTACAAGAACACTTAGGCAAACACTATTAGTATAACAAATGACGAAGTTTTTTCGCTAGCCTAATAGTGTGTTGCAAGCCACCTATCCAACAATTCTACCTAATATTTCTATGTCACACAATCAACTAGAGCTAATATCTAATGCGGAATAAAGCTATCTAGCTCTAGTACAAGTATGATATACAAAATGTATATGAGACAAGTATGTGCAATAGATAGACAAAGCAAGCTAATCACAACTAGCTACACAAGGTATATAACAAGAGATATACAACAAGTGATAGTATCTACACAAAAAGGAATAGCTCAAAGTAAATACACAAAGTAAACAAGCTAGATAGAAGCGATTTCACCGAGCCTTCTGGATCGTCTAGTAGAGAGCCAATCACCGGTGAAATCCACTTGTGATGCCAACCACCAAGAATGCGAATATGAATACCAATCATCAAGATATGAAAGCAATCACAATAAGCACACGAGACACAAGATTTATCTCGAGGTTCACGTGTTTGTCGGCACGCTACTCCCCGTTGTGTCGACCAACACTAGGTGACCCGGTGGCTAATTGGCATAAATCCAAGCTCACAAAGAGCACCACAAGAATCTACCACTAGCGCAGTAGCTCAATGACACGAGCAATCCACTAAGGATGCCTCTTGACGATCCGGCGAGGTGAGGCTCCAAAACCTCTCACAATCTCAAACAGTGGTGGCCAAGAACAATCACCAATCTTGCCAACAACACCTCAACGCCTCCAAGCCATCTAGGCACCGACAAATGCTAAGAGTAACAAGAAAACTCAATGCCTATGCGAAGAACTAGTGCCACTAGATTGAACTCTTTCAAATCACTCACTAGATCACTCAATCTCACTTGGTTTGGTCAAAACAACTTGGGAGATGAGTTGGGAGGCTTGCGAAAGCTCACTAGTATGCTTAGGAATCAAAATGTGCAAGAGAGAATCCAAGTGAGCCGGCCAAGCCCCTTAAATAGGCCACTCAAGTCGGCCTAGTTGTTGGGCCAAAATCGGGGGCATCAGACACGCCGATGCTCGACCATCGAACGCTGTCCCAGCATCCGATGCTCCAGATGGAGCCACGTGTCCTTCTGATAAGAATTTAGGCCGCCCAATCCCAACGGTCATTTCCCTTCACGCCACGGTTAATGTGACATCGGACGCGCCGATGCCAGTCATCGGACGCTCCGATGCCACTGCTCGATTTCGCTCTTTTCTGTGCCACATCAGACGCGCAGGCACCATCACATCGGACGCTCAACCCCTGCGTCCGATGACTATGCAGAGAGGTTCCGGAAAGGGTCAAATCACATCAGACGCGTCCGATGGATTGGCATCGGACGCAAGCCAGCGTCCGATGCTTCCTGGAAAACAAGCTTGCGCCACGACACCTGCATCAGACTCTGCAACAGTGTTTCCTCTGCGTCCGATGCTCCTTCAACATTTGTCAGAAACTAGGGTTTACCATCGAACGCTCGGCCCAGCGTTCGATGCCCCACAAACCAGCGTCCAATGCTTTCGAACACACTACTTCTCTTCCGAAAAACGCTGAATCCTGCCTCGCAAGCTCGGCAAGAGGGAGAAGGACTATACACTAGTTTCTCCCACTTCTCCACAACTCCGGAACACCCCCTTATACCAAGAGTGCCAACACCACCAAGTGTACATCATTATATGCAAGTGTGTTAACATTTTGCAAAGCATTTTCCAAGGGGTTTTGTTAGTGTTGGCGCAAAACGTGACGCGCCGCGCCTCACACACAGCAAGCCAAAAAAGCTAGCTTCAATCGGGTGCCCGGAGTGTGTCGAATCCGGAGACGTGCCAGTCGGTTTGACCTGAAAACCAACAAGGGATAAAACTGTGAGAATACCAATGGAACATGCCGGGTGAGACCAGACAGTTCCATATGTACGACTTTGAAAGCCAATTACGACGGCACACAACTATAGAAGCTGTCTGTCAGAGCATGTTTATAAAGTCATTCGGCTAATATGAGAACAGGGCATGTAAAGCATATTAACTGCCGAATGCACATGTAAAGAAAGACATGCTTGAACAGATGAAAAGTATCATTAAGATATTGTAAACAGGTAACTTGCAAATATAAATCTATTCAAATAACACATGCATAGGTTAATCCAACTAGTCTGCCGCACGTCTAGCCTTCATAAACCCGTCAAGCATAAACCCAAGCAAAGCTAATCCACCGCATGATACCACTTGCTATAAGTCTACACCACTTCTTATAATTAGATTAATCCACCGCATGATACAATCTAATTATAACAAGCTAAAAGCATGCATGTATTTGAACAGATCTATAAAAACTCATTACTCGCGTAAGCTTAACCAAGATCGGCAAACTAGCTGAGTTGGGGTCCATGAAGAAGGAACAAACAAGCAAGCACGATCGAACCAATCTAAAAACCTACATCTGCCGCACGATACCTAGTCTTATCAAAGTCTAATCGTAACTAACATGCATGAACCCGCAACATGTAACAATCTAGATTGGAAGTTGATTCGGCCATGATGATCTTATGATTAACGAAAAACACAAGCAAGCTTGTGAAACAGGGCCGAACAAAGATCAATCTAGAATGGGCAAAAGAGTGTTACAAGAATTAAATAATAAAACATATAACACATGATAACTTAATGAATCTATTAGATCTGCCAAATCTAATAGAGCCGATAACTATTTTTACTCATGACTTAATCCACCGCACGATACAAGACACAAGTAAAAACCTCCCGTCATAAGCTTAAATCCACCGCACGATACTAAGCTTAACAAACGAGACTACTTGCATCATATCTAAATCCATCGCATGATACTAGACATGATAGCAAGGTTGCCGGTACTTACGGAGGTCGACGGATCGATGATTCCTCTCGACGACACGACTAAGGACTCGAAGATGGCACGGGGCCGGTTTGTATTGATATGGTTGTGAACGATTTTACAATGGTCGAGGGCTTCTATTTATACCCTGGACGAAACACGAGTCCTAGACGATTACGACTTATATAATGAAATTTGGAAAGATACAAATCCTATTCCTATTCTCTTCGGCGTCCTTCATCGCCACGTGTCTTCCGTGCAGGCCGGCTTTTACCTGCCATATCCATATTTCCGAATGGAGTCATCGCCTCGTAAAATAGCCGACCGCATAGACGTTTGCCGAAGACCCTGAAGGCTAACCATCCACTTGGTTGCTCGCCGAATCCCTTTTTTCACTGTCGATTGGGCCCACCGAAAATCTGGTGTTAACACATGCCCCCTAATTTTGGGATAAATATTTATTCCAAAATTCTCTTTCCTTGTATACTGACGTGGAACCTCCGGAAGCATCCACCTTCACACGCCATAATTGCTGTACCTGTCGATCCATCTCCCGATGCACCCTTGGGATTCTTTAAAGTCCCTTTCCACTTTGCTTCGGCTTGTGCATTCTGAACTCCTCTGCTTCGTTCTCAAAACCAGAAAACCCTCTTTTCTCCTGCTATCCTCCAATCAACTAGAAGATGTCTTCCGAGGTGAGCCGCCATAGTTCTGAGTTCGGAGCTTCCAGCACCTCCAGGAAGAGGTTGTTCTTCATTGTTTTCGTCTCAAAAATGAAGCAACTGTGATGAGGGCATGAGACCTTCAGATACGACCGTTGATTATAAGGTGAGCTTGTTCCTACATTTACATAGAGATTTTTGGTATAGTTCATTTGGTTCCATATGTACATGTCATTATTTGCTTGTAGATATAAACATATCTCAAAGTGTAAGTCTATCAAAGTTCGTCGACAACCCGACAGTGCTTCAGTGGAAAGACCATAACTCATCCATCCGGAGTGCGATTGAGGTCAATGAGCACTTGATGGAAAGCTTATTTGATAAGCTTTCAAATAGATCTAGTCCCATATCAATATCACATCAACAAGGTCTTCAAATTGTCATGACAATCTGCTACTATTTCTGACGGGTGCTACGACGTCGACATGGGCTTGTCATGCAACCTTGGGACCCTGCCCCAAGTTGGAGCACACCCAAAATAAGTGGAGAAGAGTCCGAGGATGCTCAAAGACGTCCTCCTCCTTGGCCACCACCTTAGAAGGGCAGCCAAGTCGTCTAACCCAAGTTGGAGGCCCAATCCGTGTCAAGTTCGAGTCCATTTCGGAATCCAGGAGCAGCCAGCGGTAAAACGGACGCCCAAGTCACATATGGACTCCGTTTTCGATGATCCATATATGGATGGAAAGATGATTTGATAATCCAACCAATGGATTTAGTTTGAGGTCAAAACTCCATCGGAATCAACGGGAATCCTCAAAACAATTTGACGTCCAGAATCTATCACGGTGCTGCATCGCCGTCTTTTGGGCCGTTTGGGCCTTGTAACTTGTTAGGGCACCTTAGGGACGTGAGTAGGGGTCCTTGGACACCCCTTAGTGTATATAATCAGTAGCCGTCGCCCACGTTAGGGTTTGGGTTTTGCTTAGATTATTCTGTTCATAACAGTTTCGCTGTTTCATCGGTCTGTGAGACCCCAACTCGTGAGATTAATCATACATCTGCAATTTGGTTGCATTCTTCCTTGTTCTTGCTCATGTTCTTCAATTCGCAGGCAAGGACTTTAGCCTTCTTGGCGAGGTCAACCGTGCAACGCTGGTTGATAACCAGAGGAGACGTGGTGCTGCGATTGCGGGGTTTCGGATCGTGTTGTTCGGAAGCTGGATCGACTTGTGTCTCGTTTCCACCAAATCGAGAGTTACCAGAACCTTTCGGAAGATCGGGCACCCTTGTTCACATCAAGCTGTTCTTACATTGTTGCTCTTGTCTAGGAGGACTAGGGATGACGTCCCCGAGGACTTGACCTAGAAGATTATCGATCTTCAATCTGATCTAAAGAGGAAGGATCGGGAGATTATCCGAATCTCTCGGGAGCGTGACGCCGCTCGGAATCGGGCCGCCGGTAAACATTTTTCATCATTTCTTTCCTTATTCTCCCTTCTTGCCTTTACTTATTCTCCCTCTTTTCAGCTCTGGCGGCCAGACTCCATGCCCTCGAAGCCGCCGTTACCAGGCTCGCTATCACGACTGATGCGATGGGTACAACGCCTCTGAAGCGGGTGAATGAGGTTAACTGAACCCTCCCCGTCATCTCTAGGGCCGGCATGGGGTACGGCGCAATGCTCGCCTTCAACGTCGTGAAGATTCACTCTGGCGTCGATTACCGCAGATTTGATGTCTGCGAGCAAGAGCTAGAAGATAGAGTAGAACACTCTGTAGATGACATGAAGGAAGCTGGAACAGATCTGGCCGATTCCTTTGATCATTCTCTTCTGATTAGGCGTAGGATGGAGTGGACGAACTGATCACCCTGTAATCCTGCATCCCTCCTTTTGTAAATAAAAAGTTTTTCTTTTGTTCGCTTCCCTGAAATCAACCTGTGATTGATTTTTCGAGGTCAATGTGTGTTCTGCTCCATGTATTAGTCACTGACCTCTCATCTTTGCCTCAACGGCGATGCATATTACATCGGCTATTGCTGATAATCGCATCAGACACCTCTGCCTCACAGACAACTACTGTAATTGGTTACTTCAGATTCGAAGTCCAATCTTTTCTCAATTTTCCAATGTCATTAGGCCAGCCCCCTTCAAGGAATTTCCTTCACAGCTTATTTTTTGTCTCTGCTCCCAGTGCTAATCGGTAATATGAGTTTCCAAATAACCAGTCGAAACTGAATAACTTTTAGCTGAATTTTATCGGCTTCCCAACTCTAAAGTCACGACCTTCTTAATTATCAAAAGATCCGGCCTGGCCCAATAACGGTCCATAAGCTGTGAAAACCCTACTCCGATGCTTGGCCTTCCAATGCGCAAGCCATGGTTCTATAAATACGACTGTATACAAGCTGTCACTTCAGCCAAATAGCTTGACTCGCGAAATCTCTACCTCTAGGCTTCCAGCTCAGGCCAAAGAGAAAATCCTCTGCTTATGTTTCCATCAATGGCAGGCAATGGCAACCACGGCAAACATCTCGTCAAAGATGAAGCAGGAAGAAGTCGAGCACTAACTCACCGGCGCCATAGGTAAGAAACTAGTCTCTTGCCCCCTTTTGATAGCTCTCATTGTCTATCCGTTTCTGATTCATCGTCCATTTCCTTTTCAGGATGAAGTCTTCCTCTAGCCAAGCTTGGGTTCCCCTTCTAAAAACGATAGCTCCAACAGCTTCTCAATTCTTTCCTTAGGCCACCAAATTCTGAATCTGATAATCCATTCTAGCAGACCCGTCTGGATGCCCTTCGGTATCGTGAGGAAAGGGATAAAGCCTGGAAGGAACTGGAAAATGCACCCAGGAAACATGGTATTGAGGAAGCTGAATGGGCAGACCAACGGAAGCAACTCTTGCAGCATCATTACAGGTTAGCAGAGTCTTGGTTCTTCTCCTTCTCCCGATTGAGTCTGCTTTTGCCTAATATATCTTTTCTTCTTGCCAGCTCTTTCTGTACAGAATGACCGTTTTGAGAGTAGCAGCAAACAGAGTCGCCCTCAAGGTGAATGCTCGTGGGGATTCAGTCGAAACTCATCTTGACGCTGTGGATGGCCGCATAGATCAGGTCGTCATCGAAGGTATGCGTCTTGATGCTGTAGATGGCCGCATAGATCAGGCCATCATCCAAGGTGTGCACGCCGGGGTCTCCCTCGGGCTAGCGGTAATGAGCTCCTGGACCAAAGAAGATTACTCCCCTCTACCAGTTGGTTTCGCAAGCAACCCGGATGAATTTGAAGATCTCGAGATTTATGATGACCATGCCGCTGCTATTGCTGAGATTGCTGACCCGCAATCCATTGTAAACAAATTATTCCAAGGGTAGCCTGTATTAGGACAGATCCGTGAATGAAGCTTCTAACTCTTGGAACTTGTTCTTCTCTGAATAATGTCTATTGGCATGATCTTGATTCCTCAGTGATCTTTCCGATTGCAATATTTCTTCAGAAGAATATTTCCTGAACGCATGACGTCATTTTAGCCGACTAGATCTCATTCTTGACATGTCATGTCACTCGACATCACATTACTGCGCTTCACCTTTCTCTTCCCCCAATAAACCTGTCAATTTGGAAAATGCTAGGGTTACCAGGGTCATGAATATTCTTGTACTAAAGGCGATATATAAAAAATATCGGCTATAACTTAAATTCTTGGAACATTTTTTCTGCTAAAGGCGATGTTTTACATTGGCTATAAATATTCTTAAATCCATTCCACATACAATCTCCACGCATTCAGCTTTTAACAAATAGTGTCGAAGCTTAGTCCACGAGTGACGCATATATGAAGAAAAGTTCTTTACAGCTGAATACCCTTCTCTGGGTCTAACATTTTCGACTAAAGCTAGCTCCTACTCATCTTTTCCCTTTAAACTTAATGTAAGGGCCGATCCTACTGTAAGGCTATCGGCCGCCACGTACAATTTGAAATGATCATCAAGTTGTGGAAGTGCCTTCATATATTCTTCAATCAACATCTTCTGTTGCACGTCACTTTATACAAATTCCCTCTGATCCTTCTTGAGTTTTGGCAATGGAGAAATAAGCAAAATCCTTTCAAAAGTTCAACACGTTCGAGACTCAAACTTGCACACATTGGTCCTATTTCGGCTTCATCACCAACACTTTATTCCTTATCAGCCGACATGAAACTTAGTCTCGACTTTTCTCCATCACAATCAGTTGGATTATTTATTCAAAAATTGCTCTGAGAGCCGATCGTCCGAATCGGCTGTTGGTCCTCGTCAAAAACATTTACAGGACCTGCCTCCCATGCTCTTCCAGAGAAACACTCTACACCATCATATTCCCAGTAGATGGGTTCCGCATTAGCAATACTCACTGAATCATCAGCATGGACGATTTCAATGTCATCTCCAATCCACTGGATGAGGAATTGGTGCATAGTTGACGGTATACAGCAGTTTGCATGTATCTAATCCCTTCCTAATAGCAAATTGTATGCCCCCTTGCCATCAATGACGAAGAAGGTAGTAATCAAGGTCTTGGATCCGATCGTCAATTCAACATGAACTGCCCCCCCCCCGAGTGTCAGAAGAATTACCAGCAAAGTCTCTCAGCACCATGTCGGTCTTCAATAAATCTTCACTTGACATCCCGAGTTTTTTGAAGGTAGTATATGACATGATATTTATAGCAACCCCTCCATCAATGAACATCTTGGTCAATGGCTTGCCATTAACATACCCCCTCATATATAATGGCTTCAAGTGTCGATGCTTAGATGGTTTATCAAAAACTGCACATTGAGCCAAAACAAGATGAGCCAACAAATCCTGGAATTCATCTTCGTCGAAATCTGAATACACTTCCTCTTGGACATCTTGGCCTTCGGGAGCTATGAATTCCGATGGAAGAAAGAAAGCCATGCATGCATCAGCCGAACGATCACCTCCATCCGGCTTCTCTTTAGGACGCCAAACCCGTCTTGTCTTGGTGTTTGCTTGTGTCAATTCCCTATTTCTTCGGCGTTGCACCCTCCTTTTCTGGCTCTTTCTTAACCCTGGTGGACACCACTGTCCTTTCTGCCAGACATACTCGCGGTATTCTTCTTCTTCAGTGAGAGCCCAACTTCGATCGGCAAATCCTCTTCCCTGCCGATCCTCGGAATTATTTATTTTTAAGCGCCGATCGTCTTCAGGGACTCGCGTCCCAAGCCTTTCATGGACTGAATGGCGGTTGACTTGAGACTGCCTATATTCAGAATACTGATCACTGCATTCAGGGCAGTTGTTCTTGGTAGGCAGTTTCAAGCCTTCGTTCCAGCAATACTTGAAGAACGAGCATTCCCAATGAGACTGTTCTTGCTCCCTCATATCTTCTCGCTCTTCTCGGTATATTTCTTCTTCGTACCTTCGTTGTTTCTCTAGGAACTTCTTTTCTTCATAAAACCTCTGTGTCTGATACCGTTCCTACTCTCGACGCCATTTGTTTAACAAAATACGCGTCGTGACCCTGGGCCTGGAGGTTTCACCCCTTTTAGTTCGGCTATTTTGGAACGGAACCTTTTGCTGAAATTCTTTGTCTGTGATTTGCCGATCAGGGTCAACAGTACCAGCTTCTTTCGCTCTGTTAGAGGTTAACACTCTCATCTTGTTTTTGCCCCTGGGGTCAACTGCGTTAACCATATTAACAGAGAAGGACACAATATTCTGTCCAAAAGGGTTACCATCAACTTTCATCTTTCCATCAAACCTCAGATGCCCGTCTTGGATAGCTTTCTGGATCCGCACTCTGAACACTCGGCAATCATTTATAGAGTGGGACCTGGTATTATGGAAACCGCAATACTTCTTGTCCTTGACCCCTTGAGAGTGCAACATAGGATGACCTTCCGGTAACTTGATGCGTCCTTCCTTCAATAAGTACTCAAATAATTTATCTTACTTGGAAACAACAAAGTCATAAGTACCTTTTTGTTGCCTCAGCCATCGCTGTTTGACTTGAGTCGGCTCTTTAGCCCAGACTATTTTGGCTGCAGCTATCTCATCTTCATCATCATACTCAGCCGCTTCTTCTAAGAAAGCCTGATACGTCTCAGCAGCCACATCGCCCTTCTGGAACTGATTATTCCTTCTGAACCCTTGGGCTTGGCTACTCATCATTGCTAATCGTTGTGATAGCTGTCCGAGGTCAACAAACTCCATGCCGAATAGCTTCTCCTTAATATTCGGCAACATGCCGACTATGGCTATCCCCGGTAATTGATCATCTGGTAAGTTCAAGGAATAGCAAAGGTTTTTGGTTTCCCTGAATCTGCGCAGATATTCTTGTGGTGTCTCGTTAGGTTTCATCCTTAGACTCATGAGATCGACCAACTTCTTCTCACTGGTACCCGTAAAGAAATACGAGTGGAATTTCTGTTCTAGCTCTGCCCATGTGTTAATAGAATTTGCTGGCAGAGAAGTGAACCATGAGAAGGCTGGTCCTGTCAATGACAATGAGAAGTACCAAATCCTCCAAGCTTCATCTGTAGATGCCTCTCCAAGTTGCATCAAGTATCGGCTGATGTGTTCTACAGTGCTGGTGTCATCCTAACCCGAAAACTTGGTAAAATCAGTAGGAGGTTTTACCCTTGGAGGAAGTGCTACCCGATTGTACCACTCTGGGTAAGGAGACTTGTAAGCATATGGCTGATTCTTTGGCTTTAGGCCGAATTGATTTTGCATCATATCAGCCATCCTATGCATGATGAGGTCAACACTCGAATCAGGAGCCGCTTGTGTTTGTCCCCCAAGATGTGGCCCTGATGAACTCCTGTAGCCTGGATTTGGAACAACATTGATCGAGTTATAATCAACAAACTCCTGATATCCATCTCCAAACATACTCCTTTGTATCCTGTTCACTGCAGGAGACACCCTGGAAGCAGATTGCGGGACATTCCCCGTCGTGCCGAATGTGACCTGGCCATAAGTTTGGGGAGATTGTTGCGTCTCATGAGGGACTATCCCACCTGTGCTTGTGCCAGCTCCGCCATCTCCGGCAATCCTCTGACGTTGAGGTACTAGGAACAACAGCGGTCCCTGCATTGGACCAGCGGCCTCCTCAAAGCGTTTATCCACTGATGGACCAAAAATACCGACCATAACAGCACGAAAGGTATTCAAGAAAGCTGACTGATGATTGGTCATAGCTTCCGATACAACTTTGTACATTATTCCGGTCATTTTTTGAATAGCTTCCTCCTTAGTGCTGTCGGATGGTTCAGGTTGGTGATGAGGAAGAATCTTTGGGAACGGTTGCTTCTAGAAGACCTTGCCGCTCTTGTTCTTGGAAAGAGTCATCAAGCACTTGCGCTGAAGTTCATCACAAGTCTGTTGTACTAAACTTTTCAGATCTGGTGGCAAGTCATCCATGGTCACATCTAGAATCTGATCGTCGCTGATCTCAGGCATCTTGAAACAGAGTCGTCCCACCGGGCGTGCCAAAAAGTGTGTTGGCGCAAAACGTGACGCACCACGCCTCACACACAGCAAGTCAAAAAAAGCTGGCTTCAATCGGGTGCCCGGAGTGTGTCGAATCCGGAGACGTGCCAGTCGGTTTGACCTGAAAACCAACAAGGGATAAAACTGTGAGAATACCAATGGAACATGCCGGGTGAGACCAGACAGTTCCATATGTACGACTTTGAAAGCCAATTACGACGACACACAACTATAGAAGCTGTCTGTCAGAGCATGTTTATAAAGTCATTCGGCTAATATGAGAACAGGGCATGTAAAGCATATTAACTGCCGAATGCACATGTAAAGAAAGACATGCTTGAACAGATGAAAAGTATCATTAAGACATTGTAAACAGGTAACTTGCAAATATAAATCTATTCAAATAACACATGCATAGGTTAATCCAACTAGTCTGCCGCACGTCTAGCCTTCATAAACCCGTCAAGCATAAACCCAAGCAAAGCTAATCCACCGCATGATACCACTTGCTATAAGTCTACACCACTTCTTATAATTAGATTAATCCACCGCATGATACAATCTAATTATAAAAAGCTAAAAGCATGCATGCATTTGAACAGATCTATAAAAACTCATTACTCGCGTAAGCTTAACCAAGATCGACAAACTAGCCGAGTTGTAGTCCATGAAGAAGGAACAAACAAGCAAGCACGATCGAACCAATCTAAAAACCTACATCTGCCGCATGATACCTAGTCTTATCAAAGTCTAATCGTAACTAACATGCATGAACCCGCAACATGTAACAATTTAAATTGGAAGTTGATTCGGCCATCATGATCTTATGATTAACAAAAACACAAACAAGCTTGTGAAACAGGGCCGAACAAAGATCAATCTAGATTGGGCAAAAGAGTGTTACAAGAATTAAATAATAAAACATATAACACATGATAACTTAATGAATCTATTAGATCTGTCAAATCTAATAGAGCCGATAACTATTTTTACTCATGACTTAATCTGCCGCACGATACAAGACACAAGTAAAAACCTCCCGTCATAAGCTTAAATCCGCCGCACGATATTAAGCTTAACAAACGAGACTACTTGCATCATATCTAAATCCACCGCATGATACTAGACATGATAGCAAGGTTGCCGGTACTTACGGAGGTCGACGGATCGATGATTCCTCTCGACGACACGACTAAGGACTCGAAGATGGCACGAGGCCGGTTTGTATTGATATGGTTGTGAACGATTTTACAATGGTCGAGGGCTTATATTTATACCCTGGACGAAACACGAGTCCTAGACGATTATGACTTATATAATGAAATTTGGAAAGATACAAATCCTATTCCTATTCTCTTCGGCGTCCTTTATCGCCACGTGTCTTCCGTGCAGGCCGGCTTTTACCTGCCATATCCATATTTCCGAATGGAGTCATCGGCTCGTAAAATAGCCGACCGCATAGACGTTTGCCGAAGACCCTGAAGGCTAACCATCCACTTGGTTGCTCGCTGAATCCCTTTTTTCACTATCGATTGGGTCCACCTGTCATAAGCTTGTGTGTGCAAAAATCTGGTGTTAACAGTTAGTCATTCACTAGGTCTATAACATCGATTTGTTAGAGAACACCTAGTGGCACTTGAACACCGCATAAGCCGTGAATTATCTCCTCTTAATAGTACGACTATCTATCCTAAATGTGATCACACTCGCTAAGTGTCTTGATCACCAGAACAAAGAGCCCTACAGGTTATACCTTTGCCTTCGGGCCTCTTTGCTCCATCTCTTCTCTTCTTCATTTCACCAATGATAGAACACTTGATCTCTTGAGTGCTTGTGACCATCACCATCCTCCATGGTTGCCACCTTGCTAGCCCCACCATTTGGCTTGGTCATAATCCCTTTTATAAGCTACACACATGGTTAGCAATAGGATTAGACCAAATAAGTTTCATCAACTAGCCAAAACCAAACTAGGGCTTTCAGAAGGACCGCCCACCGGTAACTCTAGCCCTTTGAGTGGGACCTGTCCCCAACAACTATTACGCCTCACAACTGAAGTGGCTCGGCGCGCGGTTGACGAGCTTGGGTGTCGGCTGCACAGTTGAACGCAAGAGGCCATCGTGCAGCAAGGGAGAAAGGGAGGCAAGGTCACCTAACCGGAGAGTATGTAACAGAGAAAGATGCAAGGGCATTATGGTCTATATAAAAATATTGTATGGGGCTATCATCTTGAAGGTACCTTACCATGCTAGATGTAGGATGGTGGCATATTTTTAGAAGCGGTAAAATTATCTCAGAATATATGAAGTGTAAAGATGTTTTCAACTTTATGAAAATTATAGGAATATCACAATATAGGAATAGAAAGGGACTCATAAGGAAGGAACCCAAATATCGCCTAAGGCTCTGTTTGAAACGTAAGATTTTTTATTCGTTCTTGCGTTTTTCCTGTGAAATTAAACTGATTCCTGTAAAATTTCTACATGATTCGTGTGAAAGTTATGTGTTACAAACAGGTCCAGATGTTATGAGTTCCACTTTAAGTTAGAAAGTCCCAAAAACATTGTTAAAAAAATCGTTTGGAAACCTAAAAGATATAGAGGAACCAAAACCAGACGGTGGTATAACGTGTAAAAAGCATGGAAGGAAAAAACTTTTTGACTCGGAAACCAGATAAGGAAAATTTGAGTGAAAACATGTAAAAAGGCTGTAAAAGGCATGGATGGAATTTTTTGACCGAAAATGCTGGTAATAAAGAGAAAAAATTAACTTAAAACACATAAATGAATAAATATAAAATATTTTGCATGTAAAACAACTATAAAAAGCATGGATCCGTTTTTTTTTTGACTGGAAAGAAAATCAATGCTGTAAAGTTCTTTGGACCAGAAAATCAATCTTGTAAAGAGAGAAAAAATGAGTTAAAACACATAAAAGAATGGATAAAAAAATTTGTTTTACATCTAAGCGGCTGTAACATGCTTGGATGTTTTTTTTTGATAGGAAAATCAATGCTGTAAAATTCTTTGGACTGGAAAATCAATCCTGTAAAGAGAAAAAATGGAAATGAATAGACTGGAAAATCAATCATGTAAAAACACATAAAAGAATGATTATTTTTTTTTACATGAGCATGCATGCATTTTTTTGACAGAAAATCAATGCTGTAAAATTCTTTTGACTGGAAAATCAATCGTAAATAAAAAAAAAAGTATTTTGCTGTAAAATTCTTTTGACCGGAAAACCAACCTGTACCAAGAAAAAGTATTTTCCTGTAAAATTCTTTTGACCGGAAAACCAAACTGGACCTGTATGTGTAAAGAAAAAAAATACCTGGACCTGTATGTGTAAAGAAAAAAAAATTAAAATATTTGGACCTGTATGTGTAATGAAAAAAAATTAAAATATTTTGCTCTCGTTGAGAGTTGAACTCAAGACCTCCCGCTTACTAAACGGGTGCTCTAACCAACTGAGCTACGAGAGCTGTTACGTATAAATTTACATTTTATCATATTTGACCTGTTTTTAAGTTCCCTTAAACTACACATAATCCCAACCCGCACCGTGAGAGAAGATGCAAAAATGGACGCCACGGTGGTCGCCATAGCCGGCGACGGTGATGACTCCGACCGCCGCCGCCCCCTGCTCGCTCCGACCGAAGAGATCCACCCCTACACTGACCCTCCGTCCCCTCAGCATCCGGCTCTAGATGCTGCGGCGGCGCAGCCCGAGGGGCAGCGGAAGCCGGAGAGAGTGGCCTCGCTGGATGTGTTCCGCGGCTTCACCGTCGCCGTGAGTGAAAATCCTATCCAGATCTTGCTATTTCTTTGTTCGGCGGCTCCGAAATTCAGGCGTGGACTCTGGTTGCGTTCGCAGATGATGATACTCGTGGACGACGCCGGCGGGGCGTGGCCGGGCATCAACCACGCGCCGTGGTTCGGGGTTACGGTGGCGGACTTCGTCATGCCCGCCTTCCTCTTCATCATCGGCGTCTCCGCCTCACTCGTCTTCAAGGTAGTATGCTGAAGTAGTGACTACAAGCTGCTCGAGGACAGTATGAATGAAGCAACCAATCTAGAATGTTGGATCTTTTGATTTATTATCCTGAACACTGGGCACTGGCTGCTGCGAATTGATGCCACCGTATGGGTTGGGAATTTGTTGAGCTATTCAATTGTCCCTCAAATGGAAGGGGAAATTTGAGAGCACTTGTTGAGCTCTGCGATTGCCAAATGGTGAAGTCAACACTTTTTTCTGAGTATAAACTATAAAGTAAACCATTTCTTTTGCTGCTCCTATACCAAAAACAATAATATGGTTACCATTGAAAAGATGTGATGTATGATCATTGGATATAAGAGGGATGCTAGTACTACTTTGTAGATGAAGTTTGATGTAAGATTTCACATTACACTTTAGTTGCTATTTGCTAAGAACAAACATTACTCTCTACATGTGCTGTGCTCTGTCCCTCAGAATACAGTTTGTTTGTATATCTTCCTTGGAGCACAATTTAATCATTTTATAGAATAAAAATAACCTCTGACAGTTGCAGACTTGGACTGCAGAAAATGCCAAACAAGACAACTGCAACTAAGAAGGCTGCAATTCGGGCTTCAAAACTTTTCATATTGGGTGTGATTTTGCAAGGTTGTACTTATCGCTAGTTCTTTGCCAAGTAGCTCTCATCAACCCATTTTGTGGGATTCCTATTGCGTTGGATGTTATTCTTATGTTCTTTTGTACCTGTAGGAGGATACATTCATGGACGACACAAATTAACTTATGGTGTTGATTTGGATCATATTCGATGGCTAGGTGTGCTGCAGGTAATAAATAAAACAAACCTGTTTATCTAAGTTTGTGTATTCTATTTCTTTTCTATTCAAGCAATGAAATTTGGATTTCTTATTCTTATCATGCTTCTTGTACTTGTAGAGGATAGCAATTGGATACTTTGTAGCAGCAATGTCAGAGATTTGGCTTGTCAACAATAATTTGGTGGATTCACCTGTATCATTTGTGAAGAAATATTTCATGGAGTGGTTAGTCAATATGGGCAGCATTTTAATTTGGAAAAAGATTGTTTATATGTTTTTGTGTTTTTTTTACAAATCATTATTCACCATTTCGGAAATGTACACTTGAACTTCTGTCCCTAGTTCTTCACTATGATTATTTTCCCTTGTTCAATACAGTGAACTCTGCCTTCAAATTATCTTTTCTGTAGCTCAGAACAACCTGTCTAGTCATCTGTTAGGAAAGCTATCCTTTATTTATGCAAGCTTTGATATTATGGTCCATGACAAATGAGTCTTGTGCATGAAGTCCTGCAGCTCCATATCAACTTCTTTTGCAAGGCTGGAAATCAAGCAGCCAAATTGTAGTCAATATTGGACCTTTTGGTAGATTTCTAGCGTTCCCTAGCTACCAAGTTTGTATTTCTGGCTTATCCTGCAACTATGTCAGTAGCAGTAGACTGTTGATTGCAGTACAACAGTCAACTTGCACTAGGTTAGTTCAAACACAAACCAACCTTTACTTCGTATGCATATGCAACTATGTAAATGAATAAGTAAGCTATTGCAGCAGCAACAACAATCCTTCAGCCCACTGGCGGAGCGTGGGTGCATACGTAGGGGGGGCCAATTCAAAACTCGTATCAGAGAGCAAGGGGTATCGAAGTATTAGAGAGCAAGGAGTATTGGAGAGAGCACAGAGCTAGTACCATGCAATTGCAGCATACAGCCTGCATAGTTCCAGAGTTCCAGTAGCTGGCTGTGTAAATCACAGAGAGCAAGGGGGGGCCATGGCCCAGTATGGCCCTCACGAGGCTCCACCAGTGCTTCCGCCTTGTGATTACTTTGTGTGCGTGTGAGAGCGTGAGGTTCTGTCACTTCCAACAGTCCTTATGTATGTCATGTCCAAACTTCAGCGTTTACATAACATTTAGCTGTATAGCCACAACTTATAAGAGCTTTGTAGTATAGGTGTACTACATATGAGTTTAGTTGTGTGAGTACCTCAGAATTTATTATGAAAACCAAAATGTATTAATACAAATACTGATATTTGTTTATCTTCTGAAGGTTCATGGCCATAACTATCACAGTACTTTATGTTGCCTTGGTATTTGGCCTTTATGTTTCAAACTGGGAATTTGAAATTCAAACTAGCAATTCAACTCTTTCAGTCCCAAGCAATTCAATTGAAACGAAGATGGTAAGACGAGAATCTTTGGTTTATTCTAATTACTTGTACAGTGGAAAATTGTCTTATGTGAGACAACATTTTCTGCTTTTGATACTGTATATAATTTTCAATGCTTTAATAACATGATGATTACAATGTGGTAATATGTCTGAAAGGATGGCACCATTTGTGTTGACTGATTAATTACCTTTCCTTTTACTTACATCTGCAAGACGTTGTTTTTTTGTGTGGGAAATTACACTAAAATTGCCTTTTAAGATTGGAAAGGGATTGAGAACCTGGGCAGTTACCAGTAAATTTAGAAAGAGTTCCCTGCCAGTAATCATGTGTGGAAGTTAGAAATTTGAACTTAGTTGAAGTGTAAATTAGAAAAGATCAGCTGGTTTTCTAAGTTCCAGTTCCAACCAGCATTATTGGGAGCCACCAGTTAATTGAGGGTTTGAAAACCTAGGGGAGAAAAGTGATTATAGTCCATTGAGTAGTTGAAAAGCCTTTTCCACTACTCCCTTTATTTTTACTGCCAAATTATTAATCATCATATTCATACCTACCTTGTTGCACTTGTTTTTGGTAATTTGCAGATCCAATGTGGAGTCAGAGGTAGTCTTGGACCACCTTGCAATGCAGTTGGCTTGGTAGATCGAGTTTTGCTTGGTGAAAATCACCTGTACAAGAACCCAGTCTACAAAAGGACAAAGGTCTTTATTCAAGAAAGGGACTGATGTTCACTTTTTACTCTTCTTGACCCAAAAGTCGTTAAATTTTTATAGGACAGGAATTTGATAATACCATATCCTAACCATAACTTATCTTCTTTTCCTTTTGATTTCATCCCATAGGAATGCAGTATTAATTCTCCTGATTATGGACCGCTTCCCCCGAATGCACCAGACTGGTGCCTGGCTCCATTTGATCCTGAGGGTTTATTAAGGTAGTTATGTCTACCTTCTGTTCTCATCTGTTGCTCTGTAAAATAAACATACAGTCCATTCAAGGAGAAAAAAACATCTAAGCCTACATGAACCATACTTTGTTCCTTGCCCAAACCAAAATTAGCTAAGCACATCTATCGATGGCAAATCAGGGTGTCGAAGGTAAATCAGGGTAACATCCCATTTTGATTTTGCAGTACGTTGATGGCTGCGGTTACTTGCTTTGTTGGTTTATTCTTTGGACATGTTTTAATTCATTGCAAGGTATGCCACTGAAATGCAGTGCCTTCTAAACCATATGCTTATCTGTAGGAACCATTTAGTATTGAACGGAAATTGTGTAATGGAATGTCATTTTCAGATTAACCTTGCTTCTGCTGCAGAATCATTCACAGCGAATGTTAATATGGCTGCTAGCTTCTGTGGTGCTGACGATCTCTGCATTTTTAGTGCTATTATTAGGTAACCACATATTTACAAGAATGTGTTGTGCATAATTTTATGATTTTAACCAATCCTTCAGTTAATATGGCCTGGTTTAAGGCATGCCTTTCAGCAAGCCTTTGTATACAGTGAGCTACATGCTACTCACTGGAGGAGTATCTGGGTTTTTGTTGCTGCTGTTGTACTACATAGTAAGTTTTATATTCTTTGCCCCCCATATCTCAATTTTGTTTGTTAAATTGCTGAGTGCTGAACCATTTCTAGATATTATTGCTAAAGAACAGTATGTTAATATTGTTTGATATCAATCTTTTGTAGTCTCTGTTTCCTTATGACTATTTCTGTCCTTACATTAGTTTGGATAATGCCTGTGCATCGCATTGTTACAAACTGGATTATTAGAAGGCAATACTTACTACTGCCAAGATGATTCAGATGCATCCTATTACATAGGCTCTGTCTATTTCGCAGGTTGATGTTATTCATATTAAGAAGCCCTTCGTACTATTCCAGTGGATGGGCATGAACGCACTTATAGTCTATGTTCTAGCTGCTTGTGAGCTGTTCCCCACCCTTATTCAAGGGTTTTATTGGCGGTCACCTGAGAACAACCTGGTAAATGTCTCGTGTGTTGCCAAATGTGTTATATGTTCTCACACTTGCAGCAATATTTGGCGCATACCACAAGATGATCTTGTGCTGTAGGTTTTGCCCTTTTTATTTTCTCAGGAAAAAGTGCTAAACATAATACGGGAAACCTCCCCTTCTCTTTCAGGTGGATGTTACTGAATCTCTGCTCCGGGCCATCTTCCAGTCGAAACGATGGGGCACCTTGGCGTTCGTCCTCCTGGAGATAGTCTTTTGGTGCTTGGCCGCTGGCTTCCTGCACATGAAAGGCGTCTACTTGAAACTTTAGAACCAAATCGTTGACAGTTCTCTGATGGAACGGAATCGACGTCCTGTAAATGTTGGGGAAAGGCCTGGTAACCCTGTTTTGTCTGTAAATGCAATGGGACTCTGGAACCATGGGTGTAGTGGTTGATTTCAGCACGTTGTGGTCTCGACTGGAGGTCCATCTCATCCGCGCCTCCAAGTAGACTAGGAAAACATCTTGCTGGAAGTTGCAAGTGTTTCACCAGGTGAAGGCCCAGCTGTTTGATAGCGTTTCAGTTGGTTGGTAAACTGTTTCTGTTTCCCTGCAGAAAGCATTTTTTTAGTGAATTTGGAAACCAGGATCTTGCTGTTCCTCACTTGTAATCTTGTGAAAAACTCAGAAACACTTCATTGTTTTCTGGCCGTTTAATTTCAAGGCCCATTGAATTGAAAATGAAGCACACACCGGCCGGCCGGCCTGCGGCACCAGTGACCATACCGGCCGCTTGTTGAATAAAGAGACTTTTACATGAGTACCATTATGAAAGTTCGCAATTCCGTAGAAGCCACTGCGAAGTTGGAGCGCGCACTAGTGCCATCCACCTAAACTTTCTTGCCCTACATACCATTCCGTCCACTTTAGAGTCAAACGGTGTTAAACAAACACGCAAAATGACGACGTTGCCCTTCAGCGGGATAGTTGTTAGCTCATGTTATTGATCTTCGGTCAAAAGCATGTAAATATATACAGGTGTGACCAACTCTATGACTGATGTTTGAATTGGCTCGACCTAATTTTAGTACCAAACACTAAACAATATGATATGAATGTGATTTTATTTATTTATATTAGAACCAGGACAAATACCCGTGCGTTGCAATGGGAGAAGAAAGAGACTCTAAAAATCTTTTAAGTTAAGTTTAATCCGAAGTTTAAAATTTTAAACTATAACTATAAATAAACTCTTTTGGGTTTAGTTTAAAAATATGAAAGTGATGTAAGTAGATCCATTTCAAAATTTAATTTCATAGTACATATGCCCGTACGCTATAACGGGAATAAAAATACATTAGGATTGTTTGGCATGATTTATGGCGGTTGTTGTTGTTTTGTTGTGATAGAAAAACATTGACCAACTTTGACTGATAATAAGCTTTAGCAAACAAGGTCATTAACACAAAATAAGACATGAATATTAAATACCTAAATATTTATATTTGTTCCTTTCTATTAATTTTTTGAGCTATAATTTTCTTTACAATGGATTCGTAGTGTAGGTTAACATTGATAATAATATCATAATGTCCAGTTAATCTATACCTAATAATAAAGAGCCCCCGTTGGATTGAGCTTAGGGCCCTGATGGCAGCAACGGTGGCCGATCCAAGGAGGGGCGGGGATGTCAGGTGGATTTGACGGAGCTCACCATAGCGCCATGGGGGAGGGGTGGAGTAAAAAGTGTCTCGCTGATGGTAGGGAGCTCGACGAGACCGACTGATGATGTGGGGCAGAGGAAGATGAAGGCGATGGCGACACGAGGAGAGGAGAAGACGGGTGAAAGAAGATACATACGCACCCGCACATACGCTAAACATCGCATTTTTTTAAAAAAAAATCAGTCAAAAAATTTGTTTGGGGGCAGAGGAAGATGAAGGCGAGGGCGACACGAGGAGAGAAGACGGGTGAAAGAAGATACGTACGCACCTGTACATACGCTAAGCATCCCATTTTTTTAAAAAAAAACAGTCAAAAAATCTGTTTCTGCAAAAATAAAATTTTCAAATTTTAGAATAATAAATTTAGTCAAAATTATTTCATGGGAGAAATATTTGTCAAAACTGACCCAATCTCGAAAACAAATAAATGCAGAAAGACCAAAGTTTAAATTGTTAATTTTGGCAGTGGTCCACGAGCTTTAATGATCTCACATCGACCCCGTCCAGGTAAATATAGAGCAACGGGGCACGAGGCGCTCTTCTTATAGCGTGAGCTCGTGGCTCGTCCGCCTTCAGCTGGTGAGGTGGTGCTAAACGCCCAGACCGAAACTGAACGAGCGCTCGTCTCCGCTCTACTGCCGCTGAGGTCTCGTGGGCTACCGAGACTGGGCCTTCAAGTTTGGGTCGATTTCGTTGCAAAGAGGTCCGGGCCGAGACGAAACAACCAGACTGGATCAGTTTTTGCTCCAACCCGTGTTGTCGACCAGACGAAAGGGGAGGGGGAACAAACAGGTTATTAGTCCCATATCGGTCCCCTAATCTTGTGAGAATCCTAGTTTGTCTATATAAACAGGCTTGACGAAAATGGCCAGACCAAAAACAGTGAAGAAATTTTGCCTCTTTAGGTATAGAGAAGAAGAAGAGAAGAAAGAATATAGATATAGATATAGAGGTATAGATATAGATATAGAATAGATATAAACATATAGATATAAATTAGATTCAATGATAAATTAAGCAAGTCATGCATTATTTATTAGATTATAGAAGGATTTAGAGTTCAAAGATTTATAGTACTATATTTGTTATTTATATTTTTATTTATATAAGAAAAATAGGAAAAAGTCATGTACAGATAGATAGCATGCAGGGAAGCGGAAACGGAAGAAAAAAAAAGGAAAAACGGAAAGAAGAAGGCCTCTTTCGTTTAGTAAACGAACGAGAAACCGGCGGTGTCCTGCGTTTTGACTTCCGAGTCCTAGTTCAAATACAAAAAAATCTATTTTTGCAAAAACAAAATTTTCAAATTTTAGAATAATAAATTTAGTTAAAATTGTTTCACGGGAGAAATATTTTTCAAAACTGACTCAATCTCGAAAACAAATAAATGCAGAAAGACCAAAGTTTAAATTGTTAATTTTGGCAGTGGTCCACAAGCCTTAATGATTTTACGTCGACCTCGTCCAGGTAAATATGGAGCAACGGGGCACGAGGCGCTCTTCTTGTAGCGTGAGCTCGTGGCTCGTCCGTCTTCAGCTGGTGAGGTGGTGCTAAACGCCCAGACCGAAACTGAACGAGCGCTCGTCTCCGCTTTACTGCCGCTGAGGTCTCGTAGGCTACCGAGACTGGGCCTTCAAGTTCGGGCCGATTTCTTTGTAAAGAGGTCCGGGCCGAGACAAAACAACCAAACGAAAGGGGAGTTGGAACAGACAGGCTATTAGTCCCACATTGGTCCCCTAATCTTGTGGGAATCCTAGTTAGTCTATATAAATAGGCTTGACGAAAACGACCAGACCAAAAACAGTGTAGAAATTTTGCCTCTTTATTATTATATATATATATAATAGGTATAGATATAGATATAGATATAGATATAGATGTATAGATATAGATATAGATATGCTATCTCATATAGATTTATAATGACATTATTGTAATGCTATAGAATGTATTGTTCCCTTTCTAGCTTGGATGGTACGGTATAAGTTTCAATAAGGATACGCCATAATTCTGTTTGATAAGGGAACAAAGTTCTACCCTCTACCATTCGAGAATGGTACACAACTACGCAACAGCACAAAGATCGAAAAGCCAAGCGACAAACACACTCAAACCGGAAATAGAACATAGTTCGACTTGACTAGCAGTGAGCTCAGTGCCAACAGAGGGTAATCCTAATTAAACGCCAACACGGTTTGTGAGGTTTGATCCAAACTTCACAAAACGCCGTATTATATTATTTATTTATGGAGCATCGAGCATTGCATGCCGGGGATGAAGATGAATATAATAATAATGATGCTATGCTAAACTAGCAGGCCAACGCCGCCGGTGGCCAGCATCATGGACGCCTTGGCCTTGTTGATGACGTAGCCGGCGTAGCTGCACTTGGTGGCACACGTCTTCTTGTCAGTGGAGGCACAGTGCTCGCTGCAAGCCTTGAACGTGCTGGCGACGGTGTCGTCAGCCACCTTGGCGGGGTTTGGCACTGCCGCCGGCAGCATGGCATCCTGGAGCACTCTAGTCGCGGCGACGTAGAAGCCGCAGGCCTCGGCGCAGCTGGCACGACATTCGCCTGCTGCAGCCCTGGCGGCGCACTTGCGGCTGCAGGCATCGCCGCAGGCCTGAAACATGAAGTCCTCCATACCACCAGCTGGGCCTTGCGCAGCGAGGCCCATCTGCGCCATGGTCTTGTCGAGGGCGGCCATGGCCGGGACGAAGAGGCGGAAGGTGTCGGTGCACTTGTCCTTGCAAGCAGTGGGCCCGGGGGGGACGATGCCGATGCACCCCAGGTAGCACCCCGTCCAGCACATCTGGATCTCCTGCACGGCCACCGAGGCCGTCTCCGTGTTCAGGGCGGCGGGGTCTTGGATGCTGCTGCCATTGAAGACGCTCGAGATGGTGCCGCACCTCCAGTCGCACATGGGATCCTCCTCGCTTTTTGTTGGCAGGGCGGCGCACAGGTCGCGGCACTTTCTCGTGCACCCGGAAGCGACCTTGACGACTTGAGCATCATCACGGTCCTTATTATTGTCAGCCCTGCTGCTCATCTCTGCCGGCGGAATCAGCAGCAGCAACGCGACGAGGACCACCACCACAATTGCAAACCTCATCCTTATCTTCATTCTTGATTTCTGATCGATCGGTTGATCCTTATTAGCTAGCGGTGCCGGGCCTTTTTGTCTTTGCTGTCGATATGATAGCCTTCAATTTAATTTTCCCGTGAATTGTATGGTATTTATATATACGTGGAATTGCATGCACACCACCCGTGTATATATATATATATATATATATATATATATATATATCTAAATAAAAGAAAGAAATAGATGGATGGATATAAACATGCATGCATGTGTGATATGTGAGGCTACCAGAGTTTCACTACCGGAGACGGGCTCTTTGCCGAGCGCCCGCCGCTTTGCCGAGGGCTAAAACGCGGGCACTCGGCAGAGAGCTCTTTGCCGAGAGCCAACCCTCGGCACCAAACGGAACTCGGCGACGATTTCTATGCCGAGGGTCCGACTCTCGGTGACGTCTGGCTCTCGGCAAACATACCCTATGCCGAGAGCCGAACCCTCGGCGTAGACTAGACCTCGGCAAACGGAACCCTCGCAAACGGCTCATCCTGCGCCGTTACCTCGGTTAGGCTCTCGGCAAAGGGTTGAATTTGTTTTTATTTTTTTTTGGTAAACTCTATGCCGAGAGTCCTGGCCCTGGCTCTCGGCATAGGTGCTCTTTGCCGAGGGCCTTAGGAAGCTCTCGGCAAAGCATTTTTTTTTTGTTTTTTTGCACCCAATTTTTTCTATGGCCTTGCTACAGTACTACAAGCCAAGATTTCAAATTTGAAGTGTTTTCCATACATCTTGCTATATTTCGCGCATTTTCTTTAATTGGATGATTTTTTCCGCGGGACGCATGTTTGAACTGCAGGTGCATGAAATAATGAAACTCAGTGATTCGAAAAATGGTATTCATTCTTCAGAGGGTATTTCGACACCGTATCCAGGGACAGGCGCGGAGGCTCGACCGTCTCGTGCACGAGAAACGGCGACCAAGTTACGTGATATTGGATTTAAAATTATTAAAAATACAAACGAAGTCAGAAAATCATGAAAATGGACGAGTGACCTTGACATCGCATGTAGAGGCTATGAAATTTTTTTGGAAATGTTTGGAGCAAGTGGTGGCACAAGATGGTTGAAACCCTGAGATCAGAGCAAGATCTCACATGCGATGATATGCGGAGATCCTCGGCGACCACAATCGTCTTTGTCACCGTCGCGGGCCTGCCTGCACCGCTTCGGCTCGCCACTGCACCGACTCGCCACTGCGCCGCTAGCCTGACTCCACCGGCACCCTAGGTATAAATAACGTCTCCTCCCAGAAAAGGGTCGTAGGTCATTGAACCCAGTTAGGCGTCTCCCGTCCGAAAGAGATACGGCTGGAGGTATGCAGGTCTCTGCATTTCGATAACCGTATCTGTTTCGGATTGTCCACGTTACTTGGACAGCCCGTAGATGCGTCGATGAGGCTAGTTCCCATTGTCTAGCCCGATTCGAGATGGAGTTTCTGCATCACCTCCCTGTTGTTCTCCGGATACACACTCTCCCTACAGGGACGTGTATCTTGAGAACATCGGGGAGGTGCTGCCGAAATTCTGTCTCGGCTCGGGGCAGACAATGGGAACTGGCCTCATGTACGCATCCGCGGGTGGGATTAGGACCTATCCTCACCTATTAGATGATAGTAGGATGGAAGTACTCGGAGGTAGATATGTAAGTACTCGGATGCATGACAGTAGGATGGATGACCGTCAGTGGATGTACTCGGGCCGTAGAAGCAGAAGTGATTTCACCGATGAATGGTTGCGCAAGACAGATGCTTTCGTGAACAATGCACCAGATGCTTTCTTCCTCGGGCTCCAGTGATCGAGGTCGGTGCTTTGTGAGGTCGCGTCCTTGGTGCCGGTGGGAATCCGAGCGGGGCTGTGTGCTCGGCTCTCTTGGTCTGTGGTGCCATGTGCCAAGGATCGAGGAACAGGGAGAGGGAAGGCGGCGGTGAGGTGGTGATGTGATGGCTCAGGGCCCTTGACCTCGTCTTCCATGGCTCAGGGCCCTTGCAGCGGATGCGGATACGGAAGTCGCGTCGATTGGAGGAGGAAGGAGCTTACAGTAAGCAGTTCCCATTCGTCAGTCAGTCAGAGGAAGGGAAGGAGGACGTGGGCCGTGGCTGTCAGCGATGGAAAATTCAGATTGAAAGTTCATGCATGCATGGCTCGAAAATCGTACGCGTGCATGCATGTGTTGATACACCTCAATTTCTTTTTCTGTAGACTTTATCGGTCGACTTGGGTTGTTGACTACATACCGCCTTTGAAACACCGTGAACAACAACAGGTAAGTAGATAGCACTTCCACAGATAAATGAAGTCAAATCCAAGAGGTCTCGTCTCATCTATGGTCTTGTTTAGATGCTGAAATTTTTTCAACTTTGCTACTGTAACACTTTCGTTCTTATTTAACAAACTTTGTCCAAACATAGACTAACTAGGCTCAAAAGATTTGTCTCGACATGTAGATACTAATATAGATGGGCAACGGGCCATGCCGGGCCGGCCCAGCCCGACAACGGGCCGGCCCGGCCTGATGGAGGTCGGGCCTAGATGGCCCACGGACCTGACCTCCGGCCCAGGCATGGCCCAGTCGTAGAGCGGGCCGGCCCGAAGGCCCATCAGGCCTACGAAGCCCGCCAGTGAAACTAGGATATATATATATATGTGTATATCTATATTTTTTTATATTTATAAATATGTATTTATATATATTTATATTTACTTTTATATATTTATTTTTAGTTAGGACTATGCTATTTGGAGCGTTGCGTTCTAAATATTGTTTAGAGCGCCAGCAGTGATTCGTTCCGCAACCGTAATATTTCAGACCGACAGCTCCCGTAACCGTATAATAATGATTAATATAGGCGCTCTTCCGCAACCGTAACAGAGGAAGAGAATTACGGTCATCCTCCAGCCTCCAGGCAACCTGTGAGTTTTTTTTACTGCAACCCTAAAGGTTACGGTCATCCTCCAGGGTCCAGGCAGCCTGTGAGTTTTTTTTTACTGCAACCGTAAAGGCATCCTCCGGAGCCTGTGATTCTTCATGTGTTATTTTAAGATGCTAAGACCGTAATTATATTCTATTTAGGAAACATGATCACGGTTTAAGATTTTGAAATGGTTAATTTAAGTATTTATTTCCTAAGGAAACCGGATCACAGTTTAAGATTTGTTTTTCACTCTAATTAGACTAATCAAGTACAGTAATGATCAACCGATTTTACACAAATTAAGTGGTAAGAACTTTTTTTTTGTCCTCGGACCGTAAAAGCAACTGTTCCAATTTAAACACTAACAATAACACTTTTCTTTCATTGTTTCAAGCCGTAATAATTTAATTTTTAGTTTCCAATTTCAACATTAATAATATAATTACGACTTTTGAAACCAGTAGTAATTGTCAGCATACATATTTTTTTCAAACCGTAATAATTTAATTTTGACTTTCTAATCAAGTAGTAATAATTACGACTTTCAAAAATCCATCAAAAAAATTACATGCATCATTTGATCGCACAAGCTAATAAAACACCGTTCGTCAGTTCATATTATTAAATAATCACAAACAAAAAAAACAAGTAGTAATCTGCTGGGAACGCCTGGAGGCAGAAGCAAATCCCATCAGAGCTATCGCTGCATTCATGAGATCTGGCCTCTGGATGGAATCTTGACACTGTCGCTCCTGTGTCGAGAAGGCACCAAGGCACTCGAGGAGCCAGCAACCAGGCCTTGTTTAGATTGGAACGGTGAGAATTTTTCTCCACTATAGCACTTTCGTTGTTATTTGACAAACTTTGTCCAATCATGTGCTAACTAGGCTCAAAAGATTCGTCTCGCGATTTAGAACTAATCTGTGTAATTAGTTATTTATTTTACCAACATTTAATGCTCCATGCATGCGTCCAAACATTGATGTGATGGTGATGTGATGGAGAGAGTGAAAAAAGTTAATAGTTTGAGTGCATCTAAACAAGGCCCAGCATCGTCGCAGTCAGCAGATGCGCGCAGGAATGGCACCACACCAGTAGTAGTAGCAGGGATCGGGGGCAGGCCAACCAGGGGCGAGGGAAGGACGTCCGCCGCATCGCCAGGGGTGAGGGAAGGGGACTCGCTTCCACGGGTGCATCCTGGATCTAGGCTCGGGGTCGAGCTTCCTTGCATCATCGTCTCGCTGATAGATGGATGCAGCCGCCGTGGAAGAACGGGTCGGGACTGGCATCGTAGGGGTCAACCGAGACGTCACTGGAAGGATGGACGGAGGAGAGACGCCGGCGAAAGTGTGGACAGGGATGCCGCCTACTGACTCCCCACCACCGGACATGTGGTCGAGGTGGAGGGGGAGGGCGTCGTACCGCCGACGGCAGCAGCTGCACGGATCCAGAGCATGGAGGGCTGTTGCAGTTGCCGCTAGCATCCACAGGGAAGGAGGCCCGTCGGCGCACACAGGGAAGGGCCTGCCACCGGCAACCATAGGGAAGGGGTCCGCCGCCGGTACCAAGAGGAAGGAGACCGCCATGCTTGGATCTGGGCGAGATCTAGATGCTGGGCCTAGCTAGGGTACGGCAGAGAAAAATGAGTGGGATTTAGGTTTATGTGGTTATTTATATATTGTATATAAGAAAGGGATACTACGTACATTTTATGCTCAATGCGAACGGGTTCAGCGCTCTTATATTTTAACGGTCCCAGCACAATTTTACGGTTGCGAATCGGATTTTTATGGTTGCGGGTTCAGAAGGCTAATTGCGCTAAAATTCTACTGCTACGGGATTTGATTTATGGTTACAGGATTTACATATATATTGATGAACGCTCTAAGTAATATTTAGAGCGTTGCGTGCTCAATAGCAATCCTATTTATAGTTATATATATATATATATTTATGTTTAATTTATATATATTTATACATATATTTATATTTATATATAATTATGTATATATATCGGGCCGGGTCGGGACTGCCCGCCGTGCCGAGGGTCTGGCCTAGGCACGGCCCGCCCCTAGGGATGGGTCAGGCCATGCCAAAATGGCGGGCTTTGGGCCGGGCTGACGGGCCCGGGCTTTATACCCATCTATATTGATACTAAAAGTACAATTAGTTTTTTTTACCAACATTTAATGCTCCATGCATATATACGTCCAAATATTGATATGATGGAGAGAGAGTGAGAAAAGTTGGAAGTTTGAACAAATGTAAACAAGACCTATATAATACTACAGTAATAATTAAAATCCGAGGTCATAATTAGTGCAGCAGACCAACTACCCTGTTTGTTGTAGCCAGGCACATGTACATATATAGGAGTAGACCGGAATCAAAATCCGCCACATTTAAAGCCTGCCCTTTTTTGATTTGATTTGATGAGCACACATGATGCATACACATGTGTAGTTTGGCTGGCGTCCAGTGTCCTCCTCGGATTATAAATATAGATTGCGTCGACCCACACACACACGTACTACAGGCAGAGAGCCAATACCCGGTAAGTACTGTACAAGCGACCAATGGCTAGGCTTACTCCGACAACGCTGCTGCTCCTCTTCCTCCTAGCCGCTGCTGCAGTGCCTAGTGGGGTGCATGCAAAAAACAAGAACAAAGCAGGTCATCAGGCCGCTGCAGGGGTCGTCGGTTGGGCAATGCCTCCGGCACCCTGCTGGAGCTGGTTGCCGTGGTGTTCCGGGGAGGCGGCGGCGAATATCCCTCCGGTCGTCGGCGCGCCTGCCGCAGCTCCGGTGGGCGCCCCTGCCGCAGCCCAGCAGCAGCCAGCAGGGCTAAGCTAGGCCAACAACCAGCAGCAGGCCGGCTAGGGCTGGGTACACATGCATCATGACGTGTGGTGCCCTTTCATTCCCTGCTCATGGTCCACTCCACACACACACACACATGGTCCACTCCACACACACACACACATAGCTACTACGTCTGATGCACACGCCATAAATAAAGTTTCCATGCTGTTGTATTGATTATTATGTTACCACATAAACTACTTACTATATATGACCATCTATATTATTATTATTCCTCGATCAGTATGTGTTCTCCGGCCTTGTTATTAATCTTTTCTTCTGATGCCCATCTATATATACTAGCTGTTTATTAGTAATATACTTCAACAAGCTTTAGATATACTACTGGATATGCACGTGCGACACAAACATATATGTCTAAAAAATCTTTATAATAGAGGACTAATAAAGAAAAAAAATAAAAAAAATAACAATTCTAATATCTCTTAACAACACGAACACATTTCTGTTCTCGATCTTATTGAACCAGTATTAATCGATCTCTCCTCTACTTCAAATCCCATTTAATACCAACTGGAAAAGGAACTACGTACTGAATCACTTGGACTTTTATGTCAAAGCTTGATTGGCAATATTAGAGCATTGGTAACATAAACCATATCTTGCTAGATGATATATATTTGCATCCTAGCAGCGTCTGAGCCAAAAAAAGATTAGCGGCACTATGATTTAACGGGGGGGGGGGGGGGGGGGGGGGGGGGGGGGGGGGGACAGAAGAAATATCACTAACTTCTGTCTGGCAATGGACGCCCACTAGTCCTACATACCGAGGCCTCGTTCGGCAGCAGGGATTTCGTTCCCAGCCTGAATGCTTCCTTTTCTGAAATTGATTCGAACCGGATCAAGTGGACCAACCGGATTCACTTAATCCGGTTCGAATCAATTTCAGAAAAGGAATCATTCCTACCCACATATATATATATATATATGACCATCCATATTATTATTCCTCGATCCGTATGCGTGTTCTCCAGCCTTGGGTTATTAATCTTTTCTTCTGATGTCCATCTATACTAGCTGTTTATTAGTAATACTAGGAAAAATGCCCGCGCGTTGCAACGGGTGCGTGGTTAATTACTTATATGACTTGCAACTTGATATTTATATTTAACTAAAACATCATGTGTTTCAATTCATCTTCAAATCGGCTGTGCTTTACTCTAACTCGTACAAACATGAAAAGTTTTAGAAATTCAAATCTTTTAATGTCTCATGCATTTCATCAATTCATCTTGTGGTTGAGCCCTGATAACACCCTCATCCAATTACATACCAAATATAATACTTATTTTAATAAAAACCGAGACATCCAGTGCTACCCGTCATTTTTTAATTAAAGAAATAATTAAAAACAGTGCTATTCTTAGGTTACCACACCTAGACACTAAAACAATAAGGGAAAAAATTAGGAGGCAGATAAAGCGCGACCCGTCGCGCTCTACGCGAGGGTGCGACCTGCCTGTCCGACAGACTCACAAACACCAGGATCGGACCCACCGCATGCGCTCCACCGGAGTGGCCGAGTCCCTCCCATCCCCAGCATGCAACGTCGCTATCGGTGTGATGTCATCATGACACGTTAGTAAAAAAAAGTAAAAATATTATTTTAAATTGCTATAAGTTTTGAACAATTTATTCATTTTCAATTTCGACTGCACCGGTGTGTTTTACGCAGCAATACGGACAAAACTAGACCTCACTTACATATGTTTCAAAGAATTTTATTTTACTAGCAATTTATGTGTAAACATGTGCTATAAGATTTATTAAGGAGTTGCTACCATATAATACTAAAGTTGCTGTTGCAAAAATATACTAAATTTGTTACATAATATGCACATCAGTTGTTTTATGAAAACAAAATAAAATTGTTTAGTATTGCATAAACTGCTAACTAGGTATTTATTAAAAGAGTAGCGGTCCAAACACAAGAGAAGCTAAGAGAAATTATTATACTGCTCATTGCAGGAGATCAGAAACATGACTAGTTGCTAAGTGAGGGCATTTAATAAAAAAAAGAGAAACAAGACAAACTGCAACTTTAGAGCAAATTATTAAAATAAACATTATATAAGCTGCCAACTAGTGGAGCAAGTTATTATACAACACATTACAAAATAAAAGCTAGAAACATAACTTAAGGCCAAGTAAAAAGACATTTATTGAAAAATGAAAGTAGGGGCACAAGTATTGCATAAGCTGCCAAGGGAAACTATTATACAACTCACTACTAGAGCCAAAATAAAAAACTTGTCTAACCGTCATCTCGAGAGCATTTATTAAAAATGCTACACTAGCGGCATATAAACAAGTTGTAACTTGGTGGAGTTGCCAACTCCTGATGCAAGTTATTATACAACTTACTGTAGGAGTAGGGGAACAAGAGTAATGACACAAAAACAAAGATAAGTTGCAATCCTGAGAGCCAAATTATTAGAACAAATATTGCATAAGTAGTCAATCCAAGAAGGGCAAATTATTATTTCGGCCCTAGTTAGCAGCTAGTCATTTTCCAACCGCTACAATAGGCTGTATTACAATTTGACAACCATGTAATAATATAGTTGTATAACTTGTGAGACAAATTTTTAAAATAAGCATTCCATAACTTGCCACCTTTGGGGGCAAGTTATTATATAACTTGCTCAAATATACTCCTCCTTTCCGCTTGAATGTGCTGGCAAACACCCCCACTCCATTGATCCAAATGTGTTCCTCCTCTCTACCGATTTGCTCGTCACCAAAGATTGGCTGCTCCTCTCCATACTAAAACACATGAATGTAGGTAATACTAGAATTGACTACCAGAAAAATTAACTGAAATTAACAAATAGAATACCATCTCGAAACAAAGCATGTCGACAGGTCGTAGCTACTGCTGCTCAAGGAAGGCAAGGCATCAACAACTCAAAGTGCCACCATTGCCCCTTCACACTAGCAGCAGGTGCAGGCCTATGCATCCTCTCGTCCTCACTGTTGTGAAAGATAAGAAAAACTATAGGTATACTTTATTAGATAAAAACAAAAAACAAAATAAAAACTAAAAATGAAACCTCAAAGTGCAAAAACTGAAAGTACTATCTGAAATTAGAAACTAAACAAGATAAACAAATAAAAATGCTAACTGTAATCGAAGACTAAAATTGGGGAAAACATATAGCAAACTAAAATATCCAAGAATTAAATTAAAGCAGAACTAAACCAGAACTTGAACATGACTAAAATTGAAATAACTAAAAAAATTGAAATAACTAAAAAAATTGAAATTGTAAAATGAATTTGGAAAGATAACATAGAGAAAACCAAAATAACTAACAAAAAATTTAAAACTAAACTAAAACTGAATCTGAAGAAGAATTGAAATAGCCAAACATATGAAAATTAAGACTAAAATAATTTGGGAAGAACAAAAGTATACTCATACAGTACACTAGTACAAGTTGTGAGGAAAAGGGTAAACAAAAACTGCAATTCTGAAAAAAAAAACAAAAACTGAAAGATAACTAAAATTTTAGGGCACAATTTATTAGATAAAAAAAGGAAAATAAAAACTAAAAATGAAACCTCAGAGTGTAAAAACTGAAAGTACTACCTGAAATTAAAAACTGAAAAAGGTAAACAAATAAAAATGCTAACTGTAATTGAAGACTGAAATTAGAAAGAAAACATATAGTAAACTAAAATATCTAAGAATTAAATTAAAAAAAACTAAACCTGAACTTGAACATGACTAAAACTGAAATAACTAAAAAACTAAAATTGATAAATGAAATTGAAAACTAAAATTAGAAAAATAACACAGAGAAAACTGAAATAGCTAATAGCTAAATTATAAACAAAACTAAAACTGAACCTTAAAAAACAAAAAAAATGAAGAACTGAAAAAAAACAAATCATGCTAGGGCCTGTTGGTATGCTGCTTTATGGAGACAACAAGTGGACAGGCCGAGCAGACCTGTGGAGTGAAAAGTGAAAAAATTGCAAGAGCTGCATACCAAAATGAATTATACTTGACAAAACAATAAAAGAAGACAAAGACAGTAGCCACAATCAATCTAAAACTCAGCTCTAAATTTTTCTGATTGCTAGCAGACACACAACAAGAGCTAGGACATCCAAACAATGAGGGATTTATAATGTATCAATGATTCAACAAGGCAAAATGAATTGATTAGCTCACTATTCATCCAAATGACACTACTACAAAAAAGAACTTGCGTAGCGTTGCCTAAATGGGCTCCGTGGCGGGCACAATTTTTGCCCGCCACGGTTATTCGGTGGCCCGCCTGCAGCGGCCGGCCGCCGAAGCGCCCGCTGCGGTTAATCATTAACCGAAGCGGGCAACGTAAGGTGCCCGCTGCGGTTAATCTTCTTTAACCGCAGCGGGCTTCCTTATATGCCCGCTTCGGTTAATGATTAACCGCAGCGGGCGACGTAATGTGCCCGCTGCAGTTAAATAAGATTAACTGCAGCGGGCTACTTACGTTGCCCGCTTCGGTTATTCCTGGCTATTTAAGCCGCCGCCGCCAGCAGAAAGGAACCTGATCATCTTCTTCCTCTACACAAAAACGTGGGGAGAAGTTTTGCCGAATTTTTGCCCCAAATAACTTGTTTTTGAGGTTTATTTGTTTGATTTGGAGAAGTACTCCACAAGAGGTACCTAGATGATCTCCACCCTCTTTCCCCTCTCTTTTCCTCTCTTTTTAGCCTCCTTTTTAGATCTAGTTTCATGAAGGAGAGAGAAAACTGGTATTTGTTTCTCTAAGTTCATCATGGATGCATTAATTTTATTTGCCGTCGTTATTTCTGTTCCTAGATTTAACATAAATATAATAAATTATTATTTTTTCTAATTCATCTTTGTTTTGCGATTCATGATGTGTGTAATTAATTAAGGATCGCAGGTACGATGGACCGGTCGGAATGGATGTATAAGATCAATAGAGTACTTGATGTGTGGTATCTCATTGAAGTGAGAAAGTTTATTGTCGCTGCGAAAGCTGACCGTGAGAGATCGAACCAGACGACAATCATATGTCCATGTCATCGTTGCAAGAATCTGACCACCTTCAAAGACGAAGGCACAGTGCAATCTCATTTGATTCGTTTTGGTTTCATGGATGATTACACGGTGTGGACTCATCACGGCGAGAGATTCGATCCGAGTGTCGGGGCGGCATCTGGAGTAAGCTCAGCGTCGACGACGACGGTGAACCAAGATCCTGGAGCGCACGTCTCATCAGCACCATTAGCGCCTGCCTTCAGTGACAGTAGTGCTTGTGACCATATCGCTGTGGATCAGGATGTACTCCAGGATATGACATATGATGGTGGTGGAGATGTTGAGGACGCTACGGTGCTGGACCCTGCGGATGTGCAACTGTTTCAGGATTTACTCAACCACATCGACAAAGACGACGTCGTGTATGGCTCCCCGAAGTGGCTGGAAAATTTCAGAGAGATGAAGCAGACGTCACTTGATCCTTTATATAAGGATGACGAGGAATGTCTGAAGGATTGCACGATGCTCCATTTCAACCTCCACATGTTGATGATGAAGGCTCGACATGGGTGGTCAAACAGTAGCTTTGATGAGCTGTTAGGTTACCTTCCTAAATTATTCCCGACGAGTAACAAGATTCCAGCAAATACGTATCGGGCGAAGAAGCTTATCTGGCCAGTGGCGATGAAGCTTAGAAAGTTCGATGCCTGCCCTAACCACTACATCCTCTATCGGGGCACAAAGTATGAGAATTTGACGAGTTGTCCACACTGTGGCGCCAGTCGCTACAAGAGAAATGCTGGCTGTCGTGTGGATGCAGAAGACGATGAGGCCTTGCGAGGTGGTCAGAGGAAGAAGAAGAAGGGTGTCAAGAAGAGCAGTGTTGCAGCCAATCGCATCTCGGCTCATCAGCAGTACGAGGAAGAAGAGGGTTACACGTTGAGGAGAAGTCTGGCACTGTCGGTGTGGTACATGCCAGTGATCGACCGCCTCCGTGCGCTATTTGGGAACCCAGAGGATGCGAAGCTCATGTCCTGGCATGCATCAGCTAACCGCTTGAAGGACGATGACATGCTGTGGCACCCCTCCGATGGCCAGCAGTGGAAAGATTTCGACAAGGCCTACCCGCAATTTGGCAAAGATCCCATGAACGTTTGGTTCACGCTGAGCACCGATGGGATGAATCCGTTCGGCGAGCTGAGCAGATCCCACAACACCTGGCCGGTCGTACTGACCATCTATAACCTACCTCCCCATCTGTGTCAGAGGCGCAGGTATCTTCTGTTGACCATGCTTATCTCGGGACCGAAGCAGCCCGACAACGATATCGATGTTTTCCTCGAGACGGTAATGGAGGAAATGAAGGAGCTATTTGATGTTGGGGTCGAGATGGTGGATGCGTCCCTCAAGGAGAAGTTCACCCTAAAAGCCATCATCTTTGTCACCATCACTGACTACCCCGGCCTCTTCTCACTGTCGGGGCAGATCAAAGGGAAGACCGGCTGCGTAATGTGCATCGACGAGACATGCTACACTTACCTCACGGGATCGAACAAGATGGTCTACATGAGGCACAGGCGGTTCCTTCCGAAAAGGCACAGATATAGAAGAAGTGTCATGAATCAATTGTTTGATGATTAGGGCGAGCCACAGGGTGAACCACCGGCGCAGACTAGTTGGGGGCCAAAGGTGTATGAGATGGTGAAGGATATTGTTCAGATCGAGTTTGGGAAGAAGAAGAAACCACCAGAGGAGGGGACAAAACAAACGAGGAAGCGAAAGCGAGACACGACGGAGGAAGGGTTGCAGGTCCCCTCCGTTCCTTTCAAGAAGAGGTCGATTTTCTTCAGGTACCTGTCATATTGGAAGACACTGAAAACACCCCATGCCATCGATTGTATGCATCTCGAGAAGAACGTCTTTGATAGCACCATTGGTGTCCTGTTGGACATCCCGGGAAAGACGAAGGATGGTCTGGAGTCACAGACGGATCTTCTCAACCAGGGCATCAGGCAGGACCTTCACCCTGGGTCACCTCATAATGGTAAAGTCGATCTTCCAGGTGCGGCCTACAACCTAAGGCATGGCGAGAAGACTGCTATGCTCAACCTTTTTAGGGGTATCAAGGTGCCGACCGGTTTCTCTTCCAACATTAAGAGCCTCGTCTCCTTGAAAGACCTCACATTGACTGGCTACAACGCACATGACTGCCACATCATGCGGACGATGTTTATTCCAATTGTGATAAGGGTTATCGGTCCAGAGTACGTGAAGATGGTGGTCACTCGGATATCATACTTCTTTAACCGCATCACGCAGAAGGTCATCGGTAAGGCTGACCTCCCTGCCCTTAAGGACTTCATCGTGGAGACCCTTTGCCAGCTTGAGATGTGCTTTCCCCCATCATATTTTGATATTATGGTACACCTGATGATGCACATGGTGGATCAGATCGAGCAACTAGGCCCCGTGTACCTACACGAGATGTGGACGTACGAGCGGTTCATGTCCACCCTCAACAGATATGTTCATAACCGTGCTCACCCGGAGGGCTCTATGATCGAGGCGTACACAACCGAAGAGGCAGTGAACTGGTGTATGAGGTACATAAAAGATGGGAGGGCGATTGGGTTGCCTGTCCATCAGCATGAGGGCAGAACCGCGGGCATGGGGTGCACGGGCCGAAAAGTTCGCACTGATATACCATACAAGGAGATTGAACAAGCTCATTACAACATTCTTCATCAGTTGGTGAGCATGGAGAAATATGTTGAGAGGCACATAGAAGAGATCCACGCCGCTAATGACGGACAACACACATAGGCATGGGTCCAGAATGAGCACAGGAACAGTTTCATAGATTGGCTCAAAGAGCAACACGTACCCCTAGATAGATGCCCTGATGATGAAGATACAGAGACCGTGCAGAAGCTTCTGCAAGGCCCGTCAAGCCAAATCACGACGTGGCAAGGGTACGATGTGAAGGGGTACACGTTCCACACGAAAGAGAAGGACAAGAAGAGCGCGGCACAGAACTGCAGTGTTCGATATGAGGGCGTCGACGAGGCCACAAACACGAGGACGCAATACTATGGGCAGATCGAAGAAATATGAGAACTTGACTATGGCAAGGACGTATGCGTAACCGTCTTCCGTTGCCACTGGGTAAACCCCAAAGCGGTTGCGGTCGACAGTTTCGGGCTAACCACCGTGAACGTCAAAAGTATCGGGTACAAAGATGACCAATGGGTACTTGCAACCAATGTCGCGCAAGTGGCCTACTATATCTATCCGGAGGACCCAAAGAGGCATGTGGTCGTGTCAGGAAAGCAGCGGATTGTTGGAGCTGATGGGGTCCAAAGCCCAGAACAATACAATAATTATGCAGAGCTCCAACTTTTTACCGATTTTGCAAAGAAGATCAAGGCCGTTGAGGACCGTTGCAACAAGAGCGGTATGAAGCCCTGGGCCCGTCCCGATGGTGAGAAGCGGTCCGTGAAAGCGCCAGCACCAAAATAGGATGTATATATGCCACACGTCTATGTAATAATGTAGTGGACAAGTTTTGTAATAGATTTTGTTAATAAGTTAATATTATTAATAACAAATCTCAATTTGTTAATGACTCATTAATAAGTTAATATTATTAATAACAAATCTTTGTCATAACCGCAGCGGGCAACATAAGGAGCCCGCTGCGGTAAATATTAACCGCAGCGGGCTCCTTATGTTGCCCGCTGCAGTTACTCCTTGCCTATATAAGCCCCGCTACACTGAAGGGCATTTCAGTCCTTCGCGCATCATCAATTCACCCCGAAGGGCTGTCGAATTTCACCACCGCCGCCGCAACACCATTGCCGCCGTCGCCGTCCTCCTCCACTGCCCTCACCGAGGAAGCAGCGCGTCGCCCGACCGAAACCCTAGTGCCCTTCCTCCTCCACTGCTGGTGCCCTAGCGCCGCCGGTGTCGGAGCCACGCCCGTCGGTGCCCTAGCCCGCCGCCACCACCATCTCCGCCAAAGCATCACCTGGAGCCTATTCACCGCCGGAGCATCGCCTGGAGCCTGTACGCCGCGGGAGCATCGCCTGGAGCCCGCCCGCCGCTAGGAGTCCGTCGGTGCCCTAGCCCACCGCCACTACCCGTCGCTTGGAGCTCGTCCACCGCCGGAGCATCGCCAGGAGCCCGATGTGAGTTCATAACCTCTTCTTCCTCGTTTAAGACGATGCCATGCTTCTATGTGATGATGCCCTGCTTCTTGAGATGACTTGTTTAAGCAATAGCTAATTTCACTAACCTCCTGAACATGGTTTGAGATGAATTGTTAGTCACTGATATGATCTATGGCTTTAGTCACTGACATATATATAGGTATGAATTTTATATATGGCTTTAGTCACTGACATATATATATGATTAATCAATGAATTATTAATCAATGGCTTTAGTCACTGACATATATATAGGTATGATTAGTCACTGATATGATCATTTCTTAATTATTAGTCACTGATATGATCTATGGTTCTATCATTTCTTAATTATTAGTCACTGATATGATCTATGGTTCTATCATTTCTTAATTATTAGTCACTGATATGATCTATGGTTCTATCATTTCTTAATTATTAGTCACTGATATGATCTATGGTTCTATCATTTCTTAATTATTAGTCACTGATATGATATATGGTCAGTCATTTCTTAATTATTAGTCACTGATATGATCTATGGTTCAGTCATTTCTTAATTATTAGTCACTGATATGATCTATGGTTCTATCATTTCCTATGGTTTTTCAATAAGATATCAGGTTTTTCAGTTGGCATTTTCAGAACATGACTGTAACTCTACATTTTTATTTTTATAATTTGCACTGCATCTTCATCATTATGATCAGTGAATATGAGCTTATCTTTTGTCTCCATGCTGGAAAACACATGGAGAACTCCTTGTATATCTCCATGTTGATCAGAGATGTTGCACTGTAACTCTATATTCATGTTGGAGATGGCTGGATTCAAACTCCTTGTATAAGATCAGCATGGAGATAAGCACATATATAATTCAGAGTAAACTGGATTCTGCACTGCATCTAGAACTTCATCATTATGATCAGCATGGAGATAAGCACATATATAATTCAGATGGAACCTATTTTATGTCTCGTGATGCTTTAATTCAGAGTTTATTTCCTGCCGATGATGCAATTTGATGCTTTTTTACACTATATGCATTTGCCACTACCTATGATGCCCAGTGATGCTACTGTATTTGCTGCCTATGATGCCATGTTATAATATACTACTCTTTGTTATACTCCTCTCTATACCACTCCTCTATATACTACTCTCCCTACTCCTCTCTATACTACTCTCTATACTATTCTCCCTACTACTCTCTCCTCCTACTACTCCCTACTACTCTCTCCATGTACTACTCCTCTCTGTACTACTCTCAACTCCTACTACTCTCTCCCTCTACTACTCTCTCCTACTACTCTCCCTCTACTACTCTCTCCTCCTACTACTCTCTATACTACATACTTTCTATACAACTCTCCCTACTAGTCCTCTCTGTTACTACTCTCTATACTACTCTCCCTACTACTCTCTCCCTGTACCACTCCTCTCTGTACTACTCTCAACTCCTACTACTCTCTCCCTCTACTACTCTCTCCTACTACTCTCCCTCTACTACTCTCTCCCTCTACTACTCTCTCCTCCTACTACTCTCTATACTACTCTCTATACAACTCTCCCTACTAGTCCTCTCTGTTACTACTCTCCCTACTCCTCTCCCTACTAGTCCTCTCTGTTACTACTCTCTACCTAGTCTCTGTAGTAGTCCTCTCCCTACTATGGCATTTGCATTGATGATTTTTTACGAACTTGTAAGCTGAGGTAGTGGCAAATGCGATGATGTGACGCCTTCGATCTATGCTGAGGCAACGGCGATGATGATAAATTGTCCCCCTACTTTCTATGCTGAGTCAGCTGCTAGACTAGGATGGCTTGTATTTTACAAGTAACCAGTTTAGCAGTGACGTGTTGACCAAGGGGCAAATCTGAGCCAAAAACTTATACGTGTCATTTTTTATTCAAAAGCTTTGAACTGATCATATTATATACGCGTCTGTGTATATGTAGAACTGAAATGGTGGAAGACAAAACAAACGAATGGAGGGACCCTACCCCTAGCTCCTCGTCAACCAACTTGATGAGTGAGGTGTCCGTGACTCCACCGCCGAAGAAGCAGCATATAGAGGAGGACAACGATCCGATGTACAAACCGGGGGCGGACGAAGCACATAGTCTTGAGGTTTACACAACACGCTGGCTTTCTAACATGTACAATGATGCATGTGAAAAACTAAAGGCGCGTGACTCTTGTCAACAGCTGCCGATTGTGCCTCGCCAGCTCGAGTTTAGGGACGAAGACGCGGTCAGGGAGGAAGAAGCCCCGCTCCCTCTACGACAACCTCTTCGTCCAAATCTAAGGGCCAGAAGAGGGTGAGGGGACAACATGGGAGGCACAAGTTGGACAAAGCAAACGAGGTGCATGTCATCGATGCGGTAGGGCCAGAGGGAAACCCAATAGCTCTAGATACAGTCATTGACAAGTTCAGCAATCAAGTGGCGTGTATAGCCAAGGAGAAGGTGGAGATCACTTGGCCCAACTGGCACGACGTCCCTGCTGACATAAAAAACAATGTATGGGGTGAGGTGACAAGGAGATTCAGATATCCGCCCTCAGCTGACATGGAGAAGTGCCAGGAGTGGGCTTTGCACGTGGCGTCGACTGCGCTTTGCAACTTCAGGTCCATGTTGACCAGAAATTACCTAAAGAAGGGGAAGTCGCCACTGCTGAAGTACAATATGGTCAAGGCACACATGTGGGACGCTTTCTGTGAAATGAGAAAGACACAAGAAGCAGAGGAAAAGAGCGCTAAGTTCAGTGAGCTCGCGAAGAGGAACAAGAATCCTCACCACTTGGGCATGACTGGCTTTGCCGGTCATAGGACCAAGTGGCAGCAAGAAGAACAAGCAAGACAGGCTGCCGGGGTTCCAGATCCGTATGAGGGCATCGACCCAAGGGCAAAGGACTACATGAGGGCCTGCATTCCAAAGAGGCTGAAGCCCGGGGCGACCAAGTTTAACGAGCCCCACCTCGAGGACGTCGAGAAGACTTTGATGGAGAAATCAAAGCTTATGGACAACATCATGGTCCGCCGGGGCCACGACTTGCTCACCGAGGTCCTGGGGACCCCCGAGCACCGCGACCGTGTTCGTGGTGTCGGGTCGAAGATGAGCTGGAAGTCAGTTGAGTCGTGGAAATCCGACGCGGCCACAAACAAGTCCAGGCAGAGGTATAAGGATGAGCTATATAAGAAGGGCTTCAATGAAGGCGTGGCTAAAATGATCAAAAGGTCAATAAAGGAAGCCTTCACGAGCAACGACCCGGAGATGGTCGCGATGAGTTCGAAGATGTTTGATCACCATGGCCTGCCCAATCCTCAAGCAAAGGAAAAGAAAGCCTTACTGCCGATGAACGAGGATCGCCCAAGGGTCTCGAACGAGGACTTCAAGGAAACAAGCACGTCCAACTCCTCATCCCGTTCAGAAGGTCCAAGAAGATGGTGGTGGCCGAGGGATGCATTCTTGCACCCCACGACATTCATGACTTCAACAAAGACAACATCCCTGAAGACTATGTGGGCGTGAACCCATTTTGGAATGTTCTCGACTAGGAACATTTTGAATTGGACCATCCCCACCTACAACCGGCCAGGCACCTAGGGCAGGCAATTGGATTGGAAGTCCTATGGAACTGCGAGGACATCGAGATCATTGCTCTGACGCCAACTCCAACACCGACACCAACATCACAACCATCAGCCGCCGGATCTTGTCCTCCCGAAGATCCAGATCACGATAGCGATGATGACGAAGAAAAGGGCGGGGACAAGGGCAAGGGAAAAGACAAAGGAGAAGGCGGCAGTGAAGGCAGTGACAAGGAAAAGGTAGAAGGTGATGGGGTGTCGGTGTTTCTACCCCGAGGGTATGACACCAACTAGTAATTATGATCGCGTGCTCTCTTCCTGGATGGTGATGCAAGATGACACAAGGATTTATCCTGGATCGGGCAAAGAAGGCCCTACGTCCAGCGGGGGGGGGGGGGGAGGAGGTTCTTGTATTACTTGCACCTAAGTGCTTGTACAGGGGCAATACAAGCTCAATGAGCGTGGACCAGAGTCCGGACTCGTGTGTGTGTGGTGCGTGATCGTGTGCTCGTGTTCTGTCTCATGGAACCGTGTGTCTGGCCGCCGCGCGTGAAGGGCCCTGGTGTCCTCTTTTATAGAGCAAGAAGAGGCCAGGGTTACACAGTAGAGACATGTACAGCGCCCAATACGGCGAAGGGTAGGAATTATGTCTTGTCGAAGATACTGGAGCCGGCGTGGGGGTTGCTGTTGAAGCGTCCTTGAAGCGTGGCCTCCATCCCGGGCGCGGACGTGGAGGCGTGGCGACGTGAGGCCGTGCAGCGTCCTTTCCGGCACGTACATGACGTGGCTGGGTCCCTTCGAGTCTTGGGGTACCTGTCCTCCAATAGCATGAAAGCTGTCAGGGCTCAAGGGGCGCAGGGCCGGCCTCGAGGTGGCGCCTATGGGGGGCTCGAGCTCCCGCAGGTATGGGCAAGTTCCGGAGAACCCGGCCATACAACGGGAATCCAGGTCTCGAGCTACGGTTCGAGTGTGCTACAGTGCAGAGTATGGCCGAACAGTGTTGTACTTGTGCCTTTTGCCCATGCTTGTGGTGAAAACGAGATTTGACTCTGCCCTGGTTCACTGTGGCACACGTCGGGTTCCAGAGGACATGACCGGAGTAGGTGAACGCATTAAATGCGTAGTGTGGGATTGACATCCGATGTCTATGCCGCTCGAGGTAAGCGTAATGTGTCTCGAGGGATGGTTTACCGTGGCAGAGAGGCTCGAGGTTCCCACGTGGGGTCCCGAGGAGTGGTGCACGGCTACAGTGGGCTCGAGGCCTACGTGCCGGGGTTCGAGGGGTAGGCTACCATGAGGCAAACAGTAAGGCTTTGGCGGGCCTGGGCTCCCTAGTGATGGGCCAGCGTTGTAGGCCTCGAGGGGTTGGCTTTTTAGAAGGTTAGACTTGCTAGGTTTGTTATTAATTGGTGTTCTAGGTTTAACCTATTTGTTTTGCGTTGATTGGGGGTACCCCTTTTTTGACCCCCGACATGGGGGAAAAGGAAAAGGGCATGGACATGGGCACTGTGTCTCCCCCGCCTCCAAACAGTCCGCCAATCGGCCCAGTCAATGAGGCAAGAAGCTCAGAGGCCGGTAAGGGCGACAACACGACAACGACAAGCCAGCCAAGCACGAACGAGCAACAGGGAGGCATGACGGGGGAGGCAACAGGGACAAAGACACCTCCCTCATCAACCACAAGCCAATGTCCTCCCCCGCCCACCAAGAATCCAAGAACGTCCACCGACAAGCTCCCGTACACGCTCACGTTCGAAAGGTATGGTAACATTGAGCATAATACCACACATCCATAGTATATATGCTACTAACATTCCTATCCATCGTTTGCCAGACCTGAAACTACCCGTCAACTATTTGATGAGGCCGAAGACTGCCCTGGCCACTATGTGTGTGGGAAGTTCATTATTCCCAAGGCCCAGCTCATCGACGAGGAAAAGTGGGATACAAGGAGGTTCCATCGATGGTACATGGAAGCTGCAAAAGCCGAGATGTCAAGTTTTAACGTCAAGATTCCCCCGGAGTACTTCCACTTGCCCGCTAGTAACGAAATGCACCTACCCGTCGACTTTAGCGACATGTACAACCTGATGCGGGAAGAAGACCTGGACATCGTTCAAATCACCCTATTCACACTGTAAGCGATGAATGCAACTTCCACAGATAACTACATTCGTTCCATAGTTCTATACTTATTATGTCATGATGACTTGTCCGTGCAGCATGACAGTCACTGTAAGTAATAAAAAGACACGTCCTGTACTCTACCTCTCTCCTGCACATATTGTTGAAAGAGTCATCAAGGGTTTCGAGATCACTGATCCAAAGATGACAGTTCGACAGCGAGAGAAGAAATATGAAGAAAATATGAAAGCCGAGAAGACTAAGTTGAAAAATTACATACTAGAATGCATGAAGAAGATCAAGCCGGATGGGCCAGTGTATAATGGCTGCCTATCACTTTGGGTAAGTCAAATACATGTACGTACACCTAAGTCGCTAGCATATCAGGCCTTCTCGTCGTCATAAACTCTATTTTGTTGCAATGGTGCAGTCAGGGCCTCGTGGGTGGCCACTGGGTCGCTTTTATCATATACCCTCAAGATGGCAGGGCCTGTGTGTTTGAGTCCTTAAGCGTACCAAACAAGCAAGGGTACAAGGCATTCGAAGATTGTCTGAAAAAGTAAGTCATCCAACTTTTTCATCAGTTACGGTTACCATACGTTTTTAAATGGTGGCTAAAACTATTCTATTTCGTACAGCGCTTATAAGGAATACCAAAAGGTGCCTGGATTCTGGGACCGAAGAACTCAAAAGTTCAAGGACAAGCATAGGTACCACCTCAAAATCCGACAAGATTTTCCAGTAAGTATTTCAAAGGTCCAATTCATGTTTCATACATATATATATGGGTTCTAATGCTTGTGTATCAATCGTGCAGTGCGCCAAACAGCCACTAGGATCGAAGACATGTGGCTTGTACACATGCGAGTTTCTAAGGGAAGGCAAGGAGTACACCAATAGCTAGAAGAAGCTCAATGAAGGTGTCAAGTATTGGGGAGAGCAGCAGAGCCACAGGATGTGCTTTAAACAAGTCAAGGCGGACATATGCAAGTTTGTAATGGAGAAATGCATTCTCTAAGGAGAAACGTTCTTCGACAACGAATCCGAGCTGGCGTTGCTACCCCAATACGAGAAGCTCCGCAAATGGAACACAATGCTTCGTTCGACAGATTACGCTCATCAAGTTGAACTATGAATTGTAATTTGAATTTGAAATCAACTAACTCAATGTGTATATGATGACAACAAACAACTAAGTGACTTTGTATGTTATGTCCAGATGGTTTATATGTGCATATATATATATCTCTGTTAGAAATCTAGAATTCTAGAATTATTTGAAAACTGCAATTGATTTGAATTCATATCCTGTTGTTTCTGCTGGCTGCATTATTTATTTTTTTAATCCACAATTAATAACCATGGCTGGCAACATAAGTAGCCCGCTACGGTTAAACGCAACTACCACAGCGGGCAACCTAAATCGACCGCTGCGGTTAATAATTTACCGCAGCGGGCGCTTTAGGTTGTCCGCTGCGGTAAATGCTATTAACCGCAGCGAGCTATTTATGTTGCCCGCTGCGGTTAAGGCTTTTACCACAGCGGGCAACAACGCCCGCTGCGGTAATGGCCACGATTAACCGTGGCCTTAGCACCGCAGCGGACGCTGTTGCCCGCTGCGGTAAAGCCAAAACGTCCGCTGCGGTTAAGCTTTGTGCATTAGTGTGAACAAGCAAGTGTTGCGCCACCAATTACACCTATCAGACTGAATTTAATTTGCTGTTGTCGAGGCTTACCTGAAATAAGAAGCAAGGTGGTGTGTGCTACCCAGCTGCACAATAGATAAAATACTCCAGCTCGAGATGCTGGACTTGCACTGCCGCTGGACTGTAATGACTTGCTGATGAGCAAGTATACAACAAGAATCCTGAGCAAGGTCCTGCAACTACTAAATGTGAAATGCAACAGCTACACACATCAATTGCAACAGGTGGTAAGCAGACAATTTTGATAGTGCAAGTTAAATGACTAAAACATATATGTGATATATGAACACTTATCACCATTTTATGTAATGCTCACATCAATAATGAAAACATAGTGGAGGGTAACGTCTAAAGCATTTGAGTAGCTTGCTACAATAAGATAATTGAATTAAATACATTTTTAAATAACTTGCCACAAAGGGGAAATCTAAATTGCTAAAAAATTGGATACAATTTACAAACTATCCTAAAAAATAGGAAACCAGTGGATTGCAAAAATTATCATCAATTCATCATAGACGAGTAGGTGACAAGATTGAAACTTAGTAGCATACCAAACCAGTGCAGAAGAACATGCTTGCAAATCATACAACATAAAAATCACAAAACCCTAGAACATTGCCGCCAAACTGAGTAAATTATTGAAAATGACAGCATAACTAATTGACTTGTTTTACAAATTGAAATTAAAACTGAAATTACTAACTAAAATTGCAAAATTGAAATTATAAAATTAAATTGCAAACTGAAATTACAATTTCAAATTAGAAACTAAAACTACTACTAGCTGAAATTAAAAACTGAAAATTGCAAAAATGAAATTAAAAACTAAACTTGCAAAACTGAAATTACAAAATAAAATTGCAAAATAATATTAGAAACTGAAAAATACAAATTGAACTTAGAATATAATAGCATACCAGTCCCTTTCTTTCGCTTTTGTCGTGTTCACATGTCTCATTCCCCGAATGGTGAAAGGACAGAGCAAAAGGGGCAAGCGGGGCGAGCAGGGCACGAGCTAAGCAGGAGCATAGCTGAGTAGAGGGATAGGTGCCGAGGCCATGGGCCATGGCCTTGCTGCCAGTGCATGCGATGGCCACTCCCGAGCAGCTGACCCCACGCATGGCCGCAAGAGCCACCGGTCCCAAGTAGCCGAGCATGGAGTCCATGGTCGCTGGTGGGGCTGGCTTGCGCACGACCTGAGCAGTCCCGGCACAGCGGCTGGCGCGCGGAGGCAGGTGGCGCATGTGCTTTGTGGTGGTCGCTACGCGCTGTGCCGGAACGAAAGAAAGAAGGATAAGAAACCGCTGAGTGCGCGACCTTGGGTAGGGAAGAGGAACTACGGGGCCGGCCCGTCCTAGAAGGACGTCACGCGGTATCCACGGAGCGCGACGGGTCGCTAAATAGACTTTGCGAAAAAATTAATGTTTAGTTGAGCGATGGGCTTGAATTAAACACATAGACATTGTTTCTTTTACTTCTTTTCGATGGGCCAAAATAATCATAGTTTGGGCCTCACGTTTCCCCCTTATGCTGTATCTTCTACGTCGTTCGGATCTCAACCACTTTATTCATTACAGTACAATGAAGAACCGTGGCGTCCATAATCTAGCGCCGCCATATGCTACTTTGTGCTCGACAACAGCTGTCGCATTCATGGTATGAAGGATCCAGTTGTTCAGCACTCGGTGTTCCCACATATTATAAAGAACCAAAATCACCGGTCAAACAAAAAAAAAACCCAGCATGCCTCCCCTCCTTTCTGCTGCGCATGCCCGCTCGCATCCCTTGCGATGCATCCCGGTCGGCTGCCCGTCTCCGGTGCGCAGCCTGGCCATCCCTCGCTGCTCGCGCGCGCTGACTCAGATATCTCTATACTTCCACCCATGGCAGCGGCCTCTCTTGGTCCTCCCCAATCCTTCGTAGTCCTCTACTCCGTGCGCTGGATTCGCTTGGGCTCAATGGCGGTAGCCACACGAGCTCGGCCCATGGAGAGAGGGCACGACCTTGGGAGGAGTAGGCATGTGGCTGCGCAGATCTGGTGCACCTGTCCGGCACGCACAGAAGACCTGGCGGCAATGTAGGTGCTCTTGTCCACACAGGTGTGGGGTGTGTTGATGCAGAGGCGCCGCCGCGGTCACCTGGGGGCTGGGGCGCGCTGCCTGGAGGTGTGACCCCATCTGATTTCCTTGTCAGTCGGGTCTGCTTGGAGGGGAGACCATGCCTGAATTCGTCAATTATTTCTCTTATTTCATTTATTTGAATTATTTCTCTGATTCTGTCTTCAATCGATTTGTGTATAGATTGAAAATCGCTTGATTCCTCTTTGTTTTATACGCTGCACATGATCCTTTCCTTTCTGATTGGGTGTTTGGATCGAGCACGAGCGAAGGGTACTGAACGCATCTTGGCCCCTAGTGGGTTTCGGTGATTGGATGAAACACAAGATTACCGTGACTAACGTGTGTTTTGCAGAAACAGGGATGAGTTATGTCACGGTAATGGCGACGATACGGGCATATGAAGTTCATGCCCCCTGGCGATGGAAATCGTTTCAGTTTTCAAAGGACGAATGGCGAAGACGGTGGTAGACTAGGCTAAGTGTCATATGGTGTTGGAGGACACTTGGGTAGTCTTAGGTCTTTGTTTTTCCTTTGGCCGTACTATAAGTTGGTTTTGCCTTTGAAAAGGGCATCAGACGCTGGCCTGGTGGGCATCGGACGCGTTCGATGCTCACTCAGACTAGGGTTTTGTCTGGTGCGTGGCATCAGACGCTCCGATGTTGTCACATCAGACGCGCCCGTGCCACTGTTCACTTGCGAGTAAATTTGACGCTGCACCGGACGCTGGCATCGGACGCTGAGGGCCAGCGTCCGATGGCCATCCAGAGAGGTTCCAGAGAGGGTAAAAAGGCATCGGACGCGTCCGGTGCAGGGGCATCGGACGCTGCCCTACGTCCGATGCTCCTTTAACAGGTCTGACAGGTTGTACAGTTGACCGTTGGTCGAGGTCATCGGAGCGTCTGATGCTAGGCATCGGAGCATCCGATGCCCCCGCAGAAACACCTATTCAGTGCTCTATTGGATGGCCGGTTGGGGGGGTATTTATACTACTCCCCCTCCTCCATTAGAGTGTTCTTGCTACTTTCCTTTGCTGAGAAACACCTTGTGAGTGTGAGAAAGAGCAAGAGCCCTAGTGAGGTTGAGAGATTTGCTAATTGAGAGAATTAGTGACCTCCTAGTGAGAATTGAGTAGCAAGTGTGCATCCATCCATCTCTTTGGCCTTGTGTTGGTCAAGTGAGAGTTCTAGCTTGTTATTCTCAGTGATCAGCATCACCTAGATGGATTGGTGGTGATTGTGAAGCTTGGTGATCATCCGGAGGCTTTGTGGATGACCCAAGCCAAGTTGTGACCGGTAGCGAGCGATTCACTGGGCCAAAGTGGCGAAGAATCAGCTCGTAGTGAGCACTTGATCCTTGCGCGGATCAATGGGGAGCAATACCCTTGCGCGGGTGCTCCAACGAGGACTAGGGGGTGTGCCAACACCTTGATAGCTCGGGAAAAAGATCGCCGTGTCATCTCTACTATCTTTACATACGCATTTACTTTTGAGCAATTCAATTCCGCAATTTACTTGTTGTTCTTTCATAAGTTGAATTGCCATGCTAGAGTAGAAATGGCTTAGCGATAGTCTTTTGTGCGGTTAATTCTAGAGAAACACACTTCTAGGCACTAGGGGGTTAATTGGGCTTGTTAGGATTTAATTCTTGCAAAAGTTTTAGAAAAGCCCAATTCACCCCCCCTCTTGGGCTTCTTGATCCTTTCAATTGGTATCGGAGCCTCGTGCTCTCGATTTAGGCTTAACCGCCTAGAGTTAAGATGTCCGAGGGTGATGGACCACCTCCCATGTTCGAGGAAGACGACTTTCCATATTGGAAAATCCGTATGGAGTCATACCTAGAAGCGGTAGATGTGAAATGCCGCCAAGCCGCAATCACCGGCTTTCCCAAGCCCAAGGAGGGCACAAGCCTAACACCTAATGAAGAGAAGAATGAGAAGTGGAACGCAGAGGCCAAAAATATCATCTTTAGAGGCATTTGCAAGAATGTGTTTAACCACGTCCGGAACCACAAGAATGCCCATGAGCTATGGGATAACATTTGTGCGCTCCATGTGGGAACCAAGAGTGAGCGTGAGGAGCGCTATCATTTGGTCATGCAAAAGTTAAACTCTTTTGAAATGCTTGCTCATGAGAATGCCAATGAAATGTACTCACGCTTGATTGTTCTTGTAGAGGAGCTCAATGGACTTGGCCTCACACAAATGCAACCATCCGATGTTGTGAGGAAGATTCTATGTATCCTTCCAATTGATAAATATGGACACATCGTGACGGTGCTACATCAAGGTGATCTTTCGACATCCACACCAACACAAGTCTTGGGGAAGATCAATGCTCATGAGATGTACATGCACATCACACCAAGTGGTGGATCTTCCACCGACAAGAAGAAGAACTTGGCCTTCAAAGCAAGCCATGACAAGAAAGGCAAATCCAAGGCTATTGAGGTGCATCATGAGAGCACAAGTGATGATGAAGATGATTCCAACATTGCTCTCATGGTGAAGAAGACCACCAAGATGTTGAAGAAGCTTCACAAGAATGGAGTCAACTTTGACTCAAGAAAGAAGAAGTTCTTCACAAGTACCAAGAGAAGGCCAATCTCCAAAATGGATTGCTACAATTGCGGTGATCTTGGCCATCTTGCTCATCAATGCCCCAAGCCCAAGAAAGAGAGCTACAAGAACAAGAACAAGGGCAAGAAGTATGACTCATCTAGTGAAGATGAGAAGAAGAGTGAGAAGCCCTACAAGAAAGATGGCAAGAAGAAGAAGCAATACCACAAGAAAGGTGGCAAGGCCTACATTGTTGGTGATTGGCTCACCGACATTGACTCCTCCGTTGGCTCATCAAATGAAGATAGTGATGATGATAAGGAGAAGGTGGCCGCTCTAGTGATTAGGACTTCTACACCACCACCTCCACCATCGCCATCATCCTCTACACACCTATGCCTCATGGCAAAGGGTGATTGGAAGGTACAAAGTGATGATGACTCTAGTGATGATGAGAGTGATGGAGAGTTCCAAGCTCCTTCTTATGATGAACTTGTTGATTTGCTAAACAACTACACTAAAATCATAAGAAAGACTAGAGCTAAAAATGAAAGGCTTGTTCATGACAATGAAGCTCTTGTTGAAAAATATAACAATGCTACACATGCTAGTGATGAGCTAAAAAATGAACTTGCTACTATGTCATCTTCCATCAAGGAGCTCAAGTCCTCTAAAAAGGAGCTCAAAGCTAAAAATGAAAAACTTGATAAGATGCATAGTGACCTTACCACTAGTTATGCTTTGCTTAAAGAACAATATACTCAAGTGAAAGTTGATCATGATACTCTCACCGTTGCTTATGATATGCTTTCTCATGAGACACATGATGCCCCTAACCTTGTTGTTAAGTGTGACATAGCAACATCTTGTGAGGACTTGGTTAGTGAGCATGATGAGCAAAGAGCTAGTGGCAAGGGCAAGAAAGTGGTTGTGGCCGATCACTATGATGACTATGTCAAGATCAAGAATGAGAATGCAAAGCTCAAGGTTGATCTAGAGAAGCCTACAACCACCAAGCAAGTTGTCATTGAAACTCATGATGATGATTATAACATGTCACTTGAGCTAGATATGCTAAAAGAAGAGAACAAGAGATTGAAGATGGAGAGGGACTACAAAATGACACCATCTCAATTGGAACTCCAACAAGAGAATGACAAGCTCAAGAAGGAGAAAGAGCACCTCACCACTGGGCTAAGAAACTTCACCAAGGGTCAATGTCTTCAAAGTGAGCTACTCATGAACACCGTAATGAAGACCAATAGAAATGGCATTGGCTTTCTTGAAGAGAAGATGAAGCAACACAAGAGCATTACAAAGCCCAAGAAGAAGAAGATTGGGAGATGCTATGAGTGTGGAAAAGGACACTTTGCTCATAATTGTGAAGAGCCAAAACCCACACCCTTGCCCAAGCAAGCTAGGCCCTTTGCTTTCAATGCTCACTACATGCTTAGATAAGATTCTAGTGGCAAAGTGAAAGTCATGTTCATGGGGCCTCCTAACAAGAATAGGCCAAAGCAAATATGGGTTGCAAAGTCACTAGTTGAGAAGGTTAAGGGACCTCAACAAGTTTGGGTCCCGAAAGCTCAAGCTTGATTTCTTGTGTGTGTAGGTGAACTACAAGACCGGTGGATCCCATTGGGTGATTGATAGTGGTTGCACACAACATATGACCAGTGATTCCCAGATGTTCACCTCACTAGAAGAGAATGTCAATGACCAAGAAAAGATTACATTTGGTGACAACTCAAAGGGAAATGTCAAGGGATTGGGCAAAGTGGCTATATCAAATGATCATACCATCTCCAATGTGCTTCTTGTTGCATCATTGAGCTTCAACTTGCTATCCGTTGGGCAACTTTGTGATCTTGGCTTTCAATGTTTGTTCACCAACAAAGAAGTGGTTGTGACCAAGAAAGATGATACACAAGTGATCTTCAAAGGCTTTAGATACAACAATCTCTATTTAGTGGATTTCACCTCCGAAGATGCCAACTTGAAGACATGCTTGTTCACTAAGCAATCACTTGGTTGGCTATGGCATAGAAGATTGGCACATGTGGGAATGAACACTCTCAACAAGCTATTGAAGAAGTATTTGGTTAGAGGCTTGAAGGATGTCAAATTTGAAAAGGACAAATTGTGTAGTGCATGTCAAGCCGGCAAGCAAGTTGCAAATACTCATCCAACCAAAGCCTTTGTATCAACATCAAGAGAGTTAGAGCTACTTCACATGGATCTATTTGGGCCAACAACATGTGCTAGCTTGGGTGGAAATCTCTATTGCCTAGTGATTGTTGATGACTATTCTAGATACACTTGGGTATTCTTTCTTCATGACAAATCCGAAGCAACCCCTTCATTCAAAAAGTTTGCCAAGAGAGCTCAAAATGAATTTGAAGTGAAGATCAAAAAGATAAGAAGTGACAACGGAAAGGAGTTTGACAACACCCACATTGAGGAATATTGTGATGAAGTTGGGATCAAGCATGAAGTCTCCGCAACCTACACACCACAACAAAATGGGAACGTATGCTATGCAAACTAGACTCCTGTACAAACTATGCAAACTTTAATCAAGACCACAAGAATCTAATCCGATGGCTGGTAATTTTAGCACTCAAAACCCCCACTCATTCTATCCGGCTATTGCAAAACACCCTCATGAGTGGAGGGGTTTGAGTGCTAAAATTACCAGCCATCAGATTAGATTCTTGTGGTCTTGATTAGAGTTTGCATAGTTTGCATAAAAGTCTAGTTTGCATAGCATATGTTCCCCAACAAAATGGGGTAGTTGAGAGGAAGAACCGGACCTTAATCACCCTAGCAAGAACAATGTTAGATGAGTACTCTACACCGGAAAGATTTTGGGCGGAAGCAATCTACACCGCTTGCTATGCATCAAATCGGTTGTTCCCCCATCGTCTCCTTGGCAAGACCCCCTATGAGCTACTCAACAACGAGAAGCCGGATGTATCATTCTTTAGAGTGTTTGGGTGCAAATGCTACATCTACAAGAAGCGCAAACACCTAGGGAAGTTCCAACGCCGATGTGATATTGGTTTTCTTGTTGGTTACTCATTGAAGTCCAAAGCATATCGAGTATTCAACCATGCCACCGGGATGGTAGAAGAAACATATGATGTGGAATTCGATGAATCTAACGGCTCTCAAGGAGAGCATGAGAATCTTGATGATGTAGGTGATGAACCATTGAGGGAAGCAATGAAGAACATGCTGGTTGGAGCCATCAAGCCTAAAGATGGTGATGATGATGATGTGCAAGTCATTGACAAGCCATCCTCATCCAATGTACCACATGATGAGGACAAAGATGGGAGGGATCCAAATGAAGACACTCATGTCTCCCATGATCAAATGGTGGTACAAGCTCAAGATGTTGATGCTCCACAAGCGGCCCCTCAAGTGATTGATCGAAGGACTACTCCTCTACTACAAGCTCATCCTCAAGATCTCATCATAGGGAGTCCGACAAGGGGTGTAATGACTCGATCTCAAAAACTTGCTTTATTTATGGAACATCACTCTTTTATTTCTCTTGTTGAGCCTACCATTGTAGATGAAGCTCTAGGTGATCCGGATTGGGTGAATGCCATGCATGAAGAACTAAACAACTTCACCCGCAATCAAGTTTGGACACTTGAAGAGCAACCAAAAGGCGCAAGAGTCATTGGAACAAAATGGGTGTTTAGGAACAAGCAAGATGATCAAGGCAAGGTTGTTAGAAACAAGCAAGGCTAGTGGCAAAGGGGTTCTCTCAAGTTGAAGGTTTGGATTTTGGAGAGACCTTTGCACCGGTTGCAAGACTAGAAGCCATCCGTATCCTCCCTGCATATGCATCACATCATGACATTAAGTTATATCAAATGGATGTGAAAAGTGCATTTTTAAATGGCTTCATAAATGAACTAGTCTATGTTGATCAACCTCCCGAGTTTGAAGACCCTAGATATCCTAATCATGTTTATAGGTTGTCCAAGGCGCTATATGGGCTCAAGCAAGCTCCTAGAGCATGGTATGAGCGCCTCTGGGACTTCCTCATTGAGAAGGGCTTCACCATTGGGAAGGTCGACACCACACTATTCACCAAGAAGCTTGATGGAGAGATCTTCATTTGTCAAGTCTACGTTGATGATATCATCTTCGGGTCAACAAATGAAGCCTATTGCAAGGAATTTGGTGACTTGATGTCGAAGGAGTTCGAAATGTCCATGATTGGCGAGCTCACATTCTTCCTAGGCTTCCAAGTCAAGCAATTGAAGGAGGAGACTTTTATATCTCAAGAGAAGTACACAAAAGACCTCCTCAAGCGCTTCAATATGGATGATTGCAAACCTATCAAGACTCCAATGCCAACAAATGGACATCTCGACCTAGATGAGGGAGGTAACCCGGTTGATCAAACTCTCTACCGTTCTATGATTGGTAGTTTGTTATACTTGACCGCATCTAGGCCCGACATCATGTTTAGTGTGTGCATGTGTGCTCGGTTTCAAGCCGATCCTAGGGAATCACATCTCATAGCCGTAAAGAGAATCCTTAGGTACCTAAAGGACACCCCAAGCATTGGCCTTTGGTATCCCAAAGGAGCTAACTTCCAACTCGTTGGGTATTCTGATTCGGATTACGCGGGTTGCAAAATTGATAGAAAGAGCACATCCGGAGGGTGCCATTTGCTTGGGAGATCACTAGTTTCATGGAGTTCGAAGAAGCAAAATAGTGTGGCCTTGTCTACCGCCGAGGCAGAATACATAGCCGTGGGTGCTTGTTGTGCACAAATCCTTTACATGAAACAAACCCTTTTAGACTATGGTGTAGTTCTAGAAAGGGTACCTTTGTTGTGTGACAATGAGAGCACGGTTAAGCTTGCTAACAACCCGATTCAACACTCTCGCACAAAGCACATAGATATTCGCCATCACTTTCTTAGAGACCATGTTTCAAAGAAAGACATATCCCTAGAAGGAGTTAGAACCGAAGATCAATTGGCGGATATCTTCACAAAACTCCTAGATGAGAACACCCTTTGTAGATTGCGAAGTGAGCTTAATGTGCTTGATCTAAGTAACTTTGTCAAAAGGTGAAAGGTGGTTGTCTTTGCATTGCATTGTATCATATACCATGTTTAAATTGTGCTATGCACATAGGCTTGTCAGACGTGGTTAAGATAACCGCCCTAAAAAGTGTGTGAAGAAGCTTACCCATGAGCAAACTTGACAAGCAACCTAGATTCAAATTTCGTATTGCATTGCATATGCATGTGTGTTGTTTTGTCATTTCTTTTTGGTTAAGCTATGAGCAACCGCTGTGTTCGTCCACCGCTAGTGGGAGCATTTGAGGCTCCTAATGGTTGAGACCCCTAGTTTTGGTGGCCACATGTTGTCTCCTCGGGATTTATTGCCTATTTTCACTAAAAATGGTATGTAGCCTGTGGCAAAATATTTATAAAATTGTGGGTTTATGCGAGGATGCTCATACTAGGTTCCAACTGGTGTTTATTTGCTTCTTATTTGAGTTGGAACTTGGTTGGGAGAGGGAGCTGCAACAGAGATCTTCGAAGCTGCCCAAAATGCAGCATCAGACGCTGGCCCCAACGTCCGATGCCTGCACTGTAGGTAGCCCCAGCTGAAATAGTTAACTGACAGCGTCCATTGTGTCACCAACGGAGCGTCCGGTGCCCCATCTGCCAAGGCAAAGGACGCATCCGATGCGTTTTTGGCAAAATTGGAGCTCTCTGGACGGGCATCGGAGCGTCCGATGTGTTTACATTGGCGCGTCCGATGCCCCATTAAGCGGCACAGTAAGCTCTTTTTACTGGCTATTGGGACCCACGTGTCATTTCCACCTTTCGTCTTTGTTGCGCCGAGGCCCAGCCGCTCCTGCCATCAGGTTCCTGAGCCCCAAACCCTAGCCCTCCATCGTCGGCCGCCGCGCCCTCCCCTCCCGCTCGTGCCCAGCCAACTCGCCGCCGGTCACTGCTCCGCCGCTTCACCCCAGCCGCACGCGCAGGCCGTCCTCCTCGCCCGTCGCAGCCGCGCGCCCGCCTGCCAGCTCACCGGTGTCAGCGCCCGAAGCTCGCTGGAGCTTCTCCACCGGCGGCTGTCTCCCTCGCCGGAGCTCTATGTCCACCTCGAGCTCGCCTCCTCTTCTCCGGCGACCTCCTCCCCGGCAAACAGAGCCCCCAAGTGAGCATCCACCCCTCCTCCTCATCTCATGCTCACTAGGTGCTCGATGAAATGCCCCAACAGCCGTTCCACCATGTTTTAACCCCCATTTTCACCCAAATCCTTTGCAGTTCCCCTTGGTGTGATACGTGGGTGCCGGAACGTCAGTCCTTACCTTGTGCTTGGGTCGTCTCATCCGTTCGTCAGGTAGCAAAGCCCTCTTCTACTCTTATCCCCTTGCTTTGCTTCCGATAGGTCTTTCTCGTCTCTAGAATATATGTTCTTATATATCCCGTCTATTCTTGCAGCGAGTCAGTGGCAGTTGTCAGCTCGTGGCTAGTTTGACAGTTGGGCATTAACAGACAACCCGGGGCCAAGCCTGAGGGTAAGGATCGAGGCCAAGCCTCGCGAGTGTCAGTGGCAGAGGATCAGTGACAGGGGGAGTTTCTAGTCAGTGCAGTTGATCAGCTGGTTTTCTGTGTCAGTTGGACTTGTCAGGGTTGCTCAGTGTCAGTTGATCTTTCCAGAGGTAGTCCGGACTTTCAGCGGTAGTGTGTCTCGTTCTTGTTAGCCATGCCGCACTGCAAGAACATCGGTGGTGGCCCAGGGGATTCCCCTCCTCGTCCTCCTCCTTTCGGCCAGCGACCAGGGAAGGGGAAGCTCTTAGTGCGCCGGAAGCACACTTAACAGGAGCGAGAGGCCGCGCAGGCCCAGGCAGTTGCAGACGCCGCCGAGCGTGCTGAGCAGGGAGGCCGTGGTGGCGGCTTGAGGATCGAGGATCAGTTGTCTCCAGAGTAGCGCAGAGCAGTTGAGGAGGTCGAGCAGCTTCACGGCTCGCCGACTGGCACGCTTATGGCTGCCGGTCGCCGGACCACGTTCACCTCTCCAGGTGTTGAGCCCCAGAGCTCCGGGCAGGGCCAGACAGAGGCCGAGACAGCTGAGGCAGAGGTAGAGGCAGAGGTTCCTAGGCGCCGGTCGTCTCGTCGCCGGACAGAGGTGCCACCCCGGCCCGATGTCCCTCTGCAGGGTGCACGTGCTCCTTCAAGGCGTCCACCCCCGCAGATTCCGCGGCTAGACCTCCGTGCGGCCACTTGCTCGCAGATACAGACACTCCGGCTAGTCCCAGTTGAGCAGTGGTTCCCGAGGGAGAGGCAGCAGCAAGCCGGGGCAGACTTCTATAGTGTACTCCAAGAGGATTTTTACAGAGGTTACAGGAACGCCGGGATCAGCCTGCGTTCATAGAGGGTCTGCACCCTGGAGGCCCTGGTTTCAGCGTCAGAGCAGCTCCACCCCGTTCTCACCTACCTACCCGGTTTCGCAGACCTGTTGGGGCGGTCTGGCTCATATATCGAGGATTGAATTTTCCAGTTCTACGCGTCGCTATGGGTGCACCCAGACCGGGAGACGATTGAGTTTGCGTTTGGCGGCGAGCACTACAGGCTCCTTGTGTCCGAGATCCGGGATTGGTTTGGTCTTCGTCGCTCTGAGACCCGAATCCACAACCTGTGCTACGACTGGACCGAGCCACCGCGATGCTCTCACGGTGGAGAGCAGCCTCCCACAGACCTGGTGCGCCCCTGCTTCCGAGAGCCCTTCGGGGAGGGTTCGAGCCGAGCGTCGAAGGATCTCACTCCTGCGGCTCGGATCCTCCACAAGGTCCTTAGGCGCACCTTGCTGCCCCGTGTCGGCTTCAGAGAGGCCATCTCTCGCCTCCAGCTGTGGCTACTTGCGCATCTGATTCAGTAGAGGGAGTTCGACATTATGGATGTGATCATCTGCGAGATGGAGGACACCGTGGCTGAGGGCATCAAGGCCCGCAGCAAGCTACCGTACACGCACTGGGTCTCCTATATACTTTGGAAGGTAGCTGCCACCACAGGGAGCCGTCCTGACCAGTCACTCACCAGCTCCGCGACCGTGTTCCCCGCATATAACATGAGTCAGCTTCTGGGACACGGTCGGGACTGCAGGCAGCAGCAGAAGGAGGCACCGTCCAGCTCGAGACAGCGACCAGAGGTGCCAGAGTCAGCCCAGGAGCAGGACGAGACTGTCTGAGCCCTCAGTGAGCAGGATCTAGCTGACCTAGAGGGAGAGGACACGTTCGTGGCCGACGACCCCACAGACAGCTCAGGCGAGGACTACCACCTCCCGCCTCACTACCAGCCTCGTGCACACGACTCTCAGGACGGGACTAGTGGTACTGCTTCCTCCGACCCCGCACTTCTTGCGATTCTGTCTTGGATGGAGGAGCAGCAGCGGACGGTGACTCAGGACGTTCAGAGGCTTGCACAGGAGCATCAGCGGTTAGCTCAGGCACATGCACTTGCTCAGCAGCAGGCCCAGGAGCGGTCCGATGCTCTTCAGCGTCAGATGATGGAGCTCCAGCAACAGACCTTGTCTTTCATGGAGCGCATCATGAGCGGTCCTCCCCAGTGGCAGTGGCAGCAGCAGCAGCAGCCTCCCCTACAGCAGCAGCAGATTCAGTGGCAACCACCGGTTCCGCCTCAGCAGTTTAGTCAGCCTCCGCAGTTCTTCGGCCCCAGCTCCTCTCAGTACACGAGCTACACTACACCTCTAGGCGGGGCCCCACCCTTTAGTCCACTGCATTCTGGCTTCACTCCCCGATCGACAGAGTCCTTGTTTGCGACGACCACCACAGTTACACAGGACTTGTCGGCCAGCTTCAGTGAGCTCACTGGGTTTCCCACTCCAGATCTTCAAGACCCAGCTCCGACATCGACGGCTCCAGTGAACTTCACCACTGAGACTCTTTCGAGTTTCGTCGCGTCGTCTGAGCAGACAGAGCTAGTCCAGTCTGAGACCACGATGACCGTGCAGCCTGAGCTTTCTGCTATACCCGAGCTTCCGCACTCCAAGGCTCAGGCAGGCACCCCTACTACGATTGTGACCGAGTCAAAGCAACCAGAGCAGACCCGGACTGCTTCTCCAAAGCTTCCACTTCCTGAGGGTTAGCAGGCTACGGGCTCCTCCTCTTCAGACTCCGAGACGCTTCTTCAGCAGTTTGAGTTCACTCAGCGTAATCCGAAGACTGCTCCTGACTCATCTGCGCCACCTCCGCCCTCCGACGTTTAGATTTGGTGCTTGACGCCAAAGGGGGAGAGTGTCGAGTATAGCGATAGGGGGAGCGATGTGAGAGGGTCTTAGATCTTTTGATGTGTTATGTTTCACATACGTGTTGACGCTCACTAATGCTCATAATTAACCATCAACTATTGCATGAAATGACACTAAATGAATCACAAAGCATAGTTATAGGGTTTGAAACTAACAAGTTCCACGAGTTTTGGTGCTCTCACTTGTTTTGTAGGACATCCATGTTTTCACCATATAAAAGTATCTCAAGTGATGAAACAGAGCACACCATTGCGAAGACCTCGTCGAGACGATCGAAACGGACATATGATTTGCTATATTTGGAGTCCGGGAGCGAGAGTCCTCGATGGATACGACTTGGAAGATTCTAGAATATTCCAGAACATTTCAGAAGACACGAGAAGGCGACCCACGGAAGGTGGGGCCCACCGGTCATAGGGGCAGACCGACCGGTCTCCCTGCTGGACCGACCGGTCTGGTACTGGGCCCAAACTTGCCCCCCTTCGCGTGATGCACTCCAACCGACCTCTCCAACGCGTTTTGGCCCATTTAGGCCCAAGTGCATATGACGAAGGATTTAGTACCACATCGCTTGCCCAAGGTGGAGGGGAGGCCAGGAGCCCCTATATAATAAACCCAGGACCCCCCTGAGGCAACACCATCATCATCTGGGAGTCTTTGTAGAGGCGTCCCTCGAAGGACAACCTCTCCTCCCTAGAGAATTAGGTTTAGATTTTCCAATGTAATAGCTTAGCTCTAGTCGGGAGATAGGGAGAGCGGAGCTGCGCTCCGGTTCCGGAGGAGTCTTCAGAGTTTTGGTATGTTTTGTATCTTTTCTTTGTAAGACTTATGCTTTAATATATTTATCTTCTCTATTTACTTTGTGCTTTATTATATGATTAGTATAGTTGTTACATCTTGGCATGGGATCTTTGTTCGTATTGAGTGCTCTAGTTATCCTAGGTAATTAGAGTAGTAATCGATAGATTAGACATGGTGTTTAGTCTATAGGTTACCTGAGTTTGCGCCCAATCCTCCGGATAGTTGTGGTAGCTACAGGGGTGACAGCTTTGTAGATTGTTATAATCCACCACGTTAGGATTGGTGTTTTCGTAGAGCTTTTTGGCAGCCTTCCCCTGACTACTTTCTTCCCAGTCTTTTTCGAGAGTCAGAAAGGTACTGTTGCTCCAAAGTGCCAATGTTTATAACTGCTATATCTTTTCATCCTTGTTACCTTAGAACCCAAGTAATAGAGAAGTGCATAGGAACCTTGATCTCTCCCGTTGTCCTCCCACTATAGTTATCTATACATCTATCATTGAATTCTCTTTGATGTACTATCATTACCATATATCAATTACTCCTGCTTTAGTCTAACTAGTATTCTGAGTTAGTAGATGCATGATAGTGAGTTATCAAATTCTTGACCCTAGCTTCCCTGTGGTAAAATATAAATAACGATCCTGGAATACTCCCGGTAAAATGCTACAATGATGTTCTGTGCGCTTGAGGAATCTTTCATATTCTATTTGCGTTAACAAACGTCAACAAGCATTTTTGGCGCCGTTGCTGGGGAAGCAATTGCTGTAAAGATTTTGATAATGATCTTGACGTCTGCTAATTTAGTGTACCACTAGCTTTAGTAGGATTACCCCTTGTTCTGTTGAGTGTGGAATAGACAGGACATCAGATGCCGTTTTGACCTTATGGCGAGCTTCCACAAGAAAGATGAAGAACCCAGGGTGCCTGAACATTCAAGATCCATCATTAATTCTGGAACTCTGCCATCTCTCAGGTTTGTGTATACATATATATTATTCTAACCATGCGAAGATCGGAGAAAAGGTCGCCGTCACAAGAATTCAACTCCCATACCATGTGACGGATAGTTATGCTGCGCCACTCACAAGTCCCAGTTGTGAGTCATGGTAAGTATGATCAAGGTGAGACAGTCTTGCTCATGGACTTTAAACTTTATGAGTAGTTATCTTTTTAATTTTCTTGCATACCACTGCATGTTTACTTTTAATCATTCATCCACTAAATTTAGTTTATGTTTTCTCATATCAAGTCCATAACATGTTTAGTTCCTTGCATGCATGAGAACATATATGATGAATGATTGACTTTGATGAGGAATGTTTGAGGCTTTTACCCGGTTTAGTCCATATCTCGCTATGCGCTTAATGTTTATGACTAACCGATGGCGTTGAGTTGTGTGGTGTTTCTGTGTTGGTGTGCGTGTGCGACATGTGTCTCTTGGCTGTGTTGATGTGCAGGTGTGGAGCTCGGATACAGTGGTCAATGGCGAGGTGAAGGTCAAGTAGAGACGTGCCATGCCGACGGACCGGGAGCGGTGTAGGATGGGCGTGCCGTGCGGCGGACGTGCCATGCCGATGTACCTAGAGCGGTGAAGGGCGGACGTGAGGCTTAGACTGACGGACCAGAGGGCTAGAGGACCAGCGGTGAAGGTCGCGTCGAGGCGAAGCTACCGGGTGTGCGGGCGTGGCCGTCGGATCGAAACTGTCAAGTCTGGACGGTTTTACCCCTGGGGGGTATTTGGGTTGAGTGCTTAATGTAAGGGCGTTTTGGTCTTCGGACGTGCACCTATATATATGAAGGGGGCTGCTAGGGCAGCCGCATCCTTGGGGGAATTCTTGGTGGTGTCTCTCTCATTTTGTTCCTGTGAGAGAAGGCTAGGGTTAGGGAGAGTTGGCTCTTGTTCTTGAGCTTTTTGCCATCCAAGCTTTGTGTTGCTAGGATTGGCTTGTAGCCCGACACCAAGTGCTTAATGAATCATCCATTCCTCTGAGTCCAAGGATCAAATTCGTGCTTTGATTGGTCTTGCGATTTTGTTCTTCGCGTTTGCACGTTTTCCCCTCTTTCGATCTTCACGAGAATTCTTGTTTCGAGGGAAGATCTGCAAATACGTTTGAACCATCTTGTGTAGCTTCGTGAGAGTCTTCTTTCTACTGAAGGAATTTCTCTAATACCTCACGAACTCACAGATCAGGCAGATTTAGTTTTGGGATCGAGTTCTTGCCCGTTCTTCGCCGTTTTCTTTGATTCACCGATTTGGAGTTATGTTCGAGCCATGATCTCTTAGGAGTAGCTCACTAACATCCTTGTGACCCCTCACATGAAGTTGGAGCCCTAGTGCTTTTGATTTGAGGGAGATCGGGTTGATTCGGTGGACGAATAGAGGTGCGTCGGGGTGACCGGACGCATGAGTCGGACCGACCGGACGATTTGTCGTGAGTCCGGTCGTTGAACACGTTCTCTGTGTTTCCTTCGCGACTTGACCGGACGCACGCCTCGTATCAACCGGACGCTATCCCGTGCGTCCGATCGTTGAAAGGCCGAGCGAAACAGGCTCTGCGAACTGACCGGACGCTTTGTGACTGCGTAACCGGATGCATCGAGTACACTGTTCATTGTGCCTGTCTTCACGTGACCGGACGCTTGAAGTGTGACCGGACGCTCACCACCAGTGAGTCCGATCATGAACAGAGAGCTCCTAGAACTCTGTTCAGCTGACCGGACGCGTCCGGTGCCTATTGACCAGACGCACCAGTGAGTCCGGTCAGTGCAGTGTTTGCGCGTTTTCGTCCGTATCTTTTACGTTCGAGCTCCGACTTGTGATCCGCTTTTTGCGTTGGATTCCCGACTCTGTGCTCTACAGAAACCGGGCTTCCCGCTTTGCAAAAAAGCCTGAATCCCCCTTGCGTTGCTTGGGGGAGGTTGAGGCTACCCAAACTCCATCGTGTCACTAGTTGACTCGCGTGGATTTGGGTGAGGAAGCTTTTGTGGTGTCCCGCTGTGTTCCTAGAGAACATCCACCCATTCTCTTGGGTCGTGGACATCACGTGTGTCGACTTTGCTCTTGGGGTTGATTTTGTTGGGACAGAGGCCGGAATTTATGAGAAGAAATTTTAGGCTCCCATTCACCCCCCCCTCTGGTCGCCTTGCTTTAGCATTTTCGGTCCTTCAATGCATTCATGTCATCTGCATCTAAAAAATATATTAAAAAAAATTTCCTCACTGTGATCATACTTTGTCATCTCTTTTTGAATAAATCTCTTTTATGCTTTCATGCTACCTTTGTCTTTGCTAGTATGTTTTGGTTGGCAAGTACTTCAATTGGGTACTTTCATAGGCTTTTTAAATTAAGCGTGGTGCTTAGGTTGAATAGTCTACCTTAATCAAATTAGACACGGAGTTTGGTTTGATTATTGATCTAAAATTAGCTTGTGTAGACATTGGATATTTTGTTGGACTAACCCTTGTAGAAAACTTTCAAATACAATTTGGGAAAGTCCTGAGATGAATTCACATCAGAGATGAAGCAAGGCATATGATGAACTGCACAAAGAAGACTCAGCTCATTCATCATGGATGAAAGAACTGTGAGTATTAAAGATTATTTAAGTCTATCTTCTACTGCAGGTTATCTTTTGCCTTGAACCATGTTGAAATGCAGCCAACATACAAAACGCTGGTCTATGCTAATGTAATCATAAAATCATCTTTTTCATTAGCATGGATGAATAACACATAAGTTGTGGATAACAACCCATGTTTTAAATTTAGTACAATCCTTCGGGTATATGTCCACTAACATTTTGCAGGAGATGAGATTTGCTTGTTCATGGTATGAACTTAAAGATCCAAAATCCAACCCGTGGATAGACAAAACTCATCATTAGACGAGTCACTAGTGATGTCTAAGGCAGCCAAGCTTTGAGCCATCCCAAGGCCTAAGCCAGGACACTGATGACGAGCAGGATGCAACTCACCCCGTATGGGTCAATCTGTGCCTACGCTCATCATTGTCGAAGACATCAACACTGACACCAACAAATATCAGGGTGACAATATTCCACTACATTATAACATACATCTATGTGTCATCCAAAGGGAGTATGTTGGTGGTTCACTATGAAGACAAGCAGTGGTTGTTCTCCTCACTTCTAATTATTGCAACATAAGAGCTAGTTTGGAGGATGAGGTGGAAGAACTTCAACAACAACAAGACCTACAATTTCAACTCATGAACATGTTGTTGAAGAAATATTCACCTATTTCACAAGCCAGCTTGGGGGACACACAATTCTGTTGTCTAGATTTGCTTCACGATCAAGGGGAGAAAGGAGAAATCCAACTTCAAGACACTTTGACCTCCTACTCACCACTTTGATCAGTACAAGCCATTAGATGCTGCCCCAGCCAAAAAGAAGAATATGATCCATCACTCATTCTTGGAAGATCGTTCTTGAGCACTGTCAATGTTGTCATCTATGTCGGACCTGGAGACGTCCACTTTTGGATCTTTGACCAAAAGGGATTGCTAGTTTTTCAACAACTACACCACTTATGAGCAGCCGAAGAAAACCAAGAGAAGACGTTGACTCAACCGACAAATGAAGAACCAACTGCCAGGAATTGAGGGAAACATCATGAAGGATGAAGCCACTGCACTACAAGAATTCAAGATGGAGAGATAGTACCCGAGCCTAAAAATCAAGAGAATAATTGACAAAGTCTCCATCGTCTGGACATATTGAGAACACGACTCAGCTGGCCCACTGTGAGATAAACAAGAGAAGTCAAGCCACTCATGAATAACAACTAGCTAGACAAGAGAAGCTTCCACAAGGTGGTTCGACACCATCACTCTTCAATGATAAAGGTAACATTTCAAGGTAAGTGTCATCACTTTAAAAGCTTCTCCTTGATTCTGGTATGCACATAAATAAAGAACCTAACATGTTTAAGTTGCACCTCACATGATCCAACCTAATCAACTCAACATGTTCAGTTCTTTACTCTTTGTTCCTAGCTTTACTCTCTTGAATCTCACTATCTTAACCAAATGAGCTAAAATATTATGCATTCAACCTTTGGAAGATGACATATAACAATCATGACACATTATGCATAGATTATCCTTCCTTGGGTTAAGTAATCTGATATGTTAAATATTTTAAGATGCTACTTTCATGCTCATCTTCTGATCCTATCACTCATGTTAAGTTTGAATAGAACACATAAACAACAAGTTTATCTTGTGCAATGTGCCTAAGGTTAAAGAGGAATGAACAAAACTTTTGGTTCTGTTGGTGTTTTTCCACCAACAGAGCCTATGCACTTGATCCCTACCTTGTCTTTATGAGCAGGACACATTCTTGAGCAAAACAAGAAGGAGTTTGTCAACTCCCAAATTCTACAGAGTGAAGGTCCTGGCTCTACAAGAACATGCACATTGAGCAAGATGCCGCCAGCTTCCACAATTAATATTTCACTTCAAGTTGCTGGGCGAGCGAAGAACATGGGTGACACCATATCAAGAGGTGTAGTTATCAAGGTCTATATATCAGAATCAAATGATGTACCTCAGGAATGAACATGGTGAGAAGTCCTGTCCAAGGGACTTAAAACATTGAACCCTCGCCGAAAGGTAAATCGGTAGATATCCATATTTATCTTTATTGCATTAGTTTCTCTTTTTGCATGTTTACTTTCCATCATTATCTCTCCATAGCATATTTACTTTTCTGCATTAGCATTGCATAAAAAAAGAAAGAAAATAAAAATATTTTACTTTTTGCACTGCATCATAAAACTTAAAGCCCCATGTGAATAATTCTGTGGTGTGTAAAAACCCACATAAAATATTCACCGTGGTGGCATAAAAACAAAATAAATATGCATACATTCATCCTGTTGCATTTTCTCTTGAATCATAAAAAAAATATAAAAATACAAAAATATTGAGAAAGAGATCTTACTGAAACTCTGGACAACTAAGGCTTAAGTGGCCAACCACTAACGCTTAATCTATTCCACAAGTTTTGTTGTCTATTTGAGTTTCACAGGATTGAATGACCAAGAAAAGCTGACGAGCAAGTGGATGTTCCATCCACTGTTGGAGCACTATTTCAACAACCATCAACGTCAATCAATGCTCTGATAGAGGAAGAACATTTTCACCACCAGTCCGCTACATTACAAGATCGAACGACTACGTCAATATTCAGCTGGGGGGAAGCACCCTCATGTATCCAGGTAAGTATCTTTATCCTCTTAAGTTTTCTTCCTATAAATAAATTCAAAATAAAAAAAATGTGAGCACATGAAGGCTCACCCTTAAAAAGAAAAAGAACAAAAATATTCGGGCACATGAAGGCTCGATGTGATCGAAGGGATTAGCTTGGTGGAGATGCACCTCATTATCTTCGTGATTCAGGTATGTCTTACTACTATCTTAGTGTTTTTTAAGTAATAGGTTATAGTGTGTGTTAGATTAAATAAATAAAGCATGTCAAATCTGAAGAACTCTCTCTAATTTCTTAAAATGGAAATGATGAATAGTTGCTCTATTGTATTTCTTTCTAGTACCTAGCCTTTAAGCATGAGTTCTCTTAAGTTTAAAAATTAATGATGCTTTAAAATGAAATTAAATATATGGGTAGCAAATGCTTGATCCAGGGTCTAAGTAATTGACAGATATGATATGTGATGATTTGAGCTACTGTTATCTTGTTCTTAAACAACACTTGAGTCCTGGAGAGTTTCCAATATTAATATAACGATAATTGCATTGAGTTAAATTAAGCTTTATTGACCCTATGAGAAGTTATCATACTATTGAATTGAGATCACTTACACATTTCATCCATCTTCCGCATAAATGCTCATGATCTATTGCTATCCTCTCAAAAGTTTGTTGGAAGCATGTGGCTATTGAAAAAAAAATCCGAAGAAATAAAGAGGGACAAGTGTCTGAAACCTCAAAAAGATAGATCACGAGGAAATAAAAAGGGACAAGTGTCTGGAACCTCGAAAAAAAAGAAAAAAAAGAGAATAGAAAAAAATATCAAAAAAAATGGGCACGTGCCCGCCAGTAGAATTAGCCTGATAGCCACGTGTCTTTAATAGACAAAAGAGAGTGATATATTCAAAAGAGAATCCGCCTCCATTTTTCATACACATGCACTTCTCGATTCAATGGTGTGGTTGACTTTCTCTTTGGATCCATTGTTTAATTTTGCAACATATGTTTTAAGCTTTTTGAAAATTCATAAAAACTTTGGGATAATGGTGAAGTGAAAGAACTAGAGACATGGTACTTGATTTGATCGTTCTATCTTCCAATTACTCAAGATTCAAGGTAAAGCAATAAGCCCCGTGATGAATAATATGATATCTATTTCTAAAACAAATAAGAACTTTTGTTTGAATGTATGTGTACTTGTTAGAAATGCAGATATTGCAGCAACTCCTGATCCACTGTTGAGTTTGATTTTGCTAAGGGACTAGCAAACGTTAAGCTTGGGGGAACTTGTTGACGCTCACTAATGCTCATAATTAACCATCAACTATTGCATGAAATGACACTAAATGAATCACAAAGCATAGTTGTAGGGTTTGAAACTAACAAGTTCCACGAGTTTTGGTGCTTTCACTTGTTTTGTAGAACATCCATGTTTTCACCATATAAAAGTATCTCAAGTGATGAAACAGAGCACACCATTGCGAAGAGCTCGTCGAGACGATCGAAACGGACATATGATTTGCTATATTTGGAGTCCGGGAGCGAGAGTCCTCGATGGATACGACTTGGAAGATTCTAGAATATTCCAGAACATTTCAGAAGACACGAGGAGGCGACCCACGGAAGGTGGGGCCCACCTGTCATAGGGGCAGACCGACCGGTCTCCCTGCTGGACCGACCGGTCTGATACTGGGCCCAAACTTGCCCCCCTTCGCGTGATGCACTCCAACCGACCTCTCCAACGCGTTTTGGCCCATTTAGGCCCAAGTGCATATGATGAAGGATTTAGTATCACATCGCTTGCCCAAGGTGGAGGGGAGGCCAGGAGCCCCTATATAATAAACCCAGGACCCCCCTGAGGCAACACCATCATCATCTGGGAGTCTTTGTAGAGGCGTCCCTCGAAGGACAACCTCTCCTCCCTAGAGAATTAGGTTTAGATTTTCCAATGTAATAGGTTAGCTCTAGTCGGGAGTTAGGGAGAGCGGACCTGTGCTCCGGTTCCGGAGGAGTCTTCAGAGTTTTGGTATGTTTTTTATCTTTTCTTTGTAAGACTTATGCTTTAATATATTTATCTTCTCTATTTACTTTGTGCTTTATTATATGATTAGTATAGTTGTTACATCTTGGCATGGGATCTTTGTTCGTATTGAGTGCTCTAGTTATCCTAGGTAATTAGAGTAGTAATCGATAGATTAGACATGGTGTTTAGTCTATAGGTTACCTGAGTTTGCGCCCAATCCTCCGGATAGTTGTGGTAGCTACAGGGGTGACAGCTTTGTAGATTGGTATAATCCACCACGTTAGGATTGGTGTTTTCGTAGAGCTTTTTGGCAGCCTTCCCCTGACTACTTTCTTTCCAGTTTTTTTCGAGAGTCAGAAAGGTATTGTTGCTCCAAAGTGCCAATGTTTATAACTGCTATATCTTTTCATCCTTGTTACCTTAGAACCCAAGTAATAGAGAAGTGCATAGGAACCTTGATCTCTCCCGTTGTCCTCCCACTATAGTTATCTATACATCTATCATTGAATTCTCTTTGATGTACTATGATTACCATATATCAATTACTCCTGCTTTAGTCTAACTAGTATTCTGAGTTAGTAGATGCATGACAGTGAGTTATCAAATTCTTGACCCTAGCTTCCCTGTGGTAAAATATAAATAACGATCCTGGAATACTCCCGGTAAAATGCTACAATGATGTTTTGTGCGCTTGCGGAATCTTTCATATTCTATTTGCGTTAACAAACATCAACAATACGCTCTTTACTTATCACATCTTTTGCACGTTGTTATGTTATATACTTGTGCTATGGATCTCATGACATGTTTTGTGCTCACTATGGTATATTATATGACATGTCATTTCATTTCACTCAATTACTTGTGCTTAAGTCTCACTTGTTATGTATTCAAGCTATTTACTCTTGCACTTGCTATTCACTCTAACTCGTTGAGTGCAGGATGTTGGCATAATATGTATGAGCTTGCCCCTAATCATTTTCTCTTATTCATTGCAAGTTCATACATGTCATGATTTGAAAACCTCTTCTCTCTATACTCGATCTCGTGTTGTCATCAATCACCAAAAAGGGGGAGATTGAACGCATCTTGGCCCCTAGTGGGTTTTGGTGATTGGATGAAACACAAGATTACTGTGACTAACGTGTGTTTGCAGAAACACGGATGAGTTAGGTCACGGTAATGGCGACTGAAAGGATCAAGATGCCCAAGAGGGGGGGGGTGAATTGGGCTTTTATAAAACTTCTTGCAATAATAAATCCTATCAAGCCTCAATTAACCCCTAGTGCCTAGAAGTGTGATTCTCTTTATTCTACCGCACAAAAGACCAAGTATAAGCCACTCCTACTCTAGCAAAGCAATTCAATATAGAATGAACAACAAGAGTAATGCGGAATTTGAAGGACCGAGAATGCACAAGCAAGGCGACCAGAGGGGGGTTGAATGGGAGCCAATCAAAATTCTTCCGAAACTTTGGCCGAGTGTCCCAAAATCAACCCCGAGAAACGGCGACCGAAACCGTGATGCTCACGACCCTTGGAAGAGGGTGGATGATCCCTAGGATCACAGCGGAGCACCACCAAGAAGAAGCAAACAAAACTCCAAAAGTTCCGGCTCGAACACAACCCCAAAAACCAAGTCCCGGACGTAGATAGACAGCTACGTCGAGAAACTCCTAAATACCTGTGCTAACAAGTAGCAAAGATACCTAGAGAGATTCCTTGGTCAACTACAGGGCCAAACGAGAAGTCCGGAAACCAAGCGAACAAGCCGGGAGAGCAAACGCACTAAACCGGAGCAATCAGCAGGATCCCGGACTGTCCGCGGTTCACTAGCGGACTGTCCGCCGACAGAAAACCCAAAACAGCAAGGTTGCTGAACCCTTGCTGGACGGCTCGCGGACTGTCCGCGACTTTGACCTGCGGACTGTCCGCCGGTCACCCGAGGCAAAATCAGTCAAGGCCACGCGACCACTGCTCGGTCGGAGCCCGACCCCCGGACAGTCCGCGGATGAACAGGGAGGGCGATTTTGATCGCCTCTCTCCCAAATCCTCTCAAATCCGATCCAACTCCAAATCCCAAGTTCCCAAACTTGGAGAAGATGATCATGGGGTAGTTAGGAGACTATCCCCAAGAAATCATCCGCCCAAAACAACCAAATCACCGGGAAATCAAAAGGGAAGGTGGATGAACGGAAAAAGCGCCACAAAAACGAAATCGTCCCGATCTATTCGATCATGAGGAGTTAGATGAATTCCTTTGGTCGAAATGACCTCCTCAATGATACAAACAAAATGATTCAAATGGATTTCGCAAAGACGCACGGGAGAGAGAGATCGAGTGACGGGAAAATCGTGAAGAAACGAAGAACGAGAAGAACACGAATCAAAACACGAATCAAGTCATCGATCTGCACTGCAATCGTGAGATTACGGTCTCACTTCCTCACAATCAACAGTACACAGAGGCAAGTCTCTCTGCGGATCTCAGCTAGCTACAGCAGGGGATGGGAGAGCAGGAAACCCTAAGTCGAAAGAGCAAATGACTGAGATGACTAACTGAGATAGGGGGAGGAGGGTGTCTCCCCGACTACTTATCCTAATTCTAGTCTAAGTACAATTCCTACTCTACCCCTCTCTATTCTAATTACAGAGCGAACCAGCTAAACCCTAGGGTTATTCTGGACCAACTCGGTGGTAGGTGTATCCGACGGCCACGCCCGCACAACTCGTCCGCGTTGCCTCCACGCAACCTTCCGATTGCCGCCACGTGCCGCCCTCGCTCTGCACCCCCGGTTTTGTGGCCCAAACCGGGAAACCAGCCTTTTCCAGCCAACCCCCGGTTTTGAGGCCCAAACCGGGAAACCAGCCTCCAAGTCCAATGCCTGAGTTTTGTGGCCCAAACTCAGAAACCCGCAGCGCCCAGGTTTTGAGGCCCAAACCTGGAAACCGTCCTCAGCCCGAGTTTTGTGGCCAAACTCGGAAACCCTCAGCCCGAGTTTTGTGGCCAAACTCGGAAACCGTCCACGCCCAGGTTTTGAGGCCCAAACCTGTAAACCGTCCATCTGATGGTTTTTCTCTGGCTCTACCACCAAACCGAAGCTGTAGAGGGGATGCACCGCCCGTGCACCCCGTCCACCGACACGTGTCCCTAGGTCCTTGACCCGAGCAACACCGTGCCCCGCAAGTCTTCACTTGTCGCTGTCCCAGGCTGCCAGCCACCACAGCTGATCCTCAGGCACTCTGGTCCCTCAGTCCAAGCCTTACGTCTGCCCTTCACCGCTCGATTCATCGGCATGGCACGTCCGCCGCACGGCACGCCCATCCTTCGCCGCACTCGGTCCGTCGGCACGACCCGTCTCAACTTGACCTTCACCTTGCCCTCGATCACTGTCTCCGTGCTCGGCACCTGCACAACACAAGCCAAAGACCCTGCGATCAAACCTGTTGATAATCACTCATCACTCAGAGACTCGGCATACACCCATGTATCCGCAGAATTGAATTGCTTGAAAGTAAATGCATAAGTAAAAGAGTAGAGATGACTCGAAAATCTTTTTGCCGAGGTATCGAGGTGTCGGCACACCCCCCTAGTCCTCGTTGGAGCACCCGCACAAGGGTATCGCTCCCCCTTGATCCACGCAAGGATCAAGTGCTCACTACGAGCTGATTCTTCGCCACTCCGGCCCGGTGAATCGCTCGCTACCGGTCACAAGCTTGCTTGGGTCATCCACAATGCCACCGGATGCTCTCCAAGCTTCACGATCGCCACCAAGCCGTCTAGGTGATGCTGATCACCAAGAGTAACAAGCTAGAACTCTCACTTGACCAACACAAGGCCAAAGAGATGGATGGATGCACACTTGCTACTCAATTCTCACTAGGAGTTGTCTAATTCTCACAATTAGCAAATCACTCAACCTCACTAGGGCTCTTGCACTCACTCACACTCACAAGGTGTTTCTCAACTGATGGAAGTGGCAAGAACACTCAAATGGATGGTGGGAAGGAAGTATATATACTCCCCCAACCGGCCATCCAAAAACAACACAAGACAGGCATTCTACGGGGGCATCGGACGCGCCGATGCCTAGCATCGGACGCTCCGATGACCTCGTCCAACGGTCTACTGTACCTTCTTGTCAGACTATTTAAAGGGACATCGGACGCTGGGCAGCATCCGATGCCACCACATCGGACGCGTCCGATGTGGATTTATCCTCTCTGGAACCTCTCTAGATGGCCATCGGACGCTGGCCCTCAGCGTCCGATGCCAGCGTCCGATGCGGCCTGCAGTTCACGCGCACATGAACAGTGACATGGGCACGTCCGATGCCACGCACCAGACTAAACCCTAGTCGGGATGGGCATCGGACGCGTCCGATGCTCACCTGGCCAGCGTCCGATGCCCATAACAAGGGCAAACTCAACTCGGATCGCGACGCGGCCTAAACGACTTTTGATCCTCTCGACTTAAGGCATCTCTCTGAGCTACCTAGGGCTATGAAATAACAAGTGTGGACCACACCTACCTCAATAGACTCATCTAGGTCAAGCTACTCATTCACGCTCCCCTTTATAGTACGGCCAAAGGAAAAACAAAGACCTAAGACTACCTAAGTGTCCTCCAACACCATATGACACTTAGCCTAGTCTACCACCGTCTTCGTCTTCTGTCCTTTGAAAACTGAAACGATATCCATCGCCAGGGGACATGAACTCCATATGCCCGTATCGTCGCTATTACCGTGACCTAACTCAATCCTGTTTCTGCTAAACACACGTTAGTCACAGTAATCTTGTGTTTCATCCAATCACCGAAACCACTAGGGGCCAAGATGCGTTCAATCTCCCCCTTTTTGGTGATTGATGACAACACGAGATCGAGTATACAGAGAAGAGGTTTTTAAATCATGACATGTATGAACTTGCAATGAATAAGAGAAAATTATTAGGGGCAAGTTCAAACATGTCATGCCATCATCCTGCACTCAACAAGTTAGAGTGAAAAACAAGTGCAAGAGAAAAAGAGCTCATGTACATAGACAAGTGAGAATTAAGCGCAAGTAAATGAGCGAAACGAAATGACATGTCATATATGATAACATAGTGAGCACATACATGTCATCAAGGTCCATAGCACAAGTATATCACATAAACATGCACAAAAGAGGCGATAAGTAAAGAGCGTATGTGAACATAACACAACATAAGATATCGAAACCCTCTAACATCGCTCCCCCTATCACTATACTCATCCACTCTCCCCCTTTGGCATCAAGCGCCAAACTACGCGTCGGAGGGCGGAGGTGGTGCAGACGAGTCAGGAGCAGTCTCCAGAGTACGCTGAGAGAACTCGAACTGCTGAAGATACTCCTCGGAGTCTGAAGAAGTGGTGCCATTAGCCTGCTGACCCTCTAGAGCTGGAAGCTGTGGAGAAGCGGTCTGGGTCGGCTTTGGCACTGACTGCTCTGGCTGCTCAAACTGCTCAGTCTCTGTCTGCTCTGCCTCTGTCGCAGTCTCAGGCTGTGTAGCTGTAGCCGCCTGAGCCTCGGAGTGCGGAAGCTCTAGAATCGAAGATAGCTCAGGGTGTGCTGTCGTGGTAGACTCAGACTGGACTGGCTCGGTCTGCTCAGAGGACGCGACGGAGCTCGGTAGGGTCTCTGTGGTGGAGGTCACAGGAGCCATCGACGTCAGAACCGGGTCCGGAAGGTCTGGAGTAGGAAACCCAGTGAGCTCGCTGAAGGTGGCGGACAGGTCTCGAGTCACAGAAGTAGTCGTCGCAAAGAGAGACTCTATCGGCCTGGGCTTGAAACTAGTCTGCAGCGGACTGAAGAGCGGGGCCCCGCCTGGAAGAGTAGTAAAGCTTGTAAACTGCGAGGAGCGGGGGCCCGGAAACTGGTGCTGCTGCTGACCAAACTACGGTGGCTGTCCGAACGGCTGCGGAGGAACTGATGGCTGCCACTGGATCTGCTGCGGAGGTGGAGGCTGCTGCCACTGCCACTGGGGAGGTCCGCTGGCTAGTCGCTCCATGAAGCTGAGCGTCTGCTGCTGTAAAGCCAACATCTGTCGCTGAAGGGCATCAGATCGCTCCTGTGCCAACTGCTGAGCTAGGGCCTGTGCCTAGGCCAACCTCTGCTGCTCCTGGGTGAGTCGCTGGACGTCCTGAGTGACTGTCCTCTGCTGCTTCTCCATCCGTGCGAGTATAGCAAGTAGCGCTGGGTCGGAGGAGGCAGTGCCAGACGGACCGACCTGAGAGTCGTGAGCTCTGGGCTGGTAGCGGGGCGGAAGCTGGTAGTCCTCGTCAGAGCTGTCGGTGGGGTGCTCAGCAACGTACGTGTCACCACCCTCGAGCTCTGCTAGCTCCTGCTCTGCAAGTGCTCGGACGGCCTCGTCCTGCTCCTGAAGTGACTCTGGAACCGCTGGCCTCTGGCGCGAACTAGATGGGGCATCCTGCTGCTGCTGCGGCTGCTGCTGCTGCTGCCTGCGATCCCGAACGTGTCCCAACAGCTGACTCATGTTATACTCGAGGAACACGGTCGCGGAGTGTGTAAGTGACTCAACGGGACGACCCCCTGTAGTGACAGCGACCTTCCACAGAATATAAGAGATCCAGTGAGCGTACGGTAGCTGCCTGCGGGCCTTAATGCCCTCTGCCACTGTGTCCTCCATCTCACAAAGGATGACGTCCCAGACGTCGAACTCCTGCTATCTGACTAGGTAAGTGTTGACGCAAAATGTGACGCCTCGCGTCAAGGCACACAGCAAGCCGAACGAGGCTGGCTTCAATCGGGTGCCCGGAACGTACTGAATCCGGAGACGTGCCAGTCGGTTTGACCTGAAAACCAACAAGGGATAAAAGCGTGAGAATACCTTGGAACATGCCGGGTGAGACCAGACAATTCCATATGTACGACTTTGAAAGCCAATCGCGATGGCACACAGCTATAGAAGCTGTTTGTCGGAGCAGGTTTATAATGTCATTCGGCAAGTATAAAAGATAAAGATCATAAATATGTTGAATGCCGAACGCATATGTAACAAGAAGATAAAAGGGCAACATGTAAATATAAATCTATTTAGATGACATATTTATAGGCCAATCCAGCTAGTCTGCCGCACGTCTAGCCTTCATAAACCCGTCAGGTGTAAATTTAAGCAAAGCTAATCCACCGCATGATACCACTTGCTATAAATCTACACCACTCCTTATAATTAGATTAATCCACCGCATGATACGATCTAATTATAAGAAGCTAAAAGCACACGTACATCTGGATAAATCTATATGTACTCATCACTCATGTAAGCTTAACCAGAATCGGCAAACTAGCCGAACTGGGGTCCATGAAGAAGAAACATACAAGCCAAGCATGGTTAAACTAATCTAAAACCTGCACCTGCCGCACGGCACCCAGCTCTATCAAAGCCTAAACATGATTGATATGCATGAACCCACAACATGTAACAATCTAGATTGGAAGTCAGTTCGACCATTATGATCTTATAATCAGCAAAGCACAAACAAAACTCGTGCGACAAGGCCGAACGAAGATCAATCTAGATTGGGCAAAAGGTGTTGTACGAATTAAATGAATAAAACATATAACACATGATAACTTGATGAATCTATTAGATCTGCCAAATCTAACAGAGCCGATAACTATTTTTACTCATGACTTAATCCGCCGCACGATACAAGGCATAAGCAAAAACTTCCCGTCATAAGCTTAAATCCGCCGCACGATACTAAGCTTAACATACGAGACTACTTGCATCATATCTAAATCCACCGCATGATACTAGACATGATAGCAAGGTTGTCGGTACTTACAGAGGTCGACAGATCGATGATTCCTCTCGAAGAACTCGATGACACGACTTAAGGACTCGAAGATGGCACAGGGCCGATTTGTATTGATGTGGTTGTGAACAGTTTTATAATGGTCGAGGGTTTATATTTATACCCCGGACAAGACATGAATCCTAAATGATTACGACTTATACAACGAACTTTGGAAAGATAATTATTATTCCCATTGTTCCAGCGTCTTCCATCGTCATATACCTTCTCGTGCAAGCCTTCTTTACTTCCCGAATGAAGTCGCCATCTCTCAAGACAACCAACCATGTAGGCATTTGTCGAATCCCGAAGACTAGCCGACCGCCTGTCCGTTTACCGAATGCTTCCTTCACTGCTAACTGGGGCCCTCTTGTCATTCTTCGTGCGTGCGAAAATCTGGTGTTAACACATGCCCCCTCAATTTCGGGATAGAAGTCGATTTTATTCCAAATTGCTCACAAGCTTCTTCCCTCCTCTAGGTTTTCGCCCATTAGCACTGTAGCCGCCGCTCGAGAAATTCAAACCTTCGCGCAGCCGATTCCACTTCGAACCCTTGATGGCGACCCAAGACGAGATCCCAGAGGTAAACTTCACATATTCAGTAATCTTCTTCTAGTTCCTTCTTTCGACTCATTTTCTCTTCCCATTTGCTACTTTTGAAGGAATATAAAAACCAAATCCTGATCCCTTATGCTGTTAATCCTGACTCCTATCTCCTTGGCCCAATGGGAAATCCCGACCCGGCAGAGATTATCGAGAAAGAAACCCAAAGAATTCCCTTTAAATCTGGAATCATTTCACCGAGTCACTGGCCGAACACCTTCAAGAACTGGCCTTTTCCCCCAATTGTTGGATGGCGAAATTGGTATCGGAGGATGTTTGAAAAAAGCAGCAGTCATTGGGAAAACCAAGATATCGGTCACTGTCTGGAATTATCTCTATCAGAAACACCTAGAAATGATTCCCTCCTGATAGCAGCTTCTCACTTCTGGTCTAATGCCACCAATGCTTTCATCTTTGGCCATGGTATGATGGCTATTACCTTAGCTGACATCTTCATGATGACTGGTCTGAACATAACCTTACCAGTATATCCATACAAATACAAGAACAAAAGCAATCAGAGAGCCATCAGCTCTGGATGTGGATGGGCTAAATATATTCAGACTTATATGGAACCGTCCAGTACTGTCTCTGATAAAGAACATAAAGCCTTTATGAACATGTGGCTATGCAGATTCATCTTCTGCGGAAAGTCTAATGAACCTACTTTAAACCACATGGTGATGGCCGAAGATTTATCTGCAGGCACCCAAATTCCACTAGGCAAATACCTCCTGGGGTCTGTTTATCACATGATGCATCAGATCACCATTCAGATGTACACAGCAGAGAGATTTCTTGTGTGAATGGTCCCTGGTGGCTAGTTCAGATGTGGCTTCAACTATATATGCATCAGATAGTGTCCGTGAGCCTGCTCAACCTGAGTTTCCCCTCAATCAACTACGCCGAAGGCCAATCGGCGAGAGTTAAAGCCTGCCAAACTTGTGGAGAAGCAGCATCATCCATCAGCGTTGACATGGACATTGGCCATCTTTTCAAGTTATTTTTCCAAGGCTTCAGCAGTGTACTCTGGCTTCCTTACAGAGAGAATGAAAACCTGACTTTTCCTTGCAAGTTCAACTATGAATCCGGCTGTGCAGATCAAACATCTATTGACATCTTCAATTCTTTCATCAAGCCCTGCGTTTTGCCAGCCGAATTTCACCATGGGAGATTAGTGCAATCCACTTATGAATTCTATTACCCAAACGCAGTAGCCAGACAACTAGGATGCGGTCAGTTGCCCCCCAGATTTTTCTTCTCAACAGTAATAAGACCCAGAGAAGTAATCACAGAAGGGATAATGGCCAAAAAAGTCTTTGAATTAGGATGGGAGCTACCAACATATAAACCATCTCCATTTGGGATAGTAGATACTGCTCATCCTTTCTTCATTTCCTGGTGGGAAGAATGGCATACTCATCTCTTCAATGTACCAGTTCACCCCTTATGCCAGAGCTTACAACCCGATTTTGCTTCCGACAGCGAGGTAATTTCATTACTCCTGTCATTCTCCGCTCTTGAATCCAACCCTTCTCTAACATCCGGCCATACGCAGGATCCCGAGCCTACACTTCCTGCCAAAGCGATCCAATATTATCAGGCTGGACCCAATCCTGCTCTTGGCTTCGATGCTCCAAACCTGAACAGCTTCATGAAGATCCCCGCAACTTCAACCATTATGTTCCCAGGAGGAGAAGGCAAGAGAAAAGCATTCGAGACTGACTCTTTATCCAAGAAAACAAGGACCAAAAGGGCAAAACCATCTCCCAAGGTACGAATTCCCATCTAATGCTACTCAATTTTATCTGACAACAAATCTGATCAAATCTACGTTTTGTCATTTGCTGCAGCCACAGGTCAAGGTTCTGAAATCCAGCAACACTCCAGCAACTACCGAACTATCCCTTGAAGCTTTCACAAGAAACATCCAAGACGGGGCCGAAGACCCAAAATCTTCTGAAATTTTGAGAGATGAAGAAACTGATGGGACCATAGGTAATATGCTCAGGCCATCCTTCTTCCTGTCGTCATATGCTCATGCCATTACTTGAAACAGATAATATCCTAAAAGAACTGGAAGCAGAGCCGTCTCCTGATGATATTCCATGTCCACCTCCCTTGATTATTCAACAAAGTCCTCGAACAAGCCAAAGCACAGTGTCTCCCGATGATCAATCAGCTCAACAGGCAAGCTTCGTCCTCAAATTACATTGTTTTCACTAAACACACTTAGTCAGCTAACTCCTTCCTCCTTCCTCAGAAAAACACCAAAGAGCCGACCATGAGTTATTCTTTCCCTGTCGAGGATTACATTACTGAGAAAGGTGAAGAAAATACTTCCCGACAGACTTTGTCAAAGGAAAATCAAGCTCGGTTAAGGAAATAATCGTCCTATTGAATAAGGACACCATCAATCTGGTCCAGGATGCAGATCAAATAAGGGACACCCTCGAGCTCATCGATGAAGACATCCCTCCTATTCTTCTGACCCACTTGGAATCCGCAGCTCGCCTTGACAACTTCATTGGCATGATAAGGAGGGCAACTAAAAACATGTCATCCAAGACTGCCCTACAGAACAATAGATCTTTGACGAAGTTGGAGCTTAGAAATTTGCACTCTAACGTTCAAACTGCAAAGACTTCCTTGGCAACTTTGGAGTATGAACTGAAAGCCATGGAGGAGGACAAAAACAAACTAGAAGCCCAGCTAGCCAATCTGAATACTAAAATCCAATCTCACAGGGCTCATATAGCTGATCTGCCGAAGGTCATAGAAGCATCTTCGTTAAAGATAACTTCGGCTTTCAAAGAAGATCAACAAACCAAAGCCAAATTATCCAAAATCCAAAAATCTGAAGACGAAGATAAGAAGGCATTTGATACTGTCAGCCGAATTAGGGCTGAGGCCATAAAAGCAATCAATCAGTTTCTGGATGAGTAAACATTGATCTTGTAATAAGCTGAGCATATCGTGTTTTTGTCCTTGCAAGAACTGTCTCGATATTTTTATACCTTTATGCAATCAGCCTCTTCTCCTTTAAACTTCCCGTAACAAAGTATAGCTGATTGTTTTCACTTCCTAATGACCGAATGAACCCTTGCCTGAAGAACTCAAGAAGACAACCGAATGGCATTCGACCTAACCGAGCCGGCCCAGCAGAAACGGCCCATCCGAAAAGGAAAACCCTATTCCATCGCTTGGCATTCTTTATTTCGCTACCCCGTTAACTTCGCCACAACTCTTCCCCTGGCTTATAAGTAAACCGTTTCCAGTACTTTGACTAGCACCTGCAGCTGCGCATTCTCATCTTCGCTTCTTCACCTCCTTTTGTCAGTTTAGCCCCAAAAAAACCCTAGTCCTGCAGCAATGGCGACCAGCGACGACCGTGGCAAGCGTCCTGCCGAAGGGGAAGCGGAGGGCAGCCGAGCATCGCAACGCCAGCGCTATGGGTAAACATTAGTTATCCTGCCCCCTTGCAATCCACATTTCTCTGTTCGCCCATCGTTTCGATTTTGATTTCTCCTTCTCGCTCTTAGTATAAGATTCATTACCAGCAGCCAAAGCCATCTTCTCCGGCCTGGTACTCCATCATCTGGGCCCTCCAGCCCCTCTGGCTCTTCGGGTTCCTCCTCAAATTCCTCCTACTCTCGACCGGTGGAGCCACCGTGACGCCCGCCGTTTCAAGGAAGAAAGGGACAAGGCCCGGGAAGAGCTGGGCGAAGTTTCCAAGCAGTACGGCATCGACCAACTCGACTGGGAAGACCAGCGGAAACAATTCTGCGATGCAATCTCAGGTTAATAAAACCTCCGTCCGATTTCCCCCTTTCTTAATCGGGTCCGTCTTCCTGATATATTCTCCTTTTGTCCAGCACTATCTGCAGAGGTTGAGCGTCTGAAGATTGCTGGAACCAGGGTGGCCGACAAGGTGAACGCCCGGGGGGAAACCGTGGAGGCTCGTCTTGATGATGCGGACGGCCGTGTCGATCAAATTGCCATCCATGGCATACACCACGACGTTGCCCTGGGGCTGGCGGCAATGTCCACCCAGTCGCACGAGGACTTCTCCGTCATGCCGACCGGCTTCCATGGTGGCAAGCTTCCAGAGGACATCGAGGATCTCCTGGAGAGTTATGAAGATCATGTGACCGTGCTTGCCCAGGTTTCTGATGCTCAATCTGTCTTGAACAGGTTGTTTGATGAATAGTTTGTACCTAGGAGCCTCTCGCAACAAAACTGTCATCCTTTTGTGAAACATCTGCATCCGCAAAAAACGTTTGTCTGTGATTTCCGTTTCTTGAATTGCCGAAAACAAAACCCTCGCACGATATCATCTTTATTTGGTTGGACTAATATTTTTGCTCTAAAGGCGACACATATCATGTCGGCTGTTCAAACATTTTTTCGCTAAAGGCGATGTCTCTCATCGGCTAATTCATTGCATATGATTTTTCATGCCCTGACCTCTATGCTGGGATGAAACTTCTTAAGAAACCTCCCATTGATTGCTCTAGAAAACTCCTCTCCCAGCAAAGTCCTCAGAATATATGCATTGCCAGGCACATGCCTCACTATCCGAAAAGGACCTTCCCAATTTGGAGACCATTTACCGAACGCTTTGTCTTTCGTCCCGATCGGCAGTACAACCTTCCAAACTAAATCCCCCTCTTCAAAGCACTTTTCCTTGACCTTTTTGTTATAATGCCTGGCAACGCGCAACTTGTTCCTCTCTATATTCTCTAGTGCCTTAAGACGAATTAAAAGCAAATCTTCTAGTTCGTCCATCATCAAACTTTTATAATCCTTTTCTTTCAATTCATTCTGCAATGTAACTCGCCTTGAATTCGATTGTAACTCCCATGGCAACACAGCACAATGTCCATAAACCAATTCGTAAGGAGATGCTTGAGTAGACCCATGACACGCCATTCGGTAAGCCCATAATGCCTCATTTAAAACCGAATGCCATCTTTTCGGTTTCTCATCAATCTTCTTCTGGATAACCTTAATCATAATCTTGTTTGATGCTTCAGCTTGACCATTGGCCTGTGCGTAATAAGGAGAAGAGTTACACAGCTTGATTCCCATTTCTTCAGCAAAATCACAAAATTCGGTCGATGTGAACTGAGTCCCCTGATCCGTGGTTATAGTTTGAGGGATCCCGAATCTGTGGACTATATGCTCTTTGACGAAATCAATCACGTTTTCTGACGTAACCTTCTTCAAAGGTACGGCCTCAACCCACTTGGTAAAGTAATCTGTAGCCAATAACACGAATTTGTGTCCTTTACTAGAAGGAGGGTGAATTTGACCAATCAGATCTATAGCCCATCCTCTAAACGGCCACGGCTTAATAATCGGATTCATAGCCGATGCTGGAACTCTTTGAACATTCCCAAATCTTTGACAATCTTGACATCCTTTATAATATTCAAAACAATCTTCAAGCATAGTTGGCCAAAAATAACCGGTTCTTCTTATTATCCATTTCATTCGATAGGCCGACTGATGTGCACCACATAACCCCTCATGTACTTCATACATCAACTTCTTGGCTTCTTCTGGGCTCAGACACTTCAGGAGCACCCCATCTATGGATTTGTAGTACAACTGATCGTCGAGAAGCGTGAACTTGATAGCTTTATATCTGAGTTTTCGAGAAACCTTTTGTGACGGATTCCTCAAGTAATCAGTAATTTCTCTTTTCCAATCATCAACCACACGATTTCCATCCAAAGCAAGAACCTTTTGATCTTCTTGGTATCCCGAAGCAGTTTGAGCTAATTTGTTTGCCTCTTCATTATGCCCCCTAGGGATATGATGTAAAGTCACCATTTGGAAACACTTTAGAAGTTCTTGACATTCTTCATAATATTCTCTCAATACATCACTTCTACATTCGTATTGACCAATCAGCTGATTGATGACTAACTCAGAATCCCCGAAGATCTCAACAGCAATGGCTTTCACCTCCACAAGAAGCCGTAGCCCTCTGAGTAAAGCTTCATATTCCGCCTGATTGTTGGTAACATTGAACTCAATGGGGATAGCATATTTGAAGGTTAACCCTTGTGGAGAAATTAATAAAATGCCAACACCACTACCCTTGTTGCAGGACGAGCCGTCGAAAAACAACGTCCAAGGTGCAATATTCACCATGCTAGCAGAAGGACCGCGATGATGAGTAACAAAATCGGCAATAACTTGTCCTTTAACTGCCTTTGCCGATTCGTATCTTAAATCAAACTCTGACAACGCTAAAGTCCACTTGCCGATTCTTCCACTCAGAATAGGCATTGACAACATATGTTTTATCACGTCGAACTCAGAAATTATTATACATTCGGCATTTAACAAGTAATGCCGAAACTTGGTGCACGAGTAATATACACACAGACAAAGCTTCTCTATAGCCGAATACCTCGTTTCTGGATCTAATAGTTTTCGGCTAAGGTAAGCTATGACTCTTTCTTTTCCTTCAAATTCTTGCATAAGAGCCGACCCTATCGTCAGTTTATCGGCTGACACGTACAATTTGAAGGGCTTATCAAACTGAGGAGGTATTAGTACTGGCGGTGCCTTCATATATTCCCTGATTTCATCGAAAGCTTTCTATTGTACGTCACCCCATACGAATTTTTGATCTTTCCTAAGCTTCAGCAACGGAGAAAAAGGCAAGACTTTTTCGGATAAACCGGATATGAATCTCCTTACAAAATTAATCTTGCCAAGCAACGATTGTAACTCAGTAAGGTTGGTCGGGGGAACGATTTTGTCTATTGCTTCCATGCTTTTCTTCCCGACCTCAATTCCTCCTTTATGAATTAAAACCCCCAAAAATTCTCCTGCTGAAACTCCAAAAGCACACTTGTTCGGGTTCATCTTCAAACCATGCTTCCTTGTGCACTCTAAAGTTTTCCTTAAATCAGATAAATGCTCTCCATGGTTCCTGGACTTCACGACTACAGTCATCAATATAAATCTCTACAACTTTGCCGATCAATTCGTGAAAGATGTAATTCATAGCTCGTTGATAAGTTGCACCGTCATTCTTTAAACCGAATGTCATAACAATCCACTCAAACAAACCGATATGACCAGGGCATCTGAAAGCTGTCTTTGAAATGTCCTCTATTGCCATGAAGATTTGGTTGTACCCAGCGTTACCATCCATAAAGCTGATGACTTCGTAACCAGCTGCTGCGTCAACAAGCAGTTCGGCAACCGGCATCGGGTAACTGTCCATTGGAGTAGCTTTATTGAGATTTCTAAAATCAATGCAGACTCTCATCTTTCCATTTTTCTTGTACACCTGGAACTATATTTGAGATCCACTCTGCATACCGACATGGCCGAACAAAATTTGCCTTCAACAATCTCTCAACTTCTTTCTTTACATCGGCTAACACTTCCTTGAAAATTTTTCGAGGAGGTTGCTTGTAAGGACGATACCCAGGTTTGATCGGTAGCCGATGTTCAACAATAGAGCGATCTAATCCGGGCATCTCCGTGTAATCCCACGCAAAACAATCCTTGAACTTCTTTAAAAGATTTATTAGCTCTAGTCTATATTCTGAATCCAAATTTGCACTGATATATATCGGCCTTGCCTCAATTCCATCACCAATATCTACTTCTTCTAACTTATCAGCTGCCATAAAGCCTTGACCCAATTTTCCCTCATTTCCATCAATCGGGTTGTCCTCGATTTCAGACATTCTGAAATGTAGTGGTCCCACCGGGCGTGCCAAAAAGTGTGTTGACGCAAAACGTGACTCCTCGCGTCAAGGCACACAGCAAGCCGAACGAGGCTGGCTTCAATCGGGTGCCCGGAACGTACTGAATCCGGAGACGTGCCAGTCGGTTTGACCTGAAAACCAACAAGGGATAAAAGCGTGAGAATACCTTGGAACATGCCGGGTGAGACCAGACAGTTCCATATGTACGGCTTTGAAAGCCAATCGCGACGGCAGACAGCTATAGAAGCTGTTTGTCGGAGCAGGTTTATAATGTCATTCGACAAGTATAAAAGATAAAGATCATAAATATGTTGAATGCCGAACGCATATGTAACAAGAAGATAAAAGGGCAACTTGTTGAAGGACCGAGAAGCAACCAGAAAGCGACCAGAGGGGGGGTGAATGGGAGCTTCAAATTTTCCTTTCGGAAACTAGGAGCCACTGTCCCGAGAATCACCCCGAAAGACAAACCCTAGAGCTTGCTAATGTCCATGACCCTAGATGTAGGGTGGATGCTATCAAGAAGCACAGCGGGACACTACACAACTCTAGAAAGCCAACGCAAAAGACGGAAAACAAATCCGACAACGGGCGAGCAAACTGCGAACGAAACGGCTCGAAACAGAACTGACCGGACTCTGACCTGCGTCCGGTCACAGTTCACCGGACGCGTCCGGTCGAGCGAAAACCAAAACAGAAGCTCTCTGAGTTGGACCGAACTCTGAGAGGCAGGGCGTCCGGTCGACTGCTGTGCGTCCGGTCGTCAGTGATCGGACGCGTCCGGTCGAGCAAAACCCAAAACGGGAGCTTACTGAGTTGGACCGGACTCTGGTGAACCGAGCGTCCGGTCAACAAAGCAGCGTCCGGTCACAAGGACAAAACTGGTGAACAGTAAGAGCTGTGTGTCCGGTCAGTGAGCTCGCCGAGCGTCCGGTCAACCAGCAGGAAATCGCAGTGAACGTTCAACGACCGGACTCACCTAGCCAGCGTCCGTCGTCCTGACCCCTGCGTCTGGTCACCCCGTGACAGCACAGTTCATCCACCGATTTGAATCAAACTCTCCCAAAACGAAACCTCTAGGGTTCAAACTTGGAGAGATGAGTCACAAGGAGTATAGTGAGCTATCCCTAAGAGATCATGGCTCGAACCTATCTCCAAATCGATGAATCGAAGAATTTCGGGGGAAGGGAGAAAACTTGACCCGAAACGAAAATCGATCGATCTCCTAGACCGTGAGGTTAGAGATTAATTCCTTCGGTGGAAAGAAGTGCCTCACGATCTAGAACAACTTGGTTCAAACGGATTTGCAAAAGATGAACCGAGCAAAGAGATCAAGCGACGGGAAAATCGTGGAGAAAAAGGATTCCGCGAAGAACACAAACGAAACAGCGAATCACAACCACGAACTGCAACCGTGTGGCTACCACACGCTACAATCAGTAAGGATACGGCCTCACTTCCTCAGAATCAACAGTACATAGAGGCAAGTCTCTCTGCGGATCTCAGCTAGCTACAGCAGGGGATGGGAGAGCAGGAAACCCTAAGTGCGAAAGAGCAAATGACTGACCTCAGGGGAGGAGGGTGTCTCCCTACTACTTATCCTAATTCTAACCTAAGTCTAATTCCTACTCTACCCCTCTCTATTCTAATTACAGAGCGAACCAGCTAAACCCTAGGGTTATTCTGGACCAACTCGGTGGTAGGTGTATCCGACGGCCACGCCCGCACAATTCGAAGCGTTGCCTCGACGCAACCTCCAGATTGCCGCCACGTGCCGCCCTCGCTCTGCACCCCCGGTTTTGTGGCCCAAACCGGAAAACCAGCCTTTCCAGCCAACCCCCGGTTTTGAGGCCCAAACCGGGAAACCAGCCCACCAGCATCTGAGTTTTGAGGCCAAACTCAGCAAACCCTCAGAGCCCAGGTTTTGAGGCCCAAACCTGGAAACCGTCCTCAGCCCGAGTTTTGTGGCCAAACTCGGAAACCCTCAGCCCGAGTTTTGTGGCCAAACTCGGCAAACCGTCCACGCCCAGGTTTTGAGGCCCAAACCTGGAAACCGTCCATCCGATGGTTTTTCCCTGGCTCTACCACCAAACCGACGTCGTAGATGGGATGCACCTCCCGTGCACCCCGTCCACCGACACATGTCCCCGAGTCCACGACTCAGGCAACACATGACCGCACTTCTTCACTTGTCGTCGTCACAAGCTGCCAGCCACCACAGCTGATCCTCGGGCCTCTGGTCCCTCAGTCCAAGCCTCACGTCCGCCCTTCACCACTCCCGGTCCATCGGCACGGCACGTCTCTACTTGACCTTCACCTCGCCTTCGATCACTGCATCCGTGCTCGACACCTACACAACACAAGCCAAAGAACATGCGCATCATCCCAGTTGACAATCACTCATCACTCAGAGACCCGGCATACACCCATGTATCCGCAATCTCCCCCTTGATGAGTGCATTGTCAACTACCAACACAAATCATAGTAGAAAGAGAAGAAGGAAGAAGGAGAAGAGAGAACTCGACCAAATGACCCAAAAGCATAGCAAAGCCGAAGAAGTTCAAGTGGAAAGAGCAAGACAACTTGGTCCCCAAAGACATGGGCAACGGCTCGACGTGACCAAGCAAAGCAAAACTAGCCCTCAAGAAGAGGTAGAACAGGCTCAACACCGCTAGCAAATCCCAATCGAAAATATCGAGGCAAAATGCTAGTCCCTCAAGATAGAGGCACAGAGGCTCAACACAACTAGCAAAGAAAGCTCGATACCAATGTCTTACGGCCAACAAAAAAGCAGCAAGCTCCCCCTCGAATAGTGCATACAACCAGGAAAACACTCCCCCTTAGGTCCAACTTGGGAGGAACACAAAGATTTGAAAATTTTTCCCTCAAACTCCCCCTTAGTTGAACATCCAGGAGACATATGATTTGCAAACTCTCCCCCTTAGTTGAAAATGCACTAATCAAGTAAAAGACTCTCTCCATTAGAAAAGGCACCAAAGTGCTAACAAGGGAGGTTCTCCCCCTTCCAACATGCATATGAGTCAAAATGCAAGTTAGCAGCTTCAGGCATATATTCAGGAGAATGCAAAGATGCTCTAAACAGTATAACTCCAATGACTCAACAACAGCATACAAGCTCAGCAAAGGCTCAAACTGATCACTAGATATGAAATATGAACATATGAGCAGAAAATGAGCAGTTTTGAGTCAAAAGGTGTTCACCATCAAAATAGCACTAGCAATGTATAAACAGGAGTCTGAACAAGTGCTAAACATGTATACAAGGTGAACTACCCCTAGCAAAGTTCAAACATCATGCTTAAGAATGAAACATACACTTGTGAATTCAAATTCAGATCGGAGTTGCAGCGGTGAAATTTCACAAGTTCAATTATTAGCATGTGATTGCGAGAGGTTGAAAGCTTGTCATTGCCTAACTTTTCAACCGAGCAAAGCCTATGCCGAAGCAATCAGAAGCTTAAAGCTACGGTTTCGGTCATACACTACACGGCTCATGCTTAACTCAAAGTGCAATGAGAAACCGTCTCGATACCGTGATGTGTTGACAAGCAATCCCATCTCGATCTATTCAATTCACTAAAACTTGGTTCAAATTTTAAACATGATATGAACAGACCAAGCAAGTGAATGACTCAGAACTAGAGACATAGCAACCTAGCATATATGAAAAGCACGAGTGAACTCAACACATCCTACACATGCTAGTTGCATATCTCAATGGTGAACATTTTCAGATTTTATGTTATTAAGCAAGTTCACCATTTCAAAAATAGCTCAGCCCACAGCATGTACTAGTGATCAGAAGGAGCATAAGCTACGAGCATCATCATAAGCATCGGAGCATACCACATAGAGCATAGTTACATTCTAGTGATTATAAACATGAAGCTCAGAATGTAAATGTGTATGCTGAAGTGCAAAAGAAAAGAAAGACAAACGAAAGAGAGTCAGTCTACTATACAAGATCCAAAATGTTTCCCCCATCTAAAAGGGGAAACACACACCAAGCTCACCCCTTAACCGGTTAAAGGTTGATTCGTCTAAAGGCTTGGTGAAAATATCAGCCAGTTGATGATGAGTATCGACATGGCGAAGGTCGATATCACCCTTCTCCTAGTGGTCTCGCAAGAAATGAAAGCGCACATCAATGTGTTTGGTCTTCGAGTGAAGCACGGGGTTCTTAGCAACGCTAATAGCACTCGTGCTGTCACAAAGCAAAGGAACACGAGTAAAGCTCAGACCAAAATCATGCAAAGTGGCCATCATCCAAAGCAACTGGGAACAGCAGCTAGCCGCAGCAACATATTCAGCCTCTGTAGTGGACTGAGCGACACTAGACTGCTTGCGAGAAGACCACGAAACAAGAGAAGAACCAATAAACTGGCAAGTCCCAGAAGTGGACTTGCGCTCAATACGACAACCAGCAAAATCGGCATCCGAATAACCGCAAAGGGAGAGGGTAGAGGAAGCAGAATACCAAATCCCGAACTCAGGTGTGAAACGAAGGTACCTGAAAATCCGCTTCACCGCCTGACGGTGAGAAGTGCGCGGCGACGCCTGAAAGCGCGCACACAGACACACCGCGAACTGGATGTCCGGGCGTGTCGCCGTCAGGTAGAGGAGCGACCCGATCATGCTTCGGTACTCCTTCTGGTCCACTGCTTCTCCATCCACATCCGCATCCAGGGCAGTCGTCGTCGACATGGGTGTTGGAAGAGGCTTGGCCTCAGCCATATCGAACCGCTTCAGCAAGTCCTTGGTGTACTTGCCCTGGTGCACGAACGTCCCTTCCCGGGATTGCTTGATTTGCAACCCGAGGAAAAACGTCAGCTCGCCCATCATGCTCATCTCGAACTCCCTGCTCATAGTATCTGCAAACTTGGCAACCAAAGCGTGAGAAGAACAACCGAAAATGATATCATCCACGTAAATCTGGACCAAGAGAGTGTCTTTGACTTGCTTGAGGAGAAAAAGCGTTTTATCTACACATCCCATTTTAAAACCCTTAGCAAGCAAAAAGGTTTTCAACCTATCATACCAGGCTCTAGGGGCTTGTTTGAAACCATATAAAGCTTTGTGGAGTTTAAAAACATGGTTTGGAAACTTGGGATTTTCAAAACCGGGGGGTTGCTCAACATAAACCTCTTCTTCTATGTAGCCGTTTAAGAAGGCACTCTTGACATCCATTTGAAAAAGTTTGAAACCTTTGGATGCAGCAAAGGCCAAGTGTATCCTAATTGCCTCCAAACGAGCTACAGGAGCAAACGTCTCCTCATAGTCCATCCCCTCCTTCTGACTATAACCCTTCGCTACAAGCCTGGCCTTGTTTCTAACAACGTGGCCATCCTCTCCTTGCTTGTTTTTGAAAACCCATTTTGTCCCAATAGGCTTACACTCAGGAGGAGGTGGAACTAGAACCCAAACCCGATTTCGCTCAAAATTTTCTAACTCCTCATGCATGGCATTGACCCAATCGGGATCCGTCAGAGCGTGTCCAACATCTCGGGGTTCAAAATCAGCAACAAATGCAGAATGAGCAAAGTGAGAAATGTGCTGTGACCTAGACCGAGTGACTCGTTCGTCGATGTTGCCGATCATCTGCTGAGGGGGGTGCTAGCGCTGAATGTGTCGTGGTGCCTCCCTTGCCGAAGTGGCCTCCCCCTCAACTGCAGCTGGTGCCTCCTCGGGTACAAATGGTACCGCTCGGGGTGGCGGATCCCACGGCCCCCAGGAGGAAGAGGTGTCGGGGCCGTGAGTCGTCGTAGAAGCTGCTCTTTGCGGCACAGCAGGTGGAGGGGGTGCTGGATCATCCATACCTTCAGCACCCTCGTCCTCGTCATCAAAAAGAGGCTCACCAACCTCATGATCACCTGCATGCTCAAAACGAGAAGAGGGACAAACCATGGTCTCGTCGAAGGTAACATCTGATGTCTCCATGACTCGGTTAGTATCAAGGTTAAGTACACGATATGCTCGAGTGTGAGTGCCATAACCCAAAAATACTCCGTCAGAAGAACGAGACTCAAATTTGTCCAAGTTGCCCTTTTTGAGTATAAAACAATGGCAACCAAAAACTCGAAAATAACTCACCTTGGGCAGTTTTCCAAAACGCAACTCATAAGAAGTCTTTTTCAAGAAAGCTCGGAGAAAAATGCGATTGGAAATGTAGCATGCAGTGCTCATAGCTTCGGCCCAATATCGCCTAGGAGTCCTATGCTCATCGAGCATCGTCCTGGCCATCTCAACAAGGGTCCGATTCTTCCTCTCTACAACACCATTCTGAGGGGGTGTGTAGGGGGAAGAGAACTGATGCTCTAAACCCAAAGAGTTACAAAACTTCTCAAAATCCGAATTCTTAAATTCGGAACCATTATCACTCCGAATTGCTCGCATCGAGTTCAAAGGGAACTCGTTCTGAAGACGCAAAATCACATTGCGAGCAAAGGAGAAAGTCTCGGTCTTCTCAGCTAAAAAGAAGACCCACGAATATCTCAAACAGTCATCAACAACAACAAGCACATACCACTTCCCCCCAACCGAGCTCACTCGAGCCGGACCAACAAAGTCCATGTGCAAAAGCTCTCCAGGGCGCTTGGTCATGACCTGAGTCACTGGATGGTGGGGAGCGGCAACCATCTTCCCATGTCTACAAGAGTGGCAAACAAGATCCTTCTCCATATGCAACTTGGGCAATCCTCGGATTAGGCCAAGTGAACTAAGCCTTGCAAGCAAGTCGAAGCTCAAATGTCCAATTCTCCTATGCCGCTTCCAAAGATCAGAGGAGGAAGGTCCAGCCACAAGACAACGAGAAGTGCCAAAAGACTCTGAGAAATTCGCACGAAAGACTTTTCCAAAGGGCGAAATCAAACACACAAGATTGCCCTGAGGATCCAAAATACGACTGAGATTCGGTTTAAAACGAATCTCATAGTCGTCATCAAAAAGTTGCGAAACAGAAAGAAGGTTAAAATGCAAGTTAGAAACAAGAGCAACATCGCGCAACACAAAATGCTCATTAACTCGCACCGACCCGCGAGACAATACCTTACCTTTGCTATTGTCGCCGAAGGTTATGTACTCCTTTCCGGCAACAGGGCTAAGGCTGGAGAACCACTTGGTGTTTCCGGTCATGTGCCTCGAGCAACCGGAATCCACCAACCAAATGTCCTCCAACCGTTTTACCTACATCAATAAAAAGACATAGGGTGAGCATACGGTCCAACACTGGGGTTAGTGAAGTAGGAAGAATACCAGTGTTGGGCCGGCTGCTCAAAAGAATGGTTAGCAGAAAAACCATTCCTAGCACGTCTACGAGAGGAGCGATCACCACGTAGAGGAAAACGTGGTCCGCTAAGGGAGGAGCAGTCCATCGCGATACTCAAAACGCGGTGGGGGAAAACGCTCAACTACAAAGCCTCCGCCACGGGGTCCATAGCCTACAACTGCAGGCTCCCGCCGGGCACGCTCTCTACGAGGCCTAGGCCTAGCAACTTGAGGCACTGCGCCTCTAGGCCTAGCATCTCTCCTCGGAGCTCTCTGCTGCCTAGGCCTGGGAACTTGAGGTTCTGGACCTCTGGGCCTAGCTGCTCTCCTCGGAGCACTCCTCTGAACATTCGGCACATGTACATCATGGAAAGGATGGTACATGTCCGTGTTGTTCATCTCCCTAGCACGGCTCACCTCTCTCTTGCGCCTAAAGCAGAACTCGCTCAAGTGTCCATCTCTCCCACAGAAGTCACAATGATACCTCACCGCACGCAAAGGGGGTTGTTGGTACTCATGACTGTGGGTGTGGATCACTTTGCCCTTCTATGGCAACTCCTCCTGGATAGGTGGCATTGTATCCAGCTTGTTCTTTAGGTGGTTGGGTTTGGGATGCCACACTTGGTTCTTGGGTGGAGCTCTCAGAGGTTCCTCAAATACCCCATCCTTGGTGGTAGGCTTGACGGGCTCTTTGGGTGGAAGCTTGGTCAGTTTGGGAGTAGTGGTGGAGTTGGGCTTCTCACTAGGATTCAGACCACTCGACTCTCCAATCTTCCCAAAAGCAGAAAGATCAACACCCTGAGCAAGACCTACACCAGAACCTCCAGCAGCTCGCTTAAATTGGGAGATCATCATCCCGAGCTGCGGCTCACTACAAGAGACCCATGACAAGATGGTCCGAAGGTATGTGTTTTCCTCCTCGGTTTGCATCTTGCCATGCTTGACATTCGCAATCTCCATCTCCAAACCCTCACACAAAGCGCACTTGGACACACAAGTGCTACCTGAGTTGGCCTCCTCAAGAGACACAATCTTGGCATTCTTCTCTGCCAACTCAGATTGCAAGATAGGACAAGTCTTGCACGCACCCAATAGAGAAGGTCTAGCCTTCAGCTCATCCACCTCTCCTACCAACGCAGCATACTTACCTCTCAAAGTGAGAAGGTCAGTCATGTGCGTGGTGCACATCTCACACTCAACCTCCTCCGACACGACTACGGTGGACTTGGCAAACTCAAGCTCTCTCACCGTGTCCTCCCACTTCTGCCTAAACTCCTTGCGTTCTCTAGCGGCACGCCTAAGCAGCTTATCCTGACTAAGCAAGGCGGCGGTAAGCTTCTCATTCTCAGCAAAGAGTTCATCGTGGGTGAGGGATACCTGGGAGGTGTCGTCGTCGTCGTCGTCCCGAGGGGTGTGCTCCAGCTTGCCGTCGACCTCATCACCAAGCGCCATGGTGCAGAAGCCGTTGTCGTTGGCGAAGAAGCAGAGACCATTTAGCTTGTCCTCGATCCTCTTCTTCTTCTCGGACTCGTCATCGCTTGAGCAAGCGGAGTCGTCATCCGAGCCGTCGACGTCGCTGAGCGTGGCGAAGAACGCACGCTGCTCAGCCTAGGCCTTCTCCAAGTACTTCTTCTTGATGTACTCCTTGTCGAAGCCACCCCTCCGATTGTGCCTTGCGGGACGTACTTCTCCTTGCGCTTGTCGGAGTCGTACTTGTGCCCATGATCGCCCTTCCCCGAATGCTTGTTCTTCTTGGGGCAGTTGGAGATGAAGTGGTCGGGGTCGCCGCACTCGTAGCATCCTGAGCGTCCTCCACCGCGGCGACGGTTCATGCGGTTGTTGTGGAACCGCGTGAACCAGTTGGCGAGCATTGCCAACTCATCATCCCCCAACGACTCAAGCTGGTCCTCTGTGACAGAAAAGAGAGACGAAAGAGCAAAACCTCCAGAGGGGTTAGAAGACCCAGAAATCAAAGCCATAGTCGGGCCAGAAGGATTCTCATAAGAAGCCCTCGACATGGCATCAATCTCACTAGACTTGAGCTTACTAAAGAGCTCATCGCAAGTGAGGGTCTCATAGTTAGACGATTCGATGATCGCCTGGACCTTTGAGTCCCACACCGACCGATCAAGAGTGTGCAAAAGCTTCAAAGCCCTCTCATGATCGTCAAAAGGCAACAGCTCCTTGTTCGCTCTCATCTTGTTGACAATGACCTGAAAGCGAGCGAATAAACTCTCTATGCTCTCGCCAGGCATATGTCGAAAGTTCTCATACTCCCGCTTGTGCGACTCATAGAGGCGAGATTTGACCTGAGTGGTTCCCTCATGGAAGCGCATGAGGGTCGCCCAAATCTCGCGAGCCGTGGGGAGGTGAGAAACACGGTCAAACTCGGACATGCTCAAACAGGAGAACAAGGCGTTACGTGCCCGGCTATTTGCCTCGTGCTCATCGATCTGGAGCTGAGTGACACGAGCAGCCAAGACAACGTAATCGGCCTTGTTGCAAATCTCCCAAACAGAAGAGCCCATGCTCTGGAGATAGGCCGACATGCGTATCTTCCAATACGCATAGTTCGTCCCATCAAAGAACGGCGGTTGGCCCACTCCGCGATCCATGTCGCCTTCTGTGGATCTGGAACCGGCTAAGGTGGAAGATCCTTAACCCGCTTCGATACCAATTGAAGGACCGAGAAGCAACCAGAAAGCAACCAGAGGGGGGGTGAATGGGAGCTTCAAATTTTCCTTTCGGAAACTAGGAGCCACTGTCCCGAGAATCACCCCGAAAGACAAACCCTAGAGCTTGCTAATGTCCACGACCCTACATGTAGGGTGGATGCTATCAAGAAGCACAGCGGGACACTACACAACTCTAGAAAGCCAACGCAAAAGGCGGAAAACAAATCCGACAGCGGGCGAGCAAACTGCGAACGAAACGGCTCGAAACAGAACTGACCGGACTCTGACCTGCGTCCGATCACAGTTCACCGGACGCGTCCGGTCGAGCGAAAACCAAAACAGAAGCTCTCTGAGTTGGACCGGACTCTGAGAGGCAGGGCGTCCGGTCGACTGCTGTGCGTTCGGTCGTCAGAGATCAGACGCGTCCGGTCGAGCAAAACCCAAAATGGGAGCTTACTGAGTTGGACCGGACTCTGGTGAACCGAGCGTCCGGTCAACAAAGCAGCGTCCGGTCACAAGGACAAAACTGGTGAACAGTAAGAGCTGTGTGTCCGGTCAGTGAGCTCGCCGAGCGTCCGGTCAACCAGCAGGAAATCGCAGTGAACGTTCAACGACCGGACTCACCTAGCCAGCGTCTGGTCGTCCCGACCCCTGCGTCCGGTCACCCCGTGACAGCACAGTTCATCCACCGATTTGAATCAAACTCTCCCAAAACGAAACCTCTAGGGTTCAAACTTGGAGAGATGAGTCACAAGGAGTATAGTGAGCTATCCCTAAGAGATCATGGCTCGAACCTATCTCCAAATCGATGAATCGAAGAATTTCGGGGGAAGGGAGAAAACTTGACCCGAAACAAAAATCGATCGATCTCCTAGACCGTGAGGTTAGAGATTAATTCCTTGGGTGGAAAGAAGTGCCTCACGATCTAGAACAACTTGGTTCAAACGGATTTGCAAAAGATGAACCGAGCAAAGAGATCAAGCGATGGGAAAATCGTGGAGAAAAAGGATTCCGCGAAGAACACAAACGAAACGCGAATCACAACCACGAACTGCAACCGTGTGGCTACCACACGCTACAATCAGTAAGGATATGGCCTCACTTCCTCAGAATCAACAGTACACAGAGGCAAGTCTCTCTGCGGATCTCAGCTAGCTACAGCAGGGGATGGGAGAGCAGGAAACCCTAAGTGCGAAAGAGCAAATGACTGACCTCAGGGGAGGAGGGTGTCTCCCTACTACTTATCCTAATTCTAACCTAAGTCTAATTCCTACTCTACCCCTCTCTATTCTAATTACAGAGCGAACCAGCTAAACTTTAGGGCTATTCTGGACCAACTCGGTGGTAGGTGTATCCGACGGCCACGCCCGCACAATTCGAAGCGTTGCCTCAATGCAACCTCCAGATTGCCGCCACGTGCCGCCCTCGCTCTGCACCCCCGGTTTTGTGGCCCAAACTGGGAAACCAGCCAACCCCGGTTTTGAGGCCCAAACCGGGAAACCAGCCCACCAGCATCTGAGTTTTGAGGCCAAACTCAGCAAACCCTCAGTGCCCAGGTTTTGAGGCCCAAACCTGGAAACCGTCCTCAGCCCGAGTTTTGTGGCCAAACTCGGAAACCCTCAGCCCGAGTTTTGTGGCCAAACTCGGCAAACCGTCCACGCCTAGGTTTTGAGGCCCAAACCTGGAAACCGTCCATCCGATGGTTTTTCCCTGGCTCTACCACCAAACCGACGTCGTAGATGGGATGCACCTCCCGTGCACCCCATCCACCGACACGTGTCCCCGAGTCCACGACTCAGGCAACACACGACCGCACTTCTTCACTTGTTGTCGTCACAGGCTGCCAGCCACCACAGCTGATCCTCGGGCGTCTGGTCCCTCAGTCCAAGCCTCACGTCCGCCCTTCACCACTCCCGGTCCATCGGCATGGCACGTCTCTACTTGACCTTCACCTCGCCTTCGATCACTGCATCCATGCTCGACACCTGCACAACACAAGCCAAAGAACATGCGCATCATCCCAGTTGACAATCACTCATCACTCAGAGACCCGGCATACACCATGTATCCGCAATCTCCCCCTTGATGAGTGCATTGTCAACTACCAACACAAATCATAGTAGAAAGAGAAGAAGGAAGAAGGAGAAGAGAGAACTCGACCATTATGATAGTTGAGAGGAAGTCAGTTCGACCATTATGATCTTATAATCAGCAAAGCACAAACAAAACTCGTGCGACAAGGCCGAACGAAGATCAATCTAGATTGGGCAAAAGGTGTTGTACGAATTAAATGAATAAAACATATAACACATGATAACTTGATGAATCTATTAGGTCTGCCAAATCTAACAGAGCCGATAACTATTTTTACTCATTACTTAATTCGCCGCACGATACAAGACATAAGCAAAAACTTCCCGTCATAAGCTTAAATCCGCCGCACGATACTAAGCTTAACATACGAGACTACTTGCATCATATCTAAATCCACCGCATGATACTAGACATGATAGCAAGGTTGCCGGTACTTACGGAGGTCGACGGATCGATGATTCCTCTCGAAGAACTCGACGACACGACTTAGGGACTCGAAGATGGCACGGGGCCGGTTTGTATTGATGTGGTTGTGAACAGTTTTACAATGGTCGAGGGTTTATATTTATACCCCGGACAAGACATGAATCCTAAATGATTACGACTTATACAACGAACTTTGGAAAGATAATTATTATTCCCATTGTTCCAGCGTCTTCCATCGTCATATACCTTCTCGTGCAAGCCTTCTTTACTTCCCGAATGAAGTCGCCATCTCTCAAGACAACCAACCATGTAGGCATTTCTCGAATCCCGAAGACTAGCCGACCGCCTGTCCGTTTACCGAATGCTTCCTTCACTGCTAACTGGGGCCCTCTTGTCATTCTTCGTGCGTGCGAAAATCTGGTGTTAACAGTAAGCAATTAACCAAAGCTGAAGACGAGACAGACCCTCGCAGAAACCAACCCTGGGAAGCAAGGTCCGCCTAAGAACCTCGTGGAGGATCCGAGTCGTAGGGGTGAGATCCCTAGGCGCGCAACTCGAACCCTCACCGAAGGGCTCAGTGAAGCAAGGGCGGACCAGGTCTGTCGACGGCTGGGCACCACCATGAGGGCGGCGGGGTGGCTCCGTCCGGTCGTAGCACAGGTCGTGGATCCGGGTCTGAGAGTGTGTCAAGCCGAACCAACCCCGGATCTCTAACGAGAAGAGTCTGTAGTGCTCCCCCTGAAAAGCGAACTATGTGGTCTCTCTGTCCGGGTGCACCCACAGTGACGCGTAAAACTGGAAGACCCAATCCTCGATGTATGAGCCAGACTGCCCCAGAAGGTCTGCTAGACCAGGTAGGTAAGAGAGTATGGGGCAGATCTGCTCTCCTGCTGCTGCCACAACTGCCTCCAGGGGACAAACACGCTGAGAGCGAAGACTGATCCCAGCGTTCCTGTAGCCTCGATAGAAATCCTCCTGAAGCACAGTGAAGAAGTCTGGACCTGCCTGCTCCTGCCTCTCTCGGGGAAACCATTGCTCCACTGGTACTAGTCTGAGTGCCTGAATCTGTGAGCAGGTGGCCCCCCGGAGGTCCAGCCGCGGGATCGGCGGGGGCGCACGCCTCGATGGAGCACGTGCTCCCCGCAGAGGGACATCGGGCCGAGGTGGCACCGCTGTCCTGTGACGCGTGGACTGATGCCGGGGAACCTCCTCAGGAACCGCCTCCTCTGCCTATGCCTCGTGAGCCTCTGCCTCAGGTGCCTCTGCTGTCTCGGCCTCTGCCTGGCCCTGCCCTGAGCTCTCGGGCTCGACTCCTGGCGAGGTGAACGTCGTTCGACGACCGGCAGCCATAAGCGTGCTAGTCGGTGAGTGGTGGAAACGCTCAACCTCCTCAATGGCTCTGCGCTGGTCGGGGGACAACTGGTCCTCAATCCTAAGTCCGCCCATACTGCCACCCTGCTCTGCTCGCTCGGCTGCATCGGCCACTGCCTGTGCCTGAGCTGCCTCTCTCTCGGCTCTGGAGCGCTTCCTGCGCGTGATCAACTTCGCCTTCCCTGGCCGCTGACCAGGAGGGGGACGAGGAGGGGAGTCCCTAGGGCCACCACCAACGTTCTTGCAGCGTGGCATAGCTGACAAGAATGGGAGAAACTGTCTCTGAAAGAAGCTCTGGACTGCCGCTGAAAGGAAACCCTGACAACCCAACACTGACAACTGAACGGCCAACTCCCCCTGACACGGACCCTCTGTCGCTGACACTCACGAGGCTTGGCCTCGATCCTTACCCGCGGGCTTGGCCCCGGGTTAGCTAAAACTGACAAACGGCCAAGCTGTCACTAAGCAAACCACTGACTCGCTGCGAGAATAGAGAGGATATATAAGAAACATATAATCTAGAGATGAGGAGGCCTATCGGAAGCAAAGCATAGGGGATAAGAAGGGAAAAGGCTTTGCTACCTGACGATCCAACGAAACGAGCATGCACGAGGGAAGTCACTGACGTTCCGGGCTCCACACGACAGACCAAGGGGACTGCAAAAAGATTTGAGTGGAAGAGGGGGTCGAAACATGGTGGAACAGGCATTTAGACATTTCATCGAGCACGTGGAGCTCATAGATTATGGAGGTGGAGGAGGGGGCTCACTGGAGGGGGATCGGCTGGCCGAGAGGAGAGCGCCGGAGAGTAGGAGATGCTCGGGGACAATGGAGGATCTCCGGCGAAAGACGCTCGAGCGCCGTCGAGCGCCGGCGACGAACTCCGGCGAGCACTGAATGGAGCAAGGCGCGCGCGCGCCGGTTATGAGATGTGGATAGACAGAGCGCGGTGGAGCAGGGAACGGAGTTGAGGGCACGGCGGCGGCGAGGAGGGCCTTGGCGTGCGGGGTGGCCGGCGGGGAGTTAGGGTTAGGGCGCGGGATCACGGCGGCGGCGGCGGGGGTCGAGCTTAGGCGATTGAGCACGAGGAAGAAGGAGGCAATGAGATTGACGTGTGGGTCCAGGATGTCATTAGAAGAACCTATTGCGCCGCTTAAAGGGGCATCGGACGCGCCGATGATTACGCATCGGACGCTCCGATGCGGTCCAGAGAGCTCCAGAAACATCCATTTTGCATCGGACGCGTCCTATTCCTTGGCATCGCCGATGAGAATACATCGGACGCTCCACCAACACTGTTCCAGCCGGGGCTGTGTACAGTGAGAGCATCGGACGCTGGGCCAGCGTCCGATGCTGCATTTTGGCTTGTTTCGAAGATCTCCGTTGCGGCTCCCTCTCCCAACCAAGTTCCAACTCAAATAAGAGGCAAATAAACACCAGTTGGAACCTAGTATGAGCATCCTCGCATAACCCTCAATTTTATAAATATTTTGCCATAGGCTACATATCATTTTTAGAGAAAATAGGCGATAAACCTCAAGGAGACAACATGTGGCCACCAAAACTAGGGACTCAACCATTAGGAGCCTCAAATGCTCCCCCTAGCGGTGGACGAACACAGCGGTTGCTCAAAACTTAACAAAAAGAAACGACAAAGCAACAAACATGCATATGCAATGCAATACGGAATTTGAATCTAGGTTGCTTGTCAAGTTGCTCATGGGTAAGCTTCTTCACACGCTTTTTAGGGCGGTTATCTTAACCACGTCTGACAAGCCTATGTGCATAGCATAAATTGAACATGGCATATGATACAATGCAATGCAAAGACAACCCCCTTTCACTTTTGACAAAGTTACTTAGATCAAGCACATTTAGCTCACTTCGCAATCTACAAAGAGTGTTTTCATCTAGGGGTTTTGTGAAGATATCCGCCAATTGATCTTCGGTTCTAACTCCCTCTAAGGATATATCTTTCTTTGAAACATGATCTCTAAGGAAGTGATGGCGAATATCTATGTGCTTTGTGCGAGAGTGTTTAACCGGGTTGTTAGCAAGCTTAACCGCGCTCTCATTGTCACACAAAGGTACCCTTTCTAGAACTACACCATAGTCTAAAAGGGTTTGTTTCATGTATAGGATTGTGCACAACAAGCACCCGCGGCTATGTATTCCGCCTCGGCGGTAGACAAGGCCACACTATTTTGCTTCTTTGAACTCCATGAAACTAGTGATCTCCCAAGCAAATGGCACCCTCCGATGTGCTTTTTCTATCTACTTTGCAACCCGCGTAATCCGAATCGGAATACCCACGAGTTGGAAGTTAGCTCCTTTGGGATACCAAAGGCCAAAGCTTGGGGTGTGCTTTAGGTACCTAAGGATTCTCTTCACCGCTACAGATGTGATTCCCTAGGATCGGCTTGAAAGCGAGCACACATGCACACACTAAACATGATGTCGGCCTAGATGCGGTCAAATATAACAAGCTACCAATCATAGAGCGGTAGAGAGTTTGATCAACCGGGTTACCTCCCACATCTAGGTCGAGATGTCCGTTGTTGGCATTGGAGTCTTGATAGGCTTGCAATCATCCATGTTGAAGCGCTTGAGGAGGTCTTTTGTATACTTCTCTTGAGATATGAAAGTCCCCTCCTTCAATTGCTTGACTTGAAGCCTAGGAAGAATGTGAGCTCTCCAATCATGGACATTTCGAACTCCTTCGACATCAAATCACCAAATTCCTTGCAATAGGCTTCATTTGTTGACCCGAAGATGATATCATCAACGTAGACTTGACAAATGAAGATTCTCCATCAAGCTTCTTGGTGAATAGTGTGGTGTCGACCATCCCAATGGTGAAGCCCTTCTCAATGAGGAAGTTCCGGAGATGCTCGTACCAAGCTCTTGGGGCTTGCTTGAGCCCATATAGCGCCTTGGACAACCTATAAACATGATTAGGATATCTAGGGTCTTCAAACCCGGGAGGTTGATCAACATAGACTAGTTTCATTTATGAAGCCATTTAAAAATGCACTTTTCACATCCATTTGATATAATTTAATGTCATGATGTGATGCATATGCAAGGAGGATACGAATGGCTTCGAGTCTTGCAACCGGTGCAAAGGTCTCTCCAAAATCCAAACCTTCAACTTGAGAGAACCCCTTTGCCACTAGCCTTGCCTTGTTTTCTAACAACCTTGCCTTGATCATCTTGCTTGTTCCTAAACACCCATTTTGTCCCAATGACTCTTGCGCCTTTAGGTCGCTCTTCAAGTGTCCAAACTTGGTTGCGGGTGAAGTTGTTCAATTCTTCATGCATAGCATTCACCCAATCCGGATCACCTAGAGCTTCATCTACAATGGTAGGCTCAACAAGAGACACAAAGGAGTGATGTTCAATAAATAAAGCAAGTTTTTGAGATCGAGTCATTACACCCCTTGTTGGACTCCCTATGATGAGTTCTTGAGGATGAGCTTGTAGTAGAGGAGTAGTCCTTTGATCAACCACTTGAGGGGCCGCTTGGAGCATCACATCTTGAGCTTGTACCACCATTTGATCATGGGAGACATGAGTATCTTCAAATGGATCCCTCCCATCTTTGTCATCAACATGTGGTACATTGGATGATGATGGCTTGTCAAGGACTTGCACATCATCATCATCATCTTTAGGCTTGATGGCTCCAACCGGCATGTTCTTCATGGCTTCCCTCAATGGTTCATCACCTATATCATCAAGATTTTCATGCTCTCCTTGAGAGCCATTAGATTCATCGAATTCCACATCATATGTTTCTTCTACCATCCCGGTGGCATGGTTGAATACTCGATATGCTTTGGACTTCAATGAGTAACCAACAAGAAAACCAATATCATATCGGCGTTGAAACTTCCCTAGGTGTTGGCGCTTCTTGTAGATGTAGCATTTGCACCCAAACACTCTAAAGAATGATATATCCGGCTTCTTGTTGTTGAGTAGCTCATAGGGTCTTGCCAAGGAGACGATGGGGGAACAACCGATTTGATGCATAGCAAGCGGTGTTGATTGCTTCCGCCCAAAATCTTTCCGGTGTAGAGTACTCATCTAGCATTGTCCTTGCTAGGGTGATTAGAGTCCGGTTCTTCCTCTCAACTACCCCATTTTGTTGTGGTGTATATGTTGCGGAGACTTCATGCTTGATCCCAACTTCATCACAATATTGCTCAATGTGGGTGTTGTCGAACTCTCTTCCATTGTCACTTCTTATCTTTTTGATTTTCAAGTCAAACTCATTTTGGCTCTCTTGGCGAACTTCTTGAATGAAGGGGTTGCTTCGGATTTGTCATGAAGAAAGAATACCCAAGTGTATCTTGAATAGTCATCAACAATCACTAGACAATAGAGATTACCACCCAAGCTAGCATATGTTGTTGGCCCAAATAGATCCATGTGGAGTAGCTCTAACTCTCTTGATGTTGATACAAAGGCTTTGGTTGGATGAGTGTTTGCAACTTGCTTGCCGGCTTGACATGCACTACACAATTTGTCCTTCTCAAATTTGACATCCTTCAAGCCCTAACCAAATCCTTCTTCAATAGCTTGTTGAGAGTGTTCATTCCAACATGTGCTAATCTTCTATGCCATAGCCAACCAAGTGATTGCTTAGTGAACAAGCATGTCTTCAAGTTGGCATCTTCGGAGGTGAAATCCACTAGGTAGAGATTGTTGTATCTAAAGCCCTTGAATATCACTTGTGTATCATCTTTCTTGGTCACAACCACTTCCTTGTCGGTGAACAAAACATTGAAAGCCAAGATCACATAGTTGCCCAACGGATAGCAAGTTGAAGCTCAATGATGCAATTAGTAGCACATTGGAGATGGTATGATCATTTGATATAGCCACTTTGCCCATCCCTTGACATTGCCCTTTGAATTGTCACCAAATGTAATCTTTTCTTGGTCATTGACATTCTCTTCTAGTGAGGTGAACATCCGGGGATCGCCGGTCATATGTTGAGTGCAACCACTATCAATTACCCAATGTGATCCACCGGTCTTGTAGTTCACCTACACACACAAGAAATCAAGCTTGAGCTTTTGGGACCCAAACTTGTTGCGGTCCCTTAACCTTCTCAACTAGTGACTTAGCAACCCAAATTTGCTTTGGCCTACTCTTGTTAGGTGGCCCCATAAACATGACCTTCACTTTGCCACTAGAATCTTGTCTAAGCATGTACTGAGCATTGAAAGCAAGGGCCTAGCATGCTTGGGCAAGGGTGTGGGCTTTGGCTCTTCACAATCATGAGCAAAGTGTCCTTCCTTTCCACACTCATAGCATCTCCCAATCTTCTTCTTCTTTGGCTTTGTGATGCTCTTGCGTTGCTTCATCTTCTCTTCAAGAAAGCCAATACCATTTCTATTTGTCTTCATGACGGTGTTCATGAGAAGCTCACTTTGAAGACATTGACCCTTGGTGAAGTTCCTCAAACCTGTGGTGAGGTGTTCTTTTTCATTCTTGAGCTTGTCATTCTCTTGTTGGAGCTCTAATTGAGATGGTGTCATCTTGTAATCCCTCTCCATCTTCAATCTCTTGTTCTCTTCTTTTAGCATGTCAAGCTCAAGTGTCATGCTATACTCATCATCTTGGGTCTCAACAATGACTTGCTTTGTGGTTGCAAGCTTCTCTAGATCAACCTTGAGCTTTGCATTCTCATTCTTGATCTTGATGTAATCATCATAGTGATCGGCCACAACCACACTCTTGCCTTTGCCACTAGCTCTTTGCTCATCATGCTCACTAACCAAGTCCTCACAAGATGTAGTTATGTCACACTTAACAACAAGGTTAGGAGCATCATGTGTCTCATGTGAAAGCATATCATAAGAAATGGTGAGAGCATCATAGTCAACTTTCACTTCAGTGTATTGTTCTTTTAGCAAGGCATAACTAGTGGTAAGTCACTATGCATCTTATCAAGTTTTTCATTTTTAGCTTTGAGCTCCTTGTTAGAGGACTTGAGCTCCTTGATAGTGGATGACATAGTAGCAAGTTCATCTTTTAGTTCATCACTAGCATGAATAGCATGATCACATTTCTCAACAAGAGATTCATTTTCATCAACAAGCTTTTCATTTTTAGCTCTAGTCTTTCTTATGATTTTAGAGTAGTCGTTTAGCAATTTGACAAGCTCATCATAAGTAGGTGCCTCAAATTCACCATCACTATCACTAGAGTCATCATCGTTTTGTACCTTCCGGTCACCCTTGGCCATAAGGCATAGGTGTGTAGATGATGATGGCGATGGTGGTGGTGGTGGTGTAGAGGAGCCAATGACTAGAGCGGCCACCTTCTCCTTCTCATCATCACTATCTTCATTTGATGAGCCACCGGAGGAGTCAATGTCGGTGAGCCAATCACCAACAATGTAAGCCTTCCCACCTTTCTTGTGTATTGCTTCTTCTTCTTGCCATCCTTCTTGTAGTAGGGCTTTTCATCCTTCTTCTCATCTTCACTTGATGAGTCATACTTCTTGCCCTTGTTCTTGTTCTTGTAGCTCTCTTTCTTGGGCTTGGTGCATTGATGAGCAAGATGGCCAAGCTCACCGCAATTGTAGCAATCCATTTTGGAGATTGGCCTCCTCTTGCTACTTGTGAAGAACTTCTTCTTTCTTGAGTCAAAGTTGACTCCATTCTTGTGAAGCTTCTTCAACATTTTGGTGGTCCTTCTCACCATGAGAGCAATGTTGGAATCATCTTCTTCATCACTTGAGCTCTCATGATGCACCACAATAGCCTTGGACTTGCCCTTTTTGTCATGGCTAGCTTTGAAGGCCAAGTCCTTCTTCTTGTCGGTGGAGGAGCCACCACTTGGTGTGATGTGCATGTACATCTCATGCGCATTGATCTTTCCCAAGATTTGAGTTGGTGTAGCGGTGGAAAGATCACCTTGATGTAGCACCGTCACGATGTGTCCATACTTCTCAATTGGAAGGACACAAAGAATCTTCCTCACAACATAGGATGGTTGCATTTGTGTGAGGCCAAGTCCATTGAGTTCTTCTACAAGAACATTCAAGCGTGAGTACATTTCATTTGCACTTTCATTAGCATGCATATCAAATGAATGAAGTTTTTGCATAACTAAATGATATCTCTCCTCACGCTCACTCTTGGTCCCCTCATGGAGAGCACAAATGTTATCCCATAGATCATGGGCATTCTTGTGGTTCCGGACGCGGTTAAACACATCCTTGCAAATGCCTCTAAAAAGAATGTTTTTGGCCTTTGCATTCCACTTCTCATTTTCTTCCTCATGTGGCGTGAGGCTAGTGCCCTCCTTGGGTTTGGGGAACCCGGTTATGGCGGCATCGCGGCATTTCACATCAACCGCTTCTAGGTACGACTCCATACGGATTTTCCAATATGGAAAGTCGTCTCCCTCGAACATGGGAGGTGGTCCATCACCTCCGGACATCTTAACTCTAGGCGGTTAAGCCTAAATCGAGAGCACGAGGCTCCGATACCAATTGAAAGGATCAAGATGCCCAAGAGGGGGGGTGAATTGGGCTTTTCTAAAACTTCTTGCAATAATAAAACCTATCAAGCCTCAATTAACCCCCTAGTGCCTAGAAGTGTGATTCTCTTTATTCTACCACACAAAAGACCAAGTCTAAGCCACTCCTACTCTAGCAAAGCAATTCAATATAGAATGAACAACAAGAGTAATGTGGAATTGAATTGCTTGAAAGTAAATGCGTAAGTAAAAGAGTAGAGATGACTCGACGATCTTTTTGCCGAGGTATCGAGGTGTCGGCACACCCCCCTAGTCCTCGTTGGAGCACCCCGCGCAAGGGTATCGCTCCCCCTTGATCCGCGCAAGGATCAAGTGCTCACTACGAGCTGATTCTTCGCCACTCCGGCCCAGTGAATCGCTCGCTACCGGTCACAAGCTTGCTTGGATCATCCACAATGCCACCGGATGCTCTCCAAGCTTCACGATCGCCACCAAGCCGTCTAGGTGATGCCGATCACCAAGAGTAACAAGCTAGAACTCTCACTTGACCAACACAAGGCCAAAGAGATGGATGGATGCACACTTGCTACTCAATTCTCACTAGGAGGTGTCTAATTCTCACAATTAGCAAATCACTCAACCTCACTAGGGCTCTTGCACTCACTCACACTCACAAGGTTTTCTCAGCTGATGGAAGTGGCAAGAACACTCAAATGGATGGAGGGAAGGAAGTATATATACTCCCCCAACCGGCCATCCAAAAACAGCACAAGACAGGCATTCTGCGGGGGCATCGGACGCGCCGATGCCTAGCATCGGACGCTCCGATGACCTCGTCCAACGGTCTACTGTACCTTCTTGTCAGACTGTTTAAAGGGACATCGGACGCTGGGCAGCATCCATGGCCACCACATCGGACGCGTCCGATGTGGATTTATCCTCTCTGGAACCTCTCTGGATGGCCATCGGACGCTGGCCCTCAGCGTCCGATGCCAGCGTCCGATGCGGCCTGCAGTTCACGCGCACGTGAACAGTGACATGGGCGCGTCGGATGTGAACACATCGGCGTGTCCGATGCCACGCACTAGACTAAACCCTAGTCGGGGTGGGCATCGGACGCGTCCGATGCTCACCTGGCCAGCGTCCGATGCCCATAACAAGGGCAAACTCAACTCGGATCGCAACGCGGCCTAAACGACTTTTGATCCTCTCGACTTAAGGCATCTCTCTGAGCTACCTAGGGCTATGAAATAACAAGTATGCACCACACCTACCTCAATAGACTCATCTAGGTCAAGCTACTGATTCACGCTCCCCTTTATAGTACGGCCAAAGGAAAAACAAAGACCTAAGACTACCTAAGTGTCCTCCAATACCATATGACACTTAGCCTAGTCTACCACCGTCTTCGTCGTCCGTCCTTTGAAAACCGAAACGATATCCATCGCCAGGGGACATGAACTCCATATGCCCGTATCGTCGCCATTACCGTGACCTAACTCAATCCTATTTCTGCAAAACACACGTTAGTCACAGTAATCTTGTGTTTCATCCAATCATCGAAACCACTAGGCGCCAAGATGCATTCAGCGACGATACAGGCATATGGAGTTCATGTCCCCTGGCGATGGAAATCGTTTCAGTTTTCAAAGGATGGACGACGAAGACGGTGGTAGACTAGGCTAAGTGTCACTGGGTGTTGGAGGACACTTAGGTAGTCTTAGGTCTTTGTTTTTCCTTTGGTCATACTATAGAGGGGAGCGTGAATCAGTAGCTTGACCTAGATGAGTCTATTGAGGTAGGTGTGGTGCACACTTGTTATTTCATAGCCCTAGGTAGCTCAGAGAGATGCCTTATGTCGCGAGGAGAAAAGTTGTTAAGGCCGCGTCGCAATCCGAGTTGGTTTTGCCCTTGAAAAGGGCATCAGACGCTGGCCTGGTCTGATGCTCACTCAAACTAGGGTTTTGTCTGGTGCGTGGCATCGGACGCTCCGATGTTGTCACATCGGACGCGCCCGTACCACTGTTCACTTGCGAGTAAATTTGACGTTGCACCGGATGCAGGCATCGGACGCTGAGGGCCAGCGTCCGATGGCAATCCAGAGAGGGTAAAAAGGCATCGGACGCGTCCGGTGCAGGGGCATTGGACGCTGCCCAGCGTCCGATGCTCCTTTAACAGGTCTGACAGGTTGTACAGTTGACCGTTGGCCAAGGTCATCGGAGCGTCCGATGCTAGGCATCGGAGCGTCCGATGCCCCCGCAGAACACCTGTTCAGTGCTCTATTGGATGGCCGGTTGGGGGGGTATTTATACTCCTCCCCCTCCTCCATTAGAGTGTTCTTGCCACTTTCCTTTGCTGAGAAACACCTTGTGAGTGTGAGAAAGCGCAAGAGCCCTAGTGAGGTTGAGAGATTTGCTAATTGAGAGAATTAATGACCTCCTAGTGAGAATTGAGTAGCAAGTGTGCATCCATCCATCTCTTTGGCCTTGTGTTGGTCAAGTGAAAGTTCTAGCTTGTTACTCTTGGTGATCGGCATGACCTAGACGGCTTGGTGGTCATTGTGAAGCTTGGTGATCATCCGGAGGCTTTGTGGATGACCCAAGCCAAGTTGTGACCGGTAGCGAGCGATTCACTAGGCCGGAGTGGCGAAGAATCAGCTCGTAGTGAGCACTTGATCCTTGCGCGGATCAAGGGGGAGCAATACCCTTGCGCGGGTGCTGCAACGAGGACTAGAGGGGTGTGCCGACACCTCGATACCTCGGGAAAAAGATCGTCGTGTCATCTCTACTCTCTTTACATATGCATTTACTTTTGAGAATTCAATTCCGCAATTTACTTGTTGTTCTTTCATAAGTTGAATTGCCATGCTATAGTAGAAATGGTTTAGCGATAGTCTTTTGTGCGGCTGATTCTAGAGAAACACACTTCTAGGCACTAGGGGTTAATTGGGCTTGTTAGGATTTAATTCTTGCAAAAGTTTTAGAAAAGCCCAATTCACCCCCCCTCTTGGGCATCTTGATCCTTTCAGATACCAACTTCTCCGTCCCTTTTAAGATTCATGTTTTTTCTGTTGGGATTGAACTCCTGGTCATGGACCCAACTCTCGTGTCGCAAAGTCCCTATACGTTAACAAATTTGTGTTCGAATCGGTTCAATCTTATCGTCCATACAGGTGGAAACCGAATCGATGAATTAGCAGTAGTCAGGGAAAGGATAGACAAAAATTAGTGCAGGCAAAAATTTAGGCTGAAATTTGATTCTGAAATGTTAGGGATTTGGAAAACTCTTTCTCGTGCCAGTCTTCAAGTCTACTATTTTTTATTCTGATTTAGAGCTTTTCTTCTATTCGATTTAGATTTGGATGATTGGCTGATTCTGCTTTCCTTGTCTTTGCCCGATGCTCCTTTCCAATTCGATTTTGATCTTTGGTCGATTCCTTGTTTTCTTCTCTTTGTCCGAGACTACTACTACTATTATTATCTTGTACCGTAAGGACTCTGCTATATACTCTCTGTTGTTGTCATTACGATTAATGAGGCCAGACAAAAAAAGATGAACAAAAAAGGGGCAGACATTTTGGCTCTTTATTATTAGGTATAGATATAGATATAGATACATCAACAAGCTTTAGATATACATCATCCTTTTTGGCTTTGGATTTGAGTTCTGACTTTTGCGTTGGATTCCTTGACATTTGTAGTGTCCCGCTGTGTTCCTTCGGAGCATTCACCCTATCATTAGGGTCATGGACGTTGTAGGTGTTTGCTTTGCTCTTGGGGTTTTGAATCTGGGACAATGGTCGTTTAATTCTGAAGAGAATTTTTAGGCTCCCATTCACCCCCCCTCTGGTCAGCCTTTTCGGTCCTTCAACTTCTCCGCACAAGATAGTCACAGTCTGATCATGATCAGTGATAGAACCATGCTAACATGATCCCGTACCTGGATGGTGCGACCTTAGGTTTTCATATATGGCCTACACATGGATTGGACCCATATAGCAACGGCATGATCACATAGGATTCTAAACTATACCAGGCGGTTGGATTCTAAAATGCTCATGTGGCCCTACCATTTTTGGTGTGTGTTGTTCACTATGTACGTGACTAGGAGACTGTGTGTATGATAGGTGGGGTTAGGGTGTCAGTGTTCATGTCTGTGACGCATGGGCCGTCCCCGGCCTCCTCACTTGGACTGATGCATGCAGTACATTGTCATGGCTCCAGACCCACAGTCAGAGAGAGGGACAAAGGGGATGGGGTGATGTCTCTGGACGTCATGCTCTGGCATGGCGGTGGAAGAGAGGAGGCGGCCTAGGCTCGCCGGAGTTGTCTGTGTCCGTGCCCTGTTTGGCCGTACAATATCTGCCATGCCCTGCTTGCCTGACATGGAAATCGAAGTGGTAATACAGATGGTTATAATTCCAGAATAGGCTCTTATTCCATATGGCTTCAACATTTTTCATGGGCATCTTTTCATTACTTGGTACTCCATTCAATATCTACAGGTGCTTGAATAGTTCTTACCTAGACTGGGCCTATTTGGTAGGGATTCACCATCAAAAAATTGAATCTGAATCTAAAATTCACTGTGAATTGGATTCACCATGGATCTGAGATTCACCGTGAAACTATTTGGCAAATGCAACAACTTCATATTTACATAAGGGTATTTTTGTTGGAATGACCAATTTACCCTTGGACTCTACCTCTCTCTCTACCACAAGGACCCACTCGTTAGAAAAAAGCATGACCTTCTTTTCCATGAACGCAGAGGCAGGACATGGGAAGCAGCCGCGACTGCTGAGCCGGTGAGGGCAGACCCGAGGCGGGTGATGTGCTTGCCAACACGGCCGAGGCAGGCGCAACGGGTCGGCGAGGGGCACGCGCGAGTCTGGTGTAGTGGAGGACGGGCACGGGCGTGACGGGGAGTGTCGCCTTAGGGCGGCGGCCGTGCACCGGCCGAGGAGGGACACGGTGCTCCCGGATGCATGCGACGAGTCATGGAGCCAACAAAGAGGGGCAGGACCGACCGGCGTGCGGGCATGTGCGGCACTCCGCCAGACGCGGGAGGGCTCGCGGTGGCTCCTCGCCAAACACGAGAGGCCGGTCAGGGCAGAGCGGCGACGAGCATCGAGGCAGCGGGGCCCATGGCGTTGGCGCACATCGGGGTAGCGGGGTCGCCAGGGAGGCAGGGGGTGCTCGGTGCTACACGGGTCGACGGCAGGCAATGGAGATAGAGGCAAGGAGCGGAAGAAAGAAGAGAAGCGTCAGGGAGAAGAATGTCAGGGAGAAGAATGACACAAAAAATTAGAACGAACCAGTACGTGGATAGAGTTGTGTAATCAGTGGTATGGTGGGTAATTTCTTTTAGATTCACCATACTGAGTTTGGTGGAGCACTTCTTTGGGAGATTCACCAAAATGCTGAATCGAGACCTCAGACCCACTATTTTGGTGAATCCGAATTTGTGAATCTAGAGTGTTTGGCAATTTTTTTATGGATCTAAGCTAGTGAATCCAAATTTGGTGAATCTGAATCTCTACCCAATGGGCCCTAAGATATCCTTAACTTGCATTATTTAGGCGATGTTCGGTTATCTTGGATTAGACCAGGAATAATTTTAGCTCTTCAAGATTAGTACAAATTAATGAACCATTCCGGTCAGGAATCATTCTGGACCTTCATTCCCGGATAAGTGAACAAGCCATTAGCATTCTTCTTAACTGTTGGCCTCCATGCTTGCAGGTCCAATTGCCTGTAAGCCAAAAAAAACACTTGGGTTCCTTGTGTTAAATGCCACCGAGGTAGATTTAATTGCTCAGATTTGAGAGATAAAACAAATCCTCTTTTTATTCTCTAATATCAATCTAGAGAACTACGAAAGACCAAGAAATCCAATGCTCTCAAGAGGTGAAGGACCGAGAAGCTACCCGAAAGCGACCAGAGGGGGGGGTGAATGGGAGCTTTAAAATTTCCTTGCGGAAACTAGATGCCACTGTCCCAACTCAACCCCAAATGCAACCCTAGAGCCGACAAGTGTCCACGACCTAGATGTAGGGTGGATGCTTCCTAGAAGCACAGCGGGACACTAGACAACCCTAGAAAGCCAACCAAAAGACGGAACTCGAATCCGTTGACGAACGAACGAACTGCGAACGAATCGGCGCGAAACAGCTACGACCGGACTCTGGCCACGTCCGGTCATCAGAGACCGGACGCGTCCGGTCGTCCAAAATCGGCTCTGGAACCTTACTGTTCGCGACCGGACTCACGAGTACGGAGCGTCCGGTCGTGTACAGTGCGTCCGGTCGAAAACCGACAAGCCAGGAACAGTGCAAGCGTAGCGTCCGGTCGAAATGCAAACAGAGCGTCCGGTCGAGAGCGTCCGGTCAGTACGCAGAAAAGCTTGGCGCCGTGCTCAACGACCGGACTCTGAAGCGTGCGTCCGGTCAGCCCGACAGAGCGTCCGGTCACCCCGCGACTGCACTGAAACTCAGGCGATTCAACCCGATCTCCTCCGAGTCAAGTGCTCTAGGCTTGGGATTCGATCTAGGAGTCACAAGGAGGTTAGTGAGCTATCTCTAAGAGATCATGGCTCGAACCTAACTCCAAGTCGGTGAATCGAAGGAATTCGGGGGAAAAAAGAAGAGACCCGAAACTAAAACTTGATCGATCTCCTAGACCGTGAGGTTAGAGATGATTTCTTTCGGTGGAAAGAAGTGCCTCACGATCTAGAGCAACTCAGTTCAAACGGAATCGTAAAGATGAACCGAGCACAAAGATCAAGCGACGGGAAACTCAAGGCACAAAGCAATCCGCGAAGAACATGATGAACATGAGATCAAAACGCGAATTGACACCAAGAGATGGGATCCAAGGTGAGGATACGGCCTCACTTCCTCGAATCAACAGTACACAGAGTGGAGTCTCTCTGCGGATCTCAACTAGCTAAAGCAGGGGATGGGAGAAACCCTAGGTGCTAGGAAGCAAAAGACTGCGCTAACTGAGATAGGGAGGAGGGTGTCTCCCCTGGACTACTTATACTAACCTAGACTAAGTCTATTTCCTACTCTACCCCTCACTACTGTATTTACAGAGCGGACCAGCCTAACCCTAAGGCTATTCTAGTCCACCCGCTGGTGGTAGGTAGATCCGACGGCCACGCCCGCACGGTCTTCCGCGTTGCCTCCACGCAACCTTCAGATCGCCGCCACGTGCCGCCACCACTCTGCTCCCCCGGTTTTGTGGCCCAAACCGGGAAACCAGCCTTTTCCATCAGCCCCCGGTTTTGAGGCCCAAACCGGGAAACCAGCCTCCAGCCCGAGTTTTGTGGCCCAAACTCGGAACCCTCAGCGCCCGAGTTTGGAGGCCCAAACTCGGAAACCGGCCCACGCCCAGGTTTTGAGGCTCAACCTGGAAACCGTCGCGCCCAGGTTTTGTGGCTCAACCTGGAAACCCAGCACCCAGGTTTTGAGGCCCAAACCTGGAAACCGTCCGCCGTTGGTTTTTCCCGGGCTCTACCAACAAACCGGCGTCGTAGAGGGGATGCACCGCCTGTGCACCCCTTCCACCGACATGATCGCACTTCTCCACTTGTCGCTGTCGCAGGCTGCCAGCCACCACAGCTGATCCTCCGGCCTCCTCCATCAGTCCAAGTCCACGTCCGCCCTTCACCGTCCGATACATCGGCATGGCACGTCCGCCGCACGGCACGCCCATCCTTCATCGCGCCCGGTCCGTCGGCACGGCACGTCGCAACTTGACCTTCACCCGCCATCGATCACTGTCTCCGTGCTCGACACCTGCACAACACAAGCAAAGAACATGCGCATCATCTCCGTTGACAATCACTCATCACACAGAGACTCGGCATACACCCATGTATCCGCAATCTCCCCCTTGATGAGTGCATTGTCAACTCCACAACAAATCATGAATAAGAGGAAGGAGGTAGGAAGGAGTGGAGAAGAGAAAACCCAACCAAATGACCCAAAGCCTAACAAAAGCCAAAAAGGTCAAGTGGATGAAGCGAAAACTTGGTCCCCAAAGACATGGGCAACGGCTCGACGCAACCAAGCAAAGCAAAGCTAGCCCTCAAGAAGAGGTAGAACAGGCTCAACACCGCTAGCAGATACCAATTGAAGATCAGGACAACAGAAGCAAAAAGCTAGTCCCTCAAGATAGAGGCACAGAGGCTCAACACAACTAGCAAGAAAATCACTCCGAACCAATTGAAATCAACCCAAACCAAATGGGAAAGCACACCAGACGATACCAATTGAAAGCCAAATGAAAAAGCTTATGAAGCTCATGAAAAGCTAGGAACGTTTGCTAGTCCCTCAAGACAGAGGCAACGGCTCAACACAACTAGCAAACTCCCCCTCGACAAATGCAAGCAACTAGGACAAATGATTCTCCCCTTAGTTGATCAACACAGGAGTATGATTTGCATAAATTTCTCCCCCTAGTTGAAAATGCACTTATCAAGGCCAAAAGGTATCGGAGAAGCAACTCCCTTCACATAAACTCCCCTGAACACAAGATCTCCTTCCAAAATGCATATGAAGGTCAAAATGCAAGTTAGGAGCTTCAAGTATATAGTCAAAAGAGTGCAAAGATGCTCTAATCAGTATAGCTCCAACATCTCAATTAAGCACTCAAATAGCAAAGGCTCAAACTGATCACTTATACGAAATATGAAGCATATGAGCATGTGAGCAGTTTAAGCCAAAAAGATAGTCACCATCAAATAGCACTAGACATGTATAGAAGGAATCCAAACAAGTGCTAAGCATATATACAAGGTGAACTACCCCTAGCAAAGTTCAATCATCATGCATAGGAATGAAGCATATACTTGTGATTTCAAATCCATATCGGAGTTGCAGCGGTAAAAGAATTCACAAGTTCATTTTTGGCATGTGATTGCGAGAGGTTGAAAGCTTGTCATTGCCTAACTTTTCAACCGTGCGAAGCCTATGCCGAAGCAATCAGAAGCTTAAAGCAACGGTTTCGGTCATACACTACATGGCTCAAGTTTAACTCAAAGTGCAATGAGAAACAGTCTCAATACCATGAGGTGTTGACAAGCAATCCCATCTCGATCTTTTCAATTCAACAATACTTGGTTCAGATTTTAAGCAAGTTATGAACAACCAAGCAAGTGAATGACTCAGAACTAGAGACATAGCAACCTAGCATATATGAAAGCAGGAATGGACTCAACACACCCTACACATGCTAGTTGCATATCTCAATGGTGAACATTTTCAGATTTATGTACATTAGGCATAATTCACCATTCCAAAAATAGCTCGCTCATAACATGTAACAGTGATCAGAAAGAGCATAAGCTACAAGCATCATCATAAGTATCGGAGCAATACTAACAAGAGCATAATTACATTCTAGTGAATATAGACATGAAGCTCAGAATGTAAATGCGTATGCCCGACACAAAACTGAAAGAAGGAAGATACCAATTGGAAAGACTCAAGAAACTCAAAAGAAAAGAGCCTCAAAATAAAAGAGTCAGTCTGTACATCTCAAAATGCTTCCCCCATCTAAAAGGGGAAACACACACCAAGCTCACCCCTCAACCTATTAAAGGTGATTCGTCTAAAGGCTTGGTGAAAATATCAGCCAATTGGTGATAGTATCGACATGGCGAAGGTCGATATCACCCTTCTCCTGGTGGTCTCGCAAGAAATGAAAGCGCACATCAATGTGTTTGGTTTTCGAGTGAAGCACGGGGTTCTTAGCAACGCTAATGGCACTCGTGCTGTCACAAAGCAAAGGAACTCGAGTAAAGCTCAAACCAAAATCACGCAAAGTGGCCATCATCCAGAGTAACTGGGAACAGCAGCTAGCCGCAGCAACATATTCAGCCTCCGTGGTAGACTGAGCGACACTAGACTGCTTGCGAGAAGACCACGACACCAGAGAAGATCCAATAAACTGGCAAGTCCCAGAAGTGGACTTGCGCTCAATGCGACAACCAGCAAAATCGGCATCAGAATAACCGCAAAGCGAGAGGGTGGAAAAGCAGAATACCAAATCCCGAACTCAGGCGTGAAACGAAGGTACCTGAAGATGCGCTTCACCGCCTGACGGTGAGAAGTGCGTGGCGAAGCCTGAAAGCGCGCGCACAAGCACACGGCGAACTGAATGTCCGGCCGTGTCGCCGTCAGGTAGAGCAGCGATCCATCATGCTGCGGTACTCCTTCTGGTCCACTGCTTCTCCATCCGTGTCGGCATCCAGGGCAGTCGTCGTCGACATGGGCGTCGGAAGAGGCTTGGCCTCACCCATGTCGAACCGCTTCAGCAAGTCCCTCGTGTACTTGCCCTGGTGCACAACGTCCCCTCTCGGGATTGCTTAATTTGCAACCCGAGAAAGAAAGTCAGCTCGCCCATCATGCTCATCTCGAACTCCCTGCTCATAGTATCTGCAAACTTGGCAACCAAAGCGTGAGAAGAACCACCGAAAATGATATCATCCACGTAAATTTGGACCAAGAGAGTATCTTTGCCTTGCTTGAGGAGAAAGAGCGTTTTATCAACACATCCCATTTAAAACCCTTAGCTAGCAAAAAGGTTTTTAATCTCTCATACCAGGCTCTAGGGCTTGTTTCAAACCATACAAAGCTTTGTGGAGTTTAAAGACATGGTTTGGAAACTTGGGATTTTCAAAACCGGGGGGTTGCTGGACATAGACCTCCTCCTCAATGTAGCCGTTTAAGAAGGCACTCTTGACATCCATTTGAAAAAGTTTGAAACCCATGGATGCAGCATAAGCCAAGAGTATCCTAATAGCCTCCAAACGAGCTACAGGAGAAAGTCTCCTCATAATCTATCCCCTCCTTCTGACTATAACCCTTCGCTACAAGCCGGCCTTGTTTCTCACAATGTGGCCCTCCTCTCCTTGCTTGTTTTTAAATACCCATTTTGTCCCAATAGGTTTACAGTCAGGAGGTGGTGGCACTAGAACCCAAACCCGATTTCGCTCAAAGTTCTCTAGCTCCTCATGCATGGCATTGACCCAATCCGGATCCGTCAATGCGTGTCCAACATCTCGGGGCTCAAAAGACGCAACAAAAGCAGAATGAGCAAAGTGCGAGATGTGCTGTGACCTGGAGCGAGTAACTCGCTCGTCGATGTCGCCGATCATCTGTTCAGGGGGTGCTGGCGCTGGATATGTCGTGGCGCCTCCCGGGAAGAAGTGACCTCCCCCTCAACAGCAGCTGGTTCCACCCCGGGTACAAAAGGTACCGCGCGAGGTGGAGATCCCACGGCCCCCAGGAAGAAGAAGTGTCGGGGCCGTGAGTCGTCGTCGAGGCCGCTCTTTGCGGCACGGCAGTGGAGGGGGTGCTGGATCATCTATACCTTCAGCACCCTCTTCCTCATCATCAAAAGAGGCTCTCCAACCTCATGATCACCTGCACGCTCAAAACGAGAAGAAGGAGAAACAAGAGTCTCGTCGAAGGTGACATCTGATGTCTCCATGACTCGGTTAGTGTCAAGGTTAAGTACACGATAAGCTCGAGTGTGAGTGCCATAACCAAAAACACACCGTCAGAAGAACGAGACTCAAACTTGTCCAGGTTGCCCTTTTTCAATATAAAACAGTGGCAACCAAAGACTCTAAAATAACTCACCTTGGGCTGGCGACCAAACGCAACTCATAAGAGGTCTTCTTCAAAAACGCTCTCAAAAAATGCGATTCGAATGTAGCATGCAGTGTTCATAGCTTCGGCCCAAAAACGCCTAGGAGTCCTATGCTCATCAAGCATCGTCCTGGCCATCTCAACAAGGGTCCGATTCTTCCTCTCTACAACACCATTTTGGGGTGGTGTATAGGGGGAAGAAACTGATGCTCCAAACCAAGGCGGTTACAAACTTCTCAAAATCCGAATTTTTAAACTCGGAACCATTATCACTTCTAATAGCTCGCATCGAGTTCAAAGGGAACTCGTTCTGAAGACGCAAAATCAGATTGCGAGCGAAGGAGAAAGTCTCGGTCTTCTCAGCTAAAAGAAGACCCACGAATCCTCGAAAAGTCGTCAACAAAACCAAAACATACCACTTGCCACCAACCGAGCTCACCCGAGCCGGACCAACAAGGTCCATGTGTAAAAGCTCTCCGGGGTGCGAGGTCATGACCTTAGTCACTGGATGGTGGGGAGCGGCAACCATCTTCCATGTCTGCAAGAATGGCAAACTAGATCCTTCTCCATCGAAAGCTTGGGCAATCCTCGGATTAGGCCAAGTGAGCTAAGTCTTGCCAGCAAGTCGAAGCTTAAGTGACCGAGCCTCCTATGCCACTTCCAAATCGGAGGAAGAAGGACTAGCCAAAGACAGCGAGAAGAACCAAACGATTCCGAGAAATTCGCGCGAAAGACTTTCCCAAGGGCGAAATCAGACATACAAGATCGCCCTGAGGATCTAAGATGCGACTAAGGTTCGGTTTAAAACGAATCTCATAGTCATCATCAAAAAGTTGCGAAACAGAAAGAAGTTAAAATGCAAGTTAGAAACAAGAGCAACATCGCGCAACACAAAGTGCTCATTAACCCGCACTGTCCCACGAGACAATACCTTACCTTTACTATTGTCGCCGAAGGTTATGTACTCCTTTCCGGCGACCGGCTAAGGCTGGAGAACCACTTGGCGTTTCCGGTCATGTGCCTCGAGCAACCGGAATCCACCAACCAAATGTCCTCCAACCGTCTCACCTACATCAATAAAGACATAGGGTGAGCATACGGTCCACACTGGGGTTAGTGAAGTAAGGAGATACCAGTGTTGGGCCGGCTGCTCAAAAGAAGGGTTAGTGTAAAACCTTCCTAGCACGTCTACGAGGGAAGCGATCACCACGCTAGAGAAAAAGTGGTCCGCTGGGGAAGAAGCGCTCACCGCGGTACTCAAACTGCGGTGGGGAAAGCGCTCAACTAAGCCTCCGCCACGGGTCCGTTACCTGCAAAAGCAGGACCCCGTCGGGCACGCTCTCTACGAGGTCTACGCCTAGGAGCCTGGGCTCAACTGCTCTAGCGTCTCTCCTCGGAGCTCTTCCTGCCTAGGCCTAACAAACTGAGGTGCTGGACCTCTAGGCCTAGTCTCCCTCCTCGGGGCTCTCATCTCCTGCCTAGGCCTGGGACCCTGACGTCCGACCTAGCAGCTCTCCCCTGAGGCTTCGGCATGTCCACCACGAGCTGGGTGAAACATGTCCGGTTTCTGCATCTCCCTAGCACGGCGCGCCTCTCTCTTGCGCCTAAAGCAGAACTCACTCAGGTGACCATCCCGCCCACAAAGTCACACTGAAACCTCACCGCGCGCAAAGGGGGTTGTTGGGTTTGCAGGGATGTGGGTATGGTTCACCTTGCCCTTGCCCTTCTGTGGCAACTCCTCTCGATGGGTGGCATAGCATCAAGCTTGTTCTTGAGTGATTTGGCTTGGGTGCCACACTGGGTTCTTGGAGGAGCTCTCGGGGGTTCCTCAACCACACATCTTGGTGATAGGCTTGGCTGGCTCTTTGAGTGGAAGCTTGGCAAGTTTGGGAGTAGTGGTGGAGTTGGGCTTCTCACTGGGTTCAGACCACTAGACTCTCCAATCTTCCCAAAGGCTGAAAGATCAACACTCTGGCCAGACCTACACCAGGAGCCCCAGCAGCTCGCTTGAATTGGAGATCATCATCCCGAGCTAGGCTCACCACAGACCCCATGACAAGACGGTCCGAAGTATGTGTTTTTCCTCCTCGGTACGCACCTTGTCCATGCCTCACATTGGCCATCTCCTGCTCCAGCCCTCACACAAAGCACACCTCTTGACACAAGTGCTATCCGAGCCGGCCTTCTCTAAAGACTCAACTTGGCATTCTTCTCTGCCAACTCGGATTGCAAGACAGGACAAGTCTTGCACGCACCAACAGCTGCGGTCTAGCTCGGAGCCATCCACCTCCTCATCTACCAGCGCAGCATGCTTACTCCTCAGAGTGAGAAGATCCGTCATGTGCGCGGCGCAACTCTCGCACTCCACTCCTCCGACACACCACGGTGGACCGAGCGAACTCAAGCTCCTTCACCGTGTCCTCCCACTTCTGCCTAAAACTCTTGCGCTCTCTAGCGGCACGCCTAAGCAACTTATCTTGGCTAAGGAGGGCAGCAGTCACTTCTCACCTCGGAGGAAAGCTCGTCGTAGGTGAGAGATACCTGGGAGTGTCGTCGTCGTCGTCGTTCCAGGTGTGTGCTCCAGCTCGCCTCCGACCTCATCTCCGAGCGCCATGGTACACAGGCCTTCGTCGTCGGCGAAGAAGCATAAGCCGTTGAACGTGTCCTCCAGCTTCTTCTTCTCGGACTCGTCATCACTCGATCGAGCGGAGCGTCATCCGAGCCGTCGACGTCGCTGAGCGTGGCGAAGAACGCCCGCTGCTCAGCCTCTGCTTCTCCAAGTACTTCTTCTTGATGTACTCTTTGTCGAAGCCGCCCCGCTTCTTGTGCCTTGGGGGAATGTGCTTCTCCTTTACTTGGAGTCGCGCCTGGGCCGTGATCGCCCTTCCCCAGATGCTTGTTCTTCTTCTTGGGGCAGTCGGCGATGAAGTGGTCGGGGTCGCCGCACTCGTAGCATCCCGTGCTTCCTCCTCCTCGACGACCGGTTCATGCGGTTGTTGTGGAACCTGAGAACCGGTTGGCGAGCAAAGCCAACTCGTCATCTCCCAAAGACTCCAGCTGGTCCTCTGTCAAGAAAAGAGAGAAGAAGCGCAAAGCCAGCTGAGGGGTTAGAGGAAGAGCCGGAAACCAAAGCATGGACGCGAGAAGGATTTTCAAAGAAGCCCTCGCCATAGCATCAATCTCACTGGACTTGAGCTTACTGAAGAGCTCGTCGCAGGTGAGAGTCTCATAGTTCGGGGATTCGATGATCGCCTGAACTTTGGAGTCCCACACGGAACGATCAAGAGTGTGCAAAAGCTTCAAAGCACGCTCATGATCTCAAAGGCACTGCTCTCGGTTAGCCCGCATCCTGTTGACAATCACCTGAAAGCGAGCGAATAAACTTCTATGCTCTCGCCAGGCTGATGTCGGAAGTTCTCATACTCCCTCTTGTACGACTCGTTAAGAGTCGGGTTTTGACTTGAGAGGTGCCCTCATGAAAGCGAATGATGGTAGCCCAATCTCCCGAGCCGTAGCAAGATGTGAGACACGATCGACTCCCAGCGCCAAACACGAAAAGAGCGCATTACGGCTCGGCTATTGGCCTCGTGCTCATCGATCTGGATCTGAGTCACCCGGGCAGCCAAGACCACGTAATCGGCAGAGTTGCAAGAAATATCCCAGATGGAAGAACTCAAACTCTGCAGATAGGCTGACATGCGTATCTTCCAATACGCAAAGTTCGTCCCATCGAAAAACGGCGGTTTGCCCACGCCGCGATCCATGTCGCCTTCGGTGGATCTGGAACCGGCTAAGGTGGAAGATCCTTAACCTGCTCCGATACCAATTGAAGGACCGAGAAGCTACCCGAAAGCGACCAGAGGGGGGGTGAATGGGAGCTTTAAAATTTCCTTGCGGAAACTAGATGCCACTGTCCCAAACTCAACCCCAAATGCAAACCCTAGAGCCGACAAGTGTCCACGACCCTAGATGTAGGGTGGATGCTTCCTAGAAGCACAGCGGGACACTAGACAACCTAGAAAGCCAACCCAAAGACGGAACTCGAATCCGTGAAGAACGAACGAACTGCGAACGAATCGGCCGAAACAGCTACGACGGACTCTGGCCAGCGTCCGTCAGCAGAGACCGGACGCGTCCGGTCGTCCAAAATCGGCTCTGGAACCTTACTGTTCGCGACCGGACTCACGAGTACGGAGCGTCCGGTCGTGTACAGTGCGTCCGGTCGAAACCGACAAAGCCAGGAACAGTGCAAGCGTAGCGTCCGGTCGAAATGCAAACAGAGCGTCGGTCGAGAGCGTCCGGTCAGTACGCAGAAAGCTTGGCGCCGTGCTCAACGACCGGACTCTGAAAGCGTGCGTCCGGTCAGCCCGACAGAGCGTCCGGTCACCCCGCGACTGCACTGAAACTCAGGCGATTCAACCGATCTCCTCCGAGTCAAGTGCTCTAGGCTTGGGATTCGATCTAGGAGTCACAGGAGGTTAGTGAGCTATCTCTAAGAGATCATGGCTCGAACCTAACTCCAAGTCGGTGAATCGAAGGAATTCGGGGGAAAGAAGAGAAAGAGACCCGAAACTAAAATTGATCGATCTCCTAGACCGTGAGGTTAGAGATGATTTCTTTCGGTGGAAAGAAGTGCCTCACGATCTAGAGCAACTCAGTTCAAACGGAATCGAAAAGATGAACCGAGCACAAAGATCAAGCGACGGGAAAACTCAAGGCACAAAGCAATCCGCGAAGAACATGATGAACATGAGATCAAAACGCGAATTGACACCAAGAGATGGGATCCAAGGTGAGGATACGGCCTCACTTCCTCGAATCAACAGTACACAGAGTGGAGTCTCTCTGCGGATCTCAACTAGCTAAAGCAGGGGATGGGAGAGTGGAAACCCTAGGTGCTAGGAAGCAAAAGACTGCGCTAACTGAGATAGGGAGGAGGGTGTCTCCCCTGGACTACTTATACTAACCTAGACTAAGTCTATTTCCTACTCTACCCCTCACTACTGTATTTACAGAGCGGACCAGCCTAACCCTAAGGCTATTCTAGTCCACCCGCTGGTGGTAGGTAGATCCGACGGCCACGCCCGCACGGTCTTCCGCGTTGCCTCCACGCAACCTTCAGATCGCCGCCACGTGCCGCCCCCACTCTGCTCCCCCGGTTTTGTGGCCCAAACCGGGAAACCAGCCTTTTCCATCAGCCCCCGGTTTTGAGGCCCAAACCGGGAAACCAGCCTCCAGCCCGAGTTTTGTGGCCCAAACTCGGAAACCCTCAGCGCCCGAGTTTGGAGGCCCAAACTCGGAAACCGGCCCACGCCCAGGTTTTGAGGCTCAACCTGGAAAAACCGCGCCCCAGGTTTTGTGGCTCAACCTGGAAACCCAGCACCCAGGTTTTGAGGCCCAAACCTGGAAACCGTCCGCCGTTGGTTTTTCCCGGGCTCTACCAACAAACCGGCGTCGTAGAGGGGATGCACCGCCTGTGCACCCCCCCCGACATGATCGCACTTCTCCACTTGTCGCTGTCGCAGGCTGCCAGCCACCACAGCTGATCCTCCGGCCTCCAGTCCATCAGTCCAAGTCCACGTCGCCCTTCACCGTCCGATACATCGGCATGGCACGTCCGCCGCACGGCACGCCCATCCTTCATCGCGCCCGGTCCGTCGGCACGGCACGTCGCAACTTGACCTTCACCCGCCATCGATCACTGTCTCCGTGCTCGACACCTGCACAACACAAGTCAAAGAACATGCGCATCATCTCCGTTGACAATCACTCATCACACAGAGACTCGGCATACACCCATGTATCCGCAAGAGGTTGTCATTTGTAAACATTTTTTAATATTTACTTTGATTCAGTGCCTCAGATTTTTCTCATCTACTTTGATTCAATTACTACCACGATTGAGATATACTTAGTATATGTAGATAATGAAACTGCAAAAGGAAAACAAAATTGCTTCTTACCGCTAGTTGTATTTTCTATGGCTTGAGGGAACATGATTAGTAGAATGTATTTTTTTTGTTACGCAAGCCTTTGATAATAAGCATTGTCTATGAGAGGTGCTATGGTTATTGTATAGTTAGGGCATCTATCCTACTCTGTACTATCTTGGTGCTTGGACAAAATGACCATTGCTATTGTAATGATATTCCACTATTGTACGCATGTATGGATAAATACACTATGGATGTCAATGATCAGCATATGTTTTTGAGGGGGCAAATGTAAATGTGTGTTAAATTTGTAATGGGTTCAACCCCATGACAGTATACTGATATGGTCATTGTAGAGTTAGGGTTCTATCCTACTTTGTACTATCTTGCTGCTTGGACAAAAATTCCATTGCTATTGCAATGATATTCCAATAATTTAGACATGTAAGGATAAATACACTATATTATCAATGATCAGCGTATGTTTTTATGGGGCAAAATATGTGTGTTAAATTTGTAATTACAAATCTCTATTCTGATCTATACTTTGTTTTGTATGTCATATCCATAACCATTTGTTTTTTCAAACAAATAATTGAGGTGCCAACTCGCGCGTAGGGCGCACACTAATCACTAGTATACCTATATATCTAGCATATTCTTTCTCTTTAGGTTTTATCCATGTACTATGTACAACTTATATTTCGTGTTCATACGTTTCTGTTTGATCTCCGGATATATATCCATGTGTTTCCTTACGTTCTACCTTTGCCTTGATACTCAGATAATCTTACAATTATGTAGTCATGGTCCAACGTATGATTTACCTGAAAAACCCGCAGGATCATCTAGGAGTAGATGTAGCGGGTATAAACCGTGACAATGCATAAACAAGTCCTATGAATTGCTATGAACTAGATCCGAGGAGAGAGAGGAGTCTTGGAATACATACCGAGATTGTTTGAGCCCATCGACGTAGTTGAGGAGGTGGAGCCGTCGCCCGCCATGGCCTTCGGGGTCCTGGGGTTGTCGACGACGCGGGAGGGTGACACAGGAGTAGGAGTCCGGTGGTGATGGCGAAGGCGGACGTAGTCCAGTGCGACGGGGACGAGGAACAGCGGCGGCAGAGCTTCCCGTCGCTGGCTGCGCCCCTCACTAGATCGGGTTAGGGTTTGTCGGTGGGGAGGAGTGGCTCACGGTGAACCTCGTACTGAGAGCCACCGGCCCCCACCCTCTTTATATGCGTAGTGCGACGGGGGCCCAGCAGCCATTAAATGGGCTGGGCGCCCCCGATCAGGGCGCGAGGTCAAGGCCTAATGGCCGTTGGGCCATTTGGGAAAGAGATCAGTCTAACAATCTCCCCCTGATCTCACCAGTTCCTTTTACTTTTACTTTTCTCATTTCATTACAGATTTGCGCAAAAGGCATGCCTCATCATCACGGTCTTTTGCCGATAGACTTAACAACAATAATGTTCATCTCTGTTCTGAAATAGATACTTTTACTTTTGGGCCCTTTAGTCCAGGAATCATAGGCTTTCCATTAACCCATGCCGGCAACGTGTTCCTTGAACATAGTGGGTGGTAAGCCTTTCGTTAGCGGATCCGCGAGCATCTTACTCGTACTGATATGCTCGAGACTTATGGTTTGATCCCATACTTTATCTTTCACAACATAAAACTTTATGTCAATGTGTTTGGTAGCACCACTTGACCTATTGTTGTGAGCATATTGTACTGTCAGATTATTATCGCAGTACAACTTCAGTGGCCTATAGATGTCGTCAACCACTTTCAAACCGGGTATGAATTTCTTAAGCCAATTCGCCTGCCCAGTTGCCTCATAACATGCTACAAACTCGGCATACATTGTGGACGATGTAGTGACGGTTTGTTTGGAGCTTTTCCATGATATTGCTCCCTAGCGAGAGTGAACACATACCCTGATGTGGACTTTCTATCATCTCCCGCATAATCAGAATCCGAGAACCCCACTATGTCCAAGGAATCTAATTTCTGTACGTCAACATGGGGCCTTTTGTGCCTTGCAAATAACGCAAGACCTTCTTTACCAACTTCTAGTGTTCTAGTCCTGGATTACTTTGAAATCTGCCAAGTAGCCGGTAACAAATGCTAAGTTAGGGCGTGTGCACACCTGTGCATACTGTAAGCTTCCGACAGCTGAAGCATATGGAACCGCTTTCATTTGATCAATTTCATATTGGTTCCTGGGGCACTGAAAATCCCCATATCTATCACCCTTGACTATCGGTGCAGGTGAAGGCTTACACGCATGCATACTATATCTTTTGAGAACTTTTTTAAGTATGCCTTTTGCGATAATCCTATAACCCCCTTTCTTCTATCTCGGTGAATCTCGATGCCTAGAACAAATGATTCTTCACCGAGATCTTTCATATCAAATGCGGATACATGGGTGTATGCCGGATCTTGAGTGATGAGTGATTGTCAACTGGTTTGATGCGCATGTTCTTTGGCTTGTGTTGTGCAGGTGTCGAGCATGGAGACAGTGATTGATGGCAAGGTGAAGGTCAAGTAGAGACGTGCCGTGCCGATGGACTAGGAGAGGGTGAAGGATGGGCGTGCCATGCGGCGGGCGTGCCATGCGATGAACCTAGAGCGGTGAAGGGCGGACGTGAGGCTTGGACTGATGGACCGGTGGCCTAAGGATCAGCTGTGGTGGCTGACAGCCTGGGACAGTGATGAGCGGAGACTTGCAGGGCACGGTGTTGCTTGGGTCGAGGACCAGGGGACACGTGTCGGTGGACGGGGTGCACGGGCGGTGCATCCCCTCTACAACGTCGGTTTGGTGGTTGAGCCACAGAAAAACCACCGGGTGGATGGTTTCCAGGTTTGGGCCATAAAACCTGGGGGCTGCGGGTTTCCGAGTTTGCGCTACAAAACTCGGGCTGAGGACGGTTTCTAGGTTTGGCCTCAAAACCTGGGCACTGGCGGTTTCTGAGTTTGGGCCACAAAACTCAGGCGATGGACTACAGGTTTCCCGGTTTCGGCCTCAAAACTGGGGGATGGCCCCGGTTTCCCAGTTCGGCCTCAAAACCGGGGGGAGGTCCAGGAAACGGACGGACGGCGCGAGGCGGCACGTGGCGGCATCGGGTGAGGGTCGCATCGAGATGAAGTACCAGATGTGTGGGCGTGGCCGTCGGATCGACTACACTCCGAGTGTGGTCAGTTATACCCTAGGGTTAGCCGGCCCGCTCATTAGCTGTAGGGGTAGAAGGGGAATAATTGTATTAGGATATATTAGGAGAGGCCCCCTCCCTCCAAACCATCTCAGTCATTTCTATTTTTATTCTAGGGTTTCCTGCTCTCCCACATCCCTGCTATAGCTACTGAGATCCGCAGAGACGGAATCATACCTCTGTGTTCTTGAGATTTTGAGGAAGTGAGACCGTAATCTCACTGTAGTCTCGGGTTCGAGACACGGTTGCAATGTTTTTGATTCACGTTTTGAGCTGCGTTCTTAGCGTTTTGCTTTTCGTTCTCTCGGTGATTTGCTTCGTTCTCCCACTCTGAGGAACATTTTTGATTTTGTTTGAACTGAGTTGTTCTAGATCGTGAGGCGCATCTTTCCACCGAAGGATTTACCTCTAACCTCACGAGCTAGTATATCGATCGATTTTCGTTTCTAATCGGTTTTTGTTTCCTTGCCCCGAATTCTTCTGATTCACCGATTTGGAGTTAGGTTCGAGCCATGATCTCTTAGGGGTAGCTCACTTACCTCCTTGGAACTCCTCATACCAAGTCTAAGCCTTAGAGCTTTTAATTTGGAGGAGATTAGGTTGAATCCACGGAAGAACTTTGCAATTTGGGGGGCATCAGACGCTGGACTCAGGGGCATCGGACGCTGAGTTCGTCACATCGGACACTCAGGAGCCACGTGTCAAAGAATAGCGTTTTTGAAGGAGCATCGGACGCTGACCATCAGACGCTTCGTTGACCATCGGACGCGTCCGTGGCCTGAGCATCGGACGCTGAATTTCCCTGTAGCAGCGTCCGATGACCATGCAGTGAGGTTCCAGAACAGTACATTTTGCATCGGACGCGTCCGGTGCCTGGACATCGGACGCAGGCCAGCGCCTGATGCAGTGAGTTTTGCACTGTTTCGTCCGCAGTTTGCTCGTTCGACTTCGGATTTGGTTTTGGTTTTTTCGTTGGATTTTAGACTTCATGCTCTACAGAAATCGGGCTTCCAACTTTGCAAAATAGCCTGAATCCCCCTCGCATTGCTCGGGGGAGGTTGAGGTTACCCAAAGCTCATCCTGTCACTAGTTGACTTGCGTGAACTTGGGCGAGAGAGCTTTTGTGGTGTCCCGCTGTGTTCCTTGGGAACATCCACCCAATACCTTGGGTCGTGGACATCACGCTTGTCGGTTTGCTCGCGGGGTTGAGTTTTGGGACAAAGGCCAGAATTTTGAAAGAAAATTTTAGGCTCCTATTCACCCCCCCCTCTGGTCGCCTTTTGTAGCATTCTCGGTCCTTCATCAAATTTTGAGGACAAGAAATCTTTTGTCTCCCTTAGTAGACTGATATCACTACTCGCGAGTAAGATATCATCCACATACAAGATCAGAAAAATAAATTTTTCATTCTTGAACTTGGAGTACACATAGTTGTCCTCAACATTTTCCATAAACCCAAAACTTCTTTATTGTGCCATCAAACTTTAAATACCACGTCTAGATGCTTGTTTCAATCCATAAATGGACTTCTTCAAGCGACATCCCATCTGTTCTTTTCCTTTCACGACAAAACCATTTGGCTGTGCCATGTAAACGTTTTCCTCCAACTCACCGTTGAGGAAAGCCGTTTCACATACATCTGATGCAACTCTAAATCATAATGTGCTACTAGAGCAGTTATGATTCTGAAGGAATCTTTACATGAGACTGGAGAAAATGTCTCATTGTAATCAATCCCTTCCCTTTGCGTAAAGCCTTTGCCACGAGTCGCGCTTTGTATCTTTCTTCTACATTCCCTTGGGAGTCATATTTTGTCTTGTAGACCCATTTGCAGCCTACTGTTTTGGCCCCTTTAGGAATTATCTCCAAGTCCCAAACATTGTTGGCACTCATTGACTTTATCTCATCTTCCATGGCCTCAAGCCACTTGGACGAGTGTTTGCTTCTCATGGCTTGTTCAAATGAGGTGGGATCATCCTCCATCTGAAACTCTTCAATGTTATACAATTCATAATCTGCAGGAATAGCAGATCTTCTAGCTCTTTGGGACCACCTCGGTCCATCATCAGATGGCTCCTGTTCAATCGGAACTTGTTGTTGTTCTTCCTCATGCGCAACACTAGCCTCAATGGGTTCCTGTAAAACGGGTTCCTCATGTTCACTAGGAGTTGCCATAGGAAGGTCAACAACAGGTTCTGTCCCTGCAGTGTCTTGCACCGTAGGGACATAGGGAACAGGTAGCGGGAAAAATGATTCCTGAATCATCAGAGTGGGTACATATACCCGCTTCTCTTCAAGATCAATCTTTTGCGCTGCTTGGCTCCCCCTGATCAGTTCTTCTTCTAAGAATACAGCGTGTCTCGTTTCTACGAACTTTGTATATCTGTCTGAACAGTAGAAACGATAACCTTTAGACTTTTCAGGATAACCAATGAAATGGCAACTCACTATTTTGGGATCCAGCTTCCCAATGTTCGGGTTAAACACTTTGGCCTTAGCGGGGCAGCCCCAAACACATAAGTACTTCAGTGAGGGTACTCTACTTGTCCACAATTCGTACGATGTTTTAGGCACTGACTTACTTGGGACTCTGTTTAGAATATGAATAGCGGTTTTTAACGCCTCTATCCACAGACTTAGTGGGAGAGATGAGTAACTCATCATGCTGCGCACCATATCCATCAGGGTACGGTTGCGCCTTTCAGCTACTCCATTTTGCTGAGGCTCCCTCGGTGTGGAGTATTGAGCAACTATGCCATTTTCCTACAAGAACCTTGCAAAAGGTCCAGAAATTTGGCCATATGGGGTATGTCACCCATAATACTCTCCACCGCGATCGGAACGAACTATTTTAATCTTTAAGTTGTGCTGATTTTCAACTTCAAGCTTAAAGATCTTAAATTTATCCAATGCTTCCGATCTATCTTTAATTGGATAAATATAGCCATAGCAAGAATAATCATATGTGAATGTTATAAACAAGTCATAACTATCCACACTTTTCACAGGGAATGGTCCACAAATATCAGTGTGGACTATCTCTAAGATTCTCGCACTTCTTTTGGCATCTTTCTTTATTTGCTTTACGTATTTTCCTTTAATGCAGTCGATGCACTGCTCAAAATCTGTGAACTCTAATGGAGGAAGAATCTCATTCTTTACTAATCTTTCTATTCTCCCCCTCAAAACATGGCCTAAATGACAGTGCCATAATTTCGACGACGCATTTTGAGTTTGCTTTTGCTTTCTATTCGGATTGTTCGACGAGGATACAATTTCATTCTCATTCTCATTGATGACAACGTTCACATTATCACAAAGAGATAACAAATAAAGATCTTCTTGCGCGAAGGCAAGACCAACACATTCATTATTAAATAGTATTTCACACTTACCATCTCTAAAATGACAACCATAACCATCTTTGTCTAGACGTGAAACACTAATCAAGTTTCTATGCAATGAAGGTACAAATAAAACATCTCTAAGAATCAAAATGAATCCATTATTAAGTTGTAGAGGAAGATCGCCAACAGCTTCAACATCAGCTCGAACTCCATTGGCGACTCTAACCCATCTTTCGCTTCTTTGCATAGTCCTTGTCGAACTGAATCCCTGTAAACAATTTGCAACATGAACAGTTGCACCAGAGTCAATCCACCAAGTAGATTTATCAAATTGAACATATAAAGATTCATTTACAAATGTAATAACATTCTCACCATTGCTTGCCAAGATCTTCTTTAAAAAGACAAGACAATCTTTCTTGTGGTGTCCCGGCTTCAAGCACTCGATGCACTGATTAGGGTCCACCACCCTCCTTTGAGGTTGTTGTGGCTATTGCTGTTGTTGAGGTCTATACTGTTGCATTGGCTTCTTACCCTGAGCTTTTGCATTGCTAGGGTTGCCATTGCCTCTCTTGTTATCCTTGACATAGTTGATTGCACCACCAGTTGCACCCTTGATTCTTTCCTCCTCTTGGCCACACATGGCTATCAACTTGTCCAATGGCCAATCCTCAGGATTATTGTTGTAAGATACAACAAAGGTTTCAAACTCTTTTAGCAGGGAAGCAAAAATCAGATGAATAAGGAATTTCTGAGAAATAGCTAATTCGTTATCCATTGGTTTAAGCTTAGATGTCATACTGTTCATTTTCAGGATATGGTCTCTTACACCACCACCAGTGTACTTCTCAGTTATCAATTTCTTGATCACCTAAGTGGCATGTCTTTGAGGAACCAGTGAACTGATTCTTCAACCTTTCCAGAATTTTAGTGACCGTGTCACATTCTGGTGGGAGCGAGTTCAGGATGGCAGGATCTACAGTGTTCTTAACAACTGCAACTAACTTCTTGTTGGTCTTTTCCCACCTAACTCGCTCTAGATCATGTTTCAACTTTTCTGGACCAAAGTCCAGTTCCCGCTGTTTCCAAGCGGTATCACTCTCACCTTCCTCTCTCGCAGGCTCCTTGAGCACTGCGGGACGAGGCTCAGTGAGGATCCAGTCAACCTCAGCCAACAGAAAAGCCAGCTCAATTTTCTTCTCCCAGTCCAAGTGGTTATCCCCCTTGAGAGGTGGGATATCTTTAACCATGTTCATCAGAATGGAGCCTGAAAACATAGTTCCAAATATAGTGAGAACAATATAAAACATAGTAAATGAGTTGCTTTTATACACTATAACTAAATCATCGTTGGGCAGAAATAGAAATAATGCATAAACCTTTAATGGAACAGTGATTATAATATTATTATTTATCAATGTTGGTCAGAAAATAATAACATCATAATCTTAGAAAACATATTCTTTTCAAAATTAAATTCTCCCGTTGATTCGAATTTAATAGTGAAAATTAAAATTCAAAGTACGCAGCGAAAACAATTTAACAATTCTTTATATTAAATTTCTCCAGAAATAATTAACAATCTTTACTATTCTCTGTGCAAAAATTTCGTTGGAATAAATTTGCACAGAAAATATACATAAAAACAATTCAAAAGGCATAAAAAATATATTGAAAATGCTTCCGGAAATAAACCAAAAACCAAAAATTTACAAATGACCAATTCGGCCCATGGTGGCCTGCTCGGCCCAGCCGGCCGGCAGCTCCCCGCGGCGCTCTCTCCCCCTCCCGCACCCAGGCCGCAACCTGGGCCTGGGCCGGGATTTCGGCCTTCGCACTCTGCCCACCTGGGCCGAAAGTGGCCCCCGACGCCGTCAGCCATCGATCCAGATCGGACGGCTGACCGCGCTCCTCCCGCGAACAAAAACAGGCGCCGCTGCCACTCCCCGAAACCCTAACCCATTCTTTCTCCCCGCTCTCTTCTTTCTGCCTCACAGGCGCATCGCAGCGGAGGACCTACTGGCCGCGACGACGAACGTGGAGGGCGGTCCGGCACCTGCGCGGACCCAATCGCCGGCGCGCGCGCTCCCTCTGGGTCGAGCGTGTCGCTGTCGAATGGCTCCGCGTTGGTGCCCTGTGCACCGGCGAGCGGTGGCTCGGCCGGAGGCCTCTATCCTGCATGCCGGCGAACGGCGGCGCTGATCAATACCAGGTGGTGACAAAAACCACCAACACGAGTAAGATGAAACTGTCTGGATCAAGGTTGACCCGTCTCTTTCTCTTCTATCCCTTTCCCTTCTCTGAGTTAGGATTAGGGTTTGGATTTTCTTTTCCGATTCAAAATCGGTTGCAAGTTACTTTTACCCTCTTAGGGTTAAACCCGAAACCAAGATCCACTAACTAGACAAGCGATTGATACCATTGAAAAACCCGCAGGATCATCTAGGAGTAGATCTAGCCGGGTATAAACCATGACAGTGCATAAACAAGTCCTATGAATTGCTATGGACTAGATCCGAGGAGAGAGAGGAGTCTAGGAATACATATCGAGATTGTTTGAGCCCGTCGACGTAGTTGAGGAGGTGGAGCCGTCGCCCGCCATGGCCTTCGGGGTCCTGGGGTCGTCGGCGACGCGGGAGGGTGACGCAGGAGTAGGAGTCTGGTGGTGATGGCAAAGGCGAACGTAGTCCAGTGCGACGGGGATGAGGAACGGCAGCGGTGGAGCTTCCCGTCGCTGGTTGCACCCCTCACTAGATCGGGTTAGGGTTTGTCGGTGGGGAGGAGTGGCTCACGGTGAACCTCGTACTGAGAGCCACCGGCCCCCACCCTCTTTATATGCGCAGTGCGATGGGGGCCCACCAGCCATTAAATGGGCTGGGCGCCCCCGATCAGGGCGTGAGGTCAAGGCCTAATGGCCGTTGGGCCATTTGGGAAAGAGATCAGTCTAACATTACCTAGAAAATTATGATAAACCTGTTTATCACTTGCTTCTTTTAAGATAGGGGAGTTAGGACTTGCGTACGTTGAGATCTCCTTCCCCCTTCCTGGTACTCATCTTCCTGTGTCGGTCATTACCAAATAATACAAATTAAAACACAGAAGCAAACAAAAAACTATATGGTGGTACTGAATAAAATAAATAGAGCTGGATTTTAGAAGAATATTGGTAGTGGTCATGGAAAACGGAATTAAAATCAGCGAGATATGATTTTTAGGAGTTTTAATTAGAGTTTGGGAGTGTATGAAATTTATGGAGATACTTGTATAAATGGAAAAGTCGTGAGACAATGATGTGAGTAGGATCAAGGGTGTCTCTAGTTTATTTATAGTTTTTTGAGGAATTTTTCTATAGAGAAAATAGTTTTCTAGCTCTTTGTGTACACTGCTCGTGTGGCCCTAGCATTATTTTCAGTGTGTGTAGTTCGCTGTCCCCATGAGTAGGAGTGTGCGTTTGTATGACAGGTGGGGTCAGAGTGCCAGCGTCGTCTATGTCCCTGACGCATGAGCCATCAATGAGAACACCATAGGTATGGGTGGCGCTCAACATTTCAACCGCCAACGAGGTAATCATACTCATGCTCCCGAAGATCCTTATGCTAAGGTTAAATTTACAATACCTTCTTTTTTGAGACATTATGATGCTGAGGAATACCTTGATTGGGAGATGACACTAGAACAAAAATTTAGTGCCCACCTTGTGCCTGAGCAACATCACATTAGACAAGCCACTAGTGAATTTAAAGATTTTGCTATTATTTGGTGGACTAGTTTAGTTGCAGATAATTGCCAACCTAGAACTTGGAAGAACTTAAGGTTGCTATGCGTGATAGATTTGTGCCTCCATAATATCACAGAGAGCTACAAAAGAGACTGATGCGTTTAGAACAGGGAGATAAATCTGTGCAGGATTACTATGGTGAGCTTCAGAAAGGTTTGATACGATGTGGCATAGTAGAGGGACCCGAGGACTCTATTGTTCGTTTTTATGCAGGTTTGAGGAAGGAAATTCAGGACATAGTTGATTATAAGGAATTTAACACTGTCAACCAGTTGTTTCAATTTGCTATGCTTGCAGAGAAAGAGTTGCAGGGGCGTGAAAAGCAGAGAAAGAGCAAGGGAGGCTGCATACCACGCACGGGGACATCTTCCGTGCTTCCGAAGGCATCCTCCTTTCGGGTGCCTCTACCAGCAAGCAAGCGGACACCTTCCTCACAACCTTCTAGGTCAGGTAGAAATTCTGTGCAGGAACCTTCGAAGAGTGCATCCTCCGTTGCCTCAACGGGACACACTTCTGGCAATCAGTGCCACCGCTGCCTTGGATATGGACATGTGCAGAAGGACTGCCCAAGCAAGCGGGCATACATTGCGACAGAAGACAGGTACATCAGTACCTCTGAAGTTGAAGATGTTGAAGAAGAAGAACAGGTTCAAGGAGATGACGAGGTCTTTGGTAGCGAGGACCCTTCAACCTACATGAGTGTCATTGTGCAGCGCGTGCTCAGTGCACAAGTACAACAACCTGAGAAGTTGCAACCCCACAATTTGTTCCAAATTTTCTTTGTCATTAACAACCGGTGAGCACGTGTCATCATTGATAGCGGTAGCTGCAATAATTTGGTGAGTTCTGATTTGATCAAGAAGCTTGGTTTGTCCACGCGCCCACACCCACATCCGTACCATATTCAGTGGCTGAATAATTCTGGTAAAGCTAAGGTAACAAAAACTTGCAGAGTTTCTTTTTAAATTGGTACCTATGTTGATTCTGTAGATTGTGATGTTGTACCTATGGAAGCTTGTTCACTTTTATTGGGTCATCCATGGGAATTTGATAATGATGCTATACACCATGGTAGAAGTAATACATACACTTTTATGCATAAAGAAAAGAAAATTACATTGGTTCCTATGACCCCTGCTGAAATTATACCAACTGATAAAGAACGAGCTGCTAATTTGCATGATACTAAATCTAAAAATCAGCAAGTTACTAATTCTCTTTACCCACCTAAAAAGGATAAGTCTACACCTAGTTCTAAGGAAGAGGGCATAAAATTGAAGGGTGGTGTAATGCTTGCAATAAAAAGTGACCTTGCTGAAATTTCTGATGATGATATTTGTTATACTTTGGTTTGCAAACGAGTTTTGTATTCGCTTGATGATGTTGTTAGCTCGATACCTCCTGCTGCCACTAACCTTTTGTAGGAGTATAAGGATGTTTTTCCAACTGAGATACCCTCGGGGCTGCCACCTATGAGAGGAATAGAGCATCAAATTGATTTGATCCCGGGAGCTACATTGCCAAACCGAGGTGCTTATCGAACCAACCTGGAGACTAAGGAAATTTAGCGACAAGTCTAAGACCTTTTGGACCACGGGTATGTACGAGAAAGCCTTAGTCCTTGTGTTGTTCCTGTGATTTTGGTTCCTAAGAAAGATAGTTCATGGCGTATGTGTGTTGATTGTAGAGCCATTAATAATATTACTATTTGATATCGTCATCATATTCCTAGGTTTGATGACATGCTTGATGAGTTGTGTGGCTTCGTAATTTTCACAAAGGTTGACTTGCGTAGTTGAAAGGTCCAAAATGGCTAGAGGGGGGGTGAATAGCCTAATTAAAAATCTACAAAATCACTTAGGCAAACACTATTAGTATAACAAATGGCGAAGCTTTTTGCGCTAGCCTAATAGTGTGTTGCAAGCCACCTATCCAACAATTCTACCTAATATTTCTAAGTCACACAATCAAGTTGAGCTAAAAACTTATGCGGAATAAAAGAGCTAGCTCTAGCACAACTACGATATAGTTGATCTAAGATAAACAAGTGTGTGCGAAAGATGAACTAGGCAAGCTAAACACAATCTCACTACACAAGGTATAGAATAAAAGATATACAACAAGTAATAGTATCTACACAAATGAAATAGCTCAAAGTAAATGAGCTAGATAGAAGTGGTTTCACCGAGCCTTCGGGTTCGTCTAGTAGAGGGCCAATCACCGATGAAATCCACTTGTGATGCCAATCACCAAAAATGTGAATATGATGACCAATCACAATAAGCACACAGGACACCAAGATTTATCCCGAGGTTCACGTGCTTGCCGGCACGCTAATCCCCGTTGTGTCGACCAACACTAGGTGACCCGGTGGCTAATCGGCACAAAGCCAAGCTCACAAAGAGCGCCACAGGAATCTACCACTAGTGAGGTAGCTCAATGACACGAGCAATCCACTAAGGATGCCTCTTGCCGCTCCGGCGAGGTGAGGCTCCAAAACCTCTCACAATCACAATCGGTAGTGGCCAAGAACAATATCCAATCTTGCCAATCAACCACCTCAACGCCTCCAAGCCGTCTAGGCACCGACAAATGCCAAGAGTAACAAGAAAACTCAATGTCGATGCGAAGAACAATTGCCACTAGATTGAAATCTTTCAAATCACGCACTAGATCACTCAATCTCACTTGGTTTGATCAAATCAACTTGGGAGATGAGTTGAGAGCCTTGCCTAGGCTCACAAGAATGCTTAGAGATCAAAATGTGCAAGAGAGTATCCAAGTGAGCCGGCCAAGCCCCTTAAATAGGCCACCCAAGTCGGCCTAGCCGTTGGGCCAGAATCCGAGGCATCGGACGCGCCGATGCTCAACCATCGGACGCTGTCCTAGCGTCCGATGCTCCAGATGGAGCCACGTGTCCCCCTGATATGAATTCAATTAGTTAGATCCCAATGGTCATTTTCCTTTGCGCCACGGTTAAAGTGACATCAGACGCGCCGATGCCAGGCATCGGACGCTTCGATACCATTACACTTTTCAGCTCTTTTCTGCGCCACATCGGTCGCGTCGGCACCTTCACATCGGACGCTCAACCCCTACGTCCGATGACCATGCAGAGAGGTTCCAGAGAGGGCCAAATCACATCGGACGTGTCCGATGGATCTGCATCGAACGCAGGCCAGCGTCCGATGCTCCCTGGAAAGCTAGCTCGCGCCACGTCACCTGCATCGGACTCTGCAACAGTGTTTATTTAGCGTCTGTTGCCAGCGTCTGATGCTCCTTCAACTTTTGTCAGAAACTAGGGTTAACCATCAGACGCTCAGCCCAGCGTCCGATGCTCCTCGGACCAGCGTCCGATGCTTCTGAACACACTACTTCTCTTCCGAAAAAACACTGAATCCTGCCTCGCAAGCTCGGTAGGAGGGAGAAGGACTATACACTAGTTTCTCCCACTTCTCCACAGCTCCTTAACACCCCCTTATCCCAAAAGTGCCAACACCACCAAGTGTACATCATTATTTGCATGTGTGTTAGCATTTTGCAAAGCATTTTCCAAGGGGTTTTGTTAGTCACTCACTAGGTCTATAGCACCAATATGTTAGAGAACACCTAGTGGCACTTGAACACCGCATAAGCCATGAATTATCTCCTCTTAATAGTACAGCTATCTATCCTAAATGTGATCACACTCGCTAAGTGTCTTGATCACCAAAACAAAGAGCCCTATAGGTTATACCTTTGCCTTCGGGCCTCTTTGCTCCATCTCTTCTCTTCTTCATTTCACCAATGGTCGAGCACTTGATCTCTTGAGTGCTTGTGGCCATCACCATCCTCCATGGTTGCCACCTTGCTAGCTCCACCACTTGGCTTGGTCGTAATCCTTTATAATAAGCTACACACATGCTTATCAATTGGATTAGACCAAATAGGTTTCATCAATTAGCTAAAACCAAACTAGGGCTTTCAGTAGTGGCTACCGTCAAATTAGAATGAAACTTGGAGATGAATGGAAAACAGCTTTCAAAACTAAATTCAGATTATATGAGTGGTTAGTAATGCCTTTTGGTTTAACTATTGCACCTAGTACTTTCATGAGACTGATGAATGAGTTTTAAGAGCTTTTATTGGGCGATTTGTGGTGGTTTACTTTGATGATATATTAATATATAGCAAGTCTTTGGATGAACATATGGATTACTTACGTGCTGTTTTTAATGCTTTGTGTGATGCACGTTTATTTGGTAACCTTGAGAAGTGCATCTTTTGCACAGATCGAGTCTCTTTTCTTGGCTATGTTGTTACTCCACAGGGAATAGAGGTGGATGAGATGAAAATTGAAGCCATAAAGAGCTGGCCGTTGCCCAAACCATCACACAGGTGAGAAGCTTTCTTGGTCTTGCAGGATTTTATCATCGATTCGTGAAGGATTTTAGCGCCATATTGCTGCCCCCTTGCACGAGTTGACAAAGAAAAGTGTGGTGTTCCATTGTGGTAAGGCACAAGAGGAGTCCTTTGATACTTTGAAGGACAAGCTTACACACGCGCCATTGCTGCAACTTCCAAACTTTGGTAAGACTTTTGAGCTAGAATGTTAAGTAAAAAGTAAAAACCGGACCCAATATGTTTGGATAGAACTAGTCAAATAATCAGATTGAGATGTGTACGTGTGTGACCCTATATAAATATAAATGAATACTCCTTTTTGAATTTGATCTTTATATTAGAGTGTTGTTTATCTACAACAAAACGATATGCATCAAAGTTGCTGATATCGGTTGGACAATTAGGTCAGTCTCAGTGTGAGTTTCATTTGCATTAAATATACTTTCATATAAACGTTTTTGATGATATGATAGTGTATTTAAGAAGAGAGAGAAGAAATGAGTTTCATCTAGATGAAACTCTGTTGGCACGAATACCAACTCTCTATGAGTCATGGAATTTAATGCTTATGAAACTCTTGAATGAAACTCTCATTCTCAATAATGGGGATTTTCATTTTATTTTATATAACATGGCAGTCTTAGAAATAACGCAATGAAACTCACCACTGAGATTGACTTTAGTGTCTACTTGGGAGAAACAATGGTGCTGCAGGGAGTAGGATCTCTTTAAGTCTCTATGTTTATGAGCATGTATTCTGAGGTGGTGCTTGTTGAATAGACGGTGCACCTTTAGATAGTTGTTAGCTCATATTATTGATCTTCGGTCAAAAGCATATAAATATATACTAGTGTGACCAACTCTATGACTGATGTTTGAATTGGCTCGACCTAATTTTGGTACCAAACACTAAACAATATGATATGAATGTGATTTTATTTCTTTATATATTAGAATATGCATGCTATCTCATATAGATTTATAATGACATTATTGTAATGCTATAGAATGTATTGTTCCCTTTCTAGCTTGGATGGTACGGTATAGGTTTCAATAAGGATACGCCATAATTCTGTTTGATAAGGGAACAAAGTTCTACCCTCTACCATTCGAGAATGGTACACAACTACGCAACAGCACAAAGATCGAAAAGCCAAGCGACAAACACACTCAAACCGGAAATAGAACATAGTTCAACTTGACTAGCAGTGAGCTCAGTGCCAACAGAGGGTAATCCTAATTAAACGCCAACACGGTTTGTGAGGTTTGATCCAAACTTCACAAAACGCCGTATTATATTATTTATTTATGGAGCATCGAGCATTGCATGCCGGGGATGAAGATGAATATAATAATAATGATGCTATGCTAAACTAGCAGGCCAACGCCGCCGGTGGCCAGCATCATGGACGCCTTGGCCTTGTTGATGACGTAGCCGGCGTAGCTGCACTTGGTGGCACACGTCACTACTGGAGATTCTTGCTTTGCCGAGTGCCTGTAGCACTCGGCAAAGGCCGTCCGACGCTCGGCGTAGGCTATGCCGAGGGCTGCTCTCGGCATAGGCCTCTCGGCAAAAATCCTCTCGGCAAAGGAGCCTTTGCCGAGGGCCATTTATCGGGCTCTCGGCAAACTTTTCGCCGAGGGTTCCGTGTAGCCCTCGGCAAAAAAAAGTAGCCGTTAACGGCGCTCTCTACTGACGGCCACTTTGCCGAGGGCTAACCTGGCCCTCGGCAAAGGATATATTTTGCCGAGAGTCCGGCTCTCGGCAAAGCAATATTTTTTTATTTTTTATTTTCCTTTGCCGACGGTTAACTAGGGTCGGCTCTCGGCAAAGAAGCCTCTTCGCCGAGGGCTCTATCATCTGACTCTCGGCAAAGTCATTGAAATTGCGTTCAACATTCCCAGCTTTGCCGAGGGCTATGACCATAACCCTCGGCAAAACTGGGGACATTGTTTTCTGGTCCAGCTTTGCCGAGGGTTATGGTCATAGCCCTCGGCGAAGAGGCCCTTTGCCGAGAGCAACCCTCGGCAAAGGAGCAATTTTTTTTATTTTTTTCTGTTTTTCCTTTTCTCCCACACTACCAAACATATATATATCACATTCATCACATATCACATTTCACATCACAAAACATATATATATATATATCATGAAAGTTCACATCACATAGTTCAATAACATATACGTCCGCGAATCTAGTTCACATCACATAGTTCAACAGCATATTCGTCCTCGAATCTAGTTCACATCACATAACTTCAGTGACACACGATAGTCCAACGTACTACACCCCCGGCCAACCAGGCCACCCCTGAGAGGGGCCGCCTGGTTCACCCCCGGTCTGGTTCCATCGGTGGTTGTTCGAACCTTGTGACGGAGGAGGCTGCAAAAGGTCATGTCAGACAAGGAAATGAAATAAATGAAACACTGAAGTATTGATACTCACAGGAGCAGCTCCGGGGTCCTGAGACGGCGGTGGAGGAGCCATGAGCGTCTGCGGCACGGCCATGCCCTGGGAGGCCATGAAGGCGATGAGGTCCGCCATCTGCTTAGCTTGAGCCTCCATCTGGGCCGACATCTGTGACCGCATCTGGAACTCGGACACCTGGCGCTCCTGCCTTTCTCTTTCCAGGCGGGCCTGCGATAATACAAAGTGAATGTTAGAACAATGCAAACATTTAAAGATCAATGTACGATGAGTAAAATAGAAATAACCTCGAGCTCGGCGACCCGCGACTGCGCAGGCGACGGGCGTGGGCGCATGGGGACGCTCCCGCTCGTGCTCTGTGCTCGGAGCTGGGACAGAGTCGGAGTGGAGGCCGTGTCGATGACGCCGTCGCCAAGCCAGAACCGCCCGTGCTTCTTCCCTCCTCCAATCCTCATGACGATGCTCCCGTCCAGGTCCGCGGTGGCGGGATCAAAGTCATCCCCATGGACCGTCCTTGCCGCCTCTGAGTAGTCAGTGAGGCGGGAGTGGACGCTGGAGTTGGTGTACGCGTCGGCGGGATCGTCGGGGTTGTAGGAGGTCTCCGCTGCCGTGGCCTTGCCCTTGTGGGCCATGGCGTATGCCGCCACCGTGCCGCAAGGCTGGCCACCGTGTGCCTCCGACTGCGAGGAAGACAACAAGATGATTAGCAATCAGGCAACATTTGATCGAGGAATTGATAAAGTCTTTCACGTACCCAAGCTTGTGCGTACTCGGCGAGGTTGCGGTTGCCCTGGTGGTGTGGTACACCTGGCATCTGCAGACGCGCCTCCCGGGCCTCGGCGTGGTGGGCCGCCCACTCTTCGGATAGCCACCGGTCCACGATCATCTCCCAGCACTCGGGAAACGACTGGCACCATTGGGGGATCATCTGCACATCATCAAGTATTTCACGTCTAAGCGTCAGATGAAAAGTACCAAAAGCTTAATCTCAAAAGAAAACACTTACCTGCAAGAACTGCGCCCGGCCCAGCGTCATGCCTCTCGCCTGGGCCTTCGTCACCCTCGTGGCCAAGACCGTGGCGTTGTAGGTGATGATGGCCTGCAGTCTCGCCTCGTAGATCATGTCGGTGACGAGCTTCCTACAGGCCCGGGTAGCCGTCACCTCCGCCACTGCCTCCTTCCCCGGCTCGCATTTGAAGTAGTTCTGCATACAGACACAATACGAGGCGAGACAGTAATTAAAGAAAAAATATGATGAATTTGATATTGTTTGACGAAGACTTACCCACAGCTCCGCTCTAACCCGCGCCGCCTTGTTGGGGAAGTCTGGGTCTGGGGCGACGCTGTAGTGGTCAAAGGTGTAGGCCGGCTCGTGCCTCCCGGCATACTGTACTATGCCGGGGTAGTGCTCGCGGCACAGGAGACCTAGGATGCCGTTGGGTTTGCGGCCTTTAGGCCCCACAAAGTCCCATCCCCTGCACAAGTGATTAAAAAAGATTATTAGCTTCTATTTCTATTTTGAATCTCATCGTACGAACAGGTAGTTAGAACATGTACCTTTGTCCGATGGGCGTGATCACTGGGCGTCGGGCACGTGCCGGCAACGCCGGGAGGCTGGCGGGGCCTCTCAAGTAGGGCGTGGACACCCCTGAGGCACCCGAACCCTCGTCCACCTCGTCCTCCTCCTGCTCATCCTCCTCCTCTGCCTCCTCGGCCAATGGTGCCTCCTCCTGCCGCTGGGCCTCGGGCGTGGCCGGCACCTCCTCCTCAACCTCCTCCTCCTCCTCCTCCTGTGGAGACGGCTCCCTCCGGCGGCGGCCACTCCTCGTCGAGGGCCCGTCGGACTGCGAGGCCCGGTACAACCAACTCAACCGCCTCTGACGTCCTCCCGGCATCTTGCCTCGACCTCCTGCATTTAAAAGAACAAGCAATGTTGTATTAGAAATAACATAACCAAATATGTGCAATATAAATAAAACAATAGATCCTAAAAATATAACATAATATTACATGTATTAGAAATAATCTGGATCATCCGGATTAGCCGGAGCATGAGTCTCCTCATCACTGTCAACCATGTCTAAGTACTCCTCAGTATCCGAAGACAGGTCGTCGTCTTCATTTGCTTGGCCTAAACGGAATCGTTCTAGCATTTCTATGTCCTTCTCATTTACCACCTCATCCCCAGCGTCCTCGTCATCATTCTCTACTTCCATTTCCATCGCTTCGGTTAAGTCTATCGTGAACGTCCCTTGCAACCTAGATTCTTGAAAGAACTCACCGTCATACGTGTTTGTGTTAAAGTTATAATCCTCATCATTGGGGAGAGGTAGTTTACCATGTGGTGATATCTTGTGCACAATATACCAACCCAAGAGATGCTCTTTGCTTTTGCACGCGTATGGCGTGTAATAAACCTGCGTGGCCTGTTGAGCCACAATATACACATCGGAGCCTGGATAGACAGAATCCTGTCGAATTTCGGCTAGCCCAAGATTAGGTGTCAGCCTCGTTCTTCCAGGATCAAACCAATGGCATTTGAACATGACAGGATTCAAAGGCTTTTCACCATGAAATGAAAGTTCGTATATTTCTTCAATTCTTCCATAGTAGTCACGGTTGTCATTGCCTGGAGTACAAACACCGCTATTTGTGGTTTTCGATTGGGCCGACTCTGCTCGTAGCTTGATGTGTGGAAGCGAAATCCATTCACGTCGTAACCGTTAAATGACTTGACCCTACGGTCAAAGCCTTTTGCAACCTGTCTCAGCTCTTGACTCATAGACGCATCGGTTTGAGCCTGCCAGGTGGCGCAAGATATATCGTTATACGGTCAGAACGTAAGAGCAAGTTGGAACGTTAGACTAAGTACGACCTACTGTTGGACGGTACCTTCTGTCGAAACCAAGAAATGAAATCAGGCCTCCCTTGCCCCGCACCATTTGCAATTATGGTTTCAGCTGCCGCATCAGAAAGAGGCCTTGGTCCATTCGAGAACAAATGAAGAAATTCACTGTACGAAGCAAAAAGAATGGTGTTGGAAAGTGACGACGAATTGGATGAAGATAGATAACAACTTACCACATGTATGGATCCAGCTCATCAAGGTTGGTAAGCACGTATAGCATGATCTTTCGCCACTCTTCATAGTTCAACTGCTTAACTGTGGATCCACTTGCCGTGCCGAGTTGGCCTCGAAAAAGGCTAAGAGTCGATTCATTTTCTCCAGCATTGTAACGAGGGGGTGGATTATGCACGCTAGGAAGGTTCTCAGAGTAGTATTCTTCAGTGAAGTTGGACACCTCCTCCAGAATGGATGCCTCTGCAATGGAAGCCTCAATTTTGGCTTTGTTTCTACATTTCTTGCGAAGAGTCTTCATATTTCTCTCGACTGGAAAGCACCAACGCCATTGCACAGGCCCTCCCATTCGAACCTCATTTGGGAGGTGTACGATCAAATGAAGCATCGGAGTGAAGAAGCCTGGTGGAAAGATCTTCTCCAGCTTACAGAGCAACACAGGTGCAGCTTTCTCCAAGTCATCAACGACGGACCGAGATATCTCCTTGGCACATAGCTGGCGGAAGAAATAGCTCAACTCTGCCAGGACAACCCACATAGGCTCAGGAAGATAGCCTCGAACCATCGCCGGAAGAAGCCGTTCGATCCATACGTGGAAGTCATGACTCTTCATCCCTAGGACTCGCAGAGTAGATAAGTTGACTCCTCTCGTTAGATTCGCTGCATATCCATCAGGGAATGTCAATGTCTGGATCCACTGAAGTATTTCTTTCCTTTGTGGTCTGCCCAAGACGAAATCGACCTTGGGCCGTGTCCATCTCCTGCCGGGCTGAGGAGGCAGCATCTCTTGCTTTGGTCTATCGCACAACAGTGCCAGGTCCTTAGTCTAGCCTTAGCCATGTTCTCCTTGTCTTGCCTTCTACGGTTCCCACATCTGCTGCATGGGCACAACACTTTGATCTCTCCTCGCCGAGCCGCGCCAAATGCATGGTTCAAGAAAGCATCTGTCTTGCGCAACCATTCATCGGTGAAATCACTTCTGCTTCTACGGCCCGAGTACATCCACTGACGGTCATCCATCCTACTGTCATCCATCCGAGTACTTACCACTACTAGAGAACAGGCCTTTGGACGATCCACCAACCGAGCTTTAGTCTCGGAAAAAATTTGCGTCCGGGACTAAAGACTTTTAGTCCCGGTTGGTATTACCAACCGGGGCTAAAGGTGAATCTTTAGCCCCGGTTGGTATTATCAACCGGAACTAAAGGTCCTGGACCTTTAGTCCCGGTTGGTAATACCAACCGGGGCTAAAGGGTCACCCTTTAGCCCCGGTTGGTGGTACCAACCGGGGCTAAAGGTCCTTTTAGCCCCGGTTGGTGTTACCAACCGGGGCTAAAAGTCCTTCCCGAGTGGATTCAAAAGGAAAACGTCTAGAACTACATCACGTGGGTTGCGTAGCTCAGTTGGTAGACGTGCCTGAGGCGAGATGTGCTGAGTTCGAATCTCACACAACACACATTTATTTTTTCCTCTCTGGACCTTTAGCCCCGGTTGAAAGCACCCGGGACTAAAGGCCGGGACCTTTAGTCCCGGATTCTTAGCCCCGGTTGAGATACCCGGGGCTAAAGGCCCATTTCAACCGGGGCTAAAGGCCCTTTCTCTACTATACATATCTACCTCCGAGTACTTCCAACCTGCTATCATCTAATAGGAGAGGATAGGTCCTAATCCCACCCGCGGATGCGTACATGAGGCCAGTTCCCATTGTCTGCCCCGAGCCGAGACAGAATTTCGGCAGCACCTCCCCGATGTTCTCAAGATACACGTCCCTGTAGGGAGAGTGTGTATCCGGAGAACAACAGGGAGGTGATGCTGAAACTCCATCTCGAATCGGGGCAGACCATGGGAACTAGCCTCATCGACGCATCTGCGGGCTGTCCAAGTAACGTGGACAATCCGAAACAGATACGGTTATCGATATGCAGAGACCTGCATACCTCCAGCCGTATCTCTTTCGGACGGGAGACGCCTAACTGGGTTCAATGACCTAAGACCCTTTTCTGGGAAGGGACGTTCTTTATACCTAGGGTGCCGGTGGAGTCAGGCTAGCGGTGCAGTGGCGAGTCGGTGCAGTGGCGAGGTGAAGCGGTGCAGGTAGACCCGCGACGATGACAAAGACGATCGAGGTCGCCGATGTTCTCCGGCTTGGCCCCGACAGGTCCTCCTACGGAAAAGACAAAAAAGATAATATCAATTAGAAATTTCGGCAGAACCTCCCCTGCACGATGAGGTTTCATAACCTGCAAGAAAAGACGGCACGATGGCCGACATCCACATATATACGACACGATGGCCGACATCCACATACATTGACATGCATACAACGACTACTAACAACTACTACTTACTACGTGGGGCGATCGACGACGAAGGAGCGGACGAACTCGGAGGCGAGGAGGTGACAACGATGGCCTCCTCTCCTTCTCCTCCACCTTCTTCTCCTTCTTCTCCTCCTCCTCCTCTGCTTCTCCTCTTCTCCTCCTCCCCCTCTACTTCTCCTTCTCCTCCTGCTGCTCCCCTCCCCCTCTACTTCACTTCTCCTTCTCTACCCCTCAGCTTGTCCTCCTCCTCCTCCCCACCTAGGCCGAGGGCGCGGGAGGCGGGGCACCAACGAGTCGCCGGCGGTGTGGGGCGCCGGCGGGGAGGCGGCCTGCAGCGGCGGCGCGGCGAGCTCGGCGAGGAGGGCGCGGGCGGGGAGGCGCGGCCTGGGAGGGGCGCCGGCGGGGAGGCGCGCCGGCTGGGAGGCGGCCTGCAGCGGCGGCGCGGCGAGCTCGACGAGGAGGGCGCGGGCGGGGAGGCGCGGCCGGCGGGGGCGGGGGTGCCGGCGGGGGCCCGGGCGCGGGCGGGCCGGCGGCCGGAGCGGGGGCGGGCCGCGGGCGGGCCGGCGGCCGGAGCAGGGGCGCCGGGCGCCGGCGGGGGCGGGGGCGCGGGCGGGCCGGCGAGCGCGGGGGCGCCGGCGGGGGCGGGGCGGAGGCGGCGCGCGGGGGCGGGGGCGGAGGCGGCGCGCGGGCGGGAGCGGAGGCGGCGGCGCGGCCGGCGGTGAGGCGTACGCGAGCTGAGGGCGCGTTATGCGCCCGCCGAGCGGGGGCTTTTTTTTTAAAGTTTGCGCGCCTTTGCCGAGAGTCAGATCGAGTGACTCTCGGCAAAGGGGTCCACTTTGCCGAGAGCCACTTGATCTAACTCTCGGCAAAGGGTTTTGTTTTTATTTTTTTTGGTAAACTCTATGCCGAGAGCCCTGGCCCTGGCTCTCGGCATAGGTGCCATGTGCCGAGGGCTTTAGGGAGCCCTCGGCAAAGCATTTTATTTTTTTTTTGTTTTTTTGCTCCCAATTTTTTCTGTGGCCTTGCTACAGTACTAGAAGCCAAGATTTCAAATTTGAAGTGTTTTCCATAAATCTTGCTATATTTCGCGCATTTTCTTTAATTTGATGATTTTTCCCGCGGGACGCACGTTTGAACTACAGGTGCATAAAATAATGAAACTCAGCGATTCGAAAAATGGTATTAATTCTTTAGAGGGTATTTCGACACCGTATACAGGGGCAGGCGCGGAGACTCGACCGTCTCGTGCACGAGAAACGGCGACCAAGTTGCGTGATATTGGATTTAAAATTATTAAAAATACAAACGAAGTCAGAAAATCATGAAAATGAACGAGTGACCTTGCCATCGCATGTAGTGGCTATGAAAAAAATTTGGGAATGTATGGAGGAAGTGATGGCGAAAGATGGTTGAAACCCTGAGATCTCGGCATATCATCGCATGTGAGGTGATGCGGAGATCTCAGGGTTTCAACCATCTTTCGCCACCACTTCCTCCATACATTCCCAAATTTTTTTCATAGCCACTACATGCGATGGCAAGGTCACTCGTTCATTTTCATGATTTTCTGACTTCGTTTGTATTTTTAATAATTTTAAATCCAATATCACGCAACTTGGTCGCCGTTTCTCGTGCACGAGACGGTCGAGTCTCCGCGCCTGCCCCTGTATACGGTGTCGAAATACCCTCTAAAGAATTAATACCATTTTTCGAATCGCTGAGTTTCATTATTTTATGCACCTGTAGTTCAAACGTGCGTCCCGCGGGAAAAATCATCAAATTAAAGAAAATGCGCGAAATATAGCAAGATTTATGGAAAACACTTCAAATTTGAAATCTTGGCTTCTAGTACTGTAGCAAGGCCACAGAAAAAATTGGGAGCAAAAAAACAAAAAAAAAATAAAATGCTTTGCCGAGGGCTCCCTAAAGCCCTCGGCACATGGCACCTATGCCGAGAGCCAGGGCCAGGGCTCTCGGCATAGAGTTTACCAAAAAAAAATAAACCAGTCCTTTGCCGAGAGCCTAACAGAGGGCTCTCGGCAAAGGTAACGGCGCAAGGCGAGCCGTTTGCGAGGGACCCGTTCGCCGAGGAGCCGTCTACGCCGAGGGTTTAGCTCTCGGCATAGAGTATCTTTGCCGAGGGTTAAACTTCGCCGAGAGTCCGGCTCTCGGCGTATAATTCTTCGCCGAGATCCATATTGTGCCGAGGGTTGACTCTCGGCAAAGATCTCTTTGCCGAGCGCCCGTGTTTTAGCCCTCGGCAAAACAACGGGCGCTCGGCAAAGAGCCCGTCTCCGGTAGTGCGTCTTCTTGTCAGTGGAGGCACAGTGCTCGCTGCAAGCCTTGAACGTGCTGGCGACGGTGTCGTCAGCCACCTTGGCGGGGTTTGGCACTGCCGCCGGCAGCATGGCATCCTGGAGCACTCTAGTCGCGGCGACGTAGAAGCCGCAGGCCTCGGCGCAGCTGGCACGACATTCGCCTGCTGCAGCCCTGGCGGCGCACTTGCGGCTGCAGGCATCGCCGCAGGCCTGAAACATGAAGTCCTCCATACCACCAGCTGGGCCTTGCGCAGCGAGGCCCATCTGCGCCATGGTCTTGTCGAGGGCGGCCATGGCCGGGACGAAGAGGCGGAAGGTGTCGGTGCACTTGTCCTTGCAAGCAGTGGGCCCGGGGGGGACGATACCGATGCACCCCAGGTAGCACCCCGTCCAGCACATCTGGATCTCCTGCACGGCCACCGAGGCCGTCTCCGTGTTCAGGGCGGCGGGGTCTTGGATGCTGCTGCCATTGAAGACGCTCGAGATGGTGCCGCACCTCCAGTCGCACATGGGATCCTCCTCGCTTTTTGTTGGCAGGGCGGCGCACAGGTCGCGGCACTTTCTCGTGCACCCGGAAGCGACCTTGACGACTTGAGCATCATCACGGTCCTTATTATTGTCAGCCCTGCTGCTCATCTCTGCCGGCGGAATCAGCAGCAGCAACGCGACGAGGACCACCACCACAATTGCAAACCTCATCCTTATCTTCATTCTTGATTTCTGATCGATCGGTTGATCCTTATTAGCTAGCGGTGCCGGGCCTTTTTGTCTTTGCTGTCGATATGATAGCCTTCAATTTAATTTTCCCGTGAATTGTATGGTATTTATATATACGTGGAATTGCATGCACACCACCCGTGTATATATATATGATATATCTAAATAAAAGAAAGAAATAGATGGATGGATATAAACATGCATGTGTGATATGTGAGGCTACCAGAGTTTTGCGCTTGATGATCGATGATGCTTAGTTATTTTATGTACTACTGTCCGCTAGCTGATTCCACCATGCATATATGCTTCATCCCGCGAGCTCATCCTCTCCGCTTCTGGTTCTGGCTGGTAAATAAAGTTTAGTTTATTCTTTTCAATAAAACTGGCTAGCTTAATTTAGCCAAGAATGCATGCATAGGTACACAGCACATTTTCTAATTAACAAGCAATTCTGGTATGGTATAGATCGACTCCAGGAGCAGAGGAGAGGAGGCGATGGAGCAGAGGAGGCGGCCTAGGCTCGCTGGAGTTGTCTGTGTCAGTGCCCTGCTTGGCCGTAGTTCGACGTCAGCTGGCTGCCGGCGTTTTGGAGACCGACCTTGCCGCACCTTCCGGTGGACTGTGTGGCGGCGGCGTGTGTGTGCTAGCTCGTGGCGGTGGTGGTAGCTCGCCCGCCGGAGTAAACGACACGGCAGCGTGTGAGTAGGGGCTGGAACGCCCAACCATTGGTGGCCGACGGCGCTCATATCACCACATATATTTTCTTACCATTACGCACATGCTCGAGCTGGGGAACGTCCTGAAAGTTGAGCTGGGTGGTTTTGCGTCTTCCTCGGGCTCCGGTGATCGAGGTCGGTGCTTTGTGAGGTCGCGTCCATGGTGCCGGTGGGAATCCGAGCGGGGCTGTGTGCTCGGCTCTCTTGGTCTGTGGTGCCATGTGCCAAGGATCGAGGAACAGGGAGAGGGAAGGCGGCGGTGAGGTGGTGATGTGATGGCTCAGGGCCCTTGACCTCGTCTTCCATGGCTCAGGGCCCTTGCAGCGGATGCGGATACGGAAGTCACGTCGATTGGAGGAGGAAGGAGCTTACAGTAAGCAGTTCCCGTTCGTCAGTCAGTCAGAGGAAGGGAAGGAGGACGTGGGCCGTGGCTATCAGCGATGGAAAATTCAGATTGAAAGTTCATGCATGCATGGCCCGAAAATCGTACGCGTGCATGCATGTGTTGATACACCTCAATTTCTTTTTCTGTAGACTTTATCGGTCGACTTGGGTTGTTGACTACATACCGCCTTTGAAACACCGTGAACAACAACAGGTAAGTAGATAGCACTTCCACACATAAATGAAGTCAAATCCAAGAGGTCTCGTCTCATCTATGGTCTTGTTTAGATGCTGAAATTTTTTCAACTTTGCTACTGTAGCACTTTCGTTCTTATTTAACAAACTTTGTCGAAACACAGACTAACTAGGCTCAAAAGATTTGTCTCGACATGTAGATACTAATATAGATGGGCAACGGGCCATGCCGGGCCGGCCCGGCCTGATGGAGGTCGGGCCTAGATGGCCCGCGGACCTGACCTCCGGCCCAGGCATGGCCCAGTCGTAGAGCGGGCCGGCCCGAAGGCCCAATGGGCCTACGAAGCCCGCCAGTGAAACTAGGATATATATATGTGTATATCTATATTTTTTTATATTTATAAATATGTATTTATATATATTTATATTTACTTTTATATATTTATTTTTAGTTAGGACTACGCTATTTGGAGCGCTGTGTTCTAAATATTGTTTAGAGCGCCAGCAGTGATTCGTTCCGCAACCGTAATATTTCAGACCGACAGCTCCCGTAACCATATAATAATGATTAATATAGACGCTCTTCCGCAACCGTAACAGAGGAAGAGAATTACGGTCATCCTCCAGCCTCCAGGCAACCTGTGAGTTTTTTTTACTGCAACCGTAAAGGTTACGGTCATGCTCCAGGGTCCAGGCAGCCTGTGAGTTTTTTTTTACTGCAACCGTAAAGGCATCCTCCGGAGCCTGTGATTCTTCATGTGTTATTTTAAGATGCTAAGACCGTAATTATATTCTATTTAGGAAACATGATCACGGTTTAAGATTTTGAAATGGTTAATTTAAGTATTTATTTCCTAAGGAAACCGGATCACAATTTAAGATTTGTTTTTCACTCTAATTAGACTAATCAAGTACAGTAATGATCAACCGATTTTACACAAATTAAGTGGTAAGAACTTTTTTTGTCCTCGGACCGTAAAAGCAACCGTTCCAATTTAAATACTAACAATAACACTTTTCTTTCATTGTTTCAAGCCGTAATAATTTAATTTTTAGTTTCCAATTTCAACATTAATAATATAATTACGACTTTTGAAACCAGTAGTAATTGTCAGCATACATATTTTTTTCAAACCGTAATAATTTAATTTTGATTTTCTAATCAAGTAGTAATAATTACGACTTTCAAAAATCCATCAAAAAAAATTACATGCATCATTTGATCGCACAAGCTAATAAAACACCGTTCGTCAGTTCATATTATTAAATAATCACAAACAAAAAAAAACAAGTAGTAATCTGCTGGGAACGCCTGGAGCCGGAAGCAAATCCCATGAGAGCTATCGCTGCATTCATGAGATCTGGCCTCTGGATGGAATCTTGACACTGTCGCTCCTGTGTCGAGAAGGCACCAAGGCACTCGAGGAGCCAGCAACCAGGCCTTGTTTAGATCGGAACGGTGAGAATTTTTCTCCACTATAGTACTTTCGTTGTTATTTGACAAACTTTGTCCAATCATGTGCTAACTAGGCTCCAAAGATTCGTGTCGCGATTTAGAACTAATCTGTGTAATTAGTTATTTATTTTACCAACATTTAATGCTCCATGCATGCGTCCAAACATTGATGTGATGGTGATGTGATGGAGAGAGAGTGAAAAAAAGTTAATAGTTTGAGTGCATCTAAACAAGGCCCAACATCGTCGCAGTCAGCAGATGCGCGCAGGAATGGCACCACACCAGTAGTAGTAGCAGGGATCGGGGGCAGGCCAACCAGGGGCGAGGGAAGGACGTCCGCCGCATTGCTAGGGGTGAGGGAAGGGGACTCGCTTCCACGGGTGCATCCTGGATCTAGGCTCGGGGTCGAGCTTCCTTGCATCATCGTCTCGCTGATAGATGGATGCAGCCGCCGTGGAAGAACGGGTCGGGACCGGCATCGTAGGGGTCAACCGAGACGTCAGTGGAAGGATGGACGGAGGAGAGACGCCGGCGAAAGTGTGGACGGGGATGCCGCCTACTGACTCCCCACCACCGGACATGTGGTCGAGGTGGAGGGGGAGGCACTACTAGAGAACGGGCCTTTAGCCCCGGTCGAAAATGGCCTTTAGCCCCGGGCATGGAGCCGGGGCTAAGGAATCGGGACTAAAGGCCCGACCTTTAGCCCCGGTTCCCGGCCCCGGGGCTAAAGGGGGGACCTTTAGCCCCGGTTGGTAATACCAACCGGGACTAAAGAGGGGACCTTTAGCCCCGGTTGGTAATACCAACTGGGACTAAAGACTGGCCTCTTTAGTCCCGGTTGGTATTACCAACCGGGGCTAAAGACCTTTTTTCTTTTTTCTTTTTCTTTTCTTTTTTCTTTTCAATTGGCTATTGTTTTTAGTTTTTCAATTACATTAGGTTTTCTAATACGTTTTCTTCGATGCTAATATATTACATTAGGATTTCTAATACGTATTCTTCCCTGCTAATGTATGTATCCACATATATATACACATAAAATTTATAATTACACACATAAAATATGAAACTATATATATATGGGCTAGCTATACATATTATGTGTATAATATTTTTATGCACATAAAATTTACAGCATTATCCATGCATCCTTGGTATTTACAACACAAATATTGACCGTCACTTAAATGTCATACAAATGGTCGTCTTGGTTTGGTTTCATTGGTTCTTCCGGGTTACAGTAGAACTCGGTGCCGGCTTTGAGGACATGGTCATTAAGAACTCCTGCGATTGTCTCTTGAATTCCTTTCAGGCGCACCATGTCCAACACCTGGTTCTTCAACCATAGCTCCTTCTGTCTCTCTAGAGGAGTTCTTTTGGCATACACCGAGAGAAACTCGCAAACGTAGTACCCACACAAATTGTTCCCTGGTGGTTGCCGTAGAACCCACTGCACGATGTAAAAAGATATTACTCTCATCATCTCGCGCGTGTGATGAAAGCATGCTACAGTGGTAAAGACGCGGGGAGCTAGTACTACTTACTTGCAATTGGATAGGACGAGGAAGTGTCGCCTTCAAATCCGGACGGTGTTTTGGAACGAACCAAGCCCAAACCCTGCACAATATAATATTGGATCGTAATTAACTATTGCAGATTTAAAGTATAGAAATCAGTATTTAGAGATCGAAAGTTACCCCTGGATAATGTCTATGATATCTTGATAATCTCCCAGTGGTTTTCTCAACGAGTCATAGATTATCAATTGACTTTCGGAGAGATCGAAGACGATCAATATCCAGTGATAGCTGCATTAATTTGCTTATATAGTCAACATATATCATAGAAATTGAGTAAGTAAAAATAAATATGCACATGATAACAACACCCACCTAAAGTTGTATGGGAAGAGTATATATCTTTTGTTCTTTTGGTTCACCAAGAACCTTCAGAGATTCCTCCCTGTTTCATTTCTCCATATATCATAGGCGGGATCTTTCTTTAGGACCGAGAATACGATATATGGATCAATGAAACCAACCTCCTTGTCATTTCTACGTGCGAGGTCTCTCATCATGTTTCTGCATATGTATATAGGCACGCTAGCTAGTGTTAGCATAATTACATTTACATATACATATGCTAGAGTGAGATAATTAAAACGAAGGATCACTTTAAGTTTGTGAATGAATAGAGGCTGGATTGTCTAGAGCATCCAGGTGGCATAGCTGGTGTAACTCATTGAATTGGATAAGTATAATGTCATCACCACGGAAGTAATGATGGTCTCTAATTCTGACGCATATCCAATCATCCGCTTTTTTGGTACACGCTGCCATGTACCACTGGTTTAACAAGTACATTTGAGTGCCAAGTTCTGTGAGGGCCGTAGGGTTGTATAGACTCTGGCCATATACATAATTCTTCTTCCACTGATCAACTTGCGGAGCAGTTTCAATGGGTGCTTCACCGAGCATTTGTGACAAGGTTAGACCAGTTTCTGCGAAAAATGCATCAAGATGCTCAGGATTCACCTCAAGTTGTTCTAGCGCTTTCAAGTTAGAACCATATTCATTCACAACAAGCGGGGGCACTGGTTGTTTCGATTGTTCCCCGAGCTGTGGGACACCCTTGCTTGCTCTCTTCTGTTTCTGCTTCGCCTCCTCAAGTGACTTGGTCATAGTGCGGTCATAGTCTGATGGTGGCGATTTCTTACGAGAATCACGCACTTTTTTCTGATGAGCATCCACCTTTTTCCTGAGCATATCAGGACGTACAAAAAGGTACGGCTTCTCTGGGTTTTTCTTTGCTTTTTGTTTAGCCTCGACGTCCGCCCAAAATTTGTCCAAATCTGCTTTCGCTGCAGCATTTGTTTCCTCATCAGTCATATCATAGGGAAGTTTCGTCTTCTGAGGAACAGCTTGATGTCTTTCTGCAGAGGCTTTCTTCTTTGGTGGCGGTGGGGCCGATGCCTTCATTTTTGTGGCTGGCCTCTTCTTTGATGGGGCTGGTGGCGGGGATGGAGCCCGTGGTGGAGGAGATGGGGCCGGTGGCAGGGATGGAGCCCGTGGTGGAGGAGATGGGGCCGGTGGCGGGGATGGAGCCCGTGGTGGAGAAGATGGGGCCGGTGGCGGGGATGGAGCCCGTGGTGGAGATGGAGCCGGTCATGGAGGGGATGGAGCCGATCGTGGAGGGGATGGATCCGGTGGGGATGCAGCTGTGTCTTTCACTGCATCGCCCGCAGCACTATGATGACTATGTGGTGAATGGATAATTGGACTTAGGTGCGGAGAGGTCCTGCTGTGAAAACAACATAGTATGAGTAAATAATTATTTAATTAAGTCAATACATAACTAGTGAAAAAATGTTTCATTGACTTTCATCTGCACCTAGGGTTAGTTTGCTGAGGAGGAGGAGGAGGTGATGCCCCAGGAATAATGATATAGCGCTTACGCCAACATATGAATGCCTTCTCCGCTTCTCCTAAAGTCTTCTCACCATCACCTCCTTCAATGTCAAGAGTCACATTGCTATGCCCTTTCAATACTCTATCCACCGAGACACTAGCATAACCAGGTGGTACCAATGCCCCATGGCATCTTGGTGTCTTCGTAGGGTCAATAGGAGATACGACACCAATAGCCACCATTATTGTGTCATTCCCCTGTGGAATGTGCAGCTCACAGGTCGTGAGAGGATCAGTGATGTCATCCACGGGGAAGCGCAGCCCTGCGTCACCTTGAATCGTTGGCACCTCCGTGGAAGCACAACTGCTTTTCAACTGATCACCAGGGGTGCTGGTGTTGATTCCTGGCTCTGATGCAGATTGCCTTTGCAGGGAACTCACTGCTAACTGCACTTGCCTTTTGATTTCCTCACTCATTTTGTCTTCAAGTGCCTTTTCTCGCTCTACCGCTTCACGAGCCGCGGCCTGTGACTGAATAACCATTTCCTCCATCCTTCGCATCCGCTCTACCTCCTCCTGCCTCTTTCTTTCGTGGCTTCTATAGGTCTCTTTGTCTTGTGGGAAGGCATGCTCCCACGACACCTCCCCATAGCCTCTTGTTCTCCCACCATGTTCAGGATTCTCTAGGGCGTACGTAAGCTCATCCTTTTCTCTGTTCGGCTGCCACGTGCCACTGTTAGCTATGTCTCGAGCATAAGCTAGTCTTTCTGCTGCTTTTTGGAGTTTTGTGCCATACACTACCCCTCCTGTCTGTAGGTCCAGACTTCCTCCATGACCAAAAAACCAATACTTGGCGCGCTCAGGCCAGTTTATTGATTCTGGTTCGATGCCCTTGGCTAGAATCTCCCGTTCCATTTTTTCCCACTTGGGAATGGCACTCTTGTAGCCACCTGATCCCAAGTGATGGTGGTATTATTTTTGTCGGGCATTCTGTTGGTTCCTTCTAACCCGTGCCTCACTCTCTTCTGATTTCTTGAATTCTACAAACTCATCCCAAAATGGCCTCAACTTGACGTAGGCCTTAGTGTTGAAATCCGGAGTTTGGTCCTTCTTGATAAATTTGTTGTATAAGTTCTTCTTCCAGCCCTGGAATAGTGTTGCCATTTTCTTCATAGCCCAGTCCCGAACTCTTGCCTTCAAATTTCTATCTTCTGTTTCAAGCGTGAAATGTTCAAGAACATCTTGCCAAACCAGTTCCTTATCACGATCAGAGACAAAACTTATATGAGGAGCACTTTTCTTTTCCTTCCATTCACGAGCATTGATCGGGATCTTATCCCTTACAAGGTACCCACAGTGGGCAACAAATCGCTGTGCATGTTCTCCAAGTATTTGGCCTGTTTCCTCGTTGAATTCTGAGATAATGTACCGGCCATCCAACGGCTTCTTCGGACCTCGTACGGTCCTACTCTTCCCGGTAGTCGTTGTCGATCCGGAGGGCTACATATGTAGGAACAGTAGATTATAAATACATTTATAAATTGTTTAGAATTTCATGCGCACATAGAGATTATTGTAGGTATATACCTCGCCAGTATTTTCTTGCATTATTTCTTCATAATCGGCAAAGTATTGACTGCCGTCATCTACTTCTTGATTATTGTTATCGTCACCTGCTAAATTTTGATTAGCGCCGCTGTTGATTAATTCGTACATTTCCTCCTCCATGTTGTCAACTGGGTCGGCCATTTCTGCGAATGACATGGAGGATAATAAACATATGTAAATATATAAGTGAACCAAAATATATCTAAGTCATTATTCCTCCTCCATCTATCACATAGGACACACCGTTGACGAGAGGACGACGACGGACGGCGGCGAGGATGACGTTGCGGTGAGGAGGTGAGCACGACGACGGACGACGACGAGGATGACGTTGCGGTGAAGATGACGGCGGACGGCGGCGAGGTCAACGCGACCAATCTCTTTTTATCTACATGTCACATATTTTTTGTTAGATTGAAAAACATGATTTTCTAAAAATGATTTATATAACTATATATTTATATAAATATATATTCATTTTTCTATAAACATATATACACTGCGGTGCATTAATAACATTTTCTGATATTATCTAAATATATATGTATATATATTCATTTTCTATAATCATTCATTTTCTATATATATCTTTTTTATTTTTCTATAAATATATATGTATTTATAATCATTTTTCTATAATCATTCATTTTCAATATATATCATTTTTTCTTTCATTCTTCCTGCACACAACGTTGTCTTTTGTTGGGCACACCCACAGTGCACACACACGCACACCCACAGTGCACACACACGCACTGCACACAACACGCACACACGCACACACACAACGCACGCACTGAGCACGGCGGCGCGACCGCGCCCGGCCTCCTCACCGGCGGCGCGAGAGAACGAGAGGCGTGCGTGGCCGCCGAGGCCGGCGAGGGCCGGCGAGGGAGAGAAGAGGAGGCGTCGGCGCGGCCGCGCGAGAGGACGACGGCGAGGCGGACGTCGGCGAGGGATGCGGCGGGACAACGGCGGCGCGGCACTCGATCAGAGACGACGAGGGAAGCGGCGGCGCTGCGGGCGGTCTGACGTCGATCTGAGGAAGAAGGAGGGCACTGTGCCCTACATACGCGGGGAACCTTTAGTCCCGGACCGTGGCACCACCCGGGACTAAAAGACCTTTAGTCCCGGGGCGTAAGCCCGCCCGGGACTAAAGGCTTGGACCTTTAGTCCCGGGCGGGCTTACGCCCCGGGACTAAAGGCACCTTTAGTCCCGGGTGGTGCCACCGCCCGGGACTAAAGCTTTTTTTCCCGCCACTGTTTTGGGCTTTTTCTATTCTGGTTTTTGTATTAGCTACCTTTAGTCCCGGGCGGGCTTACGCCCCGGGACTAAAGGTTCCTTTAGTCCCGGGTGGTTCTATCGCCCGGGACTAAAGGTTTTTTTCCCGTCTGTATTTTGGGTTTTGTATTAGGTTTTGACTATATTAATATGCTGTAATATTTGTTAATTGCATAGTAAATTAAATATTAGGTATAAAATTACTTTAAAATGATAGTTGTATTTCCTTTTACCTTATTGTATAGTAGAAAAATTTGTAACATAAATTCTTTTCTTTTCTTATAATAATGAATATAAATGTAAATAACAATTCATATTTTGTTAATGCAAAAATATAATGTTAAATTTAAATATCTGAAACAACTGGTTCTCGATAGGAAGATTATTTTTGCATTATCTGAACGTTAAATTTTGGGTTGTTTATTTTTCATTGTCCAAATGCACGATAGCGAAATTCACTGTTAAATTACAGTTTAATTTAAAAAGATAAATTTGTGTAGTTCATATAAGTTTCTGTGTCGTATTGGTCTCAAACTTTTTCTTAGGCTGTCACGTGGCATGGGTGAGGCAACCAACAAGTTTGTGATTTTTCGGAGGTGAAATTCACCAACTTTTATCTCATTCGGCATAGAAAAAAATGTAATAATTAAAATAATGATCAAAAAAATCTAACACCACTTGTGGGGCATCAATTTGGGCTCATATGCTTGCCAAAAATAAATCAAGTCATTTCAACACCGACATCAACGAACCATGACTATGCATAATCATTATTAGTTACACAAAAACTATAATATATATCAAGCGGGTACACTGGTGATCTTTTTCTTGACGTATGTTCCTTGGTTATGATCATGTCGTAACCATGGAGTCTCCTCAGCATTTAGCAGGATGCTTGGGTCTTTGGTCACTCTGAAGGGCGGTATTCGGTCATCCCTTTCATAATCTTCTGACATGTCTGACTTGTCCTCAATTCCCACGATGTTTCTTCTTCCTGAAAGAACTATGTGGCGTTTTGGCTCTTTGGTTGATTTATCATCATTTTTCCCTCTCTTGGGTTTTGTAGACATGTCTTTCACGTAGAACACCTGAGTCACATCAGCAGCAAGGACGAATGGTTCATCTTTGTATCCAATATTGTTGAGATCCACTGTTGTCATTCCATACTCCTTGTCAACTGTTACTCCGGATCCGGTAGCCTTGACCCATTGGCATCGAAACAAAGGGACTTTAAAATTAGGTGCGTAGTCTAGTTCCCAAATCTCCTCTATGCGGCCATAATATGTTTGCCTCTTCCCAGATGGGTCTGTGGCATCTACGCGAACACCACTGTTTTGGTTCGTGCTCCTTTGATCTTGGGCAATGGTGTAAAATGTGTTTCCATTTATCTCATACCCTTTGTACGTGAGGATGTGCCATGACGGTTGCCTAGCCAACAAATATAGTTGCTCATCAATATTGTTATTACCCAGACATTCCTTTCGCAACCAAGTGCTAAAAGTATTCATGTGCTCACGTGTTATCCAAACTTCATTCTTCTCTGGAAATTGGGATCGTAGGAACTCCTTGTGTACATCGATATATGGATCCACCACGGTTGAGTTTTGAAGAACTGTGTAGTGCGCTTTATTGAAATAATCGTTCCCCGTACCGATATATGTTTTCTTCCCTAGTGTCCCCTTTCCACACAGCCTCCCCTCGTGCCGCGATTCAGGAACACCAATCGGGTCAAGGTCAGGAATGAAGTCAACACAGAACTCAATGACCTCCTCTGTCCCGTAGCCCTTGGCGATGCTTCCTTCTGGCCGAGCACGTTGGTGAACATATTTTTTCAGTACTCCCATAAACCTCTCAAAGGGGAACATGTTGTGTAGAAACACAGGACCGAGAATATGAATCTCCTTGACCAGGTGAACTAGGAGGTGTGTCATGATATTAAAGAAGGATGGAGGAAACACCAACTCAAAGCTCACAAGACATTGAACCACATCATTCTGTAGAGTAGCTAGTTCTAGTGGATTAATTGCCTTCTGAGAAATTGCATTGAGGAATGCACATAGCTTCACAGTGGCCAGACGTACATGTGGAGGTAGAATTCCTCTTAAAGCAACCAGAAGCAATTGCGTCATAAGCACGTGGCAGTTATGCGACTTTAAGTTTAGGAATTTCTTCTCTTGCATATTTATTATTCCCTTTATATTGGAGGAGAATCCAGATGGGACCTTGATGCTGTTTAGGCATTCAAACATGATTTCCTTCTCTTCATTGCTAAGAGTGTAGCTAGCAGGTCTTAAGTAATGGCGTCCATCATCTGTCTTCTCTGGATGTAGGTTGTCTCGTTCTTTCATGCGCTGCAACTCTTGTCGTGCTTCAAGTGTATCCTTAGACTTTCCATACACACCCATGAATCCTAGAAGGTTGACACAAAGATTCTTTGTCAGGTGCATCACATCGATCGCGTGGCGGACCTCTAGTACATGCCAATAGGGTAGCTCCCAAAATATTGACTTCTTCTTCCACATGGGTGCGTGTCCCATAGCGTCTTTCGGAACAGGTTCACTGCCCGTCCCCTTTCCAAAGACTACTTTCACATCCTTGATCATCTCAAGTACATCTTCCCCAGTTCTGTTGCGAGGCTTGCTCCGGTGGTCTGTCTCACCTTTAAAATGCTTGCCTTTCTTTCTAACCTGGTGATTCATCGAAAGAAATCGACGATGCCCAAGATACACTATCTTTCTACATTTTTTCAAATATACACTATCCATGTCGTCAAAACAATGTGTGCATGCATTATATCCCTTGTTTGACTGTCCTGAAAGATTACTTAGAGCAGGCCAATCATTGATTGTTACGAACAACAATGCTCGCAGGTCAAAGTGTTCCTGTTTGTAATCATCCCACACACGTACACCTGATTTACTCCATAAAAGTAGGAGTTCCTCAACTAATGGCCTCAGGTAGACATCGATATCGTTGCCAGGCTGCCTCGGGCCTTGGATGAGCACTGGCATCATAATGAACTTCCGCTTCAAGCATAACCACGGAGGAAGGTTGTACATACATAGAGTAACAGGCCACGTGCTATGACTACTGCTCTGTTCCCCAAAAGGATTCATCCCGTCCGTACTTAAACCAAACCTTAAGTTTCTAGCGTCTTTTGCAAATTCCGGGAATTCTCTGTCTATTGCTCTCCACTGGGACCCATCTGCAGGGTGTCTCAACATGTTGTCTACCTTACGGTCTTCTTTGTGCCACCGCACCAACTTTGCATGGTCCTTGTTTCTGAACAGACGTTTCAGGCGTGGTATTATAGGAGCGTACCACATAACCTTGGCAGGGATTTTCTTCCGGGGACGTTCTTCACCCTCAACATCGCCAGGGTCATCTCGCCTGATCTTATATCGTGACGCTTTACATACAGGGCATTCATCCAAATTCTCGTATTCCTTGCCACGGTACAAGATGCAGTCATTAGGACATGCATGTATCTTCTGGATTTCTAAACCCAAAGGACAGACGACTTGTTTTGCTTCGTACGTAGTGTCGGGTAATTCGTTAGGCTTCGGAAGCATCTTTTGTTTTATAATCTTCAATAATTGTCCAAATGCCTTGTCAGATACACCATTCTGTGCCTTCCATTGTAGCAACTCAAGTGTTGTACCCAACTTTTTTTGTCCATCTGCAGCAGACGGATATAGTAATTTCCTGTGATCCTCTAGCATACAGTCAAACTTAGCCTTCTCCTTTTCACTTTCGCAATCTCTTTGTGCATCACGAATGACATCACCAAGAACATCATCTTCAGCGACTGTGTCTTCTGCACTTGCCTCTTCTTCACCTTCCTCCATTGCAGTATCACCAAAGTCACCGTATTGAGCAATAATGTCATCGTCAGGGTCCAATTGTTCTTCTTCACCTTCTTCCATCATAACCCCAGTTTCTCCGTGCTTCGTCCAACAACTATAGTTTGGCATGAAACCCGACTTGAACAAGTGTGAGTGAAGACTCCTTGAGCTAGAATATTCCTTCGAATTATTACAAAGGGCACATGGGCAGCACATAAAACCATTCCGCTTGTTTGCCTCGGCCACTCTTAAAAAATAATGCACGCCATCAATGAACTCTTTTGAGCGACGATCGGCATTGTACATCCAGTGACGTGTCATCGTCTGCATTATATGACATATCACATAATTATATCGATCTCTCATTCTTATAAACAAATGAAATTAAAAAATGACTGGCATGAAATTTAGTAAGAATCACTAGTGGCATAAAAGTAGTAGCAGTTGAACTTGTCTAATTAATTATTACATCAAGATAACAGTGCAGCCTAATCCACTTGGCCACAACCAAAGCAACTAACAACACCTGCACATTTTTCCCACATCACAGTCCAACAAGATGTACTGTCTGCCACTCCAACCTGATAGGAAGGTAAGGTAGGGGTAGGTACATGAGGAATTGAGTTGATTCTTGAGTTAAAAGCCTCTAGAGCTGCAGAAGCTTCCTCAAAAGACTTGTACTTTTTATGCACAGCTCCCTTAACTTTGAGGACATACTGACTGCACTCGGCCCAGCTGGTGTAAATACCTGGCTTGGTGCCCTCGAAAACAACATACCAAGTAGGCATCCTTCTGCATTTTGTAAACTAAAGTATTATATATTTCTAATTTCCGTAAACAACTAATTTAACTGATCTCTATTTCTCCAAAATAATAAAATATACTAATTAAACCGGTCACATTTTGTAAACTAAAGTATTATATATTTCTAATTTCTGTAAACAAATGAAATAAATGACCTCTATTTCTCAAAAAATAATTAAACCGATCACATTTTGTAAACTAAATTATTATATATTTCTAATTTCTGTAAACAAATGATTTAAATGATCTCTATTTCTCAAAAAAAACTAATTAAACCGGTCACATTTTCTAAACTAAAGTATTATATATTTCTAATTTCTGTAAACAAATGATTTAAATGATCTCTATTTCAAAAAAAACTAATTAAACCGGTCACATTTTCTAAACTAAAATATTATATATTTCTATTTTTATCAACAAATGATTTAAATAATCTCTATTTCTCTAAAAGACTAAAATAAACTAATTAAACGGTCATATTTTGTTTTTAGAGTAATAATTTGAACTATCAAGTCAATGAACTCAAAATAGCTACAAAAATGAATAACTTAAGCTACTCAAAATAGCTACAAAAATGAATAACTTAAGCTAGTAACCTTTCAAGGAGTCGATGACGGTGTAGATGTGATGAAATAAATCAATCGCCGGAGATGTGTTAACAAACAAAAATCACCGGAGAAGAGAGCAAACAAGCAAGCAAGTGACTGAATGAAGAAAAAATGAAGACAGGAGCTCGGGCACGGCTGGAGGTGTCAAAAGCAGTTCAAATATAGGGAGGGACATTTAGCCCCGGTCCTTATTCCCAGCCGGGGCTAAATGTTGGCATTTAGCCCCGGCTGGGTACACCAACCGGAACAAAACCTTTTAGTCCCGGTTGGTGTTACCAACCGGGGCTAAAAATACCAACATTTAGCCCCGGCTGGATACACCAACCGGGGCAAAACCTTTAGTCCCGGTTGGTGTTACGGCCCGGGGCTAAAGGCCGGTCTTTAGCCCCGGTTGGTAACACCAACCGGGACTAAAGGCCCCTCTGACAATTGAGCCGTTGGGCTGGGGAACTTTAGCCCCGGTTGGTAACACCAACCGGGGCTAAAGATCTTTCTAGTCCCGGGCGCAAATTTTTCCGTGACTAAAGCTGATTTTGCAAATCGTCCAAAGGCCTGTTCTCTAGTAGTGAGGGCGTCGTACCGCCGACGGCAGCAGCTGCACGGATCCAGAGCATGGAGGGCTGTTGCAGTTGCCGCCAGCATCCACAGGGAAGGAGGCCCGTCGGCGCACACAGGGAAGGGCCTGCCACCGGCAACCATAGGGAAGGGGTCCGCCGCCGGTAGCAAGAGGAAGGAGACCGCCATGCTTGGATCTGGGCGAGATCTAGATGCTGGGCCTAGGGTACGGCAGAGAAAAATGAGTGGGATTTAGGTTTATGTGGTTATTTATATATTGTAGTATATAAGAAAGGGATACTACGTATATTTTATGCTCAATGCGAACGGGTTCAGCGCTCTTATGTTTTAACGGTCCCACCATAGTTTTACGGTTGCGAATCGGATTTTTATGGTTGCGGGTTCAGAAGGCTAATTGCGCGAAAATTCTACTCCTACGGGATTTGATTTATGGTTACAGGATTTACATATATATTGATGAACGCTCTAAATAATATTTAGAGCGTTGCGTGCTCAATAGCAATCCTATTTATAGTTATATATATATATTTATGTTTAATTTATATATATTTATACATATATTTATATTTATATATAATTATGTATATATATCGGGCCGGGTCGGGACTGCCCGCCGTGCCGAGGGTCTGGCCTAGGCACGGCCCGCCCCTAGGGATGGGTCAGGCCATGCCAAAATGGCGGGCTTTGGGCCGGGCTGACGGGCCCGGGCTTTATACCCATCTATATTGATACTAAAAGTACAATTAGTTTTTTTACCAACATTTAATGCTCCATGCATATATACGTCCAAACATTGATATGATGGAGAGAGAGTGAGAAATGTTGGAGGTTTGAACAAATGTAAACAAGACCTATATAATACTACAGTAATAATTAAAATCCGAGGTCATAATTAGTGCAGCAGACCAACTACCCTGTTTGTTGTAGCCAGGCACATGTACATATATAGGAGTAGACCAGAATCAAAATCCGCCACATTTAAAGCCTGCCCTTTTTTGATTTGATTTGATGAGCACACATGATGCATACACATGTGTAGTTTGGCTGGCGTCCAGTGTCCTCCTCGGATTATAAATATAGATTGCGTCGACCCACACACACACGTACTACAGGCATAGAGCCAATACCCGGTAAGTACTGTACAAGCGACCAATGGCTAGGCTTACTCCGACAACGCTGCTGCTCCTCTTCCTCCTAGCCGCTGCTGCAGTGCCTAGTGGGGTGCATGCAAAAAACAAGAACAAAGCAGGTCATCAGGCCGCTGCAGGGGTCGTCGGTTGGGCAATGCCTCCGGCACCCTGCTGGAGCTGGTTGCCGTGGTGTTCCGGGGAGGCGGCGGCGAATATCCCTCCGGTCGTCGGCGCGCCTGCCGCAGCTCCGGTGGGCGCCCCTGCCGCAGCCCAGCAGCAGCCAGCAGGGCTAAGCTAGGCCAACAACCAGCAGCAGGCCGGCTAGGGCTGGGTACACATGCATCATGACGTGTGGTGCCCTTTCATTCCCTGCTCATGGTCCACTCCACACACACACACACATGGTCCACTCCACACACACACACACACATAGCTACTACGTCTGATGCACACGCCATAAATAAAGTTTCCATGCTGTTGTATTGATTATTATGTTACCACATAAACTACTTACTATATATGACCATCTATATTATTATTATTCCTCGATCAGTATATGACCATCTATATTATTATTATTCCTCGATCAGTATGTGTTCTCTCCGGCCTTGTTATTAATCTTTTCTTCTGATGCCCATCTATATATACTAGCTGTTTATTAGTAATATACTTCAACAAGCTTTAGATATACTACTGGATATGCACGTGCGACACAAACATATATGTCTAAAAATCTTTATAATAGAGGACTAATAAAGAAAAAAAATAAAAAAAATAACAATTCTAATATCTCTTAACAACACCAACACATTTCTGTTCTCGATCTTATTGAACCAGTATTAATCGATCTCTCCTCTACTTCAAATCCCATTTAATACCAACTGGAAAAGGAACTACGTACTGAATCACTTGGACTTTTATGTCAAAGCTTGATTGGCGATATTAGAGCATTGGTAACATAAACCATATCTTGCTAGATGATATATATTTGCATCCTAGCAGCGTCTGAGCCAAAAAAAGATTAGCGGCACTATGATTTAACGGGGGGGGGGGGGGGGGGGGAGGGGGGGGGACAGAAGAAATATCACTAACTTCTGTCTGGCAATGGACGCCCACCAGTCCTACATACTGAGGCCTCGTTCGGCAGCAGGGATTTCGTTCCCAGCCTGAATGCTTCCAGGACACGGATTAAGTGAATCCGGTTGGTTCACTTGATCCGGTTCGAATCAATTTCAGAAAAGGAATCATTCCTACCCATATATATATATATATATATATATATATATATATATATATATATACCATCCATATTATTATTCCTCGATCCGTATGCGTGTTCTCCAGCCTTGGGTTATTAATCTTTTCTTCTGATGTCCATCTATACTAGCTGTTTATTAGTAATACTAGGAAAAATGCCCGCGCGTTGCAACGGGTGCGTGGTTAATTACTTATATGACTTGCAACTTGATATTTATATTTAATTAAAACATCATGTGTTTCAATTCGTCTTCAAATCGGCTGTGCTTTACTCTAACTCGTACAAACATGAAAAGTTTTAGAAATTCAAATCTTTTAATGTCTCATGCATTTCATCAATTCATCTTGTGGTTGAGCCCTGATAACATCCTCATCCAATTACATACCAAATATAATACTTATTTTAATAAAAACCGAGACATCCAGTGCTACCCGTCATTTTTTAATTAAAGAAATAATTAAAAACAGTGCTATTCTTAGGTTACCACACCTAGACACTAAAACAATAAGGGAAAAAATTAGGAGGCAGATAAAGCGCGACCCGTCGCGCTCTACGCGAGGGTGCGACCTTCCTGTCCGACAGACTCACAGACACCAGGATCGGACCCACCGCATGCGCTCCATCGGAGTGGCCGAGTCCCTCCCATCCCCAGCATGCAACGTCGCTATCGGTGTGATGTCATCATGACATGTTAGTAAAAAAAAGTAAAAATATTATTTTAAATTGCTATAAGTTTTGAACAATTTATTCATTTTCAATTTCGACTGCACCGGTGTGTTTTACGCAGCAATACGGACAAAACTAGACCTCACTTACGTATGTTTCAAAGAATTTTATTTTACTAGCAATTTATGTGTAAACATGTGCTATAAGATTTATCAAGGAGTTGCTACCATATAATACTAAAGTTGTTGTTGCAAAAATATACTAAATTTGTTACATAATACACTACGGGAAAATCAATCTTTGCCGAGTGCCGGTGGCTTTGCCGAGTGCCAAATTTCGGGCACTGGGCAAAGAGCCTCTTTGCCGAGTGCCGGCCACGTGGCACTCGGCAAAGCGCAAACACAAGGCAAAGCATGCTTTGCCGAGTGCCACGTGGCCGGCACTCGGCAAAGAGGAGCTCTTTGTCGAGTGCCAGCCACGTGGCACTCGGCAAAGCATGTGGCCCTGAATTGTGCCACGTGGGCGGTTCTTTGCCGAGTGCCACGTGGCTGGCACTCGGCAAAGAGGTGCCTTTGCCGAGTGCCGGCCACGTGGCACTCGGCAAAGAATGTGGCCCCGAACTGTGCCACGTGGGCGGTTCTTTGCCGAGTGCCACGTGGCTGGCACTCGGCAAAGAGGTGCCTTTGCCGAGTGCCGGCCACGTGGCACTCGGCAAAGAGCTCTTTGCCTAGTGTTTTTTTTCTGACACTCGGCAAAGCCAGTTTTTAAATTACATTTTGAAGCAGTAAATTAATCCAAATGAAAAAGTTTTTAACTACAAAGTTGGTTAACTTATCAAGATGAACAATTTTTGTTTTGGTGATTTTTTCATTTGACAAACTTAAAATAAATTCGTTCACAAATCTTATATATCTCTCCGGTAGTTTATAAAACTACAAGAGTGATATATAATGTTTATGAATAATATTAGAACCACAATGTCGGATGCATAAATAGTCAAACAACCAAAATAAACTTTGTAGATCTTGACAAGTTATGAAAGTTTGTAGTTGATAACTTTTTAATTTGAAGTCATCTAGTTATGCAAAACTGCGTCGAATTTGAAAATTTTAAAATTCAAATTTTTCAAAATACCTCAGATGGAGAAATGACCAAAATGAAAGTTGTAGATCTCGAAAAGTTATGAAACTTTGGTGTTGACAACTTTTTGATTTGAAATCATCTTGTCAACGAAAACTACGTTTCAAATTGTAAAATTTAAAATTCAAATTTTTATAAACGAACTCGGATGGAAAAACTACCAAAATAAAAGTTGTAGATCTTGAAAAGTTAGAAAACTTTGTAGTTTACAATTTTTTGATTTGAATTCGTTTAGGGCCTCAAATAAGCAAGTTACACATGGTTTAGTATAATATATGGGTAATCGAAACGGAGATGGAACGTATATGAGTGTGTAGTGCAGTGGTAGAGGAGGCTCCGCGCGAACGAGAGGTCGTGAGTTCGAATCCTGCTGACTGCGTGAGAGAAAATTGCGTGAAAAATAGTAGAACTTGCGATTTTGAGGGCGACAAGTGGGCGCTGCCCAGTGGGCCCCTCCTCCAATTAAATAAAAAATTTTCCCTATTTTTTCGGGTTTTTTTTATTTTTTTTCTTTGCCGAGTGCCAAATATGTCAGCACTCGGCGAAGCCTTCGCCGAGTGCCCGATATTTGGCACTCGGCAAAGAAATCTTTGCCGTTATATTCTTCGCCGAGTGCCCTTCGCCGAGTGCGAAAGGGCCTTCGCCGAGTGCTTCTAGCACTCGGCAAAGCCTCGTTCTGCTGTAGTGATATGCACATCAGTTGTTTTATGCAAACAAAATAAAATTGTTTAGTATTGCATAAACTGCTAACTAGGTATTTATTAAAAGAGTAGCGGTCCAAACACAAGAGAAGCTAAGAGAAATTATTATACTGCTCATTGCAGGAGATCAGAAACATGACTAGTTGCTAAGTGAGGGCATTTAATAAAAAAAGAGAAACAAGACAAACTGCAACTTTAGAGCAAATTATTAAAATAAACATTATATAAGCTGCCAACTAGTGGAGCAAGTTATTATACAACACATTACAAAATAAAAGCTAGAAACATAACTTAAGGCCAAGTAAAAAGACATTTATTGAAAAATGAAAGTAGGGGCACAAGTATTGCATAAGCTGCCAAGGGAAACTATTATACAACTCACTACTAGAGCCAAAATAAAAAACTTGTCTAACCGTCATCTCGAGAGCATTTATTAAAAATGCTACACTAGCGGCATATAACCAAGTTGTAACTTGGTGGAGTTGCCAACTCCTGATGCAAGTTATTATACAACTTACTGTAGGAGCAGGGGAACAAGAGTAATGACACAAAAACAAAGATAAGTTGCAATCCTGAGAGCCAAATTATTAGAACAAATATTGCATAAGTAGTCAATCCAAGAAGGGCAAATTATTATTTCGCCCCTAGTTAGCAGCTAGTCATTTTCCAACCGCTACAATAGGCTGTATTACAATTTGACAACCATGTAATAATATAGTTGTATAACTTGTGAGACAAATTTTTAAAATAAGCATTCCATAACTTGCCACCTTTGGGGGCAAGTTATTATATAACTTGCTCAAATATACTCCTCCTTTCCGCTTGAATGTGCTGGCAAACACCCCCACTCCATTGATCCAAATGTGTTCCTCCTCTCTACCAATTTGCTCGTCACCAAAGATTGGCTGCTCCTCTCCATACTAAAACACATGAATGTAGGTAATACTAGAATTGACAACCAGAAAAATTAACTGAAATTAACAAATAGAATACCATCTCGAAACAAAGCATGTCGACAGGTCGTAGCTACTGCTGTTCAAGGAAGGCAAGGCATCAACAACTCAAAGTGCCACCATTGCCCCTTCACACTAGCAGCAGGTGCAGGCCTATGCATCCTCTCGTCCTCACTGTTGTGAAAGATAAGAAAAACTATAGGCATACTTTATTAGATAAAAACAAAAAACAAAATAAAAACTAAAAATGAAACCTCAAAGTGCAAAAACTGAAAGTACTATTTGAAATTAGAAACTAAACAAGATAAACAAATAAAAATGCTAACTGTAATCGAAGACTAAAATTGGGGAAAACATATAGCAAACTAAAATATCCAAGAATTAAATTAAAGCAGAACTAAACCAGAACTTGAACATGACTAAAATTGAAATAACTAAAAAATTGAAATAACTAAAAAAATTGAAATTGAAAAATGAATTTGGAAAGATAACATAGAGAAAACCAAAATAACTAACAAAAAATTTAAAACTAAACTAAAACTGAATCTGAAGAAGAATTGAAATAGCCAAACATATGAAAATTAAGACTAAAATAATTTGGGAAGAACAAAAGTATACTCATACAGTACACTAGTACAAGTTGTGAGGAAAAGGGTAAACAAAAACTGCAATTCTGAAAAAAAAACAAAAACTGAAAGATAACTAAAATTTTAGGGCACAATTTATTAGATAAAAAAAGGAAAATAAAAACTAAAAATGAAACCTCAGAGTGTAAAAACTGAAAGTACTACCTGAAATTAAAAACTGAAAAAGGTAAACAAATAAAAATGCTAACTGTAATTGAAGACTGAAATTAGAAAGAAAACATATAGTAAACTAAAATATCTAAGAATTAAATTAAAAAAAACTAAACCTGAACTTGAACATGACTAAAACTGAAATAACTAAAAAACTAAAATTGATAAATGAAATTGAAAACTAAAATTAGAAAGATAACACAGAGAAAACTGAAATAGCTAACAGCTAAATTATAAACAAAACTAAAACTGAACCTTAAAAAACAAAAAAAATGAAGAACTGAAAAAAAAAAAATCATGCTAGGGCCTGTTGGTATGCTGCTTTATGGAGACAACAAGTGGACAGGCCGAGCAGACCTGTGGAGTGAAAAGTGAAAAAATTGCAAGAGCTGCATACCAAAATGAATTATACTTGACAAAACAATAAAAGAAGACAAAGACAGTAGCCACAATCAATCTAAAACTCAGCTCTAAATTTTTCTGATTGCTAGCAGACACACAACAAGAGCTAGGACATCCAAACAATGAGGGATTTATAATGTATCAATGATTCAACAAGGCAAAATGAATTGATTAGCTCACTATTCATCCAAATGACACTACTACAAAAAAGAACTTGCGCAGCGTTGCCTAAATGGGCTCCGTGGCGGGCACAATTTTTGCCCGCCACGGTTATTCGGTGGCCGGCCTGCAGCGGCCGGCCGCCAAAGCGCCCGCTGCGGTTAATCATTAACCGAAGCGGGCAACGTAAGGTGCCCGCTGCGGTTAATCTTCTTTAACCGCAGCGGGCTTCCTTATATGCCCGCTTCGGTTAATGATTAACCGCAGCGGGCGACGTAATGTGCCCGCTGCAGTTAAATAAGATTAACTGCAGCGGGCTACTTACGTTGCCCGCTTCGGTTATTTCTGGCTATTTAAGCCGCCGCCGCCAGCAGAAAGGAACCTGATCATCTTCTTCCTCTACACAAAAACGTGGGGAGAAGTTTTGCCGAATTTTTGCCCCAAATAACTTGTTTTTGAGGTTTATTTGTTTGATTTGGAGGAGAAGTACTCCACAAGAGGTACCTAGATGATCTACACCCTCTTTCCCCTCTCTTTTCCTCTCTTTTTAGCCTCCTTTTTAGATCAAGTTTCATGGAGGAGAGAGGAAACTGGTATTTGTTTCTCTAAGTTCATCATGGATGCAATAATTTTATTTGCCGTCGTTATTTCTGTCCCTAGATTTAACATAAATATAATAAATTATTATTTTTTCTAATTCATCTTTGTTTTGTGATTCATGATATGTGTAATTAATTAAGGATCGCAGGTACGATGGACCGGTCAGAATAGATGTATAAGATCAATAGAGTACTTGATGTGTGGTATCTCATTGAAGTGAGAAAGTTTATTGTCGCTGCGAAAGCTGACCGTGAGAGATCGAACCAGACGACAATCATATGTCCATGTCATCGTTGCAAGAATCTGACCGCCTTCAAAGACGAAGGCACAGTGCAATCTCATTTGATTCATTTTGGTTTCATGGATGATTACACGGTGTGGACTCATCATGGCGAGAGATTCGATTCGAGTGTCGGGGCGGCATCTGGAGTAAGCTCAGCGTCGACGACGACGGTGAACCAAGATCCTGGAGCGCACGTCTCATCAGCACCAGTAGCGCCTGCCTTCAGTGACAGTAGTGCTCGTGACCACATCGCTGTGGATCAGGATGTACTCCAGGATATGACATATGATGGTGGTGGAGATGTTGAGGACGCTACGGTGCAGGACCCTGCGGATGTGCAACTGTTTCAGGATTTACTCAACCACATCGACAAAGACGACGTCGTGTATGGCTCCCCGAAGTGGCTGGAAAATTTTAGAGAGATGAAGCAGACGTCACTTGATCCTTTATATAAGGACGACGAGGAATGTCTGAAGGATTGCACGGTGCTCCATTTCAACCTCCACATGTTGATGATGAAGGCTCGGCATGGGTGGTCAGACAGTAGCTTTGATGAGTTGTTAGGTTACCTTCCAAAATTATTCCCGACGAGTAACAAGATTCCAGCAAATACATATCGGGCGAAGAAGCTTATCTGGCCAGTGGCGATGAAGCTTAGAAAGTTCGATGCCTGCCCTAACCACTGCATCCTCTATCGGGGCACAAAGTATGAGAATTTAACGAGTTGTCCACACTGTGGCGCCAGTCGCTACAAGAGAAATGCTGGCTGTCGTGTGGATGCAGAAGACGATGAGGCCTTGCGAGGTGGTCAGAGGAAGAAGAAGAAGGGTGTCAAGAAGAGCAGTGTTGCAGCCAATCGCATCTCGGCTCATCAGCAGTACGAGGAAGAAGAGGGTTACACGTTGAGGAGAAGTCTGGCACTGTCGGTGTGGTACATGCCAGTGATCGACCGCCTCCGTGCGCTATTTGGGAACCCAGAGGACGCGAAGCTCATGTCCTGGCATGCATCAGCTAACCGCTTGAAGGACGATGGCATGCTGCGGCACCCCTCCGATGGCCAGCAGTGGAAAGATTTTGACAAGGCCTACCCGCAATTTGGCAAAGATCCCAGGAACGTTTGGTTCGCGCTGAGCACCGATGGGATGAATCCGTTCGGCGAGCTGAGCAGATCCCACAGCACCTGGCCGGTCGTACTGACCATCTACAACATACCTCCCCATCTGTGTCAGAGGCGCAGGTATCTTCTGTTGACCATGCTTATCTCGGGACCGAAGCAGCCCGACAACGATATCGATGTTTTCCTCGAGACAGTATTGGAGGAAATGAAGGAGCTATTTGATGTTGGGGTCGAGATGGTGGATGCGTCCCTCAAGGAGAAGTTCACCCTAAAAGCCATCATCTTTGTCACCATCACTAACTACCCCGGCCTCTTCTCACTGTCGGGGCAGATCAAAGGGAAGACCGACTGCGTAATGTGCATCGACGAGACATGCTACACTTACCTCACGGGATAGAACAAGATGGTCTACATGAGGCACAGGCGGTTCCTTCCGAAAAGGCACAGATATAGAAGAAGTGTCATGAATCAATTGTTTGATGATCAGGGCGAGCCACAGGGTGAACCACCGGTGCAGACTAGTTGGGGGCCAAAGGTGTATGAGATGGTGAAGGATATTGTTCAGATCGAGTTTGGGAAGAAGAAGAAGCCACCAGAGGAGGGGACAAAATAAACGAGGAAGCGAAAGCGAGACACGACGGAGGAAGGGTCGCAGGTCCCCTCCGTTCCTTTCAAGAAGAGGTCGATTTTCTTCAGGTACCTGTCATATTGGAAGACACTGAAAACACCCCATGCCATCGATTGTATGCATCTCGAGAAGAACGTCTTTGATAGCACCATTGGTGTCCTGTTGGACATCCCGGGAAAGACGAAGGATGGTCTCGAGTCACAGACGGATCTTCTCAACCATGGCATCAGGCAGGACCTTCACCCTGGGTCACCTCATAATGGTAAAGTCGATCTTCCAGGTGCGGCCTACAACCTAAGGCATGGCGAGAAGACTGCTATGCTCAACCTTCTTAGGGGTATCAAGGTGCCGACCGGTTTCTCTTCCAACATTAAGAGCCTCGTCTTCTTGAAAGACCTCACATTGACTGGCTACAACGCACATGACTGCCACATCATGCTGATGGTGTTTATTCCAATTGTGATAAGGGTTATCGGTCTAGAGTACGTGAAGATGGTGGTCACTCGGATATCATACTTCTTTAACCGCATCACGCAGAAGGTCATCGGTAAGGCTGACCTCCCTGCCCTTAAGGACTTCATCGTGGAGACCCTTTGCCAGCTTGAGATGTGCTTTCCCCCATCATATTTTGATATTATGGTACACCTGATGATGCACATGGTGGATCAGATCGAGCAACTAGGCCGCGTGTACCTACACGAGATGTGGACGTACGAGCGGTTCATGTCCACCCTCAACAGATATGTTCATAACCGTGCTCACCCGGAGGGCTCTATGATCGAGGCGTACACAACCGAAGAGGCAGTGAACTGGTGTATGAGGTACATAAAAGATGGGAGGGCGATTGGGTTGCCTGTCCATCAGCATGAGGGCAGAACCGCGGGCATGGGGTGCACGGGCCGAAAAGTTCGCACTGATATACCATACAAGGAGATTGAACAAGCTCATTACAACATCCTTCATCAGTTGGTGAGCATGGAGAAATATGTCGAGAGGCACATAGAAGAGATCCACACCGCTAATGACGGACAACACACAGAGGCATGGGTCCAGAATGAGCACAGGAACAGTTTCATAGAATGGCTCAAAGAGCAACATGTACCCTAGATAGATGCCCTGATGATGAAGACACGGAGACCGTGCAGAAGCTTCTGCAAGGCCCGTCAAGCCAAATCACGACGTGGTAAGGGTACGATGTGAAGGGGTACAGGTTCCACACGAAAGAGAAGGACAAGAAGAGCGCGGCACAGAACTGCGGTGTTCGATATGAGGGCGTCGACGAGGCCACAAACACGAGGACGCAATACTATGGGCAGATCAAAGAAATATGGGAACTTGACTATGGCAAGGACGTATGCGTAACCGTCTTCCGTTGCCACTGGGTAAACCCCAAAGCGGTTGCGGTCGACAGTTTCGGGCTAACCACCGTGAACGTCAAAAGTATCGGGTACAAAGATGACCAATGGGTACTTGCAACCAATGTCGCGCAAGTGGCCTACTATATCTATCCGGAGGACCCAAAGAGGCATGTGGTCGTGTCAGGAAAGCAGCGGATTGTTGGAGCTGATGGGGTCCAAAGCCCAGAACAATACAATAATTATGCAGAGCTCCAACTTTTTACCAATTTTGCAAAGAAGATCAAGGCCGTTGAGGACCGTTGCAACAAGAGCGGTATGAAGCCCTGGGCCCGTCCCGATGGTGAGAAGCGGTCCGTGAAAGCGCCATCACCAAAATAGGATGTATATATGCCACACGTCTATGTAATAATGTAGTGGACAAGTTTTGTAATAGATTTTGTTAATAAGTTAATATTATTAATAACAAATCTCAATTTGTTAATGACTCATTAATAAGTTAATATTATTAATAACAAATCTTTGTCATAACCGCAGCGGGCATCTTAATGTGCCCGCTGCGGTTATTTGTTTTAACCGCAGCGGGCAACATAAGGAGCCCGCTGCGGTAAATATTAACCGCAGCGGGCAACATAACTTATGTTGCCCGCTGTAGTTACTCCTTGCTTATATAAGCCCCGCTACACTGAAGGGCATTTCAGTCCTTCGCGCATCATCAATTCACCCCGAAGGGATGTCGAATTTCACCACCGCCGCCGCAACACCATTGCCGCCGTCGCCGTCCTCCTCCACTGCCCTCACCGAGGAAGCAGCGCATCGCCCGACCAAAACCCTAGCGCCCTTCCTCCTCCACTGCTGGTGCCCTAGCGCCGCCGGTGTCGGAGCCACGCCCGTCGGTGCCCTAGCCCGCCGCCACCACCATCTCCGCCAAAGCATCACCTGGAGCCTATTCACTGCCGGAGCATCGCCTGGAGCCTGTACGCCGCGGGAGCATCGCCTGGAGCCCGCCCGCCGCTAGGAGTCCGTCGGTGCCCTAGCCCACTGCCACTGCCCGTCGCTTGGAGCTCGTCCACCGCCGGAGCATCGCCAGGAGCCCGATGTGAGTTCATAACCTCTTCTTCCTCGTTTAAGACGATGCCATGCTTCTATGTGATGCCATGCTTCTATGTGATGATGCCCTGCTTCTTGAGATGACTTGTTTAAGCAATAGCTAATTTCACTAACCTCCTGAACATGGTTTGAGATGAATTGTTAGTCACTGATATGATCTATGGCTTTAGTCACTGACATATATATAGGTATGAATTTTATATATGGCTTTAGTCACTGACATATATATATGATTAATCAATGAATTATTAATCAATGGCTTTAGTCACTGACATATATATAGGTATGATTAGTCACTGATATGATCATTTCTTAATTATTAGTCACTGATATGATCTATGGTTCTATCATTTCTTAATTATTAGTCACTGATATGATCTATGGTTCTATCATTTCTTAATTATTAGTCACTGATATGATCTATGGTTCTATCATTTCTTAATTATTAGTCACTGATATGATATATGGTCAGTCATTTCTTAATTATTAGTCACTGATATGATCTATGGTTCAGTCATTTCTTAATTATTAGTCACTGATATGATCTATGGTTCTATCATTTCCTATGGTTTTTCAATAAGATATCAGGTTTTTCAGTTGGCATTTTCAGAACATGACTGTTACTCTACAAGTAACCAGTTTAGCAGTGACGTGTTGACCAAGGGGCAAATCTGAGCCAAAAACTTATACGTGTCATTTTTTATTCAAAAGCTTTGAACTGGTCATATTATATACGCGTCTGTGTATATGTAGAACTGAAATGGCGGAAGACAAAACAAACGAATGGAGGGACCCTACCCCTAGCTCCTCGTCAACCAACTTGATGAGTGAGGTGTCCGTGACTCCACCGCCGAAGAAGCAGCATATAGAGGAGGACAACGATCCGATGTACAAACCGGGGGCGGACGAAGCACATAGTCTTGAGGTTTACACAACACGCTGGCTTTCTAACATGTACAATGACGCATGTGAAAAACTAAAGGCGCGTGACTCTTGTCAACAGCTGCCGATTGTGCCTCGTCAGGTCGAGTTTAGGGACGAAGACGCGGCCAGGGAGGAAGAAGCCCCGCTCCCTCTACGGCAACCTCTTCGTCCAAATCTAAGGGCCAGAAGAGGGTGAGGGGACAACACGGGAGGCACAAGTTGGACAAAGCAAACGAGGTGCATGTCATCGATGCGGTGGGGCCAGAGGGAAACCCAATATCTCTAGATACAGTCATTGACAAGTTCAGCAATCAAGTGGCGTGTATAGCCAAGGAGAAGGTGGAGATCACTTGGCCCAACTGGCACGACGTCCCTGCTGACATAAAAAACAATGTATGGGGTGAGGTGACAAGGAGATTCAGATATCCGCCCTCAGCTGACGTGGAGAAGTGCTAGGAGTGGGCTTTGCACGTGGCGTCGACTGCGCTTTGCAACTTCAGGTCCATGTTGACCAGAAATTACCTGAAGAAGGGGAAGTCGCCACTGCTGAAGTACAATATGGTCAAGGCACACATGTGGGACGCTTTCTGTGAAATGAGAAAGACACAAGAAGCAGAGGAAAAGAGCGCTAAGTTCAGTGAGCTCGCGAAGAGGAACAAGAATCCTCACCACTTGGGCATGACTGGCTTTGCCGGTCATAGGACCAAGTGGCAGCAAGAAGAACAAGCAAGACAGGCTACTGGGGTTCCAGATCCGTATGAGGGCATCGACCCAAGGGCAAAGGACTACATGAGGGCCCGCATTCCAAAGAGGCTGAAGCCCGGGGCGACCAAGTTTAACGAGCCCCACCTCGAGGACGTCGAGAAGACTTTGATGGAGAAATCAAAGCTTAAGGACAACATCATGGTCCGCCGGGGCCACGACTTGCTCACCGAGGTCCTGGGGACCCCCGAGCACCGCGACCGTGTTCGTGGTGTCGGGTCGAAGATGAGCTGGAAGTCAGTTGAGTCGTGGAAATCCGACGCGGCCACAAACAAGTCCAGGCAGAGGTATAAGGATGAGCTATATAAGAAGGGCTTCAATGAAGGCGTGGCTGAAATGATCAAAAGGTCAATAAAGGAAGCCTTCACGAGCAACGACCCGGAGATGGTCGCGATGAGTTCGAAGATGTTTGATCACCATGGCCTGCCCAATCCTCAAGCAAAGGAAAAGAAAGCCTTACTACCGATGAACGAGGATCGCCCAAGGGTCTCGAACGAGGACTTCAAGGAAACCAGCACGTCCAACTCCTCATCCCATTCAGAAGGTCCAAGAAGATGGTGGTGGCCGAGGGATGCATTCTTGCACCCCACGATATTCATGACTTCAACAAAGACAACATCCCTAAAGACTATGTGGGCGTGAACCCGTTTTGGAATGTTCTCGACTAGGAACATTTTGAATTGGACCATCCCCACCTACAACTGGCCAGGCACCTAGGGCAGGCAATTGGATTGGAAGTCCTATGGAACTGCGAGGACATCAAGATCATTGCTGCGACGCCAACTCCAACACCGACACCAACATCACAACCATCAGCCGCCGGATCTTGTCCTCCCGAAGATCCAGATCACGACAGCGATGATGACGAAGAAAAGGGCGGGGACAAGGGCAAGGGAAAAGACAAAGGAGAAGGCGGTAGTGAAGGCGGGGACAAGGAAAAGGTAGAAGGTGATGAGGTGTCGGTGTTTCTACCCCGGGGGTATGACACCAACTAGTAATTATGATCGTGTGCTCTCTTCCTGGATGGTGATGCAAGATGACACAAGGATTTATCCTGGTTCGGGCAAAGAAGGCCCTACGTCCAGCGGGGGGGAGGAGGTTCTTGTATTACTTGCACCTAAGTGCTTGTACAGGGGCAATACAAGCTCAATGAGCGTGGACCGGAGTCCGGACTCATGTGTGTGTGGTGCGTGATCGTGTGCTCATGTTCTGTCTCGTGGAACCGTGTGTCTAGCCGCCGTGCGTGAAGGGCTCTAGTGTCCTCTTTTATAGAGCAAGAGGAGGCCAGGGTTACACAGTAGAGACATGTACAGCGCCCAATATGGCGAAGGGTAGGAATTATGTCTTGTCGAAGATACTGGAGCCAGCGTGGGGGTTGCTGTTGAAGCGTCCTTGAAGCGTGGCCTCCATCCCGGACGCGGACGTGGAGGCGTGGCGACGTGAGGCCATGCAGCGTCCTTTTCGGCACGTACATGACGTGGCTAGGTCCCTTCGAGTCTTGGGGTACCTGTCCTCCAATAGCATGAAAACTGTCAGGGCTCAAGGGGCGCAGGGCCGGCCTCGAGGTGGCGCCTACAGGGGGCTCGAGCTCCCGCAGGTATGGGCAAGTTCCGGAGAACCCGGCCATACAGCGGGAATCCAGGTCTCGAGCTACGGTTCGAGTGTGCTACAGTGCAGAGTATGGCCGAACAGTGCTGTACTTGTGCCTTTTGCCCATGCTTGTGGTGAAAACGAGATTTGACTCTGCCCTGGTTCACTGTGGCACACGTTGGGTTCCAGAGGACATGACCGGAGTAGGTGAACGCATTAAATGCGTAGTGTGGGATTGACATCCGATGTCTGTGCCGCTCGAGGTAAGCGTAATGTGTCTCGAGGGATGGTTTACCGTGGCAGAGAGGATCGAGGTTCCCACGTGGGTCCCGAGGAGCGGTGCACGGCTACAGTGGGCTCGAGGCCTACGTGCCGGGGTTCGAGGGGTAGGCTACCATGAGGCGAACAGTAAGGCTTTGGCGGGCCCAGGCTCCCTAGTGATGGGCCGGCGTTGTAGGCCTCGAGGGGTTGGCTTTTTAGAAGGTTAGACTTGCTAGGTTTGTTATTAATTGGTGTTCTAGGTTTAACCTATTTGTTTTGCGTTGATTGGTGGTACCCCTTTTGTGGACCCCCGACATGGGGGAAAAGGAAAAGGGCATGGACATGGGCACTGTGTCTCCCCCGCCTCCAAACAGTCCGCCGATCGGCCCAGTCAATGAGGCAAGAAGCTCAGAGGCCGGTAAGGGCGACAACACAACAACAACAAGCCAGCCAAGCACGAACGAGCAACAGGGAGGCATGACGGGGGAGGCAACAGGGACAAAGACACCTCCCCCGTCAACCACAAGCCAATGTCCTCCCCCGCCCACCAAGAATCCAAGAACGTCCACCGACAAGCTCCCGTACACGCTCACGTTCGAAAGGTATGGTAACATTGAGCATAATACCACACATCCATAGTATATATGCTACTAACATTCCTATCCATCGTTTGCCAGACCTGAAACTACCCGTCAACTATTTGATGAGGCCGAAGACTGCCCTGGCCACTATGTGTGCGGGAAGTTCATTATTCCCAAGGCCCAGCTCATCGACGAGGAAAAGTGGGATACAAGGAGGTTCCATCTATGGTACCTGGAAGCTGCAAAAGCCGAGATGTCAAGTTTTAACGTCAAGATTCCCCCGGAGTACTTCCACTTGCCCGCTAGTAACGAAATGCACCTACCCGTCGACTTTAGCGACATGTACAACCTGATGCGGGAAGAAGACCTGGACATCGTTCAAATCACCCTATTCACACTGTAAGCGATGAATGCAACTTCCACAGATAACTACATTCGTATTTTCCATAGTTCTATACTTGTTATGTCACGATGACTTGTCCGTGTAGCATGACAGTCACTATAAGTAATAAAAAGACACGTCCTGTACTCTACCTCTCTCCTGCACATATTGTTGAAAGAGTCATCAAGGGTTTCGAGATCACTGATCCAAAGATGACAGTTCGACAGCGAGAGAAGAAATATGAAGAAAATATGAAAGCCGAGAAGACTAAGTTGAAAAATTACATACTAGAATGCATGAAGAAGATCAAGCCGGATGGGCGAGAGTGTATAATGGCTGCCTATCACTTTGGGTAAGTCAAATACATGTACGTACACCTAAGTCGCTAGCATATCAGGCCTTCTCGTCGTCATAAACTCTATTTTGTTGCAATGGTGCAGTCAGGGCCTCGTGGGTGGCCACTGGGTCACTTTTATCATATACCCTCAAGATGGCAGGGCCTGTGTGTTTGACTCCTTAAGCGTACCAAACAAGCAAGGGTACAAGGCATTCGAAGATTGTCTGAAAAAGTAAGTCATCCAACTTTTTCATCAGTTACGGTTACCATACGTTTTTAAATGGTGGCTAAAACTATTCTATTTCATACAACGCTTATAAGGAATACCAAAAGGTACCTGGATTCTGGGACCGAAGAACTCAAAAGTTCAAGGACAAGCATAGGTACCACCTCAAAATCCGACAAGATTTTCCAGTAAGTATTTCAAAGGTCCAATTCATGTTTCATACATATATATGGGTTCTAATGCTTGTGTATCAATCGTGCAGTGCGCCAAACAGCCACTAGGATCGAAGACATGTGGCTTGTACACATGCGAGTTTCTAAGGGAAAGCAAGTAGTACACCAATAGCTAGAAGAAGCTCAAGAAAGGTGTCAAGTATTGAGGAGAGCAGCAGAGCCACAAGATGTGCTTTAAACAAGTCAAGGCGGACATATGCAAGTTTGTAATGGAGAAATGCATTCTCCAAGGAGAAACGTTCTTCGACAATGAATCCGAGCTGGCGTTGCTACCCCAATACGAGAAGCTCCGCAAATGGAACACAATGCTTCATCCGACAGATTACGCTCATCAAGTTGAACTATGAATTGTAATTTGAATTTTAAATCAACTAACTCAATGTGTATATGATGACAACAAATAACTAAGTGACTTTGTATGTTATGTCCAGATGGTTTATATGTGCATATATATATATCTCTGTTAGAAATCTGGAATTCTGAAATTATTTGAAAACTGCAATTGATTTGAATTCATATCCTGTTGTTTCTGCTGGCTGCATTATTTATTTTTTTAATCCACAATTAATAACCATGGCTGGCAACATAAGTAGCCCGCTACGGTTAAACGCAACTACCACAGCGGGCAACCTAAATCGACCGCTGCGGTTAATAATTTACCGCAGCGGGCGCTTTAGGTTGTCCGCTGCGGTAAATGCTATTAACCGCAGCGAGCTATTTATGTTGCCCGCTGCGGTTAAGGCTTTTACCACAGCGGGCAACAACGCCCGCTGCGATAATGGCCACGATTAACCGTGGCCTTAGCACCGCAGCGGACGCTATTGCCCGCTGCGGTAAAGCCAAAACGCCCGTTGCGGTTAAGCTTTGTGCATTAGTGTGAACAAGCAAGTGTTGCGCCACCAATTACACCAATCAGACTGAATTTAATTTGCTGTTGTCGAGGCTTACCCGAAATAAGAAGCAAGGTGGTGTGTGCTACCCAGCTGCACAATAGATAAAATACTCCAGCTCGAGATGCTGGACTTGCACTGCCGCTGGACTGTAATGACTTGCTGATGAGCAAGTATACAACAAGAATCCTGAGCAAGGTCCCGCAACTACTAAATGTGAAATGCAACAGCTACACACATCAATTGCAACAGGTGGTAAGCAGACAATTTTGATAGTGCAAGTTAAATGACTAAAACATATATGTGATATATGAACACTTATCACCATTTTATGTAATGCTCACATCAATAATGAAAACATAGTGGAGGGTAACGTCTAAAGCATTTGAGTAGCTTGCTACAATAAGATAATTGAATTAATTACATTTTTAAATAACTTGCCACAAAGGGGAAATCTAAATTGCTAAAAAATTGGATACAATTTACAAACTATCCTAAAAAATAGGAAACCAGTGGATTGCAAAAATTATCATCAATTCATCATAGACGAGTAGGTGACAAGATTGAAACTTAGCAGCATACCAAACCAGTGCAGAAGAACATGCTTGCAAATCATACAACATAAAAATCACAAAACCCTAGAACATTGCAGCCAAACTGAGTAAATTATTGAAAATGACAGCATAACTAATTGACTTGTTTTACAAATTGAAATTAAAACTGAAATTACTAACTAAAATTGCAAAATTGAAATTATAAAATTAAATTGCAAACTGAAATTACAATTTCAAATTAGAAACTAAAACTACTACTAGCTGAAATTAAAAACTGAAAATTGCAAAAATGAAATTAAAAACTAAACTTGCAAAACTGAAATTACAAAATAAAATTGCAAAATAATATTAGAAACTGAAAAATACAAATTGAACTTAGAATATAATAGCATACCAGTCCCTTTCTTTCGCTTTTGTCGTGTTCACATGTCTCATTCCCCGAATGGTGAAAGGACAGAGCAAAAGGAGCAAGCGGGGCGAGCAGGGCACGAGCCAAGCAGGAGCATAGCTGAGTAGAGGGATAGGTGCCGAGGCCATGGGCCATGGCCTTGCTGCCAGCGCATGCGATGGCCACTCCCGAGCAGCTGACCCCACGCATGGCCGCAAGAGCCACCGGTCCCAAGTAGCCGAGCATGGAGTCCATGGTCGCTGGCGGTGCTGGCTTGCGCACGACCTGAGCAGTCCCGGCACAGCGGCTGGCGCGCGGAGGCAGGCGGCGCATGTGCTTTGTGGTGGTCGCTACGCGCTGTGCCGGAACGAAAGAAAGAAGGATAAGAAACCGGTGAGTGCGCAACCTTGGGTAGGGAAGAGGAACTACGGGGCCGGCCCGTCCTAGAAGGACGTCGCGCGGTATCCACGGAGCGCGACGGGTCGCTAAATAGACTTTGCAAAAAAAATTAATGTTTAGTTGAGCGATGGGCTTGAATTAAACACATAGACATTGTTTCTTTTACTTCTTTTCGATGGGCCAAAATAATCATAGTTTGGGCCTCACGTTCCCCCCCTTATGCTGTATCTTCTACGTCGTTCGGATCTCAACCACTTTATTCATTACAGTACAATGAAGAACCGTGGCGTCCATAATCCAGCGCCGCCATATGCTACTTTGTGCTCGACAACAGCTGTCGCATTCATGGTATGAAGGATCCAGTTGTTCAGCACTCGGTGTTCCCACATATTATAAAGAACCAAAATCACCGGTCAAACAAAAAAAACCCAGCATGCCTCCCCTCCTTTCTGCTGCGCATGCCCGCTCGCATCCCTTGCGATGCATCCCGGTCGGCTGCCCGTCTCCGGTGCGCAGCCTGGCCATCCCTCGCTGCTCGCGCGCGCTGACTCAGATATCTCTATACTTCCACCCATGGCAGCGGCCTCTCTTGGTCCTCCCCAATCCTTCGTAGTCCTCTACTCCGTGCGCTGGATTCACTTGGGCTCAATGGCGGTAGCCGCACGAGCTCGGCCCATGGAGAGAGGGCACGACCTTGGGAGGAGTAGGCATGTGGCTGCGCAGATCTGGTGCACCTGGCCGGCACGCACAGAAGACCTGGCGGCAATGTAGGTGCTCTTGTCCACACAGGTGTGGGGTGTGGTGATGCAGAGGCGCCGCCGCGGTCACCTGGGGGCTGGGGCACGCTGCCTGGAGGTGTGACCCCATCTGATTTCCTTGTCAGTCGGGTCTGCTTGGAGGGGAGACCATGCCTGAATTCGTCAATTATTTCTCTTATTTCATTTATTTGAATTATTTCTCTGATTCTGTCTTCAATCGATTTGTGTATAGATTGAAAATCGCTTGATTCCTCTTTGTTTTATACGCTGCATATGATCCTTTCCTTTCTGATTGGGTGTTTGGATCGAGCACGAGCGAAGGGTACTGAACGCATCTTGGCCCCTAGTGGGTTTCAGTGATTGGATGAAACACAAGATTACCGTGACTAACGTGTGTTTTGCAGAAACAGGGATGAGTTATGTCATGGTAATGGCGACGATACGGGCATATGAAGTTCATGCCCCCTGGCGATGGAAATCGTTTCAGTTTTCAAAGGACGAATGACGAAGACGGTGGTAGACTAGGCTAAGTGTCATATGGTGTTGGAGGACACTTGGGTAGTCTTAGGTCTTTGTTTTTCCTTTGGCCGTACTATAAAGGGGAGCGTGAATCAGTAGCTTGACCTATATGAGTCTATTGAGGTAGGTGTGGTGCACACTTGTTATTTCATAGCCCTAGGTAGCTCAGAGAGATGCCTTATGTCGTGAGGATGAAAAGTCATTAAGGTCGCGTCGCGATCCGAGTTGGTTTTGCCCTTGAAAAGGGCATCAGACACTGGCCTGGTGGGCATCAGACGCGTCCGATGCTCACTCAGACTAGGGTTTTGTCTGGTGCATGGCATCAGACGCTCCGATGTTGTCACATCAGACGCGCCCGTGCCACTGTTCACTTGCGAGTAAATTTGACGCTGCACCGGACGCTGGCATCGGACGCTGAGGGCCAACGTCCGATGGCCATCCAGAGAGGTTCCAGAGAGGGTAAAAAGGCATCGGACGCGTCCGGTGCAGGGGCATCGGACGCTGCCCTGCGTCCGATGCTCCTTTAACAGGTCTGACAGGTTGTACAGTTGACCGTTGGTCGAGGTCATCGGAGCGTCTGATGCTAGGCATCGGAGCATCTGATGCCCCCGCAGAAACACCTGTTCAGTGCTCTATTGGATGGCCGGTTGGGGGGTATTTGTACTCCTCCCCCTCCTCCATTAGAGTGTTCTTGCTACTTTCCTTTGTTGAGAAACACCTTGTGAGTGTGAGAAAGAGCAAGAGCCCTAGTGAGGTTGAAAGATTTGCTAATTGAGAGAATTAGTGACCTCCTAGTGAGAATTGAGTAGCAAGTGTGCATCAATTCATCTCTTTGGCCTTGTGTTGGTCAAGTGAGAGTTCTAGCTTGTTATTCTCAGTGATCGGCATCACCTAGACGGCTTGGTGGTGATTGTGAAACTTGGTGATCATCCGGAGGCTTTGTGGTTGACCCAAGCCAAGTTGTGACCGGTAGCGAGCGATTCACCGGGCCGGAGTGGCGAAGAATCAGCTCGTAGTGAGCACTTGATCCTTGCGCGGATCAATGGGGAGCAATACCCTTGCGCGGGTGCTCCAACGAGAACTAGGGGGTGTGCCAACACCTCGATACCTCGGGAAAAAGATCGCCGTGTCATCTCTACTATCTTTACATACGCATTTACTTTTGAGCAATTCAATTCCGCAATTTACTTGTTGTTCTTTCATAAGTTGAATTGCCATGCTAGAGTAGAAATGGCTTAGCGATAGTCTTTTGTGCGGTTCATTCTAGAGAAACACACTTCTAGGCAGTAGGGGGTTAATTGGGCTTGTTAGGATTTAATTCTTGCAAAAGTTTTCGAAAAGCCCAATTCACCCCCACCTCTTGGGCATCTTGATCCTTTCAATTGGTATCGGAGCCTCGTGCTCTCGATTTAGGCTTAACCGCCTAGAGTTAAGATGTCCGAGGGTGATGGACCACCTCCCATGTTCGAGGGAGACGACTTTCCATATTGGAAAATCCGTATGGAGTCATACCTAGAAGCGGTAGATGTGAAATGCCGCCAAGCCGCAATCACCGGCTTTCCCAAGCCCAAGGAGGGCACAAGCCTAACTCCTAATGAAGAGAAGAATGAGAAGTAGAACGCAGAGGCCAAAAATATCATCTTTAGAGGCATTTGCAAGAATGTGTTTAACCACGTCCGGAACCACAAGAATGCCCATGAGCTATGGGATAACATTTGTGCGCTCCATGTGGGAACCAAGAGTGAGCGTGAGGAGCGCTATCATTTGGTCATGCAAAAGTTAAAGTCTTTTGAAATGCTTGCTCATGAGAATGCCAATGAAATGTACTCACGCTTGATTGTTCTTGTAGAGGAGCTCAATGGACTTGGCCTCACACAAATGCAACCATCCGATGTTGTGAGGAAGATTCTATGTATCCTTCCAATTGATAAATATGGACACATCGTGACGGTGCTACATCAAGGTGATCTTTCGACATCCACACCAACACAAGTCTTGGGGAAGATCAATGCTCATGAGATGTACATGCACATCACACCAAGTGGTGGATCTTCCACCGACAAGAAGAAGAACTTGGCCTTTAAAGCAAGCCATGACAAGAAAGGCAAATCCAAGGCTATTGAGGTGCATCATGAGAGCACAAGTGATGATGAAGATGATTCCAACATTGCTCTCATGGTGAAGAAGACCACCAAGATGTTGAAGAAGCTTCACAAGAATGGAGTCAACTTTGACTCAAGAAAGAAGAAGTTCTTCACAAGTACCAAGAGAAGGCCAATCTCCAAAATGGATTGCTACAATTGCGGTGATCTTGGCCATCTTGCTCATCAATGCCCCAAGCCCAAGAAAGAGAGCTACAAGAACAAGAACAAGGGCAAGAAGTATGACTCATCTAGTGAAGATGAGAAGAAGAGTGAGAAGCCCTACAAGAAAGATGGCAAGAAGAAGAAGCAATACCACAAGAAAGGTGGCAAGGCCTACATTGTTGGTGATTGGCTCACCGACATTGACTCCTCCGTTGGCTCATCAAATGAAGATAGTGATGATGATAAGGAGAAGGTGGCCGCTCTAGTGATTAGGATTTCTACAACGCCACCTCCACCATCGCCATCATCCTCTACACACCTATGCCTCATGGCAAAGGGTGATCGGAAGGTACAAAGTGATGATGACTCTAGTGATGATGAGAGTGATGGAGACTCATGATGATGACTATAGCATGTCACTTGAGCTAGACATGCTAAAAGAAGAGAACAAGAGATTGAAGATGGAGAGGGATTACAAGATGACACCATCTCAATTGGAACTCCAACAAGAGAATGACAAGCTCAAGAAGGAGAAAGATCACCTCACCACTGGGCTAAGAAACTTCACCAAGGGTCAATGTCTTCAAAGTGAGCTACTCATGAACACCGTAATGAAGACCAATAGAAATGGCATTGGCTTTCTTGAAGAGAAGATGAAGCAACACAAGAGCATTACAAAGCCCAAGAAGAAGAAGATTGGGAGATGCTATGAGTGTGGAAAAGGACACTTTGCTCACAATTGTGAAGAGCCAAAACCCACACCCTTGCCCAAGCAAGCTAGGCCCTTTGCTTTCAATGCTCACTACATGCTTAGACAAGATTCTAGTGGCAAAGTGAAAGTCATGTTCATGGGGCCTCCTAACAAGAATAGGCCAAAGCAAATATGGGTTGCAAAGTCACTAGTTGAGAAGGTTAAGGGACCTCAACAAGTTTGGGTCCCGAAAGCTCAAGCTTGATTTCTTGTGTGTGTAGGTGAACTACAAGACCGGTGGATCCCATTGGGTGATTGATAGTGGTTGCACACAACATATGACCAGTGATTCCCAGATGTTCACCTCACTAGAAGAGAATGTCAATGACCAAGAAAAGATTACATTTGGTGACAACTCAAAGGGCAATGTCAAGGGATTGGGCAAAGTGGCTATATCAAATGATCATACCATCTCCAATGTGCTTCTTGTTGCATCATTGAGCTTCAACTTGCTATCCGTTGGGCAACTTTGTGATCTTGGCTTTCAATGTTTGTTCACCAACAAAGAAGTGGTTGTGACCAAGAAAGATGATACACAAGTGATCTTCAAAGGCTTTAGATACAACAATCTCTATTTAGTGGATTTCACCTCCGAAGATGCCAACTTGAAGACATGCTTGTTCACTAAGCAATCACTTGGTTGGCTATGGCATAGAAGATTGGCACATGTGGGAATGAACACTCTCAACAAGCTATTGAAGAAGTATTTGGTTAGAGGCTTGAAGGATGTCAAATTTGAAAAGGACAAATTGTGTAGTGCATGTCAAGCCGGCAAGCAAGTTGCAAATACTCATCCAACCAAAGCCTTTGTATCAACATCAAGAGAGTTAGAGCTACTTCACATGGATCTATTTGGGCCAACAACATATGCTAGCTTGGGTGGAAATCTCTATTGCCTAGTGATTGTTGATGACTATTCTAGATACACTTGGGTATTCTTTCTTCATGACAAATCCAAAGCAACCCCTTCATTCCAAAAGTTTGCCAAGAGAGCTCAAAATGAATTTGAAGTGAAGATCAAAAAGATAAGAAGTGACAACGGAAAGGAGTTTGACAACACCCACATTGAGGAATATTGTGATGAAGTTGGGATCAAGCATGAAGTCTCCGCAACCTACACACCACAACAAAATGGGGTAGTTGAGAGGAAGAACCGGACCTTAATCACCCTAGCAAGAACAATGTTAGATGAGTACTCTACACCAGAAAGATTTTGGGCGGAAGCAATCTACACCGCTTGCTATGCATCAAATCGGTTGTTCCCCCATCGTCTCCTTGGCAAGACCCCCTATGAGCTACTCAACAACGAGAAGCCGGATGTATCATTCTTTAGAGTGTTTGGGTGCAAATGCTACATCTACAAGAAGCGCCAACACCTAGGGAAGTTCCAACGCCGATGTGATATTGGTTTTCTTGTTGGTTACTCATTGAAGTCCAAAGCATATCGAGTATTCAACCATGCCACCGGGATGGTAGAAGAAACATATGATGTGGAATTCGATGAATCTAACGGCTCTCAAGGAGAGCATGAGAATCTTGATGATGTAGGTGATGAACCATTGAGGGAAGCAATGAAGAACATGCCGGTTGGAGCCATCAAGCCTAAAGATGATGATGATGATGATGTGCAAGTCATTGACAAGCCATCCTCATCCAATGTACCACATGATGAGGACAAAGATGGGAGGGATCCAAATGAAGACACTCATGTCTCCCATGATCAAATGGTGGTACAAGCTCAAGATGTTGATGCTCCACAAGCGGCTCCTCAAGTGGTTGATCGAAGGACTACTCCTCTACTACAAGCTCATCCTCAAGATCTCATCATAGGGAGTCCGACAAGGGGTGTAATGACTCGATGTCAAAACCTTGCTTTATTTATGGAACATCACTCTTTTATTTCTCTTGTTGAGCCTACCATTGTAGATGAAGCTCTAGGTGATCCGGATTGGGTGAATGCCATGCATGAAGAACTAAACAACTTCACTCGCAATCAAGTTTGGACACTTGAAGAGCAACCAAAAGGCGCAAGAGTCATTGGAACAAAATGGGTGTTTAGGAACAAGCAAGATGATCAAGGCAAGGTTGTTAGAAACAAGGCAAGACTAGTGGCAAAGGGGTTCTCTCAAGTTGAAGGTTTGGATTTTGGAGAGACCTTTGCACCGGTTGCAAGACTAGAAGCCATCAGTATCCTCCCTGCATATGCATCACATCATGACATTAAGTTATATCAAATGGATGTGAAAAGTGCATTTTTAAATGGCTTCATAAATGAACTAGTCTATGTTGATCAACCTCCCGAGTTTGAAGACCCTAGATATCCTAATCATGTTTATAGGTTGTCCAAGGCGCTATATGGGCTCAAGCAAGCTCCTAGAGCATGGTATGAGCGCCTCCGGGACTTCCTCATTGAGAAGGGCTTCACCATTGGGAAGGTCGACACCACACTATTCACCAAGAAGCTTGATGGAGAGATCTTCATTTGTCAAGTCTACGTTGATGATATCATCTTCGGGTCAACAAATGAAGCCTATTGCACGGAATTTGGTGACTTGATGTCGAAGGAGTTCGAAATGTCCATGATTGGCGAGCTCACATTCTTCCTAGGCTTTCAAGTCAAGCAATTGAAGGAGGAGACTTTTATATCTCAAGAGAAGTACACAAAAGACCTCCTCAAGCGCTTCAATATGGATGATTGCAAACCTATCAAGACTCCAATGCCAACAAATGGACATCTCGACCTAGATGAGGGAGGTAATCCGGTTGATCAAACTCTCTACCATTCTATGATTGGTAGTTTGTTATACTTGACCGCATCTAGGCCCGACATCATGTTTAGTGTGTGCATGTGTGCTCGGTTTCAAGCCGATCCTAGGGAATCACATCTCATAGCCATAAAGAGAATCCTTAGGTACCTAAAGGACACCCCAAGCATTGGCCTTTGGTATCCCAAAGGAGCTAACTTCCAACTCATTGGGTATTCTGATTCGGATTACGCGGGTTGCAAAATTGATAGAAAGAGCACATCCGGAGGGTGCCATTTGCTTGGGAGATCACTAGTTTCATGGAGTTCGAAGAAGCAAAATAGTGTGGCCTTGTCTACCGCCGAGGCAGAATACATAGCCGCGGGTGCTTGTTGTGCACAAATCCTTTACATGAAACAAACCCTTTTAGACTATGGTGTAGTTCTAGAAAGGGTACCTTTGTTGTGTGACAATGAGAGCACGGTTAAGCTTGCTAACAACCTGGTTCAACACTCTCGCACAAAGCACATAGATATTCGCCATCACTTTCTTAGAGACCATGTTTCAAAGAAAGACATATCCCTAGAAGGAGTTAGAACCGAAGATCAATTGGCGGATATCTTCACAAAACTCGTAGATGAGAACACCCTTTGTAGATTGCGAAGTGAGCTTAATGTGCTTGATCTAAGTAACTTTGTCAAAAGGTGAAAGGTGGTTGTCTTTGCATTGCATTGTATCATATGCCATGTTTAAATTATGCTATGCACATAGGCTTGTCAGACATGGTTAAGATAACCGCCCTAAAAAGTGTGTGAAGAAGCTTACCCATGAGCAAACTTGACAAGCAACCTAGATTCAAATTTCGTATTGCATTGCATATGCATGTGTGTTGTTTTGTCATTTCTTTTTGGTTAAGATTTGAGCAACCGCTGTGTTCGTCCACCGCTAGTGGGAGCATTTGAGGCTCCTAATGGTTGAGACCCCTTGTTTTGGTGGCCACATGTTGTCTCCTCGGGATTTATTGCCTATTTTCACTAAAAATGGTATGTAGCCTGTGGCAAAATATTTATAAAATTGTGGGTTTATGCGAGGATGCTCATACTAGGTTCCAACTGGTGTTTATTTGCTTCTTATTTGAGTTGGAAATTGGTTGGGAGAGGGAGCTGCAATAGAGATCTTCGAAGCTGCCCAAAATGCAGCATCAGACGCTGGCCCCAACGTCCGATGCCTGCACTGTAGGTAGCCCCAGCTGAAATAGTGAACTGACAGCGTCCATTGTGTCACCAACGGAGCGTCCGGTGCCCCATCTGCCAAGGCAAAGGACGCGTCCGATGTGTTTTTGGCAAAATTGGAGCTCTCTGGACGGGCATCGGAGCGTCCGATGTGTTTACATCGGCGCGTCCGATGCCCCATTAAGCTGCACAGTAAGCTCTTTTTATTGGCTATTGGGACCCACGTGTCATTTCCACCTTTCGTCTTTGTTGCGCCGAGGCCCAGCCGCTCCTGCCATCGGGTTCCTGAGCCCCAAACCCTAGCCCTCCATCGTCGGCCGCCGCGCCCTCCCCTCCCGCTCGTGCCCAGCCAACTCGCCGCCGGCCACTGCTCCGCCGCTTCACCCCAGCCACACGCGCAGGCCGTCCTCCTCGCCCGTCGCAGCCGCGCGCCCGCCTGCCAGCTCACCGGTGTCAGCGCCCGAAGCTCGCCGGAGCTTCTCCACCGGCGGCTGTCTCCCTCGCCGGAGCTCTGTGTCCACCTCGAGCTCGCCTCCTCTTCTCTGGCGACCTCCTCCCCGGCAAACAGAGCCCCCAAGTGAGCATCCACCCCTCCTCCTCATCTCATGCTCACTAGGTGCTCGATGAAATGCCCCAACAGCCGTTCCACCATGTTTTAACCCCCATTTTCACCCAAATCCTTTGCATTTCCCCTCGGTGTGATACGTGGGTGCCGGAATGTCAGTCCTTACCTTGTGCTTGGGTCGTCTCGTCCGTTCGTCAGGTAGCAAAGCCCTCTTCTACTCTTATCCCCTTGCTTTGCTTCCGATAGGTCTTTCTCATCTCTAGAATATATGTTGTTGGAACGCACTTGCCCAACCTCCGCACCTGTGCAGGGGAAGGAGCGAAGGCGGCCAAGCGTCAGATGCAGTAGTGAAGGTGAAACGGAAGTGGAAGGCGCTCGAATTCCAAAAAAGATCCTCTCTTACACTGTTCATCCCCTTGGTATTTATAGGGAATGCCAAGGGGTACGGGCCAAATTACAAAAGGGTACAGCAAAGATTCCTCGCCTCCGCGCAGGGAAGAAGGGCAAAAGCGTAAATACACAGCTGAAGCGGAAACCCTAATCGGTCGCACTCCAGCGCGCCGCCACCTGGCCCTTGTTCGCCTTCGGGGAGTGGTGCGGCGGTCTTGACCTTCGGTCGCGCTCGCCTTTGGGCCCGCGCACCTCCGCCATCTGCCGGACCTCCGGCTCTGCTTGCCTCCGGGGAAGAAGAGCGAAGGTTTAACCTTCGGCCGTGCTCGCCGGTCCTTCGGCTTCGCTTGCCTCTGGGGCGACGCACACTTGCCGCTTGCCCGGACCTTCGCTTCCAGCGAAGGTGGCGTCGTGGTTAAGCGAAGGTTTCCTGCAGTGCGACCGTCGCCTTAGACCTGCACGGAAGCACAACAAAGCGACGAGGGTTGACCCCGCATCCGGGGGTCAGGGTAACGGTCTCCAATAGGAGAGGGACCTCGCAAGCACGCAAGGCGCTACGCGAGGGCTAACTTCGAGCACCGGTTCGGCTGGCGCTTCTGCCGAGGGTCCCTCCCCCCAACAGTAGCCCCTCGTTGTCTTGGATCTAAAAGAACGTGTTTAGGCCCAAGCAGCGCCTTTTAATGGGGACAAAAACGGGGCCCTCGGCAGCGACGCCCGCGGCTGCTTTGGGCTGGGCCGTTGTGGTGTTGTTTTATACTATTGAAGCCTGTTTCGTTTTTTGCGCCGCGTTCTTTGGTTGTCGTGCCGACTTCGTCGGGTGAGGGGTTTGTCTCCCGGCCTATAAAAAGCACGAGTAGGTGGGGAGTTTTGATTGTGCTCTTTGTTGCTATAGCCATCCTGCTGTTGCAATTTGCTTGTAGCGAAGGTTTGTTTGAGCTTGTCTGCGAGGGTTGAGACAGGCGTTCGTTGTTCGGTAGTGTTAGCAGTTGAAGAGATGGCTAGGTTGAAGCAAACTGCTCGCGCTGTTTCTCCCACAGCCGCGGATGAGGGGATTACCTTCGAGTTTGGTCTGAGCCGGGTTTGTGCAAGTGAGATTGCATCTTACGTACGGTGGGGCTGGGTTGAGGAAGGCAAGGCGAGGGCCAGCAGTGGGGAGACCGTGCCGAGGCCGGGTGCAGATGAGGTTGTGGTGTTTGAGGAGTTCTTTTCGGCTGGCCTTTGCTTCCCAGCTGACTCCTTCGTGACTTCGGTCCTGCGGAGGTTCAACCTGCGGTTTCATCAGCTTACGCCTTCCTGCTTCACAAAGATGTCGGTCTATGTCTGGGCCTGCAGGTCTCAGGGGGTTGTCCCTCATGTCGAGGGTTTTGTCCGCACTCATCGCGTTCACATGCAGCCTCGCAAGATTACGGACAGCGAGGGCAAGACCAGCCTTGGACAGTTTGCGGTGTACACTTTTTGCCATCGCGCCGGCGTGGAGCTGCCGGTGCAAGCGCAGAAAAACAAGTGGAGCAGCGGGTGGCAGGAGTTCTGGTTCTATTACAAACTCAGTGACAGCTCCGAGCTTTGCGGCGAGCTTCCGGTGCTTGGAGATGTGGGCGCCGAAGCTAAGATGAGCATCGAGGCCCATGCTGCTGTTGATTGCCTGAGGGTCGTTGCGCGTTCTCAGTGCGCGCGTGATTTGGTGGAGGAATATTGCTGTGCCAAGATTTGGCCTCTTGGCCGGAGGCAGACTTGGTTCGTTGTGGAGAATGACCCGAGGTACGAAGGTAGGGGCTTGAAGAAGCCTAGTTTGGATCTAGAGAAGGTCTGGGAAAGAACTCTTAAGAAATTTCCGAGGCGCGAGGATGGGAACGAAGCTGTTTTTAAACGAGTTCAGCAGTGGACGGACGAACTCGTGGGGAAGCTTTCCCCACTGGAAGTGAAGGCTATCCATAGCTTGGTGGGCGGCGAAGGTCGTGTGAACAGAATGTTTGACATTCTTGGTATTCGGTACGCCGACTGGCCCGCTCCTTCGAGCGACGACGCGCCGAAGAAGAGGAAGCGGAAGGCTTCGGGAGGAACGGAGATCGTGTCTCGGCCGAAGAGAGGCCGTGGTCGAGGCCGTGGAGGAGCTGGCGGACGAGCGAAGGTGCTTGCGACGAAGGTCGCTGCTGGCTCTGTTGCTGCGGGCACTTCTTTGCCCGCTGCTCGGAGTGGCCGGGGTGCCAGTTCGGTCGGGGGACGCGTGCCTCGCGTTGGAGGGATCGGTGCTTTGGTCCAAACTTCGGGCGACGAGGATGAATCTGATGATGATGAGGTGGAGAAGGACGCAAAGGAGGGGGAGACGGGCGAGGGTTCGTCTGATGAAGGTAGCGAGGGTTCTACTGAAGGGCATGACACGGATGAGGAGGTGTCGATTGGAGGCGGAGCCTCGCCGGTTGTTGGTGCGGTGGTTACCCAGGGCGCAGATGAGCTTGCACGAGATATTGAGCCAGGCAGCCCTCGACGAGGTGCGGTTCCCAGCTTCGCGGGCTCGCACCTTTGGGTGGAGGGGTTTGAGTTCGATGGGGAACTTGACTCTGCGCGGTCCCGGGGAAAAAGACCGTTTGGCGAGGCTAGCCGGTCGAGCCTTCCGGAATACGCCAAGAAGCTTGGGATTTCTGATCCGGCGACTGCACTGTTCACCAGTCCGGACCTTCGGGATTGCCACTTGCAGTGCAGCCCGGAGGAAAGGCGTTTTCTGGGCCGGATCTTTGGCCGCATTTGTGTGCCGGAGGCGGAGGTCCTTCTTGCAGATCAAGCGGTTGGCGACACTTTTGATGATGTTGACGTCAAGTTGGCGGAGCTGATGCTCTTGAACCGCTCAGCGAGGCGGAAGGTTAGCTCCGACATGGAGTTTATGAGGAACCATATGACTGAACTTGAGAAAGAGAACAGCAAACTGGCGCGGAGCCTAGAGAACAGAGAAAATGAAATGAGGATTGCTTCGGAGAAGGCCGCGAAGGCTCGAGAGGAGGTGGTTGAGCTGGCGAAGCGTAATGCTGATCTGATTGCCGCGGGAAAGGAGAAGGACAAGGCTTTAGCCGAGGCCGAGGGTCGGCTAGTTGATTTGAAGAACTCTTGGCGGACGAGCATGGAGAACGTCAAGCGTAAACTTGATTGTTGTCTGACCGAGGCTGGGGGTTCAGCCGGAGAGCCATTGCCTGCGGTTGATGCAGAGGCCTTCGAGGGCTGGCTGGGCAACGAGCTTGATGTGTTTAGCTCGCTAGTTTCCAACGCAGCCGATTTTGGTGGCTACGCCGGGGCCTTGGCAATGGCGAGCACGCTTCGACTGGCGGATTGTGATCATCTTCGCAAGGTCAAAAGGCCGAGCCATGTCTTTCCGACGGTTGAAGAGGTTCGCCAGATGAAGGTTGACGACGCAGAAGTCCGGAATTGTGCGATGCGTTTGCTTCGCAAGTTTTGGATCTCCGGAGGTGGCCGGGCTCTCGCCTTCGAAGAAGCTGCCGAGGCTACGCGCCAGGTTCGCACCTTTGTTTAAGTTTTTTGGTCTGTGTTGATTTTGTTTTGGAGGGGTTGTTTGTTGATTTTGGCGAGGTTTGTCTTTTGTTTTGCTTGTAGGCTCGACGAGATGCAATGCCCTCGCCGCCTGCGGGAGATGCAGCGAGGGGTGACCCCGAAGCCGCCCCTGAGCCAAGCTGTGCGGGGGTTACGCTCGCCGAGATCGAGGCGTTGACCGGGAGCGGGCCGATCGTGGAAGGAGATGCTGCGCGGGCGACGGCGATGGAAGAGGAGGCTGCGGCGAACGTCGAGGCTGCTGCGAAGGAATCCACGGCGGAGGAGGCGTCAGCTGGGACCTCGACTGCCGCCGCTGGCGAGGGTGCGGACGTCAATCGAGGGGAAGCTGGGCAGGTGTGATGCCTGGGTTTGTTGGGGCGAGGGAGGCCTTTTTGTAGATACTATGGTTGTTTGTAAAGACTTGGCGAGGCTGAGACATCTCGTATTTTTGTGCAACATGCAGTTTCCTGACGGAACCGTGCTAGACGTATTCGACGTGACCCCGCTGATGTTGAACTACCAAGACGTTTTTATAACTGGTGAATCATGGGCTCGCGCTAGATTTAAATATCCTTCGCTTTCCTTTGAACGTTTTTGGTGGTCGAAGGTGCGGAGATATGATTTAAAGAATAGCAGGTCGAGTCGATTTTGGCGCGAGACAGACTATACAGACCGCCAAGCCGATCGTTATTTGTTTGGGTCTTCTTCGACCTCGCAAGTTGGCGGTGATGATGATATTGACGAGAACACAGCTTTGGAATATTTGTTCGGTCGAAGGGAGCTTGAAGTTGGTTCGGATGGGGCGCTTGTGATCCCGAAGGAGGAACCTTCGGAAGTTGGGACGAGGCATAGGTACATGTATAGGGCGAGGGTTTTGCCCGGGGAGCTGCCAATTGTCCCTGCAGCTCCTTTGTTGTGGGGACCCCTGGTTCCAGTGGAGGGGGGTTTTGAGATGGAGTCCGAAGGTTTGGATGATTTGGAGTTAATTGAGGGGAGCGGTGGTCCCTTGTAAAGATTTTTTATTTTGGGATATGTTCGTTGTTGTAACATTGTTTTGTAACGGTATGAGAAAAGCGTATGGGTTGTGTGCCATATTTGCTGTGCTATTTTGACGTTTCTTATGTTGTTTTAACGGCGACGCCCCCTTTTTCTTTTAGCGAGGCTCGCGCACTTGCTCGTGTAAGCTTGTTTTGAAAAAACAGCGACGCCCCCTTTTTCTTTTAGCGAGGCTCGCGCACTTGCTCGTGTAAGCTTGTTTTGAAAAACAGCGACGCCCCTTTTTCTTTTAGCGAGGCTCGCGCACTTGCTCGTGTAAGCTTGTTTTGAAAAAACAGCGACGCCCCCTTTTTCTTTTAGCGAGGCTCGCGCACTTGCTCGTGTAAGCTTGTTTTGAAAAAACAGCGACGCCCCCTTTTTCTTTTAGCGAGGCTCGCGCACTTGCTCGTGTAAGCTTGTTTTGAGAAAACAGCGACGCCCCCTTTTTCTTTTAGCGAGGCTCGCGCACTTGCTCGTGTAAGCTTGTTTTGAAAAAACAGCTGCGGATACATGGGTGTATGCCGAGTCTCTGTGTGATGAGTGATTGTCAACGGAGATGATGCGCATGTTCTTTGGCTTGTGTTGTGCAGGTGTCGAGCACGGAGACAGTGATCGATGGCGGGTGAAGGTCAAGTTGCGACGTGCCGTGCCGACGGACCGAGCGCGATGAAGGATGGGCGTGCCGTGCGGCGGACGTGCCATGCCGATGTATCGGACGGTGAAGGGCGGACGTGGACTTGGACTGATGGACTGGAGGCCGGAGGATCAGCTGTGGTGGCTGGCAGCCTGTGACAGCGACAAGCGGAGAAGTGCGATCATGTCGGTGGAAGGGGTGCACAGGCGGTGCATCCCCTCTACGACGCCGGTTTGTTGGTAGAGCCCGGGAAAAACCAACGGTGGACGGTTTCCAGGTTTGGGCCTCAAAACCTGGGTGCTGGGTTTCCAGGTTGAGCCACAAAACCTGGGCGTGACGGTTTCCAGGTTGAGCCTCAAAACCTGGGCGTGGGCCGGTTTCCGAGTTTGGGCCACAAAACTCGGGCTGGAGGCTGGTTTCCCGGTTTGGGCCTCAAAACCGGGGGCTGATGGAAAAGGCTGGTTTCCCGGTTTGGGCCACAAAACCGGGGGTGCAGAGTGGTGGCGGCACGTGGCGGCGATCTGAAGGTTGCGTGGAGGCGACGCGGAAGACCGTGCGGGCGTGGCCGTCGGATCTACCTACCACCAGCGGGTGGACTAGAATAGCCTTAGGGTTAGGCTGGTCCGCTCTGTAATTAGAGTAGTGAGGGGTAGAGTAGGAAATAGACTTAGGCTAGGTTAGTATAAGTAGTCCAGGGGAGACACCCTCCTCCCTATCTCAATCTCAGTTAGAGCTTTCATTTCCTAGGGTTTCCACTCTCCCACACCCCTGCTTTAGCTAGTTGAGATCCGCAGAGAGACTCCACTCTGTGTACTGTTGATTCGAGGAAGTGAGGCCGTATCCTCACCTTGGAGCACTGATCGATGGCTTGATTTGCGTCCTTGATTCGAGTTCGTGGCTGTGATTTCCGTTTTACTTGTGTTCTTCGCGGAATCTTTTTGCTCCACGATTTTCCCGTCGCTTGATCTCTTTGCTCGGTTCATCTTTTACAATTCCGTTTGAACCAAGTTGTTCTAGATCGTGAGGCACTTCTTTCCACCGAAGGAATCATCCTCTAACCTCACGGTCTAGGAGATCGATCGATTTTTCGTTTCGGGTCTTTTTTCTTCCCTTCCCCCGAAATTCTTCGATTCACCGATTTGGAGTTAGGTTCGAGCCATGATCTCTTAGAGATAGCTCACTAACCTCCTTGTGACTTTACTCACCAAGTTTGATCCCTAGAGGACTTGTTTTGGGTGAGTTCTAGTCGAATCGGTGGACGAACAGTGAATTCGCGGGGTGACCGGACGCTTCATTCAACGACCGGACGCTGCTACAGTGCGTCCGGTGGTTGAACTCTGTCTGAGTTCTTTTGGTTGACCGGACGCTCTGTTCAAATCGACCGGACGCTCCCTTCAGTGAGTCCGGTCAGAAACAGAGAGGTTCCAGAAACGTTTTTCTGTGACCGGACGCGTCCGGTGCCTGGTGACCGGACGCTCTGGTGAGTCCGATCGTTTCCGGTGTTTTGTTTTGCTTGACCGGACGCTGGGTGTTGGAACTGACCGGACCTGCCAGAGTGACTGTTCCCGTGCTTTGTCTCTTGTGACCGGACGCTCAGTGAACGACCGGACGCTTGAGCTCCGTGCGTCCGGTCACGAACAGAGAGCTCCCAGAGCTGATTTCTGACGACCGGACGCGTCCGGTCCCTGCTGACCGGACGCTGGCCAGAGTCCGGTCGATCCAGTTTCGCGCGTTTTCGTTCGCGGTTCGTTCGTTCTTGATCGGATTTGAGTTCCGTCTTTTGCGTTGGCTTTCTAGGGTTGTCTAGTGTCCCGCTGTGCTTCTAGGAGGCATCCACCCTACATCTAGGGTCGTGGACATTAGCAAGCTCTAGGGTTCGCTCTTGGGGTTGATTTTGGGACAGTGGTATCTAGTTTCCGAAAGGAAATTTTGAAGCTCCCATTCACCCCCCCTCTGGTCGCTTTCGGGTAGCTTCTCGGTCCTTCAACAGCAACGCCCCCCTTTTTCTTTTAGCGAGGCTCGCGCACTTGCTCGTGTAAGCTTGTTTTGATCGCGTTTCTCACCTCTCTACGGCTCGGGAGATCTGGGACACCCTCATGCGTTTTCATGAGGGCACCTCTCAAGTCAAAACCCGACTCTACGAGTCGTTCAAGAGAGAGTATGAGAACTTTCGACATCAGCCTGGCGAGAGCATAGAAAGTTTATTCGCTCGCTTTCAGGTGATTGTCAACAGGATGAGGGCTAACAGAGAGCAGTTGCCATTTGACGATCATGAGCGTGCTTTGAAGCTTTTGCACACTCTTGACCGTTCGGTGTGGGACTCCAAGGTTCAGGCAATCATCGAATCGCCGAACTATGAGACCCTCACCTGCGACGAGCTCTTCAGTAAGCTCAAGTCCAGTGAGATTGATGCTATGGCGAGGGCTTCTTTTGAAAATCCCTCTCGCCCGTCCATGGCTTTGGTTTCCGGCTCTTCCTCTAACCCCTCAGCTGGCTTTGCGCTTTCTTCTCTCTTTTCTGTGACAGAGGACCAGCTGGAGTCTTTGGGAGACGACGAGTTGGCTTTGCTTGCCAACCGGTTTTCGCGGTTCCACAACAACCGCGTGAACCGCCGTCGTGGAGGAGGACGCGCCGGATGCTACGAATGCGGCGACCCCGACCACTTCATCGCCGACTGCCCCAAGAAGAAGAACAAGCATCTGGGGAAGGGCGATCACGGCCACAGGCGCGACTCCAATTACAAGGAGAAGCACGTTCCCCCAAGGCACAAGAAGCGGGGCGGCTTCGACAAAGAGTACATCAAGAAGAAGTACTTGGAGAAGCAGCAAGCTGAGCAGCGTGCATTCTTCGCCACGCTCAGCGACGTCGACGGCTCGGATGACGACTCCGCCAGCTCGAGTGATGACGAGTCCGAGAAGAAGAAGAGGATCGAGGACAAGCTGAACGGCCTCTGCTTCTTCGCCGACGACGACGGCTTCTGCACCATGGCGCTGGGCGATGAGGTCGACGGCGAGCCGGAGCGTACCCCTCGGAACGACGACGACGACGACACCTCCCAGGTATCTCTCACCTACGACGAGCTTTCCTCCGAGGTTGAGAAGTTGACTGCTGCCCTCCTTAGCCAAGATAAGTTGCTTAGGCGTGCCGCTAGAGAGCGCAAGGAGTTTAGGCAGAAGTGGGAGGACACGGTGAAGGAGCTTGAGGTCGCTCGGTCCACCGTGGTTGTGTCGGAGGAGTTGGAGTGCGAGAGTTGCGCCGCGCACATGACGGATCTTCTCACTCTGAGGAGTAAGCATGCTGCGCTGGTAGATGAGGTGGATGAGCTCCGAGCTAGGCCGCAGCTGTTGGGTGCGTGCAAGACTTGTCCTGTCTTGCAATCTGAGTTGGCAGAGAAGAATGCCAAGCTTGAGTCTTTAGAGAAGGCCAGCTCAGATAGCACTTGTGTCTTGAGGTGTGCTTTGTGTGAGGGCCTGGAGATGGAGATTGCCAATGTGAAGCATGACAAGATGCAAACCGAGGAAGAAAACACATACCTTCGGTCCATCTTGTCATGGGTCTCCAGTAGTGAGCCGCAGCTCGGGATGATGATCTCTCAATTCAAGCGAGCTGTTGGTGCCCCTGGTGTAGGTTTTGCTCAGAGTGTTGATCTCTCAGCCTTTGGGAAGATTGGAGAGTCTAGTGGTCTGAACCCATGTGAGAAGCCCAACTCCACCACTACTCCCAAACTTGCCAAGCTTCCACTCAAAGAGCTAGCCAAGCCTATCACCAAAGATGGTGTGGTTGAGGAACCCCTGAGAGTTCCTCCCAAGAACCCAGTTTGGGCACCCAAGCCAAACCACCTCAAGAACAAGCTTGATGCTATGCCACCCATTAGTGAGGAGTTGCCATCGAAGGGCAAAGGCAAAGTGAGCCACACCCACAGCCCTGGTCACCAACAACCCCCTGTGCGTGCGGTGAGGTACCAGTGTGATTTCTGTGGGAGGGATGGTCACTTGAGCGAGTTCTGCTTTAGGCGCAAGAGAGAGGCGCGCAGGGCTCGGGAGATGGAGAACCCGGACATGTACCATCCAGCTCATGGTGGACATGTACCGAAGGCCCAGGGGAGAGCTGCTAGGTCCGGACGTCAGGGTTCCAGGCCTAGGCAGGAGATGAGAGCCCCGAGGAGGGAGACTAGGCCTAGAGGTCCAGCACCTCAGTTTGTTAGGCCTAGGCAGGAGAGAGCTTCGAGGAGAGACGCTAGAGCAGTTGAGCCCCAGGCTCCTAGGCGTAAACCTCGTAGAGAGGGTGCCCGACGGGGTCCTGCTTTTGCAGGTAACGGACCCCGTGGCGAAGGCTTTGTTGAGCGCTTTCCCCCACCGCAGTTTGAGTATCGCGGTGAGCGCTTCTTCCCTAGCGGACCACGTTTTTCTCAGCGTGGTGATCGCTTTCCTCGTAGACGTGCTAGGAATGGTTTTTCTGCTAACCGTTCTTTTGAGCAGCCGGCCCAACACTGGTATTATCCTTATTTCACTAACCCCAGTGTTGGACCGTATGCTCACCCTATGTCTTTTTATTGATGTAGGTAAGACGGTTGGAGGACATTTGGTTGGTGGATTCTGGTTGCTCGAGGCACATGACCGGAAACGCCAAGTGGTTCTCCAGCCTTAGCCCGGTCGCCGGAAAGGAGTACATAACCTTCGGCGACAATAGTAAAGGTAAGGTATTGTCTCGTGGGACAGTGCGGGTTAATGAGCACTTTGTGTTGCGCGATGTTGCTCTTGTTTCTAACTTGCATTTTAACCTTCTTTCTGTTTCGCAACTTTTTGATGATGACTATGAGATTCGTTTTAAACCGAACCTTAGTCGCATCCTAGATCCTCAGGGCGATCTTGTATGTCTGATTTCGCCCTTTGGAAAAGTCTTTTGTGCGAATTTCTCGGAATCGTTTGGTTCTTCTCGCTGTCTTTTGGCTAGTCCTTCTTCCTCCGATCTTTGGAAGTGGCATAGGAGGCTCGGTCATTTAAGCTTCGACTTGCTTGCAAGACTTAGCTCACTTGGCCTAATCCGAGGATTGCCCAAGCTTTCGATGGAGAAGGATCTAGTTTGCCATTCTTGCAGACATGGGAAGATGGTTGCTGCTCCCCACCATCCGGTGACTAAGGTCATGACCTCGCACCCCGGAGAGCTTTTACACATGGACCTTGTTGGTCCGGCTCGGGTGAGCTCGGTTGGTGGCAAGTGGTATGTTTTGGTTGTTGTTGACGACTTTTCGAGATATTCGTGGGTCTTCTTTTTAGCTGAGAAGACCGAGACTTTCTCATTTGCTCGCAATCTGATTTTGCGTCTTCAGAACGAGTTCCCTTTGAACTCGATGCGAGCTATTCGGAGTGATAATGGTTCCGAGTTTAAAAATTCGGATTTTGAGAAGTTTTGTAACCGCCTTGGTTTGGAGCATCAGTTTTCTTCCCCCTATACACCACCTCAAAATGGTGTTGTAGAGAGGAAGAATCGGACCCTTGTTGAGATGGCCAGGACGATGCTTGATGAGCATAGGACTCCTAGGCGTTTTTGGGCCGAAGCTATGAACACTGCATGCTACATTTCGAATCGCATTTTTCTGAGAGCGTTTTTGAAGAAGACCTCTTATGAGTTGCGTTTTGGTCGCCAGCCCAAGGTGAGTTATTTTAGAGTCTTTGGTTGCCACTGTTTTATATTGAAGAAAGGCAACCTGGACAAGTTTGAGTCTCGTTCTTCTGACGGTGTGTTTTTGGGTTATGGCACTCACACTCGAGCTTATCGTGTACTTAACCTTGACACTAACCGAGTCATGGAGACATCAGATGTCACCTTCGACGAGACTCTTGTTTGTCCCTCTTCTCGTTTTGAGCGTGCAGGTGATCATGAGGTTGGAGAGCCTCTTTTCGTTGACGAGGACGAGGGTGCTGAAAGTATAGATGATCCAGCACCCCCTCCACCTGCCGTGCCGCAAAGAGCGGCCTCGACGACGACTCACGGCCCCGACACTTCTTCTTCCTGGGGGCCGTGGGATCCTCCACCTCGCGCGGTACCTTTTGTACCCGGGGTGGAACCAGCTGCTGTTGAGGGGGAGGTCACTTCTTCCCGGGAGGCGCCACGACATATCCAGCGCCAGCACCCCCCTGAACAGATGATCGGCGACATCAACGAGCGAGTTACTCGCTCCAGGTCACAGCACATCTCGCACTTTGCTCATTCTGCTTTTGTTGCGTCTTTTGAGCCCCGAGATGTTGGACACGCATTGACGGATCCGGATTGGGTCAATGCCATGCATGAGGAGCTAGAGAATTTTGAGCGAAATCGGGTTTGGGTTCTAATGCCTCCACCTCCTGACTGTAAACCTATTGGGACAAAATGGGTATTTAAAAACAAGCAAGGAGAGGAGGGCCACATTGTGAGAAACAAGGCCCGGCTTGTAGCGAAGGGTTATAGTCAGAAGGAGGGGATAGATTATGAGGAGACCTTCGCTCCTGTAGCTCGTTTGGAGGCTATTAGGATACTCTTGGCTTATGCTGCATCCATGGGTTTCAAACTTTTCCAAATGGATGTCAAGAGTGCCTTCTTAAACGGCTACATTGAGGAGGAGGTCTATGTCCAGCAACCCCCCGGTTTTGAAAATCCCAGGTTTCCAAACCATGTCTTTAAACTCCACAAAGCTTTGTATGGTTTGAAACAAGCCCCTAGAGCCTGGTATGAGAGATTAAAAACCTTCTTGCTAGCTAAGGGTTTTAAAATGGGATGTGTTGATAAAACGCTCTTTCTCCTCAAGCAAGGCAAAGATACTCTCTTGGTCCAAATTTACGTGGATGATATCATTTTCGGTGGTTCTTCTCACGCTTTGGTTGCCAAGTTTGCAGATACTATGAGCAGGGAGTTCGAGATGAGCATGATGGGCGAGCTGACTTTCTTTCTCGGGTTGCAAATTAAGCAATCCCGAGAGGGGACGTTTGTGCACCAGGGCAAGTACACGAGGGACTTGCTGAAGCGGTTCGACATGAGTGAGGCCAAGCCTCTTCCGACGCCCATGTCGACGACGACTGCCCTGGATGCCGACACGGATGGAGAAGCAGTGGACCAGAAGGAGTACCGCAGCATGATTGGATCGCTGCTCTACCTGACGGCGACACGGCCGGACATTCAGTTCGCCGTGTGCTTGTGCGCGCGCTTTCAGGCTTCGCCACGCACTTCTCACCGTCAGGCGGTGAAGCGCATCTTCAGGTACCTTCGTTTCACGCCTGAGTTCGGGATTTGGTATTCTGCTTCTTCCACCCTCTCGCTTTGTGGCTTTTCTGATGCTGATTTTGCTGGTTGTCGCATTGAGCGCAAGTCCACTTCTGGGACTTGCCAGTTTATTGGGTCTTCTCTTGTATCGTGGTCTTCTCGCAAGCAGTCTAGTGTCGCTCAGTCTACCACGGAGGCTGAATATGTTGCTGCGGCTAGCTGCTGTTCCCAGTTACTCTGGATGATGGCCACTTTGCGTGATTTTGGTTTGAGCTTTACTCGAGTTCCTTTGCTTTGTGACAGCACGAGTGCCATTAGCGTTGCTAAGAACCCCGTGCTTCACTCGAAAACCAAACACATTGATGTGCGCTTTCATTTCTTGCGAGACCACCAGGAGAAGGGTGATATCGACCTTCGCCATGTCGATACTCATCACCAATTGGCTGATATTTTCACCAAGCCTTTAGACGAATCAACCTTTAATAGGTTGAGGGGTGAGCTTGGTGTGTGTTTCCCCTTTTAGATGGGGGAAGCATTTTGAGATGTACAGACTGACTCTTTTATTTTGAGGCTCTTTTCTTTTGAGTTTCTTGAGTCTTTCCAATTGGTATCTTCTTTCTTTCAGTTTTGTGTCGGGCATACGCATTTACATTCTGAGCTTCATGTCTATATTCACTAGAATGTAATTATGCTCTTGTTAGTATTGCTCCGATACTTATGATGATGCTTGTAGCTTATGCTCCTTCTGATCACTGTTACATGTTATGAGCGAGCTATTTTTGGAATGGTGAATTATGCCTAATGTATATAAATCTGAAAATGTTCACCATTGAGATATGCAACTAGCATGTGTAGGGTGTGTTGAGTCCATTCCTGCTTTTCATATATGCTAGGTTGCTATGTCTCTAGTTCTGAGTCATTCACTTGCTTGGTTGTTCATAACTTGCTTAAAATCTGAACCAAGTATTGTTGAATTGAAAAGATCGAGATGGGATGGCTTGTCAACACCTCATGGTATTGAGACTGTTTCTCATTGCACTTTGAGTTAAACTTGAGCCATGTAGTGTATGACCGAAACCGTTGCCTTAAGCTTCTGATTGCTTCGGCATAGGCTTCGCACGGTTGAAAAGTTAGGCAATGACAAGCTTTCAACCTCTCGCAATCACATGCCAAAAATGAACTTGTGAATTCTTTTACCGCTGCAACTCCGATATGAATTTGAAATCACAAGTATATGCTTCATTCCTATGCATGATGATTGAACTTTGCTAGGGGTAGTTCACCTTGTATATATGCTTAGCACTTGTTTGGATTCCTTCTATACATGTCTAGTGCTATTTTGATGGTGACTATCTTTTTGGCTTAAAACTGCTCACATGCTCATATGCTTCATATTTCGTATAAGTGATCAGTCTGAGCCTTTGCTATTTGAGTGCTTAATTGAGATGTTGGAGCTATACTGATTAGAGCATCTTTGCACTCTTTTGACTATATACTTGAAGCTCCTAACTTGCATTTTGACTTCATATGCATTTTGGAAGAAGATCTTGTGTTCAGGGGGAGTTTATGTGAAGGGAGTTGCTTCTCCGATACCTTTTGGCCTTGATAAGTGCATTTTCAACTAGGGGGAGAAATTTACGCAAATCATATGCCCTGAAAATCTTTTGTCCTAGTTGCTTGCATTTGTCGAGGGGGAGTTTGCTAGTTGTGTTGAGCCGTTGCCTCTGTCTTGAGGGACTAGCAAACGTTCCTAGCTTTTCATGAGCTTTCATAAGCTTTTTCATTTGGCTTTCAATTGGTATCGTCTGGTGTGCTTTCCCATATGGCTTGGGTTGAATTCCAATTGGTTCGGAGTGATTTTCTTGCTAGTTGTGTTGAGCCTCTGTGCCTCTATCTTGAGGGACTAGCATTTTGCGTCTGTTGTCCTCCGATCTTCAATTGGTATCTGCTAGCGGTGTTGAGCCTGTTCTACCTCTTCTTGAGGGCTAGCTTTGCTTTGCTTGGTTGCGTCGAGCCGTTGCCCATGTCTTTGGGGACCAAGTTTTCACTTCATCCACTTGACCTTCTTTGGCTTTTGATAGGCTTTTGGGTCAATTGGTTGGGTTTTCTCTTCCCACTCCTTCCTACCTTCTTCTTCTTGTTCATGATTTGTTGTGGAGTTGACAATGCACTCATCAAGGGGGAGATTGCGGATACATGGGTGTATGCCGAGTCTCTGTGTGATGAGTGATTGTCAACGGAGATGATGCGCATGTTCTTTGGCTTGTGTTGTGCAGGTGTCGAGCACGGAGACAGTGATCGATGGCGGGTGAAGGTCAAGTTGCGACGTGCCGTGCCGACGGACCGGGCGCGATGAAGGATGGGCGTGCCGTGCGGCGGACGTGCCATGCCGATGTATCGGACGGTGAAGGGCGGACGTGGACTTGGACTGATGGACTGGAGGCCGGAGGATCAGCTGTGGTGGCTGGCAGCCTGTGACAGCGACAAGCGGAGAAGTGCGATCATGTCGGTGGAAGGGGTGCACAGGCGGTGCATCCCCTCTACGACGCCGGTTTGTTGGTAGAGCCCGGGAAAAACCAACGGTGGACGGTTTCCAGGTTTGGGCCTCAAAACCTGGGTGCTGGGTTTCCAGGTTGAGCCACAAAACCTGGGCGTGACGGTTTCCAGGTTGAGCCTCAAAACCTGGGCGTGGGCCGGTTTCCGAGTTTGGGCCACAAAACTCGGGCTGGAGGCTGGTTTCCCGGTTTGGGCCTCAAAACCGGGGGCTGATGGAAAAGGCTGGTTTCCCGGTTTGGGCCACAAAACCGGGGGTGCAGAGTGGTGGCGGCACGTGGCGGCGATCTGAAGGTTGCGTGGAGGCGACGCGGAAGACCGTGCGGGCGTGGCCGTCGGATCTACCTACCACCAGCGGGTGGACTAGAATAGCCTTAGGGTTAGGCTGGTCCGCTCTGTAATTAGAGTAGTGAGGGGTAGAGTAGGAAATAGACTTAGGCTAGGTTAGTATAAGTAGTCCAGGGGAGACACCCTCCTCCCTATCTCAATCTCAGTTAGAGCTTTCATTTCCTAGGGTTTCCACTCTCCCACACCCCTGCTTTAGCTAGTTGAGATCCGCAGAGAGACTCCACTCTGTGTACTGTTGATTCGAGGAAGTGAGGCCGTATCCTCACCTTGGAGCACTGATCGATGGCTTGATTTGCGTCCTTGATTCGAGTTCGTGGCTGTGATTTCCGTTTTACTTGTGTTCTTCGCGGAATCTTTTTGCTCCACGATTTTCCCGTCGCTTGATCTCTTTGCTCGGTTCATCTTTTACAATTCCGTTTGAACCAAGTTGTTCTAGATCGTGAGGCACTTCTTTCCACCGAAGGAATCATCCTCTAACCTCACGGTCTAGGAGATCGATCGATTTTTCGTTTCGGGTCTTTTTTCTTCCCTTCCCCCGAAATTCTTCGATTCACCGATTTGGAGTTAGGTTCGAGCCATGATCTCTTAGAGATAGCTCACTAACCTCCTTGTGACTTTACTCACCAAGTTTGATCCCTAGAGGACTTGTTTTGGGTGAGTTCTAGTCGAATCGGTGGACGAACAGTGAATTCGCGGGGTGACCGGACGCTTCATTCAACGACCGGACGCTGCTACAGTGCGTCCGGTGGTTGAACTCTGTCTGAGTTCTTTTGGTTGACCGGACGCTCTGTTCAAATCGACCGGACGCTCCCTTCAGTGAGTCCGGTCAGAAACAGAGAGGTTCCAGAAACGTTTTTCTGTGACCGGACGCGTCCGGTGCCTGGTGACCGGACGCTCTGGTGAGTCCGATCGTTTCCGGTGTTTTGTTTTGCTTGACCGGACGCTGGGTGTTGGAACTGACCGGACCTGCCAGAGTGACTGTTCCCGTGCTTTGTCTCTTGTGACCGGACGCTCAGTGAACGACCGGACGCTTGAGCTCCGTGCGTCCGGTCACGAACAGAGAGCTCCCAGAGCTGATTTCTGACGACCGGACGCGTCCGGTCCCTGCTGACCGGACGCTGGCCAGAGTCCGGTCGATCCAGTTTCGCGCGTTTTCGTTCGCGGTTCGTTCGTTCTTGATCGGATTTGAGTTCCGTCTTTTGCGTTGGCTTTCTAGGGTTGTCTAGTGTCCCGCTGTGCTTCTAGGAGGCATCCACCCTACATCTAGGGTCGTGGACATTAGCAAGCTCTAGGGTTCGCTCTTGGGGTTGATTTTGGGACAGTGGTATCTAGTTTCCGAAAGGAAATTTTGAAGCTCCCATTCACCCCCCCTCTGGTCGCTTTCGGGTAGCTTCTCGGTCCTTCAACAGCAACGCCCCCCTTTTTCTTTTAGCGAGGCTCGCGCACTTGCTCGTGTAAGCTTGTTTTGAAAAAACAGCGACGCCCCCCTTTTTCTTTTTAATCGCGTTGATGTGGCCCCGCGCCGAGGCCTGGCTTGGAGGGCTCGGGCGAGACGGAGGAGGTGGGCCCACCCGAGGCCTGGCTTGGAGGGCTCGGGCGAGACGGAGGAGGTGGGCCCGCCCGAGGCCTGGCTTGGAGGGCTCGGGCGAGACGGAGAAAGTGGGCCCGCGCCGAGGCGTGGCTTGGAGGGCTCGGGCGAGACGGGGAAAGTGGGCCCGTCCGAGGCCTGGCGTGGAGGGCTCGGGCGAGACGGAGAAAGTGGGCCCGCGCCGAGACCTGGCTTGGAGGGCTCGGGCGAGACGGAGAAAGTGGGGCCCGCGCCGAGACCTGGCTTGGAGGGCTCGGGCGAGACGGAGAAAGTGGGGCCCGCGCCGAGACCTGGCTTGGAGGGCTCGGGCGAGACGGGGAAAGTGGGCCCGTCCGAGGCCTGGCGTGGAGGGCTCGGGCGAGACGGAGAAAGTGGGCCCGCGCCGAGACCTGGCTTGGAGGGCTCGGGCGAGACGGAGAAAGTGGGGCCCGCGCCGAGACCTGGCTTGGAGGGCTCGGGCGAGACGGAGAAAGTGGGGCCCGCGCCGAGACCTGGCTTGGAGGGCTCGGGCGAGACGGGGAAAGTGGGCCCGTCCGAGGCCTGGCGTGGAGGGCTCGGGCGAGACGGAGAAAGTGGGCCCGCGCCGAGACTTGGCTTGGAGGGCTCGGGCGAGACGGAGAAAGTGGGGCCCGCGCCGAGACCTGGCTTGGAGGGCTCGGGCGAGACGGGGAAAGTGGGGCCGCGCCGAGGCTTGGCTTGGAGGTAAGTTTGCTTTTTGCGAGCCCCTGTCGTTTGCGCCAGGGTGCTCGACTTTCCTCCCCTTATCTTAGGCGGAGGTGAGTTTGTTTTTGCGAGCCTCTGTCGTTTGTGCCAGGGTGCTCGACTTTCCTCCCCTTATCTTAGGCGGAGGTGAGTTTGCTTTTGCGAGCCCCTGTCGTTTGTGCCAGGGTGCTCGACTTTCCTCCCCTTATCTTAGGCGGAGGTGAGTTTGCTTTTGCGAGCCCCTGTCGTTTGTGCCAGGGTGCTCGACTTTCCTCCCCTTATCTTAGGCGGAGGAGGTGAGTTTGCTTTTGCGAGCCCCTGTCGTCTGTGCCAGGGTGCTCGACTTTCCTCCCCTTATCTTAGGCGGAGGTGAGTTTGCTTTTGCGAGCCCCTGTCGTTTGTGCCAGGGTGCTCGACTTTCCTCCCCTTATCTTAGGCGGAGGTGAAGTTTGCTTTGAAAAGAAAAGGAATGTTTTTCAAAGCAATCTTAGCAGGTTTCCATCGAATGTAGCGCTCTTTGAAAAAGATCCGCTTTTTCGATGCTTGGGAGTAGAAGGTTGGAGATTTTGCTTTTTTGGGGGTTCTAGCCTGTATTAATGCTTTGGATACTGCCTCATTAAAAAACCTTACGCCCCTTCATAAGGAAAAAGAGTGCAGCTCCTGTTTTTGTTAAGTACATGAGAGTAGATAACATAAAAAGTGACAAAAATTACATAACGCGAGGGCTCGCTAAGGCTCCGCTATGGGTAGAATTTGCGAAGGTCGTCGATGTTCCAGGTGTGTGGTAGGATATTACCTTCGCTGTCGGAGAGGTGGAAAGAGCCTGGGCGATTGCATTCTGCGATCAGGAACGGGCCTGTCCACTTAGGCTGGAACTTTCCGGCCAAGCTGGCGTTTTGTTTACGGATGAGGACGAGGTCACCCTTCTGCAGGTTCTTGATTCTGACCTTTTTATCTCTCCACTTCTTGGTCTCTTCCTGATACTTGCGAAGGTTGTGAACTGCGCTGCATCTTGTTTCTTCTAGCAAGTCCTTGTCAGTTAGTATGGCTGGCTCATCACTTGCGAGGGTTGTTCTTGGTGAAACGAATTTTAGCTCCTCTGGTAACACGGCTTCTTCGCCGAACAGCAGTTTGAAGGGTGTGAACTTGGTTGCTCTGCATTCAGAGGTATTGTGAGACCAGGTGACTGCAGTTAGCTCGTCTGCCCATTTGCCTTTGGGTCTGCCTTGCAATTTTTTGGATATGGATTGGAAGATTGTTGCGTTTGCTCTTTCGACTAGGCCGTTGGACTGCGGGTGTCGGACTGAGGCGAAGCATAGTATTGTTCCGATTTGTGCACAGAACTCTTTGAAAACCTCGCTGTCAAACTGGGTGCCGTTGTCGACGGTTAGATGTTGTGGGACTCCGAAGCGACAAACTATCTGCTGCCAGAAAAACCTTTTTACTGCGAGGGAGGTTATGGAGGACAGCGGTCTTGTTTCGGTCCATTTGGTGAAATATTCCACGGCCACCACCGCATAGCGAAGGTTCCCCGGAGCCGTCGGTAGTGGGCCCACGAGATCCATTGCCCACCTTTGTAGGGGCCAGGTTGGGCATATGAGGGTTGTGGGAGCCCCTGGGGTGTTTTGGTTTTTTGCTGTCAGTTGACAACCTTCGCACTTCTTGACGATGGTTTCAGCGTCTCTCAGCGCAGTTGGCCAGTAGAAACCTTGCCGGAAAGCCTTTCCTACTAGTGCTCTTGGGCCGTTGTGTGAACCACATATACCTTCGTGGATGAGTTTGAGGATGTCGTTACCTTCGGACTGTGACACGCACTTAAGCCAAGGTGAGGTTACCGAAGCTTTGAACAAGGTGTTATCCACAATCTTGTACCCTCGCACTCTTTGATTTAGTCTGTTCTCTTCTTCTTTGGAGCTGGGTTCATGGAGTCCTTTGATGTAGGCCATGATAGGTGCTCTCCAATCCTCGCACTGAATTGTGTTGATCATTTTGATGCTGATTTCGGAAGCTTCGAAAGCTGACCGAGTGGAAACCTCGTAGAACACGTCCGGAGGGAGCTGTAGCTGCTGCGCGGCTGCTTTGGCTAAGCAATCTGCTTCGCTGTTTTCAGTCCTCGATATCGCTTTTACGGTTATGCCGAGGAAGAAGGATTCTAACCTTCGCACATATTGAAAATACTTTTGAAGCTCTGGATCTTTTGCTTTGTAGTTCTTTTCAATGTGCCCCGCAATGACTTGAGAGTCTGTGTTGATGAGTGCCCTTCGGACTGATAACGAGCGCAGCCTTGAAAGTGCCAGAATCACAGCCTCGTATTCAGCGGAGTTGTTTGTGCACTTGAAGTCCAGCCTTCGTGCGTATCTAAGCTTCGACCCGGAAGGCGAGATTAGAATAGCCGAGGCACCGGCCCCAGTTGCGCCCCAGGCCCCGTCGACGTGAACGATCCAAAACTGGTCCTGCTGCAGCTCGCCGGGGCGAGGGTCGGGTGTCCATTCTGCTATGAAATCAGCCAGCACCTGTGATTTGATCGCTGTTCTGCCGACAAAGGTTACAGCATAACTATTAAGCTCGACTGCCCATTTTGCTATTCTTCCAACGGCTTCGTTATTTTTAAAAATGTTCTCGAGAGGGTACATCGAAGGTACATGTATCTCGTGGGCCTGGAAATAGTGCTTGAGCTTTCTTGATGCCATGACGACGGCGTATGCTATTTTCTCAAGCTCCGAATAATTTCTCTTCGGGCCTTCGAGGGTTTCTGAAACATAGTAGATTGGGGCTTGCCTGGTTTTGTTGTTTTCGTGGAGCTCCTTGATGAGGACTGCGCTTGCAGCATGTGGCGAAGCTGCGACGTAGAGTAACAACAAGTCTCCCTTGCTTGGGCTGGTTAGGGCAGTCAAGCTGGTCAGATACTTTTTCAACTCCTCGAAGGCCTTTTGCTGCTGGGGACCCCAGTTGAAGGGAGCGTTGCTTCTGAGTGTTTCGAAAAATGGTAACCCTCGCTCTGCTGATCTTGAGATGAATCTGCTAAGTGCTGCCAAACGACCGGTCAGACGCTGAGCTGCTTTCTTGGTCGTCGGGGGTTCCATGTTCATGATGGCATCAATCTTCTCAGGGTTGGCTTCGATTCCTCTGGTTGAGACGATGCAGCCTAGCAATTTACCTTCGCTTACCTCGAAAACGCATTTTTCTGGGTTTAGTTTCAGTCCGGCGGACCGGAGGTTGCTGAATACCCTCAATAAGTCTGGTATGTGGTTCTCTTTTAGTTCACTTTGAACGACTAGGTCGTCGACATAGGCGGAGACAGCATGCTCATCCTTGAACACTTCGGAGGTCATGCGAGCGAAGGTTGATCCTGCATTTTTCAAACCTTCTGCCATCCTTCGGAAGCAAAAGGTGCCCGAGGGTGTGATAAAGCTTGTTTTTTCTTCGTCTTCTTCATTCATCCAGATTTGGTGATAGCCTGAGAAGCAATCAAGGAGGGATAGCATTTGGCAACCTGCCGCTCTGTCGACCAGGGTGCTTATGTTTGGGAGGGGGAAATCATCCTTCGGGCAGGCTTTGTTCAAGCAAGTGAAATCGACGCACATTCGCCATTTTTTATTCTTCTTTTGGACTAGGACCACATTTGAGAGCCAAGTTGGGTATTTGACTGGGCGGATGACGCCTGCGTCCAGAAGCCTTTTTATCTCAGCCTTCGCTGCCTCCTTTCTTTCTTCTGACATCTTGCGAAGCTTTTGTTTGATTGGGCGATAACCTGTTTTGATGTTCAGGCTGTGCTCGATCATTGATCTGTTGACTCCTTTTAGGTCTTCTGCCGACCAAGCGAAGGTGTCGGAATTTTCTCTGAGGAAGGTGACGAGGTTGCCTTCTGATTGAGGGTCTAGATTGGCTGAGATGATCACCTTTCTTTCGGCATTACCCTCGAAGAGTTGGACTTGTTTGGTTTCGTCCTTTGGCGCCGCCTTCACTCTGTCATTGCGGACCTCGCCCTCGACGCTGATACCGGGGGTTTTAGGTTTTGACACATTGTGTACGTTACGTTGCCCCGGGGCTACGTTCCCTTCAGCTGTCCTTGCAATGTCCTGGTCCCCAAATACCGCGACAACACCCTTCGGAGCGGGAAGTTTCATGCATAGGTAGGTGGGATGGATGACCGCATTGAACGCGTTTGTGACCCCTCGGCCGAAAATGGCATTGTATGGGTAGAACATGTCGACGACATCAAATGTTATATGTTCCGTCCTGCAGTTGATTTGGTCGCCGAAGGTCACGGGCAGGGAAATTTTCCCGATGGCTCTCACTTGTTGACCACCGAAACTGTATAGGGGGTTGTCGGCCGGTTGCAGAAGATTTCTGTCAAGCTTCATGCTGTCGAAGGTTGAAGCGAACAAGATGTCAGCGGAGCTTCCTGTATCGACCAGTATTTTGGTGACAGTCCACCCAGCGAGGTTGGTTGCGATCACCATGGCGTCTGTGTGAGGGTAATCTCTTAGCTTCATGTCGTTGGAATCGAAGGTTATGGGGATGTGAGACCACCGGCCGAATTTATGTGGTCCTTCGACGGCCACGTGGTGAACGCGTCTGGCATGTTCCTTCCTCTGCCGTTTGTTACCATGGTCTTCATTTGAACCTCCGGTGATAGCTAGAATCACACCGAAGGTCGATGTTGGGTTGTTGATGGTCGTTTGGCTCGAGGCTTCGGCTTTCACAGGTTGTGGTGCTGGTAACGCGGGGATTGGCGGTGGTGGTGGCAGAGCGCTGGTGGCTTGGTGGGCTGTTGGAATTTGGTTTTGGGGGTGGCTGGGTATGTGACTGTGTAAGGTGGGTTTTGGCGTTGCGGGGTGGTGGTTGGCTGATAATGGGTTTGGTTGTAGAGTGGGTGGTGGGTGTAGGGGGGTTGTTGCGAAGGTAGGCCGTAGTTTATGGGGGTATAGTGGTATGTTGGATTTGGTGGGTGGAAGCTTGGTTTCCTTGTGTGGTTTATGGTTCGGGGGTCTGACATGGCAGGTTTCCTGGATTCCTGGAATTCTTTTCCTTTGGCGAAGCATTCGCATTGCTTTGTTGTGTGCCCCTTTCCCATTCCGCAGAAGTGACAATACATTTTGGCAGGATCTCGCTGCTGGTAGCGCTGGTTCGGCGGAGGTGGCAAAACCTGCGGGGCTTGGCTGCTCGGGTGTTGAGCGTCCCGTGTTTGATGTTCATAGTTTGTTGCTTTGTTGATCGCACCGACGTTGCTTTGCTCTTGGCGAAGGTTGCTTTGAGTCGGTTGAGGCCTCGGCTGTGGCCTCTGCTGAGACCTCCGAGCGTCGGACTTCGCTCTGAAATCCATATCAGCTCTACAGTATCTTTCCATTGTTTCATGCAACTCCTCGATTGAGTTTGCCGGTTTTCTAGCAAATTTGGAGGAGCATGGTCCTGGGCGCAGACCACTGACTGCAGCGAGGATGACAGCCTCGTCAGATATCCCAGGGGTCCTTGCTCTGATTTGAATGAACCTTCGCCAGTAATCTTGGAGCGGCTCGCGTTCCTCTTGCTTGCAATTGAATAGCTCGATGGGGTTTAACGGGGCTGGAGTGATGCCCTTGAAGTTTGTACACAGCTTGTCTCTGAGGGAGGCCCAGGAATCCACAGTTCCGGGGCGAAGGTTGCTGTACCAAGTTTGTGCGATGTCTCGCAGAATGATGACAAAGGATTTGGCCATTGTTGATTCGTCACCGCCTGCTGCGGCAACCGCTGCTTCATAGCTCATGATGAACTGGCGAGGGTCGGAAAGTCCATCATAGCGAGGTAGGTTTTGTGGATTATAACATGGTGGCCAGGGCTGGGTTTGGAGTATTTGGGAGAGTGGTGACTTTGGATCGTATGGCATTTGGTGTTGTTGATGCCTTCGCTGAATGCGAAGGTTTTGCTCTCTCTCATCTGGATAGAGTTGGCGGAGGTTTGGGTGTCTCACAAGATATGGCTCTGGGTGTACTGGTGGTGGTGGGGGTGGTGGATGGTGACGAAGGTTGTCTTGATTTGGCTCCTCATTCCCCTCTCGCAACGGGGGTATCTCCTCATTGTCCCAGCCCTCGGCTTCGGCTTCTGCCGCGGCGAGGGATTCCTCCATGCGGCGAAGCTGCCCCCTGGCCTCGTCTGCCCTCTGTCTGATCGAGCGCAGTCGGTTATGCCTCTCAAGCTGTTCCAGGCGCCTCTTCTTCTCTTGCAGCTCAGCCTCGAGCCTTTCAAGGGCCTCGAGGCCCACCTCTTCTTCTTCTCCTTCTCCTTCTCCCGAAGTGTGTGGGTGCGGCTGTGTCGCCACTCGGGCCTGGGGGCCCAGGGATTGGGGTTCCGGGGTGACATTCTCTCCTCCCGAGGGCTGTGCAATTTCCTCAGCGGGCGGGACCACCGCTGCCGCCTCTCTAGCAACGCGCTGGTCCCTCGTCGAAAGTGCTCTCCTGTTTCCCGCCATTTCAGACTTCGATCCCCACGGTCGGCGCCAAACTGTTGGAACGCACTTGCCCAACCTCCGCACTTGTGCAGGGGAAGGAGCGAAGGCGGCCAAGCGTCAGATGCAGTAGCGAAGGTGAAACGGAAGTGGAAGGCGCTCGAATTCCAAAAAAGATCCTCTCTTACACTATTCATCCCCTTGGTATTTATAGGGAATGCCAAGGGGTACGGGCCAAATTACAAAAGGGTACAGCAAAGATTCCTCGCCTCCGCGCAGGGAGGAAGGGCAAAAGCGTAAATACACAGCTGAAGCGGAAACCCTAATCGGTCGCACTCCAGCGCGCCGCCACCTGGCCCTTGTTCGCCTTCGGGGAGTGGTGCGGCGGTCTTGACCTTCGGTCGCGCTCGCCTTTGGGCCCGCGCACCTCCGCCATCTGCCGGACCTCCGGCTCTGCTTGCCTCCGGGGAAGAAGAGCGAAGGTTTAACCTTCGGCCATGCTCGCCGGTCCTTCGGCTTCGCTTGCCTCTGGGGCGACGCACACTTGCCGCTTGCCCGGACCTTCGCTTCAAGCGAAGGTGGCGTCGTGGTTAAGCGAAGGTTTCCTGCAGTGCGACCGTCGCCTTAGACCTGCACGGAAGCACAACAAAGCGACGAGGGTTGACCCCGCATCCGGGGGTCAGGGTAACGGTCTCCAATAGGAGAGGGACCTCGCAAGCACGCAAGGCGCTATGCGAGGGCTAACTTCGAGCACCGGTTCGGGTGGCGCTTCTGCCGAGGGTCCCTCCCCCCAACACGTCGTCCGAGCAGACAGAGCCAGTCCAGTCTGAGACCACGACGACCGTGCAACCTGAGCTTTCTGCTATACCCGAGCTTCCGCACTCCAAGGCTCAGGCAGGCACCCCTACTACGATTGTGACCGAGTCAAAGCAGCCAGAGCAGACCCGGACTGCTTCTCCATAGCTTCCACTTCCTGAGGGTTAGCAGGCTACGGGCTCCTCCTCTTCAGACTCCGAGACACTTCTTCAGCAGTTTGAGTTCACTCAGCGTACTCCGAAGACTGCTCCTGACTCATCCGCGCCACCTCCGCCCTCCGACGTTTAGATTAGGTGCTTGACGCCAAAGGGGGAGAGTGTCGAGTATAGCGATAGGGGGAGCGATGTGAGAGGGTCTTGGATCTTTTGATGTGTTATGTTTCACATACGTGTTGACGCTCACTAATGCTCATAATTAACCATCAACTATTGCATGAAATGACACTAAATGAATCACAAAGCATAGTTGTAGGGTTTGAAACTAACAAGTTCCACGAGTTTTGGTGCTCTCACTTGTTTTGTAGGACATCCATGTTTTCACCATATAAAAGTATCTCAAGTGATGAAACAGAGCACACCATTGCGAAGAGCTCATCGAGACGATCGAAACGGACATATGATTTGCTATATTTGGAGTTCGGGAGCGAGAGTCCTCGATGGATACGACTTGGCAGATTCTAGAACATTCCAGAACATTTCAGAAGACACGAGAAGGCGACCCACGGAAGGTGGGGCCCACCTTTCATAGGGGCAGACCGACCGGTCTCCCTGCTGGACCGACCGGTCTGGTACTGGGCCCAAACTTGCCCCCCTTCGTGTGATGCACTCCAACCGACCTCTCCAACGCGTTTTGGCCCATTTAGGCCCAAGTGCATATGACGAAGGATTTAGTACCACATCGCTTGCCCAAGGTGGAGGGGAGGCCAGGAGCCCCTATATAATAAACCCAGGACCCCCCTGAGGCAACACCATCATCATCTGGGAGTCTTTGTAGAGGCGTCCCTCGAAGGACAACCTCTCCTCCCTAGAGAATTAGGTTTAGATTTTCCAATGTAATAGCTTAGCTCTAGTCGGGAGATAGGGAGAGCGGAGCTGCGCTCCGGTTCCGGAGGAGTCTTCAGAGTTTTGGTATGTTTTGTATCTTTTCTTTGTAAGACTTATGCTTTAATATATTTATCTTCTCTATTTACTTTGTGCTTTATTATATGATTAGTATAGTTGTTATATCTTGGCATGGGATCTTTGTTCGTATTGAGTGCTCTAGTTATCCTAGGTAATTAGAGTAGTAATCGATAGATTAGACATGGTGTTTAGTCTATAGGTTACCTGAGTTTGCGCCCAATCCTCCGGATAGTTGTGGTAGCTACAGGGGTGACAGCTTTGTAGATTGTTATAATCCACCACGTTAGGATTGGTGTTTTCATAGAGCTTTTTGGCAGCCTTCCCCTGACTGCTTTCTTCCCAGTCTTTTTCGAGAGTCAGAAAGGTACTGTTGCTCCAAAGTGCCAATGTTTATAACTGCTATATCTTTTCATCCTTGTTACCTTAGAACCCAAGTAATAGAGAAGTGCATAGGAACCTTGATCTCTCCCGTTGTCCTCCCACTATAGTTATCTATACATCTATCATTGAATTCTCTTTGATGTACTATCATTACCATATATCAATTACTCCTGCTTTAGTCTAACTAGTATTCTGAGTTAGTAGATGCATGATAGTGAGTTATCAAATTCTTGACCCTAGCTTCCCTGTGGTAAAATATAAATAACAATCCTGGAATACTCCCGGTAAAATGCTACAATGATGTTCTGTGCGCTTGAGGAATCTTTCATATTCTATTTGCGTTAACAAACGTCAACAAGCATTTTTGGCGCCGTTGCTGGGGAAGCAATTGGTGTAAAGATTTTGATAATGATCTTGACGTCTGCTAATTTAGTGTACCACTAGCTTTAGTAGGATTGCCCCTTGTTCTGTTGAGTGTGGAATAGACAGGACATCAGATGCCGTTTTGACCTTATGGCGAGCTTCCACAAGAAAGATGAAGAACCCAGGGTGCCGGAACATTCAAGATCCATCATTAATTCTGGAACTCTGCCATCTCTCAGGTTTGTGTATACATATATATTATTCTAACCATGTGTAGATCGGAGAAAAGATTGCCGTCACAAGAATTCAACTCCCATACCATGTAACGGATAGTTACGCTGCGCCACTCACAAGTCCCAGTTGTGAGTCATGGTAAGTATGATCAAGGTGAGACAGTCTTGCTCATGGACTTTAAACTTTATGAGTAGTTATCTTTTTAATTTCTTGCATACCACTGCATGTTTACTTTTAATCATTCATCCACTCAATTTAGTTTATGTTTTCTCATATCAAGTCCATAACATGTTTAGTTCCTTGCATGCATGAGAACATATATGATGAATGATTGACTTTGATGAGGAAGGTTTGAGGCTTTTACCCGGTTTAGTCCATATCTCGCTATGCGCTTATTGTTTATGACTAACCGGTGGCGTTGAGTTGTGTGGTGTTTCTGTGTTGGTGTGCGTGTGCGAAATGTGTCTCTTGGCTGTGTTGATGTGTAGGTGTGGAGCTCGGATACAGTGGTCAATGGCGAGGTGAAGGTCAAGTAGAGACGTGCCATGCCGACGGACCGGGAGCGGTGAAGGATGGGCGTGCCGTGCGGCGGACGTGCCATGCCGATGTACCTAGAGCGGTGAAGGGTGGACGTGAGGCTTAGACTGACGGACCAGAGGGCCAGAGGACCAGCTGTGGTAGCTGGCACGTGGCATCGGCGAGCGAGAGCACATGGGGATGTGCGGTGCATCGGCCGAGTCGGGAGGAAGACGTGGCGTCGTGCCACTTGGCGGAGGTCGGACACGGGCTTGCGTGCGGCGCAAGTGCCGTCGACCAAGTCAAGGAGGATGGCGAAGGCATTGTGCCCGGCGTGGAGGCTAGACATGCATCGGCATCGGTGTCGGTGGTCGGGGTGTGCGAACCACATCCCGTCTACGGTGCGGGTTCGGTAGCTGAGCCTCAAAAAGCTACCATCGACGGTTTCCGAGTTTGGGCCTCAAAACTCGGGGTGGACGGTTTCCAGGTTTGGGCCTCAAAACCTGGGCTTGCGGGTTTCCGAGTTTGGGCCTCAAAACTCGGGGTGGACGGTTTTCCAGGTTTGGGCCTCAAAACCTGGGCTGGCGGGTTTACCGGTTTGGGCCTCAAAACCGGGGGTGGTCCGAAAGGACGGTCGACGCGTGGCGGCGTGGAGAGGCTGGCACGGCGGCGTAGCTATCCACGAGGAAGGCGCGGTGGTCGACGTGACGGCACGTGGTGGCATCAGGAAGGTCGCGTCGAGGCGAAGCTACCGGGTGTGCGGGCGTGGCCGTCGGATCGAAACTGTCAAGTCTGGACGGTTTTACCCCTGGGGGGTATTTGGGTTGAGTGCTTAATGTAAGGGCGTTTTGGTCTTCGGATGTGCGCCTATATATATGAAGGGGGCTGCTAGGGCAGCCGATCCTTGGGGGAATTCTTGGTGGTGTCTCTCTCATTTTGTTCCTGTGAGAGAAGGCTAGGGTTAGGGAGAGTTGGCTCTTGTTCTTGAGCTTTTTGCCATCCAAGCTTTGTGTTGCTAGGATTGGCTTGTAGCCCGACACCAAGTGCTTAATGAATCATCCATTCCTCTGAGTCCAAGGATCAAATTCGTGCTTTGATTGGTCTTGCGATTTTGTTCTTCGCGTTTGCACGTTTTCCCCTCTTTCCATCTTCACGAGAATTCTTGTTTCGAGGGAAGATCCGCAAATCCGTTTGAACCATCTTGTGTAGCTTCGTGAGAGTCTTCTTTCTACCGAAGGAATTTCTCTAATACCTCACGAACTCACATATCGGGCAGATTTAGTTTTAGGATCGAGTTCTTGCCCGTTCTTCGCCGTTTTCTTTGATTCACCGATTTGGAGTTAGGTTCGAGCCATGATCTCTTAGGAGTATCTCACTAACATCCTTGTGACCCCTCACACGAAGTTGGAGCCCTAGTGCTTTTGATTTGAGGGAGATCGGGTTGATTCGGTGGACGAACAGAGGTGCGTCGGGGTGACCGGACGCATGAGTCGGACCGACCGGACGCTTGGTCGTGAGTCCGGTCGTTGAACACGTTCTCTGCATTTCCTTCGCGACTTGACCGGACGCATGCCTCGTATCAACCGGACGCTATCCCATGCGTCCGATCGTTGAAAGGCCGAGCGAAACAGGCTCTGCGAACTGACCGGACGCTTTGTGACTGCGTAACCGGACGCATCGAGTACACTGTTCATTGTGCCTGTCTTCACGTGACCGGACGCTTGATGTGTGACCAGACGCTCACCACCAGTGAGTCCGATCATGAACAGAGAGCTCCCAGAACTCTGTTCAGCTGACCGGACGCGTCCGGTGCCTATTGACCGGACGCACCAGTGAGTCCGGTCAGTGCAGTGTTTGCGCGTTTTCGTCCGTATCTTTTACGTTCGAGCTCCGACTTGTGATCCGCTTTTTGCGTTGGATTCCCGACTCTGTGCTCTACAGAAACCGGGCTTCCCGCTTTGCGAAAAAGCCTGAATCCCCCTCGCGTTGCTCGGAGGAGGTTGAGGCTACCCAAACTCCATCGTGTCACTAGTTGACTCGCGTGGATTTGGGTGAGGAAGCTTTTGTGGTGTCCCGCTGTGTTCCTAGAGAACATCCACCCATTCTCTTGGGTCGTGGACATCACGTGTGTCGACTTTGCTCTTGGGGTTGATTTTGTTGGGACAGAGGCCGGAATTTCTGAGAAGAAATTTTAGGCTCCCATTCACCCCCCCTCTGGTCGCCTTGTTTTAGCATTTTCGGTCCTTCAATGCATTCATGTCATCTGCATCTAAAAAATATATTAAAAAAAATTTCCTCACTGTGATCATACTTTGTCATCTCTTTTTGAATAAATCTCTTTTATGCTTTCATGCTACCTTTGTCTATGCTAGTATGTTTTGGTTTGGAAGTACTTCAATTGGGTACTTTCATAGGCTTTTTAAATTAAGCGTGGTGCTTAGGTTGAATAGTCTACCTTAATCAAATTAGACACGGAGTTTGGTTTGATTATTGATCTGAAATTAGCTTGTGTAGACATTGGATATTTTGTTGGACTAACCCTTGTAGAAAACTTTCAAATACAATTTGGGAAAGTCCTGAGATGAATTCACATCAGAGATGAAGCAAGGCATATGATGAACTGCACAAAGAAGACTCGGCTCATTCATCATGGATGAAAGAACTGTGAGTATTAAAGATTATTTAAGTCTATCTTCTACTGCAGGTTATCTTTTGCCTTGAACCATGTTGAAATGCAGCCAACATATAAAACGCTGGTCTATGCTAATGTAATCATAAAATCATCTTTTTCATTAGCATGGATGAATAACACATAAGTTGTGGATAACAACCCATGTTTTAAATTCAGTACAATCCTTCGGGTATATGTCCACTAACATTTTGCAGGAGATGAGATTTGCTTGTTCATGGTATGAACTTAAAGATCCAAAATCCAACCCGTGGATAGACAAAACTCATCATTAGACGAGTCACTAGTGATGTCTAAGGCAGCCAAGCTTTGAGCCATCCCAAGGCCTAAGCCAGGACACTAATGACGAGCAGGATGCAACTCACCCCGTATGGGTCAATCTGTGCCTACGCTCATCATTGTCGAAGACATCAACACCGACACCAACAAATATCAGGGTGACAATATTCCACTACATTATAACATACATCTATGTGTCATCCAAAGGGAGTATGTTGGTGGTTCACTATGAAGATAAGCAGTGGAAGTTCTCCTCACTTCTAATTATTGCAACATAAGAGCTAGTTTGGAGGATGAGGTGGAAGAACTTCAACAACAACAAGACCTACAATTTCAACTCATGAACATGTTGTTGAAGAAATATCCACCTATTTCACAAGCCAGCTTGGGGGAGAGACAATTCTGTTGTCTAGATTTGCTTCACGATCAAGGGGAGAAAGGAGAAATCCAACTTCAAGACACTTTGACCTCCTACTCACCACTTTGATCAGTACAAGCCATTAGATGCTGCCCCAGCCAAAAAGAAGAATATGATCCATCACTCATTCTTGGAAGATCGTTCTTGAGCACCGTCAATGTTGTCATCTATGCCGGACCTGGAGACGTCCACTTTTGGATCTTTGACCAAAAGGGATTGCTGCTTTTTCAACAACTACACCACTTATGAGCAGCCGAAGAAAACCAAGAGAAAACGTTGACTCAACCGACAAATGAAGAACCAACTGCCAGGAATTGAGGGAAACATCATGAAGGATGAAGCCACTGCACTACAAGAATTCAAGATGGAGAGATAGTACCCGAGCCTAAAAATCAAGAGAATAATTGACAAAGTCTCCATCGTCTGGACCTATTGAGAACACGACTCAGCTGGCCCACTGTGAGATAAACAAGAGAAGTCAAGCCACTCATGAATAACAACTAGCTAGACAAGAGAAGCTTCCACAAGGTGGTTCGACACCATCACTCTTCAATGATAAAGGTAACATTTCAAGGTAAGTGTCAACACTTTAAAAGCTTCTCCTTGATTCTGGTATGCACATAAATAAAGAACCTAACATGTTTAAGTTGCACCTCACATGATCCAACCTAATCAACTCAACATGTTCAGTTCTTTACTCTTTGTTCCTAGCTTTACTCTCTTGAATCTCACTATCTTAACCAAATGAGCTAAAATATTATGCATTCAACCTTTGGAAGATGACATATAACAATCATGACACATTATGCATAGATTATCCTTCCTTGGGTTAAGTAATCTGATATGTTAAATATTTTAAGATGCTACTTTCATGCTCATCTTCTGATCCTATCACTCATGTTAAGTTTGAATAGAACACATAAACAACAAGTTTATCTTGTGCAATGTGCCTAAGGTTAAAGAGGAATGAACAAAACTTTTGGTTCTGTTGGTGTTTTTCCACCAACAGAGCCTATGCACTTGATCTCTACCTTGTCTTTATGAGCAGGACACACTCTTGAGCAAAACAAGAAGGAGTTTGTGAACTCCCAAATTCTACAGAGTGAAGGTCCTGGCTCTATAAGAACATGCACATTGAGCAAGATGCCGCCAGCTTCCACAATTAATATTTCACTTCAAGTTGCTGGGCGAGCGAAGAACATGGGTGACACCATATCAAGAGGTGTAGTTATCAAGGTCTATATATCAGAATCAAATGATGCACCTCAGGAATGAACATGGTGAGAAGTCCTGTCCAAGGGACTTAAAACATTGAACCCTCGCCGAAAGGTAAATCGGTAGATATCCATATTTATCTTTATTGCATTAGTTTCTCTTTTTGCATGTTTACTTTCCATCATTATCTCTCCATAGCATATTTACTTTTCTGCATTAGCATTGCATAAAAAAGAAAGAAAATAAAAATATTTTACTTTTTGCACTGCATCATAAAACTTAAAGCCCCATGTGAATAATTCTGTGGTGTGTAAAACCCACATAAAATATTCACCATGGTGGCATAAAAACAAAAAAAATATGCATACATTCATCCTGTTGCATTTTCTCTTGCATCATAAAAAAATATAAAAATACAAAAATATTGAGAAAGAGATCTTACTGAAACTCTGGACAACTAAGGCTTAAGTGGCCAACCACTAACGCTTAATCTATTCCACAAGTTTTGTTGTCTATTTGAGTTTCACAGGATTGAATGACCAAGAAAAGCTGACGAGCAAGTGGATGTTCCATCCACTGTTGGAGCACTATTTCAACAACCATCAACGTCAATCAATGCTCTGATATAGGAAGAACATTTTCACCACCAGTCCTCTACATTACAAGATCGAACGACTACGTCAATATTCAGCTGGGGGGAAGCACCCTCATGTATCCAGGTAAGTATCTTTATCCTCTTAAGTTTTCTTCCTATAAATAAATTCAAAATAAAAAAAATGTGAGCACATGAAGGCTCACCCTTAAAAAGAAAAAGAACAAAAATATTCGGGCACATGAAAGCTCGATGTGATCGAAGGGATTAGCTTGGTGGAGATGCACACCGTTATCTTCGTGATTCAGGTATGTCTTACTACTATCTTAGTGTTTTTTAAGTAATAGGTTATAGTGTGTGTTAGATTAAATAAATAAAGCATGTCAAATCTGAAGAACTCTCTCTAATTTCTTAAAATGGAAATGATGAATAGTTGCTCTATTGTATTTCTTTCTAGTACCTAGCCTTTAAGCATGAGTTCTCTTAAGTTTAAAAATTAATGATGCTTTAAAATGAAATTAAATATATGGGTAGCAAATGCTTGATCCAGAGTCTAAGTAATTGACAGATATGATATGTGATGATTTGAGCTACTGTTATCTTGTTCTTAAACAACACTAGAGTCCTGGAGAGTTTCCAATATTAATATGACGATAATTGCATTGAGTTAAATTAAGCTTTGTTGACCCTATGAGAAGTTATCATACTATTGAATTGAGATCACTTACACATTTCATCCATCTTCCGCATAAATGCTCATGATCTATTGCTATCCTCTCAAAAGTTTGTTGGAAGCATGTGGCTATTGAAAAAAAATCCGAGGAAATAAAGAGGGACAAGTGTCTGAAACCTCAAAAAGATAGATCACGAGGAAATAAAAAGGGACAAGTGTTTGGAACCTCGAAAAAAAGAGAAAAAAGAGAATAGAAAAAATATCAGAAAAAATGGGCACGTGCCCGCCAGTAGAATCAGCCTGATAGCCATGTGTCTTTAATAGACAAAAGAGAGTGATATATTCAAAAGAGAATCCGCCTCCATTTTTCATACACATGCACTTCTCGATTCAATGGTGTGGTTGACTTTCTCTTTGGATCCATTGTTTAATTTCACAACATATGTTTTAAGCTTTTTGAAAATTCATAAAAACTCTGGGATAATGGTGAAGTGAAAGAACTAGAGACATGATACTTGATTTGATCGTTCTATCTTCCAATTACTCAAGATTCAAGGTAAAGCAATAAGCCCCGTGATGAATAATGTGATATCTATTTCTAATCCAAATAAGAACTTTTGTTTGAATGTATGTGTACTTGTTAGAAATGCAGATATTGCAAGCAACTCCTGATCCACTGTGGAGTTTGATTTTGCTAAGGGACTAGCAAAGGTTAAGCTTGGGGGAACTTGTTGACGCTCACTAATGCTCATAATTAACCATCAACTATTGTATGAAATGACACTAAATGAATCACAAAGCATAGTTGTAGGGTTTGAAACTAACAAGTTCCACGAGTTTTGGTGCTCTCACTTGTTTTGTAGGACATCCATGTTTTCACCATATAAAAGTATCTCAAGTGATGAAACAGAGCACACCATTGCGAAGAGCTCGTCGAGACGATCGAAACGGACATATGATTTGCTATATTTGGAGTCCGGGAGCGAGAGTCCTCGATGGATATGACTTGGAAGATTCTAGAATATTCCAGAACATTTCAGAAGACACGAGAAGGCGACCCACGGAAGGTGGGGCCCACCTTTCATAGGGGCAGACCGACCGGTCTCCCTACTGGACCGACCGGTCTGGTACTGGGCCCAAACTTGCGCCCCCTTCTCGTGATGCACTCCAACCGACCTCTCCAACGCGTTTTGGCCCATTTAGGCCCAAGTGCATATGACGAAGGATTTAGTACCACATCGCTTGTCCAGGAGGGGAGGCCAGGAGCCCCTATATAATAAACCCAGGACCCCCCTGAGGCAACACCATCATCATCTGGGAGTCTTTGTAGAGGCGTCCCTCGAAGGACAACCTCTCCTCCCTAGAGAATTAGGTTTAGATTTTCCAATGTAATAGCTTAGCTCTAGTCGGGAGTTAGGGAGAGCGGAGCTGTGCTCCGGTTCGGAGGAGTCTTCAGAGTTTTGGTATGTTTTTTATCTTTTCTTTGTAAGACTTATGCTTTAATATATTTATCTTCTCTATTTACTTTGTGCTTTATTATATGATTAGTATAGTTGTTACATCTTGGCATGGGATCTTAGTTCGTATTGAGTGCTCTAGTTATCCTAGGTAATTAGAGTAGTAATCGATAGATTAGACATGGTGTTTAGTCTATAGGTTACCTGAGTTTGCGCCCAATCCTCCGGATAGTTGTGGTAGCTACAGGGGTGATAGCTTTGTAGATTGTTATAATCCACCACGTTAGGATTGGTGTTTTCGTAGAGCTTTTTGGCAGCCTTCCCCTGACTACTTTCTTCCCAGTCTTTTTCGAGAGTCAGAAAGGTATTGTTGCTCCAAAGTGCCAATGTTTATAACTGCTATATCTTTTCATCCTTGTTACCTTAGAACCCAAGTAATAGAGAAGTGCATAGGAACCTTGATCTCTCCCGTTGTCCTCCCACTATAGTTATCTATACATCTATCATTGAATTCTCTTTGATGTACTATCATTACCATATATCAATTACTCCTGCTTTAGTCTAACTAGTATTCTGAGTTAGTAGATGCATGATAGTGAGTTATCAAATTCTTGACCCTAGCTTCCCTGTGGTAAAATATAAATAACGATCCTGGAATACTCCCGATAAAATGCTACAATGATGTTTTGTGCGCTTGCGGAATCTTTCATAATCTATTTGCGTTAACAAACGTCAACAATACGCTCTTTACTTATCACATCTTTTGCACGTTGTTATGTTATATACTTGTGCTATGGATCTCATGACATGTTTTGTGCTCACTATGATATATTATATGACATGTCATTTCATTTCACTCAATTACTTGTGCTTAATTCTCACTTGTTATGTATTCAAGCTATTTACTCTTGCACTTGCTATTCACTCTAACTCGTTGAGTGCAGGATGTTGGCATGATATGTATGAGCTTGCCCCTAATCATTTTCTCTTATTCATTGCAAGTTCATACATGTCATGATTTGAAAACCTCTTCTCTCTATACTCGATCTCGTGTTGTCATCAATCACCAAAAAGGGGGACATTGAACGCATCTTGGCCTCTAGTGGGTTTTGGTGATTGGATGAAACACAAGATTACTGTGACTAACGTGTGTTTGCAGAAACACGGATGAGTTAGGTCATGGTAATGGCGACTGAAAGGATCAAGATGCCCAAGAGGGGGGGGGTGAATTGGGCTTTTATAAAACTTCTTGCAATAATAAAACCTATCAAGCCTCAATTAACCCCCTAGTGCCTAGAAGTGTGATTCTCTTTATTCTACCGCACAAAAGACCAAGTCTAAGCCACTCCTACTCTAGCAAAGCAATTTAATATAGAATGAACAACAAGAGTAATGCGGAATTGAATTGCTTGAAAGTAAATGCGTAAGTAAAAGAGTAGAGATGACTCGACAATCTTTTTGCCGAGGTATCGAGGTGTCGACACACCCCCCTAGTCCTCGTTGGAGCACCCGCGCAAGGGTATCGCTCCCCCTTGATCCGCGCAAGGATCAAGTGCTCACTACGAGCTGATTCTTCGCCACTCCGGCCCGGTGAATCGCTCGCTACCGGTCACAAGCTTGCTTGGGTCATCCACAATGCCACCGGATGCTCTCCAAGCTTCACGATCGCCACCAAGCCGTCTAGGTGATGCCGATCACCAAGAGTAACAAGCTAGAACTCTCACTTGACCAACACAAGGCCAAATAGATGGATGGATGCACACTTGCTACTCAATTCTCACTAGGAGGTGTCTAATTCTCACAATTAGCAAATCACTCAACCTCACTAGGGCTCTTGCACTCACTCACACTCACAAGTTGTTTCTCAGCTGATGGAAGTGGCAAGAACACTCAAATGGATGGAGGAAAGGAAGTATATATACTCCCCCAACCGGCCATCCAAAAACAGCACAAGACAGGCATTCTGCGGGGGCATTAGACGCGCCGATGCCTAGCATCGGACGCTCCGATGACCTCGTCCAACGATCTACTGTACCTTCTTGTCAAACTGTTTAAAGGGACATCGGATGTTGGGCAGCATCCGATGCCACCACATTGGACGCCTCCGATGTGGATTTATCCTCTCTGGAACCTCTCTGGATGGCCATCGGACGCTGGCCCTCAGCGTCCGATGCCAGCGTCCGATGCGGCCTGCAGTTCATGCGCACGTGAACAGTGACATGGGCGCGTCCGATGTGAACACATCGGCGCGTCCGATGCCACGCACCAGACTAAACCCTAGTCGGGGTGGGCATCGGACGCGTCCGATGCTCACCTGGCCAGCGTCCGATGCCCATAACAAGGGCAAACTCAGCTCGGATCGCGACGCAGCCTAAACGACTTTTGATCCTCTCGACTTAAGGCATCTCTCTGAGCTACCTAGGGCTATGAAATAACAAGTGTGCACCACACCTACCTCAATAGACTCATCTAGGTCAAGCTACTGATTCACGCTCCCCTTTATAGTACTGCCAAAGGAAAAACAAAGACCTAAGACTACCTAAGTGTCCTCCAACACCATATGACACTTAGCCTAGTCTACCACCGTCTTCGTCGTCCATCCTTTGAAAACTGAAACGATATCCATCGCCAGGGGACATGAACTCCATATGCCCGTATCGTCGCCATTACCGTGACCTAACTCAATCCTGTTTCTGCAAAACACACGTTAGTCACAGTAATCTTGTGTTTCATCCAATCACCGAAACGACTAGGGGCCAAGATGCGTTCAATCTCCCCCTTTTTGGTGATTGATGACAACACGAGATCGAGTATATAGAGAAGAGGTTTTTAAATCATGACATGTATGAACTTGCAATGAATAAGAGAAAATTATTAGGGGCAAGTTCAAACATGTCATGCCATCATCCTGCACTCAACAAGTTAGAGTGAAAAACAAGTGCAAGAGAAAAAGAGCTCATGTACATAGACAAGTGAGAATTAAGCGCAAGTAAATGAGCGAAACGAAATGACATGTCATATATGATAACATAGTGAGCACATACATGTCATCAAGGTCCATAGCACAAGTATATCACATAAACATGCACAAAAGAGGCGATAAGTAAAGAGCGTATGTGAACATAACACAACATAAGATATCGAAACCTTCTCACATCGCTCCCCCTATCACTATACTCATCCACTCTCCCCCTTTGGCATCAAGCGCCAAACTACGCGTCGGAGGGCGGAGGTGGTGCAGACGAGTCAGGAGCAGTCTTCAGAGTACGCTGAGAGAACTCGAACTGCTGAAGATACTCCTCGGAGTCTGAAGAAGTGGTGCCAGTAGCCTGCTGACCCTCTGGAGCTGGAAGCTATGGAGAAGCGGTCTGGGTCGGCTTTGGCACTGACTGCTCTGGCTGCTCAAACTGCTCAGTCTCTGTCTGCTCTGCCTCTGCCGCAGTCTCAGGCTGTGTAGCTGTAGCCGCCTGAGCCTCGGAGTGCGGAAGCTCTGGAATCGAAGATAGCTCAGGCTGTGCTGTCGTGGTAGACTCAGACTGGACTGGCTCGGTCTGCTCAGAGGACGCGACGGAGCTCGGTAGGGTCTCTGTGGTGGAGGTCACAAGAGCCGTCGACGTCAGAACTGGGTCCGGAAGGTCTGGAGTAGGAAACCCAGTGAGCTCGCTGAAGGTGGCGGACAGGTCTCGAGTCACAGAAGTAGTCGTCGCAAAGAGAGACTCTGTCGGCCTGGGCGTGAAACCAGTCTGCAGCGGACTGAAGAGCGGGGCCCCGCCTGGAAGAGTAGTAAAGCTCGTAAACTGCGAGGAGCTGGGGCCCAGAAACTGGTGCTGCTGCTGACCAAACTGCGGTGGCTGTCCGAATGGCTGCGGAGGAACTGGTGGCTGCCACTGGATCTGCTGCGGAGGTGGAGACTGCTGCCACTGCCACTGGGGAGGTCCGCTGGCTAGTCGCTCCATGAAGCTGAGCGTCTGCTGCTGTAAAGCCAGCATCTGTCGCTGAAGGGCATCAGACCGCTCCTGTGCCAGCTGCTGAGCTAGGGCCTGTGCCTGGGCCAACCTCTGCTGCTCCTGGGTGAGTCGCTGGACATCCTGAGTGACTGTCCTCTGCTGCTCCTCCATCCGTGCGAGTATAGCAAGTAGCGCTGGGTCGGAGGAGGCAGTGCCAGACGGACCGACCTGAGAGTCGTGAGCTCTGGGCTGGTAGCGGGGCGGAAGCTGGTAGTCCTCGTCAGAGCTGTCGGTGGGGTCCTCAGCAACGTACATGTTACCACCCTCAAGCTCTGCTAGCTCCTGCTCTGCAAGTGCTCGAACGGCCTCGTCCTGCTCCTAAAGTGACTCTGGAACCGCTGGCCTCTGGCGCGAACTAGATGGGGCATCCTGCTGCTGCTGCGGCTGCTGCTGCTGCTGCTGCCTGCGATCCCGACCGTGTCCCAACAGCTGACTCATGTTATACTCGGGGAACACGGTCGCGGAGTGTGTAAGTGACTCAACGGGACGACCCCCTGTAGTGACAGCGACCTTCCACAGAATATAAGAGATCTAGTGAGCGTACGGTAGCTGCCTGCGGGCCTTAATGCCCTCTGCCACTGTGTCATCCATCTCACAAAGGATGACGTCCCAGACGTCGAACTCCTGCTGTCTGACTAGGTAAGTGTTGACGCAAAACGTGATGCCTCGCGTCAAGGCGCACAGCAAGCCGAACGAGGCTGGCTTCAATCGGGTGCCCGGAACGTACTGAATCCGGAGACGTGCCAGTCGGTTTGACCTGAAAACCAACAAGGGATAAAAGCGTGAGAATACCTTGGAACATGCCGGGTGAGACCAGACAGTTCCATATGTACGGCTTTGAAAGCCAATCGCGACGGCACACAGCTATAGAAGCTGTTTGTCGGAGCAGGTTTATAATGTCATTCGGCAATTATAAAAGATAAAGATCATAAATATGTTGAATGCCGAACGCATATGTAACAAGAAGATAAAAGGGCAACTTGTAAATATAAATCTATTTAGATGACATATGCATAGGCCAATCCAGCTAGTCTGCCGCACGTCTAGCCTTCATAAACCCGTCAGGTGTAAATTTAAGCAAAGCTAATCCACCGCATGATACCACTTGCTATAAATCTACACCACTCCTTATAATTAGATTAATCCACCGCATGATACGATCTAATTATAAGAAGCTAAAAGCACACGTACATCTGGATAAATCTATATGTACTCATCACTCATGTAAGCTTAACCAGAATCGGCAAACTAGCCGAACTGGGGTCCATGAAGAAGAAACATACAAGCCAAGCATGGTTAAACTAATCTAAAACCTGCACCTGCCGCACGACACCCAGCTCTATCAAAGCGTAAACATGATTGACATGCATGAACCCACGACATGTAACAATCTAGATTGGAAGTCAGTTCGACCATTATGATCTTATAATCAGCAAAGCACAAACAAAACTCGTGCGACAAGGCCGAACGAAGATCAATCTAGATTGGGCAAAAGGTGTTGTACGAATTAATTGAATAAAACATATAACACATGATAACTTAATGAATCTATTAGATCTGCCAAATCTAACAGAGCCGATAACTATTTTTACTCATGACTTAATCCGCCGCACGATACAAGGCATAAGCAAAAACTTCCCATCATAAGCTTAAATCCGCCGCACGATACTAAGCTTAACATACGAGACTACTTGCATCATATCTAAATCCACCGCATGATACTAGACATGATAGCAAGGTTGCCGGTACTTACGGAGGTCGACGAATCGATGATTCCTCTCGAAGAACTCGACGACACGACTTAGGGACTCGAAGATGGCACGAGGCCGGTTTGTATTGATGTGGTTGTGAACAGTTTTACAATGGTCGAGGGTTTATATTTATACCCTGGACAAGACATGAATCCTAAATGATTACGACTTATACAACGAACTTTGGAAAGATAATTATTATTCCCATTGTTCCAGCGTCTTCCATCGTCATATACCTTCTCGTGCAAGCCTTCTTTACTTCCCGAATGAAGTCGCCATCTCTCAAGACAACCAACCATGTAGGCATTTGTCGAATCCCGAAGACTAGCCGACCGCCTGTCCGTTTACCGAATGCTTCCTTCACAGCTAACTGGGGCCCTCTTGTCATTCTTCGTGCGTGCGAAAATCTGGTGTTAACAGTAAGCAAGTAACCAAAGCTGAAGACGAGACAGACCCTCGCAGAAACCAACCCTGGGAAGCAAGGTCCGCCTAAGAACCTCGTTGAGGATCCGAGTCGTAGGGGTGAGATCCCTAGGCGCGCGACTCGAACCCTCACCGAAGGGCTCAGTGAAGCAAGGGCGGACCAGGTCTGTCGACGGCTGGGCACCACCGTGAGGGCGGCGGGGTGGCTCCGTCCGGTCGTAGCACAGATCGTGGATCCGGGTCTGAGAGTGTGTCAAGCCGAACCAACCCCGGATCTCTGACGAGAAGAGTCTGTAGTGCTCCCCCTGAAAAGCGAACTATATGGTCTCTCTGTCCGGGTGCACCCACAGTGACGCGTAAAACTGGAAGACCCAATCCTCGATGTATGAGCCAGACTGCCCCAGAAGGTCTGCTAGACCAGGTAGGTAAGAGAGTATGGGGCAGATCTGCTCTCCTGCTGCTGCCACAACTGCCTCCAGGGGACAAACACGCTGAGAGCGAAGACTGATCCCAGCGTTCCTGTAGCCTCGATAGAAATCCTCCTGAAGCACAGTGAAGAAGTCCGGACCTGCATGCTCCTGCCTCTCTCGGGGAAACCACTGCTCCACTGGTACTAGTCTGAGTGCCTGAATCTGTGAGCAGGTGGCAGCCCGGAGGTCCAGCCGCGGGATCGGCGGGGGCGCACGCCTCGATGGAGCACGTGCTCCCCGCAGAGGGACATCGGGCCGAGGTGGCACCGCTGTCCTGTGACGCGTGGACTGATGCCGGGGAACCTCCTCAGGAACCGCCTCCTCTGCCTCTGCCTCGGGAGCCTCTGCCTCAGGTGCCTCTGCTGTCTCGGCCTCTGCCTGGCCCTGCCCTGAGCTCTCGGGCTCGACTCCTGGCGAGGTGAACGTCGTCCGACGACCGGCAGCCAAAAGCGTGCCAGGCGGTGAGTGGTGGAAATGCTCAACCTCCTCAATGGCTCTGCGCTAGTCAGGGGACAACTGGTCCTCAATCCTAAGTCCGCCCATACTGCCACCCTGCTCTGCTCGCTCGGCTGCATCGGCCACTGCCTGTGCCTGAGCTGCCTCTCTCTCGGCTCTGGAGCGCTTTCTGCGCGTGATCAACTTCGCCTTCCCTGGCCGCTGACCAGGAGGGGGACGAGGAGGGGAGTCTCTAGGGCCACCACCAACGTTCTTGCAGCGCGGCATAGCTGACAAGAATGGGAGAAACTGTCTCTGAAAGAAGCTCTGGACTGCCGCTGAAAGGAAACCCTGACAACCCAACACTGACAACTGAACGGCCAACTCCCCCTGACACGGACCCTCTGTCGCTGACACTCACGAGGCTTGGCCTCGATCCTTACCCGCGGGCTTGGCCCTGGGTTAGCTAAAACTGACAAACGGCCAAGCTGTCACTAAGCAAACCACTGACTCGCTGCGAGAATAGAGAGGATATATAAGAAACATATAATCTAGAGATGAGGAGGCCTATCGGAAGCAAAGCATAGGGAATAAGAAGGGAAAAGGCTTTGCTACCTGACGATCCGACGAAACGAGCATGCACGAGGGAAGTCACTGACGTTCCGGGGTCCACACGACACACCAAGGGGACTGCAAAAAGATTTGAGTGGAAGAGGGGGTCAAAACATGGTGGAACAGGCATTTAGACATTTCATTGAGCACGTGGAGCTCATAGATTATGGAGGTGGAGGAGGGGGCTCACTGGAGGGGGATCGGCCGGCCGAGAGGAGAGCGCCGGAGAGTAGGAGATGCTCGGGGACAATGGAGGATCTCTGGCGAAAGACGCTCGAGCGCCGTCGAGCGTCGGCGACGAACTCCGGCGAGCACTGAATGGAGCAAGGCGCGCGCGGCGGTTATGAGCGGTGGAGAGGACAGAGCGCGGTGGAGCAGGGACCGGCGTTGAGGGGCACGGCGGCCGGCGAGGAGGGCCTGGGCGTGCGTGGGTGGCCGGCGGGGAGTTAGGGTTAGGGCGCGGGGATCATGGCGGCGGCTGCGGGGGTTCGAGCTTAGGCGATTGAGCACGAGGAAGAAGGAGGCGATGAGATATGATGTGTGGGTCCAGGATGTCATTAGAAGAACCTATTGCGCCGCTTAAAGGGGCATCGGACGCGCCGATGATTACGCATCGAACGCTCTGATGCCGGTCCAAAGAGCTCCAGAAACATCCATTTTGCATCGGACGCGTCCTATTCCTTGGCATCGCCGATGAGAATACATCGAACGCTCCACCAACACTGTTCCAGCCGGGGCTGTGTACAGTGAGAGCATCGGACACTGGGGCCAGCGTCCGATGCTGCATTTTGGCTTGTTTCGAAGATCTCCGTTGCGGCTCCCTCTCCCAACCAAGTTCCAACTCAAATAAGAGGCAAATAAACACCAGTTGGAACCTAGTATGAGCATCCTCGCATAAACCCTCAATTTTATAAATATTTTGCCATAGGCTACATATCATTTTTAGAGAAAATAGGCGATAAACCTCAAGGAGACAACATGTGGCCACCAAAACTAGGGGACTCAACCATTAGGAGCCTCAAATGCTCCCCCTAGCGGTGGACGAACACAGCGGTTGCTCAAAACTTAAACAAAAAGAAACGACAAAGCAACAAACATGCATATGCAATGCAATACGGAATTTGAATCTAGGTTGCTTGTCAAGTTTGCTCATGGGTAAGCTTCTTCACACGCTTTTTAGGGCGGTTATCATAACCACGTCTGACAAGCCTATGTGCATAGCATAAATTGAACATGGCATATGATACAATGCAATGCAAAGACAACCCCCTTTCACCTTTTGACAAAGTTACTTAGATCAAGCACATTTAGCTCACTTCGCAATCTACAAAGCGTGTTTTCATCTAGGGGTTTTGTGAAGATATCCGCCAATTGATCTTCGGTTCTAACTCCCTCTAAGGATATATCTTTCTTTGAAACATGATCTCTAAGGAAGTAATGGCGAATATCTATGTGCTTTGTGCGAGAGTGTTGAACCGGATTGTTAGCAAGCTTAACCGCGCTCTCATTGTCACACAACAAAGGTACCCTTTCTAGAACTACACAATAGTCTAAAAGGGTTTGTTTCATGTATAGGATTTGTGCACAACAAGCACCCGCGGCTATGTATTCCGCCTCGGCGGTAGACAAGGCCACACTATTTTGCTTCTTTGAACTCCATGAAACTAGTGATCTCCCAAGCAAATGGCACCCTCCAGATGTGCTTTTTCTATCTACTTTGCAACCCGCGTAATCCGAATCGGAATACCCAACGAGTTGGAAGTTAGCTCCTTTGGGATACCAAAGGCCAAAGCTTGGGGTGTGCTTTAGGTACCTAAGGATTCTCTTCACCGCTACAAGATGTGATTCCCTAGGATCGGCTTGAAAGCGAGCACACATGCACACACTAAACATGATGTCGGGCCTAGATGCGGTCAAATATAACAAGCTACCAATCATAGAGCGGTAGAGAGTTTGATCAACCGGGTTACCTCCCACATCTAGGTCGAGATGTCCGTTGGTTGGCATTGGAGTCTTGATAGGCTTGCAATCATCCATGTTGAAGCGCTTGAGGAGGTCTTTTGTATACTTCTCTTGAGATATGAAAGTCCCCTCCTTCAATTGCTTGACTTGGAAGCCTAGGAAGAATGTGAGCTCTCCAATCATGGACATTTCGAACTCCTTCGACATCAAATCACCAAATTCCTTGCAATAGGCTTCATTTGTTGACCCGAAGATGATATCATCAACGTAGACTTGACAAATGAAGATTTCTCCATCAAGCTTCTTGGTGAATAGTGTGGTGTCGACCATCCCAATGGTGAAGCCCTTCTCAATGAGGAAGTTCCGGAGATGCCCGTACCAAGCTCTTGGGGCTTGCTTGAGCCCATATAGCGCCTTGGACAACCTATAAACATGATTAGGATATCTAGGGTCTTCAAACCCGGGAGGTTGATCAACATAGACTAGTTCATTTATGAAGCCATTTAAAAATGCACTTTTCACATCCATTTGATATAATTTAATGTCATGATGTGATGCATATGCAAGGAGGATACGAATGGCTTCGAGTCTTGCAACCGGTGCAAAGGTCTCTCCAAAATCCAAACCTTCAACTTGAGAGAACCCCTTTGCCACTAGCCTTGCCTTGTTTCTAACAACCTTGCCTTGATCATCTTGCTTGTTCCTAAACACCCATTTTGTCCCAATGACTCTTGCGCCTTTAGGTCGCTCTTCAAGTGTCCAAACTTGGTTGCGGGTGAAGTTGTTCAATTCTTCATGCATAGCATTCACCCAATCCGGATCACCTAGAGCTTCATCTACAATGGTAGGCTCAACAAGAGACACAAAGGAGTGATGTTCAATAAATAAAGCAAGTTTTTGAGATCGAGTCATTACACCCCTTGTTGGACTCCCTATGATGAGTTCTTGAGGATGAGCTTGTAGTAGAGGAGTAGTCCTTTGATCAACCACTTGAGGGGCCGCTTGTGGAGCATCAACATCTTGAGCTTGTACCACCATTTGATCATGGGAGACATGAGTATCTTCAAATGGATCCCTCCCATCTTTGTCATCAACATGTGGTACATTGGATGATGATGGCTTGTCAAGGACTTGCACATCATCATCATCATCTTTAGGCTTGATGGCTCCAACCGACATGTTCTTCATGGCTTCCCTCAATGGTTCATTACCTACATCATCAAGATTTTCATGCTCTCCTTGAGAGCCGTTAGATTCATCGAATTCCACATCATATGTTTCTTCTACCATCCCAGTGGCATGGTTGAATACTCAATATGCTTTGGACTTCAATGAGTAACCAACAAGAAAACCAATATCATATCGGCATTGGAGCTTCCCTAGGTGTTGGCGCTTCTTGTAGATGTAGCATTTGGACCCAAACACTCTAAAGAATGATATATCCGGCTTCTTGTTGTTGAGTAGCTCATAGGGGGTCTTGCCAAGGAGACAATGGGGGAACAACCGATTTGATGCATAGCAAGCGATGTTGATTGCTTCCGCCCAAAATCTTTCCGGTGTAGAGTACTCATCTAGCATTGTCCTTGCTAGGGTGATTAGAGTCCGGTTCTTCCTCTCAACTACCCCATTTTGTTGTGGTGTATATGTTGCGGAGACTTCATGCTTGATCCCAACTTCATCACAATATTGCTCAATGTGGGTGTTGTCGAACTCTCTTCCATTGTCACTTCTTATCTTTTTGATTTTCAAGTCAAACTCATTTTGGGTTCTCTTGGCGAACTTCTTGAATGAAGGGGTTGCTTCGGATTTGTCATGAAGAAAGAATACCCAAGTGTATCTTGAATAGTCATCAACAATCACTAGACAATAGAGATTACCACCCAAGCTAGCATATGTTGTTGGCCCAAATAGATCCATGTGGAGTAGCTCTAACTCTCTTGATGTTGATACAAAGGCTTTGGTTGGATGAGTGTTTGCAACTTGCTTGCCGGCTTGACATGCACTACACAATTTGTCCTTCTCAAATTTGACATCCTTCAAGCCCCTAACCAAATCCTTCTTCAATAGCTTGTTGAGAGTGTTCATTCCAACATGTGCTAATCTTCTATGCCATAGCCAACCAAGTGATTGCTTAGTGAACAAGCATGTCTTCAAGTTGGCATCTTCGGAGGTGAAATCTACTAGGTAGAGATTGTTGTATCTAAAGCCCTTGAATATCACTTGTGTATCATCTTTCTTGGTCACAACCACTTCCTTGTCGGTGAACAAACATTGAAAGCCAAGATCACATAGTTGCCCAACGGATAGCAAGTTGAAGCTCAATGATGCAATTAGTAGCACATTGGAGATGGTATGATCATTTGATATAGCCACTTTGCCCAATCCCTTGACATTGCCCTTTGAATTGTCACCAAATGTAATCTTTTCTTGGTCATTGACATTCTCTTCTAGTGAGGTGAACATCTGGGGATCGCCGGTCATATGTTGAGTGCAACCACTATCAATTACCCAATGTGATCCACCGGTCTTGTACTTCACCTACACACACAAGAAATCAAGCTTGAGCTTTTGGGACCCAAACTTGTTGCGGTCCCTTAACCTTCTCAACTAGTGACTTAGCAACCCAAATTTGCTTTGGCCTACTCTTGTTAGGTGGCCCCATAAACATGACCTTCACTTTGCCACTAGAATCTTGTCTAAGCATGTACTGAGCATTGAAAGCAAAGGGCCTAGCATGCTTGGGCAAGGGTGTGGGCTTTGGCTCTTCACAATCATGAGCAAAGTGTCCTTCCTTTCCACACTCATAGCATCTCCCAATCTTCTTCTTCTTTGGCTTTGTGATGCTCTTGCGTTGCTTCATCTTCTCTTCAAGAAAGCCAATACCATTTCTATTTGTCTTCATGACGGTGTTCATGAGAAGCTCACTTTGAAGACATTGACCCTTGGTGAAGTTCCTCAAACCGGTGGTGAGGTGTTCTTTTTCCTTCTTGAGCTTGTCATTCTCTTGTTGGAGCTCTAATTGAGATGGTGTCATCTTGTAATCCCTCTCCATCTTCAATCTCTTGTTCTCTTCTTTTAGCATGTCAAGCTCAAGTGTCATGCTATACTCATCATCTTGGGTCTCAACAATGACTTGCTTTGTGGTTGCAAGCTTCTCTAGATCAACCTTGAGCTTTGCATTCTCATTCTTGATCTTGATGTAATCATCATAGTGATCGGCCACAACCACACTCTTGCCTTTGCCACTAGCTCTTTGCTCATCATGCTCACTAACCAAGTCCTCACAAGATGTAGCTATGTCATACTTAACAACAAGGTTAGGAGCATCATGTGTCTCATGTGAAAGCATATCATAAGAAATGGTGAGAGCATCATAGTCAACTTTCACTTGAGTGTATTGTTCTTTTAGCAAGGCATAACTAGTGGTAAAGTCACTATGCATCTTATCAAGTTTTTCATTTTTAGCTTTGAGCTCCTTGTTAGAGGACTTGAGCTCCTTGATAGTGGATGACATAGTAGCAAGTTCATCTTTTAGTTCATCACTAGCATGAATAGCATGATCACATTTCTCAACAAGAGATTCACTTTCATCAACAAGCTTTTCATTTTTAGCTCTAGTCTTTCTTATGATTTTAGAGTAGTCGTTTAGCAATTTGACAAGCTCATCATAAGTAGGTGCCTCAAATTCACCATCACTATCACTATCACTATCACCAGAGTCTTCATCGTTTTGTACCTTCCGGTCACCCTTGGCCATAAGGCATAGGTGTGTAGATGATGATGGCGATGGTGGTGGTGGTGGTGTAGAGGAGCCAATGACTAGAGCGGCCACCTTCTCCTTCTCATCATCACTATCTTCATTTGATGAGCCACCGGAGGAGTCAATGTCGGTGAGCCAATCACCAACAATGTAAGCCTTCCCACCTTTCTTGTGTTATTGCTTCTTCTTCTTGCCATCCTTCTTGTAGTAGGGCTTTTCATCCTTCTTCTCATCTTCACTTGATGAGTCATACTTCTTGCCCTTGTTCTTGTTCTTGTAGCTCTCTTTCTTGGGCTTGGTGCATTGATGAGCAAGATGGCCAAGCTCACCGCAATTGTAGCAATCCATTTTGGAGATTGGCCTCCTCTTGCTACTTGTGAAGAACTTCTTCTTTCTTGAGTCAAAGTTGACTCCATTCTTGTGAAGCTTCTTCAACATTTTGGTGGTCCTTCTCACCATGAGAGCAATGTTGGAATCATCTTCTTCATCACTTGAGCTCTCATGATGCACCACAATAGCCTTGGACTTGCCCTTTTTGTCACGGCTAGCTTTGAAGGCCAAGTCCTTCTTCTTGTCGGTGGAGGAGCCACCACTTGGTGTGATGTGCATGTACATCTCATGCGCATTGATCTTTCCCAAGATTTGAGTTGGTGTAGCGGTGGAAAGATCACCTTGATGTAGCACCGTCACGATGTGTCCATACTTCTCAATTGGAAGGACACAAAGAATCTTCCTCACAACATCGGATGGTTGCATTTGTGTGAGGCCAAGTCCATTGAGTTCTTCTACAAGAACATTCAAGCGTGAGTACATTTCATTTCCACTTTCATTAGCATGCATATCAAATGAATGAAGTTTTTGCATAACTAAATGATATCTCTCCTCACGCTCACTCTTGGTCCCCTCATGGAGAGCACAAATGTTATCCCATAGATCATGGGCATTCTTGTGGTTCCGGACGCGGTTAAACACATCCTTGCAAATGCCTCTAAAAAGAATGTTTTTGGCCTTTGCATTCCACTTCTCATTTTCTTCCTCATGTGGCGTGAGGCTAGTGCCCTCCTTGGGTTTGGGGAACCCGGTTATGGCGGCATCGCGGCATTTCACATCAACCGCTTCTAGGTACGACTCCATACGGATTTTCCAATATGGAAAGTCATCTCCCTCGAACATGGGAGGTGGTCCATCACCTTCAGACATCTTAACTCTAGGCGGTTAAGCCTAAATCGAGAGCACGAGGCTCCGATACCAATTGAAAGGATCAAGATGCCCAAGAGGGGGGGGGGTGAATTGGGCTTTTCTAAAACTTCTTGCAATAATAAAACCTATCAAGCCTCAATTAACCCCCTAGTGCCTAGAAGTGTGATTCTCTTTATTCTACCACACAAAAGACCAAGTCTAAGCCACTCCTACTCTAGCAAAGCAATTCAATATAGAATGAACAACAAGAGTAATGCGGAATTGAATTGCTTGAAAGTAAATGCATAAGTAAAAGAGTAGAGATGACTCGACGATCTTTTTGCCGAGGTATCGAGGTGTCGGCACACCCCCCTAGTCCTCGTTGGAGCACCCGCGCAAGGGTATCGCTCCCCCTTGATCCGCGCAAGGATCAAGTGCTCACTACGAGCTGATTCTTTGCCACTCCGGCCCGGTGAATCGCTCGCTACCGGTCACAAGCTTGCTTGGATCATCCACAATGCCACCGGATGCTCTCCAAGCTTCACGATCGCCACCAAGCCGTCTAGGTGATGCCGATCACCAAGAGTAACAAGCTAGAACTCTCACTTGACCAACACAAGGCCAAAGAGATGGATGGATGCACACTTGCTACTCAATTCTCACTAGGAGGTGTCTAATTCTCACAATTAGCAAATCACTCAACCTCACTCGGGCTCTTGCACTCACTCACACTCACAAGGTGTTTCTCAGCTGATGGAAGTGGCAAGAACACTCAAATGGATGGAGGGAAGGAAGTATATATACTCCCCCAACCGGCCATCCAAAAACAACACAAGACAGGCATTCTGCGGGGGCATCGGACGCGCCGATGCCTAGCATCGGACGCTCCGATGACCTCGTCCAACGGTCTACTGTACCTTCTTGTCAGACTGTTTAAAGGGACATCGGACGCTGGGCAGCATCCGATGCCACCACATCGGACGCGTCCGATGTAGATTTATCCTCTCTGGAACCTCTCTGGATGGCCATCGGACGCTGGCCCTCAGCGTCCGATGCCAGCGTCCGATGCGGCCTGCAGTTCACGCGCACATGAACAGTGACATGGGCGCGTCCGATGTGAACACATCGGCGCGTCTGATGCCACGCACTAGACTAAACCCTAGTCGGGGTGGGCATCGGACGCGTCCGATGCTCACCTGGCCAGCGTCCGATGCCCATAACAAGGGCAAACTCAACTCGGATCGCGACGCGGCCTAAACGACTTTTGATCCTCTCGACTTAAGGCATCTCTCTGAGCTACCTATGGCTATGAAATAACAAGTATGCACCACACCTACCTCAATAGACTCATCTGGGTCAAGCTACTGATTCACGCTCCCCTTTATAGTACGGCCAAAGGAAAAACAAAGACCTAAGACTACCTAAGTGTCCTCCAACACCATATGACACTTAGCCTAGTCTACCACCGTCTTCGTCGTCCGTCCTTTGAAAACCGAAACGATATCCATCGCCAGGGGACATGAACTCCATATGCCCGTATCGTCGCCATTACCGTGACCTAACTCAATCCTGTTTCTGCAAAACACACGTTAGTCACAGTAATCTTGTGTTTCATCCAATCATCGAAACCACTAGGGGCCAAGATGCGTTCAGCGACGATACAGGCATATGGAGTTCATGTCCCCTGGCGATGGAAATCGTTTCGGTTTTCAAAGGACGGACGGCGAAGATGGTGGTAGACTAGGCTAAGTGTCACATGGTGTTGGAGGACACTTAGGTAGTCTTAGGTCTTTGTTTTTCCTTTGGTCGTACTATAGAGGGGAGCGTGAATCAGTAGCTTGACCTAGATGAGTCTATTGAGGTTGGTGTGGTGCACACTTGTTATTTCATAGCCCTAGGTAGCTCAGAGAGATGCCTTATGTCGCGAGGATGAAAAGTTGTTAAGGTCGCGTCGCGATCCGAGTTGGTTTTGCCCTTGAAAAGGGCATCAGACGCTGGCCTGGTCTGATGCTCACTCAAACTAGGGTTTTGTCTGGTGCGTGGCATCGGACGCTTCGATGTTGTCACATCGGACGCGCCCGTACCACTGTTCACTTGCGAGTAAATTTGACGCTGCACCGGATGCAGGCATCGGACGCTGAGGGCCAGCGTCCGATGGCCATCCAGAGAGGGTAAAAAGGCATCGGACGCGTCCGGTGCAGGGGCATCGGACGCTGCCCAGCGTCCGATGCTCCTTTAACAGGTCTGACAGGTTGTACAGTTGACCGTTGGCCAAGGTCATCGGAGCGTCCGATGCTAGGCATCGGAGCGTCTGATGCCCCCGCAGAAACACCTGTTCAGTGCTCTATTGGATGGCCGGTTGGGGGGGTATTTATACTCCTCCCCCTCCTCCATTAGAGTGTTCTTGCCACTTTCCTTTGCTGAGAAACACCTTGTGAGTGTGAGAAAGAGCAAGAGCCCTAGTGAGGTTGAGAGATTTGCTAATTGAGAGAATTAATGACCTCCTAGTGAGAATTGAGTAGCAAGTGTGCATCCATCCGTCTCTTTGGCCTTGTGTTGGTCAAGTGAAAGTTCTAGCTTGTTACTCTTGGTGATCGGCATGACCTAGGTGGCTTGGTGGTCATTGTGAAGCTTGGTGATCATCCGGAGGCTTTGTGGATGACCCAAGCCAAGTTGTGACCGGTAGCGAGCGATTCACTGGGCCGGAGTGGCGAAGAATCAGCTCATAGTGAGCACTTGATCCTTGCGCTGATCAAGGGGGAGCAATACCCTTGCGCGGGTGCTGCAACGAGGACTAGAGGGGTGTGCCGACACCTCGATACCTCGGGAAAAAGATCGTCGTGTCATCTCTACTCTCTTTACATATGCATTTACTTTTGAGCAATTCAATTCCGCAATTTACTTGTTGTTCTTTCATAAGTTGAATTGCCATGCTATAGTAGAAATGGTTTAGCGATAGTCTTTTGTGCGGCTGATTCTAGAGAAACACACTTCTAGGCACTAGGGGGTTAATTGGGCTTGTTAGGATTTAATTCTTGCAAAAGTTTTAGAAAAGCCCAATTCACCCCCCCTCTTGGGCATCTTGATCCTTTCAGGTACCAACTTCTCCGTCCCTTTTAAGATTCATGTTTTTTCTGTTGGGATTGAACTCCTGGTCATGGACCCAACTCTCGTGTCGCAAAGTCCCTATACGTTAACAAATTTGTGTTCAAATCGATTCAATCTTATCGTCCATACAGGTGGAAACCGAATCGATGAATTAGCAGTAGTCAGGGAAAGGATAGACAAAAATTAGTGCAGGCGAAAATTTAGGCTGAAATTTGATTCTGAAATGTTAGGGATTTGGAAAACTCTTTCTCGTGCCAGTCTTCAAGTCTACTATTTTTTATTCTGATTTAGAGCTTTTCTTCTATTCGATTTAGATTTGGATGATTGGCTGATTTTTGCTTTCCTTGTCTTTGCCCGATGCTCCTTTCCAATTCGATTTTGATCTTTGGTCGATTCCTTGTTTTCTTCTCTTTGTCCGAGACTACTACTACTATTATTATCTTGTACCGTAAGGACTCTGCTATATACTCTCTGTTGTTGTCATTACGATTAATGAGGCCAGACAAAAAAAGATGAACAAAAAAGGGGCAGACATTTTGGCTCTTTATTATTAGGTATAGATATAGATATAGATACATCAACAAGCTTTAGATATACATCATCCTTTTTGGCTTTGGATTTGAGTTCTGACTTTTGCGTTGGATTCCTTGACATTTGTAGTGTCCCGCTGTGTTCCTTCGGAGCATTCACCCTATCATTAGGGTCATGGACGTTGTAGGTGTTTGCTTTGCTCTTGGGGTTTGAATCTGGGACAATGGTCGTTTAATTCTGAAGAGAATTTTTAGGCTCCCATTCACCCCCCTTTGGTCAGCCTTTTCGGTCCTTCAACTTCTCCGCACAAGATAGTCACAGTCTGATCATGATCAGTGATAGAACCATGCTAACATGATCCCGTACCTGGATGGTGCGACCTTAGGTTTTCATATATGGCCTACACATGGATTGGACCCATATAGCAACGGCATGATCACATAGGATTCTAAACTACCAGGCGGTTGGATTCTAAAATGCTCATGTGGCCCTACCATTTTTGGTGTGTGTTGTTCACTATGTACGTGACTAGGAGACTGTGTGTATGATAGGTGGGGTTAGGGTGTCAGTGTTCATGTCTGTGACGCATGGGCCGTCCCCGGCCTCCTCACTTGGACTGATGCATGTAGTACATTGTCATGGCTCCAGACCCACAGTCAGAGAGAGGGACAAAGGGGATGGGGTGATGTCTATGGACGTCATGCTCTGGCATGGCGGTGGAAGAGAGGAGGCGGCCTAGGCTCGCCGGAGTTGTCTGTGTCCGTGCCCTGTTTGGCCGTACAATATCTGCCATGCCCTAATTGCCTGACATGGAAATCGAAGTGGTAATACAGATGGTTATAATTCCAGAATAGGCTCTTATTCCATATGGCTTCAACATTTTTCATGGGCATCTTTTCATTACTTGGTACTCCATTCAATATCTACAGGCGCTTGAACAGTTCTTACCTAGACTGGGCCTATTTGGTAGGGATTCACCATCAAAAAATTGAATCTGAATCTAAAATTCACTGTGAATTGGATTCACCATGGATCTGAGATTCACCGTGAAACTATTTGGCAAATGCAACAACTTCATATTTACATAAGGGTATTTTTGTTGGAATGACCAAATTTACCCTTGGACTCTACCTCTCTCTCTACCACAAGGACCCACTCGTTAGAAAAAAGCATGACCTTCTTTTCCATGAACGCAGAGGCAGGACATGGGGAAGCAGCCGCGACTGCTGAGCCGGCGAGGGCAGACCCGAGGCGGGTGATGTGCTTGCCAACACGGCCGAGGCGGGCGCAACCGGGTCGGCGAGGGGCACGCGCGAGTCTGGTGTAGTGGAGGACGGGCACGAGCGTGACGGGGAGTGTCGCCTTAGGGCGGCGGCCGCGCACCGGCCGAGGAGGGACACGGTGCTCCCGGATGCATGCGACGAGTCATGGAGCCAACAAAGAGGGAGCAGGATCGACCGGCGTGCGGGCATGTGCGGCGCTCCGCCAGACACGGGAGGGCTCACGGTGGCTCCTCGCCAAACACGAGAGGCCGGTCAGGGCAGAGCGGCGACGAGCATCGAGGCAGCGGGGCCCATGGCGTTGGCGCACGTCGGGGTAGCGGGGTCGCCAGGGAGGCAGGGGGTGCTCGGTGCTACTCGGGTCGACGACAGGCAATGGAGATAGAGGCAAGGAGCGGAAGAAAGAAGAGAAGCATCAGGGAGAAGAATGACACAAAAAATTAGAACGAACCAGTACGTGGATAGAGTTGTGTAATCAGTGGTATGGTGAGTAATTTCTTTTAGATTCACCATACTGAGTTTGGTGGAGCACTTCTTTGGGAGATTCACCAAAATGCTGAATCGAGACCTCAGATCCACTATTTTGGTGAATCCAAATTTGTGAATCTAGAGTGTTTGGCAATTTTTTTATGGATCTAAGCTAGTGAATCCAAATTTGGTGAATCTGGATCTCTACCCAACGGGCCCTAAGATATCCTTACCTTGCATTATTTAGGGGATGTTCGGTTATCTTGGATTAGACCAGGAATAATTTTAGCTCTTCAAGATTAGTACAAATTAATGAACCATTCCGGTCAGGAATCATTCCGGACCTTCATTCCCGGATAAGTGAACAAGCCATTAGCATTCTTCTTAACTGTTGGCCTCCATGCTTGCAGGATCCAATTGCCTGTAAGCCAAAAAAACACTTGGGTTCCTTGTGTTAAATGCCACCGAGGTAGATTTAATTGCTCAGATTTTGAGAGATAAAACAAATCCTCTTTTTATTCTCTAATATCAATCTAGAGAACTATGAAAGACCAAGAAATCCAATGCTCTCAAGAGGTTGTCATTTGTAAACATTTTTTAATATTTACTTTGATTCAGTGCCTCAGATTTTTCTCATCTACTTTGATTCAATTACTACCACGATTGAGATATACTTAGTTATATGTAGATAAATGAAACTGCAAAAGGAAAACAAAATTGCTTCTTACCGCTAGTTGTATTTTCTATGGCTTGAGGAAACATGATTAGTAGAATGTATTTTTTTGTTACGCAAGCCTTTGATAATAAGCATTGTCTATGAGAAAAATCGTCACGATAATATCTACCTTTATAAAAAAATGGTAATCTCTTTGAATACAATTAGTGACACTATGTGTTTTTTGTCCACGTGATTTCGGAAGGTAGCCCTTCTGCTCTGCATCGCTCTTTACTGTCATTTTATTTCTTTGTTTTGGGTTCAACTTAACCCCATGATTTGCGACGTATGGTGCTATGGTTATTGTATAGTTAGGGCATCTATCCTACTCTGTAATTACAAATCTCTATTCTGATCTATACTTTTGTTTTGTTTGTCATTATCCATAACCATTTGTTTTTTCATAAACAAATAATTGAGGTGCCAACTCGCGCGTAGGGCGCACACTAATCACTAGTATACCTATATATCTAGCATATTCTTTCTCTTTAGGTTTTATCCATGTACTATATACAACTTATATTTCGTGTTCATACGTTTTCTGTTTGATCTCCAGATCTCCAGATATATATCCATGTGTTTCCTTACTTTCTACCTTTGCCTTGATACTCAGATAATCTTACAATTATGTAGTCATGGTCCAACGTATGATTTACGTGAAAAACCCGCAGGATCATCTAGGAGTAGATGTAGTCGGGTATAAACCGTGACAGTGCATAAACAAGTCCTATGAATTGCTACGAACTAGATCCGAGGAGAGAGAGGAGTCTAGGAATACATACCGAGATTGTTTGAGCCCATCGACGTAGTTGAGGAGGTGGAGCCGTCGCCCGCCATGGCCTTCGGGGTCCTGGGGTTGTCGGCGACGCGGGAGGGTGACACAGGAGTAGGAGTCCGGTGGTGATGGCGAAGGCGGACGTAGTCCAGTGCGACGGGGACGAGGAACAGCGGCGGCAGAGCTTCCCGTCGCTGGCTGCGCCCCTCACTAGATCGGGTTAGGGTTTGTCGGTGGGGAGGAGTGGCTCACGGTGAACCTCGTACTGAGAGCCACCGGCCCCCACCCTCATTATATGCGTAGTGCGACGGGGGCCCACCAGCCATTAAATGGGTTGGGCGCCCCCGATCAGGGCGCGAGGTCAAGGCCTAATGGCCGTTGGGCCATTTGGGAAAGAGATCAGTCTAACAATCTCTCCCTTGATCTCACCAGTTCCTTTTACTTTTACTTTTCTCATTTCATTATAGATTTGCGCAAAAGGCATGCCTCATCATCACGGTCTTTTGCCGATAGACTTAACAACAATAATGTTCATCTCTGTTCTAAAATAGATACTTTTACTTTTGGGCCCTTTAGTCCAGGAATCATAGGCTTTCCATTAACCCCATGCCGGCAACGTGTTCCTTGAACATAGTGGGTGGTAAGCCTTTCGTTAGCGGATCTGCGAGCATCTTACTCGTACTGATATGCTCGAGACTTATGGTTTGATCCCAGACTTTATCTTTCACAACATAAAACTTTATGTCAATGTGTTTGGCAGCACCACTTGACCTATTGTTGTGAGCATATTGTACTGTCAGATTATTATCGCAGTACAACTTCAGTGGCCTATAGATGTCGTCAACCACTTTCAAACCGGGTATGAATTTCTTAAGCCAATTCGCCTGCCCAGTTGCCTCATAACATGCTACAAACTCGGCATACATTGTGGACGATGTAGTGACGGTTTGTTTGGAGCTTTTCCACGATATTGCTCCCCTAGCGAGAGTGAACACATACCCTGATGTGGACTTTCTATCATCTCCCGCATAATCAGAATCCGAGAATCCCACTATGTCCAAGGAATCTAATTTTCTGTACGTCAACATGAGGCCTTTTGTGCCTTGCAAATAACGCAAGACCTTCTTTACCAACTTCTAGTGTTCTAGTCCTGGATTACTTTGAAATCTGCCAAGTAGCCCGGTAACAAATGCTAAGTTAGGGCGTGTGCACACCTGTGCATACTGTAAGCTTCCGACAGCTGAAGCATATGGAACCGCTTTCATTTGATCAATTTCATATTGGTTCCTGGGGCACTGAAAATCCCCATATCTATCACTCTTGACTATCGGTGCAGGTGAAGGCTTACACGCATGCATACTATGCCTTTTGAGAACAAATGATGCTTCACCGAGATCTTTCATATCAAATGCGGATACATGGGTGTATGCCGGATCTTGAGTGATGAGTGATTGTCAACTAGTTTGATGCGCATGTTCTTTGGCTTGTGTTGTGCAGGTGTCGAGCATGGAGATAGTGATTGATGGCAAGGTGAAGGTCAAGTAGAGACGTGTCGTGCCGATGGACCGGGAGCGGTGAAGGATGGGCGTGCCATGCGGCGGGCCTGCCATGCCGATGAACCTAGAGCGGTGAAGGGCGGACGTGAGGCTTGGACTGACGGACCGGTGGCCTGAGGATCAGCTGTGGTGGCTTACAGCCTGGGACAGCGATGAGCGGAGACTTGCGGGGCACGGTGTTGCTTGGGTCGAGGACCAGGGGACACGTGTCGGTGGACGGGGTGCACGGGCGGTGCATCCCCTCTACAGCGTCGGTTTGGTGGTTGAGCCACAGAAAAACCACCGGGTGGATGGTTTCCAGGTTTGGGCCATAAAACCTGGGGGCTGCGGGTTTTCGAGTTTGCGCTACAAAACTCGGGCTGAGGACGGTTTCCAGGTTTGGGCCTCAAAACCTGGGCACTGGCGGGTTTCTGAGTTTGGGCCACAAAACTCAGGCGATGGACTACAGGTTTCCCGGTTTCGGCCTCAAAACTGGGGGATGGCCCCGGTTTCCCAGTTTCGGCCTCAAAACCGGGGGGAGGTCCAGGAAACGGACGGACGGCGCGAGGCGGTACGTGGCGGCATCGGGTGAGGTCGCATCGAGGTGAAGCTACCAGATGTGCGGGCGTGGCCGTCGGATCGACTACACTCTGAGTTGGTCAGGAATACCCTTAGGGTTAGCCTGCCCGCTCATTAGCTGTAGGGGTAGAAGGGGAATAATTGTATTAGGCTATATTAGGAGAGGCCACCCCTCCCTCCAAACCATCTCAGTCATTTCTATTTTTATTCTAGGGTTTCCTGCTCTCCCACATCCCTGCTATAGCTACTGAGATCCGCAGAGACGGAATCATACCTCTGTGTTCTTGAGATTTTGAGGAAGTGAGACCGTAATCTCACTGTAGTCTCGTGGGTTCGAGACACGGTTGCAATTTGTGGTTTTGATTCACGTTTTGAGCTGCGTTCTTAGCGTTTTGCTTTTCATTCTCTCGGTGATTTGCTTCGTTCTCCCACTCTGAGGAACATTTTTTGATTTTGTTTGAACTGAGTTGTTCTAGATCGTGAGGCGCATCTTTCCACCGAAGGAATTTACCTCTAACCTCACGAGCTAGTATATCGATCGATTTTTGTTTCTAATCGGTTTTTGTTTCCCTTGCCCCGAATTCTTCTGATTCACTGATTTGGAGTTAGGTTCGAGCCATGATCTCTTAGGGGTAGCTCACTAACCTCCTTGGAACTCCTCATACCAAGTCTAAGCCTTAGAGCTTTTAATTTGGAGGAGATTAGGTTGAATCCACGGAAGAACTTTGCAATTTCGGGGGCATCGGACGTTGGACTCAGGGGCATCGGACGCTGAGTTCGTCACATCGGACACTCAGGAGCCACGTGTCAAAGAATAGCGTTTTTGAAGGAGCATCGGACGCTGACCATCAGACGCTTCGTTGACCATCGGACGCGTCCGTGGCCTGAGCATCGGACGCTGAACTTTCCCTGTAGCAGCGTCCGATGACCATGCAGTGAGGTTCCAGAACAGTACATTTTGCATCGGACGCGTCCGGTGCCTGGACATCGGACGCAGGCCAGCACCTGATGCAGTGAGTTTTGCACTGTTTCGTTCGCAGTTTGCTTGTTCGACTTCGGATTTGGTTTTGGGTTTTTTCGTTGGATTTTAGACTTCGTGCTCTATAGAAATCGGGCTTCCAACTTTGCAAAATAGCCTGAATCCCCCTCGCATTGCTCGGGGGAGGTTGAGGTTACCCAAAGCTCATCCTGTCACTAGTTGACTTGCGTGAACTTGGGCGAGAGAGCTTTTGTGGTGTCCCGCTGTGTTCCTTGGGAACATCCACCCAATACCTTGGGTCGTGGACATCACGCTTGTCGGTTTGCTCGCGGGGTTGAGTTTTGGGACAAAGGCCAGAATTTTGAAAGAAAATTTTAGGCTCCTATTCACCCCCCCCCCTCTGGTCGCCTTTTGTAGCATTCTCGGTCCTTCATCAAATTTTGAGGACAAGAAATCTTTTGTCTCCCTTAGTAGACTGATATCACTATTCGCGAGTAAGATATCATCCACATACAAGATCAGAAAAATAAATTTTCCATTCTTGAACTTGGAGTACACATAGTTGTCCTCAACATTTTCCATAAACCCAAACTTCTTTATTGTGCCATCAAACTTTAAATACCACTGTTTGGATGCTTGTTTCAATCCATAAATGGACTTCTTCAAGCAACATCCCATCTGTTCTTTTCCTTTCACGACAAAACCATTCGGCTGTGCCATGTAAACGTTTTCCTCCAACTCACCGTTGAGGAAAGCCGTTTTCACATCCATCTGATGCAACTCTAAATCATAATGTGCTACTAGAGCAGTTATGATTCTGAAGGAATCTTTACATGAGACTGGAGAAAATGTCTCATTGTAATCAATCCCTTCACTTTGCGTAAAGCCTTTTGCCACGAGTCGCGCTTTGTATCTTTCTACATTCCCTTGTGAGTCATATTTTGTCTTGTAGACCCATTTGCAGCCTACTGTTTTGGCCCCTTTAGGAATTATCTCCAAGTCCCAAACATCGTTGGCACTCATTGACTTTATCTCATCTTCCATGGCCTCAAGCCACTTGGACGAGTGTTTGCTTCTCATGGCTTGTTCAAATGAGGTGGGATCATCCTCCATCTGAAACTCTTCAATGTTATACAATTCATAATCTGCAGGAATAGCAGATCTTCTAGCTCTTTGGGACCACCTCGGTCCATCATCAGATGGCTCCTGTTCAAACGGAACTTGTTGTTGTTCTTCCTCATGCGCAACACTAGCCTCAATGGGTTCCTGTAAAACGGGTTCCTCATGTTCACTAGGAGTTGCCATAGGAAGGTCAACAACAGGTTCTGTCCCTGCAGTGTCTTGCACCGTAGGGACATAGGGAACAGGTAGCGGGAAAAATGATTCCTGAATCATCAGAGTGGGTACATATACCCGCTTCTCTTCAAGATCAATCTTTTGCGCTGCCTGGCTCCCCCTGATCAGTTCTTCTTCTAAGAATACAGCGTGTCTCGTTTCTACGAACTTTGTATATCTGTCTGAACAGTAGAAACGATAACCTTTAGACTTTTCAGGATAACCAATGAAATGGCAACTCACTATTTTGGGATCCAGCTTCCCAATGTTCGGGTTAAACACTTTGGCCTCAGCAGGGCAGCCCCAAACACATAAGTACTTCAGTGAGGGTACTCTACTTGTCCACGATTCGTACGATGTTTTAGGCACCGACTTACTTGGGACTCTGTTTAGAATATGAATAGCGGTTTTTAACGCCTCTATCCACAGACTTAGTGGGAGAGATGAGTAACTCATCATGCTGCGCTCCATATCCATCAGGGTACGGTTGCGCCTTTCAGCTACTCCATTTTGCTGAGGCTCCCTCGGTGTGGAGTATTGAGCAACTATGCCATTTTCCTGCAAGAACCTTGCAAAAGGTCCAGGAATTTGGCAATATGGGGTATGTCGCCCATAATACTCTCCACCACGATCGGAACGAACTATTTTAATCTTTAAGTTGTGCTAATTTTCAACTTCAAGCTTAAAGATCTTAAATTTATCCAATGCTTCCAATCTATCTTTAATTGGATAAATATAGCCATAGCAAGAATAATCATATGTGAATGTTATAAACAAGTCATAACTATCCACACTTTTCACAGGGAACGGTCCACAAATATCAGTGTGGACTATCTCTAAGATTCTCGCACTTCTTTTGGCATCTTTCTTTATTTGCTTTACATATTTTCCTTTAATGCAGTTGATGCACTGCTCAAAATCTGTGAACTCTAATGGAGGAAGAATCTCATTCTTTACTAATCTTTCTATTCTCCCCCTCGAAACATGGCCTAAATGACAGTGCCATAATTTCGACGACGCATTTTGAGTTCGCTTTTGCTTTCTATTCGGATTGTTCGACGAGGATACAATTTCATTCTCATTCTCATTGATGACAACGTTCACATTATCACAAAGAGATAACAAATAAAGATCTTCTTGCGCGAAGGCAAGACCAACACATTCATTATTAAATAGTATTTCACACTTGCCATCTCTAAAATGACAACCATAACCATCTTTGTCTAGACGTGAAACACTAATCAAGTTTCTATGCAATGAAGGTACAAATAAAACATCTCTAAGAATCAAAATGAATCCATTATTAAGCTGTAGAGGAAGATCGCCAACAGCTTCAACATCAGCTCGAACTCCATTGGCGACTCTAACCCATCTTTCGCTTCTTTGCATAGTCCTTGTCGAACTGAATCCCTGTAAATAATTTGCAACATGAACAGTTGCACCAGAGTCAATCCACCAAGTAGATTTATCAAATTGAACATATAAAGATTCATTTACAAATGTAATAACATTCTCACCATTGCTTGCCAAGATCTTCTTTAAAAAGACAAGACAATCTTTCTTGTGGTGTCCTGGCTTCAAGCACTCGATGCACTGATTAGGGTCCACCACCCTCCTTTGAGGTTGTTGTGGCTATTGCTGTTGTTGAGGTCTATACTGTTGCATTGGCTTCTTACCCTGAGCTTTTGCATTGCTAGGGTTGCCATTGCCTCTCTTGTTATCCTTGACATAGTTGATTGCACCACCAGTTGCACCCTTGATTCTTTCCTCCTCTTGGCCACACATGGCTATCAACTTGTCCAATGACCAATCCTCAGGATTATTGTTGTAAGATACAACAAAGGTTTCGAACTCTTTTAGCAGGGAAGCAAAAATCAGATGAATAAGGAATTTCTGAGAAATAGCTAATTCGTTATCCATTGGTTTAAGCTTAGATGCCATACTGTTCATTTTCAGGATATGGTCTCTTACACCACCACCAGTGTACTTCTCAGTTATCAATTTCTTGATCACCTAAGTGGCATAAGTCTTTGAGGAACCAGTGAACTGATTCTTCAACCTTTCCAGAATTTCAGTGACCGTGTCACATTCTGGTGGGAGCGAGTTCAGGATGGCAGGATCTACAGTGTTCTTAACAACTGCAACTAACTTCTTGTTGGTCTTTTCCCACCTAACCCGCTCTAGATCATGTTTCAACTTTTCTGGACCAAAGTCCAGTTCCCGCTTTTTCCAAGCGGTATCACTCTCACCTTCCTCTCTCGCAGGCTCCTTGAGCACTGCGGGACGAGGCTCAGTGAGGATCCAGTCAACCTTAGCCAACAGAAAAGCCAGCTCAATTTTCTTCTCCCAGTCCAAGTGGTTATCCCCCTTGAGAGGTGGGATATCTTTAACCATGTTCATCAGAATGGAGCCTGAAAATATAGTTCCAAATATAGTGAGAACAATATAAAACATAGTAAATGAGTTGCTTTTATACACTATAACTAAATCATCGTTGGGCAGAAATAGAAATAATGCATAAACCTTTAATGGAACAGTGATTATAATATTATTATTTATCAATGTTGGTCAGAAAATAATAACATCATAATCTTAGAAAACATATTCTTTTCAAAATTAAATTCTCCGGTTGGTTCGAATTTAATAGTGAAAATTAAAATTCAAAGTACGCAGCGAAAACAATTTAACAATTCTTTATATTAAATTTCTCCAGAAATAATTAACAATCTTTACTATTCTCTGTGCAAAAATTTCGTTGGAATAAATTTGCACAGAAAATATACATAAAAACAATTCAAAAGGCATAAAAAATATATGGAAAATGCTTGTGGAAATAAACCAAAAACCAAAAATTTACAAATGACCAATTCGGCCCATGGTGGCCTGCTCGGCCCAGCCGGCCGGCAGCTCCCCGCGGCGCTCTCTCCCCCTCCCGCGCCCAGGCCACAACCTGGGCCTGGGCCAGGATTTCGGCCTTCGCACTCTGCCCACCTGGGCCGAAAGCGGCCCCCGACGCCGTCAGCCATCGATCCAGATCGGACGGCTGACCGCGCTCCTCCCGCGAACAAAAACAGGCGCCGCTGCCACTCCCCGAAACCCTAACCCATTCTTTCTCCCCGCTCTCTTCTTTCTGCCTCACAGGCGCATCGCAGCGGAGCACCTACTGGCCTCGACGACGAACGTGGAGGGCGGTCCGGCACCTGCGCGGACCCAATCGCCGGCGCGCGCTCCCTCTAGGTCGAGCGCGTCGCTGTCGAATGGCTCCGCGTTGGTGCCCTGTGCACCGGCGAGCGGTGGCTCGGCCGGAGGCCTCTATCCCGCACGCCGGCGAACGGCGGCGCGGATCAATACCAGGTGGTGACAAAAACCACCAACACGAGTAAGATGAAACTGTTTGGATCAAGGTTGACCCGTCTCTTTCTCTTTTATCCCTTTCCCTTCTCTGAGTTAGGATTAGGGTTTGGATTTTCTTTTCCGATTCAAAATCGGTTGCAAGTTACTTTTACCCTCTTAGGGTTAAACCCGAAACCAAGATCCACTAACTAGACAAGCGATTGATACCATTGAAAAACCCGCAGGATCATCTAGGAGTAGATCTAGCCGGGTATAAACCATGATAGTGCATAAACAAGTCCTATGAATTGCTGCGGACTAGATCCGAGGAGAGAGAGGAGTCTAGGAATACATATCGAGATTGTTTGAGCCCGTCGACGTAGTTGAGGAGGTGGAGCCGTCGCCCGCCATGGCCTTCGGGGTCCTGGGGTCGTCGGCGACGCGGGAGGGTGACGCAGGAGTAGGAGTCTGGTGGTGATGGCGAAGGCGAACGTAGTCCAGTGCGACGGGGATGAGGAACGGCGGCGGCGGAGCTTCCCGTCGCTGGTTGCACCCCTCACTAGATCGGGTTAGGGTTTGTCGGTGGGGAGGAGTGGCTCACGGTGAACCTTGTACTGAGAGCCACCGGCCCCCACCCTCTTTATATGCACAGTGCGATGGGAGCCCACCAGCCATTAAATGGGCTGGGCGCCCCCGATCAGGGCGTGAGGTCAAGGCCTAATGGTCGTTGGGCCATTTGGGAAAGAGATCAGTCTAACATTACCTAGAAAATTATGATAAACCTGTTTATCACTTGCTTCTTTTAAGATAGGGGAGTTAGGACTTGCGTACGTTGAGATCTCCTTCCCCCTTCCTGGTACTCATCTTCCTGTGTCGGTCATTACCAAATAATACAAATTAAAACACAGAAGCAAACAAAAAACTATATGGTGGTACTGAATAAAATAAATAGAGCTGGATTTTAGAAGAATATTGGTAGTGGTCATGGAAAACGGAATTAAAATCAGCGAGATATGATTTTTAGGAGTTTTAATTAGAGTTTGGGAGTGTATGAAATTTATGGAGATACTTGTATAAATGGAAAAGTCATGACAATGATGTGAGTAGGATCAAGGGTGTCTCTAGTTTATTTATAGTTTTTTGAGGAATTTTTCTATAGAGAAAATAGTTTTCTAGCTCTTTGTGTACACTGCTCGTGTGGCCCTAGCATTATTTTCAGTGTGTGTAGTTCGCTGTGCCCATGAGTAGGAGTGTGCGTTTGTATGACAGGTGGGGTCAGGGTGCCAGCGTCGTCTATGTCCCTGACGCATGAGCCATCAATGAGAACACCACAGGTATGGGTGGCGCTCAACATTTCAACCGCCAACGAGGTAATCATACTCATGCTCCCGAAGATCCTTATGCTAAGGTTAAATTTACAATACCTTCTTTTTTGAGACATTATGATGCTGAGGAATACCTTGATTGGGAGATGACACTAGAACAAAAAATTAGTGCCCACCTTGTGCCTGAGCAACATCACATTAGACAAGCCACTAGTGAATTTAAAGATTTTGCTATTATTTGGTGGACTAGTTTAGTTGCAGATAATTGCCAACCTAGAACTTGGAAGAACTTAAGGTTGCTATGCGTGATAGATTTGTGCCTCCATCATATCATAGAGAGCTACAAAAGAGACTGATGCGTTTAGAACAGGGAGATAAATCTATGCAGGATTACTATGGTGAGCTTCAGAAAGGTTTGATACGATGTGGCATAGTAGAGGGACCCGACGACTCTATTGTTCGTTTTTATGCAGGTTTGAGGAAGGAAATTCAGGACATAGTTGATTATAAGGAATTTAACACTGTCAACCAGTTGTTTCAATTTGCTATGCTTGCAGAGAAAGAGTTGCAGGGGCGTGAAAAGCAGAGAAAGAGCAAGGGAGGCTGCATACCACGCACGGGGACATCTTCCGTGCTTCCGAAGGCATCCTCCTTTCGGGCGCCTCTACCAGCAAGCAAGCGGACACCTTCCTCACAACCTTCTGGGTCAGGTAGAAATTCTGTGCAGGAACCTTCGAAGAGTGCATCCTCTGTTGCCTCAACGGGACGCACTTCTGGCATTCAGTGCCACCGCTGCCTTGGATATGGACATGTGCAGAAGGACTGCCCAAGCAAGCGGGCATACATTGCGACAGAAGATGGGTACATCAGTACCTCTGAAGTTGAAGATGTTGAAGAAGAAGAACAGGTTCAAGGAGATGACGAGGTCTTTGGTAGCGAGGACACTTCAACCTACATGAGTGTCATTGTGCAGCGCGTGCTCAGTGCACAAGTACAACAACCTGAGAAGTTGCAACCCCACAATTTGTTCCAAATTTTCTTTGTCATTAACAACCGGTGAGCACGTGTCATCATTGATAGCGGTAGCTGCAATAATTTGGTGAGTTCTGATTTGATCAAGAAGCTTGGTTTGTCCACGCGCCCACACCCACATCCGTACCATATTCAGTGGCTGAATAATTCTGGTAAAGCTAAGGTAACAAAAACTTGCAGAGTTTCTTTTTCCATTGGTACCTATGTTGATTCTGTAGATTGTGATGTTGTACCTATGGAAGCTTGTTCACTTTTATTGGGTCATCCATGGGAATTTGATAATGATGTTATACACCATGGTAGAAGTAATACATACACTTTTATGCATAAAGAAAAGAAAATTACATTGGTTCCTATGACCCCTGCTGAAATTATACCAACTGATAAAGAACGAGCTGCTAATTTGCATGATACTAAATCTAAAAATCAGCAAGTTGCTAATTCTCTTTACCCACCTAAAAAGGATAAGTCTACACCTAGTTCTAAGGAAGAGGGCATAAAATTGAAGGGTGGTGTAATGCTTGCAATAAAAAGTGACCTTGCTGAAATTTCTGATGATGATATTTGTTATACTTTGGTTTGCAAACGAGTTTTGTATTCGCTTGATGATGTTGTTAGCTCGATACCTCCTGCTGCCACTAACCTTTTGTAGGAGTATAAGGATGTTTTTCCAACTGAGATACCCTCGGGGCTGCCACCTATGAGAGGAATAGAGCATCAAATTGATTTGATCCCGGGAGCTACATTGCCAAACCGAGGTGCTTATCGAACCAACCTGGAGACTAAGGAAATTTAGCGACAAGTCTAAGACCTTTTGGACCACAGGTATGTACGAGAAAGCCTTAGTCCTTGTGCTGTTCCTGTGATTTTGGTTCCTAAGAAAGATAGTTCATGGCGTATGTGTGTTGATTGTAGAGCCATTAATAATATTACTATTTGATATCGCCATCATATTCCTAGGTTTGATGACATGCTTGATGAGTTGTGTGGCTCCGTAATTTTCACAAAGGTTGACTTGCGTAGTTGAAAGGTCCAAAATGGCTAGAGGGGGGTGAATAGCCTAATTAAAAATCTACAAAATCACTTAGGCAAACACTATTAGTATAACAAATGGCGAAGCTTTTTGCGCTAGCCTAATAGTGTGTTGCAAGCCACCTATCCAACAATTCTACCTAATATTTCTAAGTCACACAATCAAGTAGAGCTAAAAACTTATGCGGAATAAAAGAGCTAGCTCTAGCACAACTACGATATAGTTGATCTAAGATAAACAAGTGTGTGCGAAAGATGAACTAGGCAAGCTAAACACAATCTCACTACACAAGGTATAGAATAAAAGATATACAACAAGTAATAGTATCTACACAAATGAAATAGCTCAAAGTAAATTACTCAAAGTAAATGAGCTAGATAGAAGTGGTTTCACCGAGCCTTCGGGTTCGTCTAGTAGAGGGCCAATCACCGATGAAATCCACTTGTGATGCCAATCACCAAAAATGTGAATATGAAGACCAATCACAATAAGCACATGGGACACCAAGATTTATCCCGAGGTTCACGTGCTTGCCGGCACGCTAATCCCCGTTGTGTCGACCAACACTAGGTGACCTGGTGGTTAATCGGAAATCGGCACAAAGCCAAGCTCACAAAGAGCGCCACAGGAATCTACCACTAGTGAGGTAGCTCAATGACACGAGCAATCCACTAAGGATGCCTCTTGCCGCTCCGGCAAGGTGAGGCTCCAAAACCTCTCACAATCACAATCGGTAGGGGCCAAGAACAATATCCAATCTTGCCAATCAACCACCTCAACGCCTCCAAGCCGTCTAGGCACCGACAAATGCCAAGAGTAACAAGAAAACTCAATGCCGATGCGAAGAACAAGTGCCACTAGATTGAAATCTTTCAAATCACGCACTAGATCACTCAATCTCACTTGGTTTGATCAAATCAACTTGGGAGATGAGTTGAGAGCCTTGCCTAGGCTCACAAGAATGCTTAGAGATCAAAATGTGCAAGAGAGTATCCAAGTGAGCCGGCCAAGCCCCTTAAATAGGCCACCCAAGTCGGCCTAGCCGTTGGGCCAGAATCCGAGGCATCGGACGCGTCGATGCTCAACCATCGGACGCTGTCCTAGCGTCCGATGCTCCAGATCGAGCCACGTGTCCCCCTGATATGAATTCAATCAGTTAGATCCCAATGGTCATTTTCCTTTGCGCCACGGTTAAAGTGACATCAGACGCGCCGATGCTAGGCATCGGACGCTTCGATACCCCTACACTTTTCAGCTCTTTTCTGCGCCACATCGGTCGCGTCGGCACCTTCACATCGGACGCTCAACCCCTGCGTCCGATGACCATGTAGAGAGGTTCCAGAGAGGGCCAAATCACATCGGACGCGTCCGATGGATCTGCATCGGACGCAGGCCAGCGTCCGATGCTCCCTAAAAAGCTAGCTCGCGCCACGTCACCTGCATCGGACTCTGCAACAGTGTTTATTCAGCGTCTGTTGCCAGCGTCTGATGCTCCTTCAACTTTTGTCAGAAACTAGGGTTAACCATCAGACGCTCAGCCCAGCGTCCGATGCTACTCGGACCAGCGTCCGATGCTTCTGAACACACTACTTCTCTTCCGAAAAAACACTGAATCCTGCCTCGCAAGCTCGGCAGGAGGGAGAAGGACTATACACTAGTTTCTCCCACTTCTCCACAGCTCCTTAACACCTCCTTATCCCAAAAGTGCCAACACCACCAAGTGTACATCATTATTTGCATGTGTGTTAGCATTTTACAAAGCATTTTCCAAGGGGTTTTGTTAGTCACTCACTAGGTCTATAGCAACAATATGTTAGAGAACACCTAGTGGCACTTGAACACCGCATAAGCCATGAATTATCTTCTCTTAATAGTACAGCTATCTATCCTAAATGTGATCACACTCGCTAAGTGTCTTGATCACCAAAACAAAGAGCCCTATAGGTTATACCTTTGCCTTCGGGTCTCTTTGCTCCATCTCTTCTCTTCTTCATTTCACCAATGGTCGAGCACTTGATCTCTTGAGTGCTTGTGGCCATCACCATCCTCCATGGTTGCCACCTTGCTAGCTCCACCACTTGGCTTGGTCGTAATCCTTTATAATAAGCTACACACATGCTTATCAATTGGATTAGACCAAATAGGTTTCATCAATTAGCCAAAACCAAACTAGGGCTTTCAGTAGTGGCTACCATCAAATTAGAATGAATCTTGGAGATGAATGGAAAACAGCTTTCAAAACTAAATTCAGATTATATGAGTGGTTAGTAATGCCTTTTGGTTTAACTATTGCACCTAGTACTTTCATGAGATTGATGAATGAGTTTTAAGAGCTTTTATTGGGCGATTTGTGGTGGTTTACTTTGATGATATATTAATATATAGCAAGTCTTTGGATGAACATATGGATTACTTACGTGCTATTTTTAATGCTTTGTGTGATGCACGTTTATTTGGTAACCTTGAGAAGTGCATCTTTTGCACAGATCGAGTCTCTTTTCTTGGCTATGTTGTTACTCCACAGGGAATAGAGGTGGATGAGATGAAAATTGAAGCCATAAAGAGCTGGCCGGTGCCCAAACCATCACACAGGTGAGAAGCTTTCTTGGTCTTGCAGGATTTTATCGTCGATTCGTGAAGGATTTTAGCGCCATATTGCTGCCCCCTTGCACGAGTTGACAAAGAAAAGTGTGGTGTTCCATTGTGGTAAGGCACAAGAGGAGTCCTTTGATACTTTGAAGGACAAGCTTACACACGCGCCATTGCTGCAACTTCCAAACTTTGGTAAGACTTTTGAGCTAGAATGTTAAGTAAAAAGTAAAAACCGGACCCAATATGTTTGGATAGAACTAGTCAAATAATCAGATTGAGATGTGTACGTGTGTGACCCTATATAAATATAAATGAATACTCCTTTTTGAATTTGATCTTTATATTAGAGTGTTGTTTATCTACAACAAAATGATATGCATCAAAGTTGCTGATATCGGTTGGACAATTAGGTCAGTCTCAGTGTGAGTTTCATTTGCATTAAATATACTTTCATATAAACATTTTTGATGATATGATAGTGTATTTAAGAAGAGAGAGAAGAAATGAGTTTCATCTAGATGAAACTCTGTTGGCACGAATACCAACTCTCTATGAGTCATGGAATTTAATGCTTATGAAACTCTTGAATGAAACTCTCATTCTCAATAATGGGGATTTTCATTTTATTTTATATAACATGGCAGTCTTAGAAATAACGCAATGAAACTCACCACTGAGATTGACTTTAGTGTCTACTTGGGAGAAACAATGGTGCTGCAGGGAGTAGGATCTCTTTAAGTCTCTATGTTTATGAGCATGTATTCTGAGGTGGTGCTTGTTGAATAGACGGTGCACCTTTAGATAGTTGTTAGCTCATATTATTGATCTTCGGTCAAAAGCATATAAATATATACTAGTGTGACCAACTCTATGACTGATGTTTGAATTGGCTCGACCTAATTTTGGTACCAAACACTAAACAATATGATATGAATGTGATTTTATTTCTTTATATATTAGAATATGCATGCTATCTCATATAGATTTATAATGACATTATTGTAATGCTATAGAATGTATTGTTCCCTTTCTAGCTTGGATGGTACGGTATAGGTTTCAATAAGGATACGCCATAATTCTGTTTGATAAGGGAACAAAGTTCTACCCTCTACCATTCGAGAATGGTACACAACTACGCAACAGCACAAAGATCGAAAAGCCAAGCGACAAACACACTCAAACCGGAAATAGAACATAGTTCGACTTGACTAGCAGTGAGCTCAGTGCCAACAGAGGGTAATCCTAATTAAACGCCAACACGGTTTGTGAGGTTTGATCCAAACTTCACAAAACGCCGTATTATATTATTTATTTATGGAGCATCGAGCATTGCATGCCGGGGATGAAGATGAATATAATAATAATGATGCTATGCTAAACTAGCAGGCCAACGCCGCCGGTGGCCAGCATCATGGACGCCTTGGCCTTGTTGATGACGTAGCCGGCGTAGCTGCACTTGGTGGCACACGTCTTCTTGTCAGTGGAGGCACAGTGCTCGCTGCAAGCCTTGAACGTGCTGGCGACGGTGTCGTCAGCCACCTTGGCGGGGTTTGGCACTGCCGCCGGCAGCATGGCATCCTGGAGCACTCTAGTCGCGGCGACGTAGAAGCCGCAGGCCTCGGCGCAGCTGGCACGACATTCGCCTGCTGCAGCCCTGGCGGCGCACTTGCGGCTACAGGCATCGCCGCAGGCCTGAAACATGAAGTCCTCCATACCACCAGCTGGGCCTTGCGCAGCGAGGCCCATCTGCGCCATGGTCTTGTCGAGGGCGGCCATGGCCGGGACGAAGAGGCGGAAGGTGTCGGTGCACTTGTCCTTGCAAGCAGTGGGCCCGGGGGGGACGATGCCGATGCACCCCAGGTAGCACCCCGTCCAGCACATCTGGATCTCCTGCACGGCCACCGAGGCCGTCTCCGTGTTCAGGGCGGCGGGGTCTTGGATGCTGCTGCCATTGAAGACGCTCGAGATGGTGCCGCACCTCCAGTCGCACATGGGATCCTCCTCGCTTTTTGTTGGCAGGGCGGCGCACAGGTCGCGGCACTTTCTCGTGCACCCGGAAGCGACCTTGACGACTTGAGCATCATCACGGTCCTTATTATTGTCAGCCCTACTGCTCATCTCTGCCGGCGGAATCAGCAGCAGCAACGCGACGAGGACCACCACCACAATTGCAAACCTCATCCTTATCTTCATTCTTGATTTCTGATCGATCGGTTGATCCTTATTAGCTAGCGGTGCCGGGCCTTTTTGTCTTTGCTGTCGATATGATAGCCTTCAATTTAATTTTCCCGTGAATTGTATGGTATTTATATATACGTGGAATTGCATGCACACCACCCGTGTATATATATATGATATATCTAAATAAAAGAAAGAAATAGATGGATGGATATAAACATGCATGTGTGATATGTGAGGCTACCAGAGTTTTGCGCTTGATGATCGATGATGCTTAGTTATTTTATGTACTACTGTCGGCTAGCTGATTCCACCATGCATGCTTCATCCCGCGAGCTCATCCTCTCCGCTTCTGGTTCTGGCTGGTAAATAAAGTTTAGTTTATTCTTTTCAATAAAACTGGCTAGCTTAATTTAGCCAAGAATGCATGCATAGGTACACAGCACATTTTCTAATTAACAAGCAATTCTGGTATGGTATAGATCGACTCCAGGAGCAGAGGAGAGGAGGCGATGGAGCAGAGGAGGCGGCCTAGGCTCGCTGGAGTTGTCTGTGTCAGTGCCCTGCTTGGCCGTAGTTCGACGTCAGCTGGCTGCCGGCGTTTTGGAGACCGACCTTGCCGCACCTTCCGGTGGACTGTGTGGCGGCGGCGTGTGTGTGCTAGCTCGTGGCGGTGGTGGTAGCTCGCCCGCCGGAGTAAACGACACGGCAGCGTGTGAGTAGGGGCTGGAACGCCCAACCATTGGTGGCCGACGGCGCTCATATCACCACATATATTTTCTTACCATTACACATATGCTCGAGCTGGGGAACGTCCTGAAAGTTGAGCTGGGTGGTTTTGCGTCTTCCTCGGGCTCCGGTGATCGAGGTCGGTGCTTTGTGAGGTCGCGTCCATGGTGCCGGTGGGAATCCGAGCCGGGCTGTGTGCTCGGCTCTCTTGGTCTGTGGTGCCATGTGCCAAGGATCGAGGAACAGGGAGAGGGAAGGCGGCGGTGAGGTGGTGATGTGATGGCTCAGGGCCCTTGACCTCGTCTTCCATGGCTCAGGGCCCTTGCAGCGGATGCGGATACGGAAGTCGCGTCGATTGGAGGAGGAAGGAGCTTACAGTAAGCAGTTCCCGTTCGTTGGTCAGTCGGAGGAAGGGAAGGAGGACGTGGGCCGTGGCTATCAGCGATGGAAAATTCAGATTGAAAGTTCATGCATGCATGGCCCGAAAATCGTAATCGTGCATGCATGTGTTGATACACCTCAATTTCTTTTTCTGTAGACTTTATCGGTCGACTTGGGTTGTTGACTACATACCGCCTTTGAAACACCGTGAACAACAACAGGTAAGTAGATAGCACTTCCACAGATAAATGAAGTCAAATCCAAGAGGTCTCGTCTCATCTATATGGTCTTGTTTAGATGCTGAATTTTTTTCAACTTTGCTACTGTAGCACTTTCGTTCTTATTTAACAAACTTTGTCCAAACATAGACTAACTAGGCTCAAAAAATTTGTCTCGACATGTAGATACTAATATAGATGGGCAACGGGCCATGCCGTGCTGGCCCGGCCTCATGGAGGTCGGGCCTAGATGGCCCACGGACCTGACCTCCGGCCCAGGCATGGCCTAGTCGTAGAGCGGGCCGGCCCGAAGGCCCAATGGGCCTACGAAGCCCGCCAGTGAAACTAGGATATATATATGTGTATATCTATATTTTTTTTATATTTATAAATATGTATTTATATATATTTATATTTACTTTTATATATTTATTTTTAGTTAGGACTACGCTATTTGGAGCGCTGCGTTCTAAATATTGTTTAGAGCGCCAGCAGTGATTCGTTCCGCAACCGTAATATTTCAGACCGACAGCTCCCGTAACCGTATAATAATGATTAATATAGACGCTCTTCCGCAACCGTAACAGAGGAAGAGAATTACGGTCATCCTCCAGCCTCCAGGCAACCTGTGAGTTTTTTTTACTGCAACCGTAAAGGTTACGGTCATCCTCCAGGGTCCAGGCAGCCTGTGAGTTTTTTTTTACTGCAACCGTAAAGGCATCCTCCGGAGCCTGTGATTCTTCATGTGTTATTTTAAGATGCTAAGACCGTAATTATATTCTATTTAGGAAACATGATCACGGTTTAAGATTTTGAAATGGTTAATTTAAGTATTTATTTCCTAAGGAAACCGGATCACAGTTTAAGATTTGTTTTTCACTCTAATTAGACTAATCAAGTACAGTAATGATCAACCGATTTTACACAAATTAAGTGGCAAGAACTTTTTTTGTCCTCGGACCGTAAAAGCAACCGTTCCAATTTAAACACTAACAATAACACTTTTCTTTCATTGTTTCAAGCCGTAATAATTTAATTTTTAGTTTCCAATTTCAACATTAATAATATAATTACGACTTTTGAAACCAGTAGTAATTGTCAGCATACATATTTTTTTCAAACCGTAATAATTTAATTTTGACTTTCTAATCAAGTAGTAATAATTACGACTTTCAAAAATCCATCAAAAAAATTACATGCATCATTTGATCGCACAAGCTAATAAAACGCCGTTCGTCAGTTCATATTATTAAATAATCACAAACAAAAAAAAACAAGTAGTAATCTGCTGGGAACGCCTGGAGCCGGAAGCAAATCCCATCAGAGCTATCGCTGCATTCATGAGATCTGGCCTCTGGATGGAATCTTGACACTGTCGCTCCTGTGTCGAGAAGGCACCAAGGCACTCGAGGAGCCAGCAACCAGGCCTTGTTTAGATTGGAACGGTGAGAATTTTTCTCCACTATAGCACTTTCGTTGTTATTTGACAAACTTTGTCCAATCATGTGCTAACTAGGCTCAAAAGATTCGTCTCGCGATTTAGAACTAATCTGTGTAATTAGTTATTTATTTTACCAACATTTAATGCTCCATGCATGCGTCCAAACATTGATGTGATGGTGATGTGATGGAGAGAGTGAAAAAAAAGTTATTAGTTTGAGTGCATCTAAACAAGGCCCAGCATCGTCGCAGTCAGCAGATGCGTGCAGGAATGGCACCACACCAGTAGTAGTAGCAGGGATCGGGGGCAGGCCAACCAGGGGCGAGGGAAGGACGTCCGCCGCATCGCCAGGGGTGAGGGAAGGGGACTCGCTTCCACGGGTGCATCCTGGATCTAGGCTCGGGGTCGAGCTTCCTTGCATCATCGTCTCGCTGATAGATGGATGCAGCCGCCGTGGAAGAACGGGTCGGGACTGGCATCGTAGGGGTCAACCGAGACGTCACTGGAAGGATGGACGGAGGAGAGACGCCGGCGAAAGTGTGGACGGGGATGCCGCCTACTGACTCCCCACCACCGGACATGTGGTCGAGGTGGAGGGGGAGGGCGTCGTACCGCCGACGGCAGCAGCTGCACGGATCCAGAGCATGGAGGGCTGTTGCAGTTGCCGCCAGCATCCACAGGGAAGGAGGCCCGTCGGCGCACACAGGGAAGGGCCTGCCACCGGCAACCATAGGGAAGGGGTCCGCCGCCGGTAGCAAGAGGAAGGAGACCGCCATGCTTGGATCTGGGCGAGATCTAGATGCTGGGCCTAGGGTACGGCAGAGAAAAATGAGTGGGATTTAGGTTTATGTGGTTATTTATATATTGTATATAAGAAAGGGATATTACGTACATTTTATGCTCAATGCGAACGGGTTCAGCGCTCTTATGTTTTAACGGTCCCAGCACAGTTTTACGGTTGCGAATCGGATTTTTATGGTTGCGGGTTCAGAAGGCTAATTGCGCTAAAATTCTACTGCTACGGGATTTGATTTATGGTTACAGGATTTACATATATATTGATGAACGCTCTAAATAATATTTAGAGCGTTGCGTGCTCAATAGCAATCCTATTTATAGTTATATATATATATATTTATGTTTAATTTATATATATTTATACATATATTTATATTTATATATAATTATGTATATATATCGGGCCGGGTCGGGACTGCCCGCCGTGCCGAGGGTCTGGCCTAGGCACGGCCCGCCCCTAGGGATGGGTCAGGCCATGCCAAAATGGCGGGCTTTGGGCCGGGCTGACGGGCCCGGGCTTTATACCCATCTATATTGATACTAAAAGTACAATTAGTTTTTTTTACCAACATTTAATGCTCCATGCATATATACGTCCAAATATTGATATGATGGAGAGAGAGTGAGAAAAGTTGGAAGTTTGAACAAATGTAAACAAGACCTATATAATACTACAGTAATAATTAAAATCCGAGGTCATAATTAGTGCAGCAGACCAACTACCCTGTTTGTTGTAGCCAGGCACATGTACATATATAGGAGTAGACCGGAATCAAAATCCGCCACATTTAAAGCCTGCCCTTTTTTGATTTGATTTGATGAGCACACATGATGCATACACATGTGTAGTTTGGCTGGCGTCCAGTGTCCTCCTCGGATTATAAATATAGATTGCGTCGACCCACACACACACGTACTACAGGCAGAGAGCCAATACCCGGTAAGTACTGTACAAGCGACCAATGGCTAGGCTTACTCCGACAACGCTGCTGCTCCTCTTCCTCCTAGCCGCTGCTGCAGTGCCTAGTGGGGTGCATGCAAAAAACAAGAACAAAGCAGGTCATCAGGCCGCTGCAGGGGTCGTCGGTTGGGCAATGCCTCCGGCACCCTGCTGGAGCTGGTTGCCGTGGTGTTCCGGGGAGGCGGCGGCGAATATCCCTCCGGTCGTCGGCGCGCCTGCCGCAGCTCCGGTGGGCGCCCCTGCCGCAGCCCAGCAGCAGCCAGCAGGGCTAAGCTAGGCCAACAACCAGCAGCAGGCCAGCTAGGGCTGGGTACACATGCATCATGACGTGTGGTGCCCTTTCATTCCCTGCTCATGGTCCACTCCACACACACACACATGGTCCACTCCACACACACACACACACATAGCTACTACGTCTGATGCACACGCCATAAATAAAGTTTCCATGCTGTTGTATTGATTATTATGTTACCACATAAACTACTTACTATATATGACCATCTATATTATTATTATTCCTCGATCAGTATGTGTTCTCCGGCCTTGTTATTAATCTTTTCTTCTGATGCCCATCTATATATACTAGCTGTTTATTAGTAATATACTTCAACAAGCTTTAGATATACTACTGGATATGCACGTGCGACACAAACATATATGTCTAAAAAATCTTTATAATAGAGGACTAATAAAGAAAAAAAATAAAAAAAATAACAATTCTAATATCTCTTAACAACACGAACACATTTCTGTTCTCGATCTTATTGAACCAGTATTAATCGATCTCTCCTCTACTTCAAATCCCATTTAATACCAACTGGAAAAGGAACTACGTACTGAATCACTTGGACTTTTATGTCAAAGCTTGATTGGCAATATTAGAGCATTGGTAACATAAACCATATCTTGCTAGATGATATATATTTGCATCCTAGCAGCGTCTGAGCCAAAAAAAGATTAGCGGCACTATGATTTAACGGGGGGGGGGGGGGGGGACAGAAGAAATATCACTAACTTCTGTCTGGCAATGGACGCCCACTAGTCCTACATACCGAGGTCTCGTTCGGCAGCAGGGATTTCGTTCCCAGCCTGAATGCTTCGAGGACACGGATTAAGTGAATCCGGTTGGTTCACTTGATCCGGTTCGAATCAATTTCAGAAAAGGAATCATTCCTACCCATATATATATATATATATATATATATATACACCATCCATATTATTATTCCTCGATCCGTATGCGTGTTCTCCAGCCTTGGGTTATTAATCTTTTCTTCTGATGTCCATCTATACTAGCTGTTTATTAGTAATACTAGGAAAAATGCTCGCGCGTTGCAACGGGTGCGTGGTTAATTACTTATATGACTTGCAACTTGATATTTATATTTAACTAAAACATCATGTGTTTCAATTCGTCTTCAAATCGACTATGCTTTACTCTAACTCGTACAAACATGAAAAGTTTTAGAAATTCAAATCTTTTAATGTCTCATGCATTTCATCAATTCATCTTGTGGTTGGGCCCTGATAACACCCTCATCCAATTACATACCAAATATAATACTTATTTTAATAAAAACCGAGACATCCAGTGCTACCCGTCATTTTTTAATTAAAGAAATAATTAAAAACAGTGCTATTCTTAGGTTACCACACCTAGACACTAAAACAATAAGGGAAAAAATTAGGAGGCAGATAAAGCGCGACCCGTCGCGCTCTACGCGAGGGTGCGACCTGCCTGTCCGACAGACTCACAGACACCAGGATCGGACCCACCGCATGCGCTCCACCGGAGTGGCCGAGTCCCTCCCATCCCCAGCATGCAACGTCGCTATCGGTGTGATGTCATCATGACACATTAGTAAAAAAAGTAAAAATATTATTTTAAATTGCTATAAGTTTTGAACAATTTATTCATTTTCAATTTCGACTGCACCGGTGTGTTTTACGCAGCAATACGGACAAAACTAGACCTCACTTACATATGTTTCAAAGAATTTTATTTTACTAGCAATTTATGTGTAAACATGTGCTATAAGATTTATTAAGGAGTTGCTACCATATAATACTAAAGTTGTTGTTGCAAAAATATACTAAATTTGTTACATAATATGCACATCAGTTGTTTTATGAAAACAAAATAAAATTGTTTAGTATTGCATAAACTGCTAACTAGGTATTTATTAAAAGAGTAGCGGTCCAAACACAAGAGAAGCTAAGAGAAATTATTATACTGCTCGTTGCAGGAGATCAGAAACATGACTAGTTGCTAAGTGAGGGCATTTAATAAAAAAAAGAGAAACAAGACAAACTGCAACTTTAGAGCAAATTATTAAAATAAACATTATATAAGCTGCCATCTAGTGGAGCAAGTTATTATACAACACATTACAAAATAAAAGCTAGAAACATAACTTAAGGCCAAGTAAAAAGACATTTATTGAAAAATGAAAGTAGGGGCACAAGTATTGCATAAGCTGCCAAGGGAAACTATTATACAACTCACTACTAGAGCCAAAATAAAAAACTTGTCTAACCGTCATCTCGAGACCATTTATTAAAAATGCTACACTAGCGGCATATAAATAAGTTGTAACTTGGTGGAGTTGCCAACTCCTGATGCAAGTTATTATACAACTTACTGTAGGAGCAGGGGAACAAGAGTAATGACACAAAAACAAAGATAAGTTGCAATCCTGAGAGCCAAATTATTAGAACAAATATTGCATAAGTAGTCAATCCAAGAAGGGCAAATTATTATTTCGCCCCTAGTTAGCAGCTAGTCATTTTCGAACCGCTACAATAGGCTGTATTACAATTTGACAACCATGTAATAATATAGTTGTATAACTTGTGAGACAAATTTTTAAAATAAGCATTCCATAACTTGCCACCTTTGGGGGCAAGTTATTATATAACTTGCTCAAATATACTCCTCCTTTCCGCTTGAATGTGCTGGCAAACACCCCCACTCCATTGATCCAAATGTGTTCCTCCACTCTACCGATTTGCTCGTCACCAAAGATTGGCTGCTCCTCTCCATACTAAAACACATGAATGTAGGTAATACTAGAATTGACAACCAGAAAAATTAACTGAAATTAACAAATAGAATACCATCTCGAAACAAAGCATGTCGACAGGTCGTAGCTACTGCTGCTCAAGGAAGGCAAGGCATCAACAACTCAAAGTGCCACCATTGCCCCTTCACACTAGCAGCAGGTGCAGGCCTATGCATCCTCTCGTCCTCACTGTTGTGAAAGATAAGAAAAACTATAGGCATACTTTATTAGATAAAAACAAAAAACAAAATAAAAACTAAAAATGAAACCTCAAAGTGCAAAAACTGAAAGTACTATCTGAAATTAGAAACTAAACAAGATAAACAAATAAAAATGCTAACTGTAATCGAAGACTAAAATTGGGAAAAACATATAGCAAACTAAAATATCCAAGAATTAAATTAAAGCAGAACTAAACCAGAACTTGAACATGACTAAAATTAAAATAACTAAAAAAATTGAAATAACTAAAAAAATTGAAATTGAAAAATGAATTTGGAAAGATAACATAGAGAAAACCAAAATAACTAACAAAAAATTTAAAACTAAACTAAAACTGAATCTGAAGAAGAATTGAAATAGCCAAACATATGAAAATTAAGACTAAAATAATTTGGGAAGAACAAAAGTATACTCATACAGTACACTAGTACAAGTTGTGAGGAAAAGGGTAAACAAAAACTGCAATTCTAAAAAAAAAACAAAAACTGAAAGATAACTAAAATTTTAGGGCACAATTTATTAGATAAAAAAAGGAAAATAAAAACTAAAAATGAAACCTCAGAGTGTAAAAACTGAAAGTACTACCTGAAATTAAAAACTGAAAAAGGTAAACAAATAAAAATGCTAACTGTAATTGAAGACTGAAATTAGAAAGAAAACATATAGTAAACTAAAATATCTAAGAATTAAATTAAAAAAAAACTAAACCTGAACTTGAACATGACTAAAACTGAAATAACTAAAAAACTAAAATTGATAAATGAAATTGAAAACTAAAATTAGAAAGATAACACAGAGAAAACTGAAATAGCTAACAGCTAAATTATAAACAAAATTAAAACTGAACCTTAAAAAACAAAAAAATGAAGAACTGAAAAAAACAAATCATGCTAGGGCCTGTTGGTATGCTGCTTTGTGGAGACAACAAGTGGACAGGCCGAGCAGACCTGTGGAGTGAAAAGTGAAAAAATTGCAAGAGCTGCATACCAAAATGAATTATACTTGACAAAACAATAAAAGAAGACAAAGACAGTAGCCACAATCAATCTAAAACTCAGCTCTAAATTTTTCTGATTGCTAGCAGACACACAACAAGAGCTAGGACATCCAAACAATGAGGGATTTATAATGTATCAATGATTCAACAAGGCAAAATGAATTGATTAGCTCACTATTCATCCAAATGACACTACTACAAAAAAGAACTTGCGCAGCGTTGCCTAAATGGGCTCCGTGGTGGGCACAATTTTTGCCCGCCACGGTTATTCGGTGGCCGGCCTGCAGCGGCCGGGCGCCGAAGCGCCCGCTGTGGTTAATCATTAACCGAAGCGGGCAACGTAAGGTGCCCGCTGCGGTTAATCTTCTTTAACCGCAGCGGGCTTCCTTATATGCCCGCTTCGGTTAATGATTAACCGCAGCGGGCGACGTAATGTGCTCGCTGCAGTTAAATAAGATTAACTGCAGCGGGCTACTTACGTTGCCCGCTTCGGTTATTCCTGGCTATTTAAGCCGCCGCCGCCAGCAGAAAGGAACCTGATCATCTTCTTCCTCTACACAAAAACGTGGGGAGAAGTTTTGCCGAATTTTTGCCCCAAATAACTTGTTTTTGAGGTTTATTTGTTTGATTTGGAGGAGAAGTACTCCACAAGAGGTACCTAGATGATCTCCACCCTCTTTCCCCTCTCTTTTCCTCTCTTTTTAGCCTCCTTTTTAGATCAAGTTTCATGGAGGAGAGAGAAAACTGGTATTTGTTTCTCTAAGTTCATCATGGATGCAATAATTTTATTTGCCGTCGTTATTTCTGTCCCTAGATTTAACATAAATATAATAAATTATTATTTTTTCTAATTCATCTTTGTTTTGTGATTCATGATGTGTGTAATTAATTAAGGATCGCAGGTACGATGGACCGGTCGGAATGGATGTATAAGATCAATAGAGTACTTAATGTGTGGTATCTCATTGAAGTGAGAAAGTTTATTGTCGCTGCGAAAGCTGACCGTGAGAGATCGAACCAGACGACAATCATATGTCCATGTCATCGTTGCAAGAATCTGACCGCCTTCAAAGACGAAGGCACAGTGCAATCTCATTTGATTCGTTTTGGTTTCATGGATGATTACACGGTGTGGACTCATCACGGCGAGAGATTCGATCCGAGTGTCGGGGCGGCATCTGGAGTAAGCTCAGCGTCGACGACGACGGTGAACCAAGATCCTGGAGCGCACGTCTCATCAGCACCAGTAGCGTCTGCCTTCAGTGACAGTAGTGCTCATGACCACATCGCTGTGGATCAGGATGTACTCCAGGATATGACATATGATGGTGGTGGAGATGTTGAGGACGCTACGGTGCAGGACCCTGCGGATGTGCAACTGTTTCAGGATTTACTCAACCACATCGACAAAGACGACATCGTGTATGGCTCCCCGAAGTGGCTGGAAAATTTCAGAGAGATGAAGCAGACGTCACTGGAAAATTTCAGAGAGATGAATCAGACGTCACTTGATCCTTTATATAAGGACGACGAGGAATGTCTGAAGGATTGCACGGTGCTCCATTTCAATCTCCACATGTTGATGATGAAGGCTCGGCATGGGTGGTCAGACAGTAGCTTTGATGAGCTGTTAGGTTACCTTCCTAAATTATTCCCAACGAGTAACAAGATTCCAGCAAATACGTATCGGGCGAAGAAGCTTATCTGGCCAGTGGCGATGAAGCTTAGAAAGTTCGATGTCTACCCTAACCACTGCATCCTCTATCGGAGCACAAAGTATAAGAATTTGACGAGTTGTCCGCACTGTGGCGCTAGTCGCTACAAGAGAAATGCTGGCTGTCGTGTGAATGCAGAAGACGATGAGGCCTTGCGAGGTGGTCAGAGGAAGAAGAAGAAGGGTGTCAAGAAGAGCAGTGTTGCAGCCAATCGCATCTCGGCTCATCAGCACTACGAGGAAGAAGAGGGTTACACGTTGAGGAGAAGTCTGGCACTGTCGGTGTGGTACATGCCAGTGATCGACCGCCTCCGTGCGCTATTTGGGAACCCAGAGGACGCGAAGCTCATGTCCTGGCATGCATCAGCTAACCGCTTGAAGGACGATGGCATGCTGTGGCACCCCTCCGATGGCTAGCAGTGGAAAGATTTCGACAAGGCCTACCCGCAATTTGGCAAAGATCCCAGGAACGTTTGGTTCGCACTGAGCACCGATGGGATGAATCCGTTCGGCGAGCTGAGCAGATCCCACAGCACCTGGCCGGTCGTACTGACCATCTACAACCTACCTCCCCATCTGTGTCAGAGGCGCAGGTATCTTCTGTTGACCATGCTTATCTCGGGACCGAAGCAGCCCGACAACGATATCGATGTTTTCCTCGAGACGGTAATGGAGGAAATGAAGGAGCTATTTGATGTTGGGGTCGAGATGGTGGATGCGTCCCTCAAGGAGAAGTTCACCCTAAAAGCCATCATCTTTGTCACCATCACTGACTACCCCGGCCTCTTCTCACTGTCGGGGCAGATCAAAGGGAAGACCGGCTGCGTAATGTGCATCGACGAGACATGCTACACTTACCTCACGGGATCGAACAAGATGGTCTACATGAGGCACAGGCGGTTCCTTCCGAAAAGCCACAGATATAGAAGAAGTGTCATGAATCAATTGTTTGATGATCAGGGCGAGCCACAGGGTGAACCACCGGTGCAGACTAGTTGGGGGCCAAAGGTGTATGAGATGGTGAAGGATATTGTTCAGATCGAGTTTGGGAAGAAGAAGAAGCCACCAGAGGAGGGGACAAAACAAACGAGGAAGCGAAAGCGAGACACGACGGAGGAAGGGTCGCAGGTCCCCTCCGTTCCTTTCAAGAAGAGGTCAATTTTCTTCAGGTACCTGTCATATTGGAAGACACTGAAAACACCCAATGCCATCGATTGTATGCATCTCGAGAAGAACGTCTTTGATAGCACCATTGGTGTCCTTTTGGACATCCCGGGAAAGACGAAGGATGGTCTGGAGTTACAGACGGATCTTCTCAACCAGGGCATCAGGCAGGACCTTCACCCTGGGTCACCTCATAATGGTAAAGTCGATCTTCCAGGTGCGGCCTACAACCTAAGGCATGGCGAGAAGACTGCTATGCTCAACCTTCTTAGGGGTATCAAGGTGCCGACCGGTTTCTCTTCCAACATTAAGAGCCTCGTCTTCTTGAAAGACCTCACATTGACTGGCTACAACGCACATGACTGCCACATCATGCTGACGGTGTTTATTCCAATTGTGATAAGGGTTATCGGTCTAGAGTACGTGAAGATGGTGGTCACTCGGATATCATACTTCTTTAACCGCATCACGCAGAAGGTCATCGGTAAGGCTGACCTCCCTGCCCTTAAGGACTTCATCGTGGAGACCCTTTGCCAGCTTGAGATGTGCTTTCCCCCATCATATTTTGATATTATGGTACACCTGATGATGCACATGGTGGATCAGATCGAGCAACTAGGCCCCGTGTACCTACACGAGATGTGGACGTACGAGCGGTTTATGTCCACCCTCAACAGATATGTTCATAACCGTGCTCACCCGGAGGGCTCTATGATCGAGGCGTACACAACCGAAGAGGCAGTGAACTGGTGTATGAGGTACATAAAAGATGGGAGGGCGATTGGGTTGCCTATCCATCAGCATGAGGGCAGAACCGCGGGCATGGGGTGCACGGGCCAAAAAGTTCGCACTGATATACCATACAAGGAGATTGAACAAGCTCATTACAACATCCTTCATCAGTTGGTGAGCATGGAGAAATATGTCGAGAGGCAGATAGAAGAGATCCACGCCGCTAATGATGGACAACACACAGAGGCATGGGTCCAGAATGAGCACAGGAACAGTTTCATAGATTGGCTCAAAGAGCAACACGTACCCCTAGATAGATGCCCTGATGATGAAGATACGGAGACCGTGCAGAAGCTTCTGCAAGGCCCGTCAAGCCAAATCACGACGTGGCAAGGGTACGATGTGAAGGGGTACAGGTTCCACACGAAAGAGAAGGACAAGAAGAGCGCGACACAGAACTGCGGTGTTCGATATGAGGGCGTCGACGAGGCCACAAACACGAGGACGCAATACTATGGGCAGATCGAAGAAATATGGGAACTTGACTATGGCAAGGACGTATGCGTAACCGTCTTCCGTTGCCACTGGGTAAACCCCAAAGCGGTTGCGGTCGACAGTTTCGGGCTAACCACCGTGAACGTCAAAAGTATCGGGTACAAAGATGACCAATGGGTACTTGCAACCAATGTCGCGCAAGTGGCCTACTATATCTATCCGGAGGACCCAAAGAGGCATGTGGTCGTGTCAGGAAAGCAGCGGATTGTTGGAGCTGATGGGGTCCAAAGCCCAGAACAATACAATAATTATGCAGAGCTCCAACTTTTTACCGATTTTGCAAAGAAGATCAAGGCCGTTGAGGACCGTTGCAACAAGAGCGGTATGAAGCCCTGGGCCCGTCCCGATGGTGAGAAGCGGTCCGTGAAAGCGCCAGCACCAAAATAGGATGTATATATGCCACACGTCTATGTAATAATGTAGTGGACAAGTTTTGTAATAGATTTTGTTAATAAGTTAATATTATTAATAACAAATCTCAATTTGTTAATGACTCATTAATAAGTTAATATTATTAATAACAAATCTTTGTCATAACCGCAGCGGGCATCTTAATGTGCCCGCTGCGGTTATTTGTTTTAACCGCAGCGGGCAACATAAGGAGCCCGCTGCGGTAAATATTAACCGCAGCGGGCTCCTTATGTTGCTCGCTGCAGTTACTCCTTGCCTATATAAGCCCCGCTACACTGAAGGGCATTTCAGTCCTTCGCGCATCATCAATTCACCCCAAAGGGCTGTCGAATTTCACCACCGCCGCCGCAACACCATTGCCGCCGTCGCCATCCTCCTCCACTGCCCTCACCGAGGAAGCAGCGCGTCGCCCGACCGAAACCCTAGCGCCCTTCCTCCTCCACTGCTGGTGCCCTAGCGCCGCCGGTGTCGGAGCCACGCCCGTCGGTGCCCTAGCCCGCCGCCACTACCATCTCCGCCAAAGCATCACCTGGAGCCTATTCACCGCCGGAGCATCGCCTGGAGCCTGTACGCCGCGGGAGCATCGCCTGGAGCCCGCCCGCCGCTAGGAGTCCGTCGGTGCCCTAGCCCACCGCCACTGCCCGTCGCTTGGAGCTCGTCCACCGCCGGAGCATCGTCAGGAGCCCGATGTGAGTTCATAACCTCTTCTTCCTCGTTTAAGACGATGCCATGCTTCTATGTGATGCCATGCTTCTATGTGATGATGCCCTGCTTCTTGAGATGACTTTTTTAAGCAATAGCTAATTTCACTAACCTCCTGAACATGGTTTGAGATGAATTGTTAGTCACTGATATGATCTATGGCTTTAGTCACTGACATATATATAGGTATGAATTTTATATAGGGCTTTAGTCACTGACATATATATATGATTAATCAATGAATTATTAATCAATGGCTTTAGTCACTGACATATATATAGGTATGATTAGTCACTGATATGATCATTTCTTAATTATTAGTCACTGATATGATCTATGGTTCTATCATTTCTTAATTATTAGTCACTGATATGATCTATGGTTCTATCATTTCTTAATTATTAGTCACTGATATGATCTATGGTTCTATCATTTCTTAATTATTAGTCACTGATATGATCTATGGTTCTATCATTTCTTAATTATTAGTCACTGATATGATATATGGTCAGTCATTTCTTAATTATTAGTCACTGATATGATCTATGGTTCAGTCATTTCTTAATTATTAGTCACTGATATGATCTATGGTTCTATCATTTCCTATGGTTTTTCAATAAGATATCAGGTTTTTCAGTTGGCATTTTCAGAACATGACTGTAACTCTACATTTTTATTTTTATAATTTGCACTGCATCTTCATCATTATGATCAGTGAATATGTGCTTATCTTTTGTCTCCATGCTGGAAAACACATGGAGAACTCCTTGTATATCTCCATGTTGATCAGAGATGTTGCACTGTAACTCTATATTCATGTTGGAGATGGCTGGATTCGAACTCCTTGTATAAGATCAGCATGGAGATAAGCACATATATAATTCAGAGTAAACTGGATTCTGCACTGCATCTAGAACTTCATCATTATGATCAGCATGGAGATAAGCACATATATAATTCAGATGGAACCTATTTTATGTCTCGTGATGCTTTAATTCAGAGTTTATTTCCTGCCGATGATGCAATTTGATGCTTTTTTACACTATATGCATTGCCACTACCTATGATGCCCAGTGATGCTACTGTATTTGCTGCCTATGATGCCTTGTTATAATATACTACTCTTTGTTATACTCCTCTCTATACCACTCCTCTATATACTACTCTCCCTACTCCTCTCTATACTACTCTCTATACTATTCTCCCTACTACTCTCTCCTCCTACTACTCCCTACTACTCTCTCCCTGTACCACTCCTCTCTGTACTACTCTCAACTCCTACTACTCTCTCCCTCTACTACTCTCTCCTACTACTCTCCCTCTACTACTCTCTCCCTCTACTACTCTCTCCTCCTACTACTCTCTATACTACATACTTTCTATACAACTCTCCCTACTAGTCCTCTCTGTTACTACTCTCTATACTACTCTCCCTACTACTCTCTCCCTGTACCACTCCTCTCTGTACTACTCTCAACTCCTACCACTCTCTCCCTCTACTACTCTCTCCTACTACTCTCCCTCTACTACTCTCTCCCTCTACTACTCTCTCCTCCTACTACTCTCTATACTACTCTCTATACAACTCTCCCTACTAGTCCTCTCTGTTACTACTCTCCCTACTCCTCTCTATACTCCTCTCCCTACTAGTCCTCTCTGTTACTACTCTCTACCTAGTCTCTGTAGTAGTCCTCTCCCTACTATGGCATTTGCATTGATGATTTTTTACGAACTTGTAAGCTGAAGTAGTGGCAAATGCGATGATGTGACGCCTTCGATCTATGCTGAGGCAGCGGCGATGATGATAAATTGTCCCCCTACTTTCTATGCTGAGTCAGCTGCTAGACTAGGATGGCTTGTATTTTACAAGTAACCAGTTTAGCAGTGACGTGTTGACCAAGGGGCAAATCTGAGCCAAAAACTTATACGTGTCATTTTTTATTCAAAAGCTTTGAACTGATCATATTATATACGCGTCTGTGTATATGTAGAACTGAAATGGCGGAAGACAAAACAAACGAATGGAGGGACCCTACCCCTAGCTCCTCGTCAACCAACTTGATGAGTGAGGTGTCCGTGACTCCACCGCCGAAGAAGCAGCATATAGAGGAGGACAACGATCCGATGTACGAACCGGGGGCGGACGAAGCACATAGTCTTGAGGTTTACACAACACGCTGGCTTTCTAACATGTACAATGATGCATGTGAAAAACTAAAGGCGCGTGACTCTTGTCAACAGCTGCCGATTGTGCCTCGTCAGCTCGAGTTTAGGGACGAAGACGCGGTCAGGGAGGAAGAAGCCCCGTTCCCTCTACGGCAACCTCTTCGTCCAAATCTAAGGGCCAGAAGAGGGTGAGGGGACAACACGGGAGGCACAAGTTGGACAAAGCAAACGAGGTGCATGTCATCGATGCGGTGGGGCTAGAGGGAAACCCAATAGCTCTAGATATAGTCATTGACAAGTTCAGCAATCAAGTGGCGTGTATAGCCAAGGAGAAGGTGGAGCTCACTTGGCCCAACTGGCACGACGTCCCTGCTGACATAAAAAACAATGTATGGGGTGAGGTGACAAGGAGATTCAGATATCCGCCCTCAGCTGACATGGAGAAGTGCCAGGAGTGGGCTTTGCACGTGGCGTCGACTGCGCTTTGCAACTTCAGGTCCATGTTGACCAGAAATTACCTGAAGAAGGGGAAGTCGCCACTGCTGAAGTACAATATGGTCAAGGCACACATGTGGGACGCTTTCTATGAAATGAGAAAGACACAAGAAGCAGAGGAAAAGAGCGCTAAGTTCAGTGAGCTCGCGAAGAGGAACAAGAATCCTCACCACTTGGGCATGACTGGCTTTGCCGGTCATAGGACCAAGTGGCAGCAAGAAGAACAAGCAAGACAGGCTGCCGGGGTTCCAGATCCGTATGAGGGCATCGACCCAAGGGCAAAGGACTACATGAGGGCCCGCATTCCAAAGAGGCTGAAGCCCGGGGCGACCAAGTTTAACGAGCCCCACCTCGAGGACGTCGAGAAGACTTTGATGGAGAAATCAAAGCTTAAGGACAACATCATGGTCCGCCGGGGCCACGACTTGCTCACCGAGGTCCTGGGGACCCCCGAGCACCGCGACCGTGTTTGTGGTGTCGGGTCAAAGATGAGCTGGAAGTCAGTTGAGTCGTGGAAATCCGACGCGGCCACAAACAAGTCCAGGCAGAGGTATAAGGATGAGCTATATAAGAAGGGCTTCAATGAAGGCGAGGCTGAAATGATCAAAAGGTCAATAAAGGAAGCCTTCACGAGCAACGACCCGGAGATGGTCGCGATGAGTTCGAAGATGTTTGATCACCATGGCCTGCCCAATCCTCAAGCAAAGGAAAAGAAAGCCTTACTGTCGATGAACGAGGATCGCCCAAGGGTCTCGAACGAGGACATCAAGGAAACCAGCACGTCCAACTCCTCATCCCGTTCAGAAGGTCCAAGAAGATGGTGGTGGCCGAGGGATGCATTCTTGCACCCCACGATATTCATGACTTCAACAAAGACAACATCCCTGAAGACTATGTGGGCGTGAACCCGTTTTGGAATGTTCTCGACTAGGAACATTTTGAATTGGACCATCCCCACCTACAACCGGCCAGGCACCTAGGGCAGGCAATTGGATTGGAAGTCCTATGGAACTGCGAGGACATCGAGATCATTGCTCCGACGCCTACTCCAACACCGACACCAACATCACAACCATCAGCCGCCAGATCTTGTCCTCCCGAAGATCCAGATCACGACAGCGATGATGACGAAGAAAAGGGCGGGGACAAGGGCAAGGGAAAAGACAAAGGAGAAGGCGGTAGTGAAGGCGGGGACAAGGAAAAGGTAGAAGGTGATGGGGTGTCGGTGTTTCTACCCCGGGGGTATGACACCAACTAGTAATTATGATCGCGTGCTCTCTTCCTGGATGGTGATGCAAGATGACACAAGGATTTATCCTGGTTCGGGCAAAGAAGGCCCTACGTCCAGCGGGGGGAGGAGGTTCTTGTATTACTTGCACCTAAGTGCTTGTACAGGGGCAATACAAGCTCAATGAGCGTGGACCGGAGTCCGGACTCGTGTGTGTGTGGTGCGTGATTGTGTGCTCGTGTTCTGTCTCGTGGAACTGTGTGTCTGGCCGCCGCGCGTGAAGGGCCCTGGTGTCCTCTTTTATAGAGCAAGAGGAGGCCAGGGTTACACAGTAGAGACATGTACAGCGCCCAATACGGCGAAGGGTAGGAATTATGTCTTGTCGAAGATACTGGAGCCGGCGTGGGGGTTGCTGTTGAAGCGTCCTTGAAGCGTGGCCTCCATCCCGGGCGCGAACATGGAGGCGTGGCGACATGAGGCCGTGCAGCGTCCTTTCCGGCACGTACATGACGTGGCTGGGTCCCTTCGAGTCTTGGGGTACCTGTCCTCCAATAGCATGAAAGCTGTCAGGGCTCAAGGGGCGTAGGGCCGGCCTCGAGGTGGCGCCTACGGGGGGCTCGAGCTCCCGCAGGTATGGGCAAGTTCCGGAGAACCCGACCATACAGCGGGAATCCAGGTCTCGAGCTACGGTTCGAGTGTGCTACAGTGCAGAGTATGGCCAAACAGTGTTGTACTTGTGCCTTTTGCCCATGCTTGTGGTGAAAACGAGATTTGACTCTGCCCTGGTTCACTGTGGCACACGTCGGGTTCCAGAGGACATGACCAGAGTAGGTGAACGCATTAAATGCGTAGTGTGGGATTGACATCCGATGTCTATGCCGCTCGAGGTAAGCATAATGTGTCTCGAGGGATGGTTTACCGTGGCAGAGAGGCTCGAGGTTCCCATGTGGGGTCCCGAGGAGCGGTGCACGGCTACAGTGGGCTCGAGGCCTACGTGCCGGGGTTCGAGGGGTAGGCTACCATGAGGCGAACAGTAAGGCTTTGGCGGGCCCGGGCTCCCTAGTGATGGGCCGGCGTTGTAGGCCTCGAGGGGTTGGCTTTTTAGAAGGTTAGACTTGCTAGGTTTGTTATTAATTGGTGTTCTAGGTTTAACCTATTTGTTTTGCGTTGATTGGGGGTACCCCTTTTGTGGACCCCCGACATGGGGGAAAAGGAAAAGGGCATGGACATGGGCACTGTGTCTCCCCCGCCTCAAAACAGTCCGCCGATCGGCCCAGTCAATGAGGCAAGAAGCTCAGAGGCCGGTAAGGGCGACAACACGACAACGACAAGCCAGCCAAGCACGAATGAGCAACAGGGAGGCATGACAGGGGAGGCAACAGGGACAAAGACACCTCCCCCGTCAACCACAAGCCAATGTCCTCCCCCGCCCACCAAGAATCCAAGAACGTCCACCGACAAGCTCCCGTACACGCTCATGTTCGAAAGGTATGGTAACATTGAGCATAATACCACACATCCATAGTATATATGCTACTAACATTCCTATCCATCGTTTGCCAGACCTGAAACTACCCGTCAACTATTTGATGAGGCCGAAGACTGCCCTGGCCACTATGTGTGCGGGAAGTTCATTATTCCCAAGGCCCAGCTCATCGACGAGGAAAAGTGGGATACAAGGAGGTTCCATCTATGGTACATGGAAGCTGCAAAAGCCGAGATGTCAAGTTTTAACGTCAAGATTCCCCCGGAGTACTTCCACTTGCCCGCTAGTAACGAAATGCACCTACCCGTCGACTTTAGCGACATGTACAACCTGATGCGGGAAGAAGACCTGGACATCGTTCAAATCACCCTATTCACACTGTAAGCGATGAATGCAACTTCCACAGATAACTACATTTGTATTTTCCATAGTTCTATACTTATTATGTCACGATGACTTGTCCGTGCAGCATGACAGTCACTATAAGTAATAAAAAGACACGTCCTGTACTCTACCTCTCTCCTGCACATATTGTTGAAAGAGTCATCAAGGGTTTCGAGATCACTGATCCAAAGATGACAGTTCGACAGCGAGAGAAGAAATATGAAGAAAATATGAAAGCCGAGAAGACTAAGTTGAAAAATTACATACTAGAATGCATGAAGAAGATCAAGCCGGATGAGCTAGAGAGTATAATGGCTGCCTATCACTTTGGGTAAGTCAAATACATGTACGTACACCTAAGTCGCTAGCATATCAGGCCTTCTCGTCGTCATAAACTCTATTTTGTTGCAATGGTGCAGTCAGGGCCTCGTGGGTGGCCACTGGGTCGCTTTTATCATATACCCTCAAGATGGCAGGGCCTGTGTGTTTGAGTCCTTAAGCGTACCAAACAAGCAAGGGTACAAGGCATTCGAAGATTGTCTGAAAAAGTAAGTCATCCAACTTTTTCATCAGTTACAGTTACCATACGTTTTTAAATGGTGGCTAAAACTATTCTATTTCGTACAGCGCTTATAAGGAATACCAAAAGGTGCCTGGATTCTGGGACCGAAGAACTCAAAAGTTCAAGGACAAGCATAGGTACCACCTCAAAATCTGACAAGATTTTCCAGTAAGTATTTCAAAGGTCCAATTCATGTTTCATACATATATATGGGTTCTAATGCTTGTGTATCAATCGTGCAGTGCGCCAAACAGCCACTAGGATCGAAGACATGTGGCTTGTACACATGCGAGTTTCAGCAAGGAGTACACCAATAGCTACAAGAAGCTCAAGGAAGGTGTCAAGTATTGGGAAGAGCAGCAGAGCCACAGGATGTGCTTTAAACAAGTCAAGGCGGACATATGCAAGTTTATAATGGAGAAATGCATTCTCCAAGGAGAAACGTTCTTCGACAACGAATCCGAGCTGGCGTTGCTACCCCAATACGAGAAGCTCCGCAAATGGAACACAATGCTTCGTCCGACAGATTATGCTCATCAAGTTGAACTATGAATTGTAATATGAATTTGAAATCAACTAACTCAATGTGTATATGATGACAACAAACAACTAAGTGACTTTGTATGTTATGTCCAGATGGTTTATATGTGCATATATATATATATCTCTGTTAGAAATCTGGAATTCTGGAATTATTTGAAAACTGCAATTGATTTGAATTCATATCCTGTTGTTTCTGCTGGCTGCATTATTTATTTTTTTAATCCACAATTAATAACCATGGCTGGCAACATAAGTAGCCCGCTACGGTTAAACGCAACTACCACAGCGGGCAACCTAAATCGACCGCTGCGGTTAATAATTTACCGCAGCGGGCGCTTTAGGTTGTCCGCTGCGGTAAATGCTATTAACCGCAGCGAGCTATTTATGTTGCCCGCTGCGGTTAAGGCTTTTACCACAGCGGGCAACAACGCCCGCTGCGGTAATGGCCACGATTAACCGTGGCCTTAGCACCGCAGCGGACGCTGTTGCCCGCTGCGGTAAAGCCAAAACGCCCGCTGCGGTTAAGCTTTGTGCATTAGTGTGAACAAGCAAGTGTTGCGCCACCAATTACACCTATCAGACTGAATTTAATTTGCTGTTGTCGAGGCTTACCTGAAATAAGAAGCAAGGTGGTGTGTGCTACCCAGCTGCACAATAGATAAAATACTCCAGCTCGAGATGCTGGACTTGCACTGCCGCTGGACTGTAAGGACTTGCTGATGAGCATGTATACAACAAGAATCCTGAGCAAGGTCCTGCAACTACTAAATGTGAAATGCAACAGCTACACACATCAATTGCAACAGGTGGTAAGCAGACAATTTTGATAGTGCAAGTTAAATGACTAAAACATATATGTGATATATGAACACTTATCACCATTTTATGTAATGCTCACATCAATAATGAAAACATAGTGGAGGGTAATGTCTAAAGCATTTGAGTAGCTTGCTACAATAAGATAATTGAATTAATTACATTTTTAAATAACTTGCCACAAAGGGGAAATCTAAATTGCTAAAAAATTGGATACAATTTACAAACTATCCTAAAAAATAGGAAACCAGTGGATTGCAAAAATTATCATCAATTCATCATAGACGAGTAGGTGACAAGATTGAAACTTAGCAGCATACCAAACCAGTGCAGAAGAACATGCATGCAAATCATACAACATAAAAATCACAAAACCCTAGAACATTGCCGCCAAACTGAGTAAATTATTGAAAATAACAGCATAACTAATTGACTTGTTTTACAAATTGAAATTAAAACTGAAATTACTAACTAAAATTGCAAAATTGAAATTATAAAATTAAATTGCAACGAGGACTAGGGGGTGTGCCAACACCTCGATACCTCGGGAAAAAGATCGCCGTGTCATCTCTACTATCTTTACATACGCATTTACTTTTGAGCAATTCAATTCCGCAATTTACTTGTTGTTCTTTCATAAGTTGAATTGCCATGCTAGAGTAGAAATGGCTTAGCGATAGTCTTTTGTGCGGTTGATTCTAGAGAAACACACTTCTAGGCACTAGGGGGTTAATTGGGCTTGTTAGGATTTAATTCTTGCAAAAGTTTTAGAAAAGCCCAATTCACCCCCCACCTCTTGGGCATCTTGATCCTTTCAATTGGTATCGGAGCCTCGTGCTCTCGATTTAGGCTTAACCGCCTAGAGTTAAGATGTTCGAGGGTGATGGACCACCTCCCATGTTCGAGGGAGACGACTTTCCATATTGGAAAATCCGTATGGAGTCATACCTAGAAGCGGTAGATGTGAAATGCCGCCAAGCCGCAATCACCGGCTTTCCCAAGCCCAAGGAGGGCACAAGCCTAACTCCTAATGAAGAGAAGAATGAGAAGTGGAACGCAGAGGCCAAAAATATCATCTTTAGAGGCATTTGCAAGAATGTGTTTAACCACGTCCGGAACCACAAGAATGCCCATGAGCTATGGGATAACATTTGTGCGCTCCATGTGGGAACCAAGAGTGAGCGTGAGGAGCGCTATCATTTGGTCATGCAAAAGTTAAACTCTTTTGAAATGCTTGCTCATGAGAATGCCAATGAAATGTACTCACGCTTGATTGTTCTTGTAGAGGAGCTCAATGGACTTGGCCTCACACAAATGCAACCATTCGATGTTGTGAGGAAGATTCTATGTATCCTTCCAATTGATAAATATGGACACATCGTGACGGTGCTACATCAAGGTGATCTTTCGACATCCACACCAACACAAGTCTTGGGGAAGATCAATGCTCATGAGATGTACATGCACATCACACCAAGTGGTGGATCTTCCACCGACAAGAAGAAGAACTTGGCCTTCAAAGCAAGCCATGACAAGAAAGGCAAATCCAAGGCTATTGAGGTGCATCATGAGAGCACAAGTGATGATGAAGATGATTCCAACATTGCTCTCATGGTGAAGAAGACCACCAAGATGTTGAAGAAGCTTCACAAGAATGGAGTCAACTTTGACTCAAGAAAGAAGAAGTTCTTCACAAGTACCAAGAGAAGGCCAATCTCCAAAATGGATTGCTACAATTGCGGTGATCTTGGCCATCTTGCTCATCAATGCCCCAAGCCCAAGAAAGAGAGCTACAAGAACAAGAACAAGGGCAAGAAGTATGACTCATCTAGTGAAGATGAGAAGAAGAGTGAGAAGCCCTACAAGAAAGATGGCAAGAAGAAGAAGCAATACCACAAGAAAGGTGGCAAGGCCTACATTGTTGGTGATTGGCTCACCGACATTGACTCCTCCGTTGGCTCATCAAATGAAGATAGTGATGATGATAAGGAGAAGGTGGCCGCTCTAGTGATTAGGACTTCTACACCACCACCTCCACCATCGCCATCATCCTCTACACACCTATGCCTCATGGCAAAGGCTGATCGGAAGGTACAAAGTGATGATGACTCTAGTGATGATGAGAGTGATGGAGAGTTCCAAGCTCCTTCTTATGATGAACTTGTTGATTTGCTAAACAACTACACTAAAATCATAAGAAAGACTAGAGCTAAAAATGAAAGGCTTGTTCATGACAATGAAGCTCTTGTTGAAAAATATAACAATGCTACACATGCTAGTGATGAGCTAAAAAATGAACTTGCTACTATGTCATCTTCCATCAAGGAGCTCAAGTCCTCTAAAAAGGAGCTCAAAGCTAAAAATGAAAAACTTGATAAGATGCATAGTGACCTTACCACTAGTTATGCTTTGCTTAAAGAACAATATACTCAAGTAAAAGTTGATCATGATACTCTCACCGTTGCTTATGATATGCTTTCTCATGAGACACATGATGCCCCTAACCTTGTTGTTAAGTGTGACATAGCAACATCTTGTGAGGACTTGGTTAGTGAGCATGATGAGCAAAGAGCTAGTGGCAAGGGCAAGAAAGTGGTTGTGGCCGATCACTATGATGACTATGTCAAGATCAAGAATTAGAATGCAAAGCTCAAGGTTGATCTAGAGAAGCCTACAACCACCAAGCAAGTTGTCATTGAAACTCATGATGATGATTATAACATGTCACTTGAGCTAGATATGCTAAAAGAAGAGAACAAGAGATTTAAGATGGAGAGGGACTACAAAATGACACCATCTCAATTGGAACTCCAACAAGAGAATGACAAGCTCAAGAAGGAGAAAGAGCACCTCACCACTGGGCTAAGAAACTTCACCAAGGGTCAATGTCTTCAAAGTGAGCTACTCATGAACACCGTAATGAAGACCAATAGAAATGGCATTGGCTTTCTTGAAGAGAAGATGAAGCAACACAAGAGCATTACAAAGCCCAAGAAGAAGAAGATTGGGAGATGCTATGAGTGTGGAAAAGGACACTTTGCTCACAATTGTGAAGAGCCAAAACCCACACCCTTGCCCAAGCAAGCTAGGCCCTTTGCTTTCAATGCTCACTACATGCTTAGACAAGATTCTAGTGGCAAAGTGAAAGTCATGTTCATGGGGCCTCCTAACAAGAATAGGCCAAAGCAAATATGGGTTGCAAAGTCACTAGTTGAGAAGGTTAAGGGACCTCAACAAGTTTGGGTCCCGAAAGCTCAAGCTTGATTTCTTGTGTATGTAGGTGAACTACAAGACCGGTGGATCCCATTGGGTGATTGATAGTGGTTGCACACAACATATGACCAGTGATTCCCAGATGTTCACCTCACTAGAAGAGAATGTCAATGACCAAGAAAAGATTACATTTGGTGACAACTCAAAGGGCAATGTCAAGGGATTGGGCAAAGTGGCTATATCAAATGATCATACCATCTCCAATGTGCTTCTTGTTGCATCATTGAGCTTCAACTTGCTATCCGTTGGGCAACTTTGTGATCTTGGCTTTCAATGTTTGTTCACCAACAAAGAAGTGGTTGTGACCAAGAAAGATGATACACAAGTGATCTTCAAAGGCTTTAGATACAACAATCTCTATTTAGTGGATTTCACCTCCGAAGATGCCAACTTGAAGACATGCTTGTTCACTAAGCAATCACTTGGTTGGCTATGGCATAGAAGATTGGCACATGTGGGAATGAACACTCTCAACAAGCTATTGAAGAAGTATTTGGTTAGAGGCTTGAAGGATGTCAAATTTGAAAAGGACAAATTGTGTAGTGCATGTCAAGCCGACAAGCAAGTTGCAAATACTCATCCAACCAAAGCCTTTGTATCAACATCAAGAGAGTTAGAGCTACTTCACATGGATCTATTTGGGCCAACAACATATGCTAGCTTGGGTGGAAATCGCTATTGCCTAGTGATTGTTGATGACTATTCTAGATACACTTGGGTATTCTTTCTTCATGACAAATCCGAAGCAACCCCTTCATTCAAAAAGTTTGCCAAGAGAGCTCAAAATGAATTTGAAGTGAAGATCAAAAAGATAAGAAGTGACAACGGAAAGGAGTTTGACAACACCCGCATTGAGGAATATTGTGATGAAGTTGGGATCAAGCATGAAGTCTCCGCAACCTACACACCACAACAAAATGGGAACGTATGCTATGCAAACTAGACTCCTATACAAACTATGCAAACTTTAATCAAGACCACAAGAATCTAATCCGATGGCTGGTAATTTTAGCACTCAAAACCCCCACTCATTCTATCCGGCTGTTGCAAAACACCCCCATGAGTGGAGGGGTTTGAGTGCTAAAATTACCAGCCATCAGATTAGATTCTTGTGGTCTTGATTAGAGTTTGCATAGTTTGCATAAAAGTCTAGTTTGCATAGCATATGTTCCCCAACAAAATGGGGTAGTTGAGAGGAAGAACCGGACCTTAATCACCCTAGCAAGAACAATGTTAGATGAGTACTCTACACCGGAAAGATTTTGGGCGGAAGCAATCTACACCGCTTGCTATGCATCAAATCGGTTGTTCCCCCATCGTCTCCTTGGCAAGACCCCCTATGAGCTACTCAACAACAAGAAGCCGGATGTGTCATTCTTTAGAGTGTTTGGGTGCAAATGCTACATCTACAAGAAGCGCCAACACCTAGGGAAGTTCCAACGCCGATGTGATATTGGTTTTCTTGTTGGTTACTCATTGAAGTCCAAAGCATATTGAGTATTCAACCATGCCACCGGGATGGTAGAAGAAACATATGATGTGGAATTCGATGAATCTAACGGCTCTCAAGGAGAGCATGAGAATCTTGATGATGTAGGTGATGAACCATTGAGGGAAGCAATGAAGAACATGCCGGTTGGAGCCATCAAGCCTAAAGATGATGATGATGATGATGTGCAAGTCATTGACAAGCCATCCTCATCCAATGTACCACATGATGAGGACAAAGATGGGAGGGATCCAAATGAAGACGCTCATGTCTCCCATGATCAAATGGTGGTACAAGCTCAAGATGTTGATGCTCCACAAGCGGCCCCTCAAGTGGTTGATCGAAGGACTACTCCTCTACTACAAGCTCATCCTCAAGATCTCATCATAGGGAGTCCGACAAGGGGTGTAATGACTCGATCTCAAAAACTTGCTTTATTTATGGAACATCACTCTTTTATTTCTCTTGTTGAGCCTACCATTGTAGATGAAGCTCTAGGTGATCCGGATTGGGTGAATGCCATGCATGAAGAACTAAACAACTTCACCCGCAATCAAGTTTGGACACTTGAAGAGCAACCAAAAGGCGCAAGAGTCATTGGAACAAAATGGGTGTTTAGGAACAAGCAAGATGATCAAGGCAAGGTTGTTAGAAACAAGGCAAGGCTAGTGGCAAAGGGGTTCTCTCAAGTTGAAGGTTTGGATTTTGGAGAGACCTTTGCACCGGTTGCAAGACTAGAAGCCATCCGTATCCTCCCTGCATATGCATCACATCATGACATTAAGTTATATCAAATGGATGTGAAAAGTGCATTTTTAAATGGCTTCATAAATGAACTAGTCTATGTTGATCAACCTCCCGAGTTTGAAGACCCTAGATATCCTAATCATGTTTATAGGTTGTCCAAGGCGCTATATGGGCTCAAGCAAGCTCCTAGAGCATGGTATGAGCACCTCCGGGACTTCCTCATTGAGAAGGGCTTCACCATTGGGAAGGTCGACACCACACTATTCACCAAGAAGCTTGACGGAGAGATCTTCATTTGTTAAGTCTACGTTGATGATATCATCTTCGGGTCAACAAATGAAGCCTATTGCAAGGAATTTGGTGACTTGATGTCGAAGGAGTTCAAAATGTCCATGATTGGCGAGCTCACATTCTTCCTAGGCTTCCAAGTCAAGCAATTGAAGGAGGAGACTTTTATATCTCAAGAGAAGTACACAAAAGACCTCCTCAAGCGCTTCAATATGGATGATTGCAAACCTATCAAGACTCCAATGCCAACAAATGGACATCTTGACCTAGATGAGGGAGGTAACCCAGTTGATCAAACTCTCTACCGTTCTATGATTGGTAGTTTGTTATACTTGACCGCATCTAGGCCCGACATCATGTTTAGTGTGTGCATGTGTGCTCGGTTTCAAGCCGATCCTAGGGAATCACATCTCATAGCCGTAAAGAGAATCCTTAGGTACCTAAAGGACACCCCAAGCATTGGCCTTTGGTATCCCAAAGGAGCTAACTTCCAACTCGTTGGGTATTCTGATTCGGATTACGCGGGTTGCAAAATTGATAGAAAGAGCACATCCGGAGGGTGCCATTTGCTTGGGAGATCACTAGTTTCATGGAGTTTGAAGAAGCAAAATAGTGTGGCCTTGTCTACCGCCGAGGCAGAATACATAGCCGCGGGTGCTTGTTGTGCACAAATCCTTTACATGAAACAAACCCTTTTAGACTATAGTGTAGTTCTAGAAAGGGTACCTTTGTTGTGTGACAATGAGAGCGCGGTTAAGCTTGCTAACAACCTGGTTCAACACTCTCGCACAAAGCACATAGATATTCGCCATCACTTTCTTAGAGACCATGTTTCAAAGAAAGACATATCCCTAGAAGGAGTTAGAACCGAAGATCAATTGGCGGATATCTTCACAAAACTCCTAGATGAGAACACCCTTTGTAGATTGCGAAGTGAGATTAATGTGCTTGATCTAAGTAACTTTGTCAAAAGGTGAAAGGTGGTTGTCTTTGCATTGCATTGTATCATATGCCATGTTTAAATTATGCTATGCACATAGGCTTGTCAGACGTGGTTAAGATAACCGCCCTAAAAAGTGTGTGAAGAAGCTTACCCATGAGCAAACTTGACAAGCAACCTAGATTCAAATTTCGTATTGCATTGCATATGCATGTGTGTTGTTTTGTCATTTCTTTTTGGTTAAGCTTTGAGCAACCGCTGTGTTCGTCCACCGCTAGTGGGAGCATTTGAGGCTCCTAATGGTTGAGACCCCTAGTTTTGGTGGCCACATGTTGTCTCCTCGGGATTTATTGCCTATTTTCACTAAAAATGGTATGTAGCCTGTGGCAAAATATTTATAAAATTGTGGGTTTATGCGAGGATGCTCATACTAGGTTCCAACTGGTGTTTATTTGCTTCTTATTTGAGTTGGAACTTGGTTGGGAGAGGGAGCTGCAACGGAGATCTTCGAAGCTGCCCAAAATGCAGCATCAGACGCTGGCCCCAACGTCCGATGCCTGCACTGTAGGTAGCCCCAGCTGAAATAGTGAACTGACAGCGTCCATTGTGTCACCAACGGAGCGTGCGGTGCCCCATCTGCCAAGGCAAAGGACGCATCCGATGCGTTTTTGGCAAAATTGGAGCTCTCTGGACGGGCATCGGAGCGTCCGATGTGTTTACATCGGCGCGTCTGATGCCCCATTAAGCGGCACAGTAAGCTCTTTTTACTGGCTATTGGGACCCACGTGTCATTTCCACCTTTCGTCTTTGTTGCGCCGAGGCCCAACCGCTCCTGCCATCGGGTTCCTGAGCCCCAAACCCTAGCCCTCCATCGCCGGCCGCCGCGCCCTCCCCTCCCGCTCGTGCCCAGCCAACTCGCCGCCGGCCACTGCTCCGCCGCTTCACCCCAGCCGCACGCGCAGGCCGTCCTCCTCGCCCGTCGCAGCCGCGCGCCCGCCTGCCAGCTCACCGGTGTCAGCGCCCGAAGCTCGCCGGGGCTTCTCCACCGGCGGTTGTCTCCCTCGCCGGAGCTCTGTGTCCACCTCGAGCTCGCCTCCTCTTCTCCGGCGACCTCCTCCCCGGCAAACAGAGCCCCCCAAGTGAGCAATCACCCCTCCTCCTCATCTCATGCTCACTAGGTGCTCGATGAAATGCCCCAACAGCCGTTCCACCATGTTTTAACCCCCATTTTCACACAAATCCTTTGCAATTCCCCTCGGTGTGATACGTGGGTGCCGGAACGTCAGTCCTTACCTTGTGCTTGGGTCATCTCCTCCGTTCGTCAGGTAGCAAAGCCCTCTTCTACTCTTATCCCCTTGCTTTGCTTCCGATAGGTCTTTCTCGTCTCTAGAATATATGTTCTTATATATCCCATCTATTCTTGCAGCGAGTCAGTGGCAGTTGTCAGCTCGTGGCTAGTTTGACAGTTGGGCATTAACAGACAACCCGGGGCCAAGCCCGAGGGTAAGGATCGAGGCCAAGCCTCGCGAGTGTCAGTGGCAGAGGATCAGTGACAGAGGGAGTTTCTAGTCAGTTCAGTTGGTCAGCTGGTTTTCTGTGTCAGTTGGACTTGTCAGGGTTGCTCAGTGTCTGTTGATCTTTCCAGAGGTAGTCCAGACTTTCAGCGGTAGTGTGTCTCGTTCTTGTCAGCCATGCCGCACTGCAAGAACATCGGTGGTGGCCCAGGGGATTCCCCTCCTCGTCCTCCTCCTTTTGGCCAGCGACTAGGGAAGGGGAAGCTCTTAGTGCGCCAGAAGCACACTTAACAGGAGCGAGAGGCCGCGCAGGCCCAGGCAGTTGCAGATGCCGCCGAGCGAACCGAGCAGGGAGGCCGTGGTGGCGGCTTGAGGATCGAGGATCAGTTGTCTCCAGAGTAGCGCAGAGCAGTTGAGGAGGTCGAGCAGCTTCACGGCTCGTCGACTGGCACGCTTATGGCTGCCGGTCGCCGGACCACGTTCACCTCTCCAGGGGTTGAGCCCCAGAGCTCCGGGCAGGACCAGACAGAGGCCGAGACAGCTGAGGCAGAGGTTCCTAGGCGTCGGTCGTCTCGTCACCGGACAGAGGTGCCACCCCGGCCCGATGTCCCTCTGCAGGGTGCACGTGCTCCTTCAAGGCGTCCACCCCCGCAGATTCCGCGGCTAGACCTCCGTGCGGCCACTTGCTCGCAGATACAGACACTCCGGCTAGTCCCAGTTGAGCAGTGGTTCCCGAGGGAGAGGCAGCAGCAAGCCGGGGCAGACTTCTATAGTGTACTCCAGGAGGATTTTTACAGAGGTTACAGGAACGCCGGGATCAGCTTGTGTTCATAGAGGGTCTGCACCCTGGAGGCCCTGGTTTCAGCGTCAGAGCAGCTCCACCCCGTTCTCACCTACCTACCCGGTTTCGCAGACCTGTTGGGGCGGTCTGGCTCATATATCAAGGATTGGATTTACCAGTTCTACGCGTCGCTGTGGGTGCACCCAGACCGGGAGACGATTGAGTTTGCGTTTGGCGGCGAGCACTACAGGCTCCTTGTGTCCGAGATCCGGGATTGGTTTGGTCTTCGTCGCTCTCAGACCCAAATCCACGACCTGTGCTACGACCGGACCGAGCCACCGTGACGCTCTCATGGTGGAGAGCAGCCTCCCACAGACCTGGTGCGCCCCTGCTTCCGAGAGCCCTTCGGGGAGGGTTCGAGCCGAGCGTCGAAGGATCTCACTCCTGCGGCTCGGATCCTCCACGAGGTCCGTAGGCGCACCTTGCTGCCCCGTGTCGGCTTCAGAGAGGCCATCTCTCGCCTCCAGCTGTGGCTACTTGCGCATCTGATTCAGTAGAGGGAGTTCGACATTATGGCTGTGATCATCTGCGAGATGGAGGACACCGTGGCTGAGGGCATCAAGGCCCGCAGGAAGCTACCGTACGCGCACTGGGTCTCCTATATACTTTGGAAGGTAGCTGCCACCACAGGGAGCCGTCCTGACCAGTCACTCACCAGCTCCGCGACCGTGTTCCCCGCATATAACATGAGTCAACTTCTGGGACACGGTCGGGACTGCAGGCAGCAGCAGGAGGAGGCACCGTCCAGCTCGAGACAGCGACCAGAGGTGCCAGAGTCAGCCCAGGAGCAGGACGAGACTGTCTGAGCCCTCAGTGAGCAGGAGCTGCATCCGGTGCAGCGTCAAATTTACTCGCAAGTGAACAGTGGTACGGGCGCGTCCGATGTGACAACATCGGAGCGTCCGATGCCACGCACCAAACAAAACCCTAGTTTGAGTGAGCATCAGACCAGGCCAGCGTCTGATGCCCTTTTCAAGGGCATACCAACTCGGATCGCGACGCGGCCTTAACAACTTTTCATCCTCGTGACATAAGGCATCTCTCTGAGCTCCTAGGGCTATGAAATAACAAGTGTGCACCACACCTACCTCAATAGACTCATCTAGGTCAAGCTACTGATTCACGCTCCCCTCTATAGTACGACCAAAGGAAAAACAAAGACCTAAGACTACCTAAGTGTCCTCCAACACCATGTGACACTTAGCCTAGTCTACCACCGTCTTCGTCGTCCGTCCTTTGAAAACCAAAACGATTTCCATCTCCAGGGGACATGAACTCCATATGCCTGTATCGTCGCTGAACGCATCTTGGCCCCTAGTGGTTTCGGTGATTGGATGAAACACAAGATTACTGTGACTAACGTGTGTTTTGCAGAAACAGGATTGAGTTAGGTCACGGTAATGGCGACGATACGGGCATATGGAGTTCATGTCCCCTGGCGATGGATATCGTTTTGGTTTTCAAAGGACGAACGACGAAGACGGTGGTAGACTAGGCTAAGTGTCATATGGTGTTGGAGGACACTTAGGTAGTCTTAGGTCTTTGTTTTTCCTTTGGCCGTACTATAAAGGGGAGCGTGAATCAGCAGCTTGACCTAGATGAGTCTATTGAGGTAGGTGTGGTGCATACTTGTTATTTCATAGCCCTAGGTAGCTCAGAGAGATGCCTTAAGTCGAGAGGATCAAAAGTCGTTTAGGCCGCGTCGCGATCCGAGTTGAGTTTGCCCTTGTTATGGGCATCGGACGCTGGCCAGGTGAGCATCGGACGCGTTCGATGCCCACCCCGACTAGGGTTTAGTCTAGTGCGTGGCATCGGACGCGCCGATGTGTTCACATCGGACGCGCCCATGTCACTGTTCACGTGCGCGTGAACTGCAGGCCGCATCGGACGCTGGCATCGGACGCTGAGGGCCAGCGTCCGATGGCCATCCAGAGAGGTTCCAGAGAGGATAAATCCACATCGGACGCGTCCGATGTGGTGGCATCGGATGCTGCCCAGCGTCCGATGTCCCTTTAAACAGTCTGACAAGAAGGTACAGTAGACCGTTGGACGAGGTCATCGGAGCGTCCGATGCTAGGCATCGGCGCGTCCGATGCCCCCGCAGAATGCCTGTCTTGTGCTGTTTTTGGATGGCCGGTTGGGGGAGTATATATACTTCCTTCCCTCCATCCATTTGAGTGTTCTTGCCACTTCCATCAGCTGAGAAACACCTTGTGAGTGTGAGTGAGTGCAAGAGCCCTAGTGAGGTTGAGTGATTTGCTAATTGTGAGAATTAGACACCTCCTAGTGAGAATTGAGTAGCAAGTGTGCATCCATCCATCTCTTTGGCCTTGTGTTGGTCAAGTGAGAGTTCTAGCTTGTTACTCTTGGTGATCGGCATCACCTAGACGGCTTGGTGGCGATCGTGAAGCTTGGAGAGCATCCGGTGGCATTGTGGATGATCCAAGCAAGCTTGTGACCGGTAGCGAGCGATTCACCGGGCCGGAGTGGCGAAGAATCAGCTCGTAGTGAGCACTTGATCCTTGCGCGGATCAAGGGGGAGCGATAACCTTGCGCGGGTGCTCCAACGAGGACTAGGGGGGTGTGCCGACACCTCGATACCTCGGCAAAAAGATCGTCGAGTCATCTCTACTCTTTTACTTATGCATTTACTTTCAAGCAATTCAATTCCGCATTACTCTTGTTGTTCATTCTATATTGAATTGCTTTGCTAGAGTAGGAGTGTCTTAGACTTGGTCTTTTGTGTGGTAGAATAAAGAGAATCACACTTCTAGGCACTAGGGGGTTAATTGAGGCTTGATAGGTTTTATTATTGCAAGAAGTTTTAGAAAAGCCCAATTCACCCCCCCCCCTCTTGGGCATCTTGATCCTTTCAATTGGTATCGGAGCCTCGTGCTCTCGATTTAGGCTTAACCGCCTAGAGTTAAGATGTCCGGAGGTGATGGACCACCTCCCATGTTCGAGGGAGACGACTTTCCATATTGGAAAATCCGTATGGAGTCGTACCTAGAAGCGGTTGATGTGAAATGCCGCGATGCCGCCATAACCGGGTTCCCCAAACCCAAGGAGGGCACTAGCCTCACGCCACATGAGGAAGAAAATGAGAAGTGGAATGCAAAGGCCAAAAACATTCTTTTTAGAGGCATTTGCAAGGATGTGTTTAACCGCGTCCGGAACCACAAGAATGCCCATGATCTATGGGATAACATTTGTGCTCTCCATGAGGGGACCAAGAGTGAGCGTGAGGAGAGATATCATTTAGTTATGCAAAAACTTCATTCATTTGATATGCATGCTAATGAAAGTGCAAATGAAATGTACTCACGCTTGAATGTTCTTGTAGAAGAACTCAATGGACTTGGCCTCACACAAATGCAACCATCCGATGTTGTGAGGAAGATTCTTTGTGTCCTTCCAATTGAGAAGTATGGACACATCGTGACGGTGCTACATCAAGGTGATCTTTCCACCGCTACACCAACTCAAATCTTGGGAAAGATCAATGCGCATGAGATGTACATGCACATCACACCAAGTGGTGGCTCCTCCACCGACAAGAAGAAGGACTTGGCCTTCAAAGCTAACCATGACAAAAAGGGCAAGTCCAAGGCTATTGTGGTGCATCATGAGAGCTCAAGTGATGAAGAAGATGATTCCAACATTGCTCTCATGGTGAGAAGGACCACCAAAATGTTGAAGAAGCTTCACAAGAATGGAGTCAACTTTGACTCAAGAAAGAAGAAGTTCTTCACAAGTAGCAAGAGGAGGCCAATCTCCAAAATGGATTGCTACAATTGCGGTGAGCTTGGCCATCTTGCTCATCAATGCACCAAGCCCAAGAAAGAGAGCTACAAGAACAAGAACAAGGGCAAGAAGTATGACTCATCAAGTGAAGATGAGAAGAAGGATGAAAAGCCCTACTACAAGAAGGATGGCAAGAAGAAGAAGCAATACCACAAGAAAGGTGGGAAGGCTTACATTGTTGGTGATTGGCTCACCGACATTGACTCCTCCGGTGGCTCATCAAATGAAGATAGTGATGATGAGAAGGAGAAGGTGGCCGCTCTAGTCATTGGCTACTCTACACCACCACCACCACCATCGCCATCATCATCTACACACCTATGCCTTATGGCCAAGGGTGACCAGAAGGTACAAAACGATGATGACTCTAGTGATAGTGATAGTGATAGTGATGGTGAATTTGAGGCACCTACTTATGATGAGCTTGTCAAATTGCTAAACGACTACTCTAAAATCATAAGAAAGACTAGAGCTAAAAATGAAAAGCTTGTTGATGAAAATGAATCTCTTGTTGAGAAATGTGATCATGCTATTCATGCTAGTGATGAACTAAAAGATGAACTTGCTACTATGTCATCCACTATCAAGGAGCTCAAGTCCTCTAACAAGGAGCTCAAAGCTAAAAATGAAAAACTTGATAAGATGCATAGTGACTTTATCACTAGTTATGCCTTGCTAAAAGAACAATACACTCAAGTGAAAGTTGACTATGATGCTCTCACCATTTCTTATGACATGGTTTCACATGAGACACATGATGCTCCTAACCTTGTTGTTAAGTGTGACATAGCTACATCTTGTGAGGACTTGGTTAGTGAGCATGATGAGCAAAGAGCTAGTGGCAAAGGCAAGAGTGTGGTTGTGGCCGATCACTATGATGATTACATCAAGATCAAGAATGAGAATGCAAAGCTCAAGGTTGATCTAGAGAAGCTTGCAACCACAAAGCAAGTCATTGTTGAGACCCAAGATGATGAGTATAGCATGACACTTGAGCTTGACATGCTAAAAGAAGAGAACAAGAGATTGAAGATGGAGAGGGATTACAAGATGACACCATCTCAATTAGAGCTCCAACAAGAGAATGACAAGCTCAAGAAGGAAAAAGAACACCTCACCACCGGTTTGAGGAACTTCACCAAGGGTCAATGTCTTCAAAGTGAGCTTCTCATGAACACCGTCATGAAGACAAATAGAAATGGTATTGGCTTTCTTGAAGAGAAGATGAAGCAACGCAAGAGCATCACAAAGCCAAAGAAGAAGAAGATTGGGAGATGCTATGAGTGTGGAAAGGAAGGACACTTTGCTCATGATTGTGAAGAGCCAAAGCCCACACCCTTGCCGAAGCATGCTAGGTCCTTTGCTTTCAATGCTCAGTACATGCTTAGACAAGATTCTAGTGGCAAAGTGAAGGTCATGTTTATGGGGCCACCTAACAAGAGTAGGCCAAAGCAAATTTGGGTTGCTAAGTCACTAGTTGAGAAGGTTAAGGGACCGCAACAAGTTTGGGTCCCGAAAGCTCAAGCTTGATTTCTTGTGTGTGTAGGTGAAGTACAAGACCGGTGGATCACATTGGGTAATTGATAGTGGTTGCACTCAACATATGACCGGTGATCCCCGGATGTTCACCTCACTAGAAGAGAATGTCAATGACCAAGAAAAGATTACATTTGGGGACAATTCAAAGGGCAATGTCAAGGGATTGGGCAAAGTGGCTATATCAAATGATCATACCATCTCCAATATGCTACTAATTGCATCATTGAGCTTCAACTTGCTATCCGTTGGGCAACTATGTGATCTTGGCTTTCAATGTTTGTTCACCGACAAGGAAGTGGTTGTGACCAAGAAAGATGATACACAAGTGATATTCAAGGGCTTTAGATACAACAATCTCTACCTAGTGGATTTCACCTCCGAAGATGCCAACTTGAAGACATGCTTGTTCACTAAGCAATCACTTGGTTGGCTATGGCATAGAAGATTAGCACATGTTGGAATGAACACTCTCAACAAGCTATTGAAGAAGGATTTGGTTAGGGGCTTGAAGGATGTCAAATTTGAGAAGGACAAATTGTGTAGTGCATGTCAAGCCGGCAAGCAAGTTGCAAACACTCATCCAACCAAAGCCTTTGTATCAACATCAAGAGAGTTAGAGCTACTCCACATGGATCTATTTGGGCCAACAACATATGCTAGCTTGGGTGGTAATCTCTATTATCTAGTGATTGTTGATGACTATTCAAGATACACTTGGGTATTCTTTCTTCATGACAAATCCGAAGCAACCCCTTCATTCAAGAAGTTCGCCAAGAGAGCCCAAAATGAGTTTGACTTGAAAATCAAAAAGATAAGAAGTGACAATGGAAGAGAGTTCGACAACACCCACATTGAGCAATATTGTGATGAAGTTGGGATCAAGCATGAAGTCTCCGCAACATATACACCACAACAAAATGGGGTAGTTGAGAGGAAGAACCGGACTCTAATCACCCTAGCAAGGACAATGCTAGATGAGTACTCTACACCGGAAAGATTTTGGGCGGAAGCAATCAACACCGCTTGCTATGCATCAAATCGGTTGTTCCCCCATTGTCTCCTTGGCAAGACCCCCTATGAGCTACTCAACAACAAGAAGCCGGATATATCATTCTTTAGAGTGTTTGGGTCCAAATGCTACATCTACAAGAAGCGCCAACACCTAGGGAAGTTCCAACGCCGATATGATATTGGTTTTCTTGTTGGTTACTCATTGAAGTCCAAAGCATATCGAGTATTCAACCATGCCACCGGGATGGTAGAAGAAACATATGATGTGGAATTCGATGAATCTAACGGCTCTCAAGGAGAGCATGAAAATCTTGATGATGTAGGTGATGAACCATTGAGGGAAGCCATGAAGAACATGCCGGTTGGAGCCATCAAGCCTAAAGATGATGATGATGATGTGCAAGTCCTTGACAAGCCATCATCATCCAATGTACCACATGTTGATGACAAAGATGGGAGGGATCCATTTGAAGATACTCATGTCTCCCATGATCAAATGGTGGTACAAGCTCAAGATGTTGATGCTCCACAAGCGGCCCCTCAAGTGGTTGATCAAAGGACTACTCCTCTACTACAAGCTCATCCTCAAGAACTCATCATAGGGAGTCCAACAAGGGGTGTAATGACTCGATCTCAAAAACTTGCTTTATTTATTGAACATCACTCCTTTGTGTCTCTTGTTGAGCCTACCATTGTAGATGAAGCTCTAGGTGATTCGGATTGGGTGAATGCTATGCATGAAGAATTGAACAATTTCACCCGCAACCAAGTTTGGACACTTGAAGAGCGACCTAAAGGCGCAAGAGTCATTGGGACAAAATGGGTGTTTAAGAACAAGCAAGATGATCAAGGCAAGGTTGTTAGAAACAAGGCAAGGCTAGTGGCAAAGGGGTTCTCTCAAGTTGAAGGTTTGGATTTTGGAGAGACCTTTGCACCGGTTGCAAGACTCGAAGCCATTCGTATCCTCCTTGCATATGCATCACATCATGACATTAAATTATATCAAATGGATGTGAAAAGTGCATTTTTAAATGGCTTCATAAATGAACTAGTCTATGTTGATCAACCTCCCGGGTTTGAAGACCCTAGATATCCTAATCATGTTTATAGGTTGTCCAAGGCGCTATATGGGCTCAAGCAAGCCCCAAGAGCTTGGTACGAGCATCTCCGGAACTTCCTCATTGAGAAGGGCTTCACCATTGGGATGGTCGACACCACACTATTCACCAAGAAGCTTGATGGAGAAATCTTCATTTGTCAAGTCTACGTTGATGATATCATCTTCGGGTCAACAAATGAAGCCTATTGCAAGGAATTTGGTGACTTGATGTCGAAGGAGTTCAAAATGTCCATGATTGGCGAGCTCACATTCTTCCTAGGCTTCCAAGTCAAGCAATTGAAGGAGGAGACTTTTATATCTCAAGAGAAGTACACAAAAGACCTCCTCAAGAGCTTCAATATGGATGATTGCAAACCTATCAAGACTCCAATGCCAACAAATGGACATCTTGACCTAGATGAGGGAGGTAACCCAGTTGATCAAACTCTCTACCGTTCTATGATTGGTAGTTTGTTATACTTGACCGCATCTAGGCCCGACATCATGTTTAGTGTGTGCATGTGTGCTCGGTTTCAAGCCGATCCTAGGGAATCACATCTCATAGCCGTAAAGAGAATCCTTAGGTACCTAAAGGACACCCCAAGCATTGGCCTTTGGTATCCCAAAGGAGCTAACTTCCAACTCGTTGGGTATTCTGATTCGGATTACGCGGGTTGCAAAATTGATAGAAAGAGCACATCCGGAGGGTGCCATTTGCTTGGGAGATCACTAGTTTCATGGAGTTTGAAGAAGCAAAATAGTGTGGCCTTGTCTACCGCCGAGGCAGAATACATAGCCGCGGGTGCTTGTTGTGCACAAATCCTTTACATGAAACAAACCCTTTTAGACTATAGTGTAGTTCTAGAAAGGGTACCTTTGTTGTGTGACAATGAGAGCGCGGTTAAGCTTGCTAACAACCCGGTTCAACACTCTCGCACAAAGCACATAGATATTCGCCATCACTTCCTTAGAGATCATGTTTCAAAGAAAGATATATCCTTAAAGGGAGTTAGAACCGAAGATCAATTGGCGGATATCTTCACAAAACTCCTAGATGAGAACACCCTTTGTAGATTGCGAAGTGAGATTAATGTGCTTGATCTAAGTAACTTTGTCAAAAGGTGAAAGGTGGTTGTCTTTGCATTGCATTGTATCATATGCCATGTTTAAATTATGCTATGCACATAGGCTTGTCAGACGTGGTTAAGATAACCGCCCTAAAAAGCGTGTGAAGAAGCTTACCCATGAGCAAACTTGACAAGCAACCTAGATTCAAATTCCGTATTGCATTGCATATGCATGTTTGTTGCTTTGTCGTTTCTTTTTGTTTAAGTTTTGAGCAACCGCTGTGTTCGTCCACCGCTAGGGGGAGCATTTGAGGCTCCTAATGATTGAGTCCCCTAGTTTTGGTGGCCACATGTTGTCTCCTTGAGGTTTATCGCCTATTTTCTCTAAAAATGATATGTAGCCTATGGCAAAATATTTATAAAATTGAGGGTTTATGCGAGGATGCTCATACTAGGTTCCAACTGGTGTTTATTTGCCTCTTATTTGAGTTGGAACTTGGTTGGGAGAGGGAGCCGCAACGGAGATCTTCGAAACAAGCCAAAATGCAGCATCGGACGCTGGCCCCAGCGTTCGATGCTCTCACTGTACACAGCCCCGGCTGGAACAGTGTTGGTGGAGCGTCCGATGTATTCTCATCGGCGATGCCAAGGAATAGGACGCGTCCGATGCAAAATGGATGTTTCTGGAGCTCTCTGGACCGGCATCAGAGCGTTCGATGCGTAATCATCGGCGCGTCTGATGCCCCTTTAAGCGGCGCAATAGGTTCTTCTAATGACATCCTGGACCCACACGTCATATCTCATCGCCTCCTTCTTCCTCGTGCTCAATCGCCTAAGCTCGAACCCCCGCCGCCGCCGCCGTGATCCCCGCGCCCTAACCCTAACTCCCCGCCGGCCACCCACGCACGCCCAGGCCCTCCTCGCCGGCCGCCGTGCCCCTCAACGCCGGTCCCTGCTCCACCGCGCTCTGTCCTCTCCACCGCTCATAAACGCCGCGCGCGCGCCTTGCTCCATTCAGTGCTCGCCGGAGTTCGTCGCCGGCGCTCGACGGCGCTCGAGCGTCTTTCGCCGGAGATCCTCCATTGTCCCCGAGCATCTCCTACTCTCCGGCGCTCTCCTCTCGGCTGGCCGATCCCCCTCCAGTGAGCCCCCTCCTCCACCTCCATAATCTATGAGCTCCACGTGCTCGATGAAATGTCTAAATGCCTGTTCCACCATGTTTTGACCCCCTCTTCCACTCAAATCTTTTTGTAGTCCCCTTGGTGTGTCATGTGGACCCCGGAACGTCAGTGACTTCCCTCGTGCATGCTCGTTTCGTCGGATCATCAGGTAGCAAAGCCTTTTCCCTTCTTATCCCCTATGCTTTGCTTCCGATAGGCCTCCTCATCTCTAGATTATATGTTTCTTATATATCCTCTCTATTCTCGCAGCGAGTCAGTGGTTTGCTTAGTGACAGCTTGGCCGTTTGTCAGTTTTAGCTAACCCGGGGCCAAGCCCCCGGGTAAGGATCGAGGCCAAGCCTCGTGAGTGTCAGCGACAGAGGGTCCGTGTCAGGGGGAGTTGGCCGTTTAGTTGTCAGTGTTGGGTTGTCAGGGTTTCCTTTCAGCGGCAGTCCAGAGCTTCTTTCAGAGACAGTTTCTCCCATTCTTGTCAGCTATGCCGCGCTGCAAGAACGTTGGTGGTGGCCCTAGGGACTCCCCTCCTCGTCCCCCTCCTGGTCAGCGGCCAGGGAAGGCGAAGTTGATCACGCGCAGGAAGCGCTCCAGAGCCGAGAGAGAGGCAGCTCAGGCACAGGCAGTGGCCGATGCAGCCGAGCGAGCAGAGCAGAGTGGCAGTACGGGCGGACTTAGGATTGAGGACCAGTTGTCCCCCGACCAGCGCAGAGCCATTGAGGAGGTTGAGCGTTTCCACCACTCACCGACTAGCACGCTTATGGCTGCCGGTCGTCGAACGACGTTCACCTCGCCAGGAGTCGAGCCCGAGAGCTCAGGGCAGGGCCAGGCAGAGGCTGAGACAGCAGAGGCACCTGAGGCAGAGGCTCCCGAGGCAGAGGCAGAGGAGGCGGTTCCTGAGGAGGTTCCCCGGCATCAGTCCACGCGTCACAGGACAGCGGTGCCACCTCGGCCCGATGTCCCTCTGCGGGGAGCACGTGCTCCATCGAGGCGTGCGCCCCCGCCGATCCCGCGGCTGGACCTCCGGGCGGCCACCTGCTCACAGATTCAGGCACTCAGACTAGTACCCGTGGAGCAGTGGTTTCCCCGAGAGAGGCAGGAGCAGGCAGGTCCGGACTTCTTCACTGTGCTTCAGGAGCATTTCTATCGAGGCTACAGGAACGCTGGGATCAGTCTTCGCTCTCAGCGTGTTTGTCCCCTGGAGGCAGTTGTGGCAGCAGCAGGAGAGTAGATCTGCCCCATACTCTCTTACCTACCTGGTCTAGCAGACCTTCTGGGGCAGTCTGGCTCATACATCGAGGATTGGGTCTTCCAGTTTTACGCGTCACTGTGGGTGCACCCGGACAGAGAGACCATATAGTTCGCTTTTCAGGGGGAGCACTACAGACTCTTCTCGTCAGAGATCTGGGGTTGGTTCGGCTTGACACACTCTCAGACCCGGATCCACAACCTGTGCTACGACCGGACGGAGCCACCCCGCCGCCCTCACGGTGGTGCCCAGCCGTCGACAGACCTGGTCCGCCCTTGCTTCACTGAGCCCTTCGGTGAGGGTTCGAGTCGCGCGCCTAGGGATCTCACCCCAACGACTCGGATCCTCAACGAGGTTCTTAGGCGGACCTTGCTTCCCAGGGTTGGTTTCTGCGAGGGTCTGTCTCCTCTTCAGCTTTGGTTACTTGCTTACTGTTAACACCAGATTTTCGCACGCATGAAGAATGACAAGAGGGCCCCAGTTAGCAGTGAAGGAAGCATTCGGTAAACGGACAGGCGGTCGGCTAGTCTTCGGGATTCGACAAATGCCTACATGGTTGGTTGTCTTGAGAGATGGTGACTTCATTCGGGAAGTAAAGAAGGCTTGCACGAGAAGGTATATGATGATGGAAGACGCTGGAACAATGGGAATAATAATTATCTTTCCAAAGTTCGTTGTATAAGTCGTAATCATTTAGGATTCATGTCTTGTCCGGGGTATAAATATAAACCCTCGACCATTGTAAAACTGTTCACAACCACATCAATACAAACCGGCCCTGTGCCATCTTCGAGTCCCTAAGTCGTGTCGTCGAGTTCTTCGAGAGGAATCAACGATCCGTCGACCTTCGTAAGTACCGGCAACCTTGCTATCATGTCTAGTATCATGCGGTGGATTTAGATATGATGCAAGTAGTCTCGTATGTTAAGCTTAGTATCGTGCGGCGGATTTAAGCTTATGACGGGAAGTTTTTGCTTATGCCTTGTATCGTGCGGCGGATTAAGTCATGAGTAAAAATAGTTATCGGCTCTGTTAGATTTGGCAGACCTAATAGATTCATCAAGTTATCATGTGTTATATGTTTTATTCATTTAATTCGTACAACACCTTTTGCCCAATCTAGATTGATCTTCGTTCGGCCTTGTCGCACGAGTTTTGTTTGTGCTTTGCTGATTATAAGATCATAATGGTCGAACTGACTTCATCTCAACTATCATAATGGTCGAGTTCTCTCTTCTCCTTCTTCCTTCTTCTCTTTCTACTATGATTTGTGTTGGTAGTTGACAATGCACTCATCAAGGGGGAGATTGCGGATACATGGGTGTATGCCGGGTCTCTGAGTGATGAGTGATTGTCAACTAGGATGATGCGCATGTTCTTTGGCTTGTGTTATGCAGGTGTTGAGCACGGATGCAGTGATTGAAGGCAAGGTGAAGGTCAAGTAGAGACGTGTCGTGCCGATGGACCGGGAGTGGTGAAGGGCGGACGTGAGGCTTGGACTGAGGGACCAGAGGCCCGAGGATCAGCTGTGGTGGCTGGCAGCCTGTGACGACGACAAGTGAAGAAGTGCGGTCATGTGTTGCCTGAGTCGTGGACTCGGGGACACATGTCGGTGGACGGGGTGCACGGGAGGTGCATCCCATCTACGACGTTGGTTTGGTGGTAGAGCCAGGGAAAAACCATCGGATGGACGGTTTCCAGGTTTGGGCCTCAAAACCTGGGCGTGGACGGTTTGCCGAGTTTGGCCACAAAACTCGGGCTGAGGGTTTCCGAGTTTGGCCACAAAACTCGGGCTGAGGACGGTTTCCAGGTTTGGGCCTCAAAACCTGGGCACCGAGGGTTTGCTGAGTTTGGCCTCAAAACTCAGATGCTGGTGGGCTGGTTTCCCGGTTTGGGCCTCAAAACCGGGGGTTGGCTGGAAAAGGCTGGTTTCCCGGTTTGGGCCACAAAACCGGGGGTGCAGAGCGAGGGCGGCACGTGGCGGCAATCTGGAGGTTGCATCGAGGCAACGCTTCGAATTGTGCGGGCATGGCCGTCGGATACACCTACCACCGAGTTGGTCCAGAATAACCCTAGGGTTTAGCTGGTTCGCTCTGTAATTAGAATAGAGAGGGGTAGAGTAGGAATTAGACTTAGGATAGAATTAGGATAAGTAGTAGGGAGACACCCTCCTCCCCTGAGGTCAGTCATTTGCTCTTTCGCACTTAGGGTTTCCTGCTCTCCCATCCCCTGCTGTAGCTAGCTGAGATCCGCAGAGAGACTTGCCTCTGTGTACTGTTGATTCTGAGGAAGTGAGGTCGTATCCTTACTGATTGTAGCGTGTGGTAGCCACACGGTTGCAGTTCGTGGTTGTGATTCGCGTTTCGTTTGTGTTCTTCGCGGAATCCTTTTTCTCCACGATTTTCCCGTCGCTTGATCTCTTTGCTCGGTTCATCTTTTGCAAATCCGTTTGAACCAAGTTGTTCTAGATCGTGAGGCACTTCTTTCCACCGAAGGAATTAATCTCTAACCTCACGGTCTAGGAGATCGATCGATTTTCGTTTCGGGTCAAGTTTTCTCCCTTCCCCCGAAATTCTTCGATTCATCGATTTGGAGATAGGTTCGAGCCATGATCTCTTAGGAGATAGCTCACTATACTCCTTGTGACTCATCTCTCCAAGTTTGAACCCTAGAGGTTTCGTTTTGGGAGAGTTTGATTCAAATCGGTGGATGAACTATGCTGTCACGGAGTGACCGGACGCAGGGGTCGGGACGACCGGACGCTGGCTAGGTGAGTCCGGTTGTTGAACGTTCACTGCGATTTCCTGCTTGGTTGACCAGGACGCTCAGGCGAGCTCACTGACCGGACACACAAGCTCTTACTGTTCACCAGTTTTGTCCTTGTGACCGGACGCTGCTTTGTTGACCGGACGCTCGGTTCACCAGAGTCCGGTCCAACTCAGTAAGCTCCCGTTTTGGGTTTTGCTCCACCGGACCCGTCTGATCACTGACGACCGAACGCACAGCAGTCGACCGGACGCCCTGCCTCTCAGAGTTCGGTCCAACTCAGAGAGCTTCTGTTTTGGTTTTCGCTCGACCGGACGCGTCCGGTGAACTGTGACCGGACGCAGGTCAGAGTCCGGTCAGTACTGTTTTGAGCCGTTTCGTTCGCAGTTTGCTCGCCCGTTGTCGGATTTGTTTTCCGTCTTTTGCGTTGGCTTTTTAGAGTTATGTAGTGTCCCGCTGTGCTTCTTGATAGCATCCACCCTACATCTAGGGTCGTGGACATTAGCAAGCTCTAGGGTTTGTCTTTTGGGGTGATTCTCGGGACAGTGGCTCCTAGTTTCCGAAAGGAAAATTTGAAGCTCCCATTCACCCCCCTCTGGTCGCTTTCTGGTTGCTTCTCGGTCCTTCAATTGGTATCGGAGCGGGTTAAGGATCTTCCACCTTAGCCGGTTCCAGATCCACAGAAGGCGACATGGATCGCGGCGTGGGCAAACCGTCGTTCTTTGATGGGACGAACTATGCGTATTGGAAGATACGCATGTCGGCCTATCTCCAGAGCATGGGTGGGAGATTTGCAACAAGGCCGATTACGTTGTCTTGGCTGCTCGTGTCACTCAGCTCCAGATCGATGAGCACGAGGCAAATAGCCGGGCACGTAACGCCTTGTTCTCCTGCTTGAGCATGTCCGAGTTTGACGGTGTTTCTCACCTCCCCACGGCTCGCGAGATTTGGGCGACCCTCATGCGCTTCCATGAGGGAACCACTCAGGTCAAATCTCGCCTCTATGAGTCGCACAAGAGGGAGTATGAGAACTTTCGACATATGCCTGGCGAGAGCATAGAGAGTTTATTCGCTCGCTTTCAGGTCATTGTCAACAAGATGAGAGCGAACAAGGAGCTGTTGCCTTTTGACGATCATGAGAGGGCTTTGAAGCTTTTGCACACTCTTGATCGGTCGGTGTGGGACTCAAAGGTCCAGGCGATCATCGAATCGTCTAACTATGAGACCCTCACTTGCGATGAGCTCTTTAGTAAGCTCAAGTCTAGTGAGATTGACGCCATGTCGAGGGCTTCTTATGAGAATCCTTCTGGCCTGACTATGGCTTTGGTTTCTGGGTCTTCTAACCCTCTGGAGGTTTTGCTCTTTCGTCTCTCTTTTCTGTCATAGAGGACCAGCTTGAGTCGTTGGGGGATGATGAGTTGGCAATGCTCGCCAACCGGTTCACGCTGTTCCACAACAACCGCATGAACCATCGCCGCGGTGGAGGACGCTCAGGATGCTACGAGTGCGGCGGCCCCGACCACTTCATCGCCAACTGCCCCAAGAAGAACAAGCATTCGGGGAAGGGCGATCATGGGCACAAGTACGACTCTGGCAAGCGCAAGGAGAAGTACGTCCCCGCAAGGCACAATCGGAGGGGCGGCTTCGACAAGGAGTACATCAAGAAGAAGTACTTGGAGAAGGCCCAGGCTGAGCAGCGTGCGTTCTTCGCCACGCTCAGCGACGTCGACGGCTCGGATGACGACTCCGCTTGCTCAAGCGATGACGAGTCCGAGAAGAAGAAGAGGATCGAGGACAAGCTAAACGGTCTCTGCTTCTTCGCCGACGACAACGGCTTCTGCACCATGGCGCTTGGTGATGAGGTCGACGGCAAGCTGGAGCACACCCCTCGGGACGACGACGACGACACCTCCCAGGTATCCCTCACCCACGATGAACTCTTTGCTGAGAATGAGAAGCTTATCGCCGCCTTGCTTAGTCAGGATAAGCTGCTTAGGCGTGCCGCTAGAGAACGCAAGGAGTTTAGGCAGAAGTGGGAGGACACGGTGAGAGAGCTTGAGTTTGCCAAGTCCACCATAGTCAGTGTCGGAGGAGGTTGAGTGTGAGATGTGCACCACTGCACATGACTGACCTTCTCACTTTGAGAGGTAAGTATGCTGCGTTGGTAGGAGAGGTGGATGAGCTGAAGGCTAGACCTTCTCTGTTGGGTGCGTGCAAGACTTGTCCTGTCTTGCAATCTGAGTTGGCAGAGAAGAATGCCAAGATTGTGTCTCTTGAGGAGGCCAACTCAGGTAGCACTTGTGTGTCCAAGTGCGCTTTGTGTGAGGGTTTGGAGATGGAGATTGCGAATGTCAAGCATGGCAAGATGCAAACCGAGGAGGAAAACACATACCTTTGGACCATCTTGTCATGGGTCTCTTGTAGTGAGCCAGCAGCTCGAGATGATGATCTCCCAATTTAAGTGAGCTGCTGGAGGTTCTGGTGTAGGTCTTGCTCAGGGTGTTGATCTTTTTGCTTTTGGGAAGATTGGAGAGTCGATGTGGTCTGAATCCTAGTGAGAAGCCCAACTCCACCACTACTCCCAAACTGACCAAGCTTCCACCCAAAGAGCCCTGTCAAGCCTACCACCAAGGATGGGGTATTTGAGGAACCTCTGAGAGCTCCACCCAAGAACCAAGTGTGGCATCCCAAACCCAACCACCTAAAGAACAAGCTGGATACAATGCCACCTATCCAGGAGGAGTTGCCACAGAAGGGCAAAGTGATCCACACCCACAGTCATGAGTACCAACAACCCCCTTTGCGTGCGGTGAGGTATCATTGTGACTTCTGTGGGAGAGATGGACACTTGAGCGAGTTCTGCTTTAGGCGCAAGAGAGAGGTGCGCCGTGCTAGGGAGATGAACAACACGGACATGTACCATCCTTTCCATGATGTACATGTGCCGAATGTTCAGAGGAGTGCTCCGAGGAGAGCAGCTAGGCCCAGAGGTCCAGAACCTCAAGTTCCCAGGCCTAGGCAGCAGAGAGCTCCGAGGAGAGATGCTAGGCCTAGAGACGCAGTGCCTCAAGTTGCTAGGCCTAGGCCTCGTAGAGAGCATGCCCGGCGGGAGCCTGCAGTTGTAGGCTATGGACCCCATGGTGGAGGCTTTGTAGTTGAGCGTTTTCCCCCACCGCGTTTTGAGTATCGCGATGGACGCTCCTCCCTTAGCGGACCACGTTTTCCTCTACGTGGTGATCGCTCCTCTCGTAGACGTGCTAGGAATGGTTTTTCTGCTAACCGTTCTTTTGAGCAGCCGGCCCAACACTGGTATTCTTCCTACTTCACTAACCCCAGTGTTGGACCGTATGCTCACCCTATGTCTTTTTATTGATGTAGGTAAAACGGTTGGAGGACATTTGGTTGGTGGATTCCGGTTGCTCGAGGCACATGACTGGAAACACCAAGTGGTTCTCCAGCCATAGCCCTGTTGCCGGAAAGGAGTACATAACCTTCGGCGACAATAGCAAAGGTAAGGTATTGTCTCGCGGGTCGGTGCGAGTTAATGAGCATTTTGTGTTGCGCGATGTTGCTCTTGTTTCTAACTTGCATTTTAACCTTCTTTCTGTTTCGCAACTTTTTGATGACGACTATGAGATTCGTTTTAAACCGAATCTCAGTCGTATTTTGGATCCTCAGGGCAATCTTGTGTGTTTGATTTCGCCCTTTGGAAAAGTCTTTCGTGCGAATTTCTCGGAGTCTTTTGGCACTTCTCGTTGTCTTGTGGCTGGACCTTCCTCCTCTGATCTTTGGAAGTGGCATAGGAGACTTGGACATTTGAGCTTCGACTTGCTTGCAAGGCTTAGTTCACTTGGCCTAATCCGAGGATTGCCCAAGTTGCATATGGAGAAGGATCTTGTTTGCCACTCTTGTAGACATGGGAAGATGGTTGCCGCTCCCCACCATCCAGTGACTCAGGTCATGACCAAGCGCCCTGGAGAGCTTTTGCACATGGACCTTGTTGGTCCGGCTCGAGTGAGCTCGGTTGGGGGGAAGTGGTATGTGCTTGTTGTTGTTGATGACTTTTCGAGATATTCGTGGGTCTTCTTTTTAGCTGAGAAGACCGAGACTTTCTCCTTTGCTCGCAATCTGATTTTGCGTCTTCAGAACTGAGTTCCCTTTGAACTCGATGCGAGCAATTCGGAGTGATAATGGTTCCTGAATTTAAGAATTCGGATTTTGAGAAGTTTTGTAACTCTTTGGGTTTAGAGCATCAGTTCTCTTCCCCCTACACACCTCCTCAGAATGGTGTTGTAGAGAGGAAGAATCGGACCCTTGTTGAGATGGCCAGGACGATGCTCGATGAGCATAGGACTCCTAGGCGATATTGGGCCGAAGCTATGAGCACTGCATGCTACATTTCCAATCGCATTTTTCTCTGAGCTTTCTTGAAAAAGACTTCTTATGAGTTGCTGTTTTGGAAAACTTACCCAAGGTGAGTTATTTTCGAGTTTTTGGTTGCCATTGTTTTATACTCAAAAAGGGCAACATTGGACAAATTTGAGTCTCGTTCTTCTGACGGAGTATTTTTGGGTTATGGCACTCACACTCGCGCATATCGTGTACTTAACCTTAATACTAACCGAGTCATGGAGACATCAGATGTCACCTTCGACGAGACCATGGTTTGTCCCTCTTCTCGTTTTGAGCGTGCAGGTGATCATGAGGTTGGTGAGCCTCTTTTTGATGACGAGGATGAGGGTGCTGAAGGTATGGATGATCCAGCACCCCCTCCACCTGCTGTGCCGCAAAGAGCGGCTTCTACGATGACTCACGGCCCCAACACCTCTTCTTCCTGGGGGCCGTGGGATCCGCCACCCCGAGCGGTACCATTTGTACCCGGGGAGGCACCAGCTGCAGTTGAGGGGGAGGCCACTTCGGCAAGGGAGGCGCCACGACACATTCAGCGCCAGCACCCCCCTCAGCAGATGATCGGCAACATCGACGAACGAGTCACTCGGTCTAGGTCACAGCACATTTCTCACTTTGCTCATTCTGCATTTGTTGCTGATTTTGAACCCCGAGATGTTGGACACGCTCTGACGGATCCCGATTGGGTCAATGCCATGCATGAGGAGTTAGAAAATTTTGAGCGAAATCGGGTTTGGGTTCTAGTTCCACCTCCTCCTGAGTGTAAGCCTATTGGGACAAAATGGGTTTTCAAAAACAAGCAAGGAGAGGATGGCCACAGTTGTTAGAAACAAGGCCAGGCTTGTAGCGAAGGGTTATAGTCAGAAGGAGGGGATAGACTATGAGGAGACGTTTGCTCCTGTAGCTCGTTTGGAGGCAATTAGGATACACTTGGCCTTTGCTGCATCCAAAGGTTTCAAACTTTTTCAAATGGATGTCAAGAGTGCCTTCTTAAACGGCTACATAGAAGAAGAGGTTTATGTTGAGCAACCCCCCGGTTTTGAAAATCCCAAGTTTCCAAACCATGTTTTTAAACTCCACAAAGCTTTATATGGTTTGAAACAAGCCCCTAGAGCCTGGTATGATAGGTTGAAAACCTTTTTGCTTGCTAAGGGTTTTAAAATGGGATGTGTAGATAAAACGCTTTTTCTCCTCAAGCAAGTCAAAGACACTCTCTTGGTCCAGATTTACGTGGCTGATATCATTTTCGGTGGTTCTTCTCATGCTTTGGTTGCCAAGTTTGTAGATACTATGAGCAGGGAGTTCGAGATGAGCATGATGGGCGAGCTGACGTTTTTCCTCGGGTTGCAAATCAAGCAATCCCGGGAAGGGACGTTCGTGCACCAGGGCAAGTACACCAAGGACTTGCTGAAGCGGTTCGATATGGGTGAGGCCAAGCCTCTTCCAACACCCATGTCGACGACGACTGCCCTGGATGCGGATGTGGATGGAGAAGCAGTGGACCAGAAGGAGTACCGAAGCATGATCGGGTCGCTCCTCTACCTGACGGCGACACGCCCGGACATCCAGTTCGCGGTGTATCTGTGTGCGCGCTTTCAGGCGTCGCCGCGCACTTCTCACCGTCAGGCGGTGAAGCGGATTTTCAGGTACCTTCGTTTCACACCTGAGTTCGGGATTTGGTATTCTGCTTCCTCTACCCTCTCCCTTTGCGGTTATTCGGATGTCGATTTTGCTGGTTGTCGTATTGAGCGCAAGTCCACTTTTGGGACTTGCCAGTTTATTGGTTCTTCTCTTGTTTCGTGGTCTTCTCGCAAGCAGTCTAGTGTCGCTCAGTCCACTACAGAGGCTGAATATGTTACTGCGGCTAGCTGCTGTTCCCAGTTGCTTTGGATGATGGCCACTTTGCGTGATTTTGGTCTGAGCTTTACTCGTGTTCCTTTGCTTTGTGACAGCACGAGTGCTATTAGCGTTGCTAAGAACCCCGTGCTTCACTCGAAGACCAAACACATTGATGAGCGCTTTCATTTCTTGCGAGACCACCAGGAGAAGGGTGATATCGACCTTCGCCATGTCGATACTCATCATCAACTGGCTGATATTTTCACCAAGCCTTTAGACGAATCAACCTTTAACCAGTTGAGGGGTGAGCTTGGTGTGTGTTTCCCCTTTTAGATGGGGGAAACATTTTGGATCTTCTATAGTAGACTGACTCTCTTTCATTTGTCTTTCTTTTCTTTTGCACTTCAGCATACACATTTACATTCTGAGCTTCATGTTTATAATCACTAGAATGTAACTATGCTCTATGTGGTATGCTCCGATGCTTATGATGATGCTCGTAGCTTATGCTCCTTCTGATCACTAGTACATGCTGTGGGCTGAGCTGTTTTTGAAATGGTGAACTTGCTTAATAACATAAAATCTAAAAATGTTCACCATTGAGATATGCAACTAGCATGTGTAGGATGTGTTGAGTTCACTCGTGCTTCTCATATATGCTAGGTTGCTATGTCTCTAGTTCTGAGTCATTCACTTGCTTGGTCTGTTCATATCATGTTTAAAATTTGAACCAAGTTTTAGTGAATTGAAAAGATCGAGATGGGATTGCTTGTCAACACATCCCGGTATCGAGACGGTTTCTCATTGCACTTTGAGTTAAACATGAGCCGTGTAGTGTATGACCGAAACCATAGCTTTAAGCTTCTGATTGCTTCAGCATAGGCTTCGCTCGGTTGAAAAGTTAGGCAATGACAAGCTTTCAACCTCTCGCAATCACATGCTAATAATTGAACTTGTGAAATTTCACCGCTGCAACTCTGATCTGAATTTGAATTCACAAGTGTATGTTTCATTCTTAAGCATGATGTTTGAACTTTGCTAGGGGTAGTTCGCCTTGTATACATGTTTAGCACTTGTTCAGACTCCTGTTTATACATTGCTAGTGCTATTTTGATGGTGAACACCTTTTGACTCAAAACTGCTCATTTTTTGCTCATATGTTCATATTTCATATGTAGTGATCAGTTTGAGCCTTTGCTGAGCTTGTATGCTGTTGTTGAGTCATTGGAGTTATACTGTTTAGAGCATCTTTGCATTCTCCTGAATATATGCCTGAAGCTGCTAACTTGCATTTTGACTCATATGCATGTTGGAAGGGGGAGAACCTCCCTTGTTAGCACTTTGGTGCCTTTTCTAATGGAGAGAGTCTTTTACTTGATTAGTGCATTTTCAACTAAGGGGGAGAGTTTGCAAATCATATGTCTCCTGGATGTTCAACTAAGGGGGAGTTTGAGGGAAAAAATTTCAAATCTTTGTGTTCCTCCCAAGTTGGACCTAAGGGGGAGTGTTTTCCTGGTTGTATGCACTATTCGAGGGGGAGCTTGCTGCTTTTTTGTTGGCCGTAAGACATTGGTATCGAGCTTTCTTTGCTAGTTGTGTTGAGCCTCTGTGCCTCTATCTTGAGGGACTAGCATTTTGCCTCGATATTTTCGATTGGGATTTGCTAGCGGTGTTGAGCCTGTTCTACCTCTTCTTGAGGGCTAGTTTTGCTTTGCTTGGTCACGTCGAGCCGTTGCCCATGTCTTTGGGGACCAAGTTGTCTTGCTCTTTCCACTTGACCTTCTTCGGCTTTGCTATGCTTTTGGGTCATTTGGTCGAGTTCTCTCTTCTCCTTCTTCCTTCTTCTCTTTCTACTATGATTTGTGTTGGTAGTTGACAATGCACTCATCAAGGGGGAGATTGCGGATACATGGGTGTATGCCGGGTCTCTGAGTGATGAGTGATTGTCAACTGGGATGATGCGCATGTTCTTTGGCTTGTGTTGTGCAGGTGTCGAGCACGGATGCAGTGATCGAAGGCGAGGTGAAGGTCAAGTAGAGACGTGTCGTGCCGATGGACCGGGAGTGGTGAAGGGCGGACGTGAGGCTTGGACTGAGGGACCAGAGGCCCGAGGATCAGCTGTGGTGGCTGGCAGCTTGTGACGACGACAAGTGAAGAAGTGCGGTCATGTGTTGCCTGAGTCGTGGACTCGGGGACATGTGTCGGTGGACGGGGTGCACGGGAGGTGCATCCCATCTACAACGTCGGTTTGGTGGTAGAGCCAGGGAAAAACCATCGGATGGACGGTTTCTAGGTTTGGGCCTCAAAACCTGGGCGTGGACGGTTTGCCGAGTTTGGCCACAAAACTCGGGCTGAGGGTTTCCGAGTTTGGCCACAAAACTCGGGCTGAGGACGGTTTCCATGTTTGGGCCTCAAAACCAGGGCTCTGAGGGTTTGCTGAGTTTGGCCTCAAAACTCAGATGCTGGTGGGCTGGTTTCCCGGTTTGGGCCTCAAAACCGGGGGTTGGCTGGAAATGGCTGGTTTCCCGGTTTGGGCCACAAAATCGGGGGTGCAGAGCGAGGGCGGCACGTGGCGGCAATCTGGAGGTTGCGTCGAGGCAACGCTTCGAATTGTGCGGGCGTGGCCGTCGGATACACCTACCACCGAGTTGGTCCAGAATAACCCTAGGGTTTAGCTGGTTCGCTCTGTAATTAGAATAGAGAGGGGTAGAGTAGGAATTAGACTTAGGTTAGAATTAGGATAAGTAGTAGGGAGACACCCTCCTCCCTTGAGGTCAGTCATTTGCTCTTTCGCACTTAGGGTTTCCTGCTCTCCCATCCCCTGCTGTAGCTAGCTGAGATCCGCAGAGAGACTTGCCTCTATGTACTGTTGATTCTGAGGAAGTGAGGTCGTATCCTTACTGATTGTAGCGTGTGGTAGCCACACGGTTGCAGTTCGTGGTTGTGATTCGCGTTTCGTTTGTGTTCTTCGCGGAATCCTTTTTCTCCACGATTTTCCCGTCGCTTGATCTCTTTGCTCGGTTCATCTTTTGCAAATCCGTTTGAACCAAGTTGTTCTAGATCGTGAGGCACTTCTTTCCACCGAAGGAATTAATCTCTAACCTCACGGTCTAGGAGATCGATCGATTTTCGTTTCGGGTCAAGTTTTCTCCCTTCCCCCGAAATTCTTCGATTCATCGATTTGGAGATAGGTTCGAGCCATGATCTCTTAGGGATAGCTCACTATACTCCTTGTGACCCATCTCTCCAAGTTTGAACCCTAGAGGTTTCGTTTTGGGAGAGTTTGATTCAAATCGGTGGATGAACTATGCTGTCACGGGGTGACCGGACGCTGGCTAGGTGAGTCCGGTCGTTGAACGTTCACTGCGATTTCCTGCTGGTTGACCGGACGCTCGGCGAGCTCACTGACCGGACACACAACTCTTACTGTTCACTAGTTTTGTCCTTGTGACCGGACGCTGCTTTGTTGACCGGACGCTCGGTTCACCAGAGTCCGGTCCAACTCAGTAAGCTCCCGTTTTGGGTTTTGCTCGACCGGACACGTCCAATCACTGACGACCGGACGCACAGCAGTCGACCGGATGCCCTGCCTCTCAGAGTTTGGTCCAACCGAGAGAGCTTCTGTTTTGGTTTTCGCTCGACCGGACGCATCCGGTGAACTGTGACCGGACGCAGGTCAGAGTCCGGTGAGTTCTGTTTCGAGCCGTTTCGTTCGCAGTTTGCTCGCCCGTTGTCGGATTTGTTTTCCGTCTTTTGCGTTGGCTTTCTAGAGTTGTGTAGTGTCCCGCTGTGCTTCTTGATAGCATCCACCCTACATCTAGGGTCATGGACATTAGCAAGCTCTAGGGTTTGTCTTTCGGGGTGATTCTCGGGACAGTGGCTCCTAGTTTCCGAAAGGAAAATTTGAAAGCTCCCATTCACCCCCCCTCTGGTCGCTTTCTGGTTGCTTCTCGGTCCTTCAACAAGTTGCCCTTTTATCTTCTTGTTACATATGCGTTCGGCATTCAACATATTTATGATCTTTATCTTTTATACTTGTCGAATGACATTATAAACCTGCTCCGACAAACAGCTTCTATAGCTGTCTGCCGTCGCGATTGGCCTTTCAAAGCCGTACATATGGAACTGTCTGGTCTCACCCGGCATGTTCCAAGGTATTTCTCACGCTCTTATCCCTTGTTGGTTTTTCAGTGGTCAAGACAACAGACTGGCACGGTCTCCGGATTCAGTACGTTCCGGGCACCCGATTGAAGCCAGCCTCGTTCGGCTTTGCTGTGTGCCTTGACGCGAGGCAGTCACGTTTTGCGTCAACACACTTTTTGGCACCGCCCGGTGGGAACCACTTACATTTCAGAATGTTCTGAAATCGAGGAACAACCCGGATTGATGGAAACTGAGGGAGGAAAATTGGGGTCAAGGCTTTATGGCAGCTGATAAGTTAGACAGAACTTAGATATTGGTGATGGAATTGAGGCAAGGCTGATATATATCAGTGCAAATTGGATTCAGAATATAGACTAGAGCTAATAAAATCTTTTAAAGAAGTTCAAGGATTGTTTTGCGTGGGATTACACGGAGATGCCCGGATTAGATCGCTCTATTGTTGAACATCGGCTACCGATCAAACCTGGGTATCGTCCTTACAAGCAACCTCCTCGAAAAATTTTCAAGGAAGTGTTAGCGATGTAAAGAAAGAAGTTGAGAGATTGTTGAAGGCAAATTTGTTCGGCCATGTCGGTATGCAGAGTGGATCTCAAATATAGTTCCGGTGTACAAGAAAAATGGAAAGATGAGAGTCTGCATTGATTTTAGAAATCTCAATAAAGCTACTCCAATGGACAGTTACCCGATGCCGGTTGCCGAACTGCTTGTTGACGCAGCAGCTGGTTACGAAGTCATCAGCTTTATGGATGGTAACGCTGGGTACAACCAAATCTTCATGGCAATAGAGGACATTTCAAAGACAGCTTTCAGATGCCCTGGTCATATCGGTTTGTTTGAGTGGATTGTTATGACATTCGGTTTAAAGAATGCCGGTGCAACTTATCAACGAGCTATGAATTACATCTTTCACGAATTGATCGGCAAAGTTGTAGAGATTTATATTGATGACGTAGTCGTGAAGTCCAGGAACCATGGAGAGCATTTATCTGATTTAAGGAAAACTTTAGAGTGCACAAGGAAGCATGGTTTGAAGATGAACCCGAACAAGTGTGCTTTTGGAGTTTCAGCAGGAGAATTTTTGGGGTTTTTAATTCATAAAGGAGGAATTGAGGTCGGGAAGAAAAGCATGGAAGCAATAGACAAAATCGTTCCCCCGACCAACCTTACTGAGTTACAATCGTTGCTTGGCAAGATAATTTTGTAAGGAGATTCATATCCGGTTTATCCAAAAAGTCTTGCCTTTTTCTCCGTTGCTGAAGCTTAGGAAAGATCAAAAATTCGTATGGGGTGACGTACAACAGAAAGCTTTCGATGATATGAAAGGGAATATATGAAGGCACCGCCAGTACTAATACCTCCTCAGTTTGATAAGCCCTTCAAATTGTACGTGTCAGCCGATAAACTGACGATAGGGTCGGCTCTTATGCAAGAATTTGAAGGAAAAGAAAGAGTCATAGCTTACCTTAGCCGAAAACTATTAGATCCAGAAACGAGGTATTCGGCTACAGAGAAGCTTTGTCTGTGTGTATATTACTCGTGCACCAAGTTTCGGCATTACTTGTTAAATGCCGAATGTATAATAATTTCTGAGTTCGACGTGATAAAACATATGTTGTCAATGCCTATTCTGAGTGGAAGAATCGGCAAGTGGACTTTAGCGTTGTCAGAGTTTGATTTAAGATACGAATCGGCAAAGGCAGTTAAAGGACAAGTTATTGCCGATTTTGTTACTCATCATCGCGGTCCTTCTGCTAGCATGGTGAATATTGCACCTTGGACGTTGTTTTTCGACGGCTCGTCCTGCAACAAGGGTAGTGGTGTTGGCATTTTCTTAATTTCTCCACAAGGGTTAACCTTCAAATATGCTATCCCCATTGAGTTCAATGTTACCAACAATCAGGCGGAATATGAAGCTTTACTCAGAGGGCTACGGCTTCTTGTGGAGGTGAAAGCCATTGCTGTTGAGATCTTCGGGGATTCTGAGTTAGTCATCAATCAGCTGATTGGTCAATACGAATGTAGAAGTGATGTATTGAGAGAATATTATGAAGAATGTCAAGAACTTCTAAAGTGTTTCCAAACGGCGACTTTACATCATATCCCTAGGGGGCATAATGAAGAGGCAAACAAATTAGCTCAAACTGCTTCGGGATACCAAGAAGATCAAAAGGTTCTTGCTTTGGATGGAAATCGTGTGGTTGATGATTGGAAAAGAGAAATTACTGATTACTTGAGGAATCCGTCACAAAAGGTTTCTCGAAAACTCAGATATAAAGCTATCAAGTTCACGCTTCTCGACGATCAGTTGTACTACAAATCCATAGATGGGGTGCTCCTGAAGTGTCTGAGCCCAGAAGAAGCCAAGAAGTTGATGTATGAAGTACATGAGGGGTTATGTGGTGCACATCAGTCGGCCTACCGAATGAAATGGATAATAAGAAGAACCGGTTATTTTTGGCCAACTATGCTTGAAGATTGTTTTGAATATTATAAAGGATGTCAAGATTGTCAAAGATTTGGGAATGTTCAAAGAGTTCCAGCATCGGCTATGAATCCGATTATTAAGCCGTGGCCGTTTAGAGGATGGGCTATAGATCTGATTGGTCAAATTCACCCTCCTTCTAGTAAAGGACACAAATTCGTGTTATTGGCTACAGATTACTTTACCAAGTGGGTTGAGGCCGTACCTTTGAAGAAGGTTACGTCAGAAAACGTGATTGATTTCGTCAAAGAGCATATAGTCCACAGATTCGGGATCCCTCAAACTATAACCACGGATCAGGGGACTCAGTTCACATCGACGAATTTTGTGATTTTGCTGAAGAAATGGGAATCAAGCTGTGTAACTCTTCTCCTTATTACGCACAGGCCAATGGTCAAGCTGAAGCATCAAACAAGATTATGATTAAGGTTATCCAGAAGAAGATTGATGAGAAACCGAAAAGATGGCATTCGGTTTTAAATGAGGCATTATGGGCTTACCGAATGGCGTGTCATGGGTCTACTCAAGCATCTCCTTACGAATTGGTTTATGGACATTGTGCTGTGTTGCCATGGGAGTTACAATCGAATTCAAGGCGAGTTACATTGCAGAATGAATTGAAAGAAAAGGATTATAAAAGTTTGATGATGGACGAACTAGAAGATTTGCATTTAATTCGTCTTAAGGCACTAGAGAATATAGAGAGGAACAAGTTGCGCGTTGCCAGGCATTATAACAAAAAGGTCAAGGAAAAGTGCTTTGAAGAGGGGGATTTAGTTTGGAAGGTTGTACTCGATCGGGACGAAAGACAAAGCGTTCGGTAAATGGTCTCCAAATTGGGAAGGTCCTTTTCGGATAGTGAGGCATGTGCCTGGCAATGCATATATTCTGAGGACTTTGCTGGGAGAGGAGTTTTCTAGAGCAATCAATGGGAGGTTTCTTAAGAAGTTTCATCCCAGCATAGAGGTCGGGGCATGAAAAATCATATGCAATGAATTAGCCGATGAGAGACATCGCCTTTAGCGAAAAAATGTTTGAACAGCCGACATGATATGTGTCGCCTTTAGAGCAAAAATATTAGTCCAACCAAATAAAGATGATATCGTGCGAGGGTTTTGTTTTCGGCAATTCAAGAAACGGAAATCACAGACAAACGTTTTTTGCGGATGCAGATGTTTCACAAAAGGATGACAGTTTTGTTGCGAGAGGCTCCTAGGTACAAACTATTCATCAAACAACCTGTTCAAGACAGATTGAGCATCAGAAACCTGGGCAAGCACGGTCGCATGATCTTCATAACTCTCCAGGAGATCCTCGATGTCCTCTGGAAGCTTGCCACCATGGAAGCCGGTCGGCATGACGGAGAAGTCCTCGTGCGACTGGGTGGACATTGCCGCCAGCCCCAGGGCAACGCCGTGGTGTATGCCATGGATGGCAATTTGATCGACACGGCCGTCCGCATCATCAAGACGAGCCTCCACGGTTTTCCCCCGGGCGTTCACCTTGTCGGCCACCCTGGTTCCAGCAATCTTCAGACGCTCAACCTCTGCAGATAGTTGCTGACGGACAAAAGGAGAATATATCAGGAAGACGGACCCGATTAAGAAAGGGGGAAATCGGACGGAGGTTTTATTAACCTGAGATTGCATCGCAGAATTGTTTCCGCTGGTCTTCCCAGTCGAGTTGGTCGATGCCGTACTGCTTGGAAACTTCGCCCAGCTCTTCCCGGGCCTTGTCCCTTTCTTCCTTGAAACGGCGGGCGTCACGGTGGCTCCACCGGTCAGAGTAGGAGGAATTTGAGGAGGAACCCGAAGAGCCAGAGGGGCTGGAGGGCCCAGATGATGGAGTACCAGGCCGGAGAAGATGACTTTGGCTGCTGGTAATGAATCTTATACTAAGAGCGAGAAGGAGAAATCGAAATCGAAACGATGGGCGAACAGAGAAATGTGGATTGCAAGGGGGCAGAATAACTAATGTTTACCCATAGCGCTGGCGTTGCGATGCTCGGCTGCCCTCCGCTTCCCCTTCGGCAGGACGCTTGCCACGGTCGTCGCTGGTCGCCATTGCTGCAGGACTAGGGTTTTTTTGGGGCTAAACTGACAAAAGGAGGTGAAGAAGCGAAGATGAGAATGCGCAGCTGCAGGTGCTAGTCAAAGTACTGGAAACGGTTTACTTATAAGCCAGGGGAAGAGTTGTGGCGAAGTTAACGGGGTAGTGAAATAAAGAATGCCAAGCGACGGAATAGGGTTTTCCTTTTCGGATGGGCCGTTTCTGCTGGGCCGGCTCGGTTAGGTCGAATGCCATTCGGTTGTCTTCTTGAGTTCTTCAGGCAAGGGTTCATTCGGTCATTAGGAAGTGAAAACAATCAGCTATACTTTGTTACGGGAAGTTTAAAGGAGAAGAGGCTGATTGCATAAAGGTATAAAAATATCGAGACAGTTCTTGCAAGGACAAAACACGATATGCTCAGCTTATTACAAGATCAATGTTTACTCATCCAGAAATTGATTGATTGCTTTTATGGCCTCAGCCCTAATTCGGCTGACAGTATCAAATGCCTTCTTATCTTCGTCTTCAGATTTTTGGATTTTGGATAATTTGGCTTTGGTTTGTTGATCTTCTTTGAAAGCCGAAGTTATCTTTAACGAAGATGCTTCTATGACCTTTGGCAGATCAGCTATATGAGCCCTGTGAGATTGGATTTTAGTATTCAGATTGGCTAGCTGGGCTTCTAGTTTGTTTTTGTCCTCCTCCATGGCTTTCAGTTCATACTCCAAAGTTGCCAAGGAAGTCTGTGCAGTTTGAACGTTAGAGTGCAAATTTCTAAGCTCCAACTTCGTCAAAGATCTATTGTTCTGTAGGGCAGTCTTGGATGACATGTTTTTAGTTGCCCTCCTTATCATGCCAATGAAGTTGTCAAGGCGAGCTGCGGATTCCAAGTGGGTCAGAAGAATAGGAGGGATGTCTTCATCGATGAGCTCGAGGGTGTCCCTTATTTGATCTGCATCCTGGACCAGATTGATGGTGTCCTTATTCAATAGGACGATTATTTCCCTTAACCGAGCTTGATTTTCCTTTGACAAAGTCTGTCGGGAAGTATTTTCTTCACCTTTCTCAGTAATGTAATCCTCGACAGGGAAAGAATAACTCATGGTCGGACTCTTTGGTGTTTTTCTGAGGAAGGAGGAAGGAGTTAGCTGACTAAGTGTGTTTAGTGAAAACAATGTAATTTGAGGACGAAGCTTGCCTGTTGAGCTGATTGATCATCGGGAGACACTGTGCTTTGGCTTGTTCGAGGACTTTGTTGAATAATCAAGGGAGGTGGACATGGAATATCATCAGGAGACGGCTCTAGCTTCCAGTTCTTTTAGGATATTATCTGTTTCAAGTAATGGCATGAGCATATGACGACAGGAAGAAGGATGGCCGAGCATATTACCTATGGTCCCATCAGTTTCTTCATCTCTCAAAATTTCAGAAGATGTTGGGTCTTCGGCCCCGTCTTGGATGTTTCTTGTGAAAGCTTCAAGGGATAGTTCGGTAGTTGCTGGAGTGTTGCTGGATTTCAGAACCTTGACCTGTGGCTGCAGCAAATGACAAAACGTAGATTTGATCAGATTTGTTGTCAGATAAAATTGAGTAGCATTAGATGGGAATTCGTACCTTGGGAGATGGTTTTGCCCTTTTGGTCCTTGTTTTCTTGGATAAAGAGTCAGTCTCGAATGCTTTTCTCTTGCCTTCTCCTCCTGGGAACATAATGGTTGAAGTTGCGGGGATCTTCATGAAGCTGTTCAGGTTTGGAGCATCGAAGCCAAGAGCAGGATTGGGTCCAGCCTGATAATATTGGATCGCTTTGGCAGGAAGTGTAGGCTCGGGATCCTGCGTATGGCCGGATGTTAGAGAAGGGTTGGATTCAAGAGCGGAGAATGACAGGAGTAATGAAATTACCTTGCTGTCGGAAGCAAAATCGGGTTGTAAGCTCTGGCATAAGGGGTGAACTGGTACATTGAAGAGATGAGTATGCCATTCTTCCCACCAGGAAATGAAGAAAGGATGAGCAGTATCTACTATCCCAAATGGAGATGGTTTATATGTTGGTAGCTCCCATCCTAATTCAAAGACTTTTTTGGCCATTATCCCTTCTGTGATTACTTCTCTGGGTCTTATTACTGTTGAGAAGAAAAATCTGGGGGGCAACTGGCCGCATCCTAGTTGTCTGGCTACTGCATTTGGGTAATAGAATTCATAAGTGGATTGCACTAATCTCCCATGGTGAAATTCGGCTGGCAAAACGCAGGGCTTGATGAAAGAATTGAAGATGTCAATAGATGTTTGATCTGCACAGCCGGATTCATAGTTGAACTTGCAAGGAAAAGTCAGGTTTTCATTCTCTCTGTAAGGAAGCCAGAGTACACTGCTGAAGCCTTGGAAAAATAACTTGAAAAGATGGCCAATGTCCATGTCAACGCTGATGGATGATGCTGCTTCTCCATAAGTTTGGCAGGCTTTAACTCTCGCCGATTGGCCTTCGACGTAGTTGATTGAGGGGAAACTCAGGTTGAGCAGGCTCACGGACACTATCTGATGCATATATAGTTGAAGCCACATCTGAACTAGCCACCAGGGACCATTCACACAAGAAATCTCTCTGCCTGTGTACATCTGAATGGTGATCTGATGCATCATGTGATAAACAGACCCCAGGAGGTATTTGCCTAGTGGAATTTGGGTGCCTGCAGATAAATCTTCGGCCATCACCATGTGGTTTAAAGTAGGTTCATTAGACTTTCCGCAGAAGATGAATCTGCATAGCCACATGTTCATAAAGGCTTTATGTTCTTTATCAGAGACAGTATTGGACGGTTCCATATAAGTCTGAATATATTTAGCCCATCCACATCCAGAGCTGACGGCTCTCTGATTGCTTTTGTTCTTGTATTTGTATGGATATACTGGTAAGGTTATGTTCAGACCAGTCATCATGAAGATGTCAGCTAATGTAATAGCCATCATACCATGGCCAAAGATGAAAGCATTGGTGGCATTAGACCAGAAGTGAGAAGCTGCTATCAGGAGGGAATCGTTTCTAGGTGTTTCTAATAGAGAAAATTCCAGACAGTGACCGATATCTTGGTTTTCCCAATGACTGCTGCTTTTTTCAAACATCCTCCGATACCAATTTCGCCATCCAACAATTGGGGGAAAAGGCCAGTTCTTGAAGGTGTTCGGCCAGTGACTCGGTGAAATGATTCCAGATTTAAAGGGAATTCTTTGGGTTTCTTTCTCGATAATCTCTGCCGGGTCGGGATTTCCCATTGGGCCAAGGAGATAGGAGTCAGGATTAACAGCATAAGGGATCAGGATTTGGTTTTTATATTCCTTCAAAAGTAGCAAATGGGAAGAGAAAATGAGTCAAAAGAAGGAACTAGAAGAAGATTATTGAATATGTGAAGTTTACCTCTGGGATCTCGTCTTGGGTCGCCATCAAGGGTTCGAAGTGGAATCGGCTGCGCGAAGGTTTGAATTTCTCGAGCGGCGGCTACAGTGCTAATGGGCGAAAACCTAGAGGAGGGAAGAAGCTTGTGAGCAATTTCGGAATAAAATCGACTTCTATCCCAAAATTGAGGGGGCATGTGTTAACACCAGATTTTCGCACGCACGAAGAATGACAAGAGGGCCCCAGTTAGCAGTGAAGGAAGCATTCGGTAAACGGACAGGCGGTCGGCTAGTCTTCGGGATTGGACAAATGCCTACATGGTTGGTTGTCTTGAGAGATGGCGACTTCATTCGGGAAGTAAAGAAGGCTTGCACGAGAAGGTATATGACGATGGAAGACGCTGGAACAATGGGAATAATAATTATCTTTCCAAAGTTCGTTGTATAAGTCGTAATCATTTAGGATTCATGTCTTGTTCGGGGTATAAATATAAACCCTTGACCATTGTAAAACTGTTCACAACCACATCAATACAAACCGGCCTCGTGCCATCTTCGAGTCCCTAAGTCGTGTCATCGAGTTCTTCGAGAGGAATCATTGATCCATCGACCTCCGTAAGTACCGGCAACCTTGCTATCATGTCTAGTATCATGCGGTGGATTTAGATATGATGCAAGTAGTCTTGTATGTTAAGCTTAGTATCGTGCGGCGGATTTAAGCTTATGACGGGAAGTTTTTGCTTATGCCTTGCATCGTGCGGCGGATTAAGTCATGAGTAAAAATAGTTATCGGCTCTGTTAGATTTGGTAGATCTAATAGATTCATTAAGTCATCATGTGTTATATGTTTTATTCATTTAATTCGTACAACACCTTTTGCCCAATCTAGATTGATCTTCGTTCGGCCTTGTCGCACGAGTTTTGTTTGTGCTTTGCTGATTATAAGATCATAATGGTCGAACTGACTTCCAATCTAGATTGTTACATGTCATGGGTTCATGCATGTCAATCATGTTTACGCTTTGATAGAGCTGGGTGTCGTGCGGCAGGTGCAGGTTTTAGATTAGTTTAACCATGCTTGGCTTGTATGTTTCTTCTTCATGGACCCCAGTTCGGCTAGTTTGCCGATTTTGGTTAAGCTTACATGAGTGATGAGTACATATAGATTTATCCAGATGTACGTGTGCTTTTAGCTTCTTATAATTAGATCGTATCATGCGGTGGATTAATCTAATTATAAGGAGTGGTGTAGATTTATAGCAAGTGGTATCATGCGGTGGATTAGCTTTGCTTAAATTTACACCTGACGGGTTTATGAAGGCTAGACGTGCGGCAGACTAGCTGGATTGGCCTATGCATATGTCATCTAAATAGATTTATATTTACAAGTTGCCCTTTTATCTTCTTGTTACATATGCGTTCGGCATTCAACATATTTATGATCTTTATCTTTTATACTTGCCGAATGACATTATAAACCTGCTCCGACAAACAGCTTCTATAGCTGTGTGCCGTCGCGATTGGCTTTCAAAGCCGTACATATGGAACTGTCTGGTCTCACCCGGCATGTTCCAAGGTATTCTCATGCTTTTATCCCTTGTTGGTTTTCAGGTCAAACCGACTGGCACGTCTCCGGATTCAGTACGTTCCGGGCACCCGATTGAAGCCAGCCTCGTTCGGCTTGCTGTGTGCCTTGACGCGAGGCATCACGTTTTGCGTCAACACTTACCTAGTCAGACAGCAGGAGTTCGACATCTGGGACGTCATCCTTTGTGAGATAGATGACATAGTGGCAGAGGGCATTAAGGCCCGCAGGCAGCTACCGTACGCTCACTGGATCTCTTATATTCTGTGGAAGGTCGCTGTCACTACAGGGGGTCGTCCCGTTGAGTCACTTACACACTCCGCGACCGTGTTCCCCGAGTATAACATGAGTCAGCTGTTAGGACACGATCGGGATCGCAGGCAGCAGCAGCAGCAGCCGCAGCAGCAGCAGCAGCAGCAGGATGCCCCATCTAGTTCGCGCCAGAGGCCAGCGGTTCCAGAGTCACTTCAGGAGCAGGACGAGGCCGTCCGAGCACTTGCAGAGCAGGAGCTAGCAGAGCTCGAGGGTGGTGACACGTACATTGCTGAGGACCCCACCGACAGCTCTGACGAGGACTACCAGCTTCCGCCCCGCTACCAGCCCAGAGCTCACGACTCTTAGGTCGGTCCGACTGGCACTGCCTCCTCCGACCCAGCGCTACTTGCTATACTCGCACGGATGGAGGAGCAGCAGAGGACAGTCACTCAGGATGTCCAGCGACTTACCCAGGAGCAGCAGAGGTTGGCCCAGGCACAGGCCCTAGCTCAGCAGCTGGCACAGAAGCAGTCTGATGCCCTTCAGCGACAGATGCTGGCTTTACAGCAGCAGACGCTCAGCTTCATGGAGCGACTAGCCAGCGGACCTCCCCAGTGGCAGTGGCAGCAGCCTCCACCTCTGCAGCAGATCCACTGGCAGCCACCAGTTCCTCCGCAGCCGTTCGGACAGCCACCGCAGTTTGGTCAGCAGCAGCACCAGTTTCTGGGCCCCAGCTCCTCGCAGTTTACGAGCTTTACTACTCTTCCAGGCGGGGCCCCGCTCTTCAGTCCGCTGCAGACTGTTTCACGCCCAGGCCGACAGAGTCTCTCTTTGCGACGACTACTTCTGTGACTCGAGACCTGTCCGCCACCTTCAGCGAGCTCACTGGGTTTCCTACTCCAGACCTTCCGGACCCAGTTCTGACGTCGACGGCTCCTGTGACCTCCACCACAGAGACCCTACCGAGCTCCGTCGCGTCCTCTGAGCAGACCGAGCCAGTCCAGTCTGAGCCTACCACGACAGCACAGCCTGAGCTATCTTCGATTCCAGAGCTTCCGCACTCCGAGGCTCAGGCGGCTACAGCTACACAGCATGAGACTGCGGCAGAGGCAGAGCAAACAGAGACTGAGCAGTTTGAGCAGCCAGAGCAGTCAGTGCCAAAGCCGACCCAGACCGCTTCTCCACAGCTTCCAGCTCCAGAGGGTCAGCAGGCTACTGGCACCACTTCTTCAGACTCCGAGGAGTATCTTCAGCAGTTCGAGTTCTCTCAGCGTACTCTGGAGACTGCTCCTGACTCGTCTGCACCACCTCCGCCCTCCGACGCGTAGTTTGGCGCTTGATGCCAAAGGGGGAGAGTGGATGAGTATAGTGATAGGGGGAGCGATGTGAGAGGGTTTCGATATCTTATGTTGTGTTATGTTCACATACGCTCTTTACTTATCGCCTCTTTTGTGCATGTTTATGTGATATACTTGTGCTATGGACCTTGATGACATGTATGTGCTCACTATGTTATCATATATGACATGTCATTTCGTTTCGCTCATTTACTTGCGCTTAATTCTCACTTGTCTATGTACATGAGCTCTTTTTCTCTTGCACTTGTTTTTTCACTCTAACTTGTTGAGTGCAGGATGATGGCATGACATGTTTGAACTTGCCCCTAATAATTTTCTCTTATTCATTGCAAGTTCATACATGTCATGATTTAAAAACCTCTTCTCTGTATACTCGATCTCGTGTTGTCATCAATCACCAAAAAGGGGGAGATTGAACGCATCTTGGCCCCTAGTGGTTTCGGTGATTGGATGAAACACAAGATTACTGTGACTAACGTGTGTTTTGCAGAAACAGGATTGAGTTAGGTCACGGTAATGGCGACGATACGGGCATATGGAGTTCATTTCCCCTGGCGATGGATATCATTTCAGTTTTCAAAGGACGGACGACGAAGACGGTGGTAGACTAGGCTAAGTGTCATATGGTGTTGGAGGACACTTAGGTAGTCTTAGGTCTTTGTTTTTCCTTTGGCCGTACTATAAAGGGGAGCGTGAATGAGTAGCTTGACCTAGATGAGTCTATTGAGGTAGGTGTGGTGCACACTTGTTATTTCATAGCCCTAGGTAGCTCAGAGAGATGCCTTAAGTCGAGAGGATCAAAAGTCGTTTAGGCCGCGTCGCGATCCGAGTTGAGTTTGCCCTTGTTATGGGCATCGGACGCTGGCCAGGTGAGCATCGGACGCGTCCGATGCCCACCCCGACTAGGGTTTAGTCTGGTGCGTGGCATCGGACGCGCCGATGTGTTCACATCGGACGCGCCCATGTCACTGTTCACATGCGCGTGAACTGCAGGCCGCATCGGACGCTGGCATCGGAAGCTGAGGGCCAGCGTCTGATGGCCATCCAGAGAGGTTCCAGGGAGGATAAATCCACATCAGACGCGTCCGATGTGGTGGCATCGGATGCTGCCCAGCGTCCGATGTCCCTTTAAACAGTCTGACAAGAAGGTACAGTAGACCGTTGGACGAGGTCATCGGAGCGTCCGATGCTAGGCATCGGCGCGTCCGATGCCCCCGCAGAATGCCTGTCTTGTGCTGTTTTTGGATGGCCAGTTGGGGGAGTATATATACTTCCTTCCCTCCATCCATTTGAGTGTTCTTGCCACTTCCATCAGCTGAGAAACACCTTGTGAGTGTGAGTGAGTGCAAGAGCCCTAGTGAGGTTGAGTGATTTGCTAATTGTGAGAATTAGACACCTCCTAGTGAGAATTGAGTAGCAAGTGTGCATCCATCCATCTCTTTGGCCTTGTGTTGGTCAAGTGAGAGTTCTAGCTTGTTACTCTTAGTGATCGGCATCACCTAGATGGCTTGGTGGCGATCGTGAAGCTTGGAGAGCATCCGGTGGCATTGTGGATGACCCAAGCAAGCTTGTGACCGGTAGCGAGCGATTCACCGGGCCGGAGTGGCGAAGAATCAGCTCGTAGTGAGCACTTGATCCTTGCGCGGATCAAGGGGGAGCGATACCCTTGCGCGGGTGCTCCAACGAGGACTAGGGGGTGTGCCGACACCTCGATACCTCGGCAAAAAGATTGTCGAGTCATCTCTACTCTTTTACTTACGCATTTACTTTCAAGCAATTCAATTCCGCATTACTCTTGTTGTTCATTCTATATTGAATTGCTTTGCTAGAGTAGGAGTGGCTTAGACTTGGTCTTTTGTGCGGTAGAATAAAGAGAATCACACTTCTAGGCACTAGGGGGTTAATTGAGGCTTGATAGGTTTTATTATTGCAAGAAGTTTTATAAAAGCCCAATTCACCCCCCCCCCCCCTCTTGGGCATCTTGATCCTTTCAGTCGCCATTACCGTGACCTAACTCATCCGTGTTTCTGCAAACACACGTTAGTCACAGTAATCTTGTGTTTTATCCAATCACCAAAACCCACTAGGGGCCAAGATGCGTTCAATGTCCCCCTTTTTGGTGATTGATGACAACACGAGATCGAGTATAGAGAGAAGAGGTTTTCAAATCATGACATGTATGAACTTGCAATGAATAAGAGAAAATGATTAGGGGCAAGCTCATACATATCATGCCAACATCCTGCACTCAACGAGTTAGAGTGAATAGCAAGTGCAAGAGTAAATAGCTTGAATACATAACAAGTGAGAATTAAGCACAAGTAATTGAGTGAAATGAAATGACATGTCATATAATATATCATAGTGAGCACAAAACATGTCATGAGATCCATAGCACAAGTATATAACATAACAACGTGCAAAAGATGTGATAAGTAAAGAGCGTATTGTTGACGTTTGTTAACGCAAATAGAATATGAAAGATTCCGCAAGCGCACAAAACATCATTGTAGCATTTTATCGGGAGTATTCCAGGATCGTTATTTATATTTTACCACAGGGAAGCTAGGGTCAAGAATTTGATAACTCACTATCATGCATCTACTAACTCAGAATACTAGTTAGACTAAAGCAGGAGTAATTGATATATGGTAATGATAGTACATCAAAGAGAATTCAATGATAGATGTATAGATAACTATAGTGGGAGGACAACGGGAGAGATCAAGGTTCCTATGCACTTCTCTATTACTTGGGTTCTAAGGTAACAAGGATGAAAAGATATAGCAGTTATAAACATTGGCACTTTGGAGCAACAGTACCTTTCTGACTCTCGAAAAAGACTAGGAAGAAAGTAGTCAGGGGAAGGCTGCCAAAAAGCTCTACGAAAACACCAATCCTAACGTGGTGGATTATAACAATCTACAAAGCTGTCACCCCTGTAGCTACCACAACTATCCGGAGGATTGGGCGCAAACTCAGGTAACCTATAGACTAAACACCATGTCTAATCTATCAATTACTACTCTAATTACCTAGGATAACTAGAGCACTCAATACGAACAAAGATCCCATGCCAAGATGTAACAACTATACTAATCATATAATAAAGCACAAAGTAAATAGAGAAGATAAATATATTAAAGCATAAGTGAGATACTTGAGATACTTTTATATGGTGAAAACATGGATGTCCTACAAAACAAGTGAGAGCACCAAAACTCGTGGAACTTGTTAGTTTCAAACCCTACAACTATGCTTTGTGATTCATTTAGTGTCATTTCATACAATAGTTGATGGTTAATTATGAGCATTAGTGAGCATCAACAAGTTCCCCCAAGCTTAACCTTTGCTAGTCCCTTAGCAAAATCAAACTCAACAGTGGATCAGGAGTTGCTGCAATATCTGCATTTCTAACAAGTACACATACATTCAAACAAAAGTTCTTATTTGGATTAGAAATAGATATCATATTATTCATCACGGGGCTTATTGCTTTACCTTGAATCTTGAGTAATTGGAAGATAGAACGATCAAATCAAGTACCATGTCTCTAGTTCTTTCACTTCACCATTATCCCAGAGTTTTTATGAATTTTCAAAAAGCTTAAAACATATGTTGTGAAATTAAACAATGGATCCAAAGAGAAAGTCAACCACACCATTGAATCGAGAAGTGCATGTGTATGAAAAATGGAGGCGGATTCTCTTTTGAATATATCACTCTCTTTTGTCTATTAAAGACACATGGCTATCAAGCTAATTCTACTAGCGGGCACGTGCCTATTTTTTCTGATATTTTTTTCTATTCTCTTTTTTTCTTTTTTTTCGAGGTTCCAGACACTTGTCCCTTTTTATTTCCTCGTGATCTATCTTTTTGAGGTTTCAGACACTTGTCCCTCTTTATTTCCTCGGATTTTTTTTTCAATAGCCACATGCTTCCAACAAACTTTTGAGAGGATAGCAATAGATCATGAGCATTTATGCGGAAGATGGATGAAATGTGTAAGTGATCTCAATTCAATAGTATGATAACTTCTCATAGGGTCAACAAAGCTTAATTTAACTCAATGCAATTATCGTCATATTAATATTGGAAACTCTTCAGGACTCTAGTGTTGTTTAAGAACAAGATAACAGTAGCTCAAATCATCACATATCATATCTGTCAATTACTTAGACTCTGGATCAAGCATTTGCTACCCATATATTTAATTTCATTTTAAAGCATCATTAATTTTTAAACTTAAGAGAACTCATGCTTAAAGGCTAGGTACTAGAAAGAAATACAATAGAGCAATTATTCATCATTTCCATTTTAAGAAATTAGAGAGAGTTCTTCAGATTTGACATGCTTTATTTATTTAATCTAACACACACTATAACCTATTACTTAAAAAACACTAAGATAGTAGTAAGACATACCTGAATCACGAAGATAACGGGGTGCATCTCCACCAAGCTAATCCCTTCGATCACATCGAGCCTTCATGTGCTCGAATATTTTTGTTCTTTTTCTTTTTAAGGGTGAGCCTTCATGTGCTCACATTTTTTTTACTTTGAATTTATTTATAGGAAGAAAACTTAAGAGGATAAAGATACTTACCTGGATACATGAGGGTGCTTCCCCCCAGCTGAATATTGACGTAGTCGTTCGATCTTGTAATGTAGCGGACTGGTGGTGAAAATGTTCTTCCTCTATCAGAGCATTGATTGACGTTGATGGTTGTTGAAATAGTGCTCCAACAGTGGATGGAACATCCACTTGCTCGTCAGCTTTTCTTGGTCATTCAATCCTATGAAACTCAAATAGACAACAAAACTTGTGGAATAGATTAAGCGTTAGTGGTTGGCCACTTAAGCCTTAGTTGTCCAGAGTTTCAGTAAGATCTCTTTCTCAATATTTTTGTATTTTTATATTTTTTTATGATGCAAGAGAAAATGCAACAGGATGAATGTATGCATATTTATTTTGTTTTTATGCCACCACGGTGAATATTTTATGTGGGTTTTTACACACCACAGAATCATTCACAAGGGGCTTTAAGTTTTATGATGCAGTGCAAAAAGTAAAATATTTTTATTTTCTTTCTTTTTTATGCAATGCTAATGCAGAAAAGTAAATATGCTATGGAGAGATAATGATGGAAAGTAAACATGCAAAAAGAGAAACTAATGCAATAAAGATAAATATGGATATCTACCGATTTACCTTTCGGCGAGGGTTCAATGTTTTAAGTCCCTTGGACAGGACTTCTCACCATGTTCATTCCTGAGGTGCATCATTTGATTCTGATATATAGACCTTGATAACTACACCTCTTGATATGGTGTCACCCATGTTCTTCGCTCGCCCAGTAACTTGAAGTGAAATATTAATTGTGGAAGATGGCGGCATCTTGCTCAATGTGCATGTTCTTGTAGAGCCAGGACCTTCACTCTGTAGAATTTGGGAGTTGACAAACTCCTTCTTGTTTTGCTCAAGAGTGTGTCCTGCTCATAAAGACAAGGTAGAGATCAAGTGCATAGGCTCTGTTGGTGGAAAAACACCAACAGAACCAAAAGTTTTGTTCATTCCTCTTTAACCTTAGGCACATTGCACAAGATAAACTTGTTGTTTATGTGTTCTATTCAAACTTAACATGAGTGATAGGATCAGAAGATGAGCATGAAAGTAGCATCTTAAAATATTTAACATATCAGATTACTTAACCCAAGGAAGGATAATCTATGCATAATGTGTCATGATTGTTATATGTCATCTTCCAAAGGTTGAATGCATAATATTTTAGCTCATTTGGTTAAGATAGTGAGATTCAAGAGAGTAAAGCTAGGAACAAAGAGTAAAGAACTGAACATGTTGAGTTGATTAGGTTGGATCATGTGAGGTGCAACTTAAACATGTTAGGTTCTTTATTTATGTGCATACCAGAATCAAGGAGAAGCTTTTAAAGTGATGACACTTACCTTGAAATGTTACCTTTATCATTGAAGAGTGATGGTGTCGAACCACCTTGTGGAAGCTTCTCTTGTCTAGCTAGTTGTTATTCATGAGTGGCTTGACTTCTCTTGTTTATCTCACAGTGGGCCAGCTGAGTCGTGTTCTCAATAGGTCCAGACGATGGAGACTTTGTCAATTATTCTCTTGATTTTTAGGCTCGGGTACTATCTCTCCATCTTGAATTCTTGTAGTGCAGTGGCTTCATCCTTCATGATGTTTCCCTCAATTCCTGGCAGTTGGTTCTTCATTTGTCGGTTGAGTCAACGTCTTCTCTTGGTTTTCTTAGGCTGCTCATAAGTGGTGTAGTTGTTGAAAAAGCAGCAATCCCTTTTGGTCAAAGATCCAAAAGTGGACGTCTCTAGGTCCGACATAGATGACAACATTGACGGTGCTCAAGAACGATCTTCCAAGAATGAGTGATGGATCATATTCTTCTTTTTGGCTGGGGCAGCATCTAATGGCTTGTACTGATCAAAGTGGTGAGTAGGAGGTCAAAGTGTCATGAAGTTGGATTTCTCCTTTCTCCCCTTGATCGTGAAGCAAATCTAGACAACAGAATTGTGTGTCCCCCAAGCTGGCTTGTGAAATAGGTGGATATTTCTTCAACAACATGTTCATGAGTTGAAATTGTAGGTCTTGTTGTTGTTGAAGTTCTTCCACCTCATCCTCCAAACTAGCTCTTATGTTGCAATAATTAGAAGTGAGGAGAACTTCCACTGCTTGTCTTCATAGTGAACCACCAACATACTCCCTTTGGATGACACATAGATGTATGTTATAATGTAGTGGAATATTGTCACCCTGATATTTGTTGGTGTCGGTGTTGATGTCTTCGACAATGATGAGCGTAGGCACAGATTGACCCATACGGGGTGAGTTGCATCCTGCTCGTCATCAGTGTCCTGGCTTAGGCCTTGGGATGGCTCAAAGCTTGGTTGCCTTAGACATCACTAGTGACTCGTCTAATGATGAGTTTTGTCTATCCACGGGTTGGATTTTGGATCTTTAAGTTCATACCATGAACGAGCAAATCTCATCTCCTGCAAAATGTTAGTGGACATATACCCGAAGGATTGTACTGAATTTAAAACATGGGTTGTTATCCACAACTTATGTGTTATTCATCCATGCTAATGAAAAAGATGATTTTATGATTACATTAGCATAGACCAGCGTTTTATATGTTGGCTGCATTTCAACATGGTTCAAGGCAAAAGATAACCTGCAGTAGAAGATAGACTTAAATAATCTTTAATACTCACAGTTCTTTCATCCATGATGAATGAGCTGAGTCTTCTTTGTGCAGTTCATCATATGCCTTGCTTCATCTCTGATGTGAATTCATCTCAGGACTTTCCCAAATTGTATTTGAAAGTTTTCTACAAGGGTTAGTCCAACAAAATATCCAATGTCTACACAAGCTAATTTCAGATCAATAATCAAACCAAACTCTGTGTCTAATTTGATTAAGGTAGACTATTCAACCTAAGCACCACGCTTAATTTAAAAAGCCTATGAAAGTACCCAATTGAAGTACTTCCAAACCAAAACATACTAGCATAGACAAAGGTAGCATGAAAGCATAAAAGAGATTTATTCAAAAAGAGATGACAAAGTATGATCACAGTGAGGAAATTTTTTTTTAATATATTTTTTAGATGCAGATGACATGAATGCATTGAAGGACCAAAAATGCTAAAGCAAGGCGACCAGAGGGGGGGTGAATGGGAGCCTAAAATTTCTTCTCAGAAATTCCGGCCTCTATCGCAACAAAATCAACCCCAAGAGCAAAGTCGACACACGTGATGTCCACGACCCAAGAGAATGGGTGGATGTTCTCTAGGAACACAGCGGGACACCACAAAAGCTTCCTCACCCAAATCCACGCGAGTCAACTAGTGACACGATGGAGTTTGGGTAGCCTCAACCTCCCCCGAGCAACGCAAGGGGGATTCAGGCTTTTTCGCAAAGCGGGAAGTCCGGTTTCTGTAGAGCACAGAGTCGGGAATCCAACGCAAAAAGCGGATCACAAGTCGGAGCTCGAACATAAAAGATACGGACGAAAACGCGCAAACACTGCACTGACCGGACTCACTGGTGCGTCCGGTCAATAGGCACCGGACGCGTCCGGTCAGCTGAACAGAGTTCTGGGAGCTCTCTGTTCATGATCGGACTCACTAGTGGTGAGCGTCTGGTCACACTTCAAGCATCCGGTCACGTGAAGACAGGCACAATGAACAGTGTACTCGATGCGTCCGGTTACGCAGTCAGAAAGCATCCGGTCAGTTCGCAGAGCCTGTTTCGCTCGGCCTTTCAACGATCGGACGCACGGGATAGCGTCCGGTTGATATGAGGTGTGCGTCCGGTCAAGTCGCGAAGGAAACGCAGAGAACGTGTTCAACGACTGGACTCACGACCAAGCGTCCGGTCGGTCCGACTCATGCGTCCGGTCACCCCGACGCACCTCTGTTCGTCCACCGAATCAACCCGATCTCCCTCAAATCAAAAGCACTAGGGCTCCAACTTCGTGTGAGGGGTCACAAGGATGTTAGTGAGCTACTCCTAAGAGATCATGGCTCGAATGTAACTCCAAATCGGTGAATCAAAGAAAACGGCGAAGAACGGGCAAGAACTCGATCCCAAAACTAAATCTACCCGATCTGTGAGTTCGTGAGGTATTAGAGAAATTCCTTCGGTAGAAAGAAGACTCTCACGAAGCTACACAATATGGTTCAAACGGATTTGCGGATCTTCCCTCGAAACAAGAATTCTCGTGAAGATCGAAAGAGGGGAAACGTGCAAACGCGAAGAACAAAATCGCAAGACCAATCAAAGCACGAATTTGATCCTTGGACTCAGAGGAATGGATGATTCATTAAGCACTTGGTGTTGGGCTACAAGCCAATCCTAGCAACACAAAGCTTGGATGGCAAAAAGCTCAAGAACAAGAGCCAACTCTCCCTAACCCTAGCCTTCTCTCACAGGAACAAAATGAGAGAGACACCACCAAGAATTCCCCCAAGGATGCGGCTGCCCTAGCAGCCCCCTTCATATATATAGGCGCATGTCCGAAGACCAAAACGCCCTTATATTAAGCACTCAACCCAAATACCCCCCAGGGGTAAAACCGTCCAGACTTGACAGTTTCGATCCGACGGCCACGCCCGCACACCCGGTAGCTTCGCCTCGACGCGACCTTCCTGATGTCGCCACGTGCCGTCACGTCGACCACCGCGCCTTCCTCATGGATAGCTACGCCGCCGCGCCAGCCTCTCCACGCCGCCACGCGTCGACCGTCCTTTCGGACCACCCCCGGTTTTGAGGCCCAAACCGGTAAACCCGCCAGCCCAGGTTTTGAGGCCCAAACCTGGCAAACCGTCCACCCCGAGTTTTGAGGCCCAAACTCGGAAACCCGCAAGCCCAGGTTTTGAGGCCCAAACCTGGAAACCGTCCACCCCGAGTTTTGAGGCCCAAACTCAGAAACCGTCGATGGTAGCTTTTTGAGGCTCAGCTACCGAACCCGCACCGTAGACGGGATGTGGTTCGCACACCCCGACCACTGGCACCGATGCCGATGCATGTCCAGCCTCCACGCCAGGCACAACGCCTTCGCCATCCTCCTTGACTTGGCCGACGGCACTTGCGCCGCACGCAAGCCCGTGTCTGACCTCCGCCAAGTGGCACGACGCCACGTCTTCCTCCCGACTCGGCCGATGCACCGCACATCCCCATGTGCTCTCGCTCGCCGATGCCACGTGCCAGCTACCACAGCTGGTCCTCTGGCCCTCTGGTCCGTCAGTCTAAGCCTCACGTTCGCCCTTCACCGCTCTAGGTACATCGGCATGGCACGTCCGCCAAACGGCACGCCCATCCTTCACCGCTCCCGGTCCGTCGGCATGGCACGTCTCTACTTGACCTTCACCTCGCCATTGACCACTGTATCCGAGGTCCACACCTGCACATCAACACAGCCAAGAGACACATGTCGCACACGCACACCAACACAGAAACACCACACAACTCAACGCCACCGGTTAGTCATAAACATTAAGCGCATAGCGAGATATGGACTAAACCGGGTAAAAGCCTCAAACCTTCCTCATCAAAGTCAATCATTCATCATATATGTTCTCATGCATGCAAGGAACTAAACATGTTATGGACTTGATATGAGAAAACATAAACTAAATTTAGTGGATGAATGATTAAAAGTAAACATGCAGTGGTATGCAAGAAATTAAAAAGATAACTACTCATAAAGTTTAAAGTCCATGAGCAAGACTGTCTCACCTTGATCATACTTACCATGACTCACAACTGGGACTTGTGAGTGGCGCAGCGTAACTATCCGTCACATGGTATGGGAGTTGAATTCTTGTGACGGCGACCTTTTCTCCGATCTATGCATGGTTAGAATAATATATATGTATACACAAACCTGAGAGATGGCAGAGTTCCAGAATTAATGATGGATCTTGAATGTTCAGGCACCATGGGTTCTTCATCTTTCTTGTGGAAGCTCACCATAAGGTCAAAACGGCATCTGATGTCCTATCTATTCCACACTCAACAGAACAAGGGGTAATCCTACTAAAGCTAGTGGTACACTAAATTAGCAGACGTCAAGATCATTATCAAAATCTTTACACCAATTGCTTCCCCAGCAACGGCGCCAAAAATGCTTGTTGACGTTTGTTAACGCAAATAGAATATGAAAGATTCCTCAAGCGCACAGAACATCATTGTAGCATTTTACCGGGAGTATTCCAGGATCGTTATTTATATTTTACCACAGGGAAGCTAGGGTCAAGAATTTGATAACTCACTATCATGCATCTACTAACTCAGAATACTAGTTAGACTAAAGCAGGAGTAATTGATATATGGTAATGATAGTACATCAAAGAGAATTCAATGATAGATGTATAGATAACTATAGTGGGAGGACAACGGGAGAGATCAAGGTTCCTATGCACTTCTCTATTACTTGGGTTCTAAGGTAACAAGGATGAAAAGATATAGCAGTTATAAACATTGGCATTTTGAAGCAACAGTACCTTTCTGACTCTCGAAAAAGACTAGGAAGAAAGTAGTCAGGGGAAGGCTGCCAAAAAGCTCTACGAAAACACCAATCCTAACGTGGTGGATTATAACAATCTACAAAGCTGTCACCCCTGTAGCTACCACAACTATCCGGAGGATTGGGCGCAAACTCAGGTAACCTATAGACTAAACACCATGTCTAATCTATCGATTACTACTCTAATTACCTAGGATAACTAGAGCACTCAATACGAACAAAGATCCCAAGCCAAGATATAACAACTATACTAATCATATAATAAAGCACAAAGTAAATAGAGAAGATAAATATATTAAAGCATAAGTCTTACAAAGAAAAGATACAAAACATACCAAAACTTTGAAGACTCCTCCGGAACCAGAGCGCAGCTCCGCTCTCCCTATCTCCCGACTAGAGCTAAGCTATTACATTGGAAAATCTAAACCTAATTCTCTAGGGAGGAGAGGTTGTCCTTCGAGGGACGCCTCTACAAAGACTCCCAGATGATGATGGTGTTGCCTCAGGGGGGTCCTGGGTTTATTATATAGGGGCTCCTGGCCTCCCCTCCACCTTGGGCAAGCGATGTGGTACTAAATCCTTCGTCATATGCACTTGGGCCTAAATGGGCCAAAACGCGTTGGAGAGGTCGGTTGGAGTGCATCATGCGAAGGGGGGCAAGTTTGGGCCCAGTACCAGACCGGTCGGTCCAGCAGGGAGACCGGTCGGTCTGCCCCTATGACAGGTGGGCCCCACCTTCCGTGGGTCGCCTTCTCGTGTCTTCTGAAATGTTCTGGAATGTTCTAGAATCTTCCAAGTCGTATCCATCGAGGACTCTCGCTCCCGGACTCCAAATATAGCAATTCATATGTCCGTTTCGATCGTCTCGATGAGCTCTTCGCAATGGTGTGCTCTGTTTCATGACTTGAGATACTTTTATATGGTGAAAACATGGATGTCCTACAAAACAAGTGAGAGCACCAAAACTCATGGAACTTGTTAGTTTCAAACCCTACAACTATGCTTTGTGATTCATTTAGTGTCATTTCATGCAATAGTTGATGGTTAATTATGAGCATTAGTGAGCGTCAACACGTATGTGAAACATAACACATCAAAAGATCCAAGACCCTCTCACATCGCTCCCCCTATCGCTATACTCGACACTCTCCCCCTTTGGCGTCAAGCACCAAATCTAAACGTCTGAGGGCGGAGGTGGCGCAGATGAGTCAGGAGCAGTCTTCGGAGTACGCTGAGTGAACTCAAACTGCTGAAGAAGCGTCTCGGAGTCTGAAGAGGAGGAGCCCGTAGCCTGCTAACCCTCAGGAAGTGGAAGCTATGGAGAAGCAGTCTGGGTCTGCGCTGGCTGCTTTGACTCGGTCACAATCGTAGTAGGGGTGCCTGCCTAAGCCTTGGAGTGCAGAAGCTCGGGTATAGCAGAAAGCTCAGGCTGCACGGTCGTCGTGGTCTCAGACTGGACTGGCTCTGTCTGCTCGGACGACGCGACGAAACTCGAAAGAGTCTCAGTGGTGAAGTTCACTGGAGCCGTCGACGTCGGAGCTGGGTCCTGAAGATCTGGAGTGGGAAACCCAGTGAGCTCACTGAAGCTGGCCGACAAGTCCTATGTCACTGTGGTGGTCGTCGCAAACAAGGACTCTGTCGATCGGGGAGTGAAGCCAGAATGCAGTGGACTAAAGGGTGGGGCCCCGCCTGGAGGTGTAGTGTAGCTCGTGTACTGAGAGGAGCTGGGGACGAAGAACTGCGGAGGCTGACTAAACTGCTGAGGCGGAACCGGTGGCTGCCACTGAATCTGCTGCTGCTGTAGGGGAGGCTGCTGCTGCTGCCACTGCCACTGGGGATGACCGCTCATGATGCGCTCCATGAAAGACAAGGTCTGTTGCTGGAGCTCCATCATCTGACGCTGAAGAGCATCGAACCGCTCCTGGGCCTGCTGCTGAGCAAGTGCATGTGCCTGAGCTAACCGCTGATGCTCCTGTGCAATCCTCTGAACGTCCTGAGTCACCGTCCGCTGCTGCTCCTCCATTCGAGACAGAATCGCAAGAAGTGCGGGGTCGGAGGAAGCAGTACCACTAGTCCCGTCCTAAGAGTCGTGTGCACGAGGCTGTTAGTGAGGCGGGAGGTGGTAGTCCTCGTCTGAGCTGTCTGTGGGGTCGTCGGCCACGAACGTGTCCTCTCCCTCTAGGTCAGCTAGGCATCGGACGATGAGGGCCAGCGTCCGATGGCCATCCAGAGAGGGTAAAAAGGCATCAGACGCGTCCGGTGCAGGGGCATCGGACACTGCCCAGCGTCCGATGCTCCTTTAACAGGTCTGACAGGTTGTACAGTTGACCGTTGGCCAAGGTCATCGGAGCGTCCGATGCTAGGCATCGGAGCGTCCGATGCCCCCGCAAAAACACCTGTTCAGTGCTCTATTGGATGGCCGGTTGGGGGGGTATTTATACTCCTCCCCCTCCTCCATTAGAGTGTTCTTGCCACTTTCCTTTGCTGAGAAACACCTTGTGAGTGTGAGAAAGAGCAAGAGCCCTAGTGAGGTTGAGAGATTTGCTAATTGAGAGAATTAATGACCTCCTAGTGAGAATTGAGTAGCAAGTGTGCATCCATCCATCTCTTTGGCCTTGTGTTGGTCAAGTGAAAGTTCTAGCTTGTTACTCTTGGTGATCGGCATGACCTAGACGGCTTGGTGGTCATTGTGAAGCTTGGTGATCATCCGGAGGCTTTGTGGATGACCCAAGCCAAGTTGTGACCGGTAGCGAGCGATTCAATGGGCCGGAGTGGCGAAGAATCAGCTCGTAGTGAGCACTTGATCCTTGCACGGATCAAGGGGGAGCAATACCCTTGCGCGGGTGCTGCAACGAGGACTAGAGGGGTGTGCCGACACCTCGATACCTCGGGAAAAAGATCGTCGTGTCATCTCTACTCTCTTTACATATGCATTTACTTTTGAGCAATTCAATACCGCAATTTACTTGTTGTTCTTTCATAAGTTGAATTGCCATGCTATAGTAGAAATGGTTTAGCGATAGTCTTTTGTGCGGCTGATTCTAGAGAAACACACTTCTAGGCACTAGGGGGTCAATTGGGCTTGTTAGGATTTAATTCTTGCAAAAGTTTTAGAAAAGCCCAATTCACCCCCCCCCCCTCTTGGGCATCTTGATCCTTTCAGGTACCAACTTCTCCGTCCCTTTTAAGATTCATGTTTTTTCTGTTGGGATTGAACTCCTGGTCATGGACCCAACTCTCGTGTCGCAAAGTCCCTATACGTTAACAAATTTGTGTTCGAATCAGTTCAATCTTATCGTCCATACAGGTGGAAACCGAATCGATGAATTAGCAGTAGTCAGGGAAAGGATAGACAAAAATTAGTGCAGGCGAAAATTTAGGCTGAAATTTGATTCTGAAATGTTAGGGATTTGGAAAACTCTTTCTCGTGCCAGTCTTCAAGTCTACTATTTTTTATTCTGATTTAGAGCTTTTCTTCTATTCGATTTAGATTTGGATGATTGGCTGATTTCTGCTTTCCTTGTCTTTGCCCGATGCTCCTTTCCAATTCGATTTTGATCTTTGGTCGATTCCTTGTTTTCTTCTCTTTGTCCGAGACTACTACTACTATTATTATCTTGTACCATAAGGACTCTGCTATATACTCTCTGTTGTTGTCATTACGATTAATGAGGCTAGACAAAAAAAGATGAACAAAAAAGGGGCAGACATTTTGGCTCTTTATTATTAGGTATAGATATAGATATAGATACATCAACAAGCTTTAGATATACATCATCCTTTATGGCTTTGGATTTGAGTTCTGACTTTTGCGTTGGATTCCTTGACATTTGTAGTGTCCCGCTGTGTTCCTTCGGAGCATTCACCCTATCATTAGGGTCATGGACATTGTAGGTGTTTGCTTTGCTCTTGGGGTTTGAATCTGGGACAATGGTCGTTTAATTCTGAAGAGAATTTTTAGGCTCCCATTCACCCCCCCTCTGGTCAGCCTTTTCGGTCCTTCAACTTCTCCGCACAAGATAGTCACAGTCTGATCATGATCAGTGATAGAACCATGCTAACATGATCCCGTACCTGGATGGTGCGACCTTAGGTTTTCATATATGGCCTACACATGGATTGGACCCATATAGCAACGGCATGATCACATAGGATTCTAAACTACCAGGCGGTTGGATTCTAAAATGCTCATGTGGCCCTACCATTTTTGGTGTGTGTTGTTCACTATGTACGTGACTAGGAGACTGTGTGTATGATAGGTGGGGTTAGGGTGTCAGTGTTCATGTCTGTGACGCATGGGCCATCCCCGACCTCCTCACTTGGACTGATGCATGCAGTACATTGTCATGGCTCCAGACCCACAGTCAGAGAGAGGGACAAAGGGGATGGGGTGATGTCTATGGACGTCATGCTCTGGCATGGCGGTGGAAGAGAGGAGGCGGCCTAGGCTCGCCGGAGTTGTCTGTGTCCGTGCCCTGTTTGGCCGTACAATATCTGCCATGCCCTGCTTGCCCGACATGGAAATCGAAGTGGTAATACAGATGGTTATAATTCCAGAATAGGCTCTTATTCCATATGGCTTCAACATTTTTCGTGGGCATCTTTTCATTACTTGGTACTCCAGTCAATATCTACAGGCGCTTGAACAGTTCTTACCTCGACTGGGCCTATTTGGTAGGGATTCACCATCAAAAAATTGAATCTGAATCTAAAATTCACTGTGAATTGGATTCACCATGGATCTGAGATTCACCGTGAAACTGTTTGGCAAATGCAACAACTTCAGATTTACATAAGGGTATTTTTGTTGGAATGACCAAATTTACCCTTGGACTCTACCTCTCTCTCTACCACAAGGACCCACTCGTTAGAAAAAAGCATGACCTTCTTTTCCATGAACGCAGAGGCAGGACATGGGGAAGCAGCCGCGACTGCTGAGCCGGCGAGGGCAGACCCGAGGCGGGTGATGTGCTTGCCAACACGGCCGAGGCGGGCGCAACCGGGTCGGCGAGGGGCACGCGCGAGTCTGGTGTAGTGGAGGACGGGCATGGGCGTGACGGGGAGTGTCGCCTTAGGGCGGCGGCCGCGCACCGGCCGAGGAGGGACACGGTGCTCCCGGATGCATGCGACGAGTCATGGAGCCAACAAAGAGGGAGCAGGACCGACCGGCGTGCGGGCATGTGCGGCGCTCCGCCAGACGCGGGAGGGCTCGCGGTGGCTCCTCACCAAACACGAGAGGCCGGTCAGGGCAGAGCGGCGACGAGCATCGAGGCAGCGGGGCCCATGGCGTTGGCGCACGTCGAGGTAGCGGGGTCGCCAGGGAGGCAGGGGGGTGCTCGGTGCTACACGGGACGACGGCAGGCAATGGAGATAGAGGCAAGGAGCGGAACAAAGAAGAGAAGCATCAGGGAGAAGAATGTCAGGGAGAAGAATGACACAAAAAATTAGAACGAACTAGTATGTGGATAGAGTTGTGTAATCAGTGGTATGGTGGGTAATTTCTTTTAGATTCACCATACTGAGTTTGGTGGAGCACTTCTTTGGGAGATTCACCAAAATGCTGAATCGAGACCTCAGATCCACTATTTTGGTGAATCCGAATTTGTGAATCTAGAGTGTTTGGCAATTTTTTTATGGATCTAAGCTAGTGAATCCAAATTTGGTGAATCTGGATCTCTACCCAACGGGCCCTAAGATATCCTTAACTTGCATTATTTAGGGGATGTTCGGTTATCTTGGATTAGACTAGGAATAATTTTAGCTCTTCAAGATTAGTACAAATTAATGAACCATTCCGGTCAGGAATCATTCCAGACCTTCATTCCCGGATAAGTGAACAAGCCATTAGCATTCTTCTTAACTGTTGGCCTCCATGCTTGCAGGATCCAATTGCCTGTAAGCCAAAAAAACACTTGGGTTCCTTGTGTTAAATGCCACCGAGGTAGATTTAATTGCTCAGATTTTGAGAGATAAAACAAATCCTCTTTTTATTCTCTAATATCAATCTAGAGAACTACGAAAGACCAAGAAATCCAATGCTCTCAAGAGGTTGTCATTTGTAAACATTTTTTAATATTTACTTTGATTCAGTGCCTCAGATTTTTCTCATCTACTTTGATTCAATTACTACCACGATTGAGATATACTTAGTTATATGTAGATAAATGAAACTGCAAAAGGAAAACAAAATTGCTTCTTACCGCTAGTTGTATTTTCTATGGCATGAGGAAACATGATTAGTAGAATGTATTTTTTTGTTACGCAAGCCTTTGATAATAAGCATTGTCTATGAGAAAAATCATCACGATAATATCTACCTTTATAAAAAAAATGGTAATCTCTTTGAATACAATTAGTGACACTATGTGTTTTTTGTCCACGTGATTTCGGAAGGTAGCCCTTCTGCTCTGCATCGCTCTTTACTGTCATTTTATTTCTTTGTTTTGGGTTCAACTTAACCCCATGATTTGCGACGTATGGTGCTATGGTTATTGTATAGTTAGGGCATCTATCCTACTCTGTACTATCTTGGTGCTTGGACAAAATGACCATTGCTATTGTAATGATATTCCACTATTGTACGCATGTATGGATAAATACACTATGGATTGTCAATGATCAGCATATGTTTTTGATGGGGCAAATGTGAAATGTGTGTTAAATTTGTAATTGGGTTCAACCCCATGACAGTATACTGATATGGTCATTGTAGAGTTAGGGTTTCTATCCTACTTTGTACTATCTTGCTGCTAGGACAAAAATTCCATTGCTATTGCAACGATATTCCAATAATTTAGACATGTAAGGATAAATACACTATATTATCAATGATCAGCGTATGTTTTTATGGGGCAAAATATGTGTGTTAAATTTGTAATTACAAATCTCTATTCTGATCTATACTTTTGTTTTGTATGTCATTATCCATAACCATTTGTTTTTTCATAAACAAATAATTGAGGTGCCAACTCGCGCGTAGGGCGCACACTAATCACTAGTATACCTATATATCTAGCATATTCTTTCTCTTTAGGTTTTATCCATGTACTATATACAACTTATATTTCGTGTTCATACGTTTTCTGTTTGATCTCCGGATATATATCCATGTGTTTCCTTACTTTCTACCTTTGCCTTGATACTCAGATAATCTTACAATTATGTAGTCATGGTCCAACGTATGATTTACCTGAAAAACCCGCAGGATCATCTAGGAGTAGATGTAGCCGGGTATAAACCGTGACAGTGCATAAACAAGTCCTATGAATTGCTACGAACTAGATCCGAGGAGAGAGAGGAGTCTAGGAATACATACCGAGATTGTTTGAGCCCATCGACGTAGTTGAGGAGGTGGAGCCGTCGCCCGGCATGGCCTTCGGGGTCCAGGGGTTGTCGGCGACGCGGGAGGGTGACGCAGGAGTAGGAGTCCGTTGGTGATGGCGAAGGTAGACGTAGTCCAGTGCGACGGGGACGAGGAACAGCGGCGGCAGAGCTTCCCGTCGCTGGCTGCGCCCCTCACTAGATCGGGTTAGGGTTTGTCGGTGGGGAGGAGTGGCTCACGGTGAACCTCGTACTAAGAGCCACCGGCCCCCACCCTCTTTATATGCGTAGTGCGATGGGGGCCCACCAGACATTAAATGGGCTGGGCGCCCCCGATCAGGGCGCGAGGTCAAGGCCTAATGGCCGTTGGGCCAATTGGGAAAGAGATCAGTCTAACAATCTCCCCCTTGATCTCACCAGTTCCTTTTACTTTTACTTTTCTCATTTCATTACAGATTTGCGCAAAAGGCATGCCTCATCATCACGGTCTTTTGCCGATAGACTTAACAACAATAATGTTCATCTCTGTTCTGAAATAGATACTTTTACTTTTGGGCCCTTTAGTCCAGGAATCATAGGCTTTCCATTAACCCCATGCCGGCAACGTGTTCCTTGAACATAGTGGGTGGTAAGCCTTTCGTTAGCGGATCCGCGAGCATCTTACTCGTACTGATATGCTCGAGACTTATGGTTTGATCCCAGACTTTATCTTTCACAACATAAAACTTTATGTCAATGTGTTTGGCAGCACCACTTGACCTATTGTTGTGAGCATATTGTACTGTCAGATTATTATTGCAGTACAACTTCAGTGGCCTATAGATGTCGTCAACCACTTTCAAACCGGGTATGAATTTCTTAAGCCAATTTGCCTGTCCAGTTGCCTCATAACATGCTACAAACTCGGCATACATTGTGGACGATGTAGTGACGGTTTGTTTAGAGCTTTTCCATGATATTGCTCCCCTAGCGAGAGTGAACACATACCCTGATGTGGACTTTCTATCATCTCCCGCATAATCAGAATCCGAGAACCCCACTATGTCCAAGGAATCTAATTTTCTGTATGTCAACATGAGGCCTTTTGTGCCTTGCAAATAACGCAAGACCTTCTTTACCAACTTCTAGTGTTCTAGTCCTGGATTACTTTGAAATCTGCCAAGTAGCCCGGTAACAAATGCTAAGTTAGGGCGTGTGCACACTTGTGCATACTGTAAGCTTCCGACAGCTGAAGCATATGGAACCTCTTTCATTTGATCAATTTCATATTGGTTCCTGGGGCACTGAAAATCCCCATATCTATCACCCTTGACTATCGGTGCAGGTGAAGGCTTACATGCATGCATACTATATCTTTTGAGAACTTTTTCTAAGTATGCCTTTTGCGATAATCCTATAACCCCCTTTCTTCTATCTCGGTGAATCTCGATGCCTAGAACAAATGATGCTTCACCGAGATCTTTCATATCAAATGCGGATACATGGGTGTATGCCGGATCTTGAGTGATGAGTGATTGTCAACTGGTTTGATGCGCATGTTCTTTGGCTTGTGTTGTGTAGGTGTCGAGCATGGAGACAGTGATTGATGGCAAGGTGAAGGTCAAGTAGAGACGTGCCGTGCCGATGGACCGGGAGCGGTGAAGGATGGGCGTGCCATGCGGCGGGCGTGCCATGCCGATGAACCTAGAGCGGTGAAGGGCGGACGTGAGGCTTGGACTGACGGACCGGTGGCCTGAGGATCAGCTGTGGTGGCTGACAGCCTGGGACAGCGATGAGCGGAGACTTGCGGGGCACGGTGTTGCTTGGGTCGAGGACCTGGGGACACGTGTCGGTGGACGGGGTGCACGGGCGGTGCATCCCCTCTACAGCGTCGGTTTGGTGGTTGAGCCACAGAAAAACCACCGGGTGGATGGTTTCCAGGTTTGAGCCATAAAACCTGGGGGCTGCGGGTTTCGGAGTTTGAGCTACAAAACTCGGGCTGAGGACGGTTTCCAGGTTTGGGCCTCAAAACCTGGGCACTGGCGGGTTTCTGAGTTTGGGCCACAAAACTCAGGCGATGGACTACAGGTTTCCCGGTTCGGCCTTAAAACTGGGGGATGGCCCCGGTTTCCCAGTTTCGGCCTCAAAACCAGGGGGAGGTCCAGGAAACGGACGGACGGCGCGAGGCGGCACGTAGCGGCATCGGGTGAGGTCGCATCGAGGTGAAGCTACCAGATGTGCGGGCGTGGCCGTCGGATCGACTACACTCCGAGTTGGTCAGGAATACCCTTAGGGTTAGCCTGCCCGCTCATTAGCTGTAGGGGTAGAAGGGGAATAATTGTATTAGGCTATATTAGGAGAGGCCACCCCTCCCTCCAAACCATCTCAGTCATTTCTATTTTTATTCTAGGGTTTCCTGCTCTCCCACATCCCTGCTATAGCTACTGAGATCCGCAGAGACGGAATCATACCTCTGTGTTCTTGAGATTTTGAGGAAGTGAGACCGTAATCTCACTGTAGTCTCGTGGGTTCGAGACACGGTTGCAATTTGTGGTTTTGATTCACGTTTTGAGCTGCGTTCTTAGCGTTTTGCTTTTCGTTCTCTCGGTGATTTGCTTCGTTCTCCCACTCTGAGGAACATTTTTCGATTTTGTTTGAACTGAGTTGTTCTAGATCGTGAGGCGCATCTTTCCACCGAAGGAATTTACCTCTAACCTCACGAGCTAGTATATCGATCGATTTTCGTTTCTAATCGGTTTTTGTTTCCCTTGCCCCGAATTCTTCTGATTCACCGATTTGGAGTTAGGTTCGAGCCATGATCTCTTAGGGGTAGCTCACTAACCTCCTTGGAACTCCTCATACCAAGTCTAAGCCTTAGAGCTTTTGATTTGGAGGAGATTAGGTTGAATCCACGGAAGAACTTTGCAATTTCGGGGGTATCGGATGCTGGACTCAGGGGCATCGGACGCTGAGTTCGTCACATCGGACGCTCAGGAGCCACGTGTCAAAGAATAGCATTTTTGAAGGAGCATCGGACGCTGACCATCAAACGCTTCGTTGACCATCGGACGCGTCCGTGGCCTGAGCATCGGATGCTGAACTTTCCCTGTAGCAGCGTCCGATGACCATGCAGTGAGGTTCCAGAACAGTACATTTTGCATCGGACGCGTCCGGTGCCTGGACATCGGACGCAGGCCAGCGCCTGATGCAGTGAGTTTTGCACTGTTTCGTCCACAGTTTGCTCGTTCGACTTCGGATTTGGTTTTGGGTTTTTTCGTTGGATTTTAGACTTCGTGCTCTACAGAAATCGGGCTTCCAACTTTGCAAAATAGCCTGAATCCCCCTCGCATTGCTCGGGGGAGGTTGAGGTTACCCAAAGCTCATCCTGTCACTAGTTGACTTGCGTGAACTTGGGCGAGAGAGCTTTTGTGGTGTCCCGCTGTGTTCCTTGGGAACATCCACCCAATACCTTGGGTCGTGGACATCACGCTTGTCGGTTTGCTCGCGGGGTTGAGTTTTGGGACAAAGGCCAGAATTTTGAAAGAAAATTTTAGGCTCCTATTCACCCCCCCCCCCCTCTGGTCACCTTTTGTAGCATTCTCGGTCCTTCATCAAATTTTGAGGACAAGAAATCTTTTGTCTCCCTTAGTAGACTAATATCACTACTCGCGAGTAAGATATCATCCACATACAAGATCAGAAAAATAAATTTTCCATTCTTGAACTTGGAGTACACATAGTTGTCCTCAACATTTTCCATAAACCCAAACTTCTTTATTGTGCCATCAAACTTTAAATACCACTGTCTGGATGCTAGTTTCAATCCATAAATGGACTTCTTCAAGCGACATCCCATCTGTTCTTTTCCTTTCACGACAAAACCATTCAGCTGTGCCATGTAAATGTTTTCCTCCAACTCACCGTTGAGGAAAGCCGTTTTCACATCCATCTGATGCAACTCTAAATCATAATGTGCTACTAGAGCAGTTATGATTCTGAAGGAATCTTTACATGAGACTGGAGAAAATGTCTCATTGTAATCAATCCCTTCCCTTTGCGTAAAGCCTTTTGCCACGAGTCGCGCTTTGTATCTTTCTACATTCCCTTGGGAGTCATATTTTGTCTTGTAGACCCATTTGCAGCCTACTGTTTTGGCCCCTTTAGGAATTATCTCCAAGTCCCAAACATCGTTGACACTCATTGACTTTATCTCATCTTCCATGGCCTCAAGCCACTTGGACGAGTGTTTGCTTCTCATGGCTTGTTCAAATGAGGTGGGATCATCCTCCATCTGAAACTCTTCAATGTTATACAATTCATAATCTGCAGGAATAGCAGATCTTCTAGCTCTTTAGGACCACCTCGGTCCATCATCAGATGGCTCCTGTTCAATCGGAACTTGTTGTTGTTCTTCCTCATGCGCAACACTAGCCTCAATGGGTTCCTGTAAAACGGGTTCCTCATGTTCACTAGGAGTTGCCATAGGAAGGTCAACAACAGGTTCTGTCCCTGCAGTGTCTTGCACCGTAGGGACATAGGGAACAGGTAGCGGGAAAAATGATTCCTGAATCATCAGAGTGGGTACATATACCCGCTTCTCTTCAAGATCAATCTTTCGCGCTGCCTGGCTCCCCCTGATCAGTTCTTCTTCTAAGAATACAGCATGTCTCGTTTCTACGAACTTTGTATATCTGTCTGAACAGTAGAAACGATAACCTTTAGACTTTTCAGGATAACCAATGAAATGGCAACTCACTATTTTGGGATCCAGCTTCCCAATGTTCGGGTTAAACACTTTGGCCTCAGCGGGGCACCCCCAAACACGTAAGTACTTCAGTGAGGGTACTCTACTTGTCCACAATTCGTACGATGTTTTAGGCACCGACTTACTTGGGACTCTGTTTAGAATATGAATAGCGGTTTTTAACGCCTCTATCCACAGACTTAGTGGGAGAGATGAGTAACTCATCATGCTGCGCACCATATCCATCAGGGTACGGTTGCGCCTTTCAGCTACTCCATTTTGCTGAGGCTCCCTCGGTGTGGAGTATTGAGCAACTATGCCATTTTCCTGCAAGAACCTTGCAAAAGGTCCAGGAATTTGGCCATATGGGGTATGTCGCCCAAAATACTCTCCACCGCGATCGAAACGAACTATTTTAATCTTTAAGTTGTGCTGATTTTCAACTTCAAGCTTAAAGATCTTAAATTTATCCAATGCTTCCGATCTATCTTTAATTGGATAAATATAGCCATAGCAAGAATAATCATATGTGAATGTTATAAACAAGTCATAACTATCCACACTTTTCACACGGAACGGTCCACACATATCAGTGTGGACTATCTCTAAGATTCTCGCACTTCTTTTGGCATCTTTCTTTATTTGCTTTACATATTTTCCTTTAATGCAGTCGATGCACTGCTCAAAATCTGTGAACTCTAATGGAGGAAGAATCTCATTCTTTACTAATCTTTCTATTCTCCCCCTCGAAACATGGCCTAAATGACAGTGCCATAATTTCGACGACGCATTTTGAGTTCGCTTTTGCTTTCTATTCGGATTGTTCGACGAGGATACAATTTCATTCTCATTCTCCTTAATGACAACTTTCACATTATCACAAAGAGATAACAAATAAAGATCTTCTTGCGCGAAGGCAAGACCAACACATTCATTATTAAATAGTATTTCACACTTGCCATCTCTAAAATGACAACCATAACCATCTTTGTCTAGATGTGAAACACTAATCAAGTTTCTATGCAATGAAGGTACAAATAAAACATCTCTAAGAATCAAAATGAATCCATTATTAAGCTGTAGAGGAAGATCGCCAACAGCTTCAACATCAGCTCGAACTCCATTGGCGACTCTAACCCATCTTTCGCTTCTTTGCATAGTCCTTGTCGAACTGAATCCCTGTAAACAATTTGCAACATGAACAGTTGCACCAGAGTCAATCCACCAAGTAGATTTATCAAATTGAACATATAAAGATTCATTTACAAATGTAATAACATTCTCACCATTGCTTGCCAAGATCTTCTTTAAAAAGCCAAGACAATCTTTCTTGTGGTGTCCCGGCTTCAAGCACTCGATGCACTGATTAGGGTCCACCACCCTCCTTTGAGGTTGTTGTGGTTGTTGCTGTTGTTGAGGTCTATACTGTTGCATTGGCTTCTTACCCTGAGCTTTTGCATTGCTAGGGTTGCCATTGCCTCTCTTGTTATCCTTGACATAGTTGATTGCACCACCAGTTGCACCCTTGATTCTTTCCTCCTCTTGGCCACACATGGCTATCAACTTGTCCAATGACCAATCCTCAGGATTATTGTTGTAAGATACAACAAAGGTTTCAAACTCTTTTGGCAGGGAAGCAAAAATCAGATGAATAAGAAATTTCTGAGAAATAGCTAATTCGTTATCCATTGGTTTAAGCTTAGATGCCATACTGTTCATTTTCAGGATATGGTCTCTTACACCACCACCAGTGTACTTCTCAGTTATCAATTTCTTGATCACCTAAGTGGCATAAGTCTTTGAGGAACCAGTGAACTGATTCTTCAACCTTTCCAGAATTTCAGTGACCGTGTCACATTCTGGTGGGAGCGAGTTCAGGATGGCAGGATCTACAGTGTTCTTAACAACTGCAACTAACTTCTTGTTGGTCTTTTCCCACCTAACCCGCTCTAGATCATGTTTCAACTTTTCTGGACCAAAGTCCAGTTTCCCGCTGTTTCCAAGCGGTATCACTCTCACCTTCCTCTCTCGCAGGCTCCTTGAGCACTGCGGGACGAGGCTCAGTGAGGATCCAGTCAACCTCAGCCAACAGAAAAGCCAGCTCAATTTTCTTCTCCCAGTCCAAGTGGTTATCCCCTTTGAGAGGTGGGATATCTTTAACCATGTTCATCAGAATGGAGCCTGAAAACATAGTTCCAAATATAGTGAGAACAATATAAAACATAGTAAATAAGTTGCTTTTATACACTATAACTAAATCATCGTTGGGCAGAAATAGAAATAATGCATAAACCTTTAATGGAACAGTGATTATAATATTATTATTTATCAATGTTGGTCAGAAAATAATAACATCATAATCTTAGAAAACATATTCTTTTCAAAATTAAATTCTCCCGTTGGTTCGAATTTAATAGTGAAAATTAAAATTCAAAGTACGCAGCGAAAACAATTTAACAATTCTTTATATTAAATTTCTCCAGAAATAATTAACAATCTTTACTATTCTCTGTGCAAAAATTTCGTTGGAATAAATTTGCACAGAAAATATACTTAAAAACAATTCAAAAGGCATAAAAATATATTGAAAATGCTTCTGGAAATAAACCAAAAACCGAAAATTTACAAATGACCAATTCGGCCCACGGTGGCCTGCTCGGCCCAGCCGGCCGGCAGCTCCCCGCGGCGCTCTCTCCCCCTCCCGCGCCCAAGCCGCAACCTGGGCCTGGGCCGGGATTTTGGCCTTCGCACTCTGCCCACCTGGGCCGAAAGCGGCCCCCGACGCCGTCAGCCATCGATCCAGATCGGACGGCTGACCGCGCTCCTCCCGTGAACAAAAACAGGCGCCGCTGCCACTCCCCGAAACCCTAACTCATTCTTTCTCCCCGCTCTCTTCTTTCTGCCTCACAGGTGCATCGCAGCGGAGCACCTACTGGTCGCGACGACGAACGTGGAGGGCGGTCCGGCACCTGCGCGGACCCAATCGCCGGCGCGCGCGCTCCCTCTAGGTCGAGCGCGTCGCTGTCGAATGGCTCCGCGTTGGTGCCCTGTGCATCGGCGAGCGGTGGCTCGGCCGGAGGCCTCTATCCCGCACGTCGGCGAGCGGCGGCGCGGATCAATACCAGGTGGTGACAGAAACCACCAACACGAGTAAGATGAAACTATCTGGATCAAGGTTGACCCGTCTCTTTCTCTTCTATCCCTTTCCCTTCTCTGAGTTAGGATTAGGGTTTGGATTTTCTTTTCCGATTCAAAATCGGTTGCAAGTTACTTTTACCCTCTTAGGGTTAAACCCGAAACCAAGATCCACTAACTAGACAAGCGATTGATACCATTGAAAAACCCGCAGGATCATCTAGGAGTAGATCTAGCCGGGTATAAACCATGACAGTGCATAAACAAGTCCTATGAATTGCTACGGACTAGATCCGAGAGAGAGAGGAGTCTAGGAATACATATCGAGATTGTTTGAGCCCGTCGACATAGTTGAGGAGGTGGAGCCGTCGCCCGCCATGGCCTTCGGGGTCCTGGGGTCGTCGGCGACGCGGGAGGGTGACGCAGGAGTAGGAGTCTAGTGGTGATGGCGAAGGCGAACGTAGTCCAGTGCGACGGGGATGAGGAACGGCGGCGGCGGAGCTTCCCGTCGCTGGTTGCGCCCCTCACTAAATCGGGTTAGGGTTTGTCGGTGGGGAGGAGTGGCTCACGGTGAACCTCGTACTGAGAGCCACCGGCCCCCACCCTCTTTATATGCGCAGTGCGATGGGGGCCCACCAGCCATTAAATGGGCTGGGCGCCCCCGATCAGGGCGTGAGGTCAAGGCCTAATGGCCGTTGGGCCATTTGGGAAAGAGATCAGTCTAACATTACCTAGAAAATTATGATAAACTTGTTTATCACTTGCTTCTTTTAAGATAGGGGAGTTAGGACTTGCGTACGTTGAGATCTCCTTCCCCCTTCCTGGTACTCATCTTCCTGTGTCGGTCATTACCAAATAATACAAATTAAAACACAGAAGCAAACAAAAAACTATATGGTGGTACTGAATAAAATAAATAGAGCTGGATTTTAGAAGAATATTGGTAGTGGTCATGGAAAACGGAATTAAAATCAGCGAGATATGATTTTTAGGAGTTTTAATTAGAGTTTGGGAGTGTATGAAATTTATGGAGATACTTGTATAAATGGAAAAGTCGTGACAATGATGTGAGTAGGATCAAGGGTGTCTCTAGTTTATTTATAGTTTTTTGAGGAATTTTTCTATAGAGAAAATAGTTTTCTAGCTCTTTGTGTACACTGCTCGTGTGGCCCTAGCATTATTTTCAGTGTGTGTAGTTCGCTGTGCCCATGAGTAGGAGTGTGCGTTTGTATGACAGGTGGGGTCAGGGTGCCAGCGTCGTCTGTGTCCCTGACGCATGAGCCATCAATGAGAACACCACAGGTATGGGTGGCGCTCAACATTTCAACCGCCAACGAGGTAATCATACTCATGCTCCCGAAGATCCTTATGCTAAGGTTAAATTTACAATACCTTCTTTTTTGAGACATTATGATGCTGAGGAATACCTTGATTGGAAGATGACACTAGAACAAAAATTTAGTGCCCACCTTGTGCCTGAGCAACATCACATTAGACAAGCCACTAGTGAATTTAAAGATTTTGCTATTATTTGGTGGACTAGTTTAGTTGCAGATAATTGCCAACCTAGAACTTGGAAGAACTTAAGGTTGCTATGCGTGATAGATTTGTGCCTCCATCATATCATAGAGAGATACAAAAGAGACTGATGCGTTTAGAACAGGGAGATAAATCTGTACAGGATTACTATGGTGAGCTTCAGAAAGGTTTGATACGATGTGGCATAGTAGAGGGACCCGAGGACTCCATTGTTCGTTTTTATGCAGGTTTGAGGAAGGAAATTCAGGACATAGTTGATTATAAGGAATTTAACACTGTCAACCAGTTGTTTCAATTTGCTATGCTTGCAGAGAAAGAGTTGCAGGGGCGTGAAAAGCAGAGAAAGAGCAAGGGAGGCTGCATACCACGCACGGGGACATCTTCCGTGCTTCCCAAGGCATCCTCCTTTCGGGCGCCTCTACCAGCAAGCAAGCGGACACCTTTCTCACAACCTTCTGGGTCAGGTCAGAAATTCTGTGCAGGAACCTTCGAAGAGTGCATCCTCCGTTGCCTCAATGGGACGCACTTCTGGCATTCAGTGCCACCGCTGCCTTGGATATGGACATGTGCAGAAGGACTACCCAAGCAAGCGGGCATACATTGCGACAGAAGATGGGTACATCAGTACCTCTGAAGTTGAAGATGTTGAAGAAGAAGAACAGGTTCAAGGAGATGACGAGGTCTTTGGTAGCGAGGACACTTCAACCTACATGAGTGTCATTGTGCAGCGCGTGCTCAGTGCACAAGTACAACAACCTGAGAAGTTGCAACCCCACAATTTGTTCCAAATTTTCTTTGTCATTAACAACCAGCGAGCACGTGTCATCATTGATAGCGGTAGCTGCAATAATTTGGTGAGTTCTGATTTGATCAAGAAGCTTGGTTTGTCCACGCGCCCACACCCACATCCGTACCATATTCAGTGGCTGAATAATTCTGGTAAAGCTAAGGTAACAAAAACTTGCAGAGTTTCTTTTTCCATTGGTACCTATGTTGATTCTGTAGATTGTGATGTTGTACCTATGGAAGCTTGTTTACTTTTATTGGGTCATCCATGGGAATTTGATAATGATGCTATACACCATGGTAGAAGTAATACATACACTTTTATGCATAAAGAAAAGAAAATTACATTGGTTCCTATGACCCCTGCTGAAATTATACCAACTGATAAAGAACGAGCTGCTAATTTGCATGATACTAAATCTAAAAATCAGCAAGTTGCTAATTCTCTTTACCCACCTAAAAAGGATAAGTCTACACCTAGTTCTAAGGAAGAGGGCATAAAATTGAAGGGTGGTGTAATGCTTGCAATAAAAAGTGACCTTGCTGAAATTTCTGATGATGATATTTGTTATACTTTGGTTTGCAAACGAGTTTTGTATTCGCTTGATGATGTTGTTAGCTCGATACCTCCTGCTGCCACTAACCTTTTGTAGGAGTATAAGGATGTTTTTCCAACTGAGATACCCTCGGGGCTGCCACCTATGAGAGGAATAGAGCATCAAATTGATTTGATCCCGGGAGCTACATTGCCAAACCGAGGTGCTTATCGAACCAACCTGGAGACTAAGGAAATTTAGCGACAAGTCTAAGACCTTTTGGACCACAGGTATGTACGAGAAAGCCTTAGTCCTTGTGCTGTTCCTGTGATTTTGGTTCCTAAGAAAGATAGTTCATGGCGTATGTGTGTTGATTGTAGAGTCATTAATAATATTACTATTTGATATCGCCATCATATTCCTAGGTTTGATGACATGCTTGATGAGTTCTGTGGCTCCGTAATTTTCACAAAGGTTGACTTGCGTAGTTGAAAGGTCCAAAATGGCTAGAGGGGGGTGAATAGCCTAATTAAAAATCTACAAAATCACTTAGGCAAACACTATTAGTATAACAAATGGCGAAGCTTTTTGCGCTAGCCTAATAGTGTGTTGCAAGCCACCTATCCAACAATTCTACCTAATATTTCTAAGTCACACAATCAAGTAGAGCTAAAAACTTATGCAGAATAAAAGAGCTAGCTCTAGCACAACTACGATATAGTTGATCTAAGATAAACAAGTGTGTGCGAAAGATGAACTAGGCAAGCTAAACACAATCTCACTACACAAGGTATAGAATAAAAGATATACAACAAGTAATAGTATCTACACAAATGAAATAGCTCAAAGTAAATTACTCAAAGTAAATGAGCTAGATAGAAGTGGTTTCACCGAGCCTTCAGGTTCGTCTAGTAGAGGGCCAATCACCGATGAAATCCACTTGTGATGCCAATCACCAAAAATGTGAATATGAAGACCAATCACAACAAGCACACGAGACACCAAGATTTATCCCGAGGTTCACGTGCTTGCCGGCACGCTAATCCCCATTGTGTCGACCAACACTAGGTGACCCGGTGGCTAATCGGCACAAAGCCAAGCTCACAAAGAGCGCCACAGGAATCTACCACTAGTGAGGTAGCTCAATGACACGAGCAATCCACTAAGGATGCCTCTTGCCGCTCCGGCGAGGTGAGGCTCCAAAACCTCTCACAATCACAATCGGTAGTGGCCAAGAACAATATCCAATCTTGCCAATCAACCACCTCAACGCCTCCAAGCCGTCTAGGCACCGACAAATGCCAAGAGTAACAAGAAAACTCAATGCCGATGCGAAGAACAAGTGCCACTAGATTGAAATCTTTCAAATCACGCACTAGATCACTCAATCTCACTTGGTTTGATCAAATCAACTTGGGAGATGAGTTGAGAGCCTTGCCTAGGCTCACAAGAATGCTTAGAGATCAAAATGTGCAAGAGAGTATCCAAGTGAGCCGGCCAAGCCCCTTAAATAGGCCACCCAAGTCGGCCTAGCCGTTGGGCCAGAATCCGAGGCATCGGACGCGCCGATGCTCAACCATCGGACGCTGTCCTAGCGTCCGATGCTCCAGATGGAGCCACGTGTCCCCCTGATATGAATTCAATCAGTTAGATCCCAATGGTCATTTTCCTTTGCGCCACGGTTAAAGTGACATCAGACGCGCCGATGCCAGGCATCGGACGCTTCGATACCCCTACACTTTTCAGCTCTTTTCTGCGCCACATCGGTCGCGTCGGCACCTTCACATCGGACGCTCAACCCCTGCGTCCGATGACCATGTAGAGAGGTTCCAGAGAGGGCCAAATCACATCGGACGCAGGCCAGCGTCCGATGCTCCCTGGAAAGCTAGCTCGCGCCACGTCACCTGCATCAGACTCTGCAACAGTGTTTATTCAGCGTCTGTTGCCAGTGTCTGATGCTCCTTCAACTTTTGTCAGAAACTAGGGTTAACCATCAGACGCTCAGCCCAGCGTCCGATGCTACTCGGACCAGCGTCCGATGCTTCTGAACACACTACTTCTCTTCCGAAAAAACACTGAATCCTGCCTCGCAAGCTCGGCAGGAGGGAGAAGGACTATACACTAGTTTCTCCCACTTCTCCACAGCTCCTTAACACCCCCTTATCCCAAAAGTGCCAACACCACCAAGTGTACATCATTATTTGCATGTGTGTTAGCATTTTGCAAAGCATTTTCCAAGGGGTTTTGTTAGTCACTCACTAGGTCTATAGCACCAATATGTTAGAGAACACCTAGTGGCACTTGAACACCGCATAAGCCATGAATTATCTCCTCTTAATAGTACAGCTATCTATCCTAAATGTGATCACACTCGCTAAGTGTCTTGATCACCAAAACAAAGAGCCCTATAGGTTATACCTTTGCCTTCGGGCCTCTTTGCTCCATCTCTTCTCTTCTTCATTTCACCAATGGTCGAGCACTTGATCTCTTGAGTGCTTGTGGCCATCACCATCCTCCATGGTTGCCACCTTGCTAGCTCCACCACTTGGCTTGGTCGTAATCCTTTATAATAAGCTACACACATGCTTATCAATTGGATTAGACCAAATAGGTTTCATCAATTAGCCAAAACCAAACTAGGGCTTTCAGTAGTGGCTACCATCAAATTAGAATGAAACTTGGAGATGAATGGAAAACAGCTTTCAAAACTAAATTCAGATTATATGAGTGGTTAGTAATGCCTTTTGGTTTAACTATTGCACCTAGTACTTTCATGAGACTGATGAATGAGTTTTAAGAGCTTTTATTGGGCGATTTGTGGTGGTTTACTTTGATGATATATTAATATATAGCAAGTCTTTGGATGAACATATGGATTACTTACGTGCTATTTTTAATGCTTTGTGTGATGCACGTTTATTTGGTAACCTTGAGAAGTGCATCTTTTGCACAGATCGAGTCTCTTTTCTTGGCTATGTTGTTACTCCACAGGGAATAGATGTGGATGAGATAAAAATTGAAGCCATAAAGAGCTGGCCGGTGCCCAAACCATCACACAGGTGAGAAGCTTTCTTGGTCTTGCAGGATTTTATCGTCGATTCGTGAAGGATTTTAGCGCCATATTGCTGCCCCCTTGCACGAGTTGACAAAGAAAAGTGTGGTGTTCCATTGTGGTAAGGCACAAGAGGAGTCCTTTGATACTTTGAAGGACAAGCTTACACACGCGCCATTGCTGCAACTTCCAAACTTTGGTAAGACTTTTGAGCTAGAATGTTAAGTAAAAAGTAAAAACCGGACCCAATATGTTTGGATAGAACTAGTCAAATAATCAGATTGAGATGTGTACGTGTGTGACCCTATATAAATATAAATGAATACTCCTTTTTGAATTTGATCTTTATATTAGAGTGTTGTTTATCTACAACAAAACGATATGCATCAAAGTTGCTGATATCGGTTGGACAATTAGGTCAGTCTCAGTGTGAGTTTCATTTGCATTAAATATACTTTCATATAAACGTTTTTGATGATATGATAGTGTATTTAAGAAGAGAGAGAAGAAATGAGTTTCATCTAGATGAAACTCTGTTGGCACGAATACCAACTCTCTATGAGTCATGGAATTTAATGCTTATGAAACTCTTGAATGAAACTCTCATTCTCAATAATGGGGATTTTCATTTTATTTTATATAACATGGCAGTCTTAGAAATAACGCAATGAAACTCACCACTAAGATTGACTTTAGTGTCTACTTGGGAGAAACAATGGTGCTGCAGGGAGTAGGATCTCTTTAAGTCTGTATGTTTATGAGCATGTATTCTGAGGTGGTGCTTGTTGAATAGACGGTGCACCTTTAGATAGTTGTTAGCTCATATTATTGATCTTCGGTCAAAAGCATATAAATATATACTAGTGTGACCAACTCTACGACTGATGTTTGAATTGGCTCGACCTAATTTTGGTACCAAACACTAAACAATATGATATGAATGTGATTTTATTTCTTTATATATTAGAATATGCATGCTATCTCATATAGATTTATAATGACATTATTGTAATGCTATAGAATGTATTGTTCCCTTTCTAGCTTGGATGGTACGGTATAGGTTTCAATAAGGATACGCCATAATTCTGTTTGATAAGGGAACAAAGTTCTACCCTCTACCATTCGAGAATGGTACACAACTACGCAACAGCACAAAGATCGAAAAGCCAAGCGACAAACACACTCAAACCGGAAATAGAACATAGTTCGACTTGACTAGCAGTGAGCTCAGTGCCAACAGAGGGTAATCCTAATTAAACGCCAACACGGTTTGTGAGGTTTGATCCAAACTTCACAAAACGCCGTATTATATTATTTATTTATGGAGCATCGAGCATTGCATGCCGGGGATGAAGATGAATATAATAATAATGATGCTATGCTAAGCTAGCAGGCCAACGCCGCCGGTGGCCAGCATCATGGACGCCTTGGCCTTGTTGATGACGTAGCCGGCGTAGCTGCACTTGGTGGCACACGTCTTCTTGTCAGTGGAGGCACAGTGCTCGCTGCAAGCCTTGAACGTGCTGGCGACGGTGTTGTCAGCCACCTTGGCGGGGTTTGGCACTGCCGCCGGCAGCATGGCATCCTGGAGCACTCTAGTCGCGGCGACGTAGAAGCCGCACAGGCCTCGGCGCAGCTGGCACGACATTCGCCTGCTGCAGCCCTGGCGGCGCACTTGCGGCTGCAGGCATCGCCGCAGGCCTGAAACATGAAGTCCTCCATACCACCAGCTGGGCCTTGCGCAGCGAGGCCCATCTGCGCCATGGTCTTGTCGAGGGCGGCCATGGCCGGGACGAAGAGGCGGAAGGTGTCGGTGCACTTGTCCTTGCAAGCAGTGGGCGGCCTTGACGACTTGAGCATCATCACGGTCCTTATTATTGTCAGCCCTGCTGCTCATCTCTGCCGGCGGAATCAGCAGCAGCAACGCGACGAGGACCACCACCACAATTGCAAACCTCATCCACTACTGCAGACCGGTACTTTGCCGAGTGTTTTTACACTCGGCAAAGAGCCTAAAAACACTCGGCAAAGGCTTTGCCGAGTGTTTTTAAGCAAGGCACTCGGCAAAGTTTGCTCGGCAACATAATTCACGGCAAAATAGACTTTGCCGAGTGATTTTTCTCGGGCACTCGGCAAAATAATAATATATTTTGCCGAGTGCTGGATAAGGCACTCGGTAAATTTTTTCGGCCATTACGCCACTTGCCGTTAGCCGTTATTTTGCCGAGTGCCCTAAAACACTCGGCAATTTTTTTTTGAGAAAAAAACTTTGCCGAGTGTTTTAAGGCACTCGGCAAAGATTATTTTAAAAAATAAAAACCATACTTTGCCGAGTGTTTTTGCTCAAGGCACTCGGCAAAGATTATTTTTTAAAAAAAATAAAAACCATACTTTGCCGAGTGTTTTTCATTAAGGCACTCGGCAAAGATTATTTTTAAAAAAATAAAAACCATACTTTGCCGAGTGTTTTTTATTAAGGCACTCGGCAAAGACTATTTAAAAAAAATAAAAACCAACTTCGCCGAGTGTTTTTTATCAAGGCACTCGGAAAAGATTGTTTTGAGAAAAAATAAAAAAAACTTTGTCGAGATCTTATATATTTTTTATTTTTCCAAAGTAATCGAGATTTGCAACATTAAAAGTGAATAGCAGATTCATGGTAATATCGTTGCATCTAGCAAGGTAAGCACACGCCATGAATTTCTCAAATTTAAAAAAAAATGAGAATGCATTACTGATGTAGCATTTGGGAGGACAAAAAAGTTCTATGCTGCTCGCCTATTTGAAAATTGTACTTTGCCGAGTAAATTAGCAATACATGCACCAATAGTCTTAGCTCAAGCTACTAAAATAGTTGTTATCAGATTATATCTGTCAAAAACAGAGGCCAAGGAACTCACCCCAGGAGCAGATGGTGCTACTCAACCTTAGTTAATTATCGATAAAACAACAGTTCAATATAAGACAAGAGGAGGCAAAATGAACTAAAGAATAGGATACAAAATAATGATTCACTCTAGATAATTTAGTTTCTGGCATTACCTTCATAAGAACATAACCAGACGCAATAATTGCAAAGAAGAGCAAAAAGAGTATAAACAAGCCACTTTCCTTGTTATTTGCAGTAATCTGTTATTTTCATTAAAATGCAGGCATCAGATTTTCATGACTTCAGATAATTTACTTTCATTACTGAACAAAAAATGTTACCCTCTCAGTTGAAAATAAGATAGTTCTCATCAGTTTCCATTGGCTAGTCTCAAATCCAGTCCTCAATACAAATGCTAGACATCCACCATCAGGTGCTCAAAGATTTACGGACTATAAAAATAAACATGTTAGCAACGGAGTTTGGCACAGACAGCTAGCTCAGAAGATGTATCTACCTTATCTGCAGTGTGTTGCAATACTTTAGTGCCACCAAATAGTATATGGTTCTTATCCCGTTTTATAGATAGCATATCCTCAGGACCACGTCTAGCAATTGAAACCTACAAGTAGATGTGGTCAGAGCCTTTGAAAAAACAAATATAATTATGCAGTTAAGACATAAGAATAGGAACAAGGAAGTTAGTCGATAGAGTTTTAGCTACGACAAAAACACAGATGCTATTGAAGCATACTGTTAATTGCATACACTTCTAGCCATAATGATTAAACTATTAATAGTTATACAAAATGAACTGAAGTTTAGCTTTTTTATGGAACTGATACCCTCCGGTAACTTGGTAGCAAATTTTAGTAGTTTCATGTAAAACATTGGTTTTTACGTTTTAGTTTAAGATTTAAGCATAGTTGACTGTTGTAAATTGTAATGGATTCAAACAGAATGTGCAACACAAGAATGGCACTGTAAATAGTCCAGTACATGACTCTTCAGTTCCAATTGATAAACTAGAATGGCAACCAGAATGCATTTTTTAAAAATAGGATTGAAAGCACAAACTGTCACAATGAAACTATTTTTTCCTAATTAAATACATCCAAGAGAACTGCCGCAAAACAAAATACATCCAAGGGAAAACAAAAGAAAACCTTCCACCGTGGAGTAGATTCTCCTGTAAGAATAGCTTCATTTACTATCGCAGACCCAGCTAACAATAGCATATCTGCACGCTGGTACAGATCTATCTTCACCACTAGTTGAGCGGCCTATTGACACAATATCTCCTGGTAGTAGTTCAGTTCCAGGGATTTTAACCCATCTGAACAAAGAACACACAATTAGGATGTGATATATACTAAAACAGAAAAAAAAACTTAAATGAAATGGAGGATCCATACTTTCCACATCTATAGGTGAAGACCATGCAAAGTCAAATGTGTCTGATCAGAAGGGGTATCATATTACATGTACAGAAAACAAAATTTTAATTATTGCCAACATCTTTTCCCTACACAGACACGGGAGTCCAATCTGAACACTTTAGAATATTTATAGCCAAAAGTCGGATATCGAGTATGTCCAAAAGGACAAGGGTTACACCTGGCAAGTTACTAATTGGGGCTAAAAATTAGCCTAAATTAGCTGTGATTGGCAAGCTAGTTGGCTAAAAACTAGTTGAAGACTTGGCAAAACAATTAGCCCTCCTGTTTGGATGCACTAGCACTAATTTGAAGTTTTGGACTGATTTTAGGTAGCTAGCGATTAGCCCTTGTATCCAAACAAGCCCCAAGTACGAAGGGAATCCACTATAGCAACAAGTTATGTAGCATGTCCATGTATGCACAAATCCCTTCAGCTACTCGCCTACTCTTTTAAATCTAGTCGACAATTGAATCACCTGTTATAGTGACAAGTCTACTTTGGATAACATGTGAAATAAATCATAAAAGTGCATCACAGATCAGCAACACTCATCCACTCTCATAGTGGGTTCCCCATAAGTTGAATTGTGAATTTCTTTCAGGTAGTGCTGGATGAAGCAAATTTTAATTTCCAATTGAGCATGTTAGACATTAACCTTAAATTAAGTTCAGCCTTACCCTCTTAAACTACATGTGTGTTTCTCCTGTTTGATCTATACGATTCTTGATTATACAGCTATCAAAAAAGTTCTGTAGCCCAACAACTGAAAGCACAGTACGAAATAGGGAGGGGAGCAGCAAGGCAACATGTATTGGCTTCAGTATACTCTTCAACCAACCCTGGTATACATACCACTAAATTTAGACCATAATTAGACACAAAACTATCTCATAGCAACCAATAATTTCAGTTCATGTAGACACAACCTAGAGAGAAGGAAGCAGCAGCGTACGCACGTCCGTGAGAAAGAAAAAGAGCAGGCATAAAAACTACAGTACCGTACGCGGTTGTGGCCTCCGTATCTCCTCGCCGCGCTCGTGCCCCCGGCCGTCACGAGCGACGAGGGGAGCGAGCTGACGAAACCGAGTAAGACGGAGAGGAGGAGCCCGGACCAGCGACCGCCGTCCGCCACACCAATCACGCCAGAGGAGCCGTGCCGCCACGGGTCCTGGACGCAGTGGCGGCGGCGCAGCGCGTGAGGCCGGGGTCAGGAGCGGGCACGAGGCACTCGCGTGCAGGCGGAGTGGCGGCGGCGCCGCGCATGAGGCCGGGGGTCGGGAGCGGGCACGAGGTGGCGGCGTGCGGGCGGAGTGGCCGTGGCGGCGGCGCGGCGCGTGAGGCGGGGGGTCGGGAGCGGGCACGAGGTGGCGGCGTGCGGGCGGAGTAGCGGCGGCGCGGCGCTTGAGGCCGGGGCTCGGCAGCGGGCACTAGGGTTTGGGGACGAGCGCTTGAGGGAGGGGTGGAGCTAGTGGGCCGGGCCGACCGCTTGGTTATTTAGACCGCCATGCTTTTTTCTTAATTTACTTTGCCGAGTGCCCACTAGGCCGGACACTCGACAATTTTTTTTTTATTTTCTGAAATTCAATTTTGCCGAGTGCCTCCAAGGCCCATCACTCGGCGAAGTAATTTTTGCCGAGTGCTATCCATTGGCACTCGGCAAAATATATTTATTTTTTTTGATTTTGGAGCCAAATTTTTTTGTGTAGCCTTGTGACAGTATTTCAAACTCTAATCTAAAATTTGGTGAAATTTTGAACTTTTTTGATATATTTTGTTAATTTATTTTGTTTCGTTGATTTTTTTTGCCTTTTTCAAATTTGAACTGCAGGTCCATGGAATAATGGAATTTGGTCATCCAAAAATTGATATTCATGATATTTAGCGTATGTTGGTGTCGTATCCAGGGAGTCACACGAAATCTCGAGCACCTCGTTCACGTAACATGTCAAGTCAGTTGTGGAAAAAAGTGAATTTGAATTATATAAAATCAAAATGAAGTCCGAAAATCACGAAACTTGTGGAGGTGTCTTGTTATCGCATGCCAAGGTTTTGGTAAAAATTTGAAACAATTCAGAACAAGTTACGACGCACGATGCCTAAAACTCAAACATCTTCACGTGTGATAACTTGTTTCGTATGTGGAGATGTCTGGGTTTTAGGCATCATGTCTCGCAACTTATTTCAAATCGTTTCAAATTTTTACTACAGTCTCGGCATACGATAACAAGATGTCTCCACAAGTTTCGTGATTTTCGGACTTCGTTTGGATTTTATATAATTTAAATTCACTTTTCCCACAACCAACTCGACATGTTACGTCAACGAGATGCGCGAGATTTTATGTGACTCCCTGGATACGGCCCCAACATACGCTAAATATCATGAACATAAATTTTTGGATGACCAAATTTCATTATTCCATAGCCGTGTAGTTCAAATTTGAAATGCGCCGAAAAAATCAACGAAACAAAATAAATTAACGAAATATACCAAAAGAATTCAAAATTTCACCAAATTTTACATTAGAGCTTCAAATACTGTCATAAGGATACACAAAAAAACTTGGGTCCAAAATCAAAAAAAATATATATTTTGTCGAGTGTCACACGGGAACACTTGGCAAAAAATACTTTGCCGAGTGCCGGCCCTAGGAGGCACTCGGCAAAGTTTGTTTTCAGAAAAAAAAACGTTGTCGAGTGCCCAATTATGACACTCAGCAAAGTTTATTTGGAAAAATAAAAAAATAATTTTACCGAGTGCCGGTGCTAGGAAGCACTCGGCAAAGATTGTTTTCAGAAAAATAAAAAAACTTTGCCGAGTGCCTAAGTATGACACTCGGCAAAGTTTATTCGAAAAAATAAAAAAAAAATTTGCCGAGTGCCGGGGCTAGAAAGCACTCGGCAAAGTTTGTTTTCAGAAAAATTAAAAAAAACTTTGCCGAGTGCCCAAGTATGGCACTCAGCAAAGTTTATTCAAAAAATAAAAAAACATAATTTTGCCGAGTGCCGGGGCTAAAAAAACACTCGGCAAAGTTTGTTTTCAGAAAAATAAAAAAAACTTTGCCGAGTGCCCAAGTATGGCACTCGGCAAAGTTTATTCGGAAAAAATAAAAAAATAATTTTGCCGAGTGCCAGGGCTAGAAAGCACTCGGCAAAGTTGGTTTTTAAAAAAATAAAAAAAACTTTGCCGAGTGCATGACGGCTGGCACTCGGCAAAAGCTAACGGTAGGTGGCTGCCGTCATAATCCACCGAAGTTTTGCCGAGCGCTTATCTTTGCCGAGTGCCTTACACTCGGCAAAGTCTAGATTTACCGAGTGCCCTACTTTGCCGAGTGTCTGACACTCGGCAAAGCCTTCTTTGCCGAGTGCAAAATTTTGCCGAGTGTTACACTCGGCAAAATATAGCTTTGCCGAGTGCCACGATATTTTGCACTCGGCAAAGCCTCAGGCACTCGGCAAAGTACAGTTTTCTAGTAGTGATCCTTATCTTCATTCTTGATTTCTGATCGATCGGTTCGGTTGATCCTTATTAGCTAGCGGTGCCGGGCCTTTTTGTTTTTGCTGTCGATCGATATGATAGCCTTCAATTTAATTTTCCCGTGAATTGTATGGCCCGTGTATATATATATATATATATATATATATATATATATATATATATATATATATATATATGATATATCTAAATAAAAGAAAGAAATAGATGGATGGATATAAACATGCATGCATGTGTGATATGTGAGGCTACCAGAGTTTTGCGCTTCATTCCCCGATGATCGATGATGCTTAGTTATTTTATGTACTACTGTCCGCTAGCTGATTCCATGCATGCATGCTTCATCCCGCGAGCTCCTCTCCACTTCTGGTTCTGGCTGGTAAAAAAAGTTTAGTTTATTCTTTTCAATAAAACTGGCTAGCTTAATTTAGCCAAGAATGCATGCATAGGTACTCAGCACATTTTCTAATTAACAAGCAATTCTGGTATGGTACCAGAGTTGCATGTATTTGTATCTAAAACTTTGCTGTGTACTATTGAACTTAGACAACACTTGGAGGAATTATTGATGCTAAATATTTAGTTTGCATGTCCTATATACTTTTTAAAATTGTTAATAACTATGTTTTTCCCTACTTTCTTTATGTTTTCAATTACGTTGATTTTTTCTTAATATGCATAAACTTAAGCAAAACCACATATCTATAATCAATGAGCAGATTTGTAACATCCCGGCTCAAGGCTTAATAGGAATAATAGGATACTCATACCAACAAGTTGCAACTTCTTTTTCGGAAGCCCATCTCTAAAGAACTCTAAAGTTAAGCGTGCTTGGCCTGGAGAAATTTAGGGATGGGTGACCGACCGGGAAATTTAGGGATGGGTGACCGACCGGGAAGTTCTTCCCGGGTGCGCATGAGTGAGGACAAAGTGCGCAGAAAAGACTGGTGTTGGTCTGTGAGGGAAGTCTATGTCCTAAAAAAGCTGCCAGATGTAAGTGGGCCCGGCCGCGTGGAGGCGGGACGTTACATATTGGTATCAGAGCCGACTCTCGCGGTTTCACGGGCTGGTGGAGGCGGGACGTTACATATTGGTATCAGAGCCGACTCTCACGGTTTCACGGGCTGGTGTGGACCCGGAGCGGGACGTTACATATTGGTATCAGAGCCGACTCTCACGGTTTCACGGGCTGGTGTGGACCCGGAGTGGTCACACAGCATGACACATGTGCTGGCACTGGACACACGGACGTGGCCAAGAGAGGACGTTCGGACGTGGCCAAGAGAGGACGTTCCTGGCTTGGGGTTGACCGACGAGGACGTCGGTCTCTTAAGGGGGTGAGGATGTAACATCCCGGCCCAAGGCTTAATAAGACTGGTGTTGGTCTGTGAGGGAAGTCTATGTCCTAGAAAAGCTGCCAGATGTAAGTGGGCCCGGCCGCGTGGAGGCGGGACGTTACAAGATTGAACACTAGTTAGGTATGGATCAGTTAAAAATTAACTGCATGGTCTAACCAGAAATGAAACAACCTGAATATTTCTGGTCAACATTATGACATTAATTATGTCCAGTGAGATAATGTGTAACAAGATCTTATCCATGAATGTGAAAAATGAGCTCTCTGTAGTTATACAAAGTGCATGTTCTCACATGTTTTCACTGATGTCCTGATCAGGGAAAGCAAAAGGTACGATATGGAGATAAAGAAATCACTGCCAGGAACATCATAATTGCTACTGGTTCAGTTCCTTTTGTTCCCAAAGGGATTGAGATTGATGGTAAATACTTCTTTGTTTGAGTTCTCTTTGAATTTTGAAAACCCAATACTTTAGGAAAGTTATGGACTTATGGTGCATGCTGGAGATTTATTATAAAAAAAATTATTCATTTCAGTTCTGTTAAACTTTAATACCCATAATGAGGAGGATATAGATATGGCCATGAATTGCAGTGTGATAGCCATTTTTAATGCACCTTGTGACTTTTGGCACTGCTCTGCTTTTCGAAACTTTCTGGTGATTCATATTGATGCAGTCATTTCTAATTCAGTGTTACACGCAATGCTGTTTTACTTGTCTGTTTGTTTAATTCAACTCTGGCTATTTTGCTTTTCATCATTGTGAGAGACCCAGATACTATAATGTTGTAGCAGTAGCACCAAGAATCCAATCCCACCACATTGATTTAGGTTGGATCTGGAATCACCAGAGACAAAAAGCAAAGCCTAAGGTGCCATTTGTTATGTCTTGAATATCCATACGGTTATATGCCTGTTTCTAGAGGTTTTTCAGTGTTGAACGAGAGCAAAAACTAGATATATGATCCTAGTGACCATTCTGTCGTCGCTGTCACAATTTTTGTCACATGACAAACAAGCCTAGAAATTTAGCGCATTGGAGATATAACTGGGTGCATTCTTTATTCTGCATGTGGTGTATTAGTTGTCATTTTTGGTGTACTTTCCTTCTTTTGTCCGTTCTCACAAAATTCTGCCGGATGATTATTTGCAGGGAAAACTGTATTTACCAGTGATCATGCACTGAAACTTGAGTCAGTTCCAGACTGGATAGCTATTGTTGGAAGTGGTTACATTGGACTTGAGTTCAGTGATGTATATACAGCTCTTGGAAGTGAGGTACATTAGAAGCTCTTGCTTTGAAATTATTTGCTAGGTTGCTTTCTCCAAGAACCATTGTCCACAGCACCAGAGAAATTATGAAACTTGCAGTGTTCTGGTGTTCTTTAAATATATCTGCTGTTATTTTCTCTTATTTTTCCTCTTAGCTCCACTGATTGTTTGGCTATCGTGTTTTGAACTTAAGTTAAATGATTCAGATAAGCTGGATGGATTTTAGAATGCTCCTTACTGATCATCTGCAATTGCCTGTTGAACATGGTTGTTGTGAGTTAATTGTCACTTGAATTTACTCAATTCAAAATTGGGCAGGTTACTTTCGTCGAAGCTCTTGACCAGCTGATGCCTGGATTTGATCCTGAAATTGCAAAATTAGCCCAGAGAGTTCTTATCAATCCTCGGAAAATTGATTATTACACTGGTGTTTTTGCAAGCAAGGTTCACCTTTGGTCTAGCTTTCTAAAAGTATTCCAGATTTTTTTTTTGGCATGGTTGAATAATCTGTATGTTGAATGGTCTATGGATTTTTCACTAGATTACTCCAGCAAAGGACGGAAAACCTGTGCTCATCGAGCTTATTGATGCAAAGACAAAGGAGCACAAAGAAACCCTTGAGGTAACATTTCTGATATCTTTCAATGTTTGGCAACTTGCTTTTGTTCTTGTGGATTACCTTTGCCAGTTATCTCTTTGTTATGGTATAATATAACGGTGCGAGTTCAACACACATAATCTTTTATTACCGAGTGAATGCTTCATATTGGTCCTATACCTGCCATATGTGTAGTTGGTTGAGCATGGAATGCTGTAACAGTTACTTGTTACAAGCATTGTAATCAAAATCAGGTAGTAGAAATGTTTTTTTATCAATAATGCGTTATGATTCTACTTCATTCGAACAGAAATGTATGTCCATTAGGACATTGACACAATCTTCAAGGTGACACTTTGACTAACAACATCTATAGAACATATATTAATTTTTATAGAACACATTTATATATTATGAAATTGTTTCTGTAATGAATGTAGTAATGTCAATCCATATAAATTTACGATATTTTCAAAGTCATAAACTTGCAAATGCAAATAATCATCAGACGCAACAATATGGTAAGCAAGACCAAGTGCACTGTAAATCTCATTGGCGTGCACATAAAGCATTTCTGCTAGCTTTCCAGTTTACCATTTGATGCTTTATAAGTTAACCACAATGGCTCACTGGGGAGGTTGGAAATTTGTGTGTAGGTTGACGCAGCTCTTATCGCCACAGGAAGGGCCCCATTCACCAAAGGGCTTGGCTTGGAAAACGTGAGTATCTAAAAATTGAACCTAGTAGCTACCAGATCTTATGCTACAATTTAAAAATATAAGAATGCTGAAGCTTATTTTCCATTTCTTCAGATCAATGTTGTTACACAACGTGGTTTTGTTCCTGTTGATGAACGGATGCGAGTCATGGATGCAGATGGCAATGTGGTATGCTGCAACTTTTATTGCGTGACTTATTTCTTTAGAACAAGTGTCTCCTCAATATTTCTGCATAATTCACATATAATATTATATAGGTACCCAATTTATATTGCATTGGAGATGCCAATGGCAAACTTATGCTTGCCCATGCTGCCAGTGCACAAGGAATTTCAGGTACTTGAGAAGTCTGTTTTCTTGTGGTTTCTTGGAGCAAGCTTATTGGTGTACTTGTCTGATGTTGAATTCCTATTCAAATGTAGTTGTTGAACAAATCTCTGGAAATGATCACATCCTAAATCATTTAAGTATCCCAGCCGCATGTTTCACTCATCCAGAGATTAGTATGGTTGGACTGACAGAGGTAAGTTATCTTCTTATTGAAGTAATCAATATACATGAATTTCATTAGCTGAATATTTGGACGTCATTTTGTTAATGGCCGGATTTAGCTCATTTGACTGCAATTAACATTGTACTTATGAAAGGATATAAATAGGCAATGCCCTATTTTTTTTGGCTAACGTACTGTTTTTGAAACTTTCTCAGCCACAAGCCAGAGAGAAGGCAGACAAAGAAGGATTTGAGGTAAATGTTGTGAAGACTAGCTTTAAGGCTAACACTAAAGCTTTGGCAGAAAATGAAGGAGATGGGATTGCTAAGGTCATTCTGTTTGCTACTTCAAGTTCATGTTTTCTCCAGAATTTACCCCTGTTCTTTCACAATTTTGGCATTGACAGAATTTGACAATATGTGCTCCTCACTGCAGTTGATTTACCGACCTGACACGGGTGAAATTCTTGGGGTTCACATTTTGGGTTTGCATGCTGCTGATCTCATCCACGAGGCGTCCAATGCCATCGCCCTAGGAACTCGTGTGCAAGTGAGTGTTGCTGATAATCTTCTCTTTATTAAGCATCCACTTTTGCTGGATTCTGTCATACACATAGCTAGCAATTCATCTTTAACTGGTACACAATTGTTTTCTGTGTCTGCAGGACATCAAGTTTGCTGTTCATGCTCACCCCACATTGTCCGAGGTCCTGGATGAACTCTTCAAAGCAGCCAAGGTATACATCGATCAATGCCCTCATTTCTTATTACCATCACATTTCTTGGCCCACAAATCTGAACAAGTGCAAGCGACATTCTCTGTCTCCAACAGGTTAATTCCGGTGTTTCTCATTCTGTAAATGAACCAGTTGCAGCCTAGAGAAGGGCGGGATAGCAAGCCAGGGCAGCCACCCCAACCGCTCTTGAAGGTGCTCAGCTTCATCACGACCCTGTTTTCCTCCCCAAAACGAGATCGGCAACGGTAAATGGGAGGGTGGTGTTGTAGGTAGTATCTGTAGGTTACATATTTGAGGAAAGAAATTCACCAGTGTTGGAAATACAAGCACACAAATGTTTTTTTTGGGGGTCCAGATTATGTAAAGGGTCTTCAGCCGCTGGGGTGGGTTTTTGTTGGCTTGGTTATTGCATGTTTATTTGTTGTTGGTTGTCCTGTAAGATGAAGTGCCGAGACTAGCTCAGCTTGTTTGAAATAATCCATCTACCATGATTCAAAACTCGTATGTACTGTGGCTTGGCGCTGGTCTGATCCGAGTTCTGACAATCTCACTCACGGTCACGGAGGCTCCCGATTCGACTCGACGATATGGATTCGTCTCGGGCCCGGTCGGACCAGAATTACAGGCAGAGGAGATCCGACACGGATATGTTCGGTTGGCGGCGTACGTGTATGTAAAGGCGGATCGAGTGCGATTTATCGAGAACCTTTTCTTTTCGCGCGATCTGTTGGAGCCGACTTCAACTACATGGAGGGAGGAGATCCAGCTGCTGCCGGCGGCGGCAGCAGCGCCGCAGAGGAAGAGAAGTACTCTTGGGTGCCGGTGCGCGTGGCCAGGCTGACCAACTTGTTGCACCACCTGGGCGCCGTACAGCGGTTGCGCTGGCTGGGCCACCGCGAGGAACACGGGTGGGTGGAGAGGGCGGAGGCGGAGGCGATGGGCCCGGACGACGCGGAGCGGCAGCTGAAGCTGGCGCGCGACCTCTGCGGCGTCATGTCCACATCCTGGTACGGCGTCTCGTGCGCGCTGCACGAGATGGCGGAGAACGTGGCCGAGGCCGTGGACCCGGCGGGCGCGCTGCGGCCGCGCCCCGGGCTCCACGACGTGCTCCCCGGCAGCCACGGCTTCGTGCACCTCACGCGTGGCCAGGCGGCGCGCGCCCGCGGGCTCGTCGCCGACGCGCTCGCGCGGACGCACCGCGTCAGGGCGCCCGTGAACGAGCTGAGGCAGCAGTGCTGGCCTCCTCTCGCTGGCGCGGGAGCTGCCGCCGCGTACTCGACCCCGGCACTGCTGGCGCGCATGCGCCGCGTCGAGCGCCTCGCCGACGCCGTCCTCCTCCCGCTGCAGGAGCTCAGGCGCCTCGTTGACCACCTGATCGAGGTCAACAACAACAACCTCCGCGGCAGAGGTGGGAGGGAGAGACGGAGACGGAGATCAGCACCACCGTCGCGCCGGACACCTGCAAGAGAACCCATGCTCAGGCGCAGCGCAAGCGTGTCGTCGTTGATGCCAGTTGCTGGCTATCATGCTCATCGCGACTGATGTTTTATAAGGTCATTAACAATGTATAGTTTCATCCCCTCAATTTTCAAGATAAATGAAATCAGATAAAATAGATCTCTCCAAATATAGTTTCAAGGGAACATATCTAGTGCAAACCACAGCCTTCGTGAAAACCCGTGCAAACCATGGTAAAAAAATCATCTAAATTCACCAAAAAAAATCACACATGTTGATGGTACGATGATACACAACCTTGTAAAATATCTTGTCCAAACTCGACTTCGTTTGTGAGTTATAAAAATAACAAATTTCAAGACAAAAAGTTCTCCACATGATTGGTTAGAAATTTGTTATTTTTATATCTCAGAAATAAATTCGAGTTTGGACAAGATATTTTACAAGGTTGTGTATCATCATACCATCAACATGTGTGATTTTTTTGGTGAATTTAGACGATTTTTTTACCGTGGTTTGCACGGGTTTTCACGAAGATTGTGGTTTGCACAGTTTCATATGTCTTCGTGGTTCCATGATCCCTCTTTCTTTCTTCTTTTTTTCTCTTGAACTGTGCGTGTTGCACAATATGAAAAGACAATAACACCCTCAATTGAGACTTCACTAAAATTTCACCGTTTTAAATATAACACTCAAATGTCCGTGAGGATGAAACATTTTCATTCTCTCTCCTCCTAGGTTTATATAAAAGGTTTATGTGATACTCTATTTAATATGTTTGAAACGTCATGAAACTCTATTAAAAGTGGTCTAATAATGGTATGAACTCTGTTGAAGATCCATGAAGATTCCCCGGCTAGAGTCCAGATGAGCATAGTTTTGGATGGACCCTTCAACTAACCGAGCGGACTTGGTCCACATGATGCGAGTGCTTATAGCACATATATATATATATATATATATATATATATATATATATATATATATATATAATTTTTGGATCGTTTAAAGAGTTTTGTGCTGAGACAAACGATGGGACATTGTTAAAAAGCTCTGACAAAAATGTAAAATTCATGTGAGGTCTTGTTTAGTTTCGCCAACTTCCACCAAATATTTCTAGATTCTCCGTCACATCAATCTTTAGCTACATGCATAGAGCATTAAATATAGGTAAAAAAAATAACCGATTCTACTTTTAGTATCTATGTCGAGACGAATCTTTTGAGCCTAGTTGGTCCATATTTGGATAAAGTTTGTCAAATAACAACGAAAGTGCTACAGTATAAATTCCAAATATTTCTCGGAACTAAACAAGCCCTGAATCATATGAAAAAAGGGGCGGTGGAAGCTCGGAACCGCAGATATACTAACAAACAAGTGCTGCAAACGGCATTAAGTTAAATAAACAACTTACAAAAAGTCTGAACGTGCCGGAGCTACTTTTTTTTATATAAAAGAGCCCGAGCCGAAATAAATTACTTCACCTAGCTCCTCCTCACAAATCGAATGCGAATTGTTATGATTTTTTTTTGAAATAAATTATAAAACTATTTTTACCAATATTTTTTTAAAACGGTTTTTAGCTTCAAAAACTCTATACGAGGAGCTAAAACCAAAGCCCATAAAAATTGGAGCCCTATATACCTAACAAAACATGATTTTGCGTAGACTGCTTGTCTGCTTCCACAAAACCCCTGGAAATTCGAAAATTGCGCCCATTTCGTTTCGTTGCTCCAAAATCTCCGCCGGGTCCGCGTCCGCCTCACTCCCGCTTCCCCCCGCCTCGTCAGTCGTCACCTCCCGCTCCCACCGCCACCAATCGCACTCGCAGTTGGCGCGCGCTCGCGTCCAAACCAAGCAAACCCGCTGTCAAAAAAAAAAAAAAAAAACCAAGCAAACCCCAAAACCCTAGCCTCCCCCGGCGCCGCCACCGGCCGGGCTCCCTTCCTCCGGCACCGGCCGACCTAGCCTCGCAGCAGCCTTAACCCTACCCACTCTCCCGCCGCCGCCGGAGCAGGGGTAAAAAAAATGCCGCGCGAGATCATCACGATCCAGGTGGGGCAATGCGGGAACCAGATCGGGATGGAGTTCTGGAAGCAGCTCTGCCTCGAGCACGGCATCGGCAAGGACGGCCTCCTCGAGGACTTCGCCACTCAGGTACATCCCACGCCCCCATTCCCCTCTCTCCCCTGTCCCAGAAGTGAGCGTGACCTGTCCGAGTCGCTCCTCATGCGCTGGCCGCGGTGAATCGATTGATGGCGGTTTCCGGGTTGCTGGAGATCAGCGCCTCGGGTGCTCTGATTTGTGCTGTTTGTGGATATGGCGGCGAGGCCAGGTGGCTAGTCCTCAGACCTCTGCTGTAGGGTCTGTACTAGTAGAATTCTCACAAGTCATGCGTAAGTGTCTGAGAATTTCGGAGATTTCAATTGGTATTGTGATTGGGGTGCGGACTTTAGCTTAGTTTCAACACGTTTTTGTTTTCAGTCATAAGGGATTAGTGTTTAAGTGGTTTCTGGTATCGGTGTATAGTGTTAGATTTAGCTGGAGTTAACGAGAACTGCAGACAAGAAATTAAATGAACATTTGAACTTACAACACCTATGTATCATGTGCCTCACTGCCTCACTATGCTGGAAATTGCTTCTCCAACCTAATTGTGCAGCCCTTAAAAGCATCCACTGTAACACTTACGTTTCAGTCTGTACTTGATGGATGCAGTATTTGCCATTTATGTTTATCTGGGAAGGCTAAATTAAGCAAGAGCCAGCTCTAATTGCTTAAGTTACCTGCAGGGGGGTGACAGGAAGGACGTCTTCTTTTACCAGGCTGATGATCAGCATTTCATACCCAGGTCTCTGCTTATTGACCTGGAGCCAAGAGTGATCAATGGAATTCAGAACAGCGAGTACAGGAACCTGTACAATCATGAGAACATATTTGTTGCTGAGCACGGTGGTGGTGCCGGGAACAACTGGGCCAGCGGGTATCATCAGGTATAGCTGCACCGTGTATATCTGTTTGCACCTAAGGTTTCCAGTTTCCACCAGATGAACCAATCTTGCAGGCTTTGTAGACTTGCTTGTTTTGTCACTAGGCCAATTGCCCCTTCTCTTGTTTTAGAAATAAATGCTCAAATGTCTTTGATATCCTCATAGAGCTTCTCTTGTTTTAGAAATAAATGCTCAAATGTCTTTGATATTCTCATAGGGTGAACAAGTTGTGGATGACATCATGGACATGGTTGACAGAGAAGCAGATGGAAGTGATAGCCTTGAGGGTTTTGTCCTTTGTCACTCTATTGCTGGTGGAACTGGGTCAGGTTGGCTATCTGGCTCTCATATTTTGATTTCCTTTCTTTGCATTTTTTCTATTCTCTTAGGGTCCGCTTGGATCCCTTCATTTTGGAGGAATTGGAATCCACTCAATAAATTAGGCTATTTGGCTTGGAATTTGGCATTTAACCACTTTCCAAAGTTCACATATAACCCTATCTCAAATTCATAGGATGAGAGAGGGAAATGGATTCTATAGATCACCATGTTATATTTCTACTTTGCAACTTATAACAATGTCTTCAACTCACTCCTCTACGGTGGAAATGCAACACATAACTATCTCTCTCGTATAGCCAACAATAATATACAAATATAATCCATATACAATCATATTAGCTTAATTAATATGTGTTTAAATTATGATTCTTAAAATGAATTCAGTTCCATGCATCCAAATGGGCCCTTCTTTGTTGATGACTTGTATTGTACTTGGAGTATTTCATGGTGCACTGGTGCCTACCATCTGTCTCACTGTACATTGGATGTTGCCTTGTTAATTGTTATTATGAAAAATTTAAACAGTTATTCTCATACCATTTGTCTAATTTGTTCTGTTGCCCATGTTCATTCAGGTATGGGTTCTTATCTATTGGAGACACTGAATGATCGATACAGTAAAAAGCTTGTACAGACATATAGTGTTTTCCCAAACCAGATGGAAACAAGTGATGTTGTCGTCCAACCTTACAACTCACTTTTAACTCTGAAGCGGTTGACTCTGAATGCTGACTGTGTGGTTGTTCTTGACAATACGGCTCTTAATAGGATTGCCGTTGAGCGTCTTCATCTATCAAATCCTACTTTTGCACAAACAAACTCTTTGGTGTCCACGGTTATGTCTGCAAGCACGACTACTTTAAGGTATCCTGGATATATGAACAATGATCTAGTTGGCCTGCTTGCGTCCCTGATCCCCACTCCAAGGTGCCATTTTTTGATGACAGGTTATACACCGTTGACTGTTGAGCGCCAGGTAATTTGATATCCTCTTCCTCAGTTGTTACATTGGTTCATGTAGCATGTTTTGTTTTATGAATCTGCAGTTACCTGTGCTTGTCCATTGACTGCAATTTTGGGACACTTCATCAAAAGAATTAGGGAAACTAGTTAAATTAATGTTTGTTTTGGGAGAACTGCTGAACCATTCAGTTATATGAATGTGGCAGGTTAACATGATACGCAAAACGACGGTATTGGATGTTATGAGAAGACTTCTGCAGGTATTACCTGTCACTGTATGAAGGGTGGTTAACTCGTAAGTGTTCACGGAGTTTGAATCCTTTATTTATGAAATATCACAGACAAAGAATATAATGGTATCATCATATGCTCGGACAAAAGAAGCTAGCCAAGCTAAATACATCTCCATACTGAACATCATTCAAGGGGAGGTGGACCCTACACAGGTATAAGTTTTGTCAAATGAATTTTCTTCTAAAGTGTGGATATATCTTGGTCAAATTTAATGATGGCTTCATGAAATAAGATTTGCCAAGTGCTGAAGTATATTGACTTAGGAGTTACATGGAATGGTCATTTGAAATTCTAAATCAAGAATTCACAATAAAACATGGTAGTTTCATACCAATCGTTCTCTTCCCATTTCACTCTAGGAAGTTGCTGGAAACATATAAAATTTAAGATGTGTTCATCAATACATCAAACAAAGCACATTTGTATCCATCTTTCTCCTTATGCGCTCCTCCTATACACCGCATTGGTTGAAGTGACATGAACTTTCACTAAATCTGTAAACGGATTTTTGTACATACTAGCATGGTGACATTTTATTTGTTAGTTAATAACTTTTAGTTGGAGTAGATACAGTTTAATGTTTTTCCTTTTGTGTACCGTGAAATTATTCGTTTGTTCTGCCTTATTTTATTTTGTCTTGTCATGGATTTAGGTTCATGAGAGTCTGCAAAGGATACGCGAAAGGAAGCTTGTTAACTTTATAGACTGGGCACCTGCAAGCATTCAGGTTATCTGTTTTTTCCTTTGCAACCATTCAGGTTATCGCGCAACTAAAATAACTTTTTATTTCGTTGCCTGGCATTAAATTCGTAAGCATTTCAACTGCAACAGGTTGCTTTGTCAAGAAAATCCCCATATGTTCAAACAACCCACAGGGTACAATGATCTCTTCCTCCTACCTTTTGGTGGGATTTCAGTCTTTTATTTCTTTTGAAAAAATGCATAATGCTGTACTAAGTAACACTGTGCTACAGGTTAGTGGCCTGATGTTAGCAAATCATACAAGCATCCGTCACTTATTCAGCAAATGCCTGGGGCAATATGAGAAGCTACGGAAAAAGCAGGCTTTTCTTGACAACTACAGGAAGTTCCCAATGTTTGCTGTAAGAACATATTTCAACAAGTTTTCAATCTCCTAACTCATTATTTTGAATTGTTTGGCATACATGCATATTCTGAGGTCTGAGCTGTTTACTTACTCCGTAGCTGTTTGTTGGTCAAGTACTCTATTCTTTATTTAGTTGGCGTGGTCAAGTTCAGGAACCTTTCCAATGCCGATTCAACTAAAACTCTTGCAGATGCAAAGAAATTTAGATATCTTGTCATTATTACTTACAAAGACTATGATAGCCAACATGGTTCCTTAGATAATGACAGGCATATGCAAATTTTTTTGAGAACAGTACTGTCAACTGTGTATGACCTTGTGGATGACTTCATTCTTTTGTGCGACATACTGATCTCTGACCTCTTCACGCAGGACAATGATCTCTCTGAATTTGATGAATCTCGAGAGATAATAGAGAGCCTAGTCGATGAATACAAGGCCTGTGAGTCGCCGGACTACATTAAATGGGGAATGGAGGTAAATATAATGCAATCAAAATCTTGTTCTTTGCATTATATAAAATGCTGAGCAATCTGTTCCAATGCAGGACCCTGGAGAGGCAAACGTTGCGGCAGCACTTGACTCTAAGTTGGTAGTGTAAATATAAAGGTACCATCTCATGATCAGGCACTTTTTATGTGGAAATAATTTGATGCTTTATCATATTGAATTGAGTCAATTGGCCATCCACTTTAAACCTTGAAGATTTGCTGATCTCTGACCTACATCAATTGTTATAAATGATTCACAATCTCTGCTAGATGTTGAAAATGACTGCTTCCCTGGCCCCTGGGCATATTTTTGTATATATTGCTGGCAAATAACAGCTTCACACTTTAAGACTCTACTTTCCGTTTGAGGGAGCTATAATGTTTTCTCAGCATTGAAATTCTTAGACAATTTTCACTATCAGAAGCAGATAATTATGGTGTCGTGATTCCTCACATACTGTGTTTATTAATTTGATAATTTTGGAAACCGCACTGTTCCAGCAATTCACACAACTGAGGAAGGCTCTCTACATGCAGATCCTGTTGGTCATCCAAAGATGCTACTGTCACTATCTAGTAGTCTTCAGTTTGACACCACCTGCTTATCTAGATCATATTGGAGTGCTGCCAAAGTGGGTTATGAAGTTATTCGCCCCGCAAAGTTTCTCTCTTTTTTAGTCTGTGCTATGTATATTTTGAAACCCACTTCCTCTGGCCTGTGTTCATTTTCCCTTTAATGTCTTGTGACTGCGCTCTTTGGTGGTGATGATGATTGTCTTCCTTGCCCTTTAGGCTTTGATGCTGATAGTTTCAATTGTGCCAAGTGTTCCTTGCTGAATGCTGATGACTTAGAAAGTTTTAGTCAATCTAGTTTGTGGGCCAGGTCTCCATCCTGTGATGCTATGCATTCGTCTCTTGCAATGTTTTAGCTTGGTGAGTTTGTAGACATTGAACGAACTGTTTAGTTGTCGGGTATACCTGCGGATGTTATTGGAATACAGATGATTTGAACTAATGTCATTTTCGTTTATGTTACTGCTGGACGTACCAAACAGCTCGGAAGTGTTTACCCTGGGGAGAGCATTTGCTGTCTTAAAGAGGGACATGGTCACATAGAAGTACGAAGGTGGAATGGCTCCATCCTCTTGACTCTTGTGGACCTGTATCCTCGTCTACTTTTGATTACTGAAGTTTCTGAAATTGCCTAACTGTATCCTCTTACTAAATTATTATGTAGTTAATAAAATTTGGGAATCAGTGATCTAGCGTATTATACGACTGCACGTCTGTTCAATTTTGTTACTCCATGTGTTTTCAGCTTCATCTGAAATTAATCCCTGTTGGATATCTGTAGGATGAGCCTCCTTTGCAGTTTTTTTTTTAAAAAAAAATCTGTGCAGTTGAGGTACTGTAACGTGGATCTTATTTATGTTATGGAAACTCATTTACCGCGACTTATTTTGAGGTTCTACGTCTTGTACATTTTCACTCAATAGAATCAACATAATTAAGGAATATGGTTAAAATTTCTCTTCGATGATGTTCTCCGCCAGCCGTTCCTCTTCATAATCTGGATTGTTGAATCTTTCACTTCTTTGGCATCTATTACTGTATATACCAAATTAATATTAGCTACTTTCGATGGAGGTTGTAGTGCACAAACAATTACACACATAATTTAAAAGGATCAATTAAGTCTATTTTTAGCTCTTCAACTCTTTCCTTCGTCTAATTTTAACCCCCTAACTTTGGCACCTCAACTATTAAAATCATTTAAGACTCCGAGCCATCTCAACCACTCAAAACCGCTTTGAGGGTCAAAACTGAATGGTATTGATACTGAGGTGCCAAGTTAGACAAAGGCAAAAGTTAAGGTTAAAAAATAGACTTAATCAAGTGTTTTATTTTTTAGATATTATGATTTTTTATATATTTAGATTTACTTATTGATAAATGTTTATATACATTGAAATATTTATCTACACTTTATTGGATTTATGTATTAGATTTGTTTTAAATATGAATTCAAACTTTATTTAAAATATAATATATATGTTTGAGGTTCTCATATTTTAAAATTGATTTGTTTTGAATTGTTTGAACGAACTCAGATGGAGAAATGACAAATAACAAACTTGTAGATCTTGATGATATGTATAACTTTGTAGTTGATGAACTTTTTCATTTGAAATTATTTACGTTCCCAAAATTCTATTTAAAGTTCTCACATTTTCAAATTTAACAACTTGGATGAAGAAATTACTAACATTAAAGTTTTAGATCCTATAAGATTTATAAGTTTATAGTTGACTACTGTTTCATTTGAAATGATTTATGGTCCCAAAATTCTGTTTGAAGTTTTTATATTTTCAAACTCAAAATTTTGAAAGTTTTTGAACCAACTCGTGTGGAGACATAAACCAAATCAAAACTGTAGATATCGATGAGATAGATTATGTTTTTATAAAAATTTTGGTACTAAAGTTTAATTTATTTGTGTACACCCAAAAAAGGATCTCGGTGAATTGGATACAAATTTATTTTTAAAATTAAGTGTAAGACTATCTCCAACAGCCATAACCTAAAATATAAGACCTATTTAATGTTTTGGTAGCGCTACCGTCAATGGGTTTAATACTTATTTTTAGTCTTCTCTAACAACTAGACTTAAAATACAACCTTTTCTATAAATGAGTCTCGAGGAGAGAGCAGATTTAGGTTGTATCTTTCTTGATACCTAAATGGGTCTTCTATATAGATACTATGTTGGAGGTTATAGATATTATGTTGAAGACCCATTTTTGGTTTGAGTTTCTAAATGAGTCTTCTGTTGGAGACAGTGAGTGTTTAGATAGGTTCCTATGAGTTTTTAGGACTTGTGGAGATCTTTCGTTATTATTACGATGAAAAGGGTTAAAAATGGATTTCTGGTTGCAACCTTTTGGCGGCATGGTGTGTATGACGCTGAGAGGTGGGCCCAAGGTGTCTGTTGCGGCGTAGTGCGCACTGTGCTGTCGGCTCGGTTCATTATCCCACAAGGGTCCACTCCAATTCGGTACTCAAACTTCCCCTAAATATTTTTAAATTTTCCGTCACATCAATCTTTAACTACATGCATAGAGCGTTAAATATAGATAAAAAAATAACTAATTGTATTTTTAGCAAGTAATGTCGAGACAAATCTTTTAAGCATAGTTAATCCATATTTAAATAAAGTTTGTTAAATAATAACGAAAGTACTACCGTACATTTCTCAAATATTTCTCAAAACTAAGGGCTTTCAAAATTTTTCCTGTAGCGTTTCGTTGTTATTTGACAAATTTTGTTCAAATATAGACTACGTGGACTCAAAAGATTCGTCTCGACATGTACATACTAAAAGTACAATTAGTTATTTTTTTATCTACATTTAATGCTCCATGTATACGTCCGAACATTGATGTGATAGTTGATGTGATGGAAAATTTTAAGAAATGAGGGAACTAAACAGGGCCTAAACACGTCACCATAGTGATATAGTGGAGGGCCCCAGGCTTGACCCGTTGACTGCGGGGAACAGAGCGAGACCTCACCCGCTCTGTCTTCTTCGCCAACAACCCCTTTCTTCTCTTTTCCCCGTGGACATCTCTCCCAAAAGAATCTCTGTCTCCAAATCCATGGCTAGAGCAAGCAAGGAATAAGGCCGGCGGCCAGCCTGTGGAGAACCCACTGTCCAGAGCTACTCCCTGCATCCTATCCAGTATCCACGCACCCACTCCAACTGAACCGAACAAAAGGTTAGAGCTTGTTCTACTAGCGGCCATGCCGGAGTTCCTGGTGAGCGCAGCGACGGGGGCCTTGGGCCCCGTCCTGGGCAAGCTTGCTGCTCTGCTCGGCGACGAGTACAAGCGTTTCAGAGGGGTGCGTGGTGAGGTCAAGTTCCTGATTCGGGAACTGGAAGCCATGCACGCGTTCCTCCTGAAGAAGTCTGAAGAGGAGAATCCTGACGCGCAAGACAAGGCGTGGATGAAGGAGGTGCGAGAGCTCTCCTACGACATCGAGGACAGCCTCGATGACTTCAGAGTCCGTGTTGGTGACGACGACTCGGCGAAACCAGATGGCTTCATCGACAAATGCAAGAACCTACTGGCCAAGACCAAGGCCCGCCGTCGGATTGCCAAAGCGATTCAGGATCTGAAAGTCCAAGTCAGGGAAGTGAGTGAAAGGAATGCAAGATACAAGCAGATCAGCGTGAACACAAACCACAAGACCGTGGATCGAAGAGCTCTTGCCATATTTGAGGATGCTTCTAGGCTTGTGGGCATCGATCGACCAAAACAAGAGGTAATTTCATTTCTCAAGAAGGAGGATGGGGGTATTTCATCACAACAACCGAAGATGGTCTCTATTGTGGGTATTGGAGGAATTGGAAAGACAACCCTTGCAGACCGAGTGTACCAAGAGCTGAAGGATCAGTTCGACTGCCGAGCTTTCTTGTCGGTGTCACGGAATCCTAACGTGGATAACATTTTGAGAACTATTCTCAGCCAGGTGACAGGTCGAGCTTTTTATACGACAGAAGCAGCGAGCATACAGCAGTTAGTCATGGAAATCCGTGAATTTCTTCAGACAAAAAGGTACACACACGGCCGTATACTTTCAGCATTGCACATCCATTCCATTTAGAAACTTATTCTAATTTCCTTCTACCAAAGCTTTGACCACTATAAGAAATTCCGTTGAAGGAAATGGACCTTTCGAGAGATAGTTACCTTAGATGCTCTTTCTGTTTTGTTGTTTTGTTTAGGTCTGATAGGCATGGAAATGCGCATAATACACATCCAAACAGGTCTCCAAATGCAATTAGTCACTTGATAAGAAGAAAATCCCTTAAATTATCACTAAGAGCATATAAGGAATTTTTTGATTTGTCACTTGTAATCACTTGTAATTAGTTAGAGTTTGACTAATTTTCGAAACAGATAACCAGTTTTTTGTAATATAAATCCAATAGTAGAGTTTCCGCACCACTAAGCTGTATATATATAGGCTGCCTATTTGTTGGGTCCAATAAATATACCAAAGTTTTGATCCACATGTAGCGGTGCATAACTGCATACGTACTATAGTTTTGTTCTGCCTAAGTATGTTCTAAAGATTCTTCGATCAGTGAGTGGTCATTACAAATTTATGAAACAAGAAACTTTTGTCAAATAGGAACCTAGGGTGCAAAATTTTGGCACCTCCTTGTGTTAGAACCGATACAGAGCGTATCTAGATAGTTTCATGTATGTTTAATTTCTATCTATTGGAGCTTTAGCTTTACAAATCCTAGTTTAGATTTATCCTCTTAGTGCAACATGATCTTATGTCGTATCTTTGTTTTACAAATCCTAAATCATACCTCTCCTCCTAACAACCATTTCTGAGTATGTGAAAAGTAGAAGACAAAATTTGCTCCTTCACACTGAAAGTGACCTCTGCTGATAGACACTGAAAATGAAGCGATTTGCTGCTGGGTACTTTTGTTGTTGTCAAATTTGCTCCTAGACACTGTGTCCAATAAAATATTCATTTCCCGCTTAGGAGAAGAGAGAAGCGGTGAAATGTTCTTTTTGTCCCTGGCTCTTTCTTCTTTCCCATCTCCATCTCCGCCTCCCTCGTCCCATACTGCCATCAACCAGGTCGCCTCCCATTTCTCTCGACTGGGCGGCCATGGGATTCTCGTCGGTGTGCTTCTGCATGATCCTGCTGCAGCCGCTCACCCTTTTCTACAGCTGTCGGACTTCCTCTAGCACGTCGTCCTCCTCTTCCTCCCTCAGTGGGCTTCACAGCGCTGCCGACCACCAATGACCACCCGGCCTACACGGCTTGCCGCCGAACCTCTGGGCACCGCAGCCATCGTCCCTGTAGGCGGTCGTGGCCCTGGTGCTCATGCCGGCCGCCATCAAGGTCTGCCTCCCCGCCATCTGCTACACCAACCTCCTCACGGTCCGTCGTGTCGTGTCGTTCGCGCCGGCCTCAAACATGTGCGCCATATGCCTGGCATCGACAAGTGGGTTGACAAGGGCCAGGCCACCTGCCTGCTCCGCCACACCCTCCTTCCCGACCCATGGCAAGCTCGCCTCGTCCCCCTTCTCCTTCTGGCATAGATCAGGGAATAAGGACCTCCACGGGCCCACCATTGCTGCTCCCTCCCCTCCCTGCTGTTGCTGCGTGCGCTACTGCTGCTCACTGGCCAGGACGGGATCGAGTGTGAAGAGGAGAAATAAAAGAGAGGGAGAGGGGAAGAAGAAAGGTTCAAATAGGATATTTCACCAATGTTCTCTCTCTTCCTAAGCAAAAAATGAATATTTTATTGGCTGCAGTGCCCAAGAGCAAATTTGACAATAACAAAAATATCCACCAGCAAATCACTCCATTTTTTATATCCACCAGCAAAGGGAGGTTGCTTTCAGTGTCCAGGAACAAATTTTGTCAAAGTAAAATGGCATTGCTACAAATAATGCTTACACTTTACTAGAGTATAACTGATAGGCAGCGAGGGTCTGCCCTTGGTCGATCGTAGGTTGTAGTCGTGCGAGATCGGAGGGCGAGGCTTGAAGGAGGAGCGACGGTGAGGCGCCGTCGTGGGCGCGCGTGGAAGAGGCAGGGAGGCGGTTAGGGCAGAGAGGCGGCTAGGGTTTAGACTCCCGACTCCCCAGGGGAAGCCGGAACAATATTGTTCTGCTTAATTCCAAATAATCAGGATTACAACGTACTTATACTCCTAATAGACCTTTTGCTAAATAGCCCCTTGGTTTAACTGCTAATATTAAAAGACAAGTCCAAAATCTAATAAACCTCTCTAATCAAATAAACCTCGACCCTTTTAGCCACGGCTGCGCCTAACATACTGCAGGCCGGTCATAACATCTCTCCCCGCTTCGATAAACAGCTCGTCCTAGAGCTGCACATCGGGGTAGTGCTGCTTGAAGTCCGGAAGAAGTTCCCATGTAGCGTCGTCCTCGGAAAGGCCCTGCCACTGAACGAGGAGGTGCCAAGCCCCGCGACGCTGCTGGGTGCGCAATACGCGCGCAGGTGCTGGCAGCAGTCGACCGTCCTGTACCGGTGGCAGCGCAGCAGGAGCAGCCGGCGAATCGCCCTTGTACGGCTTCAACAGGCCGACGTGGAAGACGTCGTGCAGACGCGCCTCAGCGGGCAAGCGTAGGCGGTATTGAAAGGACCTTGATGTCGCCTAGAGGGGGGGGGGGGGGGGTTGAATAGGCCTGTTAAAATCACAGCTCAAAACTTTGTTAGTGATGCCCGGCACTACCGCCCTGAGCCCGACACTGCCGCACCCCGGCACTACCGGCCTCAGCCCGGTACTACCGCGCCAACAAACTGTCCGAGCCTGCAATTCAAAAACTAGCCACAGGAAACCAGTTCTATATGAATAGAAGTGTTGATCTTGGTTTCCTGAACCTGCAGAACCAACTCAACCAAGCCAAATATGTTGTATGTAATAGATCGGGGCCAAATCCTAGAATCAATCACAAGCTCACAAGTATGATAAATGAACACAAGTAAATACAAGAGAAAAGTGATTTATCCCGTGGTCCAGCTCGCCACCAAGGCTTGCCTACCTCCACGTTGTTGAGGATGACCACTTAGGTCAAGAGCTTTGCAACTCTTCCTCGGTCTCAAGTCAAGGAACCAAATCCTTGAAGTGAGGGGTAATTCCACTAGCTGCACAAGAGGATTACAAACTTCCCGCTGCTCACCACAAGCACGGGAGCTCGCCGGGCGACGCCTAGCCGTCTAGGAGGCTTCACCTCCAAGAGTAAAAGATGCACAACGAAGATCGACGAAACACGACAAGTGCTCAAGGTTTGGAAGGCTCTAATATGCTCTCTAACTCTTAATCACACAGCCCCAACACTTAATCATGCACTAAGCATGTCACTCTCACAAGAGAGGGTTGGGGAGAGCTCTCAAATGGCTTGGGAATGGTTGGGAGTGAACTGAGCATCAGCAGCCGGTTCTGGAGGCGTGGGGTGGGTATATATACCCCCACACCTAAAACTAGCCGTTGGAGGTCAGAAACTAGCCGTTACTGGCTGTACAGACCCGGCACTGCCGCACTTAGCCCGGCACTGCCGGGGAGCGGCACTGCCGTTCGACAGAGCGGCACTGCCGCAGCTCCCTGAGACAGCACAGGTGACCTCACGAAAAACGCCATAACTTTCTACTCCGAACTCCGATTTTAGTGATCTTGGACTTTCCGGAAAGCTTGTTTCGAGGGCTATCCAACCCTACAGAGAACAAGCCCAAGATCAACAAGTGCAGGTGCAGTGCTAAGTGTTTTCTCTCATGTTAGCACTCGGGTTCGGTTACTTTGAGCACTTGAGACTTGTCTATGATTCGTATTGCATCCCCCTTGATAGTACGGCATAACTATACTCAAGATAAAGAAAATATAACCATTTTAACCACTTGAGTCTTCAATGTCTTCATATGCCATTTCTTCTTGATATCACTTCAAAATGGGTTGCAATCATTGTTGGGGCGGTAGCCCGGACGTGAGCTACCCGTTTTCGCCTGGTAAGGTTTTCACCATCAGAACCGAAAGCGTCAAGATCGCGAGGGTCAAATCCGAAGGCAGGCGGCTTCACAGGCCCGCCTTTCGCGCGAAAACAAGGCGGGCTTCAGGGCCTTCGCGCTGGTCGGGCTTTCGAGCAAAAGCCGAATGTCAACGGCGTGCCTTCACGCCGGTCAGGCTTTCGAGCGAAAGCCGAATGTCAACGGTGTGCCTTCGCGCCGGTCGGGCTTTCAAGCGAAAGCCGAATGTCAACGGCGTGCCTTCACGCCGGTCAGGCTTTCGAGCGAAAGCCGAATGTCAACGGCGTGCCTTCGCGCCGGTCGGGCTTTCAAGCGAAAGCCGAATGTCAACGGCGTGCCTTCACGCCGGTCAGGCTTTCGAGCGAAAGCCGAATGTCAACGGCGTGCCTTCGCGCCGGTCGGGCTTTCGTGTGAAAGCCGAATGTCAACGGCGTGCCTTCGCGCCAATCGGGCTTTCGAGCGAAAGCCGAATGTCAACAACAGGTTTTCGATTATTCCTTTTGGCCATGGCCGTGTGCTTCCTTACCGCAGGGTTCTCCGGATCATGACATGGAGGGGGCCCACAGGTCTGACGGACGGGCGCGCAGACCGCCTCGCTCCCGCGTGTATTTACGGTGATGCCCTTCGGGCCCGGAGAGCCAGAGAAGCCGCAAGGTAGATTAGGAGAGGGCCTTTTTGTAATTAAGGCAGAGTGGTTGGAAGGGCATTTTTGTACTTTTAACCGGTCTGAGATCAATATAAAAGGCTCCGGTACTCCCAAAGAGAGGGGGGGAGGAACACTGTTCACTTCATCTTTTTCCCGTTTTACCGTTCGGTTTCCGCTTTCGCTTTGGGCTTTCGTTCGTGCGACAACCCGCTGTTTCGGGATCTCGGTCCCCGAAACAACATTGGCGCCCACCGTGGTTGTCGCCCGAGCTTACCATGCCACCAAGGAAAGCGCCGAAAGCGGTCGACAATCTGGAGGCTATCGCCGCGAGGAAGGATGCTTTCGGCACCATCGCGGCTTCGGTCCCAGCTAGCCAGATTCCACCAAACACAGTTGCAGAGCCGCCACCTTTCGGCGGCGCCCTGTCGATAGAAGCGCAGCCGCCGCCGGGAGCGTCGACGAGCCAGAATGTACAACCCCAGGATCAGCGTACTTTCGGCAGAGAGGGTACACCGGAAGGGCTTGTCGAGGACGAATTCGGCGAAGAGGATGATGATGCTGACGAAATCACAAGGCACGCCCAAGCAATCAAGACGTTGGCACAGCAGCAAGACGAAATCGAGAGGCTGTTGTTGCAAAGAGACCAGCTGCAGCAGCAGTTGGCGGCGAAAGCAAGAGAAGACGAGACTCGCAACGCCATTCGGCGAGCTGAGGCGCACAGGAAGCAACTCGAGAAGGAAATTCAGGAACTGCGAAGAGCCGGGGCGGACCCCAACCCGACAGCACAAGAAGATATATTCATACCAAGGCGAGAGCAACCACCGGCTTTCGGCAACGCCATCGACGAAACCTCTCCACTCTCGAGGGAGTTGCAGGCTCATCCGTGGCCACTCAATTACAAGCCTCGTATTCCGACTTTCGACGGTAAAGCGAACCCGCGCAAGTTCTTGGCAAGCTATGAGACAGCTGTCTTTTCGGCAGGCGGGGACAATCAGGCTCTAGCAAAATCTCTCATCTTGGCGGTCGAAGACGTGGCCCACGATTGGTACACCACTCTCAAGCCACTGTCCATCTATTCATGGGCACAGCTGAAAGCCGAGCTGCTGGCCACCTTCCAAGGATTCCGACCGGACATCAAGACCACGCGGGACCTCATGAATTGCACCCAGCAAGACGACGAGCCACTTTCGGAGTACCTCAAGCGTTTCATCCAGCTGAAAGCTCAAGCTCCGAATGTGCCGGAAGCCGCGGTGATAGCAGCAGCCATCGAAGGCTTGGGGACTGGTCAATGCGCCGCTCATCTGTCCAGGGAGCCGCCGAAAGATGTTAAGGAATTGTTTGATGTGATGAATGCGTACGCGAGGTCGGATGACGACTTTCGGCGACGCAAGGCTGCCCGAATGATGCAGAGGCAAGCGACGAAAGCAAGTCGACCACCGCCCATGCCAAATCAAAGAATTGTTAGGCCCTTTCGGTCAATCAACAATCTGCAGGAAGAACAAGCACAATCAGCAGCAGGTACGGAGAGGCCCCAAATGGCTGACTTTCAGCCCCAAACAGGGTTCGATCAACCTTTCCGCGGAGGACGTGGTGGAAGGACAGGACGCGGCGGCCGAGACGGTAGAGGCCGCGGAAGAGGACCCAGGCCACCATATTGCATCATCTGTGACGGCAATTTCGGCCACACCACTCGGGACTGCAAATACAGCAAGATGGCGAAAGAGCTGAAACACAAGGATCAAGCTTCAGCCTCTGCCGAAAGCTCCAAACACGTTTTCCACAATTTGCAAGACCCGGCAGCTGTGGCGGCAGCATGCAGCAATTACGCGAGCACGCCTATGCATCCCCCGCAGTACACGCATCCCCCAAATTTGCGTTGGTACAATCCGGCGTATCAGAGTTACCAGCCTCCGGTCTTCGCACCACAGTCGGTGGCAGTTTCGTCACCTATGCGCTACCAGCGTCAGCCAACGCCGCAGCCAGCGCTTTCGGTTCAGACCCAGCCTCAGGGGCAGCAAGCACAGCCGGGTTTCCAGCAGGTGCAGGAGATGGAAAATGAAACTAGCGCAATCAACTACATCCTTCCGTCAAGAGGGCACATTTTCGCTATCACGGGCGGATCCAACTTGGAGCACGAAAGTAAAAGGGCGAGGAAGGACTACCATCGAAGGGTCCAGACGGTATCACCAAGGCTTCCACTGAACAGGCCAGCTTGGTCGCTAGCGCCGATATGTTTTGACGAGTCCGATTTCAAAGTCCGCGACTACCCGCATTGTGACGCTTTCGTCGCCACGGCCAATGTTGCCGGTTTTACCTTGCACAATATTCTGATTGACACCGGAAGCTCAGCTGACATCTTATTCGTCAAAGCTTTCGAAGCAATGGGATTCGACAGGCGCAGTCTGGACCCCGCCGGCAACTCACTGTATGGGTTCGGAGGAAGGAAAATTGACGCTATCGGCAAAAAGCAAGTCCCTGTATCTTTCGCCGAAGGAGAAAGAGTCCGCACCGAAACACTGACATTCGACATAGTAAACATGGACTATCCCTACACTGCCATTTTCGGCAGAGGCTTCACCAATAGGTTTGACGTCGTCATTAAGCAAAGCTACCTATGCATGAAGATGCCATCCCCTTTCGGCATCATCGCCGTACATGGAGATCAGCAAGCTTCCAGAAGGATTGAGGGGAAACCAACCCCAGGCTACAGCCTTATCAATGAGGTGGCAAACAAAGACGAAATGCAAACAACCACCGAAGAGCACGCTATCGTCAACACGTCGGAATGCAAGGTTGGGGCAGCCGAAGAAACGATAAGAATCTCGCTTGCGGCCTCCAGGCCCGAAAGAGCCGTGCATATTGGGTCAAGCATGCCGGAAGAAGAAAGGAACGCTTTGGCATCCTCCCTTGCGAGCAATGATGACATTTTCGCTTGATCAGCAAGCGACTTGCAAGGCGTTAGCAGAGATCTCGCCCAACGCAGTTTGAACATCGCAAGCGGTGCTAAGCCCAGAAAGCAAAAACTGAGAAAAATGTCAAACGAAAGGGCAGACGCCGCGAAAGCCGAAGTACAAAGATTACTCGATGCGGGAGTAATCCGACCAGTCCAGTATCCCGAATGGCTGGCGAATGTCGTCTTGGTGAAAAAGAAGAACGGAAAATGGCGAATGCTATCACCAGATTTGGCTTCATCCTGACGATGAGGAGAAAACCAGTTTCATCACTCCTACAGGTACATACTGCTATCGGCGAATGCCGGAAGGGCTGCGGAATGCAGGCCCTACTTTCTCAAGGATGACCGACAAAGTGTTCGAAAGCCAAAAGCAAAAGAAAAACTTGTTGGCTTACGTCGACGATATAGTGGTCAAGAGCGATAGACAGGAAGATCATCAAGCGGACTTGCTCGAGACTTTCGGCAATCTCCGAATGAGCGGTCTGAAGCTCAACCCTGACAAGTGTATTTTCGGCATCAAGAAAGGCAAGCTCCTGGGTTGTCTAGTATCAGCAAGGGGAATTGAAGCCAACCCTGACAAGATAGCGGCAATCATCAATATGCAACCACCCTCAAACCGAAAGCAAGCGCAAAAGTTGACAGGAAGACTGGCTTCTTAGTGTATCTCGCAGCATCTCATACCACCGTAAGTGCAGTTTCCGAGGCCCTTTCGGGTGCAAAACTAAACTACTCAGAACTAGAGAAGATAGCATATACGGTGGTAATGGCTTCTAGAAAGCTAAAGCACTACTTTCAGTCTCACCACATCATAGTCCTATCGGCTCAGCCATTGGAAGCCTTGTTCCGCAACAACGAAGCTATTGGCCGAATTGGCAAGTGGGCGGCAGAGCTCAACGAATATGTGATCGATTACCAGCACCGATCCGCAATCAAGTCGCAAGCGTTGGCGGATTTCATAGCAGATTGGACTCCCGCCGCTTTCGACACAACACTCGAATTCGAGGAACCCGTGTGGATTGTAAATTGTGACGGCGCATGGGGAATGGCAGGAGCCGGAATCTCAGCGATCCTTACGCCACCAAGAGGACCGAAGGTAAGATTCGCCGCAAGATTGCAATTCCTCACGACCAACAACACAGCCGAATATGAAGCCGTGCTATTGGGATCATGAAAGCTCCGTGCAATCAGAGCGAGAAGATGCGTAGTCAAGTCGGATTCCCAAGTCGTTGTTGGTCACGTCGAAAAAGATTTCACAGCAAGAGAACCAGAACGAGCCAAATATCTGGCTGCAATCAGAAGAATGGAGAAGTATTTCACGGGTTTCACCTTACGTCATATTCCTAGGGCCGAAAACGTAGAGGCAGACGAATTAGCAAAGGCTGCAGCGCAAGGTAACCGCCACATTGCTAAAGTAGCCGTAGTTCCCAAAAAAAAAAAAACGTCACGTAACTCGGCAGAAGACGAAATCAACCAAGCTTAAGGTTGAGACATTCGTCAACAAAATGTGATAAAAAGAGAATGTCGAGGAGGTAGGGCAAAAGAGACCCCTTCCATCCAACGACAATCTCGAAAGCCTGCGGGCTATGTGAAATCCGACCCTCCGACAAAACGAGAGTGCGGAACGAAAGCCTGCGGGCTATGTGAAATCCGACCCTCCGACAAAACGAGAGGGCGGAACGAAAGCCTGCGGGCTATGTGAAATCCGACCCTCCGACAAAACGAGAGGGCGGAACGAAAGCCTGCGGGCTATGTGAAATCCGACCCTCCGACAAAACGAGAGGGCGGAACGAAAGCCTGCGGGCTATGTGAAATCCGACCCTCCGACAAAACGAGAGGGCGGAACGAAAGCCTGCGGGCTATATGTGAAATCCGACCCTCCGACAAAACGAGAGGGCGGAACGAAAGCCTGCGGGCTATATGTGAAAGCCGACCCTCCGACAAAACGAGAGGGCGGAACGAAAGCCTGCGGGCTATGTGAAATCCGACCCTCCGATAAAACGAGAGGGCGGAACGAAAGCCTGCGGGCTATGAAAAAGCCGACCCTCCGATAAAATGCGAGGGCGGAACGAAGGCCTGCGGGCCACGAGCAAACCGACCCTCCGACAAAACGAGGGCCGAACGAAAGCTTGTGGGCTATGCACAACCAGCCCCCCATCACCGAAAGGGGAGAATGGTAGCGGAGGCCAAGCCCATCAGCACTAGTAGGGCAAAACAAACGACAGCTGGCAAGCATTTACAGCCGCTAAAACGTAAATGTTGTATTAACCTTTCACCTACCAAGTGATCACAAATACAACCAGGTGAGTAAATGCGGCCGTCCTGTACCATGGACAAGGCAGTATAAATAGGCAACAAAGTGCAAGCCTCCCATCCATCCTAAACTACCGAGGCTCTTCAAAATGTTAGTTCCAGGTAGTCAGCTCATTATCGAAAATGCGAGTAGGAAGCATCAGGAGCTACACTTTCACTTTTATGATCGTGTCATCGGCATCGCGTCCACCTATCGTCACCAATCCGGTAACTGTAGGGGGCAGTTCCGTCGAGCGGCACCTTCATCTCAAACCAAAGATAGGAGATGAACCAAGCCATGCATACGGCTGGACGGCAATATGAGCAATTTCGCAGATATAGCCAGCTCCCTCGCGCGAGTGCTACCGCCCCTCGCCTAAGTGAGTGGGGGCGGGCGCGTCTTTGCTATCGGCTGAGGGGCTCGCACCGAAAGCTCCCTCGCGCGAATGCTACCGCCCCTCGCCTAAGTGAGTGGGGGCGGGCGCGTCTTTGCTATCGGCCGAGGGGCTCGCACCGAAAGCTCCCTCGCGCGAATGCTACCGCCCCTCGCCTAAGTGAGTGGGGGCGGGCGCGTCTTTGCTATCGGCGGAGGGGCTCGGACCGAAAGCTCCCTCGCGCGAATGCTACCGCCCCTCGCCTAAGTGAGTAGGGGCGGGCGCGTCTTTGCTATCGGCTGAGGGGCTCGCACCGAAAGCTCCCTCGCGCGAATGCTACCGCCCCTCGCCTAAGTGAGTGGGGGCGGGCGCGTCTTTGCTATCGGCCGAGGGGCTCGCACCGAAAGCTCCCTCGCGCGAATGCTACCGCCCCTCGCCTAAGTGAGTGGGGGCGGGCGCGTCTTTGCTATCGGCTGAGGGGCTCGCAACGAAAGCTCCCTCGGCGAATGCTACCGCCCCTCGCCTCAGTGAGTGGGGGCGGGCGCGTCTTTGCTATCGGCCGAGGGGCTCGCACCGAAAGCTACCTCGCGCGAATGCTACCGCCCCTCGCCTAAGTGAGTGGGGGCGGGCGCGTCTTTGCTATCGGCCGAGGGGCTCGCACCGAAAGCTCCCTCGCGCGAATGCTACCGCCCCTCGCCTAAGTGAGTGGGGGCGGGCGCGTCTTTGCTACCGGCTGAGGGGCTCGCACCGAAAGCTCCCTCGCGCGAATGCTACCGCCCCTCGCCTAAGTGAGTGGGGGCGGGCGCGTCTTTGCTATCGGCTGAGGGGCTCGCACCGAAAGCTCCCTCGCGCGAATGCTACCGCCCCTCGCCTAAGTGAGTGGGGGCGGGCGCGTCTTTGCTATCGGCTGAGGGGCTCGCACCGAAAGCTCCCTCGCGCGAATGCTACCGCCCCTCGCCTAAGTGAGTGGGGGCGGGCGCGTCTTTGCTATCGGCTGAGGGGCTCGCACCGAAAGCTCCCTCGCGCGAATGCTACCGCCCCTCGCCTAAGTGAGTGGGGGCGGGCGCGTCTTTGCTATCGGCTGAGGGGCTCGCACCGAAAGCTCCCTCGCGCGAATGCTACCGCCCCTCGCCTAAGTGAGTGGGGGCGGGCGCGTCTTTGCTATCGGCCGAGGGGCTCGCACCGAAAGCTCCCTCGCGCGAATGCTACCGCCCCTCGCCTAAGTGAGTGGGGGCGGGCGCGTCTTTGCTATCGGCTGAGGGGCTCGCAACGAAAGCTCCCTCGCGCGAATGCTACCGCCCCTCGCCTAAGTGAGTGGGGGCGGGCGCGTCTTTGCTATCGGCTGAGGGGCTCGCACCGAAAGCTCCCTCGCGCGAATGCTACCGCCCCTCGCCTAAGTGAGTGGGGGCGGGCGCGTCTTTGCTATCGGCTGAGGGGCTCGCACCGAAAGCTCCCTCGCGCGAATGCTACCGCCACCTCGCCTAAGTGAGTGGGGGCGGGCGCGTCTTTGCAATCGGCTGAGGGGCTCGCACCGAAAGCTCCCTCGCGCGAATGCTACCGCCCCTCGCCTAAGTGAGTGGGGGCGGGCGCGTCTTTGCTATCGGCCGAGGGGCTCGCACCGAAAGCTCCCTCGCGCGAATGCTACCGCCCCTCGCCTAAGTGAGTGGGGGCGGGCGCGTCTTTGCTATCGGCTGAGGGGCTCGCAACGAAAGCTCCCTCGCGCGAATGCTACCGCCCCTCGCCTCAGTGAGTGGGGGCGGGCGCGTCTTTGCTATCGGCCGAGGGGCTCGCACCGAAAGCTCCCTCGCGCGAATGCTACCGCCCCTCGCCTAAGTGAGTGGGGGCGGGCGCGTCTTTGCTATCGGCCGAGGGGCTCGCACCGAAAGCTCCCTCGCGCGAATGCTACCGCCCCTCGCCTAAGTGATTGAGGGCGGGCGCGTTTTATACTATCGGCCGAGGGGCTCGCACCGAAAGCTCCCTCGCGCGAAAGCCTTCGCCCCTCGTCTAAGTGATTGGGGGCGGGCGCGTTGTATACTATCGGCCGAGGGGCTCGCACCGAAAGCTCCCTCGCGCGAAAACCTTCGCCCCTTGCCTAAGTGTGTGGGGGCGGGCGCGTCTATGCTATCGGCCGAGGGGTTCGTACTGGAAGCCCCCTCGCGCGCGAAAAAGTGCATGCCCAGTCGCCGAAAGCGCATGCTCACCTTTCCAACACTCGAAAGAAGAGGGCGCAATGAACAAAAAAATAAAAAGCTTAATTAAAGCGAAAGTTACACTTCACAAAAAGAGTCGCAGTGCAAAAAAAAAAAAAAAAAACTAAGTGTCCCTCATCGCACCAAGGGACATGTTGTATCTACGAGCGTCAGGCGAAAACGAATAGTCCTCCGGCTCTTGTTTTATAATCGGCCCTTCGCATTCGCCCAGGGCCGCACGTTTGCTATCACGCCTCCTCCGTCTTTCTTCTAGCAGCTAGAGAGTGCGCGCAGACTCTGGCGGCGCGGGGTAAGCCCCCTGTTATACCCACGCGCGCGGGCGTGGAACGGAAACCAAGAAGTACGGAGCGGCTCGGAGCACGAGGAGGCGCTTTAAACACGTCTCGGGATGCCAACCGTCGCGTCTCGAGATGCCAACCGTCGTGTTTCGAAGCGCCAACCGTCGCGCAATCAGAACGCCAACCGTTGCGCACTGAGGCATCTCTTAAATCCTAAATCCAAAACCTTAAACCCTAAAAATGCGTCAAGGACAGGCGAAAACAGGAAGCCATTTCCGCTTATCCTTTCGCGGGCGGGCGTACCACGAGCAGACAACGTCAACCCGTGACTTCGCTCAGGATGACGTTGAGGGGCTATTGTTGGGGCGGTAGCCCGGACGTGAGCTACCCGTTTTCGCCTGGTAAGGTTTTCACCATCAGAACCGAAAGCGTCAAGATCGCGAGGGTCAAATCCGAAGGCAGGCGGCTTCACAGGCCCGCCTTTCGCGCGAAAACAAGGCGGGCTTCAGGGCCTTCGCGCTGGTCGGGCTTTCGAGCAAAAGCCGAATGTCAACGGCGTGCCTTCACGCCGGTCAGGCTTTCGAGCGAAAGCCGAATGTCAACGGCGTGCCTTCGCGCCGGTCGGGCTTTCAAGCGAAAGCCGAATGTCAACGGCGTGCCTTCACGCCGGTCAGGCTTTCGAGCGAAAGCCGAATGTCAACGGCGTGCCTTCGCGCCGGTCGGGCTTTCAAGCGAAAGCCGAATGTCAACGGCGTGCCTTCACGCCGGTCAGGCTTTCGAGCGAAAGCCGAATGTCAACGGCGTGCCTTCGCGCCGGTCGGGCTTTCGTGTGAAAGCCGAATGTCAACGGCGTGCCTTCGCGCCAATCGGGCTTTCGAGCGAAAGCCGAATGTCAACAACAGGTTTTCGATTATTCCTTTTGGCCATGGCCGTGTGCTTCCTTACCGCAGGGTTCTCCGGATCATGACATGGAGGGGGCCCACAGGTCTGACGGACGGGCGCGCAGACCGCCTCGCTCCCGCGTGTATTTACGGTGATGCCCTTCGGGCCCGGAGAGCCAGAGAAGCCGCAAGGTAGATTAGGAGAGGGCCTTTTTGTAATTAAGGCAGAGTGGTTGGAAGGGCATTTTTGTACTTTTAACCGGTCTGAGATCAATATAAAAGGCTCCGGTACTCCCAAAGAGAGGGGGGGAGGAACACTGTTCACTTCATCTTTTTCCCGTTTTACCGTTCGGTTTCCGCTTTCGCTTTGGGCTTTCGTTCGTGCGACAACCCGCTGTTTCGGGATCTCGGTCCCCGAAACAACAATCATCTTTGTCTCCTTTCTCTGAGCAAGCACACCTTGAGCATGTGACTTGAACCATTTCCACACATGAGTTCAATCTATGGCTTCAAGTCACTTCCACTAATGATTTGATCCTCAACACAATATGAATCCTCATAGCTTGATTAGTACCTCGACTCAATGCAAGTACTCTCTTCTTCACCCTAGCCATAGTACTTCGGTCTCCTTGACCTTCACCGTCGCTTAGTACCTCGAAGCCCTTTCCTTGCTATCTTCACCTTATCAAGCCACACTCAAGTCACATCATATTGAGCATCCATTGAAAACCATTTCTTCAATATTGTGATCCTTGCTTGAACATCTTGTAGATATGAATGTTGAGATCAATCAAGCTTTAGTTTGACTCATATAGAGACATATATGGATCATAATTAATATGGTCAAGCCAATTCACGATTCCTTATATCCTCTCCTTTTGGCTTGACACTCAACACTCACTTCAGTCTCCATCTTCATATTTCTAGCTTGATCAAAGCAATGCAAAGTGATTTCCCAAATCTTTATTCATTCAAGGAAACCAAAGTAGAGAACGACTTATATCAAATATGAGTTGTGTCCTTTGTCATTTCAGCTTTGTTTGCCATTTACTTATGCATTCTTGATTCATTCTTCAACCTTGATCAAAGCTAGTTCACTATCGAACTCTTCTTGCTCATGAAAAGCAACCCATTGTTAAGACCATCCAAAATCATCAATCCATGTCTCACTTGTCATTTGCCAAATATGCTTGCTTTCTCATGATGCCATGATATCCCACAACATAGAAGCCATATCATCAACTCTATTTGCATTGTTGTCTTTTGCTTCAACAAGATTGTTTCCATGATCTTCCAATACAACAATACACAATTTTGGCCTTCATTTCAACACTATGTGGAATACCATCAAGTTTGCTTTTCTTGTTGAACCTTTGATACACTTAGCAAACTTGTTAGACCTTTAATTATGTTGTCACTCAATTCACCAAAACCCACTAAGGGCTAGATGCACTTACAATCTCCCCCTTTTTGGTGATTGATGACAACACAATTAAAGCTTACAAGAGATTGATAAACATGAAGATTTTGAATCCTATGATATAGTGAGCTCCCCCTAAATGTGTGCATTGAAAGGAATTTCAAATTTTGGCCTCAGATGCCAAATGCACATATTTAAGAGAAAGTGTGGAAACTCTCATATATCTTAGCATTCGTGGGGTGCAAGGTGTCAACATGATAACCGTGATGCTCATGACAGTTCATGCACTCAGAGATTGCTGGCCAGCAGAGGGCGGCACTACCGCACTAGAGAGCGGCACTGCCGCACTTGCCTGACCATCACTAGAGAAACAAGCACTCAAGGCATGAATGTCGCACATTAGTATAAAGGTTCCTTATCAAGAGCATCAATTTAAACTATCCTTGCACACATCACACAATAATTTGAAAAATCTTATATGCCTCTCCTTTACCCCTTTCCATCCTCATATCAATCTCTCTTCCCTTACAATGTCCCCCAAAATTTCTCCCCCTTTGGCATTAATCTCCAAAAAGGATCTCTCCACCAAAAGGAAGAAATGATGGTAGACAAGTGAGGGCTAGAGGTAGGTAAAAGTTTAGCATATATGATTTCTCTTCTATGTTTTTCTACCAAACAAAGTATGCAACACTTTAAGTCAAGATTCTCAAGAGGTTAGCATATTTAGCTCATACCTCACATAGGTGACATAACATGAGACAAACTCACATAATCACACAAGAGGTATCAACCAAATATCTAACTCATTCTCTAATCGTCACCATAAGAACGAACTCATGGTGTGACTCAAAATATTGCATACACATGCACACTCTAGCATGTAAGGGCCTAAATGCACAAAGGTAATACAAATGTTCATAGAGCGATATACCTTTGTTCTAAGCCTCATAATCTCCACCATGATGATGATTTTGAATTTAGTGCTTTGATGAGCCTAGCACTTCATTAAGCAAAAGATCTCATTTGTGCCCATCTCTCCTTTTCATCATCTTCAAGGAGACATTTCAAACTTGTGCTTCATCTTAGTTGAAAGTCCATTGCTAGCTCTTGTTGTCATTTTGAGATACCAATTGAAGACATATTTCTTGATATACCAAATTGAAAGATTATCCACCAATATCAATTGAAATATGATCTTCATAGTTTGACACCAATGGAAGGAATCTTCACAAGTTGATGCCAATAGGAATGGATGCTCGTATCTCATAATATCACCTAGATGTCTCCTAGGGAATGCTCACAAAGACAAAATATAACATTAAATTGCACAAGCTACAGTTTACAACTAGTGACCATTTGGATGTGGAAGGCACGTGGATCACTAATTGCAAACCTCATAGCATAGACTAAATTCCCCCTATTTGATAGTGCATACATATGTATGTGGAAAGTAGAACATACCCACCTTTGGTCAATTAAGTCCAATTAAGGGAATTTAAGCTATATTATGGAGAGTAGCTACATAAGAGTTAAAGTTGCAATCCAAATGAATATGAGAGATGACTTTACCAATTTGGATTGATTTGGTTATGTAGCATACCCAAGAGAAACTCATTCTCACCAAAAGACTACACAAGTTCACTGGAAGAAAATGTTAGTCCCAAAAGACACAAGACATAGAATGAGCTCCCTCTTAATTTGTGCACCAAGTACTCGAATTACTTGTGAAATGCACTTGAATCGGTTTAAGAGTCTAGAGGAGTTCACCCTATATTTTTGTCAAGGCATGATAAGTTTGCAACAATTGAAATTATGCCAAGAAAACATACCACCACTAAGGTAGCTAGATCACCACATAAATTTTGATTGACATGACCATCATATAAGTAAGAATGTAAGATTTCAATGATTTGGATTGCCATAGTTCTCTTTTGATGAAATGTGGTGAATTAGAGCTTTGGTGATCATCCAAGATCCAAATTAAGTTCCTAGTTCTTTCTTTACCTAAAGCAACTCACATAGAAAGCAAATGGTAAAGTTCATGAAATTTGCAAATTATGAACTAGGAGTTACCACTCTTGTTGACGAAATCCAGGGTGATCAATGGGATGGATCGAAGTGACTTGATGAGCTTTAGATGGAGAATTAGCAATGAACATCCAATCTTCACTTCTTTTCTCCAACTCACATAAATATAGTTTCTCCAAAGGATTGGGGCATCCGACAATAAAACTAGGAGCATTCAGTTTATAAAGACTGAGACCTCCAAGAATAATCTTTGGAGCACCCAAAGATTCCATTGGAACTATCCATCCTCCTTTGAAGTTCTTCTTTCTCCAATGTTTGAAATTACACAATATGAGCTTGAGAGAAGGCATTTTGTCTCATGAGATAGAAAGTAAACTCCCCCTCAATTTGTGCATACAAGAGTACACAAAGTACACTCATGCATATCAATGATCCTGGGGTCAAGGGAGAAGTTTACACTACATTCCAATTGATTTCAAACTCCTTCAAGCTTGCTTGCAATTTGGTTCCAACTCTTTTGGATACTTGTATGTGTCCTTCTCTCTCATTTGAACTCCTTTGGACCAAACTGATGCTTCTCATCTTCACTGATTCTTCATGACCAAGTTGAGAGCCAACCGAAACTTGTTGTTGCAATGCAATCCAACTTCATGCAGTAATTTTCAGATTCTGTCTTGCTTGGTGAAAAATTCATATCTCCCAGATTACAGGTCCAATATGCATGAAATTTGGTAGCAATGTTCATCTATGAGTCCTCTAACTGCTGTCAAAATTTCAGCCCATTTGGATTCCATTTGATCAGTCAAATCTATTTTCTACCAAAACTGCTCAAGTCTGAAACTGCAGTGCTAAGGCTGACAAAATTCAACTGAAACTGATTTTCTTCTAAACCAAACTGCATCCCAACTGTACAACAACAAGTACTAGATATATATAGCATGCTCACAAAGTTTCAGGTCAATTCATCAGTGTTTGAACCTCCAAATCCATGCTTGAAAGCAGCTAACTCAAAATTTCGGATTTCTGGACAGATTTGATAATTTTTACAATTCTTCTCTTCTTGTCCAATAATGAGGTGGTTTTGGCTTAGAACACTCACAAGATGTCATTACCATTCAGTCCTCTTATCAATATTTGTAGTATTATGAGTTCTTCCAATATAGCATATCCAACTCAACCTCAACATCATGCTCTAGGTCCACAAAATGGACTGTTGTCGGCTGCTGTGTGTGGAGGTGTGCAGCAGTGCTGCTCATGGCCCGTGCTGCTCATGGCCCGGCAGTGCTGCCCGCTGAGCGGCACTGCTGCTCGCACATCAGCAATAGGTTGTAGATTATCTCCGACATGAGGAGCCTCCACATCTTGAGAGTGAGTCAACACACTCCGACTTCTACCAACCTCATCTTGCTTTAGGTGAAGAGTAACCTTTAGGCTTGTGATGCATCCAAATGAATAAGCACAACCTCTTCTTATTGATTTCATATGAATAAGCTCAACACAAGAGGGCATTAGTAACACAAGCACTAGTTTCTCATTTAGTAACCCTTTATGTGTGGAAGGCAAGTGGGCTACTAAAATAGAGAAACCTCGTAACATGGACTAAATCTCCCTTAATGCCTCATGCACCTTCTTTTGAGTGGAATGGTAATGTGAATGTGCATGGTTGGTCACTTAAGTCCAAGGGGCAGATTTAAGCCATATTATGGTGAGTGGCTAACATAGACGAATCAACCCAAAATTAACTAGAGTGAACACATCACATAGTTTTGGATTGATGGCATTGATATGATAGCACACTCCATTTGAAAAACACATTCTCATTTAGTGAGACTACATAAATTACTTAGAGAAATGGTTAGTCTCACAACTCTAGTCATAAAGTAAATTCCCCCTTTTTATAAGTGCTCTAAGTATTTGAATTTCTCACATAGCACTGTATTCATTTAAGAACTTGGAATTTTACTCTATGTCTAGGTCATGGCAACAATAGAATAATCAAATTTAACTTATGCCAAGAAATACTCACAACCATTTGAGCATGTAGATGATCATAAGATGATAATGAGAATTTGCCAATCTACCATATGACAAGATTTCATCAAGTAGAGAGTTCTTGAGATTTGAGTGATAAGTGCTTCTACTTGTGCTTTCTTGAAATTCTTGGTTTAAGGTCCACAAAGAACACCAAGTCATGTATGTTGCTTGTTGTGATTGATCAATTCAATTCCAATCATACTTTTCTTCCATGACCAACAACCAATACATATCCTCAAGTGCTTTCTTTCCCTAAGTGACTACACAAGACACAAAGAGATAAGATTTGAAATAAATTGCACTTGAGATTTAGTTGTTACCACCCTTCTTGAAACATAATGGATGAGGTGGCTTCTTCATCTTCACTTTGCTTATCATCATGTTGTAGACTTCATCCATGGCTTGGACTTATCTCAGCCACTACTATCTGCATAGGGGCGGCACTGCCGCTCTGAGGCATGGCACTACCATATCAGAGATGTCAGCGGAATTTGGTGCGATAGTAGCTTGAGGATCCCCTATCTCTGTACCCAGAACTTCTTGTGGTCTTATATCACCAATGGGCATTTTCTTGATTGTCTCATAAGGTGGTTCCTCATTACCTACAACATGAATAAGATCTTGCTCTACTAGAAAGCCATTAAAAGCATCATATGGAAGATGATTCCTTTTAACTCAAAGTACTCTAGCCACTCCTAATAATTCACAAGCATACACATATTTGTGAACTACTAGAGACTACACAAGTCAAGTGACTAGCTAGCAAGGGTTAGGTACTTGTTACCGAGATGAGTATGAAGTTAGAGATATATCCATCCATTCATCCTTGGGTCAATCTTGATAGAATAGTCAATATGAATAAGATTGATAACTTGAGATGATATTTTCAATAAAACTGGCTCAAGCACCTCAAGGCTTCATATCACCTTCAAGTACCTACAACACTTATTAAGCACAATTTGGTACCCATACCAAGATGGGTCCATCAAGGTTAGTCACAAGAGACTTAGGCACCCAAATGGCCTTTGTGCTAGTATGTGGTGAACCAATCACCTTTTCTAGCACAAGTGTCATTTTTGGGTCTTCTAAGCAAGTTTAAATCAATTGATAAGTTGAGCTTAGGAGTGTTACCCATGGGACAATCCATACTTAAATGTCCCTTTCCTCGGCAAATGTAGCAAATGCGGCGTTTGTTCTTGTAAGACATCTTCTTATCTTGCTTCTTATTTGCTTCCTTACCGGTGAGCCTCTTTCTTGATGATGCCAAGTCTTCATCTTTCATGTAGGGGCATGATGCAATTTCATGGCCCTTCTCATTGCATCCATAACACTTCCTATTGCTTCTTCTTGTTTTCGTCTTGGGAAGTGTGGCTTGGTCATCAATCTTGTTGGAACACATAGAGGCATTGTGTCCCATGTTGGAGCACTTGACATGAGCCATATTGTTCTTCTCTTGAATCTTGCTCATGCCCTTCTCTTCTTTCTTGGTGGCCTTAGGAGCTTTTCTATTTTGCCCAAGTGCGGCACTTCCGCGTTTGTGCGCGGCACTACCGCGTCGCGGCACTTCCGTGGGTGGGCGCGGCACTTCCGCACTATGGACAAAATGCACTTTTCCAACATGCTCCTTGGCTTTGCCATTGTCGGACTTGTGACCTTTTTGATGGGGTTTCATGCATGCTGCAGTTGATCCCTTCTCAAGCTTCTTCACCATGTCTTCACGGTTATCTTGAGAAGGTTGAGCAATGCACTTGCCCTTCAATTGAATCAAGTCCTTGAGCCTTGCAACCTCTTCTTTAAGTTCATCATTTTCTTGCACAATGAGGTCATCACAAGACTCTACAAGCACATTCTCAACACAAGACATATTTCCTTGCGAACAACAAGGGTTAGCATGAGATAAATCAAATTGAACTTGTGTACATGTGCACTTCTGAGGTTAGAAGGATTTTACCGATGTTACCACAACCTCATGACTGATTTCTAGCATGATATGAGAATCCATAAGCTTCTCATGAGAGCACAAGAGCTCATCATGATTTTCTTGCAATGTCTCATTCTTGCTAGTGAGCTTTTCCACTTTGTCCTTGAGCATATAATTTTCATCTTCTAATTGTGAAACATGAGATAGAGAGTTAATAGTACAAGTTTGCTCAATTGACAAGTTTTCATACCTTTCAACCAAAGTAGCATGAGAGCACTTAAGCTTTTCATGCCTTTTGGTCAACTTCTCCAAGCATTTGATCTTTTCAATGAGAAAATCTTCTTGCTTGTGAAGTGCTTCTTCTTGCTCATCAATTTTCTCTATGAGCTTGAGCACCATCAACTTGTCTTTCTTGCTTAGGAGTGCAAGGAGTGGATCAAGCTCATCATCATCATCACTCTCATCTTCACTTTCACTTTCACTTGAACTCTCATTCTCACTTGCCACATTCTTCTCTTTCTTTGCCATGAGACCCATATGAGAAGTGGCATAGAGAGTTGAGCATCTCGGTGAAGTGGACTCATCATTTGGCCTCCACCGATCACACTCTTCTTCTTCCTTAAAAATGTTAGTCTCACAAGAACTAGAGGAAGTAGAAGTACCATATGTAAAAGCATATGTTGGTGTGAGAGTGGATGAATCATGATCACTTAAACCTTTTGAGAGAATCACTTGAGGCTCTTTATTTGTTGGTGAAGTGGAGCACTCCTCAAATGATTCCTCTAATGAGAGCAACCTCTCATCACATTTGGACTTACTCCCTCTATCCCAAATTATAAGTCATTCCAAGAATCTTGGAGAGTCAAAGTTTTTCAACTTTGACCAAATTTATATAATAAGATAATAACATTTATGATATTAACTAAGTATTATTAGATTCTTCATTAGTTATATTTTCATAATATATATATTTGATGTCATAAAACTTTGTGTTTCTTTTTATAATTTTGGTCAAAGTTGAAAAAGTTTGACTCTCCAAGATTCTTGGAATGACTTATAATTTGAGATAGAGGGAGTATCATATCTTTCTTTGAGTGTGGTCCAAATGAGATGAGCATCCTCAAGTGGTTCACCATCTCCAAATATGACGGCATCAAGTACATCTTCACTCAAGGCACTAAATAAGACATTAGTAGCTTGAGCATTGAGTTGTAAGCATTTCACTTCCTCTCTAGTTAGATAGTCCAAATCATCACTAGGAGGTGAAATGGTCACATCTACAATCTGCTCGAGTTGAGGACCCATGGCCCTAAAAACATCAAGTATACTAGCAGACCAAGATGTATAATTTGAGCCATCGGAAAGTAAAAGTTCTAGAGATACTTCCTCACTTGTCGACATCGTCTCTCAAGGCGGTTAAGCCCGTAATTGAGAGCCCAGGCTCTGATACCAATTGAAAGGACCTTGATGTCGCCTAGAGGGGGGGTGAATAGGCCTGTTAAAATCACAGCTCAAAACTTTGTTAGTGATGCCCGGCACTGCCGCACCCCGGCACTACCGGCCTCAGCCCGGTACTATCGCGCCAACAAACTGTCCGAGCCTGCAATTCAAAAACTAGCTACAGGAAACCAGTTCTATATGAATAGAAGTGTTGCTCTTGATTTCCTGAACCTGTAGAACCAACTCAACCAAGCCAAATATGTTGTATGTAATAGATCGAGGCCAAATCCTAGAATCAATCACAAGCTCACAAGTATGATAAATGAACACAAGTAAATACAAGAGACAAGTGATTTATCCCGTGGTTCAGCTCGCCACCAAGGCTTGGCTACCTCCACGTTGTTGAGGATGACCATTTAGGTCAAGAGCTTTGCAACTCTTCCTCGGTCTCAAGTCAAGGAACCAAATCCTTGAAGTGAGGGGTAATTCCACTAGCTCCACAAGAGGATTACAAACTTCCCGCTGCTCACCACAAGCACGGAAGCTCGCCGGGCGACGCCTAGCCGTCTAGGAGGCTTCACCTCCAAGAGTAAAAGATGCACAACGAAGATCGACGAAGCCCGACAAGTGCTCAAGGTTTTGAAGGCTCTAATATGCTCTCTAACTCTTAATCACACAGCCCCAACACTTAATCATGCACTAAGCATGTCACTCTCACAAGAGAGGGTTGGAGAGAGCTCTCAAATGGCTTGGGAATGGTTGGGAGTGAACTGAGCATCAGCAGTCGGTTCTAGAGGCGTGGGGTGGGTATATATACCCCCACACCTAAAACTAGCCGTTGGAGGTCAGAAACTAGCCGTTACTGGCTGTACAGGCCCGACACTGCCGCAGCTCCCCGAGACAGCACAGGTGACCTCACGAAAAACGTCATAACTTTTTACTCCGAACTCCGATTTTAGTGATCTTGGACTTTCCGGAAAGCTTGTTTCGAGGGCTATCCAACCCTACAGAGAACAAGCCCAAGATCAACAAGTGCAGGTGCAGTGCTAAGTGTTTTCTCTCATGTTAGCACTCGGGTTCGGTTACTTTGAGCACTTGAGACTTGTCTATGATTCGTATTGCATCCCCCTTGATAGTACGGCATAACTATACTCAAGATAAAGAAAATATAACCATTTTAACCACTTGAGTCTTCAATGTCTTCATATGTCATTTCTTCTTGATAATATCACTTCAAAAGGGGTTGCAATCATCTTTGTCTCTTTTCTTTGAGCAAGCACACCTTGAGCATGTGACTTGAACCATTTCCACACATATGAGTTCAATCCATGGCTTCAAGTCACTTCCACTAATGATTTGATCCTCAACACAATATGAATCCTCATAACTTGATTAGTACCTCGACTCAATGCAAGTACTCTCTTCTTCACCCTAGCCATAGTACTTCGGTCTCCTTGACCTTCACTGTCGCTTAGTACCTCGAAGCCCTTTCCTTGCTATCTTCACCTTATCAAGCCACACTCAAGTCACATCATATTGAGCATCCATTGAAAACCATTTCTTCAATATTGTGATCCTTGCTTGAACATCTTGTAGATATGAATGTTGAGGTCAATCAAGCTTTAGTTTGACTCACATAGAGACATATATGGATCATAATTAATATGGTCAAGCCAATTCACGATTCCTTATATCCTCTCCTTTTGGCTTGACACTCAACACTCACTTCAGTCTTCATCTTCATACTTCTAGCTTGATCAAAGCAATGCAAAGTGATTTCCCAAATCTTTATTCCTTCAAGCAAACCAAAGTAGAGAACGACTTATATCCAATATGAGTTGTGTCCTTTGTCATTTCAGCTTTGTTTGCCATTTACTTATGCATTCTTGATTCATTCTTCAACCTTGATCAAAGCTAGTTCACTATCGAACTCTTCTTGCTCATGAAAAGCAACCCATTGTTGAGACCATTCCAAAATCATCATCAATCCATGTCTCACTTGTCATTTGCCAAATATGCTTGCTTTCTCATGATGCCATGATATCCCACAATATAGAAGCCATATCATCAACTCTATTTGCTTTGTTGTCTTTTGCTTGAACAAGATTGTTTCCATGATCTTCCAATACAACAATACACAATTTTGGCCTTCATTTCAACACTATGTGGAATACCATCAAGTTTGCTTTTCTTGTTGAACCTTTGATACACTTAGCAAACTTGTTAGACCTTTAATTATGTTGTCACTCAATTCACCAAAACCCACTAAGGGCTAGATGCACTTACAGGTATGCCACCGGCCCGATGCGCTCGACGATCTGGAAGGGCCCGGCGTAGCGTGGACGCAACTTCCCCTTTGACGGTGTGGCCAGGGCGTGCGTCGGGCGGTGCAGAAGGCGAAGAAGCACCCAGGCCCCGATGTCGAACGCCACCTCCCGATGGTGGTCATCGTAATGGCGCTTGGCATACTGCTGCGCTTGGAGAAGACGTTTGCGCACCTCCGCAAGGAAAACGTCACGCGCGTGCAGCAGCTCATCGGCGACCTCCGTCTGAGCCGCCCCTTGTTGATGTGGAAGGAGGGACAACGGGGGACGCCCGTAGACGACCTCGAACGGAGTCGCACGCAACGCCATATGGTAGGACGTGTTGTAGCAGTACTCCACCCACGGGAGCCAGTCCACCCACGCGCGGGGCCTGTCGCCGGTGGCGCAGCGAAGGTACATGCCGAGCACCTTGTTGACGACCTCCGACTAGTCATCGGTCTGGGGGTGAAACGTTGTGCTCAGACGAAGCTTGACACCTGCACACTTAAAAAGGTCGCGCCACAGGTTGCTGGTGAAGACCGGGTCGCGGTCACTGACAATGGACGTGGGGAACCCGTGCAGGCGTACTATCCCCTCGAAGAAGGCGCGAGCGACCGTGGCGGCGGTGTAGGGGTGGCTGAGGGCGATGAAGTGCGCATACTTGGAGAAGCGGTCAACCGCCGTCAGGACCACTGACTTGTCGTGCACCTTGGGGAGGCCTTCAACGAAGTCCATGGAGATGTCGGACCACACTTGCGAAGGCACGTCCAGCGGCTGGAGAAGGCCGGCCGGCCGTGTGGTGGGCGTCTTGTTCCGCTGGCAGATGTCGCAGGAGTGGACGAAGTTGTGTACGAGATGACGGCCGCCGGGGATGTAGAAATCGCCGCGGAGACGCACGAGGGTCTTCTGCAGCCCCTCATGGCCGGCCGTGTGAGCCAACGCCACAACCTGGTGGCGCAGGTCGCCCACCTCTGGAATGAAGATGCGGCGGCCATGGAGGAGGAAGTCGTCGTCCTCAGTCCACGGAGCACCCAACGAGGCTGTAGCTAGCTGTCGCAGAAGATCCTGGGCGACCGGGTCAGCCGCAGTTGCCCGACGAATGTCGGCGAAAAGGTCGAAGGATGGCCCGGACAGGGCGCACGACGTCGGGCTGTCCTCATCGTTGTCCTCATCGCAGCGTGAGAGAGCGTCGGCCGCCGAGTTAAGCCGCCCCGGACGGAACTCCACCGTGAAGTCAAACCCGAACAGCTTGTTGATCCACTGGTGTTGGGGCACAGTGGATAGCCGCGGGTCCAGGAGAAACTTCAGGCTGTAGTGGTCGGTGCGGACGAGGAAACGACGCCCCCATAAATATGGGCGCCAGTGCCGCACAGCCTGTACGAGGCCGATGAGCTCACGCTCGTACGCCGCCAGCTTGATGTGGCGGGCAGCAAAGGGGCGGCTGAAGAACGCCAGTGGTCCCGCCCCTTGGTGAAGAACAGCGCCAAACCCGACACCGGAGGCGTCGCAGTCAACTACGAAGAGCCGCTCGAAGGCTGGCATCTGGAGGACCGGCGCGGACGACAACGCCCGCTTGAGGGCAGCAAAGGCCTCGTTTGCCTCTGCTGTCCAGACGAATGCCTCCTTCTGTAGGAGACGCGTGAGCGGCGCTGCAATGGAGCCGAAGTCGCGGATGAACTTCCTGTAGTAGCCCGCGAGCCCCAGGAAGCCCCGAATGCCCCGCGGGGATCGCGGAGCTGGCCAGGAGGAGACAGCGGCCACCTTGTCGCTGTCCATGGCGACCCCATCGGCGGAGATGACGTGCCCGAGGTAGGCGACGGAGAGGGCCCCAAACGAGCACTTCGACCTCTTGAGGAAGAGGCCGTGGGCGCGCAGAGCGGAGAGGACGAGGCCCACGTGCTGGAGGTGCTCGGCCCAAGTCGTGCTGTAGATTAGAATGTCGTCGAAGAAAACTAGCACAAACCTGCGGAGGAAGGGGCGGAGCACATCGTTCATCAACGCCTGGAACGTGGCCGGGGCATTAGAAAGCCCAAACGGCATCACCAGAAACTCGAAGTGGCCGTGGTGAGTGCAGAATGCCGTCTTCTCGATATCCTCCGGGTGCATGCGCACCGGGTGGTACTCGGAGCGGAGGTCGAGCTTGGTGAAGTACTTTGCCCCGTGTAGCTCGTCGAGGAGCTCGTTGACCACCGGAATAGGGAACTTGTCCTTGGAGGTCTTGTCATTGAGTGCGCGGTAGTCGATGCAGAAGCGCCACGAGCCATCCGCCTTCTTGACCAGCAACACCGGGGCGGAGAACGGGGATGTGCTGGGCCGAATGATCCCCTGCTCCAGCATCGTGGCGCACTGCCGCTCCAGCTCGTCCTTCTGCAGCTGTGGGTACTTGTAAGGCCTTACAGCAACTGGCGCGGTGCCCGGCAGGAGGTGTATGCGGTGGTCGTAGGGCCTCGCCGGCGGCAGGCCACAGGGCGTGCGAAGACTGCGTCGTGCTGCAGCAGCTGGTCCAGCAGGGGGCGCTGCGGGTCCGCGGCGGTTACCGCCAACGCCTGCCGCGGAGGAGGGGCGCCCGGGGCGCCCACACATTGCCACTGTGTGCGGCGCCCGTCTCGTTGGAAGGCGACGGTGAGACGGTCAAAGTCCCAGAGCAGGGGACCCAACGTGCCGAGGAAGTCGACCCCTAGGATGAAGTCGAAGCAGCCCAGGGGAAGGCCGATGCAGTTGACGGTGAAGGAGGCGCCGTTGATGATGACCGGAACGTCACAAGCGATCCCCTCGCACGGGACACGCTCGCCGTCAGCGACCGCGACCTGGAGCTAGTCGCCCCCGCGCTGCCCAAGGCCCAGGCGGCGCATGGTGTCGCCCCGGAGGAACGTGTGAGTGGAGCCCGTGTCCAGCAAGGCGAGGAGGCATTCGCCCTGGATCGTCATCGGAAGGAGCATGGTGTTGTGGGTGCGGATACTGGCAAGGGTGTGCACTGAGACCACTGGGAATGCACCAGAGCGTCTTCGGCGGCGGCGGGGTCGACCGGAACAGCCGCTGCGTCCTCAGCGGCAGCCGCGTCGTCGGCGAGGAAGTCGTCCACCTCGAGGTAGAAGAGTCGGGGACACACGTGGCCTCGCACGTACTGCTGATCGCAATTGTAGCAAAGGCCCTGGCGACGACGCTCCTGCATCTCGACCGGAGACAGGCGGCGGAACGGGCAGACCGGTGGCGGCGCGCCCTGTGGTGCCGTGCCGGGCGCCGCGGCTGCTGCTGCCCCGGGGCCCGGCGGAGCGGGCAGTGCGGGCCCCCCTGCTGCTGCTGGTGCCGCCCCCCTCCTCGAGGGCGCGGTGGAAGGCCCGGCTGGGGTGGCCGGGCGGCACGCTGGACAGGCGGGGCAGCGGCCGCCGCCGCGCGACTCTCGAAGGCACGGGCCAAGAAGATGGCCGTCTGAAGATCGGGCGGCGCTCGCAGCGCCACGTCGACCCGGATGTGTTCCGGAAGGCCGTCCACGAAGATCTCTGCCTTCTGAATCTTGGAGATGTTTCGGGCGTGCGCCAAGACTGTTTGGAACCGGTCCGCGAATTCCTGCACCGTCGAGTGGAACTCCAGGTGGCCCAACTCCGCCAGGCGAGAGCCGTAGATTGGAGGGCCAAAGCGCTGACGGCACAGGTCCTTGAAACGCTCCCAGGGCGGCATGCCCTCATCATGCACCAGGGCATAATACCACGTTTGAGCGGCGCCGGTAAGGTGGTACGACGCCAACCATGTCTGCTGCGCCTCCGGGGTCCGCTGGCCCCAGAAGAATTGCTCGCAGTTGTTGAGCCAGTTGAGCGGGTCGATGCTGCCGTCATAGGTCGTAAAATCCAGCTTGTGGGGCTTGGGTTGGAATTCGGCGGGCGCGAACGACGGCTGGGACGCCGCGCCGAATGGCGGCGGCGTGGTTGGGGCTGGCCACCAGCTAGCACCGGTAAACAGGGGGCCATCCACCACCCCCACCCCCCCCCGTAGAGCATGCCTGGGGCAGCAGGGCCCCCGTGGTCCATGGCCGAGGGCTCCCAAGGCGCCGGGGGCACGTGTGGGCGGACCAGCGCCGTGGAGAAGACCGGGGCCGGTGCACTCGCCGCCCAGCTCGGAATCAGCGATGGAGAGGGCGGAAAGCGGATGTGTTGGATGGGAACTCCGCTGGTCGGCGGTGTAGCTGCTGCCGATGTCACGATCGCGTCATCCCGGGGCATCCCATACGGGTATGCAGCCTAGAAGGCAGCTGTTGTCGGGGGTGGGGGCGGTGGGGGGAGTTGGGGCTGCCGGCGGTGGTGGGGGAGGGGGTGGTGGCTGCGGGGAGGACTGTTGTAGTAGGAAGGAGTGGATGCTTGCCACGGCCTTGCCGAGGTCCAACACGGTGGCCGTGAGCTCGGCCGGCGACATGTCGGGGACGGGCGGCGACGAGGACGCCCCGGAGGACGACACCATGGAGAGGACGCCCGATGTCGCCGTAACCATGGCGGCCAATGACGTTGCAGCGGCGGGCTGCTGGGAGATGGGCACGGTGGTGGAGGGCGGGATGGTGGTGGTGGGTGGTGCAGTCGTCATCAATCCCTGGAACGCCGATACCAGGTTGATAGGCAGCGAGGGTCTACCCTTGGTCGATCGTAGGTTGTAGTCGTGCGAGATCGGAGGGCGAGGCTTGAAAGAGGAGCGACGGCGGGCGCGCGTGGAAGAGGCAGGGAGGCGGTTAGGACAGAGAGGCGGCTAAGGTTTAGACTCCCGACTCCCCAGGGGAAGCCGGAACAATATTGTTCTGCTTAATTCCAAATAATCAGGATTACAACGTACTTATACTCCTAACAGACCTTTTGCTAAATACCCCCTTGGTTTAACTGCTAATATTGAAAGACAAGTCCAAAATCTAATAAACCTCTCTAATCAAATAAACCTCGACCCTTTTAGCCACGGCTGCGCCTAACATACTGCAGGCCGGTCATAACAATAAAATTATTATTTTAAAGAATATAGTTTCATACATTATGGTCGTCTATCATTGTAGGGTATTATATTAATAATTATTGGTGCAAAATTTGTTTCAGCTAAATATATGTTCTGCCATACTAAATAGCTTTATCAAATCATGTCGTAGGTACTTCATTGTAGTTGACGATGTATGGGATGTGGAAACATGGGACACGATTAAGTGTGCATTGTCAAACAATAGTTTTGGTAGTTTGATAATAACCACAACTCGGATTCATGATGTGGCCAAAGCATGTTGCTCATTATATTCTGATGGTTGTTGGGTTTACAAACCCAAGCCTCTCCAAGAACAGGACTCAAAAAGGTTGTTCCATAATAGAATATTTGGTACCGGAAATGAATGCCCAGAATACCTAAAAGAAGTCTCTGGTAAGATCTTGAAGAAATGTGGAGGTTTACCGTTGGCCATTATTGCAATATCTGGTTTGTTAGCTAACAAAGCACGGAATGGAGTTCACTCGGTCTCAGAGTGGGATCAAGTTCATACTTGTATTGGCCATGGACTTGAGAGAGATTCAACTGTGGAAGGGATGATGGCAATATTATCGCTCAGTTACTTTGATCTTCCTTCCCATTTAAAATCTTGCCTATTATATCTTAGCACATTCCCTGAAGATTTTAAAATTATGAAAAGCCATTTAGTACGGCTATGGGTTGCAGAGGGGTTCATTCCCCCCGAATTTACATGCACCTTGTATGAATCGGGAGAGAAGGCTTTTAATGAGCTCATCAATAGAAATTTAATCTTTCCCGACAAAATAAATGATTGGACTGGCAAGGTGAAGAGCTGTCGTGTCCATGATACAATTCTTGACTTCATCGTGTGCAAGTCCAGCGAAGACAACTTTGTTACAGTACATGGTGTCCCAAGACTAGCACCACTCTCACCAGGAATAATCAAGGTTCGTCGACTCAGTCTGCAAGGTAAAACTGAAGGAGATGCGACCTTACCCTCGAACCAGAATTATGCAAATGTCCGGTCAGTTATTTGTTTTGGACCCCCCTGTTCCTTGTTAGGTTTTAGATTCTTGCGTGTCCTGGACTTCGCGGGCATATTATTAGAAAACCATCAGCTTGCAAACATTGGAGAATTACTCCAGCTGAGGTATTTGGGCCTCAGGTATAATCATCTGATAACTGAGCTCCCAGAACAGATCGGAGCGCTACAGTATTTGGAAACACTTGACATAAGGGGCTGTGACATAAGGCAATTACCAACAGCTATAGTTCGACTAGAAAGACTTGTCAACCTACGGATGGGTCCTGTGCGTCCAAACTGTGTTCCCCGTGGAATTAGAAACATGCAGGCATTGGAGGAGTTAAAGTCCATACACATTGAAATAAAGGCGGCAGCATTTTTTTTTGAGGAAATTGCCCATTTAACCAAGATGAAGCATCTAGGTGTATTATTTTCCACTTCTGGTTCTATTGACCAGGAAAGCTACGTGAATCTTATAAAAGAGATGGTTTCTTCTCTTCAACGGCTAAATAAGCTTCAAATTTTAGACCTAGAACTTAATCATCTTGGATACCATAATGACGTCATCTTCAATGGAGATGACATCATGCTTGAGGTGCCGTGGTGCTCTGCTAGCCTAAGGATACTTGGTCTCAATATGAGTCCCATGTCAAGGGTGCCAAGATGGATTAAGTCACTTGTAAACATTGAAGAATTAGAGCTGAGAATGAAGAAATTGGAACAGGAAATTCTCTTTATTCTCTGTGACCTACCGGTTCTTGTCGATCTAACACTGCACATACAAGTAAAAAACGTTGAAGGCATACCCTCGACAGACAAACAACGACTTAAAGTCAGCAACATTGGATTCAGAAGCTTGAGGCGTTTCAAAGTAGAATGTGATCCATTATTGGATAGTGACCCCAGTAACCCCATGGTGACCTTTGAAGCTGGATCCATGCCAGAGCTGGAACGACTCCGTATTTACTTTGATGTAGATTTAACAATTTCTGTGAGTAATGGTCATCTTGATTTTGGTCTCAACCATCTCTCCCGACTCGTGGAGGTCACGTGTTTTATGTTCGGCAACAAATCGAGTATTTCGAGTGTACAAGCTGCCATTGTGAAAGAACTTGACAACCACCCGAAGCTTCCATGTTTCAGAACAACTTGTTGCCCTACAACCGAGGACGAGTGGAAAAACCGAAAATTCACGCTCACGCCGCGAAGACGCAGAGCAGTTGACACAACACAGCCAAAGCCTTCTTCCTCCATAGCTGACTTGTCAGAACAGGAACCTGTTCGGGTGCTACCAGAAAATGTCGTCATCTGCACTTCAGGTATAGTTGGATTCTTCATCTGGAACAAAAAACAGTACTCCATGCAGCCAAACTTTTCTCTTATTTCTCATTGAGTTTCATCTCCTTAAATGATACCCACTTGTCACTCCTACTACTAAAATCGCCGTCTGTTTATGCAAATTCGCAGGTGGTGATGACAAGATGAGCTCCTCCACCACGGATGACATCACCGGCCAGCCGTTGGCTGCAGCTGCAGCACTGCCGCTACCAACGGATCTCTCCTTCACCATGAACCAGCAAGGCGCCTCCCCTGGCCTTGGCCGTCGTCGACATGGCCAACAACGACGCCGATCACGTGTTCCTAATCACATCAAGGGAACTTCAGGTATGGCTTTTTATATGCAATATATTAATGCCTACCTAATAAACTGTTCCAGCGCGTGTTTTATGTGATTATTTCTAGCACAAACCTGACAATGCCGTTGACTTTGATTTTACTCATTTGGCAGGGGCCGCCACAACAGCCTCTGATATTCTGGGGCCAAGACTCATTGCTGCTCCTCATCAACAGCAGGGGGCATTCGTGCCGCCATACTTCACATTCAGTTCTGGATCACCTCCCAATGCTAAAGCTGAGAAACAGGCAATGGACTGTCACGAGCCGTCGCAACATGACAACATTGCAACTGCATTCAGCAGGGCCTTCTACGGGCTTCCCTTGGACAGTGACCACCCTGGTTCCTCGGACACCGGTAACGTTTCTCTCTATTCTGCTTGCCCTAGCTCTCCTATCATTTGAAAGTATATTATTTTTGGCACTTCAGGTATAGTTGGATTCTGCATCCAAACTTGTCGCTCCTCCACCACCGATGACAACACCGGCCAGCCATTGGCTGCAGCACTGCAACTAGCAACGGACCTCTCCTTCACCATGCACCAGCAAGGCGCCTCCCCTGACCTTGGCCGTCGTCGACATGGCCAGCAACACATCAAGGGAACTTCAGGTATGACTTCAGTTTCTTTCATCCAACTGTGGTGATATTTTTGTGGTGAGCTAATTATTATATCCTTGCACTGTAGTAAAAGCTTCATATTAATCGGATCATGTATAACTTTGCTATAAATTTATTTAGATATAACTTAGCATAAAGCTAAATAAATCTATATCTAAGTTATAACTGATCCAATGAGTATAAAATTTTTACTACAGTTCAAGCATACAATAATTAGCTCACAATAAAAATTTCATCATAATTAGATGAAAGAAATTGAATCTATGAATTATTCTAATTAATTACAGAAAATCATAGATCTAAATCTACAATAAAAACTTTGTTCTAAAGTATACTATATTATATGTTCATTGTGTAAATCTACATATGTGGAGTCTAACAAAATTGGATTTTCTATTTTATAATTTTTCTTTGATTTACTATGATTTTTTAAAGATTCAGCCAAAATAAATAAAAAGGAAAAAAGACAAAACCACGCTACTATAACAAAACCACCGTCTAAAACCGCTTGAGGGGTATTTGACCAGTTTTAGAAAGTTTAGAGGGTAAAACATCTGATTTTATAGTTTATGGATGAAGTAGTCGACGTTCAATAGTTGAGGGGGTTATGTAGACTTTTTCCTTTATTTATTAATGCCTACCTAACAAACTGTTCGGTGGCGGATCTAGGATACATGTTTATGAGGGGCTAAGTTTAAACTATTTTAGCAAAATCAAGGTCTAAATCTCCGTTTTATACTATTATCTTTCATCTTACACTCTTCCTAGCCTTCTCCTATGGCTAAAAATTCATGGAGGGGCTCTATGGACGCAACTGTTGTAGGAGGGGCCGGAGCCCCGGCAGCCCCGGTGGTAGATCCACCCCTGAAACTGTTCGAGGGCGTGTTTTATGCTAGCTTGTGATTGTTCCTTCAGCTTCGTATGTACTACTGATGTCATGCCGTTGACTTTGATTTTAATCATTTGGCAGGGGCCGCCACAACAACCTCTGATATTCTGGGGCCAAGACTCATTGCTGCTCCTCATCAACAGCAGGGGGCATTCGTGCCGCCATACTTCACATTCAGTTCTGGATCACCTCCCAATGCTAAAGCTGAGAAACAGGCAATGGACTGTCACGAGCCGTCGCAACATGACAACGACATTGCAAATGCATTCAGCAGCGCCTTCAACGGGCTTTCCTTTCACATTGACCACCCTGGTTCCTCGGACACCGGTAACGTTTCCCTCTATTCTGCTTGCTCTAGCTAGTTCTCCTATAATTTGAAAGTAAGTTATTTTTGGCAGTTCATTCTCCTGTTGTCCTGAATGTACTGGCCACATTTCATCCTTATTATTTTTGACTTATTATGATGGGATGTGCTTATATTATATATTCTGCCTAGACTAGTCAGGGGAAATCCTAAAACTAGCACTCTCTAATCTCTCTCTATATAGCATGTGTTTACTTTTGCACCGTAACCCACATTTATCTCTAATAATAAAGGAAAATACTGCACAGAACACAAACACTCCCCTGGCAAAGGAATAAATATGCTAGTCTGTTAGAAGCCATTGGAGAGTTGATTGTAATAACCCTATAACCTGGCAAGCTAGTTTGTTAAAATCTGTGTATAAAGCTGCTCGTTTGTTTCATCTTGGAATTGTAAAAAAGTATACAACCCAAAATCCTAAGCTAAAACAAATAGGGCTTTAATTAGAGAGTTCTGCGTACACAATCTTTTTTTATTAGAATAGAAAAATATTGTGTGCATTTGAAAACTTCCAGAGGAGATTAACAACCAAATTATGTATTTATCCATTGATGGTGTCTATGGTCCTGCAGGGCTTCTAAGCAACCAACTTAGAACTTAGAATAGGGCCCCTGCTTGTTCGGGCTTCTAAGTTGTAATAGCTTTCACACAGCTTCTTGAAAAGGTCATTTCTGAGAAGCAAGTTTGCCTATATTTATTTGAAAAGCGAGTTGCTTTCAAAAAAAAATTCCTCTTCTTTCATTGGAAGAAACTCAAACAAACGCGCTGTATGTAGGATCTTCGTGCCAAGGAGGAGGTCGTCAAGAAGAGCAGTAAAGTGATCGATAACCTCGTCGCTCTCCAGCTCCATCACCTCGATCACGTACTTGCAGCGGTCACTACGTTGCGCGGATACTTCCGAGAGGAGCCGTATCCGTATCCGATACGTATTGGATACTTGTACTTCAGGGATACACCTTGGATACATATCCTAGCTGTATTTATAAAACTGGATACTTTATGGTTAAGATACTCGTATCCAATACGGTCGTGTCAACTCAGATATTACCCAAAACTAGAAAATAACCTACGTGGACACAATTATAGTGGAAAGTAATTAGCTTTTCTATCCGCATATTGTTACCTAGCTGTCGCAATATATGATTTCTTCTGGTGTCACTCTTTTTTTACTTGTTCCTCAAGGCTAGACGTAGGATTAGAATCCCCTTTCTCAATAAGAATTGGTAAAACTAGCTAAAAAAGATCATTTAGGCTTGAAGGAGAGATTAGGCATCTAAATAACTTTTTTTTGCAAGTATTCTTAGTTTTCATTTTGTACTTTATGAATTATGTTACATAAATTACTTTGAAACTGCTAAGTTTTAAGATTAAACTTTCTAGATAACTATTTTTATCTTGTAATTTATATATAATAATTATTATATTAAATTATATTAGACGTATCCCCGTGTCAGTGTTTTCTGAGAAATGACGTATCCGCGTGTCCGATACGTATCGTATCTGATACTCGTATCCGTACCAGGACAACATAGGCGGTCAGCTCCAACCTCTGTTGTGGCACTTACAATAGACACACTACAACCTTCGAGCCGCGGTCTACTTCTATCTATACCATATACTTCCTCCATCCCCAATTATAAGTTATTTCAAAAATCTTGGAGAATTTTAGAGAGAAATACAAAGATTTATGATATCAAATATATATATTATGAAAATATAACTAATAAAAAAATCTAATTGTACTTAGTTGGTATCATAAATATTATTATTTTATTATATAAGTTTGGTCAAAGTTGAAAAACTTTGACTCTCCAAAATTCTTGGAATACCTTATAATTTGGGATGGAGGGAGTAATAAATACTGAAGATCATTTATGTTTCGTCGCTAGTACGTTAAATCAGCCGTGAGTCCGAGCAGATCGAGTTGAGGGATGTCGTTGCATTCTCCTCTACAATCACATGTTATTCCCTAAAATTAGAGACCACCCACGTCATCGCCAAAACAGTGTTTGCCGTAATAAAAAAAGAGAAAGAAACGAAGAGCCGCCTCGCTCATCTCCACCCACCTCATCCCCACCAGAAAAAAAAACTCCTCACCTCGCTATCGCCGCCTCCATCGACTCTCCTTCGTGCTCTCTCCCTCCCGAGGCAGCGATGGGCACTGGGGACGACGCCTCCTGCGAGCGACGTGCTGACACGGGTCGCACCCGGCGGCCCCCTCCCTTTCCTCCAACCCCACCCCACATGGGTGGTCCCTGCAACGGCGCGGCACACCACGGGCACAGCCGGCGGCCGCGACTGACCCCTCCCCCTACGCACGATCTCCTTCAGCAGCAGCTGCCTCAGCCGCCCTCTTCTCCCAGCGTCGTCGCCGTTCTCCGCCCCTCCCGAGCGCCTCCTCTTCCGTGCTCCACGGTACGCTCACCGGCGATTCCATGACCGGTACATCGGCCCTTTCCACTTTTTGGGTTGTATTTGTGATTCTCTGTACTGTTGCCATAGTTGTTTTGTCTCACCAGATTGTTTCCCTGCACTGTTGCTTGTTCTAGGGTCAGGATTTTGACTGGCATTTGACCCAATATGAGGTGTTCCCTGTGATTTTAGCACATCATAGTGTTCAAAGTTTTGATAGATTTATTCATATGCCTACCTGTGAAGGTGAAATGTAGGTGGGAACAAATTGTTTTTCCTTAGCAGAGATATGAGCTCCTATGTCGCTGGGAGAAATTTTCTCTTACCCCTATGCTCCTCAGCATATAAAAAACTCATGAAGCAGTGTTTTTTATATGTCAGTCAAACATATCACCAGGGAGCAATAGAAGCCTACGTCATTGCAGCACATACAGTCTATAGGAGGAATTCATCGGGTCCTTGGTAAACTAACTTCCGACCATCAAATTTATTTTATATTCAGGACATTCGTTCTATGGTGTTGCCCTTTCTTACATAATGGTAATTAATTCTTTGCAACACATATTCCATTGTTTGATGCATCCACTGATGATATACGACTTTAGATCAATTGTTTCCCTACCTTGGCTATATTTTTCCGATGCCTATTTCAGAATTATTCGGCTATTAAAAGAGTTGATGTTCAGAACATAGACTCAAAATAGTAATCTATAGGAAGTTACAGACCTTAGGTGATTCATGTCAATGCAATGTACCGTGCAAACTTGATTAGACTAACATGTCAATGCAATGTATTGTGCAAACTTGATTAGACTAACAGGTGACTCATCATGATTTTTTTATTCATATATGATCTACGCTTTAGGCCCAAAATTAGGACATTATATATCGGATATTTCATATTTTATAAATTATGTGTGATCTCGTAGATTCCATAGTGATACTTCTTGGTAAAATTACTCCATCTCAGGGGTTATAAAAGGTAAGGTCATGGCGACGGAATTGAAGCTTTGTGGAATTTTTTTCAGACCAAAGGCCTAAGCTTTATGGGAGGTCAAGGAAGGTATTTATATCATATAAAATGTATGACAATTTATCTTTGATTGTTATCATGCATTTGTTGACAATTTATCTTTGATTGCTGTCATGCATTTGTTAATTCTATTGCTTCTCCGGTTTAGGACTGCGGAATAGTAAGCAGTGCTTACCTAAGTATAAACTCCAGCTTATGTACATAATCGGTGCAATTTATCAAGGAGAATCATAAACAAAAGGTGATTATTCGTGCCATGAATCCCATTGCTTATCTTTTTAAGAGGATATTATGAACTGTAGAAGTATGCTTACTGACAGAAGTATGTTCCTTTCTGAGTTTGATTTCGTAGACAATAGGGTGCACGCTGGAATATTGCTTATCTTTTTCCCACCAAATGTTTTTGACACTACCGCAATTGACAGCGGTACCGTGAGACTGCTGCTCTCATTTAGGCAGGTTTTATTTTATTCCTCACCAATTGTTTTTGGCACTGTCGCAGGTTATAGCGCAATTAATTTTGGGCCTTCCTTACCTACCATGTTGCTAGGCTATCTTTCATCTATTTTTTAGTTCTTCCTGTCTGGTACCTCTGATTGTGGGATATAAATATAACCCATGCTTTTTTGTTGCCTTACAAGTTACATTAGTGTAGTAGCTTTAATGTGCGAAAATTAATGCTATTCTATTGTCCCTTGGAGGCTGACATAATAAAATAGAGGCCGATGATGCTTCATGGTTTCGATGTGCTAATGCACGGTTGGCCACAATGAGGGCTTGGTACAACACAGTCCTATCCTATCTAAGAACAGTGTACTACCAATAATATAATAACTTATGAGTCGCTGCAAATTGCACTCTGGTTATTTACTTATTTCCAGAACTAATAATAATGAATAGCAATTCTATGAATAAAAATAATTGCCTTTATTATATTTGTATGGTAGTGGTATGATCAACCTTTCCGTTACAAGCCTTCGACCTGACTGCTTAACAAAGTAAGCCTAACTAAACAAGGAAGTAATTATCTCGTGGTATTTAAACAAATATCCAACCATAAGCTCTCTATAGCAAAATTTTATTGGTTCAGCTTAGTAGTAAATTAGTTACATCCTACGGAAACCAGCTATGTTGCTGCTGTTATTTTCCTCTATAGCCATATGTTTGGGATATTGGTTAGGCAAAGGTTACACACCTCTGTAATTATTTCAACATCTCATACTTCAGTTTGGCCCATTTAATGTTCTGCTTTTTTTGGTAATGCAGGTCACCCCAGAGTAGAGAAAAAAAGTTCCTACGACATTGTTTTCTTAGTCATGGACTCAGTAAATTGCTTCATGCAAATATACTTTGTGAAAACAAGATATAGCTCCTTACAGGTTGTCTAGTGTTTTTCCTAAACTATTTTCATAAATAATTATGTTATGTTGTATTTCCTGTGTTAGATTCCCTTGCGCTGCTCTTTATTAGAACACTTTCTCAAGTTTAGCTCTGACAATTTGCAGTAGTATTTGTTTGGTATTTTATTGGCTATGTTATAGTCTATTTGCTTGGTTAGGTTCCCTTGCACTACTCTCTTGATCAGGATATTTTCTCAGATTTAATTTTGTCGTTTGGTTATTTACATCCTCTTCATATAGTGGTCATTTGCTGAGAACCTTAACAATGTATTGCTGTTCAAATTGAAACCATCCACAGATACATGTTCAAATTAAAAGGAGAATGAGGGTGTTCAAATTAAAAGTGTGAACTATATTTACATTATCCCACTTCCTAATTTGTGGTGTCCTGGTTTGCTTTAATGTCATTATCATGCTTTAGAAAATCTTCTACTGTCCAATTGCTGCCTCTATGATTTATGCATTTCATGTCCTGCTTGGTCGTTTGACAGCTTCTATAAATATAGATGCATCAGTGTTTAGCAGGCCCATTGGTGCCATTTCATTTTCAGCAAACTAAAGCATGGGATGGCCAGATATATTTATGTGGTCTATTAGTGCTATTTACATATTTATCCATCAGGGTTTACCACTTACTCCCTCCATGTCCCTAAAGAAAGTCAATTTGGACATCGACACGATCTTCCAAAAACCAACTTTAACCGCTACTTTTGCTATAAAATATAGTCAATATATACTTTTATGATACTACATTTGGAGATGAATATACTTACATTACTTTTATATTTTCAAACTCAACCTGAAAGAGTTTATTTGTAGTCAAAGTTTAAAATGTTTGACTTAAGACAACCTCAAAATGACTTTCTTAATGGACATGGAGGAGGGAGTACATTATATGTTTTTTTAGCATTCGGATTCCCTCCCAACTAAATTACCCCTCTGTGTTTATCCTTCTTGTATTGTGATACCAGGCTCCTACCTTGCTCCACCAGTGTTTAACTCTTACATTACATGCTTTCTGTTCTGTAGGGCACAACCTAGGTGCAGGAAAGATTGTAAGGTTGTTCAAAGAAGGGAAAGTCATACCATGACTGAAGATGGAGTCAATGATGCACCTGTTCTTAAACTGCCTGGCATTAGTATAGCTATGGGCGTTGCTGGAATGAGGTAAATACTTAGTTTTTATATCACCTATTTTTAGTTTCCTACAGAGCTACTAGCCTTCTGAATTGTTGGATTATTTCTGCTTGAGGTAGCCTGTAAAATTATTTCATGAAGTTAGAACCTGCTGTTTTAGTAATAAGCTAATTACTTCATACAAGACACTATAGACATACCACATAAAACAAAATGTACATGGTGAGGACAAAAAAATATCTAATTATTTCTTCACACCCTTTCATAGTTTACTAACAAATATGTAATTGTTTCTTTAGACCCTTTCCTAATTTATTCTTATCAGACAAAAGCCTAAAGACTACCCTAGCTATGCCTACAAGCAAAGTATGTGTTTAATCTATTCTGATTGACTGCATTGCGGCGGTACATTAGAAGGTGTATCTCAATCTATATGGGTGCTTCCTATTGTTGTCTTGGCGATTTAATAACTAAGATGCCCTATGCTTAGCCTACATGTATGGGCTCAATTCAGAAATTTTGGTGTTCAAGAATGAAGATGCTATTTTTGTTCCAACAACCGGCCATTTAGGTTCTTAAGAATTAGCATTTGTGCTTATTTCACACCTTTGCGTTTGTCTCACTGATTTTTCCCCACACTAACTTGGATTTCTGTTCTAGGGTTTGGGCTGTAGTGCCTTCTGCTCCACTCTTCGCCTTCTCCGTCTTGATCCCTGGGAGGCCAGAACCATTGTCAGTTCCTACCTTATGCCATATGCGTAGATTTTCTTTTCATCTTCATAGTTTTGTTTATGAGGCATTGGTAACCAAATCTGATTCTGTCCATAGTTTGTTCTTATGCCTATGATGAAATTATTCATGCTGATTTATGATCTACAATATAAGGCGATGATCAAGATCTTGTGAGATACTCAAAATTTTCCATCTACTGTGATGCCTTCATGCTCCAAAATCTTGAATAAATGATCGATAATTCGATATTTCTGAGGCCTCTAAAATTTTCAAAGGTTTATAATCCTGTTTGCCTATGATCTGGGGCCTACTATGGGGCCTTTGCCTTCTAAAATCTTAGTTTAGTTTCACTTATTTTTTAATTAGGTTGTTGTTTTTCCAATGTAGTGACCATCAACTACCTTAGAGAAAATGCTCACAGATCTCAAACTACTTTCCCACCGGAAAATGATTTGGAAGAAGTGCCATCATATATGTTGAGTTGTCATTTGTCAAAGCATCATAGATGTGCATGGAACGTTTTGAAGCTTTTTGTTTTCTTGGGGGATTCGTTAATGGATCCTTTTGGTATTTTTCTTTGTTAATTGAATGGCAGGGTTCCCATCATTTTTAGTTAATTTTTTTATACTTAGCCTATTGACTCAACTCATACCTTCTAAAACTTGGTAATTGTTTTTGTAATCTGCTATTTTCATGATTATAAGAATGTCCCAACCTTTCATCTACTGCCTGAAGAAGAATATGGAGGTAAAAAAATGCTGTAGAGTGCAAATAATATGCAGTTACATGTGCTTTATGCTTCATTTGTAGTTCATCGATTGGAATCTGCAAATTTATTATTAGCTAGCTGAGATCCGTATTATCTTACTTACATTAACAGGCTGATGGACCTGTATTATCTTACTTACATTAACAGGCTGATGGACCAATACAGCCATGATGCAACTGATCGTGAACCAAAATGCTAACCGAGCACCATCGAGCCATCAGCAGCTATGCAGTTCTACCTATGTCACACTTAGAGACTATCAATTGTACAAAGCATCCACCAGCACACATAATATATATAGACACAATCCCTGTCTCCGTTGAAAGATATATATCTTCGTACCTTATTACTTATACGCTGCGATATCCAGCAAATTTTCTCTATATTCAAAAATTTTCATGTGCTCACATACGCGCGCGGTGGCGCGCGCCTTTATACTAGTATTCATTACTTGCAACTGCATGCATCGCACTCTTATGATCTTATCACTTTTTCCCCCACATTGCTTATTATAGTAAATAATGATGCCTTGGCTTTGATGTAATAACCTTAGAATTAACGGGCACGCATGGTGATCCTTCGTGGTTTAATGATAAGATTATGGTGGAACCTTTCTTAGTTAATTAATTTTATTCATTTTGCTGCTATTGTTGGTTCTTCTATTTAATCTGTTTATGAGTTTATATTGTTAAATCTTACACTTCAGCTTTATTGAAGATAATATGTTTAGTGATATGCTGAGCTTTTTGTGTGTTTGCTTCATGACCTTCTAGACATCACGCTAGGCTTACCCGCAAACAGAAACAACCCACTAGCGTTGTGTATATCATGTGCTTACTTTTGCATCTTAGCCCCCCCCCCCCCCCCCCCCAACCCAAAAAAAAAAAAAAACCTTACTAACCTTGTACGTGTTAATTAATATAAGGAATAAATACGTGTATGTTAGGTCAATCTCAATGGTGAGTTTTATTTTGTTGTTTCGAAGACTGCCATGTCATATGAAATAAAATGAAACTTGAATCAAACTCTCCATTGAGAATCAAACTCTCCATTGAGAGTGAGAGTTTCATCGTAAAGTTTCATAGACATTAAATTTCATGACTCATAGAGAGTTGGTATTCGTGCCAAGAGAGTTTCACTTATTTCTTCTCTCACTTCTTAAATACACCGTCATGTCATCAACAATGCCTATGTGACAACCTATTTAATACAAATGAAACTTCCATTGAGATTGACGAGTTTCATTTCGTTGTTTTCAAGACTGTCATGTCATATAAAATAAAATAAAACTTGAATGAAACTCTCCATTGTAAAGTTTCATAGACATTAAATCTCATGACTCATAGAGAGTTGGTATTCGTGCCAAGAGAGTTTCATTTAGATGAAACTCATTTCTTCTCTCACTTCTTAAATACACCGTCATGTCATCAACAATGTCTATGTGACAACCTATTTAATACAAATGAAACTCAAATAAAACTCCCATTAAAATTGGCGTTAGAGATGATCTCGGCTAAGACCTACCAATCAAGGTGAGTTAGGGAGTGGTGTTAAAGACCAGAAATCGACCACCGCCCATCCTAATGGCGGTGTCCCTCTCTTTCTCATTGACGACGACTCTAGAAGGTCACCATTGACCAGAAAACAAGCAGGCATGTGAACCTTCGCGACCCTATGGGCATCTTCCGATCTAAAGGTGCGATCCAATTAAGTCCTAATTAAGTGCTAACAGAGGATTATGTGTTCATGTGTTATGTTAATTAAGATCATGATTAAGTATTAAGTCTACCAATTAGCACCAGAATTGTCTTAGCCTAATCCAAGAATCCTACTCTCTGATTAAGTTCTAATTCAACCTCTATTCATTATGATTAAGCCTAATTGCACCTTTGTCAGTCCTTTTTCTCACGAATTAGATATGTGTGGCCTTTTATTATGCCTAGCTAACAACTGATTGGCTTGCTAGGGTCTTAGCAAAAGAAGCAAGGAGGGAGATCAATCAATCACAATCCCAAAGCACTCACTTTCCCCAAATCCGAACCCAAGAAAGAATTCAGTAAAATCCCTAGTCCTAATTAAGATAATTTCTCTACAAACTCGCAAAACCAAGAGCAAATAGTTACTCCCTCTGTATAGGAAATAGATGACGTTTTGGACATCGACATGGTCTCAAAAGTATAATTTTGACTCCCTTTATACAAAAAAAATATTTATCAAAAAATGATATATGCATATTTTTATGAAAGTATTTTTCAAGACAAATCCATTCATATGATGTTGGTAACACACTTGCCCAACCACCGCACACGTGCAGGGGGGTGGCGAAGGTGGCCAATCGTCAGGAGCACGCGGCGGGAACAAAAACAACGCAGAGGTGTGATGAGAACAGTGTCACTATGGCTCTATTCCCGAAAAAATCCCCCCATTACACTGTTCACCCCCCAGTATTTATAGGGGACACCAAGGGGTGCCGACCAGATTACAATAGGGTACAAGAAAGATTCCCCCGCGCTATACACACAGAAGGGCAGAGTCGTACAAACACAATCGGGGCCGAAACCCTAGCCCGCTCTCCATGCGCCCGCCGCCGCCTGGCTCGTGCCCACCCTCGCGGAAATGCGAGGCTGGCCTTCGACACGCGAGGGCATCCCTCCAGTCGCGAAGTCCGAGTCCCCTCGCCTCCCGCTAAGGCTCGGGCCTCTTGGCGAAGGTGCGCGGGACGCGCGAGGACTGCTCCCGGCGCTCTTCACGCCTTTTGCCTGTAAGAATTCGCTAAGCAATCCGAAGGTTGGGTTAGTATTCGGGGGCTCGAACGATGACTCGAGGGACTTAGTAAATAAAGAGGAGGGTTTTGGCGATGGGACGCGAGACACGCGAGGGTCGTCTTGCTGAGCCAACCCGCGTGGCGCCACTGCCGAGGGTCCCCTTCCCCAACAGTAGCCCCTCGTTGCCTTGGATCTAAAGAACAGTATTTAGGCCCAAGCAGCGCTCCTTGACGGGAAATGTAACGGGACCCTTGACAGCGACGCCCGCGGCTGCTTTGGGCCGGGCCGGTATACTGTTGTTTGTACTGTTCAGGTCCGTCTCGTTTTTTGCGCCGAGGATTTCGGTTGTCGTGCCGCTTTCGTAGGGTGAGGAGACTCGTCTCCCGGCCTATAAATAGATGGTGCTGGGATGACGTTTGAGGTTGTGCCCACTTTTGCTCTGGCCATCCTGCTGCTGCTTTTTGCTTGTAGCGAAGGTTAGTTTTGGCTTGTTTGCGGAGGTTGAGGTAGGCGATCGTTGTTCAAAGTTGAAATCAATTGAAAAGATGGCTAGGTTGAAGCAGACCGCTCGAGTTGCTTCTCCGAGTGGTACGGATGAAGGGGTGACCTTCGAGTTTGGTCTCAGTCGAGATTGTGCTTCGGAGCTGACGTCTTATGTCAAGCGGGGCTGGATCGAGGATGGGAAAGCGAGGACCAGTGCTGGGGAGACAGTGCCGAAGCCTGATGCAGATGAAGTTGTTGTTTTTGAGGAGTTCTCTGCGGCTGGTCTGCGATTCCTGGTTGCTTCCTTTGTGACCTCGGTTTTGCAAAGGTTTAACCTGAAGTTCCATCAGCTGACACCTTCGTGCTTTACGAAGATGTCGGTGTATGTTTGGGCGTGCCGCTCTCAGGGCATTGTCCCTCACGTCGAGGGTTTTATCCGCACTCATCGTGTGCATATGCAGCCTCGGAAGATTGTTGATGGCGAAGGTAAGACTAGTTTCGGGCAGTTTGCTGTGTATACCTTCTGCCATCGCGCCGGGTCGGAGTTGCCGGTGCAAGCCCAGAAAAATAAGTGGACCAGCGGATGGCAAGAGTTTTGGTTTTATTACAAGTTTGGTGGCGACGTCGAGCTTTGCGGCGAGCTTCCGCTTCTCGGTGATGTGGGCGCCGAGGCCAAGATGAGCGCCGAAGCGCATGTTGCGGTTGACTGCCTGAGGGTTGTGGCGCGATCTCAGTGCGCCCGCGACTTGGTCGAAGAATATTGCTGTGCGAAGGTGTGGCCCCTTAGCCGAAGGCAAAAATGGTTTGGAGTCGAGGATGACCCCAAGTATGAGACTAAGGGTCTGAAGAAACCGTCAGTTGATTTGAATAAGGTTTGGGAAAAAGTTCTCGCGAAGTTTCCGAGGCGCGAGGATGGAACCGAAGCTGTTTACAAGCGGGTTCAACAGTGGGCGGAGGAGCTTGTTGGGAAATTGTCCACATTGGAGGTGAAGGCTATCCACAGCTCGGTGGGTAGCGAAGGTCGAGTTAACAGGATGTTCGACATTCTTGGGATTCATTATGCTGATTGGCCTGCTCCGTCGAGCGAAGATGCGCCAAAGAAAAGGAAGCGAGCCTCTGCGGAGGAGAAAGAGATTGTTTCGCGGCCGAAGAGAGGTCGCGGTCGTGGTCACGGCGGCGCCGGCGGCCGGGTGAAAGCGCTTGCGATGAGGGCCGCAGTTGGTTTGGGTGCTGCCGATACCTCTTCCTCCTCGGCCATTGTCTCAAGCGGCCGAGGTGTTGGTGGGGTTGGAGGACGGGTGCCCCGCGTTGGCAGGATTAGTGCTTTGATCCAGATTTCAGACGACGAGGGGGCCTCCGATGACGAAAACCAAGAAAAGAACGAAGTCGGGAAGGGGTCCGATTCTGAGGGCGATTCGTCTGATGATGATAGTGAGACCTCCAGCAATGAGGGTGACTCGGACGAAGAAGTGTCCATCGGAGATGACCGTGGGAAAGCGATTGTCACGTCGAGCGCTGACGCTGAAGCTGCCCTGTGCATTGATGATGTTATGCGGGACCTCGAGCCTGAAAGCCCCGAGCGAGGGTTTATTCCTGAGTTTGCGGGGTCACACATTTGGGTCGACGGTTTCGAGGTGAAGGGTGAGCTTGAGTCGGATAGGAACCCTGGTAAGAGGCTGTATGGCGAAGCTAGCCGGTCCAGCCTTCCCTACTTTGCCAAGAAAGTTGGAGTCTCGGATCCAGCTACGGAGCTTTTCACGAGTCCGGACCTTCGTGAGTGTCATTTGCAATGCGCTCCGGAGGAAAGGCGTTTTCTTGGACGAGTGTTTGGACGGGTTTGTGTGCCGGAAGCCGAGCTTCGATTAGTCAACCAGCCTTTAGATGAGCTTCATGATGATATTGACGTTAAGTTGGCTGAGTTGATGCTCCTTAGTCGCTCTGCGCGCCGAAGGGCGGGTATGAACGACGATTTTTTGAAGGGACGGTTGTCCGAGGTGGAGAAAGAAAACAAGGACCTTCGGCGCAGCTTGGAGAACAAAGAAATCGAGCTTAAAGGGGCTGTTGAGAAAGTTAAGAAAGCCCGGGAGGAGACACAGGGTGTCGCAAACCGTAATGCTGAACTGTTGGAAACTTGTGGTGAGAAGGACAAGGACTTGGTCGCTGCGAAGAGTCGTATAGATGAGCTGTCCTCGGAGTTGGCTTCCTGGTCGGAGGCATGGCGAAGGAGTATGGTGAGAGTTAAGAGCAAACTAGATGCCTGCTTGATCGAGGCCGGGGGTTCTGCCGGGGAACCGCTGCCTGTTTTTAACGCAGAGGCCTTCGAAAGTTGGCTGAGTAACGAGCTTGATGTCTTTAGCTCGTTGGTAGGCAACGCGGCCGACTTTGGAGGTTATGCGGGGGCTTTGGCGATGGCCAGCACGCTTCGTCAAGCGGATTGCGAGCACCTTCGCAAGATCAAAAGGCCAAGCCATGCCTTTCCGACAGTTGACGAGGTGCGCCGGATGAAAGTTGACGACGCCAAGGTTCGGAATTGTGCGATGCGATTGCTTCGCAAGTTCTGGATTTCCGGTGGCGGCCGAGCTCTTGCTTTTGAAGAAGCTGCCGAGGCTACTCGTCAGGTTTGTGGTTTTGGTAAAAAAATTGTGGTTGGGTCTGTTTCTATGATGAGGGTTTTGGTATTGATTTTAGATGTCTTGTCGTTTATTTTTCGTTGCAGGCTCGGAAGGACGCGATGCCCTCGCCGCCAGCGACTGTTGATGCTGGTGGTAGCTCCAAAGTTATTCCTGCGCCCAGCCCTGCGGGGGTTCCGCCTGTCGAGGTTGGAGCCCTGGCTGAGAACGCTCCGAGCGCTGAAGAAGCTGTTGTAGAAGAGGCGGCAACGGAAGGGGCGCCTGCTGAAGGCTCGGGTGCTGCCATTGGCGGAGGTCTAGATGCTACCGCCGACGAAGCCGTGGCTGATGAGCATGGGGAAACCGGGCAGGTGTGAACTTAGGATTGCTCGGGCGAGAGGGTCATTTTGTAAAAGGTGTGGTGGATGTAAAAACTTGATGATGCTGAGACATTTTCCTATTTTGTGAAAATGCAGGTTCCTGACGGAACCATGCTAGAAGTGTTTGATGTGACGCCACTGACGCTTAACTATCAAGATACTTTTATAACTGGCGAAGGGCAGGAACTGTCTTGTCGAAACCACTGGAGCTGACGTGGGGGTTGCTGTTGAGGTGTCCTTGATGCGTGGCCTCCATCCCGGGCGTGGTCGTGGAGGCGTGGCGACGTGGAGACAGTACACTGCCCACTCCGGTACGTACGGGATGTGACTGGAAACCTCCGGGTCTCGGGGTACCTGCCCACCAATGACAAGAGAGCTGTTAGGGCTCGAGTGGCGCGGAGCCAGCCTCGAGGTGGCGCCTACGGGGGGCTCGAGCCTCCGCAGGTATGGGCGAGTCCCGGAACGCCTGGGCGTATAGCGGGATCCCAGGCCTCGAGAGGTGGCTCGAGGGTGCTACAGTGCGGGGTATGGCCGAACAGTGCCGTACTGGCGCCCTTTAGCCCATGCTTATGGTGAAAACGAGGTTTGACTCTGACTCCGGTCACTGTGGCACATGCTGTGTACCAGAGGATGTGACCGGAGTTGGTGAATGCATTGAATGCGTGGTATGGGGCTAGCTGCCGGTGTCCGTGCCGCTCGAGGGAGGCGTGAAGTGTCTCGAGGGATAGGCTGATGTGCCAGAGGGGCTCGAGGTCCCCGCGTGGGGTCTTGAGGTGTAGTGGAGCGCTCGCCCGAGGCCTGACGCGGAGGGCTCGGGCGAGACGGAGAACGAGCGTTCGCCCGAGGCCTGGCTCAGAGGGCTCGGGCGAGACGGAAGACGAGCGTTCGCCCGAGGCCTGGCTCAGAGGGCTCGGGCGAGACGGAAGACGAGCGTTCGCCCGAGGCCTGGCTCAGAGGGCTCGGGCGAGACGGAGAACGAGCATTCGCCCGAGGCCTGGTTCAGAGGGCTCGGGCGAGACGGAAGACGAGGGGAGGGCTCGGGCGAGACGGAAGACGAGCGTTCGCCCAAGGCCTGGCTCGGAGGGCTTGGGCGAGACGGAGAACGAGCGTTCGCCCGAGGCCTGGCTCAGAGGGTTCGGGCGAGACGGAGAGCGAGCTTTCGCCCGAGGCCTGGCTTGTAGGGCTCGGGCGAGACGGAGAGCGAGCGCTCGCCCGAGGCCTGGCTCGGAGGGCTCGGGCGAGACGCCTGGTGAGCCAGGCAGGTCTCTTATTCGTTTTGCATTGATTGGGGGTACCCCTTTGGCGTTCCCCCGACAGTAGCCCCCGAGCCCTTGTTTGAGTGCTGGCACTCGAGCAGGGGCTCTTGACTGGGATCTCGAGGGTTAGTTAGCCGGTTCTCGAGGGTTTGGCCGTGTTTGCTCCGTGGGTGTCGCGCGAGCGACACCCGCGGGTGTAGCCCCCGAGGCCACGGGGGAGTGGTTTGAGCTCCCTCGTGGGCTTTTTGCGAGTGTGAGTGTTAGTTGCGATTTTTAGGTTCGGGGGTGTCGAGCCCCCGAGTTTTTTAGACCCTCTTTCGTCGAGGGGTGCCAGGCTGAACCGACCGGCCGGCTCTTCGAGCTGTCCGGCACGCCGATTACCATGGCTTGTCATCCCGCGAGTCCTTTCGATCGGATGCGAGGGGGGATGCCTCGTACTACCCCGAGTGGGCGAGTATCGAGGTTCCCGGTGAGCTGGTAACGGGGAATCCAAGTGAGAGCTCGCGCCCCGTTCGATAGGGGTCGACTGTGGCCCGGAGGCGGTCTCATAAAGCATGGGTGCTCAGTCTGCATGAGTGCCGGGTCCATTCGATAGGACCCAGTGGCTCGATGCCTCCCTCCGAGGGGATCTCACTGTATGTCGAGCTCCCCGCCTTGGATACACGTGAGGGGCCTCGAGGGCTTGGCCCTCGAGTGATGCCGCGAATGGCGCCCCTTGGTGTCCCTGACTCGGGTGCTCGAAGCCGGCTGTCGAACCCTCTTTCGTCGAGGGCCAGCCTTCGCTGCTTCGAGACTTAGGGCCGGGGCCTGTTTTTGGGTGCTCGAAGCCGGCTGTCGAACCCTTTTTCGAGGGCCAGCCTTCGCTGCTTCGAGACTTAGGGCCGGGGCCCGTTTTTTATTTCCGGAAGAAGCCTTCGTCGCTTGGAATCCTTCCGCCCGTTGGGCGTGCCTTTTTAGGCGGAAACCGTCAGCGAGTGGAGATGGTGGCGCCGGGGCGACGTGCGTGAAGTTGGAGCGGCGGCCTCGGAGGGCCCCGGTAGAGCGGAGCGAGTGCGGAGTCACCGCGTGTACCTGTCGTCCAGCTTGCAACGCGGTCAGATGAGCACATTAAATGTGTGCGGTTACCTACTCACCGTCGCGGGAGACGGCGCTGGTTTGTCGATGAGGACGTGCTGCCTCCTGATGCGGACGGTGGTGTAGGCGGCCCTCCTTCTCCCGGCTCAAACGTCGAGGCTGAGCTCGCGGCAGATCTTGAGGAGGAGTACCAGACCGAGGCCTTGATCATTGCAGAGCTCGCAGGCAGTCGAGGGAGGGCGTCCGCCAGTCGAGGTGTCGTTTTCGAGGGGCGGCGTCGAAGGCCGAGCCCCCATGCCCGGCTCGAGGTGTGGCGTCGAAGGTCGAGGCCCCATGCCCGGCTCGAGGGGTGGCTTCGAGGGGCCGTCGAGGCTCCGTGCCCGGCTCGAGGGGTGGCGTTGAAGGGTCAGCCCCCGGGCCGATTTTGACGGATGGCTCGAAAATGTCCCTCGAGAAGACATCTGGTGGGACGGTGCCGCGCGTGGACGCCACTTTAGCCAGCTCGTCTTCGGCGGGCGCCCATGAGCTCTTCTTCATCGTCGTCGTCATCGGCGTCGCGCTTTGCCCTCTGACCTTTGCCTTCATCCGTGGAGCGGCCAAAGAAGGCCCCCACTGCCTCGTCGCCTGAGGTGAAGCTGGCGACACGATTCATCAGATCCTCGACCGTCCTGGGACGGTAGCGCCCTAGCTCGTGGACTAGCTCTTGGCGTGTCGTGCCTGCGAGGAACGCTGAGATGGCATCCTCATCAGGTACGTGGAGGAGCTCGAGGCGCTGCTTCGAGAATCATCGAGCGAAGTCGCGGAGGGGCTCGTCCGCTGCCTGCCTGCAACGTTGCAGATCCCAGGGATTGCCTGGGCGCACGCAAGTCCCCTTGAAATTCGCGTCGAAGACCCCGACTAGGTCGGTCCAGTCACGGATCCGATCCGGCGGGAGCCCCTCGAGCCACCGGCGGGCGGTGTCCGAGAGGTAAAGCGGGAGTTGGCGTATGATCACACGGTCGTCGCTCTTTGCTCCGCCCAGTTGGCAGGCTAGACGGAAGTCGGAGAGCCACAGCTTGGGCTCGACCTCTCCATCATACTTCACGATGCTGGTTGGTGGTCGAAAGCGGTCGGGGAGGGTCGAGCTGCGGATGGCCCGGCTGAAGACCCTGGGGCCCGGGGGCTCGAGGGTTTGCCGGCTGTCGGCAACCCGCTCCTGGGCTGGCCTGGCTCGAGGGGTGGCCGGCTGGTGGACGGACATCTCGTGCTTGTTGCGGGGCGTGTCCGCTGGCTTCCCCGAGGCTACCCCGTGCCGGCGCGAGGCCGAGCTCTCGGTCATCTGCACAGCGGCTGTCTCGAGGAGGCCCTTCATTTCCCCGAGCATGCGTCTTGCGTCGGGGTTGGAGACGGCGGGTAGATCGCGGAGCAGCATTGCGGCCGCCACCACGTTCTGCCCGGCTCGCGGGAGGCACGCCTCGGGACGCGCCGGTGCCCCATCTTCGAGGATCTGCCGGCGGACCTCTCGAGCCTGGACTCAAGCTCTGGCGCCTTGAGGCCGGACTGGTTCCTACATAAGAGTTTTTTCGAGCTGCAGCAGGCGTTGCCGTTCCTCCTCGGCCTTGGTGATCGCCTCCTGCACCTGCGCGAGTTGCGCCGCCCGGCCGTCGTCGTGCTGAGGCGGTGCAGCCGGTGCTGGAGGCTCGTTCCTCCCCTGAACACGTGATCCGCCTGTCGCGGCCACGTCGCTGGGGACCTCTAGATCGAGCGCCGGCCTGCCGTCGTCGCCCTCGTCCTCGGTATCGCATACGACCCCCTCGAGTTGGAAGCACTCCGTGGTGGGATCCCAGAGGTCGGGGTCGTGGTAGTCGTATTCGTCGGAGTCGGAGCTGTTGACGGCGTGCCGCCTTGGCAGATGCTGGGACCGCAGCTCGCGGTACCATTCTCCGACGGTGGCTCGCCGGGGTGGCTCGATGGCTCGCGAGAAGCCGCGGTCGGCGTGCGCGAGGTGGACCATCTCCAGGATGGCCATGGCCTGCAGTAGCACGCCCGGGCGCTCCTCCTGCTCTGCCGGCGGTTGGCACCGACGGCGCTCGTTGAGCTGGCGGGCGTAGGCTGCTGCGGAGTTGTCGAGGCCGAACGGGAACCGCCGGCGTCGAGCGCGGTATTCCCCGTGCAGGAGGAGGCTGGGTGGTGTCGACGGTGCGCGGCTCGGAGGCCTCTGGCCTGGCTCCTGGTCCGTGCGCACGAGGAACGCGAAGTCGTTGGGTGGGCGCGAGCGCGCCCTGGAAGTCTCCGGCCGTGCGCCGAGCAGGCTCCTTCTCGGGAACTCCGCGCCGGCCACGGGGAAGTGGGTGTACGCCACTGGCACTGCCTGTGCCTGGCGACGATGGTGACGACGGCGCCGCTCACTGGGTGGCGACGCGTGGTGGTGTGGGAGACGTGCCACGCTCCTCGCACGGGGTGGCGCGACACGCCTCCCACCCGGGCCCTCCGTGGAGAGCAAGGTCAGCTCGTTGCCGTTGTCGGTGGCCAGGAACTCGAGGCTCCCGAACCAGACGACGACACCGGTAGAGAACGAAGGAGTCAAAGCAGCCATCCAGGAAACAGCGAGAAACCGACTCGACACGCGAAGGCCCCTGCCTGGCGCGCCAACTGTCGGTGTTTCGAAACCGGGGGTATGACACCAACGAGTAATATGATCGCGTGCTCTCTTCCTGGATGGTGATGCAAGATGACACAAGGATTTATCCTGGTTGGGGCAAAGAAGGCCCTACGTCCAGCGGGGGAGGGGGTTCTTGTATTACTTGCACCTAAGTGCTTGTACAGGGGCGAATACAAGCTCGGTGAGGGTAGACCGGAGTCCGGACTTGAGTGTGTGGATGTATGTGCGTTCTAACGTGTTTGTCACCGTCCTCCTTTTCGAGGTCGTCCTGGCGTCCCCTTTTATAGAGCAAGAGGATGCCAGGTTTACACAGGATGGTTGTGTACAGCGCTCGGTTATGGCGAAGGGCAGGAACTGTCTTGTCGAAACCACTGGAGCTGACGTGGGGGTTGCTGTTGAGGTGTCCTTGATGCGTGGCCTCCATCCCGGGCGTGGTCGTGGAGGCGTGGCGACGTGGAGACAGTACACTGCCCACTCCGGTACGTACGGGATGTGACTGGAAACCTCCGGGTCTCGGGGTACCTGCCCACCAATGACAAGAGAGCTGTTAGGGCTCGAGTGGCGCGGAGCCAGCCTCGAGGTGGCGCCTACGGGGGGCTCGAGCCTCCGCAGGTATGGGCGAGTCCCGGAACGCCTGGGCGAATAGCGGGATCCCAGGCCTCGAGAGGTGGCTCGAGGGTGCTACAGTGCGGGGTATGGCCGAACAGTGCCGTACTGGCGCCCTTTAGCCCATGCTTATGGTGAAAACGAGGTTTGACTCTGACTCCGGTCACTGTGGCACATGCTGTGTACCAGAGGATGTGACCGGAGTTGGTGAATGCATTGAATGCGTGGTATGGGGCTAGCTGTCGGTGTCCGTGCCGCTCGAGGGAGGCGTGAAGTGTCTCGAGGGATAGGTTGTTGTGCCAGAGGGGCTCGAGGTCCCCGCGTGGGGTCTCGAGGTGTAGTGGAGCGCTCGCCCGAGGCCTGACGCGGAGGGCTCGGGCGAGACGGAGAACGAGCGTTCGCCCGAGGCCTGGCTCAGAGGGCTCGGGCGAGACGGAAGACGAGCGTTCGCCCGAGGCCTGGCTCAGAGGGCTCGGGCGAGACGGAAGACGAGCGTTCGCCCGAGGCCTGGCTCAGAGGGCTCGGGCGAGACGGAGAACGAGCGTTCGCCCGAGGCCTGGTTCAGAGGGCTCGGGCGAGACGGAAGACGAGCGTTCGCCCGAGGCCTGGCTCGGAGGGCTTGGGCGAGACGGAGAACGAGCGTTCGCCCGAGGCCTGGCTCAGAGGGTTCGGGCGAGACGGAGAGCGAGCTTTCGCTCGAGGCCTGGCTTGGAGGGCTCGGGCGAGACGGAGAGCGAGCGCTCACCCGAGGCCTGGCTCGGAGGGCTCGGGCGAGACGCCTGGTGGGCCAGGCAGGTCTCTTATTCGTTTTGCATTGATTGGGGGTACCCCTTTGGCGTTCCCCCGACATAAGCTGATTTGAAAAACAGCGACGCCCCCTTTTTCTTTTTAGCGAGGCTCGCGTAGCGCTTTCGTAAGCTGATTTGAAAAAACAGCGACGCCCCCTTTTTCTTTTAGCGAGGCTCGCGTAGCGCTTTCATAAACTGATTTGAAAAAACAGCGACGCCCCCTTTTTCTTTTAGCGAGGCTCGCGTAGCGCTTTCGTAAGCTGATTTGAAAAAACAGCGACGCCCCCCTTTTTCTTTTAGCGAGGCTCGCGTAGCGCTTCTGGTTTTGCGGGGGGTACTCGACTTTTGGACTTCGCGCTTCCCCTTGTCTTGGGAGGAGGTGAAGTTTGCTTTGCAAGCCCCTAGCGTTTTTGCGAGGGTGCTCGACTTTTTTGGACGGTGAAGTTTGCTTTGCGAGCCCCTGGCGTTTTTGCCAGGGTGCTCGACTTTTTTGGACTTCGCGCCTCCCCTTATCTTAGGTGAAGGTGAAGTTTGCTAGGGTGCTCGATTTTTTTTTTTGGACTTCGCGCCTCCCCTTATCTTAGGTGGAGGTGAAGTTTGCATTGCGAGCCCCTGGCGTTTTTGCCAGGGTGCTCGACTTTTTTTTTTTGGACTTCGCGCCTCCCCTTATCTTAGGTGGAGGTGAAGTTTGCATTGCGAGCCCCTGGCGTTTTTGCCAGGGTGCTCGACTTTTTTGGACTTCGCGCCTCCCCTTATCTTAGGTGGAGGTGAAGTTTGCTTTGAGAAAAGTTTGTTTTTTCGAAGCAATCTTGGGGGGTTCTCATCGATTATAACGCTCTTGGGAGAAGAGCTGCTTTTATCGATGTTTGTTTGTGAAAGCGGTAATTTGGAGTTTTACTTTTTTCGGGGGTTTTAGCCTGTATTGAGAGTTTGGATGCTGCCTCGTTAAAAAACCTTACGCCCCTTCGTAAGGAAAAAGAGTGCAGCTCCTTTGTTTTTGTTACATGCATAAAAATGGAAGAAAACATAAATAAAAATAACAAATTACATGTTGCTAGGGCTCGCTAAGGCTCCGCTACGGGTAGTATTTGCGAAGGTCGTCGACGTTCCAGGTGTGAGGCAAGATGTTTCCCTCGCTGTCGGAGAGGTGAAAAGAGCCGGGACGGTTGCATTCTGCTATTAGGTATGGACCCGTCCATTTTGGCTGAAACTTCCCCGCCATGCTGGCGTTTTGCTTTCGAATGAGAACGAGGTCACCTTTATTTAACTCTTTGATTCTTACCTTTTTGTCTCTCCATTTTTTTGTTTCTTCCTGATACTTGCGAAGGTTGTGAACTGCGTTGCATCTTGTTTCTTCGAGCAAGTCTTTGTCAAGTAATTGGTTTTGTCCGTCTATTTCGAAGGTGGTTCTAAGTGATACATGCTTCAACTCTTCTGGTAACACAGCTTCTTTTCCAAACAGGAGCCTGAAGGGTGTAAATTTGGTGGCTCTGCATTCCGAGGTGTTATGGGACCAGGTGACGGAGGTTAGCTCTTCCGCCCACTTTCCTTTGGGCCTGCCTTGCAATTTTTTTGATACGGCTTGAAAGATTGTTGCATTGGCTCTTTCGACTAAACCGTTGGATTGAGGGTGCCGGACTGAAGCGAAGCATAGGATTGTTCCGATTTGTGCGCAAAATTCTTTGAAAACCTCGCTGTCGAATTGAGTGCCATTGTCAACCGTTAGGTATTTGGGGACTCCGAACCGGCAAATTATTTGCTGCCAAAAAAACTTTTTCACGGCTAAGGAGGTGATGGAGGCCAGTGGTCTAGTTTCAATCCATTTCGTGAAGTATTCCACAGCTACGACTGCGTAGCGAAGGTTTCCTGGGGCTGTTGGGAGTGGACCGACGAGGTCCATTGCCCATCTTTGCAACGGCCATGTTGGGCATATCAGAGTTGTTGGAGCCCCTGGGGCATTTTGTGTTTTTGCCGTTAGTTGGCAACCCTCGCAACGTTTGATGATGTTTTCTGCGTCTCTTAACGCTGTCGGCCAGTAGAAACCTGGTCGAAAAGCCTTTCCAACTAACGCCCTCGGGCCGTTGTGTGAACCGCAGATACCTTCGTGAACGAGTTTAAGAATGTCATTCCCTTCAGTCTGTGAGACACATTTGAGCCAAGGCGAGGTTACCGAAGCTTTGAGCAGAATGTTGTCCACAATTTTGTACCCTCGAACCCTTTGTTTAAGTCTATTTTCTTCTTCTTTGTTGTCGGGTTCATGCAGCCCCTTGATATAGGCCATGATTGGTGCTCTCCAATCTTCGCTCTGGATTGCATTGATCAGCTTCGCTGTTTTCTCGGACACTTCAAAGGCTGATTGTGTCGCGGCTTCATAGAATACGTCTGGGGGTAACTGAAGTTGTTGTGCTGCCGCTTTGGCTAGATTGTCTGCCTCGCTGTTATCTGACCTCGGTATTGCTTTCACTGTTATGCCGAGGAAGAAAGACTCTAACCTTCGGACATATTGTAGGTATTTTTGTAACTCTGGATCTTTCGCTTTATAATTTTTCTCGATGTGCCCCGCGATGACTTGAGAGTCTGTGCTGATGACTGCCCTTTGGGCTGACAACGATTGAAGCCTTGAGAGTGCTAGTACCACTGCCTCGTACTCTGCGGAGTTGTTTGTGCATTTGAAGTTGAGCCTTCTTGCATATCTTAGCTTAGACCCGGATGGCGAAACCAGAATGGCCGAGGCCCCTGCTCCAGTTGCTCCCCAGGCTCCGTTAACATATGCTGTCCAGAATGGGTCTTGTTGAGTTCCATCATTGCGGGGGTCAGGGGTCCACTCAGCTATGAAATCTGCTAATGCTTGTGATTTGATTGTTGTCCTCCCGACGAAGGTTATAGCGTAACTGTTGAGCTCGACTGCCCATTTCGCTATTCTGCCAACTGCCTCGCTATTCTTAAAAATATTCTCGAGTGGGTATGCCGAGGGTACATGGATCTCATGTGCCTGGAAGTAATGTCTTAGCTTTCTTGATGCCATGACCACGGCGTATGCAATCTTCTCGAGCTCTGAGTAGCTTCGTTTGGGACCTTCGAGGGTTTCTGATACATAATAGATTGGGGCTTGCCTTGTTCTGTTGTTCTCGTGTAACTCTTTGATTAGGACCGCGCTTGTTGCATGAGGCGAAGCTGCGACGTACAGCAATAACAGGTCCCCTTTGCTTGGGCTAGTTAAAACAGTCAAGTTGGTGAGATACTTTTTCAAATCCTCGAAAGCTTTCTGCTGCCGAGGTCCCCAATTGAATGGTGCAGTGCTTCTCAATGTTTCAAAGAAAGGTAACCCTCGCTCAGCTGACCTGGAGATGAATCTGCTGAGTGCTGTTAATCGTCCTGACAAGCGCTGAGTTGCTTTCCTTGTCGTTGGTGGTTCCATATTGATGATGGCATCAATTTTTTCGGGGTTGGCTTCAATTCCCCTTGCTGAGACAATGCAGCCTAGCAGTTTTCCTTCGCTTACCCCGAAGACACATTTTTCGGGGTTTAGTTTGAGTCCGGCGGACCGAAGGTTTTTTTAACACTCTTTCCAAGTCAGTTATGTGATTTTCTTTTAGCTTGCTCTGTACGATCAAATCATCAACGTATGCAGAGATGGCGTGCTCGTCTTTGAAGACTTCAGTTGTCATGCGAGCAAAGGTTGACCCTGCGTTTCTGAGGCCCTCTGCCATTCTTCGAAAACAAAAAGTGCCCGAAGGTGTGATGAAGCTTGTTTTTTCCTCATCTTCCTCATTCATCCAAATCTGGTGGTACCCTGAGAAACAGTCGAGGAGAGATAGCATTTGGCAGCCAGCTGCTCTGTCAACCAAGGTGCTTATGTTAGGCAGAGGGAAATCATTCTTCGGACAGGCTTTGTTCAGGCTTGTGAAATCAACACACATCCTCCATTTCTTGTTCTTTTTCTGAACTAGCACGACGTTTGAGAGCCATGTTGGATATTTGACTGGACGGATGACGCCTGCGTCCAGAAGTCTTTTTACCTCTGCCTTCGCTGCCTCTTTTCTCTCTTCTGACATTTTGCGAAGCGTTTGCTTAACTAGGTGATAGCCTGGTTTGATGTTTAGGCTGTGCTCGATTAATGTTCTATTTACGCCCTTGAGGTCCTCCGCAGACCAAGCGAAGGTATCGGAGCTTTCCTTGAGGAAATGAATAAGATTGTCTTCTGAGTGGGGGTCTAGGTTGGCTGAGATGAACACTTTCCTTTCTGAATTGCCCTCGAAGAGTTGGACTTGTTTAGTCTGTTCTTTGGGTGATGCTTTTACTCTATCGATGCATTCTTCACCCTCGTCGTTAAGGTTTGCGGCTCGAGGCTTTGACAAATTGTGGACATTGCGTTGTCCCGGTGCTACTGTTCCTTCGGCTGCTCTTGCAATGTCTTGATCTCCGTACACTGCGACGACCCCCTTCGGAGCAGGAAGCTTCATGCAAAGGTATGCAGGGTGTATTACAGCGTTGAATGCGTTGGTTACCCCTCGGCCAAAAATTGCATTGTAAGGATAGAACATGTCGACCACATCGAAGGTTAAATGCTCAGTTCTGCAGTTCAGCTGATCTCCGAAGGTGACGGGCAAAGATATTTTTCCGATAGCTCTTACTTGTTGCCCGTCGAAACCGTATAGTGGGTTATCAGAGGGTTGTAAGAGGTTTCTGTCAAGCTTCATGCTGTCGAAGGTTGTGGTGAACAGGATGTCAGCGGAGCTTCCTGTATCGACGAGAATCTTAGTGACTGTCCACCCTGCTAAGTTGGTTTCGATCACCATTGCATCAGTGTGAGGGTAATCCCTTAACTTCATATCACTGGAATCGAAGGTTATCGGAATGTGAGACCATCGGCCGAACTTGTGCGGTCCTTCGATGGCTACATGGTGCACTCTTCGAGCATGTTCTTTCTTTTGCCTCTTGTTGCCGTGATCTTCGTTGGAGCCTCCGGTGATAGCTAGTATCACACCGAAGGTTGATGTTGGGTTGTTGATGGTTGTCTGGGTTTGGGCTTCGGATTTGACTGGTTGGGGTGCTGGCAGAGCCGGTATTGGTGGTGGTGGTGGTAGGGTGTTGCTCACTTGCTGGTTGGTTTGGGTTTGAGGGGTTGTTGGGAATGTGACAGAATATGGCACATTTTGGCGTTGAGGAAAAGAGGTTGGTTGATATGAGGTGTGGTTGTAGTGTGGGTGTTGGGAGTAGAAAGGTTGGTGCGAGGGTAAGCCGTAGTTTACGGGGGTATACTGGTAGGGAGGTTGGGTTAGGTTGTAATTTGGTTTTCTGGTGTGATTGACTGTTTTGTTTTCCGTTGAAGAGGCTCTTTTGGACTCCTGGTACTCTTTCCCTCTGGCAAAGCACTCGCATTGCTTTGTTGTGTGCCCCTTTCCTAGGCCACAGAAATGACAGTACATTTTGGCCGGGTCCTTCAGTTGGTTTCTTTGATCAGGCGAGGGTGGAAAACCATGTGGGTTTTGGTTGCCCGAAGGCTGAGTGTTTCTTCTCTGGTCTTCGATAGGATTTGACTTGTTGATCGCTCCGACATTGCTCTGATCTTGGCGAGGGTTGTTTTCTCTCACTTGGGGCCGCGGCTGTGGTTTCTGCTGCGACCTTCGGGCATTGGATTTTGCCCGGAAATCCATGTCTGCTCTGCAGTACCTTTCCATCGTGTCATGAAGCTCTTTGATTGTGTTAGCTGGTTTTCTGGCGAACTTTGAGGAACATGGGCCTGGGCGTAAGCCGCTGACTGCAGCGAGGATCACGGCCTCATCGGATATTCCCGGAGTTCTTGCTCTAATCTGGATGAACCTTCACCAGTAGTCCTGTAACGGTTCGCGCTCTTCTTGTTTGCAGTTGAACAGCTCGATGGGGTTTGATGGGGCTGCCGTGATGCCCTTGAAGTTTGTGCATAGTCTATCTCTGAGGTTGGCCCACGAATCCACTGTTCCGGGTCGAAGGTTGTTGTACCAAGTCTGTGCTATGTCACGAAGGATGATTACAAAAGACTTCGCCATTGTTGACTCATCCCCTCCTGCTGCGGCGACTGCCGCTTCGTAGCTCATTATGAATTAGCGAGGGTCAGTGAGTCCATCGTAACGTGGGAGGTTTTGCGGATTGTAGCAAGGCGGCCAGGGTTGGGTTTGTAGTATTTGGGAGAGTGGTGACTTTGGGTCATAGGGCATTTGGTGTTGTTGGGCTCTGCGCTGGTTGCGAAGGTTTGGCTCTATCTCATCTGGGTAGAGTTGGCGAAAGTTTGGTTGTCTCATAGGGTATGGTTCTAGGTGATTTGGTGGTGGGGGGGGTGGTGGATGGCGGCGGAGGTTGCCGTGATCCTGTTCCTCATTTCCCTCCTGAAGCGGCGGCATTTCCCCATCATTCCAAACCTCGGCTTCGGCTTCAGCTGCTGCGAGGGACTCCTCCATTCGGCGAAGCTGTTCCCTAGCCTCGTCTGCCTTTTGCCCGATAAGACGCAGCCGGTTATGCCTTTCAAGCTGGTCGAGGCGCCTCTTTTTTTCCTGTAACTCAGCTTGAAGTCTCTCTAAAGCTTCGAGGCCCAACTCCTCCTCATCTCCTTCCCCATCTCTCCTGGAGGTATTCGGGTGCGGTTGTGATACCAGCCGAGTATGAGGGCTCGGGACCTCCGTCTCTGGAGCAACTTCTCCTGTTTTCGAGGGTGCCACATTCTCTTCCACAGGCTGGATTATCGTCGTGGCCTCTCTAGTCATGTGAGGGTCTCTGGTAGTGGGCGCTCTCCTGTTTCCTGCCATTTTGAACTCTTGATCCCCACAGACGGCGCCAAACTGTTGGTAACACACTTGCCCAACCTCCGCACACGTGCAGGGGGGTGACGAAGGTGGCCAATCGTCAGGAGCACGCGGCGGGAACAAAAACAGCGCAGAGGTGTGATGAGAACAGTGTCACTATGGCTCTATTCCCGAAAAAATCCCCCCATTACACTGTTCACCCCCCAGTATTTATAGGGGACACCAAGGGGTGCCGACCAGATTACAATAGGGTACAAGAAAGATTCCCCCGCGCTATACACACAGAAGGGCAGAGTCGTACAAACACAATCGGGGCCGAAACCCTAGCCCGCTCTCCATGCGCCCGCCGCCGCCTGGCTCGTGCCCACCCTCGCGGAAATGCGAGGCTGGCCTTCGACACGCGAGGGCATCCCTCCAGTCGCGAAGTCCGAGTCCCCTCGCCTCCCGCTAAGGCTCGGGCCTCTTGGCGAAGGTGCGCGGGACACGCGAGGACTGCTCCCGGTGCTCTTCACGCCTTTTGCCTGTGAGAATTCGCTAAGCAATCCGAAGGTTGGGTTAGTATTCGGGGGCTCGAACGATGACTCGAGGGACTTAGTAAATAAAGAGGAGGGTTTTGGCGATGGGACGCGGGACACGCGAGGGTCGTCTTGCTGAGCCAACCCGCGTGGCGCCACTGCCGAGGGTCCTCTTCCCCAACATATGAGTTTTATATTTTTAAATTCAATAACTTAAAAATTATTCATGATTTATATTCCTAATGTTTGACCAAAACCTTGCCCAAAATATCATCTATTTTTTATACGGAGGGAGTAGACAAATACGAGGTCCTAACAGACAAATATGAGGCTTCTAATAAAAGAACTTTTTTTAAGTGAAACCCAATGAACTTCTTAAAGGAACCTAGTAGGCTACGTTACACGGATACTCCAAAGGGGGTGACCTATCCGTATCCGATACTCGTCAGATACACGGATACGGATACTTGGATACACCATTTTAGTTGGTTTTCTTTTGAGAAAGTGTGTATCCGCGTATCCGATACGTATTGTATCGGATACCCGTACCCGTACTCATGTAACATAGCTAGTAGGGATAAAAAAACAAAGAAGAAAGACTTACCTGGCCCTCTGGCCGGTAGCCCGTGTCCCATTGTTGTTGAGCCTCGCACGGACGTTTAGTTGGGCCACCTGGGCTGTTTGAACTTGTAGCGCGTTTCTCACATTCCAGCCTTTTTAGTTCTTTTCATTCATGTCCCAAGGCCCAATCCCAACTAGTGGCCTTCATGGATTTGCTCATTCGGTCCAGCAAAAAAACGTTGCAGCTGTTTTGGCGGGAAAATTGTTATTCGCGCGGACGGCGCTGGGTATGATTCAATATGTGTGTTATGTGTGTGATGGAGTTATCTTCTTTTATTAGAAGTCTTAGAGCAACTCCAACAGGTCCCCTACTTTGGTCCTCATAGCTAAATATGAGAGCTCAGGTTAAAAAACGAGCTCCAGTAGGGCCCCTACTAGGGTCCTGAAATTTGAGTGGGCTCTCAGATTCTTCCATCAGTCCTCATTCCTGTTGGGCCAATAGCTCGGCTCTCATCCGTAATTTTGCGCTCTCACCCCTCCCTCACCTCCCGCAACCGGCCGAGTTTATGTGAAAAGCCCCCACTTAACCTCCCATGACCGAGTTAGTCTATGACAACTAAACCCCACATGTTATTGATAGTCTAAAAAATTTTGAGTGCTCTACTTTGAGGGCCATTGCTGGAGTGCAGCCCAAAAAACAGGACCCTCAAAAATAGGGAAAGCACTCAAATAAAAAGTAGGGATCCTGTTTTGAGAGCTACTGCTGGAGTTGCTCTTATTAGAACAGATATAATGAACCATGTCAGTTTGGCTAATAGCCCAAACAACTTAGGGCCTATTTAGATACACCAAACTAAAATTTGGCTAGCTAAAATTTGAAAGATAAAATTTAGCTAGTTAAAAGTTTTCCTAGTTAAATTTTTCGACGAAAAAATTATATTATATGATAACTGGGCATATCAACAAGTTATAAGCACTCTGATTACAAAATTATACTCATGTTGTAGATAGCATAACTCAAAACCTAGCCTATTAGATACTTTGCAGTATGGATAATTGCACAAACAAACACTTGACAAATGCCCTGAGAACATATGCCCAATGAATGATGGTCAACATTCATGTAGGTGGAAATGAGAAACTTCTTCTTTCTGGTGTCTTCCTTCTTCCTTTCTGCCACCGAAGAGTGAGCAAGACTCTAAAAAATATTCTCTCTAATCCTTCATCGTAGCTAGATCTAACCATAACAAACATAAAGAAGAGACCAGAGAAAATTATTCCATGATGACGATATTATCTCTGACTTAATTTTGTTGTATGGAAATAAAAGTCATCATGTCTCATGTTGGAGAAAATGCTAACGCTAAAATTGTCGTCCTCATCCTCAAAGAAGTCGCCATAGAGAAGATGGTTCTACCATCCCTCTTCACCGTCGTAGGAGAAGAGAGGGAGAAGATAAAATTCCAATTCCTAAAAAATTTAAAATTTGGCATGGAGAAACACTATCTCTAATGAGTCGATCTACCAAGGAAAACTTATTAAAAACCTAGTTTAAGGATTCTGAGTGTTGGTTTTGGTTATAAGAAGAAGGTGGTTAAACCTGGTAAATAGGTGCATAAGAAAATAGAATTTATAGGATGTGTCGTTTTAGGTGCTCGTGTCAAACAGAGTTACCCTATCCCTTGTTTATTAGCCTCATGTCACATTATTTCCTACACTTGCAGAGTACATTTTGATGTACTCACCCTTTCGATCTTTGTCCCTCGATCTGCTACCCCACCGAGACGCTGGAGGCTACGACGAGGAGCAGGAGTACCCAGAGGACGGTGGCTTCGACTTAGACGAGTTATACTATGCTGGTGCTACCCCCGGTAGACCTTTCTGTGAAGTTGGGGTCCAGATGGATTGAAGTGTACTTCCTCCGTCCCTAATTGATCGTCGTCGTTGTGGTGCGTGCCACAAGTTTGACTTAATTTATAGCAAATACGTACAACATTTGTATCTCCAAATAATTTTGTTAAAAAACTATATCCAAAGATCTTTCCAATGATACTAATTATGTAAGATAAATATTAATATTTTTAACATATATTTAATTTAAGATATTTCTCGGAAAACGAAAACGACAGTTATTTAGAGACGGAAGGAGTATGTATATATAGCCAAATAAGATCTAAAGTGGACAGGTAATTGGTTTGTCCGGGCACCCAATATTAAGACAGCAACACAATGTATCATCTTGGAAGGCCGATGACTGGTCGGAAAACCGCCGTGGCGGTGCATGAGCCCCAAGGCCGGGACAACTTATCTAAACTATGGTTTTGAGAATAATGTTAGACCAAATAAAAAGTACTCCCTCCCTATCGCTTTTTAATGTTGTTTAGGACAGCGACATGGTCTCCAAAGTGTAATTTTGACCACTTGTTTCTTTAAAAATATTTGTTGTAAAGTAGTATACTTCTTCCGTATCACAAATAGAAGACGTTTAGGACAGCGACACGGTCTCCAAAGCATAACTTTGACTATTTATTTCTTTAAAATTATTTGTTGTAAAATGGTATATATATATTTTTATGAAAATACTTTTCAAGATAAATTTATTTATATGATTTTTACATTTTTAAACTCAATAATTTAAAAGTTATTCATAATTTATATTCTCAATGTTTGACCGAAACCTTTTCCAAAACGTCTTCTATTTGCGATACGGAGAGAGTATGTATATTTTTATAAAAGTACTTTTCAAGACAAATTTATTTATATGATTTTTACACCTATAAACTCAATAATTTAAAAGTTATTCATGATTTATATTCTCAATGTTTGACTCAAACCTTATCCAAAACAACATCTAAAAGCGATACAGAGGGAATGTAGGTTCAAACTGGTGTTGGCTTAATGAATAGCCTTCTAATTAAGATTTGAAGTTGTACGTGCCAGCAATTTTTAATAACTCTTGTATACCAAAAAAACGAAACTTGTGTTGGTATTTTGAAGCAAAGAGACACAAGTGCACATTAAAGCACAAAAAAAAAAGATTATGTATTTTATTATTACTCCAAAAACTCGAAATGTTAGAATGGCATGGCAAAAGCACGCACGCGGTCGGCACACCCGGCACACTGCAGTATGTGGTCGACACTGGCATCGCGGAGACGGCGATCCATGACGTTTAGTTTGGGATCGATGTCACAAACCGCCGTCGTCCGCGCCATCGAATCAAATCGACGGGCTTGGGGTTCACTGGTCACTGATGCCACGGTGCCAGCCTGGAGGTTCAGGTTCAGCAGCAGCAGTTACTTGCTGGGCAATGCAAGTTCCGTTCAAATTGCTAGCTTATTGGTCGGTCCACGCACAGGTTTAATCTGCGTGCAACAACGGTGTACTGTGTTGCGCACACTGACACGTTTTTCTACAGAAAATTATATGTACGAGTGTTTGTATATATACATAATGCTAACCTCATTTTTTGGTGCGTTGACGATCATGATCCACACGCACATTTCCAAACTCGATCAATGTAGTTTGCTTGTTGATGTCATTTTTTCGGGACAGATTTCATAGGTTGATGATGGTTTTTTTTCCAATCAAGTTGCGAATATAATATATGATTTTTCATCAGATTTTAATATTTTAAAAGTTAGATTCATTCCATGATAATATTGGATAGGAAACATACAAATTTTCCAAGTTGATATGTACAGCACTGGATTGGAATGCGGTGAGGGTTAGGCCTGCAAAGGCCCATCGCGGCCCACTATCGAACGAACTGAATCCGGCCCTGGTCGAGAAGCACAATAACGTAACCGTAGCTATAAAGTACCCACCCCCTGCTCCTGGCATTTCCACCAAATCACCCCCCAACCCCACCAACCTCTCTCTCGTCTCTCCTCAACAGCCGCAGCGTGCTTCCCCTCTCGCTGCGGCAAGCAATGCAAGCGCCGATGGAGGTGCACTGGCTCATCCTCGGCCGCGTCCTCCGCGTCGTGCCACCGGAGGCGGCGGTGGCGCAGGCGCAGCACGCCACCGTCGGGGAAGCCGAGGAGGCCGCGCAGGTGGAGCTCGCCGCGCAGATGGAGGTCGAGCACGCCGCGGCCGGGGAAGCCGAGGTCGCCGCGCAGGTGGAGGTCGAGCACGCCGCGGCCGGGGAAGCCGAGATCTCCGCACAGCCTGCGGAAGCGGAGGCGGCGCAGGCCGCTGCCGATGCCGAGCCCGACTTCACCATCTCGGTCGCGCCACCGCCACGGGTCACCTTCCTCACTGCGGGCCACAATTCCCACCCCGTCCCCGCGAAGCCAGACCAGTACCCCTACATCATCGCCTCCGGGTCCTTCTGCCTCCTCGCCCGCTTCTCCACCGGGCAGTACCACGGCACCAGCTTCAGCGACAGGCCCCGCGTGAGCCACCTCGTGGTGGTGCGCCACTTCCACCGCCACGGCGCCAGTGGCCAGGTCGCGGCGACCGCGGAGCGCGTACCAAGGCGCACGCGCGACATCCCCGACCTGAGCAACGTCGAGAGCGTCGGCTTCCTCTGCGACCACGACGAGCGCACCTACACGATCGCCGAGTTGCGGGTCGTCACGGGGCGCTTTCACAGCGCGTCGCTCGTCTGCTACAGATCGAGCAGCGGCCGCTGGTCGACGACCAAGTTGAACACCCCCTCGGCGCTCCGCGGCGACCGGGCGTGGGAACCCCACGGCGCGGTCGCCTTCTTCCGCAGCACCGTCGTCTGGTTCGACCTCTCTTGGGGGATCCTCATCTGCGACTGCGACGACCTCGATCGACAGGACGCATTGCGCTTCTACGACCTCCCACTCGGCCGTGCTCTTGATCGCCTCGACTACAAGTCCAAGGACAACATCCACGCCAGGCGCTGCATCACGGTGAGCGGGGACATGGTGCGGTACGTGGAGATCATCGCCCCCACCACCAACGACGGCGAAGGAGCGAGGGTGTGCATGTGGTGTCTCGTCATTGTCGGTGACGGTGCCGATGGATGGCAATGGTGTCCGAACTACAGGGTCAGCTTCGAGGCCATCCGGAACCACCCAAGCTACATTGCGGCCGAGCTGCCCCAGCCCCAGAGCGCCGCCGCCGCCGCCGCCGCCGTCCCCGACCTCGTATGCGTGAGCCCGGTGAACCCCAGCGTGGTCTACTTCGCCTTGGATCAGCGCATCTTCGGCGTTGATGTCCCGAACCACCTGGTGCTACACTGCGAGAAGTACCAGCTGGTGGAGGTGCCGCGGCAGCCCCGGCAGCAGGCCTCCGGCCGCTTCATCGTCACTTGGAACCTGCACCCACCAGGCGTAGGTAATAAGACAACTACATCTACAGTGCTTGCTCGTTTCCTGCTGTTTGAGTGATGCATGATTTGCAGAATGCAGTTGTCTTCTGTTAACCATGTTTGAGTTTGCATGATTTGCATCGATGATCATTATTAGCTAGTTTTGTTTTCCACACAGACGACATATTCTAATAATCAAGTTGTTTCTCTGTTTCTGATCCCAAATTGCCTGAAAATGGATTTCATCAACCTGTACACATAGCACATTAGCTGAACTGAACTAGTTGAAGTTACACACATTTGACAAAGCTAGCTAGCAATCATAGTAAGGGTCATCATGGGGGTGCCTTATCAAATAACAATGTAACGTTCTGTGATTGTTCTCTGTAGAATAGTACTGGTGTCCATGATTTATTTCTGACAGGGCAGTGGTATACCAATCTATATATTGTTGTTAGGAACAGCTTGATTGCGAGTCCGAAATCACATTTTTGTCAATACAGATAACTTCATTACCTACAGTGCTCCCAATAGTAATGTGAGGTGAAACTTGTGAATTAGTTTTAGAATGAAGATGTCTCCCAGGATGCCTTTTAGATTTGTTTGATTGAGTTTGCATGATTTTCAGATTGCAGTTTGTCTTGACTACTGTTAACCATGCATGCATACACACACACACAGAGAGAGAGAGAGAGAGAGAGTCAGAGAAAGAGAGAGAGTGCAAAATGGAAATTGCTGGATTATTTTATTTGCATGCATGATCATATCGTTGTCTAGTTTTGTTTTTCAGGCATATGCTAGTTAAGTTGTTTCTCTGTTTGTGATCCCTATTGCCTGAAAAGCAAATTTCGTCAAAGCAGTACAGCATGTTTCAAATGAAGTTCACTGTGCTAAATGCTTCAACTGAAGCTGGAATGCTCTGGTTATACTGGCATTAATTCATCTAAAATTACACTTTCCCATCTTTGTCGCAGCAGAGGCTGCATGTGGCTTCATTGTTTTATGATCACTCTGGATTTGTTTTTGACCTATCGATGATCGGCATTCAGTCACCATTGTCTGACTACCATTATATTATTTTCTCTCTGATGCTGATGCAGGGGGCAACGTTGGGTATGTGTCACAGGAACCATACGTCACGTTTCCAGAAGATGTTTCCGACGATGAGGATGAGGCGGTGCCGGAACCGAAGACGACCGCCTGGGCTCGGCGGGGTTCAAAGTCGGTTAGGATCGTGCCGATGGGAGTGAGCCGCCGCCGCCGCCAGTGAGCTCGACGAGTTTTGACTTGCAAATCTCAGCTGTACCTGTGGGGTCCCGGACTCCCGGTACGTGGTTTGCTTCTAATCTTCTGTAGGATGATGCTAGACAAGTTGACATCAATGTGATTGTGATGGATGAGGATGGACTAATCTCAGGAGCTGAAACATTTTGCCTGCCATAGTCTCTAATCTCTGTTTTTTCTCTTGCTGTCTGCCACTATGTTCTCTCTGCATTTTGGTCCTGGCACCCTGTTTCTTTTTGCCTTTTTTTTTGTTAATATAAAATGAGTCCCTCAAACAAATTCGCTTGGCGTTTGATTTGCGACACCTGCTCCAACTTCTTTACCGGCCGGATATGTACGCGCGCTAATGTCACGGTGCCAGGGACGTTCGGCAGCAGCGCGAGTTACCAACACAAATGAAAACCCTAAAAACAATAAGAAAGGTGAAAATTACTGAAGGTGGTCAGTTGGATTACTAGGACAGAGAATCAAACATGTACTGCCCTTTCTGTCCAATTACTTCCTCCAGCAGCTACTTGTACACATTGTTATTTTCTTCAATAGGCGCTTCCAAACTATTTTGTGGCAAATCCTCCATCCAGCATGGTGTGTATATGAAAGAGGTCTCAATGCCAGCCACATGGCCAGCATGGTCACGGTAATCTGTTGGGCATATGTTGCCCAAGTCCTGAAACTTTGAGGTATTCCAATGATAGGCTACAGCTCTAGACAAAGTTGCATTCAAGAAGACAACCTCTTTGTAAGGGTGAAATCCAAGCAAACTGGTATATCCACCATAGCACCCTTCAACCAATTCTTCAGTGTTGAGAATATTATCATCGTCAGAGTTCCATTCAAAGTTGGCTTCCACTACCTCTTTATGCTTATCATCATCATTGACATAAGGATATTTGTAATAGTTGATATCCTGTAATATCCAGGGTCCATTTGGTTGATCATCACTGAAGTACTCACGTGCATGCAGCTTACGTGAAAAGGTCGTCAGATCAACACTATGCCTCAGTTCCCACACCATTCGACCACATGATTCATAGAGACGAAAAATTTGAAGTTCATGCCAGTCATATTCAAATGCACAATATACCCCCTTCCTTGACTTTCCCAACGAAAATCCTCCATAGTACCTATATTGAACATCTGCGGGGGATGGAATCAGTGTGTACTTTGCAGTTGAGATTGATATCCTGCAACAGGGGGGGTAATCAGTGACAAAACGTCAGCATAACAAATTAGATAGAGTCCAAACTGTAACACCTCTGGTGTTTAACTGTAATTAACCTGACATGTCATCATCATTAGTCATTAATCATTCTTGCCTTGCATTTATGTTTGCCTAGTACTTGTGTAGCAATCTCTTTTCAAAAACCCTTAAAGCCCTAACCTTCCTATAAGGGCAAAAATGGTAATTTCACCTCTGTGCCTAGCTTTGTGTAATTCTTGTTCAGTTGGATGTCTTGAAGTTTTGTTGTGTTGACCAAAGTTCAAAAATCAAAGTCAGATTTCAAATCCCTTTGCAAAACCCTGATTTCCAAACCCTGGATTTTATCCCTCTTTTTGTAGTTCAAAAATTATTCAAAATTTGGGGTTGGTCCAAAAAGCAAAGTTGTAGATCTGATCTGGATGAGCAACTTTGGTATTTACAAATTTTCAAGTTTCTGTACAAAGTTTGAAGTAAATCCAAATTAATTCAAATTCCAGTTTTTGTCCCCTTTTCAGTTTTCAAAATTTATTCAAAAATTTTTTGAGTTTCAGAAAAAGTGTATATTAGCAAAGTTATAGGTTTTGATAAAAGGAACAACTTTCATATTTGCAGATTTCCAACTTTCAGTGTAAAATCAAAAGTAATTTTGAATTTATTCAAATCCCAAAAGTGTTCCCTTTTCTGATTTCAAATGTGGTTCAAAAACTATTTGGATTTGGAAAATGTTCATATTGACAAAGTTGTAGATCTCTTTTTTCTGAACAACTTTGATGTTTTGATTTTTTGTTGCCCAGTTCAAATTTTGGAAGTAATTTGCAAAATACAGAGATCAGCCAAAAGTCAAACCCTAGGGCATAGCCCTGTTCATCTTCCTCACCGTAGAGGGGGGGGCCGGCCATGGCCGCGCACCGGCGCTGCGCACGCCGCACGCCTGACAGCTGCACGCCTGCCCCCGACTTGTTGCCTGCGCCCGCGCCATCATTCCGCACCCGCACGCGAGCGCTGACCCTCTCTCTTCCGTCCCCCACTGCTCCCCGCGCATCGCCGCCGCGTGGCCGTCGCCGGCGAACGCACACCCGGCCCTGCGTGCACGCCCGTCCTTCCGCCGGCTTGCAATCGAGTGCGCACGCCCCGGCCAAGCTCATCCACACCATCTCGTGCTCTCTACCGTCCCCGACCGTGCCTATAAAAGGGACCGCCGGAGTCCGAGCTCCTCACTCACCTCCGCCACCGTGGCCAGCCCACTCCCGACCCTCCGCCGCTCAACCAACTAGCCCAACAGCTCCGTCTTGAGCTCATGAAGCTTCCCCACTCTTCAATTTCATCTCTACCGCCTCCTATCGCCCGGCGTAGCTCGCCGTTCCCATCTCCGGCGGAAACCCGGCGAGCTCGGGTTCGTGAAATACTCCCTCTCCGGCCACGGATATCTTCCCCTGACCCCTGTGTCAGCTTCCTTGGTTCCGTGCGACTCTAACCAGGCCCTTGCGGTCTCGTGTGTTGCGCAGGGTCGTCGGAGCGCCGCTCGCCGCCGAGAAAGCTCCACCGAACCACCGCCCCGCCGAGCCCTGTCTCCGACCGTGGTAAGCACTCGAAGCCCCCTCGGTCTCTGCCTTTTAACGGCGCAAAGCTCGAGCCAGGCCTCGGGCGCACGCGTTCACTGTTGGCTCGAGCCAGGCCTCGAGCACACGTTTCTGTCTCGCCCGAGCCCAGCCTCGAGCGGACACACCCTCACCGTCTTCGCCGAGCCCAGCCTCGAGCGGACAGACCCTCACCACTTCGCTCGAGCCAGGCCTCGGGCGGACTCGTGCACCCTCCGCTTCGCCGAGCCAGGCCTCGGACGAAACGTTTGTTTCGGTCTCGCCCGAGCCTCCCGGCCAGGCCTCGGACGAAACCCTTGTTTCCGTCTCGCCCGAGCCTACCAGCCAGGTCTCGGACGGCCGAGTGTTTCCGACTCGCCCGAGCCCTGCTGTTCGCCTCGCCGCGATCCGTCCGAGCCCTCTGCAAAGGAGCACAGTGCTACTTTTCTTTTTAGAAAATGTGAATAGTTTTGCTTTTTCATCTTTTTGTATGATTTTCTGTATTGCTCTAAAAATTCTGAAAATTTTACAATTGACTCTCTATACCATGTAGTATTTTATAAAAATATGAAACTTGACTTTTCTGCAAGAATTTGAAAATGTAAAATCCCTCTTTTAATTAATAAATGGATGGTTTTGGATTTTTAGAAAAATCATTTATAACTCCAAAAATCATGAGATAAATTTTTGTGAGCTTCCTATGCCATGTTTAGTCTCTGGGGAGATTTTGAAGTCTTTTGGAGCAAGTTGATTTTTGAGCATTTATTTTTAATTGTTAAATAGTGCCTTCTGTTAATTAATGTCTGATTTTATTTGAGCACCTTAATGACCTTCAAAAATTGTGAAATTTGTTTTGCCATCTATCTACACCATAATGAACTTATGTGATTAATTTGGTAATTTTTGGAGCAACTTCATAAAATGACCTTTTTAAATAATTAAGAAAAATAGAAAAAGGGATTAGGGTTCATGTTGTATGCCTTGTTTTTGCATTGTTCATGCTAGCATACTCATGTGCATGCATCATTGCATTCGTATAGTCACCGAAGAAGGAGTCAAGATCGAGGCAGCCGCCGACGAACCTGTCCCTGAGGCTACCCCGAGCTCCGACAACTGCCCTGCCGCCTTCGAGCCTGCCCTCTTTGCTCTTCAAGGCAAGCCCCGGTGCATTTAACTCTTTCCTTGAATTTATAAAATGATTTCCTTAAATGCTTTTGAGTTAAATTATTGCATTAGGTTTATAGGAGTTGTGTGTTATCCTAATTGATGCACTATCCACCTCGACCACTGATACACCCGATACTTGCTTTTCAAAAGTATTTGAAAAATGCTTAGCAATGCTTATTGAATTAGACTTTGCAATAAAATGTCATTTTCAAAAGTGTGATCACTTAAAGAACATTTATGGGCATTTGGCTTTACTCCCTGCCTGTTGGCTAAGTATCTGATCCATACCTAGTCAATAGCAAGGAGAGGTTGTCCGAGCGTACGGTGCCGTCATGTTGTAGTCCGGGACTCAACAGTTGACACCGACCGGGACAGGGTTGAAAAACTGACAGGACTATTACGCTTGGGTGAGATATAATCAAGGTATAGTTCTTGCTGGAAAATTAGGGACCATCCGTATGGGGGCCTGCTGGTCAAGACTTGTAACTATTCACATACTACGGAAAGCTCTGGCTCCGAGGAATCCTTTATTGGACCGACAACCGCGCACTGGGAGTGGAGAGATGGCGGAAGTAGCATGTACCCACGTGGTCGTCGTACCTGGATAGGAGTGGTGTACTGTACTTCCGGGTGGCGTAGAACCGGGCCCAATCTTGGAGGAATCGTGGTAGATGAGTTGGCATATGCAAGCTTGGGTGCTACATATGCAGTGTGGATAGGGATCCTCAGCTGAGTATTATTTATCCGGATTAACGTTGCTCCTCGGTTATGGAGACTTGGTCCACTGACTGTCAACGGAGAGTGGTTCTCAACTAGGAATGTTTTGAAATGTAAAATGAATCATGAACGATGAAGAATTGAGGAATTGTGAATCTTTCAAAAATAAAATAAGGTTTACAAAATGCTTTTTCTGCAAAATACTTGATCTTGCTTAAGCCTTACCTTGACTACCCTAAGCCTCTCATTCCTGAGTCTTCTCCCTTTTTCTTTAGTCGGGTAAGTCTTGATGAGTACCCCAGTACTCAGGGTTTGTTACCCATGCTGCAGGTATGACAGAGTCCCCGATGTGTCTTGCACCCTGCTGCGTGACCATCGCCCAGGAAGAGGCCGATGAGGCCGAAGAATAGTTGTACACCCGCGGGCTGGGTGATTATAAGTATCTTTGCTGTTCTCCACTATGTTGCCTATGTCTACCTCTATTATCAGAACTTGGTTTGTAATAACTGCACCTTAATTTCTATTGGGAACCCGGCTTTGTAAAACTATTGTTATTTAAGTCTTCCGCTCTTTATTCCGGTATTATTTGTAAAAGTATGCAATGCTGTAACCGAATTGTGAGATGATCCTGCGGACATTGGGCACTGATGTAGCCCGGTGGCGAACAGGTTTTAATCACATGGAACATGGGTTCGGCTGTCAGAGGTTGACAGGGACACGTGGGCCATGGGATTAGGGTCGTTCCGTCACACAAACGATACAATTTGCAACGGATCCGGAGGAGGTAAATTGCTTTTACAAGAAATAATACCTACCTCAGAACAAGATCATTTTCACAGAGAAGGTAGAGTGCTTCTCGCCAATAGACTTTCACTTTATTGAGGTGTGTGTCATCATCAACAGCAATGGCCGTTCCTACCACATCAGGGACTTCCGGAGCAAACCACCTCTCCTCCCAGCGCCCAGTTTCTGATGAATATGCATATACTTGCAGTGGGTGAGATGACACAGGTCCTAATTCACATTGCAACATCATCTGACCATCAGGCTCTCGCGCAGACTTGCGCTGGGAATGAATCACGAATACATCGTAGTGCGGTGACACAGTGGGATCATATACGAGGCATTTGGTTTGGCTCAACATCTGCGAGGCTGCTTCAGGAGGAAGCAGCGGCAGCCGTGCCCACTGTCTCGTCGCAGGGTTAGCGACGTAGTCATGGTCGTCGTCTGAGTAACCTGCGCAGAGCACGAGGCCATTGCAGTGGTCCGTGACTTCAGAGAACGGAGGGATGAACTCAAAGTCGCCGGAGATGAAGGGTCCTGTCGCAGGGCGGGCGAAGAACTCCGGTGAATGTAGCGTCAGGTAGTTAACGAAAATACCGCCGACAGAGCGCGGGAGCAGGTCCGCACGCAGCAACCGCCGGGCGTCGACGAGGTCACGCCAGGCCCTGCAGACGCAACGGGAAACAGCCAGGCTGCGCGGCGAGAGGCAGCGCAGGACATCGGCGACGAGGTCGTCCGGCAGCTCCCGTCCGAGTGCCATCTGCACACCGGCCTCGTTCCTGGACGCGGTTTTTATGCCCTTAAGGGCACATGCCCTCACCACATGCACCATTAGATGTGCATTGAGATGTGTGCATATGCACATTTCAATGCAGATGTGCATTGAGATTTGCATATGCACACATCTCAATGCACATCGAATGGTGCATGTGGTGAGAGCACATGCCCTCAAGGGCATATTTTACTAACTGCCTCGTTCCTGGCTTCGTGTTCCTGCTCGACGGCGAGATCGCAAGGGCGGCGGACTGCGGATCGTGGACGGGCGACGCAGATCTAGAAGAGCAATTGTAGTCGTCAGGAATCCAAAACAGGTACAATTTATACAAGACTGCAGGTCGTTGGGGGATCGAATCGATGAGGATGAAAATCAAATCGAACCAACTAACCCTAATAATCTTTGTATCCTACGCCAAAATCCAGATGAGAAGACAGTAATGAGAGATTGGAGAGGGACCTTGACGATGGTGGCTCCTGCGGGCTGCGGCACGGCGGGCAGGCTCGCCAGAGAGCGACCGCGGTGGCGCCGCGGCGTCTCCGCCGCTTGGCCCTCTCTGTCAAAGCCAGAAAATTACTATCTTATTTTTCTCGAATACGCAAAAGATTCATGTATCATTATATTATATTAACATCGAGAAACGTCGTTACAACAATGCGCCACAAACGTAGCGCACTAAGGGATTTAACCAAACACAATCGACTCCTCCCTCCTTAGCCTAAGGATACGAAAAGATATTACTCGCTAATCATACTACTACTAAGCCACCTACGGCGATCAGATGCGCTGGCTTATGCGACGCCTTTCAGTGCGCCTTGTGTGCCTCCTTGTGCGTCCGGAAAAAGCTCTCGCATTGCCTCAGCGTGTGAGGGGTTAAGCTGACCGACGAAGATATTGTCATAGACTTCCTTGAATGTTGTGAAAGGCCTTGTCAGTCTGTCGAGGAAGCCCATCCGCTTTATCACCAGCACCTCGCCACGCTTAGAGACCGGGACGCGTGAAAGTGCCTGAGCGGCGATCCTCCTACGGGTCAGCGATCCCTATAAAATTACTATATTATAGGACTCCAAATGTTACAGTTATAAGATTTCCAACCGTTGACTTCGCTGCTATTGGTAACTAGAGGCATACCTGCGCGTTGCGGCAGGAATTAGGGATGGTTTTATTATAAAATTAGACTATATAAATTGTTATAAATAAATGTGAGTGGATTACGTGGCATGTTGATGTGGGGAATAAAATATTTACGTGTCCTGTTGACGTGGACATCATCTGTGTTAGTGAGTTTTAATTGCATAAGATAGTGTATTGCTGAGGTGGGCAGGTTGCATGTTGAGAGAATTGCTAGTGAGGTTTATGATTATAAGAGGTATAGATTGAGTGCTCGTGTGTTGACAAAAAAAATACATGGTTCAGTGTACAAATCTAATATAAAATAGTATGACATAATAATTTCATATAGAATAAAATTATTATACTTAAGCATAAGTTATGTCCTACTAACCATACAATTAATGTTAAGGACCTTATAAAAAACACCAAGAAATGAATCAAATAACATTGATTAATTATTAGTGGCCATAAAGAATAACACTTGCAACTGATCACCATCAAAGATGATCTAGAAGATTTTCGGATTTTGAAGCTTAAGATGAGACGTTTGACTTCTTGCAGCTGAAGTTGTAGCTAGAAGCCTGCATTTGAGTTGTTTCTTAATTCTTAAAGGTAAAGACTACATTTGAGTTGTTTCTTAATTCTTAAAGGTAAAATACTATTTACTATATTGAAAAAATATGTATCGACATGTGAGACATTACCTCTTTTATGGAGTTAGAACCTCTTTATATACGATATTCTTTGTGAATATGTCTTTTGTCAGTTTCTTCTCCCCCTTCCCCTTACTCATTTCTTTCTCAGCACGCGGCACGACTAAAATTCTAATGTTCGATCTTGATGTGGCTCTTAATAGCGCTACATATAATTGTCCATGTGAGAACACTGGTTCCGGCAAGTATACCCCGACATTAGGGATAGTCTGTCCTTGTGCTTTGTTGATGGTCATTGCAAAGCTGAGCCGAATAGGGAACTGTTTTCTCTTAAATTGGAAACGGAACGTCTCATCGTCCGACGGATATAAGTGTATGCAAGGCAGAAAAACCCGCTTTCCACCATGTTGTCCCAACACAATTTCTGCGTCTATGATATTGATTCTACAGAAGTTGATCAATATGACTGTGATGGATGGCGATGGACTAATCTCAGGAGCTGAAACATTTTGCCTGCCATAGTCTCTAATCTCTGCTTTTTCTCATGTTGTCTGCCACTACTCCGTATGTTCTCTCTGCATTTTGGTCCTGGCACCCTGTTTTTTTTTTTTTTTTTGCTTTTTTTGTTAATATAAAATGTGTCCCTCAAATAAAAACCCACCCAATCTTTTTTTTATTTGATGGGTTGACATGATTGATATTTACCGTGTTTAGTTTCCTGATGAAAAGTCGCCCAGTTTCCTGATGAGCAGCGGTGCGAGTTACCAACACAAACGAAAACCCACCCAATCCTTTTTTTATTTGATGGGTTGGCATGATTGATATTTACCGTGTTTAGTTTCCTGATGAAAAGTCTCAATTTTTTTCTAAATTTTCCGTCACCTCGAATTTTTAAACGTATGAATGAAGCATTAAATATAGCTAAAAAAAATAACTAATTATACTTCACTAAGACCAAATCGTTTCATTCTCTTCCGCCGCATCCGGTGATCCCCTCCTGTGTCGGCGAACCTTGCGGATTTCTGAATTGGCGTGGCAACGGAGGCGGAGATCTACGCATCTGCTCGGACCGCGCGGGGAAGGAGGCTCGGCTGTGGCAACGTGGCCGCGCGGAAGGGCGACGACGGCTCACGACTATGGGTGACGGCGGTTCGCTGCTCGCAGCGTGTATATACGATAATACGAGCAATGGTTTCATACTTCAATGTTCCATTTGTTGCTGTTGCATGAGATAATCCCATTAACAGTTGCAGATAGGTTACCCATTCCATTTGACTTTACCATTCTTCACATTGTTCCTTTCCTATGCAGAATATTTATATACGAGAACCTGAATATTAGATTAATTAATAGGAAGCAGCTAATACACGGTCGTGCATGCTTTAAACAACATGCACGCACACTCCAAATAAAGAAAAATAATTAAAAACTACGCTTTTCATTACTATCGTGCGCGAGTAAAAAAAACATTGCAACGTACGCGTGAAAAAACGAGATTTCAGCCCGCAGCAATTTTCAGATATGGGCAATACACTATGGTAGCAGGTTTGGCTTGTTAATGGGGGCAAGCCTCTTAAGAGGCCCGCCTATGTAAATAATATTTTTAGAGCCAAATTGTCTCTAAAATTGTGTGACCATCTCTGAAAATTGCTATACATTCCTAGAGATTGTTTCACTTTTTTCCGCCTCTATTAACCAGAATGCTTGTCTCCTAAAACCTTTTCTATTGTAGCGGGAAATGAGGGAGGGAGAGAGGGGGGGGGGGTACGATATGCAAATGTTCTAACTCATTGGCGTTGCATGAGTCAGAGGGGGTAGAGCAAAGGAAGGTGTGGACGACCTCTTTTGTCTTAGTAGTCGAGAAAAGCACCTAAAAAGTATGCAAAGTTCCGTGCTTGCTCCAATATGTTTTGCCTCTTCCACGTCACACTCAGACTCTCCCACTAGTTTTAGTTACCTCTGCCCTCCCTTCTAGTCCCCCTCAAATTTTGGCCCCATGTCAATTATTTCGGTGAACCAAAACCCCCCATGATATTCACACTTCCATAGCCTAGAGATGGCAAGCATATTTTTCCTTATTTTCTCTTGGATTCTTTCTTTACAGCATGTTCCTTGTTTCCCATGCATTGTTAATGTGATACTAACGAATTAATGATCCATCCCAAAGTCATAAAGCTAGACATCATGGATGATTTGCCTTTTAGAGATTAGAAACTTAACATGTACCCAAGGTTTCTTATTCACTCCTCTCCATTTCACCCCTCCCATGTTGCTCTCCTCTCCCAATTTGGTTTTAGCATCCACTTATATGATGTCTGAGTTTTTGCCTACACCATTTATCACCACAAACCAAACAACCTATAAAATCCACACTTTTCATCCTAGAGATAGCATGGATATTGTTTTCTTGATTTCCTCCTATTTAATTCTTAACTTCAAGTATGTTTTCAAGATTTTCACACTTAATATTGGAAAGCTATTGATAATTGATCCTGAAATCATCAAGCCACATATCATGGTTGATACCTTTTATAGAATTATTTTCATCCAAATCACGGGAATGTCCTCCCATCCCATGTTTATCTTCCTCAAAACACTGATTCATCTTGCATTTGTAGAATTATGCATATCATCATGAGCATGAGCAAGATAATACCGTATGTGCGGGAGCATGCGACCATCATCTTCCTTGCCTTGTTGTCTTTCTCGTGTCTGCCCGTCTCACCCCCCCCCTTCCTCCACTAATCTCAATCGAAGGAGGAAGAATGGCTGATCACCCCATCACGAGCTTTTCCGAACCAGTTGTCTTCAACTGTCCATTAGGCGATGCCTCGCCACCTCGCTCGTTGCCCCTCAACCCACCACCCTCGCCGAACTAATCGCCGCCCAAGGCCTCTCCCCTTCTAAGATCATCGGTAATGGATGTGCCCTAAAAATCCCATATCCTTGACCCAAAATCCTAACCCTACCGCCACCATCTCGGCCCATGGCGACCTCAACGTGGGCCGCTCCACCCACCCCTCCCTCCCTCCCTAATTTCGATGGCGCTGACGAGTCACGTGCTCCAAGCGAAGCGTGACCTATTGTTAAATAGGTAGAGTTTACATAATTAAACTATATAGTATTGTTTTCAAGCAAATAAAACTACAACAAAACTATATTGAGAGCTTATGGTTTCATTCCATGGCATTTCAACCAATCTCGTTCAGCATTTTATCACAATATCATCTAACAATTAAGGGTGTATTTGATTTGAGAAATGAAGTGGTCTATCTTGTTCTCATTCCTCACTTTTTAATTCAATTTATAGAAATTAATTGATCTATCATTATCTCATTCCTCATAAGATAATAACTACTCCCTCCATCCTAAATTATAATACGTTTGACTTTTTTGTCCTCAAGTTTGACCACTCGTCTTATGCAAAAAAAATTATGCAAACAAAGTCAAATTTAAGTTATTCTGGAAGAATTTTTATTAATAAACAAAGCCACAACAAAAAATGATTTTTTTGCACAAAATTTTGAATAATACAAGTGGTCAAACTTGGAGTTAAAAAAGTCAAATGTCTTATAATTTAGGATGGATTGAGCAGTATATACATGAGGGATGAGTTGATTTTATAAAGTTCATGAAATAAACTCATGATGCATCATCTAAAGCATCACGACTTCACAAACCCAATACAGCACTAGGTCATGTTTAGTTCTAAAATAAAAAACTTTACACCTATCGCATTGAATCCTTGGACACATGTATGGAGTATTAAATATAGATTAAAAATAACTAATTACATAGTTTGCATGTAATTTTCGAGATGGATCTTTTAAGCCTAATTAGTCCATGATTTGATACTAAAGTGCTACAGTAACACATATGCTAATGACAGATTAATTAGGCTTAAAAAATTCATCTCGCGATTTACGGACGGATTCTATAATTTGTTTTTTTAATAATACTTAAACACCCGATACAATACTCTATATAACGTTCGATGTGACATTCAAAAAATTTACACAATGAAACTAAACATGTTGAGCCTTATACAACACCTTTGCTATTGGCCTATAAAACTTTGTATTGAAACCTACTCCCCTCGTCCATAAATAAGTGTCGTTTTTTTGTTCCCGAGAAACATCTTTGATTAGATATATATTAAAAAATATTAATATTTATCCTACATAATTAGTATCATTGGAAAGATTTTTGGATCTAGTTTTTAACAAAATTATTTAGAAATACAAATATTACATGCATTTACTATAAAATTGAGTCAAACTTATAACACAAACACCAACAACGACAGTCATTGGACGGAGGGAGTAGACACGATACTCTGTATTCGAAGGATTATGTCATACTCCTACATTAATTAATTAATACAGTAATTAATAATTAATGAATAAATATTATGGTGGGCATGCACTCGTGCTTCCGACAATTTTAGTGGCCTCGCGTGTGCTGTCACTTCCCCTTCCTCTTCCCCCATCTCTCCCTCTCCCTCTCCCTCTCCCTCTCGCTGCTGGTGGCCCCGTGATCCCCCACGCTGCGAATGGGGGGTGGAAGCGGCGAAGCGGCGATGTCCCCGTCCTCCGGCGGCAGCGGAAGCGGCGGCGGGAAGCGCGGGCGGGACCCGGAGGAGGACGTGTACGTGGACAATCTCCACTCTCACAAGCGGTACCTCAGCGAGGTCGGTCGCCCATCCCACGCCCTGCTCCACTGCGTCCCCTCTCGCTTCAATCTGTGTGGTTGCTTCTCGAGCTGGGCACCGAGAGTGTGCGGGTTCCGGGTGGTTCATTGGCCAATTCATCGAATCGATTGTGTTGCTCTGCTTCTCAATCTGGGCTTCAGGGTTTGGGTGTCAATTCCTCGAATTGGATGGTTGCTCGGGCCGATTTGACTGTTTGCGGTCTGTTGCTGTATTTAGTCTTCTGCTCTTGTTTCGATTTGTGTTTCTTTGGCTCCAACGTTTGGTGGTGTTCAAACCTAGCTTTGGCCTCATTTGTGGAATGTCGGCTTACTTTTCAGCCCCTGCTCTGTAAAACCGTTGCTGTTTTTTTCCTCCAATCCAAGGTGATTTGGTAGTTCCGAAGCCGCACATTGCTCTGCGTTTATCTTTTCTCCTCTCCAAATCAGAATGCTTGAGCAATTCGCGTTCTGATGGTTTTGATTATCTATCCTCCCCTTGTCCCTGTGTATTGTTCGTTGATACGCTATCGTTTGCAGATAATGGCGTCCAGTCTGAATGGACTGTCTGTTGGGGATTCACTGGCTGAGAACATCATGGAGTCCCCTGCAAGGTCAGACACTGCTTCCTGCTTCAGGTTTGTGTGCCGTCATCTCGTACACATTAATTACAAACAATTTATCTATGAATGTTTACGAATGCATACTCCATCGTCTATTGGCATATCGTCAAGCAGCAGGCTTGAAAATAAAAAGATGAGAGTAAACTACAATACTCGATCTCACAATATTGGCCATTAATCTTAGTATTATTCAACAAAAATGTTTCTCCAGAAACGAATCTTTCAAAAATTATGGTTCATATTAGACTCTTAGTTGTGAGATGACAGATGAGACAAACAGTGTTAGTGTTCCATTTATTTTAAGTTGCTAATCCATCTTCTCCTGAAATGCTTGATTCTTCACTCTCATCCAACTCCGTATCACGCATTTGTAAATATGTAGGCACCCCAATTCCCCTGTTTTCCTTAAAAAAGGGGAGAAAGCCTGTCCATTAACTGAGAATTTAGGTAACAGGAAATATTTGTGCAAGTCAAGAAATCTGGCTTTTGTTTTTAATACAGTTAGCAAGCAACAAAGTTGTCGTTAGAGAAGGCTTTAGTGCAATTGCTACTGAATATAATTATAGAATAGCTTTTGTAGCACGGATGCTAGTTTGTTATCAGACTCAATTGCCATTTCCATCTCATTTCTGCCTCGAATGAAGTAATGAACTGACACTTGTGTTTGCGACATAGCCCAGCACACCACTGCAACTTAGTATCTTCTAGAATCAATAGTTGATTCTTCATACTTTTACTTATTTCATACTAAGTTCCATGCTATAATAGAACATGTATGCATGGTTACAGAAAGTATTCTCTCTCTATGTTAGTAAATCTGGAAATTCTGGAGATAGTTTGATAGCTCACACATAACTGCTCCAGTTGTTGGACTCATGTGTAAGCAATTAAGCAATGAACATGTTTTAAGCATAATAGGTCTCTGTCGTATTCCAGATCATGTCAAGTTATTGATGTAGAGTTAATGTTATTACTTCAGTGGTGCATGTGGTTATGAACGTTGATGCCCGTCACACTTTGTTGGTAGTTGGTTAACCATGTGGGGACTTTGTTGGTAGTTGGTTAACCATGTGGGAACTGTTGGTAGTTGGTTTAGGTTTTTTTGTGGGTTTTAATTCTGCTGATTTGATACTCCACTTCTCAGCAAATATCTTGTGCTGCATTGATGATATGAATTTCATACTGAATGATCATACTTGCCTCCTTTCAGGGATGAAATATTATCCCAATACTCGCCAATGTCAGAAGACTCGGATGATTACCGATGTTATGACACTCAATTAAACCCCAGTGGGAATCATCTTGATGCGATGATTAGCCCTTCAACTAGTCCAATGTCATCTCCTCACCGACACCAGAGACCACAATCTCCTTTGTTACCTTCAAACCCATACCCTCTCCCAAGCTGCTCCCTTTCATCAGTAGTCTGCTCTCATGCTCGGCGTGGCTCCGATAATGAAGGGCGGTTCCCATCCTCACCAAATGACATGTGCCACGGGGCGGATTTGAGGAGAACAGCACTACTGAGGTCAGTGCAAATGAGGGTGCAGGGACCCCATTCGTACGACCTGTCATTCGGCATGAGACAAGGACAAGAACATGTACATGAGCATGAAGATGAACATCATGAGCATGAACATCTAGAGGATTTGGAAAGGACAGAAAGGTCATCATCTTGCAATAAGTCAATCGTTGATGAAATCACGTACCAGAGACCTGACCATGATTTTGGTCGACCAGAGCACGAGATAGATTACATCAACAGCTGCACATCAGATGATTGTCCAAGTGACCTAAAATTCAAGCAAGAAGATAAGAGCTGTAGTAAATTTGATACCCGTATGGACAAGACATAGCACAGGGAATGTACCCGTATGGATTATAGTTCTGCTTAACTTTGTTGTAGTTTTGATGGATGTCTTATCTACTGTTGTCCGTGGTTTGAGCATCGGCGTTCTGAGTAGCAACATTGTTCGAAATGGCATATCAGCCCTTGTAACGCAACTCAAGTAGCAAACAGGGAATTTGTTCTGATAAGGAACAGTTCAGTTCTCGCAGAAACTGGCAAAAAAAGAATTCTTGTGATTCCAATGGGACCTTAAGTATTGTGAATCAGCACATTGACTAGTTGTTTTTTTAGAACAACCGCAACTGGCATCACAAGCACATGACTATGAGTGACCCTCTGGCCGACAACAATTCAGGGGACTTTTTTTTTTATTTTTTTAACCTTTTTTATAAAATATTTCAATAATAATCTCACCCAAATAAAATTTGCACATTTTGACCCTTTTGGTCGTGCTAGTAGGCCTGGTGCGACCAAATAATGTTGTCGCGCCACTGGGAGTGTCGTGACAAGGTCTTACACGTAGGACATCGTTTCCAACGTGGAAAACCTTGTCACGCCAATGCATGTGGTGTGACAGTATGGTCTTGTCCCGCCACCGGAAATGACGTGACAAGACTGAATTTTCGAAAAATGTAACTCTTCAATACGATGTCGGATGAAGATGATTTTTATATGAAAATTGTAGCTCTCGATGAGATCTACAACTTTGTAGTTTTGAGTTTTTTCATTTGAGAACGTTAAGATGTTCAAAAAATCAAATATTTTTTTAGCACCATAATAAACGCATATAAGAGTTCGTCGATTTGAAAATTCATATATTTAATATATGAATTTTCAAATCGACGAAATATGAATTTTCAAATCGACAAACTCTTATATGCTATGATATCATGTAAAAAATATATGAATTTTCAAATCGACGAACTCTTATATGCGTTTATTATGGTGTTGAAAATGTATTTGACTTTTTTGAGCATGTTAACGTCCTCAAATGAAAAAAACTCAACTATAAAGTTGTAGATTTCATCGAGAGCTACAATTTTCATATAAAAATCATCTTCATCCGACGTCGTATTGAATAGTTATGATTTTTAAAAAATTTAGCCTTGTCACGACACTCCTGATGACGCGACAAGACCCTACCATCACGCCACATGCATTGGCGTGACAAGATTTTCCACGTTGGAAACGATATCCTACGTGTAAGACCTTGTCACGCCACTCCCGGTGGCACGACAACGAAAGGGTCAAAATGTGCAAATTTTATTTGAGTGGGATTATTATTGAAATATTTTATAAAAAAGGTTAAAAAAAACCCAATTTAGGCAATTCTCATGTTGCCAGCTAAGAGTGACCAATCCAAATAAGATGCATCAAGATTTCACCTTTCACCAGATTACATTAGGGCAAAATAACTGGCAGAAGCTGAATAACCAATTTATTGGATCAAAAACAAAGTATGGGCTGTCATCACAGGATGGCTACATAAACCTTCTTCTGTGTGAAGTAAACTGTGAGTACGAAGTCAATCCCTGGAACCAGAAAAGACAAAAGGCATCTACGTGCATGAACTAGCTCTGCCACTACTGGACTTTCACCACCACCTCTCTCTCCTATCATCCGATTTCTTGTGTTCTCCTTTCCTCACAAGTGGTGGTTGCGCTATCAGCTCAAGTCATTGGCAGGCCGTGGCTGTGGGTCATCACCTTCAAGAATCGAATGTCGAAAGAATGTTCTTCTTAATGATGAATTCATCAGCTTTGGAAGGACTGATCGACTGCAATACGATGAAATATGGAAATTAGCTTCTGAATTAGTAATATAGTTGACAGATTGAATGGGGGGTGGAAACTTATATGCACACCTTCTCCAGCAAGCGGTGAAGCCTTTCAGTCTCCTTCTTAGTGTAGTCAGAGCCCTTGTCCATAATCTTCTTTGCGGCTGTCACATATATCTTTCCGTGCCTGGTTTAGAAGCAAAATAGTTAATACTAGCAATTTGACAATGGTATTACCAACATAAAAATGTTAGACCAATCAAGTAGCCTGCAAACATGGAGGGAAAGATAGAAGAAAGTACTTGGCAGCAGAACCGCTGAGCTTAGCAACATCCTCTTCTATTTTAGAGAGGACTTCCTTCCGTTTGTCATCAGCAGCACTGAGAAACTCCTTCACAAGAGGATTCAAGCTTGCCACAAGCCCAGCCTACAGAGGTGAACAGAACAATCAGTTTCATAGTTCATCAGCTTGATTCCAAAGTGAATTTGCTTAATTTTAACTAACCTCTGAATTCAGTTGGCCCTTTGAATCCCGGCTGGTGCCACACTTCTCATTAATGAACTTGACAAAGTCATCCAAGTCCCGGCCACCATCATAATCTTCACCAGCTTTGTTTCCCTTAGGGAAGAACTTCAATGTGGGGAAACCAGAAACACCATACCTGCAAAGGTGACATATATTATTAAAATTCTGCCATGATCATGGAAGAAAGGACAGATGTAGCAAACCTTATTATAAATTCAGTCATAGGTTGTGTTATCCCTAACAGTCTGTCAAATTATAAAAGAACCACTTTCGTATTTTCTCACGAAAAAATTCCATCACAATCACAGTATATGATGAAAAATCCAACCATGTTAAACTAAAGACAGAAAGCTAATGTACATAACAACCACTGAAATAGACTAGTCAGAACCCATACTTCTCAGCCAAGTCAGTGTGCTTGTCAGCATCAAGATTGGCGATCACAACACCGTCGTCCTGCTTGAAAACTGAAGCCAGCTTCTCATAAACCTAAATAAAGTACAAGTATATGTTCAGTCCACTGCAAAATGAAGATGCAATAATCTGGAAATTGTCGAACTAGTACTCTCTACTAACCGGAGCAAGATGCTTGCAGTGACCACACCTGTAAACAGAAGGGCCATCATGGAATTAAATTTCAGTAAAGTAGTGTGATGAAAAGAACTTAGGTGGACATAAGTTAAACACGATAACCAACCATGGGGCATAGAACTCAACAAGAACATCTTTGGTTTCATCAAGGACAATTGATTCAAAGGTCTCTAGAGTCAGAACCACGACACTTGAAGGAATGGCAGCTATCTTGACATTGGTACCTGGAAAAATGTGCAAATTAGTTGACAATAGTCAATTTTTAACAAGTAGCACTTGATAGGACTTCAATCAAAATAAAGATGGCATCATGTGCATAAACATAATTAACTAGAGGAGATTTTGCATGATAGCAAATGGCTTAGGGGCTTATCCATAATTGAAATAATGAACTTCACAATAGGAAAAAAATATGAATAGGACTAACAGCATCTATAATAAGTATCAATGGGGCCAAAGGATGGTAGTAGACAGCACATGTTGGTAATTTCACTTGATGTTCATTGCTCAAGATTTAGTGCTTTTACAAATAACCTGTTTGTTTCTTTTGAAAGAATAACACTAGGTGAAGCCTCTACTGTGATCAGTGTAAAACATTTGCTTCATTGTCCACCAATCTGGTAATTAGAAAACAACACAACATGGTTGAGAACTGTTCTTAGCAACAGGCAAGGCCTACCTGCTTCACTGTTAACATATTCTGCAAGGGCTTCCACAGAACGTTGACCCTCATACCTGCACAAGAGTAAATTTAACATTATTATCACAATAAAAAAAATCCTGGTAAGTACAAAAGAGAAGTTATGCATTCTCACTTCTTCGGCTCCAAGGAACCTTTGGGAAACCATTGAATTGTGGGGTACCCAGAAACTCCATACTTGCTGCACAAACTCTTGTGCTCATCGCAGTCAACCTAGGTAGTAGATAAAAAAAAAACAGGCAATTCATTGCATCAAATAAATGTAATTACAAACAAGTTTTGATAACATAGAAAATCATGGGACGTAAATGATGAAAACTGTCGCAATACCAACATTCCACTAGGGAGACTAAACAAAGTGAGTAGGTGAGATGTACCTTTGCGATTAATACAGATTTAGCCTTCTTGAAGCTTGCAGCAAGTTTTTCATACTCGGGGGCAAGCTTTTTGCAGTGGCCACACCTAAGAAACAGAAGATGGTCAGAAAAACAGTATCCGATGAAAAGATCACTAAAAAAATTGTCATAGAAAGGTTTCCAGATAAGTGAGTTGTGCTCACAGAAAGGTCTCTGGATATGCGAGAGATTGGAAAAGGAAGACAAGATTTTAAGTGATTGATTCTACAGATTACAGTATACTCTGAAATATTTCAATCAAACAAATAGTACTTATTTGAAACACTGATCTGGTTGGCAACACTATCACTTGGTGGAAACTTTCCTCAACAAATGGAATTCAGACAACTGAGTTCCTAAAGAACTACCCAAGTACCACCCTCTGTCCCAAATTATAGGTTGTTTTGGCTTTTCTGGGTACAATAGCTTTTGATATGCACCTAGATATACGTAGATACATAATAAAAGTTGTGTATCTAGAAAAGCCAAAATGACCTATAAATTGGAATGGAGGGAGTATAACAGATCCAAATCCAGAGTTCTGATTTATTTATATGCCTAAAAGGCATTTAAATAGCTCGTGTGATTCATTCTCATTAGATTACATAACAGTTTTCAATCACCTTAAAAGTGGATGCTACTGCAATGAAACAATGTTTCACAAACTACCAGCAAGTGATCATGAGCATCACAGCACAACATTAGATTTGACCTTTTCCTTTCTACAATCAAGCACTGAAGACCCTTCTAGCAGAAGACCTTCCCCACTTTCATGACGATGAAAGCATCTACTGACAAGCTGAAGCACTAAGCAGACTACAGCCATAGAGAACAAAAATCAAACAATACGAATTGGTTACAGGGTCAGATCCCGTGAGTCTCAGTACAACACTCGCCCATATCTACTAGGAAAACGTTTGGGATCCCAGTCCCATTTGTCAAGAAGGATCCGTGACTGCTAGAACTACTTGCCTGCTACTTGTACGAGAAGCACAAACACATGCAGCCGAAGGATCCAGGCTTTGTGGCTCCCGTAGAGCAATGGCTACCCGATCGAAATCGCCCAAGAATCCAAACTGGTCAACTCAATTGTCAAACTGGTACGGATTCATAGCTACAAAAACATGCTACAGACCCAAGTAAGGACGAGCACAGGCACAGCAATTTCCCAGGATGTAACACCGGCCCAACACATTCCAGCCTCTCGGATCCCAGCCCCCAACGAACCAATGGATCCAGTCCGATCACGAGACAGACAGAGGAGGGAGGAGGGGGCGAACCATGGCGCGTAGAACTCGACGAGGGCGCCGCGGTCCTGGCCGACCTCCTTCTCGAAGTCGGCTTCCGTCAGGGCCACCACCTCGTCGGCGGTGGCCGGCGAGACGCACGCGGCTGCGGCGGCGAGGACGAGCAGGAGGCCGAGGGCTCTGCGGGAGATCTGAGGGGACGCCATGATGCGAGCTGGAATGAGAAAATCGGGAGAGAAGTGAAGCCGATTAATAGCACAGTTACTTGGTTATTATAAATAAAGGGAGATTAGAGTTAGAGGAAGAACGTGGGCCCAGGGCAAGTGAAAGTGTGAAACGCATTACCTGTAGCCCCCCCCCCCCACCCCCCCCCCCCCCCCCCCCCCCCCTCTATTGGATCGATGGACTGAAAATGGAATACGTAACAAACTTTTTATTTAGCTTATTATTATCCTTTTTCAGATATTTCCATAAAATTAACATCACAAAATATAAAAAATATACAATATTGTACTCGTAGGCTCTAACTAAATGGAGTATTATTTAAGTTTTCGACTTACATAGTTTTTACCATATACGACATAGATATATACTAACATATATTTAAATATATAGTAGAAGTCATATATAATTAATAAAAAAACATAAAAGAATTAAAACAACGTATAATTTGAGATCGATGGAATAGAAGAGAAATCATGTCTAAGACCCACCCCTAAGGTTTAGTCTCTGTCATACCAGATATTGTAACCATAAATTAATCTATTAAAAATAGACTAATTATAAAACTAATTTGTTAGGTGAAGGTTAATTTGTGAGGCGAATCTATTAAGACTAATTAGTCCATGATTTGATAATGCGGTGCTACAACAAATATTTGCTTGCGTGGATTAATTTGGCTAAACATATTCGTCTTGTTAATTATTGTGTGATAGTGTAATTATATTTTTATAATTAGTCTATTTTAATAGAATGAATTAGTGCCACAACATCCATTGGGACACATACTAAACTTCAGAATATGGATCCAAGCACCTCCTAAATACTATGTATGGCCAAACAATTATACTAAGCACCCAATCATCCATGAGGTTAAGGCTTTATGAAGAGGGAATTAGTTGGTGATATAGATTTAACTTCTTGAATCGAGAGAAAGTCACCGAGAGTATATTAAAGAAAAACAAAGGTCTAAACACCATTATCTAATAAGCTATTTATACTTACTTTATAGCTCATATTGTCGTTTCATAATAGATGTGTTATTCTTCTTGTTCTAAACCAAATTAAGAGCTTTATTGGAGTTGTGCATATTTTTTATTTTGTTATGTAAAAAGAGAAGTGAATATAGCTGCATTATATAGCCAAGTTTGCTTTGATCTCACATTCTAAGTGTAGGTATGATGTGTGATATCTCTAAATTTTTACTCCAGTGTACTTAGCATGACTCTCATACTAAGAACTGAAGTAATTTGAAGCCTTGTTTCAAAATTTCAAAGAAAAAAAACTCATATGCCTTTTATTAATCTAGCGGTCAAAGTCTCCCATATAGGTTGGATGAGAGTAACTAAATCATGCATACCAAGTAATTTTGTTCATTTTTTATTTGTGAACTTTGAATGACAATGCCACTTTAAAAAGATTGACACGTCACTCTAATAATCAAGACTAAACTTTTCCTTACGATTAAAAGCACGCAATAAGATTTTTAGCACATACAATTTATTTCACACCTTATCCTAGAAACTATTATGCATATTGACAAAAGTCTCATTCTTATAGACAACGAACATCAATACGTTAGGATACACATTTTTAAGATAATCTTTTTGCATAATAGTCTCATACGAAAATATCAGTCCAACTTCCTTGGACAAATTAACAACAACAATAACAAAAACAACAAAAACAATAAAATTGTTAGCTTTAATTGGAGGATATAGACTTCAAACTCGAATCGATAACAACTAGTAGTATGAGTTTCAAGACTTTAAACTTAAATAGTTACAAATAATAAGGACATAGCTGATAAGCATATGATGCGCTACTTAAATTTATGTAAAAACATGAAATAGCTTCTTTTCTCATTAAGAGCATCTTCAAGGGTCTTTCTTAAACTTACTCTCTAAATCCTTATTTAGATAACCATTTAAATATAAAAATCATTCTTCATATATTTTCACCTTCCAACAATGTCTTTAGATCTTGTATACAATCTATAGAGTCAATCTCACTCTATGTGTTTGGCTAGCAAAAGAAAAAAAAGATATAGAGGGCTATTAAATTGGAGATCTAATTAAAAAAGATGTTTGAAGGTGTTTTTTCACCAAAACACTCCATTGTTTTTTACATGTCACATCAGATTTTCTAAAATTTAACATATTTCCTATATTTCAGGCACCTGAGCAGTTTTGTCTTTGTCCTTCCATAGAAAAAAATTATCATTTATTTATTGTAATTTGTGCTAATAGATTTGAAGATGAAGATCTAAATGTTGTTAGTTGTCCCCTAAAAAGATATTATATTTCAGGCACTTGAAATATAGAAAATTCCAAAATTTAAACATTACTATCTCTAACCATCTATTTTGAAAAATTCTTATAGTTTTTCAACCTATAAATTATATTATGATATTTTTTAAATCAACGATTCTATATGATGTTTTTAACTTAACGATCAAATATACAAATGTTAAACTTAGGACGAAATATAATATATGTTTAAAAAAAACAGACAAAGTGATTAACAGATGGGCTTTAAATCAGCATCGCTTGTTTTCATCGTTCCACGGCGGTCCTCCCACGGTTTAAATTCCACACACAAGGCCGCACCCTCACCCTGTGTGACGCATGGCAAACCGTTGACCGGACCTCGACGGGTCCACGTCAACGCACCGCTTCTCCCGTCCATCGCTGACGTGTATCGGTTCGGGGTGCACCTAGCAATTCCGGCTGACCGCAAAAGCGCGAACCGTATCCACGTGGACCCACCCCATTCGTCAGAGAGCCCAGCATCCCGCCCCCTATTGGTCCACGTCACGCGCTCCACGTCCCCCGCGCGCTTCTCCCACGAACAGGCACCCGATTCCTTCTAGAAAGTTTTAAACCGCAGGAACCAAAAGGCCACTGCGGAAGACGGAGGACGGCGACGCCGGCGGCGAGGAGGAGGAGGAGGAGGAAGAGGAGGAGGGGGATACGACGGCGAGGGAGAAGCTGTCTCTCTCCACGCGCGGGAGCGCTAACGCTAGCTGCCAACCTCGCGGAAACACCGGATTGTGGGGGAGAGGGGCGGCGGCGAGGCGTCTCGAGGAGGCGGGGGCGGGATGACGGCGCCGGGGAAGGGAGGGGCGGTGCGGTTTGTGGCCACGCTCTTCATCCTCCTGAATCTCGCTGTGGTGATCGCCGGGTAGGTTTCTGGGCTCGGATCACCTGTCGTTTCTCGCGTGGATTCTTCGAGATCTCAATATCCTTTCTGTTACTGGCCAATTTGGCGCTCAAAAGCAAACTCTTCGATGGTTTGATCCGTTCCCCACCCCCGATTTCACAGCCTTTTTTCTACTGCTTCATTTACTCTTCATTTGTTATGCGTCAGGTCGAGATCTGTGTGCTCGATTCCCTCCTGTTTAATCCATAGTAATGTTTTTAATCTGACTGGATATTGATGGCAATGGCGCAGGAAGAGCTACTACGACGTGCTGCAAGTTCCCAAGGGCGCGTCCGAGGATCAGATTAAGAGGTCGTACCGCAAGCTCGCACTCAAGTACCACCCCGACAAGAACCCAGACAACGAAGAGGCCAACAAGCGCTTCGCTGAGATCAACAACGGTACTAGTGGGCCAGTGGCTGAGTACTTTACAATTGAATGATTAACCTAGAATTGATACAATTGAATGATTAACCTAGAATTGATCAATTGCGCTGGAAATTTTACAAATGTATTTTGTTGCAGCTTATGAGGTTCTGACGGACCAGGAGAAGAGAAAGATCTATGACCGGTATGGCGAGGAGGGGTTGAAGCAGTTCCAAGGCGGGAGAGGCGGTGGTGGTGGAATGAACATTCAGGACATCTTTAGCAGGTGAGGTTAATGCTATGCATTTGCTACTGAAATATCAATGTGCTTGTATTGCCTACTTGCACTGAGGTTGGTGTGTGTGTGCTTCAGCATAGATTTTGCATCACATGGATATCTAAGCATACAGATGATACAAAAAAAATTGTGAACATAGCAGGTGCAGACGGTTTAGGATGAAATTCCAAATGTAGGGAGTAACCTGTTTTGTATGCACTTGATTGTCTGAAAGAAGACTCATTTTCATCTGTTGATTTGCAAGATAGAAATTCCAATATGATATGGGCATATGGCCATAGAGTATACCACATCTGGAATGTCTACCTTTCATTCTGTAGGATTTGAGAGCACCACCTTAATGATTCTTTTATCAGGAAAATGTGCCACTTGGATGTTCATCATTCCAGTGGAAGATGAGTGATGCCTGGAATGTTGGAGAAACAAGTGCCTTTCCTGCATTTCCTAAGAAGCAACCAACTATGTTTCAAATCCACCATAAACACATATCTACTCCCCTGGGTCATAGAGAAGTGTTCTTTTCGGCATTGGTTAATTCCCTGAATACAATCATGGAAACCAAATTTCGTAATTTACTTACAAAAAGGTGGAAGACAAAAGCAGCGACAACAACAAAGCCTTCACTCCAAAGCGAGTTGGGGTAGGCTAAAAGATAGCAAAAGTATAATGTTTCAATATTTCAATCTCCATGTAGAAATTTACTGAATGTGAGTTTAGATGGCTGAACTGCAGCAATCTAAAACCGGTTCCTTTTTTGTCTGCAGAGAGTAAGTAGTGACTAGAATCTAGAAACAACTGGGTTGGATGCCTGTTTTTCATAGGAACATGTCTCTTGCAAAGCTTCAGCTAGATGCACCTCAATTAGTCATTCTTAATAATTTTCTGTTCTTACTGCAACCCAAATGGTTGAGCATTAATGCTTCATTATTTAGTGTTCACCTTGCTGTTTTTTTACAATTTTATTCAGCTTTTTTGGTGGCGGTGGTGGTGGGACGGAAGAGGAGGAAGAACAGATTTTAAAAGGTGATGAGGTGATTGTTGAACTGGATGCTTCATTAGAGGACTTGTACATGGGTGGTTCATTAAAGGTAACATGATTTGTCTAGCTGACAGACTGTAATAAGTATATAGCTAAGTTTTCACATTTCTTTTTAAGTTTTTATGCTGCCATTAAGTCATGCTTTAGCAAAATGCTCCCATTAGATACTGTTTCTGGTTTATTTTTGAGAAAGCTGTACTGTGTTGTGCATAAGGGGAAAATGTAGTATTTATAATTACTTTGCTATTTTCAACGTGTCATAGGTTTGGAGAGAGAAAAATGTCATAAAGCCAGCACCAGGAAAGAGGCGCTGCAACTGTAGGAACGAAGTTTACCATCGACAAATAGGTCCTGGAATGTATCAACAGATGACTGAGCAGGTATTTTTGAAGTTACATTGTTCATGATCTATATTTTAATCCATTGAGTGTTTTGCTATACTGAGGATGTTTCTTATTTCTAAGGTCTGCGACCAATGTCCAAATGTGAAATTTGTACGAGAAGGTGAATTCTTGACTGTTGATATTGAGAAGGGAATGAAAGATGGGCAGGTATAAACTAGCTGTTTTATATGTCCTCGGTCCTCCAGTTCTAACCATGCTGTACGTACCATATTGACATTATTATAGAGATCATTGTTGTCTGTGCTATTTGCCCTATATTGTATGGACATTCTTTATTATATTTTGATACAGTGTACAAATTAAGCCATGTAGGTAAATGATACATGCTGTGTACTTATTATGTACTACTTTATTACAATATACTACAGTGAATGTCTAAAACTATATAACTCAAGCGTAGCAATTCTTTGGATTATTCGGACAAACTGGTTGATTTCCTGCTTTGCAGCCTTCCACGGTGTTTGTGACTTGGTTGAATTGCTAATAGTTATTGCAGCCTTAGCCCTTACTTCAAAACATAATAAATTAATACCACAGCTTCTGATGTATGTTTAAGTTTCCTTAAAGACAGCTCTGCATACAAGATGCCATAGGTCTGATTTGTGACACTACAGAGGACATTCTCTTGTCTAGTTCCCCTTCACAAGCTAATTTAAGGGTGTCATTATGTCTTCCTTTGCCTTCTGATGTCATTGTTGTAGTGTTGTGCCTGAACACTTCCCTTGTTTTAGACATCTGATACATCCAAGCGTCACTTTTTGTAGACTGTTAAGTTTGTATGCCTGCTTGTTAAAGTCACATGTTATAATATGCCATAGTCTGACACTTGGTTAGAGACATTTAAAGATCTTAAGTGGTTCATTACGAATCTCCTGTTATGTATAGGTTTTCTGCACTTTTATTTTTTATTTGATAGAATTGTATGATTTCAGGAGGTTCTGTTTTTCGAGGAAGGCGAGCCTAAGATTGATGGTGAACCTGGCGATTTGAAGGTTTGTTCTGTCCCTGTCTCTATTTGGTTGAAATTTAATTAGTGTACCACCATGTTTACTAATTGTGGGCTTCCATTAAATTACCTTACAAGCAGTTCAGGATCCGGACAGCACCACACGGGCGCTTCAGACGAGAAGGCAATGACCTGCATGCAACAGTTACAATTTCCCTGGTACCGCCCTCTCATCCTGTGCATGTTCTGCATCTTGACCAAAAAAAGCATGTTGTCATCTCACATGAACCCAAAAACATTTCTGTGAATTTATTAATGCAATACAAGCCAGAATTGTAATTTTGCTACTAATTTAGCATAGACTTGATCTGAACAGACTACTGCATCTTAGACTTTCTCTCTTAAAGAACCATTTGTACTTTTGAAATTGAACTATCCTTTTAACCAACTTACTACCTGCCTAATGATTTCTATCTAGTTTTCCATGCAAAATGCATTGACTCTTCCACGTAGATCCCCTCTAATCGCAGTTTTCTGTGCCTTTTTTTTTCTGGGTACATTTTGCTATTGCAGCTGCAAGCTCTGGTTGGTTTCGAGAAGACCATCAAGCATCTCGACAACCATCTCGTAGAAATTGGCACCAAGGTAAAGACAGCCTCCAGTGAACATGATTTTTATGATCTGCAACAGACGGGCTCAATTTTGGCGCTAATTCACAGGGCATCACCAAACCGAAGGAAATCAGGAAGTTCAAAGGTGAAGGCATGCCGCTATACCAAAGCAACAAGAAAGGTGATCTGTATGTGACATTCGAGGTGTTATTCCCGAAAACCCTAACTGATGACCAGAAGGCCAAGCTTAAAGATGTTCTCGTGTAGACCATTGCTTTTCACATAGTTTGAGGCGAGCGCCTCGAGGAAAATTTTCCAAGCAGCTTGCATAGGAAGCAGCAGCTGCAGCTGTTGCGTTTCTTGTATGTGATTTTGCATTGGCAGCCTGGTCTTCTTTTTGGTTTCCCTTGTGGTTTTGTCATGCGCCCTTAACAGCTCAGTGTAGTTTTAGAAGCACAACAAAATTGTACCAGAATATTTGTACTTTTGGAGTTCTGAATGCATAGATTATATAACAGTTCGGTTGCTTGCTTGTTCTAAGCCCACCGGTACATGTCAAATTTACAGATAATCACTGCTATGTACTCCTATATCACTATTGCTTATCTGTACATTTACGAACAGAAGATAAGAGCTCAAATCACCAAGCTGGAGAAACATATTATTGCAGTACATTATAAAAAAAAGAAAGAAAATAATACAATGTATTATCAAAGGTGCACAAATGGGCTGTACCAAGTTACCTTTGAGTTCTCCAGATATGCTATTTATGATTTATTTATTTATTTAGGTCATTTCGGGAAGTCCTGTGGACAATTAGAATCGACAAATACGAGATCTAGCATATGTAACCATTCTACGTAGAAGTCAAGGATTCGCGCAAGTTATTTTGCTCGAATCAGTATTTCATTTTACCGTGTTATTAAACCTTAATTTACTTTTAAATATACTATAATATGCCTCAAAATATGCTAATTATCTGTTAATATATCATTGTTTGCTTGTGAATTTTCTGTATCTCACGAGCCTAGCTCTAAAGAAACCTCAACTTATTTTCATTTCCCTATAGCCAATTTTGAATGCCGCGGAACAGTACTGGTCTTCAACCAAAAACGTTTAAAATGCTGCGACCAAAACATTCTAGGTCAACATCTGTACGTACTCCCTCCGTCCCAAAATAGAGGTTTTTGCTTCCCGAGAAACAACTGCCGACAATTATTATTTATTATAAATAATAATATCAATAATTAATATCATAATTAATATCATCGAAAAGGTCTTTGAATCTACTCCCTCCATCCCAAATTATAAGTCATTCCAAGAATCTTGGAGAGTCAAAGTTTTTTAATTTTAACCAAATTTATATAATAAGATAATAATATTTATGATACCAACTAAATATTATTAGATTATTTATTAGTTATATTTTCATAATATATATTTAATATCATAAATCTTTATATTTCTCTCTATAACTTTGGTCAAAGTTAAAAAAAACTTTGACTCTCCAAAATTTTTGGAATGATTTATAATTTGGGATGGCGGGAATAGTTTTTTAACAAAATTATTTGGAGAAACAAATATTGCACATATTTTCTATAAAATATAGTCAAACTTGTGGCACGAACACCCAAAACGTCTTCTATTTTGGGACGGAGGGAGGGACGGAGGGAGTACTCTGTAGTATCTTCTGAACAGTCACGAAACATGCATGCCTGCATTTGCATATTTGGATAACCAGCAAGACCAGCATATGTATGAAGTCGTGTTACTGTGTTAGAGCATCTCCAAGAGATGAGCTAAATCATTTTGTAAAGCTAAATATAGCTATTATGAGATAAAAAAGATCTCCAACAAACTCTTCAAATTTAGTAGCTCTTCATCCCTGGAAAATCGCTAGCTAGAATTGGATACCCAACCTCGCTCGCCATCCGGCCCCTTCACGCGCTCAACGGCTCCTTCTCGCCCGCTGCACCCAGCCACTTGCTGCGCGAACGCAACCTGTGTGTGCACGCGAACATCTCCGCATTCTCCAGCAGCTACAGGAATACGAGCATGTCCAGGTACACGCCGCTGGTGCCATGATCCAGCGATGCTCCGCGACTTTGTGAGCACCTGCGTGGCACATCCATGGCGGCACAAGCACCTTCCACACCGACCATGACTTCTACGGGCACTGGAGCCTAACCAACTGTCGGGGACAGCGGACCAAGCTATGAGGCAGGTACCAGGACCTGGCCACCCCCGCGCGCACCTCGCCCGTCGACCAAGGTGGACCAGCATCGGTGCCACAAGTGTACGAGCAAACGAAGAGCTCGTGGTGGTGCCAGCAAGCGCGGATTGAAGCATCAGAGTGCAAGGCGGCAAGGAAGATCGTGCGGAGCAGGAGCATGGACCCTAGAGCCTAGGACATATTGAAGAATTGAAGGTGAGCGGGAGTGTGGCTCTTGCTCAGAAGTCAGAAGAATCAAATGGTTGCGTCGAGACAAGGACACAGTCAAGCGCTGCCTTCTGTTGGGGCCCAATATGCTAACCAATGCGTTCATTTCATAGAGCCACCAGGGACTCAGATGCTGTACGCGGCCATGACGAAGCAAGAAAGAACTCTGTTAACACAGGACCGATGCACGGCCATGACGAAGCAAAAGCAACAATCGTTTGCCTGATAAATAAAAAACAACCGTTTGCCGCCATGTTTAAAAATATAGGACCAGATTTAGAGAGTCTGCTGTAGCAAGTAAAGATTTTGAGTAGCTAAATGATTTAGAGAGTCATTTTCTTTATCTTTCCAATAGCTAAGTTTAACTAGTCTCTTGAAGTTGCTCTTAGTGGCGCAAAATTTGGTAACTCTTTCAGAAAACAGTATTGCAACATCACGTGCCTATGGGAACACATGAGTTATCTCGAAACTTAATTCCCTCAGGTGTTGAGTCCACATCTACCCACTCACTCACATGTGTGAATCTCAACCGTTGGACGCACATTGTGTGGCTGTGATAACCCATGTGGTCACGGTGGTACGTGGAAACTTCTCTGTGTTTTGGAAAAATATGAATTGCTCTAATGTGCAGTTTCAAAACTTATCAAATTGATTATGCTGTCAAGGATTTGATTGAACTATTGAAAAAATTTGCAAAGTGTATATATGCTAGAAAAACTGTTGGCCCGTTTAGGAAAAATAATAATAGAACTTAAAGAAACTATAGGAAAAGCCCATTCTTCTAATGAAGTCTTATAATCAATCATGGTTTAATAATGGGGTTAATTGGATTCATGCCATTACAAAAACTGTGTTTCTGAAACTTGCCATTATAATTCGTCTAATTAGAAACTTACCATTGCAACTTCAGCTCGACCTGATTGTTGCCAGTTTCTACATCTGGACGTCGGTTGGGCCCACTTACAGGTTGTACACGCGTACAGGGAGCTCGTATGGACGACATTTGACCCTGGCTGCGACCCAGCACGTGGACGCCGTCTCCATTCTGTCTCCTTCCTCGTCCCCTTCTCCACGAACCCTAAATCGATGGCGATTCGACGACGACGACACGGGTGATTCGGTGGCTGCGGCGGTGTCGAGGGAGAGCTGCTGGTGCTGGAGGAACTATGTCAGGAAATAATGCTCCCTTCACTATGTTGGGATTTTCTGGATCATGCACGACATGTATCTCCCAAGGATCTGCATCATTGACTTGCGCCTCTAGAGGAACTCCCCCTTCGGCATTAACATCATCAGCATCATCATCATCAACAACTACTACATTGTCAGCAAAGTTTGTCTGTGCACATGGGATTGAAGTGTAAATGTGCTCATCGTCAATACCAACATATTCCTCCTCATTGTCAAATATATCAGGGTCTCTTTCACCCTTAACGTTTGCATCATTTTCTATGGTTTGGGTAGTAGCACCATTGGGTGCTGTGCTTTGGTGGGCTACAGTGGGGTTTTCATTGCTAACATGAGTGTGCTCTAGGTATTTACTAACCATAGGATCATTAGGTGGAATCATACATAGAGCATCTAAATCATCAAATTCAGGCTCAGTGCAGACCTCTTTGTCAAAGACTCCAACTAAAAAATGGCAACACATCTCTTGCTTATACATGGCAAAGAGTTCTGCCATCTGACCCTCATGGAGTAGTCTGACATCTTCATACATATTTTTGTGACCCCCCCCCCCCCCCACACACCCAGATTGGTTAGAGGACCATTTCACTTCATTGCACAAGCTGGTCATCAACATCTCTAGTGTAAAAGAGCCTACCTCTACATCCCACTTAATAATTGCACCCTTTTTGTAAGATTTTCTACCGAAGGCATCTGTTGTACAGAAACCTTCCACTTTCAGCTCTAGCGTGAAGAAATCGGGCCTACCAACATACAAATCCAAAGGTAAAAAATTAAGCAAATGTGGCAGATCTACTGCACTACGGGTTGGATTTACCCATTCTAAATCTCCTTATCTTGGGTCCAGTTGAGAGGGATTCAGTCACATGCATACCTGCCGTTGGCGCCTTCCATCATCGCCGCGGCGCACCCAGGGACCAATGCCATGGAGCTCATTCAGCCACCATTGCCGCAGGGACAGGGAAAAGGAAAAGCCGAGGCCAAGTCTCCAGCACCAGCAGCTCTCCCTCGACACCGCCGCAGCCACCGAATCATCCATGTCGTCGCCGTCGATTTAGGGTTCGTGGAGAAGGGGACGAGGAAGGAGACGGAATAGAGACGACGTCCACGCGCTGGGTCGCATCCCGGGTCAAATGCCGTCCATACGAGCTCCCTGTACATGTGTACAACCTGCAAGTGGGCCCAACCAACGTCCAGACATAGAAACTGGCAACAATCAGGCCGAGCTGAAATTGCAATGGTAAGTTCCTAATTAGACGAATTGTAATGGCAAGTTTCAGAAACACAGTTTTTTAATGGCATGAATCCAATTAACCCTTAATAATGAAACCAACGTTCATGTGCTTTTATATATTTGTAAATGGCTGTCCCAATTCAGGAACACTGAATTTGCATTATAAATAAATAAATAAAAAAAGAGAAGGCCTTAGAAGGGGTTGAAAACAGCATAGTATCATCACAAGGGAAAAAAGCAACATGGGAAGAAGAATGGAAAAAGGGACTTCAAGAAAACAGCATGGTATCATTACAAGGAAAAAAACAGCATGGGATGAAGAATGAAAAAAAAATCAACAGTGATAAAAATATTCAAGAAAATAGCATGATAAGAATAAGAAGAATGAAAAAATAATAATCCAATCCAAGGGGTATCATTACAAGGGAAAAAACAGCATGGGATGAAGAATGAAAAAAAATCAACAGTGATAAAAATATTCAAGAAAATAGCATGATAAGAATAAGAAGAATGAAAAATAATAATCCAATCCAAGGGGATAAAAAGTCTGAAAAACACGCTAGAGGGAGGGCTTGAACCTCCGACCTTGTGGTTAACAGCCACACGCTCTAACCAACTGAGCTACTCCAGCTAAACAGTTGTGACAACTTTTATCTGCTAAAAGTTTAAAGGAGCAAACCTGAGTTATTGAGAATAAAAGTTCATATTTTGGCTAAAGTAAGAAATTATTAGTATTGCAATACTAGATTTCACGAGGTCATTAGTATTACAATTTACAATACAATTTTAAAAAGGGTAAAAAATTTGTTAGAGTTTTCTTTGGAAAGGAGATAGTGCCCCGCAAGCGGACCTTCGGCAGCGCGAGATAGAGTAGAGGGCTCAGGGCTCATCACCTGAGTCGCCAGGGATAACGCAGGGAGCCAGCGACAGAGAGCTCCAGGGTAAATGTTTTTCAAATTCATATTTGCAAACAAGAAACTCTAGCAGACTTGTTCATCCTTGGAGCAACATAATGTGTCTTTTTTTAATCTCCCAAAAAGATTTCATACCTAGTGGATGCCCTTCATACCTAATGGTGAAAGGTCCTAAATAGCTAGAAGGGAGTAAATAACCTATAAAAATTTCTACAACAACACTTAAACAAGATAGTTAGTCTACTAGATGGTGAAACAAGTTTTGTGCTAGCTCTACAAAATGAGTGCAAGCCTCCTATCCATAATTCTAGTTAGCTATGATCTCTATGTCACACAAAGTCTATGTTGCTAATCTATAACTAGATGAGTAACTAAGTAAGAGTATTTACTACTACACAAGACAAGTAATCTAACTACCTAACTAAAGATACAATTATCACTTGCAAGAATGTAACGATCGGAGTACAAGTGATTGTGGAGATGACGTCCAGTTTCCACGAGTCTACATTAGAGTTAGTTTGAGAGTTTGTACTTTTCTTTTAGACCCGAGAGTCATTTTTGTAATAATGTTCAAAATATTATTGAAACATTATTTTGATATTTACTATGATATCGATATATGTATGAAAATTGATCCTGACATACATATATTGTGCCCTCGATTTTGTTCTTAAAACACTACAAGGACTGTTGCTTTGCATGACAATTCATTTTGTCATGTATAGCAAAAAATACGTCACGTACAACTTGCTATGATGATCGAGAAAATCGTCACGTATTTCACGTCATACATTTGCTGGATCGGTAAGAACCGTCGTACATTGCCATTTTATTTCGTCATGGAATATATGGTCAGCAACAATAGCCAAAGCCTAAACCGTCATGGAGCTCAGCGCCACATCAATAATTGCCACGTCATTTGGTGACATCACAACTGTCTTGTCACGTCATCACTAGGCCTATGCGAGCCCATTCTAGAGGAGGCCCATTACTTCTTCAGCCACTAATTCAGCCCATGTTCTCTGTAGTTTTTTTCCAATTAGGCTGAAGCCCACTAAATGTTCATTGTATATTTTCCAATTAGGCCCACACTAATGGGCTAACCCAAGTGCAACAAAGATTTGGCCCATTATTTAAATTTAAAATTTCACCAGAAATATTTAAATTTAAATTTGAATCAACATATTTAAATTTAAATTGACAAATATTTAAATTCAAATTTTAATTCGAATTAACATTTAGATTTAAAATGAACATCATTGACATTCAAATTTGAATTGACCATATTCAAGTCATCACATCGTCACAGGTTGTCACAGGTGCCACAAATCCATTACACATCTTGTCACATGTTGGATGTTGGATGTTTAAATCGGGGTGCGACAGTGGGCCGAGCGGTGAACGGGGCGGCGACGGCGATGGCGAGAGCCTGGTGGCTGGCGTGCGTGAGTGTGTGCGTGTGTCGTCTGACAGGCGCGTGCAGACTTTTTTTTAACATATTCAGGCTTTGTCATGACTCTAAGCAAAGGTTACCTTTTTGCCGAAAGCCACTTGATCCGGCTCACGGCAAAGGCTTTTTTTTTGTAAATTCTTTGCCGAGAGCTTTAGGAGGTTCTCAACAAAGAATAATATTTTTTTTTGTTTTTTTGCTTCTAATTTTTTCTGGGGCCTTGCTACAGTACTAGAAGCCAAGATTTGAAATTTTGTGTATTTTCCATTCTTCTTGCTATATTTTGCACAATTTCTTTTTTTCTTGATTTTTCCCGCGAGACGCACGTTTGAACTGTAGGTGCATGAAATAATGAAACTCAGCGATTCAAAAAATCATATTCATTCTTCCGAGGGTATTTCAACGCTGTATCCAGAGACAGACACGGAAACTGGACCATCTAGTGCACGAGACACGATGACCAAGTTGCGTGAGATTGGATTTAAAATTATTAAAAATACAAATGAAGTCGAAAAATCATGAAAATGTACGGGAGACCTTGACATCGCATGTAGAGGCTATGAATTTTTTTCGGGATTATTTGGAGCAAGTGCTGGCACAAGATGGTTGAAACCCTGAGATCTCCGCATATGATTGCCAGTGTCCATCTACAGGATTTCCTAGAGATTGGAAGCACCATCATCATCAAGGACATTGCCCAGGACATCATACTTCTTTGATTATTCCCATTCTCATTGGAGGGAAGAACGAAGCAGTGGTTCTATACTAATAAAGAAGACATCAATACATGGGACAAATGTTCAGAGGCTTTTCTATCAAGTTTTTTCCCTATAGGCAAAACCAATGCCTTAAGAGGAAAGATCAGAAGTTTTCAGCAGCAGAAAGGAGAAACCATTCCAGAAGCATAGGAATGATTTTAAGATTATATTTCAGAATGCCCACACCATGGAATGGAAGATTGGTTGCTCATGCACGGATTCTATTATGGACTCGCTCAGAAGTCACGTGAGCAACTAGATGCTACTGCCGGAGGATCATTTATGTCACTAATTGCTGAGAAAGCTAAAATCCTCATGGAGAAGATAGCTAAGAATCAGAGCTGGAAACAAGACAAAATCAACGCTGTCACCAGATGGAGGAAGTCCCAGAAGAAGTGAAGGCATTGACAACAAAGATGGATGTGTTACTAGGGTGGCTAGGCCAACGTGAGAAATACAAAAGAGATTGTGAAGCCATTCAAGATGCATTTGATGCTCAGACTAGATGTGAAGAGAATAATCAAGAGAGTACAAATATCATCAACAACTCTTCTACATCAAGAAAGCAAGGATGGAATCAACAATCCACTTATCAAGATACAAGCTATAACTACTAGAGGTGGGAAGGTTACTCGTGATCCCCCATATCCAAAAGGGACAACAAGAGGACATATAGTGATCCCTATATCCAAAAGGGACAGCAAGAGGACAGACAACACCAGTGACTCCAATAGAAGAAAAAAAGGTCAATGAAGTTGAAGAATTGGATCTACCACTACCAGAAATGATGCAAGATTATCATGACACCAACCATCTACCGTTTCCACGTAGAAAGAAGAGAGCCACGACGGATGAGCAGTTCAGTAAGTTTGTTGAAGTGATTTAAAAATCATATATCAATATTCCTCTGCTAGATGCTATATAGGTACACACCTATGCAAGATATCTAAGAGACATCCTCAACAACAAACGACCACTACCCACCACTAGGGTAATCAAGTTGATAGAAGAGTGTAGTGCGGCCATCCTCAACACTTCTCCACAAAATAAGAAGGATCCAGGTTGCCCTACTATCCACCGTTCAATTGGTGATCAACACTTCAACAATGCGATATGTGATCTCAGAGCAATTGTGAGCATCATGCTTAAGACAGTCTTTGATAAACTCCATTATTCAAGACTTGTCCCAACATCAATGTGCCTGGAACTTGCCGATCAATCGCTCCACTATTCGATAGGAATCGCTAAAGATATTCCAGTCAAGATTAGAGTTTTTCATACCAGTTGACTTTGTGGTAATAGACATGCAATCAAACTCGAAAGTGTCACTCATTCTAGGGAGACCCTTTCTGAGTACTGCAAATGCCCATATCGACGTTGGAATTGGAGATGTCAGATTCAACATCAATGGACAAGAGGAATGTTTTCCATTTAAACCAAAGCCCGAGTTAGGCTTAACAACAAAGGTGGTACGTGAAGAGGGAGATCAACAGTCACCAGAGGCACCATCCTTAGGGGAGGCTAAAACCCCTCTAGAATGTCAACTTTAGAGAAGCCCAGTTCGGTGGACATAAAAAAATCTCAAACCTTCACCGGGAGGTAACTCGGTAGTTATCCATATTTACTTTCTTACATATTTATTATTCTGCATATGCATATGAAAACGAAATAAAAATATAAAAATATAAAATTCAGGCCCCATGTAAATAATTTTCACAGTGCGTAAAAACCTGAAATAAAATTTACAATGGTGGCATAAAAATATCTTTACATCCATAAGTATTTTTCATTTCATAAAAGTAATTTTATTTTTTGAAATTTTCTAATAGTAATTATTTTTCACCATCGGGACCCACTTTCTTGGGACCCACCTTTTGAAATCACTTTTCCTTTGCTTCCTAACCACTCAACCAAGCATAGGCCTGGATATCGGGCCAGCTCAGCTCGTTATAGCTCGGCTCGTTATAGAGCTTGCGCTCGTTTGGCTCACGAGGCAAATCATACAAACACAATTTCTCAAAGTACATGTAAATTTAACAAAGAATAATATCTACATATAAAACATAATTTCCCTTATATGATTATATCTTCTTACCTGTACGTGAATAACACGTAACAACAAATATGATTTCCACCACGTTGCTGGATGCCTGGACATTCTTCAATAGCTAATTTGAGTTTGTTGGCTTGTGAATTAATTGGCTTATACGAGCTAACGAGCAGCTCGCGAGCCAGCTCGTTATAAATCAAGCTGGCTCGTTATAAAAACAAGTTGGCTCATTATAAAATGAGTCGAGCTCGAGTCGAGTCATTAACGAGCGAGTCGAGCGAGCTAGTGAGTTTCGAGTTTTTCGTCCAGGCTTAACCAAGCACCAGAATACCTTTCACCTTGTATGGACGAAAATCTTGCGTAAAATTGCAGCAACACTTGAGTGGAGGAAGGAGCACCAAGTGGGCCCCATAGGGGGGCCGGCCGGCCCCACCACCAGGCCGGTCGGCCTGCCCTGGCCTTGGCTATAAAAAGGCCACCTCCCGTGGCATTCTACACTCACCCATTAGCCTTCCACTCCTCTCCTTTCGGCAGAATTCATTTCGAAATCTATTTGTTAGCTTAATCCTTTAATCAAGATTGTAGAAACCAAGAAAGAAGGAGAGTTTAGGAAGGAAGAGAACGTAGAAGTGTGAGGAGTTCTAAAATTGAGTATGGATCAAGTTCTAAACTAGAGTAGTGCTGCCCAAATCAAACAGAAAGTCTCTTGATAAACTAACCTATGTGCATAAAAAATGCTAAATAAGAGTTATTATAGTATCTATGTGCATAAAAAATGCTACATATCTATAAAAGTCAAAGCGGCTTATAATTTGAAATAGGGCAGGTAGCATCTCTCCCTAAGAAATTACATTTTGGAAGTACATAAAAATGTGTAAGATTATCAAATTTGGATGACTTTGTTTCCCGACATGGGTCACGTATACTCATGTCACAAAGAGAATTGTAAATGACCCACACAATATCTAATATAATTTGTGTAAAATGTCGCAAATCAAACACGAAGCAAATTTTGTTTGGGAAGATAAGATCATCCTCGATCCTCCAAAAAGGATCCCAAAAAGGATCGTGGAGGTGTTGCAATGAGATGGAAAACTCATTTTATTAACAGGGGTCAGGCCAGAAATAAAGTGAGAACGGTCACGTACTCATGTCACAAAAGAGGGCTCTAAATGAGCCACACAGTACCTAATACAATTTTGTGTAAAACATCGCAAATCGAACACGAAGCAAATTTTGTTTCGGAAGATAAGATCATCTTCAAAGAAGGAAAATGGTGGTGTTGCAATGAAATGGAGCACTCATTCTATTAATAGAGTGTCAAGCTGGAAATCAAGAGAAACAAACTGTCAGGCAGCAAAAGAAAACACACAACAGATTATACGGAAGCTAGGTAAAGTAGTCGCGAGCCACAACTATAACAAGCTTGGGTAGAACAAGCAAAACACGAGGTAGTTCATATCTCTTTCTTTTTATTCAGTCATCCAGAGCAGTATAGCTGAGATTTGGGAGCCAAAACTCAGTTGTAACTCATTTGATGCGGAGCGATTTCCTCGTCGAGCTGCTCGCCGATGTTGATTTCCGCCAGCGATTTATCGACTTCGATTTCCCCTTGGGATCCTTCAGCTCGTCGTCTCTGTTGTTGTCTTCTGCTTGTAGTTCTGGTGAGACATGCCCAATGGTTTTCCCTTCAGATAAGAACTGATAGTTAGACAAACATAAAATATATGAATTGTAGTTCTTATAGTTCCTAAGCTAATGCCGAATCTAGATTCTGACATCAAGTGACAATCCAAAATTGCTAAGAGAAAACGAAAATCTGTAAATGGTTGGTGCAACATGTCATACAAGTGTCACTTTTCCGATATGGAAAAAAGACATCCTCCATATAAGAACAGATTGATCATAAGTAACGAAGTTAAACTCTGCAGCTACAAGATGGAAAAGTGTAATCATCTGCGGAATGGAATAGTCTAGTTCTTCCAACTTGATTTCAAGCATCACCACCGACGTAAGTTATGTATTGACAGAAATGTGATTTCAATCTGCAATCATGTCGTTCCCAACATCAACTGGTATACCACTACCCTTTCAGAAAAAATGGACACCACTACATACGCACTACTAGTTAACAGAGAATCATCACGTACAGGAAATTAAATGGTTGTTGAAGCATTAATGACAACAAGATTGCCCCTAATATGAAGTGCCCTAATATGAAGTGCATGCTAGAAACTGTAAGCTTTTGTCAAATGTGTAACTTCAACTAGCTCAGCTAATGCGCTATGTGCAGGTCGACGAGATCATCCATTTCAGGCAATATGGATAAAAAATAGAGAAACAAGTCAATTAGCATATGTATGTGGGTCTGGTTTTGGTTATGAACAATAGTACACAGACTCACTGTACAGGCGGTTGTAGACCTATTTTTATTGGCGTTTTCCCAACCGCCTGCGCTAGGGGGATTTTTTTTTATTAATAACACTTTTAAATAAGATATTTTAAAATTAACACCGTTATATTTTTTTTCTAAAACTAACCCTTTTGCCGCGCCACACACGCTGGCGCGGCAAACGCACTAGCCGCGCCATGCATGGTGGCGCGGCAAAAGTGCCACCGTGGCGTGGCCATGCCCCACGACGCAGTTTGTCGCGCCAGGCGGGATGACACGGCTAGTGGATTTGCCGCGCCAGGCGGGCTGGCGCGGCAAAAACCCCCTCTCATCCCTAACAGTTTGTGATGTTGAATGGCTCCGCTCCGCTATGCGCTACTTTTACTTACCACGTGAGAAAACCGTGAGAATTTCGTACCTTGAAGATATACGCTCGAGGTATCTTGTGCCTTGGTCTACTCCTCCAGAACAGATGGTGCAATCTGCTACAGCGTGATGGAAATTGCCACGAAGGGAAAAACAATATGGTGGACCCATAATTTTTGTTTTTAAGTGAATTATGAAAAATAAAAACTATTGGAGATGAGATTTTTTTTTCTTTCCCATACTAATTTGGGATTTGCCAAAATCTAATTTTTAGGAAACAAAATTTACAAAACTGTTAGGCTAATTTGGGATTTGCCAAAATCTAATTTGTTTACAAAACTGTTAGGGATGGGAGGGGGTTTTTGCCGCGCCAGCCCACCTAGCGCGGCAAATCCACTAGCCGCGCCATACCATGCATGGCGCGGCTAGTGTGTTTGTCGCGCCAGCGTGGGTGGCGCGGCAAAAGGGTTAGTTTTAGGGAAAAAATATAATGGTCTTAATTTTAAAATATCTTATTTAAAAGTGTTATTAATAAAAAAAATTCGCTAGGGGCCAGTAGAAATAGGAGTGCAGCACAGACGGTTGCTTGTGAACCGCCTGTGGAAATGCAGGCGGTTGACTTAGCGAACCGCCTGTGAAAATGGATATTTCTACAGGCAGTTGACCTAGTGAAACGCCTAAGTAAAAAATTTCCGAAAAAACCCGAAAATAAATAGAAAAAAATATTTTAATTAGGGGGAGGACCCCACCGCCCAGCGTCCGGCCGTCTCCGTCGAAGTTGCAAGTCGCGGCATTTTTCACGCAAAATTCACGACCTCGGCCTCGTGAGGAGCATCCTCTACCACTGCACCACACACCCACATGTATTCATATACCCTTTCGGTTCCCCGCATATTATACAAACCCGAGTGGAATTTGCTTGTTTGAGGTCCTAAACGGTTTCAAATCAAAAAGTTGTCAACTACAAAGCTTCGTAACTTTTCGAGACAAATAACTTTTGTATTAGTCATTTCTCCATCTGAGGTCGTTTACAAAATTTGAATTTCAAATTTGAGATCATTCAAACATATTTTTCGTTGACAAGATGACTTCAAATTAAAAAGTTGTAATTTACAAAGTTTCATAACTTTTCGAGATGAACAACTTTTATTTTGGGTGTTTTCTCATCCGAGATTGTTTGAAAAAAATTGAATTTTAAAAAAAACACATGTATTTCTATAGACGGTTGTCTTAACGAACCGTCTCTAGAAATGTCTTATTTCTACAGACGGTTGTCTTAACAAACTTCCTGTAGAAATTTCTAGAGACGGTTTTAGACTTGAGACCCACCATTTCATTTCTACTGGCGCGTAGTAACTAAAACCGCCAGTAAAAAAGATCTTTCTACTAGTGGAAACTGCATTCTGCAACATCATACAAACTCAAACAACTTTATAAGCATCTCTGTTGGGGGAAGGAACCCTCGGCAGTGACGTCACGCAGGCTGACACAGGAAACGACCCTCGCGCGTCCTGCATACCTTCGCAAGAACTCTCATCATTTGTCGAGTCCTTCGGACCATTTTTCTAACCTTCGGGTGTTAGCTCGACCCTCGAGATATTTTCTGTTTCTCGCACGCAAAAGGCATGAAGAACACAGTGTGTGACCCTCGCACGTCCTGCACACCTTCGGAAGAAACGTCAAGCTCAACGGACGACAAGCGAACGCGGGCCTCGCGACTGAAACGATGGTTCAGCAAGCCGAAGGTTAACCCTCGCGTGTCCGCGAGGGGGTGCACGAGCCGGGTGGCGGCGGACGCGCGGAAGGCGAGTTAGGGTTTTTTGCACCGCCTGTGTTTGTACAATTCTGCCCTTCCATTGTACAGCGCAAAGGAATCTTTCTTGTACCCTTTTGTAATTTGGTCAGTGTCCTTTGGTATTCCCTATAAATACCAGAGGATGAACAGTGTAAACGAGACGATTTTTTGGGAAGAGAGAAAACCCACCGCTGTCTATTTTTCCCACACCTTCATCTTTGGTTTGGACAGTTGACCACCCTCGCCACTCCTCTGCACGTGTGCGGAGGTAAGGCAGGTGTGATTCCAACAGTTTGGCGCCGACCGTGGGGAACAGAGTTCGTAATGGCCGGAAACAGAAGGGCGTCCTCAACTAGAGATCATCGCACAACCAGAGAGGCCACGACGACAGTTCAACCTGTGGAAGAAAATGTAGAACCCTCGGGAGTAGAAGAAGTTCCAGGGACAGAGGTCTTCGGCCCTCATGCTCGGCTGGTATCACAGCCACACCGGCACACCTCCGGAGAAGGTGGGAGAGGAGATGAAGAGGAGATGAAGAGGAGTTAGGCCTTGAAGCCTTAGAAAGACTTCAAACTGAATTGCAGGAGAAGAAAAGACACCTAGACCAGCTTGAAAGGCACAACCGGCTGCGCGCCATTAGGCAAAAGGCGGAGGAAGCAAGAGAACAGCTTCGCCGGATGGAAGAGTCCCTCGCGACAGCTGAGGCAGAAACCGAGGGTTGGAATGATAGGGAAATGCCGCCACTCCAAGAGGGGAATGACGAGCAGGATCAGGGCAACGCCCGTCAGCCGCCACCACCCCCGCCACCACCAAATTACCTAAACAACCCATACCTTTAGAGACCACCAAATTTTCACCAACTTTACCCAGATGAGAGAGAGCCAAACCTTTGCAATCAGCGAAGGGCCCAACAACACCAGATGCCCTATGACCCAAGATCACCACTCTCCCAAATACTGCAAACCCAACCCTAGCCACCGTGCTACAATCCACAAAATTTGCCCCGTTATGACGAACTCTCTGACCCTCGCCAGTTCATAATGAGCTATGAAGCAGCAGTTGCTGCAGCAGGGGGAGATGAATCAACAATGGCGAAGTCCTTCGTAATCATCCTTCGTGACATCGCACAGACATGGTACAACAACCTGCGCCCCGGAACTGTGGATTCCTGGGCCAACCTCAGAGACAGGCTCTGCACAAACTTTAAAGGTATCACAACAGCCCCATCAAACCCTATTGACTTGTTCAACTGCAAACAAGAAGAGCGCGAACCATTACAAGATTACTGGTGAAGGTTCATCCAAATCAGAGCAAGAACTCCAGGGATATCGAATGAGGCCGTAATCCTCGCAGCAGTCAGCGGTCTGCCTCCAGGCCCATGCTCTTCGAAGTTTGCAAGGAAGCCGACAAACACAATAGAGGAGCTACATGAGACAATGGAAAGATACTGTAGAGCGGACATGGACTTCAGGTCAAAGTCAGACGCTCGAAGGGCACAGCAAAAACCACAGTCGAGGCCCCAAGCAAGAGAAAACAACCCTCGTCAAGATCCGAGTAACATCGGCGCAATCAACAAGGCAGGTCCACTCGAAGACCACAATAGGGGCACTCAGCCTTCGGGCAACCAAAATCCCCAAGGATTCCCACCCCCGTCTGATCAAAGAAACCAATAGAAGGATCCGGCCAAAATGTACTGCCATTTTTGTGGTCCAGGAAGGGGGCTGTTGGGGGAAGAGACCCTCGGCAGTGTTGCAACGCGCGCTGACTCAACAAGATGACCCCCGCACGTCTCGCGCACCTTCGGAAAAACCCGCCTCTCTATCTGCTAAGTCCCTCAAATCGCTATTCTGGCCCTCGAGTGCTAACCCAACCTTCGTACTGGCTTTGTAAGTTCTCACAGGTAAAGGACGTGAAGGGCGCTGGGAGCAATCTTCGTGAGACCGCGTACCTTCGCCAAGAGGCCCAGGCCTTAGTGGGAGGCGAAGGTATCCGGGCTTCGCAACAGTTTGGATATCCTCGCAAGACGGAGGTCAGCCCCGCATTTCAGCAAAGGTGATTGAAGGACCGAGAAGCAACCAGAAAGCGACCAGAGGGGGGGGGGGGGGTGAATGGGAGCTTCAAATTTTCCTTCCGGAAACTAGTAGCCACTGTCCCGAGAATCACCCCAAAAGGCAAACCCTAGAGCTTGCTAGTGTCCACGACCCTAGATGTAGGGTGGATGCTTCCAAGAAGCACAGCGGGACACTTGACAACTCTAGAAAGCCAACGCAAAAGACGGAAACAAAAACCGTCAACGAACGAGCGAACTGCGAACGAAACAACGCTGCACAGACTCGACCGGACTCTGGACTGCGTCCGGTCAGGGAGCACCGGACGCGTCCGGTCGTCAGAAAACCAGTTTCGGACCTTACTGTTTGTGACCGGACTTTGTTGTACGGTGCGTCCGGTCAGGTCAGTAGCGTCCGGTCACAAGGACAAAGGCAAGTGAACAGTACGCGTTGTGCGTCCGGTCAGTGAGCTCGCCAAGCGTCCGGTCAACCAGCAGGAAATCCCAGTGAACGTTCAACGACCGGACTCACCTAGCCAGCGTCCAGTCATCCCGACCCCTGCGTCCGGTCACCCCCTGACAGCACAGTTCATCCACCGATTTGAATCAAACTCTCCCAAAACGAAACCTCTAGGGTTCAAACTTGGAGAGATGAGTCACAAGGAGTATAGTGAGCTATCTCTAAGAGATCATGGCTCGAACCTATCTCCAAATCGATGAATCGAAGAATTTCCGGGAAAGGGAGAAAACTTGACCCGAAATGAAAATCGATCAATCTCCTAGACCGTGAGGTTAGAGATTATTTCCTTCGGTGGAAAGAAGTACCTCACGATCTAGAACAACTTGGTTCAAGCGGATTTGCAAAAGATGAACCGAGCAAAGAGATCAAGCGACGGGAAGAACATGGAGAAAAAGGATTCCGCGAAGAACACGAACAAAATGCGAATCACACCCACGAATCTGCAACCGTAGCGCAAACACACGCTACAACCGTGAGGTTACGACCTCACTTCCTCAAAATCAACAGTACACAGAGGCAAGTCTCTCTGCGGATCTCAGTTAGCTACAGCAGGGAATGGGAGAGCAGAAAACCCTAAGTGCGAAAAGAGCAAATGACTGAGATGAAGGGGAGGAGGGTGTCTCCCGACTACTTATCCTACTACTAGCCTAAGTCTAATTCCTACTCTACCCCTCTCTATTCTAATTACAGAGCGAACCAGCTAAACCCTAGGGTTATTCTGGACCAACTCGGTGGTAGGTGTATCCGACGGCCACGCCCGCACAATTCGAAGCGTTGCCTCGACGCAACCTCCAAATTGCCGCCACGTGCCGCCCTCGCTCTGCACCCCCGGTTTTGTGGCCCAAACCGGGAAACCAGCCTTTTCTAGCCAACCCCTGGTTTTGAGGCCCAAACCGGGAAACCAGCCCACCAGCATCTGAGTTTTGAGGCCAAACTCAGCAAACCCTCAGCGCCCAGGTTTTGAGGCCCAAACCTGGAAACCGTCCTCAGCCCGAGTTTTGTGGCCAAACTCGGAAACCATCCGCACCCAGGTTTTGAGGCCCAAACCTGGAAACCGTCCATTCGATGGTTTTTCCCTGGCTCTACCACCAAACCGACGTCGTAGAGGGGATGCACCTCCCGTGCACCCCGTCCACCGACACGTGTCCCCGAGTCCACGACTCAGGCAACACATTACCACAAGTCTTCGCTTGTAGCTGCCACAGGCTGCCAGCCACCACAGCTGATCCTCGGGCCTCTGGTCCCTCAGTCCAAGCCTCACGTCCGCCCTTCGCCACTCTCGGTCCATCGGCACGGCACGTCTCTACTTGACCTTCACCTCGCCTTCGATCACTGCATCCGTGCTCGACACCTGCACAACACAAGCCAAAGATCATGCGCATCATACCAGTTGACAATCACTCATCACTCAGAGACCCGGCATACACCCATGTATCCACAATCTCCCCCTTGATGAGTGCATTGTCAACTACCAACACAAATCATAGTAGAAAGAGAAGAAGGAAGAAGGAGAAGAGAGAACTCGACCAAATGACCCAAAAGCATAGCAAAGCCGAAGAAGGTCAAGTGGAAAGAGCAAGACAACTTGGTCCCCAAAGACATGGGCAACGGCTCGACGCAACCAAGCAAAGCAAAACTAGCCCTCAAGAAGAGGTAGAACAGGCTCAACACCGCTAGCAAATCCCAATCGAGAATATCGAAGCAAAATGCTAGTCCCTCAAGATAGAGGCACAGAGGCTCAACACAACTAGCAAAGAAAGCTCGATACCAATGCCTTTCGGCCAGCAAGAGATAGCAAAACTCCCCCTTAGTTGAACATCCAGGAGACATGCAAACTCTCCCCCTGGAAACTCCCCCTCAAATGAACACTCGGGAAGCACATACACTCGGGAAGCACAAATGACTGGAAACTCCCCCTCAAATGAACACTCGGGAAGCACATACACTCAGGAAGCACAAATGATTTGCAAATTCTCCCCCTTAGTTGAAAATGCACTAATCAAGTAAAAAACTCTCCCCACCAGAAAATGCATCAACAAAAGTGCTAACATGGGAGGTTCTCCTCCTTCCAACATGCATATGAGTCAAAATGCTAGTTAGCAGCTTCAGGAATATATTCAGGAGAATGCAAAGATGCTCTAAACAGTATAACTCCAATGACTCAACAACAGCATACAAGCTCAGCAAAGGCTCAAACTGATCACCAGATATGAAATATGAACATATGAGCAGAAATGAGCAATTTTGAGTGAAAAAGGTATTCACCATCAAAATAGCACTACACATGTATAGGCAGGAATCTGAACAAGTGCTAAACATGTATGCACGGTGAACTACCCCTAGCAAAGTTCAATCATCATGCTTAAGAATGTAACATACACTTGTGAATTCAAATTCAGATCGGAGTTGCAGCGGTGAAATTTCACAAGTTCAATTATTAGCATGTGATTGCGAGAGGTTGAAAGCTTGTCAGTGCCTAACTTTTCAACCGGGCTAAGCCTATGCAACAAAAGCAATCGGAAGCTTAAAGCACCGGTTTTGGTCTTACACTACACGGCTCAAGTTTAACTCAAAGTGCAATGAGAAACCGTCTCGATACCGTGATGTGTTGACAAGCAATCCCATCTCGATCTTTTCAATTCACTAAAACTTGGTTCAAATTTTAATCATGATATGAACAGACCAAGCAAGTGAATGACTCAGAACTAGAGCCATAGCAACCTAGCATATATGAAAAGCACGAGTAAACTCAACACATCCTACACATGCTAGTTGCATATCTTAATGGTGAACATTTTCAGATTTTAAGTTATTAAGCAAATTCACCATTTCAAAAATAGCTCAGCTCACAACATGTACTAGTGATCAGAAAGAGCATAAGCTACAAGCATCATCATAAGCATCGGAGCATACTACATAGAGCATAGTTACATTCTAGTGATTATAGACATGAAGCTCAGAATGTAAATGCGTATGCTAAAATGCAAAAGAAAAGAAAGACAAACGAAAAAGAGTCAGTCTACTATACAAGATCCAAAATGTTTCCCCCATCTAAAAGGGGAAACACACACCAAGCTCACCCCTCAACCGGTTAAAGGTTGATTCGTCTAAAGGCTTGGTGAAAATATCAGCCAGTTGATGATGAGTATCGACATGGCGAAGGTCGATATCACCCTTCTCCTGATGGTCTCGTAAGAAATGAAAGTGCACATTAATGTGTTTGGTCTACGAGTGAAGCACAGGGTTCTTAGCAACGCTAATAGCACTCGTGCTGTCACAAAGCAAAGGAACACAAGTAAAGCTTAGACCAAAATCACGCAAAGTGGCCATCATCCAAAGCAACTGGGAACAACAGCTAGCCGCAGCAACATATTCAGCCTCTGTAGTGGACTGAGCGACACTAGACTGCTTGCGAGAAGACCACGAAACAAGAGAAGAACCAATAAACTGGCAAGTCCCAGAAGTGGACTTGCGCTCAATACGGCAACCAGCAAAATCGGCATCCGAATAACCGCAAAGGGAGAGGGTAGAGTAAGCAGAATACCAAATCCTGAACTCAGGTGTGAAATGAAGGTACCTGAAAATCCGCTTCACCGCCTGACGGTGAGAAGTGCGCGGCGACGTCTGAAAGCGCGCACATAGACACACCGCGAACTGGATGTCCGGGCGTGTCGCCGTCAGGTAGAGGAGCGACCCGATCATGCTTCGGTACTCCTTCTGGTCCACTGCTTCTCCATCCTTGTCCGCATCCAGGGCAGTCGCCGTCGACATGGGTGTTGGAAGAGGCTTGGCCTCACCCATATCGAACCGCTTCAGCAAGTCCTTGGTGTACTTGCCCTGGTGCATGAACGTCCCTTCCCGGGATTGGTTGATTTGCAACCCGAGGAAAAACGTCAGCTCGCCCATCATGCTCATCTCGAACTCCCTGCTCATAGTATCTGCAAACTTGGCAACCAAAGCGTGAGAAGAACCACCGAAAATGATATCATCCACGTAAATCTGGACCAAGAGAGTGTCTTTGCCTTGCTTGAGGAGAAAGAGCGTTTTATCTACACATCCCATTTTAAAACCCTTAGCAAGCAAAAAGGTTTTCAACCTATCATACCAGACTCTAGGGGCTTGTTTCAAACCATATAAAGCTTTGTGGAGTTTAAAAACATGGTTTGGAAACTTGGGATTTTCAAAACTGGGGGGTTGCTCAACATAAACCTCTTCTTCTATGTAGCCGTTTAAGAAGGCACTCTTGACATCTTTTTGAAAAAGTTTGAAACCTTTGGATGCAGCAAAGGCCAAGAGTATCCTAATTGCCTCCAAACGAGCTACAGGAGCAAACGTCTCCTCATAGTCTATCCCCTCCTTCTGACTATAACCCTTCGCTACAAGCCTGGCCTTGTTTCTAACAACGTGGCCATCCTCTCCTTGCTTGTTTTTGAAAACCCATTTTGTCCCAATAGGCTTACACTCAGGAGGAGGTGGAACTAGAACCCAAACCCGATTTCGCTCAAAATTTTCTAACTCCTCATGCATGGCATTTACCCAATCGGGATCCGTCAGAGCGTGTCCAACATCTCGGGGTTCAAAATCAGCAACAAATGCAGAATGAGCAAAGTGAGAAATGTGCTGTGACCTGGACCGAGTGACACGTTCGTTGATGTTGCCGATCATCTGCTGAGGGGGGTGCTGGCGCTGAATGTGTCGTGGCGCCTCCCTTGCCGAAGTGGCCTCCCCCTCAACTGCATCTGGTGCCTCCCCGGGTACAAATGGTACCGCTCGGGGTGGCGGATCCCACGGCCCCCAGGAGGAAGAGGTGTCGGGGCCGTGAGTCGTCGTAGAAGCCGCTCTTTGCGGCACAACAGGTGGAGGGGGTGCTGGATCATCCATACCTTCAGCACCCTCATCCTCATCATCAAAAAGAGGCTCACCAACCTCATGATCACCTGCACGCTCAAAACGAGAAGAGGGACAAACCATGGTCTCGTCGAAGGTGACATCTGATGTCTCCATGACTCGGTTAGTATCAAGGTTAAGTACACGATATGCGCGAGTGTGAGTGCCATAACCCAAAAATACTCCGTCAGAAGAACGAGACTCAAATTTGTCCAAGTTGCCCTTTTTGAGTATAAAACAATGGCAACTAAAAACTCGAAAATAACTCACCTTGGGTAGTTTTCCAAAATGCAACTCATAAGAAGTCTTTTTCAAGAAAGCTCGGAGAAAAATGCGATTGGAAATGTAGCATGCAGTGCTCATAGCTTCGGCCCAATATCGCCTAGGAGTCCTATGCTCATCGAGCATCGTCCTGGCCATCTCAACAAGGGTCCGATTCTTCCTCTCTACAACACCATTCTGAGGGGGTGTGTAGGGGGAAGAAAACTGATGCTCTAAACCCAAAGAGTTACAAAACTTCTCAAAATCCGAATTCTTGAATTCGGAACCATTATCACTCCGAATTGCTCGCATCGAGTTCAAAGGGAACTCATTCTGAAGACGCAAAATCAGATTGCGAGCAAAGGAGAAAGTCTCGGTCTTCTCAGCTAAAAAGAAGACCCACGAATATCTCGAAAAGTCATCAACAACCACAAGCACATACCACTTCCCCCCAACCGAGCTTACCCGAGCCGGACCAACAAGGTCCATGTGCAAAAGCTCTCCAGGGCGCTTGGTCATGACCTGAGTCACTGGATGGTGGGGAGCGGCAACCATCTTCCCGTGTCTACAAGAGTGGCAAACAAGATCCTTCTCCATATGCAACTTGGGCAATCCTCGGATTAGGCCAAGTGAACTAAGCCTTGCAAGCAAGTCAAAGCTCAAATGTCCAAGTCTCCTATGCCACTTCCAAAGATCGGAGGAGGAAGGTCCAGCCACAAGACAACGAGAAGTGCCAAAAGACTTCGAGAAATTCGCACGAAAGACTTTTTAAAAAGGCAAAATCAAACACACAAGATTGCCCTGAGGATCCAAAATACGACTGAGATTCGGTTTAAAACGAATCTCATAGTCGTCGTCAAAGAGTTGCGAGACAGAAAGAAGGTTAAAATGCAAGTTAGAAACAAGAGCAACATCGCGCAACACAAAGTGCTCATTAACTCGCACCGACCCGCGAGACAATACCTTACCTTTGCTATTGTCGCCGAAGGTTATGTACTCCTTTCCGGCAACAGGGCTAAGGCTGGAGAACCACTTGGCGTTTCCGGTCATGTGTCTCGAGCAACCGGAATCCACCAACCAAATGTCCTCCAACCGTTTTACCTACATCAATAAAAAGACATATGGTGAGCATACGGTCCAACACTGGGGTTAGTGAAGTAAGGGGAATACCAGTGTTGGGCCGGCTGCTCAAAAGAACGGTTAGCAGAAAAACCATTCCTAGCACGTCTACGAGAGGAGCGATCACCACGTAGAGGAAAACGTGGTCCGCTAAAAGAGGAGCGTCCATCGCGATACTCAAAACGCGGTGGGGGAAAAATGCTCAACTACAAAGCCTCTGCCACGGGATCCATAGCCTACAACTGCAGGCTCCCGCCGGGCACGCTCTCTACGAGGCCTAGGCCTAGCAACTTGAGGCACTGCGCCTCTAGGCCTAGCATCTCTCCTTGGAGCTTTCCTCTGCCTCGGCCTGGGAACTTGAGGGTCTGGACCTCTGGGCCTAGCTGCTCTCCTCGGAGCACTCCTCTGAACATTCGACACATGTACATCATGGAAAGGATGGTACATGTCCATATTGTTCATCTCCCTAGCACGGCGCGCCTCTCTCTTGCGCCTAAAGCAGAACTCGCTCAAGTGTCCATCTCTCCCACAGAAGTCACAATGATACCTCACCGCACGCAAAGGGGGTTGTTGGTACTCATGGCTGTGGGTGTGGATCACTTTGCCCTTCTGTGGCAACTCCTCCTGGATAGGTGGCATTGTGTCCAGCTTGTTTTTGAGGTGGTTGGGTTTGGGATGCCACACTTGGTTCTTGGGTGGAGCTCTCGGAGGTTCCTCAAATACCCCATCCTTGGTGTTAGGTTTGAGAGGCTCTTTGGGTGGAAGCTTGGTAAGTTTGGGAGTAGTGGTAGAGTTGGGCTTCTCACTAGGATTCAGACCACTCGACTCTCCAATCTTCCCAAAAGCAGAAAGATCAACACCCTGAGCAAGACCTACACCAGAACCTCCAGCAGCTCGCTTAAATTGGGAGATCATCATCCCGAGCTGCGGCTCACTACAAGAGACCCATGACAAGATGGTCCGAAGGTATGTGTTTTCCTCCTCGGTTTGCATCTTGCCATGCTTGACATTGGCAATCTCCATCTCCAAACCCTCACACAAAGCGCACCTGGACACACAAGTGCTACCCGAGCTGGCCTTCTCAAGAGACTCAATCTTGGCATTCTTCTCTGCCAACTCGGATTGCAAGACAGGACAAGTCTTGCATGCACCCAACAACGAGGGTCTAGCCTTCAGCTCATCCACCTCTCCTACCAACGCAGCATACTTACCTCTCAAAGTGAGAAGGTCAGTCATGTGCGTGGTGCACATCTCGCACTCACTCTCCTCAGACACGACCACGGTGGACCGAGCAAACTCAAGCTCCTTCACCGTGTCCTCCCACTTCTGCCTAAACTCCTTGCGCTCTCTAGCGGCACGCCTAAGCAGCTTATCCTGACTAAGCAAGGCACCAGTAAGCTTCTCATTCTCAGCCAAGAGCTCATCGTGGGTGAGGGATACCTGGGAGGTGTCGTCGTTGTCGTCCCGAGGTGTGTGCTCCAGCTTGCCGTCGACCTCATCACCAAGCGCCATGGTGCAGAAGCCGTCGTCGTCGGCGAAGAAGCAGAGACCGTTCAGCTTGTCCTCGATCCTCTTCTTCTTCTCGGACTCGTCATCGCTTGAGCAAGCGGAGTCGTCATCCGAGCCGTCGACGTCACTGAGCGTGGCGAAGAACGCACGCTGCTCAGCCTGGGCCTTCTCCAAGTACTTCTTCTTGATGTACTCCTTGTCGAAGCTGCCCCTCCGCTTGTGCCTTGCGGGGACGTACTTCTCCTTGCGCTTGCCGGAGTCGTACTTGTGCCCATGATCGCCCTTCCCAGACAAATGCTTCCTCTTGGGGCAGTTGGCGATGAAGTGGTCGGGGTCGCCGCACTCATAGCATCCTGAGCGTCCTCCACCGCGGTGACGGTTCATGCGGTTGTTGTGGAACCGCGAGAACCGGTTGGCAAGCAAAGTGAAGAAAGTGCAAAGCCAGCAGAGGGGTTAGCATAAGAACCAGAAACCAAAGCCATAGTCGGGCCAGAAGGATTTTCATAAGAAGCCCTCGACATGGCATCAATCTCACTAGACTTGAGCTTACTAAAGAGCTCGTCGCAAGTGAGGGTCTCATAGTTAGACGATTCGATGATCGCCTGGACCTTTGAGTCCCACACCGACCGATCAAGAGTATGCAAAAGCTTCAAAGGCCTCTCATGATCGTCAAAAGGCAACAGCTCCTTGTTTGCTCTCATCTTGTTGACAATGACCTGAAAGCGAGCGAATAAACTCTCTATGCTCTCGCCAGGCATATGTCGAAAGTTCTCATACTCCCGCTTGTGCGACTCGTAGAGACGAGATTTGACTTGAGTGGTTCCCTCATGGAAACGCATGAGGGTAGCCCAAATCTCACGAGCCGTGGGGAGGTGAGAAACGCGATCGAACTCCGACATGCTCAAACAGGAGAACAAGGCGTTACGTGCCCGGCTATTGGCCTCGTGCTCATCGATCTGGAGCTGAGTGACACGAGCAGCCAAGACAACGTAATCGACCTTGTTGCAAATCTCCCAAACAGAAGAGCCCATGCTCTGGAGATAGGCCGACATGCATATCTTCCAATACGCATAGTTTGTCCCATCAAAGAACGATGGTTTGCCCATGCCGCGATCCATGTCGCCTTCTGTGGATCTGGAACCGGCTAAGGTGGAAGATCCTTAACCCGCTCCGATACCAATTGAAGGACCGAGAAGCAACCAGAAAGCGACCAGAGGGGGGGGTGAATGGGAGCTTCAAATTTTCCTTCCGGAAACTAGTAGCCACTGTCCCGAGAATCACCCCAAAAGGCAAACCCTAGAGCTTGCTAGTGTCCACGACCGTAGATGTAGGGTGGATGCTTCCAAGAAGCACAGCGGGACACTTGACAACTCTAGAAAGCCAACGCAAAATACGGAAACAAAAACCGTCAACGAACGAGCGAACTGCGAACGAAACAACGCTGCACAGACTCGACCGGACTCTGGACTGCGTCCGGTCAGGGAGCACCGGGCGCGTCCGGTCGTCAGAAAACCAGTTTCGGACCTTACTGTTTGTGACCGGACTTTGTTGTACGGTGCGTCCGGTCAGGTCAGTAGCGTCCGGTCACAAGGACAAAGGCAAGTGAACAGTACGCGTTGTGCGTCCGGTCAGTGAGCTCGCCAAGCGTCCGGTCAACCAGCAGGAAATCCCAGTGAACGTTCAACGACCGGACTCTCCTAGCCAGCGTCCGGTCATCCCGACCCCTGCGTCCGGTCACCCCCTGACAGCACAGTTCATCCACCGATTTGAATCAAACTCTCCCAAAACGAAACCTCTAGGGTTCAAACTTGGAGAGATGAGTCACAAGGAGTATAGTGAGCTATCTCTAAGAGATCATGGCTCGAACCTATCTCCAAATCGATGAATCGAAGAATTTCCGGGAAAGGGAGAAAACTTGACCCGAAATGAAAATCGATCAATCTCCTAGACCGTGAGGTTAGAGATTATTTCCTTCGGTGGAAAGAAGTACCTCACGATCTAGAACAACTTGGTTCAAGCGGATTTGCAAAAGATGAACCGAGCAAAGAGATCAAGCGACGGGAAGAACGTGGAGAAAAAGGATTCCGCGAAGAACACGAACAAAACGCGAATCATACCCACGAATCTGCAACCGTAGCGCAAACACACGCTACAACCGTGAGGTTACGACCTCACTTCCTCAAAATCAACAGTACACAGAGGCAAGTCTCTCTGCGGATCTCAGTTAGCTACAGCAGGGAATGAGAGAGCAGAAAACCCTATGTGCGAAAAGAGCAAATGACTGAGATGAAGGGGAGGAGGGTGTCTCCCGACTACTTATCCTACTACTAGCCTAAGTCTAATTCCTACTCTACCCCTCTCTATTCTAATTACAGAGCGAACCAGCTAAACCCTAGGGTTATTCTGGACCAACTCGGTGGTAGGTGTATCCGACGGCCACGCCCGCACAATTCGAAGCGTTGCCTCGACACAACCTCCAGATTGCCGCCACGTGCCGCCCTCGCTCTGCACCCCCGGTTTTGTGGCCCAAACCGGGAAACCAGCCTTTTCCAGCCAACCCCCGGTTTTGAGGCCCAAACCGAGAAACCAGCCCACCAGCATCTGAGTTTTGAGGCCAAACTCAGCAAACCCTCAGCGCCCAGGTTTTGAGGCCCAAACCTGGAAACCGTCCTCAGCCCGAGTTTTGTGGCCAAACTCGGAAACCATCCGCACCCAGGTTTTGAGGCCCAAACCTGGAAACCGTCCATCCGATGGTTTTTCCCTGGCTCTACCACCAAACCGACGTCGTAGAGGGGATGCACCTCCCGTGCACCCCGTCCACCGACACGTGTCCCCGAGTCCACGACTCATGCAACACATGACCGCAAGTCTTCGCTTGTAGCTGCCACTGGCTGCCAGCCACCACAGCTGATCCTCGGGCCTCTGGTCCCTCAGTCCAAGCCTCACGTCCGCCCTTCGCCACTCTTGGTCCATCGGCATGGCACGTCTCTACTTGACCTTCACCTCGCCTTCGATCACTGCATCCGTGCTCGACACCTGCACAACACAAGCCAAAGATCATGTGCATCATACCAGTTGACAATCACTCATCACTCAGAGACCCAGCATACACCCATGTATCCGCAGTGATCACGAACCAAGCGGCGGCGGGCGCGCGTAGAGCAAGCTAGGGTTTCGGCCTAGTTGTGTTTGTACGATTCTGCCCTCCTGTGTGTACAACGCAGAGGAATCTTTTCTGTACCCTTTTGTAATTTGGTCAGCACCCCTTGGTATCCCCTATAAATACCGGGGGGGGGGGGGGTGAACAGTGTATGGGGTACGTTTTTGGGGAATAGAGCCACAGACGCACTGTTCTCGCTTCCTTAAACTTTGTCCTCGCCTCCCTAAACCTTCGCACTGGTTTCGGTTCCTGTTATACTTTCAGTCCAGTTCAGACAATTGGCCACCTTCGCGACTCCCCCGCACGTGTGCGGAGGTAGGGCAAGTGATCAACCAACAGTTTGACGCCGTCCGTGGGGAGCGAACGAAGTTTGAAATGGCAGGAAACAGGAGAGCGCCCGCTACCAGGGACCCTCGTGTGACCAGAGAGGCCACGGCGATAACCCAGCCTGTGGAAGAGAATGTAGTACCCTCAGAAACAGAAGAAGTTGCCCCAGGGACGGAGGTCCCGGGCCCTCACACTCGGCCGGGATCACAGCTGCACCCGCATACCTCCAGAGGAGATGGGGAAGGAGATGAGGAGGAGTTGGGCCTCGAAGCTTTAGAAAGACTTCAAGCTGAGTTACAGGAAAAGAAGAGGCGCCTGGACCAGCTTGAAAGGCACAACCGGCTGCGCCTTATCAGGCAAAAGGCGGATGAAGCAAGAGAGCAGCTTCGCCGAATGGAGGAGTCCCTCGCGGTAGCTGAAGCCGAAGCCGAGGGATGGAACGATGGGGAAATGCCACCGCTACAGGAGGGAAATGAGCAGGATCATGGCAACCTCCGCTGCCATCCACCACCCCCACCACCACCAAGACACCCAGAACCATACCCCATGAGACAACCAAACTTTCGCCAACTCTACCCAGATGAGATAGAGCCAAACCTTCGCAACCAACGCAGAGCCCAACAACACCAAATGCCCTATGACCCAAAGTCACCACTCTCCCAGATACTACAAACCCAACCATGGCCACCATGCTACAATCCACAAAACCTCCCTCGTTACGATGGACTCACTGACCCTCGCCAGTTCATAATGAGCTATGAGGCAACTGTCGCAGCAGGGGGCGATGAATCAACAATGGCAAAATCTTTTGTCATCATCCTGCGTGATATCGCGCAAACCTGGTACAACAACCTTCGCCCCAGAACCGTGGATTCCTGGGCCAACCTCAGAGATAGGCTCTGCACAAACTTTAAAGGCATCACAACAGCCCCTTCAAACCCCATCGAGCTTTTCAATTGCAAGCAAGAAGAGCGTGAACCACTTCAAGACTACTGGCGAAGGTTTATCCAAATCAGAGCAAGAACTCCAGGGATATCCGACGAAGCCATCATCCTCGCTGCAGTCAGTGGCCTGCGTCCAGGCCCATGCTCTTCAAAATTTGCCAGAAAACCGGCAAATACGATCGAGGAATTACATGAGACAATGGAAAGGTACTGCAGAGCAAACATGGACTTCAGGGCAAAGTCCGATGCTCGGAGGTCACAACAAAAGCCGCAGCCGAGGCCTCAAACAAGGGAAAACAACCCTCGCCAAGAACAAAACAATATCGGTGCCATCAACAAAGCAGTACACTATGATGACCAAAGACGGAACTCTCAACCTCCGAGCAACCAAACCCCTCAAGGCTTGCCACCACCGCCAGATCAACGGAACCAGCAAAAGGATCCTGCGAAAATGTATTGTCATTTTTGTGGTCTTGGAAAGGGTCACACTACCAAGCAATGTGAATGCTTCGCCAAAGGAAAAGAGTACCAGGAGTCCAAAAGAGCCGTTTCGGCAGACAACCGAACCATCAATCACACCAGGAAACCAAATTTCCACCCTCCAAATCCTCCATACCTTTATACCCCCATAAACTACGGCCTACCCTCGCAACAACCTATGTATGCACACCACCCACATTACAACCAAACCTCTTACCAGCCAACCGTGATCCCACAACGCCAAAACCCACCCTACACAGTCACATACCCAACAACCCCCCAAAACCAAACCCCAACCACCCAACAAGTCAACAATGCTCTACCACCACCACCACCAATACCCGCATTACCAGCGCCTCAACCCGTCAAATTCGAAGCCCAGAACCAAACAACCATCAACAACCCAACATCAACCTTCGGTGTAATACTAGCTATCACCGGGGGTTCAAATGAAGACCATGGCTACAAAAGGCAGAGAAAGAAACATGCCAGACGAGTACACCATGTAGCCGTCGAAGGACCTCACAAATTCGGTCGATGGTCTCACATTCCTATAACCTTCGACTCCAGTGACATAAAATTGAGAGATTACCCTCATACTGACGCTATGGTGATCGAGACCAATCTGGCAGGGTGGACAGTAACAAAAATTCTGATTAACACAGGAAGCTTCGCGGACATCCTGTTCGCCTCAACCTTCAACAGCATGAAGCTTGACAGAAACCTCCTGCAACCTGCTGACAACCCTCTATACGGCTTCGGCGGTCAACAAGTCAGAGCTGTCGGTAAAATATCGCTGCCCGTGACCTTCGGCGACCAAATGAACTGCAGAACCGAGCACATAACTTTCGACGTCGTCGACATGTTTTATCCGTACAATGCAATATTCGGCCAAGGGGTCACTAACGCATTCAACGCAGTCATTCACCCCGCTTACCTATGCATGAAGCTCCCCGCTCCGAAGGGGGTGGTTGCAGTATACGGGGACCAAGACATTGCAAGGGCAGCCGAGGGAACTGTAGCACCAGGACAACGTAATGTCCACAACTTATCCAAGCCTCAAGCTACAGACCACAACATCGAAGGTGAAATTTGCACTAACCAAACAAGGGTATCACCCAAAGAAGAGACCAAACAAATTCAACTTTTCGAGGGCAACACTGAAAGAAAGGTGTTTATTTCAGCCAACCTAGATCCCAAATCAGAAAACAACCTCATCTTTTTCCTCAAAGAAAACTCTGACACCTTCGCCTGGTCCGCAGAAGACCTAAGAGGGGTGAACAGAACCCTGATTGAGCACAACTTAAACATCAAGCCAGGCTACAGCCCGGTCAAACAAAAGCTTCGCAAAATGTCAGAAGAAAGAAAAGAGACAGCGAAGGCTGAGGTAAAAAGGCTTTTGGACGCAGGCGTCATCCACCCAGTCAAGTACCCAACATGGCTCTCAAACGTGGTCCTAGTACAGAAAAAGAACAAGAAGTGGCGAATGTGCGTAGATTTCACGTGTCTAAACAAGGCTTGTCCGAAGGATGATTTCCCCCTCCCCAACATAAGCACCTTGGTTGACAGAGCAGCCGGATGCCAAATGCTATCTCTACTCGACTGCTTCTCAGGATACCACCAGATATGGATGAATGAAGAAGACGAGGAGAAAACAAGTTTCATCACACCTTCGGGAACCTTTTGCTTCCGAAGGGTGGCAGAAGGCCTAAGAAACGCAGGATCAACCTTCGCTCGTATGACATCTGAGGTCTTCAAAGATGAACACGCCGTCTCTGCCTACGTCGATGATCTGGTTGTCCAAAGTGAGCTGAAAGAAAACAACATTTCAGACTTATCGAGAGTGTTCAGCAATCTTCGGTCTGCCGGATTAAAGTTAAACCCCGAAAAATGTGTTTTCGGGGTAAGCGAAGGAAAACTGCTGGGTTGCATCGTTTCAGCAAGGGGAATCGAAGCTAACCCCAAGAATATTGATGCTATCATCAATATGGAACCCCCAACAACCAAAAAAGCAGCTCAGCGTCTGTCAGGCCGCTTAGCAGCACTCAGCAGATTCATCTCCAGATCCGCCGAGCGAGGGTTACCTTTCTTTGAAACATTGAGAAGCACTGCACCATTCAATTGGGGACCTCGACAGCAGAAAGCCTTTGAGGACTTGAAAAAGTATCTCACCAACTTGACTGTTTTAACCAGTCCAAGCAAAGGGGACCTATTACTGCTGTATGTCGCAGCTTCGCCTCACGCAGCAAGCGCAGTCCTGATCAAAGAGTTACACGAGAACAACAGGACAAGGCAAGCCCCAATCTACTACGTATCAGAAACCCTCGAAGGTCCCAAGCGGAACTACTCAGAGCTCGAGAAGATAGCATACGCCGTGGTCATGGCATCTAGAAAGCTCAAGCATTATTTCCAGGCATACGAGATCCATGTACCTTCGGCATACCCCCTCGAGAACATTTTCAAGAACAACGAGGCAGTTGGAAGAATAGCAAAATGGGCAGTTGAGCTTAACAGTTACGCCATAACCTTCGTCGGCAGAACAACAATCAAATCACAGGCACTAGCAGATTTCATAGCTGAGTGGACACCTGACCCCGCAGGGATGGAACTCAACAAGACCCATTCTGGACAGTATACGTCGACGGAGCCTGGGGAGCAACTGGTGCAGGGGCCTCGGCCATTCTAGTCTCGCCATCCGGGTCCAAGCTAAGATATGCAAGAAGGCTGAACTTCAAATGCACAAACAACTCCGCAGAGTACGAGGTAGTGATACTGGCACTCTCGAGGCTACGATCGTTGTCGGTCCGAAGGGCAGTCATCAGCACAGACTCTCAAGTTATCGCGGGGCACATCGAGAAAAATTATAAAGCGAAAGATACAGATCTGCAAAAATACCTACAATATGTCCGTAGGTTAGAATCTTTTTTCCTCGACATAACAGTGAAAGCAATACCGAGGTCAGATAACAGCGAAGCAGACAACCTGGCCAAAGCAGTAGCACAACAACTTCTGTTACCCCCAGAAGTTTTCTACGAAGTCGCGACACAATCAGCCTTCGAAGTGTCCGAGAAAACAGCGAAGCTAATCAACACAGTCCAAAACAAAGATTGGAGAGCACCAATCATGGCCTACATCAAGGGGCTGCATGAACCCGACAACAAGGAAGAAGAAAACAGACTTAAGCAAAGGGCTCGAGGGTACAAAATTGTGGACAACACTTTTCTCAAAGCTTCGGTAACCTCGCCTTGGCTCAAATGTGTCTCACAGACCGAAGGGAATGACATTCTTAAGCTCATTCACAAAGGTATTTGCGATTCTCACAACGGCCCACGGGCATTAGTTGGAAAAGCTTTCCGACAAGGTTTCTACTGGCCGACAGCGCTAAGAGACGCAAAAAGCATGGTCAAACGTTGCGAGGGTTGCCAACTAACGGCAAAAGCACCAAATGCCCCAGGGGCTCCAACAACTCTGATATGCCCAACATGGCCGTTGCAAAGATGGGCAATGGACCTCGTCGGTCCACTTCCGACAGCTCCAGGAAACCTTTGCTACGCAGTAGTAGCTGTGGAATACTTCACGAAATGGATTGAGACTAGACCGCTTGTTTCCATCACCTCCGTGACCGTGAAGAAGTTTTTCTGGCAGCAAATAATTTGCCGGTTCGGGGTACCCAAATAACTAACTGTTGACAATGGCACTCAATTCGACAGCGAGGTCTTTAAAGAATTTTGTGCTCAAATCGGATCAATCCTATGCTTCGCCTTAGTCCGGCACCCTCAATCCAATGGCCTAGTCGAAAGAGCCAACGCAACAATTTTCCAAGCCATATCAAAGAAATTGCAAGGCAGGCCCAAAGGAAAATGGGCGGAAGAGCTAACCTCCGTCACCTGGTCCCACAACACCTCAGAATGTAGAGCCACCAAGTTCACACCCTTCAGGCTCCTGTTTGGAGAAGAAGCTGTATTACCAGAAGAGTTGAAGCATGTATCACTCAGAACCACCCTCGAAACAGACGAACAAAACCAGTTACTTGACAAAGACTTGCTCGAAGAAACAAGATGCAACACAGTGTACAACCTTCGCAAGTATCAGGAAGAAACCAAAAAGTGGAGAGACAAAAAGGTGAGAGTCAAAGAACTAAAGAAAGGAGACCTCGTTCTCATTTGCAAGCAAAATGCTAGCATGGCGGGGAAGTTTCAGCCAAAATGGACGGGGCCATACCTAATAGCAGAATGCAACCGTTCCGGCTCGTTCCATCTCACCGACAGCGAAGGCAACATCCTGCCTCACACCTGGAACGTCAACGACCTTCGCAAATACTACCCATAGCGGAGCCTTAGCGAGCCCTCGCATTATGTAATTTGTTATTTCATCTGTTTTCCTTCCATTTCTAGGCTTGTAACAGAAACAAAGGAGCTGCACTCTTTTTCCTTACGAAGGGGCGTAAGGTTTTTTAACGAGGCAGCATCCAAATCCTTAATACAGGCTAAAACCCCAGTAAAAAGTAAAACTCCAAATTATTACCTTTACTAACAAACATCGAAAAAAGCAACTCTTCTACAAGAGCGCTATAATCGATGAAAACCCCCCATAGATTGCTTCGAAAAAACAAACTTTTCCCAAAGCAAACTTCACCTCCGCCTAAGATAAGGGGAGGCGCGAAGTCCAAAAAAGTCGAGCACCCTGCCAAAAACGACAGGGGCTCGCAAAAGCAAACTTCACCTCCGCCTAAGACAAAGGGAGGCACGAAGTCCCAAAAAGTCGAGCACCCTGGCAAAAATGACAGGGGCTCGCAAAAGCAAACTTCACCTCCGCCTAAGATAAGGGGAGGCGCGAAGTCCAAAAAAGTCGAGCACCCTGGCAAAAACGACAGGGGCTCGCAAAGAAAAAATCCACCTCCACCTAAGATAAGGGGAGGCGCGAAGTCCAAAAAAGTCGAGCACCCTGGCAAAAACGACAGGGGCTCGCAAAGAAAAAATCCACCTCCACCTAAGATAAGGGGAGGCGCGAAGTCCAAAAAAGTCGAGCACCCTGGCAAAAACGACAGGGGCTCGCAAAGAAAATATCCACTTCCACCTAAGACAAGGGGAGGCGCGAAGTCTCAAAAAGTCGAGCCCCCCGGCAAAAAACGCCAGGGGCTCGCAAGGCAAGCTTCACCCGAGTACCCACGCAAAACCAAAGAGCGCTACGCGAGCCTCGCTAAAAGAAAAAAGGGGGCGTCGCTGTTTTCAAAAATCAGCTTACAAGAGCGCTACGTGAGCCTTGCTAAAAGAAAAAAGGGGCGTCGCTGTTTTCAAAAATCAGCTTACAAGAGCGCTACGCGAGCCTAGCTAAAAGAAAAAAAAGGGGCGTCGCTGTTTTCAAAAATCAGCTTACAAGAGCGCTACGCGAGCCTCGCTAAAAGAAAAAAGGGGCGTCGCTGTTTTCAAAAATCAGCTTACAAGAGCGCTACGCGAGCCTCGCTAAAAGAAAAAAGGGGGCGTCGCTGTTTTCAAAAATCAGCTTACAAGAGCGCTACGTGAGCCTAGCTAAAAGAAAAAAGGGGGCGTCGCTGTTTTCAAAAATCAGCTTACAAGAGCGCTATGCGAGCCTAGCTAAAAGAAAAAAAAGGGGCGTCGCTGTTTTCAAAAATCAGCTTACAAGAGCGCTACGCGAGCCTCGCTAAAAGAAAAAAGGGAGCGTCGCTGTTTTCAAAAATCAGCTTACAAGAGCGCTACGCGAGTCTCGCTAAAAGAAAAAAGGGGGGCGTCGCTGTTTTCGCCAAACAGCTTACGAGAAGCGCCACGCGAGCCTCGCTAAAATAAAAAAAAGGGGGCGTCGCTGTTTTCACTAAACAGCTTACGAGAAGCGCCACGCGAGCCTCGCTAAAATAAAAAAGGGGGCATCGCTATTTTCACCAAACAGCTTACGACAAGAAAAAAGGGGGGCGTCGCCGTTTTTTTCAAAAATCATCTAAGAAAACGCTGCGCAAGCCTCGACATTTTTCACGCGAGCCTCATATTTATTTCAATCAAATCACAAAACATGAACAGAGCAATATCATTAGTTGTTTGCTTCAGACAACAGTGTCATATACAATCAATGGAAAAAAAATCAAATTACAAGGATTCACCACCATCCTCAATCATTATCAAATCATCCAAACCCTCGACACCCTCCTCCAACCCCGTTTCCACGAGAACTATGGGCCCCCACAACAATGGAGCCGCTGGAACAATCGGCAACTCCCTGGGCAAAACTCTCGTTCTATACATATATCTCCGATCCGCATCTCTAACTTTCGAAGGCTCCTCCTTCGGAATAACAATCGCACCATCAGACCCAACATGTAGTTCACTTCGACCAAACAAAAAAATCCAAAGCCGCCCTATCATCAATATCATCATCAACAGCAGCCGGCGCGGACGAAGAAGTACCGAACAAAAAACGTGTAGCTTGCCGATCAGTATAATCCGCTTCGCGCCAAAAACGACTCGACCTGTTATTCTTCAAATCATATCTGCGGACCTTCGACCACCAAAAACGCTCAAAAGATAGCGAAGGGTGTTTAAGCCTAGCCCGAGCCCACGATTCACCAGTTATAAAGGTGTCTTGATAATTTAACGTCAAGGGCATCACATCAAATACTTCTAGCACGGTTCCGTCAGGAACCTGCATTTTACACAAAATAGGAGGTGTCTCAGCATCATCAAGTTATTACAACAACCACACCTTTTACAAAGCAACCTTCGCACACACGAAAACCTAAGTTATCAAACCTGCACACCCTCCCCCTGTTGATCCGCACCAGCGTCGGAGGCGGCAGCATTTAGACCTCCGCCGGCGGCAGCATCTACACCTTCGCCGGCGGCAGCTCCCAGGATCTCTGGCGACTTCTCAGCTACCACCTCTTCTACGCTAGCCTCTCCAGCCATCAAAGCATCCTTAGCCGAACACACCTCCTCCGCTGGAGCGACCTCTGCGGCACCGGACTCAGGAGCGGACTTGGAGCTTCCGGCAACGTCTTCAGCTGCGCTTGGCGAAGGCTGCGCATCTCTCTGAGCCTGCCAAAACAGATCACCAAATTAGAATAACAACATGATCATCTAGGGACACGGTAACATAGAAATAGCAATCCATACAAAGTCAGTACCTGACGCGTAGCTTCTGTCGCTTCTTCAAAAGCAAGAACACGACCGCCACCGTCGATCCAAAACTTACGGAGCAAACGCACTGCGCAGTTTCAAACCTCCGCATCATCAACCTTCATCTGACGAACCACATCAACACTTGGGAAGACGTGATTCGGCCTTCTGATCTTCCGAAGGTGATCGCAATCAGCCTGCTGAAGGGTCCCAGTCATAGCCAGAGCTCCGGCATAACAGCCAAAGTCGGCTGCATTCTCAACCAAAGAGCTAAACACGTCAAGCTCATTTCCAAGCCATCCCTCGAACGCTTCAGCATTAGCAACAGGCAAAGGCTCCCCGGCAGAGCCGCCAGCCTCGGTCAAGCAACAATCGAGCTTATGTTTAATCTTCTCCATGCTCGTCCGCCACGATTTATTCAGATCATCAAGCCGACCCTCGGCAGCCGCCAAAGCCTTATCCTTCTCTTTGCCCGCCGTAATTAGATTTGCATTACGCTTCGCCAGCTCAACCGCCTCTTCTCGGGCCTTGATGGCTCTCTCCGAAGCACTCTTTAATTCAATTTCCTTGTTATCCAAGCTTCGGCTGAGCCTGACATTCTCTTTCTCAAGCTCAGAGATATGACCACTCATAAATTCCATATCAGAGCCAACTTTACGCTTGGCCGCGCGATTCAGGAGCATCAGTTCTGCCAACTTGACGTCCACATCGTCAAAAGTATCCCTAACAGGTTGGTCGGCGAGACGAACCTCAGCCTCCGGCACACATATACGGCCTAAAAAACGTTTTTCCTCCGGGCCGCACTGCAGGTGACAATCCCGAAGGTCCGGGCTCGTGAATAGCTCAGTCACCGGATCGCAGACACCAAGCTTCTTAGCGAAGTAAGGAAGACTTGATCGGCTAGCCTCGCCATATGGTCTCTTCCCGGGGGTTTGCTCAGATTCAAGTTCACCGGAAAACTCAAAACCATTGACCCACAGATGCGATCCAGCGAACGAGGGAATTGACCCTCGCGGAGGACTCCTCGGCTCGGAGTCCCGAATAATGTCGTCGATACTCCGGACAGCCGGGGCACCACCACTGGACGAGACAATCTTTTTCCCACGATCATCCTCAATGCTCACATCCTCATCAGAACCACCCTCGCTGCTTGAAGTATCACTGTCTTCATCAGACGAGTCCTCCTCAGTGCACCCCTCCTTTTCATCCTCACCCTCTCCCTCTTTCCCTTCCTCATCGGAGATGCCTTCATCGTCCGAGACCTGGATCAATGCATTAATTCCGCCAACACGGGGCACCCGTCCTCCAACCCTACCAACACCTCGGCCGCCTGAAACAACGGCCAAGGAAGACGAAGTACCGGCAGCCCCCGAACCTACCGAGACCTTCGTCGCTAGCGTCTTCACTCGGCCGCCGGCGCTACCGCGGCCACGACCGTGACCGCTCTTCGGCCAAGAAACAACTTTCCCCTCTGCAGAAGCACGTTTCCTTTTCTTTGGCGCATCTTCGCTCGACGGAGCAGGCCAGTCCACATACTGAACCCCAAGACTGTCAAACATCCTGTTAACCCGGCCTCCGCTACCTACCGAGCTGTGGATTGCTTTAGCCTCCAACGTGAAAAGCTTTCCAACAAGTTCTACCGCCCACCCCTGAACACGCTTGTAGATTGCTTCGACCCCATCTTCTCGGCTGGGGAATTTCTTGAGAAGTTTATCCCAAACCTTATCAAGGTCAACCTTCAGCTTCTTCAAGCCTCTACCCTCGTACCTCGAGTCTTCCTCAACTGCAAACCACGCCTGTCTCCGGCCGAGGGGCCAAATCTTAGCACAACAGTACTCCTCGACCAAGTCGCGAGCACACTGAGACCGCGCCACAACCCTCAAATAATCAACAGAAGCGTGAGCCTCGGGGCTCATCATAGCTTCAGCGCTAACATCACCAAGTGGCGAAAGCTCGCCGCAGAGCTCTGCATTCCCACTAAGTTTATAGTAAAACCAGGACTCTTGCCACCCACTGGTCCACTTATTTTTTTGGGCTTGCACCGGTAACTCCGACCCAGCGCGATGGCAAAAAGTGTATACTGCAAACTATCCAAGACTGGTGTTACCTCCGCGATCTGAGATCTTGCGAGGTTGCATATGCACACGATGGGTCCGAACAAACCCCTCGACATGAGGAACAATACCCTGAGAACGGCACGCCCAGATATAAACTGACATCTTCGTAAAGCACGAGGGTGTGAGCTGGTGGAAGCGCAAGTTGAACCTTTGCAGAACCGAGGTCACAAAAGAGTCAACAGGGAAGCGCAGACCGGCAGAAAAAACTCCTCAAATACAACAACCTCATCTGCGTCCGGCTTCGACACCGTCTCCCCTGCACTGGTCCTCGCTTTACTTCCCTCGATCCAACCCCACCTGACATAAGACGCAATCTCCGTGGTGCAAACTCGGCTGAGTCCGAACTCGAAGGTAATCCCCTCATCCGCGGCAGTGGGAGAAACAGTGCGAGCAGTCTGCTTCAACCTGGCCATCTCTTCAGCTGCTAACGCTATCGAACAACGAACGCCTGTCTCAACCCTCGCACGCAAGCTAAAACAAACCTTTGCTACAAGCAAATTGCAACAGCAGGATGGCTATAGCAGAGGAGGGCACAATCCAAGCTCCTCACCCACCCCTTCTATTTATAGGCCGGGAGACGAGTATCCTCACCCTACGAAAGCGGCACTACAACCGAAAAACTCAGCGCAAAAAACGAGACGGACCTAAACAGTACAAGCAACAGTGTAACGGCCCGGCCCAAAGCAGCCACGGGCGTCGCTGCCAAGGGTCTCGTTACGTTTCCCGTCAAAGGGCGCTGCTTGGGCCTAAATGCTGTTCTTTAGATCCAAGGCATCGAGGGGCTACTGTTGGGGGAAGAGACCCTCGGCAGTGTTGCCACACGCGCTGACTCAACAAGATGACCCCCGCACATCTCGCGTACCTTCGGAAAAACCCGCCTCTCTATCTGCTAAGTCCCTCAAATCGCTATTCTGGCCCTCGAGTGCTAACCCAACCTTCGTACTGGCTTTGTAAGTTCTCACAGGCAAAGGACGCGAAGGGCGTTGGGAGCAATCTTCGTGAGGCCGCGTACCTTCGCCAAGAGGCCCAGGCCTTAGTGGGAGGCGAAGGTATCCGGGCTTCGCAACAGTTTGGATATCCTCGCAAGACGGAGGTCAGCCCCGCATTTCAGCAAAGGTGATCACGAACCAAGCGGCGGCGGGCGCGCGTAGAGCAAGCTAGGGTTTCGGCCTAGTTGTGTTTGTATGATTCTGCCCTCCTGTGTGTACAACGCAGAGGAATCTTTTCTGTACCCTTTTGTAATTTGGTCAGCACCCCTTGGTATCCCCTATAAATACCAGGGGGGGTGAACAGTGTATGGGGTACGTTTTTGGGGAATAGAGCCACAGACACACTGTTCTCGCTTCCTTAAACTTTGTCCTCACCTCCCTAAACCTTCGCACTGGTTTCGGTTCCTATTATACTTTCAGTCCAGTTCAGACAATTGGCCACCTTCGCCACTCCCCCGCACGTGTGCGGAGGTAGGGCAAGTGTGCAACCAACAGGGGCACACAACCAAACAATGTGAGTGCTTCACCAAGGGAAAAGAGTACCAGGAATCCAAAAGAGCCACATCGGCAGAAAACAGAACCATCAATCATACCAGAAAGCCAAGCTTCAACCCAACCCATCCTCCATACCAGTACACCCCAATAAACTATGGCCTACCTTCGCACCAACCTTTCTACGCAAATCACCCCCACTACAATCATACCCCATACCATCCAAGCGCCATTCCTCAACGCCAAAACACACCATACACCGTTTCATTCCTAGCAACCCCCAAACCCAAACCAACCAGCAAGCAAATAACGCTTTACCACCACCGCCCCCAATACCAGCTCTGCCAGCTCCCCAGCTTGTCAAAGCCGAATCCCAAACCCAAACAACTATCAACAACCCAACATCAACCTTCAGCGTAATCCTAGCCATCACCGGGGGCTCCAATGAAGATCATGGCAACAAAAGGCAAAGGAAAGAACATGCCAGAAGAGTGCACCATGTAGCTGTCGAGGGACCACACAAATTTGGGCGATGGTCCCATATCCCAATAACCTTCGATTCTGGCGACATGAAGTTAAGAGATTACCCTCACACCAACGCCATGGTAATCGAAACCAATCTTGCAGGATGGACAGTCACCAAAATTCTGGTTGACACAGGAAGCTCCGCGGACATTTTGTTCGCCTCAACCTTCGATAACATGAAGCTGGACAAAAACCTCCTGCAACCTCCTAGCAATCCTCTATATGGATTCGGCGGTCAGCAAGTAAGAGCAATCGGGAAAATTGCTTTGCCCGTAACCTTCAGAGACCAAATAAACTGCAGAACAGAACACATAACCTTCGATGTGGTTGACATGTTTTATCCTTACAATGCAATCTTTGGCCGAGGGATTACCAATGTTTTCAATGCGGTCATCCACCCTGCGTACCTTTGCATGAAGCTTCCTGCTCCGAAGGGGGTCGTTGCAGTGTACGGAGATCAAGATGTTGCAAGAGCCGCTGAGGGAACAGTAGCACCTGAGCAACGCAATGTCCACAATTTAACAAAGCCTCAAACAATAAACCTCAGCAGCGAAGGTGAAACATACAGTGACCAAAGGAGAGCATCACCCAAAGAGGAAACCAAACCAGTACAACTCTTTGAGGGCAACTCCAAAAGGAAAGTAATCATCTTAGCCCACCTCGACACCTAGACAGAAAACAACCTTGTCCGTTTTCTCAAAGAAAACTCAGACACCTTTGCTTGGTCTGCGGAAGACCTCAAGGGAGTTAATAGATCCTTGATTGAGCACAGCCTAAACATAAAGCAAGGATATCGTCCAGTTAAACAAAAGCTCCACAAAATGTCAGAATAAAGGAAAGAGGCAGCGAGGGCAGAAGTAAAAAGACTTTTGGATGCAGGGGTCATCCGCCCCGTCAAATATCCATCATGGCTCTCAAATGTGGTCCTAGTCCAGAAAAAGAACAAGAAATGAAGAATGTGCGTAGATTTCACGTGCTTAAACAAAGCTTGCCCGAAGGACGATTTCCCTTTACCAAATATAAGCACCTTGGTAGACAGAGCAGCTGGATGTCAGATGCTTTCTCTCCTTGACTGTTTTTCGGGGTACCATCAAATCTGGATGAATGAGGATGACGAAGAAAAAACAAGCTTCATCACACCCTCAGGTACTTTTTGCTTCCGAAGAATGACGGAAGGCTTAAGAAACGCAGGTTCTACCTTCGCTCGCATGACGTCCGACGTTTTCAAAGATGAGCATGCCATCTCTGCTTACGTCGATGATTTGATAGTTCAAAGCCAACAAAGAGAAAATCACATATCGGATCTGGCGAGAGTATTCAACAACCTTCGGTCTGCCGGGTTGAAGCTGAATCCCGAAAAATGTGTCTTCGGAGTCAGCGAAGGAAAACTACTAGGTTGTATTGTCTCTGCGAGAGGGATCGAAGCCAACCCAGAAAAAATTGATGCCATCATCAACATGGAACCACCAACGAACAAAAAAGCAGCTCAACGATTGTCAGGGCGCTTAGCAGCACTCAGCAGGTTCATCTCCAGATCAGCTGAGCGAGGGTTACCTTTCTTTGAAACTTTGAGAAGCACCGCTCCATTTAATTGGAGATCTCGACAAATGAAAGCTTTCGAGGAGTTGAAAAAGTATCTCACCAACTTGACCGTCTTAACCAGCCCTAGCAAAGGGGACTTGCTACTACTATACGTGGCAGCTTCGCCTCACGCAACCAGCGCAGTGCTGATCAAAGAACTGCACGAAAACAACAAAACCAGGCAGGCCCCCATCTACTATGTGTTAGAAACCCTCGAGGGTCCCAAACGAAACTACTCAGAGCTCGAAAAGATAGCATATGCCGTGGTCATGGCTTCACGAAAGCTCAAACACTACTTCCAGGCACACGAAATCCAAATACCCTCTGCTTACCCTCTCGAGAACATTTTCAAGAACAACGAAGCAATCGACAGAATAGCAAAATGGGCAGTTGAATTGAACAGTTACACCATAACCTTCGTTGGAAGATCAGCGATCAAATCGTAGGCATTAGCAGATTTCATAGCCGAATGGACTCCAGACCCTCACAAAGAAGGAGTCAAAACATACCCGTTTTGGACAGTGTATGTCGACGGAGCCTGTGGAGCAGCTGGAGTGGGAGCCTCGGCCATCCTAGTTTCGCCATCTGGGTCGAAGCTACGATATGCAAAAAGACTCGACTTCAAGTGCACAAATAATTCCGCAGAATACGAAGCTGTATTACTGGCACTCTCGAGGCTTCGAGCATTATCAGTTCGAAGGGCGGTCATCAGCACAGATTCCCAAGTCATTGCGGGTCATATAGAGAAAAATTACAAAGCAAAAGACTTAGAGCTACAAAAGTACTTACAATATGTCCGAAGGTTAGAATCTTTCTTCCTCGGCATAACAGTGAAAGCAATACCGAGGTCCGAGAACAGCGAGGTAGACAATCTGGCCAAAGCAACAGCACAACAACTACAGTTGCCCCCAGACGTTTTTTATGAAGTAGCAACACAATCAGCCATCGAAGCCTTTTAAAAAACAGCGAAGCTGATCAATGCAATTCAGAGCGAAGACTGGAGAGCCCCAATCATGGCCTATATCAACGGTTTGCACGACCCCGATTCCAAAGAGGAAGAAAACAGGCTCAGCCAAAGAGCTCGAGGATATAAAATAGTGGACAACACTTTATTCAAAGCCTCGGTGACCTCCCCATGGCTAAAATGCGTGTCACAGAATCAAGGAAAGGACATACTCAAACTCATTCACGAAGGTATTTGCGGTTCTCATAACGGCCCGAGGGCGCTAGTTGGAAAAGCTTTCCGTCAAGGTTTCTTTTGGCCAACAGCATTACGAGATGCAGAAGATATTGTCAGGCATTGCGAGGGTTGCCAACTAACTGGAAAAACACAAAACGCCCTAGGTACCCCAACAACTCTGATATGCCCAATATGGCCCTTACAAAGATGGGCAATGGACCTCGTCGGTCCATTACCAACAGCTCCATGAAACCTTCGCTACGCAGTGGTAGCTGTGGAATACTTCATGAAGTGGATTGAAACAAGACCATTGGCTTCCATCACTTCCCTGGCCGTGAAAAGTTTTTCTGGCAGCAATTAGTTTGTCGATTCGGTGTTCCCAAACACCTAACCGTTGACAACGACACTCAGTTTGACAGCGAGGTCTTCAAGAAATTCTGCGCTCAAATTGGTACAACCTTGTGTTTTGCCTCAGTCTGGCATCCTCAATCGAACGGCCTCGTCGAAAGAGCTAATGCCACCATTTTTCAAGCGATATCCAAAAAACTCCAAGGCGGGCCCAAGGGAAAGTGGGCAGAAGAGCTAACCTCGGTCACCTGGTCCCATAACACTTCGGAATGCAGAGCAACCAAGTTCACACCTTTTAGGCTCCTCTTTGGAGAAGAAGCTGTATTACCAGAAGAATTGAAATATGGCTCTCCCAGAACAACCTCGAATCAGACAAACAAAACCAGTTGCTAGTCAAAGATTTGCTCGAGGAAGCAAGATGCAGCGCAGTGCCCAACCTTCGCAAGTATCAAGAGGAAACCAAAAAGTGGAGAGACAAAAAAGTGAGGATTAAAGATTTGAAGAAAGGCGACCTTGTCCTCATTCGAAAACAAAACGCCAGTATGGCGGGAAAATTTCAGCCAAAATGGACGGGACCATACTTGATAACAGAATGCAACCGCCCTGGATCCTATCACCTCTCTGACAGCGAAGGAAACAGCCTGCCACATACTTGGAACGTTGATGACCTTCGCAAATACTACCCATAGCGGAGCCTTAGCGAGCTCTCGCAACATGTAATTTGCCTTTTTTTCTTTTGTCTTTTTCAGTACCATGCTTGTAACAAAAACAAAGGAGCTGCACTCTTTTTCCTTACGAAGGGGCGTAAGGTTTTTTAACGAGGAAGCATCCAAATCCTTAATACAAGCAACAACCCCCAAAAAACAAAATTCTAAAGTTTTCCTTTTTTTCCATAAACATCGATAAAAGAAACTCTTCTTCAAGAGCGCTTATAATCAATGAATACCCCCGAAGATTGCTTCGAAACACAAGTATTTCGAAACAAACTTGTAAAGCAAACTTCACCTCCACCTAAGACAAGGGGAGGCGCGAAGTCCAAAAATTCAAGCACCCTCGCAAAAAACGCCAGGGGCTTGTAAAGCAAACTTCACCTCCACCTAAGACAAGGGGAGGCGCGAAGTCCAAAAATCCAAGCACCCTCGCAAAAAACGCCAGGGGCTTGTAAAGCAAACTTCACCTCCACCTAAGACAAGGGGAGGCGCAAAGTCCAAAAATTCAAGTACCCTCACAAAAATGCCAGGGACTTGTAAAGCAAACTTCACCTCCGCCTAATACAAGGGAGACACGAAGTCCAAAAAATTCAAGTACCCTCACAAAAACGCGAGGGGCTCACAAAGCAAACTACACCTCCACCTTAGATAAGGGGAGGCGCGAAGTCCAAAAAAGGCGACCACCCTCGCAAAAAACGTCAGGGGCTCGTGATGCAAACTCGCACCTACACCTTAGACAAGGAAGAGGCGCCAAGTTACAAAAGATCAAGCACCCTCGTAAAAACACCAGGAGCTTGCAAGACAAACGTCACCTCCACCTTACACAAGGAGAGGAGCGTAATCGCGTGCTGGTTACCCAATCTCTTGTCATAAACGTCAAAAGCGAGCCTCGCTAAAAAAGAAAGGGAGCGTTGCTGTTTTCCCTAAACAACTTATATAAACGTCAAAAGCGAGCCTCGCTAAAAAAGAAAGGGGGCGTCACTGTTTTCCCTAAACAGCTTATATAAACGTCAAAAGCGAGCCTCGCTAAAAGGAAAGGGGGCATCGCTGTTTTCCTAAACACCTTACATAAACATTATGCGAGCCTCGCTAAAAGGAGAGGGGGCGTCGCCGTTTTCCTAAACACCTTACATAAACGTCAAGAGAGCCTCGCAAAAAGGAAAGGGGGCGTCGCTGTTTTCCAAAACACCTTTCAAAAACGTTAAAAGCAAGCTTTGCCAGAAAGACAACGAGGGTCAAAAGTCATTCTTTGTCAATTTCCAAAAACGAGCCACAACAGGATTAAACAATCTTACAATTCTTTCGCATAAATACAAATTCACCACAGCATGGTACACTTTTTCTAAAAAAGTACAAAGTTACAAGGAATCCCCACCATTTTCAAATGACACTACATCATTACAACCCTCGTCTTCAACTTCAAACCCCGTCTCTATCAGGACAATAGGTCCCTGTTGGTAGTTCTTAACTTCACTAAAGATAGAGCTAGGCAACTATCCCCGGTAACGGCCAAGAAATGCTTGTTGACACTTGCCAACGTCGTTACTAGGAGTAGACTATGGAATCTATTCCTGGCAACGGCGTCAGAAATGCTTGTAGCAAGTCCAGTCACTATACCTAAAGGAGTGAAGTTAAAGCAGCTATCTACTAATGCCAAATGAGGTTGTCAATCCCGATACTAGTAGGAGCTAGCTAGAGAGATTGCAATCTACCTAGAGGAGATTCTGCAAGCGCACAGAACTATCGTAGTAGCACTTCGCCTGGGTGTACCAAGTGTCGATTTATTTGATCCCAAGGGAAGGCTAGGGTGGTGTATGAGTCGAGTCAAGGAGGGGAAGAGAGTCGAAGAATAAGAAAGGGGAAAGGAGAGAGGAGATGAAAGGGATGAGAGGATGAGAGGCTAGAAAGAATATATGGATGGATATGTAAGGATGAATGAAATGGCTAAGGTAAGGTGGATGGATAGATAGATAGGGTGCTGATACATGGGTGTATGCCGAGTCTCGAGTGATGAGTGATTGTCAACGAGTTTGATCGCAGGTTCTTTGGCTTGTGTTGTGCAGGTGTCGAGCACGGAGACAGTGATCGAGGGTAAGGTGAAGGTCAAGTAGAGACGTGCCGTGCCGACGAACCGGGAGCGGTGAAGGGCGGACGTGAGGCTTGGACTGAGGGACCGGTGGCCGGAGGATCAGCTGTGGTGGCTGGCAGCCTGGGACAGCGACGAGCGAAGATTTGCGGGACATGGTGTTGCTCGGGTCGAGGACCTGGGGACACGTGTCGGTGGACGGGGTGCACGAGCGGTGCATCCCCTCTACAGCTCCGGTTTGGTGGTTGAGCCAGAGAAAAACCACCGGGTGGATGGTTTCCAGGTTTGGGCCACAAAACCTGGGTGCTTCGGGTTTGCCGAGTTTGGGCCACAAAACTCGGGCTGAGGACGGTTTCCAGGTTTGGGCCACAAAACCTGGGCGCTGCGGGTTTCTGAGTTTAGGCCACAAAACTCAGGCGTTGGGTGGCTGGTTTCCCGGTTTGGGCCTCAAAACCGGGGGCTGATCGTGAAGGCCTGGTTTTCCGGTTTCGGCCACAAAACCGGGGGCGGAGTCCGTCAAAAGGACAGGCGGAACGGTGGCGGCACGTGGCGGCAATCGGTGAGGTTGCGTCGAGGCAACGCTACCAGTTGTGCGGGCATGGCCGTCGGATTACCAGCATCTTCGAGTTGGTCCAGAATAACCCTAGGGTTTAGCTGGTTCGCTCTGTAATTAGTGAGGGGTAGAGTAGGAATTAGAATTAGGATAAGTAGAGGGAGACACCCTCCTCCCATTTTATCTCAGTCATTTGCTATTTTGCCTTCTAGGTTTTCCTGCTCTCCCTCTCCACTGCTATAGCGAACTGAGATCCACAGAGAAGAGAACCATACCTCTGTGTTCGTGAGATTTTGAGGAAGTGAGACCGTAATCTCACTGTTGTAGCATCTGGTAGCCACACGGTTGCAAATTCGTGATTGTGATTCGCGTTTTGTTCATGTTCTTCGCGGGTTGCTTTTCTCCACGTTTTTCCCGTTGATCGATCTCTCTACTTGGTGCGTGTCTTGCAAATCCGTTTGAACCAAGTTGTTCTAGATTGTGAGGCACTTCTTTCCACTAAAGGAATTCTCCTCTAACCTCACGAGCTAGTAGATCGGTCGATTTTTGTTTCGGATCAAGTTTTTCTCCCTTTCCCCGAATTTCTTCGATTTATCAATTTGGAGATAGGTTCGAGCCATGATCTCTTAGAGATAGCTCACTATCATCCTTGTGACTCATCTCTCCAAGTTTTAACCCTAGAGGTTTCGTTTTGGGAGAGTGTGATTCGAATCGGTGGTCGAACAAGGGGCTGTCGGGGCGACCGGACGCTGCCATCGGGCTGACCGGACGCGTCCGGTGGTTGAATGCCGTGCGCCGATTTTTTCTGCGACATGATCGGACGCTAGGGTGGTAATTGACCAGACGCTCCAAGCTTACTGTTCCTCTGTTTGTTTGCTAACGACCGGACGCTCTGTTCACGACCGGACGCTCCTCATCTGTGAGTCCGGTCAGAAATAGTAAGGTCCGAAAACGGTTTTCGCTCGACCAGAAGCGTCCGGTGCCTACTGACTGGACGCACCAGTGAGTCCAGTCATAGCTATTTCGCGCAGTTTCGTCCACTGTTCGTCTGTCCGTCGTCGGTTTTCGTTTCCGGCTTTTGCATTGAGTTTCTGGAGTTAAGTAGTGTCTCGCTGTGCTTCTCGGAAGCATCCACCCTACATCAAGGGTCGTGGACACAAGTTGAGCTCTGGGCTTGCTCTTAGGGTGACTCTTGGGACAGTGGCAACAAGTTTCCGGAAGGAAATTTTGGAGCTCCCATTCACCCCCTCTGGTCGCTTTCTGATAGCATCTTCGGTCCTTCAATTGGTATCGGAGTAGGTTAAGGATCTTCCACCTTAGCCAGTTCTAGATCCACAGAAGGCGACATGGATCGCGGCATGGGCAAACCGCCGTTTTTCGATGGGATGAACTATGCGTATTGGAAGATACGCATGTCGGCTTATCTCCAGAGCATGGGCTCTTCTGTTTGGGAGATTTGCAACAGGGACGACTACATTGTCTTGGCTGCTCGTGTTACTCAGCTTCAGATGGATGAGCACGATGCCAATAGCCGAGTGTGTAACGCTCTTTTCTCCTGTTTGAGCATGTCCGAGTTTGATCGCGTTTCTCACCTCCCCACGGCTCGTGAGATTTGGGCGACCCTCATGCGCTTCCATGAGGGAACCACTCAAGTAAAATCCCGTCTCTACGAGTCGCACAAGCGGGAGTACGAGAACTTTCGACACATGCCTGGCGAGAGCATAGAGAGTTTATTCGCTCGCTTTCAGGTCATTGTCAACAAGATGACAGCAAACAAGGAGCTGTTGCCTTTTGACGATCATGAGAGGGCTTTGAAGCTTTTGCACACTCTTGATCAGTCGGTGTGGGACTCAAAGGTCCAGGCGATCATCGAATCGTCTAACTATGAGACCCTCACTTGCGACGAGCTCTTTATCAAGCTCAAGTCTAGTGAGATTGACGCCATGTCGAGGGCTTCTTATGAAAATCCTTCCGGCCCGACTATGGCTTTGGTTTCTGGCTCTTCTACTAACCCCTCTGGAGGATTTGCACTTTCTTCACTCTTTTCTGTCACAGAGGACCAGCTGGAGTCTTTGGGGGATGACGAGTTGGCTTTGCTCGCCAACCGGTTCTCGCGGTTCCACAACAACCGCATGAACCATCGCCGCGGAGGAGGACGCTCAGGATGCTTTGAGTGCGGCGACCCCGACCACTTCATCGCCAAGTGTCCCAAGAAGAAGCACACATCTGGGAAGGGCGATCATGGGCACAAGTACGACTCCGGCAAGCGCAAGGAGAAGTACATCCCCGCGAGGCACAAGCGGAGGGGCGGCTTCGACAAGGAGTACATCAAGAAGAAGTACTTGGAGAAGGCCCAGGCTGAGCAGCGTGCGTTCTTTGCCACGCTCAGCGACGTCGATGGCTCGGATGGCGAATCCGCTTGCTCAAGCGATGACTAGTCCGAGAAGAAGAAGAGGATCGAGGACAAGCTGAATGGCCTCTGCTTCTTCGCCGACGACGAGGGCCTCTGCACCATGGCCCTTGGTGGTGAGGTCGACGGCAAGCTGGAGGACACCCCTCAGAACGACGACGACGACACCTCCCAGGTATCTCTCACTCACGACGAGCTTTCTGCTGAGGTCGAGAAGCTTACTGCCGCCTTGCTTAGTCAAGATAAGTTGCTTAGGCGTGCTGCTAGAGAACGCAAGGAGTTTAGGCAGAAGTGGGAGGACACGGTGAGGGAGCTTGAGTTCGCTAAGTCCACCGTGGTCGTGTCTGAGGAGGGTGAGTGTGAGATGTGCACCAAGCACATGACTGACCTTCTCACTTTGAGAGGTAAGTATGCTGCTTTGGTTGGAGAGGTGGATGAGCTCGGGGCTAGACCCTTGTTGTTGGGTGCGTGCAAGTCTTGTCCAGTCTTGCAAACCGAGTTGGCATAGAAGAATGCCAAGATTGAGTCTCTTGAGAAGGCCAGCTCGGGTAGCACTTGTGTGGCTAGGTGCGCTTTGTGTGAGGGTTTGGAGATGGAAATTGCCAATGTGAAGCATGGCAAGATGCAAACCGAGGAGGAAAACACATACCTTCAGACCATCTTGTCATGGGTGTCTTGCAATGAGCTGCAGCTCGGGATGATGATCGCTCAGTTTAAGCGAGCTGCTGGAGGTCCAGGTATAGGTTTTGCTCTGGGTGTTGATGTTTTTGTTTTTGGGAAGATTGGAGAGTCGAGTGGTCTGAACCCGAGTGAGAAGCCCAACTCCACCACTACTCCCAAACTTACCAAGCTTCCACCCAAAGAGCCTCTCAAGCCTAACACCAAGGATGGGGTGTTTGAAGAACCTCCACGAGCTCCACCCAAGAACCAGCAATGGGCTCCTAAACCCAATCACTTGAAAAACAAGCTGGACACAATGCCACCTATCCAGGAGGAGCTTATGCCACAGAAGGGCAAAGTGATCCACACCCACAACCGTGTGTACCAACAACCCCCTATGAGAGCGGTGAGGTACCATTGTGAGCACTGTGGGAGAGATGGACACTTGAGGGAGTTCTGCTTTAGGCGCAAGAGAGATGAGCGCCGCGCCAGAGAGATGAACAATCCGGACATGTACCATCCTTTCCATGATGTACATGTGCCGAATGTTCAGAGGAGAGCTCCGAGGAGAGCTGCTAGGACTAGAGGTCCAATGCCTCAAGGTCCTAGGCGTCAGGGAAGTGTTGCCCGATGGGGTCCTGACTTTGCAGGATACGGACCCCGTGGCGGAGGCGTTGTTGAGCGTTTCCCTCCACCGCGCTTTGAGCATCGCGATGGACGCTCTTTCCTTAGCGGATTACGTTTTCCTGTGCGTGGTGATCGCTATCCCCGTAGACCTACTAGGAATGGTTTTTACACTGACCGTTCTTTTGAGCAGCCGACCCAACACTGGTATTCTTCCTGCTTCACTAACCCCAGTGTTGGACCGTATGCTCACCCTATGTCTTTTTATTGATGTAGGTAAAACGATTGGAGGACATTTGGTTGGTGGATTCCGGTTGCTCGAGGAACATGACCGGAAACGCCAAGTGGTTCTCCAGTCTTAGCCCTGTCGCCGGAAAGGAGTTTATCACCTTCGGCGACAATAGCAAAGGTAAAGTATTGTCTCGTGGGTCGGTGCAAGTTAATGAGCACTTTGTGTTGCACGATGTTGCTCTTGTTTCTAACTTGCATTTTAACCTTCTTTCTGTTTCGCAACTTTTTGATGACGACTATGAGATTCGTTTTAAGCCGAATCTCAGTCATATTTTGGATCCTCAGGGCAATCTTGTTTGTGGGATTTCGCCCTTTGGGAAAGTCTTTCGTGCGGATTTCTCGGAGTCATTTGGAGTTTCTCGTTGTCTTTTGGCTGGACCTTCCTCCTCTGATCTTTGGAAGTGGCATAGGAGACTAGGACATTTGAGCTTCGACTTGCTTGCAAGGCTTAGTTCACTAGGCCTAATCCGAGGATGGCCCAAGTTATCCATGGAGAAGGATCTTGTTTGCCATTTTTGTAGACATGGGAAGATGGTTGCCACTCCCCACCATCCAGTGACTCAGGTCATGACTAAGCACCCTGGAGAGCTTTTGCATATGGACCTTGTCGGTCCGGCTCGGGTGAGCTCGGTTGGAGGGAAGTGGTATATGCTTGTTGTTGTTGACGACTTTTTGAGGTATTTGTGGGTCTTCTTTTTGTCTGAGAAGACCGAGACTTTCTCTTTTGCTCGCAATCTGATTTTGCGTCTTCAGAACGAGTTCCCTTTGAACTCGATGCGAGCTATTAGAAGTGATAATGGTTCTGAATTCAAGAATTTGGATTTTGAGAAGTTTTGTAACACTTTGGGTTTGGAGCATCAGTTTTCTCCCCCCTACACACCGCCCCAAAATGGTGTTGTAGAGAGGAAGAATCGGACCATTGTAGAGATGGTCAGGACGATGCTCGATGATCATAGGACTCCTAGGCGATATTGGGCCGAAGCTATGAACATTGCATGCTATATTTCCAATCGCATTTTTCTCCGAGCTTTCTTGAAAAAGACTTCTTATGAGTTGCGATTTGGGAGACAGCCCATGGTGAGTTATTTTAGAGTCTTCGGTTGCCACTATTTTATATTGAAGAAAGGCAACCTGGACAAATTTGAGTCTTGTTCTTCTAACGGTGTATTTTTGGGTTATGGCGCTCACACTAGAGCTTATCGTGTACTTAACCTTGATACTAACCGAGTCATGGAGACATCCGATGTCACCTTCGACGAGACCATGGTTTGTCCTTCTTCTCGTTTTGAGCGTGCAGGTGATCATGAGGTTGGTGAGCCTCTTTTTGATGACGAGGACGAGGGTGCTGAAGGTATGGATGATCCAGCACCCCCTCCACCTGCTGTGCCGCAAGGTGCGGCTTCTACTACGACTCACGGCCCCGACACTTCTTCTTCCTGGGGGCCGTGGGATCCGCCACCCCGAGCGGTACCTTTTGTACCCGGGGAGGCACCAGCTGCTGTTGAGGGGGAGATCACTTCTGCTCGGGAGGCGCCACGACACATTCAGCGCCAACACCCGCCTCAACAGATGATTGGCAGCATCGACGAAAATATCACTCGGTCCAGGTCACAAATCTCTCACTTTGCTCATTCTGCTTTTGTTGCTGATTTTGAGCCCCGAGATGTTGGACACGCTTTGACGGATCCGGATTGGGTCAATGCCATGCATGAGGAGTTAGAGAACTTTGAGAGAAATCGGGTTTGGGTATTAGTTCCACCTCCTCCAGACTGTAAGCCTATTGGGACAAAATGGGTTTTCAAGAACAAGCAAGGAGAGGATGGCCACGTTGTTAGAAACAAGGTCAGGCTTGTAGCGAAGGGCTATAGTCAGAAGGAGGGGATAGACTATGAGGAGACTTTTGCTCCTGTAGCTCGTCTGGAGGCTATTAGGATACTCTTGGCTTTTGCTGCATCCAAGGGTTTCAAACTTTTTCAAATGGATGTCAAGAGTGCCTTCTTAAACGGCTACATAGAAGAAGAGGTTTATGTTGAACAACCCCCCGGTTTTGAAAATCCCAAGTTTCCAAACCATGTTTTCAAACTCCACAAAGCTTTATATGGTTTGAAACAAGCCCCTAGAGCCTGGTATGATAGGTTGAAAACCTTTTTGCTTGCTAAGAGTTTTAAAATGGGATGTGTGGATAAAACGCTTTTTCTCCTCAAGCAAGGCAAAGACACTCTCTTGGTCCAGATTTACGTGGATGATATCATTTTCGGTGGTTCTTCTCATGCTTTGGTTGCCAAGTTTGCAGATACTATGAGCAGGGAGTTCGAGATGAGTATGATGGGCGAGCTGACTTTCTTTCTCGGATTGCAAATTAAGCAATCCCGAGAAGGGACGTTTGTGCACCAGGGAAAGTATACCAAGGACTTACTGAAGAGGTTCGATATGGGTGAGGCCAAGCCTCTTCCAACACCCATGTCGACCACGACAGCCCTGGATGCGGACAAGGATGGAGAAGCAGTGGACCAGAAGGAGTACCGAAGCATGATCGGGTCGCTGCTCTACCTGACGGCGACACGCCCGGACATCCAGTTCGCGGTGTGTCTGTGTGCGCACTTTCAGGCGTCGCCGCGCACTTCTCATCGTCAGGCGGTCAAGCGCATTATGAGGTACCTTCGTTTCACACATGAGTTCGGGATTTGGTATTCAGCTTCCTCCACCCTCTCCCTTTGCGGTTATTCTGATGCCGATTTTGCTGGTTGCCGAGTTGAGCGCAAGTCCACTTCCGGGACTTGCCAGTTTATTGGTTCTTCTCTTGTATCTTGGTCTTCTCGCAAGCAGTCTAGTGTCGCTCAGTCTACCACAGAGGCTGAATATGTTGCTGCGGCTAGCTGCTGTTCTCAGTTGCTTTGGATGATGGCCACTTTGCGTGATTTTGGTCTGAGCTTTTCTCGCGTACCATTGCTTTGTGACAGCACGAGTGCGATTAGCGTTGCTAAGAACCCCGTGCTTCACTCGAAGACCAAACACATTGATGTGCGCTTTCACTTTTTGCGAGACCATTATGAGAAGGGTGATATCGACCTTCGCCATGTCGATACTCATCATCAGTTGGTTGATATTTTCACCAAGCCTTTGGACGAATCAACCTTTAATCGGTTGAGGGGTGAGCTTGGTGTGTGTTTCCCCTTTTAGATGGGAGAAACATTTTGGCTCTTGTATCATAGACTGACTATTTTCTCGTTTGCTTTGTTTTTCTTTTGCATTTCAGCATATGATTTTACATTCTGAGCTTCATGTATATAATCTTTAAAATGTAATTATGCTCTGTTTAGTATGCTCTGATGCTATATGTTGATGCTAGTAGCTTATGCTCCTTCTGATCACTAATATATGTTGTGAGCTGAGCTATTTTTGAATGGTGAATTTGCTTAATGAACATAAAACTTAAAAAATGTTCACCATTGAGATATGCAACTAGCATGTGTAGAATGTGTTGAAATCACCTGTGCTCTTCATATATGCTAGGTTGCTATGTCTCTAGTGTTGAGTCATTCACTTGCTTGGTTTGTTCATATTCTGTTTAAAATCTGAACCAAGTTAAGTGAATTAGAAAGATCGAGATGGGATTGCTTGTCAGCACATCACAGTTTCGAGACTGTTTCTCATTGCACTTTGAGTTAAACTTGAGCTGTGTAGTGTATGACCGAAACTGTTGCTTTAAGCTTCTGATTGCTTCTGCATAGGCTTCGCACAGTTGGAAAGTTAGGCAATGACAAACTTTCAACCTCTCGCAATCACATGCTAAGTTTTGAACTTGTGTAATATCACCGCTGCAACTCCGATTAAAATTGAATTCACAAGTTTATGCTTCATTCTATAGCATGATGGTTGAACTTTGCTAGGGGTAGTTCACCTTGTATACATGTGTAGCACTTGCTTGTTTTCCTGTCTATACATGTGTAGTGCTATTTTGATGGTGAATACTTTTTTGGCTAAAAACTGCTCACTTTGCTCATATGTTCATATTTCATATTTGGTGATCAGTTTGAGCCTTCGCTAGCCTGTACACTTTTTAGTGAGTCGTTGGAGCTATACTTTGTGGAGTATTTTTGCATTTTATCGACTATATTCCTGAAGCTGCTAACTTGCATTGTGACTCATATGTATTTTGGAAGGGGGAGAACTTCTCTTGTTGGCACATTTGATGGTGCATTTTCCCAGAGGAAGACCTTGCTTGATTGCTTATTGATGCATTTTTTCACTTGATGGTGCATTTTCAACTAAGGGGGAGAATTTGGACAAATCATGCCTCCCATGTTCAACTAAGGGGAGAGGAATCGGTTGTGTGCACCATACAAGGGGGAGTTTGCTCGTGATAAATTTTTGAAATTTCCAATTGGTTCGGAGCGCTTTGCTAGTTGTGTTGAGCCGTTGCCTCTATCTTGAGGGACTAGCAGTCGCATCTTTGCTTCAGTTGGTTTCAGGCTGTTCAGTTGATGTCAAGCTTTCTGCTAGTTGTGTTGAGCCTCTGTGCCTCTGTCTTGAGGGACTAGCATTTTGCTTTGATTTTTCAATTGGTATCTGCTAGCGGTGTTGAGCCTGTTCTACCTCTTCTTGAGGGCTAGCTTTGCTTTGCTTGGTTGCGTTGAGCCGTTGCCCATGTCTTTGGGGACCAAGTTGTCTTGCTCTTTCCACTTGACCTTCTTCGGCTTTACTATGCTTTTGGGTCATTTGGTTGAGTTCTCTCTTCTCCTTCCTCCTTCATTCTATTTTCATTATGATTTGTGTGTGTAGTTGACAATGCACTCATCAAGGGGGAGATTGCGGATACATGGGTGTATGCCGAGTCTCGAGTGATGAGTGATTGTCAACGGGTTTGATCGCAGGTTCTTTGGCTTGTGTTGTGCAGGTGTCGAGCACGGAGACAGTGATCGAGGGCAAGGTGAAGGTCAAGTAGAGACGTGCCGTGCCGACGAACCGGGAGCGGTGAAGGGCAGACGTGAGGCTTGGACTGAGGGACCGGTGGCCTGAGGATCAGCTGTGGTGGCTGGCATGCTGGGACAGCGACGAGCGAAGATTTGCGGGACATGGTGTTGCTCGGGTCAAGGACCTAGGGACACGTGTCGGTGGACGGGGTGCACGGGCGATGCATCCCCTCTACAGCTCCGGTTTGGTGGTTGAACCAGAGAAAAACCACCGGGTGGACGGTTTCCAGGTTTGGGCCACAAAACCTGGGTGCTTCGGGTTTGCCGAGTTTGGGCCACAAAACTCGGGCTGAGGACGGTTTCCAGGTTTGGGCCTCAAAACCTGGGCGCTGCGGGTTTCTGAGTTTTGGCCACAAAACTCAGGCGTTGGCTGGCTGGTTTCTCGGTTTGGGCCTCAAAACCGGGGGCTGATCGTGAAGGCCTGGTTTTCCGGTTTTGGCCACAAAACCGGGGGCGGAGTACGTGAAAAGGACAGGTGGAACGGTGGCGGCACGTGGCGGCAATCGGTGAGGTTGCGTCGAGGCAACGCTACCAGTTGTGCGGGCGTGGCCGTCGGATTACCAGCATCTTTGAGTTGGTCCAGAATAACCCTAGGGTTTAGCTGGTTCGCTCTGTAATTAGTGAGGGGTAGAGTAGGAATTAGAATTAGGATAAGTAGAGGGAGACACCCTCCTCCCATTTTATCTCAGTCATTTGCTATTTTGCCTTCTAGGTTTTCCTGCTCTCCCTCTCCCCTGCTGTATCAAACTGAGATCCACAGAGAAGAGAACCATACCTCTGTGTTCGTGAGATTTTGAGGAAGTGAGACCATAATCTCACTGTTGTAGCGTGTGGTAGCCACACGGTTGCAAATTCGTGATTGTGATTCGCGTTTTGTTCATGTTCTTCGCAGGTTGCTTTTCTCCACGTTTTTCCCGTTGATCGATCTCTCTACTTGGTGTGTGTCATGCAAATCCGTTTGAACCAAGTTGTTCTAGATCGTGAGGCACTTCTTTCCACCGAAGGAATTCTCCTCTAACCTCACAATCTAGTAGATCGGTCGATTTTCGTTTCGGATCAAGTTTTTCTCCCTTTCCCCGAATTTCTTCGATTCATCGATTTGGAGATAGGATCGAGCCATGATCTCTTAGAGATAGCTCACTATCATCCTTGTGACTCATCTCTCCAAGTTTGAACCCTAGAGGTTTCGTTTTGGGAGAGTGTGATTCAAATCGGTGGTCGAACAAGGGGCTGTCGGGGCGACCGGACGCTGCCATCGGGCTGACCGGACGCGTCCGGTGGTTGAATGTCGTGCGCTGATTTTTTCTGTGACATGATCGGACGCTAGGGTGGTAATTGACCGGACACTCCAAGCTTACTGTTCCTCCGTTTGTTTGCTAATGACCGGACGCTCCTCATCTGTGAGTCCGGTCAGAAACAGTAAGGTCCGAAAATGTTTTCGCTCGACCGGACGCGTCCGGTGCCTACAGACCGGACGCACCAGTGAGTCCGGTCATAGCTGTTTCGCGCAGTTTCGTCCACTGTTCGTCTGTCCGTCGTCGGTTTTCATTTCCGGCTTTTGCGTTGAGTTTCTAGAGTTAAGTAGTGTCTCGCTGTGCTTCTCGGAAGCATCCACCCTACATCAAGGGTCGTAGACACAACTTGAGCTCTGGGCTTGCTCTTAGGGTGACTCTTGGGACAGTGGCAACAAGTTTCCGGAAGGAAATTTTGGAACTCCCATTCACCCCCCCTCTGGTCGCTTTCTGATAGCATCTTCGGTCCTTCATAGGGGCTAACTAAGGATAACTAACTAATAACTAATAACTACTCCTAGATAACTACGAAGCAAGATAACTACGAAGCAGGATAGACAAATTTCAATAAAGCAACCAAGTTAAGTATAGTTTTATTCCTATCTTATCAAGTACTGAGGCGTACTAGCCTTTACCACTGCTTAGGTTGAACGCTAGCACAACGAGCCTTACTGTTAAACTGGGCCAACTACGTGGTGGAATTCAAGGCGCATAGGGCTGTCACCACCTGCTTGCTACCACAGCTATCCGGGGGTCCAGCCGTATCTAAAGGTTAGTCTATAACTAAGCACCACGCTTAATTATATTCTAACTATCTGTACCCTAGCTTTGAATAGAGACACCCTTGCGAACGTCAGAGCAAATACTTGACTTAATAAGATAAACACTAAACTAACTAAGCAACCTATTGGCAAAGATCAAACACTAAGCACACTAGAGATTAACTACTATGGCTAAGTGAATTGAACTGTAGGATAGCTAGGCACTCAAGCAATCAATCAAGTATACTACTCAATACTGATAAGTAGAATAAAGTAATACTTGAAATGATGAACTAGGATATAGTAAAGTGCTTGAGATACAAGAGCAAAACCTGAACTGGAGATGAAGGAAGACTCTTCCCAACTCTAGGACCGATCACTCGCACGCTTCTACTCTTGAGCTAAGCCTTGAGCAGCGCTTCCGCGAGGACAATGAGGCAAGGATGCCTTGCTCTACTAGCTACCTACTTGCCTAAGCTCTCTGAGCTTCTAACCTAACTCTCTCTTGCTTCCTTGCTTGATTGCCTCTTGCTTGAAATGAAGTGACGCCTCAAGGGGGGTATTTATAGCCTTGTGGAGTGAGGGGGGTACTTATAGGGGGCAGCCAACCGACCTAGGGCAAAACCTAGTGGCGGGCGCCAGTCCTAGCCTCCTAGGTGGCGGCCGCCACCCCCCTGGCCGTTGGATGCACCGTCATTGATCCTACGTCCTCCAGGGACTCCTCCAAGGCGGTGGTTAAGTCGGTTGCATGTCCAGATAACCGTCATTCGGTCATGATCCACGCCACTCCCCTCCTGAGCCCTCCGATGCCACTGACCTAGTGACCAAGGGCCAAGATTTGGCCCTGGGGTGGTCACACGGATCAGTGACGTGGCAGGGGGATGTTTGGGCCTCTCCTTGTGGTGGGCGCCACCTAGGGGTGGCGGGCGCCACCCCCCTAAGGCCCAATTGGGCCCTGCTGAGTGGGCTTGGCCTTTGGTGGTTCAAATATCCAAATTTGGTTCAAATCCTGCATTCAAATCAAAATCTATGGACATGTGGAATTTGGTTAGTTTGAAACCTATTTGACTACATTTCATGCCTTTTTGGTGAATTTTAGGGTAAAATGTTGATGGTAAAACAGGTGTTTAAGGACCATCAACAGTCCCCATAGTAAAGGAGCCGCAGACACAATTGGCAGCTCCCCGGGCAACACCCTCGCCCTATACATATATCGACGAGCTACGTCACTGCTCTCTAAAGGCTCCTCCTTCGGAATTACAAGTGAACCGTCTGGACCCAGTTCAAGTTTGCTACGCCCAAACCAAAAATCAAGAGCCGTATCCTCATCGATGTCATCATCAACATCAGGTTGTGAAGAAGAACCAAACAAAAAGCGCGTAGCTTGCCGATCCGTGCAATCCGTGTTACGCCAAAAACAACTCGATCGGCTGTTTTTTAAATCATACCTCCGAACCTTCGACCACCAAAAATGTTCGAAAGACAGCGAAGGATGTTTCAGCTTTGCCCGAGCCCATGATTATCCAGTTATAAAAGTATCTTGATAATTTAACGTGAGAGGCGTCACATCAAACACCTCAAGCACGGTTCCATCAGGAACCTGCATTGTCAAATAGCCAAACAAAATCTCAGTGTTTCACAGCAACGTCTTCCCCTCGCAAAACTTTACAAAATGACCCTTTTTTCAATTGTTCCCCGTATCTCACACCAGCTCGGGATCCTCTTGGCGCTCCGCTTCCACCTCGCCAGTTGCAGCAGCCTCTGTCTTGGATTGGTCAGCAGTAGTTGCTTCAACCGCGCCTGTTTCTTCGACAACACTTTCAATAGTGGCTAAAACTTGTTCGACTGAGGGAGCTGCTTCAACCGGTGGAGCCTCCGGAGAGCTCCGCACCGGTGCATCGTGAGAACACCTCGGAACATCTTCGTTCACCGACGGCGAGGGAAGCGCCTCCTTTCGGGCCTACAAAAATCATCCACCACCGAAAAGTTTTAACAACTTCAAACAAGACCATCATAAACGACCAACAAGCTTAAAACAATAAGTCTTGCGCCTCTCCTACCTGACGGGTTGCCTCGGCGGCCTCCTCAAAAGCTAGGGCCCGACCCCCGCCAGCTATCCAAAACCTGCGCAAAAAGTGCATCGCACAATTGCGAACTTCAGCGTCATCAACCTTTAGAGCTCGCACTTCCTCGATGGTCGGAAAAACATGGCTCGGGCGTTTAATCTTGCGAAGATGCTCACAATCAGCCTGACAAAGCGTGCTAACCATAGCCAAGGCCCCATCATAACCACCAAAGTCAGTCGCGTTCTCGACCAACGAGCTGAACACGTCAAGCTCACCGCAGAGCCAGTCCCCGCAAAACCCTCTGCGTTAGCAGTAGCAGGAATCGGCTCTGCGGTAGAACCACCGGCCTCGGTTAAACAACAATCAAGCTTAGACTTAACCTTTTCCATGCTCGCACGCCACGACCCAGTCAGATTACCAATTTGGTCCTCCGCCGACGCCAATGCTTTGTCCTTGTCTTTGTTTGCCGCAACCAAGTTCGCGTTACGCTTCGCCAACTCTATAGCTTCCTCTCGGGACTTCGCAGCTTTCTCCATTGCACTCTTAGCTTCAATCTCTTTGTTTTCCAAGTTGCGGCGAAGCTTTGCATTCTATTTCTCAAGCTCGTCAATTCGACCATTAAGGCAGTCCATGTTACAACTAGCCCTTCGCCGGGCCGAGCGGTTCAACAGCATCAACTCCGCTAATTTGACATCAACATCATCTAAAATATTAGCCATGGGTTCGTTTGTGAGGCGAAGCTCAGCCTCCGGCACACAAACACGACCAAATATACGGCCAAAGAAACGCCTTTCCTCCGGAGCACACTGCAAATGACTAGCCCGAAGGTCAGGACTTGTAAACAGCTCTGTCGCCGGGTCTGAAACCCCAATCTTCCTCACAAAATATGGAAGACTCGACTGGGTCACTTCACCATACGACCTCTTGCCCGGAGCCTGCTCCGCCTCAAGATCCCGGGCGCCTCGAAATCATCCACCCAAATATGCGAGCCAGCAAATTCGGGTATCGACCCGTATGCGGGGCTTTCAGCTTCAAAGCTCCGAAGCAAATCATCCTTATCAACAGAGACCATTAATTCCGCAGAAGACGAGGCGACCCCTTTTCCTCGTTTGTTTTCACTAGAAGACTCCCTCTCATTTTCCGAATCACTTTTGGAGGTCTCGGAATCTTTCGCTAAGGAGCTAGCTGTTGGGGAAAACGACCCTCGGCAAAAACGCCGCCCGATATGGTGCCAAGATCAACCTTCGCTTGGTCTTTGTGTCCTCGCGAGGTCCCCCTCCTTTCGGGGTCAATTTCCTAACCTTCGGACGTGAGTTCGACCCTCGATGCTCCCTTTTGCACTCCCTGCAGGTTAAGGCTTCGCGGCACGACAGGCGACCCTCGCTGGGTCCCAAGGTCACTCAGAGCGGACCAAGCAAGCGACGAAGGCGCGTTGACCCGAAGGCGAGCGGAGTCGAAGGTCAGCGAGCACGGCTGAAGGACAAACCTTCGGCCCTCTCTCCCGAGGGCAAGTAAAGCCGAAGGTCCTACAGACGGCGAAGGAGCGCGGGCCCAAGGGCGAGCACGGCCGAAGGTCAAATCTCCGCCCCCTCTCCGAAGGTGAACAGAACCAGGTGGCGGCGCATTGGAGGGGGGCCGATTAGGGTTTCCGCTTCAGCTGTGTGTTTACATTTTTGCCCTCCCTCCCTGCGTGGAGGTGAGGAATCTTTCCTGTACCCTTTTGTAATCTGGCCCGCATCCCTTGGTGTTCCCTATAAATACCAGGGGATGAACAGTGTAAAAGAGAGAGAGATTTTTTGGGATCAGTACACGGCATCAATTGAGTTCAAAACCTTCGTTTCTGCTTTACTTCCGACGCTTGGCCACCTTCGCCGTTCACTCTGTACAAGTGCGAGGGTGTGGCAAGTGTGTTTCCAACAGTTTGGCGCCGTCCGTGGGGACCGAAAGTTTGACATGGCAGGAAACAGAAGAGCTCACCCAGCGAGGGACCAGCGTGTCGCCAGAGAGACAGCGACGGTGGCCCCTCCTGCGGAAGAAATTGTGCAACCCTCGGGAGGAGAGAACGTCACCCCGGAACCTCAATCCCTGGGCCCCCAGGTCCGAGTGGCGACGCAACCGCACCCACACACTTCGGGAGAAGGAGAGGGAGAAGAAGAAGAGATGGGCCTCGAGGCCCTTGAAAGGCTCGAGGCTGAGCTCCAAGAGAAGAAGAGGCGCCTGGAACAGCTTGAGAGACATAACCGATTGCGCTCGATCAGACAGAGGGCTGACGAGGCCAGGGAGCGGCTTCGCCGTATGGAGGAATCCCTCGCCGCGGCAGAAGCCGAAGCCGAAGGCTGGAATGATGAGGAGATACCCCCGCTGCAAGAGGGGAATGAGGAGCCGAATCAAGATAACCTTCGTCACCATCCACCACCCCCACCACCACCAGTACACCCAGAGCCATATCCTGTGAGACCCCCAAATTTCTGCCAACTCTACCCAGATGAGAGAGAACAAAACCTTCGCATTCAGCGAAGGCATCAGCAACACCAAATGCCGTATGATTCAAAGTCACCACTCTCCCAAATACTCCAAACCCAGCCCTGGCCACCATGTTACAATCCACAAAACCTACCTCGCTATGATGGACTTTCCGACCCTCGCCAGTTCATCATGAGCTACGAAGCAGCAGTTGCCGCAGCAGGCGGTGATGAATCAACAATGGCAAAATCCTTTGTCATCATTCTGCGAGACATCGCACAAACATGGTACAGCAACCTTCGCCCCGGAACTGTGGATTCCTGGGCCACCCTCAGAGACAAGCTGTGTACAAATTTCGAGGGCATCACTCCAGCCCCGTCAAACCCCATCGAACTGTTCAATTGCAAGCAAGAAGAGTGCGAGCCCCTCCAAGATTACTGGCGGAGGTTTATTCAAATCAGAGCAAGAACCCCGGGCATATCCGATGAGGCTGTCATCCTCGCTGCAGTCAGCGGCCTCCGCCCGGGCCCGTGCTCTTCGAAATTTGCTCGGAAACCGGCAAATACAATCGAAGAATTGCACGAGACAATGGAAAGATACTGTAGAGCAGACATGGACTTCCGAGCGAAGTCTGATGCTCGGAGGTCTCAGCAGAGGCCACAGCCGAGGCCTCAACCGAGAGAAGGCAACCTTCGCCAAGACCAAAACAACGTCAGCGCAATCAACAAAGCAACAAATTATGAAGATCAAAGACGGGACGCTCAACACCCGAGCAGCCAAGCCCCGCAGGGTTTGCCACCTCCGCCGAATCAGCGGTACCAGCAGCGAGATCCTGCCAAAATGTATTGTCACTTCTGTGGAATGGGAAAGGGGCACACAACAAAGCAATGCGAATGCTTCGCCAAGGGAAAAGAATACCAGGAATCCAGGAAAGCTGCTTCGTCAGACTCCCGAACCATCAACCACACAAGGAAACCAAGTTTCCACCCACCAAATCCACCATACCACTATACCCCCATAAACTACGGCCTACCTTCGCAACAACCCCCTTACACTCATCACCCACTCTACAACCAAACCTCTTATCAGCCAACCACCATCCCACAACGCCAAAATCCAACTTACACAGTTACATACCCAACCACCCCCCAAAACCAAATTCCAACAACCCACCAAGCCACCAACGCTCTGCCACCACCACCGCCAATCCCCGCGTTACCAGCACCACAACCTGTCAAAGCCGAAGCCCCGAGCCAAACGACCATCAACAATCCAACTTCAACCTTCGGTGTGATTCTAGCCATCACCGGAGGTTCAAATGAGGACCATGGTAACAAACGGCAGAGGAAGGAACATGCCAGACGCGTTCACCACGTGGCCGTCGAAGGACCACATAAATTCGGTCGTTGGTCTCACATCCCCATAACCTTCGATTCCAGTGACATGAAGCTAAGAGATTACCCTCACATAGATGCTATGGTGATCGAAACCAACCTCGCTGGGTGGACTGTCACCAAAATACTGGTCGATACAGGAAGCTCCGCTGACATCTTGTTCGCTTCAACCTTCGACAGCATGAAGCTTGACAGGAACCTTCTGCAACCTGCTGACAACCCCCTATACGGCTTCGGTGGTCAACAAGTGAGAGCCATCGGAAAAATTTCTCTGCCCGTGACCTTCGGCGACCAAATCAACTGCAGGACGGAACATATAACATTTGATGTCGTCGACATGTTCTACCCATACAATGCCATTTTTGGCCGAGGGGTCACAAACGCGTTCAATGCGGTCATCCATCCCGCCTACCTATGCATGAAGCTTCCCGCTCCGAAGGGTGTGGTCGCAGTATTTGGGGACCAGGACATTGCAAGGGCAGCTGAAGGGAACGTAGCCCCGGGGCAACGTAATGTACACAATTTGTCAAAACCTCAAACCCCCGGTATCAGCGACGAGGGGGAGGTTTGCAATGACAGAGTGAAGGCAGCGCCAAAGGAGGAAACCAAACAAGTCCAACTCTTCGAGGGTAATGCCGAGAGAAAGGTGATCATCTCAGCCAATCTAGGCCCTCAATCAGAAGGCAACCTCGTCACCTTCCTCAGAGAAAATTCTGACACCTTCGCTTGGTCCGCAGAAGACCTAAAAGGAGTCAACAGATCAATGATCGAGCATAGCCTGAACATCAAAACAGGCTATCGCCCAATCAAACAAAAGCTTCGCAAGATGTCAGAAGAAAGAAAGGAGGCAGCGAAGGCTGAGGTAAAAAGGCTTCTGGACGCAGGCGTCATTCGCCCAGTCAAATACCCAACTTGGCTCTCAAATGTGGTCCTAGTCCAAAAGAAGAACAAAAAATGGCGAATGTGCGTCGATTTCACTTGCTTGAACAAAGCCTGTCCGAAGGATGACTTCCCCCTCCCAAACATAAGCACCCTGGTCGACAGAGCGGCAGGTTGCCAAATGCTATCCCTCCTTGATTGCTTCTCAGGCTATCACCAGATTTGGATGAATGAAGAAGACGAAGAAAAAACAAGCTTTATCACACCCTCGGGCACCTTTTGCTTCCGTAGGATGGCAGAAGGTTTGAAAAATGCAGGCTCAACCTTCGCTCGCATGACCTCCGAAGTTTTCAAGGATGAGCATGCTGTCTCCGCCTATGTCGACGACCTAGTTGTCCAGAGTGAACTAAAAGAGAACCACATACCAGACTTATCGAGGGTATTCAGCAACCTCCGGTCCGCCGGACTGAAACTAAACCCAGAAAAATGTGTTTTCGGGGTAAGCGAAGGTAAATTGCTAGGTTGCATCGTCTCAGCCAGAGGAATCGAAGCTAACCCTGAGAAGATTGATGCCATCATGAACATGGAACCTCCGGCGACCAAGAAAGCAGCTCAGCGTCTGACCGGTCGTTTAGCAGCACTTAGCAGATTCATCTCAAGATCCGTAGAGCGAGGGTTACCCTTCTTTGAAACACTCAGAAGCAACGCTCCATTCAACTGGGGTCCCCAGCAGCAAAAGGCCTTCGAGGAGTTGAAAAAGTATCTGACCAGCTTGACTGCCCTAACCAGCCCAAGCAAGGGAGACTTATTGTTACTCTACGTCGCAGCTTCGCCACACGCAGCAAGCGCAGTCCTCATCAAGGAGCTCCGCGAAAACAACAAAACCAGACAAGCCCCAATCTACTATGTTTCAGAAACCCTCGAAGGCCCAAAGAGAAATTATTCGGAGCTTGAGAAAATAGCATACGCCGTCGTCATGGCATCAAGAAAGCTCAAGCACTATTTCCAGGCGCACGAGATCCATGTACCTTCGACGTACCCTCTCGAGAACATTTTCAAAAACAACGAAGCAGTTGGAAGAATAGCAAAATGGGCAGTCGAGCTTAACAGTTATGCTGTAACCTTCGTTGGCAGAACAACGATCAAATCACAAGTGCTGGCTGATTTCATAGCAGAATGGACACCCGACCCTCGCCCCGGTGAGCTGCAGCAGGACCAGTTTTGGATCGTTTACGTCGACGGGGCCTGGGGTGCAACTGGAGCCGGTGCCTCGGCCATTCTAATCTCGCCTTCCGGGTCGAAGCTGAGATACGCACGAAGGCTTGACTTCAAATGCACAAACAACTCCGCTGAATATGAAGCTGTGATTCTGGCACTTTCAAGGCTGCGATCGTTATCAGTCCGAAGGGCACTCATCAACACAGACTCTCAAGTCATTGCGGGGCACATTGAAAAGAACTACAAAGCAAAAGATCCAGAGCTTCAAAAGTATTTTCAATATGTCCGAAGGTTAGAATCTTTCTTCCTCGGCATAACCGTAAAAGCAATATCGAGGACTGAAAACAGCGAAGCAGATTGCTTAGCCAAAGCAGCCGCGCAACAGTTACAGCTTCCTCCAGATGTGTTCTACGAGGTTTCCACTCGGTCAGCCTTCGAGGCTTCTGAAATCAGCATCAAGCTGATCAGCGCAATTCAGTGCGAGGATTGGAGAGCACCTATCATGGCCTACATCAAGGGGCTCCATGAATCAAGCAACAGAGAAGAAGAAAACAGACTAAAACAAAGAGTGCGAGGATACAAGATCATTGACAATACGTTGTACAAAGCTTCGGTAACCTCGTCATGGCTCAAATGTGTGTCACAGTCCGAAGGCAATGACATTCTCAAGCTAATCCACGAGGGCATTTGTGGTTCTCACAACGGCCCGAGGGCTCTAGTCGGCAAAGCGTTCCGGCAAGGCTTCTACTGGCCAACAGCATTAAGGGATGCGGAAACCATCGTCAAGCATTGCGAGGGTTGTCAACTGATGGCAAAAAACCAAAACGCTCCAGGGGCACCCACAACTCTCATATGCCCAACCTGGCCTCTGCAAAGGTGGGCGATGGACCTCGTAGGCCCATTACCGACAGCTCCCGGGAACCTTCGCTATACGGTGGTAGCTGTGGAATACTTCACAAAATGGATTGAAACAAGGCCACTGTCCTCCATCACTTCCCTCACAGTAAAAAAGTTTTTCTGGCAACAAATAGTTTGTCGCTTTGGAGTTCCTCAACATCTAACCGTCGACAATGGCACTCAGTTTGACAGCGAGGTCTTCAAAGAATTCTGTGCACAAATTGGGACAATGTTATGCTTCGCCTCCGTCCGACACCCGCAATCCAACGGCCTGGTTGAAAGAGCCAATGCGACAATATTCCAAGCTATCTCCAAAAAGCTGCAGGGTAGACCCAAGGGTAAATGGGCCGATGAACTACCTTCGGTCACCTGGTCTCACAACACCTCAGAATGCAGAGCAACAAAATTCACTCCTTTCAAGCTGCTGTTCGGCGAAGAAGCGGTGCTTCCAGAAGAGCTAAAATACGGATCGCTCAGAACAACCCTCGCATCTGACGAGCAAGCCCAATCGCTCGATAAAGACCTACTCGAAGAAGCAAGATGCAATGCAGTGCACAACCTTCGCAAGTACCAAGAAGAAACCAGAAAATGGAGAGATAAAAAGATCAGAATCAAAGAGTTGCAGAAGGGTGACCTCGTCCTCATCAGAAAACAAAATGCCAGCTTGGCAGGAAAATTTCAGCCCAAGTGGACAGGTCCATACTTGATTGTGGAAAGCAACCGTCCTGGCTCTTTCCACCTCACCGACAGCGAGGGTAACATCCTGCCTCACACTTGGAACATCGACGACCTTCGCAAATACTACCCATAGCGGGGCCCTAGCGAGCCCTCGCAAGTTGTAATTCATCTTCGCATTTCATGTTTCCATTTCTATGAATGTAGCCAAACAAAGGAGCTGCACTCTTTTTCCTTACGAAGGGGCGTAAGGTTTTTTAACGAGGCAGTATCCAAAGCATTAATACAGGTTAGAACCCCCAAAAAAGTAAAATCTCCAAACCTCTACTCCCAAACATCAAAAAAGCGGGTCTCTCTCAAGAGCGCTACATTCGATGAAAACCTGCTAAGATTGCTTCGAAAAACATTCCTTTTCCTTTCAAAGCAAACTTCACCTCCGCCTAAGATAAGGGGAGGAAAGTCGAGCACCCTGGCACAAACGACAGGGGCTCGCAAAAAGCAAACTCACCTCCGCCTAAGATAAGGGGAGGAAAGTCGAGCACCCTGGCACAAACGACAGGGGCTCGCAAAAAGCAAACTCACCTCCGCCTAAGATAAGGGGAGGAAAGTCGAGCACCCTGGCACAAACGACAGGGGCTCGCAAAAAGCAAACTCACCTCCGCCTAAGATAAGGGGAGGAAAGTCGAGCACCCTGGCACAAACGACAGGGGCTCGCAAAAAGCAAACTCACCTCCGCCTAAGATAAGGGGAGGAAAGTCGAGCACCCTGGCACAAACGACAGGGGCTCGCAAAAAGCAAACTCACCTCCGCCTAAGATAAGGGGAGGAAAGTCGAGCACCCTGGCACAAACGACAGGGGCTCGCAAAAAGCAAACTTCACCTCCGCCTAAGATAAGGGGAGGAAAGTCGAGCACCCTGGCACAAACGACAGGGGCTCGTAAAAAGCAAACTCACCTCCGCCTAAGATAAGGGGAGGAAAGTCGAGCACCCTGGCACAAATGACAGGGGCTCGCAAAAAAGCATACTTCACCTCCGCCTAAAATAAGGGGAGGCGCGAAGTCCAAAAAAGTCAAGCACCCCCGCAAAGCACAACAGAAGCTCATCACGAGAGCAAATGCGCGAGCCTCGCTAAAAGAAAAAGGGGGCGTCGCTGTTTTTTCAAAACAAGCTCACGAGAGCAAATACGCGAGCCTCGCTAAAAGAAAAAGGGGGCGTCGCTGTTTTTTCAAAACAAGCTCACGAGAGCAAATGCGCGAGCCTCGCTAAAAGAAAAAGGGGGCGTCGCTGTTTTTTCAAAACAAGCTCACGAGAGCAAATGCGCGAGCCTCGCTAAAAGAAAAAGGGGGCGTCGCTGTTTTTTCAAAACAAGCTCATGAGAGCAAATGCGCGAGCCTCGCTAAAAGAAAAAGGGGGCGTCGCTGTTTTTTCAAAACAAGCTCACGAGAGCAAATGCGCGAGCCTCGCTAAAAGAAAAAGGGGGCGTCGCTGTTTTTTCAAAATAAGCTCACGAGAGCAAATGCGCGAGCCTCACTAAAAGTAAAACGGGGCCTCGCTAATAAACAATATAAGAAACATTAAATAGTGCAGCAAACATGGCACAAAACCCATACTTTTTCTCATACTGTTACAAAGTAACGTTACAACAACAAACATATCCGAAAAATAAAAAATCATTTACAAGGAACCATCGCTCCCTTCAATCAACATCAAATCACCAGAGCCCTCGCTAACCTCCTCGAACTCCGGCTCCGCCACAACAATAGGTCCCCACAACAAAGGAGCTGCCGGAACAATCGGCAGCTCACCAGGCAAAACCCTCGCCCGATACATATATGTACGATGTACTTCATCCACATCCGAAGGTTCCTCCTTCGAAACCACCAGCGATCCGTCGGGGCCCACTTCAAGTTTACTTCGCCCAAACAAATAATCCAGCGCACTACTATCATCAATATCATCGTCTAAAGCAACTTGCGAAGACGAAGACGGACCAAACAAATAGCGCGTAGCTTGACGATCAGTAAAGTCCGCCTCGCGCCAAAAGCTGCTCGACCTACTATTCTTCAAATCATACCTTCGCACCTTTGACCACCAAAAATGCTCGAAGGTCAACGAAGGATGTTTTAACTTTGCACGGGCCCACGACTCGCCAGTTATAAAAGTATCCTGGTAATTAAGCGTCAGTGGCGTCACATCAAATACTTCTAACACGGTTCCGTCAGGAACCTGCATTGCATAAATACTGGAAAATATCTCAGCATCCCCAAGTTTTACAAGCATCGCAACCATTACAAAATGACCTCATCTATACAACCCCAAAAACTTCACACCTGCTCGCTTCCGTCAGGCTCGCCCATCTCGATCTCGCCAGTTACAGCCTCCGCAACGTCAGTTGATGCCTCCTCCGCAGCCACCTCTCGTTCGACACCTGCGCCGGCGACCGAGGCTTCCGCAGTCAACGCTTCAACCTCGAGCGGCGGAGCCTCTGCAGAGCCAGGAGCATCAGCCGCTGCGGAGCTCCCGCCAATTTCAACGGCCGCAGCCGGCGAAGGCATCGCCTCCCTACGAGCCTGTAACACCAAAAACACAAAATGAAAACACGAGTCAACACCAAGCCCATAATCATTGAAATAACGCCAAACGTCACTCTTCAACAACACAAACCTGACGAGTTGCCTCGGCAGCCTCCTCGAAGGCAAGAGCTCGGCCACCGCCAACAATCCAAAACTTGCGAAGCAACCGCATCGCGCAGTTCCGGACCTCGGCATCGTCAGCCTTCATTTGCCGCACTTCATCAACGGTCGGAAAAATATGGTTGGGCTTCTTAATTTTCCGAAGGTGCTCGCAGTCCGCTTGACGGAGGGTTCCAGCCATCGCCAACGCACCGGCATACCCACCAAAATCAGCTGCATTCCCGACCAACGAGCTAAACACATCCAACTCGTTGCTTAACCAACCTTCGAAAGCCTCTGCGCTGACTGTAGGAAGTGGCTCCCCGACTGAACCTCCGGCTTCAGTCAAGCATGTGTCTATCTTAGCTTTAACCCTAGATAGACTATCACGCCAAGCCTCGGCCTGGGTTGCCACCTCCGCTGACAACTTTTCTGCGCGCTCGTTTGCAGACGCCAAGTCTTTATCTTTTTGCCGTCCTGCAGCGAGGAGCTCCGCGCTGGTCCTCGCAGCCTCTTGCGCTTCTTTCTTCCACTTCTCAGCCTCCTCTAAGGCAGTTTTCAGCTCCGCATCCTTGTCCTCCAAGCTCTGGCGAAGCTCCTTGTTGGTTTTCTGCGTGTCTTTCAACCGGTCGTTCAGATAATGAAGATTGTAACTAGACCTTCGACGCGCCGACCGGTTGAGGAGCATCAGCTCAGCCACCTTCACATCAATATCATCATGAATATTATCCAAGGGCTCGCTAGCGAGCCGAAGCTCCGCTTCCGGCAGACAGACCCGGTTAAACACGCGACCCAGGAATCGCCTTTCCTCCGGAGAGCATGGCAAACGAGTCGCCTGAAGGTCCGTGCTCGTGTACAGATGGGTCACCGGGTCAGTAACGCCAAGCTCCTTCGCGTAGTAAGGAAGGTTTGTCCGGCTGGCTTCGCCATATGGCCTCTTTCCAGGCACCGGGTCCGATTCATGGTCACCATTAATTTCGGATCCCTCGACCCAAATGTGCGTGCCGGCGTAATCAGGCAGTGACCCTCACCGAGGGCTCTCTCCCTCCAGATCCCGCAACACTTCTTCAACATCTTTGGCAGCCGCAGCAACAACACTGGATGAAGCTGTCCTTTTTCCTCGGGTGTCCCCAATAGAAACGTCTTCATCGGAGTTATCCTCGCTGCTGGATGAATCGCTGCCCTCGCTAGATGACTCCTCTACCCCCTTTCCTTTTCCCTTTCTCTCTCTTCCTTGTCGGTGTCTTCGGAGACGCCCTCGTCATCCAAGATCCGAATTAAAGTTCCGATACCGCCCACGCGGGGCACCACTCCTCCAACCCCAGCAGAGCCTCGGCCGCTCGAGGTAACGGCCGAGGATGTGGAAGTGCCCGAAGCACCAACAACAGCTGCGACCTTCGTCGCCAACACCTTCCCCCGGCCACCGGGACCGCCGCGCCCACGGCCACGACCCCTCTTCGGCCGAGAGGCAACTCCCTCATCTCCCGCAGCGGCACGCTTCCTCTTCTTCGGAGCATCTTCGCTCGACGGAGCGGGCCAGTTTGGATACTGAATGCCAAGAATATCAAACAGTCTGTTAACCCGACCTTCGGCGCCTATCGCGCTGTGTATAGCTTTATTTTCCAACGTTGACAATTTGCCAACTAACTCCTCCACCCACTGCTGCACGCGCTTATATATAACCCCGAGCCCATCCTCTCGCTTGGGAAATTTCTTGAAAACATTTGCCCAGACCTTGTTCAAATCAACCTTCGGTCTCTTCAACCCCTTGCCCTGGTAGCGAGGGTCATCCTCAACCTCAAACCACACTTGTTCCTCGCGAAGAGGCCAGATCTTGGCGCAACAGTACTCTTCAACCAGGTCGCGGGCGCACTGAGAGCGCGAGACAACCCTCAAACAATCAACAACCGCGTGTGCTTCGCCGTCCATTTTGGCCTCCGCACTTACATCCCCAACAGGCGGGAGCTCACCGCACAGCTCCGCCACATCACTGAGCTTGTAGTAAAACCAAAATTCCTGCCACCCGCTGGTCCACTTGTTCTTCTGAGCTTGCACTGGCAACTCCGACCCAGCGCGGTGGCAGAATATGTACACAGCAAATTGACCCAGACAACTTTTACCCTCGCCACAATCAATCTTCCGAGGCTGCATGTGCACCCGATGAGTGCGAACAAAACCTTCGACATTTGGAGCGATACCTTGGGAACGGCACGGCCACACATACACCGACATCTTCGTAAAACATGAAGGTGTCAGCTGATGAAACTTCAGGTTGAACCTTCGCAACACAGAGGCCACAAAGGAGTGGGCTGGGAAGCGAAGGCCAGCCGAAAAAAATTCTTCAAACACTACAACTTCATCCGCATCCGGCTTCGGCACCGTCTCCCCGACGCTGGTCCTCGCCTTGCCCTCCTCGATCCAACCCCACCTAACATAAGACGCAATCTCCGATGCGCACACTCGGCTTAACCCAAACTCGAAGGTAATCCCCTCTTCCGCCGAAACAGGGGAAGCAGCACGAGCAGTCTGCTTCAGCCTAGCCATCTCTCTAATCGCTAACACCTTCGCGCAGCGAATGCTTGTCTCGACCCTCGCAGACAAACTAAAACAAACCTTCGCTACAGGAAAATAGCAACAGCAGGGTGGCTAGGGCGAATGAGGGCACGTCCTTTATCGCTCACCTACCCCTCCTATTAATAGACCAAGCGGCCGGCACTCCCGCAACAGTATCGGCACGACAATCGAAAAACGCGGCGCAAAAAACGAAACGGGCCTCAACAGTACGAACTACAGTACAACGACACGGCCCAAAGCAGCCGTGGGTGTCGCTGCCAAGGGTCCCTTTACGTTTTCCCGTCCAAAATGCGCTGCTTGGGCCTAAAACTCCGTTCTTTAGATCCAAGGCAACGAGGGGCTACTGTTGGGGAAAAGGACCCTCGGCAAAAACGCCGCCCGATATGGTGCCAAGATCAACCTTCGCTTGGTCTTTGTGCCCTCGCGAGGTCCCCCTCCTTTCGGGGTCAATTTCCTAACCTTCGGACGTGAGTTCGACCCTCGATGCTCCCTTTTGCACTCCCTGCAGGTTAAGGCTTCGCGGCACGACAGGCGACCCTCGCTGGGTCCCAAGGTCACTCAGAGCGGACCAAGCAAGCGACGAAGGCGCGTTGACCCGAAGGCGAGCGGAGTCGAAGGTCAGCGAGCACGGCTGAAGGACAAACCTTCGGCCCTCTCTCCCGAGGGCAAGTAAAGTCGAAGGTCCTACAGACGGCGAAGGAGCGCGGGCCCAAGGGCGAGCATGGCCGAAGGTCAAATCTCCGCCCCCCTCTCCGAAGGTGAACAGAACCAGGTGGCGGCGCATTGGAGGGGGGCCGATTAGGGTTTCCGCTTCAGCTGTGTGTTTACATTTTTGCCCTCCCTCCCTGCGTGGAGGTGAGGAATCTTTCCTGTACCCTTTTGTAATCTGGCCCGCATCCCTTGGTGTTCCCTATAAATACCAGGGGATGAACAGTGTAAAAGAGAGAGAGATTTTTTGGGATCAGTACACGGCATCAATTGAGTTCAAAACCTTCGTTTCCGCTTTACTTCCGACGCTTGGCCACCTTCGCCGTTCACTCTGTACAAGTGCGAGGGTGTGGCAAGTGTGTTTCCAACACTAGCCTCGGAGCTGGACCCTTTCTCAGCACTCTTCTCCTCGTCTTCCCCATCTTCGCCAGATGCAGCCTCGTCATCAGAGATCTGAATCAGAGCTCCAATTCCGCCAACACGCGGAACACGCCCTCCCGTTGCACAGCCGACCTTAGCAGCACCTCGGCCACTCGTAGCCGGTATCAAAGCCGAAGAAGATGAACCCCCGACAATGCCAGACGACACAGAAACTTTCATCGCCAAAGTTTTCACACGGCCGCCCCCATCGCCACCGTGGCCTCGACCCCTACCCCTCTTCGAAACTACAACATCTTTTTCCTTCTCGGACGCTCGTTTCCTCTTCTTCGGCGCATCCTCGCTTGAAGGTGTCGGCCAATCAGGGTACAGAACCCCCAGCATGTCGAAGAGTCTGTTAACCCGACCACCGCTTCCAACCGCACTATGGATAGCCTTTACTTCCAGGGTTGAAAGTTTTCCGACAAGGTTTTCAACAGCCTGCTGAACCCGCTTAAGAACAGCTTCGACACCACCTTTCCGATTGGAAAATTTCCGAAGGGTACCCTCCCAAATCTTGTTCAAATCAAGCTTTGGTTTCTTCAAACCCTTCACCTCGTAAGTCGAGTCATCCTCAACCTCGAACCAGGGTTGCTTCCGACTAAGGGGCAAAACCTTAGCACAACAGTACTCCTCTACCAGGTCACGAGCGCACTGATAGCGACCGATCACCCTCAAGCAGTCAACAGCCGCATGCGCCTCTCCGGTCATCAAGGCTTCGGCAGTCACATCCCCGAGGGGCCGAAGCTCGTCGCAAAGCTCAACAACTCCACCAAGCTTATAATAAAACCAATGCTCTTGCCACCCACTCGTCCATTTATTCTTCTGACCCTGCACTGGAAGCTCAATGCTCTTGCCACCCACTCGTCCATTTATTCTTCTGAGCCTGCACTGGAAGCTCCGACCCAGCCCGATGGCAGAAAGTATACACTGCAAACTGACCAAAACTGACGTTACCCTCGCTATCAGTTATTTTCCGTGGCTGCATGTGGACTCGATGAGTTTTTACAAAACCTTCGACATGCGGAACCACACCCTGAGAATGGCAAGCCCACACAAAGATAGATAGCTTCGTAAAGCAAGAAGGCGTCAGCTGATGAAACTTTAAGTTAAAACGTTGAAGCACCGAAGTCACAAACGAAGTCACTTGAAAGCGAAGTCCAGCTTCAAAGAACTCTTCAAAAACAACAACCTAATCGACTTCCGGCTTGGGAACAGTTTCCCAGCGCTGGCCCTCGCTTTTCCTTCCTCGATCCAGCCTCGCCTGACGTAGGACGCCAGATCTGAGTCGCAAACCCGACTGAGTCCAAACTCGAAGGTTACTCCTTCATCCGCCACGGTCAGAGATGCAACTCGAGCAGTCTGCTTGGACCTAGCCATCTCCCTAGCTCAAAACCTTCGCAGAACTGATGAACTCACTCAACCCTCGTAACAAATCTAAGAACCTTCGCAACAAGCAAAGCACAGCAGGAGGATGGCTATAGCAAGAGGATGGCTCAAATTCAAACTCTCCACCAACCCCACCTATTTATAGACCAATGGACGAGCCACCCAACCCGACAAAATTGGCACGCCCCCCGAAAACACGGCACAAAAAACGAAACGGACAAAAACAAAACAAAAATGACGGCCCGGCCCACAAGCAGCCGTGACATCACGCAGGCGCTGCTTGGGCCTAAAGATCGTTTTTAGATCCAAGCCGTCGAGGGGCTACTGTTGGGGGAAGGAACCCTCGGCAGTGACATCACGCAGGCTGACACAGGAAACGACCCTCGCGCATCCTGCATACCTTCGCAAGAACTCTCGTCATTTGTCGAGTCCTTCGGACCATTTTTCTAACCTTCGGGTGTTAGCTCGACCCTCGGGATATTTTCTGTTTCTCACAGGCAAAAGGCATGAAGAACACGGTGTGTGACCCTCGTACGTCCTGCACACCTTCGGAAGAAACGTCAAACTCAACCAATGTTTTCCTAAACAGTAAACGGTAAACAGTCGGTCACTCTTTGTTTAGCGTTTAGGCCGTTTAAACGGTGTTTAAACGGAGTTAAACGGCCTAAACGGTTTTGTATGGTAACACTAAAATATACATATTTATGTACGTAAAAATTAAATTTGCTAGAAACTGTACATATTTGCACATGTAAAAAATAAATATTATACCAAATAATATTTTTGGAAGAAATCTAAATCCCACAACATTTCATATACTCACAATGTTAATTAGTTTTGTGTTGATTATGGTAGTCGTAGTCCTCTAATTAACCAAATTATGGATTAAATGGTTGTTTAGATCATTTAATCATGTCTAACCTGATTTTCTTTAGACCATTTAGACGGGTTTAAACGGGTTTAAACGGTCCAACCGTTTAATTCACCGTTTAGGGCCTAAACAAAACAGATGGCCTCTGTTTACCGTTTAAACGGTGTTTAAACGGACTAAACGGCCGTTTAGGCGAACAGAGAGCTCAACGGACGGCAAGCGAACGCGGGCCTCGCGGCTGAAATGATGGTTCAACAAGCCGAAGGTTAACCCTCGCGTGTCCGCGAGGGGGTGCACGAGCCGAGTGGCGGCGGACGCGCGGAAGGCGAGTTAGGGTTTTTTGCACCGCCTGTGTTTGTACAATTCTGCCCTTCCATTGTATAGCGCAAATGAATCTTTCTTGTACCCTTTTGTAATTTGGTCAGTGTCCTTCGGTATTCCTTATAAATACCAGGAGATGAACAGTGTAAACGGGACGATTTTTTGGGAAGAGAGAAAACCCACTGCTGTCTATTTTTCCCGCACCTTCGTCTTTGGTTCGGACAGTTGACCACCCTCGCCACTCCTCTGCACGTGTGCGGAGGTAAGACAGGTGTGATTCCAACAATCTCCAACAGTCTTTCTAAATCTCACTCTCTAAATCATCATTTAAAGAGTCATTTGCATAAAAATCGTTTTCTATATCTTTGCAATCTTCAACAGCTTTTCTATATCTCGCATGCAGTCTAGAGAGCCATTCTCGTCTTCTATTTTTTGGCTAGCGAAAAATCCGGAATAGAAGATGACTATATTTGGACAACCATTTAGATAAGCTGTTGGAGTATAATTTTTCGTCAAAATCTCTATTTCTAGCATTTAGGAAGAATATATACGAAGTCTCTTGGAGTTGCTCTAAGGCATCTTTTCCTTTCCTAGGAGATCTCCTAAAATTAGCTCACAAGTTTCATCTATCTGACAGTACTATATTGGACAACAACATATCTAACTGATGACTGCTCATGGACAACACCGTGAAACAGGACACGCAGTTGCACACACACACAAGTAGCGCAAACACAAGCATTCATATATATACACACAGTTGCATACAGATGTTATAGATAGATCGCATAGCAATGCAAGACCTGAAATCAGAACAAGTCCTCGTAGGCTCGTAGTCCACGACTCATCTGCGCTCGGGGACGTTGACGCCGAAGAGGCGGTGGTGCAGGTCGAAGTAGACCACGTCCGGGTTTGCCGGGCACACGCCCGCGACCACGGGGATCTCCGGCGGCAGGCCGGTCAGGGCGTAGCTGTTCTTCTTCTTCTTCCAGATGTCCTCAAAGCTCACCCGGCCTGTAGTCCGCGATCCATCGCCATCCTTCGTTACCCATTTCGAGAGACCACACGGACACTGTCGCTGCTTCGCCGTTGGGGCTGGGGGACGATCTGTTGAATATGTTCCGCCACACGACATTATAACCCGACTCTTGGTAATCGTGAGGAGTGTTTGCTGGCTAGCGCCCGTGGTTTTTATTACCTTCCACATTGAAAGTGTTTTCCACGTTAAATCTTATGTCTCACTGTGGTTTTCGATCTTATGTTCTTCCTCATTTGATCATCGTCATTCACAACATGATCTCCACGTAGCGCAGCAAGCCTCCGCTCACCCCAATGCAGCGCCTGTGGTGGATGTCATTCGTGGCCTGGGCCTGCTTCCCGAGACCGCGACCAAGGGGGAGACGGTAGAAGCGGACCTCAATGTCCTTCACTACCGGAGACTGCCTCTTTGCCGAGGGTCTCTGGCTTTGCCGAGAGCCAAAAATTGGCCTCTCGGCACACGTTGGCTCTCGACAAAGCCGTCTATGCCGAGAGCGCAACTCTCGGCAAAGAGCCTCTTTGCCGACGACCGAGCCCTCGGCATATAAGCCACCTTGGCAAACTTGGGACTCGATAATGGCCTCCTCTGTGCCGTTACCTTTGCCGAGAGCCCTCAGTTAGGCTCTCGACAAAGGAGCGTACTTTTTTTGTAAATTCTTTACCGAGAGCCCTGGCCCTGGCTCTCGGCAAAAAGCCTCTATGCCGAGGGCTTCAGGAAGCTCTCGGCAAAGAATATTATTATTTTTTGTTTTTTGCTCCCAATTTTTTCTGGGACCTTGCTACAGTACTACAAGCCAAGATTTCAAATTTGGTGTATTTTCCATACCTCTTGCTATATTTTGCGCATTTTCTTTAGATTCTAGATTTTTCCCGCGAGATGCACGTTTATGAAATAATGAAACTCAGCGATTCAAAAAATGGTATTCATTCTTCCAAGGGTATTTCGACGTCGTATCCAGGGACAAACGCGGAAACTCGACCGTCTCGTGCACGAGACACGACGACCAAGTTGCGTGAGATTGGATTTAAAATTATTAAAAATACAAACGAAGTAGAAAAACATGAAAATAGACGAGAGACCTTGACATCGCATGTAGAGGCTATGAAAAAAATTGAGAATTGTTGACGCAAAATCTCGGTCGGGATGCGCCAACACACTCGTGAGCACGGTCCTCAGAGGGGTACGAAGCGAGTCCTGACCTCCTTGACCTTCAACGAGCGGTGGTGTCGATTCTCAGCGAAATCGACTTCAGACGTGCCAGTCAATTTGACCTGTAATTGACAAGGAGAAGAAAGAGATTGTCAAATTATGGAACCTGCCGGTTTGGTGCCAGATAGTTTCAAATTATGCGGCTCTGATATAGCCATTTGTCTTTAGGACATTGACTACAAAGTCAACTCCCATGAGATTGCATATAAAGTGATGAAAAAAGATATGAAGCATAACGGCTATAACATATGTGAGATGAATGCTCATAATAAACAAACAGCCGATAAGCTTAAAAGATATAAACAGATAAAAATCTATATGTATATTCAAACGGCATAAAACCAACGTATCGACTAAATGCACAAGCAGTTCTATTCGTTAACAGTGGGGTGTCTCCATGCAGCCGTAATAACGAATAGATCGATAAAATAACTTAAACATCAATAGTGGGGTGTCTCCATGCAGCCTTGATGATGGTCAAGCTAGATCACGTCTCGTGTATAAAGTAGATCTGTTGATTCCAAACCACTTAAAAGGACATATTATAAAGAAAGTATAACTGGATCGGCTATTTCAGCCGATTCAGGGTCCATGAGGCACGAACAAAATCTACCCGATAAATACATGATTTAATCTAAGATAAACAGACTCGATCTACCATATATCAGTGGGGTTCAGAAATACAGCCATAATAGATATGTTAAATCAGATCTATCTGCTCTTAAATTAGATCACGGTTTTATCGAATATCTCGAACGCACAACATGTAACAACCAAGATTGGCCAAAATAGCCGATGAGAGGCTTGTATCAACTATTTCTTCTGTTATGAGCGTGTAAACCTCAGAACAGCCGATACTAAGCATTCTTTAGCGCAGGCTATTTTGTCAATCTTGATTGGGCAAGATGTTGTTTAAAACATAAATAAACAAATTAAAACATAAAATAACATCGATAACTTAATGAATCTATTAGCTTGCCAAACCAATAGAGCCGATAACTAGTCAAGATCGACTAAAGTAAGACATTGATCAGAGTCAAGACAGTCTTACAAAAGACGAGCTTAAACTGATAACTATCCAAGTCATAGCTTAACAAGAGTTTGGTCGAAGCCAATGCAGCCTTATTACACGATGACACAAGCCATTGGTGAAACTTACAAGCAAACCGGAGGTCGGTCAATGCTGATGCAGCTCTGCCTGATTGAAGGTCTCGCCGAGATCTACTTTACTCCTACTCCTAGGGTTTTTGGCCGAGGGCCGGTTGTGTTTGATTGATTGGATTCCTCTACAAAATCCGGGTTTCAAGCTATTTATAACCCGGTTGACTCCTGCCCTAACACGAGTAGATTACAAAAAAGGAAAAATAAAAGACGACCCGAACTTGAACTCCTTGGTCGAGTCCGACACTTCTTCGAAGCCCGTCGTGCTGGTCCACCTGAAGCTTTCGGGTCACCTTTGACTCATACAAGCTTTTTATATTTCCAGGCCGATCTTTTTTCTTAATAAACCGGTCGTTTATGTTTACAAAATAGTAATCTTCCCGGTTCAAAATCTGGTGTAAACAAGAATGTTTGGAGCAAGTGATGGCGCAAGATAGTTAAAACCCTAAGATCTCCGTATATGATTGTACACCTCCATAATGAGGTTCAAATGGGAGGGTCTGTGCAATGGCGTTGGTGCTTTCCAGTCAAGAGAAATATGAAGACTCTTCACAAGAAATGTAGAAACAAAGCCAAAATTGAGGCTTCCATTGCAGAGGCATTCATTCTGGAGGAGGTGTCAAACTTCGCTGAAGAATACTACTCCGAGAACCTTCCTAGCGTGCATAATCCACCCCCGCGTTACAATGCTGGAGAAAATGAATCGAGTCTTAGCCTTTTCCAAGGCCAACTCGACATGACAAGTGGATCAACAGTTAAGCAATTGAACTATGAAGAGTGGCGAAAGATCATGCTATACGTGCTTACCAACCTTGATGAGGTGGACCCGTACATGGGGAAAGTTGTCAACTATCTTCCTCCGATTCGCCGTCACTATTCTGTTGCCAACATCCTTCTTTTTGAACCGTACAATGAATTTCTTCATTTGTTCTCGAATGGACCAAAGCCTCTTTCTGATGCGGTAGCTGTCGGTGTTTCGACCCCGGGGGTGTGACACCAACTAGTAATATGATTGCGTGCTCTCTTTCTGGATGGTGATGCAAGATGACACAAGGGTTTATCCTGGTTCGGGCAAAGAAGGCCCTACGTCCAGCGGGGGAAGGAGGTTCTTGTATTACTTGCACCTAAGTGCTTGTACAGAGGCAATACAAGCTCAATAAGTGTGAGCGAGAGTCTGGACTCGTGTGTGTGTGGTGTGGACTCGTGTCTCTCTCGCGTGAAGGGCCCTGGTGTCCCCTTTTATAGAACAAGAGGAGGCCAGGGTTACACAGGAGCGACATGTACTACGCCCAATGAGGCGAAGGGTTGGAATCCTGTCTTGTCGAAATGACGGGAGCCGGCGTGGGGGTTGCTGTAGAGGCGTCCTTGAAGCGTGGCTTCCATCCCGGGCGCGGACGTGGAGGCGTGGCAACGTGGAGGTCGTGCGGCACCCATCCTGGCTCGTACAGGACGTGTCAGGATCCCTCCGGGTCTTGGGGTACCTGTCCTCCAATGGCATGAAAGCTACCAGGGCTCGAGGGGCGTAGAGCCGGCCTCGAGGTGGCGCCTACGGGGGGCTCGAGCCCCCGCAGGTATGGGCAAGTCCCGGAAAACCCGCCCGGGCAGCGGGAATCCAGGTCTCGAGATATGGCTCGAGTGTGCTACAGTGCAGGGTATGGCCTAACAGTGTTGTACTTGCGCTTTTTTGCCCATGTTTGTGGTGAAAAAGGAGGTTTGACTCTGGCTTTGGTTTACTGTGGCACACGTTGTGTACCGGAGGGTGTGACTGGAGTAGGTGGGCGCATTAACTGCGCTGTATGGGGCTGGTATCCGATGTCTGGCGCTGCTCGAGGTGGGTACGATGTGTCTCGAGGGATAGGTTACCGTGTTAGAGAGGCTCGAGGTCCCCACGTTGGGTCTTGAGGAACGGTGTACGGCTGTAGTGGGCTCGAGGCCTACGTACTGGGGCTCGAGAGGTAAGCTACCATGAGGCGGTTGGTAAGGCTTTGGCGGGCCCGGGCTTCTCAGCGGCGGTCCGGCGCTGTAGGCCTCGAGGGGTTGAACTAGTTAGGTCTCTTATTAATTGGTGCTCTAGGTTTAACTTATTTGTTTTTCGTTGATTGGGGGTACCCCTTTTGTGGTCCCCCGACAGTAGCTGAAACCCTAATTGCAAATGGTGCAGGGCAAGGGAGGCCCGATTTTATTTCTTGGTTCTGACAGAAGGTACCGTCCAACCGAGGTCGTACTTAGTCCAACGTTCCAACTTGCTCTTACGTTCTGACCGTATAACAATATATCTTGCTTCACCTTGCAGGCTCAGACCGATGCGTCTATGAGTAAAGAGCTGAGATAAGTTGCAAAAGACTTTGACCGTAGGGTCAAGTCATTTAACGGTTATGACGTGAATGGATATCGCTTCCACACATCAAGCTACGAGCAGAATCGGCCCAATCGAAAAACCATAAATAGCGGAGTTTGTACTCTAGGCAATGACAACCGTGACTACTATGGAAGAATTGAAGAAATATACGAACTTTCATTTCATGGTGAAAAGGCTTTGAATCCTGTCATGTTCAAATGCCATTGGTTTCACCCTGGAGTAACGAGGCTGACACCTAATCTTGGGCTAGCCGAAATTTTACATGATTCTGTCTATCCAGGAGCCGATGTGTATATTGTGGCTCAACAGACCACATAGGTTTATTACACGCCATACATGTGCAAAAGCAAAGAGCATCTATAGGGTTGGTATATTGTGCACAAGATATTGCCACATGCTAAACTACCTCTCCCCAACGATGAGGATTATAACTTCAACACAAACACGTATGACGATGAGTTCTTTCAAGAAGTTGGGCTGCAAGGGACGTTCACGATAGACTTAACCGAAGCGATGAAAATGGAAGTAGAGAATGATGACGAGGACGCTGGGGATGAGGTGGTAAATGAGAAGGACATAGAAATGCTAGAACGATTCTGTTTAGGTGAAGCAAATGAAGACGACATCCCATCTTCGGATACTGAGGAGTACTTAGACATGGTTGATAGCGATGATGAGACTCATGCTCCTACTAATCCGGATGATCCAGATTATTTCTAATACATGTAATATTATGTTATATTCATAGGATCTAGAGTTTTATTTATATTGCATATATTTCATTATGTTATTTCTAATACAACATTGTTTGTTCTTTTTAAATGCAGGAGGTCGAGCCAAGATGTCGAGAGGACGTCAGTGGATGTTGAGTTGGTTGTACCGGAGCTCGCAGGGCGACGGGCGGTCGACGAGGAGTGGCCGCCGCCGGAGGGAGCCGACTCCACAGGAGGAGGAGGAGGAGGAAGAGGTGTCGGCCATGCCCGAGGCCGAGGCTCAGGAGGAGGAGGCCGAGCAGGAGGATGAGGGGCAGGAGGAGGCCGAGCAGGAGCACGAGGCGTCGGCCTTGGCAGACGAGGGTTCGGCTACCCCAGGGGCGTCCACGCCCTACTTGAGAGGCCCCGACAGCCTCCCGGCGTTGTCGACACGTCTCCAACGCCTAGTGATCTGCCCCATTGGACAAAAGAACTACTTGTTCATATGATGAGACTCAAAATTGAAATAGAATCTAATAATCTTTTTTAATCACATGTGCAGGTCATGGGACTTTGTGGGGCCTCGCGGTCGCAAACCCAACGACATCCTGGGTCTCTTGTGCCGCGAGCACTACCCCGACATAGTACAGTATGCCAGGAAGTTAGAGCCGGCCTACACCTTTGACCACTACACCGTCGCCCCAGACCCGGAGTTCTCCAACAAGGCGGCAAGGGTCAGAGCGGAGCTGTGGGTAAGTCTTCGTCAAACAACATCGCATTCATTGTATTTTTTCTTTAATTACTTAGAGTTTGTATTGCGTCTGTATGCAGAACTACTTCAAGTGCGAGCCCAGGGAAGGAGGCAGTGGCGGAGGTGGTGACTACCAGGGCCTGCAAGAAGCTCGTCACCGACATGATCTACGAGGCGAGACTGCAGGCCATCATCACCTACAACGCCATGGTCTTGGGACAGAGGATGTCAAAGGTCCAAGCGAGAGGCATGACGCTGAGCCGAGCACAGTACTTGCAGGTAGTGATTCCTTTTGAGATTAAGATATTCATACTTTTCATCTGTATATGTGAAATACTTGATGATGTGCAGATGATCCCCCAATGGTGCTAGTCGTTTCCCGAGTGCTGGACGATGATCGTGGACCAATGGCTATCCGAAGAGTGGGCGGCCCACCACGTCGAGGCTCGGGAGGCGTGTCTACAGATAACAGGTGTACCACACCACCAGGGCTATCGCAACCTCGCTGAGTACGCACAAGCTTGGGTACGTGAAAGACTTTCTGAATTCCTCGCTCAAATGTTGCTTGATTACTAATCATCTTGTTATCTTCCTCGCAGTCAGCGGCAAACGGTGGCCAGCCTTGCGGCACGTCGGAGGCATACGCCATGTCCCACAAGGGCAAGGTCACGGCACCGGAGACCTCCTACAACCCCGACGACCCCGCCGACGCGTACACCAACCTCCAGCGTCCACAGCCGCCTCACTGACTACACAGAGGCGGCAAGGGCGGTCCATGGGGATGACTTTGATCCCGCCACAGAGGACCTGGATGGGAGCATCGTCATGAGGTCGGAGGAGGGAAGAAGCACGAGCGGTACTGGCTTGGCGACGACATCATCGACTCGGCCTCCACTCCCACTCTGTCCCAGCTCCGAGCACAGAGCACGAGTGGGAGCATCCCCATATGCTCACACCCGTCGCCTTCGCAGTCGCGGGTCGCCGAGCTCGAGGTTATTTCTGTTTACTCATCGTACATTGATCTTTAAATATTTGCATTGTTCTAACATTACCTTTGTATTATCGCAGGCCCGCCTGGAAAGAGAAAGACAGGAGCGTCAGCTGTCCGAGACCCACAAGTCATCCCAGATGGAGGCCCAAGCTAAGCAGATGGCGGAGCTCATCGCCTTCATGGCCTCCCAGGACATGGCCGTGCCCCCGACGATCATGGCTCCTCCACCGCCGTGTCAGGACGCCGGAGCTACTGCTGTGAGTATCGATACCTTATTGTTTCATTTCTGCATTTTCTTGTCCGACATAGACGTCTTCCTTTTGCAGCCTATGTCGGAGGGTTCGAACAACCGCCACACTCCTGGATGGAACACGACTGGGGGTCAAGCAGATGACACTTCTTCTCCAGGGTGGCAAGGTTGGTCGTGAGTGTGTGTCGGCTCTAGTACATTGAACTTTGGATTGAAAACTTTCATGTTGTATGTGTGGTGACCTTGGTATTGAACTATGTGATGCCATGTGATGTGATATATATGTTATATGTATGTCACTACTGCACAAAGCTTAACCGCAGCGGGCGTTTTGGCTTTACCGCAGCGGGCAACAGCGTCCGCTGCGGTGCTAAGGCCACGGTTAATCGTGGCCATTACCGCAGCGGGCGCTGATGCCCGCTGCGGTAAAAGCCTTAACCGCAGCGGGCAGCATAATTAGCCCGCTGCGGTTAATAGCATTAACCGCAGCGGACAACCTAAACCGCCCGCTGCGGTAAATGATTAACCGCAGCGGTCGCTTTAGGTTGCCCGCTGCGGTAGTTGCGTTTAACCGTAGCGGGCAGCTTATGTTGCCCGCCACGGTTATTAATTTTGGATTAAAAAAAATAAATAATGCAGCCAGCAGAAACAGCAGGATATAGCCAGCAGAAACAACAGAATATGAATTTAAATCTGCAGTTTTCAAATAATTCCAGAATTCCAGATTTCTAGAAGATATATATATGCACATATAAACCATCTGGACATAACATACAAAGTGACTTAGTTGTTTGTTGTCATCATATACACATTGACTTAGTTGATTTCAAATTCAAATTACAATTCATATTTCAACTTGATGAGCATAATCTGTCGGACGAAGCATTGTATTCCATTTGCGGAGCTTCTCGTATTGGGGTAGCAATGCCAGGTCGGATTCGTTGTCAAAGAACGTTTCTCCTTCGAGAATGCATTTCTCCATTACAAACTTGCATATGTCCACCTTGACTTGTTTAAAGCACATCCTGCAACTCTGCTGCTCTCCCCAATACTTGACACCTTCCTTGAGCTTCTTCCAGCTATTGGTGTACTCCTTGCTTTCCCTTAGAAACTCGCATGTGTACAAGCCACATGTCTTCGATCCTAGTGGCTGTTTGGCGCACTGCACGATTGATACACAAGCATTAGAACCCATATATATGTATGAAACATGAATTGAACCTTTGAAATACTTACCGGGAAATCTCGTCGGATTTTGAGGTGGTACCTATGCTTGTCCTTGAACTTTTGAGTTCTTCGGTCCCAGAATCCGGGCACCTTTTGGTATTCCTTATAAGCGCTGTACGAAATATAATAGTTTTAGCCACAATTTAAAAATGTATGGTAACCGTAACTGATGAAAAAGATGGATGACTTACTTTTTCAGACAATCTTCGAATGCCTTGTACCCTTGCTTGTTTGGTACGCTCAAGGAGTCAAACACACAGGCCCTGCCATCTTGAGGGTATATGATAAAAGCAACCCAGTGGCCACCCACGAGGCCCTGGCTGCACCATTGCAACAAAATAGTGTTTATGATGACTAGAAGGCATGATATGCTAGCGACTTAGGTGTACGTACATGTATTTGACTTACCCAAAGTGATAGGCAACCATTATACACTCTGGCCCATCCGGCTTGATCTTCTTCATGCATTCTAGAATGTAATTTTTCAACTTAGTCTTCTCGGCTTTCATATTTTCTTCATATTTCTTCTCTCGCTGTCGAACTGTCATCTCCGGATCAGTGATCTCGAAACCCTTGATGACTCTTTCGGCAATATGTGCAGGAGAGAGGTAGAGTACAGGACGTGTCTTTTTATTACTTACAGTGACCGTCATGCTGCACGGACAAGTCATCGTGACATAATAAGTATAGAACTATGGAAAATACGAATGTAGTGATCTGTGGAAGTTGCATTCATCGCTTACAGTGTGAATAGGGTGATTTGAATGATGTCCAGGTCTTCTTCCTGCATCAGGTTGTACATGTCGCTAAAGTCGACGGGTAGTTGCATTTCGTTACCAGCGGGCAAGTGGAAGTACTCCGTGGGAATCTTGACGTTAAAACTTGACATCCCGGCTTTTGCAGCTTCCATGTACCATAGATGGAACCTCCTTGTATCCCACTTTTCCTCGTCGATGAGCTGGGCCTTGGGAATCATGAACTTCCCGCACACATAGTGGCCAGGGCAGTCTTCGGCCTCATCAAATAGTTGACAGGTAGTTTCAGGCCTGGCAAACGATGGATAGGGATGTTAGTAGCATATATACTATGGACGTGGTATTATGCTCAATGTTACCATACCTTTCGAACGTGAGGGTGTACGGGAGCTTGTCGGTGGACGTTCTTGGATTCTTGGTGGGCGGGGGAGGACATTGGCTTGTGGTTGGCGGGGGAGGTGTCTTCGTCCCTGTTGCCTCCCCCGTCGTGCCTCCCTGTTGCTCGTTCGTGCTTGGCTGGCTTGTCGTTGTCGTGTTGTCGCCCTTACCGGCCTCTGAGCTTCTTGCCTCATGGACCGGGCCGATCGGCGGACTATTTGGAGGTGGGGGAGACACAGTTCCCATGTCAGTGCCCTTTTCCTTTTCCCCGCCATCACCTTCTACCTTTTCCTTGTCCCCGCCATCGGTACCGCCTTCTCCTTTGTCCTTTCCCTTGCCCTTGTCCCCGCCCTTTTCTTCGTCATCATCGCTGTCATGATCTGGATCTTTCGGAGGACAAGATCCGGCGGCTGATGGTTGTGATGTTGGTGTCGGCGTTGGAGTTGGCGTCCGAACAATGATCTTGATGTCCTCGCGGTTCCATAGGACTTCCAATCCAAGTGCTTGCCCTAGGTGCCTGGCCGGTTGTAGGTTGGGATGGTCCAATTCAAAATGTTCCTGGTCGGGAACGTGCCATAACGGGCTCACGACCACATAGTCTTCAGGGGTGTTGTCTTTGTTGAAGTCATGAATATCGTGGGGTGCAAGAATGCATCCCTCGGCCACCACCATCTTCTTGGACCTTCCGAACGGGATGAGGAGTTGGACGTGCTGGTTTTCCTTGAAGTCCTCGTTCGAGACCCTTGGGCGATCCTCGTTCATCGGCAGTAAGGCTTTCTTTTCCTTTGCTTGAGGATTGGGTAGGCCATGGTGATCAAACATCTTCGACCTCATCGCGACCATCTCCGGGTTGTTGCTCGTGAAGGCTTCCTTTATATAGCTTTTGATCATTTCAGCCACGCCTTCATTGAAGCCCTTGTTATATAGCTCATCTTTATACCTTTGCCTGGACTTGTATGTGGCCACGTCGGATTGCCATGACTCAACTGACTTCCAGCTCATCGTCGACCCGACACCACGAACGCGGCCGCGGTGCTCGGGGGTTCCTAGGACCTCGGTGAGCAAGTCGTGGCCCCGGCGGACCACGATGTTGTCCTTAAGCTTTGCTTTCTCCATCAAAGTCTTCTCGACGTCCTCGAGGTGGGGCTCGTTAAACTTGGTCGCCCCGGGCTTCAGCCTCTTTGGAATGCGGGCCCTCATGTAGTCCTTTGCCCTTGGGTCGATGCCCTCATACGGATCTGGAACCCCGGCAGCCTGTCTTGCTTGTTCTTCTTGCTGCCACTTGGTCCTCTGACCGGCAAAGCCAGTCATGCCCAAGTGGTGAGGATTCTTGTTCCTCTTTGCGAGCTCACTGAACTTAGCGCTCTTTTCCTCTGCTTCTTGCGTCTTTCTTATTTCGCAGAAAGCATCCCACACGTGTGCCTTGACCATATTGTACTTTAGCAGTGGCGACTTCCCCTTCTTCAGGTAATTTCTGGTCAGCATGGACCTGAAGTTGCGAAGCGCAGTCGACGCCACGTGCAAAGCCCACTCTTGGCACTTCTCCATGTCAGCTGAGGGCGGATATCTAAATCTCCTTGTCACCTCACCCCAGACATTGTTTTTTATGTCTTTCGGTACATCGTGCCAGTTGGGCCAAGTGATCTCCACCTTCTCCTTGGCTATACACGCCACTTGATTGCTGAACTTGCCAATGACTGTATCTGGAGCTATTGGGTTGCCCTCTGGCCCCACCGCATCGATGACATGCACCTCGTTTTCTTTGTCCAACTTGTGCCTCCCGTGTTGTCCCCTCACCCTCTTCTGGCCCTTAGATTTGGACGAAGAGGTTGCCGTAGAGGGAGCGGGGGCTTCTTCCTCCCTGACCGCGTCTTCGTCACTAAACTCGAGCTGACGAGGCACAATCGGCAGCTGTTGACAAGAGTGACGAGCCTTTAGTGATTCAATCGCGTCTTTGTACATGTTAGAAAGCCAGCGTGTTGCGTAAACCTCGAGACTCTCTGCTTCGTCCGCCCCTTGTTCGTACGTGGGATTGTTGCCCTCCTCTGTACGCTGCTTCTTTGGCGGTGGAGTCACGGACACCTCACTCATCAAGCTGGTTGACGAGGAGCTAGGGGTAGGGTCCCTCCATTCGTTAGTTTTGTCTTCCGCCATTTCAGTTCTACATATACACAGACGCGTATATAATATGATCAGTTCAAAGCTTTTGAATAAAAAATGACACGTATAAGTTTTTGGCTCAGATTTGCCCCTAGGTCAACACGTCACTGCTAAACTGGTTACTTGTAAAATACAAGTCATCCTAGTCTAGCAGCTGACTCAGCATAGAAAGTAGGGGGGCAATTGATCATCATCGCCGCTGCCTCAGCATAGATCGAAAGGGGTCACATCATCGCATTTGCCACTACCTCAGCTTACAAGTTCGAAAAAATCATCAATGCAAATGTCATAGTAGGGAGTAGGGAGAGTAGTAACAGAGAGTAGTAGTAGGGAGAGGAGTATAAAGAGAGGAGTAGGGATAGTAGTAACAAAGGACTAGTAGGGAGAGTTGTATAAAGAGTAGTATAGAGAGGACTAGTACAGAGACTACGTAGAGAGTAGGGAGAGGAGTAGTAGGAGAGGTAGTAGTAGTATAGAGTAGTAGGGAGAGGAGTAGTACAGTAGTATAGAGTAGTAGGGAGAGGAGTAGTAGGGAGAGGAGTAGTACAGTAGTATAGAGTAGTAGGGAGAGGAGTAGTAGGGAGAGGAGTAGTACAGTAGTATAGAGTAGTAGGAAGAGGAGTAGTAGGGAGACTAGGTAGAGAGTAGGGAGAGGAGTAGTACAGTAGTATAGAGTAGTAGGGAGAGGAGTAGTATATATAGAGTAGGGCATTTGCATAGTGTAAAAAAACATCACATGGCATCATAGGTCGCAAATAAAAAAGCATCAGATGGCATCATAGGTAGTGGCATTTGCATAGTAGGGTAAAAAGGCATCAAAGTGCATCATAGGCAGCAAATAAACTCTGAATTAAAGCATCACGAGACATAAGATAGGTTCCATCTGAAGACAAGTAGTAACCAGTAGTAAGTAGTAAGTAGACAGAAGATAAGTAGACAGGAGTACTAGCAATAGAGGAGTAGGCAAAATCAAAAACATGATCTAAACCATTCTGTTCCACAGACCATAACTGGAGTTTAGAATCATCAAAAATCATGATCTAAACCATTCTGTAAAGCTTATCAAATCCTCTATAACTTTCTTATTATACCTCAGAGATGATTCATAAGCTAAATGCACCAAATAGTTCGGTTTTCCAAAACTGTCCAGATTCTGGACAGTTTTTTTTGTCCAGATAAAACAGAGCATATCTCCCAACTCATACATCCAAAAATTACGAAATTTTAGGAGCAGCTAGGTATACAAAAGTGCTACAACCTTGTTATAGAACATTTCAACAGAAAACCTCATTAACATAGTGATATCTCATTCCCACCAGAACTGATCCAGAAAATCACAGGGACATTGCAAGGGCAAGTTTTTAGTCAACAACATGATTAACAATGGTCAAGAGCTTATCCTTTAACATGATCATTCAGTAGAGAGTACAGGAAATAGTTTTGCACAAAATGCAGTATATCAAAGCTGATATATCAGTGACTAATGTGAGAAATATAGCCACCCATGAAAAGCCAAAGATCATCATCATCTATGCTCAGATTATATAACCAATTAACAAAAAAATGAACCATAGCATAACACGTGCATCAGTGGGATCCAGCAGAAAAGCATCAGTGAGTAATGCATCAGTTTAACCATCAGTGTCAGCATCAGGGACATAACCATCAGTGCCATCAGTGTGAGCATCAGTGCAGTTGATCGATAACCAGGGCTCTGGAGAGAATAAGAGTAGCATGAGGGGCACAGGGGCACAACAGTTTTCCCCTTACCTCAGTACGGTGGCGCGGCAGACGGCGGCGTGGCTCCGACGATGTGGAGGAAGGCGGTGGCTAGGGCACCGCCGCGAGGTCGTTAGGTAGGGCACCAGCAGCAGACAGGGGCTCCGACTCCGGTGGGTAGGGCACCAGCAGCGGACGGCGGCGTGGCTCCGGCGATGCTCCGGATCCGGTGGCTAGGGCACCGCCGTGAGGTTGTTAGGTAGGGCGGAGGAGGAAGGGTGCGGACGACGACGGGCGCAGAGCGGAGCAGGACGGGCGCGGGGGAGGAGGACGGCCGGCAATGGCGATGGCGGCGCGGTGGAGGAAATCGACAGCCCTTCGGGGTTGAAACGATGACGCGTGAAGGACTAAAGTGCCCTTCGGGGTTGCGGGGCTTTTATAGGGAGCGATTAACTGAAGTGGGCAAATTAAGTTGCCCGCTGCGATAAACATTAACCGTAGCGGGCATCTTAATTTGCCCGCTTCGGTTAACCTAAATAACCGCAGCGGGCAAATTAAGACGCCCGCTGCGGTTGTTCCTTTTAACAAATTGAGATTTAGGGCAGATTTGTTATTAATAATATTAACTTATTAACAAAAATCTATTACAAAAATGAGATTTGTAATCATCCATGAAACCAAAACGAATCAAATGAGATTGCACTGTGCCTTCGTCTTTGAAGGCGGTCAGATTCTTGCAACGATGACATGGACATATGATTGTCGTCTGGTTCGATCTCTCACGGTCAGCTTTCACAGCGGAAATAAACTTTCTCACTTCAACGATATACCGCACATCAAGTACTCTATTGATCTTATACATCCATTCCGACCGGTCCATCGTACCTGCGATCCTTAATTAATAACACACATCATGAATCACAAAACAAAGACGATGAATTAGAAAAACATAATAATTTATTATATTTATGTTAAATCTAGGGACAGAAGTAATAACGACGGCAAATAAAATTAATGCATCCATGATGAACTTAGAGAAACAAATACTAGTTTTCTCTCTCCTACATGAAACTAGATCTAAAAGGGAGGCTACAAAGAGAGAAAAAGAGAGGGGAAAGAGGGTGGAGATCATCTAGGTACCTCTTGTAGAGTACTTCTCCTCCAAATCAAACAAATAAACCTCAAAAACAAGTTATTTGGGACAAAAATTCGGCAAAACTTCTTCCCCCGTTTTTGGTCTAGAGGAAGAAGATGATCGGGTTCTGCTGGCGGCGGCGGCTTAAATAGCAAAGAATAACCGAAGCGGGCAACGTAATGAGCCCGCTGCGGTTAATCTTATTTAACTGCAGCAGGCACGTTACGTAGCCCACCGCGGTTAATCATTAACCGCAGCGGGCATATAAGGAAGCCCGCTGCGGTTAAATAAGATTAACCGCAGCGGGCACCTTACGTTGCCCGCTTCGGTTAATCATTAACCGCAGCGAGCAGATTAACCGAAGCGGGCACTTCGGCGGCCGGCCGCTGCAGGCCGGCCACCGAATAACCGTGGCGGGCAAAAACTGTGCCCGCCACGGAGCCCATTTAGGCAACGCCGCGCAAGTTCTTTTTTGTAGTAGTGTGTTCCGTGACGTGAAATGTGATGAATGTGATATATATGTGATATGTGTGCTATATGTGATGAATGTGATATGTGTATGTGATAATGTCGGACAAAAGGAAAATCAGGATGAAAAAAATTTTTGCCCTCTTTGGTGAGGGTTGCTCTCGGCAAAGGGGGTCTTTGCCGAGAGCTATGACCAAAGCTCTTAGCAAAGCTGGTGAAATGGGCTGCCAGAATAGCAATTTCCCCAGCTTTGCCGAGTGCTTTGGCCATAGCACTCGGCAAAGGCTAGGTCTTTGCCGAAGCTCTCGGCAAAGATTTTTCCAAAAAAAAGTCTCTTTGCCGAGAGCCAGTCCAGTAAGCTCTCGGCAAAGAATTTTCCAAAAAAATAAAATAAAAAAAATTAAAAAATCTTTGCCGAGAGCCTGTCAGATGGCTCTAGGCAAAGAGGCCATCAACGGCAGCCAGCCGTTAATGGCTGTTTTTCTTTGCCGAGAGCCCGATAAATAGCTCTCAACAAAGCACCCTTTGCCAATTGGATTTTTATCGAGAGCTCTTTGCCGAGAGCTACGCTCGCCTTTGCCGAGCGCTAAGAGGCTTTGCCGAGCGCCTCTGGCACTCGGCAAAGAGCCCTTCTCCAGTAGTGCTTCGGATCCTTTTCGACGTCGCAGCAGAGGATCCCCCACGAAAGGTCGAACCACATGACCATGCTGTCGACGATGACCGCATCGTGGGGTACCCACTTTCGGCGGGGATCCCGGCGAACTAGGGGGGACTTCAGTTTTGGTATATATGTCGAACCACTCGCTGCGGTCGGATCGGAAGACGACGAGCTCGAGCGAGGGATTGGATCGACCCGTGTCAACCCTGAGCTCGACGATCCTGTAGTTGTAGGTGCGTCTTTCGCCGTTGCGGCCATCGCAGACGAGGCCGATGCTCTCGGTGTTCTTGAGGGCGTTGAGGTTTTCGGGGCGGGTGGGTACGGGCACCGAGGTCGCCGCGATCTGGCCACCGGCCCAACGGAAGAGGTGCACCATGATGAGTTGGTGGCTGTTGTACATCCGCCCAGTGACGGATCGATCGTCCCAGGTTCGTGTCGTAGTTGGGCGGCAAGGCGAAGTGGGTGATGAGGCAGAAGGGCCCAGAGGCGATGATTTAGGGGTAAAGATGGCAATTTGTACGCACGACCCGAAACCCGATGGGTAAAAACCCTATTAGAGTAAGGGTATGTCTAATTTTTTTACCCATAGGTAATTTAATGGGAAAGAAGTCTTACCCAACGGGTAATGCGGGTAAGGGTGTGGGACTGCATTGCCCATACCCGTTATCCCATGGGTAAATTAAACCCGATTCAATTTATAGAAATCCTGAATCTAAAGTCACCACCGCACAGCAAAAGCTCAATAATACTCAAATTTTATGTGAACTTTGTTGATATAGTTGGTTTGTTCGATGAATTTACTATTGATTTTGTAAATTGTGATGTTTTAGTTGGAATTGAGAGCCTAATATATTGATATATGTAATTTTGACTTGCAAATATTCTTGCCCACGGGCACTCGTTACCCGCATGGGTAAGGGTATGGAAAAAAACTCCTACCCGAGCATGGGTATGGGTAAATTAGTGGGTAAGGGTATGGGCAACACATACCCGGTGGGTAATTACCCATTGTCATCTCTATGTAGGGGTAGTGGTCGCGGCGGGTGGCATTGGGGAGCACGGTGAGGAAGGTGACCCGCGGCGGTGGCGCGACCGAGAAGGTGAAGTTAGGTTCTCCCAAGTTGTCCACGCGCACGAGGCACTCCTCCAGCTCTGCCCGCGCAGCGGCGTCCTCGGCTTCCTCGACCGCGGCTTGCTTCGCCTGCGCGGCGACCGCGGCTTGCTTCGCCTGCGCGGCGACCGCGGCTTGCTCCGCCCGCGCGGTGGCATCCTCGACATACTCTGCCTGCGCGGTGACCGCAACGTGCTCCGCTTGCGCCTGCACGACTTCCACGGCTTCCCCGACCGTGGCGACGGCCGCTTGCGCCTGCGCGGCTTCCTCTGCCTCCTGGACCGCGATGTCGTCCACTTGCGCCTGCGCGGCGTCCTCTGCCTCCCCGACCGCGGCATGCAGCGCCTGCGCGATGCGGATGACGCGGGCGAGGATAATCCAAGTCCTCGCCATCGACACTGGCTGCGCTTGCCGCAACGAGAAGGAAACGGTTGTTGAAATTAAAACGGGAGACAGACTAGTAGAGAGTGGTTCAACCTGGTTTTCTCACAACCGCAAGCGGCCGCTATCCGGCGGCTGGCACTACTTCAAGATTCGTGCATCACATAGCGTCCGTATAGGCATTGCTTCAAGATTCGTGCATCCCTCATCCCTGCACAGATCTTGAAGCAAAAGCAAACGGTCTCAGATACGGTATGCGGCCGTATACAGTTGCGGGATGTATTTCCGGAGAGCGGTTGGGTTGGGGTTGGGGGTGATTCTGATTCTGTGGAAATGACAGGAGCATGGGTAATTTATAGCAACAGAGGGGATTCAGTTCGTTCGGCATGATGGGCCACATGGGCATGCACCTTGAGCCCATCAGTGTTGTTGGAGGAGTACAAAGGACCGCTCCTCCGTGGCAGTACTGTTCATCTACCTCGAGCTCCTCTGTTCCTAGATACTTCTCTGGATCCCCCTTCCCAATTGCTTGCTGATCTCCAGACTTCCCTCTTCCTGACGTCTCGTACTCTGATTTGCTTGAATCGAGTTATAGGCAAATCGATTGAGGAGTGTTGCTAACAAATTGGTATTCGGAGCAAAAATCATAACGCCCACGAAATCCACCACCCCAGCGCTATGGGTCTTTTTTTTGACAAGTAATAAATATCATTAGCAGCAAACCGCTGCAATCAGTCTGGAGGACTGAATATTTACATCCTGAGTGACCTCTATAAGAGGGCAGAAAGAAGCATGTTGCGAATGTGTACAAGACGACTGGAATCTGTCATTGCTAAGTACCGCAGTGGTACTAAAAGCCTGTCTTGCAAGCACGTGTGCAGTCCTGTTGAGATCTCTGGTAATATGGCTGACTGTGATTTGGGTTCCTGCCATCCTGTTCCGGAAGGTCTGTGTGAAGGGAACGATCCTCCAATCCGGCAGTGGTACCTGTTCATCCTTATTTAGGAAGTTGGATAGTTGCTGGGAGTCTGTAAAAAGGTAATGTTATTAAGATGCAACTTATGTGCTATGTATGCCGTCATCGCCATGGCTACTACCTCTGCCATAAGTACAGATTGGATGTCGTCCACCTTAGCCTTGATATAGATTTTGTTATCTGACTGCACCTGTGGGATTACTATAAAAATACCAATACCTGTTGTTTTGTTTTGTTGATTATCTGAATCCGGCGACAGTGATGCATCTGTATAGCATTGAACTCCTAGAGTGGAAGGCCCTAGAGGAGTCGTTGCAATTTGGTTGTTGCTGGTGGACTGCTCGTGACCCTCTGTAGCCATACTGTGTATGGAGAAAAGTGCCATTGTAGCATGATGAACTTGTCCTCCATGATTTCCTATTGAATCTGTAATCATTTCTTGCTTTCCATAAGTACCACAAAGTTATTAGTATTTTATTAAATAAAGCATCAGAAATGGATGTCGGGATTAGAGATTGTAGTAGAATTTCCACTCCATCTTGTTCCTGTAGAAGAAGATGAGACCTGATTGGTGGATTATTGGAGTACCAGACTGCACGTGGAAGATGGCAATGGAAGAACAGGTGTGCATCATTCTCCACTGCACCACAAGTAGAGCAATTTTCATCAATATTTATACTATACTTAGCTGCTCTCCGCGCCGTGGCTAGAGCCCGTCTAATGACACACCATGTGAATGTTTTGATCAGTGGAGGTAGATCTTTGCTTTTCCAAGCTTTCTGTAAAATGAAGTTTGCATGTTGTGTAATACTTATGGATCCCTGCTGAGATAGTTGTATAATAGATTTTGTACTTAAATATCTATAAACATTTTTAGTGGAGCATGTGCCATCTTTAGCTGAAGTCCAACGCAGGACATCACTGTCATTGTTTGGCACAGTGGGGAGTGTTGTAATTACCTGCATTGCTTGGTTGTCAAAAACACTTTGGATATAATGGATATTCCAATTTTGAGTTCCATTTAGCCAAAGATCAGAAACCGTTGCTGGAATATTTGTTTGAGTGACAGGTAAATGGACTGTCCTCTTGTACTCCAGCCCACCAGAAGTTCCTGATAATAGAGGTAATCTTTGCAAGGAAAGCATTTGAAAAGAGAACAGTTGACATATAATACACCGGAATGGAAGCCAAAACAGATTTAATATAAGTTAGCCTTCCTGTGTGGTTTAGTTTATTAGCTCTAACAGTATTTAGTTTCGCTCTGAACTTGCGAAGAATGAAATCATATGCTTTATTTCTATCGGCATGGTTGAAAATGACAGGGTGGCCCAGATGCAAGGTGTTAGGCAGTAGATCATTTACCAGAAAAAATTCCTTAATTTGAGCTTTGATGGAAGGAAGCACATTTTTGCTAAAAAAGAATAGAAGACTTTTGGAGGTTTGAGGTTTGACCTGATAGACTGCAGAAATTTTGCAAAATGGTATGGATCTGTTGTGCCTCTTCCATAGTCGCCGTTCCACAGAGAATAAGATCATCTGCAAAAAGAAGTGAGTGTATGGGAGGGCATCCCGGTCCAGGGAGATTCCTGTAATGTGAGCGTCCTGCATGGCTTGATTTAAGCGAATAGAAAGTTCATTAATGGCCACAACAAACAAGTAAGGAGAAAGAGGGCATCCCTGGCGTATACCTTGAGTAGGGGAGAAAGACTCTGGTCGGGAAAAGAGTTGGAGTCTCAGATTGATGGCCTCAGACAATCCTTCGACGAGCTAGCCTCCCTCTCCATCACTACCACGTCATTGTCGTTGACATTCCAACCTGCCCACATCCGGGAGGAACAGCACATCCACAAGCCCTCGGGCCTCATCAACGGCGGACTCAGCTCCATTGTCGCATACTCCCTCCCTATCGTAGATAGAAGATAGAAGACGTTTTGGAAAAGGTTTCGGTCAAACACTAGGAATATAAATCATGAATAACTTTTAAATTATTGAGTTTAAAAATGTAAAAATAATATAAATAAATTTATCTTGAAAAGTATTTTCATAAAAGTATATATATCACTTTATAATATATATTTTTAAAGAAATAAATGGTCAAAGTTATACTGAAGACCATGTCGCTGTCCTAACCGTCTTCTATTTGTGATATAGAGAGAGTACATGACAACGACAAGCTTCTCTGCTTCGCCGACTGTGTCGTGTCCCTCCGTGTCAGCCTTGGTTTCACCGACTGCGGCTTCCCTTCCACCCACCGAGACATTACGTTTGCCTCACACCGTGCTCGACGCGCACGCCGTGGAGCCGCGCCAACTCCTTAAGACTGACCGCACTCTTCGTACTCTAAATTCATCCTCTATACATCCTAGTCATCAAGATTCTCTCCTCTATACATAATTTTTCCGCACTCATTCATCCTCTATATCATCCTCTATCTACTATGAGATCCATATGTCTATAAAATTTTTTTACAGAAATATATCCATGTGACATCTTGTTTTGAAGGATTTATTGAAACAAATTTAATGGTGTAATCGGAATTTAATTTGGGATTTTGGTTTGTGAGTTATAATATTTTTTAGTTAGTTGCATTTGTGGGGCCCACCACTGCATGTTCTCTCTTCTTCTTCGGCCGAATTTGGCGAACGTCCGTCATCACGCCAAGTTTGCCGTTCGGAGTCCGCTTCCAGTTGTTTTCACCGTACCCAGTGCAGCAAGTTTCTACCCTATCTACTCCTCCAGTATGGGATAAAGGACCGCAGTGCGGTCAGTCTAAGTGCGCCCGAAGTTTCCTCTTCGTCGAGCTCCACGTCGAGTGTGCCATGCAAGCACATCGCCAGCCTCAACCCGCCCCCACTTTCTCACCGTGTGGCACAAGCTCTGTGTCCACGACGACCGCATTTGGTGGGAGCACATCACCAGTGTCCGAGTCTACATCCACCTCGACCTCGCTAACAACAAGTTCGGCAACCTCTCTGGACCGATCCGACCACCTTTGCTAGTGAGTGCCTCTCAGCCTCTGCAGGGGCGGAGCCAGGATTGGCCGTGCAAACTGACAACAAATATATGTGTCAAAATATAATATGTCAAAGGTATATAAACAAACATTTGTGTTGCAATACATTAGAAAATAAGTAAAAAATAATAATCTTAGGCCTTTAACATTCACCCATTCAATATAATTTTTTATCTAGAAAAAGAATCACGATAATAATAAAAAAGTTAATCGGAGCAAAATTATAATTAGCACTAGATACTAAACAACAAATGTTAAACAATCAGTCACTTGTTATTTAGCCTCAGACAAAACGGTCACTTAACGTGTAAACTAGTCATTTAAATAATCGTATTACTGTATAGTGTTTAAATATTGAGTATATAAGCTAATGACTATTTATAAGAACAGTGATGAGAACATTGGAGATAAGAAAAATAATAGAAAGACTAATGCTATATACTATAGATCTCATTGCAGACCAATTCAAAAGGATAAATAAAAAACATTCATTTCTAATTAACTAGCTAATTAAAGTGTTTGTTATGAGAATAGACTGATGTTTCATATACTAAGAAAAATAAAAGATATAAGAAAAATATTAGAAAGATCTATTTTTTATTTATATAAGATATATATTTTAGAGATTGAGTAGAAATAAAAATTATAGTACAAATAGTATTATTAATTAGCTAATTAAATAATTAAGCACTTAATTAAGAGGGTATATTAGGGGACTTATGGGAAGGTTGGGGTGTGCCTGCCCCCCTTCCCTCCGCCACTGAGCCTCTGTCCACGACCACCGTGCGCACGGTGACCCCGCATTCATCATCACCTTCAAAATCGACCTGCATGTCGTCATCCCAGAGTGCACGCACCTACGTCATCCATGCCTTCGAGTCCTTCTGGCTCGGCCCCGTTGAGTGCATGCTCCGTGTAGGATCAAGATCGTGGACTAGAGGGGGTGGATAGTATTTTCTAAAAGTAATCGTACGAACTAATCGAAATAATGTAGAATTAAAACTATCAGTCTAGCCAAAACTACACTCCTCTACCTATAGTCTCGAGCACCTTACAAAAAATCCTAAACAAAGCAAATAAGGTATTGGGCTAGCAAGATCTCACCTAAACAATCTAGCTTGCAAGGTCACAAAATCTATGCAACTAGTACTCTAAGAAAATCGGGGAGCTCCTACTCAATATAGTGATGCAAAGTGCACAAAGTCTAATCTCACAAGCAATGCTCAATAACAAGGCTACGTAAGCCAAATTAGAGAGCTCAATTTACTTAGCTACATAAACTAAACAATATGACTAACAAGGCTACTCAAGCCAATTAGTCACACACGAGAGTTGCTTCTATGCTACACAAGCAAGAAGGTAACTAGCAAGCTACAGAAGCTAAGGAGCAACTACACAAGTATAATATATGAGTAAGTAAATACAAGCTTATGTACGAAGATTGCAAACAACTAAGAAAATGTACACAGTGTGGACACTGTGATTTTTCTCCCGAGGTTCACTTGGTTGCCACCAAGCTAGTCCTCGTTAAGACAAGCTCCAAGGATGCCGCCAGTCCTCTTGCTAGTGGTGACTACACTAGTCACACTCTCTCACATGGAGTGCTTACCACAAGCTCTAGCACTTGACCCGGCCGGACCACTTGACGCTATTTGTGCCTCACTTTTACTAGAGTTGCTCTTCACATCTCCCGCAGGGCAAGCACAACACCCCTCACAAATCCTTCTCCGGAGCCACACACAATCACCACGTGGGCTTCACAATGGAGACCACAATCCACCGAGCCGTCTAGGTGATAGCAATCACCAAGAGTAATAAGAAATCCCTAAATCACAAAGATTTCCTAGTGCCACCAAATGCAATCCTCAAATGCACACACTAGGTCTCTCAACCTCTCTCACAAATTAGCACTAAGCATGAGAGGGAGAGAAAGGGGAGAAGGTGGATCTTCAATCTCCCCTCCACACCCACAAAGTGCACTCAATCTCTCCTCAAGATTTGGCACACAAAAATGGAGAATAGGGGTATTGGGAAGAAGAACAATAGAGAGGGGAGGCCTTATCCATAGTCAGCCAGCCCTACGATGACTGGGGCACCGTTGCTTGCAGGAGTACGTCAGGCATCATGCCGCCATACCTCGAACGTAGTTGACCACGTCAACCCGGGTGTGCCTCTAGTTGCAGGTCCACCTCCAATTCAGACTCCATCTCCAACTCCAGTTCTAGCTCGTACACCAGTCCTAGGTACGTAAATGCTGATGTTGCCATCTATTTATGTATTATGAACATAACAAGCTATATTTGATGTAACAAATTTTGTGTAGGTGGATGTGTTTCTTGCAGTGACAACATGTCAGGTACCAGCAGCTTCGGAACCTTCACATCGACAACACTGCTCCTTGGCTCCCCAATGTGGTCGGGCCCTCACAGCTCTTTGGTGCACCTCAGCCGACTCAGCAAATGTTCGAGGGTACGCAGGCTACAGAGTCAACCCCACCAGCACGCCAGCATCATCCTCCACAACAGTTGACTTACCCTACAAAATAGATTCATCACCGAGGAGCACATCCCGTCAAGCGAGGGGCGTCTCAGTGGTTGACATATAGCAGTGGTATGGTTGTATGGTACCATCTCTATGAACTAATGTACTCTTGCGTATCTGATGCATCATACCGTATTTGTCGATTTAGAACCATTTATTGGAGGCAACACTCCAATACCTTCTTACGCCTGCAGCGAGGCAAAGCTTGAACAAAGGAATTGCACTACACACTTAGGGACACAACCTTACAGTGAGTTGTCACATCACTCTACTGAATGAACAAGCTTTTGTAGGCTTTTCAACGAGTTTTCATGTCACCGTAGTATAGCTCGATCTGTAGCTTGCACGACCTAGGGTCAGGTGTACTCATATAGGATATAACCTTTTCAGTGAGTATTCATTTCAACACTGCATGCTACAAAGCATTAAAGTTTATAGGTTTCAACCACATGTTCATTAAAGGTTCATAGAAGAGCACACAAGGGTTACATTAATAATATAAAAATAACTACATCAACGTACAAACTAACAATGTCATGTTGCGACTTGTGCAAAACAAAGGTAAAGGGCTCACGAACTAAACCTAACATGCCTTAGTCAATGTAACAAAATAACAACAACATAACATCTACAATACAAATGAGTAACACATTTTACTACTAATAATGTTCCCACAAAGCAAACTGAGTTGTTCCCTCTCCATAGTACCCTCCCATTAGGGGTGGCAGTGGCAGAGGAGTGAAAGGTCCAAATTGGCTAGAAGGGGGGGTGAATAGCCTAATTAAAAATCTACAAAATTAATTAGGCAAACACTATTAGTAAAACAAATGGCGAAGCTTCTTGCGCTAGCCTAATAGTGTGTTGCAAGCCACCTATCCACAAATTCTACTAATATTTCTATGTCACACAATCAACTAGAGCTAATATCAAAAGCGGAATAAAGCTATTTAGCTCTAGTACAAGTATGATATACAAAAAGTATATGAGACAAGTGTGTGCAATAGATAGACTAAGCAAGCTAATCACAACTAGCTACACAAGTAATAGAACAAGAGATATGCAACAAGTGATAGTATCTACACAAGAGAAATAGCTCAATGTAAATACACAAAGTAAACAAGCTAGATAGAGGTGGTTTCACCAAGCCTTCGGGATCGCCTAGTAGAGAGCCAATCACTGGTGAAGTCCACTCGTGATGCCAATCACCAAGATGTGAATATGAAGACCAATCACAATAAGCACACGGGACACCAAGATTTATCCCGAGGTTCACGTGCTTGCCGACACGCTACTTCCCGTTGTGTCGACCAACACTAGGTGACCCGGTGGCTAATCGGCGCAAAGCCAAGCTCACTAAGAGCGCCACAAGAATCTACCGCTAGTAAGGTAGCTCAATGACACGAGCAATCCACTAAGGATGCCTCTTGCCGCTCCGGCGAGGTGAGGCTCCAAAACCTCTCACAATCACGATCGGTGGTGGCCAAGAACAATCTCCTTCTCTTGCCAAAACCACCTCAATACCTCCAAGCCGTCTAGGCACCGGCAAATACCAAGAGTAACAAGAAAACTCAATGCCGATGCGAAGAACTAGTGCCACTAGATTGAACTCTTTTCAAATCACGCACTAGATCACTCAATCTCACTAGATTTGATCAAATCAAGTTGGGAGATGAGTTGGGAGACTTGCCAATGCTCACTAGTATGCTTAGGAATCAGAATATGCAAAGGTGCATCCATATGAGCCGGCCAAGCCCCTTAAATAGGCCATCCAAGTCGGCCTAGCCATTGGGCTGGAATCGGGGGCATCGGACGCGCCCATGCTCAACCATCGGACGTTGCCCTAGCGTCCGATGCTCCAGATGGAGCCACGTGTCCCCCTGATATGAAATCTGCCCGTTAGATCCCAACGGTCATATCGCTTCGCGCCACGGTTACAGTGGCATCGGACGCGCCGATGCCTGGCATCGGACGCTCTGATGCCTCTGCTCAAGTCTGCACAAAAACACCCTCACATCGGACGCGTCGGCCACTTAGCATCAGATGCTCGACCCCTGCGTCCGATGACACAACAGAAAGGTTCCAGAGAGGTCCAGATCACATCGGACGCGTCCGATGGATTGGCATCGGACGCAGGCCAGCGTCCGATGCTCTCTGGAAAGCATGCTCGCGCCACGTCACCTGCATCGGACTCTGCAACAGTGTTTTGCCAGCGTCCGTTGCCAGCGTCCGATGCTTCCTCAACAATTGTCAGGGGTTAGGGTTTGCCACCGGACGCTCGACCCAGCGTCCGATGCTGCCGCCAGCAGCGTCCGATGCCCCTAACTCAGCATCTTTCACTTTCTAATTTCTACCCTTGCTCCCATGCGCCAACACCAAAGTGTTTCAACACTTGTGCACGTGTGTTAGCATTTTGCAAAGCATTTCCAAGGGGTTTAGTTAGTCACTTGAACATCAATATGTTAGAGAACACCTAGTGGCACTTGAACACCGCATAAGCCATGAATAATCTCCTCTTAATAGTACGGCTATGTATCCTAAATGTGATCACACTCGCTAAGTGTCTTGATCACCAAAACAAAGAGCCCTATAGTTTATACCTTTGCCTTCGGGCCTCTTTGCTCCATCTCTTCTCTTCTTCTCGTGGTTTACCAAAGGTAGAGCACTTGATCACTTGAGATGCATATGGCCAACACCATTCTCCATGGTTTCCACCTTGCTAGCTCCACCACTTGGCTTGGTCTTAATCCTTCCTCATTAGCTACACACATGCTTAGCAATAGGATTAGACCAAATAGGTTTCATCAATTAACCAAAATCAAACTAGGGCTTTCAATCTCCCCCTTTTTGGTAATTGATGACAACTTATACAAAGATATGTGATTTAAATTTGAGTAACCACATTGATAGTATTAACTCCCCCTACATATGTGCTATAGAGTTTGGTTCTAAATTTGGCACATATGTATGATTATGAAATGTGGGTGAGCAATACTACCAATGATGATGCTAAGGTATAAGAATGGACCTTTGAAGCGTGATACCAATCGGAGTGCACATGTTATACCATCCTTAGCATCATTATACACTAGACATACATCAAAACTCAAGAACCCCGTGAGATCAACATTATAATATGGCTCTTGAACCACTTGAAAATACTAAAATACAAGTATGTCTAGTTATCATCTTATTCATGCTAGTGAGTCATATCATCAATCATGTTCTAACACTAGCATTCACCATATAAGCATAAATATCAAAAATAAATAGCTTATGCAAATGCAATCAATCGTATGAATATGCACATTTCAAATGCCACAATCATGTTTATGAGCTTGCTCCCCCTATTTGTATGCTCTGATCCCACTTGAAGGTTTACATGGTATGCCTTTTTTATCTTTATAGAATTCTCCCTCATATCTTTGTCATTTTCTCCCCCTTTGTCAACAATTCACCATAAAGGTGGGGCAAGTTTTAATCATAGGGAATTACACTTAGTCAAGTTATGGCTTAATCTAGCTCATGAGCATAGGATATTTAACACGGTTTGCTCTAGAGTAAGCTTCTTCACACATCTTACAATGGTTATCTTACTCACGTTGGTTAAACTCCTATTGCTCACTTACTAGACCAAACACTAGAGTTACAAGCTCACAAACAAGTTATATGCTACCACTAGATCAAGTCAAACATAAAAGCAATAGTGGTACCATATATACTTTAAATTCATTTGATTTACCATAAATGAGCCTAAATGAGCAATGTGATGGCTATATAAACTAGATCACAACCTAATAAGAATGAATGCACATGCCAAACAATTTCACCTTTGCTTTCTTGGAGGAGAGGCATGTCATAAGTGGGGGGTGCATTCAACTCATGTTGGAGAAGTCTAGGATATTCAATTCATTTCTTAGCTTGCAAGTTGATCATCGGTACCCACACTCTCAATAGATATGTCTTTCTTTGCTTGATGATCTCTAATGAAGTGATGTCTTATGTCAATGTGCTTTGTCCTTGAATGTTGTACCGGGTTGGTGGCTATTTTGACGGCGCTCTCATTATCACATAGCAATGGGACTTGTCCAAACTTGATTCCATAATCTTGCAATGTTGCTTTCATCCATAGCAATTGTGCACAACAACTACCCGCGGATATGTATTCGGCTTCGGCGGTAGAGAGTGTAACACTATTTTGCTTCTTTGATGACCATGAGACAAGTGATCTTCCAAGCAATTGACAAGTGCCCGATGTGCTCTTCCTATCCACCTTGCATCCCGCATAATCGGAATCCGAGTATCCAATTAATTCAAATTGAGAGCCCTTGGGATACCATAGTCCAACGTTTGGAGTGTGCTTCAAATATCTCAATATTCTTTTGGTTGCCTTCAAATGACTTTCTCTTGGAGAAGCTTGGAACCTTGCACACATACACACACTAAACATGACATTCGGCCTTGATGCGGTCACATAGAGTAAACTTCCAATCATTGACCGATATAGCTTTTTGATCCACCATGTCACCACTAGAGTCACTATCCAAATGTCCATTTGTGCCCATTGGAGTGGTTATTGCCTTTGCTTCATCTAACCCAAACTTCTTGAGCATGTCCTTGATGTACTTGCCTTGACTAACAAATGTTCCTTTCTTCATTTGCTTGATTTGTAGACCAAGGAAGTAACTAAGCTCTCCAATCATAGACATCTCAAACTCCTTAGCCATCATCTCCCCCAAACTCTTCACAAAAATCTTGGTTGGTTGATCCAAAGATAATATCATCCACATAGATTTGCAACACAAACAAGTCACTTCCAATCTTCTTGGTGAAGAGAGTGGTGTCAACTTTCCCAATTTTGAACCCTTTTGCTAGCAAGAAGTCCCTCAATCTTTCATACCAAGCTCTTGGTGCTTGCTTCAACCCATATAATGCCTTCTTGAGCTTATACATATAGTTGGGCTTCTTCAAATCTTCAAATCCGGGAGGTTGTTCAACATACACTAGCTCATTGATGAATCCATTGAGAAAAGCACTCTTGACATCCATTTGATAGAGCTTGATATTGTGAGCACAAGCATATGCAAGTAAGATTCTTATGGCCTCCAATCTAGCAACTGGTGCATAGGTTTCTCCAAAGTCAATGTCTTCCAATTGAGTGTACCCTTGTGCAACCAACCTTGCTTTGTTCCTTACAACTATGCCATCTTCATCTTGCTTGTTCCGGAAGACCCATCTTGTGCCAATCACATTTGTATTTTTTGGTCTTTCCACTAACTCCCAAACATCATCGTGGGTGAAGTTGTTCAACTCTTCATGCATTGCATTCACCCAATCAACATCCATCAAAGCTTCATCAATCTTGGTTGGCTCAATAGATGATACAAATGAGTAGTGTTCACAAAAGGATGCCAATCTTGATCTCGTTTGCACACCTCTTCTTATGTCACCAACAATTTGATCCAAAGGATGATCTCTTGCAATATGTGTTGGTTGGAGCACTTGTTGCGGTTGAGCACTTGTACTTGCACTAGCATCTTGTTGATCTTGAGAACCACTAGAACTTGCAATATTGTTGTCATGCATGGTTGGAGGAGAGAGCACTTGATCTTTGTCATCTTCGATGTCAATCACTTGTTTTGGCCTTATATCACCAATGTCCATGTTCTTCATAGCTTCCACCAATTGTGTTCCTCTCACATCATCTAGATTATCTTGTTCCTCATGAGAGCCATTGGTTTCATCAAACTCAACATCATGGACTTCTTCAACTATTCTTGATGTGTTGTTCCACACTCTATATGCCTTGCTTGTAGTGGAGTAACCAAGTAGAAACCCTTCATCACATTTCTTCTCAAACTTGCCAAGTCTTGTGCCCTTCTTCAATATGTAGCACTTGCACCCAAAGACCCGGAAGTAAGCAATGTTGGGCTTTCTATCATTGAGAAGCTCATATGGTGTCTTCTTTAGTAGAGGGTGACAATAGAGCCGATTGCTATAATAGCATGTCGTGTTGATTGCTTCGGCCCAAAAGGAGTCACTCACATTGTAGTCACTAAGCATGGATCTTGACATATCAATGAGTGTCCTATTCTTCCTTTCCACTATCCCATTGGATTGAGGTGTATACTTGGCCGAGAATTGATGTTTGATTCCAAATTCATCACATAGCTCATCAACTCTTGTGTTTCTAAACTCACTTCCATTGTCACTTCTCACTTTCTTGATTCTTCTATCAAACTCATTTTGACTTCTCTTGACAAAGGTTTTGAATATGCCAAACACTTCACTCTTGTCAACGAGAAAGAAGACCCATGTGTATCTTGTATAGTCATCCACTATCACAAAACCATACTTGTTTCCCCCAATACTTGCATATGTAGTTGGTCCAAACAAGTCCATGTGCAACAACTCAAGTGCATGTGTAGTGCTCATCATTCCTTTGCTTGGATGGGTGTTTCCAACTTGCTTTCCCATCTGGCATGCACTACATAGCTTGTCCTTCTCAAAGTGAACATCTTTTAGTCCTCTAACCATGTCATGCTTCACTAGCCTCTTTAGTTGCTTCATTCCAACATGTCCTAAACGCCTATGCCATAGCCAACCCATACTTGATTTGGTGAATAAGCATGTTGTCAATTGAGCTTCACTAGCATCAAAGTCCACCAAATAAAGGTTCTCATATCTAAATCCTTTGAAGACCAAATCACTTCCATCAACACTCACTATCTCCACATCATCAACACCAAATATGCATTTGAATCCCAAATCATATAATTGTGCCACGGACAACAAGTTGAAGTTGAGAGATTCTACTAATAGCACATTGGAGATGCTCAAGTCATTGGATATTGCAATCTTGCCCAAGCCTTTGACCTTGCCTTTCTTGTTGTCACCAAATGTGATAGCATCCGCATGATCATTGCCACTAGTATTGATTGATTTGAACATTCTTCCATCTCCGGTCATGTGTTGAGTGCACCCACTATCAAGCACCCAATGCCTTCCTCCCGCTTTATAGTTTACCTACAAAAGAGATCAATTCTTTTTAGGTACCCAAACCTTTTTGGGTCCTCCAAGGTTAGTTACCAAGCTCTTGGGCACCCAAATTGCCTTCATCTTTGGGCCAACCATGGGTGCACCAATGTACTTAGCCTTCACACCATTAGTGCCCTTTGTAAGCATATAACAAGAATCAAGTCTAATGGATGAAACATGAGCATTGTTCTTATTCTTGTTCTTGTTAAAGCAATTTTGCTCTATATGCCCAGATTACTTGCAATTGTAGCAATACCGACCATTGCTCTTCACAAAACTAGTCTTGTGAGGAGCAAAGGCGGCTTTGCCCTTCTTGGGGGGTATAGCCAAGTCCCTCCTTGTTGAGTGGACATCTTTGGCTACCCAAGCACTTAAGCAAGCGGGCATCACCACCATATGCATTTCCTAAAGCATGAGTGAGCTCATACACCTTGTTCTTAAGGTTCTCATTTTCTACCACTAATGATGAATCACATGTAGTAGAAGTAGGCATTTTAGTTGAGCTAGATGATGATGATGCATTTGTGGGAGCAACAATAATAGGAGCATAAAAAGATTCATCAAGAATATCACATGTAACTCCTACATTGCATGTCTCTACAACATCCTCAATCTTACTTTGATCAAGGAGGGAGGAGTGGGCTTCCTTAAGCCTAGTGTGAGCTTGATCAAGCTTCTCATGGGCTTCCTCTAGCCTCTCATGAGTAGACTTGAGCTCATCAAAGGATTGCTCAAGAGCCTTGTTGGCCTTGCGCAATTCTTTGCACTCCTTCCTCTTAGTCTCAATGTAAGAGTGAGCATCTTGTAGCATGCTCATGAGGTCCTCCTTTGAGTACTCCTCATCATCATCACTATCACTCTCACTTTCACTCTCATCGGATGATACCTTAGTGGCCTTAGCCATGAAGCATGTCGATGGAGCGTCGAAGATAGAAGGCTTGCTTGAGATAGCAAGACTAGCCATAGCCTTCTTCTTGGTGGTCTTCCTCTCATCATCACTAGAATCACCATCATCGCTTGAGGAAGCATCACTATCCCATGTCACAACATAGGATCCACCCTTCTTCTTTTCTTTCTTCTTCTCTTTCTTCTCCTTCTTGTCCTTCTTGCTCTTCTTGCGATCATCTTCATCATCACTAGATTGTGGACAATCCGCAATGAAGTGATCCTTGCTCTTGCATCTATAGCATCTCTTGTTTGTGCTCTTATTTGCATCTCTTCTCTTTCTTGCTCCATAGCCCTTCTTCTTCATGAACTTGCCGAATCTCTTCACAAAGAGAGCCATTTCTTCATCATCTATCTCACAACCACTTGAGCTTGCTTCATCAACACTTTCCTCCTTCTTTGCTTTGCTCTTGCTCTTGCTCTTGGAGGATGAAGCTTTGAATGCCACGGTCCTCTTCTTCTTTTCTTCTTCTTGGGCTCCCCCATTCCTTTCCACACGGTATGTGTCTTGTGTGACCACATCACTGTAACACCTCTGGTGTTTAACTGTAATTAACCTGACATGTCATCATCATTAGTCATTAATCATTCTTGCCTTGCATTTATGTTTGCCTAGTACTTGTGTAGCAATCTCTTTTCAAAAACCCTTAAAGCCCTAACCTTCCTATAAGGGCAAAAATGGTAATTTCACCTCTGTGCCTAGCTTTGTGTAATTCTTGTTCAGTTGGATGTCTTGAAGTTTTGTTGTGTTGACCAAAGTTCAAAAATCAAAGTCAGATTTCAAATCCCTTTGCAAAACCCTGATTTCCAAACCTTGGATTTTATCCCTCTTTTTGTAGTTCAAAAATTATTCAAAATTTGGGGTTGGTCCAAAAAGCAAAGTTGTAGATCTGATCTGGATGAGCAACTTTGGTATTTACAAATTTTCAAGTTTCTGTACAAAGTTTGGAGTAAATCCAAATTAATTCAAATTCCAGTTTTTGTCCCCTTTTCAGTTTTCAAAATTTATTCAAAATTTTTTTTGAGTTTCAGAAAAAGTGTATATTAGCAAAGTTATAGGTTTTGATAAAAGGAACAACTTTCATATTTGCAGATTTCCAACTTTCAGTGTAAAATCAAAAGTAATTTTGAATTTATTCAAATCCCAAAAGTGTTCCCTTTTCTGATTTCAAATGTGGTTCAAAAACTATTTGGATTTGGAAAATGTTCATATTGACAAAGTTGTAGATCTCTTTTTTCTGAACAACTTTGATGTTTTGATTTTTTGTTGCCCAGTTCAAATTTTGGAAGTAATTTGCAAAATACAGAGATCAGCCAAAAGTCAAACCCTAGGGCATAGCCCTGTTCATCTTCCTCACCGTAGAGGGGGGGCCCGGCCATGGCCGCGCGCCGGCGCTGCGCACGCCGCACGCCTGGCAGCTGCACGCCCGCCCCCGACTTGTCGCCTGCGCCCGCGCCATCATTCCGCACCCGCACGCGAGCGCTGACCCTCTCTCTTCCGTCCCCCACTGCTCCTCGCGCGTCGCCGCCGCGTGGCCGTCGCCGGCGAACGCACACCCGGCCCCTGCGTGCACGCCCGTCCTTCCGCCGGCTTGCAATCGAGTGCGCACGCCCCGGCCAAGCTCATCCACACCATCTCGTGCTCTCTACCGTCCCCGACCGAGCCTATAAAAGGGACCGCCGGAGTCCGAGCTCCTCACTCACCTCCGCCACCGTGGCCAGCCCACTCCAGACCCTCCGCCGCTCAACCAACTAGCCCAACAGCTCCGTCTTGAGCTCATGAAGCTTCCCCACTCTTCAATTTCATCTCTACCGCCTCCTATCGCCCGGCGTAGCTCGCCGTTCCCATCTCCGGCGGAAACCCGGCGAGCTCGGGTTCGTGAAATACTCCCTCTCCGGCCACGGATATCTTCCCCTGACCCCTGTGTCAGCTTCCTTGGTTCCGTGCGACTCTAACCAGGCCCTTGCGGTCTCGTGTGTTGCGCAGGGTCGTCGGAGCGCCGCTCGCCGCCGAGAAAGCTCCACCGAACCACCGCCCCGCCGAGCCCTGTCTCCGACCGTGGTAAGCACTCGAAGGCCCCCTCGGTCTCTGCCTTTTAACGGCGCAAAGCTCGAGCCAGGCCTCGGGCGCACGCGTTCACTGTTGGCTCGAGCCAGGCCTCGAGCACACGTTTCCGTCTCGCCCGAGCCCAGCCTCGAGCGGACTCGTGCACCCTCCGCTTCGCCGAGCCAGGCCTCGGACGAAACGTTTGTTTCCGTCTCGCCCGAGCCTCCCGGCCAGGCCTCGGACGAAACCCTTGTTTCCGTCTCGCCCGAGCCTACCAGCCAGGTCTCGGACGGCCGAGTGTTTCCGACTCGCCCGAGCCCTGCTGTTTGCCTCGCCGCGATCCATCCGAGCCCTCTGCAAAGGAGCACAGTGCTACTTTTCTTTTTAGAAAATGTGAATAGTTTTGCTTTTTCATCTTTTTGTATGATTTTCTGTATTGCTCTAAAAATTCTGAAAATTTTACAATTGACTCTCTATACCATGTAGTATTTTAGAAAAATATGAAACTTGACTTTTCTGCAAGAATTTGAAAATGTAAAATCCCTCTTTTAATTAATAAATGGATGGTTTTGGATTTTTAGAAAATCATTTATAACTCCAAAAATCATGAGATAAATTTTTGTGAGCTTCCTATGCCATGTTTAGTCTCTGGGGAGATTTTGAAGTCTTTTGGAGCAAGTTGATTTTTGAGCATTTATTTTTTATTGTTAAATAGTGCCTTTTGTTAATTAATGTCTGATTTTATTTGAGCACCTTAATGACCTCCAAAAATTATGAAATTTGTTTTGCCATCTATCTACACCATAATGAACTTATGTGATTAATTTGGTAATTTTTGGAGCAACTTCATAAAATGACCTTTTTAAATAATTAAGAAAAAATAGAAAAAGGGATTAGGGTTCATGTTGTATGCCCTGTTTTTGTATTGTTCATGCTAGCATACTCATGTGCATGCATCATTGCATTCGGATAGTCACCGAAGAAGGAGTCAAGATCGAGGCAGCCGCCGACGAACCTGTCCCTGAGGCTACCCCGAGCTCCGACAACTGCCCTGCCGCCTTCGAGCCTGCCCTCTTTGCTCTTCAAGGCAAGCCCCGGTGCATTTAACCCTTTCCTTGAATTTATAAAATGATTTTCCTTAAATGCTTTTGAGTTAAATTATTGTATTAGGTTTATAGGAGTTGTGTGTTATCCTAATTGATGCACTATCCACCTTGACCACTGATACACCCGATACCTGCTTTTCAAAAGTATTTGAAAAATGCTTAGCAATGCTTATTGAATTAGACTTTGCAATAAAATGCCATTTTCAAAAGTGTGATCACTTAAAGAACATTTATGGGCATTTGGCTTTACTCCCTGCCTGTTGGCTAAGTATCTGATCCATACCTAGTCAATAGCAAGGAGAGGTTGTCCGAGCGTACGGTGCTGTCATGTTGTAGTCCGGGACTCAACAGTTGACACCGACTGGGACAGGGTTGAAAAGCTGACAGGACTATTACGCTTGGGTGAGATATAACCAAGGTATAGTTCTGGCTGGAAAATTAGGGACCATGCGTATGGGGGCCTGCTGGTCAAGACTTGTAACTATTCACATACTACGGAAAGCTCTGGCTCCGAGGAATCCTTTATTGGACCGACAACCGCGCACTGGGAGTGGAGAGATGGCGGAAGTAGCATGTACCCACGTGGTCGTCGTACCTAGATAGGAGTGGTGTACTGTACTTCAGGGTGGCGTAGGACCGGACCCAATCTTGGAGGAATCGTGGTAGACGAGTTGGCATATGCAAGCTTGGGTGCTACATATGCAGTGTGGATAGGGATCCTCAGCTGAGTATTATTTATCCGGATTAACGCTGCTCCTCGGTTATGGAGACTTGGTCCACTGACTGTCAACGGAGAGTGGTTCTCAACTAGGAATGTTTTGAAATGTAAAATGAATCATGAACGATGAAGAATTGAGGAATGCTGAATCTTTCAAAAATAAAATAAGGTTTACAAAATGCTTTTTCTGCAAAATACTTGATCTTGCTTAAGCCTTACCTTGACTACTCTAAGCCTCTCATTCCTGAGTCTTCTCCCTTTTTCTTTAGTCGGGTAAGTCTTGTTGAGTACCCCAGTACTCAGGGTTTGTTACCCATGCTGCAGGTATGACAGAGTCCCCGATGTGTCTTGCACCCTGCTGCGCGACCATCGTCCAGGAAGAGGCCGATGAGGCCAAAGAATAGTTGTACACCCGCGGGCTGGGTGATTATAAGTATCTTTGTTGTTCTCCACTATGTTGCCTATGTCTATCTCTATTATCAGAACTTGGTTTGTAATAACTGCACCTTAATTTCTATTGGGAACCCGGCTTTGTAAAACTATTGTTATTTAAGTCTTCCGCTCTTTATTCCGGTATTATTTGTAAAAGTATGCAATGCTGTAACCGAATTGTGAGATGATCCTGCGGACATTGGGCACTGATGTAGCCCGGTGGCGAACAGGTCTTAATCACATGGAACATGGGTTCGGCTGTCAGAGGTTGACAGGGACACGTGGGCCATGGGATTAGGGTCGTTCCGTCACAATCACCTAGTACTTGGTTTGGGGTTACCGTATCCAATCCTTCCCTCACTAGGATTGTCACCAAAGTATCAAACCTTGGTGGTAAACATCTCAAGAACTTGTGAGAAAAGTCCTTATCCTCCACCTTCTCTCCCAAGGCCTTCAAGTCATTGATAATGACTTGCAACCGGTGAAACATCTCCGGTATGCTTTCATCATCTTGCATCTTGAACATGACAAGCTTGTCCTTGAGAATGTATAGCTTGGCACCCTTGACAGCCTTGGTGCCTTCATATGTTTCCTCTAATCTCTCCCATATCTCACTTTCTCTTTCAAGATCCTTGATTTGCTCAAACACCTTTGTGTCAAATGCTTCATAGAACAAGTTGATTGCCACATCATTCCATTGAAGCTTCTCTTCTTCTCTTGGAGTGGGACTTGCGGTGTCAATTACCGCAAAATCATGCTCAATCACTTCCCAAATTTTTCTATTCATTCCTCTTGTGAATGCACACATCTTCCTCTTCCAACAATCAAAGTTGGTGCCGTCAAAATGTGGTGGCTTCCCCATATAGTTGATTTGAGCCATTTTAACACCGGAGGATGTTAAGCCTGAAACAAACGGTGACCACGGCTCCGATACCACTTGAAAGGTCCAAATTGGCTAGAGGGGGGGTGAATAGCCTAATTAAAAATCTACAAAATTACTTAGGCAAACACTATTAGTATAACAAATGGCGAAGCTTCTTGCGCTAGCCTAATAGTGTGTTGCAAGCCACCTATCCACAAATTCTACCTAATATTTCTATGTCACACAATCAACTAGAGCTAATATCAAAAGCGGAATAAAGCTATTTAGCTCTAGTACAAGTATGATATACAAAAAGTATATGAGATAAGTGTGTGCAATAGATAGACTAAGCAAGCTAATCACAACTAGCTACACAAGTAATAGAACAAGAGATATGCAACAAGTGATAGTATCTACACAAGAGAAATAGCTCAATGTAAATATACAAAGTAAACAAGCTAGATAGAGGTGGTTTCACCAAGCCTTCGGGATCGCCTAGTAGAGAGCCAATCACCGGTGAAGTCCACTCATGATGCCAATCACCAAGATGTGAATATGAAGACCAATCACAATAAGCACACGGGACACCAAGATTTATCCCGAGGTTCACGTGCTTGTCGGCACGCTACTCCCCGTTGTGTCGACCAACACTAGGTGACCCGGTGGCTAATCGGCGCAAAGCCAAGCTCACTAAGAGCGCCACAAGAATCTACCGCTAGTGAGGTAGCTCAATGACACGAGCAATCCACTAAGGATGCCTCTTGCCGCTCTGGCGAGGTGAGGCTCCAAAACCTCTCACAATCATGATCGGTGGTGGCCAAGAACAATCTCCTTCTCTTGCCAAAACCACCTCAATACCTCCAAGCCATCTAGGCACCGGCAAATGCCAAGAGTAACAAGAAAACTCAATGCCGATGCGAAGAACTAGTGCCACTAGATTGAACTCTTTTCAAATCACGCACTAGATCACTCAATCTCACTAGATTTGATCAAATCAAGTTGGGAGATGAGTTGGGAGGCTTGCCAATGCTCACTAGTATGCTTAGGAATCAGAATATGCAAAGGTGCATCCATATGAGCTGGCCAAGCCCCTTAAATAGGCCATCCAAGTCGGCCTAGCCGTTGGGCTGGAATCGGGGGCATCGGACGCGCCGATGCTCAACCATCGGACGCTGCCCCAGCGTCCGATGCTCCGGATGGAGCCACGTGTCCCCCTGATATGAAATCAGCCCGTTAGATCCCAACGGTCATATCGCTTCGTGCCACGGTTAAAGTGGCATTGGACGCGCCGATGCCTGGCATCGGACGCTCCGATGCCTCTACTCCAGTCTGCGCAAAAACACCCTCACATCGGACGCGCCGGACACTTAGCATCAGACGCTCGACCCCTGCGTCCGATGACACAACAGAAAGGTTCCAGAGAGGTCCAGATCACATCCGACGCGTCCGATGGATCGGCATCGGACGCAGGCCAGTGTCCGATGCTCTCTGGAAAGCATGCTGGCGCCACGTCACCTGCATCGGACTCTGCAACAGTGTTTTGCCAGCGTCCGTTGCCAGCGTCCGATGCTTCCTCAACAATTGTCAGGGGTTAGGGTTTGCCACCGGACGCTCGACCTAGCGTCCGATGCTGCCGCCAGCAGCGTCCGATGCCCCTAACTCAGCATCTTTCACTTTCTAGTTTCTACCCTTGCTCCCATGCGCCAACACCAAAGTGTTTCAACACTTGTGCACGTGTGTTAGCATTTTGCAAAGCATTTCCATGGGGTTTAGTTAGTCACTCACTAGGTCTATAGCATCGATATGTTAGAGAACACCTAGTGGCACTTGAATACCGCATAAGCCATGAATAATCTCCTCTTAATAGTACGGCTATGTATCCTAAATGTGATCACACTCGCTAAGTGTCTTGATCACCAAAACAAAGAGCCCTATATGTTATACCTTTGCCTTCGGGCCTCTTTGCTCCATCTCTTCTCTTCTTCTCATGGTTTACCAAAGGTAGAGCACTTGATCACTTGAGAAGCATATGGCCAACACCATTCTCCATGGTTGCCACCTTGCTAGCTCCACCACTTGACTTGGGCTTAATCCTTCCTCATAAGATACACACATGCTTAGCAATAGGATTAGACCAAATAGGTTTCATCAATTAACCAAAATCAAACTAGGGCTTTCAAGGAGGCCCCTTCTTGTGATGAGGGCACTGGCAATATGGATTAGTCCATACTGGGGGCTCTTCACCAACATCATTGCTATTCTATTTGTCATCCTCGTTCCCCCCGTCCATAATGCTTGCAAGATCCAAAGTCGTGAAGGCAATCACCTTCAAGATCGAATAGTCGTCGTTGTAGGTAGTAGATGTAGTATTGATGTGGATAAATTGGAGGCAGATCGACCCATCTAGTGAATCCACAGTCACCACCTATTTTGGATGCCTGTATTGTGAACTCTAGTAAGCATTTATGTATCGTTTAAGTAATTATGCTAACAAGGTTTCATTAAACTTACCCATCCTACTGGGCATCTGAAGAAACGACGACCACCATCAGTCTGGTCATTGCACATCTACACTAAGCAATCTTGGTCGTGGCGACATTTTGGCCACTCCTCCCTCCTGTTATCATATCCACAGAGTGGATTTTCGTGGTTGAAGTCACTCTTACCCTCCACTAGAAAATCCTCAAGTGGTTCGTCCCATTCATCGGGACCAAGAGAACCCTCCCACATGATGGGACTACCCTTCCTCTCACCCCTTCCTTTCCCGGGGGATGAACCCTTTCCTCTCCCTAAACCTCCAGACATATCTATTGCATTCAAGTTGGGTGCACTTCAAGCACCAAGGCATCAATATATATAACAAAAGAGATGCACTGTTCAACCAAAATAAATGTCACAACCAACTCAATAAAAATTAATAGAACACTTCCTATCGGAAAAGACAAGTACCTGAAAAGGTTGATGTGCAACAAAGCCTAGGTTCTATTACTGAAAAGGCTACTCTTCTGTTCAGTCATGTCAGCTGAAAAGTCTTGTACATTATTCGTCTGCTAGTGCTCCACTGCACCACACAAACTGGCTATATGAAGGCCTTGTATTGTTTAACCACAACACACATATTCTGCCTCTCCTCCTCATTCAACTTTGGTACAATGTCATCCTGGAGGACCGACCCAACTCAACTCCCAAATTGGCGTGAGCGACCAAAGTGCCACTTTGGGTTTAGGATGATCCTGCAAGTGTTGTTGATTTGGGCCAACACTACAGTTGTAGGTACTTCATGTGCCCTTATCTGGATGATGACTTCATGGTAAGAACAACAACTACATCTTTGGTTCCTATTTTCTTTTGCCAACCTTAACCATGACATTTACCACTATAAATGTAGCCTTGCAAGTGGGTCGAATGGGTGGATAAGTTCCCAGCTTGGCTAGGAGATAAGCTACAAGAGGTGGAAAACAAAGGCCAACTTGGTGAAGATGACCCAGGAGCGTGAGATGGCCAGAAAAATCAGAGAGGAGCACGAGCAGCGTGTTAGGGTCGACCAAATCCGTCTGAAGGGGAAGGAGGGTGAGCTAGCTAGGAAGAGGGAGTAGTTAACTATGCGTGAAGCAGCCATCAAGCATCAGGAGCAAGAGGTTAAAGTCCGGGAGATAATTCTCAACAACACAAAGTATGCAGGAGAATCATCTTCATGGGGAGACAGAAAGGGAAAACAACCATGTTGCACCTAATAGAACAATGTAATACACCCAACGAGTTCAATTCCCTAAGGCATGTTGGGAGTAGTGGTGGACCTCTGAACATTATAAAGGTATGTTAGGAGTAGTGGTGGACCTCTGAACATTATAAGTACAAAGTTACACACATGTCACTGCAAATCATGATATGTTTTACTTTTACCTAAGGCATGTTAGGATTAGTCATGAGACTACTTATGTAAGGTTTGTATAGTTCCACATATGCCATTTAGTGTTGTAGGTTTGGTTCATGTATCGCGCTGGGTTATTATTAGAATGTGTTTGTTCCTTGAAACATCTGTAAGGTTTTTTAAGGGTAAACAAATGTTTGAAAAAAAGACAACAAATATTTTTAGTTTACAATTTGATGTTACTAGAACCAAAGCTTATCGAGCAATTGTTGTTTCACAAAAGACTTAGGTGGCCTGTGAAAAACAGAGGACAACAAATATTGCAGAAATATTTTTTTGAGCCTGTCAACTATTGGGTGGCCGACTGGGCCTGTTGGACGTGGGCCTACCGACTCGGCGACAGCCCAGCCAGCCGGCCACATATTGGCCGGCCATTGAGCGGCCGATAAGGGCCCTATCGGCTGCTCAACTGTCGATAGCACCCTAATCGGCCGTTGGCGGGTCGACAGGCTCCTAAATTTTTAAACAACTCCTTTTACAATTACAAATAAACAAAATATTATTTTAAAAAAAAAATTCAACTATAAAATTTCATAACTGTTCAAGATCTATAACTTTTATTTTGGTCATTTCTCCGGTCGAGGTGTTTTGAAAAAATTGAATTTTAAAAATTTCAAATTCGGACACAGATTTTTATGACAAGATGACTTCAAATCAAAAAGTTATCAACTACAAAGTTTCATAACTTGTCCAAATCTACATAGTTTATTTTGGCTGTTTGACCATTTATACATCTGACATGTTAGCTCTAACATTATTCACAAATCTTATATATCACTCGTAGTTTCATTAACTACGAAGAGATATGTAAGATTTATGAACAAATTTATTATTAGTTTGTCAAATAAAAAATCACCAAAACAAACATTGTTCATCTTGTTGAGTTAAATAACTTTGTAGTTCAAAACTTTTTCATTTGAATTTATTTACTGATTCCAAATGTGATTTGGAAATTGACTTTGCCGAGTGTAAAAAAACACTCGGCAAAGAGCTTTTTATCGAGTGTCAGCCGAGTGTTTTTTATTTGGCACTCGATAAAGAGGTAAAGAAGCTTGCACTTCTTTGCCTCTTTGCCGAGTGCTCGAGAAAAAAAACACTCTCCAAAGAGCTCAATACTCGGTGAAGATGGATTTTCTGTTAGTGTGAGAAGAGGGCACCTCTTCGCAACCGACACCTCTGGTCCTGAGGATGCCTACGGTGGCTCCAACCAAAAAGATCTCTAAAAAGGAAACTTCACACTCGATGGATTGTTTTATTTGTGATGAGATGTAAACTTATGTTTTATTTTATGACTTGGATCTCGTTTAGAACTAAATTATGATATTCTGAGATGAACTCATTTATGCTATAATTATAGTTTTTATGAGATGAGTTTGTTTGATAATTTATATTACATGTATTGAACTTTACATGGCTGGCCGGCGGCCAATAGCCGCTGCAACGTCTATTTGCAGCCATCTCAGGCCACGTCCAGCCTGCCCGGGCCCGGCCAGACATGCCCATCCGGTGGCCGGCTAGCCAGGCGAGCGACCACCAGGCACCAGCCTCATCTTACCTCAGTTCAAGTTCTGAGAGCAATACGGTCACATCATATCAAAAATACATGTATTTGAGTTGAAAATAATGATTATAGAGACTAAACACCAAGAGCCTGTTTGGATGATGCGGTTTTCAAAAACTGTAGTATCACGAAACTGTAGTTTTATAAGCCAAAGAGACAGAAAACCGTGGTTTAGAAAAAAGACGTCATGAGTGGAGTTTTTAAAACTCCAAAAAGACTACAATTTTTATAAAACCATAGTTTTAAACACTACAAGATTTGTTGCATCCAAACACGTAGTAGCTTTTAAAAACCAAAGTATTTCTTGAATATTTTAAAATAATTTGCATCCAAACGGGACCTAAATGTCATGTAAAACAAAATACGAACGCTTTAAAAGCCGTTTTAGGGAAGTTAATGTTTTGGAGTCCTATGATAACAACATTTGGAGTCCTATGATAACGAAGCCGCCGTACAGATCGTTTTAGCAAAGCAAGTCCTATAATTAGTTGGGAACGTATCTGGTGCAAATCACAGCCTTTGTGAAAACCTGTGCAAACCACGGTAAAAAAATCGTCTAAATTCATCAAAAAAAATCACACATGTAGATGGTACGATGATACACAACCTTGTAAAATATCTTGTCCAAACTCGACTTCGTTTGTCAGTTATAAAAATAACAAATTTCAAGCCAGAAAGTTCTCCACATGATTTGTTAGAAATTTGTTATTTTTATATCTCACAAATGAATTCGATTTTGGACAAGATATTTTATAAGGTCGTGTATCATCATATCATCTACATGTGCGATTTTTTTGATGAATTTAAACAACTTTTTTGTTATGGTTTGTACGGGTTTTCACGGAGGCTGTGGTTTGCACTACTAATTAGAATATTTGAAGTCCTACTCCGTAGTAATTTTCTGGCTTTACACAGAGGGCCGAGCAGCGGCGGAGAGAGGCTGCGGCGCCCCGGTCGCTCTCTGGCGAGCGTGCCCGCCGTGCCGTCGTAGCCCGCAGGAGCCACTCCATCGTCAAGGTCTCTCTCCAATCTCTCATTACTGCCTTCTTGTTTTTCATCTGGATTTTAGCGTAGGATACAAAGATTATTAGGGTTTGTTGGTTCGATTCGATTTTCATCCTCATCGATTCGATCCCCCAACGACCTGCGGTTGTACCCGTTTTGGATTCCTGACGGCTACAATTGCTCTTCTAGATCTGCGTCCCGTACGTCCGCGGTCCGCCGCCCTTGCGATCTCGCCGTCGAGCAGGAGCAGGAAGCCAGGAACGAGGCCGGTGTGCAGATGGCACTCGGAAGGGAGCTGCCGGACGACCTCGTCGCCGATGTCCTGCGCCGCCTCCCGGCGCGCAGCCTGGCTGTTTCCCGTTGCGTCTGCAGGGCCTGGCGTGACCTCGTCGACGCCCGGCGGCTGCTGCGTGCGGACCTGCTCCCGCGCGCTGTCGGCGGCATTTTCATTAACTACTTCACGCTACATTCACCGGAGTTCTTCGCCCGCCCTACGACGGGACCCTTCATCTCCGGCGACTTTGAGTTCGTCCCCACGTTCTCTGAGTCTGAGGTCACGGACCACTGCAACGGCCTCCTGCTCTGCGCAGGTTACTCAGACGACCATGACTACGTCGCTAACCCCACGACGAGACAGTGGGCACGGCTGCCGCTGCCCCCTCCTGAACCAGCAGCCTCGCAGATGTTGAGCCAAACCAAATGCCTCGTATATGATCCCACTGTGTCACCGCACTACGCTGTATTCGTGATTCACACCCAGAGCGAGTCTGTGCGAGAGCCTGATGGTCAGATGATGTTGCAATGTGAAGGACCTGTGTCACTATCATCTCACCCACTGCAAGTATATGCATATTCATCAGAAACTGGGCGCTGGGAGGAGAGGTGGTTTGCTCCAGAAGTCCCTGATGTGGTAGGAACGGCCATTGCTGTTGATGATGACACACACCTCAATAGAGTCTATTGGCGAGAGGCACTCTACGTTCTCTGTAAAAATGGTCATGTTCTGAGGTAGGTATTTAATTTCTTGTACAAGCAATTTACCTCCTCCGATCCGTTGCAAATTGTATCGGTTGGACTCTGATCTAATTTGTTATATGCTCAAGTTTTGTCACTGATTTTTTTGTTTCCTGTTGCAGGATATCAATCACAACTGCAAAGTACACACTCATTCCATCCCCCGCAGATGCTCAGTTTGCGTGCTATGGAACATTTTCGTTGGGAAAGTCAAGGAAGGGGGTATATTGTGGATTTGAATATAACTGGTATGAACATCGAATTTTTCTTCTCTTTGAATCATGTGGTGGAATGGTGTGGGAATTGAGGCATGGTGTTGATCTGACGACCTTTTCACGTAAGTTGCATGCACGTGATGAGGACTGCAGTGATGACGATCAACCAAATGGACCCTGGATATTACAGGATATCAACTATTACAAATATCCTTATGTTAATAATGATGATAAGCACTTTGAATGGAACTCTGACGATGATGATGTTCTCAACACTGAAGAAATGGATAAAGGGTGCTATAGTGGATATACCAGTTTGCTTGGATTTCATCCTTACAAAAAGGTTGTCTTCTTGAATGCAGCTTCCTCTAGAGCTGTAGCCTATCATTGGAATACCTCAAAGTTTCAGGATTTGGGCAACATATGCCCAACAGATTACCACGACCCTGCTGGCGATGTGGCTAGCATTGATACCTCTTTCATATACACACCATGCTGGATGGAGGATTTGCCACAAAATAGCTTGGAAGCGCCTATTGAAGAAAAGAACAATGTGTACAAGTAGCTGCTGGAGGAAGTAAGTGAACAGAAAGGGTAGTACATGTCTGATTCTCTGTCCTAGTTTAATTTTTCCCTATGTTTGTGTTGGGTAGTATCACTATCACCTTTCTTATTGTTTTTATTCTATACTAGCAAAGCACCCATGCACTGCAACAGTTATTTTTTTCTATGCTAAAAGGTGCTCAGTACTCAAATTTGAATGAAGATTGAGGTGAAGCTCGCCTTGCGCTACACAAAAAGCAGTTGCTACCGCTGCTCCTTTTTATACTGCACCTGGTAACTTGCCTCCTACGGTCGATCAAGTCTGATGGTCCAGCTGATGCATAGCCCGAACCCTTCTCTCTTTGAAATTTGGCTCATCTCCAAGCAAATTTTTGTTCTTGTAGTTGTAATTGGATCATTGCCGGTTAGTATCTGCAACCTAGTGACATATGCCATTAACACTGCACGATGAAGCTAATAACCTGTGTTGCAAATTGAATATCGCAACCAAAAAACCTATGTTCTGTTGAATTCACCCTATGATTCATACCTTTGAATTTAATTTACTCCAAAGTGCAAACCAAATCAACAAAGTTACTAAGTCCTCTGACTAGCCGTGATTAGTCGGGCTGATCGGTGTCATGGCAACTAGGATCGATTAGACGATTTGAAAACATTATTGATGAACCAAATAAAAAAACGAAACTAACAAACATAACCAGTTTGTTTGAGATGAGATATATGTGTGGCGGCCCGTCGGGGTTTCTCTATTTGTTTTTTTTAATTTTAATTCTTGGAAAAAAAAAGATTTCTCCTTTGTCATGGAGATGAGATGGATGGTACAAATTTGGGATTCCTCCTTCCCTTTGCTAGTGGCTACAACTCGACAGCTGTGCTCTGCTGTAGCAGAGATGCAGTGCAGCTGCAGACCTTAGCCTGATTGATAGTCCCATAGGCCGCCGGCCACACGCGCTGATGTGGAGCTTCAAGGTTCAAGGTACTCATATATTCTGTACAAGACGGTTCACCGCCAGTGCCAGAGGTTGGCACTGATCTCCAGTAGCCTGCAGCCCTGCAGATAGTCCCAAAAGGCCGCCAGCCACATGCGCAGATGTGGAGCTTCATGCTACAAGACGGATCACTGGTAGAGGTTGGCACTGATCTTCAGTAGCCTGCAGCCTCATGCGTCGAGTTCATTTCTGCAGCTTCAAAAAAAAAAATTGCCAGGGAAACGAACCTGCCTCGAATCTTGCGGCCCTAGTTTAGCCTATTAAAAATATAGTAATTAAAAAACTAATTTGTCAACCGGAGACTGATTCACGGAACAAATCTATTAAACTTAATTAGTCCATGATTTGACAATGTGGTGCTACAGTAAACATTCGTTAATGATGGATTAATTTACTTTAATAGATTCGTCTCAGTAATTAGCATATGGCCATGTAATTAGTTTTATAATTAGTTTATTTTTAATAGGCTAAACTAGTGCCGCAACGTCCGATGTGACTGGCAAAAAAAGTTTTGCCAGGGAAACGAACACCCCCAGCTTCAGCTTCAGCGCACACTGATGTCTGCAGCTTTAGCTTCAGCTTCGTCTTCAGCGCGCTTTGATGGTGCTGGACATCTCTCTCAAAGGCAAGAAACGTGAAGAGCAGATTCCGGACACTTCCTATTGCCGAAAGGTTCTTGTTGTGCACATGCTCAAGGGGGTGCTTGGTTCCATCCCACTAAACTTTAGTTACTTTTAGTGGCTAAAATGTCAAATATCCCCACTAAAAAAGACTAAACATGCTTTTTAGTCTCTTTTAGTGTGGGTGTTTGGCATTTTAGCCACTAAAAAGGACTAAAGTTTAGTGATTAAAGTTTAGTGAGGTGAAACCAAACACCCTCTAAGACTATTGACTCCAAGCCAAAATAATATATATGAGGAAATGACGAGGTAACGGGCCTAACTGAATCAAGAGAGCCAAAATATACTAGGATGGTGAGGCGCGCTTCGTTGCGCAGATTGCCTTAGATCAGAGGATGTACTTTAATTTACCGGAATGATGACCTGTTTCCTGGCACGAAGCATGTGCAATGGAGCAGCCAGGTGGCACATGGCCATTGGTAGATAGCAGGAGAGGTGCTCAATGAATGCCGATACTCCCACAGGTATAGATTTTTATAAGGGTAGATTTTTATAAGGGTGGTTAACGCATTTCGCCGCGCCTGCTATTGGTACGATTGTCAAAGTCTTATAAATGCTTCTGTTCTACTGTGTATAGATGTATGGAAAACTTGATCGGCCTAAACAGTACAAATGTGTTTAGTTTTTACCCTATAAATTTTCCCGGATGTTTTGACCTTACATAGAATATTAAATATAAACTAAAAATAACTAAATACATAAACTCAAAATAATTTACGAAATGACTAATTTTTTAAGCCTAATAAATTCATGTTTTGATAATATGATGTTACATTAAATATTTGATAATTATTAATAATTAGACTTATAAATTTGCCTCACGAATTATTCTTCACTTATGCAATTAGTTTTGTTAATAGTATTTAATACTCTAAATTAGTGTTAAACACCTGATATGACATCCTAAAATTTTTAACTTGGAATTGAAAAATCTCTAAATATATCAGTCATTATATAAGCATAAAACACACACAAATATTGAGAGGGCGTTGTCCCACAATTAAAGTTTGTATTATTGGACGCGCTATCGTCACACCCGTTTTTAATAGAAAAAGATGCCTACAAAAATTTTAAAAAGAAAAAAATAAAAAAAGTAAAAGAAAAGGAAAAAAGCAAAAAAAGAAGAAGAAGAAGCTACAGTGACACAACCCGCGGGAGGGCGTCAATCCTCCCGCGGGTAGAGGTTAGATTATATGGGGAAATAACGAGGTAACGGGGCTAACTGAATCAAGAGAGAGATTTTAACACATGTTTACTGTAATACAATATTATCGAATTATGCTGACTGAAAAGCGACGGTGGGAGAGCGGCACTGCAACAGCTGGTTTCTGCGAAAAGAGAGGTAGTTCGTAGTTGGTCCGCCTGGAGGGCACGTGCTTTGCACAAGAACAGTTAGGGTAGATCTGCACCGGTTGTGCTGGTCTGTTTTTGGGAGGATGGTATCAAATTATATATATATTTTGTCCCTATAAAAAAATAGATGACGCTTTGAACATTGACATGATCTCCAAAGTATAACTTTGACTCTCCTTATACTAAAAAAAAATATTTTTCAAAAAATTTTGCTACAAGACACCGTTAAAATACATAATACTCCCTCCGTCCCTAAATAACTGTCTCTAGAAATCTGTGTTTCCCTCACAGACACGCTTTCCTGACGGCACTTAAAAAGGGATGGAGGGAGTATGCTAATAAACACCGTGAAAAGCTAAATATGTTTAGTACCATTATAAAATCGTGTTCATTTACTAAAACACACCGTACCCATTATTTTATTCATTTTTCATACTAGTCAAGTACCCGTAGCACCCGTGCGTTGCTACGGGATAACTAAAATTTTATACTGTAAAACACACATATCTCAAAAAATAACAACACTATAAAATTAGATATTGACGTTAAAGTGACACTTAATAAAAAAAACAAAGTTCATAACCGGTGTTAAAGTGATATTTTTAATCCAAAAATCAAAGTTCGTGAAATTAACAGTCACGAAAAGTGTGTCACAAGTTCACAAACTGTATTGTATAAACATTTCCGTGATACGACTAAGATACTGTTTTATATCAATAGTTAGAAATTTATGATATCCATTTCTTTCATGCACCAATAAATTTGCATGTCATCATATACGTAGATAAATATTAGTGTCTGACACGTGGGTAATATTGCGTTTAGCAAAAAGTGAGTGCTCATAATATACAACTCAAATCTTGGCTAAATGCATTTAAGTTCGGTTCATAAATTATGGCTGTCTTGCAAAATCCCCAATTTGCTCTTATTTTCATTGTCAAATTAATCGTACCAAAATAGATTCCTTTATCAATTAAAACTTTAAGAATATTAGTATACGTGACAAGAACATATATTTCTAACATGTCCATTAATGTCATCTTTTTGTGACTTGTCCATTAGTGTCACCAATCCAAACCCTTAACAACAATGCTAAATAGACAAGATTTTAAGTAAAAATAAAATAGATTGAGGAGATCCAGACAATGGTCCATTAATATTGCCACCACCCTCTCCACAGTCATCTCCTCCTGACCAAATCAGACAAGAGTCATATGCAAGCAACAGTAAAAAAAAGAATTCGAAAATATATCTCACACAAATGAAAGGTGGAAAATTACCAGGAGACCATTAAGGAACTTCTTGGCCATGATCATAGGGAATGCGTCAACACTTCGTGAAACCTTGCTCACACCAAGCTAGATTTTGATATAGCACATAATCAAACACATTGCTATTCTCAACCATCTCCAGCAACCTAAATCACTTGCTGCATATATGTCATGGTAAATTGAGAGGATTATGATGAGAATCAGTGCAACCACGGTGTCGAGGACGATGTTGTTCTGGTACCACATGTTGCGCTGCACCAGCACCTCGAGCTGCCTGAAATAGAGGAGCTAATGTTCAGTTTATGTTCTTCTCTTTTGTTTGACAATGACAAGTTACTAAAAAGATGCTTATTTATTACGATATGAACAGAAACTTGCAACAAACACAGACATCATCGTGGAGCTGCTATGTCCTTGTGACAAGCCATCGATCTATTGTTCTGCGATCAAAGGCCAAAAATATTCCCACCAGATTAATTACCCATTAAGAATTAGTACTTCAAAGTAAGCTAGTCAAGGCCAGCAACATAGAAAAAAAATTGTTTCAGTGAGATACATAGCTATATAGACCAAATGATCTTTTCTGTTTCACAACTTGTGACATAGCTCTAGAGCTCTCCGACTCAATATGCATTCTCTCATCATCGTCTAAGCTGGTACTTTGCTAGCCAGCAAAATTCAAAATCAAACTTGTGTTTTCTAGAACACAATCAAACTTGTGTTTTTTTAAATACATTCTGTTGCACTTCTGTAGCCATGAAACATATTAATTTTCCTGCAAACAAATCAAACATGGTATTGTAAGCCTTGACTGCTACATTTGTGTTCCCCTTCACCCTCCTCTGGCCCAAATAACCCAAAGCAGCAAAAAAAGAAAAACAATGTGAAGAAAAATACCAAAAACTACTATTACAGACTAACAGTCCTTTCCATCCTAAATCCATCCTTCAGTTAGTATTTCAGACTGACAGTCCTTTACATCCTAAATCTGTAACTCTAGGATGCAACAAACTTCAGAAGCAGCATGCTATGTTCCCCTTAGCTCATATCACAGAAATGGAGCAAGATCATCCAAGAAAAGTCCTTACAATATGTTGTCTAAAATAAGGACTGTTCCGGTGAAAAGAACAATCGGATTATTCTCACAATTAAAAGCCTGTAACTTTACATAATCTCAATTGAAAATAGAGATATGTACCTCCGAGAATGTTGTTGTCTCCTTCATGTACTTCTCCCAGTCCAGTGAGGCTGATATAAGTGAAAATTGATATTTGTGCCACCAAGAATGTTGTTGTTGGCCTTCATGTATTTCTCCTATTCCAGCGAGGCCTTCTCCTCCAGTTCAGGTTAACTGATGGTGGGGCAATAGGCCATACATATTTTCAATTTGTATATTCCGACGGGAATTTATGCAAATCCTTCCAAATCAGCAACAAAATGTACCTGGCATTGTGTGAGAATAGATAAATTCAATAGCACTAAACTGAGGGTATGAACTCTGGTGATCATTTCGTGCAACTAAACAACATCATGGCCCCTGCATTCCACAACAAGCAACTTCTCTATCTTCCTTTGCCACATAAGCATCACAGCTTTACGAGAAAAGCTAACCTCCGTATGGCATGACGTGGCACAGGAACTCGCTATCGAACCTCTCTCGCCTGGTTGGGAACATTGCCTCCCAATGCTTGCAACCGGTGACAAACTTCTCGCTGCTCAACCACTCCCGTTGTTCTCTCATCGAGCGTGCGTGCTCCTGTTTGAAGCACATATCGTGGCTCCCTGTCGCCACCAAGGACACAGTGGTGTCCTTTGCCCCAGCACTCCTGACTTAACATGAATCAGTACATGTAGGAAAACAAATCCAAAAGCAAGAATGGTGCAGTTCTAATCTCCACCTAAAAACATCACAAAGCCAGGGGATTTGTCATCCTAGAATAAAGCATTGATTTTGGATCTGGCAATAACATAGAAAATTGGAACTGGAATAATGGATGGAAATATCAACTGGATATATAGTGTGGTTTCTCTCTGTCATACCTGCTTTGTAGATCAATGTAGCCCTGCTTGAGAAAAAAGCTTTATCATCACAAATACAATGTCAGGCCGGAGTTTATGTGTCGAGAGGCCACACCATCCTTCGTGGATCAACTTTTAGGATGCCAAAGGGCCACACCATCACCACCAAGGTCACTATGGACGCACGCAGAGGGGGGCCATGCCACTCCTAATGGATATTGTGCCTAGCTCCCTACACGTATTTGTCGCCGAGGACGCCACCACTGCTGATGAAGAACGCCATTGCCTTCGTCGCATATGTCGGGGGATGAAGAACGGGTGCAGCTGCTGCATAACTTAGGGTTTGGTTGCTCAGTTTCGTGCAGAAGGAGAGGTGAGGGAGGGAAGGGGTGGGCATACCTGGTGGGTACTCAACGCCGGCGAAGGGCCCAACGAAGACCTGGACGCCCTCTTCGTTTGTCGCGTCGCTGCGGGCCGTCTCGTCGCTGCGGGGTGTGTACGACGACCTTGGCCTCCCTGGTGGCGTGTGGCAGGCACGACACCCATGGTGGCACGCGGTCGCACACCCCTTCATGTTCTTGCCTAGACGGCGGCTGCCCATCGCGGCTTGTCCCGGTGTCGGCCGGGCGCGGCAGAGCGGCCCGAGCGGCGCGGCGGCCGGGCGCGGGCGGAGCGGCCCGAGTGGAGATGGCGGAGACGACGGCGGTGGCCGGGAGAGCTGGGGGCGGCGGCGGCGGCCGGGAGAGCTGGAGGCGGATCCGGGAGAGGGCGGCGGCCGGGCGCGGGCGGAGCGGCCCGAGCGGAGAGGGCGGCGGTGGTCGGGAGAGCTGGGGGCGGCGGCGGCCGGGAGAGCTGGGGGCGGATCCGGGAGAGGGCGGCTGGGAGAGCTGGGGGCGGCCGGGGAGGGCGCGGCCGCGAGAGTTGAGGCGGACTCGCGATGGGAAAATTAGCGCCGGGGAAACTGGGAGCGGGGCGATTACTATGACCTCCAGGTCTTTTTACCTGTAGAGAAAAACACATGGATCGGACGATAAAATAATAATAATATGAAATTAAGTGGTATTATTTGGATAGGCTACTCTATTCATTATCTGACAATTGTATCTGAAATTCTGAACATGGACCACCAAACAAAAATAAATTCTCCAAAGCTATGATACTGTGTATGTCTGAACATGAATCGTCAATCAAAATCAAAGTGCGCTGACTATCCTTTGCTTCTTGTTGAAGCTGAGAACTTGTTCAACATTTATTGCGCTGTGTATATATCTGAACATGGATGATCAACTAAAATCAAAATAAATTGCATAAATCAAACAAGAACAAACGACAAGGCACTCACCATCTATTGCTGTTCATTGATTTCCAGCAACGGCTCCGGGAAGTCCACCTACTTGCATGTATGGTGGTGGCTTGGTTTCAACCAAGCAGAACCAGTGGCCTTAAGCCCTTGACCGTCTATCTCCATGGCACCCACCATCCTGCGCTCTATGAACAACATAGGGATTGTAGGGGTCGCTGTTTTCACTAAACGATATAAAGGTTATAGCAACAATAAAGGTACGCTAATATAATGTAACTAAAGCATTGATTATTCACTATTTAGACGGCAACTTTAAAAAATCATAAGCAGATGGTATTATTATATAAACTGCAAGCAAACCAAGAATCCATTGGACTATGGAATAAAAAGCAATGTGTTACATTTTAAAGATGCAGTAGTTCATGACTTATGAAGGCATGATATAATATTCCGTGTGATGGCATTCCTAAATATATAGAGATAATTAATAAGTAGGCTCATATATACCATGTCCTCTGCTAGAAACCAGCTCTCGCATATGTCGTTCGGAGAAATAAATCAGACAACAATTAGGACATCATCCATTCATTTAGGACACCAGTTGCATACAAAGATGAATTAAAATATCGGCCTTTGCAACTTCAAAGTGAGTGCCTAACAACGAGTAAGACCAAAAAAAAATAAAATCCTTTTTAGCCTGAACCAAACAACACTTTGTATGCAGAAGGTATTGATAGGAACCAAAGGCAACAAAAACTACAACAAATAACAGAGTTGTTTAAAACAATATGCAGCCCAAAGTATTTGCATGCAAACTCTTCATTTTTGCACATATATTTGTGATTCTATGATTGATCATAATAGGTGCACCATAGTTTTAGATTTTGAAAAGTGCAAGAGTTTATTAAATAAACATGGTATTGACAGGTCATACATCACAATTATCTTCTACTGTTAAGTTCAGGTGACTGAAAATAAAATTCAGAGCTCAAGCAGCTATTATGAAATGTATCAAACTTTATTTTGGCATGCCCAACAAATTGCATGGCCTGACAACAACCCTTGGCAACGTCCCAAAAACAAAAGGATGGCAATAGTTCTGGCCATCAAATGAATCTAGTTTGCAACACCAAGCTAGAAACTTGTTAGGAAGTGATTAACCAGTATGGGGTGTAGGACCATTATAAAAAAAACAATCTCGTTGGAAATTCAAGTGCCAATAACTGCTATCTAAAATTGAAGGTTGTACCTTTTAGTTCAATGAGCTTGACGAGTGCCTCTAGTCTTCTCCTATCAAGAGGTCATTGCCGATCTATCACAGAGTTGAAATATCCTCTTAAACAAACATGGGATTGAGATAGTTCCATGAGGTGCCAATGCAAAGTCACCATCACTTAATAGGTAATTAACAATAGGTGATGGTGACTCAGATAATTAACAAATAGGCAATACCGCCACTTTTTTGTTGGCTTAGATAATTAAAACGTTGTGTTTTTTAACCTTGCTGGTTTTCAATTTGTTTACATCATCACTAATCCAATTGTAGAGAGAGGACCACAATAAAAAAAAATCAATACAATAATCGAGCCATTCAACATCTGCCGTCAATTCAGGTTTGAATCATAAACCATATGCAACCTTTGTTGAATTTGAGAAAATCATAAATCAGAAAGCACAGAGTAGAAAAATAATGAAACTCACAGTTGGCTAGGCATAATAACCACATAGATGCATGTGGATGCATTTGCAATAGACCATGGTGACTGCGACTGCATCAGACTGCAAAATGACGTGAACAAGAGCACAAGCAGCAGAGTTACAAGGATGAGAATTACCAACACAAACCCGACTCTTATAGAGACCACCACCTGCTCATCATCCATTGCAAGCATGGGCTGCCAGCACGGAGGCCAAAACAGGATACGAGGATGTCTAGTGGTAGGGGCGAGCAGGCTCTGGTGTGCACGAGCGCCGAATGAAGCCTGCTATAGCAACACCAGATCCGACGACCCCAACGCATAGCCAAGATAATAACCCGATCCCACAACATTACAAAGGAACGAAGAGGGAGAGGTGGGGGCAACAGAACCTGTGGCATGGCAGGGGCAGGGGCACCAAGAGTAGGACCTCAGTGTTATCGCTCGAAACCAGGATAAGCAGGCTTGGCAAGCTTTGGTAAGGAATTAAGGGGAATGGTTAGCGCCTGAGCATGATTCAGACCTCTCTTCACATACTTGCTTTGTCCTGCTCTACACTCTGCATCAGTGAATTTGTGTTTTGGTCATTAGCCATCGCCCATCACAGTGTAACAAATGCATTTACTTACATGCCCATTAAATATGTTAACTGCATATATGTTGTATGAGTGAGAACAATCCGACTTTTTAACAATGACCAGAGCTAGAAGGCACTCCTTTTATTTCACAACACTATGCAATTTTTAAGAGCTTCCTTAATCTGAGCTGCAACATTAATTGTTGGGTGCTCCTCCTCTGGCTGGTGGTCACAGCATCGACACAACATGGATCAGAGGACAGTACTGCCTACTCTAAAGGCCAAGGACAAAGCTGATCGGCAGCAATAGCAACAACATGAACCTAACAATGACCGAGTGCAAAGATAGGCCCAACAGGATTATGCCTCCAATGATTAACCTCTTCAGGCAACAAGGTACACCAAATGGAAAATTACTCAAACCAATTCCCACTGAAGCAAAGTCACAAACACCTAAATGGCAATTGGAGAGAGACCCATTCATCTATCAGTTACCTTACCGTTGCAGAGCACAGTGTTAATCCACAAACACCCATCAGTTCCCATTCACAATGTAGCTGTTGAGAAACATGATGAATACATTGATCCGCATCTCCAATCAACTAATAACCTGACAACAACAATCAATACCAGCATGGAGGTTAGCCAATTTAGTGTTGGGTTTCATTGCAGCTACCAGAAAGGCAAGCCAATTAAGCCATGTTTTAGCAGAAAGCAACAATAAATCCAATCAAGAGATACACTTCTACGTCAAGAACAAAAGAAAAAAAAAGATCAAAAGCTTGCAGCGCTATAGATTTTTCACGAGATCTGAACTGTGAGGGAGGATGTGCACCTTTCACGAGATCTGAACTGTGAGGGAGGATGTGCACCTGTTCACTGGTACTGCCACTACTAGAGAACAGGCCTTTGGACGATCTATCAATTGAGCTATAGTCTCGGCCAAAAATTGTCCCCGGGGCTAAAGACCTTTAGTCCCGGTTGGTAATACCAACCGAGGCTAAAGGGTGAACCTTTAGCCCCGGTTGGTGTTACCAACCGGGACTAAAAGTGCTTTTAGCCCCGGTTGGTGTTACCAACCGAGGCTAAAGGTGCTTCCCGAGTGGATTCAAAAGGAAAACGTACAGAACTACATCACGTGGGTTGTGTAGCTCAGTTGGTAAGCGTGTCTGAGGCGAGAGGTGCTGAGTTCGAATCTCACAAATGCACATTTATTTTTTATCGTGAGAGGCTTTAGCCCCAGTGGGAAGCACCCGGGACTAAAGACTGGGACCTTTAGTCCCGGAGTGCTAGCCCCGGTTGCAAAACCGGGGCTAAAGCCCCTTCTCCACCGGGGTTAAAGGCCCTTTCTCCAGTAGTGTGCACAGTGGAGAGCGGCGCGGGAGAGCTGCGTACCTCGAGTCCTGGGAGAGCGTCAGCGGCTAGGCGCGGGTGGCGCGGGTCGAGCGGAGCGCCGAGCGGCCGGGAGAGTGCCAAGCGGCGCGGCGGCCGGGCACAGGTGACCGGGAGGCGGCGCGGCGACGGGGCGTGGGCGGGCAGGCCCGAGCGGCGCGCCGAGCCACCGGAAGAGCGCCGAGCGGCGCGGCGGCAGGGCACAGGCGGCTCTAGCGGTGCGCCGAGTGGCCGGGAGAGCGCCACGACGGCTAGGCGCGGTCGGCCGACGGGAGATTGGGTGTGGTGCGGTTTCTCGCGATGGGATCCGAGGGAGAAACGGGTGTGGGACGGTTTCGCGATGGGAGCCGGGGTGAATAGGAGCGGGGCGATTAGGATGACCTTCGGGTCTTTTTAGCTGTAGAGAAGAGATTCGCGGAGAGAGAAAGTGGGTGGAATGACCCTTTTACCCTCATCTTGAGCCTCCAGCTGGTCAGACTTTTGCCGTAACACACTCTTCCGTCTTTTCTACTCCGGTGAGGTCTTCAATGCCTCACGATTTCGTTCTTGATTTTTCCAACCCTTGTCTCCTGCAGCCTTGTTGTTTCCACGCTCGAGAAGAAGCCGCGCCACATGGAGAAGCACCCTGAGACGCTCCCTAAAGCGCCGCCGCCGTCGTCGGTCACCTTGGCCCAAGTCTCTGGCCCTCCACACCGTTGCCAGTACCTGCTCTGCTCGCGCTGCGTGGTTAGGCCGCCACAGCCGCTACTCTGCTGCCAACCACCCGCCGGAGCTGCGAGCCTGCGACAGAGGGAACCAGAGCGGCCATGTAGCGCTGAGCAACTGTCGGTGGCACCGGCGGCCTGCATCTGGCGCATGGGCGGTAGCGGCACCTCCAGTTAACATGCTCAGGTGTGCGGTCTCCGTCGTGGTGTCGCCTCCCTTGCCGGCACATACGGCCACACCAAGCACATACGAATACAACCAGTGTTCAACGGAGTACGCTTCACTACTAGAGTATGTTGGTTTGATCTCCACCAGTTAGGCCCAACGACCTAACTGATCTCTGATCTGCGTCCTGATTGGGGACGCCCAACCCATTTAGGAGGCTGGTGGGCCCCCATCGCACAGTGCCTATAAAGAGGAGGTGGGGGCAGGGCTCAAGACACGAGGTTCACCAGTCCCGCTGCCACCTCACCGTCCCAAAACCCTAGTCCGATCGAGAGGGCGCACTGCCAGCGATGGGAAGCCGCCACCAGCACCTCCACCGTCGACCTCACTGCTTCCTCGACACCACAGGTGTTTCAGCTTTCTTCACCGGGGGCATCTACACCCCCTGTGAAGGAACGGGACGTCACTGCCGACTCGGTAACGAGTTCTTCAATCATTTTACGTTTCTTTCCCGCCAGATCTACTGCTAGTCGATCCTAGAAATCTATCATTGGTATCAGAGCCGTTCTAGCGAGTAGATCGGTAGCTTTGCGGAAAGAAATTCGATCTCGGATCGAAGAAGAAAAGAAGGATGTGAATGGATTTCGGTTTACACAGTGATCCCCTAACCCTAACAGTGAATGAAAATAAGGGAGACTGGGAGAGAGAGGGGAAATCGAATCAGGGTCCACCAAAACCTAACCCTAAATGTCGAATCGACTTACCTGGCTCCCTATCGCCGCCGGCGACACCACGCGTGCGGGTAGCCCGACGAGCCGAGAGCTCCCCAGTGGCCAGAAGACCTCACCGCCGTGGCGCGGGGAGGAAAGGGCCGCCGCTCGGAGACCGTCGTTGTCGCGAGGGACATTCCGGCCGCTGTGCGGACAGATCAAGGCGAGCCGCCGCTCGCAATAGGATGCCGACGCGGGGATTGGGAACCGGTCCAAAGCCGCTCGACGGTGGCCCGCTCTACCACGGTTGAGCGCGCACGCCGGCGAGGGGCTCGGCGCCGGTCCCGTCCTTCTCTTTCTCCCGTGGCAAGGTGCCGCCGCCCGCTCCCGTTTTGTTGTGCGGCACGGAGAGGAGAGGAGAGGTGGAGAAGACAGAGGAGAGAGGAAGAGGGGAGGGAGCTGGTCCGGCTTGCTCGGCGGCGCCTCTGGCCGGCGGCCAGCTGCCCCGTCGCCGTCGCACTCGGTGCGGCTCAAGAGATAAAGGAGAGGAGAAAGAAATGCAGTTAGGGTTTTGAGGGGAGCAGCCGACCCGATGGGGTTTTGTTCCTCCGTGACCGACGGACAGCCGTCCGATTTGGATGGACGGCTGAGGCTGGTCAGGCCACTTCCGGCCCAGGCGGAAAGGAGGATTCCCGGCCCAGGCCCAGGTTGCGGCCTGGGCGCGGGGAGGGGCTTGGCGGACAGGCCGTTGGGCCGCAAAGTGCGCTGGGCCACAGGCCGTAATGCCTTTTTGGGCCGGTCAACAGTGCTTTTCCCGTTTTTCTTTTTCAGAAGCAAATTGACGAATTTAAATTATGTTTCAATCTCTGTTCAAATTTGAACCAACGGGATAATTTGTATAGAGAATGGATAAAAGTATATAGTGATGCTTTTGATTAAGAATTATTGTCATTAAGAGTTTATTCACATTTTCCGCTGCAAAGTTGACATTGATTATCCTCTAATTAAATTGGAACCAACGGGAAAATTTAATTAGAGGATTAGTCACATGTTTAAGTTAAATTATGATATTGTTATTTTCTGACCAATGTTGATGATAACAATATTGTAAGTTTAAATTTAAAGTTTGAATCTCTGGTAAATTTTGCGTCAACGTGACCAATTTTTACAGAGACCATATAAGAATCAAGAAATGTCTTTGATAAAGTGAAAAGTATTCCGCTGCAATGATATTGATTATCATCAAGTTATTTGAGTTTTGCATACGTTAATTGTATTTCTGCCCAACGGTGATGTAGAGTTAATGTAAAAGAATGTCGTTTTATTCTATTTTCTGCCCAACGGTGATATAGAATAGAACTACAAGTTATAAAGTTTAATGTGCATGTTTTAACCAGACCAACGTAGGGTTATTTTTCATGCTCATTATTGTTGATTATTAATGATTAATGTTTTCAGAAAAGATCTTCATGCTTTCATTCTTGGAGGCAGAAAAGAAAGAGCTGGGTACTTGTGACTCAGAAGATGGAAAGTGAAAGTCATTACATAAAGGGATTTTGTTCTCTTTAGAAAATGACTTGAAAGGAAAAGAATTCAGGGACATTGTTCCAAAGTAAAAGTTTAGTTCATGAAATGTGTTTTATGTACTCTCTATAAAGAAGAGTTTTGTTTCAGTTTCAGCCATTATGACCAAAGTAGTAATAAAAAAAATGCATATTTAATTTGACCAATGTTGGATTAAATATGTATGTTACAGAATATTCGGATTTATTTCTGGATTTGATGATGGAATGTGAAAGCCAGTTCTGGATTTAATGTCCCTGATGGGAAAATGTCCCGCATGGCGGGGAAAAGTTTATGATGGCTCATGTGCCTAAAGTATATCCCAGAGTGGGAGAAAGAATGAAAAGTTTGGGTAGCTTTTATGCTATCACAGTGTTGACCATGACATGGTCATGGGCTAAGGCCATGAGGGGAGCAATCCCAGATAAAGAAAGCATGCAAGCATGACTTGCAAAAGTAAAGTTAAGTAAGGACTTCATTAAGTTCTTAAACTGAGATGAGGAAAGTATACTCCCATAAGAATCAAAAGATGACTTTGTTTGCATGACATGGTCATGTGAATAAAGCAAATTATAGATGTCTCGTTCACAAAAGTTCAGAATAGTTTCGAAATTATGGCAGTAAAGTTCGTGCCATATTTCGAGGGGGGGAATGGTGAGATTACACTAAGAAAGATAAAGATTAAAAGAGATACTCTCCATTTCCCTGTGCCTCAAAATGCAATGCATGATATGCATTAAGGCAAGAGTGTGATCTATAAAAGATGAATGTGACCGTTGAGGGAGTACAACGCTCATAATAACGATACCCCTAAGCAAGAAAGAAATAGCTAGAAAAGTAGCTAAATTCCTATACCTTTATGGTTCTGATAGGAGGATAGCATAATGAGCCAGTATTTGTACTGGATGAGCGGTGCTTAAGGCACCATATGATTTTTTGACAGATTAAACCCAAATAAGAAATTTGAGGAAGCACCATCTTTGCGAAAGATGGGATAATCTTGGGGAGCATGGTATGTAGAGATCTAAGACTTGAAGAGAAGTGGGACTGCGTGCCCACTCCAATGACTCAAGAACAGTCATACTTGTTGATGTTGTATGCCTATACAACACCTGTTGTTAGCTCTTCTAGAAAGATGAATAATGTAAACAAGGATCTTGTAATACAAGAACCTAAAGTATCCTTTGCCTCTTGGCAATGAAAGAGCAACATCTCATGTAAAAGAGTGCCATTTTGGACCTAAAAGGTATCAAAGAATTAAAGATGTGAAGTTATTCCTAATGGAGCCAAAACAGTAGGCTGTAATGGGTCTACAAGACACAATGTGGCTCTGGAGGGAACATAGAAAGATTATGGTGAAAGAATTCACATAAAGAAAAGAAAACATTTTAACGAGTGTTAATGACACATTATGATTTAGAGTTACATCAGATAGATGTAAAGACGGTACTAATCAATGGGGATTTGTATGAAAAGTTTACATGGCACAACCTAACGGTTTTGTCATGAAAGGAAAAGAATGTTTAGGATGCCACCTGAAGAAATCTATTTATGGATTCAATCGAGCATCTAAAGAGTGGTATTTAAAGTTTGATGCCACATTATATTAGAAAGTTTGGGTTTTAATGAGAATGAGAAGGACAATGACATTGTGCAAGTTCAAGAATAGGAAATTCATTTTCCTAAACTTATATGTGGATGACACCTTGCTTGCTGGCAATGGTGTTAATCTACTATTGAAAAAGTAGTCATTGCCTTAAATTACATAAGATTGATCTCGGTAAATTGTCATTCGTCTAGGAATTAAAACTTACCAGGATAAAAGAAAGGGGTTTTAGAACTGTCTCAAGTGTATACTTGAGAAGATTCTAAAGAAATAAAGTATCTATGTGTGTAAACATACACCTGTTCCTATGGTCAAGGGTAATAGTGTTGAGAACTTTCAGTATTCCAAGAATAGATATGAGAATTGATAAAATGGACGTCCTGTATGCTTCGGCTGTTGGAAGCTTAATGAGTGCATAAGTATTTACCCTGACATGGTTCATGTATCCGGGATTTTGGCAGATGTCCCATCCAGATATAGATCACTGGAATGGAAGTGTTGCAATTGTGCAAAGTTTTATATGTCTCATGACGAGTATAAGAGAACAAGTACTCTCAAATGGTTGTGAGTGCAACTGATATGTTTGAGCGAGATGTGTAGTGAAATCCACATTAGTAACTAACACTCGCAGTTGGAGTTTTATTGTGGAAAAGCTCCAAAGAAACAATAGTGGTGTCATGATGATGCACACCTATCATGTAGCTTATCATGAGGCATAAAGGACAGGCGAAATGTTTAGAAACCTATACCCGAAGTTCATAATGGTAAACAACAGCAATAACCATTTAAGAAGTTTGCTCCTAAGACAACGGGTCAAGTGTGATGCCAAACACATTGACACTGGGTTGTACGTTGTGAAGGAGAAAGTCCAGAATCATACTTTTAGAATGTGAAAGTATTACGGATCCGTTTTTTTTTCAAAGGCTTACCACCCAGTGTGTTCAGAGAATACACAGTCGACATGGGTTTATGGTAAGGCCTATGATTTCTGGACAATAAAGGGCCCCAAAGTTAAAGAACCTATTTCAGAACAGAGACGTGTGTTGTAGTTGTTGAATCTATCGGCAATGGACCATGACGATGAGACATGCTCTATGCATCGATCTGTGATGGAATGGTAAAAGAAATAACTGTGAAGTTTAAAGATATAAGTTGAGATCAAGGGGGAGAATGTTAGTTTGATCTCCACCAGTTAGGCCCAACGGCCTAACTGATCCCTGATCTACGTCCTGATCGGGGACGCCCAGCCCATTTAGGAGGCTGGTGGGCCCCCGTCGCACAGTGCCTATAAAGAGGAGGTGAGGGCAGAGCTCAAGACACGAGGTTCACCAGTCCCGCTGCCACCCCACCGTCCCAAAACCCTAGTCCGATCGAGAGGGCGCACTGCCAGCGACGGGAAGCTGCCACCAGCAGCTCCACCGTCGACCTCACTGCTTCCTCGACACCACAGGTGTTTCAGCTTTCTTCACCGGGGGCATCTACACCCCCTGTGAAGGAACGGGACGTCACTGCCGACTCGGTAATGAGTTCTTCAATCATTTTACGTTTCTTTCCCGCCAGATCTACTGCTAGTCGATCCTAGAAATCTATCAGAGTACCGATACGACCGTGGACAAGCTAGCTAGTTGAGGGCTTCGCTTCCCTGCTTGTGGCACATACGACGTGCGTTGAACTGGAGGACGCCTCTGCGCAGAGCCGCCCTGCTTGTCCCTATCCCGGTGGCGGAGCGACTCCACGAGGACCGCTGTTAAGAATGACAATGAAAAGACGGTGTCGGTGTGTTACAGCAAAAAATCAGTGACCAACGGGAGGTTGAAGACGAGGACAAAAAAGTCATTTCACCTACCTTCTCTCTCCGCGAATACGAGAAATAAATAAAATAATGGGTGTGGTGTGTTTCAGCAAATGAACATGATTTTATAATGATACTGAGCATATTTCGCTTATGGCGGTGTCCATCAGCATATTAAGTATTTTAACGGTGTCCTGTATCAAAATTTTCCATATATTCCCTCCGTATCATATTTAGAAGTCGTTTTGGAAAAGGGTTTGGTCAAACATTGGGAATATAAATCATGAATAACTTTTAAATCATTGAGTTTAGAGATATAAAAATCATATAGATAAATTTGTCTTGAAAAGTACTTTCATAAAAATATATATACACCACTTTACAACAAATATTTTTAAAGAAACAAGTGGTCAAAGTTATGCTTTGAAGACCGTATCGCTGTCCTAAACGACTTCTATTTGCGATACGGAGTAGTATTTATATATTTATAAAAGTATTTTTCAAGACAAATCCACTCATAACTCCTTTCTTTCAACTCAGGAGAAATACAGTTGGGCGGCCGCCGGTGTTGCCCCGCGGATGGAACGATATGATGCGTGAGCCCATTCAAACGCTCCTTCACACACAGGGGCGGATCTCCAGTGCAACCATTGATATATGTCAATGGCCTTGTACAAGTGTCACTATGATATCAATATATTACAACAGAATATGATAAAGTTTAGTAATATTATAGCTTAGTGACATCAATAGATTAAAGTTCTGGATCCGCCTCTGTTCACACATATTTGAAAAATGTAAATAAAACTTATTAGAATATAATAATGCATTAGTAGCAATAAAATAATGTTAAAATGAAAACATAGAAACATTGAGCTGTAATGTATCAGGCTCAGGGTTGTTGAGACAAAACTGATCGAGCCATCAGGAGGACACCCTTCCCCAAGCAATGCAAATTCCGTTTTTGGCGTAGGCGGATTGGGTTACGCGCGGCTCTTCTCAATTCGTTTCGTTTGCGTGGCTGTTCCTGTTCCCGTGTCCGTTTTGGTTTCCTGGCGACCACAAGATATATATGTGTCCCGTCTGCCACACTTGATCTCGACGTCGTCGTGCATCGATCAGGAACGAGATCGAGGCCGGCGGTGAGGAGGAGGAGATGGTGGCGTTCGTCCAGGAGCTGCCTGACGACCTCGCCGCCGACGTGCTGCGCCGCCTCCCGCCGCGCAGCCTGGCTGTGTCCCGGTGCGCCTGCAGGGCATGGCGTGACCTCATCGACGACCGGCGGCTGCTGCGCAAAGACCTGCTCCCGCGCACCGTGGGCGGCATTTTCATCAACTACTGCACGTACTACTGCTCGGAGTTCTTGGCCCGCCCCAGCCCCAGGACGGGACGACCCTCCATGGCGGAGGCGGAGTTCATCCCCGGGTTCTCTCATGTCACGGACCACTGCAACGGCCTCGTGCTCTGCGCAGGTTACTCGGACGGCCATGACTACGTCGCCAACCCCGCGACGCGGCAGTGGGCGCGGCTGCCGCCGCTGCCCCCGGAACCGGAACCAGTCGCCGAGATGATGGAGAAGAAGAGCTCTATTAATGAAATCAAATGCCTCGTGTACGATCCCACTGTGTCACCGCATTACGATGTTTTCTTGATTCATTCCCTCAGTAAGGATCAGATGAAGATGCAAATGCAGTGTGAAGGCGGGCCGCCTGTGCCACTGTCACCTCGATCTCACACTCAGCCGCCGCTGCAAGTACATGTATATTCATCAGAAACCGGGCGCTGGGAGGAGAGGTGGTTTGCTCCGGAAGGCCCTGATGTGGTAGAGACGACGGCGGCCATTGTTGTCGATGACATGAATCCCAAGGTCTATTGGCGAGGAGCACTCTACCTTGTCTGTGTAAACAACGGTTTTGTTCTGAGGTAGCAGCGGCGTCCCAAAAAATTGGAGGCCCAGTTCAAAGCACTAAATGAAGACCTATATCTAAAAAAATAAATGTTAAATATCAATCAATATATTACGTATATTACAGAATAATAAATATATAACAACATAGATCAAGAATTATATCTATTGTACAACTATTACTTGAAAAGTGATATTTTTTAGCAGGCCTCACGAAGTCTGAAAAGAGTTATGATTGTGACTTTGCTTTAGCCAGGCCACATTTTAAGCCATAGAAGATACTTTAAGTGATTTTCAATTAAAACAAAGCTCAAAATTATTATATATGTTGGGTGCACACTTGCCGCAACCTTCGCACTTGTGCAGGGTCGCGGCGAAGGTGACCAAGTGTCGGAAGCGGTAGCGAAGGTAGAGCGAAAGTGGAAAGGTGCTCAATTCCCCAAAAAAATCGTCCCATTACACTGTTCACCCCTTGGTATTTATAGGGAATACCAAGGGGCACGGGCCAAATTACAAAAGGGGACAGGAAAGATCCCTCACTTCCACGCAGGGAGGAAGGGCAAAAACGTAAACGCACAGCTGAAGTGGAAACCCTAATCGGCCCCTCTCCAATGCGCCGCCACCTGGTTCTGTTCACCTTCGGGAGAGAGGGGCGGAGGTTTTGACCTTCGGCCGTGCTCGCCGGTCCTTTGACTTCGCTTGCCTTCGGGCCAACGCACATTCGTCGCTTGCTTGAACCTTCGCTCCAAGCGAGGTGGCTTTGTGAGCCAGCGAGGGTTGCCTGCAGTGCGGTTGTCGACTTAGACCTGCATGGAATGCAACAAGGCGACGAGGGTTGAACCCGCGTCCGAAGGTCAGGGTAACGATCCCGAAGTGGAGAGGGACCTTGCGAGGACACATAGATTTGGCGAGGGTTATTCTTTGGACACCAGCTCGAGCGGCGCCTCTGCCGAGGGTCCTTTTCCCCAACAGTAGCCCCTCGTTGTCTTGGATCTAAAAACCCGTGTTTAGGCCCAAGCAGCGCCTTTCAATCGGGGACAATAAACGGGACCCTCGGCAGCGACGCCCGCGACTGCTTTGGGCTGGGCCGTTGTAGTGTTGTTTGTACTGTTGAAGCTCGTTTCGTTTTTTTGCGCCGCGTTTTTCGATTGTCGTGCCGATTTTGGCGGGTGTGGAGGCTCGTTGCTTGGCCTATAAATAGAAAGGGTGGGTGAAAAGGTTGGATTGTGCTTTCCTCTGCTATAGCTGTCCTGTTGTTGCGGTTTGCTTGCAGCGAAGGTTTGTTTTGGCTTGTGCGCGAGGGCAGGGGCGGGCATTCGTTGTTTGATAGTGTTGGTAGCTGAAGGGATGGCCAGATTGAAGCAGACTGCTCAGGCTGGTTCTCCCGCCGTCGCGGATGAGGGGATTACCTTCGAGTTTGGTCTTAGCCGGGTTTGCGCCAGTGAGATTGCTTCTTATGTGAGGTGGGGCTGGATTGAGGAAGGCAAGGCGAGGACCAGTGTTGGGGAGACGGTGCCGAGGCCGGACGCGGATGAAGTTGTTGTGTTTGAGGAGTTCCTTTCGGCCGGTCTTCGCTTCCCTGCTGATTCTTTTGTGACTTCGGTTCTGCGAAGGTTTAACTTGCGCTTTCACCAGCTTACACCTTCTTGCTTCACGAAGATGTCAGTTTATGTCTGGGCCTGCAGATCTCAGGGGATTGTCCCTAATGTCGAGGGGTTTGTTCGCACTCATCGCGTTCATATGCAACCTCGCAAGATTACGGACGGTGAGGGTAAAGCCAGTCTTGGTCAGTTCATGATGTACACTTTCTGTCATCGCGCTGGCGCGGAGCTGCCGGTGCAGGCGCAGAAGAACAAGTGGAGCAGCGGGTGGCAGGAGTTTTGGTTCTATTACAAGCTCAGTGATAGCTCCGAGCTTTGCGGTGAGCTTCCGATACTTGGAGATGTGAGCGCCGAAGCTAGGATGAGCGTCGAGGCTCACGCTGCTGTTGACTGCCTGAGAGTCGTTGCGCGCTCTCAGTGTGCACGTGATTTAGTGGAGGAGTATTACTGTGCCAAGATTTGGCCTCTTGGTCGGAGGCGGGCATGGTTCACGGCGGAGAATGACCCCAGGTACAAAGGTAGGGGCTTGAAAAGGCCGAATTTGGATCTGGGGAAGGTTTGGGAGAAAACTCTTAAGAAGTTTCCAAGGCGCGAGGATGGGAACGAAGTTATCTATAAACGGGTTCAGCAGTGGGCAGAGGAGCTTGTTGGGAAACTGTCCACATTGGAGGTCAAGGCTATCCACAGCTCTGTTGGTAGCGAAGGTCGAGTGAACAGGATGTTTGATATTCTTGGCATTCGTTATGCTGATTGGCCTTCGCCGTCAAGTGATGATGCACCCAAAAAGAGGAAACGGGTTGCTGTTGATAAAGAGATTGTCTCGCGGCCGAAGAGAGGTCGTGGTCGTGGCTGTGGCGGCGTTGGCGGCCGAACGAAGGTGCTTGCGACGAAGGTCGCTGCTGGTTCTGGTGCTACCGGTGCTTCTTCCTCCTCGGCCGTAGCTCCAAGCGGCCGAGGCGCCAGTACGGTTGGGGGACGGGTGCCTCGCGTTGGAGGTATCAGTGCTTTAATTCAGATTTCGGGCAACGAGGATGAGTCTGATGATGATGAGGTGGAGGAGGAGAAGGATGAAAAGGAGGAGGAAACGGATGAGAGTTCGTCTAATGAAAGCAGCGAAGCTTCTAGTGGAGGACATGGCACTGATGAGGAGGTGTCCATCGATGACACCCACGTAATAGGAGCAGCCTCGCCAAGTGCTGGTGCGATGGTTGCCCAGAGCGCGGACGACATCACTCAAGACATTGAGCCAGGTAGCCCTCGACGAGGGTCGATTTCCAGCTTTGCGGGCTCGCACCTGTGGGTAGAGGGTTTGGAGTTTGATGGAGAACTTGAGTCCGACCGAGTCCGGGGAAAGAGACCGTTCGGCGAGGCGAGTCGGTCAAGCCTCCCGGAGTATGCTAAGAGGCTTGGGATTTCTGATCCGGCAACTGAGCTGTTCACTAGTCCGGACCTTCGAGACTGTCACTTGCAGTGTGGCCCGGAGGAAAGGCATTTTTTAGGCCGAATCTTCGGCCGCATTTGTGTGCCGGAGGCAGAGGTTCGACTTGCGGACCAGGCGGCTGGCGATACTTTTGCCGACGTTGACGTCAAGTTGGCGGAGCTAATGCTTTTGAACCACGCGGCGAGGCGGAAGGTTAGCTCCGACATGGAATTTATGAGAAACCAAATTGATGAGCTTGAGAAGGAGAATGGCAGACTTGCCCGGAGATTAGAAAATAAGGACATTGAACTGAAAAATGCTTCGGAGAAGGCCGCGAAGGCTCGAGAGTGTGACACCCTGGTGTCAAGCACTGCATTAGGCACTGCAATTAGCCACTAAGAAAGCATAAGCAATGCATTGCATCATTTCATGTGTAAAAGTATGCCTTTGATCTTTTGTTGTTTATTTGAAATTGGATTTCTATTTGACTTGATGCTTTGATTTTGGCTTTATTCTTGAGGAGGATTTATAAATGGTTTTCAGAAAAAGTGTTCTATATAAAAGTTGTAGAGAAAAATATTTTGAGCAACTTTTATATTTGGGTCAAAGCCTGGTTTGAAGTTTTTCAAACTGTTTTTGAGAAGTCAAACTTTGGAAATTTCTGGAAAAAGAAAAAGAATGTTTTTCTTTCCCGGCGCCAACCCTTTCGGCCCATCCGGCCTTTCGGCCCGCTTCCCCGCCTCGGCCCAGCGCTCGCCGCCTCGCCCGCGCGCGCGCCCGCCCGCGCACCGCGCGCCGGCCACCTGACACGGCCGCGCCGTACGCCGGCCGGCTTGCCGCGTGGCGCCCCTTCTCTGCGCCAAATCCACGCCGACCACTCCCTCTCCGATCTTCTCCCACCAGAGCACGCCAGCGATCTTCGCCGGCCACTCCCGCGCATCCTCGTCTGCCGAGCCGCCTGCCGCCGCCTCGCCGACCGCGCCGCCGTGGCCCCCGCAGCGACCACCGGCCGGCCGAGCCGACCAAAAGCCCGAGCACTCCACCCTCCGCTCCTTCCCTCACTCACTCGCGCACTCACTCTCGCTCTCACTCCCCACTCTCACCCGCGCACGAAGCAAACTGAGCACTCTCCGCTCGCTGCAACCACCGCCGCAAGGCCCCTTCCCAAATTCCAGTCACCACCTCCATCACCGGCCGATTAACCCCGGCCACTGCCCCGCCTTCGTCTCGGACACACGGTGCGCACCCCCGCGCCATCCGCCGAGCTCCACCGACGCCGAAGTCCGAAGAGCCCCGCCGCGGAAGCTTTCAGCGCCGCTCGGAGCCCGGAGCCGTTCGTCCCCGACCCGAGCTCCACCGCCTCCCTTCTTCCTCCTCCAGCTTCGCCAAGCCAAGGCAAGGTGAGAACACCAACTAGCCCTATCGCTACCGTTCCCTATCCCTCTGTTCACCACGGCCGAGCGCCATTGCCGCCATCGCGGACCTCACACGTGGCCAGCACGCACCAGCGCACCTCCGGCCAAACCATCACCCCTAGGACTCCCCTCTAGGTTCACTGAGTCTCACACGCCCGCCAGTTTAGCCGGCGACCGCCGGAAACGGCGTAGCCGCGCGATGCCGTCGCCGCCGTACGCTGCCGCTCGCCGCCGGCACGCTACGGCCGTGCGCTGGCCAATCCTCCAGTACCGCCGGATGCGCCTCGTCGAGACGAGTCCGCAGGGCCCAGCCTCCCCGCCGGCGACCTCACCGACGACGAGAAAGCGCCGGACCAATCCCTCCCCTGTTTCCGTCTCGTCCGAGCCCCCGAGTCCGGCCTCGGACGAGCGCGCCTGTTTTCCGATTCGCCCGAGCCCTCGAGCCAGGCCTCAGCATCGAGCCAGGCCTCGGACGAGCGTGCGTTCTTCCGTCTCGCCCGAGCCCTCGAGCCAGGCCTCAGCCTCGAACCAAGCCTCGGACGAGCGTGTATGTTTCCGTCTCGCCCGAGCCCTCGAGCCAGGCCTCAGCCTCGAGCCAGGTCTCGGACGGGCTAATGTTTTTCCGTCTCGACCGAGCCCTCGAGCCAGGCCTCGGCCTCGAGCTCGGCCTCGAGCGAAACCTCGGGTGCGGTCTCGTTCGAGCCAGGCCTCGGCCGATTCGTTTTCCGCCGTGCGCCCGAGCCCGAATGGGTTCTGCTGACCCACGGGTCCCGCGCGTCAGCCCCTTACCGGTCCATAGACCGAGTTCTCGCAAGCCAGCCGGGAGAAGTTAAATGTTTTTCTTTTCGGTTTAATTTCCAGAGATGCTTGTTATTTTTGTGTAGCCTGTTTTATAAATCCGAATGAAGTGCTTCCAGTTTTATTAGCTTTCTTATGAATAGATCTATCGTGGGAAAATATGAATGTATTTTTGATAGCAGTTTATTTTACTGTTTTCATTTATTTCAGTTTATATGCTTTTGTTTAAATAAATGATTATAAGTGTTTTCTGGTTGAGATAATTCCTGGAAAATTTTGTGTAAGTTTATTATACTGTTTGGCACCTGTGAAAAATATATGAGGCACTGTTTATGTAGAAAAAGTTACTGTTATAGTTAAAAGTCTCTTTTTGCTGATTTCTTAGAATAAGTGTTAAGGTGTTTTTTATGTTGAAATAAAATATGGGAAAATTTGTACAGTCTTGGTGTGTCATGAAGAGTCTGAGAAAAATATAAACTTGATCTGTTTTATGGAAAAAATTTGTAGTTGCTTTACAACTGTGTTTTTTTTGTATAGATCTTTAGAAATTCATGTAAGAAAATATATGATGGTGCTGGTCATGGAATTTTCTGAATAAATATGAAATGTGAAGTAGAATCTGGGAAAAATAGGAAATAGAACTATGCACTCTTTTACAGTAGGGTTGTAGTTCAAAGTACCTTTTTTTTTTTTTTTTTTCTTAGGCAGTTTGCTTGTCATTTTTGTTTCTGCAGCTCTGTATTTTATCTTTGGCTGAAACTTGTTCAGTAGAGTCCAGCAAGCGTGATTTACCTTCTGGAATTTTTGTGGATTTTTCTGAGCCCAGAAAAATACACTTGCAGTTCAAATCTGAGTTTCCTTTGATGTATTTAAATAAGAAAGAGTTGAATACTCAGATTTTGTTTTATGAAATAAATGAGATATTGCCCCAAGGTTAAAAGTGGTTCAACAAGTTGGCTTTGTTGGTTTGCAAGAGTTATTCTTTCATGCCACTTCATCTTGCACCGCATTTATTGAATTATAAATTCATCGCATGCAATAGGATCGACACTCCCGGAGCCCCACCAAGAGCAGGAGCCAAGCGTCGAGCCGGAGATCCAGGAGCTCCAGCAGTCGGAGGAAGCAGACCCCGCGGCCGACACTAACCTGCCCGAGTGCCCCTCCCACGAGGCCTCGGTTTTCACTCAAGGCAAGCCCCGGAGCATTCTAAGTCTCCCAGTATTTGCAATTAATTTACTTGAGTCCTTTTATATTGTGATGCATTAGGTATAGGAGTTGATTGAATCCTAGTTGTTGCATTACCCTTCCTTGATTATTGATTATTACCTGCCTTGTTACCCTGTTACTGCTTTATAATGTAGAATTGCTTAGCCTGCTTAATAAAAGTAGCAGTTAAGGATGTTTCCGTAATACCCCGATGGGTATTTACCGGATCACGGTTGGCTATATTTGCTATCGTGGAAAGAACCTGAGTAGTAATGAAATACGGTCAACTGGAAGGCAAAGCACAAGTTTGGAAACTTGGGGCAGTCCGTCCGTTGGATCGTGTAGGTTTGTATCGATGTTGGCCCTCGTTCATTTTTGAACGCGCCCTTTTACTTAGGGATATGTCGGTGCCGTAATCATCGACCCCAAAGCCGGTTAGAAGCTGTTCGGGCCGGTCTCAACCCGTGTCGTGCCCTCTAGTACGGAAGTTGCGATCTGCCGCGTGAGGCCATCGCCAGACTCTGATTGGGCGGTCCGTGCTTGAGCCGCGACGATTACCACCACGAACAAGCGTCGAGCGGTTTGCCCAATGCATGGACCCGACGGGGAAGTGTGGGCTGGTATTAAAGGTCTTTCATCAGCTGATTTGGAATTCGATTCGAGTCGCCGTCTCCCCCGGTTAGTGGGAAACTATGACGAGCTTCACCACGATACAAACTCCATGTGATGTTTAAAGGTTCAACTAAAATGTGGATAAGTCAACTGGATATGGTTATATTATTGTTTGTTAGATTCAAGTGAGTGCTCTAGTACAGGTAATAACCTAGAACTAAGGAGTAGGTTTAAAAAATAACAGCTCACCATAATCATTAATTATTCCCTTATCTGAATTTGAGCCTTTCGCAACTAAAGATCCCAGCTCCACCTCAAAAGCCTTGCATACCCTTGGAGTCTTTTATTTTCAGTTAGACGGGTAAGTCTAGCTGAGTACATTCCCGTACTCAGGGTTTATCCCGTTTGTTGCAGATGGCCAGGTCTACTTTGGCTATTGTAAGCACTGCCTCTACCCAGTGGAAGGTGATGAGGAGTAGGCCCAGGGCAGGGTCGTCAAGAAGCTTTCCTCCTTCTTTTGCCAGACTGAGACTACTGGTGGCACACTATCTTAAAAGGAGGAATGACTTGTGTTGAGTGGGTTTATCAAACAATGTTTTATTTGGACCACGTTTGTTGTGGTCGTGTTTTAAACTTATTCAAGCTTCCGCACTTTTAAACTCAATATTGTAATAACTCTGTTTTAAATTCCGCACTCTGATGTTTTAAATTCGATTTCGTTTCGCTGTGATGTATCTTTACGAATGTAACCTTGAACGATGCGATCCTGTATGTTATGGTGTTAGAAATCCTTCGTGATTTCCGGACTACCGGGGTTATATGGGTTCAAGTATGAGTCGAAGTCAGACGGATTTGGCTAAGATAATACTTGAGCTCTTATCGCCAGGTCGGTTCCGCCACAGCTGGTATCGGAGCATGGTTCAAGTGATTACCTTCGTAAAGAGCTATTTTCGAACTAAAATGGGTATTTCAAATCTATTTTCAAAACTATTTTAATTACTAAGTGTGCCCAGTCTCGTCCTTAAGCCCTATACTAGGATTCAGGTGGCTTAACTGCTAACAGGGTTCAGGGTTTTGCTTCATGCTGATCTTTATTTGCTGGTCCATTCTCGGGAAAAGAGAACGCGTCGATTGCGAAAACATGCATAAAATGATTTTGTGAGATATGAGAGCATGACCGTCCAACCGTCGGTCTAGGTGAGAGTTCTTATACCAAGTATGTGCGAGCTCCACACAGACACATATGAGGGTATCAATGATTTTAAGGGTGATTTCTATTGGTGCATGGTGTTTAGTATTGGCTTCTATGTATTTTGCGCATATTGGCCAATACTCAGTTATTTTATCATTGGGAATTTTGTTGGGCTGAAATGAATCTTCTGCAGGTACACTAACTATGCGAACGAGTAGAACGTGTAGATAACGCATGAGAGATCGATTCTTGCCACCGACTAGAACGTTAGGACTTACGAGTCATTAATAGTGAGTGAGAACGTAAGTACGATCATGCATCATGTTTAAATTCTTGCATTTGCATTACCTCCCCTTAATTAAAAGTTGTCTCTTTTCTATAAAATTTGCCAACTTAATATCTGTCTCACGAGAGTTCGAAACCCTTTGTTTCTACAGATGGCCCGAACCAAGTTGACTGCTCGCAAGGCCACCGGAGGCAGAGGAGTTCCGCGTCATCGCTTGGCCACCAAGCTGACCCGGAGGACGTTCCTGACCTACTTTGGGTTGCCGACGATCCTTTGGAGGATTTTGCAGGCCGTGGGTTATGAGGAAGGACAGGAGCCCAAGTACTCCTGGCAGAAGGAGATTTACGGGCAGGATTCCTTGGTCATGGTGGAGATCAAGGTCAAGGCTCTACCTGCTAAGCCCCACTGGACAGGATGGACAGAGATCACCAGAGGCACGTGTGCCAAGGATGGAGCTAACAGGGCAGCATATCGTGTGCTGAAGGATATCATCGTTCGCTTCCCCGCCGACCTGGCAAGTGCGATGGCAGGAGTGTTTCCCCGTGGATCACTTTTCCCATTGCGCTGGAAGCAGACTCCAGAGTCAGCCTTGACAGGGAGCCCTGAGGAGCGTTTCTACTGCGAGACACCTGCGATGAGCGCCACTGGAGCTCTGTTGGGTGTATGTGAGAGCTTGGAGCGCACTCTCGAGAGCGTGTCCTTCACTCTCACCGCCACCTACCAGAGCAAGAGGAAGCTTCAGGAGGACTTCGACGCTGAGGTTGCTCGTCTTCAGGAGAGGATTCAGCAGCTCACTCTTAGAGCGTGACGACGCCCGCACCACTGCCGCAGCTCAGTCTACTGCCAGGACAGTCGCCGAGCAGATGTACCTGACCGCATCTCTGCAGAGAGATGAGGCCCGTGCCGCACTTGACCACCTCAGAGAGGGAGCCCATCTTCTGGTTCAGCAGATCAACGCACAGCAGGTCTACATCGAGCAGCTCCACGAGGCCGTCCATGAGTTTCCATCATGCAGCACAGGAGGCAGCAGCACCAGCAGCTCCCGCAGCAGAGGCCCCAGATCCCCAGGACGGAGAGGTTTCTTGGTCCCGACGCCCCACCAGAGGAGGCTCATGCAGATGAGCCTATGATCGATGTTTGACATCAAGGACGCCGCATCCGCCGCTGGAGATCCCTGAGCGCTAGTTTGTTAGAGATCGTTTTCTTTTGTATAGCTTGAGCTTGCTCGCTCAGTGATGTAATGATCCAAACATGTGATGGTTTTATGTTTAACTTATGATGGCATGTAATGGTTTTTGGACAAAGTCCGGACTTCGATCCGGCACCTCTTTTATGGAAATCCGTCGTTTGCATGTCTAATTCCAAGCAATTGTTCTGTGATGTTGTATGGAGATGAGTAATTATACTTGGACGTGTGCTAAATTTCCGAATTTATGTACAGCACAGTATTTATTCATGATCGGTGTAACATCACCTAATGATTGCTTATTAATGGGATATGCAGATGCCGGCACACACACCCGCAGCCAGCGTGGGCAGGGAGCAGGACCGGAGGAGAACTTGCCACCTCCCCCGCCGCCGCCAATGACGCCTGAAGCGTTCTTTGGCCAGTTTCTGGGAAGCCAAAGGAACATGGAAGAAATGCAGAGGCACATGGAGGCCACCTCCGCAACATCGCCAAACAGCACCGCCGCAACTTAAGCACATGCAGGCGGCCCAAGGCCCGGAGCCAATCAGTATAGTGCGTGAGCCCGTGACTTCCTTGGACACTCGTGCCTCCAGTGTATCAAGGAAGCCACTGAGCCGCTCGAAGCTGATGAATGGCTCAACTCTATCACACAGAAGTTCCGTCTGCTTCGTCTGACGGAAGAGCTTAAGCGGAGTATGCCGCTCACATGTTGAAAGGACCCGCAGGTTTGTGGTGGACCCAGTACCGTGCATCTCTGCCAGCTATGCACATGTTACTTGGGATCAATTCTCTACTGCTATGCGCAACCACTACATCCCTAGTGGTCTGATGGAAATGAAGATTGCCGAGTTCATGAGGTTGTCCCAGGGACCAGGGTCCGTATCAGAGTACCTCCACAGCTTCCAACAATCTGGCTCGCTATGCCCCAGATTTTGTAAATACTGAGGCAAAAGATTGCCAGTTTCAAGCGGGCATGGAATGCCACAATGCTATCCAAGATGGGTAACAGTCACCGCACCACCTTGTTAGTGACTTCGTCAGTGACTGTCTGAATCAAGAGGCCAATGACAGCCGGCTAGCAGCAGAGATACGCCCGTGCGAATGAAGGAGGTTCGTCCCAGCAGAGGACCACTTTCGGAGCACGCGCCCCGTACCGCCCGCCTGTCACTGGAGCAAGGTACCGCCCCCACAGAGGAAGATCACCACCAACCGTCCCCGTCCAGCTTCCAAGCCCTACACGCCCCCATGATGCAAAACAAGAGCAAAGCAGGAAATGCAGCAGGTCCCAGGACTCCGTACGTAATTGGCCCATGCTACAACTGTGGTCAAACCGGACACCTGTCACGTCAGTGCCCTCGACCGAAAAGCAGTACACTCAGCCCCAGCCTCGTACCGGTCATGTGCACCACACCACTGTGGAAGAAGTGCCAGAAGGAGAGCCTGTCACCGCTGGTACGTTTCTTGTTAATCAATGCCCCGCAGTTGTGTTGTTTGATTCTGGAGCATCACATTCTTTCATAAGTGAGAATTTTGTTTGAGAAGTAATCTTGAGTTGATAGAGTTAGACCGGGGATATCAGATAAGTTCCGCCGGAGCCGTTCTCTCCGCGCGAAAAAATGGCTAAAGGAGTGGAAATGATCTTTGGGGATAAAAAGGCCATAGTGGACCCCATAGTCATTCCTGGTCTAGGTTTGGACATAATCTTGGGAATGGGATGGATGAAACTATGGAAGGTTAATCTAGACACCGCAGAGAGAATAGTGTCCATGGTTAGTCCTAGGAATGGATCTTCTTTAGGTTCAAGTTACCCCGAAACCCCCATGAGATTGGAGTGTTGTTCAATATCACGGCAAAACAGATAGCTGAGATCCAGTAGTATGTGAGTTTCCGGATGTCTTTCCTGATGAGTTGCCTGGTTTACCGCCTGATAGAGATGTGGAGTTTGCCATAGAGTTAATTCCGGGAACAGCACCTATATCCGAAGACCGTATAGAATGCACGCCAAAGAGTTAGCAGAGCTTAAGATTCAATTGCAAGAGCTTTTGGATAAGGTTTGATACGCCTAGTTCGTCGCCTTGGGGATGTCCCGCTATCTTTGTGAAAAAGAAAGATAAGACTCTGAGGATGTGTGTGGATTATAGGCCGCTTAATGCGTAACATAAAGAAAGTACCCCTTACCCCGGATTGACGTCTTGTTTGATCAGTTGTCTAAAGCAAAAGTGTTCTCCAAAATCGACCTGAGGTCAGGTTACCATCAGATCAAGATCAGACGTGAGGACATACCAAAAACAGCTTTCTCTACTAGATATGGACTGTACGAGTATCTGGTTATGTCTTTGGGTTGACTAATGCACCGGCACATTTCATGTACCTGATGAATTCCGTCTTCATGCCAGAGTTGGACAAGTTTGTAGTGTTCATCGATGATATTTTGGTATACTCTGAGAATGAGAAGGATCATGCTGAGCATCTACAAGTTGTTCTGACCCGACTTAGAGAGCATAAGTTGTATGCTAAGTTCAGTAAGTGTGAGTTTTGGTTGAAGAAGGTACCTTTCCTTGGTCACGTCCTTTCAGAGGAAGGAATCTGTAGACCCTTCTAAAGTACAAGAGGTTATGGATTGGCAAGCACCCACGAGTGTTTTTGAGGTTCGCAGCTTTTTGGTTGGCCGGATATTACCGTCGGTTTATCCGGATTTTTCAAGAATAGCCAAGCCTATGACCCGTTTGACACAGAAGAACAAGAAGTTCGAATGGACTCCAGAGTGTGAAACAGCTTTCCGCACTCTGCGAACGTTGTTGACTTCCGCACCAGTTTTGGCTCAGCCAAACTTGGAGGAACCTTTTGATGTGTTTTGTGATGCCTCCAAGATTGGACTCGGATGTGTACTCATGCAAAATGGAAGAGTTATCGCCTATGCTTCTCGTCAGTTGAGACCACACGAAGAGAATTACCCCACTCATGATTTGGAATTAGCAGCCGTCGTGCATGCACTCAAGATTTGGACATTACCTTATGGGAAATCTATGTCATGTGTACACGGATCATAAAAGTCTGAAATATATCTTCACCCAGCCAGAGTTGAATATGAGGCAGAGAAGATGGTTAGAATTAATTAAGGATTACAACCTTGAAGTGCATTACCACCCGGAAAAGCGAACGTTGTAGCTGATGCCTTGAGTCGCAAGACTCATTGCAACTCCCTACAACCACTGTTAGAGATAGATTCAATCTTATGCACCGTTATGCTGAACAATATCACTCTTCAGTGCACCTTGGAAAGTGACATTATAGAGGGACAGAAAAATGATGCAGAGATTTGTCAGATTAAGAAGAGGTTAGAAACCAGTAGTTCGTTGAACTTCAGAACGGACGAGCAAGGAATCTTGTGGTATAACCAGGTTAGTCGTTCCTAAGGATGCAGAGCTGAAAGGAAGAATTCTGGGTGAAGCTCACAATTCAAAGTTGTCTATCCACCCAGGAAGTAGTAAGATGTATCAGGTTTGAAAACCAGATATTGGTGGTCGAAGATGAAGAAAGAAGTTGCAGCCTATGTCGCCAGATGTGATACTTGTTGCAGAGTAAAGGCAATACATCTGAAACCCGCCGGACTATTACAACCGTTATCGATTCCAGAGTGGAAATGGGAAGAGATCAGTATGGACTTTATCACAGGTCTTCCCACTACTCAAAAGGGAATGATTCGATTTGGGTTATTGTGGATCGGTTGTCTAAAGTAGCTCATTTATACCAGTCAAGACTACCACCGCCGCATCAGTATGCAGACCTGTACATACAGAATATTGAGATTGCATGGGATTCCAAAAAGGATTGTCTCTGATAGAGGACCCCAGTTCATAGCCGTTTTGGGAACAGTTGCACAAGGAATTAGGAACCAAGTTGGTAAGAAGTTCCGCCTACCACCCCAAACCGCAGGGCAAACGGAGAGAGTAAATCAGATTCTAGAAGATATCCTGAGAGCTTGTGTCTTGTCTTCAGGAGAGTCATGGGAGAAATGGTTACCCTTGCTGAGTTTTCATTAATAACATATCAAGAAAGTATAAAAATGGCACCTTTGAGGTTTCTATATGGACGAAGATGCAGAACCCCAGTAAATTGGGTTGAGTCTGGAGATCGAGGATTCTATGGGTCCGATTATGTAAAAGATGCCGAGGAAATTGTGCAAACAGTACAGCAACATATCAAGGTAGCACAGTCTCGACAAAAGAGTTATGCTGACACCCGAAGGAGACCTTTGGAATTTCAAGTTGGAGACTATGTGTATCTCAAGGTTTCACCTATGAGAAAGGTCCAACGCTTTGGAATTAAAAGAAGCTAGCACCTCGATATGTGGGACCTTACCAGATCATAGCAAAGAAGGAAAAGTGGCATATGAAGTGCAGTTACCCCCAGTGATGAGTGCAGTTTCCCAGTGTTCCACGTATCACAGCTGAAGAATGCCTTCGAGTTCCCGAACAAGAGGAAGTTCGAGTCCGGATGTCACGATCAGATCAGATCTGGAGTACTACGAACAACCTAAGAAATTTGGATACCAAGACTCGAGAGACTCGTAACCGAACAGTGAAGACTTACAAGATTCTCTGGAGTAATCACGGACCCAACGATGCTACATGGGAAACCGAGGAGTACCTAAGCGTAAACTACCCGCTTTTATAAAGATTGGTACGTAACTTAAATCTCGGGACGAGATTTCTTTAAGGGGGGAAGGGCTGTGACACCCTGGTGTCAAGCACTGCATTAGGCACTGCAATTAGCCACTAAGAAAGCATAAGCAATGCATTGCATCATTTCATGTGTAAAGTATGCCTTTGATCTTTTGTTGTTTATTTGAAATTGGATTTCTATTTGACTTGATGCTTTGATTTGGCTTTATTCTTGAGGAGGATTTATAATGGTTTTCAGAAAAAGTGTTCTATATGAAAGTTGTAGAGAAAAATATTTTGAGCAACTTTTATATTTGGGTCAAAGCCTGGTTTGGAGTTTTCAAACTGTTTTGAGAAGTCAAAATTGGAAATTTCTGGAAAAAGAAAAAGAATGTTTTTCTTTCCCGCGCCAACCTTTCGGCCATCCGGCCTTTCGGCCCGCTTCCCCGCCTCGGCCCAGCGCTCGCCGCCTCGCCCGCGCGCGCCCGCCCGCGCACCGCGCGCCGGCCACCTGACACGGCCGCGCCGTACGCCGGCCGGCTTGCCGCGTGGCGCCCCTTCTCTGCGCCAAATCCACGCCGACCACTCCTCTCCGATCTTCTCCCACCAGAGCACGCCAGCGATCTTCGCGGCCACTCCCGCGCATCTCGTCTGCCGAGCCGCCTGCCGCCGCCTCGCGACCGAGCCGCCGTGGCCCCCGCCAGCGACCACCGGCCGGCCGAGCCGACAAAAGCCCGAGCACTCCCCTCCGCCCTCCTTCCCTCACTCACTCGCGCACTCACTCTCGCTCTCACTCCCCCTCTCACCCGCGCACGAAGCAAACGAGCACTCTCCGCTCGCTGCAACCACCGCCGCAAGGCCCTTCCCAAATTCCAGTCACCACCTCCATCACCGGCCGATTAACCCCGGCCACTGCCCCGCCTTCGTCTCGGACACACGGTGCGCACCCCCGCCATCCGCCGAGCTCCACCGACGCCGAAGTCCGAAGAGCCCCGCCGCGGAAGCTTTCAGCGCCGCTCGGAGCCGGAGCCGTTCGTCCCCGACCCGAGCTCCACCGCCTCCCTTCTTCCTCCTCCAGCTTCGCCAAGCCAAGGCAAGGTGAGAACACCAACTAGCCCTAACGCTACGTTCCCTATCCTCTGTTCACCACGGCCGAGCGCCATTGCCGCCATCGCGGACCTCACACGTGGCCAGCACGCACCAGCGCACCTCCGGCCAAACCATCACCCCTAGGACTCCCCTCTAGGTTCACTGAGTCTCACACGCCCGCCTTTAGCCGGCGACCGCCGGAAACGGCGTAGCCGCGCGATGCCGCGCCGCCGTGCGCTGCCGCTCGCCGCCGGCACGCTACGGCCGTGCGCTGGCCAAACCACCGGTACCGCCGGATGCGCCTTTGAGACGAGTCCGCAGGGCCCAGCCCCCGCCGGCGACCTCACGACGGCGAGAATCGCCGACCAATCCCTCCCCTGTTTCCGTCTCGTCCGAGCCCCCGAGTCGGCCTCGGACGAACGCGCCTGTTTTCCGTTCGCCCAGCCCCGAGCCAGGCTCAGCGAGCAGGCCTCGGACGAGCGTGCGTTCTTCCGTCTCGCCGAGCCCTCGAGCCAGGCCTCAGCCTCGAACAGGCCTCGGACGACGTGTGTTTTTCCGTCTCGCCCGAGCCCTCGAGCCAGGCCTCAGCCTCGAGCCAGGTCTCGGACGGCTAATGTTTTTCCGTCTCGACCGAGCCCTCGAGCCAGGCCTCGGCCTCGAGCTCGGCCTCGAGCGAAACCTCGGGTGCGGTCTCGTTCGAGCCAGGCCTCGCCGATTCGCTTTCCGCCGTGCGCCCGAGCCCGAATGGGTTCTGCTGACCCACGGGTCCCGCGCGTCAGCCCTTACGGTCCATAGACCGAGTTCTCGCAAGCCAGCCGGAGAAGTTAAATGTTTTTCTTTTTCGGTTTAATTCCAGAGATGCTTGTTATTTTGTGTAGCCTGTTTTATAAATCCAAATGAAGTGCTTCCAGTTTTATTAGCTTTCTTATGAATAGATCTATCATGGGAAAATATGAATGTATTTTTGATAGCAGTTTATTTTACTGTTTCATTTTTCAGTTTATATGCTTTGTTTAAATAAATGATTATAAGTGTTTCTGGTTGAGATAATTCCTGGAAAATTTTGTGTAAGTTTATTATACTGTTTGGCACCTGTGAAAATATATGATGCACTGTTTATGTAGAAAAAGTTACGGTTATAGTTAAAAGTCTCTTTTTGCTGATTTTTAGAATAAGTGTTAAGGTGTTTTATATGTTGAAATAAAATATGGGAAAATTTTACAGTCTTGGTTGTCATGAAGAGTCTGAGAAAAATATAAACTTGATCTGTTTTATGGAAAAATTTGTAGTTGCTTTACAACTGTGTTTTTTTGTATAGATCTTTAGAAATTCATGTAAGAAAATATATGATGGTCTGGTCATGGAATTTTCTGAATAAATATGAAATGTGAAGTAGAATCTGGGAAAATAGGAAATAGAACTATGCACTCTTTTACAGTAGGGTTGTGTCAAAGTACCTTTTTAGGCATTTTTTTATCTTGTTTGTCATTTTGTTTCTGCAGCTCTGTATTTATCTTTGCTGAAACTTGTTCAGTAGAGTCCAGCAAGCGTGATTTACCTTCTGGAAATTTTGTGGATTTTCTGAGCCCAGAAAAATACACTTGCAGTTCAAATCTGAGTTTCCTTGATGTTTAATAAGAAGAGTTGAATACTCAGATTTTGTTTTATGAAATAAATGAGATATTGCCCCAAGGTTAAAGTGGTTCAACAAGTTGGCTTTGTTGGTTTGCAAGAGTTATTCTTTCATGCCACTTCATCTTGCACCGCATTTATTGAATTATAAATTCATCGCATGCAATAGGATCGACACTCCCGGAGCCCACCAAGAGCAGGAGCCAAGCGTCGACGGAGATCCAGGAGCTCCAGCAGTCGGAGGAAGCAGACCCGCGCGACACTAACCTGCCGAGCCCCTCCCACGAGGCCTCGGTTTTCACTCAAGGCAAGCCCCGGAGCATTCTAAGTCTCCCAGTTTTTGCAATTAATTTACTTGAGTCCTTTTATATGTGATGCATTAGGTATAGGAGTTGATTGAATCTATTTGTTGCATTACCATTCCTTGATTATTGATTATTACCTGCCTTGTTATCCTGCTACTGCTTATAATGTAGAATTGCTTAGCCTGCTTAATAAAAGTAGTAGTTAAGGATGTTTCCGTAATACCCCGATGGGTATTTACCGGATCACGGTTGGCTATATTGCTATCGTGGAAAAGAACCTGAGTAGTAATGAAATACGTCAAATGGAAGGCAGGGCACAAGTTGGAAACTTGGGGCAGTCCGTCGTTGGATCGTGTAGGTTTGTATCGATGTTGGCCTCGTTCATTTTTGAACGCGCCCTTTTACTTAGGGATATGTCGGTGCCGTAATCATCGACCCAAAGCCGGTTAGAAGCTGTTCGGGCCGGTCTCAACCCGTGTCGTGCCCTCTAGTACGGAAGTTGCGATCTGCCGCGTGAGGCCATCGCCAGACTCTGATTGGGCGGTCCGTGCTTGAGCCGCGACGATTACCACCACGAACAAGCGTCGAGCGGTTGCCCAATGCATGGACCCGACGGGGAAAGTGTGGGCTGGTATTAAAGGTCTTTCATCAGCTGATTGGAATTCGATTCGAGCCGTCTCCCCGGTTAGTGGGAAACTATGACGAGCTTCACCACGATACAACTCCATGTGATGTTTAAAGGTTCAACTAAAATTGGATAAGTCAACTGGATATGGTTATATTATTTGTTTATTCAAGTGAGTGCTCTAGTACAGGAATAACCTAGAACTAGGAGTAGGTTTAAAAAATAACAGCTCACCTAATCATTAATTATTCCCTTATCTGAATGAGCCTTTCGCAAACTAAAATCCCAGCTCCACCTCAAAAGCCTTGCATACCCTTGGAGTCTTTTATTTTCAGTTAGACGGGTAAGCTAGATGAGTACATTCCCGTACTCAGGTATCCAGTTTGTGCAGATGGCCAGGTCTACTTTGGCTATTGTAAGCAATGCCTCACCCAGGGAAGGTGCTGAGGATGTAGGCCCAGGGCAGGGTCGTCAAGAAGCTTTCCTCCTTCTTTTGCCAGACTGAGACTACTGGTGGCACACTATCTTAAAAAGGAGGAATGACTTGTGTTGAGTGGGTTTATCAAACAATGTTTTATTTGGACCACGTTTGTTGTGGTCGTGTTTTAAACTTATTCAAGCTTCCGCACTTTTAAACTCATATTGTAATAACTCTGTTTTAAATTCCGCACTCTGATGTTTTAAATTCGATTTCGTTTCGCTGTGATGTATCTTTACGAATGTAACCTTGAACGATGCGATCCTGTATGTTATGGTGTTAGAAATCCTTCGTGATTTCCGGACTACCGGGGTTATATGGGTTCAAGTATGAGTCGAAGTCAGACGGATTTGGCTAAGATAATACTTGAGCTCTTATCGCCAGGTCGGTTCCGCCACAGAGAGGAGGTAGTTGAACTGGCGAAGCGTAATGCTGATTTGATTGCCGAGGGAAAGGCGAAGGACAAGGCGTTGGCCGATGTCGAGGGTCGCTTAGGGGATTTGAGCGAATCCTAGCGGACGAGTATGGAGAACGTCAAGCGTAAGCTTGACTGCTGCCTGACTGAGGCCGGAGGCTCTGCCGGAGAGCCGTTGCCTGCAGCTAGCGCGGAAGCCTTCGAGGGTTGGCTGAGTAATGAACTTGATGTATTTAGTTCGCTAGTTGCCAATGCGGCCGATTTCAGGGCTACGCCGGGGCTTTGGCGATGGCGAGCACGCTTCGACTGGCGGGTTGTGATCATCTTCGCAAAGTCAAGAAACCGAACCATGCCTTTCCGTCGGTCGATGAGGTGCCCCGTATGAAGGTTGATGATTCTAAAGTTCGGAACTGCGCGATGCGCCTGCTCCGCAGGTTTTGGATCTCCGGTGGCGGCCGAGCTCTTGCCTTCGAGGAAGCTCGAGGCTACGCGTCAGGTTTGCGTACTTTTTCGGACTTCTCGATTTTGTTGATTTGTTTCAGAGGGATTATTATTGATCTAAGCGAGGTTTGCCTTTTGTTTTGCTTATAGGCTCGGCAGGATGCGATGCCCTCGCCGCCCACGGAAGTTGAAGCAGGAGGCGGCTCCGAAGCCGCCCCTGGGTCAAGTGTTGCGGGGGTTACACTCGCCGAGATCGAGGCGTTGACTGAGGACGTCGCGATCGCTAAAGAAACCGCGGTGCAGAAAGCGGCGATGGAAGAGGATCCTGCTTCGATCGTCGAGGCTGCTGTGGAGGAGTCCACGGCGGGGGAGGCGTCTGCTGGGGCCTCGACTGTCGCCGTTGGCGAGGGTTTGGAGGCTATTCATAGGGAAGCTGGTCAGGTGTGATCCCTGGGATTGTTGTGGCGGGGTAGCCCTTTTGTAGAGATTGTGGTTGTAAAGACTTGATGAGGCTGAATGAAACTGAAACACTTGTATTTTGTGAAACGTGCAGGTTCCTGACGGAAACCGTGCTAGACGTTTTCGACGTGACTCCGCTGATGTTAAATTACCAAGATGTTTTTATAACTGGTAATCGTGGGGCTCGCACTAAGTTTAAACATCCTTCGCTTTCCTTTGAACGCTTTTGGTGGTCAAAGGTGCGAAGGTATGATTTAAAGAATAGAAGGTCGGATCGTTTTTGGCGTGAAGCAGATTATACTGACCGTCAAGCGGACCGTTATTTGTTTGGATCCTCTCCGATCTCGGAAGCTGGCGGAGATGATGATATTGACGAGAACACAGCTTTGGAATATTTGTTTGGGCAAAGGGAGCTTGGTATCGGTTCGGATGGGGCGCTTTTGATTCCGAAGGAAGAACCTTCGAAAGTTAGTGAGACGAGGCATATATATATGTATAGGGCGAGGGTTTTACCCGGGGAACTGCCAATTGTCCCTGCAGCTCCTTACTGTGGGGACCCCTGGTTCCGGTGGAGGGGGGGGGGGGGGGTTGAGGAGGGGGCCAAGGTTCCGGTGATTTGATGTTGATTGAGGGGAGCAATTGTTCCTTGTAGAAATTTTCATTTTTCCGATATGTTTATCGTTGTGTTGTTACTTTGTAAAAGCATGAGAATGATGTATGGGTAGTGTGCCATGTTTACTGCGCTATTTGTTGTTCTTGCGTTGTTTAATGGCGACGCCCCCTTTTACTTTTAGCGAGGCTCGCGCGTTGCTCTCGTGAGCTTGTTTTGAAAAAACAGCGACGCCCCCCTTTTACTTCTAGCGAGGCTCGCGCGTTGCTCTCGTGAGCTTGTTTTGAAAAAACAGCGATGCCCCCTTTTGCTTTTAGCGAGGCTCGCACGTTGCTCTCGTGAGCTTATTTTGAAAAAACAGCGATGCCCCCCTTTTACTTCTAGCGAGGCTCGCGCGTTGCTCTCGTGAGCTTGTTTTGAAAAAACAGCGACGCCCCCCTTTTACTTTTTGCGAGGCTCGCGCGTTGCTCTCGTGAGCCTGTTTTGAAAAAACAGTGACGCCCCCTTTTACTTTTAGCGAGGCTCGCGCGTTGCTCTCGTGAGCCTGTTTTGAAAAAACAGCGACGCCCCCTTTTACTTTTTGCGAGGCCCGCGCGTTGCTCTCGTGAGCCTGTTTTGAAAAAACAGCGACGCCCCCTTTTACTTTTAGCGAGGCTCGCGCGTTGCTCTCGTGAGCTTGTTTTGAAAAAATAGCGACGCCCCCTTTTACTTTTTAGCGAGGCTCGCGCGTTGCTCTCGTGAGCTTGTTTTGAAAAAACAGCGACGCCCCCCTTTTACTTTTAGCGAGGCTCGCGCGTTGCTCTCGTGATAAGCTCTTGTCGTGCTTTGCGGGGGTGCTTGACATTTGGACTTCGCGCCTCCCCGTTGGGTGGAGGTGAAGTTTGCTTTTTGCGAGCCCCTGGCGCGTTTGCAAGGGTGCTCGACTTTTTTGGACTTCGCGCCTCCCCTTATCTTAGGTGGAGGTGAAGTTTGCTTTTTGCGAGCCCCTGGCGCGTTTGCGAGGGTGCTCGACTTTTTTGGACTTCGCGCCTCCCTTATCTTAGGTGGAGGTGAAGTTTGCTTTTTGCGAGCCCCTGTCGTTTGTGCCAGGGTGCTCGACTTTTTTGGACTTCGCGCCTCCCCTATCTTAGGTGGAGGTGAAGTTTGCATTTTGCGAGCCCCTGTCGTTTGTGCAGGGTGCTCGACTTTTTGGACTTCGCGCCTCCCCTTATCTTAGGTGGAGGTGAAGTTTGCTTTTGCGAGCCCCTGTCGTTTGTGCCAGGGTGCTCGACTTTTTGGACTTCGCGCCTCCCCTTAGGTGGAGGAAGTTTGCTTTTTGCGAGCCCCTGTCGTTTGTGCCAGGGTGCTCGACTTTTTGGACTTCGCGCCTCCCCTATCTTAGGTGGAGGTGAAGTTTGCTTTTTGCGAGCCCCTGTCGTTTGTGCCAGGGTGCTCGACTTTTTGGACTTCGCGCCTCCCCTTAGGTGGAGGGTGAAGTTTGCTTTTTGCGAGCCCTGTCGTTTGTGCCAGGGTGCTCGACTTTTTGGACTTCGCGCCTCCCCTTATCTTAGGTGGAGGTGAAGTTTGCTTTTTGCGAGCCCCTGTCGTTTGTGCCAGGATGCTCGACTTTTTTGGACTTCGTGCCTCCCCTTATCTTAGGTGGAGGTGAAGTTTGCTTTGAAAAGAAAAAGGATTGTTTTTCGAAGCAATCTTGGTGGGTTTCATCGAATGTAGCGCTCTTAAAAGAGATCCACTTTTTCGATGTTTGGGAGTAGAGGGTTGGAGATTTTACTTTTTTAGGGGTCTAGCCTGTATTAATGGTTTGGATACTGCCTCGTTAAAAAACCTTACGCCCCTTCGTAAGGAAAAAGAGTGCAGCTCCTGTCGTTTGTTTACATTCATAGGAATAGGAGGAAACATGAATGCGAAGATAAATTACATCTTGCGAGGGCTCGCTAGGGCTCCGCTATGGGTAGTATTTGCGAAGGTCGTCGATGTTCTAGGTGTGAGGCAAGATGTTTCCCTCGCTATCGGAGAGGTGGAAAGAGCCAGGGCAATGCTTTCCACAATCAAGTATGGCCTGTCCACTTGGGCTGAAATTTTCCCGCCAAGCTGGCGTTTGTTTTCTGATGAGGACGAGGTCACCCTTCTGCAAATGTTTGATTCTGATCTTTTTGTCTCTCCATTTTTTGGTTTCTTCTTGGTACTTGCGAAGGTTGTGCACTGCGTTGCATCTTGCTTCTTCGAGTAGGTCTTATCAAGCGGTTGGGCTTGCTCGTCAGATGCGAGGGTTTCCTGAGCGACCCATATTTTAGCTCTTTGGAAGCACCGCTTCTTCGCCGAACAAAGTTTGAAAGGGGTGAATTTGTTGCTCTGCACTCCGAGGTGTTGTGAGACCAGGTGACCGAAGGTAGTTCATCGGCCCATTTACCCTTAGGTCTACCCTGCAACTTTTTGGATATAGCTTGGAATATTGTCGCATTGGCTCTTTCAACCAGGCCGTTGGATTGCGGGTGCCGGACGGAGGCGAAGCATAACATTGTCCCAATTTTCGCACAGAATTCTTTGAAGACCTCGCTGTCGAACTGAGTGCCATTGTCGACAGTTAGATGCTGAGGAACTCCAAAGCGACAGACTATTTGTTGCCATGCCAGAAAAACTTTTTTTACTGTGAGGGAAGTGATGGAGGACAGTGGCCTTGTTTCAATCCACTTTGTGAAGTATTCCACAGCTACCACCGCATAGCGAAGGTTCCCGGGAGCTGTCGGTAATGGGCCTACGAGGTCCATCGCCACCTTTGCAGAGGCCAGGTGGGCATATGAAGGGTTGTGGGTGCCCCTGGAGCGTTTTGGTTTTTGCCATCAGTTGACAACCCTCGCAATGCTTGACGATGGTTTCCGCATCTCTCTAATGCCGTTGGCAGTAGTAGAAACCTTGCCGGAACGCTTTTCCGACTAGAGCCCTCGGGCCGTTGTGAGAACCGCAGATGCCTCGTGGATTAGCTTGAGAATGTCATCGCCTTCGGACTGAGACACACATTTGAGCCATGGCGAGGTTACGAAGCTTTGTACAAGGTGTTGTCAACGATCTGTATCCTCGGACTCTTTGCTTTAGTCTGTTTCTTCTTCTCTATTGCTTGATTCATGGAGCCCCTTGATGTAGGCCATGATAGGTGCTCTCCAATCCTCGCACTGAATTGCGCTGATCAGCTGATGCTGGTTTCAAAAGCTTCGCAGCTGAAAGAGTGGTAACCTCGTAGAACACATCTGGTGGAAGCTGTAACTGCTGTGCGGCTGCTTTGGCTAGGCAATCTGCCTCGCTGTTTTCAGTCCTTGATATTGCTTTTACAGTTATGCCGAGGAAGAAAATTCAACCTTCGGACTATTGAAAATACTTTTGAAGCTCTGGATCTTTGCTTTGTAGTTCTTTTCAATGTGCCCCGCAATGACTTGAGAATCTGTGTAATGAGTGCTCTTCGGACTGATAACGGACTGTAGTCTTGAAAAGTGCCAGAATCATAGCTTCGTACTCTGCAGAGTTGTTTGGGCACTGAAGTCAAGCCTTCTTGCGTATCTCAGCTTCGATCCAGAAGGTGAGATTAGAATGGCCGAGGGCACCGGCTCTAGTTGCACCCCAGGCTCCGTCGACGTAAACGACCAAAAATTGGTCTCATGTTGCAGCTCACCAGGGCGAGGGTCAGGCGTCCATTCTGCTATGAAATCAGCCAGTACCTGTGATTTGACTGCTGTTTTGCCGACGAAGGTCACAGCGTAACTGTTAAGCTCGACTGCCCATTTTGCTATTTGTATCTTCTTCCAATGCTTCATTGTTTTTGAAAATGTTCTCGAGGGGGTACGACGAAGGTACATGGATCTCGTGCTCCTGGAAATAGTGCTTGAGCTTTCTTGACGCCATAACGACGGCGTATGCTATTTTTCAAGCTCCGAATAATTTCTCTTTGGACCTTCGAGGGTTTCTGAAACATAGTACACGGGGGCTTGTCTGGTCCTTGTTGCTTTCGCGGAGCTCCTTGATGAGGACTGCGCTTGCTGCGTGGGGCGAGGCTGCGACGTTAGAGTAACAATAGATCTCCTTGCTTGGGTGGTTAGAGCAGTCAAGCTGGTCAGATACTTTTTTTTAGCTCCTCGAAGGCCTTTGTTGTTGGGGGACCCCAATTAAATGGAGCGTTGCTTCTGAGTGTTTCAAAGAAGGGTAACCCTCGCTCTGCGGATCTTGAGATGAATCTGCTAAGTGCTGCTAAACGACCAGTCAGACGCTGAGCTGCTTTCTTGGTCGCCGGAGGTTCCATGTTCATGATGGCATCAATTTCTCAGGGTTAGCTTCGATTCCTCTGGCTGAGACGATGCAACCTAGCAATTTACCTTCACTTACCCCGAAAACGCTTTTTTCTGGGTTTAGTTTCAGTCCGGCGGACTGGAGGTTGCTGAACACCCTCGATAAGTCTGATATGTGGCTTTCTTTTAGTTCACTCTGGACAACTAGGTCGTCGACATAAGCAGAGACAGCGTGTTCATCCTTGAAAACTTCAGAGGTCATGCGAGCGAAGGTTGAGCCTGCATTTTTCAAGCCTTCTGCCATTCTTCGGAAGCAAAAGGTGCCCGAGGGTGTGATAAAACTCGTTTTTCCTCGTCTTCTTCATGCATCCAAATCTGGTGATAGCCTGAAAAGCAATCGAGGAGGGATAGCATTTGGCAACCTGCTGCTCTGTCGACCAGGGTGCTTATATTTGGGAGAGGGAAGTCATCCTTCGGACAGGCTTTGTTCAGGCAAGTGAAATCCACGCACATTCGCCATTTTTTGTTCTTCTTTTGGACTAGGACCACATTTGAGAGCCAAGTTGGGTATTTGACTGGGCGAATGACGCCTGCGTCCAAAGCCTTTTTAGTTCAGCCTTCGCTGCCTCCTTTCTTTCTTCTGACATCTTGCGAAGCTTTGTTTGATTGGGCGATAGTCTGCTTTGATGTTCAGGCTATGCTCACAATCATGATCTGTTGACTCCTTTTAGGTCTTCTGCGGACCAAGCGAAGGTGTCGGAATTTTCTCTGAGGAAGGTGACGAGGTTGCCTTCTGATTGAGGGTCTAGATTGGCTGAGATGATCACCTTTCTTTCGGCGTTACCTCGAAGAATTGGACTTGTTTGGTTTCCTCCTTGGCGCTGCCTTCACTCTGTCATTGCAGACTTCACCCTCATCGCTGATACCGGGGGTTTGAGGTTTTGACAAGTTGTGTACATTACGTTGCCCGGGGCTACGTTCCCTTCAGCTGCCCTTGCAATGTCTTGGTCCCCAAATACTGCGCCAACCCTTCGGAGCGGGAAGCTTCATGCATAGGTAAGCGGGATGGATGACAGCATGAATGCGTTTGTGACCCCTCGGCCAAAATGGCATTGTATGGGTAGAACATGTCGACGACATCAAATGTTATGTGCTCAGTCCTGCAGTTGATTTGGTCGCCGAAGGTCACGGGCAGAGAAATTTTTCCGACGGCTCTCACTTGTTGACCACCGAAGCCGTATAGGGGTGTTTGTCAGCAGGTTGCAGAAGGTTCCTGTCAAGCTTCATGCTATCGAAGGTTGAAGCGAACAAGATGTCAGCGGAGCTTCTGTATCGATCAGTATTTTGGTGACAGTCCACCCAGCGAGTTGGTTTCGATCACCATAGCATCGGTGTGTGAGGGTAATCTCTTAGCTTCATGTCACTGGAATCGAAGGTTATGGGGATGTGAGACCAACGACCGAATTTATGTGGTCCTTCGACGGCCACGTGGTGAACTCGTCTGGCATGTTCCTTCCTCTGCCGTTTTACCATGGTCCTCATTTGAACCTCCGGTGATAGCTAGAATCACACCGAAGGTTGTGAAGTTGGATTGTTGATGGTCGTTTGGCTCGGGGCTTCGGCTTTGACGGGTTGTGGTGCTGGTAAAGCGGGGATTGGCGGTGGTGGTGGCAGAGCGTTGGTGGCTTGGTGGGTTGTTGGAATTTGGTTTTGGGGGGTTGTTGGGTATGTGACTGTGTAAGGTGGGTTTGCATTGTGGGTGGTGGTTGGCTGATAAGAGGTTTGGTTGTAGAGTGGGTGATGAGTGTAAGTGGGTTGTTGCGAAGGTAGGGCCGTAGTTTATGGGGGTATAGTGGTAGGGGGATTTGGTGGGTGGAAACTTGTTTCCTGGTGTGGTTGATGATTCGGGTGTCTGACGAAGCAGCTTTCTGGATTCCTGGTATTCTTTTCCTTTGGCGAAGCATTCGCATTGCTTTGTTGTGTGTCCCTTGCCCATTCCACAGAAGTGACAATACATTTTGGCGGGATCTCGCTGCTGGTTCCGCTGATTCGGCGGAGAGGTGGCAAACCCTGGGGGGCTTGGTTGCTCAGAGGTTGAGCGTCCGTCTTTGATCCTCGTAATTTGTTGCTTTGTTGATTGCACCGACGTTGCTTTTGCTCTTGGCGAAGGTTGCTTTCTCTCGGTTGAGGCCTCGTTTGTGGCTTCTGGTGTGTGACCTCCGAGCATCGGACTTCGCTCGGAAGTCCATGTCAGCTCTACAGTATCTTTCCATTGTCTCGTGCAATTCTTCGATTGTATTCGCCGGCTTCCGAGCAAATTTCGAAGAGCACGGGCCGGGGCGAAGGCCGCTGACTGCAGCGAGGATGACAGCCTCGTGGGATATCCCCGGGGTTCTTGCTCTGATTTGAATGAACCTCCGCCAGTAATCTTGAAGTGGTTCGCGCTCTTCTTGTTTGCAGTTAAACAACTCAATGGGGTTTGATGGAGCTGGCGTGATGCCTTTGAAATTTGTGCAAAGCTTGTCTCTGAGGTTGGCCCAGGAATCTACAGTTCCGGGGCGGAGGTTGCTGTACCAGGTTTGTGCGATGTCTCGCAGGATAATGACAAAAGACTTTGCCATTGTTGATTCATCTCCGCCTGCCGCGGCAACTGCTGCTTCGTAGCTCATGATGAATTGACGAGGGTCAGAAAGCCCGTCGTAGCGTAGGGTAGGTTTGTGGGTTGTAGCATGGTGGCCAGGGTTGGGTTTGGAGTATTTGGGAGAGTGGAGACTTTGGGTCGTAGGGCATTTGGTGTTGTTGAGGCCTTCGTTGGTTGCGAAGGTTTAGCTCTCTCTCATCCGGGTAGAGGTGGCGGAAGTTTGGTGGCCTTATAGGATGTGGTTGCGGGTTTATTGGTGGTGGGGGGTGGTGGATGGTGGCGAAGGTTGTCTTGATCCTGCTCATTCCCCTCCTGCAGCGGGGGGATCTCGTCACTCCAGCCTTCGGCCTCGGCTGCTGCCGCAGCGAGGGATTCCTCCATTCGGCGAAGCTGCTCTCTGGCTTCATCTGCCCTTTGTCTGGTCGAGCGTAATCGGTTATGCCTCTCGAGTTGATCCAGACGCCTCTTCTTCTCTTGCAGTTGAGCTTCAAGCCTCTCGAGGCCCTCGAGGCCCAACTCCTCCTCATCTCCTTCCTCTCCCTCTCCTGCAGCGTGAGGGTGTGGCTGCGTTGCCACTCGGGCTTGGGGGCTTTGGACCTGAGGTTCCGGGGTAACATTCTCTGCTCCCGAGGGTTGCACAATTTCCTCAGCAGGGGGAACTACTGCCGTCGTCTCTCTAGCGACGCGCTGGTCCCTCGCCAAAGGTGCTCTCCTGTTTCCTGCCATTTCAAACTACGAATCCCCACTGACGGCGCCAAACTGTTGGGGCACACTTGCTGCAACCTTCGCACTTGTGCAGGGTCGCGACGAAGGTGGCCAAGTCGGAAGCGGAAGCGGTAGCGAAGGTAGAGCGAAAGTGGAAAGGTGCTCAATTCCCAAAAAAATCATCCCATTGCACTGTTCACCCCTTGGTATTTATAGGGAATACCAAGGGGCACGGGCCAATTACAAAGGGGACAGGAAAGATCCCTCACTTCCACGCAGGGAGGAAGAGCAAAAACGTAAACGCACAGCTGAAGTGGAAACCCTAATCGGCCCCTCTCCAATGCGCCGCCACCTGGTTCTGTTCACCTTCGGCTTCGGGAGAGAGGGGCGGAGGTTTTGACCTTCGGCCGTGCTCGCCGGTCCTTTGACTTCGCTTGCCTCCGGGCCAACGCACATTCGTCGCTTGCTTGAACCTTCGCTCCAAGCGAGGTGGCTTTGTGAGCCAGCGAGGGTTGCCTGCAGTGCGGTTGTCGACTTAGACCTGCATGGAATGCAACAAGGCGACGAGGGTTGAACCCGCGTCCGAAGGTCAGGGTAACGATCCCGAAGTGGAGAGGGACCTTGCGAGGACACATAGATTTGGCGAAGGTTATTCTTTGGACACCAGCTCGAGCGGCGCCTCTGCCGAGGGTCCTTTTCCCCAACAATATATATTTAGTATACTTAGTAAATTTTGAGGCCCATAATTTTTGGAGGCCTGTTCGGTCGCACGGCCTGCACGGGCCCAGAGACGCCCCGGGTACGTAGTAGTAGGGTTTCTTAATGGGAATGTATCCTATGCAAACTAGACTCGTATGCAAACTATATGCAAACTCTAATTAAGATCACAAGAATCTAATCTCATGGCTAGTAATTTTAGCACTTAAACCCCTTCACTCATGGGGTGTTTTGCAACAGCCGGATATGATGATTAGAATTTGCATAGTTTGCACTGGAGTCTAGTTGCATAGGATACGTTCCCTTTCTTAAATTGTTATCCTGTAAAAGCATTATCCTGATCAATTTCAAATTGTATTATTATTGGTTTGGACTGTATTTTGTTATATATGCTGCTGACGACGTTTTGTCATTGATGATTTTTTTTTTGTTGCAGGATATCATTGCTGGATGCAAAGTACGCAGTGATTCCACCTCCAGAAGATGTTCAGTTTAGGTACCATGGACTCTTTACGTTGGGAAAGTCAATGAATGGGGTATACTGTGCGTTTCAATATGACTGGCATGGACTTCGAATTTTTCTCCTCAATGAAGAATCATGTGGCCAAATGGTGTGGGAACTGAGGCATAGTGTTGATCGATCTGAGGACCTTTGCACGTAAGCTGCATGCACGTGCTGATCAACCAAATGGACCCTGGGTATTACAGGATATCAACTATTATTACATCAATTATCATCCTTATTATCACAATGACGATGATGATGATAAGCATAAAGCAGATGAGGCAGTGGAAGACGATGACTTGGAATGGAACTCTGACGATGATGATAACGTTCTCAGCATCGAAGATATGGTTGAAGGGCGCTATGAGAGGATCTACCGGGTTACTCGGATTTCATCCTTACAAGGAGATTGTCTTCCTGGATGCAGCTTTGTCCAGAGCAGTAGCCTATCATTGGAATACCTCAAAGTTCCAGGATTTGGGCAACATATGTCCAAAAGATTACCTTCAGCAAGCTGGCTATGTGGCTGATATTGACATATCTTTCATATACACACCATGCTGGATGGAGGATTTACCAAAAATAGTCTGGAAGCGCCAATTGCAGATTAGCAGTTTCTTAGCACAAATTAAAGCTGCTGGAGATCGACGAAGTAATTGAACAGAAAGGGTAATCATGTCTGATTCTTTGTCCTAGTTTAATTTGGCCCCTATGTGTTGGGTAGTAATGGAACTCAGAGCAAGTCCAACAGATCTGCTATTCTTGTTGTGTAGGCTATTTTTTGGATTTTACTACAAAAATTAAGCTCCAACAGCTTTGTTATCTTGTTTTGTAAAATAGCAAGCCGGCTATACCTGAAATTTCGGTGGCCAAAGAAAGCAAACCAGCTTCACTCGCCATCCACTGAAATTGCTAGCCACATCAGCGTACGGCCACACACCCACGAATGCAACATCCTTCCGGTGCACTAGGAATACCTCCAGCCGGTTCAAATTGTATGCGGTACGTGTAGTATGGCAAGATTTCAATATAGAAGACTAAAACTAAAAATAGCTAGGTTGTTGTATATTTCTTATTTTTTTGAGAAGCTTTCTATTTTACATATATAATAGCTAAAATAGAATTTGGCTTCTAAATTTTGGCCAATCTATTGGACATGCTTACTGGAAAAACTCACTTTGCTGAGTGTCGACTTCCATGCTGAGTGTTTTTTTTTTCGGGCACTCGACAATAAAGCTCTCACTACCGGAAAAACTCACTTTGTTGAGTTTTTTTCGGGCGCTCGGCAAAAAAGCTCTTTGCCAGGTGTCAAATAAAAAACACTCGGCAAATAATTTTTTTGTCGAGTGTTAAAAAAAAGCACTCGGCAAAGAGCTCTTTGCCGAGTGCTTTTTTTTAACACTCGACAAAAAAATTTATTTGCCGAGTGTTTTTTTACACTCGGCAAACAGTTCTTTGCCGAGTATTTTTTTTACACTCGACAAAGTCAATTTTTAATCACATTAAGAAGTAGTAAATTAATCCAAATGAAACAAATTTCAACTACAAACTTGTTTCACTTATCAAGATGAACAATTTTGTTTTTGGTGATTTCTTCATTTAACAAACTTAAAATAAATTTGTTCATAAATCTTGCACATCTCTCTGATAGTTTATGAAATTACAAGAGTGATATATAAGATTTGTGAATAATATTAGAACCACAATGTCAGATGCATAATAAATGGTCAAACAATCAAAATAATCTTTGTAGATCTTGAGAAGTTATGAAAGTTTGTAGTTGATATTTTTGTTGGAAGTTGAGTATCTCTTGTTGTAGGTTTGCAATACGAGATATGGGAAAGAATGTGAGACAAAATCTGTTCCTTAGTTCTTTCCAATCTCCATTAACCTTTCCTACGTTATTGTTGTATACATTGTTTCGCCCTCTTAAAAATGCTTCCAACGGAAATAACTTTCAACACAATGTTTCTTGTGACATGCCCGCAATTGTCGGGCATGCACAGAGTAACTCAAACTCCCGTAAATGAGGGTAGGGGTTTTTATAATCGTACCCCGAGAAGGGCTGTTCACGAACCATGGCTATAAAGCCGGGGCAGAGTTCATAGCCAGAAGCTATGATTGGCTTCGACGATTGTGGTGGCTCACAGATTTCAGCCCGTGGAGCGGATAGATTTTGGATGGTGCTTTGCTCCCTAGGTAAAAAGTAAGAAAGGAAAGATAAAAACAAAGATACACGAGCGAACTAGGTTCTGAGACTAAAAACGACAACTGTTCTCCAGCAACGGCACTAGAAATGTTTGTTGACACTTCTTAGCGTCAGTAGAAATGTCTGCAAGCGCACAGAAGTATCATTGTAGCACTTCACCCGAAAGTATTCAGGGTATCGTATTTTCTATAGGGAACGGTGTACTATAGCCTCTTGGTCTAGTTCTCCCAGATAACACAAGAAGAAGGGGCAACGAGGGTAGCAAGGTTTTTCTAAGGAACATGTCCTTATGTGTCTAAGCTTAGCCAAACGTAGCCTACTTCGGTCAAACGGGTGGAGACTGGTTTTCCAATCTATGCCGATACAACTCTACCTGGAATCCCGAATGTGGGTGGATTACAAAGGACGGACAGGGCTGTCACCACCTGCCACCTACCTCCTCAACTGTGGAGACCCAGGCAACCAACCTACAACCACTTAGCCTAAACACCGCGTTTACGCTAAGGGCCACTATTCTAGCGGTATCTAGGACTTGCGCCCTCTCACTAAAGCACTCACCCGAGGGTGAACGATCGGTCCAGCAAACTATGAAAGCAATAAGCTAGAACACGAGAAGAACTTAGAACCAAAGTTGAACACGAACCTTTATACTTCAAGAAGTATACAAGATCGTAGAGGTACAAGCGGAGTCATACCAGTGATCCCGGGTGTTCCTTCCGCGGAGGTAGCCGACAACTCCAGTACTTCTCCGACTCCCACTCACTCGCTCCCTATTCTAGTTAGCTACTAGAACTAAGATATATGAGGCACTACTCCTTCCATGGATCCCTCTTGAGATATGATCAATGAGCACTTGGATGATTTGTGAGGAGGATGGAGGCCTTTTATAGGTCGAGGGTGCCTTAAGGGGAGTGGAGGACCTCTCCTCCTCCTTTGGAAGGTCCAAACCGACCTCAAATCGCCTTCAAGTTGCAATGCACCTGGACAGACACCACGTGCACCACCTTTGCAAAGGCGGTGGGAGTCTCCCTGCCAAAACTGGCTGGAAACCGCTGTTGGTAGTTCTTAACTACACCTAGGATAGGGTAGCTAAAGTAGCTATCCACTAATGCCAAGTGGGGTTGTCAGTCCCGAAACTAGTAGGAGCTAACTAGCGAGAATGCAATCTACCAGGAGGAGATTCTGCAAGCGCACAGAACTATCGTAGTAGCACTTCCCTGGGAGTACCAGGTGTCGATTTATTTGATCCCAAAGAAAGGCTAGGGTGGTGTATGAGTCGAGTCAAGGAGGGGATGAGAGTCGAAGAATAAGAAAAGGAAAGGAGAGAGGAGATGATGAAAGCTAGAAAGAAAATGTGGGTGGATAGGTAAGGATGAATGGATGGCTAAGGTAAGGCGCATGGATAGATAGATAGAGAGTAACTAAGGGTAACTAAGATAACTAACTACTAACTAATAACTACTCCTAGATGACCACGAAGCAAGATAACTATGAAGCAAGACAGGCAAATGTCAATAAAGCAACCTAGTTAAGTAAAGTTTATTCCTATCTTATCAAGTATCGAGGCGTACTAGCCTTTACCACTGACTTAGGTTGAACGCTAGCACAACGAGCCTTACTGTTAAACTGGGCCAACTACGTGGTGGAATTCAAGGCGCAAAGGGTTGTCACCACCTGCTTGCTACCACAGCTATCGGGGGTCCAGCCGTATCTGAAGGTAAGTCTATAACTAAGCACCACGCTTAACTATATTCTAACTATCTCTACCCTAGCTTTGAATAGAGACACCCTGCGGACGTCAAAGCAAATACTTGACTTAATAAGATAAACACTAAACTAACTAAGCAACCTATTGGCAAAGATCAAACACTAGCTCACTAGAGATTAACTACTATGGCTAAGTGAATTGATCTGTAGGATAGCAAGGCACTCAAGCAATCAATCAAGTATACCACTCAATACTGATAAGTAGAATAAAGTAATACTTGAAATGATGAAATAGAATATAGTAAAGTGCTTGAGTAACAAGAGCAAAACCTGAACTGGAGATGAAGGAAGACTCTTCCAGCTCCAGGACCGATCACTCGCACGCCTCTACTCTTGAGCTAAGCCTTGAGCAGCGCTTCCGCGAGGGCAAAGATGCCTTGCTCTACTAGCTACCTACTTGCCTAAGCTTGGCTAAACCTAAGCTATCAGCTCTCTGGCTCTAGCCTTGCTTCCTTGCTTGTGTGTTACTTGGTTGTGGTTGTCTCTGAAGTGAAGCCTCAGGGGGTATTTATAGCCTTGTGGAGTGAGGGGTATTTATAGGGGCAGCCAGCCGACCTAGGGCAAACCTAGTGGCGGGCGCCAGCCCTAGGTGGCGGCCGCCACCCCCATCACCGTTGGATGCACCGCCCTTGCTTCAACGACATCCAGGAGCTCCAGAGAGGCGGTGGTTAGGTCGGTTGCATGTCCAAGTAACCGCCATTTGGTCTTGATCCACGCCACTCCCTCCTGAGCCGTCCGATGCCACTGACCTAGTGACCAAGGCCAAGATTTGGCCTTGGGATGGTCACACAGATCAGTGACATGGCAAGGGGGAGAGTTGGGCCTCTCCATGTGGCGGGCGCCACTTTGGGGTGGCGGGCGCCACCTCTGGTTGGCGGGCGCCACCCCACTCGGGCCCAAATGGGTCCTGGTGAGTGGGCTCGTCTCCTGGTGGGTCCATTTCTCCAAATTTGGTCCAAATCCTGCATTCAAATAAAATTCTATGGACATGTGGAATTCGGTTAGTTGAAACCTATTTGACTACATTTCATGCCTTTTTGGTGGACTTTATGGTAAATTGTTGATGGTAAAACAGGTGTTTAAGGACCATCAACAAGCTCCCCCAAGCTAACCTGTTGCTCGTCCTCGAGCAGCAATGCGGTTCAAGCATTAAGCATGAAAAAGGTAGCAAAATTAAGATGTATACAAGTGCATATTGTATAGTGAGAAATAACTTAGTATATAGCATTAATCATAACAATGTGGGGCTTATAGCTTGTCACTTCAAACATGCAAGAGTGAAACAAAGTAGTAGATAGGAAACTTTTATCTCGCTTAGGTTTAACTAGGATTCTGTCTGGAGGTTTTAAGGTTTTCAAAAGATAAAAACTTGCTTAAGTCCTTCAAGATTCACTCAGTCACTCAATGGTGTTTAAATCCACACTTAGGCCAAAATGTAGCCTTTCCTATTTCTAAAGAATAATATGTGGAGCTATAGGTAGGCTAGAATCATGAGCAAATTGCCTGATGTTTATTGCTAAGCTAGACACTCAGATCATAAGGAGCAGCAAATCATAAAAATGATCAAGATGTGCATGTGTGGTTATGTGAAAGTGTATGGAGAGATATTTCATAATCCTTCCTAGTTAATTTCTGGGGGTCTAGAGCTAATGATAACTTTCTCTTTCTCTCCTTTTTTTTGGATACATAGTGAGTAGACAAAAGGATGTGTCCTCACATTTTCTTAGGACATAGTCCTCTCTTGAGCTATTTTGCTCCTCTCTCTTTTTTTTTAGCTCTAGATTTCCCCAGATATCTATAGGAAAGGATTTCAGAAATGAAAAGGGGGAAGAGGGAGAAATGATATTCCCAGTGTACGAATAAGCATAAGGCTAGCAATGGAATGTTTGGCAGGGTATTGCATATCTCTAGTGTAGAGAATAAGTAATTTATTTGGTGGTTGCAAACTTCCAAAGTGAGAGTAGGCAATTTATGGTGGGGTTGTGTGAATCTTGATTCAAAAAGATATGATAAGCTTCTCTACTAAGATCTATGAGGTCTAACAAAGCAAAACACAAACAAAGCTCTTTGTGGTTTTGACTAACAAATATTGGCTGGTGGTGGGATGGGATAAATCTAGAAGGAACTTTTAGCAAGGGTTTTCATAATTTTTAAAAGAAAATCCTCAGATTAGGTCTAATCTCACCTTAGCAAGTTAAAAGAATTACTCATTTCTTACTAACTTTATTCACGAAGCATGATTTCAGTTAAAGCATGTGCAACCCACAAAAGCTACAAATTAGAAAGACTAGTCATTCCAAACGAACAATAGCCATTGCATGACAATATTCAAATTTTATTCAGGTTTCAACTTGTTTAAGCAAGATTTTATAAATTTATTCATGGAAGGGTACTTAGGCAAGTGTTGGGGGAAAGGACCCTCGGCAGAGGCGCCGCCCGAACAGGCGCTCGAAGTCAGCCCTCGCGCAACGCCTGGTGTCCTTGCCAGGTCCCTCTCCTATTGGAGGACCGTTACCCTAACCCCGGATGCAGGGTCAACCCTCGTCGCTTTGTTATGCTTCCGTGCAGGTCCAAGGCGGCGACCGCACCGCAGGAAACCTTCGCTGAACCACGACGCCACCTTCGTTCGGAGCGAAGGTCCAGGCAAGCGGCAAGTGTGCGTCGTCCCAAGGGGGGGCGAAGCCGAAGGTCCGGCGAGCACGGCCGAAGGTTAAACCTTCGCCCTTCTTCCCCGGAGGCAAGCAGAGCCGGAGGCCCGGCAGTTGGCGGAAGTGCGCGGACCCGAGGGCGAGCGCGGCCGAAGGTCAAGACCGCTGCGCCACCCCCCGAAGGCGAACAAGGGCCGGGTGGCGGCGCGCTGGGATGTGACCGATTAGGGTTTCCGCTTCAGCTGTGTATTCACGCTTTTGCCCTTCCTCCCTGCGTGGAGGTGAGGAATCTTTGCTGTACCCTCTTGTAATTTGGCCCGTACCCCTTGGCATTCCCTATAAATACCAGGGGGATGAACAGTGTAAGCACGATTTTTTTGGGAATTCGAGCACTTTCCACTTCCGTCTCACCTTCGCTGCTGCATCAGACACTTGGCCACCTTCGCTCTTCTCCCTGCACAAGTGCGGAGGTCGGGCAAGTGTGTTCCCAACAGTTTGGCGCCGACCGTGGGGACCGAAGTCTGAAATGGCGGGAAACAGGAGAGCACTTTCGGCGAGGGACCAGCGCGTTGCTTAGAGAGGCGGCGGCAGCGGTGGTCCCGCCTGCTGAGGAAATTGCACAACCCTCGGGAGGAGAAAATGTCACCCCGGAACCCCAATCCCTGGGCCCCCAGGCCCGAGTGGCGACACAGCCGCACCCACACACTTCGGGAGAAGGAGAAGGGGAAGAAGAAGAGGTGGGCCTCGAGGCCCTTGAAAGGCTCGAGGCTGAGCTGCAAGAGAAGAAGAGGCGCCTGGAACAGCTTGAGAGGCACAACCGACTGCGCTCAATCAGACAGAGGGCAGACGAGGCCAGGGAGCAGCTTCGCCGCATGGAGGAATCCCTCGCCGCGGCAGAAGCCGAAGCCGAGGGCTGGAACAATGAGGAGATACCCCCGTTGCGAGAGGGGAATGAGGAGCCAAATCAAGACAACCTTCGTCACCACCCACCACCCCACCACCACCAGTACACCCAGAGCCATATCTTGTGAGACACCCAAACCTCCGCCAACTCTACCCAGATGAGAGAGAGCAAAACCTTCGCATTCAGCGAAGGCATCAACAACACCAAATGCCATACGATCCAAAGTCACCACTCTCCCAAACACTCCAAACCCAGCCCTGGCCACCTTGCTATAATCCACAAAACCTACCTCGCTATGATGGACTTTCCGACCCTCGCCAGTTCATCATGAGCTATGAAGCAGCGGTTGCCGCAGCAGGCGGTGACGAATCAACAATGGCAAATCCTTTGTCATCATTCTGCGAGACATCGCACAAACTTGGTACAGCAACCTTCGCCCGGAACTGTGGATTCCTGGGCCTCCCTCAGAGACAAGCTGTGTACAAACTTCAAGGGCATCACTCCAGCCCCGTTAAACCCCATCGAGCTATTCAACTGCAAGCAAGAGGAACGCGAGCCGCTCCAAGATTACTGGCGAAGGTTCATTCAAATCAGAGCAAGGACCCCTGGGATATCTGACGAGGCTGTCATCCTCGCTGCAGTCAGTGGTCTGCGCCCAGGACCATGCTCCTCAAAATTTGCCAGAAAACCGGCAAACTCGATCGAGGAGTTGCATGAAACAATGGAAAGATACTGTAGAGCTGATATGGATTTCAGAGCAAAGTCCGACGCTCGGAGGTCTCAGCAGAGGCCACAGCCGAGGCCTCAACCGAGAGAAAGCAACCCTCGCCAAGAGCAAAGCAACGTTGGTGCGATCAACAAAGCAACAAGCTATGAACATCAAACACGGGACGCTCATCACCCGAGCAGCCAAGCCCCGCAGGCTTTGCCACCTCCGCCGAACCAGCGCTACCAGCAGCGAGATCCTGCCAAAATGTATTGTCACTTCTGTGGAATGGGAAAGGGGCACACAACAAAGCAATGCGAATGCTTCGCCAAGGAAAAGAATTCCAGGAATCCAGGAAACCTGCCATGTCAGACCCCCGAACCATAAACCACACAAGGAAACCAAGCTTCCACCCACCAAATCCAACATACCACTACCCCCATAAACTACGGCCTACCTTCGCAACAACCCCCCTACACCCACCACCCACTCTACAACCAAACCCATTATCAGCCAACCACCACCCCACAACGCCAAAACCCACCTTACACAGTCACATACCCAGCTACCCCGCAAAACCAAATTCCAACAACCCACCAAGCCACCAGCGCTCTGCCACCACCACCGCCGATCCCCGCGTTACCAGCACCACAACCTGTGAAAGCCGAAGGCTCGAACCAAACAACCATCAACAATCCAACATCGACCTTCGGTGTCATTCTAGCTATCACCGGAGGCTCAAACGAAGACCATGGCAACAAACGGCAGAGGAAGGAACATGCCAGACGCGTTCACCACGTGGCCGTCGAAGGACCACATAAATTCGGTCGTTGGTCTCACATCCCCATAACCTTCGATTCCAGTGACATGAAGCTAAGAGATTACCCTCACACAGATGCCATGGTGATCGAAACCAACCTCGCTGGGTGGACCGTCACCAAAATACTGGTCGATACAGGAAGCTCCGCTGACATCTTGTTCGCTTCAACCTTCGACAGCATGAAGCTTGACAGAAATCTTCTGCAACCGGCCGACAACCCCCTATACGGTTTCGGTGGTCAACAAGTAAGAGCCGTCGGGAAAATTTCTCTGCCCGTGACCTTCGGCGACCAAATCAACTGCAGGACGGAACACATAACATTTGATGTCGTCGACATGTTCTACCCATACAATGCCATTTTTGGCCGAGGGGTCACAAACGCGTTCAATGCGGTCATCCATCCCGCCTACCTATGCATGAAACTTCCCGCGCCGAAGGGTGTCGGGCGGTATTCGGGGACCAGGACATTGCAAGGACAGCTGAAGGGAACGTCGCTCCGGGCAACGCAATGTACATAATTTGTCAAAACCTCAAACCCCCGGTATCAGCGTCGAAGGCGAGGTCTGCAATGACAGAGTGAAGGCGGCGCCAAAGGACGAAACCAAACAAGTCCAACTCTTCGAGGGTAATGAAGAAAGAAAGGTGATCATCTCAGCCAATCTAGACCCTCGATCAGAAGGCAACCTCGTCACCTTCCTCAGAGAAAATTCCGACACCTTCGCTTGGTCCGCCGAAGACCTAAAAGGAGTCAACAGATCAATGATCGAGCATAGCCTGAACATCAAGACAGGTTATCGCCCAATCAAACAAAAGCTTCGCAAGATGTCAGAAGAAAGAAAGGAGGCAGCGAAGGCTGAGGTAAAAAGGCTTCTGGACGCAGGCGTCATTCGCCCAGTCAAATACCCAACTTGGCTCTCAAATGTGGTCCTAGTCCAAAAGAAGAATAAAAAATGGCGAATGTGCGTCGATTTCACTTGCTTGAACAAAGCCTGTCCGAAGGATGACTTCCCCCTCCCAAACATAAGCACCCTGGTCGACAGAGCGGCAGGCTGCCAAATGCTATCCCTCCTCGATTGCTTCTCAGGCTATCACCAAATCTGGATGAATGAAGAAGACGAGAAAAAAAAAACAAGCTTTATCACACCCTCGGGCACTTTTGCTTCCGAAGAATGGCAGAAGGTTTGAAAAATGCAGGCTCAACCTTCGCTCGCATGACCTCCGAAGTTTTCAAGGATGAGCATGCAGTCTCCGCCTATGTCGACGACCTAGTCGTTCAAAGCGAACTAAAAGAGAACCACATTCCAGACCTATCGAGGGTATTCAGCAACCTCCGGTACGCCGGACTGAAACTAAACCCAGAAAAATGTGTTTTCGGGGTAAGCGAAGGCAAGTTGCTAGGTTGCATCGTCTCAGCCAGAGGAATCGAGGCCAACCCTGAGAAGATTGATGCCATCATGAACATGGAACCTCCGACGACCAAGAAAGCAGCTCAGCGTCTGACTGGTCGTTTGGCAGCACTTAGCAGATTCATCTCAAGATCCGCAGAGCGAGGGTTACCATTTTTCGAAACACTCAGAAGCAATGCTCCTTTCCACTGGGCCCCCAGCAGCAAAAGGCCTTCGAGGAGTTGAAAAAATATCTGACCAGCTTGACTGCCCTAACCAGCCCAAGCAGGGGAGACTTGTTGTTACTCTACGTCGCAGCTTCGCCACACGCTGCAAGCGCAGTCCTCATCAAGGAGCTCCACGAAAACAACAAAACCAGACAAGCCCCAATTTACTATGTTTCAGAAACCCTCGAAGGCCCAAAGAGAAACTATTCGGAGCTTGAGAAAATAGCATACGCCGTCGTCATGGCATCAAGAAAGCTCAAGCACTATTTCCAGGCTCACGAGATACATGTACCTTCGACGTACCCTCTCGAGAGCATTTTCAAAAATAACGAAGCCGTTGGAAGAATAGCAAAATGGGCAGTCGAGCTTAATAGTTATGCTGTAACCTTCGTTGGCAGAACAGCGATCAAATCACAGGTGCTGGCTGATTTCATAGCAGAATGGACACCCGACCCTCGCCCCGGCGAGCTGCAGCAGGACCAGTTTTGGATCGTTTACGTCGACGGGGCCTGGGGCGCAACTGGAGCCGGTGCCTCGGCTATTCTAATCTCGCCCTCCGGGTCGAAGCTGAGATACGCACGAAGGCTGGACTTCAAGTGCACAAACAACTCCGCTGAATATGAGGCTGTGATTCTGGCACTTTCAAGGTTGCGTTCATTATCAGTCCGAAGGGCACTCATCAACACAGACTCTCAAGTCATTGCGGGGCACATTGAAAAGAACTACAAAGCAAAAGATCCAGAGCTTCAAAAGTATTTTCAATATGTACGAAGGTTAGAATCCTTTTCCTCGGCATAACCGTAAAAGCAATATCGAGGACTGAAAACAGCGAAGCAGATTGCTTAGCCAAAGCAGCCGCGCAGCAGCTACAGCTCCCTCCGGACGTGTTCTACGAGGTTTCCACTCGGTCAGCCTTCGAAGCTTCCGAAATCAGCATCAAGCTGATCAACACAATTCAGTGCGAGGATTGGAGAGCACCTATCATGGCCTACATCAAAGGACTCCATGAACCCAGCTCCAAAGAGGAAGAGAACAGACTAAAGCAAAGAGTGCGAGGGTACAAGATTATGGATAACACCTTGCTCAAAGCTTCGGTAACCTCACCTTGGCTCAAGTGCGTGTCACATCCGAAGGTAACGACATTCTCAAACTCATCCACGAAGGTATATGCGGTTCACACAATGGCCCAAGAGCACTAGTAGGAAAGGCTTTCCGGCAAGGTTTCTACTGGCCAACTGCGCTGAGAGACGCTGAAACCATCGTCAAGAAGTGCGAAGGTTGTCAACTGACAGCAAAAAACCAAAACACCCCAGGGGCCCCCACAACCCTCATATGCCCAACCTGGCCCCTACAAAGGTGGGCAATGGATCTCGTGGGCCCATTACCGACGGCCCCGGGGAACCTTCGCTACGCGGTGGTAGCCGTGGAATATTTCACCAAATGGACCGAAACAAGACCGCTGTCCTCCATAACATCCCTCGCAGTAAAAAGGTTTTTCTGGCAGCAGATAGTTTGTCGCTTCGGAGTCCCCCAACATCTAACCGTCGACAATGGCACCCAGTTTGACAGCGAGGTTTTCAAAGAGTTCTGCGCACAAATCGGAACAATTCTATGCTTCGCCTCAGTCCGACACCCGCAGTCCAACGGCCTAGTCGAAAGAGCCAACGCAACAATCTTCCAATCCATATCCAAAAAATTGCAAGGCAGACCCAAAGGCAAATGGGCAGACGAGCTAACTGCAGTCACCTGGTCTCACAATACCTCCGAATGCAGAGCAACCAAGTTCACACCCTTCAAACTTTTGTTTGGCGAAGAAGCCGTGTTACCAGAGGAGCTAAAATTCATCTCACCAAGAACAACCCTCGCAAGTGATGAGCCAGCCATACTAACCGACAAGGACTTGCTAGAAGAAACAAGATGCAGCGCAGTTCACAACCTTCGCAAATATCAGGAAGAGACCAAGAAGTGGAGAGATAAAAAGGTCAGAATCAAGAACCTGCAGAAGGGTGACCTCGTCCTCATCCGTAAACAAAACGCAAGCATGGCCGGAAAGTTCCAGCCTAAGTGGACAGGCCCGTTCCTGATCGCAGAATGCAATCGCCCAGGCTCTTTCCACCTCTCCGACAGCGAAGGTAATATACTACCACACACCTGGAACATCGACGACCTTCGCAAATTCTACCCATAGCGGAGCCTTAGCGAGCCCTCGCGTTATGTAATTTTTGATACTTTTCATGTTATCTACTCTCATGTACTTAACAAAAACAGGAGCTGCACTCTTTTTCCTTACGAAGGGGCGTAAGGTTTTTTAACGAGGCAGCATCCAAAGCATTAATACAGGCTAGAACCCCCAAAAAAGTAAAATCTCTAACCCTCTACGCCCAAACATCGAAAAAGCGGATCTCTTTCAAGAGCGCTACATTCGATGAAAGCCTGCTAAGATTGCTTCGAAAAACATTCCTTTTCTTTTCAAAGCAAACTTCACCTCCGCCTAAGATAAGGGGAGGAAAGTCGAGCACCCTGGCACAAACGACAGGGGCTCGCAAAAAAAAAGCAATTTCCACCTCCGCCTAAGACAAGGGGAGGTCGAAAAAGTCGAGCACCCTGGCACAAACGACAGGGGCTCGCAAAAAAGCAATTTCCACCTCCGCCTAAGACAAGGGGAGGTCGAAAAAGTCGAGCACCCTGGCACAAACGACAGGGGCTCGCAAAAAGCAATTTCCACCTCCGCCTAAGACAAGGGGAGGTCGAAAAAGTCGAGCACCCTGGCACAAACGACAGGGGCTCGCAAAAAGCAATTTCCACCTCCGCCTAAGACAAGGGGAGGTCGAAAAAGTCGAGCACCCTGGCACAAACGACAGGGGCTCGCAAAAAGCAATTCCCACCTCCGCCTAAGACAAGGGGAGGCGCGAAACCCAAAAAAACCGAGCACATCCGCCCGAGCCCTCCAAGCTCGGCCTCGGGCGGGCCCACCTTTTCCGTCCCGCCCGAGCCCTCCAAGCAAGGCCTCGGGCGGACCCACCTCTTCCGTCCCATCCGAGCCCTCCAAGCTAGGCCTCGGGCTAATTCAGGCTTCGGGCGGGCCAAAAGCAGAGGACTCTCGCACAACACGCCAGGGCTCGAAAAAGCAGCACCCCCGCAAAACGCATCGCTCAAGTTACGTGACACGCGAAGCCCTAAAAAGCTCATCACGTCTGTTAGCTCAAAGCTCACGAGAGCAACAGCGCGAGCCTCGCTAAAAGAAAAAGGGGGCGTCGCTGTTTTTTAAAAACAAGCTCACGAGAGCAAACAGCGCGAGCCTCGCTAAAAGAAAAAGGGGGCGTCGCTGTTTTTTCAAAACAAGCTACACGAGCAAGTGCGCGAGCCTCGCTAAAAGAAAAAGGGGGCGTCGCTGTTTTTCAAAACAAGCTCACGAGAGCAAACAGCGCGAGCCTCGCTAAAGAAAAAGGGGGGCGTCGCTGTTTTTTCAAAACAAGCTCACGAGAGCAAACAGCGCGAGCCTCGCTAAAAGAAAAAAGGGGCGTCGCTGTTTTTCAAAACAAGCTCACGAGAGCAAACAGCGCGAGCCTCGCTAAAAGAAAAAGGGGGCGTCGCTGGTTTTTCAAAACAAGCTTACACGAGCAAGTGCGCGAGCCTCGCTAAAGAAAAAGGGGCGTCGCTGTTTTTTCAAAACAAGCTTCACGAGTAAGTGCGCGAGCCTCGCTAAAAGAAAAAGGGGGCGTCGCTGTTTTTCAAAACAAGCTCACAGAGCAAATGCGTGAGCCTCGCTAAAAGAACGAAGTGTCGTTGTACACAACTATTACGTCTTTCCTGACAGTTCATAGAATATCTTTACAACCACAAACAAAAACAATGCAAATTACAAAAAATTACAAGGAACCGTCGTCCCTTTATCAGCATCAAATCATCAGGGCCCCCGTTAGATTCCTCGAACTCCAGCTCAACCGCAAATGGGCCCCCACAACAAAGGAGTCACCGGAACAATCGGCAACTCACCAGTCAAAACCCTCGCCCGATACATATACGTGGGGGGCACTTCGTCAACCTCCAACGGTCCTCCTTCGGAACCACCAGCGACCGGCGGAGTCCACTGCAAGATTGCTTCGCCCGAATAAATAGTCCAACGCACGCTATCATCGATATCATCATCTAACAAGCTTGCGAAGTCGAAGACGAACCAAACAAATAACGCGTAGCTTGCCGATCAGTAAAGTCAGCATCGCGCCAAAAGCTGCTCGACCTACTATTCTTCAAATCGTACCTTCGCACCTTCGACCACCAAAAACGCTCGAAGGACAACGAAGGATGTTTTAACTTCGCACGAGCCCAGGACTCACCAGTTATAAAAACATCCTGGTAGTTAAGTGTTAACGGCGTCACGTCAAAAACCTCACGCACGGTTCCATCAGGAACTGCATTCACATAAAACAGTATAAAACGTCTCAGCATGCATCGAAGTCATTACAAGCATCGTTGCTCCCACAAAACATCCCCATCTACACAATCCCACGCGATCACACCTGCCGGGCTTCTTCAACCTCAGCCGTCACAGCTCGCCAGCAGCATTCTTCCCATCCTGCGCGGTTTTGCCACTCGCAGCCGCATCTTGTGAGGTACCCTCGCCGACGATTGCGTTTCGCATATCCCTCAACCGCCACAGCAGGCACCATCAACCACCACCGCACACTACCGCAGCCACTCAAACAACAACAATACACCTCTAACGCAAACTCAGCTCCGAAAGATCGCTTCGAGAGAAAGTTCATCAAACTTCAAATACATCACAAGTCGATCCAAAACGCATCATTCAAAGCAAACGGCGGACAGACTAAACAAACCTCATCACGCAAAACAGCAGTTAATCACGTCAAAACTGACAATCCATAGAACCACCAAATACAAAAATAAGTCTAGCAGAACTCACAGCATCACATGCATACATCCACATCATCCACAACACGAGAGCAATCACTTCCTCGACCTCACCTCACAGCAAAGCCAGCACGTCACTTCAATCTTCTCACTCATCCACTTCACATACCAATGAACCTCGCCAACGTTCCCTATCCCCCCCGGCAGCACCTCCGCAGAGGTGAGAGTCTGAGGCCTTCGGAGGTGCCACCGGCCTCTTGAGCAGTAGGCGGCGAAGGCATCGCATCCTTCCGAGCCTGTAAAAACCAAAGGACCAAATAATTCAATTCTCAACTCCAAACTCACAATCATCAAACAATACCGAAGAAACAACACCTCAACACAAACCTGACGAGTAGCCTCGGCAGCCTCCTCGAAGGCAAGAGCCCGACCGCCGCCTGCAATCCAAAATCGGCGAAGGAACCGCATTGCACAATTCCGGACCTCGGCGTCATCAATCTTCATCTGTCGAACCTCTTCGATGGTTGGAAAAATGTGGTTGGGCTTCTTTATCTTACGAAGATGCTCGCAGTCCGCTTGGCGAAGCGTTCCAGCCATCGCCAGCGCCCCAGCATACCCGCCAAAGTCAGCAGCATTCCCAACCAACGAGCTGAACACATCTAGCTCGTTACTTAACCAACCTTCGAAGGCCTCTGCGCCAACCACAGGAAGTGGCTCCCCAGCTGAACCCCGGCTTCAGTTAAGCATGCATCCATCTTGGTTTTAACCCTCGACAGACTACCACGCCAAGCTTCGGCCTGGGCCGCCACCTCCGCCGTCAAATCCTCCACGCGCTTGTTCATAGACATCAAGTCCTTATCCTTTTGCCGACCCACGGCGATGAGCTCCGCGTTGGCCTTCGCAGCCTCTTGCCCTTGCTTCTTCCATTTTTCAGCCTCCTCCAAGGCGGCCCTCAGCTGATCATCTTTATTGCAAGCTCCGGCAGAGTCTTTGTTCTCTTTCTGCACCTTTTTCAACCGGTCGTTCAGATAATGCAGGTTATAGCTGGCCCTTCGACGTGCCGACCGGTTGAGAAGCATCAGCTCCGCCACTTTCACATCAATATCATCGTGGATATTGTCCAAAGGCTCGCCGGAGAGCCGAAGTTCCACTTCCGGCAGACAAACCCGGTCAAATACACGGCCCAAGAATCGCCTCTCCTCCGGAGAGCAAGGCAAGCGGGTGGCTTGAAGATCCGCACTCGTATACAAATGAGTCGCCGGGTCCGTAACACCCAGCTCCCTCGCATAGTAAGGAAGGCTTGCCAGGCTAGCTTCGCCATACGGCCTCTTCCCAGGGGCCTGGTCCGGGCCAACATCACCCTTAATTTCGGACCCCTCGACCCAAATGTGTGAACCAGCATAATCGGGCACAGACCCCCGTCGTGGGCTCACCCCCTCCACATCCCGCAGCACTTCCTCAATATCTTGTGCAGCCGCATCAACAGCGCTGGACGAAGCTACCTTTCCCTCGGCTGTCCTCCACAGAAACGGCTTCATCGGAGTCATCCTCGCTACTGGAGGAAGTACTGCTCTCGCCGGAAGACTCGACATCCTTTTCCCCTTCTTTCTCTTCCTCATCGGAGTCCTCGGAAACGCCTTCGTCTTCCGAGGTCTGAATTAAAGCCCCGATACCGCCCACGCGAGGCGCTCGCCCTCCAACCTTTTCAAAACCTCGACCACTCGAGGCCACGGCCGAGGATGAAGTTCCTACGGCACCGGAGCTCGTAACAACCTTCGATGAAGTAACTTTTGCCCGGCCGCCGGTGCCACCCCGACCTCCACCGCGACCCCTCTTCGGCCGCGAAACCACACCGCTATCCTCCGGAGGAACGCGTTTCCTTTTCTTGGGCGCGTCGTCGCTCGCCGGCGCAGGCCAATTTGTATATTCTATCCCAAGCAGGTCAAACACCCTGTTAATACGACCCCCGCTCCCCACTGAGCTGTGGATAGCTTTAACCTCGAGGGTGGTCAGCTTCCCAACGAGATTTTCAACCCTCTGCTGAACTCGTTTGTAAATAGCATCAACCCCATCCTGACGTCTCGGAAACTTCTTAAAAACCCTCTCCCAAATCTTGCCCAAATTGAGCTTCGGCTTCTTTAATCCGCGAGCCTCGTACCTCGCATCGTCTTCCACCGGAAACCAAGCCTGTCTCCGGCTTAACGGCCACGCGTCGGCGCAGCAATATTCTTCGACCAGATCACGAGCGCATTGGGAACGCGCAACCACCCTCAAACAGTCAACAGCGGCGTGCGCCTCGGGGCTCATCTGAGCTTCGGCACTCACATCGCCAAGCGGAGGAAGTTCGCCGCAAAGCTCCGAATCCACATCAAACTTATAATAGAACCAAAACTCTTGCCATCCGCTGGCCCACTTGTTCTTCTGCGCCTGCGCCGGTAGCTCCGACCCGGCACGGTGGGCAAAAGGTGTACACTCCAAACTGTCCCTGCCTCGCAATACCTTCGCTGTCGGAAACCTTGCGGGGCTGCATGTGCACACGGTGTGTCCGCACAAAACCCTCGACCTGGGGAACAATACCTTGCGACCGACAGGCCCAAACATACACCGACATCTTCGTAAAACACGAAGGTGTTAGCTGGTGAAAAATCAGTTTTTAAACCTCCGCAGAACGGCCGTAACAAACGAGTCAACTGGAAAACGTAGCCCAGCTTCAAAAAACTCCTCGAACACGACGATTTCATCTGCACCAGGCTTCGGAACCGTCTCTCCAGAGCTGATCCTCGCTTTTCCCTCCTCGATCCACCCTCGCTTCAAATAGGCCGCCAGCTCAGAACTCCCAACACGGCTCAAACCAAACTCAAAGCTGATGCCCTCGGCACCAGTAGAGGGCGAAACAGCGCGGGCAGTTTGCTTCAGCCTCGCCATCACTATCTAAGCCTCGCAAGACGCCGAACAAACAGAACCCTCGCAAATCGCTAGAACACAACCTTCGCTACGGGCAGACAGCAGCAGCAGGGAGGCTAGAGCAAAATGAGGGCACAAGGTCTCCACATCCCACTACACCCCTTTTATAGGGCAAGGAGCGGGCACCCCCCGCGACAGTATAGGCACGATAACCAAAAAACGCGGCGCAAAAAACGAAACAGGCCTCAATAGCATAAAACAACACAACGGCCCAGCCCAAAGCAGCCGCGGGCGTCGCTGCCGAGGGCCCCGTTTCTGTCCCCATCAAAAGGCGCTGCTTGGGCCTAAACACGGTCTTTTAGATCCAAGACAACGAGGGGCTACTGTTGGGGGAAAGGACCCTCGGCAGAGGCGCCGCCCGAACAGGCGCTCGAAGTCAGCCCTCGCGCAACGCCTGGTGTCCTTGCCAGGTCCCTCTCCTATTGGAGACCGTTACCCTAACCCCGGATGCAGGGTCAACCCTCGTCGCTTTGTTGTGCTTCCGTGCAGGTCCAAGGCGGCGACCGCACCGCAGGAAACCTTCGCTGAACCACGACGCCACCTTCGTTCGGAGCGAAGGTCCAGGCAAGCGGCAAGTGTGCGTCGTCCCAAGGGTGGGCGAAGCCGAAGGTCCGGCGAGCACGGCCGAAGGTTAAACCTTCGCCCTTCTTCCCCGGAGGCAAGCAGAGCCGGAGGCCGGCAGTTGGCGGAAGTGCGCGGACCCGAGGGCGAGAGCGCGGCCGAAGGTCAAGACCGCTGCGCCACCCCCCGAAGGCGAACAAGGGCCGGTGGCGGCGCGCTGGGATGTGACCGATTAGGGTTTCCGCTTCAGCTGTGTATTCACGCTTTTGCCCTTCCTCCCTGCGTGGAGGTGAGGAATCTTTGCTGTACCCTCTTGTAATTTGGCCCGTACCCCTTGGCATTCCCTATAAATACCAGGGGGATGAACAGTGTAAGCACGATCTTTTTGGGAATTCGAGCACTTTCCACTTCCGTCTCACCTTCGCTGCTGCATCAGACACTTGGCCACCTTCGCTCTCTCCCTGCACAAGTGCGGAGGTCGGGCAAGTGTGTGTTCCCAACAGCAAGCATATAGCATTCAAAAAAGATATAGAATTTAAGAACCGAATGAAGAGTAAGGTTGAAAGATACCTTATTGGCGCGAGGGTCTCCCCGAAAAGCTGGCTTCTGCTGGGTGAGAGGTCTTTATCTTCTCGGTCGGAGCTCTTGTTCTCATTTTATTAAAAAAGAAACTATCTAATGTTGTGAAAAAAGGGAAACTATCCTAAATGATATTTATTATTTAGCTAAGTTAACATATATTATGCATATAACTAATGATAACTGATTTTTTTTAGTTACATGCATGACATATGCTATTTATTTGAAGGGGAAATTCAAAGGGAAATAAAATTAAAGTAAATCCATACCTTAGATCCTTGGAACTTCATCCTTATGGGTAGATCTTCTTCTTGGGTTCTTCATCTTTAAGTACTCCATCGGTTTCTTTTCTTTTGGCACCTCTCTTTTGTCATGTGGATACACAAACTCAGGAGGAGGTGGTTCTTTCTTTCTGTTCCACCTTGTTCTTGGGCGCCTCTTCTTGGTACGAACGGCTTTGCATCCTGCATGTGTTAGCGGCATATGCGGGACCACGGGAAAAGGAGAATATTCCTTCCTCCCTCCTAATGTCATTTGCATTTTACCACTTCCACATATATGCAAGCATTAACAGTGTTCAAGTAGGGTCTACCTAAGATTAGAGGCACATCTTTTCTATTTCCCATATCTAGTATTATGAAATCAGTAGGAACATATGAACCTCTAATATGAACAGGTAAATCATTGACTATTCCTTCTACATAGCATGTGGATTGATCAGCTAGCACAACATAGGCAGATGTGGATGACATGGGTGGAAAGAACGAGTTTTCATAAAATCTTTAGATAGAATGTTCACACTCGATCCTAAATCACACATGGCATTTTTAAAGACTTCACCAAGATTGAGCATCTAATTATGGGACTACCAGGATCACCCTTTTTAACAGTCATGGTTTGATCTTCATAATAGTTAAAATATTTTATTTCAACCATATTTGCAGTTCCATGTCAGGTTTTAGCAGGAATTTGCCAGATTCAAAAGATGGTATGATAGCAGCAAGTTGAGCTAATTGGGTTTCTAACATCTTATTAAAACTTAATTGGTTTTTCAGAGTAGATGAGAATCTTCCAATTTAGCATTTATATTCTCAAGGGTTTTATCATTTGCCATTAATTTCTTATTCAAAAATTCAGTGGTTCTACCTTGTGAGTAGACTAGATTCTTTAAGAACGAGAAATTATCAGAATTCTGAAAATTAGAGTGGGGGAATGAATGTTACCTTGAGAGTTTGGAGTGCTGATTCCATCCTTGATTTTGTTGGCGGAAACCGTTGTTGTTGATGAAGTTCAAAGCTTCATGTAACTCGGGGCAGTGATTCCCAGAATGTCCAGTTTCTCCATAGACTTCACAAGTCATGTAGGATTCTAGAGATTGGACACTCTCTTGTTGGTTCATCTTTTCATAACTGTCAAGCTTCTTTGCCAGCAGGTCCATCTTGGCCACGATCATGTCGGCCTCCTTAAGGGAATGCATACCTCGCTTACGGGGCTGTAGTCTCTCGTCATTCCATCCTTGGTTCGACACCATCTTCTCTATGAGAGCCTTAGCATCTGCAACATTCAGAGAAAGAATGCACCGCCGGTGTGGCGCATCCAGATGGCTTCTAGAGAGTGAGGTTAGGCCATGGTAGAAGTTCTGGATCAATAGCCAGTCCTCCATACCATGGGTGGACAAGCAATGACATACTCTTGCATTCTCTCCCAAGCCTGGGAATAGATTCCTCGGCTTGTTGCGTTAAAGCTGGAGATTTTGTTGCGTAGAGCATCGTCTTGCCCATCGGAAAGAATTGGCGGAGAAAAGCATTGGAACACTTGTCCCATGTGTCTACAACATTGCGATCGACATAGAACCATTGCTTCGCTTTTCCTAGCAAAGAGAAAGGAAAGAGACGAAGACGGGATGGCTTCTTCTTGGGTAATCCCCTTAATGGTGAAGGTGCCGCAAATCTCCAAAAATGTTGGAGGTGAGCATTGGCATCCTCATGAGCTTTGCCACAGAACGGGCTAGCTTGGACCATCATGATCAGAGCCGGTTTTAACTCAAAATTGAGGTTGGCATCGATCACGTCTGGTCCTGTCGCTACATTGGCGGCAGAAGGAGCAGAAAACTCACGAATGGTCTTGTTGGCCATCGTGAAGATAGAACGAGATAAGAAAGAAAGAAACTGAAGAAGATGAAGGAAAAAGATAAGAAGGACTAAGGAAAGAAAGAATGGGGTAAGAAGGGATTCGCTAAGCGGGAGCTTAAGCGAAGATAAATTCGACACGGACTCAACCAATACACCGAATGCCTTCCCCGGCAACGACGCCAGAAATGCTTGTTGGTAGTTCTTAACTACACCTAGGATAGGGTAGCTAAAGTAGCTATCCACTAATGCCAAGCGGGGTTGTCAGTCCCGAAACTAGTAGGAGCTAACTAGCGAGAATGCAATCTACCAGGAGGAGATTCTGCAAGCGCACAGAACTATCGTAGTAGCACTTCCCTGGGAGCACTAGGTGTCGATTTATTTGATCCCAAAGGAAGGCTAGGGTGGTGTATGAGTCGAGTCAAGGAGGGGATGAGAGTCGAAGAATAAGAAAAGGGAAAGGAGAGAGGAGATGATGAAAGGCTAGAAAGAAAATGTGGGTGGATAGGTAAGGATGAAATGGATTGCTAAGGTAAGGTGGATGGATAGATAGATGGAGAGTAACTAAGGGTAACTAAGATAACTAACTACTAACTAATAACTACTCCTAGATGACCACGAAGCAAGATAACTATGAAGCAAGACATGCAAATGTCAATAAAGCAACCTAGTTAAGTAAAGTTTTATTCCTATCTTATCAAGTATCGAGGCGTACTAGCCTTTACCACTGACTTAGGATGAACGCTAGCACAACGAGCCTTACTATTAAACTGGGCCAACTACATGGTGGAATTCAAGGCAAGGGCACACTGTCACTTCTCTGCTACCACAGCTATCCGGGGGTCCAGCCGTATCTGAAGGTAAGTCTATAACTAAGCACCACACTTAACTATATTCTAACTATCTCTACCCTAGTTTTGAATAGAGACACCCTTGCGGACGTCAGAGCAAATACTTGACTTAATAAGATAAACACTAAACTAACTAAGCAACCTATTGGCAAAGATCAAACACTAAGCTCACTAGAGATTAACTACTATGGCTAAGTGAATTGATCTGTAGGATAGCTAGGCACTCAAGAAATCAATCAAGTATACCACTCAATACTGATAAGAAGAATAAAGTAATACTTGAAATGATGAAATAGAATATAGTAAAGCTTGAGTAACAAGAGCAAAACCTGAACTGGAGATGAAGGAAGACTCTTCCCAGCTCCAGGACCGATCACTCGCACGCCTCTACTCTTGAGCTAAGCCTTGAGCAGCGCTTCCGCGAGGGCAAAGATGCCTTGCTCTACTAGCTACCTACTTGCTTAAGCTTGGCTAACCCTAAGCTATCAGCTCTCTGGCTCTAGCCTTGCTTCCCTTGCTTGTGTGTTGCTTGGTTGTGGTGTCTCTGAAGTGAAGCCTCAGGGGGTATTTATAGCCTTGTGGATTGAGGGGGGTATTTATAGGGGGCAGCCAGCCGACCTAGGGCAAACCCTAGTGGCGGGCGCCAGCCGTAGGTGGCGGCCGCCACCCCCATCACCATTGGATGCACCGCCCTTGCTTCAACGACATCCAGGAGCTCTAGAGAGGCGGTGGTTAGGTCGGTTGCATGTCCAAGTAACCGCCATTTGGTCTTGATCCACGCCACTCTCTCCTGAGGCGTCCGATGCCACTGACCTAGTGACCAAGGGCCAAGATTTGGCCTTGGGATGGTCACACGGATCAGTGACGTGGCAAGGGGGAGAGTTGGGCCTCTCCATGTGGCGAGCGCCACTTTGGGGTGGCGGGCGCCACCTCTGGTTGGCGGGCGCCACCCCACTCGGGCCCAAATGGGTCCTGGTGAGTGGGCTCGTCTCCTGGTGGGTCCATTCTCCAAATTTGGTCCAAATCCTGCATTCAAATAAAATTCTATGGACATGTGGAATTCGGTTAGTTTGAAACTGCGACCGCACCCCCAGCCGGCCCAAATTGGCTCATCCTTGGTGGGTTGCTTCATTTAGGCCTCTAGATGTCTTCTATGTTGGGTGTTAGCCCAGATTCAAAGTTTGATGGGCTTTGGGCTCTATTTCTTCTCTCGACAAGGCCCTGATTTTCCTGGTATTGGGCCTATTCCCCCTTGGGCTCATATCGAGTGCATTTACATGCCATATATTGTATGTGTTGGAGCCCGTTTGCAGTCGTTTACGCGAATGCCCTCCTGCAATTGACCAAACACCAAAACTTGTAAAAATAGTTAGTTGTAAGCCCTATTCTATGTTTGGTGTTGGTTTTATGCGAGTCTTGGCGGTTTTAAAGTATGAGTTAAGGACCACCAATAGTTCCCTAGCTCGAGCATGTGCGTAATGGAGAGAAAATATTTGTGAGCGTCGTCGGCCACCAATGGTTGGGCGTTCCAGCCCCTCTAGCACTCCCACAAGACCACCTCTATGTAACAACAAGGAGAAAAACCCGTAACCCAAAAATCACAACTTTCAAAAACTTTTTGAAAATAACCCAAGCTTGGTGAGTGCCATGTAGGAAACCCTCCTTAGATGCATAAAGCAACACCCAACTAGAGATAAAAGCATATGCATTGTTATTTAACTTATGATTTGGATCTTATCATTTTATGTGTGTTGCATAAAGTAAACCTTTATAAAGACCTTGATCTGAATACCAGTATGCTGACACGGGTAACCTCAGCACATGATGCCCAAAAATCTAACCAACCCCTAGAGACCCAAGTGGGTCCCACACAAGCCCACACACACCTTTGGTTCTTATGCTTAGTGAAGAAATAGAAAAAGGGAGAAAAATCAGAAATAAAAGAGGAGAAAGAGGTCCAGGCCAGCCCGACCAGCCCGGCCTGCTCTCCCTTGCACACGGCCCACGCATGCGCCTCACGGCCCAGCCGCACGTGCGAGCTCGTCTGAGCGACGCAGCCCAACTGCTCGCGCCGCCCACCCGCGTACGCGCCTGCTCCCGCGCCGCTCTCCCTTCGCGGAGACTGACAGGCGGCCCCCACAGACCCCACCTGTCATCCCTTCCTTTCCCCTTTTTCTTTCCTTTCTTTCCCTCCGCGCCGCTGCAAGCCGGAGAGCAGAGCACCTCGCCGGGGAATCCAGGGTCGCGCCCGCATCCCAATCGTCCCTGTTCGAGCTGTTGGGGGGGAACTCGCAGGGATGACCGCCACGTCCGAGCAACCAGAGCGCGGCGCCCTTCCTCGGATGAGCACCAGCCGCGCCGCTGACGCCATTGCCGCAGCCCCGCAACGCTGACGCCACCATGGACACTTTTGACCGGCCGCCACCACAAATTGGAGGCACCAGCCCGCTCCCCTCACCTGCACCAACACCAAACCCTAACCCTAGACCCCTATCCGCCCTACACGTACCCCCGCAGGGCCGATCAGCCGTTCACCGCCCACCATGGCCGAGCTCGGGCTATAAAACGCCCCGAGCCAGAGCCCTCACCCACTCCTTGCCCGTCGCCACCTCTGGTACGTGGCACACCACAAACCGCAAAGCACCGGAGGGAGGAGAAGGAGGGCGAAGGAGGAAGAAGAAGGAGGAGACCGAGCTGCCGGAGTCGCAGAGCCTCCGCTCGGCGCCGCCGGAGCTGAGGACGCCGCCCCGAACGACTACACCGACGTAGCCGCTCTGCCTGCACTGCCTCGAATCGCCACGACCTCACCTCACCACTGCACCACCATCCTAGCCGCCACGAGCCCTACGGTGAGCACCACCTCTTCTATTCGCCGTCGTCCAAACCTCGCTTTAGTCACCACGAGGTCCGCCGCACTCTTCCCCACCAGGAAGGGCTAAGACGCCGCCTCACCTACACTCCACGCTGCACGACACGCACACCGCACACATCCGCGCCAATGGGAACCGACGATGCCGAGCCGCATGGGCTCGGGAACGCCTGCTCTGGCCTCGTACCGAGCGCGCCCGCCATGGCCACAGGCATGGCCTTGGCGCGGCCGTTCTGGCCGATATCGGTCACCTTGGTCACTAAAGAGCAGCCGGTAAGTCCCGCTTAGGCACCGCACACCGAGCTGCACGTTGAACGGGCCTTGAACCGTCCATGTGGTCATGCCGTTGAGGCCGAGGGCCGCCACCGGCCACGAGCACGAGGCACGGACCCCGTCGTGGGAAATGGTCACCTTCGGCGATGTAATAGCACACCTACCACCCCCAACCAGAAGCCTCGAAGGCCACACGCACGCCACCACCACCCACACCGGCTCACTGTCTCGATCGACTGCCAGGATCCGCCGCCGCACCATCACTGGCCCATAGGAGGGCCAAAGCCCCGCCTTTAGCACCTCGCCGTGCTCGCCGAGACACGGGGGAGCCGTAGGGAACCTAAGCCACCTTGCTAGACCAACGGGCAGCGCGGAAGGGGAGGATCAGTGTAGGCGGGTGCCGACCGGAAGGGAGAAAGGGGGAAAGGAGGGGAGGAGACACCGTGCACCCGGCGCGTGCGGACTCAAGGGGGAAAAGGGGAAAGTGGACTTAGTCCACCATAGACCGAGAGAGGGGTCTATGGACCCTGCGCCGAGGTCCACCATGGGCCACGCCTAGGGCGCCTGTCCGCACACCAGGCCCAGTAGGAGCCCACGCCATCACGTGGCCTCGCGCACCAGCCGACACGTGTCCGAGCCGGCCCGGCCCAGACTGACCCAAATCCAGCCCATATCCAGCCCGCCAAGCCCAGTCACGACCCGGTCAGCGTTGACCGTTGACTGGTCAACGTTGACTGACACCAGGTCCCACTTGTCAGCCTCACTGAGCCCTGAGCCAACCGGAAGGTGCCAAGTGTCGCGACCTGAAGGCGCCACGTGTCAGCAAAAGGGATTTTGGATCTTTTTCTTTTTCAGAAATGTTTTCAAACTTAGAAAATTCATAGGGTCTCAGAAAAATGCGAAACCAGTTTCTATTTTTTTCTAAAAATGAGCACTACGTCTTAGGTCTATGTTTGAGTGAATTTGGATCTTCCGAATTTCAGTTGCTTCTTTGTGAACATCTATAGGAGTCGCTTATTGCGACATTACGTCTCGTTTTTCAGCCCCGGAGGAGCAGGACCCTGAGGAGGACGACTACGAGTACCAGGAGGAGCTTGGAGACAACAACTTCGAAGGTGCCACAACCCATCCAACCTCGTAGAACCTATTAGTCATGCAATAATGTAGCTGCTAGCGCTTTACTTTCTGCAAATGAACTGTGGTAGGTTGCATGATAGACTGCTTGTGAAGCCATTACCTTGTCGCAACCTTTCCCCTGCACATCCGCTTATAGGTTAGATACTGCTTATTCATGCATGCTACTTGCTTCCTTTACACATTATATCTGTGATGTGATGCTTGTGATGATGCTTGTGCTTGGCTAAGGCACGTGGTGCCATAACAACGGGATGGTATATGGGCAGATCTTGGCGTGTGTCTTGGGTGTGCGTGGGTGAGGGTTGAGTCGATCGGACAGGATCTACGATGAGTCCGGTGATGAGTCTTGCCGAGGGGATGTGACTTGGGCATTCCCTGGGGAGTATCTGTGGCAGGTACACTGTGATGTGAGCGGAGGTCCTGGGGAGGAGTGTCTGTGTGGGACGTATCCCCGGGACGGAGGTGCTGTGTGAGCACAGGGGCGATGGAAGCCCCAAGGAGGAGATATCCTGTCCGATCCTTAGGACTGATTACGCTGGGGCCACTGGCCATAGTACCTTTGTGCGCACCACTTGTTCTTATATGGGTGGGAACCGTTCCTACCCCCTGGGCGAAACGATGTCATTACTGCTAGGCTGGAAGGTGATAAGTGTAGGGAGGTAAGGGCTGGATACCCACACCCTCCTAAGACAACGTGGTGTTTATTTGGTGTGCCAGGTGGTCCGATCTCAGTCTCACATAGTCTCAGCGTGCGGTGGATTCCGGGGTTGCCCCAGGGCTGAGGTAGGATGACATCATTGCAGATTAGGGGGAAGTTCGGAATCAACTTAGACGAGCGCGTTCGTCGATGATGGCTATCCTGTGGGCCTAGGCGTACACACTCTACAGAGTTGATCGATCTATACGTATAGCCGTGTCCACGGTCATGGACAACACTATGGTGCTTCGAGTTTCCCCGGACTTAGTGAGAGGTGTCCTTTCTCTTCTCTTCCCTTGGTTTGATAGGTCCGGCATGGCCGTTGAGGCAAGGTGCGAGAGGGAGTCGTCCTTGCCGCCTAGTGAGTGCGAGAGTGTGTGGTAAGATGTGTGTGGATGGTCTAGATGGGACATCCGGGAGGGTGATCGGGTGGCCGATCGCGTGACTGGATGATGGGTATAAAACTTGGCTACATATATACTTTAAATGATGACTATATGCATAGAAAACTACAGCCATGCATAATAGGTTCTATTTGCTCTACCCTTGCATCCACTTACCATATAGCAAATTAAGCATAGGATGGGAAAATGTGGCCAATACAAATCGTACTGAAAATTCGGTTAAACAGGTGTTGAGCCCGAGTACGACTACGAGGGCGATGGATGGGAGGACTAGGGGGCCTTGTTCTACGCTCAAGTTGGAGGAGTCGACAAGTCTACCACCGAGATCGTGTCTTCTGATGCTGTTCTGGATGTCGTGTGATGCTTGATTCTGCCAAGTGGCGATGTAATAATAAGTAAACCCTGCTATTTGTACTCTTAAAACAGGGATTCGATGTATGCACTTTGGTTATCAACTGAATTTCCATGATAATGTGATGACATGATCTTCGGAGATTGTTGCATTGTTGTTGTATCTGTGGATTTCTCTTTGAGAAAATCGTGGTACGTTTCACTCTACTCACGATGTCGTGTTTACTCCGGCGAGCTACCACCACCGCCACGAGCTAGCACACACCGCGGCCGCCACACAGTCCACCGGAAGGTGCAGCAAGGTCGGTCTCCAAAACGTCGGCAGCCAGCTGACGTCGAACTACGACCAAACAGGGCACTGACACAGACAACTCTAGCGAGCCCAGGCCGCCTCCTCTGCTCCATCGCCATGTCGGAGCACGACGTCCCTCGCCATCACCCTGCCCCCTCCCTCCCTCTCTCTGACTGTGGGTCTGGAGCCATGATGATGTCTGTGTTTGCATCCGTTCGAGTGAGCGGGCCGGGATGGCCCATGCGTCAGGGACATGGACGCTGACACCCCGACCCCACCTGTCATACACACATACTCTCCTACTCACGTGCACAGCGAACTACACGCACTGAAAATGCTAGGGCCGCACGAGCATTTTAGAATCCAATCACCTAGTATTTTAAGAATCCTATATGATCATCCCGTTGCTATGTGGGTCCAACCCCTGTGTAAGCCATAATGGTACTATATGAACACCTAAGGTCGCACCATCCGGGTACGAAATTATGATAGCATAGTTCTATGACTGATCATGATCAGAGTGTGACTATCTTGTGGGGAGTAGTGTACCCCTCTGCAGAGTATAGTAATCCTATTCAAATAGTCACGTCCTCGATCAGTGGCAACTGCTAGTTGAGATTCCCTGTGATTAGATTATATTTTTATAACCTAACTTTGCTTATGATTAAATACATGAAAATAAAATCCGGGGACTGGCGAGAAGGGTAGGATCAAACCTGACACTAAAACATGACACCCACCATCCACTTCACCACACCTGTGTTGGGACTTGCCGATTACTTTGAGACTCACAAATATTAACCCTGACACTACGGGAAAATCAATCTTTGCCGAGGCCGAGTGCCTGTGGCTTTGCGGAGTGCCAAATTTCGGGCACTGGGCAAAGAGCCTCTTTACCGAGTGCCGGCCACATGGCACTCGGCAAAGCGCACAAACACAGGCAAAGCATGCTTTGCCGAGTGCCATGCTTTGCCGAGTGCCACGTGGACGACACTCGGCAAAGAGGGCCTCTTTGCCGAGTGCCAGCCATGTGGCACTCGGCAAAGCATGTGGCCCCGAACTGTGCCACGTGGGCGGTTCTTTGCCGAGTGCCACGTGGCTGGCACTCGGCAAAGAGGTGCCTTTGCCGAGTGCCAGCCACGTGGCACTCGGCAAAGAATGCGGCCCCGAACTGTGCCACGTGGTCGGGTCTTTGCCTAGTGTTTTTTTTACACTCGGCAAAGCCAGTTTTTAAATTATATTTTGAAGCAGTAAATTAATCCAAATGAAAAAGTTTTTAACTACAAAGTTGGTTAACTTATCAAGATGAACAATTTTTGTTTTGGTGATTTTTTCATTTGACAAACTTAAAATAAATTCGTTCACAAATCTTATATATCTTTCCGGTAGTTTATAAAACTACAAGAGTGATATATAATGTTTGTGAATAATATTAGAACCACAATGTCGGATGCACAAATAGTCAAACAACCAAAATAAACTTTGTAGATCTTGACAAGTTATGAAAGTTTGTAGTTGATAACTTTTTAATTTGAAGTCATCTAGTTATGCAAAACTGCGTCGAATTTGAAAATTTTAAAATTCAAATTTTTCAAAATACCTCAAATGGAGAAATGACCAAAATGAAAGTTGTAGATCTCGAAAAGTTATGAAACTTTGGTGTTGACAACTTTTTGATTTGAAATCATCTTGTCAACGAAAACTACGTTTCAAATTGTAAAATTTGAAATTCAAATTTTTATAAACGACCTCGGATAGAAAAACTACCAAAATAAAAGTTGTAGATCTTGAAAAGTTAGAAAACTTCATAGTTTACAACTTTTTGATTTGAATTCGTTTAGGGCCTCAAATAAGCAAGTTACACACGGTTTAGTATAATATATGGGTAATCGAAACGGAGATGGTACGTATATGAGCGTGTAGTGCAGTGGTAGAGGAGGCTTCGCGCGAACGAGAGGTCGTGAGTTCGAATCCTGCTGATTGCGTGAGAGAAAATTGCGTGAAAAATAGTAGAACTTGCGATTTCGAGAGCGACAAGTGGGCGCAGCCCAGTGGGCCCCTCCTCTAATTAAATAAAAAATTTTCCCTATTTTTTTGGGGTTTTTTATTTTTTCTTTGCCGAGTGCCAAATATGTCAGCACTCGGCAAAGCCTTCGCCGAGTGCCCGATATTTGGCACTTGGCAAAGAACCCTTTGCCGTGAAATTCTTCGCCGAGTGCGTCAGCACTCGGCAAAGAGCGATTCTGCTGTAGTGTGAGGAGGACTACAACATCGACAATGAGGCGAACCATGAAGATTAGGAGCTTCTGGAGGATTAGGAGTTATTCAAGGTCTACACCACGTAGGAAGGAGTTAAAGAAGCTAGGATTTCGACCACACCCAAGGATGCGTGGTGGGCGGATTAGTATATCGCCACTATGTACACATTAGTGACCACCATGTAATAATTATAAATACCGCTCCATGGCAGCAATCTTCCACTAGCTATGGTCCTGTTTAGTTTCACCAAATTTCCCAAAATTTTTTCAGATTCCCCGTCACATCAATCTTTGGAAGCATGCATGGAGCATTAAATATAGGTAAAAAATAACTAATTGTATTTTTAATATGTACATATCGAGATAATTTTTTTGAGCCTAGTTAATCCATGTTTGGACAAAGTTTGTCAAATAACAACGAAAGTGTATGTAACCTTTATGGTTATGGCTTATGGCTATGTGTCCCTGAAAATTAAAGCTCATGCATGGCCTGGAGTCGATCTATACCATACTAGAATTGCTTGTTAATTAGAAAATGTGTTGTGTACCTATGCATGCATTCTTGGCTAAATTAAGCTAGCCAGTTTTATTGAAAAGAATAAACTAAACTTTTTTTACCAGCCAGAACCAGAAGTGGAGAGGAGCTCGCGGGATGAAGCATGCATGCATGGAATCAGCTAGCGGACAGTAGTACATAAAATAACTAAGCATCATCGATCATCGGGGAATGAAGCGCAAAACTCTGGTAGCCTCACATATCACACATGCATGCATGTTTATATCCATCCATCTATTTCTTTCTTTTATTTAGATATATCATATATATATATACACGGGTGGTGTGCTTGCAATTCCACGTATATATAAATACCATACAATTCACGGGAAAATTAAATTGAAGGCTATCATATCGACAGCAAAGACAAAAAGGCCCGGCACCGCTAGCTAATAAGGATCAACCGATCGATCAGAAATCAAGAATGAAGATAAGGATGAGGTTTGCAATTGTGGTGGTGGTCCTCGTCGTGTTGCTGCTGCTGATTCCGCCGGCAGAGATGAGCAGCAGGGCTGACAATAATAAGGACCGTGATGATGCTCAAGTCGTCAAGGTCGCTTCCGGGTGCACGAGAAAGTGCCGCGACCTGTGCGCCGCCCTGCCAACAAAAAGCGAGGAGGATCCCATGTGCGACTGGAGGTGCGGCACCATCTCGAGCGTCTTCAATGGCAGCAGCATCCAAGACCCCGCCGCCCTGAACACGGAGACGGCCTCGGTGGCCGTGCAGGAGATCCAGATGTGCTGGACGGGGTGCTACCTGGGGTGCATCGGCATCGTCCCCCCCGGGCCCACTGCTTGCAAGGACAAGTGCACCGACACCTTCCGCCTCTTCGTCCCGGCCATGGCCGCCCTCGACAAGACCATGGCGCAGATGGGCCTCGCTGCGCAAGGCCCAGCTGGTGGTATGGAGGACTTCATGTTTCAGGCCTGCGGCGATGCCTGCAGCCGCAAGTGCGCCGCCAGGGCTGCAGCAGGCGAATGTCGTGCCAGCTGCGCCGAGGCCTGCGGCTTCTACGTCGCCGCGACTAGAGTGCTCCAGGATGCCATGCTGCCGGCGGCAGTGCCAAACCCCGCCAAGGTGGCTGACGACACCGTCGCCAGCACGTTCAAGGCTTGCAGCGAGCACTGTGCCTCCACTGACAAGAAGACGTGTGCCACCAAGTGCAGCTACGCCGGCTACGTCATCAACAAGGCCAAGGCGTCCATGATGCTGGCCACCGGCGGCGTTGGCCTGCTAGCTTAGCATAGCATCATTATTATTATATTCATCTTCATCCCCGGCATGCAATGCTCGATGCTCCATAAATAAATAATATAATACGGCGTTTTGTGAAGTTTGGATCAAACCTCACAAACCGTGTTGGCGTTTAATTAGGATTACCCTCTGTTGGCACTGAGCTCACTGCTAGTCAAGTCGAACTATGTTCTATTTCCGGTTTGAGTGTGTTTGTCGCTTGGCTTTTCGATCTTTGTGCTGTTGCGTAGTTGTGTACCATTCTCGAATGGTAGAGGGTAGAACTTTGTTCCCTTATCAAACAGAATTATGGCGTATCCTTATTGAAACCTATACCGTACCATCCAAGCTAGAAAGGGAACAATACATTCTATAGCATTACAATAATGTCATTATAAATCTATATGAGATAGCATGCATATTCTAATATATAAAGAAATAAAATCACATTCATATCATATTGTTTAGTGTTTGGTACCAAAATTAGGTCGAGCCAATTCAAACATCAGTCATAGAGTTGGTCACACTAGTATATATTTATATGCTTTTGACCGAAGATCAATAATATGAGCTAACAACTATCTAAAGGTGCACCGTCTATTCAACAAGCACCACCTCAGAATACATGCTCATAAACATAGAGACTTAAAGAGATCCTACTCGCTGCAGCACCATTGTTTCTCCCAAGTAGACACTAAAGTCAATCTCAGTGGTGAGTTTCATTGCGTTATTTCTAAGACTGCCATGTTATATAAAATAAAATGAAAATCCCCATTATTGAGAATGAGAGTTTCATTCAAGAGTTTCATAAGCATTAAATTCCATGACTCATAGAGAGTTGGTATTCGTGCCAACAGAGTTTCATCTAGATGAAACTCATTTCTTCTCTCTCTTCTTAAATACACTATCATATCATCAAAAACGTTTATATGAAAGTATATTTAATGCAAATGAAACTCACACTGAGACTGACCTAATTGTCCAACCGATATCAGCAACTTTGATGCATATCGTTTTGTTGTAGATAAACAACACTCTAATATAAAGATCAAATTCAAAAAGGAGTATTCATTTATATTTATATAGGGTCACACACGTACACATCTAAATCTGATTATTTGACTAGTTCTATCCAAACATATTGGGTCCGGTTTTTACTTTTTACTTAACATTCTAGCTCAAAAGTCTTACCAAAGTTTGGAAGTTGCAGCAATGGCGCGTGTGTAAGCTTGTCCTTCAAAGTATCAAAGGACTCCTCTTGTGCCTTACCACAATGGAACACCACACTTTTCTTTGTCAACTCGTGCAAGGGGGCAGCAATATGGCGCTAAAATCCTTCACGAATCGACGATAAAATCCTGCAAGACCAAGAAAGCTTCTCACCTGTGTGATGGTTTGGGCACCGGCCAGCTCTTTATGGCTTCAATTTTCATCTCATCCACCTCTATTCCCTGTGGAGTAACAACATAGCCAAGAAAAGAGACTCGATCTGTGCAAAAGATGCACTTCTCAAGGTTACCAAATAAACGTGCATCACACAAAGCATTAAAAACAGCACGTAAGTAATCCATATGTTCATCCAAAGACTTGCTATATATTAATATATCATCAAAGTAAACCACCACAAATCGCCCAATAAAAGCTCTTAAAACTCATTCATCAGTCTCATGAAAGTACTAGGTGCAATAGTTAAACCAAAAGGCATTACTAACCACTCATATAATCTGAATTTAGTTTTGAAAGCTGTTTTCCATTCATCTCCAAGTTTCATTCTAATTTGATGGTAGCCACTACTGAAAGCCCTAGTTTGGTTTTGGCTAATTGATGAAACCTATTTGGTCTAATCCAATTGATAAGCATGTGTGTAGCTTATTATAAAGGATTACGACCAAGCCAAGTGGTGGAGCTAGCAAGGTGGCAACCATGGAGGATGGTGATGGCCACAAGCACTCAAGAGATCAAGTGCTCGACCATTGGTGAAATGAAGAAGAGAAGAGATGGAGTAAAGAGGCCCGAAGGTAAATGTATAACCTATAGGGCTCTTTGTTTTGGTGATCAAGACACTTAGCGAGTGTGATCACATTTAGGATAGATAGCTGTACTATTAAGAGGAGATAATTCATGGCTTATGCGGTGTTCAAGTGCCACTAGGTGTTCTCTAACATATTGGTGCTATAGACCTAGTGAGTGACTAACAAAACCCCTTGGAAAATGCTTTGCAAAATGCTAACACACATGCAAATAATGATGTATACTTGGTGGTGTTGGCACTTTTGGGATAAGGGGGTGTTAAGGAGCTGTGGAGAAGTGGGAGAAACTAGTGTATAGTCCTTCTCCCTCCTGCTGAGCTTGCGAGGCAGGATTCAGTGTTTTTTCGAAAGAGAAGTAGTGTGTTCAGAAGCATCGGACGCTGGTCCGAGGAGCATCAGACGCTGGGCTGAGCGTCTGATGGTTAACCCTAGATTCTGACAAAAGTTGAAGGAGCATCAGACGCTGAATAAACACTGTTGCAGAGTCCGATGCAGGTGATGTGGCGCGAGCTAGCTTTCCAGGGAGCATCGGACGCGTCCGATGCAGATGCAGATCCATCGGACGCGTCCGATGTGATTTGGCCCTCTCTGGAACCTCTCTGCATGGTCATCGGACGCAGGGGTTGAGCGTCCGATGTGAAGGTGCCGACGCGACCGATGTGGCGCAGAAAAGAGCTGAAAAGTGTAGGGGTATCGAAGCGTCCGATGCCTGGCATCGGCGCGTCTGATGTCACTTTAACCGTGGCGCAAAGGAAAATGACCATTGGGATCTAACTGATTGAATTCATATCAGGGGGACACGTGGCTCCATCTGGAGCATCGGACGCTAGGACAGCGTCCGATGGTTGAGCATCGGCGCGTCCGATGCCTCGGATTCTGGCCCAACGGCTAGGCCGACTTGGGTGGCCTATTTAAGGGGCTTGGCCGGCTCACATGGATACTCTCTTGCATATTTTGATCTCTAAGCATTCTTGTGAGCCTAGGCAAGGCTCCCAACTCATCTCCCAAGTTGATTTGATCAAACCAAGTGAGATTGAGTGATCTAGTGCGTGATTTGAAATATTTCAATCTAGCGGCACTTGTTCTTCGCATCGGCATTGAGTTTTCTTGTTACTCTTGGCATTTGTCGGTGCCTAGACGGCTTAGAGGCGTTGAGGTGGTTGATTGGCAAGATTGGATATTGTTCTTGGCCACTACCGATTGTGATTGTGAGAGGTTTTGGAGCCTCACCTCGCCGGAGCGGCAAGAGGCATCCTTAGTGGATTGCTCGTGTCATTGAGCTACCTCACTAGTGGTAGATTCTTGTGGCGCTCTTTGTGAGCTTGGCTTTGTGCCGATTAGCCACCGGGTCACCTAGTGTTGGTCGACACAACGGGGATTAGCGTGCTGGCAAGCACGTGAACCTCGGGATAAATCTTGGTGTCCCGTGTGCTTATTGTGATTGGTCTTCATATTCACATTTTTGGTGATTGGCATCATAAGTGGATTTCATCGGTGATTGGCCCTCTACTAGACGAACCCGAAGGCTCAGTGAAACCACTTCTATCTAGCTCATTTACTTTGAGTAATTTACTTTGAGCTATTTCATTTGTGTAGATACTATTACTTGTTGTATATCTTTTATTCTATACCTTGTGTAGTGAGATTGTGTTTAGCTTGCCTAGTTCATCTTTCGCACACACTTGTTTATCTTAGATCAACTATATCATAGTTGTGCTAGAGCTAGCTCTTTTATTCCGCATAAGTTTTTAGCTCAACTTGATTGTGTGACTTAGAAATATTAGGTAGAATTGTTGGATAGGTGGCTTGCAACACACTATTAGGCTAGCGTAAAAAGCTTCGCCATTTGTTATACTAATAGTGTTTGCCTAAGTGATTTTGTAGATTTTTAATTAGGCTATTCACCCCCCCTCTAGCCATTTTGGACCTTTCAACTACGCAAGTCAACCTTTGTGAAAATTACGGAGCCACACAACTCATCAAGCATGTCATCAAACCTAGGAATATGATGGCGATATCAAATAGTAATATTATTAATGGCTCTACAATCAACACACATACGCCATGAACTATCTTTCTTAGGAACCAAAATCATAGGAACAACACAAGGACTAAGGCTTTCTCGTACATACCCGTGGTCCAAAAGGTCTTAGACTTGTCGCTAAATTTCCTTAGTCTCCAGGTTGGTTCGATAAGCAGCTCGGTTTGGCAATGTAGCTCCCGGGATCAAATCAATTTGATGCTCTATTCCTCTCATAGGTGGCAGCCCCGAGGGTATCTCAATTGGAAAAACATCCTTATACTCCTACAAAAGGTTAGTGGCAGCAGGAGGTATCGAGCTAACAACATCATCAAGCGAATACAAAACTCGTTTGCAAACCAAAGTATAACAAATATCATCATCAGAAATTTCAGCAAGGTCACTTTTTATTGCAAGCATTACACCACCCTTCAATTTTATGCCCTCTTCCTTAGAACTAGGTGTAGACTTATCCTTTTTAGGTGGGTAAAGAGAATTAACAACTTGCTGATTTTTAGATTTAGTATCATGCAAATTAGCAGCTCGTTCTTTATCAGTTGGTATAATTTCAGTAGGGGTCATAGGAACCAATGTAATTTTCTTTTCTTTATGCATAAAAGTGTATGTATTACTTCTACCATGGTGTATAGCATCATTATCAAATTCCCATGGATGACCCAATAAAAGTGAACAAGCTTCCATAGGTACAACATCACAATCTACAGAATCAACATAGGTACCAATGGAAAAAGAAACTCTGCAAGTTTTTGTTACCTTAGCTTTACCAGAATTATTCAGCCACTGAATATGGTACGGATGTGGGTGTGGGCGCGTGGACAAACCAAGCTTCTTGATCAAATCAGAACTCACCAAATTATTGCAGCTACCGCTATCAATGATGACACGTGCTCGCCGGTTGTTAATGACAAAGAAAATTTGGAACAAATTGTGGGGTTGCAACTTCTCAGGTTGTTGTACTTGTGCACTGAGCACGCGCTGCACAATGACACTCATGTAGGTTGAAGTGTCCTCGCTACCAAAGACCTCGTCATCTCCTTGAACCTGTTCTTCTTCTTCAACATCTTCAACTTCAGAGGTACTGATGTACCCATCTTCTGTCGCAATGTATGCCCGCTTGCTTGGGCAGTCCTTCTGCACATGTCCATATCCAAGGCAGCGGTGGCACTGAATGCCAGAAGTGCGTCCCGTTGAGGCAACGGAGGATGCACTCTTCGAAGGTTCCTGCACAGAATTTCTACCTGACCCAGAAGGTTGTGAGGAAGGTGTCCGCTTGCTTGCTGGTAGAGGCGCCCGAAAGGAGGATGCCTTGGGAAGCACGGAAGATGTCCCCGTGCGTGGTATGCAACCTCCCTTGCTCTTTCTCTGCTTTTCACGCCCCTGCAACTCTTTCTCTGCAAGCATAGCAAATTGAAACAACTGGTTGACAGTGTTAAATTCCTTATAATCAACTATGTCCTGAATTTCCTTCCTCAAACCTGCATAAAAACGAACAATAGAGTCCTCGGGTCCCTCTACTATGCCACATCCTATCAAACCTTTCTGAAGCTCACCATAGTAATCCTGCACAGATTTATCTCCCTGTTCTAAACGCATCAGTCTCTTTTGTAGCTCTCTATGATATGATGGAGGCACAAATCTATCACGCATAGCAACCTTAAGTTCTTCCAAGTTCTAGGTTGGCAATTATCTGCAACTAAACTAGTCCACCAAATAATAGCAAAATCTTTAAATTCACTAGTTGCTTGTCTAATGTGATGTTGCTCAGGCACAAGGTGGGCACTAAAATTTTGTTCTAGTGTCATCTCCCAATCAAGGTATTCCTCAGCATCATAATATCTCAAAAAAGAAGGTATTGTAAATTTAACCTTAGCATAAGGATCTTCGGGAGCATGAGTATGATTACCTCGTTGGCGGTTGAAATGTTGAGCGCCACCCATACCTGTGGTGTTCTCATTGATGGCTCATGCGTCAGGGACATAGACGACGCTGGCACCCTGACCCCACCTGTCATACAAACGCACACTCCTACTCATGGGCACAGCGAACTACACACACTAAAAATAATGCTAGGGCCACACGAGCAGTGTACACAAAGGGCTAGAAAACTATTTTCTCTATAGAAAAATTCCTCAAAAAACTATAAATAAACTAGAGACACCCTTGATCCTACTCACATCATTGTCACGACTTTTCCATTTATACAAGTATCTCCATAAATTTCATACACTCCCAAACTCTAATTAAAACTCCTAAAAATCATATCTCGCTGATTTTAATTCCGTTTTCCATGACCACTACCAATATTCTTCTAAAATCCAGCTCTATTTATTTTATTCAGTACCACCATATAGTTTTTTGTTTGCTTCTGTGTTTTAATTTGTATTATTTGGTAATGACCGACACAGGAAGATGAGTACCAGGAAGGGGGAAGGAGATCTCAATGTACGCAAGTCCTAACTCCCCTATCTTAAAAGAAGCAAGTGATAAACAGGTTTATCATAATTTTCTAGGTAATGTTAGACTGATCTCTTTCCCAAATGGCCCAACGGCCATTAGGCCTTGACCTCAGGCCCTGATCGGGGGCGCCCAACCCATTTAATGGCTGGTGGGCCCCCATCGCACTGCGCATATAAAGAGGGTGGGGGCCGGTGGCTCTCAGTACGAGGTTCACCGTGAGCCACTCCTCCCCACCGACAAACCCTAACCCGATCTAGTGAGGGGCGCAACCAGTGACGGGAAGCTCCGCCGCCGCCGTTCCTCATCCCCGTCGCACTGGACTACGTTCGCCTTCGCCATCACCACCAGACTCCTACTCCTGTGTCACCCTCCCGCGTCGCCGACGACCCCAGGACCCCGAAGGCCATGGCGGGCGACGGCTCCACCTCCTCAACTACGTCGACGGGCTCAAACAATCTCGATATGTATTCCTAGACTCCTCTCTCTCCTCGGATCTAGTCCGTAGCAATTCATAGGACTTGTTTATGCACTGTCATGGTTTATACCCGGCTAGATCTACTCCTAGATGATCCTGCGGGTTTTTCAATGGTATCAATCGCTTGTCTAGTTAGTGGATCTTGGTTTCGGGTTTAACCCTAAGAGGCTAAAAGTAACTTGCAACCGATTTTGAATCAGAAAAGAAAATCCAAACCCTAATCCTAACTCAGAGAAGGGAAAGGGATAGAAGAGAAAGAGACGGGTCAACCTTGATCCAGACTGTTTCATCTTACTCGTGTTGGTGGTTTCTGTCACCACCTGGTATTGATCCGCGCCGCTGCTCGCCGGCGTGCGGGATAGAGGCCTTCGGCCGAGCCACCGCTCGCCGGTGCACAGGGCACCAACGCGGAGCCATTCGACAGCGACGCGCTCGACCTAGAGGGAGCGCGCGCGCCGGCGATTGGGTCCGCGCAGGTGCCGGACCGCCCTCCACGTTCGTCGTCGCGGCCAGTAGGTGCTCCGCTGCGATGCGCCTGTGAGGCAGAAAGAAGAGAGCGGGGAGAAAGAATGAGTTAGGGTTTCGGGGAGTGGCAGCGGCGCCTGTTTTTGTTCGCGGGAGGAGCGCGGTGAGCCGTCCGATCTGGATTGATGGCTGACGGCGTCGGGGGCCGCTTTCGGCCCAGGTGGGCAGAGTGCGAAGGCCGAAATCCCGGCCCAGGCCCAGGTTGCGGCCTGGGCGCGGGAGGGGGAGAGAGCGCCGCGGGGAGCTGCCGGCCGGCTGGGCCGAGCAGGCCACCGTGGGCCGAATTGGTCATTTGTAAATTTTCGGTTTTTGGTTTATTTCCAGAAGCATTTTCAATATATTTTTTATGCCTTTTGAATTGTTTTTATGTATATTTTCTGTGCAAATTTATTCCAACGAAATTTTTGCACAGAGAATAGTAAAGATTGTTAATTATTTCTGGAGAAATTTAATATAAAGAATTGTTAAATTGTTTTCGCTGCGTACTTTGAATTTTAATTTTCACTATTAAATTCGAACCAACGGGAGAATTTAATTTTGAAAAGAATATATTTTCTGAGATTATGATGTTATTATTTTCTGACCAACGTTGATAAATAATAATATTATAATCACTGTTCCATTAAAGGTTTATGCATTATTTCTATTTTTGCCCAACGGTGATTTAGTTATAGTGTATAAAAGCAACTCATTCACTATGTTTTATATTGTTCTCACTATATTTGGAACTATGTTTTCAGGCTCCATTCTGATGAACATGGTTAAAGATATCCCACCTCTCAAGGGGATAACCACTTGGACTGGAAGAAGAAAATTGAGCTGGCTTTTCTGTTGGCTGAGGTTGACTGGATCCTCACTGAGCCTCGTCCCGCAGTGCTCAAGGAGCCTGCGAGAGAGGAAGGTGAGAGTGATACCGCTTAGAAACAGCGGGAACTGGACTTTGGTCCAGAAAAGTTGAAACATGATCTAGAGCGGGTTAGGTGGGAAAAGACCAACAAGAAGTTAGTTGCAGTTGTTAAGAACACTGTAGATCCTGCCATCCTGAACTCGCTCCCACCAGAATGTGACACGGTCACTGAAATTCTGGAAAGGTTGAAGAATCAGTTCACTGGTTCCTCGAAGACTTATGCCACTTAGGTGATCAAGAAATTGATAACTGAGAAGTACACTGGTGGTGGTGTAAGAGACCATATCCTGAAAATGAACAGTATGGCATCTAAGCTTAAACCAATGGATAACGAATTAGCTATTTCTCAGAAATTCCTTATTCATCTTATTTTTGCTTCCCTGCCAAAAGAGTTTGAAACCTTTGTTGTATCTTACAACAATAATCCTGAGGATTGGTCATTGGACAAGTTGATAGCCATGTGTGGCCAAGAGGAGGAAAGAATCAAGGGTGCAACTGGTGGTGCAATCAACTATGTCAAGGATAACAAGAGAGGCAATGACAACCCTAGCAATGCAAAAGCTCAGTGTAAGAAGCCAATGCAACAGTATAGACCTCAACAACAACAACAACCACAACAACCCCAAAGGAGGGTGGTGGACCCTAATCAGTGCATCGAGTGCTTGAAGCCGGGACACCACAAGAAAGATTGTCTTGTCTTTTTAAAGAAGATCTTGGCAAGCAATGGTGAGAATGTTATTACATTTGTAAATGAATCTTTATATGCTCAATTTGATAAATCTACTTGGTGGATTGACTCTGGTGCAACTGTTCATGTTGCAAATTGTTTACAAGGATTCAGTTCGACAAGGACTATGCAAAGAAGCGAAAGATGGGTTAGAGTCGCCAATGGAGTTCGAGCTGATGTTGAAGCTGTTGGCGATCTTCCTCTACAGCTTAATAATGGATTCATTTTGATTCTTAGAGATATTTTATTTGTACCTTCATTGCATAGAAACTTGATTAGTGTTTCACGTCTAGACAAAGATGGTTATGGTTGTCATTTTAGAGATGGCAAGTGTGAAATACTATTTAATAATGAATGTGTTGGTCTTGCCTTCGCGCAAGAAGATCTTTATTTGTTATCTCTTTGTGATAATGTGAACGTTGTCATCAATGAGAATGAGAATGAAATTGTATCCTCGTCGAACAATCCGAATAGAAAGCAAAAGCGAACTCAAAATGCATCGTCGAAATTATGGCACTGTCATTTAGGCCATGTTTCGAGGGGGAGAATAGAAAGATTAGTAAAGAATGAGATTCTTCCTCCATTAGAGTTCACAGATTTTGAGCAGTGCATCGACTGCATTAAAGGAAAATATGTAAAGCAAATAAAGAAAGATGCCAAAAGAAGTGCGAGAATCTCAGAGATAGTCCACACTGATATTTGTGGACCGTTCCTTGTGAAAAGTGTGGATAATTATGACTTGTTTATAACATTCACATATGATTATTCTTGCTATGGCTATATTTATCCAATTAAAGATAGATCGAAAGCATTGGATAAATTTAAGATCTTTAAGCTTGAAGTTGAAAATCAGCACAACTTAAAGATTAAAATAGTTCGTTCCGATCGCAGTGGAGAGTATTATGGGCGACATACCCCATATGGCCAAATTCCTGGACCTTTTGCAAGGTTCTTGCAGGAAAATGGCATAGTTGCTCAATACTCCACACCGAGGGAGCCTCAGCAAAATGGAGTAGCTGAAAGGCGCAACCGTACCCTGATGGATATGGTGCGCAGCATGATGAGTTACTCATCTCTCCCACTAAGTCTATGGATAGAGGCGTTAAAAACCGCTATTCATATTCTAAACAGAGTCCCAAGTAAGTCGGTGCCTAAAACATCGTACGAATTGTGGACAAGTAGAGTACCCTCACTGAAGTACTTACGTGTTTGGGGGTGCCCCGCTGAGGCCAAAGTGTTTAACCCGAACATTGGGAAGCTGGATCCCAAAATAGTGAGTTGCCATTTCATTGGTTATCCTGAAAAGTCTAAAGGTTATCATTTCTACTGTTCAGACAGATATACAAAGTTCGTAGAAACGAGACACGCTGTATTCTTAGAAGAAGAACTGATCAGGGGGAGCCAGGCAGCGCGAAAGATTGATCTTGAAGAGAAGCGGGTATATGTACCCACTCTGATGATTCAGGAATCATTTTTCCCGCTACCTGTTCCCTATGTCCCTACGGTGCAAGACACTGCAGGGACAGAACCTGTTGTTGACCTTCCTATGGCAACTCCTAGTGAACATGAGGAACCCGTTTTACAGGAACCCATTGAGGCTAGTGTTGCGCATGAGGAAGAACAACAACATGTTCCGATTGAACAGGAGCCATCTGATGATGGACCGAGGTGGTCCCAAAGAGCTAGAAGATCTGCTATTCCTGCAGATTATGAATTGTATAACATTGAAGAGTTTCAGATGGAGGATGATCCCACCTCATTTGAACAAGCCATGAGAAGCAAACACTCGTCCAAGTGGCTTGAGGCCATGGAAGATGAGATAAAGTCAATGAGTGCCAACGATGTTTGGGACTTGGAGATAATTCTTAAAGGGGCCAAAACAGTAGGCTGCAAATGGGTCTACAAGACAAAATATGACTCCCAAGGGAATGTAGAAAGATACAAAGCGCGACTCATGGCAAAAGGCTTTACGCAAAGGGAAGGGATTGATTACAATGAGACATTTTCTCCAGTCTCATGTAAAGATTCCTTCAGAATCATAACTGCTCTAGTAGCACATTATGATTTAGAGTTGCATCAGATGGATGTGAAAACGACTTTCCTCAACGGTGAGTTGGAGGAAAACGTTTACATGGCATAGCCGAATGGTTTTATCGTGAAAGGAAAAGAACAGATGGGATGTCGCTTGAAGAAGTCCATTTATGGATTGAAACAAGCATCCAGACAGTGGTATTTAAAGTTTGATGGCACAATAAAGAAGTTTGGGTTTATGGAAAATGTTGAGGACAACTATGTGTACTCCAAATTCAAGAATGGAAAATTTATTTTTCTGATCTTGTATGTGGATGATATCTTACTCGCGAGTAGTGATATCAGTCTACTAAGGGAGACAAAAGATTTCTTGTCCTCAAAATTTGATGAAGGACCGAGAATGCTACAAAAGGCGACCAGAGGGGGGGGGGGGTGAATAGGAGCCTAAAATTTTCTTTCAAAATTCTGGCTTTTGTCCCAAAACTCAACCCCGCGAGCAAACCGACAAGCGTGATGTCCACGACCCAAGGTATTGGGTGGATGTTCCCAAGGAACACAGCGGGACACCACAAAAGCTCTCTCGCCCAAGTTCACGCAGGTCAACTAGTGACAGGATGAGCTTTGGGTAACCTCAACCTCCCCCGAGCAATGCGAGGGGGATTCAGGCTATTTTGCAAAGTTGGAAGCCCGATTTCTGTAGAGCACGAAGTCTAAAATCCAACGAAAAAACCCAAAACCAAATCCGAAGTCGAACGAGCAAACTGCGGACGAAACAGTGCAAAACTCACTGCATTAGGCGCTGGCCTGCGTCCGATGTCCAGGCACTGGATGCGTCCGATGCAAAATGTACTGTTCTGGAACCTCACTGCATGGTCATCGGACGCTGCTACAGGGAAAGTTCAGCGTCCGATGCTCAGGCCACGGACGCGTCCGATGGTCAACGAAGCGTCTGATGGTCAGCGTCCGATGCTCCTTCAAAAACGCTATTCTTTGACACGTGGCTCCTGAGCGTCTGATGTGACGAACTTAGCGTTCGATGCCCCAGAGTCCAGCGTCCGATGCCCCCGAAATTGCAAAGTTCTTCCGTGGATTCAACCTGATCTCCTCCAAATCAAAAGCTCTAAGGCTTAGACTTGGTATGAGGAGTTCCAAGTAGGTTAGTGAGCTACCCCTAAGAGATCATGGCTCGAACCTAACTCCAAATCGGTGAATCAGAAGAATTCGGGGCAAGGGAAACAAAAACCGATTAGAAACGAAAATCGATCGATATACTAGCTCGTGAGGTTAGAGGTAAATTCCTTCGGTGGAAAGATGCGCCTCACGATCTAGAACAACTCAGTTCAAACAAAATCAAAAAATGTTCCTCAGAGTGGGAGAACGAAGCAAATCACCGAGAGAACGAAAAGCAAAACGCTAAGAACGCAGCTCAAAACGTGAATCAAAACCACAAATTGCAACCGTGTCTCGAACCCACGAGACTACAGTGAGATTACGGTCTCACTTCCTCAAAATCTCAAGAACACAGAGGTATGATTCCGTCTCTGCGGATCTCAGTAGCTATAGCAGGGATGTGGGAGAGCAGGAAACCCTAGAATAAAATAGAAATGACTGAGATGGTTTGGAGGGAGGGGTGGCCTCTCCTAATATAGCCTAATACAATTATTCCCCTTCTACCCCTACAGCTAATGAGCGGGCAGGCTAACCCTAAGGGTATTCCTGACCAACTCGGAGTGTAGTCGATCCGACGGCCACGCCCGCACATCTGGTAGCTTCACCTCGATGCGACCTCACCCGATGCCGCCACGTGCCGCCTCGCGCCGTCCGTCCGTTTCCTGGACCTCCCCCCGGTTTTGAGGCCGAAACTGGGAAACCGGGGCCATCCCCCAGTTTTGAGGCCAAAACCGGGAAACCTGTAGTCCATCGCCTGAGTTTTGTGGCCCAAACTTAGAAACCCGCCAGTGCCCAGGTTTTGAGGCCCAAACCTGGAAACCGTCCTCAGCCTGAGTTTTGTAGCGCAAACTCGAAAACCCGCAGCCCCCAGGTTTTATGGCCCAAACCTGGAAACCATCCACCCGGTGGTTTTTCTGTGGCTCAACCACCAAACCGACGCTGTAGAGGGGATGCACCGCCCGTGCACCCCGTCCACCGACACGTGTCCCCAGGTCCTCGACCCAAGCAACACCGTGCCCCGCAAGTCTCTGCTCGTCGCTGTCCCAGGCTGTCAGCCACCACAGCTGATCCTCAGGCCACCGGTCCGTCAGTCCAAGCCTCACGTCCGCCCTTCACCGCTCTAGGTTCATCGGCATGGCACGCCCGCCGCATGGCACGCCCATCCTTCACCGCTCCCGGTCCATCGGCACGGCACGTCTCTACTTGACCTTCACCTTGCCATCAATCACTGTCTCCATGCTCGACACCTGCACAACACAAGCCAAAGAACATGCGCATCAAACCAGTTGACAATCACTCATCACTCAAGATCCGGCATACACCCATGTATCCGCATTTGATATGAAAGATCTCGGTGAAGCATCATTTGTTCTAGGCATCGAGATTCACCGAGATAGAAGAAAGGGGGTTATAGGATTATCGCAAAAGGCATACATAGAAAAAGTTCTCAAAAGATATAGTATGCATGCGTGTAAGCCTTCACCTGCACCGATAGTCAAGGGTGATAGATATGGGGATTTTCAGTGCCCCAGGAACCAATATGAAATTGATCAAATGAAAACGGTTCCATATGCTTCAGCTGTCGGAAGCTTACAGTATGCACAGGTGTGCACACGCCCTAACTTAGCATTTGTTACCGGGCTACTTGCAGATTTCAAAGTAATCCAGGACTAGAACACTAGAAGTTGGTAAAGAAGGTCTTGCGTTATTTGCAAGGCACAAAAGGCCTCATGTTGACGTACATAAAATTAGATTCCTTGGACATAGTGGGGTTCTCGGATTCTGATTATGCGGGAGATGATAGAAAGTCCACATCAGGGTATGTGTTCACTCTCGCTAGGGGAGCAATATCATGGAAAAGCTCCAAACAAACCGTCACTACATCGTCCACAATGTATGCCGAGTTTGTAGCATGTTATGAGGCAACTGGGCAGGCGAATTGGCTTAAGAAATTCATATTCGGTTTGAAAGTGGTTGACGACATCTATAGGCCACTGAAGTTGTACTGCGATAATAATCTGACAGTACAATATGCTCACAACAATAGGTCAAGTGGTGATGCCAAACACATTGACATAAAGTTTTATGTTGTGAAAGATAAAGTCTGGGATCAAACCATAAGTCTCGAGCATATCAGTACGAGTAAGATGCTCGCGGATCCGCTAACGAAAGGCTTACCACCCACTATGTTCAAGGAACACGTTGCCGACATGGGGTTAATGGAAAGCCTATGATTCCTAGACTAAAGGGCCCAAAAGTAAAAGTATCTATTTCAGAACAGAGATGAACATTATTGTTGTTAAGTCTATCGGCAAAAGACCGTGATGATGAGGCATGCCTTTTGCGCAAATCTGTAATGAAATGAGAAAAGTAAAAGTAAAAGGAACTGGTGAGATCAAGGGGGAGATTGTTAGACTGATCTCTTTCCCAAATGGCCCAACGACCATTAGGCCTTGACCTCGCGCCCTGATCGGGGGCGCCCAGCCCATTTAATGGCTGGTGGGCCCCCGTCGCACTACGCATATAAAAGGGTGGGGGCCGGTGGCTCTCAGTACGAGGTTCACCGTGAGCCACTCCTCCCCACCGACAAACCCTAACCCGATCTAGTGAGGGGCGCAGCCAGCGATAGGAAGCTCTGCCGCCACTGTTCCTCATCCCCGTCGCACTGGACTACGTCCGCCTTCGCCATCACCACCGGACTCCTACTCCCGCGTCACCCTCCCGCGTCGCCGACAAACCCAGGACCCCGAAGGCCATGGTGGGCGACGGCTCCACCTCCTCAACTACGTCGATGGGCTCAAACAATCTCGGTATGTATTCCTAGACTCCTCTCTCTCCTCGGATCTAGTTCGTAGCAATTCATAGGACTTGTTTATGCACTGTCACGGTTTATACCCGGCTACATCTACTCCTAGATGATCCTGTGGGTTTTTCAGGTAAATCATACGTTGGACCATGACTACATAATTGTAAGATTATTTGAGTATCAAGGCAAAGGTAGAAAGTAAGGAAACACATGGATATATATCCGGAGATCAAACAGAAAACGTATGAACACGAAATATAAGTTGTATATAGTACATGGATAAAACCTAAAGAGAAAGAATATGCTAGATATATAGGTATACTAGTGATTAGTGTGCGCCCTATGCGCGAGTTGGCACCTCAATTATTTGTTTATGAAAAAACAAATGGTTATGGATAATGACATACAAAACAAAAGTATAGATCAGAATAGAGATTTGTAATTACAAATTTAACACACATATTTTGCCCCATAAAAACATACACTGATCATTGATAATATAGTGTATTTATCCTTACATGTCTAAATTATTGGAATATCGTTGCAATAGCAATGGAATTTTTGTCCAAGCAGCAAGATAGTACAAAGTAGGATAGAAACCCTAACTCTACAATGACCATATCAGTATACTGTCATGGGGTTGAACCCAATTACAAATTTAACACACATTTCACATTTGCCCCATCAAAAACATATGCTGATCATTGACAATCCATAGTGTATTTATCCATACATGCGTACAATAGTGGAATATCATTACAATAGCAATGGTCATTTTGTCCAAGCACCAAGATAGTACAGAGTAGGATAGATGCCCTAACTATACAATAACCATAGCACTATACGTCGCAAATCATGGGGTTAAGTTGAACCCAAAACAAAGAAATAAAATGACAGTAAAGAGCGATGCAGAGCAGAAGGGCTACCTTCCGAAATCACGTGGACAAAAAACACAGTGTCACTAATTGTATTCAAAGAGATTACCATTTTTTTATAAAGGTAGATATTATCGTGACGATTTTTCTCATAGACAATGCTTATTATCAAAGGCTTGCGTAACAAAAAATACATTCTACTAATCATGTTTCCTCAAGCCATAGAAAATACAACTAGCGGTAAGAAGCAATTTTGTTTTCCTTTTGCAGTTTCATTTATCTACATATAACTAAGTATATCTCAATCGTGGTAGTAATTGAATCAAAGTATGCGAATACATGGGCGTATGCCGAGTCTCTGAGTGATGAGTGATTGTCAACAGGTTTGATCGCAGGGTCTTTGGCTTGTGTTGTGCAGGTGCCGAGCACGGAGACAGTGATCGAGGGCAAGGTGAAGGTCAAGTTGAGACGGGCCGTGCCGACGGACCGGGTGCGGTGAAGGATGGGCGTGCCGTGCGGTGGACGTGCCATGCCGATGAACCGAGCGGTGAAGGGCGGACGTGAGGCTTGGACTGAGGGACCAGAGTGCCTGAGGATCAGCTGTGGCGGCTGGCAGCCTGGGACAGCGACAAGTGAAGACTTGCGGGGCACGGTGTTGCTCGGGTCGAGGACCTGGGGACACTGTCGGTGGACGGGGTGCACGGGCGGTGCATCCCCTCTACAGCTTCGGTTTGGTGGTAGAGCCAGGGAAAAACCATCAGATGGACGGTTTCCAGGTTTGGGCCTCAAAACCTGGGTGCTGAGGGTTTCCGAGTTTGGCCACAAAACTCGGGCTGAGGACGGTTTCCAGGTTTGGGCCTCAAAACCTGAGCGCTGAGGGTTTGCTGAGTTTGGCCTCAAAACTCAGATGCTGGTGGGCTGGTTTCCCGGTTTGGGCCTCAAAACCGGGGGATAGCTGGAAAAGGCTGGTTTCCCAGTTTGGGCCACAAAACCGGGGGTGCAGAGCGAGGGCGGCACGCGGCGGCAATCGGAAGGTTGCGTGGAGGCAACGCGAACGAGTTGTGCGGGCGTGGCCGTCGGATACACCTACCACCGAGTTGGTCCAGAATAGCCCTAGGGTTTAGCTGGTTCGCTCTGTAATTAGATTAGAGAGGGGTAGAGTAGGAATTGTACTTAGACTAGAATTAGGATAAGTAGTCGTGGAGACACCCTCCTCCCCTTGTCTCAGTCATTTGCTCTTTCGCACTTAGGGTTTCCTGCTCTCCCATTCCCTGCTGTAGCTAGCTGAGATCCGCAGAGAGACTTGCCTCTGTGTACTGTTGATTGTGAGGAAGTGAGACCGTAATCTCATGATTGCAGTGCAAGATCGACGTGTCGATTCACGTTTTGATTCGAGTTCGTTGTGTTCTTCACATTCTTCGTTTTCTCCGTGATTTTCCCGTCACTCGATCTCCCTCTCCGGTGCGTCTTTTTGAAATCCGTTTGTATCAACTTGTTCGTATTTGAAAGGAGATCATTTCCACCAAAGGAATTTATCTAACTCCTTATGAACAAGTAGATCGGGTTGATTTCGTTTTCGTGGCGCTTTTTCCATTCATCCACCTTCCCTTTTGATTTCCCGGTGATTTGGTTGATTTGAGCGGATGATTTCTTGGGGATAGTCTCCTAACTACCCCGTGATCATCTTCTCCAAGTTTGGGAACTTGGGATTTTGAGTTGGATCGGATTTGGGAGAGGGGCGATCAAAATCGCCCTCTCTGCAAGGTCGCGGACAGTCCGCGGTTTGACCGGCGGACAGTCCGGGCGTCGGGGAGCAGCCTGTTCAGTGGCTTTGTTCCTCGATCGGGTTACTGTTCATTGACCGGCGGACAGTCCACCGTTGTGATTGGCGGACAGTCCGGGACTCGTCCAGCAAGGGTTCAGCAACCTTGCTGTTTTGGTGTTTCTACCGGCGGACAGTCCGGGACTCCAGGTCCGGACAGTCCGGGATCCTGCTGATTGCTCCGGTTTAGTGCGTTTGCTCTCCCGGCTTGTTCGCTTGGTTTCCGGACTTCTCGTTTGGCCCTGTAGTTGACCAAGGAACCTCTCTAGGTATCTTTGCTACTTGTTAGCACAGGTATTTAGGAGTTTCTCGACGTAGCCGTCTATCTACGTCCGGGACTTGGTTTTTGGGGTTGTGTTCGAGCCGGAACTTTTGGAGTTTGGTTTGCTTCTTCTTGGTGGTGCTCCGCTGTGATCCTAGGGATCATCCACCATCTTCCAAGGGTCGTGAGCATCACGGTTTCGGTCGCCGTTTCTCGGGGTTGATTTTGGGACACTCGGCCAAAGTTTCAGAAGAATTTTGATTGGCTCCCATTCACCCCCCCTCTGGTCGCCTTGCTTGTGCATTCTCGGTCCTTCAAAGTAGATGAGAAAAATCTGAGGCACTGAATCAAAGTAAATATTAAAAAATGTTTACAAATGACAACCTCTTGAGAGCATTGGATTTCTTGGTCTTTCGTAGTTCTCTAGATTGATATTAGAGAATAAAAAGAGGATTTGTTTTATCTCTCAAAATCTGAGCAATTAAATCTACCTCGGTGGCATTTAACACAAGGAACCCAAGTGTTTTTTTGGCTTACAGGCAATTGGATCCTGCAAGCATGGAGGCCAACAGTTAAGAAGAATGCTAATGGCTTGTTCACTTATCCGAGAATGAAGGTCCGGAATGATTCCTGACCGGAATGGTTCATTAATTTGTACTAATCTTGAAGAGCTCAAATTATTCCTGGTCTAATCCAAGATAACCGAACATCCCCTAAATAATGCAAGTTAAGGATATCTTAGGGCCCGTTGGGTAGAGATCCAGATTCACCAAATTTGGATTCACTAGCTTAGATCCATAAAAAAATTGCCAAACACTCTAGATTCACAAATTCGGATCACCAAAATAGTGGATCTGAGGTCTCGATTCAGCATTTTGGTGAATCTCCCAAAGAAGTGCTCCACCAAACTCAGTATGGTGAATCTAAAAGAAATTACCCACCATACCACTGATTACACAACTCTATCCACGTACTGGTTCGTTCTAATTTTTTGTGTCATTCTTCTCCCTGACATTCTTCTCCCTGACGCTTCTCTTCTTTCTTCCGCTCCTTGCCTCTATCTCCATTGCCTGCCGTCGACCCGTGTAGCACCGAGCACCCCCTGCCTCCCTGGCGACCCCCCTACCCCGACGTGCGCCAACGCCATGGGCCCCGCTGCCTCGATGCTCGTCGCCGCTCTGCCCTGACCGGCCTCTCGTGTTTGGCGAGGAGCCACCGCGAGCCCTCCCGCGTCTGGCGGAGCGCCGCACATGCCCGCACGCCGGTCGGTCCTGCTCCCTCTTTGTTGGCTCCATGACTCGTCGCATGCATCCGGGAGCACCGTGTCCCTCCTCGGCCGGTGCGCGGCCGCCGCCCTAAGGCGACACTCCCCGTCATGCCCGTGCCCGTCCTCCACTACACCAGACTCGCGCGTGCCCCTCGCAGACCCGGTTGCGCCCGCCTCGGCCGTGTTGGCAAGCACATCACCCGCCTCGGGTCTGCCCTCGCCGGCTCAGCAGTCGCGGCTGCTTCCCCATGTCCGGCCTCTGCGTTCATGGAAAAGAAGGTCATGCTTTTTTCTAACGAGTGGGTCCTTGTGGTAGAGAGAGAGGTAGAGTCCAAGGGTAAATTTGGTCATTCCAACAAAAATACCCTTATGTAAATCTGAAGTTGTTGCATTTGCCAAACAGTTTCACGGTGAATCTCAGATCCATGGTGAATCCAATTCACAGTGAATTTTAGATTCAGATTCAATTTTTTGATGGTGAATCCCTACCAAATAGGCCCAGTCTAGGTAAGAACTGTTCAAGCGCCTGTAGATATTGAATGGAGTACCAAGTAATGAAAAGATGCCCATGAAAAATGTTGAAGCCATATGGAATAAGAGCCTATTCTGGAATTATAACCATCTGTATTACCACTTCGATTTCCATGTCGGGCAAGCAGGGCATGGCAGATATTGTACGGCCAAACAGGGCACGGACACAGACAACTCCGGCGAGCCTAGGCCGCCTCCTCTCTTCCACCGCCATGCCAGAGCATGACGTCCATAGACATCACCCCATCCCCTTTGTCCCTCTCTCTGACTGTGGGTCTGGAGCCATGACAATGTACTGCATGCATCAGTCCAAGTGAGGAGGCCGGGGATGGCCCATGCGTCACAGACATGAACACTGACACCCTAACCCCACCTATCATACACACAGTCTCCTAGTCACGTACATAGTGAACAACACACACCAAAAATGGTAGGGCCACATGAGCATTTTAGAATCCAACCGCCTGGTAGTTTAGAATCCTATGTGATCATGCCGTTGCTATATGGGTCCAATCCATGAGTAGGCCATATATGAAAACCTAAGGTCGCACCATCCATGTACGGGATCATGTTAGCATGGTTCTATCACTGATCATGATCAGGCTGTGACTATCTTGTGCGGAGAAGTTGAAGGACCGAAAAGGCTGACCAGAGGGGGGGGGTGAATGGGAGCCTAAAAATTCTCTTCAGAATTAAACGACCATTGTCCCAGATTCAAACCCCAAGAGCAAAGCAAACACCTACAATGTCCATGACCCTAATGATAGGGTGAATGCTCCGAAGGAACACAGCGGGACACTACAAATGTCAAGGAATCCAACGCAAAAGTCAGAACTCAAATCCAAAGCCAAAAAGGGTGATGTATATCTAAAGCTTGTTGATGTATCTATATCTATATCTATACCTAATAATAAAGAGCCAAAATGTCTGCCCCTTTTTTGTTCATCTTTTTTTGTCTGGCCTCATTAATCGTAATGACAACAACAGAGAGTATATAGCAGAGTCCTTACGGTACAAGATAATAATAGTAGTAGTAGTCTCAGACAAAGAGAAGAAAACAAGGAATCGACCAAAGCTCAAAATCGAATTGGAAAGGAGCATCGGGCAAAGACAAGGAAAGCAGAAATCAGACAATCATCCAAATCTAAATCGAATAGAAGAAAAGCTCTAAATCAGAATAAAAAATAGTAGGCTTGAAGACTGGCACGAGAAAGAGTTTTCCAAATCCCTAACATTTCAGAATCAAATTTCAGCCTAAATTTTTGCCTGCACTAATTTTTGTCTATCCTTTCCCTGACTACTGCTAATTCATCGATTCGGTTTCCACCTGTATGGACGATAAGATTGAACCGATTCGAACACAAATTTGTTAACGTATAGGGACTTTGCCACACGAGAGTTGGGTCCATGACCAGGAGTTCAATCCCAACAGAAAAAACATGAATCTTAAAAGGGACGGAGAAGTTGGTACCTGAAAGGATCAAGATGCCCAAGAGGGGGGGTGAATTGGGCTTTTCTAAAACTTTTGCAAGAATTAAATCCTAACAAGCCCAATTAACCCCCTAGTGCCTAGAAGTGTGTTTCTCTAGAATCAGCCGCACAAAAGACTATCGCTAAACCATTTCTACTATAGCATGGCAATTCAACTTATGAAAGAACAACAAGTAAATTGCGGAATTGAATTGCTCAAAAGTAAATGCATATGTAAAGAGAGTAGAGATGACACGATGATCTTTTTCCCGAGGTATCAAGGTGTCGGCACACCCCTCTAGTCCTCGTTGCAGCACCCGCGCAAGGGTATTGCTCCCCCTTGATCCACACAAGGATTAAGTGCTCACTACGAGCTGATTCTTCGCCACTCCGGCCCAGTGAATCGCTCGCTACCGGTCACAACTTGGCTTGGGTCATCCACAAAGCCTCCGGATGATCACCAAGCTTCACAATCACCACCAAGCCGTCTAGGTGACGCCGATCACCAAGAGTAACAAGCTAGAACTTTCACTTGACCAACACAAGGCCAAAGAGATGGATGGATGCACACTTGCTACTCAATTCTCACTAGGAGGTCATTAATTCTCTCAATTAGCAAATCTCTCAACCTCACTAGGGCTCTTGCTCTTTCTCACACTCACAAGGTGTTTCTCAGCAAAGGAAAGTGGCAAGAACACTCTAATGGAGGAGGGGGAGGAGTATAAATACCCCCCCAACCGGCCATCCAATAGAGCACTGAACAGGTGTTTCTGCGGGGGCATCGGACGCTCCGATGCCTAGCATCGGACGCTCCGATGACCTTGGCCAACGGTCAACTGTACAACCTGTCAGACCTATTAAAGGAGCATCGGACGCTGGGCAGCGTCCGATGCCCCTGCACCGGACGCGTCCGATGCCCCTGCACCGGACGCGTCCGATGCCTTTTTACCCTCTCTGGATGGCCATCGGACGCTGGCCCTCAGCGTCCGATGCCTGCATCCGGTGCAGCGTCAAATTTACTCGCAAGTGAACAGTGGTACGGGCGCGTCCGATGTGACAACATTGGAGCGTCCGATGCCACGCACCAGACAAAACCCTAGTTTGAGTGAGCATCAGACCAGGCCAGCGTTTGATGCCCTTTTCAAGGGCAAAACCAACTTGGATCACGACGCGGCCTTAACAACTTTTCATCCTCGCGACATAAGGCATCTCTCTGAGCTACCTAGGGCTATGAAATAACAAGTGTGCACCACACCTACCTCAATAGACTCATCTAGGTCAAGCTACTGATTCACGCTCCCCTTTATAGTACGACCAAAGGAAAAACAAAGACCTAAGACTACCTAAGTGTCCTCCAACACCATGTGACACTTAGCCTAGTCTACCACCGTCTTCGTCGTCCGTCCTTTGAAAACCAAAACAATTTCCATCGCCAGGGGACATGAACTCCATATGCCTGTATCATCGTTGAACGCATCTTGGCTAGTCTTAGGTCTTTGTTTTTCCTAGGCTAAGTGTCATATGGTGTTGGAGGACACTTAGGTAGTCTTAGGTCTTTGTTTTTCCTTTGGCCGTACTATAAAGGGGAGCGTGAATCAGTAGCTTGACCTAGATGAGTCTATTGAGGTAGGTGTGGTGCACACTTGTTATTTCATAGCCCTAGGTAGCTCAGAGAGATGCCTTAAGTCAAGAGGATCAAAAGTCGTTTAGGCCGCGTCGCGATCCGAGTTGAGTTTGCCCTTGTTATGGGCATCGGACGCTGGCCAGGTGAGCATCGGACGCGTCCGATGCCCACCCCGACTAGGGTTTAGTCTAGTGCGTGGCATCAGACGCGCCGATGTGTTCACAGCAGATGCGCCCATGTCACTGTTCACGTGCGCGTGAACTGCAGGCCGCATCGGACGCTGGCATCGGACGCTAAGGGCCAGCGTCCGATGGCCATCCAGAGAGGTTCCAGAGAGGATAAATCCACATCGGACGCGTCCGATGTGGTGGCATCGGATGCTGCCCAGCGTCCGATGTCCCTTTAAACACTCTGACAATAAGGTACAGTAGACCATTGGACGAGGTCATCGGAGCGTCCGATGCTAGGCATCGGCGCGTCCGATGCCCCCGCAGAATGCCTGTCTTGTGCTGTTTTTGGATGGCCGGTTGGGGGAGTATATATACTTCCTTCCCTCCATCCATTTGAGTGTTCTTGCCACTTCCATCAGCTGAGAAACACCTTGTGAGTGTGAGTGAGTGCAAGAGCCCTAGTGAGGTTGAGTGATTTGCTAATTGTGAGAATTAGACACCTCCTAGTGAGAATTGAGTAGCAAGTGTGCATCCATCCATCTCTTTGGCCTTGTGCTGGTCAAGTGAGAGTTCTAGCTTGTTACTCTTGGTGATCGGCATCACCTAGACGGCTTGGTGGCGATCGTGAAGCTTGGAGAGCATCCGGTGGCATTGTGGATGATCCAAGCAAGCTTGTGACCGGTAGCGAGCGATTCACCGGGCCGGAGTGGCGAAGAATCAGCTCGTAGTGAGCACTTGATCCTTGCGCGGATCAAGGGGGAGCGATACCCTTGCGCGGGTGCTCCAACGAGGACTACGGGGGTGTGCCAACACCTCGATACCTCGGCAAAAAGATCGTCGAGTCATCTCTACTCTTTTACTTACGCATTTACTTTCAAGCAATTCAATTCCGCATTACTCTTGTTGTTCATTCTATATTGAATTGCTTTGCTAGAGTAGGAGTGGCTTAGACTTGGTCTTTTGTGTGGTAGAATAAAGAGAATCACACTTCTAGGCACTAGGGGGTTAATTGAGGCTTTATAGGTTTTATTATTGCAAGAAGTTTTAGAAAATCCCAATTCACCCCCCCTCTTGAGCATCTTGATCCTTTCAATTGGTATCGGAGCCTCGTGCTCTCGATTTAGGCTTAACCGCCTAGAGTTAAGATGTCTGGAGGTGATGGACCACCTCCCATGTTCGAGGGAGATGACTTTCCATATTGGAAAATCCGTATGGAGTCGTACCTAGAAGCGGTTGATGTGAAATGCCGCGATGCCGCCATAACCGGGTTCCCCAAACCCAAGGAGGGCACTAGCCTCACGCCACATGAGGAAGAAAATGAGAAGTGGAATGCAAAGGCCAAAAACATTCTTTTTAGAGGCATTTGCAAGGATGTGTTTAACCGCGTCCGGAACCACAAGAATGCCCATGATCTATGGAATAACATTTGTGCTCTCCATGAGGGGACCAAGAGTGAGCGTGAGGAGAGATATCATTTAGTTATGCAAAAACTTCATTCATTTGATATGCATGCTAATGAAAGTGCAAATGAAATGTACTCACGCTTGAATGTTGTTGTAGAAGAACTCAATGGACTTGGCCTCACACAAATGCAACCATCCGATGTTGTGAGGAAGATTCTTTGTGTCCTTCCAATTGAGAAGTATGGACACATCATGACTGTGCTACATCAAGGTGATCTTTCCACCGCTACACCAACTCAAATCTTGGGAAAGATCAATGCGCATGAGATGTACATGCACATCACACCAAGTGGTGGCTCCTCCACCGACAAGAAGAAGGACTTGGCCTTCAAAGCTAGCCATGACAAAAAGGGCAAGTCCAAGGCTATTGTGGTGCATCATGAGAGCTCAAGTGATGAAGAAGATGATTCCAACATTGCTCTCATGGTGAGAAGGACCACCAAAATGTTGAAGAAGCTTCACAAGAATGGAGTCAACTTTGACTCAAGAAAGAAGAAGTTCTTCACAAGTAGCAAGAGGAGGCCAATCTCCGAAATGGATTGCTACAATTGCGGTGAGCTTGGCCATCTTGCTCATCAATGCACCAAGCCCAAGAAAGAGAGCTACAAGAACAAGAACAAGGGCAAGAAGTATGACTCATCAAGTGAAGATGAGAAGAAGGATGAAAAGCCCTACTACAAGAAGGATGGCAAGAAGAAGAAGCAATCCCACAAGAAAGGTGGGAAGGCTTACATTGTTGGTGATTGGCTCACCGACATTGACTCCTCCGGTGGCTCATCAAATGAAGATAGTGATGATGAGAAGGAGAAGGTGGCCGCTCTAGTCATTGGCTCCTCTACACCACCACCACAACCACCATCGCCATCATCATCTACACACCTATGCCTTATGGCCAAGGGTGACCGGAAGGTACATAACGATGATGACTCTAGTGATAGTGATAGTGATAGTGATGGTGAATTTGAGGCACCTACTTATGATGAGCTTGTCAAATTGCTAAACGACTACTCTAAAATCATAAGAAAGACTAGAGCTAAAAATGAAAAGCTTGTTGATGAAAATGAATCTCTTGTTGAGAAATGTGATCATGCTATTCATGCTAGTGATGAACTAAAAGATGAACTTGCTACTATGTCATCCACTATCAAGGAGCTCAAGTCCTCTAACAAGGAGCTCAAAGCTAAAAATGAAAAACTTGATAAGATGCATAGTGACTTTACCACTAGTTATGCCTTGCTAAAAGAACAATACACTCAAGTGAAAGTTGACTATGATGCTCTCACCATTTCTTATGATATGCTTTCACATGAGACACATGATGCTCCTAACCTTGTTGTTAAGTGTGACATAGCTACATCTTGTGAGGACTTGGTTAGTGAGCATGATGAGCAAAGAGCTAGTGGCAAAGGCAAGAGTGTGGTTGTGGCCGATCACTATGATGATTACATCAAGATCAAGAATGAGAATGCAAAGCTCAAGGTTGATCTAGAGAAGCTTGCAACCACAAAGCAAGTCATTGTTGAGACCCAAGATGATGAGTATAGCATGACACTTGAGCTTCACATGAGACACATGATGCTCCTAACCTTGTTGTTAAGTGTGACATAGCTACATCTTGTGAGGACTTGGTTAGTGAGCATGATGAGCAAAGAGCTAGTGGCAAAGGCAAGAGTGTGGTTGTGGCCGATCACTATGATGATTACATCAAGATCAAGAATGAGAATGCAAAGCTCAAGGTTGATCTAGAGAAGCTTGCAACCACAAAGCAAGTCATTGTTGAGACCCAAGATGATGAGTATAACATGACACTTGAGCTTGACATGCTAAAAGAAGAGAACAAGAGATTGAAGATGGAGAGGGATTACAAGATGACACCATCTCAATTAGAGCTCCAACAAGAGAATGACAAGCTCAAGAAGGAAAAAGAACACCTCACCACCAGTTTGAGGAACTTCACCAAGGGTCAATGTCTTCAAAGTGAGCTTCTCATGAACACCGTCATGAAGACAAATAGAAATGGTATTGGCTTTCTTGAAGAGAAGATGAAGCAACGCAAGAGCATCACAAAGCCAAAGAAGAAGAAGATTGGGAGATGCTATGAGTGTGGAAAGGAAGGACACTTTGCTCATGATTGTGAAGAGCCAAAGCCCACACCCTTGCCCAAGCATGCTAGGCCCTTTGCTTTCAATGCTCAGTACATGCTTAGACAAGATTCTAGTGGCAAAGTGAAGGTCATGTTTATGGGGCCACCTAACAAGAGTAGGCCAAAGCAAATTTGGGTTGCTAAGTCACTAGTTGAGAAGGTTAAGGGACCGCAACAAGTTTGGGTCCCAAAAGCTCAAGCTTGATTTCTTGTGTGTGTAGGTGAACTACAAGACCGGTGAATCACATTGGGTAATTGATAGTGGTTGCACTCAACATATGACCGGCGATCCCCGGATGTTCACCTCACTAGAAGAGAATGTCAATGACCAAGAAAAGATTACATTTGGTGACAATTCAAAGGGCAATGTCAAGGGATTGGGCAAAGTGGCTATATCAAATGATCATACCATCTCCAATGTGCTACTAATTGCATCATTGAGCTTCAACTTGCTATTCGTTGGGCAACTATGTGATCTTGGCTTTCAATGTTTGTTCACCGACAAGGAAGTGGTTGTGACCAAGAAAGATGATACACAAGTGATATTCAAGGGCTTTAGATACAACAATCTCTACCTAGTGGATTTCACCTCCGAAGATGCCAACTTGAAGACATGCTTGTTCACTAAGCAATCACTTGGTTGGCTTTGGCATAGAAGATTAGCACATGTTGGAATGAACACTCTCAACAAGCTATTGAAGAAGGATTTGGTTAGGGGCTTGAAGGATGTCAAATTTGAGAAGGACAAATTGTGTAGTGCATGTCAAGCCGGCAAGCAAGTTGCAAACACTCATCCAACCAAAGCCTTTGTATCAACATCAAGAGAGTTAGAGCTACTCCACATGGATCTATTTGGGCCAACAACATATGCTAGCTTGGGTGGTAATCTCTATTGTCTAGTGATTGTTGATGACTATTCAAGATACACTTGGGTATTCTTTCTTCATGACAAATCCGAAGCAACCCCTTCATTCAAGAAGTTCGCCAAGAGAGCCCAAAATGAGTTTGACTTGAAAATCAAAAAGATAAGAAGTGATAATGGAAGAGAGTTCGACAACACCCACATTGAGCAATATTGTGATGAAGTTGGGATCAAGCATGAAGTCTCCACAACATATACACCACAACAAAATGGGGTAGTTGAGAGGAAGAACCGGACTCTAATCACCCTAGCAAGGACAATGCTAGATGAGTACTCTACACCGGAAAGATTTTGGGCGGAAGCAATCAACACCGCTTGCTATGCATCAAATCGGTTGTTCCCCCATCGTCTCCTTGGCAAGACCCCCTATGAGCTACTCAACAACAAGAAGCCGGATATATCATTCTTTAGAGTGTTTGGGTGCAAATGCTACATCTACAAGAAGCGCCAACACCTAGGGAAGTTTCAACGCCGATATGATATTGGTTTTCTTGTTGGTTACTCATTGAAGTCCAAAGCATATCGAGTATTCAACCATGCCACCGGGATGGTAGAAGAAACATATGATGTGGAATTCGATGAATCTAATGGCTCTCAAGGAGAGCATGAAAATCTTGATGATGTAGGTGATGAACCATTGAGGGAAGCCATGAAGAACATGCCGGTTGGAGCCATCAAGCCTAAAGATGATGATGATGATGTGCAAGTCCTTGACAAGCCATCATCATCCAATGTACCACATGTTGATGACAAAGATGGGATGGATCCATTTGAAGATACTCATGTCTCCCATGATCAAATGGTGGTACAAGCTCAAGATGTTGATGCTCCACAAGCGGCCCCTCAAGTGGTTGATCAAAGGACTACTCCTCTACTACAAGCTCATCCTCAAGAACTCATCATAGGGAGTCCAACAAGGGGTGTAATGACTCGATCTCAAAAACTTGCTTTATTTATTGAACATCACTCCTTTGTGTCTCTTGTTGAGCCTACCATTGTAGATGAAGCTCTAGGTGATCCGGATTGGGTGAATGCTATGCATGAAGAATTGAACAACTTCACCCGCAACCAAGTTTGGACACTTGAAGAGCGACCTAAAGGCGCAAGAGTCATTGGGACAAAATGGGTGTTTAGGAACAAGCAAGATGATCAAGGCAAGGTTGTTAGAAACAAGGCAAGGCTAGTGGCAAAGGGGTTCTCTCAAGTTGAAGATTTGGATTTTGGAGAGACCTTTGCACCGGTTGCAAGACTCGAAGCCATTCGTATCCTCCTTGCATATGCATCACATCATGACATTAAATTATATCAAATGGATGTGAAAAGTGCATTTTTAAATGGCTTCATAAATGAACTAGTCTATGTTGATCAACCTCCCGGGTTTGAAGACCCTAGATATCCTAATCATGTTTATAGGTTGTCCAAGGCGCTATATGGGCTCAAGCAAGCCCCAAGAGCTTGGTACGAGCATCTCCGGGACTTCCTCATTGAGAAGGGCTTCACCATTGGGATGGTCGACACCACACTATTCACCAAGAAGCTTGATGGAGAAATCTTCATTTGTCAAGTCTACGTTGATGATATCATCTTCGGGTCAACAAATGAAGCCTATTGCAAGGAATTTGGTGATTTGATGTCGAAGGAGTTTGAAATGTCCATGATTGGAGAGCTCACATTCTTCCTAGGCTTCCAAGTCAAGCAATTGAAGGAGGGGACTTTCATATCTCAAGAGAAGTATACAAAATACCTCCTCAAGCGCTTCAACATGGATGATTGCAAGCCTATCAAGACTCCAATGCCAACCAACGGACATCTCGACCTAGATGTGGGAGGTAACCCGGTTGATCAAACTCTCTACCGCTCTATGATTGGTAGCTTATTATATTTGACCGCATCTAGGCCAGACATCATGTTTAGTGTGTGCATGTGTGCTCGCTTTCAAGCCGATCCTAGGGAATCACATCTTGTAGTGGTGAAGAGAATCCTTAGGTACCTAAAGCACACCCCAAGCTTTGGCCTTTGGTATCCCAAAGGAGCTAACTTCCAACTCGTTGGGTATTCCGATTCGGATTACGCGGGTTGCAAAGTAGATAGAAAAAGCACATCCGGAGGGTGCCATTTGCTTGGGAGATCACTAGTTTCATGGAGTTCAAAGAAGCAAAATAGTGTGGCCTTGTCTACCGCCGAGGCGGAATACATAGCCGCGGGTGCTTGTTGTGCACAAATCCTATACATGAAACAAACCCTTTTAGACTATGGTGTAGTTCTAGAAAGGGTACCATTGTTGTGTGACAATGAGAGCGCGGTTAAGCTTGCTAACAACCCGGTTCAACACTCTCGCACAAAGCACATAGATATTCGCCATCACTTCCTTAGAGATCATGTTTCAAAGAAAGATATATCCTTAGAGGGAGTTAGAACCGAAGATCAATTGGCGGATATCTTCACAAAACCCCTAGATGAAAACACTCTTTGTAGATTGCGAAGTGAGCTAAATGTGCTTGATCTAAGTAACTTTGTCAAAAAGTGAAAGGGGGTTGTCTTTGCATTGCATTGTATCATATGCCATGTTCAATTTATGCTATGCACATAGGCTTGTCAGACATGGTTAAGATAACTGCCCTAAAAAGCGTGTGAAGAAGCTTACCCATGAGCAAACTTGACAAGCAACCTAGATTCAAATTCCGTATTGCATTGCATATGCATGTTTGTTGCTTTGTCGTTTCTTTTTGTTTAAGTTTTGAGCAACCGCTGTGTTCGTCCACCGCTAGGGGGAGCATTTGAGGCTCCTAATGGTTGAGTCCCCTAGTTTTGGTGGCCACATGTTGTCTCCTTGAGGTTTATCGCCTATTTTCTCTAAAAATGATATGTAGCCTATGGCAAAATATTTATAAAATTGAGGGTTTATGCGAGGATGCTCATACTAGGTTCCAACTGGTGTTTATTTGCCTCTTATTTGAGTTGGAACTTGGTTGGGAGAGGGAGCCGCAACGGAGATCTTCAAAACAAGCCAAAATGCAGCATCGGACGCTGGCCCCAGCGTCCGATGTTCTCACTGTACACAGCCCCAGCTGGAACAGTGTTGGTGGAGCGTCCGATGTATTCTCATCGGCGATGCCAAGGAATAGGACGCGTCCGATGCAAAATGGATGTTTCTGGAGCTCTCTGGACCGGCATCGGATCGTCCGATGCATAATCATCGGCGCATCTGATGCCCCTTTAAGCGGCGCAATAGGTTCTTCTAATGACATCCTGGACCCACACGTCATATCTCATCGCCTCCTTCTTCCTCGTGCTCAATCGCCTAAGCTCGAACCCCCGCCGCCGCCGTGATCCCCGCGCCCTAACCCGAACTCCCCGCCGGCCACCCACGCACGCCCGGGCCCTCCTCGCAGGCCGCCGTGCCCCTCAACGCCGGTCCCTGCTCCACCGCGCTCTGTCCTCTCCACCACTCATAACCGCCGCGCGCGCGCCTTGCTCCATTCAGTGCTCGCCGGAGTTCGTCGCCGGCGCTCGACGGCGCTCGAGCGTCTTTCGCCGGAGATCCTCCATTGTCCTCGAGCATCTCCTACTCTCCGGCGCTCTCCTCTTGGCCGGCCGATCCCCCTCCAGTGAGCCCCCTCCTCCACCTCCATAATCTATGAGCTCCACGTGCTCGATGAAATGTCTAAATGCCTGTTCCACCATGTTTTGACCCCCTCTTCCACTCAAATCTTTTTGCAGTCCCCTTGGTGTGCCGTGTGGACCCCAGAACGTCAGTGACTTCCCTCGTGCATGCTCGTTTCGTCGGATCCTCAGGTAGCAAAGCCTTTTTCCTTCTTATCCCCTATGCTTTGCTTCCGATAGGCCTCCTCATCTCTAGATTATATGTTTCTTATATATCCTCTCTATTCTCGCAGCGAGTCAGTGGTTTGCTTAGTGACAGCTTGGCTGTTTGTCAGTTTCAGCTAACCTGGGGCCAAGCCCGCGGGTAAGGATCGAGGCCAAGCCTCGTGAGTGTCAGCGATAGAGGGTCCGTGTCAGGGGAAGTTGGTCGTTCAGTTGTCAGTGTTGGGTTGTCAGGGTTTCCTTTCAGCGGCAATCCAGAGCTTCTTTCAGAGACAGTTTCTCCCATTCTTGTCAGCTATGCCGCGCTGCAAGAACGTTGGTGGTGGCCCTGGGGACTCCCCTCCTCGTCCCCCTCCTGGTCAGCGGCCAGGGAAGGCGAAGTTGATCACGCGCAGGAAGCGCTCCAGAGCCGAGAGAGAGGCAGCTCAGGCACAGGCAGTGGCCGATGCAGCCGAGGGAGCAGAGCAGGGCGGCAGTATGGGTGGACTTAGGATTGAGGACCAGTTGTCCCCCGACCAGCGCAGAGCCATTGAGGAGGTTGAGCGTTTCCACCACTCACCGACTGGCACGCTTATGGCTGCCGGTCGTCGGACGACGTTCACCTCGCCAGGAGTCGAGCCTGAGAGCTCAGGGCAGGGCCAGGCAGAGGCCGAGACAGCAGAGGCACCTGAGGCAGAGGCTCCTGAGGCAGAGGCAGAGGAGGCGGTTCCTGAGGAGGTTCCCCGGCATCAGTCCACGCGTCGCAGGACAGCGGTGCCACCTCGGCCCGATGTCCCTCAGCGGGGAGCACGTGCTCCATCGAGGCGTGCGCCCCCGCCGATCCCGCGGCTGGACCTCCGGGCGGCCACCTGCTCACAGATTCAGGCACTCAGACTAGTACCAGTAGAGCAGTGGTTTCCTCGAGAGAGGCAGGAGCAGGCAGGTCCGGACTTCTTCACTGTGCTTCAGGAGGATTTCTATCGAGGCTACAGGAACGCTGGGATCAGTCTTCGCTCTCAGCGTGTTTGTCCCCTGGAGGCAGTTGTGGCAGCAGCAGGAGAGCAGATCTGCCCCATACTCTCTTACCTACCTAGTCTAGCAGACCTTCTGGGGCGGTCTGGCTCATACATCGAGGATTGGGTCTTCCAGTTTTACGCGTCACTGTGGGTGCACCCGGACAGAGAGACCATAGAGTTCGCTTTTCAGGGGGAGCACTACAGACTCTTCTCGTCAGAGATCCGGGGTTGGTTCGGCTTGACACACTATCAGACCCGGATCCACGACCTGTGCTACGACCGGACGGAGCCACCCCGCCGCCCTCACAGTGGTGCCCGGCCGTCGACAGACCTGGTCCGCCCTTGCTTCATTGAGCCCTTCGGTGAGGGTTCGAGTCGCGCGCCTAGGGATCTCACCCCTACGACTCGGATCCTCAACGAGGTTTTTAGGCGGACCTTGCTTCCCAGGGTTGGTTTCTGCGAGGGTCTGTCTCGTCTTCAGCTTTGGTTACTTGCTTACTGTTAACACCAGATTTTCGCACACACGAAGAATGACAAGAGGGCCCCAGTTAGCAGTGAAGGAAGCATTCGGTAAACGGACAGACGGTCGGCTAGTCTTCGGGATTCGACAAATGCCTACATGGTTGGTTGTCTTGAGAGATGGCGACTTCATTCAGGAAGTAAAGAAGGCTTGCACGAGAAGGTATATGACGATGGAAGACACTGGAACAATGGGAATAATAATTATCTTTCCAAAGTTCATTGTATAAGTCATAATCATTTAGGATTCATGTCTTATCCGGGGTATAAATATAAACCCTCGACCATTGTAAAACTGTTCACAACCACATCAATACAAACCGGCCCCGTGCCATCTTTGAGTCCCTAAGTCGTGTCGTCGAGTTCTTCGAGAGGAATCATCGATCCGTCGACCTCCGTAAGTACCGGAAACCTTGCTATCATGTCTAGTATCATGCGGTGGATTTAGATATGATGCAAGTAGTCTCGTATGTTAAGCTTAGTATCGTGCGGCGGATTTAAGCTTATGACGGGAAGTTTTTGCTTATGCCTTGTATCGTGCGGCGGATTAAGTCATGAGTAAAAATAGTTATCGGCTCTGTTAGATTTGGCAGACCTAATAGATTCATCAAGTTATCATGTGTTATATGTTTTATTCATTTAATTCGTACAACACCTTTTGCCCAATCTAGATTGATCTTCGTTCGACCTGGTCGCACGAGTTTTGTTTGTGCTTTGCTGATTATAAGATCATAATGGTCGAACTGACTTCCAATCTAGATTGTTACATGTCGTGGGTTCATGCATGTCAATCATGTTTAGGCTTTGATAGAGCTGGGTGCCGTGCGGCAGGTGTAGGTTTTAGATTAGTTTAACCATGCTTGGCTTGTATGTTTCTTCTTCATGGACCCCAGTTCGGCTAGTTTGCCGATTCTGGTTAAGCTTACATGAGTGATGAGTACATATAGATTTATCCAGATGTACGTGTGCTTTTAGCTTCTTATAATTAGATCGTATCATGCGGTGGATTAATCTAATTATAAGGAGTGGTGTAGATTTATAGCAAGTGGTATCATGCGGTGGATTAGCTTTGCTTAAATTTACACCTGACGGGTTTATGAAGGCTAGACGTGCGGCAGACTAGCTGGATTGGCCTATGCATATGTCATCTGAATAGATTTATATTTACAAGTTGCCCTTTTATCTTCTTGTTACATATGCGTTCGGCATTCAACATATTTATGATCTTTATCTTTTATACTTGTCGAATGACATTATAAACCTGCTCCGACAAACAGCTTCTATAGCTGTGTGCCGTCGCGATTGGCTTTCAAAGCCGTACATATGGAACTGTCTGGTCTCACCCGGCATGTTCCAAGGTATTCTCACGCTTTTATCCCTTGTTGGTTTTCAGGTCAAACCGACTGGCACGTCTCCGGATTCAGTACGTTCCGGGCACCCGATTGAAGCCAGCCTCGTTCGGCTTGCTGTGTGCCTTGACGCGAGGCGTCACGTTTTGCGTCAACACACTTTTTGGCACGCCTGGTGGGACCACTACATTTCAGAATGTCTGAAATTGAGGACAACCCGATTGATGGAAACGAGGGAAAATTGGGTCAAGGCTTCATGTCAGCTGATAAGTTAGAAGAAGTAGATATTGGTGATGGAATTGAGGCAAGGCCGATATATATCAGTGCAAATTTGGATTCAGAATATAGACTAGAGCTAATACATCTTTTAAAGAAGTTCAAGGATTGTTTTGCGTGGGATTACACGGAGATGCCCGGATTAGATCGCTCTATTGTTGAACATCGGCTACCGATCAAACCTGGGTATCGTCCTTACAAGCAACCTCCTCGAAAAATTTTCAAGGAAGAAGTGTTAGCCGAAGTAAAGAAAGAAGTTGAGAGATTGTTGAAGGCAAATTTTGTTCGGCCATGTCGGTATGCAGAGTGGATCTCAAATATAGTTCCGGTGTACAAGAAAAATGGAAAGATGAGAGTCTGCATTGATTTTAGAAATCTCAATAAAGCTACTCCAATGGACAGTTACCCGATGCCGGTTGCCGAACTGCTTGTTGACGCAGCAGCTGGTTACGAAGTCATCAGCTTTATGGATGGTAACGCTGGGTACAACCAAATCTTCATGGCAATAGAGGACATTTCAAAGACAGCTTTCAGATGCCCTGGTCATATCGGTTTGTTTGAGTGGATTGTTATGACATTCGGTTTAAAGAATGCCAGTGCAACTTATCAACGAGCTATGAATTACATCTTTCACGAATTGATCGGCAAAGTTGTAGAGATTTATATTGATGACGTAGTCGTGAAGTCCAGGAACCATGGAGAGCATTTATCTGATTTAAGGAAAACTTTAGAGTGCACAAGGAAGCATGGTTTGAAGATGAACCCGAACAAGTGTGCTTTTGGAGTTTCAGCTGGAGAATTTTTGGGGTTTTTAATTCATAAAGGAGGAATTGAGGTCGGGAAGAAAAGCATGGAAGCAATAGACAAAATCGTTCCCCCGACCAACCTTACTGAGTTACAATCGTTGCTTGGCAAGATTAATTTTGTAAGGAGATTCATATCCGGTTTATCCGAAAAAGTCTTGCCTTTTTCTCCGTTGCTGAAGCTTAGGAAAGATCAAAAATTCGTATGGGGTGACGTACAACAGAAAGCTTTCGATGAAATCAGGGAATATATGAAGGCACCGCCAGTACTAATACCTCCTCAGTTTGATAAGCCCTTCAAATTGTACGTGTCAGCCGATAAACTGACGATAGGGTCGGCTCTTATGCAAGAATTTGAAGGAAAAGAAAGAGTCATAGCTTACCTTAGCCGAAAACTATTAGATCCAGAAACGAGGTATTCGGCTACAGAGAAGCTTTATCTGTGTGTATATTACTCGTGCACCAAGTTTCGGCATTACTTGTTAAATGTCGAATGTATAATAATTTCTGAGTTCGATGTGATAAAACATATGTTGTCAATGCCTATTCTGAGTGGAAGAATCGGCAAGTGGAATTTAGCGTTGTCAGAGTTTGATTTAAGATACGAATCGGCAAAGGCAGTTAAAGGACAAGTTATTGCTGATTTTGTTACTCATCATCGCGGTCCTTCTGCTAGCATGGTGAATATTGCACCTTGGACGTTGTTTTTCGACGACTCGTCCTGCAGCAAGGGTAGTGGTGTTGGCATTTTCTTAATTTCTCCACAAGGGTTAACCTTCAAATATGCTATCCCCATTGAGTTCAATGTTACCAACAATCAGGCGGAATATGAAGCTTTACTCAGAGGGCTACGGCTTCTTGTGGAGGTGAAAGCCATTGCTGTTGAGATCTTCGGGGATTCTGAGTTAGTCATCAATCAGCTGATTGGTCAATACGAATGTAGAAGTGATGTATTGAGAGAATATTATGAAGAATGTCAAGAACTTCTAAAGTGTTTCCAAACGGCGACTTTACATCATATCCCTAGGGGGCATAATGAAGAGGCAAACAAATTAGCTCAAACTGCTTCGGGATACCAAGAAGATCAAAAGGTTCTTGCTTTGGATGGAAATCGTGTGGTTGATGATTGGAAAAGAGAAATTACTAATTACTTGAGGAATCCGTCACAAAAGGTTTCTCGAAAACTCAGATATAAAGCTATCAAGTTCACGCTTCTCGACGATCAGTTGTACTACAAATCCATAGATGGGGTGCTCCTGAAGTGTCTGAGCCCAGAAGAAGCCAAGAAGTTGATGTATGAAGTACATGAGGGGTTATGTGGTGCACATCAGTCGACCTACCGAATGAAATGGATAATAAGAAGAACCGGTTATTTTTGGCCAACTATGCTTGAAGATTGTTTTGAATATTATAAAGGATGTCAAGATTGTCAAAGATTCGGGAATGTTCAAAGAGTTCCAGCATCGGCTATGAATCCGATTATTAAGCCGTGGCCATTTAGAGGATGGGCTATAGATCTGATTGGTCAAATTCACCCTCCTTCTAGTAAAGGACACAAATTCGTGTTATTGGCTATAGATTACTTTACCAAGTGGGTTGAGGCCATACCTTTGAAGAAGGTTATGTCAGAAAACATGATTGATTTCGTCAAAGAGCATATAGTCCACAGATTCGGGATCCCTCAAACTATAACCACGGATCAGGGGACTCAGTTCACATCGACCGAATTTTGTGATTTTGCTGAAGAAATGGGAATCAAGCTGTGTAACTCTTCTCCTTATTACACACAGGCCAATGGTCAAGCTGAAGCATCAAACAAGATTATGATTAAGGTTATCCAGAAGAAGATTGATGAGAAACCGAAAAGATGGCATTCGGTTTTAAATGAGGCATTATGGGCTTACCGAATGGCGTGTCATGGGTCTACTCAAGCATCTCCTTACGAATTGGTTTATGGACATTGTGCTGTGTTGCCATGGGAGTTACAATCGAATTCAAGGCGAGTTACATTGCAGAATGAATTGAAAGAAAAGGATTATAAAAGTTTGATGATGGACGAACTAGAAGATTTGCATTTAATTCGTCTTAAGGCACTAGAGAATATAGAGAGGAACAAGTTGCGCGTTGCCAGGCATTATAACAAAAAGGTCAAGGAAAAGTGCTTTGAAGAGGGGGATTTAGTTTGGAAGGTTGTACTGCCGATCGGGACGAAAGACAAAGCGTTCGGTAAATGGTCTCCAAATTGGGAAGGTCCTTTTCGGATAGTGAGGCATGTGCCTGGCAATGCATATATTCTGAGGACTTTGCTGGGAGAGGAGTTTTCTAGAGCAATCAATGGGTGGTTTCTTAAGAAGTTTCATCCCAGCATAGAGGTCGGGGCATGAAAAATCATATGCAATGAATTAGCCGATGAGAGACATCGTCTTTAGCGGAAAAAATGTTTGAGCAGCCGACATGATATGTGTCGCCTTTAGAGCAAAAATATTAGTCCAACCAAATAAAGATGATATCGTGCGAGGGTTTTGTTTTCGGCAATTCAAGAAACGGAAATCACAGACAAACGTTTTTTGCGGATGCAGATGTTTCACAAAAGGATGACAGTTTTGTTGCGAGAGGCTCCTAGGTACAAACTATTCATCAAACAACCTGTTCAAGACAGATTGAGCATCAGAAACCTGGGCAAGCACGGTCGCATGATCTTCATAACTCTCCAGGAGATCCTCGATGTCCTCTGGAAGCTTGCCACCATGGAAGCCGGTCGTCATGACGGAGAAGTCCTCGTGCGACTGGGTGGACATTGCCGCCAGCCCCAGGGCAACGCCGTGGTGTATGCCATGGATGACAATTTGATCGACACGGCCGTCCGCATCATCAAGACGAGCCTCCACGGTTTCCCCCGGGCGTTCACCTTGTCGGCCACCCTGGTTACAGCAATCTTCAGACGCTCAACCTCTGCAGATAGTGCTGGACAAAAGGAGAATATATCAGGAAGACGGACCCGATTAAGAAAGGGGGAAATCGGACGGAGGATTTATTAACCTGAGATTGCATCGCAGAATTGTTTCCGCTGGTCTTCCCAGTCGAGTTGGTCGATGCCGTACTGCTTGGAAACTTTGCCCAGCTCTTCCCGGGCCTTGTCCCTTTCTTCCTTGAAACGGCGGGCGTCACGGTGGCTCCACCGGTCGGAGTAGGAGGAATTTGAGGAGGAACTCGAAGAGCCAGAGGGGCTGGAGGGCCCAGATGATGGAGTACCAGGCCGGAGAAGATGGCTTTGGCTGCTGGTAATGAATCTTATACTAAGAGAGAGAAGGAGAAATCGAAATCAAAACGATGCGCGAACAGAGAAATGTGGATTGCAAGGGGGAAGGATAACTAATGTTTACCCATAGCGCTGGCGTTGCGATGCTCGGCTGCCCTCCGCTTCCCCTTCGGCAGGACGCTTGCCACGGTCGTCGCTGGTCGCCATTGCTGCAAGACTAGGGTTTTTTTGGGGCTAAACTGACAAAAGGAGGTGAAGAAGCGAAGATGAGAATGCGCAGCTGCAGGTGCTAGTCAAAGTACTGGAAACGGTTTACTTATAAGCCAGGGGAAGAGTTGTGGCGAAGATAACGGGGTAGCGAAATAAAGAATGCCAAGCGACGAAATAGGGTTTTCCTTTTCGGATGGGCCGTTTCTGCTGGGCCGGCTCGGTTAGGTCGAATGCCATTCGGTTGTCTTCTTGAGTTCTTCAGGCAAGGGTTCATTCAGTCATTAGGATGTGAAAACAATCAGCTATACTTTGTTACGGGAAGTTTAAAGGAGAAGAGGCTGATTGCATAAAGGTATAAAATATCGAGACAGTTCTTGCAAGACAAAAACATGATATGCTCAGCTTATTACAAGATTAATGTTTACTCATCCAGAAACTGATTGATTGCTTTTATGGCCTCAGCCCTATTCGGCTGACAGTATCAAATGCCTTCTTATCTTCGTCTTCAGATTTTTGGATTTTGGATAATTTGGCTTTGGTTTGTTGATCTTCTTTGAAAGCCGAAGTTATCTTTAACGAAGATGCTTCTATGACCTTCGGCAGATCAGCTATATGAGCCCTGTGAGATTGGATTTTAGTATTCAGATTGGCTAGCTGGGCTTCTAGATTGTTTTTGTCCTCCTCCATGGCTTTCAGTTCATACTCCAAAGTTGCCAAGGAAGTCTTTGCAGTTTGAACGTTAGAAGTGCAAATTCTAAGCTCCAACTTCGTCAAAGATCTATTGTTCTGTAGGGCAGTCTTGGATGACTTGTTTTTAGTTGCCCTCCTTATCATGCCAATGAAGTTGTCAAGGCGAGCTGCGGATTCCAAGTGGGTCAGAAGAATAGGAGGGATGTCTTCATCGATGAGCTCGAGGGTGTCCCTTATTTGATCTGCATCCTGGACCAGATTGATGGTGTCCTTATTCAATAGGACGATTATTTCCCTTAACCGAGCTTGATTTTCCTTTGACAAAGTCTGTCGGGAAGTATTTTCTTCACCTTTCTCAGTAATGTAATCCTCGACAGGGAAAGAATAACTCATGGTCGGCTCTTTGGTGTTTTTCTGAGGAAGGAGGACGGAGTTAGCTGACTAAGTGTGTTTAGTGAAAACAATGTAATTTGAGGACGAAGCTTGCCTGTTGAGCTGATTGATCATCGGGAGACACTGTGCTTTGGCTTGTTCGAGGACTTTGTTGAATAATCAAGGGAGGTGGACATGGAATATCATCAGGAGACGGCTCTGCTTCTAGTTCTTTTAGGATATTATCTGTTTCAAGTAATGGCATGAGCATATGACGACAGGAAGAAGGATGGCTGAGCATATTACCTATGGTCCCATCAGTTTCTTCATCTCTCAAAATTTCAGAAGATTTTGGGTCTTCGGCCCCGTCTTGGATGTTTCTTGTGAAAGCTTCAAGGGATAGTTCGGTAGTTGCTGGAGTGTTGCTGGATTTCAGAACCTTGACCTGTGGCTGCAGCAAATGACGAAACGTAGATTTGATCAGATTTGTTGTCAGATAAAATTGAGTAGCATTAGATGGGAATTCGTACCTTGTGAGATGGTTTTGCCCTTTTGGTCCTTGTTTTCTTGGATAAAGAGTCAGTCTCGAATGCTTTTCTCTTGCCTTCTCCTCCTGGGAACATAATGGTTGAAGTTGCGGGGATCTTCATGAAGCTGTTCAGGTTTGGAGCATCGAAGCCAAGAGCAGGATTGGGTCCAGCCTGATAATATTGGATCGCTTTGGCAGGAGTGTAGGCTCGGGATCCTGCATATGGCCGGATGTTAGAGAAGGGTTGGATTCAAGAGCGGAGAATGACAGGAGTAATGAAATTACCTCGCTGTCGGAAGCAAAATCGGGTTGTAAGCTCTGGCATAAGGGGTGAACTGGTACATTGAAGAGATGAGTATGCCATTCTTCCCACCAGGAAATGAAGAAAGGATGAGCAGTATCTACTATCCCAAATGGAGATGGTTTATATGTTGGTAGCTCCCATCCTAATTCAAAGACTTTTTTGGCCATTATCCCTTCTGTGATTACTTCTCTGGGTCTTATTACTGTTGAGAAGAAAAATCTGGGGGGCAACTGACCGCATCCTAGTTGTCTGGCTACTGCGTTTGGGTAATAGAATTCATAAGTGGATTGCACTAATCTCCCATGGTGAAATTCGGCTGGCAAAACGCAGGGCTTGATGAAAGAATTGAAGATGTCAATAGATGTTTGATCTGCACAGCCGGATTCATAGTTGAACTTGCAAGGAAAAGTCAGGTTTTCATTCTCTCTGTAAGGAAGCCAGAGTACACTGCTGAAGCCTTGGAAAAATAACTTGAAAAGATGGCCAATGTCCATGTCAATGCTGATGGATGATGCTGCTTCTCCATAAGTTTGGCAGGCTTTAACTCTCGCCGATTGGCCTTCGACGTAGTTGATTGAGGGGAAACTCAGGTTGAGCAGGCTCACGGACACTATCTGATGCATATATAGTTGAAGCCACATCTGAACTAGCCACCAGGGACCATTCACACAAGAAATCTCTCTGCCTGTGTACATCTGAATGGTGATCTGATGCATCATGTGATAAACAGACCCTAGGAGGTATTTGCCTAGTGGAATTTGGGTGCCTGCAGATAAATCTTTGGCCATCACCATGTGGTTTAAAGTAGGTTCATTAGACTTTCCGCAGAAGATGAATCTGCATAGCCACATGTTCATAAAGGCTTTATGTTCTTTATCAGAGATAGTACTGGACGGTTCCATATAAGTCTGAATATATTTAGCCCATCCACATCCAGAGCTGACGGCTCTCTGATTGCTTTTGTTCTTGTATTTGTATGGATATACTGGTAAGGTTATGTTCAGACCAGTCATCATGAAGATGTCAGCTAAGGTAATAGCCATCATACCATGGCCAAAGATGAAAGCATTGGTGGCATTAGACCAGAAGTGAGAAGCTGCTATCAGGAGGGAATCGTTTCTAGGTGTTTCTGATAAAGATAATTCCAGACAGTGACCGATATCTTGGTTTTCCCAATGACTGCTGCTTTTTTCAAACATCCTCCGATACCAATTTCGCCATCCAACAATTGGGGGAAAAGGCCAGTTCTTGAAGGTGTTCGGCCAGTGACTTGGTGAAATGATTCCAGATTTAAAGGGAATTCTTTGGATTTCTTTCTCGATAATCTCTGCCGGGTCGGGATTTCCCATTAGGCCAAGGAGATAGGAGTCAAGATTAACAGCATAAGGGATCAGGATTTGGTTTTTATATTCCTTCAAAAGTAGCAAATGGGAAGAGAAAATGAGTCGAAAGAAGGAACTAGAAGAAGATTACTGAATATGTGAAGTTTACCTCTGGGATCTCGTCTTGGGTCGCCATCAAGGGTTCGAAGTGGAATCGGCTGCGCGAAGGTTTGAATTTCTCGAGCGGCGGCTACAGTGCTAATGGGCGAAAACCTAGAGGAGGGAAGAAGCTTGTGAGCAATTTCGGAATAAAATCGACTTCTATCCCGAAATTGACGGGGCATGTGTTAACACCAGATTTTCGCACGCACGAAGAATGACAAGAGGGCCCCAGTTAGCAGTGAAGGAAGCATTCGGTAAACGGACAGGCGGTCGGCTAGTCTTCGGGATTCGACAAATGCCTACATGGTTGGTTGTCTTGAGAGATGGCGACTTCATTCGGGAAGTAAAGAAGGCTTGCACGAGAAGGTATATGACGATGGAAGACGCTGGAACAATGGGAATAATAATTATCTTTCCAAAGTTCGTTGTATAAGTCGTAATCATTTAGGATTCATGTCTTGTCCGGGGTATAAATATAAACCCTCGACCATTGTAAAACTGTTCACAACCACATCAATACAAATCGGCCCCGTGCCATCTTTGAGTCCCTAAGTCATGTCGTCGAGTTCTTCGAGAGGAATCATCGATCCGTCGACCTCCGTAAGTACCGGCAACCTTGCTATCATGTCTAGTATCATGCGGTGGATTTAGATATGATGCAAGTAGTCTCGTATGTTAAGCTTAGTATCGTGCGGCGGATTTAAGCTTATGACGGGAAGTTTTTGCTTATGCCTTGTATCGTGCGGCGGATTAAGTCATGAGTAAAAATAGTTATCGGCTCTGTTAGATTTGGCAGACCTAATAGATTCATCAAGTTATCATGTGTTATATGTTTTATTCATTTAATTCGTACAACACCTTTTGCCCAATCTAGATTGATCTTCGTTCGGCCTTGTCGCACGAGTTTTGTTTGTGCTTTGCTGATTATAAGATCATAATGGTCGAACTGACTTCCAATCTAGATTGTTACATGTCGTGGGTTCATGCATGTCAATCATGTTTAGGCTTTGATAGAGCTGGGTGCCGTGCGGCAGGTGCAGGTTTTAGATTAGTTTAACCATGCTTGGCTTGTATGTTTCTTCTTCATGGACCCCAGTTCGGCTAGTTTGCCGATTCTGGTTAAGCTTACATGAGTGATGAGTACATATAGATTTATCCAGATGTACGTGTGCTTTTAGCTTCTTATAATTAGATCGTATCATGCGGTGGATTAATCTAATTATAAGGAGTGGTGTAGATTTATAGCAAGTGGTATCATGCGGTGGATTAGCTTTGCTTAAATTTACACCTGACGGGTTTATGAAGGCTAGACGTGCGGCGGACTAGCTGGATTGGCCTATGCATATGTCATCTGAATAGATTTATATTTACAAGTTGCCCCTTTTATCTTCTTGTTACATATGCGTTCAGCATTCAACATATTTATGATCTTTATCTTTTATACTTGCCGAATGACATTATAAACCTGCTCTGACAAACAGCTTCTATAGCTGTGTGCCGTCGCGATTGGCTTTCAAAGCCGTACATATGGAACTGTCTGGTCTCACCCGGCATGTTCCAAGGTATTCTCACGCTTTTATCCCTTGTTGGTTTTCAGGTCAAACCGACTGGCACGTCTCCGGATTCAGTACGTTCCGGGCACCCGATTGAAGCCAGCCTCGTTCGGCTTGCTGTGTGCCTTGACGCGAGGCGTCACGTTTTGCGTCAACACACTTTTTGGCACGCCCGGTGGGACCACTACATTTCAGAATGTCTGAAATCGAGGACAGCCCGATTGATGGAAACGAGGGAAAATTGGGTCAAGGCTTTATGTCAGCTGATAAGTTAGAAGAAGTAGATATTGGTGATGGAATTGAGGCAAGGCTGATATATATCCGTGCAAATTTGGATTCAGAATATAGACTAGAGCTAATAAATCTTTTAAAGAAGTTCAAGGATTGTTTTGCGTGGGATTACACGGAGATGCCCGGATTAGATCGCTCTATTGTTGAACATCGGCTACCGATCAAACCTGGGTATCGTCCTTACAAGCAACCTCCTCGAAAAATTTTCAAGGAAGAAGTGTTAGCCGATGTAAAGAAAGAAGTTGAGAGATTGTTGAAGGCAAATTTTGTTCGGCCATGTCGGTATGCAGAGTGGATCTCAAATATAGTTCCAATGTACAAGAAAAATGGAAAGATGAGAGTCTGCATTGATTTTAGAAATCTCAATAAAGCTACTCCAATGGACAGTTACCCGATGTCGGTTGCCGAACTGCTTGTTGACGCAGCAGCTGGTTACGAAGTCATCAGCTTTATGGATGGTAACGCTGGGTACAACCAAATCTTCATGGCAATAGAGGACATTTCAAAGGCAGCTTTCAGATGCCCTGGTCATATCGGTTTGTTTGAGTGGATTGTTATGACATTCGGTTTAAAGAATGCCAGTGCAACTTATCAACGAGCTATGAATTACATCTTTCACGAATTGATCGGCAAAGTTGTAGAGATTTATATTGATGACGTAGTCGTGAAGTCCAGGAACCATGGAGAGCATTTATCTGATTTAAGGAAAACTTTAGAGTGCACAAGGAAGCATGGTTTGAAGATGAACCCGAACAAGTGTGCTTTTGGAGTTTCAGCAGGAGAATTTTTGGGGTTTTTAATTCATAAAGGAGGAATTGAGGTCGGGAAGAAAAGCATGAAAGCAATAGACAAAATCGTTCCCCCGACCAACCTTACTGAGTTACAATCGTTGCTTGGCAAGATTAATTTTGTAAGGAGATTCATATCCGGTTTATCCGAAAAAGTCTTGCCTTTTTCTCTGTTGCTGAAGCTTAGGAAAGATCAAAAATTCGTATGGGGTGACGTACAACAGAAAGCTTTCGATGAAATCAGGGAATATATGAAGGCACCGCCAGTACTAATACCTCCTCAGTTTGATAAGCCCTTCAAATTGTACGTGTCAGCCGATAAACTGACGATAGGGTTGGCTCTTATGCAAGAATTTGAAGGAAAAGAAAGAGTCATAGCTTACCTTAGCCGAAAACTATTAGATCCAGAAACGAGGTATTCGGCTACAGAGAAGCTTTGTCTGTGTGTATATTACTCGTGCACCAAGTTTCGGCATTACTTGTTAAATGCCGAATGTATAATAATTTCTGAGTTCGATGTGATAAAACATATGTTGTCAATGCCTATTCTGAGTGGAAGAATCGGCAAGTGGACTTTAGCGTTGTCAGAGTTTTATTTAAGATACGAATCGGCAAAGGCAGTTAAAGGACAAGTTATTGCCGATTTTGTTACTCATCATCGCGGTCCTTCTGCTAGCATGGTGAATATTGCACCTTGGACGTTGTTTTTTGACGGCTCGTCCTGCAGCAAGGGTAGTGGTGTTGGCATTTTCTTAATTTCTCCACAAGGGTTAACCTTCAAATATGCTATCCCCATTGAGTTCAATGTTACCAACAATCAGGCGGAATATGAAGCTTTACTCAGAGGGCTACGGCTTCTTGTGGAGGTGAAAGCCATTGCTGTTGAGATCTTCGGGGATTCTGAGTTAGTCATCAATCAGCTGATTGGTCAATACGAATGTAGAAGTGATGTATTGAGAGAATATTATGAAGAATGTCAAGAACTTCTAAAGTGTTTCCAAACGGCGACTTTACATCATATCCCTAGGGGGCATAATGAAGAGGCAAACAAATTAGCTCAAACTGCTTCGGGCTACCAAGAAGATCAAAAGGTTCTTGCTTTGGATGGAAATCGTGTGGTTGATGATTGGAAAAGAGAAATTACTGATTACTTGAGGAATCCGTCACAAAAGGTTTCTCGAAAACTCAGATATAAAGCTATCAAGTTCACGCTTCTCGACGATCAGTTGTACTACAAATCCATAGATGGGGTGCTCCTGAAGTGTCTGAGCCCAGAAGAAGCCAAGAAGTTGATGTATGAAGTACATGAGGGGTTATGTGGTGCACATCAGTCGACCTACCGAATGAAATGGATAATAAGAAGAACCGGTTATTTTTGGCCAACTATGCTTGAAGATTGTTTTGAATATTATAAAGGATGTCAAGATTGTCAAAGATTCGGGAATGTTCAAAGAGTTCCAGCATCGGCTATGAATCCGATTATTAAGCCGTGGCCATTTAGAGGATGGGCTATAGATCTGATTGGTCAAATTCACCCTCCTTCTAGTAATGGACACAAATTCGTGTTATTGGCTACAGATTACTTTACCAAGTGGGTTGAGGCCATACCTTTGAAGAAGGTTACGTCAGAAAACGTGATTGATTTCGTCAAAGAGCATATAGTCCACAGATTCGGGATCCCTCAAACTATAACCACGGATCAGGGGACTCAGTTCACATCGACCGATTTTTGTGATTTTTCAGGTCAAACCGACTGGCACGTCTCCGGATTCAGTACGTTCCGGGCACCCGATTGAAGCCAGCCTCGTTCGGCTTGCTGTGTGCCTTGACACGAGGCGTCATGTTTTGCGTCAACACTTACCTAGTCAGACAGCAGGAGTTCGACGTCTGAGACGTCATCCTTTGTGAGATGGAGGACACAGTGGCAGAGGGCATTAAGGCACGCAGGCAGCTACCGTACGCTCACTAGATCTCTTATATTCTGTGGAAGGTCGCTATCACTACAGGGGGTCGTCCCGTTGAGTCACATACACACTCCGCGACCGTGTTCCCCGAGTATAACATGAGTCAGCTGTTGGGACATGGTCGGGATCGCAGGCAGCAGCAGCAGCAGCCGCAGCAGCAGCAGGATGCCCCATCTAGTTCGCGCCAGAGGCCAGCGGTTCCAGAGTCACTTCAGGAGCAGGACGAGGCCGTCCGAGCACTTGCAGAGCAGGAGCTAGCAGAGCTCGAGGGTGGTGACACGTACGTTGCTGAGGACCCCACCGATAGCTCTGACGAGGACTACCAGCTTCTGCCCCGCTACCAGCCCAGAGCTCACGACTCTCAGGTCGGTCCGTCTGGCACTGCCTCCTCCGACCCAGCGCTACTTGCTATACTCGCACGGATGGAGGAGCAGCAGAGGACAGTCACTCAGGACATCTAGCGACTCACCCAGGAGCAGCAGAGGTTGGCCCAGGCACAGGCCCTAGCTCAGCAGCTGGCACAGGAGCGGTCTGATGCCCTTCAGCGACAGATGCTGGCTTTACAGCAGCAGACGCTCAGCTTCATGGAGCGACTAGCCAGCGGACCTCCCCAGTGGCAGTGGCAGCAGCCTCCACCTCCGCAGCAGATCCAGTGGCAGCCACCAGTTCCTCCGCAGCCGTTCGGACAGCCACCGCAGTTTGGTCAGCAGCAGCACCAGTTTCGGGGCCCTAGCTGCTCGCAGTTTACGAGCTTTACTACTCTTCCAGGCGGGGCCCCACTCTTCAGTCCGCTGCAAACTGGTTTCACGCCCAGGCCGACAGAGTCTCTCTTTGCGACGACTACTTCTGTGACTCGAGACCTGTCTGCCACCTTCAGCGAGCTCACTGGGTTTCCTACTCCAGACCTTCCGGACCCAGTTCTGACGTCGACGGCTCCTGTGACCTCCACCACAGAGACCCTACCGAGCTCCGTCGCGTCCTCTGAGCAGACCGAGCCAGTCCAGTCTGAGTCTACCATGACAGCACAGCCTGAGCTATCTTCGATTCCAGAGCTTGCGCACTCCGAGGCTTAGGCGGCTACAGCTACACAGCCTGAGACTGCGGTAGAGGCAGAGCAGACAGAGACTGAGTAGTTTGAGCAGCCAGAGCAGTCAGTGCCAAAGCCGACCTAGACCGCTTCTCCACAGCTTCCAGCTCCAGAGGGTCAGCAGGCTACTGGCACCACTTCTTCAGACTCCGAGGAGTATCTTCAGCAGTTCGAGTTCTCTCAGCGTACTCTGGAGACTGCTCCTGACTCGTCTGCACCACCTCCGCCCTCCGACGCGTAGTTTGGCACTTGATGCCAAAGGGGGAGAGTGGATGAGTATAGTGATAGGGGGAGCGATGTGAGAGGGTTTCGATATCTTATGTTGTGTTATGTTCACATACGCTCTTTACTTATCGCCTCTTTTGTGCATGTTTATATGATATACTTGTGCTATGGACCTTGATGACATGTATGTGCTCACTATGTTATCATATATGACATGTCATTTTGTTTCGCTCATTTACTTGCGCTTAATTCTCACTTGTCTATGTACATGAGCTCTTTTTCTCTTGCACTTGTTTTTTCACTCTAACTTGTTGAGTGCAGGATGATGGCATGACATGTTTGAACTTGCCCCTAATAATTTTCTCTTATTCATTGCAAGTTCATACATGTCATGATTTAAAAACCTCTTCTCTGTATACTCGATCTCGTGTTGTCATCAATCACCAAAAAGGGGGAGATTGAACGCATCTTGGCCCCTAGTGGTTTCGGTGATTGGATGAAACACAAGATTACTGTGACTAACGTGTGTTTTGCAGAAACAGGATTGAGTTAGGTCACGGTAATGGCGACGATACGGGCATATGGAGTTCATGTCCCCTGGCGATGGATATCATTTCAGTTTTCAAAGGACGGACGACGAAGACGGTGGTAGACTAGGCTAAGTGTCATATGGTGTTGGAGGACACTTAGGTAGTCTTAGGTCTTTATTTTTCCTTTGGCCGTACTATAAAGGGGAGCGTGAATGAGTAGCTTGACCTAGATGAGTCTATTGAGGTAGGTGTGGTGCACACTTGTTATTTCATAGCCCTAGGTAGCTTAGAGAGATGCCTTAAGTCGAGAGGATCAAAAGTCGTTTAGGCCGTGTCGCGATCCGAGTTGAGTTTGCCCTTGTTATGGGCATCAGACGCTGGCCAGGTGAGCATCGGACGCGTCCGATGCCCACCCCGACTAGGGTTTAGTCTGGTGCGTGGCATCGGACACGCCGATGTGTTCACATCGAATGCGCCCATGTCACTATTCACGTGCGCGTGAACTACAGGCCGCATCGGACGCTGAGGGCCAGCGTCCGATGGCCATCCAGAGAGGTTCCAGAGAGGATAAATCCACATCGGACGCGTCCGATGTGGTGGCATCGGATGCTGCCCAGCGTCCGATGTCCCTTTAAACAGTATGACAAGAAGGTACAGTAGACCGTTGGACGAGGTCATCGGAGCGTCCGATGCTAGGCATCGGCGCGTCTGATGCCCCCGCAGAATGCCTGTCTTGTGCTGTTTTTGGATGGCCGGTTGGGGGAGTATATATACTTCCTTCCCTCCATCCATTTGAGTGTTCTTGCCACTTCCATCAGCTGAGAAACACCTTGTGAGTGTGAGTGAGTGCAAGAGCCCTAGTGAGGTTGAGTGATTTGCTAATTGTGAGAATTAGACACCTCCTAGTGAGAATTGAGTAGCAAGTGTGCATCCATCCATCTCTTTGGCCTTGTGTTGGTCAAGTGAGAGTTCTAGCTTGTTACTCTTGGTGATCGGCATCACCTAGACGGCTTGGTGGCGATCGTGAAGCTTGGAGAGCATCCGGTGGCATTGTGGATGACCCAAGCAAGCTTGTGACCGGTAGCGAGCGATTCACCGTGCCAGAGTGGCGAAGAATCAGCTCGTAGTGAGCACTTGATCCTTGCGTGGATCAAGGGGGAGCGATACCCTTGCGCGGGTGCTCCAACGAGGACTAGGGGGGTGTGCCGACACCTCGATACCTTGGCAAAAAGATTGTCGAGTCATCTCTACTCTTTTACTTACGCATTTACTTTCAAGCAATTCAATTCCGCATTACTCTTGTTGTTCATTCTATATTGAATTGCTTTGCTAGAGTAGGAGTGGCTTAGACTTGGTCTTTTGTGCGGTAGAATAAAGAGAATCACACTTCTAGGCACTAGGGGGTTAATTGAGGCTTGATAGGTTTTATTATTGCAAGAAGTTTTATAAAAGCCCAATTCACCCCCCCTCTTGGGCATCTTGATCCTTTCAGTCGCCATTACCGTGACCTAACTCATCCGTGTTTCTGCAAACACACGTTAGTCACAGTAATCTTGTGTTTCATCCAATCACCAAAACCCACTAGGGGCCAAGATGCGTTCAATGTCCCCCTTTTTGGTGATTGATGACAACACGAGATCGAGTATAGAGAGAAGAGGTTTTCAAATCATGACATGTATGAACTTGCAATGAATAAGAGAAAATGATTAGGGGCAAGCTCATACATATCATGCCAACATCCTGCACTCAACGAGTTAGAGTGAATAGCAAGTGCAAGAGTAAATAGCTTGAATACATAACAAGTGAGAATTAAGCACAAGTAATTGAGTGAAATGAAATGACATGTCATATAATATATCATAGTGAGCACAAAACATGTCATGAGATCCATAGCACAAGTATATAACATAACAACGTGCAAAAGATGTGATAAGTAAAGAGCGTATTGTTGACGTTTGTTAACACAAATAGAATATGAAAGATTCCGCAAGCGCACAAAACATCATTGTAGCATTTTATCGGGAGTATTCCAGGATCGTTATTTATATTTTACCAAAGGGAAGCTAGGGTCAAGAATTTGATAACTCACTATCATGCATCTACTAACTCAGAATACTAGTTAGACTGAAGCAGGAGTAATTGATATATGGTAATGATAGTACATCAAAGAGAATTCAATGATAGATGTATAGATAACTATAGTGGGAGGACAACGGGAGAGATCAAGGTTCCTATGCACTTCTCTATTACTTGGGTTCTAAGGTAACAAGGATGAAAAGATATAGCAGTTATAAACATTGGCACTTTGGAGCAACAGTACCTTTCTGACTCTCGAAAAAGACTGGGAAGAAAGTAGTCAGGGGAAGGCTGCCAAAAAGCTATACGAAAACACCAATCCTAACGTGGTGGATTATAACAATCTACAAAGCTGTCACCCCTGTAGCTACCACAACTATCCGGAGGATTGGGCGCAAACTCAGGTAACCTATAGACTAAACACCATGTCTAATCTATCGATTACTACTCTAATTACCTAGGATAACTAGAGCACTCAATACGAACAAAGATCCCATGCCAAGATATAACAACTATACTAATCATATAATAAAGCACAAAGTAAATAGAGAAGATAAATATATTAAAGCATAAGTCTTACAAAGAAAAGATACAAAACATACCAAAACTCTGAAGACTCCTCCGGAACCGGAGCGCAGCTCCGCTCTCCCTATCTCCCGACTAGAGCTAAGCTATTACATTGGAAAATCTAAACCTAATTCTATAGGGAGGGGAGGTTGTCCTTCGAGGGACGCCTCTACAAATACTCCCAGATGATGATGGTGTTGCCTCAGGGGGGTCCTGGGTTTATTATATAGGGGCTCCTGGCCTCCCCTCCACCTTGGGCAAGCGATGTGGTACTAAATCCTTCGTCATATGCACTTGGGCCTAAATGGGCCAAAACGCGTTGGAGAGGTCGGTTGGAGTGCATCACGCGAAGGGGGGCAAGTTTGGGCCCAGTACCAGACCGGTCGGTCCAGCAGGGAGACCGGTCGGTCTGCCCCTATGACAGGTGGGCCCCACCTTCCGTGGGTCGCCTTCTCGTGTCTTCTGAAATGTTCTGGAATATTCTAGAATCTTCCAAGTCGTATCGATCGAGGACTCTCGCTCCCGGACTCCAAATATAGCAAATCATATGTCCGTTTCGATCGTCTCGACGAGCTCTTCGCAATGGTGTGCTCTGTTTCTTCACTTGAGATACTTTTATATGGTGAAAACATGGATGTCCTACAAAACAAGTGAGAGCACCAAAACTCGTGGAACTTGTTAGTTTCAAACCCTACAACTATGCTTTGTGATTCATTTAGTGTCATTTCATACAATAGTTGATGGTTAATTATGAGCATTAGTGAGCGTCAACAAGTTCCCCCAAGCTTAACCTTTGCTAGTCCCTTAGCAAAATCAAACTCAACAGTGGATCAGGAGTTGCTGCAATATCTGCATTTCTAACAAGTACACATACATTCAAACAAAAGTTCTTATTTGGATTAGAAATAGATATCATATTATTCATCACGGGGCTTATTGCTTTACCTTGAATCTTGAGTAATTGGAAGATAGAACGATCAAATCAAGTACCATGTCTCTAGTTCTTTCACTTCACCATTATCCCAGAGTTTTTATGAATTTTCAAAAAGCTTAAAACATATGTTGCGAAATTAAACAATGGATCCAAAGAGAAAGTCAACCACACCATTGAATCGAGAAGTGCATGTGTATGAAAAATGGAGGCGGATTCTCTTTTGAATATATCACTCTCTTTTGTCTATTAAAGACACATGGCTATCAGGCAAATTCTACTGGCGGGCACGTGCCCATTTTTTCTGATATTTTTTTCTATTCTCTTCTTTTTCTTTTTTTCGAGGTTCCAGACACTTGTCCCTTTTTATTTCCTCGTGATCTATCTTTTTGAGGTTTCAGACACTTGTCCCTCTTTATTTCCTCGGATTTTTTTTTCAATAGCCACATGCTTCCAACAAACTTTTGAGAGGATAGCAATAGATCATGAGCATTTATGCGGAAGATGGATGAAATGTGTAAGTGATCTCAATTCAATAGTATGATAACTTCTCATAGGGTCAACAAAGCTTAATTTAACTCAATGCAATTATCGTCATATTAATATTGGAAACTCTCCAGGACTCTAGTGTTGTTTAAGAACAAGATAACAGTAGCTCAAATCATCACATATCATATCTGTCAATTACTTAGACTCTGGATCAAGCATTTGCTACCCATATATTTAATTTCATTTTAAAGCATCATTAATTTTTAAACTTAAGAGAACTCATGCTTAAAGGCTAGGTACTAGAAAGAAATACAATAGAGCAACTATTCATCATTTCCATTTTAAGAAATTAGAGAGAGTTCTTCAGATTTGACATGCTTTATTTATTTAATCTAACACACACTATAACCTATTACTTAAAAAACACTAAGATAGTAGTAAGACATATCTGAATCACGAAGATAACGGGGTGCATCTCCACCAAGCTAATCCCTTCGATCACATCGAGCCTTCATGTGCCCGAATATTTTTGTTCTTTTTCTTTTTAAGGGTGAGCCTTCATGTGCTCATATTTTTTTTATTTTGAATTTATTTATAGGAAGAAAACTTAAGAGGATAAAGATACTTACCTGGATACATGAGGGTGCTTCCCCCCAGCTGAATATTGACGTAGTCGTTCGATCTTGTAATGTAGCGGACTGGTGGTGAAAATGTTCTTCCTCTATCAGAGCATTGATTGACGTTGATGGTTGTTGAAATAGTGCTCCAACAGTGGATGGAACATCCACTTGCTCGTTAGCTTTTCTTGGTCATTCAATCCTGTGAAACTCAAATAGACAACAAAACTTGTGGAATAGATTAAGCGTTAGTGGTTGGCCACTTAAGCCTTAGTTGTCCAGAGTTTCAGTAAGATCTCTTTCTCAATATTTTTGTATTTTTATATTTTTTTATGATGCAAGAGAAAATGCAACAGGATGAATGTATGCATATTTATTTTGTTTTTATGCCACCACGGTGAATATTTTATGTGGGTTTTACACACCACAGAATTATTCACATGGGGCTTTAAGTTTTATGATGTAGTGCAAAAAGTAAAATATTTTTATTTTCTTTCTTTTTTTATGCAATGCTAATGCAGAAAAGTAAATATGCTATGGAGAGATAATGATGGAAAGTAAACATGCAAAAAGAGAAACTAATGCAATAAAGATAAATATGGATATCTACCGATTTACCTTTCGGCGAGGGTTCAATGTTTTAAGTCCCTTGGACAGGACTTCTCACCATGTTCATTCCTGAGGTGCATCATTTGATTCTGATATATAGACCTTGACAACTACACCTCTTGATATGGTGTCACCCATGTTCTTCGCTCGCCCAGCAACTTGAATTGAAATATTAATTGTGGAAGCTGGCGGCATCTTGCTCAATGTGCATGTTCTTGTAGAGCCAGGACCTTCACTCTGTAGAATTTGGGAGTTGACAAACTCCTTCTTGTTTTGCTCAAGAGTGTGTCCTGCTCATAAAGACAAGGTAGAGATCAAGTGTATAGGCTCTGTTGGTGGAAAAACACCAATAGAACCAAAAGTTTTGTTCATTCCTCTTTAACCTTAGGCACATTGCACAAGATAAACTTGTTGTTTATGTGTTCTATTCAAACTTAACATGAGTGATAGGATCAGAAGATGAGCATGAAAGTAGCATCTTAAAATATTTAACATATCAGATTACTTAACCCAAGGAAGGATAATCTATGCATAATGTGTCATGATTGTTATATTTCATCTTCCAAAGGTTGAATGCATAATATTTTAGCTCATTTGGTTAAGATAGTGAGATTCAAGAGAGTAAAGCTAGGAACAAAGAGTAAAGAACTGAACATGTTGAGTTGATTAGGTTGGATCATGTGAGGTGCAACTTAAACATGTTAGGTTCTTTATTTATGTGCATACCAGAATCAAGGAGAAGCTTTTAAAGTGATGACACTTACCTTGAAATGTTACCTTTATCATTGAAGAGTGATGGTATCGAACCACCTTGTGGAAGCTTCTCTTGTCTAGCTAGTTGTTATTCATGAGTGGCTTGACTTCTCTTGTTTATCTCACAGTGGGCCAGCTGAGTCGTGTTCTCAATAGGTCCAGACGATGGAGACTTTGTCAATTATTCTCTTGATTTTTATGCTCGGGTACTATATCTCCATCTTGAATTCTTGTAGTGCAGTGGCTTCATCCTTCATGATGTTTCCCTCAATTCCTGGCAGTTGGTTCTTCATTTGTCGGTTGAGTCAACGTCTTCTCTTGGTTTTCTTCGGCTGCTCATAAGTGGTGTAGTTGTTGAAAAAGCAGCAATCCCTTTTGGTCAAAGATCCAAAAGTGGACGTCTCCAGGTCCGACATAGATGACAACATTGACGGTGCTCAAGAACGATCTTCCAAGAATGAGTGATGGATCATATTCTTCTTTTTGGCTGGGGCAGCATCTAATGGCTTGTACTGATCAAAGTGGTGAGTAGGAGGTCAAAGTGTCTTGAAGTTGGATTTCTCCTTTCTCCCCTTGATCGTGAAGCAAATCTAGACAACAGAATTGTGTCTCCCCCAAGCTGGCTTGTGAAATAGGTGGATATTTCTTCAACAACATGTTCATGAGTTGAAATTGTAGGTCTTGTTGTTGTTGAAGTTCTTCCACCTCATCCTCCAAACTAGCTCTTATGTTGCAATAATTAGAAGTGAGGAGAACTTCCACTGCTTGTCTTCATAGTGAACCACCAACATACTCCCTTTGGATGACACATAGATGTATGTTATAATGTAGTGGAATATTGTCACCCTGATATTTGTTGGTGTCGGTGTTGATGTCTTCGACAATGATGAGCGTAGGCACAGATTGACCCATACGGGGTGAGTTGCATCCTGCTCGTCATCAGTGTCCTGGCTTAGGCCTTGGGATGGCTCAAAGCTTGGCTGCCTTAGACATCACTAGTGACTCGTCTAATGATGAGTTTTGTCTATCCACGGGTTGGATTTTGGATCTTTAAGTTCATACCATGAACAAGCAAATCTCATCTCCTGCAAAATGTTAGTGGACATATACCCGAAGGATTGTACTGAATTTAAAACATGGGTTGTTATCCACAACTTATGTGTTATTCATCCATGCTAATGAAAAAGATGATTTTATGATTACATTAGCATAGACCAGCGTTTTATATGTTGGCTGCATTTCAACATGGTTCAAGGCAAAAGATAACCTGCAGTAGAAGATAGACTTAAATAATCTTTAATACTCATAGTTCTTTCATCCATGATGAATGAGCCGAGTCTTCTTTGTGCAGTTCATCATATGCCTTGCTTCATCTCTGATGTGAATTCATCTCAGGACTTTCCCAAATTGTATTTGAAAGTTTTCTACAAGGGTTAGTCTAACAAAATATCCAATGTCTACACAAGCTAATTTCAGATCAATAATCAAACCAAACTCCGTGTCTAATTTGATTAAGGTAGACTATTCAACCTAAGCACCACGCTTAATTTAAAAAGCCTATGAAAGTACCCAATTGAAGTACTTCCAAACCAAAACATACTAGCATAGACAAAGGTAGCATGAAAGCATAAAAGAGATTTATTCAAAAAGAGATGACAAAGTATGATCACAGTGAGGAAATTTTTTTAATATATTTTTTAGATGCAGATGACATGAATGCATTGAAGGACCGAAAATGCTAAAGCAAGGCGACCAGAGGGGGGGGGTGAATGGGAGCCTAAAATTTCTTCTCAAAAATTCTGGCCTCTGTCCCAACAAAATCAACCCCAAGAGCAAAGTCGACACACGTGATGTCCATGACCCAAGAGAATGGGTGGATGTTCTCTAGGAACACAGCGGGACACCACAAAAGCTTCCTCACCCAAATCCACGCGAGTCAACTAGTGACACGATGGAGTTTGGGTAGCCTCAACCTCCCCCGAGCAACGCGAGGGGGATTCAGGCTTTTTCGCAAAGCGGGAAGCCCGGTTTTTGTAGAGCACAGAGTCGGGAATCCAACGCAAAAAAGCGGATCACAAGTCGGAGCTCGAACGTAAAAGATACGGACGAAAATGCACAAACACTGCACTGACCAGACTCACTGGTGCGTCCGGTCAATAGGCACCGGACGCGTCCGGTCAGCTGAACAGAGTTCTGGGAGCTCTCTGTTCATGATCGGACTCACTGGTGGTGAGCGTCCGATCACACTTCAAGCGTCCGGTCACGTGAAGATAGGCACAATGAACAGTGTACTCGATGCGTCCGGTTACGCAGTCACAAAGCGTCCGGTCAGTTCGCAGAGCCTGTTTCGCTCGGCCTTTCAACGATTGGACGCACGGGATAGCGTCCGGTTGATATGAGGCGTGCGTCCGGTCAAGTCGCGAAGGAAACACAGAGAACGTGTTCAACGACCGGACTCACGACCAAGCGTCCAGTCGGTCCGACTCATGCGTCCGATCACCCCGATGCACCTCTGTTCGTCCACCGAATCAACCCGATCTCCCTCAAATCAAAAGCACTAGGGCTCCAACTTCGTGTAAGGGGTCACAAGGATGTTAGTGAGCTACTCCTAAGAGATCATGGCTCGAACCTAACTCCAAATCGGTGAATCAAAGAAAACGGCGAAGAACGGGCAAGAACTCGATCCCAAAACTAAATCTGCCCGATCTGTGAGTTCGTGAGGTATTAGAGAAATTCTTCGGTAGAAAGAAGACTCTCATGAAGCTACACAAGATGGTTCAAACGGATTTGCGGATCTTCCCTCGAAACAAGAATTCTCGTGAAGATCGAAAGAGGGGAAAACGTGCAAACGCGAAGAACAAAATCGCAAGACCAATCAAAGCACGAATTTGATCCTTGGACTCAGAGGAGTGGATGATTCATTAAGCACTTGGTGTCGGGCTACAAGCCAATCCTAGCAACACAAAGCTTGGATGGCAAAAAGCTCAAGAACAAGAGCCAACTCTCCCTAACCCTAGCCTTCTCTCACAGGAACAAAATGAGAGAGACACCACCAAGAATTCCCCCAAGGATGCGGCTGCCCTAGCAGCCCCCTTCATATATATAGGCGCACGTCCGAAGACCAAAACGCCCTTACATTAAGCACTCAACCCAAATACCCCCCAGGGGTAAAACCGTCCAGACTTGACAGTTTCGATCGGACGGCCACGCCCGCACACCCGATAGCTTCGCCTCGACGCGACCTTCCTGATGCTGCCACGTGCCGTCACGTCGACCACCGCGCCTTCCTCGTGGATAGCTACGCCGCCACGCCAGCCTCTCCACGCCGCCACGCGTCGACCGTCCTTTCGGACCACCCCCGGTTTTGAGGCCCAAACCGGTAAACTCGCCAGCCCAGGTTTTGAGGCCCAAACCTGGCAAACCGTCCACCCCGAGTTTTGAGGCCCAAACTCGGAAACCCGCAAGCCCAGGTTTTGAGGCCCAAACCTGGAAATCGTCCACCCCGAGTTTTGAGGCCCAAACTCGGAAACCGTCGATGGTAGCTTTTTGAGGCTCAGCTACCGAACCCGCACCATAGACGGGATGTGGTTCGCACACCCCGACCACCGGCACCGATGCCGATGCATGTCCAGCCTCCACGCCGGGCACAACGCCTTCGCCATCCTCCTTGACTTGGCTGACGGCACTTGCACCACACGCAAGCCCGTGTCCGACCTCCGCCAAGTGGCACGATGCCACGTCTTCCTCCCGACTCGGCCGATGCACCGCACATCCCCATGTGCTCTCGCTCGCCGATGCCACATGCCAGCTACCACAGCTGGTCCTCTGGCCCTCTGGTCCGTCAGTCTAAGCCTCACGTCCGCCCTTCACCGCTCTAGGTACATCGACATGGCACGTCCGCCGCACGGCACGCCCATCCTTCACCGCTCCCGGTCCGTCGGCATGGCACGTCTCTACTTGACCTTCACCTCGCCATTGACCACTGTATCCGAGCTCCACACCTGCACATCAACACCGCCAAGAGACACATGTCGCACACGCACACCAACACAGAAACACCACACAACTCAACGCCACCGGTTAGTCATAAACATTAAGCGCATAGCGAGATATGGACTAAACCGGGTAAAAGCCTCAAACCTTCCTCATCAAAGTCAATCATTCATCATATATGTTCTCATGCATGCAAGGAACTAAACATGTTATGGACTTGATATGAGAAAACATAAACTAAATTGAGTGGATGAATGATTAAAAGTAAACATGCAGTGGTATGCAAGAAATTAAAAAGATAACTACTCATAAAGTTTAAAGTCCATGAGCAAGACTGTCTCACCTTGATCATACTTACCATGACTCACAACTGGGACTTCTGAGTGGCACAGCGTAACTATCCGTCACATGGTATGGGAGTTGAATTCTTGTGACGGCGACCTTTTCTCCGATCTACACATGGTTAGAATAATATATATGTATACACAAACCTGAGAGATGGCAGAGTTCCAGAATTAATGATGGATCTTGAATGTTCAGGCACCCTGGGTTCTTCATCTTTCTTGTGGAAGCTCGCCATAAGGTCAAAACGGCATCTGATGTCCTGCCTATTCCACACTCAACAGAACAAGGGGTAATCCTACTAAAGCTAGTGGTACACTAAATTAGCAGACGTCAAGATCATTATCAAAATCTTTACACCAATTGCTTCCCCAGCAACGGCGCCAAAAATGCTTGTTGACGTTTGTTAACGCAAATAGAATATGAAAGATTCCTCAAGCGCACAGAACATCATTGTAGCATTTTACTGGGAGTATTCCAGGATCGTTATTTATATTTTACCACAGGGAAGCTAGGGTCAAGAATTTGATAACTCACTATCATGCATCTACTAACTCAGAATACTAGTTAGACTAAAGCAGGAGTAATTGATATATGGTAATGATAGTACATCAAAGAGAATTCAATGATAGATGTATAGATAACTATAGTGGGAGGACAACGGGAGAGATCAAGGTTCCTATGCACTTCTCTATTACTTGGGTTCTAAGGTAACAAGGATGAAAAGATATAGCAGTTATAAACATTGGCACTTTGGAGCAACAGTACCTTTCTGACTCTCGAAAAAGACTAGGAAGAAAGTAGTCAGGGGAAGGCTGCCAAAAAGCTCTACGAAAACACCAATCCTAACGTGGTGGATTATAACAATCTACAAAGCTGTCACCCCTGTAGCTACCACAACTATCCGGAGGATTGGGCGCAAACTCAGGTAACCTATAGACTAAACACCATGTCTAATCTATCGATTACTACTCTAATTACCTAGGATAACTAGAGCACTCAATACGAACAAAGATCCCATGCCAAGATATAACAACTATACTAATCATATAATAAAGCACAAAGTAAATAGAGAAGATAAATATATTAAAGCATAAGTCTTACAAAGAAAAGATACAAAACATACCAAAACTCTGAAGACTCCTCCGGAACCGGAGCGCAGCTCCGCTCTCCCTATCTCCCGACTAGAGCTAAGCTATTACATTGGAAAATCTAAACCTAATTCTATAGGGAGGAGAGGTTGTCCTTCGAGGGACGCCTCTACAAAGACTCCCAGATGATGATGGTGTTGCCTCAGGGGGGTCCTGGGTTTATTATATAGGGGCTCCTGGCCTCCCCTCCACCTTGGGCATGCGATGTGGTACTAAATCCTTCGTCATATGCACTTGGGCCTAAATGGGCCAAAACGCGTTGGAGAGGTCGGTTGGAGTGCATCACGCGAAGGGGGGCAAGTTTGGGCCCAGTACCAGACCGGTCGGTCCAGCAGGGAGACCGGTCGGTCTGCCCCTATGACAGGTGGGCCCCACCTTCCGTGGGTCGCCTTCTCGTGTCTTCTGAAATGTTCTGGAATGTTCTAGAATCTTCCAAGTCGTATCCATCGAGGACTCTTGCTCCCGGACTCCAAATATAGCAAATTAGATCTCCGTTTCGATCGTCTCGATGAGCTCTTCGCAATGGTGTGCTCTATTTCATCACTTGAGATACTTTTATATGGTGAAAACATGGATGTCCTACAAAACAAGTGAGAGTACCAAAACTCGTGGAACTTGTTAGTTTCAAACCCTACAACTATGCTTTGTGATTCATTTAGTGTCATTTCATGCAATAGTTGATGGTTAATTATGAGCATTAGTGAGCGTCAACACGTATGTGAAACATAACACATCAAAAGATCCAAGACCCTCTCACATCGCTCCCCCTATCGCTATACTCGACACTCTCCCCCTTTGGCGTCAAGCACCAAATCTAAACGTCGGAGGGCGGAGGTGGCGCAGATGAGTCAGGAGCAGTCTTCGGAGTACGCTGAGTGAACTCAAGCTGCTGAAGAAGCGTCTCGGAGTCTGAAGAGGAGGAGCTCGTAGCCTGCTAACCCTCAGGAAGTGGAAGCTATGGAGAAGCAGTCCGGGTCTGCTCTGGCTGCTTTGACTCGGTCACAATCGTAGTAGGGGTGCCTGCCTGAGCCTTGGAGTGCGGAAGCTCGGGTATAGCAGAAAGCTCAGGCTGCACGGTCGTCGTGGTCTCAGACTGGACTGGCTCTGTCTGCTCGGACAACGCGACGAAACTCGAAAGAGTCTCAGTGGTGAAGTTCACTGGAGCCGTCGACGTCGGAGCTGGGTCCTGAAGATCTGGAGTGGGAAACCCAGTGAGCTCACTGAAGCTGGCCGACAAGTCCTGTGTCACTGTGGTGGTCGTCGCAGACAAGGACTCTGTCGATCGGGGAGTGAAGCCAGAATGCAGTGGACTAAAGGGTGGGGCCCCGCCTGGAGGTGTAGTGTAGCTCGTGTACTGAGAGGAGCTGGGGCCGAAGAACTGCGGAGGCTGACTAAACTGCTGAGGCGGAACCGGTGGCTGCCACTGAATCTGCTGCTGCTGTAGGGGAGGCTGCTGCTGCTGCCACTGCCACTGGGGAGGACCGCTCATGATGCGCTCCACGAAACACAAGGTCTGTTGCTGGAGCTCCATCATCTGACGCTGAAGAGCATCGGACCGCTCCTGGGCCTGCTGCTGAGCAAGTGCATGTGCCTAAGCTAACCGCTGATGCTCCTGTGCAAGCCTTTGAACGTCCTGAGTCACCGTCCGCTGCTGCTCCTCCATCCGAGACAGAATCGCAAGAAGTGCGGGGTCGGAGGAAGCAGTACCACTAGTCCCGTCCTAAGATTCGTGTGCACGAGGCTGGTAGTGAGGCGGGAGGTGGTAGTCCTCGTCTGAGCTGTCTGTGGGGTCGTCGGCCACGAACGTGTCCTCTCCCTCTAGGTCAGCTAGCTCTTGCTCACTGAGGGCTCAGACAGTCTCGTCCTGCTCCTGGGCTGACTCTGGCACCTCTGGTCGCTGTCTCGAGCTGGACGGTGCCTCCTCCTGCTGTTGCCTGCAGTCCCGACCGTGTCCCAGAAGCTGACTCATGTTATATGCGGGGAACACGGTCGCGGAGCTGGTGAGTGACTGGTTAGGACGGCTCCCTGTGGTGGCAGCTACCTTCCAAAGTATATAGGAGACCCAGTGCGCGTACGGTAGCTTCCTGCGGGCCTTGATGCCCTCAGCCACGGTGTCCTCCATCTCGCAGATGATCACATCCATAATGTCGAACTCCCTCTGCTGAATCAGATGCGCAAGTAGCCACAGCTGGAGGCGAGAGATGGCCTCTCTGAAGCCGACACGGGGCAGCAAGGTGCGCCTAAGGACCTCGTGGAGGATCTGAGCCGCAGGAGTGAGATCCTTCGACGCTCGGCTCGAACCCTCCCCGAAGGGCTCTCGGAAGCAGGGGCGCACCAGGTCTGTGGGAGGCTTCTCTCCACCGTGAGAGCGTCGCGGTGGCTCGGTCCGGTCGTAGCACAGGTCGTGGATTCGGGTCTGAGAGCGACGAAGACCAAACCAATCCCGGATCTCGGACACAAGGAGCCTGTAGTGCTCGCCGCCAAACGCAAACTCAATCATCTCCCGGTCTGGGTGCACCCACAGCGACGCGTAGAACTGGAAAATCCAATCCTCGATATATGAGCCAGACCGCCCCAATAGGTCTGCGAAACCGGGTAGGTAGGTGAGAACGGGGTGGAGCTGCTCTGACGCTGAAACCAGGGCCTCCAGGGTGCAGACCCTCTATGAACACAGGCTGATCCCGGCGTTTCTGTAACCTCTGTAAAAATCCTCCTGGAGTACACTATAGAAGTCTGCCCCGGCTTGCTGCTGCCTCTCCCTCGGGAACCACTGCTCAACTGGGACTAGCTGGAGTGTCTGTATCTGCGAGCAAGTGGCCGCACGGAGGTCTAGCCGCGGAATCTACGGGGGTGGACGCCTTGAAGGAGCACGTGCACCCTGCAGAGGGACATCGGGCCGGGGTGGCACCTCTGTCCGGCGACGAGACGACCGGCGCCTAGGAACCTCTGCCTCTGCCTCTGCCTCAGCTGTCTCGGCCTCTGTCTGGCCCTGCCCGGAGCTCTGGGGCTCAACCCCTGGAGAGGTGAACGTGGTTCGGCGACCGGCAGCCATAAGCGTGCCAGTCGGCGAGCCGTGAAGCTGCTCGACCTCCTCAACTGCTCTGCGCTACTCTAGAGACAACTGATCCTCGATCCTCAAGCCGCCACCATGGCCTCCCTGCTCGGCACGCTCGGCGGCGTCTGCAACTGCTTGGGCCTGCGCAGCCTCTCGCTCCTGTTAAGTGTGCTTCCGGCGCACTAAGAGCTTCTCCTTCCCTGGTCGCTGGCCGAAAGGAGGAGGACGAGGAGGGGAATCCCCTGGGCCACCACCGATGTTCTTGCAGTGCGGCATGGCTGACAAGAACGAGACACACTACCGCTGAAAGTCTGGACTACCTCTGGAAAGATCAACTGACACTGAGCAACCCTGACAAGTCCAACTGACACAGAAAACCAACTGACCAACTGCACTGACTAGAAACTCCCCCTGTCACTGATCCTCTGCCACTGACACTCGCGAGGCTTGGCCTCGATCCTTACCCTCGGGCTTGGCCCCGGGTTGTCTGTTAATGCCCAACTGTCAAACTAGCCACGAGCTGACAACTGCCACTGACTCGCTGCAAGAATAGACGGGATATATAAGAACATATATTCTAGAGACGAGAAAGACCTATCGGAAGCAAAGCAAGGGGATAAGAGTAGAAGAGGGCTTTGCTACCTGACGAACGGACGAGACGACCCAAGCACAAGGTAAGGACTGACGTTCCGGCACCCACGTATCACACCGAGGGGAACTGCAAAGGATTTGGGTGAAAATGGGGGTTAAAACATGGTGGAACGGCTATTGGGGCATTTCATCGAGCACCTAGTGAGCATGAGATGAGGAGGAGGGGTGGATGCTCACTTGGGGGCTCTGTTTGCCGGGGAGGAGGTCGCCGGAGAAGAGGAGGCGAGCTCGAGGTGGACACAGAGCTCCGGCAAGGGAGACAGCCGCCGGTGGAGAAGCTCCGGCGAGCTTCGGGCGCTGACACCGGTGAGCTGGCAGGCGGGCGCGCGGCTGCGACGGGCGAGGAGGATGGCCTGCGCGTGTGGCTGGGGTGAAGCGGCGGAGCAGTGGCCGGCGGCGAGTTGGCTAGGCACGAGCGGGAGGGGAGGGCGCGGCTGCCGGCGATGGAGGGCTAGGGTTTGGGGCTCAGGAACCCGATGGCAGGAGCGGTTGGGCCTCGGCGCAACAAAGACGAAAGGTGGAAATGACACATGGGTCCCAATAGCCAGTAAAAAGAGCTTACTGTGCCGCTTAATGGGGCATCGAACGCGCCGAAGTAAACACATCGGACGCTCCGATGCCCGTCCAGAGAGCTCCAATTTTGCCAAAAACGCATCGGACGCGTCCTTTGCCTTGGCAGATGGGGCACCGGATGCTCCGTTGTTGACACAATGGACGCTGTCAGTTCACTATTTCAGCTGGGGCTACCTACAGTGCAGGCATCGGACGTTGGGGCCAGCGTCTGATGCTGCATTTTGGGCAGCTTCGAAGATCTCCGTTGCAGCTCCCTCTCCCAACCAAGTTCCAACTCAAATAAGAAGCAAATAAACACCAGTTGGAACCTAGTATGAGCATCCTCGCATAAACCCACAATTTTATAAATATTTTGCCACAGGCTACATACCATTTTTAGTGAAAATAGGCAATAAATCCCGAGGAGACAACATGTGGCCACCAAAACTAGGGGTCTCAACCATTAGGAGCCTCAAATGCTCCCACTAGTGGTGGACGAACACAGCGGTTGCTCAAAGCTTAACCAAAAAGAAATGACAAAACAACACACATGCATATGCAATGCAATACAAAATTTGAATCTAGGTTGCTTGTCAAGTTTGCTCATGGGTAAGCTTCTTCACACACTTTTTAAGGCGGTTATCTTAACCACGTCTGACAAGCCTATGTGCATAGCATAATTTAAACATGGCATATGATACAATGCAATGCAAAGACAACTACCTTTCACCTTTTGACAAAGTTACTTAGATCAAGCACATTAATCTCACTTCGCAATCTACAAAGGGTGTTCTCATCTAGGAGTTTTGTGAAGATATCCGCCAATTGATCTTCGGTTCTAACTCCTTCTAGGGATATGTCTTTCTTTGAAACATGGTCTCTAAGAAAGTGATGGTGAATATCTATGTGCTTTGTGCGAGAGTGTTGAACCGGGTAGTTAGCAAGCTTAACCGTGCTCTCATTGTCACACAACAAAGGTACCCTTTCTAGAACTACACCATAGTCTAAAAGGGTTTGTTTCATGTAAAGGATTTGTGCACAACAAGCACCCGCGGCTATGTATTCTGCCTCAGCGGTAGACAAGGCCACACTATTTTGCTTCTTCGAACTCCATGAAACTAGTGATCTCCCAAGCAAATGGCACCCTCCGGATGTGCTCTTTCTATCAATTTTGCAACCCGCGTAATCCGAATTAGAATACCCAACGAGTTGGAAGTTAGCTCCTTTGGGATACCAAAGGCCAATGCTTGGGGTGTCCTTTAGGTACTGTAACACCCCTGGTGTTAAGCACTAATTAAAGTTCTAAATAATATGTTTAGTATGCATAATCATCTGGCATCATGGCATAAAAGCATTTCATGTTTTCATGTTTAAGGCATAAATGTGATGCTTTATATGTTTGACAAGAGTGTTGTATGTTTTTGAGTGTTGATTTCCATGTTTGAAATATATGTGGCTTGATTGTGATGTTTGGTGTTGCATGAAAGGGCAAGTGAGAAGAACCTTGGTTTTTAAATCTCTCTTTTTGTCCCCTTTTTAATAAGTCAAAAAGTAAGTCAAATTTCAAAGTGATTTCAAAAGCAAAGTTGTAGCTCTTGCTGAGAGGTACAATTTTGGTGTTCAAAGTTTTCAAAGTTTCTCTACAAAAGTTTGAACAGATTTGAAATCTTTCAAACCCTGAATTTGACCCCTAAACTAGATTTCAAAAACTAAAAAGAATTAGACTTTGGTCCTTTAATAAAAGTTGTAGAGTGGTTTAAAATAAACAACTTTTATTCAGATAGATTTTCATGTTCTTAAAGAAAACCCAAAGTAATTTAGAAAACTATTTTGATTTAGTTTCAAATTGAAAATCAATTTCCAAAAATCAGTTTTATCCCCTTTTGTGTAGTTCAAAAATTAAGCACAATTGTGATATATGACCAAAAGAAAAGTTCTAGATAATTTTATAAGGAACAACTTTTATATTGGTAAAATTTAAAGTTGTTTTATAAATTCAAAAGTAATTTTGAATTAAAGTTTGAATGCTTTTCAAATTCAAAGTATGATTTTGATTTCTAGGCAGATTTTGGAAATGCTCCTTAAATGAAAGATGTAGATCCTAATTTTTGGAGCAACTTTTATTTTAGAATATTATCAAGTTGCTTAAGGATTTTTGGAAAAGAAAAAGAAAGAAATTTTAAAATGCCTATGTGCTATGTACGTGAACAGCAGGGGATGGAAACAGAGCGTAGAGTGCTCTGCTTCTGGTCAGGCCGCCGCCACCGTGCTTAGTTTGTTGGCTGTGCTTGCGCCTGCCACGCAGAGGCCCCCGTGGCGTGGTCGAGATGTGGCTGGCGCATCCTTAATCCTTGCCGACTTCTTCTCCTTTCTTCTTCCTTCCTTTCCCAGTCTCTACTTCTCTCCTTTGTCCACTGCCGGCTGAAGCAGAGCCCGCCGGCGCTGGGTTCGCTCGCCGCTGCTGCACCACTTCTGCCCTCTAGCGCTTGCAGTAGAGTTCGCCGTGCCTTTGTGCACCTTTTGAGCCTGCCCACGCCACTTCTAGCGGCCTGAATCGGCTGGGCGTCGAAGTCCCGTCGTGGCCGCAACCATGGCCGCCGAGTTTGGTTCCTCCATGGCCAGCCCTCTCCTGAGCGCCCTAACACCACTTTGCCACTGTCCGAGTTTCCCTACATCTTCAGAATCATCACCAGCGAGACGCCTTCAACCCTACCGCCTCCTGCTCCCCGGAACCCTTGCCATGCCGCCGTGCAGTCCGTCGCCAGACTGCCAAAGCCGCGGAGAGCTCCTCACCGTGACCAACTCCCTCCGCCGTGTCTTCGCCTCATCCAAGTCGAGCACTGAAGTCGTGGTGAGCTTCTAGTCGTGCTTGAACCTTCTTCTTCCTCTCTACCGTACCGTAGACACCGGAACGCCGCCGCATCGCCATGTCAACCGCCGCTGTTCCGCCATGGCCGCGGCTGTGTGCGCTCCCGTGCCCTAGCCGTCGAGCTAGCTCTCTCAGGTGTTGTGCAGGTGCGTCCCTAGCGCGTAGGTGTCCTCGTCGACGCCGGCGAGCCCGCTGGTGGCAAGCTGGGGAAATCGGTCAGCGCCGCCTGGTCCTGGTCGCGGCCATGGTCAAGGCTCAGGCGGGCCGGGGGCAAGCTGACCAGGGCTCTGCCGTCGGTGACCATGGGCCGGTTTGGCCCAGTAGAGTTAGGTTTAGTTGTTTTCTTTTTCTTTTTTTTTGAAATGTGATTTCGTGTTAATTGTTGTTTAGTTCATAGATAATTCTCCGGTGCTCCAAAAGTTATGAGATAAAGTTTGTTGTTATCCTTGTGATATATGCTATCAGATAAAAATATGAAATGTAATTTTTTTTTTGATAAGTTTTGAATGTGATTTAAAATATGTCTTATTATTAATAAATGAGACTTTGATGATTTTTATAGGCTTAATTATATGTCCAAAAATCATGAAACTAATTTTTATACTATTTGTACCATGTGCTTACCTTTCACAAAAATTTTGAAGTCATTTGGACAAAATAAATTTTCATGCTAGTTTTATGCTTTGTTTATTAATTAAATAATACATGAAACTTAAATAATTTGTATAGGCTAAAATAATGATCCAAAAATTATGAAATTTATTTTGCAACTGTTATTCACCATAACCAATCATCCCTAGAAGTTTGAGTGCAATTGGATAAACTTTAATTAAACCTTATTTTCAATAATTAATTAATAAAGAATGATTAATAAAACTTTGTTAGTTAATTAAGGTGTTTGGTTGGTGATTAGGGTTAACCTTGGTTACCCTAATGACTCTTTTACTTGATGGTTGTATATTTCATGATGTTGGTTTGTCATGTTTAATTTTGTGGTAGATTAAGTAATGCATTGTTGTTGCATGCATGTGATAATGTGCATCAATCTTACATACATGTAATGACATGGACTTGATCCATGAGAGAAGACCATGGGGTACATTTCTCTTTGTCATTCCATGGCTTGGTTGATATGTTGATAAACCTTAGTGACTTTAGTTAACCCATTTAATGTTGTAATTATTCCAACCTTCATGATGATGATCCTGTGGTTCGTGGATAATTCGAGGTTCTCTCGGGGACACCCGACAGATCTTTCCAGTAATGTGTTTCATTTGCACTGTCATTGGGCTCCTTATAACGATGACGTGTGCAGGTGGGCCACATTATTGGGAGGTTCTGCCACAGGTACCTAAGGATTCTCTTTACGGCTATGAGATGTGATTCCCTAGGATCGGCTTGAAACCGAGCACACATGCACACACTAAACATGATGTCGGGCATAGATGCGGTCAAGTATAACAAACTACCAATCATAGAACGGTAGAGAGTTTGATCAACCGGGTTACCTCCCTCATCTAGGTCGAGATGTCCATTTGTTGGCATTGGAGTCTTGATAGGTTTGCAATCATCCATATTGAAGCGCTTGAGGAGGTCTTTTGTGTACTTCTCTTGAGATATAAAAGTCTCCTCCTTCAATTGCTTGACTTGGAAGCCTAGGAAGAATGTGAGCTCGCCAATCATGGACATTTTGAACTCCTTCGACATCAAGTCACCAAATTCCTTGCAATAGGCTTCATTTGTTGACCCAAAGATGATATCATCAACGTAGACTTGACAAATGAAGATCTCTCCATCAAGCTTCTTGGTGAATAGTGTGGTGTCGACCTTCCCAATGGTGAAGCCCTTCTCAATGAGGAAGTCCCGGAGGCGCTCATACCATGCTCTAGGAGCTTGCTTGAGCCCATATAGCGCCTTGGACAACCTATAAACATGATTAGGATATCTAGGGTCTTCAAACTCGGGAGGTTGATCAACATAGACTAGTTCATTTATGAAGCCATTTAAAAATGCACTTTTCATATCCATTTGATATAACTTAATGTCATGATGTGATGCATATGCAGGGAGGATACGGATGGCTTCTAGTCTTGCAACCGGTGCAAAGGTCTCTCCAAAATCCAAACCTTCAACTTGAGAGAACCCCTTTGCCACTAGCCTTGCCTTGTTTCTAACAACCTTGCCTTGATCATCTTGCTTGTTCCTAAACACCCATTTTGTTCCAATGACTCTTGCGCCTTTTGGTTGCTCTTCAAGTGTCCAAACTTGATTGCGGGTGAAGTTGTTTAGTTCTTCATGCATGACATTCACCCAATCCGGATCACCTAGAGCTTCATCTACAATGGTAGGCTCAACAAGAGAAATAAAAGAGTGATGTTCCATAAATAAAGCAAGTTTTTGAGATTGAGTCATTACACCCCTTGTCGGACTCCCTATGATGAGATCTTGAGGATGAGCTTGTAGTAGAGGAGTAGTCCTTCGATCAACCACTTGAGGGGCCGCTTGTGGAGCATCAACATCTTGAGCTTGTACCACCATTTGATCATGGGAGACATGAGTGTCTTCATTTGGATCCCTCCCATCTTTGTCCTCATCATGTGGTACATTGGATGAGGATGGCTTGTCAATGACTTGCACATCATCATCATCATCATCTTTAGGCTTGATGGCTCCAACCGGCATGTTCTTCATTGCTTCCCTCAATGGTTCATCACCTACATCATCAAGATTCTCATGCTGTCCTTGAGAGCCGTTAGATTCATCGAATTCCACATCATATGTTTCTTCTACCATCCCGGTGGCATGGTTGAATACTCAATATGCTTTGGACTTCAATGAGTAACCAACAAGAAAACCAATATCACATCGGCGTTGGAACTTCCCTAGGTGTTGGCGCTTCTTGTAGATGTAGCATTTTGTGACGGAACGGCCCTAATCTCATGGCCCACAGGTCCCTGTCAACCTCTGACAGCCGATCCCATGTTCCACTTAATTAAGACTGTCCACCACTAGGCTACATCAGCGCCCAATGTCCGCAGGATCATCTCACAATTCGGTTACAGCATTTCATACTTTTACAAATAACATCGGAATAAAGAGCGGAAGACTTAAATAACAATAGTTTTACAAAGCGGGGTTCCAAATAGAAATTAAGGTGCAGTTATTACAAACCAAGTTCTGATAATAGAGATAGACATAGGCAACATAGTGGAGAACAGCAAAGATACTTATAATCACCCAGCCCGAGGGTGTACAACTATTCTTCGGCCTCATCGGCCTCTTCCTGGACGATGGTCACGCAGCAGGGTGCAAGACACATCGGGGATTCTGCCATACCTGCAGCATGGGTAACAAACCCTGAGTACTGGGGTACTCAACAAGACTTACCCGACTAAAGAAAAAGGGAGAAGACTCAAGAATGAGAGGCTTAGGGTAGTCAAGGTAAGGCTTAAGCAAGATCAAGTATTTTGTAGAAAAGCATTTTGAAAACCTTATTTTTATTTTTGGAAAGATTCAGTATTCCTCAATTCTTCATCGTTCATGATTCATTTTACATTTCAAAACATACCTAGTTGAGAACCACTCTCCGTTGACAGTCAGTGGACCAAGTCTCCATAACCGAGGAGCAACGTTAATCCGGATAAATAATACTCAGCTGAGGATCCCTATCCACACTGCATATGTAGCACCCAAGCTTGCATATGCCAACTCGTCTACCACGATTCCTCCAAGATTGGGCCCGGTCCTACGCCACCCGGAAGTACAGTACACCACTCCTATCCAGGTACGACGACCACGTGGGTACATGCTACTTCCGCCATCTCTCCACTCCCAGTGCGCGGTTGTCGGTCCAATAAAGGATTCCTCGGAGCCAGAGCTTTCCGAAGTATTTGAATAGCTACAAGTCTTGACCAGCAGGCCCCCATACGGATGGTCCCTAATTTTCCAGCCAGAACTATACCTTGGTTATATCTCACCCAAGCGTAATAGTCCCGTCAGTTTTTCAACCCTGTCCCGGTCGGTGTCAACTGTTGAGTCCCGGACTACAACATGACGGCACCGTACGCTCGGACAACCTCTCCTCGCTATTGACAAGGTACGGATCAGATACCAAGTCAATGGCCGGGGAGTAAAGCCAAATTCCCATAAAGATTCTTTCAGTGATCATACTTTTGAAATTGGCATTTTTATTGCAAAGTCTAATTCAATGAGCATTGCTAAGCATTTTTCAAATACTTTTGAAAAGCAGGTATCGGGTGTATCAGTGGTCAAGGTGGATAATGCATCAGATAGGATATCACTCAACTCCTATAAACCTAATGCAATAAATTAACTCAAAAGCATTAAAGGAAATCATTTTATAAACTCAAGGAAAGGGGTTAAATGCACCGGGGCTTGCCTTGAAGAGCAAAGACAGCTGGCTCAGGGTTGGAGGTGCAGAGGTCGAAGCTCGGAGTTACTTCGGGAGCAGGTTCGTCGGCGGCGGCCTCGACTTTGACTTCTCCTTCGGTGACTATACGAATGCAATGATGCATGCACATGAGTATGCTAGCATGAACAATGCAACACAGGGCATACAATCATGATCCCTAATCACTTCTTCTATTTTTCTTAATTATTTAAAAAGGTCATTTTATGCAGTTGCTCCAAAAATTACCAAATTAATCACATAAGTTCATTATGGTGTAGATAGATGGCAAAACAAATTTCATAATTTTTGGAGGTCATTAAGGTGCTCAAATAAAATCAGACATTAATTAACAGAAGGCACTATTTAACAATTAAAATACATGCTCAAAAATCAACTTGCTCCAAAAGACTTCAAAATTCCATCAGAGACTAAACATGGCATAGGAAGCTCACAAAAATTTATCCCAAGATTTTTGGAGTTATAAATGATTTTCTAAAAATCCAAAACCATCCATTTATTAAATAAAAGAGGGATTTTACATTTTTAAAATCTTGCAGAAAAATCAAGTTTCATACTTTTCTAAAATACTACATGGTATAGAGAGTCAATTGTAAAATTTTCAGAATTTTTAGAGCAATACAGAAAATCATACAAAAAGATGAAAAAGCAATACTATTCACATTTTTTTTAAAAAAAAAAGAAAAGGAGCACTGTGCTCCTTTGCAGAGGGCTCGGACGGATCGCGGCGAGGCGGACAGCAGGGCTCGGGAGGCTCGGGCGAGACGGAAACAAACGTTCGTCCGAGGCCTGGCCGGGAGGCTCGGGCGAGACGGAAAACGATCGTTTTGTCCGAGGCCTGGCTCGGCGAAGCGGAGGGTGCGCGAGTCCGCTCGAGGCTGGGCTCGGCGAAGACGGTGAGGGTGTGTCCGCTCGAGGCTGGGCTCGGGCGAGACGGAAACGTGTGCTCGAGGCCTGGCTCGAGCCAACAGTGAACGCGTGCGCCCGAGGCCTGGCTCGAGCTTTGCGGCGTTAAAAGGCAGAGACCGAGGGGGCTTCGAGTGCTTACCACGGTCGGAGACAGGGCTCGGCGGGGCGGTGGTTCGGCGGAGCTTTCTCGGCGGCGAGCGGCGAGCGGCGCTCCGACGACCCTGCGCAACACACGAGACCGCAAGGGCCTGGTTAGAGTCGCACGGAACCAAGGAAGCTGACACAGGGGTCAGGGGAAGATATTCGTGGCTGGAGAGGGAGTATTTCACGAACCCGAGCTCGCCGGGTTTTCGCCGGAGATGGGAACGGCGAGCTACGCCGGGCGATAGGAGACGGTAGAGATGAAATTGAAGAGTGGGGAAGCTTCACAAGCTCAAGGTGGAGCTGTTAGGCTAGTTGGTTGAGCGGCGGAGGGTCTGGAGTGGGCTGGCCACGGTGGCGGAGACGAGTGAGGAGCTCGGACTCCGGCGGTCCCTTTTATAGGCACGGTCGGGGACGGTAGAGAGCACGAGATGGTGTGGATGAGCTCGGCCGGGGCGTGCGCACTCGATTGCAAGCCGGCGGAAGGACGGGCGTGCACCCAGGGCCTGGGCGAAGGCTCGCCGGTGACGGCCACGCGGCGGCGACGCCCTGGGCACTGTAGGGGACGGGAGCGGGGGTCAGCGCTCGCGTGGGGGAGGAGAATGATGGCGGGGTCAGCGGCGGCAGGTTGGAGGCGCGCGTGCAGCTGCCAGGCGTGCGGCGTGCGCAGCGCCGGCGCGCGGCCATGGCCGGGCCCCCCCTCTACGGTGAGGAAGATGAACAGGGCTATGCCCTAGGGTTTGACTTTTGGCTGATCTCTGTATTTTGCAAATTACCCTCAAAATTTGAACTGCACAGGAAAAACTCAAAACACCAAAGTTGTTCAGAAAAAAGAGATCTACAACTTTGTCAATATGAACATTTTCCAAATCCAAATAGTTTTTGAACCACATTTGAAATCAGAAAAGGGAACACTTTTGGGATTTGAATAAATTCAAAATTACTTTTGATTTTACACTGAAAGTTGGAAACCTGCAAATATGAAAGTTGTTCCTATTATCAAAACCTACAACTTTGCTAATATACACTTTTTCTGAAACTCAATAGTTTTTGAATAAATTTTGAAAACTGAAAAGGGGACAAAAACTGGGATTTGAATGAATTTGGATTTACTTCAAACTTTGTACAGAAACTTGAAAATTTGTAAATACCAAAGTTGTTTCTATTGGCCAGATCTACAACTTTGCTTTTTGGACCAACCCCAAATTTTGAATAATTTTTGAATTACAAAAAGAGGGATAAAATCCAGGGTTTGGAAATCAGGGTTTTGCAAAGGGATTTGAAATCTGATTTTGATTTTTGAACTTAGGCCAACACAACAAAACTTCAAGACATGAAACTGAACAAGAATTACACAAAGCTAGGCACAGAGGTGAAATTACCATTTTGCCCTTATAGGAAGGTTAGGGCTTTTAGGGTTTTGAAAAGAGATTGCTACACCAGCACTAAGCAAACATAAATGCAAGGCAAGAATGATTAATGACTAATGATGATGACATGTCAGGTTTATTACATTTTAAAACACCAGAGGTGTTACACATTTGCACCCAAACACTCTAAAGAATGATACATCCGGCTTCTTGTTGTTGAGTAGCTCATAGGGGGGTCTTGCCAAGGAGACGATGGGGGAACAACCGATTTGATGCATGGCAAGCGGTGTAGATTGCTTCCGCCCAAAATCTTTCCGGTGTAGAGTACTCATCTAACATTGTTCTTGCTAGGGTGATTAAGGTCCGGTTCTTCCTCTCAACTACCCCATTTTGTTGTGGTGTGTAGGTTGCGGAGACTTCATGCTTGATCCCAACTTCATCACAATATTCCTCAATGTGGGTGTTGTCAAACTCCTTTCCGTTGTCACTTCTTATCTTTTTGATCTTCACTTCAAATTCATTTTGAGCTCTCTTGGCAAACTTTTTGAATGAAGGGGTTGCTTCGGATTTGTCATGAAGAAAGAATACCCAAGTGTATCTAGAATAGTCATCAACAATCACTAGGCACTAGAGATTTCCACCCAAGCTAGCATATGTTGTTGGCCCAAATAGATCCATGTGATGTAGCTCTAACTCTCTTGATGTTGATACAAAGGCTTTGGTTGGATGAGTATTTGCAACTTGCTTGTCGGCTTGACATGCACTACACAATTTGTCCTTTTCAAATTTGACATCCTTCAAGCCTTTAACCAAATACTTCTTCAATAGCTTGTTGAGAGTGTTCATTCCCACATGTGCCAATCTTCTATGCCATAGCCAACCAAGTGATTGCTTAGTGAACAAGCATGTCTTCAAGTTGGCATCTTCGGAGGTGAAATCCACTAAATAGAGATTGTTGTATCTAAAGCCTTTGAAGATCACTTGTGTATCATCTTTCTTGGTCACAACCACTTCTTTGTTGGTGAACAAACATTGAAAGCCAAGATCACAAAGTTGCCCAACGGATAGCAAGTTGAAGCTCAATGATGCAACAAGAAGCACATTGGAGATGGTATGATCATTTGATATAGCCACTTTGCCCAATCCCTTGACATTGCCCTTTGAGTTGTCACCAAATGTAATCTTTTCTTGGTCATTGACATTCTCTTCTAGTGAGGTGAACATCTGGGAATCACTGGTCATATGTTGTGTGCAACCACTATCAATCACCCAATGGGATCCACCGGTCTTGTAGTTCACCTACACACACAAGAAATCAAGCTTGAGCTTTCGGGACCCAAACTTGTTGAGGTCCCTTAACCTTCTCAACTAGTGACTTTGCAACCCATATTTGCTTTGGCCTATTCTTGTTAGGAGGCCCCATGAACATGACTTTCACTTTGCCACTAGAATCTTGTCTAAGCATGTAGTGAGCATTGAAAGCAAAGGGCCTAGCTTGCTTGGGCAAGGGTGTGGGTTTTGGCTCTTCACAATTGTGAGCAAAGTGTCCTTTTCCACACTCATAGCATCTCCCAATCTTCTTCTTCTTGGGCTTTGTAATGCTTTTGTGTTGCTTCATCTTCTCTTCAAGAAAGCCAATGCCATTTCTATTGGTCTTCATTACGGTGTTCATGAGTAGCTCACTTTGAAGACATTGACCCTTGGTGAAGTTTCTTAGCCCAGTGGTGAGGTGCTCTTTCTCCTTCTTGAGCTTATCATTCTCTTGTTGGAGTTCCAATTGAGATGGTGTCATTTTGTAGTCCCTCTCCATCTTCAATCTCTTGTTCTCTTCTTTTAGCAGATCTAGCTCAAGTGACATGTTATAATCATCATCATGAGTTTCAATGACAACTTGCTTGGTGGTTGTAGGCTTCTCTAGATCAACCTTGAGCTTTGCATTCTCATTCTTGATCTTGACATAGTCATCATAGTGATCGGCCACAACCACTTTCTTGCCCTTGCCACTAGCTCTTTGCTCATCATGCTCACTAACCAAGTCCTCACAAGATGTTGCTATGTCACACTTAACAACAAGGTTAGGGGCATCATGTGTCTCATGAGAAAGCATATCATAAGCAACGGTGAGAGTATCATGATCAACTTTCACTTGAGTATATTGTTCTTTAAGCAAAGCATAACTAGTGGTAAGGTCACTATGCATCTTATCAAGTTTTTCATTTTTAGCTTTGAGCTCCTTTTTAGAGGACTTGAGCTCCTTGATGGAAGATGACATAGTAGCAAGTTCATTTTTTAGCTCATCACTAGCATGTGTAGCATTGTTATATTTTTCAACAAGAGCTTCATTGTCATGAACAAGCCTTTCATTTTTAGCTCTAGTCTTTCTTATGATTTTAGTGTAGTTGTTTAGCAAATCAACAAGTTCATCATAAGAAGGAGCTTGGAACTCTCCATCACTCTCATCATCACTAGAGTCATCATCACTTTGTACCTTCCGATCACCCTTTGCCATGAGGCATAGGTGTGTAGAGGATGATGGCGATGGTGGAGGTGGTGGTGTAGAAGTCCTAATCACTAGAGCGGCCACCTTCTCCTTATCATCATCACTATCTTCATTTGATGAGCCAACGGAGGAGTCAATGTCGGTGAGCCAATCACCAACAATGTAGGCCTTGCCACCTTTCTTGTGGTATTGCTTCTTCTTCTTGCCATCTTTCTTGTAGGGCTTCTCACTCTTCTTCTCATCTTCACTAGATGAGTCATACTTCTTGCCCTTGTTCTTGTTCTTGTAGCTCTCTTTCTTGGGCTTGGGGCATTGATGAGCAAGATGGCCAAGATCACCGCAATTGTAGCAATCCATTTTGGAGATTGGCCTTCTCTTGGTACTTGTGAAGAACTTCTTCTTTCTTGAGTCAAAGTTGACTCCATTCTTGTGAAGCTTCTTCAACATCTTGGTGGTCTTCTTCACCATGAGAGCAATGTTGGAATCATCTTCATCATCACTTGTGCTCTCATGATGCACCTCAATAGCCTTGGATTTGCCTTTCTTGTCATGGCTTGCTTTGAAGGCCAAGTTCTTCTTCTTGTCGGTGGAAGATCCACCACTTGGTGTGATGTGCATGTACATCTCATGAGCATTAATCTTCCCCAAGACTTGTGTTGGTGTGGATGTCAAAAGATCACCTTGATGTAGCACCGTCACGATGTGTCCATTTTTATCAATTGGAAGGATACATAGAATCTTCCTCACAACATCGGATGGTTGCATTTGTGTGAGGCCAAGTCCATTGAGCTCCTCTACAAGAACAATCAAGCGTGAGTACATTTCATTGGCATTCTCATGAGCAAGCATTTCAAAAGAGTTTAACTTTTGCATGACCAAATGATAGCGCTCCTCACGCTCACTCTTGGTTCCCACATGGAGCGCACAAATGTTATCCCATAGCTCATGGGCATTGTTGTGGTTCCGGACGTGGTTAAACACATTCTTGCAAATGCCTCTAAAGATGATATTTTTGGCCTCTGCGTTCCACTTCTCATTCTTCTCTTCATTAGGAGTTAGGCTTGTGCCCTCCTTGGGCTTGGGAAAGCCGGTGATTGCGGCTTGGCGGCATTTCACATCTACCGCTTCTAGGTATGACTCCATACGGATTTTCCAATATGGAAAGTCGTCTCCCTCGAACATGGGAGGTGGTCCATCACCCTAGGACATCTTAACTCTAGGCGGTTAAGCCTAAATCGAGAGCACGAGGCTCCGATACCAATTGAAAGGATCAAGATGCCCAAGAGGTGGGGGGTGAATTGGGCTTTTCTAAAACTTTTGCAAGAATTAAATCCTAACAAGCCCAATTAACCCCCTAGTGCCTAGAAGTGTGTTTCTCTAGAATCAACCGCACAAAAGACTATCGCTAAGCCATTTCTACTCTAGCATGGCAATTCAACTTATGAAAGAACAACAAGTAAATTGCGGAATTGAATTGCTCAAAAGTCAAATGCCTTTTTACCCTCTCTGGAACCTCTCTGGATGGCCATCGGACGCTGGCCGCCAGCGTCCGGTGCAGCGTCAAATTTACTTGCAAGTGAACAGTGGCACGGGCGCGTCTGATGTGACAACATCGGAGCGTCTGATGCCATGCACCAGACAAAACCCTAGTCTGAGTGAGCATCGGACGCGTCCGATGCCCACCAGGCCAGCGTCTGATGCCCTTTTCAAGGGCAAAACCAACTCGGATCGCGACGCGGCCTTAATGACTTTTCATCCTCACGACATAAGACATCTCTCTGAGCTACCTAGGGCTATGAAATAACAAGTGTGCACCACACCTACCTCAATAGACTCATCTAGGTCAAGCTACTGATTCACGCTCCCCTTTATAGTACGGCCAAAGGAAAAACAAAGACCTAAGACTACCCAAGTGTCCTCCAACACCATATGACACTTAGCCTAGTCTACCACCGTCTTCGTCATTCGTCCTTTGAAAACTGAAACGATTTCCATCGCCGGGGGGCATGAACTTCATATGCCCGTATCGTCGCCATTACCGTGACATAACTCATCCCTGTTTCTGCAAAACACACGTTAGTCACGGTAATCTTGTGTTTCATCCAATCACCGAAACCCACTAGGGGCCAAGATGCGTTCAGTACCCTTCGCTCGTGCTCGATCCAAACACCCAATCAGAAAGGAAAGGATCATGTGCAGCATATAAAACAAAGAGGAATCAAGCGATTTTCAATCTATACACAAATCGATTGAAGATAGAATCAGAGAAATAATTCAAATAAATGAAATAAGAGAAATAATTGATGAATTCAGGCATGGTCTCCCCTCCAAGCAGACCCGACTGACAAGGAAATCAGATGGGGTCACACCTCCAGGCAGCGCGCCCCAGCCCCCAGGTGACCGCGGCGGCGCCTCTGCATCACCACACCCCACACCTGTGTGGACAAGAGCACCTACATTGCCGCCAGGTCTTCTGTGCGTGCCGGCCAGGTGCACCAGATCTGCGCAGCCACATGCCTACTCCTCCCAAGGTCGTGCCCTCTCTCCATGGGCCGAGCTCGTGCGGCTACCGCCATTGAGCCCAAGCGAATCCAGCGCACGGAGTAGAGGACTACGAAGGATTGGGGAGGACCAAGAGAGGCCGCTGCCATGGGTGGAAGTATAGAGATATCTGAGTCAGCGCGCGCGAGCAGCGAGGGATGGCCAGGTTGCGCACCGGAGACGGGCAGCCGACCGGGATGCATCGCAAGGGATGCGAGCGGGCATGCGCAGCAGAAAGGAGGGGAGGCATGCTGGGTTTTTTTTTGTTTGATCGGTGATTTTGGTTCTTTATAATATGTGGGAACACCGAGTGCTGAACAACTGGATCCTTCGTACCATGAATGCGACAGCTGTTGTCGAGCACAAAGTAGCATATGGCGGCGCTGGATTATGGACGCCACGGTTCTTCATTGTACTGTAATGAATAAAGTGGTTGAGATCCGAACGACGTAGAAGATACAGCATAAGGGGGAAACGTGAGGCCCAAACTATGATTATTTTGGCCATCGAAAAGAAGTAAAAGAAACAATGTCTATGTGTTTAATTCAAGCCCATCGCTCAACTAAACATTAATTTTTTTCGCAAAGTCTATTTAGCGACCCGTCGCGCTCCGTGGATACCGCGCGACGTCCTTCTAGGACGGGCCGGCCCCGTAGTTCCTCTTCCCTACCCAAGGTCGCGCACTCAGCGGTTTCTTATCCTTCTTTCGTTCCGGCACAGCGCGTAGCGACCACCACAAAGCACATGCGCCGCCTGCCTCCGCGCGCCAGCCGCTGTGCCGGGACTGCTCAGGTCGTGCGCAAGCCAGCCCCGCCAGCGACCATGGACTCCATGCTCGGCTACTTGGGACCGGTGGCTCTTGCGGCCATGCGTGGGGTCAGCAGCTCGGGAGTGGCCATCGCATGCGCTGGCAGCAAGGCCATGGCCCATGGCCTCGACACCTATCCCTCTACTCAGCTATGCTCCTGCTTAGCTCGTGCCCTGCTCGCCCCGCTTCCTCCTTTTGCACTGTCCTTTCACCATTCGGGGAATGAGACATGTGAACACGACAAAAGCGAAAGAAAGGGACTCGTATGCTATTATATTCTAAGTTCAATTTGTATTTTTCAGTTTCTAATATTATTTTGCAATTTTATTTTGTAATTTCAGTTTTGCAAGTTTAGTTTTTAATTTTATTTTTGCAATTTTCAGTTTTTAATTTCAGCTAGTAGTAGTTTTAGTTTCTAATTTGAAATTGTAATTTCAGTTTGCAATTTAATTTTATAATTTCAATTTTGCAATTTTAGTTAGTAATTTCAGTTTTAATTTCAATTTGTAAAACAAGTCAATTAGTTATGCTGTCATTTTCAATAATTTACTCAGTTTGGCGGCAATGTTCTAGGGTTTTGTGATTTTTATGTTGTACAATTTGCAAGCATGTTCTTCTGCACTGGTTTGGTATGCTGCTAAGTTTCAATCTTGTCACCTACTCGTCTATGATGAATTGATGATAATTTTTGCAATCCACTGGTTTCCTATTTTTTAGGATAGTTTGTAAATTGTATCCAATTTTTTAGCAATTTAGATTTCCCCTTTGTGGCAAGTTATTTAAAAATGTAATTAATTCAATTATCTTATTGTAGCAAGCTACTCAAATGCTTTAGACGTTACCCTCCACTATGTTTTCATTATTGATGTGAGCATTACATAAAATGGTGATAAGTGTTCATATATCACATATATGTTTTAGTCATTTAACTTGCACTATCAAAATTGTCTGCTTACCACCTGTTGCAATTGATGTGTGTAGCTGTTGCATTTCACATTTAGTAGTTGCAGGACCTTGCTCAGGATTCTTGTTGTATACTTGCTCATCAGCAAGTCATTACAGTCCAGCGGCAGTGCAAGTCCAGCATCTCGAGCTGGAGTATTTTATCTATTGTGCAGCTGGGTAGCACACACCACCTTGCTTCTTATTTCAGGTAAGCCTCGACAACAGCAAATTAAATTCAGTCTGATAGGTGTAATTGGTGGCGCAACACTTGCTTGTTCACACTAATGCACAAAGCTTAACCGCAGCGGGCAACAGCGTCCGCTGCGGTGCTAAGGCCACGGTTAATCGTGGCCATTACCGCAGCGGGCGTTGTTGCCCGCTGTGGTAAAAGCCTTAACCGCAGCGGGCAACATAAATAGCTCGCTGCGGTTAATAGCATTTACCACAGCGGACAACCTAAAGCGCCCGCTGCGGTAAATTATTAACCGCAGCGGTCGATTTAGGTTGCCCGCTGTGGTAGTTGCGTTTAACCGTAGCGGGCTACTTATGTTGCCAGCCATGGTTATTAATTGTGGATTAAAAAAATAAATAATGCAGCCAGCAGAAACAACAGGATATGAATTCAAATCAATTGCAGTTTTCAAATAATTCCAGAATTTCAGATTTCTAACAGATATATATATATATATATATATATATATATATATATATATGCACATATAAACCATCTGGACATAACATACAAAGTCACTTAGTTGTTTGTTGTCATCATATACACATTGAGTTAGTTGATTTCAAATTCATATTACAATTCATAGTTCAACTTGATGAGCGTAATCTGTCGGACGAAGCATTGTGTTCCATTTGCGGAGCTTCTCGTATTGGGGTAGCAACGCCAGCTCGGATTCGTTGTCGAAGAACGTTTCTCCTTGGAGAATACATTTCTCTATTACAAACTTGCATATGTCCGCCTTGACTTGTTTAAAGCACATCATGTGGCTCTGCTGCTCTCCCCAATACTTGACACCTTCCTTGAGCTTCTTCTAGCTATTGGTGTACTCCTTGCTTTCCCTTAGAAACTCGCATGTGTACAAGCCACATGTCTTCGATCCTAGTGGCTGTTTGGCGCACTGCACGATTGATACACAAGCATTAGAACCCATATATATGTATGAAACATGAATTGGACCTTTGAAATACTTACTGGAAAATCTTGTCGGATTTTGAGGTGGTACCTATGCTTGTCCTTGAACTTTTGAGTTCTTCGGTCCCAGAATCCAGGCACCTTTTGGTATTCCTTATAAGCGCTGTACGAAATAGAATAGTTTTAGCCACCATTTAAAAACGTATGGTAACCGTAACTGATGAAAAAGTTGGATGACTTACTTTTTCAGACAATCTTCGAATGCCTTGTACCCTTGCTTGTTTGGTACGCTTAAGGAGTCAAACACACAGGCCCTGCCATCTTGAGGGTATATGATAAAAGCGACCCAGTGGCCACCCACGAGGCCCTGACTGCACCATTGCAACAAAATAGAGTTTATGACGATGAGAAGGCCTGATATGCTAGCGACTTAGGTGTACGTACATGTATTTGACTTACCCAAAGTGATAGGCAGCCATTATACACTCTGGCCCATCCGGCTTGATCTTCTTCATGCATTCTAGTATGTAATTTTTCAACTTAGTCTTCTCGGCTTTCATATTTTCTTCATATTTCTTCTCTCGCTGTCGAACTGTCATCTTTGGATCAGTGATCTCAAAACCCTTGATGACTCTTTCAACAATATGTGCAGGAGAGAGGTAGAGTACAGGACGTGTCTTTTTATTACTTATAGTGACTGTCATGCTGCACGGACAAGTCATCGTGACATAATAAGTATAGAACTATGGAAAATACGAATGTAGTTATCTGTGGAAGTTGCATTCATCGCTTACAGTGTGAATAGGGTGATTTGAACGATGTCCAGGTCTTCTTCCCGCATCAGGTTGTACATGTCGCTAAAGTCGACGGGTAGGTGCATTTCGTTACTAGCGGGCAAGTGGAAGTACTCCGGGGGAATCTTGACGTTAAAACTTGACATCTCGGCTTTTGCAGCTTCCATGTACCATAGATGGAACCTCCTTGTATCCCACTTTTCCTCGTCGATGAGCTGGGCCTTGGGAATAATGAACTTCCCGCACACATAGTGGCCAGGGCAGTCTTCGGCCTCATCAAATAGTTGACGGGTAGTTTCAGGTCTGGCAAACGATGGATAGGAATGTTAGTAGCATATATACTATGGATGTGTGGTATTATGCTCAATGTTACCATACCTTTCGAACGTGAGCGTGTACGAGAGCTTGTCGGTGGACGTTCTTGGATTCTTGGTGGGCGGGGGAGGACATTGTCTTGTGGTTGACGGGGGAGGTGTCTTTGTCCCTGTTGCCTCCCCCGTCATGCCTCCCTGTTGCTCGTTCGTGCTTGGCTGGCTTGTTGTTGTCGTGTTGTCGCCCTTACCGGCCTCTGAGCTTCTTGCCTCATTGACTGGGCTGATCGACGGACTGTTTTGAGGCGGGGGAGACACAGTGCCCATGTCCATGCCCTTTTCCTTTTCCCCCATGTCGGGGGTCCACAAAAGGGGTACCACCAATCAACACAAAACAAATAGGTTAAACCTAGAACACCAATTAATAACAAACCTAGCAAGTCTAACCTTCTAAAAAGCCAACCCCTCGAGGCCTACAACGCCGGCCCATCACTAGGGAGCCTGGGCCCGCCAAAGCCTTACTGTTCGCCTCATGGTAGCCTACCCCTCGAACCCCGGCACGTAGGCCTCGAGCCCACTGTAGCCGTGCACCGCTCCTCGGGACCCCACGTGGGAACCTCGAGCCTCTCTGCCACGATAAACCATCCCTCGAGACACGTTACGCTTACCTCGAGCGGCACAGACATCGGATGTCAATCCCACACTACGCATTTAATGCGTTCACCTACTCCGGTCATGTCCTCTGGAACCCGACGTGTGCCACAGTGAACCAGGGCAGAGTCAAATCTCGTTTTCACCACAAGCATGGGCAAAAGGCACAAGTACAGCACTGTTCGGCCATACTCTGCACTGTAGCACACTCGAACCGTAGCTCAAGACCTGGATTCCCGCTGTATGGTCGGGTTCTCTGGAACTTGCCCATACCTGCGGGAGCTCGAGCCCCCCGTAGGCGCCACCTCGAGGCCGGCCCTGCGCCCCTTGAGCCCTGACAGCTTTCATGCTATTGGAGGACAGGTACCCCCAAGACTCGAAGGGACCCAGCCACGTCATGTACGTGCCGGAAAGGACGCTGCACGGCCTCACGTCGCCACGCCTCCACGTCCGCGCCCGGGATGGAGGCCACGCTTCAAGGATGCTTCAACAGCAACCCCCACGCCGGCTCCAGTATCTTCGACAAGACATAATTCCTACCCTTCGCCGTATTGGGCGCTGTACATGTCTCTACTGTGTAACCCTGACCTCCTCTTGCTCTATAAAAGAGGACACCAGGGCCCTTCACGCGCGGCGGCCAGACACACGGTTCCACGAGACAGAACACGAGCACACGATCACGCACCACACACACACGAGTCCGGACTCCGGTCCACGCTCATTGAGCTTGTATTGCCCCTGTACAAGCACTTAGGTGCAAGTAATACAAGAACCTCCTCCCCCCCGCTGGACTTAGGGCCTTCTTTGCACGAACCAAGATAAATCCTTGTGTCATCTTGCATCACCATCCAGGAAGAGAGCACGCGATCATAATTACTAGTTGGTGTCATACCCCCGGGGTAGAAACACCGACACCCCATCACCTTCTACCTTTTCCTTGTCCCCGCCTTCACTACCGCCTTCTCCTTTGTCTTTTCCCTTGCCCTTGTCCCCGCCCTTTTCTTCGTCATCATCGCTGTTGTGATCTGGATCTTCGGGAGGACAAGATCTGGCGGCTGATGGTTGTGATGTTGGTGTCGGTGTTGGAGTTGGCGTCGGAGCAATGATCTCGATGTCCTCGCAGTTCCATAGGACTTCCAATCCAATTGCCTGCCCCAGGTGCCTGGCCGGTTGTAGGTGGGGATGGTCCAATTCAAAATGTTCCTAGTCGAGAACATTCCAAAACGGGTTCACGCCCACATAGTCTTCAGGGATGTTGTCTTTGTTGAAGTCATGAATATCGTGGGGTGCAAGAATGCATCCCTCGGCCACCACCATCTTCTTGGACCTTCTGAACGGGATGAGGAGTTGGACGTGCTGGTTTCCTTGAAGTCCTCGTTCGAGACCCTTGGGCGATCCTCGTTCATCGGCAGTAAGGCTTTCTTTTCCTTTGCTTGAGGATTGGGCAGGCCATGGTGATCAAACATCTTCGAACTCATCGCGACCATCTCCGGGTCATTGCTCGTGAAGGCTTCCTTTATTGACCTTTTGATCATTTCAGCCACGCCTTCATTGAAGCCCTTCTTATATAGCTCATCCTTATACCTCTGCCTGGACTTGTTTGTGTCCGCGTCGGATTTCCATGACTCAACTGACTTCTAGCTCATCTTTGACCCGACACCACGAACACGGTCGCGGTGCTCGGGGGTCCCCAGGACCTCGGTGAGCAAGTCGTGGCCCCGGCGGACCATGATGTTGTCCTTAAGCTTTGATTTCTCCATCAAAGTCTTCTCGACGTACTCGAGGTGGGGCTCGTTAAACTTGGTCGCCCCGGGCTTCAGCCTCTTTGGAATGCGGGCCCTCATGTAGTCCTTTGCCCTTGGGTCGATGCCCTCATACGGATCTGGAACCCCGGCAGCCTTTCTTGCTTGTTCTTCTTGCTGCCACTTGGTCCTATGACCGGCAAAGCCAGTCATGCCCAAGTGGTGAGGATTCTTGTTCCTCTTCGCGAGCTCACTGAACTTAGCGCTCTTTTCCTCTGCTTCTTGTGTCTTTCTCATTTGACAGAAAGCGTCCCACATGTGTGCCTTGACCATATTGTACTTCAGTAGTGGTGACTTCCCCTTCTTCAGGTAATTTCTAGTCAACATGGACCTGAAGTTGCAAAGCGCAGTCGACGCCACGTGCAAAGCCCACTCCTGGCACTTCTCCATGTCAGCTGAGGGCGGATATCTGAATCTCCTTGTCACCTCACCCCATACATTGTTTTTTATGTCAGCAGGGACGTCGTGCCAGTTGGGCCAAGTGATCTCCACCTTCTCCTTGGCTATACACGCCACTTGATTGCTGAACTTGTCAATGACTGTATCTAGAGCTATTGGGTTTCCCTCTGGCCCCACCGCATCGATGACATGCACCTCGTTTGCTTTGTCCAACTTGTGCCTCCCGTGTTGTCCCCTCACCCTCTTCTGGCCCTTAGATTTGGACGAAGAGGTTGTCGTAGAGGGAGCGGGGCTTCTTCCTCCCTGACCGCGCCTTCGTCCCTAAACTCGAGCTGACGAGGCACAATCGGCAGCTGTTGACAAGAGTCACGCGCCTTTAGTTTTTCACATGCGTCATTGTACATGTTAGAAAGCCAGCGTGTTGTGTAAACCTCAAGACTATGTGCTTCGTCCGCCCCCGGTTCGTACATCGGATCGTTGTCCTCCTCTGTATGCTGCTTCTTCGGCGGTGGAGTCACGGACACCTCACTCATCAAGTTGGTTGACGAGGAGCTAGGGGTAGGGTCCCTCCATTCGTTTGTTTTGTCTTCCGCCATTTCAGTTCTACATATACACAGACGCGTATATAATATGATCAGTTCAAAGCTTTTGAATAGAAAATGACACGTATAAGTTTTTGGCTCAGATTTGCCCCTTGGTCAACACGTCACTGCTAAACTGGTTACTTGTAAAATACAAGCCATCCTAGTCTAGCAGCTGACTCAGCATAGAAAGTAGGGGGACAATTTATCATCATCGCCGCTGCCTCAGCATAGATCGAAGGCGTCACATCATCGCATTTGCCACTACCTCAGCTTACAGGTTCGTAAAAAATCATCAATGGAAATGCCATAGTAGGGAGAGGACTACTACAGAGACTAGGTAGAGAGTAGTAACAGAGAGGACTAGTAGGGAGAGGAGTATAGAGAGGAGTAGGGAGAGTAGTAACAGAGAGGACTAGTAGGGAGAGTTGTATAGAGAGTAGTAGGAGGAGAGAGTAGTAGAGGGAGAGAGTAGTAGAGGGAGAGTAGTAGGAGAGAGTAGTAGAGGGAGAGAGTAGTAGGAGTTGAAAGTAGTATAGAGAGGAGTGGTACAGGGAGAGAGTAGTAGGGAGAGTAGTATAGAGAGTAGTAACAGAGAGGACTAGTAGGGAGAGTTGTATAGAAAGTATGTAGTATAGAGAGTAGTAGGAGGAGAGAGTAGTAGAGGGAGAGAGTAGTAGAGGGAGAGTAGTAGGAGAGAGTAGTAGAGGGAGAGAGTAGTAGGAGTTGAGAGTATTACAGAGAGGAGTGGTACAGGGAGAGAGTAGTAGGGAGTAGTAGGAGGAGAGAGTAGTAGGGAGAATAGTATAGAGAGTAGTATAGAGAGGAGTAGGGAGAGTAGTATATAGAGGAGTGGTATAGAGAGGAGTATAACAAAGAGTAGTATATTATAACAAGGCATCATAGGCAGCAAATACAGTAGCATCACTGGGCATCATAGGTAGTGGCAAATGCATATAGTGTAAAAAAGCATCAAATTGCATCATCGGCAGGAAATAAACTCTGAATTAAAGCATCACGAGACATAAAATAGGTTCCATCTGAATTATATATGTGCTTATCTCCATGCTGATCATAATGATGAAGTTCTAGATGCAGTGCAGAATCCAGTTTACTCTGAATTATATATGTGCTTATCTCCATGCTGATCTTATACAAGGAGTTCGAATCCAGCCATCTCCAACATGAATATAGAGTTACAGTGCAACATCTCTGATCAAAATGGAGATATACAAGGAGTTCTCCATGTGTTTTCCAGCATGGAGACAAAAGATAAGCACATATTCACTGATCATAATGATGAAGATGCAGTGCAAATTATAAAAATAAAAATGTAGAGTTACAGTCATGTTCTGAAAATGCCAACTGAAAAACCTGATATCTTATTGAAAAACCATAGGAAATGACTGAACCATAGATCATATCAGTGACTAATAATTAAGAAATGACTGACCATATATCATATCAGTGACTAATAATTAAGAAATGATAGAACCATAGATCATATCAGTGACTAATAATTAAGAAATGATAGAACCATAGATCATATCAGTGACTAATAATTAAGAAATGATAGAACCATAGATCATATCAGTGACTAATAATTAAGAAATGATAGAACCATAGATCATATCAGTGACTAATAATTAAGAAATGATCATATCAGTGACTAATCATACCTATATATATGTCAGTGACTAAAGCCATTGATTAATAATTCATTGATTAATCATATATATATGTCAGTGACTAAAGCCTATATAAAATTCATACCTATATATATGTCAGTGACTAAAGCCATAGATCATATCAGTGACTAACAATTCATCTCAAACCATGTTCAGGAGGTTAGTGAAATTAGCTATTGCTTAAAAAAGTCATCTCAAGAAGCAGGGCATCATCACATAGAAGCATGGCATCACATAGAAGCATGGCATCGTCTTAAACGAGGAAGAAGAGGTTATGAACTCACATCGGGCTCCTGACGATGCTCCGGCGGTGGAGCTCCAAGCGACGGGCAGTGGCGGTGGGCTAGGGCACCGACGGACTCCTAGCGGCGGGCGGGCTCCAGGCGATGCTCCCGCGGCGTACAGGCTCCAGGCGATGCTCCGGCGGTGAATAGGCTCCAGGTGATGCTTTGGCGGAGATGGTGGTGGCGGCGGGCTAGGGCACCGACGGGCGTGGCTCCGACACCGGCGGCGCTAGGGCACCAGCAGTGGAGGAGGAAGGGCGCTAGGGTTTCGGTCGGGCGACGCGCTGCTTCCTCGGTGAGGGCAGTGGAGGAGGACGGCGACGGCGGCAATGGTGTTGCGGCGGCGGTGGTGAAATTCGACAGCCCTTCGGGGTGAATTGATGATGCGCGAAGGACTGAAATGCCCTTCAGTGTAGCGGGGCTTATATAGGCAAGGAGTAACTGCAGCGAGCAACATAAGGAGCCCGCTGCGGTTAATATTTACCGCAGCGGGCTCCTTATGTTGCCCGCTGCGGTTAAAACAAATAACCGCAGCGGGCACATTAAGATGCCCGCTGCGGTTATGACAAAGATTTGTTATTAATAATATTAACTTATTAATGAGTCATTAACAAATTGAGATTTGTTATTAATAATATTAACTTATTAACAAAATCTATTACAAAACTTGTCCACTACATTATTACATAGACGTGTGGCATATATACATCCTATTTTGGTGCTGGCGCTTTCACGGACCGCTTCTCACCATCGGGACGGGCCCAGGGCTTCATACCGCTCTTGTTGCAACGGTCCTCAACGGCCTTGATCTTCTTTGCAAAATCGGTAAAAAGTTGGAGCTCTGCATAATTATTGTATTGTTCTGGGCTTTGGACCCCATCAGCTCCAACAATCCGCTGCTTTCCTGACACGACCACATGCCTCTTTGGGTCCTCCGGATAGATATAGTAGGCCACTTGCGCGACATTGGTTGCAAGTACCCATTGGTCATCTTTGTACCCGATACTTTTGACGTTCACGGTGGTTAGCCCGAAACTGTCGACCGCAACCGCTTTGGGGTTTACCTGGCAACGGAAGACGGTTACGCATACGTCCTTGCCATAGTCAAGTTCCCATATTTCTTCGATCTGCCCATAGTATTGCGTCCTCGTGTTTGTGGCCTCGTCGACGCCCTCATATCGAACACCGCAGTTCTGTGTCGCGCTCTTCTTGTCCTTCTCTTTCGTGTGGAACCTGTACCCTTTCACATCGTACCCTTGCCACGTCGTGATTTGGCTTGACGGGCCTTGCAGAAGCTTCTGCACGGTCTCCGTATCTTCATCATCAGGGCATCTATCTAGGGGTACGTGTTGCTCTTTGAGCCAATCTATGAAACTGTTCCTGTGCTCATTCTGGACCCATGCCTCTGTGTGTTGTCCGTCATTAGCGGCGTGGATCTCTTCTATGTGCCTCTCGACATATTTCTCCATGCTCACCAACTGATGAAGGATGTTGTAATGAGCTTGTTCAATCTCCTTGTATGGTATATCAGTGCGAACTTTTTGGCCCGTGCACCCCATGCCCGCGGTTCTGCCCTCATGCTGATGGACAGGCAACCCAATCGCCCTCCCATCTTTTATGTACCTCATACACCAGTTCACTGCCTCTTCGGTTGTGTACGCCTCGATCATAGAGCCCTCCGGGTGAGCACGGTTATGAACATATCTGTTGAGGGTGGACATGAACCGCTCGTACGTCCACATCTCGTGTAGGTACACGGGGCCTAGTTGCTCGATCTGATCCACCATGTGCATCATCAGGTGTACCATAATATCAAAATATGATGGGGGAAAGCACATCTCAAGCTGGCAAAGGGTCTCCACGATGAAGTCCTTAAGGGCAGGGAGGTCAGCCTTACCGATGACCTTCTGCGTGATGCGGTTAAAGAAGTATGATATCCGAGTGACCACCATCTTCACGTACTCTAGACCGATAACCCTTATCACAATTGGAATAAACACCGTCAGCATGATGTGGCAGTCATGTGCGTTGTAGCCAGTCAATGTGAGGTCTTTCAAGGAGACGAGGCTCTTAATGTTGGAAGAGAAACCGGTCGGCACCTTGATACCCCTAAGAAGGTTGAGCATAGCAGTCTTCTCGCCATGCCTTAGGTTGTAGGCCGCACCTGGAAGATCGACTTTACCATTATGAGGTGACCCAGGGTGAAGGTCCTGCCTGATGCCCTGGTTGAGAAGATCCGTCTGTGACTCCAGACCATCCTTCGTCTTTCCCGGGATGTCCAACAGGACACCAATGGTGCTATCAAAGACGTTCTTCTCGAGATGCATACAATCGATGGCATGGGTGTTTTCAGTGTCTTCCAATATGACAGGTACCTGAAGAAAATCGACCTCTTCTTGAAAGGAACGGAGGGGACCTGCGACCCTTCCTCCGTCGTGTCTCGCTTTCGCTTCCTCGTTTGTTTTGTCCCCTCCTCTGGTGGCTTCTTCTTCTTCCCAAACTCGATCTGAACAATATCCTTCACCATCTCATACACCTTTGGCCCCCAACTAGTCTGCGCCGGTGGTTCACCCTGTGGCTCGCCCTGATCATCAAACAATTGATTCATGACACTTCTTCTATATCTGTGCCTTTTCGGAAGGAACCGCCTGTGCCTCATGTAGACCATCTTGTTCGATCCCGTGAGGTAAGTGTAGCATGTCTCGTCGATGCACATTACGCAGCCGGTCTTCCCTTTGATCTGCCCCGACAGTGAGAAGAGGCCGGGTAGTCAGTGATGGTGACAAAGATGATGGCTTTTAGGGTGAACTTCTCCTTGAGGGACGCATCCACCATCTCGACCCCAACATCAAATAGCTCCTTCATTTCCTCCATTACCGTCTCGAGGAAAACATCGATATCGTTGTCGGGCTGCTTCGGTCCCGAGATAAGCATGGTCAACAGAAGATACCTGCGCCTCTGACACAGATGGGGAGGTAGGTTGTAGATGGTCAGTACGACCGGCCAGGTGCTGTGGGATCTGCTCAGCTCGCCGAACGGATTCATCCCATCGGTGCTCAGCGCGAACCAAACGTTCCTGGGATCTTTGCCAAATTGCGGGTAGGCCTTGTCGAAATCTTTCCACTGCTGGCCATCGGAGGGGTGCCACAGCATGCCATCGTCCTTCAAGCGGTTAGCTGATGCATGCCAGGACATGAGCTTCGCGTCCTCTGGGTTCCCAAATAGCGCACGGAGGTCGATCACTGGCATGTACCACACCGACAGTGCCAGACTTCTCCTCAACGTGTAACCCTCTTCTTCCTCGTACTGCTGATGAGCCGAGATGCGATTGGCTGCAACACTGCTCTTCTTGACACACCTTCTTCTTCTTCCTCTGACCACCTCGCAAGGCCTCATCGTCTTCTGCATCCACACGACAGCCAGCATTTCTCTTGTAGCCGAGCGCCACAGTGCGGACAACTCGTCAAATTCTCATACTTTGTGCCCCGATAGAGGATGCAGTGGTTAGGGCAGCATCGAACTTTCTAAGCTTCATCGCCACTGGCCAGATAAGCTTCTTCGCCCGATACGTATTTGCTGGAATCTTGTTACTCGTCGGGAATAATTTAGGAAGGTAACCTAACAGCTCATCAAAGCTACTGTCTGACCACCCATGCCGAGCCTTCATCATCAACATGTGGAGGTTGAAATGGAGCACCGTGCAATCCTTCAGACATTCCTCGTCGTCCTTATATAAAGGTCTGATCATCTCTCTGAGTGACGTCTGCTTCATCTCTCTGAAATTTTCCAGCCACTTCGGGGAGCCATACACGACGTCGTCTTTGTCGATGTGGTTGAGTAAATCCTGAAACAGTTGCACATCCGCAGGGTCCTGCACCGTAGCGTCCTCAACATCTCCACCACCATCATATGTCATATCCTGGAGTACATCCTGATCCACAGCGATGTGGTCACGAGCACTACTGTCACTGAAGGCAGACGCTACTGGTGCTGATGAGACGTGCGCTCCAGGATCTTGGTTCACCGTCGTCGTCGACGCTGAGCTTACTCCAGATGCCGCCCCGACACTCGGATCGATCTCTCGCCGTGATGAGTCCACACCGTGTAATCATCCATGAAACCAAAACGAATCAAATGAGATTGCACTGTGCCTTCGTCTTTGAAGGCGGTCAGATTCTTGCAACGATGACATGGACATATGATTGTCGTCTGGTTCGATCTCTCACGGTCAGCTTTCGCAGCGACAATAAACTTTCTCACTTCAATGAGATACCACACATCAAGTACTCTATTGATCTTATACATCCATTCCGACCGGTCCATCGTACCTGCGATCCTTAATTAATTACACACATCATGAATCACAAAACAAAGATGAATTAGAAAAAATAATAATTTATTATATTTATGTTAAATCTAGGGACAGAAATAACGACGGCAAATAAAATTAATGCATCCATGATGAACTTAGAGAAACAAATACCAGTTTTCTCTCTCCTCCATGAAACTAGATCTAAAAAGGAGGCTAAAAAGAGAGGAAAAGAGAGGGGAAAGAGGGTGGAGATCATCTAGGTACCTCTTGTGGAGTACTTCTCCTCCAAATCAAACAAATAAACCTCAAAAACAAGTTATTTGGGGCAAAAATTCGGCAAAACTTCTCCCCACGTTTTTGTGTAGAGGAAGAAGATGATCAGGTTCCTTCTGCTGGCGCGGGGCGGCTTAAATAGCCAGGAATAACCGAAGCGGGCAACGTAAGTAGCCCGCTGCAGTTAATCTTATTTAACTGCAGCGGGCACATTACGTCGCCCGCTGCGGTTAATCATTAACCGAAGCGGGCATATAAGGAAGCCCGCTGCGGTTAAAGAAGATTAACCGCAGCGGGCACCTTACGTTGCCCGCTTCGGTTAATGATTAACCGCAGCGGGCGCTTCGGCGCCCGGCCGCTGCAGGCCGGCCACCGAATAACCGTGGCGGGCAAAAATTGTGCCCGCCACGGAGCCCATTTAGGCAACGCTGCGCAAGTTCTTTTTTGTAGTAGTGTCATTTGGATGAATAGTGAGCTAATCAATTCATTTTGCCTTGTTGAATCATTGATACATTATAAATCCCTCATTGTTTGGATGTCCTAGCTCTTGTTGTGTGTCTGCTAGCAATCAGAAAAATTTAGAGCTGAGTTTTAGATTGATTGTGGCTACTGTCTTTGTCTTCTTTTATTGTTTTGTCAAGTATAATTCATTTTGGTATGCAGCTCTTGCAATTTTTTCACTTTTCACTCCACAGGTCTGCTCGGCCTGTCCACTTGTTGTCTCCATAAAGCAGCATACCAACAGGCCCTAGCATGATTTGTTTTTTTCAGTTCTTCATTTTTTTTGTTTTTTAAGGTTCAGTTTTAGTTTTGTTTATAATTTAGCTGTTAGCTATTTCAGTTTTCTCTGTGTTATCTTTCTAATTTTAGTTTTCAATTTCATTTATCAATTTTAGTTTTTTAGTTATTTCAGTTTTAGTCATGTTCAAGTTCAGGTTTAGTTTTTTTTAATTTAATTCTTAGATATTTTAGTTTACTATATGTTTTCTTTCTAATTTCAGTCTTCAATTACAGTTAGCATTTTTATTTGTTTACCTTTTTCAGTTTTTAATTTCAGGTAGTACTTTCAGTTTTTACACTCTGAGGTTTCATTTTTAGTTTTTATTTTCCTTTTTTTATCTAATAAATTGTGCCCTAAAATTTTAGTTATCTTTCAGTTTTTGTTTTTTTTTAGAATTGCAGTTTTTGTTTACCCTTTTCCTCACAACTTGTACTAGTGTACTGTATGAGTATACTTTTGTTCTTCCCAAATTATTTTAGTCTTAATTTTCATATGTTTGGCTATTTCAATTCTTCTTCAGATTCAGTTTTAGTTTAGTTTTAAATTTTTTGTTAGTTATTTTGGTTTTCTCTATGTTATCTTTCCAAATTCATTTTTCAATTTCAATTTTTTAGTTATTTTCAATTTTTTTAGTTATTTCAATTTTAGTCATGTTCAAGTTCTGGTTTAGTTCTGCTTTAATTTAATTCTTGGATATTTTAGTTTGCTATATGTTTTCCCCAATTTTAGTCTTCGATTACAGTTAGCATTTTTATTTGTTTATCTTGTTTAGTTTCTAATTTCAGATAGTACTTTCAGTTTTTGCACTTTGAGGTTTCATTTTTAGTTTTTATTTGTTTTTTGTTTTTATCTAATAAAGTATGCCTATAGTTTTTCTTATCTTTCACAACAGTGAGGACGAGAGGATGCATAGGCCTGCACCTGCTGCTAGTGTGAAGGGCAATGGTGGCACTTTGAGTTGTTGATGCCTTGCCTTCCTTGAGCAGCAGTAGCTACGACCTGTCGACATGCTTTGTTTCGAGATGGTATTCTATTTGTTAATTTCAGTTAATTTTTCTGGTTGTCAATTCTAGTATTACCTACATTCATGTGTTTTAGTATGGAGAGGAGCAGCCAATCTTTGGTGACGAGCAAATCGGTAGAGAGGAGGAACACATTTGGATCAATGGAGTGGGGGTGTTTGCCAGCACATTCAAGCGGAAAGGAGGAGTATATTTGAGCAAGTTATATAATAACTTGCCCCCAAAGGTGGCAAGTTATGGAATGCTTATTTTAAAAATTTGTCTCACAAGTTATACAACTATATTATTACATGGTTGTCAAATTGTAATACAGCCTATTGTAGCGGTTGGAAAATGACTAGCTGCTAACTAGGGGCGAAATAATAATTTGCCCTTCTTGGATTGACTACTTATGCAATATTTGTTCTAATAATTTGGCTCTCAGGATTGCAACTTATCTTTGTTTTTGTGTCATTACTCTTGTTCCCCTGCTCCTACAGTAAGTTGTATAATAACTTGCATCAGGAGTTGGCAACTCCACCAAGTTACAACTTGTTATATGCCGCTAGTGTAGCATTTTTAATAAATGCTCTCGAGATGACGGTTAGACAAGTTTTTTATTTTGGCTCTAGTAGTGAGTTGTATAATAGTTTCCCTTGGCAGCTTATGCAATACTTGTGCCCCTACTTTCATTTTTCAATAAATGTCTTTTTACTTGGCCTTAAGTTATGTTTCTAGCTTTTATTTTGTAATGTGTTGTATAATAACTTGCTCCACTAGTTGGCAGCTTATATAATGTTTATTTTAATAATTTGCTCTAAAGTTGCAGTTTGTCTTGTTTCTCTTTTTTTTTAAATGCCCTCACTTAGCAACTAGTCATGTTTCTGATCTCCTGCAATGAGCAGTATAATAATTTCTCTTAGCTTCTCTTGTGTTTGGACCGCTACTCTTTTAATAAATACCTAGTTAGCAGTTTATGCAATACTAAACAATTTTATTTTGTTTTCATAAAACAACTGATGTGCATATTATGTAACAAATTTAGTATATTTTTGCAACAACAACTTTAGTATTATATGGTAGCAACTCCTTAATAAATCTTATAGCACATGTTTACACATAAATTGCTAGTAAAATAAAATTCTTTGAAACATATGTAAGTGAGGTCTAGTTTTGTCCGTATTGCTGCGTAAAACACACCGGTGCAGTCGAAATTGAAAATGAATAAATTGTTCAAAACTTATAGCAATTTAAAATAATATTTTTACTTTTTTTACTAACGTGTCATGATGACATCACACCGATAGCGACGTTGCATGCTGGGGATGGGAGGGACTCGGCCACTCCGGTGGAGCGCATGCGGTGGGTCCGATCCTGGTGTCTGTGAGTCTGTCGGACAGGCAGGTCGCACCCTCGCGTAGAGCGCGACGGGTCGCGCTTTATCTGCCTCCTAATTTTTTCCCTTATTGTTTTAGTGTCTAGGTGTGGTAACCTAAGAATAGCACTGTTTTTAATTATTTCTTTAATTAAAAAATGACGGGTAGCACTGGATGTCTCGGTTTTTATTAAAATAAGTATTATATTTGGTATGTAATTGGATGAGGGTGTTATCAGGGCCAACCACAAGATGAATTGATGAAATGCATGAGACATTAAAAGATTTGAATTTCTAAAACTTCATGTTTGTACGAGTTAGAGTAAAGCATAGTCGATTTGAAGACGAATTGAAACACATGATGTTTTAGTTAAATATAAATATCAAGTTGCAAGTCATATAAGTAATTAACCACGCACCCGTTGCAACGCGCGAGCATTTTTCCTAGTATTACTAATAAACAGCTAGTATAGATGGACATCAGAAGAAAAGATTAATAACCCAAGGCTGGAGAACACGCATACGGATCGAGGAATAATAATATGATGGTGTATATATATATATATATATATATATATATGGTAGGAATGATTCCTTTTCTGAAATTGATTCGAACCGGATCAAGTGAACAACCGGATTCACTTAATCCGTGTCCTGGAAGCATTCAGGCTGGGAACGAAATCCCTGCTGCCGAACGAGGCCTCGGTATGTAGGACTAGTGGGCGTCCATTGCCAGACAGAAGTTAGTGATATTTCTTCTGTCCCCCCCCCCCCCCCCGTTAAATCATAGTGCCGCTAATCTTTTTTTGGCTCAGACGCTGCTAGGATGCAAATATATATCATCTAGCAAGATATGGTTTATGTTACCAATGCTCTAATATTGCCAATCAAGCTTTGACATAAAAGTCCAAGTGATTCAGTACGTAGTTCCTTTTCCAGTTGGTATTAAATGGGATTTGAAGTAGAGGAGAGATCGATTAATACTGGTTCAATAAGATCGAGAACAGAAATGTGTTCGTGTTGTTAAGAGATATTAGAATTGTTATTTTTTTTATTTTTTTTCTTTATTAGTCCTCTATTATAAAGATTTTTTAGACATATATGTTTGTGTCGCACGTGCATATCCAGTAGTATATCTAAAGCTTGTTGAAGTATATTACTAATAAACAGCTAGTATATATAGATGGGCATCAGAAGAAAAGATTAATAACAAGGCCGGAGAACACATACTGATCGAGGAATAATAATAATATAGATGGTCATATATAGTAAGTAGTTTATGTGTAACATAATAATCAATACAACAGCATGGAAACTTTATTTATGGCGTGTGCATCAGACGTAGTAGCTATGTGTGTGTGTGTGTGTGGAGTGGACCATGTGTGTGTGTGTGGAGTGGACCATGAGCAGGGAATGAAAGGGCACCACACGTCATGATGCATGTGTACCCAGCCCTAGCCGGCCTGCTGCTGGTTGTTGCCTAGCTTAGCCCTGCTGGCTGCTGCTGGGCTGCGGCAGGGGCGCCCACCGGAGCTGCGGCAGGCGCGCCGACGACCGGAGGGATATTCGCCGCCGCCTCCCCGGAACACCACGGCAACCAGCTCCAGCAGGGTGCCGGAGGCATTGCCCAACCGACGACCCCTGCAGCGGCCTGATGACCTGCTTTGTTCTTGTTTTTTGCATGCACCCCACTAGGCACTGCAGCAGCGGCTAGGAGGAAGAGGAGCAGCAGCGTTGTCGGAGTAAGCCTAGCCATTGGTCGCTTGTACAGTACTTACCGGGTATTGGCTCTCTGCCTGTAGTACGTGTGTGTGTGGGTCGACGCAATCTATATTTATAATCCGAGGAGGACACTGGACGCCAGCCAAACTACACATGTGTATGCATCATGTGTGCTCATCAAATCAAATCAAAAAAGGGCAGGCTTTAAATGTGGCGGATTTTGATTCCGGTCTACTCCTATATATGTACATGTGCCTGGCTACAACAAACAGGGTAGTTGGTCTGCTGCACTAATTATGACCTCGGATTTTAATTATTACTGTAGTATTATATAGGTCTTGTTTACATTTGTTCAAACTTCCAACTTTTCTCACTCTCTCTCCATCATATCAATATTTGGACGTATATATGCATGGAGCATTAAATGTTGGTAAAAAAACTAATTGTACTTTTAGTATCAATATAGATGGGTATAAAGCCCGGGCCCGTCAGCCCGGCCCAAAGCCCGCCATTTTGGCATGGCCTGACCCATCCCTAGGGGCGGCCGTGCCTAGGCCAGACCCTCGGCACGGCGGGCAGTCCCGACCCGGCCCGATATATATACATAATTATATAAATATAAATATATGTATAAATATATAATTATAAACATAAATATATATATATAACTATAAATAGGATTGCTATTGAGCACGCAACGCTCTAAATATTATTTAGAGCGTTCATCAATATATATGTAAATCCTGTAACCATAAATCAAATCCCGTAGCAGTAGAATTTTAGCGCAATTAGCCTTCTGAACCCGCAACCATAAAAATCCGATTCGCAACCGTAAAACTGTGCTGGGACCGTTAAAACATAAGAGCGCTGAACCCGTTCGCATTGAGCATAAAATGTACGTAATATCCCTTTCTTATATACAATATATAAATAACCACATAAACCTAAATCCCACTCATCATTTTCTCTGCCGTACCCTAGCCCAGCATCTAGATCTCGCCCAGATCCAAGCATGGCGGTCTCCTTCCTCTTGCTACCGGCGCGGACCCCTTCCCTATGGTTGCCGTGGCAGGCCCTTCCCTGTGTGCGCCGACGGGCCTCCTTCCCTGTGGATGCTGGCGGCAACTGCAACAGCCCTCCATGCTCTGGATCCGTGCAGCTGCTGCCGGTCGGCGGTACGACGCCCTCCCCCTCCACCTCGACCACATGTCCGGTGGTGGGGAGTCAGTAGGCGGCATCCCCGTCCACACTTTCGCCGGCGTCTCTCCTCCGTCCATCCTTCCAGTGACGTCTCGGTTGACCCCTACGATGCCAGTCCCGACCCGTTCTTCCACGGCGGCTGCATCCATCTATCAGCGAGACGATGATGCAAGGAAGCTCGACCCCGAGCCTAGATCCAGGATGCACCCGTGGAAGCGAGTCCCCTTCCCTCACCCCTGGCGATGCGGCGGACGTCCTTCCCTCGCCCCTGGTTGGCCTGCCCCCGATCCCTGCTGCTACTACTACTGTGGGTGCCATTCCTGCACGCATCTGCTGACTGCGACGATGCTGGGCCTTGTTTAGATGCACTCAAACTATAACTTTTTTTCCTCTCTCCATCACATCACCATCACATCAATGTTTGGACGCATGCATGGAGCATTAAATGTTGGTAAATAAATAACTAATTACACAGATTAGTTCTAAATCGCGAGACGAATCTTTTGAGCCTAGTTAGCACATGATTGGACAAAGTTTGTCAAATAACAACGAAAGTGCTATAGTGGAGAAAAATTCTCACCGTTCCAATCTAAACAAGGCCTGGTTGCTGGCTCCTCGAGTGCCTTGGTGCCTTCTCGACACAGGAGCGACAGTGTCAGATTCCAAGCCAGAGGCCAGATCTCATGAATGCAGCGATAGCTCTGATGGGATTTGCTTCCGGCTCCAGGCGTTCCCAGCAGATTACTACTTGTTTTTTTTTGTTTGTGATTATTTAATAATATGAACTGACGAACGGCGTTTTATTAGCTTGTGCGATCAAATGATGCATGTAATTTTTTTGATGGATTTTTGAAAGTCGTAATTATTACTACTTGATTAGAAAGTCAAAATTAAATTATTACGGTTTGAAAAAAATATGTATGCTGACAATTACTACTGGTTTCAAAAGTCGTAATTATATTATTAATGTTGAAATTGGAAACTAAAAATTAAATTATTACGGCTTGAAACAATGAAAGAAAAGTGTTATTGTTAGTGTTTAAATTGGAACGGTTGCTTTTACGGTCCGAGGACAAAAAAGTTCTTGCCACTTAATTTGTGTAAAATCGGTTGATCATTACTGTACTTGATTAGTCTAATTAGAGTGAAAAACAAATCTTAAACTGTGATCCGGTTTCCTTAGGAAATAAATACTTAAATTAACCATTTCAAAATCTTAAACCGTGATCATGTTTCCTAAATAGAATATAATTACGGTCTTAGCATCTTAAAATAACACATGAAGAATCACAGGCTCCGGAGGATGCCTTTACGGTTGCACAGTAAAAAAACTCACAGGCTGCCTGGACCCTGGAGGATGACCGTAACCTTTACGGTTGCAGTAAAAAAAACTCACAGGTTGCCTGGAGGCTGGAGGATGACCGTAATTCTCTTCCTCTGTTACGGTTGCGGAAGAGCGTCTATATTAATCATTATTATACGGTTACGGGAGCTGTCGGTCTGAAATATTACGGTTGCGGAACGAATCACTGCTGGCGCTCTAAACAATATTTAGAACGCAGCGCTCCAAATAGCGTAGTCCTAACTAAAAATAATATATAAAAGTAAATATAATATATATAAATACATATTTATAAATATAAAAAAATATAGATATACACATATATATATCCTAGTTTCACTGGCGGGCTTCGTAGGCCCATTGGGCCTTCGGGCCGGCCCGCTCTACGACTAGGCCATGCCTGGGCCGGAGGTCAGGTCCGTGGGCCATCTAGGCCCGACCTCCATGAGGCCGGGCCAGCACGGCATGGCCCGTTGCCCATCTATATTAGTATCTACATGTCGAGACAAATTTTTTGAGCCTAGTTAGTCTATGTTTGGACAAAGTTTGTTAAATAAGAACGAAAGTGCTACAGTAGCAAAGTTGAAAAAAATTCAGCATCTAAACAAGACCATATAGATGAGACGAGACCTCTTGGATTTGACTTCATTTATCTGTGGAAGTGCTATCTACTTACCTGTTGTTGTTCACGGTGTTTCAAAGGCGGTATGTAGTCAACAACCCAAGTCGACCGATAAAGTCTACAGAAAAAGAAATTGAGGTGTATCAACACATGCATGCACGATTACGATTTTCGGGCCATGCATGCATGAACTTTCAATCTGAATTTTCCATCGCTGATAGCCACGGCCCACGTCCTCCTTCCCTTCCTCCGACTGACCACGAACGGGAACTGCTTACTGTAAGCTCCTTCCTCCTCCAATCGACGCGACTTCCGTATCCGCATCCGCTGCAAGGGCCCTGAGCCATGGAAGACGAGGTCAAGGGCCCTGAGCCATCACATCACCACCTCACCGCCGCCTTCCCTCTCCCTGTTCCTCGATCCTTGGCACATGGCACCACAGACCAAGAGAGCCGAGCACACAGCCCGCTCGGATTCCCACCGGCACCATGGACGCGACCTCACAAAGCACCGACCTCGATCACCGGAGCCCGAGGAAGACGCAAAACCACCCAGCTCAACTTTCAGGACGTTCCCCAGCTCGAGCATATGTGTAATGGTAAGAAAATATATGTGGTGATATGAGCGCCGTCGGCCACCAATGGTTGGGCGTTCCAGCCCCTACTCACACGCTGCCGTGTCGTTTACTCCGGCGGGCGAGCTACCACCACCGCCACGAGCTAGCACACACACGCCGCCGCCACACAGTCCACCGGAAGGTGCGGCAAGGTCGGTCTCCAAAACGCCGGCAGCCAGCTGACGTCGAACTACGGCCAAGCAGGGCACTGACACAGACAACTCCAGCGAGCCTAGGCCGCCTCCTCTGCTCCATCGCCTCCTCTCCTCTGCTCCTGGAGTCGATCTATACCATACCAGAATTGCTTGTTAATTAGAAAATGTGCTGTGTACCTATGCATGCATTCTTGGCTAAATTAAGCTAGCCAGTTTTATTGAAAAGAATAAACTAAACTTTATTTACCAGCCAGAACCAGAAGCGGAGAGGATGAGCTCGCGGGATGAAGCATGCATGGTGGAATCAGCTAGCCGACAGTAGTACATAAAATAACTAAGCATCATCGATCATCAAGCGCAAAACTCTGGTAGCCTCACATATCACACATGCATGTTTATATCCATCCATCTATTTCTTTCTTTTATTTAGATATATCATATATATATATACACGGGTGGTGTGCATGCAATTCCACGTATATATAAATACCATACAATTCACGGGAAAATTAATTGAAGGCTATCATATCGACAGCAAAGACAAAAAGGCCCGGCACCGCTAGCTAATAAGGATCAACCGATCGATCAGAAATCAAGAATGAAGATAAGGATGAGGTTTGCAATTGTGGTGGTGGTCCTCGTCGCGTTGCTGCTGCTGATTCCGCCGGCAGAGATGAGCAGTAGGGCTGACAATAATAAGGACCGTGATGATGCTCAAGTCGTCAAGGTCGCTTCCGGGTGCACGAGAAAGTGCCGCGACCTGTGCGCCGCCCTGCCAACAAAAAGCGAGGAGGATCCCATGTGCGACTGGAGGTGCGGCACCATCTCGAGCGTCTTCAATGGCAGCAGCATCCAAGACCCCGCCGCCCTGAACACGGAGACGGCCTCGGTGGCCGTGCAGGAGATCCAGATGTGCTGGACGGGGTGCTACCTGGGGTGCATCGGCATCGTCCCCCCGGGCCCACTGCTTGCAAGGACAAGTGCACCGACACCTTCCGCCTCTTCGTCCCGGCCATGGCCGCCCTCGACAAGACCATGGCGCAGATGGGCCTCGCTGCGCAAGGCCCAGCTGGTGGTATGGAGGACTTCATGTTTCAGGCCTGCGGCGATGCCTGTAGCCGCAAGTGCGCCGCCAGGGCTGCAGCAGGCGAATGTCGTGCCAGCTGCGCCGAGGCCTGCGGCTTCTACGTCGCCGCGACTAGAGTGCTCCAGGATGCCATGCTGCCGGCGGCAGTGCCAAACCCCGCCAAGGTGGCTGACGACACCGTCGCCAGCACGTTCAAGGCTTGCAGCGAGCACTGTGCCTCCACTGACAAGAAGACGTGTGCCACCAAGTGCAGCTACGCCGGCTACGTCATCAACAAGGCCAAGGCGTCCATGATGCTGGCCACCGGCGGCGTTGGCCTGCTAGTTTAGCATAGCATCATTATTATTATATTCATCTTCATCCCCGGCATGCAATGCTCGATGCTCCATAAATAAATAATATAATACGGCGTTTTGTGAAGTTTGGATCAAACCTCACAAACCGTGTTGGCGTTTAATTAGGATTACCCTCTGTTGGCACTGAGCTCACTGCTAGTCAAGTCGAACTATGTTCTATTTCCGGTTTGAGTGTGTTTGTCGCTTGGCTTTTCGATCTTTGTGCTGTTGCGTAGTTGTGTACCATTCTCGAATGGTAGAGGGTAGAACTTTGTTCCCTTATCAAACAGAATTATGGCGTATCCTTATTGAAACCTATACCGTACCATCCAAGCTAGAAAGGGAACAATACATTCTATAGCATTACAATAATGTCATTATAAATCTATATGAGATAGCATGCATATTCTAATATATAAAGAAATAAAATCACATTCATATCATATTGTTTAGTGTTTGGTACCAAAATTAGGTCGAGCCAATTCAAACATCAGTCATAGAGTTGGTCACACTAGTATATATTTATATGCTTTTGACCGAAGATCAATAATATGAGCTAACAACTATCTAAAGGTGCACCGTCTATTCAACAAGCACCACCTCAGAATACATGCTCATAAACATAGAGACTTAAAGAGATCCTACTCCCTGCAGCACCATTGTTTCTCCCAAGTAGACACTAAAGTCAATCTCAGTGGTGAGTTTCATTGCGTTATTTCTAAGACTGCCATGTTATATAAAATAAAATGAAAATCCCCATTATTGAGAATGAGAGTTTCATTCAAGAGTTTCATAAGCATTAAATTCCATGACTCATAGAGAGTTGGTATTCGTGCCAACAGAGTTTCATCTAGATGAAACTCATTTCTTCTCTCTCTTCTTAAATACACTATCATATCATCAAAATGTTTATATGAAAGTATATTTAATGCAAATGAAACTCACACTGAGACTGACCTAATTGTCCAACCGATATCAGCAACTTTGATGCATATCATTTTGTTGTAGATAAACAACACTCTAATATAAAGATCAAATTCAAAAAGGAGTATTCATTTATATTTATATAGGGTCACACACGTACACATCTCAATCTGATTATTTGACTAGTTCTATCCAAACATATTGGGTCCGGTTTTTACTTTTTACTTAACATTCTAGCTCAAAAGTCTTACCAAAGTTTGGAAGTTGCAGCAATGGCGCGTGTGTAAGCTTGTCCTTCAAAGTATCAAAGGACTCCTCTTGTGCCTTACCACAATGGAACACCACACTTTTCTTTGTCAACTCGTGCAAGGGGGCAGCAATATGGCGCTAAAATCCTTCACGAATCGACGATAAAATCCTGCAAGACCAAGAAAGCTTCTCACCTGTGTGATGGTTTGGGCACCGGCCAGCTCTTTATGGCTTCAATTTTCATCTCTCATCCACCTCTATTCCCTGTGGAGTAACAACATAGCCAAGAAAAGAGACTCGATCTGTGCAAAAGATGCACTTCTCAAGGTTACCAAATAAACGTGCATCACACAAAGCATTAAAAATAGCACGTAAGTAATCCATATGTTCATCCAAAGACTTGCTATATATTAATATATCATCAAAGTAAACCACCACAAATCGCCCAATAAAAGCTCTTAAAACTCATTCATCAGTCTCATGAAAGTACTAGGTGCAATAGTTAAACCAAAAGGCATTACTAACCACTCATATAATCTGAATTTAGTTTTGAAAGCTGTTTTCCATTCATCTCCAAGTTTCATTCTAATTTGATGGTAGCCACTACTGAAAGCCCTAGTTTGGTTTTGGCTAATTGATGAAACCTATTTGGTCTAATCCAATTGATAAGCATGTGTGTAGCTTATTATAAAGGATTACGACCAAGCCAAGTGGTGGAGCTAGCAAGGTGGCAACCATGGAGGATGGTGATGGCCACAAGCACTCAAGAGATCAAGTGCTCGACCATTGGTGAAATGAAGAAGAGAAGAGATGGAGCAAAGAGGCCCGAAGGCAAAGGTATAACCTATAGGGCTCTTTGTTTTGGTGATCAAGACACTTAGCGAGTGTGATCACATTTAGGATAGATAGCTGTACTATTAAGAGAAGATAATTCATGGCTTATGCGGTGTTCAAGTGCCACTAGGTGTTCTCTAACATATTGTTGCTATAGACCTAGTGAGTGACTAACAAAACCCCTTGGAAAATGCTTTGCAAAATGCTAACACACATGCAAATAATGATGTACACTTGGTGGTGTTGGCACTTTTGGGATAAGGAGGTGTTAAGGAGCTGTGGAGAAGTGGGAGAAACTAGTGTATAGTCCTTCTCTCCCTCCTGCCGAGCTTGCGAGGCAGGATTCAGTGTTTTTTCGGAAGAGAAGTAGTGTGTTCAGAAGCATCGGACGCTGGTCCGAGGAGCATCGGACGCTGGGCTGAGCGTCTGATGGTTAACCCTAGTTTCTGACAAAAGTTGAAGGAGCATCAGACGCTGGCAACAGACGCTGAATAAACACTGTTGCAGAGTCCGATGCAGGTGACGTGGCGCGAGCTAGCTTTTTAGGGAGCATCGGACGCTGGCCTGCGTCCGATGCAGATCCATCGGACGCGTCCGATGTGATTTGGCCCTCTCTGGAACCTCTCTACATGGTCATCGGACGCAGGGGTTGAGTCGTCCGATGTGAAGGTGCCGACGCGACCGATGTGGCGCAGAAAAGAGCTGAAAAGTGTAGGGGTATCGAAGCGTCCGATGCCTAGCATCGGCGCGTCTGATGTCACTTTAACCGTGGCGCAAAGGAAAATGACCATTGGGATCTAACTGATTGAATTCATATCAGGGGGACACGTGGCTCCATCTGGAGCATCGGACGCTAGGACAGCGTCCGATGGTTGAGCATCGGCGCGTCCGATGCCTCGGATTCTGGCCCAACGGCTAGGCCGACTTGGGTGGCCTATTTAAGGGGCTTGGCCGGCTCACTTGGATACTCTCTTGCACATTTTGATCTCTAAGCATTCTTGTGAGCCTAGGCAAGGCTCTCAACTCATCTCCCAAGTTGATTTGATCAAACCAAGTGAGATTGAGTGATCTAGTGCGTGATTTGAAAGATTTCAATCTAGTGGCACTTGTTCTTCGCATCGGCATTGAGTTTTCTTGTTACTCTTGGCATTTGTCGGTGCCTAGACGGCTTGGAGGCGTTGAGGTGGTTGATTGGCAAGATTGGATATTGTTCTTGGCCCTACCGATTGTGATTGTGAGAGGTTTTGGAGCCTCACCTCGCCGGAGCGGCAAGAGGCATCCTTAGTGGATTGCTCGTGTCATTGAGCTACCTCACTAGTGGTAGATTCCTGTGGCGCTCTTTGTGAGCTTGGCTTTGTGCCGATTTCCGATTAGCCACCAGGTCACCTAGTGTTGGTCGACACAACGGGGATTAGCGTGCCGGCAAGCACGTGAACCTCGGGATAAATCTTGGTGTCCCGTGTGCTTATTGTGATTGGTCTTCATATTCACATTTTTGGTGATTGGCATCACAAGTGGATTTCATCGGTGATTGGCCCTCTACTAGACGAACCCGAAGGCTCGTGAAACCACTTCTATCTAGCTCATTTACTTTGAGTAATTTACTTTGAGCTATTTCATTTGTGTAGATACTATTACTTGTTGTATATCTTTTATTCTATACCTTGTGTAGTGAGATTGTGTTTAGCTTGCCTAGTTCATCTTTCGCACACACTTGTTTATCTTAGATCAACTATATCGTAGTTGTGCTAGAGCTAGCTCTTTTATTCCGCATAAGTTTTTAGCTCTACTTGATTGTGTGACTTAGAAATATTAGGTAGAATTGTTGGATAGGTGGCTTGCAACACACTATTAGGCTAGCGCAAAAAGCTTCGCCATTTGTTATACTAATAGTGTTTGCCTAAGTGATTTTGTAGATTTTTAATTAGGCTATTCACCCCCCTCTAGCCATTTTGGACCTTTCAACTACGCAAGTCAACCTTTGTGAAAATTACGGAGCCACACAACTCATCAAGCATGTCATCAAACCTAGGAATATGATGGCGATATCAAATAGTAATATTATTAATGGCTCTACAATCAACACACATACGCCATGAACTATCTTTCTTAGGAACCAAAATCACAGGAACAGCACAAGGACTAAGGCTTTCTCGTACATACCCGTGGTCCAAAAGGTCTTAGACTTGTCGCTAAATTTCCTTAGTCTCCAGGTTGGTTCGATAAGCACCTCGGTTTGGCAATGTAGCTCCCGGGATCAAATCAATTTGATGCTCTATTCCTCTCATAGGTGGCAGCCCCGAGGGTATCTCAGTTGGAAAAACATCCTTATACTCCTACAAAAGGTTAGTGGCAGCAGGAGGTATCGAGCTAACAACATCATCAAGCGAATACAAAACTCGTTTGCAAACCAAAGTATAACAAATATCATCATCAGAAATTTCAGCAAGGTCACTTTTTATTGCAAGCATTACACCACCCTTCAATTTTATGCCCTCTTCCTTAGAACTAGGTGTAGACTTATCCTTTTTAGGTGGGTAAAGAGAATTAGCAACTTGCTGATTTTTAGATTTAGTATCATGCAAATTAGCAGCTCGTTCTTTATCAGTTGGTATAATTTCAGCAGGGGTCATAGGAACCAATGTAATTTTCTTTTCTTTATGCATAAAAGTGTATGTATTACTTCTACCATGGTGTATAGCATCATTATCAAATTCCCATGGATGACCCAATAAAAGTGAACAAGCTTCCATAGGTACAACATCACAATCTACAGAATCAACATAGGTACCAATGGAAAAAGAAACTCTGCAAGTTTTTGTTACCTTAGCTTTACCAGAATTATTCAGCCACTGAATATGGTACGGATGTGGGTGTGGGCGCGTGGACAAACCAAGCTTCTTGATCAAATCAGAACTCACCAAATTATTGCAGCTACCGCTATCAATGATGACACGTGCTCGCCGGTTGTTAATGACAAAGAAAATTTGGAACAAATTGTGGGGTTGCAACTTCTCAGGTTGTTGTACTTGTGCACTGAGCACGCGCTGCACAATGACACTCATGTAGGTTGAAGTGTCCTCGCTACCAAAAACCTCGTCATCTCCTTGAACCTGTTCTTCTTCTTCAACATCTTCAACTTCAGAGGTACTGATGTACCCATCTTCTGTCGCAATGTATGCCCGCTTGCTTGGGCAGTCCTTCTGCACATGTCCATATCCAAGGCAGCGGTGGCACTGAATGCCAGAAGTGCGTCCCGTTGAGGCAACGGAGGATGCACTCTTCGAAGGTTCCTGCACAGAATTTCTACCTGACCCAGAAGGTTGTGAGGAAGGTGTCCGCTTGCTTGCTGGTAGAGGCGCCCGAAAGGAGGATGCCTTGGGAAGCACGGAAGATGTCCCCGTGCGTGGTATGCAGCCTCCCTTGCTCTTTCTCTGCTTTTCACGCCCCTGCAACTCTTTCTCTGCAAGCATAGCAAATTGAAACAACTGGTTGACAGTGTTAAATTCCTTATAATCAACTATGTCCTGAATTTCCTTCCTCAAACCTGCATAAAAACGAACAATAGAGTCCTCGGGTCCCTCTACTATGCCACATCGTATCAAACCTTTCTGAAGCTCACCATAGTAATCCTGCACAGATTTATCTCCCTGTTCTAAACGCATCAGTCTCTTTTGTAGCTCTCTATGATATGATGGAGGCACAAATCTATCACGCATAGCAACCTTAAGTTCTTCCAAGTTCTAGGTTGGCAATTATCTGCAACTAAACTAGTCCACCAAATAATAGCAAAATCTTTAAATTCACTAGTGGCTTGTCTAATGTGATGTTGCTCAGGCACAAGGTGGGCACTAATTTTTGTTCTAGTGTCATCTCCCAATCAAGGTATTCCTCAGCATCATAATGTCTCAAAAAAGAAGGTATTGTAAATTTAACCTTAGCATAAGGATCTTCGGGAGCATGAGTATGATTACCTCGTTGGCGGTTGAAATGTTGAGCGCCACCCATACCTGTGGTGTTCTCATTGATGGCTCATGCGTCAGGGACATAGACGACGCTGGCACCCTGACCCCACCTGTCATACAAACGCACACTCCTACTCATGGGCACAGCGAACTACACACACTGAAAATAATGCTAGGGCCACACGAGCAGTGTACACAAAGAGCTAGAAAACTCTCTAGAAAAATTCTCTATAAAAATTCCTCAAAACTATAAATAAACTAGAGACACCTTGATCCTACTCACATCATTGTCACGACTTTTCCATTTATACAAGTATCTCCATAAATTTCATACACTCCCAAACTCTAATTAAAACTCCTAAAAATCATATCTCGCTGATTTTAATTCCGTTTTCCATGACCACTACCAATATTCTTCTAAAATCCAGCTCTATTTATTTTATTCAGTACCACCATATAGTTTTTTGTTTGCTTCTGTGTTTTAATTTGTATTATTTGGTAATGACCGACACAGGAAGATGAGTACCAGGAAGGGGGAAGGAGATCTCAACGTACGCAAGTCCTAACTCCCCTATCTTAAAAGAAGCAAGTGATAAACAGGTTTATCATAATTTTCTAGGTAATGTTAGACTGATCTCTTTCCCAAATGGCCCAACGGCCATTAGGCCTTGACCTCACGCCCTGATCGGGGCGCCCAGCCCATTTAATGGCTGGTGGGCCCCCATCGCACTGCGCATATAAAGAGGGTGGGGGCCGGTGGCTCTCAGTACGAGGTTCACCGTGAGCCACTCCTCCCCACCGACAAACCCTAACCCGATCTAGTGAGGGTGCAACCAGCGACGGGAAGCTCCGCCGCCGCCGTTCCTCATCCCCGTCGCACTGGACTACGTTCGCCTTCGCCATCACCACCAGACTCCTACTCCTGCGTCACCCTCCCGCGTCGCCGACGACCCCAGGACCCCGAAGGCCATGGCGGGCGACGGCTCCACCTCCTCAACTACGTCGACGGGCTCAAACAATCTCGATATGTATTCCTAGACTCCTCTCTCTCCTCGGATCTAGTCCGTAGCAATTCATAGGACTTGTTTATGCACTGTCATGGTTTATACCCGGCTAGATCTACTCCTAGATGATCCTGCGGGTTTTTCAATGGTATCAATCGCTTGTCTAGTTGTGGATCTTGGTTTCGGGTTTAACCCTAAGAGGGTAAAAGTAACTTGCAACCGATTTTGAATCGGAAAAGAAAATCCAAACCCTAATCCTAACTCAGAGAAGGGAAAGGGATAGAAGAGAAAGAGACGGGTCAACCTTGATCCAGACAGTTTCATCTTACTCGTGTTGGTGGTTTTTGTCACCACCTGGTATTGATCCGCGCCGCCGCTCGCCGGCGTGCGGGATAGAGGCCTCCGGCCGAGCCACCCGCTCGCCGTGCACAGGGCACCAACGCGGAGCCATTCGACAGCGACGCGCTCGACCTAGAGGGAGCGCGCGCCGGCGATTGGGTCCGCGCAGGTGCCGGACCGCCCTCCACGTTCGTCGTCGCGGCCAGTAGGTGCTCCGCTGCGATGCGCCTGTGAGGCAGAAAGAAGAGAGCGGGGAGAAAGAATGAGTTAGGGTTTCGGGGAGTGGCAGCGGCGCCTGTTTTTGTTCGCGGGAGGAGCGCGGTCAGCCGTCCGATCTGGATCGATGGCTGACGGCGTCGGGGGCCGCTTTCGGCCCAGGTGGGCAGAGTGCGAAGGCCGAAATCCCGGCCCAGGCCCAGGTTGCGGCCTGGGCGCGGGAGGGGGAGAGAGCGCCGCGGGGAGCTGCCGGCCGGCTGGGCCGAGCAGGCCACCGTGGGCCGAATTGGTCATTTGTAAATTTTTGGTTTTTGGTTTATTTCCAGAAGCATTTTCAATATATTTTTTTGCCTTTTGAATTGTTTTTATGTATATTTTCTGTGCAAATTTATTCCAACGAAATTTTTGCACAGAGAATAGTAAAGATTGTTAATTATTTCTGGAGAAATTTAATATAAAGAATTGTTAAATTGTTTTCGCTGCGTACTTTGAATTTTAATTTTCACTATTAAATTCGAACCAACGGGAGAATTTAATTTTGAAAAGAATATGTTTTCTGAGATTATGATGTTATTATTTTCTGACCAACGTTGATAAATAATAATATTATAATCACTGTTCCATTAAAGGTTTATGCATTATTTCTATTTCTGCCCAACGGTGATTTAGTTATAGTGTATAAAAGCAACTCATTTACTATGTTTTATATTGTTCTCACTATATTTGGAACTATGTTTTCAGGCTCCATTCTGATGAACATGGTTAAAGATATCCCACCTCTCAAGGGGATAACCACTTGGACTGGGAGAAGAAAATTGAGCTGGCTTTTCTGTTGGCTGAGGTTGACTGGATCCTCACTGAGCCTCGTCCCGCAGTGCTCAAGGAGCCTGCGAGAGAGGAAGGTGAGAGTGATACCGCTTGGAAACAGCGGGAACTGGACTTTGGTCCAGAAAAGTTGAAACATGATCTAGAGCGGGTTAGGTGGGAAAAGACCAACAAGAAGTTAGTTGCAGTTGTTAAGAACACTGTAGATCCTGCCATCCTGAACTCGCTCCCACCAGAATGTGACACGGTCACTGAAATTCTGGAAAGGTTGAAGAATCAGTTCACTGGTTCCTCAAAGACTTATGCCACTTAGGTGATCAAGAAATTGATAACTGAGAAGTACACTGGTGGTGGTGTAAGAGACCATATCCTGAAAATGAACAGTATGCATCTAAGCTTAAACCAATGGATAACGAATTAGCTATTTCTCAGAAATTCCTTATTCATCTGATTTTTGCTTCCCTGCCAAAAGAGTTTGAAACCTTTGTTGTATCTTACAACAATAATCCTGAGGATTGGTCATTGGACAAGTTGATAGCCATGTGTGGCCAAGAGGAGGAAAGAATCAAGGGTGCAACTGGTGGTGCAATCAACTATGTCAAGGATAACAAGAGAGGCAATGGCAACCCTAGCAATGCAAAAGCTCAGGGTAAGAAGCCAATGCAACAGTATAGACCTCAACAACAGCAACAGCCACAACAACCTCAAAGGAGGGTGGTGGACCCTAATCAGTGCATCGAGTGCTTGAAGCCGGGACACCACAAGAAAGATTGTCTTGTCTTTTTAAGAAGATCTTGGCAAGCAATGGTGAGAATGTTATTACATTTGTAAATGAATCTTTATATGTTCAATTTGATAAATCTACTTGGTGGATTGACTCTGGTGCAACTGTTCATGTTGCAAATTGTTTACAGGGATTCAGTTCGACAAGGACTATGCAAAGAAGCGAAAGATGGGTTAGAGTCGCCAATGGAGTTCGAGCTGATGTTGAAGCTGTTGGCGATCTTCCTCTACAGCTTAATAATGGATTCATTTTGATTCTTAGAGATGTTTTATTTGTACCTTCATTGCATAGAAACTTGATTAGTGTTTCACGTCTAGACAAAGATGGTTATGGTTGTCATTTTAGAGATGGCAAGTGTGAAATACTATTTAATAATGAATGTGTTGGTCTTGCCTTCGCGCAAGAAGATCTTTATTTGTTATCTCTTTGTGATAATGTGAACGTTGTCATCAATGAGAATGAGAATGAAATTGTATCCTCGTCGAACAATCCGAATAGAAAGCAAAAGCGAACTCAAAATGCGTCGTCGAAATTATGGCACTGTCATTTAGGCCATGTTTCGAGGGGGAGAATAGAAAGATTAGTAAAGAATGAGATTCTTCCTCCATTAGAGTTCACAGATTTTGAGCAGTGCATCAACTGCATTAAAGGAAAATATGTAAAGCAAATAAAGAAAGATGCCAAAAGAAGTGCGAGAATCTTAGAGATAGTCCACACTGATATTTGTGGACCGTTCCCTGTGAAAAGTGTGGATAGTTATGACTTGTTTATAACATTCACATATGATTATTCTTGCTATGGCTATATTTATCCAATTAAAGATAGATCGGAAGCATTGGATAAATTTAAGATCTTTAAGCTTGAAGTTGAAAATCAGCACAACTTAAAGATTAAAATAGTTCGTTCCGATCGCGGTGGAGAGTATTATGGGCGACATACCCCATATGGCCAAATTCCTGGACCTTTTGCAAGGTTCTTGCAGGAAAATGGCATAGTTGCTCAATACTCCACACCGAGGGAGCCTCAGCAAAATGGAGTAGCTGAAAGGCGCAACCGTACCCTGATGGATATGGTGCGCAGCATGATGAGTTACTCATCTCTCCCACTAAGTCTGTGGATAGAGGCGTTAAAAACCGCTATTCATATTCTAAACAGAGTCCCAAGTAAGTCGGTGCCTAAAACATCGTACGAATTGTGGACAAGTAGAGTACCCTCACTGAAGTACTTACGTGTTTGGGGGTGCCCCGCTGAGGCCAAAGTGTTTAACCCGAACATTGGGAAGCTGGATCCCAAAATAGTGAGTTGCCATTTCATTGGTTATCCTGAAAAGTCTAAAGGTTATCGTTTCTACTGTTCAGACAGATATACAAAGTTCGTAGAAACGAGACACGCTGTATTCTTAGAAGAAGAACTGATCAGGGGGAGCCAGGCAGCGCAAAGATTGATCTTGAAGAGAAGCGGGTATATGTACCCACTCTGATGATTCAGGAATCATTTTTCCCGCTACCTGTTCCCTATGTCCCTACGGTGCAAGACACTGCAGGGACAGAACCTGTTGTTGACCTTCCTATGGCAACTCCTAGTGAACATGAGGAACCCGTTTTACAGGAACCCATTGAGGCTAGTGTTGCGCATGAGGAAGAACAACAACAAGTTCCGATTGAACAGGAGCCATCTGATGATGGACCGAGGTGGTCCCAAAGAGCTAGAAGATCTGCTATTCCTGCAGATTATGAATTGTATAACATTGAAGAGTTTCAGATGGAGGATGATCCCACCTCATTTGAACAAGCCATGAGAAGCAAACACTCGTCCAAGTGGCTTGAGGCCATGGAAGATGAGATAAAGTCAATGAGTGCCAACGATGTTTGGGACTTGGAGATAATTCCTAAAGGGGCCAAAACAGTAGGCTGCAAATGGGTCTACAAGACAAAATATGACTCCCAAGGGAATGTAGAAAGATACAAAGCGCGACTCATGGCAAAAGGCTTTACGCAAAGGGAAGGGATTGATTACAATGAGACATTTTCTCCAGTCTCATGTAAAGATTCCTTCAGAATCATAACTGCTCTAGTAGCACATTATGATTTAGAGTTGCATCAGATGGATGTGAAAACGGCTTTCCTCAACGGTGAGTTGGAGGAAAACGTTTACATGGCACAGCCGAATGGTTTTGTCGTGAAAGGAAAAGAACAGATGGGATGTCGCTTGAAGAAGTCCATTTATGGATTGAAACAAGCATCCAGACAGTGGTATTTAAAGTTTGATGGCACAATAAAGAAGTTTGGGTTTATGGAAAATGTTGAGGACAACTATGTGTACTCCAAGTTCAAGAATGGAAAATTTATTTTTCTGATCTTGTATGTGGATGATATCTTACTCGCGAGTAGTGATATCAGTCTACTAAGGGAGACAAAAGATTTCTTGTCCTCAAAATTTGATGAAGGACCGAGAATGCTACAAAAGGCGACCAGAGGGGGGGGGGTGAATAGGAGCCTAAAATTTTCTTTCAAAATTCTGGCCTTTGTCCCAAAACTCAACCCCGCGAGCAAACCGACAAGCGTGATGTCCACGACCCAAGGTATTGGGTGGATGTTCCCAAGGAACACAGCGGGACACCACAAAAGCTCTCTCGCCCAAGTTCACGCAAGTCAACTAGTGACAGGATGAGCTTTGGGTAACCTCAACCTCCCCCGAGCAATGCGAGGGGGATTCAGGCTATTTTGCAAAGTTGGAAGCCCGATTTCTGTAGAGCACGAAGTCTAAAATCCAACGAAAAAACCCAAAACCAAATCCGAAGTCGAACGAGCAAACTGCGGACGAAACAGTGCAAAACTCACTGCATCAGGCGCTGGCCTGCGTCCGATGTCCAGGCACCGGACGCGTCCGATGCAAAATGTACTGTTCTGGAACCTCACTGCATGGTCATCGGACGCTGCTACAGGGAAAGTTCAGCGTCCGATGCTCAGGCCACGGACGCGTCCGATGGTCAACGAAGCGTCTGATGGTCAGCGTCCGATGCTCCTTCCCAAAAGCTATTCTTTGACACGTGGCTCCTGAGCGTCCGATGTGACGAACTCAGCGTCCGATGCCCCTGAGTCCAGCGTCCGATGCCCCCGAAATTGCAAAGTTCTTCCGTGGATTCAACCTGATCTCCTCCAAATAAAAGCTCTAAGGCTTAGACTTGGTATGAGGAGTTCCAAGGAGGTTAGTGAGCTACCCCTAAGAGATCATGGCTCGAACCTAACTCCAAATCGGTGAATCAGAAGAATTCGGGGCAAGGGAAACAAAAACCGATTAGAAACGAAAATCGATCGATATACTAGCTCGTGAGGTTAGAGGTAAATTCCTTCGGTGGAAAGATGCGCCTCACGATCTAGAACAACTCAGTTCAAACAAAATCAAAAAATGTTCCTCAGAGTGGGAGAACGAAGCAAATCACCGAGAGAACGAAAAGCAAAACGCTAAGAACGCAGCTCAAAACGTGAATCAAAACCACAAATTGCAACCGTGTCTCGAACCCACGAGACTACAGTGAGATTACGGTCTCACTTCCTCAAAATCTCAAGAACACAGAGGTATGATTCCGTCTCTGCGGATCTCAGTAGCTATAGCAGGGATGTGGGAGAGCAGGAAACCCTAGAATAAAAATAGAAATGACTGAGATGGTTTGGAGGGAGGGTGGCCTCTCCTAATATAGCCTAATACAATTATTCCCCTTCTACCCCTACAGCTAATGAGCGGGCAGGCTAACCCTAAGGGTATTCCTGACCAACTCAGAGTGTAGTCGATCCGACGGCCACGCCCGCACATCTGGTAGCTTCACCTCGATGCGACCTCACCCGATGCCGCCACGTGCCGCCTCGCGCCGTCCGTTCCGTTCCTGGACCTCCCCCCGGTTTTGAGGCCGAAACTGGAAACCGGGGCCATCCCCCAGTTTTGAGGCCGAAACCGGGAAACCTGTAGTCCATCGCCTGAGTTTTGTGGCCCAAACTCAGAAACCCGCCAGTGCCCAGGTTTTGAGGCCCAAACCTGGAAACCGTCCTCAGCCCGAGTTTTGTAGCGCAAACTCGAAAACCCGCAGCCCCCAGGTTTTATGGCCCAAACCTGGAAACCATCCACCCGGTGGTTTTTTCTGTGGCTCAACCACCAAACCGACGCTGTAGAGGGGATGCACCGCCCGTGCACCCCGTCCACCGACACGTGTCCCCAGGTCCTCGACCCAAGCAACACCGTGCCCCGCAAGTCTCCGCTCATCGCTGTCCCAGGCTGTCAGCCACCACAGCTGATCCTCAGGCCACCGGTCCGTCAGTCCAAGCCTCACGTCCGCCCTTCACCGCTCTAGGTTCATCGGCATGGCACGCCCGCCGCATGGCACGCCCATCCTTCACCGCTCCCGGTCCATCGGCACGACACGTCTCTACTTGACCTTCACCTTGCCATCAATCACTGTCTCCATGCTCGACACCTGCACAACACAAGCCAAAGAACATGCGCATCAAACCAGTTGACAATCACTCATCACTCAAGATCCGGCATACACCCATGTATCCGCATTTGATATGAAAGATCTCGGTGAATCACATCATTTGTTATCAAAAGGCATACGTATGCCATGCGTGTAAGCCTTCACCTGCACCGATAGTCAAGAGTGATAGATATGGGGATTTTCAGTGCCCCAGGAACCAATATGAAATTGATCAAATGAAAGCGGTTCCATATGCTTCAGCTGTCGGAAGCTTACAGTATGCACAGGTGTGCACACGCCCTAACTTAGCATTTGTTACCGGGCTACTTGGCAGATTCAAAGTAATCCAGGACTAGAACACTAGAAGTTGTAAAGAAGGTCTTGCGTTATTTGCAAGGCACAAAAGGCCTCATGTTGACGTACAGAAAATTAGATTCCTTGGACATAGTGGGGTCTCGGATTCTGATTATGCGGGAGATGATAGAAAGTCCACATCAGGGTGTGTGTTCACTCTCGCTAGGGAGCAATATCGTGGAAAAGCTCCAAACAAACCGTCCTCACTACATCGTCCACAATGTATGCCGAGTTTGTAGCATGTTATGAGGCAACTGGGCAGGCGAATTGGCTTAAGAAATTCATACCCGGTTTGAAAGTGGTTGACGACATCTATAGGCCACTGAAGTTGTACTGCGATAATAATCTGACAGTACAATATGCTCACAACAATAGGTCAAGTGGTGCTGCCAAACACATTGACATAAAGTTTTATGTTGTGAAAGATAAAGTCTGGGATCAAACCATAAGTCTCGAGCATATCAGTACGAGTAAGATGCTCGCAGGATCCGCTAACGAAAGGCTTACCACCCACTATGTTCAAGGAACACGTTGCCGGCATGGGGTTAATGGAAAGCCTATGATTCCTGGACTAAAGGGCCCAAAAGTAAAAGTATCTATTTTAGAACAGAGATGAACATTATTGTTGTTAAGTCTATCGGCAAAAGACCGTGATGATGAGGCATGCCTTTTGCGCAAATCTGTAATGAAATGAGAAAAGTAAAAGTAAAAGGAACTGGTGAGATCAAGGGAGAGATTGTTAGACTGATCTCTTTCCCAAATGGCCCAACGGCCATTAGGCCTTGACCTCGCGCCCTGATCGGGGGCGCCCAGCCCATTTAATGGCTGGTGGGCCCCCGTCGCACTACGCATATAATGAGGGTGGGGGCCGGTGGCTCTCAGTACGAGGTTCACCGTGAGCCACTCCTCCCCACCGACAAACCCTAACCCGATCTAGTGAGGGGCGCAGCCAGCGACGGGAAGCTCTGCCGCCGCTGTTCCTCGTCCCCGTCGCACTGGACTACGTCCGCCTTCGCCATCACCACCGGACTCCTACTCCTGTGTCACCCTCCCGCGTCGCCGACAACCCCAGGACCCCGAAGGCCATGGCGGGCGACGGCTCCACCTCCTCAACTACGTCGATGGGCTCAAACAATCTCGGTATGTATTCCTAGACTCCTCTCTCTCCTCGGATCTAGTTCGTAGCAATTCATAGGACTTGTTTATGCACTGTCACGGTTTATACCCGGCTACATCTACTCCTAGATGATCCTGCGGGTTTTTCAGGTAAATCATACGTTGGACCATGACTACATAATTGTAAGATTATCTGAGTATCAAGGCAAAGGTAGAAAGTAAGGAAACACATGGATATATATCTGGAGATCTGGAGATCAAACAGAAAACGTATGAACACGAAATATAAGTTGTATATAGTACATGGATAAAACCTAAAGAGAAAGAATATGCTAGATATATAGGTATACTAGTGATTAGTGTGCGCCCTACGCGCGAGTTGGCACCTCAATTATTTGTTTATGAAAAAACAAATGGTTATGGATAATGACAAACAAAACAAAAGTATAGATCAGAATAGAGATAGAAGATTGTAATACAGAGTAGGATAGATGCCCTAACTATACAATAACCATAGCACCATACGTCGCAAATCATGGGGTTAAGTTGAACCCAAAACAAAGAAATAAAATGACAGTAAAGAGCGATGCAGAGCAGAAGGGCTACCTTCCGAAATCACGTGGACAAAAAACACATAGTGTCACTAATTGTATTCAAAGAGATTACCATTTTTTTATAAAGGTAGATATTATCGTGACGATTTTTCTCATAGACAATGCTTATTATCAAAGGCTTGCGTAACAAAAAAATACATTCTACTAATCATGTTTCCTCAAGCCATAGAAAATACAACTAGCGGTAAGAAGCAATTTTGTTTTCCTTTTGCAGTTTCATTTATCTACATATAACTAAGTATATCTCAATCGTGGTAGTAATTGAATCAAAGTAGATGAGAAAAATCTGAGGCACTGAATCAAAGTAAATATTAAAAATGTTTACAAATGACAACCTCTTGAGAGCATTGGATTTCTTGGTCTTTCGTAGTTCTCTAGATTGATATTAGAGAATAAAAAGAGGATTTGTTTTATCTCTCAAAATCTGAGCAATTAAATCTACCTCGGTGGCATTTAACACAAGGAACCCAAGTGTTTTTTTGGCTTACAGGCAATTGGATCCTGCAAGCATGGAGGCCAACAGTTAAGAAGAATGCTAATGGCTTGTTCACTTATCCGGGAATGAAGGTCCGGAATGATTCCTGACCGGAATGGTTCATTAATTTGTACTAATCTTGAAGAGCTAAAATTATTCCTGGTCTAATCCAAGATAACCGAACATCCCCTAAATAATGCAAGGTAAGGATATCTTAGGGCCCGTTGGGTAGAGATCCAGATTCACCAAATTTGGATTCACTAGCTTAGATCCATAAAAAAATTGCCAAACACTCTAGATTCACAAATTCGGATTCACCAAAATAGTGGATCTGAGGTCTCGATTCAGCATTTTGGTGAATCTCCCAAAGAAGTGCTCCACCAAACTCAGTATGGTGAATCTAAAAGAAATTACCCACCATACCACTGATTACACAACTCTATCCACGTACTGGTTCGTTCTAATTTTTTGTGTCATTCTTCTCCCTGATGCTTCTCTTCTTTCTTCCGCTTTTTTTTTCCTCCTTGCCTCTATCTCCATTGCCTGCCGTCGACCCGTGTAGCACCGAGCACCCCCTGCCTCCCTGGCGACCCCGCTACCCCGATGTGCGCCAACGCCATGGGCCCCGCTGCCTCGATGCTCGTCGCCGCTCTGCCCTGACCGGCCTCTCGTGTTTGGCGAGGAGCCACCGCGAGCCCTCCCGCGTCTGGCGGAGCGCCGCACATGCCCGCACGCCGGTCGGTCCTGCTCCCTCTTTGTTGGCTCCATGACTCGTCGCATGCATCCGGGAGCACCGTGTCCCTCCTCGGCCGGTGCGCGGCCGCCGCCCTAAGGCGACACTCCCCGTCACGCCCGTGCCCGTCCTCCACTACACCAGACTCGCGCGTGCCCTCGCCGACCCGGTTGCGCCCGCCTCGGCCGTGTTGGCAAGCACATCACCCGCCTCGGGTCTGCCCTCGCCGGCTCAGCAGTCGCGGCTGCTTCCCCATGTCCTGCCTCTGCGTTCATGGAAAAGAAGGTCATGCTTTTTCTAACGAGTGGGTCCTTGTGGTAGAGAGAGAGGTAGAGTCCAAGGGTAAATTTGGTCATTCCAACAAAAATACCCTTATGTAAATATGAAGTTGTTGCATTTGCCAAATAGTTTCACGGTGAATCTCAGATCCATGGTGAATCCAATTCACAGTGAATTTTAGATTCAGATTCAATTTTTTGATGGTGAATCCCTACCAAATAGGCCCAGTCTAGGTAAGAACTGTTCAAGCGCCTGTAGATATTGAATGGAGTACCAAGTAATGAAAAGATGCCCATGAAAAATGTTGAAGCCATATGGAATAAGAGCCTATTCTGGAATTATAACCATCTGTATTACCACTTCGATTTCCATGTCAGGCAAGCAGGGCATGGCAGATATTGTACGGCCAAACAGGGCACGGACACAGACAACTCCGGCGAGCCTAGGCCGCCTCCTCTCTTCCACCGCCATGCCAGAGCATGACGTCCATAGACATCACCCCATCCCCTTTGTCCCTCTCTCTGACTGTGGGTCTGGAGCCATGACAATGTACTGCATGCATCAGTCCAAGTGAGGAGGCGGGGACGGCCCATGCGTCACAGACATGAACACTGACACCCTAACCCCACCTATCATACACACAGTCTCCTAGTCACGTACATAGTGACAACACACACCAAAAATGGTAGGGCCACATGAGCATTTTAGAATCCAACCGCCTGGTAGTTTAGAATCCTATGTGATCATGCCGTTGCTATATGGGTCCAATCCATGTGTAGGCCATATATGAAAACCTAAGGTCGCACCATCCAGGTACGGGATCATGTTAGCATGGTTCTATCACTGATCATGATCAGACTGTGACTATCTTGTGCGGAGAAGTTGAAGGACCGAAAAGGCTGACCAGAAGGGGGGTGAATGGGAGCCTAAAAATTCTCTTCAGAATTAAACGACCATTGTCCCAGATTCAAACCCCAAGAGCAAAGCAAACACCTACAACGTCCATGACCCTAATGATAGGGTGAATGCTCCGAAGGAACACAGCGGGACACTACAAATGTCAAGGAATCCAACGCAAAAGTCAGAACTCAAATCCAAAGCCAAAAGGATGATGTATATCTAAAGCTTGTTGATGTATCTATATCTATATCTATACCTAATAATAAAGAGCCAAAATGTCTGCCCCTTTTTTGTTCATCTTTTTTTGTCTGGCCTCATTAATCGTAATGACAACAACAGAGAGTATATAGCAGAGTCCTTACGGTACAAGATAATAATAGTAGTAGTAGTCTCGGACAAAGAGAAGAAAACAAGGAATCGACCAAAGATCAAAATCGAATTGGAAAGGAGCATCGGGCAAAGACAAGGAAAGCAAAATCAGCCAATCATCCAAATCTAAATCGAATAGAAGAAAAGCTCTAAATCAGAATAAAAAATAGTAGACTTGAAGACTGGCACGAGAAAGAGTTTTCCAAATCCCTAACATTTCAGAATCAAATTTCAGCCTAAATTTTCGCCTGCACTAATTTTTGTCTATCCTTTCCCTGACTACTGCTAATTCATCGATTCGGTTTCCACCTGTATGGACGATAAGATTGAACCGATTTGAACACAAATTTGTTAACGTATAGGGACTTTGCGACACGAGAGTTGGGTCCATGACCAGGAGTTCAATCCCAACAGAAAAAAAACATGAATCTTAAAAGGGACGGAGGAGTGGAGAAGTTGGTACCTGAAAGGATCAAGATGCCCAAGAGGGGGGTGAATTGGGCTTTTCTAAAACTTTTGCAAGAATTAAATCCTAACAAGCCCAATTAAACCCCTAGTGCCTAGAAGTGTGTTTCTCTAGAATCAGCCGCACAAAAGACTATCGCTAAACCATTTCTACTATAGCATGGCAATTCAACTTATGAAAGAACAACAAGTAAATTGCGGAATTGAATTGCTCAAAAGTAAATGCATATGTAAAGAGAGTAGAGATGACACGACGATCTTTTCCCGAGGTATCGAGGTGTCGGCACACCCCTCTAGTCCTCGTTGCAGCACCGCGCAAGGGTATTGCTCCCCCTTGATCCGCGCAAGGATCAAGTGCTCACTATGAGCTGATTCTTCGCCACTCCGGCCCAGTGAATCGCTCGCTACCGGTCACAACTTGGCTTGGGTCATCCACAAAGCCTCCGGATGATCACCAAGCTTCACAATGACCACCAAGCCACCTAGGTCATGCCGATCACCAAGAGTAACAAGCTAGAACTTTCACTTGACCAACACAAGGCCAAAGAGACGGATGGATGCACACTTGCTACTCAATTCTCACTAGGAGGTCATTAATTCTCTCAATTAGCAAATCTCTCAACCTCACTAGGGCTCTTGCTCTTTCTCACACTCACAAGGTGTTTCTCAGCAAAGGAAAGTGGCAAGAACACTCTAATGGAGGAGGGGGAGGAGTAAATACCCCCCCAACCGGCCATCCAATAGAGCACTGAACAGGTGTTTCTGCGGGGGCATCAGACGCTCCGATGCCTAGCATCGGACGCTCCGATGACCTTGGCCAACGGTCAACTGTACAACCTGTCAGACCTGTTAAAGGAGCATCGGACGCTGGGCAGCGTCCGATGCCCCTGCACCGGACGCGTCCGATGCCTTTTTACCCTCTCTGGATGGCCATCGGACGCTGGCCCTCAGCGTCCGATGCCTGCATCCGGTGCAGCGTCAAATTTACTCGCAAGTGAACAGTGGTACGGGCGCGTCCGATGTGACAACATCGAAGCGTCCGATGCCACGCACCAGACAAAACCCTAGTTTGAGTGAGCATCAGACCAGGCCAGCGTCTGATGCCCTTTCAAGGGCAAAACCAACTCGGATCGCGACGCGACCTTAACAACTTTTCATCCTCGCGACATAAGGCATCTCTCTGAGCTACCTAGGGCTATGAAATAACAAGTGTGCACCACACCAACCTCAATAGACTCATCTAGGTCAAGCTACTGATTCACGCTCCCCTCTATAGTACGACCAAAGGAAAAACAAAGACCTAAGACTACCTAAGTGTCCTCCAACACCATGTGACACTTAGCCTAGTCTACCACCATCTTCGCCGTCCGTCCTTTGAAAACCGAAACGATTTCCATCGCCAGGGGACATGAACTCCATATGCCTGTATCGTCGCTGAACGCATCTTGGCCCTAGTGGTTTCGATGATTGGATGAAACACAAGATTACTGTGACTAACGTGTGTTTTGCAGAAACAGGATTGAGTTAGGTCACGGTAATGGCGACGATACGGGCATATGGAGTTCATGTCCCCTGGCGATGGATATCGTTTCGGTTTTCAAAGGACGGACGACGAAGACGGTGGTAGACTAGGCTAAGTGTCATATGGTGTTGGAGGACACTTAGGTAGTCTTAGGTCTTTGTTTTTCCTTTGGCCGTACTATAAAGGGGAGCGTGAATCAGTAGCTTGACCCAGATGAGTCTATTGAGGTAGGTGTGGTGATACTTGTTATTTCATAGCCATAGGTAGCTCAGAGAGATGCCTTAAGTCGAGAGGATCAAAAGTCGTTTAGGCCGCGTCGCGATCCGAGTTGAGTTTGCCCTTGTTATGGGCATCGGACGCTGGCCAGGTGAGCATCGGACGCGTCCGATGCCCACCCCGACTAGGGTTTAGTCTAGTGCGTGGCATCGGACGCGCCGATGTGTTCACATCGGACGCGCCCATGTCACTGTTCATGTGCGCGTGAACTGCAGGCCGCATCGGACGCTGGCATCGGACGCTGAGGGCCAGCGTCCGATGGCCATCCAGAGAGGTTCCGAGAGGAGGATAAATCCACATCGGACGGATCCGATGTGGTGGCATCGGATGCTGCCCAGCGCCGATGTCCCTTTAAACAGTCTGACAAGAAGGTACAGTAGACCGTTGGACGAGGTCATGGAGCGTCCGATGCTAGGCATCGGCGCGTCCGATGCCCCCGCAGAATGCCTGTCTTGTGTTGTTTTGGATGGCCGGTTGGGGGAGTATATATACTTCCTTCCCTCCATCCATTTGAGTGTTCTTGCCACTTCCATCAGCTGAGAAAACACCTTGTGAGTGTGAGTGAGTGCAAGAGCCCGAGTGAGGTTGAGTGATTTGCTAATTGTGAGAATTAGACACCTCCTAGTGAGAATTGAGTAGCAAGTGTGCATCCATCCATCTCTTTGGCCTTGTGTTGGTCAAGTGAGAGTTCTAGCTTGTTACTCTTGGTGATCGGCATCACCTAGACGGCTTGGTGGCGATCGTGAAGCTTGGAGAGCATCCGGTGGCATTGTGGATGATCCAAGCAAGCTTGTGACCGGTAGCGAGCGATTCACCGGGCCGGAGTGGCAAAGAATCAGCTCGTAGTGAGCACTTGATCCTTGCGCGGATCAAGGGGGAGCGATACCCTTGCGCGGGGTGCTCCAACGAGGACTAGGGGGGTGTGCCGACACCTCGATACCTCGGCAAAAAGATCGTCGAGTCATCTCTACTCTTTTACTTATGCATTTACTTTCAAGCAATTCAATTCCGCATTACTCTTGTTGTTCATTCTATATTGAATTGCTTTGCTAGAGTAGGAGTGGCTTAGACTTGGTCTTTTGTGTGGTAGAATAAAGAGAATCACACTTCTAGGCACTAGGGGGTTAATTGAGGCTTGATAGGTTTTATTATTGCAAGAAGTTTTAGAAAAGCCCAATTCACCCCCCCCCCTCTTGGGCATCTTGATCCTTTCAATTGGTATCGGAGCCTCGTGCTCTCGATTTAGGCTTAACCGCCTAGAGTTAAGATGTCTGAGGTGATGGACCACCTCCCATGTTCGAGGGAGATGACTTTCCATATTGGAAAATCCGTATGGAGTCGTACCTAGAAGCGGTTGATGTGAAATGCCGCGATGCCGCCATAACCGGGTTCCCCAAAACCAAGGAGGGCACTAGCCTCACGCCACATGAGGAAGAAAATGAGAAGTGGAATGCAAAGGCCAAAAACATTCTTTTAGAGGCATTTGCAAGGATGTGTTTAACCGCGTCCGGAACCACAAGAATGCCCATGATCTATGGGATAACATTTGTGCTCTCCATGAGGGGACCAAGAGTGAGCGTGAGGAGAGATATCATTTAGTTATGCAAAAACTTCATTCATTTGATATGCATGCTAATGAAAGTGGAAATGAAATGTACTCACGCTTGAATGTTCTTGTAGAAGAACTCAATGGACTTGGCCTCACACAAATGCAACCATCCGATGTTGTGAGGAAGATTCTTTGTGTCCTTCCAATTGAGAAGTATGGACACATCGTGACGGTGCTACATCAAGGTGATCTTTCCACCGCTACACCAACTCAAATCTTGGGAAAGATCAATGCGCATGAGATGTACATGCACATCACACCAAGTGGTGGCTCCTCCACCGACAAGAAGAAGGACTTGGCCTTCAAAGCTAGCCATGACAAAAAGGGCAAGTCCAAGGCTATTGTGGTGCATCATGAGAGCTCAAGTGATGAAGAAGATGATTCCAACATTGCTCTCATGGTGAGAAGGACCACCAAAATGTTGAAGAAGCTTCACAAGAATGGAGTCAACTTTGACTCAAGAAAGAAGAAGTTCTTCACAAGTAGCAAGAGGAGGCCAATCTCCAAAATGGATTGCTACAATTGCGGTGAGCTTGGCCATCTTGCTCATCAATGCACCAAGCCCAAGAAAGAGAGCTACAAGAACAAGAACAAGGGCAAGAAGTATGACTCATCAAGTGAAGATGAGAAGAAGGATGAAAAGCCCTACTACAAGAAGGATGGCAGAAGAAGAAGAAGCAATAACACAAGAAAGGTGGGAAGGCTTACATTGTTGGTGATTGGCTCACCGACATTGACTCCTCCGGTGGCTCATCAAATGAAGATAGTGATGATGAGAAGGAGAAGGTGGCCGCTCTAGTCATTGGCTCCTCTACACCACCACCACCACCATCGCCATCATCATACACACCTATGCCTTATGGCCAAGGGTGACCGGAAGGTACAAAACGATGAAGATCTGGTGATAGTGATAGTGATAGTGATGGTGAATTTGAGGCACCTACTTATGATGAGCTTGTCAAATTGCTAAACGACTACTCTAAAATCATAAGAAAGACTAGAGCTAAAAATGAAAAGCTTGTTGATGAAAATGAATCTCTTGTTGAGAAATGTGATCATGCTATTCATGCTAGTGATGAACTAAAAGATGAACTTGCTACTATGTCATCCACTATCAAGGAGCTCAAGTCCTCTAACAAGGAGCTCAAAGCTAAAAATGAAAAACTTGATAAGATGCATAGTGACTTTACCACTAGTTATGCCTTGCTAAAAGAACAATACACTCAAGTGAAAGTTGACTATGATGCTCTCACCATTTCTTATGATATGCTTTCACATGAGACACATGATGCTCCTAACCTTGTTGTTAAGTGTGACATAGCTACATCTTGTGAGGACTTGGTTAGTGAGCATGATGAGCAAAGAGCTAGTGGCAAAGGCAAGAGTGTGGTTGTGGCCGATCACTATGATGATTACATCAAGATCAAGAATGAGAATGCAAAGCTCAAGGTTGATCTAGAGAAGCTTGCAACCACAAAGCAAGTCATTGTTGAGACCCAAGATGATGAGTATAGCATGACACTTGAGCTTGACATGCTAAAAGAAGAGAACAAGAGATTGAAGATGGAGAGGGATTACAAGATGACACCATCTCAATTAGAGCTCCAACAAGAGAATGACAAGCTCAAGAATGAAAAAGAACACCTCACCACCGGTTTGAGGAACTTCACCAAGGGTCAATGTCTTCAAAGTGAGCTTCTCATGAACACCGTCATGAAGACAAATAGAAATGGTATTGGCTTTCTTGAAGAGAAGATGAAAGCAACGCAAGAGCATCACAAAGCCAAAGAAGAAGAAGATTGGGAGATGCTATGAGTGTGGAAAGGAAGGACACTTTGCTCATGATTGTGAAGAGCCAAAGCCCACACCCTTGCCCAAGCATGCTAGGCCCTTTGCTTTCAATGCTCAGTACATGCTTAGACAAGATTCTAGTGGCAAAGTGAAGGTCATGTTTATGGGGCCACCTAACAAGAGTAGGCCAAAGCAAATTTGGGTTGCTAAGTCACTAGTTGAGAAGGTTAGGGACCGCAACAAGTTTGGGTCCCAAAAGCTCAAGCTTGATTTCTTGTGTGTGTAGGTGAACTACAAGAACGGTGGATCACATTGGGTAATTGATAGTGGGTGCACTCAACATATGACCGGCGATCCCCAGATGTTCACCTCACTAGAAGAGAATGTCAATGACCAAGAAAAGATTACATTTGGTGACAATTCAAAGGGCAATGTCAAGGGATTGGGCAAAGTGGCTATATCAAATGATCATACCATCTCCAATGTGCTACTAATTGCATCATTGAGCTTCAACTTGCTATCCGTTGGGCAACTATGTGATCTTGGCTTTCAATGTTTGTTCACCGACAAGGAAGTGGTTGTGACCAAGAAAGATGATACACAAGTGATATTCAAGGGCTTTAGATACAACAATCTCTACCTAGTAGATTTCACCTCCGAAGATGCCAACTTGAAGACATGCTTGTTCACTAAGCAATCACTTGGGTGGCTATGGCATAGAAGATTAGCACATGTTGGAATGAACACTCTCAACAAGCTATTGAAGAAGGATTTGGTTAGGGGCTTGAAGGATGTCAAATTGAGAAGGACAAATTGTGTAGTGCATGTCAAGCCGGCAAGCAAGTTGCAAACACTCATCCAACCAAAGCCTTTGTATCAACATCAAGAGAGTTAGAGCTACTCCACATGGATCTATTTGGGCCAACAACATATGCTAGCTTGGGTGGTAATCTCTATTGTCTAGTGATTGTTGATGACTATTCAAGATACACTTGGGTATTCTTTCTTCATGACAAATCCGAAGCAACCCCTTCATTCAAGAAGTTCCCAAGAGAACCCAAAATGAGTTGACTTGAAAATCAAAAAGATAAGAAGTGACAATGGAAGAGAGTTCGACAACACCCACATTGAGCAATATTGTTGAAGTTGGGATCAAGCATGAAGTCTCCGCAACATATACACCACAACAAAATGGGGTAGTTGAGAGGAAGAACCGGACTCTAATCACCCTAGCAAGGACAATGCTAGATGAGTACTCTACACCGGAAAGATTTTGGGCGGAAGCAATCAACATCGCTTGCTATGCATCAAATCGGTTGTTCCCCCATTGTCTCCTTGGCAAGACCCCCTATGAGCTACTCAACAACAAGAAGCCGGATATATATCATTCTTTAGAGTGTTTGGGTCCAAATGCTACATCTACAAGAAGCGCCAACACTAGGGAAGCTCCAATGCCGATATGATATTGGTTTTCTTGTTGGTTACTCATTGAAGTCCAAAGCATATTGAGTATTCAACCATGCCACGGGATGGTAGAAGAAAACATATGATGTGGAATTCGATGAATCTAACGGCTCTCAAGGAGAGCATGAAAATCTTGATGATGTAGGTAATGAACCATTGAGGGAAGCCATGAAGAACATGTCGGTTGGAGCCATCAAGCCTAAAGATGATGATGATGATGTGCAAGTCCTTGACAAGCCATCATCATCCAATGTACCACATGTTGATGACAAAGATGGGAGGGATCCATTTGAAGATACTCATGTCTCCCATGATCAAATGGTGGTACAAGCTCAAGATGTTGATGCTCACAAGCGGCCCCTCAAGTGGTTGATCAAAGGACTACTCCTCTACTACAAGCTCATCCTCAAGAACTCATCATAGGGAGTCCAACAAGGGGTGTAATGACTCGATCTCAAAAAACTTGCTTTATTATTGAACATCACTCCTTGTGTCTCTTGTTGAGCCTACCATTGTAGATGAAGCTCTAGGTGATCCGGATTGGGTGAATGCTATGCATGAAGAATTGAACAACTTCACCCGCAACCAAGTTTGGACACTTGAAGAGCGACTAAAGGCGCAAGAGTCATTGGGACAAAATGGGTGTTTAGGAACAAGCAAGATGATCAAGGCAAGGTTGTTAGAAAACAAGGCAAGGCTAGTGGCAAAGGGGTCTCTCAAGTTGAAGGTTTGGTTTGGATTTGGAGAGACCTTTGCACCGTTGCAAGACTCGAAGCCATTCGTATCCTCCTTGCATATGCATCACATCATGACATTAAATTATATCAAATGGATGTGAAAAGTGCATTTTTAAATGGCTTCATAAATGAACTAGTCTATGTGATCAACCTCCCGGGTTTGAAGACCCTAGATATCCTAATCATGTTTATAGGTGTCCAAGGCGCTATATGGGCTCAAGCAAGCCCCAAGAGCTTGGTACGGGCATCTCCGGAAATTCCTCATTGAGAAGGGCTTCACCATTGGGATGGTCGACACCACACTATTCACCAAGAAGCTTGATGGAGAAATCTTCATTTGTCAAGTCTACGTTGATGATATCATCTTCGGGTCAACAAATGAAGCCTATTGCAAGGAATTTGGTGATTTGATGTCGAAGGAGTTCGAAATGTCCATGATTGGAGAGCTCACATTCTTCCTAGGCTTCCAAGTCAAGCAATTGAAGGAGGGGACTTTCATATCAAGAGAAGTATACAAAAAGACCTCCTCAAGCGCTTCAACATGGATGATGCAAGCCTATCAAGACTCCAATGCCAACCAACGGACATCTCGACCTAGATGTGGGAGGTAACCCGGTTGATCAAACTCTCTACCGCTCTATGATTGGTAGCTTGTTATATTTGACCGCATCTAGGCCCGACATCATGTTAGTGTGTGCATGTGTGCTCGCTTTCAAGCCGATCCTAGGGAATCACATGTTGTAGCGGTGAAGAGAGAATCCTTAGGTACCTAAAGCACACCCCAAGCTTTGGCCTTGGTATCCCAAAGGAGCTAACTTCCAACTCGTTGGGTATTCCGATTCGGATTACGCGGGTTGCAAAGTAGATAGAAAAAGCACATCTGGAGGGTGCCATTTGCTTGGAGATCACTAGTTTCATGGAGTTCAAAGAAGCAAAATAGTGTGGCCTTGTCTACAGCCGCGAGGCGGAATACATAGCCGCGGGTGCTTGTTGTGCACAAATCCTATACATGAAACAAACCCTTTTAGACTATTGTGTAGTTCTAGAAAGGGTACCTTTGGTGTGTGACAATGAGAGCGCGGGGTGGTTAAGTTGCTAACAATCCGGTTCAACACTCTCGCACAAAGCACATAGATATTCGCCATTACTTCCTTAGAGATCATGTTTCAAAGAAAGATATATCCTTAGAGGGGAGTTAGAACCGAAGATCAATTGGCGGATATCTTCACAAAACCCCTAGATGAAAACACGCTTTGTAGATTGCGAAAAGTGAGCTAAATGTGCTTGATCTAAGTAACTTGTCAAAAAGGTGAAAGGGGGTTGTCTTTGCATTGCATTGTATCATATGCCATGTTCAATTTATGCTATGCACATAGGATTGTCAGACGTGGTTAAGATAACCGCCCTAAATAAGCGTGTGAAGAAGCTTACCCATGAGCAAACTTGACAAGCAACCTAGATTCAAATTCCGTATTGCATTGCATATGCATGTTTGTTGCTTTGTCGTTTCTTTTTGTTTAAGTTTTGAGCAACCGCTGTGTTCGTCCACCGCTAGGGGGAGCATTTGAGGCTCCTAATGGTTGAGTCCCCTAGTTTTGGTGGCCACATGTTGTCTCCTTGAGGTTTATCGCCTATTTTCTCTAAAAATGATATGTAGCCTATGGCAAAATATTTATAAAATTGAGGGTTTATGCGAGGATGCTCATACTAGGTTCCAACTGGTGTTTATTTGCCTCTTATTTGAGTTGGAACTTGGTTGGGAGAGGGAGCCGCAACGGAGATCTTCGAAACAAGCCAAAATGCAGCATCGGACGCTGGCCCCAGCGTCCGATGCTCTCACTGTACACAGCCCCGGCTGGAACAGTGTTGGTGGAGCGTTCGATGTATTCTCATCGGCGATGCCAAGGAATAGGACGCGTCCGATGCAAAATGGATGTTTCTGGAGCTCTTTGACCGGCATCAGAGCGTTCGATGCGTAATCATCGGCGCGTCCGATGCCCCTTTAAGCGGCGCAATAGGTTCTTCTAATGACATCCTGGACCCACACATCATATCTCATCGCCTCCTTCTTCCTCGTGCTCAATCGCCTAAGCTCGAACCCCCGCAGCCGCCGCCATGATCCCGCGCCCTAACCCTAACTCCCCGCCGGCCACCCACGCACGCCCAGGCCCTCCTCGCCGGCCGCCGTGCCCCTCAACGCCGGTCCCTGCTCCACCGCGCTCTGTCCTCTCCACCGCTCATAACCGCCGCGCGCGCCTTGCTCCATTCAGTGCTCGCCGGAGTTCGTCGCCGACGCTCGACGGCGCTCGAGCGTCTTTCGCCAGAGATCCTCCATTGTCCCCGAGCATCTCCTACTCTCCGGCGCTCTCCTCTCGGCCGGCCGATCCCCCTCCAGTGAGCCCCCTCCTCCACCTCCATAATCTATGAGCTCCACGTGCTCAATGAAATGTCTAAATGCCTGTTCCACCATGTTTTGACCCCCTCTTCCACTCAAATCTTTTGCAGTCCCCTTGGTGTGTCGTGTGGACCCCGGAACGTCAGTGACTTCCCTCGTGCATGCTCGTTTCGTCGGATCGTCAGGTAGCAAAGCCTTTTCCCTTCTTATTCCTATGCTTTGCTTCCGATAGGCCTCCTCATCTCTAGATTATATGTTTCTTATATATCCTCTCTATTCTCGCAGCGAGTCAGTGGTTTGCTTAGTGACAGCTTGGCCGTTTGTCAGTTTAGCTAACCCAGGGCCAAGCCCGCGGGTAAGGATCGAGGCCAAGCCTCGTGAGTGTCAGCGACAGAGGGTCCGTGTCAGGGGGAGTTGGCCGTTCAGTTGTCAGTGTTGGGTTGTCAGGGTTTCCTTTCAGCGGCAGTCCAGAGCTTCTTTCAGAGACAGTTTCTCCCATTCTTGTCAGCTATGCCGCGCTGCAAGAACGTTGGTGGTGGCCCTAGAGACTCCCCTCCTCGTCCCCCTCCTGGTCAGCGGCCAGGGAAGGCGAAGTTGATCACGCGCAGAAAGCGCTCCAGAGCCGAGAGAGAGGCAGCTCAGGCACAGGCAGTGGCCGATGCAGCCGAGCGAGCAGAGCAGGGTGGCAGTATGGGCGGACTTAGGATTGAGGACCAGTTGTCCCCTGACTAGCGCAGAGCCATTGAGGAGGTTGAGCATTTCCACCACTCACCGCCTGGCACGCTTTTGGCTGCCGGTCGTCGGACGACGTTCACCTCGCCAGGAGTCGAGCCCGAGAGCTCAGGGCAGGGCCAGGCAGAGGCCGAGACAGCAGAGGCACCTGAGGCAGAGGCTCCCGAGGCAGAGGCAGAGGAGGCGGTTCCTGAGGAGGTTCCCCGGCATCAGTCCACGCGTCACAGGACAGCGGTGCCACCTCGGCCCGATGTCCCTCTGCGGGGAGCACGTGCTCCATCGAGGCGTGCGCCCCCGCCGATCCCGCGGCTGGACCTCCGGGCTGCCACCTGCTCACAGATTCAGGCACTCAGACTAGTACCAGTGGAGCAGTGGTTTCCCCGAGAGAGGCAGGAGCATGCAGGTCCGGACTTCTTCACTGTGCTTCAGGAGGATTTCTATCGAGGCTACAGGAACGCTGGGATCAGTCTTCGCTCTCAGCGTGTTTGTCCCCTGGAGGCAGTTGTGGCAGCAGCAGGAGAGCAGATCTGCCCCATACTCTCTTACCTACCTGGTCTAGCAGACCTTCTGGGGCAGTCTGGCTCATACATCGAGGATTGGGTCTTCCAGTTTTACGCGTCACTGTGGGTGCACCCGGACAGAGAGACCATATAGTTCGCTTTTCAGGGGGAGCACTACAGACTCTTCTCGTCAGAGATCCGGGGTTGGTTCGGCTTGACACACTCTCAGACCCGGATCCACGATCTGTGCTACGACCGGACGGAGCCACCCCGCCGCCCTCACGGTGGTGCCCAGCCGTCGACAGACCTGGTCCGCCCTTGCTTCACTGAGCCCTTCGGTGAGGGTTCGAGTCGCGCGCCTAGGGATCTCACCCCTACGACTCGGATCCTCAACGAGGTTCTTAGGCGGACCTTGCTTCCCAGGGTTGGTTTCTGCGAGGGTCTGTCTCGTCTTCAGCTTTGGTTACTTGCTTACTGTTAACACCAGATTTTCGCACGCACGAAGAATGACAAGAGGGCCCCAGTTAGCTGTGAAGGAAGCATTCGGTAAACGGACAGGCGGTCGGCTAGTCTTCGGGATTCGACAAATGCCTACATGGTTGGTTGTCTTGAGAGATGGCGACTTCATTCGGGAAGTAAAGAAGGCTTGCACGAGAAGGTATATGACGATGGAAGACGCTGGAACAATGGGAATAATAATTATCTTTCCAAAGTTCGTTGTATAAGTCGTAATCATTTAGGATTCATGTCTTGTCCAGGGTATAAATATAAACCCTCGACCATTGTAAAACTGTTCACAACCACATCAATACAAACCGGCCTCGTGCCATCTTCGAGTCCCTAAGTCGTGTCGTCGAGTTCTTCGAGAGGAATCATCGATTCGTCGACCTCCGTAAGTACCGGCAACCTTGCTATCATGTCTAGTATCATGCGGTGGATTTAGATATGATGCAAGTAGTCTCGTATGTTAAGCTTAGTATCGTGCGGCGGATTTAAGCTTATGATGGGAAGTTTTTGCTTATGCCTTGTATCGTGCGGCGGATTAAGTCATGAGTAAAAATAGTTATCGGCTCTGTTAGATTTGGCAGATCTAATAGATTCATTAAGTTATCATGTGTTATATGTTTTATTCAATTAATTCGTACAACACCTTTTGCCCAATCTAGATTGATCTTCGTTCGGCCTTGTCGCACGAGTTTTGTTTGTGCTTTGCTGATTATAAGATCATAATGGTCGAACTGACTTCCAATCTAGATTGTTACATGTCGTGGGTTCATGCATGTCAATCATGTTTACGCTTTGATAGAGCTGGGTGTCGTGCGGCAGGTGCAGGTTTTAGATTAGTTTAACCATGCTTGGCTTGTATGTTTCTTCTTCATGGACCCCAGTTCGGCTAGTTTGCCGATTCTGGTTAAGCTTACATGAGTGATGAGTACATATAGATTTATCCAGATGTACGTGTGCTTTTAGCTTCTTATAATTAGATCGTATCATGCGGTGGATTAATCTAATTATAAGGAGTGGTGTAGATTTATAGCAAGTGGTATCATGCGGTGGATTAGCTTTGCTTAAATTTACACCTGACGGGTTTATGAAGGCTAGACGTGCGGCAGACTAGCTGGATTGGCCTATGCATATGTCATCTAAATAGATTTATATTTACAAGTTGCCCTTTTATCTTCTTGTTACATATGCGTTCGGCATTCAACATATTTATGATCTTTATCTTTTATAATTGCCGAATGACATTATAAACCTGCTCCGACAAACAGCTTCTATAGCTGTGTGCCGTCGCGATTGGCTTTCAAAGCCGTACATATGGAACTGTCTGGTCTCACCCGGCATGTTCCAAGGTATTCTCACGCTTTTATCCCTTGTTGGTTTTCAGGTCAAACCGACTGGCACGTCTCCGGATTCAGTACGTTCCGGGCACCCGATTGAAGCCAGCCTCGTTCGGCTTGCTGTGCGCCTTGACGCGAGGCATCACGTTTTGCGTCAACACTTACCTAGTCAGACAGCAGGAGTTCGACGTCTGGGACGTCATCCTTTGTGAGATGGATGACACAGTGGCAGAGGGCATTAAGGCCCGCAGGCAGCTACCGTACGCTCACTAGATCTCTTATATTCTGTGGAAGGTCGCTGTCACTACAGGGGTCGTCCCGTTGAGTCACTTACACACTCCGCGACCGTGTTCCCCGAGTATAACATGAGTCAGCTGTTGGGACACGGTCGGGATCGCAGGCAGCAGCAGCAGCAGCAGCCGCAGCAGCAGCAGGATGCCCCATCTAGTTCGCGCCAGAGGCCAGCGGTTCCAGAGTCACTTTAGGAGCAGGACGAGGCCGTTCGAGCACTTGCAGAGCAGGAGCTAGCAGAGCTTGAGGGTGGTAACATGTACGTTGCTGAGGACCCCACCGACAGCTCTGACGAGGACTACCAGCTTCCGCCCCGCTACCAGCCCAGAGCTCACGACTCTCTCAGGTCGGTCCGTCTGGCACTGCCTCCTCCGACCCAGCGCTACTTGCTATACTCGCACGGATGGAGGAGCAGCAGAGGACAGTCACTCAGGATGTCCAGCGACTCACCCAGGAGCAGCAGAGGTTGGCCCAGGCACAGGCCCTAGCTCAGCAGCTGGCACAGGAGCGGTCTGATGCCCTTCAGCGACAGATGCTGGCTTTACAGCAGCAGACGCTCAGCTTCATGGAGCGACTAGCCAGCGGACCTCCCCAGTGGCAGTGGCAGCAGTCTCCACCTCCGCAGCAGATCCAGTGGCAGCCACCAGTTCCTCCGCAGCCATTCGGACAGCCACCGCAGTTTGGTCAGCAGCAGCACCAGTTTCTGGGCCCCAGCTCCTCGCAGTTTACGAGCTTTACTACTCTTCCAGGCGGGGCCCCGCTCTTCAGTCCGCTGCAGACTGGTTTCACGCCCAGGCCGACAGAGTCTCTCTTTGCGACGACTACTTCTGTGACTCGAGACCTGTCCGCCACCTTCAGCGAGCTCACTGGGTTTCCTACTCCAGACCTTCCGGACCCAGTTCTGACGTCGACGGCTCTTGTGACCTCCACCACAGAGACCCTACCGAGCTCCGTCGCGTCCTCTGAGCAGACCGAGCCAGTCCAGTCTGAGTCTACCACGACAGCACAGCCTGAGCTATCTTCGATTCCAGAGCTTCCGCACTCCGAGGCTCAGGCGGCTACAGCTACACAGCCTGAGACTGCGGCAGAGGCAGAGCAGACAGAGACTGAGCAGTTTGAGCAGCCAGAGCAGTCAGTGCCAAAGCCGACCCAGACCGCTTCTCCATAGCTTCCAGCTCCAGAGGGTCAGCAGGCTACTGGCACCACTTCTTCAGACTCCGAGGAGTATCTTCAGCAGTTCGAGTTCTCTCAGCGTACTCTGAAGACTGCTCCTGACTCGTCTGCACCACCTCCGCCCTCCGACGCGTAGTTTGGCGCTTGATGCCAAAGGGGGAGAGTGGATGAGTATAGTGATAGGGGGAGCGATGTGAGAAGGTTTCGATATCTTATGTTGTGTTATGTTCACATACGCTCTTTACTTATCGCCTCTTTTGTGCATGTTTATGTGATATACTTGTGCTATGGACCTTGATGACATGTATGTGCTCACTATGTTATCATATATGACATGTCATTTCGTTTCGCTCATTTACTTGCGCTTAATTCTCACTTGTCTATGTACATGAGCTTTTTCTCTTGCACTTGTTTTTCACTCTAACTTGTTGAGTGCAGGATGATGGCATGACATGTTTGAACTTGCCCCTAATAATTTTCTCTTATTCATTGCAAGTTCATACATGTCATGATTTAAAAACCTCTTCTCTATATACTCGATCTCGTGTTGTCATCAATCACCAAAAAGGGGAGATTGAACGCATCTTGGCCCCTAGTCGTTTCGGTGATTGGATGAAACACAAGATTACTGTGACTAACGTGTGTTTTGCAGAAACAGGATTGAGTTAGGTCACGGTAATGGCGACGATACGGGCATATGGAGTTCATGTCCCCTGGCGATGGATATCGTTTCAGTTTTCAAAGGATGGACGACGAAGACGGTGGTAGACTAGGCTAAGTGTCATATGGTGTTGGAGGACACTTAGGTAGTCTTAGGTCTTTGTTTTTCCTTTGGCAGTACTATAAAGGGGAGCGTGAATCAGTAGCTTGACCTAGATGAGTCTATTGAGGTAGGTGTGGTGCACACTTGTTATTTCATAGCCCTAGGTAGCTCAGAGAGATGCCTTAAGTCGAGAGGATCAAAAGTCGTTTAGGCTGCGTCGCGATCCGAGCTGAGTTTGCCCTTGTTATGGGCATCGGACGCTGGCCAGGTGAGCATCGGACGCGTCCGATGCCCACCCGACTAGGGTTTAGTCTGGTGCGTGGCATCGGACGCGCCGATGTGTTCACATCGGACGCGCCCATGTCACTGTTCACGTGCGCATGAACTGCAGGCCGCATCGGACGCTGGCATCGGACGCTGAGGGCCAGCGTCCGATGGCCATCCAGAGAGGTTCCAGAGAGGATAAATCCACATCGGAGGCGTCCAATGTGGTGGCATCGGATGCTGCCCAACATCCGATGTCCCTTTAAACAGTTTGACAAGAAGGTACAGTAGATCGTTGGACGAGGTCATCGGAGCGTCCGATGCTAGGCATCGGCGCGTCTAATGCCCCCGCAGAATGCCTGTCTTGTGCTGTTTTGGATGGCCGGTTGGGGGAGTATATATACTTCCTTTCCTCCATCCATTTGAGTGTTCTTGCCACTTCCATCAGCTGAGAAACACTTGTGAGTGTGAGTGAGTGCAAGAGCCCTAGTGAGGTTGAGTGATTTGCTAATTGTGAGAATTAGACACCTCCTAGTGAGAATTGAGTAGCAAGTGTGCATCCATCCATCTATTTGGCCTTGTGTTGGTCAAGTGAGAGTTCTAGCTTGTTACTCTTGGTGATCGGCATCACCTAGACGGCTTGGTGGCGATCGTGAAGCTTGGAGAGCATCCGGTGGCATTGTGGATGACCCAAGCAAGCTTGTGACCGGTAGCGAGCGATTCACCGGGCCCGAGTGGCGAAGAATCAGCTCGTAGTGAGCACTTGATCCTTGCGCGGATCAAGGGGGAGCGATACCCTTGCGCGGGTGCTCCAACGAGGACTAGGGGGGTGTGCGACCCTCGATACCTCGGCAAAAAGATTGTCGAGTCATCTCTACTCTTTTACTTACGCATTTACTTTCAAGCAATTCAATTCCGCATTACTCTTGTTGTTCATTCTATATTAAATTGCTTGCTAGAGTAGGAGTGGCTTAGACTTGGTCTTTGTGCGGTAGAATAAAGAGAATCACACTTCTAGGCACTAGGGGGTTAATTGAGGCTTGATAGGTTTATTATTGCAAGAAGTTTTATAAAAGCCCAATTCACCCCCCCCTCTTGGGCATCTTGATCCTTTCAGTCGCCATTACCATGACCTAACTCATCCGTGTTTCTGCAAAACACACGTTAGTCACAGTAATCTTGTGTTTCATCCAATCACCAAAACCCACTAGAGGCCAAGATGCGTTCAATGTCCCCTTTTTGGTGATTGATGACAACACGAGATCGAGTATAGAGAGAAGAGGTTTTCAAATCATGACATGTATGAACTTGCAATGAATAAGAGAAAATGATTAGGGGCAAGCTCATACATATCATGCCAACATCCTGCACTCAACGAGTTAGAGTGAATAGCAAGTGCAAGAGTAAATAGCTTGAATACATAACAAGTGAGAATTAAGCACAAGTAATTGAGTGAAATGAAATGACATGTCATATAATATATCATAGTGAGCACAAAACATGTCATGAGATCCATAGCACAAGTATATAACATAACAACGTGCAAAAGATGTGATAAGTAAAGAGCGTATTGTTGACGTTTGTTAACGCAAATAGATTATGAAAGATTCCGCAAGCGCACAAAACATCATTGTAGCATTTTATCGGGAGTATTCCAGGATCGTTATTTATATTTTACCACAGGGAAGCTAGGGTCAAGAATTTGATAACTCACTATCATGCATCTACTAACTCAGAATACTAGTTAGACTAAAGCAGGAGTAATTGATATATGGTAATGATAGTACATCAAAGAGAATTCAATGATAGATGTATAGATAACTATAGTGGGAGGACAACGGGAGAGATCAAGGTTCCTATGCACTTCTCTATTACTTGGGTTCTAAGGTAACAAGGATGAAAAGATATAGCAGTTATAAACATTGGCACTTTGGAGCAACAATACCTTTCTGACTCTCGAAAAGACTGGGAAGAAAGTAGTCAGGGGAAGGCTGCCAAAAAGCTCTACGAAAACACCAATCCTAACGTGGTGGATTATAACAATCTACAAAGCTATCACCCCTGTAGCTACCACAACTATCCGGAGGATTGGGCGCAAACTCAGGTAACCTATAGACTAAACACCATGTCTAATCTATCGATTACTACTCTAATTACCTAGGATAACTAGAGCACTCAATACGAACAAAGATCCCATGCAAGATGTAACAACTATACTAATCATATAATAAAGCACAAAGTAAATAGAGAAGATAAATATATTAAAGCATAAGTCTTACAAAGAAAAGATAAAAAACATACCAAAACTCTGAAGACTCCTCCGGAACCGGAGCACAGCTCCGCTCTCCCTAACTCCCGACTAGAGCTAAGCTATTACATTGGAAAATCTAAACCTAATTCTCTAGGGAGGAGAGGTTGTCCTTCGAGGGACGCCTCTACAAAGACTCCCAGATGATGATGGTGTTGCCTCAGGGGGGTCCTGGGTTTATTATATAGGGGCTCCTGGCCTCCCCTCGACAAGCGATGTGGTACTAAATCCTTCGTCATATGCACTTGGGCCTAAATGGGCCAAAACGCGTTGGAGAGGTCGGTTGGAGTGCATCACGCGAAGGGGGCGCAAGTTTGGGCCCAGTACCAGACCGGTCGGTCCAGCAGGGAGACCGGTCGGTCTGCCCCTATGACAGGTGGGCCCCACCTTCCGTGGGTCGCCTTCTCGTGTCTTCTGAAATGTTCTGGAATATTCTAGAATCTTCCAAGTCGTATCCATCGAGGACTCTCGCTCCCGGACTCCAAATATAGCAAATCATATGTCCGTTTCGATCGTCTCGATGAGCTCTTCGCAATGGTGTGCTCTGTTTCATCACTTGAGATACTTTTATATGGTGAAAACATGGATGTCCTACAAAACAAGTGAGAGCACCAAAACTCGTGGAACTTGTTAGTTTCAAACCCTACAACTATGCTTTGTGATTCATTTAGTGTCATTTCATACAATAGTTGATGGTTAATTATGAGCATTAGTGAGCGTCAACAAGTTCCCCAAGCTTAACCTTTGCTAGTCCTTAGCAAAATCAAACTCCACAGTGGATCAGGAGTTGTTGCAATATCTGCATTTCTAACAAGTACACATACATTCAAACAAAAGTTCTTATTTGGATTAGAAATAGATATCACATTATTCATCACGGGGCTTATTGCTTTACCTTGAATCTTGAGTAATTGGAAGATAGAACGATCAAATCAAGTATCATGTCTCTAGTTCTTTCACTTCACCATTATCCCAGAGTTTTTATGAATTTTCAAAAAGCTTAAAACATATGTTGTGAAAATAAACAATGGATCCAAAGAGAAAGTCTCAACACCATTGAATCGAGAAGTGCATGTGTATGAAAAATGGAGGCGGATTCTCTTTTGAATATATCACTCTCTTTTGTCTTTAAAGACACATGGCTATCAGGCTAATTCTACTGGCGGGCACGTGCCCATTTTTTCTGATATTTTTTCTATTCTCTTTTTTCTTTTTTTCGAGGTTCCAAACACTTGTCCTTTTTATTTCCTCGTGATCTATCTTTTTGAGGTTTCAGACACTTGTCCCTCTTTATTTCCTCGGATTTTTTTTCAATAGCCACATGCTTCCAACAAACTTTTGAGAGGATAGCAATAGATCATGAGCATTTATGCGGAAGATGGATGAAATGTGTAAGTGATCTCAATTCAATAGTATGATAACTTCTCATAGGGTCAACAAAGCTTAATTTAACTCAATGCAATTATCGTCATATTAATATTGGAAACTCTCCAGGACTCTAGTGTGTGTTAAGAACAAGATAACAGTAGCTCAAATCATCACATATCATATCTGTCAATTACTTAGACTCTGGATCAAGCATTTGCTACCCATATATTTAATTTCATTTTAAAGCATCATTAATTTTAAACTTAAGAGACTCATGCTTAAAGGCTAGGTACTAGAAAGAAATACAATAGAGCAACTATTCATCATTTCCATTTTAAGAAATTAGAGAGAGTTCTTCAGATTTGACATGCTTTATTTATTTAATCTAACACACACTATAACCTATTACTTAAAAAACACTAAATAGTAGTAAGACATACCTGAATCACGAAGATAACGGTGTGCATCTCCACCAAGCTAATCCCTTCGATCACATCGAGCCTTCATGTGCTCGAATATTTTTGTTCTTTTCTTTTTAAGGGTGAGCCTTCATGTGCTCACATTTTTTACTTGAAATTATTTATAGGAAGAAAACTTAAGAGGATAAAGATACTTACCTGGATACATGAGGGTGCTTCCCCCAGCTGAATATTGACGTAGTCGTTCGATCTTGTAATGTAGCGGACTGGTGGTGAAAATGTTCTTCTTCTATCAGAGCATTGATTGACGTTGATGGTTGTTGAAATAGTGCTCCAACAGTGGATGGAACATCCACTTGCTCGTCAGCTTTTCTTGGTCATTCAATCCTGTGAAACTCAAATAGACAACAAAACTTGTGGAATAGATTAAGCGTTAGTGGTTGGCCACTTAAGCCTTAGTTGTCCAGAGTTTCAGTAAGATCTCTTTCTCAATATTTTTGTATTTTTATATTTTTTATGATGCAAGAGAAATGCAATAGGATGAATGTATGCATATTTATTTGTTTTTATGCCACCACGGTGAATATTTATGTGGGTTTTTACACACCACAGAATTATTCACATGGGGCTTTAAGTTTTATGATGCAGTGCAAAAAGTAAAATATTTTTATTTTCTTTTTTATGCAATGCTAATGCAGAAAAGTAAATATGCTATGGAGAGATAATGATGAAAGTAAACATGCAAAAGAGAAAACTAATGCAATAAAGATAAATATGGATATCTACCGATTTACCTTTCGGCGAGGGTTCAATGTTTTAAGTCCCTTGGACAGGACTTCTCACCATGTTCATTCCTGAGGTGCATCATTTGATTCTGATATATAGACCTTGATAACTACACCTCTTGATATGGTGTCACCCATGTTCTTCGCTCGCCCACAACTTGAAGTGAAATATTAATTGTGGAAGCTGGCGGCATCTTGCTCAATGTGCATGTTCTTGTAGAGCCAGGACCTTCACTCTATAGAATTTGGGAGTTGACAAACTCCTTCTTGTTTTGCTCAAGAGTGTGTCCTGCTCATAAAGACAAGGTAGAGATCAAGTGCATAGGCTCTGTTGGTGGAAAAAACCCAACAGAACCCAAAGTTTTGTTCATTCCTCTTTAACCTTAGGCACATTGCACAAGATAAACTTGTTGTTTATGTGTTCTATTCAAAACTTAACATGAGTGATAGGATCAGAAGATGAGCATGAAAGTAGCATCTTAAAATATTTAACATATCAGATTACTTAACCCAAGGAAGGATAATCTATGCATAATGTGTCATGATTGTTATATGTCTCTCCAAAGGTTGAATGCATAATATTTAGCTCATTTGGTTAAGATAGTGAGATTCAAGAGAGTAGCTAGGAACAAGAGTAAAGAATGAAACATGTTGAGTTGATTAGGTTGATCATGTGAGGTGCAACTTAAACATGTTAGGTTTTATTTATGTGCATACCAGAATCAAGGAGAAGCTTTTAAGTGATGACACTTACCTTGAAATGTTACCTTATCATTGAAGAGTGATGGTGTCGAACCACCTTGTGGAAGCTTCTCTGTCTAGCTAGTTGTTATTCATGAGTGCTTGACTTCTGTGTTATCTCACAGTGGCCAGCTGAGTCGTGTTCTCAATAGGTCCAGACGATGGAGACTTTGTCAATTATTCTCTGATTTTTAGGCTCGGGTACTATCTCTCCATCTTGAATTCTTTAGTGCAGTGGCTTCATCCTTCATGATGTTTCCCTCAATTCCTGGCAGTGGTTCTCATTGTCGGTTTTGAGTCAACGTCTTCTCTTGGTTTCTTCGGCTGACTAATAAGTGGGTCGGTTGTTGTGTAGTGTGAAAAAAAATGAGCAATCTCTTTTGGTCAAAGATCCAAAAAGTGGAGTCTCCAGGTCCGATGACATAGATGACAACATTGACGGTGCTCAAGAACGATCTTCCAAGAATGAGTGATGGATCATATTCTTCTTTTTGGCTGGGGCAGCATCTAATGGCTTGTACTGATCAAAGTGGTGAGTAGGAGGTCAAAGTGTCTTGAAGTTGGATTTCTCCTTTCTCCCCTTGATCGTGAAGCAAATCTAGACAACAGAATTGTGTGTCCCCCAAGCTGGCTTGTGAAATAGGTGGATATTTCTTCAACAACATGTTCATGAGTTGAAATTGTAGGTCTTGTTGTTGTTGAAGTTCTTCCACCTCATCCTCCAAACTAGCTCTTATGTTGCAATAATTAGAAGTGAGGAGAACTTCCACTGCTTGTCTTCATAGTGAACCACCAACATACTCCCTTTGGATGACACATAGATGTATGTTATAATGTAGTGGAATATTGTCACCCTGATATTTGTTGGTGTCGGTGTTGATGTCTTCGACAATGATGAGCGTAGGCACAGATTGACCCATACGGGGTGAGTTGCATCCTGCTCGTCATCAGTGTCCTGGCTTAGGCCTTGGGATGGCTCAAAGCTTGGCTGCCTTAGACATCACTAGTGACTCGTCTAATGATGAGTTTTGTCTATCCACGGGTTGGATTTTGGATCTTTAAGTTCATACCATGAACAAGCAAATCTCATCTCCTGCAAAATGTTAGTGGACATATACCCGAAGGATTGTACTGAATTTAAAACATGGGTTGTTATCCACAACTTATGTGTTATTCATCCATGCTAATGAAAAAGATGATTTTATGATTACATTAGCATAGACCAGCGTTTTATATGTTGGCTGCATTTCAACATGGTTCAAGGCAAAAGATAACCTGCAGTAGAAGATAGACTTAAATAATCTTTAATACTCACAGTTCTTTCATCCATGATGAATGAGCTGAGTCTTCTTTGTGCAGTTCATCATATGCCTTGCTTCATCTCTGATGTGAATTCATCTCAGGACTTTCCCAAATTGTATTTGAAAGTTTTCTACAAGGGTTAGTCCAACAAAATATCCAATGTCTACACAAGCTAATTTCAGATCAATAATCAAACCAAACTCCGTGTCTAATTTGATTAAGGTAGACTATTCAACCTAAGCACCACGCTTAATTTAAAAAGCCTATGAAAGTACCCAATTGAAGTACTTCCAAACCAAAACATACTAGCATAGACAAAGGTAGCATGAAAGCATAAAAGAGATTTATTCAAAAAGAGATGACAAAGTATGATCACAGTGAGGAAATTTTTTTAATATATTTTTTAGATGCAGATGACATGAATGCATTGAAGGACCGAAAATGCTAAAGCAAGGCGACCAGAGGGGGGGTGAATGGGAGCCTAAAATTTCTTCTCAGAAATTCCGGCCTCTGTCCCAACAAAATCAACCCCAAGAGCAAAGTCGACACACGTGATGTCCACGACCCAAGAGAATGGGTGGATGTTCTCTAGGAACACAGCGGGACACCACAAAAGCTTCCTCACCCAAATCCACGCGAGTCAACTAGTGACACGATGGAGTTTGGGTAGCCTCAACCTCCCCCGAGCAACGCGAGGGGGATTCAGGCTTTTTCGCAAAGCGGGAAGCCGGTTTCTGTAGAGCACAGAGTCGGGAATCCAACGCAAAAAGCGGATCACAAGTCGGAGCTCGAACGTAAAAGATACGGACGAAAACGCGCAAACACTGCACTGACCGGACTCACTGGTGCGTCCGGTCAATAGGCACCGGACGCGTCCGGTCAGCTGAACAGAGTTCTGGGAGCTCTCTGTTCATGATCGGACTCACTGGTGGTGAGCGTCTGGTCACACTTCAAGCGTCCGGTCACGTGAAGACAGGCACAATGAACAGTGTACTCGATGCGTCCGGTTACGCAGTCACAAAGCGTCCGGTCAGTTCGCAGAGCCTGTTTCGCTCGGCCTTTCAACGATCGGACGCACGGATAGCGTCCGGTTGATACGAGGCGTGCGTCCGGTCAAGTCGCGAAGGAAACGCAGAGAACGTGTTCAACGACCGGACTCACGACCAAGCGTCCGGTCGGTCCGACTCATGCGTCCGGTCACCCCGACGCACCTCTGTTCGTCCACCGAATCAACCCGATCTCCCTCAAATCAAAAGCACTAGGGCTCCAACTTCGTGTGAGGGGTCACAAGGATGTTAGTGAGCTACTCCTAAGAGATCATGGCTCGAACCTAACTCCAAATCGGTGAATCAAAGAAAACGGCGAAGAACGGGCAAGAACTCGATCCTAAAACTAAATCTGCCGATCTGTGAGTTCGTGAGGTATTAGAGAAATTCCTTCGGTAGAAAGAAGACTCTCACGAAGCTACACAAGATGGTTCAAACGGATTTGCGGATCTTCCCTCGAAACAAGAATTCTCGTGAAGATGGAAAGAGGGGAAAACGTGCAAACGCGAAGAACAAAATCGCAAGACCAATCAAAGCACGAATTTGATCCTTGGACTCAGAGGAATGGATGATTCATTAAGCACTTGGTGTCGGGCTACAAGCCAATCCTAGCAACACAAAGCTTGGATGGCAAAAAGCTCAAGAACAAGAGCCAACTCTCCCTAACCCTAGCCTTCTCTCACAGGAACAAAATGAGAGAGACACCACCAAGAATTCCCCAAGGATCGGCTGCCCTAGCAGCCCCCTTCATATATATAGGCGCACATCCGAAGACCAAAACGCCCTTACATTAAGCACTCAACCCAAATACCCCCAGGGGTAAAACCGTCCAGACTTGACAGTTTCGATCCGACGGCCACGCCCGCACACCCGGTAGCTTCGCCTCGACGCGACCTTCCTGATGCCACCACGTGCCGTCACGTCGACCACCGCGCCTTCCTCGTGGATAGCTACGCCGCCGTGCCAGCCTCTCCACGCCGCCACGCGTCGACCGTCCTTTCGGACCACCCCCGGTTTTGAGGCCCAAACCGGTAAACCCGCCAGCCCAGGTTTTGAGGCCCAAACCTGGAAAACCGTCCACCCCGAGTTTTGAGGCCCAAACTCGGAAACCCGCAAGCCCAGGTTTTGAGGCCCAAACCTGGAAACCGTCCACCCCGAGTTTTGAGGCCCAAACTCGGAAACCGTCGATGGTAGCTTTTTGAGGCTCAGCTACCGAACCCGCACCGTAGACGGGATGTGGTTCGCACACCCCGACCACCGACACCGATGCCGATGCATGTCCAGCCTCCACGCCGGGCACAATGCCTTCGCCATCCTCCTTGACTTGGTCGACGGCACTTGCGCCGCACGCAAGCCCGTGTCCGACCTCCGCCAAGTGGCACGACGCCACGTCTTCCTCCCGACTCGGCCGATGCACCGCACATCCCCATGTGCTCTCGCTCGCCGATGCCACGTGCCAGCTACCACAGCTGGTCCTCTGGCCCTCTGGTCCGTCAGTCTAAGCCTCACGTCCACCCTTCACCGCTCTAGGTACATCGGCATGGCACGTCCGCCGCACGGCACGCCCATCCTTCACCGCTCCCGGTCCGTCGGCATGGCACGTCTCTACTTGACCTTCACCTCGCCATTGACCACTGTATCCGAGCTCCACACCTACACATCAACACAGCCAAGAGACACATTCGCACACGCACACCAACACAGAAACACCACACAACTCAACGCCACCGGTTAGTCATAAACAATAAGCGCATAGCGAGATATGGACTAAACCGGGTAAAAGCCTCAAACCTTCCTCATCAAAGTCAATCATTCATCATATATGTTCTCATGCATGCAAGGAACTAAACATGTTATGGACTTGATATGAGAAAACATAAACTAAATTGAGTGGATGAATGATTAAAAGTAAACATGCAGTGGTATGCAAGAAATTAAAAAGATAACTACTCATAAAGTTTAAAGTCCATGAGCAAGACTGTCTCACCTTGATCATACTTACCATGACTCACAACTGGGACTTGTGAGTGGCGCAGCGTAACTATCCGTTACATGGTATGGGAGTTGAATTCTTGTGACGGCAATCTTTTCTCCGATCTACACATGGTTAGAATAATATATATGTATACACAAACCTGAGAGATGGCAGAGTTCCAGAATTAATGATGGATCTTGAATGTTCCGGCACCCTGGGTTCTTCATCTTTCTTGTGGAAGCTCGCCATAAGGTCAAAACGGCATCTGATGTCCTGTCTATTCCACACTCAACAGAACAAGGGGTAATCCTACTAAAGCTAGTGGTACACTAAATTAGCAGACGTCAAGATCATTATCAAAATCTTTACACCAATTGCTTCCCCAGCAACGGCGCCAAAAATGCTTGTTGACGTTTGTTAACGCAAATAGAATATGAAAGATTCCTCAAGCGCACAGAACATCATTGTAGCATTTTACCGGGAGTATTCCAGGATTGTTATTTATATTTTACCACAGGGAAGCTAGGGTCAAGAATTTGATAACTCACTATCATGCATCTACTAACTCAGAATACTAGTTAGACTAAAGCAGGAGTAATTGATATATGGTAATGATAGTACATCAAAGAGAATTCAATGATAGATGTATAGATAACTATAGTGGGAGGACAACGGGAGAGATCAAGGTTCCTATGCACTTCTCTATTACTTGGGTTCTAAGGTAACAAGGATGAAAAGATATAGCAGTTATAAACATTGGCACTTTGGAGCAACAGTACCTTTCTGACTCTCGAAAAAGACTGGGAAGAAAGCAGTCAGGGGAAGGCTGCAAAAAAGCTCTATGAAAACACCAATCCTAACGTGTGGATTATAACAATCTACAAAGCTGTCACCCCTGTAGCTACCACAACTATCCGGAGGATTGGGCGCAAACTCAGGTAACCTATAGACTAAACACCATGTCTAATCTATCGATTACTACTCTAATTACCTAGGATAACTAGAGCACTCAATACGAACAAAGATCCCATGCCAAGATATAACAACTATACTAATCATATAATAAAGCACAAAGTAAATAGAGAAGATAAATATATTAAAGCATAAGTCTTACAAAGAAAAGATACAAAACATACCAAAACTCTGAAGACTCCTCCGGAACCGGAGCGCAGCTCCGCTCTCCCTATCTCCCGACTAGAGCTAAGCTATTACATTGGAAAATCTAAACCTAATTCTCTAGGGAGGAGAGGTTGTCCTTCGAGGGACGCCTCTACAAAGACTCCCAGATGATGATGGTGTTGCCTCAGGGGGGTCCTGGGTTTATTATATAGGGGCTCCTGGCCTCCCCTCCACCTTGGGCAAGCGATGTGGTACTAAATCCTTCGTCATATGCACTTGGGCCTAAATGGGCCAAAACGCGTTGGAGAGGTCGGTTGGAGTGCATCACACGAAGGGGGGCAAGTTTGGGCCCAGTACCAGACCGGTCGGTCCAGCAGGGAGACCGGTCGGTCTGCCCCTATGAAAGGTGGGCCCCACCTTCCGTGGGTCGCCTTCTCGTGTCTTCTGAAATGTTCTGGAATGTTCTAGAATCTGCCAAGTCGTATCCATCGAGGACTCTCGCTCCCGAACTCCAAATATAGCAAATCATATGTCCGTTTCGATCGTCTCGATGAGCTCTTCGCAATGGTGTGCTCTGTTCATCACTTGAGATACTTTTATATGGTGAAAACATGGATGTCCTACAAAACAAGTGAGAGCACCAAAACTCGTGGAACTTGTTAGTTTCAAACCCTACAACTATGCTTTGTGATTCATTTAGTGTCATTTCATGCAATAGTTGATGGTTAATTATGAGCATTAGTGAGCGTCAACACGTATGTGAAACATACACATCAAAAGATCCAAGACCCTCTCACATCGCTCCCCCTATCGCTATACTCGACACTCTCCCCCTTTGGCGTCAAGCACCTAATCTAAACGTCGGAGGGCGGAGGTGGCGCGGATGAGTCAGGAGCAGTCTTCGGAGTACGCTGAGTGAGTGAACTCAAACTGCTGAAGAAGTGTCTCGGAGTCTGAAGAGGAGGAGCCCGTAGCCTGCTAACCCTCAGGAAGTGGAAGCTATGGAGAAGCAGTCCGGTCTGCTCTGGCTGCTTTGACTCGGTCACAATCGTAGTAGGGGTGCCTGCCTGAGCCTGGAGTGCGGAAGCTCGGGTATAGCAGAAAGCTCAGGTTGGCACGGTCGTCGTGGTCTAGATGGACTGGCTCTGCTTGCTCGGACGACGTGTTGGGGGAGGGACCCTCGGCAGAAGCGCCACCCGAACCGGTGCTCGAAGTTAGCCCTCGCATAGCGCCTTGCGTGCTTGCGAGGTCCCTCTCCTATTGGAGACCGTTACCCTGACCCCGGATGCGGGGTCAACCCTCGTCGCTTTGTTGTGCTTCCGTGCAGGTCTAAGGCGACGGTCGCACTGCAGGAAACCTTCGCTAACCACGACGCCACCTTCGCTTGAAGCGAAGGTCCGGGCAAGCGGCAAGTGTGCGTCGCCCCAGAGGCAGAGGCAAGCGAAGCCGAAGGACCGGCGAGCATGGCGAAGGTTAAACCTTCGCTCTTCTTCCCCGGAGGCAAGCAGAGCCGAGGTCCGGCAGATGGCGGAGGTGGCGCGGGCCCAAAGGCGAGCGCGACCGAAGGTCAAGACCGCCGCACCACTCCCCGAAGGCGAACAAGGGCCAGGTGGCGGCGCGCTGGAGTGTGACCGATTAGGGTTTCCGCTTCAGCTGTGTATTTACGCTTTTGCCCTTCCTCCCTGCGCGGAGGCGAGGAATCTTTGCTGTACCCTTTTGTAATTTGGCCCGTACCCCTTGGCATTCCCTATAAATACCAAGGGGATGAACAGTGTAAGAGAGGACTTTTTTGGAATTCGAGCACCTTCCACTTCCGTTCACCTTCGCTACTGCATCTGACGCTTGGCCGCCTTCGCTCCTTCCCCTGCACAAGTGCGGAGGTTGGGCAAGTGCGTTCCAACAGTTTGGCGCCGACCGTGGGGTCGAAGTCTGAAATGGCGGGAAACAGGAGAGCACTTTCGACGAGGGACCAGCGCGTTGCTAGAGAGGCGGGCAGCGGTGGTCCCGCCTGCTGAGGAAATTGCACAGCCCTCGGGAGGAGAGAATGTCACCCCGGAACCCCAATCCCTGGGCCCCAGGCCCGAGTGGCGACACAGCCGCACCCACACACTTCGGGAGAAGGAGAAGGAGAAGAAGAGAAGAGGTGGGCCTCGAGGCCCTTGAAAGGCTCGAGGCTGAGCTGCAAGAGAAGAAGAAGAGGCGCTGGAACAGCTTGAGAGGCATAACCGACTGCGCTCGATCAGACAGAGGGCAGACGAGGCCAGGGAGCAGCTTCGCCGCATGGAGGAATCCCTCGCCGCGGCAGAAGCCGAAGCCGAGGGCTGGGACAATGAGGAGATACCCCCGTTGCGAGAGGGGAATGAGGAGCCAAATCAAGACAACCTTCGTCACCATCCACCACCCCCACCACCACCAGTACACCCAGAGCCATATCTTGTGAGACACCCAAACCTCCGCCAACTCTACCCAGATGAGAGAGAGCAAAACCTTCGCATTCAGCGAAGGCATCAACAACACCAAATGCCATACGATCCAAAGTCACCACTCTCCCAAATACTCCAAACCCAGCCCTGGCCACCATGCTATAATCCACAAAACCTACCTCGCTATGATGGACTTTCCGACCCTCGCCAGTTCATCATGAGCTATGAAGCAGCGGTTGCCGCAGCAGGCGGTGACGAATCAACAATGGCAAATCCTTTGTCATCATTCTGCGAGACATCGCACAAACTTGGTACAGCAACCTTCGCCCCGGAACTGTGGATTCCTGGGCCTCCCTCAGAGACAAGCTGTGTACAAACTTCAAGGGCATCACTCCAGCCCCGTTAAACCCCATCGAGCTATTCAATTGCAAGCAAGAGGAACGCGAGCCGCTCCAAGATTACTGGCGAAGGTTCATTCAAATCAGAGCAAGGACCCCTGGGATATCTGACGAGGCTGTCATCCTCGCTGCAGTCAGTGGCCTGCGCCCAGGACCATGCTCCTCCAAATTTGCTAGAAAACCGGCAAACTCAATCGAGGAGTTGCATGAAACAATGGAAAGATACTGTAGAGCTGATATGGATTTCAGAGCGAAGTCCGACGCTCGGAGGTCTCAGCAGAGGCCACAGCCGAGGCCTCAACCGAGAGAAAGCAACCTTCGCCAAGAGCAAAGCAACGTCGGTGCGATCAACAAAGCAACAAACTATGAACATCAAACACGGGACGCTCAACACCCGAGCAGCCAAGCCCCGCAGGTTTTGCCACCTCCGCCGAACCAGCGCTACCAGCAGCGAGATCCTGCCAAAATGTATTGTCACTTCTGCGGAATGGGAAAGGGGCACACAACAAAGCAATGCGAATGCTTCGCCAAAGGAAAAGAATCCAGGAATCCAGGAAACCTGCCATGTCAGACCCCGAACCATAAACCACACAAGGAAACCAAGCTTCCACCCACCAAATCCAACATACCACTATACCCCCATAAACTACGGCCTACCTTCGCAACAACCCCCCTACACCACCACCCACTCTACAACCAAACCCATTATCAGCCAACCACCACCCCGCAACGCCAAAACCCACCTTACACAGTCACATACCCAGCCACCCCCAAAACCAAATTCCAACAGCCCACCAAGCCACCAGCGCTCTGCCACCACCCGCCAATCCCCGCGTTACCAGCACCACAACCTGTGAAAGCCGAAGCCTCGAGCCAAACGACCATCAACAATCCAACATCGACCTTCGGTGTGATTCTAGCTATCACCGGAGGTTCAAATGAAGACCATGGTAACAAACGGCAGAGGAAGGAACATGCCAGACGCGGTTCACCACGTGGCCGTCGAAGGACCACATAAATTCGGCCGGTGGTCTCACATCCCCATAACCTTCGATTCCAACGACATGAAGCTAAGAGATTACCCTCACACAGATGCCATGGTGATCGAAACCAACCTCGCTGGGTGGACTGTCACCAAAATACTGGTCGATACAGGAAGCTCCGCTGACATCTTGTTCGCTTCAACCTTCGACAGCATGAAGCTTGACAGAAATCTTCTGCAACCGGCCGACAACCCCCTATACGGTTTCGGTGGTCAACAAGTGAGAGCCGTCGGGAAAATTTCCCTGCCCGTGACCTTCGGCGACCAAATCAACTGCAGGACGGAACATATAACATTTGATGTCGTCGACATGTTCTACCCATACAATGCCATTTTCGGCCGAGGGGTCACAAACGCGTTCAATGCGGTCATCCATCCCGCCTACCTATGCATGAAACTTCCCGCTCCGAAGGGTGTGGTCGCGGTATTTGGGGACCAGGACATTGCAAGGACAGCTGAAGGGAACGTAGCCCCGGGGCAACGTAACGTACACAATTTGTCAAAACCTAAAACCCCCGGTATCAGCGTCGAGGGCGAGGTCCGCAATGACAGAGTGAAGGCGGCGCCAAAGGACGAAACCAAACAAGTCCAACTCTTCGAGGGTAATGCCGAAAGAAAGGTGATCATCTCAGCCAATCTAGACCCTCAATCAGAAGGCAACCTCGTCACCTTCCTCAGAGAAAATTCCGACACCTTCGCTTGGTCGCGCAGAAGACCTAAAAGGAGTCAACAGATCAATGATCGAGCATAGCCTGAACATCAAAACAGGTTATCGCCCAATCAAACAAAAGCTTCGCAAGATGTCAGAAGAAAGAAAGGAGGCAGCGAAGGCTGAGGTAAAAAGGCTTCTGGACGCAGGCGTCATCCGCCCAGTCAAATACCCAACTTGGCTCTCAAATGTGGTCCTAGTCCAAAAGAAGAATAAAAAAATGGCGAATGTGCGTCGATTTCACTTGCTTGAACAAAGCCTGCCCGAAGGATGATTTCCCCCTCCCAAACATAAGCACCCTGGTCGACAGAGCGGCAGGTTGCCAAATGCTATCCCTCCTTGATTGCTTCTCAGGCTATCACCAAATCTGGATGAATGAAGAAGACGAAGAAAAAACAAGCTTTATCACACCCTCGGGCACCTTTTGCTTCCGAAGGATGGCAGAAGGTTTGAAAAATGCAGGCTCAACCTTCGCTCGCATGACCTCCGAAGTGTTCAAGGATGAGCATGCTGTCTCCGCCTATGTCGACGACCTAGTCGTTCAAAGTGAACTAAAAGAGAACCACATACCAGACTTATCGAGGGTATTCAGCAACCTCCGGTCCGCCGGACTGAAACTAAACCCAGAAAAATGCGTTTTCGGGGTAAGCGAAGGTAAATTGCTAGGTTGCATCGTCTCAGCCAGAGGAATCGAAGCCAACCCTGAGAAGATTGATGCCATCATGAACATGGAACCCCCGACGACCAAGAAAGCAGCTCAGCGTCTGACCGGTCGTTGGGCAGCACTTAGCAGATTCATCTCAAGATCCGCAGAGCGAGGGTTACCATTTTTCGAAACACTCAGAAGCAACGCTCCCTTCAACTGGGGTCCCCAGCAGCAAAAGGCCTTCGAGGAGTTGAAAAAGTATCTGACCAGCTTGACTGCCCTAACCAGCCCAAGCAAGGGAGACTTGTTGTTACTCTACGTCGCAGCTTCGCCACACGCTGCAAGCGCAGTCCTCATCAAGGAGCTCCACGAAAACAACAAAACCAGACAAGCCCCAATCTACTATGTTTCAGAAACCCTCGAAGGCCCAAAGAGAAATTATTCGGAGCTTGAGAAAATAGCATACGCCGTCGTCATGGCATCAAGAAAGCTCAAGCACTATTTCCAGGCTCACGAGATACATGTACCTTCGACGTACCCTCTCGAGAACATTTTCAAAAATAACGAAGCCGTTGGAAGAATAGCAAAATGGGCAGTCGAGCTTAATAGTTATGCTGTAACCTTGTTGGCAGAACAGCGATCAAATCACAGGTGCTGGCTGATTTCATAGCAGAATGGACACCCGACCCTCGCCCCGGTGAGCTGCAGCAGGACCAGTTTTGGATCGTTTACGTCGACGGGGCCTGGGGCGCAACTGGAGCCTGCCTCGGCTATTCTAATCTCGCCTTCCGGGTCGAAGCTGAGATACGCACGAAGGCTGGACTTCAAGTGCACAAACAACTCCGCTGAATATGAGGCTGTGATTCTGGCACTTTCAAGGTTGCGCTCGTTATCAGTCCGAAGGGCACTCATCAACACAGACTCTCAAGTCATTGCGGGGCACATTGAAAAGAACTACAAAGCAAAAGATCCAGAGCTTCAAAAGTATTTTCAATATGTGCGAAGGTTAGAATCCTTCTTCCTCGGCATAACCGTAAAAGCGATATCGAGGACTGAAAACAGCGAAGCAGATTGCTTAGCCAAAGCAGCCGCGCAGCAGCTACAGCTCCCTCCGGACGTGTTCTACGAGGTTTCCACTCGGTCAGCTTTCGAAGCTTCCGAAATCAGCATCAAGCTGATCAACACAATTCAGTGCGAGGATTGGAGAGCACCTATCATGGCCTACATCAAAGGACTCCATGAACCCAGCTCCAAAGAAGAAGAGAACAGACTAAAGCAAAGAGTGCGAGGGTACAAGATTGTGGATAACACCTTGTTCAAAGCTTCGGTAACCTCACCTTGGCTCAAGTGCGTGTCACAGTCCGAAGGTAACGACATTCCTCAAACTCATCCACGAAGGTATATGTGGTTCACACAATGGCCCAGAGCACTAGTAGGAAAGGCTTTCCGGCAAGGTTTCTACTGGCCAACTGCGCTGAGAGACGCTGAAACCATCGTCAAGAAGTGCGAAGGTTGTCAACTGACAGCAAAAAACCAAAACACCCCAGGGGCTCCACAACCCTCATATGCCCAACCTGGCCCTACAAAGGTGGGCAATGGATCTCGTGGGCCCACTACCGACGGCTCCGGGGAACCTTCGCTATGCGGTGGTAGCCGTGGAATATTTCACCAAATGGACCGAAACAAGACCGCTGTCCTCCATAACCTCCCTCGCAGTAAAAAGGTTTTTCTGGCAGCAGATAGTTTGTCGCTTCGGAGTCCCCCAACATCTAACCGTCGACAACGGCACCCAGTTTGACAGCGAGGTTTTCAAAGAGTTCTGTGCACAAATCGGAACAATACTATGCTTCGCCTCAGTCCGACACCCGCAGTCCAACGGCCTAGTCGAAAGAGCCAACGCAACAATCTTCCAATCCATATCCAAAAAATTGCAAGGCAGACCCAAAGGCAAATGGGCAGACGAGCTAACTGCAGTCACCTGGTCTCACAATACCTCCGAATGCAGAGCAACCAAGTTCACACCCTTCAAACTTTTGTTCGGCGAAGAAGCCGTGTTACCAGAGGAGCTAAAATCGTTTCACCAAGAACAACCCTCGCAAGTGATGAGCCAGCCATACTAACTGACAAGGACTTGCTAGAAGAAACAAGATGCAGCGCAGTTCACAACCTTCGCAAGTATCAGGAAGAGACCAAGAAGTGGAGAGATAAAAAGGTCAGAATCAAGAACCTGCAGAAGGGTGACCTCGTCCTCATCCGTAAACAAAACGCCAGCTTGGCCGGAAAGTTCCAGCCTAAGTGGACAGGCCCGTTCCTGATCGCAGAATGCAATCGCCCAGGCTCTTTCCACCTCTCCGACAGCGAAGGTAATATCCTACCACACACCTGGAACATCGACGACCTTCGCAAATTCTACCCATAGCGGAGCCTTAGCGAGCCCTCGCGTTATGTAATTTTGTCACTTTTTATGTTATCTACTCTCATGTACTTAACAAAAACAGGAGCTGCACTCTTTTTCCTTACGAAGGGGCGTAAGGTTTTTTAATGAGGCAGTATCCAAAGCATTAATACAGGCTAGAACCCCCAAAAAAGCAAAATCTCCAACCTTCTACTCCCAAGCATCGAAAAAGCGGATCTTTTTCAAAGAGCGCTACATTCGATGAAAACCTGCTAAGATTGCTTGAAAAACATTCCTTTCTTTTCAAAGCAAACTTCACCTCCGCCTAAGATAAGGGGAGGAAAGTCGAGCACCCTGGCACAAACGACAGGGGCTCGCAAAAGCAAACTCACCTCCGCCTAAGATAAGGGGAGGAAAGTCGAGCACCCTGGCACAAACGACAGGGGCTCGCAAAAGCAAACTCACCTCCTCCGCCTAAGATAAGGGGAGGAAAGTCGAGCACCCTGGCACAAACGACAGGGGCTCGCAAAAGCAAACTCACCTCCGCCTAAGATAAGGGGAGGAAAGTCGAGCACCCTGGCACAAACGACAGGGGCTCGCAAAAGCAAACTCACCTCCGCCTAAGATAAGGGGAGGAAAGTCGAGCACCCTGGCACAAACGACAGGGGCTCGCAAAAAGCAAACTCACCTCCGCCTAAGATAAGGGGAGGAAAGTCGAGCACCCTGGCACAAACGACAGGGGCTCGCAAAAAGCAAACTCACCTCCAAGCCAAGGCCTCGCGCGGCCCCACTTCCCCGTCTCGCCCGAGCCCTCCAAGCCAGGTCTCGGCGCGGGGCCCACTTTCTCCGTCTCGCCCGAGCCCTCCAAGCAAAAGTCTCGCGCGGGCCCACTTCTCGTCTCGCCCGAGCCCTCCAAGCCAGGCCTCGGACGGGCCCACTTTCCCCGTCTCGCCCGAGCCCTCCAAGCCAGGCCTCGGCGCGGGCCCCACTTCTCCGTCTCGCCCGAGCCCTCCAAGCCAGGTCTCGGCGCGGGCCCCACTTTCTCCGTCTCGCCCGAGCCCTCCAAGCCAGGCCTCGGCGCGGGCCCACTTTTCCGTCTCGCCCGAGCCCTCAAGCCAGGCCTCGGACGGGCCCCACTTTCCCGTCTCGCCCGAGCCCTCCAAGCCAGGTAGGGCGCGGGCCCCACTTTCTCCGTCTCGCCCGAGCCCTCCAAGCCAGGCCTCGGCGCGGGCCCCACTTTCTCCGTCTCGCCCGAGCCCTCCAAGCCAGGTCTCGGCGCGGGCCACTTCTCCGTCTCGCCCGAGCCCTCCACGCCAGGCCTCGGACGGGCCCACTTCCCCGTCTCGCCCGAGCCCTCCAAGCCACGCCTCGGGCGGGCCCACTTTCTCCGTCTCGCCCGAGCCCTCCAAGCCAGGCCCGGGCGGGCCCCACTCCTCCGTCTCGCCGAGCCCTCCAAGCCAGGCCTCGGGGGGCCCACCTCTCCGTCTCGCCCGAGCCCTCCAAGCCAGGCCTCGGCGCGGGGCCACATCAACGCGATTAAAAGAAAAAGGGGGGGCGTCGCTGTTTTTTCAAAACAAGCTTACACGAGCAAGTGCGCGAGCCTCGCTAAAAGAAAAAGGGGGGCGTTGTTGCTGTTGAAGGACCGAGAAGCTACCCGAAAGCGACCAGAGGGGGGGTGATGGAGCTTCAAAATTTCCTTTCGGAAACTAGATACCACTGTCCCAAAATCAACCCCAAGAGCGAACCCTAGAGCTGGCTAATGTCCACGACCCTAGATGTAGGGTGGATGCCTCCTAGAAGCACAGCGGGACATAGACAACCCTAGAAACCAACGCAAAAAGACGAACTCAAATCCGATCAGAACGAACGAACCGCGAACGAAAACGCGCGAAACTGGATCGACCGGACTCTGGCCAGCGTCCGGTCAGCAGGGACCGGACGCGTCCGGTCGTCAGAAATCAGCTCTGGGAGCTCTCTGTTCGTGACGGACGCACGAGAGCTCAACGCGTCCGGTCGTTCACTGAGCGTCCGGTCACAAGAGACAAAGCACGGGAACAGTCACTCTGGCAGGTCCGGTCAGTTCCAACACCCAGCGTCCGGTCAAGCAAAACAAAACACCGGAAACGATCGGACTCACCAGAGCGTCCGGTCACCAGGCACCGGACGCGTCGGTCACAGAAAAACGTTCTGGAACCTCTCTGTTTCTGACCGGACTCACTGAAGGGAGCGTCCCGGTCGATTTGAACAGAGGGCCGGTCAACCAAAAGAACTCAGACAGAGTTCAACCACCGGACGCACTGTAGCAGCGTCCGGTCGTTGAATGAAGCGTTCGGGTCACCCCGCGAATTCACTGTTCGGCCACCGATTCGACTAGAACTCACCCAAAACAAGTCCTCTAGGGATCAAACTTGGTGAGTAAAGTCACAAGGAGGTTAGTGAGCTATCTCTAAGAGATCATGGCTCGAACCTAACTCCAAATCGGTGAATGAAGAAGAATTTCGGGGGAAGGGAAGAAAAAAGACCCGAAACGAAAAAATCGATCGATCTCCTAGACCGTGAGGTTAGAGGATGATTCCTTCGGTGGAAAGAAGTGCCTCACGATCTAGAACAACTTGGTTCAAACGGAATTGTAAAAGATGAACCGAGCAAAGAGATCAAGCGACGGGAAAATCGTGGAGCAAAAAGATTCCGCGAAGAACACAAGTAAAACGGAAATCACAGCCACGAACTCGAATCAAGGACGCAAATCAAGCATCGATCAGTGCTCCAAGGTGAGGATACGGCCTCACTCCTCGAATCAACAGTACACAGAGTGGAGTCTCTCTGCGGATCTCAACTAGCTAAAGCAGGGGTGTGGGAGAGTGGAAACCTAGGAAATGAAAGCTCTAACTGAGATTGAGATAGGGAGGAGGGTGTCTCCCCTGGACTACTTATACTAACTAGCCTAAGTCTATTTCCTACTCTACCCCTCACTACTCTAATTACAGAGCGGACCACCACACGCCCTAACCCTAAGGCATTCTAGTCCCCGCTGGGGTAGGTAGATCCGACGGCCACGCCCGCACGGTCTTCGCGTCGCCTCCACGCAACTTCAGATCGCCGCCACGTGCCGCCACCACTCTGCACCCCCGGTTTTGTGGCCCAAACCGGGAAACCAGCCTTTTCCATCAGCCCCCGTTTTGAGGCCCAAAACGGGAAACCAGCCTCCAGCCCGAGTTTTGTGGCCCAAACTCGGAAACCGGCCCACGCCCAGGTTTTGAGGCTCACCTGGAAACCGTCACGCCCAGGTTTTGTGGCTCAACCTGGAAACCCCAGCACCCAGGTTTTGAGGCCCAAACCTGGAAACCGTCCACCGTTGGTTTTTCCGGGCTCTACCAACAAACCGGCGTCGTAGAGGGGATGCACCGCCTGTGCACCCCTTCCACCGACATGATCGCACTTCTCCGCTTGTCGCTGTCACAGGCTGCCAGCCACCACAGCTGATCCTCCGGCCTCCAGTCCATCAGTCCAAGTCCACGTCCGCCCTTCACCGTCCGATACATCGGCATGGCACGTCCGCCGCACGGCACGCCCATCCTTCATCGCGCCCGGTCCGTCGGCACGGCACGTCGCAACTTGACCTTCACCCCGCCATCGATCACTGTCTCCGTGCTCGACACCTGCACAACACAAGCCAAAGAACATGCGATCATCTCCGTTGACAATCACTCATCACACAGAGACTCGGCATACACCCATGTATCCGCAATCTCCCCCTTGATGATGAGTGCATTGTCAACTCCACAACAAATCATGAACAAGAAGAAGAAGGTAGGAAGGAGTGGGAAGAGAAAACCCAACCAATTGACCCAAAAGCCTATCAAAAGCCAAAGAAGGTCAAGTGGATGAAGTGAAAACTTGGTCCCCAAAGACATGGGCAACGGCTCGACGCAACCAAGCAAAGCAAAGCTAGCCCTCAAGAAGAGGTAGAACAGGCTCAACACCGCTAGCAGATACCAATTGAAGATCGGAGGACAACAGACGCAAAATGCTAGTCCCTCAAGATAGAGGCACAGAGGCTCAACACAACTAGCAAGAAAATCACTCCGAACCAATTGGAATTCAACCCAAGCCATATGGGAAAGCACACCAGACGATACCAATTGAAAGCCAAATGAAAAAGCTTATGAAAGCTCATGAAAAGCTAGGAACGTTTGCTAGTCCCTCAAGACAGAGGCAACGGCTCAACACAACTAGCAAACTCCCCCTCGACAAATGCAAGCAACTAGGACAAAAGATTTTCAGGGCATATGATTTGCGTAAATTTCTCCCCCTAGTTGAAAATGCACTTATCAAGGCCAAAAGGTATCGGAGAAGCAACTCCCTTCACATAAACTCCCCCTGAACACAAGATCTTCTTCCAAAATGCATATGAAGTCAAAATGCAAGTTAGGAGCTTCAAGTATATAGTCAAAAGAGTGCAAAGATGCTCTAATCAGTATAGCTCCAACATCTCAATTAAGCACTCAAATAGCAAAGGCTCAGACTGATCACTTATAAAATATGAAGCATATGAGCATGTGAGCAGTTTTAAGCCAAAAAGATAGTCACCATCAAAATAGCACTAGACATGTATAGAAGGAAATCCAAACAAGTGCTAAGCATATATACAAGGTGAACTACCCCTAGCAAAGTTCAATCATCATGCATAGGAATGAAGCATATACTTGTGATTTCAAATTCATATCGGAGTTGCAGCGGTAAAAGAATTCACAAGTTCATTTTTGGCATGTGATTGCGAGAGGTTGAAAGCTTGTCATTGCCTAACTTTTCAACCGTGCGAAGCCTATGCCGAAGCAATCAGAAGCTTAAGGCAACGGTTTCGGTCATACACTACATGGCTCAAGTTTAACTCAAAGTGCAATGAGAAACAGTCTCAATACCATGAGGTGTTGACAAGCCATCCCATCTCGATCTTTTCAATTCAACAATACTTGGTTCAGATTTTAAGCAAGTTATGAACAACCAAGCAAGTGAATGACTCAGAACTAGAGACATAGCAACCTAGCATATATGAAAAGCAGGAATGGACTCAACACACCCTACACATGCTAGTTGCATATCTCAATGGTGAACATTTTCAGATTTATATACATTAGGCATAATTCACCATTCCAAAAATAGCTCGCTCATAACATGTAACAGTGATCAGAAGGAGCATAAGCTACAAGCATCATCATAAGTATCGGAGCAATACTAACAAGAGCATAATTACATTCTAGTGAATATAGACATGAAGCTCAGAATGTAAATGCGTATGCCCGACACAAAACTGAAAGAAAGAAGATACCAATTGGAAAGACTCAAGAAACTCAAAAGAAAAGAGCCTCAAAATAAAAGAGTCAGTCTGTACATCTCAAAATGCTTCCCCCATCTAAAGGGGAAACACACACCAAGCTCACCCCTCAACCTATTAAAGGTTGATTCGTCTAAAGGCTTGGTGAAAATATCAGCCAATTGGTGATGAGTATCGACATGGCGAAGGTCGATATCACCCTTCTCCTGGTGGTCTCGCAAGAAATGAAAGCGCACATCAATGTGTTTGGTTTTCGAGTGAAGCACGGGGTCTTAGCAACGCTAATGGCACTCGTGCTGTCACAAAGCAAAGGAACTCGAGTAAAGCTCAAACCAAAATCACGCAAAGTGGCCATCATCCAGAGTAACTGGGAACAGCAGCTAGCCGCAGCAACATATTCAGCCTCCGTGGTAGACTGAGCGACACTAGACTGCTTGCGAGAAGACCACGATACAAGAGAAGACCCAATAAACTGGCAAGTCCCAGAAGTGGACTTGCGCTCAATGCGACAACCAGCAAAATCAGCATCAGAAAGCCACAAAGCGAGAGGGTGGAAGAAGCAGAATACCAAATCCCGAACTCAGGCGTGAAACGAAGGTACCTGAAGATGCGCTTCACCGCCTGACGGTGAGAAGTGCGTGGCGAAGCCTGAAAGCGCGCGCACAAGCACACGGCGAACTGAATGTCCGGCCGTGTCGCCGTCAGGTAGAGCAGCGATCCAATCATGCTGCGGTACTCCTTCTGGTCCACTGCTTCTCCATCCGTGTCGGCATCCAGGGCAGTCGTCGTCGACATGGGCGTCGGAGAGGCTTGGCCTCACTCATGTCGAACCGCTTCAGCAAGTCCCTCGTGTACTTGCCCTGGTGCACAAACGTCCCCTCTCGGGATTGCTTAATTTGCAACCCGAGAAAGAAAGTCAGCTCGCCCATCATGCTCATCTCGAACTCCCTGCTCATAGTATCTGCAAACTTGGCAACCAAAGCGTGAGAAGAACCACCGAAAATGATATCATCCACGTAAATTTGGACCAAGAGAGTATCTTTGCCTTGCTTGAGGAGAAAGAGCGTTTTATCAACACATCCCATTTTAAAACCCTTAGCTAGCAAGAAGGTTTTAATCTCTCATACCAGGCTCTAGGGGCTTGTTTCAAACCATACAAAGCTTTGTGGAGTTTAAAGACATGGTTTGGAAACCTGGGATTTTCAAAACCGGGGGGTTGCTGGACATAGACCTCCTCCTCAATGTAGCCGTTTAAGAAGGCACTCTTGACATCCATTTGGAAAAGTTTGAAACCCATGGATGCAGCATAAGCCAAGAGTATCCTAATAGCCTCCAAACGAGCTACAGGAGCGAAGGTCTCCTCATAATCTATCCCCTCCTTCTGACTATAACCCTTCGCTACAAGCCGGGCCTTGTTTCTCACAATGTGGCCCTCCTCTCCTTGCTTGTTTTTAAATACCCATTTTGTCCCAATAGGTTTACAGTCAGGAGGTGGAGGCATTAGAACCCAAACCCGATTTCGCTCAAAATTCTCTAGCTCCTCATGCATGGCATTGACCCATCCGGATCCGTCAATGCGTGTCCAACATCTCGGGGCTCAAAAGACGCAACAAAAGCAGAATGAGCAAAGTGCGAGATGTGCTGTGACCTGGAGCGAGTAACTCGCTCGTTGATGTCGCCGATCATCTGTTCAGGGGGGTGCTGGCGCTGGATATGTCGTGGCGCCTCCCGGGAAGAAGTGACCTCCCCCTCAACAGCAGCTGGTTCCACCCCGGGTACAAAAGGTACCGCGCGAGGTGGAGGATCCCACGGCCCCCAGGAAGAAGAAGTGTCGGGGCCGTGAGTCGTCGTCGAGGCCGCTCTTTGCGGCACGGCAGGTGGAGGGGGTGCTGGATCATCTATACTTTCAGCACCCTCGTCCTCGTCATCGAAAAGAGGCTCTCCAACCTCATGATCACCTGCACGCTCAAAACGAGAAGAGGGACAAACAAGAGTCTCGTCGAAGGTGACATCTGATGTCTCCATGACTCGGTTAGTGTCAAGGTTTTAAGTACACGATAAGCTCGAGTGTGAGTGCCATAACCCAAAAACACACCGTCAGAAGAACGAGACTCAAACTTGTCCAGGTTGCCTTTCTTCAATATAAAACAGTGGCAACCAAAGACTCTAAAATAACTCACCTTGGGCTGGCGACCAAAACGCAACTCATAGAGGTCTTCTTCAAAAACGCTCTCAGAAAAATGCGATTCGAAATGTAGCATGCAGTGTTCATAGCTTCGGCCCAAAAACGCCTAGGAGTCCTATGCTCATCAAGCATCGTCCTGGCCATCTCAACAAGGGTCCGATTCTTCCTCTCTACAACACCATTTTGAGGTGGTGTATAGGGGGAAGAAAACTGATGCTCCAAACCAAGGCGGTTACAAAACTTCTCAAAATCCGAAATTTTAAACTCGGAACCATTATCACTCCGAATAGCTCGCATCGAGTTCAAAGGGAACTCGTTCTGAAGACGCAAAATCAGATTGCGAGCAAATGAGAAAGTCTCGGTCTTCTCAGCTAAAAAGAAGACCCACGAATATCTCGAAAAGTCGTCAACAACAACCAAAACATACCACTTGCCACCAACCGAGCTCACCCGAGCCGGACCAACAAGGTCCATGTGTAAAAGCTCTCCGGGTGCGAGGTCATGACCTTAGTCACCGGATGGTGGGAGCAGCAACCATCTTCCCATGTCTGCAAGAATGGCAAACTAGATCCTTCTCCATCGAAAGCTTGGGCAATCCTCGGATTAGGCCAAGTGAGCTAAGTCTTGCAAGCAAGTCGAAGCTTAAATGACCGAGCCTCCTATGCCACTTCCAAAGATCGGAGGAAGAAGGACTAGCCAAAAGACAGCGAGAAGAACCAAACGATTCCGAGAAATTCGCACAAAAGACTTTTCCAAAGGGCGAAATCAGACATACAAGATCGCCCTGAGGATCTAGGATGCGACTAAGGTTCGGTTAAAACGAATCTCATAGTCATCATCAAAAAGTTGCGAAACAGAAAGAAGGTTAAAATGCAAGTTAGAAACAAGAGCAACATCGCGCAACACAAAGTGCTCATTAACCCGCACTGTCCCACGAGACAATACCTTACCTTTACTATTGTCGCCGAAGGTTATGTACTCCTTTCCGGCGACCGGGCTAAGGCTGGAGAACCACTTGGCGTTTCCGGTCATGTGCCTCGAGCAACCAGAAATCCACCAACCAAATGTCCTCCAACCGTCTTACCTACATCAATAAAAAGACATAGGGTGAGCATACGGTCCAACACTGGGGTTAGTGAAATAAGGATAATACCAGTGTTGGGCCGGCTGCTCAAAAGAACGGTTAGCAGAAAAACCATTCCTAGCACGTCTACGAGGAAAGCGATCACCACGCTGAGAAAAACGTGGTCCGCTAGGGAAGAAGCGCTCACCGCGATACTCAAACTGCGGTGGGGGAAAGCGCTCAACAAAGCCTTCGCCACGGGGTCCGTTACCTGCAAAAGCAGGACCCCGTCGGGCACCCTCTCTACGAGGTTACGCCTAGGAGCCTGGGGCTCAACTGCTCTAGCGTCTCTCCTCGAAGCTCTCTCCTGCCTAGGCCTAACAAACTGAGGTGCTGGACCTCTAGGCCTAGTCTCCCTCCTCGGGGCTCTCATCTCCTGCCTAGGCCTGGAACCCTGACGTCCGGACCTAGCAGCTCTCCCCTGGGCCTTCGGTACATGTCCACCATGAGCTGGATGGTACATGTCCGGGTTCTCCATCTCCCGAGCCCTGCGCGCCTCTCTCTTGCGCCTAAAGCAGAACTCGCTCAAGTGACCATCCCCTCCCAAGAAATCACACTGGTACCTCACCGCACGCACAGGGGGTTGTTGGTGACCAGGGCTGTGGGTGTGGCTCACTTTGCCTTTGCCCTTCGATGGCAACTCCTCACTAATGGGTGGCATAGCATCAAGCTTGTTCTTGAGGTGGTTTGGCTTGGGTGCCCAAACTGGGTTCTTGGGAGGACTCTCAGGGGTTCCTCAACCACACCATCTTTGGTGATAGGCTTGGCTAGCTCTTTGAGTGGAAGCTTGGCAAGTTTGGGAGTAGTGGTGGAGTTGGGCTTCTCACATGGGTTCAGACCACTAGACTCTCCAATCTTCCCAAAGGCTGAGAGATCAACACTCTGAGCAAAACCTACACCAGGGGCACCAACAGCTCGCTTGAATTGAGAGATCATCATCCCGAGCTGCGGCTCACTACTGGAGACCCATGACAAGATGGACCGAAGGTATGTGTTTTCTTCCTCGGTTTGCATCTTGTCATGCTTCACATTGGCAATCTCCATCTCCAGGCCCTCACACAAAGCACACCTCAAGACACAAGTGCTATCTGAGCTGGCCTTCTCTAAAGACTCAAGCTTGGCATTCTTCTCTGCCAACTCAGATTGCAAGACAGGACAAGTCTTGCACGCACCCAACAGCTGCGGCCTAGCTCGGAGCTCATCCACCTCATCTACCAGCGCAGCATGCTTACTCCTCAGAGTGAGAAGATCCGTCATGTGCGCGCGCAACTCTCGCACTCCAACTCCTCCGACACAACCACGGTGGACCGAGCGACCTCAAGCTCCTTCACCGTGTCCTCCCACTTCTGCCTAAACTCCTTGCGCTCTCTAGCGGCACGCCTAAGCAACTTATCTTGGCTAAGGAGGGCAGCAGTCAACTTCTCAACCTCGGAGGAAAGCTCGTCGTAGGTGAGAGATACCTGGGAGGTGTCGTCGTCGTCGTCGTTCCGAGGGGTACGCTCCGGCTCGCCGTCGACCTCATCGCCCAGCGCCATGGTGCAGAAGCCGTCGTCGTCGGCGAAGAAGCAGAGGCCGTTCAGCTTGTCCTCGATCCTCTTCTTCTTCTCGGACTCGTCATCACTCGAGCTGGCGGAGTCGTCATCCGAGCCGTCGACGTCGCTGAGCGTGGCGAAGAATGCACGCTGCAGCTTGCTGCTTCTCCAAGTACTTCTTCTTGATGTACTCTTTGTCGAAGCCGCCCCGCTTCTTGTGCCTTGGGGGAACGTGCTTCTCCTTGTAATTGGAGTCGCGCCTGTGGCCGTGATCGCCCTTCCCCAGATGCTTGTTCTTCTTCTTGGGGCAGTCGGCGATGAAGTGGTCGGGGTCGCCGCATTCGTAGCATCCGTGCGTCCTCCTCCACGACGGCGGTTCACGCGGTGTGTTGTGGAACCGCGAAAACGGTTGGCAAGCAAAGCCAACTCGTCGTCTCCCAAAGACTCCAGCTGGTCCTCTGTCACAGAAAAGAGAGAAGAAAGCGCAAAGCCAGCTGAGGGGTTAGAGGAAGAGCCGGAAACCAAAGCCATGACGGGCGAGAGGGATTTTCAAAAGAAGCCCTCGCCATAGCATCAATCTCACTGGACTTGAGCTTACTGAAGAGCTCGTCGCAGGTGAGGGTCTCATAGTTCGGCGATTCGATGATTGCCTGAACCTTGGAGTCCCACACCGAACGGTCAAGAGTGTGCAAAAGCTTCAAAGCACGCTCATGATCGTCAAATGGCAACTGCTCTCTGTTAGCCCTCATCCTGTTGACAATCACCTGAAAGCGAGCGAATAAACTTTCTATGCTCTCGCCAGGCTGATGTCGAAAGTTCTCATACTCTCTCTTGAACGACTCGTAGAGTCGGGTTTTGACTTGAGAGGTGCCCTCATGAAAACGCATGAGGGTGTCAGATCTCCCGAGCCGTAGAGAGGTGAGAAACGCGATCAAAACAAGCTTACACGAGCAAGTGCGCGAGCCTCGCTAAAGAAAAAGGGGGGCGTTGCTGTTGAAGGACGAGAAGCTACCCGAAGCGACCAGAGGGGGGGTGAATGGGAGCTTCAAAATTTCCTTTCGGAAACTAGATACCACTGTCCAAAATCAACCCCAAGAGCGAACCCTAGAGCTTGCTAATGTCCACGACCCTAGATGTAGGGTGGATGCCTCCTAGAAGCACAGCGGGACACTAGACCACCCTAGAAAGCCAACGCAAAAGACGGAACTCAAATCCGATCAGAACGAACGAACCGCGAACGAAACGCGCGAAACTGGATCGACCGGACTCTGGCCAGCGTCCGGTCAGCAGGGACCGGACGCGTCCGGTCGTCAGAAATCAGCTCTGGGAGCTCTCTGTTCGTGACCGGACGCACGGAGCTCAAGCGTCCGGTCGTTCACTGAGCGTCCGGTCACAAGAGACAAAGCACGGGAACAGTCACTCTGGCAGGTCCGGTCAGTTCCAACACCCAGCGTCCGGTCAAGCAAAACAAAACACCGGAAACGATCGGACTCACCAGAGCGTCCGGTCACCAGGCACCGGACGCGTCCGGTCACAGAAAAACGTTTCTGGAACCTCTCTGTTCTGACCGGACTCACTGAAGGAGCGTCCGGTCGATTTGAACAGAGCGTCCGGTCAACCAAAAGAACTCAGACAGAGTTCAACCACCGGACGCACTGTAGCAGCGTCCGGTCGTTGAATGAAGCGTCCGGTCACCCGCGAATTCACTGTTCGTCCACCGATTCGACTAGAACTCACCCAAAACAAGTCCTCTAGGATCAAACTTGGTGAGTAAAGTCACAAGGAGGTAGTGAGCTATCTCTAAGAGATCATGGCTCGAACCTAACTCCAAATCGGTGAATCGAAGAATTTCGGGGGAAGGGAAGAAAAAGACCCGAAACGAAAAATCGATCGATCTCCTAGACCGTGAGGTTAGAGGATGATTCCTTCGGTGGAAAGAAGTGCCTCACGATCTAGAACAACTTGGTTCAAACGGAATTGTAAAAGATGAACCGAGCAAAGAGATCAAGCGACGGGAAAATCGTGGAGCAAAAAGATTCCGCGAAGAACACAAGTAAAACGGAAATCACAGCCACGAACTCGAATCAAGGACGCAAATCAAGCCATCGATCAGTGCTCCAAGGTGAGGATACGGCCTCACTTCCTCGAATCAACAGTACACAGAGTGGAGTCTCTCTGCGGATCTCAACTAGCTAAAGCAGGGGTGTGGGAGAGTGGAAACCCTAGGAAATGAAAGCTCTAACTGAGATTGAGATAGGGAGGAGGGTGTCTCCCCTGGACTACTTATACTAACCTAGCCTAAGTCTATTTCCTACTCTACCCCTCACTACTCTAATTACAGAGCGGACCAGCCTAACCCTAAGGCTATTCTAGTCCACCCGCTGGTGGTAGGTAGATCCGACGGCCACGCCCGCACGGTCTTCCGCGTCGCCTCCACGCAACCTTCAGATCGCCGCCACGTGCCGCCACCACTCTGCACCCCCGGTTTTGTGGCCCAAACCGGGAAACCAGCCTTTTCCATCAGCCCCCGGTTTTGAGCCCAAACCGGGAAACCAGCCTCCAGCCCGAGTTTTGTGGCCCAAACTCGGAAACCGGCCCACGCCCAGGTTTGAGGCTCAACCTGGAAACCGTCACGCCCAGGTTTTGTGGCTCAACCTGGAAACCCAGCACCCAGGTTTTGAGGCCCAAACCTGGAAACCGTCCACCGTTGGTTTTTCCCGGGCTCTACCAACAAACCGGCGTCGTAGAGGGGATGCACCGCCTGTGCACCCTTCCACCGACATGATCGCACTTCTCCGCTTGTCGCTGTCACAGGCTGCCAGCCACCACAGCTGATCCTCCGGCCTCCAGTCCATCAGTCCAAGTCCACGTCCGCCCTTCACCGTCCGATACATCGGCATGGCACGTCCGCCGCACGGCACGCCCATCCTTCATCGCGCTCGGTCCGTCGGCACGGCACGTCGCAACTTGACCTTCACCCGCCATCGATCACTGTCTCCGTGCTCGACACCTGCACAACACAAGCCAAAGAACATGCGCATCATCTCCGTTGACAATCACTCATCACACAGAGACTCGGCATACACCCATGTATCCGCAGCTGTTTTCAAAACAAGCTTACACGAGCAAGTGCGCGAGCCTCGCTAAAAGAAAAAGGGGGGCGTCGCTGTTTTCTCAAAACAAGCTTACACGAGCAAGTGCGCGAGCCTCGCTAAAGAAAAAGGGGCGTCGCTGTTTTCAAAACAAGCTTACACGAGCAAGTGCGCGAGCCTCGCTAAAAGAAAAAAGGGGCGTCGCTGTTTTTCAAACAAGCTTACACGAGCAAGTGCGCGAGCCTCGCTAAAGAAAAAGGGGCGTCGCTGTTTTTCAAAACAAGCTTACACGGCAAGTGCGCGAGCCTCGCTAAAAGAAAGGGGGCGTCGCTGTTTTTTCAAAACAAGCTTACACGAGCAAGTGCGCGAGCCTCGCTAAAAGAAAAAGGGGGCGTCGCCGTTAAAACAACATAAGAAACGTCAAAATAGCACAGCAAATATGGCACACAAACCATACGCTTTTCTCATACCGTTACAAAACAATGTTACAACAACGAACATATCCCAAAATAAAAAATCTTTACAAGGGACCACCGCTCCCCTCAATTAACTCCAAATCATCCAAACCTTCGGACTCCATCTCAAAACCCCCTCCACTGAACCAGGGGTCCCCACAACAAAGGAGCTGCAGGGACAATTGGCAGCTCCCCGGGCAAAACCCTCGCCCTATACATGTACCTATGCCTCGTCCCAACTTCCGAAGGTTCCTCCTTCGGGATCACAAGCGCCCCATCCGAACCAACTTCAAGCTCCCTTCGACCGAACAAATATTCCAAAGCTGTGTTCTCGTCAAATCATCATCCAGCCAACTTGCGAGGTCGAAGAAGACCCAAACAAATAACGATCGGCTTGGCGGTCTGTATAGTCTGTCTCGCGCCAAAATCGACTCGACCTGCTATTCTTTAAATCATATCTCCGCACCTTCGACCACCAAAAACGTTCAAGGAAAGCGAAGGATTTAAATCTAGCGCGAGCCCATGATTCACCAGTTAAAAACGTCTTGGTAGTTCAACATCAGCGGGTCACGTCGAATACGTCTAGCACGGTTCCGTCAGGAAACTGCATGTTGCACAAAAATACGAGATGTCTCGCCTCGCCAAGTCTTTACAAACAACCATAGTATCTACAAAAAGGCCTCCCTCGCCCCAACAAACCCAGCATCACACCTGCCCAGCTTCCCCTCGATTGACGTCCGCACCCTCGCAGCGGCGCAGTCGAGGTCCCAGCTGACGCCTCCTCCGCGTGGATTCCTTCGCAGCAGCCTCGACGTTCGCCGCAGCCTCCTCTTCCATCGCCGTCGCCGCGCAGCATCTCCTTCCACGATCGCCCGCCTCCGGTCAACGCCTCGATCTCGGCGAGCGTAACCCCGCACAGCTTGGCTCAGGGGCGGCTTCGGGGTCACCCCTCGCTGCATCTCCGCAGGCGGAGGGCATTGCATCTCGTCGAGCCTACAAGCAAAACAAAAGACAAACCTCGCCAAAATCAACAAACACCCCTCCAACAAAATCAACACAGACCAAAAACTTAAACAAAGGTGCGAACCTGGCGCGTAGCCTCGGCAGCTTCTTCGAAGGCGAGAGCCCGGCCACCTCCGGAGATCCAAAACTTGCGAAGCAAACGCATCGCACAATTCCGGACTTCTGCGTCGTCAACCTTCATCTGGCGAACCTCTTCAACCGTCGGAAAGACATGGCTCGGCCTTTTGACCTTGCGAAGATGATCACAATCCGCCAGTCGAAGCGTGCTCGCCATTGCCAAGGCCCCGGCGTAGCCACCAAAATCGGCTGCGTTGGAAACTAGCGAGCTAAACACATCAAGCTCGTTGCCCAGCCAGCCCTCGAAGGCCTCTGCATCAACCGCAGGCAATGGCTCTCTCCGGCTGAACCCCCAGCCTCGGTCAGACAACAATCAAGTTTACGCTTGACGTTCTCCATGCTCGTCCGCCAAGAGTTCTTCAAATCAACTAGCCGACCCTCGGCCTCGGCTAAAGCCTTGTCCTTCTCCTTTCCCGCGGCAATCAGATCAGCATACGCTTCGCAAGCTCAACCACCTCCTCTCGAGCCTTCGCGGCCTTCTCCGAAGCAATCCTCATTTCATTTTCTCTGTTCTCTAGGCTCCGCGCCAGTTGCTGTCTCTTTCTCAAGTTCAGTCATATGTTCCTCATAAACTCCATGTCGGAGCTAACCTTCCGCCTCGCTGAGCGGTTCAAGAGCATCAGCTCCGCCAACTTGACGTCAACATCATCAAAAGTGTCGCCAACCGCTTGATCTGCAAGAAGGACCTCCGCCTCCGGCACACAAATGCGGCCAAAGATCCGGCCCAGAAAACGCCTTTCCTCCGGGCTGCACTGCAAGTGGCAATCCCGAAGGTCCGGACTGGTGAACAGTGCAGTCGCCGGATCAGAAATCCCAAGCTTCTTGGCGTATTCCGGAAGGCTCGACCGGCTAGCCTCGCCAAACGTCTTTTTCCCCGGGACCGCGCAGAGTCAAGTTCCCCATCGAACTCAAACCCCTCCACCCAAAGGTGCGAGCCCGCGAAGCTGGGAACCGCACCTCGTCGAGGGCTGCCTGGCTCAATATCTCGTGCAAGCTCATCTGCGCCCTGGGTAACCACCGCACCAACAACCGGCGAGGCTCCGCCTCCAATCGACACCTCCTCATCCGTGTCATGCCCTTCAGTAGAACCCTCGCTACCTTCATCAGACGAACCCTCGCCCGTCTCCCCTCCTTTGCGTCCTTCTCCACCTCATCATCATCAGATTCATCCTCGTCGCCCGAAGTTTGGACCAAAGCACCGATCCCTCCAACGCGAGGCACGCGTCCCCCGACCGAACTGGCACCCGGCCACTCCGAGCAGCGGGCAAAGAAGTGCCCGCAGCAACAGAGCCAGCAGCGACCTTCGTCGCAAGCACCTTCGCTCGTCCGCCAGCTCCTCCACGGCCTCGACCACGGCCTCTCTTCGGCCGAGACACGATCTCCGTTCCTCCGAAGCCTTCCGCTTCCTCTTCTTCGGCGCGTCGTCGCTCGAAGGAGCGGGCCAGTCGGCGTACCGAATACCAAGAATGTCAAACATTCTGTTCAAACGACCTTCGCCGCCCACCAAGCTATGGATAGCCTTCACTTCCAGTGGGGAAAGCTTCCCCACGAGTTCGTCCGTCCACTGCTGAACTCGTTTAAAAACAGCTTCGTTCCCATCCTCGCGCCTCGGAAATTCTTAAGAGTTCTTTCCCAGACCTTCTCTAGATCCAAACTAGGCTTCTTCAAGCCCCTACCTTCGTACCTCGGGTCATTCTCCACCCACGAACGAACAAGTCTGCCTCCGGCCAAGAGGCCAAATCTTGGCACAGCAATATTCCTCCACCAAATCACGCGCGCACTGAGAACGCGCAACGACCCTCAGGCAATCAACAGCAGCATGGGCCTCGATGCTCATCTTAGCTTCGGCGCCCACATCTCCAAGCACCGGAAGCTCGCCGCAAAGCTCGGAGCTGTCACTGAGTTTGTAATAGAACCAGAACTCCTGCCACCCGCTGCTCCACTTGTTTTTCTGCGCTTGCACCGGCAGCTCCACGCCGGCGCGATGGCAAAAAGTGTACACCGCAAACTGTCCAAGGCTGGTCTTGCCCGCGCTGTCTGTCCGTAATCTTGCGAGGCTGCATGTGAACGCGATGAGTGCGGACAAAACCCTCGACATGAGGGACAACCCCCTGAGACCTGCAGGCCCAGACATAGACCGACATCTTTGTGAAGCAGGAAGGCGTAAGCTGATGAAACCGCAGGTTGAACCTCCGCAGGACCGAAGTCACGAAGGAGTCAGCTGGAAGCAAAGGCCAGCCGAAAGAACTCCTCAAACACCACAACCTCATCTGCAACCGGCCTCGGCACGGTCTCCCACTGCTGGCCCTCGCCTTGCCTTCCTCAACCCAGCCCCACCGTACGTAAGATGCAATCTCACTTGCACAAACCCGGCTCAGACCAAACTCGAAGGTAATCCCCTCATCCGCGGCTGTGGGAGAAACAGCGCGAGCAGTTGCTTCAACCTAGCCATCTCTTCAACTGCTAACACTACCGAACAACGAACGCCTGTCTCAACCCTCGCAGACAAGCTCAAACAACCTTCGCTACAAGCAAATTGCAACAGCAGGATGGCTATAGCAACAAAGAGCACAATCAAAACTCCCCACCTACTCGTGCTTTTTATAGGCCGGGAGACAAACCCCTCACCCGACGAAGTCGGCACGACAACAAAGAACGCGGCGCAAAAACGAAACAGGCTTCAATAGTATAAAACAACACCACAACGGCCCAGCCCAAAGCAGCCGCGGGCGTCGCTGCCGAGGGCCCGTTTTTTGTCCCCATTAAAAGGCGCTGCTTGGGCCTAACACGTTCTTTTAGATCCAAGACAACGAGGGGCTACTGTTGGGGGGAGGGACCCTCGGCAGAAGCGCCAGCCGAACCGGTGCTCGAAGTTAGCCCTCGCGTAGCGCCTTGCGTGCTTGCGAGGTCCCTCTCCTATTGGAGACCGTTACCCTGACCCCCGGATGCGGGGTCAACCCTCGTCGCTTTGTTGTGCTTCCGTGCAGGTCTAAGGCGACGGTCGCACTGCAGGAAACCTTCGCTTAACCACGACGCCACCTTCGCTGGAAGCGAAGGTCCGGGCAAGCGCAAGTGTGCGTCGCCCCAGAGGCAATCGAAGCCGAAGGACCGGCGAGCACGGCCGAAGGTTAAACCTTCGCTCTTCTTCCCCGGAGGCAAGCAGAGCCGGAGGTCCGGCAGATGGCGGAGGTGCGCGGGCCCAAAGGCGAGCGCGACCGAAGGTCAAAGACCGCCGCACCACTCCCGAAGGCGAACAAGGGCCAGGTGGCGGCGCGCTGGAGTGCGACCGATTAGGGTTTTCGCTTCAGCTGTGTATTTACGCTTTTGCCTTCTTCCCTGCGCGGAGGCGAGGAATCTTTGCTGTACCCTTTTGTAATTTGGCCCGTACCCCTTGGCATTCCCTATAAATACCAAGGGAGTGAACAGTGTAAGAGAGGATCTTTTTTGGAATTCGAGCGCCTTCCACTTCCGTTTCACCTTCACTACTGCATCTGACGCTTGGCCGCCTTCGCTCCTTCCCCTGCACAGGTGCGGAGGTTGGGCAAGTGCGTTCCAACAACATATATTCTAGAGATGAGAAAGACCTATCGGAAGCAAAGCAAGGGGATAAGAGTAGAAGAGGGCTTTGCTACCTGACGAACGGACGAGACGACCCAAGCACAAGGTAAGGACTGACATTCCGGCACCCACGTATCACACCGAGGGGAAATGCAAAGGATTTGGGTGAAAATGGGGGTTAAAACATGGTGGAACGGCTGTTGGGGCATTTCATCGAGCACCTAGTGAGCATGAGATGAGGAGGAGGGGTGGATGCTCACTTGGGGGCTCTGTTTGCCGGGGAGGAGGTCGCCAGAGAAGAGGAGGCGAGCTCGAGGTGGACACAGAGCTCCGGCGAGGGAGACAGCCGCCGGTGGAGAAGCTCCGGCGAGCTTCGGGCGCTGACACCGGTGAGCTGGCAGGCGGGCGCGCGGCTGCGACGGCGAGGAGGACGGCCTGCGCGTGTGGCTGGGGTGAAGCGGCGGAGCAGTGGCCGGCGGCGAGTTGGCTGGGCACGAGCGGGAGGGGAGGGCGCGGCGGCCGACGATGGAGGGCTAGGGTTTGGGGCTCAGGAACCCGATGGCAGGAGCGGCTGGGCCTCGGCGCAACAAAGACGAAAGGTGGAAATGACACGTGGGTCCCAATAGCCAATAAAAAGAGCTTACTGTGCAGCTTAATGGGGCATCGGACGCGCCGATGTAAACACATCGGACGCTCCGATGCCCGTCCAGAGAGCTCCAATTTTGCCAAAAACACATCGGACGCGTCCTTTGCCTTGGCAGATGGGGCACCGGACGCTCCGTTGGTGACACAATGGACGCTGTCAGTTCACTATTTCAGCTGGGGCTACCTACAGTGCAGGCATCGGACGTTGGGGCCAGCGTCTGATGCTGCATTTTGGGCAGCTTCGAAGATCTCTATTGCAGCTCCCTCTCCCAACCAATTTCCAACTCAAATAAGAAGCAAATAACACCAGTTGGAACCTAGTATGAGCATCCTCGCATAAACCCACAATTTTATAAATATTTTGCCACAGGCTACATACCATTTTTAGTGAAAATAGGCAATAAATCCCGAGGAGACAACATGTGGCCACCAAAACAAGGGGTCTCAACCATTAGGAGCCTCAAATGCTCCCACTAGCGGTGGACGAACACAGCGGTTGCTCAAATCTTAACCAAAAAGAAATGACAAAACAACACACATGCATATGCAATGCAATACGAAATTTGAATCTAGGTTGCTTGTCAAGTTTGCTCATGGGTAAGCTTCTTCACACACTTTTTAGGGCGGTTATCTTAACCATGTCTGACAAGCCTATGTGCATAGCATAATTTAAACATGGCATATGATACAATGCAATGCAAAGACAACCACCTTTCACCTTTTGACAAAGTTACTTAGATCAAGCACATTAAGCTCACTTCGCAATCTACAAAGGGTGTTCTCATCTACGAGTTTTGTGAAGATATCCGCCAATTGATCTTCGGTTCTAACTCCTTCTAGGGATATGTCTTTCTTTGAAACATGGTCTCTAAGAAAGTGATGGCGAATATCTATGTGCTTTGTGCGAGAGTGTTGAACCAGGTTGTTAGCAAGCTTAACCGTGCTCTCATTGTCACACAACAAAGGTACCCTTTCTAGAACTACACCATAGTCTAAAAGGGTTTGTTTCATGTAAAGGATTTGTGCACAACAAGCACCCGCGGCTATGTATTCTGCCTCGGCGGTAGACAAGGCCACACTATTTTGCTTCTTCGAACTCCATGAAACTAGTGATCTCCCAAGCAAATGGCACCCTCCGGATGTGCTCTTTCTATCAATTTTGCAACCCGCGTAATCCGAATCAGAATACCCAATGAGTTGGAAGTTAGCTCCTTTGGGATACCAAAGGCCAATGCTTGGGGTGTCCTTTAGGTACCTAAGGATTCTCTTTATGGCTATGAGATGTGATTCCCTAGGATCGGCTTGAAACCGAGCACACATGCACACACTAAACATGATGTCGGGCCTAGATGCGGTCAAGTATAACAAACTACCAATCATAGAATGGTAGAGAGTTTGATCAACCGGATTACCTCCCTCATCTAGGTCGAGATGTCCATTTGTTGGCATTGGAGTCTTGATAGGTTTGCAATCATCCATATTGAAGCGCTTGAGGAGGTCTTTTGTGTACTTCTCTTGAGATATAAAAGTCTCCTCCTTCAATTGCTTGACTTGAAAGCCTAGGAAGAATGTGAGCTCGCCAATCATGGACATTTCGAACTCCTTCGACATCAAGTCACCAAATTCCGTGCAATAGGCTTCATTTGTTGACCCGAAGATGATATCATCAACGTAGACTTGACAAATGAAGATCTCTCCATCAAGCTTCTTGGTGAATAGTGTGGTGTCGACCTTCCCAATGGTGAAGCCCTTCTCAATGAGGAAGTCCCGGAGGCGCTCATACCATGCTCTAGGAGCTTGCTTGAGCCCATATAGCGCCTTGGACAACCTATAAACATGATTAGGATATCTAGGGTCTTCAAACTCGGGAGGTTGATCAACATAGACTAGTTCATTTATGAAGCCATTTAAAAATGCACTTTTCACATCCATTTGATATAACTTAATGTCATGATGTGATGCATATGCAGGGAGGATACTGATGGCTTCTAGTCTTGCAACCGGTGCAAAGGTCTCTCCAAAATCCAAACCTTCAACTGAGAGAACCCCTTTGCCACTAGTCTTGCCTTGTTTCTAACAACCTTGCCTTGATCATCTTGCTTGTTCCTAAACACCCATTTTGTTCCAATGACTCTTGCGCCTTTTGGTTGCTCTTCAAGTGTCCAAACTTGATTGCGAGTGAAGTTGTTTAGTTCTTCATGCATGGCATTCACCCAATCCGGATCACCTAGAGCTTCATCTACAATGGTAGGCTCAACAAGAGAAATAAAAGAGTGATGTTCCATAAATAAAGCAAGGTTTTGACATCGAGTCATTACACCCCTTGTCGGACTCCCTATGATGAGATCTTGAGGATGAGCTTGTAGTAGAGGAGTAGTCCTTCGATCAACCACTTGAGAGCCGCTTGTGGAGCATCAACATCTTGAGCTTGTACCACCATTTGATCATGGGAGACATGAGTGTCTTCATTTGGATCCCTCCCATCTTTGTCCTCATCATGTGGTACATTGGATGAGGATGGCTTGTCAATGACTTGCACATCATCATCATCATCATCTTTAGGCTTGATGGCTCCAACCGGCATGTTCTTCATTGCTTCCCTCAATGGTTCATCACCTACATCATCAAGATTCTCATGCTCTCCTTGAGAGCCGTTAGATTCATCGAATTCCACATCATATGTTTCTTCTACCATCCCGGTGGCATGGTTGAATACTCGATATGCTTTGGACTTCAATGAGTAACCAACAAGAAAACCAATATCACATCGGCGTTGGAACTTCCCTAGGTGTTGGCGCTTCTTGTAGATGTAGCATTTGCACCCAAACACTCTAAAGAATGATACATCCGGCTTCTCGTTGTTGAGTAGCTCATAGGGGGTCTTGCCAAGGAGACGATGGGGGAACAACCGATTTGATGCATAGCAAGCGGTGTAGATTGCTTCCGCCCAAAATCTTTCTGGTGTAGAGTACTCATCTAACATTGTTCTTGCTAGGGTGATTAAGGTCCGGTTCTTCCTCTCAACTACCCCATTTTGTTGTGGTGTGTAGGTTGCGGAGACTTCATGCTTGATCCCAACTTCATCACAATATTCCTCAATGTGGGTGTTGTCAAACTCCTTTCCGTTGTCACTTCTTATCTTTTTGATCTTCACTTCAAATTCATTTTGAGCTCTCTTGGCAAACTTTTGGAATGAAGGGGTTGCTTTGGATTTGTCATGAAGAAAGAATACCCAAGTGTATCTAGAATAGTCATCAACAATCACTAGGCAATAGAGATTTCCACCCAAGCTAGCATATGTTGTTGGCCCAAATAGATCCATGTGAAGTAGCTCTAACTCTCTTGATGTTGATACAAAGGCTTTGGTTGGATGAGTATTTGCAACTTGCTTGCCGGCTTGACATGCACTACACAATTTGTCCTTTTCAAATTTGACATCCTTCAAGCCTCTAACCAATACTTCTTCAATAGCTTGTTGAGAGTGTTCATTCCCACATGTGCCAATCTTCTATGCCATAGCCAACCAAGTGATTGCTTAGTGAACAAGCATGTCTTCAAGTTGGCATCTTCGGAGGTGAAATCCACTAAATAGAGATTGTTGTATCTAAAGCCTTTGAAGATCACTTGTGTATCATCTTTCTTGGTCACAACCACTTCTTTGTTGGTGAACAAACATTGAAAGCCAAGATCACAAAGTTGCCCAACGGATAGCAAGTTGAAGCTCAATGATGCAACAAGAAGCACATTGGAGATGGTATGATCATTTGATATAGCCACTTTGCCCAATCCCTTGACATTGCCCTTTGAGTTGTCACCAAATGTAATCTTTTCTTGGTCATTGACATTCTCTTCTAGTGAGGTGAACATCTGGGAATCACTGGTCATATGTTGTGTGCAACCACTATCAATCACCCAATGGGATCCACCGGTCTTGTAGTTCACCTACACACACAAGAAATCAAGCTTGAGCTTTCGGGACCCAAACTTGTTGAGGTCCCTTAACCTTCTCAACTAGTGACTTTGCAACCCATATTTGCTTTGGCCTATTCTTGTTAGGAGGCCCCATGAACATGACTTTCACTTTGCCACTAGAATCTTGTCTAAGCATGTAGTGAGCATTGAAAGCAAAGGGCCTAGCTTGCTTGGGCAAGGGTGTGGGTTTTGGCTCTTCACAATTGTGAGCAAAGTGTCCTTTTCCACACTCATAGCATCTCCCAATCTTCTTCTTCTTGGCTTTGTAATGCTCTTGTGTTGCTTCATCTTCTCTTCAAGAAAGCCAATGCCATTTCTATTGGTCTTCATTACGGTGTTCATGAGTAGCTCACTTTGAAGACATTGACCCTTGGTGAAGTTTCTTAGCCCAGTGGTGAGGTGATCTTTCTCCTTCTTGAGCTTGTCATTCTCTTGTTGGAGTTCCATTGAGATGGTGTCATCTTGTAATCCTCTCCATCTTCAATCTCTTGTTCTCTTCTTTTAGCATGTCTAGCTCAAGTGACATGCTATAGTCATCATCATGAGTCTCCATCACTCTCATCATCACTAGAGTCATCATCACTTTGTACCTTCCGATCACCCTTTGCCATGAGGCATAGGTGTGTAGAGGATGATGGCGATGGGAGGTGGCGTTGTAGAAATCCTAATCACTAGAGCGGCCACCTTCTCCTTATCATCATCACTATCTTCATTTGATGAGCCAACGGAGGAGTCAATGTCGGTGAGCCAATCACCAACAATGTAGGCCTTGCCACCTTTCTTGTGGTATTGCTTCTTCTTCTTGCCATCTTTCTTGTAGGGCTTCTCACTCTTCTTCTCATCTTCACTAGATGAGTCATACTTCTTGCCCTTGTTCTTGTTCTTGTAGCTCTCTTTCTTGGCTTGGGGCATTGATGAGCAAGATGGCCAAGATCACCGCAATTGTAGCAATCCATTTTGGAGATTGGCCTTCTCTTGGTACTTGTGAAGAACTTCTTCTTTCTTGAGTCAAAGTTGACTCCATTCTTGTGAAGCTTCTTCAACATCTTGGTGGTCTTCTTCACCATGAGAGCAATGTTGGAATCATCTTCATCATCACTTGTGCTCTCATGATGCACCTCAATAGCCTTGGATTTGCCTTTCTTGTCATGGCTTGCTTTAAAGGCCAAGTTCTTCTTCTTGTCGGTGGAAGATCCACCACTTGGTGTGATGTGCATGTACATCTCATGAGCATTGATCTTCCCCAAGACTTGTGTTGGTGTGGATGTCGAAAGATCACCTTGATGTAGCACCGTCACGATGTGTCCATATTTATCAATTGGAAGGATACATAGAATCTTCCTCACAACATCGGATGGTTGCATTTGTGTGAGGCCAAGTCCATTGAGCTCCTCTACAAGAACAATCAAGCGTGAGTACATTTCATTGGCATTCTCATGAGCAAGCATTTCAAAAGACTTTAACTTTTGCATGACCAAATGATAGCGCTCCTCACGCTCACTCTTGGTTCCCACATGGAGCGCACAAATGTTATCCCATAGCTCATGGGCATTCTTGTGGTTCCGGACGTGGTTAAACACATTCTTGCAAATGCCTCTAAAGATGATATTTTTGGCCTCTGCGTTCTACTTCTCATTCTTCTCTTCATTAGGAGTTAGGCTTGTGCCCTCCTTGGGCTTGGGAAAGCCGGTGATTGCGGCTTGGCGGCATTTCACATCTACCGCTTCTAGGTATGACTCCATACGGATTTTCCAATATGGAAAGTCGTCTCCCTCGAACATGGGAGGTGGTCCATCACCCTCGGACATCTTAACTCTAGGCGGTTAAGCCTAAATCGAGAGCACGAGGCTCCGATACCAATTGAAAGGATCAAGATGCCCAAGAGGTGGGGGTGAATTGGGCTTTTCGAAAACTTTTGCAAGAATTAAATCCTAACAAGCCCAATTAACCCCCTACTGCCTAGAAGTGTGTTTCTCTAGAATGAACCGCACAAAAGACTATCGCTAAGCCATTTCTACTCTAGCATGGCAATTCAACTTATGAAAGAACAACAAGTAAATTGCGGAATTGAATTGCTCAAAAGTAAATGCGTATGTAAAGATAGTAGAGATGACACGGCGATCTTTTTCCCGAGGTATCGAGGTGTTGGCACACCCCCTAGTTCTCGTTGGAGCACCCGCGCAAGGGTATTGCTCCCTTGATCCGCGCAAGGTGCATCACTACGAGCTGATTCTTCGCCACTCCGGCCCGGTGAATCGCTCGCTACCGGTCACAACTTGGCTTGGGTCAACCACAAAGCCTCCGGATGATCACCAAGTTTCACAATCACCACCAAGCCGTCTAGGTGATGCCGATCACTGAGAATAACAAGCTAGAACTCTCACTTGACCAACAAAGGCCAAAGAGATGAATTGATGCACACTTGCTACTCAATTCTCACTAGGAGGTCACTAATTCTCTCAATTAGCAAATCTTTCAACCTCACTAGGGCTCTTGCTCTTTCTCACACTCACAAGGTGTTTCTCAACAAAGGAAAGTAGCAAGAACACTCTAATGGAGGAGGGGAGGAGTACAAATACCCCCCCAACCGGCCATCCAATAGAGCACTGAACAGGTGTTTCTGCGGGGGCATCAGATGCTCCGATGCCTAGCATCAGACGCTCCGATGACCTCGACCAACGGTCAACTGTACAACCTGTCAGACCTGTTAAAGGAGCATCGGACGCAGGGCAGCGTCCGATGCCCCTGCACCGGACGCGTCCGATGCCTTTTTACCCTCTCTGGAACCTCTCTGGATGGCCATCGGACGTTGGCCCTCAGCGTCCGATGCCAGCGTCCGGTGCAGCGTCAAATTTACTCGCAAGTGAACAGTGGCACGGGCGCGTCTGATGTGACAACATCGGAGCGTCTGATGCCATGCACCAGACAAAACCCTAGTCTGAGTGAGCATCGGACGCGTCTGATGCCCACCAGGCCAGTGTCTGATGCCCTTTTCAAGGGCAAAACCAACTCGGATCGCGACGCGACCTTAATGACTTTTCATCCTCACGACATAAGGCATCTCTCTGAGCTACCTAGGGCTATGAAATAACAAGTGTGCACCACACCTACCTCAATAGACTCAATAGGTCAAGCTACTGATTCACGCTCCCTTTATAGTACGGCCAAAGGAAAAACAAAGACCTAAGACTACCCAAGTGTCCTCCAACACCATATGACACTTAGCCTAGTCTACCACCGTCTTCGTCATTCGTCCTTTGAAAACTGAAACGATTTCCATCGCCAGGGGCATGAACTTCATATGCCCGTATCGTCGCCATTACCATGACATAACTCATCCCTGTTTCTGCAAAACACACGTTAGTCACGGTAATCTTGTGTTTCATCCAATCACTGAAACCCACTAGGGGCCAAGATGCGTTCAGTACCCTTCGCTCGTGCTCGATCCAAACACCCAATCAGAAAGGAAAGGATCATATGCAGCGTATAAAACAAAGAGGAATCAAGCGATTTTCAATCTATACACAAATCGATTGAAGACAGAATCAGAGAAATAATTCAAATAAATGAAATAAGAGAAATAATTGACGAATTCAGGCATGGTCTCCCCTCCAAGCAGACCCGACTGACAAGGAAATCAGATGGGGTCACACCTCCAGGCAGCGTGCCCCAGCCCCCAGGTGACCGCGGCGGCGCCTCTGCATCACCACACCCCACACCTGTGTGGACAAGAGCACCTACATTGCCGCCAGGTCTTCTGTGCGTGCCGGCCAGGTGCACCAGATCTGCGCAGCCACATGCCTACTCCTCCCAAGGTCGTGCCCTCTCTCCATGGGCCGAGCTCGTGCGGCTACCGCCATTGAGCCCAAGCGAATCCAGCGCACGGAGTAGAGGACTACGAAGGATTGGGGAGGACCAAGAGAGGCCGCTGCCATGGGTGGAAGTATAGAGATATCTGAGTCAGCGCGCGCGAGCAGCGAGGGATGGCCAGGCTGCGCACCGGAGACGGGCAGCCGACCGGGATGCATCGCAAGGGATGCGAGCGGGCATGCGCAGCAGAAAGGAGGGGAGGCATGCTGGGTTTTTTTTTGTTTGACCGGTGATTTTGGTTCTTTATAATATGTGGGAACACCGAGTGCTGAACAACTGGATCCTTCATACCATGAATGCGACAGCTGTTGTCGAGCACAAAGTAGCATATGGCGGCGCTGGATTATGGACGCCACGGTTCTTCATTGTACTGTAATGAATAAAGTGGTTGAGATCCGAACGACGTAGAAGATACAGCATAAGGGGGGAACGTGAGGCCCAAACTATGATTATTTTGGCCCATCGAAAAGAAGTAAAAGAAACAATGTCTATGTGTTTAATTCAAGCCCATCGCTCAACTAAACATTAATTTTTTTTGCAAAGTCTATTTAGCGACCCGTCGCGCTCCGTGGATACCGCGCGACGTCCTTCTAGGACGGGCCGGCCCCGTAGTTCCTCTTCCCTACCCAAGGTTGCGCACTCAGCGGTTTCTATCCTTCTTTCTTTCGTTCCGGCACAGCGCGTAGCGACCACCACAAAGCACATGCGCCGCCTGCCTCCGCGCGCCAGCCGCTGTGCCGGGACTGCTCAGGTCGTGCGCAAGCCAGCACCGCCAGCGACCATGGACTCCATGCTCGGCTACTTGGGACCGGTGGCTCTTGCGGCCATGCGTGGGGTCAGCTGCTCGGGAGTGGCCATCGCATGCGCTGGCAGCAAGGCCATGGCCCATGGCCTCGGCACCTATCCCTCTACTCAGCTATGCTCCTGCTTAGCTCGTGCCCTGCTCGCCCCGCTTGCTCCTTTTGCTCTGTCCTTTCACCATTCGGGGAATGAGACATGTGAACACGACAAAAGCGAAAGAAAGGGACTGGTATGCTATTATATTCTAAGTTCAATTTGTATTTTCAGTTTCTAATATTATTTTGCAATTTTATTTTGTAATTTCAGTTTTGCAAGTTTAGTTTTTAATTTCATTTTTGCAATTTTCAGTTTTTAATTTCAGCTAGTAGTAGTTTTAGTTTCTAATTTGAAATTGTAATTTCAGTTTGCAATTTAATTTTATAATTTCAATTTTGCAATTTTAGTTAGTAATTTCAGTTTTAATTTCAATTTGTAAAACAAGTCAATTAGTTATGCTGTCATTTTCAATAATTTACTCAGTTTGGCGGCAATGTTCTAGGGTTTTGTGATTTTTATGTTGTATGATTTGCAAGCATGTTCTTCTGCACTGGTTTGGTATGCTGCTAAGTTTCAATCTTGTCACCTACTCGTCTATGATGAATTGATGATAATTTTTGCAATCCACTGGTTCCTATTTTTTAGGATAGTTTGTAAATTGTATCCAATTTTTTAGCAATTTAGATTTCCCCTTTGTGGCAAGTTATTTAAAAATGTAATTAATTCAATTATCTTATTGTAGCAAGCTACTCAAATGCTTTAGACGTTACCCTCCACTATGTTTTCATTATTGATGTGAGCATTACATAAAATGGTGATAAGTGTTCATATATCACATATATGTTTTAGTCATTTAACTTGCACTATCAAAATTGTCTGCTTACCACCTGTTGCAATTGATGTGTGTAGCTGTTGCATTTCACATTTAGTAGTTGCAGGACCTTGCTCAGGATTCTTGTTGTATACTTGCTCATCAGCAAGTCATTACAGTCCAGCGGCAGTGCAAGTCCAGCATCTCGAGCTGGAGTATTTTATCTATTGTGCAGCTGGGTAGCACACACCACCTTGCTTCTTATTTCAGGTAAGCCTCGACAACAGCAAATTAAATTCAGTCTGATAGGTGTAATTGGTGGCGCAACACTTGCTTGTTCACACTAATGCACAAAGCTTAACCGCAGCGGGCGTTTTGGCTTTACCGCAGCGGGCAACAGCGTCCGCTGCGGTGCTAAGGCCACGGTTAATCGTGGCCATTACCGCAGCGGGCGTTGTTGCCCGCTGTGGTAAAAGCCTTAACCGCAGCGGGCAACATAAATAGCTCGCTGCGGTTAATAGCATTTACCGCAGCGGACAACCTAAAGCGCCCGCTGCGGTAAATTATTAACCGCAGCGGTCGATTTAGGTTGCCCGCTGTGGTAGTTGCGTTTAACCGTAGCGGGCTACTTATGTTGCCAGCCATGGTTATTAATTGTGGATTAAAAAAATAAATAATGCAGCCAGCAGAAACAACAGGATATGAATTCAAATCAATTGCAGTTTTCAAATAATTCAGAATTCCAGATTTCTAACAGAGATATATATATATGCACATATAAACCATCTGGACATAACATACAAAGTCACTTAGTTGTTTGTTGTCATCATATACACATTGAGTTAGTTGATTTCAAATTCAAATTACAATTCATAGTTCAACTTGATGAGCGTAATCTGTCGGACGAAGCATTGTGTTCCATTTGCGGAGCTTCTCGTATTGGGGTAGCAACGCCAGCTCGGATTCGTTGTCGAAGAACGTTTCTCCTTGGAGAATGCATTTCTCCATTACAAACTTGCATATGTCCGCCTTGACTTGTTTAAAGCACATCTTGTGGCTCTGCTGCTCTCCCCAATACTTGACACCTTCCTTGAGCTTCTTCTAGCTATTGGTGTACTCCTTGCTTTCCCTAGAAACTCGCATGTGTACAAGCCACATGTCTTCGATCCTAGTGGCTGTTTGGCGCACTGCACGATTGATACACAAGCATTAGAACCCATATATATGTATGAAACATGAATTGGACCTTTGAAATACTTACTGGAAAATCTTGTCGGATTTTGAGGTGGTACCTATGCTTGTCCTTGAACTTTTGAGTTCTTCGGTCCCAGAATCCAGGCACCTTTTGGTATTCCTTATAAGCGCTGTACGAAATAGAATAGTTTTAGCCACCATTTAAAAACGTATGGTAACCGTAACTGATGAAAAAGTTGGATGACTTACTTTTTCAGACAATCTTCGAATGCCTTGTACCCTTGCTTGTTTGGTACGCTTAAGGACTCAAACACACAGGCCCTGCCATCTTGAGGGTATATGATAAAAGCGACCCAGTGGCCACCCACGAGGCCCTGACTGCACCATTGCAACAAAATAGAGTTTATGACGACGAGAAGGCCTGATATGCTAGCGACTTAGGTGTACGTACATGTATTTGACTTACCCAAAGTGATAGGCAGCCATTATACACTCTGGCCCATCCGGCTTGATCTTCTTCATGCATTCTAGTATGTAATTTTTCAACTTAGTCTTCTCGGCTTTCATATTTTCTTCATATTTCTTCTCTCGCTGTCGAACTGTCATCTTTGGATCAGTGATCTCGAAACCCTTGATGACTCTTTCAACAATATGTGCAGGAGAGAGGTAGAGTACAGGACGTGTCTTTTTATTACTTATAGTGACTGTCATGCTGCACGGACAAGTCATCGTGACATAAGTATAGAACTATGGAAAATACGAATGTAGTTATCTGTGGAAGTTGCATTCATCGCTTACAGTGTGAATAGGGTGATTTGAACGATGTCCAGGTCTTCTTCCCGCATCAGGTTGTACATGTCGCTAAAGTCGACGGGTAGGTGCATTTCGTTACTAGCGGGCAAGTGGAAGTACTCCGGGGGAATCTTGACGTTAAAACTTGACATCTCGGCTTTTGCAGCTTCCATGTACCATAGATGGAACCTCCTTGTATCCCACTTTTCCTCGTCGATGAGCTGGGCCTTGGGAATAATGAACTTCCCGCACACATAGTGGCCAGGGCAGTCTTCGGCCTCATCAAATAGTTGACGGGTAGTTTCAGGTCTGGCAAACGATGGATAGGAATGTTAGTAGCATATATACTATGGATGTGTGGTATTATGCTCAATGTTACCATACCTTTCGAACGTGAGCGTGTACGGGAGCTTGTCGGTGGACGTTCTTGGATTCTTGGTGGGCGGGGGAGGACATTGGCTTGTGGTTGACGGGGGAGGTGTCTTTGTCCCTGTTGCCTCCCCCGTCATGCCTCCCTGTTGCTCGTTCGTGCTTGGCTGGCTTGTTGTTGTCGTGTTGTCGCCCTTACCGGCCTCTGAGCTTCTTGCCTCATTGACTGGGCCGATCGGCGGACTGTTTGGAGGCGGGGGAGACACAGTGCCCATGTCCATGCCCTTTTCCTTTTCCCCCATGTCGGGGGTCCACAAAAGGGGTACCCCCAATCAACGCAAAACAAATAGGTTAAACCTAGAACACCAATTAATAACAAACCTAGCAAGTCTAACCTTCTAAAAAGCCAACCCCTCGAGGCCTACAACGCCGGCCCATCACTAGGGAGCCTGGGCCCGCCAAAGCCTTACTGTTCGCCTCATGGTAGCCTACCCCTCGAACCCCGGCACGTAGGCCTCGAGCCCACTGTAGCCGTGCACCGCTCCTCGGGACCACGTGGGAACCTCGAGCCTCTCTGCCACGGTAAACCATCCCTCGAGACACATTACGCTTACCTCGAGCGGCACAGACATCGGATGTCAATCCCACACTACGCATTTAATGCGTTCACCTACTCCGGTCATGTCCTCTGGAACCCGACGTGTGCCACAGTGAACCAGGGCAGAGTCAAATCTCGTTTTCACCACAAGCATGGGCAAAAGGCACAAGTACAAACACTGTTCGGCCATACTCTGCACTGTAGCACACTCGAACCGTAGCTCGAGACCTGGATTCCCGCTGTATGGCCGGGTTCTCCGGAACTTGCCCATACCTGCGGGAGCTCGAGCCCCCGTAGGCGCCACCTCGAGGCCGGCCCTGCGCCCCTTGAGCCCTGACAGCTTTCATGCTATTGGAGGACAGGTACCCCAAGACTCGAAGGGACCCAGCCACGTCATGTACGTGCCGAAAGGACGACTGCACGGCCTCACGTCGCCACGCCTCCACGTCCGCGCCCGGGATGGAGGCCACGCTTCAAGGACGCTTCAACAGCAACCCCCACGCTGGCTCCAGTATCTTCGACAAGACATAATTCCTACCCTTCGCCGTATTGGGCGCTGTACATGTCTCTACTGTGTAACCCTGGCCTCCTCTTGCTCTATAAAAGAGGACACAGAGCCCTTCACGCGGGCGGCCAGACACACGGTTCCACGAGACAGAACACGAGCACACGATCACGCACCACACCACACACATGAGTCCGGACTCCGGTCCACGCTCATTGAGCTTGTATTGCCCCTGTACAAGCACTTAGGTGCAAGTAATACAAGAACCTCCTCCCCCCTGGACGTAGGGCCTTCTTTGCCCGAACCAGGATAAATCCTTGTGTCATCTTGCATCACCATCCAGGAAGAGAGCACGCGATCATAATTACTAGTTGGTGTCATACCCCCGGGGTAGAAACACCGACACCTCATCACCTTCTACCTTTTCCTTGTCCCCGCCTTCACTACCGCCTTCTCCTTTGTCTTTTCCCTTGCCCTTGTCCCCGCCCTTTTCTTCGTCATCATCGCTGTCGTGATCTGGATCTTCGGGAGGACAAGATCCGGCGGCTGATGGTTGTGATGTTGGTGTCGGTGTTGGAGTTGGCGTCGCAGCAATGATCTTGATGTCCTCGCAGTTCCATAGGACTTCCAATCCAATTGCCTGCCCTAGGTGCCTGGCCGGTTGTAGGTGGGGATGGTCCAATTCAAAATGTTCCTAGTCGAGAACATTCCAAAACGGGTTCACGCCCACATAGTCTTTAGGGATGTTGTCTTTGTTGAAGTCATGAATATCGTGGGGTGCAAGAATGCATCCCTCGGCCACCACCATCTTCTTGGACCTTCTGAACGGGATGAGGAGTTGGACGTGCTGGTTTCCTTGAAGTCCTCGTTCGAGACCCTTGGGCGATCCTCGTTCATCGGTAGTAAGGCTTTCTTTTCCTTTGCTTGAGGATTGGGCAGGCCATGGTGATCAAACATCTTCGAACTCATCGCGACCATCTCCGGGTCGTTGCTCGTGAAGGCTTCCTTTATTGACCTTTTGATCATTTCAGCCACGCCTTCATTGAAGCCCTTCTTATATAGCTCATCCTTATACCTCTGCCTGGACTTGTTTGTGGCCGCGTCGGATTCCACGACTCAACTGACTTCCAGCTCATCTTCGACCCGACACCACGAACACGGTCGCGGTGCTCGGGGGTCCCCAGGACCTCGGTGAGCAAGTCGTGGCCCCGGCGGACCATGATGTTGTCCTTAAGCTTTGATTTCTCCATCAAAGTCTTCTCGACGTCCTCGAGGTGGGGCTCGTTAAAACTTGGTCGCCCCGGGCTTCAGCCTCTTTGGAATGCGGGCCCTCATGTAGTCCTTTGCCCTTGGGTCGATGCCCTCATACGGATCTGGAACCCAGTAGCCTGTCTTGCTTGTTCTTCTTGCTGCCACTTGGTCCTATGACCGGCAAAGCCAGTCATGCCCAAGTGGTGAGGATTCTTGTTCCTCTTCGCGAGCTCACTGAACTTAGCGCTCTTTTCCTCTGCTTCTTGTGTCTTTCTCATTTCACAGAAAGCGTCCACATGTGTGCCTTGACCATATTGTACTTCAGCAGTGGCGACTTCCCCTTCTTCAGGTAATTTCTGGTCAACATGGACCTGAAGTTGCAAAGCGCAGTCGACGCCACGTGCAAAGCCCACTCCTAGCACTTCTCCACGTCAGCTGAGGGCGGATATCTGAATCTCCTTGTCACCTCACCCCATACATTGTTTTTTATGTCAGCAGGGACGTCGTGCCAGTTGGGCCAAGTGATCTCCACCTTCTCCTTGGCTATACACGCCACTTGATTGCTGAACTTGTCAATGACTGTATCTAGAGATATTGGGTTTCCCTCTGGCCCCAACCCATCGATGACATCACCTCGTTTGCTTTGTCCAACTTGTGCCTCCCGTGTTGTCCCCTCACCCTCTTCTGGCCCTTAGATTTGGACGAAGAGGTTGCCGTAGAGGGAGCGGGGCTTCTTCCTCCCTGGCCGCGTCTTCGTCCCTAAACTCGACCTGACGAGGCACAATCGGCAGCTGTTGACAAGAGTCACGCGCCTTTAGTTTTTCACATGCGTCATTGTACATGTTAGAAAGCCAGCGTGTTGTGTAAACCTCAAGACTATGTGCTTCGTCCCCCCCGGTTTGTACATCGGATCGTTGTCCTCCTCTATATGCTGCTTCTTCGGCGGTGGAGAGTCACGGAAACACTCACTCATCAAGTTGGTTGACGAGGAGCTAGGGGTAGGGTCCCTCCATTCGTTTGTTTTGTCTTCCGCCATTTCAGTCTACATATACACAGACGCGTATATAATATGATGCAGTTCAAAGCTTTTGAATAAAAATGACACGTATAAGTTTTTGGCTCAGATTTGCCCCTTGGTCAACACGTCACTGCTAAACTGGTTACTTGTAAAGTAACAGTCATGTTCTGAAAATGCCAACTGAAAAACCTGATATCTTAGAAAAACCATAGGAATGATAGAACCATAGATCATATCAGTGACTAATAATTAAGAAATGACTGACCATAGATCATATCAGTGACTAATAATTAAGAAATGACTGAACCATATATCATATCAGTGACTAATAATTAAGAAATGATAGAACCATAGATCATATCAGTGACTAATAATTAAAGAAATGATAGAACCATAGATCATATCAGTGACTAATAATTAAGAAATGATAGAACCATAGATCATATCATGACTAATAATTAAGAAATGATCATATCAGTGACTAATCATACCTATATATATGTCAGTGACTAAAGCCATTGATTATAATTCATTGATTAATCATATATATATGTCAGTGACTAAGCCATATATAAATTCATACCTATATATATGTCAGTGACTAAAGCCATAGATCATATCAGTGACTAACAATTCATCTCAAACCATGTTCAGGAGGTTAGTGAAATTAGCTATTGCTTAAACAAGTCATCTCAAGAAGCAGGGCATCATCACATAGAAGCATGGCATCACATAGAAGCATGGCATCGTCTTAAACGAGGAAGAAGAGGTTATGAACTCACATCGGGCTCCTGGCGATGCTCCGGCGGTGGACGAGCTCCAAGCGACGGGCAGTGGCAGTGGCTAGGGCACCGACGGACTCCTAGCGGCGGGCGGGCTCCAGGCGATGCTCCCGCGGCGTACAGGCTCCAGGCGATGCTCCGGCAGTGAATAGGCTCCAGGTGATGCTTTGGCGGAGATGGTGGGTGGCGGCGGGCTAGGGCACCGACGGGCGTGGCTCCGACACCGGCGGCGCTAGGGCACCAAGCAAGTGGAGGGAGGAAGGGCGCTAGGGTTTTTTGGTGAGGCGATGCGCTGCTTCCAGTCGGGTGAGGGCAGTGGAGGAGGACGGCGACGGCGGCAATGGTGTTGCGGCGGCGGTGGTGAAATTCGACATCCCTTCGGGGTGAATTGATGATGCGCGAAGGACTGAAATGCCCTTCAGTGTAGCGGGGCTTATATAAGCAAGGAGTAACTACAGCGGGCAACATAAGTTAGCCCGCTGCGGTTAATATTTACCGCAGCGGGCTCCTTATGTTGCCCGCTGCGGTTTAAACAAATAACCGCAGCGGGCACATTAAGATGCCCGCTGCGGTTATGACAAAGATTTGTTATTAATAATATTAACTTATTAATGAGTCATTAACAAATTGAGATTTGTTATTAATAATATTAACTTATTAACAAAATCTATTACAAAACTTGTCCACTACATTATTACATAGACGTGTGGCATATATACATCCTATTTTGGTGATGGCGCTTTCACGGACCGCTTCTCACCATCGGGACGGGCCCAGGGCTTCATACCGCTCTTGTTGCAACGGTCCTCAACGGCCTTGATCTTCTTTGCAAAATCGGTAAAAAGTTGGAGCTCTGCATAATTATTGTATTGTTCTGGGCTTTGGACCCCATCAGCTCCAACAATCCGCTGCTTTCCTGACACGACCACATGCCTCTTTGGGTCCTCCGGATAGATATAGTAGGCCACTTGCGCGACATTGGTTGCAAGTACCCATTGGTCATCTTTGTACCCGATACTTTTGACGTTCACGGTGGTTAGCCCGAAACTGTCGACCGCAACCGCTTTGGGGTTTACCCAGTGGCAACGGAAGACGGTTACGCATACGTCCTTGCCATAGTCAAGTTCCCATATTTCTTCGATCTGCCCATAGTATTGCGTCCTCGTGTTTGTGGCCTCGTCGACGCCCTCATATCGAACACCGCAGTTCTGTGCCGCGCTCTTCTTGTCCTTCTCTTTCGTGTGGAACCTGTACCCCTTCACATCGTACCCTTGCCACGTCGTGATTTGGCTTGACGGGCCTTGCAGAAGCTTCTGCACGGTCTCCGTATCTTCATCATCAGGGCATCTATCTAGGGTACATGTTGCTCTTTGAGCCATCTATGAAACTGTTCCTGTGCTCATTCTGGACCCATGCCTCTGTGTGTTGTCCGTCATTAGCGTGTGGATCTCTTCTATGTGCCTCTCGACATATTTCTCCATGCTCACCAACTGATGAAGGATGTTGTAATGAGCTTGTTCAATCTCCTTGTATGGTATATCAGTGCGAACTTTTCGGCCCGTGCACCCCATGCCCGCGGTTCTGCCCTCATGCTGATGGACAGGCAACCCAATCGCCCTCCCATCTTTTATGTACCTCATACACCAGTTCACTGCCTCTTCGGTTGTGTACGCCTCGATCATAGAGCCCTCCGGTGAGCACGGTTATGAACATATCTGTTGAGGGTGGACATGAACCGCTCGTACGTCCACATCTCGTGTAGGTACACGCGGCCTAGTTGCTCGATCTGATCCACCATGTGCATCATCAGGTGTACCATAATATCAAAATATGATGGGGGAAAGCACATCTCAAGCTGGCAAAGGGTCTCCACGATGAAGTCCTTAAGGGCAGGGAGGTCAGCCTTACCGATGACCTTCTGCGTGATGCGGTTAAAGAAGTATGATATCCGAGTGACCACCATCTTCACGTACTCTAGACCGATAACCCTTATCACAATTGGAATAAACACCGTCAGCATGATGTGGCAGTCATGTGCGTTGTAGCCAGTCAATGTGAGGTCTTTCAAGAGACGAGGCTCTTAATGTTGGAAGAGAAACCGGTCGGCACCTTGATACCCCTAAGAAGGTTGAGCATAGCAGTCTTCTCGCCATGCCTTAGGTTGTAGGCCGCACCTGGAAGATCGACTTTACCATTATGAGGTGACCCAGGGTGAAGGTCCTGCCTGATGCCATGGTTGAGAAGATCCGTCTGTGACTCCAGACCATCCTTCGTCTTTCCCGGGATGTCCAACAGGACACCAATGGTGCTATCAAAGACGTTCTTCTCGAGATGCATACAATCGATGGCATGGGGTTTTTCAGTGTCTTCCAATATGACAGGTACCTGAAGAAAATCGACCTCTTCTTGAAAGGAACGGAGGGGACCTGCGACCCTTCCTCCGTCGTGTCTCGCTTTCGCTTCCTCGTTTGTTTTGTCCCCTCCTCTGGTGGCTTCTTCTTCTTCCCAAACTCGATCTGAACAATATCCTTCACCATCTCATACACCTTTGGCCCCCAACTAGTCTGCACCGGTGGTTCACCCTGTGGCTCGCCCTGATCATCAAACAATTGATTCATGACACTTCTTCTATATCTGTGCCTTTTCGGAAGGAACCGCCTGTGCCTCATGTAGACCATCTTGTTCTATCCCGTGAGGTAAGTGTAGCATGTCTCGTCGATGCACATTACGCAGTCGGTCTTCCCTTTGATCTGCCCCGACAGTGAGAAGAGGCCGGGGTAGTTAGTGATGGTGACAAAGATGATGGCTTTTAGGGTGAACTTCTCCTTGAGGGACGCATCCACCATCTCGACCCCAACATCAAATAGCTCCTTCATTTCCTCCATTACCGTCTCGAGAAAACATCGATATCGTTGTCGGGCTGCTTCGGTCCCGAGATAAGCATGGTCAACAGAAGATACCTGCGCCTCTGACACAGATGGGGAGGTATGTTGTAGATGGTCAGTACGACCGGCCAGGTGCTGTGGGATCTGCTCAGCTCGCCGAACGGATTCATCCCATCGGTGCTCAGCGCGAACCAAACGTTCCTGGGATCTTTGCCAAATTGCGGGTAGGCCTTGTCAAATCTTTCCACTGCTGGCCATCGGAGGGGTGCGCAGCATGCCATCGTCCTTCAAGCGGTTAGCTGATGCATGCCAGGACATGAGCTTCGCGTCCTCTGGGTTCCCAAATAGCGCACGGAGGCGGTCGATCACTGGCATGTACCACACCGACAGTGCCAGACTTCTCCTCAACGTGTAACCCTCTTCTTCCTCGTACTGCTGATGAGCCGAGATGCGATTGGCTGCAACACTGCTCTTCTTGACACCCTTCTTCTTCTTCCTCTGACCACCTCGCAAGGCCTCATCGTCTTCTGCATCCACACGACAGCCAGCATTTCTCTTGTAGCGACTGGCGCCACAGTGTGGACAACTCGTCAAATTCTCATACTTTGTGCCCCGATAGAGGATGCAGTGGTTAGGGCAGGCATCGAACTTTCTAAGCTTCATCGCCACTGGCCAGATAAGCTTCTTCGCCCGATATGTATTTGCTGGAATCTTGTTACTCGTCGGGAATAATTTGGAAGGTAACCTAACAACTCATCAAAGCTACTGTCTGACCACCCATGCCGAGCCTTCATCATCAACATGTGGAGGTTGAAATGGAGCACCGTGCAATCCTTCAGACATTCCTCGTCGTCCTTATATAAAGGATCAAGTGACGTCTGCTTCATCTCTCTAAATTTTCCAGCCACTTCGGGGAGCCATACACGACGTCGTCTTTGTCGATGTGGTTGAGTAAATCCTGAAACAGTTGCACATCCGCAGGGTCCTGCACCGTAGCGTCCTCAACATCTCCACCACCATCATATGTCATATCCTGGAGTACATCCTGATCCACAGCGATGTGGTCACGAGCACTACTGTCACTGAAGGCAGGCGCTACTGGTGCTGATGAGACGTGCGCTCCAGGATCTTGGTTCACCGTCGTCGTCGACGCTGAGCTTACTCCAGATGCCGCCCCGACACTCGGATCGAATCTCTCGCCATGATGAGTCCACACCGTGTAATCATCCATGAAACCAAAACGAATCAAATGAGATTGCACTGTGCCTTCGTCTTTGAAGGCGGTCAGATTCTTGCAACGATGACATGGACATATGATTGTCGTCTGGTTCGATCTCTCACGGTCAGCTTTCGCAGCGACAATAAACTTTCTCACTTCAATGAGATACCACACATCAAGTACTCTATTGATCTTATACATCTATTCTGACCGGTCCATCGTACCTGCGATCCTTAATTAATTACACACATCATGAATCACAAAACAAAGATGAATTAGAAAAAATAATAATTTATTATATTTATGTTAAATCTAGGGACAGAAATAACGACGGCAAATAAAATTATTGCATCCATGATGAACTTAGAGAAACAAATACCAGTTTCCTCTCTCCTCCATGAAACTTGATCTAAAAAGGAGGCTAAAAAGAGAGGAAAGAGAGGGGAAAGAGGGTGGAGATCATCTAGGTACCTCTTGTGGAGTACTTCTCCTCCAAATCAAACAAATAAACCTCAAAAACAAGTTATTTGGGGCAAAAATTCGGCAAAACTTCTCCCCACGTTTTTGTGTAGAGGAAGAAGATGATCAGGTTCCTTTCTGCTGGCGGCGGCGGCTTAAATAGCCAGAAATAACCGAAGCGGGCAACGTAAGTAGCCCGCTGCAGTTAATCTTATTTAACTGCAGCGGGCACATTACGTCGCCCGCTGCGGTTAATCATTAACCGAAGCGGGCATATAAGGAAGCCCGCTGCGGTTAAAGAAGATTAACCGCAGCGGGCACCTTACGTTGCCCGCTTCGGTTAATGATTAACCGCAGCGGGCGCTTCGGCGGCCGGCCGCTGCAGGCCGGCCACCGAATAACCGTGGCGGGCAAAAATTGTGCCCGCCACGGAGCCCATTTAGGCAACGCTGCGCAAGTTCTTTTTTGTAGTAGTGTCATTTGGATGAATAGTGAGCTAATCAATTCATTTTGCCTTGTTGAATCATTGATACATTATAAATCCCTCATTGTTTGGATGTCCTAGCTCTTGTTGTGTGTCTGCTAGCAATCAGAAAAATTTAGAGCTGAGTTTTAGATTGATTGTGGCTACTGTCTTTGTCTTCTTTTATTGTTTTGTCAAGTATAATTCATTTTGGTATGCAGCTCTTGCAATTTTTTCACTTTTCACTCCACAGGTCTGCTCGGCCTGTCCACTTGTTGTCTCCATAAAGCAGCATACCAACAGGCCCTAGCATGATTTTTTTTTTTTCAGTTCTTCATTTTTTTTGTTTTTTAAGGTTCAGTTTTAGTTTTGTTTATAATTTAGCTGTTAGCTATTTCAGTTTTCTCTGTGTTATCTTTCTAATTTTAGTTTTCAATTTCATTTATCAATTTTAGTTTTTAGTTATTTCAGTTTTAGTCATGTTCAAGTTCAGGTTTAGTTTTTTTAATTTAATTCTTAGATATTTTAGTTTACTATATGTTTTCTTTCTAATTTCAGTCTTCAATTACAGTTAGCATTTTTATTTGTTTACCTTTTTCAGTTTTTAATTTCAGGTAGTACTTTCAGTTTTTACACTCTGAGGTTTCATTTTTAGTTTTTATTTTCCTTTTTTTATCTAATAAATTGTGCCCTAAAATTTTAGTTATCTTTCAGTTTTTGTTTTTTTTTCAGAATTGCAGTTTTTGTTTACCCTTTTCCTCACAACTTGTACTAGTGTACTGTATGAGTATACTTTTGTTCTTCCCAAATTATTTTAGTCTTAATTTTCATATGTTTGGCTATTTCAATTCTTCTTCAGATTCAGTTTTAGTTTAGTTTTAATTTTTTTGTTAGTTATTTTGGTTTTCTCTATGTTATCTTTCCAAATTCATTTTTCAATTTCAATTTTTTTAGTTATTTCAATTTTTTAGTTATTTCAATTTTAGTCATGTTCAAGTTCTGGTTTAGTTCTGCTTTAATTTAATTCTTGGATATTTTAGTTTGCTATATGTTTTCCCCAATTTTAGTCTTCGATTACAGTTAGCATTTTTATTTGTTTATCTTGTTTAGTTTCTAATTTCAATAGTACTTTCAGTTTTTGCACTTTGAGGTTTCATTTTTAGTTTTTATTTTGTTTTTGTTTTTATCTAATAAAGTATGCCTATAGTTTTTCTTATCTTTCACAACAGTGAGGACGAGAGGATGCATAGGCCTGCACCTGCTGCTAGTGTGAAGGGGCAATGGTGGCACTTTGAGTTGTTGATGCCTTGCCTTCCTTGAACAGCAGTAGCTACGACCTGTCGACATGCTTTGTTTCGAGATGGTATTCTATTTGTTAATTTCAGTTAATTTTTCTGGTTGTCAATTCTAGTATTACCTACATTCATGTGTTTTAGTATGGAGAGGAGCAGCCAATCTTTGGTGACGAGCAAATTGGTAGAGAGGAGGAACACATTTGGATCAATGGAGTGGGGGTGTTTGCCAGCACATTCAAGCGGAAAGGAGGAGTATATTTGAGCAAGTTATATAATAACTTGCCCCCAAAGGTGGCAAGTTATGGAATGCTTATTTTAAAAATTTGTCTCACAAGTTATACAACTATATTATTACATGGTTGTCAAATTGTAATACAGCCTATTGTAGCGGTTGGAAAATGACTAGCTGCTAACTAGGGGCGAAATAATAATTTGCCCTTCTTGGATTGACTACTTATGCAATATTTGTTCTAATAATTTGGCTCTCAGGATTGCAACTTATCTTTGTTTTTGTGTCATTACTCTTGTTCCCCTGCTCCTACAGTAAGTTGTATAATAACTTGCATCAGGAGTTGGCAACTCCACCAAGTTACAACTTGGTTATATGCCGCTAGTGTAGCATTTTTAATAAATGCTCTCGAGATGACGGTTAGACAAGTTTTTTATTTTGGCTCTAGTAGTGAGTTGTATAATAGTTTCCCTTGGCAGCTTATGCAATACTTGTGCCCCTACTTTCATTTTTCAATAAATGTCTTTTTACTTGGCCTTAAGTTATGTTTCTAGCTTTTATTTTGTAATGTGTTGTATAATAACTTGCTCCACTAGTTGGCAGCTTATATAATGTTTATTTTAATAATTTGCTCTAAAGTTGCAGTTTGTCTTGTTTCTCTTTTTTTATTAAATGCCCTCACTTAGCAACTAGTCATGTTTCTGATCTCCTGCAATGAGCAGTATAATAATTTCTCTTAGCTTCTCTTGTGTTTGGACCGCTACTCTTTTAATAAATACCTAGTTAGCAGTTTATGCAATACTAAACAATTTTATTTTGTTTGCATAAAACAACTGATGTGCATATCACTACAGCAGAACGAGGCTTTGCCGAGTGCTAGAAGCACTCGGCGAAGGCCCTTTCGCACTCGGCGAAGGGCACTCGGCGAAGAATATAAGGCAAAGATTTCTTTGCCGAGTGCCAAATATCGGGCACTCGGCGAAGGCTTCGCCGAGTGCTGACATATTTGGCACTCGGCAAAAAAAAAAATAAAAAAAAAACCGAAAATAGGAAAATTTTTTTATTTAATTGGAGGAGGGGCCCACTGGGCAGCGCCCACTTGTCGCCCAAAATCGCAAGTTCTACTATTTTTCACGCAATTTTCTCTCACGCAGTCAGCAGGATTCGAACTCACGACCTCTCGTTCGCGCGGAGCCTCCTCTACCACTGCACTACACACTCATATACGTTCCATCTCCGTTTCGATTACCCATATATTATACTAAACCATGTGTAACTTGCTTATTTGAGGCCCTAAACGAATTCAAATCAAAAAATTGTAACTACAAAGTTTTCTAACTTTTCAAGATCTACAACTTTTATTTTGGTAGTTTTTCCATCCGAGTTCGTTTATAAAATTTGAATTTTAAATTTTAACAATTTGAAAGTAGTTTTCGTTGACAGATGATTTCAAATCAAAAAGTTGTCAACACCAAAGTTTCATAACTTTTCGAGATCTACAACTTTCATTTTGGTCATTTCTCCATCTGAGGTATTTTGAAAAATTTGAATTTTAAAATTTTCAAATTCGACGCAGTTTTGCATAACTAGATGACTTCAAATTAAAAAGTTATCAACTACAAACTTTCATAACTTGTCAAGATCTACAAAGTTTATTTTGGTTGTTTGACTATTTATGCATCCGACATTGTGGTTCTAATATTATTCATAAACATTATATATCACTCTTGTAGTTTTATAAACTACCGGAGAGATATATAAGATTTGTGAACGAATTTATTTTAAGTTTGTCAAATGAAAAATCACCAAAACAAAAATTGTTCATCTTGATAAGTTAACCAACTTTGTAGTTAAAAACTTTTTCATTTGGATTAATTTACTGCTTCAAATGTAATTTAAAACTGGCTTTGCCGAGTGTCAGAAAAAAAACACTAGGCAAAGAGCTTTGCCGAGTGCCACGTGGCCGGCACTCGGCAAAGGCACCTCTTTGCCGAGTGCCAGCCACGTGGCACTCGGCAAAGAACCGCCCACGTGGCACAGTTCGGGGCCACATTCTTTGCCGAGTGCCACGTGGCCGGCACTCGGCAAAGGCACCTCTTTGCCGAGTGCCAGCCACGTGGCACTCGGCAAAGAACCGCCCACGTGGCACAATTCAGGGCCACATGCTTTGCCGAGTGCCACGTGGCTGGCACTCGACAAAGAGCTCCTCTTTGCCGAGTGCCGGCCACGTGGCACTCGGCAAAGCATGCTTTGCCTTGTGTTTGCGCTTTGCCGAGTGCCACGTGGCCGGCACTCGGCAAAGAGGCTCTTTGCCCAGTGCCCGAAATTTGGCACTCGGCAAAGCCACCGGCACTCGGCAAAGATTGATTTTCCGTAGTGTATTATGTAACAAATTAGTATATTTTTGCAACAACAACTTTAGTATTATATGGTAGCAACTCCTTGATAAATCTTATAGCACATGTTTACACATAATTGCTAGTAAAATAAAATTCTTTGAAACATACGTAAGTGAGGTCTAGTTTTGTCCGTATTGCTGCGTAAAACACACCGGTGCAGTCGAAATTGAAAATGAATAAATTGTTCAAAACTTATAGCAATTTAAAATAATATTTTTACTTTTTTTTACTAACATGTCATGATGACATCACACCCGATAGCGACGTTGCATGCTGGGGATGGGAGGGACTCGGCCACTCCGATGGAGCGCATGCGGTGGGTCCGATCCTGGTGTCTGTGAGTCTGTCGGACAGGAAGGTCGCACCCTCGCGTAGAGCGCGACGGGTCGCGCTTTATCTGCCTCCTAATTTTTTCCCTTATTGTTTTAGTGTCTAGGTGTGGTAACCTAAGAATAGCACTGTTTTTAATTATTTCTTTAATTAAAAAATGACGGGTAGCACTGGATGTCTCGGTTTTTATTAAAATAAGTATTATATTTGGTATGTAATTGGATGAGGATGTTATCAGGGCTCAACCACAAGATGAATTGATGAAATGCATGAGACATTAAAAGATTTGAATTTCTAAAACTTTTCATGTTTGTACGAGTTAGAGTAAAGCACAGCCGATTTGAAGACGAATTGAAACACATGATGTTTTAATTAAATATAAATATCAAGTTGCAAGTCATATAAGTAATTAACCACGCACCCGTTGCAACGCGCGGGCATTTTTCCTAGTATTACTAATAAACAGCTAGTATAGATGGACATCAGAAGAAAGATAATAACCCAAGGCTGGAGAACACGCATACGGATCGAGGAATAATAATATGGATGGTATATATATATATATATATATATATATATATATATATATATATATGGGTAGGAATGATTCCTTTTCTGAAATTGATTCGAACCGGATCAAGTGAACCAACCGGATTCACTTAATCCGTGTCCTGGAAGCATTCAGGCTGGGAACGAAATCCCTGCTGCCGAACGAGGCCTCAGTATGTAGGACTGGTGGGCGTCCATTGCCAGACAGAAGTTAGTGATATTTCTTCTGTCCCCCCCCCTCCCCCCCCCCCCCCCGTTAAATCATAGTGCCGCTAATCTTTTTTTGGCTCAGACGCTGCTAGGATGCAAATATATATCATCTAGCAAGATATGGTTTATGTTACCAATGCTCTAATATCGCCAATCAAGCTTTGACATAAAAGTCCAAGTGATTCAGTACGTAGTTCCTTTTCCAGTTGGTATTAAATGGGATTTGAAGTAGAGGAGAGATCGATTAATACTGGTTCAATAAGATCGAGAACAGAAATGTGTTGGTTGGTTGTTAAGAGATATTAGAATTGTTATTTTTTTATTTTTTTTCTTTATTAGTCCTCTATTATAAAGATTTTTAGACATATATGTTTGTGTCGCACGTGCATATCCAGTAGTATATCTAAAGCTTGTTGAAGTATATTACTAATAAACAGCTAGTATATATAGATGGGCATCAGAAGAAAAGATTAATAACAAGGCCGGAGAGAACACATACTGATCGAGGAATAATAATAATATATGGTCATATACTGATCGAGGAATAATAATAATATAGATGGTCATATATAGTAAGTAGTTTATGTGGTAACATAATAATCAATACAACAGCATGGAAACTTTATTTATGGCGTGTGCATCAGACGTAGTAGCTATGTGTGTGTGTGTGTGGAGTGGACCATGTGTGTGTGTGTGTGGAGTGGACCATGAGCAGGGAATGAAGGGCACCACACGTCATGATGCATGTACCCAGCCCTAGCCGGCCTGCTGCTGGTTGTTGGCCTAGCTTAGCCCTGCTGGCTGCTGCTGGGCTGCGGCAGGGGCGCCCACCGGAGCTGCGGCAGGCGCGCCGACGACCGGAGGGATATTCGCCGCCGCCTCCCCGGAACACCACGGCAACCAGCTCCAGCAGGGTGCCGGAGGCATTGCCCAACCGACGACCCCTGCAGCGGCCTGATGACCTGCTTTGTTCTTGTTTTTTGCATGCACCCCACTAGGCACTGCAGCAGCGGCTAGGAGGAAGAGGAGCAGCAGCGTTGTCGGAGTAAGCCTAGCCATTGGTCGCTTGTACAGTACTTACCGGTATTGGCTCTATGCCTGTAGTACGTGTGTGTGTGGGTCGACGCAATCTATATTTATAATCCGAGGAGGACACTGGACGCCAGCCAAACTACACATGTGTATGCATCATGTGTGCTCATCAAATCAAATCAAAAAAGGGCAGGCTTTAAATGTGGCGGATTTTGATTCTGGTTACTCTCCTATATGTACATGTGTCCTGGCTACAACAAACAGGGTAGTTGGTCTGCTGCACTAATTATGACCTCGATTTTAATTATTACTGTAGTATTATATAGGTCTTGTTTACATTTGTTCAAACCTCCAACATTTCTCACTCTCTCTCCATCATATCAATGTTTGGACGTATATATGCATGGAGCATTAAATGTTGGTAAAAAAACTAATTGTACTTTTAGTATCAATATAGATGGGTATAAAGCCCGGGCCCGTCAGCCCGGCCCAAAGCCCGCCATTTTGGCATGGCCTGACCCATCCCTAGGGGCGGGCCGTGCCTAGGCCAGACCCTCGGCACGGCGGGCAGTCCCGACCCGGCCCGATATATATACATAATTATATATAAATATAAATATATGTATAAATATATATAAATTAAACATAAATATATATATATAACTATAAATAGGATTGCTATTGAGCACGCAACGCTCTAAATATTATTTAGAGCGTTCATCAATATATATGTAAATCCTGTAACCATAAATCAAATCCCGTAGGAGTAGAATTTTCGCGCAATTAGCCTTCTGAACCCGCAACCATAAAATCCGATTCGCAACCGTAAAACTATGGTGGGACCGTTAAACATAAGAGCGCTGAACCCGTCGCATTGAGCATAAATATACGTAGTATCCCTTTCTTATATACTACAATATAAAATAACCACATAAACCTAAATCCCACTCATTTTTCTCTGCCGTACCCTAGGCCCAGCATCTAGATCTCGCCCAGATCCAAGCATGGCGGTCTCCTTCCTCTTGCTACCGGCGGCGGACCCCTTCCCTATGGTTGCGGTGGCAGGCCCTTCCCTGTGTGCGCCGACGGGCCTCCTTCCCTGTGGATGCTGGCGGCAACTGCAACAGCCCTCCATGCTCTGGATCCGTGCAGCTGCTGCCGTCGGCGGTACGACGCCCTCACTACTAGAGAACAGGCCTTTGGACGATTTGCAAAATCAGCTTTAGTCACGGAAAAATTTGCGCCCGGGACTAGAAAGATCTTTAGCCCCGGTTGGTGTTACCAACCGGGGCTAAAGTTCCCCAGCCCAACGGCTCAATTGTCAGAGGGGCCTTTAGTCCCGGTTGGTGTTACCAACCGGGGCTAAAGACCGGCCTTTAGCCCCGGGCCGTAACACCAACCGGGACTAAAGGTTTTGCCCCGGTTGGTGTATCCAGCCGGGGCTAAATGTTGGTATTTTTAGCCCGGTTGGTAACACCAACCGGGACTAAAAGGTTTTGTTCCGGTTGGTGTACCCAGCCGGGGCTAAATGCCAACATTTAGCCCCGGCTGGGAATAAGGACCGGGGCTAAATGTCCCTCCCTATATTTGACTGCTTTTGACACCTCCAGCCGTGCCCGAGCTCCTGTCTTCATTTTTTCTTCATTCAGTCACTTGCTTGCTTGTTTGCTCTCTTCTCCGGTGATTTTTGTTTGTAACACATCTCCGGCGATTGATTATTTCATCACATCTACACCGTCATCGACTCCTTGAAAGGTACTAGCTTAAGTTATTCATTTTGTAGCTATTTTGAGTAGCTTAAGTTATTCATTTTGTAGCTATTTTGATTCATTGACTTGATAGTTCAAATTATTACTCTAAAACAAAATATGACCGTTTATTAGTTTATTTTAGTCTTTTAGAGAAATAGAGATTATTTAAATCATTTGTTGATAAAAATAGAAATATATAATATTTAGTTTAGAAAATGTGACCGGTTTTAATTAGTTTTTTTTGAAATAAGATCATTTAATCATTTGTTTACAGAAATTAGAAATATATAATACTTTAGTTTAGAAAATGTGACCGTTTATTAGTTTTTTTTTAGAAATAGAGATCATTTAAATCATTTGTTTACAGAAATTAGAAATTATAATAATTTAGTTTACAAAATGTGATCGGTTTAATTATTTTTTGAGAATAGAGGTCATTTATTTCATTTGTTTACAGAAATTAGAATATATAATACTTTAGTTTACAAATGTGACCGGTTTAATTAGTATATTTATTATTTTGGAGAAATAGAGATCAGTTATTAATTTGTTTACGGAAATTAGAAATATAATACTTTAGTTTACAAAATGCAGAAGGATGCCTACTTGGTATGTTGTTTTCGAGGGCACCAAGCCAGGTATTTACACCAGCTGGGCCGAGTGCAGTCAGTATGTCCTCAAAGTTAAGGGAGCTGTGCATAAAAAGTACAAGTCTTTTTGAGGAAGCTTCTGCAGCTCTAGAGGCTTTTAACTCAAGAATCAACTCAATTCCTCATGTACCTACCCCTACCTTACCTTCCTATCAGTTGGAGTGGCAGACAGTACATCTTGGTTGACTGTGATGTGGGAAAATGTGCAGGGTGTTGTTAGTTGCTTTGGTTGTGGCCAGTGGATTAGGCTGCACTGTTATCTTGATGTAATAATTAATTAGACAGTTCAACTGCTACTACTTTTATGCCACTAGTGATTCTTACTAAATTTCATCCAGTCATTTTTTAATTTCATTTGTTTATAAGAATGAGAGATCGATATAATTATGTGATATGTCATATAATGCAGACGATGACACGTCACTGGATGTACAATGCCGATCGTCGCTCAAAAGAGTTCATTGATGGCGTGCATTATTTTTTAAGAGTGGCCGAGGCAAACAAGCGGAATGGTTTTATGTGCTGCCATGTGCCCTTTGTAATAATTCGAAGGAATATTCTAGCTCAAGGAGTCTTCACTCACACTTGTTCAAGTCGGGTTTCATGCCAAACTATAGTTTGTGGACGAAGCACGGAGAAACTGGGGGTTATGATGGAAGAAGGTGAAGAAGAACAATTGGACCCTGACGATGACTTATTGCTCAATCGGTGACTTTGGTATGACTGCCGGATACTGCAATGGAGGAAGGTGAAGAAGAGGCAAGTGCAGAAGACACAGTCGCTGAAGATGATGTTCTTGGTGATGTCATTCGTGATGCACAAAGAGATTGCGAAAGTGAAAAGGAGAAGGCTAAGTTTGACTGTATGCTAGAGGATCACAGGAAATTACTATATCCGTCTGCTGCAGATGGACAAAAAAAGTTGGGTACAACACTTGAGTTGCTACAATGGAAGGCACAGAATGGTGTATCTGACAAGGCATTTGGACAATTATTGAAGATTATAAAACAAAAGATGCTTCCGAAGCCTAACGAATTACCCGCCACTACGTACGAAGCAAAACAAGTCGTCTGTCCTTTGGGTTTAGAAATCCAGAAGATACATGCATGTCCTAATGACTGCATCTTGTACCGTGGCAAGGAATACGAGAATTTGGATGAATGCCCTGTATGTAAAGCGTCACGATATAAGATCAGGCGAGATGACCCTGGCGATGTTGAGGGTGAAGAACGTCCCCGGAAGAAAATTCCTGCCAAGGTTATGTGGTACGCTCCTATAATACCACGCCTGAAACGTCTGTTCAGAAACAAGGACCATGCAAAGTTGGTGCGATGGCACAAAGAAGACCGTAAGGTAGACAACATGTTGAGACACCCTGCAGATGGGTCCCAGTGGAGAGCAATAGACAGAGAATTCCCGGAATTTGCAAAAGACGCTAGAAACTTAAGGTTTGGTTTAAGTACGGACGGATGAATCCTTTTGGGGAACAGAGCAGTAGTCATAGCACGTGGCCTGTTACTCTATGTATGTACAACCTTCCTCCGTGGTTATGCTTGAAGCGGAAGTTCATTATGATGCCAGTGCTCATCCAAGGCCCGAGGCAGCCTGGCAACGATATCGATGTCTACCTGAGGCCAGGCCATTAGTTGAGGAACTCCTACTTTTATGGAGTAAATCAGGTGTACGTGTGTGGGATGATTACAAACAGGAACACTTTGACCTGCGAGCATTGTTGTTCGTAACAATCAATGATTGGCCTGCTCTAAGTAATCTTTCAGGACAGTCAAACAAGGGATATAATGCATGCACACATTGTTTTGACGACATGGATAGTGTATATTTGAAAAAATGTAGAAAGATAGTCTATCTTGGGCATCGTCGATTTCTTTCGATGAATCACCAGGTTAGAAGAAAGGCAGCATTTTAAAGGTGAGACAGACCACCGGAGCAAGCCTCGCAACAGAACTGGGGAAGATGTACTTGAGATGATCAAGGATGTGAAGGTAGTCTTTGGAAAGGGACGGGCAGTGAACCTGTTCCGAAAGACGCTATGGGACACGCACCCATGTGGAAGAAGAAGTCAATATTTTGGGAGCTACCCTATTGGCATGTACTAGAGGTCCGCCACGCGATCGATGTGATGCACCTGACAAAGAATCTTTGTGTCAACCTTCTAGGATTCATGGGTGTGTATGGAAAGTCTAAGGATACACTTGAAGCACGACAAGAGTTGCAGCGCATGAAAGAACGAGACAACCTACATCCAGAGAAGACAGATGATGGACGCCATTACTTAAGACCTGCTAGCTACACTCTTAGCAATGAAGAGAAGGAAATCATGTTTGAATGCCTAACAGCATCAAGGTCCCATCTGGATTCTCCTCCAATATAAAGGGAATAATAAATATGCAAGAGAAGAAATTCCTAAACTTAAAGTCGCATGACTGCCACGTGCTTATGACGCAATTGCTTCCGGTTGCTTTAAGAGGAATTCTACCTCCACATGTACGTCTGGCCACTGTGAAGCTATGTGCATTCCTCAATGCAATTTCTCAGAAGGCAATTAATCCACTAGAACTGGCTACTCTACAGAATGATGTGGTTCAATGTCTTGTGAGCTTTGAGTTGGTGTTTCCTCCATCCTTCTTTAATATCATGACACACCTCCTAGTTCACCTGGTCAAGGAGATTCATATTCTCGGTCCTGTGTTTCTACACAACATGTTCCCCTTTGAGAGGTTTATGGGAGTACTGAAAAATATGTTCACCAACGTGCTCGGCCAGAAGGAAGCATCGCCAAGGGCTACGGGACAGAGGAGGTCATTGAGTTCTGTGTTGACTTCATTCCTGACCTTGACCCGATTGGTGTTCCTGAATCGCGGCACGAGGGGAGGCTGTGTGGAAAGGGGACACTAGGGAAGAAAACATATATCGGTACGGGGAACGATTATTTCAATAAAGCGCACTACACAGTTCTTCAAAACTCAACCGTGGTGGATCCATATATCGATGTACACAAGGAGTTCCTACGATCCCAATTTCCAGAGAAGAATGAAGTTTGGATAACACGTGAGCACATGAATACTTTTAGCACTTGGTTGCGAAAGGAATGTCTGGGTAATAACAATATTGATGAGCAACTATATTTGTTGGCTAGGCAACCGTCATGGCACATCCTCACGTACAAAGGGTATGAGATAAATGGAAACACATTTTACACACCATTGCCCAAGATCAAAGGAGCACGAACCAAAACAGTGGTGTTCGCGTAGATGCCACAGACCCATCTGGGAAGAGGCAAACATATTATGGCCGCATAGAGGAGATTTGGGAACTAGACTACGCACCTAATTTTAAAGTCCCTTTGTTTCGATGCCAATGGGTCAAGGCTACCGGATCCGGAGTAACAGTTGACAAGGAGTATGGAATGACAACAGTGGATCTCAACAATATTGGATACAAAGATGAACCATTCGTCCTTGCTGCTGATGTGACTCAGGTGTTCTACGTGAAAGACATGTCTACAAAACCCAAGAGAGGGAAAAATGATGATAAATCAACCAAAGAGCCAAACGCCACATAGTTCTTTCAGGAAGAAGAAACATCGTGGGAATTGAGGACAAGTCAGACATGTCAGAAGATTATGAAAGGGATGACCGATACCGCCCTTCAGAGTGACCAAAGACCCAAGCATCCTGCTAAATGCTGAGGAGACTCCATGGTTACGACATGATCATAACCAAGGACATACGTCAAGAAAAGATCACCAGTGTACCCGCTTGATATATATATGTATAGTTTTTGTGTAACTAATAATGATTATGCATAGTCATGGTTCGTTGATGTCGGTGTTGAAATGACTTGATTTATTTTTGGCAAGCATATGAGCCCAAATTGATGCCCCACAATGGTGTTAGTTTTTTTGATCATTATTTTAATTATTACATTTTTTTCTATGCCGAATGAGATAAAAGTTGGTGAATTTCACCTCCTCCGAAAAATCACAAACTTGTTGGTTGCCTCACCCGTGCCACGTGACAGCCTAAGAAAAAGTTTGAGACCAATACGACACAGAAACTTATATGAACTACACAAATTTATCTTTTTAAATTAAACTGCAATTTAACAGTGAATTTCGCTATCGTGCATTTGGACAATGAAAATAAACACCCCAAAATTTAACGTTCAGATAATGCAAAAATAATCTTCCTATCGAGAACCAGTTGTTTCAGATATTTAAATTTAACATTATATTTTTGCATTAACAAAATATGAATTGTTATTTACATTTATATTCATTATTATAAGAAAAGAAAAGAATTTATGTTACAAATTTTTCTACTATACAATAAGGTAAAAGGAAATACAACTGTCATTTTAAGTAATTTTATACCTAATATTTAATTTACTATGCAATTAACAAATATTACAGCATATTAATATAGTCAAAACCTAATACAAAACCCAAATACAGACGGGAAAAAAACTTTAGTCCCGGGCGATAGAACCACCCGGGACTAAAGGAACCTTTAGTCCCGGGCGTAAGCCCGCCCGGGACTAAAGGTAGCTAATACAAAAACCAGAATAGAAAAAGCCCAAAACAGTGGCGGGAAAAAAAGCTTTAGTCCCGGGCGGTGGCACCACCCGGGACTAAAGGTGCCTTTAGTCCCGGGGCGTAAGCCCGCCCGGGACTAAAGGTCCAAGCCTTTAGTCCCGGGCGGGCTTACGCCCCGGGACTAAAGGTCTTTTAGTCCCGGGTGGTGCCACGGTCCGGGACTAAAGGTTCCCCGCGTATATAGGGCACAGTGCCCTCCTTCTTCCTCAGATCGACGTCAGACCGCCCGCAGCGCCGCCGCTTCCCTCGTCGTCTCTGATCGAGTGCCGCGCCGCCGTTGTCCCGCCGCATCCCTCGCCGACGTCCGCCTCGCCGTCGTCCTCTCGCGCGGCCGCGCCGACGCCTCCTCTTCTCTCCCTCGCCGGCCCTCGCCGGCCTCGGCGGCCCACGCACGCCTCTCGTTCTCTCGCGCCGCCGTGAGGAGGCCGGGCGCGGTCGCGCCGCCGTGCTCAGTGCGTGCGTTGTGTGTGTGCGTGTGTGCGTGTTGTGTGCAGTGCGTGTGTGTGCACTGTGGGTGTGCGTGTGTGTGCACTGTGGGTGTGCCCACAAAAGACAACGTTGTGTGCAGGAAGAATGAAAGAAAAAATGATATATATTGAAAATGAATGATTATAGAAAAATGATTATAAATACATATATATTTATAGAAAAATAAAAAAGATATATATAGAAAATGAATGATTATAGAAAATGAATATATATACATATATATTTAGAATATCAGAAAATGTTATTAATGCACCGCAGTGTATATATGTTTATAGAAAATGAATATATATTTATATAATATATAGTTATATAAATCATTTTTAGAAAATCATGTTTTTCAATCTAACAAAAATATGTGACATGTAGATAAAAAGAGATTGGTCGCGTTGACCTCGCCGCCGTCCGCCGTCATCTTCACCGCAACGTCATCCTCGTCGTCGTCCGTCGTCGTGCTCACCTCCTCACCGCAACGTCATCCTCGCCGCCGTCCGTCGTCGTCCTCTCGTCAACGGTGTGTCCTATGTGATAGATGGAGGAGGAATAATGACTTAGATATATTTTGGTTCACTTATATATTTACATATGTTTATTATCCTCCATGTATTCGCAGAAATGGCCGACCCATTGACAACATGGATGAGGAAATGTCGAATTAATCAACAGCGCGCTAATCAAAATTTAGCAGGTGACGATACAATAATCAAGAACTAGATGACGGCAGTCAATACTTTGCCGATTACCCAGAAATAATGCAAGAAATACTGGCGAGGTAAACCTACAATAACCCTATGTGCGATAAAATTCTAAACAATTAAAATGTATTTATAACTACTGTTCCTACATATGTAGCCCCTCCGGATCGACAACGACTACCGGGAAGAGTAGGACCGTACGAGGTCCGAGAATCCGTTGGATGCCGGTACATTATCTCATAATTCAACGAGGAAACAGCCAAATACTGGGAGAACATGCACCAGCGATTTGTTGCCCCCTTGGGTACCTTGTAAGGGATAAGATCCCGATCATGCTCGTGAATGGAAGGAAAGAAAAGTGCTCCTCATATAATTTTGTCTCTGATCGTGATAAGGAACTGGTTTGGCAAGATGTCTTGAACTTTCAGTTCACGCTGAAACAGAAGATAGAAAATTTGAAGGCAAGAGTTCGGGACTGGGCCTATGAAAGAATGGCAACACTATTCCAGGGCTGGAAGAAGAACTTATACAACAAATTTATCAAGAAGGACCAAACTCCGGATTTCAACACTAAGAAAGAAAGGCCAACATTGGAGTAACCGACGAGAATTGGAGTGCTAATGTGGGTGGAAACGAAAAGGGAAAAAGATCCTAGAATCGTGATTGGATTGGGGAAAGAAGGTAAGTCCGATCAATGCAGATGTGGAAATTGAGAAAGAAGGTTTGGACTGATCGTGTTAGAACTGGTGGTAAAGTTGACCACGGGGAGATAGAATTTGAAGGCAAGTTGGATTGGGTAAAAATGGCAACACTATGAATGGTATAAGAAGAAATTGTAAACAGGACCTTAATTTTCAAAAGGCCTACGTCAAGTTGAGGCCATTTTGGGATGAGTTTGTAGAATTCAAGAAATCAGAAGAGGGTGAGGCACGGGTCAGAAGGAACCAACAGAATGCCCGACAAAAACAATACCACCATCACTTGGGATCAGGTGGCTACAAGTGCCATTCCCAAGTGGAAAAAATGGAACGGGAGATTCTAGCCAAGGGCATCGAACCAATCAATAAACTGGCCTGAGCGCGCCAAGTATTGGTTTTTTGGTCATGGAGGAAGTCTGGACCTACAGACAGGAGGGGTAGTGTATGGCACAAAACTCCAAAAAGCAGCAGAAAGACTAGCTTATGCTCGAGACATGGCTAACAGTGGCACGTGGCAGCCGAACAGAGAAAAGGATGAGCTTACGTACGCCCTAGAGAATCCTGAACATGGTGGGAGAACAAGAGGCTATGGGGAGGTGTCGTGGGAGCATGCCTTCCCACAAGACAAAGAGACCTATAGAAGCCGCGAAAGAAAGAGGCAGGAGGAGGTAGAGCGGATGCGAAGGATGGAGGAAATGGTTATTCAGTCACAGGCCGCGGCTCGTGAAGCGGTAGAGCGAGAAAAGGCACTTGAAGACAAAATGAGTGAGGAAATCAAAAGGCAAGTGCAGTTAGCAGTGAGTTCCCTGCAAAGGCAATCTGCATCAGAGCCAGGAGTCAACACCAGCACCCCTGGTGATCAGTTGAAAAGCAGTTGCGCTTCCACGGAGGTGCCAACGATTCAAGGTGACGCAGGGCTGCGCTTCCCCGTGGATGACATCACTGATCCTCTCACGACCTGTGAGCTGCACATTCCACAGGGGAATGACACAATAATGGTGGCTATTGGTGTCGTATCTCCTATTGACCCTACGAAGACACCAAGATGCCATGGGGCATTGGTACCACCACCTGGTTATGCTAGTGTCTCGGTGGATAGAGTATTGAAAGGGCATAGCAATGTGACTCTTGACATTGAAGGAGGTGATGGTGAGAAGACTTTAGGAGAAGCGGAGAAGGCATTCATATGTTGGCGTAAGCGCTATATCATTATTCCTGGGGCATCACCTCCTCCTCCTCCTCAGCAAACTAACCCTAGGTGCAGATGAAAGTCAATGAAACATTTTTTCACTAGTTATGTATTGACTTAATTAAATAATTATTTACTCATACTATGTTGTTTTCACAGCAGGACCTCTCCGCACCTAAGTCCAATTATCCATTCACCACATAGTCATCATAGTGCTGCGGGCGATGCAGTGAAAGACACAGCTGCATCCCCACCGGATCCATCCCCTCCACGATCGGCTCCATCCCCTCCACGACCGGCTCCATCTCCACCACGGGCTCCATCCCCGCCACCGGCCCATCTTCTCCACCACGGGCTCCATCCCCGCCACCGGCCCCATCTCCTCCACCACGGGCTCCATCCCTGCCACCGGCCCATCTCCTCCACCACGGGCTCCTCCCCGCCACGCCCCATCAAAGAAGAGGCCAGCCACAAAATGAAGGCATCGGCCCCACCGCCACCAAAGAAGAAAGCCTCTGCAGAAAGACATCAAGCTGTTCCTCAGAAGACGAAACTTCCCTATGATATGACTGATGAGGAAACAAATGCTGCAGCGAAAGCAGATTTGGACAAATTTTGGGCGGACGTCGAGGCTAAACAAAAAGCAAAGAAAAACCCAGAGAAGCCGTACCTTTTTGTACGTCCTGATATGCTCAGGAAAAAGGTGATGCTCATCAGAAAAAAGTGCGTGATTCTCGTAAGAAATCGCCACCATCAGACTATGACCGCACTATGACCAAGTCACTTGAGGAGGCGAAGCAGAAACAGAAGAGAGCAAGCAAGGGTGTCCCACAGCTCGGGGAACAATCGAAACAATCAGTGCCCCCGCTTGTTGTGAATGAATATGGTTCTAACTTGAAAGCGCTAGAACAACTTGAGGTGAATCCTGAGCATCTTGATGCATTTTTCGCAGAAACTGGTCTAACCTTGTCACAAATGCTCGGTGAAGCACCCATTGAAACTGCTCCGCAAGTTGATCAGTGGAAGAAGAATTATGTATATGGCCAGAGTCTATACAACCCTACGGCCCTCACAGAACTTGGCACTCAAATGTACTTGTTAAACCAGTGGTACATGGCAGCGTGTACCAAAAAAGCGGATGATTGGATATGCGTCAGAATTAGAGACCATCATTACTTCCGTGGTGATGACATTATACTTATCCAATTCAATGAGTTACACCAGCTATGCCACCTGGATGCTCTAGACAATCCAGCCTCTATCATTCACTTCTTAAAGTGATCCTTCGTTTTAATTATCTCACTCTAGCATATGTATATGTAAATGTAATTATGCTAACACTAGCTAGCGTGCCTATATACATATGCAGAAACATGATGAGAGACCTCGCACGTAGAAATGACAAGGAGGTTGGTTTCATTGATCCATATATCGTATTCTCGGTCCCAAAGAAAGATCCCGCCTATGATATATGGAGAAATGAAACAGGGAGGAATCTCCGAAGGTTCTTGGTGAACCAAAAGAACAAAAGATATATACTCTTCCCATACAACTTTAGGTGGGTGTTGTTATCATGTGCATATTTATTTTTACTTACTCAATTTCTATGATATATGTTGACTATATAAGCAAATTAATGCAGCTATCACTGGATATTGATCGTCTTCGATCTCTCCGAAAGTCAATTGATAATCTATGACTCGTTGAGAAAACCACTGGGAGATTATCAAGATATCATAGACATTATCCAGGGGTAACTTTCGATCTCTAAATACTGATTTCTACACTTTAAATCTGCAATAGTTAATTACGATCCAATATTATATTGTGCAGGGTTTGGGCTTGGTTCGTCCAAAAACACCGTCCGGATTTGAAGGCGACACTTCCTCGTCCTATCCAATTGCAAGTAAGTAGTACTATCTCCCCGCGTCTTTACCACTGTAGCATGCTTTCATCACACGCGCGAGATGATGAGAGTAATATCTTTTTACATCGTGCAGTGGGTTCTACGGCAACCACCAGGGAACAATTTGTGTGGGTACTACGTTTGCGAGTTTCTCTCGGTGTATGCCAAAAGAACTCCTCTAGAGAGACAGAAGGAGCTATGGTTGAAGAACCAGGTGTTGGACATGGTGCGCCTGAAAGGAATTCAAGAGACAATCGCAGGAGTTCTTAATGACCATGTCCTCAAAGCCGGCACCGAGTTCTACTGTAACCCGAAGAACCAATGAAACCAAACCAAGACGACCATTTGTATGACATTTAAGTGACGGTCAATATTTGTGTTGTAAATACCAAGGATGCATGGATAATGCTGTAAATTTTATGTGCATAAAAATATTATACACATAATATGTATAGCTAGCCCATATATATATAGTTTCATATTTTATGTGTGTAATTATAAATTTTATGTGTATATATATGTGGATACATACATTAGCAGGGAAGAATACGTATTAGAAATCCTAATGTAATATATTAGCATCGAAGAAAACGTATTAGAAAACCTAATGTAATTGAAAAACTAAAAACAATAGCCAATTGAAAAGAAAAAGAAAAGAAAAAGAAAAAGAAAAAAGGTCTTTAGCCCCGGTTGGTAATACCAACCGGGACTAAAGAGGCCAGTCTTTAGTCCCAGTTGGTATTACCAACCGGGGCTAAAGGTCCCCTCTTTAGTCCCGTTGGTATTACCAACCGGGGCTAAAGGTCCCCCCTTTAGCCCCGGGGCCGGGAACCGGGCTAAAGGTCGGGCCTTTAGTCCCGATTCCTTAGCCCCGGCTCCATGCCCGGGCTAAAGGCCATTTTCGACCGGGGCTAAAGGCCCGTTCTCCAGTAGTGCCTCCCCCTCCACCTCGACCACATGTCGGTGGTGGGATTCAGTAGGCGGCATCCCCGTCCACCTTTCGCCGGCGTCTCTCCTCCGTCCATCCTTCCACTGACGTCTCGTTGACCCCTACGATGCCGGTCCCGACCCGTTCTTCCACGGCGGCTGCATCCTCTATCAGCGAGACGATGATGCAAGGAAGCTCGACCCCGAGCCTAGATCCAGGATGCACCCGTGGAAAGCGAGTCCCCTTCCCTCACCCCTAGCAATGCGGCGGACGTCCCTTCCCTCGCCCCTGGTTGGCCTGCCCCCGATCCCTGCTACTACTACTGGTGTGGTGCCATTCCTGCGCGCATCTGCTGACTGCGACGATGTTGGGCCTTGTTTAGATGCACTCAAACTATTAACTTTTTTTCACTCTCTCTCCATCACATCACCATCACATCAATGTTTGGACGCATGCATGGAGCATTAAATGTTGGTAAAATAAATAACTAATTACACAGATTAGTTCTAAATCGCGACACGAATCTTTGGAGCCTAGTTAGCACATGATTGGACAAAGTTTGTCAAATAAAACGAAAGTACTATAGTGGAGAAAAATTCTCACCGTTCCGATCTAAACAAGGCCTGGTTGCTGGCTCCTCGAGTGCCTTGGTGCCTTCTCGACACAGGAGCGACAGTGTCAAGATTCCATCCAGAGGCCAGATCTCATGAATGCAGCGATAGCTCTCATGGGATTTGCTTCCGGCTCCAGGCGTTCCCAGCAGATTACTACTTGTTTTTTTTGTTTGTGATTATTTAATAATATGAACTGACGAACGGTGTTTTATTAGCTTGTGCGATCAAATGATGCATGTAATTTTTTTTGATGGATTTTTGAAAGTCGTAATTATTACTACTTGATTAGAAAATCAAAATTAAATTATTACGGTTTGAAAAAAATATGTATGCTGACAATTACTACTGGTTTCAAAAGTCGTAATTATATTATTAATGTTGAAATTGGAAACTAAAAATTAAATTATTACGGCTTGAAACAATGAAAGAAAAGTGTTATTGTTAGTATTTAAATTGGAACGGTTGCTTTTACGGTCCGAGGACAAAAAAAGTTCTTACCACTTAATTTGTGTAAAATCGGTTGATCATTACTGTACTTGATTAGTCTAATTAGAGTGAAAAACAAATCTTAAATTGTGATCCGGTTTCCTTAGGAAATAAATACTTAAATTAACCATTTCAAAATCTTAAACCGTGATCATGTTTCCTAAATAGAATATAATTACGGTCTAGCATCTTAAAATAACACATGAAGAATCACAGGCTCCGGAGGATGCCTTTACGGTTGCAGTAAAAAAAACTCACAGGCTGCCTGGACCCTGGAGCATGACCGTAACCTTTACGGTTGCAGTAAAAAAAACTCACAGGTTGCCTGGAGGCTGGAGGATGACCGTAATTCTCTTCCTCTGTTACGGTTGCGGAAGAGCGTCTATATTAATCATTATTATATGGTTACGGGAGCTGTCGGTCTGAAATATTACGGTTGCGGAACGAATCACTGCTGGCGCTCTAAAATATTTAGAACACAGCGCTCCAAATAGCGTAGTCCTAACTAAAAATAAATATATAAAGTAAATATAAATATATATAATACATATTTATAAATATAAAAAAATATAGATATACACATATATATATCCTAGTTTCACTGGCGGGCTTCGTAGGCCCATTGGGCCTTCGGGCCGGCCCGCTCTACGACTGGGCCATGCCTGGGCCGGAGGTCAGGTCCGCGGGCCATCTAGGCCCGACCTCCATCAGGCCGGGCCGGCCCGGCATGGCCCTTGCCCATCTATATTAGTATCTACATGTCGAGACAAATCTTTGAGCCTAGTTAGTCTGTGTTTCGACAAAGTTTGTTAAATAAGAACGAAAGTGCTACAGTAGCAAAGTTGAAAAAATTTCAGCATCTAAACAAGACCATAGATGAGACGAGACCTCTTGGATTTGACTTCATTATGTGTGGAAGTGCTATCTACTTACCTGTTGTTGTTCACGGTGTTTCAAAGGCGGTATGTAGTCAACAACCCAAGTCGACCGATAAAGTCTACAGAAAAAGAAATTGAGGTGTATCAACACATGCATGCACGCGTACGATTTTCGGGCCATGCATGCATGAACTTTCAATCTGAATTTTCCATCGCTGATAGCCACGGCCCACGTCCTCCTTCCCTTCCTCTGACTGACTGACGAACGGGAACTGCTTACTGTAAGCTCCTTCCTCCTCCAATCGACGTGACTTCCGTATCCGCATCCGCTGCAAGGGCCCTGAGCCATGGAAGACGAGGTCAAGGGCCCTGAGCCATCACATCACCACCTCACCGCCGCCTTCCCTCTCCCTGTTCCTCGATCCTTGGCACATGGCACCACAGACCAAGAGAGCCGAGCACACAGCCCCGCTCGGATTCCCACCGGCACCATGGACGCGACCTCACAAAGCACCGACCTCGATCACCGGAGCCCGAGGAAGACGCAAAACCACCCAGCTCAACTTTCAGGACGTTCCCCAGCTCGAGCATGTGCGTAATGGTAAGAAAATATATGTGGTGATATGAGCGCCGTCGGCCACCAATGGTTGGGCGTTCCAGCCCTACTCACACGCTGCCGTGTCGTTTACTCCGGCGGGCGAGCTACCACCACCGCCACGAGCTAGCACACACACGCCGCCGCCACACAGTCCACCGGAAGGTGCGGCAAGGTCGGTCTCCAAAACGCCGGCAGCCAGCTGACGTCGAACTACGGCCAAGCAGGGCACTGACACAGACAACTCCAGCGAGCCTAGGCCGCCTCCTCTGCTCCATCGCCTCCTCTCCTCTGCTCCTGGAGTCGATCTATACCATACCAGAATTGCTTGTTAATTAGAAAATGTGCTGTGTACCTATGCATGCATTCTTGGCTAAATTAAGCTAGCCAGTTTTATTGAAAAGAATAAACTAAACTTTATTTACCAGCCAGAACCAGAAGCGGAGAGGATGAGCTCGCGGGATGAAGCATATGCATGGTGGAATCAGCTAGCGGACAGTAGTACATAAAATAACTAAGCATCATCGATCATCAAGCGCAAAACTCTGGTAGCCTCACATATCACACATGCATGTTTATATCCATCCATCTATTTCTTTCTTTTATTTAGATATATCATATATATACACGGGTGGTGTGCATGCAATTCCACGTATATATAAATACCATACAATTCACGGGAAAATTAAATTGAAGGCTATCATATCGACAGCAAAGACAAAAAGGCCCGGCACCGCTAGCTAATAAGGATCAACCGATCGATCAGAAATCAAGAATGAATAAGGATGAGGTTTGCAATTGTGGTGGTGGTCCTCGTCGCGTTGCTGCTGCTGATTCCGCCGGCAGAGATGAGCAGCAGGGCTGACAATAATAAGGACCGTGATGATGCTCAAGTCGTCAAGGTCGCTTCCGGGTGCACGAGAAAGTGCCGCGACCTGTGCGCCGCCCTGCCAACAAAAAGCGAGGAGGATCCCATGTGCGACTGGAGGTGCGGCACCATCTCGAGCGTCTTCAATGGCAGCAGCATCCAAGACCCCGCCGCCGCCCTGAACACGGAGACGGCCTCGGTGGCCGTGCAGGAGATCCAGATGTGCTGGACGGGGTGCTACCTGGGGTGCATCGGTATCGTCCCCCCGGGCCCACTGCTTGCAAGGACAAGTGCACCGACACCTTCCGCCTCTTCGTCCCGGCCATGGCCGCCCCTCGACAAGACCATGGCGCAGATGGGCCTCGCCTGCTGCGCAAAGCCCAGCTGGTGGTATGGAGGACTTCATGTTTCAGGCCTGCGGCGATGCCTGCAGCCGCAAGTGCGCCGCCAGGGCTGCAGCAGGCGAATGTCGTGCCAGCTGCGCCGAGGCCTGCGGCTTCTACGTCGCCGCGACTAGAGTGCTCCAGGATGCCATGCTGCCGGCGGCAGTGCCAAACCCCGCCAAGGTGGCTGACGACACCGTCGCCAGCACGTTCAAGGCTTGCAGCGAGCACTGTGCCTCCACTGACAAGAAGACGCACTACCGGAGACGGGCTCTTTGCCGAGCGCCCGTTGTTTTGCCGAGGGCTAAAACACGGGCGCTCGGCAAAGAGATCTTTGCCGAGAGTCAACCCTCGGCACAATATGGATCTCGGCGAAGAATTATACGCCGAGAGCCGGACTCTCGGCGAAGTTTAACCCTCGGCAAAGATACTCTATGCCGAGAGCTAAACCCTCGGCGTAGACGGCTCCTCGGCGAACGGGTCCCTCGCAAACGGCTCGCCTTGCGCCGTTACCTTTGCCGAGAGCCCTCTGTTAGGCTCTCGGCAAAGGACTGGTTTATTTTTTTTTGGTAAACTCTATGCCGAGAGCCCTGGCCCTGGCTCTCGGCATAGGTGCCATGTGCCGAGGGCTTTAGGGAGCCCTCGGCAAAGCATTTTATTTTTTTTGTTTTTTTTGCTCCCAATTTTTTCTGTGGCCTTGCTACAGTACTAGAAGCCAAGATTTCAAATTTGAAGTGTTTTCCATAAATCTTGCTATATTTCGCGCATTTTCTTTAATTGATGATTTTTCCCGCGGGACGCACGTTTGAACTACAGGTGCATAAAATAATGAAACTCAGCGATTCGAAAAATGGTATTAATTCTTTAGAGGGTATTTCGACACCGTATACAGGGGCAGGCGCGGAGACTCGACCGTCTCGTGCACGAGAAACGGCGACCAAGTTGCGTGATATTGGATTTAAAATTATTAAAAATACAAACGAAGTCAGAAAATCATGAAAATGAACGAGTGACCTTGCCATCGCATGTAGTGGCTATGAAAAAAATTTGGGAATGTATGGAGGAAGTGGTGGCGAAAGATGGTTGAAACCCTGAGATCTCCGCATCACCTCACATGCGATGATATGCCGAGATCTCAGGGTTTCAACCATCTTTCGCCATCACTTCCTCCATACATTCCCAATTTTTTTCATAGCCACTACATGCGATGGCAAGGTCACTCGTTCATTTTCATGATTTTCTGACTTCGTTTGTATTTTTAATAATTTTAAATCCAATATCACGCAACTTGGTCGCCGTTTCTCGTGCACGAGACGGTCGAGTCTCCGCGCCTGCCCCTGTATACGGTGTCGAAATACCCTCTAAAGAATTAATACCATTTTTCGAATCGCTGAGTTTCATTATTTTATGCACCTGTAGTTCAAACGTGCGTCCCGCGGGAAAATCATCAAATTAAAGAAAATGCGCGAAATATAGCAAGATTTATGGAAAACACTTCAAATTTGAAATCTTGGCTTCTAGTACTGTAGCAAGGCCACAGAAAAAATTGGGAGCAAAAAAACAAAAAAAAAATAAAATGCTTTGCCGAGGGCTCCCTAAAGCCCTCGGCACATGGCACCTATGCCGAGAGCCAGGGCCAGGGCTCTCGGCATAGAGTTTACCAAAAAAAATAAAAACAAAACCCTTTGCCGAGAGTTAGATCAAGTGGCTCTCGGCAAAGTGGACCCCTTTGCCGAGAGTCACTCGATCTGACTCTCGGCAAAGGCGCGCAAACTTAAAAAAAAAGCCCCCGCTCGGCGGGCGCATAACGCGCCCTCAGCTCGCGTACGCCTCACCGCCGGCCGCGCCGCAGCCTCCGCTCAGCCCGCGCGCCGCCTCCTCCGCCCCCGCCCCCGCGCGCGCCTCTCCGCCCCCCCCCCCCCTCGGCGCCCCCGCTCTCGCCGTCCCGCCCTCGCCCCCCCGCCCCCGCGGCGCCCGGCTCCCCTGCTCCGGCCGCCGCCCTCCCTCTTCCGCTCCCCCTCTCCTTCCTCCGCCCCGCCGCCGCTCCCCCCCCCTCCTTCACCGGCCCCGCCCTCCCTCCGGCCGCGCCTCCCGCCCGCGCCCTCCTCGTCGAGCTCGCCGCGCCGCCGCTGCAGGCCGCCTCCCAGCCGGCGCGCCTCCCCGCCGGCGCCCCTCCCAGGCCGCGCCTCCCCGCCCGCGCCCTCCTCGCCGAGCTCGCCGGCCGCCGCTGCAGGCCGCCTCCCGCCGTCGCCCCACACCGCCGGCGACTCGTTGGTGCCCCCCTCCCGCGCCCTCGGCCTAGGTGGGGAGGAGGAGGAGGACAAGCTGAGGGGTAGAGAAGGAGAAGTGAAGTAGAGGGGGAGGGGAGCAGCAGGAGGAGAAGGAGAAGTAGAGGGGGAGGAGGAGAAGAGGAGAAGCAGAGGAGGAGGAGGAGAAGAAGGAGAAGAAGGTGGAGGAGAAGGAGAGGAGGCCATCGTTGTCACCTCCTCGCCTCCGAGTTCGTCCGCTTCTTCGTCGTCGATCGCCCCACGTAGTAAGTAGTAGTTGTTAGTAGTCGTTGTATGCATGTCAATGTATGTGGATGTCGGCCATCGTGTCGTATATATGTGGATGTCGGCCATCGTGCCGTCTTTTCTTGCAGGTTATGAAACCTCATCGTGCAGGGGAGGTTCTGCCGAAATTTCTAATGATATTATCTTTTTTGTCTTTTCCGTAGGAGGACCTGTCGGGGCCAAGCCGGAGAACATCGGCGACCTCGATCGTCTTTGTCATCGTCGCGGGTCTACCTGCACCGCTTCACCTCGCCACTGCACCGACTCGCCACTGCACCGCTAGCCTGACTCCACGGCACCCTAGGTATAAAGAACGTCCCTTCCCAGAAAAGGGTCTTAGGTCATTGAACCCAGTTAGGCGTCTCCCGTCCGAAAGAGATACGGCTGGAGGTATGCAGGTCTCTGCATATCGATAACCGTATCTGTTTCGGATTGTCCACGTTACTTGGACAGCCCGCAGATGCGTCGATGAGGCTAGTTCCCATGGTCTGCCCCGATTCGAGATGGAGTTTCAGCATCACCTCCCTGTTGTTCTCCGGATACACACTCTCCCTACAGGGACGTGTATCTTGAGAACATCGGGGAGGTGCTGCCGAAATTCTGTCTCGGCTCGGGGCAGACAATGGGAACTGGCCTCATGTACGCATCCGCGGGTGGGATTAGGACCTATCCTCTCCTATTAGATGATAGCAGGTTGGAAGTACTCGGAGGTAGATATGTATAGTAGAGAAAGGGCCTTTAGCCCCGGTTGAAATGGGCCTTTAGCCCCGGGTATCTCAACCGGGGCTAAGAATCCGGGACTAAAGGTCCCGGCCTTTAGTCCCGGGTGCTTTCAACCGGGGCTAAAGGTCCAGAGAGGAAAAAATAAATGTGTGTTGTGTGAGATTCGAACTCAGCACATCTCGCCTCAGGCACGTCTACCAACTGAGCTACGCAACCCACGTGATGTAGTTCTAGACGTTTTCCTTTTGAATCCACTCGGGAAGGACTTTTAGCCCGGTTGGTAACACCAACCGGGGCTAAAAGGACCTTTAGCCCCGGTTGGTACCACCAACCGGGCTAAAGGGTGACCCTTTAGCCCGGTTGGTATTACCAACCGGGACTAAAGGTCCAGGACCTTTAGTTCCGGTTGATAATACCAACCGGGCTAAAGATTCACCTTTAGCCCCGGTTGGTATACCAACCGGGACTAAAAGTCTTTAGTCCCGGACGCAAATTTTTTCCGAGACTAAAGCTCGGTTGGTGGATCGTCCAAAGGCCTGTTCTCTAGTAGTGGTAAGTACTCGGATGGATGACAGTAGGATGGATGACCGTCAGTGATGTACTCGGGGCGTAGAAGCAGAAGTGATTTCACCGATGAATGGTTGCGCAAGACAGATGCTTTTTGTGAACCATGATTTGTGCTCGCCCGGCTCGCGAGGGAGATCAAAGTGTGTGAAATGCAGCAGTGTGGGAACCGTAGAAGGCAAGACAAGGAGAACTGGCTAAGGCTAGACTAGGGACCTGGCACTGTTGTGCGATAGACCAAAGCAAGAGATGCTGCCTCCTCAGCCCGGCAGGAGATGGACACGGCCCAAGGTCGATTTCGTCTTGGGCAGACCACAAAGGAAAGAAATACTTCAGTGGATCCAGACATTGACATTCCCTGATGGATATGCAGCGAATCTAACGAGAGGAGTCAACTTATCTACTCTGCGAGTCCTAGGGATGAAGAGTCATGACTTCCACGTATGGATCGAACGGCTTCTTCCGGCGATGGTTCGAGGCTATCTTCCTGAGCCTATGTGGGTTGTCCTGGCAGAGTTGAGCTATTTCTTCCGCCAGCTATGTGCCAAGGAGATATCTCGGTCCGTCGTTGATGACTTGGAGAAAGCTGCACCTGTGTTGCTCTGTAAGCTGGAGAAGATCTTTCCACCAGCTTCTTCACTCCGATGCTTCATTTGATCGTACACCTCCCAAATGAGGTTCGAATGGGAGGGCCTGTGCAATGGCGTTGGTGCTTTCAGTCGAGAGAAATATGAAGACTCTTCGCAAGAAATGTAGAAACAAAGCCAAATTGAGGCTTCCTTGCAGAGGCATCCATTCTGGAGGAGGTGTCCAACTTCACTGAAGAATACTACTCTGAGAACCTTCCTAGCGTGCATAATCCACCCCCTCGTTACAATGCTGGAGAAATGATGAATCGACTCTTAGCCTTTTTCGAGGCCAACTCGGCACGGCAAGTGGATCCACAGTTAAGCATTGAACTATGAAGAGTGGCGAAAGATCATGCTATACGTGCTTACCAACCTTGATGAGCTGGATCCATACATGTGGTAAGTTGTTATCTACTTCATCCAATTCGTCGTCACTTTCAACACCATTCTTTTTGCTTCGTACAGTGAATTTCTTCATTTGTTCTCGAATGGACCAAGGCCTCTTTCTGATGCGGCAGCTGAAACCATAATTGCAAATGGTGCGGGGCAAGGGAGGCCTGATTTCATTTCTTGTTTCGACAGAAGGTACCGTCCAACAGTAGGTCGTACTTAGTCTAACGTTCCAACTTGCTCTTACGTTCTGACCGTATAACGATATATCTTGCGCCACCTGCAGGCTCAAACCGATGCGTCTATGAGTCAAGAGCTGAGACAGGTTGCAAAAGGCTTTGACCGTAGGGTCAAGTCATTTAACTTTACGACGTGAATGGATTCGCTTCCACACATCAAGCTACGAGCAGAGTCGGCCCAATCGAAACCACAAATAGCGGTGTTTTGTAACTCCAGGCAATGACAACCGTGACTACTATGGAAATTGAAGAAATATACGAACTTTCATTTCATGGTGAAAAGCCTTTGAATCCTGTCATGTTCAAATGCCATTGGTTTGATCCTGGAAGAACGAGGCTGACACCTAATCTGGGCTAAGCCGAAATTCGACAGGATTTGTCTATCCAGGCTCCGATGTGTATATTGTGGCTCAACAGGCCACGCAGGTTTATTACACGCCATACGCGTGCAAAAGCAAAGAGCATCTCTTGGGTTGGTATATTGTGCCAGATATCACCACATGGTAAACTACCTCTCCCCAATGATGAGGATTATAACTTTAACACAAACACGTATGACGGTGAGTCTTTCAAGAATCTAGGTTGCAAGGGACGTTCACGATAGACTTACCGAAGCGATGGAATGGAAGTAGAGAATGATGACGAGGACGCTGGGGATGAGGTGGTAAATGAGAAGGACATAGATGCTAGAACGATTCCGTTTAGGCCAAGCAAATGAAGACGACGACCTGTCTTCGGATACTGAGGAGTACTTAGACATGGTTGACAGTGATGAGGAGACTCATGCTCCGGCTAATCCGGATGATCCAGATTATTTCTAATACATGTAATATTATGTTATATTTTTAGGATCTATTGTTTTATTTATATTGCACATATTTGGTTATGTTATTTCTAATACAACATTGCTTGTTCTTTTTAATGCAGGAGGTCGAGGCAAGATGCGGGAGGACGTCAGAGGCGGTTGAGTTGGTTGTACCGGGCCTCGCAGTCCGACGGGCCCTCGACGAGGAGTGGCCGCCGCCGGAGGGAGCCTCTCCACAGGAGGAGGAGGAGGAGGAGGTTGAGGATGAGGTGCCGGCCACGCCCAGGCCCAGCGCAGGAGGAGAGGAGCACCATTGGCCGAGGAGGCAGAGAGGAGGATGAGCAGGAGGAGGACGAGGTGGACGAGGGTTCGGGTGCCTCAGGGGTGTCCACGCCCTACTTGAGAGGCCCCGCCAGCCTCCCGGCGTTGCCGGCACGTGCCCGACGCCCAGTGATCACGCCCATCGGACAAAGTACATGTTCTAACCTACCTGTTCGTACGATGAGATTCAAAATAGAAATAGAAGCTAATAATCTTTTTTAATCACTTGTGCAGGGGATGGGACTTTGTGGGGCCTAAAGGCCGCAAACCCAACGGCATCCTAGGTCTCCTGTGCCGCGAGCACTACCCCGCATAGTACAGTATGCCGGGAGGCACGAGCCGGCCTACACCTTTGACCACTACAGCGTCGCCCCAGACCCAGACTTCCCCAACAAGGCGGCGCGGGTTAGAGCGGAGCTGTGGGTAAGTCTTCGTCAAACAATATCAAATTCATCATATTTTTTCTTTAATTACTGTCTCGCCTCGTATTGTGTCTGTATGCAGAACTACTTCAAATGCGAGCCGGGAGGAGGCAGTGGCGGAGGTGACGGCTACCCGGGCCTGTAGGAAGCTCGTCACCGACATGATCTACGAGGGCGAGACTGCAGGCCATCATCACCTACAACGCCACGGTCTGGCCACGAGGGTGACGAAGGCCCAGGCGAGAGGCATGACGCTGGCCGGGCGCAGTTCTTGCAGGTAAGTTTTTTCTTTTGAGATTAAGCTTTTGGTACTTTTCATCTGACGCTTAGACTGAAATACTTGATGATGTGCAGATGATCCCCCAATGGTGCCAGTCGTTTCCGAGTGCTGGGAGATGATCGTGGACCGGTGGCTATCCGAAGAGTGGGCGGCCCACCCGCCGAGGCCCGGGGGCGCGTCTGCAGATGCCAGGTGTACCACACCACCAGGGCAACCGCAACCTCGCCGAGTACGCACAAGCTTGGGTACGTGAAAGACTTTATCAATTCCTCGATCAAATGTTGCTGATTGCTAATCATCTTGTTGTCTTCCTCGCAGTCGGAGGCACACGGTGGCCAGCCTTGCGGCACGGTGGCGGCATACGCCATGGCCCACAAGGGCAAGGCCACGGCAGCGAGACCTCCTACAACCCCGACTCGATCCCGCCGACGCGTACACCAACTCCAGCGTCCACTCCCGCCTCACTGACTACTCAGAGGCGGCAAGGACGGTCCATGGGGATGACTTTGATCCCGCCACCGCGGACCTGGACGGGAGCATCGTCATGAGGATTGGAGGAGGGAAGAAGCACGGGCGGTTCTGGCTTGGCGACGGCGTCATCGACACGGCCTCCACTCCGACTCTGTCCCAGCTCCGAGCACAGAGCACGAGCGGGAAGTCCCCATGCGCCCACGCCCGTCGCTGCGCAGTCGGGGTCGCCGAGCTCGAGGTTATTTCTATTTTACTCATCGTACATTGATCTTTAAATGTTTGCATTGTTCTAACATTCACTTTGTATTATCGCAGGCCGCCTGGAAAGAGAAAGGCAGGAGCGCCAGGTGTCCGAGTTCCAGATGCGGTCACAGATGTCGGCCCAGATGGAGGCTCAAGCTAAGCAGATGGCGGACCTCATCGCCTTCATGGCCTCCCAGGGCATGGCCGTGCCGCAGACGCTCATGGCTCCTCCACCGCCGTCTCAGGACCCCGGAGCTGCTCCTGTGAGTATCAATACTTCAGTGTTTCATTTATTTCATTTCCTTGTCTGACATGACCTTTTGCAGCCTCCTCCGTCACAAGGTTCGAACAACCACCGATGGAACCAGACCGGGGGTGAACCAGGCGGCCCTCTCAGGGGTGGCCTGGTTGGCCGGGGTGTAGTACGTTGGACTATCGTGTGTCACTGAAGTTATGTGATGTGAACTAGATTCGAGGACGAATATGCTGTTGAACTATGTGATGTGAACTAGATTCGCGGACGTATATGTTATTGAACTATGTGATGTGAACTTTCATGATATATATATATATTGTTTGTGATGTGAAATGTGATATGTGATGAATGTGATATATATATGTTGGTAGTGTGGGAGAAAAGGAAAAACAGAAAAAAATAAAAAAATTGCTCCTTTGCCGAGGGTTGCTCTCGGCAAAGGGCCTCTTCGCCGAGGGCTATGACCATAACCCTCGGCAAAGCTGGACCAGAAAACAATGTCCCCAGTTTTGCCGAGGGTTATGGTCATAGCCCTCGGCAAAGCTGGGAATGTTGAACGCAATTTCAATGACTTTGCCGAGAGTCAGATGATAGAGCCCTCGGCGAAGAGGCTTCTTTGCCGAGAGCCGACCCTAGTTAACCGTCGGCAAAGGAAAATAAAAAATAAAAAAATATTGCTTTGCCGAGAGCCGGACTCTCGGCAAAATATATCCTTTGCCGAGGGCCAGGTTAGCCCTCGGCAAAGTGGCCGTCAGTAGAGAGCGCCGTTAACGGCTACTTTTTTTTGCCGAGGGCTACACGGAACCCTCGGCGAAAGTTTGCCGAGAGCCCGATAAATGGCCCTCGGCAAAGGCTCCTTTGCCGAGAGGATTTTTGCCGAGAGGCCTATGCCGAGAGCAGCCCTCGGCATAGCCTACGCCGAGCGTCGGACGGCCTTTGCCGAGTGCTACAGGCACTCGGCAAAGCAAGAATCTCCAGTAGTGACGTGTGCCACCAAGTGCAGCTACGCCGGCTACGTCATCAACAAGGCCAAGGCGTCCATGATGCTGGCCACCGGCGGCGTTGGCCTGCTAGTTTAGCATAGCATCATTATTATTATATTCATCTTCATCCCGGCATGCAATGCTCGATGCTCCATAAATAATAATATAATACGGCGTTTTGTGAAGTTTGGATCAAACCTCACAAACCGTGTTGGCGTTTAATTAGGATTACCCTCTGTTGGCACTGAGCTCACTGCTAGTCAAGTTGAACTATGTTCTATTTCCGGTTTGAGTGTGTTTGTCGCTTGGCTTTTCGATCTTTGTGCTGTTGCGTAGTTGTGTACCATTCTCGAATGGTAGAGGGTAGAACTTTGTTCCCTTATCAAACAGAATTATGGCGTATCCTTATTGAAACCTATACCGTACCATCCAAGCTAGAAAGGGAACAATACATTCTATAGCATTACAATAATGTCATTATAAATCTATATGAGATAGCATGCATATTCTAATATATAAAGAAATAAAATCACATTCATATCATATTGTTTAGTGTTTGGTACCAAAATTAGGTCGAGCCAATTCAAACATCAGTCATAGAGTTGGTCACACTAGTATATATTTATATGCTTTTGACCGAAGATCAATAATATGAGCTAACAACTATCTAAAGGTGCACCGTCTATTCAACAAGCACCACCTCAGAATACATGCTCATAAACATAGAGACTTAAAGAGATCCTACTCCTGCAGCACCATTGTTTCTCCCAAGTAGACACTAAAGTCAATCTCAGTGGTGAGTTCATTGCGTTATTTCTAAGACTGCCATGTTATATAAAATAAAATGAAAATCCCCATTATTGAGAATGAGAGTTTCATTCAAGAGTTTCATAAGCATTAAATTCCATGACTCATAGAGAGTTGGTATTCGTGCCAACAGAGTTTCATCTAGATGAAACTCATTTCTTCTCTCTTCTTAAATACACTATCATATCATCAAAAACGTTTATATGAAAGTATATTTAATGCAAATGAAACTCACACTGAGACTGACCTAATTGTCCAACCGATATCAGCAACTTTGATGCATATCGTTTTGTTGTAGATAAACAACACTCTAATATAAAGATCAAATTCAAAAGGAGTATTCATTTATATTATATAGGGTCACACACGTACACATCTCAATCTGATTTTTGACTAGTTCTATCCAAACATATTGGGTCCGGTTTTTACTTTTTACTTAACATTCTAGCTCAAAAGTCTTACCAAAGTTTGGAAGTTGCAGCAATGGCGCGTGTGTAAGCTTGTCCTTCAAAGTATCAAAGGACTCCTCTTGTGCCTTACCACAATGGAACACCACACTTTTCTTTGTCAACTCGTGCAAGGGGGCAGCAATATGGCGCTAAAATCCTTCACGAATCGATGATAAAATCCTGCAAGACCAAGAAAGCTTCTCACCTGTGTGATGGTTTGGGCAACGGCCAGCTCTTTATGGCTTCAATTTTCATCTCATCCACCTCTATTCCCTGTGGAGTAACAACATAGCCAAGAAAAGAGACTCGATCTGTGCAAAAGATGCACTTCTCAAGGTTACCAAATAAACGTGCATCACACAAAGCATTAAAAACAGCACGTAAGTAATCCATATGTTCATCCAAAGACTTGCTATATATTAATATATCATCAAGTAAACCACCACAAATCGCCCAATAAAAGCTCTTAAAACTCATTCATCAGTCTCATGAAAGTACTAGGTGCAATAGTTAAACCAAAAGGCATTACTAACCACTCATATAATCTGAATTTAGTTTTGAAAGCTGTTTTCCATTCATCTCCAAGTTTCATTCTAATTTGACGGTAGCCACTACTGAAAGCCCTAGTTTGGTTTTAGCTAATTGATGAAACCTATTTGGTCTAATCCAATTGATAAGTGTGTGTAGCTTATTATAAAGGATTACGACCAAGCCAAGTGGTGGAGCTAGCAAGGTGGCAACCATGGAGGATGGTGATGGCCACAAGCACTCAAGAGATCAAGTGCTCGACCATTGGTGAAATGAAGAAGAGAAGAGATGGAGCAAAGAGGCCCGAAGGCAAAGGTATAACCTATAGGGCTCTTTGTTTTGGTGATCAAGACACTTAGCGAGTGTGATCACATTTAGGATAGATAGCTGTACTATTAAGAGGAGATAATTCATGGCTTATGCGGTGTTCAAGTGCCACTAGGTGTTCTCTAACATATTGGTGCTATAGACCTAGTGAGTGACTAACAAAACCCCTTGGAAAATGCTTTGCAAAATGCTAACACACATGCAAATAATGATGTACACTTGGTGGTGTTGGCACTTTTGGGATAAGGGGGTGTTAAGGAGCTGTGGAGAAGTGGGAGAAACTAGTGTATAGTCCTTCTCCCTCCTACCGAGCTTGCGAGGCAGGATTCAGTGTTTTTTCGGAAGAGAAGTAGTGTGTTCAGAAGCATCGGACGCTGGTCCGAGGAGCATCGGACGCTGGGCTGAGCGTCTGATGGTTAACCCTAGTTTCTGACAAAAGTTGAAGGAGCATCAGACGCTGGCAACAGACGCTAAATAAACACTGTTGCAGAGTCCGATGCAGGTGACGTGGCGCGAGCTAGCTTTCCAGGGAGCATCGGACGCTGGCCTGCGTTCGATGCAGATCCATCGGACGCGTCCGATGTGATTTGGCCCTCTCTGGAACCTCTCTGCATGGTCATCGGACGTAGGGGTTGAGCGTCCGATGTGAAGGTGCCGACGCGACCGATGTGGCGCAGAAAAGAGCTGAAAAGTGTATGTATCGAAGCGTCCGATGCCTGGCATCGGCGCGTCTGATGTCACTTTAACCGTGGCGCAAAGGAAAATGACCATTGGGATCTAACTGATTGAATTCATATCAGGGGGACACGTGGCTCCATCTGGAGCATCGGACGCTAGGACAGCGTCCGATGGTTGAGCATCGGCGCGTCCGATGCCTCGGATTCTGGCCCAACGGCTAGGCCGACTTGGGTGGCCTATTTAAGGGGCTTGGCCGGCTCACTTGGATACTCTCTTGCACATTTTGATCTCTAAGCATTCTTGTGAGCCTAGGCAAGGCTCTCAACTCATCTCCCAAGTTGATTTGATCAAACCAAGTGAGATTGAGTGATCTAGTGCGTGATTTGAAAGATTTCAATCTAGTGGCACTTGTTCTTCGCATCGGCATTGAGTTTTCTTGTTACTCTTGGCATTTGTCGGTGCCTAGACGGCTTGGAGGCGTTGAGGTGGTTGATTGGCAAGATTGGATATTGTTCTTGGCCACTACCGATTGTGATTGTGAGAGGTTTTGGAGCCTCACCTCGCCGGAGCGGCAAGAGGCATCCTTAGTGGATTGCTCGTGTCATTGAGCTACCTCACTAGTGGTAGATTCCTGTGGCGCTCTTTGTGAGCTTGGCTTTGTGCCGATTAGCCACCGGGTCACCTAGTGTTGGTCGACACAACGGGGATTAGCGTGCCGGCAAGCACGTGAACCTCGGGATAAATCTTGGTGTCCTGTGTGCTTATTGTGATTGGTCTTCATATTCACATTTTTGGTGATTGGCATCACAAGTGGATTTCATCGGTGATTGGCCCTCTACTAGACGAACCCGAAGGCTCGGTGAAACCACTTCTATCTAGCTCATTTACTTTGAGCTATTTCATTTGTGTAGATACTATTACTTGTTGTATATCTTTTATTCTATACCTTGTGTAGTGAGATTGTGTTTAGCTTGCCTAGTTCATCTTTCGCACACACTTGTTTATCTTAGATCAACTATATCGTAGTTGTGCTAGAGCTAGCTCTTTTATTCCGCATAAGTTTTTAGCTCAACTTGATTGTGTGACTTAGAAATATTAGGTAGAATTGTTGGATAGGTGGCTTGCAACACACTATTAGGCTAGCGCAAAAAGCTTCGCCATTTGTTATACTAATAGTGTTTGCCTAAGTGATTTTGTAGATTTTTAATTAGGCTATTCACCCCCCCTCTAGCCATTTTGGACCTTTCAACTACGCAAGTCAACCTTTGTGAAAATTACGAAGCCACACAACTCATCAAGCATGTCATCAAACCTAGGAATATGATGGCGATATCAAATAGTAATATTATTAATGGCTCTACAATCAACACACATACGCCATGAACTATCTTTCTTAGGAACCAAAATCACAGGAACAAACAAGGACTAAGGCTTTCTCGTACATACCCGTGGTCCAAAAGGTCTTAGACTTGTCGCTAAATTTCCTTAGTCTCCAGGTTGGTTCGATAAGCACCTCGGTTTGGCAATGTAGCTCCCGGGATCAAATCAATTTGATGCTCTATTCCTCTCATAGGTGGCAGCCCCGAGGGTATCTCAGTTGGAAAAACATCCTTATACTCCTACAAAGGTTAGTGGCAGCAGGAGGTATCGAGCTAACAACATCATCAAGCGAATACAAAACTCGTTTGCAAACCAAAGTATAACAAATATCATCATCAGAAATTTCAGCAAGGTCACTTTTTATTGCAAGCATTACACCACCCTTCAATTTTATGCCCTCTTCCTTAGAACTAGGTGTAGACTTATCCTTTTTAGGTGGGTAAAGAGAATTAGTAACTTGCTGATTTTTAGATTTAGTATCATGCAAATTAGCAGCTCGTTCTTTATCAGTTGGTATAATTTCAGCAGGGGTCATAGGAACCAATGTAATTTTCTTTTCTTTATGCATAAAAGTGTATGTATTACTTCTACCATGGTGTATAGCATCATTATCAAATTCCCATGGATGACCCAATAAAAGTGAACAAGCTTCCATAGGTACAACATCACAATCTACAGAATCAACATAGGTACCAATGAAAAAGAAACTCTGCAAGTTTTTGTTACCTTAGCTTTACCAGAATTATTCAGCCACTGAATATGGTACGGATGTGGGTGTGGGCGCGTGGACAAACCAAGCTTCTTGATCAAATCAGAACTCACCAAATTATTGCAGCTACCGCTATCAATGATGACACGTGCTCACCGGTTGTTAATGACAAAGAAAATTTGGAACAAATTGTGGGGTTGCAACTTCTCAGGTTGTTGTACTTGTGCACTGAGCACGCGCTGCACAATGACACTCATGTAGGTTGAAGTGTCCTCGCTACCAAAGACCTCGTCATCTCCTTGAACCTGTTCTTCTTCTTCAACATCTTCAACTTCAGAGGTACTGATGTACCATCTTCTGTCGCAATGTATGCCCGCTTGCTTGGGCAGTCCTTCTGCACATGTCCATATCCAAGGCAGCGGTGGCACTGATGCCAGAAGTGTGTCCCGTTGAGGCAACGGAGGATGCACTCTTCGAAGGTTCCTGCACAGAATTTCTACCTGACCCAGAAGGTTGTGAGGAAGGTGTCCGCTTGCTTGCTGGTAGAGGCGCCCGAAAGGAGGATGCCTTCGGAAGCACGGAAGATGTCCCCGTGCGTGGTATGCAGCCTCCCTTGCTCTTTCTCTGCTTTTCACGCCCCTGCAACTCTTTCTCTGCAAGCATAGCAAATTGAAACAACTGGTTGACAGTGTTAAATTCCTTATAATCAACTATGTCCTGAATTTCCTTCCTCAAACCTGCATAAAAACGAACAATAGAGTCCTCGGGTCCCTCTACTATGCCACATCGTATCAAACCTTTCTGAAGCTCACCATAGTAATCCTGCACAGATTTATCTCCCTGTTCTAAACGCATCAGTCTCTTTTGTAGCTCTCTATGATATGATGGAGGCACAAATCTATCACGCATAGCAACCTTAAGTTCTTCCAAGTTCTAGGTTGGCAATTATCTGCAACTAAACTAGTCCACCAAATAATAGCAAAATCTTTAAATTCACTAGTGGCTTGTCTAATGTGATGTTGCTCAGGCACAAGGTGGGCACTAAATTTTTGTTCTAGTGTCATCTCCCAATCAAGGTATTCCTCAGCATCATAATGTCTCAAAAAAGAAGGTATTGTAAATTTAACCTTAGCATAAGGATCTTCGGGAGCATGAGTATGATTACCTCGTTGGCGGTTGAAATGTTGAGCGCCACCCATACCTGTGGTGTTCTCATTGATGGCTCATGCGTCAGGGACATAGACGACGCTGGCACCTGACCCCACCTGTCATACAAACGCACACTCCTACTCATGGGGACAGCGAACTACACACACTGAAAATAATGCTAGGGCCACACGAGCAGTGTACACAAAGAGCTAGAAAACTATTTTCTCTATAGAAAAATTCCTCAAAAAACTATAAATAAACTAGAGACACCCTTGATCCTACTCACATCATTGTCACGACTTTTCCATTTATACAAGTATCTCCATAAATTTCATACACTCCCAAACTCTAATTAAAACTCCTAAAAATCATATCTCGCTGATTTTAATTCCGTTTTCCATGACCACTACCAATATTCTTCTAAAATCCAGCTCTATTTATTTTATTCAGTACCACCATATAGTTTTTTGTTTGCTTCTGTGTTTTAATTTGTATTATTTGGTAATGACCGACACAGGAAGATGAGTACCAGGAAGGGGGAAGGAGATCTCAACGTACGCAAGTCCTAACTCCCCTATCTTAAAAGAAGCAAGTGATAAACAGGTTTATCATAATTTTCTAGGTAATGTTAGACTGATCTCTTTCCCAAATGGCCCAACGGCCATTAGGCCTTGACCTCACGCCCTGATCGGGGGCGCCCAGCCCATTTAATGGCTGGTGGGCCCCCATCGCACTGCGCATATAAAGAGGGTGGGGGCCGGTGGCTCTCAGTACGAGGTTCACCGTGAGCCACTCCTCCCCACCGACAAACCCTAACCCGATCTAGTGAGGGGTGCAACCAGCGACGGGAAGCTCCGCCGCTGCCGTTCCTCATCCCGTCGCACTGGACTACGTTCGCCTTCGCCATCACCACCAGACTCCTACTCCTGCGTCACCCTCCCGCGTCGCCGACGACCCCAGGACCCCGAAGGCCATGGCGGGCGACGGCTCCACCTCCTCAACTACGTCGACGGGCTCAAACAATCTCGATATGTATTCCTAGACTCCTCTCTCTCCTCGGATCTAGTCCGTAGCAATTCATAGGACTTGTTTATGCACTGTCATGGTTTATACCCGGCTAGATCTACTCCTAGATGATCCTGCGGGTTTTTCAATGGTATCAATCGCTTGTCTAGTTAGTGGATCTTGGTTTCGGGTTTAACCCTAAGAGGGTAAAAGTAACTTGCAACCGATTTTGAATCGGAAAAGAAAATCCAAACCCTAATCCTAACTCAGAGAAGGGAAAGGGATAGAAGAGAAAGAGACGGGTCAACCTTGATCCAGACAGTTTCATCTTACTCGTGTTGGTGTTTTTGTCACCACCTGGTATTGATCCGCGCCGCCGTTCGCCGGCGTGCGGGATAGAGGCCTCCGGCCGAGCCACCGCTCGCCGGTGCACAGGGCACCAACGCGGAGCCATTCGACAGCGACGCGCTCGACCCAGAGGGAGCGCGCGCGCCGGCGATTGGGTCCGCGCAGGTGCCGGACCGCCCTCCACGTTCGTCGTCGCGGCCAGTAGGTGCTCCGCTGCGATGCGCCTGTGAGGCAGAAAGAAGAGAGCGGGGAGAAAGAATGAGTTAGGGTTTCGGGGAGTGGCAGCGGCGCCTGTTTTTGTTCGCGGGAGGAGCGCGGTCAGCCGTCCGATCTGGATCGATGGCTGACGGCGTCGGGGGCCGCTTTCGGCCCAGGTGGGCAGAGTGCGAAGGCCGAAATCCCGGCCCAGGCCCAGGTTGCGGCCTGGGCGCGGAGGGGGAGAGAGCGCCGCGGGGAGCTGCCGGCCGGCTGGGCCGAGCAGGCCACCGTGGGCCGAATTGGTCATTTGTAAATTTTGGTTTTTGGTTTATTTCCAGAAGCATTTTCAATATATTTTTTATGCCTTTTGAATTGTTTTTATGTATATTTTCTGTGCAAATTTATTCCAACGAAATTTTTGCACAGAGAATAGTAAAGATTGTTAATTATTTCTGGAGAAATTTAATATAAAGAATTGTTAAATTGTTTTCGCTGCGTACTTTGAATTTTAATTTTCACTATTAAATTCGAACCAACGGGAGAATTTAATTTTGAAAAGAATATGTTTTCTAAGATTATGATGTTATTATTTTCTGACCAACATTGATAAATAATAATATTATAATCACTGTTCCATTAAAGGTTTATGCATTATTTCTATTTCTGCCCAACGATGATTTAGTTATAGTGTATAAAAGCAACTCATTTACTATGTTTTATATTGTTCTCACTATATTTGGAACTATGTTTTCAGGCTCCATTCTGATGAACATGGTTAAAGATATCCCACCTCTCAAGGGGGATAACCACTTGGACTGGGAGAAGAAAATGAGCTGGCTTTTCTGTTGGCTGAGGTTGACTGGATCCTCACTGAGCCTCGTCCCGCAGTGCTCAAGGAGCCTGCGAGAGAGGAAGGTGAGAGTGATACCGCTTGGAAACAGCGGGAACTGGACTTTGGTCCAGAAAAGTTGAAACATGATCTAGAGCGGGTTAGGTGGGAAAAGACCAACAAGAAGTTAGTTGCAGTTGTTAAGAACACTGTAGATCCTGCCATCCTGAACTCGCTCCCACCAGAATGTGACACGGTCACTGAAATTCTGGAAAGGTTGAAGAATCAGTTCACTGGTTCCTCAAAGACTTATGCCACTTAGGTGATCAAGAAATTGATAACTGAGAAGTACACTGGTGGTGGTGTAAGAGACCATATCCTGAAAATGAACAGTATGACATCTAAGCTTAAACCAATGGATAACGAATTAGCTATTTCTCAGAAATTCCTTATTCATCTGATTTTTGCTTCCCTGCCAAAAGAGTTTGAAACCTTTGTTGTATCTTACAACAATAATCCTGAGGATTGGTCATTGGACAAGTTGATAGCCATGTGTGGCCAAGAGGAGGAAAGAATCAAGGGTGCAACTGGTGGTGCAATCAACTATGTCAAGGATAACAAGAGAGGCAATGGCAACCCTAGCAATGCAAAAGCTCAGGGTAAGAAGCCAATGCAACAGTATAGACCTCAACAACAGCAATAGCCACAACAACCTCAAAGGAGGGTGGTGGACCCTAATCAGTGCATCGAGTGCTTGAAGCCGGGACACCACAAGAAAGATTGTCTTGTCTTTTTAAAGAAGATCTTGGCAAGCAATGGTGAGAATGTTATTACATTTGTAAATGAATCTTTATATGTTCAATTTGATAAATCTACTTGGTGGATTGACTCTGGTGCAACTGTTCATGTTGCAAATTGTTTACAGGGATTCAGTTCGACAAGGACTATGCAAAGAAGCGAAAGATGGGTTAGAGTCGCCAATGGAGTTCGAGCTGATGTTGAAGCTGTTGGCGATCTTCCTCTACAGCTTAATAATGGATTCATTTTGATTCTTAGAGATGTTTTATTTGTACCTTCATTGCATAGAAACTTGATTAGTGTTTCACGTCTAGACAAAGATGGTTATGGTTGTCATTTTAGAGATGGCAAGTGTGAAATACTATTTAATAATGAATGTGTTGGTCTTGCCTTCGCGCAAGAAGATCTTTATTTGTTATCTCTTTGTGATAATGTGAACGTTGTCATCAATGAGAATGAGAATGAAATTGTATCCTCGTCGAACAATCCGAATAGAAAGCAAAAGCGAACTCAAAATGCGTCGTCGAAATTATGGCACTGTCATTTAGGCCATGTTTCGAGGGGGAGAATAGAAAGATTAGTAAAGAATGAGATTCTTCCTCCATTAGAGTTCACAGATTTTGAGCAGTGCATCGACTGCATTAAAGGAAAATATGTAAAGCAAATAAAGAAAGATGCCAAAAGAAGTGCGAGAATCTTAGAGATAGTCCACACTGATATTTGTGGACCATTCCCTGTGAAAAGTGTGGATAGTTATGACTTGTTTATAACATTCACATATGATTATTCTTGCTATGGCTATATTTATCCAATTAAAGATAGATCGGAAGCATTGGATAAATTTAAGATCTTTAAGCTTGAAGTTGAAAATCAGCACAACTTAAAGATTAAAATAGTTCGTTCCGATCGCGGTGGAGAGTATTATGGGCGACATACCCCATATGGCCAAATTCCTGGACCTTTTGCAAGGTTCTTGCAGGAAAATGGCATAGTTGCTCAATACTCCACACCGAGGGAGCCTCAGCAAAATGGAGTAGCTGAAAGGCGCAACCGTACCCTGATGGATATGGTGCGCAGCATGATGAGTTACTCATCTCTCCCACTAAGTCTGTGGATAGAGGCGTTAAAAACCGCTATTCATATTCTAAACAGAGTCCCAAGTAAGTCGGTGCCTAAAACATCGTACGAATTGTGGACAAGTAGAGTACCCTCACTGAAGTACTTATGTGTTTGGGGCTGCCCCGCTGAGGCCAAAGTGTTTAACCCGAACATTGGGAAGCTGGATCCCAAAATAGTGAGTTGCCATTTCATTGGTTATCCTGAAAAGTCTAAAGGTTATCGTTTCTACTGTTCAGACAGATATACAAAGTTCGTAGAAACGAGACACGCTGTATTCTTAGAAGAAGAACTGATCAGGGGGAGCCAGGCAGCGCAAAAGATTGATCTTGAAGAGAAGCGGGTATATGTACCCACTCTGATGATTCAGGAATCATTTTTCCCGCTACCTGTTCCCTATGTCCCTACGGTGCAAGACACTGCAGGGACAGAACCTGTTGTTGACCTTCCTATGGCAACTCCTAGTGAACATGAGGAACCCGTTTTACAGGAACCCATTGAGGCTAGTGTTGCGCATGAGGAAGAACAACAACAAGTTCCGATTGAACAGGAGCCATCTGATGATGGACCGAGGTGGTCCCAAAGAGCTAGAAGATCTGCTATTCCTGCAGATTATGAATTGTATAACATTGAAGAGTTTCAGATGGAGGATGATCCCACCTCATTTGAACAAGCCATGAGAAGCAAACACTCGTCCAAGTGGCTTGAGGCCATGGAAGATGAGATAAAGTCAATGAGTGCCAACGATGTTTGGGACTTGGAGATAATTCCTAAAGGGGCCAAAACAGTAGGCTGCAAATGGGTCTACAAGACAAAATATGACTCCCAAGGGAATGTAGAAAGATACAAAGCGCGACTCGTGGCAAAAGGCTTTACGCAAGGGAAGGGATTGATTACAATGAGACATTTTCTCCAGTCTCATGTAAAGATTCCTTCAGAATCATAACTGCTCTAGTAGCACATTATGATTTAGAGTTGCATCAGATGGATGTGAAAACGGCTTTCCTCAACGGTGAGTTGGAGGAAAACGTTTACATGGCACAGCCGAATGGTTTTGTCGTGAAAGGAAAAGAACAGATGGGATGTCGCTTGAAGAAGTCCATTTATGGATTGAAACAAGCATCCAGACAGTGGTATTTAAAGTTTGATGGCACAATAAAGAAGTTTGGGTTTATGGAAAATGTTGAGGACAACTATGTGTACTCCAAGTTCAAGAATGAAAAATTATTTTCTGATCTTGTATGTGGATGATATCTTACTCGCGAGTAGTGATATCAGTCTACTAAGGGAGACAAAAGATTTCTTGTCCTCAAAATTTGATGAAGGACCGAGAATGCTACAAAAGGCGACCAGAGGGGGGGGGGTGAATAGGAGCCTAAAATTTTCTTTCAAAATTCTGGCCTTTGTCCCAAAACTCAACCCCGCGAGCAAACCGACAAGCGTGATGTCCACGACCCAAGGTATTGGGTGGATGTTCCCAAGGAACACAGCGGGACACCACAAAAGCTCTCTCGCCCAAGTTCACGCAAGTCAACTAGTGACAGGATGAGCTTTGGGTAACCTCAACCTCCCCGAGCAATGCGAGGGGGATTCAGGCTATTTTGCAAAGTTGGAAGCCCGATTTCTGTAGAGCACGAAGTCTAAAATCCAACGAAAAAACCAAAACCAAATCCGAAGTCGAACGAGCAAACTGCGACGAAACAGTGCAAAACTCACTGCATCAGGCGCTGGCCTGCGTCCGATGTCCAGGCACCGGACGCGTCCGATGCAAAATGTACTGTTCTGGAACCTCACTGCATGGTCATCGGACGCTGCTACAGGGAAAGTTCAGCGTCCGATGCTCAGGCCACGGACGCGTCCGATGGTCAACGAAGCGTCTGATGGTCAGCGTCCGATGCTCCTTCAAAAACGCTATTCTTTGACACGTGGCTCCTGAGTGTCCGATGTGACGAACTCAGCGTCCGATGCCCCTGAGTCCAGCGTCCGATGCCCCCGAAATTGCAAAGTTCTTCCGTGGATTCAACCTGATCTCCTCCAAATCAAAAGCTCTAAGGCTTAGACTTGGTATGAGGAGTTCCAAGGAGGTTAGTGAGCTACCCCTAAGAGATCATGGCTCGAACCTAACTCCAAATCGGTGAATCAGAAGAATTCGGGCAAGGGAAACAAAAACCGATTAGAAACGAAAATCGATCGATATACTAGCTCGTGAGGTTAGAGGTAAATTCCTTCGGTGGAAAGATGCGCCTCACGATCTAGAACAACTCAGTTCAAACAAAATCAAAAAATGTTCCTCAGAGTGGGAGAACGAAGCAAATCACCGAGAGAACGAAAAGCAAAACGCTAAGAACGCAGCTCAAAACGTGAATCAAAACCACAAATTGCAACCGTGTCTCGAACCCACGAGACTACAGTGAGATTACGGTCTCACTTCCTCAAAATCTCAAGAACACAGAGGTATGATTCCGTCTCTGCGGATCTCAGTAGCTATAGCAGGGATGTGGGAGAGCAGGAAACCCTAGAATAAAAATAGAAATGACTGAGATGGTTTGGAGGGAGGGGTGGCCTCTCCTAATATAGCCTAATACAATTATTCCCTTCTACCCCTACAGCTAATGAGCGGGCAGGCTAACCCTAAGGGTATCCTGACCAACTCGGAGTGTAGTCGATCCGACGGCCACGCCCGCACATCTGGTAGCTTCACCTCGATGCGACCTCACCCGATGCCGCCACGTGCCGCCTCGCGCCGTCCGTCCGTTTCCTGGACCTCCCCCCGGTTTTGAGGCCGAAACTGGGAAACCGGGGCCATCCCCCAGTTTTGAGGCCGAAACCGGGAAACCTGTAGTCCATCGCCTGAGTTTTGTGGCCCAAACTCAGAAACCCGCCAGTGCCCAGGTTTTGAGGCCCAAACCTGGAAACCGTCCTCAGCCCGAGTTTTGTAGCGCAAACTCGGAAACCCGCAGCCCCCAGGTTTTATGGCCCAAACCTGGAAACCATCCACCCGGTGGTTTTTCTGTGGCTCAACCACCAAACCGACGCTGTAGAGGGGATGCACCGCCCGTGCACCCCGTCCACCGACACGTGTCCCCAGGTCCTCGACCCAAGCAACACCGTGCCCCGCAAGTCTCGCTCATCGCTGTCCCAGGCTGTCAGCCACCACAGCTGATCCTCAGGCCACCGGTCCGTCAGTCCAAGCCTCACGTCCGCCCTTCACCGCTCTAGGTTCATCGGCATGGCACGCCCGCCGCATGGCACGCCCATCCTTCACCGCTCCCGGTCCATCGGCACGGCACGTCTCTACTTGACCTTCACCTTGCCATCAATCACTGTCTCCATGCTCGACACCTGCACAACACAAGCCAAAGAACATGCGCATCAAACCAGTTGACAATCACTCATCACTCAAGATCCGGCATACACCCATGTATCCGCATTTGATATGAAAGATCTCGGTGAAGCATCATTTGTTCTAGGCATCGAGATTCACCGAGATAGAAGAAAGGGGGTTATAGGATTATCGCAAAAGGCATACTTAGAAAAAGTTCTCAAAAGATATAGTATGCATGCGTGTAAGCCTTCACCTGCACCGATAGTCAAGGGTGATAGATATGGGGATTTTCAGTGCCCCAGGAACCAATATGAAATTGATCAAATGAAAGCGGTTCCATATGCTTCAGCTGTCGGAAGCTTACAGTATGCACAGGTGTGCACACGCCCTAACTTAGCATTTGTTACCGGGCTACTTGGCAGATTTCAAAGTAATCCAGGACTAGAACACTAGAAGTTGGTAAAGAAGGTCTTGCGTTATTTGCAAGGCACAAAAGGCCTCATGTTGACGTACAGAAAATTAGATTCCTTGGACATAGTGGGGTTCTCGGATTCTGATTATGCGGGAGATGATAGAAAGTCCACATCAGGGTATGTGTTCACTCTCGCTAGGGGAGCAATATCATGGAAAAGCTCCAAACAAACCGTCACTACATCGTCCACAATGTATGCCGAGTTTGTAGCATGTTATGAGGCAACTGGGCAGGCGAATTGGCTTAAGAAATTCATACCCGTTTGAAAGTGGTTGACGACATCTATAGGCCACTGAAGTTGTACTGCGATAATAATCTGACAGTTACAATGCTCACAACAATAGGTCAAGTGGTGCTACCAAACACATTGACATAAAGTTTTATGTTGTGAAAGATAAAGTATGGGATAAACAAAGTCTCGAGCATATCAGGACGAGTAAGATGCTCGACGGATCCCTAACGAAAGGCTTACCACCCACTATGTTCAGGAACTACACGTTGCCGGCATGGGGTTAATGGAAAGCCTATGATTCCTGGACTAAAGGGCCCAAAAGTAAAAGTATCTATTTCAGAACAGAGATGAACATTATTGTTGTTAAGTCTATCGGCAAAAGACCGTGATGATGAGGCATGCCTTTTGCGCAAATCTGTAATGAAATGAGAAAAGTAAAAGTAAAAGGAACTGGTGAGATCAAGGGGGAGATTGTTAGACTGATCTCTTTCCCAAATGGCCCAACGGCCATTAGGCCTTGACCTCGCGCCCTGATCGGGGGCGCCCAGCCCATTTAATGGCTGGTGGGCCCCCGTCGCACTACGCATATAAAGAGGGTGGGGGCCGGTGGCTCTCAGTACGAGGTTCACCGTGAGCCACTCCTCCCCACCGACAAACCCTAACCCGATCTAGTGAGGGGCGCAGCCAGCGACGGGAAGCTCTGCCGCCGCTGTTCCTCGTCCCCGTCGCACTGGACTACGTCGCCTTCGCCATCACCACCGGACTCCTACTCCTGTGTCACCCTCCCGCGTCGCCGACAAACCCAGGACCCCGAAGGCCATGGCGGGCGACGGCTCCACCTCCTCAACTACGTCGATGGGCTCAAACAATCTCGGTATGTATTCCTAGACTCCTCTCTCTCCTCGGATCTAGTTCGTAGCAATTCATAGGACTTGTTTATGCACTGTCACGGTTTATACCCGGCTACATCTACTCCTAGATGATCCTGCGGGTTTTTCAGGTAAATCATACGTTGGACCATGACTACATAATTGTAAGATTATCTGAGTATCAAGGCAAAGGTAGAAAGTAAGGAAACACATGGATATATATCCGGAGATCAAACAGAAAACGTATGAACACGAAATATAAGTTGTATATAGTACATGGATAAAACCTAAAGAGAAAGAATATGCTAGATATATAGGTATACTAGTGATTAGTGTGCGCCCTACGCGCGAGTTGGCACCTCAATTATTTGTTTATGAAAAAACAAATGGTTATGGATAATGACATACAAAACAAAAGTATAGATCAGAATAGAGATTTGTAATTACAAATTTAACACACATATTTTGCCCCATAAAAACATACGCTGATCATTGATAATATAGTGTATTTATCCTTACATGTCTAAATTATTGGAATATCGTTGCAATAGCAATGGAATTTTTGTCCAAGCAGCAAGATAGTACAAAGTAGGATAGAAACCCTAACTCTACAATGACCATATCAGTATACTGTCATGGGGTTGAACCCAATTACAAATTTAACACACATTTCACATTTGCCCCATCAAAAACATATGCTGATCATTGACAATCCATAGTGTATTTATCCATACATGCGTACAATAGTGGAATATCATTACAATAGCAATGGTCATTTTGTCCAAGCACCAAGATAGTACAGAGTAGGATAGATGCCCTAACTATACAATAACCATAGCACCATACGTCGCAAATCATGGGGTTAAGTTGAACCCAAAACAAAGAAATAAAATGACAGTAAAGAGCGATGCAGAGCAGAAGGGCTACCTTCCGAAATCACGTGGACAAAAAAACATAGTGTCACTAATTGTATTCAAAGAGATTACCATTTTTTTTATAAAGGTAGATATTATCGTGACGATTTTTCTCATAGACAATGCTTATTATCAAAGGCTTGCGTAAAAAAAAAATACATTCTACTAATCATGTTTCCTCAAGCCATAGAAAATACAACTAGCGGTAAGAAGCAATTTTGTTTTCCTTTTGCAGTTTCATTTATCTACATATAACTAAGTATATCTCAATCGTGGTAGTAATTGAATCAAAGTAGATGAGAAAAATCTGAGGCACTGAATCAAAGTAAATATTAAAAAATGTTTACAAATGACAACCTCTTGAGAGCATTGGATTTCTTGGTCTTTCGTAGTTCTCTAGATTGATATTAGAGAATAAAAAGAGGATTTGTTTTATCTCTCAAAATCTGAGCAATTAAATCTACCTCGGTGGCATTTAACACAAGGAACCCAAGTGTTTTTTGGCTTACAGGCAATTGGATCCTGCAAGCATGGAGGCCAACAGTTAAGAAGAATGCTAATGGCTTGTTCACTTATCCGGGAATGAAGGTCCGGAATGATTCCTGACCGGAATGGTTCATTAATTTGTACTAATCTTGAAGAGCTAAAAATTTTCCTGGTCTAATCCAAGATAACCGAACATCCCCTAAATAATGCAAGTTAAGGATATCTTAGGGCCCGTTGGGTAGAGATCCAGATTCACCAAATTTGGATTCACTAGCTTAGATCCATAAAAAAATTGCCAAACACTCTAGATTCACAAATTCGGATTCACCAAAATAGTGGATCTGAGGTCTCGATTCAGCATTTTGGTGAATCTCCAAAGAAGTGCTCCACCAAACTCAGTATGGTGAATCTAAAAGAAATTACCCACCATACCACTGATTACACAACTCTATCCACGTACTAGTTCGTTCTAATTTTTTGTGTCATTCTTCTCCCTGACATTCTTCTCCCTGACGCTTCTCTTCTTTGTTCCGCTCCTTGCCTCTATCTCCATTGCCTGCCGTCGACCCGTGTAGCACCGAGCACCCCCCTGCCTCCCTGGCGACCCCCGCTACCTCGACGTGCGCCAACGCCATGGGCCCCGCTGCCTCGATGCTCGTCGCCGCTCTGCCTGACCGGCCTCTCGTGTTGTTTGAGGAGCCACCGCGAGCCCTCCCGCGTCTGGCGGAGCGCCGCACATGCCCGCACGCCGGTCGGTCCTGCTCCCTCTTTGTTGGCTCCATGACTCGTCGCATGCATCCGGGAGCACCGTGTCCCTCCTCGGCCGGTGCGCGGCCGCCGCCCTAAGGCGACACTCCCCGTCACGCCCGTGCCCGTCCTCCACTACACCAGACTCGCGCGTGCCCTCGCCGACCCGGTTGCGCCCGCCTCGGCCGTGTTGGCAAGCACATCACCCGCCTCGGGTCTGCCCTCGCCGGCTCAGCAGTCGCGGCTGCTTCCCCATGTCCTGCCTCTGCGTTCATGGAAAAGAAGGTCATGCTTTTTTCTAACGAGTGGGTCCTTGTGGTAGAGAGAGAGGTAGAGTCCAAGGGTAAATTTGGTCATTCCAACAAAAATACCCTTATGTAAATCTGAAGTTGTTGCATTTGCCAAATAGTTTCACGGTGAATCTCAGATCCATGGTGAATCCAATTCACAGTGAATTTTAGATTCAGATTCATTTTTTGATGGTGAATCCCTACCAAATAGGCCCAGTCTAGGTAAGAACTGTTCAAGCGCCTGTAGATATTGAATGGAGTACCAAGTAATGAAAAGATGCCCATGAAAAATGTTGAAGCCATATGGAATAAGAGCCTATTCTGGAATTATAACCATCTGTATTACCACTTCGATTTCCATGTCGGGCAAGCAGGGCATGGCAGATATTGTACGGCCAAACAGGGCACGGACACAGACAACTCCGGCGAGCCTAGGCCGCCTCCTCTCTTCCACCGCCATGCCAGAGCATGACGTCCATAGACATCACCCCATCCCCTTTGTCCCTCTCTCTGACTGTGGGTCTGGAGCCATGACAATGTACTGCATGCATCAGTCCAAGTGAGGAGGTCGGGGAGGCCCATGCGTCACAGACATGAAACACTGACACCCTAACCCCACCTATCATACACACAGTCTCCTAGTCACGTACATAGTGAACAACACACACCAAAAATGGTAGGGCCACATGAGCATTTTAGAATCCAACCGCCTGGTAGTTTAGAATCCTATGTGATCATGCCGTTGCTATATGGGTCCAATCCATGTGTAGGCCATATATGAAAACCTAAGGTCGCACCATCCAGGTACGGGATCATGTTAGCATGGTTCTATCACTGATCATGATCAGACTGTGACTATCTTGTGCGGAGAAGTTGAAGGACCGAAAAGGCTGACCAGAGGGGGGTGAATGGGAGCCTAAAAATTCTCTTCAGAATTAAACGACCATTGTCCCAGATTCAAACCCCAAGAGCAAAGCAAACACCTACAACGTCCATGACCCTAATGATAGGGTGAATGCTCCGAAGGAACACAGCGGGACACTACAAATGTCAAGGAATCCAACGCAAAAGTCAGAACTCAAATCCAAAGCCATAAAGGATGATGTATATCTAAAGCTTGTTGATGTATCTATATCTATATCTATACCTAATAATAAAGAGCCAAAATGTCTGCCCCTTTTTGTTCATCTTTTTTTGTCTGGCCTCATTAATCGTAATGACAACAACAGAGAGTATATAGCAGAGTCCTTACGGTACAAGATAATAATAGTAGTAGTAGTCTCGGACAAAGAGAAGAAAACAAGGAATCGACCAAAGATCAAAATCGAATTGGAAAGGAGCATCGGGCAAAGACAAGGAAAGCAGAAATCAGCCAATCATCCAAATCTAAATCGAATAGAAGAAAAGCTCTAAATCAGAAAAAAATAGTAGACTTGAAGACTGGCACGAGAAAGAGTTTTCCAAATCCCTAACATTTCAGAATCAAATTTCAGCCTAAATTTTCGCCTGCACTAATTTTTGTCTATCCTTTCCCTGACTACTGCTAATTCATCGATTCGGTTTCCACCTGTATGGACGATAAGATTGAACTGATTCGAACACAAATTTGTTAACGTATAGGGACTTTGCGACACGAGAGTTGGGTCCATGACCAGGAGTTCAATCCCAACAGAAAAAACATGAATCTTAAAGGGACGGAGAAGTTGGTACCTGAAAGGATCAAGATGCCCAAGAGGGGGGGGGGTGAATTGGGCTTTTCTAAAACTTTTGCAAGAATTAAATCCTAACAAGCCCAATTAACCCCTAGTGCCTAGAAGTGTGTTTCTCTAGAATCAGCCGCACAAAAGACTATCGCTAAACCATTTCTACTATAGCATGGCAATTCAACTTATGAAAGAACAACAAGTAAATTGCGGTATTGAATTGCTCAAAAGTAAATGCATATGTAAAGAGAGTAGAGATGACACGACGATCTTTTTCCCGAGGTATCGAGGTGTCGGCACACCCCTCTAGTCCTCGTTGCAGCACCCGCGCAAGGGTATTGCTCCCCCTTGATCCGTGCAAGGATCAAGTGCTCACTACGAGCTGATTCTTCGCCACTCCGCCCATTGAATCGCTCGCTACCGGTCACAACTTGGCTTGGGTCATCCACAAAGCCTCCGGATGATCACCAAGCTTCACAATGACCACCAAGCCGTAGGTCATGCCGATCACCAAGAGTAACAAGCTAGAACTTTCACTTGACCAACACAAGGCCAAAGAGATGGATGGATGCACACTTGCTACTCAATTCTCACTAGGAGGTCATTAATTCTCTCAATTAGCAAATCTCTCAACCTCACTAGGGCTCTTGCTCTTTCTCACACTCACAAGGTGTTTCTCAGCAAAGGAAAGTGGCAAGAACACTCTAATGGAGGAGGGGGAGGAGTATAAATACCCCCCAACCGGCCATCCAATAGAGCACTGAACAGGTGTTTTTGCGGGGGCATCGGACGCTCCGATGCCTAGCATCGGACGCTCCGATGACCTTGGCCAACGGTCAACTGTACAACCTGTCAGACCTGTTAAAGGAGCATCGGACGCTGGGCAGCGTCCGATGCCCCTGCACCGGACGCGTCCGATGCCTTTTTACCCTCTCTGGATGGCCATCGGACGCTGGCCCTCATCGTCCGATGCCTAGCTGACCTAGAGGGAGAGGACACGTTCGTGGCCGACGACCCCACAGACAGCTCAGACGAGGACTACACCTCCCGCTCACTAACAGCCTCGTGCACACGAACTCTTAGGACGGGACTAGTGGTACTGCTTCCTCCGACCCCGCACTTCTTGCGATTCTGTCTCGAATGGAGGAGCAGCAGCGGACGGTGACTCAGGACGTTCAGAGGATTGCACAGGAGCATCAGCGGTTAGCTCAGGCACATGCACTTGCTCAGCAGCAGGCCCAGGAGCGGTTCGATGCTCTTCAGCGTCAGATGATGGAGCTCCAGCAACAGACCTTGTCTTTCATGGAGCGCATCATGAGCGGTCACTCCCCCAGTGGAGGTGGCAGCAGCAGCAGCCTCCCCTACAGCAGCAGCAGATTCAGTGGCAGCCACCGGTTCCGCCTCAGCAGTTTAGTCAGCCTCCGCAGTTCTTCGTCCAGCTCCTCTCAGTACACGAGCTACACTACACCTCCAGGCGGGGCCCCACCCTTTAGTCCACTGCATTCTGGCTTCACTCCCCGATCGACAGAGTCCTTGTTTGCGACGACCACCACAGTGACATAGGACTTGTCGGCCAGCTTCAGTGAGCTCACTGGGTTTCCCACTCCAGATCTTCAGGACCCAGCTCCGACGTCGACGGCTCCAGTGAACTTCACCACTGAGACTCTTTCGAGTTTCGTCGCGTCGTCCGAGCAGACAGAGCCAGTCCAGTCTGAGACCACGACGACCGTGCAGCCTGAGCTTTCTGCTATACCCGAGCTTCTGCACTCCAAGGCTTAGGCAGGCACCCCTACTACGATTGTGACCGAGTCAAAGCAGCCAGAGCAGACCCAGGACTGCTTCTCCATAGCTTCCACTTCCTGAGGGTTAGCAGGCTACGGGCTCCTCCTCTTCAGACTCCGAGACGCTTCTTCAGCAGTTTGAGTTCACTCAGCGTACTCCGAAGACTGCTCCTGACTCATCTGCGCCACCTCCGCCCTCCGACGTTTAGATTTGGTGCTTGACGCCAAAGGGGGAGAGTGTCGAGTATAGCGATAGGGGGAGCGATGTGAGAGGGTCTTGGATCTTTTGATGTGTTATGTTTCACATACGTGTTGACGCTCACTAATGCTCATAATTAACCATCAACTATTGCATGAAATGACACTAAATGAATCACAAAGCATAGTTGTAGGGTTTGAAACTAACAAGTTCCATGAGTTTTGGTGCTCTCACTTGTTTTGTAGGACATCCATGTTTTCACCATATAAAAGTATCTCAAGTCATGAAACAGAGCACACCATTGCGAAGAGCTCATCGAGACGATCGAAACGGACATATGAATTTGCTATATTTGGAGTCCGGGAGCGAGAGTCCTCGATGGATACGACTTGGAAGATTCTAGAACATTCCAGAACATTTCAGAAGACACGAGAAGGCGACCCACGGAAGGTGGGGCCCACCTGTCATAGGGGCAGACCGACCGGTCTCCCTGCTGGACCGACCGGTCTGGTACTGGGCCCAAACTTGCCCCCCTTCGCATGATGCACTCCAACCGACCTCTCCAACGTTTTGGCCCATTTAGGCCCAAGTGCATATGACGAAGGATTTAGTACCACATCGCTTGCCCAAGGTGGAGGGGAGGCCAGGAGCCCCTATATAATAACCCAGGACCCCCCTGAGGCAACACCATCATCATCTGGGAGTCTTTGTAGAGGCGTCCCTCGAAGGACAACCTCTCCTCCCTAGAGAATTAGGTTTAGATTTTCCAATGTAATAGCTTAGCTCTAGTCGGGAGATAGGGAGAGCGGAGCTGCGCTCCGGTTCCGGAGGAGTCTTCAAAGTTTTGGTATGTTTTGTATCTTTTCTTTGTAAGACTTATGCTTTAATATATTTATCTTCTCTATTTACTTTGTGCTTTATTATATGATTAGTATAGTTGTTATATCTTGGCATGGGATCTTTGTTCGTATTGAGTGCTCTAGTTATCCTAGGTAATTAGAGTAGTAATCGATAGATTAGACATGGTGTTTAGTCTATAGGTTACCTGAGTTTGCGCCCAATCCTCCGGATAGTTGTGGTAGCTACAGGGGTGACAGCTTTGTAGATTGTTATAATCCACCACGTTAGGATTGGTGTTTTCGTAGAGCTTTTTGGCAGCCTTCCCCTGACTACTTTCTTCCTAGTCTTTTTCGAGAGTCAGAAAGGTACTGTTGCTCCAAAGTGCCAATGTTTATAACTGCTATATCTTTTCATCCTTGTTACCTTAGAACCCAAGTAATAGAGAAGTGCATAGGAACCTTGATCTCTCCCGTTGTCCTCCCACTATAGTTATCTATACATCTATCATTGAATTCTCTTTGATGTACTATCATTACCATATATCAATTACTCCTGCTTTAGTCTAACTAGTATTCTGAGTTAGTAGATGCATGATAGTGAGTTATCAAATTCTTGACCCTAGCTTCCCTGTGGTAAAATATAAATAACGATCCTGGAATACTCCCGGTAAAATGCTACAATGATGTTCTGTGCGCTTGAGGAATCTTTCATATTCTATTTGCGTTAACAAACGTCAACAAGCATTTTTGGCGCCGTTGCTGGGGAAGCAATTGGTGTAAAGATTTTGATAATGATCTTGACGTCTGCTAATTTAGTGTACCACTAGCTTTAGTAGGATTACCCCTTGTTCTGTTGAGTGTGGAATAGACAGGACATCAGATGCCGTTTTGACCTTATGGCGAGCTTCCACAAGAAAGATGAAGAACCCATGGTGCCTGAACATTCAAGATCCATCATTAATTCTGGAACTCTGCCATCTCTCAGGTTTGTGTATACATATATATTATTCTAACCATGCTAGATCGGAGAAAAGGTCGCCGTCACAAGAATTCAACTCCCATACCATGTGACGGATAGTTACGCTGCGCCACTCACAAGTCCCAGTTGTGAGTCATGGTAAGTATGATCAAGGTGAGACAGTCTTGCTCATGGACTTTAAACTTTATGAGTAGTTATCTTTTTAATTTCTTGCATACCACTGCATGTTTACTTTTAATCATTCATCCACTAAATTTAGTTTATGTTTTCTCATATCAAGTCCATAACATGTTTAGTTCCTTGCATGCATGAGAACATATATGATGAATGATTGACTTTGATGAGGAAGGTTTGAGGCTTTTACCCGGTTTAGTCCATATCTCGCTATGCGCTTAATGTTTATGACTAACCGGTGGCGTTGAGTTGTGTGGTGTTTCTGTGTTGGTGTGCGTGTGCGACATGTGTCTCTTGGCTGTGTTGATGTGCAGGTGTGGACCTCGGATACAGTGGTCAATGGCGAGGTGAAGGTCAAGTAGAGACGTGCCATGCCGACGGACCGGGAGCGGTGAAGGATGGGCGTGCCGTTTGGCGGACGTGCCATGCCGATGTACCTAGAGCGGTGAAGGGCGACGTGAGGCTTAGACTGACGGACCAGAGGGCCAGAGGACCAGCTGTGGTAGCTGGCACGTGGCATCGGCGAGCGAGAGCACATGGGGATGTGCGGTGCATCGGCCGAGTCGGGAGGAAGACGTGGCGTCGTGCCACTTGGCGGAGGTCAGACACGGGCTTGCGTGCGGCGCAAGTGCCGTCGGCCAAGTCAAGGAGGATGGCGAAGGCGTTGTGCCTGGCGTGGAGGCTGGACATGCATCGGCATCGGTGCCGGTGGTCGGGGTGTGCGAACCACATCCCGTCTACGGTGCGGGTTCGGTAGCTGAGCCTCAAAAAGCTACCATCGACGGTTTCTGAGTTTGGGCCTCAAAACTCGGGGTGGACGGTTTCCAGGTTTGGGCCTCAAAACCTGGGCTTGCGGGTTTCCGAGTTTGGGCCTCAAAACTCGGGGTGGACGGTTTGCCAGGTTTGGGCCTCAAAACCTGGGCTGGCGGGTTTACCGGTTTGGGCCTCAAAACCGGGGGTGGTCCGAAAGGACGGAACGCGTGGCGGCGTGGAGAGGCTGGCGCGGCGGCGTAGCTATCCACGAGGAAGGCGCGGTGGTCGACGTGACGGCACGTGGCGGCATCAGGAAGGTCGCGTCGAGGCGAAGCTACCGGGGGTGTGCGGCGTGGCCGTCGGATCGAAACTGTCAAGTCTGGACGGTTTTACCCCTGGGGGGTATTTGGGTTGAGTGCTTAATGTAAGGGCGTTTTGGTCTTCGGACGTGCGCCTATATATATGAAGGGGGCTGCTAGGGCAGCCGCATCCTTGGGGGAATTCTTGGTGGTGTCTCTCTCATTTTGTTCCTGTGAGAGAAGGCTAGGGTTAGGGAGAGTTGGCTCTTGTTCTTGAGCTTTTTGCCATCCAAGCTTTGTGTTGCTAGGATTGGCTTGTAGCCCGACACCAAGTGCTTAATGAATCATCCATTCCTCTGAGTCCAAGGATCAAATTCGTGCTTTGATTGGTCTTGCGATTTTGTTCTTCGCGTTTGCACGTTTCCCCTCTTTCGATCTTCACGAGAATTCTTGTTTCGAGGGAAGATCCGCAAATCCGTTTGAACCATCTTGTGTAGCTTCGTGAGAGTCTTCTTTCTACCGAAGGAATTTCTCTAATACCTCACGAACTCACAGATCGGGTAGATTTAGTTTTGGGATCGAGTTCTTGCCCGTTCTTCGCCGTTTTCTTTGATTCACCGATTTGGAGTTAGGTTCGAGCCATGATCTCTTAGGAGTAGCTCACTAACATCCTTGTGACCCCTCACACGAAGTTGGAGCCCTAGTGCTTTTGATTTGAGGGAGATCGGGTTGATTCGGTGGACGAACAGAGGGCGTCGGGGTGACCGGACGCATGAGTCGGACCGACCGGACGCTTGGTCGTGAGTCCGGTCGTTGAACACGTTCTCTGCGTTTCCTTCGCGACTTGACCGGACGCACGCCTCATATCAACCGGACGCTATCCCGTGCGTCCGATCGTTGAAAGGCCGAGCGAAACAGGCTCTGCGAACTGACCGGACGCTTTGTGACTGCGTAACCGGACGCATCGAGTACACTGTTCATTGTGCCTGTCTTCACGTGACCGGACGCTTGAAGTGTGACCAGACGCTCACCACCAGTGAGTCCGATCATGAACAGAGAGCTCCCAGAACTCTGTTCAGCTGACCGGACGCGTCCGGTGCCTATTGACCGGACGCACCAGTGAGTCCGGTCAGTGCAGTGTTTGCGCGTTTTCGTCCGTATCTTTTACGTTCGAGCTCCGACTTGTGATCCGCTTTTTGCGTTGGATTCCCGACTCTGTGCTCTACAGAACCGGGCTTCCCGCTTTGCGAAAAAGCCTGAATCCCCTTGCGTTGCTCGGGGGAGGTTGAGGCTACCCAAACTCCATCGTGTCACTAGTTGACTCGCGTGGATTTGGGTGAGGAAGCTTTTGTGGTGTCCCGCTGTGTTCCTAGAGAACATCCACCCATTCTCTTGGGTCGTGGACATCACGTGTGTCGACTTTGCTCTTGGGGTTGATTTTGTTGGGACAGAGGCCGGAATTTCTGAGAAGAAATTTTAGGCTCCCATTCACCCCCCCTCTGGTCGCCTTGCTTTAGCATTTTCGGTCCTTCAATGCATTCATGTCATCTGCATCTAAAAAATATATAAAAAAAAATTTCCTCACTGTGATCATACTTTGTCATCTCTTTTTGAATAAATCTCTTTTATGCTTTCATGCTACCTTTGTCTATGCTAGTATGTTTTGGTTTGGAAGTACTTCAATTGGGTACTTTCATAGGCTTTTTAAATTAAGCGTGGTGCTTAGGTTGAATAGTCTACCTTAATCAAATTAGACACGGAGTTTGGTTTGATTATTGATCTGAAATTAGCTTGTGTAGACATTGGATATTTTGTTGGACTAACCCTTGTAGAAAACTTTCAAATACAATTTGGGAAAGTCCTGAGATGAATTCACATCAGAGATGAAGCAAGGCATATGATGAACTGCACAAAGAAGACTCAGCTCATTCATCATGGATGAAAGAACTGTGAGTATTAAAGATTATTTAAGTCTATCTTCTACTGCAGGTTATCTTTTGCCTTGAACCATGTTGAAATGCAGCCAACATATAAACGCTGGTCTATGCTAATGTAATCATAAAATCATCTTTTTCATTAGCATGGATGAATAACACATAAGTTGTGGATAACAACCCATGTTTTAATTCAGTACAATCCTTCGGGTATATGTCCACTAACATTTTGCAGGAGATGAGATTTGCTCGTTCATGGTATGAACTTAAAGATCCAAAATCCAACCCGTGGATAGACAAAACTCATCATTAGACGAGTCACTAGTGATGTCTAAGGCAGCCAAGCTTTGAGCCATCCCAAGGCCTAAGCCAGGACACTGATGACGAGCAGGATGCAACTCACCCCGTATGGGTCAATCTGTGCCTACGCTCATCATTGTCGAAGACATCAACACCGACACCAACAAATATCAGGGTGACAATATTCCACTACATTATAACATACATCTATGTGTCATCCAAAGGGAGTATGTTGGTGGTTCACTATGAAGACAAGCAGTGGAAGTTCTCCTCACTTCTAATTATTGCAACATAAGAGCTAGTTTGGAGGATGAGGTGGAAGAACTTCAACAACAACAAGACCTACAATTTCAACTCATGAACATGTTGTTGAAGAAATATCCACCTATTTCACAAGCCAGCTTGGGGGACACACAATTCTGTTGTCTAGATTTGCTTCACGATCGGGGGAGAAAGGAGAAATCCAACTTCAAGACACTTTGACCTCCTACTCACCACTTTGATCAGTACAAGCCATTAGATGCTGCCCCAGCCAAAAAGAAGAATATGATCCATCACTCATTCTTGGAAGATCGTTCTTGAGCACCGTCAATGTTGTCATCTATGTCGGACCTGGAGACGTCCACTTTTGGATCTTTGACCAAAAGGGATTGCTGCTTTTTCAACAACTACACCACTTATGAGCAGCCGAAGAAAACCAAGAGAAGACGTTGACTCAACCGACAAATGAAGAACCAACTGCCAGGAATTGAGGGAAACATCATGAAGGATGAAGCCACTGCACTACAAGAATTCAAGATGGAGAGATAGTACCCGAGCCTAAAAATCAAGAGAATAATTGACAAAGTCTCCATCGTCTGGACCTATTGAGAACACGACTCAGCTGGCCCACTGTGAGATAAACAAGAGAAGTCAAGCCACTCATGAATAACAACTAGCTAGACAAGAGAAGCTTCCACAAGGTGGTTCGACACCATCACTCTTCAATGATAAAGGTAACATTTCAAGGTAAGTGTCATCACTTTAAAAGCTTCTCCTTGATTCTGGTATGCACATAAATAAAGAACCTAACATGTTTAAGTTGCACCTCACATGATCCAACCTAATCAACTCAACATGTTCAGTTCTTTACTCTTTGTTCCTAGCTTTACTCTCTTGAATCTCACTATCTTAACCAAATGAGCTAAAATATTATGCATTCAACCTTTGGAAGATGACATATAACAATCATGACACATTATGCATAGATTATCCTTCCTTGGGTTAAGTAATCTGATATGTTAAATATTTTAAGATGCTACTTTCATGCTCATCTTCTGATCCTATCACTCATGTTAAGTTTGAATAGAACACATAAACAACAAGTTTATCTTGTGCAATGTGCCTAAGGTTAAAGAGGAATGAACAAAACTTTTGGTTCTGTTGGTGTTTTTCCACCAACAGAGCCTATGCACTTGATCTCTACCTTGTCTTTATGAGCAGGACACACTCTTGAGCAAAACAAGAAGGAGTTTGTCAACTCCCAAATTCTACAGAGTGAAGGTCCTGGCTCTACAAGAACATGCACATTGAGCAAGATGCCGCCAGCTTCCACAATTAATATTTCACTTCAAGTTTGGGCGAGCGAAGAACATGGGTGACACCATATCAAGAGGTGTAGTTATCAAGGTCTATATATCAGAATCAAATGATGCACCTCAGGAATGAACATGGTGAGAAGTCCTGTCCAAGGGACTTAAAACATTGAACCCTCGCCGAAAGGTAAATCGGTAGATATCCATATTTATCTTTATTGCATTAGTTTCTCTTTTTGCATGTTTACTTTCCATCATTATCTCTCCATAGCATATTTACTTTTCTGCATTAGCATTGCATAAAAAAAAAGAAAGAAAATAAAATATTTTACTTTTGCACTGCATCATAAAACTTAAAGCCCCATGTGAATAATTCTGTGGTGTGTAAAAACCCACATAAAATATTCACCGTGGTGGCATAAAAACAAAATAATATGCATACATTCATCCTGTTGCATTTTCTCTTGCATCATAAAAAAATATAAAAATACAAAAATATTGAGAAAGAGATCTTACTGAAACTCTGGACAACTAAGGCTTAAGTGGCCAACCACTAACGCTTAATCTATTCCACAAGTTTTGTTGTCTATTTGAGTTTCACAGGATTGAATGACCAAGAAAAGCTGACGAGCAAGTGGATGTTCCATCCACTGTTGGAGCACTATTTCAACAACCATCAACGTCAATCAATGCTCTGATAGAGGAAGAACATTTTCACCACCAGTCCGCTACATTACAAGATCGAACGACTACGTCAATATCAGCTGGGGGGAAGCACCCTCATGTATCCAGGTAAGTATCTTTATCCTCTTAAGTTTTCTTCCTATAAATAAATTCAAAAGTAAAAAAATGTGAGCACATGAAGGCTCACCCTTAAAAAGAAAAAAGAACAAAATATTCGAGCACATGAAGGCTCGATGTGATCGAAGGGATTAGCTTGGTGGAGATGCACCCCGTTATCTTCGTGATTCAGGTATGTCTTACTACTATCTTAGTGTTTTTTAAGTAATAGGTTATAGTGTGTGTTAGATTAAATAAATAAAGCATGTCAAATCTGAAGAACTCTCTCTAATTTCTTAAAATGGAAATGATGAATAGTTGCTCTATTGTATTTCTTTCTAGTACCTAGCCTTTAAGCATGAGTTCTCTTAAGTTTAAAAATAATGATGCTTTAAAATGAAATTAAATATATGGGTAGCAAATGCTTGATCCAGAGTCTAAGTAATTGACAGATATGATATGTGATGATTTGAGCTACTGTTATCTTGTTCTTAAACAACACTAGAGTCCTGGAGAGTTTCCAATATTAATATGACGATAATTGCATTGAGTTAAATTAAGCTTTGTTGACCCTATGAGAAGTTATCATACTATTGAATTGAGATCACTTACACATTTCATCCATCTTCCGCATAAATGCTCATGATCTATTGCTATCCTCTCAAAAGTTTGTTGGAAGCATGTGGCTATTGAAAAAAAAATCCGAGGAAATAAAGAGGGACAAGTGTCTGAAACCTCAAAAAGATAGATCACGAGGAAATAAAAAGGGACAAGTGTCTGGAACCTCGAAAAAAAAGAAAAAAAAGAGAATAGAAAAAAATATCAGAAAAAATGGGCACGTGCCCGCCAGTAGAATTAGCTGATAGCCATGTGTCTTTAATAGACAAAAGAGAGTGATATATTCAAAAGAGAATCCGCCTCCATTTTTCATACACATGCACTTCTCGATTCAATGGTGTGGTTGACTTTCTCTTTGGATCCATTGTTTAATTTCACAACATATGTTTTAAGCTTTTTGAAAAAATAAAAACTCTGGGATAATGGTGAAGTGAAAGAACTAGAGACATGGTACTTGATTTGATCGTTCTATCTTCCAATTACTCAAGATTCAAGGTAAAGCAATAAGCCCCGTGATGAATAATATGATATCTATTTCTAATCCAAATAAGAACTTTGTTTGAAGTATGTGTACTTGTTAGAAATGCAGATATTGCAGCAGCAAATCCTGATCCACTGTTGAGTTTGATTTTGCTAAGGGACTAGCAAAGGTAAGCTTGGGGGAACTTGTTGATGCTCACTAATGCTCTAATTAACCATCAACTATTGTATGAAATGACACTAAAGGAATCACAAAGCATTTAGTTTGTAGGGTTTGATGAAACTAACAAGTTCCACGAGTTTTGGGGCTCTCACTTGTTTTGTAGGATACATCCAGTTCCCCATATAAAAGTATCTCAAGTATCTTCACTTATGCTTTAATATATTATCTTCCTATTTTACTTTGTGCTTTATTATATGATTAGTATAGTTGTTACATCTTGGCATGGGATCTTTGTTCGTATTGAGTGCTCTAGTTATCCTAGGTAATTAGAGTAGTAATCGATAGATTAGACATGGTGTTTAGTCTATAGTTACCTGAGTTTGCGCCCAATCCTCCGGATAGTTGTGGTAGCTACAGGGGTGACAGCTTTGTAGATTGTTATAATCCACCACGTTAGGATTGGTGTTTTCGTAGAGCTTTTTGGCAGCCTTCCCTGACTACTTTCTTCCAGTCTTTTTCGAGAGTCAGAAAGGTATTGTTGCTCCAAAGTGCCAATGTTTATAACTGCTATATCTTTCATCCTTGTTACCTTAGAACCCAAGTAATAGAGAAGTGCATAGGAACCTTGATCTCTCCCGTTGTCCTCCCACTATAGTTATCTATACATCTATCATTGAATTCTCTTGATGTACTATCATTACCATATATCAATTACTCCTGCTTTAGTCTAACTAGTATTCTGAGTTAGTAGATGCATGATAGTGAGTTATCAAATTCTTGACCCTAGCTTCCCTGTGGTAAAATATAAATAACGATCCTGGAATACTCCCGATAAAATGCTACAATGATGTTTTGTGCGCTTGCGGAATCTTTCATATTCTATTTGCGTTAACAAACGTCAACAATACGCTCTTTACTTATCACATCTTTTGCACGTTGTTATGTTATATACTTGTGCTATGGATCTCATGACATGTTTTGTGCTCACTATGATATATTATATGACATGTCATTTCATTTCACTCAATTACTGTGCTTAATTCTCACTTGTTATGTATTCAAGCTATTTACTCTTGCACTTGCTATTCACTCTAACTCGTTGAGTGCAGGATGTTGGCATGATATGTATGAGCTTGCCCCTAATCTTTCTTATTCATTGCAAGTTCATACATGTCATGATTTGAAAACCTCTTCTCTCTATACTCGATCTCGTGTTGTCATCAATCACCAAAAAGGGGGACATTGAACGCATCTTGGCCCCTAGTGGGTTTTGGTGATTGGATAAAACACAAGATTACTGTGACTAACGTGTGTTTGCAGAAACACGGATGAGTTAGGTCACGGTAATGGCGACTGAAAGGATCAAGATGCCCAAGAGGGGGGGGGGTGAATTGGGCTTTTATAAAACTTCTTGCAATAATAAAACCTATCAAGCCTCAATAACCCCCTAGTGCCTAGAAGTGTGATTCTCTTTATTCTACCGCACAAAAGACCAAGTCTAAGCCACTCCTACTCTAGCAAAGCAATTCAATATAGAATGAACAACAAAGAGTAATGCGGAATTGAATTGCTTGAAAGTAAATGCGTAAGTAAAAGAGTAGAGATGACTCGACAATCTTTTGAGAGTATCGAGAGGTCGTCGGACACCCCCTAGTCCTCGTTGGAGCACCCGCGCAAGGGTATCGCTCCCCCTTGATCCGCGCAAGGATCAAGTGCTCACTACGAGCTGATTCTTCGCCACTCCGGCCCGGTGAATCGCTCGCTACCGGTCACAAGCTTGCTTGGGTCATCCACAATGCCACCGGATGCTCTCCAAGCTTCACGATCGCCACCAAGCCATCTAGGTGATGCCGATCACCAAGAGTAACAAGCTAGAACTCTCACTTGACCAACACAAGGCCAAAGAGATGGATGGATGCACACTTGCTACTCAATTCTCACTAGGAGGTGTCTAATTCTCACAATTAGCAAATCACTCAACCTCACTAGGGCTCTTGCACTCACTCACACTCACAAGGTGTTTCTCAGCTGATGGAAGTGGCAAGAACACTCAAATGGATGGAGGGAAGGAAGTATATATACTCCCCCAACGGCCATCCAAAAACAGCACAAGACAGGCATTGCGGGGCGTCGGGGACGCGCCGATGCTAGCATCGGACGCTCCGATGACCTCGTCCAACGGTCTACTGTACCTTCTTGTCAGAACTGTTTAAAGGGACATCGGACGTGGGCAGCATCCGATGCCACCACATTGGACGCGTCTGATGTGGATTTATCCTCTCTGGAACCTCTCTGGATGGCCATCGGACGCTGGCCCTCAGCGTCCGATGCCAGCGTCCGATGCGGCCTGCAGTTCACGCGCACGTGAACAGTGACATGGGCGCGTCCGATGTGAACACATCGGCGCGTCCGATGCCACGCACCAGACTAAACCCTAGTCGGGGTGGGCATCGGACGCGTCCGATGCTCACCTGGCCAGCGTCCGATGCCCATAACAGGGCAAACTCAACTCGGATCGCGACGCGGCCTAAACGACTTTTGATCCTCTCGACTTAAGGCATCTCTCTGAGCTACCTAGGGCTATGAAATAACAAGTGTGCACCACACCTACCTCAATAGACTCATCTAGGTCAAGCTACTCATTCACGCTCCCCTTTATAGTACGGCCAAAGAAAAAACAAAGACCTAAGACTACCTAAGTGTCCTCCAACACCATATGACACTTAGCCTAGTCTACCACCGTCTTCGTCGTCCGTCCTTTGAAAACTGAAACGATATCCATCGCCAGGGGACATGAACTCCATATGCCCGTATCGTCGCCATTACCGTGACCTAACTCAATCCTGTTTCTGCAAAACACACGTTAGTCACAGTAATCTTGTGTTTCATCCAATCACCGAAACACTAGGGGCCAAGATGCGTTCAATCTCCCCTTTTTGGTGATTGATGACAACACGAGATCGAGTATACAGAGAAGAGGTTTTTAAATCATGACATGTATGAACTTGCAATGAATAAGAGAAAATTATTAGGGGCAAGTTCAAACATGTCATGCCATCATCCTGCACTCAACAAGTTAGAGTGAAAAACAAGTGCAAGAGAAAAGAGCTCATGTACATAGACAAGTGAGAATTAAGCGCAAGTAAATGAGCGAAACGAAATGACATGTCATATATGATAACATAGTGAGCACATACATGTCATCAAGGTCCATAGCACAAGTATATCACATAAACATGCACAAAAGAGGCGATAAGTAAAGAGCGTATGTGAACATAACACAACATAAGATATCGAAACCCTCTCACATCGCTCTCCCCTATCACTATACTCATCCACTCTCCCCCTTGGCATCAAGCGCCAAACTACGCGTCGGAGGGCGGAGGTGGTGCAGACGAGTCAGGAGCAGTCTCCAGAGTACGCTGAGAGAACTCGAACTGCTGAAGATACTCCTCGGAGTCTGAAGAAGTGGTGCCAGTAGCCTGCTGACCCTCTGGAGCTGGAAGCTGGAGAGAGAAGCGGTCTGGTCGGCTTTGGCACTGACTGCTCTGGCTGCTCAAACTGCTCAGTCTCTGTCTGCTCTGCCTCTGCCGCAGTCTCAGGCTGTGTAGCTGTAGCCGCCTGAGCCTCGGAGTGCGGAAGCTCTGGAATCGAAGATAGCTCAGGCTGTGCTGTCGTGGTAGACTCAGACTGGACTGGCTCGGTCTGCTCAGAGGACGCGACGGAGCTCGGTAGGGTCTCTGTGGTGGAGGTCACAGGAGCCGTCGACGTCAGAACTGGGTCCGGAAGGTCTGGAGTAGGAAACCAGTGAGCTCGAAGGGTGGCGGACAGGTCTCGAGTCACAGAAGTAGTCGTCGCAAAGAGAGACTCTGTCGGGGGCTGGGCGTGAAACAGTCTGCAGCGGACTGAAGAGCGGGCCCCGCCTGGAAGAGTAGTAAAGCTCGTAAACTGCGAGGAGCTGGGGCCCAGAAACTGGTGCCTGTGAAAAACTGTGAGGGCTGGCTGTCCGACCGATGGCTGCGGAGGAACTGGTGGCTGCCATGGATCTGCTGCGGAGGTGGAGGCTGCTGCCACTGCCACTGGGGAGGTCCGCTGGCTAGTCGCTCCATGAAGCTGAGCGTCTGCTGCTGTAAAGCCAGCATCTGTCGCTGAAGGGCATCAGACCGCTCCTGTGCCAGCTGCTGAGCTAGGGCCTGTGCCTGGGCCAACCTCTGCTGCTCCTGGGTGAGTCGCTGGACATCCTGAGTGACTGTCCTCTGCTGCTCCTCCATCCGTGCGAGTATAGCAGTAGCGCTGGGTCGGAGGAGGGCAGTGCCGGGACCGACCTGAGAGTCGTGAGCTTCTGGGCTGGTAGCGGGGCGGAAGCTGGTAGTCCTCGTCAGAGCTGTCGGTGGGGTCCTCAGCAACGTACGTGTCACCACCCTCGAGCTCTGCTAGCTCCTGCTCTGCAAGTGCTCGGACGGCCTCGTCCTGCTCCTGAAGTGACTCTGGAACCGCTGGCCTCTGGCGCGAACTAGATGGGCATCCTGCTGCTGCTGATGCTTTGCTGCTGCGCTGCTGCCTGCGATCCGATCGTTCCCAAACAGCTGACTCATGTTATACTCGGGGAACACGGTCGCGGAGTGTGTAAGTGACTCAACGGACGACCCCCTGTAGTGACAGCGACCTTCCACAGAATATAAGAGATCCAGTGAGCGTACGGTAGCTGCCTGCGGGCCTTAATGCCCTCTGCCACTGTGTCATCCATCTCACAAGGATGACGTCCCAGACGTCGAACTCCTGCTGTCTGACTAGGTAAGTGTTGACGCAAAACGTGATGCCTCGCGTCAAGGCACACAGCAAGCCGAACGAGGCTGGCTTCAATCGGGTGCCCGGAACGTACTGAATCCGGAGACGTGCCAGTCGGTTTGACCTGAAAAACAACAAGGGATAAAAGCGTGAGAATACCTTGGAACATGCCGGGTGAGACCAGACAGTTCCATATGTACGGCTTTGAAAGCCAATCGCGACGGCACACAGCTATAGAAGCTGTTTGTCGGAGCAGGTTTATAATGTCATTCGGCAAGTATAAAAGATAAAGATCATAAATATGTTGAATGCCGAACGCATATGTAACAAGAAGATAAAAGGGCAACTTGTAAATATAAATCTATTAGATGACATATGCATAGGCCAATCCAGCTAGTCTGCCGCACGTCTAGCCTTCATAAACCCGTCAGGTGTAAATTTAAGCAAAGTTAATCCACCGCATGATACCACTTGCTATAAATCTACACCACTCCTTATAATTAGATTAATCCACCGCATGATACGATCTAATTATAAGAAGCTAAAAGCACACGTACATCTGGATAAATCTATATGTACTCATCACTCATGTAAGCTTAACCAGAATCGGCAACTAGCCGAACTGGGGTCCATGAAGAAGAAAAAATACAAGCAAGCATGGTTAAACTAATCTAAAACCTGCACCTGCCGCACGACACCCAGCTCTATCAAAGCCTAAACATGATTGACATGCATGAACCCACGACATGTAACAATCTAGATTGGAAGTCAGTTCGACCATTATGATCTTATAATCAGCAAAGCACAAACAAAACTCGTGCGACAAGGTCCGAACGAAGATCAATCTAGATTGGGCAAAAGGTGTTGTACGAATTAAATGAATAAAACATATAACACATGATAACTTAATGAATCTATTAGATCTGCCAAATCTAACAGAGCCGATAACTATTTTTACTCATGACTTAATCCGCCGCACGATACAAGGCATAAGCAAAAACTTCCCGTCATAAGCTTAAATCCGCCGCACGATACTAAGCTTAACATACGAGACTACTTGCATACTATATCTAAATCCACCGCATGATACTAGACATGATAGCAAGGTTGCCGGTACTTACGGAGGTCGACGGATCGATGATTCCTCTCGAAGAACTCGACGACACGACTTAGGGACTCGAAGATGGCACGAGGCCGGTTTGTATTGATGTGGTTGTGAACAGTTTTACAATGGTCGAGGGTTTATATTTATACCCCGACAAGACATGAATCCTAAATGATTACGACTTATACAACGAACTTTGGAAAGATAATTATTATTCCCATTGTTCCAGCGTCTTCCATCGTCATATACCTTCTCGTGCAAGCCTTCTTTACTTCCCGAATGAAGTCGCCATCTCTCAAGACAACCAACCATGTAGGCATTTGTCGAATCCCGAAGACTAGCCGACCGCCTGTCCGTTTACCGAATGCTTCCTTCACTGCTAACTGGGGCCCTCTTGTCATTCTTCGTGCGTGCGAAAATCTGGTGTTAACACATGCCCCCTCAATTTCGGGATAGAAGTCGATTTTATTCCGAAATTGCTCACAAGCTTCTTCCCTCCTCTAGGTTTTCGCCCATTAGCACTGTAGCCGCCGCTCGAGAAATTCAAACCTTCGCGCAGCCGATTCCACTTCGAACCCTTGATGGCGACCCAAGACGAGATCCCAGAGGTAAACTTCACATATTCAGTAATCTTCTTCTAGTTCCTTCTTTCGACTCATTTTCTCTTCCCATTTGCTACTTTTGAAGGAATATAAAAACCAAATCCTGATCCCTTATGCTGTTAATCCTGACTCCTATCTCCTTGGCCCAATGGGAAATCCCGACCCGGCAGAGATTATCGAGAAAGAAACCCAAAGAATTCCCTTTAAATCTGGAATCATTTCACCGAGTCACTGGCCGAACACCTTCAAGAACTGGCCTTTTCCCCCAATTGTTGGATGGCGAAATTGGTATCGGAGGATGTTTGAAAAAGCAGCAGTCATTGGGAAAACCAAGATATCGGTCACTGTCTGGAATTATCTCTATCAGAAACACCTAGAAACGATTCCCTCCTGATAGCAGCTTCTCACTTCTGGTCTAATGCCACCAATGCTTTCATCTTTGGCCATGGTATGATGGCTATTACCTTAGCTGACATCTTCATGATGACTGGTCTGAACATAACCTTACCAGTATATCCATACAAATACAAGAACAAAAGCAATCAGAGAGCCGTCAGCTCTGGATGTGGATGGGCTAAATATATTCAGACTTATATGGAACCGTCCAGTACTGTCTCTGATAAAGAACATAAAGCCTTTATGAACATGTGGCTATGCAGATTCATCTTCTGCGGAAAGTCTAATGAACCTACTTTAAACCACATGGTGATGGCCGAAGATTTATCTGCAGGCACCCAAATTCCACTAGGCAAATACCTCCTGGGTCTGTTTATCACATGATGCATCAGATCACCATTCAGATGTACACAGGCAGAGAGATTTCTTGTGTGAATGGTCCCTGGTGGCTAGTTCAGATGTGGCTTCAACTATATATGCATCAGATAGTGTCCGTGAGCCTGCTCAACCTGAGTTTCCCCTCAATCAACTACGCCGAAGGCCAATCGGCGAGAGTTAAAGCCTGCCAAACTTATGGAGAAGCAGCATCATCCATCAGCGTTGACATGGACATTGGCCATCTTTTCAAGTTATTTTTCCAAGGCTTCAGCAGTGTACTCTGGCTTCCTTACAGAGAGAATGAAAACCTGACTTTTCCTTGCAAGTTCAACTATGAATCCGGCTGTGCAGATCAAACATCTATTGACATCTTCAATTCTTTCATCAAGCCCTGCGTTTTGCCAGCCGAATTTCACCATGGGAGATTAGTGCAATCCACTTATGAATTCTATTACCCAAACGCAGTAGCCAGACAACTAGGATGCGGTCAGTTGCCCCCCAGATTTTTCTTCTCAACAGTAATAAGACCCAGAGAAGTAATCACAGAAGGGATAATGGCCAAAAAAGTCTTTGAATTAGGATGGGAGCTACCAACATATAAACCATCTCCATTTGGGATAGTAGATACTGCTCTCATCCTTTCTTCATTTCCTGGTGGGAAGAATGGCATACTCATCTCTTCAATGTACCAGTTCACCCCTTATGCCAGAGCTTACAACCCGATTTTGCTTCCGACAGCGAGGTAATTTCATTACTCCTGTCATTCTCCGCTCTTGAATCCAACCCTTCTCTAACATCCGGCCATACGCAGGATCCCGAGCCTACACTTCCTGCCAAAGCGATCCAATATTATCAGGCTGGACCCAATCCTGCTCTTGGCTTCGATGCTCCAAACCTGAACAGCTTCATGAAGATCCCCGCAACTTCAACCATTATGTTCCCAGGAGGAGAAGGCAAGAGAAAAGCATTCGAGACTGACTCTTTATCCAAGAAAACAAGGACCAAAAGGGCAAAACCATCTCCCAAGGTACGAATTCCCATCTAATGCTACTCAATTTTATCTGACAACAAATCTGATCAAATCTACGTTTTGTCATTTGCTGCAGCCACAGGTCAAGGTTCTGAAATCCAGCAACACTCCACTCAACTACCGAACTATCCCTTGAAGCTTTCACAAGAAACATCCAAGACGGGGCCGAAGACCCAAATCTTCTGAAATTTTGAGAGATGAAGAAACTGATGGGACCATAGGTAATATGCTCGGCCATCCTTCTTCCTGTCGTCATATGCTCATGCCATTACTTGAAACAGATAATATCCTAAAAGAACTGGAAGCAGAGCCGTCTCCTGATGATATTCCATGTCCACCTCCCTTGATTATTCAACAAAGTCCTCGAACAAGCCAAAGCACAGTGTCTCCCGATGATCAATCAGCTCAACAGGCAAGCTTCGTCCTCAAATTACATTGTTTTCACTAAACACACTTAGTCAGCTAACTCCTTCCTCCTTCCTCAGAAAAACACCAAAGAGCCGACCATGAGTTATTCTTTCCCTGTCGAGGATTACATTACTGAGAAAGGTGAAGAAAATACTTCCCGACAGACTTTGTCAAAGGAAAATCAAGCTCGGTTAAGGGAAATAATCGTCCTATTGAATAAGGACACCATCAATCTGGTCCAGGATGCAGATCAAATAAGGGACACCCTCGAGCTCATCGATGAAGACATCCCTCCTATTCTTCTGACCCACTTGGAATCCGCAGCTCGCCTTGACAACTTCATTGGCATGATAAGGAGGGCAACTAAAAACATGTCATCCAAGACTGCCCTACAGAACAATAGATCTTTGACGAAGTTGGAGCTTAGAAATTTGCACTCTAACGTTCAAACTGCAAAGACTTCCTTGGCAACTTTGGAGTATGAACTGAAAGCCATGGAGGAGGACAAAAACAAACTAGAAGCCCAGCTAGCCAATCTGAATACTAAAATCCAATCTCACAGGGCTCATATAGCTGATCTGCCGAAGGTCATAGAAGCATCTTCGTTAAAGATAACTTCGGCTTTCAAAGAAGATCAACAAACCAAAGCCAAATTATCCAAAATCCAAAAATCTGAAGACGAAGATAAGAAGGCATTTGATACTGTCAGCCGAATTAGGGCTGAGGCCATAAAAGCAATCAATCAGTTTCTGGATGAGTAAACATTGATCTTGTAATAAGCTGAGCATATCGTGTTTTTGTCCTTGCAAGAACTGTCTCGATATTTTTATACCTTTATGCAATCAGCCTCTTCTCCTTTAAACTTCCCGTAACAAAGTATAGCTGATTGTTTTCACTTCCTAATGACCGAATGAACCCTTGCCTGAAGAACTCAAGAAGACAACCGAATGGCATTCGACCTAACCGAGCCGGCCCAGCAGAAACGGCCCATCCGAAAAGGAAAACCCTATTCCGTCGCTTGGCATTCTTTATTTCGCTACCCCGTTAACTTCGCCACAACTCTTCCCCTGGCTTATAAGTAAACCGTTTCCAGTACTTTGACTAGCACCTGCAGCTGCGCATTCTCATCTTCGCTTCTTCACCTCCTTTTGTCAGTTTAGCCCCAAAAAAACCCTAGTCCTGCAGCAATGGCGACCAGCGACGACCGTAGCAAGCGTCCTGCCGAAGGGGAAGCGGAGGGCAGCCGAGCATCGCAACGCCAGCGCTATGGGTAAACATTAGTTATCCTGCCCCTTGCAATCCACATTTCTCTGTTCGCCCATCGTTTCGATTTCGATTTCTCCTTCTCGCTCTTAGTATAAGATTCATTACCAGCAGCCAAAGCCATCTTCTCCGGCCTGGTACTCCCATCATCTGGGCCCTCCAGCCCCTCTGGCTCTTCGGGTTCCTCCTCAAATTCCTCCTACTCCGACCGGTGGAGCCACCGTGACGCCCGCCGTTTCAAGGAAGAAAGGGACAAGGCCCGGGAAGAGCTGGGCGAAGTTTCCAAGCAGTACGGCATCGACCAACTCGACTGGGAAGACCAGCGGAAACAATTCTGCGATGCAATCTCAGGTTAATAAAACCTCCGTCCGATTTCCCCCTTTCTTAATCGGGTCCGTCTTCCTGATATATTCTCCTTTTGTCCGTCAGCAACTATCTGCAGAGGTTGAGCGTCTGAAGATTGCTGGAACCAGGGTGGCCGACAAGGTGAACGCCCGGGGGAAAACCGTGGAGGCTCGTCTTGATGATGCGGACGGCCGTGTCGATCAAATTGCCATCCATGGCATACACCACGGCGTTGCCCTGGGGCTGGCGGCAATGTCCACCCAGTCGCACGAGGACTTCTCCGTCATGCCGACCGGCTTCCATGGTGGCAAGCTTCCAGAGGACATCGAGGATCTCCTGGAGAGTTATGAAGATCATGCGACCGTGCTTGCCCAGGTTTCTGATGCTCAATCTGTCTTGAACAGGTTGTTTGATGAATAGTTTGTACCTAGGAGCCTCTCGCAACAAAACTGTCATCCTTTTGTGAAACATCTGCATCCGCAAAAAACGTTTGTCTGTGATTTCCGTTTCTTGAATTGCCGAAAACAAAACCCTCGCACGATATCATCTTTATTTGGTTGGACTAATATTTTTGCTCTAAAGGCGACACATATCATGTCGGCTGTTCAAACATTTTTTCGCTAAAGGCGATGTCTCTCATCGGCTAATTCATTGCATATGATTTTTCATGCCCCGACCTCTATGCTGGGATGAAACTTCTTAAGAAACCTCCCATTGATTGCTCTAGAAAACTCCTCTCCCAGCAAAGTCCTCAGAATATATGCATTGCCAGGCACATGCCTCACTATCCGAAAAGGACCTTCCCAATTTGGAGACCATTTACCGAACGCTTTGTCTTTCGTCCCGATCGAGTACAACCTTCCAAACTAAATCCCCCTCTTCAAAGCACTTTTCCTTGACCTTTTTGTTATAATGCCTGGCAACGCGCAACTTGTTCCTCTCTATATTCTCTAGTGCCTTAAGACGAATTAAATGCAAATCTTCTAGTTCGTCCATCATCAAACTTTTATAATCCTTTTCTTTCAATTCATTCTGCAATGTAACTCGCCTTGAATTCGATTGTAACTCCCATGGCAACACAGCACAATGTCCATAAACCAATTCGTAAGGAGATGCTTGAGTAGACCCATGACACGCCATTCGGTAAGCCCATAATGCCTCATTTAAAACCGAATGCCATCTTTTCGGTTTCTCATCAATCTTCTTCTGGATAACCTTAATCATAATCTTGTTTGATGCTTCAGCTTGACCATTGGCCTGTGCGTAATAAGGAGAAGAGTTACACAGCTTGATTCCCATTTCTTCAGCAAAATCACAAAATTCGTCGATGTGAACTGAGTCCCCTGATCCGTGGTTATAGTTTGAGGGATCCCGAATCTGTGGACTATATGCTCTTTGACGAAATCAATCACGTTTTCTGACGTAACCTTCTTCAAAGGTACGGCCTCAACCCACTTGGTAAAGTAATCTGTAGCCAATAACACGAATTTGTGTCCTTTACTAGAAGGAGGGTGAATTTGACCAATCAGATCTATAGCCCATCCTCTAAACGGCCACGGCTTAATAATCGGATTCATAGCCGATGCTGGAACTCTTTGAACATTCCCAAATCTTTGACAATCTTGACATCCTTTATAATATTCAAAACAATCTTCAAGCATAGTTGGCCAAAAATAACCGGTTCTTCTTATTATCCATTTCATTCGGTAGGCCGACTGATGTGCACCACATAACCCCTCATGTACTTCATACATCAACTTCTTGGCTTCTTCTGGGCTCAGACACTTCAGGAGCACCCCATCTATGGATTTGTAGTACAACTGATCGTCGAGAAGCGTGAACTTGATAGCTTTATATCTGAGTTTTCGAGAAACCTTTTGTGACGGATTCCTCAAGTAATCAGTAATTTCTCTTTTCCAATCATCAACCACACGATTTCCATCCAAAGCAAGAACCTTTTGATCTTCTTGGTATCCCGAAGCAGTTTGAGCTAATTTGTTTGCCTCTTCATTATGCCCCCTAGGGATATGATGTAAAGTCGCCGTTTGGAAACACTTTAGAAGTTCTTGACATTCTTCATAATATTCTCTCAATACATCACTTCTACATTCGTATTGACCAATCAGCTGATTGATGACTAACTCAGAATCCCCGAAGATCTCAACAGCAATGGCTTTCACCTCCACAAGAAGCCGTAGCCCTCTGAGTAAAGCTTCATATTCCGCCTGATTGTTGGTAACATTGAACTCAATGGGGATAGCATATTTGAAGGTTAACCCTTGTGGAGAAATTAAGAAAATGCCAACACCACTACCCTTGTTGCAGGACGAGCCGTCGAAAAACAACGTCCAAGGTGCAATATTCACCATGCTAGCAGAAGGACCGCGATGATGAGTAACAAAATCGGCAATAACTTGTCCTTTAACTGCCTTTGCCGATTCGTATCTTAAATCAAACTCTGACAACGCTAAAGTCCACTTGCCGATTCTTCCACTCAGAATAGGCATTGACAACATATGTTTTATCACGTCGAACTCAGAAATTATTATACATTCGGCATTTAACAAGTAATGCCGAAACTTGGTGCACGAGTAATATACACACAGACAAAGCTTCTCTGTAGCCGAATACCTCGTTTCTGGATCTAATAGTTTTCGGCTAAGGTAAGCTATGACTCTTTCTTTTCCTTCAAATTCTTGCATAAGAGCCGACCCTATCGTCAGTTTATCGGCTGACACGTACAATTTGAAGGGCTTATCAAACTGAGGAGGTATTAGTACTGGCGGTGCCTTCATATATTCCCTTTCATTCATCGAAAGCTTTCTGTTGTACGTCACCCCATACGAATTTTTGATCTTTCCTAAGCTTCAGCAACGGAGAAAAAGGCAAGACTTTTTCGGATAAACCGGATATGAATCTCCTTACAAAATTAATCTTGCCAAGCAACGATTGTAACTCAGTAAGGTTGGTCGGGGGAACGATTTTGTCTATTGCTTCCATGCTTTTCTTCCCGACCTCAATTCCTCCTTTATGAATTAAAACCCCCAAAAATTCTCCTGCTGAAACTCCAAAAGCACACTTGTTCGGGTTCATCTTCAAACCATGCTTCCTTGTGCACTCTAAAGTTTTCCTTAAATCAGATAAATGCTCTCCATGGTTCCTGGACTTCACGACTACGTCATCAATATAAATCTCTACAACTTTGCCGATCAATTCGTGAAAGATGTAATTCATAGCTCGTTGATAAGTTGCACCGGCATTCTTTAAACCGAATGTCATAACAATCCACTCAAACAAACCGATATGACCAGGGCATCTGAAAGCTGTCTTTGAAATGTCCTCTATTGCCATGAAGATTTGGTTGTACCCAGCGTTACCATCCATAAAGCTGATGACTTCGTAACCAGCTGCTGCGTCAACAAGCAGTTCGGCAACCGGCATCGGGTAACTGTCCATTGGAGTAGCTTTATTGAGATTTCTAAAATCAATGCAGACTCTCATCTTTCCATTTTTCTTGTACACCGGAACTATATTTGAGATCCACTCTGCATACCGACATGGCCGAACAAAATTTGCCTTCAACAATCTCTCAACTTCTTTCTTTACATCGGCTAACACTTCCTTGAAAATTTTTCGAGGAGGTTGCTTGTAAGGACGATACCCAGGTTTGATCGGTAGCCGATGTTCAACAATAGAGCGATCTAATCCGGGCATCTCCGTGTAATCCCACGCAAAACAATCCTTGAACTTCTTTAAAAGATTTATTAGCTCTAGTCTATATTCTGAATCCAAATTTGCACTGATATATATCGCCTTGCCTCAATTCCATCACCAATATCTACTTCTTCTAACTTATCAGCTGACATAAAGCCTTGACCCAATTTTCCCTCGTTTCCATCAATCGGGTTGTCCTCGATTTCAGACATTCTGAAATGTAGTGGTCCCACCGGGCGTGCCAAAAAGTGTGTTGACGCAAAACGTGACTCCTCGCGTCAAGGCACACAGCAAGCCGAACGAGGCTGGCTTCAATCGGGTGCCCGGAACGTACTGAATCCGGAGACGTGCCAGTCGGTTTGACCTGAAAACCAACAAGGGATAAAAGCGTGAGAATACCTTGGAACATGCCGGGTGAGACCAGACAGTTCCATATGTACGGCTTTGAAAGCCAATCGCGACGGCAGACAGCTATAGAAGCTGTTTGTCGGAGCAGGTTTATAATGTCATTCGGCAAGTATAAAAGATAAAGATCATAAATATGTTGAATGCCGAACGCATATGTAACAAGAAGATAAAAGGGCAACTTGTTGAAGGACCGAGAAGCAACCAGAAAGCGACCAGAGGGGGGTGAATGGGAGCTTCAAATTTTCCTTTCGGAAACTAGGAGCCACTGTCCGAGAATCACCCCGAAAGACAAACCCTAGAGCTTGCTAATGTCCATGACCCTAGATGTAGGGTGGATGCTATCAAGAAGCACAGCGGGACACTACACAACTCTAGAAAGCCAACGCAAAAGACGGAAAACAAATCCGACAACGGGCGAGCAAACTGCGAACGAAACGGCTCGAAACAGAACTGACCGGACTCTGACCTGCGTCCGGTCACAGTTCACCGGACGCGTCCGGTCGAGCGAAAACCAAAACAGAAGCTCTCTGAGTTGGACCGGACTCTGAGAGGCAGGGCGTCCGGTCGACTGCTGTGCGTCCGGTCGTCAGTGATCGGACGCGTCCGGTCGAGCAAAACCCAAAACGGGAGCTTACTGAGTTGGACCGGACTCTGGTGAACCGAGCGTCCGGTCAACAAAGCAGCGTCCGGTCACAAGGACAAAACTGGTGAACAGTAAGAGCTGTGTGTCCGGTCAGTGAGCTCGCCGAGCGCGTCCGTCAACCAGCAGGAAATCGCAGTGAACGTTCAACGACCGGACTCACCTAGCCAGCGTCCGGTCACCCCGTGACAGCATAGTTCATCCACCGATTTGAATCAAACTCTCCCAAAACGAAACCTCTAGGGTTCAAACTTGGAGAGATGAGTCACAAGGAGTATAGTGAGCTATCCCTAAGAGATCATGGCTCGAACCTATCTCCAAATCGATGAATCGAAGAATTTCGGGGAAGGGAGAAAACTTGACCCGAAACGAAAATCGATCGATCTCCTAGACCGTGAGGTTAGAGATTAATTCCTTCGGTGGAAAGAAGTGCCTCACGATCTAGAACAACTTGGTTCAAACGGATTTGCAAAAGATGAACCGAGCAAAGAGATCAAGCGACGGGAAAATCGTGGAGAAAAAGGATTCCGCGAAGAACACAAGAAACGCGAATCACAACCACGAACTGCAACCGTGTGGCTACCACACGCTACAATCAGTAAGGATACGGCCTCACTTCCTCAGAATCAACAGTACACAGAGGCAAGTCTCTCTGCGGATCTCAGCAGCTAGCTACAGCAGGGATGGGAGAGCAGGAAACCCTAAGTGCGAAAGAGCAAATGACTGACCTCAGGGGAGGAGGGTGTCTCCCTACTACTTATCCTAATTCTAACCTAAGTCTAATTCCTACTCTACCCCTCTCTATTCTAATTACAGAGCGAACCAGCTAAACCCTAGGGTTATTCTGGACCAACTCGGTGGTAGGTGTATCCGACGGCCACGCCCGCACAATTCGAAGCGTTGCCTCGACGCAACCTCCAGATTGCCGCCACGTGCCGCCCTCGCTCTGCACCCCCGTTTTGTGGCCCAAACCGGGAAACCACCGCCTTTCCAGCAACACCCCCGGTTTTGAGGCCCAAACCGGGAAACCAGCCCACCAGCATCTGAGTTTTGAGGCCAAACTCAGCAAACCCTCAGAGCCCAGGTTTTGAGGCCCAAACCTGGAAACCGTCCTCAGCCCGAGTTTTGTGGCCAAACTCGGAAACCCTCAGCCCGAGTTTTGTGGCCAAACTCGGCAAACCGTCCACGCCCAGGTTTTGAGGCCCAAACCTGGAAACCGTCCATCCGATGGTTTTTCCTGGCTCTACCACCAAACCGACGTCGTAGATGGGATGCACCTCCCGTGCACCCCGTCCACCGACACGTGTCCCCGAGTCCACGACTCAGGCAACACATGACCGCACTTCTTCACTTGTCGTCGTCACAAGCTGCTGCAGCCACCACAGCTGATCCTCGGGCCTCTGGTCCCTCAGTCCAAGCCTCACGTCCGCCCTTCACCACTCCCGGTCCATCGGCACGGCACGTCTCTACTTGACCTTCACCTCGCCTTCGATCACTGCATCCGTGCTCGACACCTGCACAACACAAGCCAAAGAACATGCGCATCATCCCAGTTGACAATCACTCATCACTCAGAGACCCGGCATACACCCATGTATCCGCAATCTCCCCCTTGATGAGTGCATTGTCAACTACCAACACAAATCATAGTAGAAAGAGAAGAAGGAAGAAGGAGAAGAGAGAACTCGACCAAATGACCCAAAAGCGTAGCAAAGCCGAAGAAGGTCAAGTGGAAAGAGCAAGACAACTTGGTCCCCAAAGACATGGGCAACGGCTCGACGCGACCAAGCAAAGCAAAACTAGCCCTCAAGAAGAGGTAGAACAGGCTCAACACCGCTAGCAAATCCCAATCGAAAATATCGAGGCAAAATGCTAGTCCCTCAAGATAGAGGCACAGAGGCTCAACACAACTAGCAAAAGAAGCTCGATACCAATGTCTTACGGCCAACAAAAAAGCAGCAAGCTCCCCCTCGAATAGTGCATACAACCAGGAAAACACTCCCCCTTAGGTCCAACTTGGGAGGAACACAAAGATTTGAAATTTTTTCCCTCAAACTCCCCCTTAGTTGAACATCCAGGAGACATATGATTTGCAAACTCTCCCCCTTAGTTGAAAATGCACTAATCAAGTAAAAGACTCTCTCCATTAGAAAAGGCACCAAAGTGCTAACAAGGGAGGTTCTCCCCCTTCCAACATGCATATGAGTCAAAATGCAAGTTAGCAGCTTCAGGCATATATTCAGGAGAATGCAAAGATGCTCTAAACAGTATAACTCCAATGACTCAACAACAACATACAAGCTCAGCAAAGGCTCAAACTGATCACTAGATATGAAATATGAACATATGAGCAGAAAATGAGCAGTTTGAGTCAAAAGGTGTTCACCATCAAAATAGCACTAGCAATGTATAAACAGGAGTCTGAACAAGTGCTAAACATGTATACAAGGTGAACTACCCCTAGCAAAGTTCAAACATCATGCTTAAGAATGAAACATACACTTGTGAATTCAAATTCAGATCGGAGTTGCAGCGCGGTGAAATTTCACAAGTTCAATTATTAGCATGTGATTGCGAGAGGTTGAAAGCTTGTCATTGCCTAACTTTTCAACCGAGCGAAGCCTATGCTGAAGCAATCAGAAGCTTAAAGCTACGGTTTCGGTCATACACTACACGGCTCATGTTTAACTCAAAGTGCAATGAGAAACCGTCTCGATACCGTGATGTGTTGACAAGCAATCCCATCTCGATCTTTTCAATTCACTAAAACTTGGTTCAAATTTTAAACATGATATGAACAGACCAAGCAAGTGAATGACTCAGAACTAGAGACATAGCAACCTAGCATATATGAAAAGCACGAGTGAACTCAACACATCCTACACATGCTAGTTGCATATCTCAATGGTGAACATTTTCAGATTTTAAGTTATTAAGCAAGTTCACCATTTCAAAAACAGCTCAGCTCACAGCATGTACTAGTGATCAGAAGGAGCATAAGCTACGAGCATCATCATAAGCATCGGAGCATACCACATAGAGCATAGTTACATTCTAGTGATTATAAACATGAAGCTCAGAATGTAAATGCGTATGCTGAAGTGCAAAAAAAAGAAAGACAAACGAAAGAGAGTCAGTCTACTATACAAGATCCAAAATGTTTCCCCCATCTAAAAGGGGAACACACACCAAGCTCACCCCTCAACCGGTTAAAGGTTGATTCGTCTAAAGGCTTGGTGAAAATATCAGCCAGTTGATGATGAGTATCGACATGGCGAAGGTCGATATCACCCTTCTCCTGGTGGTCTCGCAAGAAATGAAAGCGCACATCAATGTGTTTGGTCTTCGAGTGAAGCACGGGGTTCTTAGCAACGCTAATAGCACTCGTGCTGTCACAAAGCAAAGGAACACGAGTAAAGCTCAGACCAAAATCACGCAAAGTGGCCATCATCCAAAGCAACTGGGAACAGCAGCTAGCCGCAGCAACATATTCAGCCTCTGTAGTGGACTGAGCGACACTAGACTGCTTGCGAGAAGACCACGAAACAAGAGAAGAACCAATAAACTGGCAAGTCCCAAAAGTGGACTTGCGCTCAATACGGCAACCAGCAAAATCGGCATCCGAATAACCGCAAAGGGAGAGGGTAGAGGAAGCAGAATACCAAATCCCGAACTCAGGTGTGAAACGAAGGTACCTGAAAATCCGCTTCACCGCCTGACGGTGAGAAGTGCGCGGCGACGCCTGAAAGCGCGCACACAGACACACCCGCGAACTGGATGTCCGGGCGTGTCGCCGTCAGGTAGAGGAGCGACCCGATCATGCTTCGGTACTCCTTCTGGTCCACTGCTTCTCCATCCACATCCGCATCCAGGGCAGTCGTCGTCGACATGGGTGTTGGAAGAGGCTTGGCCTCACCCATATCGAACCGCTTCAGCAAGTCCTTGGTGTACTTGCCCTGGTGCACGAACGTCCCTTCCCGGGATTTGCTTGATTTGCAACCGAGGAAAAATGTCAGCTCGCCCATCATGCTCATCTCGAACTCCCTGCTCATAGTATCTGCAAACTTGGCAACCAAAGCATGAGAAGAACCACCGAAAATGATATCATCCACGTAAATCTGGACCAAGAGAGTGTCTTTGCTTGCTTGAGGAGAAAAAAGCGTTTTATCTACACATCCCATTTTAAAACCCTTAGCAAGCAAAAAGGTTTTCAACCTATCATACCAGGCTCTAGGGGCTTGTTTCAAACCATATAAAGCTTTGTGGAGTTTAAAAACATGGTTTGGAAACTTGGGATTTTCAAAACCGGGGGGTTGCTCAACATAAACCTCTTCTTCTATGTAGCCGTTTAAGAAGGCACTCTTGACATCCATTTGAAAAAGTTTGAAACCTTTGGATGCAGCAAAGGCCAAGTGTATCCTAATTGCCTCCAAACGAGCTACAGGAGCAAACGTCTCCTCATAGTCTATCCCCTCCTTCTGACTATAACCCTTCGCTACAAGCCTGGCCTTGTTTCTAACAACGTGGCCATCCTCTCCTTGCTTGTTTTTGAAAACCCATTTTGTCCCAATAGGCTTACACTCAGGAGGAGGTGGAACTAGAACCCAAACCCGATTTCGCTCAAAATTTTCTAACTCCTCATGCATGGCATTGACCCAATCGGGATCCGTCAGAGCGTGTCCAACATCTCGGGGTTCAAAATCAGCAACAAATGCAGAATGAGCAAAGTGAGAAATGTGCTGTGACCTAGACCGAGTGACTCGTTCGTCGATGTTGCCGATCATCTGCTGAGGGGGGTGCTGGCGCTGAATGTGTCGTGGCGCCTCCCTTGCCGAAGTGGCCTCCCCCTCAACTGCAGCTGGTGCCTCCCCGGGTACAAATGGTACCGCTCGGGGTGGCGGATCCCACGGCCCCCAGGAGGAAGAGGTGTCGGGGCCGTGAGTCGTCGTAGAAGCCGCTCTTTGCGGCAGCAGGTGGAGGGGGTGCTGGATCATCCATACCTTCAGCACCCTCGTCCTCGTCATCAAAAAGAGGCTCACCAACCTCATGATCACCTGCACGCTCAAAACGAGAAGAGGGACAAACCATGGTCTCGTCGAAGGTGACATCTGATGTCTCCATGACTCGGTTAGTATCAAGGTTAAGTACACGATATGCGCGAGTGTGAGTGCCATAACCCAAAAATACTCCGTCAGAAGAACGAGACTCAAATTTGTCCAAGTTGCCCTTTTTGAGTATAAAACAATGGCAACCAAAAACTCGAAAATAACTCACCTTGGGCAGTTTTCCAAAACGCAACTCATAAGAAGTCTTTTTCAAGAAAGCTCGAGAAAAATGCGATTGGAAATGTAGCATGCAGTGCTCATAGCTTCGGCCCAATATCGCCTAGGAGTCCTATGCTCATCGAGCATCGTCCTGGCCATCTCAACAAGGGTCCGATTCTTCCTCTCTACAACACCATTCTGAGGGGTGTGTAGGGGGAAGAGAACTGATGCTCTAAACCCAAAGAGTTACAAAACTTCTCAAAATCCGAATTCTTAAATTCGGAACCATTATCACTCCGAATTGCTCGCATCGAGTTCAAAGGGAACTCGTTCTGAAGACGCAAAATCAGATTGCGAGCAAAGGAGAAAGTCTCGGTCTTCTCAGCTAAAAAGAAGACCCACGAATATCTCAAAAAGTCATCACAACAACACATACCAACACTTCCCCCCAACCGAGCTCACTCGAGCCGGACCAACAAGGTCCATGTGCAAAAGCTCTCCAGGGCGCTTGGTCATGACCTGAGTCACTGGATGGTGGGGAGCGGCAACCATCTTCCCATGTCTACAAGAGTGGCAAACAAGATCCTTCTCCATATGCAACTTGGGCAATCCTCGGATTAGGCCAAGTGAACTAAGCCTTGCAAGCAAGTCGAAGCTCAAATGTCCAAGTCTCCTATGCCACTTCCAAAGATCAGAGGAGGAAGGTCCAGCCACAAGACAACGAGAAGTGCCAAAAGACTCCGAGAAATTCGCACGAAAGACTTTTCCAAAGGGCGAAATCAAACACACAAGATTGCCCTGAGGATCCAAAATACGACTGAGATTCGGTTTAAAACGAATCTCATAGTCGTCATCAAAAAGTTGCGAAACAGAAAGAAGGTTAAAATGCAAGTTAGAAACAAGAGCAACATCGCGCAACACAAAATGCTCATTAACTCGCACCGACCCGCGAGACAATACCTTACCTTTGCTATTGTCGCCGAAGGTTATGTACTCCTTTCCGGCAACAGGGCTAAGGCTGGAGAACCACTTGGTGTTTCCGGTCATGTGCCTCGAGCAACCGGAATCCACCAACCAAATGTCCTCCAACCGTTTTACCTACATCAATAAAAAGACATAGGGTGAGCATACGGTCCAACACTGGGTTAGTGAAGTAGGAAGAATACCAGTGTTGGGCCGGCTGCTCAAAAGAACGGTTAGCAGAAAAACCATTCCTAGCACGTCTACGAGAGGAGCGATCACCACGTAGAGGAAAACGTGGTCCGCTAAGGGAGGAGCGTCCATCGCGATACTCAAAACGCGGTGGGGGAAAACGCTCAACTACAAAGCCTCCGCCACGGGGTCCATAGCCTACAACTGCAGGCTCCCGCCGGGCACGCTCTCTACGAGGCCTAGGCCTAGCAACTTGAGGCACTGCGCCTCTAGGCCTAGCATCTCTCCTCGGAGCTCTCTGCTGCCTAGGCCTGGGAACTTGAGGTTCTGGACCTCTGGGCCTAGCTGCTCTCCTCGGAGCACTCCTCTGAACATTCGGCACATGTACATCATGGAAAGGATGGTACATGTCCGTGTTGTTCATCTCCCTAGCACGGCGCACCCTCTCTCTTGCGCCTAAAGCAGAACTCGCTCAAGTGTCCATCTCTCCCAGAAGTCACAATGATACCTCACCGCACGCAAAGGGGGTTGTTGGTACTCATGACTGTGGGTGTGGATCACTTTGCCCTTCTGTGGCAACTCCTCCTGGATAGGTGGCATTGTATCCAGCTTGTTCTTTAGGTGGTTGGGTTTGGGATGCCACACTTGGTTCTTGGGTGGAGCTCTCAGAGGTTCCTCAAATACCCCATCCTTGGTGGTAGGCTTGACGGCTCTTTGGGTGGAAGCTTGGTCAGTTTGGGAGTAGTGGTGGAGTTGGGCTTCTCACTAGGATTCAGACCACTCGACTCTCCAATCTTCCCAAAAGCAGAAAGATCAACACCCTGAGCAAGACCTACACCAGAACCTCCAGCAGCTCGCTTAAATTGGGAGATCATCATCGAGCTGCGGCTCACTACAAGAGACCCATGACAAGATGGTCCGAAGGTATGTGTTTTCCTCCTCGGTTTGCATCTTGCCATGCTTGACATTCGCAATCTCCATCTCCAAACCCTCACACAAAGCGCACTTGGACACACAAGTGCTACCTGAGTTGGCCTCCTCAAGAGACACAATCTTGGCATTCTTCTCTGCCAACTCAGATTGCAAGACAGGACAAGTCTTGCACGCACCCACAGAGAAGGTCTAGCCTTCAGCTCATCCACCTCTCCTACCAACGCAACATACTTACCTCTCAAAGTGAGAAGGTCAGTCATGTGCGTGGTGCACATCTCACACTCAACCTCCTCCGACACGACTACGGTGGACTTGGCAAACTCAAGCTCTCTCACCGTGTCCTCCCACTTCTGCCTAAACTCCTTGCGTTCTCTAGCGGCACGCCTAAGCAGCTTATCCTGACTAAGCAAGGCGGCGGTAAGCTTCTCATTCTCAGCAAAGAGTTCATCGTGGGTGAGGGATACCTGGGAGGTGTCGTCGTCGTCGTCGTCCCGAGGGGTGTGCTCCAGCTTGCCGTCGACCTCATCACCAAGCGCCATGGTGCAGAAGCCGTTGTCGTCGGCGAAGAAGCAGAGACCGTTTAGCTTGTCCTCGATCCTCTTCTTCTTCTCGGACTCGTCATCGCTTGAGCAAGCGGAGTCGTCATCCGAGCCGTCGACGTCGCTGAGCGTGGCGAAGAACGCACGCTGCTCAGCCTGGGCCTTCTCCAAGTACTTCTTCTTGATGTACTCCTTGTCGAAGCCGCCCCTCCGCTTGTGCCTTGCGGGGACGTACTTCTCCTTGCGCTTGCCGGAGTCGTACTTGTGCCCATGATCGCCCTTCCCCGAATGCTTGTTCTTCTTGGGGCAGTTGGCGATGAAGTGGTCGGGGTCTCCGCACTCGTAGCATCCTGAGCGTCCTCCACCGCGGCGACGGTTCATGCGGTTGTTGTGGAACCGCGTGAACCGGTTGGCGAGCATTGCCAACTCATCATCCCCCAACGACTCAAGCTGGTCCTCTGTGACAGAAAAGAGAGACGAAAGAGCAAAACCTCCAGAGGGGTTAGAAGACCCAGAAACCAAAGCCATAGTCGGGCCAGAAGGATTCTCATAAGAAGCCCTCGACATGGCGTCAATCTCACTAGACTTGAGCTTACTAAAGAGCTCATCGCAAGTGAGGGTCTCATAGTTAGACGATTCGATGATCGCCTGGACCTTTGAGTCCCACACCGACCGATCAAGAGTGTGCAAAAGCTTCAAAGCCCTCTCATGATCGTCAAAAGGCAACAGCTCCTTGTTCGCTCTCATCTTGTTGACAATGACCTGAAAGCGAGCGAATAAACTCTCTATGCTCTCGCCAGGCATATGTCGAAAGTTCTCATACTCCCCTTTGTGCGACTCATAGAGGCGAGATTTGACCTGAGTGGTTCCCTCATGGAAGCGCATGAGGGTCACCCAAATCTCGCGAGCCGTGGGGAGGTGAGAAACAACGTCAAACTCGGACATGCTCAAACAGGAGAACAAGGCGTTACGTGCCCGGCTATTTGCCTCGTGCTCATCGATCTGGAGCTGAGTGACCAGCAGCCAAGACAACGTAATCGGCCTTGTTGCAAATCTCCCACCCATGCTCTGGAGATAGGCCGACATGCGTATCTTCCAATACGCATAGTCGTCCCATCAAAGGAACGGCGGTTTGCCCACGCCGCGATCCATGTCGCCTTCTGTGGATCTGGAACCGGCTAAGGTGGAAGATCCTTAACCCGCTCCGATACCAATTGAAGGACCGAGAAGCAACCAGAAAGCGACCAGAGGGGGGTGAATGGGAGCTTCAAATTTTCCTTTCGGAAACTAGGAGCCACTGTCCCGAGAATCACCCCGAAAGACAAACCCTAGAGCTTGCTAATGTCCACGACCCTAGATGTAGGGTGGATGCTATCAAGAAGCACAGCGGGACACTACACAACTCTAAAAGCCAACGCAAAAGACGGAAAACAAATCCGACAACGGGCGAGCAAACTGCGAACGAAACGGCTCAAACAGTACTGACCGGACTCTGACCTGCGTCCGGTCACAGTTCACCGGACGCGTCCGTCGAGCGAAAACCAAAACAGAAGCTCTCTGAGTTGGACCGAACTCTGAGAGGCAGGGCGTCCGTCGACTGCTGTGCGTTCGGTCGTCATGATCAGACGTCCGGTCGAGCAAAACCCAAAACGGGAGCTTACTGAGTTGGACCGGACTCTGGTGAACCGAGCGTCCGGTCAACAAAGCAGCGTCCGGTCACAAGGACAAAACTGGTGAACAGTAAGAGCTGTGTGTCCGGTCAGTGAGCTCGCCGAGCGTCCGGTCAACCAGCAGGAAATCGCAGTGAACGTTCAACGACCGGACTCACCTAGCCAGCGTCCGGTCGTCCCGACCCCTGCGTCCGGTCACTCCGTGACAGCACAGTTCATCCACCGATTTGAATCAAACTCTCCCAAAACGAAACCTCTAGGGTTCAAACTTGGAGAGATGAGTCACAAGGAGTATAGTGAGCTATCCCTAAGAGATCATGGCTCGAACCTATCTCCAAATCGATGAATCGAAGAATTTCGGGGGAAGGGAGAAAACTTGACCCGAAACGAAAATCGATCGATCTCCTAGACCGTGAGGTTAGAGATTAATTCCTTCGGTGGAAAGAAGTGCCTCACGATCTAGAACAACTTGGTTCAAACGGATTTGCAAAAGATGAACCGAGCAAAGAGATCAAGCGACGGGAAAATCGTGGAGAAAAAGGATTCCGCGAAGAACACAAACGAAACGCGAATCACAACCACGAACTGCAACCGTGTGGCTACCACACGCTACAATCAGTAAGGATACGGCCTCACTTCCTCAGAATCAACAGTACACAGAGGCAAGTCTCTCTGCGGATCTCAGCTAGCTACAGCAGGGGATGGGAGAGCAGGAAACCCTAAGTGCGAAAGAGCAAATGACTGACCTCAGGGGAGGAGGGTGTCTCCCTACTACTTATCCTAATTCTAACCTAAGTCTAATTCCTACTCTACCCCTCTCTATTCTAATTACAGAGCGAACCAGCTAAACCCTAGGTTATTCTGGACCAACTCGGTGGTAGGTGTATCCGACGGCCACGCCCGCACAATTCGAAGCGTTGCCTCGATGCAACCTCCAGATTGCCGCCACGTGCCGCCCTCGCTCTGCACCCCCGGTTTTGTGGCCCAACCGGGAAACCAGCCTTTTCCAGCCAACCCCCGTTTTGAGGCCCAAACCGGAAACCAGCCCACCAGCATCTGAGTTTTGAGGCCAAACTCAGCAAACCCTCAGTGCCCAGGTTTTGAGGCCCAAACCTGGAAACCGTCCTCAGCCCGAGTTTTGTGGCCAAACTCGGAAACCCTCAGCCCGAGTTTTGTGGCCAAACTCGGCAAACCGTCCACGCCCAGGTTTTGAGGCCCAAACCTGGAAACCGTCCATCCGATGGTTTTTCCCTGGCTCTACCACCAAACCGACGTCGTAGATGGGATGCACCTCCCGTGCACCCCGTCCACCGACACGTGTCCCCGAGTCCACGACTCAGGCAACACATGACCGCACTTCTTCACTTGTCGTCGTCACAGGCTGCCAGCCACCACAGCTGATCCTCGGCCTCTGGTCCCTCAGTCCAAGCCTCACGTCCGCCCTTCACCACTCCCGGTCCATCGGCACGACACGTCTCTACTTGACCTTCACCTCGCCTCATCACTGCATCCTGCTCAACACCTGCATAACACAACCACAAGCCAAGAACATGCGCATCATCCTAGTTGACAATCACTCATCACTCAGAGACCCGGCATACACCCATGTATCCGCATCTCCCCCTTGATGAGTGCATTGTCAACTACCAACACAAATCATAGTAGAAAGAGAAGAAGGAAAGGAGAGAAGAGCTCGACCATTATGATAGTTGAGATGAAGTCAGTTCGACCATTATGATCTTATAATCAGCAAAGCACAAACAAAACTCGTGCGACAAGGCCGAACGAAGATCAATCTAGATTGGGCAAAAGGTGTTGTACGAATTAAATGAATAAAACATATAACACATGATAACTTGATGAATCTATTAGGTCTGCCAAATCTAACAGAGCCGATAACTATTTTTACTCATGACTTAATCCGCCGCACGATACAAGGCATAAGCAAAAACTTCCCGTCATAAGCTTAAATCCGCCGCACGATACTAAGCTTAACATACGAGACTACTTGCATCATATCTAAATCCACCGCATGATACTAGACATGATAGCAAGGTTGCCGGTACTTACGGAGGTCGACGGATCGATGATTCCTCTCGAAGAACTCGACGACACGACTTAGGGACTCGAAGATGGCACAGGGCCGGTTTGTATTGATGTGGTTGTGAACAGTTTTACAATGGTCGAGGGTTTATATTTATACCCCGGACAAGACATGAATCCTAAATGATTACGACTTATACAACGAACTTTGGAAAGATAATTATTATTCCCATTGTTCCAGCGTCTTCCATCGTCATATACCTTCTCGTGCAAGCCTTCTTTACTTCCCGAATGAAGTCGCCATCTCTCAAGACAACCAACCATGTAGGCATTTGTCGAATCCCGAAGACTAGCCGACCGCCTGTCCGTTTACCGAATGCTTCCTTCACTGCTAACTGGGGCCCTCTTGTCATTCTTCGTGCGTGCGAAAATCTGGTGTTAACAGTAAGCAAGTAACCAAAGCTGAAGAGAGACAGACCCTCGCAGAAACCAACCCTGGGAAGCAAGGTCCGCCTAAGAACCTCGTTGAGGATCCGAGTCGTTGGGGTGAGATCCCTAGGCGCGCGACTCGAACCCTCACCGAAGGGCTCAGTGAAGCAAGGGCGGACCAGGTCTGTCGACGGCTGGGCACCACCGTGAGGGCGGCGGGGTGGCTCCGTCCGGTCGTAGCACAGGTCGTGGATCCGGGTCTGAGAGTGTGTCAAGCCGAACCAACCCCAGATCTCTGACGAGAAGAGTCTGTAGTGCTCCCCCTGAAAAGCGAACTATATGGTCTCTCTGTCCGGGTGCACCCACAGTGACGCGTAAAACTGGAAGACCCAATCCTCGATGTATGAGCCAGACTGCCCCAGAAGGTCTGCTAGACCAGGTAGGTAAGAGAGTATGGGGCAGATCTGCTCTCCTGCTGCTGCCACAACTGCCTCCAGGGGACAAACACGCTGAGAGCGAAGACTGATCCCAGCGTTCCTGTAGCCTCGATAGAAATCCTCCTGAAGCACAGTGAAGAAGTCCGGACCTGCCTGCTCCTGCCTCTCTCGGGAAACCACTGCTCCACTGGTACTAGTCTGAGTGCCTGAATCTGTGAGCAGGTGGCCGCCCGGAGGTCCAGCCGCGGGATCGGCGGGGGCGCACGCCTCGATGGAGCACGTGCTCCCCGCAGAGGGACATCGGGCCGAGGTGGCACCGCTGTCCTGTGACGCGTGGACTGATGCCGGGGAACCTCCTCAGGAACCGCCTCCTCCTCTGCCTCTGCCTCGGGAGCCTCTGCCTCAGGTGCCTCTGCTGTCTCAGCCTCTGCCTGGCCCTGCCCTGAGCTCTCGGGCTCGACTCCTGGCGAGGTGAACGTCGTTCGACGACCGGCAGCCATAAGCGTGCTAGTCGGTGAGTGGTGGAAACGCTCAACCTCCTCAATGGCTCTGCGCTGGTCGGGGGACAACTGGTCCTCAATCCAAGTCCGCCCGTACTGCCACCCTGCTCTGCTCCTCGGCTGCATCGGCCACTGCCTGTGCCTGAGCTGCCTCTCTCTCTCGGCTCTGGAGCGCTTCCTGCGCGTGATCAACTTCGCCTTCCCTGGCCGCTGACCAGGAGGGGGACGAGGAGGGGAGTCCCTAGGGCCACCACCAACGTTCTTGCAGCGCGGCATAGCTGACAAGAATGGGAGAAACTGTCTCTGAAAGAAGCTCTGGACTGCCGCTGAAAGGAAACCCTGACAACCCAACACTGACAACTGAACGGCCAACTCCCCCTGACACGGACCCTCTGTCGCTGACACTCACGAGGCTTGGCCTCGATCCTTACCCGCGGGCTTGGCCCCGGTTAGCTAAACTGACAAACGGCCAAGCTGTCACTAAGCAAACCACTGACTCGCTGCGAGAATAGAGAGGATATATAAGAAACATATAATCTAGAGATGAGGAGGCCTATCGGAAGCAAAGCATAGGGGATAAGAAGGGAAAAGGCTTTGCTACCTGACGATCCGACGAAACGAGCATGCACGAGGGAAGTCACTGACGTTCCGGGGTCCACACGACACACCAAGGGGACTGCAAAAAGATTTGAGTGGAAGAGGGGGTCAAAACATGGTGGAACAGGCATTTAGACATTTCATCGAGCACGTGGAGCTCATAGATTATGGAGGTGGAGGAGGGGGCTCACTGGAGGGGGATCGGCCAGCCGAGAGGAGAGCGCCGGAGAGTAGGAGATGCTCGGGGACAATGGAGGATCTCCGGCGAAAGACGCTCGAGCGCCGTCGAGCGCCGGCGACGAACTCCGGCGAGCACTGAATGGAGCAAGGCGCGCGCGCGTTTATGAGCGGTGGAGAGGACAGAGCGCGGTGGAGCAGGGACCGGCGTTGAGGGGCACGGCGGCCGGCGAGGAGGGCCTGGGCGTGCGTGGGTGGCCGGCGGGAGTTAGGGTTAGGGCGCGGGGATCACGGCGGGCGGCGGGGGTTCGAGCTTAGGCGATTGAGCACGAGGAAGAAGGAGGCGATGAGATATGACGTGTGGGTCCAGGATGTCATTAGAAGAACCTATTGCGCCGCTTAAAGGGGCATCGGACGCGCCGATGATTACGCATCGAACGCTCCGATGCCGGTCCAGAGAGCTCCAGAAACATCCATTTTGCATCGGACGCGTCCTATTCCTTGGCATCGCCGATGAGAATACATCGGACGCTCCACCAACACTGTTCCAGCCGGGGCTGTGTACAGTGAGAGCATCGGACGCTGGGGCCAGCGTCCGATGCTGCATTTTGGCTTGTTTCGAAGATCTCCGTTGCGGCTCCCTCTCCCAACCAAGTTCCAACTCAAATAAGAGGCAAATAAACACCAGTTGGAACCTAGTATGAGCATCCTCGCATAAACCCTCAATTTTATAAATATTTTGCCATAGGCTACATATCATTTTTAGAGAAATAGGCGATAAACCTCAAGGAGACAACATGTGGCCACCAAAACTAGGGGACTCAACCATTAGGAGCCTCAAATGCTCCCCCTAGCGGTGGACGAACACAGCGGTTGCTCAAAACTTAAACAAAAGAAACGACAAAGCAACAAACATGCATATGCAATGCAATACGGAATTTGAATCTAGGTTGCTTGTCAAGTTTGCTCATGGGTAAGCTTCTTCACACGCTTTTTAGGGCGGTTATCTTAACCACGTCTGACAAGCCTATGTGCATAGCATAATTTAAACATGGCATATGATACAATGCAATGCAAAGACAACCACCTTTCACCTTTTGACAAAGTTACTTAGATCAAGCACATTAATCTCACTTCGCAATCTACAAAGGGTGTTTTCATCTAGGGGTTTTGTGAAGATATCCGCCAATTGATCTTCGGTTCTAACTCCCTCTAAGGATATATCTTTCTTTGAAACATGATCTCTAAGGAAGTGATGGCGAATATCTATGTGCTTTGTGCGAGAGTGTTGAACCGGGTTGTTAGCAAGCTTAACCGCGCTCTCATTGTCACACAACAAAGGTACCCTTTCTAGAACTACACATATAGTCTAAAGGGTTTGTTTCATGTAAAGGATTTGTGCACAACAAGCACCCGCGGCTATGTATTCCGCCTCGGCGGTAGACAAGGCCACACTATTTTGCTTCTTCAAACTCCATGAAACTAGTGATCTCCCAAGCAAATGGCACCCTCCGGATGTGCTTTTTCTATCACTTTTGCAACCCGCGTAATCCGAATCGGAATACCCAACGAGTTGGAAGTTAGCTCCTTTGGGATACCAAAGGCCAAAGCTTGGGGTGTGCTTTAGGTACCTAAGGATTCTCTTCACCGCTATGAGATGTGATTCCCTAGGATCGGCTTGAAAGCGAGCACACATGCACACACTAAACATGATGTCGGCCTAGATGCGGTCAAATATAACAAGCTACCAATCATAGAGCGGTAGAGAGTTTGATCAACCGGGTTACCTCCCACATCTAGGTCAGATGTCCGTTGGTTGGCATTGGAGTCTTGATAGGCTTGCAATCATCCATGTTGAAGCGCTTGAGGAGGTCTTTTGTATACTTCTCTTGAGATATGAAAGTCCCCTCCTTCAATTGCTTGACTTGGAAGCCTAGGAAGAATGTGAGCTCTCCAATCATGGACATTTCGAACTCCTTCGACATCAAGTCACCAAATTCCTTGCAATAGGCTTCATTTGTTGACCCGAAGATGATATCATCAACGTAGACTTGACAAATGAAGATTTCTCCATCAAGCTTCTTGGTGAATAGTGTGGTGTCGACCATCCCAATGGTGAAGCCCTTCTCAATGAGGAAGTTCCGGAGATGCTCGTACCAAGCTCTTGGGGCTTGCTTGAGCCCATATAGCGCCTTGGACAACCTATAAACATGATTAGGATATCTAGGGTCTTCAAACCCGGGAGGTTGATCAACATAGACTAGTTCATTTATGAAGCCATTTAAAAATGCACTTTTCACATCCATTTGATATAATTTAATGTCATGATGTGATGCATATGCAAGGAGGATACGAATGGCTTCGAGTCTTGCAACCGGTGCAAAGGTCTCTCCAAAATCCAAACCTTCAACTTGAGAGAACCCCTTTGCCACTAGCCTTGCCTTGTTTCTAACAACCTTGCCTTGATCATCTTGCTTGTTCTTAAACACCCATTTTGTCCCAATGACTCTTGCGCCTTTAGGTCGCTCTTCAAGTGTCCAAACTTGGTTGCGGGTGAAGTTGTTCAATTCTTCATGCATAGCATTCACCCAATCCGAATCACCTAGAGCTTCATCTACAATGGTAGGCTCAACAAGAGACACAAAGGAGTGATGTTCAATAAATAAAGCAAGTTTTTGAGATCGAGTCATTACACCCCTTGTTGGACTCCCTATGATGAGTTCTTGAGGATGAGCTTGTAGTAGAGGAGTAGTCCTTTGATCAACCACTTGAGGGGCCGCTTGTGGAGCATCAACATCTTGAGCTTGTACCACCATTTGATCATGGGAGACATGAGTATCTTCAAATGGATCCCTCCCATCTTTGTCATCAACATGTGGTACATTGGATGATGATGGCTTGTCAAGGACTTGCACATCATCATCATCATCTTTAGGCTTGATGGCTCCAACCGCATGTTCTTCATGGCTTCCCTCAATGGTTCATCACCTACATCATCAAGATTTTCATGCTCTCCTTGAGAGCCGTTAGATTCATCGAATTCCACATCATATGTTTCTTCTACCATCCCGGTGGCATGGTTGAATACTCGATATGCTTTGGACTTCAATGAGTAACCAACAAGAAAACCAATATCATATCGGCGTTGAAACTTCCCTAGGTGTTGGCGCTTCTTGTAGATGTAGCATTTGGACCAAACACTCTAAAGAATGATATATCCGGCTTCTTGTTGTTGAGTAGCTCATAGGGGGTCTTGCCAAGGAGACGATGGGGGAACAACCGATTTGATGCATAGCAAGCGGTGTTGATTGCTTCCGCCCAAAATCTTTCCGGTGTAGAGTACTCATCTAGCATTGTCCTTGCTAGGGTGATTAGAGTCCGGTTCTTCCTCTCAACTACCCCATTTTGTTGTGGTGTATATGTTGCGGAGACTTCATGCTTGATCCCAACTTCATCACAATATTGCTCAATGTGGGTGTTGTCGAACTCTCTTCCATTGTCACTTCTTATCTTTTGATTTTCAAGTCAAACTCATTTTGGGCTCTCTTGGCGAACTTCTTGAATGAAGGGGTTGCTTCGGATTTGTCATGAAGAGAATACCCAAGTGTATCTTGAATAGTCATCAACAATCACTAGACAATAGAGATTACCACCCAAGCTAGCATATGTTGTTGGCCCAAATAGATCCATGTGGAGTAGCTCTAACTCTCTTGATGTTGATACAAAGGCTTTGGTTGGATGAGTGTTTGCAACTTGCTTGCCGGCTTGACATGCACTACACAATTTGTCCTTCTCAAATTTGACATCCTTCAAGCCCCTAACCAAATCCTTCTTCAATAGCTTGTTGAGAGTGTTCATTCCAACATGTGCTAATCTTCTATGCCATAGCCAACCAAGTGATTGCTTAGTGAACAAGCATGTCTTCAAGTTGGCATCTTCGGAGGTGAAATCCACTAGGTAGAGATTGTTGTATCTAAAGCCCTTGAATATCACTTGTGTATCATCTTTCTTGGTCACAACCACTTCCTTGTCGGTGAACAAACATTGAAAGCCAAGATCACATAGTTGCCCAACGGATAGCAAGTTGAAGCTCAATGATGCAATTAGTAGCACATTGGAGATGGTATGATCATTTGATATAGCCACTTTGCCCAATCCCTTGACATTGCCCTTTGAATTGTCACCAAATGTAATCTTTTCTTGGTCATTGACATTCTCTTCTAGTGAGGTGAACATCCGGGGATCACCGGTCATATGTTGAGTGCAACCACTATCAATTACCCAATGTGATCCACCGGTCTTGTAGTTCACCTACACACACAAGAAATCAAGCTTGAGCTTTTGGGACCCAAACTTGTTGCGGTCCCTTAACCTTCTCAACTAGTGACTTAGCAACCCAAATTTGCTTTGGCCTACTCTTGTTAGGTGGCCCCATAAACATGACCTTCACTTTGCCACTAGAATCTTGTCTAAGCATGTACTGAGCATTGAAAGCAAAGGGCCTAGCATGCTTGGGCAAGGGTGTGGGCTTTGGCTCTTCACAATCATGAGCAAAGTGTCCTTCCTTTCCACACTCATAGCATCTCCCAATCTTCTTCTTCTTTGGCTTTGTGATGCTCTTGCGTTGCTTCATCTTCTCTTCAAGAAAGCCAATACCATTTCTATTTGTCTTCATGACGGTGTTCATGAGAAGCTCACTTTGAAGACATTGACCCTTGGTGAAGTTCCTCAAACCGGTGGTGAGGTGTTCTTTTTCCTTCTTGAGCTTGTCATTCTCTTGTTGGAGCTCTAATTGAGATGGTGTCATCTTGTAATCCCTCTCCATCTTCAATCTCTTGTTCTCTTCTTTTAGCATGTCAAGCTCAAGTGTCATGCTATACTCATCATCTTGGGTCTCAACAATGACTTGCTTTGTGGTTGCAAGCTTCTCTAGATCAACCTTGAGCTTTGCATTCTCATTCTTGATCTTGATGTAATCATCATAGTGATCGGCCACAACCACACTCTTGCCTTTGCCACTAGCTCTTTGCTCATCATGCTCACTAACCAAGTCCTCACAAGATGTAGCTATGTCACACTTAACAACAAGGTTAGGAGCATCATGTGTCTCATGTGAAAGCATATCATAAGAAATGGTGAGAGCATCATAGTCAACTTTCACTTGAGTGTATTGTTCTTTTAGCAAGGCATAACTAGTGGTAAAGTCACTATGCATCTTATCAAGTTTTTCATTTTTAGCTTTGAGCTCCTTGTTAGAGGACTTGAGCTCCTTGATAGTGGATGACATAGTAGCAAGTTCATCTTTTAGTTCATCACTAGCATGAATAGCATGATCACATTTCTCAACAAGAGATTCATTTTCATCAACAAGCTTTTCATTTTTAGCTCTAGTCTTTCTTATGATTTTAGAGTAGTCGTTTAGCAATTTGACAAGCTCATCATAAGTAGGTGCCTCAAATTCACCATCACTATCACTATCACTATCACTAGAGTCATCATCGTTTTGTACCTTCCGGTCACCCTTGGCCATAAGGCATAGGTGTGTAGATGATGATGGCGATGGTGGTGGTGGTGGTGTAGAGGAGCCAATGACTAGAGCGGCCACCTTCTCCTTCTCATCATCACTATCTTCATTTGATGAGCCACCGGAGGAGTCAATGTCGGTGAGCCAATCACCAACAATGTAAGCCTTCCCACCTTTCTTGTGGTATTGCTTCTTCTTCTTGCCATCCTTCTTGTAGTAGGGCTTTTCATCCTTCTTCTCATCTTCACTTGATGAGTCATACTTCTTGCCCTTGTTCTTGTTCTTGTAGCTCTCTTTCTTGGGCTTGGTGCATTGATGAGCAAGATGGCCAAGCTCACCGCAATTGTAGCAATCCATTTTGGAGATTGGCCTCCTCTTGCTACTTGTGAAGAACTTCTTCTTTCTTGAGTCAAAGTTGACTCCATTCTTGTGAAGCTTCTTCAACATTTTGGTGGTCCTTCTCACCATGAGAGCAATGTTGGAATCATCTTCTTCATCACTTGAGCTCTCATGATGCACCACAATAGCCTTGGACTTGCCCTTTTTGTCATGGCTAGCTTTGAAGGCCAAGTCCTTCTTCTTGTCGGTGGAGGAGCCACCACTTGGTGTGATGTGCATGTACACTCATCTCATGCATTGATCTTTCCCAAGATTTGAGTTGGTGTAGCGGTGGAAAGATCACCTTGATGTAGCACCGTCACGATGTGTCCATACTTCTCAATTGGAAGGACACAAAGAATCTTCCTCACAACATCGGATGGTTGCATTTGTGTGAGGCCAAGTCCATTGAGTTCTTCTACAAGAACATTCAAGCGTGAGTACATTTCATTTGCACTTTCATTAGCATGCATATCAAATGAATGAAGTTTTTGCATAACTAAATGATATCTCTCCTCACGCTCACTCTTGGTCCCCTCATGGAGAGCACAAATGTTATCCCATAGATCATGGGCATTCTTGTGGTTCCGGACGCGGTTAAACACATCCTTGCAAATGCCTCTAAAAAGAATGTTTTTGGCCTTTGCATTCCACTTCTCATTTTCTTCCTCATGTGGCGTGAGGCTAGTGCCCTCCTTGGGTTTGGGGAACCCGGTTATGGCGGCATCGCGGCATTTCACATCAACCGCTTCTAGGTACGACTCCATACGGATTTTCCAATATGGAAAGTCGTCTCCCTCGAACATGGGAGGTGGTCCATCACCTCCGGACATCTTAACTCTAGGCGGTTAAGCCTAAATCGAGAGCACGAGGCTCCGATACCAATTGAAAGGATCAAGATGCCCAAGAGGGGGGGGGTGAATTGGGCTTTTCTAAAACTTCTTGCAATAATAAAACCTATCAAGCCTCAATTAACCCCCTAGTGCCTAGAAGTGTGATTCTCTTTATTCTACCACACAAAAGACCAAGTCTAAGCCACTCCTACTCTAGCAAAGCAATTCAATATAGAATGAACAACAAGAGTAATGCGGAATTGAATTGCTTGAAAGTAAATGCGTAAGTAAAAGAGTAGAGATGACTCGACGATCTTTTTGCCGAGGTATCGAGGTGTCGGCACACCCCCTAGTCCTCGTTGGAGCACCCGCGCAAGGGTATCGCTCCCCCTTGATCCGCGCAAGGATCAAGTGCTCACTACGAGCTGATTCTTCGCCACTCCGGCCCGGTGAATCGCTCGCTACCGGTCACAAGCTTGCTTGGATCATCCACAATGCCACCGGATGCTCTCCAAGCTTCACGATCGCCACCAAGCCGTCTAGGTGATGCCGATCACCAAGAGTAACAAGCTAGAACTCTCACTTGACCAACACAAGGCCAAAGAGATGGATGGATGCACACTTGCTACTCAATTCTCACTAGGAGGTGTCTAATTCTCACAATTAGCAAATCACTCAACCTCACTAGGGCTCTTGCACTCACTCACACTCACAAGGTGTTTCTCAGCTGATGGAAGTGGCAAGAACACTCAAATGGATGGAGGGAAGGATATATATACTCCCCCAACCGGCCATCCAAAAACAGCACAAGACAGGCATTCTGCGGGGGCATCGGACGCGCCGATGCCTAGCATCGGACGCTCCGATGACCTCGTCCAACGGTCTACTGTACCTTCTTGTCAGACTGTTTAAAGGGACATCGGACGCTGGGCAGCATCCGATGCCACCACATCGGACGCGTCCGATGTGGATTTATCCTCTCTGGAACCTCTCTGGATGGCCATCGGACGCTGGCCCTCAGCGTCCGATGCCAGCGTCCGATGCGGCCTGCAGTTCACAGCGCACGTGAACAGTGACATGGGCGCGTCCGATGTGAACACATCGGCGCGTCCGATGCCACGCACTAGACTAAACCCTAGTCGGGGTGGGCATCGACGCGTCCGATGCTCACCTGGCCAGCGTCCGATGCCCATAACAAGGGCAAACTCAACTCGGATCGCGACGCGGCCTAAACGACTTTTGATCCTCTCGACTTAAGCATCTCTCTGAGCTACCTAGGGCTATGAAATAACAAGTATGCACCACACCTACCTCAATAGACTCATCTAGGTCAAGCTACTGATTCACGCTCCCCTTTATAGTACGGCCAAAGGAAAACAAAGACCTAAGACTACCTAAGTGTCCTCCAACACCATATGACACTTAGCCTAGTCTACCACCGTCTTCGTCGTTCGTCCTTTGAAAACCAAAACGATATCCATCGCCAGGGGACATGAACTCCATATGCCCGTATCGTCGCCATTACCGTGACCTAACTCAATCCTGTTTCTGCAAAACACACGTTAGTCACAGTAATCTTGTGTTTCATCCAATCACCGAAACCACTAGGGGCCAAGATGCGTTCAGCGACGATACAGGCATATGGAGTTCATGTCCCCTGGAGATGGAAATCGTTTTGGTTTTCAAAGGACGGACGACGAAGACGGTGGTAGACTAGGCTAAGTGTCACATGGTGTTGGAGGACACTTAGGTAGTCTTAGGTCTTTGTTTTTCCTTTGGTCGTACTATAGAGGGGAGCTGAATCAGTAGCTTGACCTAGATGAGTCTATTGAGGTAGGTGTGGTGCACACTTGTTATTTCATAGCCCTAGGAGCTCAGAGAGATGCCTTATGTCACGAGGATGAAAAGTTGTTAAGGCCGCGTCGCGATCCGAGTTGGTTTGCCCTTGAAAAGGGCATCAGACGCTGGCCTGGTCTGATGCTCACTCAAACTAGGGTTTTTGTTTGGTGCGTGGCATCGGACGCTCCGATGTTGTCACATCGGACGCGCCCGTACCACTGTTCACTTGCGAGTAAATTTGACGCTGCACCGGATGCAGCTCCTGCTCACTGAGGGCTCAGACATCTCGTCCTGCCCGGGCTGACTCTGGCACCTCTGGCGCTGTCTCGAGCTGGACGCGTTGCCTCCTCCTGCTGCTGCCTGCGTCCCTACCGTGTCCCAGAAGTTGCTCATGTTATATGCGGGGAACACGGTCGCGGAGCTGGTGAGTGACTGGTCAGGACGGCTCCCTGTGGTGGCAGCTACCTTCCAAAGTATATAGGAGACCCAGTGCGCGTACGGTAGCTTCCTGCGGGCCTTGATGCCCTCAGCCACGGTGTCCTCCATCTCGCAGATGATCACAGCCATAATGTCGAACTCCCTCTACTGAATCAGATGCGCAAGTAGCCACAGCTGGAGGCGAGAGATGGCCTCTCTGAAGCCGACACGGGGCAGCAAGGTGCGCCTACGGACCTCGTGGAGGATCCGAGCCGCAGGAGTGAGATCCTTGACGCTCGGCTCGAACCCTCCCCGAAGGGCTCTCGGAAGCAGGGGCGCACCAGGTCTGTGGGAGGCTGCTCTCCACCATGAGAGCGTCACGGTGGCTCGGTCCGGTCGTAGCACAGGTCGTGGATTTGGGTCTGAGAGCGACGAAGACCAAACCAATCCCGGATCTCGGACACAAGGAGCCTGTAGTGCTCGCCGCCAAACGCAACTCAATCGTCTCCCGGTCTTGGTGCACCCACAGCGACGCGTAGAACTGGTAAATCCAATCCTTGATATATGAGCCAGACCGCCCCAACCAGTCTGCGAAACCGGGTAGGTAGGTGAGAACGGGGTGGAGCTGCTCTGACGCTGAAAACCAGGGCCCCAGGGTGCAGACCCTCTATGAACACAAGCTGATCCCGGCGTTCCTGTAACCTCTGTAAAATCCTCCTGGAGTACCTATAGAAGTCTGCCCCGGCTTGCTGCTGCTGCCTCTCCCTCGGGAACCACTGCTCAACTGGACTATCCGGAGTGTCTGTATCTGCGAGCAAGTGCCGCACGGAGGTCTAGCCGCGGAATCTGCGGGGGTGGACGCCTTGAAGGAGCACGTGCACCCTGCAGAGGGACATCGGGCCGGGGTGGCACCTCTGTCCGGTGACGAGACGACCGACGCCTAGGAACCTCTGCCTCAGCTGTCTCGGCCTCTGTCTGGTCCGCCCGGAGCTCTGGGGCTCAACCCCTGGAGAGTTGAACGTGGTCCGGCGACCGGCAGCCATAAGCGTGCCAGTCGACGAGCCGTGAAGCTGCTCGACCTCCTCAACTGCTCTGCGCTACTCTGGAGACAACTGATCCTCGATCCTCAAGCCGCCACCACGGCCTCCCTGCTCGGTTCGCTCGGCGGCATCTGCAACTGCCTGGGCCTGCGCGGCCTCTCGCTCCTGTTAAGTGTGCTTCTGGCGCACTAAGAGCTTCCCCTTCCCTAGTCGCTGGCCAAAAGGAGGAGGACGAGGAGGGGAATCCCCTGGGCCACCACCGATGTTCTTGCAGTGCGGCATGGCTGACAGAACGAGACACACTACCGCTGAAAGTCTGGACTACCTCTGGAAAGATCAACAGACACTGAGCAACCCTGACAAGTCCAACTGACACAGAAAACCAGCTGACCAACTGAACTGACTAGAAACTCCTCTGTCACTGATCCTCTGCCACTGACACTCTCGCGAGCTTGGCCTCGATCCTTACCCTCGTGCTTGGCCCCGGTTTGTCTGTTAATGCCCAACTGTCAAACTAGCCACGAGCTGACAACTGCCACTGACTCGCTGCAAGAATAGATGGGATATATAAGAACATATATTCTAGAGACGAAAAGACCTATCGAAGCAAAGCAAGGGGATAAGAGTAGAAGAGGGCTTTGCTACCTGACGAACGGAGGAGATGACCCAAGCACAAGGTAAGGACTGACGTTCCGGCACCCACGTATCACACCGGGGGAATTGCAAAGGATTTGTGTGAAAATGGGGGTTAAAACATGGTGGAACGGCTGTTGGGGCATTTCATCGAGCACCTAGTGAGCATGAGATGAGGAGGAGGGTGATTGCTCACTTGGGGGGCTCTGTTTGCCGGGGAGGAGGTCGCCGAGAAGAGGAGGCGAGCTCGAGGTGGACACAGAGCTCCGGCGAGGGAGACCAACCGCCGTGGAGAAGCCCCGGCGAGCTCGGGCGCTGACCACCGTGTGAGCTGGCAGGCGGTGCGCGCGGCTGCGACGGGCGAGGAGGACGGCCTGCGCGTGCGGCTGGGGTGAAGCGGCGGAGCAGTGGCCGGCGGCGAGTTGGCTGGCACGAGCGGGAGGGGAGGGCGCGGCGGCCGGCGATGGAGGGCTAGGTTTTTTGGGCTCAGGAACCCGATGGCAGGAGCGGTTGGGCCTCGGCGCAACAAAGACGAAAGGGTTGGAATATGACACGTGGCTGGTCCCAATAGCCAGTAAAAAGAGCTTACTGTGCGCTTAATGGGGCATCAGACGCGCCGATGTAAACACATCGGACGCTCCGATGCCGTCCAGAGAGCTCCAATTTTGCCAAAAACGCATCGGATGCGTCCTTTGCCTTGGCAGATGGGGCACCGCACGCTCCGTTGGTGACACAATGGACGCTGTCAGTTCACTATTTCAGCTGGGGCTACCTACAGTGCAGGCATCGGACGTTGGGGCCAGCGTCTGATGCTGCATTTTGGGCAGCTTCGAAGATCTCCGTTGCAGCTCCCTCTCCCAACCAAGTTCCAACTCAAATAAGAAGCAAATAAACACCAGTTGGAACCTAGTATGAGCATCCGCATAAACCCACAATTTTATAAATATTTTGCCACAGGCTACATACCATTTTTAGTGAAAATAGGCAATAAATCCCGAGGAGACAACATGTGGCCACACAAAACTAGGGTCTCAACCATTAGGAGCCTCAAATGCTCCCACTAGCGGTGGACGAACACAGCGGTTGCTCAAAGCTTAACCAAAAAGAAATGACAAAACAACACACATGCATATGCAATGCAATACGAAATTTGAATCTAGGTTGCTTGTCAAGTTTGCTCATGGGTAAGCTTCTTCACACACTTTTTAGGGCGGTTATCTTAACCACGTCTGACAAGCCTATGTGCATAGCATAATTTAAACATGGCATATGATACAATGCAATGCAAAGACAACCACTTTCACCTTTTGACAAAGTTACTTAGATCAAGCACATTAATCTCACTTCGCAATCTACAAAGGGTGTTCTCATCTAGGAGTTTTGTGAAGATATCCGCCAATTGATCTTCGGTTCTAACTCCTTCTAGGGATATGTCTTTCTTTGAAACATGGTCTCTAAGAAAGTGATGGCGAATATCTATGTGCTTTGTGCGAGAGTGTTGAACCAGGTTGTTAGCAAGCTTAACCGCGCTCTCATTGTCACACAACAAAGGTACCCTTTCTAGAACTACACTATAGTCTAAAAGGGTTTGTTTCATGTAAAGGATTTGTGCACAACAAGCACCCGCGGCTATGTATTCTGCCTCGGCGGTAGACAAGGCCACACTATTTTGCTTCTTCAAACTCCATGAAACTAGTGATCTCCCAAGCAAATGGCACCCTCCGGATGTGCTCTTTCTATCAATTTTGCAACCCGCGTAATCCGAATCAGAATACCCAACGAGTTGGAAGTTAGCTCCTTTGGGATACCAAAGGCCAATGCTTGGGGTGTCCTTTAGGTACCTAAGGATTCTCTTTACGGCTATGAGATGTGATTCCCTAGGATCGGCTTGAAACCGAGCACACATGCACACACTAAACATGATGTCGGGCCTAGATGCGGTCAAGTATAACAAACTACCAATCATAGAACGGTGTAGAGAGTTTGATCAACTGGGTTACCTCCTCATCTAGGTCAAGATGTCCATTTGTTGGCATTGGAGTCTTGATAGGTTTGCAATCATCCATATTGAAGCGCTTGAGGAGGTCTTTTGTGTACTTCTCTTGAGATATAAAAGTCTCCTCCTTCAATTGCTTGACTTGGAAGCCTAGGAAGAATGTGAGCTCGCCAATCATGGACATTTTGAACTCCTTCGACATCAAGTCACCAAATTCCTTGCAATAGGCTTCATTTGTTGACCCGAAGATGATATCATCAACGTAGACTTAACAAATGAAGATCTCTCCGTCAAGCTTCTTGTGTGAATAGTGTGGTGGTGTCGACCTTCCCAATGGTGAAGCCCTTCTCAATGAGGAAGTCCCGGAGGTGCTCATACCATGCTCTAGGAGCTTGCTTGAGCCCATATAGCGCCTTGGACAAACCTATAAACATGATTAGGATATCTAGGGTCTTCAAACTCGGGAGGTTGATCAACATAGACTAGTTCTTATGAAGCCATTTAAAAATGCACTTTTCACATCCATTTGATATAACTTAATGTCATGATGTGATGCATATGCAGGAGGATACGGATGGCTTCTAGTCTTGCAACCGGTGCAAAGGTCTCTCCAAAATCCAAACCTTCAACTGGAGAGAACCCCTTTGCCACTAGCCTTGCCTTGTTTCTAACAACCTTGCCTTGATCATCTTGCTTGTTCTAAACACCCATTTGTTCCATGACTCTTGCGCCTTTTGGTTGCTCTTCAAGTGTCCAAACTTGATTGCGGGTGAGTTGTTTAGTTCTTCATGCATGGCATTCACCCAATCGGATCACCTAGAGCTTATCTACAATGGTAGGCTCAACAAGAGAAATAAAAGAGTGATGTTCCAAATAAAGCAAGTTTTTGAGATCGAGTCATTACACCCCTTGTCGGACTCCCTATGATGAGATCTTGAGGATGAGCTTGTAGTAGAGGAGTAGTCCTTCGATCAACCACTTGAGGGGCCGCTTGTGGAGCATCAACATCTTGAGCTTGTACCACCATTTGATCATGGGAGACATGAGCGTCTTCATTTGGATCCTCCCCATCTTGTCCTCATCATGTGGTACATTGGATGAGGATGGCTTGTCAATGACTTGCACATCATCATCATCATCATCTTTAGGCTTGATGGCTCCAACGGCATGTCTTCATTGCTTCCCTCAATGGTTCATCACCTACATCATCAAGATTCTCATGCTCTCCTTGAGAGCCGTTAGATTCATCGAATTCCACATCATATGTTTCTTCTACCATACCCGGTGGCATGGTTGAATACTCAATATGCTTTGGACTTCAATGAGTAACCAACAAGAAAACCAATATCACATCGGCGTTGGAACTTCCCTAGGTGTTGGCGCTTCTTGTAGATGTAGCATGTGCACCCAAACACTCTAAAGAATGAAACATCCGGCTTCTTGTGTTGAGTAGCTCATAGGGGGTCTTGCCAAGGAGACGAGGGGGAACAACCGATTTGATGCATAGCAAGCGGTTGTAGATTGCTTCCGCCCAAAATCTTTCCGGTTGTGTAGATACTCATCTAACATTGTTCTTGCTAGGGTGATTAAGGTCCGGTTTTCCTCTAAAACTACCCAATTTGTTGGGGGGAACAGATGCTATGCAAACTAGACTTTTATGCAAAACTATGCAAACTCTAATCAAGACCAAAGAATCTAATCTGATGGCTGGTAATTTTAGCACTCAAACCCTCCCACTCATGGGGGTGTTTTGCAACAGCCGGATAGAATGAGTGGGGGTTTTGAGTGCTAAAATTACCAGCCATTCGGATTAGATTCTTGTGGTCTTGATTAAAGTTTGCATAGTTTGTATAGGAGTCTAGTTTGCATAGCATACGTTCCCATTTTGTTGTGGTGTGTAGGTTGCGGAGACTTCATGCTTGATCCCAACTTCATCACAATATTCCTCAATGCGGGTGTTGTCAAACTCCTTTCCGTTGTCACTTCTTATCTTTTTGATCTTCACTTCAAATTCATTTTGAGCTCTCTGGCAAACTTTTTGAATGAAGGGGTTGCTTCGGATTTGTCATGAAGAAAGAATACCCAAGTGTATCTAGAATAGTCATCAACAATCACTAGGCAATAGCGATTTCCACCCAAGCTAGCATATGTTGTTGGCCCAAATAGATCCATGTGAAGTAGCTCTAACTCTCTTGATGTTGATACAAAGGCTTTGGTTGGATGAGTATTTGCAACTTGCTTGTCGGCTTGACATGCACTACACATTTGTCCTTTTCAAATTTGACATCCTTCAAGCCTCTAACCAAATACTTCTTCAATAGCTTGTTGAGAGTGTTCATTCCCACATGTGCCAATCTTCTATGCCATAGCCAACCAAGTGATTGCTTAGTGAACAAGCATGTCTTCAAGTTGGCATCTTCGGAGGTGAAATCCACTAAATAGAGATTGTTGTATCTAAAGCCTTTGAAGATCACTTGTGTATCATCTTTCTTGGTCACAACCACTTCTTTGTTGGTGAACAAACATTGAAAGCCAAGATCACAAGTTGCCCAACGGATAGCAAGTTGAAGCTCAATGATGCAACAAGAAGCACATTGGAGATGGTATGATCATTTGATATAGCCACTTTGCCCAATCCCTTGACATTGCCCTTTGAGTTGTCACCAAATGTAATCTTTTCTTGGTCATTGACATTCTCTTCTAGTGAGGTGAACATCTGGGAATCACTGGTCATATGTTGTGTGCAACCACTATCAATCACCCAATGGGATCCACCGGTCTTGTAGTTCACCTACATACACAAGAAATCAAGCTTGAGCTTTCGGGACCCAAACTTGTTGAGGTCCCTTAACCTTCTCAACTAGTGACTTTGCAACCCATATTTGCTTTGGCCTATTCTTGTTAGGAGGCCCCATGAACATGACTTTCACTTTGCCACTAGAATCTTGTCTAAGCATGTAGTGAGCATTGAAAGCAAAGGGCCTAGCTTGCTTGGGCAAGGGTGTGGGTTTGGCTCTTCACAATTGTGAGCAAAGTGTCCTTTTCCACACTCATAGCATCTCCCAATCTTCTTCTTCTTGGGCTTTGTAATGCTCTTGTGTTGCTTCATCTTCTCTTCAAGAAAGCCAATGCCATTTCTATTGGTCTTCATTACGGTGTTCATGAGTAGCTCACTTTGAAGACATTGACCCTTGGTGAAGTTTCTTAGCCCAGTGGTGAGGTGCTCTTTCTCCTTCTTGAGCTTGTCATTCTCTTGTTGGAGTTCCAATTGAGATGGTGTCATTTTGTAGTCCCTCTCCATCTTAAATCTCTTGTTCTCTTCTTTTAGCATATCTAGCTCAAGTGACATGTTATAATCATCATCATGAGTTTCAATGACAACTTGCTTGGTGGTTGTAGGCTTCTCTAGATCAACCTTGAGCTTTGCATTCTAATTCTTGATCTTGACATAGTCATCATAGTGATCGGCCACAACCACTTTCTTGCCCTTGCCACTAGCTCTTTGCTCATCATGCTCACTAACCAAGTCCTCACAAGATGTTGCTATGTCACACTTAACAACAAGGTTAGGGCATCATGTGTCTCATGAGAAAGCATATCATAAGCAACGGTGAGAGTATCATGATCAACTTTTACTTGAGTATATTGTTCTTTAAGCAAAGCATAACTAGTGGTAAGGTCACTATGCATCTTATCAAGTTTTTCATTTTTAGCTTTGAGCTCCTTTTTAGAGGACTTGAGCTCCTTGATGGAAGATGACATAGTAGCAAGTTCATTTTTTAGCTCATCACTAGCATGTGTAGCATTGTTATATTTTTCAACAAGAGCTTCATTGTCATGAACAAGCCTTTCATTTTTAGCTCTAGTCTTTCTTATGATTTTAGTGTAGTTGTTTAGCAAATCAACAAGTTCATCATAAGAAGGAGCTTGGAACTCTCCATCACTCTCATCATCACTAGAGTCATCATCACTTTGTACCTTCCGATCAGCCTTTGCCATGAGGCATAGGTGTGTAGAGGATGATGGCGATGGTGGAGGTGGTGGTGTAGAAGTCCTAATCACTAGAGCGGCCACCTTCTCCTTATCATCATCACTATCTTCATTTGATGAGCCAACGGAGGAGTCAATGTCGGTGAGCCAATCACCAACAATGTAGGCCTTGCCACCTTTCTTGTGGTATTGCTTCTTCTTCTTGCCATCTTTCTTGTAGGGCTTCTCACTCTTCTTCTCATCTTCACTAGATGAGTCATACTTCTTGCCCTTGTTCTTGTTCTTGTAGCTCTCTTTCTTGGGCTTGGGGCATTGATGAGCAAGATGGCCAAGATCACCGCAATTGTAGCAATCCATTTTGGAGATTGGCCTTCTCTTGGTACTTGTGAAGAACTTCTTCTTTCTTGAGTCAAAGTTGACTCCATTCTTGTGAAGCTTCTTCAACATCTTGGTGGTCTTCTTCACCATGAGAGCAATGTTGGAATCATCTTCATCATCACTTGTGCTCTCATGATGCACCTCAATAGCCTTGGATTTGCCTTTCTTGTCATGGCTTGCTTTGAAGGCCAAGTTCTTCTTCTTGTCGGTGGAAGATCCACCACTTGGTGTGATGTGCATGTACATCTCATGAGCATTGATCTTCCCCAAGACTTGTGTTGGTGTGGATGTCGAAAGATCACCTTGATGTAGCACCGTCACGATGTGTCCATATTTATCAATTGGAAGGATACATAGAATCTTCCTCACAACATCGAATGGTTGCATTTGTGTGAGGCCAAGTCCATTGAGCTCCTCTACAAGAACAATCAAGCGTGAGTACATTTCATTGGCATTCTCATGAGCAAGCATTTCAAAAGAGTTTAACTTTTGCATGACCAAATGATAGCGCTCCTCACGCTCACTCTTGGTTCCCACATGGAGCGCACAAATGTTATCCCATAGCTCATGGGCATTCTTGTGGTTCCGGACGTGGTTAAACACATTCTTGCAAATGCCTCTAAAGATGATATTTTTGGCCTCTGCGTTCCACTTCTCATTCTTCTCTTCATTAGGAGTTAGGCTTGTGCCCTCCTTGGGCTTGGGAAAGCCGTGATTGCGGCTTGGCGGCATTTCACATCTACCGCTTCTAGGTATGACTCCATACGGATTTTCCAATATGGAAAGTCGTCTCCCTCGAACATGGGAGGTGGTCCATCACCCTCGAACATCTTAACTCTAGGCGGTTAAGCCTAAATCGAGAGCACGAGGCTCCGATACCATTGAAAGGATCAAGATGCCCAAGAGGTGGGGGGTGAATTGGGCTTTTCTAAAACTCTTTTGCAAGAATTAAATCCTAACAAGCCCAATTAACCCCCTAGTGCCTAGAAGTGTGTTTCTCTCTAAATCAACCGCACAAAAGACTATCGCTAAGCCATTTCTACTCTAGCATGGCAATTCAACTTATGAAAGAACAACAAGTAAATTGCGGAATTGAATTGCTCAAAAGTAAATGCGTATGTAAAGATAGTAGAGATGACACGGCGATCTTTTTCCGAGGTATCGAGGTGTTGGCACACCCCCTAGTCCTCGTTGCAATTTAATTTTATAATTTCAATTTTGCAATTTTAGTTAGTAATTTCAGTTTTAATTTCAATTTGTAAAACAAGTCAATTAGTTATGCTGTTATTTTCAATAATTTACTCAGTTTGGCGGCAATGTTCTAGGGTTTTTGATTTTTATGTTGTATGATTTGCATGCATGTTCTTCTGCACTGGTTTGGTATGCTGCTAAGTTTCAATCTTGTCACCTACTCGTCTATGATGAATTGATGATAATTTTTGCAATCCACTGGTTTCCTATTTTTAGGATAGTTTGTAAATTGTATCCAATTTTTTAGCAATTTAGATTTCCCCTTTGTGGCAAGTTATTTAAAAATGTAATTAATTCAATTATCTTATTGTAGCAAGCTACTCAAATGCTTTAGACATTACCCTCCACTATGTTTTCATTATTGATGTGAGCATTACATAAAATGGTGATAAGTGTTCATATATCACATATATGTTTTAGTCATTTAACTTGCACTATCAAAATTGTCTGCTTACCACCTGTTGCAATTGATGTGTGTAGCTGTTGCATTTCACATTTAGTAGTTGCAGGACCTTGCTCAGGATTCTTGTTGTATACATGCTCATCAGCATCCTTACAGTCCAGCGGCAGTGCAAGTCCAGCATCTCGAGCTGGAGTATTTTATCTATTGTGCAGCTGGGTAGCACACACCACCTTGCTTCTTATTTCAGGTAAGCCTCGACAACAGCAAATTAAATTCAGTCTGATAGGTGTAATTGGTGGCGCAACACTTGCTTGTTCACACTAATGCACAAAGCTTAACCGCAGCGGGCGTTTGGCTTTACCGCAGCGGGCAACAGCGTCCGCTGCGGTGCTAAGGCCACGGTTAATCGTGGCCATTACCGCAGCGGGCGTTGTTGCCCGCTGTGGTAAAAGCCTTAACCGCAGCGGGCAACATAAATAGCTCGCTGCGGTTAATAGCATTTACCGCAGCGGACAACCTAAAGCGCCCGCTGCGGTAAATTATTAACCGCAGCGGTCGATTTAGGTTGCCCGCTGTGGTAGTTGCGTTTAACCGTAGCGGGCTACTTATGTTGCCAGCCATGGTTATTAATTGTGGATTAAAAAATAAATAATGCAGCCAGCAGAAACAACAGGATATGAATTCAAATCAATTGCAGTTTTCAAATAATTCCAGAATTCCAGATTTCTAACAGAGATATATATATATGCACATATAAACCATCTGGACATAACATACAAAGTCACTTAGTTGTTTGTTGTCATCATATACACATTGAGTTAGTTGATTTCAAATTCATATTACAATTCATAGTTCAACTTGATGAGCATAATCTGTCGGACGAAGCATTGTGTTCCATTTGCGGAGCTTCTCGTATTGGGGTAGCAACGCCAGCTCGGATTCGTTGTCGAAGAACGTTTCTCCTTGGAAATGCATTTCTCCATTATAAACTTGCATATGTCCGCCTTGACTTGTTTAAAGCACATCCTGTGGCTCTGCTGCTCTTCCCAATACTTGACACCTTCCTTGAGCTTCTTGTAGCTATTGGTGTACTCCTTGCTGAAACTCGCATGTGTACAAGCCACATGTCTTCGATCCTAGTGGCTGTTTGGCGCACTGCACGATTGATACACAAGCATTAGAACCCATATATATGTATGAAACATGAATTGGACCTTTGAAATACTTACTGGAAAATCTTGTCAGATTTTGAGGTGGTACCTATGCTTGTCCTTGAACTTTTGAGTTCTTCGGTCCCAGAATCCAGGCACCTTTTGGTATTCCTTATAAGCGCTGTACGAAATAGAATAGTTTTAGCCACCATTTAAAAACGTATGGTAACTGTAACTGATGAAAAAGTTGGATGACTTACTTTTTCAGACAATCTTCGAATGCCTTGTACCCTTGCTTGTTTGGTACGCTTAAGGACTCAAACACACAGGCCCTGCCATCTTGAGGGTATATGATAAAAGCGACCCAGTGGCCACCCACGAGGCCCTGACTGCACCATTGCAACAAAATAGAGTTTATGACGACGAGAAGGCCTGATATGCTAGCGACTTAGGTGTACGTACATGTATTTGACTTACCCAAAGTGATAGGCAGCCATTATACTCTCTAGCTCATCCGGCTTGATCTTCTTCATGCATTCTAGTATGTAATTTTTCAACTTAGTCTTCTCGGCTTTCATATTTTCTTCATATTTCTTCTCTCGCTGTCGAACTGTCATCTTTGGATCAGTGATCTCGAAACCCTTGATGACTCTTTCAACAATATGTGCAGGAGAGAGGTAGAGTACAGGACGTGTCTTTTTATTACTTATAGTGACTGTCATGCTGCACACGGACAAGTCATCGTGACATAATAAGTATAGAACTATGGAAAATACAAATGTAGTTATCTGTGGAAGTTGCATTCATCGCTTACAGTGTGAATAGGGTGATTTGAACGATGTCCAGGTCTTCTTCCCGCATCAGGTTGTACATGTCGCTAAAGTCGACGGGTAGGTGCATTTCGTTACTAGCGGGCAAGTGGAAGTACTCCGGGGGAATCTTGACGTTAAAACTTGACATCTCGGCTTTTGCAGCTTCCATGTACCATAGATGGAACCTCCTTGTATCCCACTTTTCCTCGTCGATGAGCTGGGCCTTGGGAATAATGAACTTCCCGCACACATAGTGGCCAGGGCAGTCTTCGGCCTCATCAAATAGTTGACGGGTAGTTTCAGGTCTGGCAAACGATGGATAGGAATGTTAGTAGCATATATACTATGGATGTGTGGTATTATGCTCAATGTTACCATACCTTTCGAACATGAGCGTGTACGGGAGCTTGTCGGTGGACGTTCTTGGATTCTTGGTGGGCGGGGGAGGACATTGGCTTTGTGGTTGACGGGGGAGGTGTCTTTGTCCCTGTTGCCTCCCCTGTCATGCCTCCCTGTTGCTCATTCGTGCTTGGCTGGCTTGTCGTTGTCGTGTTGTCGCCCTTACCGGCCTCTGAGCTTCTTGCCTCATTGACTGGGCCGATCGGCGGACTGTTTTGAGGCGGGGGAGACACAGTGCCCATGTCCATGCCCTTTTCCTTTTCCCCCATGTCGGGGGTCCACAAAAGGGGTACCCCCAATCAACGCAAAACAAATAGGTTAAACCTAGAACACCAATTAATAACAAACCTAGCAAGTCTAACCTTCTAAAAAGCCAACCCCTCGAGGCCTACAACGCCGGCCCATCACTAGGGAGCCCGGGCCCGCCAAAGCCTTACTGTTCGCCTCATGGTAGCCTACCCCTCGAACCCCGGCACGTAGGCCTCGAGCCCACTGTAGCCGTGCACCGCTCCTCGGGACCCCACATGGGAACCTCGAGCCTCTCTGCCACGGTAAACCATCCCTCGAGACACATTATGCTTACCTCGAGCGGCATAGACATCGGATGTCAATCCCACACTACGCATTTAATGCGTTCACCTACTCTGGTCATGTCCTCTGGAACCCGACGTGTGCCACAGTGAACCAGGGCAGAGTCAAATCTCGTTTTCACCACAAGCATGGGCAAAAGGCACAAGTACAACACTGTTTGGCCATACTCTGCACTGTAGCACACTCGAACCGTAGCTCGAGACCTGGATTCCCGCTGTATGGTCGGGTTCTCCGGAACTTGCCCATACCTGCGGGAGCTCGAGCCCCCCGTAGGCGCCACCTCGAGGCCGGCCCTACGCCCCTTGAGCCCTGACAGCTTTCATGCTATTGGAGGACAGGTACCCCAAGACTCGAAGGGACCCAGCCACGTCATGTACGTGCCGGAAAGGACGCTGCACGGCCTCATGTCGCCACGCCTCCATGTTCGCGCCCGGGATGGAGGCCACGCTTCAAGGACGCTTCAACAGCACCCCCACGCCGGCTCCAGTATCTTCGACAAGACATAATTCCTACCCTTCGCCGTATTGGGCGCTGTACATGTCTCTACTGTGTAACCCTGGCCTCCTCTTGCTCTATAAAAGAGGACACCAGGGCCCTTCACGCGCGGCGGCCAGACACACAGTTCCACGAGACAGAACACGAGCACACAATCACGCACCACACACACACGAGTCCGGACTCCGGTCCACGCTCATTGAGCTTGTATTGCCCCTGTACAAGCACTTAGGTGCAAGTAATACAAGAACCTCCTCCCCCCGCTGGACGTAGGGCCTTCTTTGCCGAACCAGGATAAATCCTTGTGTCATCTTGCATCACCATCCAGGAAGAGAGCACGCGATCATAATTACTAGTTGGTGTCATACCCCCGGGGTAGAAACACCGACACCCCATCACCTTCTACCTTTTCCTTGTCCCCGCCTTCACCTACCCGCCTTCTCCTTTGTCTTTTCCCTTGCCCTTGTCCCCGCCCTTTTCTTCGTCATCATCGCTGTCGTGATCTGGATCTTCGGGAGGACAAGATCTGGCGGCTGATGGTTGTGATGTTGGTGTCGGTGTTGGAGTAGGCGTCGGAGCAATGATCTCGATGTCCTCGCAGTTCCATAGGACTTCCAATCCAATTGCCTGCCCTAGGTGCCTGGCCGGTTGTAGGTGGGGATGGTCCAATTCAAAATGTTCCTAGTCGAGAACATTCCAAAACGGGTTCACGCCCACATAGTCTTCAGGGATGTTGTCTTTGTTGAAGTCATGAATATCGTGGGGTGCAAGAATGCATCCCTCGGCCACCACCATCTTCTTGGACCTTCTGAACGGGATGAGGAGTTGGACGTGCTGGTTTCCTTGATGTCCTCGTTCGAGACCCTTGGGCGATCCTCGTTCATCGACAGTAAGGCTTTCTTTTCCTTTGCTTGAGGATTGGGGGCAGGCATGGTGATCAAACATCTTCGAACTCATCGCGACCATCTCCGGGTCGTTGCTCGTGAAGGCTTCCTTTATTGACCTTTTGATCATTTCAGCCTCGCCTTCATTGAAGCCCTTCTTATATAGCTCATCCTTATACCTCTGCCTGGACTTGTTTGTGGCCGCGTCGGATTTCCACGACTCAACTGACTTCCAGCTCATCTTTGACCCGACACCACAAACACGGTCGCGGTGCTCGGGGGTCCCCAGGACCTCGGTGAGCAAGTCGTGGCCCCGGCGGACCATGATGTTGTCCTTAAGCTTTGATTTCTCCATCAAAGTCTTCTCGACGTCCTCGAGGTGGGGCTCGTTAAACTTGGTCGCCCCGGGCTTCAGCCTCTTTGGAATGCGGGCCCTCATGTAGTCCTTTGCCCTTGGGTCGATGCCCTCATACGGATCTGGAACCCCGGCAGCCTGTCTTGCTTGTTCTTCTTGCTGCCACTTGGTCCTATGACCGGCAAAGCCAGTCATGCCCAAGTGGTGAGGATTCTTGTTCCTCTTCGCGAGCTCACTGAACTTAGCGCTCTTTTCCTCTGCTTCTTGTGTCTTTCTCATTTCATAGAAAGCGTCCCACATGTGTGCCTTGACCATATTGTACTTCAGCAGTGGCGACTTCCCCTTCTTCAGGTAATTTCTGGTCAACATGGACCTGAAGTTGCAAAGCGCAGTCGACGCCACGTGCAAAGCCCACTCCTGGCACTTCTCCATGTCAGCTGAGGGCGGATATCTGAATCTCCTTGTCACCTCACCCCATACATTGTTTTTTATGTCAGCAGGGACGTCGTGCCAGTTGGGCCAAGTGAGCTCCACCTTCTCCTTGGCTATACACGCCACTTGATTGCTGAACTTGTCAATGACTATATCTAGAGCTATTGGGTTTCCCTCTAGCCCCACCGCATCGATGACATGCACCTCGTTTGCTTTGTCCAACTTGTGCCTCCCGTGTTGTCCCCTCACCCTCTTCTGGCCCTTAGATTTGGACGAAGAGGTTGCCGTAGAGGGAACGGGGCTTCTTCCTCCCTGACCGCGTCTTCGTCCCTAAACTCGAGCTGACGAGGCACAATCGGCAGCTGTTGACAAGAGTCACGCGCCTTTAGTTTTTCACATGCATCATTGTACATGTTAGAAAGCCAGCGTGTTGTGTAAACCTCAAGACTATGTGCTTCGTCCGCCCCCGGTTCGTACATCGGATCGTTGTCCTCCTCTATATGCTGCTTCTTCGGCGGTGGAGTCACGGACACCTCACTCATCAAGTTGGTTGACGAGGAGCTAGGGGTAGGGTCCCTCCATTCGTTTGTTTTGTCTTCCGCCATTTCAGTTCTACATATACACAGACGCGTATATAATATGATCAGTTCAAAGCTTTTGAATAAAAAATGACACGTATAAGTTTTTGGCTCAGATTTGCCCCTTGGTCAACACGTCACTGCTAAACTGGTTACTTGTAAAATACAAGCCATCCTAGTCTAGCAGCTGACTCAGCATAGAAAGTAGGGGGACAATTTATCATCATCGCCGCTGCCTCAGCATAGATCGAAGGCGTCACATCATCGCATTTGCCACTACTTCAGCTTACAAGTTCGTAAAAAATCATCAATGCAAATGCCATAGTAGGGAGAGGACTACTACAGAGACTAGGTAGAGAGTAGTAACAGAGAGGACTAGTAGGGAGAGGAGTATAGAGAGGAGTAGGGAGAGTAGTAACAGAGAGGACTAGTAGGGAGAGTTGTATAGAGAGTAGTATAGAGAGTAGTAGGAGGAGAGAGTAGTAGAGGGAGAGAGTAGTAGGGAGAGTAGTAGGAGAGAGTAGTAGAGGGAGAGAGTGGTAGGAGTTGAGAGTAGTACAGAGAGGAGTGGTACAGGGAGAGAGTAGTAGGGAGAGTAGTATAGAGAGTAGTAACAGAGAGGACTAGTAGGGAGAGTTGTATAGAAAGTATGTAGTATAGAGAGTAGTAGGAGGAGAGAGTAGTCGAGGGAGTAGTAGTAGAGGGAGAGTAGTAGGAGGAGAGTAGTAGAGGGAGAGAGTAGTAGGAGTTGAGAGTAGTCCCGAGAGGCGTGGTCCCGGGGAGAGTAGTCGGGAGTAGTAGGAGGAGAGAGTAGTAGGGAATAGTATAGAGAGTAGTATAGAGAGGAGTAGGGAGAGTAGTATATAGAGGAGTGGTATAGAGAGGAGTATAACAAAGAGTAGTATATATAACAAGGCATCATAGGCAGCAAATACAGTAGCATCACTGGGCATCATAGGTAGTGGCAAATGCATATAGTGTAAAAAAGCATCAAATTGCATCATCGGCAGGAAATAAACTCTGAATTAAAGCATCACGAGACATAAAATAGGTTCCATCTGAATTATATATGTGCTTATCTCCATGCTGATCATAATGATGAAGTTCTAGATGCAGTGCAAATCCAGTTTACTCTGATTATATATGTGCTTATCTCCATGCTGATCTTATACAAGGAGTTCGAATCCAGCCATCTCAACATGAATATAGAGTTACAGTGCAACATCTCTGATCAACATGGAGATATACAAGGAGTTCTCCATGTGTTTTCCAGCATGGAGACAAAAGATAAGCACATATTCACTGATCATAATGATGAAGATGCAGTGCAAATTATAAAAATAAAAAATGTAGAGTTACAGTCATGTTCTGAAAATGCCAACTGAAAAACCTGATATCTTATTGAAAAACCATAGGAAATGATAGAACCATAGATCATATCAGTGACTAATAATTAAGAAATGACTGAACCATAGATCATATCAGTGACTAATAATTAAGAAATGACTGACCATATATCATATCAGTGACTAATAATTAAGAAATGATAGAACCATAGATCATATCAGTGACTAATAATTAAGAAATGATAGAACCATAGATCATATCAGTGACTAATAATTAAGAAATGATAGAACCATAGATCATATCAGTGACTAATAATTAAGAAATGATAGAACCATAGATCATATCAGTGACTAATAATTAAGAAATGATCATATCAGTGACTAATCATACCTATATATATGTCAGTGACTAAAGCCATTGATTAATAATTCATTGATTAATCATATATATGTCAGTGACTAAAGCCCTATATAAAATTCATACCTATATATATGTCAGTGACTAAAGCCATAGATCATATCAGTGACTAACAATTCATCTCAAACCATGTTCAGGAGGTTAGTGAAATTAGCTATTGCTTAAAAAAGTCATCTCAAGAAGCAGGGCATCATCACATAGAAGCATGGCATCACATAGAAGCATGGCATCGTCTTAAACGAGGAAGAAGAGGTTATGAACTCACATCGGGCTCCTGACGATGCTCCGGCGGTGGACGAGCTCCAAGCGACGGGCAGTGGCGGTGGGCTAGGGCACCGACGGACTCCTAGCGGCGGGCGGGCTCCAGGCGATGCTCCCGCGGCGTACAGGCTCCAGGCGATGCTCCGGCGGTGAATAGGCTCCAGGTGATGCTTTGGCGGAGATGGTAGTGGCGGCGGGCTAGGGCACCGACGGGCGTGGCTCCGACACCGGCGGCGCTAGGGCACCAGCAGTGGAGGAGGAAGGGCGCTAGGGTTTCGGTCGGGCGACGCGCTGCTTCCTCGGTGAGGGCAGTGGAGGAGGATGGCGACGGCGGCAATGGTGTTGCGGCGGCGGTGGTGAAATTCGACAGCCCTTTGGGGTGAATTGATGATGCGCGAAGGACTGAAATGCCCTTCAGTGTAGCGGGGCTTATATAGGCAAGGAGTAACTGCAGCGAGCAACATAAGGAGCCCGCTGCGGTTAATATTTACCGCAGCGGGCTCCTTATGTTGCCCGCTGCGGTTAAAACAAATAACCGCAGCGGGCACATTAAGATGCCCGCTGCGGTTATGACAAAGATTTGTTATTATAAATAACTTATTAATGAGTCATTAACAAATTGAGATTTGTTATTAATAATATTAACTTATTAACAAAATCTATTACAAAACTTGTCCACTACATTATTACATAGACGTGTGGCATATATACATCCTATTTTGGTGCTGGCGCTTTCACGGACCGCTTCTCACCATCGGGACGGGCCCAGGGCTTCATACCGCTCTTGTTGCAACGGTCCTCAACGGCCTTGATCTTCTTTGCAAAATCGGTAAAAAGTTGGAGCTCTGCATAATTATTGTATTGTTCTGGGCTTTGGACCCCATCAGCTCCAACAATCCGCTGCTTTCCTGACACGACCACATGCCTCTTTGGGTCCTCCGGATAGATATAGTAGGCCACTTGCGCGACATTGGTTGCAAGTACCCATTGGTCATCTTTGTACCCGATACTTTTGACGTTCACGGTGGTTAGCCCGAAACTGTCGACCGCAACCGCTTTGGGGTTTACCCAGTGGCAACGGAAGACGGTTACGCATACGTCCTTGCCATAGTCAAGTTCCCATATTTCTTCGATCTGCCCATAGTATTGCGTCCTCGTGTTTTGTGGCCTCGTCGACGCCCTCATATCGAACACCGCAGTTCTGTGTCGCGCTCTTCTTGTCCTTCTCTTTCTCTTTCGTGTGGAACCTGTACCCCTTCACATCGTACCCTTGCCACGTCGTGATTTGGCTTGACGGGCCTTGCAGAAGCTTCTGCACGGTCTCCGTATCTTCATCATCAGGGCATCTATCTAGGGGTACGTGTTGCTCTTTGAGCCAATCTATGAAACTGTTCCTGTGCTCATTCTGGACCCATGCCTCTGTGTGTTGTCCATCATTAGCGGCGTGGATCTCTTCTATCTGCCTCTCGACATATTTCTCCATGCTCACCAACTGATGAAGGATGTTGTAATGAGCTTGTTCAATCTCCTTGTATGGTATATCAGTGCGAACTTTTTGGCCCGTGCACCCCATGCCCGCGGTTCTGCCCTCATGCTGATGGATAGGCAACCCAATCGCCCTCCCATCTTTTATGTACCTCATACACCACCAGTTCACTGCCTCTTCGGTTGTGTACGCCTCGATCATAGAGCCCTCCGGTGAGCACGGTTATGAACATATCTGTTGAGGGTGGACATAAACCGCTCGTACGTCCACATCTCGTGTAGGTACACGGGGCCTAGTTGCTCGATCTGATCCACCATGTGCATCATCAGGTGTACCATAATATCAAATATGATGGGGGAAAGCACATCTCAAGCTGGCAAAGGGTCTCCACGATGAAGTCCTTAAGGGCAGGGAGGTCAGCCTTACCGATGACCTTCTGCGTGATGCGGTTAAAGAAGTATGATATCCGAGTGACCACCATCTTCACGTACTCTAGACCGATAACCCTTATCACAATTGGAATAAACACCGTCAGCATGATGTGGCAGTCATGTGCGTTGTAGCCAGTCAATGTGAGGTCTTTCAAGAAGACGAGGCTCTTAATGTTGGAAGAGAAACCGGTCGGCACCTTGATACCCCTAAGAAGGTTGAGCATAGCAGTCTTCTCGCCATGCCTTAGGTTGTAGGCCGCACCTGGAAGATCGACTTTACCATTATGAGGTGACCCAGGGTGAAGGTCCTGCCTGATGCCCTGGTTGAGAAGATCCGTCTGTAACTCCAGACCATCCTTCGTCTTTCCCGGGATGTCCAAAGGACACCAATGGTGCTATCAAAGACGTTCTTCTCGAGATGCATACAATCGATGGCATTGGGTGTTTTCAGTGTCTTCCAATATGACAGGTACCTGAAGAAAATTGACCTCTTCTTGAAAGGAACGAGGGGACCTGCGACCCTTCCTCCGTCGTGTCTCGCTTTCGCTTCCTCGTTTGTTTTGTCCCCTCCTCTGGTGGCTTCTTCTTCTTCCCAAACTCGATCTGAACAATATCCTTCACCATCTCATACACCTTTGGCCCCCAACTAGTCTGCCCGGTGGTTCACCCTGTGGCTCGCCCTGATCATCAAACAATTGATTCATGACACTTCTTCTATATCTGTGCTTTTTCGGAAGGAACCGCCTGTGCCTCATGTAGACCATCTTGTTCGATCCCTTGAGGTAAGTGTAGCATGTCTCGTCGATGCACATTACGCAGCCGGTCTTCCCTTTGATCTGCCCGACAGTGAGAAGAGGCCGGGGTAGTCAGTGATGGTGACAAAGATGATGGCTTTTAGGGTGAACTTCTCCTTGAGGGACGCATCCACCATCTCGACCCCAACATCAAATAGCTCCTTCATTTCCTCCATTACCGTCTCGAGGAAAACATCGATATCGTTGTCGGGCTGCTTCGGTCCCGAGATAAGCATGGTCAACAGAAGATACCTGCGCCTCTGACACAGATGGGGAGGTAGGTTGTAGATGGTCAGTACGACCGGCCAGGTGCTGTGGGATCTGCTCAGCTCGCCGAACGGATTCATCCCATCGGTGCTCAGTGCGAACCAAACGTTCCTGGGATCTTTGCCAAATTGCGGGTAGGCCTTGTCGAAATCTTTCCACTGCTAGCCATCGGAGGGGTGCCACAGCATGCCATCGTCCTTCAAGCGGTTAGCTGATGCATGCCAGGACATGAGCTTCGCGTCCTCTGGGTTCCCAAATAGCGCACGGAGGCGGTCGATCACTGGCATGTACCACACCGACAGTGCCAGACTTCTCCTCAACGTGTAACCCTCTTCTTCCTCGTAGTGCTGATGAGCCGAGATGCGATTGGCTGCAACACTGCTCTTCTTGACACCCTTCTTCTTCTTCCTCTGACCACCTCGCAAGGCCTCATCGTCTTCTGCATTCCACACGACAGCCAGCATTTCTCTTGTAGCGACTAGCGCCACAGTGCGGACAACTCGTCAAATTCTTATACTTTGTGCTCCGATAGAGGATGCAGTGGTTAGGGTAGACATCGAACTTTCTAAGCTTCATCGCCACTGGCCAGATAAGCTTCTTCGCCCGATACGTATTTGCTGGAATCTTGTTACTCGTTGGGAATAATTTAGGAAGGTAACCTAACAGCTCATCAAAGCTACTGTCTGACCACCCATGCCGAGCCTTCATCATCAACATGTGGAGATTGAAATGGAGCACCGTGCAATCCTTCAGACATTCCTCGTCGTCCTTATATAAGGATCAGTGACGTCTGATTCATCTCTCTGAAATTTTCCAGTGACGTCTGCTTCATCTCTCTGAAATTTTCCAGCCACTTCGGGGAGCCATACACGATGTCGTCTTTGTCGATGTGGTTGAGTAAATCCTGAAACAGTTGCACATCCGCAGGGTCCTGCACCGTAGCGTCCTCAACATCTCCACCACCATCATATGTCATATCCTGGAGTACATCCTGATCCACAGCGATGTGGTCATGAGCACTACTGTCACTGAAGGCAGACGCTACTGTGCTGATGAGACGTGCGCTCCAGGATCTTGGTTCACCGTCGTCGTCGACGCTGAGCTTACTCCAGATGCCGCCCCGACACTCGGATCGAATCTCTCGCCGTGATGAGTCCACACCGTGTAATCATCCATGAAACCAAAACGAATCAAATGAGATTGCACTGTGCCTTCGTCTTTGAAGGCGGTCAGATTCTTGCAACGATGACATGGACATATGATTGTCGTCTGGTTCGATCTCTCACGGTCAGCTTTCGCAGCGACAATAAACTTTCTCACTTCAATGAGATACCACACATTAAGTACTCTATTGATCTTATACATCCATTCCGACCGGTCCATCGTACCTGCGATCCTTAATTAATTACACACATCATGAATCACAAAAAAGATGAATTAGAAAAAATAATAATTTATTATATTTATGTTAAATCTAGGGACAGAAATAACGACGGCAAATAAAATTAATTGCATCCATGATGAACTTAGAGAAACAAATACCAGTTTTCTCTCTCCTCCATGAAACTTGATCTAAAAGGAGGCTAAAAAGAGAGGAAAAGAGAGGGGAAAGAGGGTGGAGATCATCTAGGTACCTCTTGTGGAGTACTTCTCCTCCAAATCAAACAAATAAACCTCAAAAACAAGTTATTTGGGGCAAAAATTCGGCAAAACTTCTCTCCCCACTTTTTGTGTAGAGGAAGAAGATGATCAGGTTCCTTTCTGCTGCGGCGGCGGCTTAAAAGCCAGGAATAACCGAAGCGGGCAACGTAAGTAGCCCGCTGCAGTTAATCTTATTTAACTGTCGCGAGCACATTACGTCGCCCGCTGCGGTTAATCATTAACCGAAGCGGGCATATAAGGAAGCCCGCTGCGGTTAAAGAAGAAGATTAACCGCAGCGGGCACCTTACGTTGCCCGCTTCGGTTAATGATTAACCGCAGCGGGCGCTTCGGCGGCCGGCCGCTGCAGGCCGGCCACCGAATAACCGTGGCGGGCAAAAATTGTGCCCGCCACGGAGCCCATTTAGGCAACGCTGCGCAAGTTCTTTTTTGTAGTAGTGTCATTTGGATGAATAGTGAGCTAATCAATTCATTTTGCCTTGTTGAATCATTGATACATTATAAATCCCTCATTGTTTGGATGTCCTAGCTCTTGTTGTGTGTCTGCTAGCAATCAGAAAAATTTAGAGCTGAGTTTTAGATTGATTGTGGCTACTGTCTTTGTCTTCTTTTATTGTTTTGTCAAGTATAATTCATTTTGGTATGCAGCTCTTGCAATTTTTTCACTTTTCACTCCACAGGTCTGCTCGGCCTGTCCACTTGTTGTCTCCATAAAGCAGCATACCAACAGGCCCTAGCATGATTTGTTTTTTTCAGTTCTTCATTTTTTTTGTTTTTAAGGTTCAGTTTTAGTTTTGTTTATAATTTAGCTGTTAGCTATTTCAGTTTTCTCTGTGTTATCTTTCTAATTTTAGTTTTCAATTTCATTTATCAATTTTAGTTTTTTAGTTATTTCAGTTTTAGTCATGTTCAAGTTCAGGTTTAGTTTTTTTTAATTTAATTCTTAGATATTTTAGTTTACTATATGTTTTCTTTCTAATTTCAGTCTTCAATTACAGTTAGCATTTTTATTTGTTTACCTTTTTCAGTTTTTAATTTCAGGTAGTACTTTCAGTTTTTACACTCTGAGGTTTCATTTTTAGTTTTTATTTTCCTTTTTTATCTAATAAATTGTGCCCTAAAATTTTAGTTATCTTTCAGTTTTTGTTTTTTTTCAGAATTGCAGTTTTTGTTTACCCTTTTCCTCACAACTTGTACTAGTGTACTGTATGAGTATACTTTTGTTCTTCCCAAATTATTTTAGTCTTAATTTTCATATGTTTGGCTATTTCAATTCTTCTTCAGATTCAGTTTTAGTTTAGTTTTAAATTTTTGTTAGTTATTTTGGTTTTCTCTATGTTATCTTTCCAAATTCATTTTTCAATTTCAATTTTTTTAGTTATTTCAATTTTTTAGTTATTTCAATTTTAGTCATGTTCAAGTTCTGGTTTAGTTCTGCTTTAATTTAATTCTTGGATATTTTAGTTTGCTATATGTTTTCCCCAATTTTAGTCTTCGATTACAGTTAGCATTTTTATTTGTTTATCTTGTTTAGTTTCTAATTTCAGATAGTACTTTCAGTTTTTGCACTTTGAGGTTTCATTTTTAGTTTTTATTTTGTTTTTTGTTTTTTATCTAATAAAGTATGCCTATAGTTTTTCTTATCTTTCACAACAGTGAGGACGAGAGGATGCATAGGCCTGCACCTGCTGCTAGTGTGAAGGGGCAATGGTGGCACTTTGAGTTGTTGATGCCTTGCCTTCCTTGAGCAGCAGTAGCTACGACCTGTCGACATGCTTTGTTTCGAGATGGTATTCTATTTGTTAATTTCAGTTAATTTTTCTGGTTGTCAATTCTAGTATTACCTACATTCATGTGTTTTAGTATGGAGAGGAGCAGCCAATCTTTGGTGACGAGCAAATCGGTAGAGAGGAGGAACACATTTGGATCAATGGAGTGGGGGGTGTTTGCCAGCACATTCAAGCGGAAAGGAGAGTATATTTGAGCAAGTTATATAATAACTTGCCCCCAAAGGTGGCAAGTTATGGAATGCTTATTTTAAAAATTTGTCTCACAAGTTATACAACTATATTATTACATGGTTGTCAAATTGTAATACAGCCTATTGTAGCGGTTGGAAAATGACTAGCTGCTAACTAGGGGCGAAATAATAATTTGCCCTTCTTGGATTGACTACTTATGCAATATTTGTTCTAATAATTTGGCTCTCAGGATTGCAACTTATCTTTGTTTTTGTGTCATTACTCTTGTTCCCCTGCTCCTACAGTAAGTTGTATAATAACTTGCATCAGGAGTTGGCAACTCCACCAAGTTACAACTTGTTTATATGCCGCTAGTGTAGCATTTTTAATAAATGCTCTCGAGATGACGGTTAGACAAGTTTTTTATTTGGCTCTAGTAGTGAGTTGTATAATAGTTTCCCTTGCAGCTTATGCAATACTTGTGCCCCTACTTTCATTTTTCAATAAATGTCTTTTTACTTGGCCTTAAGTTATGTTTCTAGCTTTTATTTTGTAATGTGTTGTATAATAACTTGCTCCACTAGTTGGCAGCTTATATAATGTTTATTTTAATAATTTGCTCTAAAGTTGCAGTTTGTCTTGTTTCTCTTTTTTTTTAAAATGCCCTCACTTAGCAACTAGTCATGTTTCTGATCTCCTGCAATGAGCAGTATAATAATTTCTCTTAGCTTCTCTTGTGTTTGGACCGCTACTCTTTTAATAAATACCTAGTTAGCAGTTTATGCAATACTAAACAATTTTATTTTGTTTTCATAAAACAACTGATGTGCATATTATGTAACAAATTTAGTATATTTTTGCAACAGCAACTTTAGTATTATATGGTAGCAACTCCTTAATAAATCTTATAGCACATGTTACACATAAATTGCTAGTAAAATAAAATTCTTTGAAACATATGTAAGTGAGGTCTAGTTTTGTCCGTATTGCTGCGTAAAACACACCGGTGCAGTCGAAATTGAAAATGAATAAATTGTTCAAAACTTATAGCAATTTAAAAAATATTTTTACTTTTTTTACTAACGTGTCATGATGACATCACACCGATAGCGACGTTGCATGCTGGGGATGGGAGGGACTCGGCCACTCCGGTGGAGCGCATGCGGTGGGTCCGATCCTGGTGTCTGTGAGTCTGTCGGACAGGCAGGTCGCACCCTCGCGTAGAGCGCGACGGGTCGCGCTTTATCTGCCTCCTAATTTTTTCCCTTATTGTTTTAGTGTCTAGGTGTGGTAACCTAAGAATAGCACTGTTTTTAATTATTTCTTTAATTAAAAAATGACGGGTAGCACTGGATGTCTCGGTTTTTATTAAATAAGTATTATATTTGGTATGTAATTGGATGAGGGTGTTATCAGGGCCAACCACAAGATGAATTGATGAAATGCATGAGACATTAAAAGATTTGAATTTCTAAAACTTTTCATGTTTGTACGAGTTAGAGTAAAGCATAGTCGATTTGAAGACGAATTGAAACACATGATGTTTTAGTTAAATAAAATATCAAGTTGCAAGTCATATAAGTAATTAACCACGCACCCGTTGCAACGCGCGGAGCATTTTTCCTAGTATTACTAATAAACAGCTAGTATAGATGGACATCAAAGAAAAGATAATAACCCAAGGCTGGAGAACACGCATACGGATCGAGGAATAATAATATGGATGGTGTGTATATATATATATATATATATATATATATATATATATATATATATGGTAGGAATGATTCCTTTCTGAAATTGATTCGAACCGGATCAAGTGAACCACCGGATTCACTTAATCCGTGTCCTGGAAGCATTCAGGCTGGGAACGAAATCCCTGCTGCCGAACGAGGCCTCGGTATGTAGGACTAGTGGGCGTCCATTGCCAGACAGAAGTTAGTGATATTTCTTCTGTCCCCCCCCCCCCCCCCCTCCCCCCCCCCCCCGTTAAATCATAGTGCCGCTAATCTTTTTTGGCTCAGACGCTGCTAGGATGCAAATATATATCATCTAGCAAGATATGGTTTATGTTACCAATGCTCTAATATTGCCAATCAAGCTTTGACATAAAAGTCCAAGTGATTCAGTACGTAGTTCCTTTTCCAGTTGGTATTAAATGGGATTTGAAGTAGAGGAGAGATCGATTAATACTGGTTCAATAAGATCGAGAACAGAAATGTGTTCGTGTTGTTAAGAGATATTAGAATTGTTATTTTTTTATTTTTTTTCTTTATTAGTCCTCTATTATAAAGATTTTTTAGACATATATGTGTGTGTCGCACGTGCATATCCAGTAGTATATCTAAAGCTTGTTGAAGTATATTACTAATAACACTAGTATATATAGATGGGCATCAGAAGAAAAGATTAATAACAAGGCCGGAGAACACATACTGATCGAGGAATAATAATAATATAGATGGTCATATATAGTAAGTAGTTTATGTGGTAACATAATAATCAATACAACAGCATGGAAACTTTATTTATGGCGTGTGCATCAGACGTAGTAGCTATGTGTGTGTGTGTGTGGAGTGGACCATGTGTGTGTGTGTGTGGAGTGGACCATGAGCAGGGAATGAAAGGGCACCACACGTCATGATGCATGTGTACCCAGCCCTAGCCGGCCTGCTGCTGGTTGTTGGCCTAGCTTAGCCCTGCTGGCTGCTGCTGGGCTGCGGCAGGGGCGCCCACCGGAGCTGCGGCAGGCGCGCCGACGACCGGAGGGATATTCGCCGCCGCCTCCCCGGAACACCACGGCAACCAGCTCCAGCAGGGTGCCGGAGGCATTGCCCAACCGACGACCCCTGCAGCGGCCTGATGACCTGCTTTGTTCTTGTTTTTTGCATGCACCCCACTAGGCACTGCAGCAGCGGCTAGGAGGAAGAGGAGCAGCAGCGTTGTCGGAGTAAGCCTAGCCATTGGTCGCTTGTACAGTACTTACCGGTATTGGCTCTCTGCCTGTAGTACGTGTGTGTGTGTGGGTCGCGCGCATCTATATTTATAATCCGAGGAGGACACTGGACGCCAGCCAAACTACACATGTGTATGCATCATGTGTGCTCATCAAATCAAATCAAAAAAGGGCAGGCTTTAAATGTGGCGGATTTTGATTCCGGTCTACTCCTATATATGTACATGTGCCTGGCTACAACAAACAGGGTAGTTGGTCTGCTGCACTAATTATGACCTCGGATTTTAATTATTACTGTAGTATTATATAGGTCTTGTTTACATTTGTTCAAACTTCCAACTTTTCTCACTCTCTCTCCATCATATCAATATTTGGACGTATATATGCATGGAGCATTAAATGTTGGTAAAAAAACTAATTGTACTTTTTTAGTATCAATATAGATGGGTATAAAGCCCCGAGCCCCGTCAGCCCGGCCCAAAGCCCGCATTAAGCCATTTTGGCATGGCCTGACCCATCCCTAGGGGCGGGCCGTGCCTAGGCCAGACCCTCGGCACGGCGGGCAGTCCCGACCCGGCCCGATATATATACATAATTATATATAAATATAAATATATGTATAAATATATATAAATTAAACATAAATATATATATATATAACTATAAATAGGATTGCTATTGAGCACGCAACGCTCTAAATATTATTTAGAGCGTTCATCAATATATATGTAAATCCTGTAACCATAAATCAAATCCCGTAGCAGTAGAATTTTAGCGCAATTAGCCTTCTGAACCCGCAACCATAAAAATCCGATTCGCAACCGTAAAACTGTGCTGGGACCGTTAAAACATAAGAGCGCTGAACCCGTTCGCATTGAGCATAAAATGTACGTAATATCCCTTCTTATATACAATATATAAATAACCACATAAACCTAAATCCCACTCATTTCTCTGCCGTACCCTAGGCCCAGCATCTAGATCTCGCCCAGATCCAAGCATGGCGGTCTCCTTCCTCTTGCTACCGGCGGCGGACCCCTTCCCTATGGTTGCCGGTGGCAGGCCCTTCCCTGTGTGCGCCGACGGGCCTCCTTCCCTGTGGATGCTGGCGGCAACTGCAACAGCCCTCCATGCTCTGGATCCGTGCAGCTGCTGCCGTCGGCGGTACGACGCCCTCCCCCTCCACCTCGACCACATGTCCGGTGGTGGGGAGTCAGTAGGCGGCATCCCCGTCCACACTTTCGCCGGCGTCTCTCCTCCGTCCATCCTTCCAGTGACGTCTCGGTTGACCCCTACGATGCCAGTCCCGACCCGTTCTTCCACGGCGGCTGCATCCATCTATCAGCGAGACGATGATGCAAGGAAGCTCGACCCCGAGCCTAGATCCAGGATGCACCCGTGGAAGCGAGTCCCCTTCCCTCACCCCTGGCGATGCGGCGGACGTCCTTCCCTCGCCCCTGGTTGGCCTGCCCCCGATCCCTGCTACTACTACTGGTGTGGTGCCATTCCTGCGCGCATCTGCTGACTGCGACGATCCTGGGCCTTGTTTAGATGCACTCAAACTATTAACTTTTTTTCACTCTCTCCATCACATCACCATCACATCAATGTTTGGACGCATGCATGGAGCATTAAATGTTGGTAAAATAAATAACTAATTACACAGATTAGTTCTAAATCGCGAGACGAATCTTTTGAGCCTAGTTAGCACATGATTGGACAAAGTTTGTCAAATAACAACGAAAGTGCTATAGTGGAGAAAAATTCTCACCGTTCCAATCTAAACAAGGCCTGGTTGCTGGCTCCTCGAGTGCCTTGGTGCCTTCTCGACACAGGAGCGACAGTGTCAAGATTCCATCCAGAGGCCAGATCTCATGAATACAGCGATAGCTCTGATGGGATTTGCTTCCGGCTCAAGGCGTTCCCAGCAGATTACTACTTGTTTTTTTTTGTTTGTGATTATTTAATAATATGAACTGACGAACGGTGTTTTATTAGCTTGTGTGATCAAATGATGCATGTAATTTTTTTTGATGGATTTTTGAAAGTCATAATTATTACTACTTGATTAGAAAGTCAAAATTAAATTATTACGGTTTGAAAAAAATATGTATGCTGACAATTACTACTGGTTTCAAAAGTCGTAATTTATTATTAATGTTGAAATTGGAAACTAAAAATTAAATTATTACGGCTTGAAACAATGAAAGAAAAGTGTTATTGTTAGTGTTTAAATTGGAACGGTTGCTTTTGCGGTCCGAGGACAAAAAAAGTTCTTACCACTTAATTTGTGTAAAATCGGTTGATCATTACTGTACTTGATTAGTCTAATTAGAGTGAAAAACAAATCTTAAACTGTGATCCGGTTTCCTTAGGAAATAAATACTTAAATTAACCATTCAAAATCTTAAACCGTGATCATGTTTCCTAAATAGAATATAATTACGGTCTTAGCATCTTAAAATAACACATGAAGAATCACAGGCTCCGGAGGATGCCTTTACGGTTGCAGTAAAAAAAAACTCACAGGCTGCCTGGACCCTGGAGGATGACCGTAACCTTTACGGTTGCAGTAAAAAAACTCACAGGTTGCCTGGAGGCTGGAGGATGACCGTAATTCTCTTCCACTATATTAATCATTATTATACGGTTACGGGAGCTGTCGGTCTGAAATATTACGGTTGCGGAACGAATCACTGCTGGCGCTCTAAACAATATTTAGAACGCAGCGCTCCAAATAGCGTAGTCCTAACTAAAAATAAATATATAAAAGTAAATATAAATATATATAAATACATATTTATAAATATAAAAAAATATAGATATACACATATATTATCCTAGTTTCACTGGCGGGCTTCGTAGGCCCGATGGGCCTTCGGGCCGGCCCGCTCTACGACTGGGCCATGCCTGGGCCGGAGGTCAGGTCCGCGGGCCATCTAGGCCCGACCTCCATCAGGCTGGGCCGGCCCAGCCCGGCCCGGCATGGCCCGTTGCCCATCTATATTAGTATCTACATGTCGAGACAAATCTTTTGAGCCTAGTTAGTCTATGTTTGGACAAAGTTTGTTAAATAAGAACGAAAGTGCTACAGTAGCAAAGTTGAAAAAAATTCAGCATCTAAACAAGACCATAGATGAGACGAGACCTCTTGGATTTGACTTCATTTATCTGTGGAAGTGCTATCTACTTACCTGTTGTTGTTCACGGTGTTTCAAAGGCGGTATGTAGTCAACAACCCAAGTCGACCGATAAAGTCTACAGAAAAAGAAATTGAGGTGTATCAACACATGCATGCACGCGTACGATTTTCGGGCCATGCATGCATGAACTTTCAATCTGAATTTTCCATCGCTGACAGCCACGGCCCACGTCCTCCTTCCCTTCCTCTGACTGACTAACGAACGAGAACTGCTTACTGTAAGCTCCTTCCTCCTCCAATCGACGCGACTTCCGTATCCGCATCCGCTGCAAGGGCCCTGAGCCATGGAAGACGAGGTCAAGGGCCCTGAGCCATCACATCACCACCTCACCCGCCGCCTTCCCTCTCCCTGTTCCTCGATCCTTGGCACATGGCACCACAGACCAAGAGAGCCGAGCACACAGCCCCGCTCGGATTCCCACCGGCACCATGGACGCGACCTCACAAAGCACCGACCTCGATCACCGGAGCCCGAGGAAGACGCAAAACCACCCAGCTCAACTTTCAGGACGTTCCCAGCTCGAGCATGTGCGTAATGGTAAGAAAATATATGTGGTGATATGAGCGCCGTCGGCCACCAATGGTTGGGCGTTCCAGCCCCTACTCACACGCTGCCGTGTCGTTTACTCCGGCGGGCGAGCTACCACCACCGCCACGAGCTAGCACACACACGCCGCCGCCACACAGTCCACCGGAAGGTGCGGCAAGGTCGGTCTCCAAAACGCCGGCAGCCAGCTGACGTCGAAGTACTACGGCCAAGCAGGGCACTGACACAGACAACTCCAGCAAGCCTAGGCTGCCTCCTCTGCTCCATCGCCTCCTCTCCTCTGCTCCTGGAGTCGATCTATACCATACCAGAATTGCTTGTTAATTAGAAAATGTGTTGTGTACCTATGCATCCATTCTTGGCTAAATTAAGCTAGCCAGTTTTATTGAAAAGAATAAACTAAACTTTATTTACCAGCCAGAACCAGAAGCGGAGAGGATGAGCTCGCGGGATGAAGCATGCATGGTGGAATCAGCTAGCGGACAGTAGTACATAAAATAACTAAGCATCATCGATCATCGGGGAATGAAGCGCAAAACACTACTGGAAACGGATGCTTTGCCGAGTGCCTGTAGCACTCGGCAAAGGACATTTGACACTCGGCGTAGCCTATGCCGAGAGCAGCCCTCGGCACAAACCTCTCGGCAAAAATACTCTCGGCAAAGAAGCCTTTGCCGAGGGCCATTTATCGGGCCCTCGGCAAACCTGTTACCGAGAGTCCAGGCAGGCTCTCGGCAAAGAAAAGTGGTCGTTAACGGTGCTATCTATTGACGGTAGGTTTGCCGAGGGCTAACCTAATACTCTCGGCAAAGTCATAATTTTGCCGAGAGCCGGACTCTCGGCATAGCTATTATTTTTTTTATTATTATTTTTCTGTAACACCCCTGGTGTTAAGCATTAATTAAAATTCTAATTAAGTTGTTTAGTATGCATAATCATCTGGCATCATGGCATAAAAGCATTTCATGTTTTCATGTTTCAGGCATAAATGTGATGCTTTATATGTTTGACAAGAGTGTTGTATGTTTTTGAGTGTTGATTTCCATGTTTGAAATATATGTGGCTTATTGTGATGTTTGGTGTTACATGAAAGGGTAAGTGAGAAGAACCTTGTTTTTTTTTAAATCTCTCTTTTTATCCCCTTTTCAATAAGTCAAAAAGTAAGTTAAATTTCAAAAATGATTTCAAAAGCAAAGTTGTAGCTCTTGTTGAGAGGAACAACTTTGGTATTCAAAGTATTCAAAGTTTCTGTACAAAGTTTGAATAAATTTGAAATCTTTCAAACCTTGAATTTGACCCCTGAACTGGATTTCAGAAACTAAAAAGAATTAGACTTTGGTCCTTTAATCAAAGTTGTAGAGAGGATTAAAAGAAACAACTTTTATTAAGGTAGATTTTCATGTTCTTAAAGAAAATCTAGAGTAAGTTGGAAAACTAGATTAAAAGGGTTTCAAATTAGAAATTAATTTCTAAACCTAGGTTTACCCTCTTTTGAGTAGTTCAAAAATTAAGCAAGCAAAGTTGTAGATCTTTTCATAAAGAACAAATTTTATTTTGGAAAAATTTAAAGTTGCTATAAAAATTTAATAGTAATTTTAAATTAAAGTGTGAGTTAAATTTAAATTCAAAAGTTGATTTTCAAAACCATTGAGAATTTGGAAATGACCCTTAAATGAAAGTTGTAGATCCTGATTTTTGGAGTAACTTTCATTTTGGGACATTTTCAAGTTGCTTAATGATTTTTAGAGAATTTTAAGAAAGAAGTTTAATAATATTTAATTGAATTAACAATCAATTTCAACTAATTTTTTTAAATGCTAAAATTTTGACTTTCCAAAATATCCAGAATTTGAACTTAAACCTTAAATGAAAGTTGTAGATCCTAATTTTTGGAGCAACTTTCATGTTGGAAGTTTTTCCTGTTGCATAGTAGTTTTGGGAGAAATAGGGGAAAGAAAATAGGAAATGTCTATGTGCTGCTTACAGTGTTTGCGGGGGATTCGAATTGGCAAAACAGAGCAGCTACTCTGCTCTTCGCCGCTGTGGACGCCGTGGGCAATCTGCCAACCGCGCGCGTGATGCCACGGTCTTGTCCACGCGGTCTCGCTCGGCACGTACTGTACGTGGCATCGCCTGCAAGTTCGTCTTTCTCCTTAATCTGTGCTGTCACCGACCCTCTCTCTCTTTCTCTCTTCTTGCGCCAGCAAGAGTAGAGTTCGGCCGCCGGTCAGAATCGTCGCCGGCAAGCCCTCTCTACCCTCTAGCACTTGCCATGATCTTTGCCTCAGCCTTGTATAGCTTATGCACCCTTTTGCACTCGCTGTTGTGGCCGGAGGATGCCGTGCACGCTGATGCCGCAGGGCACGGTCCGCCATGGCCACGAGATCCAACCCGCTCATGGTCAGGGCACATCAGAGCACCACACGCCCTGCTAGCTTGCGCTCTGTGCTTGCCTTGAGGGCTAGATGCTCGTCGGCTCGGCCAATGGAACTCTCCTGCCTCCGGTACGCTGAAACACCGTGGCGGCAAACTTCCAGCACCGCCGCCGCCGCCATGGTTGCGCACAGCCTTGTCCACCCCATCCCTATCCCAACCAGCGCGACCATAGGGGCGAGGCAAGCACCCTGGAGTTTTCCGGAGCACCTTTGAGGTCTCTACCGCGCTGCAGAACTAGGTCACTGCCACGCCGCCATGCCAGTGCCGCAACCGCCATGGCTGTGTGTACTCCCGTGCCTTAGCCGCCGATCTAACCTTCTCAGGTGTTGTGCAGGGTCGCGAAGGATCCGTCGGTGAACTCGTCGCCATCGTTGGGTCCTCCGCTGGCGAGCTGGGCGCTCGGCCGCCGCGGTCGCCAAGGCTTCGGCCATGGTCAAGGCCGAGACCGGGCGCTGAGGACCCGGTTCCGCCGTCAGCAACCGTGGGCTGGATTAGGCCCAGTAAGGATAGGTTTAGTGTTTTTAATCTTTTCCAGTTTTGTTCCTTTGTGCTGTTTTTTTTGGAAAATCATAACTAAATGATTAAGCCTGAGGAAAATGTGAGATAAATTTTGTTGTGTTCCTTGTGATGCATTATATCCATGAAAAATGTAAAACTTGAAAATTTAATACTTTTTGATGGTGATTTAATTAGGTCATTTAATTAGTAAATGCACTTTTGATGATTTCTATAGGGTTCTTTATATGTCCAAAAATTTGGGATCAATTTTGTTACTGTTTACATCATGTAACTAGTCTTCACAAAAATTTTGAGGTCATTTGGTAAAAATAAATTTTATTCTCCTTTTATGCTTTGTTTATTAATTAAATAATGCATAGAATTTGCTTAATTTGTATAGGCTAATATAATGATCCAAAAATTATGAAATTTGTTTTGCAACCATAGTTTACTATAACCAACCATCTCTAAAAGTTTGAGCTCAATTGGACAAACTCTAATTAAACCCTATTTTCTATAATTAATTAATAGTTAATAGAGCTTTGTTTAATAATTAGTTAATATAGGTAATTTTGTGGATGATTAGGGTTAAATTTGATTACCCTAATGACCCTTTGTTTGATAGTTTGCATTTCATGAGGTTGAGTTGTCATATATGACTAAGTTATAGGTCAAGTATTGCAGTTGATCTTACATGCATAAAATGATAGGAGCATGAGTCATAAGTGAAGACCATGGGACATCCCCACCCGTTGCCCCATGGTTTTGATGATGTTTTGATAAACCATAGTCACTTTAGTTAACTCATTTAATGTTGTTTGATGATAATTGTTTGTTAAGCTAGAAACTCTAGTTGGTGGGTTGCAAATTGGTTTTGTTGGTTTGCAACTTTACCGTGAAGGAAAGTTATACTCAACTTTCCTTGTTTGTTTAACTTTTGTTATGCAATTGAATTGTCCTACACCTTAGCATCATACTGAGCATACATCATTTATATCCGTGTAGCTCTTACGCGAGTGAAGAAGATCGGGTTGATCAAGCTTCGGATTGAAACGATCCAGTTGATCGAGTCTCGGAAGAGAGTCTTGCCGGACAAGCTTCCGAGGGAGGACTTCTGCTTCTGAAGAGAAGAAACTAACTTGTGTGGATCCTTCTTGGATCCAGTCTTCCCTGCAACAAAGGCAAGCCCCGGTTCATTTAACCATTTCCTTGGATTTACAATTACACTTACTTTCGATAACCTGATGCATTAAATGTTTATCAAATAAATGCTTTAAACCTGTTGATGCATGATCAACCTTGTTATCGATATATCATTCCTTGCTACCTGCTTTATGCAAATGATAGAAATGCTTAGCCATGCTTTACTTACTTTATAATAGTAGGTGCTTTTAAAAATGGTCGCTATGTTATGGAAATACTGAATCTTGAGACAACATGATAATTATAGTAACTTACATCAAGAATGGAGTCTTGTTGTAAGGTTACTCAACATAGGACCTTATCGTTGTTGGTCTGCTGTGATTGAGACCTTTGAGTACAGCCCACATGCGGTGGTAAGCCTCGTCTATAGCTATTCCGATACTTGAGAACGGCCAACCGCGTACTGGGAGTGGAGAGATGGTGGGAGTAGCGTGTACCCTCGGGGCTATGAGATAGTCGGGTTCGAGGTGTACTGTACTCTCGGGTGACGCTGGACCCGTTCTTGTATGGGAGGATCTATAGATAGGGTTGACATATGCAAGATTAAGTTCTACATATGTCGTGTGGTACTGAATCCCCAGCTGGGTTTAATCGATTCGAATCGCCGTGTTTCCTCGGATATGGAGCCTCAATCCACTGACCCGCACCGTAGAAGAAAAATGGAACTGGTTTAAGAAAGAATGACAATGATCTTTCACTAAGGTTCACTTTCAGTTCTTACCAAGTACTTAAATGATTAAGTAAAATTTGGATCTAAGATTACTTTAGTAAGCTTTTATGCAAATGAAAAATACTGTTGAGCCTACCCAAACCAGCATGACCCTGAAGTCTTTTCTGTTGACGGGTAAGTCTTGCTGAGTACCGACAGTACTCAGGGTTTGTTAATTCCCTGTTGCAGGTTTCTTTAATAGGTGATGTTGATCATGATCATGTCAGTGGGCTTGACGTGATCTGGTTGTTCTTCTTCTCCAACTTAGGTGCTCCACCTAAGTGTGGTTATGTAATACCATTCTACTTCCGCAATACCAGTTATGATTATGTAAAAAGTAACTTATTCATGGTTTTGTAAAGTTATTTATCTTGCTTCCGCACTCCGATGGTATTTTGTATCAACTGTCGTAATGTTGTAATTATTCCAACCTTCATGATGATGATCCCGTGGTTCGTGGATAATTCGGGGTTCTCTCGGGGATACCCGACAGATCTTTCCAGTGATGTGGTACATGTGCACAGTCATTAGGGCTCGGGGAGACGATGACGTGTGCAGGTGGGCCACATTAATGGGAGGTTCTGCCACATTTTCTTTGCCGAGGGTTATCCGGTTAGCTCTCGGCAAATAAATTTCGTATATTCATTTTTTGGGCCCTCTTCGCCGAGCGCTAGATTAGCCGACTCTCGGCAAACGTCCTTCTTTGCCAAGGGCTGGGGCCCAAGCCCTCGGCAAAGGAGGGTAAATACCGTTCAATCTCCCCAGCTTTGCCGAGGGCTATGGCCAAAACCCTCGGCAAAGCTAGGAAAATGGTTTTCTGGTTCAACTTTGCCGAGGGTTATGGTCATAGCCCTCGGCAAAGGGCCTCTTTGCCGAGAGCAACACTCGGCAAACACGCAAATTTTGTTTTTTTATTTCTGTTTTTCCTTTTCTCCGACACTATCAAACATATATATATCACATTCATCACATATCACATATATATCACATTTCACGTCACAGAACATATATATATATATATATATATATATATATATATATCATGATAGTTCACATCACATCACATAGTTCAATAACATATGTCCTCAAATCACATAGTTCACATCACATAGTTCAACAACATGAGACTTCAGTGACACACGATAGTCCAAAGTTCAATCTACTACACCCCCGGCCAACCGGGCCACCCCTGAAACTGCCGCCTGGTTGACCCCCGGTCTGGTTCCATCGGTGGTTGTTCGAACCTTCTGACGGAGGAGGCTGCAAAAGGTCATGTCAAATAAGGAAATGAAATAAATGAAACACTGAAGTATTGATACTCACAGGAGCAGCTCCGGGGTCCAGAGACGGCGGTGGAGGAGCCATGAGCGTCTGGGGCACGGCCATGCCCTGGGAGGCCATGAAGGCGATGAGCTCCGCCATCTGCTTTGCTTGAGCCTCCATTTGGGCCGACATCTATGACCGCATCTGGGTCTCGGACACATGGCGCTCCTGCCTTTCTCTTTCCAGGCGGCCTGCGATAATACAAAGTGAATGTTAGAACAATGCAAACATTTAAAGATTAATGTACGATGAGTTAAATAGAAATAACCTCGAGCTCGGCGACCCGCGACTGCGCAGGCGACGGGCGTGGGCGTATGGGGACGCTCCCGCTCGTGCTCTGTGCTCGGAGCTGGGACAGAGTGGGAGTGGAGGCCGTGTCGATGACGCTGTCGCCAAGCCAGAACCGCCCGTGCTTCTTCCCTCCTCCAATCCTCATGACGATGCTCCCGTCCAGGTCCGCGGTGGCGGATCATAGTCGTCCCCATGGACCGCCCTTGCCGCCTCTGAGTAGTCAGTGAGGCGGGAGTGGACGCTGGAGTTGGTGTACGCGTCGGCGGGATCGTCGGGGTTGTAGGAGGTCTCCGCTGCCGTGGCCTTGCCCTTGTGGGACATGGCGTATGCCGCCACCGTGCCGCAAGGCTGGCCACCGTGTGCCTCCGACTGCGAGGAAGACAACAAGATGATTAGCAATCAGGCAACATTTGATCGAGGAATTGATAAAGTCTTTCACGTACCCAAGCTTGTGCGTACTCGGCGAGGTTGCGGTTGCCCTGGTGGTGTGGTACACCTGGCATCTGCAGACGCGCCACCCGGGCCTCGGCGTGGTGGGCTGCCCACTCTTCGGAGAGCCACCGGTCCACGATCATCTCCCAGCACTCGGGAAACGACTGGCACCATTGAGGGATCATCTGCACATCATCAAGTATTTCACGTCTAAGCGTCAGATGAAAAGTACCAAAAGCTTAATCTCAAAAGAAAACACTTACCTGCAAGAACTGTGCCTGGCCCAGCGTCATGCCTCTCGCCTGGGCCTTCGTCACCCTCGTGGCCAAGATCGTGGCGTTGTAGGTGATGATGGCCTGCAGTCTCGCCTCGTAGATCATGTCGGTGACGAGCTTCCTACAGGCCCGGGTAGCCGTCACCTCCACCACTGCCTCCTTCCCCGGCTCGCACTTGAAGTAGTTCTGCATACAGACACAATACGAGGCGAGACAGTAATTAAAGAAAAAATATGATGAATTTGATATTGTTTGACGAAGACTTACCCATAGCTCCGCTCTAACCCGCGCCGCCTTGTTGGGGAAGTCTGGGTCTGGGGCGACGCTGTAGTGTTCAAAGGTGTAGGCCGGCTCGTGCCTCCCGGCATACTGTACTATGCCGGGGTAGTGCTCGCGGCACAGGAGACCCAGGACGTCGTTGGGTTTGCGGCCTTTAGGCCCCACAAAGTCCCATCCCCTGCACAAGTGATTAAAAAAGATTATTAGCTTCTATTTCTATTTTGAGTCTCATCGTACGAACAGGTAGTTAGAACATGTACTTTTGTCCGATGGGCGTGATCACTGGGCGTCGGGCACGTGCCGGCAACGCCGGGAGGCTGGCGGGGCCTCTCAAGTAGGGCGTGGACACCCATGAGGCACCCGAACACCCGTCCGCCTCGTCCTCCTCCTGCTCGTCCTCCTCCTCTGCCTCCTCGGCCAATGGTGCCTCCTCCTGCCGCTGGGCCTCGGGCATGGCCGGCACCTCCTCCTCGACCTCCTCCTCCTCCTCCTCCTGTGGAGACGGCTCCCTCCGCGGCAGCCACTCCTCGTCGAGGGCCCGTCGGCCTGCGAGCTGCGGTACAACCAACTCAACCGCCTCTGACGTCCTCCGGCATCTTGCCTCGACCTCCTGCATTTAAAAGAACAAACAATGTTGTATTAGAAATAACATAACCAAATATATGCAATGTAAATAAAACAATAGATCCTGAAAATATAACATAATATTACATGTATTAGAAATAATCTGGATCATCCGGATTAGCCGGAGCATGAGTCTCCTCATCACTGTCAACCATGTCTAAGTACTCCTCAGTATCCGAAGACAGGTCGTCGTCTTCATTTGCTTGGCCTAAACGGAATCGTTCTAGCATTTCTATGTCCTTCTCATTTACCACCTCATCCCCAGCGTCCTCGTCATCATTCTCTACTTCCATTTCCATCGCTTCGGTTAAGTCTATCGTGAACGTCCCTTGCAACCCAGATTCTTGAAAGAACTCACCGTCATACGTGTTTGTGTTGAAGTTATAATCCTCATCATTGGGGAGAGTAGTTTTGACATGTGGTGATATCTTGTGGCACAATATACCAACCCAAGGGGATGCTCTTTGCTTTTGCACGCGTATGGCGTGTAATAAACCTGCGTGGCCTGTTGAGCCACAATATACACATCGGAGCCTGGATACACAGAATCCTGTCGAATTTCGGCTAGCCCAAGATTAGGTGTCAGCCTCGTTCTTCCAGGATCGAACCAATGGCATTTGAACATGACAGGATTCAAAGGCTTTTCACCGTGAAATGAAAGTTCGTATATTTCTTCAATTCTTCCATAGTAGTCACGGTTGTCATTGCCTGGAGTACAAACTCCGCTATTTGTGGTTTTTCGATTGGGCCGACTCTGCTCGTAGCTTGATGTGTGGAAGCGAAATCCATTCACGTCGTAACCGTTAAATGACTTGACCCTACGGTCAAAGCCTTTTGCAACCTGTCTCAGCTCTTGACTCATAGACGCATCGGTTTGAGCCTGCAAGGTGACGCAAGATATATCGTTATACGGTCAGAACGTAAGAGCAAGTTGGAACGTCAGACTAAGTACGACCTTGGTAGGACGGTACCTTCTGTCGGAACCAAGAAATGAAATCAGGCCTCCCTTGCCCCGCACCATTTGCAATTAGGGTTTCAGCTGCCGCATCAGAAAGAGGCCTTGGTCCATTCGAGAACAAATGAAGAAATTCACTGTACGAAACAAAAAGAATGGTGTTGGAAAGTGACGACGAATTGGATGAAGATAGATAACAACTTACCCCATGTACGGATCCAGCTCATCAAGGTTGGTAAGCACGTATAGCATGATCTTTCGCCACTCTTCATAGTTCAACTGCTTAACTGTGGATCCACTTGCCGTGCCGAGTTGGCCTCGAAAAAGGCTAAGACTCGATTCATTTTCTCCAGCATTGTAACGAGGGGGTGGATTATGCACGCTAGGAAGGTTCTCAGAGTAGTATTCTTCAGTGAAGTTGGACACCTCCTCCAGAATGGATGCCTCTGCAATGGAAGCCTCAATTTTGGCTTTGTTTCTACATTTCTTGCGAAGAGTCTTCATATTTCTCTCGACTGGAAAGCACCAACGCCATTGCACAGGCCCTCCCATTCGAACCTCATTTGGGAGGTGTACGATCAAATGAAGCATCGGAGTGAAGAAGCCTGGTGGAAAGATTTTCTCCAGCTTACAGAGCAACACAGGTGCAGCTTTCTCCAAGTCATCAATGACGGACCGAGATATCTCCTTGGCACATAGCTGGCGGAAGAAATAGCTCAACTCTGCCAGGACAACCCACATAGGCTCAGGAACATAGCCTCGAACCATCGCCGGAAGAAGCCGTTCGATCCATACGTGGAAGTCATGACTCTTCATCCCTAGGACTCGCAGAGTAGATAAGTTGACTCCTCTCGTTAGATTCGCTGCATATCCATCAGGGAATGTCAATGTCTGGATCCACTGAAGTATTTCTTTCCTTTGTGGCCTGCCCAAGACGAAATCGACCTTGGGCCGTGTCCATCTCCTGCCGGGCTGAGGAGGCAGCATCTCTTGCTTTGGTCTATCGCACAACAGTGCCAGGTCTAGTCTAGCCTTAGGGTTGTCCTTGGACTTTTCAGTGTCCATGAGTGTTCCCAAAGCGACTCAGCGATGTTCTTTTCAGTGTGCATTACATCAATGTTATGTGGCAGAAGAAGATCGTCATAATAAGGGAGTCTTTCCAAGCCTGACTTATGAGTCCACATATGCTCCTGACCATACCCCGCAAAACGACCGTCTGTTTCGTTGAACTGGAGAGCATCTATCTGAGCATGAACCTCGGCACCGGTCAGCATCCGAGGTGGAGGATCTCTCACCACGACACCTTTGGTAAAGTTCTTGGTGTCCCGTCTGAAAGGATGGTCAAGAGGCAGGAATTGTCGATGTTGGTCGAACGCCGAATACTTGCCACCCTTCTTCAACCAGATAAATCTCGTAGCTGTCTTACAAACCGGGCATGAGAACTTGCCATGGACACACCAGGCACAGAATATCCCATATGCCAGGTAGTCATGCAGTGAGTACTGGTACCAGATGTGCATTGTGAAGTTAGACCTTGAAGCTCGGTCGTATGTCAATACCCCTTCATTCCAAGCAGTTTCCAATTCATCAATCAGAGGCTCCATGTACACACCCATGTTATTCCCCGGGTGTCCAGGAATTATCAACGACAAGAAGACAGTATGACGTTGAAATAGGACGCCGGGGGGGGGGAGATTGAGGGGGATAACGAAGACGGGCCAACAGGTGTACGGGACAGCCATGAGTCCATAGGGATTGAAACCGTCCGTTGCAAACGCAACACGAACATTACGAGCCTCTCTAGCTTTGTCATGATGGATGCGGTCGAAGTGGGCCCATGCTTCACCATCGGCGGGATGTACCAACTTCTCAGGATTGTATCGGGTACCCTGTTTGTGCCATGTCATCTGTTTCGCGGATTCCTCGGTCATGTAGAGACGTTGGATCCTCGGTGTGAACGGCAGGTAACGCAGGACTTTCATGGGGATAGAAAGCTGCCTCTTCGGGCCTTCACCATCGTCTACCTCCATGTATCTCGACGCTTTACACTTCGGACAGTAACCTGCATCCGTGAGATCTTTCCTGAAGAGGACGCACCCATTTGGACAAGCATGTATCTGCTCATACGACATCTTCAGTGCACGAAGCAGTTTCTGTGACTCGTACAGGCTCTTTGGCAATATGTGGCCGTCCGGAAGCATGCTACCAAATAGGGCCAACATACCATCGAACGCATCTCGACTCAGGTTGAACTGGGACTTGAACCCCATCACACGGCCAATGGCATCCGGTTGAGAAACCGTTGTCCGATCGTGAAGGGGTTTCTGTGCCGAAGACATCATCTCGTAAAACGCCTTTGCAGTCTTCTCCATCTCCTCCTCCGTACGTCCTTCAGCGTACTGTGCTTCTTGGAAGTCATCTAACATGTCTGCTACCCCCGCATCAGCATCAAAGTCCTCCAGACGTGGTCGCACTGCCTCCGCTCTCAAACGATGTGCTTCACCATGGTAGATCCACCGGGTGTAGTCCGGCGTGAATCCATTGTTCACAAGATGTTTAGCCATGTTCTCCTTGTCTTGCCTTCTCCGGTTCCCACATCTGCTGCATGGGCACAACACTTTGATCTCTCCTCGCCGAGCCGCGCCAAATGCATTGTTCACGAAAGCATCTGTCTTGCGCAACCATTCATCGGTGAAATCATTTCTGCTTCTACGGCCCGAGTACATCCACTGACGGTCATCCATCCTACTGTCATGCATCCGAGTACTTACATATCTACCTCCGTACTTCCATCCTACTATCATCTAATAGGTGAGGATAGGTCCTAATCCCACCCGCGGATGCGTACATGAGGCCAGTTCCCATTGTCTGCCCCGAGCCGAGACAGAATTTCGGCAGCACCTCCCCGATGTTCTCAAGATACACGTCCCTGTAGGGAGAGTGTGTATCCGGAGAACAACAGGGAGGTGATGCAGAAACTCCATCTTGAATCGGGCTAGACAATGGGAACTAGCCTCATCGACGCATCTACGGGCTGTCCAAGTAACGTGGACAATCCGAAACAGATACGGTTATCGAAATGCAGAGACCTGCATACCTCCAGCCGTATCTCTTTCGGACGGGAGACGCCTAACTGGGTTCAATGACCTATGACCCTTTTCTGGGAGGAGACGTTATTTATACCTAGGGTGCCGGTGGAGTCAGGCTAGCGGCGCAGTGGCGAGTCGGTGCAGTGGCGAGCCGAAGCGGTGCAGGCAGGCCCGCGACGGTGACAAAGACGATCGTGGTCGCCGAGGATCTCCGCATGCGATGTCAAGGTCACTCGTCCATTTTCATGATTTTCTGACTTCGTTTGTATTTTTAATAATTTTAAATCCAATATCACGTAACTTGGTCGTCGTTTCTCGTGCACGAGACGGTCGACCCTCCGCGCCTGTCCCTGGATACGGTGTCGGTGTCGAAATACCCTCTGAAGAATGAATACCATTTTTCGAATCGCTGAGTTTCATTATTTCATGCACCTGCAGTTCAAACATGCGTCCCGCGGAAAAAATCATCAAATTAAAGAAAATGCGCGAAATATAGCAAGATGTATGGAAAACACTTCAAATTTGAAATCTTGGCTTGTAGTACTGTAGCAAGGCCATAGAAAAAATTGGGTGCAAAAAAACAAAAAAAAAGCTTTGCCGAGAGCTTCCTAAAGCCCTCGGCAAAGAGCACCTATGCCGAGAGCCAGGGCCAGGACTCTCGGCATAGAGTTTACCAAAAAAATAAAAACAAATTCAACCCTTTGCCGAGAGCCTAACAGAGGGCTCTCGGCAAAGATAACGGCGCAGGATGAGCCGTTTGCGAGGGTTCCGTTTGCCGAGGTCTAGTCTACGCCGAGGGTTCGGCTCTCGGCATAGGGTATGTTTGCCGAGAGCCAGACGTCGCCGAGAGTCGGACCCTCGGCATAGAAATCGTCGCCGAGTTCCGTTTGGTGCCGAGGGTTGGCTCTCGGCAAAAAGCTCTCTGCCGAGTGCCGAGTGCCGCGCGTTTTAGCCCTCGCAAAGAGCCCGTCTCCGGAGTGAAACTCTGGTAGCCTCACATATCACACATGCATGCATGTTTATATCCATCCATCTATTCTTTCTTTTATTTAGATATATATATACACGGGTGGTGTGCATGCAATTCCACGTATATATAAATACCATACAATTCACGGGAAAATTAAATTGAAGGCTATCATATTGACAGCAAAGACAAAAAGGCCCGGCACCGCTAGCTAATAAGGATCAACCGATCGATCAGAAATCAAGAATGAAGATAAGGATGAGGTTTGCAATTGTGGTGGTGGTCCTCGTCGCGTTGCTGCTGCTGATTCCGCCGGCAGAGATGAGCAGCAGGGCTGACAATAATAAGGACCGTGATGATGCTCAAGTCGTCAAGGTCGCTTCCGGGTGCACGAGAAAGTGCCGCGACCTGTGCGCCGCCCTGCCAACAAAAAGCGAGGAGGATCCCATGTGCGACTGGAGGTGCGGCACCATCTCGAGCGTCTTCAATGGCAGCAGCATCCAAGACCCCGCCGCCCTGAACACGGAGACGGCCTCGGTGGCCGTGCAGGAGATCCAGATGTGCTGGACGGGGTGCTACCTGGGGTGCATCGGCATCGTCCCCCCCGGGCCCACTGCTTGCAAGGACAAGTGCACCGACACCTTCCGCCTCTTCGTCCCGGCCATGGCCGCCCTCGACAAGACCATGGCGCAGATGGGCCTCGCTGCGCAAGGCCCAGCTGGTGGTATGGAGGACTTCATGTTTCAGGCCTGCGGCGATGCCTGCAGCCGCAAGTGCGCCGCCAGGGCTGCAGCAGGCGAATGTCGTGCCAGCTGCGCCGAGGCCTGCGGCTTCTACGTCGCCGCGACTAGAGTGCTCCAGGATGCCATGCTGCCGGCGGCAGTGCCAAACCCCGCCAAGGTGGCTGACGACACCGTCGCCAGCACGTTCAAGGCTTGCAGCGAGCACTGTGCCTCCACTGACAAGAAGACGTGTGCCACCAAGTGCAGCTACGCCGGCTACGTCATCAACAAGGCCAAGGCGTCCATGATGCTGGCCACCGGCGGCGTTGGCCTGCTAGCTTAGCATAGCATCATTATTATTATATTCATCTTCATCCAGGCATGCAATGCTCGATGCTCATACATAATAAATAATATAACGGCGTTCTGTGAAGTTTGGATCAAACCTCACAAACCGTGTTGGCGTTTAATTAGGATTACCCTCTGTTGGCACTGAGCTCACTGCTAGTCAAGTCGAACTATGTTCTATTTCCGGTTTGAGTGTGTTTGTCGCTTGGCTTTTCGATCTTTGTGCTGTTGCGTAGTTGTGTACCATTCTCGAATGGTAGAGGGTAGAACTTTGTTCCCTTATCAAACAGAATTATGGCGTATCCTTATTGAAACCTATACCGTACCATCCAAGCTAGAAAGGGAACAATACATTCTATAGCATTACAATAATGTCATTATAAATCTATATGAGATAGCATGCATATTCTAATATATAAAGAAATAAAATCACATTCATATCATATTGTTTAGTGTTTGGTACCAAAATTAGGTCGAGCCAATTCAAACATCAGTCATAGAGTTGGTCACACTAGTATATATTTATATGCTTTTGACCGAAGATCAATAATATGAGCTAACAACTATCTAAAGGTGCACCGTCTATTCAACAAGCACCACCTCAGAATACATGCTCATAAACATAGAGACTTAAAGAGATCCTACTCCCTGCAGCACCATTGTTTCTCCCAAGTAGACACTAAAGTCAATCTCAGTGGTGAGTTTCATTGCGTTATTTCTAAGACTGCCATGTTATATAAAATAAAATGAAAATCCCCATTATTGAGAATGAGAGTTTCATTCAAGAGTTTCATAAGCATTAAATTCCATGACTCATAGAGAGTTGGTATTCGTGCCAACAGAGTTTCATCTAGATGAAACTCATTTCTTCTCTCTCTTCTTAAATACACTATCATATCATCAAAACGTTTATATGAAAGTATATTTAATGCAAATGAAACTCACACTGAGACTGACCTAATTGTCCAACCGATATCAGCAACTTTGATGCATATCATTTTGTTGTAGATAAACAACACTCTAATATAAAGATCAAATTCAAAAAGGAGTATTCATTTATATTTATAACACGTACACATCTCAATCTGATTATTTGACTAGTTCTATCCAAACATATTGGGTCCGGTTTTTACTTTTTACTTAACATTCTAGCTCAAAAGTCTTACCAAAGTTTGGAAGTTGCAGCAATGGCGCGTGTGTAAGCTTGTCCTTCAAAGTATCAAAGGACTCCTCTTGTGCCTTACCACAATGGAACACCACACTTTTCTTTGTCAACTCGTGCAAGGGGGCAGCAATATGGCGCTAAAATCCTTCACGAATCGACGATAAAATCCTGCAAGACCAAGAAAGCTTCTCACCTGTGTGATGGTTTGGGCACCGGCCAGCTCTTTATGGCTTCAATTTTCATCTCATCCACCTCTATTCCCTGTGGAGTAACAACATAGCCAAGAAAAGAGACTCGATCTGTGCAAAAGATGCACTTCTCAAGGTTACCAAATAAACGTGCATCACACAAAGCATTAAAAATAGCACGTAAGTAATCCATATGTTCATCCAAAGACTTGCTATATATTAATATATCATCAAAGTAAACCACCACAAATCGCCCAATAAAAGCTCTTAAAACTCATTCATCAGTCTCATGAAAGTACTAGGTGCAATAGTTAAACCAAAAGGCATTACTAACCACTCATATAATCTGAATTTAGTTTTGAAAGCTGTTTTCCATTCATCTCCAAGTTTCATTCTAATTTGATGGTAGCCACTACTGAAAGCCCTAGTTTGGTTTTGGCTAATTGATGAAACCTATTTGGTCTAATCCAATTGATAAGCATGTGTGTAGCTTATTATAAAGGATTACGACCAAGCCAAGTGGTGGAGCTAGCAAGGTGGCAACCATGGAGGATGGTGATGGCCACAAGCACTCAAGAGATCAAGTGCTCGACCATTGGTGAAATGAAGAAGAGAAGAGATGGAGCAAAGAGGCCCGAAGGCAAAGGTATAACCTATAGGGCTCTTTGTTTTGGTGATCAAGACACTTAGCGAGTGTGATCACATTTAGGATAGATAGCTGTACTATTAAGAGGAGATAATTCATGGCTTATGCGGTGTTCAAGTGCCACTAGGTGTTCTCTAACATATTGGTGCTATAGACCTAGTGAGTGACTAACAAAACCCCTTGGAAAATGCTTTGCAAAATGCTAACACACATGCAAATAATGATGTACACTTGGTGGTGTTGGCACTTTTGGGATAAGGGGGTGTTAAGGAGCTGTGGAGAAGTGGGAGAAACTAGTGTATAGTCCTTCTCCCTCCTGCCGAGCTTGCGAGGCAGGATTCAGTGTTTTTTCGGAGAGAGAAGTAGTGTGTTTAGAAGCATCGGACGCTGGTCCGAGGAGCATCGGACGCTGGGCTGAGCGTCTGATGGTTAACCCTAGTTTCTGACAAAAGTTGAAGGAGCATCAGACGCTGGCAACGGACGCTGAATAAACACTGTTGCAGAGTCCGATGCAGGTGACGTGGCGCGAGCTAGCTTTCCAGGGAGCATCGGACGCTGGCCTGCGTCCGATGCAATCCATCGGACGCGTCCGATGTGATTTGGCCCTCTCTGGAACCTCTCTACATGGTCATCGGACGCAGGGGTTGAGCGTCCGATGTGAAGGTGCCGACGCGACCGATGTGGCGCAGAAAAGAGCTGAAAAGTGTAGGGGTATCGAAGCGTCCGATGCCTAGCATCGGCGCGTCTGATGTCACTTTAACCGTGGCGCAAAGGAAAATGACCATTGGGATCTAACTGATTGAATTCATATCAGGGGGACACGTGGCTCCATCTGGAGCATCGGACGCTAGGACAGCGTCCGATGGTTGAGCATCGGCGCGTCCGATGCCTCGGATTCTGGCCCAACGGCTAGGCCGACTTGGGTGGCCTATTTAAGGGGCTTGGCCGGCTCACTTGGATACTCTCTTGCACATTTTGATCTCTAAGCATTCTTGTGAGCCTAGGCAAGGCTCCCAACTCATCTCCCAAGTTGATTTGATCAAACCAAGTGAGATTGAGTGATCTAGTGCGTGATTTGAAAGATTTCAATCTAGTGGCACTTGTTCTTCGCATCGGCATTGAGTTTTCTTGTTACTCTTGGCATTTGTCGGTGCCTAGACGGCTTGGAGGCGTTGAGGTGGTTGATTGGCAAGATTGGATATTGTTCTTGGCCACTACCGATTGTGATTGTGAGAGGTTTTGGAGCCTCACCTCGCCGGAGCGGCAAGAGGCATCCTTAGTGGATTGCTCGTGTCATTGAGCTACCTCACTAGTGGTAGATTCTTGTGGCGCCTTTGTGAGCTTGGCTTTGTGCCGATTAGCCACCGGGTCACCTAGTGTTGGTCGACACAACGGGGATTAGCGTGCCGGCAAGCACGTGAACCTCGGGATAAATCTTGGTGTCCGTGTGCTTATTGTGATTGGTCTTCATATTCACATTTTTGGTGATTGGCATCACAAGTGGATTTCATCGGTGATTGGCCCTCTACTAGACGAACCCGAAGGCTCGGTGAAACCACTTCTATCTAGCTCATTTACTTTGAGTAATTTACTTTGAGCTATTTCATTTGTGTAGATACTATTACTTGTTGTATATCTTTTTATTCTATACCTTGTGTAGTGAGATTGTGTTTAGCTTGCCTAGTTCATCTTTCGCACACACTTGTTTATCTTAGATCAACTATATCGTAGTTGTGCTAGAGCTAGCTCTTTTATTCCGCATAAGTTTTTAGCTCTACTTGATTGTGTGACTTAGAAATATTAGGTAGAATTGTTGGATAGGTGGCTTGCAACACACTATTAGGCTAGCGCAAAAAGCTTCGTCATTTGTTATACTAATAGTGTTTGCCTAAGTGATTTTGTAGATTTTTAATTAGGCTATTCACCCCCCCTCTAGCATTTTGGACCTTTCAACTACGCAAGTCAACCTTTGTGAAAATTACGGAGCCACACAACTCATCAAGCATGTCATCAAACCTAGGAATATGATGGCGATATCAAATAGTAATATTATTAATGGCTCTACAATCAACACACACGCCATGAACTATCTTTCTTAGGAACCAAAAATCAGGAACAGCACAAGGACTAAGGCTTTCTCGTACATACCTGTGGTCCAAAAGGTCTTAGACTTGTCGCTAAATTTCCTTAGTCTCCAGGTTGGTTCGATAAGCACCTCGGTTTGGCAATGTAGCTCCCGGGATCAAATCAATTTGATGCTCTATTCCTCTCATAGGTGGCAGCCCCGAGGGTATCTCAGTTGGAAAACATCCTTATACTCCTACAAAAGGTTAGTGGCAGCAGGAGGTATCGAGCTAACAACATCATCAAGCGAATACAAAACTCGTTTGCAACCAAAGTATAACAAATATCATCATCAGAAATTTCAGCAAGGTCACTTTTTATTGCAAGCATTACACCACCCTTCAATTTTATGCCCTCTTCCTTAGAACTAGGTGTAGACTTATCCTTTTTAGGTGGGTAAAGAGAATTAGCAACTTGCTGATTTTTAGATTAGTATCATGCAAATTAGCAGCTCGTTCTTTATCAGTTGGTATAATTTCAGCAGGGGTCATAGGAACCAATGTAATTTTCTTTTCTTTATGCATAAAAGTGTATGTATTACTTCTACCATGGTGTATAGCATCATTATCAAATCCCATGGATGACCCAATAAAAGTGAACAAGCTTCATAGGTACAACATCACAATCTACAGAATCAACATAGGTACCAATGGAAAAGAAACTCTGCAAGTTTTTGTTACCTTAGCTTTACCAGAATTATTCAGCCACTGATATGGTACGGATGTGGGTGTGGGCGCGTGGACAAACCAAGCTTCTTGATCAAATCAGAACTCACCAAATTATTGCAGCTACCGCTATCAATGATGACACGTGCTCGCCGGTTGTTAATGACAAAGAAAATTTGGAACAAATTGTGGGGTTGCAACTTCTCAGGTTGTTGTACTTGTGCACTGAGCACGCGCTGCACAATGACACTCATGTAGGTTGAAGTGTCCTCGCTACCAAAGACCTCGTCATCTCCTTGAACCTGTTCTTCTTCTTCAACATCTTCACTTCAGAGGTACTGATGTACCCATCTCTGTCGCAATGTATGCCCGCTTGCTTGGGCAGTCCTTCTGCACATGTCCATATCCAAGGCAGCGGTGGCACTGAATGCCAGAAGTGCGTCGCGTTGAGGCAACGGAGGATGCACTCTTCGAAGGTTCCTGCACAGAATTTCTACGTGACCAGAAGGTTGTGAGGAAGGTGTCCGCTTGCTTGCTGGTAGAGGCGCCCGAAAGGAGGATGCCTTCGGGAAGCACGGAAGATGTCCCCGGCGTGGTATGCCTCCTTTGCTCTTGCTCTTTTCTCTTGCTTTTCACGCCCCTGCAACTCTTTCTCTGCAAGCATAGCAAATTGAAACAACTGGTTGACAGTGTTAAATTCCTTATAATCAACTATGTCCTGAATTTCCTTCGTCAAACCTGCATAAAAACGAACAATAGAGTCTCGCGGTCCCTCTACTATGCCACATCGTATCAAACCTTTCTGAAGCTCACCATAGTAATCCTGCCAGATTTATCTCCCTGTTCTAAACGCATCAGTCTCTTTTGTAGCTCTCTATGATATGATGGAGGCACAAATCTATCACGCATAAGAGCAACCTTAAGTTCTTCCAAGTTCTAGGTTGGCAATTATCTGCAACTAAACTAGTCCACCAAATAATAGCAAAATCTTTAAATTCACTAGTGGCTTGTCTAATGTGATGTTGCTCAGGCACAAGGTGGGCACTAAATTTTTGTTCTAGTGTCATCTCCCAATCAAGGTATTCCTCAGCATCATAATGTCTCAAAAAAGAAGGTATTGTAAATTTAACCTTAGCATAAGGATCTTCGGGAGCATGAGTATGATTACCTCGTTGGCGGTTGAAATGTTGAGCGCCACCCATACCTGTGGTGTTCTCATTGATGGCTCATGCGTCAGGGACATAGACGACGCTGGCACCCTGACCCCACCTGTCATACAAACGCACACTCCTACTCATGGGCACAGCGAACTACACACACTGAAAATAATGCTAGGGCCACACGAGCAGTGTACACAAAGAGCTAGAAAACTATTTTCTCTATAGAAAAATTCCTCAAAAAACTATAAATAAACTAGAGACACCCTTGATCCTACTCACATCATTGTCACGACTTTTCCATTTATACAAGTATCTCCATAAATTTCATACACTCCCAAACTCTAATTAAAACTCCTAAAAATCATATCTCGCTGATTTTAATTCCGTTTTCCATGACCACTACCAATATTCTTCTAAAATCCAGCTCTATTTATTTTATTCAGTACCACCATATAGTTTTTTGTTTGCTTCTGTGTTTTAATTTGTATTATTTGGTAATGACCGACACAGGAAGATGAGTACCAGGAAGGGGGAAGGAGATCTCAACGTACGCAAGTCCTAACTCCCCTATCTTAAAAGAAGCAAGTGATAAACAGGTTTATCATAATTTTCTAGGTAATGTTAGACTGATCTCTTTCCCAAATGGCCCAACGGCCATTAGGCCTTGACCTCACGCCCTGATCGGGGGCGCCCAGCCCATTTAATGGCTGGTGGGCCCCCATCGCACTGCGCATATAAAGAGGGTGGGGGCCGGTGGCTCTCAGTACGAGGTTCACCGTGAGCCACTCCTCCCCACCGACAAACCCTAACCCGATCTAGTGAGGGGCGCAACCAGCGACGGGAAGCTCCGCCGCCGCCGTTCCTCATCCCCGTCGCACTGGACTACGTTCGCCTTCGCCATCACCACCAGACTCCTACTCCTGCGTCACCCTCCCGCGTCGCCGACGACCCCAGGACCCCGAAGGCCATGGCGGGCGACGGCTCCACCTCCTCAACTACGTCGACGGGCTCAAACAATCTCGATATGTATTCCTAGACTCCTCTCTCTCCTCGGATCTAGTCCGTAGCAATTCATAGGACTTGTTTATGCACTGTCATGGTTTATACCCGGCTAGATCTACTCCTAGATGATCCTGCGGGTTTTTCAATGGTATCAATCGCTTGTCTAGTTTGTGGATCTTGGTTTCGGGTTTAACCCTAAGAGGGTAAAAGTAACTTGCAACCGATTTTGAATCGGAAAAGAAAATCCAAACCCTAATCCTAACTCAGAGAAGGGAAAGGGATAGAAGAGAAAGAGACAGGTCAACCTTGATCCAGACAGTTTCATCTTACTCGTGTTGGTGGTTTCTGTCACCACCTGGTATTGATCCGCGCCGCCGCTCGCCGGCGTGCGGGATAGAGGCCTCCGGCCGAGCCACCGCTCGCCGGTGCACAGGGCACCAACGCGGAGCCATTCGACAGCGACGCGCTCGACCCAGAGGGAGCGCGCGCCGGCGATTGGGTCCGCGCAGGTGCCGGACCGCCCTCCACGTTCGTCGTCGCGGCCAGTAGGTGCTCCGCTGCGATGCGCCTGTGAGGCAGAAAGAAGAGAGCGGGGAGAAAGAAAGATGGTTAGGGTTTCGGGGAGTGGTAGCGGCGCCTGTTTTCGTTCGGGAGGAGCGCGGTCAGCCGTCCGATTGGATCGATGGCTGACGGCGTCGGGGCGCCGCTTTCGGCCAGGTGGGCAGAGTGCGAAGGCCGAAATCCCGGCCCAGGCCCAGGTTGCGGCCTGGGCGCGGGAGGGGAGAGAGCGCGCGCGGGGAGCTGCCGGCCGGCTGGGCCGAGCAGGCCACCGTGGGCCGAATTGGTCATTTGTAAATTTTTGGTTTTTGGTTTATTTCCAGAAGCATTTTCAATATATTTTTTATGCCTTTTGAATTTTTTTATGTATATTTTCTGTGCAAATTTATTCCAACGAAATTTTTGCACAGAGAATAGTAAGATTTTATTATTTTCTTAATTTTTAATTATTTTAATTTTTTTTTTATTTATTTTTTTATTTTCACTATTAAATTTCAACGAATAATTTTAATTCTATATTATATTTATTATTTTTTACGTTAAGAAATATAATTATCTGATTTATGAATTGTTAAATGCTACTTTGAATTTTATTTTCACTATTAAATTCGACCAACGGTTAATTGATTCTAGATTATAGTTATCAACTGATAAATAATAATATATAATCACTGCATTAAAGGTTTATGCATTATTTTTATTTCTGCCCAACGGTGATTTAGTTATAGTGTATAAAAGCAACTCATTTACTATGTTTTATATTGTTCTCACTATATTGGAACTATTTTTCAGGCTCCATTCTGATGAACATGGTTAAAGATATCCCACCTCTCAAGGGGGATAACCACTTGGACTGGGAGAAGAAAATTGAGCTGGCTTTTCTGTTGGCTGAGGTTGACTGGATCCTCACTGAGCCTCGTCCCGCAGTGCTCAAGGAGCCTGCGAGAGAGGAAGGTGAGAGTGATACCGCTTGGAAACAGCGGGAACTGGACTTTGGTCCAGAAAATTGAAACATGATCTAGAGCGGGTTAGGTGGGAAAAGACCAACAAGAAGTTAGTTGCAGTTGTTAAGAACACTGTAGATCCTGCCATCCTGAACTCGCTCCCACCAGAATGTGACACGGTCACTGAAATTCTGGAAAGGTTGAAGAATCAGTTCACTGGTTCCTCAAAGACTTATGCCACTTAGGTGATCAAGAAATTGATAACTGAGAAGTACACTGGTGGTGGTGTAAGAGACCATATCCTGAAAATGAACAGTATGACATCTAAGCTTAAACCAATGGATAACGAATTAGCTATTTCTCAGAAATTCCTTATTCATCTGATTTTTGCTTCCCTGCCAAAAGAGTTTGAAACCTTTGTTGTATCTTACAACAATAATCCTGAGGATTGGTCATTGGACAAGTTGATAGCCATGTGTGGCCAAGAGGAGGAAAGAATCAAGGGTGCAACTGGTGGTGCAATCAACTATGTCAAGGATAACAAGAGAGGCAATGGCAACCCTAGCAATGCAAAAGCTCAGGGTAAGAAGCCAATGCAACAGTATAGACCTCAACAACAGCAACAGCCACAACAACCTCAAAGGAGGGTGGTGGACCCTAATCAGTGCATCGAGTGCTTGAAGCCGGGACACCACAAGAAAGATTGTCTTGTCTTTTTAAAGAAGATCTTGGCAAGCAATGGTGAGAATGTTATTACATTTGTAAATGAATCTTTATATGTTCAATTTGATAAATCTACTTGGTGGATTGACTCTGGTGCAACTGTTCATGTTGCAAATTGTTTACAGGGATTCAGTTCGACAAGGACTATGCAAAGAAGCGAAAGATGGGTTAGAGTCGCCAATGGAGTTCGAGCTGATGTTGAAGCTGTTGGCGATCTTCCTCTACAGCTTAATAATGGATTCATTTTGATTCTTAGAGATGTTTTATTTGTACCTTCATTGCATAGAAACTTGATTAGTGTTTCACGTCTAGACAAAGATGGTTATGGTTGTCATTTTAGAGATGGCAAGTGTGAAATACTATTTAATAATGAATGTGTTGGTCTTGCCTTCGCGCAAGAAGATCTTTATTTGTTATCTCTTTGTGATAATGTGAACGTTGTCATCATGAGAATGAGAAATGAAATTGTATCCTCGTCGAACAATCCGAATAGAAAGCAAAAGCGAACTCAAAATGCGTCGTCGAAATTATGGCACTGTCATTTAGGCCATGTTTCGAGGGGGAGAATAGAAAGATTAGTAAAGAATGAGATTCTTCCTCCATTAGAGTTCACAGATTTTGAGCAGTGCATCGACTGCATTAAAGGAAAATATGTAAAGCAAATAAAGAAAGATGCCAAAAGAAGTGCGAGAATCTTAGAGATAGTCCACACTGATATTTGTGGACCGTTCCCTGTGAAAAGTGTGGATAGTTATGACTTGTTTATAACATTCACATATGATTATTCTTGCTATGGCTATATTTATCCAATTAAAGATAGATCGAAAGCATTGGATAAATTTAAGATCTTTAAGCTTGAAGTTGAAAATCAGCACAACTTAAAGATTAAAATAGTTCGTTCCGATCGCGGTGGAGAGTATTATGGGCGACATACCCCATATGGCCAAATTCCTGGACCTTTTGCAAGGTTCTTGCAGGAAAATGGCATAGTTGCTCAATACTCCACACCGAGGGAGCCTCAGCAAAATGGAGTAGCTGAAAGGCGCAACCGTACCCTGATGGATATGGTGCGCAGCATGATGAGTTACTCATCTCTCCCACTAAGTCTGTGGATAGAGGCGTTAAAAACCGCTATTCATATTCTAAACAGAGTCCCAAGTAAGTCGGTGCCTAAAACATCGTACGAATTGTGGACAAGTAGAGTACCCTCACTGAAGTACTTACGTGTTTGGGGGTGCCCCGCTGAGGCCAAAGTGTTTAACCCGAACATTGGGAAGCTGGATCCCAAAATAGTGAGTTGCCATTTCATTGGTTATCCTGAAAAGTCTAAAGGTTATCGTTTCTACTGTTCAGACAGATATACAAAGTTCGTAGAAACGAGACACGCTGTATTCTTAGAAGAAGAACTAATCAGGGGGAGCCAGGCAGCGCGAAAGATTGATCTTGAAGAGAAGCGGGTATATGTACCCACTCTGATGATTCAGGAATCATTTTTCCCGCTACCTGTTCCCTATGTCCCTACGGTGCAAGACACTGCAGGGACAGAACCTGTTGTTGACCTTCCTATGGCAACTCCTAGTGAACATGAGGAACCCGTTTTACAGGAACCCATTGAGGCTAGTGTTGCGCATGAGGAAGAACAACAACAAGTTCCGATTGAACAGGAGCCATCTGATGATGGACCGAGGTGGTCCCAAAGAGCTAGAAGATCTGCTATTCCTGCAGATTATGAATTGTATAACATTGAAGAGTTTCAGATGGAGGATGATCCCACCTCATTTGAACAAGCCATGAGAAGCAAACACTCGTCCAAGTGGCTTGAGGCCATGGAAGATGAGATAAAGTCAATGAGTGCCAACGATGTTTGGGACTTGGAGATAATTCCTAAAGGGGCCAAAACAGTAGGCTGCAAATGGGTCTACAAGACAAAATATGACTCCCAAGGGAATGTAGAAAGATACAAAGCGCGACTCATGGCAAAAGGCTTTACGCAAAGGGAAGGGATTGATTACAATGAGACATTTTCTCCAGTCTCATGTAAAGATTCCTTCAGAATCATAACTGCTCTAGTAGCACATTATGATTTAGAGTTGCATCAGATGGATGTGAAAACGGCTTTCCTCAACGGTGAGTTGGAGGAAAACGTTTACATGGCACAGCCGAATGGTTTTGTCGTGAAAGGAAAAGAACAGATGGGATGTCGCTTGAAGAAGTCCATTTATGGATTGAAACAAGCATCCAGACAGTGGTATTTAAAGTTTGATGGCACAATAAAGAAGTTTGGGTTTATGGAAAATGTTGAGGACAACTATGTGTACTCCAAGTTCAAGAATGGAAAATTTATTTTTCTGATCTTGTATGTGGATGATATCTTACTCGCGAGTAGTGATATCAGTCTACTAAGGGAGACAAAAGATTTCTTGTCCTCAAAATTTGATGAAGGACCGAGAATGCTACAAAAGGCGACCAGAGGGGGGGGGGGGTGAATAGGAGCCTAAAATTTTCTTTCAAAATTCTGGCCTTTGTCCCAAAACTCAACCCCGCGAGCAAACCGACAAGCGTGATGTCCACGACCCAAGGTATTGGGTGGATGTTCCCAAGGAACACAGCGGGACACCACAAAAGCTCTCTCGCCCAAGTTCACGCAAGTCAACTAGTGACAGGATGAGCTTTGGGTAACCTCAACCCCCGAGCAATGCGAGGGGGATTCAGGCTATTTTGCAAAGTTGGAAGCCCGATTTCTGTAGAGCACGAAGTCTAAAATCCAACGAAAAAACCCAAAACCAAATCCGAAGTCGAACGAGCAAACTGCGGACGAAACAGTGCAAAACTCACTGCATCAGGCGCTGGCCTGCGTCCGATGTCCAGGCACCGGACGCGTCCGATGCAAAATGTACTGTTCTGGAACCTCACTGCATGGTCATCGGACGCTGCTACAGGGAAAGTTCAGCGTCCGATGCTCAGGCCACGGACGCGTCCGATGGTCAACGAAGCGTGTCTGATGGTCAGCGTCCGATGCTCCTTCAAAAACGCTATTCTTTGACACGTGGCTCCTGAGCGTCCGATGTGACGAACTCAGCGTCCGATGCCCCTGAGTCCAGCGTCCGATGCCCCCGAAATTGCAAAGTTCTTCCGTGGATTCAACCTGATCTCCTCCAAATCAAAAGCTCTAAGGCTTAGACTTGGTATGAGGAGTTCCAAGGAGGTTAGTGAGCTACCCCTAAGAGATCATGGCTCGAACCTAACTCCAAATCGGTGAATCAAAAGAATTCGGGGCAAGGGAAACAAAAACCGATTAGAAACGAAAATCGATCGATATACTAGCTCGTGAGGTTAGAGGTAAATTCCTTCGGTGGAAAGATGCGCCTCACGATCTAGAACAACTCAGTTCAAACAAAATCGAAAAATGTTCCTCAGAGTGGGAGAACGAAGCAAATCACCGAGAGAACGAAAAGCAAAACGCTAAGAACGCAGCTCAAAACGTGAATCAAAACCACAAATTGCAACCGTGTCTCGAACCCACGAGACTACAGTGAGATTACGGTCTCACTTCCTCAAAATCTCAAGAACACAGAGGTATGATTCCGTCTCTACGGATCTCAGTAGCTATAGCAGGGATGTGGGAGAGCAGGAAACCCTAGAATAAAAATAGAAATGACTGAGATGGTTTGGAGGGAGGGGTGGCCTCTCCTAATATAGCCTAATACAATTATTCCCCTTCTACCCCTACAGCTAATGAGCGGGCAGGCTAACCCTAAGGGTATTCCTGACCAACTCAGAGTGTAGTCGATCCGACGGCCACGCCCGCACATCTGGTAGCTTCACCTCGATGCGACCTCACCCGATGCCGCCACGTGCCGCCTCGCGCCGTCCGTCCGTTTCCTGGACCTCCCCCCGGTTTTGAGGCCGAAACTGGGAAACGGGGCCATCCCCCAGTTTTGAGGCCGAAACCGGGAAACCTGTAGTCCATCGCCTGAGTTTTGTGGCCCAAACTCAGAAACCCGCCAGTGCCCAGGTTTTGAGGCCCAAACCTGGAAACCGTCCTCAGCCCGAGTTTTGTAGCGCAAACTCGGAAACCCGCAGCCCCCAGGTTTTATGGCCCAAACCTGGAAACCATCCACCCGGTGGTTTTTCTGTGGCTCAACACCACCAAACCTGTGTAGAGGGGATGCACCGCCCGTGCACCCCGTCCACCGACACGTGTCCCCAGGTCCTCGACCCAAGCAACACCGTGCCCCGCAAGTCTCCGCTCATCGCTGTCCCAGGCTGTCAGCCACCACAGCTGATCCTCAGGCCACCGGTCCGTCAGTCCAAGCCTCACGTCCGCCCTTCACCGCTCTAGGTTCATCGGCATGGCACGCCCGCCGCATGGCACGCCCATCCTTCACCGCTCCCAGTCCATCGGCACGACGTCTCTACTTGACCTTCACCTTGCCATCAATCACTGTCTCCATGCTCGACACCTGCACAACACAAGCCAAAGAACATGCGCATCAAACCAGTTGACAATCACTCATCACTCAAGATCCGGCATACACCCATGTATCCGCATTTGATATGAAAGATCTCGGTGAAGCATCATTTGTTCTAGGCATCGAGATTCACCGAGATAGAAGAAAGGGGGTTATAGGATTATCGCAAAAGGCATACTTAGAAAAAGTTCTCAAAAGATATAGTATGCATGCGTGTAAGCCTTCACCTGCACCGATAGTCAAGGGTGATAGATATGGGGATTTTCAGTGCCCCAGGAACCAATATGAAATTGATCAAATGAAAGCGGTTCCATATGCTTCAGCTGTCGGAAGCTTACAGTATGCACAGGTGTGCACACGCCCTAACTTAGCATTTGTTACCGGGCTACTTGGCAGATTTCAAAGTAATCCAGGACTAGAACACTAGAAGTTGGTAAAGAAGGTCTTGCGTTATTTGCAAGGCACAAAAGGCCTCATGTTGACGTACAGAAAATTAGATTCCTTGGACATAGTGGGGTTCTCGGATTCTGATTATGCGGGAGATGATAGAAAGTCCACATCAGGGTATGTGTTCACTCTCGCTAGGGGAGCAATATCATGGAAAAGCTCCAAACAAACCGTCACTACATCGTCCACAATGTATGCCGAGTTTGTAGCATGTTATGAGGCAACTGGGCAGGCGAATTGGCTTAAGAAATTCATACCCGGTTTGAAAGTGGTTGACGACATCTATAGGCCACTGAAGTTGTACTGCAATAATAATCTGACAGTACAATATGCTCACAACAATAGGTCAAGTGGTGCTGCCAAACACATTGACATAAAGTTTTATGTTGTGAAAGATAAAGTCTGGGATCAAACCATAAGTCTCGAGCATATCAGTACGAGTAAGATGCTCGCGGATCCGCTAACGAAAGGCTTACCACCCACTATGTTCAAGGAACACGTTGCCGGCATGGGGTTAATGGAAAGCCTATGATTCCTGGACTAAAGGGCCCAAAAGTAAAAGTATCTATTTCAGAACAGAGATGAACATTATTGTTGTTAAGTCTATCGGCAAAAGACCGTGATGATGAGGCATGCCTTTTGCGCAAATCTGTAATGAAATGAGAAAAGTAAAAGTAAAAGGAACTGGTGAGATCAAGGGGGAGATTGTTAGATTGATCTCTTTCCCAAATGGCCCAACGGCCATTAGGCCTTGACCTCGCGCCCTGATCGGGGGCGCCCAGCCCATTTAATGGCTGGTGGGCCCCCGTCGCACTACGCATATAAAGAGGGTGGGGGCCGGTGGCTCTCAGTACGAGGTTCACCGTGAGCCACTCCTCCCCACCGACAAACCCTAACCCGATCTAGTGAGGGGCGCAGCCAGCGATGGGAAGCTCTGCCGCCGCTGTTCCTCGTCCCCGTCGCACTGGACTACGTCCGCCTTCGCCATCACCACCGGACTCCTACTCCTGTGTCACCCTCCCGCGTCGCCGACAACCCCAGGACCCCGAAGGCCATGGCGGGCGACGGCTCCACCTCCTCAACTACGTCGATGGGCTCAAACAATCTCGGTATGTATTCCTAGACTCCTCTCTCTCCTCGGATCTAGTTCATAGCAATTCATAGGACTTGTTTATGCACTGTCACGGTTTATACCCGGCTACATCTACTCCTAGATGATCCTGCGGGTTTTTCAGGTAAATCATACGTTGGACCATGACTACATAATTGTAAGATTATCTGAGTATCAAGGCAAAGGTAGAAAGTAGTAGGAAACACATGGATATATATCCGGAGATCAAACAGAAAACGTATGAACACGAAATATAAGTTGTATATAGTACATGGATAAAACCTAAAGAGAAAGAATATGCTAGATATATAGGTATACTAGTGATTAGTGTGCGCCCTACGCGCGAGTTGGCACCTCAATTATTTGTTTATGAAAAAACAAATGGTTATGGATAATGACATACAAAACAAAAGTATAGATCAGAATAGAGATTTGTAATTACAAATTTAACACACATATTTTGCCCCATAAAAACATACGCTGATCATTGATAATATAGTGTATTTATCCTTACATGTCTAAATTATTGGAATATCGTTGCAATAGCAATGGAATTTTTGTCCAAGCAGCAAGATAGTACAAAGTAGGATAGAAACCCTAACTCTACAATGACCATATCAGTATACTGTCATGGGGTTGAACCCAATTACAAATTTAACACACATTTCACATTTGCCCCATCAAAAACATATGCTGATCATGACAATCCATAGTGTATTTATCCATACATGCGTACAATAGTGGAATATCATTACAATAGCAATGGTCATTTTGTCCAAGCACCAAGATAGTACAGAGTAGGATAGATGCCCTAACTATACAATAACCATAGCACCATACGTCGCAAATCATGGGGTTAAGTTGAACCCAAAACAAAGAAATAAAATGACAGTAAAGAGCGATGCAGAGCAGAAGGGCTACCTTCCGAAATCACGTGGACAAAAAACACATAGTGTCACTAATTGTATTCAAAGAGATTACCATTTTTTTTATAAGGGTAGATATTATCGTGACGATTTTTCTCATAGACAATGCTTATTATCAAAGGCTTGCGTAACAAAAAAATACATTCTACTAATCATGTTTCCTCAAGCCATAGAAAATACAACTAGCGGTAAGAAGCAATTTGTTTTCCTTTTGTAGTTTCATTTATCTACATATAACTAAGTATATCTCAATCGTGGTAATATTGAATCAAAGTAGATGAGAAAAATCTGAGGCACTGAATCAAAGTAAATATTAAAAAATGTTTACAAATGACAACCTCTTGAGAGCATTGGATTTCTTGGTCTTTCGTAGTTCTCTAGATTGATATTAGAGAATAAAAAGAGGATTTGTTTTATCTCTCAAAATCTGAGCAATTAAATCTACCTCGGTGGCATTTAACACAAGGAACCCAAGTGTTTTTTTGGCTTACAGGCAATTGGATCCTGCAAGCATGGAGGCCAACAGTTAAGAAGAATGCTAATGGCTTGTTCACTTATCCGGGAATGAAGGTCCGGAATGATTCCTGACCAGAATGGTTCATTAATTTGTACTAATCTTGAAGAGCTAAAATTATTCCTGGTCTAATCCAAGATAACCGAACATCCCCTAAATAATGCAAGTTAAGGATATCTTAGGGCCCGTTGGGTAGAGATCCAGATTCACCAAATTTGGATTCACTAGCTTAGATCCATAAAAAAATTGCCAAACACTCTAGATTCACAAATTCGGATTCACCAAAATAGTGGATCTGAGGTCTCGATTCAGCATTTTGGTGAATCTCCCAAAGAAGTGCTCCACCAAACTCAGTATGGTGAATCTAAAAGAAATTACCCACCATACCACTGATTACACAACTCTATCCACGTACTGGTTCGTTCTAATTTTTTGTGTCATTCTTCTCCCTGACGCTTCTCTTCTTTCTTCCGCTCCTTGCCTCTATCTCCATTGCCTGCCGTCGACCCGTGTGTAGCACCGAGCACCCCCCTGCCTCCCTGGCGACCCCGCTACCCCGACGTGCGCCAACGCCATGGGCCCCGCTGCCTCGATGCTCGTCGCCGCTCTGCCTTGACCGGCCTCTCGTGTTTGGCGAGGAGCCACCGCGAGCCCTCCCGCGTCTGGCGGAGCGTCGCACATGCCCGCACGCCGGTCGGTCCTGCTCCCTCTTTGTTGGCTCCATGACTCGTCGCATGCATCCGGGAGCACCGTGTCCCTCCTCGGCCGGTGCGCGGCCGCCGCCCTAAGGCGACACTCCCCGTCACGCCCGTGCCCGTCCTCCACTACACCAGACTCACGCGTGCCCCTCGCCGACCCGGTTGCGCCCGCCTCGGCCGTGTTGGCAAGCACATCACCCGCCTCGGGTCTGCCCTCGCCGGCTCAGCAGTCGCGGCTGCTTCCCCATGTCCTGCCTCTGCGTTCATGGAAAAGAAGGTCATGCTTTTTTCTAACGAGTGGGTCCTTGTGGTAGAGAGAGAGGTAGAGTCCAAGGGTAAATTTGGTCATTCCAACAAAAATACCCTTATGTAAATCTGAAGTTGTTGCATTTGCCAAATAGTTTCACGGTGAATCTCAGATCCTTGGTGAATCCAATTCACAGTGAATTTTAGATTCAGATTCAATTTTTTGATGGTGAATCCCTACCAAATAGGCCCAGTCTAGGTAAGAACTGTTCAAGCGCCTGTAGATATTGAATGGAGTACCAAGTAATGAAAAGATGCCCATGAAAAATGTTGAAGCCATATGGAATAAGAGCCTATTCTGGAATTATAACCATCTGTATTACCACTTCGATTTCCATGTCGGGCAAGCAGGGCATGGGCAGATATTGTACGGCCAAACAGGGCACGGACACAGACAACTCCGGCGAGCCTAGGCCGCCTCCTCTCTTCCACCGCCATGCCAGAGCATGACGTCCATAGACATCACCCCATCCCCTTTGTCCCTCTCTCTGACTGTGGGTCTGGAGCCATGACAATGTACTGCATGCATCAGTCCAAGTGAGGAGGCCGGGGACGGCCCATGCGTCACAGACATGAACACTGACACCCTAACCCCACCTATCATACACACAGTCTCCTAGTCACGTACATAGTGAACAACACACACCAAAATGGTAGGGCCACATGAGCATTTTAGAATCCAACCGCCTGGTAGTTTAGAATCCTATGTGATCATGCCATTGCTATATGGGTCCAATCCATGTGTAGGCCATATATGAAAACCTAAGGTCGCACCATCCAGGTACGGGATCATGTTAGCATGGTTCTATCACTGATCATGATCAGACTGTGACTATCTTGTGCGGAGAAGTTGAAGGACCGAAAAGGCTGACCAGAGGGGGGTGGGTGAATGAGAGCCTAAAAATTCTCTTCAGAATTAAACGACCATTGTCCCAGATTCAAACCCCAAGAGCAAAGCAAACACCTACAACGTCCATGACCCTAATGATAGGGTGAATGCTCCGAAGGAACACAGCGGGACACTACAAATGTCAAGGAATCCAACGCAAAAGTCAGAACTCAAATCCAAAGCCAAAAAGGATGATGTATATCTAAAGCTTGTTGATGTATCTATATCTATATCTATACCTAATAATAAAGAGCCAAAATGTCTGCCCCTTTTTTGTTCATTTTTTTTGTCTGGCCTCATTAATCGTAATGACAACAACAGAGAGTATATAGCAGAGTCCTTACGGTACAAGATAATAATAGTAGTAGTAGTCTCGGACAAAGAGAAGAAAACAAGGAATCGACCAAAGATCAAAATCGAATTGGAAAGGAGCATCGGGCAAGACAAAGACAAGGAAAGCAGAAATCAGCCAATCATCCAAATCTAAATCGAATAGAAGAAAAGCTCTAAATCAGAATAAAAAATAATAGACTTGAAGACTGGCACAGAGAAAGAGTTTTCCAAATCCCTAACATTTCAGAATCAAATTTCAGCCTAAATTTTCGCCTGCACTAATTTTTGTCTATCCTTTCCCTGACTACTGCTAATTCATCGATTCGGTTTCCACCTGTATGGACGATAAGATTGAACCGATTCGAACACAAATTTGTTAACGTATAGGGACTTTGCAACACGAGAGTTGGGTCCATGACCAGGAGTTCAATCCCAACAGAAAAAACATGAATCTTAAAAGGGACGGAGAAGTTGGTACCTGAAAGGATCAAGATGCCCAAGAGGGGGGCGGGTGAATTGGGCTTTTCTAAAACTTTTGCAAGAAGAAAATCCTAACAAGCCCAATTACCCCCTAGTGCCTAGAAGTGTGTTTCTCTAGAATCAGCCGCACAAAAGACTATCGCTAAACCATTTCTACTATAGCATGGCAATTCAACTTATGAAAGAACAACAAGTAAATTGCGGAATTGAATTGCTCAAAAGTAAATGCATATGTAAAGAGAGTAGAGATGATACGACGATCTTTTTCCCGAGGTATCGAGGTGTCGGCACACCCCTCTAGTCCTCGTTGCTGCACCGGATGCAGGCATCGGACGCTGAGGGCCAGCGTCCGATGGCCATCCAGAGAGGATAAATCCACATCGGACGCGTCCGATGTGGTGGCATCGGATGCTGCCCAGCGTCCGATGTCCCTTAAACAGTCTGACAAGAAGGTACAGTAGACCGTTGGACGAGGTCATCGGAGCGTCCGATGCTAGGCATCGGCGCGTCCGATGCCCCCGCAGAAACACCTGTTCAGTGCTCTATTGGATGGCCGGTTGGGGGGGGGGGTATTTATACTCCTCCCCCTCCTTCATTAGAGTGTTCTTGTCAATTTCCTTTGCTGAGAAACACCTTCTGAGTGTGAGTGAGTGCAAGAACCCTAGTGAGGTTGAGTGATTTGCTAATTGTGAGAATTAGACACCTCCTAGTGAGAATTGAGAGTAGCAAGTGTGCATCCATCCATCTCTTTGGCCTTGTGTTGGTCAAGTGAGAGTTCTAGCTGTTACTCTTGGTGATCGGCATCACCTAGACGGCTTGGTGGCGATCGTGAAGCTTGGAGAGCATCCGGGGCATTGTGGATGATCCAAGCAAGCTTGTGACCGGTAGCGAGCGATCACCGGGCCGGCCGGAGTGGCGAAGAATCAACTCGTAGTGAGCACTTGATCCTTGCGCGGATCAAGGGGGAGCGATACCCTTGCGCGGGTGCTCCAACGAGGACTAGGGGGGTGTGCCGACACCTCGATACCTCGGCAAAAAGATCGTCAAGTCATCTCTACTCTTTTACTTACGCATTTACTTTCAAGCAATTCAATTCCGCATTACTCTTGTTGTTCATTCTATATTGAATTGCTTTGCTAGAGTAGGAGTGGCTTAGACTTGGTCTTTTGTGTGGTAGAATAAAGAGAATCACACTTCTAGGCACTAGGGGGTTAATTGAGGCTTGATAGGTTTTATTATTGCAAGAAGTTTTAGAAAAGCCCAATTCACCCCCCCTCGGGCATCTTGATCCTTTCAATTGGTATCGGAGCCTCGTGCTCTCGATTTAGGCTTAACCGCCTAGAGTTAAGATGTCCGGAGGTGATGGACCACCTCCCATGTTCGAGGGAGACGACTTTCCATATTGGAAAATCCGTATGGAGTCGTACCTAGAAGCGGGTTGATGTGAAATGCCGCGATGCCGCCATAACCGGGTTCCCCAAAACCCAAGGAGGGCACTAGCCTCACGCCACATGAGGAAGAAAATGAGAAGTGGAATGCAAAGGCCAAAACATTCTTTTTAGAGGCATTTGCAAGGATGTGTTTAACCGCGTCCGGAACCCACAAGAATGCCCATGATCTATGGGATAACATTTGTGCTCTCCATGAGGGGACCAAGAGTGAGCATGAGGAGAGATATCATTTAGTTATGCAAAAACTTCATTCATTTGATATGCATGCTAATGAAAGTGCAAATGAAATGTACTCACGCTTGAATGTTCTTGTAGAAGAACTCAATGGACTTGGCCTCACACAAATGCAACCATCCGATGTTGTGAGGAAGATTCTTGTGTCTTCCAATTGAGAAGTATGGACACATCGTGACGGTGCTACATCAAGGTGATCTTCCACCGCTACACCAACTCAAATCTTGGGAAAGATCAATGCGCATGAGATGTACATGCACATCACACCAAGTGGTGGCTCCTCCACCGACAAGAAGAAGGACTTGGCCTTCAAAGCTAGCCATGACAAAAAGGGCAAGCCAAGGTATTGTGGTTGCATCATGAGGAGCTCAAGTGATGAAGAAGATGATTCAAACATTGCTCTCATGGTGAGAAGGACCACAAAATGTTGAAGAAGCTTCACAAGAAGGAGTCAACTTGACTCAAGAAAGAAGAAGGTTCTTCACAAGTAGCAAGAGGAGGCCAATCTCCAAAATGGATTGCTACAATTGCGGTGAGCTTGGCCATCTTGCTCATCAATGCACCAAGCCCAAGAAAGAGAGCTACAAGAACAAGAACAAGGGCAAGAAGTATGACTCATCAAGTGAAGATGAGAAGAAGGATGAAAGCCCTACTACAAGAAGGATGGCAAGAAGAAGAAGCAATACCACAAGAAAGGTGGGAAGGCTTACATTGTTGGTGATTGGCTCACCGACATTGACTCCTCCGGTGGCTCATCAAATGAAGATATTGATGATGAGAAGGAGAAGGTGGCCGCTCTAGTCATTGGCTCCTCTACACCACCACCACCACCATCGCCATCATCATCTACACACCTATGCCTTATGGCCAAGGGTGACCGAAAGGTACAAAACGATGATGACTCTAGTGATAGTGATTGTAGTGATGGTGAATTTGAGGCACCTACTTATGATGAGCTTGTCAAATTGCTAAACGACTACTCTAAAATCATAAGAAAGACTAGAGCTAAAAATGAAAACTTGTTGATGAAAATGAATCTCTTGTTGAGAAATGTGATCATGCTATTCATGCTAGTGATGAACTAAAGATGAACTTGCTACTATGTCATCCACTATCAAGGAGCTCAAGTCCTCTAACAAGGAGCTCAAAGCTAAAAATGAAAAACTTGATAAGATGCATAGTGACTTTACCACTAGTTATGCCTTGCTAAAAGAACAATACACTCAAGTGAAAGTTGACTATGATGCTCTCACCATTTCTTATGATATGCTTTCACATGAGACACATGATGCTCCTAACCTTGTTGTTAAGTGTGACATAGCTACATCTTGTGAGGACTTGGTTAGTGAGCATGATGAGCAAAGAGCTAGTGGCAAAGGCAAGAGTGTGGTTGTGGCCAATCACTATGATGATTAAATCAAGATCAAGAATGAGAATGCAAAGCTCAAGGTTGATCTAGAGAAGCTTGCAACCACAAAGCAAGTCATTGTTGAGACCCAAGATGATGAGTATAGCATGACACTTGAGCTTGACATGCTAAAAGAAGAGAACAAGAGATTGAAGATGGAGAGGGATTACAAGATGACACCATCTCAATTAGAGCTCCAACAAGAGAATGACAAGCTCAAGAAGGAAAAAGAACACCTCACCACCGGTTTGAGGAACTTCACCAAGGGTCAATGTCTTCAAAGTGAGCTTCTCATGAACACCGTCATGAAGACAAATAGAAATGGTATTGGCTTTCTTGAAGAGAAGATGAAGCAACGCAAGAGCATCACAAAGCCAAAGAAGAAGAAGATTGGGAGATGCTATGAGTGTGGAAAGGAAGGACACTTTGCTCATGATTGTGAAGAGCCAAAGCCCACACCCTTGCCCAAGCATGCTAGGCCCTTTGCTTTCAATGCTCACTACATGCTTAGACAATATTCTAGTGGCAAAGTGAAGGTCATGTTTATGGGGCCACCTAACAAGAGTAGGCCAAAGCAAATTTGGGTTGCTAAGTCACTAGTTGAGAAGGTTAAGGGACCGCAACAAGTTTGGGTCCCAAAAGCTCAAGCTTGATTTCTTATGTGTGTAGGTGAACTACAAGACCGGTGGATCACATTGGGTAATTGATAGTGGTTGCACTCAACATATGACCGGCGATCCCGGATGTTCACCTCACTAGAAGAGAATGTCAATGACCAAGAAAAGATTACATTTGGTGACAATTCAAAGGGCAATGTCAAGGGATTGGGCAAAGTGGCTATATCAAATGATCATACCATCTCCAATGTGCTACTAATTGCATCATTGAGCTTCAACTTGCTATCCGTTGGGCAACTATGTGATCTTGGCTTTCAATGTTTGTTCACCGACAAGGAAGTGGTTGTGACCAAGAAAGATGATACACAAGTGATATTCGGGCTTTAGATACAACAATCTCTACCTAGTGGATTTCACCTCCGAAGATGCCAAGTTGAAGACATGCTTGTTCACTAAGCAATCACTTGGTTGGCTATGGCATAGAAGATTGCACATGTTGGAATGAACACTCTCAACAAGCTATTGAAGAAGGATTTGGTTAGGGGCTTGAAGGATGTCAAATTTGAGAAGGACAAATTGTGTAGTGCATGTCAAGCCGGCAAGCAAGTTGCAAACACTCATCCAACCAAAGCCTTTGTATCAACATCAAGAGAGTTAGAGCTACTCCACATGGATCTATTTGGGCCAACAACATATGCTAGCTTGGGTGGTAATCTCTATTGTCTAGTGATTGTTGATGACTATTCAAGATACACTTGGGTATTCTTTCTTCATGACAAATCCGAAGCAACCCCTTCATTCAAGAAGTTCGCCAAGAGAGCCCAAAATGAGTTTGACTTGAAAATCAAAAAGATAAGAAGTGACAATGGAAGAGAGTTCAACAACACCCACATTGAGCAATATTGTGATGAAGTTGGGATCAAGCATGAAGTCTCCGCAACATATACACCACAACAAAATGGGGTAGTTGAGAGGAAGAACCGGACTCTAATCACCCTAGCAAGGACAATACTAGATGAGTACTCTACACCGGAAAGATTTTGGGCGGAAGCAATCAACACCGCTTGCTATGCATCAAATCGGTTGTTCCCCCATCGTCTCCTTGGCAAGACCCCCTATGAGCTACTCAACAACAAGAAGCCGGATATATCATTCTTTAGAGTGTTTGAGTGCAAATGCTACATCTACAAGAAGCGCCAACACCTAGGGAAGTTTCAACGTCGATATGATATTGGTTTTCTTGTTGGTTACTCATTGAAGTCCAAAGCATATCGAGTATTCAACCATGCCACCGGGATGGTAGAAGAAACATATGATGTGGAATTTGATGAATCTAACGGCTCTCAACGAGAGCATGAAAATCTTGATGATGTAGGTGATGAACCATTGAGGGAAGCCATGAAGAACATGCCGGTTGGAGCCATCAAGCCTAAAGATGATGATGATGATGTGCAAGTCCTTGACAAGCCATCATCATCCAATGTACCACATGTTGATGACAAATGGGAGGGATCCATTTGAAGATACTCATGTCTCCCATGATCAAATGGTGGTACAAGCTCAAGATGTTGATGCTCCACAAGCGGCCCCTCAAGTGGTTGATCAAGGACTACTCCTCTACTACAAGCTCATCCTCAAGAACTCATCATAGGGAGTCCAACAAGGGGTGTAATGACTCGATCTCAAAAACTTGCTTTATTTATTGAACATCACTCCTTTGTGTCTCTTGTTGAGCCTACCATTGTAGATGAAGCTCTAGGTGATCCGGATTGGGTGAATGCTATGCATGAAGAATTGAACAACTTCACCCGCAACCAAGTTTGGACACTTGAAGAGCGACCTAAAGGCGCAAGAGTTATTGGGACAAATGGGTGTTTAGGAACAAGCAAGATGATCAAGGCAAGGTTGTTAGAAACAAGGCAAGGCTAGTGGCAAAGGGGTTCTCTCAAGTTGAAGGTTTGGATTTTGGAGAGACCTTTGCACCGGTTGCAAGACGACTCCATTCGTATCCTCCTTGCATATGCATCACATCATGACATTAAATTATATCAAATGGATGTGAAAAGTGCATTTTTAAATGGCTTCATAAATGAACTAGTCTATGTTGATCAACCTCCCGGGTTTGAAGACCCTAGATATCCTAATCATGTTTATAGGTTGTCCAAGGCGCTATATGGGCTCAAGCAAGCCCCAAGAGCTTGGTACGAGCATCTCCAGGACTTCCTCATTGAGAAGGGCTTCACCATTGGGATGGTCGACACCACACTATTCACCAAGAAGCTTGATGGAGAAATCTTCATTTGTCAAGTCTACGTTGATGATATCATCTTCGGGTCAACAAATGAAGCCTATTGCAAGGAATTTGGTGATTTGATGTCGAAGGAGTTTGAAATGCCCATGATTGGAGAGCTCACATTCTTCCTAGGCTTCCAAGTCAAGCAATTGAAGGAGGGGACTTTCATATCTCAAGAGAAGTATACAAAAGACCTCCTCAAGCGCTTCAACATGGATGATTGCAAGCCTATCAAGACTCCAATGCCAACCAACGGACATCTCGACCTAGATGTGGGAGGTAACTCGGTTGATCAAACTCTCTACCGCTCTATGATTGGTAGCTTGTTATATTTGACCGCATCTAGGCCTGACATCATGTTTAGTGTGTGCATGTGTGCTCGCTTTCAAGCCGATCCTAGGGAATCACATCTTGTAGCTGTGAAGAGAATCCTTAGGTACCTAAAGCACACCCCAAGCTTTGGCCTTTGGTATCCCAAAGGAGCTAACTTCCAACTCGTTGGGTATTTCGATTCGGATTACGCGGGTTGCAAAGTAGAGAGAAAAAGCACATCCGGAGGGTGCCATTTGCTTGGGAGATCACTAGTTTCATGGAGTTCAAAGAAGCAAAATAGTGTGGCCTTGTCTACTGCCGAGGCGGAATACATAGCCGCGGGTGCTTGTTGTGCACAAATCCTATACATGAAACAAACCCTTTTAGACTATGGTGTAGTTCTAGAAAGGGTACCTTTGTTGTGTGACAATGAGAGCGCGGTTAAGCTTGCTTACAACCCGGTTCAACACTCTCGCACAAAGCACATAGATATTCGCCATCACTTCCTTAGAGATCATGTTTCAAAGAAAGATATATCCTTAGAGGGAGTTAGAACCGAAGATCAATTGGCGGATATCTTCACAAAACCCCTAGATGAAAACACTCTTTGTACCCGGGGGTTTCCGGTTTGGGCCACAAAACCGGGGGTGCAGAGCGAGGGCGGCACGTGGCGGCAATCTGGAGGTGCGTCGAGGCAACCCTTCGAATTGTGCGGGCGTGGCCGTCGGATACACCTACCACCGAGTTGGTCCAGAATAACCCTAGGGTTTAGCTGGTTCGCTCTGTAATTAGAATAGAGAGGGTAGAGTAGGAATTAGACTTAGGTTAGAATTAGGATAAGTAGTAGGGAGACCCCTCCTCCCCTGAGGTCAGTCATTTGCTCTTTCGCACTTAGGGTTTCCTGCTCTCCCATCACCTGCTGTAGCTAGCTGAGATCCGCAGAGAGACTTGCCTCTGTGTACTGTTGATTCTGAGGAAGTGAGGCCGTATCCTTACTGATTGTAGCGTGTGGTAGCCACACGGTTGCAGTTCGTGGTTGTGATTCGCGTTTCGTTTGTGTTCTTCGCGGAATCCTTTTTCTCCACGATTTTCCCGTCGCTTGATCTCTTTGCTCGGTTCATCTTTTGCAAATCCGTTTGAACCAAGTTGTTCTAGATCGTGAGGCACTTCTTTCCACCGAAGGAATTAATCTCTAACCTCACGGTCTAGGAGATCGATCGATTTTCGTTTCGGGTCAAGTTTTTTCCCTTCCCCGAAATTCTTCGATTCATCGATTTGGAGATAGGTTCGAGCCATGATCTCATAGAGATAGCTCACTATACTCCTTGTGACTCATCTCTCCAAGTTTGAACCCTAGGGGTTTCGTTTTGGAGAGTTTGATTCAAATCGGTGGATGAACTGTGCTGTCACGGGGTGACCGGACGCAGGGGTCGGGACGACCGGACGCTGGCTAGGTGAGTCCGGTCGTTGAACGTTCACTGCGATTTCCTGCTGGTTGACCGGACGCTCGGCGAGCTCACTAACCGGACACACAGCTCTTACTGTTCACCAGTTTTGTTCTTGTGACCGGACGCTGCTTTGTTGACCGGACGCTCGGTTCACCAGAGTCCGGTCCAACTCAGTAAGCTCCCGTTTTGGGTTTTGCTCGACCGGACGCGTCCGATCACTGACGACCGGACGCACAGCAGTCAACCGGACGCCCTGCCTCTCAGAGTCCGGTCCAACTCAGAGAGCTTCTGTTCTGGTTTTCGCTCGACTGGACGCGTCCGGTGAACTGTGACCGGACGCAGGTCAGAGTCCGGTCAGTTCTGTTTCGAGCCGTTTCGTTCGCAGTTTGCTCGCCCATTGTCGGATTTGTTTTCCGTCTTTTGCGTTGGCTTTCTAGAGTTGTGTAGTGTCCCGCTGTGCTTCTTGATAGCATCCACCCTACATCTAGGGTCGTGGACATTAGCAAGCTCTAGGGTTTGTCTTTCGGGGTGATTCTCGGGACAGTGGCTCCTAGTTTCCGAAATGAAAATTTGAAGCTCCCATTCACCCCCCCCCCTCTGGTCGCTTTCTGGTTGCTTCTCGGTCCTTCAATTGGTATCGGAGCGGGTTAAGGATCTTCCACCTTAGCCGGTTCCAGATCCACAGAAGGCGACATGGATCGCGGCGTGGGCAAACTGCCGTTCTTTGATGGGACGAACTATGCGTATTGGAAGATACGCATGTCGACCTATCTCCAGAGCATGGGCTCTTCTGTTTGGGAGATTGCAACAACAGGCCGATTACGTTGTCTTGGCTGCTCGTGTCACTCAGCTCCAGATCGATGAGCACGAGGCCAATAGCCGGGCACATAACGCCTTGTTCTCTTGTTTGAGCATGTCCGAGTTCGATCGCGTTTCTCACCTCCCCACGGCTCGCGAGATTTGGGCGACCCTCATGCGCTTCCATGAGGGAACCACTCAGGTCAAATCCCGCCTCTATGAGTCGCAAAAGCGGGAGTATGAGAACTTTCGACATATGCCTGGTGAGAGCATAGAGAGTTTATTCGCTCGCTTTCAGGTCATTGTCAACAAGATGAGAGCGAACAAGGAGCTGTTGCCTTTTGACGATCATGAGAGGGCTTTGAAGCTTTTGCACACTCTTGATCGGTCGGTGTGGGACTCAAAGGTCCAGGCGATCATCGAATCATCTAACTATGAGACCCTCACTTGCGACGAGCTCTTTAGTAAGCTCAAGTCTAGTGAGATTGACGCCATGTCGAGGGCTTCTTATGAGAATCCTTCTGGCCCGACTATGGCTTTGGTTTCTGGCTCTTCTGCTAACCCCCCTGCTGGCTTTGCACTTTCTTCACTCTTTTCTGTCACAGAGGACCAGCTTGAGTCGTTAGGGGATGACGAGTTGGCAATGCTCGCCAACCGGTTCACGCGGTTCCACAATAACCGCATGAACCGTCACCGCGGAGGAGGACGCTCAGGATGCTATGAGTGCGGCGACCCCGACCACTTCATCGCCAACTGCCCCAAGAAGAAGCATTCATCTGGGAAGGGCGATCATGGGCACAAGTACGACTCCGGCAAGCGCAAGGAGAAGTACGTCCCCGCGAGGCACAAGCGGAGGGGCGGCTTCGACAAGGAGTACATCAAGAAGAAGTACTTGGAGAAGGCCCAGGCTGAGCAGCGTGCGTTCTTCGCCACGCTCAGCGATGTCGACGACTCGGATGACGACTCCGCTTGCTCAAGCGATGACGAGTCCGAGAAGAAGAAGAGGATCGAGGACAAGCTGAACGGTCTCTGCTTCTTCGCTGACGACGACGGCTTCTGCACCATGGCGCTTGGTGATGAGGTCGACGGCAAGCTGGAGCACTCCCCTCGGGACGACGACGACGACGACACCTCCCAGGTATCTCTCACCCCCGACGAGCTTTCTGCTGAGGTCGAGAAGCTTACTGTCGTGCTCCTTAGTCAGGACAAGTTGCTTAGGCGTGCCGCTAGAGAGCGCAAGGAGTTTAGGCAGAAGTGAGAGGACACGGTGAGGGAGCTTGAGTTTGCCAAGTCCACCGTAGTCGTGTCGGAGGAGGTTGAGTGTGAGATGTGCACCACGCACATGACTGACCTTCTCACTTTGAGAGGTAAGTATGCTGCGTTGGTAGGAGAGGTGGATGAGCTGAAGGCTAGACCTTCACTGTTGGGTGCATGCAAGACTTGTCCTGTCTTGCAATCTGAGTTGGCAGAGAAGAATGCCAAGATTATGTCTCTTGAAGAGGCCAACTCAGGTAGCACTTGTGTGGCTAGGTGTGCTCTCTGTGAGGGTTTGGAGATGGAGATAGCCAATGTGAAGCATGACAAGATGCAAACCGAGGAAGAAAACACATACCTTCGGACCATCTTGTCATGGGTATCTTGTGGTGAGCCGCAGCTCGGGATGATGATCTCCCAATTTAAGCGAGCTGCTGGAGGTCCCGGTGTAGGTTTTGCTCAGGGTGTTGATTTTTCTGCTTTTGGGAAGATTGGAGAGTCGAGTGGTTTGAACCCGAGTGAGAAGCCCAACTCCACCACTACTCCCAAACTTACCAAGCTTTCACCCAAAGAGCTCGTCAAGCCTACTACCAAGGATGGGGTATTTGAGGAACCTCCGAGAGCTCCACCCAAGAACCAAGTGTGGCATCCCAAACCCAACCATCTAAAGAACAAGCTGGACACAATGCCACCCATCCAGGAGGAGTTGCCACAGAAGGGCAAAGTGACCCACACCCACAGACATGAGTACCAACAACCCCCTTTGCGTGCGGTGAGGTATCATTGTGACTTCTGTGGGAGAGATGGACACTTGAGCGAGTTCTGCTTTAGGCGCAAGAGAGAGGCACGCCGTGCTAGGGAGATGAACAACACGGACATGTACCATCCTTTCCATGATGTACATGTGCCGAATGTTCAGAGGAGTGCTCCGAGGAGAGCAGCTAGGCCCAGAGGTCTAGAACCTCAAGTTCTCAGGCCTAGGCAGCAGAGAGCTCCAAGGAGAGATGCTAGGCCTAGAGGCGCAGTGCCTCAAGTTGCTAGGCCTAGGCCTCGTGGAGAGCATGCCCGGCGGGAGCCTGCAGTTGTAGGCTATGGACCCCATGGCGGAGGCTTTGTAGTTGAGCGTTTTCCCCCACCGCGTTTTGAGTATCGCGATGGACGCTCCTCCCTTAGCGGACCACGTTTTCCTCTACGTGGTGATCGCTCCTCTCGTAGACGTGCTAGGAATGGTTTTTCTGCTAACCGTTCTTTTGAGCAGCCGACCCAACACTGGTATTCTTCCTACTTCACTAACCCCAGTGTTGGACCGTATGCTCAACCTATGTCTTTTTATTGATGTAGGTAAAACGGTTGGAGGACATTTGGTTGGTGGATTCCTGTTGCTCGAGGCACATGACCGGAAACGCCAAGTGGTTCTCCAGCCTTAGCCCTGTTGCCGGAAAGGAGTACATAACCTTCGGCGACAATAGCAAAGGTAAGGTATTGTCTCGCGGGTCGGTGCGAGTTAATGAGCATTTTGTGTTGCGCGATGTTGCTCTTGTTTCTAACTTGCATTTTAACCTTCTTTCTGTTTCGCAACTTTTTGACGACGACTATGAGATTCGTTTTAAACCGAATCTCAGTCGTATTTTGGATCCTCAGGGCAATCTTGTGTGTTTGATTTTGCCCTTTGGAAAAGTCTTTTGTGCGAATTTCTCGGAGTCTTTTGGCACTTCTCGTTGTCTTGTGGCTGGACCTTCCTCCTCTGATCTTTGGAAGTGGCATAGGAGACTTGGACATTTGAGCTTCGACTTGCTTGCAAGGCTTAGTTCACTTGGCCTAATCCGAGGATTGCCCAAGTTGCATATGGAGAAGGATCTTGTTTGCCACTCTTGTAGACATGGGAAGATGGTTGCCGCTCCCCACCATCCAGTGACTCAGGTCATGACCAAGTGCCCTGGAGAGCTTTTGCACATGGACCTTGTTGGTCCGGCTCGGGTGAGCTCGGTTGGGGGGAAGTGGTATGTGCTTGTTGTTGTTGATGACTTTTCAAGATATTCGTGGGTCTTCTATTTAGCTGAGAAGACCGAGACTTTCTCCTTTGCTCGCAATCTGATTTTGCGTCTTCAGAACGAGTTCCCTTTGAACTCGATGCGAGCAATTCGGAGTGATAATGGTTCCGAATTTAAGAATTCGGATTTTGAGAAGTTTTGTAACTCTTTGGGTTTAGAGCATCAGTTCTCTTCCCCCTACACACCCCCTCAGAATGGTGTTATAGAGAGGAAGAATCGGACCCTTGTTGAGATGGCCAGGACAATGCTCGATGAGCATAGGACTCCTAGGCGATATTGGGCCGAAGCTATGAGCACTGCATGCTACATTTCCAATCGCATTTTTCTCCGAGCTTTCTTGAAAAAGACTTCTTATGAGTTGCGTTTTGGAAAACTGCCCAAGGTGAGTTATTTTCGAGTTTTTGGTTGCCATTGTTTTATACTCAAAAAGGGCAACTTGGACAAATTTGAGTCTCGTTCTTCTGACGGAGTATTTTTGGGTTATGGCACTCACACTCGCGCATATCGTGTACTTGACCTTGATACTAACCGAGTCATGGAGACATCAGATGTCACCTTCGATGAGACCATGGTTTGTCCCTCTTCTCGTTTTGAGCGTGCAGGTGATCATGAGGTTGGTGAGCCTCCTTTTGATGACGAGGACGAGGGTGCTGAAGGTATGGATGATCCAGCACCCCCTCCACCTGCTGTGCCGCAAAGAGCGGCTTCTATGATGACTCACGGCCCCGACACCTCTTCCTCCTGGGGGCTGTGGGATCCGCCACCCCGAGCGGTACCATTTGTACCCGGGGAGGCACCAGCTGCAGTTGAGGGGGAGGCCACTTTGGCAAGGGAGGCGCCACGACACATTCAGCGCCAACACCCCCCTCAGCAGATGATCGGCAACATCGACGAACGAGTCACTCGGTCCAGGTCACAACACATTTCTCACTTTGCTCATTCAGCATTTGTTGTTGATTTTGAACCCCGAGATGTTGGACACGCTCTGACGGATCCCGATTGGGTCAATGCTATGCATGAGGAGTTAGAAAATTTTGAGCGAAATTGGGTTTGGGTTCTAGCTCCACCTCCTCCTGAGTGTAAGCCTATTGGGACAAAATGGGTTTTCAAAAACAAGCAAGGAGAGGATGGCCACGTTGTTAGAAACAAGGCCAGGCTTGTAGCGAAGGGTTATAGTCAGAAGGAGGGGATAGACTATGAGGAGACGTTTGCTCCTGTAGCTCGTTTGGAGGCAATTAGGATACTCTTGGCCTTTGCTGCATCCAAAGGTTTCAAACTTTTTCAAATGGATGTCAAGAGTGCCTTCTTAAATGGCTACATAGAAGAAGAGGTTTATGTTGAGCAACCCCCCGGTTTTGAAAATCCCAAGTTTCCAAACCATGTTTTTAAACTTCACAAAGCTTTATATGGTTTGAAACAAGCCCCTAGAGCCTGGTATGATAGGTTGAAAACCTTTTTGCTTGCTAAGGGTTTTAAAATGGGATGTGTAGATAAAACACTCTTTCTCCTCAAGCAAGGCAAAGACACTCTCTTAGTCCAGATTTACGTGGATGATATCATTTTCGGTGGTTCTTCTCATGCTTTGGTTGCCAAGTTTGCAGATACTATGAGCAGGGAGTTCGAGATGAGCATGATGGGCGAGCTGATGTTTTTCCTCGGGTTGCAAATCAAGCAATCCCGGGAAGGGACGTTCGTGCACCAGGGCAAGTACACCAAGGACTTGCTGAAGCGGTTAGATATGGGTGAGGCCAAGCCTCTTCCAACACCCATGTCGACGACGACTGCCCTGGATGCGGACAAGGATGGAGAAGCAGTGGACCAGAAGGAGTACCGAAGCATGATCGGGTCGCTCCTCTACCTGACGGCGACACGCCCGGACATCCAGTTCGCGGTGTGTCTGTGTGCGCGCTTTCAGGCGTCGCCGCGTACCTCTCACCATCAGGCGGTGAAGCGGATTTTCAGGTACCTTCGTTTCACACCTGAGTTTGGGATTTGGTATTCTGCTTCCTCCACCCTCTCCCTTTGCGGTTATTCGGATGCCGATTTTGCTGGTTGCCGTATTGAGCGCAAGTCCAATTCTGGGACTTGCCAATTTATTGGTTCTTCTCTTGTTTCGTGGTCTTCTTGCAAGCAGTCTAGTGTCGCCCAGTCTACCACGGAGGCTGAGTATGTTGCTGCGGCTAGCTGCTGTTCCCAGTTGCTCTGGATGATGGCCACTTTGCGTGATTTTGGTCTGAGCTTTTCTCGCGTGCCTTTGCTTTGTGACAGCACGAGTGCCATTAGCGTTGCTAAGAACCCCGTGCTTCACTTGAAGACCAAACACATTGATGTGCGCTTTCATTTTCTGCGAGACCACCAGGAGAAGGGTGATATCGACCTTCGCCATGTCGATACTCATCATCAACTGGCTGATATTTTCACCAAGCCTTTAGACGAATCAACCTTTAATCGGTTGAGGGGTGAGCTTGGTGTGTGTTTCCCCTTTTAGTTGGGGGAAACATTTTGGTTCTTGTATAATAGACTGACTCTTTTTCGTTTGTCTTTCTTTTCTTTTGTACTTCAACATACGCATTTTCATTCTGAGCTTCATGTTTATAATCACTAGAATGTAACTATGCTCTATGTGGTATGCTCTGATGCTTATGATGATGCTTGTAGCTTATGCTCTTTCTGATCACTAGTACATGTTGTGAGCCGAGCTATTTTGAAATGGTGAATTGCTTAATAACTTAAAATCTAAAATGTTCACCATTGAGATTTGCAACTAGCATGTGTAGGATGTGTTGAGTTTACTCGTGCTTTTCATATATGCTAGGTTGCTATGTCTCTAGTTCTGAGCCATTCACTTGCTTGGTCTGTTCATATCATGTTTAAAATTTGAACCAAGTTTTAGTGAATTGAAAAGATCGAGATGGGATTGCTTGTCAACACATCACGGTATCGAGAGGGTTTCTCATTGCACCTTGAGTTAAACTTGAGCCGTGTAGTGTATGACCGAAACCGTAGCTTTAAGCTTCTGATTGCTTCGGCATAGGCTTCGCTCGGTTGAAAAGTTAGGCAATGACAAGCTTTCAACCTCTCGCAATCACATGCTAATAATTGAACTTGTGAAATTTCACCGCTGCAACTCCGATCTGAATTTGAATTCACAAGTGTATGTTTCATTCTTAAGCATGATGATTGAACTTTGCTAGGGGTAGTTCACCTTGTATACATGTTTAGCACTTGTTCAGACTCCTGTTTATACATTGCTAGTGCTATTTTGATGGTGAACACCTTTTGACTCAAAACTGCTCATTTTCTGCTCATATGTTCATATTTCATATCTGGTGATCAGTTTGAGCCTTTGCTGAGCTTGTATGCTGTTGTTGAGTCATTGGAGTTATACTGTTTAGAGCATCTTTGCATTCTCCTGAATATATGCCTGAAGCTGCTAACTTGCATTTTGACTCATATGCATGTTGGAAGGGGGAGAACCTCCCCTGTTAGCACTTTTGTTGGTGCCTTTTCTGATGGGGAGAGTTTTTTACTTGATTAGTGCATTTTCAACTAAGGGGGAGAGTTTGCAAATCATATGTCTCCTGGATGTTCAACTAAGGGGGAGTTTTGAGAGAAAACTTTTCAAATCTTTGTGTTCCTCCCAAGTTGGACCTAAGGGGGAGTGTTTTCCTGGTTGTATGCACTATTCGAGGGGGAGCTTGCTGTTTTTTTGTTCGCCATAAGACATTGGTATCGAGCTTTCTTTGCTAGTTGTGTTGAGCCTCTGTGCCTCTATCTTCAGGGACTAGCATTTTGCTTCGATATTTTCGATTGGGATTTGCTAGCGGTGTTGAGCCTGTTCTACCTCTTCTTGAGGGCTAGCTTTGCTTTGCTTGGTCGCGTCGAGCCGTTGCCCATGTCTTTGGGGACCAAGTTGTCTTGCTCTTTCTACTTGACCTTCTTCGGCTTTGCTATGCTTTTGGGTCATTTGGTCGAGTACTCTCTTCTCCTTCTTCCTTCTTCTCTTTCTACTATGATTTGTGTTGGTAGTTGACAATGCACTCATCAAGGGGGAGATTGCGGATACATGGGTGTATGCCGGGTTCTCTGAGTGATGAGTGATTGTCAACTGGGATGATGCGCATGTTCTTTGGCTTGTGTTGTGCAGGTGTCGAGCACGGATAGCAGTGATCGAAGGCGAGGTGAAGGTCAAGTAGAGACGTGCCGTGCCGATGGACCGAGAGTGGTCGAAGGGGCGGACGTGAGGCTTGGACTGAGGGACCAGAGGCCCGAGGATCAGCTGTGGTGGCTGGCAGCCTGTGACGACGACAAGTGAAGAAGTGCGGTCATGTGTTGCCTGAGTCGTGGACTCGGGGACACGTGTCGGTGGACGGGGTGCACGGGAGGTGCATCCCATCTACGACGTCGGTTTGGTGGTAGAGCCAGGGAAAAACCATCGGATGGACGGTTTCCAGGTTTGGGCCTCAAAACCTGGGCGTGGACGGTTTGCCGAGTTTGGCCACAAAACTCGGGCTGAGGGTTTCCGAGTTTGGCCACAAAACTCGGGCTGAGGACGGTTTCCAGGTTTGGGCCTCAAAACCTGGGCTCTGAGGGTTTGCCTGAGTTTGGCCTCAAACTCAGATGCTGGTGGGCTGGTTTCCCGGTTTGGGCCTCAAAACCGGGGGTTGGCTGGAAAAGGCTGGTTTTCCGGTTTGGGCCACAAAACCGGGGGTGCAGAGCGAGGGCGGCACGTGTCGGCAATCTGGAGGTTGCGTCGAGGCAACGCTTCGAATTGTGCGGGTGTGACCGTCGGATACACCTACCACCGAGTTGGTCCAGAATAACCCTAGGGTTTAGCTGGTTCGCTCTGTAATTAGAATAGAGAGGGGTAGAGTAGGAATTAGACTTAGGTTAGAATTAGGATAAGTAGTGGGGAGACACCCTCCTCCCCTGAGGTCGTCATTTGCTCTTTCGCACTTAGGGTTTCCTGCTCTCCCATCCCCTGCTGTAGCTAGCTGAGATCCGCAGAGAGACTTGCCTCTATGTAATGTTGATTCTGAGGAAGTGAGGCCGTATCCTTACTGATTGTAGCGTGTGGTAGCCACACGGTTGCAGTTCGTGGTTGTGATTCGTGTTTCGTTTGTGTTCTTCGCGGAATCCTTTTTCTCCATGATTTTCGCGTCGCTTGATCTCTTTGCTCAGTTCATCTTTTGCAAATCCGTTTGAACCAAGTTGTTCTAGATCGTGAGGCACTTCTTTCCACCGAAGGAATTAATCTCTAACCTCACGGTCTAGGAGATCGATCGATTTTCGTTTCGGGTCAAGTTTTCTCCCTTCCCCCGAAATTCTTCGATTCATCAATTTGGAGATAGGTTCGGGCCATGATCTCTTAGGGATAGCTCACTATACTCCTTGTGACTCATCTCTCCAAGTTTGAACCCTAGAGGTTTCGTTTTGGGAGAGTTTGATTCAAATCGGTTGGATGAACTGTGCTGTCACGGGGTGACCAGACGCAGGGGTCAGGACGACCGGACGCTGGCTAGGTGAGTCCGGTCGTTGAACGTTCACTGTGATTTCCTGCTGGTTGACCGGACGCTCGGCGAGCTCACTGACCGGACACACAGCTCTTGCTGTTCACCAGTTTTGTCCTTGTGACCGGACGCTGCTTTGTTGACCGGACGCTCGGTTCACCAGAGTCCGGTCCAACTCAGTAAGCTCCCGTTTGGGGTTTTGCTCGACCGGACGCGTCCGATCACTGACGACCGGACGCACAACAGTCGACCGGACGCCCTGCCTCTCAGAGTTCGGTCCAACTCAGAGAGCTTCTGTTTGGTTTTCGCTCGACCGGAACGCGTCCGGTGAACTGTGACCGGACTCAGGTCAGAGTCCGGTCAGTTCTGTTTCGAGCCGTTTCGTTCGCAGTTATACTCGCCCGTTGTCGGATTTGTTTTCCGTCTTTTGCGTTGGCTTTCTAGAGTTGTGTAGTGTCCCACTGTGCTTCTTGATAGCATCCACCCTACATCTAGGGTCATGGACATTAGCAAGCTCTAGGGTTTGTCTTTCGGGGTGATTCTCGGGACAGTGGCTCCTAGTTTCCGAAAGGAAAATTTGAAGCTCCCATTCACCCCCCCTCTGGTCGCTTTCTGGTTGCTTCTCGGTCCTTACAACAAGTTGCCCTTTTATCTTCTTGTTACATATGCGTTCGGCATTCAACATATTTATGATCTTTATCTTTTATACTTGTCGAATGACATTATAAACCTGCTCCGACAACAGCTTCTATAGCTGTCTGCCATCGCAATTGGCTTTCAAAGCCGTACATATGGAACTGTCTGGTCTCACCCCGGCATGTTCCCAAGGTATTCTCACGCTTTTATCCCTTCTTGGTTTTCAGGTCAAACCGACTGGCACGTCTCCGGATTCAGTACGTTCCGGGCACCGATTGAAGCCAGCCTCGTTCGGCTTGCTGTGTGCCTTGACGCGAGGAATCACGTTTTGCGTCAACACACTTTTTGGCACGCCCGTGGGACCACTACATTTAGAATGTCTGAAATCGAGGACAACCCGATTGATGGAAACGAGGGAAAATTGGGTCAAGGCTTATGTCAGCTGATAAGTTAGAAGAAGTAGATATTGGTGATGGAATTGAGGCAAGGCCGATATATATCAGTGCAAATTTGGATTCAGAATATAGACTAGAGCTAATAAATCTTTTAAAGAAGTTCAAGGATTGTTTTGCGTGGGATTACACGGAAATGCCCGGATTAGATCGCTCTATTGTTGAACATCGGCTACCGATCAAACCTGGGTATCGTCCTTACAAGCAACCTCCTCGAAAAATTTTCAAGGAAGTGTTAGCCGATGTAAAGAAAGAAGTTGAGAGATTGTTGAAGGCAAATTTTGTTCGGCCATGTCGGTATGCAGAGTGGATATCAAATATAGTTCCGGTGTACAAGAAAAATGGAAAGATGAGAGTCTGCATTGATTTTAGAAATCTCAATAAAGCTACTCCAATGGACAGTTACCCGATGCCGGTTGCTGAACTACTTGTTGACGCAGCAGCTGGTTACGAAGTCATCAGCTTTATGGATGGTAACGCTGGGTACAACCAAATCTTCATGGCAATAGAGGACATTTCAAAGACAGCTTTCAGATGCCCTGGTCATATCGGTTTGTTTGAGTGGATTGTTATGACATTCGGTTTAAAGAATGCCGGTGCAACTTATCAACGAGCTATGAATTACATCTTTCACGAATTGATCGGCAAAGTTGTAGAGATTTATATTGATGACGTAGTCGTGAAGTCCAGGAACCATGGAGAGCATTTATCTGATTTAAGGAAAACTTTAGAGTGCACAAGGAAGCATGGTTTGAAGATGAACCCGAACAAGTGTGCTTTTGGAGTTTCAGCAGGAGAATTTTTGGGATTTTTAATTCATAAAGGAGGAATTGAGGTCGGGAAGAAAAGCATGGAAGCAATAGACAAAATCGTTCCCCCGACCAACCTTACTGAGTTACAATCGTTGCTTGGCAAGATTAATTTTGTAAGGAGATTCATATCCGGTTTATCCGAAAAAGTCTTGCCTTTTCTCCGTTGCTGAAGCTTAGGAAAGATCAAAAATTCGTATGGGGTGACGTACAACAGAAAGCTTTCGATGAAATCAGGGAATATATGAAGGCACCGCCAGTACTAATACCTCCTCAGTTTGATAAGCCCTTCAAATTGTACGCGTCAGCCGATAAACTGACGATAGGGTCGGCTCTTATGCAAGAATTTGAAGGAAAAGAAAGAGTCATAGCTTACCTTAGCCGAAAACTATTAGATCCAGAAACGAGGTATTGTGCTATAGAGAAGCTTTGTCTGTGTGTATATTACTCGTGCACCAAGTTTCGGCATTACTTGTTAAATGCCGAATGTATAATAATTTCTGAGTTCGACGTGATAAAACATATGTTGTCAATGCCTATTCTGAGTGGAAGAATCGGCAAGTGGACTTTAGCGTTGTCAGAGTTTGATTTAAGATACGAATCGGCAAAGGCAGTTAAAGGACAAGTTATTGCCGATTTTGTTACTCATCATCGCGGTCCTTCTGCTAGCATGGTGCATATTGCACCTTGGACGTTGTTTTTCGACGGCTCGTCCTGCAACAAGGGTAGTGGTGTTGGCATTTTCTTAATTTCTCCACAAGAGTTAACCTTCAAATATGCTATCCCCATTGAGTTCAATGTTACCAACAATCAGGCGGAATATGAAGCTTTACTCAGAGGGCTACGGCTTCTTGTGGAGGTGAAAGCCATTGCTGTTGAGATCTTCGGGGATTCTGAGTTAGTCATCAATCAGCTGATTGGTCAATACGAATGTAGAAGTGATGTATTGAGAGAATATTATGAAGAATGTCAAGAACTTCTAAAGTGTTTCCAAACGGTGACTTTACATCATATCCCTAGGGGGGCATAATGAAGAGGCAAACAAATTAGCTCAAACTGCTTCGGGATACCAAGAAGATCAAAAGGTTCTTCCTTTGGATGGAAATCGTGTGGTTGATGATTGGAAAAGAGAAATTACTGATTACTTGAGGAATCCGTCACAAAAGGTTTCTCGAAAACTCAGATATAAAGCTATCAAGTTCATGTTTCTCGACAATCAGTTGTACTACAAATCCATAGATGGGGTGCTCCTGAAGTGTCTGAGCCCAGAAGAAGCCAAGAAGTTGATGTATGAAGTACATGAGGGGTTATGTGGTGCACATCAGTCGGCCTACCGAATGAAATGGATAATAAGAAGAACCGGTTATTTTTGGCCAACTATGCTTGAAGATTGTTTTGAATATTATAAAGGATGTCAAGATTGTCAAAGATTTGGGAATGTTCAAAGAGTTCCAGCATCGGCTATGAATCCGATTATTAGGCCGTGGCCGTTTAGAGGATGGGCTATAGATCTGATTGGTCAAATTCACCCTCCTTCTAGTAAAGGACACAAATTCGTGTTATTGGCTACAGATTACTTTACCAAGTGGGTTGAGGCCGTACCTTTGAAGAAGGTTACGTCAGAAAACGTGATTGATTTCGTCAAAGAGCATATAGTCCACAGATTCGGGATCCCTCAAACTATAACCACGGATCAGGGGACTCAGTTCACATCGACCGAATTTTGTGATTTTGCTGAAGAAATGGGAATCAAGCTGTGTAACTCTTCTCCTTATTACGCACAGGCCAATGGTCAAGCTGAAGCATCAAACAAGATTATGATTAAGGTTATCTAGGAGAAGATTGATGAGAAACCGAAAGGATGGCATTCGGTTTTAAATGAGGCATTATGGGCTTACCGAATGGCGTGTCATGGGTCTACTCAAGCATCTCCTTACGAATTGGTTTATGGACATTGTGCTGTGTTGCCATGGGAGTTACAATCGAATTCAAGGCGAGTTACATTGCAGAATGAATTGAAAGAAAAGGATTATAAAAGTTTGATGATGGACGAACTAGAAGATTTGCATTTAATTCGTCTTAAGGCACTAGAGAATATAGAGAGGAACAAGTTGTGCGTTGCCAGGCATTATAACAAAAAGGTCAAGGAAAAGTGCTTTGAAGAGGGGGATTTAGTTTGGAAGGTTGTACTGCCGATCGGGACGAAAGACAAAGCGTTCGGTAAATGGTCTCCAAATTGGGAAGGTCCTTTTCGGATAGTGAGGCATGTGCCTGGCAATGCATATATTCTGAGGACTTTGCTGGGAGAGGAGTTTTCTAGAGCAATCAATGGGAGGTTTCTTAAGAAGTTTCATCCCAGCATAGAGGTCGGGGCATGAAAAATCATATGCAATGAATTAGCCGATGAGAGACATCGCCTTTAGCGGAAAAAATGTTTGAACAGCCGACATGATATGTGTCGCCTTTAGAGCAAAAATATTAGTCCAACCAAATAAAAATGATATCGTGCGAGGGTTTTGTTTTCGGCAATTCAAGAAACGGAAATCACAGACAAACGTTTTTTGCGGATGCAGATGTTTCACAAAAGGATGACAGTTTTGTTGCGAGAGGCTCCTAGGTACAAACTATTCATCAAACAACCTGTTCAAGACAGATTGAGCATCAGAAACCTGGGCAAGCACGATCACATGATCTTCATAACTCTCCAGGAGATCCTCGATGTCCTCTGGAAGCTTGCCACCATGGAAGCCGGTCGGCATGACGGAGAAGTCCTCGTGCGACTGGGTGGACATTGCCGCCAGCCCCAGGGCAACGCCGTGGTGTATGCCATGGATGGCAATTTGATCGACACGGCCATCCGCATCATCAAGACGAGCCTCCACGGTTTCCCCCCGGGTGTTCACCTTGTCGGCCACCCTGGTTCCAGCAATCTTCAGACGCTCAACCTCTGCAGATAGTGCTGGACAAAAGGAGAATATATCAGGAAGACGGACCCGATTAAGAAAGGGGGAAATCGGACGGAGGTTTTATTAACCTGAGATTGCATCGCAGAATTGTTTCCGCTGGTCTTCCCAGTCGAGTTGGTCGATGCCGTACTGCTTGGAAACTTCGCCCAGCTCTTCCCGGGCCTTGTCCCTTTCTTCCTTGAAACGGCGGGCATCACGGTGGCTCCACCGGTCGAAGTAGGAGGAATTTGAGGAGGAACCCGAAGAGCCAGAGGGGCTGGAGGGCCCAGATGATGGAGTACCAGGCCGGAGAAGATGGCTTTGGCTGCTGGTAATGAATCTTATACTAAGAGCAAGAAGGAGAAATCGAAATCGAAACGATGGGCGAACAGAGAAATGTGGATTGCAAGGGGGCAGGATAACTAATGTTTACCCATAGCGCTGGCGTTGCGATGCTCGGCTGCCCTCCGCTTCCCCTTCGGCAGGACGCTTGCCACGGTCGTCGCTGGTCGCCATTGCTGCAGGACTAGGGTTTTTTTGGGGCTAAACTGACAAAAGGAGGTGAAGAAGCGAAGATGAGAATGCGCAGCTGCAGGTGCTAGTCAAAGTACTGGAAACGGTTTACTTATAAGCCAGGGGAAGAGTTGTGGCGAAGTTAACGGGGTAGCGAAATAAAGAATGCCAAGCGACGGAATAGGGTTTTCCTTTTCGGATGGGCCGTTTCTGCTGGGCCGGCTCGGTTAGGTCGAATGCCATTCGGTTGTCTTCTTGAGTTCTTCAGGCAAGGGTTCATTCGGTCATTAGGAAGTGAAAACAATCAGCTATACTTTGTTACGGGAAGTTTAAAGAAGAAGAGGCTGATTGCATAAAGGTATAAAAATATCGAGACAGTTCTTGCAAGGACAAAAACACGATATGCTCAGCTTATTACAAGATCAATGTTTACTCATCCAGAAACTGATTGATTGCTTTTATGGCCTCAGCCCTAATTCGGCTGACAGTATCAAATGCCTTCTTATCTTCGTCTTCAGATTTTTGGATTTTGGATAATTTGGCTTTGGTTTGTTGATCTTCTTTGAAAGCCGAAGTTATCTTTAACGAAGATGCTTCTATGACCTTTGGCAGATCAGCTATATGAGCCCTGTGAGATTGGATTTTAGTATTCAGATTGGCTAGCTGGGCTTCTAGATTGTTTTTGTCCTCCTCCATGGCTTTCAGTTCATACTCCAAAGTTGCCAAGGAAGTCTTTGCAGTTTGAACGTTAGAGTGCAAATTTCTAAGCTCCAACTTCGTCAAAGATCTATTGTTCTGTAGGGCAGTCTTGGATGACATGCTTTTAGTTGCCCTCCTTATCATGCCAATGAAGTTGTCAAGGCGAGCTGCGGATTCCAAGTGGGTCAGAAGAATAGGAGGGATGTCTTCATCGATGAGCTCGAGGGTGTCCCTTATTTGATCTGCATCCTGGACCAGATTGATGGTGTCCTTATTCAATAGGACGATTATTTCCCTTAACCGAGCTTGATTTTCCTTTGACAAAGTCTGTCGGGAAGTATTTTCTTCACCTTTCTCAGTAATGTAATCCTCGACAGGGAAAGAATAACTCATGGTCGGCTCTTTGGTGTTTTTCTGAGGAAGGAGGAAGGAGTTAGCTGACTAAGTGTGTTTAGTGAAAACAATGTAATTTGAGGACGAAGCTTGCCTGTTGAGCTGATTGATCATCGGGAGACACTGTGCTTTGGCTTGTTCGAGGACTTTGTTGAATAATCAAGGGAGGTGGACATGGAATATCATCAGGAGACGGCTCTGCTTCTAGTTCTTTTAGGATATTATCTGTTTCAAGTAATGGCATGAGCATATGACGACAGGAAGAAGGATGGCCGAGCATATTACCTATGGTCCCATCAGTTTCTTCATCTCTCAAAATTTCAGAAGATTTTGGGTCTTCGGCCCCGTCTTGGATGTTTCTTGTGAAAGCTTCAAGGGATAGTTCGGTAGTTGCTGGAGTGTTGCTGGATTTCAGAACCTTGACCTGTGGCTGCAGCAAATGACAAAACGTAGATTTGATCAGATTTGTTGTCAGATAAAATTGAGTAGCATTAGATGGGAATTCGTACCTTGGGAGATGGTTTTGCCCTTTTGGTCCTTGTTTTCTTGGATAAAGAGTCAGTCTCGAATGCTTTTCTCTTGCCTTCTCCTCCTGGGAACATAATGGTTGAAGTTGCGGGGATCTTCATGAAGCTGTTCAGGTTTGGAGCATCGAAGCCAAGAGCAGGATTGGGTCCAGCCTGATAATATTGGATCGCTTTGGCAGGAAGTGTAGGCTCGGGATCCTGCGTATGGCCGGATGTTAGAGAAGGGTTGGATTCAAGAGCGGAGAATGACAGGAGTAATGAAATTACCTCGCTGTCGGAAGCAAAATCGGGTTGTAAGCTCTGGCATAAGGGGTGAACTGGTACATTGAAGAGATGAGTATGCCATTCTTCCCACCAGGAAATGAAGAAAGGATGAGCAGTATCTACTATCCCAAATGGAGATGGTTTATATGTTGGTAGCTCCCATCCTAATTCAAAGACTTTTTTGGCCATTATCCCTTCTGTGATTACTTCTCTGGGTCTTATTACTGTTGAGAAGAAAAATCTGGGGGGCAACTGACCGCATCCTAGTTGTCTGGCTACTGCGTTTGGGTAATAGAATTCATAAGTGGATTGCACTAATCTCCCATGGTGAAATTCAGCTGGCAAAACGCAGGGCTTGATGAAAGAATTGAAGATGTCAATAGATGTTTGATCTGCACAGCCGGATTCATAGTTGAACTTGCAAGGAAAAGTTAGGTTTTCATTCTCTCTGTAAGGAAGCCAGAGTACACTGCTGAAGCCTTGGAAAAATAACTTGAAAAGATGGCCAATGTCCATGTCAACGCTGATGGATGATGCTGCTTCTCCATAAGTTTGGCAGGCTTTAACTCTCGCCGATTGGCCTTCGACGTAGTTGATTGAGGGGAAACTCAGGTTGAGCAGGCTCACAGACACTATCTGATGCATATATAGTTGAAGCCACATCTGAACTAGCCACCAGGGACCATTCACACAAGAAATCTCTCTGCCTGTGTACATCTGAATGGTGATCTGATGCATCATGTGATAAACAGACCCCAGGAGGTATTTGCCTAGTGGAATTTGGGTGACTGCAGATAAATCTTTGGCCATCACCATGTGGTTTAAAGTAGGTTCATTAGACTTTCCGCAGAAGATGAATCTGCATAGCCACATGTTCATAAAGGCTTTATGTTCTTTATCAGAGACAGTACTGGACGGTTCCATATAAGTCTGAATATATTTAGCCCATCCACATCCAGAGCTGACGGCTCTCTGATTGCTTTTGTTCTTGTATTTGTATGGATATACTGGTAAGGTTATGTTCAGACCAGTCATCATGAAGATGTCAGCTAAGGTAATAGCCATCATACCATGGCCAAAGATGAAAGCATTGGTGGCATTAGACCAGAAGTGAGAAGCTGCTATCAGGAGGGAATCGTTTCTAGGTGTTTCTGATAGAGAAAATTCCAGACAGTGACCGATATCTTGGTTTTCCCAATGACTGTTGCTTTTTTCAAACATCCTCCGATTCCAATTTCGCCATCCAACAATTGGGGGAAAAGGCCAGTTCTTGAAGGTGTTCGACCAGTGACTCGGTGAAATGATTCCAGATTTAAAGGGAATTCTTTGGGTTTCTTTCTCGATAATCTCTGCCGGGTCGGGATTTCCCATTGGGCCAAGGAGATAGGAGTCAGGATTAACAGCATAAGGGATCACGATTTGGTTTTTATATTCCTTCAAAAGTAGCAAATGGGAAGAGAAAATGAGTCGAAAGAAGGAACTAGAAGAAGATTACTGAATATGTGAAGTTTACCTCTGGGATCTCGTCTTGGGTCGCCATCAAGGGTTCGAAGTGGAATCGGCTGCGCGAAGGTTTGAATTTCTCGAGCGGCGGCTACAGTGCTAATGGGCGAAAACCTAGAGGAGGGAAGAAGCTTGTGAGCAATTTCGGAATAAAATCGACTTCTATCCCGAAATTGAGGGGGCATGTGTTAACACCAGATTTTCGCAGGCACGAAGAATGACAAGAGGGCCCCAGTTAGCAGTGAAGGAAGCATTCGGTAAACAGATAGGCGGTCGGCTAGTCTTTGGGATTCGACAAATGCCTACATGGTTGGTTGTCTTGAGAGATGGCGACTTCATTCGGGAAGTAACGAAGGCTTGCATGAGAAGGTATATGACGATGGAAGACGCTGGAACAATGGGAATAATAATTATCTTTCCAAAGTTCGTTGTATAAGTCGTAATCATTTAGGATTCATGTCTTGTCCGGGGTATAAATATAAACCCTCGACCATTGTAAAACTGTTCACAACCACATCAATACAAACCGGCCTCGTGCCATCTTCGAGTCCCTAAGTCGTGTCGTCGAGTTCTTCGAGAGGAATCATCGATCCGTCGACCTCCGTAAGTACCGGCAACCTTGCTATCATGTCTAGTATCATGCGGTGGATTTAGATATGATGCAAGTAGTCTCGTATGTTAAGCTTAGTATCGTGCGACGGATTTAAGCTTATGACGGGAAGTTTTTGCTTATGCCTTGTATCGTGCGGCGGATTAAGTCATGAGTAAAAATAGTTATCGGCTCTGTTAGATTTGGTAGATCTAATAGATTCATTAAGTTATCATGTGTTATATGTTTTATTCATTTAATTCGTACAACACCTTTTGCCCAATCTATATTGATCTTCGTTCGGCCTTGTCGCACGAGTTTTGTTTGTGCTTTGCTGATTATAAGATCATAATGGTCGAACTGACTTCCAATCTAGATTGTTACATGTCGTGGGTTCATGCATGTCAATCATGTTTACGCTTTGATAGAGCTGGGTGTCGTGCGGCAGGTGCAGGTTTTAGATTAGTTTAACCATGCTTGGCTTGTATGTTTCTTCTTCATGGACCCCAGTTCGGCTAGTTTGCCGATTCTGGTTAAGCTTACATGAGTGATGAGTACATATAGATTTATCCAGATGTACGTGTGCTTTTAGCTTCTTATAATTAGATCGTATCATGCGGTGGATTAATCTAATTATAAGGAGTGGTGTAGATTTATAGCAAGTGGTATCATGCGGTGGATTAGCTTTGCTTAAATTTACACCTGACGGGTTTATGAAGGCTAGACGTGCGGCAGACTAGCTGGATTGGCCTATGCATATGTCATCTAAATAGATTTATATTTACAAGTTGCCCTTTTATCTTCTTGTTACATATGCGTTCGGCATTCAACATTTTTATGATCTTTATCTTTTATACTTGCCGAATGACATTATAAACCTGCTCCGACAAACAGCTTCTATAGCTGTGTGCCGTCGCGATTGGCTTTCAAAGCCGTACATATGGAACTGTCTGGTCTCACCCGGCATGTTCCAAGGTATTCTCACGCTTTTATCCCTTGTTGGTTTTCAGGTCAAACCGACTGGCACGTCTCCGGATTCAGTACGTTCCGGGCACCCGATTGAAGCCAGCCTCGTTCGGCTTGTTGTGTGCCTTGACGCGAGGCATCACGTTTTGCGTCAACACTTACCTAGTCAGACAGCAGGAGTTTGACATCTGGGACGTCATCCTTTGTGAGATGGATGACACAGTAGCAGAGGGCATTAAGGTCCGCAGGCAGCTACCGTACGCTCACTGGATCTCTTATATTCTGTGGAAGGTCGCTATCACTACAGGGGGTCGTCCTGTTGAGTCACTTACACACTCCGCGACCGTGTTCCCCGAGTATAACATGAGTCAGCTGTTGGGACACGGTCGGGATCGCAGGCAGCAGCAGCAGCAGCCGCAGCAGCAGCAGGATGCCCCATCTAGTTCGCGCCAGAGGCCAGCGGTTCCAGAGTCACTTCAGGAGCAGGACGAGGCCGTCCGAGCACTTGCAGAGCAGGAGCTAGCAGAGCTCGAGGGTGGTGACACGTACGTTGCTGAGGACCCCACCGACAGCTCTGACGAGGACTACCAGCTTCCGCCCAGCTACCAGCCCAGAGCTCACGACTCTCAGGTTGGTCCGTTTGGCACTGCCTCCTCCGACCCAGCGCTACTTGCTATACTCGCACGGATGGAGGAGCAGCAGAGGACAGTCACTCAGGACGTCCAGCGACTCACCCAGGAGCAGCAGAGGTTGGCCCAGGCACAGGCCCTAGCTCAGCAGCTGGCACAGGAGCGGTCTGATGCCCTTCAGCGATAGATGCTGGCTTTACAGCAGCAGACGCTCAGCTTCATGGAGCAACTAGCCAGCGGACCTCCCTAGTGGCTGTGGCAGCAGCCTCCACCTCCGCAGCAGATCCAGTGGCAGCCACCAGTTCCTCCACAGCCGTTCGGACAACCACCGCAGTTTGGTCAGCAGCAGCACCAGTTTCCGGGCCCCAGCTCCTCGCAGTTTACGAGCTTTACTACTCTTCCAGGCGGGCCCCGCTCTTCAGTCCGCTGCAGACTGGTTTCACGCCCAGGCCGACAGAGTCTCTCTTTGCGACGACTACTTCTGTGACTCGAGACCTGTCCGCCACCTTCAGCGAGCTCACTGGGTTTCCTACTCCAGACCTTCCGGACCCAGTTCTGACGTCGACGGCTCCTGTGACCTCCACCACAGAGACCCTACCGAGCTCCGTCGCGTCCTCTGAGCAGACCGAGCCAGTCCAGTCTGAGTCTACCACGACAGCACAGCCTGAGCTATCTTCGATTCCAGAGCTTCCGCACTCCGAGGCTCAGGCGGCTACAACTACACAGCCTGAGACTGCGGCAGAGGCAGAGCAGACAGAGACTGAGCAGTTTGAGCAGTCAGTGCCAAAGCCGACCCAGACCGCTTCTCCACAGCTTCCAGCTCCAGAGGGTCAGCAGGCTACTGGCACCACTTCTTCAGACTCCGAGGAGTATCTTTAGCAGTTCGAGTTCTCTCAGCGTACTCTGGAGACTGCTCCTGACTCGTCTGCACCACCTCCGCCCTCCGACGCGTAGTTTGGCGCTTGATGCCAACGGGGGAGAGTGGATGAGTATAGTGATAGGGGGAGCGATGTGAGAGGGTTTCGATATCTTATGTTGTGTTATGTTCACATACGCTCTTTACTTATCGCCTCTTTTGTGCATGTTTATGTGATATACTTGTGCTATGGACCTTGATGACATGTATGTGCTCACTATGTTATCATATATGAGATGTCATTTCGTTTCGCTCATTTACTTGCGCTTAATTCTCACTTGTCTATGTACATGAGCTCTTTTTCTCTTGCACTTGTTTTTCACTCTAACTTGTTGAGTGCAGGATGATGGCATGACATGTTTGAACTTGCCCCTAATAATTTTCTCTTATTCATTGCAAGTTCATACATGTCATGATTTAAAAACCTCTTCTCTGTATACTCGATCTCGTGTTGTCATCAATCACCAAAAAGGGGGAGATTGAACGCATCTTGGCCCCTAGTGGTTTCGGTGATTGGATTAAACACAAGATTACTGTGACTAACGTGTGTTTTGCAGAAACAGGATTGAGTTAGGTAACGGTAATGGCGACGATACGGGCATATGGAGTTCATGTCCCCTAGCGATGGATATCATTTCAGTTTTCAAAGGACGGACGACGAAGACGGTGGTAGACTAGGCTAAGTGTCATATGGTGTTGGAGGACACTTAGGTAGTCTTAGGTCTTTGTTTTTCCTTTGGCCGTACTATAAAGGGGAACGTGAATGAGTAGCTTGACCTAGATGAGTCTATTGTGGTAGGTGTGGTGCACACTTGTTATTTCATAGCCCTAGGTAGCTCAGAGAGATGCCTTAAGTCGAGAGGATCAAAAGTCGTTTAGGCCGCGTCGCGATCCAAGTTGAGTTTGCCCTTGTTATGGGCATCGGACGCTGGCCAGGTGAGCATCGGACGCGTCCGATGCCCACCCCGACTAGGGTTTAGTCTGGTGCGTGGCATCGGACGCACCGATGTGTTCACATCGGACGCGCCCATGTCACTGTTCACGTGCGCGTGAACTGCAGGCCGCATCGGACGCTGGCATCGGACGCTGAGGGCCAGCGTCCGATGGCCATCTAGAGAGGTTCCAGAGAGGATAAATCCACATCGGACGCGTCCGATGTGGTGGCATCGGATGCTGCCCAGCGTCCGATGTCCCTTTAAACAGTCTGACAAGAAGGTACAGTAGACCGTTGGACGAGGTCATCGGAGCGTCCGATGCCCCCGCAGAATGCCTGTCTTGTGTTGTTTTTGGATGGCCGGTTGGGGGAGTATATATACTTCCTTCCCTCCATCCATTTGAGTGTTCTTGCCACTTCCATCAGCTGAGAAACACCTTGTGAGTGTGAGTGAGTGCAAGAGCCCTAGTGAGGTTGAGTGATTTGCTAATTGTGAGAATTAGACACCTCCTAGTGAGAATTGAGTAGCAAGTGTGCATCCATCCATCTCTTTGGCCTTGTGTTGGTCAAGTGAGAGTTCTAGCTTGTTACTCTTGGTGATCGGCATCACCTAGACGGCTTGGTGGCGATCGTGAAGCTTGGAGAGCATCCGGTGGCATTGTGGATGACCCAAGCAAGCTTGTGACCGGTAGCGAGCGATTCACCGGGCCGGAGTGGCAAAGAATCAGCTCGTAGTGAGCACTTGATCCTTGCGCGGATCAAGGGGGAGCGATACCCTTGCGCGGGTGCTCCAACGAGGACTAGGGGGGTGTGCCGACACCTCGATACCTCGGCAAAAAGATTGTCGAGTCATCTCTACTCTTTTACTTACGCATTTACTTTCAAGCAATTCAATTCCACATTACTCTTTTTGTTCATTCTATATTGAATTGCTTGATAGGAGTGGCTTAGACTTGGTCTTTTGTGCGGTAGAATAAAGAGAATCACACTTCTAGGCACTAGGGGGTTAATTGAGGCTTGATAGGTTTTATTATTGCAGGAAGTTTTATAAAAGCCCAATTCACCCCCCCTCTTGGGCATCTTGATCCTTTCAGTCGCCATTACCGTGACCTAACTCATCCGTGTTTCTGCAAACACACGTTAGTCACAGTAATCTTGTGTTTCATCCAATCACCAAAACCCACTAGGGGCCAAGATGCATTCGATCTCCCTCTTTTTGGTGATTGATGACAACACGAGATCGAGTATAGAGAGAAGAGGTTTTCAAATCATGACATGTATGAACTTGCAATGAATAAGAGAAAATGATTAGGGGCAAGCTCATACATATCATGCCAACATCCTGCACTCAACGAGTTAGAGTGAATAGCAAGTGCAAGAGTAAATAGCTTGAATACATAACAAGTGAGAATTAAGCACAAGTAATTGAGTGAAATGAAATGACATGTCATATAATATATCATAATGAGCACAAAACATGTCATGAGATCCATAGCACAAGTATATAACATAACAACGTGCAAAAGATGTGATAAGTAAAGAGCGTATTATTGACGTTTGTTAACGCAAATAGAATATGAAAGATTCCGCAAGCGCACAAAACATCATTGTAGCATTTTATCGGGAGTATTCCAGGATCATTATTTATATTTTACCACAGGGAAGCTAGGGTCAAGAATTTGATAACTCACTATCATGCATCTACTAACTCAGAATACTAGTTAGACTAAAGCAGGAGTAATTGATATAAGGTAATGATAGTGCATCAAAGAGAATTCAATGATAGATGTATAGATAACTATAGTGGGAGGACAACGGGAGAGATCAAGGTTCCTATGCACTTCTCTATTACTTGGGTTCTAAGGTAACAAGGATGAAAAGATATAGCAGTTATAAACATTGGCACTTTGGAGCAACAATACCTTTCTGACTCTCGAAAAAGACTGGGAAGAAAGTAGTCAGGGGAAGGCTGCCAAAAAGCTCTACGAAAACACCAATCCTAACGTGGTGGATTATAACAATCTACAAAGCTGTCACCTCTGTAGCTACCACAACTATCCGAAGGATTGGGCGCAAACTCAGGTAACCTATAGACTAAACACCATGTCTAATCTATCGATTACTACTCTAATTACCTAGGATAACTAGAGCACTCAATACGAACAAAGATCCCATGCCAAGATGTAACAACTATACTAATCATATAATAAAGCACAAAGTAAATAGAGAAGATAAATATATTAAAGCATAAGTCTTACAAAGAAAAGATAAAAAACATACCAAAACTCTAAAGACTCCTCCGAAACCGGAGCACAGCTCCGCTCTCCCTGACTCCCGACTAGAGCTAAGCTATTACATTGGAAAATCTAAACCTAATTCTCTAGGGAGGAGAGGTTGTCCTTCGAGGGACGCCTCTACAAAGACTCCTAGATGATGATGGTGTTGCCTCAGGGGGGTCCTGGGTTTATTATATAAGGGCTCCTGGCCTCCCCTCCACCTTGGGCAAGCGATGTGGTACTAAATCCTTCGTCATATGCACTTGGGCCTAAATGGGCCAAAACGCGTTGGAGAGGTCGGTTGGAGTGCATCACGCGAAGGGGGGCAAGTTTGGGCCCAGTACCAGACCGGTCGGTCCAGCAGGGAGACCGGTCGGTCTGCCCCTATGACAGGTGGGCCCCACCTTCCGTGGGTCACCTTCTCGTGTCTTCTGAAATGTTCTGGAATATTCTAGAATCTTCCAAGTCGTATCCATCGAGGACTCTCGCTCCCGGACTCCAAATATAGCAAATCATATGTCCGTTTCGATCGTCTCGATGAGCTCTTCGCAATGGTGTGCTCTGTTTCATCACTTGAGATACTTTTATATGGTGAAAACATGGATGTCCTACAAAACAAGTGAGAGCACCAAAACTCGTGGAACTTGTTAGTTTCAAACCCTACAACTATGCTTTGTGATTCATTTAGTGTCATTTCATACAATAGTTGATGGTTAATTATGAGCATTAGTGAGCGTCAACAAGTTCCCCCAAGCTTAACCTTTGCTAGTCCCTTAGCAAAATCAAACTCAACAGTGGATCAGGAGTTGTTGCAATATCTGCATTTCTAACAAGTACACATACATTCAAACAAAAGTTCTTATTTGGATTAGAAATAGATATCATATTATTCATCACGGGGCTTATTACTTTACCTTGAATCTTGAGTAATTGGAAGATAGAACGATCAAATCAAGTACCATGTCTCTAGTTCTTTCACTTCACCATTATCCCAGAGTTTTTATGAATTTTCAAAAAGCTTAAAACATATGTTGTGAAATTAAACAATGGATCCAAAGAGAAAGTCAACCACACCATTGAATCGAGAAGTGCATGTGTATGAAAAATGGAGGCGGATTCTCTTTTGAATATATCACTCTCTTTTGTCTATTAAAGACACATGGCTATCAGGCTAATTCTACTGGCGGGCACGTGCCCATTTTTTCTGATATTTTTTTCTATTCTCTTTTTTTTCTTTTTTTTCGAGGTTCCAGACACTTGTCCCTTTTTATTTCCTCGTGATCTATCTTTTTGAGGTTTCAGACACTTGTCCCTCTTTATTTCCTCGGATTTTTTTTTTCAATAGCCACATGCTTCCAACAAACTTTTGAGAGGATAGCAATAGATCATGAGCATTTATGCGGAAGATGGATGAAATGTGTAAGTGATCTCAATTCAATAGTATGATAACTTCTCATAGGGTCAACAAAGCTTAATTTAACTCAATGCAATTATCGTCATATTAATATTGGAAACTCTCCAGGACTCTAGTGTTGTTTAAGAATAAGATAACAGTAGCTCAAATCATCACATATCATATCTGTCAATTACTTAGACTCTGGATCAAGCATTTGCTACCCATATATTTAATTTCATTTTAAAGCATCATTAATTTTTAAACTTAAGAGAACTCATGCTTAAAGGCTAGGTACTAGAAAGAAATACAATAGAGCAACTATTCATCATTTCCATTTTAAGAAATTAGAGAGAGTTCTTCAGATTTGACATGCTTTATTTATTTAATCTAACACACACTATAACCTATTACTTAAAAAACACTAAGATAGTAGTAAGACATACCTGAATCACGAAGATAACGGGGTGCATCTCCACCAAGCTAATCCCTTCGATCACATCGAGCCTTCATGTGCTCGAATATTTTTGTTCTTTTTCTTTTTAAGGGTGAGCCTTCATGTGCTCACATTTTTTTACTTTGAATTTATTTATAGGAAGAAAACTTAAGAGGATAAAGATACTTACCTGGATACATGAGGGTGCTTCCCCCCAGCTGAATATTGACGTAGTCGTTCGATCTTGTAATGTAGCGGACTGGTGGTGAAAATGTTCTTCCTCTATCAGAGCATTGATTGACGTTGATGGTTGTTGAAATAGTGCTCCAACAGTGGATGGAACATCCACTTGCTCGTCAGCTTTTCTTGGTCATTCAATCCTGTGAAACTCAAATAGACAACAAAACTTGTGGAATAGATTAAGCGTTAGTGGTTGGCCACTTAAGCCTTAGTTGTCCAGAGTTTCAGTAAGATCTCTTTCTCAATATTTTTGTATTTTTATATTTTTTTATGATGCAAGAGAAAATGCAACAAGATGAATGTATGCATATTTATTTTGTTTTTATGCCACCACGGTGAATATTTTATGTGGGTTTTTACACACCACAGAATTATTCACATGGGGCTTTAAGTTTTATGATGCAGTGCAAAAAGTAAAATATTTTTATTTTCTTTCTTTTTTTATGCAATGCTAATGCAGAAAAGTAAATATGCTATGGAGAGATAATGATGGAAAGTAAACATGCAAAAAGAGAAACTAATGCAATAAAGATAAATATGGATATCTACCGATTTACCTTTCGGCGAGGGTTCAATGTTTTAAGTCCCTTGGACAGGACTTCTCACCATGTTCATTCCTGAGGTGCATCATTTGATTCTGATATATAGACCTTGATAACTACACCTCTTGATATGGTGTCACCCATGTTCTTCGCTCGCCCAGCAACTTGAAGTGAAATATTAATTGTGGAAGCTGGCGGCATCTTGCTCAATGTGCATGTTCTTGTAGAGCCAGGACCTTCACTCTGTAGAATTTAGGAGTTGACAAACTCCTTCTTGTTTTGCTCAAGAGTGTGTCCTGCTCATAAAGACAAGGTAGAGATCAAGTGCATAGGCTCTGTTGGTGGAAAAACACCAACAGAACCAAAAGTTCTGTTCATTCCTCTTTAACCTTAGGCACATTGCACAAGATAAACTTGTTGTTTATGTGTTCTATTCAAACTTAACATGAGTGATAGGATCAGAAGATGAGCATGAAAGTAGCATCTTAAAATATTTAACATATCAGATTACTTAACCCAAGGAAGGATAATCTATGCATAATGTGTCATGATTGTTATATGTCATCTTCCAAAGGTTGAATGCATAATATTTTAGCTCATTTGGTTAAGATAGTGAGATTCAAGAGAGTAAAGCTAGGAACAAAGAGTAAAGAACTGAACATGTTGAGTTGATTAGGTTGGATCATGTGAGGTGCAACTTAAACATGTTAGGTTCTTTATTTATGTGCATACCAGAATCAAGGAGAAGCTTTTAAAGTGATGACACTTACCTTGAAATGTTACCTTTATCATTGAAGAGTGATGGTGTCGAACCACCTTGTGGAAGCTTCTCATGTCTAGCTAGTTGTTATTCATGAGTGGCTTGACTTCTCTTGTTTATCTCACAGTGGGCCAGCTGAGTCGTGTTCTCAATAGGTCCAGACGATGGAGACTTTGTCAATTATTCTCTTGATTTTTAGGCTCGGGTACTATCTCTCCATCTTGAATTCTTGTAGTGCAGTGGCTTCATCCTTCATGATGTTTCCCTCAATTCCTGGCAGTTGGTTCTTCATTTGTCGGTTGAGTCAACGTCTTCTCTTGGTTTTCTTCGGCTGCTCATAAGTGGTGTAGTTGTTGAAAAAGCAGCAATCCCTTTTGGTCAAAGATCCAAAAGTAGACGTCTCCAGGTCCGACATAGATGACAACATTGACGGTGCTCAAGAACGATCTTCCAAGAATGAGTGATGGATCATATTCTTCTTTTTGGCTGGGGCAGCATCTAATGGCTTGTACTGATCAAAGTGGTGAGTAGGAGGTCAAAGTGTCTTGAAGTTGGATTTCTCCTTTCTCCCCTTGATCGTGAAGCAAATCTAGACAACAGAATTGTGTGTCCCCCAAGCTGGCTTGTGAAATAGGTGGATATTTCTTCAACAACATGTTCATGAGTTGAAATTGTAGGTCTTGTTGTTGTTGAAGTTCTTCCACCTCATCCTCCAAACTAGCTCTTATGTTGCAATAATTAGAAGTGAGGAGAACTTCCACTGCTTGTCTTCATAGTGAACCACCAACATACTCCCTTTGGATGACACATAGATGTATGTTATAATGTAGTGGAATATTGTCACCCTGATATTTGTTGGTGTCGGTGTTGATGTCTTCGACAATGATGAGCGTAGGCACAGATTGACCCATACGGGGTGAGTTGCATCCTGCTCGTCATCAGTGTCCTGGCTTAGGCCTTGGGATGGCTCAAAGCTTGGCTGCCTTAGACATCACTAGTGACTCGTCTAATGATGAGTTTTGTCTATCCACGGGTTGGATTTTGGATCTTTAAGTTCATACCATGAACGAGCAAATCTCATCTCCTGCAAAATGTTAGTGGACATATACCCGAAGGATTGTACTGAATTTAAAACATGGGTTGTTATCCACAACTTATGTGTTATTCATCCATGCTAATGAAAAAGATGATTTTATGATTACATTAGCATAGACCAGCGTTTTATATGTTGGCTGCATTTCAACATGGTTCAAGGCAAAAGATAACCTGCAGTAGAAGATAGACTTAAATAATCTTTAATACTCATAGTTCTTTCATCCATGATGAATGAGCTGAGTCTTCTTTGTGCAGTTCATCATATGCCTTGCTTCATCTCTGATGTGAATTCATCTCAGGACTTTCCCAAATTGTATTTGAAAGTTTTCTACAAGGGTTAGTCCAACAAAATATCCAATGTCTACACAAGCTAATTTCAGATCAATAATCAAACCAAACTCCGTGTCTAATTTGATTAAGGTAGACTATTCAACCTAAGCACCACGCTTAATTTAAAAATCCTATGAAAGTACCCAATTGAAGTACTTCCAAACCAAAACATACTAGCATAGACAAAGGTAGCATGAAAGCATAAAAGAGATTTATTCAAAAAGAGATGACAAAGTATGATCACAGTGAGGAAATTTTTTTTTAATATATTTTTTAGATGCAGATGACATGAATGCATTGAAGGATCGAAAATGCTAAAGCAAGGCGACTAGAGGGGGGGGGGTGAATGGGAGCCTAAAATTTCTTCTCAGAAATTCCGGCCTCTGTCCCAACAAAATCAACCCCAAGAGCAAAGTCGACACACGTGATGTCCACGACCCAAGAGAATGGGTGGATGTTCTCTAGGAACACAGCGGGACACCACAAAAGCTTCCTCACCCAAATCCACGCGAGTCAACTAGTGACACGATGGAGTTTCGGTAGCCTCAACCTCCCCCGAGCAACGCAAGGGGGATTCAGGCTTTTTCGCAAAGCGGGAAGCCCGGTTTCTGTAGAGCACAGAGTTGGGAATCCAACGCAAAAAGCGGATCACAAGTCGGAGCTCGAACGTAAAAGATACGGACGAAAACGCGCAAACACTGCACTGACCGGACTCACTGGTGCGTCCGGTCAATAGGCACCGGACGCGTCCGGTCAGCTGAACAGAGTTCTAGGAGCTCTCTGTTCATGATCGGACTCACTGGTGGTGAGCGTCCGGTCACACTTCAAGCGTCCGGTCACATGAAGACAAGCACAATGAACAGTGTACTCGATGCGTCCGGTTACGCAGTCACAAAGCGTCCGGTCAGTTCGCAGAGCCTGTTTCGCTCGGCCTTTCAACGATCGGACGCATAGGATAGCGTCCGGTTGATACGAGGCGTGCGTCCGGTCAAGTCGCGAAGGAAACGCAGAGAACGTGTTCAACGACCGGACTCACGACAAAGCGTCCGGTCGGTCCGACTCATGCGTCCGGTCACCCCGACGCACCTCTGTTCATCCACCGAATCAACCCGATCTCCCTCAAATCAAAAGCACTAGGGCTCCAACTTCGTGTGATGGGTCACAAGGATGTTAGTGAGCTACTCCTAAGAGATCATGGCTCGAACATGTGGCAGAACCTCCCATTAATGTGGCCCACCTGCACACGTCATTGTCTCCCCGAGCCCTAATGACTGTGCACATGTACCACATCACTGGAAAGATCTGTCGGGTATCCCCGAGAGAACCCCGAATTATCCACGAACCACAGGATCATCATCATGAAGGTTGGAATAATTACAACATTACAACATTGGTTACCAAATACCATCGGAGTGCGGAAGCAAGATAGATAACCTTTACAAAACATGAGTAAGTTACTTTTACATAAACATAACTTGTATTGAGGAAGCAGAATAATATTACGGAACCATACTTAGGTGGAGTACCTAAGTTGGAGAAGAAGAACAACCAGATCATGTCAAGCCCACTGACATGATCATGATCAACATCAACTGCTAGAAACCTGCAACAGGGAATTAACAAACCCTGAGTACTGTCGGTACTCAGCAAGACTTACCCGTCAACAGAAAAGACTTCAGGGTCATGCTGGTTTGGGTAGGCTCAACAGTATTTTTTATTTGCATAAAAGCTTACTAAGTAATCCTAGATCCAAAATTTTACTTAATCATTTAAGTACTTGGTAAGAACTGAAAGTGAACCTTAGTGAAAGATCATTGTCATTCTTTCTTAAATCCGTTCCATTTTTCTTCTACGGTGCGGGTCAGTGGATTGAGGCTCCATATCCGAGGAAACACGGCGATTCGAATCGATTAAACCCAACTGGGGATTCAGTACCACACGACATATGTAGAACTTAATCTTGCATATGTCAACCCTATCTATAGATCCTCCCATACAAGAACGGGTCCAGCGTCACCCGAGAGTACAGTACACCTCGAACCCGACTATCTCATAGCCCCGAGGGTACACGCTACTCCCGCCATCTCTCCACTCCCAGTACGCGGTTGGCCGTTCTCAAGTATCGAAATAGCTATAGATGAGGCTTACCACCGCATGTGGGCTGTACTCAAAGGTCTCAATCACAACAGGCCAACAACGATAAGGTCCTATTCCGACACATCCGGGTCACCACACATCGATCCAAGGATCGATGCATGTGCCCATCTGGTTTTAACCATCATTCTTTCTCATTATCATTTCAAAACGATAAGTATCGAAAACATTTATTAAAAGCTTCATAAAGCAAGGCTAAGTATTTCTATCATTTGCATAAAGCAGGTAGCAAGCAATGATATATCGATAACAAGGTTGATCATGCATCAACAGGTTTAAAGCATTTATTTGATAAACATTTAATGCATCAGGTTATCAAAAGTAAGTGTAATTGTAAATCCAAGGAAATGGTTAAATGAACCGGGGCTTGCCTTCGTTGCAGGGAAGATAGGATCCAAGAATGATCCACAAAGGTTAGTTCTTTCATCTAGAAGTTAAGTCTTCCCGACGAAGCTTGTCCAACAAAGGTCACCTTCCGAGGCTTGTTCGACAAGGGTGATTATCAAAGCTTGATCAACACGACTCCAACACTCTCGGATACTACACGTAGATAAATGATGTATGCTCAGTATGATGCTAAGGTGCAGGACAATTCAATTGCATAACAGAAGTTAAACAAACAAGGAAAGTTGGGTATAACTTTCCTTCACGGTAAAGTTGCAAACCAACAAAACCAATTTGCAACCCACCAACTAGAGTTTCTAGCTTAACAAATAATTATCATCAAACAACATTAAAAGGATTAACTAAAGTGACTATGGTTCATCAAAACATCAATCAAGCCATGGGGCAACGGGGTGGGGATGTCCCATGGTCTTCACTTATGAATCATGTTCCTATTATTTTATGCATGTAATATCAAATGCATAACTTGATCTATAAATAAACCTTACATGGCAAACCAACATCATTAAACACAAAATATCAATCATCAATCAAAGGGTCATTAGGAGTAACCAAGTTTAACCCTAATCACCCACCATACACCTTAATTAACTAACAAAGTTTGATTAATCATTCTTTATTAATTAATTATTGAAAACAATGTTTAATTAAAGTTTGTCAAATTGAACTCAAACCTTGAGGGATGATTAATTATAGTAAATCATAGTTGCAAAACAAATTTCATAATTTTTGAATCATTATATTAGCCTATACAAATTAAGCAAATTATATGCATTATTTAATTAATAAACAAAGCATAAAAGGAAAAAGAAATTTATTTCCTCTAAATGACCTCAAAATTTTTGTGAAGGTTTCTTACATGATACAAACAATACTAAAAATAGTTTCATAATTTTTGAACTTATATTTAAGCCTATAAAAATTATCTAAAGAGCATTTATTAATTAAAAGCCCTATTTAAATCACCTACAAAAATTATCAAAACATTAAGTTTCATATTTTTATTAGATGGAACACATTATCAGAAACACAACAAAATTTATCTCATAATTTTTGGATCACAGAATAATTAGTTATGCATTTAACAATAATCAGCACAGAAAAACATTTCACAAAAACACAAAAAGGCAAAGCCTATTTTTACTGGGCCTCTTTCGGCCCACGTCGCTGCCAGGCAGGCCCTGGTCAGCTCGGTCCGAGCCTGGACCATGCCACGACCATGGCGCTGGCCGCGCGCGGACCGACCGGACTCGCCGGCGGTGCCCATCTCCGGCGACGAAGAGAGCTCCGGCGAGTTCCCCATGACCAGACGTACCTGCAAGAGGGGTTAGACGGGAACCGAGAGCACCGGAGGAGGCGCAATCCCGGCCATGGCGGCCCGCCAGCACTGGAACCGTGGTCGGCTACGACTTCGGCACGGTAACGACCCTGGGAACAACTTGGTGAGCATCAAAGAGGTTAGAGGGAGTTAGAAGAGCAGCTTGGGAGAGATGGGATACTTCCCTGCGGCCCGACCACCGAAGGATGGAGCTCGGCGGTCATGGCGGATGGGCCTTGGCGGGAATCATGGGATGGAGTGACTCCGACCGCCCCAAGCCGCACAATGGGACTCAAACGGTGCGGAGGAGCAAAGCGGATGCCACTGCAAGAGCTAGAGACCAGAGATGGCTTGTTGGCGGCGAATTGGGCCGGCGACCGGTGCTCTGCTTTCCATCGGTGGAAACAGAGTGCCAAAGAGAGAAGAAGAGCGTGGAAGGAGAAGGAGAGGTGGACGTGCACGGCAGCTGCCACCTCCTGCTCAGTCTCGACAACGTGTACAGCTACGTGGTCGTGCGCGCGAAGTTGGCTGCTTGGCCACGGCGGCAACGGCGGCCAGAGCAGAGCGCAGAAACAGAGCATCGCTCTGATCTTTTCCCCCTGCGATTACAGTAAGTAGCACATAGACATTTCCTATTTTCTTTCCCCTATTTCTCCCAAAACTACTATGCAACAGGAAAAACTTCCAACATGAAAGTTGCTCCAAAAATCAGGATCTACAACTTTCATTTAAGGGTCATTTCCAAATTCTCAATGGTTTTGAAAATCAACTTTTGAATTTAAATTTAACTCACACTTTAATTTAAAATTATTATTAAATTTTTATAGCAACTTTAAATTTTGCCAAAATAAAATTTGTTCTTTATGAAAAGATCTACAACTTTGCTTTTGAAATCACTTTGAAATTTGACTTCCTTTTTGAACTATTCAAAAGGGGATAGAAAGGGACATTTGAAATTAGATTTTTCTAACATTTTATGTAACACCTAACCCATCCAAGCAACAAACATTTCAAACATGGAAGTCAACACTCAAAATCATACAACACTCATATCAAACATGTAAAGCATCACATTTATGCTTTAAACATGAAATGCTCTTATGCCATGATGCTCGATGATTATGCATACTAAACAACTTAATTAAAATTTTAATTAATGCTTAACACCAGGGGTGTTACAGAACATAACTCCAAATCGGTGAATCAAAGAAAACGGCGAAGAACGGGCAAGAACTCGATCCCAAAACTAAATCTACCCGATCTGTGAGTTCGTGAGGTATTAGAGAAATTCCTTCGGTAGAAAGAAGACTCTCACGAAGCTACACAAGATGGTTCAAACGGATTTGCGGATCTTCCGTCGAAACAAGAATTCTCGTGAAGATCGAAAGAGGGGAAACGTGCAAACGCGAAGAACAAAATCGCAAGACCAATCAAAGCACGAATTTGATCCTTGGACTCAGAGGAATGGACGATTCATTAAGCACTTGGTGTCGGGCTACAAGCCAATCCTAGCAACACAAAGCTTGGATGGCAAAAAGCTCAAGAACAAGAGCCAACTCTCCCTAACCCTAGCCTTCTCTCACAGGAACAAAATGAGAAAGACACCACCAAGAATTCCTCCAAGGATGCGGCTGCCCTAGCAGCCCCCTTCATATATATAGGTGCACGTCCGAAGACCAAAACGCCCTTACATTAAGCACTCAACCCAAATACCCCCCAGGGGTAAAACTGTCCAGACTTGACAGTTTCGATCCGACGGCCACGCCCGCACACCCGGTAGCTTCGCCTCGACGCGACCTTCCTGATGCCGCCACGTGCCGTCACGTCGACCACCGTGCCTTCCTCGTGGATAGCTACGCCGCCGCGCCAGCCTCTCCACGCCGCCACGCGTCGACCGTCCTTTCGGACCACCCCCGGTTTTGAGGCCCAAAACGGTAAACCCGCCAGCCCAGGTTTTGAGGCCCAAACCTGGCAAACCGTCCACCCCGAGTTTTGGGGCCCAAACTCGGAAACCCGCAAGCCCAGGTTTTGAGGCCCAAACCTGGAAACCGTTCACCCCGAGTTTTGAGGCCCACACTCGGAAACCGTCGATGGTAGCTTTTTGAGGCTTAGCTACCGAACCCGCACCGTAGACGGGATGTGGTTCGCACACCCCGACCACCGGCACCGATGCCGATGCATGTCCAGCCTCCACGCCAGGCACAACGCCTTCGCCATCCTCCTTGACTTGGCCGACGGCACTTGCGCCGCACGCAAGCCCGTGTCCGACCTCCGCCAAGTGGCACGACGCCACGTCTTTCTCCCGACTCGGCCGATGCACCGCACATCCCCATGTGCTCTCGCTCGCCGATGCCACGTGCCAACTACCACAGCTGGTCCTCTGGCCCTCTGGTCCGTCAGTCTAAGCCTCACGTCCGCCCTTCACCGCTCTAGGTACATCGGCATGGCACGTCCGCCGCACGGCACGCCCATCCTTCACCGCTCCCGGTCCGTCGGCATGGCACGTCTCTACTTGACCTTCACCTCGCCATTGACCACTGTATCCGAGGTCCACACCTGCACATCAACACAGCCAAGAGACACATGTCACACACGCACACCAACACAGAAACACCACACAACTCAACGCCACCGGTTAGTCATAAACATTAAGCGCATAGCGAGATATGGACTAAACCGGGTAAAAGCCTCAAACCTTCCTCATCAAAGTCAATCATTCATCATATATGTTCTCATGCATGCAAGGAACTAAACATGTTATGGACTTGATATGAGAAAACATAAACTAAATTTAGTGGATGAATGATTAAAAGTAAACATGTAGTGGTATGCAAGAAATTAAAAAGATAACTACTCATAAAGTTTAAAGTCCATGAGCAAGACTGTCTCACCTTGATCATACTTACCATGACTCACAACTGGGACTTGTGAGTGGCGCAGCGTAACTATCCGTCACATGGTATGGGAGTTGAATTCTTGTGACGGTGACCTTTTCTCCGATCTACGCATGGTTAGAATAATATATATGTATACACAAACCTGAGAGATGGCAGAGTTTCAGAATTAATGATGGATCTTGAATGTTCAGGCACCCTGGGTTCTTCATCTTTCTTGTGGAAGCTCGCCACAAGGTCAAAACGGCATCTGATGTCCTGTCTATTCCACACTCAACAGAACAAGGGGTAATCCTACTAAAGCTAGTGGTACACTAAATTAGCAGACGTCAAGATCATTATCAAAATCTTTACACCAATTGCTTCCCCAGCAACGGCGCCAAAAATGCTTGTTGACGTTTGTTAACGCAAATAGAATACGAAAGATTCCTCAAGCGCACAGAACATCATTGTAGCATTTTACCGGGAGTATTCCAGGATCGTTATTTATATTTTACCACAAGGAAGCTAGGGTCAAGAATTTGATAACTCACTATCATGCATCTACTAACTCAGAATACTAGTTAGAATAAAGCAGGAGTAATTGATATATGGTAATGATAGTACATCAAAGAGAATTCAATGATAGATGTATAGATAACTATAGTGGGAGGACAACGGGAGAGATCAAGGTTCCTATGCACTTCTCTATTACTTGGGTTCTAAGGTAACAAGGATGAAAAGATATAGCAGTTATAAACATTGGCACTTTCGAGCAACAGTACCTTTCTGACTCTCGAAAAAGACTGGGAAGAAAGTAGTCAGGGGAAGGCTGCCAAAAAGCTCTACGAAAACACCAATCCTAACGTGGTGGATTATAACAATCTACAAAGCTGTCACCCCTGTAGCTACCACAACTATCCCGAGGATTGGGCGCAAACTCAGGTAACCTATAGACTAAACACCATGTCTAATCTATCGATTACTACTCTAATTACCTAGGATAACTAGAGCACTCAATACGAACAAAGATCCCATGCCAAGATATAACAACTATACTAATCATATAATAAAGCACAAAGTAAATAGAGAAGATAAATATATTAAAGCATAAGTCTTACAAAGAAAAGATACAAAACATACCAAAACTCTGAAGGCTCCTCCGGAACCGGAGCGCAGCTCCGCTCTCCCTATCTCCCGACTAGAGCTAAGCTATTACATTGGAAAATCTAAACCTAATTCTCTAGGGAGGAGAGGTTGTCCTTCGAGGGACGCCTCTACAAAGACTCCCAGATGATGATGGTGTTGCCTCAGGGGGGTCCTGGGTTTATTATATGGGGGCTCCTGGCCTCCCCTCCACCTTGGGCAAGCAATGTGGTATTAAATCCTTCGTCATATGCACTTGGGCCTAAATGGGCCAAAACGCGTTGGAGAGGTCGGTTGGAGTGCATCACGCGAAGGGGGGCAAGTTTGGGCCCAGTACCAGACCGGTCGGTCCAGCAGGGAGACCGGACGGTCTGCCCCTATGACAGGTGGGCCCCACCTTCCGTGGGTCGCCTTCTCGTGTCTTCTGAAAAGTTCTGGAATGTTCTAGAATCTTCCAAGTCGTATCCATCGAGGACTCTCGCTCCCGGACTCCAAATATAGCAAATCATATGTCCGTTTCGGTCGTCTCGATGAGCTCTTCGCAATGGTGTGCTCTGTTTCATCACTTGAGATACTTTTATATGGTGAAAACATGGATGTCCTACAAAACAAGTGAGAGCACCAAAACTCATGGAACTTGTTAGTTTCAAACCCTACAACTATGCTTTGTGATTCATTTAGTGTCATTTCATGCAATAGTTGATGGTTAATTATGAGCATTAGTGAGCGTCAACACGTATGTGAAACATAACACATCAAAAGATCCAAGACCCTCTCACATCGCTCCCCCTATCGCTATACTCGACACTCTCCCCCTTTGGCGTCAAGCACCAAATCTAAACGTCGGAGGGCGGAGGAGGCGCAGATGAGTCAGGAGCAGTCTTTGGAGTACGCTGAGTGAACTCAAACTGCTGAAGAAGCGTCTCGGAGTCTGAAGAGGAGGAGCCCGTAGCCTGCTAACCATCAGGAAGTGGAAGCTATGGAGAAGCAGTCCGGGTCTGCTCTGGCTGCTTTGACTCGGTCACAATCGTAGTAGGGGTGCCTGCCTAAACCTTGGAGTGCGGAAGCTCGGGTATAGCAGAAAGCTCAGGCTGCACGGTCGTCGTGGTCTCAGACTGGACTGGCTCTGTCTGCTCGGACGACGCGACGAAACTCAAAAGAGTCTCAGTGGTGAAGTTCACTGGAGCCGTCGACGTCGGAGCTGGGTCCTGAAGATCTGGAGTGGGAAACCCAGTGAGCTCACTGAAGCTGGCCGACAAGTCCTATGTCACTGTGGTGGTCATCGCAAACAAGGACTCTGTCGATCGGGGAGTGAAGCCAGAATGCAGTGGACTAAAGGGTGGGGCCCCGCCTGGAGGTGTAGTGTAGCTCGTGTACTAAGAGGAGCTGGGGCCGAAGAACTGCGGAGGCTGACTAAACTGCTGAGGCGGAACCGGTGGCTGCCACTGAATCTGCTGCTGCTGTAGGGGAGGCTGCTGCTGCTGCCACTGCCACTGGGGAGGACCGCTCATGATGCGCTCCATGAAAGACAAGGTCTGTTGCTGGAGCTCCATCATCTGACGCTGAAGAGCATCGAACCGCTCCTGAGCCTGCTGCTGAGCAAGTGCATGTGCCTGAGCTAACCGCTGATGCTCCTGTGCAAGCCTCTGAACGTCGTGAGTCACCGTCCGCTGCTGCTCCTCCATCCCAGACAGAATCGCAAGAAGTGCGGGGTCGGAGGAAGCAGTACCACTAGTCCCATCCTAAGAGTCGTGTGCACGAGGCTGGTAGTGAGGCGGGAGGTGGTAGTCCTCGTCTGAGCTGTCTGTGGGGTCGTTAGCCACGAACGTGTCCTCTCCCTCTAGGTCAGCTAGCTCCTGCTCACTGAGGGCTCAGACAGTCTCGTCCTGCTCCTGGGCTGACTATGGCACCTCTGGTCGCTGTCTCGAGCTGGACGGTGCCTCCTCCTGCTGCTGCCTACAGTCCCGACCGTGTCCCAGAAGCTGACTCATGTTATATGCGGGGAACACGGTCGCGGAGCTGGTGAGTGACTGGTCAGGACGGCTCCCTGTGGTGGCAGCTACCTTCCAAAGTATATAGGAGACCCAGTGCGCGTACGGTAGCTTCCTGCGGGCCTTGATGCCCTCAGCCACGGTGTCCTCCATCTCGCAGATGATCACATCCATAATGTCAAACTCCCTCTACTGAATCAGATGCGCAAGTAGCCACAGCTGGAGGCGAGAGATGGCCTCTCTGAAGCCGACACGGGGCAGCAAGGTGCGCCTAAGGACCTCATGGAGGATCCGGGCCGTAGGAGTGAGATCCTTCGACGCTCGGCTCGAACCCTCCCCGAAGGGCTCTCGGAAGCAGGGGCGCACCAGGTCTGTGGGAGGCTGCTCTCCACCGTGAGAGCGTCGCGGTGGCTCGGTCCGGTCATAGCACAGGTCGTGGATTCGGGTCTGAGAGCGACGAAGACCAAACCAATCCCGGATCTCGGACACAAGGAGCCTGTAGTGCTCGCCGCCAAACGCAAACTCAATCGTCTCCCGGTCTGGGTGCACCCACAGCGACGCGTAGAACTGGAAAATCCAATCCTCGATATATGAGCTAGACTGCCCCAACAGGTCTGCGAAACCGGGTAGGTAGGTGAGAACGGGGTGGAGCTGCTCTGACGCTGAAACCAGGGCCTCCAGGGTGCAGACCCTCTATGAACACAAGCTGATCCCGGCGTTCCTGTAACCTCTGTAAAAATCCTCCTGGAGTACACTATAGAAGTCTGCCCCGGCTTGCTGCTGCCTCTCCCTCGGGAACCACTGCTCAACTGGGACTAGCCGGAGTGTCTGTATCTGCGAGCAAGTGGCCGCACGGAGGTCTAGCCGCGGAATCTGCAGGGGTGGACGCCTTGAAGGAGCACGTGCACCCTGCAGAGGGACATCGGGCCGGGGTGGCACCTCTGTCCGGCGATGAGACGACCGACGCCTAGGAACCTCTGCCTCTGCCTCTGCCTCAGCTGTCTCGGCCTCTGTCTGGCCCTGCCCGGAGCTCTGGGGCTCAACCCCTGGAGAGGTGAACGTGGTCCGACGACCGACAGCCATAAGCGTGCCAGTCGGCGAGCCGTGAAGCTGCTCGACCTCCTCAACTGCTCTGCGCTACTCTGGAGACAACTGATCCTCGATCCTCAAGCCGCCACCACGGCCTCCCTGCTCGGCACGCTCGGCGGCATCTGCAACTGCCTGGGCCTGCGCGGCCTCTCGCTCCTGTTAAGTGTGCTTCCGGCGCACTAAGAGCTTCCCCTTCCCTGGTCGCTGGCCAAGAGGAGGAGGACGAGGAGGGGAATCCCCTGGGCCACCACCGATGTTCTTGCAGTGCGGCATGGCTGACAAGAACGAGACACACTACCGCTGAAAGTCTGGACTACCTCTTGAAAGATCAACTGACACTGAGCAACCCTGACAAGTCCAACTGACACAGAAAACCAGCTGACCAACTGAACTGACTAGAAACTCCCCCTGTCACTGATCCTCTGCCACTGACACTCGCGAGGCTTGGCCTCGATCCTTACCCTCGGGCTTGGCCCAGGGTTGTCTGTTAATGCCCAACTGTCAAACTAGCCACGAGCTGACAACTGCCACTGACTCGCTGCAAGAATAGACGGGATATATAAGAACATATATTCTAGAGACGAGAAAGACCTATCGGAAGCAAAGCAAGGGGATAAGAGTAGAAGAGGGCTTTGCTACCTGACGAACGGATGAGACGACCCAAGCACAAGGTAAGGACTGACGTTCCGGCACCCACGTATCACACCGAGGGGAACTGCAAAGGATTTGGGTGAAAATGGGGGTTAAAACATGGTGGAACGGCTGTTGGGGCATTTCATCGAGCACCTAGTGAGCATGAGATGAGGAGGAGGGGTGGATGCTCACTTGGGGGCTCTGTTTGCCGGGGAGGAGGTCGCTGGAGAAGAGGAGGCGAGCTCGAGGTGGACATAGAGCTCCGGCGAGGGAGACAGCCGCTGGTGGAGAAGCTCCGGCGAGCTTCGGGCGCTGACACCGGTGAGCTGGCAGGCGGGCGCGCGGCTGCGACGGGCGAGGAGGACGGCCTGCGCGTGCGGCTGGGGTGAAGCGGCGGAGCAGTGGCCAGCGGCGAGTTGGCTGGGCACGAGCGGGAGGGGAGGGCGCGGCGGCCGGCGATGGAGGGCTAGGGTTTGGGGCTCAGGAACCCGATGGCAGGAGCGGTTGGGCCTCGGCGCAACAAAGACGAAAGGTGGAAATGACACGTGGGTCCCAATAGCCAGTAAAAAGAGCTTACTGTGCCGCTTAATAGGGCATCGGATGCGCCGATGTAAACACATCGAACGCTCCGATGCCCGTCCAGAGAGCTCCAATTTTGCCAAAAACGCATCGGACGCGTCCTTTGCCTTGGCAGATGGGGCACCGGACGCTCCGTTGGTGACACAATGGACGCTGTCAGTTCACTATTTCAGCTGGGGCTACCTACAATGCAGGCATCGGACGTTGGGGCCAGCGTCTGATGCTGCATTTTGGGCAGCTTCGAAGATCTCCGTTGCAGCTCCCTCTCCCAACCAAGTTCCAACTCAAATAAGAAGCAAATAAACACCAGTTGGAACCTAGTATGAGCATCCTCGCATAAACCCACAATTTTATAAATATTTTGCCACAGGCTACATACCATTTTTAGTGAAAATAGGCAATAAATCCCGAGGAGACAACATGTGGCCACCAAAACTAGGGGTCTCAACCATTAGGAGCCTCAAATGCTCCCACTAGCGGTGGACGAACACAGCGGTTGCTCAAAGCTTAACCAAAAAGAAATGACAAAACAACACACATGCATATGCAATGCAATACGAAATTTGAATCTAGGTTGCTTGTCAAGTTTGCTCATGGGTAAGCTTCTTCACACACTTTTTAGGGCGGTTATCTTAACCACGTCTGACAAGCCTATGTGCATAGCATAATTTAAACATGGCATATGATACAATGCAATGCAAAGACAACCACCTTTCACCTTTTGACAAAGTTACTTAGATCAAGCACATTAATCTCACTTCGCAATCTACAAAGGGTGTTCTCATCTAGGAGTTTTGTGAAGATATCCGCCAATTGATCTTCGGTTCTAACTCCTTCTAGGGATATGTCTTTCTTTGAAACATGGTCTCTAAGAAAGTGATGGCGAATATCTATGTGCTTTGTGCGAGAGTGTTGAACCGGGTTGTTAGCAAGCTTAACCGCGCTCTCATTGTCACACAACAAAGGTACCCTTTCTAGAACTACACTATAGTCTAAAAGGGTTTGTTTCATGTAAAGGATTTGTGCACAACAAGCACCCGTGGCTATGTATTCTGCCTCGGCGGTAGACAAGGCCACACTATTTTGCTTCTTCGAACTCCATGAAACTAGTGATCTCCCAAGCAAATGGCACCCTCCGGATGTGCTCTTTCTATCAATTTTGCAACCCGCATAATCCGAATCAGAATACCCAATGAGTTGGAAGTTAGCTCCTTTGGGATATCAAAGGCCAATGCTTGGGGTGTCCTTTAGGTACCTAAGGATTCTCTTTACGGCTATGAGATGTGATTCCCTAGGATCGGCTTGAAACCGAGCACACATGCACACACTAAACATGATGTCGGGCCTAGATGTGGTCAAGTATAACAAACTACCAATCATAGAACGGTAGAGAGTTTGATCAACCGGGTTACCTCCCTCATCTAGGTCGAGATGTCCATTTGTTGGCATTGGAGTCTTGATAGGTTCGCAATCATCCATATTGAAGCGCTTGAGGAGGTCTTTTGTGTACTTCTCTTGAGATATAAAAGTCTCCTCCTTCAATTGCTTGACTTGGAAGCCTAGGAAGAATGTGAGCTCGCCAATCATGGACATTTTGAACTCCTTCGACATCAAGTCACCAAATTCCTTGCAATAGGCTTCATTTGTTGACCCGAAGATGATATCATCAACGTAGACTTGACAAATGAAGATCTCTCCATCAAGCTTCTTGGTGAATAGTGTGGTGTCGACCTTCCCAATGGTGAAGCCCTTCTCAATGAGGAAGTCCCGGAGGCGCTCATACCATGCTCTAGGAGCTTGCTTGAGCCCATATAGCGCCTTGGACAACCTATAAACATGATTAGGATATCTAGGGTCTTCAAACTCGGGAGGTTGATCAACATAGACTAGTTCATTTATGAAACCATTTAAAAATGCACTTTTCACATCCATTTGATATAACTTAATGTCATGATGTGATGCATATGCAGGGAGGATACGGATGGCTTCTAGTCTTGCAACCGGTGCAAAGGTCTCTCCAAAATCCAAACCTTCAACTTGAGAGAACCCCTTTGCCACTAGCCTTGCCTTGTTTCTAACAACCTTGCCTTGATCATCTTGCTTGTTCCTAAACACCCATTTTGTTCCAATGACTCTTGCGCCTTTTGGTTGCTCTTCAAGTGTCCAAACTTGATTGCGGGTGAAGTTGTTTAGTTCTTCATGCATGGCATTCACCCAATCCGGATCACCTAGAGCTTCATCTACAATGGTAGGCTCAACAAGAGAAATAAAAGAGTGATGTTCCATAAATAAAGCAAGTTTTTGAGATCGAGTCATTACACCCCTTGTCGGACTCCCTATGATGAGATCTTGAGGATGAGCTTGTAGTAGAGGAGTAGTCCTTCGATCAACCACTTGAGAGGCCGCTTGTGGAGCATCAACATCTTGAGCTTGTACCACCATTTGATCATGGGAGACATGAGTGTCTTCATTTGGATCCCTCCCATCTTTGTCCTCATCATGTGGTACATTGGATGAGGATGGCTTGTCAATGACTTGCACATCATCATCATCATCATCTTTAGGCTTGATGGCTCCAACCGACATGTTCTTCATTGCTTCCCTCAATGGTTCATCACCTACATCATCAAGATTCTCATGCTCTCCTTGAGAGCCGTTAGATTCATCGAATTCCACATCATATGTTTCTTCTACCATCCCGATGGCATGGTTGAATACTCAATATGCTTTGGACTTCAATGAGTAACCAACAAGAAAACCAATATCACATCGGCGTTGGAACTTCCATAGGTGTTGGCGCTTCTTGTAGATGTAGCATTTGCACCCAAACACTCTAAAGAATGATACATCCGGCTTCTTGTTGTTGAGTAGCTCATAGGGGGTCTTGCCAAGGAGACGATGGGGGAACAACCGATTTGATGCATAGCAAGCGGTGTAGATTGCTTCCGCCCAAAATCTTTCCGGTGTAGAGTACTCATCTAACATTGTTCTTGCTAGGGTGATTAAGGTCCGGTTCTTCCTCTCAACTACCCCATTTTGTTGGGGAACATATGCTATGCAAACTAGACTTTTATGCAAACTATGCAAACTCTAATCAAGACCACAAGAATCTAATCTGATGGCTGGTAATTTTAGCACTCAAACCCCTCCACTCATGGGGGTGTTTTGCAACAGCCGGATAGAATGAGTGGGGGTTTTGAGTGCTAAAATTACCAGCCATCGGATTAGATTCTTGTGGTCTTGATTAAAGTTTGCATAGTTTGTACAGGAATCTAGTTTGCATAGCATACGTTCCCATTTTGTTGTGGTGTGTAGGTTGCGGAGACTTCATGCTTGATCCCAACTTCATCACAATATTCCTCAATGTGGGTGTTGTCAAACTCCTATCCGTTGTCACTTCTTATCTTTTTGATCTTCACTTCAAATTCATTTTGAGCTCTCTTGGCAAACTTTTTGAATGAAGGGGTTGCTTCGGATTTGTCATGAAGAAAGAATACCCAAGTGTATCTAGAATAGTCATCAACAATCACTAGGCAATAGAGATTTCCACCCAAGCTAGCATATGTTGTTGGCCCAAATAGATCCATGTGAAGTAGCTCTAACTCTCTTGATGTTGATACAAAGGCTTTGGTTGGATGAGTATTTGCAACTTGCTTGCCGGCTTGACATGCACTACACAATTTGTCCTTTTCAAATTTGACATCCTTCAAGCCTCTAACCAAATACTTCTTCAATAGCTTGTTGAGAGTGTTCATTCCCACATGTGCCAATCTTCTATGCCATAGCCAACCAAGTGATTGCTTAGTGAACAAGCATGTCTTCAAGTTGGCATCTTCGGAGGTGAAATCCACTAAATAGAGATTGTTGTATCTAAAGCCTTTGAAGATCACTTGTGTATCATCTTTCTTGGTCACAACCACTTCTTTGTTGGTGAACAAACATTGAAAGCCAAGATCACAAAGTTGCCCAACGGATAGCAAGTTGAAGCTCAATGATGCAACAAGAAGCACATTGGAGATGGTATGATCATTTGATATAGCCACTTTGCCCAATCCCTTGACATTGCCCTTTGAGTTGTCACCAAATGTAATCTTTTCTTGGTCATTGACATTCTCTTCTAGTGAGGTGAACATCTGGGAATCACTGGTCATATGTTGTGTGCAACCACTATCAATCACCCAATGGGATCCACCGGTCTTGTAGTTCACCTACACACACAAGAAATCAAGCTTGAGCTTTCGGGACCCAAACTTGTTGAGGTCCCTTAACCTTCTCAACTAGTGACTTTGCAACCCATATTTGCTTTGGCCTATTCTTGTTAGGAGGCCCCATGAACATGACTTTCACTTTGCCACTAGAATCTTGTCTAAGCATGTAGTGAGCATTGAAAGCAAAGGGCCTAGCTTGCTTGGGCAAGGGTGTGGGTTTTGGCTCTTCACAATTGTGAGCAAAGTGTCCTTTTCCACACTCATAGCATCTCCCAATCTTCTTATTCTTGGGCTTTGTAATGCTCTTGTGTTGCTTCATCTTCTCTTCAAGAAAGCCAATGCCATTTCTATTGGTCTTCATTACGGTGTTCATGAGTAGCTCACTTTGAAGACATTGACCCTTGGTGAAGTTTCTTAGCCCAGTGGTGAGGTGCTCTTTCTCCTTCTTGAGCTTGTCATTCTCTTGTTGGAGTTCCAATTGAGATGGTGTCATTTTGTAGTCCCTCTCCATCTTCAATCTCTTGTTCTCTTCTTTTAGCATATCTAGCTCAAGTGACATGTTATAATCATCATCATGAGTTTCAATGACAACTTGCTTGGTGGTTGTAGGCTTCTCTAGATCAACCTTGAGCTTTGCATTCTAATTCTTGATCTTGACATAGTCATCATAGTGATCAGCCACAACCACTTTCTTGCTCTTGCCACTAGCTCTTTGCTCATCATGCTCACTAACCAAGTCCTCACAAGATGTTGCTATGTCACACTTAACAACAAGGTTAGGGGCATCATGTGTCTCATGAGAAAGCATATCATAAGCAACGGTGAGAGTATCATGATCAACTTTCACTTGAGTATATTGTTCTTTAAGCAAAGCATAACTAGTGGTAAGGTCACTATGCATCTTATCAAGTTTTTCATTTTTAGCTTTGAGCTCCTTTTTAGAGGACTTGAGCTCCTTGATGGAAGATGACATAGTAGCAAGTTCATTTTTTAGCTCATCACTAGCATGTGTAGCATTGTTATATTTTTCAACAAGAGCTTCATTGTCATGAACAAGCCTTTCATTTTTAGCTCTAGTCTTTCTTATGATTTTAGTGTAGTTGTTTAGCAAATCAACAAGTTCATCATAAGAAGGAGCTTGGAACTCTCCATCACTCTCATCATCACTAGAGTCATCATCACTTTGTACCTTCCGATCACCCTTTGCCATGAGGCATAGGTGTGTAGAGGATGATGGCGATGGTGGAGGTGGTGGTGTAGAAGTCCTAATCACTAGAGCGGCCACCTTCTCCTTATCATCATCACTATCTTCATTTGATGAGCCAACAGAGGAGTCAATGTCGGTGAGCCAATCACCAACAATGTAGGCCTTGCCACCTTTCTTGTGGTATTGCTTCTTCTTCTTGCCATCTTTCTTGTAGGGCTTCTCACTCTTCTTCTCATCTTCACTAGATGAGTCATACTTCTTGCCCTTGTTCTTGTTCTTGTAGCTCTCTTTCTTGGGCTTGGGGCATTGATGAGCAAGATGGCCAAGATCACCGCAATTGTAGCAATCCATTTTGGAGATTGGCCTTCTCTTGGTACTTGTGAATAACTTCTTCTTTCTTGAGTCAAAGATGACTCCATTCTTGTGAAGCTTCTTCAACATCTTAGTGGTCTTCTTCACCATGAGAGCAATGTTGGAATCATCTTCATCATCACTTGTGCTCTCATGATGCACCTCAATAGCCTTGGATTTGCCTTTCTTGTCATGGCTTGCTTTGAAGGCCAAGTTCTTCTTCTTGTCGGTGGAAGATCCACCACTTGGTGTGATGTGCATGTACATCTCATGAGCATTGATCTTCCCCAAGACTTGTGTTGGAGTCCATATTTATCAATTGGAAGGATACATAGAATCTTCCTCACAACATCGGATGGTTGCATTTGTGTCAGGCCAAGTCCATTGAGCTCCTCTACAAGAACAATCAAGCGTGAGTACATTTCATTGGCATTCTCATGAGCAAGCATTTCAAAAGAGTTTAACTTTTGCATGACCAAATGATAGCGCTCCTCACGCTCACTCTTGGTTCCCACATGGAGCGCACAAATGTTATCCCATAGCTCATGGGCATTCTTGTGGTTCCGGACGTGGTTAAACACATTCTTGCAAATGCCTCTAAAGATGATATTTTTGGCCTCTGCATTCCACTTCTCATTCTTCTCTTCATTAGGAGTTAGGCTTGTGCCCTCCTTGGGCTTGGGAAAGCCGGTGATTGCGGCTTGGCGGCATTTCACATCTACCGCTTCTAGGTATGACTCCATATGGATTTTCCAATATGGAAAGTCGTCTCCCTCGAACATGGGAGGTGGTCCATCACCCTCGGACATCTTAACTCTAGGCGGTTAAGCCTAAATCGAGAGCACGAGGCTCCGATACCAATTGAAAGGATCAAGATGCCCAAGAGGTGGGGGGTGAATTGGGCTTTTCTAAAACTTTTGCAAGAATTAAATCCTAACAAGCCCAATTAACCCCCTAGTGCCTAGAAGTGTGTTTCTCTAGAATCAACCGCACAAAAGACTATCGCTAAGCCATTTCTACTCTAGCATGGCAATTCAACTTATGAAAGAACAATAAGTAAATTGCGGAATTGAATTGCTCTAAAGTAAATGCGTATGTAAAGATAGTAGAGATGACACGGCGATCTTTTTCCCGAGGTATCGAGGTGTTGGCACACCCCCTAGTCCTCGTTGGAGCACCCGCGCAAGGGTATTGCTCCCCATTGATCCGCGCAAGGATCAAGTTCTCACTACGAGCTGATTCTTCGCCACTCCAGCCCGGTGAATCGCTCGCTACCGGTCACAACTTGGCTTGGGTCATCCACAAAGCCTCCGGATGATCACCAAGCTTCACAATCACCACCAAGCCGTCTAGGTGATGCCGATCACTGAGAATAACAAGCTAGAACTCTCACTTGACCAACACAAGGCCAAAGAGATGGATTGATGCACACTTGCTACTCAATTCTCACTAGGAGGTCACTAATTCTCTCAATTAGCAAATCTCTCAACCTCACTAGGGCTCTTGCTCTTTCTCACACTCACAAGGTGTTTCTCAGCAAAGGAAAGTAGCAAGAACACTCTAATGGAGGAGGGGGAGGAGTATAAATACCCCCCCCAACCGGCCATCCAATAGAGCACTGAACAGGTGTTTCTGCGGGGGCATCGGATGCTCCGATGCCTAGCATCAGACGCTCCGATGACCTCGACCAACAGTCAACTGTACAACCTGTCAGACCTGTTAAAGGAGCATCGGACGCAGGGCAGCGTCCGATGCCCCTGCACTGGACGCGTCCGATGCCTTTTTACCCTCTCTGGATGGCCATCGGACGCTGGCCCTCAGCGTCCGATGCCAGCGTCCGGTGCAGCGTCAAATTTACTTGCAAGTGAACAGTGGCACGGGCGCGTCCGATGTGACAACATCGGAGCGTCTGATGCCATGCACCAGACAAAACCCTAGTCTGAGTGAGCATCGGACGCGTTCGATGCCCACCAGGCCAGCGTCTGATGCCCTTTTCAAGGGCAAAACCAACTCGGATCGCGACGCGGCCTTAATGACTTTTCATCCTCACGACATAAGGCATCTCTCTGAGCTACCTAGGGCTATGAAATAACAAGTGTGCACCACACCTACCTCAATAGACTCATCTAGGTCAAGCTACTGATTCACGCTCCCCTTTATAGTACGGCCAAAGGAAAAACAAAGACCTAAGACTACCCAAGTGTCCTCCAACACCATATGACACTTAGCCTAGTCTACCACCGTCATCGTCATTCGTCCTTTGAAAACTGAAACGATTTCCATCGCCAGGAGGCATGAACTTCATATGCCCGTATCGTCGCCATTACCGTGACATAACTCATCCCTGTTTCTGCAAAACACACGTTAGTCACGGTAATCTTGTGTTTCATCCAATCACCGAAACCCACTAGGGGCCAAGATGCGTTCAGTACCCTTCGCTCGTGCTTGATCCAAACACCCAATCAGAAAGGAAAGGATCATGTGCAGCGTATAAAACAAAGAGGAATCAAGCGATTTTCAATCTATACACAAATCGATTGAAGACAGAATCAGAGAAATAATTCAAATAAATGAAATAAGAGAAATAATTGATGAATTCAGGCATGGTCTCCCCTCCAAGCAGACCCGACTGACAAGGAAATCAGATGGGGTCACACCTCCAGGCAGCGCGCCCCAGCCCCCAGGTGACCGCGGCGGCGCCTCTGCATCACCACACCCCACACCTGTGTGGACAAGAGCACCTACATTGCCGCCAGATCTTCTGTGCGTGCCGGCCAGGTGCACCAGATCTGCGCAGCCACATGCCTACTCCTCCCAAGGTCGTGCCCTCTCTCCATGGGCCGAGCTCGTGCGGCTACCGCCATTGAGCCCAAGCGAATCCAGCGCACGGAGTAGAGGACTACGAAGGATTGGGGAGGACCAAGAGAGGCCGCTGCCATGGGTGGAAGTATAGAGATATCTGAGTCAGCGCGCGCGAGCAGCGAGGGATGGCCAGGCTGCGCACCGGAGACGGGCAGCCGACCGGGATGCATCGCAAGGGATGCGAGCGGGCATGCGCAGCAGAAAGGAGGGGAGGCATGCTGGGTTTTTTTTGTTTGACCGGTGATTTTGGTTCTTTATAATATGTGGGAACACCGAGTGCTGAACAACTGGATCCTTCATACCATGAATGCGACAGCTGTTGTCGAGCATAAAGTAGCATATGGCGGCGCTGGATTATGGACGCCACGGTTCTTCATTGTACTATAATGAATAAAGTGGTTGAGATCCGAACGACGTAGAAGATACAGCATAAGGGGGAAACGTGAGGCCCAAACTATGATTATTTTGGCCCATCGAAAAGAAGTAAAAGAAACAATGTCTATGTGTTTAATTCAAGCCCATCGCTCAACTAAACATTAATTTTTTTCGCAAAGTCTATTTAGCGACCCGTCGCGCTCCGTGGATACCGCGCGACGTCCTTCTAGGACGGGCCGGCCCCGTAGTTCCTCTTCCCTACCCAAGGTCGCGCACTCAGCGGTTTCTTATCCTTCTTTCTTTCGTTCCGGCACAGCGCGTAGCGACCACCACAAAGCACATGCGCCGCCTGCCTCCGCGCGCCAGCCGCTGTGCCGGGACTGCTCAGGTCGTGCGCAAGCCAGCCCCGCCAGCGACCATGGACTCCATGCTCGGCTACTTGGGACCGGTGGCTCTTGCGGCCATGCGTGGGGTCAGCTGCTCGGGAGTGGCCATCGCATGCGCTGGCACCAAGGCCATGGCCCATGGCCTCGGCACCTATCCCTCTACTCAGCTATGCTCCTGCTTAGCTCGTGCCCTGCTCGCCCCGCTTGCTCCTTTTGCTCTGTCCTTTCACCATTCGGGGAATGAGACATGTGAACACGACAAAAGCGAAAGAAAGGGACTGGTATGCTATTATATTCTAAGTTCAATTTGTATTTTTCAGTTTCTAATATTATTTTGCAATTTTATTTTGTAATTTCAGTTTTGCAAGTTTAGTTTTTAATTTCATTTTTGCAATTTTCAGTTTTTAATTTCAGCTAGTAGTAGTTTTAGTTTTTAATTTGAAATTGTAATTTCAGTTTGCAATTTAATTTTATAATTTCAATTTTGCAATTTTAGTTAGTAATTTCAGTTTTAATTTCAATTTGTAAAACAAGTCAATTACTTATGCTGTCATTTTCAATAATTTACTCAGTTTGGCGGCAATGTTCTAGGGTTTTGTGATTTTTATGTTGTATGATTTGCAAGCATGTTCTTCTGCACTGGTTTGGTATGCTGCTAAGTTTCAATCTTGTCACCTACTCGTCTATGATGAATTGATGATAATTTTTGCAATCCACTGGTTTCCTATTTTTTAGGATAGTTTGTAAATTGTATCCAATTTTTTAGCAATTTAGATTTCCCCTTTGTGGTAAGTTATTTAAAAATGTAATTAATTCAATTATCTTATTGTAGCAAGCTACTCAAATGCTTTAGACGTTACCCTCCACTATGTTTTCATTATTGATGTGAGCATTACATAAAATGGTGATAAGTGTTCATATATCACATATATGTTTTAGTCATTTAACTTGCACTATCAAAATTGTCTGCTTACCACCTGTTGCAATTGATGTGTGTAGCTGTTGCATTTCACATTTAGTAGTTGCAGGACCTTGCTCAGGATTCTTGTTGTATACTTGCTCATCAGCAAGTCATTACAGTCCAGCGGCAGTGCAAGTCCAGCATCTCGAGCTGGAGTATTTTATCTATTGTGCAGCTGGGTAGCACACACCACCTTGCTTCTTATTTCAGGTAAGCCTCGACAACAGCAAATTAAATTCAGTCTGATAGGTGTAATTGGTGGCGCAACACTTGCTTGTTCACACTAATGCCCAAAGCTTAACCGCAGCGGGCGTTTTGGCTTTACCGCAACGGGCAACAGCGTCCGCTGCGGTGCTAAGGCCACGGTTAATCGTGGCCATTACCGCAGCGGGCGTTGTTGCCCGCTGTGGTAAAAGCCTTAACCGCAGCGGGCAACATAAATAGCTCGCTGCGGTTAATAGCATTTACCGCAGCGGACAACCTAAAGCGCCCGCTGCGGTAAATTATTAACCGCAGCGGTCGATTTAGGTTGCCCGCTGTGGTAGTTGCGTTTAACCGTAGCGGGCTACTTATGTTGCCAGCCATGGTTATTAATTGTGGATTAAAAAAATAAATAATGCAGCCAGCAGAAGCAACAGGATATGAATTCAAATCAATCGCAGTTTTCAAATAATTCTAGAATTCCAGATTTCTAACAGAGATATATATATATGCACATATAAACCATCTGGACATAACATACAAAGTCACTTAGTTGTTTGTTGTCATCATATACACATTGAGTTAGTTGATTTCAAATTCATATTACAATTCATAGTTCAACTTGATGAGCGTAATCTGTCGGACGAAGCATTGTGTTCCATTTGCGGAGCTTCTCGTATTGGGGTAGCAACGCCAGCTCGGATTCGTTGTCAAAGAACGTTTCTCCTTGGAGAATGCATTTCTGTATTACAAACTTGCATATGTCCGCCTTGACTTATTTAAAGCACATCCTGTGGCTCTGCTGCTCTCCCCAATACTTGACACCTTCCTTGAGCTTCTTCTAGCTATTGGTGTACTCCTTGCTTTCCCTTAGAAACTCGCATGTGTACAAGCCACATGTCTTCGATCCTAGTGGTTGTTTGGCGCACTGCACGATTGATACACAAGCATTAGAACCCAAATATATGTATGAAACATGAATTGGACCTTTGAAATACTTACTGGAAAATCTTGTCGGATTTTGAGGTGGTACCTATGCTTGTCCTTGAACTTTTGAGTTCTTCGGTCCCAGAATCCAGGCACCTTTTGGTATTCCTTATAAGCGTTGTACGAAATAGAATAGTTTTAGCCACCATTTAAAAACGTATGGTAACTGTAACTGATGAAAAAGTTGGATGACTTACTTTTTCCGACAATCTTCGAATGCCTTGTACCCTTGCTTGTTTGGTACGCTTAAGGACTCAAACACACAGGCCCTGCCATCTTGAGGGTATATGATAAAAGCGACCCAGTGGCCACCCACGAGGCCCTGACTGCACCATTGCAACAAAATAGAGTTTATGACGACGAGAAAGCCTGATATGCTAGCGACTTAGGTGTACGTACATGTATTTGACTTACCCAAAGTGATAGGCAGCCATTATACACTCTGGCCCATCCGGCTTGATCTTCTTCATGCATTCTAGTATGTAATTTTTCAACTTAGTCTTCTCGGCTTTCATATTTTCTTCATATTTCTTCTCTCGCTGTCGAACTGTCATCTTTGGATCAGTGATCTCAAAACCCTTGATGACTCTTTCAACAATATGTGCAGGAGAGAGGTAGAGTACAGGACGTGTCTTTTTATTACTTATAGTGACTGTCATGCTGCACGGACAAGTTATCGTGACATAATAAGTATAGAACTATGGAAAATACGAATGTAGTTATCTGTGGAAGTTGCATTCATCGCTTACAGTGTGAATAGGGTGATTTGAACGATGTCCAGGTCTTCTTCCCGCATCAGGTTGTACATGTCGCTAAAGTCGACGGGTAGGTGCATTTCGATACTAGCGGGCAAGTGGAAGTACTCCGGGGGAATCTTGACGTTAAAACTTGACATCTCGGCTTTTGCAGCTTCCATGTACCATAGATGGAACCTCCTTGTATCCCACTTTTCCTCGTCGATGAGCTGGGCCTTGGGAATAATGAACTTCCCGCACACATAGTGGCCAGGGCAGTCTTCGGCCTCATCAAATAGTTGACGGGTAGTTTCAGGTCTGGCAAACGATGGATAGGAATGTTAGTAGCATATATACTATGGATGTGTGGTATTATGCTCAATGTTACCATACCTTTCGAACATGAGCGTGTACGGGAGCTTGTCGGTGGACGTTCTTGGATTCTTGGTGGGCGGGGGAGGACATTGGCTTGTGGTTGACGGGGGAGGTGTCTTTGTCCCTGTTGCCTCCCTCGTCATGCCTCCCTGTTGCTCGTTCGTGCTTGGCTGGCTTGTCGTTGTCGTGTTGTCGCCCTTACCGGCCTCTGAGCTTCTTGCCTCATTGACTGGGCCGATCGGCGGACTGTTTTGAGGCGGGGGAGACACAGTGCCCATGTCCATGCCCTTTTCCTTTTCCCCCATGTCGGGGGTCCACAAAAGGGGTACCCCCAATCAACGTAAAACAAATAGGTTAAACCTAGAACACCAATTAATAACAAACCTAGCAAGTCTAACCTTCTAAAAAGCCAACCCCTCGAGGCCTACAACACCGGCCCATCACTAGGGAGCCCGGGCCCGCCAAAGCCTTACTGTTCCCCTCATGGTAGCCTACCCCTCGAACCCCGGCACGTAGGCCTCGAGCCCACTGTAGCCGTGCACCGCTCCTCGGGACCCCACGTGGGAACCTCGAGCCTCTCTGCCACGGTAAACCATCCCTCGAGACACATTATGCTTACCTCGAGCGGCACAGACATCGGATGTCAATCCCACACTACGCATTTAATGCGTTCACCTACTCCGGTCATGTCCTCTGGAACCCGACGTGTGCCACAGTGAACCAGGGCAGAGTCAAATCTCGTTTTCACCACAAGCATGGGCAAAAGGCACAAGTACAACACTGTTCGGCCATACTCTGCACTGTAGCACACTCGAACCGTAGCTCGAGACCTGGATTCCCGCTATATGGCCGGGTTCTCCGGAACTTGCCCATACCTGCGGAAGCTCGAGCCCCCCGTAGGCGCCACCTCGAGGCCGGCCCTGCGCCTCTTGAGCCCTGACAGCTTTCATGCTATTGGAGGACAGGTACCCCAAGACTTGAAGGGACCCAGCCACGTCATGTACGTGCCGGAAAGGACGCTGCACGGCCTCACGTCGCCACGCCTCCACGTCCGCGCCCGGGATGGAGGCCACGCTTCAAGGACGCTTCAACAGCAACCCCCACGCTGGCTCTAGTATCTTCGACAAGACATAATTCCTACCCTTCGCCGTATTGGGCGCTGTACATGTCTCTACTATGTAACCCTGGCCTCCTCTTGCTCTATAAAAGAGGACACCAGGGCCCTTCACACGCGGCGGCCAGACACACGGTTCCACGAGACAGAACACGAGCACACGATCACGCACCACACACACATGAGTCCGGACTCCGGTCCACGCTCATTGAGCTTGTATTGCCCCTGTACAAGCACTTAGGTGCAAGTAATACAAGAACCTCCTCCCCCCCCCCGCTAGACGTAGGGCCTTCTTTGCCCGAACCAGGATAAATCCTTGTGTCATCTTGCATCACCATCCAGGAAGAGAGCACGCGATCATAATTACTAGTTGGTGTCATACCCCCGGGGTAGAAACACCGACACCCCATCACCTTCTACCTTTTCCTTGTCCCTGCCTTCACTACCGCCTTCTCCTTTGTCTTTTCCCTTGCCCTTGTCCCCGCCCTTTTCTTCGTCATCATCGCTGTCGTGATCTGGATCTTCGGGAGGACAAGATCTGGCGTCATTGTACATGTTAGAAAGCCAGCGTGTTGTGTAAACCTCAAGACTATGTGCTTCGTCCGCCCCCGGTTCGTACATCGGATCGTTGTCCTCCTCTATATGCTGCTTCTTCGGCGGTGGAGTCACGGACACCTCACTCATCAAGTTGGTTGACGAGGAGCTAGGGGTAGGGTCCCTCCATTCGTTTGTTTTGTCTTCTGCCATTTCAGTTCTACATATACACAGACGCGTATATAATATGATCAGTTCAAAGCTTTTGAATAAAAAATGACACGTATAAGTTTTTGGCTCAGATTTGCCCCTTGGTCAACACGTCACTGCTAAACTGGTTACTTGTAAAATACAAGCCATCCTAGTCTAGCAGCTGACTCAGCATAGAAAGTAGGGGGACAATTTATCATCATCGCCGCTGCCTCAGCATAGATCGAAGGCGTCACATCATCGCATTTGCCACTACCTCAGCTTACAAGTTCGTAAAAATCATCAATGCAAATGCCATAGTAGGGAGAGGACTACTACAGAGACTAGGTAGAGAGTAGTAATAGAGAGGACTAGTAGGGAGAGGAGTATAGAGAGGAGTAGGGAGAGTAGTAACAGAGAGGACTAGTAGGGAGAGTTGTATAGAGAGTAGTAGGAGGAGAGAGTAGTAGAGGGAGAGAGTAGTAGAGGGAGAGTAGTAGGAGAGAGTAGTAGGAGTTGAGAGTAGTACAGAGAGGAGTGGTACAGGGAGAGAGTAGTAGGGAGAGTAGTATAGAGAGTAGTAACAGAGAGGACTAGTAGGGAGAGTTGTATAGAAAGTATGTAGTATAGAGAGTAGTAGGAGGAGAGAGTAGTAGAGGGAGAGTAGTAGGAGAGAGTAGTAGAGGGAGAGAGTAGTAGGAGTTGAGAGTAGTACAGAGAGGAGTGGTACAGGGAGAGAGTAGTAGGGAGTAGTAGGAGGAGAGAGTAGTAGGGAGAATAGTATAGAGAGTAGTATAGAGAGGAGTAGAGAGAGTAGTATATAGAGGAGTGGTATAGAGAGGAGTATAACAAAGAGTAGTATATTATAACAAGGCATCATAGGCAGCAAATGCAGTAGCATCACTGGGCATCATAGGTAGTGGCAAATGCATATAGTGTAAAAAAGCATCAAATTGCATCATCGGCAGGAAATAAACTCTGAATTAAAGCATCACGAGACATAAAATAGGTTCCATCTGAATTATATATGTGCTTATCTCCATGCTGATCATAATGATGAAGTTCTAGATGCAGTGCAGAATCCAGTTTACTCTGAATTATATATGTGCTTATCTCCATGCTGATCTTATACAAGGAGTTCGAATCCAGCCATCTCCAACATGAATATAGAGTTACAGTGCAACATCTCTGATCAACATGGAGATATACAAGGAGTTCTCCATGTGTTTTCCAGCATGGAGACAAAAGATAAGCACATATTCACTGATCATAATGATGAAGATGCAGTGCAAATTATAAAAATAAAAATGTAGAGTTACAGTCATGTTCTGAAAATGCCAACTGAAAAACCTGATATCTTATTGAAAAACCATAGGAAATGATAGAACCATAGATCATATCAGTGACTAATAATTAAGAAATGACTGACCATATATCATATCAGTGACTAATAATTAAGAAATGATAGAACCATAGATCATATCAGTGACTAATAATTAAGAAATGATAGAACCATAGATCATATCAGTGACTAATAATTAAGAAATGATAGAACCATAGATCATATCAGTGACTAATAATTAAGAAATGATAGAACCATAGATCATATCAATGACAAATAATTAAGAAATGATCATATCAGTGACTAATCATACCTATATATATGTCAGTGACTAAAGCCATTGATTAATAATTCATTGATTAATCATATATATATGTCAGTGACTAAAGCCCTATATAAAATTCATACCTATATATATGTCAGTGACTAAAGCCATAGATCATATCAGTGACTAACAATTCATCTCAAACCATGTTCAGGAGGTTAGTGAAATTAGCTATTGCTTAAACAAGTCATCTCAAGAAGCAGGGCATCATCACATAGAAGCATGGCATCACATAGAAGCTTGGCATCGTCTTAAACGAGGAATAAGAGGTTATGAACTCACATCGGGCTCCTGACGATGCTCCGGCGGTGGACGAGCTCCAAGCGACGGGCAGTGGTGGTGGGCTAGGGCACCGACGGACTCCTAGCGGCGGGCGGGCTCCAGGCGATGCTCCCGCGGCGTACAGGCTCCAGGCGATGCTCCGGCGGTGAATAGGCTCCAGGTGATGCTTTGGCGGAGATGGTGGTGGCGGCGGGCTAGGGCACCGACGGGCGTGGCTCCGACACCGGCGGCGCTAGGGCACCAGCAGTGGAGGAGGAAGGGCGCTAGGGTTTCGGTCGGGCGACGCGCTGCTTCCTCGGTGAGGGCAGTGGAGGAGGACGGCGACGGCGGCAATGGTGTTGCGGCGGCGGTGGTGAAATTCGACAGCCCTTCGGGGTGAATTGATGATGCGCGAAGGACTGAAATGCCCTTCAGTGTAGCGGGGCTTATATAGGCAAGGAGTAACTGCAGCGGGCAACATAAGGAGCCCGCTGCGGTTAATATTTACTGCAGCGGGCTCCTTATGTTGCCCGCTGCGGTTAAAACAAATAACCGCAGCGGGCACATTAAGATGCCCGCTGCGGTTATGACAAAGATTTGTTATTAATAATATTAACTTATTAATGAGTCATTAACAAATTAAGATTTGTTATTAATAATATTAACTTATTAACAAAATCTATTACAAAACTTGTCCACTACATTATTACATAGACGTGTGGCATATATACATCCTATTTTGGTGCTGGCGCTTTCACGGACCGCTTCTCACCATCGGGACGGGCCCAGGGCTTCATACCGCTCTTGTTGCAACGGTCCTCAACGGCCTTGATCTTCTTTGCAAAATCGGTAAAAAGTTGGAGCTCTGCATAATTATTGTATTGTTCTGGGCTTTGGACCCCATCAGCTCCAACAATCCGCTGCTTTCCTGACACGACCACATGCCTCTTTGGGTCCTCCGGATAGATATAGTAGGCCACTTGCGCGACATTGGTTGCAAGTACCCATTGGTCATCTTTGTACCCGATACTTTTGACGTTCACGGTGGTTAGCCCGAAACTGTCGACCGCAACCGCTTTGGGGTTTACCCAGTGGCAACGGAAGACAGTTACGCATACGTCCTTGCCATAGTCAAGTTCCCATATTTCTTCGATCTGCCCATAGTATTGCGTCCTCGTGTTTGTGGCCTCGTCGACGCCCTCATATCGAACACCGCAGTTCTGTGCCGCGCTCTTCTTGTCCTTCTCTTTCGTGTGGAACCTGTACCCCTTCACATCGTACCCTTGCCACGTCGTGATTTGGCTTGACGGGCCTTGTAGAAGCTTCTGCACGGTCTCCGTATCTTCATCATCAGGGCATCTATCTAGGGGTACGTGTTGCTCTTTGAGCCAATCTATGAAACTGTTCCTGTGCTCATTCTGGACCCATGCCTCTGTGTGTTGTCCGTCATTAGCGGCGTGGATCTCTTCTATGTGCCTCTCGACATATTTCTCCATGCTCACCAACTGATGAAGGATGTTGTAATGAGCTTGTTCAATCTCCTTGTATGGTATATCAGTGCGAACTTTTCGGCCCGTGCACCCCATGCCCGCGGTTCTGCCCTCATGCTGATGGACAGGCAACCCAATCGCCCTCCCATCTTTTATGTACCTCATACACCAGTTCACTGCCTCTTCGGTTGTGTACGCCTCGATCATAGAGCCCTCCGGGTGAGCACGGTTATGAACATATCTGTTGAGGGTGGACATGAACCGCTCGTATGTCCACATCTCGTGTAGGTACACGGGGCCCAGTTGCTCGATCTGATCCACCATGTGCATCATCAGGTGTACCATAATATCAAAATATGATGGGGGAAAGCACATCTCAAGCTGGCAAAGGGTCTCCACGATGAAGTCCTTAAGGGCAGGGAGGTCAGCCTTACCGATGACCTTCTGCGTGATGCGGTTAAAGAAGTATGATATCCGAGTGACCACCATCTTCACGTACTCTGAACCGATAACCCTTATCACAATTGGAATAAACACCGTCAGCATGATGTGGCAGTCATGTGCGTTGTAGCCAGTCAATTTGAGGTCTTTCAAGGAGACGAGGCTCTTAATGTTGGAAGAGAAACCGGTCGGCACCTTGATACCCCTAAGAAGGTTGAGCATAGCAGTCTTCTCGCCATGCCTTAGGTTGTAGGCCGCACCTGGAAGATCGACTTTACCATTATGAGGTGACCCAGGGTGAAGGTCCTGCCTGATGCCTTGGTTGAGAAAATCCGTCTGTGACTCCAGACCATCCTTCGTCTTTCCCGGGATGTCCAACAGGACACCAATCGTGCTATCAAAGACGTTCTTCTCGAGATGCATACAATCGATGGCATGGGGTGTTTTCAGTGTCTTCCAATATGACAGGTACCTGAAGAAAATCGACCTCTTCTTGAAAGGAACGGAGGGGACCTGCGACCCTTCCTCCGTCGTGTCTCGCTTTCGCTTCCTCGTTTATTTTGTCCCCCCCTCTGGTGGCTTCTTCTTCTTCTTCACAAACTCGATCTGAACAATATCCTTCACCATCTCATACACCTTTGGCCCCCAACTAGTCTGCGCCGGTGGTTCACCCTGTGGCTCGCCCTGATCATCAAACAATTGAATCATGACACTTCTTCTATATCTGTGCCTTTTCGGAAGGAACGCCTGTGCCTCATGTAGACCATCTTGTTCGATCCCATGAGGTAAGTGTAGCATGTCTCGTCGATGCACATTACACAGCCGGTCTTCCCTTTGATCTGCCCCGACAGTGAGAAGAGGCCGAGGTAGTCAGTGATGGTGACAAAGATGATGGCTTTTAGGGTGAACTTCTCCTTGAGGGACGCATCCACCATCTCGACCCCAACATCAAATAGCTCCTTCATTTCCTCCATTACCGTCTCGAGGAAAACATCGATATCGTTGTCGTGCTGCTTCGGTCCCGAGATAAGCATGGTCAACAGAAGATACCTGCGCCTCTGACACAGATGGGGAGGTAGGTTGTAGATGGTCAGTACGACCGGTCAGGTGCTGTGGGATCTGCTCAGCTCGCCGAACGGATTCATCCCATCGGTGCTCAGCGCGAACCAAACGTTCCTGGGATCTTTGCCAAATTGCGGGTAGGCCTTGTCAAAATCTTTCCACTGCTGGCCATCGGAGGGGTGCCGCAGCATGCCATCGTCCTTCAAGCGGTTAGCTGATGCATGCCAGGACATGAGCTTCGCGTCCTCTAGGTTCCCAAATAGCGCACGGAGGCGGTCGATCACTGGCATGTACCACACCGACAGTGCCAGACTTCTCCTCAACGTGTAACCCTCTTCTTCCTCGTACTGCTGATGAGCCGAGATGCAATTGGCTGCAACACTGCTCTTCTTGACACCCTTCTTCTTCTTCCTCTGACCACCTCGCAAGGCCTCATCGTCTTCTGCATCCACACGACAGCCAGCATTTCTCTTGTAGCGACTGGCGCCACAGTGCGGACAACTCGTCAAATTCTCATACTTTGTGCCCCGATAGAGGATGCAGTGGTTAGGGCAGGCATCGAACTTTCTAAGCTTCATCGCCACTGGCCAGATAAGCTTCTTCGCCCGATATGTATTTGCTGGAATCTTGTTACTCGTCGGGAATAATTTAGGAAGGTAACCTAACAGCTCATCAAAGCTACTGTCTGACCACCCATGCCGAGCCTTCATCATCAACATGTGGAGGTTGAAATGGAGCACCGTGCAATCCTTCAGACATTCCTCGTCGTCCTTATATAAAGGATCAAGTGACGTCTGCTTCATCTCTCTGAAATTTTCCAGCCACTTCGGGGAGCCATACACGACGTCGTCTTTGTCGATGTGGTTGAGTAAATCCTGAAACAGTTGCACATCCGCAGGGTCCTGCACCGTAGCGTCCTCAACATCTCCACCACCATCATATGTCATATCCTGGAGTACATCCTGATCCACAGCGATGTGGTCACGAGCACTACTGTCATTGAAGGCAGGCGCTACTGGTGCTGATGAGACATGCGCTCTAGGATCTTGGTTCACCGTCGTCGTCGACGCTGAGCTTACTCCAGATGCCGCCCCGACACTCGGATCGAATCTCTCGCCGTGATGAGTCCACACCGTGTAATCATCCATGAAACCAAAACGAATCAAATGAGATTGCACTGTGCCTTCGTCTTTGAAGGCGGTCAGATTCTTGCAACGATGACATGGACATATGATTGTCGTCTGGTTCGATCTCTCACGGTCAGCTTTCGCAGCGACAATAAACTTTCTCACTTCAATGAGATACCACACATCAAGTACTCTATTGATCTTATACATCCATTCCGACCGGTCTATCGTACCTGCGATCCTTAATTAATTACACACATCATGAATCACAAAACAAAGATGAATTAGAAAAAATAATAATTTATTATATTTATGTTAAATCTAGGGACAGAAATAACGACGACAAATAAAATTAATGCATCCATGATGAACTTAGAGAAACAAATACCAGTTTTCTCTCTCCTCCATGAAACTAGATCTAAAAAAGAGGCTAAAAAGAGAGGAAAAGAGAGGGGAAAGAGGGTGGAGATCATTTAGGTACCTCTTGTGGAGTACTTCTCCTCCAAATCAAACAAATAAACCTCAAAAACAAGTTATTTGGGGCAAAAATTTGGCAAAACTTCTCCCCACGTTTTTGTGTAGAGGAAGAAGATGATCAGGTTCCTTTCTGCTGGCGGCGGCGGCTTAAATAGCCAGGAATAACCGAAGCGGGCAACGTAAGTAGCCCGCTGCAGTTAATCTTATTTAACTGCAGCGGGCACATTACGTCGCCCGCTGCGGTTAATCATTAACTGAAGCGGGCATATAAGGAAGCCCGCTGCGGTTAAAGAAGATTAACCGCAGCGGGCACCTTACGTTGCCCGCTTCGGTTAATGATTAACCGCAGCGGGCGCTTCGGCGGCCGGCCGCTGCAGGCCGGCCACCGAATAACCGTGGCGGGCAAAAATTGTGCCCGCCACGGAGCCCATTTAGGCAACGCTGCGCAAGTTCTTTTTTGTAGTAGTGTCATTTGGATGAATAGTGAGCTAATCAATTCATTCTGCCTTGTTGAATCATTGATACATTATAAATCCCTCATTGTTTGGATGTCCTAGCTCTTGTTGTGTGTCTGCTAGCAATCAGAAAAATTTAGAGCTGAGTTTTAGATTGATTGTGGCTACTGTCTTTGTCTTCTTTTATTGTTTTGTCAAGTATAATTCATTTTGGTATGCAGCTCTTGCAATTTTTTCATTTTTCACTCCACAGGTCTGCTCGGCCTGTCCACTTGTTGTCTCCATAAAGCAGCATACCAACAGGCCCTAGCACGATTTGTTTTTTTTCAGTTCTTCATTTTTTTTGTTTTTTAAGGTTCAGTTTTAGTTTTGTTTATAATTTAGCTGTTAGCTATTTCAGTTTTCTCTGTGTTATCTTTCTAATTTTAGTTTTCAATTTCATTTATCAATTTTAGTTTTTAGTTATTTCAGTTTTAGTCATGTTCAAGTTCAGGTTTAGTTTTTTTTAATTTAATTCTTAGATATTTTAGTTTACTATATGTTTTCTTTCTAATTTCAGTCTTCAATTACAGTTAGCATTTTTATTTGTTTACCTTTTTCAGTTTTTAATATCAGGTAGTACTTTCAGTTTTTACACTCTGAGGTTTCATTTTTAGTTTTTATTTTCCTTTTTTTATCTAATAAATTGTGCCCTAAAATTTTAGTTATCTTTCAGTTTTGTTTTTTTTTCAGAATTGCAGTTTTTGTTTACCCTTTTCCTCACAACTTGTACTAGTGTACTGTATGAGTATACTTTTGTTCTTCCCAAATTATTTTAGTCTTAATTTTCATATGTTTGGCTATTTCAATTCTTCTTCAGATAAAGTTTTAGTTTAGTTTTAAATTTTTTGTTAGTTATTTTGGTTTTCTCTATGTTATCTTTCCAAATTCATTTTTCAATTTCAATTTTTTTAGTTATTTCAATTTTTTTAGTTATTTTAATTTTAGTCATGTTCAAGTTCTGGTTTAGTTCTGCTTTAATTTAATTCTTGGATATTTTAGTTTGCTATATGTTTTCCCCAATTTTAGTCTTCGATTACGGTTAGCATTTTTATTTGTTTATCTTGTTTAGTTTCTAATTTCAGATAGTACTTTCAGTTTTTGCACTTTGAGGTTTCATTTTTAGTTTTTATTTTGTTTTTTGTTTTTATCTAATAAAGTATGCCTATAGTTTTTCTTATCTTTCACAACAGTGAGGACGAGAGGATGCATAGGCCTGCACCTGTTGCTAGTGTGAAGGGGCAATGGTGGCACTTTGAGTTGTTGATGCCTTGCCTTCCTTGAGCAGCAGTAGCTACGACCTGTCGACATGCTTTGTTTCGAGATGGTATTCTATTTGTTAATTTCAGTTAATTTTTCTGGTTGTCAATTCTAGTATTACCTACATTCATGTGTTTTAGTATGGAGAGGAGCAGCCAATCTTTGGTGACGAGCAAATCGGTAGAGAGGAGGAACACATTTGGATCAATGGAGTGGGGGTGTTTGCCAGCACATTCAAGCCGAAAGGAGGAGTATATTTGAGCAAGTTATATAATAACTTGCCCCCAAAGGTGGCAAGTTATGGAATGCTTATTTTAAAAATTTGTCTCACAAGTTATACAACTATATTATTACATGGTTGTCAAATTGTAATACAGCCTATTGTAGCGGTTGGAAAATGACTAGCTGCTAACTAGGGGCGAAATAATAATTTGCCCTTCTTGGATTGACTACTTATGCAATATTTGTTCTAATAATTTGGCTCTCAGGATTGCAACTTATCTTTGTTTTTGTGTCATTACTCTTGTTCCCCTGCTCCTACAGTAAGTTGTATAATAACTTGCATCAGGAGTTGGCAACTCCACCAAGTTACAACTTGGTTATATGCCGCTAGTGTAGCATTTTTAATAAATGCTCTCGAGATGACGGTTAGACAAGTTTTTTATTTTGGCTCTAGTAGTGAGTTGTATAATAGTTTCCCTTGGCAGCTTATGCAATACTTGTGCCCCTACTTTCATTTTTCAATAAATGTCTTTTTACTTGGCCTTAAGTTATGTTTCTAGCTTTTATTTTGTAATGTGTTGTATAATAACTTGCTCCACTAGTTGGCAGCTTATATAATGTTTATTTTAATAATTTGCTCTAAAGTTGCAGTTTGTCTTGTTTCTCTTTTTTTTATTAAATGCCCTCACTTAGCAACTAGTCATGTTTCTGATCTCCTGCAATGAGCAGTATAATAATTTCTCTTAGCTTCTCTTGTGTTTGGACCGCTACTCTTTTAATAAATACCTAGTTAGCAGTTTATGCAATACTAAACAATTTTATTTTGTTTTCATAAAATAACTGATGTGCATATTATGTAACAAATTTAGTATATTTTTGCAACAGCAACTTTAGTATTATATGGTAGCAACTCCTTAATAAATCTTATAGCACATGTTTACACATAAATTGCTAGTAAAATAAAATTCTTTGAAACATATGTAAGTGAGGTCTAGTTTTGTCCGTATTGCTGCGTAAAACACACCGGTGCAGTCGAAATTGAAAATGAATAAATTGTTCAAAACTTATAGCAATTTAAAATAATATTTTTACTTTTTTTACTAACGTGTCATGATGACATCACACCGATAGCGACGTTGCATGCTGGGGATGGGAGGGACTCGGCCACTCCGGTGGAGCGCATGCGGTGGGTCCAATCCTGGTGTCTGTGAGTCTGTCGGACAGGCAGGTCGCACCCTCGCGTAGAGCGCGACGGGTCGCGCTTTATCTGCCTCCTAATTTTTTCCCTTATTGTTTTAGTGTCTAGGTGTGGTAACCTAAGAATAGCACTGTTTTTAATTATTTCTTTAATTAAAAAATGACGGGTAGCACTGGATGTCTCGGTTTTTATTAAAATAAGTATTATATTTGGTATGTAATTGGATGAGGGTGTTATCAGGGCTCAACCACAAGATGAATTGATGAAATGCATGATACATTAAAAGATTTGAATTTCTAAAACTTTTCATGTTTGTACGAGTTAGAGTAAAGCACAGCCGATTTGAAGACGAATTGAAACACATGATGTTTTAGTTAAATATAAATATCAAGTTGCAAGTCATATAAGTAATTAACCACACACCCGTTGCAACGCGCGGGCATTTTTCCTAGTATTACTAATAAACAGCTAGTATAGATGGACATCAGAAGAAAAGATTAATAACCCAAGGCTGGAGAACACGCATACGGATCGAGGAATAATAATATGGATGGTCATATATATATATATATATATATATATATATATATATATATGTGTGTGTGTGTGTGTGTGTGTGTGTGTGTGTGTGTGGGTAGGAATGATTCCTTTTCTGAAATTGATTCGAACCGGATCAAGTGAACCAACCGGATTCACTTAATTCGTGTCCTGGAAGCATTCAGGCTGGGAACGAAATCCCTGCTGCCGAACGAGGCCTCAGTATGTAGGACTGGTGGGCGTCCATTGCCAGACAGAAGTTAGTGATATTTCTTCTGTCCCCCCCCCCCCCCCCCCCCCCCGTTAAATCATAGTGCCGCTAATCTTTTTTTGGCTCAGACGCTGCTAGGATGCAAATATATATCATCTAGCAAGATATGGTTTATGTTACCAATGCTCTAATATTGCCAATCAAGCTTTGACATAAAAGTCCAAGTGATTCAGTACGTAGTTCCTTTTCCAGTTGGTATTAAATGGGATTTGAAGTAGAGGAGAGATCGATTAATATTGGTTCAATAAGATCGAGAACAGAAATGTGTTGGTGTTGTTAAGAGATATTAGAATTGTTATTTTTTTTATTTTTTTTCTTTATTAGTCCTCTATTATAAAGATTTTTTTAGACATATATGTGTGTGTCGCACGTGCATATCCAGTAGTATATCTAAAGCTTGTTGAAGTATATTACTAATAAACAGCTAGTATAGATGGGCATCAGAAGAAAAGATTAATAACAAGGCCGGAGAACACATACTGATCGAGGAAGAATAATAATATAGATGGTCATATATAGTAAGTAGTTTATGTGGTAACATAATAATCAATACAACAGCATGGAAACTTTATTTATGGCGTGTGCATCAGACGTAGTAGCTATGTGTGTGTGTGGAGTGGACCATGTGTGTGTGTGGAGTGGACCATGAGCAGGGAATGAAAGGGCACCACACGCACTACTAGAGAACAGGCCTTTGGACGATCTTTCAATTGAGCTTCACCGGGACTAAAGGTGAATCTTTAGTCCCGGTTGGTATTATCAACCCGGACTAAAGGTCCTGAACCTTTAGTCCCGGTTGGTAATACCAACCGGGGCTAAAGGGTGAACCTTTAGTCCCGGTTGGTGTTACCAACCGGGACTAAAGGTCCTTTTAGCCACGGTTGGTGTTACCAACCGGGGCTAAAGGCCCTTCCCGAGTGGATTCAAAAGGAAAACATCCAGAACTACATCACGTGGGTTGTGTAGCTCAGTTGGTAGGCGTGCCTGAGGCGAGAGGTGCTGAGTTCGAATCTCACAAATGCACATTTATTTTTCCTAGTGGGAGCCTTTAGCCCCGGTTGGGAAGGCCCGGGACTAAAGGTTGGGACTTTTAGTCCCGGATTGCTAGCCCCGTTTGGAAAACCGGGGCTAAAGCCCCTTCCCAACCGGGGCTAAAGGCCGATTCTGTAGTAGTGACGTCATGATGCATGTGTACCCAGCCCTAGCCGGCCTGCTGCTGGTTGTTGGCATAGCTTAGCCCTGCTGCTGCGGCCGGCGCGCCGACGACCGGAGGGATATTCGCCGCCGCCTCCCCGGAACACCACGGCAACCAGCTCCAGCAGGGTGCCGGAGGCATTGCCCAACCGACGACCCCTGCAGCGGCCTGATGACCTGCTTTGTTCTTGTTTTTTGCATGCACCCCACTAGGCACTGCAGCAGCGGCTAGGAGGAAGAGGAGCAGCAGCGTTGTCGGAGTAAGCTTAGCCATTGGTCGCTTGTACAGTACTTACCAGGTATTGGCTCTCTGCCTGTAGTACGTGTGTGTGTGTGGGTCAACGCAATCTATATTTATAATCCGAGGAGGACACTGGACGCCAGCCAAACTACACATGTGTATGCATCATGTGTGCTCATCAAATCAAATCAAAAAAGGGCAGGCTTTAAATGTGGCGGATTTTGATTCCGGTCTACTCCTATATATGTACATGTGCCTGGCTACAACAAACAGGGTAGTTGGTCTGCTGCACTAATTATGACCTCGGATTTTAATTATTACTGTAGTATTATATAGGTCTTGTTTACATTTGTTCAAACTTCCAACTTTTCTCACTCTCTCTCCATCATATCAATGTTTGGACGTATATATGCATGGAGCATTAAATGTTGGTAAAAAAACTAATTGTACTTTTACTATCAATATAGATGGGTATAAAGCCCGGGCCCGTCAGCCCGGCCCAAAGCCCGCCATTTTGGCATGGCCTGACCCATCCCTATGGGCGGGCCGTGCCTAGGCCAGACCCTCAGCACGGCGGGCAGTCCCGACCCGGCCCGATATATATACATAATTATATATAAATATAAATATATGTATAAATATATATAAATTAAACATAAATATATATATAACTATAAATAGGATTGCTATTGAGCACGCAACGCTCTAAATATTATTTAGAGCGTTCATCAATATATATGTAAATCCTGTAACCATAAATCAAATCCCGTAGCAGTAGAATTTTAGCGCAATTAGCCTTCTGAACCCGCAACCATAAAAATCCGATTCGCAACCGTAAAACTGTGCTGGGACCGTTAAAACATAAGAGCGCTGAACCCGTTCGCATTGAGCATAAAATGTACCTAGTATCCCTTTCTTATATACAATATATAAATAACCACATAAACCTAAATCCCACTCATTTTTCTCTGCCGTACCCTAGGCCCAGCATCTAGATCTCGCCCAGATCCAAGCATGGCGGTCTCCTTCCTCTTGCTACCGGCGGCGGACCCCTTCCCTATGGTTGCCGGTGGCAGGCCCTTCCCTGTGTGCGCCGACGGGCCTCCTTCCCTGTGGATGCTGGCGGCAGCTGCAACAGCCCTCCATGCTCTGGATCCGTGCAGCTGCTGCCGTCGGCGGTACGACGCCCTCCCCCTCCACCTCGACCACATGTCCGGTGGTGGGGAGTCAGTAGGCGGCATCCCCGTCCACACTTTCGCCGGCGTCTCTCCTCCGTCCATCCTTCCAGTGACGTCTCGGTTGACCCCTACGATGCCAGTCCCGACCCGTTCTTCCACGGCGGCTGCATCCATCTATCAGCGAGACGATGATGCAAGGAAGCTCGACCCCGAGCCTAGATCCAGGATGCACCCGTGGAAGCGAGTCCCCTACCCTCACCCCTGGCGATGCGGCGGACGTCCTTCCCTCGCCCCTGGTTGGCCTGCCCCCGATCCCTGCTACTACTACTGGTGTGGTGCCATTCCTGCGCGCATCTGCAGACTGCGACGATGCTGGGCCTTGTTTAGATGCACTCAAACTATTAACTTTTTTTCACTCTCTCTCCATCACATCACCATCACATCAATGTTTGGACGCATGCATGGAGCATTAAATATTGGTAAAATAAATAACTAATTACACAGATTAGTTCTAAATCGCGAGACGAATCTTTTGAGCCTAGTTAGCACATGATTGGACAAAGTTTGTCAAATAACAACGAAAGTGCTATAGTGGAGAAAAATTCTCACCGTTCCAATCTAAACAAGGTCTGGTTGCTGGCTCCTCGAGTGCCTTGGTGCCTTCTCGACACAGGAGCGACAGTGTCAAGATTCCATCCAGAGGCCAGATCTCATGAATGCAGCGATAGCTCTGATGGGATTTGCTTCCGGCTCCAGGCGTTCCCAGCAGATTACTACTTGTTTTTTTTGTTTGTGATTATTTAATAATATGAACTGACGAACGGTGTTTTATTAGCTTGTGCGATCAAATGATGCATGTAATTTTTTTTGATGGATTTTTGAAAGTCATAATTATTACTACTTGATTAGAAAGTCAAAATTAAATTATTACGGTTTGAAAAAAATATGTATGCTGACAATTACTACTGGTTTCAAAAGTCGTAATTATATTATTAATGTTGAAATTGGAAACTAAAAATTAAATTATTACGGCTTGAAACAATGAAAGAAAAGTGTTATTGTTAGTGTTTAAATTGGAACGGTTGCTTTTGCGGTCCGAGGACAAAAAAAGTTCTTACCACTTAATTTGTGTAAAATCGGTTGATCATTACTGTACTTGATTAGTCTAATTAGAGTCAAAAACAAATCTTAAACTGTGATCCGGTTTCCTTAGGAAATAAATACTTAAATTAACCAATTCAAAATCTTAAACCGTGATCATGTTTCCTAAATAGAATATAATTACGGTCTTAGCATCTTAAAATAACACATGAAGAATCACAGGCTCCGGAGGATGCCTTTACGGTTGCAGTAAAAAAAAAACTCACAGGCTGCCTGGACCCTGGAGGATGACCGTAACCTTTACGGTTGCAGTAAAAAAAACTCACAGGTTGCCTGGAGGCTGGAGGATGACCATAATTCTCTTCCTCTATATTAATCATTATTATACGGTTACGGGAGCTGTCGGTCTGAAATATTACGGTTGCGGAACGAATCACTGCTGGCGCTCTAAACAATATTTAGAACGCAGCGCTCCAAATAGCGTAGTCCTAACTAAAAATAAATATATAAAAGTAAATATAAATATATATAAATACATATTTATAAATATTAAAAAATATAGATATACACATATATATATCCTAGTTTCACTGGCGGGCTTCGTAGGCCCGATGGGCCTTCGGGCCGGCCCGCTCTACGACTGGGCCATGCCTGGGCCGGAGGTCAGGTCCGCGGGCCATCTAGGCCCGACCTCCATCAGGCCGGGCCGGCCCGTTGTCGGGCTGGGCTGGCCCGGCATGGCCCGTTGCCCATCTATATTAGTATCTATATGTCGAGACAAATCTTTTGAGCCTAGTTAGTCTATGTTTGGACAAAGTTTGTTAAATAAGAATGAAAGTGCTACAGTAGCAAAGTTGAAAAAATTTCAGCATCTAAACAAGACCATAGATGAGACGAGACCTCTTGGATTTGACTTCATTTATCTGTGGAAGTGCTATCTACTTACCTGTTGTTGTTCACGGTGTTTCAAAGGCGGTATGTAGTCAACAACCCAAGTCGACCGATAAAGTCTACAGAAAAAGAAATTGAGGTGTATCAACACATGCATGCACGCGTACGATTTTCGGGCCATGCATGCATGAACTTTCAATCTGAATTTTCCATCGCTGACAGCCACGGCCCACGTCCTTCTTCCCTTCCTCTGACTGACTGACGAACGGGAACTACTTACTGTAAGCTCCTTCCTCCTCCAATCAACGCGACTTCCGTATCCGTATCCGCTGCAAGGGCCCTGAGCCATGGAAGACGAGGTCAAGGGCCCTGAGCCATCACATCACCACCTCACCGCCGCCTTCCCTCTCCCTGTTCCTCGATCCTTGGCACATGGCACCACAGACCAAGAGAGCCGAGCACATAGCCCCGCTCGGATTCCCACCGGCACCAAGGACGCGACCTCACAAAGCACCGACCTCGATCACTGGAGCCCGAGGAAGACGCAAAACCACCCAGCTCAACTTTCAGGACGTTCCCCAGCTCGAGCATGTGCGTAATGGTAAGAAAATATATGTGGTGATATGAGCGCCGTCGGCCACCAATGGTTGGGCGTTCCAGCCCCTACTCACACACTGCCGTGTCGTTTACTCCGGCGGGCGAGCTACCACCACCGCCACGAGCTAGCACACACACGCCGCCGCCACACAGTCCACCGGAAGGTGCGGCAAGGTCGGTCTCCAAAACGCCGGCAGCCAGCTGACGTCGAAGTACTACGGCCAAGCAGGGCACTGACACAGACAACTCCAGCGAGGCTAGGCCGCCTCCTCTGCTCCATCGCCTCCTCTCCTCTGCTCCTGGAGTCGATCTATACCATACCAGAATTGCTTGTTAATTAGAAAATGTGTTGTGTACCTATGCATCCATTCTTGGCTAAATTAAGCTAGCCAGTTTTATTGAAAAGAATAAACTAAACTTTATTTACCAGCCAGAACCAGAAGCGGAGAGGATGAGCTCGCGGGATGAAGCATGCATGGTGGAATCAGCTAGCGGACAGTAGTACATAAAATAACTAAGCATCATCGATCATCGGGGAATGAAGCGCAAAACACTGCAGGAAACGGATGCTTTGCCGAGTGCCTGTAGCACTCGGCAAAGGACATTTGACACTCGGCGTAGCCTATGCCAAGAGCAGCCCTCGGCACAAACCTCTCGGCAAAAATCCTCTCGGCAAAGAAGCCTTTGCCAAGGGCCATTTATCGGGCCCTCGGCAAACCTGTTACCGAGAGTCCAGGCAGGCTCTCTCGGCAAAGAAAAGTGGCCGTTAACGGTGCTATCTATTGATGGTAGGTTTGCCGAGGGCTAACCTAAGACTCTCGGCAAAGTCGTAATTTTGCCGAGAGCCGGACTCTCGGCATAGCTATTATTTTTTTTATTATTATTTTTCTTTGCCGAGGGTTATCCGGTCGGCTCTCGGCAAATAAATTTCGTATATTTATTTTTTGGGCCCTCTTCGCCGAGGGCTAGATTAGCCGACTCTCGGCAAACATCCTTCTTTGCCAAGGGCTGGGGCCCAAGCCCTCAGCAAAGGAGGGTAAATACCGTTCAATCTCCCCAGCTTTGCCGAGGGCTATGGCCAAAACCCTCGGCAAAGCTGGGAAAATGGTTTTCTGGTTCAGCTTTGCCGAGGGTTATGGTCATAGCCCTCGGCAAAGGGCCTCTTTGCCGAGAGCAACACTCGGCAAACACACAAATTTTTGTTTTTTTATTTCTGTTTTTCCTTTTCTCCGACACTATCAAACATATATATATCACATTCATCACATATCACATATATATCACATTTCACGTCACAGAACATATATATATATATATCATGATAGTTCACATCACATCACATAGTTCAATAACATATGTCGTCAAATCACATAGTTCACATCACATAGTTCAACAACATGAGACTTAAGTGACACACGATAGTCCAAAGTTCAATCTACTACACCCCCGGCCAACCGGGCCACCCCCGAGAACTGCCGCCTGGTTGACCCCCGGTCTGGTTCCATCGGTGGTTGTTCGAACCTTCTGACGGAGGAGGCTGCAAAAGGTCATGTCAGACAAGGAAATGAAATAAATGAAACACTGAAGTATTGATACTCACAGGAGCAGCTCCGGGGTCCAGAGACGGCGGCGGAGGAGCCATGAGCGTCTGGGGCACGGCCATGCCCTGGGAGGCCATGAAGGCGATGAGCTCCGCCATCTGCTTTGCTTGAGCCTCCATTTGGGCCGACATCTGTGACCGCATCTGGGTCTCGGACACATGGCACTCCTGCCTTTCTCTTTTCAGGCGGGCCTGCGATAATACAAAGTGAATGTTAGAACAATGCAAACATTTAAAGATCAATGTACGATGAGTTAAATAGAAATAACCTCGAGCTCGGCGACCCGCGACTGCGCAGGTGACGGGCGTGGGCGTATGGGGACGCTCTCGCTCGTGCTCTGTGCTCAGAGCTGGGACAGAGTGGGAGTGGAGGCCGTGTCGATGACGCCGTCGCCAAGCCAGAACCGCCCGTGCTTCTTCCCTCCTCCGATCCTCATGACGATGCTCCCGTCCAGGTCCGCGGTGGCGGGATCAAAGTCATCCCCATGGACCGCCCTTGCCGCCTCTGAGTAGTCAGTGAGGCGGGAGTGGACGCTGGAGTTGGTGTACGCGTCGGCGGGATCGTCGGGGTTGTAGGAGGTCTCCGCTGCCGTGGCCTTGCCCTTGTGGGACATGGCGTATGCCGCCACCGTGCCGCAAGGCTGGCCACCGTGTGCCTCCGACTGCGAGGAAGACAACAAGATGATTAGCAATCAGGCAACATTTGATCGAGGAATTGATAAAGTCTTTCACGTACCCAAGCTTGTGCGTACTCAGCGAGGTTGCGGTTGCCCTGGTGGTGTGGTACACCTGGCATCTGCAGACGCGCCTCCCGGGCCTCGGCGTGGTGGGCCGCCCACTCTTCGGAGAGCCACCGGTCCACGATCATCTCCCAGCACTCGGGAAACGACTGGCACCATTGGGGGATCATCTGCACATCATCAAGTATTTCACGTCTAAGCGTCAGATGAAAAGTACCAAAAGCTTAATCTCAAAAGAAAACACTTACCTGCAAGAACTGCGCCCGGCCCAGCGTCATGCCTCTCGCCTGGGCCTTCGTCACCCTCGTGGCCAAGATCGTGGTGTTGTAGGTGATGATGGCCTGCAGTCTCGCATCGTAGTTCATGTCGGTGACGAGCTTCCTATAGGCCCGGGTAGCCGTCACCTCCGCCATTGCCTCCTTCCCCGGCTCGCACTTGAAGTAGTTCTGCATACAGACACAATACGAGGCGAGACAGTAATTAAAGAAAAAATATGATGAATTTGATATTGTTTGACGAAGACTTACCCACAGCTCCGCTCTAACCCGCGCCGCCTTGTTGGGGAAGTCTGGGTCTGGGGCGACGCTGTAGTGGTCAAAGGTGTAGGCCGGCTCGTGCCTCCCGGCATACTGTACTATGCCGGGGTAGTGCTCGCGGCACAGGAGACCCAGGACGCCGTTGGGTTTGCGGCCTTTAGGCCCCACAAAGTCCCATCCCCTGCACAAGTGATTAAAAAAGATTATTAGCTTCTATTTCTATTTTGAGTCTCATCGTACGAACAGGTAGTTAGAACATGTACTTTTGTCCGATGGGCGTGATCACTGGGCGTCGGGCACGTGCTGGCAACGCCGGGAGGCTGGCGGGGCCTCTCAAGTAGGGCGTGGACACCCCTGAGGCACCCGAACACCTGTCCGCCTCGTCCTCCTCCTGCTCGTCCTCCTCCTCTGCCTCCTCGGCCAATGGTGCCTCCTCCTGCCGCTGGGCCTCGGGCATGGCCGGCACCTCCTCCTCGACCTCCTCCTCCTCCTCCTCCTCCTCCTCCTGTGGAGACGGCTCCCTCCGGCGGCGGCCACTCCTCGTCGAGGGCCCGTCGGCCTGCGAGCTGCGGTACAACCAACTCAACCGCCTCTGACGTCCTCCCGGCATCTTGCCTCGACCTCCTGCATTTAAAAAGAACAAACAATGTTGTATTAGAAATAACAAAACCAAATATATGCAATATAAATAAAACAATAGATCCTGAAAATATAACATAATATTACATGTATTAGAAATAATCTGGATCATCCGGATTAGCCGGAGCATGAGTCTCCTCATCACTGTCAACCATGTCTAAGTACTCCTCAGTATCCGAAGACAGGTCGTCGTCTTCATTTGCTTGGCCTAAACGGAATCGTTCTAGCATTTCTATGTCCTTCTCATTTACCACCTCATCCCCAGCGTCCTCGTCATCATTCTCTACTTCCATTTCCATCGCTTTAGTTAAGTCTATCGTGAACGTCCCTTGCAACCCAGATTCTTGAAAGAACTCACCGTCATACGTGTTTGTGTTGAAGTTATAATCCTCATCATTGGGGAGAGGTAGTTTAGCATGTGGTGATATCTTGTGCACAATATACCAACCCAAGAGATGCTCTTTGCTTTTGCACACGTATGGCGTGTAATAAACCTGCGTGGCCTGTTGAGCCACAATATACACATCGGAGCCTGGATACACAGAATCCTGTCGAATTTCGGCTAGCCCAAGATTAGGTGTCAGCCTCGTTCTTCTAGGATCGAACCAATGGCATTTGAACATGACAGGATTCAAAGGCTTTTCACTGTGAAATGAAAGTTCGCATATTTCTTCAATTCTTCCATAGTAGTCACGGTTGTCATTGCCTGGAGTACAAACTCCGCTATTTGTGGTTTTTCGATTGGGCCGACTCTGCTCGTAGCTTGATGTGTGGAAGCGAAATCCATTCACGTCGTAACCGTTAAATGACTTGACCCTACGGTCAAAGCCTTTTGCAACCTGTCTCAGCTCTTGACTCATAGACGCATCGGTTTGAGCCTGCAAGGTGACGCAAGATATATCATTATACGGTCAGAACGTAAGAGCAAGTTGGAACGTCAGACTAAGTACGACCTTGGTAGGATGGTACCTTCTGTCGGAACCAAGAAATGAAATCAGGCCTCCCTTGCCCCGCACCATTTGCAATTAGGGTTTCAGCTGCCGCATCAGAAAGAGGCCTTGGTCCATTCGAGAACAAATGAAGAAATTCACTGTACGAAGCAAAAAGAATGGTGTTGGAAAGTGACGACGAATTGGATGAAGATAGACAACAACTTACCCCATGTACGGATCCAGCTCATCAAGGTTGGTAAGCACGTATAGCATGATCTTTCGCCACTCTTCATAGTTCAACTGCTTAACTGTGGATCCACTTGCCGTGCCGAGTTGGCCTCGAAAAAGGCTAAGACTCGATTCATTTTCTCCAGCATTGTAACGAGGGGGTGGATTATGCACGCTAGGAAGGTTCTCAGAGTAGTATTCTTCAGTGAAGTTGGACACCTCCTCCAGAATGGATGCCTCTGCAATGGAAGCCTCAATTTTGGCTTTGTTTCTATATTTCTTGCGAAGAGTCTTCATATTTCTCTCGACTGGAAAGCACCAACGCCATTGCACAGGCCCTCCCATTCGAACCTCATTTGGGAGGTGTACGATCAAATGAAGCATTGGAGTGAAGAAGCCTGGTGGAAAGATTTTCTCCAGCTTAGAGAGCAACACAGGTGCAGCTTTCTCCAAGTCATCAATGACGGACCGAGATATCTCCTTGGCACATAGCTGGCGGAATAAATAGCTCAACTCTGCCAGGACAACCCACATAGGCTCAGGAACATAGCCTCGAACCATCGCCGGAAGAAGTCGTTCGATCCATACGTGGAAGTCATGACTCTTCATCCCAAGGACTCGCAGAGTAGATAAGTTGACTCCTCTCGTTAGATTCGCTGCATATCCATCAGGGAATGTCAATGTCTGGATCCACTGAAGTATTTCTTTCCTTTGTGGCCTGCCCAAGACGAAATCGACCTTGGGCCGTGTCCATCTCCTGCCGGGCTGAGGAGGCAGCATCTCTTGCTTTGGTCTATCGCACAACAGTGCTAGGTCTAGTCTAGCCTTAGGGTTGTCCTTGGACTTTTCAGTGTCCATGAGTGTTCCCCAAAGCGACTCAGCGATGTTCTTTTCAGTGTGCATTACATCAATGTTATGTGGCAGAAGAAGATCGTCATAATAAGGGAGTCTTTCCAAGCCTGACTTATGAGTCCACATATGCTCCTGACCATACCCCGCAAAACGACCGTCTGTTTCGTTGAACTGGAGAGCATCTATCTGAGCATGAACCTCGGCACCGGTCAGCATCCGAGGTGGAGGATCTCTCACCACGACACCTTTGGTAAAGTTCTTGGTGTCCCGTCTGAAAGGATGGTCAAGAGGCAGGAATTGTCGATGTTGGTCGAACGCCGAATACTTGCCACCCTTCTTCAACCAGATAAATCTCGTAGCTGTCTTACAAACCGGGCATGAGAACTTGCCATGGACACACCAGGCACAGAATATCCCATATGCCAGGTAGTCATGCAGTGAGTACTGGTACCAGATGTGCATTGTGAAGTTAGACCTTGAAGCTCGGTCGTATGTCAATACCCCTTCATTCCAAGCAGTTTCCAATTCATCAATCAGAGGCTCCATGTACACACCCATGTTATTCCCCGGGTGTCCAGGAATTATCAACGACAAGAAGACAGTATGACGTTGAAATAGGACGTCGGGGGGGAGATTGAGGGGGATAACGAAGACGGGCCAACAGGTGTACGGGACAGCCATGAGTCCATAGGGATTGAAACCGTCCGTTGCAAACGCAACACGAACATTACGAGCCTCTCTAGCTTTGTCATGATGGATGCGGTCGAAGTGGGCCCATGCTTCACCATCGGCGGGATGTACCAACTTCTCAGGATTGTATCGGGTACCCTGTTTGTGCCATGTCATCTGTTTCGCGGATTCCTCGGTCATGTTGAGACGTTGGATCCTCGGTGTGAACGGCAGGTAACGCAGGACTTTCATGGGGATAGAAAGCTGCCTCTTCGGGCCTTCACCATCGTCTACCTCCATGTATCTCGACGCTTTACACTTCGGACAGTAACCTGCATCCGTGAGATCTTTCCTGAAGAGGACGCACCCATTTGGACAAGCATGTATCTGCTCATACGGCATCTTCAGTGCACGAAGCAGTTTCTGTGACTCGTACAGGCTCTTTGGCAATATGTGGCCGTCCGGAAGCATGCTACCAAATAGGGCCAACATACCATCGAACGCATCTCGACTCAGGTTGAACTGGGACTTGAACCCCATCACATGGCCAATGGCATCCAGTTGAGAAACCGTTGTCCGATCGTGAAGGGGTTTCTGTGCCGAAGACATCATCTCGTAAAACACCTTTGCGGTCTTCTCCATCTCCTCCTCCGTACGTCCTTCAGCGTACTGTGCTTCTTGGAAGTCATCTAACATGTCTGCTACCCCCGCATCAGCATCAAAGTCCTCCAGACGTGGTCGCACTGCCTCCGCTCTCAAACGATGTGCTTCACCATGGTAGATCCACCGGGTGTAGTCCGGCGTGAATCCATTGTTCACAAGATGTTTAGCCATGTTCTCCTTGTCTTGCCTTCTCCGGTTCCCACATCTGCTGCTTGGGCACAACACTTTGATCTCTCCTCGCCGAGCCGCGCCAAATGCATTGTTCACGAAAGCATCTGTCTTGCGCAACCATTCATCGGTGAAATCACTTCTGCTTCTACGGCCCGAGTACATCCACTAACGGTCATCCATCCTACTGTCATGCATCCGAGTACTTACATATCTACCTCCGAGTACTTCCATCCTACTATCATCTAATAGGTGAGGATAGGTCCTAATCCCACCCGCGGATGCGTACATGAGGCCAGTTCCCATTGTCTGCCCCGAGCCGAGACAGAATTTCGGCAGCACCTCCCCGATGTTCTCAAGATACAGTCCCTGTAGGGAGAGTGTGTATCCGGAGAACAACAGGGAGGTGATGCAGAAACTCCATCTCGAATCGGGCTAGACAATGGGAACTAGCCTCATCGACGCATCTACGGGCTGTCCAAGTAACGTGGACAATCCGAAACAGATACGGTTATCGAAATGCAGAGACCTGCATACCTCCAGCCGTATCTCTTTCGGACGGGAGACGCCTAACTGGGTTCAATGACGTACGACCCTTTTCTGGGAGGAGACGTTATTTATACCTAGGGTGCCGGTGGAGTCAGGCTAGCGGCGCAGTGGCGAGTCGGTGCAGTGGCGAGCCGAAGCGGTGCAGGCAGGCCCGCGACGGTGACAAAGACGATCGTGGCCGCCGAGGATCTCCGCATATCATCGCATGTGAGATCTTGCTCTGATCTCAGGGTTTCAACCATCTTGTGCCACCACTTGCTCCAAACATTTCCAAAATTTTTTCATAGCCTCTACATGCGATGTCAAGGTCACTCGTCCATTTTCATGATTTTCTGACTTCGTTTGTATTTTTAATAATTTTAAATCTAATATCACGTAACTTGGTCGCCGTTTCTCGTGCACGAGACGGTCGAGCCTCCGCGCCTGTCCCTGGATACGGTGTCGAAATACCCTCTGAAGAATGAATACCATTTTTCGAATCGCTGAGTTTCATTATTTCATGCACCTGCAGTTCAAACATGTGTCCCGCGGAAAAAATCATCAAATTAAATAAAATGCGCGAAATATAGCAAGATGTATGAAAAACACTTCAAATTTGAAATCTTGGCTTGTAGTACTGTAGCAAGGCCATAGAAAAAATTGGGTGCAAAAAAACAAAAAAAAATGCTTTGCCGAGAGCTTCCTAAAGCCCTCGGCAAAGAGCACCTATGCCGAGAGCCAGGGCCAGCGCTCTCGGCATAGAGTTTACCAAAAAAAAACAAATTCAACCCTTTGCCGAGAGCCTAACAGAGGGCTCTCGGCAAAGGTAACAGCGCAGGATGAGCCGTTTGCGAGGGTTCCGTTTGCCGAGGTCTAGTCTACGCCGAGGGTTCGGCTCTCGGCATAGGGTATGATTGCCGAGAGCCAGACGTCGCCGAGAGTCGGACCCTCGGCATAGAAATCGTCGCCGAGTTCCGTTTGGTGCTGAGGGTTGGCTCTCGGCAAAGAGCTCTCTACCGAGTGCCCGCGTTTTAGCCCTCGGCAAAGCGGCGGGCGCTCGGCAAAGAGCCCGTCTCCGGTAGTGAAACTCTGGTAGCCTCACATATCACACATGCATGCATGTTTATATCCATCCATCTATTTCTTTCTTTTATTTAGATATATCATATATATATATACACGGGTGGGCCCTGCATATACACGATTTTCGGGCCATGCATGCATGAACTTTCAATCTGAATTTTCCATCGCTGATAGCCACGGCCCACGTCCTCCTTCCCTTCCTCTGACTGACTGACGAACGGGAACTGCTTACTGTAAGCTCCTTCCTCCTCCAATCGACGTGACTTCCGTATCCGCATCCGCTGCAAGGGCCCTGAGCCATGGAAGACGAGGTCAAGGGCCCTGAGCCATCACATCACCACCTCACCGCCGCCTTCCCTCTCCCTGTTCCTCGATCCTTGGCACATGGCACCACAGACCAAGAGAGCCGAGCACACAGCCCCGCTCGGATTCCCACCGGCACCATGGACGCGACCTCACAAAGCACCGACCTCGATCACCGGAGCCCAAGGAAGACGCAAAACCACCCAGCTCAACTTTCAGGACGTTCCCCAGCTCGAGCATGTGCGTAATGGTAAGAAAATATATGTGGTGATATGAGCGCCGTCGGCCACCAATGGTTGGGCGTTCCAGCCCCTACTCACACGCTGCCGTGTCGTTTACTCCGGCGGGCGAGCTACCACCACCGCCACGAGCTAGCACACACACGCCGCCGCCACACAGTCCACCGGAAGGTGCGGCAAGGTCGGTCTCGAAAACGCCGGCAGCCAGCTGACGTCGAACTACGGCCAAGCAGGGCACTGACACAGACAACTCCAGCGAGCCTAGGCCGTCTCCTCTGCTCCATCGCCTCCTCTCCTCTGCTCCTGGAGTCGATCTATACCATACCAGAATTGCTTGTTAATTAGAAAATGTGTTGTGTACCTATGCATGCATTCTTGGCTAAATTAAGCTAGCCAGTTTTATTGAAAAGAATAAACTAAACTTTATTTAGCAGCCAGAACCAGAAGCGGAGAGGATGAGCTCGCGGGATGAAGCATGCACGGTGGAATCAGCTAGCGGACAGTAGTACATAAAATAACTAAGCATCATCGATCATCAAGCGCAAAACTCTGGTAGCCTCACATATCACACATGCATGTTTATATCCATCCATCTATTTCTTTCTTTTATTTAGATATATCATATATATATATACACGGGTGGTGTGCTTGCAATTCCACGTATATATAAATACCATACAATTCACGGGAAAATTAAATTGAAGGCTATCATATCGACAGCAAAGACAAAAAGGCCCGGCACCGCTAGCTAATAAGGATCAACCGATCGATCAGAAATCAAGAATGAAGATAAGGATGAGGTTTGCAATTGTGGTGGTGGTCCTCGTCGCGTTGCTGCTGCTGATTCCGCCGGCAGAGATGAGCAGCAGGGCTGACAATAATAAGGACCGTGATGATGCTCAAGTCGTCAAGGTCGCTTCCGGGTGCACGAGAAAGTGCCGCGACCTGTGCGCCGCCCTGCCAACAAAAAGCGAGGAGGATCCCATGTGCGACTGGAGGTGCGGCACCATCTCGAGCGTCTTCAATGGCAGCAGCATCCAAGACCCCGCCGCCCTGAACACGGAGACGGCCTCGGTGGCCGTGCAGGAGATCCAGATGTGCTGGACGGGGTGCTACCTGGGGTGCATCGGCATCGTCCCCCCCGGGCCCACTGCTTGCAAGGACAAGTGCACCGACACCTTCCGCCTCTTCGTCCCGGCCATGGCCGCCCTCGACAAGACCATGGCGCAGATGGGCCTCGCTGCGCAAGGCCCAGCTGGTGGTATGGAGGACTTCATGTTTCAGGCCTGCGGCGATGCCTGCAGCCGCAAGTGCGCCGCCAGGGCTGCAGCAGGCGAATGTCGTGCCAGCTGCGCCGAGGCCTGCGGCTTCTACGTCGCCGCGACTAGAGTGCTCCAGGATGCCATGCTGCCGGCGGCAGTGCCAAACCCCGCCAAGGTGGCTGACGACACCGTCGCCAGCACGTTCAAGGCTTGCAGCGAGCACTGTGCCTCCACTGACAAGAAGACGTGTGCCACCAAGTGCAGCTACGCCGGCTACGTCATCAACAAGGCCAAGGCGTCCATGATGCTGGCCACCGGCGGCGTTGGCCTGCTAGTTTAGCATAGCATCATTATTATTATATTCATCTTCATCCCCGGCATGCAATGCTCGATGCTCCATAAATAAATAATATAATACGGCGTTTTGTGAAGTTTGGATCAAACCTCACAAACCGTGTTGGCGTTTAATTAGGATTACCCTCTGTTGGCACTGAGCTCACTGCTAGTCAAGTCGAACTATGTTCTATTTCCGGTTTGAGTGTGTTTGTCGCTTGGCTTTTCGATCTTTGTGCTGTTGCGTAGTTGTGTACCATTCTCGAATGGTAGAGGGTAGAACTTTGTTCCCTTATCAAACAGAATTATGGCGTATCCTTATTGAAACCTATACCGTACCATCCAAGCTAGAAAGGGAACAATACATTCTATAGCATTACAATAATGTCATTATAAATCTATATGAGATAGCATGCATATTCTAATATATAAAGAAATAAAATCACATTCATATCATATTGTTTAGTGTTTGGTACCAAAATTAGGTCGAGCCAATTCAAACATCAGTCATAGAGTTGGTCACACTAGTATATATTTATATGCTTTTGACCGAAGATCAATAATATGAGCTAAGAACTATCTAAAGGTGCACCGTCTATTCAACAAGCACCACCTCAGAATACATGCTCATAAACATAGAGACTTAAAGAGATCCTACTCCCTGCAGCACCATTGTTTCTCCCAAGTAGACACTAAAGTCAATCTCAGTGGTGAGTTTCATTGCGTTATTTCTAAGACTGCCATGTTATATAAAATAAAATGAAAATCCCCATTATTGAGAATGAGAGTTTCATTCAAGAGTTTCATAAGCATTAAATTCCATGACTCATAGAGAGTTGGTATTCGTGCCAACAGAGTTTCATCTAGATGAAACTCATTTCTTCTCTCTCTTCTTAAATACACTATCATATCATCAAAAACGTTTATATGAAAGTATATTTAATGCAAATGAAACTCACACTGAGACTGACCTAATTGTCCAACCGATATCAGCAACTTTGATGCATATCGTTTTGTTGTAGATAAACACCACTCTAATATAAAGATCAAATTCAAAAAGGAGTATTCATTTATATTTATATAGGGTCACACACGTACACATCTCAATCTGATTATTTGACTAGTTCTATCAAACATATTGGGTCCGGTTTTTACTTTTTACTTAACATTCTAGCTCAAAAGTCTTACCAAAGTTTGGAAGTTGCAACAATGGCGCGTGTGTAAGCTTTGTAACACCTCTGGTGTTAAGTGATAATTAAAACCCTAATTAAGTTGTTTAGTATGCATAATCATCTGGCATCATGGCATAAAAGCATTTCATGTTTTAAGTAATTGTGATGCTTTACATGCTTCAAAACAAGTGTTGCGTGATCTTGTGTGATGCTTTCATACAGTGATGTGGTTAGGTGTTACATGAAATGATAAGTGTGAGTAAAACTTTTGTTTTAATAGTTCTTTTTATTCCCTTTTCTATAAGTCAAAAAGTATGTCAAATTTCAAAGTGATTTCAAAGGCAAAGTTGTATCTCTGGTTGAGAGGCACAACTTTGGTATTCAAAGTTTTCAAAGTTTCTGTACAAAATTTTGAATAAATTTGGGATCTTTCAAACCCTGAATTTTACCCCAAAACAAGATTTCAAAAAGTAAAAAGAATTAGACTTTGATCCTTTAATCAAAGTTGCAGAGAGGATTAAAAGAAACAACTTTTATTAATATAGATTTTCAAGTTACTAAAGAAAATCTGAAGTAATTTGGAAAACAAGTTTGATTTGGTTTCAAATTGAAAATCAATTCCCAAAACCTAGTTTTATCCCCTTTTGTGTAGTTTCAAAATTAAGTATAATTTTGATATGGGACCAAAACCAAAGTTGTAGATAATTTTATAAGGAACACCTTTTATGTTGGTAAAATTTGAAGTTGTTCAGAAAATTCAAAAGTAATTGTGAATCTAAGTTTGAATGCTTTTCAAATTCAAAAGGTGATTTCAAAATTTAGGCAGATTTTGGTTGTGCTCCTTAAATGAAAGTTGTAGATCCTATTTTTTGGAACAACTTTCATGTTGGGAGTTTTTCCTGTTGTGTAGTGTTTTTGGGAGAAATAGGGGAAAGAAGATCAAGATGTTCTCTGATGAACAGTAACCGGAGGGGGAAAATATCAGAGCAGAGTCGTGCTCTGCTCGCCGGCCGCCACACCGCCGCCACCTCTGCCGACCATGCCACGCCATCAGGACACCTCCTGCTTGCACTGCTGCGACCGCCTATGGCGTGTCCAACGCTCCGCGCTCGCAACCGGCTATATAAGCCTCTTCATCGCCGGTACCATCCCCGTTTTCCTCCTCTGCTCCTCTGAAATCGACAAGCTCCGCTTCCACACCTCGCCGTCTCCGGCCAAGTTGGCCGTGCCTCTGATCCCGCCGCCTCCTGAGCTTTCGTTTGAGCCTTCGCTAGCCTACTCCGGTGACCCGTAGCGTCACCGCTGTGGTCGTCTTCTCTAGCACCGACCGGAGCTCCGCCGCGAAACTTCCGCCATGGACAGCCTGGCTCGGAGCCTCTCCGGCCAAACCGGTCACACCAACAGCTCCGCCTTGCTTCACTAATCATGCTCCGCTCGCTTGTGAAGTCTCTTCTGCCCTATCTTGAGCAGTCCCCGAAGGTTGCCGCTGGTGCAAGCTCCGCCGAGCTCAATCGTGCAGTGGACTCGCCGGAACCAGCGCCTCTTCGCCGGAGTTGTCGCCGAAGCTCTCTGCGCCGTGGATCTCCTACCTCCGCTTCTCCTCCGCTCCAACCAGCTAAAGCATCGGAATCAGGGTGAGCTAATAGGGTTTCCCATCCTCTCCGTTCCCTCGCTACCGACGTAGGTTCGTCGGAGAACCCCGCCAAGATCCAGTCCGCCGCCACGGCTGGACAGACAGCTATGGGGTGGTAGCGTTTAGGTTTTGTAGCACCATCGACTGCGGTTGCTCCGCCAGAGTTGATGCGCGCGTTAGTTAGGTCTCTTCTGGCCGGAGTCGACCGGCGTAAGACCCGCCGGCGCTTGGTTCGCCGCCGTGTGCGCCGGCCATGGTTGGGGACCTAGTGTTGGTAAAGACAGGTTTTTGCAGGGTGTTGGTTGAAAAGTCGCAGACACATGTGAATAGCGCTCTGGACTGCGAGTTGTTTTAGCGTAAGCCGAAGGGCTTTTCTGCAAAGCTATCAGGACACACCGTCTCGCTCGAGCCAGGTCTCGAGCGGACATATGGACACGTACTCACCGTCTCGAGCTATGCCTTGAGCAGGCGCACCCTCCGCTTCGCTCGAGCCAAGCCTCGGGCGAACGCGTTTTCCGTCCTGCCCGAGCTAGGCCTCGGACGGACGAGCGTTTTTCGTCTCGCCCGAGCCTTGAGCCAGGCCTCGGACGGGCGATGGCTTTCCGTATCGCCCGAGCCTCCGAGCCAGGCCTCGGACAGACGGTTGTTTTTTTTCATCTCGCTCGAGCTAGGCCTCGAGCAGCCACACGGGCGCTGTCTCATTCGAGCCGGGCCTCGAGCGAACGCACACACACCCACCGCTGTGCGCTCGCGCCACGCTGGGTCGAGGCTGGCCGGGCGCTGGCCTCGGGCGAGGCGGAGAAGAAGGGCTTGTCAGCCTCGGGCGAGTCGGAGAAGGAGGGCTGAGGCTGAGGCCTGAGTCTCGGATGTCCGCGGCCGTGGGTTGAACTGGGCCAAGCCCAGTAAGAGTTAGAGATGGTTTTTCCTTTTTGCTGTTATGAGTGAATAGTGTTAGATTTTGTCTTTTTGATATCTTTTTGTAAGAAGCTCCAAAAATTGTGAAAATTTTTGTGTGGCTTTCTCAAGCTGCCTGATATTTAAGAAAAATATAAAACTTGAGTTTTGAACAAATTTTGAAACTGATTTAAATATGGCTTTTAATTAATAAATGGACTTTGATAATTTTTGTAGGCCTATTTAAAGGTCCAAAAAACATGAAACTATTTTTGGCACTGTTTTTAGGTGAAAATGTATCTTCACAAAAATTTTGAGGTCTGTTGAAGAAAATAAAATTTATTCTTATTTATATGCTTTATTTAATCGTTTGAATGTTTATAGTTGTTTGAACTAATTAAGTTGTGAATCACCTATTAAGTTTAATAAGAAAGTTTTAGAGTTTTTCATAAGCTTTCTAGATTGTCTAGAATCACCCCTTTTGAATCTTAGAAGCTCTAGTTATGGCTTGATTAGTATAAGTGGTGTAATCTATCCAAAGTGTGAACAGCAGTGTTTACATCTTGTGTGACTTTGGATTATTGTTTGAAGACCATGGGACACCTCTCATCTTGTGTTCCTATGGCTTAAGTGATGTTTTAATGAACCTTAGTCATCCTTAGTTATCTTCCTAAAGGTGCTTGATGGAAGTTGTACGTATAGCTAGGAATCTTAGTTGGTGAGTTGCAAGTGGGTTTTGTTGGTTTGCAACTTTACCGCGAAGGAAAGTTGTACTCGACTTTCCTTATCTTGTGTTATCTTCTGTTTTACTTTTGATTTGTCCTGTACCTTAGCATACATCACATGGCATCATACTAAGCATACATCATTTATCTACGTGTAGTATCCGAGAGTGTTGGAGTCATGTTGATCAAGCTTTGGTGATCACCCTTGTCGAACAAGCCTCGGAAGGAGATTCTTGTTGGACAAGCTTCGTCGAGAAGACTTAACTTCAAATCAGCAAAGGAACTAACTTGTGTGGATTCTTCTTGGATCTTATCTTCCCTGCAACGAAGGCAAGCCCCGGACATTAACCCTATCCTTGTATTTTTATAAAGTTATTTATATCACTTGAGTTAATATGATGCATTAAGTAAATAGGAGTTGAGTGAATCCTACTTGATGCATTACCAACCTTGATGATTCCAACACTTAACCTTGATACCCATTTTATGAAAATGCTTAGTATGCTTAGCCATGCTTTACTACATCATAATAGTAGGTGCTTTTGAAAATGGTTGCTATGTTATGGAAATCGTGAATCTTGAGACAACATGATAACAATAGTAACTTACATCAAGAATGGAGTATTGTTGTAAGGTTACTTAACATAGGACCTTATCGTTGTTGGCCTGCTGTGATTGAGACCTTTGAGTACAGCCCACATGCGGTGGTAAGCCTCGTCTATAGCCATTCCGATACTTGAGAACGGCTAATCGCGCACTGGGAGTGGAGAGATGGCGGGAGTAGCGTGTACCCTCAGGGCTATGAGATAGTCGGGTTCGAGGTGTACTGTACTCTCGGGTGGCGCGAACCCGGTCTTGTATGGGAGGATCTATAGATAGGGTTGACGTATGCAAGATTAAGTTCTACATATGTCGTGTGGTACTGAATCCTCAGCTGGGTTTAAACGATTCGAATCGCCGTGTTTCCTCGGATATGGAGCCTCAATCCACTGACCCGCACCGTAGTAATAATTGGATCTTTATGAGATGAGAACGACAGATGTGGTATGCTTATGAAAGTTTGAGAATCTTTAGATAGTTATGAAATTTAATCTTGAGTTAAAACTTGAAAGTAGGATTCTTCTATTAGTAAGCTTTTATGCAAATGAAAAGCACTGTTGAGCCTACCCAAACCAGCATGACCCTGAAATCTTTTCTGTTGATGGGTAAGTCTCGCTGAGTATCGACCGTACTCAGGGTTTGTTAACCCCTGTTGCAGGTTTCTAATAGGTGATGTTGATCATGATCATGTCAGTGGGCTTGACGTGATCTGGTTACTTCTTCTCCAACTTAGGTACTCCGCCTAAGTGTGGTTCTGTAATACTATTCTACTTCCACAATACAGGTTATGTTTATGTAAAAGTAACTTATTCATGTTTTATAAAGGTTATCTATCTTGCTTCCGCACTCTGATGTATTTTGTATTCACTGTTGTAATGTTGTAATTATTCCAACCTTCATGATGATGATCCTGTGGTTCGTGGATAATTCGGGGTTCTCTCGGGGACACCCGACAGATCTTTCCAGTGATGTGGTACATGTGCACAGTCATTAGGGCTCGGGGAGACGGTGACGTGTGCAGGTGGGCCACATTAATGGGAGGTTCTGCCACAAGCTTGTCCTTCAAAGTATCAAAGGACTCCTCTTGTGCCTTACCACAATGGAACACCACACTTTTCATTGTCAACTCGTGCAAGGGGGCAGCAATATGGCGCTAAAATCCTTCACGAATCGATGATAAAATCCTGCAAGACCAAGAAAGCTTCTCACCTGTGTGATGGTTTGGGCACCGGCCAGCTCTTTATGGCTTCAATTTTCATCTCATCTACCTCTATTCCCTGTGGAGTAACAACATAGCCAAGAAAAGAGACTCGATCTGTGCAAAAGATGCACTTCTCAAGGTTACCAAATAAACGTGCATCACACAAAGCATTAAAAACAGCACGTAAGTAATCCATATGTTCATCCAAAGACTTGCTATATATTAATATATCATCAAAGTAAACCACCACAAATCGCCCAATAAAAGCTCTTAAAACTCATTCATCAGTCTCATGAAAGTACTAGGTGCAATAGTTAAACCAAAAGGCATTACTAACCACTCATATAATATGAATTTAGTTTTGAAAGTTGTTTTCCATTCATCTCCAAGTTTCATTCTAATTTGATGGTAGCCACTACTGAAAGCCCTAGTTTGGTTTTGGCTAATTGATGAAACCTATTTGGTCTAATCCAATTGATAAGCATGTGTGTAGCTTATTATAAAGGATTACGACCAAGCCAAGTGGTGGAGCTAGCAAGGTGGCAACCATGGAGGATGGTGATGGCCACAAGCACTCAAGAGATCAAGTGCTCGACCATTGGTGAAATGAAGAAGAGAAGAGATGGAGCAAAGAGGCCCGAAGGCAAAGGTATAACCTATAGGGCTCTTTGTTTTGGTGATCAAGACACTTAGCGAGTGTGATCACATTTAGGATAGATAGCTGTATTATTAAGAGGAGATAATTCATGGCTTATGCGGTGTTCAAGTGCCACTAGGTGTTCTCTAACATATTGGTGCTATAGACCTAGTGAGTGACTAACATAACCCCTTGGAAAATGCTTTGCAAAATGCTAACACACATGCAAATAATGATGTACACTTGGTGGTGTTGGCACTTTTGGGATAAGGGGGTGTTAAGGAGCTGTGGAGAAGTGGGAGAAACTAGTGTATAGTCCTTCTCCCTCCTGCCGAGCTTGCGAGGCAGGATTCAGTGTTTTTTTGGAAGAGAAGTAGTGTGTTCAGAAGCATCGGACGCTGGTCCGAGGAGCATCGGACGCTGGGCTGAGCGTCTGATGGTTAACCCTAGTTTCTGACAAAAGTTGAAGGAGCATCAGACGCTGGCAACGGACGCTGAATAAACACTGTTGGAGAGTCCGATGCAGGTGACGTGGCGCGAGCTAGCTTTCCAGGGAGCATCGGACGCTGGCCTGCGTCCGATGCAGATCCATCGGACGCGTCCGATGTGATTTGGCCCTCTCTGGAACCTCTATACATGGTCATCGGACGCAGGGGTTGAGCGTCCGATGTGAAGGTGCCGACGCGACCGATGTGGCGCAGAAAAGAGCTAAAAAGTGTAGGGGTATCGAAGCGTCCGATGCCTGGCATCGGCGCGTCTGATGTCACTTTAACCGTGGCGCAAAGGAAAATGACCATTGGGATCTAACTGATTGAATTCATATCAGGGGGACACGTGGCTCCATCTGGAGCATCGGACGCTAGGACAGCGTCCGATGGTTGAGCATTGGCGCGTCCGATGCCTCGGATTCTGGCCCAACGGCTAGGCCGACTTGGGTGGCCTATTTAAGGGGCTTGGCCGGCTCACTTGGATACTCTCTTGCACATTTTGATCTCTAAGCATTCTTGTGAGCCTAGGCAAGGCTCCCAACTCATCTCCCAAGTTGATTTGATCAAACCAAGTGAGATTGAGTGATCTAGTGCGCGATTTGAGAGATTTCAATCTAGTGGCACTTGTTCTTCGCATCGGCATTGAGTTTTCTTGTTACTCTTGGCATTTGTCGGTGCCTAGACGGCTTGGAGGCGTTGAGGTGGTTGATTAGCAAGATTAGATATTGTTCTTGGCCACTACCGATTGTGATTGTGAGAGGTTTTGGAGCCTCACCTCGCCGGAGCGGCAAGAGGCATCCTTAGTGGATTGCTCGTGTCATTGAGCTACCTCACTAGTGGTAGATTCTTGTGGTGCCCTTTGTGAGCTTGGCTTTGTGCCGATTAGCCACCGGGTCACCTAGTGTTGGTCGACACAACGGGGATTAGCGTGCCGGCAAGCACGTGAACCTCGGGATAAATCTTGGTGTCCCGTGTGCTTATTGTGATTGGTCTTCATATTCACATTTTTGGTGATTGGCATCACAAGTGGATTTCATCGGTGATTGGCCCTCTACTTTGAGTAATTTACTTTGAGCTATTTCATTTGTGTAGATACTATTACTTGTTGTATATCTTTTATTCTATACCTTGTGTAGTGAGATTGTGTTTAGCTTGCCTAGTTCATCTTTCGCACACACTTGTTTATCTTAGATCAACTATATCGTAGTTGTGCTAGAGCTAGCTCTTTTATTCCGCATAAGTTTTTAGCTCTACTTGATTGTGTGACTTAGAAATATTAGGTAGAATTGTTGGATAGGTGGCTTGCAACACACTATTAGGCTAGCGCAAAAAGCTTCGCCACTTGTTATACTAATAGTGTTTGACTAAGTGATTTTGTAGATTTTTAATTAGGCTATTCACCCCCCCTCTAGCCATTTTGGACCTTTCAACTACGCAAGTCAACCTTTGTGAAAATTACGGAGCCACACAACTCATCAAGCATGTCATCAAACCTAGGAATATGATGGCGATATCAAATAGTAATATTATTAATGGCTCTACAATCAACACACATACGCCATGAACTATCTTTCTTAGGAACCAAAATCACAGGAACAGCACAAGGACTAAGGCTTTCTCGTACATACCCGTGGTCCAAAAGGTCTTAGACTTGTCGCTAAATTTCCTTAGTCTCCAGGTTGGTTCGATAAGCACCTCGGTTTGGCAATGTAGCTCCCGAGATCAAATCAATTTGATGCTCTATTCCTCTCATAGGTGGCAGCCCCGAGGGTATCTCAGTTGGAAAAACATCCTTATACTCCTACAAAAGGTTAGTGGCAGCAGGAGGTATCGAGCTAACAACATCATCAAGCGAATACAAAACTCGTTTGCAAACCAAAGTATAACAAATATCATCATCAGAAATTTCAGTAAGGTCACTTTTTATTGCAAGCATTACACCACCCTTCAATTTTATGCTCTCTTCCTTAGAACTAGGTGTAGACTTATCCTTTTTAGGTGGGTAAAGAGAATTAGCAACTTGCTGATTTTTAGATTTAGTATCATGCAAATTAGCAGCTCGTTCTTTATCAGTTGGTATAATTTCAGCAGGGGTCATAGGAACCAATGTAATTTTCTTTTCTTTATGCATAAAAGTGTATGTATTACTTCTACCATGGTGTATAGCATCATTATCAAATTCCCATGGATGACCCAATAAAAGTGAACAAGCTTCCATAGGTACAACATCACAATCTACAGAATCAACATAGGTACCAATGGAAAAAGAAACTCTGCAAGTTTTTGTTACATTAGCTTTACTAGAATTATTCAGCCACTGAATATGGTACGGATGTGGGTGTGGGCGCGTGGACAAACCAAGCTTCTTGATCAAATCAGAACTCACCAAATTATTGCAGCTACCGCTATCAATGATGACACGTGCTCGCCGGTTGTTAATGACAAAGAAAATTTGGAACAAATTGTGGGGTTGCAACTTCTCAGGTTGTTGTACTTGTGCACTGAGCACGCGCTGCACAATGACACTCATGTAGGTTGAAGTGTCCTCGCTACCAAAGACCTCGTCATCTCCTTGAAGCTGTTCTTCTTCTTCAACATCTTCAACTTCAGAGGTACTGATGTACCCATCTTCTGTCGCAATGTATGCCCGCTTGCTTGGGCAGTCCTTCTGCACATGTCCATATCCAAGGCACCGGTGGCACTGAATGCCAGAAGTGCGTCCCGTTGAGGCAATGGAGGATGCACTCTTCGAAGGTTCCTACACAGAATTTCTACCTGACCCAGAAGGTTGTGAGGAAGGTGTCCGCTTGCTTGCTGGTAGAGGCGCCCGAAAGGAGGATGCCTTGGGAAGCACGGAAGATGTCCCCGTGCGTGGTATGCAGCCTCCCTTGCTCTTTCTCTGCTTTTCACGCCCCTGCAACTCTTTCTCTGCAAGCATAGCAAATTGAAACAACTGGTTGACAGTGTTAAATTCCTTATAATCAACTATGTCCTGAATTTCCTTCCTCAAACCTGCATAAAAATGAACAATAGAGTCCTCGGGTCCCTCTACTATGCCACATCATATCAAACCTTTCTGAAGCTCACCATAGTAATCCTGCACAGATTTATCTCCCTGTTCTAAACGCATCAGTCTCTTTTGTAGCTCTCTATGATATGATGGAGGCACAAATCTATCATGCATAGCAACCTTAAGTTCTTCCAAGTTCTAGGTTGGCAATTATCTGCAACTAAACTAGTCCACCAAATAATAGCAAAATCTTTAAATTCACTAGTGGCTTGTCTAATGTGATGTTGCTCAGGCACAAGGTGGGCACTAAATTTTTGTTCTAGTGTCATCTCCCAATCAAGGTATTCCTCAGCATCATAATGTCTCAAAAAAGAAGGTATTGTAAATTTAACCTTAGCATAAGGATCTTCGGGAGCATGAGTATGATTACCTCGTTGGCGGTTGAAATGTTGAGCGCCACCCATACCTGTGGTGTTCTCATTGATGGCTCATGCGTCAGGGACATAGACGACGCTGGCACCCTGACCCCACCTGTCATACAAACGCACACTCCTACTCATGGGCACAGCGAACTACACACACTGAAAATAATGCTAGGGCCACACGAGCAGTGTACACAAAGAGCTAGAAAACTATTTTCTCTATAGAAAAATTCCTCAAAAAACTATAAATAAACTAGAGACACCCTTGATCCTACTCACATCATTGTCACGACTTTTCCATTTATACAAGTATCTCCATAAATTTCATACACTCCCAAACTCTAATTAAAACTCCTAAAAATCATATCTCGCTGATTTTAATTCCGTTTTCCATGACCACTACCAATATTCTTCTAAAATCCAGCTCTATTTATTTTATTCAGTACCACCATATAGTTTTTTGTTTGCTTCTGTGTTTTAATTTGTATTATTTGGTAATGACCGACATAGGAAGATGAGTACCAGGAAGGGGGAAGGAGATCTCAACGTACGCAAGTCCTAACTCCCCTATCTTAAAAGAAGCAAGTGATAAACAGGTTTATCATAATTTTCTAGGTAATGTTAGACTGATCTCTTTCCCAAATGGCCCAACGGCCATTAGGCCTTGACCTCACGCCCTGATCGGGGGCGCCCAGCCCATTTAATGGCTGGTGGGCCCCCATCGCACTGCGCATATAAAGAGGGTGGGGGCCGGTGGCTCTCAGTACGAGGTTCACCGTGAGCCACTCCTCCCCACCGACAAACCCTAAACCGATCTAGTGAGGGGTGCAACCAGCGACGGGAAGCTCCGCCGCTGCCGTTCCTCATCCCCGTCGCACTGGACTACGTTCGCCTTCGCCATCACCACTAGACTCCTACTCCTGCGTCACCCTCCCGCGTCGCCGACGACCCCAGGACCCCGAAGGCCATGGCGGGCGACGGCTCCACCTCCTCAACTACGTCGACGGGCTCAAACAATCTCGATATGTATTCCTAGACTCCTCTCTCTCCTCGGATCTAGTCCGTAGCAATTCATAGGACTTGTTTATGCACTGTCATGGTTTATACCCGGCTAGATCTACTCCTAGATGATCCTGCGGGTTTTTCAATGGTATCAATCGCTTGTCTAGTTTGTGGATCTTGGTTTCGGGTTTAACCCTAAGAGGGTAAAAGTAACTTGCAACCGATTTTGAATCGGAAAAGAAAATCCAAACCCTAATCCTAACTCAGAGAAGGGAAAGGGATAGAAGAGAAAGAGACAGGTCAACCTTGATCCAGACAGTTTCATCTTACTCGTGTTGGTGGTTTCTGTCCCCACCTGGTATTGATCCACGCCGCCGCTCGCCGGCGTGCGGGATAGAGGCCTCCGGCTGAGCCACCGCTCGCCGGTGCACAGGGCACCAACGCGGAGCCATTCGACAGCGACGCGCTCGACCCAAAGGGAGCGCGCGCCGGCGATTGGGTCCGCGCAGGTGCCGGACCGCCCTCCACGTTCGTCGTCGCGGCCAGTAGGTGCTCCGCTGCGATGCGCCTGTGAGGCAGAAAGAAGAGAGCGGGGAGAAAGAATGAGTTAGCGTTTTGGGGAGTGGTAGCGGCGCCTGTTTTTGTTCGCGGGAGGAGCGCGGTCAGCCGTCCGATTTGGATCGTTGGCTGACGGCGTCGGAGGCCGCTTTCGGCCCAGGTGGGCAGAGTGCGAAGGCCGAAATCCCGGCCCAGGCCCAGGTTGCGGCCTGGGCGCGGGAGGGGGAGAGAGCGCCGCGGGGAGCTGCCGGCCGGCTGGGCCGAGCAGGCCACCGTGGGCCGAATTGGTCATTTGTAAATTTTCGGTTTTTGGTTTATTTCCAGAAGCATTTTCAATATATTTTTTATGCCTTTTGAATTGTTTTTATGTATATTTTCTGTGCAAATTTATTCCAACGAAATTTTTGCACAGAGAATAGTAAAGATTGTTAATTATTTCTGGAGAAATTTAATATAAAGAATTGTTAAATTGTTTTCGCTGCGTACTTTGAATTTTAATTTTCACTATTAAATTCGAACCAACGGGAGAATTTAATTTTGAAAAGAATATGTTTTCTGAGATTATGATGTTATTATTTTCTGACCAACGTTGATAAATAATAATATTATAATCACTGTTCCATTAAAGGTTTATGCATTATTTCTATTTCTGCCCAACGGTGATTTAGTTATAGTGTATAAAAGCAACTCATTTACTATGTTTTATATTGTTCTCACTATATTTGGAACTATGTTTTCAGGCTCCATTCTGATGAACATGGTTAAAGATATCCCACCTCTCAACGGGGATAACCACTTGGACTGGGAGAAGAAAATTGAGCTGGCTTTTCTGTTGGCTGAGGTTGACTGGATCCTCACTGAGCCTCGTCCCGCAGTGCTCAAGGAGCCTGCGAGAGAGGAAGGTGAGAGTGATACCGCTTGGAAACAGCGGGAACTGGACTTTGGTCCAGAAAAATTGAAACATGATCTAGAGCGGGTTAGGTGAGAAAAGACCAACAAGAAGTTAGTTGCAGTTGTTAGGAACACTGTAGATCCTGCCATCCTGAACTCGCTCCCACCAGAATGTGACACGGTCACTGAAATTCTGGAAAGGTTGAAGAATCAGTTCACTGGTTCCTCAAAGACTTATGCCACTTAGGTGATCAAGAAATTGATAACTGAGAAGTACACTGGTGGTGGTGTAAGAGACCATATCCTGAAAATGAACAGTATGACATCTAAGCTTAAACCAATGGATAACGAATTAGCTATTTCTCAGAAATTCCTTATTCATCTGATTTTTGCTTCCCTGCCAAAAGAGTTTGAAACCTTTGTTGTATCTTACAACAATAATCCTGAGGATTGGTCATTGGACAAGTTGATAGCCATGTGTGGCCAAGAGGAGGAAAGAATCAAGGGTGCAACTGGTGGTGCAATCAACTATGTCAAGGATAACAAGAGAGGCAATGGCAACCCTAGCAATGCAAAAGCTCAGGGTAAGAAGCCAATGCAACAGTATAGACCTCAACAACAGCAACAGCCACAACAACCTCAAAGGAGGGTGGTGGACCCTAATCAGTGCATCGAGTGCTTAAAGCCGGGACACCACAAGAAAGATTGTCTTGTCTTTTTAAAGAAGATCTTGGCAAGCAATGGTGAGAATGTTATTACATTTGTAAATGAATCTTTATATGTTCAATTTGATAAATCTACTTGGTGGATTGACTCTGGTGCAACTGTTCATGTTGCAAATTGTTTACAGGGATTCAGTTCGACAAGGACTATGCAAAGAAGCGAAAGATGGGTTAGAGTCGCCAATGGAGTTCGAGCTGATGTTGAAGCTGTTGGCGATCTTCCTCTACAGCTTAATAATGGATTCATTTTGATTCTTAGAGATGTTTATATTTGTACCTTCATTGCATAGAAACTTGATTAGTGTTTCACGTCTAGACAAAGATGGTTATGGTTGTCATTTTAGAGATGGCAAGTGTGAAATACTATTTAATAATGAATGTGTTGGTCTTGCCTTCGCGCAAGAAGATCTTTATTTGTTATCTCTTTGTGATAATGTGAACGTTGTCATCAATGAGAATGAGAATGAAATTGTATCCTCGTCGAACAATCCGAATAGAAAGCAAAAGCGAACTCAAAATGCGTCGTCGAAATTATGGCACTGTCATTTAGGCCATGTTTCGAGGGGGAGAATAGAAAGATTAGTAAAGAATGAGATTCTTCCTCCATTAGAGTTCACAGATTTTGAGCAGTGCATCGACTGCATTAAAGGAAAATATGTAAAGCAAATAAAGAAAGATGCCAAAAGAAGTGCGAGAATCTTAGAGATAGTCCACACTGATATTTGTGGACCGTTCCCTGTGAAAAGTGTGGATAGTTTTGACTTGTTTATAACATTCACATATGATTATTCTTGCTATGGCTATATTTATCCAATTAAAGATAGATCGAAAGCATTGGATAAATTTAAGATCTTTAAGCTTGAAGTTGAAAATCAGCACAACTTAAAGATTAAAATAGTTTGTTCCGATCGCGGTGGAGAGTATTATGGGCGACATACCCCATATGGCCAAATTCCTGGACCTTTTGCAAGGTTCTTGCAGGAAAATGGCATAGTTGCTCAATACTCCACACCGAGGGAGCCTCAGCAAAATGGAGTAGCTGAAAGGCGCAACCGTACCCTGATGGATATGGTGCGCAACATGATGAGTTACTCATCTCTCCCACTAAGTCTGTGGATAGAGGCGTTAAAAACCGCTATTCATATTCTAAACAGAGTCCCAAGTAAGTCGGTGCCTAAAACATCGTACGAATTGTGGACAAGTAGAGTACCCTCACTGAAGTACTTACGTGTTTGGGGGTGCTCCACTGAGGCCAAAGTGTTTAACCCGAACATTGGGAAGCTGGATCCCAAAATAGTGAGTTGCCATTTCATTGGTTATCCTGAAAAGTCTAAAGGTTATCGTTTCTACTGTTCAGACAGATATACAAAGTTCGTAGAAACAAGACACGCTGTATTCTTAGAAGAAGAACTAATCAGGGGGAGCCAGGCAGCGCGAAAGATTGATCTTGAAGAGAAGCGGGTATATGTACCCACTCTGATGATTCAGGAATCATTTTTCCCACTACCTGTTCCCTATGTCCCTACGGTGCAAGACACTGCAGGGACATAACCTGTTGTTGACCTTCCTATGGCAACTCCTAGTGAACATGAGGAACCCGTTTTATAGGAACCCATTGAGGCTAGTGTTGCGCATGAGGAAGAACAACAACAAGTTCCGATTGAACAGGAGCCATCTGATGATGGACGGAGGTGGTCCCAAAGAGCTAGAAGATCTGCTATTCCTGCAGATTATGAATTGTATAACATTGAAGAGTTTCAGATGGAGGATGATCCCACCTCATTTGAACAAGCCATGAGAAGCAAACACTCAGTCCAAGTGGCTTGAGGCCATGGAAGATGAGATAAAGTCAATGAGTGCCAACGATGTTTGGGACTTGGAGATAATTCCTAAAGGGGCCAAAACAGTAGGCTGCAAATGGGTCTACAAGACAAAATATGACTCCCAAGGGAATGTAGAAAGATACAAAGCGCGACTCATGGCAAAAGGCTTTACGCAAAGGGAAGGGATTGATTACAATGAGACATTTTCTCCAGTCTCATGTAAAGATTCCTTCAGAATCATAACTGCTCTAGTAGCACATTATGATTTAGAGTTGCATCAGATGGATGTGAAAACGGCTTTCCTCAACGGTGAGTTGGAGGAAAACGTTTACATGGCACAGCCGAATGGTTTTGTCGTGAAAGGAAAAGAACAGATGGGATGTCGCTTGAAGAAGTCCATTTATGGATTGAAACAAGCATCCAGACAGTGGTATTTAAAGTTTGATGGCACAATAAAGAAGTTTGGGTTTATGGAAAATGTTGAGGACAACTATGTGTACTCCAAGTTCAAGAATGGAAAATTTATTTTTCTGATCTTGTATGTGGATGATATCTTACTCGCGAGTAGTGATATCAGTCTACTAAGGGAGACAAAAGATTTCTTGTCCTCAAAATTTGATGAAGGACCGAGAATGCTACAAAAGGCGACCAGAGGGGGGGGGGGTGAATAGGAGCCTAAAATTTTCTTTCAAAATTCTGGCCTTTGTCCCAAAACTCAACCCCGCGAGCAAACCGACAAGCGTGATGTCCACGACCCAAGGTATTGGGTGGATGTTCCCAAGGAACACAGCGGGACACCACAAAAGCTCTCTCGCCCAAGTTCACGCAAGTCAACTAGTGACAGGATGAGCTTTGGGTAACCTCAACCTCCCCCGAGCAATGCGAGGGGGATTCAGGCTATTTTGCAAAGTTGGAAGCCCGATTTCTATAGAGCACGAAGTCTAAAATCCAACGAAAAAACCCAAAACCAAATCTGAAGTCGAACGAGCAAACTGCGGACGAAACAGTGCAAAACTCATTGCATCAGGCGCTGGCCTGCGTCCGATGTCCAGGCACCGGACGCGTTCGATGCAAAATGTACTGTTCTAGAACCTCACTGCATGGTCATCGGACGCTGCTACAGGGAAAGTTCAGCGTCCGATGCTCAGGCCACAGACGCGTCCGATGGTCAACGAAGTGTCTCATGGTCAGCGTCCGATGCTCCTTCCAAAACGCTATTCTTTGACACGTGGCTCCTGAGCGTCCGATGTGACGAACTCAGCGTCCGATGCCCCTGAGTCCAGCGTCCGATGCCCCCGAAATTGCAAAGTTCTTCCGTGGATTCAACCTGATCTCCTCCAAATCAAAAGCTCTAAGGCTTAGACTTGGTATGAGGAGTTCCAAGGACGTTAGTGAGCTACCCCTAAGAGATCATGGCTCGAACCTAACTCCAAATCGGTGAATCAAAAGAATTCGGGGCAAGGGAAACAAAAACCGATTAGAAACGAAAATCGATCGATATACTAGCTCGTGAGGTTAGAGGTAAATTCCTTCGGTGGAAAGATGCGCCTCACGATCTAGAACAACTCAGTTCAAACAAAATCGAAAAATGTTCCTCAGAGTGGGAGAACGAAGCAAATCACCGAGAGAACGAAAAGCAAAACGCTAAGAACGCAGCTCAAAACGTGAATCAAAACCACAAATTGCAACCGTGTCTCGAACCCACGAGACTACAGTGAGATTACGGTCTCACTTCCTCAAAATCTCAAGAACACAGAGGTATGATTCCGTCTCTACGGATCTCAGTAGCTATAGCAGGGATGTGGGAGAGCAGGAAACCCTAGAATAAAAATAGAAATGACTGAGATGGTTTGGAGGGAGGGGTGGCCTCTCCTAATATAGCCTAATACAATTATTCCCCTTCTACCCCTATAGCTAATGAGCGGGCAGGCTAACCCTAAGGGTATTCCTGACCAACTCAGAGTGTAGTCGATCCGACGGCCACGCCCGCACATCTGGTAGCTTCACCTCGATGCGACCTCACCCAATGCCGCCACGTGCCGCCTCGCGCCGTCCGTCCGTTTCCTGGACGTCCCCCCGGTTTTGAGGCCGAAACTGGGAAACCGGGGCCATCCCCCAGTTTTGAGGCCGAAACCGGGAAACCTGTAGTCCATCGCCTGAGTTTTGTGGCCCAAACTCAGAAACCCGCCAGTGCCCAGGTTTTGAGGCCCAAACCTGGAAACCGTCCTCAGCCCGAGTTTTGTAGCGCAAACTCGGAAACCCGCAGCCCCCAGGTTTTATGGCCCAAACCTGGAAACCATCCACCCGGTGGTTTTTCTGTGGCTCAACCACCAAACCGACGCTGTAGAGGGGATGCACCGCCCGTGCACCCCGTCCACCGACACGTGTCCCCAGGTCCTCGACCCAAGCAACACCGTGCCCCGCAAGTCTCCGCTCATCGTTGTCCCAGGCTGTCAGCCACCACAGCTGATCCTCAGGCCACCGGTCCGTCAGTCCAAGCCTCACGTCCGCCCTTCACCGCTCTAGGTTCATCGGCATGGCACGCCCGCCGCATGGCATGCCCATCCTTCACCGCTCCCAGTCCATCGGCACGACATGTCTCTACTTGACCTTCACCTTGCCATCAATCACTGTCTCCATGCTCGACACCTGCACAACACAAGCCAAAGAACATGCGCATCAAACCAGTTGACAATCACTCATCACTCAAGATCCGGCATACACCCATGTATCCGCATTTGATATGAAAGATCTCGGTGAAGCATCATTTGTTCTAGGCATCGAGATTCACCGAGATAGAAGAAAGGGGGTTATAGGATTATCGCAAAAGGCATACTTAGAAAAAGTTCTCAAAAGATATAGTATGCATGCGTGTAAGCCTTCACCTGCACCGATAGTCAAGGGTGATAGATATGGGGATTTTCAGTGCCCCAGGAACCAATATGAAATTGATCAAATGAAAGCGGTTCCATATGCTTCAGCTGTCGGAAGCTTACAGTATGCACAGGTGTGCACACTCCCTAACTTAGCATTTGTTACCGGGCTACTTGGCAGATTTCAAAGTAATCCAGGACTAGAACACTAGAAGTTGGTAAAGAAGGTCTTGCGTTATTTGCAAGGCACAAAAGGCCTCATGTTGACGTACAGAAAATTAGATTCCTTGGACATAGTGGGGTTCTCGGATTCTGATTATGCGGGAGATGATAGAAAGTCCACATCAGGGTATGTGTTCACTCTCGCTAGGGGAGCAATATCATGGAAAAGCTCCAAACAAACCATCACTACATCGTCCACAATGTATGCCGAGTTTGTAGCATGTTATGAAGCAACTGGGCAGGCGAATTGGCTTAAGAAATTCATACCCGGTTTGAAAGTGGTTGACGACATCTATAGGCCACTGAAGTTGTACTGCAATAATAATCTGACAGAACAATATGCTTACAACAATAGGTCAAGTGGTGCTGCCAAACACATTGACATAAAGTTTTATGTTGTGAAAGATAAAGTCTGGGATCAAACCATAAGTCTCGAGCATATCAGTATGAGTAAGATGCTCGCGGATCCGCTAACGAAAGGCTTACCACCCACTATGTTCAAGGAACACGTTGCCGGCATGGGGTTAATGGAAAGCCTATGATTCCTGGACTAAAGGGCCCAAAAGTAAAAGTATCTATTTCAGAACAGAGATGAACATTATTGTTGTTAAGTCTATCGGCAAAAGACCGTGATGATGAGGCATGCCTTTTGCGCAAATCTGTAATGAAATGAGAAAAGTAAAAGTAAAAGGAACTGGTGAGATCAAGGGGGAGATTGTTAGATTGATCTCTTTCCCAAATGGCCCAATGGCCATTAGGCCTTGACCTCGCGCCCTGATCGGGGGCGCCCAGCCCATTTAATGGCTGGTGGGCCCCCGTCGCACTACGCATATAAAGAGGGTGGGGGCCGGTGGCTCTCAGTACGAGGTTCACCGTGAGCCACTCCTCCCCACCGACAAACCCTAACCCGATCTAGTGAGGGGCGCAGCCAGCGATGGGAAGCTCTGCCGCCGCTGTTCCTCGTCCCCGTCGCACTGGACTACGTCCGCCTTCGCCATCACCACCGGACTCCTACTCCTGTGTCACCCTCCCGCGTCGCCGACAACCCCAGGACCCCGAAGGCCATGGCGGGCGACGGCTCCACCTCCTCAACTACGTCGATGGGCTCAAACAATCTCGGTATGTATTCCTAGACTCCTCTCTCTCCTCGGATCTAGTTCATAGCAATTCATAGGACTTGTTTATGCACTGTCACGGTTTATACCCGGCTACATCTACTCCTAGATGATCCTGCGGGTTTTTCAGGTAAATCATACGTTGGACCATGACTACATAATTGTAAGATTATCTGAGTATCAAGGCAAAGGTAGAAAGTAAGGAAACACATGGATATATATCCGGAGATCAAACAGAAAACGTATGAACACGAAATATAAGTTGTATATAGTACATGGATAAAACCTAAAGAGAAAGAATATGCTAGATATATAGGTATACTAGTGATTAGTGTGCGCCCTACGCGCGAGTTGGCACCTCAATTATTTGTTTATGAAAAAACAAATGGTTATGGATAATGACATACAAAACAAAAGTATAGATCAGAATAGAGATTTGTAATTACAAATTTAACACACATATTTTGCCCCATAAAAACATACGCTGATCATTGATAATATAGTGTATTTATCCTTACATGTCTAAATTATTGGAATATCGTTGCAATAGCAATGGAATTTTTGTCCAAGCAGCAAGATAGTACAAAGTAGGATAGAAACCCTAACTCTACAATGACCATATCAGTATACTGTCATGGGGTTGAACCCAATTACAAATTTAACACACATTTCACATTTGCCCCATCAAAAACATATGCTGATCATTAACAATCCATAGTGTATTTATCCATACATGCGTACAATAGTGGAATATCATTACAATAGCAATGGTCATTTTGTCCAAGCACCAAGATAGTACAGAGTAGGATAGATGCCCTAACTATACAATAACCATAGCACCATACGTCGCAAATCATGGGGTTAAGTTGAACCCAAAACAAAGAAATAAAATGACAGTAAAGAGCGATGCAGAGCAGAAGGGCTACCTTCCGAAATCACGTGGACAAAAAACACATAGTGTCACTAATTGTATTCAAAGAGATTACCATTTTTTTTATAAAGGTAGATATTATCGTGACGATTTTTCTCATAGACAATGCTTATTATCAAAGGCTTGCGTAACAAAAAAATACATTCTACTAATCATGTTTCCTCAAGCCATAGAAAATACAACTAGCGGTAAGAAGCAATTTTGTTTTCCTTTTGTAGTTTCATTTATCTACATATAACTAAGTATATCTCAATCGTGGTAATAATTGAATCAAAGTAGATGAGAAAAATCTGAGGCACTGAATCAAAGTAAATATTAAAAAATGTTTACAAATGACAACCTCTTGAGAGCATTGGATTTCTTGGTCTTTCGTAGTTCTCTAGATTGATATTAGAGAATAAAAAGAGGATTTGTTTTATCTCTCAAAATCTGAGCAATTAAATCTACCTCGGTGGCATTTAACACAAGGAACCCAAGTGTTTTTTTGGCTTACAGGCAATTGGATCCTGCAAGCATGGAGGCCAACAGTTAAGAAGAATGCTAATGGCTTGTTCACTTATCCGGGAATGAAGGTCCGGAATGATTCCTGACCAGAATGGTTCATTAATTTGTACTAATCTTGAAGAGCTAAAATTATTCCTGGTCTAATCCAAGATAACCGAACATCCCCTAAATAATGCAAGTTAAGGATATCTTAGGGCCCGTTGGGTAGAGATCCAGATTCACCAAATTTGGATTCACTAGCTTAGATCCATAAAAAAATTGCCAAACACTCTAGATTCACAAATTCGGATTCACCAAAATAGTGGATCTGAGGTCTCGATTCAGCATTTTGGTGAATCTCCCAAAGAAGTGCTCCACCAAACTCAGTATGGTGAATCTAAAAGAAATTACCCACCATACCACTGATTACACAACTCTATCCACGTACTGGTTCGTTCTAATTTTTTGTGTCATTCTTCTCCCTGACGCTTCTCTTCTTTCTTCCGCTCCTTGCCTCTATCTCCATTGCCTGCCGTCGACCCGTGTAGCACCGAGCACCCCCCTGCCTCCCTGGCGACCCCGCTACCCCGACGTGCGCCAACGCCATGGGCCCCGCTGCCTCGATGCTCGTCGCCGCTCTGCCTTGACCGGCCTCTCGTGTTTGGCGAGGAGCCACCGCGAGCCCTCCCGCGTCTGGCGGAGCGTCGCACATGCCCGCACGCCGGTCGGTCCTGCTCCCTCTTTGTTGGCTCCATGACTCGTCGCATGCATCCGGGAGCACCGTGTCCCTCCTCGGCCGGTGCGCGGCCGCCGCCCTAAGGCGACACTCCCCGTCACGCCCGTGCCCGTCCTCCACTACACCAGACTCACGCGTGCCCCTCGCCGACCCGGTTGCGCCCGCCTCGGCCGTGTTGGCAAGCACATCACCCGCCTCGGGTCTGCCCTCGCCGGCTCAGCAGTCGCGGCTGCTTCCCCATGTCCTGCCTCTGCGTTCATGGAAAAGAAGGTCATGCTTTTTTCTAACGAGTGGGTCCTTGTGGTAGAGAGAGAGGTAGAGTCCAAGGGTAAATTTGGTCATTCCAACAAAAATACCCTTATGTAAATCTGAAGTTGTTGCATTTGCCAAATAGTTTCACGGTGAATCTCAGATCCTTGGTGAATCCAATTCACAGTGAATTTTAGATTCAGATTCAATTTTTTGATGGTGAATCCCTACCAAATAGGCCCAGTCTAGGTAAGAACTGTTCAAGCGCCTGTAGATATTGAATGGAGTACCAAGTAATGAAAAGATGCCCATGAAAAATGTTGAAGCCATATGGAATAAGAGCCTATTCTGGAATTATAACCATCTGTATTACCACTTCGATTTCCATGTCGGGCAAGCAGGGCATGGCAGATATTGTACGGCCAAACAGGGCACGGACACAGACAACTCCGGCGAGCCTAGGCCGCCTCCTCTCTTCCACCGCCATGCCAGAGCATGACGTCCATAGACATCACCCCATCCCCTTTGTCCCTCTCTCTGACTGTGGGTCTGGAGCCATGACAATGTACTGCATGCATCAGTCCAAGTGAGGAGGCCGGGGACGGCCCATGCGTCACAGACATGAACACTGACACCCTAACCCCACCTATCATACACACAGTCTCCTAGTCACGTACATAGTGAACAACACACACCAAAAATGGTAGGGCCACATGAGCATTTTAGAATCCAACCGCCTGGTAGTTTAGAATCCTATGTGATCATGCCATTGCTATATGGGTCCAATCCATGTGTAGGCCATATATGAAAACCTAAGGTCGCACCATCCAGGTACGGGATCATGTTAGCATGGTTCTATCACTGATCATGATCAGACTGTGACTATCTTGTGCGGAGAAGTTGAAGGACCGAAAAGGCTGACCAGAGGGGGGGTGAATGAGAGCCTAAAAATTCTCTTCAGAATTAAACGACCATTGTCCCAGATTCAAACCCCAAGAGCAAAGCAAACACCTACAACGTCCATGACCCTAATGATAGGGTGAATGCTCCGAAGGAACACAGCGGGACACTACAAATGTCAAGGAATCCAACGCAAAAGTCAGAACTCAAATCCAAAGCCAAAAAGGATGATGTATATCTAAAGCTTGTTGATGTATCTATATCTATATCTATACCTAATAATAAAGAGCCAAAATGTCTGCCCCCTTTTTTGTTCATCTTTTTTTGTCTGGCCTCATTAATCGTAATGACAACAACAGAGAGTATATAGCAGAGTCCTTACGGTACAAGATAATAATAGTAGTAGTAGTCTCGGACAAAGAGAAGAAAACAAGGAATCGACCAAAGATCAAAATCGAATTGGAAAGGAGCATCGGGCAAAGACAAGGAAAGCAGAAATCAGCCAATCATCCAAATCTAAATCGAATAGAAGAAAAGCTCTAAATCAGAATAAAAAATAATAGACTTGAAGACTGGCACGAGAAAGAGTTTTCCAAATCCCTAACATTTCAGAATCAAATTTCAGCCTAAATTTTCGCCTGCACTAATTTTTGTCTATCCTTTCCCTGACTACTGCTAATTCATCGATTCGGTTTCCACCTGTATGGACGATAAGATTGAACCGATTCGAACACAAATTTGTTAACGTATAGGGACTTTGCAACACGAGAGTTGGGTCCATGACCAGGAGTTCAATCCCAACAGAAAAAACATGAATCTTAAAAGGGACGGAGAAGTTGGTACCTGAAAGGATCAAGATGCCCAAGAGGGGGGCGGGTGAATTGGGCTTTTCTAAAACTTTTGCAAGAATTAAATCCTAACAAGCCCAATTAACCCCCTAGTGCCTAGAAGTGTGTTTCTCTAGAATCAGCCGCACAAAAGACTATCGCTAAACCATTTCTACTATAGCATGGCAATTCAACTTATGAAAGAACAACAAGTAAATTGCGGAATTGAATTGCTCAAAAGTAAATGCATATGTAAAGAGAGTAGAGATGATACGACGATCTTTTTCCCGAGGTATCGAGGTGTCGGCACACCCCTCTAGTCCTCGTTGCTGCACCGGATGCAGGCATCGGACGCTGAGGGCCAGCGTCCGATGGCCATCCAGAGAGGATAAATCCACATCGGACGCGTCCGATGTGGTGGCATCGGATGCTGCCCAGCGTCCGATGTCCCTTTAAACAGTCTGACAAGAAGGTACAGTAGACCGTTGGACGAGGTCATCGGAGCGTCCGATGCTAGGCATCGGCGCGTCCGATGCCCCCGCAGAAACACCTGTTCAGTGCTCTATTGGATGGCCGGTTGGGGGGGGGGGTATTTATACTCCTCCCCCTCCTTCATTAGAGTGTTCTTGTCAATTTCCTTTGCTGAGAAACACCTTCTGAGTGTGAGTGAGTGCAAGAACCCTAGTGAGGTTGAGTGATTTGCTAATTGTGAGAATTAGACACCTCCTAGTGAGAATTGAGTAGCAAGTGTGCATCCATCCATCTCTTTGGCCTTGTGTTGGTCAAGTGAGAGTTCTAGCTTGTTACTCTTGGTGATCGGCATCACCTAGACGGCTTGGTGGCGATCGTGAAGCTTGGAGAGCATCCGGTGGCATTGTGGATGATCCAAGCAAGCTTGTGACCGGTAGCGAGCGATTCACCGGGCCGGAGTGGCGAAGAATCAACTCGTAGTGAGCACTTGATCCTTGCGCGGATCAAGGGGGAGCGATACCCTTGCGCGGGTGCTCCAACGAGGACTAGGGGGGTGTGCCGACACCTCGATACCTCGGCAAAAAGATCGTCAAGTCATCTCTACTCTTTTACTTACGCATTTACTTTCAAGCAATTCAATTCCGCATTACTCTTGTTGTTCATTCTATATTGAATTGCTTTGCTAGAGTAGGAGTGGCTTAGACTTGGTCTTTTGTGTGGTAGAATAAAGAGAATCACACTTCTAGGCACTAGGGGGTTAATTGAGGCTTGATAGGTTTTATTATTGCAAGAAGTTTTAGAAAAGCCCAATTCACCCCCCCTCTTGGGCATCTTGATCCTTTCAATTGGTATCGGAGCCTCGTGCTCTCGATTTAGGCTTAACCGCCTAGAGTTAAGATGTCCGGAGGTGATGGACCACCTCCCATGTTCGAGGGAGACGACTTTCCATATTGGAAAATCCGTATGGAGTCGTACCTAGAAGCGGTTGATGTGAAATGCCGCGATGCCGCCATAACCGGGTTCCCCAAACCCAAGGAGGGCACTAGCCTCACGCCACATGAGGAAGAAAATGAGAAGTGGAATGCAAAGGCCAAAAACATTCTTTTTAGAGGCATTTGCAAGGATGTGTTTAACCGCGTCCGGAACCACAAGAATGCCCATGATCTATGGGATAACATTTGTGCTCTCCATGAGGGGACCAAGAGTGAGCATGAGGAGAGATATCATTTAGTTATGCAAAAACTTCATTCATTTGATATGCATGCTAATGAAAGTGCAAATGAAATGTACTCACGCTTGAATGTTCTTGTAGAAGAACTCAATGGACTTGGCCTCACACAAATGCAACCATCCGATGTTGTGAGGAAGATTCTTTGTGTCCTTCCAATTGAGAAGTATGGACACATCGTGACGGTGCTACATCAAGGTGATCTTTCCACCGCTACACCAACTCAAATCTTGGGAAAGATCAATGCGCATGAGATGTACATGCACATCACACCAAGTGGTGGCTCCTCCACCGACAAGAAGAAGGACTTGGCCTTCAAAGCTAGCCATGACAAAAAGGGCAAGTCCAAGGCTATTGTGGTGCATCATGAGAGCTCAAGTGATGAAGAAGATGATTCCAACATTGCTCTCATGGTGAGAAGGACCACCAAAATGTTGAAGAAGCTTCACAAGAATGGAGTCAACTTTGACTCAAGAAAGAAGAAGTTCTTCACAAGTAGCAAGAGGAGGCCAATCTCCAAAATGGATTGCTACAATTGCGGTGAGCTTGGCCATCTTGCTCATCAATGCACCAAGCCCAAGAAAGAGAGCTACAAGAACAAGAACAAGGGCAAGAAGTATGACTCATCAAGTGAAGATGAGAAGAAGGATGAAAAGCCCTACTACAAGAAGGATGGCAAGAAGAAGAAGCAATACCACAAGAAAGGTGGGAAGGCTTACATTGTTGGTGATTGGCTCACCGACATTGACTCCTCCGGTGGCTCATCAAATGAAGATATTGATGATGAGAAGGAGAAGGTGGCCGCTCTAGTCATTGGCTCCTCTACACCACCACCACCACCATCGCCATCATCATCTACACACCTATGCCTTATGGCCAAGGGTGACCGAAAGGTACAAAACGATGATGACTCTAGTGATAGTGATAGTGATAGTGATGGTGAATTTGAGGCACCTACTTATGATGAGCTTGTCAAATTGCTAAACGACTACTCTAAAATCATAAGAAAGACTAGAGCTAAAAATGAAAAACTTGTTGATGAAAATGAATCTCTTGTTGAGAAATGTGATCATGCTATTCATGCTAGTGATGAACTAAAAGATGAACTTGCTACTATGTCATCCACTATCAAGGAGCTCAAGTCCTCTAACAAGGAGCTCAAAGCTAAAAATGAAAAACTTGATAAGATGCATAGTGACTTTACCACTAGTTATGCCTTGCTAAAAGAACAATACACTCAAGTGAAAGTTGACTATGATGCTCTCACCATTTCTTATGATATGCTTTCACATGAGACACATGATGCTCCTAACCTTGTTGTTAAGTGTGACATAGCTACATCTTGTGAGGACTTGGTTAGTGAGCATGATGAGCAAAGAGCTAGTGGCAAAGGCAAGAGTGTGGTTGTGGCCAATCACTATGATGATTAAATCAAGATCAAGAATGAGAATGCAAAGCTCAAGGTTGATCTAGAGAAGCTTGCAACCACAAAGCAAGTCATTGTTGAGACCCAAGATGATGAGTATAGCATGACACTTGAGCTTGACATGCTAAAAGAAGAGAACAAGAGATTGAAGATGGAGAGGGATTACAAGATGACACCATCTCAATTAGAGCTCCAACAAGAGAATGACAAGCTCAAGAAGGAAAAAGAACACCTCACCACCGGTTTGAGGAACTTCACCAAGGGTCAATGTCTTCAAAGTGAGCTTCTCATGAACACCGTCATGAAGACAAATAGAAATGGTATTGGCTTTCTTGAAGAGAAGATGAAGCAACGCAAGAGCATCACAAAGCCAAAGAAGAAGAAGATTGGGAGATGCTATGAGTGTGGAAAGGAAGGACACTTTGCTCATGATTGTGAAGAGCCAAAGCCCACACCCTTGCCCAAGCATGCTAGGCCCTTTGCTTTCAATGCTCAGTACATGCTTAGACAATATTCTAGTGGCAAAGTGAAGGTCATGTTTATGGGGCCACCTAACAAGAGTAGGCCAAAGCAAATTTGGGTTGCTAAGTCACTAGTTGAGAAGGTTAAGGGACCGCAACAAGTTTGGGTCCCAAAAGCTCAAGCTTGATTTCTTATGTGTGTAGGTGAACTACAAGACCGGTGGATCACATTGGGTAATTGATAGTGGTTGCACTCAACATATGACCGGCGATCCCCGGATGTTCACCTCACTAGAAGAGAATGTCAATGACCAAGAAAAGATTACATTTGGTGACAATTCAAAGGGCAATGTCAAGGGATTGGGCAAAGTGGCTATATCAAATGATCATACCATCTCCAATGTGCTACTAATTGCATCATTGAGCTTCAACTTGCTATTCGTTGGGCAACTATGTGATCTTGGCTTTCAATGTTTGTTCACCGACAAGGAAGTGGTTGTGACCAAGAAAGATGATACACAAGTGATATTCAAGGGCTTTAGATACAACAATCTCTACCTAGTGGATTTCACCTCCGAAGATGCCAAGTTGAAGACATGCTTGTTCACTAAGCAATCACTTGGTTGGCTATGGCATAGAAGATTAGCACATGTTGGAATGAACACTCTCAACAAGCTATTGAAGAAGGATTTGGTTAGGGGCTTGAAGGATGTCAAATTTGAGAAGGACAAATTGTGTAGTGCATGTCAAGCCGGCAAGCAAGTTGCAAACACTCATCCAACCAAAGCCTTTGTATCAACATCAAGAGAGTTAGAGCTACTCCACATGGATCTATTTGGGCCAACAACATATGCTAGCTTGGGTGGTAATCTCTATTGTCTAGTGATTGTTGATGACTATTCAAGATACACTTGGGTATTCTTTCTTCATGACAAATCCGAAGCAACCCCTTCATTCAAGAAGTTCGCCAAGAGAGCCCAAAATGAGTTTGACTTGAAAATCAAAAAGATAAGAAGTGACAATGGAAGAGAGTTCAACAACACCCACATTGAGCAATATTGTGATGAAGTTGGGATCAAGCATGAAGTCTCCGCAACATATACACCACAACAAAATGGGGTAGTTGAGAGGAAGAACCGGACTCTAATCACCCTAGCAAGGACAATACTAGATGAGTACTCTACACCGGAAAGATTTTGGGCGGAAGCAATCAACACCGCTTGCTATGCATCAAATCGGTTGTTCCCCCATCGTCTCCTTGGCAAGACCCCCTATGAGCTACTCAACAACAAGAAGCCGGATATATCATTCTTTAGAGTGTTTGAGTGCAAATGCTACATCTACAAGAAGCGCCAACACCTAGGGAAGTTTCAACGTCGATATGATATTGGTTTTCTTGTTGGTTACTCATTGAAGTCCAAAGCATATCGAGTATTCAACCATGCCACCGGGATGGTAGAAGAAACATATGATGTGGAATTTGATGAATCTAACGGCTCTCAACGAGAGCATGAAAATCTTGATGATGTAGGTGATGAACCATTGAGGGAAGCCATGAAGAACATGCCGGTTGGAGCCATCAAGCCTAAAGATGATGATGATGATGTGCAAGTCCTTGACAAGCCATCATCATCCAATGTACCACATGTTGATGACAAAGATGGGAGGGATCCATTTGAAGATACTCATGTCTCCCATGATCAAATGGTGGTACAAGCTCAAGATGTTGATGCTCCACAAGCGGCCCCTCAAGTGGTTGATCAAAGGACTACTCCTCTACTACAAGCTCATCCTCAAGAACTCATCATAGGGAGTCCAACAAGGGGTGTAATGACTCGATCTCAAAAACTTGCTTTATTTATTGAACATCACTCCTTTGTGTCTCTTGTTGAGCCTACCATTGTAGATGAAGCTCTAGGTGATCCGGATTGGGTGAATGCTATGCATGAAGAATTGAACAACTTCACCCGCAACCAAGTTTGGACACTTGAAGAGCGACCTAAAGGCGCAAGAGTTATTGGGACAAAATGGGTGTTTAGGAACAAGCAAGATGATCAAGGCAAGGTTGTTAGAAACAAGGCAAGGCTAGTGGCAAAGGGGTTCTCTCAAGTTGAAGGTTTGGATTTTGGAGAGACCTTTGCACCGGTTGCAAGACTCGAAGCCATTCGTATCCTCCTTGCATATGCATCACATCATGACATTAAATTATATCAAATGGATGTGAAAAGTGCATTTTTAAATGGCTTCATAAATGAACTAGTCTATGTTGATCAACCTCCCGGGTTTGAAGACCCTAGATATCCTAATCATGTTTATAGGTTGTCCAAGGCGCTATATGGGCTCAAGCAAGCCCCAAGAGCTTGGTACGAGCATCTCCAGGACTTCCTCATTGAGAAGGGCTTCACCATTGGGATGGTCGACACCACACTATTCACCAAGAAGCTTGATGGAGAAATCTTCATTTGTCAAGTCTACGTTGATGATATCATCTTCGGGTCAACAAATGAAGCCTATTGCAAGGAATTTGGTGATTTGATGTCGAAGGAGTTTGAAATGCCCATGATTGGAGAGCTCACATTCTTCCTAGGCTTCCAAGTCAAGCAATTGAAGGAGGGGACTTTCATATCTCAAGAGAAGTATACAAAAGACCTCCTCAAGCGCTTCAACATGGATGATTGCAAGCCTATCAAGACTCCAATGCCAACCAACGGACATCTCGACCTAGATGTGGGAGGTAACTCGGTTGATCAAACTCTCTACCGCTCTATGATTGGTAGCTTGTTATATTTGACCGCATCTAGGCCTGACATCATGTTTAGTGTGTGCATGTGTGCTCGCTTTCAAGCCGATCCTAGGGAATCACATCTTGTAGCTGTGAAGAGAATCCTTAGGTACCTAAAGCACACCCCAAGCTTTGGCCTTTGGTATCCCAAAGGAGCTAACTTCCAACTCGTTGGGTATTTCGATTCGGATTACGCGGGTTGCAAAGTAGAGAGAAAAAGCACATCCGGAGGGTGCCATTTGCTTGGGAGATCACTAGTTTCATGGAGTTCAAAGAAGCAAAATAGTGTGGCCTTGTCTACTGCCGAGGCGGAATACATAGCCGCGGGTGCTTGTTGTGCACAAATCCTATACATGAAACAAACCCTTTTAGACTATGGTGTAGTTCTAGAAAGGGTACCTTTGTTGTGTGACAATGAGAGCGCGGTTAAGCTTGCTTACAACCCGGTTCAACACTCTCGCACAAAGCACATAGATATTCGCCATCACTTCCTTAGAGATCATGTTTCAAAGAAAGATATATCCTTAGAGGGAGTTAGAACCGAAGATCAATTGGCGGATATCTTCACAAAACCCCTAGATGAAAACACTCTTTGTACCCGGGGGTTTCCCGGTTTGGGCCACAAAACCGGGGGTGCAGAGCGAGGGCGGCACGTGGCGGCAATCTGGAGGTTGCGTCGAGGCAACCCTTCGAATTGTGCGGGCGTGGCCGTCGGATACACCTACCACCGAGTTGGTCCAGAATAACCCTAGGGTTTAGCTGGTTCGCTCTGTAATTAGAATAGAGAGGGTAGAGTAGGAATTAGACTTAGGTTAGAATTAGGATAAGTAGTAGGGAGACACCCTCCTCCCCTGAGGTCAGTCATTTGCTCTTTCGCACTTAGGGTTTCCTGCTCTCCCATCACCTGCTGTAGCTAGCTGAGATCCGCAGAGAGACTTGCCTCTGTGTACTGTTGATTCTGAGGAAGTGAGGCCGTATCCTTACTGATTGTAGCGTGTGGTAGCCACACGGTTGCAGTTCGTGGTTGTGATTCGCGTTTCGTTTGTGTTCTTCGCGGAATCCTTTTTCTCCACGATTTTCCCGTCGCTTGATCTCTTTGCTCGGTTCATCTTTTGCAAATCCGTTTGAACCAAGTTGTTCTAGATCGTGAGGCACTTCTTTCCACCGAAGGAATTAATCTCTAACCTCACGGTCTAGGAGATCGATCGATTTTCGTTTCGGGTCAAGTTTTCTCCCTTCCCCCGAAATTCTTCGATTCATCGATTTGGAGATAGGTTCGAGCCATGATCTCATAGAGATAGCTCACTATACTCCTTGTGACTCATCTCTCCAAGTTTGAACCCTAGGGGTTTCGTTTTGGGAGAGTTTGATTCAAATCGGTGGATGAACTGTGCTGTCACGGGGTGACCGGACGCAGGGGTCGGGACGACCGGACGCTGGCTAGGTGAGTCCGGTCGTTGAACGTTCACTGCGATTTCCTGCTGGTTGACCGGACGCTCGGCGAGCTCACTAACCGGACACACAGCTCTTACTGTTCACCAGTTTTGTTCTTGTGACCGGACGCTGCTTTGTTGACCGGACGCTCGGTTCACCAGAGTCCGGTCCAACTCAGTAAGCTCCCGTTTTGGGTTTTGCTCGACCGGACGCGTCCGATCACTGACGACCGGACGCACAGCAGTCAACCGGACGCCCTGCCTCTCAGAGTCCGGTCCAACTCAGAGAGCTTCTGTTCTGGTTTTCGCTCGACTGGACGCGTCCGGTGAACTGTGACCGGACGCAGGTCAGAGTCCGGTCAGTTCTGTTTCGAGCCGTTTCGTTCGCAGTTTGCTCGCCCATTGTCGGATTTGTTTTCCGTCTTTTGCGTTGGCTTTCTAGAGTTGTGTAGTGTCCCGCTGTGCTTCTTGATAGCATCCACCCTACATCTAGGGTCGTGGACATTAGCAAGCTCTAGGTTTGTCTTTCGGGTGATTCCACTCTGGGACAGTGGCTACTAGTTTTCCCTGAAATGAAAATTTGAAGCTCCCATTCACCCCCCCCCCTCTGGTCGCTTTCTGGTTGCTTCTCGGTCCTTCAATTGGTATCGGAGCCGGGTTAAGGATCTTCCACCTTAGCCGGTTCCAGATCCACAGAAGCGACATGGATCGCGGCGTGGGCAAACCGCCGTTCTTTGATGGGACGAACTATGCGTATTGGAAGATACGCATGTCGGCCTATCTCCAGAGCATGGGCTCTTCTGTTGGGAGATTTGCAACAAGGCCGATTACGTTGTCTTGGCTGCTCGTGTCACTCAGCCCAGATCGATGAGCACGAGGCCAATAGCCGGGCACGTAACGCCTTGTTCTCCTGTTTGAGCATGTCCGAGTTTGATCGCGTTTCTCACCTCCCCGGCTCGGGAGATTTGGGCGACCCTCATGCGCTTCCATGAGGGAACCACTCAGTCAATCTCGCCTCTATGAGTCGCACAAGCGGGAGTATGAGAACTTTCGACATATGCCTGGCGAGAGCATAGAGAGTTTATTCGCTCGCTTTTTCAGGTCATTGTCAACAAGATGAGAGCGAACAAGGAGCTGTTGCCTTTTGACGATCATGAGAGGGCTTTGAAGCTTTTGCACACTCTTGATCGGTCGGTGTGGGACTCAAAGGTCCAGGCGATCATCGAATCGTCTAACTATGAGACCCTCACTTGCGACGAGCTCTTTAGTAAGCTCAAGTCTAGTGAGATTGACGCCATGTCGAGGGCTTCTTATGAGAATCCTTCTGGCCCGACTATGGCTTTGGTTTCTGGTTTTTCTAACCCCTCTGGAGGTTTGCTCTTTCGTCTCTCTTTTCTGTCACAGAGGACCAGCTTGAGTCGTTGGGGATGACGAGTTGGCAATGCTCGCCAACCGGTTCTGCGTTTCCACAACAACCGCATGAACCGTCGCCGCGGAGGAGGACGCTCAGGATGCTATGAGTGCGGCGACCCCGACCACTTCATCGCCAACTGCCCCAAGAAGAACAAGCATTCGGGGAAGGGCGATCATGGGCACAAGTACGACTCCGGCAAGCGCAAGGAGAAGTACGTCCCCGCAAGGCACAAGCGGAGGGGCGGCTTCGACAAGGAGTACATCAAGAAGAAGTACTTGGAGAAGGCCCAGCTGAGCAGCGTGCGTTCTTCGCCACGCTCAGCGACGTCGACGGCTCGGATGACGACTCCGCTTGCTCAAGCGATGACGAGTCCGAGAAGAAGAAGAGGATCGAGGACAAGCTGAACGGTCTCTGCTTCTTCGCCGACGACGACGGCTTCTGCACCATGGCGCTTGGTGATGAGGTCGACGGCAAGCTGGAGCACACCCCCCTGGGACGACGACGACGACGACACCTCCCAGGTATCTCTCACCCACGACGAGCTTTTGCTGAGAATGAGAAGCTTACCGCCGCGTTGCTTAGTCAGGATAAGTTGCTTAGGCGTGCCGCTAGAGAGCGCAAGGAGTTTAGGCAGAAGTGGGAGGACACGGTGAGAGAGCTTGAGTTTGCCAAGTCCACCGTGGTCGTGTCGGAGGAGGTTGAGTGTGAGATGTGCACCACGCACATGACTGACCTTCTCACTTTGAGAGGTAAGTATGCTGCGTTGGTAGGAGAGGTGGATGAGCTGAAGGCTAGACCTTCTCTGTTGGGTGCGTGCAAGACTTGTCCTGTCTTGCAATCTGAGTTGGCAGAGAAGAATGCCAAGATGTGTCTCTTGAGGAGGCCAACTCAGGTAGCACTTGTGTGTCTAGTGCGCTTTGTGTGAGGGTTTGGAGATGGAGATTGCGAATGTCAAGCATGGCAAGATGCAAACCGAGGAGGAAAACACATACCTTCGGACCATCTTGTCATGGGTCTCTTGTAGTGAGCCGCAGCTCGGGATGATGATCTCCCAATTTAAGCGAGCTGCTGGAGGTTCTGGTGTAGGTCTTGCTCAGGGTGTTGATCTTTGCTTTTGGGAAGATTGGAGAGTCGAGTGGTCTGAATCCTAGTGAGAAGCCCAACTCCACCACTACTCCCAAACTGACCAAGCTTCCACCCAAAGAGCCCGTCAAGCCTACCACCAAGGATGGGGTATTTGAGGAACCTCCGAGAGCTCCACCCAAGAACCAAGTGTGGCATCCCAAACCCAACCACCTAAAGAACAAGCTGGATACAATGCCACCTATCCAGGAGGAGTTGCCACAGAAGGGCAAAGTGATCCACACCACAGCCATGAGTACCAACAACCCCTTTGCGTGCGGTGAGGTTCATTGTGACTTCTGTGGGAGAGATGGACACTTGAGCGAGTTCTGCTTTAGGCGCAAGAGAGAGGCGCGCCGTGCTAGGGAGATGAACAACACGGACATGTACCATCCTTTCCATGATGTACATGTGCCGAATGTTCAGAGGAGTGCTCCGAGGAGAGCAGCTAGGCCCAGAGGTCCAGAACCTCAAGTTCCCAGGCCTAGGCAGCAGAGAGCTCCGAGGAGAGATGCTAGGCCTAGAGGCGCAGTGCCTCAAGTTGCTAGGCCTAGGCCTCGTAGAGAGCGTGCCCGCGGGGAGCCTGCAGTTGTAGGCTATGGACCCCGTGGCGGAGGCTTTGTAGTTGAGCGTTTTCCCCCACCGCGTTTTGAGTATCGCGATGGACGCTCCTCCCTTAGCGGACCACGTTTTCCTCTACGTGGTGATCGCTCCTCTCGTAGACGTGCTAGGAATGGTTTTTTCTGCTAACCGTTCTTTTGAGCAGCCGGCCCAACACTGGTATTCTTCCTACTTCACTAACCCCAGTGTTGGACCGTATGCTCACCCTATGTCTTTTTATTGATGTAGGTAAAACGGTTGGAGGACATTTGGTTGGTGGATTCCGGTTGCTCGAGGCACATGACCGGAAACGCCAAGTGGTTCTCCAGCCTTAGCCCTGTTGCCGGAAAGGAGTACATACCTTCGGCGACAATAGCAAAGGTAAGGTATTGTCTCGCGGGTCGGTGCGAGTTAATGAGCACTTTGTGTTGCGCGATGTTGCTCTTGTTTCTAACTTGCATTTTAACCTTCTTTCTGTTTCGCAACTTTTTGATGACGACTATGAGATTCGTTTTAAACCGAATCTCAGTCGTATTTTGGATCCTCAGGGCAATCTTGTGTGTTTGATTTCGCCCTTGGAAAAGTCTTTCGTGCGAATTTCTCGGAGTCTTTTGGCACTTTCTCGTTGTCTTGTGGCTGGACCTTCCTCCTCTGATCTTTGGAAGTGGCATAGGAGACTTGGACATTTGAGCTTCGACTTGCTTGCAAGGCTTAGTTCACTTGGCCTAATCCGAGGATTGCCCAAGTTGCATATGGAGAAGGATCTTGTTTGCCACTCTTGTAGACATGGGAAGATGGTTGCCGCTCCCCACCATCCAGTGACTCAGGTCATGACCAAGCGCCCTGGAGAGCTTTTGCACATGGACCTTGTTGGTCCGGCTCGGGTGAGCTCGGTTGGGGGAAGTGGTATGTGCTTGTTGTTGTTGATGACTTTTCGAGATATTCGTGGGTCTTCTTTTTAGCTGAGAAGACCGAGACTTTCTCCTTTGCTCGCAATCTGATTTTGCGTCTTCAGAACGAGTTCCCTTTGAACTCGATGCGAGCAATTCGGAGTGATAATGGTTCCGAATTCAAGAATTCGGATTTTGAGAAGTTTTGTAACTCTTTGGGTTTAGAGCATCAGTTTTCTTCCCCCTACACACCCCCTCAAATGGTGTTGTAGAGAGGAAGAATCGGACCCTTGTTGAGATGGCCAGGACGATGCTCGATGAGCATAGGACTCCTAGGCGATATTGGGCCGAAGCTATGAGCACTGCATGCTACATTTTCCAATCGCATTTTTCTCGAGCTTTCTTGAAAAGACTTCTTATGAGTTGCGTTTTGGAAAACTGCCCAAGGTGAGTTATTTTCGAGTTTTTGGTTGCCATTGTTTTATACTCAAAAAGGGCAACTTGGACAAATTTGAGTCTCGTTCTTCTGACGGTGTATTTTTGGTTATGGCACTCACACTCGCGCATATCGTGTACTTAACCTTGATACTAACCGAGTCATGGAGACATCAGATGTCACCTTCGACGAGACCATGGTTTGTCCCTCTTCTCGTTTTGAGCGTGCAGGTGATCATGAGGTTGGTGAGCCTCTTTTTGATGATGAGGACGAGGGTGCTGAAGGTATGGATGATCCAGCACCCCCTCCACCTGCTGTGCCGCAAAGAGCGGCTTCTACGACGACTCACGGCCCCGACACCTCTTCCTCCTGGGGGCCGTGGGATCCGCCACCCCGAGCGGTACCATTTGTACCCGGGGAGGCACCAGCTGCTGTTGAGGGGGAGGCCACTTCGGCAAGGGAGGCGCCACGACACATTCAGCGCCAGCACCCGCCTCAGCAGATGATCGGCAGCATCGACGAACGGGTCACTCGGTCCAGGTCACAGCACATCTCTCACTTTGCTCATTCTGCTTTTGTTGCTAATTTTGAGCCCCGAGATGTTGGACACGCTTTGACGGATCCCGATTGGGTCAATGCCATGCATGAGGAGTTAGAAAATTTTGAGCGAAATCGGTTTGGGTTCTAGTTCCACCTCCTCCTGAGTGTAAGCCTATTGGGACAAAATGGTTTTCAAAAACAAGCAAGGAGAGGATGGCCACGTTGTTAGAAACAAGCCAGGCTTGTAGCGAAGGGTTATAGTCAGAAGGAGGGGATAGACTATGAGGAGACTTTGCTCCTGTAGCTCGTTTGGAGGCAATTAGGATACTCTTGGCCTTTGCTGCATCCAAAGGTTTAAACTTTTCAAATGGATGTCAAGAGTGCCTTCTTAAACGGCTACATAGAAGAAGAGGTTATGTTGAGCAACCCCCGGTTTTGAAAATCCCAAGTTTCCAAACCATGTTTTTAAACTCCACAAAGCTTTATATGGTTTGAAACAAGCCCCTAGAGCCTGGTATGATAGGTTGAAAACCTTTTTGCTTGCTAAGGTTTTAAAATGGGATGTGTAGATAAAACGCTTTTCTCCTCAAGCAAGGCAAAGACACTCTCTTGGTCCAGATTTACGTGGATGATATCATTTTCGGTGGTTCTTCTCACGCTTTGGTTGCCAAGTTTGCAGATACTATGAGCAGGGAGTTCGAGATGAGCATGATGGCGAGCTGACATTTTTTCCTCGGGTTGCAAATCAAGCAATCCCGAGAAGGGACGTTTGTGCACCAGGGCAAGTACACCAAGGACTTGCTGAAGCGGTTCGATATGGGTGAGGCCAAGCCTCTTCCAACACCCATGTCGACGACGACTGCCCTGGATGCGGATGTGGATGGAGAAGCAGTGGACCAGAAGGAGTACCGAAGCATGATCGGGTCGCTCCTCTACCTGACGGCGACACGCCCGGACATCCAGTTCGCGGTGTGTCTGTGTGCGCGCTTTCAGGCGTCGCACGCACCTCTCACCGTCAGGCGGTGAAGCGGATTTTCAGGTACCTTCGTTTCACACCTGAGTTCGGGATTTGGTATTCTGCTTCCTCCACCCTCTCCCTTTGCGGTTATTCGATGCCGATTTTGCTGGTTGCCGTATTGAGCGCAAGTCCACTTCTGGGACTTGCCAGTTTATTGGTTCTTCTCTTGTTTCGTGGTCTTCTCGCAAGCAGTCTAGTGTCGCTCAGTCCACTACAGAGGCTGAATATGTTGCTGCGGCTAGCTGCTGTTCCAGTTGCTTTGGATGATGGCCACTTTGCGTGATTTTGGTCTGAGCTTTACTCGTGTTCCTTTGCTTTGTGACAGCACGAGTGCTATTAGCGTTGCTAAGAACCCCGTGCTTCACTCGAAGACCAAACACATTGATGTGCGCTTTCATTTCTTGCGAGACCACCAGGAGAAGGGTGATATCGACCTTCGCCATGTCGATACTCATCATCAACTGGCTGATATTTTCACCAAGCCTTTAGACGAATCAACCTTTAATCGGTTGAGGGGTGAGCTTGGTGTGTTTTCCCCTTTTAGATGGGGGAAACATTTTGGATCTTGTATAGTAGACTGACTCTCTTTCGTTGTCTTTCTTTCTTTTGCACTTCAGCATACGCATTTACATTCTGAGCTTCATGTTATAATCACTAGAATGTAACTATGCTCTATGTGTATGCTCCGATGCTTATGATGATGCTTGTAGCTTATGCTCTTTCTGATCACTAGTACATGTTGTGAGCTGAGCTATTTTGAAATGGTGAATTTGCTTAATAACTTAAAATCTGAAATGTTCACCATTGAGATATGCAACTAGCATTGTAGGATGTGTTGAGTTCACTCGTGCTTTTCATATATGCTAGGTTGCTATGTCTCTAGTTCTGAGTCATTCACTTGCTTGGTCTGTTCATATCTGTTTAAAATTTGAACCAAGTTTTAGTGAATTGAAAAGATCGAGATGGGATTGCTTGTCAACACATCACGGTATCGAGACGTTTCTCATTGCACTTTGAGTTAAACTTGAGCCGTGTAGTGTATGACCGAAACCGTAGCTTTAAGCTTCTGATTGCTTCGGCATAGGCTTCGCTCGGTTGAAAAGTTAGGCAATGACAAGCTTTCAACCTCTCGCAATCACATGCTAATAATTGAACTTGTGAATTTCACCGCTGCAACTCCGATCTGATTTGAATTCACAAGTGTATGTTTCATTCTTAAGCATGATGATTGAACTTTGCTAGGGTAGTTCACCTTGTATACATGTTTAGCACTTGTTCAGACTCCTGTTTATACATTGCTAGTGCTATTTTGATGGTGAACACCTTTTGACTCAAACTGCTCATTTCTGCTCATATGTTCATATTTCATATCTAGTGATCAGTTTGAGCCTTTGCTGAGCTTGTATGCTTTTGTTGAGTCATTGGAGTTATACTGTTTAGAGCATCTTTGCATTCTCCTGAATATATGCCTGAAGCTGCTAACTTGCATTTTGACTCATATGCATGTTGGAAGGGGGAGAACCTCCTTGTTAGCACTTGGTGCCTTTTCTAATGGGGAGAGTCTTTTACTTGATTAGTGCATTTTCAACTAAGGGGGAGAGTTTGCAAATCATATGTCTCCTGATGTTCAACTAAGGGAGTTTTGAGGGAAAAACTTTCAAATCTTTGTGTTCCTCCCAGTTGGACCTAAGGGGGAGTGTTTTCCTGGTTGTATCACTATTCAAGGGGAGCTTGCTGCTTTTTTTTGTTGGCCGTAAGACATTGGTATCGAGCTTCTTTGCTAGTTGTGTTGAGCCTCTGTGCCTCTATCTTGAGGACTACAGCATTTTGCCTCGATATTTTCGATTGGATTTGCTAGCGGTGTTGAGCCTGTTCTACTCTCTTCTTGAGGGCTAGTTTTGCTTTGCTTGGTCGCGTCGAGCCGTTGCCCATGTCTTTGGGGACCAATTGTCTTGCTCTTTCCACTTGACCTTCTTCGGCTTTGCTATGCTTTGGGTCATTTGGTCGAGTTCCTCTTCTCCTTCTTCCTTCTTCTCTTTCTACTATGATTTGTGTTGGTAGTTGACAATGCACTCATCAAGGGGGAGATTGCGGATACATGGGTGTATGCCGGGTCTCTGAGTGATGAGTGATTGTCAACTGGATGATGCGCATGTTCTTTGGCTTGTGTTGTGCAGGTGTCGAGCACGGATGCAGTGATCGAAAGGCGAGGTGAAGGTCAAGTAGAGACGTGCCGTGCCGATGGACCGGGAGTGGCGAAGGGGACGTGAGGCTTGGACTGAGGGACCAGAGGCCCGAGGATCAGCTGTGGTGGCTGGCAGCCTGTGACGACGACAAGTGAAGAAGTGCGGTCATGTGTTGCCTGAGTCGTGACTCGGGGACACGTGTCGGTGGCGGGGTGCACGGGAGGTGCATCCCATCTACGACGTCGTTTGGTGGTAGAGCCAGGGAAAAACCATCGGATGGACGGTTTCCAGGTTTGGGCCTCAAAACCTGGGCGTGGACGGTTGCCGAGTTTGGCCACAAAACTCGGGCTGAGGGTTTCCGAGTTTGGCCTCAAAACTCGGGCTGAGGACGGTTTCCAGGTTTGGGGCCTCAAAACCTGGGCTCTGAGGGTTTGCTGAGTTTGGCCTCAAAACTCAGATGCTGGTGGGCTGGTTTCCCCGGTTTGGGCCTCAAAACCGGGGTTGGATGGAAAAGGCTGGTTTTCCCTGGTTTGGGCCACAAAACCGGGGTGCAGAGCGAGGCGGCACGTGGCGGCAATCTGGAGGTTGCGTCGAGGCAACGCTTCAAATTGGCGGGCGCGGGCCGTCGGATACACCTACCACCGAGTTGGTCCAGAAAACCCTAGGGTTTAGCTGGTTCGCTCTGTAATTAGAATAGAGAGGGTAGAGTAGGAATTAGACTTAGGCTAGAATAGGATAAGTATAGGGAGACACCCTCCTCCCTGAGGTCAGTCATTTGCTCTTTCGCACTTAGGGTTTCCTGCTCTCCCATCCCTGCTGTAGCTAGCTGAGATCCGCAGAGAGACTGCCTCTGTGTACTGTTGATTCTGAGGAAGTGAGCCGTATCCTTACTGATTGTATGTGTGGTAGCCACACGGTTTGCAGTTCGCGGTGTGATTCGCGTTTCATTGTGTTCTTTTTTCGCGGAATCCTTTTTCTCTCCACGATTTTTCCCGTCGCTTGATCTCTTTTCGGTTCATCTTTTGCAAATCCGTTTGAACCAAGTTTGTTCTAATCGTGAGGCATTTCTTTCCACCGAAGGAATTCTCTCTAACCTCACGGTCTAGGGAGATTGATCGATTTTTTGTTTCGGGTCAAGTTTTCTCCGCTTCCCCCCGAAATTCTTCGATTCATTGATTTGGAGATAGGTTCGAGCCATGATCTCTTAGGGATGGCTCACTATACTCCTTGTGACTCATCAGTCTCCAAGTTTGAACCCTAGAGGTTTCGTTGGGAGAGATTGATTCAAAATCGGTGAATGAACTATGTTGTCACGGGGTGACCGGTAACGCAGGGGGTCGGGACGACCGGACGCTGGCTAGGTGAGTCCGGTCGTTGAACGTTCACTGCGATTTCCTGCTGGTTGACCGGACGCTCGGCGAGCTCACTGACCGGACACACAGCTCTTACTGTTCACCAGTTTTGTCCTTGTGACCGGACGCTGCTTTGTTGACCGGACGCTCGGTTCACCAGAGTCCGGTCCAACTCAGTAAGCTCCCGTTTTGGGTTTTGCTCGACCGGACGCGTCCGATCACTGACGACCGGACGCACAGCAGTCGACCGGACGCCCTGCCTCTCAGAGTCCGGTCCAACTCAGAGAGCTTCTGTTTTGGTTTTCGCTCGACCGGACGCGTCCGGTGAACTGTGACCGGACGCAGGTCAGAGTCCGGTCAGTTCTGTTTCGAGCCGTTTCGTTCGCAGTTTGCTCGCCCGTTGTCGGATTTGTTTTCCGTCTTTTGCGTTGGCTTTCTAGAGTTGTGTAGTGTCCCGCTGTGCTTCTTGATAGCATCCACCCTACATCTAGGGTCATGGACATTAGCAAGCTCTAGGGTTTGTCTTTCGGGGTGATTCTCGGGACAGTGGCTCCTAGTTTCCGAAAGGAAAATTTGAAGCTCCCATTCACCCCCCCCTCTGGTCGCTTTCTGGTTGCTTCTCGGTCCTTCAACAAGTTGCCCTTTTATCTTCTTGTTACATATGCGTTCGGCATTCAACATATTTATGATCTTTATCTTTTATACTTGCCGAATGACATTATAAACCTGCTCCGACAAACAGCTTCTATAGCTGTCTGCCATCGCGATTGGCTTTCAAAGCCGTACATATGGAACTGTCTGGTCTCACCCGGCATGTTCCAAGGTATTCTCACGCTTTTATCCCTTGTTGGTTTTCAGGTCAAACCGACTGGCACGTCTCCGGATTCAGTACGTTCCGGGCACCCGATTGAAGCCAGCCTCGTTCGGCTTGCTGTGTGCCTTGACGCGAGGCGTCACGTTTTGCGTCAACACACTTTTTGGCACGCCCGGTGGGACCACTACATTTCAGAATGTCTGAAATCGAGGACAACCCGATTGATGGAAACGAGGGAAAATTGGGTCAAGGCTTTATGTCAGCTGATAAGTTAGAAGAAGTAGATATTGGTGATGGAATTGAGGCAAGGCCGATATATATCAGTGCAAATTTGGATTCAGAATATAGACTAGAGCTAATAAATCTTTTAAAGAAGTTCAAGGATTGTTTTGCGTGGGATTACACGGAGATGCCCGGATTAGATCGCTCTATTGTTGAACATCGGCTACCGATCAAACCTGGGTATCGTCCTTACAAGCAACCTCCTCGAAAAATTTTCAAGGAAGTGTTAGCCGATGTAAAGAAAGAAGTTGAGAGATTGTTGAAGGCAAATTTTGTTCGGCCATGTCGGTATGCAGAGTGGATCTCAAATATAGTTCCGGTGTACAAGAAAAATGGAAAGATGAGAGTCTGCATTGATTTTAGAAATCTCAATAAAGCTACTCCAATGGACAGTTACCCGATGCCGGTTGCCGAACTGCTTGTTGACGCAGCAGCTGGTTACGAAGTCATCAGCTTTATGGATGGTAACGCTGGGTACAACCAAATCTTCATGGCAATAGAGGACATTTCAAAGACAGCTTTCAGATGCCCTGGTCATATCGGTTTGTTTGAGTGGATTGTTATGACATTCGGTTTAAAGAATGCCGGTGCAACTTATCAACGAGCTATGAATTACATCTTTCACGAATTGATCGGCAAAGTTGTAGAGATTTATATTGATGACGTAGTCGTGAAGTCCAGGAACCATGGAGAGCATTTATCTGATTTAAGGAAAACTTTAGAGTGCACAAGGAAGCATGGTTTGAAGATGAACCCGAACAAGTGTGCTTTTGGAGTTTCAGCAGGAGAATTTTTGGGGTTTTTAATTCATAAAGGAGGAATTGAGGTCGGGAAGAAAAGCATGGAAGCAATAGACAAAATCGTTCCCCCGACCAACCTTACTGAGTTACAATCGTTGCTTGGCAAGATTAATTTTGTAAGGAGATTCATATCCGGTTTATCCGAAAAAGTCTTGCCTTTTTCTCCGTTGCTGAAGCTTAGGAAAGATCAAAAATTCGTATGGGGTGACGTACACAGAAAGAAGCTTTCGATGAAATCAGGGAATATATGAAGGCACCGCCAGTACTAATACCTCCTCAGTTTGATAAGCCCTTCAAATTGTACGTGTCAGCCGATAAACTGACGATAGGGTCGGCTCTTATGCAAGAATTTGAAGGAAAAGAAAGAGTCATAGCTTACCTTAGCCGAAAACTATTAGATCCAGAAACGAGGTATTCGGCTACAGAGAAGCTTTGTCTGTGTGTATATTACTCGTGCACCAAGTTTCGGCATTACTTGTTAAATGCCGAATGTATAATAATTTCTGAGTTCGACGTGATAAAACATATGTTGTCAATGCCTATTCTGAGTGGAAGAATCGGCAAGTGGACTTTAGCGTTGTCAGAGTTTGATTTAAGATACGAATCGGCAAAGGCAGTTAAAGGACAAGTTATTGCCGATTTTGTTACTCATCATCGCGGTCCTTCTGCTAGCATGGTGAATATTGCACCTTGGACGTTGTTTTTCGACGGCTCGTCCTGCAGCAAGGGTAGTGGTGTTGGCATTTTCTTAATTTCTCCACAAGGGTTAACCTTCAAATATGCTATCCCCATTGAGTTCAATGTTACCAACAATCAGGCGGAATATGAAGCTTTACTCAGAGGGCTACGGCTTCTTGTGGAGGTGAAAGCCATTGCTGTTGAGATCTTCGGGGATTCTGAGTTAGTCATCAATCAGCTGATTGGTCAATACGAATGTAGAAGTGATGTATTGAGAGAATATTATGAAGAATGTCAAGAACTTCTAAAGTGTTTCCAAACGGCGACTTTACATCATATCCCTAGGGGGCATAATGAAGAGGCAAACAAATTAGCTCAAACTGCTTCGGGATACCAAGAAGATCAAAAGGTTCTTGCTTTGGATGGAAATCGTGTGGTTGATGATTGGAAAAGAGAAATTACTGATTACTTGAGGAATCCGTCACAAAAGGTTTCTCGAAAACTCAGATATAAAGCTATCAAGTTCACGCTTCTCGACGATCAGTTGTACTACAAATCCATAGATGGGGTGCTCCTGAAGTGTCTGAGCCCAGAAGAAGCCAAGAAGTTGATGTATGAAGTACATGAGGGGTTATGTGGTGCACATCAGTCGGCCTACCGAATGAAATGGATAATAAGAAGAACCGTTTATTTTTGGCCAACTATGCTTGAAGATTGTTTTGAATATTATAAAGGATGTCAAGATTGTCAAAGATTCGGGAATGTTCAAAGAGTTCCAGCATCGGCTATGAATCCGATTATTAAGCCGTGGCCGTTTAGAGGATGGGCTATAGATCTGATTGGTCAAATTCACCCTCCTTCTAGTAAAGGACACAAATTCGTGTTATTGGCTACAGATTACTTTACCAAGTGGGTTGAGGCCGTACCTTTGAAGAAGGTTACGTCAGAAAACGTGATTGATTTCGTCAAAGAGCATATAGTCCACAGATTCGGGATCCCTCAAACTATAACCACGGATCAGGGGACTCAGTTCACATCGACCGAATTTTGTGATTTTGCTGAAGAAATGGGAATCAAGCTGTGTAACTCTTCTCCTTATTACGCACAGGCCAATGGTCAAGCTGAAGCATCAAACAAGATTATGATTAAGGTTATCCAGAAGAAGATTGATGAGAAACCGAAAAGATGGCATTCGGTTTTAAATGAGGCATTATGGGCTTACCGAATGGCGTGTCATGGGTCTACTCAAGCATCTCCTTACGAATTGGTTTATGGACATTGTGCTGTGTTGCCATGGGAGTTACAATCGAATTCAAGGCGAGTTACATTGCAGAATGAATTGAAAGAAAAGGATTATAAAAGTTTGATGATGGACGAACTAGAAGATTTGCATTTAATTCGTCTTAAGGCACTAGAGAATATAGAGAGGAACAAGTTGCGCGTTGCCAGGCATTATAACAAAAAGGTCAAGGAAAAGTGCTTTGAAGAGGGGGATTTAGTTTGGAAGGTTGTACTGCCGATCGGGACGAAAGACAAAGCGTTCGGTAAATGGTCTCCAAATTGGGAAGGTCCTTTTCGGATAGTGAGGCATGTGCCTGGCAATGCATATATTCTGAGGACTTTGCTGGGAGAGGAGTTTTCTAGAGCAATCAATGGGAGGTTTCTTAAGAAGTTTCATCCCAGCATAGAGGTCGGGGCATGAAAAATCATATGCAATGAATTAGCCGATGAGAGACATCGCCTTTAGCGGAAAAAATGTTTGAACAGCCGACATGATATGTGTCGCCTTTAGAGCAAAAATATTAGTCCAACCAAATAAAGATGATATCGTGCGAGGGTTTTGTTTTCGGCAATTCAAGAAACGGAAATCACAGACAAACGTTTTTTGCGGATGCAGATGTTTCACAAAAGGATGACAGTTTTGTTGCGAGAGGCTCCTAGGTACAAACTATTCATCAAACAACCTGTTCAAGACAGATTGAGCATCAGAAACCTGGGCAAGCACGGTCGCATGATCTTCATAACTCTCCAGGAGATCCTCGATGTCCTCTGGAAGCTTGCCACCATGGAAGCCGGTCGGCATGACGGAGAAGTCCTCGTGCGACTGGGTGGACATTGCCGCCAGCCCCAGGGCAACGCCGTGGTGTATGCCATGGATGGCAATTTGATCGACACGGCCGTCCGCATCATCAAGACGAGCCTCCACGGTTTCCCCCCGGGCGTTCACCTTGTCGGCCACCCTGGTTCCAGCAATCTTCAGACGCTCAACCTCTGCAGATAGTGCTGGACAAAAGGAGAATATATCAGGAAGACGGACCCGATTAAGAAAGGGGGAAATCGGACGGAGGTTTTATTAACCTGAGATTGCATCGCAGAATTGTTTCCGCTGGTCTTCCCAGTCGAGTTGGTCGATGCCGTACTGCTTGGAAACTTCGCCCAGCTCTTCCCGGGCCTTGTCCCTTTCTTCCTTGAAACGGCGGGCGTCACGGTGGCTCCACCGGTCGGAGTAGGAGGAATTTGAGGAGGAACCCGAAGAGCCAGAGGGGCTGGAGGGCCCAGATGATGGAGTACCAGGCCGGAGAAGATGGCTTTGGCTGCTGGTAATGAATCTTATACTAAGAGCGAGAAGGAGAAATCGAAATCGAAACGATGGGCGAACAGAGAAATGTGGATTGCAAGGGGCAGGATAACTAATGTTTACCCATAGCGCTGGCGTTGCGATGCTCGGCTGCCCTCCGCTTCCCCTTCGGCAGGACGCTTGCCACGGTCGTCGCTGGTCGCCATTGCTGCAGGACTAGGGTTTTTTTGGGGCTAAACTGACAAAAGGAGGTGAAGAAGCGAAGATGAGAATGCGCAGCTGCAGGTGCTAGTCAAAGTACTGGAAACGGTTTACTTATAAGCCAGGGGAAGAGTTGTGGCGAAGTTAACGGGGTAGCGAAATAAAGAATGCCAAGCGACGGAATAGGGTTTTCCTTTTCGGATGGGCCGTTTCTGCTGGGCCGGCTCGGTTAGGTCGAATGCCATTCGGTTGTCTTCTTGAGTTCTTCAGGCAAGGGTTCATTCGGTCATTAGGAAGTGAAAACAATCAGCTATACTTTGTTACGGGAAGTTTAAAGGAGAAGAGGCTGATTGCATAAAGGTATAAAAATATCGAGACAGTTCTTGCAAGGACAAAAACACGATATGCTCAGCTTATTACAAGATCAATGTTTACTCATCCAGAAACTGATTGATTGCTTTTATGGCCTCAGCCCTAATTCGGCTGACAGTATCAAATGCCTTCTTATCTTCGTCTTCAGATTTTTGGATTTTGGATAATTTGGCTTTGGTTTGTTGATCTTCTTTGAAAGCCGAAGTTATCTTTAACGAAGATGCTTCTATGACCTTCGGCAGATCAGCTATATGAGCCCTGTGAGATTGGATTTTAGTATTCAGATTGGCTAGCTGGGCTTCTAGTTTGTTTTTGTCCTCCTCCATGGCTTTCAGTTCATACTCCAAAGTTGCCAAGGAAGTCTTTGCAGTTTGAACGTTAGAGTGCAAATTTCTAAGCTCCAACTTCGTCAAAGATCTATTGTTCTGTAGGGCAGTCTTGGATGACATGTTTTTAGTTGCCCTCCTTATCATGCCAATGAAGTTGTCAAGGCGAGCTGCGGATTCCAAGTGGGTCAGAAGAATAGGAGGGATGTCTTCATCGATGAGCTCGAGGGTGTCCCTTATTTGATCTGCATCCTGGACCAGATTGATGGTGTCCTTATTCAATAGGACGATTATTTTCCCTTAACCGAGCTTGATTTTCCTTTGACAAAGTCTGTCGGGAAGTATTTTCTTCACCTTTCTCAGTAATGTAATCCTCGACAGGGAAAGAATAACTCATGGTCGGCTCTTTGGTGTTTTTCTGAGGAAGGAGGAAGGAGTTAGCTGACTAAGTGTGTTTAGTGAAAACAATGTAATTTGAGGACGAAGCTTGCCTGTTGAGCTGATTGATCATCGGGAGACACTGTGCTTTGGCTTGTTCGAGGACTTTGTTGAATAATCAAGGGAGGTGGACATGGAATATCATCAGGAGACGGCTCTGCTTCCAGTTCTTTTAGGATATTATCTGTTTCAAGTAATGGCATGAGCATATGACGACAGGAAGAAGGATGGCCGAGCATATTACCTATGGTCCCATCAGTTTCTTCATCTCTCAAAATTTCAGAAGATTTTGGGTCTTCGGCCCCGTCTTGGATGTTTCTTGTGAAAGCTTCAAGGGATAGTTCGGTAGTTGCTGGAGTGTTGCTGGATTTCAGAACCTTGACCTGTGGCTGCAGCAAATGACAAAACGTAGATTTGATCAGATTTGTTGTCAGATAAAATTGAGTAGCATTAGATGGGAATTCGTACCTTGGGAGATGGTTTTGCCCTTTTGGTCCTTGTTTTCTTGGATAAAGAGTCAGTCTCGAATGCTTTTCTCTTGCCTTCTCCTCCTGGGAACATAATGGTTGAAGTTGCGGGGATCTTCATGAAGCTGTTCAGGTTTGGAGCATCGAAGCCAAGAGCAGGATTGGGTCCAGCCTGATAATATTGGATCGCTTTGGCAGGAAGTGTAGGCTCGGGATCCTGCGTATGGCCGGATGTTAGAGAAGGGTTGGATTCAAGAGCGGAGAATGACAGGAGTAATGAAATTACCTCGCTGTCGGAAGCAAAATCGGGTTGTAAGCTCTGGCATAAGGGGTGAACTGGTACATTGAAGAGATGAGTATGCCATTCTTCCCACCAGGAAATGAAGAAAGGATGAGCAGTATCTACTATCCCAAATGGAGATGGTTTATATGTTGGTAGCTCCCATCCTAATTCAAAGACTTTTTTGGCCATTATCCCTTCTGTGATTACTTCTCTGGGTCTTATTACTGTTGAGAAGAAAAATCTGGGGGGCAACTGACCGCATCCTAGTTGTCTGGCTACTGCGTTTGGGTAATAGAATTCATAAGTGGATTGCACTAATCTCCCATGGTGAAATTCGGCTGGCAAAACGCAGGGCTTGATGAAAGAATTGAAGATGTCAATAGATGTTTGATCTGCACAGCCGGATTCATAGTTGAACTTGCAAGGAAAAGTCAGGTTTTCATTCTCTCTGTAAGGAAGCCAGAGTACACTGCTGAAGCCTTGGAAAAATAACTTGAAAAGATGGCCAATGTCCATGTCAACGCTGATGGATGATGCTGCTTCTCCATAAGTTTGGCAGGCTTTAACTCTCGCCGATTGGCCTTCGGCGTAGTTGATTGAGGGGAAACTCAGGTTGAGCAGGCTCACGGACACTATCTGATGCATATATAGTTGAAGCCACATCTGAACTAGCCACCAGGGACCATTCACACAAGAAATCTCTCTGCCTGTGTACATCTGAATGGTGATCTGATGCATCATGTGATAAACAGACCCCAGGAGGTATTTGCCTAGTGGAATTTGGGTGCCTGCAGATAAATCTTCGGCCATCACCATGTGGTTTAAAGTAGGTTCATTAGACTTTCCGCAGAAGATGAATCTGCATAGCCACATGTTCATAAAGGCTTTATGTTCTTTATCAGAGACAGTACTGGACGGTTCCATATAAGTCTGAATATATTTAGCCCATCCACATCCAGAGCTGACGGCTCTCTGATTGCTTTTGTTCTTGTATTTGTATGGATATACTGGTAAGGTTATGTTCAGACCAGTCATCATGAAGATGTCAGCTAAGGTAATAGCCATCATACCATGGCCAAAGATGAAAGCATTGGTGGCATTAGACCAGAAGTGAGAAGCTGCTATCAGGAGGGAATCGTTTCTAGGTGTTTCTGATAGAGATAATTCCAGACAGTGACCGATATCTTGGTTTTCCCAATGACTGCTGCTTTTTTCAAACATCCTCCGATACCAATTTCGCCATCCAACAATTGGGGAAAAGGCCAGTTCTTGAAGGTGTTCGGCCAGTGACTCGGTGAAATGATTCCAGATTTAAAGGGAATTCTTTGGGTTTCTTTCTCGATAATCTCTGCCGGGTCGGGATTTCCCATTGGGCCAAGGAGATAGGAGTCAGGATTAACAGCATAAGGGATCAGGATTTGGTTTTTATATTCCTTCAAAAGTAGCAAATGGGAAGAGAAAATGAGTCGAAAGAAGGAACTAGAAGAAGATTACTGAATATGTGAAGTTTACCTCTGGGATCTCGTCTTGGGTCGCCATCAAGGGTTCGAAGTGGAATCGGCTGCGCGAAGGTTTGAATTTCTCGAGCGGCGGCTACAGTGCTAATGGGCGAAAACCTAGAGGAGGGAAGAAGCTTGTGAGCAATTTCGGAATAAAATCGACTTCTATCCCGAAATTGAGGGGGCATGTGTTAACACCAGATTTTCGCACGCACGAAGAATGACAAGAGCCCCAGTTAGCAGTGAAGGAAGCATTCGGTAAACGGACAGGCGGTCGGCTAGTCTTCGGGATTCGACAAATGCCTACATGGTTGGTTGTCTTGAGAGATGGCGACTTCATTCGGGAAGTAAAGAAGGCTTGCACGAGAAGGTATATGACGATGGAAGACGCTGGAACAATGGGAATAATAATTATCTTTCCAAAGTTCGTTGTATAAGTCGTAATCATTTAGGATTCATGTCTTGTCCGGGGTATAAATATAAACCCTCGACCATTGTAAAACTGTTCACAACCACATCAATACAAACCGGCCCTCGTGCCATCTTCGAGTCCCTAAGTCGTGTCGTCGAGTTCTTCGAGAGGAATCATCGATCCGTCGACCTCCGTAAGTACCGGCAACCTTGCTATCATGTCTAGTATCATGCGGTGGATTTAGATATGATGCAAGTAGTCTCGTATGTTAAGCTTAGTATCGTGCGGCGGATTTAAGCTTATGACGGGAAGTTTTTGCTTATGCCTTGTATCGTGCGGCGGATTAAGTCATGAGTAAAAATAGTTATCGGCTCTGTTAGATTTGGTAGATCTAATAGATTCATCAAGTTATCATGTGTTATATGTTTTATTCATTTAATTCGTACAACACCTTTTGCCCAATCTAGATTGATCTTCGTTCGGCCTTGTCGCACGAGTTTTGTTTGTGCTTTGCTGATTATAAGATCATAATGGTCGAACTGACTTCCAATCTAGATTGTTACATGTCGTGGGTTCATGCATGTCAATCATGTTTAGGCTTTGATAGAGCTGGGTGTCGTGCGGCAGGTGCAGGTTTTAGATTAGTTTAACCATGCTTGGCTTGTATGTTTCTTCTTCATGGACCCCAGTTCGGCTAGTTTGCCGATTCTGGTTAAGCTTACATGAGTGATGAGTACATATAGATTTATCCAGATGTACGTGTGCTTTTAGCTTCTTATAATTAGATCGTATCATGCGGTGGATTAATCTAATTATAAGGAGTGGTGTAGATTTATAGCAAGTGGTATCATGCGGTGGATTAGCTTTGCTTAAATTTACACCTGACGGGTTTATGAAGGCTAGACGTGCGGCAGACTAGCTGGATTGGCCTATGCATATGTCATCTAAATAGATTTATATTTACAAGTTGCCCTTTTATCTTCTTGTTACATATGCGTTCGGCATTCAACATATTTATGATCTTTATCTTTTATACTTGCCGAATGACATTATAAACCTGCTCCGACAAACAGCTTCTATAGCTGTGTGCCGTCGCGATTGGCTTTCAAAGCCGTACATATGGAACTGTCTGGTCTCACCCGGCATGTTCCAAGGTATTCTCACGCTTTTATCCCTTGTTGGTTTTCAGGTCAAACCGACTGGCACGTCTCCGGATTCAGTACGTTCCGGGCACCCGATTGAAGCCAGCCTCGTTCGGCTTGCTGTGTGCCTTGACGCGAGGCGTCACGTTTTGCGTCAACACTTACCTAGTCAGACAGCAGGAGTTCGACATCTGGGACGTCATCCTTTGTGAGATGGAGGACACAGTGGCAGAGGGCATTAAGGCCCGCAGGCAGCTACCGTACGCTCACTGGATCTCTTATATTCTGTGGAAGGTCGCTGTCACTACAGGGGGTCGTCCCGTTGAGTCACTTACACACTCCGCGACCGTGTTCCCCGAGTATAACATGAGTCAGCTGTTGGGACACGTCGGGATCGCAGGCAGCAGCAGCAGCAGCCGCAGCAGCAGCAGGATGCCCCATCTAGTTCGCGCCAGAGGCCAGCGGTTCCAGAGTCACTTCAGGAGCAGGACGAGGCCGTCCGAGCACTTGCAGAGCAGGAGCTAGCAGAGCTCGAGGGTGGTGACACGTACGTTGCTGAGGACCCCACCGACAGCTCTGACGAGGACTACCAGCTTCCGCCCCGCTACCAGCCCAGAGCTCACGACTCTCAGGTCGGTCCGTCTGGCACTGCCTCCTCCGACCCAGCGCTACTTGCTATACTCGCACGGATGGAGGAGCAGCAGAGGACAGTCACTCAGGACGTCCAGCGACTCACCCAGGAGCAGCAGAGGTTGGCCCAGGCACAGGCCCTAGCTCAGCAGCTGGCACAGGAGCGGTCTGATGCCCTTCAGCGACAGATGCTGGCTTTACAGCAGCAGACGCTCAGCTTCATGGAGCGACTAGCCAGCGGACCTCCCCAGTGGCAGTGGCAGCAGCCTCCACCTCCGCAGCAGATCCAGTGGCAGCCACCAGTTCCTCCACAGCCGTTCGGACAGCCACCGCAGTTTGGTCAGCAGCAGCACCAGTTTCCGGGCCCCAGCTCCTCGCAGTTTACGAGCTTTACTACTCTTCCAGGCGGGGCCCCGCTCTTCAGTCCGCTGCAGACTGGTTTCACGCCCAGGCCGACAGAGTCTCTCTTTGCGACGACTACTTCTGTGACTCGAGACCTGTCCGCCACCTTCAGCGAGCTCACTGGGTTTCCTACTCCAGACCTTCCGGACCCAGTTCTGACGTCGACGGCTCCTGTGACCTCCACCACAGACGACCCTACCGAGCTCCGTCGCGTCCTCTGAGCAGACCGAGCCAGTCCAGTCTGAGTCTACCACGACAGCACAGCCTGAGCTATCTTCGATTCCAGAGCTTCCGCACTCCGAGGCTCAGGCGGCTACAGCTACACAGCCTGAGACTGCGGCAGAGGCAGAGCAGACAGAGACTGAGCAGTTTGAGCAGAGCAGTTGCCAAAGCCGACCCAGACCGCTTCTCCACAGCTTCCAGCTCCAGAGGGTCAGCAGGCTACTGGCACCACTTCTTCAGACTCCGAGGAGTATCTTCAGCAGTTCGAGTTCTCTCAGCGTACTCTGGAGACTGCTCCTGACTCGTCTGCACCACCTCCGCCCTCCGACGCGTAGTTTGGCGCTTGATGCCAAAGGGGGAGAGTGGATGAGTATAGTGATAGGGGGAGCGATGTGAGAGGGTTTCGATATCTTATGTTGTGTTATGTTCACATACGCTCTTTACTTATCGCCTCTTTTGTGCATGTTTATGTGATATACTTGTGCTATGGACCTTGATGACATGTATGTGCTCACTATGTTATCATATATGACATGTCATTTCGTTTCGCTCATTTACTTGCGCTTAATTCTCACTTGTCTATGTACATGAGCTCTTTTTCTCTTGCACTTGTTTTTCACTCTAACTTGTTGAGTGCAGGATGATGGCATGACATGTTTGAACTTGCCCCTAATAATTTTCTCTTATTCATTGCAAGTTCATACATGTCATGATTTAAAAACCTCTTCTCTGTATACTCGATCTCGTGTTGTCATCAATCACCAAAAAGGGGGAGATTGAACGCATCTTGGCCCCTAGTGGTTTCGGTGATTGGATGAAACACAAGATTACTGTGACTAACGTGTGTTTTGCAGAAACAGGATTGAGTTAGGTCACGGTAATGGCGACGATACGGGCATATGGAGTTCATGTCCCCTGGCGATGGATATCGTTTCAGTTTTCAAAGGACGGACGACGAAGACGGTGGTAGACTAGGCTAAGTGTCATATGGTGTTGGAGGACACTTAGGTAGTCTTAGGTCTTTGTTTTTCCTTTGGCCGTACTATAAAGGGGAGCGTGAATGAGTAGCTTGACCTAGATGAGTCTATTGAGGTAGGTGTGGTGCACACTTGTTATTTCATAGCCCTAGGTAGCTCAGAGAGATGCCTTAAGTCGAGAGGATCAAAAGTCGTTTAGGCCGCGTCGCGATCCGAGTTGAGTTTGCCCTTGTTATGGGCATCGGACGCTGGCCAGGTGAGCATCGGACGCGTCCGATGCCCACCCCGACTAGGGTTTAGTCTGGTGCGTGGCATCGGACGCGCCGATGTGTTCACATCGGACGCGCCCATGTCACTGTTCACGTGCGCGTGAACTGCAGGCCGCATCGGACGCTGGCATCGGACGCTGAGGGCCAGCGTCCGATGGCCATCCAGAGAGGTTCCAAGAGGATAAATCCACATCGGACGCGTCCGATGTGGTGGCATCGGATGCTGCCCAGCGTCCGATGTCCCTTTAAACAGTCTGACAAGAAGGTACAGTAGACCGTTGGACGAGGTCATCGGAGCGTCCGATGCCCCGCAGAATGCCTGTCTTGTGTTGTTTTTGGATGGCCGGTTGGGGGAGTATATATACTTCCTTCCCTCCATCCATTTGAGTGTTCTTGCCACTTCCATCAGCTGAGAAACACCTTGTGAGTGTGAGTGAGTGCAAGAGCCCTAGTGAGGTTGAGTGATTTGCTAATTGTGAGAATTAGACACCTCCTAGTGAGAATTGAGTAGCAAGTGTGCATCCATCCATCTCTTTGGCCTTGTGTTGGTCAAGTGAGAGTTCTAGCTTGTTACTCTTGGTGATCGGCATCACCTAGACGGCTTGGTGGCGATCGTGAAGCTTGGAGAGCATCCGGTGGCATTGTGGATGACCCAAGCAAGCTTGTGACCGGTAGCGAGCGATTCACCGGGCCGGAGTGGCGAAGAATCAGCTCGTAGTGAGCACTTGATCCTTGCGCGGATCAAGGGGAGCGATACCCTTGCGCGGGTGCTCCAACGAGGACTAGGGGGTGTGCCGACACCTCGATACCTCGGCAAAAGATTCGAGTGTCGAGTCTCTCTACTCTTTTACTTACGCATTTACTTTCAAGCAATTCAATTCCGCATTACTCTTTTGTTCATTCTATATTGAATTGCTTGATAGGAGTGGCTTAGACTTGGTCTTTTGTGCGTAGAATAAAGAGAATCACACTTCTAGGCACTAGGGGGTTAATTGAGGCTTGATAGGTTTTATTATTGCAAGAAGTTTTATAAAAGCCCAATTCACCCCCCCTCTTGGGCATCTTGATCCTTTCAGTCGCCATTACCGTGACCTAACTCATCCGTGTTTCTGCAAACACACGTTAGTCACAGTAATCTTGTGTTTCATCCAATCACCAAACCCACTAGGGGCCAAGATGCGTTCAATCTCCCCTTTTTGGTGATTGATGACAACACGAGAATCGAGTATAGAGAGAAGAGGTTTCATCATGACATGTATGAACTTGCAATGAATAAGAGAAAATGATTAGGGGCAAGCTCATACATATCATGCCAACATCCTGCACTCAATACGAGTTAGAGTGAATAGCAAGTGCAAGAGTAAATAGCTTGAATACATAACAAGTGAGAATTAAGCACAAGTAATTGAGTGAAATGAAATGACATGTCATATAATATATCATAGTGAGCACAAAACATGTCATGAGATCCATAGCACAAGTATATAACATAACAACGTGCAAAAGATGTGATAAGTAAAGAGCATATTGTTGACGTTGTTAACGCAAATAGAATATGAAAGATTCCGCAAGCGCCACAAAACATCATTGTAGCATTTTACCGGGAGTATTCCAGGATCGTATTTATATTTTACCACAGGGAAGCTAGGGTCAAGAATTTGATAACTCACTATCATGCATCTACTAACTCAGAATACTAGTTAGACTAAAGCAGGAGTAATTGATATATGGTAATGATAGTACATCAAAGAGAATTCAATGATAGATGTATAGATAACTATAGTGGGAGGACAACGGGAGAGATCAAGGTTCCTATGCACTTATCTATTACTTGGTTCTAAGGTAACAAGGATGAAAAGATATAGCAGTTATAAACATTGGCACTTTGGAGCAAACAATACCTTTCTGACTCTCGAAAAAACTGGGAAGAAAGTAGTCAGGGGAGGCTGCCAAAAAGCTCTACGAAAACACCAATCCTAACGTGGTGGATTATAACAATCTACAAAGCTGTCACCCCTGTAGCTACCACAACTATCCGAAGGATTGGGCGCAAACTCAGGTAACCTATAGGACTAAACACCATGTCTAATCTATCGATTACTACTCTAATTACCTAGGATAACTAGAGCACTCAATACGAACACTAAGATCCATGCCAAGATGTAACAACTATACTAATCATATAATAAAGCACAAAGTAAATAGAGAAGATAAATATATTAAAGCATAAGTCTTACAAAGAAAAGATAAAAAACATACCAAAATCTGAAGACTCCTCCGAAACGGAGCACAGCTCCGCTCTCCCTAACTCCCGACTAGAGCTAAGCTATTACATTCATTCTAAACTAATTCTCTAGGGAGGAGAGGTTGTCCTTCGAGGACGCCTCTACAAAGACTCCCAGATGATGATGGTGTTGCTCAGGGGGGCCTGGGGTTTATTATATAGGGGCTCCTGGCCTCCCCTCCACCTTGGGCAAGCGATGTGGTACTAAATCCTTCATCATATGCACTTGGGCCTAAATGGGCCAAAACGCGTTGGAGAGGTTCGGTTGGAGTGTCATCACGAGAAGGGCAGTTTGGATTAGGGCTCGCAAGTTGTGGGCCAGTACCTACCGGTCGGTTCCAGGAGGAGACCGGTGCGGTTCCTAGTGACCGGTCGTCTGCCCCTATGAAAGTGGGCCCACCTTCCGTGGGTCGCCTTCTCGTGTCTTCTGAAATGTTCTGGATATTTCTAGAATCTTCCACCAGTCTATATAGCCATCGAGGACTATCTCGCTCCCGGACTCCAAATATAGCAAATCATATGTTCCGTTCGATCGTCTCGACGAGCTCTTCGCAATGGTGTGCTCTGTTTCATCAACTGGAGATACTTTATATTGTGAAAACATGGATGTCCTACAAACAAGTGAGAGCACCAAAACTCGTGGAACTTGTTAGTTTCAAACCCTACAACTATGCTTTGTGTTCATTAGTGTCATTCATGCAATAGTTGATGGTTAATTATGAGCATTAGTGAGCGTCAACAAGTTCCCCAAGCTTAACCTTGCTAGTCCCTTAGCAAAACAAACTCAACAGTGGATCATTCGGAGTTGCTTGCAATATCTGCATTTCTAACAAGTACACATACAATCAAACAAAAGTTCTTATTTGGATTAGAAATAGATATCATATTATTCATCACGGGGCTTATTGCTTTACCTTGAATCTTGAGTTAATTGGAAGATAGAACGATCAAATCAAGTACCATGTCTCTAGTTCTTTCACTTCACCATTATCCCAGAGTTTTTATGAATTTTCAAAAAGCTTAAAACATATGTTGCGAAATTAAACAATGGATCCAAAGAGAAAGTCAACCACACCATTGAATCGAGAAGTGCATGTGTATGAAAAATGGAGGCGGATTCTCTTTTGAATATATCACTCTCTTTTGTCTATTAAAGACACATGGCTATCAGGCTAATTCTACTGGCGGGCACGTGCCCATTTTTTCTGATATTTTTTTCTATTCTCTTTTTTTTCTTTTTTTTCGAGGTTCCAGACACTTGTCCCTTTTTATTTCCTCGTGATCTATCTTTTTGAGGTTTCAGACACTTGTCCCTCTTTATTTCCTCGGATTTTTTTTTCAATAGCCACATGCTTCCAACAAACTTTTGAGAGGATAGCAATAGATCATGAGCATTTATGCGGAAGATGGATGAAATGTGTAAGTGATCTCAATTCAATAGTATGATAACTTCTCATAGGGTCAACAAAGCTTAATTTAACTCAATGCAATTATCGTCATATTAATATTGGAAACTCTCCAGGACTCTAGTGTTGTTTAAGAACAAGATAACAGTAGCTCAAATCATCACATATCATATCTGTCAATTACTTAGACTCTGGATCAAGCATTTGCTACCCATATATTTAATTTCATTTTAAAGCATCATTAATTTTTAAACTTAAGAGAACTCATGCTTAAAGGCTAGGTACTAGAAAGAAATACAATAGAGCAACTATTCATCATTTCCATTTTAAGAAATTAGAGAGAGTTCTTCAGATTTGACATGCTTTATTTATTTAATCTAACACACACTATAACCTATTACTTAAAAAACACTAAGATAGTAGTAAGACATACCTGAATCACGAAGATAACGGGGTGCATCTCCACCAAGCTAATCCCTTCGATCACATCGAGCCTTCATGTGCCCGAATATTTTTGTTCTTTTTCTTTTAAGGGTGAGCCTTCATGTGCTCACATTTTTTTTATTTTGAATTTATTTATAGGAAGAAAACTTAAGAGGATAAAGATACTTACCTGGATACATGAGGGTGCTTCCCCCAGCTGAATATTGACGTAGTCGTTCGATCTTGTAATGTAGCGGACTGGTGGTGAAAATGTTCTTCTATCAGAGCATTGATTGACGTTGATGGTTGTTGAAATAGTGCTCCAACAGTGGATGGAACATCCACTTGCTCGTCAGCTTTTCTTGGTCATTCAATCCTGTGAAACTCAAATAGACAACAAAACTTGTGGAATAGATTAAGCGTTAGTGGTTGGCCACTTAAGCCTTAGTTGTCCAGAGTTTCAGTAAGATCTCTTTCTCAATATTTTTGTATTTTTATATTTTTTTATGATGCAAGAGAAAATGCAACAGGATGAATGTATGCATATTTATTTTGTTTTTTATGCCACCACGGTGAATATTTTATGTGGGTTTTACACACCACAGAATTATTCACATGGGGCTTTAAGTTTTATGATGCAGTGCAAAAAGTAAAATATTTTTATTTTCTTTCTTTTTTATGCAATGCTAATGCAGAAAAGTAAATATGCTATGGAGAGATAATGATGGAAAGTAAACATGCAAAAAGAGAAACTAATGCAATAAAGATAAATATGGATATCTACCGATTTACCTTTCGGCGAGGGTTCAATGTTTTAAGTCCCTTGGACAGGACTTCTCACCATGTTCATTCCTGAGGTGCATCATTTGATTCTGATATATAGACCTTGATAACTACACCTCTTGATATGGTGTCACCCATGTTCTTCGCTCGCCCAGCAACTTGAAGTGAAATATTAATTGTGGAAGCTGGCGGCATCTTGCTCAATGTGCATGTTCTTGTAGAGCCAGGACCTTCACTCTGTAGAATTTGGGAGTTGACAAACTCCTTCTTGTTTTGCTCAAGAGTGTGTCCTGCTCATAAAGACAAGGTAGAGATCAAGTGCATAGGCTCTGTTGGTGGAAAAACACCAACAGAACCAAAAGTTTTGTTCATTCCTCTTTAACCTTAGGCACATTGCACAAGATAAACTTGTTGTTTATGTGTTCTATTCAAACTTAACATGAGTGATAGGATAGAAGATGAGCATGAAAGTAGCATCTTAAAATATTTAACATATCAGATTACTTAACCCAAGGAAGGATAATCTATGCATAATGTGTCATGATTGTTATATGTCATCTTCCAAAGGTTGAATGCATAATATTTTAGCTCATTTGGTTAAGATAGTGAGATTCAAGAGAGTAAAGCTAGGAACAAAGAGTAAAGAACTGAACATGTTGAGTTGATTAGGTTGGATCATGTGAGGTGCAACTTAAACATGTTAGGTTCTTTATTTATGTGCATACCAGAATCAAGGAGAAGCTTTTAAAGTGATGACACTTACCTTGAAATGTTACCTTTATCATTGAAGAGTGATGGTGTCGAACCACCTTGTGGAAGCTTCTCTTGTCTAGCTAGTTGTTATTCATGAGTGGCTTGACTTCTCTTGTTTATCTCACAGTGGGCCAGCTGAGTCGTGTTCTCAATAGGTCCAGACGATGGAGACTTTGTCAATTATTCTCTTGATTTTTAGGCTCGGGTACTATCTCTCCATCTTGAATTCTTGTAGTGCAGTGGCTTCATCCTTCATGATGTTTCCCTCAATTCCTGGCAGTTGGTTCTTCATTTGTCGGTTGAGTCAACGTTTCTCTTGGTTTTCTTCGGCTGCTCATAAGTGGTGTAGTTGTTGAAAAAGCAGCAATCCCTTTTGGTCAAAGATCCAAAAGTGGACGTCTCCAGGTCCGACATAGATGACAACATTGACGGTGCTCAAGAACGATCTTCCAAGAATGAGTGATGGATCATATTCTTCTTTTTGGCTGGGGCAGCATCTAATGGCTTGTACTGATCAAAGTGGTGAGTAGGAGGTCAAAGTGTCTTGAAGTTGGATTTCTCCTTTCTCCCTTGATCGTGAAGCAAATCTAGACAACAGAATTGTGTGTCCCCCAAGCTGGCTTGTGAAATAGGTGGATATTTCTTCAACAACATGTTCATGAGTTGAAATTGTAGGTCTTGTTGTTGTTGAAGTTCTTCCACCTCATCCTCCAAACTAGCTCTTATGTTGCAATAATTAGAAGTGAGGAGAACTTCCACTGCTTGTCTTCATAGTGAACCACCAACATACTCCCTTTGGATGACACATAGATGTATGTTATAATGTAGTGGAATATTGTCACCCTGATATTTGTTGGTGTCGGTGTTGATGTCTTCGACAATGATGAGCGTAGGCACAGATTGACCCATACGGGGTGAGTTGCATCCTGCTCGTCATCAGTGTCCTGGCTTAGGCCTTGGGATGGCTCAAAGCTTGGCTGCCTTAGACATCACTAGTGACTCGTCTAATGATGAGTTTTGTCTATCCACGGGTTGGATTTTGGATCTTTAAGTTCATACCATGAACAAGCAAATCTCATCTCCTGCAAAATGTTAGTGGACATATACCCGAAGGATTGTACTGAATTTAAAACATGGGTTGTTATCCACAACTTATGTGTTATTCATCCATGCTAATGAAAAAGATGATTTTATGATTACATTAGCATAGACCAGCGTTTATATGTTGGCTGCATTTCAACATGGTTCAAGGCAAAAGATAACCTGCAGTAGAAGATAGACTTAAATAATCTTTAATACTCACAGTTCTTTCATCCATGATGAATGAGCTGAGTCTTCTTTGTGCAGTTCATCATATGCCTTGCTTCATCTCTGATGTGAATTCATCTCAGGACTTTCCCAAATTGTATTTGAAAGTTTTCTACAAGGGTTAGTCCAACAAAATATCCAATGTCTACACAAGCTAATTTCAGATCAATAATCAAACCAAACTCCTCGTGTCTAATTTGATTAAGGTAGACTATTCAACCTAAGCACCACGCTTAATTTAAAAAGCCTATGAAAGTACCCAATTGAAGTACTTCCAAACCAAACATACTAGCATAGACAAAGGTAGCATGAAAGCATAAAAGAGATTTATTCAAAAAGAGATGACAAAGTATGATCACAGTGAGGAAATTTTTTTTAATATATTTTTTAGATGCAGATGACATGAATGCATTGAAGGACCGAAAATGCTAAAACAAGGCGACCAGAGGGGGGGGAATGGGAGCCTAAAATTTCTTCTCAGAAATTCCGGCCTCTGTCCCAACAAAATCAACCCCAAGAGCAAAGTCGACACACGTGATGTCCACGACCCAAGAGAATGGGTGGATGTTCTCTAGGAACACAGCGGGACACCACAAAAGCTTCCTCACCCAAATCCACGCGAGTCAACTAGTGACACGATGGAGTTTGGGTAGCCTCAACCTCCTCCGAGCAACGCGAGGGGGATTCAGGCTTTTTCGCAAAGCGGGAAGCCCGGTTTCTGTAGAGCACAGAGTCGGGAATCCAACGCAAAAAGCGGATCACAAGTCGGAGCTCGAACGTAAAAGATACGGACGAAAACGCGCAAACACTGCACTGACCGGACTCACTGGTGCGTCCGGTCAATAGGCACCGGACGCGTCCGGTCAGCTGAACAGAGTTCTGGGAGCTCTCTGTTCATGATCGGACTCACTGGTGGTGAGCGTCTGGTCACACTCAAGCGTCCGGTCACGTGAAGACAGGCACAATGAACAGTGTACTCGATGCGTCCGGTTACGCAGTCACAAAGCGTCCGGTCAGTTCGCAGAGCCTGTTTCGCTCGGCCTTTCAACGATCGGACGCACGGGATAGCGTCCGGTTGATACGAGGCATGCGTCCGGTCAAGTCGCGAAGGAAATGCAGAGAACGTGTTCAACGACCGGACTCACGACCAAGCGTCCGGTCGGTCCGACTCATGCGTCCGGTCACCCCGACGCACCTCTGTTCGTCCACCGAATCAACCCGATCTCCCTCAAATCAAAAGCACTAGGGCTCCAACTTCGTGTGAGGGGTCACAAGGATGTTAGTGAGATACTCCTAAGAGATCATGGCTCGAACCTAACTCCAAATCGGTGAATCAAAGAAAACGGCGAAGAACGGGCAAGAACTCGATCCTAAAACTAAATCTGCCCGATATGTGAGTTCGTGAGGTATTAGAGAAATTCCTTCGGTAGAAAGAAGACTCTCACGAAGCTACACAAGATGGTTCAAACGGATTTGCGGATCTTCCCTCGAAACAAGAATTCTCGTGAAGATGGAAAGAGGGGAAAACGTGCAAACGCGAAGAACAAAATCGCAAGACCAATCAAAGCACGAATTTGATCCTTGGACTCAGAGGAATGGATGATTCATTAAGCACTTGGTGTCGGGCTACAAGCCAATCCTAGCAAACACAAAGCTTGGATGGCAAAAAGCTCAAGAACAAGAGCCAACTCTCCCTAACCCTAGCCTTCTCTCACAGGAACAAAATGAGAGAGACACCACCAAGAATTCCCCCAAGGATCGGCTGCCCTAGCAGCCCCCTTCATATATATAGGCGCACGTCCGAAGACCAAAACGCCCTTACATTAAGCACTCAACCCAAATACCCCCCAGGGGTAAAACCGTCCAGACTTGACAGTTTCGATCCGACGGCCACGCCCGCACACCCGGTAGCTTCGCCTCGACGCGACCTTCCTGATGCCCACCACGTGCCGTCACGTCGACCACCGCGCCTTCCTCGTGGATAGCTACGCCGCCGTGCCAGCCTCTCCACGCCGCCACGCGTCGACCGTCCTTTCGGACCACCCCCGGTTTTGAGGCCCAAACCGGTAAACCCCGCCAGCCCAGGTTTTGAGGCCCAAACCTGGAAACCGTCCACCCCGAGTTTTGAGGCCCAAACTCGGAAACCCGCAAGCCCAGGTTTTGAGGCCCAAACCTGGAAACCGTCCACCCCGAGTTTTGAGGCCCAAACTCGGAAACCGTCGATGGTAGCTTTTTGAGGCTCAGCTACCGAACCCGCACCGTAGACGGGATGTGGTTCGCACACCCCGACCACCGACACCGATGCCGATGCATGTCTGCCTCCACGCCGGGCACAATGCCTTCGCCATCCTCCTTGACTTTGTCGACGGCACTTGCGCCGCACGCAAGCCCGTGTCCGACCTCCGCCAAGTGGCACGACGCCACGTCTTCCTCCCGACTCGGCCGATGCACCGCACATCCCCATGTGCTCTCGCTCGCTCGCCGATGCCACGTGCCAGCTACCACAGCTGGTCCTCTGGCCCTCTGGTCCGTCAGTCTAAGCCTCACGTCCACCCTTCACCGCTCTAGGTACATCGGCATGGCACGTCCGCCGCACGGCACGCCCATCCTTCACCGCTCCCGGTCCGTCGGCATGGCACGTCTCTACTTGACCTTCACCTCGCCATTGACCACTGTATCCGAGCTCCACACCTACACATCAACACAGCCAAGAGACACATTTCGCACACGCACACCAACACAGAAACACCACACAACTCAACGCCACCGGTTAGTCATAAACATAAGCGCATAGCGAGATATGGACTAAACCGGGTAAAAGCCTCAAACCTTCCTCATCAAAGTCAATCATTCATCATATATGTTCTCATGCATGCAAGGAACTAAACATGTTATGGACTTGATATGAGAAAACATAAACTAAATTGAGTGGATGAATGATTAAAAGTAAACATGCAGTGGTATGCAAGAAATTAAAAAGATAACTACTCATAAGTTTAAAGTCCATGAGCAAGACTGTCTCACCCTTGATCATACTTACCATGACTCACAACTGGGACTTGTGAGTGGCGCAGCGTAACTATCCTTACATGGTATGGGAGTTGAATTCTTGTGACGGCAATCTTTCCGCGACCTTTTCTCCGATCTACACATGGTTAGAATAATATATATGTATACACAAACCTGAGAGATGGCAGAGTTCCAGAATTAATGATGGATCTTGAATGTTCAGGCACCCTGGGTTCTTCATCTTTCTTGTGGAAGCTCGCCATAAGGTCAAAACGGCATCTGATGTCCTGCCTATTCCACTCAACAGAACAAGGGGTAATCCTACTAAAGCTAGTGGTACACTAAATTAGCAGACGTCAAGATCATTATCAAAATCTTTACACCAATTGCTTCCCCAGCAACGGCGCCAAAAATGCTTGTTGACGTTTGTTAACGCAAATAGAATATGAAAGATTCCTCAAGCGCACAGAACATCATTGTAGCATTTTACCGGGAGTATTCCAGGATCGTTATTTATATTTTACCACAGGGAAGCTAGGGTCAAGAATTTGATAACTCACTATCATGCATCTACTAACTCAGAATACTAGTTAGACTAAAGCAGGAGTAATTGATATATGGTAATGATAGTACATCAAAGAGAATTCAATGATAGATGTATAGATAACTATAGTGGGAGGACAACGGGAGAGATCAAGGTTCCTATGCACTTCTCTATTACTTGGGTTCTAAGGTAACAAGGATGAAAAGATATAGCAGTTATAAACATTGGCACTTTGGAGCAACAGTACCTTTCTGACTCTCGAAAAAGACTAGGAAGAAAGTAGTCAGGGGAAGGCTGCCAAAAAGCTCTACGAAAACACCAATCCTAACGTGGTGGATTATAACAATCTACAAAGCTGTCACCCCTGTAGCTACCACAACTATCCGGAGGATTGGGCGCAAACTCAGGTAACCTATAGACTAAACACCATGTCTAATCTATCGATTACTACTCTAATTACCTAGGATAACTAGAGCACTCAATACGAACAAAGATCCCATGCCAAGATATAACAACTATACTAATCATATAATAAAGCACAAAGTAAATAGAGAAGATAAATATATTAAAGCATAAGTCTTACAAAGAAAAGATACAAAACATACCAAAACTCTGAAGACTCCTCCGGAACCGGAGCGCAGCTCTCCGCTCTCCTATCTCCCGACTAGAGCTAAGCTATTACATTGGAAAATCTAAACCTAATTCTCTAGGGAGGAGAGGTTGTCCTTCGAGGGACGCCTCTACAAAGACTCCCAGATGATGATGGTGTTGCCTCAGGGGGGTCCTGGGTTATTATATAGGGGCTCCTGGCCTCCCCTCCACCTTGGGCAAGCGATGTGGTACTAAATCCTTCGTCATATGCACTTGGGCCTAAATGGGCCAAAACGCGTTGGAGAGGTCGGTTGGAGTGCATCACGCGAAGGGGGCAAGTTTGGGCCCAGTACCAGACCGGTCGGTCCAGCAGGGAGACCGGTCGGTCTGCCCCTATGACAGGTGGGCCCCACCTTCCGTGGGTCGCCTTCTCGTGTCTTCTGAAATGTTCTGGAATGTTCTAGAATCTTCCAAGTCGTATCCATCGAGGACTCTCGCTCCCGGACTCCAAATATAGCAAATTATATGTCCGTTTCGATCGTCTCGATGAGCTCTTCGCAATGGTGTGCTCTGTTTCATCACTTGAGATACTTTTATATGGTGAAAACATGGATGTCCTACAAAACAAGTGAGAGCACCAAAACTCGTGGAACTTGTTAGTTTCAAACCCTACAACTATGCTTTGTGATTCATTTAGTGTCATTTCATGCAATAGTTGATGGTTAATTATGAGCATTAGTGAGCGTCAACACGTATGTGAAACATAACACATCAAAAGATCCAAGACCCTCTCACATCGCTCCCCCTATCGCTATACTCGACACTCTCCCCCTTTGGCGTCAAGCACCAAATCTAAACGTCGGAGGGCGGAGGTGGCGCAGATGAGTCAGGAGCAGTCTTCGGAGTACGCTGAGTGAACTCAAACTGCTGAAGAAGCGTCTCGGAGTCTGAAGAGGAGGAGCCCGTAGCCTGCTAACCCTCAGGAAGTGGAAGCTATGGAGAAGCAGTCCGGGTCTGCTCTGGCTGCTTTGACTCGGTCACAATCGTAGTAGGGGTGCCTGCCTGAGCCTTGGAGTGCGGAAGCTCGGGTATAGCAGAAAGCTCAGGCTGCACGGTCGTCGTGGTCTCAGACTGGACTGGCTCTGTCTGCTCGGGACGACGCGACGAACTCGAAAGAGTCTCAGTGGTGAAGTTCACTGGAGCCGTCGACGTCGGAGCTGGGTCCTGAAGATCTGGAGTGGGAAACCCAGTGAGCTCACTGAAGCTGGCCGACAAGTCCTGTGTCACTGTGGTGGTCGTCGCAACAAGGACTCTGTCGATCGGGAGAGAGTGAAGCCAGAATGCAGTGGACTAAAGGGTGGGGCCCCGCCTGGAGGTGTAGTGTAGCTCGTGTACTGAGAGGAGCTGGGGCCGAAGAACTGCGGAGGCTGACTAAACTGCTGAGGCGGAACCGGTGGCTGCCACTGAATCTGCTGCTGCTGTAGGGGAGGCTGCTGCTGCTGCCCACTGCCACTGGGGAGGACCGCTCATGATGCGCTCCACGAAACACAAGGTCTGTTGCTGGAGCTCCATCATCTGACGCTGAAGAGCATCGGACCGCTCCTGGGCCTGCTGCTGAGCAAGTGCATGTGCCTGAGCTAACCGCTGATGCTCCTGTGCAAGCCTTTGAACGTCCTGAGTCACCGTCCGCTGCTGCTCCTCCATCCGAGACAGAATCGCAAGAAGTGCGGGGTCGGAGGAAGCAGTACCACTAGTCCCGTCCTAAGATTCGTGTGCACGAGGCTGGTAGTGAGGCGGGAGGTGGTAGTCTCGTCTGAGCTGTCTGTGGGGTCGTCGGCCACGAACGTGTCCTCTCCCTCTAGGTCAGCTAGTCCTGCTCATGAGGGCTCAGACAGTCTCGTCCTGCTCCTGGGCTGACTCTGGCACCTCTGGTCGCTGTCTCGAGCTGGACGGTGCCTCCTCCTGCTGTTGCCTGCAGTCCCGACCGTGTCCCAGAAGCTGACTCATGTTATATGCGGGGAACACGGTCGCGGAGCTGGTGAGTGACTGGTTAGGACGGCTCCCTGTGGTGGCAGCTACCTTCCAAAGTATATAGGAGACCCAGTGCGCGTACGGTAGCTTCCTGCGGGCCTTGATGCCCTCAGCCACGGTGTCCTCCATCTCGCAGATGATCACATCCATAATGTCGAACTCCCTCTACTGAATCAGATGCGCAAGTAGCCACAGCTGGAGGCGAGAGATGGCCTCTCTGAAGCCGACACGGGGCAGCAAGGTGCGCCTAAGGACCTCGTGGAGGATCTGAGCCGCAGGAGTGAGATCCTTCGACGCTCGGCTCGAACCCTCCCCGAAGGGCTCTCGGAAGCAGGGGCGCACCAGGTCTGTGGGAGGCTTCTCTCCACCGTGAGAGCGTCGCGGTGGCTCGGTCCGGTCGTAGCACAGGGTTGATTCGGGTCTGAGAGCGACGAAGACCAAACCAATCCCGGATCTCGGACACAAGGAGCCTGTAGTGCTCGCCGCCAAACGCAAACTCAATCATCTCCCGGTCTGGGCACCACAAGCGACGCGTAGAACTGGAAAATCCATCCTCGATATATGAGCCAGACCGCCCCAATGTCTGCGAAACCGGGTAGGTAGGTGAGAACGGGGTGGAGCTGCTCTGACGCTGAAACCAGGGCCTCCAGGGTGCAGACCCTCTATGAACACAGGCTGATCCCGGCGTTCCTGTAACCTCTGTAAAAATCCTCCTGGAGTACACTATAGAAGTCTGCCCGGCTTGCTGCTGCCTCTCCCTCGGGAACCACTGCTCAACTGGGACTAGCTGGAGTGTCTGTATCTGCGAGCAAGTGGCCGCACGGAGGTCTAGCCGCGGAATCTACGGGGGTGGACGCCTTGAAGGAGCACGTGCACCCTGCAGAGGGACATCGGGCCGGGGTGGCACCTCTGTCCGGCGACGAGACGACCGGCGCCTAGGAACCTCTGCCTCTGCCTCTGCCTCAGCTGTCTCGGCCTCTGTCTGGCCCTGCCCGGAGCTCTGGGGCTCAACCCCTGGAGAGGTGAACGTGGTTCGGCGAAGGTCCGGTGACCGGCAGCCATAAGCGTGCCAGTCGGCGAGCCGTGAAGCTGCTCGACCTCCTCAACTACTCTGCGCTACTCTGGAGACAACTGATCCTCGATCCTCAAGCCGCCACCACGGCCTCCCTGCTCGGCACGCTCGGCGGCATCTGCAACTACCTGGGCCTACGCGGCCTCTCGCTCCTGTTAAGTGTGCTTCGGCGCACTAAGAGCTTCCCCTTCCCTGGTCGCTGGCCAAAAGGAGGAGGACGAGGAGGGGAATCCCCTGGGCCACCACCGATGTTCTTGCAGTGCGGCATGGCTGACAAGAACGAGACACACTACCGCTGAAAGTCTGGACTACCTCTGGAAAGATCAACTGACACTGAGCAACCCTGACAAGTCCAACTGACACAGAAAACCAGCTGACCAACTGCACTGACTAGAAACTCCCCCTGTCACTGATCCTCTGCCACTGACACTCGCGAGGCTTGGCCTCAATCCTTACCCTCGGGCTTGGCCCCGGTTGTCTGTTAATGCCCAACTGTCAAACTAGCCACGAGCTGACATCTGCCACTGACTCGCTGCAAGAATAGACGGGATATATAAGAACATATATTCTAGAGACGAGAAAGACCTATCGGAAGCAAAGCAAGGGGATAAGAGTAGAAGAGGGCTTTGCTACCTGACGAACGGATGAGACGACCCAAGCACAAGGTAGGGACTGACGTTCTGGCACCCACGTATCACACCGAGGGGAACTGCAAAGGATTTGGGTGAAAATGGGGGTAAAACATGGTGGAACGGCTGTTGGGGCATTTCATCGAGCACCTAGTGAGCATGAGATGAGGAGGGGTGGATGCTCACTTGGGGGCTCTGTTTGCCGGGGAGGAGGTCGCCGGAGAAGAGAAGAGGAGGCGAGCTCGAGGTGGACACAGAGCTCCGGCGAGGAAGACAGCCGCCGGTGGAGAAGCTCCGGCGAGCTTCGGGCGCTGACACCGGTGAGCTGGCAGGCGGGCGCGCGGCTGCGACGGGCGAGGAGGACGGCCTGCGTGTGGCGGGGGGGTGTGAAGCGGCGGAGCAGTGGCCGGCGGCGAGTTGGCTGGGCACGAGCGGGAGGGGAGGGCGCGGCGGCCGGCGATGGAGGGCTAGGGTTTGGGGCTCAGGAATCCGATGGCAGGAGCGGTTGGGCCTCGGCGCAACAAAGACGAAAGGTGGAAATGACACGTGGGTCCCAATAGCCAGTAAAAAGAGCTTACTGTGCCGCTTAATGGGGCATCGGACGCGCCGATGTAAACACATCGGACGCTCCGATGCCGTCCAGAGAGCCAATTTGCCAAAAACGCATCGGACGCGTCCTTTGCCTACAGATGGCAGATGGGCCACCGGACGCTCCGTTGGTGACACAATGGACGCTGTCAGTCTATTTCAGAGCTGGGCTACCACAGTGCAGGCATCGGACGTTGGGGCCAGCGTCTGATGCTGCATTTTGGGCAGCTTCGAAGATCTCCGTTGCAGCTCCCTCTCCCAACCAAGTTCCAACTCAAATAAGAAGCAAATAAACACCAGTTGGAACCTAGTATGAGCATCCTCGCATAAACCCACAATTTTATAAATATTTTGCCACAGGCTACATACCATTTTTAGTGTGAAAATAGGCAATAAATCCCGAGGAGACAACATGTGGCCACCAAAACTAGGGGTCTCAACCATTAGGAGCCTCAAATGCTCCCACTAGCGGTGGACGAACACAGCGGTTGCTCAAAGCTTAACCAAAAAGAAATGACAAAACAACACACATGCATATGCAATGCAATACGAAATTTGAATCTAGGTTGCTTGTCAAGTTTGCTCATGGGTAAGCTTCTTCACACACTTTTTAGGGCGGTTATCTTAACCACGTCTGACAAGCCTATGTGCATAGCATAATTTAAACATGGCATATGATACAATGCAATGCAAAGACAACCACCTTTCACCTTTTGACAAAGTTACTTAGATCAAGCACATTAATCTCACTTCGCAATCTTCAAAGGGTGTTCTCATCTAGGAGTTTTGTGAAGATATTCGCCAATTGATCTTTGGTTCTAACTCCTTCTAGGGATATGTCTTTCTTTGAAACATGGTCTCTAAGAAAGTGATGGCGAATATCTATGTGCTTTGTGCGAGAGTGTTGAACCGGGTGTTAACAAGCTTAACCGCGCTCTCATTGTCACACAACAAAGGTACCCTTTCTAGAACTACACTATAGTCTAAAAGGGTTTGTTTCATGTAAAGGATTTGTGCACAACAAGCACCCGCGGCTATGTATTCTGCCTCGGCGGTAGACAAGGCCACACTATTTGCTTCTTCGAACTCCATGAAACTAGTGATCTCCCAAGCAAATGGCACCCTCCGGATGTGCTCTTTCTATCAATTTTGCAACCCGCGTAATCCAAATCAGAATACCCAACGAGTTGGAAGTTAGCTCCTTTGGGATACCAAAGGCCAATGCTTGGGGTGTCCTTTAGGTACCTAAGGATTCTCTTTACGGCTATGAGATGTGATTCCCTAGGATCGGCTTGAAACGAGCACACATGCACACACTAAACATGATGTCGGGCCTAGATGCGGTCAAGTATAACAAACTACCAATCATAGAACGGTAGAGAGTTTGATCAACCGGGTTACCTCCCCATCTAGGTCGAGATGTCTATTTGTTGGCATTGGAGTCTTGATAGGTTTGCAATCATCCATATTGAAGCGCTTGAGGAGGTCTTTTGTGTACTTCTTTGAGATATAAAAGTCTCCTCCTTCAATTGCTTGACTTGGAAGCCTAGGAAGAATGTGAGCTCGCCAATCATGGACATTTTGAACTCCTTCGACATCAAGTCACCAAATTCCTTGCAATAGGCTTCATTTGTTGACCCGAAGATGAATCATCAATGTAGACTTGACAAATGAAGATCTCTCCATAAAGCTTCTTGGTGAATAGTGTGGTGTCGACCTTCCCAATGGTGAAGCCCTTCTCAATGAGGAAGTCCCGGAGGCGCTCATACCATGCTCTAGGAGCTTGCTTGAGCCCATATAGCGCCTTGGACAACCTATAAACATGATTAGGATATCTAGGGTCTTCAAACTCGGGAGGTTGATCAACATAGACTAGTTCATTTATGAAGCCATTTAAAAATGCACTTTTCACATCCATTTGATATAACTTAATGTCATGATGTGATGCATATGCAGGGAGGATACGGATGGCTTCTAGTCTTGCAACCGGTGCAAAGGTCTCTCCAAAATCCAAACCTTCAACTTGAGAGAACCCCTTTGCCACTAGTCTTGCCTTGTTTCTAACAACCTTGCCTTGATCATCTTGCTTGTTCCTAAACACCCATTTTGTGTCCAATGACTCTTGCGCCTTTTGGTTGCTCTTCAAGTGTCCAAACTTGATTGCGGGTGAAGTTGTTTAGTTCTTCATGCATGGCATTCACCCAATCTAGATCACCTAGAGCTTCATCTACAATGGTAGGCTCAACAAGAGAAATAAAAGAGTGATGTTCATAAATAAAGCAAGTTTTGAGATCGAGTCATTACACCCCTTGTCGGACTCCCTATGATGAGATCTTGAGGAGGATGAGCTTGTAGTAGAGGAGTAGTCCTTCGATCAACCACTTGAGGGCGCTTGTGGAGCCTCAACATCTTTGAGCTTGTACCACCATTTGATCATGGGAGACATGAGTGTCTTCATTTGGATCCCTCCCATCTTTGTCCTCATCATGTGGTACATTGGATGAGGATGGCTTGTCAATGACTTGCACATCATCATCATCATCATCTTTATGCTTGATGGCTCCAACCGGCATGTTCTTCATTGCTTCCCTCAATGGTTCATCACCTACATCATCAAGATTCTCATGCTCTCCTTGAGAGCCGTTAGATTCATCGAATTCCACATCATATGTTTCTTCTACCATCCCGGTGGCTTGGTTGAATACTCAATATGCTTTGGACTTCAATGAGTAACCAACAAGAAAACCAATATCACATCGGCTTTGGAACTTCCCTAGGTGTTGGCGCTTCTTGTAGATGTAGCATTTGCACCCAAACACTCTAAAGAATGATACATCCGGCTTCTTGTTGTTGAGTAGCTCATAGGGGGTCTTGCCAAGGAGACGATGGGGGAACAACCGATTTGATGCATAGCAAGCGGCGTAGATTGCTTCCGCCCAAAATCTTTCCGGTGTAGAGTACTCATCTAACATTGTTCTTGCTAGGGTGATTAAGGTCCGGTTCTTCCTCTCAACTACCCCATTTTGTTGGGGAACATATGCTATGCAAACTAGACTTTTATGCAAACTATGCAAACTCTAATCAAGACCACAAGAATCTAATCTGATGGCTGGTAATTTTAGCACTCAAACCCCTCCACTCATGGGGGTGTTTTGCAACAGCCGGATAGAATGAGTGGGGGTTTTGAGTGCTAAAATTACCAGCCATCGGATTAGATTCTTGTGGTCTTGATTAAAGTTTGCATAGTTTGTACAGGAGTCTAGTTTGCATAGCATACGTTCCCATTTTGTTGTGGTGTGTAGGTTGCGGAGACTTCATGCTTGATCCCAACTTCATCACAATATTCCTCAATGTGGGTGTTGTCAAACTCCTTTCCGTTGTCACTTCTTATCTTTTTGATCTTCACTTCAAATTCATTTTGAGCTCTCTTGGCAAACTTTTTGAATGAAGGGGTTGCTTCGGATTTGTCATGAAGAAAGAATACCCAAGTGTATCTAGAATAGTCATCAACAATCACTAGGCAATAGAGATTTCCACCCAAGCTAGCATATGTTGTTGGCCCAAATAGATCCATGTGAAGTAGCTCTAACTCTCTTGATGTTGATACAAAGGCTTTGGTTGGATGAGTATTTGCAACTTGCTTGCCGGCTTGACATGCACTACACAATTTGTCCTTTTCAAATTTGACATCCTTCAAGCCTCTAACCAAATACTTCTTCAATAGCTTGTTGAGAGTGTTCATTCCCACATGTGCCAATCTTCTATGCCATAGCCAACCAAGTGATTGCTTAGTGAACAAGCATGTCTTCAAGTTGGCATCTTCGGAGGTGAAATCCACTAAATAGAGATTGTTGTATCTAAAGCCTTTGAAGATCACTTGTGTATCATCTTTCTTGGTCACAACCACTTCTTTGTTGGTGAACAAACATTGAAAGCCAAGATCACAAAGTTGCCTAACGGATAGCAAGTTGAAGCTCAATGATGCAACAAGAAGCACATTGGAGATGGTATGATCATTTGATATAGCCACTTTGCCCAATCCCTTGACATTGCCCTTTGAGTTGTCACCAAATGTAATCTTTTCTTGGTCATTGACATTCTCTTCTAGTGAGGTGAACATCTGGGAATCACTGGTCATATGTTGTGTGCAACCACTATCAATCACCCAATGGGATCCACCGGTCTTGTAGTTCACCTACACACACAAGAAATCAAGCTTGAGCTTTCGAGACCCAAACTTGTTGAGGTCCCTTAACCTTCTCAACTAGTGACTTTGCAACCCATATTTGCTTTGGCCTATTCTTGTTAGGAGGCCCCATGAACATGACTTTCACTTTGCCACTAGAATCTTGTCTAAGCATGTAGTGAGCATTGAAAGCAAAGGGCCTAGCTTGCTTGGGCAAGGGTGTGGGTTTTGGCTCTTCACAATTGTGAGCAAAGTGTCCTTTTCCACACTCATAGCATCTCCCAATCTTCTTCTTCTTGGGCTTTGTAATGCTCTTGTGTTGCTTCATCTTCTCTTCAAGAAAGCCAATGCCATTTCTATTGGTCTTCATTACGGTGTTCATGAGTAGCTCACTTTGAAGACATTGACCCTTGGTGAAGTTTCTTAGCCTAGTGGTGAGGTGCTCTTTCTCCTTCTTGAGCTTGTCATTCTCTTGTTGGAGTTCCAATTGAGATGGTGTCATTTTGTAGTCCCTCTCCATCTTCAATCTCTTGTTCTCTTCTTTTAGCATATCTAGCTCAAGTGACATGTTATAATCATCATCATGAGTTTCAATGACAACTTGCTTGGTGGTTGTAGGCTTCTCTAGATCAACCTTGAGCTTTGCATTCTAATTCTTGATCTTGACATAGTCATCATAGTGATCGGCCACAACCACTTTCTTGCCCTTGCCACTAGCTCTTTGCTCATCATGCTCACTAACCAAGTCCTCACAAGATGTTGCTATGTCACACTTAACAACAAGGTTAGGGGCATCATGTGTCTCATGAGAAAGCATATCATAAGCAACGGTGAGAGTATCATGATCAACTTTCACTTGAGTATATTGTTCTTTAAGCAAAGCATAACTAGTGGTAAGGTCACTATGCATCTTATCAAGTTTTTCATTTTTAGCTTTGAGCTCCATTTTAGAGGACTTGAGCTCCTTGATGGAAGATGACATAGTAGCAAGTTCATTTTTTAGCTCATCACTAGCATGTGTAGCATTGTTATATTTTTCAACAAGAGCTTCATTGTCATGAACAAGCCTTTCATTTTTAGCTCTAGTCTTTCTTATGATTTTAGTGTAGTTGTTTAGCAAATCAACAAGTTCATCATAAGAAGGAGCTTGGAACTCTCCATCACTCTCATCATCACTAGAGTCATCATCACTTTGTACCTTCCGATCAGCCTTTGCCATGAGGCATAGGTATGTAGAGGATGATGGCGATGGTGGAGGTGGTGGTGTAGAAGTCCTAATCACTAGAGCGGCCACCTTCTCCTTATCATCATCACTATCTTCATTTGATGAGCCAACGGAGGAGTCAATGTCGGTGAGCCAATCACCAACAATGTAGGCCTTGCCACCTTTCTTGTGGTATTGCTTCTTCTTCTTGCCATCTTTCTTGTAGGGCTTCTCACTCTTCTTCTCATCTTCACTAGATGAGTCATACTTCTTGCCCTTGTTCTTGTTCTTGTAGCTCTCTTTCTTGGGCTTGGGGCATTGATGAGCAAGATGGCCAAGATCACCGCAATTGTAGCAATCCATTTTGGAGATTGGCCTTCTCTTGGTACTTGTGAAGAACTTCTTCTTTCTTGAGTCAAAGTTGACTCCATTCTTGTGAAGCTTCTTCAACATCTTGGTGGTCTTCTTCACCATGAGAGCAATGTTGGAATCATCTTCATCATCACTTGTGCTCTCATGATGCACCTCAATAGCCTTGGATTTGCCTTTCTTGTCATGGCTTGCTTTGAAGGCCAAGTTCTTCTTCTTGTCGGTGGAAGATCCACCACTTGGTGTGATGTGCATGTACATCTCATGAGCATTGATCTTCCCCAAGACTTGTGTTGGTGTGGATGTCGAAAGATCACCTTGATGTAGCACCGTCACGATGTGTCCATATTTATCAATTGGAAGGATACATAGAATCTTCCTCACAACATCGAATGGTTGCATTTGTGTGAGGCCAAGTCCATTGAGCTCCTCTACAAGAACAATCAAGCGTGAGTACATTTCATTGGCATTCTCATGAGCAAGCATTTCAAAAGAGTTTAACTTTTGCATGACCAAATGATAGCGCTCCTCACGCTCACTCTTGGTTCCCACATGGAGCGCACAAATGTTATCCCATAGCTCATGGGCATTCTTGTGGTTCCGGACGTGGTTAAACACATTCTTGCAAATGCCTCTAAAGATGATATTTTTGGCCTCTGCGTTCCACTTCTCATTCTTCTCTTCATTAGGAGTTAGGCTTGTGCCCTCCTTGGGCTTGGGAAAGCCGGTGATTGCGGCTTGGCGGCATTTCACATCTACCGCTTCTAGGTATGACTCCATACGGATTTTCCAATATGGAAAGTCGTCTCCCTCGAACATGGGAGGTGGTCCATCACCCTCGGACATCTTAACTCTAGGCGGTTAAGCCTAAATCGAGAGCACGAGGCTCCGATACCAATTGAAAGGATCAAGATGCCCAAGAGGTGGGGGGTGAATTGGGCTTTTCTAAAACTTTTGCAAGAATTAAATCCTAACAAGCCCAATTAACCCCCTAGTGCCTAGAAGTGTGTTTCTCTAGAATCAACCGCACAAAAGACTATCGCTAAGCCATTTCTACTCTAGCATGGCAATTCAACTTATGAAAGAACAACAAGTAAATTGCGGAATTGAATTGCTCAAAAGTAAATGCGTATGTAAAGATAGTAGAGATGACACGGCGATCTTTTTCCCGAGGTATCGAGGTGTTGGCACACCCCCTAGTCCTCGTTGGAGCACCCGCGCAAGGGTATTGCTCCCCATTGATCCGCGCAAGGATCAAGTGCTCACTACGAGCTGATTCTTCACCACTCCGGCCCGGTGAATCGCTCGCTACCGGTCACAACTTGGCTTGGGTCATCCACAAAGCCTCCGGATGATCACCAAGCTTCACAATCACCACCAAGCCGTCTAGGTGATGCCGATCACTGAGAATAACAAGCTAGAACTCTCACTTGACCAACACAAGGCCAAAGAGATGGATTGATGCACACTTGCTACTCAATTCTCACTAGGAGGTCACTAATTCTCTCAATTAGCAAATCTCTCAACCTCACTAGGGCTCTTGCTCTTTCTCACACTCACAAGGTGTTTCTCAGCAAAGGAAAGTAGCAAGAACACTCTAATGGAGGAGGGGGAGGAGTATAAATACCCCCCCAACCGACCATCCAATAGAGCACTGAACAGGTGTTTCTGCGGGGGCATCGGATGCTCCGATGCCTAGCATCAGACGCTCTGATGACCTCGACCAACGGTCAACTGTACAACCTGTCAGACCTGTTAAAGGAGCATCGGACGCAGGGCAGCGTCCGATGCCCCTGCACCGGACGCGTCCGATGCCTTTTTACCCTCTCTGGAACGTCTCTGGATGGCCATCGGACGCTGGCCCTCAGCGTCCGATGCCAGCGTCCGGCGCAGCGTCAAATTTACTTGCAAGTGAACAGTGGCACGGGCACGTCCGATGTGACAACATCGGAGCGTCTGATGCCACGCACTAGACAAAACCCTAGTCTGAGTGAGCATCGGACGCGTCCGATGCCCACCAGGCCAGCGTCTGATGCCCTTTTCAAGGGCAAAACCAACTCGGATCGCGACGCGGCCTTAATGACTTTTCATCCTCACGACATAAGGCATCTCTCTGAGCTACCTAGGGCTATGAAATAACAAGTGTGCACCACACCTACCTCAATAGACTCATCTAGGTCAAGCTACTGATTCACGCTCCCCTTTATAGTACGGCCAAAGGAAAAACAAAGACCTAAGACTACCCAAGTGTCCTCTAACACCATATGACACTTAGCCTAGTCTACCACCGTCTTCGTCATTCGTCCTTTGAAAACTGAAACAATTTCCATCGCCAGGAGGCATGAACTTCATATGCCCGTATCGTCGCCATTACCGTGACATAACTCATCCCTGTTTCTGCAAAACACACGTTAGTCACGGTAATCTTGTGTTTCATCCAATCACCGAAACCCACTAGGGGCCAAGATGCGTTCAGTACCCTTCGCTCGTGCTCGATCCAAACACCCAATCAGAAAGGAAAGGATCATGTGCAGCGTATAAAACAAAGAGGAATCAAGCGATTTTCAATCTATACACAAATCGATTGAAGACAGAATCAGAGAAATAATTCAAATAAATGAAATAAGAGAAATAATTGACGAATTTAGGCATGGTCTCCCCTCTAAGCAGACCCGACTGACAAGGAAATCAGATGGGGTCACACCTCTAGGCAGCGCGCCCCAGCCCCCAGGTGACCGCGGCGGCGCCTCTGCATCACCACACCCCACAACTGTGTGGACAAGAGCACCTACATTGCCGCCAGGTCTTCTGTGCGTGCCGGCCAGGTGCACCAGATCTGCGCAGCCACATGCCTACTCCTCCCAAGGTCGTGCCCTCTCTCCATGGGCCGAGCTCGTGCGGCTACCGCCATTGAGCCCAAGCGAATCCAGCGCACGGAGTAGAGGACTACGAAGGATTGGGGAGGACCAAGAGAGGCCGCTGCCATGGGTGGAAGTATAGAGATATCTGAGTCAGCGCGCGCGAGCAGCGAGGGATGGCCAGGCTGCGCACCGGAGACGAGCAGCCGACCGGGATGCATCGCAAGGGATGCGAGCGGGCATGCGCAGCAGAAAGGAGGGGAGGCATGCTGGGTTTTTTTGTTTGACGGTGATTTTGGTCTTTATAATATGTGGGAACACGAGTGCTGAACAACTGGATCCTTCGTACCATGAATGCGACAGCTGTTGTCGAGCACAAAGTAGCATATGGCGGCGCTGGATTATGGACGCCACGGTTCTTCATTGTAGTAATGAATAAAGTGGTTGAGATCCGAACGACGTAGAAGATACAGCATAAGGGGGAAACGTGAGGCCCAAACTATGATTATTTTGGCCATCGAAAAGAAGTAAAAGAAACAATGTCTATGTGTTTAATTCAAGCCCATCGCTCAACTAAACATTAATTTTTTCGCAAAGTCTATTTAGCGACCCGTCGCGCTCCGTGGATACCGCGCGACGTCCTTCTAGGACGGGCCGGCCCCGTAGTTCCTCTTCCCTACCCAAGGTCGCGCACTCAGCGGTTTCTTATCTTCTTTCGTTCCGGCACAGCGCGTAGCGACCACCACAAAGCACATGCGCCGCCTGCCTCCGCGCGCCAGCCGCTGTGCCGGGACTGCTCAGGTCGTGCGCAAGCCAGCCCCGCCAGCGACCATGGACTCCATGCTCGGCTACTGGGACCGGTGGCTCTTGCGGCCATGCGTGGGGGTCAGCTCGGGAGTGGCCATCGCATGCGCTGGCAGCAAGGCCATGGCCCATGGCCTCGACACCTATCCCTCTACTCAGCTATGCTCCTGCTTAGCTCGTGCCCTGCTCGCCCCGCTTCCCCTTTTGCTGTCCTTTCACCATTCGGGGAATGAGACATGTGAACACGACAAAAGCGAAAGAAAGGGACTCGTATGCTATTTATTCAAGTTCAATTTGTATTTTTCAGTTTCTAATATTATTTTGCAATTTTATTTTGTAATTTCAGTTTTGCAAGTTTAGTTTTTAATTTATTTTGCAATTTTCAGTTTTTAATTTCAGCTAGTAGTAGTTTTAGTTTCTAATTTGAAATTGTAATTTCAGTTTGCAATTTAATTTTATAATTTCAATTTTGCAATTTTAGTTAGTAATTTCAGTTTTAATTTCAATTTGTAAAACAAGTCAATTAGTTATGCTGTCATTTTCAATAATTTACTCAGTTTGGCGGCAATGTTCTAGGGTTTTGTGATTTTTATGTTGTAATTTGCAAGCATGTTCTTCTGCACTGGTTTGGTATGCTGCTAAGTTTCAATCTTGTCACCTACTCGTCTATGATGAATTGATGATAATTTTTGCAATCCACTGGTTTCTTTTTTTAGGATAGTTTGTAAATTGTATCCAATTTTTTAGCAATTTAGATTTCCCCTTTGTGGCAAGTTATTTAAAAATGTAATTAATTCAATTATCTTATTGTAGCAAGCTACTCAAATGCTTTAGACGTTACCCTCCACTATGTTTTCATTATTGATGTGAGCATTACATAAAATGGTGATAAGTGTTCATATATCACATATATGTTTTAGTCATTTAACTTGCACTATCAAAATTGTCTGCTTACCACCTGTTGCAATTGATGTGTGTAGCTGTTGCATTTCACATTTAGTAGTTGCAGGACCTTGCTCAGGATTCTTGTTGTATACTTGCTCATCAGCAAGTCATTACAGTCCAGCGGCAGTGCAAGTCCAGCATCTCGAGCTGGAGTATTTTATCTATTGTGCAGCTGGGTAGCACACACCACCTTGCTTCTTATTTCAGGTAAGCCTCGACAACAGCAAATTAAATTCAGTCTGATAGGTGTAATTGGTGGCGCAACACTTGCTTGTTCACACTAATGCACAAAGCTTAACCGCAGCGCGGCAACAGCGTCCGCTGCGGTGCTAAGGCCACGGTTAATCGTGGCCATTACCGCAGCGGGCGTTGTTGCCCGCTGTGGTAAAAGCCTTAACCGCAGCGGGCAACATAAATAGCTCGCTGCGGTTAATAGCATTTACCACAGCGGACAACCTAAAGCGCCCGCTGCGGTAAATTATTAACCGCAGCGGTCGATTTAGGTTGCCCGCTGTGGTAGTTGCGTTTAACCGTAGCGGGCTACTTATGTTGCCAGCCATGGTTATTAATTGTGGATTAAAAAAATAAATAATGCAGCCAGCAGAAACAACAGGATATGAATTCAAATCAATTGCAGTTTTCAAATAATTCCAGAATTTCAGATTTCTAACAGAATATATATATATATATATATATATATAAACCATCTGGACATAACATACAAAGTCACTTAGTTGTTTGTTGTCATCATATACACATTGAGTTAGTTGATTTCAAATTCAATTACAATTCATAGTTCAACTTGATGAGCGTAATCTGTCGGACGAAGCATTGTGTTCCATTTGCGGAGCTTCTCGTATTGGGGTAGCAACGCCAGCTCGGATTCGTTGTCGAAGAACGTTTCTCCTTGGAGAATGCATTTCTCCATTACAAACTTGCATATGTCCGCCTTGACTTGTTTAAAGCACATCCTGTGGCTCTGCTGCTCTCCCAATACTTGACACCTTCCTTGAGCTTCTTCTAGCTATTGGTGTACTCCTTGCTTTCCCTTAGAAACTCGCATGTGTACAAGCCACATGTCTTCGATCCTAGTGGCTGTTTGGCGCACTGCACGATTGATACACAAGCATTAGAACCCATATATATGTATGAAACATGAATTGGACCTTTGAAATACTTACTGGAAAATCTTGTCGGATTTTGAGGTGGTACCTATGCTTGTCCTTGAACTTTTGAGTTCTTCGGTCCCAGAATCCAGGCACCTTTTGGTATTCCTTATAAGCGCTGTACGAAATAGAATAGTTTTAGCCACCATTTAAAAACGTATGGTAACCGTAACTGATGAAAAAGTTGGATGACTTACTTTTTCAGACAATCTTCGAATGCCTTGTACCCTTGCTTGTTTGGTACGCTTAAGGAGTCAAACACACAGGCCCTGCCATCTTGAGGGTATATGATAAAAGCGACCCAGTGGCCACCCACGAGGCCCTGACTGCACCATTGCAACAAAATAGAGTTTATGACGACGAGAAGGCCTGATATGCTAGCGACTTAGGTGTACGTACATGTATTTGACTTACCCAAAGTGATAGGCAGCCATTATACACTCTGGCCCATCCGGCTTGATCTTCTTCATGCATTCTAGTATGTAATTTTTCAACTTAGTCTTCTCGGCTTTCATATTTTCTTCATATTTCTTCTCTCGCTGTCGAACTGTCATCTTTGGATCAGTGATCTCGAAACCCTTGATGACTCTTTCAACAATATGTGCAGGAGAGAGGTAGAGTACAGGACGTGTCTTTTTATTACTTATAGTGACTGTCATGCTGCACGGACAAGTCATCGTGACATAATAAGTATAGAACTATGGAAAATACGAATGTAGTTATCTGTGGAAGTTGCATTCATCGCTTACAGTGTGAATAGGGTGATTTGAACGATGTCCAGGTCTTCTTCCCGCATCAGGTTGTACATGTCGCTAAAGTCGACGGGTAGGTGCATTTCGTTACTAGCGGGCAAGTGGAAGTACTCCGGGGGAATCTTGACGTTAAAACTTGACATCTCGGCTTTTGCAGCTTCCATGTACCATAGATGGAACCTCCTTGTATCCCACTTTTCCTCGTCGATGAGCTGGGCCTTGGGAATAATGAACTTCCCGCACACATAGTGGCCAGGGCAGTCTTCGGCCTCATCAAATAGTTGACGGGTAGTTTCAGGTCTGGCAAACGATGGATAGGAATGTTAGTAGCATATATACTATGGATGTGTGGTATTATGCTCAATGTTACCATACCTTTCGAACGTGAGCGTGTACGGGAGCTTGTCGGTGGACGTTCTTGGATTCTTGGTGGGCGGGGGAGGACATTGGCTTGTGGTTGACGGGGGAGGTGTCTTTGTCCCTGTTGCCTCCCCCGTCATGCCTCCCTGTTGCTCGTTCGTGCTTGGCTGGCTTGTGTTGTCGTGTTGTCGCCCTTACCGGCCTCTGAGCTTCTTGCCTCATTGACTGGGCGATCGCGGACTGTTTGAGGCGGGGGAGACACAGTGCCCATGTCCATGCCCTTTTCCTTTTCCCCCATGTCGGGGGTCCACAAAAGGGGTACCCCCAATCAACACAAAACAAATAGGTTAAACCTAGAACACCAATTAATAACAAACCTAGCAAGTCTAACCTTCTAAAAAGCCAACCCCTCGAGGCCTACAACGCGGCCCATCACTAGGGAGCCGGGCCCGCCAAAGCCTTACTGTTCGCCTCATGGTAGCCTACCCCTCGAACCCCGGCACGTAGGCCTCGAGCCCACTGTAGCCGTGCACCGCTCCTCGGGACCCCACGTGGGAACCTCGAGCCTCTCTGCCACGGTAAACCATCCCTCGAGACACATTACGCTTACCTCGAGCGGCACAGACATCGGATGTCAATCCCACACTACGCATTTAATGCGTTCACCTACTCCGGTCATGTCCTCTGGAACCCGACGTGTGCCACAGTGAACCAGGGCAGAGTCAAATCTCGTTTTCACCACAAGCATGGGCAAAAGGCACAAGTACAACACTGTTCGGCCATACTCTGCACTGTAGCACACTCGAACCGTAGCTCGAGACCTGGATTCCCGCTGTATGGTCGGGTTCTCGGAACTTGCCCATACCTGCGGGAGCTCGAGCCCCCCGTAGGCGCCACCTCGAGGCCGGCCCTGCGCCCCTTGAGCCCTGACAGCTTTCATGCTATTGGAGGACAGGTACCCCAAGACTCGAAGGGACCCAGCCACGTCATGTACGTGCCGGAAAAGGGACGCTGCACGGCCTCACGTCGTCACGCCTCCAATGTCCGCGCCCGGGATGGAGGCCACGCTTCAAGGACGCTTCAACAGCAACCCCCACGCCGGCTCTAGTATCTTCGGCAAGACATAATTCCTACCCTTCGCCGTATTGGGACGTTGTACATGTCTCTACATGTAACCCTGGCCTCCTCTTGCTCTATAAAAAGAGGACAACCAGGGCCCGTCACGCGCGGCGGCCAGACCAACGGTTCCACGAGACAGAACACGAGCACACGATCACGCACCACACACACGAGTTCCAGACTCCGGTCCACGCTCATTGAGCTTGTATTGCCCCTGTACAAGCACTTAGATCAAGTAATACAAGAACCATCCTCCCCCCACTGGACGTAGGGCCTTCTTTGCCTGAACCAGGATAATCCTTGTGGCATCTTGCATCACCATCCAGAAGAGAGCACGCGATCATAATTACTAGTTGGTGTCATACCCCTCGGGGTAGAAACACCGACACCATCACCATTCTACTCTACCTTTCCTTGTCCCCCTGCCTTCACTACTACCCGCCTTCTCCTTGTCTTTTCCCTTGCCCTTGTCCCCGCCCTTTCTTCGTCATCATCGTTGTCGTGATCTGGATCTTCGGGAGGACAGATCTGGCGGCTGATGGGTTGTGATGTTAGTGGTTCCGTGTTGGAGTTTGGCGTCGGAGCAATATGATCTCGATGTCCTCGCAGTTCCATAGCGACGCTCCAGAATCCAATTGCCTGCCCTAGGTGTCCTGGCCGGTTGTAGGTGGGGATGGTCCAATTCAAAATGTTCCTAGTCGAGAACATTCCAAAACGGTTTCACGCCCACATAGTCTTCAGGGGATGTTTGTCTTTGTTGAAGTCATGAATATCGTGGGGTGCAAGAATGCATCCCTCGGCCACCACCATCTTTTTGGACCTTCTGAACGAGATGAGGAGTTGGACGTGCTGGTTTCCTTGAAGTCTCCTCGTTCGAGGACCCTTGGGCGATCCTCGTTCATCGGGCAGTAAGGCTTTCTTTTCCCTTTGCTTGAGATTGGGCAGGCCATGGTGATCAAACATCTTCGAACTCATCGTGACCATCTCCGGGTCCGTTGCTCGTGAAGGCTTCCGTTATTGACCTTTTGATCATTTCAAGCCACGCCTTCATTGAAGCCCTTCTTATATAGCTCATCCTTATACCTCTGCCTGGACTTGTTTGTGGCCGCGTCGGATTTCCCACGACTCAACTAGACTTCCAGCTCATCTTTGACCCGACACCACAACACGGTCGCGGTGCTCGGGGGTCCCCAGGACCTCGGTGAGCAAGTCGTGGCCCCGGCGGACCATGATGTTGTCCTTAAGCTTTGATTTCTCCATCAAAAGTCTTCTCGACGTACTCGAGGTGGGGCTCGTTAAACTTGGTCGCCCCGGGCCTTCAGCCTCTTTGGAATGCGGGCCCTCATGCAGTCCTTTGCCCTTGGGTCGATGCCCTCATACGGATCTGGAACCCCGGCAGCCTGTCTTGCTTGTTCTTCTTGCTGCCACTTGGTCCTATGACCGGCAAAGCCAGTCATGCCCAAGTGGTGGAGGATTCTTGTTCCTCTTCGCGAGCTCACTGAACTTAGCGCTCTTTTCCTCTGCTTCTTGTGTCTTTCTCATTTGCACAGAAAGCGTCCCACATGTGTGCCTTGACCATATTTGTACTTCAGCAGTGGCTGACTTCCCCTTCTTCAGGTAATTTCTAGTCAACATGGACCTGAAGTTGTCAAAGCGCAGTCGACGCCACGTGCAAAGCCCACTCCTGGCACTTCTCCATGTCAGCTGAGGGGCGGATATCTGAATCTCCTTGTCACCTCACCCCATACATTGTTTTTTATGTCGGCAGGGACGTCGTGCCAGTTGGGCCAAGTGGATCTCCACCTTCTCCTTGGCTATACACGCCACTTGATTGCTGAACTTGTCAATGACTGTATCTAGAGCTATTGGGTGTTCCCCTCTGGCCCCACCCGCATCGATGACATGCATCTCGTTTGCTTTGTCCAACTTGTGCCTCCCGTGGTTGTCCCCTCACCCTCTTCTGGCCCTTAGATTTGGACGAAGAGGTTGCCGTAGAGGGAGCGGGGCTTCTTCCTCCCTGACCGCGTCTTCGTCCCTAAACTGAGCTGACGAGGCACAATCGGCAGCTGTGACAAGAGTCACGCGCGCGTTTAGTTTTTCACATGCGTCATTGTACATGTTAAGAAGCCAGCGTGTTGTGTAAACCTCAAGACTATGTGCTTCGTCCGCCCCCGGTTCGTACATCGGATCGTTGTCCTCCTCTGTATGCTGCTTCTTCGGCGGTGGAGTCACGGACACCTCACTCATCAAGTTGGTTGACGAGGAGCTAGGGGTAGGGTCCCTCCATTCGTTTGTTTTGTCTTCCGCCATTTCAGTTCTACATATACACAGACGCGTATATAATATGATCAGTTCAAAGCTTTTGAATAAAATGACACGTATAAGTTTTTGGCTCAGATTTGCCCCTTGGTCAACACGTCACTGCTAAACTGGTTACTTGTAAAATACAAGCCATCCTAGTCTAGCAGCTGACTCAGCATAGAAAGTAGGGGACAATTTATCATCATCGCCGCTGCCTCAGCATAGATCGAAGGCGTCACATCATCGCATTTGCCACTACCTCAGCTTACAAGTTCGTAAAAAATCATCAATGCAAATGCCATAGTAGGGAGAGGACTACTACAGAGACTAGGTAGAGAGTAGTAACAGAGAGGACTAGTAGGGAGAGGAGTATAGAGAGGAGTAGGGAGAGTAGTAACAGAGAGGACTAGTAGGGAGAGTTGTATAGAGAGTAGTAGGAGGAGAGAGAGTAGTAGAGGAGAGAGTAGTAGAGGGAGAGTAGTAGGAGAGAGTAGTAGAGAGAGAGAGAGTAGTAGGAGTGAGAGTAGTACAGAGAGGAGTGGTACAGGGAGAGAGTAGTAGGGAGAGTAGTATAGAGAGTAGTAACAGAGAGGACTAGTAGGGAGAGTTGTATAGAAAGTATGTAGTATAGAGAGTAGTAGGAGGAGAGAGTAGTAGAGGGAGAGAGTAGTAGAGGGAGAGTAGTAGGAGAGAGTAGTAGAGGGAGAGAGTAGTAGGAGTTGAGAGTAGTACAGAGAGGAGTGGTACAGGGAGAGAGTAGTAGGGAGTAGTAGGAGGAGAGAGTAGTAGGGAGAATAGTATAGAGAGTAGTATAGAGAGGAGTAGGGAGAGTAGTATATAGAGGAGTGGTATAGAGAGGAGTATAACAAAGAGTAGTATATTATAACAAGGCATCATAGGCAGCAAATACAGTAGCATCACTGGGCATCATAGGTAGTGGCAAATGCATATAGTGTAAAAAAGCATCAAATTGCATCATCGGCAGGAAATAAACTCTGAATTAAAGCATCACGAGACATAAAATAGGTTCCATCTGAATTATATATGTGCTTATCTCCATGCTGATCATAATGATGAAGTTCTAGATGCAGTGCAGAATCCAGTTTACTCTGAATTATATATGTGCTTATCTCCATGCTGATCTTATACAAGGAGTTCGAATCCAGCCATCTCCAACATGAATATAGAGTTACAGTGCAACATCTCTGATCAACATGGAGATATACAAGGAGTTCTCCATGTGTTTTCCAGCATGGAGACAAAAGATAAGCACATATTCACTGATCATAATGATGAAGATGCAGTGCAAATTATAAAAATAAAAATGTAGAGTTACAGTCATGTTCTGAAAATGCCAACTGAAAAACCTGATATCTTATTGAAAAACCATAGGAAATGATAGAACCATAGATCATATCAGTGACTAATAATTAAGAAATGACTGAACCATAGATCATATCAGTGACTAATAATTAAGAAATGACTGACCATATATCATATCAGTGACTAATAAGTAAGAAATGATAGAACCATAGATCATATAAGTGACTAATAATTAAGAAATGATAGAACCATAGATCATATCAGTGACTAATAATTAAGAAATGATAGAACCATAGATCATATCAGTGACTAATAATTAAGAAATGATCATATCAGTGACTAATCATACCTATATATATGTCAGTGACTAAAGCCATTGATTAATAATTCATTGATTAATCATATATATATGTCAGTGACTAAAGCCCTATATAAAATTCATACCTATATATATGTCAGTGACTAAAGCCATAGATCATATCAGTGACTAACAATTCATCTCAAACCATGTTCAGGAGGTTAGTGAAATTAGCTATTGCTTAAACAAGTCATCTCAAGAAGCAGGGCATCATCACATAGAAGCATGGCATCACATAGAAGCATGGCATCGTCTTAAACGAGGAAGAAGAGGTTATGAACTCACATCGGGCTCCTGACGATGCTCCGGCGGTGGACGAGCTCCAAGCGACGGGCAGTGGCGGTGGGCTAGGGCACCGACGGACTCCTAGCGGCGAGCGGGCTCCAGGCGATGCTCCCGCGGCGTACAGGCTCCAGGCGATGCTCCGGCGGTGAATAGGCTCCAGGTGATGCTTTGGCGGAGATGGTGGTGGCAGCGGGCTAGGGCACCGACGGGCGTGGCTCCGACACCGGCGGCGCTAGGGCACCAGCAGTGGAGGAGGAAGGGCGCTAGGGTTTCGGTCGGGCGACGCGCTGCTTCCTCGGTGAGGGCAGTGGAGGAGGACGGCGATGGCGGCAATGGTGTTGCGGCGGCGGTGGTGAAATTCGACAGCCCTTCGGGGTGAATTGATGATGCGCGAAGGACGGAAATGCCCTTCAGTGTAGCGGGGCTTATATAGGCAAGGAGTAACTGCCGCGGGCAACATAAGGAGCCCGCTGCGGTTAATATTTACCGCAGCGGGCTCCTTATGTTGCCCGCTGCGGTTAAAACAAATAATCGCAGCGGGCACATTAAGTTGCCCGCTGCGGTTATGACAAAGATTTGTTATTAATAATATTAACTTATTAATGAGTCATTAACAAATTGAGATTTGTTATTAATAATATTAACTTATTAACAAAATCTATTACAAAACTTGTCCACTACATTATTACATAGACGTGTGGCATATATACATCCTATTTTGGTGCTGGCGCTTTCACGGACCGCTTCTCACCATCGGGACGGGCCCAGGGCTTCATACCACTCTTGTTGCAACGGTCCTCAACGGCCTTGATCTTCTTTGCAAAATCGGTAAAAAGTTGGAGCTCTGCATAATTATTGTATTGTTCTGGGCTTTGGACCCCATCAGCTCCAACAATCCGCTGCTTTCCTGACACGACCACATGCCTCTTTGGGTCCTCCGGATAGATATAGTAGGCCACTTGCGCGACATTGGTTGCAAGTACCCATTGGTCATCTTTGTACCCGATACTTTTGACCGTTCACGGTGGTTAGCCTGAAACTGTCGACCGCGACCGCTTTGGGGTTTACCCAGTGGCAACGGAAGACGGTTACGCATACGTCCTTGCCATAGTCAAGTTCCCATATTTCTTCGATCTGCCCATAGTATTGCGTCCTCGTGTTTGTGGCCTCGTCGACGCCCTCATATCGAACACCGCAGTTCTGTGCCGCGCTCTTCTTGTCCTTCTCTTTCGTGTGGAACCTGTACCCCTTCACATCGTACCCTTGCCACGTCGTGATTTGGCTTAACGGGCCTTGTAGAAGCTTCTGCACGGTCTCCGTATCTTCATCATCAGGGCATCTATCTAGGGGTACGTGTTGCTCTTTGAGCCAATCTATGAAACTGTTCCTGTGCTCATTCTGGACCCATGCCTCTGTGTGTTGTCCGTCATTAGCGGCGTGGATCTCTTCTATGTGCCTCTCGACATATTTCTCCATGCTCACCAACTGATGAAGGATGTTGTAATGAGCTTGTTCAATCTCCTTGTATGGTATATCAGTGCGAACTTTTCGGCCCGTGCACCCCATGCCCGCGGTTCTGCCCTCATGCTGATGGACAGGCAACCCAATCGCCCTCCCATCTTTTATGTACCTCATACACCAGTTCACTGCCTCTTCGGTTGTGTACGCCTCGATCATAGAGCCCTCCGGGTGAGCACGGTTATGAACATATCTGTTGAGGGTGGACATGAACCGCTCGTATGTCCACATCTCGTGTAGGTACACGGGGCCCAGTTGCTCGATCTGATCCACCATGTGCATCATCAGGTGTACCATAATATCAAAATATGATGGGGGAAAGCACATCTCAAGCTGGCAAAGGGTCTCCACGATGAAGTCCTTAAGGGCAGGGAGGTCAGCCTTACCGATGACCTTCTGCGTGATGCGGTTAAAGAAGTATGATATCCGAGTGACCACCATCTTCACGTACTCTGGACCGATAACCCTTATCACAATTGGAATAAACACCGTCAGCATGATGTGGCAGTCATGTGCGTTGTAGCCAGTCAATTTGAGGTCTTTCAAGGAGACGAGGCTCTTAATGTTGGAAGAGAAACCGGTCGGCACCTTGATACCCCTAAGAAGGTTGAGCATAGCAGTCTTCTCGCCATGCCTTAGGTTGTAGGCCGCACCTAGAAGATCGACTTTACCATTATGAGGTGACCCAGGGTGAAGGTCCTGCCTGATGCCTTGGTTGAGAAGATCCGTCTGTGACTCCAAACCATCCTTCGTCTTTCCCGGGATGTCCAACAGGACACCAATCGTGCTATCAAAGACGTTCTTCTCGAGATGCATACAATCGATGGCATGGGGTGTTTTCAGTGTCTTCCAATATGACAGGTACCTGAAGAAAATCGACCTCTTCTTGAAAGGAACGGAGGGGACCTGCGACCCTTCCTCCGTCGTGTCTCGCTTTCGCTTCCTCGTTTGTTTTGTCCCCCCCTCTGGTGGCTTCTTATTCTTCCCAAACTCGATCTGAACAATATCCTTCACCATCTCATACACCTTTGGCCCCCAACTAGTCTGCGCCGGTGGTTCACCCTGTGGCTCGCCCTGATCATCAAACAATTGATTCATGACACTTCTTCTATATCTGTGCCTTTTCGGAAGGAACCGCCTGTGCCTCATGTAGACCATCTTGTTCGATCCCATGAGGTAAGTGTAGCATGTCTCGTCGATGCACATTACGCAGCCGGTCTTCCCTTTGATCTGCCCCGACAGTGAGAAGAGGTCGTGGTAGTCAGTGATGGTGACAAAGATGATGGCTTTTAGGGTGAACTTCTCCTTGAGGGATGCATCCACCATCTCGACCCCAACATCAAATAGCTCCTTCATTTCCTCCATTACCGTCTCGAGGAAAACATCGATATCGTTGTCGGGCTGCTTCGGTCCCGAGATAAGCATGGTCAACAGAAGATACCTGCGCCTCTGACATAGATGGGGAGGTAGGTTGTAGATGGTCAGTACGACCGGTCAGGTGCTGTGGGATCTGCTCAGCTCACCGAACGGATTCATCCCATCGGTGCTCAGCGCGAACCAAACGTTCCTGGGATCTTTGCCAAATTGCGGGTAGGCCTTGTCGAAATCTTTCCACTGCTGGCCATCGGAGGGGTGCCGCAGCATGCCATCATCCTTCAAGCGGTTAGCTGATGCATGCCAGGACATGAGCTTCGCGTCCTCTGGGTTCCCAAATAGCGCACGGAGGTGGTCGATCAATGGCATGTACCACACCGACAGTGCCAGACTTCTCCTCAACGTGTAACCCTCTTCTTCCTCGTACTGCTGATGAGCCGAGATGCGATTGGCTGCAACACTGCTCTTCTTGACACCCTTCTTCTTCTTCCTCTGACCACCTCACAAGGCCTCATCGTCTTCTGCATCCACACGACAGCCAGCATTTCTCTTGTAGCGACTGGCGCCACAGTGCGGACAACTCGTCAAATTCTCATACTTTGTGCCCCGATAGAGGATGCAGTGGTTAGGGCAGGCATCGAACTTTCTAAGCTTCATCGCCACTGGCCAGATAAGCTTCTTCGCCCGATACGTATTTGGTGGAATCTTGTTACTCGTCGGGAATAATTTGGGAAGGTAACCTAACAGCTCATCAAAGCTACTGTCTGACCACCCATGCCGAGCCTTCATCATCAACATGTGGAGGTTGAAATGGAGCACCGTGCAATCCTTCAGACATTCCTCGTCGTCCTTATATAAAGGATCAAGTGACGTCTGCTTCATCTCTCTGAAATTTTCCAGCCACTTCGGGGAGCCATACACGACGTCGTCTTTGTCGATGTGGTTGAGTAAATCCTGAAACAGTTGGTCCTGCACCGTAGCGTCCTCAACATCTCCACCACCATCATATGTCATATCCTGGAGTACATCCTGATCCACAGCGATGTGGTCACGAGCACTACTGTCACTGAAGGCAGGCGCTACTGGTGCTGATGAGACATGCGCTCTAGGATCTTGGTTCACCGTCGTCGTCGACGCTGAGCTTACTCCAGATGCCGCCCCAACACTCGGATCGAATCTCTCGCCGTGATGAGTCCACACCGTGTAATCATCCATGAAACCAAAACGAATCAAATGAGATTGCACTATGCCTTCGTCTTTGAAGGCGGTCAGATTCTTGCAACGATGACATGGACATATGATTGTCGTCTGGTTCGATCTCTCACGGTCCGCTTTCGCAGCGACAATAAACTTTCTCACTTCAATGAGATACCACACATCAAGTACTCTATTGATCTTATACATCCATTCCGACCGGTCCATCGTACCTGCGATCCTTAATTAATTACACACATCATGAATCACAAAACGAAGATGAATTAGAAAAAATAATAATTTATTATATTTATGTTAAATCTAGGGACAGAAATAACGACGGCAAATAAAATTAATGCATCCATGATGAACTTAGAGAAACAAATACCAGTTTTCTCTCTCCTCCATGAAACTAGATCTAAAAAGGAGGCTAAAAAGAGAGAAAAAGAGAGGGGAAAGAGGGTGGAGATCATCTAGGTACCTCTTGTGGAGTACTTCTCCTCCAAATCAAACAAATAAACCTCAAAAACAAGTTATTTGGGGCAACAATTCGGCAAAACTTCTCCCCACGTTTTTGTGTAGAGGAAGAAGATGATCAGGTTCCTTTCTGCTGGCGGCGGCGACTTAAATAGCCACGAATAACCGAAGCGGGCAACGTAAGTAGCCCGCTGCAGTTAATCTTATTTAACTGCAGCGGGCACATTACGTCGCCCGCTGTGGTTAATCATTAACCGAAGCGGGCATATAAGGAAGCCCGCTGCGGTTAAAGAAGATTAACCGCAGCGGGCACCTTACGTTGCCCGCTTCGGTTAATGATTAACCGCAGCGGGCGCTTCGGCGGCCGGCCGCTGCAGGCCGGCCACCGAATAACCGTGGCGGGCAAAAATTGTGCCCGCCACGAAGCCCATTTAGGCAACGCTGCGCAAGTTCTTTTTTGTAGTAGTGTCATTTGGATGAATAGTGAGCTAATCAATTCATTCTGCCTTGTTGAATCATTGATACATTATAAATCCCTCATTGTTTGGATGTCCTAGCTCTTGTTGTGTGTCTGCTAGCAATCAGAAAAATTTAGAGCTGAGTTTTAGATTGATTGTGGCTACTGTCTTTGTCTTCTTTTATTGTTTTGTCAAGTATAATTCATTTTGGTATGCAGCTCTTGCAATTTTTTCACTTTTCACTCCACAGGTCTGCTCGGCCTGTCCACTTGTTGTCTCCATAAAGCAGCATACCAACAGGCCCTAGCATGATTTGTTTTTTTCAGTTCTTCATTTTTTTTGTTTTTTAAGGTTCAGTTTTAGTTTTGTTTATAATTTAGTTGTTAGCTATTTCAGTTTCTCTGTGTTATCTTTCTAATTTTAGTTTTCAATTTCATTTATCAATTTTAGTTTTTTAGTTATTTCAGTTTTAGTCATGTTCAACTTCAGGTTTAGTTTTTTTTAATTTAATTCTTAGATATTTTAGTTTACTATATGTTTTCTTTCCAATTTCAGTCTTCAATTACAGTTAGCATTTTTATTTGTTTACCTTTTTCAGTTTTTAATTTCAGGTAGTACTTTCAGTTTTTACACTCTGAGGTTTCATTTTTAGTTTTTATTTTCCTTTTTTTATCTAATAAATTGTGCCCTAAAATTTTAGTTATCTTTCAGTTTTTGTTTTTTTTTCAGAATTGCAGTTTTTGTTTACCCTTTTCCTCACAACTTGTACTAGTGTACTGTATGAGTATACTTTTGTTCTTCCCAAATTATTTTAGTCTTAATTTTCATATGTTTGGCTATTTCAATTCTTCTTCAGATTCAGTTTTAGTTTAGTTTTAAATTTTTTGTTAGTTATTTTGGTTTTCTCTATGTTATCTTTCCAAATTCATTTTTCAATTTCAATTTTTTTAGTTATTTCAATTTTTTTAGTTATTTCAATTTTAGTCATGTTCAAGTTCTGGTTTAGTTCTGCTTTAATTTAATTCTTGGATATTTTAGTTTGCTATATGTTTTCCCCAATTTTAGTCTTCGATTACAGTTAGCATTTTTATTTGTTTATCTTGTTTAGTTTCTAATTTCAGATAGTACTTTCAGTTTTTGCACTTTGAGGTTTCATTTTTAGTTTTTATTTTGTTTTTTGTTTTTATCTAATAAAGTATGCCTATAGTTTTTCTTATCTTTCACAACAGTGAGGACGAGAGGATGCATAGGCCTGCACCTGCTGCTAGTGTGAAGGGGCAATGGTGGTACTTTGAGTTGTTGATGCCTTGCCTTCCTTGAGCAGCAGTAGCTACGACCTGTCGACATGCTTTGTTTCGAGATGGTATTCTATTTGTTAATTTCAGTTAATTTTTCTGGTTGTCAATTCTAGTATTACCTACATTCATGTGTTTTAGTATGGAGAGGAGCAGCCAATCTTTGGTGACGAGCAAATCGGTAGAGAGGAGGAACACATTTGGATCAATGGAGTGGGGGTGTTTGCCAGCACATTCAAGCGGAAAGGAGGAGTATATTTGAGCAAGTTATATAATAACTTGCCCCCAAAGGTGGCAAGTTATGGAATGCTTATTTTAAAAATTTGTCTCACAAGTTATACAACTATATTATTACATGGTTGTCAAATTGTAATACAGCCTATTGTAGCGGTTGGAAAATGACTAGCTGCTAACTAGGGCCGAAATAATAATTTGCCCTTCTTGGATTGACTACTTATGCAATATTTGTTCTAATAATTTGGCTCTCAGGATTGCAACTTATCTTTGTTTTTGTGTCATTACTCTTGTTCCCCTGCTCCTACAGTAAGTTGTATAATAACTTGCATCAGGAGTTGGCAACTCCACCAAGTTACAACTTGTTTATATGCCGCTAGTGTAGCATTTTTAATAAATGCTCTCGAGATGACGGTTAGACAAGTTTTTTATTTTGGCTCTAGTAGTGAGTTGTATAATAGTTTCCCTTGGCAGCTTATGCAATACTTGTGCCCCTACTTTCATTTTTCAATAAATGTCTTTTTACTTGGCCTTAAGTTATGTTTCTAGCTTTTATTTTGTAATGTGTTGTATAATAACTTGCTCCACTAGTTGGCAGCTTATATAATGTTTATTTTAATAATTTGCTCTAAAGTTGCAGTTTGTCTTGTTTCTCTTTTTTTTATTAAATGCCCTCACTTAGCAACTAGTCATGTTTCTGATCTCCTGCAATGAGCAGTATAATAATTTCTCTTAGCTTCTCTTGTGTTTGGACCGCTACTCTTTTAATAAATACCTAGTTAGCAGTTTATGCAATACTAAACAATTTTATTTTGTTTTCATAAAACAACTGATGTGCATATTATGTAACAAATTTAGTATATTTTTGCAACAGCAACTTTAGTATTATATGGTAGCAACTCCTTAATAAATCTTATAGCACATGTTTACACATAAATTGCTAGTAAAATAAAATTCTTTGAAACATATGTAAGTGAGGTCTAGTTTTGTCCGTATTGCTGCGTAAAACACACCGGTGCAGTCGAAATTGAAAATGAATAAATTGTTCAAAACTTATAGCAATTTAAAATAATATTTTTACTTTTTTTTACTAACGTGTCATGATGACATCACACCGATAGCGACGTTGCATGCTGGGGATGGGAGGGACTCGGCCACTCCGGTGGAGCGCATGCGGTGGGTCCGATCCTGGTGTCTGTGAGTCTGTCGGACAGGCAGGTCGCACCCTCGCGTAGAGCGCGACGGGTCGCGCTTTATCTGCCTCCTAATTTTTTCCCTTATTGTTTTAGTGTCTAGGTGTGGTAACCTAAGAATAGCACTGTTTTTAATTATTTCTTTAATTAAAAAATGACGGGTAGCACTGGATGTCTCGGTTTTTATTAAAATAAGTATTATATTTGGTATGTAATTGGATGAGGGTGTTATCAGGGCCCAACCACAAGATGAATTGATGAAATGCATGAGACATTAAAAGATTTGAATTTCTAAAACTTTTCATGTTTGTACGAGTTAGAGTAAAGCATAGTCGATTTGAAGACGAATTGAAACACATGATGTTTTAGTTAAATATAAATATCAAGTTGCAAGTCATATAAGTAATTAACCACGCACCCGTTGCAACGCGCGAGCATTTTTCCTAGTATTACTAATAAACAGCTAGTATAGATGGACATCAGAAGAAAAGATTAATAACCCAAGGCTGGAGAACACGCATACGGATCGAGGAATAATAATATGGATGGTGTGTATATATATATATATATATATATATATATATATATATATATATATGGGTAGGAATGATTCCTTTTCTGAAATTGATTCGAACCGGATCAAGTGAACCAACCGGATTCACTTAATCCGTGTCCTGGAAGCATTCAGGCTGGGAACGAAATTCCTGCTGCCGAACGAGGCCTCGGTATGTAGGACTAGTGGGCGTCCATTGCCAGACAGAAGTTAGTGATATTTCTTCTGTCCCCCCCCCCCCCCCCCCCCGTTAAATCATAGTGCCGCTAATCTTTTTTTGGCTCAGACGCTGCTAGGATGCAAATATATATCATCTAGCAAGATATGGTTTATGTTACCAATGCTCTAATATTGCCAATCAAGCTTTGACATAAAAGTCCAAGTGATTCAGTACGTAGTTCCTTTTCCAGTTGGTATTAAATGGGATTTGAAGTAGAGGAGAGATCGATTAATACTGGTTCAATAAGATCGAGAACAGAAATGTGTTCGTGTTGTTAAGAGATATTAGAATTGTTATTTTTTTTATTTTTTTTCTTTATTAGTCCTCTATTATAAAGATTTTTTAGACATATATGTTTGTGTCGCACGTGCATATCCAGTAGTATATCTAAAGCTTGTTGAAGTATATTACTAATAAACAGCTAGTATATATAGATGGGCATCAGAAGAAAAGATTAATAACAAGGCCGGAGAACACATACTGATCGAGGAATAATAATAATATAGATGGTCATATATAGTAAGTAGTTTATGTGGTAACATAATAATCAATACAACAGCATGGAAACTTTATTTATGGCGTGTGCATCAGACGTAGTAGCTATGTGTGTGTGTGTGTGGAGTGGACCATGTGTGTGTGTGTGTGGAGTGGACCATGAGCAGGGAATGAAAGGGCACCACACGTCATGATGCATGTGTACCCAGCCCTAGCCGGCCTGCTGCTGGTTGTTGGCCTAGCTTAGCCCTGCTGGCTGCTGCTGGGCTGCGGCAGGGGCGCCCACCGGAGCTGCGGCAGGCGCGCCGACGACCGGAGGGATATTCGCCGCCGCCTCCCCGGAACACCACGGCAACCAGCTCCAGCAGGGTGCCGGAGGCATTGCCCAACCGACGACCCCTGCAGCGGCCTGATGACCTGCTTTGTTCTTGTTTTTTGCATGCACCCCACTAGGCACTGCAGCAGCGGCTAGGAGGAAGAGGAGCAGCAGCGTTGTCGGAGTAAGCCTAGCCATTGGTCGCTTGTACAGTACTTACCGGGTATTGGCTCTCTGCCTGTAGTACGTGTGTGTGTGTGGGTCGACGCAATCTATATTTATAATCCGAGGAGGACACTGGACGCCAGCCAAACTACACATGTGTATGCATCATGTGTGCTCATCAAATCAAATCAAAAAAGGGCAGGCTTTAAATGTGGCGGATTTTGATTCCGGTCTACTCCTATATATGTACATGTGCCTGGCTACAACAAACAGGGTAGTTGGTCTGCTGCACTAATTATGACCTCGGATTTTAATTATTACTGTAGTATTATATAGGTCTTGTTTACATTTGTTCAAACTTCCAACTTTTCTCACTCTCTCTCCATCATATCAATATTTGGACGTATATATGCATGGAGCATTAAATGTTGGTAAAAAAAACTAATTGTACTTTTAGTATCAATATAGATGGGTATAAAGCCCGAGCCCGTCAGCCCGGCCCAAAGCCCGCCATTTTGGCATGGCCTGACCCATCCCTAGGGGCGGGCCGTGCCTAGGCCAGACCCTCGGCACGGCGGGCAGTCCCGACCCGGCCCGATATATATACATAATTATATATAAATATAAATATATGTATAAATATATATAAATTAAACATAAATATATATATATATAACTATAAATAGGATTGCTATTGAGCACGCAACGCTCTAAATATTATTTAGAGCGTTCATCAATATATATGTAAATCCTGTAACCATAAATCAAATCCCGTAGCAGTAGAATTTTAGCGCAATTAGCCTTCTGAACCCGCAACCATAAAAATCCGATTCGCAACCGTAAAACTGTGCTGGGACCGTTAAAACATAAGAGCGCTGAACCCGTTCGCATTGAGCATAAAATGTACGTAATATCCCTTTCTTATATACAATATATAAATAACCACATAAACCTAAATCCCACTCATTTTTCTCTGCCGTACCCTAGGCCCAGCATCTAGATCTCGCCCAGATCCAAGCATGGCGGTCTCCTTCCTCTTGCTACCGGCGGCGGACCCCTTCCCTATGGTTGCCGGTGGCAGGCCCTTCCCTGTGTGCGCCGACGGGCCTCCTTCCCTGTGGATGCTGGCGGCAACTGCAACAGCCCTCCATGCTCTGGATCCGTGCAGCTGCTGCCGTCGGCGGTACGACGCCCTCCCCCTCCACCTCGACCACATGTCCGGTGGTGGGGAGTCAGTAGGCGGCATCCCCGTCCACACTTTCGCCGGCGTCTCTCCTCCGTCCATCCTTCCAGTGACGTCTCGGTTGACCCCTACGATGCCAGTCCCGACCCGTTCTTCCACGGCGGCTGCATCCATCTATCAGCGAGACGATGATGCAAGGAAGCTCGACCCCGAGCCTAGATCCAGGATGCACCCGTGGAAGCGAGTCCCCTTCCCTCACCCCTGGCGATGCGGCGGACGTCCTTCCCTCGCCCCTGGTTGGCCTGCCCCCGATCCCTGCTACTACTACTGGTGTGGTGCCATTCCTGCGCGCATCTGCTGACTGCGACGATCCTGGGCCTTGTTTAGATGCACTCAAACTATTAACTTTTTTTCACTCTCTCCATCACATCACCATCACATCAATGTTTGGACGCATGCATGGAGCATTAAATGTTGGTAAAATAAATAACTAATTACACAGATTAGTTCTAAATCGCGAGACGAATCTTTTGAGCCTAGTTAGCACATGATTGGACAAAGTTTGTCAAATAACAACGAAAGTGCTATAGTGGAGAAAAATTCTCACCGTTCCAATCTAAACAAGGCCTGGTTGCTGGCTCCTCGAGTGCCTTGGTGCCTTCTCGACACAGGAGCGACAGTGTCAAGATTCCATCCAGAGGCCAGATCTCATGAATACAGCGATAGCTCTGATGGGATTTGCTTCCGGCTCAAGGCGTTCCCAGCAGATTACTACTTGTTTTTTTTTGTTTGTGATTATTTAATAATATGAACTGACGAACGGTGTTTTATTAGCTTGTGTGATCAAATGATGCATGTAATTTTTTTTGATGGATTTTTGAAAGTCATAATTATTACTACTTGATTAGAAAGTCAAAATTAAATTATTACGGTTTGAAAAAAATATGTATGCTGACAATTACTACTGGTTTCAAAAGTCGTAATTATATTATTAATGTTGAAATTGGAAACTAAAAATTAAATTATTACGGCTTGAAACAATGAAAGAAAAGTGTTATTGTTAGTGTTTAAATTGGAACGGTTGCTTTTGCGGTCCGAGGACAAAAAAAGTTCTTACCACTTAATTTGTGTAAAATCGGTTGATCATTACTGTACTTGATTAGTCTAATTAGAGTGAAAAACAAATCTTAAACTGTGATCCGGTTTCCTTAGGAAATAAATACTTAAATTAACCAATTCAAAATCTTAAACCGTGATCATGTTTCCTAAATAGAATATAATTACGGTCTTAGCATCTTAAAATAACACATGAAGAATCACAGGCTCCGGAGGATGCCTTTACGGTTGCAGTAAAAAAAAACTCACAGGCTGCCTGGACCCTGGAGGATGACCGTAACCTTTACGGTTGCAGTAAAAAAACTCACAGGTTGCCTGGAGGCTGGAGGATGACCGTAATTCTCTTCCACTATATTAATCATTATTATACGGTTACGGGAGCTGTCGGTCTGAAATATTACGGTTGCGGAACGAATCACTGCTGGCGCTCTAAACAATATTTAGAACGCAGCGCTCCAAATAGCGTAGTCCTAACTAAAAATAAATATATAAAAGTAAATATAAATATATATAAATACATATTTATAAATATAAAAAAATATAGATATACACATATATATATCCTAGTTTCACTGGCGGGCTTCGTAGGCCCGATGGGCCTTCGGGCCGGCCCGCTCTACGACTGGGCCATGCCTGGGCCGGAGGTCAGGTCCGCGGGCCATCTAGGCCCGACCTCCATCAGGCTGGGCCGGCCCAGCCCGGCCCGGCATGGCCCGTTGCCCATCTATATTAGTATCTACATGTCGAGACAAATCTTTTGAGCCTAGTTAGTCTATGTTTGGACAAAGTTTGTTAAATAAGAACGAAAGTGCTACAGTAGCAAAGTTGAAAAAAATTCAGCATCTAAACAAGACCATAGATGAGACGAGACCTCTTGGATTTGACTTCATTTATCTGTGGAAGTGCTATCTACTTACCTGTTGTTGTTCACGGTGTTTCAAAGGCGGTATGTAGTCAACAACCCAAGTCGACCGATAAAGTCTACAGAAAAAGAAATTGAGGTGTATCAACACATGCATGCACGCGTACGATTTTCGGGCCATGCATGCATGAACTTTCAATCTGAATTTTCCATCGCTGACAGCCACGGCCCACGTCCTCCTTCCCTTCCTCTGACTGACTAACGAACGAGAACTGCTTACTGTAAGCTCCTTCCTCCTCCAATCGACGCGACTTCCGTATCCGCATCCGCTGCAAGGGCCCTGAGCCATGGAAGACGAGGTCAAGGGCCCTGAGCCATCACATCACCACCTCACCGCCGCCTTCCCTCTCCCTGTTCCTCGATCCTTGGCACATGGCACCACAGACCAAGAGAGCCGAGCACACAGCCCCGCTCGGATTCCCACCGGCACCATGGACGCGACCTCACAAAGCACCGACCTCGATCACCGGAGCCCGAGGAAGACGCAAAACCACCCAGCTCAACTTTCAGGACGTTCCCAGCTCGAGCATGTGCGTAATGGTAAGAAAATATATGTGGTGATATGAGCGCCGTCGGCCACCAATGGTTGGGCGTTCCAGCCCCTACTCACACGCTGCCGTGTCGTTTACTCCGGCGGGCGAGCTACCACCACCGCCACGAGCTAGCACACACACGCCGCCGCCACACAGTCCACCGGAAGGTGCGGCAAGGTCGGTCTCCAAAACGCCGGCAGCCAGCTGACGTCGAAGTACTACGGCCAAGCAGGGCACTGACACAGACAACTCCAGCAAGCCTAGGCTGCCTCCTCTGCTCCATCGCCTCCTCTCCTCTGCTCCTGGAGTCGATCTATACCATACCAGAATTGCTTGTTAATTAGAAAATGTGTTGTGTACCTATGCATCCATTCTTGGCTAAATTAAGCTAGCCAGTTTTATTGAAAAGAATAAACTAAACTTTATTTACCAGCCAGAACCAGAAGCGGAGAGGATGAGCTCGCGGGATGAAGCATGCATGGTGGAATCAGCTAGCGGACAGTAGTACATAAAATAACTAAGCATCATCGATCATCGGGGAATGAAGCGCAAAACACTACTGGAAACGGATGCTTTGCCGAGTGCCTGTAGCACTCGGCAAAGGACATTTGACACTCGGCGTAGCCTATGCCGAGAGCAGCCCTCGGCACAAACCTCTCGGCAAAAATACTCTCGGCAAAGAAGCCTTTGCCGAGGGCCATTTATCGGGCCCTCGGCAAACCTGTTACCGAGAGTCCAGGCAGGCTCTCGGCAAAGAAAAGTGGTCGTTAACGGTGCTATCTATTGACGGTAGGTTTGCCGAGGGCTAACCTAATACTCTCGGCAAAGTCATAATTTTGCCGAGAGCCGGACTCTCGGCATAGCTATTATTTTTTTTATTATTATTTTTCTGTAACACCCCTGGTGTTAAGCATTAATTAAAATTCTAATTAAGTTGTTTAGTATGCATAATCATCTGGCATCATGGCATAAAAGCATTTCATGTTTTCATGTTTCAGGCATAAATGTGATGCTTTATATGTTTGACAAGAGTGTTGTATGTTTTTGAGTGTTGATTTCCATGTTTGAAATATATGTGGCTTATTGTGATGTTTGGTGTTACATGAAAGGGTAAGTGAGAAGAACCTTGTTTTTTTTTAAATCTCTCTTTTTATCCCCTTTTCAATAAGTCAAAAAGTAAGTTAAATTTCAAAAATGATTTCAAAAGCAAAGTTGTAGCTCTTGTTGAGAGGAACAACTTTGGTATTCAAAGTATTCAAAGTTTCTGTACAAAAGTTTGAATAAATTTGAAATCTTTCAAACCTTGAATTTGACCCCTGAACTGGATTTCAGAAACTAAAAAGAATTAGACTTTGGTCCTTTAATCAAAGTTGTAGAGAGGATTAAAAGAAACAACTTTTATTAAGGTAGATTTTCATGTTCTTAAAGAAAATCTAGAGTAAGTTGGAAAACTAGATTAAAAGGGTTTCAAATTAGAAATTAATTTCTAAACCTAGGTTTACCCTCTTTTGAGTAGTTCAAAAATTAAGCAAGCAAAGTTGTAGATCTTTTCATAAAGAACAAATTTTATTTTGGAAAAATTTAAAGTTGCTATAAAAATTTAATAGTAATTTTAAATTAAAGTGTGAGTTAAATTTAAATTCAAAAGTTGATTTTCAAAACCATTGAGAATTTGGAAATGACCCTTAAATGAAAGTTGTAGATCCTGATTTTTGGAGTAACTTTCATTTTGGGACATTTTCAAGTTGCTTAATGATTTTTAGAGAATTTTAAGAAAGAAGTTTAATAATATTTAATTGAATTAACAATCAATTTCAACTAATTTTTTTAAATGCTAAAATTTTGACTTTCCAAAATATCCAGAATTTGAACTTAAACCTTAAATGAAAGTTGTAGATCCTAATTTTTGGAGCAACTTTCATGTTGGAAGTTTTTCCTGTTGCATAGTAGTTTTGGGAGAAATAGGGGAAAGAAAATAGGAAATGTCTATGTGCTGCTTACAGTGTTTGCGGGGGATTCGAATTGGCAAAACAGAGCAGCTACTCTGCTCTTCGCCGCTGTGGACGCCGTGGGCAATCTGCCAACCGCGCGCGTGATGCCACGGTCTTGTCCACGCGGTCTCGCTCGGCACGTACTGTACGTGGCATCGCCTGCAAGTTCGTCTTTCTCCTTAATCTGTGCTGTCACCGACCCTCTCTCTCTTTCTCTCTTCTTGCGCCAGCAAGAGTAGAGTTCGGCCGCCGGTCAGAATCGTCGCCGGCAAGCCCTCTCTACCCTCTAGCACTTGCCATGATCTTTGCCTCAGCCTTGTATAGCTTATGCACCCTTTTGCACTCGCTGTTGTGGCCGGAGGATGCCGTGCACGCTGATGCCGCAGGGCACGGTCCGCCATGGCCACGAGATCCAACCCGCTCATGGTCAGGGCACATCAGAGCACCACACGCCCTGCTAGCTTGCGCTCTGTGCTTGCCTTGAGGGCTAGATGCTCGTCGGCTCGGCCAATGGAACTCTCCTGCCTCCGGTACGCTGAAACACCGTGGCGGCAAACTTCCAGCACCGCCGCCGCCGCCATGGTTGCGCACAGCCTTGTCCACCCCATCCCTATCCCAACCAGCGCGACCATAGGGGCGAGGCAAGCACCCTGGAGTTTTCCGGAGCACCTTTGAGGTCTCTACCGCGCTGCAGAACTAGGTCACTGCCACGCCGCCATGCCAGTGCCGCAACCGCCATGGCTGTGTGTACTCCCGTGCCTTAGCCGCCGATCTAACCTTCTCAGGTGTTGTGCAGGGTCGCGAAGGATCCGTCGGTGAACTCGTCGCCATCGTTGGGTCCTCCGCTGGCGAGCTGGGCGCTCGGCCGCCGCGGTCGCCAAGGCTTCGGCCATGGTCAAGGCCGAGACCGGGCGCTGAGGACCCGGTTCCGCCGTCAGCAACCGTGGGCTGGATTAGGCCCAGTAAGGATAGGTTTAGTGTTTTTAATCTTTTCCAGTTTTGTTCCTTTGTGCTGTTTTTTTTTGGAAAATCATAACTAAATGATTAAGCCTGAGGAAAATGTGAGATAAATTTTGTTGTGTTCCTTGTGATGCATTATATCCATGAAAAATGTAAAACTTGAAAATTTAATACTTTTTGATGGTGATTTAATTAGGTCATTTAATTAGTAAATGCACTTTTGATGATTTCTATAGGGTTCTTTATATGTCCAAAAATCTTGGGATCAATTTTGTTACTGTTTACATCATGTAACTAGTCTTCACAAAAATTTTGAGGTCATTTGGTAAAAATAAATTTTATTCTCCTTTTATGCTTTGTTTATTAATTAAATAATGCATAGAATTTGCTTAATTTGTATAGGCTAATATAATGATCCAAAAATTATGAAATTTGTTTTGCAACCATAGTTTACTATAACCAACCATCTCTAAAAGTTTGAGCTCAATTGGACAAACTCTAATTAAACCCTATTTTCTATAATTAATTAATAGTTAATAGAGCTTTGTTTAATAATTAGTTAATATAGGTAATTTTGTGGATGATTAGGGTTAAATTTGATTACCCTAATGACCCTTTGTTTGATAGTTTGCATTTCATGAGGTTGAGTTGTCATATATGACTAAGTTATAGGTCAAGTATTGCAGTTGATCTTACATGCATAAAATGATAGGAGCATGAGTCATAAGTGAAGACCATGGGACATCCCCACCCCGTTGCCCCATGGTTTGATTGATGTTTTGATAAACCATAGTCACTTTAGTTAACTCATTTAATGTTGTTTGATGATAATTGTTTGTTAAGCTAGAAACTCTAGTTGGTGGGTTGCAAATTGGTTTTGTTGGTTTGCAACTTTACCGTGAAGGAAAGTTATACTCAACTTTCCTTGTTTGTTTAACTTTTGTTATGCAATTGAATTGTCCTACACCTTAGCATCATACTGAGCATACATCATTTATATCCGTGTAGCTCTTACGCGAGTGAAGAAGATCGGGTTGATCAAGCTTCGGATTGAAACGATCCAGTTGATCGAGTCTCGGAAGAGAGTCTTGCCGGACAAGCTTCCGAGGGAGGACTTCTGCTTCTGAAGAGAAGAAACTAACTTGTGTGGATCCTTCTTGGATCCAGTCTTCCCTGCAACAAAGGCAAGCCCCGGTTCATTTAACCATTTCCTTGGATTTACAATTACACTTACTTTCGATAACCTGATGCATTAAATGTTTATCAAATAAATGCTTTAAACCTGTTGATGCATGATCAACCTTGTTATCGATATATCATTCCTTGCTACCTGCTTTATGCAAATGATAGAAATGCTTAGCCATGCTTTACTTACTTTATAATAGTAGGTGCTTTTAAAAATGGTCGCTATGTTATGGAAATACTGAATCTTGAGACAACATGATAATTATAGTAACTTACATCAAGAATGGAGTCTTGTTGTAAGGTTACTCAACATAGGACCTTATCGTTGTTGGTCTGCTGTGATTGAGACCTTTGAGTACAGCCCACATGCGGTGGTAAGCCTCGTCTATAGCTATTCCGATACTTGAGAACGGCCAACCGCGTACTGGGAGTGGAGAGATGGTGGGAGTAGCGTGTACCCTCGGGGCTATGAGATAGTCGGGTTCGAGGTGTACTGTACTCTCGGGTGACGCTGGACCCGTTCTTGTATGGGAGGATCTATAGATAGGGTTGACATATGCAAGATTAAGTTCTACATATGTCGTGTGGTACTGAATCCCCAGCTGGGTTTAATCGATTCGAATCGCCGTGTTTCCTCGGATATGGAGCCTCAATCCACTGACCCGCACCGTAGAAGAAAAATGGAACTGGTTTAAGAAAGAATGACAATGATCTTTCACTAAGGTTCACTTTCAGTTCTTACCAAGTACTTAAATGATTAAGTAAAATTTGGATCTAAGATTACTTTAGTAAGCTTTTATGCAAATGAAAAATACTGTTGAGCCTACCCAAACCAGCATGACCCTGAAGTCTTTTCTGTTGACGGGTAAGTCTTGCTGAGTACCGACAGTACTCAGGGTTTGTTAATTCCCTGTTGCAGGTTTCTTTAATAGGTGATGTTGATCATGATCATGTCAGTGGGCTTGACGTGATCTGGTTGTTCTTCTTCTCCAACTTAGGTGCTCCACCTAAGTGTGGTTATGTAATACCATTCTACTTCCGCAATACCAGTTATGATTATGTAAAAAGTAACTTATTCATGGTTTTGTAAAGTTATTTATCTTGCTTCCGCACTCCGATGGTATTTTGTATCAACTGTCGTAATGTTGTAATTATTCCAACCTTCATGATGATGATCCCGTGGTTCGTGGATAATTCGGGGTTCTCTCGGGGATACCCGACAGATCTTTCCAGTGATGTGGTACATGTGCACAGTCATTAGGGCTCGGGGAGACGATGACGTGTGCAGGTGGGCCACATTAATGGGAGGTTCTGCCACATTTTCTTTGCCGAGGGTTATCCGGTTAGCTCTCGGCAAATAAATTTCGTATATTCATTTTTTGGGCCCTCTTCGCCGAGCGCTAGATTAGCCGACTCTCGGCAAACGTCCTTCTTTGCCAAGGGCTGGGGCCCAAGCCCTCGGCAAAGGAGGGTAAATACCGTTCAATCTCCCCAGCTTTGCCGAGGGCTATGGCCAAAACCCTCGGCAAAGCTAGGAAAATGGTTTTCTGGTTCAACTTTGCCGAGGGTTATGGTCATAGCCCTCGGCAAAGGGCCTCTTTGCCGAGAGCAACACTCGGCAAACACGCAAATTTTTGTTTTTTTATTTCTGTTTTTCCTTTTCTCCGACACTATCAAACATATATATATCACATTCATCACATATCACATATATATCACATTTCACGTCACAGAACATATATATATATATATATATATATATATATATATATCATGATAGTTCACATCACATCACATAGTTCAATAACATATGTCCTCAAATCACATAGTTCACATCACATAGTTCAACAACATGAGACTTCAGTGACACACGATAGTCCAAAGTTCAATCTACTACACCCCCGGCCAACCGGGCCACCCCTGAGAACTGCCGCCTGGTTGACCCCCGGTCTGGTTCCATCGGTGGTTGTTCGAACCTTCTGACGGAGGAGGCTGCAAAAGGTCATGTCAAATAAGGAAATGAAATAAATGAAACACTGAAGTATTGATACTCACAGGAGCAGCTCCGGGGTCCAGAGACGGCGGTGGAGGAGCCATGAGCGTCTGGGGCACGGCCATGCCCTGGGAGGCCATGAAGGCGATGAGCTCCGCCATCTGCTTTGCTTGAGCCTCCATTTGGGCCGACATCTATGACCGCATCTGGGTCTCGGACACATGGCGCTCCTGCCTTTCTCTTTCCAGGCGGGCCTGCGATAATACAAAGTGAATGTTAGAACAATGCAAACATTTAAAGATTAATGTACGATGAGTTAAATAGAAATAACCTCGAGCTCGGCGACCCGCGACTGCGCAGGCGACGGGCGTGGGCGTATGGGGACGCTCCCGCTCGTGCTCTGTGCTCGGAGCTGGGACAGAGTGGGAGTGGAGGCCGTGTCGATGACGCTGTCGCCAAGCCAGAACCGCCCGTGCTTCTTCCCTCCTCCAATCCTCATGACGATGCTCCCGTCCAGGTCCGCGGTGGCGGAATCATAGTCGTCCCCATGGACCGCCCTTGCCGCCTCTGAGTAGTCAGTGAGGCGGGAGTGGACGCTGGAGTTGGTGTACGCGTCGGCGGGATCGTCGGGGTTGTAGGAGGTCTCCGCTGCCGTGGCCTTGCCCTTGTGGGACATGGCGTATGCCGCCACCGTGCCGCAAGGCTGGCCACCGTGTGCCTCCGACTGCGAGGAAGACAACAAGATGATTAGCAATCAGGCAACATTTGATCGAGGAATTGATAAAGTCTTTCACGTACCCAAGCTTGTGCGTACTCGGCGAGGTTGCGGTTGCCCTGGTGGTGTGGTACACCTGGCATCTGCAGACGCGCCACCCGGGCCTCGGCGTGGTGGGCTGCCCACTCTTCGGAGAGCCACCGGTCCACGATCATCTCCCAGCACTCGGGAAACGACTGGCACCATTGAGGGATCATCTGCACATCATCAAGTATTTCACGTCTAAGCGTCAGATGAAAAGTACCAAAAGCTTAATCTCAAAAGAAAACACTTACCTGCAAGAACTGTGCCTGGCCCAGCGTCATGCCTCTCGCCTGGGCCTTCGTCACCCTCGTGGCCAAGATCGTGGCGTTGTAGGTGATGATGGCCTGCAGTCTCGCCTCGTAGATCATGTCGGTGACGAGCTTCCTACAGGCCCGGGTAGCCGTCACCTCCACCACTGCCTCCTTCCCCGGCTCGCACTTGAAGTAGTTCTGCATACAGACACAATACGAGGCGAGACAGTAATTAAAGAAAAAATATGATGAATTTGATATTGTTTGACGAAGACTTACCCATAGCTCCGCTCTAACCCGCGCCGCCTTGTTGGGGAAGTCTGGGTCTGGGGCGACGCTGTAGTGTTCAAAGGTGTAGGCCGGCTCGTGCCTCCCGGCATACTGTACTATGCCGGGGTAGTGCTCGCGGCACAGGAGACCCAGGACGTCGTTGGGTTTGCGGCCTTTAGGCCCCACAAAGTCCCATCCCCTGCACAAGTGATTAAAAAAGATTATTAGCTTCTATTTCTATTTTGAGTCTCATCGTACGAACAGGTAGTTAGAACATGTACTTTTGTCCGATGGGCGTGATCACTGGGCGTCGGGCACGTGCCGGCAACGCCGGGAGGCTGGCGGGGCCTCTCAAGTAGGGCGTGGACACCCATGAGGCACCCGAACACCCGTCCGCCTCGTCCTCCTCCTGCTCGTCCTCCTCCTCTGCCTCCTCGGCCAATGGTGCCTCCTCCTGCCGCTGGGCCTCGGGCATGGCCGGCACCTCCTCCTCGACCTCCTCCTCCTCCTCCTCCTGTGGAGACGGCTCCCTCCGGCGGCAGCCACTCCTCGTCGAGGGCCCGTCGGCCTGCGAGCTGCGGTACAACCAACTCAACCGCCTCTGACGTCCTCCCGGCATCTTGCCTCGACCTCCTGCATTTAAAAAGAACAAACAATGTTGTATTAGAAATAACATAACCAAATATATGCAATGTAAATAAAACAATAGATCCTGAAAATATAACATAATATTACATGTATTAGAAATAATCTGGATCATCCGGATTAGCCGGAGCATGAGTCTCCTCATCACTGTCAACCATGTCTAAGTACTCCTCAGTATCCGAAGACAGGTCGTCGTCTTCATTTGCTTGGCCTAAACGGAATCGTTCTAGCATTTCTATGTCCTTCTCATTTACCACCTCATCCCCAGCGTCCTCGTCATCATTCTCTACTTCCATTTCCATCGCTTCGGTTAAGTCTATCGTGAACGTCCCTTGCAACCCAGATTCTTGAAAGAACTCACCGTCATACGTGTTTGTGTTGAAGTTATAATCCTCATCATTGGGGAGAGGTAGTTTAGCATGTGGTGATATCTTGTGCACAATATACCAACCCAAGAGATGCTCTTTGCTTTTGCACGCGTATGGCATGTAATAAACCTGCGTGGCCTGTTGAGCCACAATATACACATCGGAGCCTGGATACACAGAATCCTGTCGAATTTCGGCTAGCCCAAGATTAGGTGTCAGCCTCGTTCTTCCAGGATCGAACCAATGGCATTTGAACATGACAGGATTCAAAGGCTTTTCACCGTGAAATGAAAGTTCGCATATTTCTTCAATTCTTCCATAGTAGTCACGGTTGTCATTGCCTGGAGTACAAACTCCGCTATTTGTGGTTTTTCGATTGGGCCGACTCTGCTCGTAGCTTGATGTGTGGAAGCGAAATCCATTCATGTCGTAACCGTTAAATGACTTGACCCTACGGTCAAAGCCTTTTGCAACCTGTCTCAGCTCTTGACTCATAGACGCATCGGTTTGAGCCTGCAAGGTGACGCAAGATATATCATTATACGGTCAGAACGTAAGAGCAAGTTGGAACGTCAGACTAAGTACGACCTTGGTAGGATGGTACCTTCTGTCGGAACCAAGAAATGAAACCAGGCCTCCCTTGCCCCGCACCATTTGCAATTAGGGTTTCAGCTGCCGCATCAGAAAGAGGCCTTGGTCCATTCGAGAACAAATGAAGAAATTCACTGTACGAAGCAAAAAGAATGGTGTTGGAAAGTGAGGACGAATTGGATGAAGATAGATAACAACTTACCCCATGTACGGATCCAGCTCATCAAGGTTGGTAAGCACGTATAGCATGATCTTTCGCCACTCTTCATAGTTCAACTGCTTAACTGTGGATCCACTTGCCGTGCCGAGTTGGCCTCGAAAAAGGCTAAGACTCGATTCATTTTCTCCAGCATTGTAACGAGGGGGTGGATTATGCACGCTAGGAAGGTTCTCAGAGTAGTATTCTTCAGTGAAGTTGGACACCTCCTCCAGAATGGATGCCTCTGCAATGGAAGCCTCAATTTTGGCTTTGTTTCTACATTTCTTGCGAAGAGTCTTCATATTTCTCTCGACTGGAAAGCACCAACGCCATTGCACAGGCCCTCCCATTCGAACCTCATTTGGGAGGTGTACGATCAAATGAAGCATTGGAGTGAAGAAGCCTGGTGGAAAGATTTTCTCCAGCTTAGAGAGCAACACAGGTGCAGCTTTCTCCAAGTCATCAATGACGGACCGAGATATCTCCTTGGCACATAGCTGGCGGAAGAAATAGCTCAACTCTACCAGGACAACCCACATAGGCTCAGGAACATAGCCTCGAACCATCGCCGGAAGAAGCCGTTCGATCCATACGTGGAAGTCATGACTCTTCATCCCTAGGACTCGCAGAGTAGATAAGTTGACTCCTCTCGTTAGATTCGCTGCATATCCATCAGGGAATGTCAATGTCTGGATCCACTGAAGTATTTCTTTCCTTTGTGGCCTGCCCAAGAGGAAATCGACCTTGGGCCGTGTCCATCTCCTGCCGGGCTGAGGAGGCAGCATCTCTTGCTTTGGTCTATCGCACAACAGTGCCAGGTCTAGTCTAGCCTTAGGGTTGTCCTTGGACTTTTCAGTGTCCATGAGTGTTCCCCAAAGCGACTCAGCGATGTTCTTTTCAGTGTGCATTACATCAATGTTATGTGGCAGAAGAAGATCGTCATAATAAGGGAGTCTTTCCAAGCCTGACTTATGAGTCCACATATGCTCCTGACCATACCCCGCAAAACGACCGTCTGTTTCGTTGAACTGGAGAGCATCTATCTGAGCATGAACCTCGGCACCGGTCAGCATCCGAGGTGGAGGATCTCTCACCACGACACCTTTGGTAAAGTTCTTGGTGTCCCGTCTGAAAGGATGGTCAAGAGGCAGGAATTGTCGATGTTGTCCGAACGCCGAATACTTGCCACCCTTCTTCAACCAGATAAATCTCGTAGCTGTCTTACAAACTGGGCATGAGAACTTGCCATGGACACACCAGGCACAGAATATCCCATATGCCAGGTAGTCATGCAGTGAGTACTGGTACCAGATGTGCATTGTGAAGTTAGACCTTGAAGCTCGGTCGTATGTCAATACCCCTTCATTCCAAGCAGTTTCCAATTCATCAATCAGAGGCTCCATGTACACACCCATGTTATTCCCCGGGTGTCCAGGAATTATCAACGACAAGAAGACAGTATGACGTTGAAATAGGACGCCGGGGGGGGGGGAGATTGAGGGGGATAACGAAGACGGGCCAACAGGTGTACGGGACAGCCATGAGTCCATAGGGATTGAAACCGTCCGTTGCAAACGCAACACGAACATTATGAGCCTCTCTAGCTTTGTCATGATGGATGCGGTCGAAGTGGGCCCATGCTTCACCATCGGCGGGATGTACCAACTTCTCAGGATTGTATCGGGTACCCTGTTTGTGCTATGTCATCTGTTTCGCGGATTCCTCGGTCATGTAGAGACGTTGGATCCTCGGTGTGAACGGCAGGTAACGCAGGACTTTCATGGGGATAGAAAGCTGCCTCTTCGGGCCTTCACCATCGTCTACCTCCATGTATCTCGACGCTTTACACTTCGGACAGTAACCTGCATCCGTGAGATCTTTCCTGAAGAGGACGCACCCATTTGGACAAGCATGTATCTGCTCATACGACATCTTCAGTGCACGAAGCAGTTTCTGTGACTCGTACAGGCTCTTTGGCAATATGTGGCCGTCCGGAAGTATGCTACCAAATAGGGCCAACATACCATCGAACGCATCTCGACACAGGTTGAACTGGGACTTGAACCCCATCACACGGCCAATGGCATCCGGTTGAGAAACCGTTGTCCGATCGTGAAGGGGTTTCTGTGCCGAAGACATCATCTCGTAAAACGCCTTTGCAGTCTTCTCCATCTCCTCCTCCGTACGTCCTTCAGCGTACTGTGCTTCTTGGAAGTCATCTAACATGTCTGCTACCCCCGCATCAGCATCAAAGTCCTCCAGACGTGGTCGCACTGCCTCCGCTCTCAAACGATGTGCTTCACCATGGTAGATCCACCGGGTGTAGTCCGGCGTGAATCCATTGTTCACAAGATGTTTAGCCATGTTCTCCTTGTCTTGCCTTCTCCGGTTCCCACATCTGCTGCATGGGCACAACACTTTGATCTCTCCTCGCCGAGCCGCGCCAAATGCATTGTTCACGAAAGCATCTGTCTTGCGCAACCATTCATCGGTGAAATCATTTCTGCTTCTACGGCCCGAGTACATCCACTGACGGTCATCCATCCTACTGTCATGCATCCGAGTACTTACATATCTACCTCCGTGTACTTCCATCCTACTATCATCTAATAGGTGAGGATAGGTCCTAATCCCACCCGCGGATGCGTACATGAGGCCAGTTCCCATTGTCTGCCCCGAGCCGAGACAGAATTTCGGCAGCACCTCCCCGATGTTCTCAAGATACACGTCCCTGTAGGGAGAGTGTGTATCCGGAGAACAACAGGGAGGTGATGCAGAAACTCCATCTTGAATCGGGCTAGACAATGGGAACTAGCCTCATCGACGCATCTACGGGCTGTCCAAGTAACGTGGACAATCCGAAACAGATACGGTTATCGAAATGCAGAGACCTGCATACCTCCAGCCGTATCTCTTTCGGACGGGAGACGCCTAACTGGGTTCAATGACCTATGACCCTTTTCTGGGAGGAGACGTTATTTATACCTAGGGTGCCGGTGGAGTCAGGCTAGCGGCGCAGTGGCGAGTCGGTGCAGTGGCGAGCCGAAGCGGTGCAGGCAGGCCCGCGACGGTGACAAAGACGATCGTGGTCGCCGAGGATCTCCGCATGCGATGTCAAGGTCACTCGTCCATTTTCATGATTTTCTGACTTCGTTTGTATTTTTAATAATTTTAAATCCAATATCACGTAACTTGGTCGTCGTTTCTCGTGCACGAGACGGTCGACCCTCCGCGCCTGTCCCTGGATACGGTGTCGGTGTCGAAATACCCTCTGAAGAATGAATACCATTTTTCGAATCGCTGAGTTTCATTATTTCATGCACCTGCAGTTCAAACATGCGTCCCGCGGAAAAAATCATCAAATTAAAGAAAATGCGCGAAATATAGCAAGATGTATGGAAAACACTTCAAATTTGAAATCTTGGCTTGTAGTACTGTAGCAAGGCCATAGAAAAAATTGGGTGCAAAAAAACAAAAAAAAAGCTTTGCCGAGAGCTTCCTAAAGCCCTCGGCAAAGAGCACCTATGCCGAGAGCCAGGGCCAGGACTCTCGGCATAGAGTTTACCAAAAAAATAAAAACAAATTCAACCCTTTGCCGAGAGCCTAACAGAGGGCTCTCGGCAAAGATAACGGCGCAGGATGAGCCGTTTGCGAGGGTTCCGTTTGCCGAGGTCTAGTCTACGCCGAGGGTTCGGCTCTCGGCATAGGGTATGTTTGCCGAGAGCCAGACGTCGCCGAGAGTCGGACCCTCGGCATAGAAATCGTCGCCGAGTTCCGTTTGGTGCCGAGGGTTGGCTCTCGGCAAAAAGCTCTCTGCCGAGTGCCCGCGTTTTAGCCCTCGGCAAAGAGCCCGTCTCCGGTAGTGAAACTCTGGTAGCCTCACATATCACACATGCATGCATGTTTATATCCATCCATCTATTTCTTTCTTTTATTTAGATATATATATACACGGGTGGTGTGCATGCAATTCCACGTATATATAAATACCATACAATTCACGGGAAAATTAAATTGAAGGCTATCATATTGACAGCAAAGACAAAAAGGCCCGGCACCGCTAGCTAATAAGGATCAACCGATCGATCAGAAATCAAGAATGAAGATAAGGATGAGGTTTGCAATTGTGGTGGTGGTCCTCGTCGCGTTGCTGCTGCTGATTCCGCCGGCAGAGATGAGCAGCAGGGCTGACAATAATAAGGACCGTGATGATGCTCAAGTCGTCAAGGTCGCTTCCGGGTGCACGAGAAAGTGCCGCGACCTGTGCGCCGCCCTGCCAACAAAAAGCGAGGAGGATCCCATGTGCGACTGGAGGTGCGGCACCATCTCGAGCGTCTTCAATGGCAGCAGCATCCAAGACCCCGCCGCCCTGAACACGGAGACGGCCTCGGTGGCCGTGCAGGAGATCCAGATGTGCTGGACGGGGTGCTACCTGGGGTGCATCGGCATCGTCCCCCCCGGGCCCACTGCTTGCAAGGACAAGTGCACCGACACCTTCCGCCTCTTCGTCCCGGCCATGGCCGCCCTCGACAAGACCATGGCGCAGATGGGCCTCGCTGCGCAAGGCCCAGCTGGTGGTATGGAGGACTTCATGTTTCAGGCCTGCGGCGATGCCTGCAGCCGCAAGTGCGCCGCCAGGGCTGCAGCAGGCGAATGTCGTGCCAGCTGCGCCGAGGCCTGCGGCTTCTACGTCGCCGCGACTAGAGTGCTCCAGGATGCCATGCTGCCGGCGGCAGTGCCAAACCCCGCCAAGGTGGCTGACGACACCGTCGCCAGCACGTTCAAGGCTTGCAGCGAGCACTGTGCCTCCACTGACAAGAAGACGTGTGCCACCAAGTGCAGCTACGCCGGCTACGTCATCAACAAGGCCAAGGCGTCCATGATGCTGGCCACCGGCGGCGTTGGCCTGCTAGCTTAGCATAGCATCATTATTATTATATTCATCTTCATCCCAGGCATGCAATGCTCGATGCTCCATAAATAAATAATATAATACGGCGTTCTGTGAAGTTTGGATCAAACCTCACAAACCGTGTTGGCGTTTAATTAGGATTACCCTCTGTTGGCACTGAGCTCACTGCTAGTCAAGTCGAACTATGTTCTATTTCCGGTTTGAGTGTGTTTGTCGCTTGGCTTTTCGATCTTTGTGCTGTTGCGTAGTTGTGTACCATTCTCGAATGGTAGAGGGTAGAACTTTGTTCCCTTATCAAACAGAATTATGGCGTATCCTTATTGAAACCTATACCGTACCATCCAAGCTAGAAAGGGAACAATACATTCTATAGCATTACAATAATGTCATTATAAATCTATATGAGATAGCATGCATATTCTAATATATAAAGAAATAAAATCACATTCATATCATATTGTTTAGTGTTTGGTACCAAAATTAGGTCGAGCCAATTCAAACATCAGTCATAGAGTTGGTCACACTAGTATATATTTATATGCTTTTGACCGAAGATCAATAATATGAGCTAACAACTATCTAAAGGTGCACCGTCTATTCAACAAGCACCACCTCAGAATACATGCTCATAAACATAGAGACTTAAAGAGATCCTACTCCCTGCAGCACCATTGTTTCTCCCAAGTAGACACTAAAGTCAATCTCAGTGGTGAGTTTCATTGCGTTATTTCTAAGACTGCCATGTTATATAAAATAAAATGAAAATCCCCATTATTGAGAATGAGAGTTTCATTCAAGAGTTTCATAAGCATTAAATTCCATGACTCATAGAGAGTTGGTATTCGTGCCAACAGAGTTTCATCTAGATGAAACTCATTTCTTCTCTCTCTTCTTAAATACACTATCATATCATCAAAAACGTTTATATGAAAGTATATTTAATGCAAATGAAACTCACACTGAGACTGACCTAATTGTCCAACCGATATCAGCAACTTTGATGCATATCATTTTGTTGTAGATAAACAACACTCTAATATAAAGATCAAATTCAAAAAGGAGTATTCATTTATATTTATATAGGGTCACACACGTACACATCTCAATCTGATTATTTGACTAGTTCTATCCAAACATATTGGGTCCGGTTTTTACTTTTTACTTAACATTCTAGCTCAAAAGTCTTACCAAAGTTTGGAAGTTGCAGCAATGGCGCGTGTGTAAGCTTGTCCTTCAAAGTATCAAAGGACTCCTCTTGTGCCTTACCACAATGGAACACCACACTTTTCTTTGTCAACTCGTGCAAGGGGGCAGCAATATGGCGCTAAAATCCTTCACGAATCGACGATAAAATCCTGCAAGACCAAGAAAGCTTCTCACCTGTGTGATGGTTTGGGCACCGGCCAGCTCTTTATGGCTTCAATTTTCATCTCATCCACCTCTATTCCCTGTGGAGTAACAACATAGCCAAGAAAAGAGACTCGATCTGTGCAAAAGATGCACTTCTCAAGGTTACCAAATAAACGTGCATCACACAAAGCATTAAAAATAGCACGTAAGTAATCCATATGTTCATCCAAAGACTTGCTATATATTAATATATCATCAAAGTAAACCACCACAAATCGCCCAATAAAAGCTCTTAAAACTCATTCATCAGTCTCATGAAAGTACTAGGTGCAATAGTTAAACCAAAAGGCATTACTAACCACTCATATAATCTGAATTTAGTTTTGAAAGCTGTTTTCCATTCATCTCCAAGTTTCATTCTAATTTGATGGTAGCCACTACTGAAAGCCCTAGTTTGGTTTTGGCTAATTGATGAAACCTATTTGGTCTAATCCAATTGATAAGCATGTGTGTAGCTTATTATAAAGGATTACGACCAAGCCAAGTGGTGGAGCTAGCAAGGTGGCAACCATGGAGGATGGTGATGGCCACAAGCACTCAAGAGATCAAGTCCTCGACCATTGGTGAAATGAAGAAGAGAAGAGATGGAGCAAAGAGGCCCGAAGGCAAAGGTATAACCTATAGGGCTCTTTGTTTTGGTGATCAAGACACTTAGCGAGTGTGATCACATTTAGGATAGATAGCTGTATTATTAAGAGGAGATAATTCATGGCTTATGCGGTGTTCAAGTGCCACTAGGTGTTCTCTAACATATTGGTGCTATAGACCTAGTGAGTGACTAACATAACCCCTTGGAAAATGCTTTGCAAAATGCTAACACACATGCAAATAATGATGTACACTTGGTGGTGTTGGCACTTTTGGGATAAGGGGGTGTTAAGGAGCTATGGAGAAGTGGGAGAAACTAGTGTACAGTCCTTCTCCCTCCTGCCGAGCTTGCGAGGCAGGATTCAGTGTTTTTTCGGAAGAGAAGTAGTGTGTTTAGAAGCATCGGACGCTGGTCCGAGGAGCATTGGATGCTGGGCTGAGCGTCTGATGGTTAACCCTAGTTTCTGACAAAAGTTGAAGGAGCATCAGACGCTGGCAACGGACGCTGAATAAACACTGTTGCAGAGTCCGATGCAGGTGACGTGGCGCGAGCTTGCTTTCCAGGGAGCATCGGACGCTGGCCTGCGTCCGATGCAAATCCATCGGACGCGTCCGATGTGATTTGGCCCTCTCTGGAACCTCTCTACATGGTCATCGGACGCAGGGGTTGAGCGTCCGATGTGAAGGTGCCAACGCGACCGATGTGGCGCAGAAAAGAGCTGAAAAGTGTAGGGGTATCGAAGCGTCCGATGCCTAGCATCGGCGCGTCTGATGTCACTTTAACCGTGGCGCAAAGGAAAATGACCATTGGGATCTAACTGATTGAATTCATATCAGGGGGACACGTGGCTCCATCTGGAGCATCGGACGCTAGGACAGCGTCCGATGGTTGAGCATCGGCGCGTCCGATGCCTCGGATTCTGGCCCAACGGCTAGGCCGACTTGGGTGGCCTATTTAAGGGGCTTGGCCGGCTCACTTGGATACTCTCTTGCACATTTTGATCTCTAAGCATTCTTGTGAGCCTAGGCAAGGCTCCCAACTCATCTCCCAAGTTGATTTGATCAAACCAAGTGAGATTGAGTGATCTAGTGCGTGATTTGAAAGATTTCAATCTAGTGGCACTTGTTCTTCGCATCGGCATTGAGTTTTCTTGTTACTCTTGGCATTTGTCGGTGCCTAGACGGCTTGGAGGCGTTGAGGTGGTTGATTGGCAAGATTGGATATTGTTCTTGGCCACTACCGATTGTGATTGTGAGAGGTTTTGGAGCCTCACCTCGCCGGAGCGGCAAGAGGCATCCTTAGTGGATTGCTCGTGTCATTGAGCTACCTCACTAGTGGTAGATTCTTGTGGCGCCCTTTGTGAGCTTGGCTTTGTGCCGATTAGCCACCGGGTCACCTAGTGTTGGTCGACACAACGGGGATTAGCGTGTCGGCAAGCACGTGAACCTCGGGATAAATCTTGGTGTGACGTGTGCTTATTGTGATTGGTCTTCATATTCACATTTTTGGTGATTGGCATCACAAGTGGATTTCATCGGTGATTGGCCCTCTACTAGACGAACCCGAAGGCTCGGTGAAACCACTTCTATCTAGCTCATTTACTTTGAGTAATTTACTTTGAGCTATTTCATTTGTGTAGATACTATTACTTGTTGTATATCTTTTATTCTATACCTTGTGTAGTGAGATTGTGTTTAGCTTGCCTAGTTCATCTTTCGCACACACTTGTTTATCTTAGATCAACTATATCGTAGTTGTGCTAGAGCTAGCTCTTTTATTCCGCATAAGTTTTTAGCTCTACTTGATTGTGTGACTTAGAAATATTAGGTAGAATTGTTGGATAGGTGGCTTGCAACACACTATTAGGCTAGCGCAAAAAGCTTCGTCATTTGTTATACTAATAGTGTTTGCCTAAGTGATTTTGTAGATTTTTAATTAGGCTATTCACCCCCCCCTCTAGCCATTTTGGACCTTTCAACTACGCAAGTCAACCTTTGTGAAAATTACGGAGCCACACAACTCATCAAGCATGTCATCAAACCTAGGAATATGATGGCGATATCAAATAGTAATATTATTAATGGCTCTACAATCAACACACAGACGCCATGGACTATCTTTCTTAGGAACCAAAATCACAGGAACAGCACAAGGACTAAGGCTTTCTCGTACATACCCGTGGTCCAAAAGGTCTTAGACTTGTCGCTAAATTTCCTTAGTCTCTAGGTTGGTTCGATAAGCACCTCGGTTTGGCAATGTAGCTCCCGGGATCAAATCAATTTGATGCTCTATTCCTCTCATAGGTGGCAGCCCCGAGGGTATCTCAGTTGGAAAAACATCCTTATACTCCTACAAAAGGTTAGTGGCAGCAGGAGGTATCGAGCTAACAACATCATCAAGCGAATACAAAACTCGTTTGCAAACCAATGTATAACAAATATCATCATCAGAAATTTCAGCAAGGTCACTTTTTATTGCAAGCATTACACCACCCTTCAATTTTATGCCCTCTTCCTTAGAACTAGGTGTAGACTTATCCTTTTTAGGTGGGTAAAGAGAATTAGCAACTTGCTGATTTTTAGATTTAGTATCATGCAAATTAGCAGCTCGTTCTTTATCAGTTGGTATAATTTCAGCAGGGGTCATAGGAACCAATGTAATTTTCTTTTCTTTATGCATAAAAGTGTATGTATTACTTCTACCATGGTGTATAGCATCATTATCAAATTCCCATGGATGACCCAATAAAAGTGAACAAGCTTCCATAGGTACAACATCACAATCTACAGAATCAACATAGGTACCAATGGAAACAGAAACTCTGCAAGTTTTTGTTACCTTAGCTTTACCAGAATTATTCAGCCACTGAATATGGTACGGATGTGGGTGTGGGCGCGTGGACAAACCAAGCTTCTTGATCAAATCAGAACTCACCAAATTATTGCAGCTACCGCTATCAATGATGACACGTGCTCGCCGGTTGTTAATGACAAAGAAAATTTGGAACAAATTGTGGGGTTGCAACTTCTCAGGTTGTTGTACTTGTGCACTGAGCACGCACTGCACAATGACACTCATGTAGGTTGAAGTGTCCTCGCTACCAAAGACCTCGTCATCTCCTTGAACCTGTTCTTCTTCTTCAACATCTTCAACTTCAGAGGTACTGATGTACCCATCTTCTGTCGCAATGTATGCCCGCTTGCTTGGGCAGTCCTTCTGCACATGTCCATATCCAAGGCAGCAGTGGCACTGAATGCCAGAAGTGCGTCGCGTTGAGGCAACGGAGGATGCACTCTTCGAAGGTTCCTGCACAGAATTTCTACGTGACCCAGAAGGTTGTGAGGAAGGTGTCCGCTTGCTTGCTGGTAGAGGCGCCCGAAAGGAGGATGCCTTGGGAAGCACGGAAGATGTCCCCGTGCGTGGTATGCAGCCTCCCTTGCTCTTTCTCTGCTTTTCACGCCCCTGCAACTCTTTCTCTGCAAGCATAGCAAATTGAAACAACTGGTTGACAGTGTTAAATTCCTTATAATCAATTATGTCCTGAATTTCCTTCGTCAAACCTGCATAAAAACGAACAATAGAGTCCTCGGGTCCCTCTACTATGCCACATCGTATCAAACCTTTCTGAAGCTCACCATAGTAATCCTGCACAGATTTATCTCCCTGTTCTAAACGCATCAGTCTCTTTTGTAGCTCTCTATGATATGATGGAGGCACAAATCTATCACGCATAGCAACCTTAAGTTCTTCCAAGTTCTAGGTTGGCAATTATCTGCAACTAAACTAGTCCACCAAATAATAGCAAAATCTTTAAATTCACTAGTGGCTTGTCTAATGTGATGTTGCTCAGGCACAAGGTGGGCACTAAATTTTTTGTTCTAGTGTCATCTCCCAATCAAGGTATTCCTCAGCATCATAATGTCTCAAAAAAGAAGGTATTGTAAATTTAACCTTAGCATAAGGATCTTCGGGAGCATGAGTATGATTACCTCATTGGCGGTTGAAATGTTGAGCGCCACCCATACCTGTGGTGTTCTCATTGATAGCTCATGCGTCAGGGACATAGACGACGCTGGCACCCTGACCCCACCTGTCATACAAACGCACACTCCTACTCATGGGCACAGCGAACTACACACACTGAAAATAATGCTAGGGCCACACGAGCAGTGTACACAAAGAGCTAGAAAACTATTTCTCTATAGAAAAATTCCTCAAAAAACTATAAATAAACTAGAGACACCCTTGATCCTACTCACATCATTGTCACGACTATTCCATTTATACAAGTATCTCCATAAATTTCATACACTCCCAAACTCTAATTAAAACTCCTAAAAATCATATCTCGCTGATTTTAATTCCGTTTTCCATGACCACTACCAATATTCTTCTAAAATCCAGCTCTATTTATTTTATTCAGTACCACCATATAGTTTTTTGTTTGCTTCTGTGTTTTAATTTGTATTATTTGGTAATGACCGACACAGGAAGATGAGTACCAGGAAGGGGGAAGGAGATCTCAACGTACGCAAGTCCTAACTCCCCTATCTTAAAAGAAGCAAGTGATAAACAGGTTTATCATAATTTTCTAGGTAATGTTAGACTGATCTCTTTACCAAATGGCCCAACGGCCATTAGGCCTTGACCTCACGCCCTGATCGGGGGCGCCCAGCCCATTTAATGGCTGGTGGGCCCCCATCGCACTGCGCATATAAAGAGGGTGGGGGCCGGTGGCTCTCAGTACGAGGTTCACCGTGAGCCACTCCTCCCCACCGACAAACCCTAACCCGATCTAGTGAGGGGCGCAACCAGCGACGGGAAGCTCCGCCGCCGCCATTCCTCATCCCCGTCGCACTGGACTACGTTCGCCTTCGCCATCACCACCAGACTCCTACTCCTGCGTCACCCTCCCGCGTCGCCGACGACCCCAGGACCCCGAAGGCCATGGCGGGCGACGGCTCCACCTCCTCAACTACGTCGACGGGCTCAAACAATCTCGATATGTATTCCTAGACTCCTCTCTCTCCTCGGATCTAGTCCGTAGCAATTCATAGGACTTGTTTATGCACTGTCATGGTTTATACCCGGCTAGATCTACTCCTAGATGATCCTGCGGGTTTTTCAATGGTATCAATCGCTTGTCTAGTTTGTGGATCTTGGTTTCGGGTTTAACCCTAAGAGGGTAAAAGTAACTTGCAACCGATTTTGAATCGGAAAAGAAAATCCAAACCCTAATCCTAACTCAGAGAAGGGAAAGGGATAGAAGAGAAAGAGACAGGTAAACCTTGATCCAGACAGTTTCATCTTACTCGTGTTGGTGGTTTCTGTCACCACCTGGTATTGATCCGCGCCGCCGCTCGCCGGCGTGTGGGATAGAGGCCTCCGGCCGAGCCACCGCTCGCCGGTGCACAGGGCACCAACGCGGAGCCATTCGACAGCGACGCGCTCGACCCAGAGGGAGCGCGCGCGCCGGCGATTGGGTCCGCACAGGTGCCGGACCGCCCTCCACGTTCGTCGTCGCGGCCAGTAGGTGCTCCGCTGCGATGCGCCTGTGAGGCAGAAAGAAGAGAGCGGGGAGAAAGAATGAGTTAGGGTTTCGGGGAGTGGTAGCGGCGCCTGTTTTTGTTCGTGGGAGGAGCGCGGTCAGCCGTCCGATTTGGATCGATGGCTGACGGCGTCGGGGGCCGCTTTCGGCCCAGGTGGGCAGAGTGCGAAGGCCGAAATCCCGGCCCAGGCCCAGGTTGCGGCCTGGGCGCGGGAGGGGGAGAGAGCGCCGCGGGGAGCTGCCGGCCGGCTGGGCCGAGCAGGCCACCGTGGGCCGAATTGGTCATTTGTAAATTTTTGGTTTTTGGTTTATTTCCAGAAGCATTTTCAATATATTTTTTATGCCTTTTGAATTGTTTTTATGTATATTTTCTGTGCAAATTTATTCCAACGAAATTTTTGCACAGAGAATAGTAAAGATTGTTAATTATTTCTGGAGAAATTTAATATAAAGAATTGTTAAATTGTTTTCGCTGCGTACTTTGAATTTTAATTTTCACTATTAAATTCGAACCAACGGGAGAATTTAATTTTAAAAAGAATATGTTTTCTGAGATTATGATGTTATTATTTTCTGACCAACGTTGATAAATAATAATATTATAATCACTGTTCCATTAAAGGTTTATGCATTATTTTTATTTCTGCCCAACGGTGATTTAGTTATAGTGTATAAAAGCAACTCATTTACTATGTTTTATATTGTTCTCACTATATTTGGAACTATGTTTTCAGGCTCCATTCTGATGAACATGGTTAAAGATATCCCACCTCTCAAGGGGGATAACCACTTGGACTGGGAGAAGAAAATTGAGCTGGCTTTTCTGTTGGCTGAGGTTGACTGGATCCTCACTAAGCCTCGTCCCGCAGTGCTCAAGGAGCCTGCGAGAGAGGAAGGTGAGAGTGATACCGCTTGGAAACAGCGGGAACTGGACTTTGGTCCAGAAAAATTGAAACATGATCTAGAGCAGGTTAGGTGGGAAAAGACCAACAAGAAGTTAGTTGCAGTTGTTAAGAACACTGTAGATCCTGCCATCCTGAACTCGCTCCCACCAGAATGTGACACGGTCACTGAAATTCTGGAAAGGTTGAAGAATCAGTTCACTGGTTCCTCAAAGACTTATGCCACTTAGGTGATCAAGAAATTGATAACTGAGAAGTACACTGGTGGTGGTGTAAGAGACCATATCCTGAAAATGAACAGTATGACATCTAAGCTTAAACCAATGGATAACGAATTAGCTATTTCTCAGAAATTCCTTATTCATCTGATTTTTGCTTCCCTGCCAAAAGAGTTTGAAACCTTTGTTGTATCTTACAACAATAATCCTGAGGATTGGTCATTGGACAAGTTGATAGCCATGTGTGGCCAAGAGGAGGAAAGAATCAAAGGTGCAACTGGTGGTGCAATCAACTATGTCAAGGATAACAAGAGAGGCAATGGCAACCCTAGCAATGCAAAAGCTCAGGGTAAGAAGCCAATGCAACAGTATAGACCTCAACAACAGCAACAGCCACAACAACCTCAAAGGAGGGTGGTGGACCCTAATCAGTGCATCGAGTGCTTGAAGCCGGGACACCACAAGAAAGATTGTCTTGTCTTTTTAAAGAAGATCTTGGCAAGCAATGGTGAGAATGTTATTACATTTGTAAATGAATCTTTATATGTTCAATTTGATAAATCTACTTGGTGGATTGACTCTGGTGCAACTGTTCATGTTGCAAATTGTTTACAGGGATTCAGTTCGACAAGGACTATGCAAAGAAGCGAAAGATGGGTTAGAGTCGCCAATGGAGTTCGAGCTGATGTTGAAGCTGTTGGCGATCTTCCTCTACAGCTTAATAATGGATTCATTTTGATTCTTAGAGATGTTATATTTGTACCTTCATTGCATAGAAACTTGATTAGTGTTTCACGTCTAGACAAAGATGGTTATGGTTGTCATTTTAGAGATGGCAAGTGTGAAATACTATTTAATAATGAATGTGTTGGTCTTGCCTTCGCGCAAGAAGATCTTTATTTGTTATCTCTTTGTGATAATGTGAACGTTGTCATCAATGAGAATGAGAATGAAATTGTATCCTCGTCGAACAATCCGAATAGAAAGCAAAAGCGAACTCAAAATGCGTCGTCGAAATTATGGCACTGTCATTTAGGCCATGTTTCGAGGGGGAGAATAGAAAGATTAGTAAAGAATGAGATTCTTCCTCCATTAGAGTTCACAGATTTTGAGCAGTGCATCAACTGCATTAAAGGAAAATATGTAAAGCAAATAAAGAAAGATGCCAAAAGAAGTGCGAGAATCTTAGAGATAGTCCACACTGATATTTGTGGACCATTCCCTGTGAAAAGTGTGGATAGTTATGACTTGTTTATAACATTCACATATGATTATTCTTGCTATGGCTATATTTATCCAATTAAAGATAGATCGAAAGCATTGGATAAATTTAAGATCTTTAAGCTTGAAGTTGAAAATCAGCACAACTTAAAGATTAAAATAGTTCGTTCCGATCGCGGTGGAGAGTATTATGGGCGACATACCCCATATGGCCAAATTCCTGGACCTTTTGCAAGGTTCTTGCAGGAAAATGGCATAGTTGCTCAATACTCCACACCGAGGGAGCCTCAGCAAAATGGAGTAGCTGAAAGGCGCAACCGTACCCTGATGGATATGGTGCGCAGCATGATGAGTTACTCATCTCTCCCACTAAGTCTGTGGATAGAGGCGTTAAAAACCGCTATTCATATTCTAAACAGAGTCCCAAGTAAGTCGGTGCCTAAAACATCGTACGAATTGTGGACAAGTAGAGTACCCTCACTGAAGTACTTACGTGTTTGGGGGTGCTCCGCTGAGGCCAAAGTGTTTAACACGAACATTGGGAAGCTGGATCCCAAAATAGTGAGTTGCCATTTCATTGGTTATCCTGAAAAGTCTAAAGGTTATCGTTTCTACTAGTTCAGACAGATATACAAAGTTCGTAGAAACAAGACACGCTGTATTCTTAGAAGAAGAACTAATCAGGGGGAGCCAGGCAGCGCGAAAGATTGATCTTGAAGAGAAGCGGGTATATGTACCCACTCTGATGATTCAGGAATCATTTTTCCCACTACCTGTTCCCTATGTCCCTACGGTGCAAGACACTGCAGGGACAGAACCTGTTGTTGACCTTCCTATGGCAACTCCTAGTGAACATGAGGAACCCATTTTATAGGAACCCATTGAGGCTAGTGTTGCGCATGAGGAAGAACAACAACAAGTTCCGATTGAACAGGAGCCATCTGATGATGGACGGAGGTGGTCCTAAAGAGCTAGAAGATCTGCTATTCCTGCAGATTATGAATTGTATAACATTGAAGAGTTTCAGATGGAGGATGATCCCACCTCATTTGAACAAGCCATGAGAAGCAAACACTCATCCAAGTGGCTTGAGGCCATGGAAGATGAGATAAAGTCAATGAGTGCCAACGATGTTTGGGACTTGGAGATAATTCCTAAAGGGGCCAAAACAGTAGGCTGCAAATGGGTCTACAAGACAAAATATGACTCCCAAGGGAATGTAGAAAGATACAAAGCGCGACTCATGGCAAAAGGCTTTACGCAAAGGGAAGGGATTGATTACAATGAGACATTTTCTCCAGTCTCATGTAAAGATTCCTTCAGAATCATAACTGCTCTAGTAGCACATTATGATTTAGAGTTGCATCAGATGGATGTGAAAACGGCTTTCCTCAACGGTGAGTTGGAGGAAAACGTTTACATGGCACAGCTGAATGGTTTTGTCGTGAAAGGAAAAGAACAGATGGGATGTCGCTTGAAGAAGTCCATTTATGGATTGAAACAAGCATCCAGACAGTGGTATTTAAAGTTTGATGGCACAATAAAGAAGTTTGGGTTTATGGAAAATGTTGAGGACAACTATGTGTACTCCAAGTTCAAGAATGGAAAATTTATTTTTCTGATCTTGTATCTGGATGATATCTTACTCGCGAGTAGTGATATCCGTCTACTAAGGGAGACAAAAGATTTCTTGTCCTCAAAATTTGATGAAGGACCGAGAATGCTACAAAAGGCGACCAGAGAGGGGGGGGGGTGAATAGGAGCCTAAAATTTTCTTTCAAAATTCTGGCCTTTGTCCCAAAACTCAACCCCGCGAGCAAACCGACAAGCGTGATGTCCACGACCCAAGGTATTGGGTGGATGTTCCCAAGGAACACAGCGGGACACCACAAAAGCTCTCTCGCCCAAGTTCACGCAAGTCAACTAGTGACAGGATGAGCTTTGGGTAACCTCAACCTCCCCCGAGCAATGCAAGGGGGATTCAGGCTATTTTGCAAAGTTGGAAGCCCGATTTCTGTAGAGCACGAAGTCTAAAATCCAACGAAAAAACCCAAAACCAAATCCGAAGTCGAACGAGCAAACTGCGGATGAAACAGTGCAAAACTCACTGCATCAGGCGCTGGCCTGCGTCCGATGTCCAGGCACCGGACGCGTCCGATGCAAAATGTACTGTTCTGGAACCTCACTGCATGGTCATCGGACGCTGCTACAGGGAAAGTTCAGCGTCCGATGCTCAGGCCACGGACGCGTCTGATGGTCAACGAAGCGTCTCATGGTCAGCGTCCGATGCTCCTTCAAAAACGCTATTCTTTGACACGTGGCTCCTGAGCGTCCGATGTGACGAACTCAGCGTCCGATGCCCCTGAGTCCAGCGTCCGATGCCCCCGAAATTGCAAAGTTCTTCCGTGGATTCAACCTGATGTCCTCCAAATCAAAAGCTCTAAGGCTTAGACTTGGTATGAGGAGTTCCAAGGAGGTTAGTGAGCTACCCCTAAGAGATCATGGCTCGAACCTAACTCCAAATCGGTGATTCAAAAGAATTCGGGGCAAGGGAAACAAAAACCGATTAGAAACGAAAATCGATCGATATACTAGCTCATGAGGTTAGAGGTAAATTCCTTCGGTGGAAAGATGCGCCTCACGATCTAGAACAACTCAGTTCAAACAAAATCGAAAAATGTTCCTCAGAGTGGGAGAACGAAGCAAATCACCGAGAGAACAAAAAGCAAAACGCTAAGAACGCAGCTCAAAACGTGAATCAAAACCACAAATTGCAACCGTGTCTCGAACCCACGAGACTACAGTGAGATTACGGTCTCACTTCCTCAAAATCTCAAGAACACAGAGGTATGATTCCGTCTCTACGGATCTCAGTAGCTATAGCAGGGATGTGGGAGAGCAGGAAACCCTAGAATAAAAATAGAAATGACTGAGATGGTTTGGAGGGAGGGGTGGCCTCTCCTAATATAGCCTAATACAATTATTCCCCTTCTACCCCTACAGCTAATGAGCGGGCAGGCTAACCCTAAGGGTATTCCTGACCAACTCAGAGTGTAATAGATCTGACGGCCACGCCCGCACATCTGCTAGCTTCACCTCGATGAGACCTCACCCGATGCCGCCACGTGCCACCTCGCGCCGTCCGTCCGTTTCCTGGACCTCCCCCCGGTTTTGAGGCCGAAACTGGGAAACTGGGGCCATCCCCCAGTTTTGAGGCCGAAACCGGGAAACCTGTAGTCCATCGCCTGAGTTTTGTGGCCCAAACTCAGAAACCCACCAGTGCCCAGGTTTTGACGCCCAAACCTGGAAACCGTCCTTAGCCCGAGTTTTGTAGCGCAAACTCGGAAACCCGCAGCCCCCAGGTTTTATGGCCCAAACCTGGAAACCATCCACCCGGTGGTTTTTCTGTGGCTCAACCACCAAACCGATGCTGTAGAGGGGATGCACCGCCCGTGCACCCCGTCCACCGACACGTGTCCCCAGGTCCTCGACCCAAGCAACACCGTGCCCCGCAAGTCTCCGCTCATCGCTGTCCCAGGCTGTCAGCCACCACAGCTGATCCTCAGGCCACCGGTCCGTCAGTCCAAGCCTCACGTCCGCCCTTCACCGCTCTAGGTTCATCGGCATGGCACGCCCGCCGCATGGCACGCCCATCCTTCACCGCTCCCGGTCCATCGGCACGGCACGTCTCTACTTGACCTTCACCTTGCCATCAATCACTGTCTCCATGCTCGACACCTGCACAACACAAGCCAAAGAACATGCGCATCAAACCAGTTGACAATCACTCATCACTCAAGATCCGGCATACACCCATGTATCCGCATTTGATATGAAAGATCTCACTGAAGCATCATTTGTTCTAGGCATCGAGATTCACCGAGATAGAAGAAAGGGGGTTATAGGATTATCCCAAAAGGCATACTTAGAAAAAGTTCTCAAAAGATATAGTATGCATGCGTGTAAGCCTTCACCTGCACCGATAGTCAAGGGTGATAGATATGGGGATTTTCAGTGCCCCAGGAACCAATATGAAATTGATCAAATGAAAGCGGTTCCATATGCTTCAGTTGTCGGAAGCTTACAGTATGCACAGGTGTGCACACGCCCTAACTTAGCATTTGTTACCGGGCTACTTGGCAGATTTCAAAGTAATCCAGGACTAGAACACTAGAAGTTTGTAAAGAAGGTCTTGCGTTATTTGCAAGGCACAAAAGGCCTCATGTTGACGTACAGAAAATTAGATTCCTTGGACATAGTGGGGTTCTCGGATTCTGATTATGCGGGAGATGATAGAATGTCCACATCAGGGTATGTGTTCACTCTCGCTAGGGGAGCAATATCGTGGAAAAGCTCCAAACAAACCGTCACTACATCGTCCACAATGTATGCCGAGTTTGTAGCATGTTATGAGGCAACTGGGCAGGCGAATCGGCTTAAGAAATTCATACCCGGTTTGAAAGTGGTTGACGACATCTATAGGCCACTGAAGTTGTACTGCGATAATAATCTGACAGTACAATATGCTCACAACAATAGGTCAAGTGGTGCTGCCAAACACATTGACATAAAGTTTTATGTTGTGAAAGATAAAGTCTGGGATCAAACCATAAGTCTCGAGCATATCAGTACGAGTAAGATGCTCGTGGATCCGCTAACGAAAGGCTTACCACCCACTATGTTCAAGGAACACGTTGCCGGCATGGGGTTAATGGAAAGCCTATGATTCCTGGACTAAAGGGCCCAAAAGTAAAAGTATCTATTTCAGAACAGAGATGAACATTATTGTTGTTAAGTCTATCGGCAAAAGACCGTGATGATGAGGCATGCCTTTTGCGCAAATCTGTAATGAAATGAGAAAAGTAAAAGTAAAAGGAACTGGTGAGATCAAGGGGGAGATTGTTAGACTGATCTCTTTCCCAAATGGCCCAACGGCCATTAGGCCTTGACCTCGCGCCCTAATCGGGGGCGCCCAGCCCATTTAATGGTTGGTGGGCCCCCGTCGCACTACGCATATAAAGAGGGTGGGGGCCGGTGGCTCTCAGTACGAGGTTCACCGTGAGCCACTCCTCCCCACCGACAAACCCTAACCCGATCTAGTGAGGGGCGCAGCCAGCGACGGGAAGCTCTGCCGCCGCTGTTCCTCGTCCCCGTCGCACTGGACTACGTCCGCCTTCGCCATCACCACCGGACTCCTACTCCTGTGTCACCCTCCCGCGTCGCCGACAACCCCAGGACCCCGAAGGCCATGGCGGGCGACGGCTCCACCTCCTCAACTACGTCGATGGGCTCAAACAATCTCGGTATGTATTCCTAGACTCCTCTCTCTTCTCGGATCTAGTTCGTAGCAATTCATAGGACTTGTTTATGCACTGTCACGGTTTATACCCGGCTACATCTACTCCTAGATGATCCTGCGGGTTTTTCAGGTAAATCATACATTGGACCATGACTACATAATTGTAAGATTATCTGAGTATCAAGGCAAAGGTAGAAAGTAAGGAAACACATGGATATATATCCGGAGATCAAACAGAAAACGTATGAACACGAAATATAAGTTGTATATAGTACATGGATAAAACCTAAAGAGAAAGAATATGCTAGATATATAGGTATACTAGTGATTAGTGTGCGCCCTACGCGCGAGTTGGCACCTCAATTATTTGTTTATGAAAAAACAAATGGTTATGGATAATGACATACAAAACAAAAGTATAGATCAGAATAGAGATTTGTAATTACAAATTTAACACACATATTTTGCCCCATAAAAACATACGCTGATCATTGATAATATAGTGTATTTATCCTTACATGTCTAAATTATTGGAATATCGTTGCAATAGCAATGGAATTTTTGTCCAAGCAGCAAGATAGTACAAAGTAGGATAGAAACCCTAACTCTACAATGACCATATCAGTATACTGTCATGGGGTTGAACCCAATTACAAATTTAACACACATTTCACATTTGCCCCATCAAAAACATATGCTGATCATTGACAATCCATAGTGTATTTATCCATACATGCGTACAATAGTGGAATATCATTACAATAGCAATGGTCATTTTGTCCAAGCACCAAGATAGTACAGAGTAGGATAGATGCCCTAACTATACAATAACCATAGCACCATACGTCGCAAATCATGGGGTTAAGTTGAACCCAAAACAAAGAAATAAAATGACAGTAAAGAGCGATGCAGAGCAGAAGGGCTACCTTCCGAAATCACGTGGACAAAAAACACATAGTGTCACTAATTGTATTCAAAGAGATTACCATTTTTTTTATAAAGGTAGATATTATCGTGACGATTTTTCTCATAGACAATGCTTATTATCAAAGGCTTGCGTAACAAAAAAAATACATTCTACTAATCATGTTTCCTCAAGCCATAGAAAATACAACTAGCGGTAAGAAGCAATTTTGTTTTCCTTTTGCAGTTTCATTTATCTACATATAACTAAGTATATCTCAATCGTGGTAGTAATTGAATCAAAGTAGATGAGAAAAATCTGAGGCACTGAATCAAAGTAAATATTAAAAAATGTTTACAAATGACAACCTCTTGAGAGCATTGGATTTCTTGGTCTTTCGTAGTTCTCTAGATTGATATTAGAGAATAAAAAGAGGATTTGTTTTATCTCTCAAAATCTGAGCAATTAAATCTACCTCGGTGGCATTTAACACAAGGAACCCAAGTGTTTTTTTGGCTTACAGGCAATTGGATCCTGCAAGCATGGAGGCCAACAGTTAAGAAGAATGCTAATGGCTTGTTCACTTATCCGGGAATGAAGGTCCGGAATGATTCCTGACCGGAATGGTTCATTAATTTGTACTAATCTTGAAGAGCTAAAATTATTCCTGGTCTAATCCAAGATAACCGAACATCCCCTAAATAATGCAAGTTAAGGATATCTTAGGGCCCATTGGGTAGAGATCCAGATTCACCAAATTTGGATTCACTAGCTTAGATCCATAAAAAATTGCCAAACACTCTAGATTCACAAATTCGGATTCACCAAAATAGTGGGTCTGAGGTCTCGATTCAGCATTTTGGTGAATCTCCCAAAGAAGTGCTCCACCAAACTCAGTATGGTGAATCTAAAAGAAATTACCCACCATACCACTGATTACACAACTCTATCCACGTACTGGTTCGTTCTAATTTTTTGTGTCATTCTTCTCCCTGACATTCTTCTCCCTGACGCTTCTCTTCTTTCTTCCGCTCCTTGCCTCTATCTCCATTGCCTGCCGTCGACCCGTGTAGCACCGAGCACCCCCTGCCTCCCTGGCGACCCCGCTACCCCGATGTGCGCCAACGCCATGGGCCCCGCTGCCTCGATGCTCGTCGCCGCTCTGCCCTGACCGGCCTCTCGTGTTTGGCGAGGAGCCACCGCGAGCCCTCCCGCGTCTGGCGGAGCGCCGCACATGCCCGCACGCCGGTCGGTCCTGCTCCCTCTTTGTTGGCTCCATGACTCGTCGCATGCATCCGGGAGCACCGTGTCCCTCCTCGGCCGGTGCGCGGCCGCCGCCCTAAGGCGACACTCCCCGTCACGCCCGTGCCCGTCCTCCACTACACCAGACTCGCGCGTGCCCCTCGCCGACCCGGTTGCGCCTGCCTCGGCCGTGTTGGCAAGCACATCACCCGCCTCGGGTCTGCCCTCGCCGGCTCAGCAGTCGCGGCTGCTTCCCCATGTCCTGCCTCTGCGTTCATGGAAAAGAAGGTCATGCTTTTTTCTAACGAGTGGGTCCTTGTGGTAGAGAGAGAGGTAGAGTCCAAGGGTAAATTTGGTCATTCCAACAAAAATACCCTTATGTAAATATGAAGTTGTTGCATTTGCCAAATAGTTTCACGGTGAATCTCAGATCCATGGTGAATCCAATTCACAGTGAATTTTAGATTCAGATTCAATTTTTTGATGGTGAATCCCTACCAAATAGGCCCAGTCTAGGTAAGAACTGTTCAAGCACCTGTAGATATTGAATGGAGTACCAAGTAATGAAAAGATGCCCATGAAAAATGTTGAAGCCATATGGAATAAGAGCCTATTCTGGAATTATAACCATCTGTATTACCACTTCGATTTCCATGTCAGGCAAGCAGGGCATGGCAGATATTGTACGGCCAAACAGGGCACGGACACAGATAACTCCGGCGAGCCTAGGCCGCCTCCTCTCTTCCACCGCCATGCCAGAGCATGACGTCCATAGACATCACCCCATCCCCTTTGTCCCTCTCTCTGACTGTGGGTCTGGAGCCATGACAATGTACTGCATGCATCAGTCCAAGTGAGGAGGTCGGGGACGGCCCATGCGTCACAGACATGAACACTGACACCCTAACCCCACCTATCATACACACAGTCTCCTAGTCACGTACATAGTGAACAACACACACCAAAATGGTAGGGCCACATGAGCATTTTAGAATCCAACCGCCTGGTAGTTTAGAATCCTATGTGATCATGCCGTTGCTATATGGGTCCAATCCATGTGTAGGCCATATATGAAAACCTAAGGTCGCACCATCCAGGTACGGGATCATGTTAGCATGGTTCTATCACTGATCATGATCAGACTGTGACTATCTTGTGCGGAGAAGTTGAAGGACCGAAAAGGCTGACCAGAGGGGGGGGTGAATGGGAGCCTAAAAATTCTCTTCAGAATTAAACGACCATTGTCCCAGATTCAAACCCCAAGAGCAAAGCAAACACCTACAACGTCCATGACCCTAATGATAGGGTGAATGCTCCGAAGGAACACAGCGGGACACTACAAATGTCAAGGAATCCAACGCAAAAGTCAGAACTCAAATCCAAAGCCAAAAGGGATGATGTATATCTAAAGCTTGTTGATGTATCTATATCTATATCTATACCTAATAATAAAGAGCCAAAATGTCTGCCCCTTTTTTGTTCATCTTTTTTTGTCTGGCCTCATTAATCGTAATGACAACAACAGAGAGTATATAGCAGAGTCCTTACGGTACAAGATAATAATAGTAGTAGTAGTCTCGGACAAAGAGAAGAAAACAAGGAATCGACCAAAGATCAAAATCGAATTGGAAAGGAGCATCGGGCAAAGACAAGGAAAGCAGAAATCAGCCAATCATCCAAATCTAAATCGAATAGAAGAAAAGCTCTAAATCAGAATAAAAAATAGTAGACTTGAAGACTGGCACGAGAAAGAGTTTTCCAAATCCCTAACATTTCAGAATCAAATTTCAGCCTAAATTTTCGCCTGCACTAATTTTTGTCTATCCTTTCCCTGACTACTGCTAATTCATCGATTCGGTTTCCACCTGTATGGACGATAAGATTGAACCGATTCGAACACAAATTTGTTAACGTATAGGGACTTTGCGACACGAGAGTTGGGTCCATGACCAGGAGTTCAATCCCAATAGAAAAAACATGAATCTTAAAAGGGACGGAGAAGTTGGTACCTGAAAGGATCAAGATGCCCAAGAGGGGGGGGGGGGTGAATTGGGCTTTTCTAAAACTTTTGCAAGAATTAAATCCTAACAAGCCCAATTAACCCCCTAGTGCCTAGAAGTGTGTTTCTCTAGAATCAGCCGCACAAAAGACTATCGCTAAACCATTTCTACTATAGCATGGCAATTCAACTTATGAAAGAACAACAAGTAAATTGCGGAATTGAATTGCTCAAAAGTAAATGCATATGTAAAGAGAGTAGAGATGACACGACGATCTTTTTCCCGAGGTATCGAGGTGTCGGCACACCCCTCTAGTCCTCGTTGCAGCACCCGCGCAAGGGTATTGCTCCCCCTTGATCCGCGCAAGGATCAAGTGCTCACTAGGAGCTGATTCTTCGCTACTCCGGCCCAGTGAATCGCTCGCTACCGGTCACAACTTGGCTTGGGTCATCCACAAAGCCTCCGGATGATCACCAAGCTTCACAATGACCACCAAGCCGTCTAGGTCATGCCGATCACCAAGAGTAACAAGCTAGAACTTTCACTTGACCAACACAAGGCCAAAGAGATGGATGGATGCACACTTGCTACTCAATTCTCACTAGGAGGTCATTAATTCTCTCAATTAGCAAATCTCTCAACCTCACTAGGGCTCTTGCTCTTTCTCACACTCACAAGGTGTTTCTCAGCAAAGGAAACTGGCAAGAACACTCTAATGGAGGAGGGGAGGAGTATAAATACCCCCCCCAACCGGCCATCCAATAGAGCACTGAACAGGTGTTTCTGCGGGGGCATCGGACGCTCTGATGCCTAGCATCGGACGCTCTGATGACCATGGACAACGGTCAACTGTACAACCTGTCAGACCTGTTAAAGGAGCATCGGACGCTGGGCAGCGTCTGATGCCCCTGCACCGGACGCGTCCGATGCCTTTTTACCCTCTCTGGATGGCCATCGGACGCTGGCCCTCAGCGTCCGATGCCTGCATCCGGTGCAGCGTCAAATTTACTCGCAAGTGAACAGTGGTATGGGCGCGTCCGATGTGACAACATCGGAGCGTCCGATGCCACGCACCAGACAAAACCCTAGTTTGAGTGAGCATCAGACCAGGCCAGCGTCTGATGCCCTTTTCAAGGGCAAAACCAACTCGGATCGCGACGCGGCCTTAACAACTTTTCATCCTCGCGACATAAGGCATCTCTCTGAGCTACCTAGGGCTATGAAATAACAAGTGTGCACCACACCTACCTCAATAGACTCATCTAGGTCAAGCTACTGATTCACGCTCCCCTCTATAGTACGACCAAAGGAAAAACAAAGACCTAATACTACCTAAGTGTCCTCCAACACCATGTGACACTTAGCCTAGTCTACCACCGTCTTCGTCGTCCGTCCTTTGAAAACTGAAACGATTTCCATCGCCAGGGGACATGAACTCCATATGCCTGTATCGTCACTGAACGCATCTTGGCCCCTAGTGGTTTCGGTGATTGGATGAAACACAAGATTACTGTGACTAACGTGTGTTTTGCAGAAACAGGATTGAGTTAGGTCACGGTAATGGCGACGATACGGGCATATGGAGTTCATGTCCCCTGGCGATGGATATCGTTTCGGTTTTCAAAGGACGGACGACGAAGACGGTGGTAGACTAGGCTAAGTGTCATATGGTGTTGGAGGACACTTAGGTAGTCTTAGGTCTTTGTTTTTCCTTTGGCCGTACTATAAAGGGGAGCGTGAATCAGTAGCTTGACCTAGATGAGTCTATTGAGGTAGGTGTGGTGCATACTTGTTATTTCATAGCCCTAGGTAGCTCAGAGAGATGCCTTAAGTCGAGAGGATCAAAAGTCGTTTAGGCCGCGTCGCGATCCGAGTTGAGTTTGCCCTTGTTATGGGCATCGGACGCTGGCCAGGTGAGCATCGGACGCGTCCGATGCCCACCCCGACTAGGGTTTAGTCTAGTGCGTGGCATCGGACGCGCCGATGTGTTCACATCGGACGCGCCCATGTCACTGTTCACGTGCGCGTGAACTGCAGGCCGCATCGGACGCTGGCATCGGACGCTGAGGGCCAGCGTCCGATGGCCATCCAGAGAGGTTCCAGAGAGGATAAATCCACATCGGACGCGTCCGATGTGGTGGTATCGGATGCTGCCCAGCGTCCGATGTCCCTTTAAACAGTCTGACAAGAAGGTACAGTAGACCGTTGGACGAGGTCATCGGAGCGTCCGATGCTAGGCATCGGCGCGTCCGATGCCCCCGCAGAATGCCTGTCTTGTGCTGTTTTTGGATGGCCGGTTGGGGGAGTATATATACTTCCTTCCCTCCATCCATTTGAGTGTTCTTGCCACTTCCATCAGCTGAGAAACACCTTGTGAGTGTGAGTGAGTGCAAGAGCCCTAGTGAGGTTGAGTGATTTGCTAATTGTGAGAATTAGACACCTCCTAGTGAGAATTGAGTAGCAAGTGTGCATCCATCCATCTCTTTGGCCTTGTGTTGGTCAAGTGAGAGTTCTCGCTTGTTACTCTTGGTGATCGGCATCACCTAGACGGCTTGGTGGCGATCGTGAAGCTTGGAGAGCATCCGGTGGCATTGTGGATGATCCAAGCAAGCTTGTGACCGGTAGCGAGCGATTCACCGGGCCGGAGTGGCGAAGAATCAGATCGTAGTGAGCACTTGATCCTTGCGTGGATCAAGGGGGAGCGATACCCTTGCGCGGGTGCTCCAACGAGGACTAGGGGGGTGTGCCGACACCTCGATACCTCGGCAAAAAGATCATCGAGTCATCTCTACTCTTTTACTTACGCATTTACTTTCAAGCAATTCAATTCCACATTACTCTTGTTGTTCATTCTATATTGAATTGCTTTGCTAGAGTAGGAGTGGCTTAGAATTGGTCTTTTGTGTGGTAGAATAAAGAGAATCACACTTCTAGGCACTAGGGGGTTAATTGAGGCTTGATAGGTTTTATTATTGCAAGAAGTTTTAGAAAAGCCCAATTCACCCCCCCTCTTGGGCATCTTGATCCTTTCAATTGGTATCGGAGCCTCGTGCTCTCGATTTAGGCTTAACCGCCTAGAGTTAAGATGTCCGGAGGTGATGGACCACCTCCCATGTTCGAGGGAGACGACTTTCCATATTGGAAAATCCGTATGGAGTCGTACCTTGAAGCGGTTGATGTGAAATGCCGCGATGCCGCCATAACCGGGTTCCCCAAACCCAAGGAGGGCACTAGCCTCACGCCACATGAGGAAGAAAATGAGAAGTGGAATGCAAAGGCCAAAAACATTCTTTTTAGAGGCATTGGCAAGGATGTGTTTAACCGCGTCCGGAACCACAAGAATGCCCGTGATCTATGGGATAACATTTGTGCTCTCCATGAGGGGACCAAGAGTGAGCGTGAGGAGAGATATCATTTAGTTATGCAAAAACTTCATTCATTTGATATGCATGCTAATGAAAGTGCAAATGAAATGTACTCACGCTTGAATGTTCTTGTAGAAGAACTCAATGGACTTGGCCTCACACAAATGCAACCATCCGATGTTGTGAGGAAGATTCTTTGTGTCCTTCCAATTGAGAAGTATGGACACATCGTGACGGTGCTACATCAAGGTGATCTTTCCACCGCTACACCAACTCAAATCTTGGGAAAGATCAATGCGCATGAGATGTACATGCACATCACACCAAGTGGTGGCTCCTCCACCGACAAGAAGAAGGACTTTGCCTTCAAAGCTAGCCATGACAAAAAGGGCAAGTCCAAGGCTATTGTGGTGCATCATGAGAGCTCAAGTGATGAAGAAGAGGATTCCAACATTGCTCTCATGGTGAGAAGGACCACCAAAATGTTGAAGAAGCTTCACAAGAATGGAGTCAACTTTGACTCAAGAAAGAAGAAGTTCTTCACAAGTAGCAAGAGGAGGCCAATCTCCAAAATGGATTGCTACAATTGCGGTGAGCTTGGCCATCTTGCTCATCAATGCACCAAGCCCAAGAAAGAGAGCTACAAGAACAAGAACAAGGGCAAGAAGTATGACTCATCAAGTGAAGATGAGAAGAAGGATGAAAAGCCCTACTACAAGAAGGATGGCAAGAAGAAGAAGCAATACCACAAGAAAGGTGGGAAGGCTTACATTGTTGGTGATTGGCTCACCGACATTGACTCCTCCGGTGGCTCATCAAATGAAGATAGTGATGATGAGAAGGAGAAGGTGGCCGCTCTAGTCATTGGCTCCTCTACACCACCACCACCACCATCGCCATCATCATCTACACACCTATGCCTTATGGCCAAGGGTGACCGGAAGGTACAAAACGATGATGACTCTAGTGATAGTGATAGTGATGGTGAATTTGAGGCACCTACTTATGATGAGCTTGTCAAATTGCTAAACGACTACTCTAAAATCATAAGAAAGACTAGAGCTAAAAATGAAAAGCTTGTTGATGAAAATGAATCTCTTGTTGAGAAATGTGATCATGCTATTCATGCTAGTGATGAACTAAAAGATGAACTTGCTACTATGTCATCCACTATCAAGGAGCTCAAGTCCTCTAACAAGGAGCTCAAAGCTAAAAATGAAAAACTTGATAAGATGCATAGTGACTTTACCACTAGTTATGCCTTGCTAAAAGAACAATACACTCAAGTGAAAGTTGACTATGATGCTCTCACCATTTCTTATGATATGCTTTCACATGAGACACATGATGCTCCTAACCTTGTTGTTAAGTGTGACATAGCTACATCTTGTGAGGACTTGGTTAGTGAGCATGATGAGCAAAGAGCTAGTGGCAAAGGCAAGAGTGTGGTTGTGGCCGATCACTATGATGATTACATCAAGATCAAGAATGAGAATGCAAAGCTCAAGGTTGATCTAGAGAAGCTTGCAACCACAAAGCAAGTCATTGTTGAGACCCAAGATGATGAGTATAGCATGACACTTGAGCTTGACATGCTAAAAGAAGAGAACAAGAGATTGAAGATGGAGAGGGATTACAAGATGACACCATCTCAATTAGAGCTCCAACAAGAGAATGACAAGCTCAAGAATGAAAAAGAACACCTCACCACAGGTTTGAGGAACTTCACCAAGGGTCAATGTCTTCAAAGTGAGCTTCTCATGAACACCGTCATGAAGACAAATAGAAATGGTATTGGCTTTCTTGAAGAGAAGATGAAGCAACGCAAGAGCATCACAAAGCCAAAGAAGAAGAAGATTGGGAGATGCTATGAGTGTGGAAAGGAAGGACACTTTGCTCATGATTGTGAAGAGCCAAAGCCCACACCCTTGCCCAAGCATGCTAGGCCCTTTGCTTTCAATGCTCAGTACATGCTTAGACAAGATTCTAGTGGCAAAGTGAAGGTCATGTTTATGGGGCCACCTAACAAGAGTAGGCCAAAGCAAATTTGGGTTGCTAAGTCACTAGTTGAGAAGGTTAAGGGACCGCAACAAGTTTGGGTCCCAAAAGCTCAAGCTTGATTTCTTGTGTGTGTAGGTGAACTACAAGACCGGTGGATCACATTGGGTAATTGATAGTGGTTGCACTCAACATATGACCGGCGATCCCCGGATGTTCACCTCACTAGAAGAGAATGTCAATGACCAAGAAAAGATTACATTTGGTGACAATTCAAAGGGCAATGTCAAGGGATTGGGCAAAGTGGCTATATCAAATGATCATACCATCTCCAATGTGCTACTAATTGCATCATTGAGCTTCAACTTGCTATCCGTTGGGCAACTATGTGATCTTGGCTTTCAATGTTTGTTCACCGACAAGGAAGTGGTTGTGACCAAGAAAGATGATACACAAGTGATATTCAAGGGCTTTAGATACAACAATCTCTACCTAGTGGATTTCACCTCCGAAGATGCCAACTTGAAGACATGCTTGTTCACTAAGCAATCACTTGGTTGGCTATGGCATAGAAGATTAGCACATGTTGGAATGAACACTCTCAACAAGCTATTGAAGAAGGATTTGGTTAGGGGCTTGAAGGATGTCAAATTTGAGAAGGACAAATTGTGTAGTGCATGTCAAGCCGGCAAGCAAGTTGCAAACACTCATCCAACCAAAGCCTTTGTATCAACATCAAGAGAGTTAGAGCTACTCCACATGGATCTATTTGGGCCAACAACATATGCTAGCTTGGGTGGTAATCTCTATTGTCTAGTGATTGTTGATGACTATTCAATATACACTTGGGTATTCTTTCTTCATGACAAATCCGAAGCAACCCCTTCATTCAAGAAGTTCGCCAAGAGAGCCCAAAATGAGTTTGACTTGAAAATCAAAAAGATAAGAAGTGACAATGGAAGAGAGTTCGACAACACCCACATTGAGCAATATTGTGATGAAGTTGGGATCAAGCATGAAGTCTCCGCAACATATACACCACAACAAAATGGGGTAGTTGAGAGGAAGAACCGGACTCTAATCACCCTAGCAAGGACAATGCTAGATGAGTACTCTACACCGGAAAGATTTTGGGCGGAAGCAATCAACACCGCTTGCTATGCATCAAATCGGTTGTTCCCCCATCGTCTCCTTGGCAAGACCCCCTATGAGCTACTCAACAACAAGAAGCCGGATATATCATTCTTTAGAGTGTTTGGAGTGCAAATGCTACATCTACAAGAAGCGCCAACACCTAGGGAAGTTTCAACGCCGATATGATATTGGTTTTCTTGTTGGTTACTCATTGAAGTCCAAAGCATATCGAGTATTCAACCATGCCACCGGGATGGTAGAAGAAACATATGATGTGGAATTCGATGAATCTAACGGCTCTCAACGAGAGCATGAAAATCTTGATGATGTAGGTGATGAACCATTGAGGGAAGCCATGAAGAACATGTCGGTTGGAGCCATCAAGCCTAAAGATGATGATGATGATGTGCAAGTCCTTGACAAGCCATCATCATCCAATGTACCACATGTTGATGACAAAGATGGGAGGGATCCATTTGAAGATACTCATGTCTCCCATGATCAAATGGTGGTACAAGCTCAAGATGTTGATGCTCCACAAGCGGCCCCTCAAGTGGTTGATCAAAGGACTACTCCTCTACTACAAGCTCATCCTCAAGAACTCATCATAGGGAGTCCAACAAGGGGTGTAATGACTCGATCTCAAAAACTTGCTTTATTTATTGAACATCACTCCTTTGTGTCTCTTGTTGAGCCTACCATTGTAGATGAAGCTCTAGGTGATCCGGATTGGGTGAATGCTATGCATGAAGAATTGAACAACTTCACCCGCAACCAAGTTTGGACACTTGAAGAGCGACCTAAAGGCGCAAGAGTCATTGGGACAAAATGGGTGTTTAGGAACAAGCAAGATGATCAAGGCAAGGTTGTTAGAAACAAGGCAAGGCTAGTGGCAAAGGGGTTCTCTCAAGTTGAAGGTTTGGATTTTGGAGAGACCTTTGCACCGGTTGCAAGACTCGAAGCCATTCGTATCCTCCTTGCATATGCATCACATCATGACATTAAATTATATCAAATGGATGTGAAAAGTGCATTTTTAAATGGCTTCATAAATGAACTAGTCTATGTTGATCAACCTCCCGGGTTTGAAGACCCTAGATATCCTAATCATGTTTATAGGTTGTCCAAGGCGCTATATGGGCTCAAGCAAGCCCCAAGAGCTTGGTACGAGCATCTTCGGAACTTCCTCATTAAGAAGGGCTTCACCATTGGGATGGTCGACACTACACTATTCACCAAGAAGCTTGATGGAGAAATCTTCATTTGTCAAGTCTACGTTGATGATATCATCTTCGGGTCAACAAATGAAGCCTATTGCAAGGAATTTGGTGATTTGATGTCGAAGGAGTTCGAAATGTCCATGATTGGAGAGCTCACATTCTTCCTAGGCTTCCAAGTCAAGCAATTGAAGGAGGGGACTTTCATATCTCAAGAGAAGTATACAAAAGACCTCCTCAAGCGCTTCAACATGGATGATTGCAAGCCTATCAAGACTCCAATGCCAACCAACGGACATCTCGACCTAGATGTGGGAGGTAACCCGGTTGATCAAACTCTCTACCGCTCTATGATTGGTAGCTTGTTATATTTGACCGCATCTAGGCCTGACATCATGTTTAGTGTGTGCATGTGTGCTCGCTTTCAAGCCGATCCTAGGGAATCACATCTTGTAGCGGTGAAGAGAATCCTTAGGTACCTAAAGCACACCCCAAGCTTTGGCCTTTGGTATCCCAAAGGAGCTAACTTCCAACTCGTTGGGTATTCCGATTCGGATTACGCGGGTTGCAAAGTAGATAGAAAAAGCACATCCGGAGGGTGCCCATTTGCTTGGGAGATCACTAGTTTCATGGAGTTCAAAGAAGCAAAATAGTGTGGCCTTGTCTACCGCCGAGGCGGAATACATAGCCGCGGGTGCTTGTTGTGCACAAATCCTATACATGAAACAAACCCTTTTAGACTATGGTGTAGTTCTAGAAAGGGTACCTTTGTTGTGTGACAATGAGAGCGCGGTTAAGCTTGCTAACAACCCGGTTCAACACTCTCGCACAAAGCACATAGATATTCGCCATCACTTCCTTAGAGATCATGTTTCAAAGAAAGATATATCCTTAGAGGGAGTTAGAACCGAAGATCAATTGGCGGATATCTTCACAAAACCCCTAGATGAAAACACTCTTTGTAGATTGCAAAGTGAGCTAAATGTTCTTGATCTAAGTAACTTTGTCAAAAGGTGAAAGGGGGTTGTCTTTGCATTGCATTGTATCATATGCCATGTTCAATTTATGCTATGCACATAGGCTTGTCAGACGTGGTTAAGATAACCGCCCTAAAAAGCGTGTGAAGAAGCTTACCCATGAGCAAACTTGACAAGCAACCTAGATTCAAATTCCGTATTGCATTGCATATGCATGTTTGTTGCTTTGTCGTTTCTTTTTGTTTAAGTTTTGAGCAACCGCTGTGTTTGTCCACCGCTAGGGGGAGCATTTGAGGCTCCTAATGGTTGAGTCCCCTAGTTTTGGTGGCCACATGTTGTCTCCTTGAGGTTTATCGCCTATTTTCTCTAAAAATGGTATGTAGCCTATGGCAAAATATTTATAAAATTGAGGGTTTATGCGAGGATGCTCATACTAGGTTCCAACTGGTGTTTATTTGCCTCTTATTTGAGTTGGAACTTGGTTGGGAGAGGGAGCCGCAACGGAGATCTTTGAAACAAGCCAAAATGCAGCATCGGACGCTGGCCCCAGCGTCCGATGCTCTCACTGTACACAGCCCCGGCTGGAACAGTGTTGGTGGAGCGTCCGATGTATTCTCATCGGCGATGCCAAGGAATAGGACGCGTCCGATGCAAAATGGATGTTTCTGGAGCTCTCTGGACCGGCATCGGAGCGTCCGATGCGTAATCATCGGCGCGTCCGATGCCCCTTTAAGCGGCGCAATAGGATCTTCTAATGACATCCTGGACCCACACGTCATATCTCATCGCCTCCTTCTTCCTCGTGCTCAATCGCCTAAGCTCGAACCCCCGCCGCCGCCGTGATCCCCGCGCCCTAACCCTAACTCCCCGCCGGCCACCCACGCACGCCCGGGCCCTCCTCGTCGGCCGCCGTGCCCCTCAACCCGGTCCCTGCTCCACCGCGCTCTGTCCTCTCCACCGCTCATAACCGCCGCGCGCGCGCGCCTTGCTCCATTCAGTGCTCGCCGGAGTTCGTCGCCGGCGCTCGACGGCGCTCGAGCGTCTTTCGCCGGATATCCTCCATTGTCCCCGAGCGTCTCCTACTCTCTCCGGCGCTCTCCTCTCGGCCGGCCGATCCCCCTCCAGTGAGCCCCCTCCTCCACCTCCATAATCTATGAGCTCCACGTGCTCGATGAAATGTCTAAATGCCTGTTCCACCATGTTTTGACCCCCTCTTCCACTCAAATCTTTTTGCAGTCCCCTTGGTGTGTCGTGTGGACCCCGGAACGTCAGTGACTTCCCTCGTGCATGCTCGTTTCGTCGGATCGTCAGGTAGCAAAGCCTTTTCCCTTCTTATCCCCTATGCTTTGCTTCCGATAGGCCTCCTCATCTCTAGATTATATGTTTCTTATATATCCTCTCTATTCTCGCAGCGAGTCAGTGGTTTGCTTAGTGACAGCTTGGCCGTTTGTCAGTTTCAGCTAACCCGGGGCCAAGCCCGCGGGTAAGGATCGAGGCCAAGCCTCGTGAGTGTCAGCGACAGAGGGTCCGTGTCAGGGGGAGTTGGCCGTTCAGTTGTCAGTGTTGGGTTGTCAGGGTTTCCTTTCAGCGGCAGTCCAGAGCTTCTTTCAGAGACAGTTTCTCCCGTTCTTGTCAGCTATGCCGCGCTGCAAGAACGTTGGTGGCGGCCCTGGGGACTCCCCTCCTCGTCCCCCTCCTGGTCAGCGGCCAGGGAAGGCGAAGTGGATCACGCGCAGGAAGCGCTCCAGAGCCGAGAGAGAGGCAGCTCAGGCACAGGCAGTGGCCGATGCAGCCGAGCGAGCAGAGCAGGGCGGCAGTACGGGCGGACTTAGGATTGAGGACCAGTTGTCCCCCGACCAGCGCAGAGCCATTGAGGAGGTTGAGTGTTTCCACCACTCACCGACTGGCACGCTTATGGCTGCCGGTCGTCGGACGACGTTCACCTCGCCAGGAGTCGAGCCCGAGAGCTCAGGGCAGGGCCAGGCAGAGGCCGAGACAGCAGAGGCACCTGAGGCAGAGGCTCCCGAGGCAGAGGCAGAGGAGGCGGTTCCTGAGGAGGTTCCCCGGCATCAGTCCACGCGTCGCAGACAGCGGTGCCACCTCGGCCCGATGTCCCTCTGCGGGGAGCACGTGCTCCATCGAGGCGTGCGCCCCCGCCGATCCCGCGGCTGGACCTCCGGGCGGCCACCTGCTCACAGATTCAGGCACTCAGACTAGTACCAGTGGAGCAGTGGTTTCCCCGAGAGAGGCAGGAGCAGGCAGGTCCGGACTTCTTCACTGTGCTTCAGGAGGATTTCTATCGAGGCTACAGGAACGCTGGGATCAGTCTTCGCTCTCAGCGTGTTTGTCCCCTGGAGGCAGTTGTGGCAGCAGCAGGAGAGCAGATCTGCCCCATACTCTCTTACCTACCTGGTCTAGCAGACCTTCTGGGGCGGTCTGGCTCATACATCGAGGATTGGGTCTTCCAGTTTTACGCGTCACTGTGGGTGCACCCGGACAGAGAGACCATAGAGTTCGCTTTTCAGGGGGAGCACTACAGACTCTTCTCGTCAGAGATCCGGGGTTGGTTCGGCTTGACACACTCTCAGACCCGGATCCACGACCTGTGCTACGACCGGACGGAGCCACCCCGCCGCCCTCACGGTGGTGCCCAGCCGTCGACAGACCTGGTCCGCCCTTGCTTCACTGAGCCCTTCGGTGAGGGTTCGAGTCGCGCGCCTAGGGATCTCACCCCTACGACTCAGATCCTCAACGAGGTTCTTAGGCGGACCTTGCTTCCCAGGGTTGGTTTCTGCGAGGGTCTATCTCGTCTTCAGCTTTGGTTACTTGCTTACTGTTAACACCAGATTCTAGCACGCACGAAGAATGACAAGAGGGCCCCAGTTAGCAGTGAAGGAAGCATTCGGTAAACGGACAGGCAGTCGGCCAGTCTTCGGGATTCGACAAATGCCTACATTGTTGGTTGTCTTGAGAGAGGGCGACTTCATTCGGTAAGTAAGAAGGCTTGCACGAGAAGGTATATGACGATGGAAGACGCTGGAACAATGGGAATAATAATTATCTTTCCAAAGTTCGTTGTATAAGTCGTAATCATTTAGGATTCATGTCTTGTCCGGGTATAAATATAACCCTCGACCATTGTAAAACTGTTCACAACCACATCAATACAAACTGGCCCCGTGCCATCTTCGAGTCCCTAAGTCGTGTCGTCGAGTTCTTCGAGAGGAATCATCGATCCGTCGACCTCCGTAAGTACCGGCAACCTTGCTATCATGTCTAGTATCATGCGGTGGATTTAGATATGATGCAAGTAGTCTCGTATGTTAAGCTTAGTATCGTGCGGCGGATTTAAGCTTATGACGGGAAGTTTTTGCTTATGCCTTGTATCGTGCGGCGGATTAAGTCATGAGTAAAAATAGTTATCGGCTCTGTTAGATTTGGCAGATCTAATAGATTCATCAAGTTATCATGTGTTATATGTTTTATTCATTTAATTCGTACAACACCTTTTGCCCAATCTAGATTGATCTTCGTTCGGCCTTATCGCACGAGTTTTGTTTGTGCTTTGCTGATTATAAGATCATAATGGTCGAACTGACTTCCAATCTAGATTGTTACATGTCGTGGGTTCATGCATGTCAATCATGTTTAGGCTTTGATAGAGCTGGGTGCCGTGCGACAGGTGTAGGTTTTAGATTAGTTTAACCATGCTTGGCTTGTATGTTTCTTCTCATGGACCCCAGTTCGGCTAGTTTGCCGATTCTGGTTAAGCTTACATGAGTGATGAGTACATATAGATTTATCCAGATGTATGTGTGCTTTTAGCTTCTTATAATTAGATCGATCATGCGGTGGATTAATCTAATTATAAGGAGTGGTGTAGATTTATAGCAAGTGGTATCATGCGGTGGATTAGCTTTGCTTAAATTTACACCTGACGGGTTTATGAAGGCTAGACGTGCGGCAGATTAGCTGGATTGGCCTATGCATATGCCATCTAAATAGATTTATATTTACAAGTTGCCCTTTTATCTTCTTGTTACATATGCGTTCGGCATTCAACATATTTATGATCTTTATCTTTTATACTTGTCGAATGACATTATAAACCTGCTCCGACAAACAGCTTCTATAGCTGTGTGCCGTCGCGATGGCTTTTAAAGCCGTACATATGGAATTGTCTGGTCCCACCCGGCATGTGTCCCAAATCCCGGCATGGTTCCAAGGTATTCTCTCACGCTTTTATCCCTTGTTGGTTTTCAGGTCAAACCGACTGGCACGTCTCCGGATTCAGTACGTTCCGGGCACCCCTATTGAAGCCAGCCTCTTTCGGCTTGCTGTGTGCCTTGACGCGAGGCGTCACGTTTTGCGTCAACACTTACCTAGTCCAGACAGCAGGAGTTCGACGTCTGGGACGTCATCCTTGTGAGATGGAGGACACAGTGGCAGAGGGCAATTAAGGCCCGCAGGCAGCTACCATACGCTCACGTGATCTCTTATATTCTGTGGAAGGGTCGCTGTCACTACAAGGGGGGTCCTCCCCGTTGAGTCACTTACACACTCCGCGACCGTGTTTCCCCGATTATAACATGAGTCCGCTGTTGGGACAACGGTCGGGATCGCAGGCAGCAGCACAGCAGCCGCAGCAGCGCAGCCAAGCAGCAGGATGCCCCATCTAGTTCGCGCCAGAGGCCAGCGGTTCCAGAGTCACTTCAGGAGCAGGACGAGGCCGTCCGAGCACTTGCAGAGCAGGAGCTAGCAGAGCTCGAGGGTGGTGACACGTACGTTGCTGAGCACCCCATCGACAGCTCTGACGAGGACTACCAGCTTCCCGCCCCGCTACCAGCCCAGAGCTCACGACTCTCAGGTCGGTCCGTCTGGCACTGCCATCCTCCGACCCAGCGCTACTTGCTATACTCGCACGGATGGAGGAGCAGTAGAGGACAGTCACTCAGGACGTCCAGCGACTCACCCAGGAGCAGCAGAGGTTGGGCCCAGGCACAGGCCCTAGCTCAGCAGCTGGCACAGGAGCGGTCTGATGCCCTTCAGCGACATATGCTGGCTTTACAGCAGCAAGACGCTCAGCTTCATGGAGCGACTAGCCGCGGACCTCCCCAATGGCAGTGGCAGCAGCCTCCACCTCCGCAGCAGATCCAGTGGCAGCCACCAGTTCCTCCACAGCCGTTCGGACAGCCACCGTAGTTTGGTCAGCAGCAGCTCCAGTTTCCGGGCCCCAGCTCCTCGCAGTTTATGAGCTTTACTACTCTTCCAGGTGGGGCCCCGCTCTTCAGTCCGCTGCAGACTAGTTTCAAGCCCAGGCCGACAGAGTCTCTCTTTGCGATGACTACTTCTGTGACTCGAGACCTGTCCGCCACCTTCAGCGAGCTCACTGGGTTTCCTACTCCAGACCTTTCGGACCCGGTTCTGACGTCGATGGCTCCTGTGACCTCCACCACAGAGACCCTACCGAGCTCCGTCGCGTCCTCTGAGCAGACCGAGCCAGTCCAGTCCGAGTCTACCATGACAGCACAGCCTGAGCTATCTTCGATTCCAGAGCTTCCGCACTCCGAGGCTCAGGCGGCTACAGCTACATAGCCTGAGACTGCGACAGAGGCAGAGCAGACAGAGACTGAGCAGTTTGAGCAGCCAGAGCAGTCAGTGCCAAAGCCGACCCAGACCGCTTCTCCACAGCTTCTAGCTCCAGAGGGTCAGCAGGCTACTGGCACCACTTCTTCAAACTCCGAGGAGTATCTTCAGCAGTTCGAGTTCTCTCAGCGTACTCTGGAGACTGCTCCTGACTCGTCTGCACCACCTCCGCCCTCCGACGCGTAGTTTGGCGCTTGATGCCAAAGGGGGAGAGTGGATGAGTATAGTGATAGGGGGAGCGATGTTAGAGGGTTTCGATATCTTATGTTGTGTTATGTTCACATACGCTCTTTACTTATCGCCTCTTTTGTGCATGTTTATGTGATATACTTGTGCTATGGACCTTGATGACATGTATGTGCTCACTATGTTATCATATATGACATGTCATTTCGTTTCGCTCATTTACTTGCGCTTAATTCTCACTTGTCTATGTACATGAGCTCTTTTTCTCTTGCACTTGTTTTTCACTCTAACTTGTTGAGTGCAGGATGATGGCATGACATGTTTGAACTTGCCCCTAATAATTTTCTCTTATTCATTGCAAGTTCATACATGTCATGATTTAAAAACCTCTTCTCTGTATACTCGATCTCGTGTTGTCATCAATCACCAAAAATGGGGAGATTGAACGCATCTTGGCCCCTAGTGGTTTCGGTGATTGGATGAAACACAAGATTACTGTGACTAACGTGTGTTTTGCAGAAACAGGATTGAGTTAGGTCACGGTAATGGCGATGATACGGGCATACGGAGTTCATGTCCCCTGGCGATGGATATCGTTTCAGTTTTCAAAGGACGGACGACGAAGACGGTGGTAGACTAGGCTAAGTGTCATATGGTGTTGGAGGACACTTAGGTAGTCTTAGGTCTTTGTTTTTCCTTTGGCCATACTATAAAGGGGAGCGTGAATGAGTAGCTTGACCTAGATGAGTCTATTGAGGTAGGTGTGGTGCACACTTGTTATTTCATAGCCCTAGGTAGCTCAGAGAGATGCCTTAAGTCAAGAGGATCAAAAGTCGTTTAGGCCGCGTCGCGATCCGAGTTGAGTTTGCCCTTGTTATGGGCATCGGACGCTGGCCAGGTGAGCATCGGACGCGTCCGATGCCCATCCCGACTAGGGTTTAGTCTGGTGCGTGGCATCGGACGCGCCGATGTATTCACATCAGACGCTGGCATCGGACGCTGAGGGCCAGCGTCCGATGGCCATCCAGAGAGGTTTCAGAGAGGATAAATCCACATCGGACGCGTCCGATGTGGTGGCATCGGATGCTGCCCAGCGTCCGATGTCCCTTTAAACAGTCTGACAAGAAGGTACAGTAGACCGTTGGACGAGGTCATCGGAGCGTCCGATGCTAGGCATCGGCGCGTCCGATGCCCCCGCAGAATGCCTGTCTTGTGCTGTTTTTGGATGGCCGGTTGGGGGAGTATATATACTTCCTTCCCTCCATCCATTTGAGTGTTCTTGCCACTTCCATCAGCTGAGAAACACCTTGTGAGTGTGAGTGAGTGCAAGAGCCCTAGTGAGGTTGAGTGATTTGCTAATTGTGAGAATTAGACAACTCCTAGTGAGAATTGAGTAGCAAGTGTGCATCCATCCATCTCTTTGGCCTTGTGTTGGTCAAGTGAGAGTTCTAGCTTGTTACTCTTGGTGATCGGCATCACCTAGACGGCTTGGTGGCGATCGTGAAGCTTGGAGAGCATCCGGTGGCATTGTGGATGACCCAAGCAAGCTTGTGACCGGTAGCGAGCGATTCACTGGGCCGGAGTGGCGAAGAATCAGCTCGTAGTGAGCACTTGATCCTTGTGTGGATCAAGGGGGAGCGATACCCTTGCGCGGGTGCTCCAACGAGGACTAGGGGGGTGTGCCGACACCTCGATACCTCGGTAAAAAGATTTTCGAGTCATCTCTACTCTTTTACTTACGCATTTACTTTCAAGCAATTCAATTCTGCATTACTCTTGTTGTTCATTCTATATTGAATTGCTTTGCTAGAGTAGGAGTGGCTTATACTTGGTCTTTTGTGTGGTAGAATAAAGAGAATCACACTTCTAGGCACTAGGGGGTTAATTGAGGCTTGATAGGTTTTATTATTGCAAGAAGTTTTATAAAAGCCCAATTCACCCCCCTCTTGGGCATCTTGATCCTTTCAGTCGCCATTACCGTGACCTAACTCATCCGTGTTTCTGCAAACACACGTTAGTCACAGTAATCTTGTGTTTCATCCAATCACCGAAACCCACTAGGGGCCAAGATGCGTTCAATCTCCCCCTTTTTGGTGATTGATGACAACACGAGATCGAGTATAGAGAGAAGAGGTTTTCAAATCATGACATGTATAAACTTGCAATGAATAAGAGAAAATGATTAGGCGCAAGCTCATACATATCATGCCAACATCCTGCACTCAACGAGTTAGAGTGAATAGCAAGTGCAAGAGTAAATAGCTTGAATACATAACAAGTGAGAATTAAGCACAAGTAATTGAGTGAAATGAAATGACATGTCATATAATATATCATAGTGAGCACAAAACATGTCATGAGATCCATAGCACAAGTATATAACATAACAACGTGCAAAAGATGTGATAAGTAAAGAGCGTATTGTTGACGTTTGTTAACGCAAATAGAATATGAAAGATTCCGCAAGCGCACAAAACATCATTGTAGCATTTTACCGGGAGTATTCCAGGATCGTTATTTATATTTTACCACAGGGAAGCTAGGGTCAAGAATTTGATAACTCACTATCATGCATCTACTAACTCAGAATACTAGTTAGACTAAAGCAGGAGTAATTGATATATGGTAATGATAGTACATCAAAGAGAATTCAATGATAGATGTATAGATAACTATAGTGGGAGGACAACGGGAGAGATCAAGGTTCCTATGCACTTCTCTATTACTTGGGTTCTAAGGTAACAAGGATGAAAAGATATAGCAGTTATAAACATTGGCACTTTGGAGCAACAGTACCTTTCTGACTCTCGAAAAAGACTCGGAAGAAAGTAGTCAGGGGAAGGCTGCCAAAAAGCTCTACGAAAACACCAATCCTAACGTGGTGGATTATAACAATCTACAAAGCTGTCACCCCTGTAGCTACCACAACTATCCGGAGGATTGGGCGCAAACTCAGGTAACCTATAGACTAAACACCATGTCTAATCTATCGATTACTACTCTAATTACCTAGGATAACTAGAGCACTCAATACGAACAAAGATCCCATGCCAAGATGTAACAACTATACTAATCATATAATAAAGCACAAAGTAAATAGAGAAGATAAATATATTAAAGCATAAGTCTTACAAAGAAAAGATAAAAAACATACCAAAACTCTGAAGACTCCTCTAGAACCAGAGCACAGCTCCGCTCTCCCTAACTCCCGACTAGAGCTAACCTATTACATTGGAAAATCTAAACCTAATTCTCTAGGGAGGAGAGGTTGTCCTTCGAGGGACGCCTCTACAAAGACTCCCAGATGATGATGGTGTTGCCTCAGGGGGGTCCTGGGTTTATTATATAGGGGCTCCTGGCCTCCCCTCCACCTTGGGCAAGCGATGTGGTACTAAATCCTTCGTCATATGCACTTGGGCCTAAATGGGCCAAAACGCGTTGGAGAGGTCGGTTGGAGTGCATCACGCGAAGGGGGGCAAGTTTGGGCCCAGTACCAGACCGGTCGGTCCAGCAGCGAGACCGGTCGGTCTGCCCCTATGACAGGTGGGCCCCACCTTCCGTGGGTCGCCTTCTCGTGTCTTCTGAAATGTTCTGGAATATTCTAGAATCTTCCAAGTCGTATCCATCGAGGACTCTCGCTCCCGGACTCCAAATATAGCAAATCATATGTCCGTTTCGATCGTCTCGACGAGCTCTTCGCAATGGTGTGCTCTGTTTCATCACTTGAGATACTTTATATGGTGAAAACATGGATGTCCTACAAAACAAGTGAGAGCACCAAAACTCGTGGAACTTGTTAGTTTCAAACCCTACAACTATGCTTTGTGATTCATTTAGTGTCATTTCATGCAATAGTTGATGGTTAATTATGAGCATTAGTGAGCGTCAACACGTGTGTGAAACATAACACATCAAAAGATCCAAGACCCTCTCACATCGCTCCCCCTATCGCTATACTCGACACTCTCCCCCTTTGGCGTCAAGCACCAAATCTAAACGTCGGAGGGCGGAGGTGGCGCAGATGAGTCAGGAGCAGTCTTCGGAGTACGCTGAGTGAACTCAAACTGCTGAAGAAGCGTCTCGGAGTCTGAAGAGGAGGAGCCCGTAGCCTGCTAACCCTCAGGAAGTGGAAGCTATGGAGAAGCAGTCCGGGTCTGCTCTGGCTGCTTTGACTCGGTCACAATCGTAGTAGGGGTGCCTGCCTGAGCCTTGGAGTGCGGAAGCTTGGGTATAGCAGAAAGCTCAGGCTGCACGGTCGTCATGGTCTCAGACTGGACTGGCTCTATCTGCTCGGACGACGTGACAAAACTCGAAAGAGTCTCAGTGGTGAAGTTCACTGGAGCCGTCGACGTCGGAGCTGGGTCCTGAAGATCTGGAGTGGGAAACCCAGTGAGGTCACTGAAGCTGGCCGACAAGTCCTGTGTCACTGTGGTGGTCATCACAAACAAGGACTCTGTCGATCGGGGAGTGAAGCCAGAATGCAGTGGACTAAAGGGTGGGGCCCCGCCTGGAGGTGTAGTGTAGCTCGTGTACTGAGAGGAGCTGGGGCCGAAGAACTGCGGAGGCTGACTAAACTGTTGAGGCAGAACCGGTGGTTGCCACTGAATCTGCTGCTGCTGTAGGGGAAGTTGCTGCTGCTGCCACTGCCACTGGGGAGGACCGCTCATGATGCGCTCCATGAAAGACAAGGTCTGTTGCTGGAGCTCCATCATCTGACGCTGAAGAGCATCGGACCGCTCCTGGGCCTGCTGCTGAGCAAGTGCATGTGCCTAAGCTAACCGCTGATGCTCCTGTGCAAGCCTCTGAACGTCCTGGGTCACCGTCCGCTGCTGCTCCTCCATCCGAGACAGAATCGCAAGAAGTGCGGGGTCGGAGGAAGCAGTACCACTAGTCCCGTCCTGAGAGTCGTGTGCACAAGGCTGGTAGTGAGGCGGGAGGTGGTAGTCCTCGTCTGAGTTGTCTGTGGGGTCGTCGGCCATGAACGTGTCCTCTCCCTCTAAGTCAGCTAGATCCTGCTCACTGAGGGCTCAGACAGTCTCGTCCTGCTCCTGGGCTGACTCTGGCACCTCTGGTCGCTGTCTCGAGCTGGACGGTGCCTCCTTCTGCTGCTGCCTGCAGTCCTGACCGTGTCCCAGAAGCTGACTCATGTTATATGCGGGGAACACGGTCGCGGAGCTGGTGAGTGACTGGTCAGGACGGCTCCCTGTGGTGGCAGCTACCTTCCAAAGTATATAGGAGACCCAGTGCGCGTACGGTAGCTTCCTGCGGGCCTTGATGCCCTTAGCCACGGTGTCCTCCATCTCGCAGATGATCACATCCATAATGTCGAACTCCCTCTACTGAATCAGATGCGCAAGTAGCCACAGCTGGAGGCGAGAGATGGCCTCTCTGAAGCCGACACGGGGCAGCAAGGTGCGCCTAATAACCTCATGGAGGATCCGAGCCGCAGGAGTGAGATCCTTCGACGCTCGGCTCGAACCCTCCCCGAAGGGCTCTCGGAAGCAGGGGTGCACCAAGTCTGTGGGAGGCTGCTCTCCACCGTGAGAGCGTCGCGGTGGCTCGGTCCGGTCGTAGCACAGGTCGTGGATTCGGGTCTGAGAGCGACGAAGACCAAACCAATCCCGGATCTCGGACACAAGGAGCCTGTAGTGCTCGCCGCCAAACACAAACTCAATCGTCTCCCGGTCTGGGTGCACCCACAGCGACACGTAGAACTAGAAAATTCAATCCTCGATATATGAGCCAGACCGCCCCAACAGGTCTGCGAAACCGGGTAGGTAGGTGAGAACGGGGTGGAGCTGCTCTGACGCTGAAACCAGGGCCTCCAGGGTGCAGACCCTCTATGAACGCAGGCTGATCCCGGCGTTCCTGTAACCTCTGTAAAAATCCTCCTGGAGTACACTATAGAAGTCTGCCCCGGCTTGCTGCTGCCTCTCCCTCAGGAACCACTGCTCAACTGGGACTAGCCGGAGTGTCTGTATCTGCGAGCAAGTGGCCGCACGGAGGTCTAGCCGCGGAATCTGTGGGGGTGGACGCCTTGAAGGAGCACGTGCACCCTGCAGAGGGACATCGGGCCGGGGTGGCACCTCTGTCCGGCGACGAGATGACCGGCGCCTAGGAACCTCTGCCTCTGCCTCTGCCTCAGCTGTCTCGGCCTCTGTCTGGCCCTGCCCGGAGCTATGAGGCTCAACCCCTGGAGAGGTGAACGTGGTCCGGCGACCGGCAGCCATAAGCGTGCCAGTCGGCGAGCCGTGAAGCTGCTCGACCTCCTCAACTGCTCTGCGCTACTCTGGAGACAACTGATCCTCGATCCTCAAGCCGCCACCACGGCCTCCCTGCTCGGCACGCTCGGCGGCGTCTGCAACTGCCTGGGCCTGCGCGGCCTCTCGCTCCTGTTAAGTGTGCTTCCGGCGCACTAAGAGCTTCCCCTTCCCTGGTCGCTGGCCGAAAGGAGGAGGACGAGGAGGGGAATCCCCTGGGCCACCACTGATGTTCTTGCAGTGCGGCATGGCTGACAAGAACGAGACACACTACCGCTGAAAGTCTGGACTACCTCTGGAAAGATCAACTGACACTGAGCAACCCTGACAAGTCCAACTGACACAGAAAACCAGCTGACCAACTGCACTGACTAGAAACTCCCCCTGTCACTGATCCTCTGCCACTGACACTCGCGAGGCTTGGCCTCGATCCTTACCCTCGGGCTTTGCCCCGGGTTGTTTGTTAATGCCCAATTGTCAAACTAGCCACGAGCTGACAACTGCCACTGACTCGCTGCAAGAATAGACGGGATATATAAGAACATATATTCTAGAGACGAGAAAGACCTATCGGAAGCAAAGAAAGGGGATAAGAGTAGAAGAGGGCTTTGCTACCTGACGAACGGACAAGACGACCCAAGCACAAGGTAAGGACTGACGTTCCGGCACCCACGTATCACACCGAGGGGAACTGCAAAGGATTTGGGTGAAAATGGGGGTTAAAACATGGTGGAACGGCTGTTGGGGCATTTCATCGAGCACCTAGTGAGCATGAGATGAGGAGGGGTGGATGCTCACTTGGGGGCTCTGTTTGCCGGGGAGGAGGTCGCCGGAGAAGAGGAGGCGAGCTCGAGGTGGACACAGAGCTCCGGCGAGGGAGACAGCCGCCGGTGGAGAAGCTCTGGCGAGCTTCGGGCGCTGACACCGGTGAGCTGGCAGGCGGGCGCGCGGCTGCGACGGGCGAGGAGGACGGCCTGCGCGTGCGGCTGGGGTGAAGCGGCGGAGCAGTGGCCGGCGGCGAGTTGGCTAGGCACGAGCGGGAGGGGAGGGCGCGGCGGCCGACGATGGAGGGCTAGGGTTTGGGGCTCAGGAACCCGATGGCAGGAGCGGCTGGGCCTCGGCGCAACAAAGACGAAAGGTGGAAATGACACGTGGGTCCCAATAGCCAGTAAAAAGAGCTTACTGTGCCGCTTAATGGGGCATCGGACGCGCCGATGTAAACACATCGGACGCTCCGATGCCCGTCCAGAGAGCTCCAATTTTGCCAAAAACGCATCGGACGCGTCCTTTGCCTTGGCAGATGCGGCACCGGACGCTCCGTTGGTGAACAATGGACGCTGTCAGTTCACTATTTCAGGTGGGGCTACCTACAGTGCAGGCATCAGACGTTGGGGCCAGCGTCTGATGCTGCATTTGGGCACCGCTTCAAAGATCTCTGTTGCAGCTCCCTCTCCAACCAAGTTCCAACTCAAATAAGAAGCAAATAAACACCAGTTGGAACCTAGTATGAGCATCCTCGCATAAACCCACAATTTTATAAATATTTTGCCACAGGCTACATACCATTTTTAGTGAAAATAGGCAATAAATCCCGAGGGGACAACATGTGGCCACCAAAACTAGGGGTCTCAACCATTAGGAGCCTCAAATGCTCCACTAGCGGTGGACGAACACAGCGGTTGCTCAAAGCTAACCAAAAGAAATGACAAAACAAACAACACATGCATATGCAATGCAATACGAAATTTGAATCTAGGTTGCTTGTCAAGTTTGCTCATGGGTAAGCTTCTTCACACACTTTTAGGGCGGTTATCTTAACCATGTCTGACAAGCCTATGTGCATAGCACAATTTAAACATGGCATATGTTACAATGCAATGCAAGAGACAACCACATTTCACCTTTTGACAAAGTTTACTTAGATCAAGCACATTAAGCTCACTTGGCAATCTACAAAGGGTTGTTCTCATCTGGAGTTTTGTGAAGATATCTGCCAATTGATCTTCGGTTCTAACTCCTTCTAGGATATGTTTTCTTTGAAACATGATCTCTAAGAAGTGATGGTGAATTCTATGTGCTTTGTGCGAGAGTGTTGAACGGGTTGTTAGCAAGCTTAACCGTGCTCTCATTGTCACACAACAAAGGTACCCTTTCTAGAACTACACCATAGTCTAAAAAGGGTTTGTTTCATGTAAAGGATTTGTGCACAACAAGCACCCGCGGCTATGTATTCTGCCTCGGCGGTAGACAAGGCCACACTATTTTGCTTCTTCGAACTCCATGAAACTAGTGATTCCCAAGCAAATGGCACCCTCCAGATGTGCTCTTTCTATCAATTTTGCAACCCGCGTAATCCGAATCAGAATACCCAACGAGTTGGAAGTTAGCTCCTTTGGGATACCAAAGGCCAATGCTTGGGGTGTCCTTTAGGTACCTAAGGATTCTCTTTACGGCTATGAGATGTGATTCCCTAGGATCGGCTTAAAACCGAGCACACATGCACACACTAAACATGATGTCGGGCCTAGATGCGGTCAAGTATAACAAACTACCAATCATAGAACGGTAGAGAGTTTGATCAACCGGGTTACCTCCCTCATCTAGGTCGAGATGTCCATTTGTTGGCATTGGAGTTTGATAGGTTTGCAATCATCCATATTGAAGCGCTTGAGGAGGTCTTTTGTGTACTTCTCTTGAGATATAAAAGTCTCCTCCTTCAATTGCTTGACTTGGAAGCCTAGGAAGAATGTGAGCTCGCCAATCATGGACATTTCGAACTCCTTCGACATCAAGTCACCAAATTCCTTGCAATAGGCTTCATTGTTGACCAAAGATGATATCATCAACGTAGACTTGACAAATGAAGATATCTCCATCAAGCTTCTTGGTGAATAGTGTGGTGTTGACCTTCCCAATGGTGAAGCCCTTCTCAATGAGGAAGTCTCGGAGGCGCTCATACCATGCTCTAGGAGCTTGCTTGAGCCCATATAGCGCCTTGGACAACCTATAAACATGATTAGGATATCTAGGGTCTTCAAACTCGGGAGGTTGATCAACATAGACTAGTTCATTTATGAAGCATTTAAAAATGCACTTTTCACATCCATTTGATATAACTTAATGTCATGATGTGATGCATATGCAGGGAGGATACAGATGGCTTCTAGTCTTGCCACCGGTGCAAAGGTCTCTCCAAAATCCAAACCTTCAACTTGAGAGAACCCCTTTGCCACTAGCCTTGCCTTGTTTCTAACAACCTTGCCTTGATCATCTTGCTTGTTCCTAAACACCTATTTTGTTCCAATGACTCTTGTGCCTTTTGGTTGCTCTTCAAGTGTCCAAAAACTTGATTGCGGTGAAGTTGTTTAGTTCTTATGCATGGCATTCACCCAATCCGGATCACCTAGAGCTTCATCTACAATGGTAGGCTCAACAAGAGAAATAAAAGAGTGATGTTCCATAAATAAAGCAAGTTTTTAGATCGAGTCATTACACCCTTGTCGGACTCCCTATGATGAGATCTTGAGGATGAGCTTGTAGTAGAGGAGTAGTCCTTCGATCAACCACTTGAGGGGCCGCTTGTGGTGCAGCATCACATCTTGAGCTTGTACCACCATTTGATCATGGGAGACATGAGTGTCTTCATTTGGATCCCTCCCATCTTTGTCCTCATCATGTGGTACATTGGATGAGGATGGCTTGTCAATGACTTGACACATCATCATCATCATCATCTTTAGGCTTGATGGCTCAACCGGCATGTTCTTCATTGCTTCCCTCAATGGTTCATCAACTACATCATCAAGATTCTCATGCTCTCCTTGAGAGCCGTTAGATTCATCGAATTCCACATCATATGTTTCTTCTACCATCCCGGTGGCATGGTTGAATACTCGATATGCTTTGGACTTCAATGAGTAACCAACAAGAAAACCAATATCACATCGACGTTGGAACTTCCCTAGGTGTTGGCGCTTCTTGTAGATGTAGCATTTGCACCCAAACACTCTAAAGAATGATACATCCGGCTTCTCATTGTTGAGTAGCTCATAGGGGGTCTTGCCAAGGAGACGATGGGGGAACAACCGATTTGATGCATAGCAAGCGGTGTAGATTGCTTCCGCCCAAAATCTTTCCGGTGTAGAGTACTCATCTAACATTGTTCTTGCTAGGTGATAAGGTCCGGTTCTTCCTCTCAACTACCCTATTTTGTTGTGGTGTGTAGGTTGCGGAGACTTCATGCTTGATCCCAACTTCATCACAATATTCCTCAATGTGGGTGTTGTCAAACTCCTTCCGTTGTCACTTCTTATCTTTTTTATCTTCACTTCAAATTCATTTTGAGCTCTCTTGGCAAACTTTTTGAATGAATGGGTTGCTTCGGATTTGTCATGAAGAAATAATACCAAAGTGTATCTAGAATAGTCATCAACAATCACTAGGCAATAGAGATTTCCACCCAAGCTAGCATATGTTGTTGGCCCAAAATAGATCCATGTGAAGTAGCTCTAACTCTCTGATGAGTTGATACAAAGGCTTTGGTTGGATGAGTATTTGCAACTTGCTTGCCGGCTTGACATGCACTACACAATTTGTCCTTTTCAAATTTGACATCCTTCAAGCCTCTAACCAAATACTTCTTCAATAGCTTGTTGAGAGTGTTCATTCCCACATGTGCCAATCTTCTATGCCATAGCCAACCAAGTGATTGCTTAGTGAACAAGCATGTCTTCAAGTTGGCATCTTTGGAGGTGAAATCCACTAAATAGAGATTGTTGTATCTAAAGCCTTTGAAGATCACTTGTGTATCATCTTTCTTGTCACAACCACTTCTTTGTTGGTGAACAAACATTGAAAGCCAAGATCACAAAGTTGCCCAACGGATAGCAAGTTGAAGCTCAATGATGCAACAAGAAGCACATGGAGATGGTATGATCATTTGATATAGCCACTTTGCCAATCCCTTGACATTTCCCTTTGAGTTGTCACCAAATGTAATCTTTTCTTGGTCATTGACATTCTCTCTAGTGAGGTGAAACATCTGGAACATCCGGTCACCAATGTTGTGTTGGTGAACCACTATCAATCACCCAATGGGATCCACCGGTTCTTGTAGTTCACCTACACACACAAGAAATCAAGCTTGAGCTTTCGGGACCCAAACTTGTTGAGGTCCCTTAACCTTCTCAACTAGTGACTTTGCAACCCATATTTGCTTTGGGCTATTCTTGTTAGGAGGTGTTGGCACCAAAAGTGACGCACTGTGCCAATCACACAGCAAGCCGGAGAAGCTGGCTTCAAATGTGGCCCGAGTGCTCAGAAGTCCGATGCGTGCAAGTCAGTTTGCCCTGCAACTAACAAGGGAGATAAACTGTTAATACAAAGCTGGAACGTGCCGGGTATGACCAGACAGTTCCAAGATGTACGGCCCTGAAGCCACTTACGACGACATATAGCTTATGAAAGCTATCTGCCAAGCAGGTCTAAAAGGTTATCGGCAATATGAACAAAGTTACGTGAATGACAGGTTGCCGAACACGTTTGTATGAGAATCGTACTCGCATGACGTAGTATATAAGTTAAAACTTACCAATCTCGATTGTACAAACCGAGTTGGGATCCATGGAGATTGAACATACAAGCTAAGCATGATTAAGCTAATCTAAAGCCTGCGCCTGCCGCACGACACCTAGCCTTGTCATAGATCAAACACACCTAACATGCATGAACCCTCACCACGTGGCAATCCAGATACGATCCGATCGGCTATTATGAACAATAGATCTACTGCATAACAGACCTTTCAATAATAAACGTGAGAGACAAAGCAGATCTATAAAAGATAAAGCCGAACCGAACGGTATCTAGATTGGGCAAAAGTGTTACGATGAAATAAAACATAACAAAACATGTAACACAAGGTAACTTAATGAATCTATCAGATTGCCAAATCTAACAGAGCCGATAACTATTTTTACTCATGACTCAATCCGCCGCACGATACAAGGCATAAGCAAAAAACTCCCGTCATAAGCTTAAATCCGCCGCACGATACTAAGCTTAACGTACGAGACTACTTGCACCTATCTAAATCCGCCGCACGATACTAGACATGATAACAAGGTTGCCGGAACTTACGGAGGTCGACGGATCGATGGCCCCTCTCGAAGAACATGACGACACGACTTGGAACTCGAAGACGGCACGGGCCGGGTTGGTTGTATTGATTGTGAACGTCTTTACAATAGTCTCAGGGTTTATATTTATACCCGGTGTCCTACGAGTCCTAGGAGGACACGATTACAACGACAAAACATGAAACTTATCTAAACTACGACGCCTTTTATTCTAAGCCTCCCTTAATAATCGGCACGTGCTAACGATGACAGATCTTCTGTTGCCGATCTTCTGACATGCCGCGTCCATCACTTCACGGCACAGGCCGATCGTTACCTAAATAGCCGACCGCAGCATCGCATTTGCCGAATTCTTCATATTGCTTCCATGGCTTTGCCGTCAGATTAGCCGACCGCCCCTGATGCCTGCCGATTCCTCAGGCGGTGATCTTCCGACCTGTACTGGGCCGGCCCATTTGTCATAGTGCAAAATTCTGTGTTAACACATGCCCCCTCAATTTTCGAACAAAGGTATTTGTTCTGAAATTGACCTTGAATCTAGGTTACCATCTCTTCAAGCTCCACCGCCGCCGTCCGAAGTATTAGCTCCCACGGAACTCAAATCCTCAGTCTAGTTCCCAATGGCGACCTTTGATGTAGTCCCAGAGGTAAAAACCCTAGCCATAGTTACAGTTTCGGCAATCTCTTGGTCGGTTTCTTCATATTATTCGGCTCTCTGATCCTTTCTTTCTCGTGACTTCTTCCGCCAGGACCTCAAATCTGAGATTCTAATTCCACTCTCAGCCAATCCTGACTCCTACTTTCTCGGGCCAATGGGGAGTGAAGATCCAACCGATCTCATTGAAACGGAATCTCAGAGACTTCCCCTCAAATCTGGAGTATTGGCGTCGAAACAGTGGAAAAAGACCTTTAAGAACTGGCCCCTTCCCCCTATCGCCGGTTGGAGAGATTGGTACAGGAGAACTCATGGTCAGTACGGTGTCACATGGGAGGCCCAAGAAATCAACCATGCCCTGGAGCTCTCTCTTTCAGAAATGCAAAAGAACGAATCCCTGCTAATAGCTGCATCTCATTTCTGGTCGGATGTTCTTAATGCCTTCGTCTTTGGTCATGGCGTAATGTCTATCACTCTATCTGACATTTACCTGATGACTGGCCTGAACATCACGCTCCCAATTTCCCATGACACCTTCTCAGGAAAAATCAACCAGGGTACTGAAAGTTAACACTGGATGGGCAGGCTATATCAAGGAACACAACAAAAAGTCCAAATCTGTAAATAAAACAGAGCACAAAGCTTTTCTGAATATGTGGCTATGCAGATTCTTCTTCTGTGGAAAAGCCAATGAACCGACTCTGAATTATTTCCTTTTAGCCGACCAACTTTCAAATGGCAAGTGTATCCCTATGGGCAGGTTGTTACTGGGCACCCTTTATCATATGATGCATCAAGCATCCTCTGAAATATGCCGCATCAATCATGACCCGAATGGGAAACAGCCCAGATGCCATGTTTTAATGGCCCTTGGTGGGTAGTCCAAATGTGGCTGCAGCTCCATATGTATGAGATAGTATCTGTCCCACTCGGCAACCACTCTTTCCCATCAATCAACTATGCCGAAGGACAGAAGAAGACCACCAAAGGTTGCCAAACATATGGGGAGGTGGCAACAGCTATCAAAGTCAGGAAGGACATTGGCAACCTTTTTGAACTCTTCTACAAAGGCTTCCCGGGTGTGGACTGGTTACCTTACAGTGGGCAAAATGACATTACCTTCCCTCTACATTTCAGCTATGGGTCAAGGCTTCTGATGAGAAAGCCGCAGAAATACTGAACGCCTTTATCAGACCCTGCATCCTCCCAGCTGAGTTCCACCATGGCCAACAAGCTGCATTTACATATCAATTCTATCAGCCGAACATAGTAGCTCGGCAGTTTGGGTGTGGTCAACTCCCACCAAGGCTTACCCTCTCCAATGCCATCAACCCCAGGAAAGCCATCCCCAAAGAGGGTGTTGAATTTCTGAAAGTTTTCTCCTTAGGAGAGGACCTAACAGAGAGGAATATCAGCCCTTCACCTGATAAACAACATCCATTCCTCTATGCCCCCTGGTGGCAAGAATTGCATGACCATGTCTTCAACGTGCCGGTCCATCCTCTATGTTGCCAGCTACAAGAGGACTTCGTTTCTGAAAGCGAGGTAACATTCAAACTTCACTTTATTACGATTAATCATGCAGCCCTTTCTTGCTAACCTCTGCTCTGACTTTGCTTTCCTTCAGGATATTATTCCCGCACCCCCAACCAGCCTGGTCAAGTACAAGGTTCCAAACCCAAACCGGCCCAGGAGGACTTCTCTTGCTTCACAATCTGCCACCCCTCCCAACACCGGAAAAGAAAGGGGAATGGATGATGACTCTCCCAGCTTCGGGCAACCAAAGAAGTCGCAGGATCTTCCAAGGTACCACACATCGTCTTCAGGCATTTGGTAATCGACTATTATTCTAATCATTGTTTTTTTCTGCAGTCGAAAACCAAAAGGCTTAGGACAACCAGGCAGGTTGGTACTCCCGTTCCTCCCCAAGTCCTCACATTAGAGGAGGGTGAGACTATCAATATTGAAGATCAAGAGCACGAACAGTCTTCTGAAGCCGACGTCGTGTATGTTTCTGATCACCCCTTCTTTTGAATACAGTGCTCTCTTATTAATGATCTTGCTGGCAGATACATTTCTGAAGAGCATAATGCAAGGAGACTCCTCTCATGGCTCTGATCCAGATTTACAAAACCCACATGATCACACAGACTCCATGCCAGATCAGAGTCCACCCAGAGCTAAGACACAATCCATTCGGCAAGATACCCAGCCTCCAAATCCTCTCGGTTTATACAGTACACGGGCCAGAGTTCCGCCGAATTCGTTGATCAGTACGCGCATGAAAACCGAACCCTGGGTGAATCAACTCAAAAGGTGATAACCCCTCATTTATCCTTCATGACGGACTTATGCATTCGACTGAATTCCTTTCTTCATTTTTTCAGATGATCATTGGGACTTCAAGCTACCCTTTTGATGTTGAACAATTCCTTAAGCGAAAATCACCGAGTCAAGACCAAGGCTCTTCTTCCATTGTTCAGAGCCGTCTGAAGGATATAGCGGCTTTGCTCGGCGGGGACATCATCCATCTGGTTCGGGATGCAGACCAAATCAAGCAGCTGCTGGACCCCATCAGACAACATCTTCCCATCAACGTACAATCCTCCTGGATGCCGATGCCGCATCCGACCTCGACAATCATTTTGCTCCAGTGAAGAGGGCTGTCAGGAACACATCTAGCAAGAGCATTCTTCAGGCTGCAAAGCTCCAAAGCTCTCAAACGGTCATTACCTCATATGAGGAGTATCAATCAATGAAGAACTCTCAATGTACTCTGGAGCTAGAGCTGAAAAATCTGGAAAGAAAAGCCAATCTGAAGTTCGACTAGCCCAAGTAACTGCTGACATTCAATCTCGCAGTTCCCAACTCTCTAGATTGCCAGACGCGCTTGAAGGTGTCTCATCCATGGTGACAAAATCCTTACTCAAGGATCAAGACCTTGACCAAAAACTCGCCAGGATCCAACACGAAGAGGACGAAGATCAGAAGATTCTAGACCACGTCCAACAAGTGAAGACGGCAGCCTTGAGTGCCCTCACCGAATTCCTGAATCCTAATGCCGGAGCATCATTGTAATGAACCCCGAGCTTCAAACACTTGACTTGTATATAACATATCCGTGCACTGTGTAACTAACTCAGTTCCCTTTCCTTGCAACCCATCCGGCCAGTCATTAAGCACTTTCGGCAACTACTTCTATCCAATCACCAAGTTGGCCGAACGAGGATACAGCCGAAAACTCAACCTATTGAGAACACGACTTATCCCATTGGGCGCGGCCCATTCATTGTGAGAACCCATTTGACCAATTTCTTAGTACCGCGTGTATTCCTGCGTTTTTTTGTGCTAGAGGCGACACATGCCGTGCCGGCTGTTTTTTGTTCTAAGGACGATAGACTCTATCGGCCATTTTTGTGCTAAGGGCGATACAACTTCGTATCGGCCGTCGGTGCCCGCAAGACCTTGATTCCATTATGCACCGACCTCCACGCTAGGATGAAATCTCTTTAGATAACGTCCATTAATTGCCCTAGCAAACTCTTCTCTCTTGAGGGTTTTCAGAATGTACGCATTACCCGGAGCACGCCTCAGAATTCGAAAAGGCCCTTCCCAGTTAGGGGACCATTTGCCGAATACCTTGTCTTTGGTACCGATTGGCAAGATAATTTTCCAAACCAAGTCCCCTTCTTCGAATCCTTTTTCTCTCACTTTCGAGTTGTAGTACTTGGCAACGCGTATCTTGTTCCTTTCAATATTTTCCAAGGCTTTGAGACGAATCAAATGCAAATCCTCTAGCTCATCCATCATCAAATCTTTATAATCTTCTTTAGCTAGGTCGCTCTGCAATGTAATTCGTCTTGATCCCGATTGCAACTCCCATGGTAGCACTGCGTGATGCCCGTAGACCAACTCGTATGGCGACGTCTGAGTCGACCCATGACAAGCCATTCGGTAAGCCCACAAAGCTTCGTTGAGTACTAAGTGCCACCTTTTAGGTTTCTCTTCGATCTTCTTTTGAATGATTTTAATCATGATTTTGTTAGAAGCCTCTGCCTGTCCATTGGCCTGTGCATAATAAGGGGAAGAATTATAGAGTTTAATCCCCATCTCTTCGGCAAAGTCACAAAACTCCGAGGAAGTGAACTGAGTTCCCTGATCGGTAGTGATGGACTGAGGAATGCCGAATCGGTAAACGATATGCTCCCTGACGAAAGACATCATGTTCTCTGACGTCACCTTCTTCAATGGGATGGCTTCAACCCACTTAGTGAAGTAATCCGTGGCTAACAAACAAACTTGTGTCCCTTGCTAGATGGAGGGTGATTTGGCCGATCAAATCAATGCCCCATCCTCTGAAAGGCCAAGGCTTAATGATCGGATTCATGGCCGATGCTGGGGCCCTTTGCACATTGCCGAATCGCTGGCAATCCTGACAACCTCTGTAGTACTCAAAGCAATCTTCGAGCATAGTCGGCCAAAAATATCCAGTCCTCCTGATTAACCATCTCATACGGTGAGCCGACTGGTGTGCACCACATACGCCTTCGTGCACCTCATACATCAGTTTCCTAGCCCCGTCTTGGTTCAGCCACTTAAGCAAAACCCCATCTATGGACTTGTAGTACAATTGATTGTCTAAGAGCGTGAACTTAAGAGCCCTGTACCTGAGTTTTCGGGAGACTTTCTTGGATGGGTCCCTGAGGTAATCGGCAATGTTGTCTCTCCAGTCTTCAATTGCCTGATTATCACTTGGGACTGCTTGATCATCTTCTGGGGTTGTTTGCTCTTCCTCAAGTGCAAAAATATTTTGATTTTCCCTATACCCGGACGCTGCCTGAGCCAACTGGTTTGCTTCTTCGTTTTGCCCCCTAGGAATATGTTGCAAGGTTGTGGTTGACGGGGGAGGTGTCTTTGTCCCTGTTGCCTCCCCCGTCATGCCTCCCTGTTGCTCGTTCGTGCTTGGCTGGCTTGTCGTTGTCGTGTTGTCGCCCTTACCGGCCTCTGAGCTTCTTGCCTCATTGACTGGGCCGATCGGCGGACTGTTTGGAGGCGGGGGAGACACAGTGCCCATGTCCATGCCCTTTTCCTTTCCCCCCATGTCGGGGGTCCACAAAAGGGGTACCCCCCATCAACGCAAAACAAATAGGTTAAACCTAGAACACCAATTAATAACAAACCTAGCAAGTCTAACCTTCTAAAAAGCCAACCCCTCGAGGCCTACAACGCCGGCCCATCACTAGTGAGCCCAGGCCCGCCAAAGCCTTACTGTTTGCCTCATGGTAGCCTACCCCTCGAACCCCAGCACGTAGGCCTCGAGCCCACTGTAGCCGTGCACCGCTCCTCGGGACCCCACATGGGAACCTCGAGCCTCTCTGCCACGGTAAACCATCCCTCGAGACACATTAACGCTACCTCGAGCGGCACAGACATCGGATGTCAATCCCACACTACGCATTTAATGCGTTCACCTACTGCGGTCGTGTCCTCTGGAACCCGACGTGTGCCACAGTGAACCAGGGCAGAGTCAAATCTCGTTTTCACCACAAGCATGGGCAAAAGGCACAAGTACAACACTGTTTGGCCATACTCTGCAGTGTAGCACACTCGAACCGTAGCTCGAGGACCTGGATTCCCGCTGTATGGCCGGGTTCTCCGGAACTTGCCCATACCTGCGGGAGCTCGAGCCCCCCGTAGGCGCCACCTCGAGGCCGGCCCTGCGCCCCTTGAGCCCTGACAGCTTTCATGCTATTGGAGGATAGGTACCCCAAAAGACTCGAAGGGACCCAGCCACGTCATGTACGTGCCGGAAAGGACGCTGCACGGCCTCACGTCGCCACGCCTCCACGTCCGCGCCCGGGATGGAGGCCACGCTTCAAGGACGCTTCAACAGCAACCCCCCCGCCGGCTCCAGTATCTTCGACAAGACATAATTCCTACTCTTCTCTTCGCTGTATTGGGCGCTGTACATGTCTCTACTGTGTAACCCTGGCCTCCTCTTGCTCTATAAAAGAGGACACCAGGGCCCTTCACGCGCGGCGGCCAGACACACGGTTCCATGAGACAGAACACGAGCACACGATCACGCACCACACACACACGAGTCCGGACTCCGGTCCACGCTCATTGAGCTTGTATTGCCCTGTACAAGCACTTAGGTGCAAGTAATACAAGAACCTCCTCCCCCTCGCTGGACGTAGGGCCTTCTTTGCCCGAACCAGGATAAATCCTTGTGTCATCTTGCATCACCATCCAGGAAGAGAGCACGCGATCATAATTACTAGTTGGTGTCATACCCCCGGGGTAGAAACACCGACACCCATCACCTTCTACTCTTTCCTTGTCCCCCGCCTTCACTACCGCCTTCTCCTTTGTCTTTTCCCTTGCCCTTGTCCCTGCCCTTTTCTTCGTCATCATTGCTGTCGTGATCTGGATCTTCGGGAGGACAAGATCCGGCGGCTGATGGTTGTGATGTTGGTGTCGGTGTTGGAGTTGGTGTCGGAGCAATGATCTCGATGTCCTCGCAGTTCCATAGGACTTCCAATCCAATTGCCTGCCCTAGGTGCCTGGCCGGTTGTAGGTGGGGATGGTCCAATTCAAAATGTTCCTAGTCGAGAACATTCCAAAACGGGTTCACGCCCACATAGTCTTCAGGGATGTTGTCTTTGTTGAAGTCATGAATATCGTGGGTGCAAGAATGCATCCCTCGGCCACCACCATCTTCTTGGACCTTCTGAACGGGATGAGGAGTTGGACGTGCTAGTTTCCTTGAAGTCCTCATTCGAGACCCTTGGGCGATCCTCGTTCATCGGCAGTAAGGCTTTCTTTTCCTTTGCTTGAGGATTGGGCAGGCCATGGTGATCAAACATCTTCGAACTCATCGCGACCATCTCCGGGTCGTTGCTCGTGAAGGCTTCCTTTATTGACCTTTTGATCATTGCAGCCACGCCTTCATTGAAGCCCTTCTTATATAGCTCATCCTTATACCTCTGCCTGGACTTGTTTGTGGCCGCATCGGATTTCCACGACTCAACTAACTTCCAGCTCATCTTCGACCTAACACCACGAACACGGTCGTGGTGCTCGGGGGTCCCCAGGACCTCGGTGAGCAAGTCGTGGCCCCGGCAGACCATGATGTTGTCCTTAAGCTTTGATTTCTCCATCAAAGTCTTCTCGACGTCCTCGAGGTGGGGCTCGTTAAACTTGGTCGCCCCGGGCTTCAGCCTCTTTGGAATGCGGGCCCTCATGTAGTCCTTTGCCCTTGGGTCGATGCCCTCATACGGATCTGGAACCCCCGGCAGCCTGTCTTGCTTGTTCTTCTTGCTGCCACTTGGTCCTAAGACCGGCAAAGCCAGTCATGCCCAAGTGGTGAGGATTCTTGTTCCTCTTCGTGAGCTCACTGAACTTAGCGCTCTTTTCCTCTGCTTCTTGTGTCTTTCTCATTTCACAGAAAGCGTCCCACATGTGTGCCTTGACCATATTGTATTGTACTTCAGCAGTGGCGACTTCCCCTTCTTCAGGTAATTTCTGGTCAACATGGACCTGAAGATGCAAAGCGCAGTCGACGCCACGTGCAAAGCCCACTCCTGGCACTTCTCCATGTCAGCTGAGGGCGGATATCTGAATCTCCTTGTCACCTCACCCCATACATTGTTTTTTATGTCAGCAGGGACGTCGTGCCAGTTGGGCCAAGTGATCTCCACCTTCTCCTTGGCTATACACGCCACTTGATTGCTGAACTTGTCAATGACTGTATCTAGAGCTATTGGGTTTCCCTCTGGCCCCACCGCATCGATGACATGCACCTCGTTTGCTTTGTCCAACTTGTGCCTCCCGTGTTGTCCCCTCACCCTCTTCTGGCCCTTAGATTTGGACGAAGAGGTTGCCGTAGAGGGAGCGGGGCTTCTTCCTCCCTGACCGCGTCTTCATCCCTAAACTCGAGCTGACCAGGCACAATCGGCAGCTGTTGACAAGAGTCACGCGCCTTTAGTTTTTCACATGCGTCATTGTACATGTTAGAAAGCCAGCGTGTTGTGTAAACCTCAAGACTATGTGCTTCGTCCGCCCCCGGTTCGTACATCGGATCGTTGTCCTCCTCTATATGCTGCTTCTTCGGCGGTGGAGTCACGGACACCTCACTCATCAAGTTGGTTGACGAGGAGCTAGGGGTAGGGTCCCTCCATTCGTTTGTTTTGTCTTCCGCCATTTCAGTTCTACATATACACAGACGCGTATATAATATGATCAGTTCAAAGCTTTTGAATAAAAAATGACACGTATAAGTTTTTGGCTCAGATTTGCCCCTTGGTCAACACGTCACTGCTAAACTGGTTACTTGTAAAATACAAGCCATCCTAGTCTAGCAGCTGACTCAGCATAGAAAGTAGGGGGACAATTTATCATCATCGCCGCTGCCTCAGCATAGATCGAAGGCGTCACATCATCGCATTTGCCACTACCTCAGCTTACAAGTTCGTAAAAAATCATCAATGCAAATGCCATAGTAGGGAGAGGACTACTACAGAGACTAGGTAGAGAGTAGTAACAGAGAGGACTAGTAGGGAGAGGAGTATAGAGAGGTGTAGGGAGAGTAGTAACAGAGAGGACTAGTAGGGAGAGTTGTATAGAGAGTAGTATAGAGAGTAGTAGGAGGAGAGAGTAGTAGAGGGAGAGAGTAGTAGCGGGAGAATAGTAGGAGAGAGTAGTAGAGGGAGAGAGTAGTAGGAGTTGAGAGTAGTCCAGAGAGGAGTGGTACAGGGAGAGAGTAGTAGGGAGAGTAGTATAGAGAGTAGTAACAGAGAGGCCTAGTAGGGAGAGTTGTATAGAAAGTATGTAGTATAGAGAGTCGTAGGAGGAGAGAGTAGTAGAGGGGAGAGAGTAGTAGAGGGGAGTAGTAGGAGAGAGTAGTAGAGGGAGAGAGTAGTAGGAGTTGAGAGTAGTACAGGGAGAGAGTAGTAGGGAGTAGTAGGAGGAGAGAGTAGTATAGAGAGGAGTGGTATAGAGAGGAGTATAACAAGAGTAGTATATTATACACGGCATCATAGGCAGCAAATGCATATAGTGTAAAAAAGCATCAAATTGCATCATCGGCAGGAAATAACTCTGAATTAAAGCATCACGAGACATAAAATAGGTTCCATCTGAATTATATATGTGCTTATCTCCATGCTGATCATAATGATGAAGTTCTAGATGCAGTGCAGAATCCAGTTTACTCTGAATTATATATGTGCTTATCTCCATGCTGATCTTATACAAGGAGTTCGAATCCAGCCATCTCCAACATGAATATAGAGTTACAGTGCACCATCTCTGATCAACTGGATGAGGATATACAAGGAGTTCTCCCTGTGTTTTCCAGCATGGAGACAAAAGATAAGCACATATTCACTGATCATAATGATGAAGATGCAGTGCAAATTATAAAAATAAAAATGTAGAGTTACAGTCATGTTCTGAAAATGCCAACTGAAAAACCTGATATCTTATTGAAAACCCATAGGAAATGATAGAACCATAGATCATATCACTGACTAATAATTAAGAAATGACTGAACCATAGATCATATCAGTGACTAATAATTAAGAAATGACTGACCATATATCATATCAGTGACTAATAATTAAGATGATAGAACCATAGATCATATCAGTGACTAATAATTAAGAAATGATAGAACATAGATCATATCAGTGACTAATAATTAAGAAATGATAGAACCATAGATCATATCAGTGACTAATAATTAAGAAATGATAGAACCATAGATCATATCAGTGACTAATAATTAAGAAATGATCATATCAGTGACTAATCATACCTATATATATGCCAGTGACTAAAGCCATTGATTAATAATTCATTGATTAATCATATATATATGTCAGTGACTAAAGCCATATAAAAATTCATACCTATATATATGTCAGTGACTAAAGCCATAGATCATATCAGTGACTAACAATTCATCTCAAACCATGTTCAGGAGGTTAGTGAAATTAGCTATTGCTTAAACAAGTCATCTCAAGAAGCAGGGCATCATCACATAGAAGCATGGCATCACATAGAAGCATGGCATCGTCTTAAACGAGGAAGAAGAGGTTATGAACTCACATCAGGCTCCTGGCGATGCTCTGGCGGTGGACGAGCTCCAAGCGACGGGCAGTGGCGGTGGGCTAGGGCACCGACGGACTCCTAGCGGCGGGCGGGCTCCAGGCGATGCTCCCACGACGTACAGGCTCCAGGCGATGCTCCGGCGGTGAATAGGCTCCAGGTGATGCTTTGGCTGGCGGAGATGGTGGTGGCGGCGGGCTAGGGCACCGACGGGCGTGGCTCCGACACCGGCGGCGCTAGGGCATCAGCAGTGGAGGAGGAAGGGCGCTAGGGTTTCGGTCGGGCGACGCGCTACTCTTTCCTCGGTGAGGGCAGTGGAGGAGGACGGCGACGGCGGCAATGGTGTTGCGGCGGCGGTGGTGAAATTCGACAGCCCTTCGGGGTGAATTGATAATGCGCGAAGGACTGAAATGCCTTCAGTGTAGCGGGGCTTATATAGGCAAGGAGTAACTGCAGCGAGCAACATAAGGAGCCCGCTGCGGTTAATATTTACCGCAGCGGGCTCCTTATGTTGCCCGCTGCGGTTAAAACAAATAACCACAGTGGGCACATTAAGATGCCCGCTGCGGTTATGACAAAGATTTGTTATTAATAATATTAACTTATTAATGAGTCATTAACAAATTAAGATTTGTTATTAATAATATTAACTTATTAACAAAATCTATTACAAACCTTGTCCACTACATTATTACATAGACGTGTGGCATATATACATCCTATTTTGGTGCTGGCGCTTTCACGGACCGCTTCTCACCATCGGGACGGGCCCAGGGCTTCATACCGCTCTTGTTGCAACGGTCCTCAACGGCCTTGATCTTCTTTGCAAAATCGGTAAAAAGTTGGAGCTCTGCATAATTATTGTATTGTTCTGGGCTTTGGACCCCATCAGCTCCAACAATCCGCTGCTTTCCTGACACGACCACATGCCTCTTTGGGTCCTCCGGATAGATATAGTAGGCCACTTGCGCGAAATTGGTTGCAAGTACCCATTGGTCATCTTTGTACCCGATACTTTTGATGTTCACGGTGGTTAGCCCGAAACTGTCGACCGCAACCGCTTTGGGGTTTACCTAGTGGCAACGGAAGACGGTTACGCATACGTCCTTGCCATAGTCAAGTTCTCATATTTCTTCGATCTGCCCATAGTATTGCGTCCTCGTGTTTGTGGCCTCGTCGACGCCCTCATATCGAACACCGCAGTTCTGTGCCACGCTCTTCTTGTCCTTCTCTTTCGTGGAACTGACCACCGTACCCCTCATCACATCGTACCCTTGCCACATCGTGATTTGGCTTGACGGGCCTTGCAGAAGCTTCTGCACGGTCTTCGTATCTTCATCATCAGGGCATCTATCTAGGGGTACGTGTTGCTCTTTGAGCCAATCTATGAAACTGTTCCTGTGCTCATTCTGGACCCATGCCTCTGTGTGTTGTCCGTCATTAGCGGCGTGGATCTCTTCTATGTGCCTCTCGACATATTTCTCCATGCTCTCCATGCTCACCAACTGATGAAGGATGTTGTAATGAGCTTGTTCAATCTCCTTGTATGGTATATCAGTGCGAACTTTTTGGCCCGTGAACCCCATGCCCGCGGTTCTGCCCTCATGCTGATGGACAGGCAACCCAATCGCCCTCCCATCTTTTATGTACCTCATACACCAGTTCACTGCCTCTTCGGTTGTGTACGCCTCGATCATAGCTCCGGGTGAGCACGGTTATGAACATATCTGTTGAGGGTGGACATGAACCGCTCGTACGTCCACATCTCGTGTAGGTACACGGGGACTAGTTGCTCGATCTGATCCACCATGTGCATCATCAGGTGTACCATAATATCAAAGTATGATGGGGGAAAGCACATCTCAAGCTGGCAAAGGGTCTCCACGATGAGGTCCTTAAGGGCAGGGAGGTCAGCCTTACCGATGACCTTCTGCGTGATGCGGTTAAAGAAGTATGATATCTGAGTGACCACCATCTTCACGTACTCTGGACCGATAACCCTTATCACAATTGGAATAAACACCGTCAGCATGATGTGGCAGTCATGTGCGTTGTAGCCAGTCAATGTGTGAGGTCTTTCAAGGAGACGAGGCTCTTAATGTTGGAAGAGAAACGGTCGGCACCTTGATACCCCTAAGAAGGTTAGCATAGCAGTCTTCTCGCCCATGCCTTAGGTTGTAGGCCGCACCTGGAAGATCGACTTTACCATTATGAGGTGACCCAGGGTGAAGGTCCTGCCTGATGCCCTGGTTGAGAAATATCCGTCTGTGACTCCAACCATCCTTCGTCTTTCCCGGGATGTCCAAACAGGACACCAATGGTGCTATCAAGACGTTCTTCTCGAGATGCATACAATCGATGGCATGGGGTGTTTTCAGTGTCTTCCAATATGATAGGTACCTGAAGAAATCGACTCTTCTTGAAAGGAACGGAGGGGACCTGCGACCTTCCTCCTCCGCGTGTCTCGCTTTCGCTTCCTCGTTTGTTTTGTCCCCTCCTCTGGTGGCTTCTTCTTCTTCCCCAAACTCGATCTGAACAATATCCTTCACCATCTCATACACCTTTGGCCCCCAACTAGTCTGCGCCGGTGGTTCACCCTGTGGCTCGCCCTGATCATCAAACAATTGATTCATGACACTTCTTCTATATCTGTGCCTTTTCGGAAGGAACCCGCCTGTGGCCTCATGTAGACCATCTTGTTTGATCCCGTGAGGGTAAGTGTAGCATGTCTCGTCGATGCACATTACGCAGCCAGTCTTCCCTTTGATCTGCCCCGACAATGAGAAGAGGCCGGGGTAGTCAGTGATGGTGACAAAGATGATGGCTTTTAGGGTGAACTTCTCCTTGAGGGATGCATCACCCATCTCGACCCCAACATCAAATAGCTCCTTCATTTTCTCCATTACCGTCTCGAAGAAAACATCGATATCGTTGTCGGGCTGCTTCGGTCCCGAGATAAGCTTGGTCAACAGAAGATACCTGCGCCTCTGACACAGATGGGGAGGTAGGTTGTAGATGGTCAGTACGACCGGCCAGGTGCTGTGGGATCTGCTCAGCTCGCCGAACGGATTCATCCCATCGGTGCTCAGCGCGAACCAAACGTTCCTGGGATCTTTGCCAAATTGCGGGTAGGCCTTGTCAAAATCTTTCCACTGCTGGCCATCGGAGGGGTGCCACAGCATGCCATCGTCCTTCAAGCGGTTAGCTGATGCATGCCAGGACATGAGCTTTGCGTCCTCCTGGGTTCCCAAATAGCGCAGCGGAGGCGGTCGATCACTGGCATGTACCACACCGACAGTGCCAGACTTCTCCTCAACGTGTAACCCTCTTCTTCCTCGTACTGCTGATGAGCCGAGATGCGATTGGCTGCAACACTGCTCTTCTTGACAACCTTCTTCTTCTTCCTCTGACCACCTCGCAAGGCCTCATCGTCTTCTGCATCCACACGACAGCCAGCATTTCTCTTGTAGCAACTGGCGCCACAGTGCGGACAACTCGTCAAATTCTCATACTTTGTGCCCCGATAGAGGATGCAGTGGTTAGGGCAGGCATCGAACTTTCTAAGCTTCATCGCCACTGGCCAGATAAGCTTCTTCGCCCGATACGTATTTGCTAGAATCTTGTTACTCATCGGGAATAATTTAGGAAGGTAACCTAACAGCTCATCAAAGCTACTGTCTGACCACCCATGCCGAGCCTTCATCATCAACATGTGGAGGTTGAAATGGAGCACCGTGCAATCCTTCAGACATTCCTCGTCGTCCTTATATAAAGGATCAAGTGACGTCTGCTTCATCTCTCTGAAATTTTCCAGCCACTTCGGGGAGCCATACACGACGTCGTCTTTGTCGATGTGGTTGAGTAAATCCTGAAACAGTTGCACATCCGCAGGGTCCTACACCGTAGCGTCCTCAACATCTCCACCACCATCATATGTCATATCCTGGAGTACATCCTGATCCACAGCGATGTGGTCACGAGCACTACTATCACTGAAGGCAGGAGCTACTGGTGCTGATGAGACGTGCGCTCCAGGATCTTGGTTCACCGTCGTCGTCGACGCTGAGCTTACTCCAGATGCCGCCCCGACACTCGGATCGAATCTCTCACCGGGATGAGTCCACACCGTGTAATCATCCATGAAACCAAAACGAATCAAATGAGATTGCAGTGTGCCTTCGTCTTTGAAGGCGGTCAGATTCTTGCAACGATGACATGGACATATGATTGTCGTCTGGTTCGATCTCTCACGGTCAGCTTTCGCAGCGACAATAAACTTTCTCACTTCAATGAGATACCACACATCAAGTACTCTATTGATCTTATACATCCATTCCGACCGGTCCATCGTACCTGCGATCCTTAATTAATTACACACATCATGAATCACAAAACAAAGATTAATTAGAAAAAATAATAATTTATTATATTTATGTTAAATCTAGGGACAGAAATAACGACGGCAAATAAAATTAATGCATCCATGATGAACTTAGAGAAACAAATACCAGTTTTCTCTCTTCTCCATGAAACTAGATCTAAAAAGGAGGCTAAAAGAGAGGAAAAGAGAGGGGAAAGAGGGTGGAGATCATCTAGGTACCTCTTGTGGAGTACTTCTCCTCCAAATCAAACAAATAAACCTCAAAAACAAGTTATTTGGGGCAAAAATTCGGCAAAACTTCTCCCCACGTTTTTGTGTAGAGGAAGAAGATGATCAGGTTCCTTTCTGCTGGCGGCGGCGGCTTAAATAGCCAGGAATAACCGAAGCGGGCAACATAAGTAGCCCGCTGCAGTTAATCTTATTTAACTGCAGCGGGCACATTACGTCGCCCGCTGCGGTTAATCATTAACCGAAGCGGGCATATAAGGAAGCCCGCTGCGGTTAAAGAAGATTAACCGCAGCGGGCACCTTACGTTGCCCGCTTCGGTTAATGATTAACCGCAGCGGGCGCTTCGGCGGCCGGCCGCTGCAGGCCGGCCACCGAATAACCGTGGCGGGCAAAAATTGTGCCCGCCACGGAGCCCATTTAGGCAACGCTGCGCAAGTTCTTTTTTGTAGTAGTGTCATTTGGATGAATAGTGAGCTAATCAATTCATTTTGCCTTGTTGAATCATTGATACATTATAAATCCCTCATTGTTTGGATGTCCTAGCTCTTGTTGTGTGTCTGCTAGCAATCAGAAAAATTTAGAGCTGAGTTTTAGATTGATTGTGGCTACTGTCTTTGTCTTCTTTTATTGTTTTGTCAAGTATAATTCATTTTGGTATGCAGCTCTTGCAATTTTTTCACTTTTCACTCCACAGGTCTGCTCGGCCTGTCCACTTGTTGTCTCCATAAAGCAGCATACCAACAGGCCCTAGCATGATTTGTTTTTTTCAGTTCTTCATTTTTTTTTGTTTTTTAAGGTTCAGTTTTAGTTTTGTTTATAATTTAGCTGTTAGCTATTTCAGTTTTCTCTGTGTTATCTTTCTAATTTTAGTTTTCAATTTCATTTATCAATTTTAGTTTTTTAGTTATTTCAGTTTTAGTCATGTTCAAGTTCAGGTTTAGTTTTTTTTAATTTAATTCTTAGATATTTTAGTTTACTATATGTTTTCTTTCTAATTCCAGTCTTCAATTACAGTTAGCATTTTTATTTGTTTACCTTTTTCAGTTTTTAATTTCAGGTAGTACTTTCAGTTTTTACACTCTGAGGTTTCATTTTTAGTTTTTATTTTCCTTTTTTATCTAATAAATTGTGCCCTAAAATTTTAGTTATCTTTCAGTTTTTGTTTTTTTTCAGAATTGCAGTTTTTGTTTACCCTTTTCCTCACAACTTGTACTAGTGTACTGTATGAGTATACTTTTGTTCTTCCCAATTATTTTAGTCTTAATTTTCATATGTTTGGCTATTTCATTTCTTCTTCAGATTCAGTTTTAGTTTAGTTTTAAATTTTTTGTTAGTTATTTTGGTTTTCTCTATGTTATCTTTCCAAATTCATTTTTCAATTTCAATTTTTTTTAGTTATTTCAATTTTTTTATTTATTTCAATTTTAGTCATGTTCAAGTTCTGGTTTAGTTCTGCTTTAATTTAATCCTTGGATATTTTAGTTTGCTATATGTTTTCCCCAATTTTAGTCTTCGATTACAGTTAGCATTTTTATTTGTTTATCTTGTTTAGTTTCTAATTTCAGATAGTACTTTCAGTTTTTGCACTTTGAGGTTTCATTTTTAGTTTTTATTTTGTTTTTTGTTTTTATCTAATAAAGTATGCCTATAGTTTTTCTTATCTTTCACAACAGTGAGGACGAGAGGATGCATAGGCCTGCACCTGCTGCTAGTGTGAAGGGGCAATGGTGGCACTTTGAGTTGTTGATGCCTTGCCTTCCTTGAGCAGCAGTAGCTACGACCTGTCGACATGCTTTCTTTCGAGATGGTATTCTATTTGTTAATTTCAGTTAATTTTTCTGGTTGTCAATTCTAGTATTACCTACATTCATGTGTTTTAGTATGGAGAGGAGCAGCCAATCTTTGGTGACGAGCAAATCGGTAGAGAGGAGGAACACATTTGGATCAATGGAGTGGGGGTGTTTGCCAGCACATTCAAGCAGAAAGGAGGAGTATATTTGAGCAAGTTATATAATAACTTGCCCCCAAAGGTGGCAAGTTATGGAATGCTTATTTTAAAAATTTGTCTCACAAGTTATACAACTATATTATTACATGGTTGTCAAATTGTAATACAGCCTATTGTAGCGGTTGGAAAATGACTAGCTGCTAACTAGGGGCGAAATAATAATTTGCCCTTCTTGGATTGACTACTTATGCAATATTTGTTCTAATAATTTGGCTCTCAGGATTGCAACTTATCTTTGTTTTTGTGTCATTACTCTTGTTCCCCTGCTCCTACAGTAAGTTGTATAATAACTTGCATCAGGAGTTGGCAACTCCACCAAGTTACAACTTGTTTATATGCCGCTAGTGTAGCATTTTTAATAAATGCTCTCGAGATGACGGTTAGACAAGTTTTTTATTTTGGCTCTAGTAGTGAGTTGTATAATAGTTTCCCTTGGCAGCTTATGCAATACTTGTGCCCCTACTTTCATTTTTCAATAAATGTCTTTTTACTTGGCCTTAAGTTATGTTTCTAGCTTTTATTTTGTAATGTGTTGTATAATAACTTGCTCCACTAGTTGGCAGCTTATATAATGTTTATTTTAATAATTTGCTCTAAAGTTGCAGTTTGTCTTGTTTCTCTTTTTTTTATTAAATGCCCTCACTTAGCAACTAGTCATGTTTCTGATCTCCTGCAATGAGCAGTATAATAATTTCTCTTAGCTTCTCTTGTGTTTGGACCGCTACTCTTTTAATAAATACCTAGTTAGCAGTTTATGCAATACTAAACAATTTTATTTTGTTTTCATAAAACAACTGATGTGCATATTATGTAACAAATTTAGTATATTTTTGCAACAGCAACTTTAGTATTATATGGTAGCAACTCCTTAATAAATCTTATAGCACATGTTTACACATAAATTGCTAGTAAAATAAAATTCTTTGAAACATATGTAAGTGAGGTCTAGTTTTGTCCGTATTGCTGCGTAAAACACACCGGTGCAGTCGAAATTGAAAATGAATAAATTGTTCAAAACTTATAGCAATTTAAAATAATATTTTTACTTTTTTTACTAACGTGTCATGATGACATCACACCGATAGCGACGTTGCATGCTGGGGATGGGAGGGACTCGGCCACTCCGGTGGAGCGCATGCGGTGGGTCCGATCCTGGTGTCTGTGAGTCTGTCGGACAGGCAGGTCGCACCCTCGCGTAGAGCGCGACGGGTCGCGCTTTATCTGCCTCCTAATTTTTTCCCTTATTGTTTTAGTGTCTAGGTGTGGTAACCTAAGAATAGCACTGTTTTTAATTATTTCTTTAATTAAAAAATGACGGGTAGCACTGGATGTCTCGGTTTTTATTAAAATAAGTATTATATTTGGTATGTAATTGGATGAGGGTGTTATCAGGGCTCAACCACAAGATGGACATCAGAAGAAAAGATTAATAACCCAAGGCTGGAGAACACGCATACGGATCGAGGAATAATAATATGGATGGTCATATATATATATATATATATATATATATATATATATATATATATATATATATATATATGGGTAGGAATGATTCCTTTTCTGAAATTGATTCGAACCGGATCAAGTGAACCAACCGGATTCACTTAATCCGTGTCCTGGAAGCATTCAGGCTGGGAACGAAATCCCTGCTGCCGAACGAGGCCTCAGTATGTAGGACTGGTGGGCGTCCATTGCCAGACAGAAGTTAGTGATATTTCTTCTGTCCCCCCCCCCCCTCCCCCCCCCCCCCCCCGTTAAACCATAGTGCCGCTAATCTTTTTTTGGCTCAGACGCTGCTAGGATGCAAATATATATCATCTAGCAAGATATGGTTTATGTTACCAATGCTCTAATATCGCCAATCAAGCTTTGACATAAAAGTCCAAGTGATTCAGTACGTAGTTCCTTTTCCAGTTGGTATTAAATGGGATTTGAAGTAGAGGAGAGATCGATTAATACTGGTTCAATAAGATCGAGAACAGAAATGTGTTGGTGTTGTTAAGAGATATTAGAATTGTTATTTTTTTTATTTTTTTTCTTTATTAGTCCTCTATTATAAAGATTTTTTTAGACATATATGTGTGTGTCGCACGTGCATATCCAGTAGTATATCTAAAGCTTGTTGAAGTATATTACTAATAAACAGCTAGTATAGATGGGCATCAGAAGAAAAGATTAATAACAAGGCCGGAGAACACATACTGATCAAGGAATAATAATAATATAAATGGTCATATATAGTAAGTAGTTTATGTGGTAACATAATAATCAATACAACAGCATGGAAACTTTATTTATGGCGTGTGCATCAGACGTAGTAGCTATGTGTGTGTGTGTGTGTGGAGTGGACCATGTGTGTGTGTGTGGAGTGGACCATGAGCAGGGAATGAAAGGGCACCACACGTCATGATGCATGTGTACCCAGCCCTAGCCGGCCTGCTGCTGGTTGTTGGCATAGCTTAGCCCTGCTGGCTGCTGCTGGGCTGCGGCAGGGGCGCCCACCGGAGCTGCGGCAGGCGCGCCGACGACCGGAGGGATATTCGCCGCCGCCTCCCCGGAACACCACGGCAACCAGCTCCAGCAGGGTGCCGGAGGCATTGCCCAACCGACGACCCCTGCAGCGGCCTGATGACCTGCTTTGTTCTTGTTTTTTGCATGCACCCCACTAGGCACTGCAGCAGCGGCTAGGAGGAAGAGGAGCAGCATCGTTGTCGGAGTAAGCCTAGCCATTGGTCGCTTGTACAGTACTTACCGGGTATTGGCTCTCTGCCTGTAGTACGTGTGTGTGTGTGGGTCAACGCAATCTATATTTATAATCCGAGGAGGACACTGGACGCCAGCCAAACTACACATGTGTATGCATCATGTGTGCTCATCAAATCAAATCAAAAAAGGGCAGGCTTTAAATGTGGCGGATTTTGATTCTGGTCTACTCCTATATATATATGTACATGTGTCTGGCTACAACAAACAGGGTAGTTGGTCTGCTGCACTAATTATGACCTCGGATTTTAATTATTACTGTAGTATTATATAGGTCTTGTTTACATTTGTTCAAACTTCCAACTTTTCTCACTCTCTCTCCATCATATCAATGTTTGGACGTATATATGCATGGAGCATTAAATGTTGGTAAAAAAACTAATTGTACTTTTAGTATCAATATAGATGGGTATAAAGCCCGGGCCCGTCAGCCCGACCCAAAGCCCGCCATTTTGGCATGGCCTGACCCATCCCTAGGGGCGGGCCGTGCCTAGGCCAGACCCTCGGCACGGCGGGCAGTCCCGACCCGGCCCGATATATATACATAATTATATATAAATATAAATATATGTATAAATATATATAAATTAAACATAAATATATATATATAACTATAAATAGGATTGCTATTGAGCACGCAACGCTCTAAATATTATTTAGAGCGTTCATCAATATATATGTAAATCCTATAACCATAAATCAAATCCCGTAGCAGTAGAATTTTAGCGCAATTAGCCTTCTGAACCCGCAACCATAAAAATCCGATTCGCAACCGTAAAACTATGCTGGGACCGTTAAAACATAAGAGCGCTGAACCCGTTCGCATTGAGCATAAAATGTACGTAGTATCCCTTTCTTATATACAATATATAAATAACCACATAAACCTAAATCCCACTCATTTTTCTCTGCCGTACCCTAGCTAGGCCCAGCATCTAGATCTCGCCCAGATCCAAGCATGGCGGTCTCCTTCCTCTTGCTACCGGCGGCGGACCCCTTCCCTATGGTTGCCGGTGGCAGGCCCTTCCCTGTGTGCGCCGACGGGCCTCCTTCCTTGTGGATGCTGGCGGCAACTGCAACAGCCCTCCATGCTCTGGATCCGTGCAGCTGCTGCCGTCGGCGGTACGACGCCCTCCCCCTCCACCTCGACCACATGTCCGGTGGTGGGGAGTCAGTAGGCGGCATCCCCGTCCACACTTTCGCCGGCGTCTCTCCTCCGTCCATCCTTCCAGTGACGTCTCGGTTGACCCCTACGATGCCAGTCCCGACCCGTTCTTCCACGGCGGCTGCATCGATCTATCAGCGAGACGATGATGCAAGGAAGCTCGACCCCGAGCCTAGATCCAGGATGCACCCGTGGAAGCGAGTCCCCTTCCCTCACCCCTGGCGATGCGGCGGACGTCCTTCCCTCGCCCCTGGTTGGCCTGCCCCTGATCCCTGTTACTACTACTGGTGTGGTGCCATTCCTGCGCGCATCTGCTGACTGCGACGATGCTGGGCCTTGTTTAGATGCACTCAAACTATTAACTTTTTTCACTCTCTCTCCATCACATCACCATCACATCAATATTTGGACGCATGCATGGAGCATTAAATGTTGGTAAAATAAATAACTAATTACACAGATTAGTTCTAAATCGCGAGATGAATCTTTTGAGCCTAGTTAGCACATGATTGGACAAAGTTTGTTAAATAACAACGAAAGTACTATAGTGGAGAAAAATTCTCACCGTTCCAATCTAAACAAGGCCTGGTTGCTGGCTCCTCGAGTGCCTTGGTGCCTTCTCGACACAGGAGTGACAGTGTCAAGATTCCATCGAGAGGCCAGATCTCATGAATGCAGCGATAGCTCTGATGGGATTTGCTTCCGGCTCCAGGCGTCCCCAGCAGATTACTACTTGTTTTTTTTTGTTTGTGATTATTTAATAATATGAACTGACGAACGGTGTTTTATTAGCTTGTGCGATCAAATGATGCATGTAATTTTTTTTGATGGATTTTTGAAAGTCGTAATTATTACTACTTGATTAGAAAGTCAAAATTAAATTATTACGGTTTGAAAAAAATATGTATGCTGACAATTACTACTGGTTTCAAAAGTCGTAATTATATTATTAATGTTGAGATTGGAAACTAAAAATTAAATTATTACGGCTTGAAACAATGAAAGAAAAGTGTTATTGTTAGTGTTTAAATTGGAACGGTTGCTTTTACGGTCCGAGGACAAAAAAAGTTCTTACCACTTAATTTGTGTAAAATCGGTTGATCGTTACTGTACTTGATTAGTCTAATTAGAGTGAAAAACAAATCTTAAACTGTGATCCGGTTTCCTTAGGAAATAAATACTTAAATTAACCATTTCAAAATCTTAAACCGTGATCATGTTTCATAAATAGAATATAATTACGGTCTTAGCATCTTAAAATAACACATGAAGAATCACAGGCTCCGGAGGATGCCTTTACGGTTGCAGTAAAAAAAAAACTCATAGGCTGCCTGGACCCTGGAGGATGACCGTAACCTTTAGGGTTGCAGTAAAAAAAAACTCACAGGTTGCCTGGAGGCTGGAGGATGACCGTAATTCTCTTCCTCTGTTACGGTTGCGGAAGAGCGTCTATATTAATCATTATTATACGGTTACGGGAGCTGTCGGTCTGAAATATTACGGTTGCGGAACGAATCACTGCTGGCGCTCTAAACAATATTTAGAACGCAACGCTCCAAATAGCGTAGTCCTAACTAAAAATAAATATATAAAAGTAAATATAAATATATATAAATACATATTTATAAATATAAAAAAATATAGATATACACATATATATATCCTAGTTTCACTAGCGGGCTTCGTAGGCCCGATGGGCCTTCGGGCCAACCCGCTCTACGACTGGGCCATGCCTGGGCCGGAGGTCAGGTCCGCGGGCCATCTAGGCCCGACCTCCATCAGGCCGGGCCGGCCCGTTGTCGGGCTGGGCCGGCCCGGCATGGCCCGTTGCCCATCTATATTAGTATCTACATGTCGAGACAAATCTTTTGAGCCTAGTTAGTCTATGTTTGGACAAAGTTTGTTAAATAAGAACGAAAGTGCTACAGTAGCAAAGTTGAAAAAATTTCAGCATCTAAACAAGACCATAGATGAGACGAGACCTCTTGGATTTGACTTCATTTATGTGTGGAAGTGCTATCTACTTACATGTTGTTGTTCACGGTGTTTCAAAGGCGGTATGTAGTCAACAACCCAAGTCGACCGATAAAGTCTACAGAAAAAGAAATTGAGGTGTATCAACACATGCATGCACGCGTACGATTTTCGGGCCATGCATGCATGAACTTTCAATCTGAATTTTCCATCACTGACAGCCACGGCCCACGTCCTCCTTCCCTTCCTCTGACTGACTGACGAACGGGAACTGCTTACTGTAAGCTCCTTCCTCCTCCAATCGACGCGACTTCCGTATCCACATCCGCTGCAAGGGCCCTGAGCCATGGAAGACGAGGTCAAGGGCCCTGAGCCATGGAAGACGAGGTCAAGGGCCCTGAGCCATCACATCACCACCTCACCGCCGCCTTCCCTCTCCCTGTTCCTCGATCCTTGGCACATGGCACCATAGACCAAGAGAGCCGAGCACACAGCCCCGCTCGGATTCCCACCGGCACCATGGACGCGACCTCACAAAGCACCGACCTCGATCACCGGAGCCCGAGGAAGACGCAAAACCACCCAGCTCAACTTTCAGGAGGTTCCCCAGTTCGAGCATGTGCGTAATGGTAAGAAAATATATGTGGTGATATGAGCGCCGTCGGCCACCAATGGTTGGGCGTTCCAGCCCCTACTCACACGCTGCCGTGTCGTTTACTCCGGCGGGCGAGCTACCACCACCGCCACGAGCTAGCACACACACGCCGCCGCCACACAGTCCACCAGAAGGTGCGGCAAGGTCGGTCTCCAAAACGCCGGCAGCCAGCTGACGTCGAACTACGGCCAAGCAGGGCACTGACACAGACAACTCCTGTAACACCTCTGGTGTTTAAGATGTAATTAACCTGACATGTCATCATCATTAGTCTTTAATCATTTTTGCCTTGCATTTATGTTTGCTTAGTACTTGTGTAGCAATCTCTTTTCAAAAACCCTAAAGCCCAAATCTTCCTATAAGGGCAAAAATGGTAATTTCACCTATGTGCCTAGCCTTGATTTATTCTTGTTCAGTTGGATGTCTTGAAGTTTTGTTGTGTTGGCCAAAGTTCAAAAATCAAAATCAGATTTCAAATCCCTTTGCAAAACCCTGATTTCCAAACCCTGGATTTTATCCCTCTTTTTTGTAATTCAAAAATTATTCAAAATTTGGGGTTGGTCCAAAAAGCAAAGATGTAGATCTTGTCAAAAGGAACAACTTTGGTATTTACAAATTTTCAAGTTTCTGTACAAAGTTTGAAGTAAATCCAAATTCATTCAAATTCCAGTTTTTGTCCCCTTTTCAGTTTTCAAAATTATTCAAAAACTATTGAGTTTCAGAAAAGGTGTATATTAGCAAAGTTGTAGGTTTTGATAAAAGGAACAACTTTTATGTTTGCGGATTTCCAACTTTCAATGTAGAATCAAAAGTAATTTTGAATTTATTCAAATCCCAAAAGTGTTCCCTTTTATGATTTCAAATGTGGTTCAAAAACTATTTGGATTTTGAAAATGTTCATATTGACAAAGTTGTAGATCTCCTTTTTCTGCACAACTTTGGTGTTTTGAGTTTTTCCCGTGCAATTCAAATTTTGGGAGAAATTTGCAAAATACAGAAAGTCAAAACCTAGACCTAGCCCTGTTCATCCCCTACCTCTAGCCGGCACAGAGCAGGGGGGGCCCGGCCATGGCGCCTCGCCGGCGCTGCGCACGCCGCGTGCCTGGCAGCCGCACGCGCGCCTCCAACCCGCCGCCGCTGACCCCGTGATCATTTCGCACCCGCTCGCGAGCGCTGACCCTCGCCCCCGTCCCCTACAGTGCCCAGGGCGTCGCCGCCGCGTGGCCGTCACCGGCGAGCCTTCGCCCAGGCCCTGGGTGCACGCCCGTCCTCCCGCCGGCTTGCAATCGAGTGCGCACGCCTCGGCCGAGCTCATCCACACCATCCCGTGCTCTCTACCGTCCCCGACCGTGCCTATAAAAGGGGCCGCCGGAGTCCGAGCTTCTCACTCGTCTCCGCCGCCGTCGCCAGCCCACTCCGAAGCTCCCGCCGCCCAACCAACTAGCCCAACAGCTCCGTCTTGAGCTCGTGAAGCTTCCCCACCCCTCAATTTGGTCTCTACCGCCTCCTATCGTCCGGCGTAGCTCGTCGTTCCCATCTCCGGCGAAAACCCGGCGAGCTCGGGTTCGTCAAATACTACCTCTCCGGCCATGATCATCCCTCCCCGACCCCTGTTTCATCTTCCTTACTCCCTTGCGACTCTAACCAGGCCCTTGCGGTCTCGTGTTATGCGCAGGATCGACGGAGCGCCGGTCGCCGCCGTGAGCCGTCCGCCGGTCACCGTCGACCATCCTCCTCCGTCCCTTCCCTCACCTCACCGAGCTCCTTAATCGACGCCGGTGAGCTCCCTGAAGCCTCCCATGCCCTTGGTTTCGCCTGCCGAGCCTCGCCTTGCCCGGCGTAGCCAGCGCCGCCGCTGTCCGGCCGCCGGCGACGAGCAGGGCGAGCACTGTTCTTGTTTTCCTTTTTCCTTTAAAATGTGAATAGTGTTCAGTTTTCATCTTTTTGTGTGATTTTCTGTGTTGATCCAAAAATTCTGAAATTTCGATGGTAAACTCTCTATACCATGAAGTATTTTAGAAAAATATGAAACTTGACTTTTCTGCAAGAATTTAAAAATGTAAAATCCCTCTTTTAATTAATAAATGGTTGGTTTTGGATTTTTAGAAAATCATTTATAACTCCAAAAATCATGGGATAAATTTTTGTGAGTTTCCTTTGCCAAGTTTAGTCTCTGGTGAAATTTTGAAGTCTTTTGGAGCAAGTTGATTTTTGAGCATTTATTTTAATTGTTAAATAGTGCCTTTTCTTAATTGAATGTCTGGAATTATTTGAGCACCTTAATGAACTCCAAAAATTATGAAATTTGTTTTGCCATCTATTTATGCCATAATGATCTTATGAGATTAATTTGGTAATTTTTGGAGCAACTGCAAAAATGACCTTTTTAAATAAATTAAAGAAAATAAAAAAATGATTAGGGTTTATATTGATTGACCTGTGATGTGACTTTTGGAATTGTTTGCTGTTCATAGATCCCACCCTCTGGTCTATGATGTTTGTGATGCCATGTTATGATGATGCATAGTTTGGTTAATGGTTTTAACTAATATTGCTAAAAGAAAGAAATAATAACTCTATGTCCTTTATAGAAAATTCTTATATTCTTGAATCAGTAGAATTGTCTTGCACCTTATTGTTCATGTCAGCATTCTCATGTGCATGCATCATTGCATTCGTATAGTCACCGAAGAAGGAGTCAAGATCGAGGTAGCCGCTGACGAACCTGTCCCCGAGGCTACCCCGAGCTCCGACAACTGCTCCGCCGCCCTCGAGTCTGCCCTCTTTGCTCTTCAAGGCAAGCCCCGGTGCATTTAGCCCTTCCTTGCTTTTATAAAAGTCTTACTTAAATGCTTTTGAGTTAAATTACTGCATTAGGTGATAGGAGTTGTGTGATGACCCATTATCTGCACTTTACCTCCACCAAAGATCCCCTACCCTGTTTAAAAACTATTTGCAAAAATGCTTAGCATTGCTATACAATAGATTTGCGATAAAATGCCAATTTCAAAAGTGTGATCACTTAAAGAACTTTTATGGGAATTTGGCTTTACTCCCCGGATATTGACTTGGTATCTGATCCGTACCTTGTCAATTGCGAGGAGAGGTTGTCCGAGCGTACGGTGCCGTCATGTTGTAGTCCGGGACTCAACAGTTGACACCGACCGGGACAGGGTTGAAAAACTGACAGGACTATTACGCTTGGGTGAGATATAACCAAGGTATAGTTCTGGCTGAAAAATTAGGGACCATCCGTATGGGGGCCTGCTGGTCAAGACTTGTAACTATTCACATACTTCGGAAAGCTCTGGCTCCGAGGGATCCTTTATTGGACCGACAACCGCGCACTGGGAGTGGAGAGATGGCGGAAGTAGCATGTACCCACGTGGTCGTCGTACCTGGAAAGGAGTGGTGTACTGTACTTCCGGGTGGCGTAGGACCGGGCCCAATCTTGGAGGAATCGTGGAAGACGAGTTGGCATATGCAAGCTTGGGTGCTACATATGCAGTGTGGATAGGGATCCTCAGCTGAGTATTATTTATCCGGATTAACGTTGCTCCTCGGTTATGGAGACTTGGTCACTGACTGTCAACGGAGAGTGGTTCTCAACTAGGAATGTTTTGAAATGTAAAATGAATCATGAACGATGAAGAGTTGAGGAATACTGAATCTTTCCAAAATAAAATAAGGTTTACAAAAATGCTTTTCTGCAAAATACTTGATCTTGCTTAAGCCTTACCTTGACTACCCTAAGCCTCTCATTCCTGAGTCTTCTCCCTTTTCCTTAGTCGGGTAAGTCTTGTTGAGTACCCCAGTACTCAGGGTTTGTTACCCATGCTGCAGGTATGACAGAATCCCCGATGTGTCTTGCACCCTGCTGTGTGACCATCGTCCAGGAAGAGGCCGATGAGGCCGAAGAATAGTTGTACACCCTCGGGCTGGGTGATTATAAGTATCTTTGTTGTTCTCCACTATGTTGCCTATGTCTATTTCTATTATCAGAACTTGGTTTGTAATAACTGCACCTTAATTTTCTATTTGGAACCCTGCTTGTAAAACTATTGTTATTTAAGTCTTTCGCTCTTTATTCCGATATTATTTGTAAAAGTATGCAATGCTGTAACCGAATTGTGAGATGATCCTGCGGACATTGGGCGCTGATGTAGCCCAGTGATGGACAGTCTTAATTAAATGGAACATGGGATCGGCTGTCAGAGGTTGACAGGGACCTGTGGGCCATGAGATTAGGGTCGTTCCGTCACAGAGTGGTATCGGAGCATCTCACTTTAACGTTGCAGTGTTTGTTTTTGCGAAAACTTCAAAAGACCTTTTGAGTCCAAACAAACTAAACTTGACTATTTTGAGTCCAAATTGCTTCTCTCATCTTGTCTCTCATATGGCAACACTAGCTAGTGGAACAACATGTTTTAAGCCCTATGTACCTTATTTATTTATTGCATTGCTTTGTTCCGTAGGAACGATTCATGCATCATGTCATAATCACTTAAGTTAACTTCCTCTCTAAGTTCGTTTGGGTAGAATGCCTTTACCTTTTCTTGCTAGCCTTCTGCTCCTCATCCATCTAATCTTGTCCAGACATGGCCCGTATCAAGCTGACTGCTCGCAAGTCGACTGGACCACATGGCGTGCCGCGCCACCAGCTGGCACCACGCGCTGGAGAAGAGACTGCCGAATCTTCCAATGGTCGTCGCTTTCCCCGCCGCACCCGCAAGCACCTGAAGGAGGAAATCAAGAATCTGAAGGCTGAGCTGAAGAACTTGGAGCATGACTTCTACCACTCACGCCTGGAGTTTTATGAGGCACGAGCTTCCCTGGAGCAGGCCAACCGGAACACGGTTCGCGCTATCGAGCAGCGCAATGATGCTTGGACCCGCGAGGACGTCACCAGAGCCGAGCTCCACGGACTGCAGCAGTACACGGCTCAGATTGAACAATTCAATGATATGCTTCATGAGGAAGTGCATCAGCTGTATGATCAACTTCACCCCTTGGTACCCCCGGTTATGGAAGACCCTGAGGACGGAGTAGTGGAAGAACCCGATGTGGAACAGAAGCCAGACGTGGACGAAGAAATTGAACCTACCGAGGACATTCACGCTGAAGACGAGGACGAGGAGGAAGAGCCTGAGCTCATCCTCGAAGAAGACGACGACGAAGAAATGATCATCATCGATGAGGACTAGACCCGTTTTTAAGAGTTCCCATGTGTCTGTACCACCTGCTTACTTAAAACCTTAGTCTAGGTTTGGGGGCGCTAGTCTGTAGTTTGTTAAGTTGAGTCTGTATCTTTCTTTCATACCTTTTTCCCCTTATCAGTCAGTTGCCACCTGTCAGTCATCTGTATCCATCGTCTACCTTTGAATCAATGAAGTTTCTCAGTCAGTGTTTCAGAACTTAATCTATGAATACTAAAGTTCCAAGTTGCTTAACAGATGCCTGTGAACACTCGCACTGGAGCTGGAGGTTCTGATGGTGCCAATCTTCCAAACCCTCCACCTGTTCCTGCTACCCTGGCAGATGCCATTGCAGCCTTGGCAGCCGCTGCTAACCTGATGGCTCAAAACCAAGTGCAACAGAATAATGGTCACCGTGGTCGTCAGCACATCAACAACGAGGCCACCTATGTGGAATTCACCGAAACTCGTCCACCGGTCTTCACTAAGGCCGATGAACCCCTCGAAGCTGATGACTGGCTCCGCACTATGGAGCAAAAGTTCAGTCTTCTCCGCTGCACCGACATCCAGAAGCCACGGTTCGCTTCACAGCAGCTTCGTGGTCCGGCAAGTGCTTGGTACGCCAACCTGTTGGCTGCCCAGCCAGAAGGTCATCAGTGGACCTGGGAAGAGTTCCGCACTGCTTTCCGTGCTCATCACATCCCTTCGGGATTAATGAAGATGAAGCTTGATCAGTTCCTGGCTCTCCAACAGAAAGACTCCACAGTCATGCAGTATGTGGGTCAATTCAATCATCTCAGCCAGTATGCCTCAGAGTATGTCAACACAGATGAGAAGAAGAGGGATTGTTTCCTCAGAGGACTGCACCCAAAGATCCGCAGGAGCTTGTCCAATAACCTGACTGGGTCTTATCACGATGTTGTTGACCGGGCTGTTGCTTTTGAAGAAAGCAATCGCCAGTACCAGGAAGAGAAGAAGAAGAAGAAAGCAGGGTCAAGCAGCTTCTCTGGCGGTCACAAACGCCAGAAAGTCATCTATCACCCCAGCCACCACCACAATCGTCTACCTTACCCCAACCAGCAAGTGGTCGTCCGTACCGCGGCCACCACCCATAATGTCAACCAACAAAGTGCCACACAGCCAAACGCCCCAGGTGTTCGTATCACCACTCCACAAACAGCCTACAACCACCCCTGCTACAACTGCGGCCAGCTTGGTCACTGGTCTCGTGAGTGCCCAAAGCCCAAGAGGTATGCCCAGAATACTCAGAAGAATCCTGGAGGATCTCAGCAGCAGCAGCACCGTGCCCAGCAGCAGCATGCCCAGAAAGGCAGGATTGTCAAGAAGCACGGGCAAGTCTACTACACCACCGTCAGTGACATCCCAGAAGGAGAACCCGTCATGATCGGTAGGTTCCCTGTTGCCAATCATCCTGTAGTTGTGTTGTTTGATTCTGGTGCATCGCATTCCTTCATCAGTCGTACTTTTGTCATCAAGTATGAGATATCAATTGAGGATTTAAAAGAAAGTTTCTGCATATTTTCGCCTGGAGGGCGTATAAGTACTAAGGAAGTGGTTCGCAGTATACCAGTAATGTTGGGGGAACATGTATTTCCCACCACCATGATAGTGCTTCGTGATCAGGAAATAGACGTCATCCTAGGCATGAATTGGATGTGTCAGTATAAAGCCATGATTGACATCTTGAATAGAGTTCTCAGAGTAGACATTCCTAACAGTACCTCCAAACTCCTTCTCCAACTTCCAATGCCTCAAAAACCAGCAGCCACTCAAATAAATACCGCCTATGTTCTGGAAACCAGAGACATCCCCGTGGTCTGTGAATTCCCTGATGTTTTTCCTGAGGATTTGCCTGGTCTGCCTCCTGACCGTGATGTTGAGTTTGCCATAGAGCTAAAGCCCGGGACTGCTCCTATATCCCGCAGAGCTTATCGAATGCCTCCCAGAGAGTTGGCAGAGCTAAAAATACAATTACAAGATTTGTTGGACAAGGGTTTCATTCGCCCAAGCTCGTCTCCTTGGGGCTGTCCTGCAATCTTTGTAAAGAAGAAAGACAAGACTCTCAGAATGTGCATTGATTATCGCTCACTCAATGAAGTCACCATCAAAAATAAATATCCCTTGCCTCGTATTGATCTTCTCTTTGACCAGTTAGCTGGAGCCAAAGTATTCTCCAAGATCGATCTCAGATCTGGCTACCACCAAATAATGATTCGTCCTGAAGATATCCCTAAAACAGCTTTCACCACCAGATACGGCCTATATGAGTACTTGGTCATGTCCTTCGGTTTGACTAATGCCCCCGCTCATTTCATGTACCTCATGAACTCTGTGTTCATGCCGGAGCTTGATAAATTCGTGGTCGTGTTCATTGACGACATCCTTGTCTACTCAAAAACCCCTGAAGATCACGCCGAGCATCTTCGTATCGTTCTATCCCGTCTCAGAGAACATCAGCTGTATGCCAAGTTCAGTAAATGTGAGTTCTGGTTAGATCAGATACAGTTTCTTGGTCATGTCCTATCCGCTGAAGGTGTGTCAGTTGACCCTGGTAAAGTGGCAGACATTCTGGATTGGAAGCCACCTACCACTGTTCATCAAGTCCGCAGCTTTATGGGAATGGCAGGATATTATCGTCGATTCATCCCAGATTTCTCAAGAATCGCTAAGCCTATCACTGAGTTAGTAAAGAATTCTGTGAAGTTTGTCTGGTCACCAGCCTGTGAGCAAGCCTTTCAAACTCTGAAGAAACTGTTAACTACATCACCAGTGCTAGCCCAGCCAAACATCGAGAAGCCCTTTGATGTCTACTGTGATGCATCTGGTACTGGTTTGGGCTGTGTTTTGATGCAAGAAGGTCGAGTGATCGCATATGCCTCCCAACAGCTTAAGCGACATGAAGAGAATTATCCAACTCATGATCTCGAGTTAGCAGCAGTAGTGCATGCCTTGAAGATCTGGCGTCATTATCTGTTGGGCAGTACCTGTAATGTGTACACTGATCACAAAAGCCTGAAGTATATCTTCACTCAAGAAGAGCTGAATATGAGACAGAGAAGATGGCTTGAGTTAATTAAGGACTATGATCTTGAAGTGCATTACCATCCGGGTAAGGCGAATGTGGTTGCCGATGCACTCAGTCGCAAGTCTTATTGCAACTGTCTGATGATGAAACCCTATGATTCTTCTTTGTGTTATGAGCTGGAAAAGTTAAATATTGAAATGATTCCACAAGAAACTCTGAATAATATCAGAATAGAAACCCCTATCAAAGAGCAGATCATCGCTGCACAGAAAGATAACCCTGGAATCAAGCACATCATCGAAAAGGTCCAATCCGGAAAGGCCGATTGTTTCAGGATTGATGATGCAGGAGTAGTATGGTTTAAGAATCGGTTAGTAGTTCCTAAAGTGCCTGAGTTAAGGAGGTTAATCCTTGATGAAGCACACTTGACTAGATTCTCCATCCACCCCGGCAGCAACAAAATGTACCAGGATTTGAAGCAGAAATTCTGGTGGACAAAGATGAAGATTGAGATCGCCCGGTATGTCGCTCAGTGCGATACCTGCCAGAGAGTCAAAGCCGTGCACATGAAGCCCGGAGGAGAATTGCAACCTTTATCTGTACCTGCTTGGAAATGGGATGACATCAGTATGGATTTTATCAATGGTCTACCCAAGACATCAAGAGGTTTTGATTTCATATGGGTGATCGTAGATCGCCTCACTAAGCAAGCTCACTTCCTGCCAGTAAAGACCAGTTACACCGTCCCCACTTATGCCACTTTGTACAAGAACAACATAGTAAAACTCCATGGTATACCCAAAACCATTATCTCTGATCGTGGTACCCAGTTTGTCGCAAAGTTCTGGAAAGCGTTCCATGCCTCACTTGGAACCAAGCTCTTGCATAGTACAGCATATCATCCACAAACAGATGGACAAACTGAGCGAGTCAACCAAGTGTTAGAGGATATGTTGAGAGCATGTGTGCTCACCTTCGTAGATACTTGGGATGACTGTTTGCCCTTGGCAGAGTTCTCATATAATAACAGTTACCAAGAGAGCATCAAAATGGCACCCTTTGAAGCACTGTACGGCCGCCGTTGTCGTACACCTCTCAGTTGGTCTGAACCTGGAGAAAGAGAATTCTTTGGAGTTGACCTAGTAAAAGATATGGAAGAGAAAGTCAAGCAAATACAAGAGAACATGAAGATTGCACAGTCTCGCCAGAAAAGTTATGCTGACAAGAGACGTCGACCTCTGCGGTTCGAGATCGGGGATTATGTGTACCTGAAGGTCTCACCCACCAAAGGAGTCACTCGTTTTGGAGTCAAAGGAAAGTTAGCACCCCGCTACATTGGTCCGTTTGAGATTCTGGATCGTTGTGGCAAGGTAGCTTACAAGCTGAGTTTGCCCGATCATCTTTCAGCAGTTCATAATGTGTTTCATGTCTCCCAACTCAAGAAGTGTCTCCGAGTGCCTGAACAAGTAGTAGAAGTTGAAGGTGTTGAGTTAGAACCCGATCTGTCATACTCTGAGTATCCAGTTCGTGTGTTGGATCACAAGGATCGTGTTACCCGGAGAACCACCACAAGATGGTACAAGATCCAGTGGAACCAACACTCTGAAGAAGAAGCCACTTGGGAATCCGAAGACTTCTTGGCGAGGAACTATCCCGACTTTCTCGAATCTCTGTAGATGTAAGGTTTTGCCTTTTCCTTCTTAAGACGTGGAATCTCGGGGCGAGATTTCTTTTAGGGGGAAAGGCTGTAACACCTCTGGTGTTTAAGATGTAATTAACCTGACATGTCATCATCATTAGTCTTTAATCATTTTTGCCTTGCATTTATGTTTGCTTAGTACTTGTGTAGCAATCTCTTTTCAAAAACCCTAAAGCCCAAATCTTCCTATAAGGGCAAAAATGGTAATTTCACCTATGTGCCTAGCCTTGATTTATTCTTGTTCAGTTGGATGTCTTGAAGTTTTGTTGTGTTGGCCAAAGTTCAAAAATCAAAATCAGATTTCAAATCCCTTTGCAAAACCCTGATTTCCAAACCCTGGATTTTATCCCTCTTTTTTGTAATTCAAAAATTATTCAAAATTTGGGGTTGGTCCAAAAAGCAAAAATGTAGATCTTGTCAAAAGGAACAACTTTGGTATTTACAAATTTTCAAGTTTCTGTACAAAGTTTGAAGTAAATCCAAATTCATTCAAATTCCAGTTTTTGTCCCCTTTTCAGTTTTCAAAATTATTCAAAAACTATTGAGTTTCAGAAAAGGTGTATATTAGCAAAGTTGTAGGTTTTGATAAAAGGAACAACTTTTATGTTTGCGGATTTCCAACTTTCAATGTAGAATCAAAAGTAATTTTGAATTTATTCAAATCCCAAAAGTGTTCCCTTTTATGATTTCAAATGTGGTTCAAAAACTATTTGGATTTTGAAAATGTTCATATTGACAAAGTTGTAGATCTCCTTTTTCTGCACAACTTTGGTGTTTTGAGTTTTTCCCGTGCAATTCAAATTTTGGGAGAAATTTGCAAAATACAGAAAGTCAAAACCTAGACCTAGCCCTGTTCATCCCCTACCTCTAGCCGGCACAGAGCAGGGGGGGCCCGGCCATGGCGCCTCGCCGGCGCTGCGCACGCCGCGTGCCTGGCAGCCGCACGCGCGCCTCCAACCCGCCGCCGCTGACCCCGTGATCATTTCGCACCCGCTCGCGAGCGCTGACCCTCGCCCCCGTCCCCTACAGTGCCCAGGGCGTCGCCGCCGCGTGGCCGTCACCGGCGAGCCTTCGCCCAGGCCCTGGGTGCACGCCCGTCCTCCCGCCGGCTTGCAATCGAGTGCGCACGCCTCGGCCGAGCTCATCCACACCATCCCGTGCTCTCTACCGTCCCCGACCGTGCCTATAAAAGGGGCCGCCGGAGTCCGAGCTTCTCACTCGTCTCCGCCGCCGTCGCCAGCCCACTCCGAAGCTCCCGCCGCCCAACCAACTAGCCCAACAGCTCCGTCTTGAGCTCGTGAAGCTTCCCCACCCCTCAATTTGGTCTCTACCGCCTCCTATCGCCCGGCGTAGCTCGTCGTTCCCATCTCCGGCGAAAACCCGGCGAGCTCGGGTTCGTCAAATACTACCTCTCCGGCCATGATCATCCCTCCCCGACCCCTGTTTCATCTTCCTTACTCCCTTGCGACTCTAACCAGGCCCTTGCGGTCTCGTGTTATGCGCAGGATCGACGGAGCGCCGGTCGCCGCCGTGAGCCGTCCGCCGGTCACCGTCGACCATCCTCCTCCGTCCCTTCCCTCACCTCACCGAGCTCCTTAATCGACGCCTGTGAGCTCCCTGAAGCCTCCCATGCCCTTGGTTTCGCCTGCCGAGCCTCGCCTTGCCCGGCGTAGCCAGCGCCGCCGCTGTCCGGCCGCCGGCGACGAGCAGGGCGAGCACTGTTCTTGTTTTCCTTTTTCCTTTAAAATGTGAATAGTGTTCAGTTTTCATCTTTTTGTGTGATTTTCTGTGTTGATCCAAAAATTCTGAAATTTTGATGGTAAACTCTCTATACCATGAAGTATTTTAGAAAAATATGAAACTTGACTTTTCTGCAAGAATTTAAAAATGTAAAATCCCTCTTTTAATTAATAAATGGTTGGTTTTGGATTTTTAGAAAATCATTTATAACTCCAAAATCATGGGATAAATTTTTGTGAGTTTCCTTTGCCATGTTTAGTCTCTGGTGAAATTTTGAAGTCTTTTGGAGCAAGTTGATTTTTGAGCATTTATTTTAATTGTTAAATAGTGCCTTTTCTTAATTGAATGTCTGGAATTATTTGAGCACCTTAATGAACTCCAAAAATTATGAAATTTGTTTTGCCATCTATTTATGCCATAATGATCTTATGAGATTAATTTGGTAATTTTTGGAGCAACTGCAAAAATGACCTTTTTAAATAAATTAAAGAAAATAAAAAAATGATTAGGGTTTATATTGATTGACCTGTGATGTGACTTTTGGAATTGTTTGCTGTTCATAGATCCCACCCTCTGGTCTATGATGTTTGTGATGCCATGTTATGATGATGCATAGTTTGGTTAATGGTTTTAACTAATATTGCTAAAAGAAAGAAATAATAACTCTATGTCCTTTATAGAAAATTCTTATATTCTTGAATCAGTAGAATTGTCTTGCACCTTATTGTTCATGTCAGCATTCTCATGTGCATGCATCATTGCATTCGTATAGTCACCGAAGAAGGAGTCAAGATCGAGGTAGCCGCTAACGAACCTGTCCCCGAGGCTACCCCGAGCTCCGACAACTGCTCCGCCGCCCTCGAGCCTGCCCTCTTTGCTCTTCAAGGCAAGCCCCGGTGCATTTAGCCCTTCCTTGCTTTTATAAAAGTCTTACTTAAATGCTTTTGAGTTAAATTACTGCATTAGGTGATAGGAGTTGTGTGATGACCCATTATCTGCACTTTACCTCCACCAAAGATCCCCTACCCTGTTTAAAAACTATTTGCAAAAATGCTTAGCATTGCTATACAATAGATTTGCGATAAAATGCCAATTTCAAAAGTGTGATCACTTAAAGAACTTTTATGGGAATTTGGCTTTACTCCCCGGCCATTGACTTGGTATCTGATCCGTACCTTGTCAATTGCGAGGAGAGGTTGTCCGAGCGTACGGTGCCGTCATGTTGTAGTCCGGGACTCAACAGTTGACACCGACCGGGACAGGGTTGAAAAACTGACAGGACTATTACGCTTGGGTGAGATATAACCAAGGTATAGTTCTGGCTGAAAAATTAGGGACCATCCGTATGGGGGCCTGCTGGTCAAGACTTGTAACTATTCACATACTTCGGAAAGCTCTGGCTCCGAGGAATCCTTTATTGGACCGACAACCGCGCACTGGGAGTGGAGAGATGGCGGAAGTAGCATGTACCCACGTGGTCGTCGTACCTGGAAAGGAGTGGTGTACTGTACTTCCGGGTGGCGTAGGACCGGGCCCAATCTTGGAGGAATCGTGGAAGACGAGTTGGCATATGCAAGCTTGGGTGCTACATATGCAGTGTGGATAGGGATCCTCAGCTGAGTATTATTTATCCGGATTAACGTTGCTCCTCGGTTATGGAGACTTGGTCACTGACTGTCAACGGAGAGTGGTTCTCAACTAGGAATGTTTTGAAATGTAAAATGAATCATGAACGATGAAGAGTTGAGGAATACTGAATCTTTCCAAAATAAAATAAGGTTTACAAAAATGCTTTTCTGCAAAATACTTGATCTTGCTTAAGCCTTACCTTGACTACCCTAAGCCTCTCATTCCTGAGTCTTCTCCCTTTTCCTTAGTCGGGTAAGTCTTGTTGAGTACCCCAGTACTCAGGGTTTGTTACCCATGCTGCAGGTATGACAGAATCCCCGATGTGTCTTGCACCCTGCTGTGTGACCATCGTCCAGGAAGAGGCCGATGAGGCCGAAGAATAGTTGTACACCCTCGGGCTGGGTGATTATAAGTATCTTTGTTGTTCTCCACTATGTTGCCTATGTCTATTTCTATTATCAGAACTTGGTTTGTAATAACTGCACCTTAATTTTCTATTTGGAACCCTGCTTGTAAAACTATTGTTGTTTAAGTCTTCCGCTCTTTATTCCGATATTATTTGTAAAAGTATGCAATGCTGTAACCGAATTGTGAGATGATCCTGCGGACATTGGGCGCTGATGTAGCCCAGTGATGGACAGTCTTAATTAAGTGGAACATGAGATCGGCTGTCAGAGGTTGGCAGGGACCTGTGGGCCATAAGATTAGGGCCGTTCCGTCACAACTCCAGCGAGCCTAGGCCACCTCCTCTGCTCCATCACCTCCTCTCCTCTGCTCCTCGAGTCGATCTATACCATACCAGAATTGCTTGTTAATTAGAAAATGTGTTGTGTACCTATGCATCCATTCTTGGCTAAATTAAGCTAGCCAGTTTTATTGAAAAGAATAAACTAAACTTTATTTACCAGCCAGAACCAGAAGCGGAGAGGATGAGCCCGCGGGATGAAGCATGCATGGTGGAATCAGCTAGCGGACAGTAGTACATAAAATAACTAAGCATCATCGATCATCGGGGAATGAAGCGCAAAACTCTGGTAGCCTCACATATCACACATGCATGCATGTTTATATCCATCCATCTATTTCTTTCTTTTATTTAGATATATCATATATATATATATACACTACTGGAGAACGGGCCTTTAGCCCCGGTCGAAAATGGCCTTTAGCCCCGGGCATGGAGCCGGGGCTAAGGAATCGGGACTAAAGGTCCGACCTTTAGCCCCGGTTCCCGGCCCCGGGGCTAAAGGGGGGACCTTTAGCCCCGGTTGGTAATACCAACCGGGACTAAAGAGGGGACCTTTAGCCCCGGTTGGTAATACCAACCGGGACTAAAGACTGGCCTCTTTAGTCCCGGTTGGTATTACCAACCGGGGCTAAAGACCTTTTTTCTTTTTCTTTTCTTTTTTCTTTTCAATTGGCTATTGTTTTCAGTTATTCAATTACATTAGGTTTTCTAATACATTTTCTTCGATGCTAATATATTACATTAGGATTTCTAATACGTATATTTCTTCGCTGCTAATGTATGTATCCACATATATATACACATAAAATTTATAATTACACACATAAAATATGAAACTATATATATATGGGCTAGCTATACATATTATGTGTATAATATTTTTATGCACATAAAATTTACAGCATTATCCATGCATCCTTGGTATTTACAACACAAATATTGACCGTCACTTAAATGTCATACAAATGGTCGTCTTGGTTTGGTTTCATTGGTTCTTCCGGGTTATAGTAGAACTCGGTGCCGGCTTTGAGGACATGGTCATTAAGAACTCCTGCGATTGTCTCTTGAATTCCTTTCAGGCGCACCATGTCCAACACCTGGTTCTTCAACCATAGCTCCTTCTGTCTCTCTAGAGGAGTTCTTTTGGCATACACCGAGAGAAACTCGCAAACGTAGTACCCACACAAATTGTTCCCTGGTGGTTGCCGTAGAACCCACTGCACGATGTAAAAAGATATTACTCTCATCATCTCGCGTGTGTGATGAAAGCATGCTACAGTGGTAAAGACGCGGGGAGATAGTACTACTTACTTGCAATTGGATAGGACGAGGAAGTGTCGCCTTCAAATCCGGACGGTGTTTCGGAACGAACCAAGCCCAAACCCTGCACAATATAATATTGGATAGTAATTAACTATTGCAGATTTAAAGTGTAGAAATCAGTATTTAGAGATCGAAAGTTACCCCTGGATAATGTCTATGATATCTTGATAATCTCCCAGTGGTTTTCTCAACGAGTCATAGATTATCAATTGACTTTCGGAGAGATCGAAGACGATCAATATCCAGTGATAGCTGCATTAATTTGCTTATATAGTCAACATATATCATAGAAATTGAGTAAGTAAAAATAAATATGCACATGATAACAACACCCACCTAAAGTTGTATGGGAAGAGTATATATCTTTTGTTCTTTTGGTTCAACAAGAACCTTCGGAGATTCCTCCCTGTTTCATTTCTCCATATATCATAGGCGGGATCTTTCTTTGGGACCGAGAATACGATATATGGATCAATGAAACCAACCTCCTTGTCATTTCTACGTGCGAGGTCTCTCATCATGTTTCTGCATATGTATATAGGCACGCTAGCTAGTGTTAGCATAATTACATTTACATATACATATGCTAGAGTGAGATAATTAAAACGAAGGATCACTTACAAACAGAAGAGGCTGACTAGAGATTTGTCTAGAGCATCCAGGTGGCATAGCTGGTGTAACTCATTGAATTGGATAAGTATAATGTCATCACCACGGAAGTAATGATGGTCTCTAATTCTGACGCATATCCAATCATCCGCTTTTTTGGTACACGCTGCCATGTACCACTGGTTTAACAAGTACATTTGAGTGCCAAGTTCTGTGAGGGCCGTAGGGTTGTATAGACTCTGGCCATATACATAATTCTGCTTCCACTGATCAACTTGCGGAGCAGTTTCAATGGGTGCTTCACCGAGCATTTGTGACAAGGTTAGACCAGTTTCTGCGAAAAATGCATCAAGATGCTCAGGATTCACCTCAAGTTGTTCTAGCGCTTTCAAGTTAGAACCATATTCATTCACAACTAGCGGGGGCACTGATTGTTTCGATTGTTCCCCGAGCTGTGGGACACCCTTGCTTGCTCTCTTCTGTTTCTGCTTCGCCTCCTCAAGTGACTTGGTCATAGTGCGGTCATAGTCTGATGGTGGCGATTTCTTACGAGAATCACGCACTTTTTTCTGATGAGCATCCACCTTTTTCCTGAGCATATCAGGACGTACAAAAAGGTACGGCTTCTCTGGGTTTTTCTTTGCTTTTTGTTTAGCCTCGACGTCCGCCCAAAATTTGTCCAAATCTGCTTTCGCTGCAGCATTTGTTTCCTCATCAGTCATATCATAGGGAAGTTTCGTCTTCTGAGGAACAGCTTGATGTCTTTCTGTAGAGGCTTTCTTCTTTGGTGGCGGTGGGGCCGATGCCTTCATTTTTGTGGCTGGCCTCTTCTTTGATGGGGCCGGTGGTGGGGAAGCCTGTGGTGGAGGAGATGGGGCCGGTGGCGGGGATGGAGCCCGTGGTGGAGGAGATGGGGCCGGTGGCGGGGATGGAGCCCGTGGTGGAGATGGAGCCGGTCGTGGAGGGGATGGAGCCGATCGTGGAGGGGATGGAGCCAATCGTGGAGGGGATGGAGCCGGTGGGGATGCAGCTGTGTCTTTCACTGCATCGCCCGCAGCACTATGATGACTATGTGGTGAATGGATAATTGGACTTAGGTGCGGAGAGGTCCTGCTGTGAAAACAACATAGTATGAGTAAACAATTATTTAATTAAGTCAATACATAACTAGTGAAAAAATGTTTCATTGACTTTCATCTGCACCTAGGGTTAGTTTGCTGAGGAGGAGGAGGAGGTGATGCCCCAGGAATAATGATATAGCGCTTACGCCAACATATGAATGCCTTCTCCGCTTCTCCTAAAGTCTTCTCACCATCACCTCCTTCAATGTCAAGAGTCACATTGCTATGCCCTTTCAATACTCTATCCACCGAGACACTAGCATAACCAGGTGGTACCAATGCCCCATGGCATCTTGGTGTCTTCGTAGGGTCAATAGGAGATACGACACCAATAGCCACCATTATTGTGTCATTCCCCTATGGAATGTGCAGCTCACAGGTCGTGAGAGGATCAGTGATGTCATCCACGGGGAAGCGCAGCCCTGCGTCACCTTGAATCGTTGGCACCTCCGTGGAAGCGCAACTGCTTTTCAACTGATCACCAGGGGTGCTGGTGTTGACTCCTGGCTCTGATGCAGATTGCCTTTGCAGGGAACTCACTGCTAAATGCACTTGCCTTTGGATTTCCTCACTCATTTTGTCTTCAAGTGCCTTTTCTCGCTCTACCGCTTCACGAGCCGCGGCCTGTGACTGAATAACCATTTCCTCCATCCTTCGCATCCGCTCTACCTCCTCCTGCCTCTTTCTTGTGCGGCTTCTATAGGTCTCTTTGTCTTGTGGGAAGGCATGCTCCCACGACACCTCCCCATAGCCTCTTGTTCTCCGACCATGTTCAGGATTCTCTAGGGCGTATGTAAGCTCATCCTTTTCTCTGTTCGGCTGCCACGTGCCACTGTTAGCCATGTCTCGAGCATAAGCTAGTCTTTCTGCTGCTCTTTGGAGTTTTGTGCCATACACTACCCCTCCTGTCTATAGGTCCAGACTTCCTCCATGACCAAAAAACCAATACTTGGCGCGCTCAGGCCAGTTTATTGAATCTGGTTCGATGCCCTTGGCTAGAATCTCCCGTTCCATTTTTTCCCACTTGGGAATGGCACTCTTGTAGCCACCTGATCCCAATTGATGGTGGTATCGTTTTTGTCGGGCATTCTGTTGGTTCATTCTGACACGTGTCTCACCCTCTTCTGATTTCTTGAATTCTACAAACTCATCCCAAAAAGGCCTCAACTTGACGTAGGCCTTGGTGTTAAAATCCGGAGTTAGGTCCTTCTTGATAAATGTGTTGTACAATTTCTTCTTCCAGCCCTGGAATAGTGTTGCCATTTTCTTCATAGCCCAATCCCGAACTCTTGCCTTCAAATTTCTATCTTCTGTTTCAAGCGTGAAATGTGCAAGGACATCTTGCCAAACCAGTTCCTTATCACGATCAGAGACAAAACTTATATGAGGAGCACTACTCTTTTCCTTCCATTCACGAGCATTGATCGGGATCTTATCCCTTACGAGATACCCACAGTGGTAAACGAATTTCTGTGCATGTTCTCCAAGCACTTGGCCTGTTTCCTCGTTGAATTCTGAGATAATGTATCGGCCATCCAACGGCTTCTTCGGACCTCGTACGGTCCTACTCTTCCCGGTAGTCGTTGTCGATCCAGAGGGCTACGTATGTAGGAACAGAAGATTATAAATACATTTACAAATTGATTAGAATTTTATGTGCTCATAGAGATTGTAGGTATACCTCGCCAGTATTTTCTTGCATAATTTCTTCATAATCGATAAAGTATTGACTGTCGTCATCTACTTCTTGATTATTGTTATCGTCACCTGCTACATCTGGGTTAGCGGCGCTGTTGATTAATTCGTACATTTCCTCCTCCATGTTGTCAACTGGGTCGGCCATTTCTGCGAATAACATGGAGGATAATAAACACCATATTTTTGCAAATAACGTATATTCATACAGACCATGGAGGATAAAGACCATTTTCCTGTTAAGGGTTTAGGGTTTTGGGTTTAGGGGTTAGGGGTTAGGGGTTAGCGGTTAGGGTTTAGGGTTAGGGGTTAGGGGTTAGGGGTTAGGGGTTAGCGGTTAAGGGTTAAGGGTTAGGGGTTAGGGGTTAGGGGTTAGCGGTTAGGGTTTAGGGGTTAGGGTTTAGGGTTCGGGGTTAGGGTTAGGGGTTAGCGGTTAAGGGTTAGCGGTTAGGGTTTAGGGGTTAGGGTTTAGGGTTCGGGGTAGGGGTTAGGGGTTAGCGGTTAAGGGTTAGCGGTTAGGGTTTAGGGGTTAGGGTTTAGGGTTCGGGGTTAGGGGTTAGGGGTTAGCGGTTAAGGGTTAGCGGTTAGGGTTTAGGGGTTAGGGTTTAGGGTTAGGGGTTAGGGGTTAGGGGTTAGGGGTTAGCGGTTAGGGTTTAGGGGTTAGGGTTTAGGGTTCGGGGTTAGGGGTTAGGGGTTAGCGGTTAAGGGTTAAGGGTTACGGGTTAGGGGTTAGGGGTTAGCGGTTAGGGTTTAGGGGTTAGGGTTTAGGGTTCGGGGTTCGGGGTTAGGGGTTAGGGGTTAGGGGTTCGGGGTTAGCGGTTAGGGTTTAGGGTTCGGGGTTCGGGGTTAGGGGTTAGGGGTTAGGGGTTCGGGGTTAGCGGTTAGGGTTTAGGGTTCGGGGTTCGGGGTTCGGGGTTAGGGGTTCGGGGTTCGGGGTTTTGGGTTAGGTGATTATTTCATACACATTTGTAAAAACATATACACGACATAAATATATCTAATTGATTATGCTAAGTCATTACTCCATACACATTCGTAAAAACATATACACGACATAAACATATCTAATTGATTATTCCTTCTCCATCACAAGGGACACACCGTTGAGGAGAGGACGACGACGGACGACGACGAGGATGACGTTGCGGTGAGGAGGTGAGCACGACGACGAGGATGACGTTGCGGTGAAGATGACGGCGGACGGCGGCGAGGTCAACGCGACCAATCTCTTTTTATCTACATGTCACATATTTTTTGTTAGATTAAAAAACATGATTTTCTAAAAATGATTTATATAACTATATATTTATATAAATATATATTCATTTTTCTATAAACATATATACACTGCGGTGCATTAATAACATTTTCTGATATTCTCTAAATATATATGTATATATATTCATTTTCTATAATCATTCATTTTCTATATATATCTTTTTTATTTTTCTATAAATATTAATATATATGTATTTATAATCATTTTTCTATAATCATTCATTTTCAATATATATCATTTTGTGCACACACACACGCACACACACAGTGCACACAACACAGTGCACACACACGCACACACACAGTGCACACACACGCACTGCACACACACGCACTGCACACAACACGCACACACACAGTGCACACACACGCACTGCACACACACGCACTGCACACAACACGCACACACGCGCACACACAACGCACGCACTGAGCACGGCGGCGGTACCGCGCCCGGCCTCCTCACCGGCGGCGCGTGGCCGCCGAGGCAGGCGGCCGCTGAGGCCGGCGAGGGCCGGCGAGGGAGAGAAGAGGAGGCGTCGGCGCGGCCACGCGAGAGGACGACGGCGAGGCGGACGTCGGCGAGGGATGCGGCGGGACAACGGCGGCGCGGCACTCGATCGGAGACGACGAGGGAAGCGGCGGCGCTGCGGGCGGTCTGACGTCGATCTGAGGAAGAAGGAGGGCACTGTGCCCTATATACGAGGGGAACCTTTAGTCCCGGGCGGTGGCACCACCCGGGACTAAAAGACCTTTAGTCCCGGGGCGTAAGCCCGCCCGGGACTAAAGGCTTGGACCTTTAGTCCCGGGCGGGCTTACGCCCCGGGACTAAAGGAACCTTTAGTCCCGGGTGGTGCCACCGCCCGGGACTAAAGCTTTTTTTCCCGCCACTGTTTTGGGCTTTTTCTATTCTGGTTTTTGTAGGAGCTACCTTTAGTCCCGGGCGGGCTTACGCCCCGGGACTAGTCCCGGGTGGTTCTACCGCCCGGGACTAAAGGTTTATATTTTGGGTTTTGTATTAGGTTTTGAGTATATTAATATGCTGTAATATTTGTTAATTGCATAGTAAATTAAATATTAGGTATAAAATTACTTAAAAATGACAGTTGTATTTCCTTTTACCTTATTGTATAGTAGAAAAATTTGTAACATAAATTCTTTTCTTTTCTGATAATAATGAATATAAATGTAAATAACAATTCATATTTTGTTAATGCAAAAATATAATGTTAAATTTAAATATCTGAAACAACTGGTTCTCGATAGGAAGATTATTTTTGCATTATCTGAACGTTAAATTTTGGGTTGTTTATCTTTCATTGTCCAAATGCACGATAGCGAAATTCACTGTTAAATTGCAGTTTAATTTAAAAAGATAAATTTGTGTAGTTCATATACGTTTCTGTGTCGTATTGGTCTCAAACTTTTTCTTAGGCTGTCACGTGGCACGGGTGAGGCAACCAACAAGTTTGTGATTTTTCGGAGATAGTTTAATTGAATTACCGCGCACCGTCACCCAATAATTATAGGGTCAACTGGGCCTACCACCAAAATAATCCAGAATGGTGCCAAACTTTTACACGGGATCTTGAATGGCCTAGGAAGAAGAACGTTGTGGAGGTTGATGAAAAACCGCAGAGGCATCAATTTGGGCTCATATGCTTGCCAAAAATAAATCAAGTCATTTCGACACCGACATCAATGAACCATGACTATCCATAATCATTATTAATTACACAAAAAATCTAATACATAATATTGGTTAAAACATCACTATATATCAAGCGGGTACACTGGTGATCTTCTTCTTGACGTATGTCCCTTGGTTATGATCATGTCGTAACCATGGAGCCTCCTCAGCATTTAGCAGGATGCTTGGGTCTTTGCTCACACTGAAGGGTGGTATCCGGTCATCCCTTTCATAATCTTCTGACATGTCTGACTTGTCCTCAATTCCCACGATGTTTCTTCTTCCTGAAAGAACTATGTGGCGTTTCGGCTCTTTGGTTGATTTATCGTCATTTTTCCCTCTCCTGGGCTTTGTAGACATGTCTTTCACGTAGAACACCTGATTCACATCAGCAGCAAGGACAAATGGTTCATCTTTGTATCCAATATTGTTGAGATCCACTGTTGTCACTCCATACTCCTTGTCAACTGTTACTCCGCCTCCGGTCGTCTTGACCCATTGGCATCGAAACAAAGGGACTTTAAAATTAGGTGCGTACTCTAGTTCCCAAATCTCCTCTATACGGCCATAATATGTTTGCCTCTTCCCATTTGGGTCTGTGGCATCTACGCGAACACCACTGTTTTGGTTCGTGCTCCTTTGATCTTGGGCAATGGTGTAAAATGTGTTTCCATTTATCTCATACCCTTTGTACGTGAGGATGTGCCATGACGGTTGCCTAGCCAACAAATATAGTTGCTCATCAATATTGTTATTACCCAGACATTCCTTTCGCAACCAAGTGCTAAAAGTATTCATGTGCTCACGTGTTATCCAAACATCATTCTTCTCTGGAAATTGGGAACGTAGGAACTCCTTGTGTACATCGATATATGGATCCACCACGGTTGAGTTTTGAAGAACTGTGTAGTGCGCTTTATTGAAATAATCGTTCCCCGTACCGATATATGTTTTCTTCCCTAGTGTCCCCTTTCCACACAGCCTCCCCTCGTGCCGCGATTCAGGAACACCAATCGGGTCAAGGTCAGGAATGAAGTCAACACAGAACTCAATGACCTCCTCTGTCCCGTAGCCCTTGGCGATGCTTCCTTCTGGCCGAGCACGTTGGTGAACATATTTTTTCAGTACTCCCATGAACCTCTCAAAGGGGAACATGTTGTGTAGGAACACAGGACCGAGAATATGAATCTCCTTGACCAGGTGAACTAGGAGGTGTGTCATGATATTAAAGAAGGATGGAGGAAACACCAACTCAAAGCTCACAAGGCATTGAACCACATCATTCTGTAGAGTAGCCAGTTCTAGTGGATTAATTGCCTTCTGAGAAATTGCATTAAGGAATGCACATAGCTTCACAGTGGCCAGGCGTACATGTGGAGGTAGAATTCCTCTTAAAGCAACCGGTAGCAATTGCGTCATAAGCACGTGGCAGTCATGCGACTTTAAGTTTAAGAATTTCTTGTCTTGCATATTTATTATTCCCCTGATATTGGAGGAGAATCCAGATGGGACCTTGATGCTGTTGAGGCATTCAAACATGATTTCCTTCTCTTCATTGCTAAGAGTGTAGCTAGCAGGTCTTAAATAATGGCGTCCATCATCTGTCTTCTCTGGATGTAGGTTGTCTCGTTCTTTCATGCGCTGCAACTCTTGTCGTGCTTCAAGTGTATCCTTAGACTTCCCATACACACCCATGAATCCTAGAAGGTTGACACAAAGATTCTTTGTCAGGTGCATCACGTCGATCGCGTGGCGGACCTCTAGTACATGCCAATAGGGTAGCTCCCAAAATATTGACTTCTTCTTCCACATGGGTGCGTGTCCCGTAGCGTCTTTTGGAACAGGTTCACTGCCCGTGCCCTTTCCAAAGACTACCTTCACATCCTTGACCATCTCAAGTACATCTTCCCCAGTTCTGTTGCGAGGCTTGCTCCGGTGGTCTGCCTCACCTTTAAAATGCCTGCCTTTCCTTCTAACCTGGTGATTCACAGAAAGAAATCGACGATGCCCAAGGTAGACTACCTTTCTACATTTTTTCAAATATACACTATCCATGTCATCAAAACAATGTGTGCATGCATTATATCCCTTGTTTGTCTGTCCTGAAAGATTACTTAGAGCAGGCCAATCATTGATGGTTACGAACAACAATGCTCGCAGGTCAAAGTGTTCCTGTTTGTAATCATCCCACACGCGTACACCTGATTTACTCCATAAAAGTAGCAGTTCCTCAACTAATGGCCTTAGATAGACATCGATGTCGTTGCCAGGTTGCCTCGGGCCTTGGATGAGCACTGGCATCATAATGAACTTCCGCTTCATGCATAACCATGGAGGAAGGTTGTAGATACATAGAGTAACAGGCCACGTGCTATGACTACTGCTCTGTTCCCCAAAAGGATTCATTCCGTCCGTACTTAAAGCAAACCTTAAGTTTCTAGCGTCTTTTGCAAATTCTGGGAATTCTCTGTCTATTGCTCTCCATTGGGACCCATCAGCAGGGTGTCTCAACATGTTGTCTACCTTACGGTCTTCTTTGTGCCATCGCACCAACTTTGCATGGTCCTTGTTTCTGAACAGACGTTTCAGGCGTGGTATTATAGGAGCGTACCACATAACCTTGGCAGGAATTTTCTTCCGGGGACGTTCTTCACCCTCAACATCGCCAGGGTCATCTCGCCTGATCTTATATCGTGACGCGTTACATACAGGGCATTCATCCAAATTCTCGTATTCCTTGCCACGATACAGGATGCAGTCATTAGGACATGCATGTATCTTCTGGATTTCTAAACCCAAAGGACAGACGACTTGTTTTGCTTCGTACGTAGTGGCGGGCAGTTCGTTAGGTTTCGGAAGCATCTTTTGTTTTATAATTTTCAATAATTGTCCAAATGCCTTGTCAGATACACCATTTTGTGCCTTCCATTGTAGCAACTCAAGTGTTGTACCCAACTTTTTTTGTCCATCTGCAGCAGACGGGTATAGTAATTTCCTGTGATCCTCTAGCATACAGTCAAACTTAGTCTTCTCCTTTTCACTTTCGCAATCTCCTTGTGCATCACGAATGACATCACCAAGAGCATCATCTTCAGCGAGTGTGTCTTCTGCACTTGCCTCTTCTTCACCTTCCCCCATTGCAGTATCACCAAAGTCACCGTATTGAGCAATAATGTCATCGTCAGGGTCCAATTGTTCTTCTTCACCTTCTTCCATCATAACCCCAGTTTCTCCATGCTTCGTCCAACAACTATAGTTTGGCATGAAACCCGACTTGAACAAGTGTGAGTGAAGACTCCTTGAGCTAGAATATTCCTTCGAATTATTACAAAGGGCACATGGGCAGCACATAAAACCATTCCGCTTGTTTGCCTCGGCCACTCTTAAAAAATAATGCACGCCATCAATGAACTCTTTTGAGCGACGATCGGCATTGTACATCCAGTGACGTGTCATCGTCTGCATTATATGACATATCACATAATTATATCTCTCATTCTTATAAACAAATGAAATTATAAAATGACTGGCATGAAATTTAGTAAGAATCACTGGTGGCATAAAAATAGTAGCAGTTGAACTTGTCTAATTAATTATTACATCAAGATAACAGTGCAGCCTAATCCACTTGGCCACAACCAAAGCAACTAACAACACCTGCACATTTTTCCCGCATCACAGTCCAACAAGATGGACTGCCTGCCACTCCAACCTGATAGGAAGGTAAGGTAGGGGTAGGTGCAGTAGGAATTAAGTTGATTCTTGAGTTGAAAGCCTCTAGAGCTGCAGAAGCTTTCTCAAAAGACTTGTACTTTTTATGCACAGCTCCCTTAACTTTGAGGACATACTGACTGCACTCAGCCCAGCTGGTGTAAATACCTGGCTTGGTACCCACGAAAACAACATACCAAGCAGACATCGTTCTGCATTTTGTAAACTAAAGTATTATATATTTCTAATTTCTGTAAACAAATAATTTAACTGATCTCTATTTCTCCAAAATAATAAAATAAACTAATTAAACCGGTCACATTTTGTAAACTAAAGTATTATATATTTTTAATTTCTGTAAACAAATAATTTAACTGATCTCTATTTCTCCACAATAATAAAATAAACTAATTAAACCGGTCACATTTTGTAAACTAAAGTATTATATATTTCTAATTTCTGTAAACAAATAATTTAACTGATCTCTATTTCTCCAAAATAATAAAATAAACTAATTAAACCGGTCACATTTTGTAAACTAAAGTATTATATATTTTTAATTTCTGTAAACAAATAATTTAACTGATCTCTATTTCTCCAAAATAATAAAATAAACTAATTAAACCGGTCACATTTTGTAAACTAAAGTATTATATATTTCTAATTTTTGTAAACAAATGATTTAACTCATCTCTATTTCTCAAAAAAAACTAATTAAACCGGTCACATTTTGTAAACTAAAGTATTATATATTTCTATTTTTTGTCAACAAATGATTTAAATGATCTCAATTTCTCTAAAAGATTAAAATAAACTAATTAAACGGTCATATTTTGTTTTTAGAGTAATAATTTGAACTATCAAGTCAATGAACTCAAAATATCTACAAAAATAAAAAACTTAAGCTAGTAACCTTTCAAGAAGTCGATGGCGGTGTAGATGTGATGAAATAAATCAATCGCCGGAGATGTGTTAACAAACAAAAATCACCGGAGAAGACAGCAAACAAGCAAGCAAGTGACTGAATAAAAAAAATGAAGAGCTCGGGCACGGCTGGAGGTGGAAGAACAGTTCAAATATAGGGAGGGACATTTAGCCCCGGTCCTTATTCCCAGCCGGGGCTAAATGTTGGCATTTAGCCCCGGCTGGATACACCAACCGGGACAAAACCTTTTAGTCCCGGTTGGTGTTACCAACCGGGGCTAAAGATGCCTACATTTAGCCCCGGTTGGATACACCAACCGGGGCAAAACCTTTAGTCCCGGTTGGTGTTACCAACCGGGGCTAAAGGCCGGTCTTTAGCCCCGGTTGGTAACACCAACCGGGACTAAAGGTCCCTCTGACAAATGAGCCGTTGGGCTGGGGAACTTTAGCCCCGGTTGGTGTTACCAACCGGGGCTAAAGACCTTTCTAGTCCCGGGCGCAAAATTTTCCGTGACTAAAGCTGATTTTGCAAATCGTCCAAAGGCCTGTTCTCTAGTAGTGATACACGGGTGGTGTGCATGCAATTCCACGTATATATAAATACCATACAATTCACGGGAAAATTAAATTGAAGGCTATCATATCGACAGCAAAGACAAAAAGGCCTGGCACCGCTAGCTAATAAGGATCAACCGATCGATCAGAAATCAAGAATGAAGATAAGGATGAGGTTTGCAATTGTGGTGGTGGTCCTCGTCGCGTTGCTGCTGCTGATTCCGCCGGCAGAGATGAGCAGCAGGGCTGACAATAATAAGGACCGTGATGATGCTCAAGTCGTCAAGGTCGCTTCCGGGTGCACGAGAAAGTGCCGCGACCTGTGCGCCGCCCTGCCAACAAAAAGCGAGGAGGATCCCATGTGCGACTGGAGGTGCGGCACCATCTCGAGCGTCTTCAATGGCAGCAGCGTCCAAGACCCCGCCGCCCTGAACACGGAGACGGCCTCGGTGGCCGTGCAGGAGATCCAGATGTGCTGGACGGGGTGCTACCTGGGGTGTATCGGCATCGTCCCCCCCGGGCCCACTGCTTGCAAGCAGTGCCGGCCCTATAATTTTGAAGGCCCTTTGGCGACCTCATCGTAATGGCCCCTCTAAACTATATATAAAATCGTATAATATATATATATATATATGCTAATTTATCATGTTTGATAATTATCAAGAAACAATGTACTTTAAAATGATAGTATATGTACACTTTTGGAACTAATATGATTACCTTAATGGAGAATAAAACATAATATCTTGCTTCTCATAAAAATATATTTCTTCGGGCATTTCTTGATGCAAAATCATCAAGGACAGTGTTGAGATCAATAGTGTCCAAGATATCCTTCTCGATGGCGCACATAGCCAAGCCATTTAGCCTTTCTTGTGACATAGTTGATCTCAAATAGTTGATTGCTTCACTGTTGGGCCGGCTATAGCTAAAGGCATAGGGGTCTTACATATTTAGGTCTGGGCCCCCATTGCGTCTGGGCCCTAGGCCGTCGCACTCGGTGCACCCCCATAGGGCCGGCACTGGCCCGGCCGGTGGCGGCGCCGGGGGAGGCTAGGGTTTTGGGGTTTGCTTGGTTTTTTTTTTTTTTGACAGCGGGTTTGCTTGGTTTGGACGCGAGCGCGCGCCAACTGCGAGTGCGATTGGTGGCGGTGGGAGCGGGAGGTGACGACTGACGAGGCGGGGGGAAGCGGGAGTGGGGCGGACGCGGACCCGGCGGAGATTTTGGAGCAACGAAACGAAATGGGCGCAATTTTCGAATTTCCAGGGGTTTTGTGGAAGCAGACAAGCAGTCTACGCAAAATCATGTTTTGTTAGGTATATAGGGCTCCAATTTTTATGGGCTTTGGTTTTAGCTCCTCGTATAGAGTTTTTGAAGCTAAAAACCGTTTTAAAAAAATATTGGTAAAAATAGTTTTATAATTTATTTCAAAAAAAATCATAACAATTCGCATTCGATTTGTGAGGAGGAGCTAGGTGAAGTAATTTATTTCGGCTCGGGCTCTTTTATATAAAAAAAAGTAGCTCCGGCACGTTCAGACTTTTTGTAAGTTGTTTATTTAACTTAATGCCGTTTGCAGCACTTGTTTGTTAGTATATCTGCGGTTCCGAGCTTCCACCGCCCCTTTTTTCATATGATTCAGGGCTTGTTTAGTTCCGAGAAATATTTGGAATTTATACTGTAGCACTTTCGTTGTTATTTGACAAACTTTATCCAAATATGGACCAACTAGGCTCAAAAGATTCGTCTCGACATAGATACTAAAAGTAGAATCGGTTATTTTTTTTACCTATATTTAATGCTCTATGCATGTAGCTAAAGATTGATGTGACGGAGAATCTAGAAATATTTGGTGGAAGTTGGCGAAACTAAACAAGACCTCACATGAATTTTACATTTTTGTCAGAGCTTTTTAACAATGTCCCATCGTTTGTCTCAGCACAAAACTCTTTAAACGATCCAAAAATTATATATATATATATATATATATATATATATATATATATATATATATATATATGTGCTATAAGCACTCGCATCATGTGGACCAAGTCCGCTCGGTTAGTTGAAGGGTCCATCCAAAACTATGCTCATCTGGACTCTAGCCGGGGAATCTTCATGGATCTTCAACAGAGTTCATACCATTATTAGACCACTTTTAATAGAGTTTCATGACGTTTCAAACATATTAAATAGAGTATCACATAAACCTTTTATATAAACCTAGGAGGAGAGAGAATGAAAATGTTTCATCCTCACGGACATTTGAGTGTTATATTTAAAACGGTGAAATTTTAGTGAAGTCTCAATTGAGGGTGTTATTGTCTTTTCATATTGTGCAACACGCACAGTTCAAGAGAAAAAAAGAAGAAAGAAAGAGGGATCATGGAACCACAAAGACATATGAAACTGTGCAAACCACAATCTTCGTGAAAACCCGTGCAAACCACGGTAAAAAAATCGTCTAAATTCACCAAAAAAATCACACATGTTGATGGTATGATGATACACAACCTTGTAAAATATCTTGTCCAAACTCGAATTTATTTCTGAGATATAAAAATAACAAATTTCTAACCAATCATGTGGAGAACTTTTTGTCTTGAAATTTGTTATTTTTATAACTCACAAACGAAGTCGAGTTTGGACAAGATATTTTACAAGGTTGTGTATCATCGTACCATCAACATGTGTGATTTTTTTTGGTGAATTTAGATGATTTTTTTACCATGGTTTGCACGGGTTTTCACGAAGGCTGTGGTTTGCACTAGATATGTTCCCTTGAAACTATATTTGGAGAGATCTATTTTATCTGATTTCATTTATCTTGAAAATTGAGGGGATGAAACTATACATTGTTAATGACCTTATAAAACATCAGTCGCGATGAGCATGATAGCCAGCAACTGGCATCAACGACGACACGCTTGCGCTGCGCCTGAGCATGGGTTCTCTTGCAGGTGTCCGGCGCGACGGTGGTGCTGATCTCCGTCTCCGTCTCTCCCTCCCACCTCTGCCGCGGAGGTTGTTGTTGTTGACCTCGATCAGGTGGTCAACGAGGCGCCTGAGCTCCTGCAGCGGGAGGAGGACGGCGTCGGCGAGGCGCTCGACGCGGCGCATGCGCGCCAGCAGTGCCGGGGTCGAGTACGCGGCGGCAGCTCCCGCGCCAGCGAGAGGAGGCCAGCACTGCTGCCTCAGCTCGTTCACGGGCGCCCTGACGCGGTGCGTCCGCGCGAGCGCGTCGGCGACGAGCCCGCGGGCGCGCGCCGCCTGGCCACGCGTGAGGTGCACGAAGCCGTGGCTGCCGGGGAGCACGTCGTGGAGCCCGGGGCGCGGCCGCAGCGCGCCCGCCGGGTCCACGGCCTCGGCCACGTTCTCCGCCATCTCGTGCAGCGCGCACGAGACGCCGTACCAGGATGTGGACATGACGCCGCAGAGGTCGCGCGCCAGCTTCAGCTGCCGCTCCGCGTCGTCCGGGCCCATCGCCTCCGCCTCCGCCCTCTCCACCCACCCGTGTTCCTCGCGGTGGCCCAGCCAGCGCAACCGCTGTACGGCGCCCAGGTGGTGCAACAAGTTGGTCAGCCTGGCCACGCGCACCGGCACCCAAGAGTACTTCTCTTCCTCTGCGGCGCTGCTGCCGCCGCCGGCAGCAGCTGGATCTCCTCCCTCCATGTAGTTGAAGTCGGCTCCAACAGATCGCGCGAAAAGAAAAGGTTCTCGATAAATCGCACTCGATCCGCCTTTACATACACGTACGCCGCCAACCGAACATATCCGTGTCGGATCTCCTCTGCCTGTAATTCTGGTCCGACCGGGCCCGAGACGAATCCATATCGTCGAGTCGAATCGGGAGCCTCCGTGACCGTGAGTGAGATTGTCAGAACTCGGATCAGACCAGCGCCAAGCCACAGTACATACGAGTTTTGAATCATGGTAGATGGATTATTTCAAACAAGCTGAGCTAGTCTCGGCACTTCATCTTACAGGACAACCAACAACAAATAAACATGCAATAACCAAGCCAACAAAAACCCACCCCAGCGGCTGAAGACCCTTTACATAATCTGGACCCCCAAAAAAAACATTTGTGTGCTTGTATTTCCAACACTGGTGAATTTCTTTCCTCAAATATGTAACCTACAGATACTACCTACAACACCACCCTCCCATTTACCGTTGCCGATCTCGTTTTGGGGAGGAAAACAGGGTCGTGATGAAGCTGAGCACCTTCAAGAGCGGTTGGGGTGGCTGCCCTGGCTTGCTATCCCGCCCTTCTCTAGGCTGCAACTGGTTCATTTACAGAATGAGAAACACCGGAATTAACCTGTTGGAGACAGAGAATGTCGCTTGCACTTGTTCAGATTTGTGGGCCAAGAAATGTGATGGTAATAAGAAATGAGGGCATTGATCGATGTATACCTTGGCTGCTTTGAAGAGTTCATCCAGGACCTCGGACAATGTGGGGTGAGCATGAACAGCAAACTTGATGTCCTGCAGACACAGAAAACAATTGTGTACCAGTTAAAGATGAATTGCTAGCTATGTGTATGACAGAATCCAGCAAAAGTGGATGCTTAATAAAGAGAAGATTATCAGCAACACTCACTTGCACACGAGTTCCTAGGGCGATGGCATTGGACGCCTCGTGGATGAGATCAGCAGCATGCAAACCCAAAATGTGAACCCCAAGAATTTCACCCGTGTCAGGTCGGTAAATCAACTGCAGTGAGGAGCACATATTGTCAAATTCTGTCAATGCCAAAATTGTGAAAGAACAGGGGTAAATTCTGGAGAAAACATGAACTTGAAGTAGCAAACAGAATGACCTTAGCAATCCCATCTCCTTCATTTTCTGCCAAAGCTTTAGTGTTAGCCTTAAAGCTAGTCTTCACAACATTTACCTCAAATCCTTCTTTGTCTGCCTTCTCTCTGGCTTGTGGCTGAGAAAGTTTCAAAAACAGTACGTTAGCCAAAAAAAATAGGGCATTGCCTATTTATATCCTTTCATAAGTACAATGTTAATTGCAGTCAAATGAGCTAAATCCGGCCATTAACAAAATGACGTCCAAATATTCAGCTAATGAAATTCATGTATATTGATTACTTCAATAAGAAGATAACTTACCTCTGTCAGTCCAACCATACTAATCTCTGGATGAGTGAAACATGCGGCTGGGATACTTAAATGATTTAGGATGTGATCATTTCCAGAGATTTGTTCAACAACTACATTTGAATAGGAATTCAACATCAGACAAGTACACCAATAAGCTTGCTCCAAGAAACCACAAGAAAACAGACTTCTCAAGTACCTGAAATTCCTTGTGCACTGGCAGCATGGGCAAGCATAAGTTTGCCATTGGCATCTCCAATGCAATATAAATTGGGTACCTATATAATATTATATGTGAATTATGCAGAAATATTGAGGAGACACTTGTTCTAAAGAAATAAGTCACGCAATAAAAGTTGCAGCATACCACATTGCCATCTGCATCCATGACTCGCATCCGTTCATCAACAGGAACAAAACCACGTTGTGTAACAACATTGATCTGAAGAAATGGAAAATAAGCTTCAGCATTCTTATATTTTTAAATTGTAGCATAAGATCTGGTAGCTACTAGGTTCAATTTTTAGATACTCACGTTTTCCAAGCCAAGCCCTTTGGTGAATGGGGCCCTTCCTGTGGCGATAAGAGCTGCGTCAACCTACACACAAATTTCCAACCTCCCCAGTGAGCCATTGTGGTTAACTTATAAAGCATCAAATGGTAAACTGGAAAGCTAGCAGAAATGCTTTATGTGCACGCCAATGAGATTTACAGTGCACTTGGTCTTGCTTACCATATTGTTGCGTCTGATGATTATTTGCATTTGCAAGTTTATGACTTTGAAAATATCGTAAATTTATATGGATTGACATTACTACATTCATTACAGAAACAATTTCATAATATATAAATGTGTTCTATAAAAATTAATATATGTTCTATAGATGTTGTTAGTCAAAGTGTCACCTTGAAGATTGTGTCAATGTCCTAATGGACATACATTTCTGTTCGAATGAAGTAGAATCATAACGCATTATTGATAAAAAAACATTTCTACTACCTGATTTTGATTACAATGCTTGTAACAAGTAACTGTTACAGCATTCCATGCTCAACCAACTACACATATGGCAGGTATAGGACCAATATGAAGCATTCACTCGGTAATAAAAGATTATGTGTGTTGAACTCGCACCGTTATATTATACCATAACAAAGAGATAACTGGCAAAGGTAATCCACAAGAACAAAAGCAAGTTGCCAAACATTGAAAGATATCAGAAATGTTACCTCAAGGGTTTCTTTGTGCTCCTTTGTCTTTGCATCAATAAGCTCGATGAGCACAGGTTTTCCGTCCTTTGCTGGAGTAATCTAGTGAAAAATCCATAGACCATTCAACATACAGATTATTCAACCATGCCAAAAAAAAATCTGGAATACTTTTAGAAAGCTAGACCAAAGGTGAACCTTGCTTGCAAAAACACCAGTGTAATAATCAATTTTCCGAGGATTGATAAGAACTCTCTGGGCTAATTTTGCAATTTCAGGATCAAATCCAGGCATCAGCTGGTCAAGAGCTTCGACGAAAGTAACCTGCCCAATTTTGAATTGAGTAAATTCAAGTGACAATTAACTCACAACAACCATGTTCAACAGGCAATTGCAGATGATCAGTAAGGAGCATTCTAAAATCCATCCAGCTTATCTGAATCATTTAACTTAAGTTCAAAACACGATAGCCAAACAATCAGTGGAGCTAAGAGGAAAAATAAGAGAAAATAACAGCAGATATATTTAAAGAACACCAGAACACTGCAAGTTTCATAATTTCTCTGGTGCTGTGGACAATGGTTCTTGGAGAAAGCAACCTAGCAAATAATTTCAAAGCAAGAGCTTCTAATGTACCTCACTTCCAAGAGCTGTATATACATCACTGAACTCAAGTCCAATGTAACCACTTCCAACAATAGCTATCCAGTCTGGAACTGACTCAAGTTTCAGTGCATGATCACTGGTAAATACAGTTTTCCCTGCAAATAATCATCCGGCAGAATTTTGTGAGAACGGACAAAAGAAGGAAAGTACACCAAAAATGACAACTAATACACCACATGCAGAATAAAGAATGCACCCAGTTATATCTCCAATGCGCTAAATTTCTAGGCTTGTTTGTCATGTGACAAAAATTGTGACAGCGACGACAGAATGGTCACTAGGATCATATATCTAGTTTTTGCTCTCGTTCAACACTGAAAAATCTCTAGAAACAGGCATATAACCGTATGGATATTCAAGACATAACAAATGGCACCTTAGGCTTTGCTTTTTGTCTCTGGTGATTCCAGATCCAACCTAAATCAATGTGGTGGGATTGGATTCTTGGTGCTACTGCTACAACATTATAGTATCTGGGTCTCTCACAATGATGAAAAGCAAAATAGCCAGAGTTGAATTAAACAAACAGACAAGTAAAACAGCATTGCGTGTAACACTGAATTAGAAATGACTGCATCAATATGAACCACCAGAAAGTTTCGAAAAGCAGAGCAGTGCCAAAAGTCACAAGGTGCATTAAAAATGGCTATCACACTGCAATTCATGGCCATATCTATATCCTCCTCATTATGGGTATTAAAGTTTAACAGAACTGAAATGAAGAATTTTTTTTATAATAAATCTCCAGCATGCACCATAAGTCCATAACTTTCCTAAAGTATTGGGTTTTCAAAATTCAAAGAGAACTCAAACAAAGAAGTATTTACCATCAATCTCAATCCCTTTGGGAACAAAAGGAACTGAACCAGTAGCAATTATGATGTTCCTGGCAGTGATTTCTTTATCTCCATATCGTACCTTTTGCTTTCCCTGATCAGGACATCAGTGAAAACATGTGAGAACATGCACTTTGTATAACTACAGAGAGCTCATTTTTCACATTCATGGATAAGATCTTGTTACACATTATCTCACTGGACATAATTAATGTCATAATGTTGACCAGAAATATTCAGGTTGTTTCATTTCTGGTTAGACCATGCAGTTAATTTTTAACTGATCCATACCTAACTAGTGTTCAATCTTGTAACGTCCCGCCTCCACGCGGCCGGGCCCACTTACATCTGGCAGCTTTTCTAGGACATAGACTTCCCTCACAGACCAACACCAGTCTTATTAAGCCTTGGGCCGGGATGTTACATCCTCACCCCCATAAGAGACCGACGTCCTCGTCGGTCAACCCCAAGCCAGGAACGTCCTCTCTTGGCCACGTCCGTGTGTCCAGTGCCAGCACATGTGTCATGCTGTGTGACCACTCCGGGTCCACACCAGCCCGTGAAACCGCGAGAGTCGGCTCTGATACCAATATGTAACGTCCCGCCTCCACGCGGCCGGGCCCACTTACATCTGGCAGCTTTTCTAGGACATAGACTTCCCTCACAGACCAACACCAGTCTTTTCTGCGCACTTTGTCCTCACTCGTGCGCACCCGGGAAGAACTTCCCGGTCGGTCACCCATCCCTAAATTTCTCCAGGCCAAGCACGCTTAACTTTAGAGTTCTTTAGAGATGGGCTTCCGAAAAAGAAGTTGCAACTTGTTGGTATGAGTATCCTATTATTCCTATTAAGCCTTGAGCCGGGATGTTACAAATCTGCTCATTGATTATAGATATGTGGTTTTGCTTAAGTTTATGCATATTAAGAAAAAATCAACGTAATTGAAAACATAAAGAAAGTAGGGAAAAACATAGTTATTAACAATTTTAAAAAGTATATAGGACATGCAAACTAAATATTTAGCATCAATAATTCCTCCAAGTGTTGTCTAAGTTCAATAGTACACAGCAAAGTTTTAGATACAAATACATGCAACTCTGTATTATCAACCTCTGGCAAAGCAACAGGGATAAGATTCTCTGGTACATAACTGTTTGTTCCACATCAATAAAGGACTATAGATAACTTACCACAATAGTGCCAAAACCTGTCAATATATCCACTCCCAGAGCTTTCATTGAGTTAGTCAAGTTGCTACGGATTTTCGAGGCAAGATTGTTTGCATGATCAGCAACACCTTGCCTGTCATATCCAGGAGAGGAAACCTGTTACAAGGTAATATGCCTAACAATTCAGCATCAATTAGGATAATAGATATAACATGTTCGAGTAAGAACTGCTAATTAGGAAATGGTTGAGACCTTCACATGCCTCCTAAGAACAAGCAGTGTCCTTGTTTAAATTGTTGTTTTTTTGAGTGGGGGTGGGGAGAGATATTAATAAACAGTAAAACGGCATATAGTAACTAAAAGCCTTGCATCCATACGATTAATGCATGTGACTAACTCAAACTTAATTGTTAATTTTACGCTAGTGGAGATAAATATAACCAGGGAACCTGAATCTTTCACTGTATGTTCTTCCCTTGTCTGTTACAGCTTTACTTTGTTTATTGGGTTCTGACTAACACCAACAAAGATTTGACTCTAAATGAAGAAATTGGAATGAACAAATTAAGTAGAATTCTAGTAATTGCAATTAAAATGGATACAATTAGGTGCAGAATGGACAAAAGTACTCAGATAAGCTCCTAGCTGTAGCTTTTTGTCAATTTTGCACTATATATATGAGCCTATTTGAAACAGCAAATCAAGAACTGCTCTCGCCCAATTCATCTGACCACATTACCTGTAGACCCAAGGACTTCATATGATGTTCATCATGAAGCTCCCGCATTCGACCACTGACAGCAAGGAGTGCTTTCGATGGGACACAACCTCTGTTTACACAAGTCCCACCCACAACATCTCCCTCGATTATGGCTGTTTTTAAACCCTGAACAAATTAGAGCAAAGTGAAACGGGATCAATATAGAAGCGGATCCAACTCTTAGAAATTTATTAGTATGGTTAATGTTTGGCATCATTCTTCTTTGCTAGTCTATGATAACACATGAGCTTAAAATGGGAAAATACTGTTGTTTCTTGAAATTAACACGGACTACTTAGAAGATCAACTAACAACAGTCCAACAACAATGGTATGCAGGGCAGGGCACCAAAACCTCCAATTCACCCAAGTAATCGATGTTGATCCTTGAACAAGCACCCAAATTAGCAAACGAATTTGGAATTGTTTGTAGACTAGGCGTAGGTTGCAAATGGATTACTCTGTGAGCCAGCACCAAACTAACAAGTATTCAAGTTTTAAATTAACTGCTAGCAAGAAAGAGTTTCCTGCCCAAATTACAGGTATACACCTGGGCCTTCCACCAACGTTGGCCTAGTGGCACCTCACCACTTCATCGATCTAAAATCCTTATCAAATACACAAAAATCAACGATCATCCAATTCAAGCAAAATTTCCATTTCTAACACCAAATTACCAATCAGGCGTCACGTTTTATCGTTTCTGGTCAGTGCTAGCACATCTCATGGCAGACCAATTTCGCAACTCCACAATACCAGGATTACTCGTTAGCTTAGACTTACTAACAGAACACGACCCACTAAAACACCGTGCTGATGCTACACCAAGCATTGATAAAAGACGCAGACCTCTTCAACGGCGTGGAGCGCGGCGCCGTGACCCCCGACGCCCGCGCCGATGATGACGAGGTCGTAGTCGAAGCCGCCGCTCCCCGCCACCGCGCCATTGGTCGCCGCCGCCGCCCTCGCCGCCGCTAGCCTCGCTGGAGACTTCGAGATCCGCAGCGAGGGGCACGTGAGGGCCTCTCCCCGGAGTCCGCAGACCCGGACTCCACCTGGCCGCCGCGAAGCCTCGGATCTGGCGCCGCCGCGGGACGCGGTCGCCGAGGCGGAGACGGAGACAGCCGCGGTGGACTGCATAGCGACGAAATGTGACAGTTGGCTGGGGCTAGTGCAAGGCGAGTTTGGAGAGGGAGGCGTATAAGTCGAAGAGGAGGGAGGCGCGGGCGGAGGAGGCGAGGAGGGGGTTTATGCGACGGGGCGGAGGTTTCGAAGCTGGCGTAGCGTAGGGCGGAGGCCGAGGGGAGGAGAAGGCGGAGGCGTTGCGGCCCAGCGGCGATGGGACCCGCATGCCAGTGTATGAGCCTGATGTGATGAGTGCGCGCCAGGTCAGCTGCTGTCGTGGTTTTATGCTGGTTTAGGCCTAATCGGAAGTACTACTCCCTCAAGATAATAGGATTCTGGATTCTCGCATTTTGGAGTCAAATGGTTTGAATTTTGACTAAATTTATATAAAACATACTAACATTTGTACTATAAACTAAGTATCATTAGAACAATTTTTTATAAATAAAATTATTTAGAGACATAAATACTAATACTATTTAGTATAAAGTTGGTCAAATATGGACTACCTTAACTAGTGCAAATTGCACCATTGTATTCTTTTAGATCAGTCATAGTGGTGAGTTTCGTAACATTGTTTTCAAGACTATCATGTCATATAAAAATAAAATAAAATTTAGATGAAACGCTTACTTTTAATGGAGAGTTTCATTTCATAGTTTCATCTCTCTTCTTAAATATATTATGCATAACCTCCTATTTAATTTAGATGAAACTTTTATAAAACTTCTATTTAATTCAGATGAAACTTTTATAAAACTCCTACCAGCACTATCCTCAAGAACAAAGGTAGTAGTACGTCACATGCGACTATGCGAGCATTGGTCGTTCCTAATCTCTAGTCTCTACTGCCTGACTATCTCCCGCTAAAAGAAAACGATTTTATGTTTTGAACAAGTTATTTTTTTAGTTGATCAAGATAATTGTATTTATATCTCCAGAGATAATAGTAGGTTTACTAAAACACAATTCTATGTTTGGAGCAAGTTATTTTTAAGTTTGACCAACTCTAGAAAAAAATAGTACGTATGTTTGTACTATTTATTTAGTGTTACAAATGTTAGTATTTTGTAGTATAGATTTAGTTGAAATTATTTGACTACTCAAAAAATAATAATTATATTCTTTGTGGAACAAAGAAAGTATACCTCATTTCTTGGTTTTGTCATCTAAATTATATTACACGAATTCTATTTTCTTGGTTCTAAATTGTTTTTTATTAAATGGGTGTTTTCTTATTTAATGCACTAGAGAAAACAAAAAATACAATCCAGACTTAAAAAACTTACCTCCTTCTACTTCAATTAGACAAACATGTTTCTAAATTCTCAAAATTTGTACTGTCTATGGTAACCCATGGGCCATCCAACCTATATAATTCATTCGATCATTTTGCCCCTAATAATATATGTACATGGATATTATGGAAGAAATTTCTAAGCTTTCGAAACAAGAAGTTTCTATGAAGTATTTTTGTTTATTCCAGTTTTTATGTGTGCAATGGTTCATTATTTATGGATAGTTTTGCCCCTATTAATATACATAGACATTATAGAAGTTTCTAAGTTTTCAAAAAGAAGTTTCTATGAAGTATTTTTATTTATTTTAGTTTTTATATGTGCAATGATTCATTGTTTATGGATAGTTTGCATCATTACAAGGCAATGATTCATTATTTGTGTAATAGTTAAGATTTATGAGTATGCACTACTGGAGGATGGGCCTGTAGTCCCAGGTGACCTTTAGCCCCGATTCTGGACCCGGGACTAAGGTTCCGGGACTAAAGGTTCGCTACAGTATTCGACCCGGGACTAAAGGTTTGGAATAAAAACGAAAAAATGTTGTGGCTGTGGAGATTCGAACTTAAGACTACACAGTTAGCCTTCACGTGCGTTACCAACTGAGCTACACTACACATCTGATAGAATAGGATACTCCTTCTTTTTAAATTGTGTCTGCAAGGACCTTTAGTCTCGGTTGGTGTTACCAACCGGGACTAAAAGGTCCTTTAGTCCCAGTTGGTAATACCAACCAAGACTAAAGGTCGGGACTAAAGAACACTGACCCTTTAGTCCCGGTTGCCTCGAGGAAAAGGAACCTTTAGTCCCGGTTGGTGTTACCAACCGGGACTAAAGAACTTTTAGTCCCGGACACAAAAAATTCGAGACTAATGGCCGAATCAGTCTATCGTCCAAAGGCCTTTTCTCTAGTAGTGATGATTTGGACTTTGTACCTAGAAATATGTTAATAAGCTAGCAAAAGCCAAAACTAATAGTGGAACCTAATATGATAGAAGAAAACCTAGCATTATTGATTTATCCATTTTGCCATGAGCCTTTATACATAAAAATTATAATAACTTTACAATATGCATACATTTGCTATTTTTTATATTCTAATCCTACATCCTAATAACTACACATAATAAATATCTATCTTACATTCTTATTTTGTACTCCCTCCGTTCAAAATTATAAGTTTTTTTTGGGTTTTCTAGATATGTATTAAAAGCTATGTATCTAAATATAGTGTATATCAAAATGTACATAAAAAACCATATACCTATAAAGCCACTATATGACTTATAATTTAGAATAGATGGAGTAGATTCTAACAAATAAATTTTAGCAAAAAAAACCCTCTCTCTTTTCCTCTCAACTCGGCCCCTTGTTACAATAGAAAATGACTTGTGGTTGGGTACATATGACATATCCAACTTTAATCTTGATAGTCTCCCATGATCTCATCTCACATCTAGCGACCTTCTTGACGCTGAATAGTAGATATAGTGTTTTTTCTACGGTGGCCTCTTTGGGATCTATATGAGGTATAGATTTGAGCTAAGGTCATCCATAGCAGTGGCATCACATATCCTTTTGCTTTACTTCTTCAGTTGTGTGGGGGACTATTATATGGTTGTCTATGGAGCAAGCTGCTTTGGCATTTATTGTGGTAAAAATATGCGGTTACCTTTCCCACTTTTTATAAAAAGTGCAGGAGTTTGTTGATGGGTTTCTTAGGCCAGTCTCAATGGTAGGTTTCATCTCCCGGTTTCCAATATGTGAAACTTTGATATGAAATGCTACTCTCTCACAATGCAAAATTTCACAGTACAGTTTCCTAGATTATTTTTCTATTTTTCTGTGCCCACCGTCTCTGTCTTCACCCACGCGGCATCCTCCTCCTCCTCTCCCCACATCCTCCTCCTCCTGCATCGCGCCCCCGCAGCGATGCCCGCATGGCGGCCGTCGAGGCTCGCCCCCCTGCGCACACAGCAATGCCCGCATGGTGGTCGGCGAGGCTCGCGCCCCCGCAGCGACGTCCGCATATAGCTGCCATCCCGCTCGCATTGACACGGACGAGACTCCCCCTGCACGCAGCGACGCCGACGAGGCTCCCGGCCACCCGCCCACGGTGGCGGTTGGCGGGGTTCGTGCTCGGCGTCCGCATGTGCCGTCCTCTCCCGTGGATGACCTCAATCTACACAATCAATCTACACAACAGATATCTACTAGTACAATATGACCTCGGTTAGTAGTAGTCCGGTGGCCACTTTTGCTTGATCTGTTCTCATCTCCTAGTTATGTTGTGCTTATTCATGCTCACTGCCTCCTCCATGGACGAGCGGAGCAGCCCGCGCCCACAGCCGGAGACGGACGAGCGGAGCAGCCCGCGGACGGAGACGGCGCTCGCCCGCGTCGGAGGAGTGCCCGCGCCTGCGGCCGGAGACTGTCCGGTGGCCTTGGCCCGCGGCGGAGGCGGCCCTGCGCCCGGAGGTCTCGCGCTGCTGCAGAGGCAGCCTTGCGCGCGCCCGACGCCCTTGGCCCGCGTCCGGCGGCCTCGTGCTGCGGCGGAGGAGGCCTCGCGTGCTACGGCAGAGTCGGTCGGTGGAGTAGTAGGAGGCGGCGTCCAGGACGTTGTGCTGTAGCCGGAGGAAGAAGAAGATCCGATGAAACGAAGAAAGCCTCTCAATGGCGATTTCACTCGGTTACCGAGACTTTGGAAACGTCGCCCAAACGTTTCACCCGGATGAAACGTTTTCATTCTCTCTCCTACTAGTTTCATGCAAAAAGTTCATTTCTGCTGACATGTCACCCTATTTAATGTGCATGACACTCTCCGTGAAACCCCATTGAGACTGGCCTTATGTGTATCGCTCTAGTCGTATTATCAACGGTAGAATGCTCTTTTGATGTCATCAGTAGCATATCTTTCTTCTTCTCCTTTCATGAGTCGATGGTCGATGTTCATTTAGTGTCAACAATGCTACAGTAGAGATTATATGTGTTGGCTCATGTGTAGACGCAAGGTGGATATTATTTGGCTCCTACTAAGAGTTCATGCATAACGCAGAACGATATTTTAGAGTTTGGTTGTTGCGTATTGTAGTTTAAATCTTTTCTAGGTATTTAGTGTAAAAAAGTCATGAGGATCATAGTCGTAGTAAGACTATCCGCACTCACGTTCCTCTATTTTCATCCTCTATACTGCCTAGTCATCAAGATTCTCTCCTCTATACTTATTTCTTCCGCATCCATTCATCCTCTATATCATCATTTATCCACTGTGGGCTCACTTGTCAGTTTATCTAAATATATCCATGAGAGATCTAGTTTTGAAGAATTAATTACAACGAGTTTAATGGTGCAATCAAAATTTAATTTGGGTTTTCGATTTGTGAGTTATTATATTTTTTGCCCCATGAAATAGTGGGGCCCACACTATATCTCTCTCCTGTCTCTCTTGCCTGTTTTCTGCCTCTGTGCGCCCGTACGTCCGGGAAGCCTCTATATTTGGCGGAGGTCACCCTGGGCACGAAATACCGACAACCGAGAACCGAGAACCGAAACCGAAAAATTCGGTTCCTGTTCGGTTCCTATTTCTCAGGAACCGAATTTACCGAGGTAAATACCGAACCGAACCGAATTACCGAATTTAATTGAAATGTGATAAGTTTGAGTGTTGTTATATTATTTATTGTACTATTGTAGACTATTATATTAGGGAACGTATGCTATGGAAACCAGGTTTCCGTGGAAACTATGGAAACTCGCATGTGTATCGCTGGATCTAAATCCGATGGCTATGGCTAATGGTGGAGATTAGCATTTAACCCCTCCCATTTATCTCTCCCTAATATATATAGCCAACACAGGTGGACAACACCATTAGCCATAACCATCGGATTTAGATCCAGCGATCCACGTGCGAGTTTCCATAGTTTCCACGGGAACCTGGTTTCCATAGCATATGTTCCCATTATATTATGTATTTTTGGCACTCACACTTATAGTCTTGTGGACTTTTACATGTATATGTATTTTGCACTATTATTATCTATGAAATCATGTCTATCTTATATATGATTAGTTCGGTACTGTTCGGTAAATACCGAAACCGAACCGAATTTACCGATACCGAACCGAATCGGTACCGTTTTTTGAACCGATCGGTACCAATTTCTTAGGAACCAAATTTACCGAGGTATTGAGGAACCGAACCGATCCGTTCGGTATTTATCGAATGCCCAGGCTGAGGCGGAGGATGGGTTTGTAGCGGATGATATAGCGTACCCGTTGCGGATGATATAGCGTACCCGTTGCAGGTGTTTTTTCCGGTATATGATCCTGCAGGTTGGTTTAGAGAACACTGGTGCAGTCAGTCTAATAGTAGTAGATCCTTTGGTGGAAAAAATGGGTAAAGGTATAGATGGGGATGGTGCTCCAAATGGGTATCCGCGGTTCTCCTCTAGTTCTATTTAAAGAACTAACTAGACAATTTCTCTCCTCATTTTTGTAATCTAGTTCATTTAGTTGAACTAGGGGAGAACCACGGATAACCATTTGGAGCACCACCCACATCATTAGGTAAAGGTACGGACTCTTGCCACTTTGCCACTTCCCAGATTGCATTGCAGAAAATTCAGAAATTGAAAAGATACACACACCCAGGGCGCGTGCAAAGGGCCGAACCGCCAAGGTTGTTGGACCGTTGGAAGTGAGGTATATAACGTGGGGGTACTCAAAGCAGAGGTCCCTCGTGCGCGCACACGTTTCCGAGTTTTCCTTCTTGGCAGTTGCCGCATTTCCCACAAATATTTTGCCACCGCCAACCGGGGAAGCGGGGAAGCAGAGCTCGAGGGGGGACAAGCAGGGGAGAAGGGAGCGCCAACTCGCAAGGGAAGCCGCGAAGCGAGAGAGGGGGAGAGCGCGCGCGCGCGTGCGACCTTGCTTTGCTCGATCGCGCGCTCGCGCGTGAATGGTGGCTTAGGGTTTCGCCACCTTCCTTCACCCGCTTATAGCCAGCGTCTCGGCTCCAGAAGATGTCGAAATCCTCCGAGAAGCTGTTGGGGGCGGCGGCGGCGGCGGCGTCGACCTTGGCCACGATGAAGGAGGGCGCGGGTGGGCGCGGCGTGGAGGCGGACCAGGGCGCGCAGGTGCACGCGCTCATGCAGGTGAGCTCTCCCGCTTGGTCGGTCTTCGTAGAAGGTTCCGGAAGGTTTTCGTGGCGAGTTAGTGCGGTGGATGCACCTGCGGCTGTTTCTAGGCTTGCTCCGCCTTTTCTCCGTTTTGCGGCTTGCGCGCGGGGCTGTCGTGGCTGTTGTGCTTCCTTTTGCTGCGCAGTTCGAGGACACACGGAAACTACTAGAACTCCGTGCGGCTGCTGCTGCGGTACCGGGACCCCGGGAATTTTGGTGTTCTGGGGAGGGGTCTCGGGGAAGAGTGGGTTCCTGGGTCTCGGTGGGGTATGGGCTAAGGATTTCGAATTGGCCCAGGTCGAGCTGCTGGGTGGGGAGGATGTTTTGTGTGATTTTCGTCTGAGAAACCGTGATTCCCGATAATCAGCATGTGCAGATTATTGCTAGCACGCCTTTTGGGCTGCCTGATTTGCGTGAATTCCGTTCCGTTCCGTTCCGTTCTGTAGTTCGGAACAGATGTGTGGGTTGGATTTGTCTGTTCCGTTTTGGAGTTCAGCGGATTTATTGACTGACCAGTGACGCAAGGATTCACAGAAACCCGTTGCTTCTATGGAAATGTATGTCTGATGGTATACCAACAAACCTTGCGTTTCTTAGTGCCCTTTTTGAGGATCGAAGACATTGAACTTGCCTGGGGATGGGAGATCTTTCATATAGATATACTTGTTGTTGTTGGACTGCCAGCTTTTGCTAGTTTGTGTTTATTAAGAACAATATTTTGTAAAGTGCAAACAATCTACAATTCAGACCAGCCTGCTGGCCACTGTGAGAAGATTGTATTGATTCATTGCTTGGTGTGCTACTTTGTGTTAATTTTTGGTTTATGTGTCTACAAACGAACCTATGGCATCCAAACTTTGTGTCAACCAAAAATTGCCAGCACTGAGGAGTTACTATCAACCAATTGCAATTAAACTTTGTGTCAACCAAAAATTGCCAGTGCTGAGGAGTTACTAACCACCAATTGCAATTAGGGGCGGTAATAAATCATGGCCCTCATGCTTCTTTCACAATCCAACTTAGCCCTATATCTAATTTTAGCTCAAAATCTTATAATATTATGGTCCAATTCTTATTGAGCTCCATCATTAAATTTGCTTGGCTCAATTAGAGGGCCCTTTCCCACCCCTATTTGCAATGTCTTACCTATACTAATTAACTTAGGATGGCTGTATATGTTATCCTTCTCCTCATATAAGGTGTATATTATCTTTTTTTTTTTTTTTTGCAAAGTCACTCTTACACAAGATGGTATGTTTTTTAACTGTTGGTCTACTTACTGTGTTTGTGCATTTGTGATGTTTCAAAACAATGTCAGCGTGTCAAAGTATACCGTTTAAGTGAAGACGGGCAGTGGGATGATCAGGGAATGGGCCACATAACAATGGACTATATTGAGGTATGGTCAAGTCTTGACTCATATCTCCTGTGAACATTCTCTAAAATGATAACTGCAATATTTGTCTCATATTGACGTATTGGTAAATTAGTCTCTGTTGATTGATATTCTATTTTTAGCTTCCGCTATCAAGTGATGATGTAAACATTGCTTCACACATGTAATTGGATTTGATTTCCTTCTGATTAACCTTTTGTGTTTTATATTTTCCATTTGAGTGGTATGTATTCTGCTAAGGTCTCGATGGCATGGTCATCATGTTATTTTCTTTTTCTTAGAAAAAAATCGTCATCATATTTTCTAATTTGACCAAATACAATGGAATTATTTTTTCCTTATGTAATTTTTGGACCATTATATTTGCTCCATTGAAGCTTAATATATGTTTAGATCTGATTTCGAAATGCTGCTCATGGCACATATACTATCATTCCCTGTTACCTGGTTTGGTTTGTTTATAGCTCTTTATATATCTATTATTCCCTTCTGTCACATATACTGATACTGATGTTCTGGACAATAATACAATCTCCAAATTGACTACTTATTTCTATTAGATTATGTCTGTACTATAGACTTATAATATTATGAAGGTACTTTCAAGACAAATCTACATATATAACCTTATTTTGAAACTACATATTGTAAAACATATTGCTAGTCAGAGGTTCAAAAGTTTGACTGGATCCTTGTCCAAAACATTAATTATTTGTGACTCATCAGAGTAAAAAAAAATGAAAAGGACTTTAGCAAAAAAAAGTAGGAGATGAAGCAATTTCCTGGGATGGTTGTGTACAATACAATTGACAAATGACAACTAGCCATAGCACATTACAGAACTTTGTTTTGTATATAGTGGCTCAGTTTTTGACTCATTGCCATTGTCCTTAGGGGTTTAGCTTTTCAATCTTTTTCTGATCCAGGGGTCAACAGAAATTGCTCTGGCTGTCGTGGATGAGGTGGATAATGACACACTACTACTTCACCATATTACTTCAGATAATATCTACAAGAAACAACAAGGTAAGATGGTGTTATATTCTTTTAATCGTGGACATTTTTCCTTGCTCTGATGGACTAATGCACATGTCCTTTTTTGTTGGTAGAAACAATTATCTCATGGAAGGATCCTGAAAAGTCACTAGATTTACTGCTGAGCTTTCAAGAAGCTGAAGGATGCTTCTTTTTATGGTGACTCATTGATTAATGAATATTTCTGTGCCCTGTGCCCCCCTTATATGCTTACACATGTCTTTACATTATGGTAATTTATGCAGGCAGAGCATATATGCCGTACAGGAAAAGCTACAATCTGGTGACCTTGGCTGTGAGTTTGCTAAACATACTGTGTATTTTTTTAAATCTTCTGTTGCCCTAGTATATGCTCTTTTACCATGGCATCTCAAGACTTTCCATGTCCAACATTTGAGTCCCTACTAGAAGTTTCTAGTTCATTGTTACATGGTACGGCAGGTCAGTAACTAGTTGTTTTCTGCCTGTCCCTGCATGTACTTGCACGCTGCTTTGCACTAATTTCAGATCAAAGTGATTTCACAATCCATATTTGTTTGCTTAGTTTGTTTTTATTAATTTATTTAATGGCCTTGATAAAGTTGTTTGATTGTGATCAGGGACAATGCCCAAAGGTTCAAATATGAAGTTCTGATTATCTGATAGCCGATGCCGTTAAATTCTTATTCCTCTGTTTGGCTTTGTGACGATTTTATCGAAAGCATTTTGTTCCCAGCTGTGGATCCAGCTGTTAGTTGGAAGTATCTTTTTCTGGATGCGTAACAGCAAAATTCTGCTAGTATTACCTTACCTTAAGGGGAAATACTTCATGTATAACCCGCTTGTATAACAGTACAATCAAGGTGCATCTGGGCCATTGATTCTTAAGTAATCCATCACTCAATTGATTTGAGCCCTTTGATTCTCTGGATGTAGATGCGTTTTACAAATGAGTTCCACGTATAATAGTGCTCTTCTGTCAAATAACCAGATTCCACAGCACACCCCAGCATAGCACAGGACCGCAACCACAAACTATTTTTTGAACGTAATGATCAATTAAGAAGAATAGAATTGGCCTAGTTTATAGAGGAAACCAGGCCTGAAAATCTTACAGAGGCACATATTAAAACACAGAAAAAACCCACAAAACCAGAAGATAATAGCCCTGACGACTAACCCATGGCAACCACAAACTAGCCCATAATATCATTCTCATCTTTATTCCTACAAGTGTGTAATTGTATGGTGTATACTGGTTTGTAACAATGCCATGATCAATTATCACTTTACCTGCAGATGGATTGAAGGATCTTCCTTCTGTTGAGCTGTCCAGCCTTCCTTTGCTTTTAAAGGTGTGTGAACAATCATTATTATTTTCCTATGACTTCATATAAATTTTTCTTATTTTATGCATGTTTGGACAGGGAGCTGGGGTTTTTTAGTTCAAATAAACAAGTCCCAACAATTTTAGAGCAACCTATACTTCGAAAAATATTCCTAATGTCTTCATGATTTATATTTCACCTGCTGAACATGGTCGGTAAAATTTTAGAAAATGGAAGTCTACATATAATTTCAAGAGTAATATATGGTTTATATGCATGAACTGTCATTCAACTATCAGTTCCATAAAAAAAACTATGAATCATAATACATTTTACATATTGATTGTTAAAATGTTGTGAACCAAATGCCCAGACTGTATTGGAGTGGGGAACGAAGGATGGGACGCGCGTTGCAGAATTAATATCCCAAAATGTAAGTTATGAATTTATTTTTATGGTAGCATCAGCGTGTTTATGTCCCTGTGGACAACTGTACACATATCCAAATGGCATACGGCAAAGCATAGCACAGAGTATTTTGATAGCAGATTGCGGTAAATCAATATATGGAGTGCAACATGGCTGTGTATATTGCACAAATATGCGGATGGCCAGTAAATTTTGTAGTAAAATGACACTTCTTGTTTTAGAAGTGTGAACTACTGACTTATCAAGTGTTAGTCTTGTGTCTGTCATGTAATAACTATGTAGAGGATGATGGTTTAATTATGATCTGATCTAATGTAATCCTGAAATGGTTTTGCATTGAAGGGCTGTTCTTCATGTTAAACGTCATAGCACGGAATTGTGGTCACTCTTTATTTTGGGTGGAGGGAGTAGCAGTCTTCTATGGAGTACTTTACCTCTTTCTCAAATATAGGTACTAATTGTTATATGAGAATATGGAATTGCTTCAGCACGTTGCAGTTTACCAGGATAAGTCACTGAATTGTTATACTAGTGTATTTTGTTCTGGCCAGGTTTCCTTGAACAATTGATAATTGTTTTGATAATGGAAAAAAATTAATTGCATCCTCTGCATCAGCTGATGCACGCAATGAGGCACCATTCTTTGTTACATCTCCACAGCCCAAGGCTGAAGCATTAAACAAACAACAAGCTTCACATTGCTTGAACATATCAGCCTCATTGTTTGAACTATTAATGATACATAGCTTGAAGATTGAAATTTATTTTTTATGCATGTCTTGGTGTTTTTTTAACCTCTTTAATTTTAAATTTGTCATATGTGCAGCATGAATTTTTCCCCAAGCTAGTGGAGCTTTTCAGAACGTGCGAGGGTTCAAGAAACATGGATGATCTCCACATGATCTTCAGACTAGTCAAAGGAATCAGTATGTAGAAACCTGTTAAACATGACCGCTGTTTTTTTTTTTGGGATTGCAGCTCACGTTATTTATTCTTTTATAGTATCGTTGAATGATCCTGACATATTTCACAAGATTTTCTCTGATGATTTTATCTATGACATAATCGGGGCCCTTGAGTGTAAGCACTGTACAACTCATTGTGCTTCCACCTCAGTAGTTTTAAGAAATCGCGCTGTGTCCATTTTAATTGAAACTTTTACATTATCACATACCTATAAAATTGCATGCATTGTTCTTTATTAATGCTTTCTTGTGTGGCAGATGATCCAGAGGTTCCCAATGTGCAGAGTCATCGTGAATTTGTGAAGAATCAAGCCCTCAATGAGGTAATGGAGTTCTTATGCATATTAGCCCGAGCCTGATTGAGATATATTTCTTATTTGTGCAAACTTTTTTTTCCACATAGGCCATACGCATTGGAAATGTTTCTGTGGCCTCAGTGATTCGTCAAACATACATAATAGGTTATATAAAGGTCAGCCATACCCAACTTAGCCCCTCCCTACTCGGAGTTTATTTATCTTCTAGCTATCTTTTGTGGTCAACCATTTCAAATTGGAATGCTTGCTATGACAGGATGTTATATTACTGAATGCACTGGATGGTCCTACTGTGTCAGGACTTAACTCAATTATTGAGAAGAACAAGCCTTTTGTTAGTGTTTCAACATTTTAAGTTTTCACATGCTTCAAATCATTTTTTTTACCAATTGAATTATATAATCCGTCTGTAGGTTGTTTCTGTACTAAAGGATGATGCTTCTTTTATCCAAGATCTGATTGCAAGGATAACATCTTTGAATACCTCTGCTGAATCAAAAAGCAAACTGGTGAGACTAGTATCATGTTCTACTGCCTTTTCATTTTCCGTATTGAGACATTACCTTCTTTATGAGAATTTTTGTTATATTTGTTAGACATAATAATTATTGATTTAGCATATTATGAATCAATAATATTTTTTCAGAAGAAATATTCATTTGCTATTATACTGCTGCAAAAGGGAAAAGTTTCTTCTTGCAAATTGTTTATTATGCATGATTGACTGCTTGTCTTGTGGTGCTATTACTTGTTAGTAGATGATGACCAATGCCATATTGATTGTCTTGTTTGTTTCTTGACAACTAGGATGGATTTTACATTGAACTTTTGCATGTTTACTTAACTCCATGTGTAATACCAGGGGCGGAACTCAGTTGAGGCGAAACTGGACTCCCGCCCCTGCTTGCCTGCGACAAAATTATGAAGAGCCAGTTAGCTCCCTAGCCTATCAGTTAATAAGCTTAACAGATAAAGCCTGTCACACCAGGACCTATTTTGTCATGATGCCTAGCTAGCTTCTTATACTCTCTCAGGTAAACAGCCATACCAGCTGTTCATAGGTCTGCAAAAAACACAGGCTGCTTGGAGTAGCAAGCCAGCGACATGTCACCAGTTGGCACAATACTTGGTTGTCAGGCGCTACCAAGACATATACTAATGCTAGGAAATCCTAGTCCTAAGTCACTCTTTATTCTTTATTTTCATGAACACACATGCTGTAGTGCTTACTATAGAGATCAGAACAATAATGTTTATTAGTGGATTAACCTCCCCTTGATATTTGGTCATGCATTCACACTCTGCCACTGTGTACTAGCTACACGAGCCCTTTTTATGATTTTTTGAAAGGAAATGGCAGGAGCTCTGCCGCTCAATTAAGTTAGGAAAAGAGTTTTATGTACACATGACACCCTAGGTGCTTAACACCATGGTCCTAAGACCGAAAAGAGGAAAAGTCGCATCACTCCTAGTTGACATTCACACCAAAATTCATTGCCCTATGTCTTCGCACTATATCCTCTTTGGTTGAGTAGGCCACCTGCTGCACCGTTTGAAACATATTTTCAAAGATCCTTCTATTTCTCTCCTTCCACAGATTCCACATGATGTAGATAACAATTCAATTAAAACGCCTATGGTCTTGCTTTGGCACCCTGCTGGCCTCAATTTCCCACCATTCGCCCAAGGAGGCAGGGTCTTGCTGTGGGAGTTGTATAGATAAATTTTCCCAAGCCAACACCTGATTCCACACAGCTTTTGCAAAGGGGCACAACAAGGATAAATGTATCCCTGTCTCGAAAGGGCCTTTACACAAGACACAATGGTTCTGGTGGGGCCAATCTCTCTTTTGCAGATTATATGCCATTAGAATTTTATTGTGTAGGAGGATCCAGGCGTGAATTTTGCACTTATTCTGCCCGCGCTCTCCAAATGAGTTCATGCCAGAGTTTTCGATGCGACCATGGAATTGAATCATGTATGCCGAGCGGGTGGAATAGTTTCCATCAGCCGTCCATTTCCATCTAATCGTATCCTTCACATTGGGTTGTAGCTGCACCCCTTGCAATCTGATCCATAGGCCAACAAACTCCTGGATATGTAATGTCGATGTGATGCGCGTGATCCAATTACTGTTGTTCAATTCTTGGCGAACTGTCCTGTTCTTCCTGCGCGCCAGTTTGAATAGGTTCGGCGCCAAATATCTGGGTGCCTCTCCCTCTAACCAGCTGTGGTGCCAGAAACGCGCCTTATTGCCATCGCCAATGGTGACTGTAGTGCAGGCGTTGAAAAGCAGACGATCCATATTGTTGCACGGCACGTCTGTTCCTACCCAAGGCTTTGGGTCGTCTCCCCACTCCTGCTGGAGCCATCAGAGGCGCAGGGCTCTCCCAAACCTGTCTAGGTCCGGCACTCCCATGCCCCCTAACTCCTTGGGCCTGCAGACCGTCGGCCAGTTCACCAGACAGTGTCCCCCATTGGCATTCTCCTCTCCTTTCCAGAGGAAAGATCTTCTGATTTTATCAATCTTCTTCCTAGCCCATACTGCTAGCGGGAACCTTTTTATGATTTTTAAAGCCTGCAACAAGTTGAATGGATATACTGGAAACCCTGGACGTGAAATCTGTACTCATATTAGTAGGTCTCTACCTAACTGTTCCAAAAAACAGAGAAGTATTTGTGGAGTGACCTAAAAAGGCAACAATATGCATTATATAAAAGTAGGGATATCTACATTCATGTCTATGCAACTCATGGACAAAAATGAAAAATCTATCACCCGTCAATTAATGAGAAAAATGTTAGCATGTGCCAAAAATCTAAACAATGATAGTCTTGCATCAATACTGTTGATAGAAACTAGTATCAACAAAGTTTAAACAGAAGACAAAACCGAGTTGAGTCATACCTCAAATCAGGTCAAGTGTGGTGTTATGTCTGGTGTATGAGTTGCATAGACATGGAATGTAGTTATTCTGTACTATTATAGATGCATATTGACCGTTGCCACTTTAGCTCACTACACAAATATTTTTTATAGCATTAATGAGTGAGAACCCTACTGAATATGTAGCAGAAACTGTACAGACCAAACTTTTTTTTTTGAGGAAAAAAGATCAAACTTTTATAAAGATATGGGATGGAACCTAACACTTATCTGAAATAAAACTAGCAGAGAAAGAGAAAGAAGTGTACAAGTAGTCATTTGTGTTTGTATGACCTTTGTGGTCATGTTTATTAATGTTCATGCTGTCTACATTGATAATATCCTGTTCTTTGTAGGTCCTGTTTTTGCGTGAGCTTTGCATTCTCAGCAAAAGATTGGTTCCTCAGGAACAAGAACGGTTGTCTAGGTTAGTACTTACTCTTAAATTAAACGCAAGTCATGATTGTGATGGCCAATTTTGACGTGTTGACATGATCAAATACTGGAGAGTTATTTCTAGGATCAGTAAAAGGCATGACCAGTATTTCATCTATCTCAGCCATGAATGCAGGAGACTCACAATCTGCTAGCCATTCCATTTTATGTTAGAAGTTTAATCAGGATACTCTTTTTTTCTCAAAAAAATAATTAGGATACTTCATATTGTATTCATAAACATAAACATGTCCTGTCATTCTGTAACTGGCCTTTATTTTTTTTTCTAGTATAAATTACAGAAAATCTCTTGCTGTTCTTAAAAAAACATATTGTATTCATGAGGGGAACTCATTTACCTCTTGTCAGTATTTGTTCTCATGTTCTTCGATGCACTATTGAAAATGGATGGACTCAGAATGCAGGCAATTTTCCAATGACAGTATTGAAGTACAATTTATTTTTATCTCGATGGTCATCAAACCTTTTCGTATCACTTTAATCATATCTTCTCCTTTGTCTAGGGATCTCATTGATAAAGGTGCGCTCAACATAATTTCTGATGTGTTAGAGAGTCAGGATAAAGAACTCTTTTCAGCTGGGTAACCTATAGAGCAATCGACGAATTCTTTGCTCTTCTTCGTTTAAACCTAGCCCTTTCTGTCCCTCTGATCGCACTATTTGTTTGGGAAATGCAGGGCAAGCATACTTGTGTATTTTGTTGATGAGCATCCTGACTTAGTTAGAAAATTTATTGCCAAACATGAAAAGAACTACCTAGAAGGCAATTCTCTTCTTGAGTTTCTGGTAAGTTTGCACCCTTTACTTTGAAGTCATTGTACACCGTTCATATGTGCTTTGAGTCCAAGTAGCGAATTGTATTTATAGAATCATTTATTCCTATGTGTATTTCTTCTTGTTTTTATCAAACACTCCTTCTGTAGAGTTGTCCTTTCTTTTTGGAGAATTGCACTGTATATATATTCTATCCTTTGGTCATTACGTTTTGCTGTCTGAGCTTTTGTTGGTCCCTGTTGAGCATGAATTGCTTGCCCCTTCTCCTTTTGCTCTTTAACTTTATGTGAATTCTTCTTCTATTGCTGTTTATTTTAGCCATTGTCAATAACTGCATGGTTTGACAGTTGGTACTGCGATGTACATCTGCTTCAAATTACGATAGACTCATGAAATTGTTTCTTTAATTGGCAGCCATGAATAGAAGCTTATGTTTACCTTATATTCCTTTTGTTATGTGCCTTGGAAGTTGAACTATCAACTTAAGTACCTGATGGCTGAGTTGTTTTTCTCTACTGCAGGCATTGCTTACTGTTCTCAAAACAATGTTTAGTAGCATTGAGCATTTGTCATTCTGATTAAATTACATGGATATCTGTCATAATTGCCTCATCTAGCAATATATATTTATGGTTTTCTCAAATTCAGGTTCAAGGGATGGTAATTGACTCCGCCGAGGAAATGTTCTATCAGTCTTGTCTAGAGAGACTGTTGGGTCGTTCTTCCAATAGAACTACGAAACATGTAAGATGCATTATCGAATATGATTTACTTCTTCTGTTACTTTGATGTAAAATGCGATGACTGGACATTAAGTCTTTTTGGACTAAGAATGTTAGGCACCTATAGGTTAGTGAAACTATTTTTAGAATAGGAAAACAGTATATTTGTCATATTTTGGCTAGCTTTCTATCCTCATTTTGATTTGTTTTTTGATGCATATGAGCAGCATGGCTTTATGATAAATTCAAATATTGAAGTTTTGTTTTGCTGATATTCAATGAGATTGCATTATTGGTGTGAAGGTCTTCTTTTTCTTCTGTTGCAGCAAGATGTTGTTCTTCAGGTTTTCTTTGACAAGCATTTTCAAAAATTGCTTGACGTAATAGCGTCGTCCTGCGCTCCAAAGGGCATTGACAGATCAACGTCTGGTTCAGCTGGTGTTCGCACAATGGTTAAACAGCATTCTGCTAAGCCTGAAACATTGTTGAAAATTTGTGAGCTTGTATCCTTCTGTGCACTTCATCATACAAAAAGAATGAAGTAATCCTCTATCCAAAAGCTTCTCTTTTCCCTGTTTTCTCATTCAGTCGTGCTGTGGTTTTTCTGTGTTACCATCTTTTTTTTTTGTTTCTTTGCTAAAACTAAGCTCCCGATGTTGCAGGATATTTTTTGCAACCAATGCAATGGAGAAAGTTCTCACTTTAACCCATCGGAGAGAGAAGGTTTTGGTTGTGGCAGCTGTCCAATTCATGCGGACTATAATTGGCACAAAGGTAAGAAATTTACTTTGTTCCATGAAGTAGGTCACTTTGCAGCATTGAAGGCTCATTTGCGTATCAAAATAAAAAACTTCGGTCTTCAGTTGCACTATTAAGCTGATTGGTGCTTGACCACATTTTCCAGGGACCAGCAAGCATATTCTAATTGCCATGTTATTAAAATTTACCATCCCGTCTTATGTTTGGTCTTGAGTTGACAAAATTGTCTGTGTTCTGTAGGATGACTTTCTTGTTGACCGTGTTATAAAGCTCAACTTGTTGAAGCCAGTTATTAAGGCATTTGATGAAAATGGCAATAGAGACAACATGCTACAATCTGTGGTCCTTGAACTGTTGGAGTACATAAGAAAGGTATGTACTGGAGCTGTTTGCTTATTTGCAAATCATGATTCAGCATGCTACGTCATTTGATGTTTTTTTGTGTACAGGAAGATCTTGAGCCCCTTATTGCATATGTTGCCGAGTCTTTTTGGGACCAACTTGTGAAGTTTGACCATTTGAATAGTATTCAGGCCTTCAAATTTAAGTACCACCTCATGTCAATACAAGCTACCCCCCTGGGCCTCTAGAAGCACGAAAAGTTCTGAAGGAAGTGGCGAAGGGGATGGAAGCCAAGGTTCTTTGGATCCTGTGCATCAAAAGGGAGAGGACTGCAACGAAGCTGCAGGGTATTTTGTCTCCCAAGATGGTTTCTAGATACAACAAAACCAAGGTGATACTGTTGTTTTTTTCACGTTAGACTTCAACCTGCCGTTGCTTATGATGAAATTGGAGAGTACACATCTAAACTTGGAACCCGCGAGAAATGATCGGATGTGAGATAGTTTTGGCCACAATTGTGTTCATCTCTGACTTCAATTTTTGCTGAGTTGTGAACATGTACAGTTAATCCCCGAGAGAAGAATTGGAAGTCGAGTATGGACTCCTTTTTGTGCAGTGCTCGAAATGGTTTTGGTTTCCTCTGGGAGCATTGGCTAAGCTGTTAATCTTCTAAAGCTTGTACAGTAGAAGTGGAGGGACAGGTTAGTTTGCATCAGTAGCATTGTAATCTCATAGAACTGTGATTTCTTGATTCGTGGATATGGCATGATAAAAAATTCAACTGACGAATTGTTTGGCTGGACTGTAATACCATTATCCATATGTATTTAGTTGGATCGGGGATGGAAAACTAGTTCATTTTTCATGGATTGTGGTGGATTGAAGTGCAGCCAAACAAGCCCTGAGGGCACAAGAATGTTATGCCACCTTCCATGGTCAGAAAGCAAACCCTACATCTCGTGGTTTCTGTTTCATATGCTTGCTCAATGTGGGGTGATACCGCACCAGTCTGGTGATTGACGGATGACGATTTTCAGTGTTGTTATTCTATCTTTCGTGAGCAGGTTAAGGTCATATTTAGAAAACTAAAATTTTCTCCAAATCTTGTATGAATTGAAATGTTCCATGGCGAAATACTGGAATTTCTTTAGGAAACAGTCTCAGCTTAGGCTTGTCAGTTCTCTTCTTCTCTAGCAGGCAGCAGCAGATCAGCACGCTAGCGACTAGCGTTCGCACTTGGCAGCATGCCGAGCGTATTCAAGGGTAAGATAAGAGGGCCAGACATGAATAAGCCTTACAATTATGTCTGGTGGTGGTCTGGCATTACTGGAACTAGGCAACCGACACCATTACTTGTTACATTGTTGCAAGCTACACACACGACGATTATTCTTACTGACTGATCACAGCAAGTTAAGTTCAAGAGGCGGCTCGGCGCCTTTGCCATGGGACGGCAGCAGCATATGCATTGATCAGATGATGATCAGAGGTGGTCGAAGATGATGCCACCGTGCGCCGCGAAGAAGGGCGCGAAGACGAGCGACTCCACGGCCATGAGCTTGATGAGGATGTTGAGGGACGGGCCGGAGGTGTCCTTGAGCGGGTCTCCGATGGTGTCTCCGATCACCGCCGCCTTGTGCGCCTCCGATCCCTTGGGCCCCAGCGACCTCGCCTCCTCCGACATACCGGCCTGCAGCACGAGATCGAGACAATGATTGCTTGGTCACTCTACAACCGCATCATAACAGATCAACTTGCATTGAGATGAGAGGGATATAAGATATTCATTCTAGCTACGCGACCTCGATGTACTTCTTGGCGTTGTCCCATGCACCCCCGCTGTTGGAGGCAGAGATGGCGACCTGGACGCCGGAGACGAGTGCGCCGGCGAGGAGCCCCGCGAGCGTCTCGACCCCGAAGAGCGTGCCGGCGACGAGCGGGCTGAGCATGACGAGCGCGCCGGGCGCCATCATCTTCTTGAGCGAGGCGTCGGTGGAGATCCTGACGCAGGTGGCGTAGTCCGGCACGGCGAGGCCCTCGGCGAGTCCCGGGATGACGTCGAACTGGCGGCGCACCTCGTCCACCATCCGCAGCGCGGCGCTGCCGACGCTCCGCATGGTCATGGCCGAGAACCAGTAGGGGAGCATGGCGCCGACGAGGAGGCCCACGAAGACGCGCGGGCTGAGCACGTCCACCGCCGTGATCCCGGCGCGGCTGACGTACGCGCCGAACAGCGCCAGCGACACGAGCGCCGCGGAGCCGATGGCGAACCCTTTGCCGATGGCGGCCGTGGTGTTGCCCGCGGCGTCGAGCGCGTCCGTCCGCTCCCGGACCCGGCTCGGCATCCCGGCCATCTCCGCGATCCCGCCGGCGTTGTCGCTGATGGGCCCGTAGGCGTCGATGGCCAGCCCCGTGGCGATGGTGCTCAGCATCCCCAGCGCCGCCAGCGCGACGCCGTACATGGCGGCCAGCCGGAAGCTGGCGTAGATGGCCGCCGCGATGGCCAGGATCGGCACGATCACCGACTTGTACCCGACCGCCAGGCCGAAGATGACGTTGGTCGCCGCGCCCGTCCGGCACGACCGCGCCACCGCCTGCACCGGCGCGTACGCGTTGCTGGTGAAGTACTCGGTGACGTAGCCGATCACCAGCCCCGCCCACAGGCCGGCCGATGCGCAGACGAAGAGGTGCCAGCTCCTGACGCGCTTGTCGTGGCCGAAGTCGAAGAGGGTGAAGCTGCGCGGCAGCGCCAGGAAGGTGACGGCGGCGATGCCTGCCGTCATGAGCACGGTGGAGATGAGGATCTGCCGCTTCAGCGCCGGCCCGACCTCGCCGGGCTCCTTCACCTCGGCCACGTCGGTGGCGACCACCGTGGTGAGCGCGCACACCAGCAGGCCCATGGCGCTGATGAGCAGCGGGTACATCATCGCCGCCACGTTGTGCTCCGCCCCGAAGGAGGAGATGGACGCCACGAAGAGCGCCGCGCAGGACGACTCCGCGTACGACCCGAATAGGTCCGACCCCATCCCGGCGATGTCGCCGACGTTGTCCCCCACGTTGTCGGCGATCACCTACACAATTCATCACGCATACGGCGTCATGGACGACCGACCACCATGCTGCTGCTCACGCATAATACGTGTACGAAAAAGCATGCGCAAACAACACCGACCCTCATTTGCAAGTGAGGTCACATATATTGTACAGTACGTATCTACCCAATCCATCTCAAATTATAAGGCATTTGATTTTTTTTTTACACCAAGTTTGATCACTCGTCTTATTCAAAATTTTGTGCAAAATATCACTTCTTTTGTCATGTCTTTGTTTATTAATATTTTTTTTAAAAATAAATTAAATTTAACTTTGTTTGCATAATTTTTTTGAATAAGACAAGTAATCAAACTTGAGAAAAAAAAGTCAAATATCTTATAATTTGGGATTTAATTTTGTTTGTATAAATTTTTTTGAATAAGATAAGTGGTCAAACTTGAGAAAAAAAGTCAAATGTTTTATAATTTGAGATAGAGAGAGTAGTAAGCTAAGATCTGTCGGAGCTTCCACAATTTTAATTAATTAGTTGCATGCTAAGTAAGTTGTGTATGTGTACGGTACGGGCACGGCATCGTCCATTCTAAGACTACTCGTAATTATCTCTCTAAAAAAAGGAGGCATGACACGAGTAGAGATCATCATCGTCAATAATCTAATGGAACGGTGATGGGTTGCTTTGAGATACGTATAGGACATGATGAAGCAAAGCAAGCAAGAGCAACAGCGCACAGCACAGCAGGAGTGACGACGTTGCATGCAGAGAGCGTGGCAGTGACGTGCGTGCGTACCGCGGGGTTGCGAGGGTCGTCCTCGGGGATGTTGCGCTCCACCTTCCCGACGAGGTCGGCGCCGACGTCAGCGGCCTTGGTGTAGATGCCGCCGCCGACGCGGCCGAACAGGGCGACGGAGGACCCGCCGAGGCCGTAGCCGGTGATGGACTCGTAGAGCCCGGCCCAGTCGTCGCCGTAGTAGAGGCCGAAGAGGTTGACGGCGGCGTAGAGCACGAGCAGCGCGCTGGAGGCGAGCAGGAACCCCATGGCGGCGCCCGACCGGAACGCGGCGGCGAAGGCGCGGCCCACGCCGTGGCGGGCCTCCAGCGCCGTGCGCGCGTTCGCGAACGTCGCCACGCGCATGCCCAGGTACCCGGACAGCACGGACGTGGCCGCGCCCAGCAGGAACGCCACCGCGCTGAACGCCGCGTTCGCCAGCGCCGGCCGGCACTCCCGCGACGGGTCGTGCCCGCACGCCGACGGGCGCGCGCTGAACCGCTGCGCCGAGCCCAGGAACACGAAGATCACCGCCGCGAACACCGCCGTGAACGCCGCCAGGTACTTGTACTCGGTCAGCAGGAACGACGTGGCGCCGATGGAGATGGCGCGCTGGATCTCGGCGCACCGGGCCTCCACGAGCAGGTAGTCCATGCCGCCCTCCTCCATCTCCGTCTCCTCCTCCCCCTCCCCACGCACGTCGCGGCGGCCCTGCTTACTGCCGCCTCCGCCTCCGCCGCCGCCGCCCTCGCCGGCGTGCGAAGGCACGGGGACTCTGGCCACCACGTACCACTGCAGCATCGCGAAACCGATGCCAATCAACGCCGCCACCGGGATGAGCGCCTCAACCGCCGCGGTGTCCAGGACAGCCATGGCTGCACACACCACACCCTCTCAAGCTCACCAAATAAGCACAAAGCTTTTTGCTCTTTGAGAAGACGTTGTGAAGAGCAGTGATGACCGAACCGGGGCTTTAAAAAGAAGGGAAACGGCCGTGTAACAACTTACGGATGCACACCCTTTGCTTCCGGTGTGTATCACAAATCAGTCCTCTCATGAGACATTCTGAAATCTGAAGGTGAGCAACTACAAAGCATAATAATAGCCTACATTTTGAAGGGTTTAAATGAAATAATTGGTCATGCTTACTTGCGCAGTGTGACCACTCTCCAGCGGCAAACGTTCAACGCGACCGTTTGTTGGAGACACAGTAACAGTAGTCAGTAGGGACTGTACGGGGCGTACTTCGTGGCGAGTTCACAATTTTGTTGCTTATGCAACTAATTTTGTCACTGTCTCATGCTTTCTAGAGAAAAAGTAGCCTAACGTGTGTACAAAAGGAACCTACCGTATATATCTAAAGTTCAAATCAATATATGGTGCATGAAGCCTCATGAAGGTGAGATGTTTCGTTGTTAAGCCTTAGGACGGCAAGGCATGATGTCTCATCTTCAAGAGTTCAAAGCTTTTAGTAGGCACTGAACCCTCTCTACTACTCATCCAACAAAACATACAAGAGCAACCATAAATTACATTGTTAAGGTATGTTTGTGTCAAGTTACTGCAACCACATATATACATAGTACATGGACGACTTATAAGGATGAAGCCATAGTTTAAAGGGCGAGCAACATTTGGAGAAAAGCATCGAACACGACAGAAATCTCACCTACTTTCCTCTTAGCGTTTCTCTCCTAGACAGATCATTATAGCTATCCTTATGTATGCATTCACATTTTCTCCGAGTCGTAGAAGTTCCGTAGACTACCTTCTTTCTAGCCGTCTGTTTCAAATACTAGAGAGTTCTTCATGACAAGTTTATTCAGATGACTCATATGTTACCATCCTATTATAACATTTTCACTTTTTTAGTCGGTACATAAAGTTGGAGGAGTGATATGTACCTTAGAGGACCATGAAATGCCTATGTGTACCTTCTAGAACACAGTGTTCCTTTTTACCATTTCAAACTATTGAAAAACATGTCTTAGGTCTTCATAGGTCTTCACCATAAAAGTAATAAATTGGAGATTGAGAGCATATGAGTCATCACCAACATTAGTAGAGCCACCATCATATGTTACCATCACTTGACCAATGAAGACCTATGCTCTTCGATGCACACTTGTCACTCCAATTTATCCTGTTTGAACTTCTACTAATGTTGTCACACCTCAAAATTTCCAATTTTGGGTTATGAATATAAAACACTAAATAAAATAAATAGTTTTAATATTTAGATAAAATTTATCAAGTTTAGTTTGAGCTAGCGCAAACTTTGTTATAGGCAAAATGTGAATATTAAAACTTTTCTAAATTAATTGACTAACTTTTGCTTGATGTGTGTTGCATGTTGTTTGACCTTGTGTTGTAAGTGAGTAAGGTTTTCATAACACGTTTGGTTGATCGTCTATCTTTATCTGGTCTATTTCTGTCTTTTTCTAAAATCAAATTTATAATTTTCAACTCCATCCTCTTGTTGGAGTTTCCCAAAATCCTCTCTTATGCTCCAAACCACTTCTTTAAGTTCATCATCCATCATCATATCGCTACAAACTTCTCGCGAATTTTTCTCGCTTTTTTGAATATTTTCCTATTTTTGTGGAATAGAAGCATAATCTAATTTTTAAATATTATAAAATATCTTTTCATAAGCTCTAAATACTTTATTTGGATTCACCATGTTCCAAAGTGAGTCTGAGAATTTTCTCTAAATTTTTAGGCTTAAATAATAATTCTAGATTTTTGAAATTATTTTTATTCATGAAATTAAATAATATATCGAAATAATAAATATATATTTTCCCAAAATAATCCTGAAATATTAATCATGCATGTTTAGAAGAAAAAAAAATCAGGATATAAATCATGCATGTTTAGAAGAGAACTTGAAAAAAATAGGATATTTTATTATTTCACTAATATGTACTCCCTCCGTATCCTATTTAGAAGTCGTTTTGAAAAAGGGTTCGGTCAAACATTGAGAATATAAATCATGAATAACTTTTAAATTATTGAGTTTAGAGATGTAAAAATCATATAGACAAATTTGTCTTGAAAAGTACTTTCATAAAAATATATATACACCACTTTACAACAAATATTTTTAAACAAACAAGTGGTCAAAGTTATACTTTAAAGACCGTGTCGCTGTTCTAAACGACTTCTATTTGCGATACGGAGTAGTATTTAGTTGTCCACAGTAGTATACCACATTATCTACTAATATTAACTTATAATTATTTATCTATTAGTATAAGTAATTTTATTTTAAATTATCAGCAATTTCCACGTTCCTCCAGTGTAAATGAAAGGGAAAGCTTTTCCGAGCTTCCTTGGTCACCGGGACGTATGTAGCCCGTGTCCCCGTTTTCCCTGTTTACCCACGCTGGCTCTTCCTTATCCTTCTAGTTCGGCCCGACCCAAATGGCTCCTTCCCCAATCCCTATTTTCCCGGCCCGAACTGCTCGCCGCTGGGCCTCAGCCCACAGAAGCACCAGCAGCTCACACGTTACCCTCCTCTTCTCTTTCACCTCCAGCTGGACCCCACTCCCGGCCCCGCTTGTCAGGCACCACCCACGCGGCACTTCCACGTTCCACAGGGTGGGGATAGCGAGCCGACCGCACCGCACCGCACGTCCCCCTCACTCTCTGCAACGACTGGGTGGACTACCGCCGCCGCCGCTGCCCGTCTCCGCCCTACGCCAGGCGCGCGCCGAGGCCTTCGCCGGTGTCTTCGCCGGCGACGAACACTCACCAGGTATCCCCACCCCTTCTCTTCCCTTCCTGCTATGCTAAACCGAGCGCCAAACCCTAACCTTTTGGCTATTAGATGCCTGCTAACTTCGAACATTTTGCAAAAAAAATAATAATAAAATAAAAAAAATCGGATGTTCACCCATGTCCCTTTTCTGGGTCCGCCCCTGCTCTACGCACTGGATGATCTGTTGTTGGGTTGGCGTCATATAGGCAGGGTCAGTGAGTAATTGAGACTACCACGAGGGTCTTTGTTGGTCTGTCAGGAATTGTTACTTTGGGTTCGTCAGGGAGTAGTGAAATGAAAAAAAAATCGTACTCCTACAAAAGGAATCAGATCTAGCTTCATTTTTCTTGTGCAACTGCAATTGGAAACTAGAAATGATAACAGATTATGCTGTTTTGTGTATTAGTTTGTTCTGATTGCTTCTGTAGGTTGCTGCTGTAGCTGTATAGGAATGTCTCATCCTCTCATGTATTGCACTGGAATAGCTCAATCATACTACCCTAGTAGAATTCAATTGTTTGTCCTCAGAGCTGGTTGATGGGGCCTTTAGCCTTTAGGTATCAGGGCAACCATCTCTTATCCGTAGTCCTCTCCCTGCTGCCACCGCATTCGGCATACTTTGTTATGTGCTAACAACTCTGTATCACCACAAGTATGAAATGCTAAAAGTGTAAAATATGAACCTTACCTTCTTATAACCCCAATCAAAAGAAACTAACTGTACATGTCTTATTTTATTTTGAAGTCATTTTTGTTAGAACTTCTCTGAGACACAGACACGGGGCTGTGAGGAAACAATTGTAAGTAGATAATTGCTGTTAGATTATATGATGGCTGGTTCTAGTGTTGTTTTGATTCCAGTAGTTTCTGTAAGATGTTAATAAGTGTAGTCCTCTACGTAAGCCTAGAGAGGAGAACTGTATCAAACTATGAGCCTAGGTTCCAGCATTGTTTCGATTCCAGTAGTTTCTGTAAGATTTTAGTAAGAGAAGTCCTCTATATAAGCCTAGAAAAGAGAACTGTATCAGACTAAAAGCTATCCATTACCCATCTCTGCCATTAAATCCTTGTGATCATGATGGAGGATGATCCTCTATATAAGCCTAGAAAAGAGAACTATATCAGACTAAAAGCTACCCTTTCCCTATGTCTGCCATTAAATTCTTGTGATGATGATGGAGGATGATCCTCTATATAAGCCTAGAAAAGAGAACTTTATCAGACTAAAAGCTATCCTTTCCCTATCTCTGCCATTAAATTCTTGTGATGATGTTGGAGGATGAGTCCCCAACCAACAGTACATGTGCGGCTGTGCAAGCATCCTCCAACCTTTTGATATTTCCTATAATCCATAACAGAAGTCATGCTACATAGCTATGTCTTCTACAAAATATTTGGTATTTCCTATAACCACAAGCAGATTTTAGTTAACATTGCCTCCCAACATAGTTTTGTTTTATATCATTCTAATCTACTGCATGACAATACTGCATTCACAATTGTATGTCTTCTATGGAAGAATGGTTTACCCCAATTTTACCTGAAATGATCTAATACTGCATTCACAATTGCATGTCCTTTGTTCCAGCTGAGTTCTACCAAGCCCCTAAAAGCTAGATATCTTGTATCTTTTTGACAGGTACTCAGCCATGGTTTTTCTTGAGGCAGAGATGTCATGGAATGTGTTGATCTCACCTAGCCAGCTGGACCGCAAGGGCCTCCTGCTCCGCAAGGCTATCATTGTGCGTCTTCTGGAGGATGTCACAAACAGGAGGGCCTCCAAAGAGCATGGCTACTATGTTGCCGTTAATCAGCTGAAGGCAATATCTGAAGGGAAAGTGCGTGAGCTAACTGGAGATGTTCTGTTCCCAGTTTCATTTACCTGCATCACCCAGAAGCCTATGAAGGGTGAGATCATGATTGGCCACGTGGACAGGATCCTCAAGCATGGTGTGTTCCTCAAGTCTGGACCTGTGGAGAGCATCTTCCTGGCTGAGAAGTCGATGAGTAACTACAAGTACATAGGTGGGGAGAATGTGATGTTCATGAATGACCACTCGAAGCTGGAGAAGGACACTGCCGTGCGCTTCAAGGTCCTGGGGTTCCGCTGGATGGAGGCTGACCGCCAGTTCCAGCTCCTTGCTACGATCGCTGGTGACTTCCTCGGGCCGCTGTGAACTGCTTCCACGGGTTAAATGGTTTCTGATGTACATTGCTCGTTAGATGGTGGATGGATGGGTGGATCTGATGTGTAGAATTAAACTTTGGTACCAGTAGTTTGCCCTGTATCACCTGAGACATGGTAGGTCTTCTAGATGCTGATGCCAATGACATTTGGCTTTGGTTTGAACGTATCAGTAGGGTACTGTGATGAACAACCGTTGTCCATGGACCATGGATGTCCCCTTTCTATGCTTGCTTGGAAGTTCATGCTACATGGTGTTCTCTGATCTGGTCCGTGGTTGAATTTGCATCTGCAGTGCCTGTTGACTTGCATTGCATATTGATACACCCATAGCTGCATGTACCCATGACATCTGTCATCGTATCAACTCTTCGTCTGACCATGTTCATCTATCTTGTCTGAAAAATATGCAGTCCTTTGATTTTCATAGTCAAAATTGATCAAAGGGAAACTCTTTTTAAGTACAAGCATAGACATCACATAACACACAGCAGAAGAATAACAGGCCAAGGATCACTCATACAGCAACAAAAGCATGGTACATCTACTCTGGAGAACAGTCCTATTACATAATCATGTCCTTCATAAGGCGCTTAGTCTATTATTACAATAGAAATAGAGTTGCCTGGTTCAACATGTTTCAGATAGCTAGAAACTAGTGCATGTTCTTCATCAGGCCAACCATCTTTATTATAACAACACATTCAGGCATTTCGGTGATGAGATCAACCTTCGGTGCTTGATGACTTGACGACGGTGACAGGGCAGGCTGCGTTGTTCACGACATAGTCGCTGACACTTCCCAAGAGCACCCTGCAGGAAGATATCAGTAAGATCAGCGCTGCTATTAGCGAAGATAGTATGCACATAAAAAACAGGCTGCAAGCAGCTTGGTACAACCTCTTGAGCTTGCCAAGACCCCTGCTTCCTATAACCAAGCAGCTCAACGGGGTGTCATGGATGACTTGACAGAGCTTCTCACGCGGATCTCCCCACAGGACTTTCACAACCACCATAATCTGTTTTTTCAGAAGAAACTCAAAACCACAACAAAGCAACACTGGGGAAGGATATGACAGATAACACGGTCAGAGGCTTTGGTGTGCTCACCTCCTTCTGGGTAGCTGTAGTGTTCAGGACGTCCAAGGTTTCTATGTCGGGTTTTGCTCCATATTTCTTCGCGATAATAGGGTCAGAGAATTCCGAGAGGGGAATCAAGGCTATTATATTTAGCAAAAAAAAAAAAAAACAATGAGGGTGTTGAGCATTCAGGCTGTCACATAATGACAATGACGATGTTAAATCATGATGAAAGTAAACATCTACATTGATGCTATGAAACATCAAAACTATAGATACTAAGCTGAACCATATAGATTTCTGGAATTGATTACTGAATCTTGAAGCAGCAGAATAGAAAAAGAAAATCTGAACTTCGTGTTATGTATCCGAAAGATATACTACGTCTGTGTAAGAATACCAGGTCCTGTTCCTTACTCTAGCATCATCATCTCTAAAGAAATTGTGATGTCACAGGCTAAGCCAGGTGAAAGTGAACAGCCCATGAGTAGTTTGTAGTGTTTACTAGCAGCAAATTTACTGCGTAGCAGGGAAAAAAAAATAGCTGAGCAGTGGCACCTTTCTGAATAAAATGGAAAACAGCTCTGACCTCTGAGCTGAACAAAGGCTTAGGGCATGTTTGGAAGGTTAGTTTTGAACCTTAAACAGGTGTAAATTACAGGCCCCTAAAATTTTACAGGAGAGTTTAGGAAATGTTGTTTGGATGAGTTGTGAAGCTACTTAATTTACACTCGGATTGGGATAAAACCGGTGGAAAAAAATTATCACGTGAGGAGGTCTGGAAAATTTTACGACAACTATCGGGCTCGTCCGCGCGGTGGCCACCGCCTTGGGCCGCTTCCTCCAACCGCAGGCGCCTCCGCCGAGGAGCATGAACTCTGTGCGCCATTGTTGCTCGGTGCTAGTGCCTAGTGGTGGGTCCGCCGAATCTAATGGCGGGAAGCGGAAGGTGCGCAGTGCGGCACGGAGTGGCCACAGTCAGAGTTGAGAAATAATCCATGTAGACCAAACGCAAATTTACAAGGGAGAAGTTTTAGAAGGGATTCCTTGTGCACAAGAAAATACAACCGGAAGTCATTTCCGGGTGAAAAAATCCACAAAACTTCCAAACATGCCCTTATGGTCAATGTGACTTCACAAAGGCAGCATATGGTGGTAGTGGTAGTTAGCAAGTCTTCCTTAGGAAATGGTACTGAACTAGCAATAGCATCAGCTGGCGGCCGGCCATTAGAAAACCGAGTAAACTGATGATGAAGTGGACACGGATTTAATTTAAAGCATGATTAGTTGCAGGCACACCCCTCACACCAATTTCCCCTGTATCATTCTATATCTCAGCCCCAAATCTTTAGGTTAAAGGTAGGTCGTGATACAGCTTTAGGAAAGCATGGTAAACCGGACGAAGGAAATAAATTAGTCCAGACTGGAACAGCAAATAGATACGATGGCGAGGGTGCCAGCGTCAACAACACACATCAGATCAACGACTGTTACTCCGGATCCCGAACCCAGATTAGATGGGTTGCCAAGTTCCCCACTTTCTCCAAACACAGGAAAAGGGCACCAGTAGGCCAAGATTTTTTTTCTTTTGGGAAAATTGTTGTGGACTTTGGATGTGATGATCGGCAAGAGCAAGCTCTGCAGCTTTTTTTTTTTCTTTGCAGCAGCAGAAATAGTAACTCCAACAGACGCAAGCAGAGGCAGGAAAGGCAAGAAGGCCAAGAATCACAACCACAGATGGGCAAGATCAGGCGTTATACTCAATCAATCGCCTCGTACATGGCACGCACGGCATGGATCATGGAGCAGCAGCAAGTAATCCTAGGCTTTCCGGATCTTTACTTTAATGGCCGCGAAATCGTGCGAGCGCTTGTGTTTGTGTTTGTGGGGGAAAACTGGCTAACGAGAAAGACGAGGAACGACCAGGTAGCAGTAGCACTAGCACCTAGGAATTGCAATTGCAAGCAAGAATAGGAGGAGGAGGAGGAGGAGGTGGTGGAGATTGGGGAAAGGGTGCGTACGGGAGCCGGTGGATTCCCAGAGGATGGCCTCGCTCTGCTCGTAGTCGGGCTCCTTGATGACGTGCAGCAGCAGGAGGTGGTCGCCGGCGCGCAGCAGGTTGGCCGCCGCCCACCGCAGCGCCGCCCGGCTCCCCTCCGAGAAGTCCGTCGCCAGCCCCACCCACCTCTCGCCCTCGGCGCCGGCCATCTCCTCCTCCTCCTACAGGTTCTTGGCCTCGTGCCCTCGTGGAGGTGGACTGGTGGAGGTCACTGTATGGACTGTGGAAGGCGGTGGCCTCCGGTAGTCTCCTTGATATTTTTTTGATTGATGCCAAAGGACAATTGCCACGGATGTGCGTGCATGTGGTTTACTGGCAGTGACAATGATCGATCCCTGCAGCTGCAGCTTTGCTTCCTTGATTGACCTTTGGATTCTACGGTTTCTGTCTGTTTGGTGTGTTTCTCGCTCCTTTGCCCTATCAGTCTAACAACATCTCCAGTTGGTTGGAAAAATTGTTTTGAGAAAAATTATTATTTAGTAACTTGTTAAAACTTTTGGCAAGTAAATTTAGTTATCATCTAGTAACTTGCTAAAACTTCTGGCAAGTAAATTTTGTATGTATCTCCAATAGTTTAGTAAAAATAACATAGAAAAACATTCTAACTTGGTAAAAGTAACATAGAAACGCTGAATAGTAAGTGAAGCTGACTTGGTAAATATAGCAAGTAGATGACCTCCGATTTCAACTTGGAAAAATTTAGCAAGTCATGTACAAATCTGTTGAAGAACGTTTTTTCTTCTTTTCCCAATAAAACAAGAATAGCAAGTCATTTTTCTAAACTATTGGAGATGCTCTCACTTCTTCTTGCCAAAACTTAATGGAGACGTTTTTCGTTAACCAACTTGTTATCTTTTGTGACCTCAATCTACAGAACACGTCGTCTGAAAAACGACGGCTGCCGCTCAAATTTGTTAAAGGTCAACTGCAGCTTAATGTGCTGCAGACGATCGTGTCTGCGTCACCATAAGCTGCTCAAATTTGTCAAAGGTCATCTGCATGTTAATCTGCTCAAATTTGTCAAAGGTCATCAGCATGTTAATCTGCTGCGGATGATCGTATCTGCACCACGATAAGCTGCTTAGTTTGTCAAAAGGTCATCTGCACTTTTAGTATCTGCATCACGATCTAAAGCCAATTGGAAAGGCAAACACCAAGCAATCTGCAGGTGACTGTGTCTGCATAAATGATATGGCCAGGCTGGCCAGCCAATTGGAAAGGCAAACACCAATGTACTGTTTGGTTCGCGGATGAGCTCAACCTGACTCGCATGGAACGAGCCTGGTTCTGGATAGCCATGCCTAATGCATGCGAGAACGTGGTGTTTGGTTGTCTGTATGTACGAGACATGCTATGATGAGAACTTGTTTGGTTGCCCGTATGAGAACGAATTGCATGAGATAAAAATATATAAATAATCATCATCATGATATTTATTACGGACAACTATTATCTTATAACACTTAGTTTACCTTATTTCTCCTTAATATAATTTAAAATATATTAATATCATTTAATATATGCTAATAATATATTAATAACGTCATTAGATAGCTAATTACCTGCACCACGCGAGCCTGGGCCGGTAGAAACGGCCGATTTCTGCGTTCCTCTAGAGCCAGGCTGCGAAAAGAATCTTGCACGAGCAGAGCCTGACCAGACAGATACCCGAACCAAACAAACGACTGTTCTCGCATCCATAGAGCCTGGCTGAGGGGTGGTGCAGCCAACCAAACGCACAGACACCAAAAGCAACTTTGTTTCACATGTACTGTTTCCGACAGAAAATTCAGCTACTGCATACATGATACTCCCTCCGTCCCTAAATATCTGTCTCTAGAAATCCGTGTTTTTCTCACAGACACGCTTTCCGGACGACATAAAAAAAAAAAAGGACGAAGGGAGTAGGTCTACAAAGACAGAAGAAAACGTGAGATGTTTGCAGCACCACGGCACCCCAGGTTCCACAATCCACAGCCCTTGATCCATCTAGAACGAACGGCTAGCTACGATCATTCTACAGCACTAGATTACTCATCCAATGGTCACCACATTGACCTCGCTGCCACAGCTAATCAGATGGTGGGAAAATATGCTGCGCTTTTTCTTCGCCTTCTGGATGGCTGTGAAGACCCACAAACCTGGGTTGGAACTTGCAAGGGTACCTATCTACTAGTAGTACGGAGTACTTCCTATCGCCTGTCTACTGTTTCATGACTAGATATAACCCTTCACAGGTCCTACTAATAACATGGCTTCTTGTAGTGCCTCCAGTAGATGATCTGGATGATCCTCGATGCGCACACGACCAAACTGTTCTGGTATTTTGCGCAAAGCCCGTCCAACGATCTGCGATGTATGCAGGGAAAAGAATTATGAGAAAACGTCGCATATACATGTAATGAAGAAGCAAAAACCATAGGAAAGTAGACATGCTGCATCATCAACAGCTCATTGGGAAGTTACTAGTTCGGCACAGCTAATGCCTTTTCATGCTACCAGACTATTTCATGAAGATTCCAAGGTCATTCCTATAGGAAAGGAATGAAGATTTGAAGACATGCCACTAGTTCAAACCTTGCGAGCATAGCCGCCATAAGCAATCCCTCCAATTAAAGCTTGGTGAGAACTGGCCATTTCAGAGGTTGCGGTCCCTAAATTTCAATTCGATAAAACAGACTTTTAGAAAGGTATTTTCCTCATAATGATAGGCGTGTAAGTTTTTTTTTGGTTATGAATTGAACAAGAAAAGGAATATAAGAAACAAATTACCAGCAAAAGTAATAGATTGGAAAAGACCAGCTTTCTTTAAGCAATCAATAGTGTATGAGTTGGTGCCACCGGCCAACTGATAGTAGCCTTCAAAACCACACTCACAACAAATGCTTAGAAAATATAGGGACGAGAGAGCCACAGCCACATAAGGACAGAAACACTTCAATTGTTGGCTTCATTTACCAGGTGGTCTTTCTGACATTGAAGCCACATGAGCAGCAAAAGAAACTGTCTCCCTTGTTGCACCTCGACCAATGTCGCCACTCATAGGTCGGCCATCTAACTGTTCCAAAAGAAAAACAATTTAGAAAGTCCCAGCAAAAAAAGCACATTACGTTTACAAGGTCAAAATTCAAATGTACAACATAAATCATATGCATGTCAGGTTCCCACGACATCAAGATGATTAGCAAAGTGATGCTGGCGTTTACAGAAAACGTAACAGCAAACTTAATAGATTAAGAACTACATAATCAAGACAATCTCAAATATCTAGTTTGAAGCTAACATGATTTTTTTTTTCAAAAAAAATTGTACAAGGATGCATCTAACACTGAATTATACACACAATATTGGAATGAATGCAGCAATTGAGTAATCATTCTCTTGAGAACTAACCTGCCAAAGATTATACCCTTTAAAATGGGACTCCATTATTGTGTATATTGCGTTCATGAGATCAACAGTTGATTCACCTATATTAGGAAGACTAACCTGAGAAGTGCAAAATTTCACATTAATAATGATGGAATGGGAGATTTTTTCAATAAAAAGACACAGTTACATTTTCAGCAATACAAATATGTGGATACAGCATGAAACCAACGGTGGAACCTACTGCAACCAGCTTCACATTATTGATGGACCCACTCAAGCTGTTCCAGAGGGCATTGAACATATCAATTCCCCTACAGTGGTCAGAATATATCAGATCAAGTGTAATATGAAATGGAGAAAAGTCAAAGGTAACTCAACCAACAAAGACAAGCGAACATACATTCCAGTGGTATGTATCTCTATTGCATCAACATCATTACTTTTCAATAATTCAGCGGTCATAGTAGGGTCCCGAACATAGGACACAGCTCCTGAAATGGTTTCAAGCAAAGCTTGCAGTTTCTATAAGATACACAAGGGAGGAGGGATCAGAACTAATAGAAGGTGACTTTACGTTTGCTTCCAATGAAGGCTATGTGCAATCAAAGGTATTGCTTGTCTTAGTAACACCGAGTCAACTACTCAGATTGATGACAAAAGGACAAGAACGGAACCAAGAAGAAATACAACACTCACTTATTCTGTCATACGGGCAAACCGGCAAGCATCGACCACATCCATAGCACCGCTCTGTAATTACACCACCCTACATAAGGCAGACTCATCTCATAAGGAAAATGAGGCTCTTGAAGAAGATAACAGGAGCAGAAAAAAAAGAAGTAAATAACTGTTACCTCATATTTACCATGTAAGGGATCAGATCGAGTGTGCTCTCCACCAACCATGGAATGCTCTAGTGATATTGCATCAGCCGGGCAAACTTTCTCACATGGCTTTGAGCAATCCGGTGGGCAATCCTCAGGATCAAACTCTAGAGAATCAAAAGCAACAAAGTTCAGAAGTTAACATGTTGGCAAATACTTCTAGTGAAAGCAGGAAACTAATTGCAATATTAAAATGATATAATAATCAAAACAAAGCAATACTTTTGAAGTGACGCCAATGGTAATGCATTAAGTTAAACTAACAAGTATAACAGGTAATTTCCTAAGTAGCATGTTCTTACCAGCTTTACGGAAATGAAGATCTCTGCAATCATCATTGACACTAATCATCACCCATGGCCTTTGAACTGCTGGTACAATTGATGCTGCTACATCAATACCCTCATTCACTGCACCCACCACAGATGCATCTGCTGCACAATCAATGCAATCCACTGCATGCACAGGACTGGCCGTAATTTGTAAGTGTGTAACACCAAGTTGCAATTCGTAAGTGTATGACTCTCCAATCACTTCACTGGGAGATTGAATAAGAGCTTCACAACAAAAGTCACAATACACATATGTCTAGCTTATCATGTATTCACTTTGGTGAGTAATATGTACTGTAATCCTATCTTGCCCTGCTTTTTCAAAATTGGCAAGTCCTTGTTTCCTATTATTGTCAGTGTTTAAAGGTTTTTTTTTTCTGCAATTCAGGTTGTTAAATAATCAAAAGGTCAGACATATTAATCTTAATTCTTGACCGACTGAAGATATATAAAGGAAAATGCCAAGGTGGGCTACAACGTGGACTGTTAGAATGTCAACCTAAATTGCTAAAAACATCGATCCAATCCAAATGAATGTCTTCCAGTGGAATCAACATGCGTACCTCCAGCAAGAGTGTAGACAAGGGAGAGATTCCTGACATCAGCAGCATCCTGCATTGACAATGAACATGTAAACAACATGAGGATTATAGCAAAGTGCCACAGTTGTGCATATTGGATCGCGGCCACTGCTACCAACTGCACCAGCGAATTGTCCTCCACATGATAAACTCAATTCACTTTTCCTTGTAAGCTAACACCGGCATAAAGTGCGTAACCCCCTCACTCCCCGTCTGCCTTTCAGGCTGTCACCGTCAGATGGAGTGGAGATGGAGCACCCGCCCCCCTCCTCCTGTCCATCTGGCCCTACCGTGCACAGCCAGTATCCTCCCCCGGAGCCCAAATCTAGTAAGGGGTGAAGCAGCAAGGTGGAAGGGGCACTGTACTGTACCTCGAAGCTGGCGCCGCAGATGACCTTGACCCAGTCGCCGCGCCGGAGCGCCGCGACCTGCGGCGGGTGGTCGCCGGCGGCAAGGCGGACCCGGCGGGAGTGGGATACGGCGGAGGCCGCGGCCCGGACGGCCGCGTGGGAGGCGAGGAGAGGCGGCGGCGGGACCGGGACGGCGGCCATGGGCGGCTCAATGGCTGTGTCCTCGCGACGGGCGACGGCCAATTCACGTTCGGCGCTGGGAAATATCTCGTGGATGAAGAAAGGCAACGAACGAACGGTTCGGCCGGTGGCCGGAGGGCCTCACATCCGTCGATTACGAGACGGACGGTTGATATGGAGGTTAGCTGATCCTCAGACCGTTGGCTTTATCCGATTGTATTCGGGTTGTGGGTGGGACAGAGAAATGAAGCCAGATGGAAATCATATCCAGTGTTTGGTTAATGGGTAAAGGAAACGCACACCTCATTTCCCACCAATATCCATTCCCACCTGTGGAGGTAGGTTTCTAGCCGGATATGGATCACTGCACTGTGGATGCTGCTTCCTGAAGCTGCCCTTGCCGGTCGCCGCGGATGCGCAGGCGGTGCTATAGGATCCGCATTTGTGGGCGGCAGGCAGCTGGAGCCGCGCAGTTCTTCCACACGTGGGGTCGTCGGACCAGTTGCTTCCCGCACGGTGCCGCGGAAGAGAAGTAGTGTTGAGGAGATGAGGACCGAGTAGTATGTGGAAGGGACGAGGACGAGAAGACTACTCGTGACTTTAAATAAACAAGAAAGAAAGATTGGATGTCTATATATATTATTTTCACCGTCGTGGCTTGTCAATCTCCCGTCATATGTACGTCACTGCCGGAGACGGGCTCTTTGCCGAGCGTCCGGTTCTTTCTCGAGAGCTAAAACACGGGCACTCGGCAAAGAACTCTTTGCCGAGAGCCAGCTCTCGGCACCGTAAGAAACTCGGCGACGATTCCTATGCCGAGGGCCCGACTCTCGGCGAAGTCTGGCTCTCGGCAAAGAGAACCTATGCCGAGAGCCGAACCCTCGGCGTAGAATGCTACTCGGCAAACGGAACCCTCGCGAACGGCTCCCCTGTGCCGTTACCCTCGGCAAAGGCTTGAGTTTTTTTTTGGTAAACTCTATGCCGAGAGCCCTGGCCCTGGCTCTCGGCATAGGTGCTCTTTGCCGAGGGCTTTAGGAAGCTCTCGGCAAAGATTATTATTATTTTTTGCTCCTAATTTTTTCTGTGGCCTTGCTACAGTACTACAAGCCAAGATTTCAAATTTGATGTGTTTTCCATACTTCTTGCTATATTTCGCGTATTTTCTTTAATTTGATGATTTTTTCCGCGGGACGCACGTTTGAACTGCAGGTGCATGAAATAATGAAACTCAGCGATTCGAAAAATGGTATTCATTCTTCGGAGGGTATTTCGACACCGTATCCAGGGACAGACACGAAGACTCGACCGTCTCGTGCACGAGAAACGGCGACCAAGTTGCGTGATATTGGATTTAAAATTATTAAAAATAGAAACGAAGTTAGAAAATCATGAAAATGGACGAGTGACCTTGACATGGCATGTAGAGGCTATGAAAAAAATTTGGGAATGTTTGGAGCAAGTGGTGGCGCAAGATGGTTGAAACCGTGAGATCTCCGGATAGCCTCACATGCGATGATATGCGGAGATCTCAGGGTTTCAACCATCTTGCGGTTCTGGCTTGGCGACGACGTCATCGACTCGGCCTCCACTCCCACTCTGTCCCAGCTCCGAGCACAGAGCACGAGCGGGAACGTCCCCATACGCCCACGCCCGTCGCCTGTGCAGTCGCGGGTCGCCGAGCTCGAGGTTATTTCTATTTAACTCATCGTACATAAATCTTTAAATGTTTGCATTGTTCTAACATTCACTTTGTATTATCGCAGACCCGCCTGGAAAGAGAAAGGCAGGAGCGCCAGGTGTCCGAGACCCAGATGCGGTCACAGATGGAGGCTCAAGCTAAGCAGATGCAGGAGCTCATCGCCTTCATGGACTCCCAGGGCATGGCCGTGCCCCAGACGCTCATGGCTCCTCCACCGCCGTTTCAGGACGCCGGAGCTACTCCTGTGAGTATCAATACATATGTGTTTCATTTTTTCATTTCCTTGTCTGACATAGACATCTCCCTTTTGCAGCCTCCTCCGTCAGAAGGTTCGAATAACCGCCATGCTCCTGGATGGAACCCGGCCGGGGGTCAAGCAGGCGGCAGTTCTCAGGGGTGGCCCGGTTGGGCGGGGGTGTAGTAGATTGAACTTTGTACTATCCTCGTGTGTTATTGAACTCTCATGTTGTATTGTGGTGACCTAGGTATTGAACTATTTGATGACATATATGTTATTGAACTATATGATGTGATATATATATGTTCTGTGACGTGAAATGTGATATATATGTGATATGTGATATATATCTGTGTGATAGTGTCGGAGAAAAGGAAAAACAGAATTGAAAAAAACAAAAATTTTCCTCTTTGCCGAGGGTTGCTCTCGGCAAAGAGACCCTTTGCCGAGGGTTTTGACTGTAACCCTCGGCAAAGCTGGGAACCAGAACGCCAATTTACCCAGCTTTCCCGAGGGCTTTGGCCATAGCCCTTGACAAAGGAAGAAGTTTGCCGAGAGCCAGGATTGTAGCTCTCGGCGAAGAGTTTCCAAAAAAATAACATATCTTTGCCGAGGGCCGGCACGGTGAGCTCTCGGCATAGAATATCTCTTTGCCGAGAGCCTTGTGTTCAAACACTCGGCAAAGAATTTCGTGGGAAAAAATAAAAAAACCTTTGCCGAGAGTTAGCTCAGCCGGCTCTCGGCAAAGAAAAAGCCTTTGCCGAGGGTCATCTCAGCCGACTCTCGGCAAAGAAGCCGTCAACGGTCGCCTCCCGTTAACGGCTACTTTTCTTTGCCGAGTGTCGCGAGAGACCCTCCGCAACGGGTTTGTCGAGAGCCCGATAAACGGCCCTCGGCAAAGGCATCTTTGCCGAGAGGTTTTTTGCCGAGAGCCCTTTGCCGAGAGCAACCCTTGACAAAGGCTTTACCGAGTGTCAAAGAGCCGGCAAAGTAGCCGTTTCCAGCAGTGCGTATAGCCGCATGCTATGCAATAACATCAAATAATTATAATTATAATTATCTTGTTAAACAAATAAACCTAGCCGGTTAATACAATAAATAGTAGACTCAATTTATTTTTCTCTCCAATAGTTTCCCATACTAAAGCATCTCTAAGAGTTTTTCTAAAACTCATTCTGTAATTTATCATTTGAAGAGCTATTTGAATCAAATAATTTCTTTTTGTATCTAGAATAAAGGATGGGTATATTTGGATATCCAATTAGAGAAGCTGTTGAAGGGTATTTTCTTCATCAAAATATCTATTTCTAACGATTAAAAAGATATAGAGTCTCTTAGAGTTCCTCTTAGATTCCTAAACAATTTGCATTGGACGCGAATTATATCTAACCAGCTAGACCCTTTTAAATAGTTTCTTTGTATCTTATCATCTTCTCATCATCAATCCTTTTTATTTTCTTAATTTACTCATGGGTCCAGTTTACTTCGATCTCTCGATAAAAGTGTCGGACGAGGAGTGGGTAAGAAGTTCTTCTTGACTGCAAAAACTTGCGAGTTAGAGAGGATATTTGACAACTTTTTATATTTTTAAAGAGCTCTTTTACTATACTATTGGAAGATACTTTTTTCCCTTTTTGCTAAAAATCAAAATAGAAAGTTTGTGACATCACAGTGTGCATTGCATGTGGTTTGTAAAATCTTTAAAAGGGTCATTGATAATCTACTGCTAGTCTTGAGGATTACTCTTTTTCTAAAAAAAATCTTGAGGATTACTATGTTTGACAAATCAGTCAAGAATTTAATAATCCCTGGTTCGCAAAAAAATATTTCAATAATCCTTGGTTAGTAAAACTATATATTTTGATAACCCTTTTTCATAAAATAATATCTATATTAGGTTAACAAGATAATGGAATCATTGTTTTTCTATTAAATTTTCTCAGAGAATGGACGCATCAACCTTTAAATTTGAGATATTGGATATTTAAGTTTTTTAAACCTATAATTCTTAAATATTTAATCCAAGTTATATTTTTTGTGTTTTTAATTTCCATTTTCATAATTTTAAGATTAATAGAAAATTCAAAAAATGTTCAAATATATTTTTACATGGAAATATAATGCAATTTTAAACCCTACAACCTTGTTTAACTTTGAAAATTCATAGAAAATTATTTTAGCTTGGAAAATCATGAAACTTGTTTAAGATTTTTTTAAGATCATGTTCTATGTTATGGTGCCTAGCTTGAAAGTGTTTGAACGATTAGGGACCCATTTTGGTGCTTATTTGCAGTAGAAGCTCTCATATCTATTACAACTAGTCGATATTGATCATTTGATCTACATAGAAGCGCCAGTGAAGCGTGGTCAGGGATAGTGGGCGTTGGTTCCCTCCCCTAAATATTTTTTCAAAGTATCTGTGTTATCCAGCGTTTCTGCATCCACCTTGTCGCACATATGCATGCATCTATGCACCCTTTGTTTAATATATTAATGTTTTACAAACTATTAAATTTAATTAATTTTAAATGCAATGAATTATGGAACATAAGGTGCATGAAAATCTAGATGACAACACACGAATCATGATGTTCGTATAGATAGAATCAAGTGACATCAACAAAATATTTCAAGCTAGCCACCATAACATAGAGCATGATTTTAGAAAAAGAAAATCGAAAGCTAGTTTTGCCACGTTCAGTTCTCCAAATCCCCCCAAAAATTTACACAGTACCTGTCGCATCGAATCTTAAGAATACAATTCACAATATGTATTGCAGTGAATTGTATTCACAATATGTACCAAATTTTTCTATATACAAATAAAATTGTTTCATTTTTTTGCTATGGGTAAAATAGTCTTTTTATCTCTGAGTTAACACCCTTAGCTGCCCAAAACTGACGGAAGACCATAGAGCTAAATAAATTTTATTTGAGGTCATGAAACCAAATTCGAAAGAAAAAAGGGTCATATAACTGAGCAGTTTTTTCTAAGATCATGTACCTAATTCTCCTAAAAACCTTTGTGTTACCACCATCCCGTACACCTGGCCTAGGAGAAGCGCAGCCCAGAAGGAGCACATCGAGGCCGAAGCCCAAGAGTGTTGGACTGTCCGGCCCAGAGTGGTCTTGTATTATATGCGAGTCCGGCCGAGAGAGAAAGTAGATATAAGAGACGTTTGGTTCCCACCCTCTAGAGTTTAGCCACTAAAGTTTAATCATTTTCAATCACTAAAATTCCAAATACCCTCACTAAAAGTCACTTTTAACACTATAACTCTAATCATCTCCATTAAACTTGACTAAACTCTAGGGGTGGAAACCAAACACTCCTATAGAGCGAGAGAAGGTACCTAATGTAATAATCTTCATTCCCTTTCTTGCCGAGCACGTTGCCGGCGTCGACCGAAACCCCACGTACTGTCGTACAGTACTACGTACTGATATGTAAATCTTCTCCGGCATTCCGGCGGCTCCGGTACGTAGCTGACACACTACTATGCGAACAAATGCGATAAATTAGCTTAAAGCAACTTCAACGGTTTTATAAATGGGTTTAACATTCTTGTTTTTTAAAAACGTCTAAAAATCTCATATCCAACAGTTTGACAAATGAGCTTAGAATTTTTAGCAACTTGGCAAACACGAGTGATATTTGATATATATGCCAAGCTGCGTTTCGCTTGGCAATTGCCCTCGTGTGCTACTCCCGCGAGATATTTCTCTCCGCGTACAATTTTTTAGTTTTGCCAAGTCTAAATGCAAAACCGTTGGAGATTGACTCTTTTTACCTTTGTCATATTAATTTAAGAATTGACAAATACTATATTTTATTTTACTAAGGCCCCGTTTGGCAGGGCTCCTCCACCGGCTTCAGGAGCCGTTTTATGCCAAACGGGGTAAAACAAAACGGCTTCATGCAAGAAGCCTCTTAAATCGTGCTCTCACAGAGGTTTGAGATGAGATGAAGCCAAAAAAATAGTGGCTTCACCCGGATTCACATCATCCTACGTGGCGTTCTTTGAGAGCATGTTTTAAGGAGCTTTACATGTGGAGTTGTTTTGCCAAACAATTTACTAAAACGACTTCAGCTTTACAGGTAGAGCTGTTCATGGAGCCGAAACGCAAAAAAATGACTTCACTGGTGAAGTGGAGCCATGCCAAACATGGCCTAAATAAAAAAAATGCAAAACCGTTGAAGTTGCTTTATCAACCAGACTTGCATGCATGTGGTGCGCGAGAGGTTAATTGAAAGACCAAGCAGTGACCAGCCGATAAACGCGTACGGATATACTCTCTTATCCAACACTCCGTATGTTGTACCTGATGATGATAAATTATATTCATGCATACCGTACGTACGGTCTCCTCGACCATTGCATTGTTCCATCTAGGCACATGATCAATGATTAGTCTAGTAGTCACATGCCTGGCGCGCCTAACTAACTAACCAACACATCTAGCTGGTTGCTCAACTAATTGCCGTCATATGAATGAATGCACCAGTAAAATTACTAACTATAAGACTAATACTAGCAAAATTGACCATACGTTGCAACAAGAGAAATAAAATAATAGAACTATATATTGAACGACATTCGATTTGTTCGGCTGTATAACTGCAATGGCTGTGACCACCTAACTGTTGTATAGGTGACTTACCCTGTGAGTGATTGCTCTATAATAATATTACAAATGAACAGGCCTGTTAATAAAACACAAGATGAGAATGCTAGATATTTATTTTTTATTCTCTTTATAAAATTTAAAAGCTATATTATATTGCATGATGATCATGTATCCATCTTATACAACTCAATATTTGCAATAATATGATAATATTGTATCGAATTAAATTACAATCTTGATAGGATTTTTTCTTTCACTGTAGGGCACTAAAATATATACTCGCAAATGTATAGTAACTTTAGTTTTCATACTTATCTATGTGCTGGTAGAGTAATTAAGGTACCAAAGTTTAATGACTTCTTTTGAGAATCCAAAAAATATGTTATTTTAATATCTTATTAAAGTTGGCATGGGTTAGTCATCATCGTGTCTTGATTTCCACGTATCAGTACTTATCGAGAGTTACATTGGTTATGCGGTAACTTGGATAAATTTAGATTGGATAACAATTTGCTTAAGATTACGATTTAATTAGTTAGATCATCGATTGATTCATATTATAGAAATAATTAGTAATAGAAATATTTATTTGTTAAAGGTCAGAGTTTTAAACGTAATATATATTTATTCTTTAATATCTTTATATAAGAAAAGGCATAGTGTCTTTATCACAAGAGAAAATAAAATAAAACACAGAATGAGCATGAGCCGGGGAGCACCTACTGAGACACCCCGACGGACCATACAGAACATGTATGAGCGGGAGAAGAAAAAAAAGCAGAGACTGAAACGGAAAAAAAAAGAGATGGATAGGTAATGCAGACATAATACTTGGTGATTATATTGGACGAAATTTTAAAGTTGCCAGAAAGTTTACCTCTTTAGAGCGTTTCGAAATTGGTTTCACATAAGAATTTAATTTGAAGGTGATGATCCTAGTTGTGATTGGTGTGGAGGGTGGAGGGCATCTAATATATATAGAGAGGAGAAGGGTATAGTTTGCACGTTCATAAAGTTTGCTAGCGAAGGGTCATACCAAATTAATGGCACAAAAAAGACAGAAATTTTGCTTCTTTATTATTATTAGAAGAAGAAGAAGATAGAAAAAGAAGAAGAAGAAGATAGATAGATAACTGAATACTCATGTTGATCCCTTTGGGGATCTTCAAGGAAATTGCCCAATTTCGCATGCTAACCACTAATATAATCGTATAGCAGAGATCGCGGTGCCCATTGACAGTTGGCGTGTCATGTTGATATATACATACATACGGGTGATCGAGGATAATGCACATCATATGGTTCCCGTTGACATATGTCATGAGGGGGAGGAGGGGAACATGGCTCCAAATCAAGGCACCCCGGCCGGCCCTAAATCATGGAGATCATCTACATGTGCAATGCATCCCATTAGTCCTACTAATTATATGCGCAAAAAAAAAGTCCAATTGATTGAAGCACTTGCGGCGTCTATCATAACCATCAGCTCCCCACCGGGGAACATGCTGGCACATTACAGCTTGCTAATCCATGTTGTTTATTTTATAATATATTCCTAACTAACATGGTACATACGAGTATATATGATGTTTGTAGCTAGGGATCGGATATATAGATGCACCACTACGTGAGCACATGATGCAGGGAGACTTTTCTTGACACATGATGATGCAGCTAGGCGAGACTTTTCTTTGCTGCACTTTTGCTGCTGAGGTGGCAGGCTGGCAAAGGAACTGGTGGAGTGTGGGGCCCACCACACATCACACCGACGACACATGCATGCATGCATGAGATATTAGAGGCAGGAGGGGTACAAATACGCGTTACAGAGTGTTCTGACGAGGAAAATTAAAAGAGAAGTGAAGTGCACAAAGGGCAGTAGTAGTGCATGGTTGGTGGCGCTTGAGAGGTGTCTGCTTGTGCTTGGGCCATGTAAGATAGATTGATAGATATATAGATAGAGAGGTGTGTCATTTGTGTGTTGTTTGGTTGGTTGTTTAAGGAATCATGTGGTGGCATGTGGCATGTGGCCTTGAGTTAGGAGAACATGCATGCATGCCTGCCCTCACCTTCAAGCAATGCAATGCAAAATGCTTGCATCCCAACAACACATGCCTTGCCCTTCCCTGCCTGCATTCTCCCTGCCAATGTGCACCGTATCGTATCGTATCGTATCCACATGCATATATATGATCTAGCTAGCCATGTATATGTATGATCACTGCATCAGAGACAGAAGTTAATTATTCCTGAATCCTGATCCGTCTTTTGTCATGCCAATGCACATGTCCTCACACACAAATCATCTTCTCTTCCAGCCTATAGCTCCTATAGCATCGATCTATATAAACGCCCCTTGCCCCCTCTCTCTAGCATCCCCTCTTCCTCACCTGCCTCTCTCATTAGCCCATAGTTGCAACTGCAAGTAGCTACAGCCGCTAGCTACAGTGGTTTGCAGCAACGACGATTGGCCGGCCATGGGTGCCCACACTGGCAGCCGTTGTTGCAGCCGGCGGTCAACATCGACGGCGAGGAGAACGAGGCCGCCGCCGTCCTCCGCCGCCGTGGCCCCTAGAACAAAGCCGATGAGCAAGGACGATGCCGTGGAAGAAGGCAATAAGGCGAGGGCGACGAAGGCCTGCACGCGACGGGACATGGAGGTGAGGAAGAAGATGGAGGTGCTGAGGCGCCTCGTGCCGAGCGGCAGCGGCAGCGGCGATGACGACGAGGTCGACGAGCTCCTCCTGCGCGCCGCCGGCTACATCTCGCGGCTGCAGGCGCAGGTGACGGTGATGCAGTTCATGGTCGACGTGGTGGAGGACACAAATTAAAGCATTAATCATTTTCTTTTTGTTATTAGGCTTGAGAGATGACCACATGTGTAATACACACCATACACAAGAAGATATTTTGCTTTTGTACTGAACCTTTTGGGTTCATGTGGTTCTTTACTTCTTTATTTAAATCATTATATACTTCCTCTCCATACCTAGAATTCATGTCGTTCTAGGTATAAGAGTTGTTTTCACAAAGCTAATTGTTTTAGGCTGGTAAGGGTTATTTTGGATGAGTTTGCCCCTGCCTTAATCACATGCATGCGCTGCGGCAGTAAACGTGCCGCTTGGTTACACTCCCAGGAAGGATCTAGCTAGCCACGTATGTATGATCACTGCACAAACATCAGGCTTTTGATGTTGAAGAAGTTCAGCTTGATGATCTAGTTAATTATAATGTGTTTCGTCCTTCCTGATCCTGGGAGCCATAGCCAAATGATATGCATGATCCCATCCTAGCTTGCAGAGTCCAGCAACCTGTAGAGGGCTAAGGGAGTTGTGTTGGGAAATCCTTCAATTCCTACACCAATTCACTGGGGAGTCATCGAGTGTATGTCACTACCTGAAAAAAGCTCTATAAATATGAGGCCCTTTCCACTGTAGGGGCGGCTCGTATTGGAGCCGCCCTTACAGTGGTGTATTCGTGCCCATCGTTACTAGCCGCCCCTACAAAACACTGTAGGGGCGGCTGGTGACTGAACCGCCATTACAGTGGTGCACTGTAAGGGCGGTTCAATCACCAGCCGCCCTTACAGTGGCACATCACTATAGGGGCGGCTCAATCACCAGCCGTCCCTACAGTGGACATCCGAATAAAGCATACAACCACCCTTCTTCCACCTCGGGACACACTCTTCTACCCGAGAAAAAGGTTAGGAGGCCTTGAGCTCCTCCTAAAACTTGGTCTACTAAGGGGGAGGTTTTGATCTCAAATACTTTGATGGAGAGCTTGAGAAGGTAAGAAAATCCTATTCCAACCGCCCTTACAGACAATTTAGGGTTTCAAAAAGTGGTTTGAAGTTGTCAATTTTTTAAATTCAAAATTTAAAACATACAAACTTAGCCAAATGTAAAAATGACCAATATATCAAATGTAGATCTTGATGAGCTTAACAATTTTGGTATTCATGACTTTTCCAGCCGAAACCATTTAGGGTGTCAAAAAGAGGTTTGAAGTTGTCACATTTTGTAATTGAAAATTTAAATCATGCAAACTTTGCCAAATTCAAAAATAGGCAATATATAAATTGTATGTCTTGTTGAGCTTAACAAACGTGGTATTCATGACTTTTTCAGGAGTTTAGGCGGCCAAGACATGTCACCACACCAAATTTGAGGATTTTTTGAAAAACTATTGAATTACTATTTTTTTTAAGTTCTAGGAATTTGAAAGTCCGACAGCTCGCAGATGAAATTTGGGACACTAAATGACCACTACTGAGGAAGTGTTGAGTACCAAAGTTGTAGGTAGCAACATCATACATATCTTTTGTATAGGTCATCCCTTCATTTGGTGCATTTTTATATGGTCAAAGATTTGAAATTCAAATTTTAAGAGAGTTTTGTGCCGCTAAGGGATTTAAAAGTGACCTTTATGAAAAAGTTTTGAATACCAAAGTTGTAGGGGACAACATGATCTACAATTTTTGTTTTGGTCATTCTTTCATTTGACACTGTCATAGCACACACTGTCCACATCTACTTCAATCTTTCATAAATCTCACTTAAACCTAGTAAGAGATGTGTCCACTTGTGAAGCATCTACAATGCCACTTTGTTAAAATCGTTTCATATTTTTCCTGGACCCTAGGCGGCCAAGACATGTCACCACACCAAATTTTAGGATTTTTTTAAAACTATTGAATTACTAATTTTTTTTAAGTTCTAGGAATTTTAAAGCCCCGCAGCTCGCAGATGAAATTTGGGACACTAGTGACCTCTAGTGAGGAAGTGTTGAGTACCAAACTTGTAGGTAGCAACATCATGCACATCTTTTATATAGGCCATCCCTTCATTTGGCGCCTTTCTATATGGTCAAAGATTTCAAATTCAAATTTTGAGAGAGTTTTGTGCCGCTAAGGGATTTAAAAGTGGCCCTTATAAAAAAGTTTTGAATACCAAAGTTATAGGGATAACATGATCTACAACTTTTGTTTTGATCATTCCTTCATTTGACACTGTCGTAGCACACACTGTCTACATATACTCCAATATCACATGTTGAGATGTACTGGTTTGTGAGCATCGTACGTGACAACGTGCTCGAAACTTTCTCAATTTTTTTCATGGCATATGCATATGATGTAACAACATCTTGCTAAGTTTCGTGATTTTTGGAATTCATTTGCTTTTTTATAATTAAAAAACCGACCGCACGTAATTTGGAGGCGTCGCCCCGTGCGTACGTTGATCGAGACTTCAGGTCAGTTTTTGGATTTGGCCTAAACATACAATTAAGAACAAGAATAACATTTTTTGAATCATTATTATGCAATATTCGATGCATCCGCAGTTCAAACTACCGTTTTTCAGGAAAATTCAAGAAAATGAAATAAAGTCAAAAAATATAACAAAAAGTTTTGAAAAACTGTTAAATTTGAAATTTGAACATGTTGTCTATGGTAGTGTTTAAGTGCCTAGAAAATTTGATGGCAAAAATAATAAAAAAACACTTTGTCGAGTGTCAGGCCTGGCACTCGGCAAAGAGTGCCATTGCCGAGTGCCCGGCCAGTTGGCACTCGGCAAAGCTTCGTCAGGGTTGCCACGTGGAACAATTTTGCTGAGTGTCACGTCAGCTGGCACTCGGCAAAGAGGCCTCTTTGCCGAGTGTCAGATCTGCAGGCACTCGGCAAAGAGGGAATCTTTGCCGAGTGCCAGCCGATCTGACACTCGCCAAAGTCGTTCAAATTAAAAAATATAAAGAAGCCGCACTGGCTTCTACCCCCACACACGCACGCGCACACGCACACGGACAGAGGCCATCCGCCGCCGCGCCGCCCGTCCACCGTCCGTTGCCGCACCGCCTTCGCCGCGCCGCCCCAGCCGGCCCCCGCCGCCGTGCCGCATTCGCCCCAACCGGCCCCTGCCGCCGCGCCGTCGCCCCGGCCGCCGAGCCACTGCCTCGGCCGGCCGGCAGCGGCTTCCCTACCAGCAAAGGAGAGGAGGAGGTGGATGAGGAAAGGAGGAAGAGGAGGAGGGGAGAAGAGAGGAAGAGAAGGAGAAGGAGAAGAGAAGAGAAGAGAGGAGAAGAAGAGGAAGGAAGGACTCTGCTTCGGTCGTCACCGTCGTCGTCGCTAGAGCTCGTTCTCATCGCAAAGGTATACCCTACGCCTGTAGTTAGTAAGTAGTTAGTATTAGTGTTAGTGTTAGTGTTAGTGTTAGTAGTAGTGTTAGTGTTAGTAGTAGAGTGTTAGTGTTAGTGTTAGTAGTAGTTGTACTAATTTGAAACTGTCTTGGTACTATTGTGGTTGTTGGCCTTCGTAACTATGTTTGGTACCTATGTGTTTGTAGGCCGTCGTGCCTATATTTTTTTGCAGGTTTTGGGAACCTCTTCGTGTAGGGGAGGTGCTGCCGAAATTTTTGGTCGAGACTAACCAATTGCTCTTTTTTTGGCAGGAGGACTCGTGGGAGGGACTCGTCTGTGGCGGAACCGTCCTGATTATAAGAGCTCAAGTATTATCTTAGCAAATCCGTCTGACTTCGACCCATACTTGGAACCCATATAACCCCGGTAGTCCGGAAATCTCGAAGGATTTCTTACCCATAACATACAAGGATCGCATCGTTCAAGGTTACATTCGTAAAGATACATCACAGCGAAACGAAATCGAATTTAAAACATCAGAGTGGCGGAATTTAAACAGAGTTATTACAAAGTGAGTTTAAAAAGTGCGGAAGCTTGAATAAGTTTAAAACACGACCACAACAAACGTGTCCAATAAAACCTTGTTTGATAACCACTCACACAAGTCATTCCTCCTTTTTAAATATGTGTGTGTGCCACCAGTAGTCTCAGTCCCGGCAAAAAAGGAGGAGGGAAAGCTTCTTCTTGACGACCCTGCCCGGCCTACTCCTCATCACCTTCCACTGGGTAGAGGCAGTGCTTACAATAGCCAAGTAGACCCTGCCATCTGCAACAAACGGGATAAACCCTGAGTACGGGATGTACTCAGCTAGACTTACCCGTCTAACTGAAAATAAAAGACTCCAAGGGTATGCAAGGCTTTGAGGTGGAGCTGGGATCTTTTAGTTGCGAAAGGCTCAATTCAGATAAGGGATAATTAATGATTATGAAGAGTTGTTACTTTTAAACCTACTCCTTAGTTCTAGGTTATTACCTGTACTATAGCACTCACTTGAATCTAACAAACAATAATATAACCATATCCAGTTGACTTATCCACATTTTAGTTGAACCTTAAACATCACATGGAGTTGTATCGTGGTGAACTCGCCATAGTTTCCCACTAACCGGGGAGACGGCGACTCGAATCGAATTCCAAATCAGCTGATGAAAGACCTTTAATACCAGCCCACACTTTCCCCCGTCGGGTCCATGCATTGGGCAACCGCTCGACGCTTGTTCGTGGTGGTAATCGTCGCGGCTCAAGCACGGACCGCCCAATCAGAGTCTGGCGATGGCCTCACGCGGCAGATCGCAACTTCCGTACTAGAGGGCACGACACGGGTTGAGACCGGCCCGAACAGCTTCTAACCGGCTTTGGGGGTCGATGATTACGGCACCGACATATCCCTAAGTAAAAGGGCGCGTTCAAAATGAACGAGGGCCAACATCGATACAACCTATACGATCCAACGGATGAACTGCCCCAGTTTCCAACTTGTGCCCTGCCATCCCCGTTGACCGTTTTTCATTACTACTCAGGTTCTTTTCCACGATAGCAAATAAGCCAACCGTGATCCGGTAAATACCCATCGGGGTATTACGGAACATCCTTAACTACTACTTTTATTAAGCAGGCTAAGCAATTCTACATTATTAGCAGTAGCAGGATAACAAGGCAGGTAATAATCAATAATCAAGGAATGGTAATGCAACAAATAGGATTCATCAACTCCTATACCTAATGCATCACAATATAAAAGGACTCAAGTAAATTAATTATAAAAACTGGGAGACTTAGAATGCTCCGGGGCTTGCCTTGAGTGAAGACTGAGGCCTCGTGGGAGGGGCCTCAGGCAGGTTAGTGTCGTGGACGGGGTCTGCTTCCTCCGACTGCTGGAGCTCCTGGATCTCCGGCTCGGCGTTAGCTCCTGCTCTTGGTGAAGCTCCTGCGTGGTCGATCCTATTGCATGCGATGAATTTATAATTCAATAAATGCGGAAATAACCCTTGCAAACCAAACAAAGCCACTTGTTGAACCACTTTTAACATTGGGGCAACACTATTCAATTCATAGACAAAATCCGATAATCAACCCTTTTCCACTTTTAACTAGATCAAAAGAAATTCCGATTGAACTGCAAGGCATTTTTCTAGACTCAGAAAATCCCCAAAAATTCCAGAAATCAACAACACCTACTGACCCTACTAAACAAGTTTCAGGCCAAAATACTTGCAGACTGCAGATACAAAAATGACAAGCAAACTGCTCATAAGGTACTTTGAACTACAACCCTACTGTAAAAGAGGCATAGCTCTATTTCCTATTTTTCCCAGATTCTACTTCACATTTCATATTTATCCAGAAAGTTTCCATGACCAGAACTCATCATATATTTTCTTACATGAATTTCTAAAGATCTATACAGAAAGCACAGTTGTAAGCAACTACAAGTTTTTCCATAAACAGATCAAGTTTATATTTTTTCTCAGACTCTTCATGACACACCAAGACTGTGCAATTTTTCCCATATTTTATTTCAACATATAAAACACCTTAACACTTATTCTAAGAAATCAGCAAAAAGAGACTTTTAACTATAACAGTAACTTTTTCTACATAACAGTGCATCATATATTTTTCACAGGTGCCAAACAGTATAATAAACTTACAACAAAATTTTCCAGGAATTATCTCACCAGAAAACACTTATAATTATTTATCTAAACAAAAGCATATAAACTGAAATAAATGAAAACAGTAAATAAACTGCTATCAAAAATACATTCATATTTTTCTCATGATAGATCTATTCATAAGAAGCTAATAAAACTGGAAGCACTTCATTTGGATTTATAAAACAGGCTACACAAAAAATAACAAGCATCTCTGGAAATTAAACCGAAAGAAAAAACATTTAACTTCTCCCGGCTAGCTTGCGAGAACTCGGTCTATGGACCGGAAGGGCTGACGCGCGGGACCCGTGGATCAGCAGACCCCATTCGGGCTCGGGCGCACGGCGGAAAGCGGAATGGCCGAGACCTGGCTCGACGAAACCGCGGCCGAGGGCTCGGCTCGGGCGAATCGGAAGAACGCACGCTCGTCCGAGGCTGCTCGCGGCTCGGGCGAATCGGAAAACGGCGCGCCCGTCCGAGACCTGGCTCGGGGCTCGGCGGACTGAACACGGCGCGACCGTCCGAGGCCTGGCTCGGGGCTCGGACGAGAACGGAACACCGTCGCGCCCGTCCGAGGCCTGACGGGGTCGACGAGACGAAACACAGGGGAGGGATTGGTCCGGCGATTTCTCGCCGTCGGTGAGGTCGCCGGCGGGAGGCTGGGCTCTGCGGACTCGTCTCGACGAGGCGCATCCGGCGGTGCTGGAGGATTGGCCAGCGCACGGCCGTAGCGTGCCGGCGGCGAGCGGCAGCGCCACGGCGGCGGCGGCATCGCGCGGCTACGCCGTTTCCGGCGGTCGCCGGCTAATTGGCGGGCGTGTGAGACTCAGTGAACCTAGAGAGTCCTAGGGTGATGGCTTTGCCGGAGGTGCGCTGGTGCGTGCTGGCCACGTGTGAGGTCCGCGATGGCGGCAATGGCGCTCGGCCCGTGGTGAACAGAGGGATAGGGAACGGTAGCGTTAGGGCTAGTCGGTGTTCTCACCTTGCCTTGGCTTGGCGAAGCTGGAGGAGGAAGAAGGGAGGCGGTGGAGCTCGGGTCGGGGACGAACGCTCCGGGCTCCGAGCGGCGCTGAAAGCTTCCGCGGCGGGGCTCTTCGGACTTCGGCGTCGGTGGAGCTCGGCGGATGACGCGGGGGTGCGCACCGTGTGTCCGAGACGAGGCGGGGCAGTGGCCGGGGTTAATCGGGCCGGTGATGGAGGTGGTGACTGGAATTTGGAAAGGGGCCTTGCGGCGGTGGTTGCAGCGAGCGGAGAGTGCTCAGTTTGCTTCGTGCGCGGGTGAGAGTGGGGAGTGAGAGCGAGAGTGAGTGTGCGAGTGAGTGAGGGAGAGTGAGGTGGCTCGGGGCTTTTGCCCGGCGGAGCGGAGGGCGGCCGTCGTGCGGGGCCACGGGCGGCTCGTCAGCGAGGCGCGGCAGGCGGCTCTGCAGACGAGATGCGCGGGAGTGGCCGGCGAAGATCGCTGGCGTGCTCCGGTGGGAGAAGATCGGAGAGAGAGTGGTCGGCGTGGATTTGGCGCAGAGAAGGGCGCCACGCGGCAAGCCGCCGGCGTACGGCGCGGCCGTGTCAGGTGGCCGGCGCGCGGTGCGCGGGCGGGCGCGCGCGCGGGCGAGGCGGCGAGCGCTGGGCCGATGCGGGGAAACGGCCGAAAGGCCGGATGGGCCGAAAGGTTGGCGCCGGGAAGAAAAACATTTTCCTTTTTCTTTTTCTCAAACCTTTTTCAAACGTTGACCATTAAAACAGTTTCAAAAACTCCAAACTAGGCTTTGACCCAAATATAAAAGTTGCTCAAAATATTTTTCTCTACACTTTTCATATAGAACACTTTTTTCTGAAAACCATTTATAAATCCTCCTCAAGAAAAAAAAAAAATAAAAGCCATCAATCACAGTCAAATAGAAATCCAATTTCAAATAAACAACAAAAGATCAAAGGCATACTTTTACACATGAAATAATGCAATGCATTGCTTATGCTTTCTTGTGGCTAAATGCAGTGCCTATGCAGTGCTTGACACCAGGGTGTCACAGCCCTTCCCCCCTTAAAGAATCTCGTCTCGAGATTTAAGTTACGTACCAATCTTATAAAAAGCGGGGTAGTTTACGCTTAGGTACTCCTCGGTTTTCCCATGTAGCATCGTGGGTCCGTGATTACTCCAGAGAATCTTGTAAGTCTTCACTGTTCGGTTTACGAGTCTCTCGAGTCTTGGTATCCGAAATCCCTCTTAGGTTGTTCGTATTACTCCAGATCTGATCTGATCGTGACATCCGGGACTCGAACTTCCTCTTGTTCGGGACTCGAAGGCACTTTCTTCAGCTGTGATACGTGGAACACTGGGAAAACGGCACTCATTACTGGGGGTAACTGCACTCATATGCCACTTTTCCCTTCTTTGCTATGATCTGGTAAGGTCCCACATATGAGGTGCTAGCTTCTTTTTAATTCCAAAGCGTTGGACCTTTCTCATAGGTGAAACCTTGAGATACACATAGTCTCCAACTTGAAATTCCAAAGGTCTCCTTCGGGTGTCAGCATAACTCTTTTGTCGAGACTGTGCTACCTTGATATGTTGCTGTACTGTTTGCACAATTTCCTCGGCATCTTTTACATAATCGGACCCATAGAATCCTCGATCTCCAGACTCAACCCATTTACTGGGGTTCTGCATCTTCGTCCATATAGAACTTCAAAAGGTGCCATCTTTATACTTTCTTGATAACTGTTATTATATGAAAACTCAGCAAGGGGTAACCATTTCTCCATGACTCTCCTGAAGACAAGACACAAGCTCTCAGGATATCTTCTAGAATCTGATTTACTCTCTCCGTTTGCCCTGCGTTTGGGGTGGTAGGCGGAACTTCTTACCAACTTGGTTCCTAATTCCTTGTGCAACTTTCCCAAAGCGGCTATGAACTGGGGTCCTCTGTCAGAAACTATTCGCTTCGGAATTCCATGCAACCTCAGGATATTCTGAATATACAATCTGCATACTGATGGGGACGGTATGTAGTCTTGACTGGTATAAAATGAGCTACTTTAGACAACCGATCCACAATAACCCAATCGAATCATTCCCTTTTTGAGTAGTGGGAAGACCTGTGATAAAGTCCATACTGATCTCTTTCCCATTTCCACTCTGGAATCGATAACGGTTGTAAAAGTCCGGCGGGTTTCAGATGTATTGCTTTACTCTGCAACAAGTATCACATCTGGCGACATAGGTTTCAACTTCTTTCTCATCTGTGACCACCAATATCTGGTTTTCAAACCCTGATACATCTTACTACTTCCTGGGTGGATAGATAACTTTGAATTGTGAGCTTATTCAGAATTCTTTCTCTCAGCTCTGCATCCTTAGGAACTACTATCCTTCTTTATACCATAAGATTCCTTGCTCGTCCGTTCTGAAGTTCAACGAACTACTGGTGTTCTAACCTCTTCTTAATCTGACAAATCTTGCATCATTTTCTGTCCCTCTATAATGTCACTTTCTAAGGTGCACTGAAGAGTGATATTGTTCAGCATAACGGGGTGCATAAGGTAAATCATCCTCCAAAAGTGGTTGTAGGGAGTTGCAATGAGTCTTGCGACTCAAGGCATGCTACAACGTTCGCTTTTCCGGGGTGGTAATGCACTTCAAGGTTGTAATCCTTATTAATTCTAACCATCTTCTCTGCCTCATATTCAACTCTGGCTGGGTGAAGATATATTTCAGACTTTTATGATCCGTGTACACATGACATAGATTTCCCATAAGGTAATGTCTCCAAATCTTGAGTGCATGCACGACGGCTGCTAATTCCAAATCATGAGTGGGGTAATTCTCTTCGTGTGGTCTCAACTGACGAGAAGCATAGGCGATAACTTTCCATTTTGCATGAGTACACATCCAAGTCCAACTTAGATGCGTCACAAAACACATCAAAAGGTTCCTCCAAGTTTGGCTGAGCCAAAACTGGTGCGGAAGTCAACAACGTTCGCAGAGTGCGGAAAGCTGTTTCACACTCTGGAGTCCATTCGAACTTCTTGTTCTTCTGTGTCAAACGGGTCATAGGCTTGGCTATTCTTGAAAAATCCGGAATAAACCGACGGTAATATCCTGCCAAACCCAAAAAGCTGCGAACCTCAAAAACACTCGTGGGTGCTTGCCAATCCATAACCTCTTGTACTTTAGAAGGGTCTACAGAGATTCCTTCCTCTGAAAGGACGTGACCAAGGAAAGGTACCTTCTTCAACCAAAACTCACACTTACTGAACTTAGCATACAACTTATGCTCTCTAAGTCGGGTCAGAACAACTTGTAGATGCTCAGCATGATCCTTCTCATTCTCACAAGAGTATACCAAAATATCATCGATGAACAATACGGACAAACTTGTCCACTCTGGCATGAAGACGGAATTCATCAGGTACATGAAATGTGCCGGTGCATTAGTCAACCCAAAAGACATAACCAGATACTCGTACAGTCCATATCTAGTAGAGAAAGCTGTTTTCGGTATGTCCTCACGTCTGATCTTGATCTGATGGTAACCTGACCTCAGGTCGATTTTGGAGAACACTTTTGCTTTAGACAACTGATCAAACAAGACGTCAATCCGGGGTAAGGGGTACTTGTTCTTATAGTTACTGTATTAAGCGGCCTATAATCCACACACATCCTCAGAGTCTTATCTTCTTTTTCACAAAGATAGCGGGACATCCCCAAGGCGACGAACTAGGGCGTATCAAACTTTTATCCAAAAGCTCTTGCATTGAATCTTAAGCTCTGCTAACTCTTTGGCGTGCATTCTATACGGTCTTCGTGATATGGGTGCCGTTCCAGGGATTAACTCGATAGCAAACTCCACATCCCTATCTGGCGGTAGTCCAGGCAACTCATCAGGAAAAACATCTGGAAACTCACATACTACTGGAATCTCAGCTATCTGTTTTGCCGTGACATTGAACAATACTCCGATCTCATGGGGGTTTCGAGGTAACTTGAACCTGAAAGAAGATCCATTCCTGGGACTAACCATGGACACTATTCTCTCTGCGGTGTCTAGATTAACCTTCCATAGTTTCATCCAACCCATACCCAAGATTACATCCAGACCTAGACCAGGAATGACTATGGGGTCCACTATGGCCTTTTTATCCCCAAAGGTCATTTCTACTCCTTTAGCCATTTTTCGCGCGGAGAGAACGGCTCCGGCGGAACTTATCTGATATCCCGGTCTAACTCTATCAACTCAAGATTACTTCTCAAAACAAAATTCTCACTTATGAAAGAATGTGATGCTCCAGAATCAAACAACACAACTGCGGGGCATTGATTAACAAGAAACGTACCAGCGGTCGACAGGCTCTCCTTCTGGCACTTCTTCCACAGTGGTGTGGTGCACATGACCGGTACGAGGCTGGGGCTGAGTGTACTGCTTCTTCGGTCGAGGGCACTGACGTGACAGGTGTCGGTTTGACCACAGTTGTAGCATGGGCCAATACGTACGGAGTCCTGGGACCTACTGCATTTCCTGCTTTGCTCTTGTTTTGCATCATGGGGGCGGTGTAGGGCTCTGGAAACTAGGACGGGGACGGTTGGTGGTGATCTTTCTCTGTGGGGGACGGTACCTTGCTCCAGTGACAGGCGGGCGGTACGGGGCGCGTGCTCGAAAGTGGTCCTCTGCTGGACGAACCTCCTTCGTTCGCACGACGGCGTGTCTCTATGCTAGCCGGCTGTCATTGGCCTCTTGGTTGAGACAGTCACTGACGAAGTCACTAAAGGTGGTGCGGTGGCTGTTACCCATCTTGGATAGCATTGTGGCATTCATGCCACGCTTGAAACTGGCAATCTTCTTGGCCTCAGTATTTACAAACTCTGGGGCATAGCGAGCCAGATTGTTGAAGCTGTGGAGGTACTCTGATACGGACCTGGTCCCCTGGGACAACCTCATGAACTCGGCAATCTTCATCTCCATCAGACCACTAGGGATGTAGTGGTTGCGCATAGCAGTAGAGAATTGATCCCAAGTAACACGTGCATTAGCTGCAGAGATGCACGGTACTGGGTCCACCACAAACCTGCGGGTCCTTCCAACATGTGAGCGGCATACTCCGCTTTAAGCTCTTCCGTCAGACGAAGCAGACGAAACTTCTGTGTGATAGAGTTGAGCCATTCATCAGCTTCGAGCGGCTCGGTGGCTTCCTTGAACACTGGAGGACGAGTGTCCAAGAAGTCACGGTAGGAGCTATACTGGTTGGGCTCCGGGCCTTGGCGCTGCTGATGTTGTTGCGCGGTGGTTGTTGGCGATGTTGAGAGGGTGGCCTCCATGTGCCTCTGCATTTCTTCCATGTTCCTCTGGCTACCTAGGAACTGTCCAAAGAACGCTTCAGGCGTCATGGCGGCGGCGGGGGAGGTGGCAAGTTCTCCTCCTGTCCTGCTCCCTGCCCACGCTGGCTGCGGGTGTGTGCCGGCATCTGCATATCCCATTAATAAGCAATCATTAGGTGATGTTACACCGATCATGAATAAATACTGTGTGTACATAAATTCGGAAATTTAGCACACGTCCAAGTATAATTACTCATTTCCATACAACATCACAGAATAATCGCTTGGAATTAGACATGCAAACGACGGATTTCCATAAAAGAGGTGCCGGATCGAAGTCCGGACTTTGTCCAAAAGCCATTACATGCCATCATAAGTTAAACATAAAACCATCACATGTTTGGATCATTACATCACTTAGCGAGCAAGCTCAGGCTATACAAAAGAAAACGATCCCTAACAAACTAGCGCTCAGGGATCTCCAGCGGCGGATGCGGCGTCCTCGATGTCAACATCGATCATAGGCTCATCTGCATGAGCCTCCTGGGTGGGGCGTCGGGACCAAGAACCTCTCCGTCCTGGGGATCTGGGGCCTCTGCTGCGGGAGCTGCTGGTGCTGCTGCCTCCTGTGCTGCATGATGGAACTCATGGACGGCCTCATGGAGCTGCTCGATGTAGGCCTGCTGCCCATGGATCTGCTGAATCAAAGGTGAGCTCCCTCTCTGAGCTGGTCGAGCGCGGTGCGGGCCTCATCTCTCTGAAGAGCGGTGGTCAGGTACATCTGCTCGGCGACTGTCCTGGCGGTAGACTGTGCTGCTGCTGTGGCGCGGGCATCGTCACGCTCTAGAGTGAGCTGCTGAATCCTCTCCTGCAGACGAGTCACCTCGGCGTCAAAGTCCTGCTGAAGTCTATCCTTTGTTCTGATAGGTGGCGGTGAGAGTGAAGGACACGCTCTCGAGAGTGCGCTCCAAGCTCTCACATACACCCAACAGAGCTCCAGTGGCGCTCATCGTAGGTGTCTCGCAGTCAGTAGAAACGCTCCTCAGGGCTCCCTGTCAAGGCTGACTCTGGAGTCTGCTTCCAGCGCAATGGGAAAAGTGATCCACGGGAAACACTCCTGCCATCGCACTGGCTAAGTCGGCGGGGAAACGGGCGATGATATCCTTCAGCACACGATATGCTGCCCTGTTAGCTCCATCCTTGGCACACGTGCCTCTGGTGATCTCTGTCCATCCTGTCCAGTGGGGCTTAGCAGGTAGAGCCTTGACCTTGATCTCCACCATGACCAAGGAATCCTGCCCGTAAATCTCCTTCTGCCACGAGTATCTGGGCTCCTGTCCTTCCTCGTAGCCAACGGCCTGCAAAATCCTCCAAAGGATAGTCGGCAACCCGAAGTAGGACAAGAACGTCCTCCGGGTCAGCTTGGTGGCCAAGCGTGACGCGGAACTCCTCTGCCTCCGGTGGCCTTGCGAGCAGTCAACTTGGTTCGGGCCATCTGTAGAAGCAAAAAGGGTTTCGAACTCTCGTGAGACAGATATAAGTTGGCAAATTTTATAGAAAAGAGACAACTTTAATTAAGGGGAGGTAATGTAAATGCAAGAATTTAAACATGATGCATGATCGTACTTACGTTCTCACTCACTATTAATGACTCGTAAGTCCTAACGTTCTAGTCGGTGGCAAGAACGATCTCTCATGCGTTATCTACACGTTCTACTCGTTCGCATAGTTAGTGTACCTGCAGAAGATTCATTTCAGCCCAACAAAATTCCCAATGATAAAACAACTGAGTATTGGCCAATATGCGCAAAATACATAGAAGCCAATACTAAACACCATGCACCAATAGAAATCACCCTTAAAATCATTGATACCCTCATATGTGTCTGCGTGGAGCTCGCACATACTTGGTATAAGAACTCTCACCTAGACCGACGGTTGGACGGTCATGCTCTCATATCTCACAAAATCATTTTATGCATGTTTTCGCAATCGACGCATTCTCTTTTCCCGAGAATGGACCAGCAAATAAAGATCCAGCATGAAGCAAAACCCTGAACCCTGTTAGCAGTTAAGCCACCTGAATCCTAGTATAGGGCTTAAGGACGAGACTGGGCACACTTAGTAATTAAAATAGTTTTGAAAATAGTTTTGAAATACCCATTTTAGTTCGAAAATAGCTCTTTACGAGGGTAATCACTTGAACCATGCTCTGATACCAGCTGCGGCGGAACCGACCTGGCGATAAGAGCTCAAGTATTATCTTAGCCAATCCGTCTGACTTCGACTCATACTTGCACCATATACACCCCGGTAGTCCGGAAATCACGAGGATTTCTATCACCATAAACATCCAGGATCGCATCGTTCAAGGTTACATTCGTAAGATACATCACAGCGAAACGAAATCGAATTTAAAACATCAGAGTGCGGAATTTAAAACAGAGTTATTACAATAGTGAGTTTAAAAGTGCGGAAGCTTGAATAAGTTTAAAACACGACCACAAACACACGTGGTCCAAATAAAACATTGTTGATAAACCAACTCAACACAGACATTCTCCTTTTAAGATAGTGTGCCACCAGTAGTCTCAGTCCGGCAAAAGAAGGAGGAAAGCTTCTTGCGACCCTGCCCTGGGCCTACTCCTCATCACCTTCCACTGGGTGGAGGCAGTGCTTACAATAGCCAAAGTAGACCTGGCCATCTGCAACAAACGGGATAAACCCTGAGTACGGGAATGTACTCAGCTAGACTTACCGTCTAACTGAAAATAAAAGACTCCAAGGGTATGCAGGCTTTTGAGGTGGAGCTGGGATCTTTTAGTTGCGAAAGGCTCAATTCAGATAAGGGATATTAATGATTATGATGAGTTGTTACTTTTAAACCTACTCCTTAGTTCTAGTTATTACCTTACTAGACCACTCACACTTGAATCTAACAAACAATAATATAACCATATCCAGTTGACTATCCACATTTAGTTGGACCTTTAAACATCGCATGGAGTTGTATCGTGGTGAAGCTCGCCATAGTTTTCCCACTACCGGGGGAGACGGCGACTCGAATCGAATTCCAACCAGCTGGTTGAAAGACCTTTAATACCAGCCCACACTTTCCCCGTCGGTCCATGCATTGGGCAACCGCTCGATGCTTGTTCGTGGTGGTAATCGTCGCGGCTCAAGCACGGACCCCGCCCAATCAGAGTCTGGCGATGGCCTCACGCGGCAGATCGCAACTTCCGTACTAGAGGGCACGACACGGGTTGAGACCGGCCCGAACAGCTTCTAACCGGCTTTGGGGTCGATGATTACGGCACCGACATATCCCTAAGTAAAAGGGCGCGTTCAAAAATGAACGAGGGCCAACATCGATACAAACCTATACGATCCAACGGATGAACTGCCCCAAGTTTCCAAACTTGTGCCCTGCCATCCCATTGACCGTATTTCACTACAACTCAGGTTCTTTCCACGATAGCAAAAATATAGCCAACCGTGATCCGGTAAATACCATGGTTTTAAATGGCAAGCTAAAGCTAAAGTATTTAGCGTTTTATAAATTGTAATTAGCGGACTTTAGCGGCAGAATTGTGCATGAACGCAAATAGCGGCACAATTTTTTTCAAGCTATTTCGGGCTATAGCGGCACAAATAGCGGGCTATTTAATTCCATGGTAAATACCCATCGGGGTATTACGGAAACATCCTTAACTACTACTTTTATATAAGCAGGCTAAGCAGTCTACATTATTAAGCAGTAGCAGGATAACAAGGCAGGTAATAATCAATAATCAGGATGGTAATGCAACAAATAGGATTCAATCAACTCCTATACCTAATGCATCACAATATTAAAGGACTCAAGTAAATTAATTGCAAAAACTGGGAGACTTAGAATGCTCCGGGGCTTGCCTTGAGTGAAAACCGAGGCCTCGTGGGAGGGGCACTCGGGCAGGTTAGTGTCATGGACGGGGTCGACTTCCTCTGGCTGCTGCAGCTCCTGGATCTCCGGCTCGGCGTTTAGCTCCTGCTCTTGGTGAAGCTCCGGCGGGGTCGATCCTATTGCGTGCGATGAATTTATAATTCAATAAATGCGGAAATAACTCTTGCAACCAACAAAGCCAACTTGTTGAACCCTTTTAACATTGGGGCAATAACTCATTTATTTCATAAAACAAAATCTGATTATTCAACTATTTCTTATTTAAATACATCAAAGGAAACTCAGATTTGAACTGCAAGTGTATTTTCTGGGCTCAGAAAAATCCATAAAAATTCCAGAAGGTAAACCACACTTGCTGGACTCTACTGAACAAGTTTCAGCCAAAGATAAAATACAGAGCTGCAGATACAAAAATGACAAGCAAACTGCCTAAAAAGGTACTTTGAACTACAACCCTACTGTAAAAGAGTGCATAGCTCTATTTCCTATTTTTTCCCAGATTCTACTTCACATTTCATATTTATCCAGAAATTCCATGACCAGAACCTCATATATTTTTCTTTCATGAATTCTAAAGATCTATACAGAAAAGCACAGTTGGAAAGCAACTACAAATTTTTCCATAAAACAGATCAAGTTCATACTTTTCTTAGATTCTACAAGGCATACAGAGACTGTACAAATTTTCCATATTTTATTTCAGCATATAAAACACCTTACACTTATTCTAAGAAATCAGCAAAAAGAGACTTTTAACTATAACAGTAACTTTTTCTACATAAACAGTGCATCATATATTTTTCACAGGTGCCAAACAGTATAATAAACTTACACACAAATTTTCCAGGAATTATCTCAACCAGAAAACACTTATAATCATTTATCTAAACAAAAGCATATAAACTGGAATAAATGAAAACAGTAAAATAAACTGCTATCAAAATACAATTCATATTTTCCCATGATAGATCTATTCATAAGAAAGCTAATAAAACTGGAAGCACTTCATTTGGATTTATAAAACAGGCTACACAAAATAACAAGCATCTCTGGAAATTAAACCGAAAAGAAAAACATTTAATTTCTCCCGGCTGGCTTGCGAGAACTCGGTCTATGGACCGGTAAGGGGCTGACGCGCGGGACCCATGGGTCAGCAGAACCCATTCGGGCTCGGGCGCACGGCGGAAAGCGAATCGGCCGAGACTTGGCTCGACGAAAACCGCGGCCGATGGCTCGGCTCGGGCGAAACGGAAGAGCGCACGCTCGTCCGAGGCCTGGCTCGCGGGCTCGGGCGAGACGGAACACGCACGCCCGTCCGAGCCGGACTCGGGGGCTCGGGCGAGACGGAACACAGGCGCGCCCGTCCGAGGCCTGGCTCGGGGGCTCGGACGAGACGGAACACAGGGGGAGGGATGGTCCGGCGATTTCTCGCCGTCGGTGAGGTGTCGCCGGCGCGGAGGCTGGGCCCTGCGGACTCGTCTCAACGAGGCGCATCCGGCGGTACCGGTGGTTTGGCCAGCGCACGGCCGTAGCGTGCCGGCGGCGAGCGGCAGCGCACGGCGGCGGCGGCATCGCGCGGCTACGCCGTTTCCGGCGGTCGCCGGCTAAATTGGCGGGCGTGTGAGACTCAGTGAACCTAGAGGGGAGTCCTAGGGGTGATGGTTTGGCCGAGGTGCGCTGGTGCGTGCTGGCCACGTGTGAGGTCCGCGATGGCGGCAAAGGCGCTCGGCCGTGGTGAACAGAGAGATAGGGAACGATAGCGTTAGGGCTAGTTGGTGTTCTCACCTTGCCTTGGCTTGGCGAAGCTGGAGGAGGAAGAAGGGAGGCGGTGGAGCTCGGGTCGGGGGACGAACGGCTCCGGGCTCCGAGCGGCGCTGAATGCTTCCGCGGCGGGGCTCTTCGGACTTCGGCGTCGGTGGAGCTCGGCGGATGGCGCGGGGGTGCGCACCGTGTGTCCGAGACGAAGGCGGGCAGTGGCCGGAGTTAATCGGCCGGTGATGGAGGTGGTGACTGAAATTTGGGAAGGGGCCTTGCGGCGGTGGTTGCAGCGAGCGGAGAGTGCTCAGTTCGCTTCGCGCGCGGGTGAGAGTGGGGAGCGAGAGCGAGAGTGAGTGTGCGAGTGAGTGAGGGAGTGGGAGAGGGCGCTCGGGCTTTTGCCCGGCGGAGCGGAGGGGCGGCCGGTCGTGGGGGGCGTGCGGGACCACGGCGGCTCGGTCAGCGAGGCGATGACAGGCGGGCGCGGAGCAGGAGTGGGCAAGCGGAATTGCTTGCTTGCTCCGGTGGAAGAGAATCGGAAGGGACTGGGTGACGGGAGATTTTGCGCAGGCTCGCGCAGGCTAACGCAGCCACGCGGCGGCTTCGGCGAGGCGGGGCAGGCGCTGCCGTCCACGGCGAGCAGCGCGGCAGGCGAGGCGAGCGGCGAGAGGGCGAGCGCGATAGCTTGCGTGTCCGCGCGGGCACGATCGGGCGAGGAGTGGCGGAGGCGGATATGGAGCAGGAGATGGTAGCCACATGGCGCTATCGCCGGCGTACGGCGCGGCGCGGTCGGCTGACTTGCGCGTCGCGCAGGCGGACGCGCGCGGGAGCAGCGCGGCGAAGGCGCTGAGGCTACGCGACTGGGCTGGGCCGAGAAGGCTGGTTGGCTGGCGCTGCGCGCTGCGGGCGCGCGGGCGAGGCTGGGTGCGGCGCGGCTAGCTGGGCCGAAAGCCGGTTGGGCCGAAGGGTTGGCGCCGGGAAAGAAAATTATTCTTTTTCTTTTTCCAGAAATTTCCAAAGTTGACTTCTCAAAAATAGTTTGAAAAACTCCAAACCAGGCCTTGACCCAAATATAAGTTGCTCAAAATATTTTTCTCTACAACTTTCATATAGAACGCTTTTTTCTGAAAACCATTTTTAAATCCTCCTCAGAATAAAGCCAAAATCAAAGCATCAAGTCAAATAGAAATCCAATTTCAAATAAACAACAAAAGATCAAAGGCATACTTATACACATGAAATGATGCAATGCATTGCTTATGCTTTCTTAGTGGCTAATTGCAGTGCCTAATGCAGTGCTTGACACTAGGGTGTCACAGTCGGGGTCGCCACACTCGTAGCATCCTGAGCGTCCTCCTCCGCGGCGACGGTTCATGCGGTTGTTGTGGAACCGCGAGAACCGGTTGGCGAGCATTGCCAATTCGTCATCCCCCAAAGACTCCAGCTGGTCCTCTTTGACATAAAAGAGAGACGAAAGAGCAAAGCCTCCAGAGGGGTTAGCAGAAGAGCCAGAAACCAAAGTCACAGTCGGGCCAGAAGGATTTTCATAAGAAGCTCTCGACATGGCGTCAATCTCACTAGACTTGAGCTTACTAAAGAGCTCGTCGCAAGTGAGGGTCTCATAGTTAGACGATTTGATGATCGCCTGGACCTTTGAGTCCCACACTGACCGATCAAGAGTGTGCAAAAGCTTCAAAGCCCTCTCATGATCATCAAAAGGCAACAGCTCCTTGTTCGCTCTCATCTTGTTGACAATGACCTGAAAGCGAGCGAATAAACTCTCTATGATCTCGCCAGGCATGTGTCGAAAGTTCTCGTACTCCCGCTTGTGCGACTCGTAGAGACGAGATTTGACTTGAGAAGTTCCCTCATGGAAGCGCATGAGGTAGCCCAAATCTCACGAGCCGTGGGGAGGTGAGAAACGCGATCAAACTCGACATGCTCAAACAGGAGAAAAGAGCGTTACACGCTCGGCTATTGGCATCATGCTCATCCATCTGAAGCTGAGTAACACGAGCAGCCAAGACAACGTAATCATCCCTGTTGCAAATCTCCCAAACAGAAGAGCCCATGCTCTGAAGATAAGCCGACATGCGTATCTTCCAATACGCATAGTTCGTCCCATCAAAGAACGGCGGTTTGCCCACGCCGCGATCCATGTCGCCTTCTATGGATCTGGAACCGGCTAAGGTGGAAGATCCTTAACCCGCTCCAATACCAATTGAAGGACCGAGAATGCACTAGCAAGGCGACCAGGGGGGGTGAATGGGAGCTCAAAAATTTCTTTCGAAACTTTGACCGATTGTCCCAAAATCAACACCCAAAAGCTACGACCGAGAACGTGATGCCCACGACCCTTGGAAGAGGGTGGATAATCCCTAGGATCACAGCGAGGCACCACAAAGCGATAGCAAACCGAACGGCAAAAGAACCGGCACAAGTTCGGCCCTCAAAAACCAAGTCTCGAACGTAGATAGACGGCTACGTTGAGAAATCCCCAAATACCGATGCTAAGAAGTAGCAAAGATACCTAGAGAGGTTTCTTAGTCAACTACGAGGACAAATGAGAGGTCCGGAAACCAAGCGAGAGAGCCGGGAGAGCAAACGCACCAAAACGCAACCTCCAGGCAAATCCCGGACTGTCCGGACCTGGAGTCCCGGACTGTCCGCCCAAGGCCAGACTGTCCGCGGTTCACTGGCGGACTGTCGGCTGGCAGAAAACGCAAAACAGAAGAGTTGCTGCAAACTCCCTAGACAGTCCCAGACTGTCCGTGGTTTACACCGGCGGACTGTCCGCCGGTCAACCGAGACCCAAATCGCAGAGACTCGTGGCCACTGCTCTGGCCAAGTCCCCGACGCGCGGACTGTCCGCGCCTGGGGTGGCGGACTGTCCGCCAACACCCAGTGAGGGCGATTTCGGTCGCCCTTCACCCAAATCTTCTCCAAATCGATTCAAACCAAAATCCCACGTTCCCAAACTTGGAGAGGATGATCACGGAGTAGTTAGGAGACTATCCCCAAGAAATCATCCGCTCAAATTGACTCAAACACCGGGAAATCAAAAGGGGAGGAGGATGAACCGAAAAGCGCCATGAAAACGAAATCAACCCGATCTACTTGTTCGTGAGGAGTTAGATAAATTCCTTCGGTGGAAATGATCTCCTTTCAAATACGAACAAGTTGATTCAAACGGATTTCGCAAAGACACACGAGAGAGGGAGATCGAATGACGGGAAAATCACAGAGAAACGAAGAACGCGAAGAACACGAACCAAAACACGAATCAACACATCGATCTCCAACCGTGTGGCTACCACACGCTACGACAGTGAGGTTATGGCCTCACTTCCTCAAAATCTCCAGTACACAGAGGTTTGGTTCTCTGCGGATCTCAGCTAGCTACAGCAGGGGATTGGGAGAGCAGGAAACCCTAGAAGCAAAGAGCAAATGACTGAGATAGATGGGGAGATGGGTGTCTCCCCCTACTTATCCTAATTCTAACTATTCCTAATTCCCACTCTACCCCTAACTACTTACAGAGCGAACCAGCTAAACCTAAGGTTATTCTGGACCAACTCGATGGTAGGTGGATCCGACGGCCACGCCCGCACAACTCGTAGTGTTTCCTCGACGCAACCTCCCGATTGCTGCCACGTGCCCCCACCGCTCTGCCGTCCTTTCCCGGACATCGCACCCCCGGTTTTGTGGCCCAAACCGGGAAACCAGCCTTCACTGCCATCCCCGGTTTTGGAGGCCCAAACCGGGAAACCAGCCCACCAAGTGTCTGAGTTTTGTGGCCCAAACTCAGCAAACCCACAACACCCAGGTTTTGAGGCCCAAACCTGGAAACCGTCCTCAGCCCGAGTTTTGTGGCCAAACTTGGAAACCATCCACGCCCAGGTTTTGAGGCCCAAACCTGGAAACCGTCCACCTGATGGTTTTTCTCTGGCTCTACCACCAAACTGAAGTTGTAGAGGGGATGCACCGCCCGTGCACCCCGTCCACCGACACGTGTCCCCAAGTCCTCGAGTTAGGCAACACATGACCGCAAGTCTTCGCTCGTCGCTGTCCCAGGCTGTCAGCCACCACAGCTGATCCTCGGACCACCGGTCCCTCAGTCCAAGCCTCACGTCCGCCCATCGCCACTCTCGGTCCATCTGCACGGCACTTCTCTACTTGACCTTCACCTTGCCTCTGATCACTGCATCCGTGCTCGACACCTGCACCACACAAGCCAAAGAACATGCGCATCATCCCAGTTGACAATCACTAATCACTTAGAGACCCGGCATACACCCATGTATCCGCACGACTGAAGAAGGCGGAGGCATCGCGTTGGAAGGTCCAATCCAAAGTGAGGATCTTCCTAACAAAGCAAGTTTGCGTGAAGATCTTGATTGGCTTGACACAGAATCAACTGACTCTGATGTCCTACTTATAGACCCAGAGGCTGAGGGTAGCCGGAAGAGGTCGCCGACTCCTCAACTAGAAGCCAGAGGACCCGTCCTTAAGAAGGCTCGCACTGGTAATCGCCGTGCTTGTCGAAAAGTTCTTTTATCTCAAGAATTGTCTGATAAGCACTATAAGCCGGGTGCTCCTGGTAAGGGAAAACCCGAGTACTTTGTAGTCCTTTTGAGTGTTGATGGTCTCTTGTCTTATATATGTCGCTGTATCAGATGCTGGAACGGCGCAAGGACTTCAAGCAGCGTGTGGTCTGAGAAGCCTCCGACTTCAGACTCGCTTCTGATACAGCCGCTTTTGAAGCTACCAAAGCCTTTGAAGCTCGTGAAGTAAGTTTTCAGCTTTGTAGAGTGTACACAGAGTTCTAATACTGACATGTATACTTGTCTGCTTGCAGGAAGGCAAAACCAGGTGCAATAGCCTCGAGCACCGTTCCTGATCCTCAGGTGGTAGAGGAGTCGGAGCCGCTAGCCAAGGATGACTCCAGCGTGCCGCCAACCTTCAGTCAGGTAGATCCACTGCCTGACTCCTCTGTGTCCAAGTCTCAGGTCGAAGCCGCTCCTGACACGGATGCTCTTCCATTGCCTCAGGTTGGTTGGCCATACTCCATCTTTCGTTCTCCCGCTCAATTGGAGTTTGACCGAGTGTGGAATGACTGGTTTTTTCGTACACGACAGCCGGACGAACCTACCCTGGACATGGTCTTGACGGAGATACACGCAAGGGCTCAGCTTGTCAGCAGGGAGGAT